>JAWHQI010000001.1:5405000-10405000 GCA_033032865.1 Dactylorhiza incarnata | reverse complement strand
AGATTTCTGAACAAGGAGAAAACCAAGGAACACTATATGAGACACCAGTCTCAATCTCAGCAGAACACATTAGGGCCACCTTTGATCTCCCATCAGGTATATCCTAATGTCATCTTTGTTCAACTAAAATAGGGAAAGGAAATCTCATAAGTCTTCATCATTTCCTATTAGGTGATGAATCTATAGACCTCACACCTGATGAAATCAAGCATCTGCTAACCACCATGAAGTTCTCAAGGGATAAACCAATCCATCTAAAGAAAATAGACTTTTCTGAGGAGTATAGACTACTAGCAGATATAGTAGGAAAGATACTACTATGTAAGATATCTTCCCATGATGCAGTGCCCAAGCAGCAACTGAACATCATGGGAGCTCTGGTGCTAAAGAAGAAAATAGATTGGGCCAGCTGTTTGCTCAAGATGATAGCCTCTAGATATTCCCACAAAGAAAATGCCTACATGAGAATGATGAGTCAAGTACTGTTCCACTCCTTCCCTGACCTATGTAGGTCAAAAGGAATTCCCATCCCTCCAGGAAAAAGGATGTCCATAGCCCTATTTTCTAAATGGGCCAGGCAAATCCCTAAGCCTGGTTCCATCCCTGAAAGGACTCCATCTCCTCCTATCTCTCCTGCTCATCCTCCTCCTCCTCCTCCTTCTCAAACAGTCACATCTTCTATCCCAGCATCATCCTCACCAATACCTCCTCAATCACCTGCTCAACCTACTTCTATTCCTCCACCTCCTCCATCAAATATACCTCCTCAAGATGATAGAATCCCCTCTCCACATCCATTATCTCCTCCTCCTCCTCTATCACCTCTTCCTCCACCATCACCTCCTCATCAACTCTCACACCATGAACCATCTGAATCCATTAAGGCTCTCATCACCCAGTGCATACAATCCACAGCTCAAAGATTCCAAGCAATGCTAGATGAGCATTGCTCCCAGATTCATTCCTCCATCCTTCACATGCACACCCAAATAGATGGGGTCAGTGCCTCTGTGCAAGATCTGAAGTCATCTCTCTCTTCCTCTAGAGTGACTAGGTCTTTCTTAACCTCCTTGGCCAAGAAGGTCAAGAAGGGGGAGAATCTAGATGAAGATCAGCCCTCCAATCCTAAATCTCCTTCTCACAAATCCCTTCCTACCTCAAAAACTGACAGTCTAGCACTGCTCAAAACCCTTGGGAATGAGATAGTACCTGAGCTATATATTGATGAACAAACAATAGAGGTACTCAGCATAGCAAGAGAGGCTGCAGACCAAGTGGCACTACTGCAAGGGGAAGCAAGCAGAGCTGAAAAAGAAGATGGGGCAGATGATGAGAAAGTTAAAGAAACTAAACCTCAGGGGGAGCTGGAAATTGTGGTAGCTGAAGTAGGAGCTAAGGAGCTGGATACCATTGTGAATACAGCTGAAATGAAAAAGAGCAGCCAGATGCTGTGTTACCTGAAGCTGAAACTCAGGGGGAGCTAGATGAAACTCAAAGGGACTCAACTACTGTGACTCAGGGGGAGATGAGGGTGCTATCTGCTGTTGAGAAAGAGCAACCTACCAAAGTCTTCAAAAGAAAAAGAAAGACTCCTCCTACCCCTCCTGAGTGTTAATTTGGTTTCTAAAAACATTAATGAAAATTTTTATGTTCAAAACATTGATTGGTCAATATATATATATTCTCTTCTGATTTGGTGTATATACAACTTTCTTTCCTTCTTTCCTTTTTGGTTACTCAATATATTTCTTATCTTTACAAATGTTGTGCTGGGTTAATTATATGCTAGTACAATTTCCCTCTAAATAGGGTTAAGACAAATAGGGGGAGATTGTTGGGAAAATGATTTCTCTTAACCCCTAGAAATGAATTCTAAGAATGAAAAAAACAAGGCTAAGTAAATATGCGTCGAATAGTATTCGACGTTTCCTTCAGGTTGAGTCGAAGTAACTCTAGGAAGATTTCAACGTAAGTCTAGTCGACGCCACTCTGATTTCTAGTCGACGCATCTAGTGAAGTCGACGCACATCAGTCGACGCACCTTCCTTATTCTTCTCTCGATGTTCAGAAAGGATGCTCTCGACGCTTGCGTCGAATAGTAATCGACGCACGTCGATTTCCATGACAGAATTTAAATATGTGCCAGATCTCTTTCCTTCTTTCAATAGATCTGATTTATATGGAATAAGTGTCAATATTTTATAGTCGTTCTGAATCATTCTTTCCTTATATCTGATTCTTGGCTAATTTGATTTAACTTATTTGGATATTATTTGAAATCTGAATTGGTTCTTTCCTTCTACAGAAATAAATATTATGGAAACATTTTCATCTTTCTATTTTTCTGACTGCTAATTAATTATCCTCCTATAGCATTATTTTGAATACACAGAGCTATAAATAAAGAGGAGGTCGGCAGAAAATGATGGTTGAGTGATCCACCACATACATTTTGAAATAGAGGAAAAGCTCCCAAGAGAAAAGAGAGAAATTGAGAAAAAGCTCTGCAGCAACATTCAACCACTTCTTCTTCTTCTGCTTCTGAAATCACACTGCTGCAAAATCTGATAGCTCTCACAAAGAGAGAAAGTCTGCAAATCTTCTTCTCTCTATAGAAGAAAGATTCAATTCACTTCTTGTGCTTCCAATCTTCTTGCTAGGAAGAAGATTCATTCTTGTCCTTATATCTTTCCTGCTTTCTTTCTTACATCTAACATTGTAAAAGAGTTTTTAGAATCTCTCTTCAAAAAATTCAGTGTACTGGTTCTAAGAGTCTCCTTGTCAAAAGACTCAGTTGGTTCTAAGAGTCTCCTTGTCAAAAGACTCAGGGTGGTTCTAAGAGTCTCCTTATCAAAAGACTCAGTACAAGATAGTGAATTCCTACCAAGAGGGTAGAAGAGTGGACTACCCAAAGTTTGGGGAACCACTATATTTTCTTGTGTTGTGCTGTGATTTATTTTCTTGCATTTACTTTATTTTCTTGCTTAATTCTTGTTGGTGTGTGGGAAGCTCTAATCTGTGATTATACACATATATATATATTAACTTTGTACAAAATTTATTTAATCTCTATTCACCCTCCCCTCTAGAGAATTCTAGTGAGGTTAACTGTGCACTTCCACATACCTATTATACCTGCACACCATAGAGAAAATAGGATCAAACACACCCGGGATTTTTTATTAGCAAACCAAGGAGTTCGGAAAACATGTTCCAACACTTACCTCGAACTCAGTCGGGAGCACGACCTCGGATCTGTGGGAGAGCTTGAATGGGGTTTCCCTTGTGGTTGTGTTTGGCGTGGTTCTCAAGGACCATAGGACTGAGGGGATCTGATCCATCCAGCTACCCCTCAGGTTCTCGACCTTCTTTTTTAGTAAGTTCACAATTATCTTATTTGCCACCTCCACCTATCCATTTCTCCTAGGGTGGTGGACCAATGCAAAGCGAAGATCTATGCCCAGCTGGTCGTAGAAGCTGACAAATTCATCGTTGGCAAACTGCGACCCATTGTCTGTGACGATGGCTAATGGGAGCCTATGTCAACAGACTATTTCCCCCAAACAAAGTTTTTTACAACTTGAGATGTTACCTTAGCCAGCGCCTTCACCTCCAGTCACTTGGATAAGTAATCGATCATTACCAGCAGGAACTTCCTTTGGACACTAGCTTGTGGGAAAGGGCCTAACAAGTCCAGCCCCCATATCGCGAATGGACATGGCGCCGTGATGGTCTGAAGCCTCTAGGCTGGTAGGAGTTGGAGGGGAGCATACAATTGACACTTGGAACACTTCTTTACGAACTTTGTCGCATCCTTGCTGAGGGTAGGCCAAAAGTAGCCTTGCCTCAACACCCTTCCTTCCAGGGTCCTGCTCCCATAGTGGCTTTCACAGTCCCCCGAGTGGATCTCCTCCAAGACCCTCGGGGCCTCCTCTTCTGACACGCAACATGTTAGGAGCCCCGAGAGGGTCTTTCAGTACAGCCCTCCTTCATGCAAAGAATAGTATGCCGATTTGTATCGGAATCATTGTTTATCTATATCCCCTCCTAGGAACTGCCCCGACGTCAGGAAGGTGATGAAGAGGTCCATCCAAGATGCTCGCTGGTCCACCTCCATCAACTCTCCTTCCTCAATGGATGGTCGGAAGAGAACTAACACCGTCCCCCTGCACGGGGACTGAACTTTGCCAGGAGGTCCGCCGGGGAGCTTTCCTCCCTCAGCACTGTTGAATTTTGTTGAAGTGAAGTGGAAAGGAGTCCGGCCGGTCTGGAGGTTGGAGACCGCAGCGACCGCGCGGTCTGCGCTGGTGCTCTGGCGGTTTGGTTCTGGCGATCTGGTGTGATCGGCCAGCTTGCTTCTTGGGTTTGGTCGCTGGTTCTGGCGACCTGATGCGGGTTATTTCTGGTCTTGTTTTAGTCGGTCTGTTCCTGGCTAACTGCTGTGACCGGGCGGCTTGGTTGTGTTGTTCTGGCGACTTGGTTCAAGTCGGCCAGTTGCTTCTCTGTGTTGGCGATCTCAGGAAGGGTGATCGCTGTGTTCGCACGGCTTGTGCGCGGCTTGCTGCTGTCTTCGGTCTTGGACTGAATTTTGTTCAAGTGCTGTGTTCGCGTGGTCTATCTTTTGAGACCGTTCGCGATCTGATGGGTGGTGACTGTATCCCGGTTTGTGCGGTGATGACATCCGTCCACCTGCCTATAAATAGGGGTGCATGGCCCATCATTCCTAACAAGAACTGTAAGAACCAGAGCCCGGATTGTTTCTCGCGGTCTCAAGTTTGAGTTCGCGCGACTTGGATGCAAGTTAACCTTTGTTGTGTTCGCAGGTTTGCGGTCAGCAGGGTGCGGTCTCCTTCCTTGAAGATTTCCGGTGGCTTGAATAAATAGTTCGTCTGCGGTCTGTCAGCGAACTGGGTTATTGTGTTCTTGTGCTGTTTGCAGCGGACTCAGTGATCAGGCGACCTTCTGCGGTTAGGCGGTCTGAGTTGCTGTCTGGCAACAGCTTCAGTTCTTTGTTCCAATAAGCTTCAGTTCGTGCGGTCTGGGATTGCGGTCTGGCAGTGCAGTTTGTCTGCTTCTGTTCGCGCGGTCTCAAGGTGTTTCTGCGGTCTGACTGTGCAAGCGGTCTGGGAGTACAGCAGAACAAGTCGGGCGACCTGAGCCTTTGTTGCAGTCCGAGCGGTCTCTTTCTGGCAGACCGCTGGTTTCTGTTTTTTGGTGTGTTTGTTCTTCTCATCTCCGTGATTCTTATGAATCATGTCTCGCCATGTATGCCTCGCATTGTAAAGCAGTTCTATTTCAATAAAGATTTCCTGTGTTGCTGTTTTGGCATTGTGGTTGTTTGGCTATAACTCTTGTTGATACAACTCCTGCTTACTCCTAAACGGTTCAATCAAAAATTTTAACATGGTATCAGAGCTAGGTTGCTGGAGTGGATAAGTAGTGATCAACTAGAGTTGTCATCGTCTTTGCGAAGAAGAGACCACTTTGGTTGCCATGGAAGGCGGATTCGCAAGAGGTCTTGGTATTGAACTCCTCACATCGACTAACTTTAAAAAGTGGAAGTCATGTATGGAGAGTTACTTGCTTGGCGAGGATCTATGGGAGGTAGTTGGCGGAGAAGACACACAAGAGGTGTTTCTAGTAGGAGATAATATGGCAGAGGTGAGACTTTGGAGGAGGTTGAATGCTAAGGCAGAGTTCACTCTCAAAAGGGCTATCTCACCGGAGCTGTTTGATCATATTATCGGATGTAAGTCTGCTGCTGAGATTTGGACATCCTTGGATGGATTGTTCAATAAAAAGAATGTAGCGAGGCTACAATTTCTTGAAAATGAGTTGGCGAGAGCCTCTCAAGGCGATCTTTCTATTTCTACCTTCTTCCTTAAGATGAAGAACCTCACGGCAGAGATTTCTGCTTTGGACCCTGATGAGCCAATCTCTGAGGCAAAGCTGAAGAGGCATATCATCCGCGGATTGCGGAAGGAGTATCTTGCTTTTGTAACTTCAGTTCAGGGTTGGGCAAATCAGCCGTCGTTGTTGGAACTGGAGAACCTTCTTGCTTCGCAAGAAAGTTTAGCAAGACAGATGGCGGGGGTTTCTATTTCCGGGGGAGAGAGTGATGTGATGTTCTCTGGGAAGAGGAAAAAGAAGTGGGAAAAGAAGAAGCCGGGTCATGATGGACCCTCTACTTCAGGTCAGCAAGATAGGGGCTATGCTCCTAAATCTGATGGGAAGAAGAAAGGAGAGGGACCGAGGTGCTTTAGATACAACAAGACCGGGCATTTCAAGAAAGATTGCCGGGTGAATCTTCAGCCAGGACATGCAGTGGAGAAGGAGATGCCAAAGTCTGATGAAGTTGGATGGGGAGGAGCCTTTGTGTCTAATATAACGGCGATGCCCGTTAAGGCCTTGGCTTCCATCAACTATGAAGAAGACTGGATTGTTGATTCAGGGTGTGGACATCATCTCACCGGGGATGGATCAAAGTTCTCTTCTTTGGCACCTTACTCAGGTAACAATGCTATCATAACGGCTGATAATTCTATTCATCCAGTAGAGCACGAAGGAGTCGTCTCTCTGAGCAGTGATAAGGGTCCACTCACGTTGAGGAGTGTTTTTTACGTGCCTGGTATGAAGAATAATCTCTTCTCTGTGACCAATGCGGTCGATGCCGGTTATCACGTTCTGTTTGGCCCAACAGAAGTGAAGTTTCTCAAAACTCAACCGGAAATAAAGGGAGAAGTTATTCATGTCGGCAAGCGGGTGAAGGGCTTGTTCGTTTTATTGACAAGTACCTATGTTGATAAGATGAGGACAAATGATAATGCTGCCATCTGGCATGAAAGGTTGGGGCATGTAGGCATGGACAAATTGAAGGCTATGGCGATAAGGGTCCTTGTCAATGGCTTGCCTAGCTTGTCCTCCTATGGAGACGGTCATGTCTGCGAAGGATGTCAGTTTGGTAAGTCTCATCGACTTCCATTCGACAAATCGCAAACAAGGTGCAAAGCACCGTTGGAATGCATCCACGGTGATTTGATGGGACCAACTGCCACCCCAAGCCTTGGAGGCAATAGATATATGTTGGTGTTGATTGACGATTACACCAGATATGTCTGGGTGTTTTTCTTGAAAGAAAAGTCAGAAGCCTTTGCAAGGTTTGTGGAGTTCAAGGAGCTGGTGGAAGGTCGTTTAGGCCTGCGGGTGAAAAAATTGAGAACTGACAATGGTGGGGAGTTCACTTCTGGTGAGTTCTCAAGTTTTTGCAGGAAACACGGCGTTCGGAGAGAGCTCACTTGTGCCCATACTCCACAGCAGAATGGCGTTGCCGAAAGGAAGATTCGTCATCTGACGGAAACTTGCAAATGCTGGCTTCATGCCAAGAATATCCCAAAGTCCTTCTGGGCGGAGGGAATGTCTTGTGCAGCTTATGTCATCAACAGATTGCCTTTAAGTCCTATCAACATGAAGACCCCTCACGAACTAATGTTCAAGGAGAAGCCGAGTGTTGCTCACCTTCGGGTGTTCGGGTCAACCTGCTATGTGCATATTCCTGATGCTCTTCGAACAACGCTAGATGCGAAAGCAAGGAAGCTAGTCTTTGTTGGGTATGATGAGCGGAAGAAGGGATGGAGATGCATGGATCCTGAGACACGGAGGTCAATTGTTTCTCGGGATGTGGTGTTCGATGAAGTGACTTCCTACAAGGGGAGTTCAGGAGTTGAACTACCAGAGAGCAGGATTGATGAAGGAGGAAAAGCTGCGGGAAGTCTTCAAGTGGAGCTGCCTGTTTCACCAGGAGCTCCAGTTGTGTCAAGCTCTGAGATGGGGGCTTCAGGTTCTGGTAGCAGGGGGAGCGATGCTCCAAGTTCATCTAGAAAAGAAGCTTGCACAGAAGAAGCGGCTGAGGAGGTGGTTAGTCAGGTGCAACCTCTTAGGAGGTCGAAGAGGACTATTCAACCACCAAATCGATACACAGGAGGAAATATGGTGAACTTCGTTTCATGTTTCTTTGCTGGTCCTTTAGATGAAAGGGAGCCGTCGAGCTTTGAAAAGGCCAGAGGTGTGAAGGAGTGGGACATTGCTATGCAAGAAGAGATGACAGCTCTCGAGAAGAATGAGACCTGGTCTCTTGTGCCCAAGCCCAAGGGCACTACTCCTGTCACTTGTAAGTGGGTCTTCAAGCTGAAGAAGAAAGCTGACGGTAGTATCGAGCGTTACAAGGCTCGTCTTGTAGCTCGCGGGTTCTCACAGCAGTACGGAGAAGATTATGATGAAACGTTTAGTCCAGTGGCAAAGATGACTTCGGTTCGATTTGTTATTGCCTTGGCGGCTTCGAGTGGTTGGGAGATTTGGCAACTCGACGTGAAGAATGCCTTCTTATACGGCGAGATTGACAAAGATATCTTCATGACTCAACCGCAAGGTTTCATCTCGAAGGAGTATCCGGACTATGTTTGTAAATTGAAGAAAGCCCTGTACGGGTTGAAGCAAGCGCCTCGGGCGTGGTACGGGAAGATTGCAGAATATCTCTTATTCTGCGGATTCGTTGCTTCAGACTCTGATTCAAGTTTGTTCATCAAGAAGGAGGGGGTGCTTCGGGTGATTGTGTTGTTGTACGTGGATGACATGATTGTCACCGGGAACTCGAAGGAAGCTGTTGCAAGACTCAGGGCTGAGCTTGCTATCAGATTCGAGATGAAGGATCTGGGGGAGCTTCACCATTTCCTTGGACTCGAGGTCCAGAGGCGGGAGAGCGGAGTGCTCATTTCTCAGGAAGGATATGCGGAGCGAATCGTGAAACGATTTGGCATGGAGGAAGGAAAGAGCAGCTCTATACCTTTGGAGCAACATCATAAGCTTCGAAAGGATGAGGGGAGAGTCTTATCTGATCCGTTGGTGTTCCGAGCTCTAGTTGGGAGCTTGATCTACTTGACGATCATAAGGCCGGATATTGCTTATGCAGTTGGCAAGGTGAGTCGGTACATGGCGGAACCACGGAAACCTCATCTTCTGGCGGCTAAAGGCATCTTGAAGTATGTGAAGTCGACCTCTGATTTGGGTCTCCTATATAGGAGAGGGTCAAGCTTGGAGTTGCATGGTTTCATGGATGCTGATTATGGGGGAGACGTGGATGATCGGAGATCAACGTCTGGTTTTGTCTTTATGACAGGCCCCACAGCTATTTCTTGGTGCAGCAAGAAGCAAGACTCGGTGTTTGTATCTACCACAGAAGCGGAGTACAAGGCTTCGGCCTTGGCAGCTCAGGAAGCTATTTGGCTCAGGAGGTTGGTAGAGGACGTTCACCAGGAGGTTCGAGGTCCCACTATGCTACGCGGAGACAATGAGAGTGCTCTCAAGATGGTTAACAATCCAGTCTGTCACGCGAGGACCAAACATATAGAGATTGAGCACCATTTCATTCGTGAAAAGGTGTTGGGAGGATCTCTTATGGTCGAGCATGTTCGGAGTGCGGACAATGTCGCAGACATCTTCACAAAGCCGCTGGCGAAGGGACCGTTTACTCGGTTAAGGGAGTTGCTCGGGCTAGTTTCCACTTCCCACTTCAAGAGGGAGTGTTGAATTTTGTTGAAGTGAAGTGGAAAGGAGTCCGGCCGGTCTGGAGGCTGGAGACCGCAGCGAACGCGCGGTCTGCGCTGGTGCTCTGGCAGTTTGGTTCTGGCGATCTGGTGTGATCGGCCAGCTTGCTTCTTGGGTTTGGTCGCTGGTTCTGGCGACCTGATGCGGGTTGTTTCTGGTCTTGTTTTAGTCGGTCTGTTCCTGGCTAACTGCTGTGACCGGGCGGCTTGGTTGTGTTGTTCTGGCGACTTGGTTCAAGTCGGCCAGTTGCTTCTCTGTGTTGGCGATCTCAGGAAGGGTGATCGTTGTGTTCGCACGGCTTGTGCGCGGCTTGCTGCTGTCTTCGGTCTTGGACTGAATTTTGTTCAAGTGCTGTGTTCGCGCGGTCTATCTTTTGAGACCGTTCGCGATCTGATGGGTGGTGACTGTATCCCGGTTCGTGCGGTGACGACATCCGTCCACCCGCCTATAAATAGGGGTGCATGGCCCGTCATTCCTAACAAGAATTGTAAGAACCAGAGCCCGGATTATTTCTCGCGGTCTTAAGTTTGAGTTCGCGCGACTTGGATGCGAGTTAACCTTTGTTGTGTTCGCAGGTTTGCGGTCAGCAGGGTGCGGTCTCCTTCCTTGGTGATTTACGGTGGCTTGAATAAACAGTTCGTCTGCAGTCTGTCAGTGAACTGGGTTATTGTGTTCTTGTGCTGTTTGCAGCGGACTCAGTGATCAGGCGACCTTCAGCGGTTAGGCGGTCTGAGTTGCTGTCTGGCAACAGCTTCAGTTCTTTGTTCCAATAAGCTTCAGTTCGTGCGGTCTGGGATTGCGGTCTGGCAGTGCAGTTTGTCTGCTTCTGTTCGCGCGGTCTCAAGGTGTTTCTGCGGTCTGACTGTGCAAGCGGTCTGGGAGTACAGCAGAACAAGCCGGGCGACCTGAGCCTTTGTTGCAGTCCGAGCGGTCTCTTTCTGGCAGACTGCTGGTTTCTGTTTTTTGGTGTGTTTGTTCTTCTCATCTCCGTGATTCTTATGAATCATATCTCGCCATGTATGCCTCGCATTGTAAAGCAGTTCTATTTCAATAAAGATTTCCTGTGTTGCTGTTTTGGCATTGTGGTTGTTTGGCTATAACTCTTGTTGATACAACTCCTGCTTACTCCTAAACGGTTCAATCAAAAATTTTAACAAGCACATGCTGAATTGAGGTGTGGAACTGCCTGATGAGGCCCTTGACCTTCTCTAGGTATCATTGGTGAGTCGGCTCCTTTACCTCGAATTCTCCCTTGACTTGGCAAGCCACCACCATGGAGTCCATCGAGACCTCCACATCCTGCACCCCCAGCTCCCTGGCCAGGCGGAGCCCTACGAGCGCAATCTCATACTCGGTCTGGTTGTTGGTGAGTGGGAAATATATGTTGGTTGCCTGCTCGATCTTTTTTCCTTGGAGACTCACTAGGATCACTGCTCCCCCAAAGGAATGCTTCCTCGATGTCCCGTCGACCAACATTTTACATGTCATCGAATGGGGTGGCTCGGGCTCATCCACCTCGGTTACGTAGTCAGCCAAGAAATCTGCCACTGCTTGTGCCTTTATTGATAGCCTGGGAACAAATGAGATGTCAAACTCTCTTAGCTCCACCGACCATTTGGACAACCTTCCTGAGTGTATTACACCCTCCATGATGTTGCGAAGGGGATGGTCGGTCACCACCTTGATATAACATGTTTAAAAGTAAGGTCAGAGCTTCCAAGCTGACACCACCAGGGTGAAGGCCAGCTTCTCCAGGATGGGATACCTGAGCTCTGCCTTTCTCAGCACCCTACTAATGTAGTATACTGGGAGTTGCTTCTTACCCTCCTCCCGGACCCAAAACTGAACTCACTGCCTCGGCCCCCACCCCCAGGTATAGGGATAGGTCATCGCCCTACCTTGGTCCCTAGAGTAGCAGGGCCTGGGTTAATTGCTCCTTTAGTGCTCAGAATTCCACCTCGCACTCAGGGGTCCATACAAATTTCTGGTTCCCTCGTAGCACCTTGAAGAAGGATGAGCATTTCTCCCCTGCCCTGGAGAGAAACTTGCTTAGCCCGGCCAGCTTCCCAGTAAGGCACTGGACCTCCTTTGCATTTCTGGGTGACCCTAGCTCCATAATTGCTCTCACCATAATGGGGTTAGGTTCTACCCCAGCAAGGGTGAGCAGATTGCCCAAGAACATTCCTCTACTGTCCCCAAAAACACACTTCTGGGGGTTGAGCCTCATCTTGAATTTTCTTAAGGTGTCGACGGTCTATTCAAGGTCCCGGAGGTGGGACTCGAGATCCCGGCTCTTGATTCTGAGTTCATCCACATATACTTCCAGGTTCCTCCCCTTTTGCTCATGGAAGACCCTGTCCATCATCCATTGGTAGGTTGCTCCTGCATTATTCAGCCTGAAGGGCATCATCTTGTAGCAATAGTGCCTATCCTCAGTGATGAATGAGACGTCCTTGACGTCGGGGGGGGAGGGGGCTTGCGAATCTGATGATAAACTGAAAAGGCATCTAGAAAACTCATTAGAGAAAAACCGACGGCTGAGTCAACCAGCGCGTCGATTTGAGTCAAGGGTTAGCAATCCTTAGGTCATGATTTATTTAATAAAGAGAAATCCACACACATCCTCCACCTTCCATCTCCCATCTTTACCATTACTACGTTGGAGACCCAACCTGGATACTGGATCTCTGATACAAATCATGCTTTGAGGAGCTTGATCATCTCCTCCCGAATGGGCTCCACTAGCCTGTCAGCGATGGACCTCTTCTTCTGCCAGATAGGGCGAGTGTCGGGGTCAAGGTTAAGGAGGTGGCAAGCCACATCCGCATCGAACCCCAGCATTTCCGTCGCGCTCCAAGCGAAAATGTCCATGTTCTCTTGGACGCATGCTAGGATCCTCCTCTGGTCCTCGGGGCTGAGCTCCCCACTGATCCTTACCTTCTCTATCGCCACCGCTCGGGAGATAACCTCCAGCTCTATGACCTCCTCCACGGCCTCCATCCTAGATTTCTCCCCCCAATCATCTTCCTTCTTCCATCCACAAGCAAGTGCTTCGGTTCCCTCTTCCTCCATCCTCTCCTCCCGAACTTCCAGCAGCTCCTCCTCCCCCTCCCGAGCTTGTTCCTCTTCTTCCCTTCCTTCTCCGTCTCCTCTGCCTCGGGCCCTTCGATGGACCCTTCCACCATATCATGCCTCTCCATCTCCCGGTCCATCTCCTCCGCCTCGGCATGCCAGGTGATGTCATTGACCACGGTAACGTAGCATTGCCTTGCTACCTTTGGGTCTCCCATCACCCGGATCTGGACTTCGCCCACGCTGAACTTGAGGCACTGGTGGAACAAGGAGGGGACACACCAAAACGCATTGATGAGGGGTCGCCCGAAGATGGCATTGTAGTTGCTCGGAGCGTCAACGATGACAAACTGGCAGTTTTGCTACTGCCCTCCCAAGATGACATGGAGTCCTACTCCTCCTTCCACCTCCTTCCTTTCCCCTGAGAACCCAAACAGTGAGCCATCCGAGGCTAGCACCCTCTTTGCCTCCACCTTCATCTCGTCTAATGCCTTCTTGAATATGACGTTGACCGAGCTCCCGTTGTCGGCGAGGATCCGAGAGACGGTGAAGTTCTCAATGGCCGCTGGATCACAAGCACATCGTAGAATGGGTCTTCTTGGTCGGGCATGTCCTTCTGAGATAAGGTGATCTTCTTCTCCGTGGGTGGGGTTTGAGAAGTCAAAGCCATGCTCTGATGGTACATGGTGTGGAGGCTTGCCTTTTGGGTCGCCTCGATTCTCACTCCTCCGTGGATCACGTTGATCCCTCCTCGTCTCCCCTCGTCAGCCCTATCCACGCACCTATCCTCCTCCAATGTCACCTTGGTCACCTCCTCTATCCATACCAGTGGGTGCTTCTCCTGAGGGTCTCTCGCCCTCCTGATCTCCAAGAACTCTGGGCAGGTGGCCGTTGTGTGGCCTTCCTCCTAGTGGAAGTCACAATGCGACAACGCCATCCCCCCCCCCCAATCTCCGCCACAAGGTTTCTCCTCCTTGCTCTTGCTCCTCCTCTTTCTCCTACTCTCCTTCCCCTTCTTCGGTCGATCGCCATGGCCTGCTGAGGCAAGGGAGGGAGTGGTCTCAGGCCCTGACTCCACCCTGGGTGGCTGGGTCTTCCCTGACCTCCCTGGATGTTGCCCCCTCCTTGGGCGAAACCTCTTTCTGGGCCCTGCATCCCCCCTCCTTGCTGCCTCCACCCCAACTTCAGGACCCTTAGCTATTCTCTTCTCCTAAACTCCTGCTGCCTAACCTCTGACTCACTTAGCTTCGCCAACCTTTTTGTGAACTCCAGGTTGGCCACTTCCCCTTCGATTTCCTCCGCCGCCCTCTCCATCAGCTCTTTGAAAGATAGGGGGCTTCCGCTTTAGGTTCATCTTGAAGAACCACTCTCTCATCCCCACCGTGAAGGCAAGCTAGAGGGTGAACCTGGGCACCTCCTAGATGAGCAGGACCTCCTCCTGTAATCGGTCGACGTAGTGGGCCAGCGACTCCTCTGGTCCCTGCTTGATCTTGAAGTGCGCCTCAGCATCTTTCTTCCTCTTCTTCGAGGTCGAGAAGTGTAGCTGAAAGCTATGACGTAGATCCTCGAACGTGTAGATCAAACCCACTGGGAGCTGGTGAAACCAGTCCCGCGCCTTCTCCTTCAAGGTAATGGCGAAAAGTTGACATTTGAAAGCATCCGACAAATGTCGAATGGAGACTGTGTTCTCAAACCATTGCAGGTGTTGGATGGGGGCATCCTTGCCAGTGTAGTAGACCATATCCGGCTCTCTGAAACCTTCTAGGATGGGCGCTGAAAGCACCAGCTCACAGAACGGGCTTCCCCCGCTCTTCGTTCTCGCCTGCCCCACTCGCCCCACGAGTTCACCCACCATGCTCGCACTCACCTGGTTGGGGAATACCTCTCGCCCTACTAGATCTCGCCCTGGAGCCTCGCCGAACTGCTCCTTGCCGGGCTTTTTCCCTGGAGCATTCTCTCCTACCCCAAGCAGAGGGATGGCCTGGGCCATTGGGGTTGTGAACTCACCTCGCGCCACAGCAAAGGCGAGGTTGATCATCTCGAGCACCTCCCTTCAAAAATCTGTTAGCTTCCCTACCGTTGTTGGCAAGGCAGATGGTGGCGAACTGCCATAGCTGGAATCTTTATCATCCTCTCTAGCCATGTTGCCTCCTTGGGAATTTCTTGTACTAGTTGTGTTCCATGTTCACCGCACCAAAAATGTTAGAACTGGGATTCGTCCCATCGAGGAGTTCGGACACCTAAGAGGGGGCGGCTACAACTTACTGATACCACAGAGAAACCTGCCCGAAGACTTAGAGCTAAACACCATCCCTTGGCTGCAGCGTGGAGGTCCCACCACACACCCGAAAGATCTTAGAGCGCTTCCCCTCCTAAGCCAAAGTTGAAGTTGGGCACCTTGGAGAGCCTGAGGAGCTAACTGATGAGTCCCATTTATATACATATTTATGGGCTCATCTGGGCCGATTATCTAGTCTTTGCACTACACTTTAGGCATGTTTTTATTCATATTCGTTATTCCATGCTAAGTGCACTCTTAGGCCCGTTTTGGTGTGAGTTTGCGCTCCATGTTATTGGGGGTAAGCACATGGTGCTCCCCAATCTTTTTTCTTTGTTTGATTGGTGCTGGAGGTGTATTCCCAGCTGGATTGCTGTGCTTGCAGGTGGTTGGATCATCTCCTTTTTACCCAGAATTCATGAATGTGTATATCGCACGGTCGTGCGTTTTCTTGACGCACGGACGGCTGCGGTCGTGTGCTTTCATCTGGGGAGAAAACCGGTGATCTGAATTTGATCATGCATTTTACGAACGGGCGGATTCGCCCGTGCGCGAAGGAATCGCACGATCACCCTGTTTAGCCTTGTTTTTGGCCAATCTGAGTTTGTCCATGCATTTTTACGCACGGGCGGATTTGCCCGTGCGTGAGTAAAACGCACGGGCGCTGCTGCTTCTTCCTCAAGTCTTTTTTTATCGTAAATAATGCACGGGCAGTGCACGGTCGTGCGTTCGCTCGTGCGTGACCAAAAATTTGACTGTTTAGTATTTAAGGCAGGGAATCAGCTGCAGTCGAGGAGGATGATTCCCCTCGAGGGAAAAGCCAGAAAAGCCCGCCATTTTCACCCATTCTACCGTAGGAGACCACATTCAGTGATCTCCTCCACCATACTTCCTTCCGGGATTGTTTGCAAGCTTTCTCCACCATGAGTTCAAGCATTCTTCGTCTTGGAGACCATAGAAGTGATCTAGATCGTTGGAGAAGTGACAGCCTCCTTCGAGTCCGCACACCATCTGAGGGTCGAGCCCGGAGAGAGACCGACAACCTCTCATTCCGGCCGAGAACCCAGGATACGGTGACATCTTCTGTTGGGTCCTTTCTAAACCTTGAGCTTGTGCTTCTTTTAGTGTTGTTGTAATGATCTCTTGTTAGATTAATGTTATAGATCCTTTGTTGGATGTTCATGTGCAATGATGCTATGGTTGTGAGAATCACTTTGCTTTTCGTTGTGATATTCTGAGTTGCTTGCGTGTGAAGCCATCTAGTAATTGCTAGTGGTGATGTTGGCGAAGAGGTGAATATGACCCTCGCAAAACCCCGCTCTGTGGTCATTTCACCCGCTTATCAAAGCACGGCATCGCGGCCGCTGCACTCACCCCCACTTTGCAAAGCGGTGCTTTCGACCCACATTTCTCGTATTTCTGCAATAGCTTAGGACACCAATCACAACGCCCTTAGTTCGTACTTTCTTCGCTCGTGTAACAATTGACTCACAACGCAATTCATTCACCATATCCTGCATTCCTCAAGAGATCGACATTCGGGGAAACTATTCCCATAATTATTACTTGACAGCGACCGGTGCACTTGCCGAACACGCATCAAGTTTTTGGCGCCGTTGCCGGGGACTGCAAGCGTGTAATGTTTTGTGTTGTGAACCATTGTTATAGGAGCAGTTATTTTTTATTTTTTATTTTCTTTTTGTCTTCTTTTTGTGCATGCAGAGATAAGCCGGAAGGGAAGTAGTACCCTTCGATCCTGAAATTGAATAGACTGCTCATGCACTAAGGCGTGCTGCAGTCGTGCAAGCGGCAATGGGAGATAACCTGAACCCCGGAGGTGAACCGACAGCACCCAATGATAGAGAGGACGTGAATCCTAGAGTGCCCCATGCGGGGCAGAATCATCTGGGGGATGAGCAGGAGGCGATTAGACCGAGACCCCGAACAATGAGAGATTATACCACTCCAATAGCTGGGAGTGTGTATCCAGGGTTCGGGCCTAACATCATGAACAGCCAGTTTGAGATCAAACCGGCCATCCTGAACATCATCCGCAACAATACTCAATTATCTAGGATGCCTAGTGAAGACCCACATCTTCACTTGGTGGAGTTCGCCGATATTTGTGGGACCTTTCGTTACGCAGGAATTCATGATGATACAGTCAAGCTGAGACTGTTCCCATTCTCGTTGCGTGACAAAGCAAAGGTCTGGCTCCACTCTATTCCCCCGGGAACTGCTGCAACATGGGATGCTCTCGCATCCAAATTTCTCGCTAAATTCCACCCGGTAGACAAAATCGTGAGCCTTCGACGGGAGATCGCCACTTTCTGTCTAGTAGATCAAGATACTCTCGCAGAGGCTTGGGAGCGTCTTAGTGACCTTCTTTGCAGATGCCCGAATCACGAGCTCCAGCCATGGAATATTGTGGAAACCTTCTACTTCGCCATTGAGCCCAACCACCAAGCAATGATTGACGCTGCTGCTAGAGGGACGTTGCTGAACCATACGCCGGAGGAAGCTCTTAGGATTCAGCAAGACACCGCCTCTCACAGCACCTTCTGGACTGCAGGGAGAAATGCGCCGAGAAGCACTCGGGGACTTTTTGTGGTGGATTCATTACCTCCTGCACCTGCTCCCGCTACTAGCATTACTTGCGAAGGATGCGAAGGTGGTGGTCACCACGCATATGAATGCCCAGGTAGCGAGCTGTCAGGTGAATTTTCACATTTAAATTTAAATGAATCTATCAATTATGTTGGAAATCAAGCTAGGGGGCACCCTACGGTAATGTTTATAATCCTGGTGTGAGGAATCACCCGAATTTCTCATGGAACCCAAACGGGGCAGGCCAACGATGGCAACCGGGACAGCAGCAAAATGATGCTTTTGCCTCCGGAAGTCAACCGAGGCCGCCTCATCCGGGTTATAATCAAGGCGCCCCGGCCCCCAAGAAAAGTAATCTAGAAGAAATGATGGAGAGATTTATGGAAGCTGCCAACTCTAATATGGCTAACCAAACCGCGTCCATGCGGAACTTGGAGACGCAATTGGACCAATTGGCTCAAGTGCTGACCGAGTGCTCGCAAGGGACCCTTCCCAGCAACACTGAAAAGAATCCAATCAATCAAGGGAAGAGTCTCGCCGATGCGGAAGTAAGTGACCCAAGTGAGTTGGTAATCACATGCTCCATCAATAATGTTGAAACTACTGCCTTGTGTGATTCCGGTTCATCCCGCAACGTCCTCGCATTGCAGGATCTTGCTAAATTGCAACTTGAAATGAATACAGATGACCGGAAGTCCCTAGTGCTTTCTAACGGGACTGTCATTTAGGCAGAGGGAGAAGTGAAAAATGTTGAAGTCATAGTCTAGGGGACGGTGGTGGTCGCTGATTTCCAAGGATTGGGACCCCATGAGAATCAATCTATTCCCATCTTGGGAGTGTCGTTCTTGAAAGAGAGCGGTGCCACTTTGGATTTCTCTGCGGGGTGTGTTATCTTACCTAATAAGGTAACACCCCCTACTTGCCCCAAGATTGCAGCTGAAACATTGTCTCGCTCCCCCCAATTTATTAATGATGAATCTCTGAGTAATGCAGAAGACAGAAAAGAAAAAGTATCGTCGGAGGGAGAGGAGCAGTCGAGCGGAAAAGAAGAAGAAGTTGACTTTCGAAAGGAATGTGACCCAGAAAGGAAGGAGAGCCTCGTTTCTGAACCCGCCAAGGAGAACTTAACTCGGGACAACGTCCCATTTTTATCTAGCAAAAAATCTTGTAATAAACTTCTTAAACATTCTGTCTCTTGGGCTGATCCAGTTGCCACGGCGGCAACGGAAGTGATGCCACCCACCACCAAGGTGGGAAATTCTGAAGTTTATCAACGTTGGCGCTCTCCATCAGTGGAGAAGATTAAACAAGAAAGATTGTTGCGCAGTGCACGCTCCGCTGCCCTCCGGCGAGAGAAGGAGGAGGTTAGGGGCAAGGGGGAGACATCCTCCTTGGGCCCTAAAGCCTTCACCTCCCTTCCATCTCGCGTGGCTGGGGAGAACCACCACAAATCAGCATATAGTTGATATGTGATGGGGTCTCCAGGTTTTGGTTGTGCTGTGTCTTCTACTCTGATTTTTGTGCTTCGTTAATCTGCCATGCTGTGTTGTGTTTTTATTTAGTTTGGAACATTTTTCATAACTGCTGCTATCAAACATTAATACAGGTATTTGGTCCACATTTAAGGATGTTAAACAAAAGGGCTTCTTGGGAGACAACCCATGGGAACCACCCGGTTCCGTTTGCTTATTTAATTTCTATATTGTTCTGTTGTTTGCTTTATACTAACATCGCAGGGTTAAGCTCTTGCTTGAGGATTGAGGAAGGAGAAACTCAAAGAAGGAATTACCGCACTTCTGGCATGCTCATTCGTGAGCATAGGTCCACTCTACCCCTATTTTCCTTATTTTAAATTCTTTATTTTATTTGGTTTTGATCAAGTCTGGGGGAGAGATCGGTTATGCACGTGCACGCACTTTGCATAGCATGTTAGGATGTGCTGAGTTAGGATTTTCAATTTTATTGCACACATTGCATACAATTGCACCTAGTTCACACGTACTTGATCACACACGCTTATTGGGACTTGCTGCGAGGTTCCCCGCTCGTAAGAATTGGATTGTTAATGTAGGAGTGAAGGGTGGAGAAAAATGTCGACTTGAGTAGTACTCTAGTCGAGTGCTCCCGTCACGCCTAGAAATTCAATTCGAGTAGAATAAAATTCAATGTTATAATTTAATTATTTCTATTATAGTAGCTGCAATTTATTTGACTCTAGCGGTGAATCTGGTGAATCCAACGGTAGCATAGGGTCGAGTGTAGCTGGATTAGTAGTAGCTTATTACTAGGGTTAGAAGGAAGGATAACCTTTCTCGGTGGCTAGAACTTGCACTAAGCGACTCTTGAAACGATTGCGTTGAATAGCTCGTTATAAAGCGTGATATAGGCCGTCTCTTGATCCGTTTGTGCTTTTGAAATCCTAACCAATGTAATCACCTTTGCAAGCCCACTTGAGCCGACCTTTCCTCCTTTTTAGCTCCACTTAAATTTCACCAAAGCCATACGGCCAAACCTATTTTCGCACCAACAAATGAGTTGAAGGAAATATATATATATATATATATATATATATATTTCGTTTGTTGTTATCTCTAAGTTGTATGGTAGCTTTGAAAAAGCTAAAGGAGACGTTTATATTGTGCCTACAAAAGATATACTGTCGAGAAGAGAAAAGAAAAGAAAAAAAATTGTGCAAAAAGAACTTTCAAATACATTCTCTCGACAAAAACAATGTATGTTCGGCTTAGCACACACCTAGTGTCCAGTTGTAGTCTGGGGGTGTTGTGTAGTTCTTTAATTAGTTGTTTTGGTGATTTTACACTCTCGAGTATTCAGGCTATGTTGCGTGCGATGCCCATCGTTCTTCTACTTATCTAACCTGAACTCAACCTAAGCCAAATCCTAACCTATAAGTCTTATTGATTTCAGATATGAGTCATCTCATGCAGTGGAGAGAGTGCGAACGTGCAAGCCTATGGACACCGACTTTAATGGATTTCTTAGGAGATTGTCCCGAGCTTTGATTCGAGTAATACTCTACTCATTAGTCATGCTATTTTCCCTTGTGCGTGACCGAAAGATTCACCGGGATTCACCATCCGAGTAAACTAGATTTCAAATTACTATTCTAGAAATAGTTAAATATAATCTTGAGTTAAATTCTATTCTAACGTATTTCTACGCACGTGAGCATGCGACTTCGCATGGGTCTCTACCGCTCAAACTCACTCTAACACCCAATTGTTCCGACGGGAGAGCTGAGTAGTTTGCCCGAGACGTGCAAATGGTTAAGTCTGGGGGTGTGATGAGTCCCATTTATATACACATTTATGGGCTCATCTGGGCCGATTATCTAGTCTATGCACTACACTTTAGGCATGTTTTTATTCATATTCGTTATTCCATGTTAAGTGCACTCTTAGGCCCATTTTGGTGTGAGTTTGCGCTCCATATTATTGGGGGTAAGCACATGGTGCTCCCCAGTCCTTTTTCTTTGTTTGATTGGTGCTGGAGGTGTATTCCCAGCTGGATTGTTGTGCTTGCAGGTGGTTGGATCATCTCCTTTTTGCCCAGAATTCATGAATGTGTATATCGCACGGTCGTGCATTTTCTTGACGCACGGACGGTTGCGGTCGTGCGCTTTCATCTGGGGAGAAAACCGGTGATCTGAATTTGATCGTGCATTTTACGCATGGGCGGATTCGCCCGTGCGCGAAGGAATCGCACGATCACCCTGTGTAGCCTTGTTTTTGGCCAATCTGAGTTTGTCCGTGCATTTTTACGCACGGGCGGATTTGCTCGTGCGTGAGTAAAACGCACGGGCGTGGGTGCTTCTTCCTCAAGTCTTTTTTTTTATCGTAAATAATGCACGGGCAGCGCACGGTCGTGCGTTCGCCCGTGCGTGACCAAAAATCTGACTATTTAGTATTTAAGGCAGGGAATCAGCTTCAGTCGAGGAGGACGATTCCCCTCGCGGGAAAAGCCAGAAAAGCCCACCATTTTCACCCTTTCCACCGTAGGAGACCACATCCGGTGATCTCCTCCACCATACTTCCTTCCGGGATCGTTTGCAAGCTTTCTCCACCACGAGTTCAAGCATTCTTCATCTTGGAGACCATAGAAGTGTTGTAGATCGCTGGAGAAGTGACAGCCTCCTTCGAAACCGCACACCATCTGAGGGCCGAGCCCGGAGAGAGACCGACAACCTCTCATTCCGGCCGAGAACCCAGGATACGGTGACATCTTCTGTTGGGTCCTTTCTAAACCTTGAGCTTGTGCTTCTTTTAGTGTTGTTGTAATGAACTCTTGTTAGATTAATGTTATAGATCCTTTGTTGGATGTTCATGTGCAATGATGATATGGTTGTGAGAATCGCTTTGCTTTTCGTTGTGATATTCTGAGTTGCTTGCGTGTGAATCCATCTAGCAATTGCTAGTGGTGATGTTGGCGAAGAGGTGAATACGACCCTCGCAAAACCCCGCTCTGTGGTCATTTCACCCGCTTACCGAAGCGCGGCATCGCGGCCGCTGTACTCACCCCCACTTTGCGAAGCGGTGCTTTCGACCCACATTTCTCTTATTTCTGCAATAGCTTAGGACACCAATCACAACGCCCTTAGTTCTTAATTTCTTCGCATGTGTAACAATTGACTCACAACGCAATTCATTCACCATATCCTGCATTCCTCAAGAGATCGACATTCGGGGAAACTATTCCCATAATTATTACTTGACAGCGACCGGTGCACTTGCCGAACATGCATCACTAACCAAAGATGTCGTAAGGAGGAAGAATCCAAAGATCCGGATCCTCTCCAAAGGTGCCTTCAGGGTCTATATATAGTTTTTTTTTATGGTCTGCTAATAGCGTAACTCCGCCTTATAGTTTTGCTAAACGCATCCTAAATTGATCTGCTAACAACCAAACCCCACTGTTCTGAAGGGCTATTGGCAGCCCACAAAGGGTATCTAGGTAAATTTACCACTAGACCCAGCAGGGCGAGCGGCCGATTAAGGCGCCGCTCGCCAGACTTCTCGCGAGTCAGGTTCGCGAGATCTCACTATGCGAGTGGTCCATGAAGGCGCCACTCGCCAGATCCCGGGTCTCCCGGGCGAGTGGGGTTCCTCCCCTCATTCTCCTGGGGGCCCACACATCCAGAAGCCTGGGCGGGCGAGTGCTTGATGAAGAATGCACTCCCCCCCCCCTCTACCAGCCTGAGTCACTTACACGAGGCGACGAGCCCTCACTCGCCTCGCTGTTGATAAATGCACCCCAAAGAAGCGAGCATACACTCGCCTCGCCCTCACACTACGCTCCACACAAGGAGGTGATTCTGGCTCGCCTTACCCTCGTGACTTGCTCGTCGCGAGGTGGTGAGCCCCAACTTGCTTCGCCTATGCCCGATTCTCAATTTTACACTTCGACGAACAAGGGGTTGTACAGAGCTGGTCTCATATTCTTCATATTCTGGCTCCTTGCTTCTCCTGGAGCTCTCAGCTTTCAAGGCCACATACTTTTCTCTGTGATGAGATATGTTGTTTTATTCTTTAGCCTTCCTTGTATTCAGTTGAAGTTCTTGGGAAAGAAGTTTTTCAAATAGATTTTGGGGTTCCATGTTGCCCAGGTTCCCTATCTCTCTAATAGCACAGATCTTTGTTACGTGATCTGAGAAATTTGTCATTCAAATCATAGCTAGTGAAGGTCCTTTCATATCTTTAGGCCATTCACAATCTTGAAGAATTTCTCATGTGGAATCCTTCTTATCTTGTCTGAAAGCCTCATACTCCTGATTGAGGAGAGACTTCGTATCATCCCTTACTTCAGTTGTTCCTTCCATATAGACCCCTAAGGAATCCCACGTCTCCTTGGCTATTTTGCAATGGACAAGATTCTAGAAGGTTGAGTCGTCAATAACACTCATCAAGATGTTCTTGGCTCGCTTGTCCATGGTGGCAAGGACCTTGGCATCTTTGGTCATATCAGCATACTTCTTAAGAATAGGAGCTTCGGTGCTTGAAAGATATGGGTTTGATTAAACTACAACTAGAGGGGGTGATTAGGTGTTTTCAAAGTTAATTGCTACTTTAAAATTCTATCTATCACAGCACAGAAGCAACACAGAAAACACACAGGATTTATAGTTGTTCCCTACAAGACAATGTGTCGAGAGGTAGTCCACTGTCCTTCCCACCTATCTAGCAATGAGCTAGACTAGACAACTTCTCGAACTTCTCAGATCTCTTCTCAATATGCAGATCTTACAACCCAGGCTCACAAAGAACCCTACCAACAACTCAGACTTTACAAGTCTTACAACAACTCATATCTTCGCGAAGATCCTACCAAACTCAGGCTCACAAAGTACCCTACAAAACTCAGGCTCACACAGAACCCTGCCAACTCAAATCTGTTACAAGATTCTATAATCTTAGGCTCACAAAGAACCCTACCAACTCAGATCTGTTATAAGATCCTACAAGCTCTGACTCACAAAGAACCCTACAGAATGATACATATGAGTTTGTTGTTGTAGAAGAGAAGGCTTCAAGATAAAAGCTTTGACTGATTAGACTTCTTCTTCTTGCAACTGTAAGCCCAGAGATCTTGTGAATCATTGAACCTTTCTTTAGAATCTTCTCTTGACCTTCACAGCACAGCAATGAAGTCTTCTTCTTGTTAATTCTTTTCTCTCTTTTCTATTAGTATGTCTGAGAATAATCGAAAAAAGGAATACTAAGCAACAAGTGGTTCTATAATCGAAAAAGTCTCTCTTTTATACTCCTCTGCAGTTTTGCATAAAAGCCTTTATTGATTATTCCATAATCAATTTGCCTGTTTGAAAAGTTTGACAGAATTGGCATAATATTTTATCAAAAATGACTTGCCGTTCTTGGAATTTGCAGAAAATAAAAGTAATAATATTCTTCATTAAATACTGTGCAACGGCTATATTCTGTAGAGAATATATCATTTATTACTCTTTGATTAATGTCCAAGATGAGCGGCGTGCATATTCCCTGTATTTCAATTTCTGAGAAAATCGGCGCAATAACTTCACCTCAGCATCTGTCACGATGATAAATTTCTTCTAGGCGATATCGTCTTGTTCATTTCAATGATGTGTAATCATCTCGATGATATGTCGACATACTTCTTTCTTCAAGACTTTACATGATATCTCAATGATATTGCTTCTTCTAGACTATATTGTCGAGATGTTTCTTTTTATATGATTTAGACTTATTCTTCAGGTTGATAATCTTTCTTCAAGATGATATCATCTTGATCTTCTAGACGATATAATGTCTTCAAGCCGATGTTGTCTACATGATCCTTTCTTCAGGACTTAATGAATTATCTCGATGATATGTCTTCAACCTTCAAGACTATGCATCTTCTTCAAGACGATATCATCGAGTTATCTGAACTTAACTTTCTCAATGATACTTTCTTCAATATGATATCATCGAGACTATCTCAACGATATGTTTCCTTTCTCAATGATTTATCTGCTGAGACTTGAGACGATATTTTACTTAGTGAATTTTCATTACTTTTATAGTCTTGATACTAGTGATGTAGCTTTGATGCATCTATCACAACATGAACTTAAACATATCATCAAAAACAACTTGGCTTATTTGTACTTGTGTTCCTTCTTCAAATCTAGAAACATTGAGGGCATAATTCCCAACAGTGCTGATGGTGGACATAGTCATGGGGATGAAAGGTCCATCTTCAATGGTGAAGAAAAATTTAGGGTCAGAAGCCTCCATGAAGAACTTCACCCTCTCCTTCCATATGACAAAATTCTCCTCCCTACAAATAGGCAGCTTCATGGAGCTGAGCTCCTTGTAGTTCTCACTAGTAGACATAAGGTTTCATTCTAGTTGAACCCAAGTAGAACTTGTTCTTTAGCTATTAGACTAGATAGAACTGAACATACCTCTGATACCAATTATTATTTATTATATGTCACTTAGATCATACCTAGAGGGGGTGAATAAGAGATGTTGTTGGAACATGCTTTCTGCATCTCTTGGTTTGACAATAACAAATCCTATTGTATTTGATCATACTTGTTTTGTGTTTATAGTATGCAGGATTCCGTGCTTTCAAATCTCCATGGTGCTGTGTATTGTTGCTACTGCGCCGTGTTAATTTTACCACTGGCGATAGCACCAACGAACCGCTGAGACGAAACCGCTGAGAAGGGAAACCGCTGAGACGAAACCGCTGAGAAGGCAAACCGCTGAGAAGATCTGAATGCTCTACCGCGCCGCGTTAACTCTACCGCTGGCGCTAGCACTAATGAACCGCTAAGAAGGGAAGCCGCTGTGATGCAAGCGGGCGTTCGACGATCGACGAAAGCTGAGGCCCGATCGACGAACTGCAGCTCTACCGCAGAGCATTGGCACTAACGCTGGCGCTTGCATCCGAAAGACGAAATGGTGTTTGAAGAAAATGATGTCGTTCCACGAACCAGATTGAGATCGACGAAAATAAGTTTCCATTCGACGAACCAGATTGAGATCGACGAAAGCTGAGGATAGCTCGACGAAGATGCGCCCGACGAAATGATCTACCGTGAAGCGTTAGCCCTGACGCTGGCGTTAGCATATATGGAAACTATTGACAGAAAAGAAAGTGGAGAAAAAGGAATGTCGACGGGTCACTATGTTTGGCAAGTACTATCACGGCGCGTTAGGTCTAACGCCCGGCGGTAGCTTTTGGAAACATCCCGTCTGCGTTGATTGATGGGCAAATATGGAAAGAGATATTGGCTGAAGGAAGGAAATCGCACTATCGCGGGGCGATAGTGTTACCGCAGCGCGCTAGGATGTCACAACCGTTTGCACTCAGAAGTTGCCTTAACTGCCACGATCCATGTGTGCGTCGTGTCACTATCGCAGGGCGGTAGTACTAGCTTAGGCGGTAGCTGTCGAATCTATTTAAAGAGCGGTGCTTCCTCCATTATGCTGGCGGTTACAGAACGAATTGAAGCCTTATTTCAGAGCACTCGTGAGAGCCTTCAAAAGCAACCAAGGCAACTCTGTCAACGTTCGTGAACGCAAGGAACTCGAAGAAAGAACCAACACGCTTATTCTACGAGAAGGTCGCATGCATCAACTCAAAGGATTACTTCGGCGCACCTTCAACAAGATCTTCGAGTTCAACCTAAGAGGGAGTTTGTCTTTAGTTGTTATTTTTCATTTGTAATATTTTTATATCTTTTGTTCGGTAGAGAAATTTGCCTCATGTTGGCGACTAGGTCTGGGTAGGACTTAGGGAGTAAATCGTCTTGTGTTGGCGACTAGGTCTAGGGAGTAGATCTAGGGGTGCTCGAGGCCTTTCTGGTGATAGATTGGCTAAAGCGGCTTGAGGCCTTGTCTGGGGAGAGACAGGCTAAAGCCAACCGGTCCTTGGGAGAAGGGTCGGTATAGAAAAGGAAAAAGAGTTTTTCATTTGTCGCCTCTTTCCAAGCGTTATTGGAAAAGTTTTTGTAAACATATGTATTTCGATTTGATGATTAATAAGAATATGTTTATTTCTTCATCTATGATTCGTGCTCTTTGATTTTCATTGTCTTAACCTGAAAGCTAATTTCTCTGTCACTAATGCCGAGCGGTAACACTACCGTTGGCAGTAGCAACAGAGATGTATTTTCTTTAATAATTATAAAAAGTTTAAAACCTTAATTCACCCCCCCCCCCCCCCTCTAAGGGCGCCTACAGATCCAACAAGTGGTATCAGAGGGAGGTTATTCCAAATCGGCTTAACAACCGAGAATAATGGCGTCTCTTAATCATGATCTCGCTTCTATGAGTGGGGAAAATTTTAATATAAATGAAAAAGTATTATCACCACCTTTATTTATGGGCAAAATTTATAAAGGGTGGAAAATATTAATGAAAAATTTTCTTAAAGACTTAGATGAAAAAGTTTGGAATATTACTATTGATAAGCCACCTAGCATACTAACTAGAAACGAAATTATTTTAAATGCAAAATCTATGAATAGTATATTTTGTGCGTTAGACCAAAATATTTTCAAACTTATTTATACTCTACCTACCGCTTATGAGATTTGGAATTTTCTTGAAAGAACTTATGATTCTCCTTCTACAGGTATGGAACAATCGCAAGAACCGGAGAATATGCAAGATTGCTCAAGTCTTCAAAAAAGCTCCTCTCATGACGAATCCGTGGAAGGGACATCAAGCGGAAGGGATGATGGAAGCTCTTGCTTGGAAGATGAAGAAGTGAAAGGAACTATATGCTCAAATATCACATCATCCACAAGCGCTGTAAGAAAATTAAAATCTCTTATTGTGTGTAATTCTATTTCTACATTACAATTGCTTCAAACTATAAAGCGCAAAATTAAGAAATTAAAAAATGCTAATAAACATTTGCGCTTAGAAAATAAAAATTTTAAGGCAAAAGTTAATGTAGAATCAAATTCTAATTTATCTAGTTCTACCCATGGCTCCTTAGTTGAAAACATCACACCTTGTGTAGAGTATAATGAATTAAAAGAAAAACACAAGAAACTTGAAAAGGAGTTTATTTTTATAAAAGAACAAAATGAAAGATTATATTTAGAAACTTCATCTTTGAAAATTGATTGTGCTAAGTGTAATGACTATAAAATTGAAATTAAAGAGATAGATGAAACATTTGATGAATATAGGAATAACTATTAAAATCATATTGATTCAATTGTTTCCACTCTTAAAAATAGCACAATAGCTTACAATAAAGCTAGACATAATATAAAAATTAAGAATAATGAATTAGAAGCTAAAATCAACTTGCTTAAGGAAATCATAAAGAAAAATTCTCAAAACATACATTCACAATATCAAGATATATCTAAAAGCAAGTTGAATATGAATATAAATAACTTGACTAAGCCTAATAATGGGAGTAAGGAACACAAAGTTTTTGTAAATCAAAATCCCAATCTCTATTATTTACAAAATCATGTTTCTCCCAAATTAAAATTAGAATTGCGCAAATTTCCAATGAAAAATATTTTCAATAATCACAATGGAAATTTGATTCATAAAAATAATATCAAACCAAGATTTGAATGGAGACCCAAAGTTAAAAATGAAACACAAACTCAAATCAAAAGGGCTCATTCAATTCTATCTCCCCAAAAGCAAACACATTGTATTTAGGTGCCCAAAGGAACCGTCTCACCCGGTCCTCTTTGGATACCTAAATCTCTCATTCAATAGTACCCTATCATTTGCATGAAGTAGAAATCAATTAAAAATGAAATATCAATTCTCTACTTCATGATATGCTTAATTTCCTTTTTTGCTTTTCTTTTGTCTTTGTTTCTTTTAACCAACATGATATGGTCACTTTATATAACATGTGATATGACTTTGACACATTAAGCCAAACTTCTTTAATAAATCAGATTGGATGAAATTGAATAATAAGTCGTATTATTTTTCAAGTAATCTATTTATCCTTTTATTTTTATCCCTCTAAATCCATTCCTAAAAGTCTTATTAAATTTGAAAACTAAATTTGTCATATGATATTTCTAAGACTAAATGAAATAATTGTCGAAATGGATTTAAAAGGTATTTTTGGGGTATTAGGCTAAATTTATAAAATGCGCAAGTTTTGCTTAGGTATCTAATATACTTGCATTATTTTGATTACCCCTAGTATGTTTAATCATAATCATGTCAAATCAGAATTGAAAAATTGCAAAAACCATTTGAGAACCTCAACTCTGTTGCTAGCGCCTGGCGTTAGGTTCTAACGCTGGCGGTAGCATAATCTTCCTAAATTCTGATTTAGATTTATTATTTTCTGAAACAATTGATTATGGGTATATAATTCCTATATGTTAAAATTCATGATCATGTATAATAATCTTTCCAATTCAATAGATCTTTTAAAACAAACATCAAGTAGAACTACAAAAGATCTTATTGCTTCCAACACACTGTTTGTGATCATGATTATTATATGAATTTATTATGTCTTGCATGTTTCTCATTTATGGTTAGACCATAGATTTAACTTTATATCAATATGAATGATTAAATTTGAATCATCACTCTATTCTGTGTCTAAAATTTGAATCACTATTGTTAAATACATGCAACATTATATCAATTAACTTTATGGCATAACACAACATTCAAACTCATCGTATCTAGCAATATCAACTAATAAATATTATCATCCATGCTAGATATATTTGTATTGCCATAATGAATCAATCTTAAAGAAGAGTAATTGAAAGTTAAAACTCAGATTAACTATGTTGCTTTAAAATCAAATATACTAAGAAATTAATCACGCATAAAAGCTCATAGGTTATAAATCAACCCATAGGTTAAAAGCATAGGTTGTCAAAAAGATTATTCACCCATGACGTTGTGTCTCACTATAGCGAGGGCGTAGGTTTGTGTGCATTAGAAACCTAACCACTATGTCATGTCTTATCCTTAACCGGGAAGGGTTCCAGTGGGGCCTTGCGAGGCACTGGGGGGAAAGAGTGCTAGGGTGAGCGTTGTCTTTTGTATGCATGTGGGATTAACACCCCAACCTACGACATGCGTGCAGCTCCACATGCTCATCCGTCACTTAGTACGTGGTTATGATGTAGACATGTTGTTAGGGTATCTTGATCTTAGACATATATATGTTGTATACATTGCATGAATATTATTTCACTTAGTTACGATCATGTCACTCATGCATATTCGTGCTCAAACATGTTATCTTATGTTTTTTTTCATATTATCTATTTCTGAACTCTCATGCATGTGAAAAAAAAACACAAGTATTTTGAAAATGTATTGGGACACCTTAGGCTAGAATGTGGGGTTTTGGACATATTAGCATAAACTTGGGAAATCCACATTTTTTGTGTATGCATATGTCTGATTTCATTGCTGAACTTCATTATCGCAAATCTGCACAAATATATTCAAAAGAAAAATTCTGAAAAATTTCACATTTTCCACAAAATTCTAGTTCTGTCACTACCGCCAGGCGATAGCTGGGTACCGCTGGCGTTAGTGGGTAATTTCTGAATTTCCAGTTTTCTTTTTCAGTCTTTATTTGTTCAGTGTCTGTTATTTTCTTCTAAAAATTCTAAACACAAAAAAACTATAAAACAAATCAAAATCCAACCATAAACATGTTTTGTTTTATTTTTATAAAATAAAATTTGTTTTATCTTTTTTATATATATCAAAACCAACTACAAAATTTGAAAAACCAATCAAAACAACAAAAACATGCTTTTTATTTGTTTTGTTTTTTTTGAAAAACTTAAAATTTATAAAAATTGATGTAATTTTCTATGTTTCAAGGATGATATAGTTTATCTTGCCAAACTTAGTATACGATGTTTCATTCTCTAGTTCAAGTATCTTAATAACATTGTTTTGTATCATGCCTTGACCATTATCTTATGTGTGCTTTGAAATTGATTATAAAACTCATGTGTAGGTTTGCATAGCGTGCCTTTATGTATGAGTAAATGGCTTATATTTGCTAATGATTTTGTTTCACTCACACTTTTTGACAAACTACATATGAATTTAATCTTCTCTTACATGATTGTGTAGTGTAACAACGTCATATTATTGTTTGGCATGCTTAGTTTTACCTTCACCACATGTTAAAATCTTTTCCATGCACCTATCTTTGAAGAAGTGTGTCTTTTCAAAAATCTTTTTGTTTGCACATACAAGTGAATTTGGAGACCTTTGTCGTTAAGCAAAAAATTCAACTGAATAATTAACAAAGATAACTCCACCAAGCACTACTCGCCCTCCTGATAAGTCTTAATGAGCATTGTGAGGTTGAGCACCTTGGAGAGAATTGTAAAGTGCCTTGTTGCAAAAAAAAAATTCTTTCACACTACTTCTTCTTGTACACTGAATCACAAAAAAAAACTAAAATTCAAAATAATAAATGTGATTCTCCAAGCACTACTTTGAACCCTGATAAGTCTTAATAAGCATTGTGTATGCAGAGCACCTTGGTAGTTATACTATTCTTCTATGTGCATTGAAAATTTTATATAGCTTTGTGGGTAGAAGTAACTCTAAAAGTGCTTCTTCAATAATATTGTGTTTATTTCATTATACATGTCATGTGTTTTGATTAACTCATATGTATACTTTTATCAAAAATACTATTTTGTACACATCATTATCACTTGTAAGCCTTCTACTCATGAGAATTGGAGTCTATTGCATATCTACATGTATTCTCTAAACTCTTAAGTAAATGCACTAGATAGATTTGCATGATCATTACAATGTATAAGTGTACTTGATTTCTAAATTTTGAACATTGTATTCTTCTATCTTGTCTTGATAACTTATATCATGCTTACATATTTTTTTTTTCGCTACGCCATGAGAACTCTGTATTGCATACCTTTCAACTAGTGTATGGCTTTGTTAAAACTGAAATTATTTTCTGTACTTAAAATGCTACAACATCTATTTTCTTATATCCAAAATTCTTCATTATCTACTATGCTTCTAAATTCCTATAAAGATGTTCACTTAAAACATATTTCGTCATGCTTTCACCTCCTTACTACTCGCATGCTCGATCATGAATACATTTTCCCAACAAGTGGTTCCTTTTTGACAATTCTCTTTTCGCTCTTATCTATTGTATTTTTCCCTAAGCGTTTCACTCTTTATCATGATCATTCCCTCTCTACACAGTTATTGCATACTTTTTATTGAACTACCTCACCACCCTCTTTTGATAATACCAAAAGGGGGAGAATAAATTTGAAAGAAATGAACACGTTTTAGGGAGTCAAGTTCATAGGAAGTTCTGTTGTAGGGGGAGCATTCACTTAGGGGGAGAATTCATTTAGGGGGAGCATTTGAACATTGATGCATAGAAATGCGTCGCAGTTATAAAAATACTTGACGTGCAAAATTATAACTGCAAACGATAACGGCAAGTGTACTGAATCGAGTGAAGTATATGATCTCGCAAGATCAAGGTCGTATTAGACTCGGGTCATGTTAAGTACTTATACTTCGAGTGAATGTTTATTATTTTACCGATATAAGAATAAGGTTGGGTTTATGTAATTTAATTTTACTAATTAATAAAAACTAGCGCACGACTTTCGAATCACCTTAGACTAAGCAAAAGAAACGTGTAGTAGAAATCGATCTCGTGTTAGAGTGGCCTTGACCGCGGAGGTTCCAAAAGCATGAGTGCCCCTCTCTCGAGGGTTGGCTCAACTAAGCTTAAGTTGCACACGACCGAACTCTCGTTCTATAATCAAGTGGCTTAAGACTTGCTTTAAGAGAAGGACCTCACTGGGATGTTAATCCCATCCGGAAGAGTTACGTATGTCCTCTCTTGAGGGGTACGTTCGACTCTCTTTACCAATGACCGATCCGTCTTAAGGGCCTCTCGGCCGTCAAAATATGAAGACTGTTACTAGAACGAGTTGTCCACGGTAAATCGTAAGCGTTTTAACACTAAGAACAGAATTCTAAAACACAAAAAGAGATTGCGTCATCCTTGGATCATCTAAGCCGAGCACAAAATTGATTAGTTTCTCATGATTATGGAGGAATCATAAGAAGAGGAGGAAGAAAACATAGCGAAAAGAGCGGGGAAATTAGAGACTAAAAATTACGATTTTATTAGTGTCAATTGTAAAAAAGAAGAATACATAAAATTGAGATTACAAGAGAAACTACAAGCTTTGAATTGAAATAGCTACCGTCATAAGAAATAAAGGAGGAGCATAAGAACTGCTAGAAACATGAAAATAGTACGAGAAAATGAAATTCTAATCCTAATAATTCGTCCTTGAAGATCTGGAGAAGCTCCCTTTAAATAGGCAGAAATTTGATGTTACACGCCCTTGGTCACGCCCGTGACCAAGGGCGTGTAAGGAGCGTGATCGATGCTGGTGCGGAGAGGGCGCATTCTGGCTTCAATGCAGGCGTTTCGGACGCGTCACGCCCTAGGTCACGCCCGTGACTTGGGGCGTGTAATCTTGAAATAGTGCTGCTGGCGGGAAACTCTGGCGGGAAGAAGTTCGGGGCAAGTCACGCCCGTGACTGGAGGTCACGCCCTCGGTCACGCCCGTGACCGAGGGCGTGTAACTTTAAATGATGCGGCGGTTCGATCTGGATGCTGGTGGCGTGGTCCCGGCCGTGACTTGGATGTCACTCCCTTTGTCACGCCCGTGACCTGGGGCGTGACTTGGCGAATCTTCACGGAATGGGCCCGAAGTGGCGGCAGCAGGTCTGGAACACATCTTAGGCTGACACGCCCTTGGTCACGCCGTGACCTTGGGCGTGTACTTGACATTTTTACTTAAAGTGCCCAGAAAACCTGCAAAACATAAAATAAGCTTAAATTAGTTGAAGAAATTAAAAAGGGACAGATTAAATAAGAAAATACATATAATTTATATAAATTCAATTAAAAACTATATTAAAATAATACTAAAAGATGAGTACAAAAAGTACTCATCAAACACCCCCATACTTGAGATTTTGCTATTCCAGAGCAAAAGAGTGAGGAAAGAATTACAAGACATCGATATTATTTCTAATTAACTAAAATTTTATTAAACCATGAATAAGTCAAAGGCAAATTTTAGGAATTCAAGAATTAAGTCATAAGTTATGTTGATAATTTAAAAAGAGAAATTTGTTTAGTTAACTACTTCTCAAGATAACTATTTAGCAATCAAAATTATAGAAATTTTCAAACAAAATTAGATTGAAATTATAGACACTCTAACATAAAAGAAGCTTAAGGAAAAGACACCTACTAAAATACTGCTCTCTTAATAATTTAGTTTAGGACTAGAAACAATGAAATTGGCTAGGGATGGGTTTGAACGAAATGGCAAATGAAGAGTTCTTGAATAGAGGTGATGAATTTTATCCTCTCACCTCATTTGAATACGAAATTGTATATGTTTAGGAAAATAATGAATTTTATCCTCTTATTTTCCATGCCATATAATCTTTTAACAATTCTCTTCAATCAAAAACCCAAAATGTATATGTTTTAGATGTAATGAATTTTATCCTCTTACATCATGACATATAATCTCTTAAATGATTTTGGGTGCATATGTTTTAGGAAATAATGAATTTTATCCTCTTATTTCCATGACATATGATCTTTTTCTACATTTTTTTTATTTGCCAACAAAGGGTGAGGGGGAAGAAATACTTCTAGTTTATAAATTAAATTATTTTGAGAGCAGAATTTTTTTTAGTGGAATGAAATTTCCTAAGTTCTTAAAGTTAAAAGAGAATATAATAGAAATCTAGATATGTTTAGCCAATTTGCCATAAAATGAAGCTATTTAAAATTAAACGGAGAAGTAGTGTTAAATAAATTCTCTAATTGAATTAAAAACATAAAGTGTTTCTTAAAACTAAATTACTTCAAATTTAGTTTTAACAAATTCTGATCAAATAAAATATTTAGCTAAATTAAAAATGTAGGAATACTTATAATCGTACCTCAAACTAAATTAAAAACAACAAGGCTAGGTGTATTTATTATTATTATTATTTTTATTATTTCTTGGACTTCCCAAGGGCTACCCGGTGAAGGGTTCGCAAGGTACTAGGAGCTGTGATGGGAATTCAAGCCCAAAGCGCCCTTTCCAAGAAATTACATTTTAATAATTTTTATAATTTTTTTTTATCAAATAAAAATACAGGGAATGCAAAGCTACACCCTCATACTTAAAATTAAACATTGTCCCCAATGTTTAAAACTAAGTATGAAGAATACTTGAAAGAAAAACTTGTAAAAGAAGAATATAAGAAATTAAAGATGAGCAAGGGGTGCCTCCCAAGAGCGCTTTGTTTTTCCCGTCTTTAAGCTAGACGGTTAGTGTTAGCTAAAAGGAAAATAGAATTTAAGGTGCACGGGCAACTCCCTGAATATGCGTTGCGGGAATTTGGATGTGATCCGTTGCCCGGAGACTCCTCCACTTGCTATTTGATTCTCCTTGTTGCTTTTAGGTTGAGAGTGTAAATTCGAATCACATATCCATACCTGAGGTGATTTGAATTTTTGTAGATGAGCGGCAAATGGGTCCACGATGACGTTTAGTTGCGACAGCTCATCCTCTACATGAAAATCATTAGGAATTGAAGAATCAAAAGCAAAGGGGTCAGAAACAATTTCACGAGGAGTCACTTGTGAAAGAAAAAGATTAAAATCTGATTGTTCGTTTAAAATAAAGGTTTTCTCCCCTAAAATAATCGTTATGTCAAAACGCGTAGAATCATCATTTTCATTAATTTCATTTTCAAAAATAGGTGGCGTTAGCGAATTATCATGAAAATGCGAAAAATCTTGACTTAACGAATTTTCTAAAATCTGGGAGGGAGGAGAAATTAGGGAAACAAAATTTTTAGGAGATGAAATTTCTTCATTGCCGCGAAGACTATCCGGGTGGCCTGCCCACCATGAATAATCCACGTCGGCGAGTGAAAAAGAATCACCAGCGTTATCTGGATTATAAAAAGTATTTTTCTTATAATAATTATTTTCCTCATGAAAATTATTAGAATAAAAATCATGAAAATTATTTTCGTAAGATTCATGAGAATTACCTTTATTAAAATTAAAAATATTTTTATAAGAAAAATTTTGAGAATTTAAATTATAGCTAGAATTCTCATAAGAGTTAGAAAAATTATTTTCATAAGAATCATTGAAATTATTTTGAGAAAAATTATTTCCATAATTAGAATAAAAATTATTTTCATTATTAAAATTTTGAGAATTTTGAAAATTAGAATTATTAGCGTTAGGAAAATTATTCTCGTAGAGATTTGAAAAATTATTTTCACAAAAATTACTTTCATAGGAAAAATTATTTTGATAATTGTTATGAAAACTATTTTCTTTATTAAAATTGAGAATTTTGCGAAGAATGTTCCCTAATAACATTATTTATCCTAACCGCGGCTTCTAAATCATTGATTTTATCTTGAAGCGCGTTAATAGAAGCAGAAAGTTCTAAGACATTATTGGCATTCTCAAGCGTGCCGGATAGCCAAAACATATTTTTTTTGAAAAACAAACGGATTTTAAATGAATGGAATTGAAATAAAAAGTAAGAAAATATTTGTTTTTTTTATATTTTAATAAATAAAAAATTGATAAAATTAATAAAATTCACTCTTTTCAAAATATCAACAAATTTCCCCGGCAACGGCGCCAAAAACTTGATGCATAGAAATGCGTCGCAGTTATAAAAATACTTGACGTGCAAAATTATAACTACAAACGATAACGGCAAGTGTACCGTATCGAGTGAAGTATAGGATCTCGCAAGATCAAGGTCGTATTAGACTTAGGTCATGTTAAGTACTTATACTTCGAGTGAATGTTTATTATTTTACCGATAGAAGAATAAGGTTGGGTTTATGTAATTTAATTTTACTAATTAATAAAAGCTAGCGCACGACTTTCGAATCACCTTAGACTAAGCAAAAGAAACGTGTAGTAGAAATCGATCTCGTGTTAGAGTGGCCTTGACCGCGGAGGTTCCAAAAGCATGAGTGCCCCTCTCTCGAGGGTTGGCTCAACTAAGCTTAAGTTGCACACGACCGAACTCTCGTTCTATAATCAAGTGGCTTAAGACTTGCTTTAAGAGAAGGACCTCACTGGGATGTTAATCCCATCCGGAAGAGTTACGTATGTCCTCTCTCGAGGGGTACATTCGACTCTCTTTACCAATGACCGATCCGTCTTAAGGGCCTCTCGGCCGTCAAAAGATGAAGACTGTTACTAGAACGAGTTGTCCACGGTAAATCGTAAGCGTTTTAACACTAAGAACAGAATTCTAAAATACAAAAAGAGATTGCGTCATCCTTGGATCATCTAAGCCGAGCACAAAAGTGATTAGTTTCTCAAGATTATGGAGGAATCATAAGAAGAGGAGGAAGAAAACATAGCGAAAAGAGCGGGGAAATTAGAGACTAAAAATTACGATTTTATTAGTGTCAATTGTAAAAAAGAAGAATACATAAAATTGAGATTACAAGAGAAACTACAAGCTTTGAATTGAAATAGCTACCGTCATAAGAAATAAAGGAGGAGCATAAGAACTACTAGAAACATGAAAATAGTACAAGAAAATGAAATTATAATCCTAATAATTCGTCCTTGAAGATCTGGAGAAGCTCCCTTTAAATAGGCAGAAATTTGATGTTACACGCCCTTGGTCACGCCCGTGACCAAGGGCGTGTAAGGAGCCTGATCGATGCTGGTGCGGAGAGGGCGCGTTCTGGCTTCAATGCAGGCGTTTCGGACGCGTCACGCCCTAGGTCACGCCCGTGACTTGGGGCGTGTAATCTTGAAATAGTGCTGCTAGCGGGAAACTATGGCGGGAAGAAGTTCAGGGCGAGTCACGCCCGTGACTGGAGGTCACGCCCTCGGTCACGCCCGTGACCGAGGGCGTGTAACTTTAAATGACGCGGCGGCTCGATCTGGATGTTGGTGGCGTGGTCCCGGCCGTGACTTGGATGTCACGCCCTTTGTCACGCCCGTGACCTGGGGCGTGACTTGGCGAATCTTCACGGAATGGGCCCGAAGTGGCGGCAGCAGGTCTGGAACACATCTTAGGCTGACACGCCCTTGGTCACGCCGTGACCTTGGGCGTGTACTTGACATTTTTACTTAAAGTGCCCAGAAAACCTGCAAAACATAAAATAAGCTTAAATTAGTTGAAGAAATTAAAAAGGAACAGATTAAATAAGAAAATACATATAATTTATATAAATTCAATTAAAAACTATATTAAAATAATACTAAAAGATGAGTACAAAAAGTACTCATCAAACATGCCTAATTTTCATGCTTATGTCTATTATAAACACAAATTCCTATCAATTGTATTATTTCTTTCTAAGGGGATTTGTTATTATCAAAAGGAGGAGTTTGTTGGAACATGCTTTCCACATCTCTTGGTTTAACAATAACAAATCCTATTGTATTTGATCATACTTGTTTTGTGTTTATAGTATGCAGGATTCTGTGCTTTTAAATCTCCATAGTGTTGTGTATTGTTGCTACCGTGCCGCGTTAATTTTATCGCTGGCGCTAGCACCAACGAACCGCTGAGACGAAACCGCTGAGACGAAACCGCTGAGATGGAACCGCTGAGACGAAACCGCTGAGAAGGGAAACCGCAGAGAATATCTGAATGCTCTACCGCGCTGCGTTAACTCTACCGCTGGCGCTAGCATTAATGAACCGCTGAGAAGGGAAGCCGCTGTGATGCAAGCGGGCATTCGACGATCGATGAAAGTTGAGGCCCGATCGATGAACTGCAGCTCTACCGTGGAGCGTTAGCACTAACGCTGGCGCTTTCATCCGAAAGACGAAATGGTGTTCGAAGAAAATGATGTCGTTCGTCGAACCAGATTGAGATCGACGAAAATAATTTTCCGTTCGATGAACCAGATTTAGATCGACGAAAGCTGAGGACAGCTCGACGAAGATGCGCCCGACGAAATGATCTACCGCGAAGCGTTAGCACTGACGATGGCGTTAGCATATATGGAAACTATTGACAGAAAGGAAAGTGGAGAAAAAAGAATGTCGACGGGTCGCTATGTTTGGCAAGTACTATCGCGGCTGTTGGTGCCAAAAATGGTACCTCCAAAATTCACACTAAAGAGGGTGGGAGAAAACTGCGAAGTGTAGGTTACTGAGACAGAAGATGCTGAGGCAAAAGGAAAACGATCACAAAAAGGCGATCACGAAGAAATGAGACCGCTTACACAGGTTGTAAGCTGAAGCCCCGGAGCCAAAAGTCCTTTTCCTGGTACCCCTACCCCTCTATTTATAGACGAGGGGGCTGCCCAAACGGGCAGAACTAAAAACTACGGGCTGCCCGGGATACAGGAGAGCCTGGGCAGGGAGAAGGAGTGCAGATAACAAAAAAAAGAAAAACAAGTAGACCGCTCAATCCAGCGGTCTCGCACTGCTTTGACCGCTTGACTCTTAGAAACTCTTAATTGAGAAAGCAGCTGGCGATCCGGGCGGTCACGCAAACAGAGACCGCTGAGATCGGGAAAAAAGGTGCCATGAGAGGAGGTCGCGGGCTTTCTGGGCAAACATAATCCCCGCACATTTTTAAGTTTCGCCTGGAACTTCGAAAATGTTAACTCTGACCGCGGAGACCGCGACCGTCATAAATGCATCTTGTTCTATAAATACCGGCTGATATCTCCATGCTCTGAGATATTGTGAAAAACTCAATCCTCGAGCGGTCACTGAAAAAGTCGGCAGGCGCGATCTCCTGCAAAGATGACCATACTTGACCTTTTAAAAACTCTTCCATCAAAAGCGAATTCTCCAGGAAAAAAGGAAAACGTTAGTTCGAAAAAAGGGAAGAGGGTGCCAAAAATCTTGTCGAAAGCGAGCGCTTCGAAGGGGACCGCCCGATCTCCGAAGAAATCTGAACTTCCGGAGGGTTCAGTTGTGCCGGTCTCTACCATTTCTGAGCCATCTAAAATTTCTTCAGATCCTGTGTTGAAATTATCTGATTTTTCAATTTCCTTTGACTGCCAGAAAACCCTGGAAGTACTTGATCAAACAGCTTCCAAGCCACCGGAGACCGCATCTACCGAAACCATTTTGGCCGGTCTGCATCAAAAACATGCCGAAGCAGAATCTCTAAGACAAAAAATTGCTGATCACGTGGGAGCTGCTGGGAACAAGAAGAGAAAAGATTTGAGCCCTTCAAGTTTAACTTATAAAAGAAGCAGAAAAAATGAAGATGAAAAAGATGTGATCGCTCAGGGGGCGATCACACTGTCTGAATCTACCGATCCGGATATTATCGCGGAAACTTCAAAGGTGAGCATTAAGGGCGATCCCTTCTTCCCTCCTGCGATCTCAGCTTTGTCAAGAGAGGAAGATTCTGAATTAATCGCCTATCTTGATGAGGCTTCATCTAACAATTCATCTTTTTCGTCGTTGCAGGTGTTGGATCCCTTTGAGGCTTCAACTCTTAGATATGCCGCTGTTGAGAAGGAGATCGCTGATAAGGAGAAGGAGATCGCTGACAGAGTGATCAAGGCGAGGGAGGAAGATAAAAAGGAGAAAGAAGAGATGAAGAAGAAAAAGGCTGATGAGAAGAAAAAGGACAAGGAAAGGGAGAAAAAGGGAAAAAGGGAGAGAGAAGAAGAGGAGAGGAAAAAGGAAGCGGCTAAGACCGCCGAGGAGGAGCGGGAGAAAGAGATGCTCAGGGCTGCCGAAGAGAAGGCAGATCTAATTGCTGAGGAAAGAGCGGCCCTGATTGCTGATGAGAAGAAAAAGGCTGCGGTCTTGCAGACCGCAGAGAATAAAAATTCTGAAGAGGAGATCGCGGAGAGATTGCAGATCGCCAAGGAGAAGGCTGCACTTTCTAGCGGTCTCCCAACTGATTCTCTTCAGGGAGACCGTTTAATCAAGGCTGCAACGGATCGTGCGGCGGCGGTCTCGATTTTGCGGTCTGGTAAGTATAAAATGATTCCTCAGCCGGTCAAGTTCCTTTCATTACCTACAGTTCGCCCTGCTTCTCCTGAAAGAAAACATGGGATCGTTTTTATTGAGACCGATGACATCCTCTTAAGTAATGAAGAATTAAAAAGGAGAAGGAAAGAGGGGGAAAAATCGCAGAAAAGAGATTTGGAAAGAATGGATCTGGAGCGCTTAAGGGGATCGGATCGTCTTTTTCTGACCGCAGATCCCGCGGTCACTAGAGATACCAGAAGAGATTTACGTGACCGCGATCTTAACTTCTTTCCAAGTACTTTTCTGTTTATTCAAAAAAGCTTATTTGACTGTACGCTTTTGATTGAAGTAACCCATCTCTTGTGACCGCAGATAATGAAAATGTTGAGATTGAGGAGGGAGAGCTTCCTCAGCGCATTGAGATCCCCCCTCAGCTGTCCAACATCCTCAACCCTATGTTCGAGGATGTTCGTTCTATGCTGATGAGGGAGCGGATTCAGAACGATCAGATCCGCGACCTCGAAGAAAAATTACGTTCCAATGAGAGGAAAATTCGCGAAGAATGCGATCTGAGGGTTGCCGAGATCGCTCGAGCTCTCAAGAAAACTGAAAAGGAGGCTGAGTACTACAAAGGGAAAGCTGCGGCGCTATCTGCGGAAAATGAAAGGCTGAGGAGCGGTCACGGAAAGATCATGATGCGTCCGGGCACCTCCAGCGATCGTCCAGCGGAGAGACCGCAACCTGAGATCGTGTTGATTCCTATGGAGCAGGTGGACAAGGAGATGTCGAAGATCCACCGGTCTGCGATGCTGGCCAATCACAGCTTGGTGTCAGTTATGGCCGCAGTGAATGATATGCAAGATGTCGCTGCTCACGTAGGAAGGAACAGGCCTTCTAGGAGATGATCATTTGCTTTGAGACCGAGCGGTCTCTGAATTCTGAACATTTTGTCTTGTAATATTTTTACAATTAATGCTCCACCTGTTCTGTGACCTTTTTATTTTATGCTTTGTGCGGTCTTTAATTCTTTGATTTCAATTTCTTTATGTATGGAAAATCTATTACTGCTGCTATTACTTAATTTATTTGAGATTGCCAAGAACGAAATGTCTTCACTTAGCCTTGCTTAGATCGAGCGGTCTGAGAGATTCTTGCTGGACGATCTGCAGAAGGTAATGATTACGAAATGACCCTTTGACCTCTATAAATAGTTTGTCTTCATATTCTTCATTTCATATCCTTTTGTATGCGTGCCAAACACCGGTCTCGGCGACCTCGAAAAATGGTGTCCGCTCGTGCTTCTTCTGCTAATATTTTCTTGAGCTCTGATCACAAGCAAAGCCTCTTGTCCAAGGATGAATATATTGAATTTATTAAGAAGCATATGATCCAGACCCAAATAGTTGTAAGACCGCCAGCTGAACAGGAAAGACTGAACTTTGGAGAAGAAAGAAAGTTTGTTATCCCTATCGATCACTTTGAGCTAGGGTTGAGAATTCCCCTCCCCTGGGAATGGCTAGAGATTTTGGAGTATTATGGTTTTGTGCTCGCTCAGTTGCCTCCAAACTCGATCGGTCTCGTTAATGTCTTCATAAATTACTTGAGATCGGTAAGAGTGACTTTTACGATGAACCTGTTCCGCGCGACTTTCACTGCAAAAGTTCTGAAGGAAGGCAAGAAAAAGGAAGAATTCAAAGGGCTGATGTACTTCTCAGCAGAAGGGATAAAAATTCTCAATCTTCCTAACAAGATTTCTTTCTGGACAGAAAGATTTCTTGTCTTTGAAGGTGACCTTGGCGGTCTCAAGAGCTCGCCCTCTCCGCGACCTGATAGCGTTTTTAAGAAGATAAAGGCGGTCTCAGAGGAAGAGCTGAAGATTCTGGCTTTTTTGGCGGGTAAAAGAATCGATCTTGTTCATTATCTAGCGATCTGGCCTGAGATCGCGGAGATCACCCCTGCTGAAAGTAAGTTTTTCTTGCGGTCTTGAATTATTTCCTTCTGAATTCTTTTCCTAACTCCTTTTTCTTTTTCCCTTCAGCGACCTTTGCGGTCCCTGCACAGGATCCTGTTTCCCCGGCAGCAGAAACTCTTACTCAGCGAGAGAGGAGGCTGAAGCGCGAGGCCGACGTGTTTGGCTCCACTTCTGAGATCGCCGAGCGAGGTTTTCCTTTGATCGGTTTTAAGAGAAAAATGAAAGATATCAAAGGAAAACCTCTCCTGAAATGGGCGGCCAAAGGAAGTTCTGTGAAGGTTTCCACCGATCTCCCTTCATGGAGTGGGAAAGTGACCCGCCATGCATATGCGGTCACTTCGGCTCTTTATGGAAAAAGAAATACAAATGAAATATTAAATATAGAGACCGATACTCTCCCCGACCTCTGTGCCCAGGTGACCGCCAGGAGCGCGATCTTAAATCATCATATGGGGCGATCTCTTCGCAGCGCTCTAGATGAAATAACCGCCTTGCAAGAAGAAAGAAGAGTAAGAATCTTATTTAATATTTTTATGAATGTGTTACCTACGATCGCGCGGTCTAACTCATATATCTTCTGCAGCAATCTGACAATGCTGCTTATGACCCTGAAAACCCGGCTTTTCAGAGGGCTATGATGCATCATATTAAGGAGACCGCCGAACAAGTGCTGAATGAAGTTCGAGCTCGGGGTGGTTTTACTGAAGAATACAAGGATGTTACATTTGCCGATCTCTTCCCTGATGCGGCACAGAGGATTGAAGAGCAGTCTGCAACTGCTGAGGAGACCGCGGGTCAAGAGGAAGACGTGGTGATCGAAGATGAGGCAAGCGGAAGCCATTATACTCAAGGCCAGGACTCGAGCTCGGGTTCTAGCTCTGGATCCAGAATTCCTCTTAGTAAATCGGAAGAGTCTTCTGCAGACACTGATTCTACTTCTTTAAGCGAGCGGTCTTCCAAGAGATCAAAGAGAGAGTGAATTGTAATCCCTTTTCCTTTTTGGAGACCGAGCGGTCTTATTGTAATTGACATTCCAGAATATATATATAGATTTGATATTTGCTGGATTTTACCTGTGAATAAGTTCGTTTTGGATGTATGTATTTATCTGTTCTTCTGAATTTAAATTTGGCATTCGATCTCAATGCCTTGGATTTATCATAATTTATATCAATCATTTAAGGAACTTGGGCGATCTCTTGGAAAAAAACCAAAGATTTTAAAAGACTGATTTTGCATAAAAATTATTCTGCGGTCTTGAGATAACCAGATCACTGAGAAAATCTGCAACTTACCTATGATAGAAAATAACCATCTTATTCAAAAATAGTTATGCGATCTCTTATTACACAGGTCACGATATAAGGAAACCACAAGAAGATGACTTGAACTTATTGAACTCTGGGTGATCGGCGCCTAACTGACAAGAAATCCATTTGATGACCCGTTGATAACCACGATTGTAAAAAGAATTCTTCATAAATCTTCGGATCAGCGATCATATTTTATTCAGATCGCCCTTTCTGCGGAAAATTCTATTCGACGGGAAACAAAGCATCATGCATACTCCATGTAACTTTGAATAACAGGGAATATCGGAATCTCGATCTTACTGAGACCGGCCGAACTCTATTAAGCTGGCACAGGAGATTTCCAAATAGCGACCTCAATTATCCTGAAAAATTTCATCCGATGATTTATAAAAGATCGCTCTTTATAAGAGAGTAGAATATGCGGTCTCATAAACTGCTGACCGGCCGATCCCAACACGAGTGAATAAGACCTTTACGGTAAAAATAGAGGGATGGATCTTGAAAATGATCCAAAGGGATGGTGTGGTTATGCCGCGGAGGCTATACCGACACTCCTTTTCTTAACGGATTGCTGAGTTTGTTTGCAAATTTGCCAATCCAAGGTTCAGGTGACGGTCATAGATGTTTCTTGCCGCCCCTTACCTAACCACGCTTCAACGAGTATTCGAGAGTTACAACCGAAATGATCGGTAGGGCAGGTGTGGTCATGCCGCGGAGGCAACACCGACATTGCTTTCCCTGAAAGATCATTAAGATTGTAGCAATGTCCTTTTTGATGTCTGACAGAGCTGAGCCAGCCACCTAGACCTCCTTGAAACGCTGAGGTGTGCCAGATGTCAGCAAGGACCCGGTATCCTAAACTTCCACCGCTCGAGCTTGGCGAGCTACTGCTACACAGATTCGAAATCTCCCCGACATCTGTGGTCCTGGCAGAATTACACGTCGAGCTAACAAGTCAAGGGGGAAGATGGTAGGATCCGTCGATATCTCATTTGACAGGTTTTTGGCTTTTCAAAAAATCATCTTATTTTTAGGACTTGTCATCCATTACTTATATTGCGAATGTATTGGTGATACCTGCGTGATATTTAGGGAAAGAAAAGAGTTAGGAACAGAAAATGAGTGAATTAGATACGCACATGTTAAGAGAAGAAAAGCTTAAGATCATCTCCGCTCCAAGAATGAGGCAACTCTTCTCCTTCATAAGTTTGGAGATGGTAAGCCCCATTTTTAAGCACATTCTTTACCACGAACGGCCCTGCCCAATTTGGATTAAGCTTTCCAACTGAACCAGCTCTTGCCGCTGTATCTACTTTTTTCAAGACTAGATCTCCAACAGCGAATTCTTTGGTTCTTACATTTTTATTGAACAACCTTGCCATTCTTCTTTTCACCTCTTCCTGTCTAATGATTGCAGTGTCTCTTAATTCCTCAATTAAATCAAGGTTGCATTTTAACTCTTCGTCATTTTCTTCCATCCACTCGATTTGATTTTGTTGTGCCAATAATACTCTTGGACTTTTCACTTCAAATTCTACCGGAATAAGGGCTTCGGAACCGTGTGATAATTTGAACGGGGTTTCCCCAGTAGCAGAACTCGGAGTTGTTCTCAAGGCCCATAAGACGGAAGGTAGTTGTTCTGCCCAGTTGCCCCTAACGTTTTCTACCTTCTTTTTCAAGAGATTTATGATGAGTTTGTTAGCGGCCTCTACCTGCCCATTGCTTCTAGGATGATGCACGGAAGCGAAACGTAGCTCAATGCCAATTTGCTTGCAGAAACTAACAAGAGTTGAATTGTTGAACTGAGAACCATTATCCGTGATGATTGCCATTGGAATCCCGTGTCGACATACTATCTCTCCCCAAATAAAGTTTCTCACGGCTTGAGTGGTAATTTTGGCCAATGCCTTTGCTTCTATCCACTTGCTGAAGTAGTCGATCATAACTATTATATATCGACGTTGCCCGCTTGCCATAGGAAAAGGCCCAATCAAATCCATTCCCCAAACTGCAAATGGCCATGGAGTTGCTATTGACTTAAGCTGTTGAGCCGGCTGATTTTGGAGAGGAGCAAACTTCTGGCATTTTACACATTTCTTAGCAAATTTCTCCGCGTCCTTCCTCATTTGGGGCCAAAAGTAGCCTTGCCTCAGAATTCTTTTTTCCAATGTCCTGGCTCCAGAGTGACTTCCACATTCTCCAGAATGGACCTCCTGAAGGACCGTTGGAATCTCCTCCTCCGAAACACACCGTGCTAGTGGTGAAAGGAAAGTTCTCCTATAAAGCACTCCTGCAACAAGATAATAGTTAGCCACTTTCCATTTAAACCTTTTCCTATCCTTTATTGAAGAATGGAGCTCTCCGGTTGAAAAATAAAGAACAAACGGATCCATCCAAGACTGATGCTGATCAATCTCCATGATCTCTCCTTCCTCAATTGCCGGGCGGAACAATTCCGAAGTTGTTCCCCCTGAAAGAAGCCCAAATTTTGCCAACTCGTCTGCTTCCACATTCTCACCCCTTGGGATATGATTGATAGTAAAGCTTTTGAACTTCCCAACCTCAATTTTTACCAGAGTCAAATACTGCTTCAAGATACTATCCTTAGTCTCGAAAGTCCCATTTACTTGAGAAGCCATCACCAAAGAATCTGTGAAAACTTCGACATCATCAATCCCCAATTCCCTGGCAAACTTGAGACCGGCTAGCAAAGCCTCATATTCCGCTTGATTGTTTGTCACTTGAAAATAGAATTTCAGCGCCTGATTCAGCCTTACTCCATTTGGGTTGATTAAGATAACTCCTGCCCCGGAAGAATTTTTCCCTGAGGCTCCATCCACGAAGATTTTCCAGGCAAGGGGTACTCTGATCCCCTTCTGCGATTCAATTTCTTTAGCATCCACCATGAAGTCTGCTAATACTTGAGCTTTGATTGCTATCCTTGGAACATAAGATATGTCAAACTCACTGAGCTCGATTGCCCACTTTGCCAATCTGCCTGAATGCTCCGGCTTCTCCAAGACACTCTTCAATGGAAGATCAGTGACGACTGAAATCGAATGAGCTTGAAAATACGGTCTTAGTCTTCTCGCCGAAATTACAAGCATCAAAGCTAGCTTTTCTAGGATCGGGTAGCGAGTCTCCGCACTCTTCAGAATTCGACTTACATAGTAAACTGGAAATTGTTTCTTTTTCTCCTCTCGGACCAAAACAGAGCTTATAGCATCGATGCCAACTCCCAAATAAAGAAAAAGATCTTCCCCTCCTCGCGGACTTTGGAGTAAAGGAATTGAAGTCAACTGCTTTTTAAGCTGATTGAAAGCATTATCACACTCTTGAGTCCATTCGAACCTGGCTCCTCCTCGGAGAGTTTTAAAAAACGGTGCACTTTTATCTCCTGACCGGGAGATGAATCGACTCAAGCCTGCCATTCTCCCTCCCAACTGTTGAACTTCTTTTGGGGTTTTGGGAGGTGGCATTTCCAAGATAGCTTTTACCTTGTCTGGATTAGGTTCTAGCCCTTCTGGGGTGAGGAGGTGACCCAAAAATTTACCTCTGTTTGCTCCGAAAACACACTTCAATGGATTCAACCTCATATTGAAGGCTCGTAGGGTTGCAAAAGTTTCAGAGAGATCTTTGAGATGAGAGGAGAAAGATTTGCTTTTCACCAAGAGGTCATCGACATATACCTCAAGGTTTCTTGCCTTCTGATTTTTGAAAACTGTATCCATCATTTTTTGGTAAGTTGCTCCAGCATTTTTCAACCCAAAAGGCATCACGAGATAACAGAAGCAACCATCATTTGTGATAAACGAAGTGTGCGGTATATCGGGTTTATGCATCCTGATTTGATGATAACCTGAAAAAGCATCTAAAAAACTCATAAAAGAATAACCTACCGCAGAATCCACTAAAGAATCTATCTGAGGCAAGGGGTAGCAATCCTTGGGGCAAGCTTTATTGAGTTTAGTAAAATCGACACACATCCTCCACTTTCCACCTGGCTTGGTTACCATTACAACGTTCGACACCCACTCAGGATATTGGATCGGTTGGATGAACTTCGCCCTCAGGAGCTTTTCCACTTCCTCACGGATAGGTTGAGCCAGAGTGGTTGCAACAGTCCTCTTCCTCTGCTGGATTGGGATGATATTTGGGCTGATGTTGAGGTGATGGCAAGCAACATCTGGATTCACTCCAGGCATGTCGTCTGCCGACCAAGCGAAGATATCTAAATTTTGCAGAAGACAAGAGATGAGCTGCCCCTTGTCAGCTTCAGATAATTCAGCGTTGATGGAGAGGCCCTTGCCCTCATCTTCCTCGCTGATTTGGACCTTCTGGACTGCTTGGGCAGGTTCCAAGCGAACTCCGTCTCTTGCATCCTCCTCAATTTCTTCTGCAACTGGAACTTGTTCAGGAGCTTCGATTAATTCAGCCATCATGATTTCTTGAGGAGAGGATACGATCATGTTGACCGTTTTCACATAGCATTCCCTGGCCTTCCTTGGGTCGCTCCTGATTCGGTGTTGTTTGCCATTCAAGGCGAACTTCACCGCTTGATGGTAGGTTGAGACGATGGCTTGATAGGCATTTAGGAAGGGTCTTCCAAAGATGGCGTTGTAGCTACTGGGAGCGTCAACGACTATGAATCTGACCAACTTCACTATCCCTCCCAGAACCACAGAAAGGGTGACGAGCCCTTCCACTTCTTTCTTTTCTCCTGAAAAACCATAGAGGGGGCCTTCAGTTGAAAGGAGAGTTTTACCTGTCTTCAACGCCTCGAAGGCGGGTTTGAAGAGCACATTAACTGAACTTCCTGTATCTATTAGAATTTTTTCCATCGTATAATTTTCGATTACTGCTTTGATGACGACTGCATCATCAAAGGGATTCGCGGTCTGAGGAAGATCTTCATCTCCAAAAGTGACCGTCCCTCGAACCGGAGCCGAAGAGGTAGCAGCAACCTCTGACTGGTAAACCCTCTTCAGACTTGCTTTTCTCGAGGACTCCGGCCCTGTACCCCCATGGATGCAGAATAGGTTGCCCAAGGCACCTTCATCATTAGCGTCCACGCACTCGTTGGGAAAACCGATGTTGCCCAGATGACCAACATCATCTACTTCCTCGCACTCCCAGTGAACTTCTACTACCTCCTTGGCCTTGGAGGTTGAAGCTTTGGCAGAATCATTCTTTTGAATGAGATCGCGGAGCTTTCCCTCCTTTAATAGTTTCTCTAAAAATAAGCGGAGAGCTCTGCAATCCTCTGTCAAATGACCCCTATCTCTATGATACTCACAGTAGAGAGTAGGGTTTCTGGTTTTCGGATCAGAATTCAGCGGAGCTGGCCTCTTAAAAAAGGGCTGCTTCTGAAGGATTTGAAGCACTTCATTCATGGGAACACCAAAGTCTGTGAAGGACTCTTGGGATTCATTGTAAAATGAAGGAACGGGTAGAATAGGAGGTTGAGCATACTGGATCTGGTGGATGGGGGTGACTTGCGGAGCAGGAGTAGCGGGAGTTTGAGGAAATGAATTTTGAGGTGGGAAAGATTGATTACCTCGATTGAAGCGGTTGTTTCGGTAATTCTTACCTCTCGGGGCTGGAGGTGGAAGCTCTTGCCGAGGTTTCGAGGAAGATGCCGCAGGATAGAATCCTGCAGAGCCTTTCTGAGTGGCTCTGTTGGTCAGATTGCTAACATAGGTGGGGTTGTTGATCTCCCCTTCTATATAGCGATTGGCAATGCTGATCAGCTCCTGATAGGAGCTAGGCTCCTTTGTTGTGACTTTGAACTTCAGAGGACCCTCCTGCAGGCCGCTGATCAAAGCCACCATATAGAGCTCGGGATCCATGTCTCTGACTCCCAAGATCTCCTTCTGAAAGCGATCAACGAAATGCGCTGCAGTCTCGTTGTCTCCTTGCTTAATTTTGAAGAGGGTCGCAGGACCACTCTTCCTTTTCTTTGCGGTGGCGAACCTCAGGAGGAGCTCTTGCCTCAAGGCGGCAAAGCTTGGGATAGATTGACTTGGCAGCTTGTAGAACCATTCCATGGCTGACCCATCGAAGGAGGTAACCATCAGCTTGCACCTCACTCCATCTGAAATGGTCCTGAGGGCAACGGCAGATTCGAAAGCTTGGAGATGACACATCGGGTCGGTCTCTCCTGTATACACAGGAAGACGGGGCTCTCTGAATCCATGAGGAATTGGATCCCGACGAATCTCATCAGTAAAGGGGGAAGGCTCCCCAAAAACAGAAGGTCCTGGAGGAAGAAAAGGAGCTGGAGGATCTTGAGGGTAAGCAATCCCTTCTTCGAAATTCAAAGTCTGAGCCGGAGGCCCCTGGGCTGCGGCTCGGAAAGAATTACGACGGGCGGCGAACTCCTCATGCTGAGATCGCTGAGGAGCTGCGGGCTGAAAAACGGGATGATTGCTAGGGTGACCGCTTGCCATGCGGTCAGGGGTCGCGAGCTGGGGGGTCTGAGGAAGGATCTTCTGGGAGATCGCGGCCAGAACCTGGTTCATGGCCTCGATCTGCTTCGCGGACTCCTGCTGGGTCCGAACAACTTCCTCTCGATCTCGAGCGGCCTCCTGCTGAGACCGCGCGATCTCTTGCTGCACAGCGGCAGCGTCCTGCCTGGCTCGGGCGGCCTCGCGGAGAGCCTGCTCAACGCGAAGCTCGAAACGGCGCTCCATCGCTTCTAACGGATTGTGATCGGAAGGGTGAACACTGGGAGACCGCAAAGGACGACCCCTACGGCGATCAGCCATCTTGAAAGTCTGAATTTCACCTAACACTTCGAATCTGAAGGTCGCGTGTTCGTTCTGTTGGTGCCAAAAATGGTACCTCCAAAATTCACACTAAAGAGGGTGGGAGAAAACTGCGAAGTGTAGGTTACTGAGACAGAAGATGCTGAGGCAAAAGGAAAACGATCACAAAAAGGCGATCACGAAGAAATGAGACCGCTTACACAGGTTGTAAGCTGAAGCCCCGGAGCCAAAAGTCCTTTTCCTGGTACCCCTACCCCTCTATTTATAGACGAGGGGGCTGCCCAAACGGGCAGAACTAAAAACTACGGGCTGCCCGGGATACAGGAGAGCCTGGGCAGGGAGAAGGAGTGCAGATAACAAAAAAAAGAAAAACAAGTAGACCGCTCAATCCAGCGGTCTCGCACTGCTTTGACCGCTTGACTCTTAGAAACTCTTAATTGAGAAAGCAGCTGGCGATCCGGGCGGTCACGCAAACAGAGACCGCTGAGATCGGGAAAAAGGTGCCATGAGAGGAGGTCGCGGGCTTTCTGGGCAAACAGCGGCGCGTTAGGTCTAACGCCCGGCGGTAGCTTTTGGAAACATCCTGTCTGCGTTGATTGAGGGGCAAATATGGAAAGAGATATTGGATGAAGGAAGGAAATTGCACTATAGTGGGGCGATAGTGTTACCGCGACGCGCTAGGCTATCACAACCATTTGCGCTCAGAAGTTGCCTTAACTGCCACGATCCGTGTGCGCGTCGTGTCACTATCGCGAGGCGGTAGTACTAGCACAGGCGGTAGCTGTCGAATCTATTTAAAGAGCGGTGCTTCCTCCATTATGCTGGAGGTTACAGAACGAATTGAAGCCTTATTTCAGAGCACTCGTGAGAGCCTTCAGAAGCAACCAAGGCAACTCCGTCAATGTTCCTGAACGCAAGGAACTTGAAGAAAGAACCAACATGCTTATTCTACGAGAATGTCGCACGCATCAACTCAAAGGATTACTTTGGCGCACCTTCAACAAGATCTTCGAGTTCAACCTAAGAGGGAGTTTGTCTTTAGTTGTTATTTTTCATTTGTAATATTTTTATATCTTTTGTTCGGTAGAGAAATTCGCCTCGTGTTGGCGACTAGGTCTGGGTAGGACTTAGGGAGTAATTCGTCTTGTGTTGGCGACTATGTCTAGGGAGTAGATCTAGGGGGTGCTCGAGGCCTTTCTGGTGATAGATTGGCTAGAGCGGCTTGAGGCCTTGTCTGGGGAGAGACAGGCTAAAGTCAACCGGTCCTTGGGAGAAGGGTCGGTATAGAAAATGAAAAAGAGTTTTTTATTTGTCGCCTCTTTCCAAGCGTTATTGGAAAAGTTTTTGTAAACATATGTATTTTGATTTGATGATTAATGAAAATATGTTTATTTCTTCATCTATGATTCATGCTCTTTGATTTTCATTGTCTTAACCTGAAAGCTAATTTCTCTGTCACTAACGGCGAGCGGTAACACTACCGTTGGCAGTAGCAACAAAGATTTATTTTCTTTAATAATTATAAAAAGTTTAAAAACCTTATTCACCCCCCCCCCCCCCCCCTCTAAGGGCGCCTATAGATCCAACAGATGTCGTATTTTTATAAATTTAATGCGGAATAATGAAAGTAAGAGCGACACACACACATATTCACATAAAATCCACAGCACAAACACATAAAGTTATATTGGTTCCCCGAGTTGGGTTGTCCACATTCTCCCTCCGCCTATCTAGCAATGTGCTAGCCTCGGTCACTTCCACCAAATCTCAGATCCGCGGATCCTACAACTCAGATAGAATGTCTCCTACCTCGGATCCATAACTGGAATCCTATACTCAGGCCACACAAGACCCTACACTCAGGCTGCCAAAGCCCTACCTTAATCTCTGCACCCAGATATCTATACTCAGATATTCTCAAAGATCATACCTTAGATCCCAAGGATCTTACACTTAGATTCCCACTAGAATCCTACAACTAATATTCCCACTGGAATCCTGCAACAAACTTAGATCCTTCTTCACAGCTGAAGCAAATGGCAGATTTCAAAATGAAATTGAAGTTATTGCGCGATTTGCGGCTTTCTTCCCGCGTCTAGACGAATCATACACATCTGGTCGAATTCTTCTTATTCAGTTGAATTCCTTCTTCGCGGCTCCTTCTAGTCGAATCATACACATCTTGTCTAATTTGACTATTCTTTCTTCTAGACAATGTGATCTGATAAAATCTGCTACATATTCAATCAAACTATGAACATCTGGTCAAATCTCTAGATGTTCAGTCAAATTTCTTCTTTCTTCAAGACAGCTTTCAGTTTTAAGGAATATCTTGTCGAATCATCTTAACTCTTTTGTATGATCGTGTTGGATCTGGTGGCCAACCTTAAAGGGGGAGGTGAATAAGATTTTAAGAAAATCCTGGAGATTTAAATCTTTTGGTAGACAGAATGCACTTTTTGGAACTAGCGCGGGGCGGTGGTCCTACCGCCGACAGTATCAACAGAAAACATATTCTCAATCTACAAAAGATCGTTTCAGCACATGCACGAATAACACTTCAGATACAAATGTAATCATGGATTAGGAACATAATTCTTGATTTCATTGACTAATAAAATAATGTTTGGAATTACAAAACTAGCTCTCCATGACGCCGGAGATCGAAAGCGATGTATAGGATTCCTTTGTGGTTTATATACCGACCCTCCCCCTGAGGACCCGTTGGCTCTCTCCCTTCCCCCTTGAAGGTCTTCGAGCCCACTAGATCTCCCTGATCTAGATGTCCTCCCCGGAAGATTTCTCACGGAATCCTCCCCAGATTCCGACGACCTCCCCGGTCGATTCTCCCATCACACAAAGCAAAAAAGAAAAGAGAAAACACAAATAGAGATGTAGAAAGTTAAAACTTATGCTCACTCAAAAGATGGTTCTCCGTAGAATGGTGGTAGATCGATTCTTGAGATTCTCGTTCGTTGGGCACATGATTGTATTCTAATAGTCATTCTTGAATATGCTCTCTGGAGATCTTCATTAACGAATGGGAGGGTGCAAGATCTCTTTTCTCTTTCTAAAGTAGGTAGGTCCTTGTTGTAGAGGTGGCTCAAAAACCCTTAGTCGTTCTTCTTTGAATATATTTTTTGACTCAAGAGAAAGAGACACGCTTTTATACGAAGATATTAAGCTGTTGCCGATGGTATCGCTAGCACGTGGCGGTAGGTCTCGTTTATGCGTCTACTCCAGCTGTCGTGCCCCATGCAAGGAAGGTGGCAAATCTTTCCTTGTGTTCATTATTTAGCGCAGAGCATTAGTGCTAGCATGGCGCGATAGCCTTGCTTGATTTGGAATCTCAAACAGTTGGTCCTCTGCAGATAAGGAAGGTGGTTGTCCTTTCCTTTAACACAAGAGTTACCGCGAAGCGGTGATGTCTACCGCAAAGCGGTAGTAACATTTCCTTTCCTGGTTGCCATCGCTTCCCGTATTTGAGCACGTGAATAGCTGACGTGGGCTTCAAGGTAGCATGGTGCATTAGCAGTAACGCGCGACGATAGTGTCTAGTCGAACTAATCCTCATCTAACTGACTTAAGCTCATCCAGTCAATCCTTCTTTGTAGTCGATATGGCTAACGCTCGGCGGTAGCGTTAGTACCAGTGGTAGCTCAAGCATCTAGTTGATATGCATTATCTGGTCGACACTCCCTTCAAGGCAACAAGTTGTCTAGCTAAAACTATTAGCGCCCGTGGTATTGCTAATGCCTAGTGGAAGCGTCTAGTCGATCAGTGACATCTCTAGGCGATCTAATCTTCTTCTAACTGACACTCATGTCATCCAGGCGACAAGCACCTTTAGCACTCCGTAATAGCGCTAGCGCCAATGGTAGGTAGTCTAGACGATCGGTGACATGTCTAGGTGATCGATGACATGTCTAGACGATATTTTCCTTATTCTTGAGCAAGTCCAGCCGTCTTGTGTAATCCAAGCTATTGCATGGCGGTGTCTCTAGCACCTGCGATAACTCACAACATTGTAGTTCATGTATGACTTCACACTTTTTAACCTGCACATTATACCCTAAAGCATGTATGATCAACTACAACTTGGGATTTATTATTATCAAACCTGAGAGATGCAAGACGCATGTTCCAATAAACTCTCCCTTGATAATAGCCTATCCCGTTCATGAGATATAAATCACACAGAACATGATATAACATAGTATAGTGTAAAATAGTAAGAAACATGTAGCACGAACAGGTTTGTATATCAAGATATCACTTTGTATTTAATCATGAGAAACATATTGTGTGAACTTGTTTTAGTAGTATGACTCCCCCTACATATGTGCTCTCCCTATCTATGTGCACACAATTAAGTGTATCTCCCCTATAGGTGATCTTCCCTAAATGACTAGCATATGACTAGCTCATGAACTTTCTATTCTCCCCCTTTGATATTATCAAAAAGAAGGATGGGTATGATCGAAACATTGAAAACATGGAGAGATACAGCGGAATAAGAATGTAAAGCAAAACATACACATATAAAGACAAGCATGATAAATATAGGGGTTGACCAAAATAAAATAGAGAATTGAAATACAAGGGTCAAAACACGGAGGAATCACAATATCACTTGTTATCACTTGGTATACATATAAAACTAATCATAAGTTTTGGACACAACACGTGAATCTAATCACACAAGATAGGTCATACAATGTTATGAGAGTTATAGAGTTAATACAAAGCAACATTGTATGTGTCATGAATAGCAATCATGTATTAGTACATTCGTGCAATAGATGAGTAATGCAGTTGAAGTCCAATTGTTATTCTTATGCATGGAAGAGTTAGATAAGACAATGACATGTGAAAGTGTGGCATCAAAAGGAAGCGGCATCAAGTAAAATTGATCATTAATACATGTTATATCTCTGTAAAGCTATATGCTAACACGAAAGTAATGAAGTGATAAATCATGTCACGTTGCAATCTATACAATATCAAGATTAGAACTAGGGCACTAGCTTTTTTCGCTTTTTGCACAAGATCGATAAGATCCATATAACCAAGGTGCTCATCCTCACAATGCTCATTGAGGCTTATCAGGAGGAATGAGTAGTGCTTGGGGGTATCCTTGTTAACTATATTGATAGCATATAATTTTTATTCTCTTGCTCACTATCAATTTTAGAATTCCATTTTATACAAGGACCCTGAATCTACCGAAATCTATCCGCATAGGCAGATACACTTAACTTGTATACAAAATCCTTAGCAATATTTTTTGGCCCAAAGTTATAAGCCCTGTATACCAAAAATGAACTACGTGACATTGATTTAGCAAGTCATTCCTAGCGTGTTTTCACAATATCACGAGTTATAACAAGTAAGCCCTAAACTTTCTGCATTAGTGCACTCTCTAAGGATGTGTGTATCTTAAGTAGTCATTGTTTCACCTAAATCCTCACACATACCTAGAGGCATATCAAACATACATTCTATATCTAGTAGCATTTAATATCACATACCTATAGATTGAGACATTTCATGACAAAGTGCATACAATGTAAACAATGATTAACATTCCTAAATCAAATATTGTATTTAGTCTTTATGCTTTAAATTCTAGTCATGCATGCCCCAAAGCTAGTGATTTTATCATTTTTTTTATTTAATTTTTTTTTAAGTGAAAAAATGACCAAAAAAATGTATTTGTAATTTTTAAGTTTTCAAATTTTTATTTGATTTTCAAAAAAAATTTGAATAAACAAGAACTGGAAAGAAAACAAAAATGAACATAAGAATAGCAAAACTAAAGAAAACAAAATTAGATGAAAAATCAAAGTTTTCATGAAATACAGTTACCGCCATCAGTAAGTTAACGCCTGGCGGTATCAATTTTCATCATTTTTCGCTTCCAGTTTTTCTTAATTATGTGTTCTCGCTGTAATACCTATATAATGCTGCAAAAAAGCAGAGAAAAACAAAAAAATTGTGGATATTAAAGATTAGCTCAAGAGATCCAAAACCTCCAATTCTAATCGTTGTAAGGAAAAGTGTGTGTCAGGAAGGGGTTTTCTGAAGATGTGAGATAAAAAAATTGCAGCAGTAAAGATATAGACGAAATAAGAGAGAACTTATTTTGGAATTTATCTACCATCGGCGGTAAGTTACCGCTCCGCGGTAGTATGCTTTAAACCTATCTGACCTGGTCCGGTTCCTCATTTCGCCCTAAACTTTCTCACACTAGTTTCTTCTTCTGGCGCTTGTTAGAACAGATGTAGCACTTTTCTCCCCCCCCCCCCCCCCCCCCCTTTAAATTTTTTGTAATCTTAAGAAGAGTTTAGTGGATGGTTTTTATTTATGCGCTAGATCCAAGGTGGATCATGATTTATTTTTGAGTTTCATGGTGGGTTGAGTTAGGATTTTCACTTTTCTTCATAGATATACGGCTAGAATAGAGATTTCTTGGTTAAAAATGATCTTGTGTACATAAATTTATGATTTCCACCATAGAAATGTTGGACCTAGTGATTTTGAGGAGAGACGCGGAAGAGGAAGATGATGACTGTTTCGCCCGACTATCGTCCGACGTTAACGGTGTTACCGCTCGGCGGCATCGATCTAAGTCAGTTCTATGATTTTTCTCATTATTGATTGATGGTGTTCTTCCTCTTATTTCAGGTAATGGAATCCTCCAGCTCCAACCCCAGGAGAAGTTTCGCCGAGCACTCTCGTGCATATGCTCAGTTCAATCCAGCTATGGAGAGTGCTACAATGAGCGTAGCCATGTATATTGGGATTGATGTTGATAGATATCCCCACATTTATACTTATTTGGCTGACGTGAATATTCTACCGGCCATAGTCTCTGAGGATCTATTCTCGTCCGTCCTCATTCAGGAGTTCTATAATAATCTCAGGGATTTGAAGCTTACAACTTTGAATGGAGAGGTTCAGTCGTATGTTGGAGCCCACCTTGTGATTATTCTCCATGCTGACATGGAGAGTATGTACGGTTTGCCTACATCCAAAAGTTGGCTCGATATTATGGAGTCATTCCGGACAACCCAGGATTGGAAATTAATGAATCAAGTTCTCCATAACGAGGTCAATGAACGTGACCTTATTACTTCCATGTCTACTCATACTCTTGATGATCTCATCATCCAGGATGTCCTTCACCACTCTTTAATGTTCAAATCTGGGGACACTAGGAAGATTACTACACAGCTGACTATGGTTACAAACCACATTCTGGCAAGTAAATCTTTCAGTGTTTCTGATCTGATCTTGTAAATAATTCCTTATACCTTTCGGTTGAGGGATCCTGAGGGCAAACGTGTTAACACCTTGCCCTTTGGAGGCATACTCCAGAATATTCTGGTGTTCAAGTATCCAGCCATTGATTTGACAGCTTATCTAATTGATAGTCGGCCACAGGCATACGGGGTGGAGAACATCTCAGTAGCCCCTCGCTCCGGTCCATCTACCTCGCGACCACCATTACGATGTGGGAGTTTTCCTCGGGAGACCGGACGAGATATATACAAGATAATCCAGGAACAGAGTCAGGAGATCAAGGAAACAAATAATGGTGTTGTGGGGCTGAAGAAGATGATGAAAAAGATGATATGCAAACTAAACATTTCCCCAACTACCTCGGAGGAGGCCGAGTCGCATCGGAGTATGGGCAGTGAGGACTGAGAGATTATTATTATTTTCATGTATAAGACAGATGATGGACATATTTATATGTATATGATTGCTATCGTCTGGCGGTAGTTTTACCACTGACGCTAACTTATCTTTTTAATTGTGTTCACTCTGATTTATCTCATGATCATAACCTGCTTAATTTTTCATTAGGGCATGTGATTTTTTAGTAGCTAGTTGATGAGTCTGGTTTATACAGTGATTTCCGGCCTCATCTGGGTTTGTTTTAGTGTCATTGCACTTCAATTGCTGTTCATATATGCGTATATTGATATCACGGCGTATCTGCACCTTTTGTGCAATCCTTCCCCCTTTGTGGCATGTTTTTCTTATATATTACTGTATGCCTGTGTTATGGACCCGGTGGTGTGCACGGATCGGGGTCATATGTATTTTTCCTGCAGGTCCTAGGATCGCGTGAACGTTCGGGATGGTGCGGGGCAATTTTTGGCCTAACAAGCCTCTGATTGTGCGCATTCCTTCACGCACGATCAGGCGCACGACCAGTGGTCGTGCGTTAATTCCCTTCCCAGACAGAGCGTCGGCGCACGATCAGAGGATTCCTTCGCGCACAACCACTGGTCGTGCGCCCCTGACCGTGTGTTATTTTCCATCTTTTTCTTTGCTACAGGTTGACTGCACACGATCACAGGCATTCCTTCGCGCACGACCACTGGTCGTGCGCCACTGGCCATGCGCAGTGTTTATTATGCTCCTTATTTAAACCGCTGCTCCACGAAATTAGGGCATTCAGCATTGTTTTGGGCGCGATTTCTCCGCGCCAGTCCGCCGTTTCACCTCTCCAAGTTCCTCCCATCCATTCCCCCCTTCGGGAAGGCTTCATCCATTGATCCTAAGGTCCATCTAGGATCCCGGAAGCATTCTCCGCCATCTACAGCCAGCATTCCATGAGGAGGATATCTCCATTGGAAGAAGCAGAAGTGACCCAGCTCTGAGAAGAAGACGGGCAACGGTTGGAGGTAGTGACAGCCTATAAGCCCCGGAAGCAACCAAGGACTGAGCTCGGAGGAGGCGTGACGACCCCCCATTCCGACCAAGATCCACGGCGAGGCTTCTCATCTCGTGGTTCCTTCTACCCCTTCTCCTTTTTTTGATATGTACTCTTCATTGTTGTAATGAACTAAGTGAACCTCTATTTGTCTATGAATGGGAGTTTGTTTATGATCTTGTTCTTTACTTGATGCTGTGTTGTGATGCGCTCCGCCCCCGCTCCACTTACACACACACGTTCTAGCACTCGCTCTAGCAAAAGCTGGAGGCGATAGCGAAGAGGTGCCTTCGACCCTCAACTCTCGCATTTGCACTCACCTCATCCATTTGCTCACCAGCCATCCGCTAAGCGAAGCACGGCATCGCGGCCTGCACTAAATCCATCCACCAAGCGACGCGGTGATTGCGACCCGCATAGTTTGTTTAGTTTTCTCATTCCTGTTCTATAAAACCAATCAAAATCCCCCTGTTTTTGTTAACCTTAGAAACCCTCATAATTAATCTCCTAACAAGCAAATCGTACTACCCAACTTGAGGTCCTTTGAGAATGATATTCGGGGAGCTACTCCCTACTTTTATTGCTTGACAACGACCGGTGCACTGCCGTCGTACCGCATTTCGTGCCCGGTAATTAGCAGTGTGGAAATAGCGCGTCAAGTTTTTGGCGCCGTTGCCGGGGATTGCAAGCGTTATATGAAATTGTTGTTAGGAAAATTAATTGTGAGGATTTTTAGTTTCCTAATTTGTTCCTTCATCTTTCTCTTATCTAAATGATGGGTTGTTTTATTCATTCATTGTCAAGCGTAGTGTCGCGCACAAGGGTGTTTTTCTGTTGAATCTGGTTATCTTCATGCAATGTGGGCTGGATTTAATATCCGCTGCCGTTGGTGTGGGGATACATCCCATGCTAGTGATAGATGCCCATCGGGGGAGAGTAGCTCTAGTCCCCAAGGCCCATGGTATCAGGCATTGACATCATACGGTACCACATACACTATGCCTAAGGCTTATGGCTACTCTGCCGCACCGCATGTACCGTTTTTGAATACATCTCTGGTCCCACTTGGACCAAAGACGAATGCAAAACAGTGCTTGTTTTGTCGAAGCACGGATCATGCTTTAAGGGATTGTGCTGAGTATCTACGCGAAATGGATGAGGACGACGAGTCGGACATCCGGATTGTCCCAATTCCTATCTCTGGCAGCACCCTCCCATCCTCTGGTTTCGTATCCATATCACCTTCATGTTTTGAAGGGTTTGATGCGGATGCGCAGATCAAAGTTATTTGAGATCTATGCCCTGACATGGTTGCGCATGTCTCTGCCGTTCATTTATCACCACATGTTGATTCAATTCTTTCTGAGGATGCGGTGCTTGATTTCTCTTCAAGCACTAATTCTTCTAGTCTTGTGCGTGCTACTACAATTGTTTTTGACAGTATCGATGAGAATGTCTTGCAGGAAGAGGCAGCGAGTTGCAGCGTTGTGCCCACTCCGAGAGAGGAGGATGTTCTTCAAGGTGCGTAGGTGGAGACTTCAGCATCTTTTGAGGAGACCCAAGTCGTGGAAGTGGCCGCTGACGATTCTGCTGGATTTTGCAGCGTATTTGACGATGCCGACAATTCCGCGCCACCTCAACCCATCAGGAGTGATTCTGGGATCTCTCCTGAAGAGGAAAGTCTTTTATGTCGTTCGTCTAATTTGTTTCTTCACCCCATTCTCGTGTCTGATTCACTGCAGGATTATACATTGGATCTGGTCCTGGATGTAATCGAGCCTGCTATGCGGGCCGGAGATGCCTTGGATCATCTGCATGTGGAAATAGATACTGAGATTCCTTCATCTTATTACCTACCCCTACCTGACAATCAGTGCAGGTATCTTTATTCAGGAAGTGGGGTGACGACCCTGTCGCCTTATGGTTACCCGTTACCGAAACGGACAATGGAACAGCTTCCTGTTCACTTCATTTTCCATAGACCGATCAGCTAGCATATGCTAGCAGCTGAATAAGTCTAGTTGGGAGACATAAAACCCCAATAGTTATATTCGTTAGAATTACTTTAAATTGTGGTGTTCATTTTTTGTGGTGTAATGAATTTTTTTTTTTAGAACTTTTTATCTATTAATTGTGCCCAACGGTCACAAGGGTTGCAGCAACCTCTGCAGCAGCCTGAGCAGCAACCTCAGCAGCCAGCAGGGCAGCACTTCGGCAATGTTGCGATGCATGGCGTCCCGTACCTGAGTGAGCATCTCTCCGATCTGGAGGCGTCGCAGTTTTGGATGCAGGACCTCATTTATCAGCAGGATGTACCGAGCGGGCTGAACGTGCATCAGCCTCCTGCTCGTGTTGCACCCACTGCGCCCCGTCCCGCATCCCCGATCAAAATTTATGCCAGCAGCAGCGACAAGGAGTTGTGAGCTGCCTCTCTTATCTTGAGTGCGTCAGTGGCCGCCCGCATCGTAGTTTGTTTCATCTATTGTTTTGATTCAGCTTCTCATGTTTAGGTTGTTGAAACACATTTGTGTGTGACACTCATCTGGGTGTCTTTTTATTCAGTCGTTAAGACTATTGCTATCAAACTCTAATACAGGTATTTGGTCCACCTTTAAGGACGTTAAACAAAAGGGCTCTTGGGAGACAACCCATTGGGGACCATTTGGTTCCGTTCTTTCTTGTTATCTTCTTTGCTAAACTTTTGTTGTGCTTGGGATCTCTTTAATCGCAGGTCCACATCTATTGGAGCACGGCGGGATCACCGCATTCTGAACAAAATGCCATATCTTCTGGTATGCTCATTTCTGAACATGGGGTAATCTCTCATCCTAGCCCTCTTAAGCTTATGCCGCTATCAAACATGCTTTGTGCTTAGTGTAAGTCTGGGGGAGTGAGAGTTATCGTTACCACGTGCACATGCATAGTGCACAGCATACTAGGATTTACAATTTGTGTTATATTGTAGCATTGTTCATCTCATGGCACACCAAGACACCCACGTGAGCGCACTTAACTGTAGGCGCGCGACGAGTCTAACTCGTCTCGGTTGTGTGAATGGGAAATCACGGTGCTGGGTTAGGATTGCGAGACGAAGTACTTTGTTGACTCGTGTAGTGCTCTAGTCATTTATTCATGTCTCGCATAGAAATTGGTGTAGATTAACTTTTCTTTATGCTTTTAGTTTTACATTTTATTCTGTCAGCGTAATTCTAGTTTATTCTACTCAAAAGCGGTGAATCTGGTGCGAATCAATCGGTAGTGTAGGGATGTGTGTAGAGGGGTGCTAGGCTCGTATTGCTTGAGTCAGGAGGAAGAATCATCTTTCTCGGTGGCTAAGAACTTGCCCCAAGCGACTCTCGAAGCATGGGTATGAGTTAGTTCAGTGCGTGAGCGTGACGTAGGACATCATGTTGGCCAGTTTGAGCTTTGTATTCCGGTCCTAACATCTTATCCTTGCTAGCCACTTATGCCTACCCGATCCCGTTGATTCAGCTCCACCTTCAATTCACCAAAGCCAAAATGACTATCCTAATCGCACACCAAATTCTGAGTTCAAGCAATTTGTGCATTTTAAAAAATTGGGTGTTGATGCGGTGTATATTTGTGATTGTGGTGGAAATGCGTTATTGAAGATATAGCTGTTTTGTATCTAATTGTGCAAAGTTATGAAATTTGAAAAAATGAGAAAGTAAAAAAAAAGAGAAGAAAATGTATAAAGAGATATATTTGGGAATAAGTGGTTTACACATTTTTATTATTGCTGGGATAGTGTTTCTTTTTGCAAGCTCATTTGGGTTATGTGTGCTAATCCCCCGCATTTATCATTGTTTACCGCACCGTAGCCTAATCCTAAATCATAACCTAAAGTCCTATTGATTTGCGCATCGAATCATACGAATGCCGTGGACAGAGTGCGAATGGGTGAGCTTATGGTCATCGACACTGATGGATTTCAGTGGAGGTTGTTCCGAACTCCGGTGTTGAGTAATGTTCGCCTCAGCAGCCTTTCTACTTTCTTCCTACGCATGACCGAGTGATTCCCTATGATTCAACTTTTGAGTAGAAATAATATATAGTTTCGTTGTTAGAATTATGTAAACTATTTTGCATAACTAAAAATTCTTTTTACTAGATTTCTATGCACATGTGTATGAGACTTCGCATATTACTCCGTCCTTGCAATTTCTAACCCAGCTATGTCTTTTCTCGCTCCGCCGGATTTGTTTGCTCGGGTCGCGCAAACAGGTAAGTCTGGGGGTGTGATGAGTCTGGTTTATACAGTGATTTCCGGCCTCATCTGGGTTTGTTTTAGTGTCATTGCACTTCAATTGCTGTTCATATATGCTTATATTGATATCACGGCGTATCTGCGCCTTTTGTTCAATCCTTCCCCCTTTGTGGCATGTTTTTCTTATATATTACTGTATGCCTGTGTTATGGACCCGGTGGTGTGCACGGATCGGGGTCATATGTATTTTTCCTGCAGGTCCTGGGATCGCGTGAACGTTCGGGATGGTGCGGGGCAATTTTTGGCCTAACAAGCCTCTGATCGTGCGCATTCCTTCGCGCACGATCAGGCGCACGACCAGTGGTCGTGCGTTAATTCCCTTCCCAGACAGAGCGTCGGCGCACGATCAGAGGATTCCTTCGCGCACGACCACTGGTCGTGCGCCCCTGACCGTGCGTTATTTTCCATCTTTTTCTTTGCTACAGGTTGACTGCGCACGATCATAGGCATTCCTTCGCGCACGACCACTGGTCGTGCGCCACTGACCCTGCATAGTGTTTATTCTGCTCCTTATTTAAACCGCTGCTCCACGAAATTAGGGCATTCAGCACTTTTTTGGGCGCGATTTCTCCGCGCCAGTCCGCCCTTTCACCTCTCCAAGTTCCTCCCATCCATTCCCCCCTTCGGGAAGGCTTCATCCATTGATCATAAGGTCCATCTAGGATCCCGGAAGCATTCTCCGCCATCTACAGCCAGCATTCCATGAGGAGGACATCTCCATTGGGCGAAGCGGAAGTGACCCAGCTCTGAGAAGAAGACGGGCAACGGTTGGAGGTAGTGACAGCCTCTAAGCCCCGGAAGCAACCAAGGACTGAGCTCGGAGGAGGCATGACGACCCCCCATTCCGACCAAGATCCACGGCGAGGCTTCTCATCTCGTGGTTCCTTCTACCCCTTCTCCTTTTTTCGATATGTACTCTTCATTATTGTAATGAACTAAGTGAACCTCTATTTGTCTATGAATGGGAGTTTGTTTATGATCTTGTTCTTTACTTTATGTTGTGTTGTGATGTGCTCCGCCCCCGCTCCACTTACACACACACGTTCTAGCACTCGCTCTAGCAAAAGCTGGAGGCGATAGCGAAGAGGTGCCTTCGACCCTCAACTCTCGCATTTGCACTCACCTCATCCATTTGCTCACCGGCCATCCGCTAAGCGAAGCACGACATTGCGGCCTGCACTAAATCCATCCACCAAGCGACGCGGTGATTGCGACCCGCATAGTTTGTTTAGTTTTCTCATTCCTGTTCTATAAAACCAATCAAAATCCCCCTGTTTTTGTTAACCTTAGAAACCCTCATAATTAATCCCCTAACAAGCAAATCGTACTACCCAACTTGCGGTCCTTTGAGAATGATATTCGGGGAGCTACTCCCTACTTTTATTGCTTGACAACGACCGGTGCACTGCCGTCGTACCGCATTTCGTGCCCGCTAATTAGCGGTGTGGAAATAGCGCGTCACTAGTTAAGTTCGAATTTGAGTAATTATCATAATAACTAGCATGACAATAAACTTTTAAAATATTGTGATGATTTTGGTCACTCCCAATAATATGATTTTTATTTTAGTTTCATCAATTTGATTTAACTAAGAGATTTAGATTCATATGTGTGAACCATCTTGCAAGACATATAAAGTGACCATATGCGTGTTGGTTCGAGCAAAATTCAAAACAAAAACACAAAAAAATAAACTTTACGCATATCGTGAGGTAGAGTGGTATGTATTTTACTAAGGTATGTGTCTACTTCACGCAATCGATGGGATACTAATGGACAAGAGAATTAGGTATCCGAATGAGACCGTGTGTGGTGGTTCCTTTGGGTACCCAAATCATTCGTGTTGGATTATGGGAAGATAGTACTGAATGAACCCTTTTAAATGAAGTTCATGTGTCATTTGTAGATTTGGGCTTCCATTCATACTGAGGTCGACTATTACTCTTGTTTTTCAAATTCTCATAATCAACCTTGATATAACGAGGATTCTGATGAATGCACCTATTGACATGTTGATCATTATAAGTCATAAGCACATTCATAGTTCGAGTTGGTGTGCTTCGGGATAATGAGCTCTGTGTTTATTAGGCACATGAGCATACTACGTCAGGAAATAATAACTATATGATAGTGGTCTTGACTATCTTTTAGTAATCACATTTTTATTGACTAGGTTCTTGTGATTTTGATTTGAATATTCCTTAACCATAAACATAAGTGAATCAACCTGTGACTTAAGTGCGTTATTTTGTAAGGTAAGATTATGTCGTGCCACATTGTAATCCATAGTGTTGTCTTTCAAAACTTTGGTTATCGAGTTAATGTGATCTTCATTGACAGGACACAATTCTTCAAACGTTACATCCATCTCTTTGATTTCTATTTTATAATTTTTGCACTTAGCACAGCTTCTTTTCAACAACAAATTTTCGAAAGCCAACTTTTTATTATTTTCTTTTGAAATATTAAGTTCTTTCTCAAGTACCTTGAATTTTTATTTTAAGTCATTATAATCACTACAAGGTTTAACCATTTCAACTAATGAGCAATGAGGAGAGCTAGACACATCACAATTGAAGTCTACATTAGCATTTGCTTTTAACATTTTATTTTCTAAATGTAACTTGAAATTAGCTTTCTTTAATTTATTAATTCCACATTTAGCAAACTCAAGCATTTGCAATGTAGAGATAAAAATTATAGTGAAACGTGCATTTTTACTTATAATGTTTTCAGAAGAAGCATGATTTAAACATAAAGTTTCTTTGACATCTTCGTTTTGGCATTCCTCTTCCATAGAAGTGTTTCCATCTTCACTTTCACTTGATGTGTTTACTATGTCTTCCTCCAAGCATAGTTCTTCATTTGGTTCTTCGCTCGGATCCATAAAAAATTGCTCGAGTTTATTGTCTGTAGAAGGAAGACCATAAGATATCTCAAGAAATTTCCAAATATCATAAGCAGTAGGCAAAGTATAGATAAGTTTGAAAATTTCTTGACCAAGCTCACAAAATAAATTATTCATAGCTTTGGCATTTACGTGACATTCAACCATATTTAATTCTCTTGGTGGCTTTATAATAGTTATGTTCAATACTTCTATATCCATAGAAATAAGGAATCATTTCATTAGCATTTTCCACCCGTTATAATTCACACTTGTAAACAAAGGTGGCGATAAAGAATTTTCAGTGTATAAAATTCCATCCCCACTAGTAGATGCAAGATTATGGTTGACCATTATTCCTGGTGGTGAAACTGTTTTGGAATAATCTCGCTGGGATACCACTTGTTGGATCTGGTGTCCAACCTTAAAGGGGAGGTGAATAAAGTTTTAAGAAAATCCTAGAGATTTAAATCTTTCGACAGACAGAATGCGCTTTCTGGAACTAAGATGGGGCGGTAGTCCTACTGCCGGCAGTATTAACAGAAAATGTATTCTCAATCTACAGAAGATCATTTCAGCACATGCACAATTAACACTTCAGATATAGATGTAATCGTGGATCAGAAACATAATTATTGATTTCATTGACTAATAAAGTAATGTTTGGAATTACAATACTAGGTCTCCATGACGCCAGAGATTGAAAGCGATAAATAGGATTCCCTTATGGTTTCTATACCGACCCTCCCCCTGAGGACTGGAGGCTCTCTCCCTCCCCCCTCCCCTCCCCCCGGAAGGTCTTTGAGTCCACTAGATATCCCCGATCTAGACGTCCTCCCCGAATAATTTCTCTGGAATCCTTTCCAGATTTTGACGACCTCTCCGGTCGATTTTCCCATCACACAAAACAAAGAAAAAAGAGAAAATACAAATAGAGATGTTGAAATTGAAAACTTATGCTCCCTCAAACTGTAGAATGGTGAGAGATCGGTGCTTGAGATTCTCGTTCGTTGGGCACACGATCGTCTTCTAGTCGTCGTTCTTAAATACGCCTCCAGATATCTTCGTTCACAAATGGGAGGGTCCAAGTACTCTTTTCTCTTTCTCAAGTCGGTAGGTCTTTGCTGCAGAGGCAGCTCGAAACCCCTTAGTTGTTCTTCTATGTATATCTTTTTTGACTCAAGAGAAAGAGACATGCTTTTATACGAAGATAATAAGCTACCGCCGGTAGTATCGCTAGCGCACGGTGGTAGGTCTCATTTATACGTCTACTCCAGCTATCGTGCTCCATGTAAGGAAGGTGGCAAAGCTTTCCTTATGTTCATTAGTTAGCGTGGAGCATTAGTGCTAGCGTGATGCGATAACCTCACTTGATTTGGAATCTCAAGCAGTTGGTCGTCTGCAGATAAGGAAGGTGGCAATGCTTTCCTTTAACACCAGAGTTACCATGAAGCGGTAGTAACATTTCCTTTCCTGGTTGCCATCGCTTCCCGAGTTTGAGCATGTAAATCACTGATGTGGACTTCAAGGTAGCGCGATGTGTTACCAGTAATGCGTGACGGTAGTGTCTAGTCGAACTAATCCTCATCTAGATGACTTAAGCTTGTCCAGTAAATCCTTCTTTATAGTTGATATGGCTAGCGCTCAGAGGTAGTGTTAGCTCCAGTGGTAGCTCAAGCATCTAGTCGATATGTGTTATCTGGTCGACACTCCATTCAATGCGACATAAGCTGTCTAGCCAAAACTGTTAGCGTCTGCGGTATTGTTAACACCCGGTGGTAGCATCTAGTCGATCAGTGGCATGTCTAGGCGATCTGATCTTCTTCTAGACGACACTCATGTCATCCAGGCAACATGCACCTTTAGCACGCCTCGTTAGTGCTAGCGCTAGGCAGTCTAGACGATCGGTGACATGTCTAGACGATCTGTGACATGTCTAGACGATCGGTGACATGTCTAGGTGATCGGTGACATGTCTAGATGATATTTGTCTTAGTCTTGAGCAAGTCCAGTCGTCTTGTGTAATCTGAGCTAGTGTGCGGTGGTATCTCTAGCACTGGTGGTAACTCACAACATTGTAGTTCATGTACGACTTCACACCTGTAAACCTGCACATTATACCCAAAGAATGTATGATCAAATACATCTTGGTATTTGTTATTATCAAACCTGATAGATGCAAGATGCATGTTCCAATAGATCGTGTAGATGATCTAAATGAGTTTATACTTAACAGTTTTATGCAATCTTATCATCTACACGAATCGTCTTGATTTATCTGCATGAATGGCTTGACGTCTAGTCGAATCTGTACTTAATTGATATGAGCATTCAGTTAGACCATCTAACCGTTTGACTAGATGTCTAGTCAAATCAAGTCCCAATTTTTTATCCTTGACTCATTTGCATTACCCGACCTTTTAGATCTTTCTTTTTGTTGATTTTTCATTGTTAGTGACAAGTCTAATATAGTGTTAGGGCATAAGTCAACATGTGTTTTGCACCATGAAGTATTATATATGTAAAACACTATTTGAGTGACTCTAAGCCTAACCCTACATTAATCATGCACTTTAGTTATACCTATCACATCAAAACTAGAGCATACATCAAATACAATGTGTGATATCTTTATTGTAAGGACTTCTTCAAATCTGGAATATTTAGGGCAATATTCACAACTCAAGAAAAACTTTTGGATGCTTTGACTACTTTTTCCTACTTGTAAGCTAGCCAAGATATAAATGAATTGCATGTTTTTTCACATCCATGTCTCTCTCTCTCTCTCTCTCTCCATCTTGTTTTTGTGAATTTCTTCTGAACTTTAATGTAAATGGCATCATAAAGTTGTAAATGGTTGTTTTTGGTATAATTGAATCTCACTATTCCCAAAAGTGTCCATGTTTCCCTTACCTTTATGCTTTTATTTTCTTCTCTGATTAATCACTTTTATTCTATGTAAAATATGTTATATCAAATAGGGGAGATTGTTGGGATAACTTTTGTGTTTAATAGAACAGATTATCTTTAAAATGATAAATACTAAGTCGTAATCATGCATATAGAGGCTTTGTTCTTCTCCATTCATCTACAGGCAGTTATTCTGCTAAAGTTCAAGATTCGTTGAATACAGGATACTTTATGTCGGGAAAAACCTATTGATTTGGCATATCATATTAAATAAGTGATTTAGGATTGCCTTTTAAATATATAGAAAGGCCTTATATGTAATGTATGTAAGTAAGAAAAGTTGTCAGTATTGAAGGTTGAATAAATCTAAGGAAAAAATGTCAACAGAAGGCTATGTGCTCAAGAACAATTTTGTGTATGTCAAAGAGCTAAGATAGCATATGTCAAATTCTCTGAATGCTTAACAGAAGAAGTCGATGTTCAGTATAATAGAATTCATCTTATGACTATTTCTATGTATATAGAAATTGACATACGTCGAGAAGTAATTGACGGTTTGCAAGACTTACGTTGAATTCTCTAACAGTTGACAGCTAAGGTAGTGAGCAGATTAAGGTTGTGATTGCAGTTCAAATCTATCCATTTGTGTTCCACTTAAAGAAAGAGATTATATTGAATCTGAAATGGAAAGGTACTAATTCAGATGGACTCCTATATAGAGAAAAGATTCAATCGAGAAAGGTGAATCAACAGAATCAAATAATTGAAAAAGAAAGATTGTACATTCTTCTCTTCTCTCTTCATGATTTCAATATGGACTCATATTCTCTTTGAGTCTCATTCTTCTTCTTCTCTCAATCTAAAAAGGGTCATTATGTCGCAAGCTCTCAAGAAAAAGAAAATTGAGTTGTTAATTTGTTGTATTGTTTTCTTCCTCTCAACAATAATAATTGATCAGATTTTATTCATATGCTTCATCCATCCATTTCAAAGAGTTTTAAGAATCTCTCTCTAAAGGATTTAGTGATTGAATTTTAAGAATTTCTCTCTAAAGGATTTAGTGATTGAGTTTTAAGAATCCTTATTTAAAGGATTCAGAGATAGATTTTTAAGAATCTCTCTTTAAAGGATTCATTCATAGAGTCTTAAGAATCCATCTTTAAACAAATTGAGTGGTTCTAATAATATCCTTATCACAAGATTAATTTATAGTTCTAAGAGTCTCCTTATCAAAAGTCTCAACACTGTTTAGTGAATTCCTACCATGGTGTAAAAGAGAGAACGTACCCAGATTTAGAGATATTGTTAAGTTGAATCCCGCACCGCCTCGTGTTCAAGATTTATCTACCAGTTCTTCGAAGGACCTGAGAGATGTGAGAGTTATTGAATTTATTATTATATATTGATTTGCTTGTTGTTTGACGAGGGCATATGTTAGCATGTTTTCCTACATTTGGCATTTGCTTTGGAGACCATTTGTACTATTTTTGTGATGATGTTATACTAGTTGATTTCCCGTGTTTAAATTTTGCTAGGTTGTCTATACTCTGATTTGGTGGTGTGTTGATGTATTAGCCGTCAGGGTAAGCAGCATGTAGTAGAGACTGCCATTTCAGTCGACACTACCATAGGACAATTACACTGGACATGGATTCTCCCTCAGTTATCGGTATGGGCATCTTACAATTGGCATCATACTTAACTTATCACTGTATACAGAAGCTACTAGCATTTTCATAGGCTTATTCAAGTTTTGCTAGTTTGAAGACGAATCTCGAGGAAGTTGGTGAGCCCATGAGCGAATCACATTAAGTTAATACATTTTGACCAAAAAATTTGCAGACTTCCCTTCTAAGACCTATATTTTAGTTCTAATCTTCCCTTTCTGTCCCTAGATTTAGGAAGATGTTGGACAAGGGGAATCCCATTCAACCCCCTCCAGTTGTACCTAGAGTACCTCCGACTCTGTTGTCTACTGAGAATGCTACTCCATTTCACTAGACAAAGTTAGAACAGACTCTTTCGGTCATCCTTGAGACGTTTAGAATCTCCCTTAACTAGAGACCAACTTTACTAGTAGTTCCCAGATCTGACTGGTTGAGCACTTTTAGAGATTTTCCCCTCCTATCTTTAGAGGAACTGAGACCACAGTGCAAAATGAGGACTGGTTGGATCGAGTTCAGGAGTTACTCATTGGGATGTGATGCCCGAAGAATATGACAATCGCCTTGACCGTCACTTTGTTAGGAGGTTATGCTCGACATTGGTGGAGATCTGCTACTACTACTTTTGTGGGACCCGTACTTTCAAATATTGACTGGGAAGAATTCTCAGACAGGTTTTTAGAGCATTTCATTTCTGCCATGGATAGAGAAAAGCTTTGGGATCGTTTCCTTCGCTTCAGGAGAGAAATTACTCTGTGATTGAATACCATAGGGAATTATGTCATTTTGGATCATTTTGTGGGAAATTACTCCCTAAGTAAGTGCGAAGTTGTGAAGCATTTATTCCGAGGATTGCGAGAATCACTGAGGTAGCCTCTCAGTATGGCATTTCACTCGAGCTTTTCTAATATCATAGAGTTGGCAAAGACCCTGGATGATGGTATAGAATAGGAAGAAGAGACTTGTAGAAGCTCCAGCTCAGCAAACTGTGGATCATAATTCTAAGAAAAGGAAGAAGTCATCTCGTGATCAAAATAAATTCTGTATTGGTCGAAGGAATCCTAGACAAGGATGTTCACAACATAAATAAGAGCAGATGCCACAACCAGTGGCAACTGCCCATCCTGTCTAGACTCCTCGTCAATAGGGATCAACTCCTCTTCGAGAAAATTGCTTCCACTGTCACTAACCGGGACATTTGAGGTCCTAGTGTCCGCAGCGGACGACTCAGCAAGAAACCTCCTAAGCTCAACAGGGTAGAGGTCGAGGACAGGAAGGCGGTCAATTTGGTGGGCATGATCAGAAGGATTGCTAGTAGGCATATGCTTTAGATCTGGCCCAGGGCACGAAACCTAGGATGTGGTGGTTGGTATGTGCTTTAATTTTGTTAAAGTTTCTATTATTCCTCTTATTGCTTTTCCTAGCGAACTTTTCCATAAGAGCGAATGATAACCTTAGAAATTTGCAGGCATTATTACCATTAGTAAGAGACCGGCACAGACATTATTCAACACGAGTGCCACTCACTCATTTTTGTCCAACAAATTCATTTAGGACCTAGATGGAATCACTCTCTTTGATGGGTTATCCTTGGTAGTTTGACTATCGAATGGGTCAGAGATGCGATCTTTGGTCAGATGTTCCTTGATGGTGAGCTTGGGTAATGAGCAATTTGAGGTCATTGTTATGGTTTTAGATATACCTAAGTTTAACCTTATCCTAGGTATGGATTGGATAGAGAAATTTGGATCTCGGATTAATTATACATCAAAGGAAGTGTCTCTGCGTGCATCTTCTGGCTAGAAGATTATTTTTCGAGGTATTCAGCCTTTTTCATAAAATCGTTTATCTCCAGTCCAAGATGTGAATGCATTCACCCATGGTGATGATGTTTATGCAATCTACTTCAGTCTTTCTGAGGGTAAGACAGAGCTAGATGATGTGGCCATAGTTAGAGAGTTTCCTGATGTCTTCCCTCAGAAGTTGTCTAGACTACTTCCTCAATGGGAAGTCAATTTTCAAATTGAGTTGGTGTGAGGAGCTCGACCAGTCTCTATAACTTCATATCATATGGCACCTGAGAAATTAGCTGAATTCCGACTCAATTGCAGTTGTTAATCAATTCGGGGTTTGTTCGCCCTAGTTCATCCCCATTGGGTTCCCCAGTACTATTTGTCAATAAGAAAGATGGTACGTGCATGTTCTATCGACTACCATGAGCTAAATAGATTGACAATTCGTAACACTTATCCTCTTATGTTTCTTGATGAGCTCTTCGACCAGCTAAGATGAGCCCAAGTCTTTTTCTAAACTTGATCTCTGGTCATGATATTATCAATTGAGGATCCGAGAAGAAGATATTCTGAAGACCGCCTTTAGCTCTCGTTATGGACAGTTGAGTTTACAGTGATGTCTTTTGGGCTCACTAATGCACCCTCTGTGTTCATGAGCCTCATGAACAGAGCTTTTGAGCCTTTCTTAGACATCTTTGTCAATGTATTCATCAATGACAACCTCATGTATTTTGAGACTTATGAAGCTCATGTCGAGCACCTGTGGATGGTTTTGGAGAAGTTGCGAGAGCATTAGCTCTTTGCAAAGTTTAATAAATGTGAGTTCTAGCTCAAGTCCATTACCTAAGGCATGTCATTAGTGGGAGTGGTTTGGTGGTAGATCTCGCGAATATTCAGGTAGTGCGTGATTGTCCCGCACTTAAGTCGGCAGCCGATATTCAAAGCTTCCTTAGTTTGGCTGGTTATTACCGAAGATTTATGGAAGGGTTCTCAAAGATAATGTAGCCTTTGACGTCCTTGATGAAGAAGGATGCTCCTTTTATGTGGACAACAAAGTGTGAAATAGCTTTTGCGGAGCTGAAGGAGCGATTGAAATCAGCTCCTTTCCTGACACTCCCCTCAAGGAAAGATGGATTTCAAATCTATACTGATGTTTCTCTTTGAGTATTGGGTGATGTATTGATGCATCATGGCCATGTGGTTGTTTATGCTTCTAGGAAACTAAAGAAGCACGAGAAAAACAACCTGACGCATGATTTGGAGATGGGAGCTAGTTTGCCCTCAAGATCTGGAGGCAATATCTCTATGGCGTTAGATGTGAGATATATTCTAATCACAAGAGTCTCTGATACATCTACATGCAGACAGATTTAAATTTGTGGCAGAGGCGCTAGCTTGAGTTTCTTTGTGATTATGATTTTCCCTTACACTAACACCTAAGTAAGGCTAATTTTTTTGCTGACGCTCTGAGCAGGAGGCTGCCCAATTCTAATAGCAGAATGAGATTGTTTTCATTGGGAATCACACATGTACAATGATCATTCCCTGAAAGTTTCTGTGAGTACTTAGCATGGACAGAGATTCAGTGTGATATGAGGGATAAGATTTGTATAGCCTAGAAGGAGGACCCAACATCCGCAGCTATCATCTTGGACTTTTAGGAAGGCACTCCAGATGACTATCGTCTTTAAGATAGATTGCTTCATCTCCATCATCGGTTATACATCCCTGGATTTGGTGGAATCCATGAGGAGATTCTAAAGTAATCTCACAATTCCAAGTTTTCGGTTCATCTGGGTACCACTAAAATGTACGATGAACTGAAGAAGAACATGTTCTGGCCAGGTTTGAAGAAATACGTCACTCGGCATGTTAATCATTACCATGCATGTCAAATGGAGAAGGCATAATACAAAAGACCAGGAGGTTTACTGTAGCCACTTCCAATTCAATAATGGAAGTTCAAGGACATATTTATGGATTTTGTGCTTGGTTTTCCCCGATCTTGAGCAAGGAAAGATTTAGTTTGGGTTATGGTTGATCATTAGACAAAGGTAGCTCATTTTATTCACGTCCATCGGGGAGATAATGTTGATGTTCGTAAGTTTATAAGATAGTCTAATCTTCTCCTGAAGGGGGGTGAATATGTGATGTCGTTTTTGTAACACCTAAATTTCTAGTGCACTGAAATCGGCAAGTTGTGGTTTTAAAGCTAACGTCAGTGTTAGGGCTAATGCCAGGCTTTAGCCTAGGACTTAGTGTCGACAATTTCTCGAGAAATCAAAGCAAGAGAAATGCATTCTCGGGAAATCAAAAGGCTGAAGACTAACGCCAGTGTTAAGACTAACGCCCGGCGTTAGCCCAAGACATTCGTCGAACGCAGCTTTCTAGTCATTCGTCGAACGCAGTCAGCCGTTCGTCGAACGCAGACAGTCATTCATCGAACGCAGCTTTCTAGCAGTTCGTCGAACGCAGCCAGCCGTTCGTCGAACGCAGCCAGCCGTTCGTCGAACGCAGTCAGCCGTTCGTCGAACGCAGTCAGCCATTCGTCAAATGCAGCCAGTCGTTCGTCGAATGCAGGCTTCAGATCGTTCGTCGAACGCAGGCTGCAGAGAGTTCGTCGAATGCCGTTCGATGAACTCCAGGCCGTTCGTCGAACGCCGATCGCCGAACGTCATCGGGCTTTAAGTGGCTGTGGATAAACTCAGCCACCGCCTTAGGAGCTAACGCCCGGCGTTACGTGCTAACGCCGGCATTAGCTAAGAGAATATATAAGGCAGCAAAATCCGACTTTTCTTCTCAATTTCTCTGAGACCCTCTGCATTTTTGAAAGCTCTGGGAAGGAGATCAGTTGGAGGTGAGCCTTTTTCTTGTGTTGAGAGCAAATCCATGGGGAGATTGCTTGCGTGTTTGCCATCGTCGATCTAGTGGAGAGGAAGCTATTTCAAAGTGTTTCAAAAGAGCCCAGCCGAGTTCCTCTCAGATCTATGGCACCGAAACGAGCGCCGAGGGTAACGATTCTCCTCCCTAATCCTTGGACACTTTCATCCTTTGATTTGCATAGTAGTAGGCAGATTTCCACTAGCAAGTGGATTGATTTTTGTCGACGGGTCGATGTTACCCCCGTAGAAATTGCATATAGAGTCCAGAATTAAAGTACGGGCATAGGCATGTTGTGTGAAGCCCATCTGGACAGGTTGGTCTGGATTGGTGTTGTTCATATGTTATTGCATTCCGAAGAAGACTCTGTGATCTATGCTGTGTTTTTTGGGTTCTGTGTACTGATACGTACTGCAAAAGGTCTGGAGGTGCTTCCCAGAAAATACCTGGAAAGGGTTAGCAGAACTGAGTTCTGTCACTAACGCGGGGCGTTAGAGCTAACGCCGGCGGTAGCTCCCAGTGAGCTGTGTGAAGCCTGTGAAGCCTATGTCCATGAACTGGGTTGAGCAGCAGAAGCTGGGGGGCCGATTTCCTAGCTTCGTTGTCCTTACAGGTCAAGAGCGGGTTAGGGAAAGTTGTACTCATTTTAGGTTGATGTTATCCCTAATATTATGAGCGCGGGCATCTGGCGGAACCAAAACCCCACCCTTAGCCATCTTGTGAAGAGGATTGTAACCTCGGGTCACGATGTGTTGTTTGGGACTAGAACTCGTCAAGGTCGGCCAATCTTGACGAGAAAAGCTCATGTAGATCCAAGTTGAAAAAGGACTTGTCGATGGCGTGTCGAGAGTGCACAAAGCGTGTAAGCCTAAATCCAAGTTGAAAAAGGACTTGTCGATGGCTTGCAGAGAGTGGATGTCACCTTGTGATGAATGCTTCTATGAGGTGCTTAGACGCACCTGTGATATATATATACTGTTGTTGCATGCCTGCGGGGAAGGAGCACCGTTGCCCCGAGCATGGGGTGGGTTCGTTATAAATCTGGGTCAGCTAAAGCTGACCGGTTACTTGTTTTCCCGCCGCTTGGTGGATTTGTTTATACAGGTCCTGGCGAGACTAGCGGGAAATAGCGGGCTGAAGCCCCTACTGCTGTGCTGTACTGGCCCTCGAAGCCCAAAGCTTTTATTTATTGTTTTTATGTGTGGCCGGCCTGCGCGCCGATGTTTGGAAGCCACCTTTATTATGTAAACATACCTTGTAAAGAACTTGAAATGTATTTCATTCCTAGTGGCTATAGTGGACATTGTATAAACTGGTTTAAATGAAATTAAATGCTTCCGTTGTGTGACTCTGTGTGTTGAGATGGTTATGTTATTAACTGTTTCATGCTAATTAAGTAACGCGCTCTTCTGTTCGTTTCATATGGCATGGGGTCCCGGCCGGACCTACTGTTATATGCTATGTAACAGGGATGGTGTTACAAATTGGTATCAGCTACGGGTCTCGATCCCTTTTCTTCTGAATTCGTGGTCGAATTCTTTTAAGGGGTGGTGAGCACGTGTGTGTGTGTGTGTCGTCGTTAAGACATGTAAATTACCAGTAACTGTCCACTTTAGGAATGATGTACCTGTGTGATTGTAGCAACGTAGTGGAATCTGGGTATTCCTTTGTTGTTTAATGCTACAATTTGGTTGCTTAATTGTGTTTTATTACACGATTATAGGTGCTTTTGGGTCCTACGGGAAGGATCCAACCTCGTAACCTCCGGGAGAGTGGTGTGTATGCCCATTTACAGGCATCCCCGCCTTCGGCTGAAATAGTTCGGGTGATCACAGATGCGGTTGTGGCAACTGTACTTACACAACCCGGAAGACCACTGCAAAACCGGTGTTTACACCTGGAGCAGGGAGAACACTCTGTGGATGATTACTTGAATGAGTTCCTCCGTCTGGACTGTTATATGAGGTCTTCATGGGGCGATGAGGAGACCAGAGTCAACAAGTTTTACAACGGTCTGCGGGGTGACTTACGTCGCGCGCTCGCGGACCGATGTTCCTTGACTTCCATGCACTGGTACAAGTGGCTAGGTCTCTAGAATCGAATTTGCAGGGTGTGCAACGCACGGAAGAACTCATTGTAAAGAAGCCAAAGTTTAAGAGGAAGTGGAAGCAGTTGTCTCTACCTTCCTCTAGCGTGGCGGATGTTGCCACCATACAGGTTCCCCGAACATGCTACACTTGCGATAAAAAGGGGCACATTGCTCGCGATTGTCGAAGTGGGGCCCCAAAGTCAGGATTCCGAGGCTGGACTCTACAGGTGTGATGGGTCCAACTCATGAGGATAAAGGTAAAGGTGTAGCAAATACGACGGTGAACATACCGAACGCTATAAAGTCTGGGCATGGCAAGTGGCAGAAAAGAGCAAGACCTTCTGGGTCAGCTCAATTTGCAGTGTCGGGAGCGACGACTGCGCGAGGCCCAATCATTTGTTATAACTGTGGTAAGCCGGGTCATATAGCCCGAGATTGTCGTGGAGGCAAGAAGGCGGTTGCGGCTTACGCGGCAGAGAAGGGGAAGGCGGCAGAGTCAACCACATCCCATGCTGCTCCAGCCTAGCCTAGGGTGTCCAAGCTTGGCCAGTAGGAGGCCATAAAACAAAGCGACGTGGTGACAGGTATGCGTTAGTATACAGCTTTTGTAGCTTTGTATACTTCATACCTCGTGCATTGTTTACCTTGTTGGTATTAGGCTTTGTCCTAATATTTAACTCTCCGGCGAGAGCGTTGTTTGATACGGGAGCTTCACATTCCTTTCTATCAGAGGCCTTCATACAACAACTTGGAGTACCTTCGTCCTTTAGAAAGGAACGATTAAATGTGTTGCTACCCAATGCGTGTTTTATGCGTGCGGATCGAGGCTATGTTGTAAAGGTACGAATAGGAAGTCAAGATTTCGATTTTGAAGCACTGATACTGCCACTTTTGGAGTTTGATGTGATCTTTGGTATGGACTGGCTGTCGGCGCAGCAGGCCTACATTGATTGCACTTCTAAGGAGGTCACACTGGGGCGGAATACCGAACGTGCAATTACGTTTGCCGGTTTGCGTGGATCGAGCAAGACGTTGATGTCTGCTGTCCAAGTAGTCAAGGCAGTTCGGCAAGGCGCAGACTTGTGTGTTGTACTAGTGGGGCTGCAAAGCCTCAGCCCAGTCTGAGTGACGTTCCTGTTATTTCAGAGTATCCTGATGTGTTTTCTAAAGATCTTCCTGGGGCGCCACCTCAGCGAGAGATTGACTTCACAATAGAGTTGGTGCCAGGTGCCAAGTCTGTGTCACGCTCTCCGTACCGTATTGCGCCAAAGGAGATGGCAAAGTTAAAGGTTCAATTACAGGAGTTGCTAGAGCAAGGCTATATACGCCCAAGTACATCACCTTGGGGTGCTCCGGTCCTCTTTATGAAGAAGAAGGATGAAAGCCTACGTCTCTGTATCGACTACCGTGAATTGAACAAGCTGACCGAGAAGAACAAGTATCTGATTCCTTGAATCGATGACTTATTTGGTCAGCTAGTGGTTCGTCGGTGTATTCAAAGCTGGATCTTAAGTTTGGTTACTATCAGTTGCGGATTCGGGATTGTGATATCCCCAAGATGGCATTCAATACCCACTACAGGCACTACGAGTTTACAGTGATGCCGTTTGGATTGATGAATGCGCCGTCAGTATTTATGGATCTGATGAATAGGACCTTTCGAGAGTACCTGGATTGATTTGTCATCGTCTTCATCGACGATATCTTGGTGTACTCTCAGTCTGAAGAAGAACACGCGATTCATTTGCGCATAGTTTTGGAGACCCTGCGACGGAGTCAGTTGTATGCCAAGTTCTCCAAGTGTGAGTTTTGGCTAGCTTCAGTAGCATTCCTTGGTCATGCGGTTAGTGGTGAGGGTATCGCAGTGGATCCAGCAAAGATAGTTGTTATCCAGGAGTGGCCCGTTTTGACGGCAGTAGCGGAAGTCTGGAGTTTTCTTGGACTTGCCGGCTACTATCGGCACTTCATGGAAAACTTTTCGCAGATTGCTCTTCCTCTCACAACCTTGACAAGGAAGGATCAGAAGTTCGTTTGGTCACCAGCGTGTGCACGAGCTTTTGAAGAATTAAAGAGTCGTTTGACCACGGCACCGATCTTGTGTTTGCCATGTGGTACAGCAGGCTATGAAAATTACAGCGATGCGTCAAGGAGCGGCTTAGGCTGCGTACTTCTTCAGAATGGTCAAGTGATAGCTTATGGCTCTCGCCAGTTGAAAGTGCATGAGCGGAATTACCCGGTCCACGATTTGGAGTTGGCGGCCGTAATCTTCGCTCTGAAATTGTGGCGACACTACTTGTATGGCGTGAAGGTTGATATCTTTACGGACCATAAGAGCCTAAAATATCTACTAAATCAGAAAGGGCTCAATATGCGACAGCGAAGGTGGATGGAGTTCCTGGGGAACTACACTTTCGAAATACACTATACTCCCGGGAAGGGAAATGTCGTCGCAGATGCTTTGAGCCGGAGGGCTTCTGCGCAGGCCAACTGGATTCAGATGTACGATCCACGTCTGATCAGTGACTTGAAAGCCTTGGAGATCTTCTGTGTGGAGAAGAGTTCTAGTGCGAGTGCGTGCTTGAACTGGACGGAGGTTCAATATGACCTCGCGGATAGAATACGACAGGCCCTGGAGCTTGATTCGAGCATGCAGCGCTATTTGGCGGAGTCTGAAGTTGGGTCTGCTACAGAGTTTGTGTTGGACGACGGTCTGATGTGGAAAGATGGTCGGTTGTGCGTCCCAAATGTGGGTAAATTGCGGGAAGAAATGATTTATGAAGCACACTTTACAAAGTACTCACTTCACCCTGGGAGCACAAAGATGTACCAAGACATGAAAAAGCTGTTTTGGTGGCCAGGTTTGAAGAAAGACATCGCCTTGTACGTGGCAAAATGAAAAATTTGCGCACTTGTGAAGGCAGAATGTCAGAAACCTGGAGGTTTCCTGAAGTTGTTGTCAGTACCGGAATGGAAATTTGACGATATTTCGATGGATTTCGTGCACGGTTTGCCGAGATCTCAGAGTGGGAATGATGTCGTATGGGTGATCGTGGATCGCTTGACGAAGGTAGCCCACTTTATTCCAAACCAGAGGGACGATTCAGTTGAAAGGTTGGCAAAGCTATACGTTGATAGCATTGTACGATTGCATGGTGTGCCCCGTAGCATCGTCAGTGACCGAGATGGGCGCTTTACTTCGAAAGATTGGAGGCTAATCCACCAGTTGTTGGGTACAAAGTTGAAGTTTAGTACTGCCTTCCACCCTCAAATGGATGGACAGACTGAACGTACGAACAGAACTCTGGAGGACATGCTCCGTATGTGCGTCCTGGATTTCGGTAAGAAGTGGGAAGATCATCTTTTTATGATCGAGTTCGCTTATAATTACAGCTATCAGGCAAGTATAAAGATGGCGCCCTTCGAGGCCATCTATGGTAGAGCTTGCCGCACTCCCTTAGCTTGGGAGGAGACAGGTGAGACGAAGCTGTTTAAGCGGAAGAAAGTCGAAGATGAAAATTCGGTTATTCAAACAATCCGGGAGAGGTTGTTGATTGCACAAGATAGGCAGGCGAAATACTACAACGCCAAGCACAGAAATGTTGAGTTCATCGTGGGCGACTGGGTTTACCTAAAGATCAAACCTTTCAAGGGTGTGTCCCAGATTCGGCGCTTGAAAAAGCTGAGTCCGAGGTACCTTGGACCGTTTGAGATTCTGGAGCGTGTTGGTGAAGCCGCCTATCGGCTCGCTCTTTCAACAGAGTTGAGCGGACTGCATGATGTGTTTCACATCTCTGTGCTGCGGAAAGCTGTGTCAGAGCCTAGACAGGTCCTGCTAAAGAATCAGGTGTCGGTCGATGATGAGCTAAAGACGTTGGTCTCAGCTATTTGCATCGAAGAGACTGATGTCAGGCAGTTGCGGAATAAAATTATCCGAGTGGTCAACGTCCGTGGGAACAACTGCGGTCGTGAGGAGCTTTCATGGGAGCGGGAGCAAACCATGCGGGATGAGTTCCCTGAATTGTTCTGTTGAGGTACAAGTTATGTTTTGTATCTCTTGTTTCTTTGCACTGTTAAAATTTTGGGACAAAATTTCTTAAAGGAGGGGAGATTTGTAACACCTCAATTTCCAGTGCACTGAAAATCAGCAAGTTGTGGTTTTAAAGTTAACGTCAGCGTTAGGGCTAACGTCAGGCGTTAGCCTAGGACTTAGTGTCGGCAATTTCTCGAGAAATCAAAGCAAGAGAATTGCATTCTCGGGAAATCAAAAGGCTGAAGACTAACGCCAGCGTTAAGACTAACGCCCGGCGTTAGCCCAAGACGTTCGTCGAACGCAGCTTTCTAGCCGTTCGTCGAACGCAGTCAGTTTTTCGTCGAACGCAGACAGTCATTCGTCGAACGCAGCTTTCTAGCCGTTTGTCGAACACAGTCAGCCGTTCGTCGAACGCAGCCAGCCGTTCGTCGAACGCAGGCAGCCATTCTTCGAACGCAGCCAGCCATTCGTCGAACGCAGGCTTCAGATCGTTCGTCGAACGCAGGTTGCACAGAGTTCGACGAACTCCAGGCCGTTCGTCGAACGCCGATCGTCGAACGTCGTCGGGCTTTAAGCGGCTGTGGATAAACTCAGCCACCGCCTTAGGGGCTAACGTCCGGCGTTACGTGCTAACGCCGACATTAGCTAAGAAAATATATAAGGCAGCAAAATCCGACTTTTCTTCTCATTTTCTCTGAGACCCTCTGCATTTTTGAAAGCTCTGGGAAGGAGATCAGTTGGAGGTGAGCCTTTTTCTCGTGTTGAGAGCAAATCCGTGGGGGAGATTGCTTGCGTGTTTGCCATCGTCAATCTAGTGGAGAGGAAGTTGTTTCAAAGTGTTTCAAAAGAGCCCAGGCGAGTTCTTCTCAGATCTATGGCACTGAAACGAGCGTCGTGTAACATCCCGACTTTTATTTGGTCACTAGGCCCTAGTGAGCCCAATAAAAGTAGGCATATATAGTAGACATAACCCGATGAGGGGTTATGTGCTACGAACCTCGAATTGACTTCTGTCAGTTCCGTTAGACTCGTATGAACAATATGAGCGCAACGGAATTCGTTGCACTTCGATCCGAGGTCGTTTGGAGAAAACGACCATTTTGGGTGTCGTAGCGCGTCACTACCTCATTATTATGAATAGTGACCGTACGAACCCTTAATTGACTTCTGTCAGTTCTGTTAGACTCGTATGAACAATACGAGCGCAACGGAATTCGTTGCACTTCGATCTGAGGTCGTTTGGAGAAAACGACCATTTTGGGTGTCGTAGCGCGCCACTACCTCATTATTATGAATAGTGATCGTACGAACCCCGAATTGACTTCTGTCAGTTCCGTTAGACTCGTATGAACAATACGAGCGCAACGGAATTCGTTGCACTTCGATCCAAGGTTGTTTCTCCAAACGACCATTTCGTGTGTCGTAGCGCGCCACTACCTCATTATTATGAATAGTGACCGTACGAACCCGGAATCGACTTCTGTCAGTTCCGTTAGACTCGTATGAACAATACGAGCGCAACGGAATTCGTTGCACTTCGATCCGAGGTCGTTTGGAGAAAACGACCATTTTGGGTGTCGTAGCGCGCCACTACCTCATTATTATGAATAGTGACTGTACGAACCCCGAATTGACTTCTGTCAGTTCCGTTAGACTCGTATGAACAATACAATCGCAACGAAATTCGTTGCGCCTCAATCCGAGGTCGATTGGAGAGTATGCCATTTTAGGACTATGCAGACCACCTCGGTGCAACACCCGAAATATGAAGCACACAAACCCGGCATCAGCCCCGGCAGATCTTGATGGACCCCGGGACCATAGAGGACCCCATCCTAGGTTGACCCCGGTCAAACCCCCCCCCCCCCCCCCAAGCTTAAAACTCATTGGGAAAGGAAAAGAAGGGGGGAGAGAGAAGCCCCTCCCCCAAGGAAAGGGGCTGTCTATGAATGGGCAGCCCCCTATTGGGGTAAGGGGGCAGGAGAGAAGGGGAAGGGGGGGGGGGGGGGGAGAAAATATCTCCCCCCACTCACCCTCCCTTAAACCCACGTGGGGAAAAGGGATGGGGAGGGGGGAAGTTCTCCCCCTTCCTATAAAAGGAGGGCCAAGCCCCCTCCTTTCAGCACCCCCCCCCCCCCCCCCCCCCGCCTCTCTCAAACTCTCCCCCTGCCGACTAGCCCATCCACCACCACCCTGCCGGAGCCCTGCCCAACCCCAAGCCGCCACCCTACTTCCTCTCCATGGCGAGCCACCGCCCCTCAACCTCCCGAGCACCTCCACCCAAGGTAGACGCCCTCCCCTCCTCCTTCCTACTCCCCTGAGCCAGGCCGACCCCCTCCCCATCGCCGGAGCGCCACCAGCGCCACCCCGAGCTGGGCAAAGCTCGGGTGGAGGCGCTGGCCGTGGAAGCCAACCCCCCCCCCCCCCCCCCCCACCAGCGCTGGTGGTGGCGCTGGGGGATCAGGTCCCCCCCTCGGGGACCCTTGCGCCGGCGAAAGGAGGCGGTCGGGCCGCCGGAGGACGCAGCCCCGGCGGTACCCGTGGCCTCCCCCTCTCCTCTGTTTTCCTGTATGGGGAAAACACCCCACTCCGGCGGCGGTCGGCGGCGCCAGGCCACCGGACCCCCGCCGGAGGGCTGTCCCCTCCCCGGCGCCCCGACCAGGGGCGACAGGGAGGGTTCTCCCCGAGGAGGCGGCGGCGCAGCGAGCTTGCATGGCGCATGCAGGTTGCGCCACCGTCTCCCCGCCCCCCTCTTTGCCTCTTTCCCGGTGGTAGCACTGGTCCTATTTACTGCTTTCTGTATTTTCAATACTCCAGTCTCGCACTGGTCCTATTTACTGCTTTCAGTACTTTCATACTCCAGTCTCGCATTGGTCATATATACTGCTTTCAGTACTTTTATACTCCAGTCTCGCACTGGTCCTATTTACTGCTTTCATTACTTTCATTTCTCCAGTCCCGCACTGGTCCTGATATTATGTCTCCCTGCTTCCGGCCTACTTTATTGCTTAATATTATGGCCCCCTGCTTCCGGCCTACTTTATTGCTTAATATTATGGCCCCCTGCTTCCGGCCTACTTTATTGCTTAATATTATGGCCCCCTGCTTCCGGCCTACTTTATTGCATAATATTATGGCCCCCTGCTTCCGGCCTATTTTACTTGCTAATTAAGCGCTGTCGTTGGTCCTACGCTAGCAAGCGGTGCTTATCCTCCCTTCTGCGAGGCCTTAGTTGGGGAAAACCCGGAGTCGAGCCCCTCCTCCCAGGTTAGCCCCAAGCAAGGAGCCCTCATACCGCTGAGCCTCCCGGTCAGAGGTCGTATGACCGGTTGAGTAAGTTGCTGCGCGTCTTAAAGCGCTTGTTATATAATTAAAGCAGTTGAAGATTGTGTGGAAGTGACGGGTCGGTCACGCCCGCAGACCGTTCGTACCGGTGCGGGTGGGTTGACGACTCATGGCGACAGGGAGATGTGCACAGCGGGTTGTCACCACTCCGAACCTGCAGTTTTGTCTCCGCTGGTCGGCCTAAAAATCAGTTCGCCGGATGTCGCTCACATCCAGTTAGTACACCAAGTTGTACAGGAGGGCCTGAGTGATACGGTACGACTACACTCAGAAGTGGCAAGACTGGCCACTGTCACCAACGGCCACATCGGTGAGGCCCGCGGGGTTAGCTCCCCTGCTTGAAATAAAGCGGTCTAAACTGTGTCGACAAAGGGTCTTTTTGTGTGTGTGCAGGTTTGAATACCTGGGTACGTGTATGCGCGAAATAGTGTTGTGTATTTACTATACCGCGCGATTATGGATGATAGGGTGGGAGGCTCTATTTATAGATGTATATATGTATATATATATATATATGTTTACCTGCTGCTAACCCTCTACCTTGCTTCGGCTATTTATTTCTGTCCTTTAGCCCGCCCCTGGATATGGATCCGGGGAGGGGATGTGTTTTCTACTTAGCACTGTGGCTAACAATTATTTCTTATAACCAATCACAGGAAATGGGACAGCGAGGAGCCCCCGCCCCGCAGGATGAGTTATCAGACTTAGAAATGGCCCGATCGGACACTCCAGCCTCTCCTCCTATCTTCCGAGACGTGAGTCCTAGAGTATAGGACTAGCTTAGGGTCTTTGTTATAGTCTATGTAGCCCCCGAGGCAATGGTTGTAAACATTAGGCTTCGGCCCTATTTAAATATGTAAATATATGCAGTATGCTTGGTTCTGTTCATTACGATTGTTTCCGCTGTGCGTTCTGATGTGATGTTGTGATTCTCGTGCCTAATAAGGAGACCACTCAGTGCTTGAGAGGGTGGGTCGTTGCCATCCGGGGAGCACTAGTGGCCATCTTTGGGCAGTAAGATCCCCCCTCCCTAAACTCGGTTCAGTTTGGGGAGGGGGTCTTACAAATGGATCAGAGCTACCACGATCCGACCACATGGGGCAGTCCTTCGATCCTCCCTTCCCCAGTTCTGTTTCTTGGTTCGGGACGAACCAGGCAGCGGAAGCCTGGTGGACACTTTAGGTTTAAGGTTAAGGACTCGAGACTGCACGGTAGTACACTCGCACGCTTTCTGCTTTCTTTTCATTTCAGTCCTGCAAAATTCCCTTATTTTTACAAGTACTGATGTTCGTTTGTTACTTCTCCAGATACCGGAGTCGAGTAACGGAAGGTCCTCCTCTAGGGATCAGTACCACCCTACCACTCCACCACTAGCCCCATCCACTCCAGCCGCAGTTCCGTTTGGGGATACAGAGCTAGGACGGACCCTGACAGCTTTGTTAGCCGCTTTCCAGACGGCCACCCTACGGCCACCCCAGCAGGCCACCGTACCCACCGATCTTCTGACGACAATCTGGGGGTTGAGGCCCCCCACCTTCCGAGGTACCAGTCAGCCATTCAAGCCGAAGAGTGGGTGGAGAGGGTAGAGGAGATCTTAGTAGGGATAATGTGCCCCGCCATAGCCGTAGTGTCCTTGGTGGTGACCATGCTAGAGGGCTATGCCCGAGATTGGTGGAGGGCAGCCAGCCGCTCCACGTTTAGAGGGCGACCACTCAGCACAATCCTCTGGGGGGAATTCTCAGAGGCCTTCCTAGAGCACTTCATCTCGGACGCAGACGGGATCGCACTTCAGGAGCGTTTCTTACAGATCCGACAAGGGGAGAGGACGGTACCAGAGTACCAACAAGAGTTCATTTGGCCCGCTTCGCCGGGACTTTAGCAGTTACGGACAGGGATAGAGCGACTAGATTTTACCGAGGACTACGAGACGATCTCCGTTAGGCTCTGATCATGATTTCTCAGGCATCCTTCCACACGATTGCCTCGCACGCCGCAGCTTTAGAGTTAGATCAGAGGATGGTGGCCCAGCAGCGTAGGGGACATGCGGAGGTTCCCCGAGCTCAGGGCCGAGAGAGAGGAGTAGGTTCTCGCAGACAGGACCGGGGTAGGAGACAGCGTCAGCGCCACCAGCCATATGGGCAGGCAGCCCAGCCCCGACCAGCACCCCCAGCCCCCGCACCTCAGGCCGTCCCAGCCGTACGACGAGATGTCCCCTTTGCAGGGAACTGCTACCTATGTCAGCAGCTCGGGCACATACGAGCTTTTTTCCCTCATGCTACAGGGAGACCCGGTTTAGGAGCAGTACAGAGAGCTGCGGAGAGAGGACGAGGTGGGCGCAGAGGACGCCCCGCAGGCAGGAGGGAGCCAGCTAGGCAGGGCCGAGCAGCACCGCTCGAGGCATACGCATTAGATCTCCAGCACGGTCCTGCACCAGATGTAGTGATAGGTATCTACTTCCAGTAGTTACGATATCCTAGGAGCATGTTATAGTCATATATATGTTGTGACCTTTTGCATAGTCTCTACACCTATATATCTGTAAAAATTTATGATCATAGTATATACATATTATCAGGTTTACTTTTGGTAGAAGGTCATCCCGCTAAAACGCTGTTCGATACCGGTGCCATGCATTCCTTCGTCGCACAGAACTTCATCGCTGACAAGGGAAACACCGTACGATCATCGGGGATGTCGATACGAATACGACTCCCGGATGGATCAGATATGACATCCACATAAAAGTGCTCCTTCCAGGCAACACTAGGAGGCATAGAATTCGAAGTCAACGCAACCATTCTGGCGATAACCGGATTCGACATCATTTTAGGGATGGATTGGTTGGCCGAGCACAGCACCCAAATCAATTGTTCGACTCGAGAAATCCACCTCCAGAACCCGAATGGGCAATTTATCACACTAGCAGGTATACCCTCTGTCACCCACATTATCTTAACGTCCGCGCAAACGGTCAAAGCAGCCCGGAGAAAGGACGAGGTGTACCTAATCTACTTCGAGATGGAGGACAAGACGCAAGTACTCGCTAGAGTGCCCGTAATTAGGGACTTCCCAGACATGTTTCCAGAATCCCTTCCCGGGTTGCCCCCGCAACGGGAAGTGGACTTCCAAATTGAGCTTACTCTTGGAGCCCGACCAGTATCCCGAGCACCATACCGAATGGCCCTGAGGGAACTAACCGAGCTCAAGATTCAACTACAAGAGTTAGTGGACGCAGGTTTCGTTCGCCCGAGTACCTCGCCCTGGGGAGCCCCAGTGCTATTCGTTAAAAAGAAAGATGGATCACTACGTCTCTGTATTGACTACAGGGAACTGAATAAGCTCACTGTTTGGAATACCTATCCCCTGCCTCGAATAGATGAATTGTTTGATCAAAGATGGATTTAAGATCCGGCTATTATAGCTCAGAGTACGAGAAGAAGACATTCCCAAGACCGCTTTCAGCTCCCGCTATGGACTTTACAAATTCATGGTAATGCCGTTTGGATTGACCAATGCCCCGTCCGCCTTCATGGCTTTAATGAATACGGTGTTTAAACCCTTCCTAGATCACTTTGTGATAGTTTTTATAGATGACATACTCATCTACTCGAAGAACAAAACTGATCACACCAGGCATCTCCAAATGGTTCTGCTCAAGCTAAGGGAGCACTCGCTCTTCGCGAAGTTCAGTAAATGTGAGTTCTGGATGGAAGAAGTCGGCTTTCTTGGACACACAGTTAACAAAAACGGGGTAGCGGTGGACCAAGCCAAGGTACAAGCAGTACGAGACTGGCCGCCACTTAAATCGGCAGCAGACATCCGGAGTTTCCTTGGCCTCGCCGGCTACCACCGTAAGTTTGTAGAAGGATTCTCTAAGATTGCGTTACCACTTACCTCCCTCACCAAAAGGACGTGACGTTCCAGTGGTCTCCCGAATGCGAAGCAGCATTCATAGAGCTGAAGAACCGACTGATATCGGCCCCGATTCTAACACTCCCCTCAGGTACTGAGGGCTTCCAGATCTACGTCGATGCCTCGCTAAAGGGATTGGGAGCCGTGCTAATGCAACACGGCAAGGTAATCGCCTACGCCTCACGTCAGCTAAAGCCTCACGAACTAAACTACGCCACCCATGATCTAGAACTGGGTGCGGTAGTCTTCGCACTAAAAGTTTGGAGACACTACCTCTACGGAGTGCGGTGCGAGATCTTCTCCGATCATAAAAGCCTCAAATACGTCTTCACCCAGAAAGAGCTAAATCTCCGACAGCGCCGATGGTTGGAGTTTATGTGCGATTGCGACTTTGCCCTTCAGTACCACCCCGGCAAAGCCAATAAGGTTGAAGATGCCCTAAGCCGGCAACCTCCAAGGACCGGGAGTTGGCTAGAGATGATACCAGAGGAGATAGTCGAATCTTTTGCAGAATTGGATATTATTCTCATCGCCCGAAGAAATCCGATGGAATACCAGGCCCAACTTTACTGGATGGAGATACAGTGCGACATCAGGGACAGGATACGAGAGGCACAGAAGATCGACGTAGAAGCAGCCCCGATCATTCAGGCCTTGCAACACAGTGCACAAGAAGACTACAATTTGTATGATGGCATCCTGCAGTACAGACACCACATATTCATCCCCGCTGCAGAGGGAATCCGGGAAGAAATACTTTGTGAGGCACACCAGACAAGGTATTCAATACATCCGGGGGTAGTAAAAATGTATACAGACCTGCGAAGGACATTATATTGGCTAGGAATGAAGAAGGACGTCACCAACTATGTAGCGCACTGCCAGACCTGTCAAATGGTCAAGGCAGAATGTCGTAGCCCAGGAGGTTTACTACAACCCCTGCCCATACCAGAATGGAAGTTCGAAGATATTTCCATGGACTTTGTTCATGGCTTACCCCGATCTCATACAGGGAACGACTCCATATGGGTCGTAGTAGATCGCCTCACCAAGGTGGCCCGTTTCATCCCAAATCGGCAAGGCGACGGTGTCGACATATTAGCCCGGCTATTTATAGAGCAAGTGGTCTGATTTCATGGGGTACCCAAATCGATCGTATCTGATCGCGACGGGCGCTTTACATCGAAAGAATGGAGGAGAGTGCAAGCTTATCTGGGGACCAGATTAGCCTTTAGCACTGCCTTTCACCCCCAGACCGACGGGCAAACAGAAAGGACAAATCGGACAATGGAAGACCTCCTCCGATTATGCATAGTGGAGCACAACGAACCTTGGGAGCAGTTACTGCCCTTAGTAGAATTCTCATACAACAACAGCTTCCAGGCGAGCATCAAGATGGCACCGTACGAAGCCCTTTATGGAAGACGTTGTCGAACACCACTATCATGGGCACAGGATGAGGACCTCGAAGCTTTGGGAGTCACCTACATAGATGATACCACCGCCGCAATAAGATTAATTCGAGAATGTATGCTTGAGGCACAGAGCCGACAAGCCAAATATTACGATGCGCGTCATCGCCTCGTGGAGTTCAAAGTAGGAGACATGGTTTTCTTAAAAATTAAGCCTATGCATGGGATATCCCGAATAAAGAAGCAGAAAATGTTAGATCCCCGTTATCTGGGCCCATATCAAGTCATAGAAAGAGATGGCCCGGTAGCTTATAGGCTAGCTCTGCCAGTTGAACTGGGCAACCTCCACGACGTATTTCACGTCTCTTCACTAAGGCGTGTAATTCGCCAACCAGAGCAACATCTTCCCGTGCCACCAGCGTCAGTGCAATCTGACCGATCTGTTCAACTTGAGCCAGTAAAGATAGTAGATTCCAAGCTCAAGGAATTACGGAACAAAACCATCACGATGGTCAAGATATTATGGTCAAACGGGGGACGCGAGGAATTCACCTGGGAACCAGAAACTCTCGTCCGAGAAAAATACCCGGCACTGTTTCCCCAGGTATGCCTTTTTAACCCCTACTTTAAGCAATTTTCGGGGACGAAAATCTCTTTATTTTTATTAGATTGTAACATCCCGACTTTTATTGGGTCACTAGGCCCTAGTGAGCCCAATAAAAGTAGGCTCGTATAGTAGACATAACCCGATGAAGGGTTATGTGCTACGAACCCCGAATTGACTTCTGTCAGTTCCGTTAGACTTGTATGAACAATACGAGCGCAACGGAATTCGTTGCCCTTCGATCCGAGGTCGTTTGGAGAAAACGACCATTTTGGGTGTCGTAGCGCGCCACTACCTCATTATTATGAATAGTGACCGTTCGAACCCCGAATTGACTTTTGTCAGTTCCGTTAGACTCGTATAAACAATACGAGCGCAACGAAATTCGTTGCACTTCGATCCGAAGTCGTTTGGAGAAAACGACCATTTTGGGTGTCGTAGCGCGCCACTACCTCATTATTATGAATAGTGACTGTACGAACCCCGAATTGACTTCTGTCAGTTCCGTTAGACTCGTATGAACAATGCGAGCGCAACGGAATTCGTTGCACTTCGATCCAAGGTCGTTGGAGAAAACGACCATTTCGGGTGTCGTAGCGCGCCACTACTTCATTATTATGAATAATGACCGTACGAACCCTGAATTGACTTCTGTCAGTTCCGTTAGACTCGTATGAACAATACAATCGCAACGGAATTTGTTGCGCCTCAATCCAAGGTCGTGTGGAGAGTATGGCATTTTAGGACTATGCAGACCACCTCGGTGCAACTCCCGAAAAATGAAGCACACAAACCCGGCATCAGCCCCGACAGATCTTGATGGACCCCAGGACCATAGAGGACCCTGTCCTAGGTTGACCCCGGTCAACCCCCCCCCCCCCCCCCCCCCGCAAGCTTAAAACTCATTGAGAAAGGAAAAGAAGGGGGGAGGAGAGAGAAGCCCCTCCCCCAAGGAAAGGGGCTGCCCATGAATGGGTAGCCCCCTATTGGGGCAAGGGGGCAGGAGAGAGAAGGGGAAGGGGGGGGGGGGGGGGGGGGGGGGAGAAAATATCTCCCCCCACTCACCCTCCCTTAAACCCACGTGGGGAAAAGGGAGGGGGAGGGGGCAAGGTCTCCCCCTTCCTATAAAAGGAGGGCCAAGCCCCCTCCTTTCAGCACACCACCCCCCTCTCTCTCAAACTCTCCCCCTGCCGACTAGCCCAGCCACCACCACCCTGCCGGAGCCCTACCCAACCCCAAGCCGCCACCCTCCTTCCTCTCCATGGCGAGCCACCGCCCCTCAACCTCCCGAGCACCTCCACCCAAGGTAGACGCCCTCCCCTCCTCCGAAACACTCCCCTAAGCCAGACCGACCCCCTCCCCGTCGCCGAAGCGCCACCAGCGCCACCCCGAGCTGGGAAAAGCTCGGGTGGAGGCGGTGGCCGTGGAAGCCACCCCCCCCCCCCCCCCCCCCCCCGCGCCGGTGGTGGCGCTGGGGGAGCAGGTCCCCCCCTCGGGGAACCTTGCGCCGGCGAAAGGAGGCGGTCGGGCCGCCGGAGGACGCAGCCCCGGCGACACCCGTGACCTCCCCCTCTCCTCTGTTTTCCTGTATGGGGAAAACACCCCACCCCGGCGGCGGTCGGCTGCGCCAGGCCACCGGACCCCCGCCGGAGGGCTGTCCCCTCCCTGGCGCCCCGACCAGGGGCGGCAGGGAGGGCTCTCCCCGAGGAGGAGGCGGCGCAGCGAGCTTGCATGGCGCATGCAGGCTGCGCCATCGTCTCCCCGCCCCCCTCTTTGCCTCTTTCCCAATGGTAGCCGGCGGCGCCAGGCCGCCGGACCACCACCGGAGGCGTCGCCAGCCCCCGGCGCAGCGGCCGGGGGCGGCGTCCGTTCCCCTCCAGTGGAGGCGGCGGCGCAGCGAGCCTGCATGGCGCATGCAGGCCGCGCCACCGCCTCCCACCCCCTCTTTGCCCCTCCCCGGCGGTAGCCGGGGGCGCCAGGCCGCCGAACCACCACCGGGGGAGTCGCCGGCCCCCGGCGCACCGACCGAAGGTGGAGCCGGACCCATTCGGCCGCTGCCCGACGGCAGCTGGGGCCGTCTCCCGGTGGAGTGACGGGAGCCGCCCGATCTCCCCCAAGAGATCGGGCGGCCCCCCTCACCTTATTTCCCGCCCCACCTCAAATTGAGTGCTCCCACAACGGATCCGCCGCAGATCCGCTGTGGGAGTCGAGGGAGGGCGCAGGGTGCAAAACCCCTGCGCCTCTTCCCTGCATCTAACCGCGCCCCATCCTCCCTTTCCCCTTCCCCATTTTTCTGAGGAAAAATGGGGCCGTTTCAGCCAAAACTTCCAAGATGAAAAATGTGCCCCACTCTGAGGGTCACCTCCTGTATTTTTTTGGGAATTTTAGGAAGTCATTTACTATTTTTAAAACTCTACCAAAGGTTTATTGTAAGAAAATTAAGGGCCAAATGAGTTGGGAAAAATCACCAAAAATTATAGGCTCTACTTTAGGGTATTTTGCAAATACTATCAAAGTTTGGAGTTATGAGTTTTTATTTTTGTTCTCTAAAAGCTTTTACAAGCAAAAAAATAAACGCCCGAAAGGGAGCGAAATTCCATCGGAATAAATCGGCGTCCTCTCAACGCATATTTTCTAAACGTATAATAAAATTACGCGTATCGATCTGAGGAATCGATTGGGTTTAAAATATCGCCGCGAAAATTGGGACGAGATCGCGGCCGACGCCGCAATACAGTAACGCCGAGATAATAATAAAAATGAATCCGCGGCAAAAAGAGAAAATACTAAATCTCATGGAACGTAAATAAACTCCTGGGAACGGTGTAGAACCCCTATGAACGGGGAGAAAGCAGAACCTCCTCCTACAAACGGAGTCGACGATTGAAGCCTCCTCTTATGGAGTGATTGGACTACTAACCCTTTATTTATTTTACTGCTTTCTGTATTTTCAATACTCTAATCTCGCACTGGTCCTATTTACTGCTTTCAGTACTTTCATACTCCAGTCTCGCACTGGTCCTATTTACTGCTTTCAGTACTTTTATACTCCAGTCTCGCACTGGTCCTATTTACTACTTTCAGTACTTTCATTTCTCCAGTCCCGCACTGGTCCTGATATTATGGCCCCCTGCTTCCGGCCTACTTTATTGCTTAATATTATGGCCCCCTGCTTCCGGCCTACTTTATTGCTTAATATTATGGCCCCCTGCTTCTGGCCTACTTTATTGCTTAATATTATGGCCCCCTGCTTCCGGCCTACTTTATTGCATAATATTATGGCCCCCTGCTTCCGGCCTATTTTACTTGCTAATTCAGCGCTGTCGTTGGTCCTACGCTAGCAAGCGGTGCTTATCCTCCCTTCTGCGAGGCCTTAGTTGGGGAAAACCCGAAGTCGAGCCCCTCCTCCCAGGTTAGCCCCAAGCAAGGAGCCCTCATACCGCTGAGCCTCCCGGTCAGAGGTCGTATGACCGGTTGAGTAAGTTGCTGCGCGTCTTAAAGCGCTTGTTATATAATTAAAGCAGTTGAAGATTGTGTGGAAGTGACGGGTCGGTCACGCCCGCAGACCGTTCGTACTGGTGCGGGTGGGTTGACGACTCATGGCGACAGGGAGATGTGCACAGTGGGTTGTCACCACTCCGAACCTGCAGTTTTGTCTCCGCTGGTCGGCCTAAAAATCAGTTCGTCGGATGTCGCTCACATTCAGTTAGTACACCAAGTTGTACAGGAGGGCCTGAGTGATACGGTACGACTACACTCAGAAGTGGCAAGACTGGCCACTGTCACCAACGGCCACATCAGTGAGGCCCGCGGGGTTAGCTCCACTTTCCCCTTGAGCCTATCTAGCAGTGTGCTAGCCTCAAACACTTCCTCAAAAACTAATATCGGTAGATCCTACACCTCAGAGACAAAGTCTGTTGGGGACTCGGCGCAACCAACTCGACCAAAAGCCCGGACTTTTGGTCGAGTTTGTTGCGTTGAGTCCCCAACAAGTGGTATCAGAGGGGGTCGCGTGTTCGAAACCTCGGGTCGTTGCTAGGGGGATTGTTGGAACTGCGGTTCAACAATTGCCCCGGTGCTGCGGTGCTAATCGAAGCGGAAGGGCGTGTCCCCCGCGGGCCTAACTGGCTGCCATGTGGATCCTGCTTGGGTGACCAGCTCTATTAAGGATAGGTAGCGCCTTCACCAACAGTCTGGGCTTTTGGTCGAGTTGGTTGCACTGAGTCCCCAACAAAGTCTCTTATCTCAAAGGCACTAACTGACCTCCTATCTCATATCCCAAGGATACTACAACTCAGAAGCACTGGTTGGCTTCCTACCTCAGGTCATACAAGACCATACAACCCAGAAGCTATGACTAGCCTCCTACCTCAGGTCGCATAGGACCCTACAACTCAAATTCAACAAGTTGAATCCTACAGCTCAGATCTCAGAGAGATCCTACAGTTATATAAGTTTTGTGATACAAAATCTTTCTATAGACTCAAAAAATAAGACTTAGTAAATCTATAGTCTTTTTGAAGCTTGATGTGGATTAGTTTCAGCCTTGATCTTCTTGCAGAGGACTTGAAAGAATTTGTTTCATTGAAGAAGATTTCCTCTACGCTTTCGAAGATCCTTCTTTCTCTTCTTGTCGATAGATGATTTTGCTTTTAGTAAATCAGCAAGATGAGTCGAACTCTTACTTCTAGAGAAGAAAAGATTTGCTTCAAGGAATGTCTTCTCCGTTCTTGAGCTTCTGATGAGTGCGCCTCAATGAAACAGTTCTTTATATCTTTAGACATAGAAGTTTGGAATATAACGATTATAAAGCCCTCAAGTAAATTAAATAAAAACGGATATTCGTTAAATGCCAAATCTATGAATAACTTATTTTGCTAACTCGACTAAAACATTTTCTGTTGGGATCCTTACCTACAATGTTCCTGATTTGAAGAGGTCCTCAAGTCAAAGATAAATACACTTAGTATTTGACGCATTTGCTTTTTAATATTACTTTTAGGTACTAGACAGTGTAAGTCTAACATAGGGCTAGACTTAGTGTCATCAAACATAGTTTTGCCAATGTGATTCTTCATTGCGCAAAACACCATGTCGACCTATGATCTAGATTATATTAGACTTGTCACTAACTCATTATCATCAGGAATAAAGGTCTAACAAGTGAGCTAAAACAAAGGACTTTAGTTGAGAAGATCAGAAATTCACTAAGTCAAATATCGTCTTGGAAAGCCTAAATGTTGTCGAGCAAAGGTCTCAATATCGTCTTGAAGACCTTAAGTGTTGAAACCAGTAAATGGTCTCTGTGGAGTTCGGGGCCCCCAACTAGTTGGTGGGAAGCTGGCACTTACTAATCTCCTGAAGGGACAGACTGAAGCCTCGGAACTAGACACAGACCCTTAGACTCAGCGAGGAGGACCCACCACACACCCGGAAGATCTTTAGAGCGCTTCCCCTCCCAAGCCAATGTTGAAGCCCGGGCACCTTGGAGAGCTCTGAAAATGCCAACCAAGGAAAGCCTGAGGAGAGAGAAGCTCCAAAAAAGAGAAGTCCTCTCCAAAGGTGCCCTTTGGGTCTTATTTATAGATTTTCTGAACTGGCCTGCAAATAGCAGGGTTCCGCCTTTTGGTTTTACTATCCGCACCCCAAAATTGGTCTGCGAACAGCCAAACTCCGCTATTTGGAGAGGCTAAGGGCAGACCACCAGGGGTAAAAAGGTAATCCTTCCCTATCAACCTACGGGCAAGGGGTCTGCAAGGACATTACTCGCGAGAGCTCTCGCTGCCTTCTCGCGGATCTCTCCTGTGACATCCCTTCTGGCGAGCGCGTCGTCAAGACCTCGCTTGGGACCCTTCTGGCGATATCCACTGAGACCTGGTCTCGCGCGCCTTCCTGCGAGCTCACCCTGGTCCCCCCCACCCCTGAGATGACTGCCTTCCTCAGCGGATCCGCTGGGATGAGACTGGGTCGCCGAGACGATAGGCCCTCCCAGCCCAACCGCTGAGATAAACTTATCTGGTTGAACTTGACGTTCGTCGAACTGAGAAGCGAGTTCGTCGAACGCAGAACGGATTTCGTCGAGCGCGCTGATTTCGTCGAACGCCTTTCGTCGCACCCAGAAAACTGCTGTAAGCGGCCCGCGAGTGGTTGGCTCGCCATCCCTTCTCGCGTATGCACGACGAGTGCCCATCTCGCCAGCCTACCAGCGAATAGTCGGCGAGGGATTGTCTCGCCCGCCTGACTCTTGCGAGAACTTATTTGGTTTGTCCCCCTTATTACTTTCTTCACAATGTTGACCTCTCGAAACGCCCACCCCTGCCTGCCGAATATCGGGGTTGTATACAATCCCCGCTCTTCGTGAGGCTATCTAGGCTCGCGAAGAAACATCCAACCCCTGGTATTCGCCAGCTTCTCGATGATCTGTCAGGAATCTTTGGTAGGACCCACCTGAGGGCTATAAATATCACCCAGAGCCACCATGACACGCACCATCATTTCCTTATTTTTTTCTCTTTTTCCCCTTACTATAGCTGTCGAAAGATGCCGCTCTCCAAGGAGCTGGAGACTCGCCTACAGACCTCCAAGGCCGGCGAGCAGTCTTCCATGGCCAAAATTCCTACATGGGCGAATCGTCCGCCTCCCGCTCCGGTGCCGACAATTAAGAAGGCGAAAATGGTTCGCCGAACCGGGGATGAGTCAGAACTGCTGGAATCTTCCCCAGACAACCGTTCCCCCGAGAAGGTATGAGTTATCCCCCTAGCTAAGCCGATAAATTAGCTTCTCTGAATCTCGCTTGATCGCAGGATCACATCACCAACAAGGGCGATGTCGAGCCCGAAACCAGATCTCACAACGTTCCACCAGCGAGCACGGATCTACCGCATATGAGATTTGGAATTTTCTTGAAAGAACTTATGATTCTCCTTCTACAGGTATGGAACAATTGCAAGAACCAGAGAATATGCAAGCTTGCACAAATCTTCAAGAATGCTCCTCTCATGATGAATCAATGGAGCACACATTAAATTGAAGAGAAGAAGAAGTATTGTCTTCGGAAGAGGAGTGCCAAAAAGATGTCAAAGAAACTATATGTTCAAATCATGCCTCTCCCGAAAGTAATGTAAGGAAATCAAAATCTCCTTTTTTTTACTTCTATTTCTACATTACAATTGCTGCAGATTACTAAACGTAAAATTAAGAAACTAAAAATGGATAATGCAAAACTACGTTTAGAAAATAAAACTTTGAAAGCAAATGTGAATGTAGAATCCAAAAATGAAATGTTTGTATCTCCTGCATGCTCTTCATTTGAAAACTCTATATCTTGTTTTGATTGTAATAATATTAAAGAAAAATTCAAGGAACTTGAAAAAGAGTTTACTTTCATAAAAGAACAAAATGAAAAATTATGCTTAGAAAACTCTTTTCTGAAAAATAATTATGCTAAGTTTAAGGACTATAAAATTGAAATTAAAGAGATGGATGAAACATTTGATGAATATAGAAATAACTATCAAAATCATATTGATTCAATTGTTTCCATTCTTAAAAATAGCACAATCGCTTATAATAAAGCTAGACATAATATAAAGCACCGCTTCGCTTGGCGGGATGGAATGCAGGCCGCAGTTCCATGCTTCGGTAAGCGGGTGGACGAGAAGGCTAGCGGATGGATGATTTGTAACTGGTGGAGTGAGGGTCGTAGGCACCTCATCACGGAACACACAACTTGCAATTGCTAGTGCGACACACAATAGCGCAGTGGAGTGGATGGTGGAATGGGGCACTCCTCAGTTCACATAAACCACAACAAATCTCAAAAGCATGAAATCATATTAACTAAAATACAGTGTTTATGAACATCATCCAAATTAACATACATACAAGGAAAACTCTGAAGCAATGTGTAAGGGGAAAGAAAAAACCGAAGCTCGAAGACTTTGCTGAAGATTCTCAGCCAGAATTATAGGGTTGTCAAGCCTCGTCCGTGCTCGGTCTTCAGTTGTGTCCGGGGTCCAGAGGAGCTGCCACCTTCCTCTACTTTACCCGTCTTCTCTGTGGTCTAGCTCAAGCTAACTCTTGTTGGACACCTTGAATGCAGCGGAGATTTTTCGTCGATGGAATTCTTGAGCTCCTTGATGATGGAGGAGGCCAAGGAGGAATATTAGGCGGAAGTTTTGCAAGGAAGCGGTTGTCAGAGCTTCTCCTAGGTTGAGCGGTGGTGGAGCGGCGAAATGGGCGAAATGGAGAGGAAAATGGCAAGCTCTGAAGTAATTTTCTTGGTCTCCCTCCTCAGCAGATTTCCTGATTTAAATACTAAAACATCAGAAATTAAGTCACGCACGATCGAATGCACGACCGTGCATTGCCCGTGCGTTATTTAACGAAAAGATACTACCTTGAGGAATAAACAGCAGCGCCCGTGCAGAAGACCCCGCCTCATCAAGATTCGTGACCTCTGTCGCCGGTCATCCCTGACACGGCCTTAAAAAAGTCGGGGTTCAAACTACTGTCGAGCGAGGACTCTGGTGGCTCAGGACCGCCAAAGATTCCCCCATCAACAGCGCGACATATCCTCCTGGCTTAGGCAAATCTCTCTTGCCCCACTACGGCAATGTCTTTGAGGGTCGGCCTGGTTCTTCTTGCCCTTGACCTTCTCGCCCTCCTCCGGGTAAGGGTTTCTGGACCCTCGCGATATATGGGGATTTCCCCCAATTGCTAAAACTACATATTCCCTTTCGCAGGGAATTCCGAGACCCGCACACCGACTCTGATTTCGGGGACGAAGAGATGTCCACCTCCCAGAGCAGATGGAGGAATTCTTGGGTGATCCGCGAGATCCCGAGGCGATGAAGCGGCGAACTGCCGAGCTATTTCAGAAGCAAGGTCGGATGCTGCTGGACCTCAACCTTCAAGCGAGACGAGATAGAGAGGTTGCCGAGGAGAGGCATGCTGCCCTGATGGATGAGTGCGCGAGACTCTGAGCCGCGTTAACTCGTGACCCTGATGAGACTTTCGCGTCGCCGGAGGTGCATATCGCGAGGATGAGGGATTATGCCTACCTAATGGATAAGGAGGGTCGGGCGGCCCAGGATTATTATAACTCTAGGGTACCGCCGCGGTCCGGATCGCGAGGTGGCGGCAGGTGGAAATGGTTGCCCCATTAGTCTCGCGACCCCCCCCCCCTCCCTTTATCTCCGAACCGTTTATGTTTGAACAGCCCCGCGACCATTTGCTACTTATGTTTATGAGTTTTCACTGAATAGTAGCTATTGACAATTATTTACGGGTTCTCGCTCGCGGTTCCCATAACAACGCCCTTTTATTGTTTTGTTCTTTCAGTAAGCGATTTTGCTCTCGCGAGATATCTGCTCATGCTGACCTCGCAGGGTGTTCTGTTTACTCGTACTTTTCTCGCGAAGTATTTGCTCATGCTGACCTCGCAGGTTGTTCTGTTTACTCGTACTTTTCTCACAAAGTATTTGCTCATGCCGACCTCGCAGGTTGTTCTCGCCCGTATGTTATTTTTGAAAACCATTTGCGCTTTCACACGCGATCATGCGGTGACGTTTTGCTAACCGCACCCATCAGCGCTTGAACTTCTTCCCGCCTTTGTTGTTTTGCTATAAATAGGGTCTCATAATTGAGAGCCACCTACCGCGTTCATTGTCAACCCTCCTTCTTCCCTTGCTTGAGAGATCTCGCCGTCTCTCCCTCTTGCTCCTTTCTTTCCTCGCAGGCTTTCAGGATGGTCGCTGATGCTGCCGAGGTCGAGGGTCGTCGAAAGTGTGCCTGGGCCTTCTCCGACCACACTTTCTTCAACTGCAATTTGACCGAGGAGGAGTACTTCACCGCGGTCACCGACTTCGTCCCCCCAGGGTTCATGGCTCGTCGCCCTTGCGAGGACGACGTGATCAACACCCTCCTCGCCGACGAGCTTGTCATCCCCACGTCCCATTTTGCAGTTGGCTTGCGCCTTCCCCTGTGGCCTGAAATGCGCCAGGTACCGATTAATCTCGCTTACCTCTCCCTTCTGCTGAATTAATCTCGCTCGCAGTGTATTGACCTCGCTTTATATTGCTCGCTACATGTTCAAGCATTATGGCGTCGTTCCAGGCCAGCTCACCCCCAACGCCATGGCGGTCATCATAGCCTTTGCCTGCTATATGCGCGAGGAGCGTATTGAGTTCAGCCTGCCGATTTTCCGGAAGCTGTTCTCCTTCTGAGCCTACAAAGATGGCACCGCCTACTTTGTGGGCTCGGGTCCCAAGGTCGTCGAGACAGTGAATAAGGCCCACTACTGGGCCCAAAAGTTCATCTTCGTGAAGGGGAACTTCGGCAATATCCCCTTCTCGCCGGTTCAGCATGGCGAGACCACTTATCGGCCGCCAACTCTCGGCGGCCACGATGCTGCTTTATACCAGTTCTTCTGCAAGAAGAACTTCGAGGTGGTCCATATTCGTCGGAAGCTCGACTTGCTGCTTCTAGTTCTTCCTGGGGAAGGTAATAATCCTGCTCGCGAACTCGCATCTTTCAACTTTTTTGTCGTGTCTTAACTTTCACCATTATAGGGGAGCGAGATCTGCCCAACAACCCCCCTTACTCGAGCAGCAGGAAACTTTCCTCCACCCTCGCTCTCGCGACCATGGGAGCGGAGGCTTGCCGTGAGACCATCACCCCGACTCTGTCGTCTTCTCGCAAGAGATCGGGGCCTCCAGTTGCCAGGTCCTACCCCCAAAGTCCCCGCCAAAGAAGAAGGCCAAGAAGAGTCGGGGATCGCTCCCCTCTGCGAAGGGAAAGGAGCATGTCGAGGTTGCCCTCGGCGAGATCGACCTCACTAACCTCTCTGAGGAGAGGGAGGTTGATGAGCAGAGCGAGGAGGCCACCCTGACCTCCGACCCGCCCATTCCAGTTAACCACTGGAACTTTGGCCTCGGCCAAAAACACAAGGATGAATCCGGCGAGCTCCTGGTGTGATGGAGGCCGGAGGTTAACAAAGCCGACATCTCCACCATCCTCCCTTCATGGGTGGAGAAAACGACCGTCAGCGGTCATGCCTTTGACTTTTCCTTCGCCCTCTATGGATGCGAGGATGCTGGGGCCTACAAGGATGAGACCGCGAGGACCCTCGCCTATGAGAGCGCGAGATCCCAGCTGTGATCCTTGGAGCTCGCCCACATGACGGGAAGGCGATGCATGCAGCTGGAGCTCCAAAACATGGAGCTTGCAAAAGCCTACCAGGGGCTCTCTGCCGAGAATGCGCAACTAAAGGAGAAGTTGCTCGCCGCCGAAGGTGGTGTGGTGAGTCCTCTAGACCTCGCCACTTCTCTCCCTTCCATTCTTTTCCTCTCTAAAACTTCTCTTTTCTTCTCTTTATGTAGGATGCCGAGACTGCCGGGAGGTCGGAAGCCCGCATCCTTAGTTTGGAGGGCGAGATCGCCGGCCTGAAGGCCCACAACCGCGAGCTGGCCCGCGCGTGCGTCCCTCCCTCTCCTCACCACCTGAAGGAAGAAAGGCGAGATCGAAACGAGGAGATCCGCGAGGAATCTACCCAGTCGGCGTGCTAAATTTTCCAAGAGATGAAAGGGGGTCGGCCTGCTGTCTGCCGATGCGGCCGACTTGACCCTTGAGGACATCGTCCCCGAGCTCTTCATCCCGCTTTCGCCGGTAAAGAGTAGAGACATTGAGGGGGAGTCTGCGAGCGACCTCTGAAGCTTTGTAGTTTTGTTTCAATTTTGTTTTTCGTTACATTTTTTGGCTGGCGAGATCGCCGCACCTTGTAATTAAACTGCGAAGTGTAAATGCAGATTTTTGTCATTGTACTGTGTTCATTCTTTTTGCCTTATTGTCTTTTCTATACTTACATCTCGTTCTCGCATATTCTTTAGTGTTCTCGCGGTATTCATTCTCGCGCACTACGTAATCGGATAGCTCCGGTATAGAACGTTTTTGACTGCCTTCGCATTTCATTATTTACCTTTGGGCTGCAGGTTTTTCGGACCACCCTTTCATCCCAAACTCGCGAGGTGTGATCCCGTTTCTTACCCCTCTTGGCCTTTGCGAGCGATACCCCTTGCAGGACTCCTCGCCCTGCCTGATCCTAGCGACTACTCGCTTGCCAAGCATTAACTACCGAGAGCGCACAGGTAGAGTTCTCGCCCCCTCTTATCATGCAAGATGTTTTCTTCTTGTCGAGTGAGGAGGCCCTGGTCAGCACTAAAGATTTGTCAAGTAGAGACCTGCCCCCCGGCCATCATAATGACCTTTGCCACCTTTCCAGCCTCTCCGCGATATCAACCCGATCCACCGGCTAGTGAAAGCTGACAACGGAATCATCCGGGGCAATCCAGCATAAAGAACTTGCCAACCTTGCCAGTCTCTCCGCGAGATCAACCTGACCCACCGGCTAGTGAGAGCCCGGCAGCGAAATCATCCGGGGCAATCCAGCATAAAGAACTTGCCAACCTTGATAGCCTCTCAGCGAGATCAACCTGACCCACCGGCTAGTGAGAGCCCGGCGGCGGAATCATCCGGGGCAATCCAGCATAAAGAACTTGCCAACCTTGTTAGCCTCTCCGCAAGATCAACCTGATTCATCAGCTAGTGAGAGCCCGACAGCAGAATCATCCGGGTCAATCCAGCATAAAGTACTTGTCAACCTTTCCAGCCTCTCCGCGAGATCAACCTGACCCACCGACTAGTGAGAGCCCGGCGGCGGAATCATCCAGGGCAATCCAGCATAAAGAACTTGCCAACCTTGCCAGCCTCTCCGCGAGATCAACCTGACCCACCGGCTAGTGAAAGCCCGACAGCGGAATCATCCAGGGCAATCTAGCATAAAGAACTTGCCAACCTTGCCAGCCTCTCCGCGAGATCAACCTGACCCACCGGCTAGTGAGAGCCCGGCGGCGGAATCATCCGGGGCAATCCAGTATACAGAACTTGCCAACCTTGTCAGCCTCTCCGCAAGATCAACCTGACCCACCGCCTAGTGAGAGCCCGGCGGCGGAATCATCCGGGGCAATCCAGCATAAAGAACTTGCCAACCTGCTTGAGTAGCTATGAGTAGTATGCAGAAAATAAGACATTCAATATGCAAAATGATAAAACTTCTTAAGGATAAAATCGCTTTAAGTCATCCCCACTCCTGGCTCGGTCGAGGGGTACCCCTTCCACATCCCAGAGGTGGCACCCTCCCGACTTGAGTACTTCACCTATAATGTATGGCCCCTCCCAATTGGGATTAAGCTTACCCACCGCGGCCCCACTTCTGGCCGCATCGACCTTCTTCAAGACCAGGTCTCCTTTCTGGAAGTGTTTTACTCGGATGTGCTTGTCAAAGTACCGAGCCATTCGCCGTTTGATTTCATCCTGCCAAACAGTAGCGAGGTCTTGGAGCTCTTCTACCAGGTCCAGGGACAACCTCCGTGTCGTTTTTCATTAGCCATTCTTCATCCCCTTCGCCCGCGGCGACCACCCTGGGGGTCCTTACCTCGAATTCTATCGGGAGGACGGCCTCGAACCCATGATACAGCTTGAAGGGAGTCTCCCCTGTGGCCGTGTTTGGAGTAGTCCTCATGGCCCAGAGGATCGAAGGTAGCTGTTCCACCCAATTCCCCTTGAGATTCTCCGCTTTCTTCTTGAGTAGGTTGACGATGATCTTGTTCGTCGCTTCCACCTGCCCATTACTCCTAGGGTGATGGACTCACGCAAACCGAAGGTCGATACCTAGCTGGGTGCAGAAGTTAACAAACTCCTCGCTGGCAAACTGCGGCCCGTTGTCTGTGACTATGGCTAGAGGGAGCCCATGCCTACAAATTATTTCACCCCAAACAAAGTCTCTCACTACCTGGGATGTTACCTTAGTGAGCGTCTTCACCTCGATCCATTTGGAGAAATAGTCTATCATCACCAGTAGGAACCTCCTTTGGCTGTTTTCCTGGGGGAAAGGTCCCACCAGGTCCAACCCCCACATGGCAAAGGGCAAGGGGGCCGTGATAGTCCAGAGCCTCTTAGCTGGAAGGAGCTGGAGGGGGCATAGAGCTGGCACTTGGAGCACCTCTTAGAGAACTCCGCCACGTCTTTGCTGAGGGTGGGCCAGAAGTAGCCTTGCCTTAGTACTCTTCCCTCCAGGGTCCTGCTCCCCGAGTGACTGCCGCACTCCCCCGAATGAATCTCTTCCAGGACCCTCGGGGCTTCCTCCTCCGAGACACAGCGAGCTAGGAGCCCCGAGAGAGTCTTGCGGTATAGCGACCCTGCATGCAAGGAGTAATATGCCGACTTGTACCTGAGCCGCCGCTTGTCTACCCCCTCCTCGGGGGGCTTCCTTGTCGTCAAGTAGGTGATGAAGGGGTCCATCCATGACACCCGTCGATCCACCTCCATCAACTCTCCCTCCTCGATAGAAGGTCGGAAGAGTTCCGATACTGTCCCCCTGCCCAGGGGCCGAGCTTGGCCAGGAGGTCTGCCCGGATGTTCTCCTCTCTTGGGACGTGCTTGATGGAAAAAGTGCGAAATTGCCCGATGACCCCCTTGACCTTCTCCAGGTACCGCTGTAGAGTTGGATCCTTGACCTCGAACTCCCCCTTGATAAGGCAAGCCACTACCATGGAGTCCGTCGAGACCTCCAAGTCCTGCACTCCCAACTCCCGAGCTAGGCGGAGGCCCGCTACCACGGCCTCATACTCAGCCTGGTTGTTGGTGAGGGGGAAGTGAATGTTGATCGCCTGCTCTATCCTGGTGCCCTGTGGACTTACCAACACCACCCCTCCCCCGAAGGAGTGCTTTCCTGACGCGCCATCAACCAACATTTTCCAGGCCGCTGGGTGGGGTAGTTCGGACTCTTCCACCTCAGTCACATAGTCAGCCATGAAATCCACCACCGCCTGTGCCTTTATGGATACCCTGGGCACGTAGGAGATATTGAACTCACTCAGCACCACCGACCACTTAGCCAGTCTTCCGGAATGCTCCACCCCCTCCATGATGCCGCGAAGGGGATGGTCGGTCACTACTCTGATTGAATGTGCCTGGAAGTAGTGCCGGAGCTTCCTAGCTGACACCACCAATGCAAATGCTAACTTCTCCAGGATAGGATATCTGAGCTCGGCCTTCCTCAATACCCTGCTAACATAGTAGATGGGGAGTTGTTTCTTCCCTTCTTCCCGGACCAGCACCGAGCTGACCGCTTCCAACCCTACCCCTAAGTACAGGTATAGTTCATCCCCTTGTCTCAGCCCTTGCAGTAACGGGGCCTGGGTCAGGTGTTCCTTTAGTGCTTGAAAAGCTTTCTCGCAATCGGGGGTCCACTCGAATTTTTGGTTACCCCTCAGCACCTTGAAGAAAGAAGAACATCTTTCTCCTGCCTTAGAAAGGAACCTACTTAACCTGGCTAGCTTCCCCGTCAGACGTTGAACCTCTTTCGCATTCCTTGGAGATCCCAACTCGAGGATCGCCCTCACCTTGTCTGGATTAGGCTCCACCCCGAGGGGGTGAGTAAATGACCTAAGAATTTCCCTCGGCTTGCCCCGAAGACACATTTTAAGGGGTTAAGTTTCATTTTAAACTTTCTCAAAGTCCCAAAGGTTTCCTCTAGGTCCCTGAGGTGAGACTCAAGGTCCCGACTTTTGATCATCAGGTAATCCACGTAGACCTCCAGGTTCCTGCCTTTTTGTTCGCGAAACACTCTATCCATCATTCGGTGGTATGTTGCCCCTGCGTTCTTTAAACCGAACGACATCATTTAATAACAATAACACCCATCCCCGATGATGAAGGATACATCCTTAATGTCGGGAGGGTGCATGCGAATTTGGTGATAACCTGAAAAAGCATCTAAAAAAGACATCATAGAGAAACCAACGGCTGAGTCAACCAGCGCGTCGATTCTAGGCAGGGGGTAGCAATCCTTGGGATAAGATTTATTAAGCAAGGAGAAATCAACACACATACGCCACTTACCATCTCCCTTCTTTACCATCACCACATTGGAGACCCAACCTGGATACTAGATCTCCGGTACAAAACCGGCCTTGATAAGCTTGTTCACCTCCTCCCGGATAGGAACCTCCAACTTGTCCGCGATGGATCTCTTCTTTTGGCGGATGGGGCGAGTGCCGGGATCGAGGTTGAGGCGATGGCACGCCACATCTGCATCGATCCCCGGCATCTCCGCAGCACTCCATGTGAATACATCCACATTGTCTTGGACGCAAGCCGAGATCTTCCTCCGATCCTCGGGGCTGAGCTCCCCACTGATCTTGATCTTCTCGATGGTTCCGGCCTTGGTGGTGACCTCCACCTCCACTACTTCCTCCACTGCCTTCAACCTAGATTGATCCCCCCAGGCACTCTCCTCCTCCCCGCCACAAGCGATCGCTTTGGCTCCTTTCCCCATCTCTTCCTCTCCCATCATCATCGACTCCTTCACCCCTCCTCCCGGGGCCTCCTCCTCTTTCTCTCCCTCCTCTCTCTCCTCCGCCCTAGGCCCTTCACCAACCCCTCTCTAGGCATGAACTACTCCTTCATCCGTCCTTCCTTCCAACCTCTCCTCCTCTTCGTCCTCGGCCACCTCTTCCATCACCTCATCCGCCCCTCCCCCTTGGGCCTGACCCTCTACTCCTTCCTTCTCCTCCACCATCATCTCCTCCGAACCTTCCTCCACTTTCTCCCCGTCCTCTACTCCGAGACTCGCCGACTCACCCATCTCCTGGTCCCATTTCTCTGCTTCGTCCATCCAGGAGATGGTGTTGACTGTCGTTACGTAACACTGCCTCGCTACCTTCGGATCTCCCCTGATCCGAACTTAGACTCCCCCATCATTGAATTTAAGGCACTAGTGGAATGTGGAGGGGACACAGCGGAACGCGCTGATGAGCGGCCGTTCGAAGATGGCGCTATAGCTGCTGGGGGCATCCACTATGACAAAGCGGAAGTTCCTGGACTGCCCTCCCAAGACCACATGGAGTCCTACTCCTCCTTCGACCTCCTTCCTCTCCCCGGAGAATCCAAACAACAGACCGTCTGAGGCCAACACCCTTCGCGCCTCCACTCCCATCCCGTCGAACGCCTTATTAAAGATGACGTTGACTGAGCTCCCGTTGTCCACAAGGATTCGGGAAATGGTGAAGTTCTCGATCGCCGTCTGAATGACCAGCGCATCGCAGAACGGGTCTTCATAACCCGGCATGTCCTTCTGGGTGAATGAAATCTTCTCTGCCAGGGGCGGGGCCAGAGATGCCGAAGCCACGCTACGACGATAGATAGTATGGAGGCTCGCCTTCCGGGTTTCCTCAATCCCTACCCCCCATGGATCACCCCGATCCCCCCTCGGGACCCCAAATCGGCCCGGTCCTCGCACCTTTCATCTTCATCCTCCTGGGATGGTACCTCCTCTATCCTCACCGGTCGCTGCTGCGGCTGCGGTGCTGGGACCCTCGCATTCCTTGCTTCTAAGAACTCTGGGCAGGTGACCGTTGTGTGGCCTTCCTCCTGGTGGAAGTCACAGTATGGCAGCGCCACCCCCTCTCCTCACCTCCTACTCCCCTGTTCCTTCTTTGGGGCCCAGCTCCTCCAGCTCCTGCCCCTCTTCCTCTTCCTCTTCTCCCTCCTCCTATCTCCATTGTTTTCTAAGGCGGGGGAGGAGGTGGTCTAGGACCTTGCCTCCACCCCAACTGGTGCGGCTTTCCCTGAACTCCTTGGAAATTACCCCCTCCGTGGGGGAACCCCCTTCCTGGGCCCTGCATCCCCCACCTTGCTGCCTCCACCCCAACTCTGGGGCCCTCGCTTCTTCTCTCCTTCTCGGCTCTGCCTGCCTTCCTTCCGGCTCGCTCAGCCGCGCTAGCCTCTTTGTGAACTCGGGGTTTGCTGCCTCCCCGTCTACTTCCTCCGCCGCTCTCTCCATCAACTCCTCATAAGACAGTGGAACCCTCCTCTTGAGATCCATCTTGAAGAAACCCTACCGCAGCCCCAAAGTGAAGGAAAGCTGGAGGGTGTACCCTGGCACCTCCTGGACGAGGAGAACCTCCTCCCTGAACCGTTCCAGGTACTGAGCTAACGACTCTCCGGACTTCTGCTTGATGTTAAAGAGTGACTCGGGATCCTTCTTCCTTTTCTTCGAGGTGGAGAAGCGCAAGAGAAAGACCCGACGCAGGTCCTCGAAGGCATAAATCGACCCCAAGGGCAGCTGGTGGAACCAGTCCCTCGCCTTCTCCTTTAAGGTGGTAGCAAAGAGTCGGCACTTGAAGGCGTCCGACATAGGTCTGATCGAGACCATATCCTCGAACCATTGCAAATGCTGAACGGGGTCATCCTTGCCGGTATACAGCGTCATGGCCGGCTCCCTGAATCCTTCGGGGAGTGGTGCTGAGAGCACCAACTCGCAAAAGGGGCTTCCCCCACTCACCCTATGGACCTGCTCCACTCTTCCTGCGAACTCCCCTGGCGACCCTGCTCCTGCCGACCTCGGGCTCGCCAATGGAGCACTCGTCGGGGCCCCACTGGCCGGGACCCCCTATGCTTGGACAACCCTTGCCGGGACCTCGCTCGCTCTCTCCTGGCTGGGGAAGAGTTCTCGCCCGGAGAGGTCTCGCCCCGCACCCTGGGTTGCCGCCCCCTTTCCGGCTCGCGGAGCTGGGGCATTCTCGCCAACCCCAGGCGGAGGAGCCACCTGGGTCGCTGGGGTCGCGAGACCACCGAGTGTCGTGACGAGAACGCTCTGAAAAGCTCCAAGAAGATCTCGCCTAAGGTCTGCCAGCATTTCCACCGTTGCGGGCGCTCCTGGTGGTGGCAACCCTCCAGCTCTCGTGTCTTGCTCATCCTCTCCTGTCATGTTTCCTCCTTGAGATTTTCTTGAACCAGCCGCACTCCACGCTCACCGCACCAAAAATGTTGAAACCAGTAAATGGTCTTTGTGGAGTTCGGGGCCCCCAACTAGTTGGGGGGGCAGCTGGCACTTACTAATCTCCTGAAGGGACATACTGAAGCCTCAGAACTAGACACAGACCCTTAGGCTCAATGAGGAGGACCCACCACACACCCGGAAGATCTTTAGAGCGCTTCCCCTCCCAAGCCAATGCTGAAGCCCGGGCACCTTGGAGAGCTCTGAAAATGCCAACCAAGGAAAGTCTGAGGAGAGAGAAGCTCCAAAAAAGAGAATTCCTCTCCAAAGGTGCCCTTTGGGTCTTATTTATAGATTTTCTGAACTGGCCTGCAAATAGTAGGGTTCCGCCTTTTGATTTTACTATCCACGCCCCAAAATTGGTCTTCGAACAGCCAAACTCCGCTATTTGGAGAGGCTAAGGGCAGACCACCAGGGGTAAAAAGGTAATCCTTCCCTATCAACCTACGGGCAAGGGGTCTGCGAGGACATTACTCGCGAGAGCTCTCGCAGCCTTCTCGCGGATCTCTCCCGTGACATCCCTTCTGGCGAGCGCGTCGTCAAGACCTCGCTTTGGACCCTTCTGGCGATATCCACTGAGACCTGGACTCGTGCGCCTTCCTGCGAGCTCACCCTGGTCCCCCCCGAGATGACTGCCTTCCTCAGCGGATTCGCTGGGATGAGACTAGGCCGCCGAGACGACAGGGCCTCCCATCCCAACCACTGAGATAAACTTATCTGGTTGAACTTGACGTTCGTCGAAATGAGAAGCGAGTTCGTCGAACGCAGAACGGATTTCACCGAGCGTGCTTGATTTCGTCGAACGCCTTTCGTCGCACCCAGAAAACTGCTGTAAGTGGCCCGCGAGTGGTTGGCTCGCCAACCCTTCTCGCGTATGCACGACGAGTACCCATCTCGCCAGCATACCAGCGAACAGTCGACGAGGGCTTGTCTCGCCCGCCCGACTCTTGCGAGAACTTATTTGGTTTGTCCCCCTAATTACTTTCTTCACAATGTTGACCTCTCGAAACGCCCACCCCTGCCTGGCGAATATCAGGGTTGTACATTAAGCTCCAAGATGATATCGTCTTGAAAACTTTCAAATGCACACATATCGTCTTCTCTAGAAGAACAAGACCTATCTCCAAATATCGTCTTGGTAATATACTTTCCAAGATGATATCGTCTTGACAAGGCTCATATGCTTTTATATCGTCTTGAAAGTATACAATAGATATCTGAAAGCACTTGTATGAAAGAAGAATTTGTCTAAGGTATTTATCGTCGAGGTCATCTCAAATATTGTTGAGGTCACGTGAAATATCATCGAGGAACCAACATGACATTTCATAAGTATTAAGGAAAATTTGACCAGATAAACTTATCACTTGGCTAGAAAATAGAATGACTCATTTATCATCTTGAAAACTATACAGAGATATCAAATCGATTTGTTCAGAAGATTCGACTAGAAGAGCAAAGCAATGAAACATCGTCTTGTGCACCACAAAGGGCCAGCAAGATGATTCGTGCAGACAATTTGACTAGAAGGCTAAAGCAGTCGAATATCGTCTTGTGAACCATAAAGGACCATCAAGACGATTCGTGTAGACGATTCAACTAGAAGATTGAACCATGAGATATTGTCTTGAAGACTACCAAAAGTCATCAAGACGATTCGTGCATAAGATTTGAACTAAAGCTATACAAAGTTCAAATTCGACCAGGAAAACTACATTCGATTAAACACAAAGAAAATTCGACCAGTCATCTAGTCGAATCGCGGAAAGGCCAGAATTCAAATTAAAGTGTGATTTTGGCGTCACGTCATTTATTGTCACCGCAGATTGAGCCAATCAAAGCTGAGCTTTATGGAAAGATGATATCTGACATAAAGGTCATCTAAGGAAGGGATCGTTATCAAATATCCCTATAAAAAGAAGAGACAGATTTCAGCAAACCCTAATCTTGAGATTCACAATCATTTCCTTGATCATTCTGAAGAAAGAGCTCGCCGCCGACAACGTGCATTTCGTTCTCAGAGCTCAAGTAAAAAAAAAGATATTCATTGAAGCCAATCATTTTATCCTTCTGAAGAAAGATTCAATAATCTTGCCAATCCAAAGATTCAACATCTCTTGCAAGAAGATTTCTGAAGAAGCCATTTCCGCAATAGGCTTCAAGAAAACTCAAGCTATACAAGTTAAATTTTCTGAGTCTAAAACATCTTTGTAAAAAATTGTTTTACATATTCTTCTGTATGATTTCTGAGGAAATCTAAATGTAGGGTCTCTCAGACCTGAGTTGTAGGATCCTTGCTAAGGATTTGAGATAGGGAACTCTGCACAGTTCTTGAGGTAGGATTATGTTGGATCTGTAGGCGCCTTTAGAGGGGGGGGGGGGGTGTGAATAAGGGTTTTAAAAACTTATGTTATATTTTGAAATACTTGAAATAATAAGAGATTAAAATAGTGCAAAACTAAAACAATCAAGTGAAATAAAATAGAGACATGATTTTATTAATATGAAATATAATATTACAAAACTTGACTTCTTATAATGCTAGAAATCGAAGGCAAATAGATACGAAGACTTTTTCATTTTCTATCCCGACTCGTATCCCCACGAACTGGTGGTTTTAGCCTATCCTTCCCCGGATACAACCTCAAGCCGCTCTAGCCAATCCTTCCCCGGATATGGCCTCGAGCACCCCCTAGACCAAACGTAGATCTAGTCGCCAACACGAGGCAAATTCCTCCCTTAGTCCTACCCAGACCTAGTCGTCAACACGAGGCGAATTTACTACACGATTACAATAAAAAGAGATGAAAATAACAACAATATTAAAACTCTCTCTTGAAGAACTTCTGAAGTTGAAGACGAAAGATCGCTGTAGAATAAGTGTGGTTGAAGCGATTGTCGGTCGGATGCGGCGTGAAGAAATCCTCCATCAAAAACTCACGGAACTTTGAGTGGGAGATCAATTCTCGACAGAATAGGGCTCTGGAATTTTGGCATTAGAACTCTCTCAAGGATGTGTGTGGAAAACGAGAGAAGAGGGCTCCTTTTATAGGAGAGCGAGCTAGCGCCTGCACTAGCGCTACCGCCAGCGCTATCCTGAATTAGGAAATATTCTCCGCGTGCGTATCTTCATTCCAAGGAAAACCTGCCGCAATTCCTCTTATGCGTTGAGATAGCGTCTGCGCTAGCCGCTAGCGCTGTCTAAAAATGCCTCCCGAAATTTCTCTAATCAGCGATAGCGCCTGCGCTAGTGGGCATGCTGGAATTTTGGCTTCAAACTTGGGGGCAACCTTCTTATGTTATCCTTGAGTCATGCGGCATTGTTTCCTGCACACTTAAACACACAAGATCAAATACACATATGATTTGTTATTCTCAAACCTAGGAGTTGCGGAAGACCATGTTCCAACAGATTCAAGCTTGAATCCGAGTTATAGGATCTAGAGATTGGATCTGAGGTAAGCAATAGACTGTTATTCAGGAGCTGTAGGAGTCTTGGAGCCTGCGTTGTAAGATTTGATAGATCTGAGTATTTGGAGGAGTTATCCGAGTCTAGCACACTGCTAGATAGGTGGATGAGAAAAGTGGATGTACCCAACTCGGGGAATATTGATCTATGTATTTTTACGGACATTTTAAGTACTCATATGTATGCCTGAAACTGGTGCGGTTTGGTGCGGTTTGAGCCCAAACCGCAACCGCACCGAAGAGGGCCGGTTTTGGACTTTACAAAACCGCACCGCATCCAAACCGTGCGGTGCGGTTTGACATTGGTGCGGTTTGTAGTCGGTTTTTGCGGTGCGGTTTCGGTTTTGCACATTTACTAAAACTTATCAAAGAGTACATGAACTATTTACATTTTATACCCAATAATGACATCCCTTCAAAATTTTCTAACACATGGTATTCCAAGGACTGTATCATCACTTCAATAACACATGATATTCTACGCTCACTCGCGTGATTGCGTTGCCGTCGACCGTCGGGCTAGGGTAGAAAGCCAAACAAGCATGCAGAAGCAGGAATGAATGAAAAAATAGGAAGGAATGAAAAATGAAAATAAGCGCTGGGCTGGGTCTGTTGGAGTGTTGGTTCGATTTCACTATTTCAGCGATTCAACCCACGGGTTCACCTTTCACTTTAGGTAGAGGCGGTAGTCGCGTCGTGCGGTGCTCAGTTAGCTTTAGATATGGAGATACTTGAATTAAGGAATATTAATATATTATATTATATAATTATAAGATATATCATAAATATAATATAAGATATATTAATTAATTTGTAAGATATTAATTATAAGATATAAAAATAAAAATAAAATAATATTTTAATCGTTGCGGTGCAGTGCAGTTTATTCGGTTTTGTCAAGGCAAAAACCGCACCGCACCGCACCGCAAACCATGCGGTTTTCCAATAACCAACACCGCACCACAACCACACCGTTCGGTGCGGTTCGAAAACGGCGTGGTGCGGTGCGGTGTTGCGATTTTTTGCGGTTTCAGTTTTTAAATTTCAGGCCTACTCATATGTATATATTTTGGGATGAAAATAAAAATGTAAAATTTTTTTTTTTGAACTATTTTTACGTCTGTAGTTACAATTGAAAATATAGTCCATTTGGCAACTGTAAATTCATGTATTTGCACTGGACGCACTAAAAAAGTCTTAAGGCAATAACGTATTTGATTCCTTTTCCTCTTCGTATCTTTCTGTAATCCTCGACGCGATGGCTGCTTTGATTTGGGCGGCCAAACCGTGGTGGCTTCGGCTGCGATCCATACTCGTCTCCTTCGTCATCGTGCTTCTCTCGCATATAGCACTCGTCATGGTTCCTCGCCTCTTCCCTTCCCTTTCCCTTCCCGCCATGCTCCCGATTGTTGGTTCCTCTCTTTCCCCTTCCTCCCGTCTTTTTCCATGTTCAGCCCATTCACCCTCTGAAACTGCAGGTTTTCTTATGTGTTCCACGTACGCATTGGCTGGCTGGTTGAGACGGATTCTAGGTATACCTGCTTCTGCTCCAGCCATGGTTACTGGCCATGTCTTGTTTCTCTGGGCAGTTCACATCACAGTTATCCGTGAAGGTAGTGTTTTTTCTTATTGTATTTATCTTGACCTAATGACAGGTTTTTCTTTTCTAATGATTTTGTACATTTATTAGTCTAGTTTGAATCAAGGCACTGAACTTTTAGACGAGCCTCATTATTGACATTGAACCTGGTTAAGTGCTGGCTTTTTGTCGTCTACTGTTTCCTTATTTTACGAATAGTCTCTAGCTAGCTGTCCAAATTAGCTTGTTTTTTTGTATTTATTAAATTATTTTTCTTAGACACTTCGTTTTACCCTTCTATATGAAACATTGCTATGGGCTAAGCACGCTAACTATGACAAGAAAAACTTAGATTTTTTATCTGTTCATGAAAAATACAAAGTCAAAGTTTTTCTCGTACCAGTCTTGGTCTTCTGAGCCCATAGTAATGCCTATATATGTATATACATACATATATCTACGTGTGTATGCACTATAGTGTGTATGTATATATGGAACTTCAATTCATTATAATTGTAATGCCATTTGGAATTTGAAGTTTCACTAATGAATTGCATAGATCATGCCTTTTAATATAGTATAGATAGAGACTTTACTATTCATGCTTAGCTAGGTGTAGGATAAGTATTGACGGGTGGTTGGAGAGAGTCCATGTTCTACTTCTTTGTGCTTTATGTGGGTTGTCAGTTTTAATTTTATTGTTGCAATTCAGCCTTGAATTAGTTGATTATATGTAGGATTATTTATACCATGGTGTATTAATGCTAGATTATGTTTTAACTTGATATTGTGGTTGGCTAATATTTGGAACCAATGAATATTCAAGTAATATCTATGTTATTAAAGGCGCGCCCGAGGTGCCAGGCGCATAACCCCCCGCCTCTGCCAGGAAGAGGCGGGCGATGTGTCTACGGCGCACCTGAGGCGCGCCTAGCGCACCTGAGGCGCGCCTAAGCGCACCTGAGGCGCACCTCGTGATTTTATGACAAAAAAACAAATTTCGGCAGAGTGAAGCAGAATAGTAGGCTAAAAACTTGTAGGAAGTCACTGGAAAGTGGCTATTGTTGGAAGGAAAGAAAGCATATTAGTATAATCATTCATTGTAGCTATATTCAGATAATTGTAAATGGAAAGTTAATTAAGGATGACATAGATTTCAGCTTTAATACTAGAGGGCACAGTCCCTATGCACAAACAAATAACTAAAAATATCTCGGTATCATCATGATGTTGGAAAAATTCCCAAAATATGATCTAAATTTGGATCACTTTATGCTAGTAAAGACAAAAAATAGAAAATTAAATAAATAACCATCTGCCAAACAAAAGTGTAGTATATAAACATCAACATGACAGTATCTTAACCTCTTGTATTTCCTTATTTTGTCATTATTTCTTTATTCACATCAATTTAGAATGCAGTGCATAACATTTGTTTGCATTATAAAGCTTAGAACTAGGTGCATTGTCTAGCAAATTAAGTGAATTGGGTGTCTAGTTCACTAAATTCAGTGAACTGACTGCTCAGTTTACTGAATTTTTATTTGAAATCTGATTTTTTAATGCTAGTTATTTTTGAGGTATATATGGAATTCTTGTGTGTTGATATGGTGGTAGATTTATTCTGTGTTTTTTGTATTTAATAAAATATATTATTTTTTTTTCATTTTTACGCCTCACGTGCCTCAGGTGTGTGCCTGCCCTAGGCTCTAGGCCTTCTTTGCATCTCGGTGTGCCTTTCGCCTTTAATAACTTAGAGTACTATATTTTTGGACTCAACTTTATTATTTAAATTAAGCCCTTTTGACTGTGTCTCCTCAGTTATTAATAGGAAGAGTACCTTATGGAGAAACAAATTGCAGTGGGTCTCACATCAAACTTAAAATACATCATATGTGCTGCCAAGCAATTTAATCTATGTGATCTTCTTTGATGTGTTCACCACAACATAAACTTGCCCCATCTTTAGGAGGAGCTTGCAATTTAGTACCCCCAACAAGTTAATATCATATGCATCTATCATTCCAAGATGCAAAAAATATTTGCTGAGACCACCTTGGTAAACATATCAACTAGTTGTGCTCTAGTAGGAACATAGAGTAGAAATAACCTTAACTTGAATTTTCTCTGAAATAAAATGTTAGCTAATTTCGATATGCTTAGTCCGATCATGAAAAATTAGATTGGAAGCTCTGTAAATGACTGATTGATTATCATAATATAATGACAGACTCCTTGAACGACATAACTCAATTATTCCAATATAGTTTTAATCCATGTTAGCTCATAGATAGACAAGTAGTAAGAGTCAGAACTCTATATTCTGCTTCCATAGAGGAATGAGCTTACCACATTTTTTTTACTTCTCCATGCTACCAAATTGCCACACAGAAAGTTTAGAGAGCCAATTGGTCGATCTAGTAGAAGAAGATCCTGCACATTAACATCACAATAGCCATGCACATTGAGGTGCCACGATTCTTTAAGACGAATTTTCTGTAATGATTAAGCTTAGGATTGTGCATAAATTTTCTAGCCATATTAACTGCAAATGATATATCAAACTTAGTAATCATTAGATAGATTAACATTCCCACATGATGTTGAAAATTTAGCTTCTTATCAAGATACAAAGAATCATCCATATGAATATCATAATTAGGATCCATGGTGCAATCCACAGGTTTGATCCCAAGAAATCCTGTTTTAGTATATACATCCAAATCATATTTTCTTTGAGAGATTGTGATACTTCCAGAGGATATGACTATCTCAATCCCTAGAAAGTATCTGAGAAGAATCAAATCCTTTATCTTAACTATAGAGGCCATATTATTTTAATTCAACGATTTGCTATTCATCATATTCTATGATAATAATTAATCCGCATACACAATCAAGATAGTGGTATGACCCATATTCTTGTAAATGAAGACATGACGATCATATTTGCTTCTGAAAAACTTCATACTAATGAGTTTTAAGCTTAACTTATCGAACCAAGCCCGAGGAGATTGCTTCATCCCATAAATTACTTTCTTTCACTTGCAGATATGTCCATGAGGAGCTTGAATTCCAGGGGTAGAGCCATATAAATTTCCTTTAGAAGATGCCCATGCTGAAAATCATTCTTCACATCAAGCTGATGAAGTAACTAAGACTTGTGAGCAACAATGTAAATGAGGATCCTCACAAAGTTGAGTTTTGTCACAGGTGCAAAAGTTTCGTCATAGTCTATACCATCAATTTGAGTAAAATATTTAGCTACAAGTGTTACTTTGTAACAGTCAAGTGAGCCATCTTGCTAATATTTACAGTGTAGACTCATCTACATCCAATAACGCGACGTCTCTTGGGAACAAGAATAATATCCTAAGTATCGTGCATTTGGAGAGCTTCTATTTCAACTTTGATAACTCTCTTTCCTTGAGGGTTATAATTTGTTAGAAAAGCCCATGTAAATGCCCATATTGGAGCCCACTTATTTGTTTTTATCTCTTCTCTTTATCCCACATCATGTATAAAAATTTCCTCTCTCTTTCTCCCTCCTATATATTTGTATTCATATATTGTATTTGACATATAGAAAGGAATATACAAGATTTTGCTCTTATTTACATGGTATCAGAGCTTTCGGTCTGAAATTGCGGTCCCCCAATTTTTTGACCGCAACCCCCCTGCGAGCTCCCCCTGCGAGCTCCTCGCGGTCTCCCTTTTCTGTGACCGCAACCCCCCTGCCAGCTCTACTTCTTCCAGCTTATTCTTCTCTCCGACTCTCTTATAGCCTTCTCCTTTCTGACAAGTGGGCCCTGCCCTCCTGGCCTTCTCCCTGCTCTCAGCGGTCTCCTTGCTCTCAACGGTCTCTCTCCTCGCACGGTCTCCCTTTGCTCTGCGCCCTCTCTACCTGCTCGCCGCTCCCTCTGCCGAGACCGCGCCCTCTGTAGAGACCGCGCCCTCTGCCGAGCTCCCTCTGTCGAGCTCCCTGCGATCCTTCCAGCGGTCTCCTCTCAGCGCGATCGTGCCGAGCTCCCTCTGCTGAGCTCAGCGGCCTCCTCCCAGCGGTCTCCTCTTAGCGAGATCGTGCCGAGCTCCCTCGTGCCGAGCTCCCTCTGCCGAGCTCCCTGAGATCGTGCCGAGCTCCCTGAGGTCGTGCGGCCTCCTCCCATGCGGTCTGCCTCTCCAGCGATCTCCTCAACGATCTCCTCAGCAGCCGCCTCCTCTCTAGCAGCGGTCTCCTCTCTAGCAGTGATCTCCAGCAGCGAGCTCCTCTCTAGCAGCGATCTCCTCATCAGCCGTGCCGACCTCTCTGCAATGGGTTCCTCCAGTGATCCCTCCGTGCATCCCGATGGGCAGACAACTACCTCTCCTGCAACCCGCTTGCTTCCCACTCCTGAACTGCGCGACGAACTAAGAATCACCACCATCTCCCTGACTTGGAAGAAAAACTTCGTCGAGTGAGTGCACTTTGCCAGACGGGTTCTTCAGTCCAAGGGGCTTCTGTCTCATCTCACTAAGGAGCCCCCGTCTGATCCTACTGATGACTGGCTGCGTAACGATGGTCGTGTTCAGACGTGTCTTCTCTACTCACTTGATGACGAACCTTACCGCATGACCATGTATCACGAGACGTCCAAGGCAATGTGGGAGGAACTCCACTCCTTGTACTCCGGCAAGGACAACCTTCAACACTTGTATGACATCATTACCGAGCTTCAAACTCTTGACACTGGCGGGGAGGCCGATTTAACCTCATTTGTTGCTCGGGCCAAGACTCTTGCTGAAGCCTGGATACAACATCAGCTCTCACAGATCTAGCAGCTCAGCGTGCTCAAAAAGAGGCTGTGTGTATTGCCATGATGATGGCTCGGGTCCCACTTCACCTTCAGAGTATTCGGGCGCAGATCCTTTCGTCGGCTACAACCCCGTCATTATCTGATGTATGCTCCATGTTGCTCAAAGTCTCACCACCTTCGGATACTATTGGACCTCCCTCCCCGGTCCTTCCCCAGCACTCATCTGCACCATTACTACCTCTCCCTCCTGCTACTCGTGGAGGACGGTCAGGCTCCCGGGGCAGGGGCCGCGGAGGCCGACCACGTCCTAAGTATTCGTTCTGCAGAAAGGATGGCCATCTTGAGGCGACCTACTACCGCAAACATGGCTGTCCTCCTCATCCGACTGCTCATATTGCCACTGACAATCCCTCTGCCACTCGTGTTGATCTTGAAGCAGTTCACCTCCAGCTCCAACAACTTCAAGGGATGCTCCGCCACCCACCTGCCTCCGTCGCCATCTCCAATGAAGGTATCACTTGTCTCTTCACTAGTCCGCGCTGGATAGTGGATTCAGGTGCTACCCACCATATCACCTCGCTGACACCACATCACTACTTGGATGCTCCTAATCCTAAGTACATCACAGTAGCCAATGACGACACCGTCCCCGTCTCCGGCTCTGCCGATATCCCTCTCAATTCTTCTCTCTCTACGCTCGGCTCTTCATGTTCCGGGTTCCCCGTTTAATTTACTTTCTGTTAGTTGCCTTACTACCGATTTGGATTGCTCAGTAACATTTACCTCTTCCTCTTTTCTGATGCAGGATCGACGGACGCAGAGTATCTTTGGTAAGGGACGACTGCAAAACGGGCTCTACCTTCTTGATGTTTCTCCTACCATCCTCTCCTTAGTCTCCTCCGTTGATTGACATCGACGTCTTGGGCATGCCCCTCTTCCAGTCCTTCATAAGGCTCTTCCAGATATCTCTCTTTCCGCTTTTAAGTGTGAATCATGTATTTTGGGCAAACAACATCTTTCCTCTTTTCCCCCTCATTGTACTCGGAGCTTTGTTCCTTTTGTTTTAGTGCATTCCGATGTTTGGGGCCCGTACAAACTTACTAGTATCTCTGGTTATCGCTATTTCATCACCTTTATTGATGATTATTCTCGCACAACTTGGTTATATTTACTTCGTGACCGCTCCGAGCTTCCCTGTGTGTTTCAGGTTTTCGTCCTTGAGATTCGCACACAGTTTTCACAAAATATAAAAACTCTCCGGACAGATAATGCTCGCGAATATACGAGTCACAAATTTGCTAATCTCTGCTCTGAATTTGGGATCATTCACCAGACGTCGCGTGCCTATATTTCCCAACAAAACGACGTTGCTGAATGGAAAAATAGACATCTCCTCGATGTTGCTCGATCTCTCATGATCCACATGCAGACACCCAAAGCCTATTGGAACTTCGCGCTGTCCACATCATGTTATCTCATTAACCGTCTCCCTTCGTCCGTCCTCCAAAATGCTACTATGTTTAGCCTCCCTTTTCCTTCCACTCCAACATTCTCTCTCACACCCCGGATATTTGGTTGTACCTGCTACGTTCACCTACTTGGCCCGTCCAAGGACAAGTTGGATCCCCGATCAGCCAAACACGTATTCGCCGACTATTCTCGTACTCAGAAAGGCTACGTCTGCTACTCTCCTGCTACCCGAAAAGTGACTATTTCTGCAGATGTTACCTTTCAGGAGGACCAACTTTTCTTATCCGCATCAATCACACCTCTTCCACCACCATCCTTCCCAAGACCGGTCGTTCCAGCTACCACTCCTCTACCACTACTCCTTCCTGACCCTGCTCCCGCTCTGTACAAACCACCTCTTATCCATGTCTACACTCGTCGCCCTCCTCTCTTCGTTGCCCCAATGCAGTTGGCTTCGACCTCTGACACTATGCGCTCTGCTGATCCGGCCTCCACCGCTCATCCCTTGGCGAATTATGTATCCTTACATCGCCTCTCCCCACAACTTTAAGCCTTTGCTACTTCATTATCCTCTATTTCTATACCTAACTCTGTGCAGGAGGCTCTCCAACATCCAGGCTGGCGGGCAGCCATGGAAGATGAAATGACAGCCCTTTGGGCTAGCCAGACATGGAACATGGTCCTTCTCCCTCCAGACCAGACTCCTGTTGGGTGTAAATGGGTATTTGTCATCAAGCATGCTCCTGATGGGACCATTGACCGGCTGAAGACCCGACTGGTGGCACGTGACTTTACTCAACAGCACGGTCTCGATTATGAGGAAACATTCTCTTCAGTGGCCAAGCTCAACACAGTTCGTGCCCTCCTCTCCGTAGCCGTGCATCGCCGATGTCACTTACATCAACTGGATATCAAGAATGCTTTTTTAAATGGTGATCTACAGGAAACAGTCTACATGCAACAGCCTCCCGGGTTTGAGACCACGGGGGAGTCCCGAGTTTGTCATCTTAAGAAGTCAATCTATGGCCTCAAACAATCCCCTCGGACATGGTTTGACAACTTCAGTAAGGCTGTCCGGGAGGTTGGCTTTACTCGCAGCTTGGCAGACTTCTCCCTGTTCACTCGACATCGAACAACAGGAACAGTTCTTTTGTTGGTATATGTTGATGACATCCTAATCACTGGAAATGACTCAAAGGGGATACGAGCGGTCAAACAACACCTTAACTCTGTTTTTCAAACAAAAGATCTGGGGAACCTTCGATACTTCCTTGGTTTTGAGATCGCGAGGCATCCTGATGGATTTGTCCTCTCTCATTGGAAGTACTGTCTCGATCTTCTTCATGATGCTGACTACTATAGATGCAATCCGATTAACACTCCTATGGATGTCAATCACAAGCTGTGTGCACATGCCTCTGATAATGATCTTGCTCTTCCAAATCCAGAGTACTATCGACGACTTGTTAGGAAACTGATTTACCTAACAGTCACGAGACCAGATATATCCTTTGCTGTTGGGGTTGTCAGCCGATTTATGCATTTCCCTCGAATGTCCCATCTTCAGGCCGTCGAACGCATCCTAAGATATCCGAAAACATCCCCTGGTCAAGGGCTGGTATACAAAACCTCGTCTTCTACTCCAACATTGGTTGCGTATTCTGATGCAGATTATGCTGGTTCCTTGGATGATCGGCGGTCTACTGGTAGATTTTGTATCTACTTTGGAGGTCACCTTGTTACCTGGCGTAGTAAGAAACAAGCCGTGGTTGCTCGATCTTCAGCTGAGGCAGAGTACCGTTCGATGACATCAGTTGTTTCTGAACTCACATGGCTTGAAAGTCTCCTTGCCGATCTAGGAGTAAAACTTTCCTCACCAGCTATCTTACCATGTGACAGTCAAGTTGCTATACACATAGCTAAGAACCCGGTCTTCCACGAAAGAACGAAACACATTGAAATAGACTGTTACGCGTACGCGCGCATTATTATTGTACTTCTTACTGTTTTAGGGTTTTGTCATGTGAGCTCCCCCTCCCTATATAAGGAGGCGGTTTGGGAGTAGTGGTCATCTTTGGATCATCTAGGTTTTGTGCTCTCATTTTGAGAGAGAGGGATCATAGGAGGACCCAGCCTCCTTGATCTTGGCCGGAGTTCACTCCGGATTGTATCCGCGTTCTTGATTAATGCAATCTTGTCTCGTTCTTCCTTCAAAATCGTAACAAGTGGTCCGATCTGCCGTCTTCCGGCCGCGGTTTCCGCCGCCCGAACCCGATCCGGCGCTTCTTCCTCGATCCCGATCCCGTACCAGCTCCCGCGACGACCACGCCGATCCAGCGCCTCGTCCCGATTCTGCGTCGTCTTCCGCTACAGCTGCCGATCTCGTCTTCCGCGTCGATCCCGTTACAGCTGCCGATCTCGTCTTCCGCGTCGACCTCGCTACAGCTGCGTCGACCTCGCCGATCTCTTCTTCCGCGTCCTCTTCCGCTACATCATCCCAGCAGCCGATCCAGCCCCCTTTCTGTTTCGCCGCACAGCAGCCTTCGCCGACCTCCATTTCCCGTTCCAGATCCGGCCGCCCTCCGCCACACAGCAACCCTACTGCCGATCCAGCTCCCCCCTCTCGGGTTCTTGCGTGCATGCCACGCCGTTCCAGCCGTTTAATGGGCAACCCAGATCCCACGCCTTCTCACCCAACCACCGATCCCGCCATTCTCCATCGGTTGGATGACCACGACAGTTCCATCGCATCGCTGCAGGCCCTCATGTTACGCATGGATGCTAAGCTCGACTCCCTCCTGGCCGGCCGCCCTACCACCTCCGCAACGTCGGTGGCGGATCCGCCGCCCCTCCTCGGGACTCCCCCAGAACTCTTCCATGCAACAGCCCCCCTGCCCGGGGTGTGCTCACCGGACACTCGTTCCTTGGATGTCCCCTCTTTCAACGGCACCGATCCTATGGGATGGATTGCTAGGGCCGAACAGTTCTTCGAGATACAGCAGATCTCGGAGCCACAGAAGGTCAGCACGGCCCTGATTGGCATGGAGGGCTCCGCCCTCCACTGGGTCCGCTGGCTCCTCCAATCCTCTCCCGGCCTCACCTGGACAGCTCTCACAGAGGCCCTCATTCAGCGGTTTGATCACCGCTACCCCGACTCCATGATCGAACGCCTTTGCGGACTCCGTCAGACTGGCCCCGTTGATTCGTACGTGGATGCATTCATCGAGTTGGTCACCCATGTTCCGGGTCTCCCACCCGACCATTACTTGGCCTACTTCATGCACGGCTTACAACCCCACATCCGAGCCCTCCTCCGCACCCTGCAACCGTCAACTGTCCACCAAGCTATGAACCTCTCCCCACTGGTGGAAGCCGAATTCATGGCCACGTCCGGGGACCCTCCCTACCAACCATATTTCCCTCCCCCGCCTAAACCTCCACCACTGCCACCTCATCCTCCTCGGCCAACCATTATGGGCCCACGCAACAACCGTCATATCCCCATTCTCCGTCTTTCCAACCAAGAGTACCATGACTTGCGGAGCAAGGGTCTGTGCTACCGCTGCAAGCAACCCTACTCGCCTAATCATAATTGTCCTGCCAAGGAGTTCCGGGCACTCATCGGGGATGATTTGGACGAGCTCGGTGCGGCTGCCTCGGACACCATTCTGCTCACGATGTACCGCCGGACGGAGATCCCGGCACCTCTGCGGCGGCCCACCAGCGGGCACATTACTACTAGATGGCGGGCAGTACTTCGACCTTGGGGTCAAGGTCGATTTTCTGTCGGGATGGATTGTTACGCATACGCGCGCATTATTATTGTACTTCTTACTGTTTTAGGGTTTTGTCATGTGAGCCCCCCTCCCTATATAAGGAGGTGGTTTGGGAGTAGTGGTCATCTTTGGATCATCTAGGTTTTGGGCTCTCATTTTGAGAGAGAGGGATCATAGGAGGACCCACCCTCCTTGATCTTGGCCGGAGTTCACTCCGGATTGTATCCGCGTTCTTGATTAATGCAATCTTGTCTCGTTCTTCCTTCGAAATCGTAACATAGACTGTCACTTCATCCGGGAGAAAGTTTAAATGAAGAAGATAGAATTAAAACATGTTCCGGGTACTGACCAAGTTGTTGATATTCTCACCAAGGCCCTACCAAGTACCATATTTTATCAATCCTGTCCAAGCTGGGTGCCTACGACTTGTACGCTCCAACTTGCGGGGGAGTGTTAGAAAAGCCCATGTAAAGGCCCATATTGGAGCCCATTTATTTGTTTCTCTCTCTTCTCTTTAGTCCCACATCATGTATAAGGATTTCCTCTCTCTTTCTCCCTCCTATATATTTGTATTCATACATTGTATTTGACATATAGAAAGGAATATACACGGTTTTGCTCTTATTTACAGAATTGAAATATGAAAAGTGATTAGGAATGATGATAATACTGGAAATGGATGCAAGACAGGATTGTAAGGAGGGAGAAGCAGAGTGATAACATACATAGAGATCAATTAAATATCTGGCATGCCCACTGTGGATATTAGGAAAACACATGAAGTAATGGAAGTCACCTATGTGTCTGGATCTGGTGATGTAGAGGTCGATAGCTGGACATGAGTACTAGTAACCATGTTTATAAGGAATTACCTCACAGAGAAGCAACTTCAACTAGGGCTCACATTAGCTTAAAAATATCATTTGTTTTGCCAAGCAATTTAATCCATAGAAATCTCTTTGATATGTTCTCCATAGGGTAAACTTACCTCAAATTTTAGGAGCTTGTATTTTAACAGAATACATTTAGAACTTCTCATAATCCACTCCTTGTTGATTTTTCTAACATAACACACCCTAAATTTTTATTGGAAGATAATCTAAAAGAGAATTTTTAGTTTAATAGTGAGCACAATCATCTCTATGTTAATATTTATTCTAATATAATGTACCATGATTGTTTGCTAAATGACAATCTAACAAAAAAAACTATTGTTTATCATTCTAATGTTAATTTTCATTATGATAATGTTCCAATTGAACAAAAACTAGAAATGAAACTTAAATCTAATGATGAATCTGAGTACACTCTTGTTCCTATACCCAAACTCACATTTAATTTTGATTTAGTTGAACCTTTCTTCCTCTTGTCAACAATTGGTAGTGGGTTTTGGGGGAGGGGTTTTGTTAGGGATCGGGTGAAGGTGGGGCTGCAACGGAAAAAGGGAAAATCGAGGGATGTAAGATACAAACCTCGGGAGTCCACCTTAGGGCTTCGCGGCGTCGCACCACAAGAGAGCCGGATTTCGAGAAGTTGTTTTCTCCAAATCAGCAATGAGGAGATGGTTGCCTGATGTAACCTAGGGTTAGGTTTTTCAAAATAGATATTTTTAAACCACATATTTTGTTTGTTATAGAATAAAATTATGGTTTTGATAAAATAAAAGGAATTTTAATTTGGAATGGGGTCGAGCGGGTTAATTCGGATCTATGCGCGCTAATTACCCTCAAACATTTGAACGTCGCTAATCGTTAATAGTTTTTTGAGAAAAAAACTCCCGGAGCGTATTTCCGAGTTGGATCTTTCGCGAGTTCCACACGCCCACAAACAAATTTCACAGCAATAATTTATGAATAACAATAATTAAAAATAGCGAGAACGTAAAGACAAGCTTAAAATTATTTAGTTGGAGTGCATAAATATGAAGCTAATTAATTGGAGCAAGATACGGGAGAGGTTACCACAAAGAGGTAGTCGATTTCGAAGTTCACCACGCAGCAACAGGGAAGTTAAATCCCGTCGTTGGTGACAGTCAAAAACTGAAATAACTCTGGCTGGGTTACCGGAAGGTGAGCGAGGTCGATGGCCTGGCTGGTAGGGGAATTGGTGCTCAATGGTCGCCGGAAAGGAAGCTGAAGTCGACGGCGACCAGATGGATGGTGGCGGTTGGAGGCGTCCTGGACCGACTCAAAGAAACTTCTGTTGATGGCTTTGCAGGGGAGGAGGTGCGGGGTTACCAAACTGATGTAACCTAGGGTTATTTTTTTTTTCAAAATAGATATTTTTAAACCACATATTTTGTTTGTTATAGAATAAAATTAGGGTTTTGATAAAATAAAAGGAATTTTAATTTGGAACGGGGCCGAGCGGGCTAATTCGGATCTATGCGCGCTAATTGCCCTCAAACATTTGAACGTCGCTAATCGTTAATCGTTATTTGAGAAAAAAAAACTCCCGGAGCGTATTTCCGAGTTGGATCTTTCGCGAGTTCCACACGCCCAAAAACAAATTTCACAGCAACAATTTATGAATAACAATAATTAAAAATAGCGAGAACGTCGAGGCAAGCTTAAAAATTATTTAGTTGGAGTGCATAAATATGAAGCTAATTAATTGAAGCAAGATACGAGAGAGGTTACCACAAAGAGGTAGTCGATTTTGAAGTTCACCACACAGCAACAAGGAAGTTAAATCTCGTCGTTGGTGACAGTCGAAAACTGAAATAAGTCTGGCTGGGTTACCGGAAGGTGGGTGAGGTCGACGACCTGTGTTACCGACGCGCACTCGGAAGAGCCGAGTTGGCAAGTATACTCGAGGAGGGCGCGTGCGGGAAGGGAGGAACGCAAACCGGAGGAGGGAACCGGGCGGACAACACCCGGTTCAGTTTAGTCCGGCCGGTCTATTAGTCTATGCGTGGTTTTATTTTATATGCCTTGTTTTTATGTTATGAATGTTGGGTGGGTCTGGCTCTATATAGGGGATCTACTCCTATTGTTTTAGTCATCTTTTGGGATCATTAATCTGAACTTGGAAGGGCTGCCCCCTTTTCTTCTCATCTCCAACCCTAGCCTCTTTCTCTCAACCTCCTCCTTCCCCTCTTCTTCTCTAGTTGGTAATATTTGGTCCGACCTGCCGCTCCGCCCGCCTAATTGCCGCCGGAGTCTTCATCATGCCGCCCAAGAACGCTCCTCGCCCCGCCGGATTCGGAGAAACCTCGGACGATGTCGCCGACCGGGTATCCGCGCAAGAAAACCACATCTCCTCTCTCCAGGCCGCCGTCGAGGCTTTGGACGCCGGCCAAGCAACCCTCACCGTCGGCCAATCGGCCCTCGCCGCCGGCCAGGCGGAGATCCTGGCTCGGTTCTCCGCCTGGCCCGCGGGCGACGGACTGGATCCGAGCCTGCCAGGCCTGCCGGCCGCTCGCCCAGCCACGCCCGCCACCTCCTTCGCAGGTCAGGTCCTTCTCGGGGACGCCACCTCCATCCTTGGCACACCACCTATTCCCGCTGGCCGACCGGCCGGATCATTGGACGTCCCCTCCTTCTCCGCCACGGATCCTCTCGGTTGGATCGCCCGCGCGGAGCAGTTTTTTGAGTTAAATGGGACTTCGTCGATGGATAAAGTGAGCACGGTCGTGGTCGGCCTTGAAGGCTCGACCCTCCATTGGGCGCGTTGGCTCCGTCAAATCCAACCCACCATCTCTTGGAACGAACTCAAACAAGAAATGGCGAGCCGTTATGATTCCCGCTACACCGGCTCCGCGATTGAGCGTCTGTGTACCACCTGCCAATCCTCCACCATGGATGCCTACATCGATGAATTCGTCTCCCTCGTTACGCAAGTTCCGGGCCTCCCACCCGAACATTATTTGGGTTTCTTCCTCCAAGGCCTTCGCCCCAACATCCGATCTCGCCTTCGTACTCATCATCCCCGCACTGTTTCAGAAGCAATTGAACTCGCCCGGGCCGTCGAAGCGGACCTCGGCCCACGACCGGCCGCACCCACCGGTTTCCGGCCCATGGCCCCTCCGGCAAACGGCCCTCGGCCACCCCATCCGGGCACCGGCCACCCCCCCGCCCGGAGGCTCCACAACGCGTCCACTACAACGACCTCCGCCGCCGCGGATTATTCTTCCGTTGCCGCCAGCCTTACTCCCCGCAGCACGCGTGCCCGATCAAGGAGTTCCATGCTCTTTTCGTCGATGGCGACGACGACCCCTTGGCCGAGGATGGCCTTCAGTTCGACGCTCTACCGGACCAAATTCCCCCGGACTCCGAGGGGGTGCCACTCAACGTGCTGGAGTTACCCTTTTATTCCGTGGGCGGCTTGACGGGCTCCCGCACGATGAAGCTGGCTGGGTTGTTACATGACCGTCCCGTGATCGTTATGATTGACATCGGTGCTAGCCACAACTTCTTATCGGCTCAACTCGCGCAGGATTTGGCTCTCACCTACAGCCCCTCACCCGCTTTCTCCGTTTGCTTGGGAGATGGCCGCCGCCGCCCCACCTTGGGACAGTGTGAGGGGGTCACTCTATCTTTGGGTCCATGCACGGTCACGACCGATTTCTACATGTTTGAGCTTGGGGGCCTCGACGCCATTCTGGGTGTGGCGTGGCTGCAGACATTGGGTGACGTGCGCATCAATTGGGCCTCCATGAGCATGTCGTTTCTCCACCAGGGCCATCCTTGCCACTTGGTCGGCGACTCCACTCTACTCCGCTCGCCGGTCTCTTTCCGGGCGATGACACGCATCACCGACATCGACTTCTCCGCCTGGCTTTGGCCGCTCCAGGCCATGCCCCCAACGCCGGTCGCACCGCTTCCGGCCGCTATGCACGCCGTGCTCGCCGACTTCCCAGAGATCTTTGATACACCACCCGACCTCCCACCGCCACGGCCAACCGACCATGCCATTGTTCTACAGCCGGGTTCGGCGGCGGTGTCCGTCCGGCCCTACCGCTATGGGCATACGCAGAAGGATGAGATCGAAAGGCTTGTGCGGGAGATGCTGTTGGGTGACCTGATCCGACCGAGTGCTAGCCTGTTTCCAGTCCGGTCCTTTGGTGCGCAAGAAGGGCGGCAGTTGGAGGTTTTGTGTGGATTACCGGGAGCTGAACAAGGCAACGGTACCCAACAAATACCCCATCCCGGTCATTCAGGAGCTATTGGATGAGCTGCATGGTGCGGCCTTTTTCACGAAGATCGGTTTTCGAGCCGGTTATCACCAAATCCGGGTTCGGCCGGAGGACGTGCCAAAGACGGCTTTCCGGACTCATGATGGCCATTTTGAGTTCCTAGTGATGCCGTTTGGGCTCACCAACGCCCCGACCACTTTTCAGGCGACAATGAACGATATCTTTCGTCCGGTCCTCCGTAAGCACGTGTTTGTTTTCTTTGATGATATACTTGTGTTTAACACCTCTTGGCAGGAACACCTCCTTCACGTGCAAGACACGTGTACTACTCTCAGGCGACACCACCTCACAGCCAATCGGAAGAAGTGCACTTTCGGCGCGACGACGGTGAGCTATTTGGGGCACACCATCTCAGCCCAAGGTGTGGCTATGGATCAGGACAAGATTGAAGCGGTGACGCGATGGCCGACACTGTCTTCGATCCGAGATGTACGAGCCTTTCTCGGACTGACCGGCTACTACCGACGCTTCATCCGGGACTACGGCGGGTTGGCCCGCCCCCTCACCCAGCTGCTGAAGACGTCCGAGGAGGGACCATTCTCGTGGCCGCCGGCCGCCATGGCGGCGTTTGCCGCGGTTCAGTCCGCTCTAGTTCAGGGGCCGGTCTTGGCCATGCCCGACTTCCAGCAAACCTTCGTTGTGGAGTGTGATGCTTCCGGCTCCAGCGTTGGCGCTGTCCTGATGCAGGCCGGGAGACCCATAGCCTATTTCAGCCGGGCGTTCTCTACGGCTGTGCGCAGCCGATCGGCCTATGAAAATGAGCTCATGGCCTTGGTATTAGCAGTTCAACACTGGCGGCCGTATCTACTCGACCGCCGTATCTACTCGGCCGCCCATTCGTGATCCGCACCGACCACCACAACTTACGATACCTGCTTCAACAGAAGATAGCCACCCCGACTCAGCAGCTTTGGGTCGTCAAGCTCCTCGGATACGATTTCACCATCGAGTTTCGGTCGGGCAAGACCAACCGGGCGGCCGACGCACTCTCCCGCCATCCCCACGCTCCGGAGTTAGCCGCCATCTCGCGGCCCATTTGGGAGGATGCCTCCATCCTCCAACAGGAGGCAGATGCCAACCCCACCTGATAGCCATCCGCACGGCCTTACTCGCCGACCCAGCGGCTCGCCCACCGTACTCCCTCATCGGCGGTCGGCTCTTCCATCGAGGCCGCCTTGTTCTGTCGGCGTCTTCCTCCCGCATTCCGCTGCTTCTAGCGGAGTTTCACGCCACACCTTCCGGGGGCCACGCCGGGGCTTTCCGTACGTATCGGCGGCTAGCCGCCTCTCTCTATTGGCCGCACATGCTCCGACAGGTGAAGGCCTACGTGGCGGCCTGCCTGCCTTGTCAGAAGGCCAAATACGAGACCATGCTTCCTAGCGGCCTGCTCCAGCCTCTGCCGATCCCCGAGCGTGTCTGGGAAGACATCGCCATGGATTTCATCACTCTCCTCCCGCGCTCCAACAGGTTTGACTGTGTTTTGGTGGTCGTCGACCGTTTGACGAAGTACGCCCATTTCGTTCGTCTCCGACACCCTTATACGGCCGCGACCGTAGCGGACAGCTTCATCTCGGAGATCGTGCGTCTCCATGGATTTCCCCGCTCGATTGTGAGTGACCGGGACCCGCTTTTCCTCAGCAGTTTTTGGACCTCCTTGTTTCGTCTCCAGGGCACGCGCCTACGAATGAGTACCGCGTACCACCCCCAGTCGGACGGGCAGTCCGAGGTGTTGAACCGTTGTCTCGAGACGTACTTGAGGTGTTTCATCGGCGAGAGGCCCGGCTCTTGGGTGAAATGGCTATACTGGGCCGAGTACTCCTACAACACAGCTTATCATCATGCCGCCAATACCTCCCCCTTTGAGACCGTGTATGGCCGGCCTCCCCCCTCCATCCTCCGGCACCTTCCGGGGGAATGCCCCGTGGCTAGTTTGGCCGACCACCTCTATGACAGGGACATGATATTGGATAGCTTGAAACATCACCTTCGACGAGCTCAAGCCAAGATGACTTCATTCGCCAACCGGAAGCGCCGCGACCTCTCTTTTCAGGTGGGTGAGCGCGTGTTCATCAAGCTTCACCCTTACCGCCAGCTCACAGTCGCACGCCGCACCTGCCCCAGCTGGCTCCCCGTTTCTACGGGCCCTTCGAGATTATCAGCCGTATCGGCGCCGTCGCCTACCGCCTTCGCCTCCCGGACACTAGCCGCATACACCCGGTGTTCCATGTCTCCCAGCTCCGTAGGGTGATTGGCGACCACCCGTCGCCGACCACATACCGACTGATGTTGCCCACTCCGACTCTACACCCTTGTAACCGGCTGAAATTGTGGATCGCCGCCATCATGCTTCCAGAGATTCCGCCCCAGAGGAGATTCGCGTCGCTTGGCGCGACCGGCCTATCACCGCCGCTACTTGGATGCTACGTGATGACTTCCGCTGGCAGTTTCCAGATTATTGTCTTGAGGATAAGACAAATTTTCCAGACGGAGGTATTGTTACCGGCGCGCACTCGGAAGAGCCGAGTTGGCAAGTATACTCGAGGAGGGCGCGCGCGGGAAGGGAGGAACGCAAACCGGAGGAGGGAACCGGGCGGACAACACCCGGTTCAGTTTAGGCCGGCCGGTCTATTACTATGCGTGGTTTTATTTTATATGCCTTGTTTTTATGTTATGAATGTTGGGTGGGTCCTGGCTCTATATAAGGGATCTACTCCTATTGTTTTAGTCATCTTTTGGGATCATTAATCTGAACTTGGAAGGGCTGCCCCCTTTTCTTCTCATCTCCAACCCTAGCCTCTTTCTCTCAACCTCCTCCTTTCCCTCTTCTTCTCTAGTTGGTAATAACCTGGCTAGTAGGGGAATCGGTGCTCAATGGTCGCCGGAAAGGAAGCTGAAGTCGACGGCGACCAGATGGATGGTGGCGGTTGGAGACGTCCTGAACCGACTCAAAGAAACTTCTGTTGATGGCTCTGCAAGGAGGAGGTGCGAGGTTCCTTGATCGTCTTCCGCCCAGGGAGACGGGAGGGCGGTGTCGTCAGGGAGGCTGACTGCTTCGACGTGATGGAGAAGGAGGAGAGCGGCTGTCGTACAGGAGGGTTAGCCAGCCAATCAGAAGAAACGAGGGATTCGTTTCTCTGACATTCGGCCCGCCTTCTCTTTTCAGCCGAGCTACTCATATATGGCAACATCCTTTTGTGTTTTATTACTTTCCAAAAATACTTGCCATATATTTCTTTTCCCAATAATATCTGAATATACGAAACCATAATATATGAATATTCCAAAAAATACTTGCCATAAAATACCTGCATGATATATCTTTCCAAAGAGTATTCTACAAATAATATTTTCCTAAACCTCTTGATGTCTCGTTATGGTGAATGATGAATATTATCCAATTAAGTTTACGCCTCCTTAAATAACTTAAGCTTGCCCCTTTTGTCCTAACTATTTAAAATTACCGGATCTTTTTTTCAGGGTCTCGTCGGATGGTCAACCCGACGAGCCGAACATTTTTTAAATAAAAGCAGATGTGCAAAAAGAAATGCATGATAGTAAATAAAAGCTGAAAAATAAAATGCATGACTTAGGATGCGACGAAGGATGCATCACTGCCCCATACTCCTATTTATAATAAAAGAACATTAGGACACCCAGACATCAACGACTATGATTGTCCGAGAGTGTCAAGTGTCCGATTTCACTAAATAATGGCTGAAAGTACAAAAGTTATATATGAAAAAACATGTAAACAAAAATCCGGATGCATCTGCGGAGTCGGATCGTCGATCCGGAGAAGCCAAATATGACAGATGACCAATCAACCCCGAACAAGCCCCCCACGGGTTCGCGCCACCGTTCTTCATCATTCTCCCTGGTTTGAAAGAATTCATCTCCTAATGAATGGAGATCGAAATCCTCTCGGTGTATGCCTGACAAAATCGATGAAGGACATCGGGGGTCATCCAAGTATCGTCGATCACAGGGCATCCTCTCCAATGGTACTTCTATGTCTGGCTGTCAGGCGCGGCCACACATGCATGGGACACAATATCAATAATGCTCTCAAGAATCCAATGATGTGCTGGTAGTCCCGGTGCGATCGCTGGTGCTGACGGTGAAGCCATAGACGATTGACCCAAAGGCAGGTGGAGCTCAGAAGTGGACTGAGTGCGACACTGAGGATGTGAGATGTAGGCTTAAAAGGATGTGGAGGTGTAGGCTCAAGAGGATCTCCATGAAACGGGTCCACATACTTGTGAGGCTTGTAGTATGACACCATGTCCTCAACAGTAAATACGAGATGAATACTCATACTCTTAGGGATATCAAGATCATATGTATTTGCTCTGATCCTTCTCATGATTGTGTAGGGATCCATTCACCTAACGCTCAAACTTTTAGCAGACACTCAAAGGAACCACAACGCGGATTCTCACCATCACCTGCTCACTTTCATGGAATACTTGTCTCGCCTGTGAGCATCTGCATGCGATTTATAAGATTCATTACTAGTAGTGATCCTCCGTCGGACTGACTCATGTAACACATGCAAATGATGTAAATGACGCACGACAGGCACGATAGACACAACACACTCCCTAGGGGAAAGTCTCACAATGACCTGGATATCTCTAAAATGGGACGGCCTATCAGGAGGTTCTTTCGGTGGAGAGTAGAAAAACTCAACAAGTGTGCGACCAGTATCCAAATGACTGCATGAGGCATCATCACTTAAATACGAGCTCATAAAATGCCAAATGTTTCTCAGGGAACGTTACGCATCAGGGGGACTCACCAGGAGGTATGTATGAAAAGTCATCGATAATGCAAAGACCATTTGAGTGAAAACCATAGACATCGACAATAGGATGTGACTCTAGAGTCTGGCGAATGCCCCTCACAAGAATGAACTCATCTGCTGGGGTAGTGTGTCCCAAAACTCATCAAGAGTGCGAGTGGTCAGATGGTAGAATATCGAATCATCGTAAGTATGCTCGAGTATTTTTAATGAAAATCCTACATACTTAATGTTAAATTAAAGATCCATTCTCTAGAGCAATATCATGGGCGATAATTGAAGAGATATCAATGACTCAATACTCATAAATCAGTCGCTCACTTGAATCTCATCATCACAATGACGCAGTGGGCCAGTGGCTCATCAGGAGGCTCAATAGGGGTCTCCTTAAAGAACCCGTCAACATGGTCATGATCCTCCAGATAAGTACCATCGTAAGTGGTAGAGTTCCAAAAAATGGGTGAGGCGGTCACTATGAGATCAACACTAGGCTCTCGACTCTTGGTCGTGATGTGGCTCGGGACAATGACAGGGTAAGAGTGGGAAAAGCCCATACTCAAGAGTGGGCCAATAGGTAGAGTGTCGAGGACTAGATCTCTAGCTGAAGGGGATACTAGGTCTAAGTGAGGTGCGGAGGATGGATATACCCTCACAATGTCACTGGGCCGCTCGTCCTCACTCTCGTGACCATGCTCATTAGTCATAATAGTGTTACTCTCCACCTGTATCAAACGTTCTTGATCGTATTCGACTCCAAAATCATGTGGGGACTGAGTCTCATTCGGACAAGATGAATTAAAATTAGGTGTCAGGTCTTTCATGTCAGTGGGAGCACTACTAGACGCATCAGTGACTTGACCTAAATCCCTAAACTTTCTCCTATTGATTCCTTCTAAGACAGTCCTCAGGCGATCAAGATAAGTATCCATCCGATCAAATTGATCAATATCTAATCGTTGAAATTCGTCCTCAGGTACACTAACTAACACTAGGAGGGTCTTGACATGTGATGTGATCCTGGCGATGGTGACCTCTATAGGGCTCCTGAGGGTCATCTAGACGGTTGTTCCTAACATAATCAGATCGTGCTCGTGGTTGAACGTGATCTCTACGAACGTGCAGTATTATTACTAGTATTCGATACTGGGTCATTCAGACTCAGATCCCTCAAATAGAGGAGATGCGTAGCGACGATGATCCGACTGATACTCAACTCTACCATCATAAAGTCGTGGCGAGGTGTAAGAATGACGAGAGGAAGATCTCTCATCATAGTGATCGTCTCGGGCATAGAGGAATCGTGTTGCATTGTCGACACGATCTCTGGAGGTGGTGTGCTATGTAGGAGGATAATTATCGTAATAATAAGGGTGCCTCTCAAGTGAAGGCGAGAGGTAGCGATAATAGTACGCCATAGGACGGAACCTATAGACTCAATAACTGTGTATCAAAGAGTGCTCGTAACCTCCCTCTGATACCATTTGATGTAGGATGAATCTATATGTGGCGGATAAATGATGCTCTAACCTTACATGCAATGCGAAAATTCATGCAACGACACATGGATGTGCGACTAAAAACAATCCTAAGTGAGGTGCAAATATGTAGTTCTCCTATATGTAGTATGAAAACATGACGCGACGGGGAGAACAAAGCAAACAATGATTAATTAAATCTCAGGCGATAATTTAAGCGAAACAATTTTTTTTGCAAGCAAAGCAAGGTTTGACTTTTCTCCACGTAGAGGGCCAAAACAAGAGTGCGCGGCGAATGATTCTAGCAAATCATAAAATATCCCAAAGCAAACAACCACAATACTTTCAATCCAAACAAGTATGAAATCACATCATCATATATTAAAATTGAAGAAATTATTTCATACTGTTGGAAATCTAAATCCTAAACACATACAACGATAAAACACTCACCGAGTAAGGGGATGTTGATGTAGGGTGGAGATCTGGTGATTCCCGAATGCTTGGTGGCTGCTGTATTGTGGCTGGAACGGAACACAATAGGTGTGAGGGGCTGGATTTGGGTTTTGGAGGGAAGGATTTACTTGGGGAGGGAAGGGAATTTCTGGGAGGGAAAAAGTGGCTTTCAGTGGGCTGCTGTAGAGGGGGTCACGGGAGTAGGCAGGCTGGGAACTTCAAAACAGGGGTCGGGCTTCCTTGGAAAAAGATGTTGGGCTGCTTCTCATGGGAAAACATGGTAGGGAAATCTGGATATAGGGACTCATGGGTCGAGGGTTTCTTAAGGCAGCGGTATTGCTGTGGTTCACGCCAGAATGAGATAGTGGGATTCATGACACAGTGAGGGAATCGAGCTTTGCCTGTGAGGAGTTTCAAGGTAAGTGAAAACATAGGAGGGGGAAAATCGGGAAGGGCTTGCTGGAACGTGGAAATTATGGAATTACGGGTGATGTTCGTAGTGGGTTTTGCGGAAGGGGTTTTGTTAGGGATCAGATGAAGGTGGGGCTGCAGCGGAAAGAGGGAAAATCGAGGGATACAAGATACAAACCTAAAGTCCACCTTAGGGCTTTGCGGCGTCGCACCACAAGAGATCGCCGGATTCCGGAAAGTCGTTTTCTCCAAAATCTGCAATGAGGAGATGGTTGCCCCCACTCCTATTTATAATAAAAGGACATTAGGACACCCTGACATCAACGGCTATAATTGGCCGGAGTGCCCAATGTCCGATATAATGACTGAAAATACAAAAGTTATATATGAAAAAATATGTAAAAAAAATCCGGACGCATCCGGAGTCAGATCATCGATATGGAGACAATAAATATGACAAATGACCAATCGGCCCCGAACGGGCCCAAAACTCATGCTCCACCGCGGGTTTGCGCCACTGTTCCGCATCAATTTGGTTCTTAGATGTTTCGTATTTGTTTTATGATTAAAACATAGTAGTACATTTTTTATGATATAACTTAAGATAATGTCCATATTGGATTTTCAGAGATATGAGTATTCATGTTTGATCGGGTCTAGGAGAGGTTTCTATGTACATATTTCTATTCCCTTGCATCATCTGTACGTTGAGTTATATGTTTCCTTTCAGTTCAACTTTAGGTTTATTTTTCTGTGCTTTACTGGCTTGGGTTGGTTTATTTTTGTGATTGTTGGTGCATATTTTGACTTGCTTTTTGATGGACCGTTTAAAAAAAAGAAAAGAAACAAAAGAGAATAGAAGCAAAAGTAAGTTTTGTTCATGCTAATTCCTAATATTTCTACAACTATTTTTAGAAGCTCAATGTACCAATTCCTTCTCTGCAACGGTGTTATGGGCAGCTGTTATGGGCAGCGTGCCCAATTATTTATCATATCATTTATTATGTCTCATTATCTATATTTTAGTCTTGTTATTTTATTATGCCGTGTCGGTGGGGGGGGGGGGGGGGGGATTTACGTGTATACCCCTTTGTATCTCTATTTAAAGCCCTTGGGATAATGTGATAGTAAGCAAGAAGAAGTTCCGTTTTCCCATCTTTTGTGCCAGATAATTGGTGGCTCTCTCCTCTAACGAGTAACCCCACTTAGGCAGCCGCGGTTAGGGCTCCACGGTATCCCTCCTTCGCTCCTACGGGCACCACCTCCGACCTCCACCGAGTATGCCCATAACAACTTTGGTATCAGAGCACTCCTTCCTACACTCCGCTGTTGTCTTCCTTTCCTCTTCCGCTGCACACGTCGCACACGTTTCCTACGCCGCTCGACCACAAGCAAGCCACACCCCTCCCTACAATGTTCAGTCGTTGTTTCCGATCGCCCCAACTCCATCATCGACGAATCTTCATCCTCCTTGTTCTTGTTTCTGCGTCCTCGTCTTCTCATCGTTGATGAAACCTCGCAAACCATACAGTACCCCGCCTTCTCCTGTGCGTCATCATCGACCAGCCAACCGCCTCCTTCACGCAAGTACCAACGAGAACTCATATAGTCTCTCTGCTCCCAGACACGAGCCGACATTCGCATCCCAAATCGACGCAGCCTCTCCTCCTGGATCGACGACCGTCCGCTTCTTCTTCCTTCGTCCAGGCCGCAGACGACCATCCGCTGCTTCCTCCGTCATCCATCTTGCAATTGCCCTCTCCCATCGAGCAGACATCCTTCTCTCGAGCCGAGCTCGCCACCGATTCCTCGAGTCCAGTGCGCCGCAGATTTCAACTGTTTTCCAACCCAGCGCCTGCAGGCTTTTGCATCGGGACCGGCTCCTGCTTTCTTTTTTATTGAGCCCTTTGCAGCAAGTAACAACATATTCGCCTGATCATATTCTCACTTAATGAAATTATATTTTAATTGATTAATCATCGATTAATCACGCAAGCACCAACGAGTCGCCTCCTTCACTAAGCACCAGCGAGAACACATCTAGTCTCTTTGCTCCCAGACACGAGCCGACAACCGCGTCCCAAATCGACGCAGCCTCTCCGCCTGGATCGACGACCGTCTGCTTCTTCCTTCGTCCAGGCCACAGACGACCATCTGTTGCTTCCTCCGTCATCCATCTCGCAATTGCTCTCTCCCATCGAGCAGACATCCTTCTATCGAGCCGTGCTCGCCACCGATTCCTCGAGCCCAGTGCGCCGCAAATTTCAACTGTTTTCCAACCCAGCGCCTGCAGGCTTTTGCATCGGGACCGGCTCCTGCTCTCTTTTTTATTGAGCCCTGTGCAGCAAGTAACAACATATCCTCCTGATCATATTCTCACTTAATGAAATTTTATTTTCATTGATTAATCAATTCTTGATTAATTAATTATTAATAATTCCATTTATTAATTCTCCATTGAATTAATTAAGTAATCCAATTTGGTCGCCACCATTGGAAGATGACGCGGCTCTCGTGGTCATTCCCAATCATCCGCCTCGGCGCAATCAGATTGACCCGTAACCCGCTCGTTATCATCCGGCCAACACAACTTGAGCTAGTCGTCGGATCAGCTCAACCAACTTATGACCATGGTAGAAGCATTCATGGCGCACAAAAATACCATCGCGGAGCGTCATCAAGAGGCCATCACTGCGCTCTCCAAATGCATCAATGATATCTCTACCACCCCCGGATCAAGTGAGCAGCAATCAGGCACCACCGCTTATCCGCCATGCTCCGCCGCTACTGACCGTCCACGAGCCACCGCCACCAGTCCTCGCCCATCCCGACGCTGCTATTTTGCCACGCTACACCAGGTTGGAATTTTTAACCTATGATGGAAAAACTGATCCCTTGGGCTGGCTCACCAGATGCGAGCAATTTTTTGGCCACCAACAAACTCCAGTAGCTGAACGACTTCCTCTGGCCTCCTTCCATCTGCTCGACTCGACCTTGCTTTGGGCCACTCGTCTCCTCACTAATCAGCAGGGGTTTTCATGGGACGACTTCAAGCGACTTTGCAACATGCGCTTCTATCCTCCCATCCGCAATAACCCCCTCGACGCCCTCACAACATTATGTCAGTCAGGCTCTGTGGACGATTATCTAGAGTAGTTTTAGCTTCTTCTGTCGCACGTCACACATCCCCAGAGATGCAGGTCTCCATCTTCACTGCATGACTTCGTGACCGCCTGCGCCTGGATGTCGAATTTGAGGCTCCCCCAGACTTAGTGAATGCCATAAGTCTGGCTAGTCTATGCGAACGCTGCTTCAGCTAGCAAAGGAGCTCTACTTGCCCACTAACACCGACACTCTACCGGGCTATACCGAGGGTCAGCTCGCCCCGCCGGTCCGCCGCTTATCTCGGGCCGTGATGTTGGAATGACGTGCCGTGGATTATGTTTTAACTGCGACGAACAGTACACTCATGAACATAGGTGCAAAAAGCTTTTCTACTTACATGTCGAGGACTCCGACGAAGAAGGCATTGGATGAAGTTCGCACCACCGGTGATCCCCCTTGAGCTTGAGGTCAAGCTCATTTTGAAAGGCGGGGGTGATGTTATGGGCAGCGTGCCCAATTAATTATCGTATCAATTATTATGTCTCAGTATCTATATTTTAGTCTTGTTATTTTATTATGTCGCGTCGGGGGAGATTTATGTGTATACCCCTTTGTATCTCTATTTAAAGCCTTTGGGCTAATGTGATAGTAAGCAAGAAGAAGTTCTGTTTTCCCATCCCTTGTGCGAAATAATTGGTGCCTCTCTCCTCCAATGAGCAACCCCGCTTAGACATCCGCGGTTAGGGTTCCACGGTATCGCTCCTTCGCTCCTCTGGTCACCCCCTCCGGCCTCCTCCGAGTAGGCCCATAACAAACGGTTTCTATTTTTAGGTGTAGTTTCCGCTAAGTAGCTTCTTCTGCCATTTTCTTCCTGCGCCCTAACCTCACAGCTGTTGCTGTTGCTTGTTTCCTGTGGGAAGTCTTCCTCCACCCCCTCCCCCTTCTTCATTTTTGTGCTTATACCTTCTTTTGTCCTTCCACGACACTTCCCCTCCACTACATTTCTTCCTTCCATGTATCCTTTCTCTCGACTCCTTGCTCTTATTGCCGTGAGGTTGTTTTGGCATTGTTTCACGGGATTTCAATCACTGCTTAAGGATTTTCTCGATATTGCTTCGAAGTATTTGTTTGGGGAGTTTTAGATTTCTTTTGAGTATTTCACATTTGATGAGATCTAATATTTCAGGTCTACTTATAGCCTTTTCTTAATCTAGTATCACAAACCTAAGTACCCAGGGAAACATTTTTTTACATGTATTATATCTCTTCTGAGTTTGTGTTTTTTCTTATTTTCACACATCTAATGTGTTAAAATGCAAGCTAATATTCCCTCACCGGGTGGTGAGTGTATCCAAGGAGGTGGCTAATTGGCTTAAAGGGAATCAGGTCCGTAGCAATCGACAAAAGCGAAAATACCCTAAGGTGCGCTCTCCTCTCGCTCTCAACATGGTATCAGAGGCGGTATTTTTCCCGTCGACTTGAAGGCTCGGCGAGCGTTCCCCCCTTGCCATCTCCGTCTGCCGTCGTGCATCGACTCGGCGTGCGCGCGTTCCCGTCGACCTGAAGGCTCATCGATTGTCGGCTCGGCGTGCGTGCGTTCACCCCCTGCCGTCTCCGTCTCCGCCGCAGTCGATCGACTTGTCTTCTAGCGTCAATCGACGTTTTTTTCTCTTCCGTCTGCCGTCGTTGCTTTCGTCTGCTTCTCGTCTCCGTCGCTGGACGTCGACCTGAAGAATCGGTCCCAGTTGCTTCTGTGGACCAGCTCTCTGTTGCTGTCCTAGTTCTTCCGACTGCCCATGTTGTGGCGTCGGATTGCTGTCCTTCTGCCGCAGTTGATTCCAGTGGGTTCCCAAAGGGCTGTCCGGCTTGTGTGCTCGTATGGAGGAAAATTGAAAAGTGTAAGTGCCTTTGAAGGGGTCGTTGATCAACCCAAACACTGTAGTGGAGGGAGCTTTAACATGGACTTCAATCAAGGGGTCACTCACATCAAGCTCAATGGGAGAAATTACTTCCTATGGGCTCAGTCTATGCGGATATTCATTGGGAGTCGTCGAAGACTTGAGTTTATCACCGGATCCAAGCCAGCCCCAAGCAAGACTGATCCTCTATACGAGGAATGGGAAAGTGAGAATCTTACTGTGATAAATTGGCTTGTAAATTCTATGGAATCCAATATTGCAAGTCACTTCCTGTTCTGTCAAACTGCAAAATAAATGTGGGAGTTAATCGAGCGAAATTATTCAAAAAAGGACTTGACTAGAATATATCAACTCCAGACTGAGCAGATCCACATGGCAGGGATGAGTGATTTCGAGGAATAATATAGCAAACTGACCCATAAGTGGGCAGAACTTGATCAATATTTTGCTATCCAGACTATAAAAGATTACAAGATGGAACTTATGCAACGGATGGTGTTCGAAATGCTTTCTGGTCTTCCTACTGAACTTGAATTTCAAAGAGTTTAGATGCTGGGAAGAGATTCTGTGCCTGATCTGGAGACCGTGACCCACTATATTCGAGGTGAGACAAGCCGCATAAACTCCATTCGTTCAGATGTTCATATTGGCCATGAGAAATCTGCCCTCGTCGCTGAGCAGAAGTGGTGACAGTCAAGAAATATGAGACAAGTAGATAAGAGTCGATTGAAGTGTCCTCACTGTGGGAAGAAAGGACATAGGAAAGAGAAATATTGGGATCTTCATCCTCACTTGGTTCCTTCAGGGTGGACCCGTGGTTCTGATGGGAAATACGTGAGACCTCAAACAGCTATGTATAACAACTTAGAGAATACAGGATATCTCCTGGCGGAAACGAGAGTTTGACTAGGGAACTCAAGGCTCTGAAAGCCAATATTGCTGGAAGACCTGTTTCTGGAAGACCTTTTGCTGGTGACTTGGCGGGCATTGCTGCCCATGTTCACACTACTTCCGTGTCCTAGGACCCTCTCCTCCTTGGATCATTGACTCGGGGGCCTCCGACCATATGACTGTCTTTTGTGGGGGTTTCTTCTATTTCTCCTGCATCTGGCAGTGTGAAACTCGTTGATGGATCCTCGACTTCTGTGACTGGTAAGGGGTTATTCATCTTTCTTCATCTGTTTCTCTCAAATCTGTGGTTAATGTTCTTTCATTCCCTACAAATTTGTTATCTGTGAGCAGTTTAACCAAACAATTTAACTGTACTATTATCTTTTTCTCTTCTCATTGTGTTTTCCAGGATTTGGCGAGTGGGAATACGATTGGTGGTGGACATGAGCCAGGTGGTGTGTATGTCATGGACAACCGTCAAGCTTTTGGTGCACAGTTGCCAACCAATCATGACCAGTTGATGCTGTGGTACAAGAGATTTGGGCATGCTAGTTTGAAGACCCTAAAATCTATCTTTCCGCGTTTTATTGATGCTAAAAAAACTACTTTTGATTGTCAGTCTTGTGAATTGGCTAAGCACTGTAAAACCAACTATGCTCATAGCTGGAATCGAAGTGTGAAATGTTTTGATTTGATACATTCTGATGTCTGGACATCGCCTATTTGCTCTGTGAATGGATTCCAATAATTCGTCTCTTTTATTGATGATCATTCTCGCTTTACTTGAGTGTATCTTATGAAAAGGAAAAATAAGGTTTCAGAAATTTTTCAGTTATTCTATCATCATGTGCTGATTCAGTTTGAAGCTAAAATTAAAATCCTTAGAAGTGATAATGGAGGTGAATATACAAGTTGTGATCTTCAGAGATTCTTGGGAGATCATGACATTACTTTCCAAACATCCCGTCTGGGAACCCCTCAGCAGAATGAGGTAGCCGAAAGGAAAAATCGGCATATCATGGAGACTAGTCGTTGCCTATTGCAAGAGATGCACGTCCCTACGGGTTTATGGGATGAAGGTGTCCTCACATTCGTTTATCTAATTAATCGGATGGACACTGACACTTTGGAGGGAAAGTATCCTCTAAAGCTTCTTTGCCCAAATATGCCCCTATTCAATCTTCCTCCTAAGATATTTGGATGTGTTGCCTTTGTCCATATTGTGGGGCCCTCATAGGGATAAATTAGGCCCCCAAGCGACAAAATGTATTTTTGTGGGATATGCTGCGAATCAAAAGGGGTATAAGTGTTATTCTCTTGCTCTCCGAAGAAAGTTTATATCAAAAGATGTTACCTTCTTTGAAAACACTCCCTATTACTCCGATGAGGGCAAAGCTAATACTTTTCAGGAAAAGAGCAAAGAGGAGAGTGATACGATGCCTCCCTTACCTGTGCTAGTTGATGTGATTACTCCGGGCAGTATGGATATTCCGGTCAGGAAGGAAGCACCCACCAATGACCTTCGGGTGTACAGAAGGAGGAAGGATCTTCAAGTCTACAAAAGAAGGCAAAACAAATACTGAGCAAGAATGTCACACTCATGCTCCACCACCCACCACCACTCCGCCAGATCCAAGAACCAACACCACTCAGGAGACCACTTCCGCGCTTCAAATTCATAATGGTCATACCAGATATCCTATTGATAAGTATGTTGGGTATCACTCTATCTCTCACTTCATGAAAACTTATCTTGCTTCTGTTTTCTCTATTTCTATTCCTAACAGTTTTTTAGAAGCAGCTTGAATCCTCATTGGTTGAAAGCTATGGAGGAGGATATGGATGCACTCCAACATCAAAAGATTTGGGAAATTGTTCCTATCCCTCACGGGCGTCACTCCGTTGGATGCAAATGGATATATACTACTAAATTTCTATAGGATGGAACTCTTGATAGATATAAAGCGAGATTGGTGGCGAAAGGCTTTACTCAGATTGATGAAGTTGATTTCCAAGAGACATTTGCTCCTGTTGCTAAACTGAACTCAGTTAGAATCTTGTTGTCAATTGCGACTCATAAGTCTTGGACTCTGCACCAGCTTGATGTAAAAAATGCCTTTCTCCACGGTGAATTGGAGGAAGAAATCTATATGACGCCTCCTCTTGGCATGGATGTTCCTAAAGGACATGGGTGCCGCCTCAAGAAAGCCTTGTATGGTCTCAAACAGTCACCTCGTGCCTGGTTTGCCAAGCTAAGTAACAAACTCTTGGATTTAAACTTCATTCATTGTACCTCTGATCATTCAGTCTTTGTCTACAGAAAAGTGGAATGTACCACTATTCTCATAGTCTATGGGGATGATATCATTATTACTGGAACTGATGATTGCCACATTACTCAAGTAAAAAGGAAATTGGCTTCGGCCTTTGAAATCAAGGATTTGGGTCTTCTTCGATACTTTCTCGGAATTGAGATCGTTTGATCCGCCGGGAAGATTATGATCACTCAGCGCAAATATGTCTTAGACCTTCTCAGTGAAGTTGGTTTTTTGGGGGTCAAACCTTTGGATAGTCCAGTGGATCCTAATTATGACATTTACAAGGAGACTTCTCCAGATCTTGAGAGAGTTAGAATTTCAGTGTATTGTGGGAAAGCTGATTTCTCTGACAATTACCCGACCCGATATCTCCTTTGTCGTTAGCCTGGTCAGTCAATTCTTGCACAGTCCTAAAGTTCATCATCATCTAGCTGTTCTTCGAATCCTCAAATACTTAAAAAAGGATCCCGGAAAAGGTATTCTCTTTCATGACCATGGTCACCTTAAAGTCCATGGATACTGTGATGCCGATTGGGCGGGTTCTTCACTGGACAGAAGATCTACGAGTGGTTACTCTATCTTTTTCGGTGACAACCTTATTTCCTGGAGAAGTAAGAAGCAAAATGTCGTTGCTCGTTCCTCCTCTGAAGCAGAGTATCGTGCCATTGCTGTCACTACCTGTGAACTCATTTGGGTTAACTCTATCTTGGGGGAAATGGGCTTCCCTGTTCTTGAGGTCATGCATCTTCACTGTGATAATCAAACTGCGATTCATATTGCCAACAATCCTGTCTTCCATGAGAGGACAAAACACATTGAAATTGATTGCGACTTTGTGCGGGACAAAATTCAGGATCAGTCTATTATGATGGTGTTTGTGCCATCTGAAGATCAACTTGCAGACATGTTCACCAAAGCTGTTTCTGGTAAATCACTTCATTCATACTCCCTCAGGCTGGGGATGCTTATGGTATTAGCTTGAGGGGGGGGGGGGGGGGGTGTTAAACTGCAAGCTATTATTCCCTCACCGGGTGGTGAGTGTATCCAAGGAGGTGGCTAATTGGCTTAAAGGGAATCGGGTCCGTAGCAATCGACAGAAGCGAAAATACCCTAAGGTGCGCTCTCCTCTCGCTCTCAACATAATGTATTATGATATAGAATCTACTGTTGCTATTTTCTTTTGTTAGTTTTGTTTGTTTGCACATTGAGTTGAATTATTTTTTCGCAATTTATGTCTTTATTCATTCTCCACATAATTCAGGTAACTAGGTCTACATTTAATCACTAGGTCTACATTTAATCAGTATCCAAGCTCCCAGTGCAACTAAATTTGCATCAAGTGGTAATAGAGCAACTTTTATTCTAGGATTGCATCAAGTGCTATCAGAGCATCTCTTTGCATCTAGGAGTGCGATACCAGAGCATCTCTTTGCATCTAGGATCACATCAAAAATCAAAGGAGTTGTTAGAATACCCATTACGTTACAAGTTATGCCTTATATAAATAAATTAAATATTGGAATAAGAAGGAATATTTTGTAACATGGTAGACTAATGAGGTATAAGAAAGTATGCCACATGTCAAAATATCATGTCATCCTTATTTGAATGTAGCAGTATGTGTTTATGGCCCCGTTTGGCGTGACAGTGGCGGTCGTGAACGCGGTGGTTATGAACCATTGTTCGTGAACGCCTAACTTCACGTAAGAAACCTTATCCACTTTTAAGTTTAAAATTAATTTTCTTTTCTTGTGTGGCGGTCATAACTGTTGTCATGTCAAAACATACATTATGTATATATTGCAAATGCACCCACCCATCCACCCACCCATCCATCCACCCACCCACATGTACACGCCCACCCACCCACATTTACACTCACTTACACATCCACGCACACACCTACACGCACCCACATGTAGACCCCCCCACCCATCCACTCGCGTGCGCACACCCACACCCCCACCCACGTGCGCGTGCACACCCCCCACACTCGTGCGCGCACAGGCACACACCCACACATGCATATAAACGTACACCCTGGTACCCTCCCCCCCACCCACCCACCCACCCCCACACCCACCCACCCACCCATCCCCACACACACCCCCACACCCCCCACACACCCACACACCCACACACCCACACACACCCACACACCCACACACACCCACACATCCACACAGAAATAATGAGTTTGATCGACACAGAGGACATCATGCCGCTATTTTTTTACCTGTTTGAATAGCCTCCATTTGGTACCACAAATCCCCAAAACTATGTTTTATACCTGATTTCAACCACAGGGAGGGAGCTCCATTCAAGAACACTATTTTATCTTCTTCTCCAACTGCTCCATCTCCAACCGCCACCACCCACCCAAACAGAGTATTAGTGGGCTGTCCGGGAATCCCCCTTTATCTATGTGCGTTCTCTGTGCTCTGTTGGCATGCATTAATTATCTTTTATTTCAAGCTACACTCTCTGTATGAATATACAAGATTTAGTTGGACACTCTTTTATTTGTTGCTAATCATGGCGGGGCATTTTTGATGCATTGAACTGGCTGAAGCATGCTTATTTTTGTAATATGACATGCAGTGATTCCGAACATGCTGGATGCTTCTCTAAATATGGAATGTCTTCTGCTCCTATTTGGTGTTTATAGGTGAGTTTGATCTTATATTTTCTCCGGTTTCAACTCTGACACATCTAATATTGTTGGCATATCAAAGAATGACAATATGACATTATCAGTTCTTGTTTACTGGCCTTCACTTTTGGTAGAAACCATATCTGTGATATGGAGAGGTGCATTTGTGATTGCCACATTCACCATCTTTAACTTCTGTAAAAAAATAGAATACAGGGAAAAATAGTTTATTTCTTCTCATATACCAAAAAATAATACAAGGATTTGTACATATATATAAGGAGTAAAAACTCAACTCCAAAGCTAGGTGGAGACTAAACTATACATGCCCAAAGCGGGTTTTTACATGGGCCAAGTCAATTCTTTTACATTCCCCCGCAAGTTTGGAGCATACAAATTGTAGGTGCCCAGCTGGGAAATGAATTTTCGGTATAGTAGGCGTGATAAGGCCTTGGTGAGAATATCAGAAAACTGCTCGGCATCGGGTACGTCTCGCAAATCAAGTTTGCGTAGCAATAGAGAACGGCCGGAAATGGGGAGTTTCACACCAAGATCAGTAAGATGACTTTCCAATCACGTAAGTTCAGAAATAGCAGACGCCATTAAACGATACTCAGCCTCTGCAGACAAGCGTGCCACCGCTGTTTGCTTCTTGCTTCACCAGGTGACTAGGTGTCCTCAAAGTAGTTGCAGTAGCCACTCGTAGACCAACGATCATCAAGAGAATCGACCCCGTCTGCATCAGAGTAGACAACTAAAGATAAAGAAGATGGAGGCTTATACAAGCCCTTATCCTGGGGCATTCTTCAGATACCGAATGATTCGCTCGACACCATGGAGATGGGACATCCGAGGAGCATGCATGAACATGTTGCCACGTGATGGGGATCAAAGTTCTCGGGCAGGCCAACCCGTATCGGAGCCCGTTTGAGTTTACATTCATAGAATGAGAAGTTAGGATCGTCGTATGACCGATCCGAGTCCGTAGTCGCGTTCGGAGCATCGACGACTCATTGCCTATGTATTTTCGTATTTTTCGTACATTATTTACGTACCTTTATGTGTTTTCATGTCGGCCAATCATAGTCGTCCGTTGTTTCCTCTTGACTTATAAATATGGGATTTGGGCTTCATTTCAAAGGATTGCAGAATTTTGATGAGACTTCCTTATTTTGTGATCCCTCTACGGTGTGACGCTGTGAAACCTAGGTGCGACGTCATGGAACCTAAGTGTGACGCCTAGCCCTGACTCTTTCCTTGCAACCGCCGGCCATCTCCCCCCTTTCCTCACTCCAAACCGCCGGAACTCATCCCCCTTAGGGCCGACCAACCACCTCCAGTCATCTCCTCCACACCTCACAAATAACTACCTATAACCGCTCATAACCGCCGCCGAAAACCACCAAAAAACACCCGTAACTGCCCACTACCTAGGTAGTTATTGACAGTTACTCCACCTCGAAGCCAAACCGTCACTCCTTGCAGTTTTTGCCCAACTGACAATCCAATCAGCATTTGTAGTGCTTGCTTGCTGTGTAATTCCAGAGATCGACAACTCTACATGCCACAAACATCTTGTGCTACAATTTCCAAAGTTCCTGCTTCAACAGGGCACCGTGCGGCAAGTCCCAGGAGCCTTTGACAGTAATTCCACGGAAGAATTCCAGTCCCTTCAGTCGCAACTTGCTGAATGTTACTGATGCAACCCGAGTCGCATCCTTATGACAATTTATGCATTTGATTTTGTATTTGTGTCGCGCCTGTTTCTTTTATTTTCGTGGATGTTCCTTTTAATTTTGCGCATGCTACTAGTGCTCTTATGTTATGTTTCGCGCTCGCGCACTCTTGTTCGGCTTATTGGCGTGACCGACCAATAAGACCATAAATGAAAAGGTTCGACAAATTAGGCTAAGTGATAATTAGGGCAAGCTATGAAAATGTAATCAAGCTTTGAAAATTATAATGAATTTTTATTTGCACATCTTGTTGTTGTTGTATTTTAATTTCTGAAATTAATATTAATTCCTATTTAATGGAGAATATGAAATGAAAAACCATCATTTGAAAACCCCTTCCTTTATTCCCATTAATCCCACTCTCTTTTTTGTAGCTGACCCATTAAAATATCTTAAACCACTTATTATTATTATTTAATAGCCTTTTGAAAACCCTAATCTTTAATATCTTTTATATTAAAAATAAAGTCTTGGGTTTTCTCCTATTAAACAACCGAACAACCCTCTGTTTAGGGCAGCTTGGGAAATATTGAATTACTTGATCTCCCCGCCGACAGACTTTACGCCCAGCCCGATGAACCCACTGCCTGGCTCTTCACCGTCGTCGTTGGTGGCCCTCCCCGGTCCCGGTGAACTATTCCCCGCCTACTGCCAGGAGTTTCGACGTGGTCGACGCTCTTCTTCCCTCTTCCCGTCGACGGACGTAGTTTCACCTGGACTTGTCGTCTACTTCCACGACCTCCCAGGTCTCCGGCAACCAGTACCACCCTGCCTTTTGGATCTCCAGTCATTTTTCCCTCCATCATCCAACAACTCCAGCAACTTTCTCCCACCCGTTAAACTCCCTCCTTGAGTCCACTTGTCTCCCTCCCCGAGGCCTTCCATTTTCTAGAGAACCATTCATCTGGCACTTCTTCAATGGCTTGAGGTATAACTTATACTCCTCTCTATGCCCTTATCTTGCTAGTTTAATTTTATGCTTAATGTTTATTTTGATCACTAAATTTTCAGAGTTTGCCTAATTATTACGTCTACCTGTTTGTCGTCAATTTATAAATTTCTTTGTTTTTCTATCGTTACAATGCCCGTGGAAGATTTGTCTCATATTGTGGAATGCGCATGAATGTTAGCATTTATACGCGTTGTCGAACTCTAGATCGTTTATTGCAAGATATTGCTTGTGAAAATTTGAGAAGCACCGCTTAACTTAGTTCGATCACAAATTTTATCTTTTAAAATTAATCAGTCGATTTTAGAATACATCCGTTACGGTCTTCAGGTCCTGCTTCACTAGGCTGTAAAGTTCTGCTCCTCCCGCCACTATTTCTGCTCTGCAGAAGATTTTCGGCAACCCATACTGCTGTCCATAAATTCCCGCACCTTTTGGCCGACCAGTCCATTGTTTCCAGCCCTCCAGAACTCTGTTCTGAGGCCTTCCTGTGGCGTTCCTTCTACCGACAGTCCAATTCCAGCAACTATTGCGTTCAGAACTCCAAATCAGAGCAGGAAATAATTATTTTAGTGTTGAAGTCATACCAATTCCGCTGTCCAAGTCTGAAACTGTTGTAGTCCTACAACTTTGGTCTTGAATGCTTGTGTAAGTTCTAGGTTTGGATGTTATCTTCCTTCACGATGAACGTTAGTTGAAATCATTTATCTTCATTGCTTTAAAGCCTAATCTCCATCGTGTATAAATTAATTTCATAGTATTGTTGCAATTACTTATCGGACAAACGCATGTGCATTGCATTGTTTTAAAATTCCCTACATCATATATTTGCATTCACTCAATAGAGTTCCGTCGGGAGACACACTTCTTCGCCCCGTCCTGCGTCAGTTTGGTATCAGATCCCCAACTCGTGCTTAGTTTATGATACGCGAGACTAAAGTCTATATCACCCCAATGTCATATCATAATGATCGTCGCTACCCTAATCCTCTATTTGTGGAGCAACATTCCATCTATGCCCGATCCCATAGAATGCCTCTGGAGAGATCGTTGTGTTATTATGATGATTATCGTCATCCCCAACCCTCCACTCGTAGAATTTGTGTTAACCCTTTCCACGATTTGATTCTTCTAGAGGTGATTACTACGATGAATATCATGGATATAATAGATGGTATTATCATGAGGATGAAATCATGCGTAAATTTAAGCTAGATGCGCCATCCTTTGACGACCAATTGGTCTCAAAGTCTTTTACAGACTTGTTTTTAGGCATGGAAGACCGCTTCGATTGGCATGAGGTACCCGGCGAGTGTCGTTTTAGATTTGCCAAGATGAAGCTTCAAGATCAGGCTAACGTTTATTGGCCCAATCTTGAGCGTAGAATTGAGTGTGATGGTCTTCGCCGCCGTTCCCGATGGGCAGACATGAAACGAATATTAAAGTAGAATTATCTTTCGGTATCCCATAGGAATCAGCTCTTTGACCAGTTACACGACCTTCAACAAGAGACTATATTTGTTGTTGACTATATGACTCGATTCCACGAGTTAATAGTGAGGAGCGATATTCAGGAAGAGCCATTGCAACCGCTTCTTGATTTCGATCTGGACCGCACTGAAATTTGTGGAGAGCTGATTTCTCATCGTTTAGAGTCTCTCAATCAGATATTTCACCTAGCCATATGGTACGCGCATTATCTTAGATCCACTAGACCGAGGCGAGTTGACCCGCGGCTTGACCAGTCCACCTAGAGATCTTTCCCCACTAAGGATCACAAGTGCACTAAGTTGTTACCACACCTACACAACATATCAATCCCCAACTATCGGGTCCTCCCTTTCTGAGGAGATTCATTGTATTATCGTCCAGGATATAGGGCACGTAGCTACCTAGTGCCCTCCAATGAATTTATCCCGCGATAATGAGCATGAGCCTACTCCTGTGTATGATGAGGGAGATAGTGTCACGTCCGATGAGATTATTTCTGAGAGTGGAACGAGTAGAGATTAGAGTTATGCATGCGTGAGTATTTATTGCCCACACCCATTCCTGCTAGGGATGAGATTTCGATGAGTGATCCATTTATGAGCACCAGATTCTTGACGTTTCCTCAAGTCATATCTCCGTGTCATCCCACCCCTGAGGTTCCCAAACCTAGTGTGATGTATTTAGTAATTTTCCCTCTTGAAGCCACTCATGATATTTTAGGAATCTATATTGGTACTCATTGCATTTGCGACGAATTTCATTATACCCCTCCCGATGAGCCACCTGATGAGTTTACCTCTCGTGGGGACCTTCGATACACTCCAGAGCGGGTATCCTAGTGTCGGTGTCTTGGATATTCTTCCGAGTGACTGCCGCTTTCACGATGATTTTTCTTATATACTGCTTATTAAGTCTCTTGACGAGTCACATCCCTTGAGTGATATTCGAATGTCATTAACTCATACTTGGCCTATAAATATGGGATTTGAGCTTCATTTCAAAGGATTGCAAAATTTTGATAAGACTTCCTAATTTTGTGATCCCTCTACGGTGCGACGCCGTGGAACCTAGGTGTGACGCCTAGCCCCGACTCTTTCCTTGCAACTGCCGGCCATCTCCCACCCCTTCCTCCCTCCAAGCCGCCGGAACTCATCCCCCTTAGGGACGACAACCACCTCCACTCATCTCTTCCATCCCCTCACAAATAACTACCTATAACCGCTCGTAACCGCTGCCGGAAACCACCAAAAAATGCTCGCAACCGCTGTAACCTCCTACCTAGGTAGTTATTAACAGTTCACCCCGAAGCCATACCGTCACTCCTCCTTGTAGTTTTTGCCTAGCCGACAGTCCAATAAGCATTTGTAGTGCTTGCTTGCTGTGTAATTCCAGAGATCGACAACTCTACATGCCACAAACATATTGTGTCAGTTTCCAACGTTCCTGCTTCAACAGGTCACTGTGCGGTAAGTCCCAGCAACCTTGGATGGTAATTCTAGGGAAGAATTTCAGTCCCTTCAGTCGCAACTTGATGTAGGCTACAGTCTTTAGGTCCTGCTTCACTCGGCTGCAATGTTCTGCCCCTCCCGTCACTGTTTCCGTTCAGCAGAAGATTTCCGACAACCCCCCACCGCTGTCCAGAAATTCCTGCACCTTTTGTCCAACTCGTCCACGGTTTCCAGCCCTCCAAAACTCTATTCTGAGGCCTTCCGGCATTCCAATTCCAGCAACCATTGCTCTAAAGCCTGAAACTAATTATTTTAGTGCTTAAGTCATAGCAATTCCGCTGTCCAAGTCTGAAACTGTTGCAGTCCTACAACTTTGGCCTTGAATGCTTGTGTAAGTTCTAGGTTTGGATGTTATCTTCCTTCGTGATGAACATTAGTTGAAATCATATAATTCGGGATAAGTATTTTGCAAGATTTTGCTCAATTTCTTCGCATCTACCTGAAGGATTTATTCGCTAAGCATTTGATCCCAACAATCTTACTTAAGTTGTTGCTAGAACTCGTTCATTGCTTTAAAAACTAATCTCCATCGTGTATGTTTGCATTGCCTAAATTAATTTCATAGTATTGTTGCAATTACTCATCGGATAAACGCATGTGCATTGCATTGTTTTAAAATTCCCCACATATATTTTCTTTCACTCAATAGAGTTCTGCTGGGACACACAGACACTTCTTCGCTCCATCCCGCGTCACCACCCTAACAACAAATGATATATCCGTCCGTTTGATAGTCAAATAAATGAGCTTGGCAACCAGACGATGATTGTACTCCGAATTAGGTAGAAGCAGATTAGAGTCGAATTAAGTAAAATTCCCTACATATATCTCCTTTATGTTAGTCTTCTTCCTAATGACCTGATTGAATTTATAGAACCAAGACCGAGGAGATTGCTTGAGGTCATAAAGAGATTTCTTAAGGTGGCAGACAAAGGATTCCCCCATGGTTTCATAACTACGAGGCTGCTGCATGTAGACGGTCTCAACAAGATCTCTATTAAGGAAGACATTCTTGACGTTAAGTTGATGCAAAGACCAATGACGATGGGCGACCAAGGAGATCAAGACCCGAACGATATTCAACTTAGCGACAAGGGAGAATGTCTCTTCCTAGTCGAGACCATGTTATTGGGCGAAACCGCGAGCCACAAAACGAACTTTGAGTCACTCAACAGTCCCATAAGGACAATGCTTCATAGTGAAGACTCATTTACATCCAACACGGGATTGGCTAGGAGGAAAGGGGACAAGGTCCCAGGTTTGAGTGGCCCAGAGGGCAGTCATTTTTTCATCCATCACCGCCACCTCGGATGCTGAAGAACTTTTTGCACAGAAGAGGGGGTGGAAATAGAAGACAAGGAAGTCACAAACCTGTGAAGGTCGAGAGATAAGTGGTGTGAGTAGATATAATGAGAGAGAGGGTGAGTGGTAGACGCCGTAGGCAGATCAGCTATTCGTGGAGCGTCATCAGTAGGGGTCAACTGTTTCAAGGCATCAGACGAAGGATGACAACGAGTGTACACACGAAGAGGAGGTGGCGGCGTGTCACGACCCGTCTCGACAAAAGTCATAAAATCATAAGAACAGACAGGCAAAATAAATTCAATGATTGAAAGAGAGAGGGATCTCTACTTGCCTTAAGGTGAGGCTGAAACTGACGGCGGCGGCGAAGCGGCGCAAACAAAAACAGAAATCATATTCCGAACCTGATCAAACACAACGAAAGCGATATAGCAAAATTCACTACGCTAACCCAAATATTCTACGACGCGGAAATTAAACAAAGAGGGATTTAGCAGATTACCTCCCTCAAAAGTGAGGGGAGAAGAGAATACCACGCGGAAACAGAGACTTGGCGGTGCTTTAGGCTAGGGAAACCCTAATTCAGAGAGGGCTTTGGAGAGATCCCGCCAATTAGGGTGACGAATGGCGCCGAGGAGCACGAAAACCTAGAAATTAGACGGTTATAACGGGGGGGGGGGGGGGGGGGGGCAAAAATCTGAAATCACAAATATATGCGACTTGAGGCACAATTAAATTCAACAAATACAAGGAAAACCTTAAAAAAAGGGAAAGAGGAAATCCTTACCCATGGAGGCCAAATCGGGGCTCAAGGAGGAGGGGGAAGAAAACCCTAGGCGCTCTTCTTGCAAAGCCGGCCCAATTGGAAGGGAAGAGTGCTGCCGGAGGAAGGGAAGGAGATGTCGGAGGAAGAGGGGGCTGGTGACTGCTGGAGCCCGATTGCTGGGAGGAGGAGATTGCTGAGGCTGCCGGCTTGAGCAGGAGGAGGCGCAGGAGGCGGCGAGCGGCGGCGGCTAGTAGGAGGGAGGCGGCGTCGGCTGGAAGCAGAAATGGGAGCAGGAGGCTGCACGCGAGAGGCGCACCGAACGGGAGACGGGGTGCGGCTCGCGGGAAACAGAGGAGAGCGGGAGCCCTAGCCGAGCGGCTTTGCGTGAGATTAAATCGGGGGTTGCTCGGCTGGGGAAATAAAAGGGGGGAGGCTGGGGTGCGGATAGAAATATTTTATATCTATTTAATATAATTTTAGGGTTGTTACATTCTCCCCTACTTAGGAAGTTTCGTCCCGAAACTTCCTGAGGATTCCTTTAAAGGGGCCTCTTATGGCGAAGATTCAGATGCCATTTATTCCAAACAAGATTTGCAGATCAAGACATGGAAGCTAACTATGAATATGCTGAAACAGGAACAAAAATAAGCGTAGAGACTTACCAAAATCACGAGAAAATTTACGGATACTTGCTTCGCATATCAGATTCAAGTTCTCAAATGTACTCCTCAAACTTGTCATGCATTCAAAACACAGTTATCATAAGGATGATTTTTCTTTCGAAGCTTGCGTACTTGATACTCTACGATCTTAGCGGGTATGACCAGATACGAAAGATTGAATTCAGGGGACACAAGAATTGCTTCACTTAGCTCGAAATTGAGAGATAAGACTCGAGAATTCGGGAGCGAAAAATCTTTGCACGAATGGGTAACTTACATGCGTTGTTGACGCTTAAAAGCTAACTAGAAGGGGATACTGTAGAATCAGATGAGATCGATAGACAAACAGAACATGAAGCACTGATTACGAATACCGGGGGACTCGAACTAGGGATTTTAACACATTCCACACCGTCGGTTTCATAATTCATGTAATAATTACAGCATTTTCATTGGACAACTCTAGGTAATGATCATGCAATTGCAAAATTGAAATCATGTGCGATGTCAAGCAAATAGTAAATCCATGCATGTGCAATCATTATTGTTGTTCTTGACTTCACACTTGTGTAATGATTTATGATATGAATGCAATGAATGGATATACATGCCACGTTAAGCGCCCATATCACTTAACATGTCATGCATATTATGATTCTAATGCCAACGCACTTGAAAATATTAAACCGCCTATACAATTTAATATTCGCAAGCGGTGAATATCCTCAGTGAAAATTCATATGCACAAAAATGTTAAGTTTGCCCATATTCCCTTAACATTCGTGTGCATACTACTCATGCTTATGAGTGAGTGTGTGTGTGTTTCAGCCGCGAACAACACATAATGACAAGGTGCGTGAAGAAATGATGCATGCATAAATATTTGATAATTGTAAAATACTTTATCTTTAGAAACAAACCTAGCTCTGATACCAACTGTTACGACCTGTCTCGACAAAAGTCATAAAATCATAAGAACAGACAGACTAAATAAATTCAATGATTGCAAGAGAGAAGGCTCTCTACTTGCCTTAAGGTGAGGCTGAAACTGACGGCGGCGGCAAAGCGGCGCAAGCAAAAACAGAAATCATATTCCGAACCTGATCAAACACAACGAAAGCGATATAGCAAAATTCACTACGCTAACCCAAGCATTCTACGACGCGGAAATTAAACAAAGAGGAATTTAGCAGATTACCTCCCTCAAAAGTGAGGGAAGAAGAGAATACCACGCAGAAACGAAGACTTGACGGCACTTTAGGCTAGGGAAACCCTAATTCGGAGAGGGCTTTGGAGAGATCCCGCCAATTAGGGCGACGAATGGCGCCGGGGAGCACGGAAACCTAGAAATTAGACGGTTATAACGGGGGGCAAAAATCTAAAATCACAAATATGTGCGACTTGAGGCACAATTAAATTCAACAAATATAAGGAAAACCTAAAAAAAGGGGAAAAAGGAAATCCTTACCTAAGGAGGCCAAATCCGGGCTCAAGGAGGAGAGGGAAGAAAACCCTAGGCGCTCTTCTTGCAAAGCCGGCCCAATCGGAAGGGAAGAGTGCTGCCGGAGGAAGGGAAGGAGATGTCGAAGGAAGAGGGGGCTGTTGACTGCTGGAGCCCGACTGCTGGGAGGAGGTGATTGCTGAGCCTGCCGGCTTGAGCAGGAGGAGGCGCAGGAGGCGGCGAGCGGCGGAGGCTAGCAGGAGGGAGGCGGCGTCGACTGAAAGCAGAAACGGGAGCAGGAGGCTGCACGCGAGAGGCGCACCAAACGGGATACGGATTGCGGCTTGCGGGAAACAGAGGGGAGCGGGAGCCCTAGCCGAGCGGCTTTGCGGGAGATTAAATCGGGGGCTGCTCGGCTGGGGAAATAAAAGGGGGGAGGCTGGGGTGCGGATAGAAATGTTTTATATCTATTTAATTTAATTTTAGGGTTGTTACACAGTGTTGGGAGCACAAGATGTGGTGTTGGAAGAAGAAGTGGTTTGTTGTGGATATGCGTTAAGATGTGTGGTATCAGGTAATAAGGTATCACTATAAGTGGAGGAGTATACAAGTTGATCCTCAAGAAAGGTGACATCAGCGGATGAAACAAGTTTTTGATCAGTGGGGGAGTAACACACATAGCCCTTCTGTGTGCAAGAGTACCCAACAAACATATACTTGGTAGGGGCACTAGGGCCAGTTTGTCTATGACAGGACCAAGATGATGGACAAAGCAAACACTGCCGAAGACACGAGGAGTCAAGGGGAAGAGGGGTGCAGGGGGAAAGAGGATGTAGAACAGCGTCGTAAAGTTGAAAATGGAAGAGGGCGTGAAACTAATTAGATAACATGCAGTAGAGACTACAAAGTGACAATAGATCTCGGAGACCTGCATTTGAAACATAAATGAGCGAGCAACCTTGAGGAGGTGGCGATTCTTTCGCTCTGCCAGACCATTTTGTTGTGGTGTGTAGGAGCATGATATTTTGTTGATAATACCAAACCTGTATATTCACGCGCATTATTGGTTTGAAGTATTTTAACTGAGTGCGAGAATTGAGTACGAGTTTCAACAATAAAAGAGCGAAAGACACGTAGTAGTTCAGAGCGATCACGCAACAAATACAATCATGTCATGCGAGAATAATCATCAATAAATGTAAGAAAATAATGATATCCAGATAAACTAACAATTTTATAAGTGTCCCAAATGTCTCAGTGACTAAATCAAAGGGAGCAGAGCTCCTAGTACAGTGAGGGGAGAAGGTAGAGCGATGTTTTTTCCTGTAAATAAATGATTCACATGTAAAATCAGAAAAAGAAAAATTAGGAAGAGCTTTTTGCATGATAAGAAGAGGAGCATGACCAAGATGCTGGTGCCAATTAACAGAGTTGACCGAGAAGATGACTGAGGTGGGAAGGTCCAGAGTGTAGAGCCCATTTGACAGTCGTCTTCTACCAATGATATTTCACGTCCGCCGATCCTGCACCACGAAGGAAGAAGAGAAAAAATGTAATGAAATATTTATGATCATTAGTAAGAAGACTAACATAAAGGAGATTAAATTGAGAGCTAGAAACATGAAGAACTGAGCGGAGAGAGGGACAGAGTGATAGGTACATCTCCAGAGCCGCATATCGGGGTGGTTTCTCCATTGTCCACCGTGTAAACTTAGGACAAACAGAGTCTGTGTACCGAGAAGGCTTCTGCGGAGTAATATGATTCGTTGCCCCATAGTCCACTATCCAAGATGGACTATGTGAAAAGTACGATATACCTTCATTGGAGATAGAGTCGATGGAGCCGGAAGTCCGAGTAACCAGCCCCCGGAGATGCTGTAGTTCCTCTCGCAATGTATCTATGTCGGAGCGGGAGGTGGTAGGAACATCCACCACAGGAGAAGCGTGGTGCTGAGAGTTGGAGGGTTGCAGCGGGAACCCATGTATTCGGTAACATGTGGCCTCAGTTTGATTCGTTCGACCATAATGTGTACACACGCAAGTATTTTGCCTCTTAGAGCGATTGCGGCCATCGTGCCCGCAACCCCAAGATTTATGAAGACCTCCACGGTGCCCATTATGTGGAGGGAGAGTGTCAATAAAGTGTTGGAGTAGGGTAGGAGAGGGAGTCATTAGTGTAACGACCCAATTTTTCCAATACGAATTAAAATAACATAATACTTGTGATGTTACTATATGACGATAATTTGGTGAAATTTGATATGCTTGGTGTGCGTATAACATAATACTTGTGAAATCGCTATATTATTTAAGTCTTCACGAAGAGAAAATAAAATTTTGTGTCAATTAAAGGGTTCATTATGAAGTTGGTGTGCTAATAAAGAAAGTGGGTGTATTTGGTGTGCCAATAGTAAATCTGATGTATTAAGAGACATGTGAAGTAATTGAACCTAAATGAACCTAATTAGGCTTAGGCGGTGGGTGATGAACCGGTTCAAGAGGATGTATATGAAACTCGCACTTGTCGACTTCCCCGCAAATGCGCCGCTGATTTCTTGCGGTAATAACACGTCTACGCTGTCTCTCCCCCTCATTCTCTCGCACGCCGCTCCTATGCTCCTGCTAGGGCTTGCCGCTGATTTCTGCTTCTGCCGCTGCTTGCTTCCGCCGCTGAATTCTGCTAGCGCCGATGACTTCCTCTATTCCAGATGACGTTATCAAGGGGCCAGCCGTGGGTCTTCTTTCTCTTTATCTTCCACTGTGAGCCTTCTTTTGGTTTCCCTTTTTTCTCCTCTTTATTGAATCAGATATTATGTAATTGATTTATATAGGGTTTTTAAACTTAAATTTGGGGATTTTGAGGAGTAAAGGGTTTGAGTATGCTTTGCTTAGTCGGCTGTGTTTAACATTGTATGCATTATGGACTTGGGAATTTTTGGATGGGTTATGGAATAGGGTTAGGGTTTGAACAGAGGTTTTCTTTGAATTTGTTGGGCTACAACCGGCTTTGAAGGCTTAAAGTTATACTGCTTTTAAAGATCAATTTGCTTTGTCTCTTGTTAGATTGGTTTTGTTCTTCATGTTAGATCTTGGATAGAGGGTTGTTGATGGAATCGGAAGGCGTTGTAATTAGGTGAAATAAATTGTACATTCTTAAAATGGATATTGTTGGTGAAGTGACTTGATGAATATTGAATGGCTAAGGAGGGGATTTGATTCACTAATTTAGGTGCATAATGGATATTGGCTTTGGATAGTTGACTGTTTTCTTGGTTGGGTATTCAATTTATTTTGATTTAGCGATTTCTTTAATAACAGATATCACAACAGAAAAGATAATATGACGAGAATTCAAAGAACGACAAAAAGAACAGAAAAACAAAGTGAATACTTATTTCCTTAATTATGCATATCTTTGAATTATTTTGATTATACATATGATAGATTTTGATACAGAAAGTATTTTAGTGATTGTGCATTGACATGCAATTGAAATTGTTCGAATTTTGAATCACTGATAAATCCAAGAATCGCTGGAAAATGAATTGGCAATAAAGAAGCGATGAATTAACTTCTGAGGGAAATATTTTTAAAACCAACCTACTAAGAATATTGCATCGATGCATAAGAAAATTTGAATTGATAAGGGTTAACCCTGTAGCCGTAGTGGGGGTGTGAATACGCTACGGCGGAATGTGTTTTTGATATTGATTTGAGGCCGTTGAAGGCCAGAGGCCGTTGAAGGCCAAGAGGTCGTTGAAGACCAAGAAGGGATGAATCTACAGCTACCCTTATGATTTCTGAATTAAAGTAAACTAAAGATAAATGAGAAATCTGCTTCAGAAAATGGAAACATATTGAATGAGCTATGATGCGAAAGAATATGAAATCTGATTCTGAAAGTGAAACTGACTTGCTGAAATGTGTGATACGAATGAATGAAATGACTGTTAATAAAATAGATCGAATGCCAGAAACTGAAACAGAAACCATTATAGTACGAACACTGTAGTTACTGCTATTGATTGTTCTTGATTGTGTACTGAAATTGAAAGAATCTGAAATTGATGAAAAGATTTTGAATAAAAGAAAATGAAATGACCGTGAGCGAATAAAGACTGAACGTGAATAGAAGTTATGAAGAAACGAAATAAATACAAGAAATTGAAAAGTAAATATTTTATTACGTTTTTGAATATGTCATTCTTTATAATAATGCAAATTAAATCTGATAATGAAAGGTGAACAAAGCTTCTGATAATTGAAAGTGACTCGTAAGAGATACGAATGAAGAAGGAATATAAGAATGAACGAATGTGAACGTGAATGAAGAAAGTTAGAATATTCGATGAAATGAACTTGAAGGAATATAAGATTATAAAGAACTTGAAGAATCTAAAGAACTGTATGCATATTGATACTGATAGTCTTATTTGCATGTACACCAATTAAAGAGGTATGTTACTCGCTTAGTCATATTCGTTATGACTAAACCCGTTGACTTCAAATTTTTTTAGGAAGATGCGCATTTCCCGAAGACTCTTAAGCAATCAAAGTGGTCCAGTGGAGATAAGAAAGCCAAAGATCAGGCTAAGGTATGAGTTTTTATTATGTGTTTTATTTTGTATTCACTATACTTACTTCTAGAACATCCTGGCATGAATGATATGAAAATATGTTTTGCTACAGATTTCATGTGGGGTCTGAATATGGGCCTCACAATTTGGTATCAGAGCCAGGTTTGCCAGAAGTTTGTTTTAGTGAGTACATAATAAGTACACAGAAGAAGCTCCAGGAAAGTAAGAAGTGAAATCGTCTGCGAAATGATAAGTTGATACGAATGTTAAGTCATGAAGTTTGTTATTGCAACTAAATGTGACAACTGAGATTACTGCTTGAGTGAATTCGAATTAGATTAGAAACAACGAAGATAGAAAGATAAGCATCGACTGATGAAGGACATAATAGGAGAATGGATTAGTTATTGATGAATGTAAATTAGATATTGTTGAGCTTTTGAGGCGCGTGGTTAGAAATGAAAGAAACAAAGTCAAGAATAGAATTCCTTTGGGATGGAAATTGAATTGGAATAACGCAAGAAATAAATGAATACGATTAGAAAATGAAACGATTATGTATGCGGAATTGTAATTCCACCTTCGCTCTATATAAGGTATCTAGGATTTTGGCCATATCCTTTATACAATATATAGTTTTGAAGGAGATGTTACAAAAGATAAAAGAAGCAAGAATAAAAATTAGAAAAGACTAAATCAATCATTGGTTAATATGTATGAGATATGAAATCTAGATGATGTAAGAAACTATGTTATAATCTAGTGATAATTACAAATTTGAAACGACTTAGGAATTTTTGAACTTATAACAGACAGAAAATAACGAGTCATAGAAAACGATTTAATTGAATATCACGTAGAGGATAAAAGACGTAAGTTAATAGAGCTGAGAAGGAATATTAGAGCTAATATCGAACTATATTTTCGAGGACGAAAATTTCTATAAGAGGGGAAGAGTTTGTAACGACCCAATTTTTCCAATATGAATTAAAATAACATAATACTTGTGATGTTACTATATGACGACAATTTGATGAAATTTGATATGCTTGGTGTGCGTATAACATAATACTTGTGAAATCGCTATATTATTTAAGTCTTCATGAAGAGAAAATAAAATTTTGTGTCAATTAAAGGGTTCATTATGAAGTTGGTGTGCTAATAAAGAAAGTGGGTGTATTTGGTGTGCCAATAGTAAATCTGATGTATTAAGAGACATGTGAAGTAATTGAACCTAAATGAAACCTAATTAGGCTTAGGCGGTGGGTGATGGACCAGTTCAAGAGGATGTATATGAAACTCGCACCTGTCGACTTCCCCGCAAATGCGCCGCTGATTTCTTGCGGTAATAACCCGTCTACGCTGTCTCTCCCCCTCATTCTCTCGCACGCCGCTCCTATGCTCCTGCTAGGGCTTGCCGCTGATTTCTGCTTCTGCCGCTGCCTGCTTCCGCCGCTGAATTCTGCTAGCGTCGATGACTTCCTCTATTCCAGATGACGTTATCAAGGGGCCAGCCGTGGGTCTTCTTTCTCTTTATCTTCCACTGTGAGCCTTCTTTTGGTTTCCCTTTTTTCTCCTCTTTATTGAATCAGATATTAGGTAATTGATTTATATAGGGTTTTTAAACTTAAATTTGGGGATTTTGAGGAGTAAAGGGTTTGAGTATGCTTTGCTTAGTCGGCTGTGTTTAACATTGTATGCATTATGGACTTGGGAATTTTTGGATGGGTTATGGAATAGGGTTAGGGTTTGAACAGAGGTTTTCTTTGAATTTGTTGGGCTACAATCGGCTTTGAAGGCTTAAAGTCATATTGCTTTTAAGGATCAATTTGCTTTGTCTCTTGTTAGATTGGTTTTGTTCTTCATGTTAGATCTTGGATAGAGGGTTGTTGATGGAATCAGAAGGCGTTGTAATTAGGTGAAATAAATTGTACATTCTTAAAACGAATATTGTTGGTGAAGTGACTTGATGAATATTGAATGGCTAAGGAGGGGATTTGATTCACTAATTTAGGTGCATAATGGATATTGGCTTTGGATAGTTGACTGTTTTCTTGGTTGGGTATTCAATTTATTTTGATTTATCGATTTCTTTAATAACAGATATCACAACAGAAAAGATAATATGACGAGAATTCAAAGAACGACAAAAAGAAGAGAAAAACAAAGTGAGTACTTATTTCCTTAATTATGCATATCTTTGAATTATTTTGATTATACATATGATAGATTTTGATACAGAAAGTATTTTAGTGATTGTGCATTGACATGCAATTGAAATTGTTCGAATTTTGAATCACTGATAAATCCAAGAATCGCTGGAAAATGAATTGGCAATAAAGAAGCGATGAATTAACTTCTGAGGGAAATATTTTTAAAACCAACCTACTAAGAATATTGCATCGATGCGTAAGAAAATTTGAAATGATAAGGGTTAACCCTGTAGCCGTAGTGGGGGTGTGAATACGCTACGGCGGAATGTGTTTTTGATATTGATTGGAGGCCGTTGAAGGCCAGAGGCTGTTGAAGGCCAAGAGGTCGTTGAAGACCAAGAAGGGATGAATCTACAACTACCCTTATGATTTCTGAATTAAAGTAAACTAAAGATAAATGAGAAATCTGCTTCAGAAAATGGAAACATATTGAATGAGCTATGATGCGAAAGAATATGAAATCTGATTCTGAAAGTGAAACTGACTTCCTGAAATGTGTGATACGAATGAATGAAATGACTGTTAATAAAATAGATCGAATGCCAGAAACTGAAACAGAAACCATTATAGTACGAACACTGTAGTTACTGCTATTGATTGTTCTTGATTGTGTATTGAAATTGAAAGAATATGAAATTGATGAAAAGATTTTGAATAAAAGAAAATGAAATGACCGTGAACGAATAAAGACTGAACGTGAGTAGAAGTTATGAAGAAACGAAATAAATACAAGAAATTGAAAAGTAAATATTTTATTACGTTTTTGAATATGTCATCCTTTATAATAATGCAAATTAAATCTGATAATGAAAGGTGAACAAAGCTTCTGATAATTGAAAGTGACTCATAAGAGATACGAATGAAGAAGGAATATAAGAATGAACGAATGTGAACGTGAATGAAGAAAGTTAGAATATTCGATGAAATGAACTTGAAGGAATATAAGATTATAAAGAACTTGAAGAATCTAAAGAACTGTATGCATATTGATACTGATAGTCTTGTTTGCATGTACAGCAATTAAAGAGGTATGTTACTCGCTTAGTCATATTCGTTGTGACTAAACCCGTTGACTTCAAATTTTTTTAGGAAGATGCGCATTTCCTGAAGACTCTTAAGCAATCAAAGTGGTCCAGTGGAGATATGAAAACCAAAGATCAGGCTAAGGTATGAGTTTTTATTATGTGTTTTATTTTGTATTCACTATACTTACTTCTAGAACTTCCTGACATGAATGATATGAAAATATGTTTTGATACAGATTTCATGTGGGGTCTGAATAGGGGCCTCACAAGTAGGACATCGATAGGCTGAGTCACCTTCAAGATCATGGAGCACACATTTGTGAGAGATAGTGGGAGAGGATAAGATGGTCGAACAAACACTGTATAAATGAGCTGGAAGCCGTGCCATCATCATAACTATGTCGACAACCTCTTTTTGAGCTTGTTGGGTAGCAATATCCAACGCCAGAGGCTGGTGCTGAATCCAGGCCTCGAGGAATGTCTTGTATTGAGCCATTAAGGATGTCAGGTCACCGACCGGACTAGGTTGAACTGTCTGGAGGATTCAAAAGATATCAAATAGATGCCGAAGGCTGTCCTACCCGGAGTATAAGTACTTTAGTTTATCCCACATAGCCTTTGCGGTCTCGTGGTTAGCCATGCGATTTGACTCATTGTCCATGGAGTTGAGAATCCATAATTATACGCGAACATCATCTAGGAGAGATTACTCGGAAGGTGATGAGCGAATTTAGTGTAGTGATTTAGACCATATTCTAGCATGCTTTTCTATTGATATCGCTCATCTAGTTGTTGATTTCATCATAAAACTTTTGAAAATCTAAATGATGTAATGTGAGCTGGTTTGGCTAGATAGAACATTGTTTGAGCATTTCGTGCATGAGGGAGACCTTTTCTCCCTTTAATTTCATTTAGATATTTAGATTTGATATGTGTGGCTGTGTAGATGTGCTATTCTGGGAGTATTGAATACTTTTCCTGCAGGTACAGTGCTTGTGTAGCTTCCCCCGGGTGTCTCAACCCTTTTTCATTGAGGAAGCTACTGGTCATGCATTTTTCTTTTCGCACGGGCAGTGGCCTCATCTGCGCACTACCACTGGTCGTGCGCAGTTAATTTTCCAGAATTTTCCCGAGAACCCCCTTGAAAACGCACGGGTGGTCGCACGAGTACTGGACCTCCTTCACGCACGACCACTGGTCGTGCACGTTCAATATTTCCCCCCCAAATGCTGAAATTTTACCACCAGTACAGGTTTCTTTTCGCACGAGTAGGGGACTTTCCTTCTCGCACGAGTAGGGGACTTTCCTTCTCGCACAACCACTGATCGTGCGTCTACTCGTGTGCAGGTCAATTTTCTGCTCCGTCTATAAATACACAGGTCCGCGATTTCAACCCTCTCGCCTGATTTTCTAGCGCCGTTTTCGGCGTTTTCACCCCAAGCCCTAGGGTTTCGTCCCTATGACTCCTCCAACCTCTCCAAGCATTCCAAAGGTGTAGAGTCGATTTCCAAGGTTCCATTAGAGCTCTAAGGCACTTGACGTGGATGCGACAAACCCCGAGAGACGACATGACTAGGAGAGGGTGGCAGCTTCTCCCGTATTGTGGACGACAACCAATGCGAAGTTGGAAAAGCCGGTGGTCCAAGCCAAACTCTCCTACGAACCCGTGGAAGAGTCTCTCGTCTCCTCTGTATCTTGGAGTGGTAACTTTGTACCTCCTCTCTCTCATTTGGGATGTTTGTGTGTTTAATGTAATATATTTGTAAACATATGCACACCATGACCATTGGGTGTATATGCTCATATGTATATTTTCTATTGTGGATGGTTTGGATAAGTTTGCTTGCGGTTTGTGATTTGTTATTGTGATTGGTTGTGTTGCGTGTGGCTACGACAACGAGTGAAGCAGATGCTTGCGATCCGCGAAGGTGTGAAGCGGAGGAAGGCGACCCGCGGAGGTGTGAAGCGGAGGTTTGCGACCCACGGTGGTGCGAAGCAGAGGAAGGCGGCCCGCGGAGGTGCGAAGCTGAGAAGGCAACCCGCGGAAGTGCGAAGCGGAGGAAGGCGAACCGCGGAAGTGCGAAGCGGAGGCCGGCGACCCGCGGAGGAGCGAAGCGGTGACGGCAACCCGCGGAGGAGCGAAGCGGTGTCGGCGCCCCTCATAGTTAACTAGTTTTCTTTTATTGCAACTATTTGTTAATCAAATCAAAAGCCCCCATATAACTCCGACATAAAGAGACTTCTATCTGAAGTCTCGTCTCGAAAGATTACTCCACCCCGCCGTGTTTAATGTGAGATCGATACTCAAGGGTAACTCTCTGTTTTATTATTATTTGTACGATCGTGGTGCACTTGCCCGCATGAGCATCAAGTTTTTGGCGCCGTTGCCGGGGAACACGGATGTGTGAGTTTCTGGAGAGTGAGTCGAGAGATACAAGTCTTTTTCCATTTGTATATCGCGCTTGTTTTGATCTTGTTTCTTTTTGATCTTATTGCATCGTTTTTATTTTTTGTTTTTGTTTTCCTTGTTTTTGATTTTATAGCAACTTTTAATTTTTTTCCTAACCTTATTTTACAATTTGCAGCAGGCTATACTTGTTTTGAAAATTATTGCGTGTAGTTAATCCTTGCAAAAATTAATATTATCTTGTGAATCACCCTGTATCAATATGTATGCATATTCACAATGCAGATGGTGCGGGGCATCCAATCATCTTAGTGAAGAATGTCATACGGGAAACCATAGTTATGATTCTTACGGCTCTTCTTATGGGGAATCAGTATCGTGCGGTTTCTCATACGATCAGACTAATTATCATACCCACACACCTCCACCATGAGCACCACACCAATACTGTCTCCCGCCTCTTTCGAGGTTAGGGGTTAATCGCAAGTGCTTGTTTTGTCATAGTATGAATCATGTGTTAAAGGATTGCGTCGCTCTTAAACGACAAATGGAGGAAGATGATGTACCGGCTATCCAGATCGTGTTTCCCTTTCCTCTTGATTGCACTCCTTCAGCTTCTGATTCATACTTTGACAATGTGGAGTTGTCTCCCATTGTACATTCATCACCTATTTTTGATTCACCTGCGGAGGAGCCCGACCACATATTCTCTGATTTTGATATTATCACTGTTCATCCATTTTCTTTGCAAAACTTTTCTACACCTATTTTTATTGATCCCGTCGAAGATATTGTGCAGGGTGATGATTCAAAGCTCAAAACTGCGCCAAAGTGGGATAAGGACGTTGTTCTCTCCGATGGGGAGAATGACTCCTTGGAGCACGATGACGCGCCGAGGTGGGATGAGGAGGATATCCTTTCCGATGAGGAGGTTTGTACTTCTTCATTGGACGAGGAGGTCCAACTCACCACCGAGGCCCTTGAGTTATCGGACCCCCCTCGCTACAATTCTTATGACAATGACAACGATTTATTTGTGGAGCCTGCTGGGAGTGAGATCGGGACCACTCCCCTGAGTTCTAATTATTTATGTCTTTCCTCCATTTTATTTCCTAACCCCTCTTCATTGTTTGAGCCTGTGCAGGTTAATTCTTCACAGGGACTCCAAGAGGATATGAAATATTTTGCTCATGTTAATGAGCTGAGCATCCACTTATGTGAGGAGGTTGATCCCCCCTCCATAGAGGAAGCTCCATTCATTGTCTTCTCCTCCTGCATCTGTCCCGAAGAAGACGAAACCTTGCTGGGCAAGGACACATATTTTGGCGAGAATAGTTAGGAGCACTCCTCCGCCACGTCTTACTTTCTGTTTCCTTTACATGTGAAATTCAGGTATTATGATTTAGGTAAAAGAGTAACTGTTTTATCGCCTTATCGGTACCCGCTACCGACACAGATATTAGAACAGTTACATGTACATTTCTCTTTTCATATTCCAGTAAGCTAGAACCTTTTAATTTCTGAATAAGTCGTGCTGATGAGATAATAAACCCAGTAGTTATCTTATTTTTAATTGCAATTTTATTTTTCTAGTCTAGTTTAATTAGTTAAATTTTAGTTTTTATTTCAGTCTACATGTTTTTTTTTGTGGTAACCTATATTTATTTTGTTGTCTATTTTATTTTGCTGGCGCTAATCCCATTGCAGGTTTCCGGTGAAATTGCGGATATTCTTTAGCTGAGCCTGTGCCGGGAGCAAAATTCAGATTTTGATTGGGTCACTTCCGGAATGCCCTATCCTCGGGCATTGAGTAACGCTTTCCTATCCCTCTTTATTTTCCTGCATTCCTCATGTTTCATTCGCATACATATTCACATTGACGACAATGCTGCATTTAAGTCTGGATGGGTAGATTATGTTATCCAATTGCTCGAGCACACACCATTTCTGCAATCCGCTAGTGTTTTCTATTCAATTTTGCTCCAAATATTAAAATTTAAATTTTTTTTCGCTCATTTCATTTCATTTCATTTCCCGCACCCACATCATGATGACGTGAATTACTGTTAATTCCTTGCTTTACTAGTTATATTTGGTGTGTAGGATAAATTAATTTATAATAAAAAATGAAATTTGGTAGGAACCGTAGACTCGTGGAATGCTCCTAGTCGAGTGCCCATGTTCTCAGATAGAAATAAATTTAAAATTAATTTTTCTGCATATGTTAAATACACTGCATTTTGACTTACTATCGTTGGCTTTATATCCACTCTTCGTTAGAACGCGATCGAGTCCAACGCTAGTGTAGAGCTGTGTGTATTGTCGCTGCTGCTGTATTATAGGATCACGACGAAGGGGTGTTCTTTCTCGGTGTCTAGAACTCGTCCATAGCGATCTTCAAAGCATATGCACTAATTAGTAATTAACTCTACGAACATGATTTAGGCCTTCACTTAGATAGCTTGAGCCTATGCATCATAGCCTTCATTCACTACCATTGCGAGCACAATTTTGAGCCTATCACCAATTTTGTTGATTCACCCTTACCATTTTATCACCAAAGCTAAAATGTCATCTCATTTGCACACTTAAATTTTGAGCTTAATTTCATATTTTTCTTGATATTTGAATTTTGGAGTTGTATGCTTGTGATGTGCTGGAAAGCTGAAAAAAATAAAACTATTTGGGTGCTTATTTTGATTCCAATTTAAAAAAAATATCTGAAAATCTGAAATAGAAAATCTGAGAAAAGAGAAAAGAAAAATTTATGGTGTAGGTTATGTGAGAGTGACCCCATATCAAAAATCCTGTCTGGGGGTGTCACTCTCTTCTTTCTTTTTTGTGATAATCATTTATTGTTGTAAGATCAAAAATATTTTGTTTAAGGTTGAAAAGTCTTTATGTTTATCTTTGTTATATCTCACCCTTAAACCTAAGCCAAATGTTCATCCTAATTTAAGTCCCAGTGATTCGTAAAGTTGATTATTATTGAGTATAGTGGAGAAGGTGTGACCGGACGAGCCTATGACCATCGTCATTGATGGATTTCTTTGGAGGCCACCCTAGTAGTTCTAAGTCCACAATATAGTAGAAACGGTGGAATATCAATAATGTCTTGATTAAAGATCTCAAAGGTCCCTTACTCATACATATACATGAGTGAGGGGAAACCCTAAAAAGGAGAAAGACAAAAATACCCTCAACCGTGATAAATACACATAAAAGCGCAACGACTTGACATAATATGAATTACAACTCTCCCCCTCAAGTCGGGCGGAAGATGTCAGTCATCCCTAGCTTCTGAATTCCATCAGTAAACGTATCACATCCCAAGCTTTTGGTGAACACATCGGTCAGTTGATCTTTGGAATGAACGAAGGGAGTTACCACAGTCTTCTTATCCAAATGATTTTTAATAAAATGTCGATCAACCTCAACATGCTGTCCTGTCATGTTGGACCTGAGTTATATGCTATGCTAATAGCGGCCTTATTGTCACAAAATAAGGAGAAAAGAACTGTCTCAGTGAAACTCAGATCTTGTAGTACAGTACGCAGCCACAGACCCTCACATAGGCCCTGAGACATAGCGCGGAATTCAGCCTCAGTACTTGATCTGGCCACCACATTTTGCTTCTTACTACGCCATGTTACAAGGTTACCACCAATGAAAGAACAATAACCACTTGTGGACTTTCTGTCATCCTGACATCCAGCCTAATCAGCGTCGATAAAGACTTCAATCTTCAAGCTATTGTTTTTGGAGAACAATAGACCGCGCCCAGGTGCTTTCTTCAAGTATTTTAGCACACGATACACAGCATCTTGATTTCTGATCCTGGGAGAATGCATATACCTGCTCAGAATCCCTACCGCAAAAGTAATGTCAGGCCGAGCATGAGAATGCATACACCTGCTCAGTTTCCCAACCAGTCTTTGATAGCGTGATACATCAACATGGTCACCATCACTATCACCATCAATCTTATGGTTCTCCTCCAAGGGAGTGTTAGCAGGAGTACACCCAAGCATCCCTGTTTCCTTTAGAAGATCCAATACATACTTTCGTTGGGATATGAATATACCCTGATCAGATCTAGCCACCTCGATACCTAGAAAGTATCGTAACCTTCCTAGGTCCTTCACCTCAAATTAGGCAACTAAGAGGGTTTTGAGATTGACAATCTCCTCTGCATCATTTCCTGTAATTGCGATGTCATCCACGTAGACAATGAGAACCACTACCTTCTGTTCACGTCTCCGGATAAACATGGTATGATCGGAGTGAGCTTGCTTGTACCCGAACTTGAGCATAGCTGTGAGAAACCTTCCAAACCATGCCCTAAGAGATTGCTTCAGTTCATATAAAGATTTCTTTATGCGACAGACAAGCCCTTCAACCCCCTTCTTCACAAAACCAGGAGGAAACTTAATGTACACCTCTTCATCGAGATCACCGTGAAGGAACGCGTTCTTCACATCCAGTTGATGAAGGTCCCAGTCCAGGCAAGCCGCACAGGATAATAACACCCGAATAGAGTCCATCTTTGCAACAGGAGCGAAGGTCTCTTGGTAATCAACTCCCTGCGTCTGAGTGTATCCTTGAGCAACTAGACGTGCTTTGTACCGTTCCACTTTACCGTCTTGGTTTTGCTTAACAGTGAAGAACGTGAGCTTATAGCATCCGACGTATGATTCTTTTCCAGGCCAGACATCTCATCGTGCATCGCCTGTGTCCATACAGGCATCTGCAAGGCTTCCTGCAACGATTTATGAATAACAACCAAGGAAAGGGATGAAACAAAGGCCTGATGGGCCGGGGTGAGATGTTGATAAGCCACATGGTTAGAAATAGGGTGTTGTGTACTCGTGGCTTTACCTTTCAGCAATGCAAGAGGAATATGCATATCCACATTATCAGAATCTGAGTCCGAAGTAGACACGGACAATGGAGGAACTATAGTAGCCTGTGTACCTGTACTACGGTGATATATGTGGGGAAGCAGAGAGATCATGGTGGAGATCAAAGGTACCTGGATAGGGGCAAGTAGCTACCGGAGTAGGTAGCGGTGGTAAAGTGGAGGTCATGGAAGGAGAGGAAGAGGAATAGGAGTAGTAGCTGTATCACAATCACTCTCACCCTGACGAAGAGAATGAGTCGAAGACAAAAAATAAGATTCCTTCTCACGGAAAGTAACGTCCATGGTACAGAACATACGTCTGGACGGAGGGTGTAGCAACGATACTCTTTGGTGGTAGAAGAGTAGCCAAGAAAGACACAACGGGGATCTCGAGGGTCAAGTTTGTCCCGACTGAGTTGGTGGATATGCACAAAGCAAATACACCCAAAGATGCGAGGTTCCAAATGGGAAGTATGAACCACACAAGTAGTGGAAAAACGGGCTAGAGGAGTAGCGTAGGAAAGGACACGAGAAGGAAGACGATTGATAAGATGAGCGGCAGTAAGAACTGCATCCCCCCAATAGGTTTTGGGAAGGTGCACGGTGGAAAGAAGACATCGAGCAACCTCAAGGAGGTGCCGATTTTTACGTTCGGCCACTATATTTTGAGTAGATGTGTGGACACACGTTTTCTGTGGATAATACTGAGTGGTGAGATAAGAACCGAAGACACCACGATCATCATATCCCCGCCATTATCATCAGAATACGAATAGAAGCATCGAATTGGGTTTGCACCATTTTATGAAATGTTTGAAAGCATGAAAAAACTTCACTTTTTTTCTTCAAAAGATAAACCCATGTAGCACGAGAGAAGCAGTCAATAAAGGTGACAAACCATCGAAAACCATTTAAAGATAAAATAGGGGACGACCCCCACACATCAGAATATATCACATCAAAAGGCACAATACTGGGAAAAGAGAGATGTGAAGAAGAATGTCGCACATGTTTAGACTCATCACATACATCACAATTAAAATTCTGAAGAAAAGGTAAAAATGCAGGAAACAAATTTTGTAGATAAGTGGAAGACGGATGTCCTAGGCGCAGATGCCAAAAACGAACATCATCAGTTGTTGCGACGGAACAGGAAACAACCTGAGAGGGTATCTGGGGGTCCAGGTAGTATAAGCCACCACGATTCCTACCACTGCCAATGTTCCGCTTCGTACCCAGTTCCTGAAAAATATAAGAATCAGGAAAAAAAGGTTACAGAGCAGTTCGGAGATCTAATAATGTTACTGATGGAAAGCAAATTGCGAGGAAAAGAGGGGACATGAAGAATAGAAGGAAGAGAAATAGACGGGGAACAAGAGATGTTGCCTTTGCCCGCAATAGGGGATAAAGATCCATTTGCAGAAATGACCTTGTCCTTACCAGACAAGGGGGTGTAAGAGAGGAAACCTGAAGAGGACCCCGTCATATGATGTGTTGCGCCGGAGTCAAGCACCCATTCAGAGGAAGAGGTAGTGACAGCATGAGCACTGGGCATTGCAATAGTCGCCAGGGAAGTAGAGCCGCCTATCCCAGGATTAGACTGAGAGGAGAGCTGACGACGGAAATCATCCACTTGCTGAGCTGTAAGAGATCCAAGAGGGGAACCGTGGGACTCATCATAGACATCAGCAGTGTAGGCAGCATCATGAGAGCGATGAACACTCTGTCTCTGACCACCACGACCAGGTCCACGACCACGACCACGACCAGGAGGAGCAAGATGAGGATGAAGCTTGAAACACACCTCCCGAGAATGCCCCCTTCGACCCAGTAGTCACAGGTGGGCACAGAAGAGTCAGGAGTGGGAATAAGACCGCGACTGACACTTGTCAAGGCAGAACGATCTGGAGGCGCCATAACACTGAGGGACTTGCGTCGGTCTTCATTACCCAGAACCATACTGAAGGCCTCACGAAGGGAGGGAAGCAGAGAGCAGTGAAGAATATGCGTCCGTACCATATCAGATTCCATGTTTAATCCCATCAAGAAAACATGAAGACAAAAACGGTCCTCATTTTGCTTATCTGAACAGCATCAGCGGTACACGCATGAGTGAAGTAAGCAAAGTAGTCCAACTCTTGGTGTAGACGCTCAAACTCGGAGAAGAATGACGAAACGGTCATCGGACCTTGCCGCAATTCCAAAATACGACGAGTAAGCTCATACACCTGCGTGGAACTACCGATCTGTGAGTATGCTTCCTGAGCACGGGTCCAGATCTCAGATGCAGAATCCATCAACATATAGCTCCGATAGACTTTGGGAGACATCGGATATAGGATCCATGAGACCACAAGTGAGTTGTGAGAATCCCAACGCTTCCAGGAGGGATCGGTCTTCGGAGGCTCCTTGATCGTGCCATCAATATACCCAAACATCTGTTGGCTGCGAATGACATGTTGAGTCGCGCGAGACCATTCCAGGTAATTCGTGTCATCCAAGGGGACCGTGGTAATCTTCAAAGAACCAGAGTGTCCATGAGGACGCTGAGAGTCACTCATTTGCTATGTTGCACCGACACGGGACACGCGACACGATACGACATGACACGCGACTCGTCAATTCTAAAAAATACCATATTCCGACACGCTGGGACACGTATATTAAATATTTATTTTTTATAATTATGAAAATCCTAAAACATTTAACAAAAAATAAAAAAAATGAAAAATTAACAAATATTCAAATAAACTAAGTCATGTTTAAATATTACTCATTAAATATTCAAATGCAAAACTTAACAAAATGTCAAAAAATGATAGAACATTAACACTACATTATCATTATATATCATCAGTAAAAATAATGGATTCTCAAGCAAACCTTTTATCCCACTTTCAATCTTCCTTTTTCTAGAGAAATATCCACCTCACTAGTAGATCCACGGCACCATCACTACTTGAAAGTTTAGAAGGGGGCAAAGACACTTTTTAGGAGCAAGACTCGCTATTCTAGCATTCACTTCTTCTTCTAGTTTTTTCACCTCAAATAAATCACTCCTTGAACTTTTACACACTTTCCAATATCTTTTCCACCAATCATTAACAAATGTGCTCTCACTCTTGTATATGAACTTATAAAACATTTTTCACAAAGATTGCACTTCCAAGACAAATTGCCTCCCGCCTTACCATGAGTAGCTAGCTTAGGGACACGCATGTTTGATTGAGCGGGACACGCATGTTTGATTGAGCGGGACACGCATGTTCGATTGAGCGGGACACGCGAGTCCCGTGTGAGCCAACGTGTCAGACTTCCGACACGAGTGTCGGAGAGTGTCGGAGAGTCGGACAAGTGTCGGAGAGTCCGACACCGACACGCTGGGCATTTTGAAGTGTCGGTGCATCATAGCTCATTTGAGACTGGATAACAGCCGGAGAAGATTCCGAGGAACTGGGGTCACCCATATTGACAAAGACGAGATCTGGAAAGGGATTAGCACATCTGCGACATTAGGTAGACGAGATCTGGACAGAGATCGACAGCCAAGATGGATCAGTAGCAGACGGGAATCTGGTCATCGGCAGCGGCAGACGGGATCAGCGGCATTGGCAGAACCAGAAGATGGAATCAGCGGCACGGGCAGAATCCGCGACAGACAGGATCAGCGGCAGCGCAGACAGGATCAACGGTAGACATCGGCAGCAGGCAGACAGGATCATCGGCGGACATCGGCAGCAGGCAGACAGGATCAGCGGCGGCGCAGCAGGAAGAAGAACAGAGGCGTCATCAGAAGGCGGCGCCGTCTTCTTCTTCAGCAACTGTCCGACGGGAAATGCCCGTCTAGGGGACGCATGACGTCATACGGGAACGACACCGACAAAGGATGATGGAGGTGGAAGCAAACGAGCGGCGGTAGATAGTTTCGAACGGAAGAGGGCGAGCGACGGAAAGGGCGATGGGACAGGATCGCTCTGATACCAAGTAGAAACGGTGGAATATCAATAATGTCTTGATTAAAGATCTCAAAGGTCCCTTACTCGTACATATACATGAGTGAGGGGAAACCCTAAAAAGGAGAAAGACAAAAATACCCTCAACCGGGATAAATACACATAAAAGCGCAACGACATGACATAATATGAATTATAACTAATATTACACTCAGTGTCATTATTTTCGCTTACACTATGCTTATGACGGATCACTTAGTTCTTATGATTAGGAGTGGATATAGCCGCGCGATAGTTTATTAAATGCAGTGTACTTAGGTTATATGCATAGAAATTTTCTCTAACCTGTTTTTATTCCTCTTGTGCATGAGACTTCTCGGTCCACTTTCTTATTTCAATTTTTGATTTGTAATTAGCTTATCTTACTCCCCGTAGGCAGGCGGTTTGCTCGGGACGAGCAATAATTCAAGTCTCGGGGTATTTGATGAGCGAATTTAGTATAGTGATTTAGGTCCTATTCTAGCATGCTTTTCTATTGATATTGCTCATCTAGTTGCTGATTTCATCATAAAACCTTTGAAAATCTAAATGAATGTAATGTGAGCTGGTTTGGCTAGATAGAGTAATGTGAGCCATTTTCTCCCTTTCATTTCATTTAGATATTTAGATTTGATATGTGTGGCTGTGTGGATATGCTATTCTGGGAGTATTGAATGCTTTTCCTGCAGGTACAGTGCTCGTGTAGCTTCCCCCGAGTGTCTTAGCACTTTTTCATTGAGGAAGCCACTGGTCGTGCATTTTTCTTCTTGCACATGCAGTGGCCTCCTTTGCGCACTACCACTGGTCGTGCACAATTAATTTTCCAGAATTTTCCCGAGAACCCCCTTGAAAACGCACGGGTGGCCGCACGAGTACGAGCCTCCTTCACGCACGACCACTGGTCGTGCCGTTCTATATTCCCCCCCCCCCAAATGCTGAAAATTTTCCACCAGTACAGGTTTCTTCTCGCATGAGTAGGGGACTTTCCTTCTCGCACGACCACTGGTCGTGCGTCTACTCGTGTGCAGGTCAATTTTCTGCTTCGTCTATAAATACACAGGTCCGCGATTTCAGCCCTCGCCTGATTTTCCAGCGCCTTTTTTGCCGTTTTTGCCCCAAGCCCTAAGGTTTCGTCCCTAGGCCTCCTCCACCTCCCCAAGCTTTCCAAAGTTGTAGAACTTGATTTCCAAGGTTCCATTGGAGCTCTAAAGCCGGAGCACTTGACGTGGAGGCGACAAACCCTGAGAGAAGACATGACTAGGAGAGGGTGACATCTTCTCCCGTATCGTGGACGACGGCCAAGACGGAGTTGGAAGAGCCGGTGAACCAAGCCAAGCTCTCCTACGAACTCGAGGAAGAGTCTCTCGTCTCCTCCGTATCTCGGAGTGGTAACTTTGTATCTCCTCTCTCTCATTTGGGATGTTTGTGTGTTTAATGTAATATATTCTAAAACATATGCACACCATGACCATTTATGGATGGTATGAGTTTGCTTGTGGTTTGTGATTTGTTATTGCGATTGGTTGTGTTGCGTGTTGCTACGCCAACGAGTGAAGCGGAGGCTTGCGACTCCCGGAGGTGTGAAGCGGAGGAAGGCGACCCGCGGAGGTGTGAAGCGGAGGCTTGCGACCCGTGAAGGTGTGAAGCGGAGGCTTGCGACCCGCGGTGGTGCGAAGCGGAGGAAGGCGACCCGCGGAGGTGCGAAGCGGACCCTATTTTGTTTACCTCTGTCTACTAATGCTTTTCTTTTTCCTTTGCGGACCCTATTTTTTGTAACCGCGAATACCTGCCAAACACATACACGTAAATTTTGAATGATTAATGCATGAATTTTGTTTACCTCTGTTTGTTTGCTTGCCTTTGTTTGATGAATCATTGAATGCAAATACTGTTTGTTTCTACGTTTTGAAACATCTGTGTTTATTCTTTCTGACCGATGATTGTCAGCGAATACCCGTACTTTTGAATACCGCTAGTAGTGTAGTTTCTGGTTGAACTTATACGAAATTCACAGTTCTCTAAGAGTCGTTGACGACTTCTTAGGTAATAGTACTTTTAGTCGATGTTGGCAACTTCTTTATGTAACTTAGAAGTATAATCATGTGGCGAATTCCCGCTATTAACATTAACGATTTCTTGAGAATAATTCAAAGAACTTCTGATAGGATGCAACCGTGAATACTATTAAAAAATTGTTGATGCAAATACTCGCCATAGTGGAACGTTACTCCCATAAGAAAAAGTCCCTTGAATTTTAAATCGATAATTTCATTATTGTGGGACATGGTGAAGGCGAATACTTCCTGATATGACGATAAGATGCACACACGTCGAATACCGATCGACAATACTTAGTGAATTTCACGGATTCTATAACAATTCTATCAACAAGCTGTCAACACAAATACACCAAACGATGGTTTGGGACTATCATGAGAAAGAGGTGATTTCCCATAGACTATGAACAAATGATTCATTATGAGGAACACGATGAACATGAATACTTCAGATGATGGTCTGTGGTGCCACGAAAAGAGATAATTTCCCATAACCTGATTAGGTAACTTCACCGCTGAAGAATATGTTATACGAATGCGAATACTTTCCGAAATGATGTCGGGGAACACATACAACGAATACGGAATACCCATCAATACTACTTAGTGAATAACATGGCTTGTCAGCTCTATTGATGGCTAGCTGCGAATTCTCCAGATGGCGGTTTGCGACTTCCATGAAAAGAGATGATTCCTCGTAAATTTTAAATTAATAATCTCGTTTGCAGCGAGTTATCGATCGAAGCTTGATTATTATTATAATAGTAACACTTGAGAGAATGATCGATAAATCATCTGGTTGAAGCTCCGAGGTATTAATTATAACGTATCGAGAGATTTGTATCTGAGTAAGGCAACCATTGGAGAAAGATGTTTTGGGTCATCCAAAGGAGCTGGCTAGCTTACTTCGATTGTCGACCTAAAGGGATCTCGAGGGCCAAACCGCTAAGGGAAACCAGTTGGGTATATGACATTCATAGAGCTTTCCTCAGAAAGGATAATCCAGTTGGGCATAAGACATCCGCACGAGACAGAGCTTGTTCCCAGAAAGGATATTCAGTTGGGCATAAGACATCCATTTGTCGGTTTCTTTTTGGAATCTTGTCCTCAGAAAGGTCCCTTAGCAGTGACAATATCTCTGTTGATGCGCGATATAGCTGTTGTATTACCCTGATCAACGTACTACATATGCAAGTTGCGAACAATTCCAGCGAGAGCAATTATAGTGGGTGTTACAACAATCGATCTATGAGTGTGATATGTATTAGTAAGAGATCCGAAAACCTAAAGACCATCACAAGAGATTGGATCAGGCTACCACTTCACAACCATGATTCAATTCTAACTGAGTTGTGGTCTTGGTGGGTGTTACTGCCTAGCGATCTCAGTTCAGGGAGGTTCAAATAAGTTCCGACAATGATCTCTTAGGGAAATCTAATCGCTTAAAGTCCTCAAGTTCGGATCCGGGATCACGATTCAAGGGGGATTTGAGTAAGCGTTGTGAAAACCTTTCCATATATTGAAATGACAAAGACAAAGTACATGAAATATTTGAATGTGAAGGATATATTTTACAACCAAGAGAAGTATCTCTTCAGGTCATCTTCGCTCCAAGTGTTGGGGATATCGTTGCCATCGTAGGTCTGCAACCGGCAACCACCATTATTTAGAGATTCTTTGATGATAAAAGGTCATGCCCAATTAGGATTAAGCTTCCTAACTGAAGTCATTCTCCTCACTACGTCTACCTTCTTCATCACCAGATCTTCGACAACAAACTGTTTTACCCTGATATGCTTGTCGAAGTGTTTCGCCATTCTCCGTTTGACTTCCTCTTGCCGAATGACTACTAGGTCTCTTAGCTCCTTGATGAGGTCCAGGTTGCATCTCATGTCGTCCTCATTGTCTTTCATTCAGTCTTCATTCCCCTTGCTTCAATGTGATAACTCTTGTGCTCTTTACTTCAAATTCAACTGGAATGAGTGCCTCAGATCGATGCGACAATTTGAATGACGTTTCCCCTGTGGCAGATCTTGGAGTGGTCAGGAGGGCCCAAAAGACAGAGGAAGTTGCTAGGCCTAATTGCTTCAGACATTTTCTACTTTTTTCTTCAGAAGGTTTATGATTAACTTGTTGACTGCTTCTACCTGCTCGTTGCTCCTTGGATGATGGACCGAGGAATAGTGAAGTTCAATCCCAATTTACTGACAAAAGCTTTTCAACTCATCATTGGAGAATTGAGGACCATTATCAGTGATTATGACCATCGATATTCCGTGCTGACACACGATCTTTCCCCAGATAAAATTCTTCACAATTTGAGTTGTTTTTGCCAATGTCTTCGCCTCAATCCACTTGCTAAAGTAGTCCATCATTACCAAGATGTACCTCCATTGTTCACTTGCCATCGGAAAAGGTCCGAGGATATCCATTCCCGAAATGACAAACGATCAGTCGAACGTAATTGATTAGGATGGAATGCCCTAAACCGGGCGTACATATATAGCTCAGAAATAAAAAAACATAAAAAACATAATAATTATATTCAACTCTCCCCCTCAAGTTGGGAATATATATTGATCATTCCCAACTTGTTTGTGTTGTCCTTGAAGTTGTCGCTGTATAAACCCTTGGTGAAGACGTCCGCAAGCTGATCGGATGAGTTCACAAAAGGAGTGCAGATATTCCCTTTGTCTAGGTGATCCTTGATGAAATGTCTATCAACTTCCACATGTTTGGTTCTATCATGTTGCACTGGATTGTGCGCAATACTGATGGCGGCTTTGTTGTCGCAGTAGATCATGATAGGATTGTTCCCCTGAAGGCCAATGTCCCGAAAGAGAGTCCTCAACCACAATCCTTCACAAACACCTTGTGCCATTGCCCTATACTCTGCTTCTGCACTTGATCGAGCTACCACATTTTGCTTCTTGCTCCTCCATGAAACGAGGTTGCCTCCCACAAAAGTGCAGTACCCTGTAGTTGATTTTCTGTCATCTTGACTACCAGCCCAATCAGCATCTGTAAACACTTCAACTTCTAAAGATTGACCGTTTTTGAAAAGGATCCCACGGCCGGGTGCCTTTTTGAGATACCGTAACACTCTAAAGGCCGCCTGCTGATGACGAATGGAAGGAGAATGCATATACCTACTTAGGACCCCCACAGCATACGTAATGTCAGGGCGAGTATGGGACAGGTATATGAGTCGTCCAACCAAACGTTGGTATTTTGAGACATCCACCTTTTCTCCACTAGTATCTGCATCAATTTTGTGATTAGCCTCAATGGGGGTGTCCACGGGTGCACACCCAAGCATCCCAGTCTCTTCAAGAAGATCTAGAGTATACTTCCTTTGGGAGATGAAGATCCCTTGTTGAGACCTTGCCACTTCAATTCCCAAGAAATATTTCAGCTTTCCCAGGTCTTTAACTTCAAATTCCTTGCTCAGTTGTTCCTTCAAGTAAATGATCTCCTCCATGTGATCCTCGGTAATATTGATGTCGTCCACATACACAATAAGAATAGAGACCTGGGCACCTTTTCTCTTAATAAAGAGTGCGTGGTCATCATGACTTTGAGTGTACCCAAGTTGAAGCATGAACTTGTAAAAACGCCCAAACCACGCTCTCGGAGACTGTTTCAAGCCGTACAGAGATTTTAGTACTCGACACACCTTCCCCTTGGACCCTTTGATAACAGAGCCCGGTGGAATATCCATGTATACCTCCTCCTCCAGATCACCATTCAAAAAAGCATTCTTGATATCTAGCTGAAGTAGTTCCCATCTACGACTTGCAGCAACAGAAAAAAGAACGCGGATTGAGTTCATCTTAGCAACAAGAGCAAAGGTCTCCTGGTAGTCAATGCCCTGGGCCTGGGTATATCCCTGAGCCACCAAACGAGCTTTATACCGCTCCACAACACCATCTTGGTTTTGTTTAACTGTGAATACCCAACGGGATTTGACCGTTCGCTTCCCTGGAGGAAGGCTCACCAGCTGCCATGTTTTATTCTTGTCCAGGGCACGTAATTCCTCCTCCATTGCCGCTTTCCATTCAGGTATCTGAGCAGCCTCCTGCCATGTCTTAGGGATAACAATAGATGAAAGAGAAGAAACAAAGGCTTGATGTGCCTGAGAAAGGTGATCATAACGAATGTAGTTGGCAATGGGATGTTTAGTGCTACCCTTCTTACCTATAAGACGGGCAAGAGGAATATGGAGGTCGTCATCAGAATCTGGGCTGGAGGCATTAACCGGTACTGGCGGAACATCTTCAGTCTGCACATGCTCAACAGTCGTGGGACGACGGGAGTATGTGTATATGATCGGAGGAGCGGAGGTAGAAGGAACAGGAGCAGGTGGCGGAACGAGATCAGGTGGAGGAGCAGGAACAGAAGGATGAGTAGCACAAATCGGAAGCGGGGAGTCGGTCATCTCGGCACCAGTACTAATCATCTCCCCCTGACGAGGACCAAAGTACGACTCCCCCTCACGAAAGGTGACATCGACAGTACAATAATACCGACGTGTCGGAGGGTGATAACATCTATACCCTTTGGTGGTAGAAGAATAACCAACAAAAACACATCGAAGGGACCGCGCATCAAGTTTATCACGATGCGGGGTATGGACATGAACAAAACACACGGAGCCGAAGATACGAGGGGAAAGATGAGAGGTGTGGGCAATGTGTTTTTGTTCTAGGCGAGAGAGAGGCGTAGCAAACGAGAGAGCACGGGACGGAAGGCGGTTAATGAGATGTGCGGCGGTAAGAACAACATCCCCCCAATAGGATTTAGGGAGGTGCATAGAAAGAAGTAAGCACCGGGCCACCTCCAGCAACTGCCGATTCTTCCGTTCGGCCACCCCATTTTGAGTGGAGGTGTGGACACATGTAGTTTGATGGATTATACCATGGTCCGCAAGATAAGCCCCAAAGACACCGCGATCGTCATATTCTCCACCATTATCACTACGTAACACACGCATTGTGCCTCCGAATTGTTGGACCACCATCTTATGAAAGTTTTGAAAGCAAGAAAGAACGTCACTTTTCTTTTTAAGCATATAAAGCCAAGTAGTGCGAGAGTAGCAATCAATAAACGTTACAAACCATCTAAATCCAGATAAAGAGAGAACAGGGGATGGACCCCAAACATCAAAGTGAATAACATCAAATGGATACAGACTAGGGACAGACAAATGAGTAGAACGACACCGTACATGTTTAGATTGTTCACAAGCATCATAAGAAAATGACGGAAGTAAATGATGAAAAGCAGGAAACAATTTAGTAAGATATAAAGGAGAAGGGTGGACAAGGCGCTGATGCCATCGTCGAAGATCATCAAGAGTCGGAGATCTGGTGGAAGATAGGGCACTGGGAGAAGACTGGTTCAGCAAGTACAGGCCGCCGACATTCCTACCACTGCCAAGTGTCCGCCTCGTAGCTAGATCCTGAAATACACAAACATCAGGAAAAAATGTCACAGAACAGTGTAATGAGTTAGTCAAGTGACTAATAGAGAGTAAATTTCTGGGAAAAGAAGGAACATGTAAAACAGAGGAAAGTGATAGGTCAGGAGAACATGGAACTGTCCCTTTACCGGCAATGGAAGAGAGGGAGCCATTGACAGCAATAACCTTATCACGACCAGAAAGGGGAGTATAGGAGGTAAAACGTGAGGCAGAGCCAGTCATGTGGTCGGTCGCACCTGAGTCGATTATCCACTCGGAGGGTGTGGAAGACATGGCATGAGCACTGGACAGACCTGAAGTGGCAACAGCAGCATGGGAGGAAGCAGGAGTAGAGTCAGTGTGAGAGCGCAACAAGCGTCGGAAGGCCTCTAACTCAGCGGTAGACAGGCCTCCAGAGGTATCGTCCAGAACGGCAGTAGAGTGAGCAGAAGACTGAGAGCGGCTATCAGAGGGACGACCACCACCACCACCACGGTACCCTCCTCTACCACGGGTACCAGAGCCCCGACCACTTGGAGCAAGGTGCGGGTGCAGACGAAAACAAGAGCTTTTGACATGGCCTGTCTTCCCGCAATGACTACAAACAGGGGAAGGACCACGAGTCATACTTGCCAGCGCAGAGTGATCGGTAGCAGAACCAAGAGTGCGACGACGATTCTCATCACTGAGGAGCATGCTGAATGCCTCCCGAAGGGAGGGAAGAGGCTCATGATGGAGAATATGCAGACGAACAGCATCAAACTCCATGCTAAGGCCCATAAGGAAGACATGAACACAGAAACGGTCTTTATCCTTCTGAAGTGCCACCGCATCAACCGTACAAGCAGCAGTAAAGGTATTAAAGAAGTCCAACTCCTGATAAAGACGCTCAAACTCAGAGTAGTAGGCGGCAGCGGGCATAGTCCCCTGTCTCAATTCCAGAACACGGCGAGTGAGCTCATATACCTGCATCGAACTGCCTGCCTGGGAGTAAGTATCACGGGCTCTCGTCCAAATATCATATGCGGAGTCCAACAACATATAGCTTCGATACACCTGAGGGGACATCGAATGAAGCAGCCACGAGACGACCAACGAATTGTCCGCATCCCATTTGCGCCACGAGGGATCGGAACGTGATGGCTCAACAATAGTACCATCAATAAGACCATACAACTGGTGGCTGCGAATCGCATGTTGAGCCGCCCTAGACCATTCCAGGTAATTTGTGCCATCCAAAGCGACTGTAGTAATCTTCAAAGACTGGCCATGACTCCGAGGAGGATCATCCGAGGAACGATGCAAAGCATCAACCGGAAGAGCCGAAGATGGAGGGGCCAAAGATCCGGGAAGAGCACCGGATTGAGAAGAGGGAGAAAAAGTGGAAGGATCTCCCATAGAGAAAAAAAAAGAAGATCTCAAGAGAAATGAGAGAACATCCTACGGGTGCAGACTAAATCTGAAAAACGAAGAGAGCACCCGAGGATGGAAGAGAGGCGTCTCCGGCAGCCCCCATGGAGGACAAAACGGCAAGCCGAAAGAGAAGGCGGAGGAGGAGAAGGAAAAAAAAAGGGCGAGCCCTGCTAATGGAGGAGATGCGTCGGCCGACTGGAGGAGATGCGTCGGCTAACGCATCCAGCCGCTCACGGCGAGCCCTGCTGGCGGCGAGCAGGCGACGGGAGATCGGCGAGAGGAGCGCGAGCCTTGCTGGCGGCGAGAGGAGCGCAGGAGATCGGCGCGGGTGACGTCGAGCGGAAGCAGGCGACGCGACAAAGGAGCGGCGGAAATTTCCCTTTCCCTCTGATACCAAGTCGAACGTAATTGATTAGGATGGAATGCCCTAAACCGGGCGCACATATATAGCTCCGAAATAAAAAAAACATAAAAACATAATAATTATATTCAACTCGATCAAGGGGTGGAAATAAAGCGTGGCTGTTGAGCAGACTTAAATTGTGGTGGAGCAAATTTCTGACACTGGAAGTACTTCTTGGCATATTGCTACGACAAAATGCTAAGGAGTGGAAATATAGCGTAGATGTTGAGCAAACTTCAATTGTAGAGGAGCAGATTTCTGACACTAGAGACACTTCTTGGCATATTGCTCCGCATCTTATTTCATCTATGATCAGAAGTACCATTGCCTAAGAATTCTTTTTTTCGAAGATACGTCCAACTGAGTGACTTCCACATTTTCGAGAGTGGATTTCTTGTAATATGATTTGTTTTCTTCCTCGAAAACGCATCTTGCCAACGGTGATATGAATGTTCTTCTGTACAAAATTCCAAAGAGAAGAAAGTAGTATTCTGCTGCCTTGAACTTGAACCTTCGCTTATTAGTGGTACTTGAATGATACTCCCCGGTGGATATGAACAGATCCATCCACGACGAGTGACGATCGATTTCCATGACTTCTCCTTCCTCGATCGCTGGATGAAAAAGTTCGGTAATGGTGCATTCTGACAGGAGTCCATATTTCGCTATTTCACCATTCTTCGTATTTTTTGCTACGGTATATGTTGTATGTCGAAGGTTTTGAAGTTTCCGATGTCTTTTTTCACTACCACCAAGTATTTTTTGAGGACCGCATCTCTTGTCTCGAAGATCCTTTTCACCTGTGATGCCATCACCAACGAATCTGTATGTACTTCAATGTCTTCTATGCCTAGTTCCTTTGCAAGTCATAATCCAGCGATGAGTGCCTCATATTCTGTTTGGTTATTTGTGGTGGAAAAATATAGCTTGACGGCCTGCTCGATCCGAGCACCATTTGGATTAAAAATATAACTCCAACACCTGATGAATTTTCACCAGAAGCTCCATCCACAAACATCATCCAAGATAGGGGAGTTGTGATTCCCCTTTTGGCGATTTTCTCTTCCGCAAAATCTATCAGAAAATCCGCAAGAATTTGGGCTTTAATTGCCTTCCTCGACATGTACTAAATGTCGACTTCTCCAAGCCCGATTGCCCACTTGGCTAGTCTTCCTGAGTGCTTGTGTTTCTCCAAGGTTTTTTTCCAAGGGTGATCCAATTTGCACTGAGTGGCCTTGAAAGTATGAACAGAGTTTTCGTGTCGATATGATCAAAGTTAGAGCTAGCTTTTTCAAGATTGGATATCGGTTTTCGGCTTCTTTCAGTACTCTACTGACATAATGAATTGAAAATTGTTTCTTCCCTTCTTCTCGACCAATACTGAGCTTGTGGCTTCAGAACCAACTCCCAGATACAACAACAAATCTTCCCTCTCCCGAGGGATTTGTAGAGAAGAGTGGGCATTAATTGTTTCATGAGCTCTTCGAAGGCCCTGCTGCATTTTCCAGTCCACTCGAACTTAGAAGCTTCGCAGAGGGTTTTGAAGATTGGTGCACATTTATCTCCGGATAGAGAGATGGAACGAGTCAATCTGCCAATCCTCCTTGCTAGCTTTTGAACTTTGCTGCAACCGTCCCCGCATCCGAGAATGCATGATATCATCACGCGTAAGTTATCTTTTTTTTGTTATTTCATTTATATTATGCTATTTTCTTTTCCCATGCCCCGATCTTATTTAGAGTTTGTTCGGCTCATCGGCTTGACCACTCGGTTGAGTCCATGAATAAATGGTCAATTTTGAGTAAATAGGGCGGAAAAGACATGCTTAATTAATTAAGGACGCATAAGACTAAAGTGGAAATATCTCAAATTAGAAGGTTTGATTTTATGAAAGGGAGAAAAATTTAAGAAATAATATTTTGGAACAAATGGTAAAAAGGCATAAAATTTAGTTCCTTTTGGAAACAAATCAAAATAAATTTTAGTATGTTTTTTTTTAATAAAGGGAGTCATTCTGTAATCGGAAGAGGGAGCCGGTCATTCAAAGAGGAATCGAATCCTTTTTCGTTTTCCTCTATAATCCGGAGAAACTCATGTTCTTGCAACTTCCTTCTCGATCAGCTTCCCCGCCAACCAATAGAACCTCCCAGCCAAGGACGACGCGTCATCTCTTTTCAGCGACCCCGCCGCCGCCCGCGCTCATCATACTTCCGCCGCCACGGCATCCACCCTCTCTTCAGGTCGCCGTCGACTCTGATGGCCTATTCCGGCGACAGAAGCTTCATGACTTTGCTTCTTCCAGAGGCCGACAACTACGTCTTCCTGTCCTCCCATTGTTCCGCCGACAGAGCTCGATGCCAGTGTGACAGTAACCCGATAACAACCTTGTGCAACAGAGTAAAAGGTTCCACCTGATTATTTGCATACCTTTTGACGTAGGACGAATCTATTGGTGGCGAATTTACGATGTCCTAACCCTATATGCAATGTGAAAATTCATGCAATGACTGCAATGAACCTAAACACCGTCTAATGAAGGGCTGGATACATGGTGTGTGATTACTAGAATGCAACCTAATGTGATGTGTGGGAAGATAACTCTACTCACCTTAACTACTATATGTAAAATGTAAGATTCGACGGTGAATTCAAGACATAATAATAAAGGATTAAATCACACGCATATAATTTTAGCAAAAACAAAATAATTCTTCTAGGCAAAGCAAACTTATGCATTACTCCGCTTGGAGGGCCAAAACAAGAACGCGCGACGAATGATTCCTACAAACCACAAAATATACCAAAAGCAAACGACCACGATGCTTTCGATCCAAACAAGTATGAAATCACATTATCATATATTAAAGTTGAAGAAATTGTATCAAACAACGATAAAACAATACTCATGAAGTAAGGGGAGGCTGTAGCTTGAAAATCCGATGATTCACGGGTGCTTGGTGGCTGCCCTGGAGAATGAAGATGGATGTATGTTGGTTGTACAAGAGGGAATGTGTCTGCTTTGTGGATGGAATAGGGTGGGAATGCTGTAGGGAGGCTCAGATATAGTTGTATTTGAGTGGAGGGTATTAGATAAGGCTTGGGAGTGGCTGCTGGAGGGGTTTGGCAGCAACAGAATCTCGTTGGGATGGCTTGGCTGCAAGTAATGATTACTGGGAAGAGTAATGATTCCGGAATACTTTCTCCAAATCTGCAATAGCTATGAGGGCTGCCCCTACCCTCTTATTTATAATAAAACATGACTTAGGACAACCATCTTGGACGACTATGATTGGCCGTTCACGATGGTTGTATGATCTCACTAAATAAAACACAAGAAAATAAAACAAATGCTTGAAAACATTGAAACGTCGATCCGGACGCATCCACAGAGTCAGATTGTCGATCTGAAGATGCCATATATGGCAGGTGGCCAATCGATCCCGAATGGCCCCAAAATTTGTGCTCCACCGCGGGTTCGCGCCTCCGTTCCGCATCACCCTCTATCGTAGGTTTCATGACCTGCGACATGACAAATTATCAGTGGACGAATACACAAATGAGTTTCTCGTACCCCAGTCTCGCCTCGACCTCCGAGAGGAAGATGACATGACTGTATCCCGTTATCTGAACGGGTTACATTATTCCATTAGAGATCAGTTAGAGCTTCATGACTATAGGATTTCGGAGAGATCTCGATTCGAGGACGTAGAGTAGAAGACCCTCCAGAAGAGGACATTCAGAATTAGGTCTACTGATAGTCCCCTACTCACTCACACCTCTACCCCTACGGTTAGGACCGTCAGACCCTCTCATCCGATCATGCCCCCGAGTACCGCTGCACTTTCTGCTGCACCCCTCTGGAGGCAAGGAGATTATAGGAACTAAACCACAGCCTGGTGTATTTAGATGTTTTAGGTGTATAGAGCCGGGTCACAAGTCTTCTGAGTGTCCGCGACGTCACTTCGTTGCTATCGTTGATTCTAAAAATGGGCAAGAACCTGAGTGCGAAGTCTTCCTTAGCGACTCCTAGTCTTAACCTATTTCTGACCCCTTGTTAGAGAGTGAGTTAGAGGTCGAAAGAGAACAACCTGATCAGCTAGTGTGCGTTCTCTACCACAGTCTACTGATCCGTCGGGCTCCAATTGATGACGATTGGTTGAGGAACAATATTTTTCGTACAATCGCTCGCATACATAAATAGTTTTGTTCCATCATAATTGATAGCGTCAGTATGAAGAACTTTGTTTCTCAACACACGGTTGATAAGTTAAAACTGAAAACACAGCCACTAGAAAAACTTTACAGTATATCATGGGTCACTAGTAGTACTACGATACCCATCACGCACCAGTGTCTCGTAAAGTTTTCTATACGTAGCACATATCAGAACTTGGTCTGGTGTTATGTCGGCACTATCGAGGTCTGTCATATCCTACTAGGGCGACCTTGACAGTAAGATAAGCATGTCTTGCATGACGGTGTAAAAACTCTCATTCCTTCGAGCGCACTGGCCGCAAGATTGTTCTTCTCCCCAAAAGAATAACCTTGTTCTTAGAGCCCCAGAGAGGTCTTCACACCCACATAGTACTGTTTCTGCTATATCCTTTCCCTCCGTCACTATATTACTGTCTAGACCACAATTATAGGAGGATTTGAAGGATAATGATGTAGTTTATATGCTATCTAACATTGATTCCACCCTCACCACAATAGACATCCCTAGTGTCGTACGACCTCTTATTGACGAGTTCTTTGAGATTATGCCGGAGGAGTTACCCGATCAGCTCCCTCCGATGAGAGATATTCAGCACTGTATTGATCTGATGCCAAGAGTTAACCTACCTCATCTTCCCCATCATCGTATGAGTGCGAATGAGCATGAGGAACTCCATATGCTGGTGATTGATCTAATATCGAAAGGTCATATTAGGGAGATCATGAACTCTTGTGTTCCCGCATTACTTGTTCCCAGGAAAGATGGAACATGACGCGTGTGTGTCGATAGTCGAGCGATTAATAAAATGACTATCTTAGTGGGTCTAGTGTGTTTTCGAAGGTAGATCTGAAGTGTGAGTACCGCCAGATCCGAATCCGACCCGGGGATGAGTGGAAGACTGTGTTTAAGACGGGAGAGGGTTTATAGGCGTGGCTAATGATGCCTTTTGGTCTCTCCAATGCACCCATCACATTTATGTGAGTGATGAATCAAGTTCTTAGACCACTCATTAGAGTTCACGTAGTGGTTTATTTTGATGACATTCTGATTTACAGTACTGATCCTGATCAACACCTGATTCATCTTAGGCAAATGTTGGAGATCCTCCGCACTAATAAACTATATGCCAACTTGAAGAAGTGCATTTTTATGATTGATAGTCTAACCTTCTTAGGTTATATTATTTCATCTGAGTGCATTAAAGTTGATAGGGAGAATGTCAAGATGATAGAATCATGGCCTAGCCTTAGGACGATTACTGATGCTCGAGGATTTCATGGGTTACCATCTTTTTATCGACGGTTCATTCGAAATATTAGTACACTGATTGCGCCCATCACTGATTGTTTTAAAAAGGGGTTATTTATTTGGACTAAAGAGGCAGAGTACGTATTCCTATTAGTTTAAGAGAGACTCACTAGTGCAACAGTATTAGCGCTGCCTGATTTTGATAAGATTTTCGAGGTTGACTGATGCATCCATTATAGGCAATGTCGCAATATTGAGTCAGGAGGGTCAACCTATAACATTTTTTAGTGAGAAGTTGAACGAAACAAAGACTAAATATTCCACGTATGAAAGAGTTCTATGCTATCGTTCAGGATCTCCGCCACTAGTGGCACTACCTGATCCAACGTGAGTTTGTGCTGAATACATGCCACAAGGCCTAAAACATTTGAACTCTCAGGTAGTGATTAGATGACACGCAAAGTGGGCTGCATAACTTCAAAAGTGTACCTTTCACTTAAAGCACAAACTCAGTGTCACGAATCGAGTAGCAAACGCCCTTAGTCGCCGCTCACATCTACTAGTCATCCCTGCAACCACGTATTACTGATTTAGACTCCCAGCGTGACTTGAATGCAATTGAACCTTTCTTTCGCGACATCTTAGCTTCTTGTCGTCATAGCTGGACTGATCCTATTACCCAGTACATGGTGAATGAGGGATATCTATTTAGGGGAACCCGTCTTTGCATCTACGAAGGACCCCTTTGAGAGACGCTACTTAGGGAGCTTCACTCATCCGGGTTAACTGGACATGTGGGGTAATCCAAATTGTTAGATCACGCCAGTGTTAGATATTATTGGCCGAAGATAAAACACGATGTCATCGAGTTTATTAGACATTGCACGACATGTCAATTGTATAAAGGGCACTCGTAAAAAACATGATTATACACCCTTACCGATTCCTGAGAGGCCGTGCGATGACATTTCAATGGATTTCGTAGTAGGCCTTCCTCACACTCAGAGGAAAGTAGACTCTATTTTTGTAGTAGTAGATTGTTTTAAAAAACTGGGGCATTTCATCTAATAGCATAGAAACACCTCTAGTGCTGTACAGATCGCTGAATTTTTTATAAAGAAATCGTTAGGTTGCATGGCATTCCTGGGTCGATCACATTTGATAGGGATACACATTTTATGGGATGTTTTTAGAAAACACTGTGGGGGCAACTGGGAACCAAACTCGAGTTTAGTAGCGCTTATCACCCTCAGACCGATGTACAGACTGAGTAGGAGTTTGAGGGACCTTCTTAGGTGTTTATCTGAGGAAAATCCAAAGCAATGAGATCTTGTATTTTCGCAAGCTGAATTCAATTCAATAATTCTAAAAACTGCTCAACTAGTAAATCTACTTTCGAGATTGTCTATAGACTCTCCATCCCACACTTACTTCATCGCCACTCTCTGCCATCTCATGAACATATTTCTTTTGATGCGCAAGCTCATATTGGATATTTAAAAGTAGAAATATTGCTAATAAATTGCTAGTAACTTTTGAAAATTATAAATCCATGACCGATCGTTATTGCCAGGAGTTATACTTTTCATAAGGAGATTGTGTGTTTGCTTATTTCAGGAAGCATGGATTTACTCTGGGAACATATCATAAACTACAATAAAGCGATCATGAGCGACTTAGCGAGTTATCTTCCATTTGCGATCATGAGCGACTTAGCAATTCCAAAGTAGTGGGATGCCCTCTCCTGACTCCCTTCCTTGGACTACTTAGTGCCCCCACCCTGGACGCTTTCCTCAACACTCCACCTATAAAACCATCCATGAGTATAGGTTCTTCCTGCTCTATCCTTGTCATTTTTTCGATTCTTATCAACACCGAGAGCCTGGTGCTGACCTCGTAGTGGATGCCTCACTTGTTTCTGAGGGCACCACATATGATGTAGACCGGACTCTTGAGACGATTTTTAAATAAATAAACTTGGAGGCAATTAAGAGAAATTCGACTCAGAGTTTCTTATGCGCTCGTTCTCAGAACAACCCAGTGTTGTAAAGCTATTAATCAAAATTCGAGAGTGAAATTCTTTTTGCGCTTGCGGTTTGGATCTTAACACGAATCAAGTGCTCTACAGATAAAACAATGCATAAAACAATTTATGGAAATTAACGATAATCGTGAATAGCTAAGGAGATTAGGGCAAACTCAATACTATTTAAAGAACTGGATAAAAATATTGTAATGAAAGTTAAGCATTTGAGATGGAGGAGTTTTATCAAACATGAACTGGCTGCAACTAAGAAGGGGGGCTCACTTAAGCTGGGAGAGCCGGACCCGCGAGAGGCGGGCTGGGTCCAATCTGGTCGTTGGAGGAGAAAGCTAGGGTTCGACCGAGCCTCTGGGACGGATCAACGAGCAAGGTCTGGAGCGGCGTCGAAGTCGACATGTCCTTACAGGGATTTCTTGGCCGCCGCGTGCAGGAATACCAGCGCCAGATGCGGAATACCGGCATCGCAGGGAAGTAGTTCCGCCGTTGGAGTGGCCGTCGCTGTCGACGACGACAGATTCACCCACCGGAGTAGTCGCCTACAGGATCCGTTGGTTACTGGGGTCGATCAAGAGATTTCTTGCAGAATAGGATTCGCCAGTGGGCTCAGAAATAGGGAAAAGACTCCTTTGTCGGCCGTCAGAGGGGAACGAGATATATTCTCATTTCCTCTGAAAATTGCCCTCCTTTGGCTTCGATTTTGAGAGTTTTTAACAAAGTTTGCGGGTGTTTGAAATTTGGCAGGTCTTCAATCTTCCATTTTTGTTTTTCCCATATATTTATTTTCTAACTTTGTTTTCCTTTAATCAAGTTGTTCTCTAGAGATAGTATGCTTCCTAAATTACAATTTTTTATTTATTTCTTAAATAATGAGAGCTTGCCTTTCTCTCCCCAACCATCCTAAATTATCGGACTTTTTTTATTCATGGTCTTCCCTAACGGTCAACCCGGTAAGCCGTCTCCAAACAGTAAATATGTGCGCGCGAAAACAGCGCAAGAACATAACAGAGAAAATAACTAACATAAATATGAAAATATTAAGATTTGTCTCCGTATGCGACAGGTTGCATCAACCTATGACGATGATGCTCATCTGGAGGATCATCCCACCATTAATGAATCTTTTGACCAACCTTTTGATGTGTCTCCTAATGAGCCAATGCTTCCTTGTGAGGATGAGATTCAGGTGCGTCTCATTTACTAATGCTGGATCATTGACATATCTTCAAATCATATTACTGATTTTTCCCTTGAGCGAGGACCTTGAGCTTAGCATCGAGTGTGTAGAGTTTGTTTCACATACTCTAGAGGATACTCTCGATGTTTTGAGAGACAACCCTATGACCCCTTGCACTCTTGATGCGTACTTGGACACACCACCGCTGACCCACCTGATGACCTTTTCCCTTTTGGAGACCGTCGACACGTCTCAGAGTTACACCATGATGTGAATGTCTCTGACATCCGTTTGGGTTCTCATCACATCTACGACGAATTTCTCTATCTACCACCCATTGAGCCTTCGAACGAGTCACATCCCCCGGGAGACATTTGGCGCGTCATGAACTTGTTTCTTAGTATCGATGTCCCATGAGTCATTTATGTGTTCGTCACACATTTGATCAGTATTTATGCACCCCTCCGCAAGAACCACCCAGTAAACCACCAATCTTTAGGGACATCCACCACTATGTCGAGTCTGCGCTTGTCAGGTCTATTGGATGTCATTTGTCATTTGCATCTATTGCATGAGTTGCATGCCATACTCCAACGTAAAGTTATATTAGATAATGAACATTTTAAAACATGCACGGGTAATCACATGAGAGAGCAAATATCTATAGAAAGTGATTGAGTGATGATTAACTCATTTTTGTAGAGGTTTCCATTGGAGACAACTACGAATCTGAGTGCTAGGAGGATATGACATACACTGTCTTGAGAGAGTCCGATTCAAATTTCTGTGAGCTTGATATTCCTAGGAATATGGGTAGTCATCCTGTATTCTATGTTATAAATTTAATTTTAGATGTGAGGCAACTTAGTTTTTGGGACATTTAACTTTCCAATTCAGTTTCAACTCTCAACTTTATCATTGCCTTGCCTATACCTCCAGCCTCCATTGCAACCCTACCCTTCACCCATATGCCGACTTACTTCGTGCATGAGACCCTCGACAACTTTAGTGAACGACGACTTCCTGTGGACACCACACCTACTAGGAGCTACGAGATTGAGACGTCAGAGTTCATGCAGTTGTTTTCAATCTTTCAAGCCAACACCAAGAGCATGAGAGTCTCCATTCTTCAGAGATGAATGCTTCTGAGTCGGGGAGATTGATGGAGATCGATCGCACACCTTTTGAAGATTTATCGTGTCGATATTTTTTGGATCTTCAAATGAACAGTCGGAGGTCGTGATTGTGAACAACTCGAATTTTCTTATTTTTATGTGTTTTTCTGAGTTGTATTTTGAAAATTAGGTTAAGTCGTTCGTTCAGACGATTTGAGTCATCAGATGCACTTAATATAATTTCCCCTATATATACGTACTCCTATTAGGGCTAATAGGTGGTATCGTGGATTGAAGCCCTTAGCCGCCTCTTCCTTCAGTCCTAGATGGGTGCCGACTCCTGTCACCCTGCTCGGTGCGTCGTCAAGCGGCCACCTCCGCTCCTTCAGCCTCGTGAGGCCCCACTACCACTCATTTCATTCTTGGGAGGCTCCACCACAACCTTCTCCACCCTCCACCATCCTGGTAGTCGTCTCCCACCACCCTCCCACTTCTTCTAGTGCCGACCAGTCCAATTTAACACCGACCGACCCTTCCCTACTCAGGTTGAACTCATCCACTCCATTCCCAGCACATCCCGAGCCCTCCCAAGCCTCCTTCAACCTTCGTTTCCCCTCCAACCACCTCTATAACCCGGATTCCCCTCTTTAGGCCCTCCACCACCCCCGGTCGAACCCATCAACCCTCCATCCACCCTTCCAACTTCCCAAATCCTCCTGAACAACAGTTTCCTCTTTGTTTTCCCCATCCAGCACCCCTCCAAGACACATCTAGCCCCTCCTACCACCTCGCCAACCCGACCAACCCTCCTTTTCCCCATCTAGTGCCTTTACAACCACCCCTATTCGATCTCTGCACTTCCGTACCTTTCCCCTTCCTCATCCAAAACCGCTATAGTCTATGCAACCCTCCCAAGTACCATCCAGCCGTTGTATTCTTCCCCCAACCCTTCCAACAACATCCACCTCCAGTGCCAATGACTTGGTGTTTCTTTACTTCTAGTTTTCACTTTCTCGCATTTTACTAGTGTACATTGATTGCTAGAAAATTTATGCTCTAATATAATTTGACTATTTCACTTTCAGTAGACGTGCATTTCTTATTCTCCCTGCATTTAATTTCATTGCACTCTCATTTAGTTGCAATTATTATCTGCTTGCTTACGTTGATAAATTTGCGATCGATTGTGATGCTAACATAATACTTTAAAATTAGCATTGTTTAATTAATTGCGCGTTGGAGCAAACTGCATGATTGAATTGTTGCATTTATATTAGGGTAATAGTTTATGTTGTAACACCATGTTGTTATTTTGTTTGTGTGCAAGCTCGTATCATCATTTAGAAAACCGCATAGCTTCATTTGCATGTCTTGTACTTTCATTCATTCATCTCGAGTTATGACATCACGCATCGTCTCCTGTAGATTTGGCCTGCGTCAGATACACTGTAAAATATACTGATATTATACAATAATATCCTTGATTGTATTAAGTTTTATAACGAATAAAGAGGATTTAGAAGCTACATATCCTTGATTGATTATAAGTCTTTCCATGCTTAAAAAATGTATGTTAAAAGCATAAAAGTAATTAGCTAATAAGTGTGTTGAACTTATTTAAATTTTTTTTTAATATGAAATAGAAAAAGTGTGAAATAATATATGATGGCCTATATTTTATGGAAGGACATCATTTTGCCATATAAAACAACATGCCCGCCTAATAACTCTTAGCCAAGAGAAAGCTAATATATTCTACCATTGATTGTTTTTGGATTTTCCAACAGAGTGGCCCAGTTTCACTACCATCCTAGCAAACACCTATGCTCAAGGGCCGATGGATTTATACAGGTGTTGTCATCCTCGTGATGGTGATCTTTACGGTTCTCCTGATAATCATCATAATATTCATCCCTGCCGTAATCAAATCGTGTTGGAGGATCAACATGACCTCTTTGGACAGGTGACCGGGGACAGATGATCCACGTAATGATATGAATGGATATGAATGGCTTTTCTGAGGGGATCTTAGGGGTAGATCATAAATTGGCGTATGATCCTATAATATAAGAAGATGCTAACAAGGATGATTTAGATGGTGGTGCACATGCCTCCTTTAAGAAGCTCTTTGAGGTCGAGCATAAACATGCTTATAATCCTCATTTATATATAAAATTCCATCAGTGAATTCCTTCGGGCCCAGCATCGTCGAAGGAAGACGCATCAATTCAGAATCTTTTTTGGTAGAATCTACAGGCGATGGTGAGCTCTACGATGCTTCTGATAATTATCATAATATTTGTCCTTACCATAATCAAATTGTACTAGAGGATGGGTGACTGGTGATGGAGATGATCTACGTAATGATATGTAGGTCTCTTCTGAGGGACTCTCTGGGTCGAGCATAAATTGGTGCATGATCCTCTAATATAGGAGGTTGTTAACAAGGATGATTTGAATGGTGGTGCACTAGCCTCTGCTAAGGTGCTCCTTGAAATCGAGCATACACATGCTTAGAATCCTCTAATGGTGGAGGGTACCAATTCGTAGGATTCCTAAGAAGTCTGTCATCGAGATTATCGAGGCCACGAGTATTTCTTAACTGCTCGGCAAGGAGTTGGGAATGGTCTCGTTGATGGGGAGTGGTGTGACTCTACTTCTATTAGCCTCTAAATCATCGACTCGAGTGTCAATGTCCCTACTTAGGCACTAAAGCCATCAAAGTGAGCTTGTGTGTGCCCCAAGTGAGTGTGTATGTGACCAATCCGATCTAAAGGGCGTTTTTGGAAGTCAGCTTTTGACATCTCTATATTTGAGCTAGTCGCTTGGGCCGCGGGGTTACTATAACCCCACATGAATTCCTGTGTACTTTATCATTGCGTAACATAAATAAGCCCTAAACTTGAGGCTCTGAAACCAGATTTGATGCAGGATAACTCTATAGGAATCAACGATGGCTTAATTGTATATGTGAAACCCAGGAAAACACACAATCAATGACTAAAATCAACACTACTTTGATGTTAGTGTGATGCAACTTAATGGTTTATCAACCAATGATATTCGACAAAGAATCCATTTAATTATCTAACTTCAAACTTACACTTAAATAGCAATTGATTACAATGATTTCAATATAGGGTTATTTGTGGTGATGCAAAACACCAAGAAATTATCTACGATGTGAATAAGCAATACACAATCAATTGAATAAAAGAGGGGCAAATGTAATACAACTGAATTTAACTAAGAAAACATTAGATCATTCGTGCAATATAGAAAAAATGAAAACAATTAAAACTCATCAGGTAATTGGGATGGAACGGGAATTGGAAGTGGTCGGTGTCTGCTGGTGGAGGGAAGAACTCAGGAAGGGTGCAGGGTTGTATTCCCGGAAGTGATGTTGCTGGGATTGGCTGTGGGAATTTTTGGTGGGTCTGAGGAAAAGAGACAATGGTCAGTGGGGTTGGGGAGGTGTGTTTTCCATGGAGCTGGATAAATGGTGGCCGGAAAGGGGCCGTGAAGAGTGGGTGCTGGGGTAACTATACTGAGTGGGAGGAGATTGGCTAAGGCTGCAGTTGATAGTTGGGTCGGTGGATGGGGAAAACACCTGGGTAGAAATGATATTGGGATGAGTAGGGGATGGTGGTTAGAAGTTAAGCAGGAGAAGGCAACATTGGTTGGAAAGGCGTGCCTAAGGTGGCGACGATTGTAGGAATCACCACCTTCAGATGGAATCGTGAACTTCAACACCTACGTATAGTTCAACACCTACGTATGGCCAACAACTCATATGCAGGAAGCCAAACCATTGATCCCTCACGCCTAATACTCATTGAGTATAAATAGAAGGAATGAGGAATGTCTCAGATCATTCGGTCTGGGTTAAATACCCAAAATTGGCACTCAAAAGAAAATAATAAAAAATACATGAGATGATGAAAAATTATGCCGGGCGTGTTGATGAGCTCTAATTGTCCAGATGATTATGTTATAATAGACGACGAGTAGAATACACCATGACGAGCCTTTGATGATCGTCCTCTGCTTGAGGAGGCTGATCCCTATCAGGTATTTTCAATAGAGCTTTGCTTTTCCGGTAGGATGCTCTTAAAAAACTAACTTCCGGACATAACACGGAAAAATATAAATCACACTCTTGCTAAATTATATTTTAGCCCAGATGTGCTTCGCCAAACATGATAACTCACGGTTCACACACATCATAACAAGCGGGAGCACGGCTCAGTGAAAGTGGCCTTTTGAATCTTTATCCCCGAAGCCATTTTGCCTTCTCTATAGCGGAGGGACTTTTGGCGCACATGATGACTTATTGGCTCACCACTCCTAGGGTAACAAAGTGAACCCCCTTTGTTGAACTGTAGAATGGGTTAAACAGCACCAACCAACGCTTGGCTCCGTATCACCATTGTGGATCTTAGATAGAGGTTAACGAGATAATATCTCAGTTATTGTTAAGCTCATCAGTTTACTTATCTAGATGATAGTTATAATATCATAGCTAAAAATTTTCATTAAAGCGTTGGGAAGGAATCTATGGCTGATTTTAATGATAATGATGACTGATAGCCCTAACCCACTGTCTAATGTATAATCTTTGTTTGCAGATTTGTTTCTGGTGATCCTGGACTTGTATCAATTGAATCAACTTCATCTGGACCACTTGTTTTTCCTGGACCTATAGCAATTGAATTATCTTGCTCTCAAGCACTTGCACAAACTGATCCTTCAACGGCTGATCTCCCAAACATGGTATGAGTGAAAATAATTCATTCATGAATCCTGAAGCAATATGCATGTATAATCTCTATTCTGGATGAAATTTGCCTATATAAGAGTAATGGTGTAAATTTCTCGAACATGGATAAGGTGAGATCATGTTCGGCTTGGTTCATTAACCATCAAGCCGAGCATAATGAGCTCAAGTTTGTTAACAAAATAAATATGTTGTTTGTGTTAGGTTTGCTTATTATCGATACAAACACGAACTGGATATTATCAAATGCATCAATAGACAATAGTTATTTTTTATTGCCGTATTCATTTTTATGAGAAGTTTGTAATTTATATTATAGTTCTTCTATGAATAAAAATTGTCATGATTTTTCATGTATATTCAGTGTTTATGCATATGTAAACTATTGCTTTGTGTACACACACACACGAGCATCTCCATAAGGGCTACACCTGTGCTCGATGCTCTCGGGCGGATTTCGCCCGCATGCAAGCGGTCTGCACCTGCATGCAAGAGAACTGTGTCCGCATGCAATAGAATCGCGCCCGCTTGCAAGAGAGCAGTGAATCTAAAATACATTTATAGTTAGTCTTGAAACTTTCACAGTTACATATCTAAGGAGTTACATATCTAAGGAGTTACATATCTAAGGAGGACGACGACTTTCAAATACAATGAGAAGGTTTTATAGAATGGAAGATTTAATTTTAAAGAGAACATTCCTCGATATTGGATAAAATGGCATACTTTCCCCATCCTCTTCTACGTCATTATATAGAACAACCATAAACCTGTCTCGACCAGTAAAATTTTCCTAGGCTGAAAGAACATGTAACAAATCTTTTTTTAAGTTCGATGAAAGTACCTCACTATTAAAACCAGAGTCATGATCTTGTTCAGAAGAAGCTCCCAAGTTTATCTCATCTTCTTCACAGTTGTTATCATTGTCATCCTCACAGGAGTCAAAAGATTAGGTAAGATAATGTGATGAAAATTTGTTGAAGGTATTTTGCATAATTTAATTAGATTTACGACAATAGCAAATCATGATTATTTGACAATATCGAGCTTCTGCATCTTTGTCACCCCTCAAATCTATAACATCACTATCATTATCCACCTCCATATGACAATCATCGTACACTCAGGTGGTACTTGTGATTCTCCTCATTTGTGTTAATTGCATGGAACAAACGTACCCCGGACGCGACAGACATGGGGCTTTGCCCATATGCCAGAGTTTTTCTTAGGCGAAGCGCCAGCCACTGGGCTTCACCCCTATCCCTAACTGCGATCGTGACGGGGCTCTGCCCATATGATGGACTTTTTTACGAACCCGCTAGGCAACGGGGCTTCACTCGTATCCCTAACTGTGACAGTGCGGGTCACTTTTAAAATCTTGATTTTCCAACCTAAATTAACCAACGTTCCTTTTTATTGTTCTTCTTGTTCTTGTTATTATTCTCAAGTAATGAGGTAGTGGGGAGTTGGCTATGGAGTGGTGATGGTGGTGAGAGGGTGGTGGGTGACTGGAGGTAATCGCCAGAGTGGTCGTGGTGGACGGAGGTGGTTTCTGACGATCGTCGGAAAACTGAAAATGAATGAAAACTAAGTGGCAGTGGTGGTGGCTTGAGGGAGGTGGTCGGAGGGTGTTTCCGTCGATCGTCGGAAAATCAAATGGATAGAAATTAAGTGGTGGAGGAAGAGGAGGGATGTCGGCCCTTTGGTGATGGAGGGATAGGAGGGAGGACGACTTTAAGGTGGTGGATTGAGAGAAGGGAGGCCGACCAAGGAGGGTGGAGGATAGGGGGTGGTCGGCTGGTTAGGAGAGAGGGGAAAGGGTGGTAACTAACAAAATTCACACTTTAGTTCGACTTCGGCACTAGGAGATCAAAATACGTCTTTCTTGCTCACTCTTTCAATAGCCATTCATGTAGCCCTCTACCTTTATTTATTGATTAGAGAGGGACAACGAACGATCATGTTTCTCCGTTCGTTGTAACCCCCCAAATACTCACAAATAAAATGAAAATTTAAAAAACCAAAGAACATATATATTTCAATCGACGATTTGCTCGTGACGAGCTATCCCGTCGTCATTGGGTTCCGTGGTCGATATGAGTAGACCCTCACGGGTCGTGTGACATGATTCCCATCAACTCCCCCGCCTCAAAAATATTCATCTCCGAAGAATGAAGATGATAGTGTTGTTATTGTAGGGCTCTGGAGAGTCTCTCGAACTTTGCTACGGAGATCCATGTGTCATCGATAAAAGCGCGACCCTGCCAATGAACCAAGTATTAGACTCTGTTTGGTACTGGTACGAACTTGTGGGCCGCAATCTCAGTGATAACGTGAAAGGTTGCTGTCTATGGATGATGATGCCTGTGTCGGAGAATGTGGTACTGCTGTGGAAGAAGCTGAGATTGTAGCTAAATGATCAATCAGTGTCGAAGGCTCAGGGTCTAGTGAAATAATAGGCAAAGGCTGACGCTGCAATGAAGTATTAGGCGAAAGCTATGGCTGAGGTGGTTTGTGAAGAAGGGTACATATAGTCGCGTGACCCGAAGAATGGAGTCAAATTTTCAATACTGAATACATGTGAATTCCCATACTTTGCAAAATATCTAGTTTGTAAGCATTTGTCCCGATCGCTTTGATAATCGTGTAAGGACCCATTCCCTTGTCATTTAATTTTCGAGCAGTTCCCTTAAGGAACCTCTCAACACGTATACTGACCATCACCCATTCTCCTTCTTTGAAGCTTTGCAATCTCCTGTGTCTATTAACATACAATTTATAAATATCATTATTGCAAATAATCTTATGTCAGATAGACTCATGCATACTGTGGAGGTGTCTAGCAAAAACACTCGACATACTCAATAGGATGACTCTATGGGTAGGGGAATAAGATCTATTGGCTTTGTAGGTTCATAACCTAAGACTACCTAGAATGGACTTAACCCTGTTGTCCTATTTAACGAGCTATTAAATGTGAACTTTGCTGCGGTTAACACTAAATCCCAAGAGATGGTGTGGTCACCTACGAGGGATTGTAATAGATTTTCTAGGCTCCTGTTTATTACTTCTGTTTGACCATCCGTCTGTGGATGATAAGCGGATGAGAATTGTAGCGTAGTGTCTGTCTTGTTCCATAGTGTTTTCCAGAAATAGCTCATGAATCTGACATCGTGATCAGATACAATAGTCTTGGGTAAACCATGAAGTCGAAAGATGTCCCAAACGAATAGAGATGCAACGTGTGATGCATCGTCAGTCTTGCTGCATGCAATGAATTGAGCCATTTTGGAAAATCGATCGTGAACGACAAGAATGGAATCGTGCTTGCGCAGGGTGCGAGGTAGTCCGAGCACAAAATCCATACTGATGTCCACTCATGGATTGTGTGGGACTGAGAGTGGTGTATATAGACCCGTGCTTTGTCAGCACTCAAACAACCTCTCTATTGAGTGTAGGACAATAAATATGGTCTTCTCCTAGTGCGATGGTCTTATCTCTCCCCAAACGTCCCGCTGTCCCACCGACATGCAATTCCCAGATTAGATCACGGATGGATGTCTGGGTAATTCACAAGAAGGTGCCACAAAATAAATAACTATTAGCGATCGAGAATTCAGGGATGACCTCGGGTGGGTCCTGAGACAGTGCGGAGTATATAGTCACAAAGTCAGGAAAATTTGAATACTCCGTGATCAAATGCTTGAATCCCGTTGTCTGAGTAGTAAGGGTGTGGATTAGGCTCACCATGCGGCTAAGTGCTTCCGATGATTTGTTTTCAACACCAACTCGATGTTTGAGAACTTAACGAAAGTCTTGTAAGTACCCAACCCACTTTGCATGATGATGACTCAATTTCTTTTGGGAGTCCAAATAGCGTAAGACCTGATGATTCAATTAAATCATGAATTTGCGAGGAGGTAGTGTCTCCATTATCGCAGGGACTGAACAATCTTTAAAACTCTCAATCGTAATTGGACTTTTAGGAAATGGATTTAGAAGGATAAAAATAAAAAAAGATAAGTAGATCACTTGAAAGATGATAAGGCTTTATATTCAACTTTATTCAATTTGATTTATTTATGAATTTTGATTTAATATGTGAAAGTCATATCACAAGTTATATAAAGTGATCATATCATGATGGTTCAACAAAAGGAAAAGATAAACAACAAAAAAAGGTTAGGCATATCATGAAGTAGAATAATGATATTTCATTTTTGGTTGATTTCTACTTCATGCAAATGATTGGATACTAATGAATGAGAGATTTAGGTATCCAAAGAGGACCGGGTGTGACGGTTCCTTTGGGTACCCAAATACACTGTGTTTGCTTTTGGGGAGATAGTGATGAATGAGCCCTTTTGAGTGGAGTTAGTGTTTCATCTTTAACTTTGGGCCTCCACTCAAACCTTGGACAAACATTATTTTTAGTTTTCAAATTTCCATAATCATTTACTTGAATATTTGGATCAAAATGATTTTTGAATTTATAATTTAAAGGAAATTTGTTTACATTTAATTTTAGGTTGGGAGATACATGATTTTGTAAATAATGGTGATTTTGATTTTGATTTACAAATCCTTTATGTTCCTTACTCCCATTATTAAACTTAGTTAAGATGTTCATATTCATATTCAACTTGTTTTTAGATATAGTTTGATATTGTGAATTTGTATTTACAATTTTCACAAGCAAGTTGATTTTTGATTTTAATTAATCATTCTTGATCTTTAAATTATGTCTAGCTTTATTATAAGCGATTGTGCTATTTTTAAGAGTGGAAACAATTGAATCAATATGATTTTGATAGTTATTTCTATATTCATCAAATGTTTCATCCATTTCTTTAATTTCAATTTTATAGTCTTTGCACTTAGCACAATCATTTTTCAAAGATGAATTTTCTAAACATAATCTTTCATTTTGTTCTTTTACAAAAGTAAACTCCTTTTCAAGTTTCTTGTGTTTTTCTTTTAATTCATTATATTCTACACAAGGTGTAATGTTTTCAATTAAGGAGCCATGGATAGAACTAGATAAATTAGAATTTGATTCTTCATTAATTTTTGCCCTTAAATTTTTATTTTCTAAGCGCAAATGTTTATTAGCATTTTTTAATTTCTTAATTTTGCGCTTTGTAGTTTGAAGCAATTGTAATGTAGAAATAGAAGTACAGAAAATGAGATTTGATTTCCTTACATTGCTTTCGGGGGAGGCACGATTTGAACATATAGTTTCATTTACATCTTTTTGGCACTCCTCTTCCGAAGACAGTACTTCTTCTTCTCTTCCATTTGATGTGTGCTCCATTGATCCGTCATGAGAGGAGCATTCTTGAAGACTTGTGCAAGCTTGCATATTCTCCGGTTCTTGCGATTATTCCATACCTGTAGAAGGAGAATCATAAGTTCTTTCAAGAAAATTCCAAATCTCATATGCGGTAGGTAAATTATAAATAAGTTTGAAAATATTTTGGTCTAACACACAAAATATACTATTCATAGATTTTGCATTTAAAACAATTTCGTTTCTAGTTAGTACGCTAGGTGGCTTTTCAATAGTAATATTCCAAACTTTTTCATCTAAGGCCTTAAGAAAATTTTTCATTAATGTTTTCCACCCTTTATAATTTTTGCCCATAAATAAGGTGATGATAATACTTTTTCATTTATATTAAGATTTTCCCCACTAGTAGAAGCGAGATCATGATCAAGAGACGCCATTATTCCTGGTTGTTAAGCCGATTTGGAATAACCTGGCTCTGATACCACTTGTTGGATCTGTAGGCGCCCTTAGATGGAGGGGGGGTGAATATGGGTTTTAAAAACTTTAACCTTTAATAGAACACTTTTGATATTTTATGTTGAGGTAAGTTTAATCAGGAGTAAAGAGATTGGAATAATGAAATCAATTTTATTCAACATGAAATAGCATGATTATCATTAATAAACTTGATTACAAAATTTGACTTCAATGACGCTAGAAATCAAAGCGAATAATGAAAGACTGTTTGTGTTTTCTATACCTACTCGTATCCCACGAACCGGTTGGCTTTAGCCGATCTCTCCCCAGATACGGCCTCAAGCCGCTCTAGCCAATCTATCACCAGAAAGGCCTCGAGCACCCCCTAGATCTACTCCCTAGACCCAGTCGCCCTGTGGCGAATTCCTCCCTAAGTCCTACCTAGACCTAGTCGCCGTGTGGCGAATTCCCCCTAGTCCCCGCAAGGCCCTAGTCGCCGTGAGGCGAGTTCCTCTACTGAACAAAAAGATATAAAAGGTTACAATTTGAAAGTAAAACAAAACACAAACTAAAAAACTCCCTCAAAAGAAGAACTTGATGTCGATGTAGATGCGATCGTATTGGTCTTCAAGTTCTTTGCATTCACGAACGTTGATGGAGTTCTTCGGGCTGGTTGGAGAAGGCTCTCACGAGTGCTCTGAATATATGACTCCAATCCCTTCTGTATCAGCAAGCAACAACGGAGGAGGCACGCGTCTTTTTATAGATTCAGCCACTATCTCCTGCGGTAGTACTACCGCCCCGCGGTATCCACATTAGGCAATGAAGCACACGGATCGTGGTAGTTTAGGCAACATTCTGAGCTCCAAACACTAGCGCACCGCGGTAACGCTAACACCCCGCGTTAGCGAGATTTCCTTCCTTCAGCCGCAATCTTCTTCCAAATCTGCTCCTCAATCAACTGCAGACGAGATGTTTCCAAAAAGCTATCGCCGGGCGTTAGACCTAACGCGCCGCGATAGTACATGCCAAGCATAGCGACCCGTCGACATTCCTTTTTCTCCACTGTTTCCTTTCTGTCAATAGTTTCCATATATGCTAACGCCAGCGATAGTGCTAACGCTCTGCGGTAGAGCACATTTCATTTCGTCGGGCACATCTTTGTCGAACCGGCCTTATATTTCGTCGAACGAATTTTCGTCGAACGGGATTCGGCTTTCGTCAATCGCAAATTCGTCGAACGCAGTGATAAGCATTTCATCGAGCGCAGCTTTCATTTCGTCGACCTTCATTTTCGTCGATCGCTAACGCCAACGGTAGTTCTAACGCGCCGCAGTAAAGCATGCATTTCGTCGAGCGCCGTGGTAGAGCATGCAGTTCGTCGAACGCAGATTTCATTTCGTCGAACGCCAGTTCGTCGAACGCAGCTTCCATTTCGTCGAACGAACACTAACGCCATCGACAGTACTGACGCTACGCGGTAGCAACAACAAAAGCACTTTTCATGGAAATTTGAAAGCACAGAATCCTGCATACTATAAACACAAAACAAGTATGATCAAATACAATAGGATTTGTTATTGTCAAACCAAGAGATGCGGAAAACATGTTCCAACAATTAAAAGTGGAGAAATATAAGAAACGCACTTCATGATCACCTTAACTATCTTTGAGGTGCCATTTGGGTGAGCTGCGCAGCAGCTGCATGCCGCTGCTTTGAAAAATGCATAGCCAAACGCAAAATATTACGCGAACAGTGGGCGGAAGTTGCCGCGATTTTCCACTGCATAAGAGCGGCAGCGAGTCACGCTCCCCTCTCCACGGTTCGATGACGCTTCCCTAGCTAACACACTCCCTTACCCGATTTTCTTTTGCGATTTCAGCAAGAGGAGCGTGATCCCTCCTTCTAAACACCGCCAAGAGTCTCTGCCAGCCTTCCAGTATACTCCGGCATCCGCTTCAGTGGCATTTACCCTCGCGTCCGCAGACCAACGACTCCTTCCAGCCTCCCCGTTGCCTTTTTGATCGACTACGACCCCCAAATCGGGATCCTGCGCCGACCTCACGACTGATTCCAGGCTCCCCCTCTCCTCTGGTGACCTAACGGCTGGTAAGCCCATAATTCCTTTTCTGACCTAAAATCTGTGCTGTCGTTGTATGTTATTATTTGGATGTCATTGACTACTACTATAATATAAGATGTTAGGAATGTTTTAAGTTATTTCTGGATCCAGTTTTCTGTCTTGTTTTCTATTTTCATGAACTTGTTTTTCTTGTTTGAAAAAATGTGTTGGCAATCCTGTTCCCATTTGTTGTTGGGATATTATATCGACGGAAGGTTGTGATTTGCAAGTGTGGTGAATTTTTGAGATCCTATCCATGAGGTGGTTGCTTGCATTATTATCTTGGTTTGCAAGTATGGTAAAGTATGCATGGGACAATATGTGATTTTTAGTGCAGTAATTTATTTATCTATTTAATGTTTATTTCTCGCAAACTACCATGTCGAGTAAAATGTACTTTATTTTAATTTGTTTAGTGGTTATTTTTAAATTTGTATATCATTTATGAACTATGTAAGAATCTATAATATTTCATATTTTTTCTCTTTGTTTAATAGTTTTATTTTCACAGTAGCCACCACAGATTTATTTTATCAAACAGATAAACCTGCGCCACTGTTTCAAACAACACTGCAAATACGGTTTTTCAAACATTTTCATGAATTTTCTCACCACTTTGCAAAATAGATGATTCTCCCACAACTGCTTCTCTCAGCGTTGCGGCCGAGCCAAACAGGATATGAAGAGGCCACACTCAACTTTGCACAATAAGCCCTGCAATGTAAAATAAATAAGAGGAAAATGTGGGTCAGCTGAAAGTTGATCAACAACGATGTAATGACTTCCCACCTCCTGAGCATTCTAGCGGATCGTAGGGAGCTCCATCACCTGCATATCAACACTTCACAAAAATAATGATAAAAATATGAAAGCGTGTAAACACAATATACATGTAGTGTGTCTCTACCATGGCATGTTTCTTACCGTTGACATACTCAAAAGGGCCTATTATGCATTATGACTTAAAGTACATGACTCCTAAAGATGCTAGCCCAACACCATTAGAGGACCATCATGCCCTAGGCTACACCGTCTATTCAACGATATGCAATCTCATTCATATATACACCCTCGACACTCAATACACATGCACACGAGCCCCATACAAATATAAGGATTCTTGCCTGCTCCGACTATCGATCACGGACGGAGGGCATTCCAACCCTGTAATCAATTCTTGCATTGGGACAATTCCGCCGGCCCATGGCAAAGTAATGCTCACACCCATTCCGGTGGTTCACAAACACATTCACATTCATTCATAGGATGAACCAAACCTCTGTCCCTAACATATGCCAGTAGACGTTCATGCCCGTCATGATTATAGCTAAACACAACTACGTATCCTATGGAATACTCAGTCTGCCCACCAATCTTATAACCATGGAAGACTATGCACGTTCTAGTACCTCAAGCATATCTATGGGGAAAAACACCACAACTACGCCCCGGATCATGAATCTTAGCCCCACATAGCTCATTACATTCATACTAGGTTATCACCCTACTACTCATAAGTGGATAATCATTCTCTTTACACGTGCCTAATCTCCATACGATTCGCCGGTCAAACCTTATGCAAAAGATCAGCAATCGAGCACCAACATCTATCCGCCGATGGATTCTAAAGGTTATGAATCTAGTCCCTGTAACAACCCTAAATTTTGAATTAATAATAATATTATTAATAATAAAGGTTAATTCCCTCCTCTGTTAAAACCCGACCCCCTCCCTGATTAAATCCCGAGCAGCAGCCCCGTTAAATCCCGTCTCCCGCTCGGCTAGGGCTCCCGCAGCCTCGTCTCCCGCGCGCTTCCCGCTCCGTTTTCTGCCGCTCATTTCGCCTCCCTGCTCGTCGGCGCCGCCTCCTCCTGCCGTGGACGACGCCTCCTGCGCCTCCTCCTGCTCCCGGATCCACCTCCAGCCGGCGTCTGCCTCTCTTCTTCTTCCTCTGCGCTCAAGATCGACGGCAGCTCTCCTTCTTCTCCTCCTTCTGCCATGGCCGACTCTTCCTTCTCCCCCTTCCAGGGCTGGCAACCTCCAGCAGCCCTCTTCAAGGGCCGGCAGCAGCCCTCCTCTTCAAGGGCTGACAACCACCCTCTCCTCTTTGGGCTCCGATTTCGCCCTAGGGTTTTGCTCGAACCCTCCTCCTCTCGGATTTTGGACTCGAATTCGGCTCCTTGAGCCCGATTTGGTTTCCTTTGGGTAAGATTTCTCCTGTTCAGATTTCCATAATTTTCTTGGAAAGTTTGCGCTCCAATTTGCGTTTCAGATTTTGTGCTCTTTTTAACCGTCCAATTTCTAGGTTTTTCCTGCTTCCCGGTGTAATTCGTCGCCCTAATTGGCGGAATCTCTCCAAGGCCCTCTTCGATTTAGGGTTTCCGCAACCTAAGCGCCGCCAAGTCTCCGTCTCCGCGTGGAATCTCTTCTCCCCTCTCCTTTGAGGGAGGTAAAATCCGCTAAACTCTCGTTGTTTAATTTCCGCGTCGTAGAATGCTTGAGTTAGCGTAGTAAATTATGCAGCTTCGTTTTCGTTGTGTTTGATCAGGTTTAAAATGTGATTTCTGATTTTTGCTCACGCTTTTTGGCCGCCCCCGTCAGCTTCAGCTTATTTAAGGCAAGTAGAGATCCATCTCTCTTGCAAGCATTGGACTTAATTGCCTTGTCTGTTCTTATGTTTATATGAATTCACCCTTGAATGCTTGTTTCGTCGAATAAATTTAGACATCGGATCTCTAAATAGACTTGTCATTAGTTTGAGGTTCACCCGATTGGAATAACGAGTTGTGAATGTAAATGATGATATTTGGATAACTGGAAGACAAGTTAATGAATGATGGTTACTTGAATATTCAATTAGATGAATTTTGTCTCGGTTGGTGAATAATTGGAAGATTAATAGTTCTTTTTAACTATGAGCATTAATTATTATAATGATAAAATGCTAATATTCTTGCTGACAATTAGGTGAATTGTGCTTGATATAAAATATTTGGCTCGTACACATGGTTACTTAGAAGATATCCGTGTCTTGGAAATGACGTAAGCTAAATGAATATTTGGTATTCTAGAAATTGATGAATAATAATCTTAATACTCGTGAATACTTGGATCCGCAAGTTTTCAAAACTCTCTATCGAGTTCTCTGAGTCATCGAACCTTGTTTCTTATGCCTGTCTAGTTCCAAGACTTGGTTAAATAACGTTCTATAACTTGATTCCTCCCGTTTCACGTTTGTAAAATATACTCTTGTATATCTGAATCAGTATCTTGGTTACATGTCTTGATATGCTAGAATCCACGAAATTCTGCGCTAAGTCAATAATAACGTAAGTTAACATTGAAAGGTAGGGTTTAATTGATGAAACTCCTTGACTTGGGTTCCCTCTTGAATCCCTAATGAGAACAAATGACCGGTCGTAGCGAGCTTAAATTTCTGAATCACTAAGGTCCTGTGTGTCATAAGTAAATCTTGGAAGCTAGGGTTTAGGTGGTGCATCGTCTTGATTGCATGGTCACGGTAAGCAGGAAATACTCTTATTCTAGTAAGCCTTACACCAGGACATGAGTGTGAACCATGTGCGCCCACTATAAACACCTACGCATTTCATTGATTACAACTTATGATATTACATGATCTTTTATCTGCTTATTCCTGAATCTCCGGCAAGTCTTGATTCTGAACCTGTATCTGAACCTGAATCTGTCTGAATCATGAATCCTTCAGTTCATTTATGTGCTTAGCAATCATTGAAAGGTAGTGTTAAATTGATGTGACGCCTTGAAGCGAGTTCCCGCTTACCTTGTAACGGGAACCAATAATGTCATAGCAAGCTCAATTACTTTGATAAGCCTTGCATTTAGACTCCTGTTAGAATCTCGTGCATCAGAAAGAAACACTTACACCTTTCAATGATTACAACTAATGACATTACATGACTGACTCTTTGTTGTGCTTCGGAATAGCCTAATAATTCTGATTATTTCTACTCGTCTTGCTTACTGTCTGCCTTGCTAGCTTTGCTTCTGATAAAACTGGTACTTATACATTGCTGTTTCCCTTGCTAGTTTGTAATTTACCTTGCTTATGTTATCAATGTTTTGAGGCTTTTCCTTCTTGTTTTGGATTTGCCTTAGTGTTTGCGCATGCGCCGCCTGCTCGCTGAGGCCGATCTGCGTCAAGCTTCAGGTTTTGTGTTTATGTTTCATTTCTTTTATAGTCGGATATTCTTTTTATGTAATAATTATAATCCGCCATTTTCTCTTGTTTCATGGACAACTGCTAGGCTAAATATTATTATATGTACTAGAATTAGACATGTTTGCAAGTTCATTCATCTGAGATGATCACTGCATAAAAATCTGTTTCAAAACTTGTATCTTGAGCTTTTATTAAAATGCATGTGCACCTGTTTCAAGTTATCATATTTTAAAGCTTCCGCAATAAATCAACCTGTTTTACTCAAAAAGTAACTATTTTAAAACTATTTGTAGTATTTCTGCTTCCGCCTTAGTAGACATGGAATCCTTTTCGCCCATGCCTGTGACATCACGGCCCGCCCCGAAGCGCACTCTGACTTCTGTCGAGACGGGTCGTGACAGTTGGTATCAGAGTCAGGTTTGTTTATAAAGATAAAGTATTTTACGATTATCAAATATTTTGAATCTTATTTTATAAATATTTATGCATGCATCATTTCTTCGCGTACCTTGTCATTATCTGTTGTTCGCGGCTGAAACACGCACACACTCACTCATAAGTATGAGTAGTATGCACACGAATGTTAAGGGGTTATGGGCAAACTTAACATTTTTGTGCATATGAATTCCACTAGGATATACACCGCTTGCGAATATTAAATGGTTATGGGCAGTTTAATATTTTCAAGTGCGTTGACATTAGAGTCTTAATATGCATGACATGTTAAGTGATATGGGCGCTTAACATGGCATGTGTATCCATTCATTTGCATTCATATCATAAATCATTGCACAAGTGTGAAGCCAAGAACAACAATAGTGATTGTACACGCATGGTTTTACTACTTGCTTGTCATCGCACACGATTTCAATTTTGCACTTGCATGATCACACCTAGAGTTGTCCAATGAAAATGCTGTAATTATTACATAATTTATGTACCTGACAGTAGGAAATGTGTTAGAATCTCTAGATTCAAATATCCGGTATTCGTAATCAATGCTTCTTGTTCTGCTTGTCTATCGACCTCATCTGATTCTCCAGTATCCCCTTCTAGTTAGCTTTTAAGCGTCAACATCGTAAGTAAGTTACCCCCTTCATGCAAGAATTTTTCGCTCCCGAATTCCTGAGTTTTATCTCTCAATTCTGAGCTAAGTGAAGCAATTCCTGTGTTCCCTGAATTCAATCCTTCGTATCTGGCCATACCCGCTAAGATCGTAGAGTATCAAGTACGCAAGCTTCTAAAGAAAAATCATCCTTATGATAACTGTGTTTTGAATGCATGAAAAGTCTGAGTAATTCTCTCGAGAACTTGAATCTGATATGCGAAGCAATTATCCGCAAATTTTCTCTTGATCTCGGTAAGTCTCCGTGCTTGTTTTCCTCTCTGTTTCAGCATATTCATAGTTAGTTCCCATGTCTTGACCTGCAAAATCTTGTTTGGAATAAATGGCATCTGAATCTTCGCCATAAGAGGCCCCTTTAAAGGAATCCTCAGAAAGTTTCGGGACGAAACTTCCTAAGTAGGGGAGAATGTAACAACCCTAAATTTTGAATTAATAATAATATTATTAATAATAAAGGTTAATTCCCTCCCCTGTTAAAACCCGACCCCCTCCCTGATTAAATCCCGAGCAGCAGCCCCGTTAAATCCCGTCTCCCGCTCGGCTAGGACTCCCGCAGCCCCGTCTCCCGCGCGCTTCCCGCTCCGTTTTCTGCCGCTCATTTCGCCTCCCTGCTCGTCGACGCCTCCTCCTCCTGTCGTGGACGACGCCTCCTGCGCCTCCTCCTGCTCCCCGATCCACCTCCAGCCGGCGTCTGCCTCTCTTCTTCTTCCTCTGCGCTCAAGATCGACGGCAACTCTCCTTCTTCTCCTCCTTCTGCCATGGCCGACTCTTCCTTCTCCCCCTTCCAGGGCTGGCAACCTCCAGCAGCCCTCTTCAAGGGCCGGCAGCAGCCCTCCTCTTCAAGGGCTGACAACCACCCTCTCCTCTTTGGGCTCCGATTTCGCCCTAGGGTTTTGCTCGAACCCTCCTCCTCTCGGATTTTGGACTCGGATTCGGCTCCTTGAGCCCGATTTGGTTTCCTTTGGGTAAGATTCCTCCTCTGTTCAGATTTCCATAATTTTCTTGGAAAGTTTGCGCTCCAATTTGCGTTTCAGATTTTGTGCTCTTTTTAACCGTCCAATTTCTAGGTTTTTCCTGCTTCCCGGTGTAATTCGTCGCCCTAATTGGCGGGATCTCTCCAAGGCCCTCTCCGATTTAGGGTTTCCGCAACCTAAGCGCCGCCAAGTCTCCGTCTCCGCATGAAATCTCTTCTCCCCTCTCCTTTGAGGGAGGTAAAATCCGCTAAACTCTCGTTGTTTAATTTCCGCGTCGTAGAATGCTTGAGTTAGCGTAGTAAATTATGCAGCTTCGTTTTCGTTGTGTTTGATCATGTTCAAAATGTGATTTCTGATTTTTGCTCACGCTTTTTGGCCGCCCCCGTCAGCTTCAGCTTATTTAAGGCAAGTAGAGATCCCTCTCTCTTGCAAGCATTGGACTTAATTGCCTTGTCTGTTCTTATGTTTATATGAATTCACCCTTGAATGCTTGTTTCGTCGAATAAATTTAGACATCGGATCCCTAAATAGACTTGTCATTAGTTTGAGGTTCACGCGATTGGAATAACGAGTTGTGAATGTAGATGATGATTTTTGGATAACTGGAAGACAAGTTAATGAATGATGGTTACTTGAATATTCAATTAGATGAATTTTGTCTCGGTTGGTGAATAATTGGAAGACTAATAGTTCTTTTTATCTATGAGCATTAATTATTATAATGATAAAATGCTAATATTCTTGCTGACAATTAGGTGAATTGTGCGGGATGAGCCCAAGGAGTGGGTCCATTGATTGCCTTGGATAGAGTACTGCTACAACACAAAATACCACACGGCCTTGCAGATGACACTGTTCAAACTTATGTTTGGATGCTCCCCCACACCTCCTATCCTACATTCCAGAAACAACAACTGTAAATATAGTGGACCTACCCCTGCAATGCCGCGATCATATAATTAACAGCAGGCTAGACCACCTGCTATATGCCCAAGAGTGGATGAAAAGATACTATGATGAGCATGATTGCGTGGCCTAATTCAAAGGAGATTGTGTTGGATTCAAGATTTGATCGCACTACTAACCCTTTATCCAATACTGTGACCCTTGAACCCTCTCTTGGATGTTATGGGCTTTTTATGGTACTCTGCAAGGTGGGCGAGGTAGCCTATCAGCCGGAGCTTCCTTTGGAATCCAGGTTTTACCCAGTCTTTCTTGTGTCACTACTAAAGTGCCATTAAGGTGATCCCCTCTCCTCATCAACGCACTATCTCACATTGTCGAGGAGAGAAGGATTCCATCACTAGCCAAGGACGTGCATGCGACTGAATCGTGAAACCATGGAAATTCTCATTTAGTTGGAAAATGCATTAGACTTGGAGGCCACGTTGGAGCCGCTGCACATTTTTCGCCGGTCTTATCATTTCTTTGAGCGTAGGGAGTGGGGACAAGCTCATTTTTGTTGAGGGGAGGGATGTTACAGACATATTTTAGGGGAATAAATTTAGTAGGAAGTAGACCACCGACGGGAGGGAGCCGTATGTGAACATTTGGAGCTTTTGACGTTTATATTTTCTCATGCTTTATTGCTTTTGATTTCACATTTATTATGGAGGAATAATAAAGCATGAAAGAATTTCTCTTAGCCTTTCTCCCTCTCTTCTAGCAATCGGCGCTTGTCTTCCCATAGCCACCACCTCTCTCTCTCTCTCTCAAGTTTCCACCATAGGTCCACAAGGGGGAAAGGAATTGAATAAGCCTTCGACTTTCATTCGATTCTCCACCGCCCCATGACAAGATCTGTTTCGAGAGCCTCTAAAAGAAAATTGGATAGATTACTTCAATAGCTCCCAATGTTGTCTTGGTTTTGTTGTTTTCCCCTGCTGGACACTAATGTGATCCCTGAATCTGAATGACTGAATGGCATCATATGTTATTCCGTCTTTTGGTTTGATTTCCTTCATGTCTGTGCTGATCTTTTCATTTTATTATATACTAGATTACTAAAACAATGCTCACATAGTGAAATAAGTATGTGATGCAGTGGTAGACCTCGAGAATGGACACACTAAGTGCAACCCAATGTGCGAATGATGCAAGACGGTCCGTTCAAAAATCAGCAACAATAATTAATTATTATAAAGAAAACAAGCAGGAGCATGAACGTTCACAATTTTTATTTGAGGAAACTGGCATGATTCGCAAGCGAACGAGTTGCAAATAATTTTAAGCACACGCCGAATAAACCCTGCAAGTTATACAAAGAACGATACTAATAGCAAGACAAGATTAACATCCACTACAAGAACAAGCGCCAAACGTTCAACAATAAAAGAAATTAACTCCAAACTAGACTTACACGTGTAAGCGGTGGCTGATTGTGCTGATTGAGGACTCCACGGTTGCAGAAGGCTGGAAAGCTGGCGACGATGGCGGTTGGCGGGCTGTTGATGTAGAGGGGCAGGGTTTAGTTGCCCAAAGACGTGGAGGGGAAGTGGAGGTGGCTGGCTTGGGGCTGGGGAGTGGAGTCACGGGTGGGAAAAGGGCTGCTGGGGGGTTCGGCTAGGGGCAGTCGGGGCTGGAAGAAAGGGGGAATAGTGTTGGGAGGGGCGTGGGGGGCGTGGCTGGTGGGCTGAGGGAGGAAAGGCGGCGCTGCGGGTGGCGGATTGGCTAGGGTTCGTTGGCGGGGTGGAGCGGCGGGCTGGCTGAGGTGCTGGAGGAGTCGGCTGGGTTCAGACGGGAGAAGGGAGGGGCCGGAGTAGAGAGGCTAATAGGGGAGGAGGAGAGGAGGGAGTTTTACCCCTTGGAGTCACACCAAAAGGGAGGAAATCGCCGGCGTCGCACCTGCGTGGAGAAGAAGACTGACGGTTGCTTTCTTTGAGCAAACCTACGATGATCCCCCATCAGCCCCCCAATACACATATTTATAGTAAATAAAACTAGGGCATCCCGAAACGGACGGCTCATAATGCCCGGTCCGATCGGGCGCCAAACACAACATAAGGACAAAAAAATATAGTAGTTCGACTCGCAACGACGATCCGGACGCAACCGTAGGCTCAGATCGATCGTCCGAGCGACGGTTCACCGCCTCCTGCGGGAATAGACGTGTGTGGGTGGTCGCACGCCGTCAACTCTCCCCGGCTTGAAAGCGCTCATCTCCGGTGAGTAAAGATGATCGTACTCTCGACGAAGCTGCGGGGCGAGTCTCTCGAGCTCTTCCGAAGACATCCAAGTAGCATCATGTAGCGGGCGGCCGCTCCAACGGACAAGATAGCAGATAGTGGCTTGTCCGTCAACAGTGTAGAAGTCGTGGCTGATGATCTGAACTATGTCGCCGGTAGGAGAGGGTGTCACTGAATGTAATGTATCTCCGTCAGACTGCTGGCTCGGCGGGGATGTCGCTGGTGTCGGATGAACCTCTCGGGGTGACTCCTCAGGTGGGGATGGGGTGTGGGTCGTAGGGGACAACGATGGAAGAGGCACAAAGGTGGGTGAAAAGAGAGGGCACACATACACGCGCTCCTCATAGTAAGGAGTCAAGTCTTCTACGTTGAATATTCGGCTGATACCCATACCATGAGGAATGTCAACCTCATATGCGTTCGTACCGATCCTCCGCACAACAGTATAGGGCCCATTCGGCGAGCACTTAATTTCTTTGCAGGCCCTTGCGGGAGCCTCTCTGGTCGAATGTGAATCAACACATGCTCTCCCGCCTCAAAAACTTGCTCACGCCTGTGCTGGTCTGCTCGGTCTTTATAATAATCATTACTAGCTGCAATTTTCTTACGGACCGACTCATGAAGTGCATGCACATGATAAATTAATGACTCAACTGACTCTTAAAAATGAAGCGAATGATGCAAATGGAGCACAACATTTTCGACACACTTTTTAAGGGAAAGCTTGACAATGACTTGGATATCTCTAACATGGGGTGACCTATCAGGAGGCTCACCGGGTGGTCGATAGAAAAATCTGACGTGACTAACGTCATCTTCCGTGGGGACGTCGTAGATGGTGACAAAGTAGTGTGACGCACAGGTGTAATAGGTATCTTTTAAATGATAAAGCCCATCAGGGGGCTCACCAGGGGGTGTATACCAAAAGTCATCACGTGTGAGATGGTCACTAGTACGGATACGCGACCCATCTAGAATGTGCAGGCAGGGAAGCTCGCCAAATGAGCCTCTCCGGGACTTAATCTCGAGGAGATCGATAACGATATGATAGTCCACCAAGAGGAAGACACCAATAACAATAGTGTCTATGGGAGCAAGTAGGTCACCTATAACAAAGTCAATGATATCCTCATGAACCTCCAGATGAGTATCGCTGATAGAGGTAGTGTTCACATGTGTGAGGGAGGCAGTCCCGACGAAGTCAATACTATGCTCTTAGTTGTCAGTAGTGATGTGACTCGAGGTGATACTAAGGGATAAGCAGGGAGTGCCCAGACTCAAGTGTGGGTCACCCGATATAGTGTCGAAAAAGGTGTCTCTGTCCAAAGGGGACACTAGGTCCAGGTGAGGTGAGAAGGATGGGTATACCATCATAGTGTCACTGGATCGCTCAGCCTCACTCACGTGACCACGCTCACTAGTCATACTAGTATCACTATCCACCTGTATCATAAGACAATGATCAGATTCAACCTCAAGATCACATGGGCACTGAGTCTCATCAAATTGAGACGTATCAAAATCAGGGGTCGGGTCTCTCATGTTGGTGGGAGTACTACTAAACACATCGGTGGCTTGACCTAAATTCCTAGGCTTTCTTCCTAATGTAGATCTTATGTGATCAAAGTGATCGTCTAAGAGATCAAAACGGTCAAGAACTAATCGTTGAAATTCGGCATCAGGTAACTCTATTTGTGGAACACTAGGAGGGTCTCGACATGTGTTGTGATCCTGGCGATGGTGATCTCTATAGGGTTCATGAGGGTCATCAAGACAATAGTTCTTAACATAATCAGATTGTGCTCGTGGGTGGGTATGGGCTCTACGAACGTGCAGAGGTGGCTGCGCATATCCGAACTCAGATTCCTCAATTAGAGGAGGCGTGTAACGATGACGACCTGAACGATAGTCAACTCTATCATCATAACGTCGCGGAGAGGTGTAACAATGATAACGTGAGGACCTCTCGTCGTGATGATCGTATCTAGCATAATGGAATTGCGTCGAGCGGTCGACACGATCTCTAGGAGTGGTGTGCGATGAGCGATAATAATTATCATGATATCATGAGGTTTTTTCTAAAGGGGCTCTATGAGATCGGCCATAGGTGGACTCGGGATCCCCAAATAGAGGAGATGAATGACGACGATAGCTAGACATAAATGAATCTAAAGACTCTATAAGACCTACCACTACTCATATAAATGTGGCCCAAACCTTGGGCTCTGATACCAATTTGATGCAGTGGTAGACCTCGAGAATGGACATACTAAGTGCAACCCAAGGTGCGAATGATGCAAGACGGTCCGTTCAAAAATCAGCAACAATAATTAATTATTATAAAGAAAATAAGCAGGAGCATGAACGTTCACAATTTTAATACGAGGAAACTGGCATGATTCGCAAGCGAGCGAGTTGCAAATAATTTTAAGCACACGCCGAATAAACCCTGCAAGTTATACAAAGAACGATACTAATAGCAAGACAATATTAACATCCATTACAAGAACAAGCGCCAAACGTTCAACAATAAAAGAAATTAACTCCAAACTAGACTTACACGTGTAAGCGGGTGCTGATTGGGCTGACTGAGGACTCCACGGATGCAGATGGCTGGAAAGCTGGCGACGATGGCGGTTGGCGGGCTGTAGATGTAGAGGGGCAGGGTTTAGTTGCCCAAAGACGTGGAGGGGAAGTGGAGGTGGCTGGCTTGGGGCTGGGGAGTGGAGTCACAGGTGGGAAAAGGGCTGCTGCGGGGTTCGGCTAGGGGCAGCCGGGGCTGGAAGAGAGGGGGAATAGTGTTGGGAGGGGCGTGGGGGGTGTGGCTGGTGGGCTGAGGAGGGAGGAAACAAGGCGGCGGGAGGCTGATGTGCTGGGAGACGGAATGGTGGGTGGCTGGGTGGCAGGGAGGCGGCGCTGCGGGTGGCGGATTGGCTAGGGTTCGCTGGCGGGGTGGAGCGGCGGGCTGGCTGAGGTGCTGGAGGAGTCGGCTGGGTTCAGACGGGAGAAGGAAGGGGCCAGAGTAGAGAGGCTAGTAGGGGAGGAGGAGAGGAAGGAGGTTTACCCCTTGGAGTCACACCAAAAGGGAGGAGGAAAACGCTGGCGTCGCACCTGCGTGGAGAAGAAGACCGACGGTTGCTTTCTTTGAGCAAACCTACGATGATCCCCCATCAGCCCCCCAATACACATATTTATAGTAAATAAAAATAGGGCGTCCCGAAACGGACGGCTCATAATGCCTGGTCCGATCGGGTGCCAAACACAACATAAGGACATAAATAAATATAGTAGTTCGACTCGCAACGATGATCCAGACGCAACCGTAGGCTCGGATCGATCGTCCGAGCGACGGTTCACCGCCTCCTGCGGGAATAGACGTGTGTGGGTGGTCGCGCGCCGTCAGTATGACTTCCTCCTTTTGGGCATCTCTTCTTTTTCAGCAAATGCATCAAACTATGAATCCCAAGTTAATCTGTTATTTTTGGTCAATTCATTCTTAATTATTCGTCTTTTATTCTCTTCACAGAGTTCTCTGAATATTTTGAGAGTTAGGTGTTGCTACTGTTGTAAGAGAAATGTTAAGGGATTTGATCATCATTGCCCTGCATTTGGGAATTGCATAGGTTTGTTTTAGACGTGTACCTGTGCCAATTGTGTAAATTTTTTTTTTTTTTGCATCAGGTCATTATATCACTGTTATAAGTTTGTTGTGTTGTCCAGGTCAGAAGAACCATCAGCTATTTATGGTCCTTATTATGTTCTTCATCATCACGGAAGGCACATACACAATATGCTCAAATCAATGTATGTTGTGACATTAATCTGACAAATCAATAGCATTATACTTGATTGCTTTGTTCCAGTATCATCTCATTTAAATGCAAAAAATATAGCATCAGACTTGTTAAAGCCTAAGACTAAAAGCCCACGTAAGGGCTTATTGTATTTTTCTCCTTGTATTTAGTCGCCCATTTCCAAGTGTACATTTTTCTTCCTCCTCTACTCTATTTAAGGAGGAGGGCTCACATGTAATATTTTGATTCTTTGAAATAATATTCATCTATATTTCAAACTCTCACATGGTATCAAAGCCAGGAGAAATCGCTCGCTGCTCGGCTTTCTTGTGAACACTCCCTACCTTACACGAAACTTTTTCGGTTTCGCTTGAACACTCCCAGACTCACACAAGCTCATACAATCAGCTCCCGCGCTGATCCGTGAACTCATGCACACTCATCACCCGGTGCTTTCGTAAACTCGCGCAGGCTCCTTCTCTCCGTTCCCCCGGTAGAGCTCGTTGATGCTTCCTAAGTCGAGCTCACCGATTTCTTCTCGCAAATCCCCAGCAAGCAAGGCTCACCGATCTCATTCCATCCGTGCTTTCCTACCGGATCCCTCTAAACTCGCCGAGCAATCAAATCGAGTTCTCCATCCTCAGTTCTCTCTTCGACCGGCATCGACAATCAAACCAAGCATCCCCTGTCGATATTAATAGACGCTGCTCCTTTCCTTGGAATACTGCTCCTCTCGCAAGGCGTCTGCGAGTTCTCCTCCTGCGGGTCCTCACTCTAGTCACGTCTTCCTGCAAGTTCTTCGTGCTCGTTGACACAGTTAGAATAGGAAATGTAAATTAAGCATCTAATTCATCCTCAAAGGGGCATATATATAGCATTACAATTATGACTTAAACACAAATACGACTTGAATAATATATTTCAACTCTCCCCCTCAAGTCGGATGGTAGATATCCGTCATTCCCAGTTTTCTGATGTCATCCGTGAAAATGTCACTTCCCAAGCTTTTAGTGAACACATCGGCCAGTTGATCTCTTGAACTGATGAATGGAGTAACCACGTTTTTTTTGTCCAAGTGATCCTTGATGAAGTGACGGTCCACCTCAACATGCTTGGTCCTGTCATGTTGAACCGGATTGTGGGCTATACTGATAGCAGCCTTGTTGTCGCAGAACAAGGAGAAAGGAGAAGTTCTGGGAAGACCCAAGTCTTGAAGGACAGTACATAGCCACAGTCCCTCACACATTCCAAGTGACATTGCACGGTACTCAGCTTCGGCACTCGATCTGGCCACAACGTGCTGCTTCTTGCTCCTCCATGTCACGAGGTTTCCTCCAACGAACGAACAATAACCAGTAGTGGATTTCCGATCGTCACGGCAGCCAGCCCAATCGGCATCCGTGTAAACTTCTATTTTCAAGTGGTCATGTTTTGAGAACAGAAGTCCCCGTCCTGGGGCCTTCTTAAGATATCGTAGGACGCGATACACTGCCTGCTGATGTCTGACCCGAGGAGCGTGCATATACCTACTCAAAATACCCACAGCATATGTGATATCAGGACGAGTATGAGATAGATAAATCAGTTTCCCAACTAATCTCTGATAGCGGGTAGCCTCAACACTGTCACTGTCACCATCGTCACAGATCCCATGATTCTCCTCCATAGGGGTGTTCGCAGGAACACACCCAAGCATCCCGGTCTCTTGTAGCAAGTCCAGGACATACTTCCGCTGAGATATGAAGATGCCCTGATCAGATCTAGTAACCTCTATTCCCAGAAAGTATCGTAACTTTCCCAAGTCTTTCACCTCAAATTCCTTGGCCAAGAGGGACTTGAGATTGACAATCTCACTCGCATTATTACCGGTGATGACAATATCGTCCACATAGACAATGAGAACCACAATATTCTGATCACGTCTCTGAATGAACATGGTGTGGTCTGACTGCGCCTGTTTATACCCAAACTTGAGCATAACCTTGAGAAATCTGCCAAACCACGCTCTGGGTGACTGCTTTATTCCATATAAGGATTTCAGTAACTTGCAAACGAGGGGCTTTCCTCCATCTCTCACAAAACCAGGAAGAAATGTCATATACACCTCTTCTTCAAGATCTCCATGGAGAAAAGCGTTCTTGACATCTAACTGGTGGAGGTCCCATCCCAAGATAGCGGCGACAGACAGAAGGACCCGAATAGAATCCATCTTAGCAACTGGAGCAAAAGTCTCCTGGTAATCAACTCCCTGAGTCTGAGTGTACCCACGGGCGACCAACCGCGCCTTATACCGTTCAACTTTCCCGTCTTCATTTTGCTTGACCGAAAAAACCCATCTAGAGCCAACGGCTTTCTTACCATGTGGAAGAGGAGTGACATCCCAAGTGTGATTCTTGTCCAAGGCAGCCATCTCTTCTTTCATAGCCTGAGCCCAAACCGGAATGCCCAGAGCTTCCTGCCAAGTCTTAGGAATAACGACAGATGAAGGGGAAGCGATAAAAGACTGGTGGCCAGGAGTAAGATGATGATATGTCACATGGTTAGAAATGGGATGTTTAGTAGAAGCAAACTTATCTCGTAACTGAGCCAGCGGAACATCCAAATCCGCATCATCAGAATCTGAGGCCGAAGCAGGCACGGGTGGAAGCAGGGCCGTAGGAGCCTGTATACGGGAGGAGCGCCGGTGATACACATGAGGGAAAGGAGATAGGGGGACATCCGGAGAAGGAATAGGAATAGGGGGTCCCTGCTCAGGTAGAGGAAGCGATGGTGGAAGCTGTGGTAGAGAGGGAACCGGGTGAACAGGAAGGGGAAGATCAGGAAGGAGAAAATCTACAAAGCTCTCCCCCTGACGAGCAGAGTGAGTCGAGGACAGAAAATAGGATTCCCCTTCGCGAAAAGTGACATCCATAGTGCAGTAGAGACGACCGGAAGGCGGGTGGAAGCATCGATACCCCTTCGTAGTGGAGGAGTATCCGACGAACACACAACGAATGGCACGAGGATCCAGTTTGTCACGGTGGGGTACATGAACGTGGACAAAGCACACACAACCAAAGACACGGGGGGACAGATGCGAAGTATAGACCGTAGCCATGGTGGACAGACGAGCGAGGGGGGTAGCATAGTCCAAGATACGTGAAGGAAGCCGATTGATAAGGTGAGTAGCAGTAAGAATCGCATCTGCCCAAAAAGATTTGGGGAGATGCATAGTACCCAGGAAGCAACGGGCCATATCTAGGAGGTGCCGGTTTTTCCGTTCGGCAACACCGTTTTGGGTAGAGGTGTGAACACACGTCGTTTGATGAATAATACCGTGATCTTTGAGATATGTGCCAAACGCGCCGCGATCATCATATTCACCCCGATTATCACTACGCAAAACACGGACGACCCCTTGAAATTGGGTCTGAATCATTTTATGGAAGAGTTGAAAACAGGAAAAAACTTCACTTTTTTTCTTCAATAGATAAACCCAACATGTGCGGGAAAAACCATCAATAAAGGTGACAAACCATCGAAAACCAAAAATAGATGAAACTGGGGACGGACCCCAAACGTCAGAATGAATAACATCAAAAGGAGTAGTACAAGGAGAAGATAAATGCGATGAACTATGGCGCACATGCTTAGACTCATCACAAACATTACAAACAAAGGTATTTAAAACAGGAGAGAAAGCGGGAAATAGTTTCTGAAGGTAAAGAGGTGAGGGATGTCCAAGCCGGAGGTGCCAGCGACGAACATCCTCAGAAGTAACAACAGAACTCGAGAGGGCCTGGGAGGAGGTCACATCCAAGTAATACAGGCCACCGCGTTCCCTACCACTGCCAATGCTCCGCTTCGTACACAGTTCCTGAAAAACACAGGAGTCAGGAAAAAAGGTTACAGAACAATTGAGAGAGCGGGTAATATTACTAATGGAGAGTAAATTGCGAGGAAATGAAGGAACATGAAGAACAGATGGTAAAGAAATAGTAGGAGAACAAAAGATCTGGCCTTTGCCAGCAATAGGGGTCAGCAGGCCATTTGCAGACATAACTTTGTCCTTGCCAGACAAAGGTGAGTAAGAGTGAAAACCTGAGGAAGAGCCGGTCATGTGATGGGTGGCACCGGAGTCAAGCACCCACTCGGACGAGGAAGCAGTAGCAGTAGGAGCACTCGGCATGGCAATAGAGGCAATAGAAGCAGAGTCCGCCTGGGACGGATCGGACTGAGAGTGAAGCATGCAGCGGAAGGCATCCAACTCCTGAGAAGTAAGCTGTCCGGGGGCAGTAGAGAAACCCTCATCATACACATCCGTAGAGAAGGCAGCATCCTGAGGACGAGTCCCGGTCTGACGATAGCCTCCACGACCGTGACTACGGCCACGACCACGACCACGACCGGAAGGAGCAAGATGAGGATGCAGCTTGAAGCATGCATCCCGAGTATGTCCCCGACGACCACAGTAATCACACGTGGGAATCGTGCTGGTATTGGTGGAACCTCCACGACTAACACCACCAACACTAGTAAAGGCAGACCGATCCACTGCAGGAGCAGGCGTGCTGAGGGATCGGCGGCGATCGTCATCACCAAGGACCATGCTGAACGCTTCCCGCAGGGACGGAAGGGGTGAACGATGCAAGATGTGCGTCCGGACAGTATCAGATTCCATGTTAAGCCCCATCAGAAAGACATGCAAGCGGTAACGGTTCTCCTTCTCCTTAAGCTTCACGGCGTCGGCCGTGCAGGAAGCAGTGAAATGCTCAAAGAAGTCCAGCTCCTGGTAGAGGCGTTCAAACTCCGAGAAGTAAGCAGACACAGTCAGAGATCCCTGTCTAAGCTCCAGAATGCGACGGGTAAGTTCATAGATCTGAGTGGAACTCCCAATCTGCGAGTACGTGTCTTTTGCCCGGGTCCAGATATCATATGCCGAGTCCAGAAGCATGTAACTCCGATATACCTTGGGGGACATGGAATGAAGAAGCCATGAAACAACAAGGGAATTTTCAGAGTCCCAGCGTCGCCACGTAGGGTCAGTCTTGGCGGGCTCCCGAATAGATCCATCAATATAACCAAACATCTGATGGCTGCGGATCACATGTTGAGCAGCACGAGACCATTCCAGATAGTTCGTTCCGTCCAAGGGAACGGTGGTGATCTTCAAAGAGCCCGAGTGGCCATGGGTCCGCTGCGGGTCACCCATCGCTGGCATAACCTCACTCATAGGTGGCGAAGAACCCGTAGAATCCCCCATAAGAGCAAGAGGAGAGCTGCCAATAAACAGAGAAACGCCACGCAAGGAGCAGCGGCAAGGAAGCGGGAAGGCAGCGGGAGTGGCAGCAGCGGCAAGGCAGCGGGAACACTAGGGCATAGCAGCGTAGAGGCAGCAGCGCACACAGAAAAAGGAGGCGCAGACGTCGAGGTCGACCGGAGATGCAGGCGTCAATGTCGACGGGAGATGTACGCGCCAGATCGATAGCATCAGCAGCGGGAGAAACTGCGAGAGAAGCAGCGGCAGGGGGACGCTGCGGCAGATAGCATCAGTGCCGACCCTGGCATCCACGGCAGGAGCCTAGGGCGGCATTAAACGAGAGGAGGAGGACCGGTCGACTCTCAAACGGACGGAGGAGGAGTCGTCCGGAGCAGGGAAGACCGACGGGAAGAAGATCCGGCGGAAGCGGGCTGCGCTCGAGGGGCGGAAGCGAGGACGGAGCGCGCGGCGGAAGCGAGGAGCAGAGCGGAGCGTAGCGCGTGACGGCTAGGGCACGAGAAAAATTTCTCGCTCTGATACCAAGTTAGAATAGGAAATGTAAATTAAGCATCTAATTCATCCTCAAAGGGGCATATATATAGCATTACAATTATGACTTAAACACAAATACGACTTGAATAATATATTTCAACTGACACTGCCTGCGAGTTCTGCGTGCTTCCTGTCAGCTTCCTGCTAGCTCGTCGTCGTTTCCTGTGAAGTTTTTCCTTTGTGCCTTTGCGATCTCTTCCTGTGAGTTCTACGTGCTCGCCGACACTTCCTACGTGCTTTTGCGAGCTCTCCAAGTGAAATCGCCGGTTCTTCCGCCGAGCAAGCCAGACTTGCTTGTTTTGAACTATGGCCAATCCACCACTACCTTCTACTCCTGCCAACATTGCTCCTCCCACAATCATTCCTGGTGCTTCTGTAGATGTCATCAAAATTAACTGGACCAAATTATCCAATTGGAGTGTCTCCTTCACCTTCCTTTTGTGCTATCAACGCAAATGACATTATCTCACTAACACTCCTCCTGACCCACGTCTCCCATATATGCTGATTGGGACGCCAATAATGCTCTTGTTCGCATCTGACTTGCAAATAGTCTTTATGATGCATGTTTGCCCATCATCCTTCTTGACGTTACTGTGAAGACAATGTGAGTTCATATTGCTTCCCTTTACTCCAAGGTGCCAAAATCTCCCACATCTTCACCTTGTATTCTGATCTCTTCACTCGACCAACACTCTCCCGATCCTGCGTATCAGGATGTTTAATCTCTCGGCGTAGAACTTCTTCAGCATCGACCCTTCTTTGTTGGCATTGCCACTAAGCAGAATTTTTTCCAGAAACTCCTGGTAGTTTCCTATCTTCTCTGTCTTTCAGATTCCTACGAGATGATACGCCAACAGATCTTGGGAGAACCTAACACTCCCACCTTGATTGCAATTTCCGCCTGCATCTTTGTTGCTACCAAGATCTGATGGCGTATCATCGTACTATTTTCCTTCGAGCATCATCGTACTACTTTCCTTGCTAAACTCTGTAAATGCTATGTTCGTCCTTTTGACCTTATTCATTCAGATATTTGAGATCTTAGTCCCACCAAGTTTGTTGGTGGATGAAGTTTGTACTATGTAACTTTTATTGATGATGTCTCTAGATGTACTTGAGTGTATCTTTTGAAGGAACACTCTTTTAATGAAATTCACAATCAGTTCGGTTTCCCTCTAAAAAATATTCGGACCGATAATGCTATTGAATACATGAGCCAACAATTCTCATCTTTTGTACATTCAACAATATTTTTCATCAGACCTGTTGTGTGCATACGTCCCAACAAACTGGTATGGAGGAGAAGAAAAATCATTATCTCCTTGATATTTTGCTCAGACACTCTTATGTCAGATGAATGTTCCCCGCTCCTATTGGGGTCACGCCATTCTCATTTCTAATTTTCTCATTAACCGACTACCTTCTACTACTCTTCAGGGTAATACACATTTTCTCTTCTATATCCGTCTGGTACACTTTTTCCCTCACCCCGTGTGTGTTTGGTTGTATTATTTTCATCCACATTCCCGCATCTGGTAGAGATATACTCTCCTCTCACGCCACCAAATGTAGCTTCGTGGGGGCACTCTCCGACTCAGTAGGGATATAACTGTTTCGACCTTGTGTCCAAACATCAATACATCTCTGCTGACATCAACTTTTTTGAGTTTACCCTTGTTTTTCCAAGGACGGGGGGACTCTTCATCTCGAGATCCCTCCTCTCTTTATCACCTCTCCTCTGTTTCATCGTTTCCCATCATTCATGCTCTTTCAATTGATATCCCACAACCGACACAAACTCCTGAACATATACCTCCTCTTTCACCCTTTCCTTATCATTATCGTCTACGCTCCGCTTCCTCCCTTGTCCTTGCTCCTTCCACTCCAGAGTCCCTGCAGTCAGCTCCCATGCCAACTCTCTCCTCTTCTGAAGGTTCCTATACCTCAACAGACTCAGACCCGGATGTGCCCATTGCTTTGCAAGGAGGGGTAAGGGGGAGTACACAATATCCTCTTACTAATGTTGTCTCATATGCTAGTCAGTCCTTCATGCAGCAAGTTTGCCTATGCACTCTCTACCACCACCGTTCTTACATATCAGGAAGCCCTTCATATACCTTGTTGGATAGCTGCTATGGATGAAGAAATCTCTGCCTTGACATCACGGGGTACCTGGACTGTTGCCCCTACCCCATCTGGATGCGATGTTGTTGGTTGTCGTTGGGTCTTTGTCATCAAGTTTCTCGCAGATGGCACTGCGGATCGATACTAGGCTCGTCTAGTTTCTAATGGGTTCGCCTAGACATATGATGTTGATTTCTTTGACACCTCTCCGGTTGCCCGTACAATACCATCCACATCCTCTTGTTCATTCCTGTCAACTGGAATTGACAAATGTCTCAGCTTGATGTCAAAAATGTCTTTCTCTATGGTGACTTGCACGAAGAAGTCTATATGGAGCAACCTCCTGGTATGTTACTCAGGAGGAGTCTTAAGTGTGTAAGCTTCGAAAGGCCATTTATGGTTTCAAACAAAGCCTCGAGGTTTGACAAATTCAACTAGGTTGCCTCTACCATTGGTTTTTCCAGAAGCAACGCTGATCACTCTCTTTTTATGCGGAAACCAACCATGGCATGGTTATTCTTGTTGTCTACATTCACGACATTCTTCTTACCAAACACGCTCCTCTGGAATAGAGAAAGAAATAAACATCTTCGGGGGCATTTTGTTACCAAAGATATGGGCCCTTTAAGATACTTCTTCGGAATTGAAATTGCGAGACACAGTAACTCCATAGTTCTCTCCTAACACAAGTATGCCATTGATTTACTTAATGAAATCGGTCTCCTTAGAACGAAACCTGCTCGGAATCTATTCCTATGAGCGAGGATATACTTTGAGATGTGACATCCCCTCATCTACAGGACATTAGTAAATACAAGCGTTTGGTCGGTAAACTCATCTATCTTACCGTAACCAGATCTGATATCTCCTATGCTGTTGCGAGGGTCAGTCAATTCATTCGTGCTCCCAAAGAGTATCATCTGGAAGCAATTTTAAAAATATTAGAATACATTAAAGGGTTTTTAGGAAAATGACTATTGTTTCAAAGAAATAATCATTTACACATTGAAGCATATTTTGATGTGAGCTATCTAGATAATAAAGAAGATCGAAAATCCACTAGATTCTACACATATGTTGGAGGAAATCTGGTCACGAGGAAAAGCAAGAAACAAGCAATGGTTTCCTGTTCTAGTGCTGAAGCTGAATACAGAATTGTGACTCAGATTGCTTGTGAGTTAAAATGGTTGAGAATACTTCTAAAAGACTTGGGAGAAATTTATGAATATCCTTTATCTATATTTTGTAATAATAAAACTGCTATCTACATATCTATACATTCAGTGTTTCATGAAAGAACAAAATATATTGAACTTGATTGTCACTTCATTACAGAGAAAGTTATCAAGAATCAAATATGCACTTCATTTGTGTCTTTAGATGAAGAGTTGGCCGATATCTTCACCAAATCAATTTCATCCTTTTCTGATATTTATGTTAAACTGGGAATGATCGATTTATATACTCCAACTTGAGAGTGTGTTAAAACCCGAGACTAAAAACCCACATAGGAGCCCATTGTATTTTTTTCCTAAATGTATTTAGTCCCAAATCTCCAAGTGTACATTCTTCTTCCTTCTATACTCTATATAAAGAGGGGAACTCTCATATGATAAATCATATTCTTTAAAATAATATTCATTTATATTTCAAACCCTCACAAGATTAAAGTAATCTTAATGATTATACATCTTGGCTCAATTATTATAAGCTATTTTTATTCTATTTTAATGAATTCATGATTCATCTGTCACATTATTAGCAAACCTGAGCATCAAACTTTTAGAATGAAGAATTATTTTAAGAATCATAAAAGGATGTTAGGGAAGAATAGAGAAAGCTATATTTATCAAACTTCCAAATTTATATGACATTTTATTCCTTCAATTCAATTGTATTATTGCAGTTATTAAAGTGTCATCCGGTGCGCATGAACTAAAGTTTGAGGTATGTTTGGTTAGAAATCTCATGGTCTTTCCAATATTGACAAGTGTTATTTTAAAGATTATTTTTCTATTGAGGCGCTCGATGCCATTCACTCTGTGAGCAAGTACGTGGTTGCCAAATCCGCATAGAGATTTTTTTCATAATGAATATTTTTTAGTGTAGTATGGACAAGTTCGACACACAGAAGTTCACGACAATGCCATGTTTGCCAACATAGGTGGTGTAAACCAAGATTGAAAGGTTTTTAAATTAATTAAATTGGTGATCTCGATCAATTTATGTGATGCTCGTGTCGACTTATTAAGTAATAAACGAAGATAATTAATAAAGGTTTCGTAAACATCCAAGCGATAAATAAACACGAACTAACATTCCACATGCATGAACATATGATGATGAAGAACAAAAAATATGAAAATTAACGACAAAAAGACACAATGATAGTTTAGGCAGCTCTGAAAATTAAAGTTCAAGAAAAAAATGCATAAAATTAAACTAGCACAACACGAGCATGAATGGGAGGAGAGATATACCTTCGACTCTTAAGTGCGGCGAAGGAGTAGGCTCTCAGGATATAAGAAAGGGGTTGCTCAGAGCGCTGTGGGGGCTAATATTTCTTCTATTTGGTGTTGGAGTGGATACTTTGTTGTTTTGGATGCGTACAGATGGATTAGAGATGTGATGACTAGAAAAGCTCGTGTAGGTACTGAATCCATGTAAAATGGAGGGGGAGTGCTCTGGAAGTCGAACGAAGGAGGAGGAAAGATGGACAGAGGGAAAGGAGGGAGTTGGAGGTGTCTGCAACAGCAATGGACTCGACGGATGGACATCCTGAACCCGACGGGGAGATCGTCAAATCAGTCGAAGGATGTAGATGAGTGTTTGTCGGAGTCCTAAGGCCAATGGTTAGTAGTTGCAATCCTTGGCGAGGTGATGTGTGTGTGTGTGTGGGGGGGGGGGTGGGGGGGGGGGGGGGGTGGGTTGGTGGGGGGTGGAAGGAGGACGAAGCCTGCATGCGCCGCAGGAGTTGGCTTCCAAGAAAAAGAGTAAAGGTTCTTTTTTTTTCTTTTCGTTTTGCCAAGCCTCCATAATAGAAGGTGGGGCCCGACTTTTATAAGAGAAATGTAGGTTTTTTGATCAAAAGAAAAAATCTTTAGGATAAATTAAAAGCAATGAAATTTATTCATTTTTGAGGTTCTCATTAAATATTTCTAAAACTAAAGATTTGTTATCCTTATTTCTTCTTTTAATTGCAGAATTACTTCAAAAGACATTTATTTGTATTTTAATTTTATTACTTGCCTAAACTTATCATGTTACCTAATTTTACTGATCTTTTATTGAGGGTGATCATTGAGGGTCTTACTGGATGATCACTGCAATAAGTCGTAACAACATGCATGATTGATGTACGCGATACAAACTACACGAGTACATGCGTAATATAAAATAATCGTGCTTTAAAACCTCGCCAAAAAATGTGCGCCAAAAAATGCGGGCCAAAAATAAAGATGCGTGATATATGCGTGAGTATAAGTAAAGAAACAATGCGGTGATGCGAAGTTGCATCAATTCTCCCGGACCTCGACCCCGTCGAGAATATAATGTAGCCTGTGACTAAGATGAACGAACGTTGATCTGAAAAATGTTTCGCTATTGTCGTGTTGTTGAATAACCAAGACCTGAGCAAACTCCTCCAAAATAAGTTTAAAAGGTAAATTGGATGTTGGAGACTCCGGGCTGTGGTAGGAAGGTGGACAAAAGATGGATTCTTCATTGTAGCTCTTGACCTATAAGTAACCTTTTTTTTCTGAAGATGCAGGAAACCAATCTTATTCGAAAGTATATAACCCCCGGGGTAAAATCCTCCCTTGAGTTATAATTTGTCAAAGATGCTCGCAAACTGGTAGTTATAATTTCATGCATATTATTTAATTGTTCAATAAAATTTAGAGCATTAAAGAGATGAGTTTCATAAAGTGAAAAAGAAAGAGAAAAAATCAAAGAAGGTATTGAGCAAACATGCTCGACATGTGGAGTGATGTCCGAGAGGTACTCTCTACCCTAAACCCTAAACCCTAAAGACACAAAATTTAATTTTGACCCCAAATTTATCTTCTAAAATTTTCCATAGAAAACCCTTAAAGCGTGTGTTCTTATGAGGAGTGATGTCCGAGAGGTACTCTCTATCCTCCTAGCTCGATGATGCTTAAATAGATCATTAATATAACGATGAAACTCAATGTGATCCCGTATAATCAAATGAATGTGTGAAATAGAAGTGCGATCTCGAAATATAAAGTCGATGAGGTGTCTGGGATACTTGGTCATTAGATGCAAAGCCAGATGTAGCGTGGGCGAGCTCAGAAATATAAAGTGACACATTCGAAAATCGTTATATGTAGCATCGGTCCCGGGCCATTTAGGACGAATGATACATCAAAATCTCATTTTTCTTTTGGGAGTGTAGGACCAGGAAGAAGTGTGGCAGTTAATGGAAAGAACATAATGGAATCAACGGGAGGTGAGCTAGATGATAGTGAGGTCTCTTGGTTGCCCTTTAAACAAGGCAATTCTTCTGGGGAAGAACAATCTTGCGCCCATGGTGGTCAAAGAAATTAGAGTTCCTTGTGCCATCGTGCATGACATGTCTGTCGTACTGCCATGATCGCCCTAATAGGACGTGACAGACATTAATGACAATGACATGACATTATACTCTATAGATGTGCTCCCGATAGAGAACTCAAGGGGACAATGGTGGGTAACAGATATAGTTAAATGACTATTAACTCCGGATAAGCTGTAGGGTTGTTCTAATGAGTGCGTCTAAAGCCCTAATGTATTCACCATATGTTGAGAAACGGAGTTCTCCATACTACCACTATCAATGATAATGGAACAAAACTTTCCCTGGATGTGTGCAGTAGTGCTGAAAATATCGTCTCCTATAGTCTTCCTCAATAAAATCGCTAAAGGTCACGAAGCTATAACATAGGACACATACTAAATGATCAACATGCTCTCCTACTTCGAATACATCCTCATACCAAGCTTGTCAGGATCGAGATCTTACGTAAGATCGGTCGGCAGTGGTACGATCGTAAAACGTGGGATCGACACGAAACGGTAAGATCTTACTTATTATACAAATTTAAAAAAAATCTAATTTATATATAAAAATATCTAGTAGGAAGAGGAAAGTCCAGCGTCTGCTCTGCGATTTTACCTTCGTCGAGCGGCCTTCAATCTGCGTAAAATAGGTTGGCGGCTGTGATGCAGAGGAAGAGGAAAGTCCAGCGTCGAGCAGCCTGCAATCTTGCCGCCGGAGGAAGAGCGTCGAGCGGCTTTGCGTAAATTAGGTCGGCCTGCGATTCGTAAATGATGTCCAGCGTCGGCCGCACGTCCCGTTTTATTCATACGCGTGAGGCAAGATCACTCAGGATCGTAAGATCGTGCGATCTTACGATCCTGAACGACGATCTTGCCGATCCTACCCATCCGTCGATTTTAGCTTCAACGCGAATCGTTGCCCCCCCAAAAAAATGTAAGATCGTGCGATCTTACGTGTAAAATCGCATTTTTGAAAACCTCGGCTCAGACTCATGCTCTGGCTTAGGATTGGATTCACTAATGTAAACTCCAAATTCATGCTCACGTCCAACAGTAGAATCAATAATAGCGACGAAGTAGTGTCGTGGTCACTCAACTGATTTGTGCTTCGGCTCCATACACTTAAAGCACTAAAGTACTCTTGTGTTGGGCTTAGACCCAAATTACCTTACCCTAGGAGGGGTTAGTGGGAGGGGTCAAGGTCCCTGTAGTGATGGGAGGGTGAGAGGAATCTAAGATCCTAGCAGTGGGGACCGTGGTGCTCTAGGTGTAAGGACTCTACTCTACGGGCTTTACTCGAGATTTCGCCTTAGTCGCAATAGTCATGTAGCTCTAGCTGGTTCTGAATGGAATAACGTAACCCATTTAGGTAACGAGATGTGATCATGTCATCGTCCTCGCGAAGGATGTACTCGTCAACCAATGACTTCTCCTATCGTAGATTATGGAATTTATGATACAGGGTTTGGAGGTAATCAGAGGGAATGCACTGATGAGAGGCATTCTTAAATTGAATCTCGTACGTTCTAATTGGCCCCACCAAACTTATGTGGATCCCTTCAGTCTAAGCGTCTCATATCCAACCTGCCTATTCAGAGGCATTTACTTCTAATTCATGAAGCGCTCCATACGACCGCACCAGTCTAAACATCCCTTAGGTTCTAAATATCCTTCGAAGTCACCTACATCTAATTTGACTCCGATATTCCAACGAGGTTGGTTACAGATTTCAGGATCTGGGTGTGCTGACTCTAGATGTCTCATGTTAGAGTTTACTTTGACAACATGGGTAGGTGCTGTCGTCAATAATGAAAAGGCTTGATCTCCACAAAGGAGACCTATAATATATATATATACAATATTACAAAATTACCCATACACCATTATGGAATAATTATAACTCCAATACTCCCCCTCAAGCTGGTGCAAAGATGTCAATCATGCACAGCTTGGAAATGGTCAAATCAGACCGAGTAGGACCAAGAGCTTTAGTGAAAGCGTCAACAACCTTGTCAGCCGAGGGGACAAAAGTAGGAAAAACAGTCCCAGTACGGACATGGTCACACAGAAAATGAACATCCATCTCGATGTGCTTGGTGCGCTCATGAAGTACCGAATCCTGGGTGAGTAGGAGAGCTGACTTATTGTCACAGTAGAGAGTCGAGCCAGCAACAAGAGATAGGCCAAGTTCAGTCAGCAGCGATCAGAGCCAAACCAATTCAGTGACGCCGTGTGCCATGGCTCGGTACTCTGACTCAGCTGACGAGCGAGATACGATTGGTTGTTTCTTACTCCGCCATGAAACAAGATGATCACCATGGAAAACACAGAGACCAGACGTGGAGCGTCGATCGGTCAAAGAGCCAACAAAATCTGCATCAGTAAAGCATGAGAGAGTGGAGGCACTATTTGCCCGATAGAACAGTCCAAGACTAGGAGCACGCTTTACGATAGCGAAGAACACGTCGAGCAGCCTTAGGGTGAGATGTCCTGGGAGAGTGCATAAACTGGCTCAAAACGCCCATTGAGAAGCTGATGTCGGGCCTAGTATTAGTCACGTATATCAAGCGGCCAACTAGACGCTGGTACTGAGAGGGGTCTGGTAGAGGATCACCAGATTCGACATGAAGGCGATGGTTGATATCCATAGGTGTACTCGCAGGACGACACCCAAGTAGACCCGTGCCCCGAAGAAGATCTAAGGTGTACTTGCGCTGCGATATGGAGATTCCCTGCCGTGTGCGAGCAACTTCAATCCCAAGGAAATAACGGTGGGGTCCAAGGTCTTTCACCTCAAAGGCTGAGTGTAGTGTAGCTTTCACCTTAGAGATTCCAGAATGGTCATCCCCAATGAGAATAATGTCGTCTACGTAGACCAGGACAATGGCACGACGACCCTCTGGAGTGGCACGAATGAAGTAAGTGTGATCTGCATGGCGCTGAGTGAAGCCGGACTGAAGGATGACTGAGCTGAATCGTTCAAACCAGGCACGCGGAGAATGCTTTAAGCCATACAGAGATTTGTGCAGCTGGCATACTCTCCCCGAATACTCCCCCTTAACGGCAAACCCTGGAGGAGGAGCCATTAGACCTCCTTCTGTAAATCTCTGTGCAGAAAAACATTTTTGACATCAAGCTGGTAGAGCGGCTACGCCCGAGAGGCCGCAAGCAAGAGCAGAAGGCGGACACTGGTCAGCTTAGCCATGGGAGCAAACGTGGCACCAAACTCGTCCGGAGCCTGAGTAAAACCCTTGGCCACCAAACGAGCCTTATAGCGGTCAATGATTCCATCACCAGAATACTTCACAGTCTAGACCCATTTGCTCCCAACTGCCCGTTTCCCGGGAGGAAGAGGAACCAGAGACCATGTCCCAGTACGATGGAGAGCAGACATCTCCTCCTCCATGGCCTGAACCCACCGCGGGTCAAGAAGAGCCTCAGCAGTCGAAGCAGGTAGGCGAACATAATCAGCAGTAGCCACAAAAGCCTGGTAAGAGGGTGTGAAACGCTGGTAGGAGACAAAACTAGCCAACTGGTGCTCAGTAACAGAGGAGCGAACACAACTACGCTTGCCCTTGCGCAGGGCAATATGTAATTCAACAGAAGAAGTAGGGGAGAGAGGCTCAAGGGAGGTACCTGCTACCGGAAGAAGCTGTTGATCCGGGACTGGAGGAGAAGTGGGTGTACGTTGGCAGCGAGAGTAAGTCAGCATGACAGGCGGAGCAGCAGGTTGGACAGTGGCGGGAGATGGTGGAACAACTGGGAGAGGTTGCACAACAGTAGGAAACACATGTGAAGGCAAATGGGTAGGGAAGAAGAGAACCTCCTCATGAAATGTCACATCCATAGAGTAAATAACACGGCGCAACTGAGGGTCATAGTAGCGATAACCCTTAGTAGTAGCAGAGTAGCCGGGGAAGAGACCACCAGAAGAGCCACGACCTCCGGATCGACCACCCCGGTTCCGAGAGCTGGAGGTTGAAGGGTGGTAAGAAGCGACAATGGCCATCTGCTCAGTAGGAAGAGAGGAGGTAGTACGGGCACCGAAAAGACTAGATTGTCGCTGCATACGTTTCTCATGCTCTGCAATAATGGAGTAGGCCTCAAGAAGATCAGACAATAGTGACATCCCGACAATCTGAGCACGGGTAGACACATATTAAGAACGAAGTCCCATCAAGAACTGGTATGCCTCCCGTCGCTGTCTCTGTTTTCGAATAAGGGTGATATTATTAGGAGACTCCAGATCACTGAGAGGCTCAAGATCGTTGAGCTCAAGAAAGTCGTCCTGAAGGTAAGTGAAGTACTCCTGAACAGAGCGTTCCCCCTGAGTGGCGGACGCGATGTCCTGAAAAATGCCGAAGATTTGGGCATCAACACGCGTGTGCCCAAAAGTGCGCTGGAGGGCGGACCAAAGCTCGGAGATATCCTCAAAACGCATGAACTGACTGAAGATGCGGGGCTCCATTGAGCACTGAATCCATCCAAGAACCATGTACTTTTCGGTCGACCACTTGACTAACTCCTCTTTCTTGTCATCCTTGTCGTTCGGTTTGGGCTTAGGAGGGCCGCCGGTCAGCCATGAAAGCTTATTCCGGCCGGCGAGAGACACTTTCATCGAAGTCGCCCACTAAGGATAATTTTTCTCATCAAGGAGAATGCTAGTAATCCGTCCAGTAGAGGATCCATAAGTGTCCTTGGAATCCATGATGCAAGGAAGCAACGAGCAACAAGATCCCTCCCGCAAAGGAGATCAGGGACCGAAGAAAGAGGGAAGACAGAAACTTCACATACACAACATCAAGAACGGCTCCATCGAGAAGACAAGGAGGTCATTAGTTCTCCATGGAGAAGACAAGGGCGTTGCGGGATCCGCTGGAGAGGGGCCCTAAACTGATTGAGAGGAGCCGCTGGAGAAGGCTGCTACGGGTGGCGCTGGATGCGATGCGGGAGGCCGCTGGATGCGGGAGACGCGCTGCGGGAAGCGTTGGATGCGATGCGGGAAGCGTTGCAGGAGACGCGCTGCAGGAAGCGCCGCTGCTGGATGCGATGCGGGAGCGTCGACGGGAGACGCACTGCGGGATGCGCTGCGGGATGCGCTACGGGAGCGCGGGAGAACGGCGAGCCCTAATCGGAACCTCGCTCTGATACCATGTCGTGAATAATGAAAAGGCTTGATTTCCACAAAGGAGACCTAGAATATATATATACAATATTCCAATATTACAAAATTAGCCCTACACCATTATAGAATAATTATAACTCCAATAGGTGCTTGCTCTAGGTGTATGGTGGACTCTATGTTATTGACCGACGTGTGTAACCCATTCATTACATGACCTACGTTTCCCATACTCGTAGTGAGGGTTTCAATCTCTTACAGTAGTTTTTAGATGTCCTATGCTAGTTTCTATTTTAAAATAAAATTTTTAATGCTTAAAATATTTAAATAGTTTTTTTTATTTTTTAATAGGAGAGAAAAAAATGCAATTTAAGATTATTTGAAATAACTCTAAACTTTAAAAGATCTTTTTTAAATGAGAATTTTATTTTTTTAAAATAAAATAAAACTCTTAAAAACAATCCTTTTTTTAATAAAAATGATATATATATATATATATACATATATATATATTAAAATTTAAATTAAAAAATGGACCGATTAATTGACGTAAGGTATAAAGAGTGAATTAAAATGCTCTGATACGAAACTGATGTAAACCAAGATTCAAAGGTTTTTAAATTAAATAAATTGGTGATGTAGATCAATTTATGCGATACTCGAGTAATAAATGAAGATAATTAATTTAGGTTTCGTAAGATTCATGCAAGATTCGAACATTCGAGCAATGAATAACACAAACTAACATTCCAGCATAGGATGATGAAGAACTCGAAATCTAAAAATTAACTATAAAAGTACAATGATAGTGTAGGCAAACTCTGAAAATTAAAGTTCAAGTAAAAAATGCATTAAATTAAACTAGCACAACACGTGCATGATTGGGAGGAGAGATATGCCTTCGACTTACAAGTGCGGCGAAAAAGGGGTAGGCTCTCAGGATATAGGAAAAGGGTTGCTCAGGGGGCTGTGGGGTACTAATATTTCTTCTATTTGGCAATGGAGGGAGGGGATACTTCATTGTTTGGATGTGTGTGACTGGATCAGAGAGGTGATGAATGGTAAGCTCGAGTAGGCACGCAATCGAGGAAAAATGGAGGGGGGAGTGCTCTGGAAGTCGAATGGAGGTGGAAAGATGGACGGAGGGAGAGGAGGGAGTTGGAGGTGTCTACACCAGCGATGGACTTGGCGGATGGACACCCTGGACCTGACTGGGAGGTTGTCGAATCTGTTGAAGGATGGCAGAGGAGTGGTCGTCGGAGTGCTAAGGCTGACGACCGGTGATTGCTAGCCCAAGAGAGGTGACATCGGGCGGCATGAAGGAGAACGAGGCTTGCGTGCGGCACTGGAGGTCGGGATGGCTTCTGAAAAAGAGAGCAAAGCTTCTCTTTTTTTGCCAAGCTGCTTTTCCAGGTGGTGGGGACCGGCTTTTATAAGGTAGGTTTTTTGATAAAAGAAAAAAACATATTTAGGATAAATTAGGGGTGCTTTTATTAGCAAACCACGTTTGGATTTTAGCAAACCATAAACTACCCCAAAAAATTATTATTTTGCTTTATTTTCAAATCCATATAATTTATGTAAGCAAACCACCCACATACCCATGAGATCGTGACCTAGTGCAGAATTAATTCGCTGGAGTCCTCACCCTAGCCTTCTTCCCTGTCGACCAACCGCACGAGGCTTCACATTCCACATCCCTCCAGACTAACGACGGTTGCCAGTTGATTGATCTCCGGTGACGACGGCTAGGTGTTTGTATTTCGTCGCCCGAGACCTCTTCCTTTTCGAGGCAAGGCACTGCTGCTACTGTGGAACCAATGTCTATATTTTCCTTTTCAGATGTTCCTTCAGAAAATGAAACCAATGGATATATATTCCTTCATGCTGAGGGTGGTCTGAACCAACAATGCATAGCTGTAAATTTTTCTCATTTTTTCTTTTATATCCTTAGTTGTTATTTTCATACCAGATTTCATCATTCATATATTTTATGTTGTTTATAATTTATTACAAACTCATTATATGGTGTGGATTATTTTAATTTTTTGTGGTAGTTTGCTAATAACCTAAACCCTAAACCCTAAAAACCAAGGTATCGATTCTGGAGAAGGCTTATGATAGGGTTCCAAGAGAGGTCTTGTGGAGAGTCTTAGAAAAGAAAGGTGTAAATGTATCATACATCGACGTAATCAAAGATATGTATACAAATTCAGTGATGTTGGATAGAAAAAGACTTTCTTACTTAGAATAAGGGGTCTCTCCTTTATATATAGGAGAGGGCAAAAATACAACTTGACATCCATAAACCAAACTAATAAACCAACTTGTAACACTCCCCCTCAAGTTGTGCTTGTGATATCTGTCAAGCCCAACTTGGACATAATGTTCCAAAACACCCTATGAGACAAAGCCTTGGTTAGCACATCTGCCAGTTGTTGATCGGAGGGAACAAAAGGAGTGCTAACAACTCCCCTTACAATGTTTTCCTTGATGAAATGTCTGTCGACTTCAACATGTTTTGTGCGATCATGCTGAACGGGATTGTGCGCGATGCTAATGGCCGCCTTGTTATCACAGTATAGGCGGATGGGTCCTTTGCCGTGAATCCCAAGTTCAAGAAGAAGGGATCGGATCCACATTCCTTCACATATACCTTGGGCCATAGCCCTAAACTCCGCTTCGGTACTGGATCTAGCCACGACATGTTGTTTTTTGCTTCTCCACGTTACTAGATTGCCTCCAACTAAAGTGCAATACCCAGAAGTGGATCTTCGGTCATCGACAGATCCAGCCCAATCTGCATCTGTGAAGACTTCAATGGTTAGATCTTTGTGTGGAGAGAATAGGATTCCACGTCCAGGGGAGGTCTTGAGATATCTGAGAACCCGATTGGCAGCATCCAAGTGATGAGTTTTAGGAGAGTGCATGAACTGGCTAATGACCCCGACAGCGTACGAGATATCTGGGCGAGTATGAGATAGGTATATAAGTCTCCCCACTAGCCGCTGAAAGGCATTGATATCAGCCACCGGTTCTCCTTCGTCTCTTCCCAATCTATGGTTTGTTTCTATGGGTGTGTCAGCAGGGCGACACCCACTCATCCCCGTATTTTCCAGAAGGTCAAGAATGTACTTTCTCTGGGAGATGAAGATACCATGCCTGGACCTGGCAACTTCAATGCCAAGGAAGTACTTGAGGTTCCCCAGATCCTTAACCTCAAATTCACTAGCCAGTCTAACCTTCAAGTGTTTTATTTCCTCAATGTCATCGCCAGTTATTACAATATCATCCACATACACAATCAATGCCGTCACTTTTCCATGTCTGTGCTTTACAAATAGAGTATGATCTGCGTTACTCTGTTTGAACCCAAAGGTCGCCATTGCCCGTTGAAATCTTCCAAACCAAGCCCTCGGGGATTGCTTAAGGCCATATAGGGCCTTCTTCAGCCTGCAGACTTTCCCTTCAGATCCCTCAACAGTAAGGCCAGGGGGACAAGACATGTATACTTCCTCTTCCAGGTCTCCATGGAGGAAGACATTTTTCACATCAAGCTGACTCAGAGTCCAATTTTTACAGGCGGCACATGAGAGCAGAATACGGATAGAATTCATCTTTGCAACGGGAGCAAAGGTCTCCTGATAATCAATCCCTGCCGTTTGGGTGTATCCCCTGGCCACCAGTCTGGCCTTGTAGCGGTCCACCAACCCTTAGGAGTTTTGTTTAACAGAAAAGATCCACTTGCATCCAACCACTGTCTTGCCTTGAGGAAGGGAGACAAGGTCCCAGGTGCAATTCTTCTCAAGGGCACTCATCTCTTCCACCATAGCCGTTCTCCACTCCTGATGCTTCAGAGCCTCCTACCACGAGGAAGGGATGGAAATGGAAGACAGAGAGGTGACAAAGGCTCTATGTCGAGAAGACAAGGAGTCATAAGTCACCATACAGAGATAAGGGGTGGTGAGTAGAAGCACGGTTACCTTGAGGACCAGTTAACGGGTCAGGCGTGGATTCTGGTATATTGTGCAGAAGCTGACCATTTGTGCCCCCTCGTCGACGACGAGTATAAACCTGTAAGGGAGGAGTAATAGACGACGGAACAACGGGGATGGATGGCTGATGAGGAGTGGATGGCTGATAAGGAGGAGAGATTGGTAAAGGGGTAGCAGGGAAGCCCTCTTCCACGGTTGCATTTTCCCCCTGAAGAGGGCTCCCGTAATAGGGTTCGAACTCATGGAAAGTAACATCCATGGAGATGAAGGTCTTGCGAGTCTACGGATGAAAACACTTATACCCTTTTTGAGTGCTTGAGTAGCCAATAAAGACACACCAAAGCGCACGAGGATCAAGTTTGGATGTGTGGTGCACATGGACAAAACACACACAACCAAAGATACGAGGAGGAAGCTCAGTAGGAGTAATACTGAGAGCTGCAAGCGGGGTTTTATAGTGAAGGATACGAGTGGGGAGACGGTTAATAAGATACGTAGCCGTTAGGACAGCCTCACCCCAGTAGTATTTGGGAAGATGCATTTTGAGTAACAGGCAACGAGCAACCTCAAGGAGGTGTCGATTTTTCCGCTCTGCAACCCCATTTTGGGCAGGGGTGTAGGCACAGGAAGTTTGGTGGAGGATACCCAAGTCACACAGGTACCGTTGAAATTGAGAGTCAATGTACTCCCGACCATTGTCACTTCGCAAAATTTTTACAGTAGCGTTGAATTGAATGTTAATCATTTTATGAAAACGTTGAAATAAAGGAAAAACCTCAGATTTACTTTTCATAAGGTAGACCCAGGTACAACGAGAAAACAGTCTATAAAAGTAACGAACCATTTGAACCCAGAAATAGAGGCAATAGGGCTAGGGCCCCAAACATCAGAGTGAATAATCTCAAAAGGAGTCGCACACAAGGTGTACATTTGTGGAAGAGAAGCCCGTTTGTGCTTACCCAGTTCACATACATCACGGGTAAAAGTTTTAAGAGAAGAAATAGACATAGTAGGTAACAATAATTTCATAACAGGGATAGAAGGATGTCCAAGCCGACAGTGCCAGGAATCCAGGGTGGACAGAGAAGCGACATGAAGAGCACGCGATGGAGGAGATGCCGAACTGGAGGGGTCAAATAGGTACAAGTCATCACGCAATCTACCAGCTCCAATCACCTTCCCCGTCGTCAGATCCTGAAAAACACAAGAAGAAGGGAAAAAAGTCACGGAGCAATGCATGGAGTTAGTCAACTGACTAATAGAAAGCAGGTTTCGAGTAAATTTAGGAACATGAAGGACGGAGGAGAGCGTGAGGGACGAGCAGGGTATGGTTCCTTTGCCAGCAATGGAGGAAAAAGAACCATCAGCAATACTCACCTTGTCACGTCCAGACAGAGGGGAGTAGGAGACAAAACCTGAAGCAGTGCCGGTCATATGATCAGTGGCGCCGCTGTCGATGATCCACTGGGTGGAGGAATGACTGGTAGCTGAGTGAGCTCCTGGAGGCCCCTGATGGGCATATGAGGAGGAGGAAGAAGGCACCTCTGAGGACTGGCCATGCATCAGACGATGAAACACAAGAATCTCGTCGGAGGAGAGAGCCGAAGGGGCGGCAAGAGAGGACTGATCATCAGTGGCATCAGAGAGATGGGCCGATGGGCCATGGGAAGCACGCCCCTGAGAACGGCCATGGCCGCGACCACCACGGGTAGCTGGTCCACCCCTAGGTGGAGGGAAACCGTGAAGCTTGAAGCAAGTGTCCTTGGTGTGGCGAGCCTTTCCGCAATAGTCACAAATCAGATGATCCTTGTCACCAGACTTAGGAGGGTAGTCCCGAGGAGGTCGCCCACTGGGACGAAAATGAGCAGCAAGAGCGGAGCCATCGGAAGAAGGCTCAGGATGAAGAGTCTGACGACGATCAAATTCGTGTTGGACAAGACTGTAAACCTCTGGCAAGGACGGGAGAGGTGATCTCCCAAGAATTTGGACACTGATCTGGTCAAAGTCACGATGCAACCCATGGAGAAACTCAAAGATCCGATTGCGATCGTCACGAGCCCGAACCTGAGCAGCATCTTCAGGCGAGACAAAGGTGATCGCATCGAAGTGATCATATTCTTGATATAACTGGGTGAACTCCAAATAATAGGAGGAAGGGGAGCGATCGCCTTGGCGCAGCATAAAGATCCTACGACGAAGCTGAAAGATCTGGGCAGCATTGTTACAGCTGGAATAGGTGGCTGCAGCACGTTTCCAGATGTCGGCGGCAGTGTCAAGGAAGAGATAATTTCGGGCAATGGACTCCTGCATGGAGTTGAGCATCCATGACATCACGAGAGAGTTTTCAGATTCCCACTGAGGCCACTCGGGAGCGGTCGACGCTGGAGCAGCAGTAGTCCCGGTGACATAGCCATACAGACGCCGACTCTTGAGGGCAAGAGTGATGGAACGAGCCCACAGCAAGTAATTGAGGCCGTCAAGTTTCATGGTCGTGATCTGAGGAGTCCCATGATCATGAACAGGGCGGTTGGAGCCCATGTTAGAAGCTGGAGAGGAACCAGAGGACGGCGGGGTGGAGTCAACACTTCCCGACATCAGAACCCGAGGATAGAAACCACGGGAGGAAGAAACAACACCCACAAAGAGACTCTTCAAGCCCTGCTCATAGAAAGAGACAAGGACGCGCAAGCCCGACGAAGCGCCGAGCCAAGAAGACCATCAGAAGGACTGGACGCCGGAACCGAGCTCACCGGAACATACAGCCGGCGTCCAGGGCACGGACGAGGAAAAAAATGGCTGGAGGCCGTTGCTGGAGGCGCCACTGGACGGAGACGCGGAAGAAGCCGCTGGACGGCTGGAAGGACGCTGCTGGACGGACGCTGCTGGCGCCGCTGACGGACGCTGCTAGAAGACGATCGCGGAAGACGCGTCTAGCGGGAACGACTGCCGATCGAAGCTGAAGGAGACGATCGCTCGAAGGGGGAAGATCGTAGGGACGATCGCGAGAAGCGGAAGACGCCGCTTGAGTCGCAGAAGATCGAAAGGCCGCGGAACGAACCGAGCGCGCTAGGTCACCCCCGTTAGCTCTGATACCATGTTGGATGGAAAAAGACTTTCCTACTTAGAATAAGGGGTCTCTCCTTTATGTATAGGAGAGGGCAAAAATACAACTTGACATCAATAAACCAAACTAATAAACCAACTTGTAACAAGTGACCAGGGTGAGGACATCTGGAGGATTAACACAGGAATTCCTTATCGTTGTTGGCTTACATCAAGGGTCAGCTTTAAGCCCTTATCTCTTTACCCTTATCTTAGATGAGCTCACCGGACATATCCAACAAACAATACCTTGGTGTTTATTATTTGCAGATGATATTGTTTTGGTCGATGAGACGCGTGTGGGTGTAAATGCGAAACTTGAATCTTGGCGAGACACTTTAGAAAAAAAGGGTTTTAGGTTGAGCAGGACAAAGACGGAGTATATATAGCTTTAATTTAGTAGTGCAAGAAGGTTGGATGACTCCGTCATTAAATTGAGTGACCAAGATTTTTCCCGCAGTGGGTGCTTTAAATATTTGGGATCGGTAATTCAAAAAGATGGAGGTGTAGATAAAGATGTGATACATAGAATCCAAGCAGGTTGGTTAAAGTGGAGAGGCACGTCTGGGATATTATGTGATCGTAAAGTACCATTAAAACTTAAAGGCAAGTTTTATCGTACTGCAATTAGACCAACAATGCTCTACGGTTCTGAGTGTTGGGCAGTGAATGGTGTACATGAGCAAAAAATGGGAGTTGCGTAGATGAGAATGCTTAGGTGGATGTGTGGTCACACGAGTCTGAATAAAATTAGGAATGAATGCATCAGGGATAAGACAGGAGTGGCGCCAATTGTAGAAAAGATGCGAGAAGCTCGTTTAAGATGGTTCAGGCATGTACATAGGAGACCATTAGAGGCACCTGTTATGTGTTGTGAGAGTTTAGTCACTAGACATGTTAAATGTGTGAGTGGTAGACCAAAAAAGACTTGGAATGAAACTATAAGGAAAGACATGATGTACTTAAAGATAGGGCGCAATGGAGACAGAGGATCCATATTGCCGACCCCACCATGGTGGGATAAAGGCTTGAGTGTTGTTGTTGTTGCTAATAACAAAATAGTTTTCAAATAGCTATTTTCAGATTTAATGATTTACTAATAGTAATGATTTGTTAATAGTAACGATTTGCTAAAAGCCAAACATAGTTTTCTAATAACAACACCCTAAATTAAAGGCAATGAAATTTATTCATTGTTGGGATTTCTTAAATATTTCTAAAACAAAAGATTTCGTATCCTTATTCTTTTTTTAATTGCAGAATTACTACAAAAATATTTATTTGTATTTTAATTTTATTGCTTGCCTAAACTTATCACGTTACTTAATTTGACAAATCTTTTATTCAGGATCTTACTGGATGATCACTCCAATAAGCCGTAACAATGAACTTGATTGATGTGCATGATACAAACTAATCGAGTATATGCGGGATACAAAATAAACATGTGCTAAAATATGCGTTAAATAAACATGTGCTAAAATATGCGTTAAATAAACGTGTGCTAAAAATAAAGATGCACGATACATGTGCGAGGAAGAAACAATGCGATGATGCTACGCAAGATACATCAACAGGCTTCAAATTCGTAGCTTCAGATGGGATAAAACATATGAGATTTACTTATGAATATGATACAGTTCTTACTCAGACTACTTATATTTTTAATCTGTCTTTTCCTTCTTCAGACAATAGTTCTATGGTCATTTCAAATGAAACATTTAAAGTTTTCTTTAACCTATATAGTTTATTTGCAAGTGCTCTGTTGGATAGATGTATTTTTTATCTGCAGTGGATACTAAATCTTAAGCTTATTCATTCGGTCAACAAATTTCTTTCCAGTTCTTGCTGTACATTATGTTTTTGATGCTCATATAGACGCTGTGATGCTTTTGACATGTGGACCATGATCATATTTTATGTGACATTTTTAATGCTATATTTGTGCAGAGAATCTTTTCTGGCGACTTGGTTATCAGCACACTGCTCTTCTCCTTCCTACAAGTTCTTTGGCAGGTTTATTGTGTCACCACTTATTATCGTTTCACAGTTTTGAGTCATGATTTTCTATTATAAGTGAATTTTAATAACCATATGGAACTTGGATATAGTTACCGAGCAGCTTGTACTGTATCATTATTAAAACCATATTTTCATTTAGGAAGAAAATCAGGATAAAATTTTGAAACGATTAACCGGGTATTAGAGTAGAATCTCATGAACCATTGAGGTGCTGTTAATTTGCTCACTTTGACTTACATTTAATATTATAGTGTATTGTGCATATGGTCCCCACCTTCTCTTTCAGATGTTAAAAAAACAAAAAACAAAAGACTAGGGATAAAAAGGAAGTCCCAATGTTGTACCAAAGAAAGAGCTTCTTTTTAATGTAGTAATAGATCAGGAATAAGGACAACGGTCTTCCATGCACAATGCCCGATTGGTGGAAGTACTTTGCTCATCCTAGATGTTCCAAGTGTGCAATGTTTAGTGATTACAGTATCGTTAGCCACCGCACAACTTCCTCCAGTGTGAAAACATTTTTATTTTATTTACTTATTTTGTTATATATATATATATAGTTTATTTATTCTATACTCATCTGCTCATTATTTTAATTTTAAAAAAGCCATGCTTTGTGTATGTTGTTGTTGTATGCTTTGTGTATGTCCCATTTTGTCCTCTCAACATCACGTCAATGTCGAATGCTTGCTTAATGCTTAGAAGACTAACAATTGGAAGCTAGCACTAAGAAAGGAGCCTAGGTGGATCGTCAACCACGAAAACTCCCTTTCTGGAGAGGTCTCAACCACAAAAAATTCTCTAGAACCCCCTCGAAAAGAGTCTTAGCCGGGGAATCCTCCCCCGGGCCCAAAAAGACAATCCTGGGAAATTCAACCCTAACAATGCCTCTCCCTGACCATGATTACGATACTGAGAACTGCATGATGCTGCATGAGCTTATAGACAAGCATAAGAAGGAATGTTGAAGCAGTTCCTCACCCTGGTGTCGGAGGAGGGGAAAGAAATTGAATAGGACTAGGATGTTCGTGATGATGAAGGATAAATGTGTCTGCAATACTGAGATCCTCCTATCTAGAAATCAGGCAAAAAATGAATTACCCTTTTGTATGATGAGAATAATTTATAAAACTACCTCTCCTTGCAGCATATTATGAATCATATGACAGGTTCAATATGTGAAGAAAGAAGCCCGAGAGACGACTATTTCTCTCCCCCAAAAAATAAGACTCAGGAGGCATCTACTTCTCTCCCCCAAAAAATAAGACTCAGGAGGGATCTACTTCTCTCCAACGAATAGATGCCCGAGAGACGAATGGGTCTTCTGCGAAAAACACACCAAGGAGACAACTACGGCTCTTCTACATATAGAAGACCGAGAGACGACTGTTTGCCCGGAAAGCCCGCGACCTCCTCTTGCAGGACAAATTTTTCGGCCTCAGCGGTCTCAATTTCGGTGATCGCCCAGATCGCCAACTGCCTCAGCCGGATTTTTCTAAGTGCCAAGCGGTCAGGGCAGTGCGAGACCGCCAGCTTAAGCGGTCTGATCGATTTTTCTTATTTTTGCTATTCTCATCTCTCATCCCTGCCCCGGCTCTCATGTATCCCGGGCAGCCCGTAGTTTCTTGTTCTGCCCGTTTGGGCAGCCCCCTCGTCTATAAATAGAGGGGTAGGGGTACCTGAAAAAGGACTTTTGCTCCGAGGCTCCAGCTTACGACCTGTGTAAGCGGTCTCATTTCTTCGTGATCGCCATTTCGTGATCGTTTTTCTTTGTTCCAGCATCTTCTGTCTTAGTAACCTGCACTTCGCAGTTTTCTCCCATCCCCTTTAGTGTGAATTTTGGAGGTACCATTTTTGGTGCCAACAGAACGAACACGCGACCTTCAGATTCGAAGTGTTAGGTGAAATTCATAGATTTTCAAGATGGCTGATCGCCGTAGAGGTCGTCCCCTGCGATCTCCCAGCGTTCCCCCTTCCGATCACAATCCTTTAGAAGCGCTTGAGCGCTGCTTCGAGCTTCGTGTTGAGCAAGCTCTCCGCGAGGCCGCCCGAGCTAGGCAGGACGCCGCCTCTGTTCAGCAGGAGATCGCGCGGTCTCAGCAAGAGGCCGCTCGAGATCGGCAAGAAGTCGTCCGGACTCAGCAGGAGTCCGCAAAGCAGATTGAGGCTATGAACCAGGTTCTAGCCGCGATCTCCCAGAAGATCCTTCCTCAAGCCTCTCAGGTCGCCACTCCTGACCGCATGGCAAGCGGTCACCCGAGCGATCATCCTATCTTCCAGCCCGCAGCTCCTCAGCGATCTCAGCATGAGGAGTTCGCCGCCCGTCGTAGTTCTTTCCGAGCCGCAGCCCAGGGGCCTCCGGCTCAGACCCTGAATTTTGAAGAAGGGTTTGCTTACCCTCAAGCTCCTCCTGCTCCTTTTCTTCCTCCTCCAGGACCTTCTGATTTAGGGGAGCCTTCCCCCTTCACCGTTGAGATTCGTCGGGATCCGATCCCTCATGGATTCAGAGAGCCCCGCCTTCCTGTGTATACAGGAGAGACCGATCCAATGTGTCATCTTCAAGCCGTCGAGTCTGCTGTTGCCCTCAGGACCATTTCGGATGGAGTGAGGTGCAAGCTGATGGTCACCTCCTTTGATGGGTCGGCCATGGAATGGTTCTATAAGCTGCCTTGTCAGTCTATCTCGAGCTTTGCTGCCCTGAGGCAAGAGCTCCTTCTAAGGTTTGCCACCGCGAAGAAAAGGAAGAGTGGTCCTGCGACCCTCTTCAAGATTAAGCAAGGGGACAACGAGACTGCAGCACATTTCGTTGACCGCTTTCAAAAGGAGATCTTGGGAGTCAGAGACATGGATCCCGAGCTTTATATGGTAGCTTTGATCAGTGGCCTGCGGGAGGGCCCTCTGAAGTTCAATGTCACAACCAAGGAGCCTAGCTCCTATCAGGAGCTGATCAGCATTGCCAATCGCTACATAGAGGGGAGATCAACAACCCCACCTATGTGAGCAATTTGACCAACAGAGCCACTCAGAAAGGCTCTGCGGGATTCTATCCTGCTCCATCTTCCTCAAAGCCTCGACAAGAGCTTCCACCTCCAGCTCCGAGAGGTAAGAACTATCGCAACAACCGCTTCAATCGAGGTAATCAATCTTTCCCACCTCAAGGTTCATTTCTTCAAACCCCCGCTACTCCTGCTCCGCAAGTCACCCCAGTCCACCAGATCCAATACGCCCAACCTCCTCTTCTGCCCATTCCTTCACTCTGCAATGAATCCCAAGAGTCTTTTACAGACTTTGGTGTTTCTATGAGTGAAGTGCTCCAAATCCTCCAGAAGCAACCCTTTTTCAAGGGGCCAGCTCCGCTAAACTCTGATCCAAAGACCAGAAATCCTACTCTCTACTGTGAGTACCACAGAGATAGGGGACATTTGACAGAGGATTGCAGAGCTCTCCGCCTGTTCTTAGAGAAGCTACTGAAGGAGGGTAAGCTCCGAGATCTCATTCAGAAGAATGATTCTGTCAAAGCCTCAACCTCCAAGGCTAAGGAAGTAGCGGAGGTTCACTGGGCATGCGAAGAAGTGGACGATATTGGCCATCTTGGCAATATCGGCTTTCCCAATGAATGCGTGGATGCTAATGACGGCGGTGCCTTAGGCAACCTCTTCTGCATCCACGGAGGTGCAGGTCCGGAATCTTCAAGGAAGGCAAGTCTGAAGAGGGTTTACCAATCAGAGGTTGCTGCCACCTCTTCAGCCCCGGTCTGGGGAACGGTCACTTTCGGTGATGAAGACCTTCCTCAGACCGCGAATCCCTTTGACGACGCGGTCGTCATTAAAGCTGTAATTGAAAATTATACAGTGGAGAAGATTCTGATAGACACGGGAAGCTCAGTCAACGTGCTCTTCAAACCTGCCTTCGAGGCGTTGAAGACAGGTAAACCCCTCCTATCAACTGAAGGCCCCCTTTATGGTTTTTCAGGAGAGAAGAAAGAAGTAGAAGGGCTCGTCACTCTTTCCGTAATTCTGGGAGGGATAGTGAAGCTGGTCAAATTTATAGTCGTTGATGCTCCCAGTAGCTACAACGCCATCTTTGGAAGACCCTTCTTGAATGGATATCAAGCCATTGTCTCCACCTATCATCAAGCGGTGAAGTTCGCCTTGAATGGCAAACAACACCGAATCAGGAGCGACCCAAGGAAAGCTAGGGAATGCTACGTAAAGACGGTCAACATGATTGTGTCTTCTCCTCCCCAAGATGTCATGATGGCTGAATCGATTGAAGTTCCTGAACAAGTCCAAGCTGCAGAAGAAGTTGAGGAGGATGCAAGAGATGGAGTTCGCTTGGAACCTGCCCAAGCAACTCAAGATGTTCGGATCAGCGAGGAAGATGAGAGCAAGAGCCTCTCCATCAACGCTGAATTATCTGAAGCTGACAAGAGTCAGCTCATCTCTTGTCTTCTGCAAAATCTAGATATCTTTGCTTGGTCGGCAGATGACATGCCTGGAGTGGACCCGGATGTCGCTTGCCACCATCTCAATATCGACCCAAACTTCATCCCGATCCAGCAGAAGAAGAGGTCTGTTGCAACCACTCTAGCACAGCCTATCCGTGAAGAGGTAGAAAAGCTCCTGAAGGCAAAGTTCATTCAATCAATCCAATACCCTGAATGGGTATCAAATGTTGTAATGGTAAAGAAGTCCGGTGGAAAATGGAGGATGTGTGTCGACTTTACCAAACTCAATAAAACTTGCCCCAAGGATTGCTACCCCTTGCCTCGGATAGATTCTTTAGTAGATTCTGCGGTAGGTTATTCTTTTATGAGTTTTTTAGATGCTTTTTCAGGTTACCATCAAATCAGAATGCATAAACTAGATATACCTCATACTTCATTTATCACAAATGACGGTTGCTTCTGTTATCTCGTAATGCCTTTTGGGCTAAAAAATGCTGGAGCAACCTATCAGAAAATGATGGATACAGTTTTAGGAGTCAAAAAGGAAGAAACCTTGAGGTATATGTTGATGACCTCTTGGTAAAAAGCAAATTATTCTCTTCTCATCTTAGAGACCTCTCGGAAACTTTTGCAACCCTTCGAACTTTTAATATGAGGTTGAATCCGTTGAAGTGTATTTTCGGGGCAAGTAAAGAAAAATTTCTGGGTCACCTCCTTACTCCAGAAGGGCTGGAACCCAATCCTGACAAAATAAAAGCTATTTTGGAGATGCCACCTCCCAAGTCCCCCAAAGAAATTCAGCAGCTAGGAGGGAGGATGGCAGGCTTAAGTCGCTTCATCTCCCGATCAGGGGATAAGAGTGCACCTTTCTTTAAGACCCTCCGGGGAGGGAGTAAGTTCGAGTGGACGAAGGAGTGTGATGATGCTTTCACTCAGCTTAAAAAGCAATTGACATCAACCCCTTTGCTCCAAAGCCCGCGAGAGGGAGAAAATCTATTTCTGTATATGGGAGTCGGAGCCGATGCCATAAGCTCTGTTTTGGTCCGAGAGGAGAAAAAGAAGCAATTCCCAGTCTATTACGTGAGTCGAATCCTGAAGAATGCAGAGACTCGCTATCCTATTCTCGAAAAGTTGGCCTTAATGCTCGTAACTTCAGCAAGAAGATTAAGACCATATTTTCAAGCTCATTCGATTCTAGTCGTTACTGATCTTCCATTGAAGAGTGTCTTGGAGAAACCAGAACATTTAGGAAGGCTGGCAAAGTGGGCAATAGAGCTCAGTGAATTTGACATATCTTATGTTCCAAGGGTGGCGATCAAAGCTCAAGTTTTAGCATACTTCATGGTGGATGCCAAAGAAGTTGAGTCTCAGAAGGGGGTCGGAGTACCCCTTGCCTGGAAAATCTTCGTGGATGGAGCCTCAGGAAAAAATTCTTCCGGAGCAGGAGTTGTCTTAATCAACCCAAATGGAGTAAGGCTGGATCAGGCGCTGAAGTTCTATTTTCAAGTAACAAATAATCAGGCGGAATATGAGGCTTTACTAGCCGGTCTTAAGTTTGCTAGAGAGCTGGGGATTGATGATGTCAAAGTCTTCACAGATTCTTTGGTGATGGCTTCTCAAGTAAATGGAACTTTCGAAACTAGAGATAGTATTTTAAAGCGATATCTAACTCTGGTAAAAATCGAGGTAGGGAAGTTCAAAAGCTTTACCATCGACCATATTCCAAGGGGTGAGAACGTGGAAGCAGATGAGTTGGCAAAGTTTGGACTTCTCTCGGGAGGAACAACTTCGGAATTGTTTCGCCCAGCAATTGAAGAAGGAGAGGTCATGAAGATTGATCAGCATCCGTCTTGGATGGATCCATTTGTTCTATATCTTTCAACTGGAGAGTTCCATTCATCAATAAAGGATAGGAAAAGGTTTAAACGTAAAGCGGCTAACTATTATCTTGTTGCAGGAGTGCTTTATAGAAGAACTTTCCTTTCACCATTAACACGGTGTGTTTCGGAGGAGGAGATTCCGGCGGTCCTTCAGGAGGTCCATTCTGGAGAATGTGGAAGTCACTCTGGGGCTAGAACTTTGGAGAAAAGAATTCTGAGGCAAGACTATTTTTGGCCTAAAATGAGGAAAGATGCGGAAAAATTTGCTAAGAAATGTGTAAAGCGACAGAAGTTTGCTCCTCTCCAAAATCAGTCGGCTCAACAACTCAAGTCGATAGCAACTCCATGGCCGTTTGCAGTTTGGGGAATGGATTTGATTGGGCCTTTCCCTATGGCAAGTGGGCAGCGTCGATATATTATAGTCATGATTGATTATTTCAGCAAATGGATAGAGGCAAAAGCATTGGCCAAAATTACTACTCAAGTCGTGAAAAATTTTATTTGGGGGGAGATAGTATGTCGGCACGGAAATCCAATGACAATCATCACGGATAATGGTTCTCAGTTCAATAATTCAACTCTTATTAATTTCTGTAAGCAAATTGGCATTGAGCTACGTTTCGCTTCTGTGCATCATCCTAGAAGCAATGGGCAGGTAGAGGCCGCCAACAAACTCATCATAAATCTCTTGAAAAAGAAGGTAGAAAATGTCAGGGGCAACTGGGCAGAACAATTACCTTCCGTCTTATGGGCCTTGAGGACAACTCCAAGTTCTGCTACTGGAGAGACTCCATTCAAATTGTCACACAGTTCTGAAGCCCTTATTCCAGTGGAATTTGAAGTAAAAAGCCCAAGAGTATTATTGACACAACAGAATCAAATTGATTGGATGGAAGGAAATGATGAGGAGCTAAAATGTAGCCTTGATTTAATTGAGGAGTTGACAGATACGGCGATCATCAGACAAGAAGAGGTGAAAAGAAGAATGGCGAGGCTATTCAATAAAAATGTAAGAACCAAAGAATTCGTTGTTGGGGATCTAGTCCTGAAGAAAGTAGATACAGCAGCAAGAGTCGATTCAGTTGGAAAGCTTAACCCAAACTGGGCGGGGCCGTTCGTGGTGAAGAGTGTGCTTAAAAATGGTGTTTACCATCTCCAAACTTATGAAGGAGAAGAATTGCCTCATTCATGGAGCGGAGATGATCTCAAGCTCTTCTTTTCTTAAATGTTCGTATCTGATTCACTCATTCTTTTTCTCACTTTTCTTCTCTCAAACATCACGCAGGTATTATCAAAACATTCGCAATGCAAGTGATGAATGACAAGTCTTAAAAATAAGTTGTTTTTTGAAAAGCCGAAAACCTGTCAAGTGAGACATCGACGGATCCTACTATCTTCCCCCTCGACTTGATAGCTCGACGTATAATTCTGCCGGGACCACAGATGTCGGGGAGATTTCGAATCTGTGTAGCAGTAGCTCGCCAAGCTCGAGCGGTGGAAGTTTAGGATACCGGGTCCTTGCTGACATCTGGCACACCTCAGCATATCAAGGAGGTCTAGGTGGCTGGCTCAGCTCTGTCATGCATTGGGAAGGACATTGTTACGATCTTAATGATCTTTCAGGGAAAGCAATGTCGGTGTAGCCTCCGCGGCATGACCACACCTGCCCTACCGATCATTTTGGTCTGTAACTCTCGAATACTCGTTGAAGCGTGGTTAGGTAATGGGCGGCCAGAAACATCTATGACCGTCTCCTGAACCTTAGATTGGCAAGTTTGCAGCAAACTCGGTAATCCTTTAAGAAAAACAATGTCGGTATAGCCTCCGTGGCATGACCACACCATCCCTATGGATCATTTTTTAGATCCTTTTTTCCCATCTTCTTCTTACTATAAAAATCCTATTCATCCCTTTGTACTGGGATCGGGCGGTCAGCAATTTATGAGACCGCATGTTCTTCTTTCCTACTCTTTCTCCAAAGAGCGATCTGAGTCGTTTATGATCACCGGGCATAATTTTTTCAGGATAATTGAGGTCGCTATTCAGGAATCTCTTATGCCAGCTTGATAGAGGTCGGCCCGGTCTTAGTAAGATCGAGATCCCGATGTTCCCTGTTATTCAAAGCTATATGGAATAATCGTGATTTTCTATTCCTCACCAAGTGAAAGTTGGGTTTTCGTCAAGATGGCGGTCTGTATATAATATGATTGCTGAACTGGAATTCATGAGGAGTTATTATTTTCCTTTTCAAGTAATGATCTTGGCTATCAAGGGGTCGTCAAACGGGTTTCCTGAAAGTCATTTGGGCGCCGATCATCCAGAGTTCGATGAGTTCGAATCATCTTCAAGTTATAGTTTCCTTATATTGCGACCTGTGTAATCTGAGACCGCATAACTATTATGGATAAGTTGGTTACTTTCTGATCAAACAGTTAAGAGTTGCTGAATTTCCTTTTATTAGCGATCTGATTATCTCGAGATCGCAAAGTAGTCTTGTTTATATAAAGTTTCGGTTTTCCTTCAAGATCTTTAGTATCTTTTCCAAAAGATCGCCACTTGAAGTTCTTTAATCTTGAAAGAAAATCATGTGATAAACCTAAGGCATTGAGATCGAATGCCGATTCTAACTCAGAAGAACAAATAAATATATGCATCAAAAAATTCATTCACTTAGACAGAATCTAACAGAAATTCAATTTTTATATATATCCTGAAATGTCTACTACAACGAGACCGCTCGGTCTCCAAAAAAGAAAAAGGAAAAAATTACAATTTATTCTCTCTTTGATCTTTTAGAAGACCGCTCGCTCGAGGGGGAAGAACCAGTTTCTGCGGAAGATTCTTCTAAGCTATTCCCTGGAATTCTAGATCCAGAGCTTGAGCTCGAACTGGAATCCAGGCTCAGGGTATAGCGGCTTCCACTTTCTTCGTCTTCGATCACGACATCTTCATCTTGACCTGCGGTCTCATCAGCAACATCCGTGGTCTCTTCAGCAGTCACAGATTGTTCTTCAATTCTCTGTGCCGCATCAGCGAAGAGATCGGCAAATGATATATCTTTGAATTCTTCAGCAAATCCACCGCGGTTGCGAACCTCATCCAGCACCTGGTCAGCGGTCTCTTTTATATGGTGCATCATAGCCCTTTGAAAAGCTGGATTTTCAGGGTCATAGGCTGCCTTTTCAAATTGCTGCCAAAAGGAAATATATTAGACCGCGCGATCACAAGTAATGCATTCATAAAATATAGGAGAGTTCGCCTTCGATGGGAGAGCCTTTAAAAGATCGAGCATAGTCATCTTTACAAGAGATCGCGCCTATCTAATTTTCAGAGACCGGTCGAAGGTTGGAATTTCTCAATGTCTTGGAATCTGAAGATTTCAGCCGGTATTTATAGACCAAGCTGCATTTATGACGGTCGCGGTCAAAGCGGTCAAAGCTTACATTTTCGAAGTTCCAGGAGCAACTTAAAAATGTGCGGGGATTATGTTTGCCCGGAAAGCCCGCGACCTCCTCTTGCAGGACAAATTTTTCGGCCTCAGCGGTCTCAATTTCGGTGATCGCCCAGATCGCCAACTGCCTCAGCCGGATTTTTCTAAGTGCCAAGCGGTCAGGGCAGTGCGAGACCGCCAGCTTAAGCGGTCTGATCGATTTTTCTTATTTTTGCTATTCTCATCTCTCATCCCTGCCCCGACTCTCCTGTATCCCGGGCAGCCCGTAGTTTCTTGTTCTGCCCGTTTGGGCAGCCCCCTCGTCTATAAATAGAGGGGTAGGGGTACCTGAAAAAGGACTTTTGCTCCGAGGCTCCACCTTACGACCTGTGTAAGCGGTCTCATTTCTTCGTGATCGCCATTTCGTGATCGTTTCTCTTTGTTCCAGCATCTTCTGTCTTAGTAACCTGCACTTCGCAGTTTTCTCCCATCCCCTTTAGTGTGAATTTTGGAGGTACCATTTTTGGTGCCAACAACGACCAAGTCTCTCCCTCGAAAATAGAACCCATAAGATATCTAAGTATCTCCTAAGCTTGGTAGACTCAGGAGATGACTTTCATGGGGCGAGCCGCGACTCAGTTGGTGATGAGAGTCGTGTTGAAGGCTCCTTATCAAGGAGGTCTGGGGATAGAATCCCAGCCTCAACAACCCGCCTCAATTAAACTGGTTGAGGAGACGGGTTGGGGTGTGGGGGTCGTGGCCCTGTTAGGGGATCCCGATTGGGGGCCACTATGGATCATTGCCGTGGACTGCTTCGCGTGGTGCGGTATTTGAGCAGCTGGTATTGCCCACGGGTACGGGTGAAGCCTTATATGATACGACCAACTCCATTTAGGCTTTACCCAGTGGATCACACCGGGGCCCACGGGGGCCGTACCAGGGCCGGGACCCGTACACCCTAACCCGTCTCCCCTTTAGCTTCTCCAGGGCGGGTTATTGAAGGCGCGCAGGCTTGCGGCTACGCCGGGTTTCGAAAACCCAACCTCCCTTGACAAGGCCCTCTTAACACAGGGCTCATCACCAACTGAGCCGTGGCTCAGTTGGTGATGACAGCCGTGTTGAAGGCTCCTTATCAAGGAGGTCGGGGGTTCAAGCCCCGACCTCAACAACTCGCCAGTGATTAAACTGGTCCTGGAGACGGGTTGGGTGTATGGACCGCGGCCCTGGTGCGGTCTTAACCGGGGGAGGACTATGGATCGTTGCCCTGGGCTGCTTCGCGTGGCGAGGTATTCGAGCAGCTCCGATTCCAGCCCGGGTGGACCGTAACAATGTGTGTGTATGTGTGTGATCGATGACAGTTTATGTTGTTTTGTTTCATGTCATGTTGATTATATATTATTAATCTGTTCTTCAAATAGCTTACATTTTCATTACTTAAATATCAATTCCTGCATTTTAATTCCATCCTGCAGCAGAACATGATAATTGATAGATTTAATTCTTGTGCCTCAAAACCATCCTGTAAATGAACAAGGGAATTGAATTTTCACCAAATTCCAAAACCTACGGGTTTTTGATTTTGGACTAAAACCAATTCCCTCCTCCAAAAACCCGTGAAACGAACGTGGCCTGCGATTGTACATGAAACTTGTGGTGATGTGAAGAGGGTAATTCCTAAATTAACATGCTATTGTTTTTATTGTTTCATTGTACTTATTTATTGCATTGTTTTGTATCTGTTACAAAATTTTCTACTATGATCTCATTATTTATCTTTATCTGTCATTATAGTACCTATGCATATCATCATCTTGTTTAAAAAAATGTAGTAGAATTTATATTATACTCTGCTTTTAGGTCCCTTTCCTGAGTTGGCACATATATTGTATATGCTACAACATCAGAACCGAAGAGTGGGTGAGTATTGACTTTTACCTACAAATATTTTCATTAGCTACTTTATATCTTCCTGTCTCTAACACAGACAATGAATCGGTACGTAGGTTAATTGGCAAAAATACCCGGAATTTCAGGTCACTGAGCCTCAAAAAGGTCTTTTCACTAAAAAATTTCGACTTCGCTAATTTTCTAGAGATTATACTATTTACCAATTGAACTACCTTCTTTATGTTGTGCTCAGATAGCCGGCTCACGGTAACAAGGTTTGTGAACCCATATAACATAGGTATCTTGAGCAACATCAGAGAGTATTTGAGACCCAAGTTTGCATGCTAAGCACTTTATAGGCTAATGATATCCATGGTTGTATTTGAGAAAAAACCGTGGGCCAATGATACTATTACAAAAGCAAAACTTGGAGGTAAAACTATTTTCTTCATTTAATGCCTGAAAAGTAATAATTGTTTCTTCTGTATTTCTTCATTTTTATTGTCTCTAGTCTTTAAATTCTGATAGAATACCATTGATTTCTGAGTTGAAAATCCTAAATTTATTCTTCTATAGGGAATGCAAATATGCAATAGATTTTTCAGTAATTTGGTAGACACCTTTTACTTGATTTGAACTTTTTTATTCTTCTGCTGAGTACTGGGAGTGGGAGGGCATTGGTTTCAAGTGTCTTGGTCTTTGGTGTGTACAACCAAATTGATATTGGTGGCAGTATTTGGTACATCTTGAGGGTCAAAAGAAAGCAAGTAAACCTAATGGATTTGGGGATCGACTATCCTAGCTCCTTACAAAGAGTAGGCAATACTTTGTAGATTTTGTGTAACATATGCAGTTTGTAAACAATTAAATACTATTTGTTTTGGTTTAGCGCCTTCTTTTCTGTCATAATAATTCATCATACCATCCAAGGTTACCCACTAAATAAGTAATATTTCCGGTCTCACTTCTCCCTTTTATATGGTAGACAAATTTGTGTTATCATAATTTTTACTAATTTATCTAGCAAATTTGACACACATACCATTGACATTTTTTGTATATTTTCCATTTGGAAAAGCAGGCAATTTTTGTAAATATTGTGAACAATGAAAGTTGTTTACCATAATCAATATGTAAGTATGGATAGAGGGTATGGGATACAAATGGTGAGTTACATAACATTATTAGAATTTCATAGAGACCCATCGCCTTGCCCATAAATGGCTAGAATGTCTTTCTATCCATGAACAATAGCCCAGTTAGTAATTCACATTACGTGATGGCGTGCAATATTACTAAACTAAAAACCTCCTGCTATTGGATTTAATTCTCCAATAAACTCATAAATTTCGCATATTTTGCCTAATTAAAGGTGAAATACTGTTCTCTTGATAAAGTTGTGCTAAATGTTCCTGGTTTACGATAAAATCATGAAGTGTTATTTCTTTAGGTTAGCCCAACATCGAGAAATCTGTTAAGTCGTAAGGAAAGATGCATGGAGCTAAAGTAAACTATTGATCACTTCAAACCGTTTAACTGGCCCAGTTAGCCTCATACATATGACTTGCTATCAAGAACATGATTGTTATAGCTAAATGATGGTGTGCAATATCACTAAACTGAAGTCCCCTTGCTATGGGATCTAATCCTCCACAAATACTCATAATTTCTCTATATTTTGTCCAACTCAATATGTAAATCTGGGGTGCTCCCTTGAAAAGAATGGATAAATTTGGGCCAAAGGTTCTGATTCACTAAAAATTCATGTAGTTTTTCTTTAGTATTAGCTCCAACACCGAGTAATTGGTTGATTGGTAAAGATACATGGAGCCAAAGTAAATATGTGATTATCTCAAGCCCTCCAATGGAAGCTCTGATGTAATTTACAAATTCAGAGGAAGCTGCTTTCATCCAATAAGATTCCTTTATCTATCATATCTCATGCACAGGCTTCTGTTTCGTTTTTTAAATAACTTTCCAGGTAGACAGCAGTAGAGAGGCACAATATGCAAGCACAAACTGAAGGGGTGACGTTTGGTATTTGTCTCCTTTGGTTGCAGGTGGGGCCATCACAAAAGGCGGGCCCTTCTTTAATTATTGAGAGAAACCAGCACTCACCTTTTCCCTTGGACTTCTCTTAGCCATCTCCCACTCGATTGCATGTTTTCGCCTATAAGCATCCTTATCTGAAGACCGGCAAAACTTAATGCTGTCAATATCTCCAGTCCGGCTACCATAACTTGTTTAAAGTCGGAGAAAATATCGGGTACGATCGGCGGATGCATTTATTTGTTCGCAGAAAATACAAGACATCAGATTCTGGGCCTACCGGGGGATTGGCTGCCACAGACACATCTTAATAATTTCTCTTATTAAAGTTGGGTGGTAAGATCAAGGTTGGCAGCAGCTTATAGATAATACATTTTTAAACTATTTGATGCCACACAAAATTTATTCAACAATCAACATAGTGTACGAACTCATTGATTATTACTCCCTCTCAAAATGATGTTTTTAAGCATCAAAATTTCCCCTCAATCACGTGATGTCTTCATGAGAGCAAGCCTTCCCTTGAAGGTTTGGCCCATGGGATCTAGAGCGATATAATTCGCTCAATCACACTCTTGTCTTTGTTTTTGAAATGTGAATGAAAGGGTGATCAAAATTAGGACAAAATTTGCATGAGAAATTCTTTTGCAATAATTTATGCGAAGGAAAATAATATACTCTTCGAGCTGGATATGGGATTTCTGCTATATATTTAGATCTAAGTTGCATGTTGGGCATGATGGATGCATTGCTAGATCTGCTAAAGTTTATGCAGCGGGAAACTTGAGATGATTATGGTGTGGTCTCTAGTTTTCATTCTTGGTACGTGAAAATATATAACTAAAATAATTATAGGATAAGGAATTTGTGTGGCTACTCTGTTGGAACATACAATTCACATATCTTTGGTTTGAGAATAACAAATCTTCTCATGAATTTAATTAAGTTTGTTTTATGATTATAGTGTGCATGAACAAACAGGTATGACAAATTGAACCGACGAATTGAACGGATTGACAACTGGGCCACCCATCCTACTGCGGCGCGGTAGCACCTATTGCTGGCGGTAGCGATCAATTTAGAGATGAGCGTCAAAATGCATTCAAATGAGAACGTTGGCGGGAGCAAAGGAGCAACTAAGGAAAGAAGCTAGCGCAGTGCAGTAGCTTGGCGCGATGCGGTAGGTGTTGCCTAAATGAAGAAAATTGACTACCATGTTTGCTCGATTCAGTGCGTCAAAATGTTCCCTAAAGTGCTACTGCGGGGTTGTAGATCCTACTGTAGGTGCTAGCTCTTCGTGCTATTAATAAGACTGGTTCGCTCCTTTCACATCGATTATTGAGAGGCGAATATTGCACCACCACTCCAAATTTCCAGAGCCTCCTCTCATATCTCTGTAGCAACTTTGTTGGGCTATTTTGAAGATCAAAAGGAAAACTTGAAGGGGAAGCACATCAATGATAATTTTATGCAAAGGTCGCGCATCAACGACGATTCCGCTTGTTGGTGAGTCCGATTTATATAAGGTTTTTCAGACTCATCTGGCTAGTTTTCACGCACATGCACTTCACTTGTAGTTTATTATTGCTTATATTTCACTTGTTTACAGTTCTCACATGAAGTGCACATTAATGCCCGTTGTGGTGTGCAATTGCGCACTATTTTGCTGGGAGTAAGCACAGTGTGCTCCCCATTCTTTTTCAACTATTATACTTGTGTTGGAGGTGTGTTCCCAGCATTTGGATTTGCTGTGCAGGTGGGCAGATCTCCATTTTGCTCAGATTTCATGTCTGCAAATAAATCGTACGGTCGTGCGTTTCCTTGGCGCACGATCCTTGTGACCGTGTGATGCAGGACGATGCATAGGGTTTGCGCACTTGTCTGCTATTTCTAGGAAACCTTAAATGCATGCAAATAAAAATTGAAATTTGAGCGGACGTCGCATGAGTTTAAGAAATTAAGCAACTAGATTTTTATAAGCACAAAATTACTATTTTGTTTTAAAATGAATTTTCTTAAAAAAATGATTCGATTCTAAATCCGGGGAAGGAAGCTCACAATTTTTGTTCCGTTCCCCTTGTAGCAAACAGAAATCGTGAACTCCAGCTACGTTTCCGTTTGGAGTTTCGACGTAGCGTTTGCTGACAAAACCCGAGCGAAAATCCAACAATGAGTCGAATAACCTAAAGAGAAAATTTAGAGGCACGCAAGGGAAGAGAAAGAAATAAGTTACCCACGGAAAGAGGCGTCTTTCCGCAATCGAAGTCGACGGCGATCCCGCGAGGAATTTCTCGTCAACTTCGATCTCCCGCTCCGAGGTCGGCCGCTATCGCACAAGGGCACCACGGAATAAATTTGCTCACTCTCACATTAAGTGGTTCCTCGGAATCTCAAACAGTCACTAGTGTAAGGAGGGCACAAATTAAACAACCTAATTTCTCACTCGCTCTCACACCCAAGGTGGATCCACGAAATATCAATCACTCAAGGTGGATCTACAAAATCTCACAAACAACAAATTAAATTGCCATACCACTGTTCACTGGAATCACAAGTAGCAACTTTCCTCTATTCACTAACTCTTCACCGAGCACTTCGATCAACTCATTCCATCACTGTAATCAATACCAAATAGTAACATTAAAACATAATTGTTCACCATCAACATTCGACTCTCAGCAGGAAATCAAAAATGCGACAGCAGAGCCCTCTCAAGCTCACGGCATCAGGATTAATTTGTCAACATGCAGAGGACTTTAATCATGGAAGCAACAAACCATTGAAATCTTCATAAACGTCAACTACAGGAAACAAGTATTCAGAAAAAAGAGAAAAAACATCAATTCTCACACAGGACTGTTCATCATCTCTCCGGTGGGAGACGGGAATCACACAGCAAATCAAGTATCCAACCCCCTAAATTCCTACAACAAATCCCATTTTATAGGGTTTTGAAAGAACCAGGAAACAGCACACGACGTCGACGGTTGCTGGAAGACTGGTCATGGCGGCTCGATCGCGGTCGATGTGGGGAGACGCGGAAACATGTCGGCAGTTGCTCGTGAAGCCCGCACCACACATCGTCGAGTTATCAGACAGTTTGCTCTCTCGTGCTGGCCGACGAAATCGGGACAAGTGGCAGCAGCTCTGGTCGGTCGGGGCGGAGATGGCGTTGGTTTGCGGGAGATGTGCAGGATGGGTCGTTTTGAAGAAGCAAGCGACTTTACTAAATATAAATACATATATGTATATATTCATATGTAAATATATATAAATATAAATAAATATATATATATATATATATATATACTTTTACACAAATAAAGTTTCACAAATACTCAACTTGCAAGATTGCAAAAAAAAAAGATGACAAAATGAAAAATGCCATTAATTAGGGCCGGTAAGGGTCCGGACGGTTGCGGCGTCGGGCACTTTTGCGTCGACCTAATCGGGGCTGGTCTCCACCAACTCTCCCTCTCTCGAAATCACTCATCACTGGTGAGTGCTCCGAACGGTAGTGTTGTAGAAGATCAGCATTCATGCGATGTAACTCCTCAGCCAAGACCCAGCTGGTCTCGGTCTCTGGTCGGCCATGCCAACGAACCAAGTATCTCTGAAAACCGCCATCAGCAGTGGTCATTGTCTCATCATCCAATGTCTGCTCGAGAACCAAGATCTGTCGCGGAAGTCTGTCAGTGGCTCTGGGAACTGGTATGAAAGAACCACCTGGTGTCTCATGCTCAGCCTAAAAACTGTCAATGGAAAATGGTAGAACTGCAGATGGTGTGTCAATAACTGAATGAGTGTCGGTGTCCTGAATATGGCTCCTCACTAGCACTCCCCAACCCAGAAGCAACAAATGGAGGAGAAGGCAATGGAAAATCTAAAGACTCATGTGGGTAATCGTGGAATAAAGTCAGACCGGCTACGTTATGAACCGGATTTGCGTCCCAAATGGAAGACATCTCAAGTTCATACGCATTTTGCCCAATCCGCTTGACCACTCTAAAGGGTCTAGTTCTTCAGTCAGCTAACTTCTTTACGGTAGCCGAAGGTAACCGTTTCGGATTTAGCCGAACCATCACCAAGTCATCCACTTTGAAACAAGTAGCTCTTTTATGCTTGTTAGCTTGAGTTACGTATAAATCATAAGTACAATGCAATTTTCGCTCAATTCCTTTATGCAAGTCATGCAAATACAATGCATAGTCGTGTGCAAAGTGGCTAGTCCTAAAAGTGGGTGTCAGTGGGGCTAAATCTAGCGGCACTCGTGCAGTGTGACCATGAATAACCTCATTTGGAGATAAACCCGTAGATCTATTCTTCGAATTATTATAGGTCAATTGAGCGTGTAGAAGAATTAGATCTCAATTCCCCTGGTGATCTCCTACCAAACAACGCAGTAAATTTCCTAAACTTCTATTAACAACCTCAGTTTGATCGTCGGTCTGCGGATGATAGACGGTTGAAAATAGAAGTTTAGTACCTATAGTCTCCAGAGTGACTTCCAAAAATAACTGGTGAACTTGACATATCGATTGGTAACGATAGTCTTTAGGTATCCCTCGGTGCGCGATAACCTCTTTATGATAAATTCAGGCAATATGAGAGGCGTCGTCGGTTTTGTTGTAGGGGATGAAATACGCCATTTTAGAAAACGATCGACCACTACAAGAATGGAGTCGTGCTTCCTAAAAGTGCGCCGCAATCCAAGCACAAAGTCCATGCTAACATCATCCCAAGGAATACTGGGCACCGGTAACGGTGTATATAATCCAACGGGCTGTTTATTGCCCTTCGCTACCTGACAAGTGTGGCAGCTACTGACAATCTGTGCAATAATCCGCTTCATCCCGGGCCAATAGAATCGCTCCTCTACTAAGGCTACCGTCTTATCTCGTCCAAAGTGTCCACCTAAGCTTCTGTCATGTAATTCCCATACAATGAAGTTTCGCAACGAGGTGCGGGGAATACACAGACGTGTTCCACGAAACAAATATTCGTCTCGAATGAGATAATTTGTCTCATCGTGAAAGGGATCAGAGCGTATCACATCATAAATTCCGCTAAAATCGGGATAACTAGAATAGTCATCTTTGATATGCTCGAATCCTATCACCTGAGTACCCATCTGTGATAATACAAGGGTGACTCGACTAAGGGCGTCGACAACCCGATTCTCTGTTCCCTTAAAGTGCTTGAGAACGAAGGTGTACTCCTGCAAATATGATACCCACTTAGCCTGTCGAGGGTTCAACTTTTGCTGCGAATTGATGTAACGTAACGCCTGATGATCGTAGTGGAGGACAAACTCCTTGGGCAACAAATAATGCCTCTAGTGACGCAACGTCTACACAATCGCATAAAATTCGCGCTCGTAGTTAGAATAATTCAGCTTCGGGCCTGAAAGCTTTTCACTAAAAAATCCAACAGGGTGACCCTCTTGACTAAGTACACCTCCTATCCCAACCCCAGAGGCATCACAGGATACCTCGAATACTTGACTAAAATCAAGGAGTCTTAAAACAGGTGCAGTGGACATCTTATCTTTGATGATCTCAAAGGCTCTAGCTGTCGATGACGTCCATTGGAAATTTCCCTTCTTCGTACACTCAGTGACTGGCGCCATAATAGTACTGAAGTTCTTAATGAATCGACGATAAAAGGTGGCTAGCCCGTGAAAACTACGAACATCGTGAATGTTCTGGGGTGTAGGCCACTCACGAATCGCTCGAACTTTCTCGGGATCCATAGTGATACCAGCGGAGCTCACTATATATCCCAGAAAGATAACAGACACAGCCATAAAAACGCATTTCTTCAAATTGATGTATAGTCGCTCGGCTCACAGGAGCTTGAAAATAGTGCGTAGGTGAGTCAAATGCTCACTCTCAGACTGACTATAGATCAAAATGTCGTCGAAATAAACTACTACGAACTTTCCAATGTAAGGTCTGAAGACATGGGTCATCATCCGAGCGAAAGTACTAGGGCATTGGACAACCCAAAGAGCATCACAAGCCACTCATAAAGTCCATCCTTCGACTTGAAGGCAGTCTTCCACTCATCTCCTTCACGTATACTGATCTGATGATAACCACTACGAAGGTCGATTTTAGAGAAGATCATGGCCCCAGTCAATATGTCCAACATGTCATCCAGTCGGGGTATCGGGAATCGGTATTTCACTGTGATCTTGTTAACAACACGACTTGCAACGCACATACCCCAAGTACCATCCTTTTTTGGGGCAAGGAGGGAAGACGCCGCACAAGGGCTAAGGCTATGGAGAATAAAGTCTCTATCTAATAGCTCTCCAATCTACTTCTGCAGCTCCTCGTGGGCTGTAGGATTCAATCGGTAATGCGGTAGATGAGGGAGGGAAGCTCAAGGAACATGGTCTATCGCATGTTGAATACATCTCATGGGAGGTAACTCAGCCATAAGCTCATCAAGGTGTAGATCCTGGAACTCCTTTAAGAGTCTCCTAGCAGGTATAGGAGTAGACTCATATACCTCTGATAAATCAGATGCCTGTAATACCACTAAGGCATAAATAAATCCACAGTCAAAACTCTCTCGATGGAACTCAGTATCTCGTATAATGCTAAGATTCTTCTTCCTTTCAGTGGGAGGAAGAGATTCTTTCGCACTACTACTCGTGTGGAATGACGGTGCTTTGGGTCGCACTGGGGTCAACACTACTCTCTTTCCATTCAGTAGAAAGGAGCAAGTGTTGGACCTGCCATGTATGGTGACATCCCGGCCGTATAACCAGGGTTGCCCAAGTAATACGTGGCACACATCCATCGGCATAACGTCACACCATATCTTATCGGAATACGTACCGATAGTGATGGGCACTAAACATCTCATAGTCATCGATAATGTAGTCTTGGTAACCCAAGCTACCTGAAATGGGGATTGGTGCGGCTCAGCAGTGAGTCCCATGCGGGCTAAAGCTTTCTCAGCTATCACATTCATACAACTCCCGCTATCCACTACTAAACAACACACTTTCTCCCCATCCTTAAAGTAGGCCATGAAGATGTTCGTCCGCCAATAGTCGGCTGATTCTTGCGGCGTAGATAATATACATCTCACCACTAGAACATCGGGATCTATATCCTCGTCACTAGGCGTACCGTACACTTCGTCGTTCAAAATGTGTGAGTCCTTCTCGACTCTCGCTTCTTCTACAGGCTCATCCTCCTCAATCACCTCATGAATAAGTAATGTATCTTTCCTCTTGGGACAATCTCTCGAAATATGGCTCATTTGCTGGCACTCATAACATCGGATCTGGGAAGGGGTCACAGTTCCCATGGGGGACTTCCTATTCTGATCTCTGGTGTAGGTCGAGGTAGGCTTCGACTCACTCTCCTTACCTTTTAGTTCTTCTTTCTTGTAAGAAGTATTCGTTTTAGGTTGAGATTTGACCGGGAGGTTCTCTTCTGGTGCTCCTCGATATCGATGGCGATAGATATGATCTCAGGAAGGGAATAGTGGCCATATCGAATCAACTCATCTCAGATCTCAGATCGTAGTCCACACTAAAATTTGGATAAGGTTTCACGTGAGTGTTCTACTGCGTTTCATCTTATCATAAGATCCTTCATCTCAGCTAAGTAATCAGGAACTGATTTGGACCCTTGGCGTAGAGACGTCAACTCGTCTCGTAGCCGGGACTGGTAATGCTGGGGAATGTACTGCTCCTCTAATATGACTTTCATGTGGGGCCAAAGTGTAATGGGAGGGCATCCATTCCTCTCTAGACTACGCTCTTCACGTATCCAAAAGATCTTCGCTCGCCCAGTCAATCTCCCGGTTCATTCTCTTGGCGTAGAGACGTCAGCTCGTCTCGTAGCCGGGACTGGTAATGCTGGGGAATGTACTGCTCCTCTAATATGACTTTCATGTGGGGCCAAAGTGTAATGGGAGGGCGTCCATTCCTCTCTAGACTACGCTCTTCACGTATCTGGCACTGGTAATGCTGGGGAATGTACTGCTCCTCTAATATGACTTTCATGCTCTTGAGAAGAATGAGACTTGGTCTCTGGTTCCCAGGCCCAAGGGCATTACCCCTGTAACATGCAAGTGAGTCTACAAGCTCAAGAAGAAAGCAGACGACAGTATCAAGCGATACAAGGCTCGCCTTGTGGCTCGTGGATTCTCGCAGCAATACGATGAAGACTATGAAGAGACATTCAGTCTGGTGGCAAAGATGACTTCAGTTCGGTTTGTGATTGCCTTGGCGGCATTTTGGGGGTGGGAGATTTGGCAGCTCGACGTAAAGAATGCTTTCTTATACGACGAGATTGACAAGGACATCTTCATGGTCCAGCCGCCAGGCTTCGTATCTGAAGATTTTCCAGACTATATCTGCAAGCTGAAGAAGGCCCTGTATGGGTTGAAGTAAGCGCCGAGGGCGTGGTACGGGAAGATCGCAGAATATCTCTTATTCTGTGGATTTGGTGCTTCAGACTCAGACTCAAGCTTGTTCGTCAAGAAGATCGGGGTGCTTCAATTCATCGTACTGCTTTACGTCGACGATATGATCGTGACGGGGAATTCGAAGGAGGAGGTAGCAAAGCTTCGGGCTGAGCTATCTATCAAATTTGAGATGAAGGACATGGGTGAGCTTCACCATTTCCTTGGACTCAAATTGCAGAGGAAGGAGAATCGAGTGCTGGTATCCCAGGCTGGATATGCGGAGCGAATCGTGGAGCGATTCCGCATGAAGGAAGGGAAGTGCATTTCTACACCTCTGGAGAAGGCCACGAAACTTCGAAAGGATGAGCGGAGGATTTTGGAAGATCCGATTGTGTTCCGAGCTCTGGTTGGGAGCTTGATTTATCTGACGATCACTAGGCCGTATATTGCATATGCAGTTGGCAGGATGAGCCATTATATGGCGGAACCACGGATGCCTCATCTACTAGCGGCCAAGAATATATTGAAGTATATCAAGGCGACTTCGGATATGGGTCTCCTATACAGGAGAGATGCGGGCTTCGAGGTGCATGGATACATGCATGCTGATTACGGGAGAGATTCAGATGATCGGAAGTCGACGTCTTGATTTGTCTTCATGGCGGGCCCCACGGCTATATCATGGTGCAGCAAGAAGCGGGATTCTGTGTCTGTCTCTACCACGAAAGCGGAATACAAGGCTTTGGCCTTGGCAGCTCAAGAAGCTATCTGGCTTAGGAGGTTGGTGGGAGATGTCCATAAGGAGGTTCGGGGTCCGACTCTGCTCCGCGACGACAATGAGAGTGCACTCAAACTGGTTACTAATCCAGTTTGTCACGTGAGGACCAAGCATATCGAGATCGAGCATCATTTCATTCGTGCGAAGGTGCTGGAGGGGTCTCTTTCGGTTGAGCATGTTCGGAGTCAGAACAACATTGCTGACATTTTCACAAAGGCGCTGGCGAAGGGGCTGTTCACTCGGCTGAGGAGTTTACTTGGGCTGTTTTCAACTTCCCACTTCAGGGGGGAGTGTTGAAAATATTGAAGTGGAAGTTGGCGGTCTGGGGGGGAGGTCGCGCGGTTTGGTCTGACCGCACGGTCTTGCGGTCTTCTCTGGCGGTCTGACCTCTTTGGTCTAGCCGCGGGCTATTCGGCGTGACCGCCGTTCTTCTGTACAAGGGTGCTGAGGTGAGGCCGCGCGGTCTGGTTCTTGTGACCGCGTGGCGAGCAGGTTTTCTGAAAGGTGTGACCGTGCGGTCTGGTGTGTGTGTGACCGCGAGGTGGGGGCAGTCCGGTCTGGTGGCTGTCCGGGTTCCTGTAGTGTGCGCTGACTAAGGTCTTCTTAGTCATGTGGTCTCCTCTTCTGGGTTCGCATAAGCTGGTCCTTGGCGATTTGGTGGTATTATGCGGTCACTGGTGTTGGTCGACTAGGCGGGTCCTACCTTGGTCGACTTGGCTGTGTTCACGGTCTCTGAGGGGAGGCCGTGTGTGGCGAACACAGGTGGTGGGCGACATGACTGTGCGAGTTGTCATGATCGCGCGGCTTCCTGGTGAAGTCGGCGAGCTCACAAAAAGGCGCAGAGAGATTTGCTGACCGCGCGGGTTGACCGGTCTTAGGTCGCGCGGTCAGTGGGCGGTGACTCTATCTCATAGGGTGGTGACTGGATCAGCTCGCACGCCTATAAATAGGAGTCACTGTAGCAGCATAATTATCGCACCAAGTGTAAGCTGAACTCGCGCCTAGAGCTCGCGGTCTCGTTTTTATGACCGGGCGGTTTGCTGATTGAACTTTCCTTGTGCAGCTTCTGCGGATTGTGCGGGCAGCAGCGATCACCTCTTCTTCTAAGGTGTTCGGGCGGTCTGGCGACTTGCACTACGGGTTGCTGGAGTTCAGGAGGATCAGTGGAGTTCGGAAGGTCGTGGGGTTCGCGGTTGGTGTTGTTCAAGTCGCAGGCAGGCAGTTCGGGCGATCTCGGTTTCTAGTCGAGCGAACTGGCAAGTCGGGCGGTCAGGTGGTCTCAATGAGCAGACCGCTGGTTATCTTTCTCAGCTTGTATTTTCTCTTGTTTTGTGTACTGGCGAAATCATGTCCCGCCATGTATACCTCGCTCTGTAATTAAGATTTCTGCTATTATCAATAAAGATTGAAGTTTTTCATGTGTTTCTGGTTGTTGGCTATTGCTTTGAGTTGTTCTATTCCTGCTCGCTCCTAGATCTACGGAAAATTTCACATGCTTCTTCTTCCTGGGCTTCTGTATGTTTAATATCACACGGTCCACGCATGGTCGTGTGTTCGACCGTGCCTGACCAAATTTCTGATTGTTTTGTATAAAAGCTGCAGATCTCGACCTATTCAAGAGTTCGTCCGATCCATCTTCTTTCCCACGCCAAGGGTTCCAGTTCCGCCACTCCACAGCCGCCCACCTTGGGGAGGAGCTCTGACCACCATTTTCTTGTAAATCCAAAGCCGGGGCATCCTCTTGGCCTCCTCCATTGTTCGTGTGCTTCCAAGCTCCGTTTCGAGAGATTTCTTGTTGCACTTGTGAAGTTCTTCGGCGAGGTCATGGCCGAAGACAATTGACGAAGAAGACGGGTACATTAGAAGAAGGTGACAACTCTTCCAGACCCCGAACGACAGTTGGAGCCCGATCTCGGGCAAGGCTTGACAAACCTTGATTTTGGTCGCGAACCTCCGATGAGTCTCCGCCCATTTGGTTATAATCTCACCTCCTTCATCTTGTGGTAGTTTATATCTTGATTACTTGGTTGTATAAATGATGATTGCTAAACATATTGCATTTAAGTTTATTTTATGTCTATGTGAAATCATCTTGTGGTTTATGCAAGTGAGGGGCGCCCCCATTCCATCTTCCATCTGCCATTACCCTCCATTCCATTACGCATGCATACTCTTCCATTCCGCCAGCCTACTCTTCCATTCTGCTAGCCTACATTTCCATTCCGCTTGACTACTCGTCCATTATGTGTGCCTACTCTTCCACTCTCCAAGCTATGCAGTGCTAACGGCCCGCATAATCCACCTCACTTCCGCCGGTGCGAACCATTCCTTCCACTTGCCTTCTCTCCCATCCGCCTAGCGGAGCAGTGCATAGCAGACTGTATAGTCTCCATTCGCCTTGCGAAGAAGCGCACAGAGGCCTGCATAGTAATTTAGTATTATAGTTTTATTTCTTTTTCACACTCCAATCCAAGCTCTCGCAATCCATCCGACCTAAAGGACCTCAATCTCAAGTCCTGCCTCAAAAGTAAAATCCACCTTACTGTGTTCCTTTGAGATCGATACTTGAGAATCACTCCCATTTTATATTACTTGAGCAATCGGTACACTATCGTTTCGTGCCGCAGTCTCTCTCCCGCCTATAACGGTGTGTAAGATTCGCGCATCACTTGTGCCTTCGTCTTCACCTTCAGATGTTCTTCATAGGGAGTTATACATCATATCTTATATTCATCATATCTTTTGTATTTATCTTTTCTATTGGTTGCTCTTTTTGTAACCTTAGTGGAATTTGACCGTGTTGGCGACTAGGTCTGGGTGTGACTTAAGGCGGGAATTTGTCACGGGTGTTGGTGACTAGATTTAGGCTTTAGGTCTATGAGACAGCTTGAGGCCTATCTAGGGAGAGATAGGTTAGGGGCAACCGACCTGTGTGGAGAATGATCGATATTTAAAATAATAATAGTAAAAATCGTCGCCATGATTTTTAGCATCATAGAAAACACAATTTTGCATTCATGCTTAAATTAATATAAATCATATCTTGTTATTTTCTCTTTATGAAATGATTTATTTCTGAAATAAATTTGATTTGACGGAATATTTTTATAAACATATATTTATTTTAAAAGAATTTTATTTCAAGTTTTCATAGATATATTTCTAGATCTAATCTTTGAGTTGAAAACTAAATTTTATTAATATTCCGTATTCATCCCCACCCCACTAAGAGCCTCTGTAGATTCAACAAGTGTTATCAGAGTTAGGTTTATTTCAATAAGGCTAAACACCTGAAATAATAGTGTATTGTGATCTCGCTTTCAATTAGGGACAAAGAATTAGTAGACCACCGTTGTTCATCGGATCCAATTATAACTATTGGAGAATGAGGTTGAGGTATTTTCGAATGACTTTAGATCTAAAAGTTTGGGCTATGGTAGAACAATGCTACTCTCCTCCTATAATTGTAGTTGAAGAAGTAACAATTGAGAAACCTAAAGAAAGGTGAGATGATTCTAATAAACGGAAATGTAAGAATAATGTAAAAACTATGAATATTTTATTTTGTGTCATTGATAGAACCGAGTTTAATTGTATCTCTACTTGTGAAACTACATATGATATTTGGAATTTATTATAATTAACATATGAAGGTACATCGCAGGTAATATATTCAAAGCTTTTTCAGTTGGAGTCAGAATACGAAAAATTTCGGATGGATGTGGATGAGGGAGTGGACACCATGTACACAAGTTTTACAAAAATCGTGAATGCTAAAAGGGTCCTTGGGAAAACTTTTTTCAATGACAATCTTGTGAGGAAGATACTAAGATCTCTCCCACCATGATTCAACACAAAGGTGACGGCCATCACATAATTTCATGATTTGAAGACACTCCAAATTGAAAATCTCATTGGGAATCTAAAAACCCATGAGACCGAATTGAAGATCGAACATGAAGAGTACAATCAAGAGCCAAAGAAGAAAGCATTGTCGCTCAAATCTAAGGAGGCCGACGACAATGATATGGATGATGAAGAAAGCCTCTTTGTGAAGAACTTCAAGAGGTTCATGTGGAATCTAGAAAGAAGAAACACCTTCGGTAAGTACTTCACCAAAGGGACCAACAAGGAGTCGTTGTCAAAGAAGAACAAGGTGAGCAACCATGATGATGAGGAACAATCTCTTCCTAAGTGATTTCACTGTCGAAAGATCGAACAAATCCAAAGTAAGTGCCCAAAATATCTGAAAGAGGAGAAAGAGAAGCAACACAATGGGAAGGAGAACAATAAAGTTCTGAAAGTGGCTACATGGGATGACTCCTCATCCGAGAAATCAAGCGGCACAAGTTCCAGCGACGAGGAAGAAGCCAATATGTGCCTCATAGGAAAGCACAACTCTCTCTCTTGCATGACGATGGCAGTGTCCAAAGCGACATTGAGGTACCTCCTCCCTCTTATGATGATCTTTATTATGAGTATACGAAAACATACAAATATTTTAAGAAATATTTAAATGATCTTGATATTCTAAAATCGGAGAATAAAATTTTATTAAAAGAGAATAAAAAAATCTAAAAAAATGTATTAGGGAAAGAGAAGATTTCTTGCCAAGAATGCAATCACTCATTAGCAAGAGTCAAAGAACTTGAAGAAGCACTCTCTAAAACCTCCTCTAAAATTGAATCTCTCACTAAAGAGGAGGGATTTAGAAAGTAAACTCAAAACTTCTCTTTCTCACATCGAATAAGAAAATACAACATTTGCAAATAGATGTGTAATGCTTGTGATTGAAAACGTTGTATTAAAAGAACGAATTCATGATTTAAATATATCAATTGAAAAATTCGATGTTGGCCAAAAATCTCTTAACATGATATTGGCCAACCAATGTAATGGAAGTGGTAAATTCAGGCTTGGGTATTCCTCAATGAGTTTTCGCCTGACAGTAACCCTTATCGTCGGTGGTATCTTAGAATCCAGGAACATGTCTAGTGACTAAACTCTCACAACGCCTAACATGTGCCTCTAATGGCCTCCTATGAAAAACCATAATTAAAAGAAATCGGAATCGAAAAATGACGATAAGCATGATTTTAAAGCTAAAAACACATCTATGTCTGCTAGTGCCGAGCGTAGAATCTAACGCCGACGGTAGTTTTATTTTATTGAAATTTCTTATTTTCTTTACATTTTATTTTCTGAAATTTATTTTACTACTTTACTCATCGTTCTCTTCTGCTTTCAGTAAATTTTACGTATTTTTGGTTCATTTTTCTCAAAAATAAAAAATAAAGAGAAAATTATAAAACAATTCAAAATTACCAAACACATTTTTTTCTCTTTTACTATTTTTAAAACAAAAAATCATAAAAATATATATTCTTCATTGTTAAAGTCAATGATGAATAGATATGTCACTTTATGATTCATTACAATGAAGGATTTCATATTAAAAACTCTTTAAAACATTGTCTTGATAGTCATGCCTTGCATACTATCTCTTGATATACAATAATGATAACTGTAGGAAATATGTGTATTAGTGTTAAGTATGCCTAAGTATGAGTGCAACCTTATGTTAGATAATGATTTACTCACTCGCTTCTTTAATTCCTACATATGTCTTTAATCTTAGTCTTACATAGTTGTGTAATGTAATAACATAACGAATTGAAATGCACAACTAGATTACCTACACAATATTGAAGTGATTTCTTGCAAATTCTTTGGCATTCTTGCACTTATTTCTTGAAAAGTGTGGTTAAAAATTAAATTTGTATGTTTGCTAAATAAATGAATTCGGAGTCCTTGGTCACAAAATAAAAAATCAAATAATAAATAACAAGGAAAACTCCACCAAGCACTACTCGTCATTCTGATAAGTCTTAATAAGCATTGTGAGGTTGATCACCTTGGAGAGAATTGTAAAGTATCTTGTGCAAATAAATTCTTAATACACCACATAACTTCTCTTTAGTACGCAGGATCACAAAAAAATAGAGAATAATATTAGGTGATCCTCCAAGCACTACTTTGCTCCCTGATAAGTAATAATCAGCATTATATGTGTGAAGCACCTTGGCAGTTGTATAATTTCTTAAATATGCATTGAACTTTGTGGAAGTAATTTTATTAGTGTATTTTTGATAATGTTGTGTTTTTATTCCATTACATATTTCATGTGTGTCAATTATTGCACTTGTATATTTTATCAAAACATTCTTTGTACACATAATTATCTTACATAAATCTCACTCATGAGGATTGGACTCTAATGTATGATTATACTATTCTCTACAAATATTAAGAAAAGTACTATATTTCTAAGCATGAATGTTACAATGTTTTTTTAATATTTGATTTACAAATCCTTTTACATTGTAGTTTGTAATCATTTGAATATAACTATCTTGATTGGCATATCTTCTACATCAATGAAACGAATCTCATCTATTGCTCATATATTACATGATTATTTTTCAATAAGTAATAACATATCATTTCATTTTAACCCCTTGTGTTTGTGCTTCTATTATGCAATTCTCACATTACATATGCTTCTCTCCTTATCATTCTGCATTATCTTTCACAATGTATATTCGTTGTGTTCTCTAATGCACGATCATAATTATTTTGGAAGAATCTATTTCTTGAATTCATTAATAAAGGGGGAGAACATGTTTAAGTCTATACTCCACCAACACCCTCTTTTGATAATACTAAAAGGGGGAGAATAAATTAAGAAATCTAGAAATCTAGGGGGAGATAAATAAAAACATATATATAGGGGGGCACTCATATATAGGGAGTACACAAATTAAGAATGACATTTGTTATGTACTTAACCTTTTCAAAACCCGTTTTCACGATTATCATTATCGCACTATTCTATAAACACAACCTTAATCTAAAATGACTGATTTATCATTCGAGGATTTTTTATTATCAAGAGGGGAAATTTGTTGGAATATGCATTTCGCATCTCTTTGATTTGAGAATAACAACTCTGATCATGTATTTGATCAAGTTTGTTTTGTGTTTATAGTGTGCAGGAACAAACAGGTGTGACAAGCTGAAGAGACGAATTGAACGGACCGATGACTGGACCAACAATCTAATCTCAGGGTCCTACCGCTGGTGGTAGCGTTCAATTTAGAGACAAACGCCAAAAATGCATTCAAATGAGAACACTGACAGGAGCAAAAGAGCAATTAAGGAAAAAAGCTAGCGTGACGCGATAGCTTAGCTCGGCGCGGTAGGTGTTGTCTAAAATCAAGAAAATCTCCTGCCATGTCTACTCGATCTGGCGCATCAAAATGTTTCCTAAAGCACTACCGCGGGGTGGTAGGTCCTACCGCAGGTTCTAGATCTCAGTGTTATAAATAAGATCAGTTCGCTCCTTCTTTCACATCGATTATTGAGGGGCGAATATTGTGAAGCAACTCCCTTGGGCTATTTTGAATATCAAAAGGAGAACTTGAAGGGGAAGCGCATGAATGATAATTCTACGCAAAGATCGCGCATCAACAACGACGATTCTGCTCGTGCCTTTGTCTTCACCTTCAAAAGTTCTTCATATGGAGTTCTACAACATATTCATCATATTTTTTGTATGTCTTTTATTTTGGTTACTCTTTTTGTAACGGTGGTGAAATTCTCTCGTGTTGACGAGTAGGTCCAGGTGCAACTTAGGACAGGAATTCACCACGGGTGTTGGCGACTAGATCTAGGGTTTAGGTCTAGGGGCGGCTTGACGCCTATCTAGGGAGAGATATGCTAGGTTCAATCGGTCCTTAGGGAGAATGGTCGTTATAGAAAAAAACAAAAATAAACATCGTTGTCACGATTTCTAGCGTGATAGAAATCACAATTTTGAAATCATCTTTAAATTAATTTAAATCATGTCTTGTTTTTTTCTCTTTATGAAATGATTTATTTCTGAAATAAATTTGATTTGAAAGAATAATTTTATAAAGATATTATTTTAAAAGAGTTTTATTTCAAGTTTTTATAAATATATTTCTATATCTAATCCTAGAGTTGAAAACTAAATTATATTAATATCCCTTATTCACCCCTCATGTAAGTGCACATGTAGACATGGGCGGGCCTACATGAGGCTGAGTGTGGGCGGCCGCCCACACTCAATTTAAAAAAAAATCACTAAGAATATTACATAAAAATTATTTTTTGCTTGTAGTTATAGATATTATATAGAATATCTATTCAAAAGTAAACAATTAACTAGGCTTGGCATAGTGGTTATTAACTTTTCGTTAAGGTTATTAAAATTTTATGAGAGGTCTTGGGTTCAAATCTTCATAACACCAATATTTAGATATTTTTGCCAAAATGCAATATTTAGACTACAATGGTCATTAAAAGTGTAGATATATATTCTATAATTAAATATATTGTAAACAAATTCATTAAAAATGAAGATATTTTTTTTATATCTAGACATTTTGTAAAGAAAAAAATTTGTAAAAAATATATACATACTTTCTCTATATGTATACAAATTGTATAAAAAATCATTCAAATTATGAATATAATATACAAAGTTGACATTATTATACTATAAACATATATATTTTTCTATATTTGCTAATTAAAATTTTTAAATAAATTAGTAGTTCGCCCACACAAAAAATTTATCCTGCATAAGAGTTTCTATATGAGGAATGCTCTCTTCTTTATGCTTTTTTGCCAAAGTGTTTTAGGTTTGTATATATATTCTCAAAAAATTGAAATCATACATATTTAATAATAGTAATAATAATAATAATAAACTTTTCGTGTTCCTTATGCTTTTTACGATCAATCACGACAGTATCCCGACTGTGATAGTACCCCGACCGTGACAGGCACGGGGCTCCGCCCCCGTCAACTAATTAATGCATTTAAAATAAACACATTATTAATTAATGTGCAAAATAGTTATACATCAAATTTTACTTTTGTTTAAAAACCTCATAATTATTCATATATTATTAATTTTTTATCATTATTTTTGTTAATTAAATTAATTGGTCTTCATCATTACTTTTCAAATCAACTTTAATAAAGTTGACATAGCTAAGCATAGCCTACTATAGTAGGTATAAGAGTTATACTAATTTTTTTCCAATTTTATGGATTTTCATCCTTACTTTTAATTTGAGAATACTGTGTAATTATTTAAATGAGCATTATATTTTATTTTTATTTAAATATATTATAATATGTTAAGTCATTAGATGAAAACAATAAGGGTATATTTTGAAATTTTGGATGTTTCACCAAAGTAACTTTTTTCCTTTTACTTTTTTTCCTTTGGAGAATACTGTGTAACAATAAGGGTACATTAAAGAAGTAGTTTGTTGTAGAATTAATCTTAGTCATCCAATATATATCAAGTTTTTTATCTCAGCCATCTCATAAATAGAGAGAAAGAAAGAGAGAAGAGAGAGGGGAGAGAGGGAATCTTTATAGCTCTCCTATACTTACATTTAGGGTTAGGAGGGAGAGGGAGAGAAAGAAATTGATTTTTAGGTAAAAATTTACATTTTCTTACAAAATAATAATAGGAATATTGATTTATATTTTTTAAGGTCATTTTAAGTACTCATATGCATATGTTTGGACTAAAAGGTAAGTGATCATATGCGGGCGCAGCCCGATCGAATGTGCAGGAGCAACCCAGTCGAATGCGGGCGAAGCCCGCTAAGAGTCAGCGAGTATGTTTTGTCTTGTCATTGTTGTGTGCATGCACATGCTTTGAGGCTTAAAAAGATTTTTGTTTAGTCCTAGCTGTATAGAAAGCTATGCTCACATTGGCCAGTGCTTCAATGCCTCTTGGACCTCACATAACCTCCTTTAATCATTTTATTATCTCCCCCTCTTCATCCTCATTATCATTTCTCCTTAGAACTCTGTCTTTCTCTCTAAAACTCTCATTCCTGCGATCCAGTCTTGACGCGGGTCACTAGACAAGGCTGAGTTCTTTTTACGAGTGTTGAATTAATCCATCCCGCTTTTAATATTCCATCTCAGTAGCAAGTTCCTGAAGGGAACATGAAGGAAGAGACATTTCAAAAGCTCTTAGCAAAAGAAGAAATAATGTTCGCAAAGAACAACTACCATATTTGACAGAGAAGTACAAGGAATAGTATTAGAGGGGCCAGATGAAGAACCATTTGATGCAGGATCTAGAAGTTGCCTCCTCCAGGGTTCGTTCGTTTGGATGGAATTGGCTTTCTAGAATTAGCTTTTCGACGAAAACCAATATCTGCAGCAATTGGCTTTCTACAGAATTCCAATTATGTTGTTCGGCTATATGATTGAATTCAGTCAATAGAATTGGAATTAATGCACAAAAGCTATTCGGCTTAATAATGAAATTTGTGTTGGAATTTAAATTATACAATAATTATATAAAATCCAAAATGTGTGTTAGCACCGAACGCATTAAATTGCAAAAGATGTTTTAACACACGAGTTGTTCGCCCAAGGGCAATTTTTAGCCCAAGCGCACATTTTTTTCCAGGCACGTGTTTTTCTCCCTGGAGCATGTTTTTCGTCCGGGTACGCATTTTTTGGCATAGGATCGTGTTTTTCGCTCGATCGTGAGTTATTTGGTCGGGAGTGCATTTTTTATCACAAAAGCAAAAATGTGCGCCAGGGCAAAAAGATGCGCACCCGGGCAAAAAACTCATGGTTGGGCGAACAAGAGGCCCTAGTCGAAAAATGCACGATTGGGCCTGAATACACGCGACCGAGCCGAAATACACGCAACCGGGCCGAAATACACGCGTCTGGGCAAAAAGAGTGCGCTCGTGTGAAAAATGCGTGCTCAGGCTAAAAATGTCCACTCAGGCGAAAAATGTGCGATCTGGCGAAAAATAGGCACTCGGCCAAAAAATGCGCGTCCGGACGAAAAAATGCGCCCCCGGGGGAAAACCCAGAGCCCCACTGAAAATCACGCAACCGAGCGAAATACGCGTGCGCGGAAAAAATGTGCGTCGATGTGAAAAATATGAGCCCTGGCATAAAAAATGCATACGGGAGAAAAACGTGTGCTCTGGCCGAAAATCGCATGCCTGGGCCGATAAACGCACGCTCGGGTCAAAAAATGCATGTCGGGGAGAAAATGCCTGACCGACCGATAAAAGCACGCTTAGGCCAAAAAATGTGCATCCGTGCTGAAAAACTCGCGCCCGGGCTTAAAACTCGCGCCCGGGCTTAAAACGCTCACCCGTGCGAAAAACCCGCGCCCAGGAAAAATTGTCCCCGCCCCATGAAAAAACACCCGCCGACTGAATAAACGTGTGAACGGCCGAAAAAATGCCCTCGGCCGAAAATAAAGGTGCCCGAGCAAAAAAACACATGCCCGGGCGAACACACACGATTATGCAGAAAACCAATGTACGGAGGTAAGAATTGGACATTTGATTTTATAGTTCAAAGTCAAAGTCATGGATTTTCACATAAAAACAAATATTCATGTAAATTTCGTCGCGCCAAAAGCTAGAATTGATTTTCTAATCTCTAAAGCCAATTCCCGAAATCCAATTCCGTCTAAACGAACGGACACGAAGTGTCTGTTCATTTGAAATAGATTGGTTTAAAGAATTGCTTTCAATTCAATGCCAATAGATGCACGAATTTACATTGTGTTTAAGTATAATTTTGTTGTCCGGACGCATGATGATATTCTATCACGGGAATTAACATTGGTTACTTTTGTTTATTCGTATGGAAAACATTGGTTTTTATGAATTGAAATAAAAGATTTTTTTTTCACCTAGGTGCGCATTGTTCACCCACTCTGGCTTTTTTGACCGTAAGCGAATTTTTAGCCAGGGCAGGCGTTTTTCGACCCGAACGCGAATTATTCACCCAGGGCGCGTTTTTCGCCGGATTGCGCATTTTTTGGCCGCAGGCAAATTTTTAGCCTAGGCACGCATTATCGACCCGAATGCAAATTTTTCGCCTAGGGGCGCGTTGTTCGCTCGGGCGATCATTTTTCTCCCAGGGTGAGTTTTTCGGCCCGGATGCAAAATTTTCGCATATGCGCGCATTTTACGCCGACAGTGCATTTTTCAGCTTTTGTCATGGTGCACGCTTCTCACTCAAGCGCGCATTTTTTCCCTTGAGCGTATTTTCGGCCCGGGCGCAAATTTTTCGCCCGAGAGCGTGTTATTCGGCCCCAGTGCGAATTTTTCGCCTGAGCGCCCATTTTTCGTCAGGTCGCATATTTTTCGCATGAGTGCGCGTTTTTCGCCCAAGCATGCATTTTTCGCTCATGTGCTCATTTTTTGTCTTGGACGCGAATTTTTTGTCAGGGTGCGAATTTTTCACCCATGCGCACATTTTTTGCGCGTGAAAGCGTTTTTCTCTCTGGCGCAAGTTTTTATCCAAGACGAGCGTTTTTCGCTCTTGCACACGTTTTTCAGCACATACACGCATTTTTCACACTAGTGCATGTTTTCCCCCTCTGCGTGCGTTTTTCGCCCGGGCACATGTTTTCGGCCCGACAATGAATTTTTAGCTCGGCTACACATTTTTTTCGCTTCCGGGCCGAAAAGCCCGCTCTCGGATAAAAAGCACGCGCAAGGGCATAAAAATTGCGCCGGGCGAAAAACTCACGTTCGGGCCGAAAAACCCGCTCCTAGGCAAAAAATGTGCTCGCAAATAGGGGTGTTGAGCGAAAACCGGAAACCGATAAAACCGACCGAACCGCACCGATTTTGAAACCGAGCCGTCCGGTCCGGTGTTGTTTCGGTTTGGAGCTTCTGAAAACCGAAGTCATATCGGTTTGGGTCGGTTTTCAAGTTGTAAAAACCGACCAAACTGAACCGACGTTAAAGATTGATATTATATTTATTATAAATTATGTATAAATTAAGTTCTATTTTATAATAATTATAAAGTATGTATAGGGCCTATAGGCACTAGGGTTCAAGTCAGGTTCATGCCCAACATACTTCCAAAGTGGTGTTTGCTCCTCTGTGATTGTCATCGACTTACTATATGCTACATTGCATATTCTCTTGTGTGACAGCATGAAATTTCAAACCTTCATGATACAACATTCTGCAATCTATTGTACTCTTATCATGTATTGAATAGTATGCTAATATTGTATTGAATGCGTCATTAGTAAGCTCGTAAAAAATTGACACCGAACCGTCAAAAACTGATAAATAACCGAACCGAATTTGAACCAAACTGACCGGGTTTGGTTCGGGTCGGTTTGGACAAACCAAAAACTGAGGCATGTCTGTTCGGTTTCGGTTTGGGTCCAAAACGGCCCAAACCAAACCGCCCGCACCCAAAAACAGGCGTCCGGGATGAAAAAGCGTGCTTGAGCAAAAAATACGTGTCCATGCAAAAAATTCGAGTTTGGGAAAAAAATCGCGTTCGAGCTGGAAAACACACTCACAGGCCGAAAAATGCACGCCCGCCCGAAAAATGCGCTGATGGCCGAAAAACACATGCTCTTGTGAAAAATCCCGTTCGAGCCGAAAAATGCGCTTCCGAGCAAAAATGCGTGACCGGTCGAAAAACACCCGTCTGTGCAAAAACATGCGCCTTGGACGAAAAATGCGTGATCTGGCGAAAAACTTGCGTTGGAAGAAAAATTCATATCCGGGCCGAATAACGCGCTCCCGAGCAAAAAGCGCGCATCCGGGCTGAAAAGCGGGCACCTAAGCGAAAAACGAGTGTCAGGGCAAAAAACATGCACTCGGGCCGAAAAACATGCCCTCGCCCGGGCGAAAAATGTGTGCTTAGTCGAAAAAAGCGAGCCCGGCTCAAAAATGTGCTCATGGGCTATAACTCGCCCGGGCGAAAAAAATACCCATGCGAAAAGTCCGGCATGCGCGAAAACGCCCACGAGCTCGAGATTACTCAATTCTGCAGAAAACTCATCGGCGGAGGTAAGAATTGGAGATTGGGTTTTTTAATTTAAAGCCAAAGTCAAAGATTTTCGCTTTAAAGCCAAGATCCGCATAAATTTCGTCACGCCAAACGTGAGAATTGAATTTCAAATCCCTAATGTCAATTCAAGAAAGCTAATTCCGTTCAAACGACGGGCCCTTAGGAATTAGCATTAGAGATTAGAAATTCAATTATATGATTCGGCGAGAGGAAATTTACGTGAATATTTGCTTTTATGTTAAAACCCATGGCTTTGACTTTTAACAAAAAAAAATCAAATCATTAATTCTTATCTCCACCCATTGGTTTTCCGCGTAATCTGTGTGTTTTCATCGGGGAACATGTTTTTTGGCCCGGGCATGCATTTTTCGCTCGTGCGCGCGCTTTCCGGCTTGACGAGCGTTTTTCACCCAAGCGAGAGTTTTTTGGCACCAACGGAATTTTTTTCGCCCATGTGGGGTTTTTTTCACCACAACGAGCATTTTTCGCCACAACGGACTTTTTTTTTGTCAGGGCGGATTTTTTTGCCTTAGCGTTCGTTTTTGGCTCGGGCGTGCATTTTTCGGCATGAACGCACATTTTTCGGCCCTGGTGGAAGATTTTTGCCAATGAGGGTCTTTTTCTCCCGTGCGCGGCTTTTTCGCCCAGTTGCATGTTTTCACCCGGGCGTGCGATTTTCGTCTTGGGTGCACATTTTTTAGCCGGATGCGCATATTTTCACTTGGATGCGTGTTTTTCGCTCGAACGCACGTTTTTTCGCCGGCACACGTTTTTCGCTCGTTTTTCGCCCGAGCGTGCGGTTTTCGCTTGGGCGTGCGTTTTTTGCTTGGGCGCAAGTATTGTCGACAGGCGCAAGTTTTTTCACACGGGCGTGCGATTTTCGCCCGACCACATGTTTTCGCCAATGTCAGTGTTTTTCACTCGAGCGAGCGTTTTTCCCCCCGGGCGCACATTTTTCGACCCGTACGCACGTATTTTAAGCCGAGGTGCGCATTTTTGGCCTAGGCCCGGGCGTGAGTTTTTCACCGCGGGCCGAATTTTTTCGCTCGGGCGCGCGTTTTCCCCCCGTACGCACATTTTTATCCTGGGCACGTGTTTTCGCCCCGACGTTCGTTTTTCTCCCGAGCGGGGGTTTTTAGCCCTAGCACGTGTTTATCTCCCAGGCGCGCAATTTTTGCTCGAGCGTACGCAGGGGAGAAAAACGTGCACCTTGGTGAAAAAACGCGTACCTTGGTGAAAAAACGCGCGCCTAGGAGAAAAAAATCTGTGTTTGGGCGAAAAACCCGCACCCGGGCAAGAAACGAGCGACCGAGCCGAAAAACACGTGTCCGTGTCGGAAAAATGTGCGGTCGGGCCGAAAAATGCGAGCACTGGTGAAAACGCATGCCCGGCCTAAAAACGTGTTGTCAGCGAAAAAACTTGTGGTCGGGTGGAAAGACGCGCACCTGACCAAAAACGCGGGCCCGAGTGAAATATGCGCTACGGGACGAAAAACACACGCCTGGTTAAAAACACGTGCCTGGCGAAAAAACACTCATGGGCGAAAAACAGACGCCTGCGATGAAAAAAGCGCGTTTGGGAGAAAAATGTGCGCCTGGGCAAAAAAGTCGCGCCCGTCCGAAAAAGTCCCTCTCGGGCGTAAAACCATCGCGGGAGGAAAACACATGCGGGGGAGAAATACTCGGGTTCGGGCTAAAAACACGGGTCCGAGCGAAAAATACGCGCACGAGCGAAAAACACGCGCCCCAGCGAACTACGCGTGCAAGCACCGAAAAAGCGTGCTCGAGCGAAAAAAATGCTCTCCCTGACGAAAAGAGCACGCTTGGGCGAAAAACATACATCTTAAAATATTTATTGTAATTTAATGCGTTTGGCGCTGACGCGCGTTTTGAATTTTATAAATTTATTGTATAATGTTAATTTCAATACCAATTCTATTATTCAGCCGAATAACTTTTGTGGCTTATTTCCAATTTTGTTGACTAAATTTATTCCTGCAGCCAAACAAAATAATTAGAATTCTGCACTGTTGAAACCGGCAACCGGTCTCTTGATTTCGGACCCACTTGGGGGTGTAGCCTGCGCCTACTTATCCCTCACTTACGCTCTTGACTGTGGACGAAGAACTAGGAACAGACCCAAGGCTGTAGCGAGGAGGTCCCATCACACACCCCGGAAGATCTTAAAGAGCTTCCCCTCCCAAACCAATGCTCACCCGGACACCTTGGAGGGCACTAGCAGCCAACCAAAACTTGCCTAGGAGGAGAGAGCCTAAAAGATCGGGTCTCCTCCAAGGTGCCCTTAAGGGTCTATTTATAGATTCTCTAGTCCGGTCTGCAAATAGCATGAATCCGCTTTTTGGTTTTACTAATCGCACCCAAATTGATCTTCTAACAGCCTAACTCCGCTGTTCTGAAGGGCTATTGACAGCACACAAAGGGTATTGTTGAAACCAGGACTTCACTTCTTTGTGGAGCTCGGGCCCCCAACAAGTTGAGGGGCAGCTGGAGCTTATTGATTCCTTGGAAGGAAACGACCGGAGGCTCAGAACTAAACACAGACCCTTGGTCACAGCGAGGAGGTCCCACCACACACCCGAAAGATCTTTGAACGCTTCCCCTCCCAAGCCAAAGCTGAGACTGGGCACCTTGGAGAGCCGGAGGGATAAGCCAAGATAACCAAGGGAGGAAGAAGTTCAGAAAACTGAGATTGGAATCCCTTCCCAAGGTGCCCTTCAAGGTCTATTTATAGTTTTCCAAGTCTGGTCTGCTAATAGCGGGATTCCGCCTTACTCTTTTGCTATACGCAGCCCAAAATGGTCTGCCAACAACCAAACTCCGCTGTTCGGAGGGGCTAACTGCAGACCACCAGGGGTTTTTAGGTAAAATGATCATGAATCCAGGACTGGGCGAGCCACCCATAAGAGTCTCTCTCGCGAACCGAGAGGCTCGGCTCGCTCACCTTCCTGCGAGCGAACGACGGGGGCTTAGCCCGCTCTCCCTCACGCGAGCGGCCGGCGAGAGCCCGGCTCGCCCGGCCCCCTGGCTCGCTCACCTTCTTGCTCTTCTCGCTCGTTGGTTCCTTTGTCTCTGCTATCCTCCTGGCGGACACCGGGGTTGTACACAATCCCCTCTCTTCGCGAGGCTACCTTAGGCTCGCGAAGAAACGTCCAACCCCTGGTGTTCGCGTACCCCTTGGTGACGTGGTGAGAATCTTTTGGTGGGGCTCATGCTCAAAGCTATAAATACCCTCCTCTCAGGCCTGCATATGAACTTTTTCTCCTTCTTTTCTGTCTCGCTATTCATCACTTGTCACATTCAAAATGTCTAAGAGGGAGGAGCTACTGGCTCGCCTTAAGGCCTCGCAAGAAAGCCAAAAGTCCAAAGCCACTGCGCTCGCATCTTGGATCTCTCCGGAACCTACTCCGCCTCCGCCTCCGCCCCAGACTAAGAAGGCGAAGACCATCCGGTGGTCGCCGAGAGAGGACGGGTCGTCGCCTCCGTCCTCAACTCCCCGCCACGAGCTCGCCTCACAGGTTCTGCCACAATACCCGATGGTCATTATGGTACTTTTTTAACTTTGCTTTCTCGCTCAGAACCTACACGCCGATGAAAGCCCCACCAGGCCATCTCTGACGGGGTCTCGCCACGCATCTCCCGGGGTGGCTGATCCACCACCAGATGTGAGGAAAATTGACTTGCGAGCCTCGCCCTCGTGCCCTGGTACGTTGCTTGTCTTTCTCTCTATTGCTCTTCTCCGGACGCAGACTCGCATTACTCCTTTTGCAGGGTTCCATCCCCCAACCCCGGAGAGGCGAGTCCCTATCGCAGTGGGCTCGCCCCGCCCGCCGAAATAGAACATCATCACTCCAGGGTTCGGCATCCTGGGCCAACGGAGCCCAGGCGGCTCGTTGCTTGCCGAGCCCCAGGATTCGAACACGTCAGTGCACCCCCTGGCTTAGGGAAGTCTCTCACTCCGGCCTTTACTGAAGCCTTCAAAGGCCAGCCAGGTTCTTCTCTTGCGCGACCCGGTACCGATCTCTTCTCGTCGGGCTCGCAATTTTTGCTCGTTGTCTTTTACATCGCTTCTTAGGCTAATTCTTCACTCGCAGGTGTTCCTCCGACCCCGTCCACCGAGTCAGAGCATGGAGAGGTGGAGATGTCCCCCCTCCCTCGCCGAATAAGGTCGCGGACTTCTTGGGGGATCCTATCGACCTGGAGCAGATGAAGAGATTAGTCACGGAGATATTTCAAAAACATACCTCCATGTTGCGAGAGTTGTATGATCAGAATCGGATGGACAGGATCGCATACGAGGAGAGGTTTGCCGCCATGGAGGACGCGAACGCCCGCATCCTTGCCGAGGTGCAGCAGGTCGCTCGTAACGAGGTCACCTCACCTAGGGTACATATTGCTTGAATCGAGGACTACGTACGGCTGATTCAACGCGAGGTCTGGGCGGTCCACGAGTACCATTATCCGAGGGTTCCACCGCGCTCCCGTGTGCGAGGCAGTGGTCGCTGGAAATGGCATAATTACTAATAAGTTATATTTTACTGTTACTTCTTTCTTTCTCTCACTACTATTTCACCCCGCTCCTGGGGGTTTCGAACAATTAGGAACGTTGTAATAAGGACATTCTCGCTCGCTCGCGGGCATTCTTTCCTGCTTAGTATGTTTTATCGACATGCTAATAATGCTTTTGCCCTGCTTATTTTTTGCCTGAATGTGTCTGGCTCGCGAGACTTCGTCTCGCCCTTGCGGCCTTTTCTTTTTCTTTCTGCAGTCTCGGCTTGCCGACGGCGAGCCAGCGGATTTCTCCAGGACGTCAACCAGCCTGGAGTGGACAAGACCCCCGAGTGCCAAAAAATAACTGCGCCATTCTGCTATCCGCACCCCCCGACACTTCGTATCCTTCCCGCCCATTTCATTTCTATAAATAGCCACCGCCCTTTTACTTTCTAACTACTGCATTAACTGTTCTCCAGCTCCCTTTCTCTCCTCCAAGCCTTCTTGCTAATTCCAGCTCGCACCCGCTCCCTTCCCGGCACGTAGGTATCAGCTCCATGGTTGTTGAGGGTGAATCAAAAGGGCGAGCCAGGTGCGCTGGGGCTTTCCATGACCACATCTTCTTCGGCGCCTCGCTAACCGGCGATGAATTCCTCAACGTCGTGGACAACTACATCCCTTCGGGAAACTCCGCGCCTCCCACCGAGCACCGCCAGCCTCAACAATCCATCCACAGACGAGCTCGCCATCCCTATTGCCCATTTTGAAAATGGGATGCGACTCCCACTCTGGCCAGAGGTTCGCCAGGTAACGTATTCAATCCTCACCTTTCTTACTCGCCTCGCGAGGAGTATTGCTAATTGTTCCTTAGCAAATATCTTAGGTACTTAAGTACTACGACGTCCTACTGAGCCAGCTGACACCGAATGCGGTCGCCGTAGTGGTCGCGTTCGCCTGCTACCTGCGGGAGGAGAAGATTGAGTTCAGTCTGCTCATCTTCCGCAAAGTCTTCTCCTTCCGCGCGTATAAGGACGAGACGACACACTTGTGAGCCAGCATGTCACCGTATGCGAGACGGTGAACAAAGCCCACTACTGGCACCAAAAGTTCATCCTGGTGAAAGGACCATTCGGTAACATCCCCTTGTCCCCCCTCCAACGGGATGACGCAACCTACCGCCCTCCTGCCTCGCTCGGCGGCAATGATGCGAGGCTCTATCAATACCTTGATGGAAAAAACATCGAGGTCGTCCACCTTCGGCAGAGGGTTGACTCGCTGCCGCCGGTCCCGCAAGGGGAAGGTTTGACTCGCACTCGCAAGTTCTCATGTATCTTTTTCCCCTTCCATCCGCTAACTCTTACTTTGTATTTGCAGGGGAGCGGGATCTTCCAATCCACCCCCCCCCCCCCCCCCCCCCCCCCCCCCCCCGTATGCGAGGAGTGCAACCCTCTCTTCAAGCACTCTCGCCGCCGCGGCCGCCGTTGCTTATCAAGAACCCCTCGACTCGACCTCGGGTAAGAAGCTGCTGCTGCCCGCGGGCCAGCTCGCCGCGAAGCCCCCCGCCAAGAAGAGGAACAAGGACACCTCCTCCAAAACAAAGGAGAAAGAAGTCGTGGACCTGAGCGAGTCGGGGACTCCGCTCGTCCCCTCCACGAGCCAAAAAACTTCCCAAGAGGGGGGCGAGCCGAAGGACACCCCTGGCGGGCCCAAGCCCACCAGCCATAAAAACTTCGGCATGGGTGCCAAGCTTCCTGACGCCCTCGGCAAGCCGGTGCTCGCTTGGGAACCTGATCTCAACAGGATCTCTTGTTCGTCGCTCCTCCCCTCCTGGGTGGAGAGCGACAAGGTCAGGGGCGAGGCGTTCGCCCTCGCCTTCGGGCTGTACGGTCGCGAGGACACCGCCGGTTTTAGCGCCCTGTGATCCCGACTGCTCGCTAATGAATCCATGCGAGCCCACTTCCGCTCCTTAGAGCTGTCCCACATGACGGCTCGGCGGTACCTCACCGCGGAAAGGGAATCTAAAGAGCTCCAGCGCGAGCTCAAGGCGGCTACCGACGAGATAGTGAGTCTCAAAGGGAGGGAGGCCATCTCGGAAAGTCTCCTTGCCAGCCTTCAGGGCGGAATGGTATATTCTCCACTCAACTTCTCTCTCGCGCGCTATAGAGGTACTTTTCCTAACTATACCTTTATTCTTCAGGACGCCGAGACAGCAAGCCAACTGCTCTCACCAAACGCCGACTTGGAAGCAGAGGTCGTGTTCCTCAAAGCGCACAACTGCGAGCTGACCAGGGCAGCGCTCCCGCCTCTCCCTCCGCGGGACGGGGCTCGCCAATCCTCGCGAGATGAGAAGGAGGCGATCCACAAGAATTCCATGGGCGTCGCCGACCTTGTCTTCGAGACCCTCAAAGGGGCCGGCTTGCTCTCCCTAGATGCCTTGGAGTTCAACATCGAGGACATCGTCTCAGATCTATTCGCGCCGATCCCAGAGCCCGACGAATGCGAGAGCGAGGAGGAGCCGTCCAGTGATCAACATTAGCTTTCTATAATCCAATATAAAATTTTTGTCTGGCGAGTTCGCCGCTGTTTTGTAAAATTTTTGAGAAAAGTAACATGAAATATTTTTCTATCTTGTAACTATCTTTTTGTCTCGCTTGCACAGATACGTTTTTCTATGCTCGCGTAAATACATTCATGATATGCTTGTGCTCTTACTTTTTTCCATGCTCACGCCTTTCGACGCTATTATTCGTGAGGCGTTCGCACCCTTAGCTTTTTTGTTTGGTCCTTCCACCTTACCTCGTACCTACCTAAGAGGGTGCTTGTGTAGCCTCCCCCGCTTAGGAATTTCGTTAGACGGACCCTCTGTTTTCTTGCGCTAAGTGTGTCCCTCTTCTGACCTCTGGCTCGCCCAGCTGGGCTCTTGCGAGCGGGATCGTCATTTCCGTGCCTCGCTCGCCTGCCCATCTCGAGCGACCAGCCTTGCTCATTATCCTCCGCGCCAGCAGACCCCCCAACTTGTTAGTATCAGGCATTGCATAGGGATTCTCCGGGTGTCCTTTGCGAGCTAGGACTCGGCTCGACGAGAAGCGCATCCACCGTATCCAGCCGCCTAGCGGTCACCCTTAGCCTTGGTGTCTTACCTCAATGACAGCTTTGTATTCCTCGCGAGAGAGCCCCCAGGCTCGCCCCTGTCAAGGTCCTGAGAGGTTTAGCAAATTGAGTCCCTCAACGTGAATAACTCTATCTTGCCAGCCTCTCTAGAGATCAACTTGACCCACCGTCTATGAGAGCCCGGCAGCGGAATCGATCTGGGGCACTCCAGCACCAAAAACTTTTCTATCTTGCCAGCCTCTCCAGAGATCAATCTGACCCACCGTCTATGAGAGTCCGACAGCGGAATCGATCTGGGGCACTCCAGCACCAAAAACGTTTCTATCTTGCCAGCCTCTCCAGAGATCAACCTGACCCACCGTCTATGAGAGCCCGTCAGTGGAATCGATCTGGGGCACTCCAGCACCAAAAATTTTTCTATCTTGCCATCCTCTCCAGAGATCAACCTGACCCACCGTCTATGAGAGCCCGACAGCAGAATCGATCTGGGGCACTCCAGCACCAAAAACTTTTCTATCTTGCCAGCCTCTCCAGAGATCAACCTGACCCACCGACTATGAGAGCCCGGCAGTGGAATCGATCTGGGGCACTCCAGCACCAAAAACTTTTCTATCTTGCCAGCCGCTCCAGAGATCAACTTGACCCACCATCTATGAGAGCCCGACAGCGGAATTGATATGGGGCACTCCAACACCAAAAACTTTTCTACCTTTCCAGCCTCTCCAGAGATCAACCTGACCCACCGTCTATGAGAGCCCGACAGCGGAATCGATCTGGGGCATTCCAGCACCAAAATCTTTTCTATCTTGCCAGCCTCTCCAGAGATCAACCTGACCCACCGTCTATGAGAGCCCGACAGCGGAATCGATCTGAGGCACTCCAGCACCAAAAACTTTTCTATCTTGCCAGCCTCTCCAGAGATCAACCTGACCCACCGTCTATGAGAGCCCGGCAGAGGAATCGATCTGGGGCACTCCAGCACCAGAAATTTTTCTATCTTGCCAACCTCTTCAGAGATCAACCTGACCCACCGTCTATGAGAGCCCGGCAGCGGAATCTATCTGGGGCACTCAAGCACCAAAAACTTTTCTATCTTGCCAACCTCTCAAGAGATCAACCTGACCCACCGTCTATGAGAGCCCGACACCGGAATCGATCTGGGGCACTTCAGCACCAAAACTGTTTCTATCTTGCAAGCCTCTCCACAGATCAACCTGACCCACTGTCTATGAGAGCCCGGCAGCGGAATCGATCTGGGGCACTCCAGCACCAAAAACTTTTCTATCTTGCCAGCCTCTCCAGAGATCAACCTGACCCACCGTCTATGAGAGCCTGACAGCGGAATTGATCTGGGGCATTCCAACACCAAAAACTTGGGGGCTCCTGCTTAGAAAGAATTTCCAAACCAATATATTGAGATTAGAACATATAATAAGTCAATTACAAAAGCTTCACGGATAGAACCGCTTCAGGTCATCCCCGCTCCTGGCTGGGCTAAGGAGTACCCCATCCACATCCCGGAGGTGGTAACCCCCTGACTTAAGCGACTCGTCTACAATATATGGCCCTTCCCAGGTAGGATTGAGCTTTCCTACCGCGGCTCCTCTCCCGGCCGCGTCGACCTTCTTGAGCACCAGGTCTCCTTTCTCGAACTGTTTTACTCGGACGTGTTTGTCGAAGTACCGTGCCATCCGCCGCTTGACCTCTTCTTTCCGGACGGTGGATAAGTCCCGGAGCTCCTCCACCAGGTCCAGAGATAGCCTTTGCTCCTCTTCATTCTCTGTCCGCCACTCGTCATCGCCTTCTCCCGCGGCGACTACCCGAGGGGACTTCACCTCGAACTCTATGGGAAGCACGACCTCTGATCCATGAGACAGTTTGAAAGGGGTCTCCACTGTGGCCGTGTTTGGAGTAGTTCTTAGGGCCCAGAGGACCGAGGGCAGTTGTTCTACCCAGTTGCCCCTGAGGTTCTCGGCCTTTTTTTTGAGCAAGTTCACAATTATTTTGTTTGCCGCCTCCACCTGCCCATTGCTCCTTGGGTGGTGGACCGATGCAAATCGAAGATCTATTCCAAGCTGAGTGTAGAAGCTGACGAACTCCTCGCTGGCAAACTGCGTCCCGTTGTCCGTCACTATGTCCAATAGTAGCCCGTGCCTGCAAATTATTTCACCCCATACAAAATTTCGAACCACTTGAGAGGTTACCTTGGCCAGTGCCTTCACCTCCAGCCACTTGGAGAAATAATCGATCATTACCAACAGGAACCTTCTTTGGCCGCTCGCTTGCGGGAAAGGACCTACCAAGTCCAATCTCCATTGTGCTGTGATGGACCGAAGACTTTGGGCTGGTAGGAGTTGGAGAGGGGCAAACAACTGGCACTTTGAACACTTCCTTGCAAACTTCGTCGCATCCTTGCTGAGAGTTGGACAAAAGTAGACCTGCCTCAGCACTCTCCCTTCCAAGGTTCAGCTCCCAGAGTGGATGCCACACTCTCCCAAGTGGATCTCCTCCAGAACCCTCGGTACTTCCTCTTCCGCCACGCACCGGGCTAGGAGCTCCGAAAGTGTTTTCCGGTATAATTCCCCTTCATTCTTGAGCCTGAAAGGCATCATTTTATAACAATAGCACCCATCCCCCGTGATGAAAGAGACATCCTTGATGTTGGGTGGGTGCATGCGGATTTGGTGATAACCTGAAAAAGCATCTAAAAAAGACATTACAGAGAAACCGACTGCTGAGTCAACCAGCGCGTCGATTCGGGGCAAGGGGTAGCAATCCTTGGGGCATGATTTATTAAGCAATGAAAAGTCGATACACATCCTCCACTTACCTCCACCCTTTTTCACCATAACCATGTTGGAGACCCAGCCTGGATACTGGATCTCTGATACAAAACCTGCCTGGAGGAGCTTGCCCACCTCCTCTCGGATGGGTCCTTCTAGCTTGTCTGCTATGGCCATTTTCTTCTGTTGTATGGGTTGGGTGCCGGGGTCAAGGTTGAGACGATGACAAGCCACGTCCGCGTCAATCCAAGGCATCTTTGCCGCGCTCCAGGCGAAGATGTCCACGTTCTCCTGTACGTAGGCCAGGATCTGCTTCTGTTCCCCCGGGCTGAGCTCGCCACTGATCTTGACTTTTTCCACCACCCCTGCTCGGGTGGTGACCTCGAGCTCCATGACCTCATCTACGGCCTCCAGCCGGGATTGCTCCCCCAATCTCCCTCCTCCTCCTTGCCGCGAGCCAACGCTCCATCCTCCTCCTCCCTTCCTTCATGAACCTCCATCACTTCTTCCACCCCCTCCTTCTGGGCCCCCCTTGCCTCTTCTCCTCTCTCTTTTTCCTCTTCCATTGGCTCCTCTTCTCCTTCCTCCTGGGCCTTCTTCTCCTCTTCACCTTCCTCTCCGATCCTTGCCGGCTCTCCCATCTCTAGGGCCCACTCCTCTGCCTCGGCCATTCAGGAGATGGTGTTCACGACCGTCACGTAGCACTGCCTCGCTACCTTAGGGTCACCCCTTACCCAGACCTGAACTCCTCCCGAGTTGAACTTAAGTCATTGGTGGAAGGTGGAGGGGACGCAGCGGAACACACTGATAAGCGGATGCCCGAAGATGGCACTATAGCTACTGGGGGCATCCACTATGACGATGCGGCAATTTCGGGACGCCCCCCCCCCCCCCCCAGGACCACGTGGAGTCCCACTCCTCCTTCTACCTCCTTCCTCTCTCCGGAGAACCCAAACAACGGTCCATCCAAGATCAGCACCCTCTTGTTCTCCACTTTCATCTCATTGAACGCCCTCTTGAAGATGACATTGACTGAACTTCCGTTATCCACGAGGATCTGGGACACCGTGAAGTTCTCAATGGCGGTCTGGATGACCAGCGCATCGCAGAAAGGGTCTTCATGACCCGGCATGTCCCTCTAGGAGAATGTAATTTTTTCTGCCAGGGGTGGGGCTTGGGAGGTCAAAGCTACGCTCCGACGATAGATGGTATGGAGGTTCGCCTTGTAGGTTGCCTCAACCCCCCACACCCCCGTGGATCATTCTGATCCCTCCTTGGGTCCCCACATCGACCCTGTCCTCATACCTTTCCTCCTCCTCCTCCTGAGGCAGGACCTCTTCAATCCTCACCTGCTGCTGTTGCTGCTGCCGCGGCACCGGCGCTCTTTCCCTCTTCATTTCCAAGAACTCTGGGCAAATGGCCTTTTCGTGACCTTCCTCATCATGGAAGTCACAATACGGCAATGCCACCTCCCCCTCTCGAGCTCCAACCCCTATTCCTCCTTCGGGTTGTTGCACCCGCTCCACCACTTGCTCTTCCTCCTCTTCCTCTCCCTATTGCTATCGCGTGCTAAGGCGGGGGAGGCATATGCCTCGGACCCTGCCTCCACCCCAACTGAGATCTCCCCTGGCCTCCACGGAAGTGTCCCCCTCCTGGGGCAAAACCACCCCCTTGACCTTGACCTCCTCCACCTTGCTGCCTCCACCCCACCTCCGGGGCTCTGGGCTCGTCCCTCCTTCTTACTTCTGGTTGCCTGACCTCCAGCTCACTGAGCTTTGCTAGCCTCCGGTGAGCTCCGGGTTTGCCTCCTCTCCCTCAATCTCCTCTGCCACCCTCTCCATCAGCTCCTCGTAGGAGACGGGGGCCTTACTCTTCAATCCCATTTAGAGAAACTCTCTCTCAGCCCTACCGTGAAGGCGAGTTGGAGAGCAAACCCAGGCATCTCCTAGGTTAGCAGCACCTCCTCCTGGAATCGATCCGTGTACCGGGCTAACGACTCCCTGGGTTCCTGCTTGACCTTGAAGAGAGACTCGACGTCTTTCTTCCTCTTCTTCGAAGTCGAGAAACGCAACAAGAAGTTTCGAATCAAGTCTTCAAATGCGTAGATCGACCCCACAGGGAGTTGATGGAACAAGTCCCTGGCCTTCTCTTTTAGGGTGGCGACGAAGAGCCGACACTTAAAAGCATCCAACATCGGCTTGATAGAGACCGAGTCTTCGAACGATTGCAGGTGCTGGATGGGGACATCCTTCCCATGGTAGTAGACCCTGTCCCGCTCTCTGAACCCTTCCGGGACGGGTGCGGAAAGCACCAGCTCGCAAAAGGGGCTTCCCCCACCTGCCATCTTCTCCTGCTCCACTCGCCCCACGAGCTCTCTCGCCAGGCTTGAGCTCATGGGAATCATGCTTGCGAGAGCTACGCTTGTCGGGGCCGTACTCACGGGAGCTGCGGTCGCCAGAGCCGGGCTCGCCTGCGTCGAGCTTACTTGCACCGCGCTCGCCGGAATCTTGCTCGGCGGGCTAGCGAACAGCTCTTGTCCCACCAAGTCTCGCACCGACCCCCCCCCCCCCCCCCCCGCCACCTCCTTCACAGCCCTTCCTCCCGGGGCATTCTCGCCAGCTGCCGGAGGAGGGAATACCTGAGGCGCCGGGGTCGCGAACTCGCTTCGCAACGATGCGACGGAGAATCCGATGGTGTCGAGGACTTCCCTCTTGAAGTTCGAGAACATCCTTGGCGTCACCACCGGGGGTGACCCGTAAAATTCCTCGCTCCTCTTCATCGCCTTCCATGTCCCTTCTTTAGAACTTTCTTGGACCAGCTACACTCCACGCTCACCGCACCAAAAATGTTGAAACCAGGACTTGGCTTCTTTGTGGAGCTCGGAGCCCCAACAAGTTGAGGGGCAGCTGGAGCTTACTAATTCCTTGGAAGGAAACGACCGGAGACTCAGAACTAAACACAGACCCTTGGTCGCAGCGAGGAGGTCCCACCACACACCCGGAAGATCTTTGAACGCTTCCCCTCCCAAGCCAAAGCTGAGACTGGGCACCTTGGAGAACTGGAGGGCTAAGCCAAGATAACCAAGGGAGGAAGAAGCTCAGAAAACTGAGATTGGAATCCCTTCCCAAGGTGCCCTTCAAGGTCTATTTATAGTTTTCCAAGTCTGGTCTGCTAATAGCGGGATTCCGCCTTACTCTTTTGCTATACGCAGCCCAAAATGGTCTACCAACAACCAAACTCTGTTGTTCGGAGGGGCTAACTGCAGACCACCAGGGGTTTCTAGGTAAAATGATCATGAATCCAGGACTGGGCGAGCCACCCATAAGAGTCTCTCTCGTGAACCGAGAGGCTCAGCTCGCTCACCTTCCTGCGAGCGAACGATGGGGGCTTAGCCCGCTCGCCCTCACACGAGCGGCTGACGAGAGCCCGGCTCGTCCGACCCCCTGGCTCGCTCACCTTCTTGCTCTTCTCGCCTGTTGATTCCTTTTTATCTGCTATCCTCCTGGCGGACACCGGGGTTGTACAGGTATCCAGGTCATTTTATCCCTAAATCCCCCTGGACGAGTGGTTCACGAAGGCACCTCTCGCCCGACCTCCTGCGTGCCTGACTTCCCGGCACCCGCAGGGCGAATGGCCCTTGAAGGCGCCTCATTCGCGTGAGTGCTATGCGAGAGAGACCGCACTCGCTCGGAACTTCTCCTGACCTGGGCGAAAGCCCTCCTTGCTTGCCTTTTGCCAATTCTTGCCTATTCTGAGCCTGGGGCCCTACTCAACAAATACGAGGTTGTACACAATCCCCGCTCTTTGCGAGTGAGGCACTCACTCGGAAAGAACGTCCAACCCTGAGTTTGTTAAGCTCATGCTGACCTGGAGGGAATCTTTTGATGGGACCTTCCACTTTGCTATAAATACTTCCCCGGGTTGATGCCTTCAAAACGCCTGTCCTCCAATCACTGTTCCCCTTCTTTTACCTCTAAGCTCTTGCTGCTCAGATGACGTTCATGAGGCCGATGCCACGACCGCTCTCACAAGGGTTAATGGATCTCCTTGCTACCGCGCACGGGGAGGATCCTTCCAAGTCCACCCGATACGCCTCTGGCTCTCATCAACGAGAGACCCTTCCAAGCCCTACCGGATGAAGAAAGCTAGGGTGGTCCGGCGAGACCTGTTGGCGAAGGATTTTGCGCCCGAGACCCCCCTCTCTCCAACATTCCTCCCGACAATACTGCCGAGGTAATATAATCTATCTCTCCTTTGAAGATAACCATGGTGGCGATATGCCTTGACAATTTCAACCACTCGCAGAACCTGCAGGTGACAGAAGGTGGCCCCGGGATCAACTAGGCGGATGCCACCATTCCCCCACCTATTCTTGGAGGCATTCCGCCGGCCCAGGAACCCCCCCCCCCCCCCCCCCCCCCCCCCAACTACTCCTGGTGGAAGCCGGCACGCGCCTAGTAAGTACTTTATTGTCTTCTCGCCTGACTTTTACCTTTCGCCCTTTTTTTGACTTGGGTCTTCGCAACTCTCACCTATGGGACCACGGGGTTACCCCCTACCCCGCAGAACTCTCCTGCCCCTGAGAACATCATCAACTCCCCAGCTTTGGAGCGGGATCGTTCAGCGGGCAAAGGTCCCGAGAACAACTCTCCTACCGCAGACTTAGTCACTACCTTCGGTGCCGCCGACCAGGTTCATCGCCATGGGAAGGGGAAATCGCTACACCCCCCCAGCCAACCATTTACAGGGAAGGCCGACACCTCTCGCCAGTCCCCGGTCAAAGAATATGTACCCGGTGAGTTATCCTTCTTTCCTCAAACTAAAGACATGTATGACTGAAAAATGCTAACTTTCGCTCTCACAGGCTTCCATCTGGTCCCGCCGGTGGACCCTCAGGATGAGGAGGGGATGATCTCGCTGCCTCCCTCTCCTGGTGACCTCTCAGACTTTCTTGGCGACCACGAGAATGTCAGGACCACGAAGGAGCGGATGACGGAGCTTTTCAGCAAGCTGATCTGGATGCAGCGAGATCTAGCCAACCAGACGGAGGAGCACCAGGCGGACTTTGAGCATTTAATAAGCGTCCTCGAACAAGAGTACACACATATCATCAGGGAAATAGAGCGCTAGGGGGGCGGGTGCGAGGAGACCTCGCCTGGGAGGCACATCGCGCGGGTTAGGGACCAGATGCGCCTGGTTAACCAAGAGCATACCGCGATGAGCGTGTATCATTACCCGCGAGTACCTCCGAGGACAGGGAGGCGAGGCCGGGGTTGATGGCAGTGGGTACAGTACTAAGCCTTCCGGCTCTCGCTCCCTGTATTCTCCCGCACCCTTATTATTTCCCTTTCTTTTTCGCAATGGACTAAGACGAGGCCTGTTGTGTCTCGCGAACAATTTTCAGTATGTATGCTATTTATTCTCTTTTATTGCTTTTATGAATGCTTCCTTGCGGGTGCTTTCATTCGTGATGTACTTTTTAATTTGCACTCGCCTGAGGAGTCTCGCACATCGCTTCAGCCATCCACCGATGACTAAGGTATTGTTGGGCTGGCTCGAACTCTGAGATGCCAAGATAACGCGACAGCTATCCGCACCCCTCCCGTAGAGAATTCACATTATTTTCCATTTTTTCTATAAATAGTCGCCTACCATTTTAATTAGGTTTTCTTCTCTTTCTTCCCTTGTTTTCGCGCCGACACTCGCACCTCTCTCTAGTCTTCCTGCCACTTTTCTTTCACGCGAGATGGATCCCGAACCCGATGGCAGGAGCAGGTGCGCCTAGTTGTTCCTCGAGGAAGATTTTGCCGCGACTGTTGCCGACTATATCCCACCAGTATTCACCGCGCGCCGCCCTGGAGTCCGCAATCGCATCAACCAGATCTCGCCCGACGCTCTCACCATTCCCCTGGACCATTTCGAGGTGGGACTCCGGCTCCCCCTCTGGCCCGAACTACGCCAGGCGTTCTGCTACTTCGGCGTAGTTCCCGCTCAGCTAAACCCAAATTCAATCGCGATGTTGGTAGCATTCGCCTGCTACTTGCGAGAGGATGGGATTGAATTCTCCCTCCCCGTTTTCCGCAAGCTCTTCAATTTCCGAGCGAAGTGCGGGGTGGCCTTCTTCTCAGGCCAAAGCCCGCTCAAGGTCACTGGTACCGCCAGGTCCATGACTAGACTCAGCGATTCATCTTCGTGACTGGGAGTTTCGGCAACACTCTCCTCGCGCCGGTGCAGGAGGACGAGTTGACCTTCAAGCCTCCAACGCTGGGAGGTTACGAGGCCAATCTCCATGCATTCATCCAGAAGAATGGAATGGACGTCGTGCACTTGCAGAAGCACGTCGGCTCGCTTCCACAATTCTGTCGGGAGAGGGTAAGCTGAACAATTTCAACCCTACCTCCCGCTCATTTTTCACTCGCTTCCGCCCTCTTAACTTGACTTTCTTGATACAGGAGTTTGAAGCCTTCCCCTCCACCCGCCGAATGCGGCCGTGGGGCTTGCTCCCGAGGACGCCCTTGCCCTTGCCAAGTCTGCCGACATGGCCTGCCGCAAAAGCGGAAGCCCAACGCGGCCACCAGCCCCCCTCCCCCGCCAAGTGGGTGAAACCTTCTGCAACCGCTAAGGGGAAGGAGGTCGCGAATGAGACCCCTGGCTCGAGTGCTCCTGCCGTGTAGGACTCAGCGGTCCAGACCGTCGTTGCGCCGTCAGAGCCCTCCTCGGGGCCGGGGCCGAGAGGGCATCAAAATTTCCCTCTCGGCGAGAGGTACGCGGATGCGGTCGGCGAGCCTCTACTTCATTGGGACCGGCGGGCTAACCGGGTCTCGATCTCCTCCCTCCTTTCATCCTGGATGGAGTAGGAGACAACCAGCGGACAAGCCTACGACCTCTCCTATGCTCTCTATGGCCGCGAGGATGCCTCCATCTACGATACTGAGTCCACCCAGACTCTTGCCCATGAGAGCTCACGAGACATGATGCGCGCTCTCGCGTGGAATCACATGTCTTCTCGCTGCAGCTTGACCCTCGCGTGGAACATGGTCGAGGTCGAGAAGACCCACGCCAGCGTCTCCGCCGAGCTCTTGGCTGTGAAGCAGCAACTGGTGATAGTCGAAGCCCTTCTCGCCAGCCGCCCAGCCCAGGAGGTGAGCACGTCTCCTCGCAGTGACCCAAGTTCTCGCCTTTCCTTTCTTTCCTGCGCTAACCTTCTTTTTCTTGCAGGACATAGCCAACTATGTCACCCTACTCGTGCGGGCGTGCATTCTTGAGGAGCGAGTAAAGGAGCTGGAGGTTGAGAACCAAAGGTTGAGAGATGCCGATGCTCGGCCACCTCCCGCGGAGAGGGACACTCGGCACCTTTATTCCAACGCCGATTTCGAAGGGCTGATGCAGAGGTCTACCCAAGGAGCAATGAAGCATGCACTGGAGGTGCTTCGAAGGGCTGGAATTTTGAAGGAAGAGGGCGACAGGATTCTCGCCCATCACGTGCTTCCTGAACTCTTTGCCCGGGTTGACTCTGCTGATGAAGCCGACAATGGACGGGAGTTCGGCGACCTCCCTTCTCCGAGCGAAAGCAGTGGATACTCCAGCAGGAAGCCGCTGACCCTTGAAGACTCCTCTTTTTTTTGATGTAATGCGAGAGACATTCCTTTGTAACTTTTTCATGATGAAATGAAATGAAATACCTTTGCTTCCGTTTGTGATTGTTGTTCTTATTGTGTATTTTTCTCTACATCTCTCATTTTTACCAGTCGATAGTTCGCGCGCTCGTTTGTTATTTCGCATGCTCTCGCACTTTCGTGTGTGTGCTCGTATACCGTGTGTTCGCCCTCAGCGTCGACCACCCCTGGTCTAGGTCGTGACCGAGATACTCTCGCCGCATAGGAGTGCCACGCGGTTGCAACCCTTTCGCGCTTGCCCCGACCTTTTTAGGACTTAGAAATTTTGTTGATTTCTGCCGGGAACGGAACTGCATCGAGAACCCACCTCATCCTATTAAATTCTCGCAGCCCATGGGTCCGACCAATATTCCCCTGCACACTCACCGGGCGAGCATCTTTCTCAAGCGATATCATTCGTCGGCGAGTGTCCTTCATAATGGGAACCATTCACCGACCCTATATTGGGACTTGCCTTGTGTCACTTTTTCGCATTGGATTTTTCTTTCTTACCTTACCTTCCTCATGGGTCACCACTGAGTGAGCCTTCGGCCCTGCCAGCTAGATGAGAGCCAGGTCGGCGGGTCTGCTCGGGGCCAACCTTTAAACCTTTCAATCCTGCCACCGAGTGAGACTGCGACCCTGCCAGCTAGATGAGAGCATGGTCAGCGGGTCTGCCCGGGGCCAACCTTTGAACCTGAAAGTCCTCTGATATCATATGAATCCTCTGATACCAATTGAAAGTGGTTAGATCTTAGATTTACTCTAGAGGGGGTTGAATAGAGTATTAAAAAGTTTTTTCACTTAATTTTATAGCGGAATTAAAATAGTGATATTTATATGTGTATAACAGAGTGAGTTATAAACCAAAATAAAAACAAAGCACACAGCACAGTGCAAAAAAATAAACACAACGCAGAGGACACAAGGATTTTATAGTAGTTCCCCATTAAATCTGGGTACATCTACTCTTCTACCACCCTTGGTAGGGTTCCACTAGGTTTTTGATCAGGTGCCCAAAACACCAACTGAGCTTTTGATCAGGTGCTCTAACCAAACTACAGGTTTTTGTTCAGGTGCCCTGCCACCAAGGGGTTAACTTTTGAAGGGAGATATTGTAACATCCCAATTTTAAAAAGGGGTCTAACCGGTTCAATTGAACCCTTGGAGGAGCTTAGGCCGGGTCATATAAAACTAAGACCCGACCTCCACCCTCAAAACGGTGGTCCTTTGGAGAAAATAACTGTTTTGGGTAGCATTGTGCTTCGCCGCAACGTCAAAATTATTTATTGAGCATACGTGCTCCGAATCGACTTCCGTCAGTTGCGTTAGACTCGTATAGTTGATACAAGTGCAACGGAACTCGTTTCGTTTCGATCCGAGGTCATATGTAGAATATGACTATTTTGAGTATCGTAGCGCGTCATGACGACGCGATTTTTGAATATGGAGCATACGTGCTCCGAATCGACTTCCGACAGTTGCGTTAGACTCGTATAGTTGATACAAGTGCAACGGAACTCGTTTCGATCCGAGGTCATATGTAGAATATGACTATTTTGAGTATCGTAGCGTGTCATGACGACGCGATTTTTGAATATGGAGCATACGTGCTCCGAATCGACTTCCGACAGTTGCGTTAGACTCGTATAGTTGATACGAGTGCAACGGAACTCGTTTCATTTCGATCCGAGGTCATATGTAGAATATGACTATTTTGCGTATCGTAACGCGTCACGACGATGCAATTTTAGAATATGGAGCATACGTGCTCCGAATCGACTTCTGTCAGTTGCGTTAGACTCGTATAGGTGATACGAATGCAACGGAATTCGTTTCGTTCCAATCCGAGGTCATTAGGTGAAAGTGACCGTTTTGAGTATCGTAGCGCGTCACGACGACGCAATTCTAGAATATAGAGCATACGTGCTCCAAATCGACTTCTGTCAGTTGCGTTAGACTCGTATGGTCAATACGAGTGCAACGGAAGTCGTTTCGTTCCGATCCAAAGTCATTTGGTGAAAGTGACCTTTTTGAGTATCGTAGCACGTCACGACGATGCAGTTTTAGAATATAGAGCATACGTGCTCCGAATTGACTTCTGTCAGTTGCGTTACACTCGTGTGATCGATACGAGTGCAACGGAATTCGTTTCGTGTCAATCCGAGGTCGTTTCAAGAAAACGACTATTTTGAGTAATATCGAGCGCCGCAACAATGCCATTTTAGAATATTGAGCAAACGATCTCCGAATTGAATTTTGTCAGTTGTATTAGTCTCGTATAGCCGATACAAGAGCAACAAAATTCATTTCGCTCAATTCCAACGTCGTTTAGTCAAGTAAATAAAAATAAACGTTCGTAAAATTATAAGAATCTCAGGACAGGTAAACGTTGAATTCCAATCCCGTCACACCAGGAATGACCCGACGCTCGACGACTAGGACCCATAATGACTTGGACCCATATGGGAGACCCACCCGAGAGTTGACTTTAGTCAAACCTCCTTAAAATGAAATTCCCTTAAATAATTTGTTTCCCAAAAAGTGCCCCACTTGGAGCCCACATACCAAGGGCACTTATGCAGCCAAGAGAGGTGGGCCTTGGGCCTAAGAAAGCCCACCCTATCTCTCCCCTTTTCATTCTCTCTCTCTCACTCTCTCTCTCTTCCTATTGGCCGAAACCCACCTTCCCACATGTCTAAAAAAAAAACTAAACCCCTACCCTACTTGGTAGGAGGTACAACCATCCAATGGATGAGTGACAACTGCTCCTCTTTAATCCAACCATGGTTGGAAGGAACCCAACCATGAACCTCCTCGGGCTGAGAAGAAAGAAGGGAGAGAGAAGAGATGCCATGGACCTTCCTATAAAATGGGGCCCAGCCTTGCTTCTGGGGGGACGTCGGCAGAGCTCCTCCCTGAAGGTTTTCAAAACCAGCCCCACCACCTCACGTGCCCACCGGAGCCGGAGAAGAAGCTCCAAGCACCACCGCCACCTCCACCTCGCTTCCATGGAAACCTCGCCGGAAGGCTCCCGGAGGACCCCAAACCAGATGGGATCACCTCCTCTCCTCCCTCCCTAAGCTTCCGACGACTTGCATGCGAGCTCCGGCGACCGGAGCGCCGCCGCCATCCTCCCCCTCCTTCGTTTCTTTTCTTATAAAAATTAACTCCGGCGGTGGCCGGCGGCGGCAGGCCGCCGGACCACCGCCGGAGGGAGCGCCCGCCCCCGTATAGTCGGCCGGGGGCGGAGCCACGGCCGGCCGGCGGCCGGACGCCGGCGGGGAAAGCTCGCAAGGGCGAAGGCGGCGTACAGGCACGGCTCTGTCAAAAAAATTTTTGATAAAAAAGTTTATAAAAATTTTATAATAATGTATATAATAACATTTGATTTTTCTGGGGCTTATAGGAAGCCCAAGTGCAAAAACTTTGAACATCAAAGTTGCTCATCTTGACAAGGGCTAGCTCCTGTAAAAATTTCATAATTTTTATAGGAGGTTTAGTATTTTTAGAAATTAAAATACTATGATTTTTTGGGTTTTTGAATTATCAGAGGGCCGTAACAATGATGGAAAATTTTGAGAAAATTTGGGAAGCTTCCTAATACTGACCTACATCTACTGTAATTATTTTGGAATTTTTGAAATGGGTTTACTATTTTTAGATGCTAAAAATCTATGTTATGAATTAAAAATGAATTACGCTCTCCTCCAACATGTCTCCAAAAAATTATGGGAAGCTTGGGAGGCTGGATCGCACCCTCTAAAAAGTTTGGGTATTTTCAAAAAGAAAAAAATGTCGACGCGCAATTCGGGTCGCAATCGCGAGGCGACGCCGTCAATTCAATAACCTCAAGATAATTAAAGATGTGAAATCAAGGCACACGAAAATAAGAAACCTCATAAAATATAAGTAAACTCCTATGAACGGAGAAAGAACAGAATTTCCTCCTATGAACGGAGATGGAACAGAATTTCCTCCTATGAACGGAGATGGAACAGAACTTTCCTCCTAAAAACGGAGTCGACTTTGAAGCCTCCTGTTATGGAGTGATTGGACTACTAACCTGTTTATTTATTTACTTCTTCCAGTCTCGTACTGGTCCTTATTTACTGCTTTCAGTATCTTTAAATCCAGTCTCGCACTGGTCCCCCGCATCTACTTTCTGTACTTTCAATTCTCCAGTCTCGCACTGGTCCTGATATTATGGCCTCTGCTTTCGGCCTATTTTATTGCTTGATATTATGGCATCTGCTTTCGGCCTATTTTACTGCTTGATATTATGGCCTCTGCTTTCGGCCTATTTTACTGCTTGATATTATGGCCTCTGCTTTCGGCCTATTTTTCTGCTTGATATTATGGCCTCTGCTTTCGGCCTATTTTACTGCTTGATGTTTTGGACTTTTCCTCTTTATTGCCTATAATTTAGAGTTGACGTGAAGATGGGACATTCCTTCAGGGTCAACCCTAAATAGTGCCGCACAGGCCGCCGCTTGTAGAGCAGAGCGGACAGTTCGATGTTTTGGTCTTTCTTCTTTATTGCATTTAATTTAGAGTTGACGTGAAGATGGGGCATTCCTTCAGCGTCAACCATAAATAGTGTCGAACTGTCCGCCGCTTGTAGAGCCGAGCGGACAGATCGATGTTTTGGCCTTTTCTTCTTTATTGCCTATAATTTAGAGTTGACGTGAAGATGGGACATTCCTTCAGCGTCAACCCTAAATAGTGCCGAACTGGCCGCCGCTTGTAGAGCAGAGCGGACAGTTCGATGTTTTGGTTTTTCTTCTTTATTGCCTATAATTTAGAGTTGACGTGAAGATGGGACATTCCTTCAGCGTCAACCCTTAATGGTGCCGAACTGGCCGCCGCTTGTAGAGCAGAGCGGACAGATCGATGTTTTGGCCTTTTCCTCTTTATTGCCTATAATTCAGAGTTGACGTGAAGATGGGACATTCCTTCAGCGTCAACCCTAAATAGTGTCGAACTGTCCGCCGCTTGTAGAGCAGAGCGGACAGATCGATGTTTTGGCCTTTTCTTCTTTATTGCCTATAATTTAGAGTTGACGTGAAGATGGGACATTCCTTCAGCGTCAACCCTAAATAGTGCCGAACTGGCCGCCGCTTGTAGAGCAGAGCGGACAGTTCGATGTTTTGGTCTTTCTTCTTTATTGCATTTTATTTAGAGTTGACGTGAAGATGGGGCATTCCTTCAGCGTCAACCCTAAATAGTGTCGAACTGTCCGCCGCTTGTAGAGCAGAGCGAACAGATCGATGTTTTGGCCTTTTCTTCTTTATTGCCTATAATTTAGAGTTGACGTGAAGATGGGACATTCCTTCAGCGTCAACCCTAAATAGTGTCGAACTGGCCGCCGCTTGTAGAGCAGAGCGGACAGTTCGATGTTTTGGTTTTTCTTCTTTATTGCCTATAATTTAGAGTTGACGTGAAGATGGGACATTCCTTCAGCGTCAACCCTAAATGGTGCCGAACTGGCCGCCGCTTGTAGAGCAGAGCGGACAGATCGATGTTTTGGCCTTTTCCTCTTTATTGCCTATAATTCAGAGTTGACGTGAAGATGGGACATTCCTTCAGCGTCAACCCTAAATAGTGTCGAACTGTCCGCCGCTTGTAGAGCAGAGCGGACAGATCGATGTTTTGGCCTTTTCTTCTTTATTGCCTATAATTTAGAGTTGACGTGAAGATGGGACATTCCTTCAGCGTCAACCCTAAATAGTGCCGAACTGGCCGCCGCTTGTAGAGCCGAGCGGACTGTTCGATGTTTTGGTCTTTCTTCTTTATTACATTTAATTTAGAGTTGACGTGAAGATGGGGCATTCCTTCAGCGTCAACCCTAAATAGTGCCGAACTGTCCGCCGCTTGTAGAACCGAGCGGACAGATCGATATTTTGGCATGTTCTTCTTTATTGCCTATAATTTAGAGGTAACGTGAAGATGGGTCATTCCTTCAGCGTCAATCCTAAATAGTACCGAACTGGCTGTCGCTCTCGCAGCAGTGCAGACAAATTGATGTTTTTGGGTTTTATTCCGTATTGACATTAATTTAGATTTTACGGGAACACCTTGTGCCTTCAAGAAATAATTCCTACGGGAATGAAATGTTGCCTTCGAGAAATAATTTCTACGGGAATGAAACGTTGCCTTCGAGAAATAATTCCTACGGGAATGAAACGTTGCCTTCGAGAAATAATTCCTACGGGAATGAAATGTTGCCTTCGAGAAATAATTTCTACGGGAATGAAATGTTGCCTTCGAGAAATAATTTCTACGGGAATGAAATGTCCCTTCGGAAAATGTGCCTTTGGAGAATATAGGATGGCCGATGAGTTTTTACTCTAAGGCAACAAGCACGACGGATGGTCTGGGAGGGCAACCCGTGCGAAACTAATAGAACTACGTGGGTCTGAGACCGTATGCAGGATGATACGGAGTACGTAGGCGGTGGTCGTGGGAAGACTGCCTCGGCCCAATAAGAGTCCAGATATCCCCTCCCTTATAAATGATATCTTATGTCTGTTTGTTAGTAGGGGTTGGATTCTGTTGGTGGTTCTAATAACTTGTCTTTAGCACAGGTGACAGGTGCGGATAAGAGACCACACCCAAGTATGGAGGAAGCCACGGAGCAGGCTACGTCAGGTACAAGTTGTTAAGCCGCATCCCTTTTGTTGTGCCCCACCTCACGGCATCTATATATTGGCAATGAGTCCTTGATGGACAGGATTTAATGCGGCAGAGGTATGTAAATTATTCATACAGGTCTTGAGTTTAAGGTTTCTGTGATAGTTAATCTTCAGCTATAATACTACGTCTTCCGCTAAGTGCTATAAAGTGCACTCTTTGATGATGTCTTCCGCTAAGTGTTATAAAGCGCACTCTTTGATGATGTCTTCCGCTAGAATACTGTTTCCCTACTTTGTTGATGTGTAGTGAGTTTCGCTTAACACTACCCCTAGGCGTGACAACGGAGTGTTCAAGGAAGGGGGTTGGGGAAGCTAGTACCTCCACCCCTCGGGATTGCTTCGGCGTCAGGCAAAAAAGGTGGTGTGCGATAAGATCCCCCGGTCGGACCGCCGATTTGGGAGGGGGGGGGGGGGGGTCTTACAGTTATAACCCTGTACAGAATGGGATAAAGAGGGTTTAGATGTTCTTCTCTGTCAATAATCTGAGAGAAGACTAGTGGAATGATGTTGTAAAGCTCCCCCTGTCTGATTGAAATTCTTTACAGTTTGAGGATGGAGCTTTCACTTGAAACATATATCTTCCTTGATGACTGATGAATCTGAGAAACCAAGATTTCTCAGATTATTTGTTGCTCTTGAAGATCTTGAAACTTGCAGCAGGATACTGAGCAAAAAGTGTTGATGTTCTCAGAGATTGAGAGAGCTGCTGCTTGAGGAAGATGATCTGAAAACTATTTTGCTTTCTGCTTTCTGTATTTTTCTCTACAGTTTCTTCCTTCCTCTTTCTGTATATCTTTTTCCCGACTGTTCTTTTTCTCTTGTTGTTATCTGTAATACTATAATACTGTATATCTTCTTCTTCCTTTTTTCTTTTGATAATATATCTCTGATTTGAATTTCAAATCTTTGAATAAGGAATAAAATATTCTGAATTGAATGTTTCCTTGGAACTGCAAACTGATATTTAATTCATATTCCTTTTTAATTAAAGTATCATTTTCTGCCAAACCGCAATTTTCTCGGGAAGAGAATGGAAAGTAATAAAATAAAAGGAAAGATAATATCCTTGACTTATCTGGAATAAATAGAGTCATTGATGATCTGAGTTCAGAGAATAGAATAAAAATGATCTGTTGAAATAAATCTGCTGAAGAGAATTTTCGTCGACCTGAGAGCTGAGTTCGTTGAACTGAATGTTGGATTTCGTCGATCTGAACATCTATTGTTGATTCGTCGAACGCAGACTGGAATTCGTCAAGCTCAAGTTGGAGTTCGTCGAACTGAAAAATAAACTGCTAAATCTGGCTGGAAGAATTGAATTAGTCGAGCTGAGAATGAATTTCGTCGACCGCTGAGACTTGGCAAATTCGTCGACCGCTGAGACTGAGCCAATTCATCGACCGTTGAGACTGAGCCAAATTGTCGATCGCTGAGACTGAGAGGTTCGTCGAACGCTGAGACTTGGTCAACCGCTAAGACTGAAGTTCATCAACCGCTGAGACTGAACAAACTCGTCGACCGCTAAGACTTGCCAAGTTCGTCGAACGCAGGAGCATGCCGTTCGTCGAACGCAGGAGCATGCCGTTCGTCGAACGCAGGAAGCATTTCGTTGAACACAGGATGAGTTCGTCGAACGCAGAACCTTGGCAAGTTCGTCGAACGCAGGAGCATGTCGTTCATCGAACGCAGGAAGCATTTTTTCGAACGCAGGATGGAGTTCGTCGAACGCAGAAACTGAACTTTTCCTTAGTTCTAATCATCCTAAAACCTTGACCCTTAGACTATACATTGGGGTCAACTTAGTCCTAATCAACAGATATTGATCCTATCCCAAATCAGTAATAGGGTTGTTCCAACAATCTCCCCTTATTTGGGTTAGGACACTATTTGACAAAAATTGAACAATAAAACAAACAACAAAACAACAGAGCATATATATCTGACAGATTTTAAATATTTCAGCAGATATAAAATATGATACTCTGAGTTTTGAAAATTTACATTTAAAACAGAAATAATAATAAACAACTAATCAGAACCTTTTGCTTTCTGAATTCTGACATTGCCTTCAGCTTTCTGAATTTGATTATCTGAGTTGTATCTGCTATATCAAGCAATAGTTCTGAATCTGCATTTTTTAGCTTTCTGAATTTGTTGATCTGAATTGAATCTGCTCTAACAAAAATTATTTCTTAATCTGCTTTGCTACCAATCTGCATTTGAATTGTCATATCCAAATTTCTGAAACAAAAACTAAAACTGCAAACTGCTATGAGATTTATCAAGAACTGAAAACATGCTTCTTCATCAACTGAATGATTTTTCTTTTTCATACAGCATCTCCCCTTGAAACTTTGAGCATCATCAAAAAACATCTACCCCTATCATAAAGGAGCTTCTTCAAAACATCTCTCCATGTCAAAAGGAAGATATCTCCCCCTAACAAAAAGGAGCTTCTTCAAGACATCTCCCCCTGCCTAGTTTCAGGAAGGCCTGAAGCTAGGCCCCTAGAAGAAGGGCCATATGAGGAGGTAGGGAAGGATGCAATCTTTTTGAAGAAATATTGCCATTGTTCCTGCAAAAGAAAATAGAGATCAAGTGCAAAGGAACTAGAAAAAAGCAATTCTGTAGGCATATAGTTATAATGAGATAAAAGATTTGAATATAAGGAAATATCAGAAACAGGCTTCATCAAAACTGGGTTCGACGAAAAATAAATTTTCGTCGATCTCAGTTCGACGATTTAGATGACTTCGTCGATCTCCGTTCGACGAACGACAAGATTTCGTCGATCTCAGTTCGATGAAGAGATGGGATAAGTAGAAAATTTAATTTTTTTTTCAATTAATTGAATCTCTATCTATCATTCCTAGCTGATTTATAAAGAAGATATGTTTATTTTCATCCAAGGGTTTGGTGAAAATATCAGCCCTTTGCAAATCAGTAGAAATGAATTGTAGGCAAATTTTATTTTTATCCACATTATCTCTGATAAAGTGGTGCCTAATTTCTATGTGTTTAGTCCTACTATGGAGTACTGGATTTTGTGCTATAAATATTGCACTAGTATTGTCACAAAATTATAATTGAATTATTTAAGTTGATACCATAGTCTAGAAGTTGATTTTGTATCCACAATATTTGTGAGCAGCAACTGCCTGCAGCAATATATTCTGCTTCAATTGTTGATGTAGACACAGTTGTTTGTTTCTTACAAAACCAAGACACAAGCTTATCACCAAGAAACTGGCAAGTTCCTGATGTGTTTTTCCTGTCTACTCTGCATCCAGCATAATCAGAATCTGAGAATCCAGTTAATTCAAATTCTGATGTTGTTGGATACTAGAGCCCTAGATTTGGACAACCCTTTACATATCTCAAAATTCTTTTTAGTAAAATTAGGTGAGATTCTTTGGGGTTAACTTGAAACCTAGCACAAATATAGGTAGCAAACATTATATCAGGCCTACTTGCTGTTAAATAAAGTAATGAGCCAACAATTGCTCTATATACTTTCTGATCAACAGGTTTCCCTGATTCATCATTATCAACAACAACATTTGAGGTCATGGGTGTTTTCATGGTGGAAGCACCAGACATACCAAATCTTTTCACTAATTCCTTAGCATACTTAGATTGTGATATGAATATGCCATTTGGAGTTTGCTTCACTTGAAGACCAAGGAAGTAAGATAACTCACCCATACTACTCATTTCAAATTTAGATTGCATCAGGTTAGAAAACCTTTTGAATATATTTGAATCAGTAGATCCAAATATAATATCATCTACATATATTTGAACTAGAAAAGTTTGATTTTTATGTATCCTGGAAAATAAGGTTTTATCAACTATGCCTCTACAAAAATTGTTCTCCAAAAGAAAATTAGCTAAGGTCTCATACCATGCTCTGGGAGCTTGCTTGAGACCATAGAGAGCTTTATTAAGCTTAAATACATAAGAGGAGTGAGTTGGAGAGATGAAACCTGGTGGTTGTTCCACATAGACTTCTTCTTTGATGTCTCCATTCAAAAATGCACTCTTCACATCCATCTGGTATACTTTGAATTTCTTGAATGCAGCAAAGGCCAGAAAAATCCTGATAGCTTCAAGTCTTGCAACAGGAGCAAAGGTCTGATCATAGTCAATTCCTTATTCCTGTGAATATCCTTGGGCTACCAATCTTGCTTTGTTTCTGACTATGTTGCCTTGATCATCTAGCTTGTTCCTGAAGAACCATTTGGTGCCAATAACTGGATGGCCTTTTGGTCTTGGAACCAAATATCATACCTTGTTCCTTTCAAACTGATTGAGCTCCTCTTGCATTGCAAGAATCCAATTTGGATCTTGTTCTGCATCTTTTATGGATTGAGGTTCAACTTGTGATAGGAAACAAGTGTGCATCTGATTTTGGTGTAGTTGATGTCTTGTTTGAACTTCTGCTGAAATATCTCCAATGATTTGAGATATTGGATGATCTCTAACTGTGATGTGGTCAATAGTTGGAGTTGGTTCAGCAATAGTTTCCACTTGAGGAATATGATCAGCTGTCACTTGATTGGAATTGTCAGCAAGATCTGGATTATCTTCTTCTTCACTGTCTTCAATTATTTCATTTGATGGAAGTAGAGAATCTTTATTCTGTAGATCCAATCCATTAAGCTCTTCACATAGAGCTGGTACCTGCAGAGTATTTTTGGTAGAGGTGGTGTTCCTCTCCTCATTTAACATGTTAGTTTCATCAAAAGATATATGCATGGACTCTTCTATCTTAAGAGTAGATTTGTTGTAAACTCTGTATGCTTTACTAGAAAGAGAATATCCAAGGAATATACCTTCAGCAGATTTTGCTTCAAATTCCTCAGATACTTCTTATCATTGTTATGCACATAACATTTACAGTCAAATATCTTAAAATAGTTAACCTTAGGCATTTTATTCTTGAGTAATTCATAGGGAGTTTTACCCTTAAGCTTATGTATCAGGCTTCTGTTCAACACATAATTTGATGTGTTCACTGCCTCTGCCGAAAAAGAGAGTGGCAAGTGAGCATCAGCAAGCAATGTAGTTGCTGATTCAATTAAGGTTCTATTTTTCCTTTCAACTACCCCATTTTGTTGAGGAGTTCTAGGAGCAGAGAAACACTGCCTGATCACTTCTTTTCCATAGAATTCTCTCATCAGAAGAGATTCAAACTCAGTGCCATGATCATTTCTGATCAATGCAACTAGAGTAGAGTACTCAATCTTGATGGACCTGAGAAAGTCTGTCAGAACACTGAAGGTGTCAGACTTGTTCCTAAGAAAGAACACCCAAGTGAATCTTGAGAAGTCATCTACAATAACTAGAGAGTAATGCTTCCCTCCTAGACTTTGTATTGCAGTAGGTCCAAAAAGGTCCAAATGCAGTAAATACAAAATCCTAGGTGAATCACTCTTGGATAAAGATTTAAAACTACTCTTAGTTTGCTTACCTAATTGACAAGCCCTGCAGAGTCCTTCCTTCTGGTATGAACCAGAAGGCAGTCCTCTAACAAGATTGTCCTTAGAAAGCTTAGATATAGTTCTAAGGTTAATATGTCCTAGCCTTTTATGCCATAATTCATTTGTTTTACTTATAGAATTAAATAAACAAATATCAGAATTGGCAGAGTCAAAATTGACTAAATAAATATTTCCATGTCTAATACCAGATAACACATTTATGTTTTTATTATTGGTAATAAGACATAAGGAATTATTAAAAGTTACCTGATAACCTTCATCACATAACTGGCTTATGCTGATGAGGTTGTGCTTGAGACCCTTGACATAAGCTACTTCTTTGAATGTAACTACTCCAACTTTGATCTGTCCATAGCTTTTGGTTTGTCCACAATTGGAGTCTCCAAAGATCACTTTGGGTCCACGCCTTGCCTTATAGTTCTTAGGTTGGCCTTGTTTCCTATCATGTGCTTTGAACAGCCACTATCCAGATACCAATATTCTTTTATGTTTGGATAGCTGTGTACCTGCAAAAACAGAAAACAGTCTAGTTGTTCTTGACCCAGACTACCTTGGCTCCTTTTGTTTTTCCACAAAATTCTGAAATGAAAGACATCTCAGGCTGATCCTTATAACCTTGTGGATGATATCTCCTTGGAGGAATTATCCATTTAGTGAAAGGATTCTTAGTATGCGAAGAATAAGAATTCTGTTGATATTCAGTAAATTTTCCGTTCGACGAATTCAGGTGAGTTCGTCGATCATCGTTCGATGAAGTGAAGTGCTTTCGTCGAGCGTCGTTCGAATAATGAATATACTGAAATTATGTCTTAAGAGTTCATCGATCTCCGTTCGACGAAATGAATTGATTTCGTCGAGCTCCGTTCGATGAATTCTGCTGAATTCTTGTATTCTTAACAGCCTTGCTTGAAATGTTTTCATCTATTTCTACAGCCTCTTTGCCCTTGGCAGAAATGAATTTTACTGGTGTATATAAGATGTTTTTCTTAATCAGATGTGGCTCACTTGATGATGCACCTAAGCCAGTTTGCCACTTAATATGGCATTCACTGTGCTTGTGATGTCCATCAGTTTGATACTTCTCCCATTTAGGGATTCTTCAAATTTCTTTGCTTCAGATAACTTGTTCTCAATGAGAACAATGTGTTCTTTTGAAGCAGCCAATTCTTTCTTAAGATTTGCATTTTCTTCACTTAGTTGGTTTATTTCAGCCAACATATTTCTGAGGGAAATAATTTCCTTCTCAGATTTGATTAAGTCTAAGCAAAGAATTTTGAATTCATCTTTGAATTCATTTGAACTGAAATCAAAGTTTGAGATTACCTGATTACTGTCAGCTTCAGATTCTGATTCTTCTGAATTATGTCCTGAGGCATTGATAGCCATCATGCAGAAGTTTCTTTCTTCTTCATCATCACTGAAGCTGGATGATGATGCATATTCTGACTCACTGCTTGAGTCATAAATAGCCATCAAGCATTGGTCTTTTTCCTTTGATTCTTCTTCATCTTCAGAAGAACTGGATGAAGACTCTGAATCAGTTTCACTCCATGATTCTGCTACAAAGCCTCTTCCCTTGTGTTTGTGTTTGTGGGAGGATGGCTTGCTGGAGTGCCTTTTTTCTTCTTTTTCTTTTCTCTTTTTCTTCTTTTGATTCTCTGGACACTCAGGCAGAATGTGTCCAGGTTTCCTGCAACCAAAACAGATAATTTCTTTAGAATTTGATTTATCATACCTTGGTTTTTCTCTTGATCTGGAATCCTTCTTTCTGAAGTCCTTCTTAGCCATTTTATAGAATCTCTTTGCTAGTAGGCTCATGAACTCCACATCTCTTGGAGCTTTTTCTTCCTCTTCAGTAGCTTAGAAAGCTATGCTTCTCTCCCTCTTGGATACTGCAGATGAGGCAGATTGTTCAGCTTCTCTAGTTTTGATAAGCTGCTCATAAGATTTAAGTTTGCCTAACAAGCTCTCAGTGGAGATCTCATTAAGGCTTCTGGCTTCCTTGATTGGCCGGATCCTAGAGTCCCATGTGCTGGGGAAGCACATAAGGATCTTATCATTCACTTCTGTGATAGAGATCACTTTGTCTAAAGATTTCAGCTCATTGCTTATGAGACTGAGTCTATTGTACATATCTGCTACACTTCCATTTTCTCATTGATTAAGGACCAGCATTATTTGTTGTTGTGTTTCAGCAATTGTTGTTGCTGTAGGAGTAGGAGGTCCTGTCAAAATAACATTAAAAATATCTTCGTCAATAGAATTCATGTACAATCTGATCCTTTCCTTCCATAGTGCAAACTTATTTAGATTGCACATAGGAGGTCTTGTGCTTGAGTATTCTTTGTTATGTGCCATGAGTTTTAAAGCAAAAGAAAACTCTAAAATAAATTTAAGATCTAATTGATCTTTTGATTCAGGTGTTAGCCTGTATACAATCAACCAACCTCTGATACCAATTGAAAGTCCGCTGATATCAGATGAATCCTCTGATACCAATTGAAAGTGAGGTTAGATCATAGATTTACTCTAGAGGGGGGGGGGGGGGGGGGGGGGTGAATAGAGTATTAAAAAGTTTTTCACTTAATTTTATAGCGGAATTAAAATAGTGATATTTATATGTGTATAACAGAGTGAGTTATAAAACAAAAAAAAACAAAGCACACATCACAGTACAGAAAAATAAACATAACACATAGGACACAAGGATTTTATAGTAGTTCCCCAATAAATCTGGGTACGTCTACTCTTCTACCACCCTAGGTAGGATTCCACTAGGTTTTTGATCAGGTGCCCTATCACCAATGGGGTTTTGATCAGGTGCCCAAAACACCAACTAAGCTTTTGATCAGGTGCTCTAACCAAACTACAGGTTTGTATTTAGGTGCCCTGCCACCAAGGGGTTAACTTTTGAAGGGAGTTATAACCCTATATAGAATGGGATAAAGAGGGTTTAGATGTTCTTCTCTATCAATAATCTGAGAGAAGACTAGTGGAATGATGTTGTAAAGCTCCCCCTGTCTGATTGAAATTCTTGATAGTTTGAGGATGGAGCTTTCACTTGAAACAGATATCTTCCTTGATGGCTGATGAATCTGAGAGACCAAGATTTCTCAGATTATTTGTTGCTCTTGAAGATCTTAAAACTTGCAGCAGGATACTGAGAGAATACTGTTGATGTTCTCAGAGATTGAGAGAGCTGCTGCTTGAGGAAGATGAAGATCTAAAAACTATTTTGCTTTCTGCTTTCTGTATTTTTCTCTACAGTTTCTTCCTTCCTCTTTCTGTATATCTTTTTCCCGACTGTTCTTTTTCTCTTGTTGTTATCTGTAATACTATAATACTGTATATATTCTTCTTCCTTTTTCCTTTGATAATATATCTCTGATTTGAATTTCAAATCTCTGAATAAGGAATAAAATATTCTGAATTGAATGTTTCCTTGTAACTGCAAACTGATATTTAATTCCTATTACTTTTTAATTAATGTATCCTTTTCCACCAAACGACTATTTTCTCGGGAAGAGAATGGAAAGGAATAAAATAAAAGGAAAGATAATATCCTTGACTTATCTGGAATAAATAGAGCCGTTGTTGATGATCTGAGTTCAGAGAATAGAATAAAAATGATCTGCTGAAGAAAATTTTCGTCGACCTGAGAGCTGAGTTTGTCGAACTGAATATTGGATTTCGTCGATCTGAACATCCGTTGTTGATTCGTCGAACGCAGACTAGAATTCGTCGAGATCAAGTTGGAGTTTGTCGAACTGAATAATAAACTGCTAAATCTGGCTGGAAGAATTCAATTAGTCGAGCTGAGAATGAATTTCGTCGACCGCTGAGACTTGTCAAATTCGTCGACCGCTGAGACTAAGCAAATTCGTCGACTGCTGAGACTGAGCCAATTCGTCGACAGCTGAGACTGAGAGGTTCATCGAACGCTGAGACTTGGTCAACCACTGAGACTGAAGTTCATCAACCGCTGAGACTTGCCAAGTTCGTCGAACGCAGGAAGCATTTCGTTGAACGCAGGATGAGTTCGTCGAATGCAGAACCTTGGCAAGTTCGTCGAACGCAGGAGCACGCCGTTCATCGAACGCAATAAGCATTTCGTCGAACGCAGGATGGAGTTCGTTGAACGCAGAAACTGAACTTTTCCTTAGTTCTAATCAGACTAAAACCTTGACCCTTAGACTATACATTGGGTTCAACTTAGTCCTAATCAACCGATAGTGATCCTAGCCCAAATCAGTAATAGGGTTTTTCCAACAGAACCTTTCGAACCTGCCACCGAGTGAGCCTGCGGCCCTGCCAGCTAGATGAGAGCCTGGTCAGCGGGTTCGCTTGGGGCCAAACTTTGAATCTTGTGAACATGCCACCGAGTGAGCCTACGACTCTGCCAGCTAGATGAGAGCCTAGTCAATGGGTCTGCTCGGGGCCAACCTTTTAACCTTTCGAACCTGCCACCTAGTGAGCCTATGACCCTGCAAGCTAGATGAGATACTGGTCAGCGGGTCTGCTCGGGGCCAACCTCTGAACCTTTCGAACCTACCACCGAGTGAGCCGACGACCCTGCCAGCTAGTAGAGAGTCTAGTCAGCGGGTCTGCTCAGGGCCTGACGCGCAAATCTCGCACACCGCTATTGGCGGTAGCTAGACTGCGGCACGAAACGACAGTGTACTGATTATTCAAGTAATATAAAATGTGGAGTGAATCCCCAAGTATCAAATCTCAAAGGAACACAGTAAGGTGGAGTTATCTATCGAGGACGGACTTGAGATTGATGTCCTTTCGAGCGGATGGATTGCGGAAAAGGGGGATTTTGGTTTATGGAAAATAAAAGAAAACAACTACTCAACTACTCCTATGCAATGCTTCACTTGGCGAGATGGACAACTATGTAGGCCTTGAATGCACTACTTCACAAGGGCAGATGGACGAGAAGGCAAGCAGATGGAGTGGTTCGCACTGGCGGAAAGGTTTGAGGGTCGTTAGCACCTCTTAGCTTGGCGGATGGATTACACGGGCTGTTAGCACCGCTTCGCAACGTGGATGGACGAGTAGTCAAGCAGATGGAGTGAAAACACTTTGCGGAAAGGAGAGTTGCATTCACATCTAATAAAGCTCAACCAAGATCATAGGCGTATCATTCTATAATGATTCCACACACCAAGCATAAACAAAAAGAACTTTCATAAAAGCATAATGAAAGCTAATAACAATTAAAATAGGTTTAAGCAAGGTTCATCATCAAGGTATAGGTGATTTCATACCATACAACCTTAAAAGAGGAAAATAAGGGTAGAAATACAAACAACGATCGAGACTGTGCCGTAGAAATGGGAGGATGCACTGGGTTGTCATTCCATATCCTACAGTCCATTCATCGGTTGCGTCCGGGATCTCTGAAGCTCTCACCACCTATAGCCCATCTTCTCGAGTGTCTACGTTGTCCACGTCAATGCCCTTGTTCTTCCTTGCAATCCGGCTAATATGGAGTGGAGATCACCTTCTTTAGAGCTTAGGATGATGGGGAAACACTATGGAGTGATACCCTCCCTTGGAAGAAGAAAAATAGAGCAATCGGCCCCTTCCGGTGGAAGAAATCGCGGAGCTGTTCGGGTCTTCTTGATTAGGTTGAAAACTGCAGCTTTTATAGAAAAAGATCAGAAATTTGGTCACGCACGGTCGAGCGCACGACCGTGCGTTGCCCGTGCATTATTTAATGAATAAACTAACGTGAGGAAGAAGCAGCAGCGCCCGTGCGTTTCCTTCGCGCACAGGCGAATCCGCCCGTATGTAAAAACGCACGGACAAATTCAGATTGGCGATAACTAAGGCTAAACAGGTCGATCGTGCGATTCCTTCACGCACAGGCAACTGCCCATGCATAAAAATGCAGGACCAAATTCAGAATGCTATTTTAGGTCATAGATGAACGCGCACGGTCAGATTGATCGTGCATCAAGGAAACGCACGACCGTGCGTTTCATGCAGACGTGAAATCTGGGCATAATGGATGTTCTACCCACCTGCACAACACCAAACAGCAATCACACAGCTGGGAATACCCTTCCAGCTCAATCCAAATACATAAACAGGGTTGGGGAGCACCGTTTGCTTACCCCCAACACACATAGCGCGCAGCTACACACCAAAATGGGCCCAAAGAGTGCACTTTATGAAGAAATTTGTTCAAGTGAAATTTAAGAAATAATGAACTAAAAGTGAAGTGCATATGAGTGAAAAATAGCCCAGATGAGTCCATAAAAATGTATATAAATGAGACTCATCACACCCCCAGACTTACCTGTTTGCGCGTCCCGAGCAAACAAATCCCTCAAGCGGATGAGAAAATATAAAGCTGGCATAGAAATTGCAAGGTTGGAGTACCATGCGAAGTCGCAAGCTCACGCTCATAAAAATTCAGTAGAAGAAATATTTAATTATGCATAAAAGTTTACATTTTTCTAAGAGCATATATATATTATTATTACTCAGAATCTGAATCGTGGTGAATCATCCGGTCACGGGTAGGAAGAAAGTAAACCGATCACTAAGGTGAGCATTGCTAAAGATCGGGGCTCGGGACAACCTCCAAAGAAATCCATCAATGTTGGTGACCATAAGCTTGCCCGTTCACACTCTCTCCACGACACTAGTTTGATTCAATGCACGAATCAGTAGGACTTTAGGTATAAGACAGGGCTTGGGTTTCGGTGGGATATACAATGATAAACATGAAGGCTTACGCACGCAACCCAATTGAGTTACTGCAACAAAGCTAACCAAGCTGCCACAATACGCGCGGTGCACCACACCCCCAGACTTGAACTTGAAAACATGTGTGTGTGCACCGCCTACTCCCAAAATATATCTCACAAAGATTTTCAATTAGGCTCATTTCTTTTTTTTTCATTTTTCTTTTCTTTTTCTCTTCTTTTCATTTTTTTTCTTCATTTTTTTCTTTTTTAACTATTTTCAGCACAAATTCAAAAAAATACATCCACATTTCCAAATTAACATTACCACATCAACACCCCCCCCCCCCCCCCCCCCCCCCCAAACAAATGTGAAAACAACTAAAGATCAGCTTTGGGCATGCGACTAGGATCGACTTTTTGGCTTTGGTGAGAAAGCGGTGGAGCTGAATCAAAGGACGGGGTAGGCACAAAAGGGGCTAGCAAGGAATAAATGATAGGAATGGTACACAAAGCTCAACCTGGCCAAAATGATGGCCTACGTCATGCTCACGCACTGAACTAACCTATGCCAACACTTCAAGAGTCGCTTGGGGCAAGTTCTTAGCCATCGAGAAAGACAATCCTTCCTCCCAACTCGAGCAATACAAATCTAGCAAACGTCTACACACATCCCTACACTACCGTTTGACTCACACCGGATTCACCACTTCTGAGTAGAATAAACAATATTTACGCAAATAGAAAAATATAAAACTATAAGCATAAGGAAAAATTAATTCTACATGAATTTCTACGCGAGATGCAAGCGCTCGACTAGGGGCACTATGGGAGTCAACATTTTACTCCGTCTTGCAATCCTAAGCCAGCACAGAGATTTTCACAATCACACAAAAGAAATGAGTTGAACTCGTAACGCGCCTACGGCTAAGTACACGCTCATGTGGGTGTTGTGGTGTGCGATGAAAATGAATATATAATATAACTGAAAATAAAATACTTCTAGCATGTTATGCAAAAATGCACGTGAGTGGGCACACAAAACTGCTCTCCCCTGGGCTTAAACTAGACAATACACACAATATATAGTTATGAAATTCAGAAAAGAGCTAGGGGAAAAGAGTACCCAATGCTCATAAATGAGCATACCAGAAGATGCTAGAAATCCAAGACAAAGTTGCAACATCCCCAACCAGAAAAAGAACCTGTATGGGTGAGCTCCGCAAAAACAAAAGAAAATATACAAACTAAAATAAAGTAAAACTAACTAAACAAACTAGATAAACTAACATTGCAAGAAAGGTAAGATAACTACTGGGGTTATTGTCTTCCCAGCACGACTTATTCAAATTTAAACAGTTCTAGCTAATGGGTCTATGAAAAGAAAAGTGCACAGGTAACTGTTCTAATATGCGTGTCGGTAGCGGGTACCGATATGGTGATAAAACTGTTACGCCTCTACCCGAATATAGATAATACCGGCTCGTCACATGTAGAGGGAATATAAAGTAAGAAGAGGAGGAATCCTCACTCAACTCACAAAAACTATCCTTGCCCAGCAAGGTGTCATCTTCATGGAGGTGGCAGGAAGAGAAAGAAATGAACGAGGCTTCCTCTATGGAGAAGGGATCAACCTCCTCACATTAGAGGATACACTCATCATTGACTTGAGCATCATGCTCCAAGTCCTCCTGGGGTACCTGTGAAGACTCAACCTGCACAGGCTCAGATAGAGAAAGTGGGTCAAGAAATAAATAAGAAGAAGAACATGAATAAAAATCAATCGGGGGAGTGATCCCGGTCTCACTCCCAGCAAGATCCAAACATAGATCACTGTCGGTATCATATGAATAAGGAGGTGCAAACCTCCTCATCAGGAAAGGAATCCTCCTCATCCCACCTTGGCGCATCATCGTGTTCCAAGAAGTCACACTCCCCATTGGAGAGAATAACATCCTCATCCCATTTTTACGCAACCTCGGGCTCCGAATGAACCTCCTGCACAACATCATCAACCAACTCACAAAGAATAGGAGTAGAAAATTCTTGCAAAGAAGGCAGAGGAACAACATTAATATCATCATCAGAGAAAATATAAACAGGTTCCTCCGGAGGTGAATCCAAAAGAAGAGATGGAAGCAAAGGGAGAGGAATCTCCACCACGTCATCACACTGAGCAGTCGAAAGTCTGATGGGAATATCCGCAGAAGTCCCTCATAGACAAGGTGGTACTGCGAACTCATCATCAGAATCAGAAGGGGCAACCAAATGAGAGATGGATGGAATGACACAGATATCCGGTTCGTCATCCATCTCCATCTGGCGCTGGAATTCTGCACAATCTTTCAACGCATGCTCGGTGCTACGACAACACAAAAATAATTTTCTATTCCTTCTCAGTCCTTGCGGGGCCGGTGAGGAATACAAAAATGATGGAAGTGGCGAAGAATAGTGACCATAAGACTTGGGTACAGTGTATGAAGTGCCGTAGGAAGACGATGCTCCATGCACTGAACCACGAGAGTTATGCCCACCATCTTCAGTGGGGCACTCATCACTATAATGCCTAGCATCCCCATGCCATTTGCAACGAATATTAAGATAAGAAAACATGGTGCAAAGGAAGATTTCACCAAACAGAAATATTCTAAGCAAGAATTGACTATACACAAACAATAAAATTGAAAACCTGCTTTTGAAAAATTGCAAATAAAGATTAGAAACACAGAAATTAAAAGATGCTACTTATATATAAAATTACAAAAAATAGTATAAACTTGACGCGCAAATCTCGCACACCGCTATAGGCAGTAGCTAGACTGCGGCATGAAACGACAGTGTACCGATCGTTCAAGTAATATAAAATGTGGGAGTGAATCCCCAAGTATCGAATCTCAAAGGAACACAGTAAAATGGAGTCATCTATCGAGGACGGACTTGAGATTGATGTCCTTTTGAGCGGATGGATTGTGGAAAGGGGGGTTTTGGTTTATGGAAAATAAAAGAAAACAACTACTCAACTACTCCTATGCAATGCCGCTATGCAATGCTTCGCTTGGAGAGATGGACAACTACGTAGGCCTTGAACACACTACTTCGCAAGGGCGGATGGACGAGAAGGCAAGCGAATGGAGTAGTTCGCACTGGCGGAAAGGTTTGAGGGCCGTTAGCACCTCTTAGCTTGGCGGATGGATTACACGGGCCGTTAGCACCGCTTCGCAGTGTGGATGGACGAGTAGTCAAGCGGATGGAGTGAAAACACTTTGCGGAAAGGAGAGTTGCATTCACATCTAACAAAGCTCAACCAAGATCATAGGCATATCATTCTATAGTGATTCCACACACCAAGCATAAACAAAAAGAACTTTCATAAAAGCATAATGAAAGCTAATAACAATTAAAATAAGTTTAAGCAAGGTTCATCATCAAAGTATAGGTGATTTCATACCATACAACCTTAAAAGAGGAAAATAAGGGTAGAAATACAAAAAACGATCGAGACTATGCCGTAGAAATGGGAGGATGCACTGGGTTGTCATTCCATATCCTACAATCCATTCATCGGTTGCGTCCGGGATCTCTGAAGCTCTTACCACCTTTTGCCCGTCTTCTCGAGTGTCTATGTTGTCCCGTCAACGCCCTCGTTCATCCTTCCAATCCGGCTAATATGGAGTGGAGATCACCTTCTTTAGAGCTTAGGATGATGGGGAAACACTATGGAGTGAAACCCTCCCTTGGAAGAAGAAAAACGGAGCAATCGGCCCCTTCCGGCGGAAGAAATCACGGAGCTGTTCGGGTCTTCTTGATTAGGTCGAAAACTGCAGCTTTTATAGAAAAAGATCAGAAATTTGGTCACCCACGGTCGAACGCACGACCGTGCGTTGCCCGTGCATTATTTAATGAATAAACTGGCGTGAAGAAGAAGCAGCAGCGCCCGTGCATTTCCTTCGCGCATGGGCGAATCCGCCCGTGTGTAAAAATGAATGGACAAATTCAGATTTGCGATAATCAAGGCTAAACAGGTCGATCGTGCGATTCCTTCGCGCACGGGCAACTGCCCGTGCGTAAAAACGCACGACCAAATTCAGAAAGCTATTTTGGGTCATAGATGAATGCGCACAGTCAGATAGATCGTGCGTCAAGGAAACGCACGACCGTGCATTTCATGCAGACGTGAAATCTGGGCATAATGGATGTTCTACCCACCTACACAGCACCAAACAGCAATCACGCAGCTGGGAATACCCTTCCAGCTCAATCCAAATACATAAAAAGGGTTGGGGAGCACCGTGTGCTTACCCCCAACAAACATTGCGCGCAGTTGCACACCAAAACGGGCCCAAAGAGTGCACTTTGTGAAGAAATTTGTTCAAGTGAAATTTAAGCAATAATAAACTAAAAGTGAAGTGCATATGAGTGAAAACTAGCCTAGATGAGTCCATAAAAATGTATATAAATGGGACTCATCAGGGCCAACCTTTGAATCTTGCAAACCTGCCACCGAGTGAGCCTTCGGCCCTGCCAGCTAGATGAGAGCCTGGTCAACAGATCTGCTCGGGGCCAACATTTGAACCTTTCGAACCTGCCATTGAGTGAGCCTATGGCCCTGCCAGCTAGTTGAGAGTCCAGTCATTGGGTCTGCTCGGAGCCAACCTCTGAACCTTTCGAACCTGCCACCGAGTGAGCCTACGACCCTGTCAGCTAGATGAGAGCCTGGTCAGCGGGTCTGCTCAGGGCCAACCTTTGAACCTTTCGAACCTGCCACCGAGTGAGCTTATGGCCCTTCCAGCTAAATGAGAGCCTGGTCAGCGGGTCTACTCGAGGCCAACCTTTGAATCTTGCGAACTTGCCACCGAGTGAGCCTACGACCCTGCCAGCTAGATGAGAGCCTGGTCAGTGGGTCTGCTCGGGGCCAACTTTTGAACCTTTCGAACCTGCCATCGAGTGAGCCTACGACCCTGCTAGTTAGATGAGAGCCTTGCCAGCGGGTCTGCTCGGGGCCAACCTCTGAACCTTTTTAACCTGCCACCGAGTGAGCCTACGGCCCTGCCAGCTTGATGAGAGCCTGGTCAGTGGGTCTGCTCAGGGCCAACCTTTGAACCTTTCGAACCTGCCACGGAGTGAGCATGCAGCCCTTCCATCTAGATGAGAGACTGGTCAACGGGTCTGCTCGGGGCCAACCTTTGAATCTTGCGAACCTACTACTGAGTGAGCCTATGACCCTGCCAGCTAGGTGAGAGACTGGTCCACGGGTCTACTTGGGGCCAGCCTTTGAATCTTGCGAACCTGCCACCGAGTGAGCCTTCGGCCCTGCCTGCTATGTGAGAGTCTGGTCAGCGGGTCTGCTCGGGGCCAACCTATGAACCTTTCGAACCTGCCACTGAGTGAACCTACGACCCTGCCAGCTAGATGAGATCCTTGTCAGCGGGTCTGCTCGGGGCCAACCTATGAACCTTTCAAACCTGCCACCGAGTGAGCCTACGACCCTGTCAGTTTGATGAGAGCCTAGTCAGCGGGTCAGCTTGGGGATAACCTTTGAATCTTGTGAACCTGCCATCGAGTGATCCTACGGCTCTGCCAGCTAGATGAGAGCTTGACAGGGGGCTGCTCGGGGCCAACCTTTAACCTTTTGAACCTGTCACCGAGTGAGCCTACGACCCTACCATCTAGATGAGAGCCTGGTCAGTGGGTCTGCTCAGGGCCAACCTCTGAACCTTTTGAACCTTCCACCGAGTGAGCCTACGACACTGCCAGCTAGATGTGAGAGCCTAATCTGCTGGTTTGCTCGGGTCCAACCTTTGAACCTTTCGAACCTGCCACCAAGTGAGCCGGCGTGTAAGACCCCTTTTTTCAAACATCCGGGTCTTAGGCCCAGAACCGCCGCTTTGCAGTGACACCCTCGCTCGGGGAGGGTGCCACTACAAAATGCCGATGCTGCCGGCCAAATCAATCACGAAGAAGCAAAGAAAAATAAGCGACAAAGAAAGCCAAGTCCATATCACATAGAAAAGGTAAAACATCCACAAGAGATGTCCACATAAATCTAACTGAAATAAAAAGAGATAACAAGGTCTCCTGCCCGATAGATCAAGCCTCACTACAAAATCGCTCGCGGAAGCAAAATAACTAGAACTAATAGCCACTCACGGATCCTGTCATCGGTGCTCCCGTGCTAGACTGCCCCGCCTCCATCTGCACCGGCCTCTGGTGCTGCTCCGTCGCCGCGGTCTCCTAAAATGATAAGGTCCACCGACCGTTAGTCAAAAAGACTAAGCCAATCCCCCACCCCTCCCCTGGTGACTCCTAGGCACCGAGCGGGAAGGATGAAGCAGAGGACAAACAAGGGGTAAAAATAATAGCAGATGACAGGGTATAATCTACAGGAAAAGATCTACCACTACACAAGTATATATAATTATAAATGAAACAGTTAATAAGCATAGCAAGAGCAGGTAAAGAATAAGTAAAGTGCAGTAAATAAAGACATGTATATAATAGAAAAAGTAACCATTGATTTATAGGAATGCCCACAGAAACCTATAGACCAAGGGGTCGTTTAGCAAGGCCTATCGTATAAGAAGTCCCATAACCGACTTATACGATAGGGGTAGGGGTTGAAATGCAATGTTTATGCTATGGCATGCAAGGTATGCAGTTATGCTATGTTCACACAAGTGCAACTCACACACTACGACTCTATGCGCATAGACTTTTAGTTCCCCCTTTTTGGAGCTAGCAAGACTCCCAAGATACTCTCGTAGTGGCAAACGGAAGCGGTGGGTTGGGCCTCGCCCACCTCTAGGTTGGTATATGCATTACCTAACATAGACCTATCGTACGCCTCAACGCAAAACCGCAGAGCATCTGCGTACTCTTACTGGCTGGACCACCAGACTTTTATGGCTAAGTGCAAATTCCACACTTGCCGAGCCCGAGTACCAACGTCGGTGCAATGACCATCGACACTAAGGACCCACCACCTTGTGCACATGCAACATGTTTTACTATCTATCTACAACCTCCAAACATAAACCACCTGGCCTTAACTTGCCCAACTAAGAACCAAACTGAGTCATAACTCACCGGATCCACAATCCGCACAAACCACCACCGAGCCTACAACTCGGGGTACCAAACCAACCAAACTCTCGTGACAGTGGAGTGTGAGTGAATGTGTTATTAGTTAGTCTTGAGCATCTTCTATACTCCTACGACTTATGGTTAATCTTGGACTTCCCGAGGGTTATCCTGTAAGGGGCTCGCTACGGTACTAGGAACTGTAATGGGATGACACCCCAAAGTTCCCTTTTCTCAAGATACTTACTGTTATTGTTATCTACCCATAAGAACACCCCTCTTATCATTTCACTTGAGTTAAACCTAAGTGCTTTATAACACGCTAGGGAAAAGACGATCCTTCGTCAATCCCAAGCACTACCTTACCCTTAACTCACCAAGCACTCTTAATATATAACTCCTTTTTGGTGACCTAAATCTCCTCATCCTGAACATGTACACCAACTACATGTCATTCCCACTTAGTAGGCCACTAGTTACCTAAGTTTCACAGTTTTACTAAACGCAGACCAAACTAACTATATGATGCTTACAACTAGAGGTACTCCAAATATTCATCCAACTGACCCATGGTATTTATTGGAGGTTTATCATGATGTTATAAGACTAAGTCCAGAGAATCATATTTTTCCTTAATCATTTAGTATTTATTTTAATTTCTCCAAACATTTGCCAAGTATGAAAATGAACATGAAGTGTAATAAATTCTTATGATATAGCTCTTCAAAAATTATGATGAATCTAGAATGACAAAATAATAGCAAATACAACATATCATAATTTTACAGTAAGAAATTGTCTTCTAATTTAATTGTTTATCATTTGTCCAAAATTGTAGTTTTATGAAGGAACCACCAAAAAGTTCAACACTAAAATTCTGGGAAAATTACAAAACTCTTGTATTCATCAGAAAAGGCTACTGAGTAAGTTTCAGGATTCAAGGGAATCATTTTCTCACAAAAATAAATATTTAAAGAAAACCTCAAATAGTAAAAGTTGTGAAGTAGCCTACTGATTTAAGTCTCCAAAAATTTCATAAAAATTCACAGAGCTTCCTAATGTTCTTAAATGTCCTATCACCAATTGGCACAATTTATAAAATAGTATTGGACCCTCAAATATTTTTCTTAAGTCAAAATCAAAACAGGTGCCTTGAGAATGAAGTATTAGTTAAATCATCTAATAAAATACCCAAAAATTACCAGGGGTCTAAACCATGATTATAAGGGCACTACCAGAGTTTTATCTCCATACAAGACCTTTTAAGCATGTAAATGTCTCTCATAAGAAAATTCCCGAAAGGGGTTACGACCTAATTCAAAGAGAATACTTGCTCCTAAAATTCTTACAAAATTACCCAGGGCCTATTTATATCCTATGAACTTATCCACCAAGTTTCATAACCATCAAGGGACTTTTGACCACAAAGCCTTCACAAGGTCCTAAGTGCACACCTAGGAATAAAACTAGAGTTCTATGGCTTAACCACCTCCACACCACCCCATCTTACTCATTTAGGTGTTTTAGGTGATTTTAAATCAGTGGACAAGGTTCCACCTCATGGTGAGGAGATTTGACCGCAATATCCCAAGATAAACACCATGACCTAACTTTGACCCTATTTGACCTAACTTGGGTTGCAAAATTACCCAATCAAAACAGTCCCAATTGGTCTTATATTTTTACCAAGTTCATAACATAACCCTAAAAGCACCCACCAAAATTTGGAGGGCATTGGAGGTCTTTTGTCCCACTAATTAATTAATATATTATTTATGAAATTATCTCAAAATACTTAGAAAAAGGTTCTCCTAAAAATCCCATCTTTTAGTATGTTGTGTGGGTTCATGAGAATAGCCTAGGTTTTAAATATCAAGGCTATAGCATCTACCAATAAAAAGATATGAAGGAAAGAGTGACTGCCCTACCCTAGGGACCAGTCCCACCATTTTGTCTCTACAGGGAGCTACAGTACTCCCTTTGGGCCAAAACAAATTTTAAACTAAAGTAGACTCTAAGGGCTACAACTTTGGTGTTGGACACTTTTCATCAGAGGTGATCTATTATTTTAAATAATGAAAATGAAACACTGCTTGAAAAGTGACAGAAAACAATATATCATTCAATTATATTACTGACCCTGAGTTCGACGAAATGTTTACTGCGTTCGACAAATTAAAAACTGCGTTCGACGAAATCAAGAATAAGCTGCGTACGATGAAATATTATCTGCATTCGATGAACAAAGATCTGCGTTTGACGAACGCCGAATAATTCTGCGTTCGACGAAATATTATCTACGTTCGACGAACAAAGATCTGCGTTCGACGAACGCCGAATAATTATGCGTTCGACGAAAATCCTAATTGTGTTCGACGAACGTCTAACTCAGTTCGACGAATTCAGAAAAGAAGATGCACTCGACTATTTCCTTATATATATTTGTGCTCGACTAAATTAATATCTAACAACGTTCGACTAATTTCAAACCGTTCGACGAACTTCAAATCCGTTCGACGAAATAAATGATATAAATATAAACATTAATAAACAGATCTGACGGCTCTCTATCATCGTCCCCAAGGAACGGACGGCGCGCGACAGCCCAACCTGGGCTTCTTTGCGGGGTGATTTCCCAGCCACCTACGCCTTCTTCCGGCCAGCCAATGCCACAACCACCTCCGTTGAGGTGGTGGTCGGCGATAGGAGGTGGTTGTCGGCCGAAGGCGGTTGGATCTGAGTTTTAGAGGAGGGAAAAGAGCTCGAAACGAGCCTTTTTTGGAAGCGCAATCCGAGCCCTATTGGGCAAGGATTAAGCCCCAAATTAAGAAATGATCTAGCACCAAGGGAGGAGAAAGGGATCAGACCTGAGTAGGGGCTTAGTTGCGCGAATTCCGGCGAGTTGCCATTGACGGTGTTGGAGCTTTCGGTGCCATGCCGATATAGACCTCCTCTGCACGATTCTCACTGGAAAGTTGGGAAAACTCTTCCTCTCTGAGCACTGAAGGAAATGGGGGGGGGGGGGGGGGGGGGGGGTTCAATCGGCTTGGATGGCTTTATTCCTAAAAGCCATTAATGGCCATTAACCCAAATTTCGGTTACCACTAAATTTTCTCTCAATCAGCCCCCTTGGCCATAGAAGACTCCAGAAAATTGTTTGCAACTGAAGGGGGGAAATGAATGCACATCAATTGGGGAGGGATTTGAAGGATTAATTGCATTTAATCACATGAAAGCTCTCTTTCTCTCTCTCCGATTTGGGAGAAACCTCCCTTTTCTCTCTCCTACTCAGCAATTACAGAAATTAAGTGGTAATTTCAGTAATTACCAGGCCCACCAGATGGTGGACCACCTTAGTTGGGCCTAGCCCAAATGGATTGGGTCCAATTTGGGCAAACTATGTTATTTTGACCTAAATCAGGGAAAATTTGACATTGGTCAAATTGACCAATTGGATTGACCCCAAAGGGTGGCTTGGGCTCCATTGGCTTCCCTGAAGGGTTAGGAAGGTCTAGGTAGGGCCAATTTGGCAAAGTGAGGGTAAATTGCCCCTTATCAGGGCACTTTCACCAAATTAGGGTTTAGGGTAAATTGGTCAAATTGGAGGCCCCGAGATGGGGCTTTTTTGTCCATTAGGTTCCTAGCATCCATATTAGGGAAGGGGTAAGGTCAATTTGGCATGGTGGAGGCTAATTGACCGTAATTGAGTTAGTTTGACCAATTCAGGGTTAAAGTTGACTTTGGTTTAATTGGCCTCTTAATTTGACCCCAATGGGTCCTTGGTGCTCCAAGAGGACCCCTACTGGGTTAGGGATGTTATGTTGGGGTCAAGGTTCAAGGTGGGGCCCCTTAATACAATCCTAGGCTTGATATCTAAAAATTGATATTTGCAGACCACTTGGGGATAGACCAGCAAGCTATTCGTGGGAGAAAGAGACTGATGGAGGATCAGGGACGAGGAGACATAAGGGATCAGCTGAGAGGCAGAGACGCTGGGGAGATAAAGACGGAGGTCCGACCCCTCCAGGAGGAGAGGCAGGAGCAGAGAGAGACGGTAGTGTTGGCTCCTCAGCCTTTATAGATGCGGGAGATGCCAAGGATTGGAGGGGGTGGGCCACCACCGAAGTGCTACCACTACCGCGAGACCGGCCATATCAAGAGAAACTGCCCTCAGAGGAATGTACCACCAGCACTACGGGCAGCACCACAGGGCCAGCATTTCGGGGGCCGAGGACGTGGACGAGGTCGTGGATTTCAGGGCGATGACCGGAGACAGTACAGGGAGCAGGCGTACGCCCTAGACTTGGCAAGGCCCCGGGACCCAGCAAGGGTCATCGCAGGTACTTTGATGTGTTTCTTTTAATTGTTTGTACCTTATAAATTTTAGTTTTACCTTAGCATTGAACCAAACAACCAAAACCCTCAGGTTTAGTACATGTTTACGGCAAACCCGCTTTTACCTTGTTCGATATGGGTGCCTCACACTCGTTCGTCTCGGCTAAGTTTATCGAGGACCTATACCAAGTCCAACACTTCAAGAGCGATTACAGGAGGGTGTGATTTCCGGATGGATCGGAGGTTCTAACAAATGCCACGTGCAGCATGAGGGTGGAGATTGGAGGAAGACTGTTCGAGGCCCCGGCAACTGTGCTGAAGATGAAAGACTACGACCTGATCCTGGGCATGAGCTGGTTGTTCGGGAACCAGGCAAAGATTGACTGCCTGACAAGGAGGATCGTTCTAAAGCACGAAGACGGTGAAGTAGTTTTCGAAGGTACTCAACCCACCTCTCGTCTCTTCTTATCATCTATTCAGGCCGTCAAGGCCCACCTGCAGAGAGACAAGGTATATCAGGTGCTCTTCGAGGCGACTGAAGTCAAAGACTCGGTGTCAAGTATCCCGGTCATACGTGATTTTGCTGATGTTTTTCTGGAGAAGCTTCCCGGACTGCCACCGCACTGCGAGAAGGATTTCCAGATCCAGCTGGTGTCGGGGGCTAAGTTGGTTTCTAGGGCCCCTTATCAGATGGACCTGAAGGAGTTGGTAGAGTTTCGGAGCCAGTTGCAGGAGCTGGTGAAAGCTGGGTTTGTTAGGCCGAGTTCCTCACCCTGGGGAGCCCCGGTGTTGTTCGTGAAGAAGAAGGATGGCACACTCTGATTGTGCATCGACTACATAGCCCTAAATAGACTGATGGTGCAGAACACGTACCCTCTGCCAAGGATAGACGAGTTGTTTGACCAGCTAGAGGGAGCCCACTTCTTCTCGAAGCTGGATTTGAGATCTGGGTATTATCAGCTGAGGATCCAGGAGGAGGATATCCCGAAGGCGGCTTTCAGCAGCCGATAAGGGTTTTATGAGTTCACTATGATGTCGTTCGGGCTCACGAATGCACCATCAGCATTTATGAGTCTGATGAACCGGGTGTTTGAGCCTTATCTCGACATCTTTGTCATTGTGTTCATTGACGACATCCTTATTTACTCGAGGACGGAGGAGGAGCATGCACGACATTTGGCACTAACCTTTGAGAAGCTTCGGTAGCATCGTTTGTATGCGAAGTTCAACAAGTGTCAGTTTTGGCTGAAGGAGGTGGCCTTCCTAGGCCACATCATCAGTGGAGCTGGTCTAGCAGTGGACCCAGCAAAGATTCAGGCAGTATGGGATTGGCCGCCGCTGAAGACGGCCACCGACGTGAGGAGTTTCTTGGGACTTGCCGGCTACTACCGAAAGTTCGTTCAGGGGTTTTCTCAGATAGCCCTCCCACTCACATCCCTGACGAAGAAGGATGTTGCTTTTACATGGGCGCCGTAGTGTGAGGCAGCCTTCCAGGAGCTGAAGGGTCGGCTTACTTCGGCCTCCATTCTTGCCCTGCCATCGGGGAAGGAAGGATTCCAGGTGTATACGGATGCGTCATATTAGGGGATGGGTGCCATTCTGATGTAGAACGGGCACGTGATAGCCTACGCCTCCCGCCAGTTGAAGAACCACGAGCGGAACTATCCGATGCATGACTTGGAGATGGGAGCAGTCGTGTTCGCTTTTAAGATCTGGCGACACTACCTCTATGGTGTCCACTGCGACATATTCTCAGATCATAAGAATCTGAAGTATGTAGATACGCAGAAGGAGCTGAATATCCGGCAGAGGCGATGGGTGGAGTTCTTATCAGACTATCAGTACACGATGGATTACCACCTAGGGAAGGCGAATGTAGTAGCAGACGCACTGAGCAGGAGAGATACTATGTCAGGAGCAGAGCCCATGTTGATGGCCATGGAGTTAGTACGGATGTTCGAGGACATGCAGATCTCCCTAGTATCTGAGGACGATCCGGAGTTGTATGAGGAGTACTTAGCAGTGATGGGTGCCACTTACGACATTCGAGACCGTATCAGGGATGGGCAGAGGCAGGATGCCAAGTTGGAGCCGATATTCAGAGCCTTGGAGGCAGGCTCAGCTGGAGATTATTCGCTGAAGGACGACCTGTTGAGTTTTAGAGGCCGAGTGTATATACCGACAGGGGGCCGAATTCGGGAGGATATTATGTCAGAGGCTCATTGCAGCAGATATTCCGTGCACCCGGGCATTACCAAGATGACTACAGATTTGAAGAGGACCATGTATTGGCCAGGAATGAAGAAAGACATCGTATATTTTGTGACCTACTGCGAGTCTTGCCAACTCGTGAAGGCGGAGTGCCGAAACCCAGCAGGATTATTGCAGCCACTTCCGGTGCCGGAGTGGAAGTTCGACAACATCGTTATGGACTTTATACACGTTCTTCCCCGATCCTGTGCGGGAAACGACTCGATTTGGGTGATCGTCGACAGATTGACAAAGGTAGCCAGGTTCATTCCAATCAGGAAGGACGAGTCAGTCAGTGTTTTGGTGCGGAGGTTCGTAGAGCAGTTTGTTCGATACCATGGTGTGCTGAGGACGATCGTGTCAGATCGGGATGGACGATTTACGTCAAGGGAGTGGAGAGTAGTGCAGGCCTACCTGGGCACCCGGCTGACTTTCCACCCCCAGACAGATGGGCAAACAGAGCGTACCAACCGGACCCTAGAGGATCTTTTACGTCTTTGCATTCTCGACCGCGGGGAGCCATGGGAGAGACTGTTGACATTAGTCGAGTTCTCGTACAACAACAGTCATCAAGCTAGTATAGGCAGGGTGTTGGAACAACCCTATTTGTGATTTGGGCTAGGATCACTATATGTTAACTAAGGACAAGTTGACCCCAATGTATAGTTTATGGGTCAAGAGTTTAGGAAGATATTTGGCTGTTAGAACTAGAAATTTCATTAAGTCTCAGCATTCGTCGAACGACGCTCAGCATTCGTCGAACGGTGCTCAGCATTTGTCGGACGGCGATCGACGAAATATCAAGGAAGCTGCGGTCGATAGATTTCCAGCCAGCGCTCGACAGATGGCTGCTAGCGCTCGACGAATTCCTGCCAGCGCTCGACAGATTCCATCCAGAGCTCGACAAATTCTTTACTGAAGCTCAGATCGACAAATACAGATTCCAGAGTATTTAATTCTTAAAGATCAGTTATATATCAATTCTCTGAACACAGATCGACGACTCTAACAGATATAATCAATATATTTGGACATATTTATATAAGGATATTATATTCTTTGAATATATTCCTTTCTTTCCTTATTCCAAGACAAAGATAGCCGTTGACAATTAATGCAAAAGAGTATTTCATGGCTAAGGAATTAAAGGACCTGCCAAAGTCGTTTTGTCTTTGCTGTTATTATAAGAAAGAATTAAAGTCTGATTATTCTATTCCAAAAAGAGAATATATCAAGACAGACTTTATTGTCTAAGATCTCGACAGATTTCAAAAAAAAACATTCTTACAGAATACATAGAGAGAACAACAACAAGTATAGAGAAAGAAAAAGAAGAACACTCAGAAAAAGATTCTCAGTCTTCTTCTTCCTCAAGCAGCAATCACCATTTTCTCTGAGAACATCTTCTTCAAAGAACAAACTCTCAGATATCTGCTGCAAGTTCAAGTCTTCTAAAAGAGCAACAAAGAATCTGAAGAACTATTTCTTCCAGATCAATCTGCTACAGAAGATTTCTGTTTCATGAGAAAGCCTCTCCACCATATGTCAAATACTTCTATCAGACAGGGGGGAGATTTACATCAAATCCACTAGAGTCTTCTCTATACATATTGACAGAGAAGAACTTCATAACCCCTCTCCATCTCATTCTGTACAGGGTTAATACTCCCTTCAAAAGTGTAACTCACTGGTGGCAAGACACCTTATCAAAAAATCCTTGTGTGGTTTTTAAGCACCTTATCGAAAGCTTATCGGTGAATTGGGCACCTGATCAAACTCCCATTGGTGTGTGGACACCTTATCAAAAATCCCTTGGTGTGAGGGCACCTTATCAAAAATTCCTAGTGGATTCCTACCAAGGGTGGTAGAAGAGTAGACGTACCCAGATTTATTGGGGAACTACTATAGCTCCTTGTGTCTTCTGTGTTTGATTTCTTTTCTGTGTTGTGCTGTGCTGATTTTCTTTACTTAGTTTTTATTACTCACTCTGCTTACACATATATATAACACTATTTTTTATTCCGCAAATAAAACTAAGGAAAATTTTTTAATACTCTATTCACCCCCCCCCCTCTAGAGTAACTTAAGATCTAACCTCCACTTTCAATTGGTATCAGAGGTTGGTTGATTCTTTACAGGCTAACACCTGAATCATAAAAATCAATTAGATCTTAAATTATTTTAGAGTTTTTATTGTTTTTATTTTCTGTTAAAAACTCATGGCACAAAACAAAGAGTATTCAAGCATAAGACCTACTATGTGCAATCTCAGTAAGTTTGCACTGTGGAAAGCAAGGATTAGGCTTTATATGAGCTCTATTGATGAAGAAATCTTTAATGTCATATTGGCAGGACCTCCTGCTCCCTCAGCATCAACAAGTACTGAAGCAACAACAGATAACCATGTTGTCCCACCTCCTGAGTGGACAGAAGCACAAAAGAAGCAAAGGAGTGCTTATGTAAAAGCCATGAATATTCTGGCTCAAACAATGTCTGATGACATATTTCAGAAAGTGGTGGATTGCACCTCAGCTAGAGAGATATGGACCTCTCTCAACAATATGGTTGCAGGCTCTGCTGATGAAAGAAAAGACAGAAGATCTCACTTGATCTCTCTGTATGAGAACTTCAAAAAGGATGAAAAAGAATCAGTTGTAGATATGTACACTAGATTAAGTGTAATTATAAGTGAACTGAAAGCACTGGACAAGGAAATCTCATTAACTGAGATCAATGACAAGGTCCTAATGTGCTTCCCCAGCACTTGGGACTCTAGGATCTAGCCTATCAAGGAAGCCAGAAGCCTCAATGAGATTAGTACTGAGACACTGCTAGGAAAGCTCAAATCCTATGAGCAACTCATCAAGACAAGAGAAGCTGAACAAGTAAGCACTTCCTCTCCAACAAAGAAGGACAAGAACATTGCCTTCAAAGCTACAGAAGAAGAAGGAAAAACTCCTGAAAATGAGGAGTTCATGAGCCTTATAGCCAATAGATTCTACAAAATGGCTAAGAAGTACTTCAGAAAGAAGGACTCCAGATCAAGGGAAAAGCCAAGGTATGACAAAAACAATTCTAAAGAAATTATATGTTTTAGTTGTAGGAAACCAGGACACATAGCACCTGATTGTCCAAAAAATCAAAACAAGAAGGAAAAGAGAAAAGAAAAGGAAGAAAGAAGAAACTCCAGCAAATCTTCCTCCCACAAACACAAAAAGAAGGGAAGAGGATTTGTAGATGAAACTTGGAGTGAAACTGAATCAGATTCATTATCCAGCTCTTCTGATGATGAAGATAATGAAGAAGAAAGAAGTCTCTGTATGATGGCTATCAATGCCTCAGCAAGCAATTTAGATGAAGAATCAGAATCTGAAGCTGAAAATGATGCAGATCAGGTAATATCTAACTTTGATTTTACTTCAGTTGAATTCAAAGATGAATTCAAGGTTTTTTGCTTAGACTTAATTAAATCTGAGAAAGAAATAATCTCACTCAGACATAAGCTAGCTGAAATGAAAAATATAAGTGAAGAAAATGTAAATCTTAAGAAAGATTTGGCTGCCTCTGGAGAACAAACTATTCTCCTTGAGAATAAACTTTCTGAGGCCAAGAAATTTGAAGAATCCCTAAATGGGAGAAGCATCAAACTGATGGATGTCACAAGCACAGTAAATGCTAGACTTAATAACAAACTTGGCTTGGGTGCTTCATCAAGTGAGCCACCTCTGATTAAGAAGAATATTTTATCTACACCTATAAAATTCATCTCTGCTAAGAGCAAAGAGGTTGTAGATGAAAATAAAAACATTTCAAGTAAGTCTGTCGAGAATAGCAGAATTCAGGAGAATTCGTCGAACGGGGCTCGACGAAATGCATCAAATTTGTCGAACGGAGCTCGACGAACTCTGAAAACAGATTTTCTCTATAATAATTATATGAACGACGCTCGACAAAATATCAGTCATTTGTCGAACGGAGCTCGACGAACTCAGTCCAGTTCATATAACAGAAACTATACAGCAAATCTGAATAATTCATATTCTTCACATTCTAAGAATCCTTTCACTGAATGGATTATACCTCCAAGGAGATATCATCCCCAAGGTTACAAGGACCAACCTGAAATGTCTTTTATTTCAGATTTTTGTGGAAATACAAAAAGACCCAAGGTAGTCTGGGTCAGGAACAAATAGTTCTTTTTGTTTTTGTTTTTGCAGGTACACAACTGTCCAAGAATAAATGAGAAATGGTATTTGGACAGTGGCTGTTCAAAACATATGACAGGGAACAAGGCCAACCTGAACAACTACAAGGCAAAGCTTGGACCAAAAGTTATATTTGGAGACTCCAATTATGGACAGACCAAAGGCTATGGAAAAGTCAAGGTTGGAGAAGTCACCTTCAAAGAGGTAGCTTATGTAAAGGGACTGAAGCATAACCTTATCAGCATAAGTCAATTATGTGATGAAGGGTATCAGGTAACATTTAATAAATTGAATTGCCTTATTAAATCTACTGATGATATTATTGTTTTATCAGGTATTAGGCAACGTAATATATATTTAGTGAATTTCAATTCATCTACTTCAGAAGTATGTTTATTTAGTGATTTAAGCAAATCTAGTGAACTTTGGCATAAGAGATTAGGACATGTAAACCTTAGGATCATTGCTAAATTATCTAAGGACAATCTTGTTAGAGGTTTACCCTTAGGATCATATAAGAAAGAAGGTCTTTATATGGCATGTCAACTAGGCAAGCAAACTAAAAATAGCTTTAAATCATTATCTAAAAGTGATTCACCTAGAATCTTATATTTGCTACATATGGACCTTTTTGGACCTATAACAACAAAGAGTTTAGGGGGGAAGTCTTACACTCTAGTTATTGTAGATGACTTCTCTAGATTTACTTGGGTGTTCTTTTTGAGAGAAATGTCAGATAACTTTAAAGTTCTTACAGACTTTCTTAAGAGCATACAGATTGAGTACTCTACTATAGTTGCATTGATCAGAAGTGATCATGGCACTGAGTTTGAGTCTCTTCTTATGCAAGAATTCTGTGAGATGGAAGGTATCAGGCAATGCTTCTCAGCTCCTAGAACTCCTCAACAAAATAGGGTAGTTGAAAGGAAAAATAGAACTCTAATTGAATCAGCAAGAACATTGCTTGTAGATACTAATTTTCCCCTATCTTTTTTGGCAGAGGCTGTTAGCACATCAAATTATGTTCTGAATAGAAGTTTGATACACAAACTTAAGGGAAAGACTCCTTATGAATTGCTCAAAGGGAAGAAACCTAAAGTTAACTATTTAGAGCATTTGGCTGTAAATGTTTTATGTTCATAATAATGATAAGAAATATCTTAGAAAATTTGAACCAAAATCTGATGAAGGAATTTTCTTAGGCTATTCACTAATCAGCAAAGCATATAGGGTTTATAACAAATCCTCTCTTAAAATAGAAGAGTCCATGCATTGTTGGAACTAACCTATTAAATGAGGAGAGGAACACTACCTCTACCAGAAACATTGTGCAGGTACCGGAAGTCACTTTCAATTGGTATCAAAGCAGAACATAGATACTCAATTGCACTTTCAATTGGGATCAAACTATCAGTTGCATAAATAAAAGAAAGGGTTTACACTCTCAAGACAATGAATGCAAATGAAATTGAACAACAGCAATATAAATCTTGCATCCTTCCCAACCTCCATCAAATGTCCCTTCTTCAAGGGGCCTAGCTTCAGGCCTTTCCTGAAACTAGGCAGGGGGAGAAGTTTTATGAACAAGCTCCATTTGATGCACTATTTTGCTCAGGGGGAGTTGTTCTATAAACTATGCAAGGAGAGAAAGCTGAAGAACCTCCAGAACTCAGGGGGAGACACTCTCAGGGGGAGTTACTGTTTGAAGAAAAGCTTGATAAAGCTTGTAGCAGTTTGCTGATTACAGTTTGCTGTTTCAGAAAAGTATTCTGTAATTCAGATGCAGATACAGCTCAGAAAAAGAACTTTTATATAGCAAATTCAATATCAGTTATTGCTACAGCATAGCTAATCAAAAGTATAAAGCTGATCAAAAGGAGTAGCAGTTAACACATTCAGAAATCAGATAAATATTCAATTCAGAATTCAGAACAATACAGTTCAGTTCAGATCAGAATTCAGAACAACACATATCAGACAAAATCAGAATTTCAGAATTCAGAAGCAGCAGAATTCAGAAAAATCAAGGTTCTGATTGTATTTTCAGTTTTATTCTTATTGAAATGTATTTTCAAAACTCAGGTACTTTTCATTTCATATCTGATAAAATATTAAAAATATATCAGATATATTCATACTCTGTTGTTTTTGATGTTTTAGCATTTGTTTATTTTTCAACTTTTGTCAAATAGTGTCCTAACCCAAATAGGGGGAGATTGTTGGAACAACCCTATTTATGATTTGGGCTAGGATCGCTATATGTTAACTAAGGACAAGTTGACCCCAATGCATAGTTTATGGGTCAAGAGTTTAGGAAGATATTTGGCTGTTAGAACTAGAAATTTCATTAAGTCTCAGCATTCGTCGAACGGCGCTCAGCATTTGTCGAACGACGCTCAGCATTCGTCGGACGGCGATCGACGAAATATCAAGGAAGCTGCGGTCGACAGATTTCCAGCCAGCGCTCGACAGATGGCTGTCAGCGCTCGACGAATTCCTGCCAGCGCTCGACAGATTCCAGCCAGAGCTCGACAAATTCTTTACTGAAGCTCAGATCAACAAATACAGATTCCAGAGTATTTAATTCTTAAAGATCAGTTATTTATCAATTCTCTGAACACAGATCGACGACTCTAACGGATATAATCAATATATTTGGACATATTTAAGTAAGGATATTATATTCTTTGAATATATTCCTTTCTTTCCTTATTCCAAGACAAAGATAGCCGTTGACAATTAATGCAAAGGAGTATTTCACGGCTAAGGAATTAAAGGACCTGCCAAAGCCGTTTTGTCTTTGCTGTTATTCCAAGAAAGAATTAAAGTCTGATTATTCTATTCCAAAAAGAGAATATATCAAGACAGACTTTATTGTCTAAGATCTCGACAGATTTCAAAAAAAAAAACATTCTTACAGAATACAGAGAGAGAACAACAACAAGTATAGAGAAAGAAAAAGAAGAACACTCAGAAAAAGATTCTCAGTCTTCTTCTTCCTCAAGCAGCAATCACCATTTTCTCTGAGAACATCTTCTTCAAAGAACAAACTCTCAGATATCTGCTGCAAGTTCAAGTCTTCTAAAAGAGCAACAAAGAATCTGAAGAACTATTTCTTCCAGATCAATCTGCTATAGAAGATTTCTATTTCAAGAGAAAGCCTCTCCACCATCTGTCAAATACTTCTATCAGACAGGGGGAGCTTTACATCAAATCCACTAGAGTCTTCTCTATACATATTGACAGAGAAGAACTTCATAACCCCTCTCCATCTCATTCTGTACAGGGTTAATACTCCCTTCAAAAGTGTAACTCACTGGTGGCAAGACACCTTATCAAAAAATCCTTGTGTGGTTTTTAAGCACCTTATCGAAAGCTTATCGGTGAATTGGGCACCTGATCAAACTCCCATTGGTGTGTGGACACCTTATCAAAAATCCCTTGGTGTGAGGGCACCTTATCAAAAATTCCTAGTGGATTCCTACCAAGGGTGGTAGAAGAGTAGACGTACCCAGATTTATTGGGGAACTACTATAGCTCCTTGTGTCTTCTGTGTTTGATTTCTTTTCTGTGTTGTGCTGTGCTGATTTTCTTTACTTAGTTTTTATTACTCACTCTGCTTACACATATATATAACACTATTTTTTATTCCGCAAATAAAACTAAGGAAAAGTTTTTAATACTCTATTCACCCCCCCCCCCCCTCTAGAGTAACTTAAGATCTAACCTCCACTTTCACAGGGCACCTTATGAGGCTTTATACGGGCGGAGATGCAGGACACCACTGTCTTGGATTCAAGATGAGGATCCCAAGGCACTTGGCTCAGAGTTCGTGGAGGACACAGAGGCTCAAGTGAGGCTGATTTAAGATAGGATGCTGGAGGCCCAGAGCAGGCAGGCCAAGTATTACGATGCGCGTCATCGTATGGTGGAGTTCCAGGTGGTAGACTGGGTTTTCTTAAAGATACGTCTGATGCATGGAGTCTCGTGGGTTCGCGGGCGGAAGAAGCTCAGTCCGAGGTATATGGGACCTTATAGGATCCTGGAGCGGATCGGTCCCCTGGCTTACAGACTGGAGCTACAGCCGGAGTTGGAGGGACTGCACGACGTTTTCCACGTCTCCTCACTTCGGCCAGAGCAGCAGGTTTCTATTTCAGAGGGGCCAGTAGCTACTGATTGGTCAGTTCACCTGGAGCCAGTTCGGATATACGACATGGAGTTACGAGTCTTGCGGCGCAAGAAGGTTCCGCTGGTCAAGGTCCTAGGGAGGAATCATGGACAGGAAGAGCATACTTGAGAGACACTGGACTTGATGTAGCAAAAGTACCCGCAGCTTTTTATGACAGGTATAATTTAATTTTTCCGGGATGTTACTTTTCTTCCTAGCAGTAGAAGCCCCCCCACAAGCTTAACCTGAATTTCGAGGACGAAATTATTATTTTTATGTATTAGGATTTGTAACATCCTTCAAGCAACTAGACCCCAAAGTTGGTTTTGTCATGACTAGGTCATGACAAAACCATAGGAAGAGCTCAGGACCTTTAAAGCTTAGGTGGGAAGGAGAAAACCCAAGTGGTCTGCAAATAGCAATTTTCAAATATCAAGCCTAGGATTGTATTTAGGGGCCCCACCTTGAACCTTGACACCACCATAACATCCCTAACCCATTAGGGGTCCTCTTGGAGCACCAAGGACCCATTGGGGTCAAATTAAGAGGCCAATTAGACCAAAGTCAACTTTAACCCTGAATTGGTCAAACTAACTCAATTAGTGTCAATTAGCCTCCACCATGCCAAATTGACCTTACCCCTTCCCTAATAGGGCTTCTAGGAACCTAATGGACCAAAAAGCCCTATCTTGGGGCCTCCAATTTGACCAATTTACCATAAACCCAAATTTGGTCAAAGTGCCCTAATAAGGGGCAATTCACCCTCACTTTGCCAAATTGGCCCTACCTAGACCTTCCTAACCCTTCAGGGAAGCCTATGGAACCCAAGCCACCCTTTGGGGTCATTCCAATTGGTCAATTTGACCAATGTCAAATTTGCCCTTATTTAGGTCAAAATAACCTAGTTTGCCCAAATTGGACCCAATCCATTTGGGCTAGGCCCAACTAAGGTGGTCCACCATCTGGTGGGCCTGGTAATTACTGAAATTACCACTTAATTTCTGTAATTGCTGAGTAGGAGAAAGAAAAGGGAGGTTTCTCCCAAATCGGAGAGAGAGAAAGAGAGCTTTCATGGGATTAAATGCAATTGATCCTTCAAATCCCTCCCCAATTGATGCGCATTCATTCCCCCCCCCCCCCCCCCCCCCTTAAGTTACAAACAATTTTCTGGGGTCTTCTATGGCCAAGCGGGTTGATTGAGAGAAAATTTAGTGGTAACCAAAATTTGGGTTAATGACCATTAATGGCTTTTAGGAATAAAGCCATCCAAACCGATTGACCCCCCCCCCCCCCCCCCCCTTTCCTTCAGTGCTCAGAGAGGAAGAGTTTTCCCAACTTTCTAGTGAGAATTGTGCAGAGGAGGTCTAGATCGGCATGGCACCGAAAGCTCCAGCACCGTCAATGGCAACTCGCCAGAATTCGCGCAACCAAGCCCCTACTCAGGTCCGATCCCCTTCTCCTCCCTTGGTGCTAGATCATTTCTTAATTTGGGGCTTGATCCGTGCCCAATAGGGCTCGGATTGCGCTTCTAAAAAAGGCTCTGTTGGATCGGTCGACGCCCTTAGAGGGGGGGGTGAATAAGGGTTTTCAAAAACTTAAGATTATATTTAGAAAACTTTGAAATATTGCAAGATTAATACAATGAGAAATCAAGTAAAACAAAAATGAAGAGACATGCTTTATTAATATCAAATAATGTCTTACAAAACTTGATTTCTATGACGCTGGAAATCGGAGGCGACTAATAAAAATTCTTTTCGTTTTTTATACCGACACGTATCCCCACGAACCGGTTGGCTTTAGCCGATCTCTCCCCAGATACGGCCTCAAGCCGCTCTAGCCAATCTATCCCCAGAAAGGCCTTGAGCACCCCCTAGACCTAGCCTAGATCTAGTCGCCAACACGAGGCGAATTTCAGCCCTAAGTCCTACCCGAGACCTAGTCGCCAACACGAAGCGATTTCACTACCGTTTACAAAGAAAGATAAATAAAATAATAAAACTTCCCTTAAGATGAACTTCTGAAGATGGAGGCGAAGATCCGCTGTAGAATCAGCGTTTGTCGAAGCGGACTTCGTCTGGATTCAGCGTGATGGAATTCTCCTTCAGAAATTGGCAGAGCTTCGCTAGGACTTCAAGTTTTGGCCAAGATAGCCTCTGGAGTTGTAGCACTACCTCTCTCTCTCTCTGATGTCCATCTGAAACGAGAGGTGAGGGGTCCTTTAAATAGCCCAAGCGCTACCGCCGGCGCTAGCGCTACCGCCGGCGCTAGCGCTACCGCCGGCGCAAGCCCGTATTAGGAAAGATTTTGCGCGGCAGGATCTCCCATCCGCGGCAACGTTTTGCTCTATGCCTTTTGTGTGCCACGCTACCGCCAGCGTTATCCGCTACCGCCAGGCATTAGCGCCTTCTATAACAGCTCCCGGAATTGCGCTCCGAGCCAATATTTCATCGAACGAGATTTCGTCGAACGCCGCTAAGATTTCGTCGAGCGAAGTTTCGTCGAACGCCATGATGAGAATTTCGTCGAGCGCCGCTAACAGTTCGTCGAACGACAGCTAGCGCCTGCGCTAGTAGTACCGCCAGCGCTAGTAGATGTCTTGGATTTGTTGGCTCAACTTTGGGGGCAACAATCTTATGTAATCCTTGAGTCATGTGAACTTTGTTATCCTGCACACTTAAACACACAAGATCAAATACACATAGGATTTGTTATTCTCAAACCTAGGAGATGCGGAAGACCATGTTCCAGCAGGCTCGTTTCGAGCTTTTTTCCCTCCTCTAAAACTCAGATCCGACCACCTCCGGCCGGCCAACCACCTCCTATCGCCGGCCACCACCTCAACGGAGGTGGTGGTGGCATTGGCTGGCCGGAAGAAGGCATAGGTGGCCGGGAAATCACCCCGCAAAGAAGCCCAGGTTGGGCTGTCGCGCGCCGTCCATTCCTTGGGGATGATGATAGAGAGTCGTCAGATCTGTTTATTAATGTTTATATTTATATCATTTATTTCGTCGAACGGATTTGAAGTTCGTCGAACGGTTTAAAATTAGTCGAACGCTGTTAGATATTAATTTAGTTGAGCGCAGATATATATAAGGAAATAGTCGAGCCTAGCTTCTTTTCTGAATTTGTCGAACTGAGTTAGACGTTCGTCGAACGCAATTAGGATTTTCGTCAAACGCAGAATTATTCGGCGTTCGTCGAACGCAGATCTTTGTCCGTCGAACATAGATAATATTTCGTCGAACGCAGAATTATTCGGCGTTCGTCGAACGCAGATCTTTGTTTGTCGAACACAGATAATATTTCGTCGTACACAGCTTATTCAGGATTTCGTCGAACGCAGTAAATATTTCATCGAACGCAAGGTCAGTAATATAATTGAATGATATATTGTTTTCTGTCACTTTTCAAGCAGAGTTTCATTTTAATTATTTAAAATATTAGATCACCTCTGATGAAAAAGTGCCCAACACCAAAGTTGTATCTCTTAGAGTCTACTTTAGTTTAAAATTTGTTTCGGCCCAAAAGGAGTACTGTAGCTCCCTGTAGAGACAAAATGGTGGGACTGGACCCTAGGGTAGGGCAGTCACTCTTTCCTTCATATCTTTTTATTGGTAGATGTTATAGCCTTGATATTTAAAACCTAGGCTAGTCTCATGCACCCACACAACATACTAAAAGATGGGGTTTTTAGGAGAACCTTTTTCTAAAGATTTTGAGATAATTTCATAAATAATATATTAATTAATTAGTGGGTCAAAAGACCTCCAATGCCTCCAAATTTTGGTGGGTGCTTTTTAGGGTTATGTTATGACCTTGGTAAAAATCTCAGCCCAATTGGGACTATTTTGATTGGGTAATTTGTCAACCTAAGTTAGGTCAAATGGGGTCAAAGTTAGGGCATGGTGTTTATCTTGGGATATTGTGGTCAAATCTCCTCACCATGAGGTGGAACCTTGTCCACTGATTTAGAATCACCTAAAACACCTTCATGAGTAAGATGGAGTGGTGTGGAGGTGGTTAAGCCCTAGAACTCTAATTTTATTCCTAGGTGTGCACTTAGGACCTTGTGAAGGCTTTGTGGTCAAAAGTCCCTTGATGGTTATGAAACTTGGTGGATAAGTTCATAGGATATAAATAGGCCCTGGGTAATTTTGTAAGAATTTTAGGAGCAAGTATTCCCTTTGAATTAGGTTGTAACCCATTTAGGGAATTTTCTTATGAGAGACATTTACATGCTTAAAAGGTCTTGTATGGAGATGAAACTCTGGTAGTGCCCTTATAATCATGGTTTAGACACCTGGTAATTTTTGGGTATTTTATTAGATGATTTAACCAGTACTTCATTCTCAAGGCACCTGTTTTGATTTCGACTTAAGAAAAATATTTGAAGGTCCAATACTATTTTATAAATTGTGCCAATTGGTGATAGGACATTTAAGAACATTAGGAAGCTCTGTGAAATTTTATGAAATTTTTGGAGACTTAAATCAGTAGACTACTTCACAACTTTTACTATTTGAGGTTTTCTTTAAATTTTTATTTTTGTGAGAAAATGATTCTCTTGAATCCTGAAACTTAGTCAGTGCCTTTTCTGATGAATACAAGAGTTTGGTAATTTTCCCAGAATTTTAGTGTTGAACTTTTTGGTGGTTCCTTCATAAAACTACAATTTTGGACAGATGATAAACAATTAAATTAGAAGACAATTTCTTACTATAAAATTATGATATGTTGTATTTGCTATTATTTTGTCATCCTAGATTCATCATAATTTTTGAAGAGTCATATCATAAGAATTTATTACACATCATGTTCATTTTCATAGTTGGCAAATGTTTGGAGAAATTAAAATAAATACTAAATGATTAAGGAAAAATATGATTCTTTGGACTTAGTCTTATAACATCATGATAGACCTCCAAGAAATACCATGCATCAGTTGGATGAATATTTGGAGTACCTCTAGTTGTAAGCTTCATATAGTTAGTTTGGTCTGCGCTTAGTAAAACTGTGAAACTTAGGTAACTAGTGGCCTACTAAGTGGGAATGACATGTAGTTGGTGTAAATGGTCAGGATGAGGAGATTTAGGTCACCAAAAAGGAGTTATATATTAAGAGTGCTTGGTGAGTTAAGGGTAAGGTAGTGCTTGGGATTGACGAATGATCGTCTTTTCCCTAGCGTGTCATAAAACACTTAGGTTTAACTCAAGTGAAATGATAAGAGGGGTGTTCTTATGGGTAAATACCAATAACAGTAAGTATCTTGAGAAAAGGGAACTTTGGGGTGTCATCCCATACAGTTCCTAGTACCGTAGCGAGCCCCTTACAGGGTAACCCTCGGGAAGTCCAAGATTAACCATAAGTCGTAGGAGTATAGAAGATGCTCAAGACTAACTAATAACACATTCACTCGGGCTCCGTTGTCATGGGAGTTTGGTTGGTTTGGTACCCCGAGTTGTAGGCTCGGTGGTGGTTTGTGCGGATTGTGGATCCGGTGAGTTGTGACTCAGTTTGGTTCTTGGTTGGGCAAGTTAAGTCCAGGTGGTTTATGTTTGGAGGTTGTAGATAGATAGTAGAACATGTTGCATGTGCACAAGGTGGTGGGTCCTTAGTGTCGATGGTCGTTGCACCGACGTTGGTACTCGGGCTCGACAGTGTGGAATTTGCACTTAGCCATAAAAGTCTAGTGGTCCAGCCAGTAAGAGTACGCAGATGCTCCTCGGTTTTGCATTGAGGCATACGATAGGTCTATGTTAGGTAGTGCATATACCAACCTAGAGGTGGGCGAGGCCCAACCCACCGCTTCCGTTTGCCACTACGGGAGTATCCTGGGAGTCTTGCTAGCTCCAAAAAGGGGGAACTAAAGGTCTATGCACATAGAGTCATAGTGTGTGAGTTGCACTTGTGTGAACATAGCATAACTGCATACCTTGCATGCTATAGCATAAACATTGCATTTCAACCCCTACCCCTATCGTATAAGTCGGTTATGGGACTTCTTATACGATAAGCCTTGCTAAACGACCCCTTGGTCTATAGGTTTGTGTGGGCATTCTTATAAATCAATGGTTACTTTTTCTATTATATACATGTCATTATTTACTGCACTTTACATATTCTTTACCTGCTCTTGCTATGCTTATTAACTGTTTCATTTATAATTACATATACTTGTGTAGTGGTAGATCTTTTCCTGTAGATTATACCCTGGCATCTGCTATTGTTTTTACCCCTTGTTTGTCCTCCGCTTCATCCTTCCCGCTCGGTGCCTAGGAGTCACCGGGGGAGGGGTGGGGGATTGGCTTAGTCTTTTTGACTAACGGTCGGTGGACCTTATCATTTTAGGAGACCGCGGCGACGGAGCAGCACCAGAGGCCGGTGCAGATGGAGGCGGGGCAGTCTAGCACGGGAGCACCGATGACAGGATCCGTGAGTGGCTATTAGTTCTAGTTGTTTTGCTTCCGCGAGCGATTTTGTAGTGAGGATTGATGTATCGGGCAGGAGCCCTTGTTATCTCTTTTTATTTCAGTTATATTTATGTGAACATCTCTTGTGGATGTTTTACCTTTTCTATGTGATATGGACTTGGCTTTCTTTGTAGCTTATTTTTCTTTGCTTCTTCGTGATCGATTTGGCCTGCAGACCATGCACCCCAACCCCTCTCGGTCCCACCACAGGGCACAATGGGTTGTTGGAGACCGCAGTCCCTCCTTGATGAGAATTGAGTCAGTTAAGCGGCAGCGCATGGACTTCCCAGGAGGTCACCCATCCCAGAATTGCTCCAGCCCGAGCACGCTTAACTATGGAGTACTTTCACTTCTCATCACCAATGCTCAATTGGTGATGAGAAGTGAAAGTACTCCATAGTTAAGCGTGCTCGGGCTGGAGCAATACTGGGATGGGTGACCTCCTGGGAAGTCCATGCGCTGTCGCTTAACTGGCTCAATTCTCATCAAAGAGGGATTGCGGTCTCCAACAACTCATTGTGCCCTGTGGTGGGACAGAGAGGGGTTGGGGTGCATGGTCTGCAGACCATCTGGTTAGGCTGAACCCTTCCGGTGCTAGCTGGGTCCCGTGTTGGCGGGCCTGGGCCGGGAGGGTGTCGGCGGTCCAGCTGGGTACCGTGTTGGCGGGCCTGGACCGTTACAAAAAGTCTTATCCTCCAGGATTGCACTTTTTGTAACGGTCCAGACCCACCAACACGGGACCCAGCTGAACCATCAGCACCCTCCCAGCCCATGCCTGCAACACAGGAACCAGCTGGCACCGGAAGGGTTCACCCTAACCAGATGGTCTGCAGACCATGCACCCCAACCCCTCTCTGTCCCACCACAGGGCACAGTGGGTTGTTGGAGACCGCAGTCCCCCTTTGATGAGAATTGAGTCAGTTAAGCAGCAGCGCGTGGACTTCCCAGGAGGTCACCCATCCCAGAATTGCTCCAGCCCGAGCACGCTTAACTATGGAGTACTTTCACTTCTCATCACCAATTGAGCTCAATTCTCATCAAAGGGGGACTGCAATCTCCAACAACTCACTGTGCCCTGTGGTGGGACAGAGAGGGGTTGGGGTGCATGGTATGCAGACTATCTGGTTAGGCTGAACCCTTCCGGTGCCAGCTGGGTCCCTTGTTGGCGGGCCTGGGCCGGGAGGGTGTCAGCGGTCCAGCTGGGTCCCGTGTTGGCGGGCCTGGACCGTTACACGGCGGACCTGCCAGCTAGATGAGAGCCTGGTCAGCGGGTCTGCTCGGGGCCAACCTTTGAATCTTGCGAAGCTGCCACCGAGTGAGCCTACGGCCCTGCCAGCTAGATGAGAGCCTGGTCAGCAGGTCTGCTCGGGGCCAACCTTCTATCTTGTGAACCTGCCATCGAGTGAGCCTTCGACCCTGCCAGCTAGATGAGATCCTGGTCAGCGGGTCTGCTCAGGGCCAACCTTTGAACCTGCCACTGAGTGAGCCTACGACCCTACCAGCTAGATGAGAGCCTGATCAGTGGGTCTACTTGGGGCCAACCTTTGAATCTTGTGAACCTGCCACCGAGTGAGCCTACGGCCCTGCCAGCTAGATGAGAGCCTGGTCAGCAGGTCTTCTGGGGGCCAACCTTTGAATCTTTCGAACCTGCCACCGAGTGAGCCTACGACCCTACCAGCTAGATGAGAGCCTGGTCAGCAGGTCTGCTCGGGGCCAATCTTTGAACCTTGCAAACCTCACCTCACATGCTATTGTACATAGATATAAAAGAGGAATGAAGTTTAAAGAGTTAAGTATTTTCATCATATGATCTTAAGGGTAAAAGCGCTTCAAGTCATCACCGCTCCACGTGTGACCGATGGACTCGTCTTCTACATTATGGAGGCGGTATCCCCCTGTATTTAAGGCTTCTTCCACGACATAGGATCCCTCCCAATTGGGATTGAGCTTTCCTACCGCGGTAGACCTTCTGGCTGTGTCGACCTTTCTTAAGACGAGATCCCCCTTCTCGAATTGTTTGATCCTGACTTATTTGTCAAAGTACTTGGGCATTCGTCGATCCTCTTGCCGAATGACGGCGAGATCCCGGACCTCCTCGATCATATCTAGGGAGAGTCGCAGCTCCTCCTCGTTCCCTGCTCTCCATTCTTCATCACCCTCCTCGGCGGCCCTTACCCGCGGTGTCCTGACTTCAAACTCCACAGGAATAATAGCCTCACAACCATGGGAGAGCTTGAAGGGGGTCTCTCCAGTGGTGGTGTTGGGCGTAGTCCTTAGAGCCCATAGGACCGAAGGGAGTGGCTCCACACAATTGTTAAATTTTTGAAGTGGAAGTGGATTTGAACTGGGCGGTCTGAAGATTGGAGACCGCAGAGACCGCGCGGCCTGCGCTGGTTTTTTGGCCGGTTGTGTCTCAGGCGGGTTGTTCTGAGCGGTCTGATCTGGGAGACCGCCTCTTCTATCCGGGCGGCTTGCGCGGGTTGGTCTGGCGACTTGTCCTAAGTCGGCCAGATGTTCTTGGTCTGCCTTCTTGCAGTGACCGGGCGGTCTGACGACTATTCTAGTCGGTCTGGTTACTAAAGGAGTTTCTTGCTTTGCATTAAGACCGGGCGGTCTAGTTTTCGGAGACCGCAGTGACCGGGCGATTTGGTTCTAACCGCAAGGTTTAATAAAGGAGTTGTGAGCTATGCTGAGCTCGGGCGATCAGCTTTGTGAGACCGCTCGCAATTTGATGGGCGGTTATTGTATCCCGGTTTGTGCGGTGACGACATTCGTCTGTCCGCCTATAAATATGGGTGAAGGGCCCGTCATTCATAACAAGAACGAAAACTGTAAGAACCAACGTTGGCTTGATTGTGCCGGTCTCAAATTGAGGTCGCGCGGTCTAAGATATTTGCCTGACCGGTTTCTGTGTTTGCAGGTTAGCGGCTTGCAGCTCGCGGTCAGCTTGTCTCCCTTCTTCCAGCTTTGAATAAACCAGTCCGGGCGGACTGTGTTTAGGTGTTCGCGGTCTGTGCAGCGGACTCAGTTGATCAGGCGGTCTTAAGTGACCAGGCGGTCTTGAGTTGCGGTTTATCGCAGGTAGCAGTTCTTTGTTCAGAGTTCGCGGGTTCTTTTTTGATCAAGACTGTGCGGTCTGGGCGATCAAGAAGTGCGAACTGTTTGTTCAGCAGAGGAATAAAGTAGAACAGTTGGCGGTCTGTAGTTGCGGTCTGGCAGGTGCAGTCTGTACTCTATTCGCGCGGTCTCAACGGCTTCTGTCCGACTTGTTCTGTTCGCGCTGTCTGGCGGTTTCAAGTCGTCAGGTCGGTGAAGCTTGTTTTTACACTTATGTTGTGTGCTTCTCTTCTCCGTGATTCTTATGAATCATGTCTCGCCATGTATACCTCGCATTGTAAAGAGATAGTCAATACCATAGTACTATTCATTCTTCTCATTGTCACTGTTGTGTTACACTTGTGAAAGGTTTTGTGAAGTGTGTCCCGCATATTTTTTCACATCATCTACGAACCTCAAGTTTTTCAACACCAATTCCCCTTCAAATTCTCCACTTTCTTTTTGAGCAGGTTTACTATGATCTTGTTCGCCGCCTCTACCTGCCCATTGCTCCTGGGGTGATAGACGGATGTGAAACTGAGTTCTATCTCCAACTAGCTGCAGAAGTCGATGAACATTTTCTCTGGAGGCAGCCAAATCTTTCATAAGATTGACATTTTCTTCACTTAGTTGGTTCATTTCAGCCAACTGATTTCTGAGAGAGATTATCTCTGTCTCAGATTTAATTAAATCTATACAAAGAGCTTTGAATTCATCTTTGATTTCAATTGAATTAAAATCAAAGGTAGACATTACCTGATCACTATCAGCTTCAGATTCTGATTCTTCTGAATTATGTCCTGAGGCATTGATAGTCATCATACAGAAGTTTATTTCTTCTTCATCATCACTGGAGCTAGATGATGATGCATATTTTGACTCACTGTTTGAGTCATATATAGCCATCAAGCACTGGTCCTTCTCATTTGAATTTTCTTCATCTTCAGAAGAGCGGGATCAAGATTCTGATTCTGTTTCACTCCAAGATTCAGCTACAAAGCCTCTTCCCATATGCTTGTGTTTGTGGGAGGAAGGATTGCTGGAGTGCCTTTTCTCTTCTTTCTCTTTTCTCTTTTCTTTCTTTTGGTTCTCTGGACACTCAGGTAGAATGTGTCCAGGTTTCCTGCAGCCAAAACAAATTATTTCTTTAGAATTAGATTTGTCATACCTTGGCTTTTCTCTGGATCTTGAATCCTTCTTTCTGAAATCCTTTCTAGCCATCTTGTAGAATCTCTTGGCTAAAAGACTCATAAACTCCACTTCTCCTGGAGCTTTATCTTCCTCTTCAGTTGCTTGGAAAGCAATGCTCTTTTCCTTCTTGGATGTTGGTGAGGAAGTGGATTGTTCAGCTTCTCTGGACTTGATAAGCTGCTCATAGGATTTGAGATTGCCTAACAAGGTCTCAGTAGAGATCTCATTAAGGCTTCTGGCTTCCTTGATTGGCCAGATCCTAGAGTCCCATGTGCTGGGGAAGCACATTAGGATCTTATCATTGACCTCAGTGATGGAGATCACTTTGTCCAAAGTCTTCAGCTCATTGCTTATGAGGCTGATCCTGTTGTGCATATCAGCAATACTTTCAGTTTCTCCCTTCTTGAAATTCTCATACTGGGAGATGAGATGAAATCTTCTATCTTTTCTCTCATCTGCAGATCCTTCAACCATGTTGTTGAGGGACATCCAGATTTCTCTGGCTAAAGTGCATTCCACAACTTTTTGAAAGATGTCATCAGGCATTGTCTGTGCCAATATGTTCATAGCTTTGACATCAACACTTCTCTGCTTCTTTTGAGCATCTGTCCACTCAGGAGGTGGAACAACATTATTGTTTGTTGTTGCTTCAGTGCTTATTGTTGCTGTAGGAGTAGGAGGTCCTGTCAAAATGACATTAAAAATATCTTCGTCAATAGAATTCATATATAATCTGATCCTTGCCTTCCATAATGCAAACTTATTTAGATTGCACATAGGAGGTCTTGTGCTTGAGTATTCTTTGTTCTGTGTCATGGATTTTTAGCAAAAGAAACTCTAGAAGAAAATTAAGATCTAATTGATCTTTTGATTCAGGTGTTAGCCTATAAACAATCAACCAACATCTGATACCAATTGAAAGTCCTCTGATATTAGTTGAAATCTCGGATACCAATTGAAAGTGAGGTTAGATCTTAAAGTTACTCTAGAGGGGGTGAATAGAGTATTAAAAAGTTTTTCACATATTTTTATAGCGAAATTAAAATAGTGATATTTATATGTGTATAACAGAGTGAGTTATAAAAACAAAATAAAAACAAAGCACAGCAAACACAAGGATCTATAGTAGTTCCCCAATAAACCTTGGTACATCTACTCTTCTACCACCCTTGGTAGGAATCCACTAGGTTTTTGATCAGGTGCCCTATCACCAATGGGGTTTTGATCAGGTGCCCAATACACCATGTTGGGACTCGACGCAACCAACTCGACCAAAAGCCCGGACTTTTGGTGAAGGCGCAATCTATCCTTTATAGAGCTGGTCACCCGAGCAGGATCCACGGGGCAGCCAGTTAGGCCCACGGGGGATACGCCCTTCCGCTTCGAATAGCGCAGCATGCCGGGGCAATTGCTGACCGCAGCCCAACAATCCCCCCCCCCCCCCCCCCCCCCCCCAGCAACGACCTGGGGTTTCAAACCCGCGACCCCCTCTGATACCACTTGTTGGGACTCGACGCAACCAACTCGACCAAAAGCTCAGACTTTTGGTGAAGGCGCAATCTATCCTTTATAGAGCTGGTCACCCGAGCAGGATCCACGGGGCAGCCAGTTAGGCCCACGGGGGACACGCCCTTCCGCTTCGAATAGTGCAGCACGCCGGGGAAATTTCTGACCGCAGCCCAACACACCAACTTGAGCTTTTGATCAGGTGCTCAAACCAAACTACAGGTTTTTGTTTAGGTGACCTGCCACCAATGGGTTAACTTTTGAAGGGAGTTAGAACCCTGTACAAGAGGGGATAAAGAGGGTTATGAAGTTCTTCTCTGTCAATATTCTGAGAGAAGACTAGTGTATTTGATGATGTAAAGCTCCCCCTGTCTGATAGAAATTAGTTGGCAATTGAGGATGGAGCTTTCTCTTGAATGTAGATCTTCCTTTGATAGCTGATGAATCTGAGAGACAAAGGTTTCTCATATTGTTTGTTGCTCTTGAAGATCTTGAAACTTGCAGCAGAAATCTGAGATAAGATCTTTGTTGTTGTTCTCAGAGAATGAAAGAGCTGCTTGAGGAAGATGAAGATCTGTAAAGCTTTTTCTTTCTGTATATCTTTTTCTTCTTCCTCTCGACTGTATTCTTCTTCTCTTTTCTTCTTGCTGTTGTAAAGCTGTAATAATGTGTGTCTCTTTCTTCCTTCTTCTTTTTGACAATATATCTCTGATTTGAAATCCAAATCCTCTGAATAAGGAATAGAATAATCAAGAAGATTATTTCTTAGAACTGCAAGCCAATATTTAATTCCTTTTCTTTTTTAATTAATGTATCCTTTTCCGCCAAAAGGCTATTTTCTCGGGAAGAGAATGGAAAGGTATAAAATAAAAAGGAAAGATAATATCCTTGACTTATCTGGAATAAATAGAGTCATTGCTGATAATCTGAGAATTGAGTTCGTTGAACAGAATGTTGGATTTCGTTGAACTGAACATCTGTTGCTGATTCATCGACCGCAGACTAGAATTCGTCGATCTCAAGTTGGAGTTCGTCGAACTGAAAGATAAACTGCTAAATCTGGCTGGAAGAATTGAATTAGTCGAGTTGTGAATGAATTTCGTCGAACGCAGAGGGAAGTTCGTCGAACGCATAATAGAGTTCGTCGAACACAGAACTTTGGCAAGATCGTCGAACTGGAGAATGTCGTTCGTCGAACATAGGATGGAGTTCGTCGAACGCAGTATGGAGTTCGTCGAACGCAAAAACTGAACTTTTCCTTAAGATCTAACAGCCTAAGACCTTGACCCCTAAGACTATACATTGGGGTCAACTTAGTCCTAATAAATATAGTGATCCTAGCCCAAATCAGTAATAAGGTTGTTCCAACAGAAACTCTGCGCGGAGATATCGGCTTTGGACCCGGATGGGCCTATCTCAGAAGCTAAGCTGAAGAGGCACATAATCCACAGCTTATGGAGGGAGTATGTGGCCTTTGTGACTTCTGTTCAAGGCTGGGCCGATCAGCCTTCGTTGCTGGAGCTGGAAAACTTACTTGCTTCGCAGGAAAGTTTGGCTAAGCAAATGGATGGGATGTCTGTCTCTGGGGGAGAAGGCGAGGTTCTCTTCTCTAGCAAGAAGAAGAGATGGGACAAGAAGAAGAAAACATCTGGAGATGATGGTCCGTCTACTTCATATCAGCAGGAGAGGAGCTATGCTCCTAAGCGTGATGGGATGAAGCAGGAAGGACCTAGATGCTTCAGGTGCAATATGCTTGGTCATTTCAAAAGGGACTGCAAGGTGAATCTTCAGCCAGGGCATGCTGCAGGGAAGGAGGAGGCTGGTTCCAATTCTAAAGGTAGTTGGGGTGGTGGATGTGCATTCATGACGGGCATGTGTGTTCGGGCCATGACTTCCATCAACTATCAGGATGATTGGATTGTTGACTCTGGGTATGGTCATCACCTCACCGGGGATGAGTCGAAGTTCTCCTCGTTGCAGACATATACAGGTAATGACGATATCATTACGGCTGATGATATTGTTCATGCAGTTGAGAAGGAGGGTGTGGTTTCATTGAACGATGATAGAGGTACTATTATGTTGAAGAGTGTCTATCATGTTCCGGGGATGAAAAATAACCTCTTCTCGGTGACCAATGCGGTGGATGCTGGCTATCACGTTCTGTTTGGTCCAACAGAAGTGAAATTTCTCCGAAATGTTTCAGCGGTGAAAGCTGAGGTCACTCATGTTGGGAGACGGGTGAAAGATTTGTTTGTTCTTTCAACAAATTCTTATGTTGATAAGATGAGGTCTAACGACAGCGCTGCTATATGACATGAAAGGCTTGGGCATGATGGAATGGATAAGCTAAAAGCTATGGCGGGAAGAGGCCTGGTGAAAAGTCTGTCTAGCTTGTCATCTTTCGGGGATGGTCAGTTTGTGCAGGTTGTCAGTTTGGTAAAGCTCAGCGCTTTCCATTTGACAAATCACAAAGCAGATGTAAGAGACCATTGGAGTGCATCCATGGTGATCTGTTTGGACCTACCGACACTGCCAGTCTTGGAGGTAGCAGGTACATGCTGATTTTGGTTGATGACTTCACCAGATATACTTTGGTATATTTTCTGAAGGAGAAGTCGGAGGCTTTCGAGAAGTTTGTGGAGTTCAAGGAGCTGGTGGAAGGTCGGTTAAACCTAAGGGTAAAGAAGTTCAGAACAGACAATGGAGGGGAGTTCACCTCCAAGGAGTTCTTTAACTTCTGCAGGAAGCATGACATCCAAAGGGAGCTTTCTTGTGCTCACACTCCACAACAGAATGAAGTTGCAGAGCGGAAGATCCGTCACCTGACGGAGACCTGTAAATGTTGGCTTCATGCCAAGAATATTCCTAAGTCCTTTGGGGCAGAGGGTATGTCATGTGCAGCTTCTGTTATCAACCGGATGCCCCCCAGTCCCATCAACATGAAGAACCCTCATGAGTTGATGTTCAAGGAGAAGCCAAGCGTGGAACACTTTTGAGTGTTCGGTTCTACCTGCTTTGTGCATGTCCTGGATGCCCTTCGAACGAAGCTAGATGCTAAGGCAAGGAAGCTAGTCTTCGTCGATTATTATGACCGGAAGAAAGGGTAGAGATGCATGGATCCCGAGACACGGAGATATGTGGTCTCTAGGGATGTGGTATTTGACGAGCTGACGTTATACCAAGGTAGCTCTTCTGTTGAGTTACAAGGGAGCAGGGTAGATGGTGGACCAGTGGAAGCTGCTAAGGAAGTTCTGGTGGAGTTACCTGTTTCTCCAGGTGCTCCTTGTATTACTAGCTCTGAGTCAGGTGCTTCAGGTTATGGAAGAAGGGGGATCGAGGCTCCATGTCTATCTGAGAGGAGAGCTAGTCCAGAAGTTGCAGTGGAAGAGGTGGTTCAGAGTCAAGCTCTAAGGAGGTCCAAGAGGACTATTATTCCACCTGATCGGTATACGGGCCGGAATTTGGTGAGCTTTGTCTCATGTTTCTTCACAGGTCCCCTGGATGAGAGAGAGCCATCTTGTTATGAAAACGCCGTTGGAGTCAAGGAGTGGGAAGGAGCCATGGATGAAGAGATGGCTGCCCTCAGGAAGAATGAGACTTGGGACTTGGTGCCTAAGATTGAGGGGGTTACTCCAGTGACTTGCAAGTGAGTTTTCAAACTAAAGAAGAAGGCTGATGAAAGTATTGAGCGGTACAAGGCTCGCCTTGTAGCTCGAGGTTTCTCTCAGAAGTATGGGGAGGATTATGAAGAAACGTTTAGCCCCGTTGCTAAGATGACTTCGGTCCGGGTGGTGATCGCATTGGCAGCTTGCCAAGGGTGGAAGATTTGGCAACTCGACGTGAAGAACGCTTTCTTATATGGCGAGATTGACAAGGATATCTTCATGGATCAGCCACCTAGGTATGTATCCGAAGAGAACCCAAGATATGTTTGCAAGCTCAAGAAGGCTCTTTACGGCTTGAAGCAAGCGCCTCGGGCGTGGCATGGGAAGATCGCAGAATACCTCCAATTCTGCGGGTACTTCGCTTCTAATTCAGATTTGAGCTTATTCGTAAAAAAGACGGGGGAGCTTCAAGTCTTGGTGCTGCTGTATGTTGATGATATGATCGTCACGGGGAATTCAGAGATGGAGGTAGCTTGGCTTCGTGCTGAGCTAGCTATCAGATTTGAGATGAAGGATTTGGACGAGCTCCACCATTTCCTTGGGCTCGAAGTGGAGAGGAAAGAGAGCGGGATGCTCGTTTCCCAAAAGGGCTATGCGGATCGAATCGTGAAGAGATTCGGAATGGAAGGGGGGAAGAGCAGCTCTACTCCACTGGAGGTTGGAGTTCATCTTCGGCGAGATGAAGGAAAGGTTCTTACCGATCCATTGGTGTTCCGGGCTTTGGTCGGAAGCTTGATATACTTGACGATCACGAGGCCAGATATTGCTTATGCAGTTGGCAGGGTGAGTCGGTTTATGGCAGAGCTTCGGAAGCCTCATCTTGTGGCGGCTAGGAGTATATTGAAGTATGTCAAATCCACCTCAGATTTGGGTCTCTTCTATGGGAGAGATTCATGCTTTTGCTTGCACGGGTACATGAATGCTGATTATGGAGGGGATTCGGATGATCGGAGATCTACGTCTGGATATGTATTTATGATGGGCGCTACAGCTATATCATGGTGCAGCAAGAAGCAGGATTCTGTGTCTGTCTCTACCACGGAAGAGGAGTACAAAGCTTCGGCTTTGGCGGCTCAGGAAGCCATCTGGCTTAGGTGGCTTGTGGAGGACATTCATAGGGAAGTGGGAGGTCCTACTCTGCTATGCGGTGACAACGAGAGTGCTCTCAAACTGGTGAACAATCCAGTTTGTCACGTGCATACGAAGCACATAGAGATTCATCACCATTTCATTCATGAGAAGGTGTTGGAGGGATCTCTGATTGTGGAGCATGTGCAGAGCAAGGAGAACATTGCTGACATATTCACTAAGCCACTGTCGAAGGGACCTTTTGTTCGGTTCAGAGTTTTCTTGGGCTGACTTCCACTTCCCACTTCAAGGGGGAGTGTTAAATTTTTGAAGTGGAAGTGGATTTGAGCTGGGCGGTCTGAAGATTGGAGACCGCAGAGACCGCGCGGTCTGTGCTGGTTTTCTGGCGGGTTGTGTCTTAGACGGGTTGTTCTGAGCGGTCTGATATGGGAGACCGCCTCTTCTGTCCGGGCGACTTGCACGGGTTGGTCTGGCGACTTGTCCTAAGTCGGCCAGATGTTCTTGGTCTGCCTTCTTGCAGTGACCGGGCGGTCTGATGACTATTCTAGTCGGTCTGGTTACTGAAGGAGTTTCTAGCTTTGCAATAAGACCGGGCGGTCTAGTTTTCGGAGACCGCAGTGACCGGGCAGTTTGGTTCTAACCGCAAGGTTTAATAAAGGAGCTGTGATCTATGCTAAGCTCGGGCAGTCTGTTTTACGAGACCGCATGTGATCTAATCCCCGGTTATTGTATCCCAGTTTGTGCGGTGACGATATCCGTCTGTCCGCCTATAAATAGGGGTGCAGGGCCCGTCATTCATAACAAGAACGAGAACTGTAAGAACCAAAGTTGGCTTGATTATGTCGGTCTCAAATTGAGGTCGCGCGGTCAGAGATATTTGCCTGACCGGTTTCTGTGTTCGCAGGTTAGTAGCTTGCAGCTCGCGGTCAGTGTTGGACATGTGTGTCACATCCCTTTGTTTGAGAATAACAAATCCCATATTGTATTTGATATTGCTTGTAGTGTGTTTATAGTGTGCAGGAACTATATGTACAATACTCCACAGGTATAAAGCAGCTTGGAACAATCTTTTGAAAGGAGCAGCGCTACCGCCAGCGCTATCGCTGACGCCATCACTACCGCCAGCGCTATCGCTACCGCCAGGCGCTATCTCCAGTTCGTGCATAGCGACGGTTTCGCAACCGCTACCGCTACTGCCAGCGCTACCGCCAGCGATATCGCTACTGCCAGGCGCTATCTCAAGTTCGTGCACAGCGCCACGCCGCCGACGACTTCGCAACTGCTCCACACGAACGCTGCCGCAGGCGCTAGCCACTACCGCAGGCGCTAGCTCCAAGTTCTATAAAATGCTAGGCTCTCTCTCATTTTGGTTAGATATCCCAGAGAGGTTGCTTGTGCCACAATTCCAGTGTTGTTATGCTGCCGAAGATGGATCTCCCACAAAAAGCTTAAGGAGAATTCTGGAGGAGGACTATGTCACGCTACATCCGAAGGACGATCGCTTCTACCTCGCTTATGCTACAGCGATCTTTCATCCTCGACTCCAGAGATCTCATATAGGGAGTTTTATTATTGTTTTTCATTATTTCCATTCCATACTTTCTTTGTAACCGTTTAAAGAATTCGCCTTGTGTTGGCGACTAGGTCTAGGTGATTAGATCTAGGGGGTGCTCGAGGCCATATCCAGGGAAGGATTGGCTAGAGCGGCTTGAGGCCATATCCGGGGAAGGATTGGCTAAAGCCAACCGGTTCGTGGGGATGCCAGTCGGTATTGAAAAGGAAAAATTATTTACATTTGTACGCCTCCGATTTCTAGCGATATAGAAATCAAATTTATGTAAACACCATTTTTATATAAATACAATCATGTCTCTATTTGTGTTTACTTGATTTCTCACTTTTGGCGTTATCTCTAAAATATTGGTTACAAAGCTTTCAATTCAAATCACTTTGTCTAAATTGTTTATCTTAATCTATTTCATCATATAACAATTTAGCACTTGTTTCTAAATCCTAAACTTGCAAATTATGATATTTTCTTCCTTTAGCTAAATTGTTATTTTGTGTTCTAATATTAATTTATACAATTTAGTAATTTCCATAAAATTATAAAAAGATTTTTATTCCCTCATTCACCCCCCCCCCCCTCTAAGGGCGCCGTAAGATCCAACAAGTGGTATCAGAGCGCAGATTATTCCAAACGGTTTAAAAACCAGGAATAATGATGTTTCATGATCTTGCTTCTACTAGTGGGGGAAATTTTCTTAAAAAAAAAAATCTTTAGCACCACCTTTGTTTGAAGGCAAAAATTATAATTGGTGGAAATTTCTTATGAAAAAAAGTCTTAAATCTTTGGATATTGAAGTATGGAATATTACTATTAAAATGCCCCCAAGTATTCTTAATAAAAATGAAATGTTTTTAAATGCCAAATCTATGAATAGTCTATATTGTGCATTAAATCAAAATATTTTCAAACTTATTTATACACTTCCCACTGCTTATGAAGTTTGGAAATTTCTTGAGAATACTTATAGTCTTCCTTCTACAGATGATGAACAAGAGGAATTCCTTATGGATCCAAGAGAAGAAATCGACGAGGAATTCCTTATGGATCCAAGAGAAGAAATCGACGAGGAATTCCTTATGGATCCAAGAGAAGAAATCAATGAGGACTTATGCTTGGAGGAAGAAGAATACAACGTCACAATATTGGACTCATTTGTTAGCAACACATCAAGCAAAAGAGAAGACGGAAACTATAGCAAGGTAAGAAAATCTAAATCTTCTTTTTTTGTATCAAATTCTATTTCTACTTCTCGTATGCTTAAAATTGCTAAACGTAAAATTTTAAAGTTAAAGATTGCTAATTCCAAATTACGTTTAGAAAATAAATCTTTAAAAGCAAACGATAATGTAGAATCAAATATTGATGTGATAAATTCTCTTTCACGCTCTTTAGTCAAAATTCATATTCCTTGTCTTAATTGCAATTTATTAAAAGAGAAATTCAAGGAAATTGAAAAACGGCTCTTAATTTCTAAAAGGCATAATGAAAAATTGTTAATTGAAAATGATGTTTTATCTTGTAAGTTAATACAATTAAAATCTTTTGCTGAAAAATTTCAAATGTCATGTAATGAATTTCATCATAAGATTTTGAATAACAAAGATAAATTAACTTACAAAATCATTTCTAAAAAGGATCATTTTCATACATCAACTCAAAAGGAGTTTAGTTTCAAAAAGAATTATGATCCTCACAAAATTCTTAAGAGTCATTATTATAAGTCTCAATATATTTTTAATCATGACTCAAATTTAAAAACTCCTTTTCATGAAAATCTAAATATAAAATATTATCCTTCATATTATAAGAGTATGTCTATAAGAATGAGTGGTAATGAAAATCATCAAAATAATAATCAATCTTTTAAAACATATTGTAACCCACTCTTTCAACAATCACTTCTAAAGAAAGACAATCACTCTTATAAAATTTCAAAGAATCTATATAATGAAAATCATTATGATTATCAACATCAATCTATTTTGAAAAATAATTTGAATAAACATAAATCACAAATGAATTATTTTTCAAACAAATATAATCATATCAAGATGTCACATAATCATAATATGAATTTAAAATATAAACCACCAAGGTATGAATGGAGATCCTTAAAGAAAAATGATGCATCAACTTTAATAGAAAAGGCCCATTTACCCTTGTCTCCTAAACGGTCATCATGTCATATTTGGGTGCCCAAAGGAACCATTACACATGGTCAACTTTGGATACCTAAATCTCTTATTCATTAGAATCCTATCATTTGCATGAAGTAGAAACAAATAAAAATGAAATATCACTACTCTACTTCATGATATGCTTATTGTCTCTTTTCTTTATTTTTTATTTTTTGAACAAACATGCTATGATCTCTTTATATATCATGAAATATGACTTTCATATATTAAGCCTAATGTTTATCAAATCAAATTTGAATTAAAATTGAACATTAAGTCATATATATTTTTTCAAAGTGATCTATATCTCATCTTTGATTGTACTTTATCCTTTTAAATCCTTTACCCTTAATTGTCTTGAATTATCATTAGAAATTGAATATTGAAATTATTATCAAGACTATTGAAACTATTTTAAAAATTGGATTTAAATGGTTTATTAAAGGGTTAAACTAAAAATTAAAATGTGCCACAATTTTTTTATTATTCTATATTTGTTTGTTGCATATGATAGCCCTTATAAACACATGTTTGATCTTTCAAAAATGCGAGTTTACGATCAAAACTTCAAACATCCATATCTTTTGATCCGCTCGCCTGATTTTCGCGTTTAATATATTTTTGGAAAGAGCACAAAAATCTCCATTCAACGGCAAACTAGGCTTGCTCATTTAAGTTCTTTTTGGTGCTGTCATCTTGCCCAATTTCAACTCCGTTTTTAAAAGCTATCTTAGTTTGCTTGATTTGAAAATTTCTGTGTTTATGGAGTTTTCATCACATGCTATCCTTAGTATAATTGTTTCATATATTAATTTAGATGTTATGTGTGTGATATGTGTCACCAATGTTTGCATGTAATTTAGACCTTAAAATAATCTTGCATCATTAAGATCAAATCAAAAGATTAATCATTTCATTCTAGGTCTAAAGAAAATTAATTTTAAAACTTCTTATATTACATGCAACATTATCTCCATTAAATCATATATAATAACATTGCACTCAAACTCATTATTCTAGCATCACTTCTTAGTTTATGCTCAAATTTATATGCTAGGTATAACATTTACAATGTTATTAAATTATTATGATAACTATGTGATTTGAAATTATATACTAAAATTCCAACAATCACATAGTTTATGGATTAATCATTAGAATATTTATGAATATTATTTCATGAATCATATATTATCATGCAAAACTTAAGATCATTAAATTTAATTATTGAAAGCAATCTTATAAATTTCAAAAACTTTATATATATGATCTTTGTCTTTTATATGATTGGATGATCATCATTTTTCTAGACTTACAAATCAATCGTGTTCTTTCAAAAGAAAATCACTATATCATAAGCCTAGAAGGATTAGAATTCTCATACATCATGATGATCTAACATATATTATATGCAAAAATTCTCTTTAATCATAAATCATAATTCATGTTCTATCAAGACTTGTCTCAAATCGATAATAGGAATTATGAATCTTATGATAAAAATTATGAATAATGTTTTCTTTACATTATTTGATGTATTGATTTGCTTTGCTAGTGATTGCATGTATCTCTCATATTTGTAGACTCTAGAATCAACTTTGTAATGAAAGTATAAATCAAACTAAATCATCACTCCATTCTAGATCTATAAATTCTATTTTGGAATACATGCAATATTAATATTAATCTTATGACATGACATGAAATTCAAAACTCATCATACTAGCATTGTCACGTATTGAATATTAGTATTTGTGCTAGTAATCTCATATCGTCATCTCATAATAGTAGAAAAATTATGCGGCTTTATAACTCATCACATTAAACAAAACCCATAGTTTATAAATCAACCCATAGTTTAAAGCTTAAGTTGTCCAAAGATTATTCACCTTTGACTTCACATCTCACAATAGCGGGGGCGTAGGATTGGATACATTAGAGACCTAACCTCTAAGACATGTCTTGTCCTTAACCGGGGAGGGTTCCAGTGGGGCCTTGCGAGGCACTAGGGGAAAGAGTGCAAGGTTGAGTGTTCTCTAGTGTGTGCATATGGGACTAACACCCCAACCTACGGCATGTGTGCAGCTCCTCATGCTCATCCGTCACTTAGTACGGGGCTAGGGTGTAGACATTTAGTCGGGGTAGCCTTTAATCTTAGGACATACTTATATTACTCACTGCATGAACATTTTTATTCACTTATTACTTAAATCATGCATATTTTGGGTTGTTTAATAAAAAATGTCCTCTTGTGTTTGCATAATTTATTTATTTTGGCTTAAATGTTTTTGTAAAACACATGTATTTGAAAACGCTAATGTTTTATGCAATTTGAGCAATCAAGACATCTCTGATAATTACAAAATTTCTGCATAAGACTACTCTAAGGACACTTAATCAAAATCAAAAATCAAAAATTTAAATTCTCAAAAAATCACGTACTGTTTGTCGCGCTATCACTAGCGCCGGCGCTAGCGTGGGTGTGTGATTTTTCTGTTTTTTAAAATTTTTAAAAATCAACAAAAATATGTTAGTTTATTTGTGCAAATTTATTTTTGTGTTTCTGTCTATTTTATTTTTGTTTTATTTAAATTATGAAAAATCAACTATAAAAGTTCAAAATTCAAAAATACAAAAATATGTTTTATGGTTTTCTGTTTTATTCATATTATGAAAAATCAACTACAAAAATTCAAAATTCAAAAATACAAAAATATGTTTTTTTTATATTTGTGTTGTATTCATATTATGAAAAATCAACTACAAAAATTCAAAATTTCAAAAAAATGACAAAAATATGTTTCTATGATTTTCTATTTTTTAATTGATTTAAAAATGATAAAACAAAAAAAACTGTACGATCTTTATTGCCAATATCAAGCATGTATGAATTCTATTTAGAATTATTTACAATGTTAAAACATATTCTTTCAAATTACTATGAACATTGTTTTGCTTATCATGCTTTGATATATCTATTTAAAGTGCATCAATTGTATTGAAAAATGTGTAGAACCAAGCTTAGCATGCCTCTAAGTATGAGTAAATGTTTTATGATTGATAATGATACATTTCACTCACTTATTTTGGTAATCAACATGTGTGTCTAAATCTAAAAATGCTTGCTTGTGTATTGTATTTGTACAATGAATTAAAACTTGCATAAGTTTATTGCCTACACTACATTTTGAATTGCACTTATGAAATTTAGAAAAGTGGTTAAGTTTAAAATTTTGGTTTGCAAAACAAGTGTATTCGGAGAATGTTGTCTCACAAATGTGAACAAAAAAAAAATTATATATGTAGACAAATATAACTCCACCAAGCACTACTTGAACCTCCTGATAAGTCTTCATAAGCATTGTGAGGTTGAGCACCTTGCAAAGAATAGTAAAGTGTCTTGTGCAAACCTTGGTTATTACACCACTTTGTTCAAAACTATGTGCATTAAAAGTGTGTGAAAGTAATTTACTTGTGTTTTATTGTGCATTTTACTTTACATATGTCTTGTATTTTGGTGATTTAAATCAATTGTTAACATTGCCCAAAATACACTTATGTGCACATCATTATCTTTCATAACACTTCTTCTCATGAGTATTGGATTCTAATGCTTTATTTATACTACTCTTTATATAAAAATGCACTAGATAGCCTAGCATGATCTCTACAATGTTTTTGTATCTATTGAACTCTAAATTAAGTAACATTGTAGTATAATATCTCTTTGATATGTTCATTTCATGCTTGGTATTTTTATGAAAAACTTTGAGATTTCAAAAGGTTAAAACATCTTTCAATTTTGAACTAAAACTCATATTTTTACATATGCTTTTCATGCTTACAAAAAGATGTTATTATAATCTTCTGCTTGCTTACAACTCTTATCTTTATATTTGAAATCTTTTATATATGCTATGCTTAAACTCTTTATCATTCTTTATATTTCGAAAAGCTCGATCATGATATATAAATGCCTCCTTACTACCCTCAACCCACCTTCTTTTGATAATACCAAAAGGGGGAGATTAATTGAAGAAATCTATATATGAGAAATATAGATAAATAAGGGGAGACTAATTCATGAAATCTATCATTTAGGGGGAGTAACACATAAATTGCATTTATGTAGGGGGAGCATTAAGTTAGGGGGAGTATGCACATTATCATGCATATCATTTACTATAGTTGCACTTTTATCTTGCTTATCTTATCTATAAACACTATTGTTGATTTCTTGCTTAAAAGATTTGTTATTATCAAAAGGGGGAGATTGTTGGACATGTGTGTCACATCCCTTTGTTTGAGAATAACAAATCTCATATTGTATTTGATATTCCTTGTAGTGTGTTTATAGTGTGCAGGAACTATAGGTACAATACTCCACAGGTATAAAGCAGCTTGGAACAATCTTTTGAAAGGAGCAGCGCTACCGCTAGCGCTATCGCTAACGACAGCACTACCGTCAGCGCTATCGTTACCGCCAGGCGCTATCTCCAGTTCGTGCACAGCGACGGTTTCGCAACCGCTACCGCCAGCGCTACCGCTACCGCCAGCACTATCGCTACTGCCAGGCGCTATCTCAAGTTCGTGCACAGCGCCACTCTGTCGACGGCTTCGCAACCGCTCCACACGAACGCTACCGCAGGCGCTAGCCACTACCGCAGGCGCTAGCTCCAAGTTCTATAAAATGTTGGGCTCTCTCTCATTTTGGTTAGATATCCCAGAGAGGTTGCTTATGCCACAATTTCAGTGCTGTTATGCTGCCGAAGATGGATCTCCCACAAAAAGCTTAAGGAGAATTCTGGAGGAGGACTACGTCACGCTACATCTGAAGGACGATCGCTTCTACCTCGCTTATGCTACAACGATCCTTCATCCTCGACTCCAGAGATCTCATATAGGGAGTTTTATTATTGTTTTTCATTATTTCCATTCCATACTTTCTTTGTAACCGTTTAGAGAATTCGCCTTGTGTTGGCGACTAGGTCTGGGTAGGACTTAGGGGGAAATTCGCCTTGTGTTGGCGACTAGGTCTAGGTGATTAGATCTAGGGGGTGCTCGAGGCCATATCCAGGGAAGGATTGGCTAGAGCGGCTTGAGGCCATATCCGGGGAAGGATTGGCTAAAGCCAACCGGTTCGTGGGGATACGAGTCGGTATAGGAAAGGAAAAATTATTTACATTTGTACGCCTCCGATTTCTAGCGATATAGAAATCAAATTTATGTAAACACCATTTTTATATAAATACAATCATGTCTCTATTTGTGTTTACTTGATTTCTCACTTTTGGCGTTATCTCTAAAATATTGGTTACAAAGCTTTCAATTCAAATCACTTTGTCTAAATTGTTTATCTTAATCTATTTCATCATATAACAATTTAGCACTTGTTTCTAAATCCTAAACTTGCAAATTATGATATTTTCTTCCTTTAGCTAAATTGTTATTTTGTGTTCTAATATTACTTTAAACAATTTAGTAATTTCCATAAAATTATAAAAAGATTTTTATTCCCTTATTCACCCCTCCCCCCTCTAAGGGCGCCGTAAGATCCAACAGTCAGCTTGTCTTCCTTCTTCCAGCTTTGAATAAACCAGTCCAGGCGGACTGTGTTTAGGTGTTCGCGGTCTATACAGCGGACTCAGTTGATCAGACGGTCTTAAGTGACCAGGCGTTCTTGAGTTGCGGTCTGTCGCAGGTAGCAGTTCTTTATTCAGAGTTCGTGGGTTCTTCTTTGATCAAGACCGTGCGGTCTGGGCGATCAAGAAGTGCGAACTGTTTGTTCAGTAGAGGAATAAAGCAAAACAGTTGGCGTTCTGTGGTTGCGGTCTGGCAGGTGCAGTCTATACTCTGTTTGCGTGGTCTCAGCGGCTTCCGTCCGACTTGTTCTGTTCACGCGGTCTGGCGGTTTCAAGTCCTCAGGTCGATGAAGCTTGTTTTTACACTTGTGTTGTGTGCTTCTCTTCTCTGTGATTCTTAAGAATCATGTCTCGCCATGTATACCTCACATTGTAAAGAGATAGTCAATATCATAGTACTATTCGTTCTTCTCATTGTCACTGTTCTGCTACAATTGTGAAAGGTTTTGTGAAGTGTGTTCCGCATATTTTTTTCACTTCATCTCCGGACCTCAAGTTTTTTCAACACCAATTCCCCTTCAAATTCTCCACTTTCTTTTTGAGCAGGTTCGCTATGATCTTGTTCGCCGCCTCTACCTGCCCGTTGCTCCTGGGGTGATGGACGGATGCGAACCTTAGGTTTATCCCAATTGGCTGTAGAAGCTGATGAACTCTTCGCTAGCGAATTGCGGACCATTATCTGTGACTATGGCTTGCTGGAGCCCATATCGCCAGATGATCTCCCCCCACATGAAGTTGCGGACTACCTGGGAGGTGACCTTGGCCAAGGCCATAACCTCCAGCCACTTAGAGAAGTAGTCAACATGACCAAGAGAAACCTTCTTTGTCCAATTGCCTGGGGGAAAGGTCCTACCAGATCCATTCCCCATATGGCAAAGGGCCACGGTGCTATGATGCTCCTCAGCCTCTGGGCCGGCAAAAGTTGAAGCGGGGCGAACAGCTGGCACTTCTAGCACTTCTTGGCGAAATCTGTTACGTCCTTGCTCAAGGTCGTCCAGAAATACCCCTGCCTCACTATCCTTGACTCCAACGTTCTACTCCCCGAATGACTACCACATTCGCCGGAGTGAAACTCCTACAGGACCCTCGGGGCCTCCTCCTCGGATATGCATCGTGCTAAGAGTCCCGAGAGAGTCTTCCGATACAAGTCCCCCTCATGAAGCACGTAGTAGGCAGACTTGTACCTGAAGCGCCTTTGGTCCGGAACCTCTTCCAGAAACTTTCCTGTTGTAGGAAGGTCATGAAAGGGTCCTTCCACAAGGTTCGCTACTCTATTTCCATGAGTTCCCCTTCATCGATCGATGGGCGGAACAGATCCATCAAGGTCCCTACCGCCTGAGGACCGGACTTTGCCAGTCGATCCGCTGGGGTACTCTCTTCCCTTGGTATATGCCTGATGGAGAATGTCTTGAACGTTCTGATGAGACCTCTCGCCTTAGCTAGATACCTCATGAGTGTGGGCTCTCTTTCCTCGAACTCGCCCTTGACTTGTGAGGCTATTACCAGTGAATCTGTGAGGACCTCCACATCGTGAACCCCCAATTCCTGAGCCAGACATAAGTCGGCGGTCACAGCCTCGTATTCCGCCTGGTTGTTGGTGACGGAAAAATGAATCACTAGTGCTTGCTCAATTTTCACTCCATGGGGGCTTTCTAATACCACTCCCCCTCCCAGGGAGTTCCTTCTCAAGTCCCCGTCCACCAGCAGCTTCCAGGGGATGGTACGAAGGGACTGCTCTTCTTCCATCTCAACCACATAATCCGCCATGAAATCTGCCACAACTTGAGCCTTCATCGATAACCGCAGGACGAAGATGATGTCAAACTCACTCAGTTCCACCAACCACTTTGCGAGCCTCCCTGAATGCTCTACCCCCTGGAAGATTTTGTGAAGGGGGTGGTCAGTCACTACTTGGATTGAATGGGCCTGGAAATACGGCCTGAGTTTCCTGGCCGAGATGACCAGATCGAATGCCAGCTTTTCTAAAATTGGGTACCGGAGCTCCGCCTTCTTCAGAACCCTACTCATGTAGTAGATGGGCAGCTGCTTCTTACCCTCTTCCCGGACCAGGACGGAGCTCATGGCCTCAACCCCTACTCTGAGATACAATGCTAGACTCTCCCCCTCCTTAGGGCCCTGGAGTAGCGGAGCCTTGGTGAGATGATTCTTTAAGGCTTGGAAGGCTTCCTCACACTCCTTCGTCCACTCGAACTTTTGATTGTCCCGCAACACCTTGAAAAAGGGCGAGCATTTCTCTCATGCCCGGGAGAGAAACCTACTCAACCCTGCTAGCATTCTGGTCAGACGCTGGACTTCCTTAGGGTTCCGCGGTGATCCCAATTCCATTATAGCTTTCACCTTGTCTGGGTTAGGCTCCACCCCTGCCGGGGTGAGGAGGTGACCCAGAAACTTCCCCTTGCCGGCCCCGAAAATACATTTTGAAGGGTTCAACCTCATCTTGAACTTGCGTAGGGTGGCAAAGGTCTCTTCCAGGTCTTGGATGTGGGAGCTCACACCTTTGCTTTTCACCATGAGGTCATCCACATGTACCTCTAAATTCCTTCCCCTTTAATCCCGGAAGACTCGGTCCATCATCCTCTGGTACATCGCTCCTGCATTTTTTAGCCCAAAGGGCATCATCTTGTAGCAGTAGCATCCCTCTCTCATGATGAAGGAGACGTCCTTGACGTCTGGCGGGTGCATCCTGATCTGATGATAACCTGAAAAAGCATCTAAAAAACTCATTATAGAAAAACTGACGGCTGAGTCAACCAGCGCGTTGATCTGAGGCAAAGGATAACAATCCTTAGGGCAGGCTTTGATTAATAGTGAAAAATCAATTAACATCATCCAGCGGCCATCGCCTTTCTTTACCATGACGACATTGGAGACCCAGCCTGGATACTGGATCCCCGAGACAAAACCTGCTTTGAGGAGCTTCTCCACTTCCTCTCGGATTGGCTCCTCCAGCTTATCAGCAATGGCCCTCCTCTTCTGGCGAATGGGGCGAGTTCCTGGCTCGAGGTTGAGTCGGTGGCAGGCCACGTCCACATCGATGTCCTGCATATCGGTCGCGCTCTATGTGAAAATGTCCATGCTCTTCTGGATGCACTCCAACATTCTCTCCTTGTCCTCAGGGCCAAGGCCCCGCTGACTCGCACCTTCTCCACATTCCCCTCCCGGGTGATGACCTCCATCTCGACTATTTCTTCTGCCGCCTCAAGCCGGGACGACTCCTCCCATCTTCCCCCTGCCTTTCCCCCTTCGGCCAGGGTCTCCTTTTCCGCCGCAGCCTCCACCTCCATGGGCCCGACATGCTCTTCCTGAGCCTTCTCCATTTCCTTTCTTGGATATCGCCTTCTCCTTCCTCTTCTACCTTCTTCTCCTCTCCTGGCCCCTCAGGCCTCCTCATCTCCCGGTCTACCTTCTCAGCTTCCGCCATCCAGGAGATGGTGTTAACGGCAGTCGCGTAGCACTGCCTCGCCACCTTTGCATCCCCCTGGATTCGAACCTGGACTCCCCCGCTATGGAACTTCAAGCACTGGTGGAAGGATGAGGGAACGCACTGGAAGGTGCTGATGAGAGGGCGTCCAAAAATCACATTATAGCTGCTCGAAGCGTCGACAATGACGAACTGACAGTTCCTCGGGACCACTCCCAACATCACTTGGAGGCCGACTCCTCCCTCGACCTCCTTCATCTCCCCTGAAAATCCAAACAATGGCCCATCCGAGGCTTGCACCCTCTTCGCCTCTACCTCCATCGCGTCAAAGGCTTTCTTGAAGATTACATTCACGAAGCTCCTGTTGTCGACCAAAATCCAGGAGACCGTGAAGTTCTCGATTGCCATCTGGATCACCAAGACATCACATAATGGGTCTTCATAGTCTGGCATGTCTTCTGACGAGAAGGTGAGCTTCTCCGAGGGGGTGGGGTTTGGGAGGTCGACGCGATGCTCCTCCGGAACATCGCTTGGAAGCTCCTCTTGCGAGTGGATTCTATCCCAACCCTTCCATGGATCACTCTGATCCCTCCCCTAGCTCCAACGTATGCCCTATCTTCACACCCTATCTTCCCCTTCTTCGGGTAGCACTTCTTCAATTCTTACAGGTTGCTGTTGCTGCTGCTGACATCTAGCCCTCACCTCCCGAAACTCCGGGCAGGTGGTCGCCGCGTGACCTTTCTCTTGGTGGAAGTCGCAATTGGGCAATGCCACCCTTCCCCCTCTTCCTCCTCTTCCTCTTCCTCCTCTTCCTCCTCTTCCTCGTCCTACTGCCATGGCTTGCTCCCGAGGAGGGTGAGGGGGTCTGGGACCTTGCCTCCATCCCGGATGATTGACCCTCCCTTCCCCGTTCCCTGGTAACCTCTTTCCCGACCTTGCGCCGGTCCATCCTAGGGTCTCCAAGCCAGCCGGTTATTAGGCTCTGATGCACCCAATCCCGTTGTTGCCCCCGAAACCCCTGACCTCTGGGCTCCTCTCTTCTTCTTCCCTCCAAGTGCCTCACCTCTGGTTCGCTCAGCCTCGCCAACCTCGTTGCAAACTCCGGGTTGGGGGCCTCCCCTTCGATCTCTTCCGCCGCCCGTTCCATCAACTCCTCGAAGGATAGAGGGGCCTTTCTCTTCAGGTTCATTTTGAAAAACCCCTCCCGCAGCTCCACTATGAAGGCCAGCTGAAGGGTGAACACCGACACCTCCTGGACGAGCAGGACCTCTTCCTAGAACCTATCCACATAATGGGCTAGTGACTCCCCTAACCCTTTCTTGATTTTGAAGAGTGCCTCTGTGTCCTTCTTCCTCTTCTTTGATGTTGAGAAGCGCAGCCGGAAGCTTCGATGCAGATCCTCGAAGGCATAGATAGAGCCTACGAGGATAGTGTTGAAACCAGCAACTGGTCTCTTGAGTTCGGACCCACTGGGGGTGTAGCCGATGCTTATTTCTCCCTCACTAGACTCTCTTGACGGTGGATGCTGGAAACGGAATAGACCCAAGGCTGAAGCGAGGAGGTCCCGCCACACACCCGAAAGATCTTAGAGAGCTTCCCCTCCCAAACCAAAGCTCAACCGAGCACCTTGGAGGGCACTGGCTGCCAACCAGAACTAGCCTATAGGAGAGGATTCTCTAAAAATCGGATCCCCTCCAAGGTGCCCTTAAGGGTCTATTTATAGTTTTCCTAGGCTGGTCTACAAATAACATGAATCCGCCTTTTAATTCTACTAACAGCACCCCAAATTGGTCTGCTAATAGCCTAACTCCGTTGTTCTGAAGGGCTATTTGCAGCCCACCAGGGGTATTATGGTCATTTTCCCCTCACACCCATTTGGGCGAATGGTCCGTGAGGGCACCATTCGCTGGGCACCCGCCTGGCTGGGCGAATGCCCACGCTTCTAGGCGAGTGGTCCGTGAGGGCACCACTCGCCTAGCGCCTTCTCTCCTACAGCTTACCCCCAACAACCCGAGGGCATTTTTACCTTCCTTAGCCTGGGCGAGTGACCCGGCGAATGATCCGGATGACCCAGGTTTCGCCAGTTGGCTGGGGGGGCCCACTCGGAGAATACGGGTTGTACACAATCCCCGCTCTTTACGAGCGGTTCCTACGGTCGTAAAGAATAGTCCAACCCTGTATTCGGTGAGTGCTTGCTGACTGGATCCATAAGATTCCGTGGGTCCCACCGCCACCTTATATATATACCCTCTTGTCAGGTTTCTCTGGACCACTCTCTCATCTTGGCTCGGAGTTTCTCCACTTCCTAATGTCTTTCCACAAACCTTCTGCGAAACCCCTCTCGCGAGAGATGATCGACCGCCTAGCTGTGGCCCAAGCTGCGACTGCCCCCAGGGCATCCAAATTTGCTCCCTGGCTAATGTCTAAACGAGATTCGAGCACCCCCTATGTCTCGCGTCGAGCCAAGACGATTTGGCTGAATCGTCAGAGAGGCGAGACTGCCTCGGAGTCTCCGGCGGATACTCCACCGGCGAACACGCTGGCGGATGCCCTTCCGGACCCCGTGGTGCTGGTATGAGGATTCTTCCTGTCTCCATTTAGTTCCTGTCCCTTACCCTGCGCTTATTCCGACCATTCGCAGGGGGCTTTGGTACCTGAGGACGGCCATGGGGCCGTTTTGAGCAGTGCGGTGGTGCCACCTCCCACGGACGAGGTACCTCCTCCCGATCTGGATCTTGCTCCTCCGCCTCCTCCTGGGGAGACTGTACCCCAACCCCGTGAGTTGTGAACCTTCTCGCTTTTTCCTTTTATGTTGTCGGCTACTAATCATTACCTTTTCGCAGCCCTCAACCCTGACGTCCTGCTACGGGACTCCATTCCTCCCAGTCCCCCTGCTCAGGTGAACCCCTCTGTCACCGCGAATGAACGGAGGGTCTCCCCTGAGCGAGAGCTGGATCAGCCTCTCCGTGCTGATGACCGTGTGGATGCTCCGGCTCCTTCTTCACAGCCTTACCGTCCAGGAAAGGGAAAGGTCTTACCTCCCGCCTGGCTGTTTGGGACGCACCCCCATTCGTCTCGTCCTTCGGGTCACCCGGACCCCACCCCAGGTCAGTTCACTCACCCGCCTCTATTGTACTCGCATATTTTATCACCACTAACCTAGTTGTGATTCCGCAGGCTATCGAGAAGCCTCCCCCTTCTACTCCTACTACGAGGGGGGAGAGGGAATGCTCTCGCCTCTCCCTTCCCCTGGGGATCTTGCTGACTTCCTGGGTGATTCCTCGGATCACGCGACCCTGAAGGATCGGATCTCGGAGGTCCTGGGGAAGCTCATCCATATCCAGCGAAACGTAGCCAGCCAGGTGGACTACGTGCGGCTGAGAGTCGCGCGTGAGTTGAAGGACCTTCGACGAAGTCACTCGCATCTTCTCGCGGAGGTGGAGCGGCTAGGGGGTGAGGGAGGGGAGTTGTCTCCCGGAACACACGCCGCGCGAACCCGGGACCAACTCCAACTGGCTTCCCATGAGATCACCAATATACTCGCTTATTACCGCCCGCGAATGCCCATGGAAGCTGGGTCGCGAAAGCGAGGTCGGTGGATCTGGGAGGAGATCTGACCTACCCAACGCCCACCCCTCTTATTGTTTTCTTTTCTTACTTTATGCTGCGAATGTTGGACGTTATTTTTCTGTAATAATTTCTCTATGCTTTGCGAATGCTTCTTTATTCGTTTTTCGTATCTCATAGCTTTGTTTGGGTATTGCCGAGTGATAACTTATAGCCGGATGCTCTTCCAACCTCGTTGCGTAGCCACGGAATGATTAGACATAGGGCATTTGCCATTAATGGGCGAGAGGGACCGGCTCGGGCTTCGAGGTGTCGGGAAGGCGCGATGGCTATCCGCACACCCGTGGTCTCGAAAGTCCAAACGCCGTTTAGTCCCTCTATAAATAGGTCTTTCAACCACCGTATTAAATACCTAACCATCCGCTCTCTTTCCTTGCGCTAGCACTCGCACTTCTTCCTTATCTGTTGCTCCTCTTTCCTTCTTCACTCGCAAAAATGGGTGGCGATGCGGAAGGCAGGGCCAAGTGCGCCAGCGCATTCGCCAACCACGTCTTCGATTCATGCGACCTCTCTGAGGAGGCCTACCTGACTGCCGTCGCCGACTACGTCCCGCCGGGTTTCGAGGCGCGAAAGCCCAGGCCGGATGAGCGCCTGAATTCCATCTCGCCTTGTGCTCTCGCGATCCCGCTAGAGCATTTCGAGGTGGGGTTTCGCCTCCCGATCTGGCCGGAACTCCGCCAGACCTTCAGGTACTACGGGGTCGTGCCTGGCCAGCTCAACCCCAACTCCATCGCTATGTTGGTTGGGTACGCGAGCTACCTGCGAGAGGAGGGAATCGAGTTCTCGCTGCCCGTCTTCCGCAAGCTCTATACCTTCCGCTGCACCCATGGTATCTCGTTCTTCTCGGGACTGAGCCCCCTAAAGCACTACGGGCTCCCGAACAAGAACCATGACTGGGTTCGCCGCTTTATTTTTGTAAGCGGGAACCTGGGGAACACTCTTCTCGCGCCGGTGCAAGAGGAGGAGTCAACCTTCCGCCCCCCGACCCTAGGGGGCACGAGGCCAAACTTCACCAATACATCCTGGAGCACGGGATGGATCTCGTCCACCTCCGGCGAAACGTCAACTCGCTTCCACCCATTCCGCAGGGCGAGGGTAAGTGTTCGAGACTTCATTCGCTTTCGCTTTGTGATTTTTACATAATTCGCTAGAACCATTGGCTATATTATGCAGGTGTGCGCCACTTCCCCCTTCATCCGACGCGTCCCTCCGGATCTACCCTCTCTCTCGCACAGGCCGCCGCGGATGCCTGTCGGGAGGAACCTTCTTCCTCCAAGCCTGGCGGAAAGAATCGCAAGCCAGCGGTGCTGACCTCTTCCTCTTCCAAGAATCCCAAAAACCCCCCCTCCGCCAAGGGGAAGGGGGTCCTGGACGAGACCCTCGGGGCGGATGCTCAGATCCAAGCCCTGGGGACGAGTGCGCCAGGAGAGACCACCCCTCGCGCGGGACTGTCGTTGCCGCCGCCCCCACTTCCCAGGGACCATCGGAACTTCCCCAACGGCGAGAAGTACAGGGACCCCTCGGGGGATCCCCTGGTTATGTGGGACAGGAATGCTAACCGGGTCTCGCTCTCCACCCTCCATCCGTCGTGGATAGAGAGCGATCTCGCCAGCGGTGAGGCTTACGCCATCGCGTATGCCCTCTATGGCCGAGAAGACGCCGAAGTCTATGATGCTGAGACGACCCAGGTTCTCGCTCATGAGAGTGTCAGGGCCATGCTGCGGGCGCTCGAGCTCGCGCACATGTCTTCGCGCCGGAGCATCAAACTGGCGCGGGACTTGGCGGCGGTTGAGGAGTCCCGGTCCGTTGCTTCTACTGAGGCGATGGAGCTTAGGACTAAGCTGGCGGCTGCGGAGACTCTTCTCGCCAACCGCCCTGTCGCAGAGGTATGTTTTCTCCTTTCCCGCGAGTGACTTGTTGCCGATTGACAACTTTATTCTTACTACCCTTATTATTAATTTCAGGATACCACGGTTTCCGAGATGCTCCGCGCTCGGGTGGCCGGCCTTGAGGATGAAATCCGTCTGGCCAAAGCCGAAGTCCAGCGATTGCGAGAGGCTGGTGCGTCAGCACTCGACCCGGGGAGCGGGGGCCATTTTTATCCCCATCACGAGTTGGAGCAGCTGATGCAAGAGAACGCGCAGAATGCCGTCAAGCATGCGCTGCAAGTGCTGCGGCGAGCGGGATACCTGAAGGCGGAAGCCGAACGCCTTTCCGCTCGGCAAGTCGTCCCCGAGCTTTACATTCCAATCCCCTTTCCTGAGGACGACCACGTCGAGCCGCGAGAAGACGCCCTCATCCCAGACTCTGGCGAGAGCGACGGATCTTCAAGCGAGAAATCTGCTGATCCTTGAGAAGGGCCTCTTGTATTTTCTCTTTTTGCATTTGTCATTTTGACTGTAATCTTGAACGGGCGAGTGCCTTAAAAAGATGTATATATTGACTACAATTTGTATTATTCTAAGCTTTCCTCTCATTTGCCGCTATACCTCGTTAGGCTCATTAGGGCGTTGATTCTTCTTATTCGCCGCCACACCTCGTTAGGCTCGTTAGGACGTTGATTCTTCTTATTCGCCGCCACACCTCGTTAGGCTCATTAGGACGTTAGGCCGTGATGCGACTGTCTTGGCCACCCCGCGAATGCTCGAAGATGACTTAGGTCGGTCGTTCCCCTTCGATCTCTCGCTACCAAGTGAACCTTACCATTCGCGTATCACGGGGTTTCGCTTAGGTAGTCAAGAGAGTGGGGTGTGATCCTCTTTCCGGCGCGTGGTCTATGCGAATGCCCTTGAGATCATCTCTTGAGGACTTAGAACCTGCCACCGGGTGAGCCTTCGGACCTGCCAGCTAGATGGGAGCCTGGACAGCGGGTCTGCTCGGGGCCAACCTCTTGAACATAGAACCTGCCACCGAGTGAGCCTTCGGACCTGCCAGCTAGATGAGAGCCTGGACAGCGGGTCTGCTCGGAGCCAACCTCTGGAACATAGAACCTGCCACCGAGTGAGCCTTCGGACCTGCCAGCTAGATGAGAGCCTGGACAGCGGGTCTGCTCGGGGCCAACCTCTTAAACATAGAACCTGCCACTGAGTGAGCCTTCGGACCTGCCAGCTAGATGAGAGCCTGGACAGCGGGTCTGCTCGGGGCCAACCTCTGGAACATAGAACCTGCCACCGAGTGAGCCTTCGGACCTGCCAGCTAGATGAGAGCCTGGACAGCGGGTCTGCTCGGGGCCAACCTCTTGAACATAGAACCTGCCACCGAGTGAGCCTTCGGACCTGCCAGCTAGATGAGAGCCTGGACAGCGGGTCTGCTCGGGGCCAACCTCTGGAACATAGAACCTGCCACCGAGTGAGACTTCGGACCTGCCAGCTAGATGAGAGCCTGGACAGTGGGTCTGCTCGAGGCCAACCTCTTGAACATAGAACCTGCCACCGAGTGAGCCTTCGGACCTGCCAGCTAGATGAGAACCTGGACAGCGGGTCTGCTCGGGGCCAACCTCTTGAACATAGAACCTGCCACCGAGTGAGCCTTCGGACCTGCCAGCTAGATGAGAGCCTGGACAGCGGGTCTGCTCGGGGCCAACCTCTGGAACATAGAACCTGCCACCGAGTGAGCCTTCGGACCTGCCAGCTAGATGAGAGCCTGGACAGCGGGTCTGCTCGAGGCCAACCTCTTGAACATAGAACCTGCCACCGAGTGAGCATTCAGACCTGCCAGCTAGGTGGGAGCCTGGTCAGCGGGCCAGCATCGAGGCTAAGTACTTTGAAACATCCTGCCATCGAGCGGTTCCCAGCCCTGCCAGCTAGGTGGGAGCCTGGTCAGCGGGCCAGCATCGAGGCTAAGTACTTTTGAAACATCCTGCCATCAAGCGGTTCCCGACCCTGCCAACTAGGTGGGAGCTTGGTCAGCGGGCCAGCATCGAGACTAAGTACCTTTGAAACATCCTGCCATCGAGCGGTCTCCGGCCCTGCCAGCTAGGTGGGAGCCTGGTCAGCGGGCCAGCATCGAGGCTAAGTACTTTTGAAACATCCTGCCATCGAGCGGTTCCCGGCCATGCCAGCTAGGTGGGAGCCTGGTCAGCGGGCCAGCATCGAGGCTAAGTACTTTTGAAACATCCTGCCATCGAGCGGTTCCCGGCCCTGCCAGCTAGGTGGGAGCTTGGTCAGCGGGCCAGCATCGAGACTAAGTACTTTTGAAACATCCTACCATCGAATGGTCTCCGGCCCTGCCAGCTAGGTGGGAGCCTGGTCAGCGGGCCAGCATCGAGGCTAAGTATTTTTGAAATATCCGGCCATCGAGCGGTCTCCGGCCCTGCCAGCTAGGTGGGAGCCTGGTCAGCGGGCCAGCATCGAGGCTAAGTACTTTTGAAACATCCTGCCATCGAGCGGTCTCCGGCCCTGCCAGCTAGGTGGGAGCCTGGTCAGCGGGCCAGCATCGAGGCTAAGTATTTTTGAAATATCCGGCCATCGAGCGGTCTCCGGCCCTGCCAGCTAGGTGGGAACTTGGTCAGCGGGCCAGCATCGAGGCTAAGTACTTTTGAAACATCCTGCCATCGAGCGGTTCCCGGCCCTGCCAGCTAGGTGGGAGCCTGGTCAGCGGGCCAGCATCGAGGCTAAGTACTTTTGAAACATCCTGCCATCGAGCGGTCTCCGGCCCTGCCAGCTAGGTAGGAGCCTGGTCAGCGGGCCAGCATCGAGGCTAAGTACTTTGAAACATCCTGCCATCGAGCGGTTCCCGGCCCTGCCAGCTAGGTGGGAGCCTGGTCAGCGGGCCAGCATCGAGGCTAAGTACTTTTGAAACATCCTGCCATCGAGCGGTTCCCGGCCCTGCCAACTAGGTGGGAGCTTGGTCAGCGGGCCAGCATCGAGACTAAGTACTTTTGAAACATCTTGCCATCGAGCGGTCTCCGGCCCTGCCAGCTAGGTGGGAGCCTGGTCAGCGGGCCAGCATCGAGGCTAAGTACTTTTGAAACATCCTGCCATCGAGCGGTTCCCGGCCCTGCCAGCTAGGTGGGAGCCTGGTCAGCGGGCCAGCATCGAGGCTAAGTACTTTTGAAACATCCTGCCATCGAGCGGTTCCCGGCCCTGCCAGCTAGGTGGGAGCCTGGTCAGCGGGCCAGCATCGAGGCTAAGTACTTTTGAAACATCCTGCCATCGAGCGGTCTCCGGCCCTGCCAGCTAGGTGGGAGCCTGGTCAGCGGGCCAGCATCGAGGCTAAGTATTTTTGAAATATCCGGCCATCGAGCGGTTCCCGGCACTGCCAGCTAGGTGGGAGCTTGGTCAGCGGGCCAGCATCGAGGCTAAGTACTTTTGAAACATCCTGCCATCGAGCGGTTCCCGGCCCTGCCAGCTAGGTGGGAGCCTGGTCAGCGGGCCGGCATCGAGGCTATGTACTTTTGAAACATCCTGCCATCGAGCGGTCTCCGGCCCTGCCAGCTAGGTGGGAGCCTGGTTAGCGGGCCAGCATCGAGGCTAAGTATTTTTGAAATATCCGGCCATCGAGCGGTCTCCGGCCCTGCCAGCTAGGTGGGAGCCTGGTCAGCGGGCAGCATCGAGGCTAAGTACTTTTGAAACATCCTGCCATCGAGCGGTCTCCGGCCCTGCCAGCTAGGTGGGAGCCTGGTCAGCGGGCCAGCATCGAGGCTAAGTATTTTTGAAATATCCGGCCATCGAGCGGTCTCTGTCCCTGCCAGCTAGGTGGGAGCTTGGTCAGCGGGCCAGCATCGAGGCTAAGTATTTTTGAAATATCCGGCCATCGAGCGGTTCCCGGCCCTGCCAGCTAGGTGGGAGCCTGGTCAGCGGGCCAGCATCGAGGCTAAGTACTTTTGAAACATCCTGTCATCGAGCGGTTCTCTGCCCTGCCAGCTAGGTGGGAGCCTGGTCAGCGGGCCAGCATCGAGGCTAAGTACTTTTGAAACATCCTTCCATCGAGCGGTTCCCGGCCCTGCCAGCTAGGTGGGAGCCTGGTCAGCGGGCCAGCATCGAGGCTAAGTACTTTTGAAACATCCTGCCATCGAGCGGTCTCCGGCCCTGCCAGCTAGGTGGGAGCCTGGTCAGCGGGCCAGCATCGAGGCTAAGTATTTTTGAAATATTCGGCCATCGAGCGGTTCCCGGCCCTGCCAGCTAGGTGGGAGCTTGGTCAGCGGGCCAGCATCGAGGCTAAGTACTTTTGAAACATCCTGCCATCGAGCGGTTCCCGGCCCTGCCAGCTAGGTGGGAGCCTGGTCAGCGGGCCAGCATCGAGGCTAAGTACTTTTGAAACATTTTGCCATCGAGCGGTCTCCGGCCCTACCAGCTAGGTGGGAGCCTGGTTAGCGGGCCAGCATCGAGGCTAAGTATTTTTGAAATATCCGGCCATCGAGCGGTCTCCGGCCCTGCCAGCTAGGTGGGAGCCTGGTCAGCGGGCCAGCATCGAGGCTAAGTACTTTTGAAACATCCTGCCATCGAGCGGTCTCCGGCCCTGCCAGCTAGGTGGGAGCCTGGTCTGCGGGCCAGCATCGAGGCTAAGTATTTTTGAAATATCCGGCCATCGAGCGGTCTCCGGCCCTGCCAGCTAGGTGGGAGCGTGGTCAGCGGGCCAGCATCGAGGCTAAGTATTTTTGAAACATTTTCATTATATTAATCCTCCTAATACATATGAGAAAACTAAGCACAGGAACAAAACATCATCTTACATGGACTTAGGGATAGAAAGAAAAAACTAAGCATGGAAACCAACTTGGTCTCCTACTCCCAGGTCTGGTCTTCCTCGGTCTCTTCTGGTTGTTGATGTTGCTGCCTTGGACCCCTCGCCTCCCTTAACTCCAAGAACTGAGGGCAGACGGATGTCGCGCGACCCTCCTCCTCGTGGAAGTTACAGTAAGGCAACCCCACCATGTTCCCTCCTCTTCCTCTTCTGCCTGCCTTTCTGACTCTCCTCCTTCTTCCCCAACCGATTGCCATGGTTTGCTGGGGTGGCGGAGAGGGCGCCTTCGACTCCTGCCTCCACCCTGGGAGGTCAGTCTCTTCTTCCTGGAAGTTGTCCTCCTCCTGGTCGAACTTCCTCTTGGGGGCCTTTACTCTCCCCCCTGCTGCCTTGCCTCTGGCTCACTCAGCTTGGCCAGCCTTCTTGTGAACTCTGGGTTGGCCTCCTCACTTTCAACTTCCTCGGCCGCCCTTTCCATCAGCTCCTCAAAGGACACAGGAGCTCTTCTCTTGAGGTCCATTTTGAAGAAACCCTCCCGCAGCCCCACCGTGAAGGCGAGCTTGAGGGTGTACCCGGGCATTTCTTGGACGAGGAGAACCTCCTCCCTGAACCGTTCCAGATAATAAGCCAGCGACTCCTCTGGTTCTTGCTTGACCTTGAAAAGTGCTTCGGCATCTTTCTTCCTCTTCCTTGACGTCGAGAAGCGTAACAGGAAGCCTCGGCGCAAGTCTTCGAAGGCATAGATGGATCCTGTAGGGAGCTGGTGGAACCACTCCCTGGCTTTCTCTTTGAGGGTTGTCGCGAAGAGTAGACATTTGAAAGCGTCCGACATGGGCATGATGGAGACCATGTCTTCAAACCACTGCAGGTGTAAGATGGGGTCATCCTTGCCGAAGTAGTGAGACATCTTCGCCCCCTTGAACCCCTCCGGAATCGGGGCCGAGAGGATCAGCTCACTAAAGGGACCTCCCGTACTCGCCCCCTTTTGGGGCTGGGCGAGTGGGGGCCTGGCGCCTCCCCACTCGCCACCTTGGAGCTGGGCGAGTGGGGGCCTGGCGCCTCCCCACTCGCCCCCTCCTGGCACCTCTCTGGTTGGTTGGTTGAGAGAGATCTCACCCTCCTGTCGGGGCGAGACCTCCGAACCACTTCCTCTCCTGCTTTCGCCTATCGAGGCGAAAGTCACCTGCAAGGTCTGCAGGACCTCTTGCCTGAAATTCTCGAACATCTCCAACATCACCCCAGCCACCGGGGGCTGCGAGTGACCCGGGTTAGAACTTCCTCCACCTCCGCCCATGGAGCTCATCTTGAGGGTTTCTTGAATCGATCACACTTCACGCTCACCGCACCAAAAATGTTGAAACCAGCAACTGGTCTCTTGAGTTCGGACCCACTGGGGGTGTAGCCGATGCTTATTTCTCCCTCACTAGACTCTCTTGACAGTGGATGCTGGAAACGGAATAGACCCAAGGCTGAAGCGAGGAGGTCCCGCCACACACCCGGAAGATCTTAGAGAGTTTCCCCTCCCAAACCAAAGCTCAACCGGGCACCTTGGAGGGCACTGGCTGCCAACCAGAACTAGCCTATAGGAGAGGATTCTCTAAAAATCGGATCCCCTCCAAGGTGCCCTTAAGGGTCTATTTATAGTTTTCCTAGGCTGGTCTGCAAATAACATGAATCCGCCTTTTAATTCTACTAACAGCACCCCAAATTGGTCTGCTAATAGCCTAACTCCGCTGTTCTGAATGGCTATTTGCAGCCCACCAGGGGTATTATGGTCATTTTCCCCTCACACCCATTTGGGCGAATGGTCCATGAGGGCACCATTCGCTGGGCACCCGCCTGGCTGGGCGAATGCCCACGCTTCTGGGCGAGTGGTCCGTGAGGGCACCACTCGCCTAGCGCCTTCTCTCCTACAGCTTACCCCCACCAACCCGGGGGCATTTTTACCTTCCTTAGCCTGGGCGAGTGACCCGGCGAATGATCCGGACGACCCAGGTTTCGCCAGTTGGCTGGGGGGGGCCCACTCGGCGAATACGGGTTGTACAGATAGAGCTGGTGGAACCAGTCCCTCGCCTTCTCCTTCAGAGTGGTGGCAAATAGCCGGTACTGGAAGACATCCGACATTGGGAGGATTGAAACCATATTCTCGAATCACTGCAGGTGCAGGACCGGAGCATCCTTGTCGGTGTAGTAAGACATCTCTGGCCCTCGGAACCCCTCTGGAACTGGGGCCGAGAGGATCAACTCACAAAAGGGACTACCCTCCCCTGCTCCGCGAGTGGTCCTCTCGCGCGGAGTCAACTCGCAGACTTCTGCACTCGCCGGGCTACCGAACAGCTGCCGCCCTGGGAGATCTCGCGCATTCGCCTCTGCCACCACTTCCTTCCCGGGCTGCTGGTCGGAGGCGTTCTCGCCTATCTGTCGGGGCGGGACCACCTGAACTGCTGGCGTCTCGCACTCGCTCCTCGTGGCGAAACCCAACTGCAAGGTTTTTAGGATCTCTCGCCTGAAGCCTTCAAACATTTCCAGCGTCACCTCTTTCGCGGGTGGTTGCGAGTGGCCCTGGTCGGATCCTTCTCCTCCATCTCCAGCCATGGAGCTCAGCTTGGGATTTTCTTGCACCGGCTACGGTCCACGCTCACCACACCAAAAATGTTGAAACTGATAACCGGTCTCTTGAGTTCGGACCCACTGGGGGGTGTAGCCCGCGCCTACTTATCCCTCACTTACGCTCTTGACTGTGGACGAAGAACTAGAAACAGACCCAAGGCTGTACCGAGGAGGTCCCGTCACACACCCGAAAGAACTTAGAGAGCTTCCCCTCCCAAACCAATGCTCAGCCGGAGACCTTGGAGGGCACTAGCAGCCATCCAAAACTTGCCTAGGAGGAGAGAGCCTAAAAGATCGGGTCTCCTCCAAGGTGCCCTTAAGGATCTATTTATAGATTCTCTAGTTCGGTCTGCAAATAGCACGAATCCGCATTTTGGTTTTACTAATCGCACCCCAAATTTGTCTGCTAACAACCTAACTTCGCTGTTCTGAAGGCTATTGGCAGCCCACAGAGGGTATCCAGGTCATTTTATCCCCAAATCCCCCTGGGCGAGTGGTCCACGAAGGCACCTCTCGCCCGACCTCCCACATGCCTGACTTCCCGGTACCCGCGGGACGAATGGCCCTTGAAGGCGCCTCATTTGCGCGAGTGTTATGCGAGAGAGACCGCACTCGCTCGGAACTTCTCCTGACCTGGGCGAAAGCCCTCCTGACCTGGGCGAAAGCCCTCCTTGCTTGCCTTTTTGCCTATTCCGAGTCTGGGGCACTACCCAACAAATACGGGGCTGTACATGCACAAAGCTAAATTATGCAGATATTTTAGTCGAAAAATCAATTCTAGAAAGCTAATGTCGTGTAAACAAGAGAGACGCCATTACTTTTAACATATTTGTTATTATTAATTGTTTTATTTGGGGATTCATTTAAAAGAGGCGTCATTATTTGTCTATTAACTTTTGATTGAAATTTTTTATTTTATTTACATGTATATTTCAAAAGTTGTAATTTACAACTTAAAAAGGCGATTGATATACGCACACCTAATTTAACTATTCATAGTCTTTTGATATACGCAGCCCCTAAACCGATATTTGTACGCCATATTGTTATTCATAGCCTAAAAAATCCTCATTCTTTTTTTTTTGAAAGATGCAAATAGCATGTAATTAAAAACCAAAAAGAAAAGAAAAAAAAACTACAGCATGCCATCTAAGTCCACCCGAACAAGCTCGGCAAACTCAGTCTGGGTGCTATCAACGTCCAGCCAAACAAAATTTCCCCGAAGGGCAAATCGCGCACAAAAATCAGCAACTCTATTGCCCTCACGGCCAATATACTGGAACCGAAGCTGGGGAAAGCCGCTCAGAAATGAGAAGTCCTCGTCGCCATCCACTGTCACGCTCCAGTCACCCCGTCTCATCCCAGCAGCACAGCTATCCATAAGGGTACGACAGTCGCCCTCTATAATAGCTCCACGAGTCCAAAAAATCCGCATTCAGATATTTAAATTTCAGCTATACATTCATGCACTACTCCGGGATAGAAAGGAAATATATCATTAGGAGCTTAACTGGTCTATTATATCTAGTTGTTTCATTTTTCAAGGGGTTTATATTTTTGTTAGGAGTAATGGAATTGAAGCTACTAAGTTCGTTCCAAATTTACTATAGTGGGTTTAAAATTGGAATATTTTGGACCTATTTTCCTAGTATTGCTAAGTTATTAAAGATTATTAACGGTGAAAAAACTCTATAATCACAGAAATATGAGAAGATTTAAAAGTCTCATCATGCCTTGTTGAGAATATGAACCCTAAAACCAAAAAAATGAGAAATAGAGATGGAAAAACAACCTAGGAAATCAATAGCATTCGTGGAAGTCCCTCCGGCAAGATACCTCTGGTGTTGTACGAGGTTGCGCACTCAGGCGAGAGTGCAGGAAAGGCATCGGCGAACTGGGCGGAATAGGGGAAGAGGTGTTGGTATCGGGAAAAAGAATGGGGGGTTGCGATTACGAAGAAGCAGGGTTTCTGATTTCTATTTTTAAAACATAAAACATAATCTACAAATAGTCACTTTGGGCGTGCATATATCAATCTCCTTGAAAAAAAAAGCTTGTAATAAGGATTTAATATTTTTATTATTGAAATCAACACTTATCAGCTTGCAATTGCAAGCATATCCTTCATAATCTAATAAGCCATTCAGATGAGCGGTGATAAAAACTAGTGCACAGGTAGACTGCTATAAACAAACGTATGAAGAAATCCCAGCTCTACAGGAAGTCGGAATCCGGTGTCGGTGCGGTGAACACCGGTTTAACATCTTTGGCTGCAACGTGGGCGGCGCCATTGCAGGGGCTACTGCTCTTCCGTCGGGGCTTGGCCTCACCGAGCATGGTCATGACGTTCCTCATCGACGGTCGGTCCTTGGGAGACTGGGCCGTGCACAGGAAGGCTATCCTTAGCAAAAGCAGCATCTCCTCCTGCACGTGCTTACACTGACCGGCAATGCTCCAGTCTAGCACCAGGTCGGGCTGTAAACTGCCAGTCCTCATGAGTCTCTCCCTCACCCAACCAACTAAGTCTTGACCTTCACCAAACTCCGTGTCGACCGGCCTCTTCCCTGTTACCAGCTCCATTAGAACAACTCCGTAGCTGTATATGTCGCTCTTTTGATCCACCTTCATAGTATATCCATATTCTGAGAAAATCAAATAACATGACAAAAAATAATGAAGAGATATCGAATTTCTTTTCATGGATCTGATTCAAACTTAGCTAGCTAGTTAAATAAATCTGATCTTATATGAATAATAAAAAAAAATTATGAACATATATCCAGTGATTGGACTAAAGGAGAGAATAATCGCATTTGAATCCAGTAATGACAAAAGTAAATTTTTTTTTGAAATGAGTGAAACTGATTAATTACATTGATCTCCTCTCTGAGCTTGCTTAATTACTTGGACATATATCCTGTATTTTGAAATTTCTAAAACTTTCATTCTTTTTTACATCGTTAATTTTGTGTACAATAAAACTCGTAAAATATGTCAACTCGACTGAAGTGTCTTCAAATCGAGGAGGAGAGGTCCCGTTAATTACACTAACTCGTTAATGTTTAGGCTGTGTTTTAGGAGAAATAGAGATATGAAAATTTTGCCTAGTTATGAAATTCTGGGGCTAATTTGCACGTAAGATTACAGCAAACAGTAGCCGCAACCGACGTCAATTGAGCGATTGAACGTAAATTTTACAAGCTATTGGACATAAATGATATAACAGGCGAGAAAAAAAATTCATAGAGAAGCCTTCAACTTACCTTCATTGCAAAATTACGTCCATTTACATCATGTCCCATCTATGTTATATTATGAATAATTACCAAAACTTTCTCTTAAAGTTAGCATAATTACACATTGCATCCCTTTTATTATTGAAATTACAAAAATCTCTCATGAATGCTACAAAACATAACATTTATAAGCTCACATTTCATAACATCCATGCACACAACACCCCCTGAAAATATACCCCAAGGGAAGTATTTTTGGGCATGGTTGTTATGAAATGTGAATTTCAGGAGAGGTAAGGTCCCGATAAATGCGCCCTTTATATTATGTCCATTTACATCCCCTTATCCCTAATTATTTAGGGTGTATAAGCAATGCATTGTCCACTGCCTGAGAAATGAGGTGGTGCATCTGTGTGCTTGGCGAATAAATATTGGTAATTGTTATGTGCAAATCAGTTTTGGATACGTGCAAACCAATTTCTATGAGTTATTACGTGGCTTTTGAAAATACGTCTTGTACATGCATTTTTACGAAAAGTGTTTAACACAAAAAATGTAGATCTCGTCGAGATCTACAACTTTCGTGTTGAACACTTTTCCTAAAAATGCATGTACAAGGCGGATTTTCAAAAAGTTCGCTATAGTTACGATCAGGGCGGCAATACGTCTTGTGCATGTATTTTTAGGAAAGTGTTCAACACGAAAGTTGTAGATCTCGACGAGATCTACAATTTTTGTGTTGAACACTTTTCCTAAAAATGCATGCACAAGACTATTTTCAAAAGGCGCATAATAACTCATAGAAATTAGTTTGCACGTATCCAAAACTGATTTGCACATAGCAATTACCTAAATATTCTATCTGCCGAGTGCAGCCGAAAATTTCCATATACAAAAAAGCACTCCTAATAATTTCTCATTTAATAAAGTAAAATATTGAGTATCAAATATGACTTAGATAATTAGATTCAGATACTTGGTTAAATCAATATACTCTTTAAAAAATTAATCAAAGGCATTGTTAAGGGCAAATCAAAAACGGCTATCCGTACATCAACATAACTTAAAATCCTCATTTTAAATTAGTTCCGAATTTTTTAAAGACAAATCAAAAAACTGTTATCCGCACACCAACATAACCTAAAATTCTCATCTAAAATTAGTTCATAAATTTTCTAGGGTAAACCATAAGTCGCACGCCAGCACCGAAAAATAACCTCGATTCCCTCTCGCGATGAGTCAAAACCTTCTCGCATTATATAATGATTTGTTTATGTGCATGCACAATAAATGTTAATCGACAAAGAAGTGCAATAGGATGTATATAATCATCTTCTTATCTTTCAGAATTTTCCAAAGGGTAATATAACAAAACAAAAGGCTCTTGAGACCACAGTGTCAGAAAATAAAATAAATTATTGTGCAGAAAATTTAATGATCATACTTTATTCATACATAAATTGAGATTGTCAGTTAACTTCTGTGATTAAAACATTAATGCTGAAATTAGAATTTTTATTCTTTACTAGATCAAGTGAACAATCTTTTATATCTTTATAGATGCAAGAACTCATCATTTACTTTCTTTTTTTCTTTGGTAACTTTGATTAGCAACTATCTTCAAAACCCTCTCAATGGCCGGAAATAATGACAAATTTTCTAATTTTAAATTTGATGTGCTGTTAAAAATATCGATTTGCCATTAACAGATTTGTTTGCACGGGTAATTTTCAAAAAAAAATATGATTTGCTGTTATTAATGATGTATGGATATCCATTTTTTATGGAAATTGTTATAAGCACACCAGCTTTGGCTATTCACACATTAATTTCTATGAGTTATTACGCGCCTTTTGAAAATACGCATTGTATATGCATTTTTAGGAAAAGTGTTCAACACGAAAGTTGTAGATCTCGACGAGATCTTCGAGATCTTCAACTTTCATGTAGAACACTTTTCCTAAAAATGCACGCACAAGACGTATTGTCGCCCTGATCGTAACTATAGTGAATTTTTGAAAATACGCCTTGTACATGCATTTTTAGGAAAATTGTTCAACACTAAAGTTGTAGTTCTCGACGAGATCTACAATTTTCGTGTTGAACACTTTTCCTAAAAATACATGTACAAGACGTATTTTCAAAAGTCGCGTAATAACTCATAGAAAATGATGTGCGAATAGCCAAAACTGATGTGCTTATAACAATTGTCTTTTTTATTTGACATGCCCTTAATCAAGTATGAGGTATTGATGTTTGGAAAAGTTACCAGGAGCGATGTAGCCGTAGGAGCCTGCCACAGTAGATAAGGTCTCGTTCTTCCTCGGCATCATTCTTGCGAGGCCAAAGTCCGCTATCCTCGGTTCTAGATTCAGGTCTAGCAGTATATTGCTTGATTTCACGTCCCGGTGGATCACCGGCGGATGACAGTCGTGATGAAGGTAAGCAAGCCCGTGCGCCACTCCGACCGCCACATTGTATCTGGAAACCCAATCCACCAGCAAACCGCCCCCTGTCACCACGCCGTGCAGCGCCTCCCATAAGCTCCCATTTGGCATGTAGTCGTACAAAATCATGGTATCGGCATCGTTATGGAGATACCCGAGCATACGGACGATGTTCCGGTGCCGGAGCCTGCCCAAGAGATTCACCTCTCTAAGAAATTCCCCGGCGTCGTCGACAGAGCCGCTGGAACGCCATAGTTTCTTGACAGCGATGACGGCACGGTGATGAGGCATCTCCGCCTTATAGACGATGCCGGTCGCGCCCATCCCGATGACATTGGAGTCCCTGAGGCAGGCGAGCACCTCGACGCTCACGAAGCTAAGGCGCTGGAAGCCGGTGAATCGCCACGGCCATGCGCTGTCGCGCTCCTCTTCAAATCGGTCAGAGAAACACCTCGCTGCGTACAGTCGTCTGGCTAAGAGAATTCCAGTTCCCGTGGTTACCACAACCGAGATTCCAACTAACCACCTCACCACGATGTGTCTTTTGTGCGAGGTTCTTTTCCGCAAGCTCTCCACTAGGGGGTAATCGCCGGAGCAGGAGGGAAGAACACCGCCGCAAAGTTCCGGGTTACCGACTAGGTCGCTAGGGTTTATTGTTCGCATCATACCATTCACCGGCACTGGACCAGAAAGTTTGTTATAAGAGACGTTTAGCGTCTCTAGAGCTGGGGAAGATCCTAAGGTCTCCGGGATGGAACCCGATAATGAATTGCGAGAGAGGTCGAGAATTGCAAGAGAGGGCATCATTGAAATGACCATTGGAATTTCGCCGGTTAGGTTGTTGCCGCAGAGGTTGAGATTCACGATCCTTTGGCAATTGGCCAGGTTCGCGGGTATCGTTCCAGTGAGGCGATTCCCCGAGAGGTCAAGCGTGCCGAGAGCGGGGCAGCCCTCAATGTCAGTTGGAATCCCGCCGACGAACTCGTTACTAGAAGCAATGAAAGTTTGTAGAGTTGGAATGGAAAGAATGTTTGGGGGAAGAGAAAGCTGGAGGCGATTGCGGGAGAAATCAATGAAGCAGAGCGACGTGGAGGATGATAGATCTTCAGGAATTTCCCCGGAGAGATCGTTATCTGCCAGCTCGAGCCGCTGCAGCTTTGCCAGCAGGCCTATTCCCGCCGGCACTGTCCCATTAAGCCGGTTGTTATGTATTCTGACTCTGACAAGAGTTTGGCATGTCGACAGTCCGGAGGGGATTGGGCCGGAGAACTCGTTGTTGAAGAGGATGAGTTTCTTGAGCATACTCCCGTCGCAGAGTCCGGGTGGGACCTTACCAAATAATGAATTGGACGAAACGTCGAGCCACTGCAACGAGGAGTTCCGGCCAAGGCCGGACGGGAGTGTTCCTGTGAGAGAGTTGTTCCAGAGCTCTAGAACCTGCAGCTGCGGCAAGCCCCCCAGCCCAGGCGGCAGCTGGCCTTGGAGTTTGTTGCACATAAGGTTCAACAACTGAAGATTAGCCAATTGGGCCAATTCCGACGGGATATCACCGAAGATATTATTATCGGAAAGATCCATAGAGATCAAGGATGATATGTTCCCAATCCCTTTCGGGATTTCGCCGTGCAGATTGTTGCCGTACAAGTACAAAATAGAGAGATGAGGTAGGTTGCCGAGTTCTGCCGGAATGGGGCCGCTGAGACTTCCGACTGCCATGTCCAGGTACTGTAGATTAGTGAGATTCCCAAATTCTGCCGGGATATTCCCTTCGAATCCGTTGTATCCAACTATGACCGTTTCCAGATAAGGGAGCTGGCCGAGATCGCCGGGAAGCTCGCCGGTGAGGTTGTTGCCGGAGAGTCCCAAAAACTTGAGCTTCTGAAGATTCTTGACGGAGCCCGGGATTGAGCCGGTGAAGAAGCCGCCGCGGAGGTCGAGAGTCTCGAGCAAGGACGCATTGCCGATGTTGGCCGGAAGAAAGCCGACAAAGTTGTTTCCCGAGGCGTTGAGGGTTTTCAACCTCGGGAAGGTGTCGATGCCTGCAGGGAAGGGGCCGGCAAAGTCATTATCGCTAATGTCCAGCTCCGATATCTCGGTTAAGACCGGGAAGGTCTCTGGAAGAAATCCGTCGAAGGAATTGCAGCTGAGGTTCAGGTGGGTGAGGGCGGGGAGGAGGCTGAAGTCCTCGAATGAGATGATGCCGCTGAGATTCATGTGGGAGAGTTGTATTCTTTCGACGAAGGCATCAGCATTGCAGCCTATGCCGGTCCAGTTACAGTGGTTGGTTCCGTGCTTCCAGTCCCCGAGTGCGTCCAGGGGATCAATGAGGCCTGACTTAACAGTGAGCAGAGCCGAACCTTCTTCGACATGAATGTTCGCATGAGAGGAGAGGAATGTGATGAAGAAAAGAAGAGTCAAAACTCTCAGCATTTACTCGATTTCTTCTTCGTGATCGTCCTGGTTCTGCAGCTTATAAGTTAATCATGTGCCACCAGAGAGAGAGAGAGAGAGAGAGAGAGGGATTTGAAGGGACTAGAGGGGGGAAGAGAGATTTTATCATCTTCGCATTATGCGCCACAATGCTAGTCATGTATTATTCTATTCAATGTTTCCAAGCATGATCACATATAAATTTCAATGTGGGAAGACAGAAATGCATGTTAAAGTGCATCATTGGCTTCCAATAGAATCTTTGCATGTTGTTGTTGCATCATATAATTAGAAAGCCTACAAGACTGCTTCATATTAAATGTTAATGACAGGAAAACTTGAAGGAGAGAGATAAGAGGGAGGAGAGGAAGCCAGATGCAATGATGAAGATGCCGCCACCCACCTCAAAAGTATTATAGAGTTTATGCAACTCAGCGCACATGGCTAACACTGCTCATTCCATTTTAGCTTATAAGAAAACTAGGTAGCTATCATTATGCCTAATTATTGAGTATCCCATCCTCCAAATCGTGGGGGAAAATGTGGACGATGGTGTTGATTAATCTAATCAGAAATATAATTGAAATTGAAATTGAAATTATTTATAATCCCCTTGAAATGAACGGGCCCAAATGGAAGATAAACTGTTGTAGACTGAGGCTTCGTTTGGCGGGGTGGTGGCTGTCGTCAACGCGGTGGTCGTGAACCGTCGTTACTCGCCAGAAAAAATTCACGCATTTTATGCTCAAAACTAATTCATTTTCTTCGTAGCGGTCAAAACCTTTGTCTTGCCACCATTCTATGATAACGACGTTTTTGACCAAACTCACTGGAGCAAATAAGCCGCGCCAAACGAAAGCCTAAAAGTTCATTTGGGAGGGCGGTGTCATGGGCAGTGACTTGTAAAAAATAGAGCTAAAATGGAGTTTTTGGCATCTCAGTCTTTCAGGCCACGCAGGAACTTCAAAATTGAGATTATCCAAACATTACAAATAAAATTATGTAATAAGCATACTAATCAATATAAAATAATTTATCTTCACATGATTTTCTCATACTTCCTCACTGTCCATCTTCACCATGTTCTTTTCCCAATCCCATCCAAACCCTGAAGTGTCCAACATCGCACTGACCACGACGTAGTACTTGTTCCAAGTTTTGAGACGAACTGTTAACTTCTCTTTGCTTGTTTCAACGCCACAAATATCTTTTAGCACGGTAATAGTAGCTGTCAAAGCCACGCTCTTCCGCTCGTTTGGAGTTTTATGGCCCAAACTGTGTTGTTCCAACAATGCATTTGAAAGAGTAATGCCCATTTCAGACGTCCAATGCATGTACGATTCTTCGGTCCTACCGCCAACCTTTGTTGAGCTCTTCTCCATAATATATGAACTAAAGAAAAATTAGCATGAAACAGATATTAACGTGAAAAAGATGAGAATATTGTAATTAATACTAATAGGAAAATTAACATGATGCAAGTATGAGCATAAAAAGACGAAAATAGTATCATTAAGAACAATAGAAACATATTTATAGAAGCATAAAATATTGTCATACAAAAAGTTCACCAAAAGGTTACATTACATGTCAACATAAAATATAGTTCAATGACAGACTCTGATATTCGTTGAAAATAATTATAGCTAGAGTGTCCCTAAAGTTTGTCCAATCTTGGGTCGCTTGGATTGGACTAACAACGTCTACGTAATCATAGAACTCTTCTTCTGGGTTTTGCTCTAGTATTTCTGTGTCAACCTCGTTCAGTATTTGCGCATCACATTCTAATCTCTTCTCTACTAAAAAATGGTGTAAGATGCAACATGCGTTTGTAATCTGGACTTGCATTAATTAAAAATATAGTTCAATTGGCTGTCATATAAAATAACCATCAACTAGTGTGTTGTCCTATACCTGAACTTTAATGTTGAAGAACGAAGGTTGTCGTTGAATAGCTCATCGTTTCTTCAATAACCCAAAGGTTCTCTCTATGACATTTCTTTCTTTAGCATGTCGTAGATTAAATAGTTCTTTGAAATGATAAATTGACTAATTTTACTATTTGGAACTTCGAAGCGATCGTATCGCTCCAAAGCATCTCGTAATACTCTAGAATCAGATGTTGAACCTTCCCAGCCAGACAATACATATAGAAATTTCATGTCGTTGTCACAAACACCGAGTACGTTGTTGAATCTTGAGGCGCCCTTAGAGGGGGGGGGGGGTGAATAAGGGTTTTAGAAAACTTTAATAAAAAAAACTTTTGATGTTTTCTTTTAAATGAGAGTGAATCAAAAATAAAGAGTAGTAAATTATTTAAAACAAAAAACATGAATATCATGTATAATATTTGATTACAAAATGTGATTTCTATGACGCTAGAAATCGAAAGTGAAATATAAAATATTCTTTTTGTTTTATATACCGACTCTTCTCACCAAGAACCAGTTGGCTTTAGCCGATCTTTCCCAGATCCGGCCTCAAGACGCTCTAGCCTTTCTACCCCCAGAAAAGCCTCGAACACCCCCTAGATCTACTCCCTAGACCCAGTCGCCAACACGAGGCGAATTCCTCCCTAAGTCCTACCCAGACCTAGTCGTCAACACGAGGCAAATTTAATCCACGATTATAATGAAAATGTTACAAACAAAATACAAAACACAAATCAAAACTCCCTATGAAGAATTCTGGAGATGGCGAAGGCTCACTGAATATTCTCGAAGTCGAAACGTGCGTTCTTCGCGTTGAGTAAGCGTTGATCTGGTCCTCCTTGAATTCTTCACTCGGATTTGTGTGGGAGATGATGGCCTGGAAAATATGGCCCTCTCAGGGTTTCTGAAGTGCTGGAATAGGGCTCTCTTAGATCAGTGGTTGGAGAAGATGAATCCACCTATTTATAGGACTGGAGGCTAACGCCGGCGTTAAGGAACACCTGGCGTTGACCCAGTATGGAATTGTTTTGATGGCTCGGATCTTCAAAACGGGAAAGAGATTCTAAACTTTAGGAAACATTCATTTTAGGCAACCCTTGTAACGGCCCGTAGTCCATTACAATTATTAATAATATCATCACATAAATTCATAAAGCTTTGAGCGCGCATTCATCATAGCATTTAACATAACACAATGAGTAAGCACATGCATAAGCTATCAACTGAATAATATCAGAGTCCTATATAATTATTACAAGTTTTTAACTAATGCAAAAGTAGTGCGACAAGTTCCAAATACATTACATAAGGGTTCACTATTTTCTAACAAGTTCAGTCTTATAAACAAAAAGAGAGGCAGAAGCTTTTATTTATATACTCCAGCGCATACAACGCATGATTTTCTAGTTCTGCCCTGCATGAGATTTGCCTTTACCTAAAAAAATTTGAATTGGAAACCGTTAATCTTTACTAAAGACTAAGTGAAACACTATTTCTTTAACCTGCAATACATGCAAACATGTGAGCAATATATACAATAATATGCATATTTCCATCATAAAATCATTTCTAAATATTTAACAAGGTGAGAGTATTTGAAGCAAGTAAACATGTCCATTTTCATAACAGCATTTCTATGTGTCAACATGTATTTCGTGTACACTAGCAATAATACTTTTCCTTGGCATGATATATGATAGGAAGACATAAAGAAACATAAACTAGAAACATGGGTTACTTTAAGAGCTACAAGTAACATATGCGTTCCTTCTTAATATGATTCGTTCGTTTAGGTAATATTAGGGGCGATTTGAATCCTTTTTCCTTTTTCCTTTACATGACTCATCATGTTTCATTCATTGGGGCCCACCCCGAAGGGTTATGATATTTCATTCATTTCATTTGTGTGCACGCACTTCAATTCGCCCATAATAAAACCTCGTGTCGACACGTTTACATAAAGTAGTTATTTAGTTTTATATCCCCTCAGAATTTATCATTCGCCTGTTTGCCTTATACAAGGCCATACATTCTAGGGAGAATCATTTTCAGTGATATACTAGCATGTTTCATGTCATCACATACAATGAACATATGTTTCCTTTTCTTAAAATAGAAGTGCATATAGCTGAAAGTATTTGAAAACTATGCGTAAATTAAACAAATAGGTCTCACCGCTTCTTTTTCCTTTCCCAAGTCACGCCTCAAGTCACCGCCACCTCTACCGTTGGATGACATCCTTCATGATTTCTGTTAAAGAATTCATATTATTAAAGAACATATTTTATCGGGGTTGCATCACAATTAGAGTGTTGACGTTGACTCCTAGGGGTGACCTAAACATTTCAAGATTTGATCAAAGAAATACAACATCCACATTGAACTTTTAAGTGGAGTGCCCCTCACACTAAAAAAAAACAAACAGCATTTAGTGGTCTGTAAAAGGATAACCAAACAGCCCTCCCTCAAAGGACTGCAGAATTTCAATTAAACAGCAACAACTCAACTGCAGAAGTCTCCCCATAATAACCTCCTATTGCAGTTATTGGAAAACAATTTCATAATCAGGTATGAACTAAAGCAAGCCATAACTGGACGGTCACAGGTCACGGGAAAAGAAAAGGAGTAACAGAATTACTTGGTAACCATCCCCCTTCGCCAACATGTCAAATAAAAACAAAACAAAACCCAAACCTGATAGCATAAAAAACCCAAACTCAAAGAACCGATGGCCACAACCCAAGAAGAAGAACAACAACTAAAGTTTTCTCCCTGATGCAGTGAACAAGGCTAAAACAAGAACTTATAACAGTTGGCCAAAATAAAACCAACATGAACTAAGAACTACTTCAGGAATCCCTCCCCCCCAAACCATAAGAACTGCAGCAGCCAGCAATAACAAGAACAAAAGACCAGCTGTTAAGAAAGGGAGGGAGGAGAGCTCACAGTGCTTTAAGAGAAAACGAAGGTTCTGCTTCTCAAAAAAAAAACAATCCGACACGGCTTCAGCTCGACGAAAGCCGCAAGCCGCGAATCCTTGCACACGTTTCTTGAACAGCCACTAAAGTTACAGCTTTTCCATGAGATTAAGAGAAGAGAAGGAGAACGGGGGAGATCGACGCCGTGCCCTAGAGCGACACAGTCGAGGGAGAAGGAAGAAATGACAGCAGCCGATCGGTCTAGTAGGTTTAGAGACAGAATAAACAAAGCCACCGCTTAAAAAAAAGCCAGCCACCGCTTAAACAAAAATGTCAGCCATGTATACTTGCAGCCCAATGTAATCCATGAAGGATTAAACCAAAAATAGTTATTGGCACACCACATTATAGTAGATTTTGGCAGTTCACACTTCCAGCCACATGAGAAGCCCACATTTCAGTTCATATATCAGCCAACACAAACCTCTAATAGCACCCCATTTCAGCTATAAGGAAACCCCGCATAGCACATTAATATCAGCTAGGAGGCAACCTTTATCAGCATTAAATATCAGTTATCATGGAACCTTTATTAGCACCTCACATTATTTCACTGATTTATATACTTCATCATATGGGATTTTTACGTGCTAAATATCTTCATTCAATATATAATAAAATTAAATACTGATAAAAAAATTTACGTACGAGAAATGTTGTACCTCACAACCCTAACGCTGGCGTTGAGGTTAACGCTGGCGTCAAGTCATATCATTCCTAAAGAGCTCTTGCAATCACGACTGCTTCTCTCCTTGTGTAACACCTCCCCCGTAATGACTATATAATATAGGTCCAGCCGGGACCCCACAGCATATAACCACCACAGCTTCAGTATTAAAAGATGATATAACTACCAAACTCAAAACTCAGATAACACAGTGGAAACAAAAACTAAGAAACACAGAGATTGTCCACAACTACATAGGAGTAAAACTGGCATTAAGGCCTTACAAAACCGTTGTCCAAGTCATCAAACATTCAACACAAAATGAAATCCCCAAAAGAGGGGAAAGCTAATTTCCCTAAGCTACCTCGGCATGCAAGCCGGAACATCAAAATAAAGTACAGAAATGCAGGAAAACAAAAGTAAACACTTCATGAGGCTTAGGCCTTTTTGGCCGGCGAGCTAGGTCCAGCATGTGATTCTTGCTCTGCATCCAAATCACAAAGAGCGGTAAACGAGGGTCAGCTATGGCTGACCACAAACAGTGTAACAACATCCCTCCTCCCGGCCATCCTAGCGGACCCCGGGGAACTACTTCACCCTGCAAATCAACACTTCGTATGCAAATGTACATAAAGAAAAATAACATAAACAACTGGCATGTGTGTCACAAGCATCATCCATGTTTCTATGTTGAGCAGATAACAAAGGGGCCTACAAATGCAATATGAATGCAAACCCGGGTTTCACCCAAGGCACCCTAATGCGTATGAATCTAACACATCATCATACATCATCCATCACAGCACAACCATAGGGTACTCATCATTTCCCCCAAAGGGCATCGTAGCCCAAGGCCAAGAACTCATGCTGTGCTCCCACCGCGCCTGGCCCACCATGTCATCGGGCTCATCCATCAGCTCACATGTTCTTGCCTCCATCATCACATCAAGCATCAACGATGCTAGGTACTCGTGCCTGGACCCCACCCGCACATGGCTCACGACGCCATCGGGCTTGTACTCATTCCAAGGCATTCTCGATTTCATACGATCTCATCAATTTCACCACAATCAACACAGAAGGGGGCTTGTCTTGCCGGGACACCCTCCACACATGACTTGCAATATCACGGGCTGGCCAGCCAACCACAAGACAATTCTGCGCCTTCACAATATAAACAGGCATCACAAGCCATAACTCACGCACAATATTTCCCCGCCCACAAACCAACATTCGTTCTCATACGAAATTACAAGGGCATCACAACGATGTTCGCCGTAATCAGATTTCTAGTAAAATCCCTAAAATGCGCGTCAAACAACATCACCGAATCGGACCAACGGTCGCGATTTCGGCTTCAACCACAATGCCTATTCCGCTAACGGAGCGGATCTCTAATGCAAAATCATGTCGGGGACGGACTCAATCGACCCGATGGTTCCTCTTGAACCAAGGCGACCCGGATCCCTCTCACTCGACGGATCCGGTGCCAAAATGCAGAAAAGAAAAAGAGGAAGAAGGGATGTCATGCACGCATCCTAAAGACGGGGAGGAGAAATGTCGTTACCTTTTGAGATTTCCTCCTAGCTATGGGAAACTTGCACAAGAATGGAGGAAAAGAAGCGCCTCGACGTGCCCTACGCACTGCCGGTCTCGGATCGACGAACGAAGCTCCGAAGCTCCAACAATGGCGGGAACTAGCTCTCTTCCTCCTCCAAACCCCTCATCTCCCTCAAGCCCTCAAAACCCAAGAATGAAAAGGAATGATGAAAGGAAACCTTCTCAGCCCTACTTAGGGTTCTCCCACGAACCCCTCACAGCCGTCCGATCAAGATATAAACCAAACGGACGCCCCGATTAGCTATTTACGAATCTGGTTCCGTCAGCTACCGCGCGGAGGTAGCGCTAACGAACCGCGAACACCCTTGCCGTCTCAGCGGCTCCCATCTGAGAAGAAACCCTAACGCCAGCGGTAGGGATATCGCCCTGTGCTAGCAACAGACCTCATTTTTCACTTTCTATCCACCTTCTACCGTGCCGCGCTAGCACTACCGCGCCGCGCTAGTGCCTTTAATAAAAGTGCGCCCCGTCGACGATCGTCGACCTCTCGCATTTAACTACCGCCAGCGGTAGTACCTACCGCCCGACGATAACTTGCAGAACAACAAAAACTGGGGTGTGTTACAACTCCACCCCCCTTAAAAGAATTTCGTCCTCGAAATTTCAAAACTGAAACAGAAAACCACAATGCATACCTGATGCAAAGAGTTCCGGGAAGTCCTTCCGCATCACTTGCTCACGCTCCCAAGAGAATTCGTCTCACCCGCAATTGTCCCATCGCACCTTCACAAGTCTGACTTCCTTGTTACGCAACTGCCGGACTTCCGAGTCCTCCACGCAGATCGGACGAACCCTCGTCCTTAGATCCTCCATCACCGGCACCGCCGCCTCTTCGACCACGATGCTTGGCTCTACCAAAGCTTTTCTCAGCACAGAGACATGAAAAACATCATGTAATCCACTCAGCTCGACAGACAATGCCAAACGATAGGCTGTTTTGCCTATACGCTCCGTAACCTCGAACGGACCCAAATATCTCGGACTCAACTTCTTAAGTCGCCGCACACGTGAAACACCCTTGAATGGCTTGATCTTCAAGTAGACCATGTCGCCCACTGCAAACTCCACATTCTTTGGCGCGCGTTAAAATACTTCGCTTGCCGATCCTGGGCAACCTTCATGCGCTCCTGAATCGTTCGCACGATCTCGCAAGCATCTGCCACCACTTGCTTTCCCAAAAGCTTAGTGTCTCCCGCCTCTGCCCAAGACATCGGCGTTCGACACTTCCTTCCATACAATGCTTCGTATGACGTCATCTTGATACTCGCCTGGAAGCTATTATTATAAGCGAACTCCACCATGAAAAGGTGGTCTTCCCAACTTCTACCAAAGTCAAGAGCACACATCCTCAACATATCCTCCAAAGTACGATTCGTTCGCTCCGTCTGACCATCGGTCTGCGGATGGAACGTGGTACTAAACTTGAGTTTGGTGCCTAAACTTTTCTGCACTAACCTCCAGTCCTTCGACGTGAACCGCCCATCGCGATCACTAACAATGCTCTTAGGAATCTCGTGCAACCGCACAATATTTCGAACATAAAGCTCCACGAGCTTCTCCACGCCATCGCCCTTCTGATTCAGAATGAAGTGAGCCACCTTGGTCAGGCGATCCACTATCACCCAAATCGCATCGTTACCCTGCTGCGATCGAGGCAAACCATGCACAAAATCCATAGAGATATCGTCGAATTTCCATTCAGGGATAGGAAGAGGCTTCAAGAACCCGCCGGGCCTTTGGCACTCAGCCTTCACTAAGGCACAAGTCTGACACCGACTTACATACTCAGCTACATCCCGCTTCATCCCAGGCCACCGAAAGGATTTCTTCATATCCGAGTACATCTTTGTACTACCTGGATGAATGGAGTACTTCGTAAAGTGAGCCTCAAACATCAACTCCTCGCAGAGCTTGCCAAAGCGCGGAACACAAACCCTTCCGTCCCTCTTCAAAATCCCACCGACCATCTCCAAAGCACTGCCTTCGCTTTGCTGAGCTTCCAACACCAACCGTTGGCACTCTTCGTCTGCACCAGCCGCCTCTCGGATTCGATCCGTTATATTACATTGCATTTCAATCCAGTTCAACCGGGCCACGCTAGACTCACCTCTAGCCACACAAGCAATGTCAAGAGACTCCAAGTCTCGCACCAAACGCTCGTCAAGCGCCTCAATCCAATTACCTTGCCTGGAGTATTTCCTACTCAAGGCATCCGCCACCACGTTGGCTTTGCCTGGCGCATACTGAATCTCCACGTCGTAGTCCCCAAGGAACTCGACCCACCTACGCTGCCGCATATTCAGATCCTTTTGGTCTAGAAGATACCTCAGGCTTTTGTGATCCGTGAAAATCTCCACCTTTGCACCATATACGTAGTGCCGCCATAATTTTAACGCAAAGATTACCGCCGCCAACTCCAGATCATGGACGGGGTAATTCCTCTCATGAGTCTTTAACTGCCTTGACCCATAAGCTATCACATTGTCGTGCTGCACCAGCACGCAACCCAAACCGCAACCTGATGCGTCACTGAAAATCTAAAATCCTTCCGTCCCACTAGGAAGACTAAGGATCGGAGCAGACATCAACCTTTCCTTCAAATTCTCAAACGCACGGGCACACTCCGGGATCCACACGAATTTTTGGTCCTTGCGAGTAAGAGTGGTGAGGGGCAATGCCACCCGCGAGAAGTTCTCCACGAACCTTCTGTAATAACCGGCTAGTGCAAGGAAACTCCGGACTTCCGCCACCCCATCTCCGATGATCACGTGACCCAAAAATGCCACCTTCTCGATCCAAAACTCGCACTTTGAGAACTTCGCATAAAGCTGGTTCTCCCTCAATGTCTGCAACACTAATCTCAGATGAGACTCGTGCTCCGCTTCCGATTTCGAATATACCAAAATATCATCTATGAACACTACCACAAGCGAATCCAAAACCCTGTTCATCAAATCCATGAACACAGATGGCGCGTTCGTCAGTCCGAACGGCATCACCAAAAACTCATAGTGGTCATATCGAGTCCCAAACGCTGTCTTGGCAAAGTCCTCTTCCCGAATCTTCAACTGGTAGTACCCCGACTTCAAGTCCAACTTAGAGTACACCACCGACCCCACTAACTGGTCGAACAAATCATCGATTCGGGGAATCAGGTATTTATTCTTGACGGTCAACATTTTCAGTTCACGGAAATCAATGCACAACCGCATACTTCCGTCCTTTTTCTTTACGAACAATACCGGCGCGCTCCACGACGAAGAGCTGGGCCTAATGTACCCTTGCTCTAACAATTCTTGCAACTGAACCTTAAGTTCGGCCAGTTCCTTCGGTGCCATCCTAAACGGAGGACGTGACACCGGTCTCGCACCCGGTACCAACTCTATCGAAAAAAAATCAATTTCACGCTGAGGAGGTGCTCCCGGAAGCTCCTCGGGGAATACATCCTCAAACTCTTCCACCACCGGAACATCTCCAATAGCCAACCTTGTGGAGTGAGTCTCCAACAAAGCTATGAACGCCTCGCCTCCTTGGTTTACCGCACGCCTCACTTGCATGGCGGAAATCAGGGAGCAAGCCACTTCGCTTAGGCCTTCAAACTTGACCTCTGCTCTACCCTTGCCTCTCAGGGTTACCACCTTCAACTGGCAGTCGATACTAGCTCGCTGCTCTGCAAGCCAGTCCAACCCTAAGGTAATGCCAAATTCGGCCAGTGGCAGAATCGCTGCTACCAAGTCGAAATCACAATCGCAAATTTGCAACACGATGCGTCATTCCCTCACGGTGGTCATGAAAGACCCATTCGGTATGCGCACGCTCAGTACCACCTCTACCTTGACAGACTCAACACTGATCCCCCGGGTAAAGCTTCCCGCAAGAAAAGAGTGCGACGCTCCCGTGTCGAACAACACTCGAGAGGGGTAACCAAAGACTAACACGAAACCTAGATACGCGCACAACAAATACGAAAGATCGCAAACAGCTTTAAGATAACAAACAAAAATCTAACTTTTCGTACCTGCCGTCACATCGGGTTGACGAAACGTCTCTTGCTGCCCAAGGGCAGAATCACTAAGCTGCACCGGAGGAAAGCGTGAAGCGCTCGACTCCACTGATTTTCCCTTTTCCGCATAACTAAGACCGGAATGCACCGACTGTTCCAGCCCCTGCACCGACTCAGCTCCACCCTCGGAACAGAACCGAGCGATGTGGCCCACCTTGCCACACTTAAAGCACGACATGGGTCCTTTGGAGCGGATCTCCCCAGAAGCTACACCGCTTCTCCCACTAGGCTTAAAGGAACGAAATCTTTTCCTTCCTCGGCTTCCCTCCGATTTCCACTGAGATTTGGAAGGTTCCCCTTCACATCGCTCTGCTCCAACGTCCTTTAGACTCTGGGCTTGGTCAGGATATCTCTCCAACGCTCTAGGAACTGTCAACTCTCGAGCTCCATCTGGTGTGACAGGCGTCGCAACCGACGACACTCTCACCGCTAGAGCTGACACCAAAGCTTCTGCTAGCATACGACAGAAATCAGTCGGGGACATGCCCACAATCATGAGGCCCGGAGCAGTAGCACTGCTCCCCGGAGGCTCCTCCTGCCTCCTCGACGTCCCCGCATTGTCACCAACATCCTAGCACAAACAAGGAAACAAACTAATCAAGCTCAACTCGCGAGACTCGAACACAGGGATACTCATGATCCCGCATAATACTCCTATGTGGACAATCTCTTTACGCGATCCGAAAACACTAGACCTCGCAAGAACACTCAACCTAGCTTTGATACCAAATTGTAACACCTCCCATGTAATGACTATATAATATAGGTCCGGCCGGGACCCCACAACATATAACCGCCACAGCTTCAGTATTAAAAGATGATATAACTACCCAACTCAAAACTCAGATAACACAGCGAAAACAAAAACTAAGAAACACAGAGATTGTCCACAACTACATAGGAGTAAAACTGGCCTTAAGGCCTTACAAAACCGGTGTCCAAGTCATCAAACATTCAACACAAAATGAAATCCCAAAAAGGGGAAAGCTAATTTCCCTAAGCTACCTCGGCATGCAAGCCGGAACATCAAAATAAAAGTACAGAAATGCAGGAAAACAAAAGTAAACACTTCATGAGGCTTAGGCCTTTTTGGCCGGCGAGCTAGGTTTAGCCTGTGATCCTTTCCCTGCATCCAAATCACAAAGAGCGGTAAACGAGGGTCAGCTATGGCTGACCACAAACGGTGTAACAACATCCCTCCTCCCGGCCGTCCTAGCGGACCCCGGGGAACTACTTCACCCTGCAAGTCAGCACTTCGTATGTAAATGTACATACAGAAAAACAACATAAACAACTGGCATGAGTGTCACAAGCATCATCCATGTTTCTATGTTGAGCAGATAACAAAGGGGCCTACAAATGCAATATGAATGCAAACCCGGGTTTCACCCAAGGCGCCCTAATGCGTATGAATCTAACACATCATCATACATCATACATCACAGCACAACCATAGGGTACTCATCATTTCCCCCAAAGGGCATCGTAGCCCAAGGCCAAGAACTCATGCTGTGATCCCACCGCGCCTGGCCCACCATGTCATCGGGCTCATCCATCAGCTCACCTGTTCTTGCCTCCATCATCACATCAAGCATCAACGATGCTAGGTACTCATGCCTGGACCCCACCCGCACATGGCTCACGATGCCATCGGGCTTGTCCTCATTCCAAGGCGTTCTCGATTTCATACGATCTCATCAATTTCACCACAATCAAAACAGAAGGGGGGCTTGTCTTGCTGGGACACCCTCCACGCATGACTTGCAATATCACGGGCTGGCCAGCCGACCACAAGACAATTCCGCGCCTTCACAATATAAACATGCATCACAAGCCATAACTCACGCACAATATTTCCCCGCCCACAAACCAACATTCGTTCTCATACGAAATTACAAGGGCATCACAATGACGTTTTTGCCGTAATCGGATTTCTAGTAAAATCCCTAAAATGCGCGTCAAACAACATCACTGAATCGGACCAATGGTCGAGATTCCGGCTTCAACCACAATGCCTATTCCGCTAACGGATCGGATCTCTAATGCAAAATCATGTGGGGGACGGACTCAATCGACCCGATGGTTCCTCTTGAACCAAGGCAACCCGGATCCCTCTCACTCGACGGATCCGGTGCCAAAATGCAGAAAAGAAAAAAAGGAAGAAGGGATGTCATGCACGCATCCTAAAGACCGGGAGGAGAAATGTCGTTACCTTTTGAGATTTCCTCCTAGCCATGGGAAACTTGCACAAGAATGGAGGAAAAGAAGCGCCTCGATGTCCCCTACGCGCTGCCGGTCTCGGATCGGCGAACGGAGCTCCGAAGCTCCAACAATGGCGGGAACTAGCTCTCTTCCTCCTCCAAACCCCTCATCTCCCTCAAGCCCTCAAAACCCAAGAATGAAAAGGAATGATGAATGTAACATCCCCAATCCTTCTAGACCCTTTGGAAATGTTAGGGCATAAGGGTGAGGTGAGTGGCCACAAGGGCCTTAGGCTAGGGTAGAAATTGCTAAGTGCACACCAAAGCTCAAAAACTAACCTAACCCTAAGCCCCTCATCTAGGTCAATTGATCCTCAATTGTCCAAATTGACCTCACATATGATGCCCTAACCACTAAGGGAAACCTATAGGATGGGAATTGCACATGGGTGGGACCCAATTTCATGAAATTGACCTAAGTCAACAATAGGTCAACATCAACGAAACTAAGTCAATTAGGGTTCAATTGACTCTACATGTTCAAATTGACCTTACCCCCACACTCTAAACTCTTTAAGGAACTCATTGGACCTAAAAGCCCCATCCCTTGGTCAACCAATTGACCAATTTGACCAAAGTCAACTTTAGCTTAATTTAGGTCAAAATCACACCTTAAGGCTAAATTGAACCAATTGGAGCCCCACCTTGGACCAACCAATGTTGGGTGATGTTAAGGGACCCATGACCCCCAAGTGGGGTCAACCCTCTCACCTTGGTTGACCAAAGTCAACCATGGTCAACATAGCCCATTAAAGGGAATTCTAGGCCTAAATTGAAAGGGACCCAACACCCCTTAATTAACCAATATTCATGGACCTAATGTAACATCCCGACTTTTATTGGGCCACTAGACCCTAGTAAGCCCAATAAAAGTAGGCCCGAGAAGTAGAAAACGACCATTTCGGGTATCGTAGCGCGCCACTACCTCATTATTATGAATAGTGACCGTACGAACCCCGAATTGACTTCCGTCAGTTCCGTTGAACTCGTATGGACAATACGTGCGCAACGGAATTCGTTGCACTTCGATCCGAGGTCGTTTGGAGAAAACGACCATTTCGGGTATCGCAGCGCGCCACTACCTCATTATTATGAATAGTGACCGTACGAACCCTGAATTGACTTCCGTCAGTTCCGTTGAACTCGTATGGACAATACAAGCGCAACGGAATTCGTTGCACTTTGATCCGAGGTCGTTTGGAGAAAACGACCATTTCGGGTATCGTAGCGCGCCACTACCTCATTATTATGAATAGTGACCGTACGAACCCCGAATTGACTTCCGTCAGTTCCGTTGAACTCGTATGGACAATACGAGCGCAACGGAATTCGTTGCACTTCGATCCGAGGTCGTTTGGAGAAAACGACCATTTCGGGTATCGTAGCGCGTCACTACCTCATTATTATGAATAGTGACCGTACGAACCCCGAATTGACTTCCGTCAGTTTCGTTGAACTCGTATGGACAATACGAGCGCAACGGAATTCGTTGCACTTCGATCCGAGGTCGTTTGGAGAAAACGACCATTTCGGGTATCGTAGCGCGCCACTACCTCATTATTATGAATAGTGACCGTACGAACCCCGAATTGACTTCCGTCAGTTCCGTTGAACTCGTATGGACAATACGAGCGCAACGGAATTCGTTGTACTTCGATCCGAGGTCATTTGGAGAAAATGACCATTTTAGGTATCGTAGCGCGCCACCGCCCCATTATTGTGAATAATGGTCGTACGAACCCCGAATTGACTGCTGTCAGTTTCGTTAGGATCGTATGACCAATACAAGCACAACGGAACTCGTTGCGTCTCGACACGAGGTCGTATGGAGAGTATGCCATTTTTGTCCTATGCAGATCGCCTCAGTGCAACGCACGAGATATAAAGCATACGAACCCGGCATCGGCCCCGACAACTCTTATCGTGCCCCGGGAGCCAAGGAGGACCCCGCCCTAAGTTGACTTAGTCAACCCCCCCCCCCCACCCCCCGAACTCGAAATTGCTAAAGAAAAGGGGGGGGGGGAGAGAGAACCCCCCCCCCCCCCCCTCCCCCAAGGGGGGGGGGGGGGGGGGGGGGGGGGGGGGGGAGGCTGCCCCTATTGGGGCAAGGGGCAAGAGAGAGAAAGGAAGGGGGGGGGAGAAAATATCTCCCCCCACTCACCCTCCCTTCATACACGTGGAAGGGAGGGAGAGGGGGGGGGGGGGAGAGCTCCCCTCCTTCCTATAAAAGGGGGGGGGGGCAGCCCCTCTCCAATCCCCCCCCCCCCCCCCACACCACCTCTCTCTCCCTCTCAGCTCTCCTCTGCCGGCAGCCCCCCCAGCCAGCCACCCCCTCCTCCCCCTTGCCGGAGCAAGCCGCCGCCACCACCTCCTCCCTCATGGCCGGCCGCCCCTCCACCTGAGCCCCTCACCAGGTAGAACCACCTCCCCTCCTCCTTCCCACCTCCCGGAGGAAGACCCCCCTCCCCCTGTCGCCGGAGCACCGCCGGCCGCCGCCCCGAGCCTTGCAAGGTTCGGGGAGGAGGCGGCCGAGGAAGCCCTCTCCCCCAGCGCCGGCGGTGGCGCTGGGTGGGAGGGGGTCCCCCTCGAGAACCTCGGCGCCGACACAGGGGAGGCGGTCGGGCCGCCGGCGGGCACGGCCGGCGGCGCCCGTGGCCTCCCCCTCCTCCCCGCACTTCCTGTAGGGGGATAACCCCCTCCCCCGGCGGCGGCCGGCGGCTCCAGGCCGCCGGGCCACCGCCGGAGGGTTGACCCTCCCCGGCGCCCTGACCAGGGGCGGCAGGGAGGGCTGCGCACGAGGAGGCGGCGGCACAGCAAGCCGGCATGGCTCGTGCCGGCTGCGTCGCGCCTCCCCGTCCCCTCTGCCCCACTTTCCGGTGGGGTCCGGCGGCGCCAGGCCACCGGGCCACCACTGGAATAGGCGCCGACCCTCGGCGCACCGACCGAGGGAGGCACCGGTGGCCCCTCGGCGGGGGCGGCGGCGCAGCGGGCCTGCATGGCCCATGCAGGCCACGCCACCGCCTCCCGCCCTCTGTATCACCTCCCCCGGCGGTGGCCGGCGGCGCCAGGCCACCGGACCACCCCCGGAGGAGTCGCCGGCCCCCGGCGCACTGACCGGGGGCGGCGCCGGCCCCAGCCGGCCGCTGCCCGGCGGCGGCAGCGGCTGCCACCCGTGCGCGAGCGGGGGCCGCACGATCTCCCCCAGGAGATCGAGCGGCCCCCATTTCCTTAACCCCGCCCCCGCCTCAAACTGTGCGCCCCCACAGCGGATCCGCGGCGGATCCGCGGCGGATCCGCGGCGGATCCGCTGTGGGGACCCAAGGAGTGCGCCCGGTGTGGCGCCCCCTGCTCTCTTCCCTGCCTCAAACCGCACCCCACCCCCCTGTTTCCCTTCCCCATTTTTCTGAGGAAAAATGGGGCCTTTTCAAAAGAAATTTCCTAAATGAAAATTGTGCCCGACTCTTAGGGGCACCTCCTGTATTTTTTTTGGGATTTTTTGGAGGAGTTTTACTATTTTTAAAACCCATTATAAAGTTTATTTTAGGAAATAAAGTGCCCAAATGAGTTTCTAAAATTCCCCAAAAATTAGGGGCTCTAAGTATAGGTATTTTGCAAATACTATCAAAGTTGGGAGGTGCGACCTTTTGATTTGATCCCTTAAAGGCTTTTACAATCAAAAATAGACGCCCGGAAAAGAGCGATATTCATCGAAATAAATCGGCGCCCCTCGACGCATATTTTAAGATGCTTATCAAAATCATGCGTATTAATCTAAAGAATCGGCTAAGCTCGGAAAAGCAACGCAAAAATCAGAACGACGTCGCGGCGCTGCACCGAAATTTAACCCCGCCGCGACGATAATAAAAGAACGGAGTCGTCGATCGAAGCCTCCTCTTATGGAGTGATTGGACTACTAACCATTTCTTCTTATGCTTTTACTACTTTCCGTACTTTCAATTAAATCCAGTCTCGCACTGGTCCCCCGCACTTATTTTCTGTACTTTCAATTAAATCCAGTCTCGCACTGGTCCCCCGCACTTATTTTCTGTACTTTCAATTAAATCCAGTCTCGCACTGGTCCCCCGCACTTATTTTCTGTACTTTCAATTAAATCCAGTCTCGCGCTGGTCCCCCGCACTTACTTTCTGTACTTTCAATTAAATCTAGTCTTGCACTGGTCCTATCATTATGGCCTCTGCTTTCGGCCTACTATTCTGTTTATTACATGGCCTCTGCTTTCGGCCTACTATTCTGTTTATTACATGGCCTTTGCTTTCGGCCTACTTTCTGCTTATCGTTATGACCTCTGCTTTCGGCCTACATTTCTGTTTAATGTTACGGCCCCTGCTTCGGCCTATTTTACTTGCTAGTGCATGTTGGAGCATTCGTTTCGCACTCCTCCGGTTTGATAATAACAAAGTCCCTTTTGTATTTGATTCTATTTTCATTAATGGTGTGCAGATAATAGGTATGAGATGTTCACATTGCTGCTGGAGCTAAAATTGAATGTGGGAAAATTTCACTGTCGGAAAATTCCGACAGCCACTGTCACCCAGGCGACAGCAGAGAAGTTACAACTACTTCCCTCCACGGCAGATCGACGAAAGACAGTTTTGCGCTGTCGGAATTCCGACAGCGATGTCGCCCAGGCGACAGCTCGGCGGTTACCACAACTGCCCACGTCTCCACCCACGACCGGCAGTTTTGCACTGTCGGAAATCCGACATCGATGTCGCCCAGGCGACAGCTCGACGGTTATACCAACTGCCCACGACTCCACCCACGATGGCACTCCAGCGGCAGTTTAGCACTGTCGGAAAATTCCGACAGTCACTGTCGCCCAGGCGACAGTGAATTTCTATAAATTGGTTCCTTTGGTTCGTGCATTCTAAGCTTTTGAGAATTCCAGTCCCTTCCTGAGTGCATACGAACCAGAGAGCTCCAGAACCTCCTCAACTCCCATTTGTGCAAAGAAGGATTGAAGATTGAAGACGAGATCGGGCGTGCTTCTACATCATCGATCATCTCGAGGCTTCAACAATCCATTCAGAGATCTGATCTTCTAGGGAGTTGTTCTTTTCATATTGTATTTTCATTCACATACTTTTTCATTTTGTATTGGTAGAGAAATCGTCGTCTTGCGTGCGGCGTCTAAGTCCTTGCGCGGCTTAAGGGAAAATCGCTTCCTTGTGCGGAGCGTCCAAGTCCTTGCGAGGCTTGGTGGGAAATCGTGGCCTTGTATGCTACGTCTAGATCTTGGGAAGATCTAGAGGATAGGCTTGGGCTTGGTCTTGGGAGAGACAAGCGATAGCCTTCCGATCCTTGGGAGAAGGATTGGTAAACCAAAATTATTGTATTTTTATTATCATAATTGTGCCTTGATCTTAAGCATTGTTAAGATCATTTTTATTGTATGCAAATTTCATGATTAATATAATTATGCTCTTTTCACTAATTGCAATTTTGTTTGCTTAAATCTTTATCTTAGAAATTTGTGTTTGGTTAAATACAAAAATTACATTGGTTTAAAATTATTTATAAGTAACCTTTTTAGTAAAGTAAAATTTGTCTAAAAATTGTTAAGTAAAAATTATATTTTTAAACACACCCTTATTCACCCCCCCCCCCCCCCCCACTCTAAGGGCGTCACACGATCCAACAAGTGGTATCAGAGCGTAGGTTACTCCAAAACGGTTTTACCACCGGGAGTAATGGCGCACAACAATCACGCGTTCGTTGAGGGGCAAGGAATTAGTAGGCCACCACTTTTCACGGGCACAGACTATAATTATTGGAAAACACGTATGCGTTGTTTTCTAATTGCGCTAGATATAGAAGTCTGGAATATGGTAGAATCTAGTTACACTTCTCCAACAATTGTTGTAGGAGATGTAACTATGGATAAGCCCAAAGATAAGTGGGATGATAATGATAAATTAAGATGTAAGAACAATGCAAAAGCCATGAATGCTTTATTTTGCGCACTAGATCGCACTGAATTTAATAGAGTTTGTGCTTGTAATTCTGCATTTGAAATTTGGAATTTATTAGAAATCACTCATGAAGGTACTTCGCAGGTAAAGGATTCAAAGCTTTTTCAACTGGAATCTGAATTTGAAAGGTTCAAAATGGAGGTAGATGAAGAGATTGATACAATGTACACACGGTTTACAAAAATCGTGAACGACTCAAAGGTGCTAGGAAAGGTGTTCTCAAATGGAGATTTGGTAAGGAAAATCTTAAGATCACTTCCCCCGAAGTTCAATCCTAAAGTGACTGCAATTTCCGAGTCACATGATCTTAAGACCTTACAATTGGAGAGCCTCATTGGAAACTTGAAAACTCATGAAGTTAAATTAAAAATTCAACAACAAGAGTATATGGAGCCAAGGAAGAAGGGATTGGCTCTAAGATCAAAGAAGGAAGAAACTAGTGATTCTGAGGAGGATGAAGAAGATGAGGAAAGTTTATTTGTTAAAAAATTTAGAAAATTTATGAAAAATCCGGAGAGAAGAAATTCGTTTAAGAAGTATTTTAAGAAGGAGACCTTTAGGAAGAAAAAAGGAAAGGAGGGCGATGAGGAGGAAGAGAGACCACCACCGGAGTGCTACCACTGCAAGAAGTTAGGACACATTCGAAGCAAGTGTCCAATGTACTTGAAAGAACTTAAAGAAAAGAAGCACAAAGGGTCGAAGAAGGTGTTGAAGGCGGAAACCTGGGGTGATACTACTTCTGAGGATGCAAGCAGTTCCGACTCAAGTAAAGAGGAGGAGGCCAACATATGCTTAATGGGAAAGAGCGTCATATCTGATGACGAATGCAGTGTCCAAAGCGACACTGAGGTAACTCCTCCAACCTATGATGAATTGTTTTCTGAATTTTTAAAGACTTGCAAATTTTTTGAAAAAAGTTTAAAAGATAATGATCTTCTAAAATCTGAAAATGGAATTTTACTTAAAGAAAACAAAAAGTTGTTAAATGAAATTAAGACTATTGGAAAAAGAGACATTTCTTGCCAAGAATGTGATCACTCTTTGGGAAGAATTAAAGAACTTGAAGAATCTCTTTCCAAATCTCATTCTACAATAAAAATTCTTACTAAAAAGAATGAGATTTTAGAGAGAGATCTAAAATCTTCAATTTCCAAAGTCCATGAGGGAAAGAAATCTTTTGATCGGAGATGCGTAAATCTAGTATCCGAGAATACAAAAATGAGACACCAGATTCATGACTTAACACTAGCCATGAAAAAATTTGGAATGGGCCGAAGATCACTGGATATGATCTTAGGATACCAACGCCATGGATCTGGAAGGTTTGGGCTCGGATACACATCTGGAAGCTGTCGCCCGGCGACAACCACTGTCGCCGACGACAGTGAAAAGTCCAGAAAATTCACTTTTAAAAATTCTAAAATTAATGAAATATCAAATACTGCATCCTCATCCAGTAAAAGTCCAGAAAAATTATACTCTTCTAAATACATTACATGTGCCAAATGCAATAGATTTGGTCACACTACAGACTCTTGCTGGAAAGAAGGAAAAAGTAAAATCAAACAAATCTGGGTGCCTAAGGCTTCTACCTATACTATGGGTGGAACCACTTGGGTAACCAGATCTTTACTCACCTCTTCTTTCTAGGTGTGTTGGCAGGCTAAGGACAAAGAAGACGTGTGGTACTTGGACTCGGGTTGTTCAAAGCACATGACGGGCAATAAAGAGAAGTTCCTTAGCCTGGAGATGAAGAAAGGAGGAGTTGTTACATTCGGTGACAATGGAAAAGGAAAAATCATCGGCATCGGTGTTGTGGGTAACGAAAATTTTTCAATTTCAAATGTTTTATTTGTAGAAGGATTAAAGCATAATTTGATTTCTATTAGTCAATTATGTGATAAGGGTTTAAATGTTTTATTTGAATCTTCTACAAATCTGTGCAAAATTATTAATTCCAAAACAAATGAAATTGTTTTTACCGCACCTAGATGTCATAATGTATATATGATTAAATTTCTTGATTTTTCAAATTCTACTTTGAAATGTTTTCTATCAAAAAATGATGAATTAGATTTATGGCATAGGCGACTTGGACATGCTAGTGCCAAGTTAATTACAAAACTTTCAAAAGATAAATTAATTAAAGGTTTACCTTTGTTAAATGGGAATTTATCTTCTTCACTCTGTGTGCCTTGCCAAAAAGGAAAATTTTCAAAATCATCTTTCAAAAGTAAAAACATTATTTCTACCACTAGGCCACTTCAATTAATTCATATGGATTTATTTGGGCCAATTGGAATTTCTAGCTTAGGAGGTAGAAAATACACATTTGTATTGATTGATGATTATTCTCGTTTTTGTTGGACTTTATTTTTAACCTCCAAATCCGATGCATTTTCAGAATTTTCAAAATTATGTTTGCGTATCCAAAATGAATTTGAGTTGAAAATTAAACGCATACGATCGGATCATGGAGGAGAATTTGAAAATGAAAAGTTTATTTCTTTTTGTACGGAGTTAGGAATTAAACATGAATTTTCCGCTCCACGCACACCACAACAAAATGGTGTAGTGGAGAGGAAAAATAGAACTCTTCAAGAGTTAGCCCGTACGATGTTATCTGAATTTAAATTACCAAAATCTTTTTGGGCTGAAGCGGTTAGCACGGCATGTTATGTAATTAATAGAGTAATGCTTCGCCCTATTTTAAAATTAACTTCTTATGAATTAATATTTAGTAAAAAACCAAATGTTTCTTATTTCAAAGTTTTTGGTTGTAAATGTTTTATATTAAATTCTAAAGATTCCTTAGGAAAATTTGATGAAAAATGTGATGAAGGTATTTTTATTGGCTATTCTTCAACTAGTAAAGCTTATAGGATTTTTAATAAAAGAATAAAAATAGTTGAAGAATCGATTCATGTTAGGTTTGATGAGTTTGCTTCATGTGTAGAAAAGAAAATTACAGGAAAAGAAGATGAACCCCTTCCATCGGTGGAGAATGATGATGAAGAACTTGGAGAAAATGAAGAAGAAAAAGAAGAAGAAAGAGAAGAAGAAAGAGGAGAAGAAGATAGAGAAGAAGAAGAAAGAGAAGGATATGTGCCTCCAAGTGAATTGAGATTCTCAAAGGATCATCCAAAGGAGCTTATCATTGGGGATCCGCAAAAAGGGGTTAGTACTCGTTCATCACTACATGTTTTATTTTCAAACCTTTGTTTTGTTTCTGAAATAGAACCAAAAGATGTTTCCACCGCTTTAAATGATGAATTTTGGTTTTTAGCTATGAATGAAGAACTTAATCAATTTTAACGTAATAAGGTTTGGAATCTTGTAGAACGACCAAAAAATCGTCCTGTAGTTGGTGTTAAGTGGATTTTTAAAAATAAAATGGATAATGAATCTAGAATTGTTAGAAATAAAGCCAGATTAGTTGCAAAAGGTTATGCACAAATTGAAGGGGTAGATTTTGATGAAACTTTTGCACCCGTAGCAAGATTAGAAGCGGTTAGAATATTTCTTGCATTTGCTTGTTTTAAAAGATTTAAATTATATCAAATGGATGTCAAAACCGCATTTTTAAACGGGTATATAAGAGAAGAAGTTTATGTAGAACAACCCCCTGGCTTTATAAATAAGAAATATCCAAATTATGTTTATAAATTAGATAAAGCGCTTTATGGATTAAAACAAGCGCCTCGTGCTTGGTATGATCGATTAACTCAATATTTGTTAAAGCACGATTATAAAATAAGTAGTGCTGATTCTACACTCTTCATTAAGCAAATTGATCATGATTTAGTTATTTTACAAATTTATGTTGATGATATTATTTTTGGAGCCACTAATGAAGAGTTGTGTAATGAAGTAGTTGAAATTATGAAAAATGAATTTGAAATGAGTATGGTTGGAGAACTTTCATATTTTCTAGGTTTTCAAATTACACAAAAACATGATGGAATTTTTATATGTCAAACCAAGTATATTCATGATATGTTAAAAAGATTTGGATTTGAAAACCTTAAGCATGCAAACACTCCTATGAGTACTTCACTAAAATTAGGAAAAGATGAAAGTGGTGTTTCAATTGAACAAACCCTTTATAGAAGTATGATAGGGTCTTTATTGTATTTAACCGCATCTAGACCTGATATTTTGTTTGCCGTTTGTTTATGTGCTAGATTTCAAGCTAATCCTAAAGAGTCACATTTAAAAGCGGTGAAACGTATCTTTAGATATCTCATTGGAACATCAAAATTAGGTTTATGGTATCCTCATAATGATTCTTTTATTTTGCATGGTTTTTCAGATTCTGATTATGCGGGATGTTCTTTAGATAGGAAAAGCACTAGTGGCACTTGTCACTTTATCGGCCCTTCACTTATTTCATGGTCGAGTAGGAAACAGAATTCTGTTGCCCTCTCTACTACCGAGGCCGAATATATTGCACTCGGTAGTTGTTGTGCCCAAGCACTTTGGATGTCCCAAACGTTAGAAGATTTTGGCATACAACAAAGTAGTGTAGAATTAAAGTGTGATAATAAAAGTGCTATAGACTTAACAAACAATCCCGTATTACATTCTAGATCTAAGCATATAGACGTCCGACATCATTTTATAAGGGATCACATTAAGAAGGGTAATATAAAAATCAACTTTATAGGCACGGAAAATCAACTAGCGGATATATTCACTAAGCCGTTACCGGATTCCTGTTTTTCTATGCTTAGGTTAAAATTGGGCATTCTAGACATTTCACAATGAATATATCACAATTTAAAGCCTATAAAAAAAATTATTATCACAAAACATAAACAATGTAAAAACAAAAAGCCAAAATTCTAAAAATCAAAACATAAAATTTCAAAGGACTTAACAAAAATTCAACATCATTAATATTACATCAATATTGTTCACATAAAAACAGTAGAACAAACTTAAGGATCAAGTTCTTTAAACAAAAACAGAAATCTAAAGAAGTTCACTGTCGCCCAGGCGACAGTGGATGTCGGAATTTTCCGACATCGCCCAGCAGCAGCAGCAACATAAAACTACTCTGAATCTTCATAACCAGCCCCGCTGCTCTCTGGACAATCTTCTGGAGGTCCTCATCTCACGGCTTTACCACGGCGAGTCTGCCTCACCGATTCGCGTGGCGGTTCTTCGTCCGGAACTTGCCATTCGGCCTCTTCCTCCGGAGTTGGTTTCAACTTCAGACCTTTGACGAGAAACTTCATAAATTTCTGCATTCGACTACGGTCCTTCTTCACTTCCCTCTTGTGATCCTCTAATGAATCACGCAAATCATCAATGGACTCTCGTAGTGATCCTGCCCTAGAAATGGTCGGCTCTCTAATCTCAATCCCCGGATGAGCTTTTCTCTGCGGCTTCTTCACCTTCATTGAACCCGTATAATATATTTCCGGATAACAATCATCCAAATAAGCATCTTGCACTATCCATCCATACTTCTTATAGAGTACACGCTGTATTACCGCCCCCATTGGCAGCGTATGAACCTTCACCCATCTTGGATGCTTTAATCTATACGTATACCTAATCTGGGAGAGTATGAAGTCCGCCACATCAAAAAGCTCATCCTCCATAATATAGTATGTAAAGAGGGTCAACTGAGCCGTAATGCTTCTTGTATCTCCACTCTTCAACATCACTGAATTCCTTAATATATCTTGGACTAAGAAAGCGTCTGGAGTAAGTGACGTAACTTCAGTAGTAAGAGTCTTCTTTTGATTCCCATGTAAACTCATGTTTACAAGGGTCCAATCTCTATCCTTTCGATAATTCTCCACTATATCAGGCATATTCTCACTCATCACTAGTCCAAATTCCTCTCGAAGATCAACATGTGTTATTTCCACATGTTGACCTTGGATCTTTGATCTCACTCCGCCATCCAATTCAGTGAAATTTGGGTCTTCCAAATGGTTATAAAATTCACGAATGAAAAAGGAAGAAAACCCCTCTGGTGTGATTATTGAAATTATACCTGCGTTCGCAAGCCGATCATAGATATGATCGTGCTTTGGCGACTCAAATTCCACATACTTCGCTATTCCAACAATAGCCTTCTCCACCCCCGGAAAAACTTGATATGAAGTATGTGCATCTTCCGAAGTACTCTTTCGAGCATTGGAACTGGAAGCCATTCTGCAATAACATACAAAAAATTTTGATTAAACAAGGTATCACATTGTGCACTGGAACACTGTCGCCCAGGCGACAGTGGCTGTCGGAAATTTCCGACAGCCCTCCAAGTGATTTTCTCTCAAAATTTTTACATATACTTCCAGATCTACTCAAAATAAATGTTATTTCAACATCAAGTTTTTTTAAAAAAAAAATATATATGTTTTTTTTTTTAAATCAACATATTCTACAAATCCTTTACTATTCATCATCTTCCACCTTCTTCTCTAAACTAGATCTACAAAAATCCTTTAGAAAATGAACAAATGGAAACCTTCATCACCAACTCAAAAAGAAATTTAACAAAGATAAAAATTTTAGCAAAGATCCACCAAGATCCACTTGTTTTTAAACTAGATCTACATTTTTCAAATCAAAAAATTTTCAAAACCTACACCATTCATCAAAAATCAACATGAACACTACATTTTCCTTCTTCTCTACTATCAAAATCACAAATCCCTAAAATTTTTTTGAGTTAAAAACACCAAAATCAAAAACCCATACCTTAGATCTAGGGATGTCGCCGACTTCCGACAGCCTTCCTCTCGTTTTTAACTCCAGGAAATGATGCACAATAGGGTTTGACTCGGTCCCCATCCCTATTTATATTTTTCACTGTCGCCCAGGCGACAGTGACTGTCGGAAATTTCCGACAGCTCCCATTTTAACAAAACTCCAATTTTAGGTCCCTTTGATGATCTACAATAGTTATATGTCATTATTAATGCTTCACCTCATGACTTGATGACAAACCATGTGCTATTTATTTTTAAAAAAAATGACTTACATGTTTATATGATTTCATTTCCAAGCTATCATCGTATTGACACTTCTACTTAGTTGTTTAGACCATTGGAAATTGTTTTCGCATGCCTCTAAGTATGAGAAATTGTTTATCTATCATAATGAACTATCACGTTCACTTCTTTTGATCAATACGTATGTCTTTTTATTTAATATATACATGGATCATATTTGCTTTCACATAATAAAATAGCACTTCTTAAATACAACTTTCAACATTGATTTGTTAGCACAACAAAATATACACCATCTTTTGCGATTCAAGTGAATTCAGAGATCCTTGGTCAATTAAAAAAAATATATCAATATATCACAATTAAGATATCACAACGTCTGTGATCAAAAAAATAAAAATAAAGACAAGGATACTCCACCAAGCACTACTTACCCTCCTGATAAGTCTTAATGAGCATTGTGAGGTTAAGCACCTTGGACAGAATTGTAAAGTGTCTTGTGCAAAAGAAACATGGTTTTCTATTCATCTTGTGCTATATCTTCAAAGTCAAAGTTGCCTTTATATGCTTTTATTATGTTCTACATTTTAATGATCATGTAAATTAAATAACTTCATATGTTTGATCTAAGTATCACATGTACACATCATTATGTTATATAAACATTCATCTCATGAGAATTGGACCGAAAATATTCCATATATCTATACACTATTGTGTCTTTCTATGATACTTTCAAATGACCTTACTCATGTTTAAGTTATTTTCTTTCATTAATTCATATGGCTATACCGTCACTTCATGGGCTTATTCATACTATGGCATATTCCTATTATTTCATGGACTTCAATCATTACCAACAAATTGCTTCCGCTTACTCTTCACTTCTATTTTCTATTACCTTTCCCTTAAAAGCTACTCTTTTATCTAATATTCATTTTTGCTAATACCAAAAGGGGGAGAATTTAAAGTATAAAAAGAAAAGTCACAAATCTATCACACCTAAATATTCCACCTACACAATACATCATATATTTAGGGGGAGCATATATTTAGGGGGAGCATATATGTAGGGGGAGCTTTCATTTAGGGGGAGTTTTCATCTAAAGATAGATCATTTATTTTCAAGAAATATATATTATGTTAATTTTGTGCACACACCAAAGGTTAAAATCAACAATCTAAATAGACATGATTTCTTTTTATACGGATTTGTTATTATCAAAAGGGGGAGATTGTTGGAGCATGCGTTTCGCACTCCTCCGGTTTGATAATAACAAAGTCCCTTTTGTATTTGATTCTATTTTCATTAATGGTGTGCAGATAACAGGTAGAGATGTTCACATTGCTGCTGGAGCTAAAATTGAATGTGGGAAAATTTCACTGTCGGAAAATTCCGACAGCCACTGTCGCCCAGGCGACAGCAGAAAAGTTACAACTACTTCCCTCCACGGCAGATCGACGAAAGACAGTTTTGCGCTGTCGGAATTCCGACAGCGATGTCGCCCAGGCGACAGCTCGGCGGTTACCACAACTGCCCACGTCTCCACCCACGACCGGCAGTTTTGCACTGTCGGAAATCCGACATCGATGTAGCCCAGGCGACAGCTCGACGGTTACACCAACTGCCCACGACTCCACCCACGACGGCACTCCAGCGGCAGTTTAGCACTGTCGAAAAATTCTGACAGTCACTGTCGCCCAGGCGACAGTGAATTTCTATAAATTGGTTCCTTTGGTTCGTGCATTCCAAGCTTTTGAGAATTCCAGTCCCTTCCTGAGTGCATACGAACCAGAGAGCTCCAGAACCTCCTCAACTCCCATTTGTGTAAAGAAGGATTGAAGATTGAAGACGAGATCGGGCGTGCTTCTACATCATCGATCATCTCGAGGCTTCAACAATCCATTCAGAGATCTGATCTTCTAGGGAGTTGTTCTTTTCATATTGTATTTTCATTCACATACTTTTTCATTTTGTATTGGTAGAGAAATCGTCGTCTTGCGTGCGGCGTCTAAGTCCTTGCGCGGCTTAAGGGAAAATCGCTTCCTTGTGCGGAGCGTCCAAGTCCTTGCGAGGCTTGGTGGGAAATCGTGGCCTTGTGTGCTACGTCTAGATCTTGGGAAGATCTAGAGGATAGGCTTGGGCTTGGTCTTGGGAGAGACAAGCGATAGCCTTCCGATCCTTGGGAGAAGGATTGGTAAACCAAAATTACTGTATTTTTATTATCATAATTGTGCCTTGATCTTAAGCATTGTTAAGATCATTTTTATTGTATGCAAATTTCATGATTAATATAATTATGCTCTTTTCACTAATTGCAATTTTGTTTGCTTAAATCTTTATCTTAGAAATTTGTGTTTGGTTAAATACAAAAAATACATTGGTTTAAAATTATTTATAAGTAACCTTTTTAGTAAAGTAAAATTTGTCTAAAAATTGTTAAGTAAAAATTATATTTTTAAACACACCCTTATTCACCCCCCCCCCCCCCTCTAAGGGCGTCACACGATCCAACAGTGCAGAGCTGCCGTGGCAACAAATGCGGTGCTTATCCTCCCTTCGGCGAGACCTTAGTTGGGGAAAACCCGGAGTTGAGTCTCTCCTCCCAGGTTAGCCCCAAGCAAGGAGCCCTCATACCGCTAAGCCTCCCGGTCCAAGGTCGTGCGACCGGTCGAGTAGAATTGCCACGTGGCCCAAGGGTTTGTTTTATATATAGCGGGTGAAGATTGGTTGGGAGTGGCGGGTTGGTCACGCTCGCAGACCGTTCGTACCGGTGCGGGTGGGTTGACGACTCATGGCGACAGGGAGATGTGCGCAGCGGGTTATCACCCTCCGAACCTGTAGTTTTGCCTCCGCTGGTCGGCCTACAAATCGGCTCGCCGGATGTCGCTCACATCCAGTTGGTACACCAAGTTGTACAGGAGGGCCTGAATGATACGGTACGACTACATTCAGAAGTGGCAAGACTGACCACTGTCACCGACGGCCACATCGGTGAGGCCCGCGGGGTTAGCTCCCCTGCTTGAACGAAAGCGGTCTAAACTGTGTCGACACAGGGTCTTTTGTGTGCGTATGGGTTTGAATACCTGGGTGTGTGTCTGCGCGATATAGTGTTGTGTGGTTGCTATACGGCGCAAATACGGGCTTTAGGGCAAGCGGCCCTATATATATATATATATACATATATATATACATATTCACCTGCTGCTAACCCTCTTCCTTGCTTCGGCTATTTCATTTCTGTCCTTTAGCCGTCCCCCCCGGATAAGGATCCGGGGAGGGGATGTATTGTTCTACTTAGCTCTGTGACTAACGGTTACTTCTTATAACCAATCACAGGAAACGGGACAGCGCGAAGCCCCCACCCCGCAGGATGAGATACGTGCCTTAGAGATGGCCCGATCGGACACCCCAGCCTCTCCTCCCATCTTCAGAGACGTGAGTGCGAGAGAATAAAGACTAGCATAGGGCTCCTTGTTGTTTTGGACTATGTAGCCTTCGGGCAATATTTCGTAAACGATAGGCTCCGGCTATATTTAAATGTATAATATAAGCAGTGTGCTTGTTTTCTTTATATTATCTGCTTCCGCTGTGCGATCTGATGTGATGTAATGATTCTTGTGCCTGACAAAGAGACCGCTCAGTGCTTGAGTGGGTGGGACGTCGCCACTCGGAAAGCGCCGGGTGGTCCTCTTTCGGCAGTAAGATCCCCCCCCCCCTCCCTGAACTCGGTTCAGTCTGGGGAGGGGGGGGGGGGGGGGGGGGGTCTTACAAATGGATTAGAGCTACCACGATCCGACCACATGGGGCAGTCTTTCGATCCTCCCTTCCCCGGTTCCGTTTCTTGGTTCGGGACGAACCACGCAGCGGAAGCCTGGTAGACCCTTTAGGTTTAAGGTTAGGGACTCGAGACTGCACGATAGTACACCCACACGCTTTCCTCTTCCTTTTCTTTCAGTCCTGCAAAATTCCCTTATTTTTGCAAGTTCTGACACCCGTTTGTTACTTCTCCAGATACCGGAGTCAAGTAACGGAAGGTCCTCCTCTCGAGACCAGTACCACCCTACCACTCCACCACCAGCTCAGACCGCTCAAGCCACAGTTCCGTTCGGAGAGACAGAGCTCGGGCAGACCCTGGTAGCCCTGTTGGCCGCCTTCCAGACAGCCACCTTACGGCCACCCCAGCAGGCCACCGTACCCACCGATCTGCTGACGACATTCCGAGGGCTAAGGCCCCCCAACTTTCGGGGTACAGAGTCAGCCATCCAGGCCGAGGAGTGGGTGGAGAGGGTAGAGGAGCTTCTTGTAGGGATGATGTGCCCAGCAGTAGCCGCAATGTCCCTAGTAGTGACCATGTTGGAGGGCTATGCCCGGGACTGGTGGAGGGCAGCTAGCCGCTCCACTTTTAGAGGGCGACCCCTCAGCACCATTCTCTGGGGGGAATTCTCAGAGGCCTTCTTAGAGCATTTCATTTCGGATGCAGACCGGATGGCACTCCAGGAGCGGTTCCTACAGATCAGGCAGGGAGATAGGACGGTTCCAGACTACCAGAGAGAGTTCATCCACCTGGCCCGCTTCGCCGGGACCTTAGCAGGCACGGATAGGGACAGGGCGGCCAGATTTTACCGGGGATTACGAGACGACCTCCGTCAGGCCCTGATCATGATTTCCCAGGCATCCTTCCACACGATCTCCTCACATGCCACCTCTCTAGAGATGGACCAGCGGATGGTAGCCCAGCAGCGGAGGGGACACGTTGGTGTTCCCCAGACTCAGGGCCGAGAGAGAGGGGTAGGTCCTCATAGGCAGGGCCGAGACGGGAGACAGCGCCAGCGTCACCAGCCATATAGACAGGCACCCCAGCCCCGACCAGCACCCCAGCCCCGACCAGCACCCCCAGCCCCAACACCTCAGGTCGTCCCAGCCGCACGACGAGATGTTCCCTTCGCAGGGAACTGCTACCTATGCCAGCAGCCTGGGCATATACGAGCCTTCTGCCCACAGGCTACCGGGAGACCCACTTTAGGAGCAGTACAGAGAGCGGCAGAGAGAGGACGAGGTGGACGCAGAGGACGTCCCGCAGGCAGGAGGGAGCCGGCTAGGCAGGGCAGAGCAGCACTGCTCGAGGCATACGCGTTGGATCTCCAGCACGGTCCTGCTCCTGACGTAGTGATAGGTATCTACTTCCGATAGTATGATATTATAAGAGATGTTGTAGCTTTATATATTGGGACTTTTGTATATGTCATCCCTACTCCTGTATATTTGTGAAAAGCTTATGATCATAGTATATATATTATCAGGTCTACTTTTGGTAGAAGGTCATCCCGCTAAAACACTGTTCGATACCGGCACCACACACTCTTTCGTTGCACAAAACTTCATCGCTGACAAAGGGAACACGGTGAGATCATCCGGGATGTCAATCCGAATACGACTCCCGGATGGGTCAGACATGACTTCCACCGAGAAATGTTCCTTCCAAGCAATGCTGGGAGGCATAGAGTTCGAAGTCAACGCCACCATCTTAGCAATAACCGGATTCGACATCATTCTGGGGATGGATTGGTTGACCGAGCACAGCGCCCAAATCAATTGTTCGACTCGAGAAATCCGCCTCAAGAATCCAAATGGACAATTTATCACGCTAGCAGGTATACCCTCCGTCACCCGCATTATCTTAACATCTGCACAAACCGTCAAGGCAGTTCAACAGAAGGACGAGATATACCTAATCCACTTTGAGATGGAGAACACGACGCAAGTACTCGCTAAAGTACCTGTGATCAGGGACTTCCCAGATATCTTCCCAGAGTCACTCCCCGGGTTGCCCCCGCAACGGGAAGTGGACTTCCAAATCGAACTTACTCAAGGAGCCCGACCAGTGTCCCGAGCACCGTACCGGATGGCCCCGAGGGAACTGGCCGAGCTCAAGATGCAGCTACAAGAGTTAGTCGACGCAGGATTCGTACGTCCTAGTACCTCTCCCTGGGGAGCCCTAGTACTGTTCGTTAAAAAGAAGGATGGATCGCTGCGTCTCTGCATCGACTACAGAGGTTTGAATAAACTCACTGTCCGGACTACCTATCCCCTACCCCGGATAGATGAACTGTTCGATCAACTGCAAGGCGCGTCCGTCTTTTCCAAGATGGACTTAAGGTCCGGCTACTATCAACTTAGAGTGCGAGAAGAGGACATTCCCAAGACCGCCTTCAGCTCTCGCTACGGACTATACGAGTTCATGGTAATGCCATTTGGGTTAACCAATGCCCCGTCCGCCTTCATGGCTTTGATGAATACGGTATTCAAACCCTTCCTGGACCATTTCGTAATAGTCTTCATAGATGATATTCTCATCTACTCGAAGAATAAAACCGATCACTCCCGGCACCTCCAAATGGTACTACTTAAGCTAAGAGAGCACTCGCTCTTCGCCAAGTTTAGCAAATGCGAGTTCTGGATGGAAGAAGTCGGCTTTCTGGGACACACCATCAACAAGAACGGAGTAGCGGTGGATCAAGCCAAGGTGCAAGCGGTACGAGATTGGCCGCCACTTAAGACAGCAGCAGACATCCGAAGTTTCCTTGGCCTCGCCGGCTACTACCGTAAGTTCGTCGAAGGTTTCTCCAAAATCGCGTTACCACTTACCTCTCTCACCAAGAAGGATGTGACCTTCTAATGGTCTCCCGAATGCGAGGCGGCATTCATCGAACTGAAGAACCGGCTGATATCGGCCCCAATCCTAACCCTCCCCTCCGGTACCGAGGGTTTCCAAATCTATGCTGATGCCTCTCTGAAAGGACTGGGGGACGTGCTTATGCAATATGGCAAGGTGATTGCCTACGCCTCACGTCAGCTCAAGCCGCATGAACTAAACTACGCCACCCACGATCTGGAGCTGGGGGCGGTAGTTTTCGCATTAAAAGTCTGGAGACACTACCTCTACGGGGTACGATGCGAAATCTTCTCCGATCATAAAAGCCTCAAATACGTCTTCACCCAGAAAGAGCTGAACCTCCGGCAACGCCGGTGGTTAGAATTTCTCTGTGATTATGACTTCGCCCTCCAGTACCACCCCGACAAGGCTAATAAGGTTGCAGACGCCTTGAGTCGGCAGCCTCCGAGGACCGGGAGTTGGTTAGAAATGGTGCCAGAGGAGTTAGTCAAATCATTGGCGGAAATGGATATTATCCTCATCGCCCGCAGAAATCCGATGGAATACCAGGCCCAGCTCTACTGGATGGAAATACAGTGCGACATCCGGAATAGGATAAGAGAAGCTCAGAAGATTGACGTAGAAGCAGCCCCGATCATTCAAGCCCTGCAACATGGTGCGCAGGAGGATTACAATTTATACGATGGCATCCTGCAGTTCAGACACCGCATATTCGTCCCCGTAACAGAAGGAATTCGGGAAGAAATCCTCCGCGAAGCGCACCAGACCAGGTACTCGATACACCCGGGAGTAGTAAAAATGTATACGGACCTGTGAAGGACCTTGTACTGGCCAGGAATGAAGAGGGATGTCACCAACTATATTGCGCACTGCCAGACCTGTCAAATGGTCAAGGCAGAATGTCGAATCCCAGGAGGCCTACTACAACCCTTGCCCATCCCGGAGTGGAAGTTCGAGGATATTTCCATGGATTTTGTCCATGGCTTACCCCGATCCCGTGCAGGTAACGACTCCATATGGGTAGTAGTGGACCGCCTCACCAAGGTAGCCCGATTCATCCCGAACTGGCAAGGTGACGGTGTCGACATTCTAGCCCGACTATTTATCGAGCAGGTAGTCCGATTTCATGGAATACCCAAATCAATCGTCTCGGACCGCGACGGGCGCTTTACATCGAAGGAATGGAGAAGAGTGCAAGCTTATCTAGGAACCGGATTAGCTTTTAGCACCGCCTTCCACCCCCAGACCGATGGGCAGACGGAAAGAACGAATCGGACGATGGAAGATCTTCTCCGATTATGCATAGTGGAACACAGCGAGCCATGGGAGCAGTTACTACCTCTGGTAGAGTTTTCATATAACAACAGCTTCCAGGCAAGCATCAAGATGGCACCTTACGAAGCCCTCTACGGAAGACGCTGTCGAACCCGGCTATCTTGGGCACAGGATGAGGACCCCGAAGCCTTGGGAGTCACCTACATCGACGATACCACCGCCGCGATAAGATTAATCCGGGAACGCATGCTGGAAGCGCAGAGCCGGCAGGCCAAGTATTACGATGCACGTCATCGGCAAGTGGAATTCCAAGTGGGAGATATGGTTTTCTTGAAGATTAAGCCTATGCATGGGATATCACGAATCAAGAGGCAGAAAAAGCTGGACCCCCGCTATCTAGGTCCGTATCCAGTCATCGAAAGAGTTGGCCCGGTGGCCTATAGATTAGCCCTGCCAGCTGAACTAGGAAACCTCCACGACGTGTTTCACGTCTCTTCGCTGAGACGCGTACTTCGCCAACCCGAGCAGCACCTTCCCACACCACCGACATCAGTAAAATCCGACCGATCTGTCCGACTCGAACCTGTGAAGATAGTGGACTCCAAGATCAAAGAGCTGCGAAACAAAACCGTCACAATGGTCAAGATCTTATCGTCAAACGGAGGACGCGAAGAGTTCCCCTGGGAACCAGAAGCCCTCGTCCGGGAGAGATACCCGGTACTGTTTCCCCAGGTATGTCATCCTTTAAACCCCTACTTTAGCCAATTTTCGGGGACGAAAATCTCTTTTTTTTATTGGATTGTAACATCCCGACTTTTATTGGGCCACTAGACCCTAGTAAGCCCAATAAAAGTAGGCCCGAGCAGTAGAAAACGACCATTTCGAGTATCGTAGCGCGCCACTACCTCATTATTATGAATAGTGACCGTACGAACCCCGAATTGACTTCCGTCAGTTCCGTTGAACTCGTATGGACAATACGTGCGCAACGGAATTCGTTGCACTTCGATCCGAGGTCGTTTGGAGAAAACGACCATTTCGGGTATCGTAGCGCGCCACTACCTCATTATTATGAATAGTGACCGTACGAACCCCGAATTGACTTCCGTCAGTTCCGTTGAACTCGTATGGACAATACGAGCGCAACGGAATTCGTTGCACTTCGATCCGAGGTCATTTGGAGAAAATGACCATTTCGGGTATCGTAGCGCGCCACTACCTCATTATTATGAATAGTGACCGTACGAACCCCGAATTGACTTCCGTCAGTTCCGTTGAACTCGTATGGACAATACGAGCACAACGGAATTTGTTGCACTTCGATCCGAGGTCGTTTGGAGAAAACGACCATTTCGGGTATCGTAGCGCGCCACTACCTCATTATTATGAATAGTGACCGTACGAACCCCGAATTGACTTCCGTCAGTTCCGTTGAACTCGTATGGACAATACGAGCGCAACGGAATTCGTTGCACTTCGATCCGAGGTCATTTGGAGAAAATGACCATTTAAGGTATCGTAGCGCGCCACCGCCCCATTATTGTGAATAATGGTCGTACGAACCCCGAATTGACTGCTGTCAGTTCCGTTAGGATCGTATGACCAATACAAGCACAACGGAACTCGTTGCATCTCGACACGAGGTCGTATGGAGAGTATGCCATTTTAGTCCTATGCAGATCGCCTCAGTGCAACGCACGAGATATAAAGCATACGAACCCGGCATCGGCCCCGACAACTCTTATCGTGCCCCGGGAGCCAAGGAGGACCCCGCCCTAAGTTGACTTAGTCAACCCCCCCCCCCCCGAACTCGAAATTGCTAAAGAAAAGGGTGGGGGGAGAGAAACCCCCCCCCCCCCCAAGAGGAGGGGGGAGGCTGCCCCTATTGGGGCAAGGGGCAAGAGAGAGAAAGGAAGGGGGGGGGGGGAGAAAATATCTCCCCCCACTCACCCTCCAATCATACACGTGGAAGGGAGGGAGAGGGGGGGGAGAGCTCCCCTCCTTCCTATAAAAGGGGGGGCAGCCCCTCTCCAATCCCCCCACACCACCTCTCTCTCCCTCTCAGCTCTCCTCTGCCGGCAGCCCCCCCAGCCAGCCACCCCCTCCTCCCCCTTTCCGGAGCAAGCCGCCGCCACCACCTCCTCCCTCATGGCCGGCCGCCCCTCCACCCGAGCCCCTCACCAGGTAGAACCACCTCCCCTCCTCCTTCCCACCTCCCGGAGGAAGAGCCCCCCTCCCCCTGTCGCCGGAGCGCCGCCGACCGCCGCCCCGAGCCTTGCAAGGTTCGGGGAGGAGGAGGCCGAGGAAGCCCTCTCCTCCAGCGCCGACGGTGGCGCTTGCGGGGAGGGTGTCCCCCTCGAGAACCTCGGCGCCGGCACAGGGGAGGCGGCCGGGCCGCCGGCTGGCACGGCCGGCGACGCCCGTGGCCTCCCCCTCCTCCCCGCACTTCCTGTAGGGGGATAACCCCCTCCCCCGGCGGCGGGCGGCGGCTCCAGGACGCCGGGCCACCGCCGGAGGGTTGCCCCCTCCCCGGCGCCCCGACCAGGGGCGGCAGGGAGGGCTGCGCACGAGGAGGCGGCGGCACAGCAAGCCGGCATGGCTCGTGCCGGCTGCGCCGCGCCTCCCCGTCCCCTCTGCCCCACTTTCCGGTGGGGTCCGGCGGCGCCAGGCCACCGGGCCACCACCGGAGTAGGCGCCGACCCCCGGCGCACCGACCGGGGGCGGCACCGGTGGCCCCTCGGCGGGGGCGGCGGCGCAGCGGGCCTGCATGGCCCATGCAGGCCACGCCACCGCCTCCCTCCCTCTGTATCACCTCCCCCGGCGGTGGCCGGCGGCGCCAGGCCACCGGACCACCACCGGAGGAGCCGCAGGCCCCCGGCGCACCAACCGGTGGCGGCGCCGGCCCCAGCCGGCCGCTGCCCGGCGGCGGCAGCGGCTGCCACCCGTGCGCGAGCGGGGGCCGCACGATCTCCCCCAGGAGATCGAGCGGCCCCCACTTCCTTAACCCCGCCCCCGCCTCAAACTGCGTGCCCCCACAGCGGATCCGCGGCGGATCCGCTGTGGGGACCCAAGGAGTGCGCCCGGTGTGGCGCCCCCTGCTCTCTTCCCTGCATCTAACCGCACCCCACCCCCCCTATTTCCCTTCCCCATTTTTCTGAGGAAAAATGGGGTCTTTTCAAAAGAAATTTCCTAAATGAAAATTGTGCCCCACTCTTAGGGGCACCTCCTGTATTTTTTTGGGGATTTTTGGGAGGAGTTTTACTATTTTTAAAACCCATTATAAAGTTTATTTTAGGAAATAAAGTGCCCAAATGAGTTTCTAAAATTCTCCAAAAATTAGGGGCTCTAAGTATAGGTATTTTGCAAATACTATCAAAGTTTGGAGGTGCGACCTTTTGATTTGATCCCTTAAAGGCTTTTACAATCAAAAATAGACGCCCGGAAAAGAGCGATATTCATCGAAATAAATCGGCGCCCCTCGACGCATATTTTAAGAAGCTTATCAAAATCATGCGTATTAATCTAAAGAATCGGCTAAGCTCGGAAAAGCAACGCAAAAATCAGAACGACGTCGCGGCGCGGCACCGAAATTTAACCCCGCTGCGACGATAATAAAAGAACGGAGTCGTCGATCGAAGCCTCCTCTTATGGAGTGATTGGACTACTAACCATTTCTTCTTATGCTTTTACTGCTTTCCGTACTTTCAATTAAATCCAGTCTCGCACTGGTCCCCCGCACTTATTTTCTGTACTTTCAATTAAATCCAGTCTCGCACTGGTCCCCCGCACTTATTTTCTGTACTTTCAATTAAATCCAGTCTCGCACTGGTCCCCCGCACTTATTTTCTGTACTTTCAATTAAATCCAGTCTCGCACTGGTCCCCCGCACTTACTTTCTGTACTTTCAATTAAATCCAGTCTTGCACTGGTCCTATCATTATGGCCTCTGCTTTCGGCCTACTATTCTGTTTATTACATGGCCTCTGCTTTCGGCCTACTATTCTGTTTATTACATGGCCTTTGTTTTCGGCCTACTTTCTGCTTATCGTTATGGCCTCTGCTTTCGGCCTACATTTCTGTTTAATGTTACGGCCCCTGCTTCGGCCTATTTTACTTGCTAGTGCAGAGCTGCCGTGGCAACAAATGCGGTGCTTATCCTCCCTTCGGCGAGACCTTGGTTGGGGAAAACCCGGAGTTGAGTCTCTCCTCCCAGGTTAGCCCCAAGCAAGGAGCCCTCATACCGCTAAGCCTCCCGGTCCAAGGTCGTGCGACCGGTCGAGTAGAATTGCCACGTGGCCCAAGGGTTTGTTTTATATATAGCGGGTGAAGATTGATTGAGAGTGGCTGGTTGGTCACGCTCGCAGACCGTTCGTACCGGTGCGGGTGGGTTGATGACTCATGGCGACAGGGAGATGTGCGCAGCGGGTTATCACCCTCCGAACCTGCAGTTTTGGCTCCGCTGGTCAGCCTACAAATCGGCTCGCCGGATGTCGCTCACATCCAGTTGGTACACCAAGTTGTACAGGAGGGCCTGAATGATACGATGCGACTACATTCAGAAGTGGCAAGACTGGCCACTGTCACCGACGGCCACATCGGTGAGGCCCGCGGGGTTAGCTCCCCTGCTTGAACGAAAGCGGTCTAAACTGTGTCGACACAGGGTCTTTTGTGTGCGTACGAGTTTGAATACCTGGGTGTGTGTCTGCACGATATAGTGTTGTGTGGTTGCTATACGGCGCAAATACGGGCTTTAGGGCAAGCGGCCCTATCTATATATATATACATATATATATACATATTCACCTGCTGCTAACCCTCTTCCTTGCTTCGGCTATTTCATTTCTATCCTTTAGTCGTCCCCCCCGGATAAGGATCCGGGGAGGGGATGTATTGTTCTACTTAGCTCTGTGACTAACGGTTACTTCTTATAACCAATCACAGGAAACGGGACAGCGCGAAGCCCCCACCCCGCAGGATAAGATACGTGCCTTAGAGATGGCCCGATCGGACACCCCAGCCTCTCCTCCCATCTTCAGAGACGTGAGTGCGAGAGAATAAAGACTAGCCTAGGGCTCCTTGTTGTTTTGGACTATGTAGCCTTCGGGCAATATTTCGTAAACGATAGGCTCCGGCTATATTTAAATGTATAATATAAGCAGTGTGCTTGTTTTCTTTATATTATCTGCTTCCGATGTGCGATCTGATGTGATGTAATGATTCTTGTGCCTGACAAAGAGACCGCTCAGTGCTTGAGTGGGTGGGACGTCGCCACCCGGAAAGCGCCGGGTGGTCCTCTTTCGGCAGTAAGATCCCCCCCCCCTCACTGAACTCGGTTCAGTCTGGGGAGGGGGGGGGGGGGGGGGGGGGGGTCTTACACCTAAGTCATGCCCATATCAGCCCTAGACTGAACCCTAACATTAAGCTTGATTAAATCAAATGGAGGGGGACCAAAAGGTTGATCAAAAAGCATAAAGCTTAAAGAGAAAGCATAAAGCAAATTCCCCCTCTACACTCCACCTCCAATCAGCCTAGGGGCCTCCCCTGATTACTGTGGGTCTGGGCTTGACCCAGGTGGAAGCAGGAGGTCGGCAGGTACAGGAGGGTGGCAGCAAGGAGAGGCCCGAGGTAGCATAATTTCAAATCAGCCTATAGAGGCCTCCCCATCCCAATCCGACCTCACCATCACCTTCAGGAGGTAGAGAGCAGTCGAGAACAACATCCGGTGCAAAGCTTTTGTTGGAGAAACGAGTTCAGGAGCAGGGTCGCCGGAGCAAGGCAAATCCATGGCCAACCGTCGCCGGAGCCGCCGCCACGCACCAATAACGGTTCGTTTCTCCTCCCCTTCCCCATGCTAGCTTTTCATCTCAAAACGAAGAAGGATCGGGCCCAATTGAGCCCGAATCATTCCTGAAATCCATGGATTTCGGCTCGAAACGGGAAGGTTGGGATCGCCGGAAACTGCCTCCTCCGGCCACCAGTCGTCGGCTGACGGTAGCCCCGACCACCACGAAGGTGTCGGTGGTGTTGGCCGGCGGTGGTGGTGGCTGGATCGCCGGCAATCCCCCTCGCAAAGTCACCCAGCGCGGTTAAATCACAGTCGTTGGCTAGAGAAGGAAGATGATGTCGCGGACGCCGGATCTGCGCCAAGATTCGTGCGCGCCTTTAATTTATAAGAATTATTAATTCATTCCATGGATTTTCTGCCTTAATAAATCAGTCCACTTCAATAAATAATTAGGGCCTCCTAATGGCTGAATTAGAAAAAGTGCCCAACATGAAAGTTGTAGTCCTTGGTCTTGACTTTCATTAGGGCTTGAGTTCAAGTCATTTGGTGACCCACAGCTCCCTAGGGAGCTGTTTTACTAGGCCTAGTCCTACACTAGGTCAGTCCATTAAAATAATTACCTAGGCCAAACCCTTCAAGCTTTGGAGCTGTGCTTTTAACCATGGGTTGGTATACCCTAGGGGAATCCCCTGCCCAAAGTACAGCCCTTGGTGGACACTTTTACCTAGGGTTTTTGTGGTAATTAGGATATTTAAATTAGGTTGATTTTTGGAGCATATGATGTCCAAATGACACCAAATTTTGGTGGCATGCTCTTTAGTACATGAGTAGTGCCTACCTAAATTTTCACTCTATTTAGAGTTGATTTCTTATAGAAAATGGGAAACACTAATGAGGGCCTTCAAGGGTCAAATTAGGGTTTAAGCCATATGAGGAGTTGAGTGTGTTAGCCTCCTCCCACCATGTTGGTTATGTAGGTATGGATATAAAAATGCTTGTCACACACCCTAATGGGCCATTTGGAGCCATTAGGGTGGTGTGACCTACAACCCTAAGGGTAAACCCTTAAGGATGCAAGTAGGGATTTTTGAAGGACATATGACCAAATGTCCTTGCCTTGGCTCAGAACTTTGTAAACATGTTTGTAAGGGGATAAAATGTCTTAGATAATTGAATGGGAATATGACCTTGTATGGCTTTGAAACTTTATCAGTGGCTGAATAGGGATGAGAATGAACTATAGTAATTTTGCTATGATTTATTGAAGTATTATACCTTGTGTAGGAATTTTAAAGTGTATACTAGCTTAGAGGAATTTAATTATGAAAAATGTCAAATCATTGGGTAAAGTTATGATACTTGGATATCTGTCATTTTATGTTGTTATATGCCCATGATAATTGTTTGGAAGGTTGTAGATTTGTAATTCATGTACTTCATATAGAAATTGGAATTTACAACACTTGAGTATTAAATCATTTTAAAATGTCAAATCATGGGGCAATGACATGATACTTGGGGATCTGTAATTTTAGGTAAATCTGTGCCCATGATAATTGTTTGGAAGCTTGTAGAATTGTTTTTCATGTACTTCATGTAGAAATTGGAATTTACATCACTTGGGTATTAAATCATTTTAAAATGTCAAATCACATGATAATGACACAATCCTTTGGCAGAGAACTCTAGGTCCTTATTTGGACACTTGGTAATTTTTGGAGAATTTTCAGAAGTGAATTACTATTTTTCCTAATTATAGTGGCATTTTGGTAATTATACAACTATGATGATGTAGTAGGCCAAATCACACCCTAGGGTCATGGAACTCAGTGAACCACCTTGATATGGGATATTACCTTATTGATAATTTTCATGTAGCATGAAGAATCATTTTGAGGGTAGTTCTTGTGCAATTTGACTTAAGGCCTTAACTACTTTAAATTATATTAAATACCAAATTAATATGGAAAATTATGGAAATTGGAGAATACCTTATTAAGGTCAGTGGGAGCCTAGGATAATTATTAGAGACCCTGGTGATGAGTTTTTAGAAGTGTTCCCTTATGGGGTTGATAGTTAGTTCAACTTAGTGGTCTGCGTTTAGTAAAAATAGAATTTTGAGTTTTAGACAATTCAGACCACTAAGTAGTGTTTAGAAGTTATATACAATCAGTAATTGAGTTATAACACACAATGATTCATGGAAGGTCAATCTAGGGTTAGTTGTGAGGTTGTGTTAGGGTTAGTATATGAGGTGTGGAGGCACGTCCAACCCGATTGGGTGGGACGGGAGATGAGCTAAGTCACATTAACTATATGAAATGATGAGGGGTGAACCAAACGTTAATAACCAATTAAAGTAATTGTCTTGAGGAGGATAGTGGGGTTGAGCCCATTGATCTGTAGTACCGTTAGGGGCCCCTTACGGAGTACACCGCGGGAAGTCCAAGATTCACCATAATTATAACACTAACTAAACTGTAGGCAAGAGTAGCCTAAGTAGGTCTGCAATCTAGTATGGATCTTCTTCGAGAAGGAGATGGGTTGGATCAACTTGTGTGTAAGTCCCTAAGCTGGAGGCTAGGGTGGACTTGTTAACACCTGTTTCTTATGCAAATTGTGGCGAGTCTTCGGTACTAGGCCAGTCATGTCACCGACGGTAGTACGTTGACTCAGGTGAGGGTGGGGTTTAGAGGGCCGGTAAGTTTGAGTACCGCGGTCTGAAGGACAATCCCTAATAACCCACCCCGACCTTAAAGTTTGGTGGATTCCAGCAAGAGTACGCAGGAGCTCCGCTGTTGTGTTCTTAGTGTTGAGGCGTACTTGAGGTCTAGGCTTGGTAGTGACCATACCTGCCTAGGATGTGGAGTACCCGATCCACTGCCATCGTGAGCCACGACGGTCGGTACCCGAAAGGTTGGCTTTCTTTCTAACAAATTGGGAACAATAAAGGTCTGTGCGCATAGAGTCGTGTGGGTGAGTCACATTGCATAAACACATTAAAACATCATAAACATAGCATAGCATAACATTCACATTAGCATACCCCCATCATATAAATTAGTATGGGCTCTTTTATATGATGGGTTACCTGGACATCTTAACTTATATGTCGTATGGGCGTTCATATAAGTTAAGGTACGATCTGTGGTGGTAGTTTAGATTTACTTACTGCACCGCATTTCCTTTCTATTTACTGCTTACTTCATTGCTCTACTTTACTGCCTTATACTTGCACTATACTGCTAGCTAGTTTTTACTGCTTTACTTATACCTGCTAGTTTAGTGTCATGTCACCACCTTTTTGTTTACCCCTGGTTGTCCTCCGCTTCTTCCTCCCGCTCGGTACCTAGGAGTCATGGAGGGAGGCGAGGACAAAATGACTTAGTCTTATGACTAACGGTCGGTGTGACCACATGAGTCCGAGGAGACGGAGTTGTCCCGCGCGCAGCAGGACGAGATGGCAGGACCTGAGCAGCGGATGCAGCGTACTACCACGACACCACAGGTTGATGACTAAATAGTTAGACTTCCGCATTTTGAGAGTTTTGTTGTAGTTTCCGCATGTTGTAGAGAGAGAGAGGGAGTACATTATTTTGGATATGTATTGGGCTTAAGCCCTTTTTCCTTGTACTTCTCTTTGGACTTTCTGTTTTTCATTATATATATATATATATATATATGATGATGTGATATTGTGGACATGCCTTCATTCTGTACTTCCTTTTTATGGCATATTTTACTTATGATCGTATAGCCGGCAGAATTGGTGCTGAGCGATGTTAGCCAACCCGAGTGTTGGTGACACCGCAAGGCAGCAATTCTGGGCGAAGATCCACCTCAACCGTGCGATACGGGAGAGGTTCGAGTTTTCAAGTACCCGAACGGGTTTTGGAAAAAGAGATCTTACAAATGGTATCACTGAACGAACGATCATAAGAGAACAGTCCACAACGTACTGGGTCACCTCACTCGAGCTTAGTTTGCGGACAAACTACGCAGCGGAAGCTATGGTGTGCCCATGTATGGAATCACATAAAACTGTCCAATAATCAATAAGTAAGACCAATTTTTTTTTACTAAATCCCTATCTTTTGTAGGCCCCAGTGATCACGGAGCCTCAAGTCAGCATCCCTCCCCCTCCGACTACCACTACTTTTCAGTAGTCAGAGTTGGGACAGACGTTAGCAGCCATTTTAGAGACCTTCAGGGCCTAGTCCATCCCGACACCACTGCCAAACCCGGGAGCGAACTGGTTGAGCACCTTTAGAGGTCTTTCCCCACCAACCTACCGAGGGACAGAGGATGCAGTGAAGACTGAGGAGTGGTTGGACACCATTCAGGAGATGCTGTCCGGCATCGGTTGCCCGGTCGGCAAGGCAGTTTTTTTGGCAGTATCAGCTCTGGATGCACATGCCAAGAGGTGGTGCAAGTCGCTGTTGGAGACCACTTACAGAGATAGGGAGTACTCAGATACTTCTTGGGATGAGTTTAGTACCACTTTCCTGGAGCACTTCATATCCAGCACGGACAGAGATGAGCTGGAAGAGAGGTTTCTACACCTCACTCAGGGGACACGCTTAGTGATTGAGTACCAGAGGGAGTTCTCCCATTTAGCCAGATTTGCGAGGTCTCATGCCGCAGATGATCGCACTCTTGCGAAGAGATTCTACAAGGGGCTTCGAGACCCGTTGAGGCAGGCACTCTTGTTTATTTCTGAGGGCAGCCTAACTCAGATTATCGAGACGGTAAAGAAGCTGGAGGCAGATCAGATCAGAGTGCGTGGCGGAAGGAAGAGGCCAGCTGAGGCCAGGTACCAGGGGAGAGCAGCAGAGGCTCGCAGCGGGGCAGACTTATGAGGCACCGGAGGGGTGGGGGACGTCCTCGTCCTCATATTGCACCAATACAGCAGCCCCAGCCCTTACTAGCCCCACAACCCCTACGTACCTGGGGGCCCCAGAGATTTGATGACCGGGGACACGTTCCAGTGGTGTGCTTTGAGTGCAACCAGCCAGGTCACGTCAGGGCCCATTGCCCTCGTCGATTCCCTCCACCTCCTCCTCCACCACCAGCAGCACCTCCGGCGGCCCCTCCAGCACAGCGGGGCAGGGGGCCGAGGACGGGGTAGAGGCAGGGGAAATCACGGCAGTGGTAGACATCAGGAGCAGGCTTATGCCTTGGATCTTGCACAGCCGAGGAACCCGGAGGAGGTTATAACAGGTAATTTAATGCTTTCAGTACTTTAATTTATTACTGCTTAAATTTACCTGCATTTTCAACCTTCTAGATTAGAAAAATAAAACAATCAATTCCCTTTCCCCAGGCATTATAGTGGTGTGTGGCAAGCCCGCCCACACCCTATTCGATATTGGTGCCTCGCATAACTTTGCTCCGAAGACTTTGTTAAGGGCTTGGAGCAAATCCATTATTACACGGGACCCACCAGGAGGGTGCGCCTCCCCAATGGATCAGAGATCGAGACGACGGCCAAGTGCACCTTGAAGGTGACCATCGACGGCCTAACGCTCGATGCTCCAGCTTCGGTGCTGAAGCTCGCGGACTTCGACCTTATCTTGGGCATGACGTGGCTCGCGGGGAACCACGCCCAGATAGACTGCCAAGCAAAGAGAGTGGTGTTGCGGTACGATACCTCCTTCGCGACGTTCGAAGGTATTGAACCGATCTCCCGCTCTTCTTTATCTTCTATCCAGGTAGTCAAGGCCCACGAGCAGGGCGACGAGGTATATCTTATTTGCTTCGAGATGGCGGAGGTAGAGGCCTCCTTATCCGACATTCCTATAGTACGGGACTTCTCCGACGTATTCCCAGAGAAGTTGCCCGGACTGCCACCGCATCGAGAGGTAGATTTTCTGATTTAGCTGGTGCTAGGAGCGAGGCCCGTGTCTCGGGCACCGTACCGCATGGCACCCAAGGAGCTGGCAGAGTTTAGGGTGCAGTTGAAAGAGCTGGTAGATGCGGGTTTCGTCAGGCCGAGCTCTTCACCTTGGGGAGCGTCGGTGTTATTTGTGAAGAAGAAGGATGGAACGCTCAGACTATGTATAGATTATTGGGAGCTCAATAGACTGACGGTACGGAACACCTATCCATTATCGAGGATTGACGAGCTCTTCGATCAGTTGTAGGGAGCTCACTGGTTCTCCAAGCTCGACTTGAGGTCGGGATACTATCAGCTACGGATTCGAGAGGAGGACATACCGAAGACAGCTTTCAGTTCCCGGTATGGATTGTTTGAGTTCACAGTGATGCCCTTCGGGCTCACTAATGCCCCCTCAGCTTTCTTGAGCATGATGAACAGGGTGTTCGAGGCCTTTCTCGACATCTTCGTTATCGTGTTCATCGATGACATTCTAGTATATTCCAGGACGGAGGAGGAGCATGCTGGGCATCTGGCCCTAGTATTGAGGAAGCTGAGAGAACACCAGATGTATGCGAAGTTCTCCAAGTGTCAGTTTTGGCTACGGGAGGTGGCTTTTCTGGGGCACATCATCAGTGGGGCAGGTCTGGCAGTGGATCCGGCCAAGGTGCGGGCCGTTCAGGAGTGGGCTCGACTACAGTCAGCTTCAGATGTGCGGAGCTTTCTAGGATTGGCGGGTTATTACCGGAAGTTTGTGGAAGGGTTCTCCATGATTTCCCTTCCGCTCACTTCTTTGACCAAGAAGGATGCCCCATTCGTCTGGTCTCCGCAGTGTGAGGCGGCCTATTTGGAGTTGAAGGGTCGGCTCACCTCTTCCCCCATCCTTGCACTTCCATCTGGGAAGGAAGGATTTCAGGTTTACACGGGCGCATCATTCCAGGGGTTGGGAGCAGTGCTGATGCAGCATGGTCACGTGATCGCGTACGCTTCCCGTCAGTTGAAGGTACACGAGAGGAACTACCCAGTGCATGACCTCGAGCTCGGAGCGGTCATCTTCGCCTTGAAGACCTAGAGGCACTACCTTTATGGGGTTCATTGTGAGATCTTCTCAGACCACAAGAACCTCAAGTATATTGATACGCAGAAGGACTTGAACCTACGTCAGTGAAGGTGGTTAGAGTTCTTGTGCGACTACACATACATATTGCATTATCATCCAGGCAAGGCCAACACCGCAGCGGATGATTTGAGCAGGAGAGGAGGTGCACCAGGAGCAGAGAACCGTGTGATGGCTATGGAGTTGATTCAAGCATTGGAGGACATGCACATCACAGTTGTATCCAGGGCCGACCCCGAGACGTACATGGAATATCTGGCGTCGTTGAATATTGTCTGCGATATTCGGGACCGCATTCGGGAGGCACAGTTGCAGGACCCTGCCTTGGAGCCAGTATTCAGATCATTGGTGGACGGCGTGGCAGGGGACCATACATTGATAGATGATCTTATTCACCATCGAGACCGAGTCTACATCCCAGCTGGAGGAGGTATTAGAGAGGAGGTGCTCAGGGAGGTTCATTGCTCCCAGTACTCAGTGCATCCAGGGATCACGAAGATGGCAGCAGACCTTCAGAAGGTTGTGTTTTGGCCCGGGATGAAGAGGGATATTATACAGTATGTGACGCACTGCAAGGGCTGCCAGCGCGTGAAGGCGGAGTGCAGGAGCCCGGGAGGAATGTTGCAACCTTTACCAGTACCTGAGTGGAAGTTTGAGGACATATCGATGGATTTCGTGCATGGTCTACCTCGCTCCCGCTCTGGGAATGACTCGATATGGGTGATAGTGGACAAGCTGACGAAGGTAGCTCGGTTTATTCCGGTACAGAAGGAGGGGACAGTCGGTGACCTTGTCAGGGTGTTTGTGGAGCAGGTGGTCAGATATCACAGGGTGCCCAAGACGATAGTTTCAGATGGGGACGAACGCTTCACTTCGAGGGAGTGGAAGACAGTTCATGCTTACTTGGGATCCTGGTTGACATTTAGCACGACGTTCCATCCTCAGACTGACGGTCAGACTGAGCACACCAACCGGACTATGGAGGACCTGCTGCGTTTGTGCATCTTAGATACAGGCAAGCCCTGGGGGAGACTGTTACCTTTGATAGAGTTTTCCTATAATAACAGTCACCAGGCTAGCATTGGGATGGCACCTTATGGCGCATTGTATGGAAGGAAGTGCCGCACGCCACTGTCCTGGATCCAGAACGAGGATCTGAGGTCGTTGGGTTCAGATTATATTGAGGAGACGGATGCGCAGGTGAGACTGATCAGGGAGCGGATGCTGGAGGCCCAGAGCAGACAGGCGAAGTACTATGATGCGAGGCATCTTATGGTGGAGTTCCAGGTTGGATAGCGTGTGTTCTTGAAGATTCGTCCTATGCACGGGGTTTCTCGAGTGCGGGGGCACAAGAAGCTCGGTCCTCGGTACGTGGGGCCTTATTTGATCCTGGAGCGGATCGATCCTTTGGCGTACAGGCTGCAGCTACCGCCAAAGTTGGAGAACCTGCATGACGTCTTCCACGTCTCTTCGCTTCGGAGAGCCCTGCTTCGTCCCGAGCAGCATGTTACATCCACATCAGGCCCGGTGGCACCCGATCGGTCAATCCTACTAGAGCCCATCCGGATCGACGATTCGGAGGTCCGAGTCCTGCGGCGGAAGAGTGTGTCGTTGCTGAAGGTGTTGTGGTCTAACCACGGGCGAGAGGAGCACACATGGGAAGCCCATGGACCTCATGCAACAACGCTATCCGGAACTCTTCACTTCAGGTACAACCTAAACCTCCTTGCAAATTTCTTTCTTTCCATTATATTGCGTAGAACCCGTAGACCCGATCTTAAATTTCGGGGACGAATTATTTTTTTGTTTATTAGGATTTGTAACATCCCCAATCCTTCTAGACCCTTTGGAAATGTTAGGGCATAGGGGTGAGGTGAGTGGCCACAAGGGCCTTAGGCTAGGGTAGAAATTGCTAAGTGCACACCAAAGCTCAAAAACTAACCTAACCCTAAGCCCCTCATCTAGGTCAATTGATCCTCAATTGTCCAAATTGACCTCACATATGATGCCTTAACCACTAAGGGAGACCTATAGGATGGGAATTGCACTTGGGTGGGACCCAATTTCATGAAATTGACCAAAGTCAACAATAGGTCAACATCAACCAAACTAAGTCAATTGGGGTTCAATTGACTCTACATGTTCAAATTGACCTTACCCCCACACTCTAAACTCTTTAAGGAACTCATTGGACCTAAAAGCCCCATCCCTTGGTCAACCAATTGACCAATTTGACCAAAGTCAAATTTAGCTTAATTTAGGTCAAAATCACACCTTAATGTTAAATTGAACCAATTGGAGCCTCACCTTGGACCAACCAATGTTGGGTGATGTTAAGGAACCCATGACCCTCCAAGTGGGGTCAACCCTCTCACCTTGGTTGACCAAAGTCAACCATGGTCAACATAGCCCATTAAAGGGAATTCTATGCCTAAATTGAAAGGGACCCAACACCCCTTAATTAACCAATAATCATGGACCTAAGTCATGCCCATATCAGCCCTAGACTGAACCCTAACATTAAGCTTGATTAAATCAAATGGAGGGGGACCAAAAGGTTGATCAAAAAGCATAAAGCTTAAAGAGAAAGCGTAAAGCAAATTCCCCCTCTACACTCCACCTCCAATAAGCCTAGGGGCCTCCCCTGATTACTGTGGGTCTGGGCTTGACCCAGGTGGAAGCAGGAGGCCGGCAGCTACAGGAGGGTGGCAGCAAGGAGAGGCCCGAGGTAGCATAATTTCAAATCAGCCTATAGAGGCCTCCCCATCCCAATCCGACCTCACCATCACCTTCAGGAGGTAGAGAGCAGTCGAGAACGACATCTGGAGCAAAGATTTTACTGGAGAAATGAGTTCAGGAGCAGGGTCGCCGAAGCAAGGCAAATCCATGGCCAACCGTCACCGGAGCCGCCGCCACGCACCAATAACGGTTCGTTTCTCCTCCCCTCCCGCCATGCTAGCTTTTCATCTCAAAACGAAGAAGGATCGAGCTCAATTGAGCCCGAATCCATTCCTGAAATCCATAGATTTTGGCTCGAAATGGGAAGGTCGGGATCGCCGGAAACCACCTCCTCCGGCCACCAGTCGCCGGCTGACGGTAGCCCCGATCACCACGAAGGTGTCGGTGGTGTTGGCCGGCGGTGGTGGTGGCTGGATCGCCGGCAATCCCCCTCGCAAAGTCACCCAGCGCGGTTGAATCATAGCCATTGGGTAGAGGAGGAAGACGATGTCGCGGCCGCCGGATCTGCGCCAAGATTCGTGCGCGCCTTTAATTTATAAGAATTATTAATTCATTCCATGGATTTTCTTCCTTAATAAATCAGTCCACTTCAATAAATAATTAGGGCCTCCTAATGGCTGAATTAGAAAAAGTTCCCAACATGAAAGTTGTAGGCCTTGGTCTTGACTTTCATTAGGGCTTTAGTTCAAGTCATTTGGTGACCCACAGATCCCTAGGGAGCTGTTTTACTAGGACTGGTCCTACACTAGGTCAGTCCATTAAAATAATTACCTAGGACAAACCCTTCAAGCTTTGGAGTTGTGCTTTTAACCATGGGTTGGTATACCCTAGGGGCATCCCCTGCCCAAAGGACAGCCCTTGGTGGACAATCTTACCTAGGGTTTTTGTGGTAATTAGGATATTTAAATTAGGTTGATTTTTGGAGCATATGATGTCCAAATGACACCAAATTTTGGTGGTATGCTCTTTAGTACATGAGTAGTGCCTGCCTAAATTTTCACTCTATTTAGAGTTGATTTGTTATGGAAAATGGGAAACCCTAATGAGGGCCTTCAAGGGTCAAATTAGGGTTTAAGCCATATGAGGAGTTGAGTGTGTTAGCCTCCTCCCACCATGTTGGTTATGTAGGTATGGATATACAAATGCTTGTGACACACCCTAATGGGCCATTTGGAGCCATTAGGGTGGTGTGACCTAAAACCCTTAGGGTAAACCCTTAAGGATGCAAGTAGGGATTTGTGAAGGACATATGACCAAATGTCCTTGTCTTGGCTCAGAACTTTGTAGACATGTTTGTAAGGGGATAAAATGTCTTAGATAATTTAATGGGAATTTTTAGAGGCATTTAAGTTTTTTTCTCCTAAATAATGAGATTGCCACCCTTTTCCTCGAATAAATAAAATACATGGTCATATGACCTTGTATGGCTTTGAAACTTTATCAGTGGCTGAATAGGGATGAGAATGAACTATAGTAATTTTGCTATGATTTATTGAAGTATTATACCTTGTGTAGGAATTTTAAAGTGTATACTAGCTTAGAGGAATTTAATTATGAAAAATATCAAATCATTGGGTAAAATTATGATACTTGGATATGTCATTTTATGTTGTTATATGCCCATGATAATTGTTTGGAAGCTTGTAGATTTATAATTCATGTACTTCATGTAGAAATTGGAATTTACAACACTTGAGTATTAAATCATTTTAAAATGTCAAATCATGGGGCAATGACATGATACTTGGTTATCTGTAATTTTAGGTTAATATGTGCCCATTATAATTGTTTGGAAGCTTGTAGAATTGTATTTCATGTACTTCATTTAGAAATTAGAATTTACATCACTTGGGTATTAAATCATTTTAAAATGTCAAATCACATGATAATGACACAATCTTTTGGCAGAGGACTCTAGGTCCTCATTTGGACACTTGGTAATTTTTGGAGAATTTTCAGAAGTGAATTACTATTTTTCCTAATTATAGTGGCATTTTCGTAATTATACAACTATGATGATGTAGTAGGACAAATCACACCCTAGGGTCATGGAACTCAGTGAACCACCTTGATATGGGATATTACCTTACTGATAATTTTCATGTAGCATGAAGAATCATTTTGAGGGTAGTTCATGTGCAATTTGACTTAAGGCCTTAACTACTTTAAATTATATTAAATACCAAATTAATATGGAAAATTATGGAAATTGGAGCATACCTTATTAAGGTCAGTGGGAGCCTATCATAATAATTAGAGACCCTGGTGATGAGGTTTTAGAAGGGTTCCCTTATGGGGTTGATAGTTAGTTCAACTTAGTGGTCTGCGTTTAGTAAAAACAGAATTTTTAGTTTTAGACAATTCAGACCACTAAGTAGTGTTTAGAAGTTATATACAATCAGTAATTGAGTTATAGCACACAATGATTCATGGAAGGTCAATCTAGGGTTAGTTGTGAGGTTGTGTTAGGGTTAGTATATGAGGTGTAGGCACGTCCAACCCGATTGGGTGGGACGGGAGATGAGCTAATTCACATTAACTATATGAAATGATGAGGGGTGAACCAAACGTTAATCACCAATTAAAGTAATTATCTTGAGGAGGATAGTGGGGTTGAGCCCATTGATCTGTAGTACCGTTAGGGGCCCCTTACGGAGTACGCCGCGGGAAGTCCAAAATTCACCCTAATTATAACACTAACTAAACTGTAGGCAAGAGTAGCCTAAGTAGGTCTGCAATCTAGTATGGATCTCCTTCGAGAAGGAGATGGGTTGGATCAACTTGTGTGTAAATCCCTGAGCTGGAGGCTAGGGTGGACTTGTTAACACCTGTTTTTTATGCAAATAGTGGCGAGTCTTCGGTACTAGGCCAGTCGTGTCACCGACGGTAGTACGTTGACTCGGGTGAGGGTGGGGTTTAGAGGGCCGGTAAGTTTGAGTACCGCGGTCTGAAGGACAGTCCCTAATAACCCACCCCGACCTTAAAGTCTGGTGGATTCCAGCAAGAGTACGCAGGAGCTCTGCTGTTGTGTTCTTAGTGTTGAGGCGTACTTGAGGTCTAGGCTTGGTAGTGACCATACCCGCCTAGGATGTAGAGTGCCCGATCCACTGCAACCGTGAGCCACGACGGTCGGTACCCAAAAGGTTGGCTTCCTTTCTAACAAATTGGGAACTATAAAGGTCTGTGCGCATAGAGTCGTGTGGGTGAGTCACATTGCATAAACACATTAAAACATCATAAACATAGCATAGCATAATATTCACATTAGCATACCCCCATCATATAAATTAGTATGGGCTCTTTTATATGATGGGTTACCTGGAGATCTTAACTTATATGTCGTATGGGCGTTCATATAAGTTAAGGTACGATCTGTGATGGTTGTTTAGATTTACTTACTGCACCGCATTTCCTTTCTATTTACTGTTTACTTCATTGCTCTACTTTACTGCCTTATACTTGCACTATACTGCTAGCTAGTTTTTACTGCTTTACTTATATCTGCTAGTTTAGTGTCATGTCACCACCTTTTTGTTTACCCCTGGTTGTCCTCCGCTTCTTCCTCCCGCTCGGTACATAGGAGTCATGGAGGGAGGCGAGGACAAAACGACTTAGTCTTATGACTAACGGTCGGTGTGACCGCAGGAGTCTGAGGAGACGGAGTTGTCCCATGCGCAGCAGGATGAGATGGCATGACCTGAGCAACGGATGCAGCGTACTACCACGATGTCACAGGTTGATGACTAGATAGTTAGACTTCCGCATTTTGAGAGTTTTGTTGTAGTTTCCGCATGTTGTAGAGAGAGGGAGTACATTATTTTGGATATGTATTGGGCTTAAGCCCTTTTTGCTTGTACATCTCTTTGGACTTTCTGTTTTTCATTATATATATATGATGCTGTGATATTGTGGACATGCCTTCATTCTGTACTTCCTTTTTATGGCATATTTTACTTATGATCGTATACCCGGCAGAATTGGTGGTGAGCGGTGTTAGCTAACCCGGGTGTTGGTGACACTGCAAGGCAGCGATTCTGGGCGAAGATCCACCTCAACCGTGCGATACGGGAGAGGTTCGAGTTTTCAAGTACCCAAACTGGTTTTGGAAAAAGAGATCTTACAATGAAAGGAAACCTTCTCAGCCCTACTTAGGGTTCTCCCACGAACCCCTCACAGCCGTCCGATCAAGATCTAAACCAAACAGACGCCCCGATTAGCTATTTACGAATCTGGTTCCGTCAGCTAACGCGCCGCGCTAGCTCCGTGAACACCCTTGCCGTCTTAGCGGCTCCCAGCTGAGAAGAACCCCTAATGTCAGCGGTAGGACTATCGCGCTGCGCTAGCAACAGACCTCGTTTTTCACTTTCTATCCACCTTCTACCGCGCCGCGCTAGCACTACCGCGCCGCGCTAGTGCCTTCGACGAAAGTGCGCTCCATCGACGATCGTCGACCTCTCGCATTTAACTATCGCCGGCGGTAGTACCTACCGGCCGACGTTAACTCGCAGAACGGCAAAAACTGGGGTGTTACACCTTGCCATAATAATCATGATTGTACAACCCTCATATTTTTCGAGTCAGTGTGACCCGACGCAGATAAGGTCGTGGTAGAGAGGGTGACCATTGCGCAGTGGACCGAACCAACAGAGGTCATCAAGACCAAAAACAGAAGGCCCGGGGGGCAGATCTCCTTGGGCGAGTGAACCTTGGGTCCACTCGCCCAAGGCCCCGGGCGAGTGGAACCTTGGTCCACTCGCCCAAGGACCCGGGCGAGTGGACCCTTGGTCCACTCGCCCGAGTGGGGTGGGGGCGAGTGGACCTTGGGTCCACTCGCCCAAGGTGGGGGGCGAGTGGACCTAGGGTCCACTCGCCCCAAGCCCGTGGGCGAGTGGACCTAGGGTCCACTCGCCCCAAGCCCGTGGGCGAGTGGACCTATGGTCCACTCGCCCGGGCAGCTGGGCGAGTGGACCAAGGGTCCACTCGCCCGGTGGGTTGAGTGGACCGCAAGGTCCACTCGCCCAGTCAGGGTGGTGGACCTCGGCCCACTCACCCGACCCCCGGCAAGGGGGGGAGTGGACATCTCGAGCTCCACTTGCCCCCCCCCCCCCTCATTCTTCGGTCGTTCGGTTTGGTTATTGGTCTGCGGATAGTGGATTTTTGGCTATCCGCAACCCAATTTTTGGGAAGTCTATAAATAGACCCCCATGGGCACCTTGGGAAGGGATGTTGGTACCCCCCCCCCCCCCTCCCTCGCGTGTGAGCAAGCACTACCCCTCCCCTCCCCCTGTCATTGAAGGTGGACGGTGAGGTGATCCTTAGTGCCCTCCAAGGTGCCCAGGCTCAACATTGGCTTGGGAGGGGAAGTTCCTCGAGATCTTTCGGGTATGTGGTGGGACCTCCACGCTGTAGCTTAAGGGGTCCGTTCGTGGACTTAGGCATTCTCCAACGGCATGGCTCTTCGGTTCTTAGTGACTGGTCGAGGGTCTCGCTCAGGTCAGGTAAGGGTTAGCTGCATCCCCCTTGCGAACGTCGAGACCAGTTCTTTGGTTTCAACATTATGGTGCGGTGAGCGTGGAAGCAGCTAGTTCGGAAAGCCTTGAGTAGGCCTCATGGCTGGAAGCGATGAGCTGGGGGACTCGCCCCCTGCCAGCAGGTGCGTGACGAAAGGTGACTTCAAGGAGTTCAGGAAGTCAATCCAGGAAGTTTTGCGGGTCACACTCCCCACTCAGGGCGAGTGCTCGGCATCGCCAACACCTATGCTCGCCTCGCCGTCATTGATGGAGATAGAGCAAGCACGTCGAGAAGGGAAGGAACTGGCCTCGAAAGAATATGGGTTCGGCGAGCCTGCCGTGTCCTACTACGCAGGGAAGGACGACCCTCTCCAGCATCTCCAGTGGTTCGAAGACATGGCATCGATCAGGCAGATGTCGGACGCCTCCAAGTGCAGGCTCTTCACCAGCACTTTCAAGGAAGAGGCAAAAGACTGGTTCCACCAACTCCCATCAGGTATTATCTACAGCTTCAAGGACCTGCGCCGAAGCTTCTTGCTGAGATTCTCCACCTCGAAGAAGAGGTGGAAGGGAACAGAGGCCCTGTTCTTAATTCGACAGTGGCAGGGGGAGACGCTGGGAAGCTACGTGAATCGGTTTCAGGAACAAGTCCTCCGCCTCCAGGTTGACAAGGGAAGTAGGAAGGACCAAGAGAAAGAATAGGAATAAGAAGACAAAGAAGATGGAGGAAGTAATGAAGGAGATGGTCAGGGTGCATGTGACCAAGCAGTCCCAGAGAGGCGCGTTGTAATAAGCAGGTAGCTCCTCGATAATGAAGGAAAAAGGTTTCAGGTAACGCCTATGGTAAGTGACTTGGGAAAGTGTTGGGTTCCTCTGCCTCCAGGTGAAGGTAAGCACCTAGGACGCGGATGGGTACTCCGCCTCCTTTGGATAAAATCCCCGACTAGAGACCATTCTCCGGGCTCAGTCATGCCGGCATATGGGAGACTCATCGGGTCGACTGAGTGGTAAAATCCCCGACTAGAGACCATTCTCCGGGCTCAGTCATGCCGGCAGATGGGAGACTCATCGGGTCGACTGATTGTTAAAATCCCCGACTAGAGACCATTCTTTGGGCTCAGTCATGCCGGCAAATGAGAGACTCATCGGGTCGACTCGCTTCTTAAGTAAGTAACTTTGAGAGATGATGAGCTCCTCCGCCTCCAGGTAAGCTAGGCCCCTAGGACGTGGATGGGTATTCTACCTCCAGTTGGTTTGAAAAGTGCTGAGTTCCTCTGCCTCCAGGTAAGCTAGGCCCCTAGGACATGGATGGGTACCCCGCCCCCAACTGGTTTGGGAAGGAGCTGGGTTCCTCTTCCTCCAGGCAAGCTAAGCCCCTAGGACGTGGACGGGTACTCCGCCCCCAAATGGTTCGGAAAGGTGTTGAATTCCTCTACCTCCAGGTAAGCTAAGCACCTAAGACGCGGATTGGATCTCTGCCTCAGTTGTTTTGATTAGATGGTGGAGTTCCTCTACCTCCAGGTGAAGGTAAGCACCTAAGACGCGGATTGGATCTCTGCCTCAGTTGTTTTGATAAGGCGGTGGAGTTCCTCAGCCTCTACGTGAAGGTAAGCACATAAGAAGTGGATTGGATCTCTGCCCCAGTTGCCTCAATAAGATGGCTGAATCCCTCCGTCCCTCGGTGAGGGTAAGCACCTGGGACATGGACTGGTTCTCCGCCCCCGGATAGTTCGGGAAACTGTTAGTTCCCTCCCCCTCCGGGTGAGCCCGGCTCCCTGGTAGGTGTGGAGTTCCCTCCTCCTCCAGGTGAGCTCGGCTCCCTGGTAGGTGTGGAGTTCCCTCCCCCTCCAGGTGAGCTCGGCTCCCTGTTAGGTGTGGAGTTCCCTCCTCCTCCAGGCGAGCTCGGCTCCCTGGTAGGTGTGGAGTTCCCTCCCCCTCTAGGTGAGCCCGGCTCCCTGGTAGGTGTGGAGTTCCCTTCTCCTCCAGGTGAGCTCGGCTCCCTGGTAGGTGTGGAGTTCCGTCCCCCTCCAAGTGAGCCCGACTCCCTGGTAGTTGTGGAGTTCCCTCCTCCTCCAGGCAAGCTCGACTCCCTGGTAGGTGTGGAGTTCCCTCCCCCTCCAGGTGAGCCCGACTCCCTGGTAGGTGTGGAGTTCCCTCCTCCTCCAAGTGAGCTCGGCTCCCTGGTAGGTGTGGAGTTCCCTCCCCCTCCAGGTGAGCCCGGCTCCCTGGTAGGTGTGGAGTTCCCTCCTCCTCCGGGCGAGCTCGGCTCCCTGGTAGGTGTGGAGTTCCCTTCCCCTCCAGGTGAGCTTGGCTCCCTGGTAGGTGTGGAGTTCCCTCCCCCTCCAGGTGAGCTCGGCTCCCTGGTAGGTGTGGAGTTCCCTCCCCCTCCAGGTGAGCTCGGTTCCCTGGTTGGTTTGGAGTTCCCTCCCCCTCCAGGTGAGCTCGGCTCCCTGGTAGGATTGGAGTTCCCTCCCCCTCCAGGTGAGCCTGGCTCCCTGGTAGGTGTGGAGTTCTCTCCCCCTCTAGGTGAACTCGGCTCCTTGGTAGGTGTGGAGTTCCCTCCCTCTCCAGGTGAGCCCGGCTCCCTAGTAGGTGTGGAGTTCCCTCCTCCTCCAGGCGAGCTCGGCTCCCTGGTAGGTGTGGAGTTCCCTCCCCCTCCAGGTGAGCTCGGCTCCCTGGTAGGCGTGGAGTTCCCGCCTTCCACCTTAGGTCATGTTTAGTTTGACCTAAGATGTTGAGCTTTCTCCACCTCCAGTTGAGCTCGGCTCATAGGAGGGTTGTTTAGTGGAGAAAGGTTTGTCTTCCACCTCAGGTCGAGCTCGGCTCGACTAGGGGTGTTGAGTTCTTTTCCACCTCAGGTCAAGTTCAATTCGACCTAAGGTGTTGAGCTTTCTCCACCTCCAGTTGAGCTCGGCTCATAGGAGGGTTGTTAAGTGGAGAAAGGTTTGCCTTCCACCTCAGGTCGAGCTCGGCTCGACTAGGGTGTTGAGTTCTTTTCCACCTCAAGTCAAGTTCAATTCGACCTAAGGTGTTGAGCTTTCTCCACCTCCAGTTGAGCTCAGCTCATAGGAGGGTTGTTAAGTGGAGAAAGGTTTGCCTTCCACCTCAGGTCGAGCTTGACTCGACTAGGGGTGTTGAGTTCTTTTCCACCTCAGGTCAAGATCAATTCGACCTACGGTGTTGAGCTTTATCCACCTCCAGTTGAGCTCGGCTCATAGGAGGGTGGTTAAGTGGAGAAAGGTTCGCGTTCCGCCTCAAGTTAGGTTTAGTTAAACTCGGCAGGAGCATCCCGTTGGCAGGGCCCTTCGTAGATTCCTCTAGGGTCCCACCTACTCGTCAAATATGTGGGTTGGACTTTCTTTCCGAGCTTAAGGCAACCTCGAAAAGAGCGGGGATTGTGTACAACCCTTATATTTTTTGAGTCGGTGTGACCCGACGCAGATAAGGTTGTGGTAGAGAGGGTGACCATTGCGCAGCGGACCAAACCAACAGAGGTCATCAAGACCAAAAAGAGAAGGCCCCGGGGGGGCAGATCTCCTTGGGAGAGTGAACCTTGGGTCCACTCGCCCAAGGCCCCGGGTGAGTGGACCCTTGGTCCACTCGCCCAAGGACTCGGGCGAGTGGACCCTTGGTCCACTCGCCCGAGTGGGTGGGGGGGGGGGGGGGGGGGGGGGGGGGGCGAGTGGACCTTGGGTCCACTCGCCCAAGGTGGGCGGCGAGTGGACCTCCACTCGCCCCAAGCCCGTGGTTGAGTGGACCTATGGTCCACTCGCCCGGGCAGCTGGGCGAGTGGACCATGGGTCCACTCGCGCGGTGGGTTGAGTGGACCGCAAGGTCCACTCGCCCAGTCAGGGTGGTGGACCTCGGCCCACTCACCTGACCCCCGGCAGGGGGGAGTGGACATCTCGAGCTCCACTCGCCCCCCCCCCCCCCCCCCTCCTCATTCTTCGGTCGTTCGGGTTGGTTATTGGTCTGCGGATAGTGGATTTTTGGCTATCCGCAGCCCAATTTTTGGGAAGTCTATAAATAGACCCCCATGGGCACCTTGAGAAGGGATGTTGGTACCCCCCTCCCTCGTGTGTGAGCAAGCACTACCCCTACCCTCCCCCTGTCATTGAAGGTGGATGGTGAGGTGATCTTTAGTGCCCTCCAAGGTGCCCAGGCTCAGCATTGGCTTGGGAGGGGAAGTTCCTCGAGAGCTTCCGTGTATGTGGTGGGACCTCCACGCTGCAGCTTAAGGGGTCCGTTCGTGGACTTAGGCATTCTCCAACGGCAAGGTTCTTCGATTCTTAGTGACTAGTCAAGGGTCTCGCTCAGGTCAAGTAAGGGTTAGCTGCATCCCCCTTGCGAACATCGAGACTAGTTCTCTGGTTTCAACAATGATGGGAACGAGGGTCAACGCCTAGCGTTAAGTCCTAACGTCTGACGTTAGACCACATCCCTCTTTTCAGTTTGTGAGCAGGTCCAGACCAATAATGCAGCAACCTAGTGTCATATCTGTTCAAACCTGCATGCTAAAAATACAATGGCAAACACGATCAAATACAAGTAGGATTTGTTATTCTAAAATCAAAGGGATGCGGAAAACCATGTTCCAACAATCTCCCCCTTTTGATAATAACAAATCCAATATAGATAAATCAGATTCATATAAAAGAGATGTGTATTTTTAGAAAAAATATGACACTAAGCAACATAGAGACAATAATAAGAATAATAGATTGTTTAAGTTGTGCTCCACCTACTTAAGTGCTCCTCCTTAGTGTATACTCTCATAGACTAGATTTATGCTCCCCCTTAATCTAGTGAATCCTACTCTTTTAATCATTGTGATTTATCATTTTCTTCTCCCCCTTTTGTTATTAGCAAAAGTGGGTGGAGTTGAAACAAAACTAGAAGAGATAAGACAAAAGTTGGGGCATAACTAAGAGAGGATTAAGAGTTTTGTTTAGACATAAGGTAAGTCATGATAGAGCTAAGGGATAGAGTAACACAGCGGAAAAAGATATGATAAGCGTGAAAAAACAACATTCCATTTTTTTGTTTTACCAAAGGAATTCTACCACTTGCTTTTCAAAGTGAAATTTTTAAGAAACTTGTTGGAAGAAATGTCATATAGTTTGACAAACACAAGTGAAGAAAAACCTTAGAAGTAAGCATGATAAACCATGGTAAAAGAAATACATGATCAAAATAGAAATGCGGAAAACAAAAAACAAAACAATTAAGAGTAGTATTTTTGATATAGTTTGACCATTCCAACAATATGTCTAGGCTCTTCACATTTGAGCATTAATCTTTGGAAATTTTCATAACACATAGGCAAGCATGATTGAACATATTCAAAAAGATAAGGACTACAATGTAACTAATTCGTATTTCAAGTAAAGAAAATATTATAGAAATCATGCATTGCAATCTAGTGCATTTACTTAAGTTTTTAGAGAATTATGTAATGTTGCATTAGGATCTAATTCTCATAAGTAGAAGTCTTATGAAAAACAATGATGTGTGCAAAAAGGTGTGATAAAAGTATACAAGTGAAATAATCAAAACACATGACATATGCAATGAAATAGTAAAAACAATATTAAGTTTGTAATCTTATAATTACTTTCACACATCAATTCTAGAATAAAATTTCAAAGCACATAAAATGAGTACAACTATCAAGGTACTTCGCCCACACAATGCTCATTAAGACTTATGAGGGAGCGAAGTATTGCTTGGGGGATTACAAGCATTTTTATAAGATTTTTATTTTTAGTCATTCGGTGTACAAATAGAAGTGATAAAAAAGAATGTGTTTGCACAAGACACTTTACAATTCTTTCCAAGGTGCTCAACCTCACAATGCTCATTAAGACTTTTCAGGAGGGTGAGTAGTGCTTGGTGGAGTTATCTTTGGCTTTATATTTCATATTTTTGTATTTTTGGGCCAAAGGTCTCTGAATTCACTTGTTATTGCAAACATTAACAATTTTGAAATAACACTTCTGTATGTGCAAGAAATTTATTGTTTGAAAGATGGTGTAGGTAAGTTGGACATACAACTTAATATGTTAAAATTATTACACTACACAATCATGCAAGACTAAGATTATGAGCACATGTAGATTACCAAAATAGTGAGTGTATGGATCATTGATTATCATAAAACATTACTCATACTTAGAGGCATGCTAAGCAATCATACACAATTTTCTATAGACTATTTCATTGCACATAATTAGATTAAGGTCAAAGCATGACAAGATAAAATAATGTTTAGGAAATTTGAAATTAAAATTAGACATTGAAGAAAATCTTTGTGTTTATGCCAAAAACAATTTTGACCATTCGACACAAAAATGACAAAGATGTTTGCTCTTGTGAAGTCATATAGGCACACCATAATTTTGTAAATATTTAAGAAAAACAAATGACAAAAATATATTTTTGATCATTTTGAATTATTTAATTTTTTTTGTGTATTTTGGAAAAAATTAATAACTAAAGAAACAAAATAATTTGAAATCAGAGAAAATAACCTAAGAAAAATCATTAGAAACATACTAGAAATATTCTAGAATGTTAGAGCCAAGCGGTCTCGAAGGTTTGAAGCCCCGCGATCTGAAGCCAGCGGTCTGTGCGGTCTCCAGTAATCAGACCGCGGCTTCCCCTCTGATGTACCAGATCGCGCCAGATAAAGATACGTTGAAGCTGCGCGGTTACAAGTCAGCGGTCTGCGCGGTCTCCCAGAATCAGACCGCAACTTCTCCTCAAGTATGCGAGGTCGCGTCTTGTGAAGGTCAGCATCATTCCGCCTCTCCAAGCGGTCTAGAGCCAGCGGTCTCAGCGGTCTCCAAGTACAAGACTGACGGTTCATCTCGGATATACCAGATCGCTTCTTATGGAGAGAAGCGGTCGGATCCTCCCGATCTCTCCCTTATGGGGGAGTGTTCGCCACAACGGTCTAACCACCAGACGGTCTCATCTGTCACACGACCTTCCTCCTGTCGTGTGACCGCCCGATCTCACTCCAGATCGCAGAGGTCATTGCGGTCTCAATATTCATGATCGCCCAGACCGCCCAGCTCTCTTGTGTATTTGTATTTGTATTTAGTCCCACATCGTATATTTGTATTTTACTGTTTCCCTCCTAGTCTATATAAAGGTGGCAATACACTTGTAATACTTAGTTTTTTGGAAATAAATTTCTGTTATTTTCAAATTCTCACATGGTATCAGAGCGATCGATCCATTCGACCGGTCTCGTTTTCTTCTGACCGCACCTTCTGTGCGATCTCCTCTCTTCCTCTTCTTGTTCGCGCGATCTCTCTTATTCTCGAGACCGAGCGGTCTCCCTTATATCCGCGAGCCCGCGCGATCATGGGTACCCCTTCTGTGAATGCTACCCCACCCCCACCCCCCCCCCCCCCCCCCCCCCCCCCCCCCCACCCCCGCCCACTCCTGTGGCTATTTCTACCTCTTAGAGGCATGCTAGGCAATCATACACAATTTTCTATAGAATATTTCATTGCACGTAATTAGATTAAGGTCAAAGCATGACAAGATAAAACAATGTTTAGGAAATTTGAAATTAAAATTAGACATTGAAGAAAATCTGTGTTTATGCCAAAAACAATTTTGACCATTCGACACAAAAATGACAAAGATGTTTGCTCTTGTGAAGTCATATAGGCACACCATAATTTTGTAAATATTTAAGAAAAACAAATGACAAAAATATATTTTTGATCATTTTGAATTATTTAATTTTTTTTGTGTATTTTGGAAAAAATTAATAACTAAAGAACAAAATAATTTGAAATCAGAGAAAATAACCTGAGAAAAATCATTAGAAACATACTAGAAATATTCTAGAAAAAATAGAATTTCGATATGGCAAAAAGAGATAACGTCAGGCGTTAACTACTTAACGCGCAAACAGTACACTATTTTTCTAGATTTTTGAAAACTTTTTCTTTGGAATAGGGAGTATGTATAACCTTTGAAAGTATCTAGTCGCAACCTAAATCACCTAGAAGGGGGTGAATAGGTGGATTCTATGGCTTTAAGCGTAATTAAAAATTTAAATAAACAAGCACACAGAAAACGAGCACAGCACAACACAAGGATTTTATAGTGGTTCCCCGATGTGGGTAGTCCACTTTCCCTCCTCGCCTATCTAGCACTTCGGGCTAGACTCGGCTACTTCACCAATCTCAGATTTTTCCAAATCTTACAACTCGGAGTATACACTCCTACAAGCTCGGAGAACAACCACTCCTACAAAATCTTGGAGTCGCAACTCCTACAAGCTCGGAGAACAACCTATCCTACAAAATCTCAGAGTCGCAACTCCTACAAGCTCAGAGAACAACCTCTCCTACAAAATCTCGGATTCGCAACTCCTACACTCGGAAGTGAAACTTCCTACGAACTCGGAAGTAGAGACTTCCTACAAAATGTGTAAAAGGAATTTTTACAACACTTTAGATTGAGAATCAATCTTCTAGAATCTCTAAGAGATTCAACTTCTTCAGATCTGGAAAAGGAGATCTTCTTCTTCCTTGAATGAAATGAAAGCTTAATCTCTAAAGAGGAAGAAGAAATCTGACTTGAGAGAACTAGATCTGAATACTTGAGAGTCGAAAGAATCAAGATGTCGATTGAGAGGTTCTGATTCAGTTGATCTTGTCGACTCTAACTTGAGAAGAAGAACCGTGAAAAACTTCTTGTCGGCAACTAGATGGTCGTGCGAGAACGAGAGATCCAGCCGACAGAAATTACGAGATTTCCTTTTTGGATTCACGATTATGGTTTTTAGAAATAACCCTCAGATACTTATAGGATTCTTCTCCAATGGCTATAAACGCAATTTTGGGAAAAACTTCCACGTGTATTGTACATGGAGATAGCCCTAAATGAAAGCCGTCTGTGATTTTGAAATAGAAAACGCCCAGAAACAATTCGTCGTGTGAAAGATGTTACTCGAAGAATTATCCTAGGACGAATTCACACTCGACGAAAACTTCTTCGACGAATTTACTTGGAAGCTTAAGGATTAGACTGGAAGAAATTTCACGAGTAGAATAACATTACTCGACAAACAAATGTTTATCATTCGACGAAAACGGATTGTTACTCGACGAATCTACTTGGGAAAAATTTCTTTCATTTCTCAAGAACAGCAACATCTTCCTCTTAGCTTCTCCTTTGAGTTTGAATAAGAAGTACACCCCAATAGAGAGATTTTGCATGAGTCAACACCTTGGTCTACAAAATGAGGAATTACATTGCATAGGCTTATGTGTTATGACTCATTGAAACCTGACATTAGTTTGTACTTAGCCATTTATAATCTGCAAACATATAACTAAAATGTTATATCAAATACAATATCAATTCACCTTAGTTCAAGAGGGACTTCTTCAAATCAAGATAATTGTGGATACAATTCCCAACAATCTCCTCATATTTGTAGAAGTCAGAACTCTATGTACTAAGTTGAATTGCACAGAGAATATTCATAGAGATAAATACACAAAGTGACATAGAGAGTTAAAAACTTAGCTTTTCATCTCCCCCTTACATACTTGACCCTTTTCATTTCAGCTTGCAGGCCTATCTCCCCCTTTTTAATTGCTTTTCAACTTTCTCTCCCCCTATGTACTTTCTCTCCCCCTTTCTGACTGCTTCAGATAGGGAAGTGCTACATGGTGTTCTCCCCCTCAGCAACTGCACTGGGGCCTTTACTTAGGAGTGGACTTTGAAAACTCTTCTTATCTCTCCTTCAATCTTCTCTCCCCCTTAGAATTTTAGTGCTTGGGAAGATTTCATGTGCTGTTGAGCAATCTTACTATAGACTTCTTGTTCCAGTCATGTACCGCGAACATCCACTTGTCCAAATACTAGATGCGAGTTTTGGTTGGCCTTTGGACATACCTGCAATCACAGATTAATTTCCCTTAGGAACCCAAACGGATTTGGGTCCTAGGTTCCTGGTTAGATCAACACCACTTGGAGTGTTAACATTGCGAGGAGTCATGCTTGCATTGTTAACTTGTGGAGTCTTAATTTCTAGGATTAAACCAACAATCTATGGCGAAGTGGGCAACTTTGCCACAAGACCAACAATCAAATCGATTTTATCGCCTCTTGTTCTCCTGCTTCACCTTTTGGACGGGAGGTCTAGTAGGAGCAACATTCTTAGAAGTAGAAGCCTCGTGATTGCAATATACACATGGCTCCTTCTTTTCAAGAGGTTTAGCAGCAATGGATTGAACTTTTGGTGCTTTCTTGGCCACTGATCCATGTACAAATGGACCGTAATCCTTGAGGATCACTTCTTCATAAGGAGCCTTGAGAGCAGTTGTGCCAAAGTTCCGGGGTCGGCTCCATCCTTGATAACTCTTGCTAGATTCAACGTTTGTTGGTCTAGTAAGGTGGCCATAGGATGTTTCAAAGTCATAGGTATTTGTAGGAAAAACTACCTTCTTGAATGAAGGTTGACTTTGATTATCCTTTCCCTTACCTTTCACAGCTCTTCTCTTGGCATCCTTACTTGTCTTAGCCACGTAACCAAAACCACTACTCTTCGCAGGAGCAGAAAACTTATGAACGATTGGGAGAATAGTTTTTGGCTTTGAGAAGCTTTCTACTAGCTTCCTTTCCACCACCAACTTATCTTCTAGTTCGTTTATGAATTTCTCCTTCAGGGTTAATAACTCAGTGGAGCTTTTTAATTCATCCCTCAAAAGTTGGACTTCATCTTTGAAAGGAGTCAATCTTTCGATTTCCTCTTTCAGTTCCAATTCCAACATCTGGAGTGATTCAATCTCTTTTGACTGGGATTTGACTACCTTGCGGCATTTGTCAAATCCCTTCAAAAGGTCTTTATACTGAGTCATTAGATCTGAATCTTCCTCTGATGAATAGCCTTCATTCGCATTGGATCCAGATTCAGAATCAGAAAGAGGAGTGTGAGAGTTTACCTTCCCTTCATAAGAGGTGTCGTAATTATCCGAATCTGAATGAGCCATAAGCCCAAAATAGGCTTCATCATTCGAGCTTGACTCGTCTGAATCGCCATCGCTAAGAGTCATTGATTTCTTAGCGATGAAGCTCTTTTCTTCCTTCTTATTCGTGAAGGGTTTCTTGTCTTCCTTTCTCGATCCTTCTTTCTTCTTGTACGGACATTCCGTGCTTAAATGTCCTGGCTTGTTACAACAATAACAAATAATATCAGTCGAAATATGTTTATTCGGTTTAGTTTTATACTTGTCGTTGTTGTATCCCTTCTTGTGAAGTTCATCATCACGCCTTGATCTTCTATGATCAGAAGAGGAGGATTGACCTCTCCTTTGCTTCCTTTTATTTAGCAATCTCTTGAATTGCTTGGAGAGTGAAGAGAACTCTCTATCAGACATATCAGAGTTTGAGGGGCAAGCATCTGATTCATCATATTCATCTGAAGATTGTCTCCTGACAGATGATGTAGATTTACTTCTTCTTGACCCTTCGACTCTCAAAGCTACAGACTTCTCTCTTCCAGAAGTCGAGCATCCTTCTTCTTCTGCTTTTCTGATGCTGAGCTTTAGTTCATGGGAAAGAAGCTTCCCAAACAGTATTTGTGGCTCTATGGTAGCCAGCTTTCCGAATTCCATGATTGATATAGCCTTGGTATCCCATTCTTTCGTTAGGGATCTCAAGAACTTATCGTTTAGCTCACCAACAGTAAATTCCCTATCATAGTTCCTTAGACCGTTGACGATCTTGAAGTACTTCTCATAAGTATCAAAAATTGGGTCTCTTGGATCTTGCTTAAATGCTTCATACTCTTGATTCAGCAATGATCTTCGGTCATCCCTCACTTCTTCTGTACCTTCCATCAGAACAACTAGAGAATCCCACATCTCTTTAGCTGATTTGCAGTGAATAAGGTTTTGCAACATAGAGTCATCAACAACACTGACAATGATGTTCTTTGCCTTCTTGTCCAAGGCGACAAGAGCAATCTCATCTTTGCTTAGTTCCAACATCTTCTTAGAAATCATAATAGTTGAATTTATTGAAGATGGCTTTATCGGAACATGGGGACCTTCTTCCACTATTTGAAATATTCTTGGATCTGCAACTTCCATATAGAATCTAACCCTTTCCTTCCACATGGGAAAGTTCTCCTTGGAGTAAACGGGCAACTTGACGGAGGAATCCTTGGTTCCTTCCATTGAACTGGTGTCTCTTTGCAACTAGATTTAGAGATCTTGTTCAAGGTGTTAACCTTTAGAGAACAACCTAGCTCTGATATCAATTGAAATTATCTAGTCGCAAGCTAAATCACCTAGAGGGGGTGAATATGTGGGTTCTATGGCTTTAAGCGGAATTAAAAATTTAAACAAACAAGCACACAGAAAACGAGCACAACACAACACAAGGATTTTATAGTGGTTCCCCGATGTGGGTAGTCCACTTTACCTCCTTGCCTATCTAGCACTTTGGGCTAGACTTAGCTACTTCACCAATCTCAGATTTTTCCAAATCTTACAACTCGGAGTGTACACTCCTACAAGCTCGGAGAACAACCTCTCCTACAAAATCTCGGAGTCGCAACTCTTACAATCTCGGAGAACAACCTCTCCTACAAAATCTCAGAGTCGCAACTCCTACAAGCTCGGAGAACAACCTCTCATACAAAGTCTTGGAGTCGCAACACCTACACTCTCAGAGAACAACCTCTCCTACAAAACCTCGGAGTCGCAACTCCTACACTCTGAAGTGAAACTTCCTACGAACTCGGAAGTAGAGACTTCCTATAAAATGTGTAAAAGGAATATTTACAACACTTTAGATTGAGAATCAATCTTCTAGAATCTCTAAGAGATTCAACTTCTTCAGATCTGGAAAAAGGAGATCTTCTTCCTTGAATGAAATGAAAGCTTAATCTTGAAAGAGGAAGAAGAAATCTGACTTGAGAGAACTAGATCTGAATACTTGAGTATCGAAAGAATCAAGATGTCGATTGAGAGGTTTTGATTCAGTTGATTTTGTCAACATTAAATTGAGAAGAAGAATCGCGAAAAACTTCTTGTCGGCAACTAGATGGTCATGCGAGAATGAGAGAGTTGGACGACAGAAATTACGAGATTTCCCTTTTGGATTCACGATTAGGGTTCTTAGAAATAACCCTTGGATACTTATAAGATTCTTCTCCAAAAGCTATAACTGCAATTTAGGGAAAAGCTTCCACGTGTACTGTACATGGAGATAGCCCTAAATGAAAGCCGTTTGCGATTTTGAAATAGAAAACGCGCAGAAACAATTCGCCGGGTGAAAGATGTTACTCGACGAATTATCCTTCGACGAATTCACACTCGACGAAAACTTCTTCGACGAATTTACTTGGAAGCTTATGGATTAGACGGGAAGAAATTTCACGAGTATAATAACATTACTCGACGAACAAATGGTTATCATTCGACGAAAATGGATTGTTACTCGACGAATCTACTTGGGAAAAATTTCTTTCATTTCTCAAGAACAGCAACATCTTCCTCTTAGCTTCTCCTTTGAGTATGAATAAGAAGTACACCCCAATAGAGAGATTTCACATGAGTCAACACCTTGATCTACATAATGAGGAATTACATTGCATATGCCTATGTTTTATGACTCATTGAAACCTGACATAAGTTTGTACTTAGCCATTTATAATCTGCAAACATATAACTAAAATGATATATCAAATACAATATCAATTCACCTTAGTTCAAGAGGGACTTCTTCAAATCAAGGTAATTGTGGATACAATTCCCAACAACCTTCTTAGTGTTTGGAAATGATTAGAAGGCTATTTAAGCATTTTTTTTGGTGGTTTTAAAATGTTTTTATCTTTTATATTTGATTTTTGTGAGACTTTAGTTTGGACTTAGCAATTTATAGTGGATCTTGGACTTCCCGAGGTCTACCTTGTGAAGGGTTCGCACCCGTACTAGGAGATATTTTGGGGTGACATCTCAAACCTCCCTTTCACAAGATATTTAAGTGTTATTGGTTGCTACCCAAATTTAATATTTAAAATTTATAGTCTCAAAATTTTTGAAAGAGAGAAATTTAATTTCATGATTTTATTAATTTAAATAAATATCTCATAAATTTAGAATTAAAGGATTAATAAAGAAGTACGGAAGTTAGTTTTGAGGAGAGATAACATTTGATGGGTTTCAATTTGATATATCTAAGACTCCTAATTCTAGTCTAAGCATGTTGAAATGAGCATCGGGGAGAGGTTTTGTAAAAATGTCTACAAGTTGATATTATGTGCCTATGAAGCTAACTCTCACATGTTCTTTCTTAATATAATCCCTAATGAAATGATGGTGCACATCTATGTGTTTGGATTGTGAATGATGAACGAGATTGTTTGTTAGATCTATTGCACTTTTGTTGTCACATTTAATTCAATATTATTTAGATGCACCCCAAAGTCTTGTAGTGTTTGACTCATCCAAAGGGCTTGTGCACAACAACTTTCTAGTGCGACATTCGGTTTCGGTGGTGGAGAGGGCAACATAATTCTGTTTCCAACTTGACCAAGCAACTAGTGAGGGGCCTAAGAAGTGACATGTGCCGCTTGTGCTTTTACGATCAAGAGAACACCCAGCATAATCAGAGTCGGAATATCCATGTAAAATAAATGTATCATTATAAGGATACCATATGCCTAGATTAGATGAGCCGATTAAATATCTAAAAAATCGTTTGACCGCTTTTAAATGAGACTCTTTAGGATTGGCTTGGAATCTAGCACATAAGCAAACGACAAACATAATATCGGGTCTAGACGCGCTTAGATATAATAACGACCCTATCATTCCTCTATATAGTGTTTGGTCAATAGAAATTCCGGCTTAGTCTTTTTCCTAATTTTAGAGAGACACTCATAGGAGTGGAGGCTTGTTTTAAATTTTCAAATCCAAATCTTTTTAACATGTCATGAACATATTTAGATTGTTATAAAAAATCCATCATTTCTTTGTTTGATTTGAAAACCAAGAAAATAGGTAAGTTCTCCTACCAAGCTCATTTCAAATTCTTTTTGCATCACACTTACAACTTCATTACATAATTGGTCATTAGTAGATCCAAAAATGATGTCATCTACATAAATTTGTAATATGATTGATCATTATTTACATGTATGATAAAAAGTGTATTATCGGCACTTCCCATTACATAATCATATTTTAATAGAAATGAAGTTAATCTTTCATACCAAGCACGAGGCGCTTGTTTTAGACCATATAGTATTTTTTCTAGTTTGAACACAAGATTAGGGTATTTTTCATTTATGAAACCGGGGGGTGTCCAACATAAACTTCTTCTTTAATAATTCCATTTAAGAAGACACATTTATCATCCATTTGAAAAAGTTTAAATTTTTTGAAGCTTGCAAAGACAAGAAAATTTTGAATAGATTCTAAGCGAGCCACGGGTGTAAAGGTTTCATCAAAATCTACCCCTTCGATTTGTGAATAACCTTGTGCTACTAAACGAGCTTTGTTCCTAGTAATTCTAGATTCACTATCTAATTAGTTTTAAAGATCCAATTTAAGCCTATTACCGGATGATTTGATGGTCTTTCTATAAGATTCCAAACCTTATTACGTTCAAATTGTTCTAATTCTTCATGCATCGCTAAATACCAAAATTCATCGTTTAGCGCAGTAGAGACATTTTTAGGCTCAATTTCAGAAACGAAGCATAAATTAGAGAAGGATTCATGAATGGAAGAGCGTGTCGTTACCCCTCTTGATGGTTCTCCAATGACAAGTTCCCTTGGATGATCTTTTGTGAATCTAAGCGCGCTTGGAGGTACGAACTCTTCTTGCACAACCTCTATTTCTTTGTCACCTCCAAGATGTTCAACATTATCATCCTCCAAGGATAAAGAAGGTTCATCTTCTTTTCCTGCAATGTTAGAATCTACATAAGGAACAAATTCATCAAACTTCACATGAATGGACTCTTCAACCTTTTTAGACCTTTTATTGTATATCATATATGCTTTACTAGTTGAAGAGTAACCAAGAAATATTCCTTCATCACATTTTCATCAAATTTTGCTAATGCATCTTTGGTGTTTAAGATAAAACATTGACATCCAAAAACATGAAAGTAAGATACATTAGGTTTCCTTTTATAATATAATTCATATGGAGTTAATTTTAAGATTGGGTGAAGCATGACTCGATTTATAACATAACAAGATGTATTTATGGCTTCAGCCCAAAAGGATCTAGGCAACTCATACTCGGATAGCATAGTGCGTGCGAGTTCCTGAAGGGTTCTATTTTTTCTCTCCACCACACTATTTTGTTGATGGGCGCGTGGAGCGGAAAATTTATGTTTAATACCTAGATTATTACAAAAAGAGGTAAAACTATCGTTTTCAAATTCCCCTCCATGATCCGATCTAATGCACTTAATTTTTAGATCTAATTCATTTTGAATGTGATTGCATATTTTGTAAATTCAGAAAAAGCATCGGATTTGGAGGTAAGAAATAGTGTCCAAGTAAATCTAGAGAAATTACCAATTAATATAAATGTGTACTTTTTACCACCTAGACTACTTGTGCTAATTGGCCCAAATAGGTCCATGTGAATTAATTGTAGAGATCTAGTGGTGGACATTTCATGTTTGTTTTTAAAAGATGTTTTAGAGAATTTTCCATTTTGGCATGGCGGGCATAAAGATGATAGATTTTCATTAAACATTGGTAAACCCCTTATTATTTTATTTTTTGATAATTTTAAGATCAACTTGGTGCTAGTGTGACCAAGACGCCTATGCATTAATTCAAGTTCTTCATTTTTTGTAATTAGACATTTTAGTGATACACGTGATAGATCATGAAAAGAGATTAAATAGACATTGTGAATTCTTGGTGTAGTGAGTACAATATCATTAGTCTTAGGATCTATAATTTTGCACAAATTAGTAGAAGACTCAAATAAAACATTAAGACCTTTATCGCATAGTTGACTAATAAAAATTAAGTTGTGTTTTAAGCCTTCTACAAATAAGACATTTGTAAGAGAGAAAGAGTCGTTACCCACTGTACCAGTGCCTAAGATTCTTCCTTTTCCATTGTCACCAAAAGTCACCGTTCCTCCTTTCTTCTTTGTGAGGCTAAGGAACTTTGCTTTATCGCCCGTCATGTGCTTGGAGCAACCTGAGTCCAAGTACCACATGTCATCCTTATCCTTAGCCTGCCAACACGCCTAAGAAGAAAAAGTTAGTGAAGATCTGGATACCCATGAGGTTCCTCCCATAATATAGATGGTGACCTTAGGTACCCAGATTTGCTTTAAAGTGCGCTTTCCCTTCTTCCTGCAAGAGTATGTGGTGTTGCCAAAAAATATACAATTCGCACACGCAACAAAAGGAGTTGAGACCTTTTTCAGAGAGTTTTGTTGACCCTTGCTGGTAGACACAGAGGTAGAAGGGGTGAAGGAATTATTTTTATAAAAAGAGTTTTGGTTTCTAGAAATAGAGCTAATGCAAGTGTTAGATGTTAACGCTGGGCGGTAGCTTCCCGAATCATATCTCAGCCCAAACTTTGCAGAACCATGGCACTGGTTGCCCAAAATCATATCCAGTGATTTTTGTCCAACTCCAAATTTGTTTATTGCCAGATTAAGATCATTGATTCGGGCTTTTAAGGCGAAGTTTTCAGTTACTAAATTTTCACACCTCTTTGCAAAAATTTTCTTTTCATTTTCAGTTTGGGAAAGAGAGACTTTTAAATTTCTTTCTAAGTCTCCCTTTTGGTTTGTGAGAGATTCGATATTGGAGAGAGCCTTAGAAAGATTATTTTCTAGTGCTTTTGTCCTTGCCAAGTTATGATTATTTTCTTGGCTAGACCCTATCTCTTTTCCCAAAGTTCTTACTTCCTTATTTAATTTTTTATTTTGTTTTAAAAGAATTTTATTTTCAGTTTTTAGAAGATCAAGAACTTTTAGGCTTTTACTAAAAAAATTACATGTTTTTATGTACTCAATATAAAGGTCATGAATTACCTCAGTGTCGCTTTGGACACTGCAATCATCGTCCGTTGATTCATGGCTCTTCCCCATGAGGCACAAATTTGCCTCATCACTATCGCTTGAAGATGACTTGTTTGAACTTTCGGATGAAGAATCATCCCACGTTGCAGCCTTCAAAAACTTCTTCTTTTCTCTTCCTTTATGTCGCTTTTCTTTTTGTTCTTTTAAGTACTTTGGGCATTGACTTCTTATATGCCCGGTCTTACTGCAGTGGAAGCACTCGGGAGAAGGTCGCTCTTCATCGTCGTCGCTTGATTTTTTCCTTTTTCTCCTTTTTGGAAGATGATTCTTTTCGGAAGTACTTGCGGAAGGTGTTCCTCCTTTCTGGATTCTTCATGAACTTTGTGAAATTTTTCACAAAGAGACTCTCCTCGTCTTCTTCCTCGTTGTCATCCTCTTTCCTTGACTTTAGTGCCAAGGCTTTCTTCTTTGGCTCTTTGTTGTATTCTTCATCTTCGATTTTAAGTTCTACCTCATGGGTTTTGAGGTTACCAATGAGGCTCTCAATCTGGAGCGTCTTAGATCATGCGATTCCAAAATAGCTGTTGTAACGGCCCATCAACCACTACGGCTAGGCATCGTTAGGGACTACAGCCCCGGTCTCCACCAACACATCTCTGGCCCTATTTTTCAGGCCAGCGCGTTGTTGACGACGGACTGTAGAAAGGGTCTCTTATCATGGGCGCGGGTTCGAGACCCGTCGTCAACAACACACTGGCCTGAAAAACAGGGCCAGAGATGCGTTGGGGGAGACCGGGGCTGCAGTCCCTAACGGTGCCTAGCCGTAGTGGTTGATGGGCCGTTACAAAAAAAAAGTCGACTTTTTTGTAACGGCCCATCAACCACTACGGCTAGGCACCGTTAGGGACTGCAGCCCCGGTCTCCCCCAACGCATCTCTGGCCCTATTTTTCAGGCCAACGCGTTGTTGACGATGGGTCTCGAACCCGCGCCCTTGATAAGAGACCCTTTCTACAGTCCTCATCACCAACTGAGCTTAAAGTCGACTTTTTTGTAACGGCCCATCAACCACTACGGCTAGGCACCGTTAGGGACTGCAGCCCCGGTCTCCCCCAACGCATCTCTGGCCCTATTTTTCAGGCCAGCGCGTTGTTGACGATGGGTCTCGAACCCGCGCCCTTGATAAGAGACCCTTTCTACAGTCCTCATCACCAACTGAGCTGCAGCTCAGTTGGTGATGAGGACTGTAGAAAGGGTCTCTTATCAAGGGCGCGGGTTTGAGACCTGTCGTCAACAACGCGCTGGCCTGAAAAATAGGGCCAGAGATGCGTTGGGGGAGACCGGGGCTGCAGTCCCTAACGGTGCCTAGCCGTAGTGGTTGATGGGCCGTTACAGCTGTCACCTTTGGGTTAAACTTCAGAGGGAGAGATTGAAGGATCTTCCTCACCAAGTCGCCGTTCGAGAAGGTTTTTCCAAGGATCTTTGAGGCATTTACGATCTTGGTAAAACGTGTGTACATCGAGTCAACGTCCTCTTCTGGATCCATTCTGAATCTTTCAAACTCTGATTCCAGTTGGAAGAGTTTGAGTCTTTAACCTGAGAGGTACCTTCATTTGTTATTTCAAGTAAATTCCAAATGTCATAGCTTAAATTCACAAGCACAAACTCTATTTAATTCAGTCATATCTAATGCGCAAAATAAGGCATTTATAGCTTTAGCATTATTTTTACATTTATTTTTGTCCCCATCATCCCATCTATCTTTAGGTTTTTCCATGGTTACTTCTCCAACAACATAAGTAGGAGTAGTATACGGTATTTTAACACTATCCCAGACGTGTAGATCTAAATTAATTAGAAAATAACGCATTCACATTCTCCAATAGTTATAGTCAGTTCCGGTGAAAAGTGGAGGTCTACTTATTCCTTGCCCCTCATGGAAAGCGAGATCACAGAGCATCATTATTCCCGGTTGTTAGACCGTATTTGAATAACCTAGCTCTGATACCACTTGTTGGATCTTGAGGCGCCCTTATAGGGGGTGAATAAAGATTTTAGAAAACTTTAATAAAAAAAACTTTTGATGTTTTCTTTTAAATGAGAGTGAATAAAAAATAAAGAGTAGTAAATTATTTAAAACAAAAAACATGATTATCCTATATAATATTTGATTACAAAATGTGATTTCTATGATGCTAGAAATCGAAAGCGAAATATGAAATATTCTTTTTGTTTTCTATACCGATTCTTCTCACCAAGAACCGGTTGGCTTTAGCTGATCTTTCCCAGATCCGGCCTCAAGCCGCTCTAGCCTTTCTATCCCCAGAAAAGCCTCGAGCAACCCCTAGATCTACTCTCTAGACCCAGTCGCCAACACGAGGTGAATTCCTCCATAAGTCCTACCCAGACCTAGTCGTCAACACGAAGCGAATTTAATCCATGATTATAATGAAAAGGTTACAAACAAAATACAAAACACAAATCAAAACTCCCTATGAAGAATTCTGGAGATGGCGAAGGCTCGCTGAATATTCTCGAAGTCGAAACATGCGTTCGTCACGTTGAGTAAGCATTGATCTGGTCCACCTTGAATTCTTCACTCGAATTTGTGTGGGAGATGATGGTCTGGAAAATACGACCCTCTCAGGGTTTCTGAAGTGCTGGAATAAAGCTCTCTTAGATCAGTACTTGGAGAAGAGGAAATCCACATATTTATAGGACTGGAGGCTAACGCCGACGTTAATGCTAATGCCTGGCGTTGACCCAGTATGAAATTGTTTTGATGGCTCGGATCTTCAAAACGGGAAAGAGATTCTGCACTTTAGGAAACATTCATTCTAGGCAACCCTAACGATGGCGTTGAGGCTAACGCTGGCGTTAGGTCAGATCATTCCTAAAGAGCTCCTGCAATCATGGTTGCTTCCCTCCTTGCCATAATCATCATGATGGGAACGAGGGTCAGCGCCTAGCATTAAGTCCTAACGCCTGACGTTAGACCACATCTCTCTTTTTAGTTTGTGAGCAGGTCCAGACCAATAATGCTGCAACCTAGTGTCATATATGTTCAAACCTGTATGCTAAAAACGCAATGACAAACACGATCAAATACAAGTAGGATTTGTTATTCTCAAATCGAAGGGATGCGAAAAAACCATATTCCAACATACGTTTGTTGTGATAATCTGTTTCCGATTGCGATATTTACCCTGATCTTCAACTGAAACAGTCACTTCAACATGTGTTGGAACAACCCTTTTACTGTTTTGGGCTAGGATCACTATGTACTGATTAGGATCAGTTGACCCCATTGTATAGTTTAAGGGTCAAGTCTGTAGGCTGATAAATTAGCTAGAACTTAAAATTAAATCTAAGGTTCCCAGCGCTCGACAAATGACTAGCAGTGCTCGACAGATGGCTCCCAGCGTTCGACAGTTTTTGTTGACAGCGCTCGACAGTTCTCCAGCCAGCGTTCAACATTTTCTGAACAGCGCTCGACAGTTCTCCAGCCAGCGTTCAACATTTTCTGAACAACGCTCGACAGTTCTCCAGCCAGCGTTCAACATTTTCTGAACAGCGCTCGACAGTTTTCCAGCCAGCGTTCAACATCCTCTGGACAGCGCTCGACAGATTGTAGCCAGCGTTCGACAGATCATTTATTGAAGCCCAGATTTGTTATCAACTATATTCTATCTATCCTAACAGCAAAACGACGAATATAACGGATCCATTTAATATCCTTTGGACGTATTCTGACAGATAAGGAAGGATATTAAACTCAGTTAATATATTCTCTTCTTTTCTTTTTCCAAGGCAGCAATAGTCGTTGACATTTAATGAAAAGGAATCTTTTCACAGTCAAAAATAAAAGGACCTGCCAAAATCGTTTGAATCGACAGAATTCAAACGTCGTTCTATTACAGAATAAAAAGGATATATATATATAGCTTAAAGAAGAAGAAGAAGACACAGATAGACATCTCAGAAAGTATTTTCTTAATCTTCTTCTACAAGCAGCACAAAACTTCTGAGAACATCATCCTCAAGAGCATTCACTCAGAATCTGCTGCAAATTCAGATCTTCTAAAAGAGCAACAAGCAATCTGAAGAACCTGTTCTTCCAGATCAATCTGCTACAGGAGATTTTTGTTTTCAAGAGAAAGCTTCTTCATCTTCTGTCAAACACTTCAATCTGACAGGGGGAGCTTTACAACAACATCCACTAGAGTCTTCTCTCAGCATCTTGACAGAGAAGAACACTATAAACTCTTTCTTACCTCTCTTGTACAGGGTTATAACTCCCTTCAAAAGTTAATCTCGGTGACAGGGCACCTTTTCAAAAACCTGCAGTTTGGTTAGAGCACCTTATCAACAGCTCACCTGGTGTAAGGGCACCTTATCAACAACCTCCTAGTGGATTCCTACCAAAGGTGGTAGAAGAGTAGACGTACCCAGATTTATTGGGGAACTACTATAGCTCCTTGTGTCTTCTGTGTTTGATTATTTTCTGTGCTTGTGTTGTTTGTTTTGTGATTACATTTACTTAATTTTTCCTGTTTATATAATTCTCACACAGATTACACTTATATATAATACTATTTTAATTCCGCTATAAAAACTAAGGAAAAGTTTTAATACTCTATTCACCCCCCCCCCCCCCCCCCCCGCCCCCTCTAGAGTAACTTAAGATCTAACCTCCACTTTCAATTGGTATCAGAGAAGGGTTGATTCTTTACAGACTAACATCTGAATCACAAAGATCAACCTGATCTTAATTTGTCTAAGAGCTTCTTTATCTAAGAATTTTAGATCATTCAAAACTCATGGCACAAAACAAGGAATATTCTAGCACAAGACCTCCTATGTGCAATCTCAATAAGTTTGCACTATGGAAAGCAAGGATTAGGCTTATATGAACTCTATTGATGAGGAGATTTTCAATGTTATTCTTACAGGACCTCCAGCACCTACAGCAACAACCAGCACTACTGCAACAACAGACAACACTGCTGTTCCACCTCCTGAGTGGACTGAGGCTCAGAAGAAGCAGAGAAATGCAGATGCAAAGGCCATGAACATTCTAGCCCTAACTATGTCAGATGACATATTCCAGAAAGTAGTTGAGTGCACCTCAGCAAAAGAAATCTGGGAATCTCTCAACAACATGGTGGCAGGCTCAGCAGATGAAAGGAAAGATAGAAGATCTCACCTGATCTCTCAATATGAGAACTTCAAGAAGGGAGAATCAGAAAATGTTGCTGATATGTACAATAGGCTCAGCCTCATAATAAATGAGCTGAAGTCTCTGGACAAAGTGATCTCACTCACAGAGATCAATGACAAAATTCTTATGTGCTTTCCCAGCACATGGGACTCCAGAATCTAGCCAATCAAAGAAGCCAGAAGCCTAAATGAGATCACCACTGAAGCCTTGTTGGGCAAGCTCAAATCTTATGAGCAGCTCATCAAAAGTAGGGAAGCTGAAGAATCCACCTCATCCCCAGCACTCAAGAAGGAGAAAAGCATAGCCTTCAAGGCTGCAGAAGAAGAAGGACCAACTCCTACCAAAGAAGAGCTGATGAGCTTCATAGCCAAAAGATTCTATAATATGGCTAAGAAAGATTTCAAGAAGAAGTCATCCAGAAGCTATGACAAGCCAAGGTATGACAAAAATCACTCTAACGAAAGTATATGTTTTGGTTGCAGGAAGCCAGGACATATTGCTCCTGAATGTCCAGAGAATCAAAACAAAAAGGACAGAAAGGAGAGAAAAAGAGAAAAGGAAGAAAGGAAAGGTTCTAGCAAATCTTCCTCCCACTCACACAAAAAGAAGGGAAGAGGATTTGTAGCAACATCCTGGAGTGAAACCGAATCTGAATCAGAATCTTCATCTAGTTCTTCTGATGAAGAAGAAACAAAAGAGAATAGCCAATGTCTACTGGCAATTTATGACTCAGACAGTGAGTCACAATATGAATCTTCATCAGGCTCCAGTGATGATGAAGAAGAAAAGAACTTCTGCATGATGGCAATCAATGCCTCAGCCAGCAAATCTGATGAAGAAAATTCAGAATCAGAAGAAGAAAATGATGCAGATCAGGTAATGTCTGGTTTTGATTTTACTTCAGATGAATTCAAGGCTGAATTCAAAGTCCTTTGCTCAGACTTACTCAACTCTGAGAAAGAAATAATCTCACTCAGATGTAAGTTAACTGAAATGAAAAAGATGAGTGAAGAAAATGCAAATCTTAAGAAAGATTTGGCTGCCTCCAGAGAACACATTGTTCTCATTGAGAATAAACTTTCTGAGGCCAAGAAATTTGAAGAATCCCTAAATGGGAGAAGTATCAAACTGATGGACATCACAAGCTTAGTCAATGCTAGACTTAATAATAGCAAACTGGGCCTGGGTGCCTCATCAAGTGAGCCATCTCTGATTAAGAGAAATACCCTCTCCTCACCTATAAAATTTATTTCTGCTAAAGGCAAAGAAGCTGCAAAAAGAGATAAAGATATTTCAAGCAAGTCTGTTAAGGATAAAAGAATTCAAAATAATTCATCGAACGGAGATCGACAAAAAGGTTCAAATTTGTCGAACGGAGCTCGACGAAGTCTGAAAACAGATTTTCAGTATAGTTATCAGATGAACAATAGTCCAAATTTGTCGAACAGATACTATACAGGAAATACTAGAAATCTTAATTCCAAACAAACTAAAAATCCTTTCACTGAGTGGATAATACCTCCAAGGAGATATCATCCACAAGGCTAAAAGGACCAGCCTGAAATGTCATTTATTTCTGAATTTTGTGGTAACACAAAAGGACCCAAGGTAGTCTGGGTCAAAAACAACTAGTTTATGTTTTTGTCTTTGCAGGTACACGGCCATCCAAGATTAAATCAAAAATGGTACTTGGACAGTGGCTGCTCAAAGCACAGGAAACAAGGCCAATCTGAAAAATTACAAGGCACAGCTTGGACCCAAAGTGATCTTTGGAGACTCCAACCATGGTCAAACCAAAGGCATTGGTCAAATCAAGGTTGGATCAGTAACATTCAAGGAAGTCACCTATGTGAAGGGTCTGAAGCACAACCTCATCAGCATAAGTCAGTTATGTGATGAAGGTTATCAGGTAACCTTTAATAAATCAGAATGCATTATCAAGTCATTTGATAATGTCATTGTTTTATCAGGTATTAGACAGGGTAACATATATTTAGTAAATTTCAATTCCTCTAAATCAGAAATTTGCCTGTTTAATAAGCTAAGCAAACCTAGTGAACTATGGCATAAAAGATTAGGGCATGTAAATCTTAGAACAATTGCCAAACTATCTAAAGATAATCTTGTTAGAGGTCTACCATCATGATCATATAAGAAAGAAGGTCTATGTAGGGCATGCCAGCTAGGTAAGCAAACCAAAAACAGTTTTAAATCCTTATCTAAAAGTGATTCACCTAGAATCTTATTTTTGCTACATATGGACCTTTTTGGACCAATAGCAATAAAGAGTTTAGGAGGGAAGTCTTACACTCTAGTTATTGTAGATGACTTCTCTAGATTCACTTGGTATTCTTTTTTAGAGAAAAGTCAGATAACTTTAAAGTTCTTACAGACTTTCTTAAGAGCATACAGATTGAATACTCTACTGTAGTTGCATTGATCAGAAGTGATCATGGCACTGAGTTTGAGTCTCTTCTTATGCAAGAATTCTGTGAGAAGGAAGGTATCAGGCATTGCTTCTCAGCTCCTAGAACTCCTCAACAGAATGGGGTAGTTGAAAGGAAAAATAGAACCCTAATTGAATCAGCAAGAACATTGCTTGCAGATGCTAATTTGCCACTATCCTTTTGGGCAGAAGCTGTTAGCACAGCCAACTATGTTCTGAATAGAAGTTTGATACACAAACTTAAGGGTAAAACTCCTTATGAATTACTTAAAGGGAAGAAACCTAAAATTGACTATTTCAGAATTTTTGGTTGTAAATGTTTTGTTCATAACAATGATAAGAAATATCTTAGAAAATTTGAACCAAAATCTGAAGAAGGAATTTTCTTAGGATATTCAATAGTTAGCAAAGCATATAGGATATTTAATAAATCCACTCTTAAGATAGAAGAATCCATGCATGTTTCTTTTGATGAAACTAACATGTCTTGCAAGGAGAAGAACTCTTCTACCAAGAATGCTTTGCAGGTACCAGCTCTATGTGAAGAGCTTAATGAACTAAATCTACAGTCAGGAGATTCAATGCAACCATTAGCTCAAAACCTTGAAGATAGTGAAGAAGAAGATCATCCAGATCTTGTTGATTATCAGAATCAAGCAACAGCAGAACATCCTCCACAGGATACAATTACTGAACAAAATCCCCAAATAAATACCACTGCAGAATTAACTCCAACTGTTGATCACATCACAGTTAGAGATCACCCAATTTCACAAGTGATTGGTGATATTTCAGCAGGTGTTCAGACAAGACATCAACTACACCAAAATCAGATGCATACTTGCTTTCTATCACAAGTTGAACCTCAAACCATAAAAGATGCAGAACAAGATCCAAATTGGATTCTTGCAATGCAAGAGGAACTCAACCAGTTTGAAAGAAACAAAGTTTGGGATTTGGTTCCAAGACCAAGAGACCATCCAGTCATTGGCACCAAGTGGGTCTTTAGGAACAAACTTGATGATCAAGGAAATATTGTGAGAAATAAAGCAAGGCTAGTAGCTCAAGGATATTCACAGGAAGAAGGCATAGACTATGATCAAACATTTGCACCTGTGGCAAGACTTGAAGCTATCAGAATATTTTTAGCATTTGTTGCATACAAACAATTTAAGGTATATCAAATGGATGTAAAAAGTGCATTCCTAAATGGAGATATCAAGGAAGAAGTCTATGTGGAACAACCACCAGGTTTCATCTCTCCAACTCACTCTTCTTATGTATTCAAGCTTAATAAAGCTCTCTATGGTCTCAAACAAGCTCCCAGGGCATGGTATGAGACCTTAGCTAATTTTCTATTGGAAAACAAGTTCTGTAGAGGCTTAGTAGACAAAACCTTATTTTCAGAATACATAAAAATCAAACACTGCTAGTTCAAATATATGTAGATGATATTATTTTTGGCTCTACTGATTCAAATTTATGCAAAAAGTTCTCTAAACTTATGCAATCTAAATTTGAAATAAGTAGCATGGGTGAATTATCATACTTCCTTGGTCTTCAAGTGAAGCAAACCTCATCAGGAATTTTCATTTCACAATCCAAGTATGCTAAGGAATTAGTAAAAAGGTTTGGAATGTCTGATTCCTCTCCCATGAAAACACTCATGGCTTCTAATACTGTCATTAATGCTGATGAATCAGGGAAACCTGTTGATCAGAAGGTGTATAGAGCAATTGTTGGCTCATTACTCTATTTGACAGCTAGTAGGCCTGATATAATGTTTGCTACTTATATTTGTGCTAGGTTTCAAGTTAACCCTAAAGAATCTCATCTATTTTTAATAAAAAGAATTTTAAGATATATAAAGGATTGTCCTAATCTAGGTCTCTGGTATCCAACAACATCTGAATTTGAGTTAACTGGATTCTCAGACTCAGATTATGCTGGATGCAGAGTAGACAGAAAACGCACATCAGGAACTTGTCAGTTTCTTGGTGATAGGCTTGTGTCTTGGTTTTGTAAGAAGCAGACATCTGTGTCCACATCAACAGCTGAGGCAGAATACATTGCTGCAGGTAGTTGTTGCTCACAGATACTGTGGGTACAAAATCAACTTCTAGACTATGGTATCAACTTAAATCAGTCAATTATATTTTGTGACAATACTAGTGCAATATCTATAGCACAAAATCCAGTTCTCCATAGTAGGACTAAACACATAGAAATAAGGCACCACTTTATCAGAGATAATGTGGATAAAAATAAAATTTGCCTACAGTTCATCTCCACTGATTTACAAAGAGCAGATATTTTCACCAAACCCTTGGATGAAAAGAGACATATCTTCTTTATGAATCAACTGGGAATGATAGATGGAGACTCAATTTGTTGAAAATTATATTTTCTATCCTACCCAAAATTTTTGTCGAACGAAGAACGACAAATTTTTATTCGTCGAACGATGGTCGACAAAAACCTTCATATTCAAAGTTAGTGAAGAAAATCTCGTTTGTCGAACGGCGGTCGACGAAAAAGATTTTTTTTTACTGTCCGACAAAATTTTAAAGTCGGTTCGACTTCAGATTTAATTAGGTTTTGCCGAACATCGCTCCTCGAATTCTCCTCCCTATTTTCTCGACTATATAACACTTATTTTATCTTATTCTAAGCTTTGCGCCTACAGAAATCGTCTTTCCCTCCAGTTCCCCTCTGCACTTGATCTTCAACTTTCTTTGCAGGAACAATGGCGATTCCTCAGGCCTCTCTGCACCTAATGAAGTTTGACGCAGGTTTTGACATTGACATGGACTCGTTTGCACAGTCAGACCAAATCTTCAAGGATATTCTTCAAACGCTGGATGAACAACACCTAAGAAAGCTTCTAAGCACCAGGCAGAAGATAGCTGTTGCAGAGATAAAAGAATGGGTTTTCACTACAAAACCAGTCGATGAAAGCTTGTCGGGAACAATCTCAGGTCATCATGTCTCTCTCTCCCACCATCCTTTCTGAAATCTTTGGTCTTGAAAATGGTGAAGATGAATTAGACATAAGCTCAAATGAATTTGATGAAGCTTTAGTCAAAATGGGTCATTTGTCTGGAAACCCTGGCCACATTCTGAAAAAGAATCTGTCTCAGGACTACAAGTTCTTAGCAGATATTATTGGAAAAGTCTTGCTGAGCAAGACTTCTGGGCATGACTATATCAGTAGGCACCAATTTCTGTTAATGCGGCCTTAATGGAGAAGAAGAAAGTCAACTGGGGATCAATCCTTTTTGACCTAATTAAAAAGAAAAACTCTACAAAGAATGTATGCTTTGGAAGAATTTTAGGAATTTTTCTGCAGGAAAGGCATCCAGAGCTTCTGGTGTCACCAAAAGTAACAATAAATGCCAGCAAGAGGCTGACCTCAGCACTCTTTGCTAAATGGGATAGAGTAATTCTCAAGAAGAATACAGGAACTGAGGCCTCCAGAAAAATGAAAGCTTCTGAGGACACAAGGACTGATCAAGTCACTCCCTCTACCCTTCTAGAAGATCCTTCCTCAGTTCCTCCTTCCTCTCATATCCTCTCTCCACCTGCTCAACAATCTCCTGCACATTCTCATTCTTCATCCCCTCCTTCAACTGCAATATCACCCATCAATGATATTCCACTCTCAACTGCCCACATCAGTGATGCTCCACCTCCACCCCTATCTTCAGAACCACTACCTACCACACCTCCCTCTCCAATACACAATGAATATCATTCACCTATTCATTCTCCTAGTCCAATCCATCTAGACATTTCCACACATACCACCAACATCAGCAATATCATTCCTCCAATATCATCTCCATCCACTTCACAACCATCCACTAGCCATCCACCAGATTATCCATCCCTCAACCTCTCCTCTATTGCTGATCAAGTCTTTGATCTTATCCTTCCTAAAATGAGCCAGCTCCTGGATGCAAAACTTGCTCCAGTTCTTCAGGCACTTTCTACTTTATCTACTAAGATAGCTTCTCTTCCCTCCTCCACTGTTGTCCCTTCTACTAGGGGCCTAGATTCAGGCTGTCCTGAAGCTAGGCAGGGGGAGATGTCCTATGAAGAAGCTCCAGAAACAGAAGAAGATACAGAAGTTACAATTTTTGATACAGATATAATTGATCCAGATACACAAGTTATAGAAGAAATAAATAATATATGCATTCATCCATCCTGTGATCTATATAGCTTATTATCAAAATTTGATGTCATATATACTTCAAGGGTATCACCAAAGGTATACATAGAGGATCTATCAAAGGCTCTGATTTGCCTTCCTCAGAAAACTCATTCTGATATCATACAAAATTACATATCCTCTATTCCTTCATCCACTGTTCAAGACATTCAAATAAAGGATCATTCTGCAGAATATGAAAATGATCTTGCAGAGTTCCTTGATGATACAACAGCCCCACAAATTACTTCTTCACCTCCAATTCCTGTATGGAATGAAGAACCAATGCCAAGCTTTGATGAAATCTGGAGAGAAGCAGATGCAGAGTTTGACAAAGCTGAAGAAGAAAGATTAAAGGCTCGTGAAGCAATCAAGAGAATTGATGATCTATACAATAAGCCAATCTCATCTTCTGACTCTGATGATGATGATGACAACAGTGATTCTGATGATACACTTTCAAAGAAAAGAAAGAAAAGAACAGCTAAGTCAAAGGCTGCTCCCAAGCCCCCAAATCCAAATAATGACATTCCTCTGTACATTTTGTATAATGTCCCTCTTGATGAGAAAACTCCTCATTGGATGAAGCTCTACAGAAATGAGAACAATAGGAGGAAGAAATTCAAGAAGACTGGCTACATCCCTGACAAACCAGTCAAGCACAATCATCCTCCTCCTCCTCCTCCAGCAGCTGGTGCAACAGGATCAGCACGTGTATCATCTTCCTCTCAGAAGCCAAGCTCTCAACATTCAGGGAGACCTGGTAGTTCTAGTGGTTCTCAAACCTCTGGATCAGCCAGTGCTCCTTCCTCTAAGAAATCAGCTCCTATCTTTCAAAGAAGTCAAACCTTTTCTTCTTCTCAAATATCTTCAGAATACAAACTTCACATTTCTGATGGATCTCTTCACAGAGATAGAGTACCTCAAAAGGTCACTCAAGACAAAAATGATTCAGAAGATATTTATTACTTTCCAGATCCAGAAGAAGAGAAAATATGTCAGATGGCAAGACTGAAAGAAATAATTGCATATGCACAGATTAAAAAGGCTAAAGCAGAAGGCAAAGACTTCTCAAGTTTCTCAACCATGTCAAAATACAGAAGAAAAGAACTTGAAAAATACAAAACAGTTAAAGCATTCAATACTGAGGAATATATTGATATGCACCCAGAAGCATTTATCCCTCATGTCAAAGAACAGAAAATCATTGGTGCTCAAGATTTGTTTATCAGCAAAAAGAAATCAGAAGACCCCAACAGGAAAATCATATTCAAGCCACCTTCTCAGGACAAAAAGTCTTAAATAAATTGCTTGGTTATGAATGTAAAGTTTCTAAACTCAGAGCATTTATTTTTATCTTATCTGATGATCTATTTTAATCTATCAGATATATTGTTGCTCTGTTGATTATACTTTCTGCTGTATCTATTTAATTTTTCTTGTCAAATAGTATCCTAACCCAAATAGGGGGAGATTGTTGGAACAACCCTTTTACTGTTTTGGGCTAGGATCACTATGTACTGATTAGGATCAGTTGACCCCATTGTATAGTTTAAGGGTCAAGTCTGTAGGCTGATAAATTAGCTAGAACTTAAAATTAAATCTAAGGTTCCCAGCGCTCGACAAATGGCTAGCAGTGCTCGACAGATGGCTCCCAGCGTTCGACAGTTTTTGTTGACAGCGCTCGACAGTTCTCCAGCCAGCGTTCAACTTTTTCTGAACAGCGCTCGACAGTTCTCCAGCCAGCGTTCAACATTTTCTGAACAGCGCTCGACAGTTCTCCAACCAGCGTTCAACATTTTCTGAACAGCGCTCGACAGTTTTCCAGCCAGCATTCAACATCCTCTGGACAGCGCTCGACAGATTGTAGCCAGCGTTCGACAGATCATTTATTGAAGCCCAGATTTGTTATCAACTATATTTTATCTATCCTAACAGCAAAACGACGAATATAACGGATCTATTTAATATCCTTTGGACGTATTCTGACAGATAAGGAAGAATATTAAACTCAGTTAACATATTCTCTTCTTTTCTTTTTCCAAGGCAGCAATAGCCGTTGACATTTAATGAAAAGGAATCTTTTCACAGTCAAAAATAAAAGGACCTGCCAAAATCGTTTGAATCGACAGAATTCAAACGTCGTTCTATTACAGAATAAAAAGGATATATATATAGCTTAAAGAAGAAGAAGAAGACACAGATAGACATCTCAGAAAGTATTTTCTTAATCTTCTTCTACAAGCAGCACAAAACTTCTGAGAACATCATCCTCAAGAGCATTCACTCAGAATCTGCTGCAAATTCAGATCTTCTAAAAGAGCAACAAGCAATCTGAAGAACCTGTTCTTCCAGATCAATCTGCTACAGGAGATTTTTGTTTTCAAGAGAAAGCTTCTTCATCTTCTGCCAAACACTTCAATCTGACAGGGGGAGCTTTACAACAACATCCACTAGAGTCTTCTCTCAGCATCTTGACAGAGAAGAACACTATAAACTCTTTCTTACCTCTCTTGTACAGGGTTATAACTCCCTTCAAAAGTTAATCTCGGTGACAGGGCACCTTTTCAAAAACCTGCAGTTTGGTTAGAGCACCTTATCAACAGCTCACCTGGTGTGAGGGCACCTTATCAACAACCTCCTAGTGGATTCCTACCAAAGGTGGTAGAAGAGTAGACGTACCCAGATTTATTGGGGAACTACTATAGCTCCTTGTGTCTTCTGTGTTTGATTATTTTCTGTGCTTGTGCTGTTTGTTTTGTGATTACATTTACTTAATTTTTCTTGTTTATATAATTCTCACACAGCTTACACTTATATATAATACTATTTTAATTCCGCTATAAAAACTAAGGAAAAGTTTTAATACTCTATTCACCCCCCCCCCCCCCCCCCCCCCTCTAGAGTAACTTAAGATCTAACCTCCACTTTCAACATGTGTTCCATCTAATGCACCAACAACACAGCCCACAAACCATCTCGACCTTGGTTCTACTACTCTTGATTCAGGCAATTTGATATAGTCCTTTGAAAGCTTTAAACCTCGAAGAACAATATTGAAGTGTCTGCTAACAATATCAATCGAGCGCATATATGTATGTCCAACATCTCGAAACTTTTTGTTATGCCCTAACGTATAAAAATAAAGCAATCGCTTCCTTGGTCAAAACAAATTGAGTCACATACATAGCCTTTTGTACGTAGAATATTACACAACTCATTAAACAGTGCTCTACTCATACGTTGTTGGTTAAAGCAATCTAACTCTTGGCCAGCAATTAAGCGTGTTAATAAAATATTACGAAGAACATCTTTGTCTGGAACATATGTAGGTTGTCTGGGAATGGAATTCAATACAACTACAGTTGCCCCTAGAGTCGCTGCGACTGATGACGATGTGATGATATCTCTCCTAAATATCTTGTGCAACTCATTATTATTCATTGCCCCTAAAGTTGAAATGAATGAATATGAAACAACAATAATTAAAAACAATGCAAACTAATAACAAAGTTTCTTAAATTACATGTTGGAGTCCTCTATCTTTTGAAATTACAAGTTTCTTCCTGAGCATGGCTTTCCTCAAGAGAATATAAATTGCAAAGTCCTCATTAAGATCATGTTCTTAGATTCTTCAAAGCTAATCATTCAAACATTAAATGATTAATTAAGCATGCATAGACAGAGAATTAGAATCATGAGAAACATATAAAGAGAAGCATACAAGAGTTCAGCAACCGATCTTGTAAAACCCTGTATTCGTCGAGTGGATCCCCGAGACCCAAGGTGTCAATAGACCCAATATCTTTTGAGAGGCACTGCCCCAGGTAAGGGGGGCAGGTGAGCCGTCGGACGGGCTCAGGATCGAGGGGCGCGGCCCCAGATTATCCCGAAGAGGGGGGCGAGCAGGGGAGATGGGAGCCCCCCCCCCCCCCCCCCCGGGCTCGCCCAGCCCAAGGAGAGCAGAGGGGGCGAGCCGGAGAGGGGCCAACCCCCGGGCTCATCCCGCCCCAGCAAGGGGGCGAGCCGGAGAGGGGCCATCCCCCGGTCTCGCCCCGCTCCAGCAAGGGGGCGAGCCGGAGAGGGGCCAGCCCCCGGGATCGCCCCGCAGCAGCAAGGGGGCGAGCCGGAGAGGGGCCAGCCCCTGGGCTCACCCCGCTCCAGCTAGGGGGCGAGCCAGAGAGGAGCCAACCCCCGGTCTCGCCCCGTCCCAGCTAGGGGGCGAGCCGGAGAGGGGCCAGCCCCCGATCTCGCCCTGCCCCAGCTAGGGGGTGAGTCGGAGAGGGGTCGCCTCCCGGTCTCACCCCGCCCCAGCTAGGGGCGAGCCGGAGAGGGGCCTCCTCCCGATCTCGCCCCGTCCCAGCAGGGGGCGAGCCGGAGAGGAGGGCGACCTCCCGCTTGCCCAGCCCAGTGAGGGGTGCGAGCAAGGGAGGTGGCCTGCCCACTCTCGCCCAGCCCCAGGAGAGGGGGCGGTCTGCGTTTAGCGCCTCGGAATGGCGGGATTTGGCTGTTGGCAGGCCAAACTTGAGGGTATTTTCATAATCTCGTAGGCCAGAATATGGCTATTGACAGACCAAGTTCAAAAATCTATAAATAGGACCAAGGGGGCACCTTTGAAGACAGATCTCTCTCTTTAGGCCACTCTCCCACCTAGGCTTCTTTGGTGGGGGAAGAGTGCCTCCAAAGGTGCCCCAAGCTCAGCATTGGATTGGGAGGGGAAGCGCTCTAAGATCTTCTGGGTGTGTAGTGTGACCTCCTCACTAAGCCCTTGGTCTTGTTCCTAGTTCCTAAGCCTCCAACCTAGCGCTCTCCCTTGGGATAAGTAAATGTGAGGTCACCCCACAACATGTTGAGGGCCCGAACTCCACAAGAAACCAAGTTATTGGTTTTAACATTATGGTGCGGTGAGCGTGGAGAGTGACCAGCACGGAAAATCTCAAACCGAGCTCTATGGCTGGAGGTGGAGGAGATGGATCCGACCCAGGCCACTTGGAGTCGTCGGGGGCTGTGGTGACAATGGAAATGTTTGAAGACTTCAAGAGGGAGGTCATGCAGACCTTGCAGCTAGCTTTCGCCCCGAGAGGCGGATGCGAGGAAGGAGGCGGTCCGGAGGTCCCGCCCCAGCAGATAGGCGAGAGCACTCCCGGCCAGCAATCCAGGAAGAAGGTGTAGGCGGAGGCGAGTGGGGAGGCATTCGGCCCCCACTCGGCCGGTCTCCAAAGAGGGGGCGAGTGGGGAGGAGGCTTTCCCCCACTCACCCAGCCCCAAGAGGGCGACTGGGGAGGAGGCTTTCCCCCACTCGCCCAGCCCCAAGGGGGCGAGTGGGGAGGAGGTTTTCCCCCACTCGCCCAGCCCTAAGGGGGCGAGTGGGGAGGCATCAAGCCCCACTCGCCCAACCCTAAAGGGGGGCGAGCGAGGAGGCATCCGGACCCCACTCGCCCCGACCCAGAAGGGGTCGAGCAGAGGGGATTTGGCGAGACCTCCCCGGGCGGCAGCTGTTCGGTAGTCCGTCAAGTGCAGAGGTCAGCGAGCCGACTCCGCGAGAGCTAACCACCCACCGAGCTGGGGAGGGAAGTCCCTTTTGTGAGTTGATCCTCTCAGCCCCGTCCCGGAGGGGTTCAGGGGGCCGGAGATGTCTTACTACTCCGGAAAGGATGACCCAGTCCTGCACCTGCAGTGGTTCGAGGACATAGTCTCTGTCAGACCTATGTCAGATGCCTTCCAGTGCCGGCTCTTTGCTACCACCCTGAAGGAGAAGGCAAGAGACTGGTTCCACCAGCTCCCCGTGGGATTGATGATTATAATTTATTTGAGAGCACCACAAAAGCTTTCTGGGGTGCGGGTAGAATTCAGCGGGCGCGTTCGAGGCGTCTCGCGAGTACTCCTACTTCGAGGAACTAACCATTATCCTACCTATCGAGATGATAGAAGTAATGGTCTTTCCTTCTTTCAGAATATCGACGACCACGCCGCGGCGACGGTGCCGAATTCAATTAATTTTATATAAAAAGGGAGAGTTTTTGCGAGTCTTTGTATCGTTATTATCCTAACTAATCATTCGAAAAGGCAAGTATACCTTATCGCGTATAGTATAGGTTAATTTTTTAGAAAATTATCAAGGTCGTATTTAGATCCGGGTCTGTTGAGTACTTCTACTTTAAGAAAACGGGCTATTGTTTTATCGACGATTTGCGTGAATTGAAGAAATTGAAATTACAGAAAATGAAAGGCAGAAAGAAAATTACAGAATTGAAATTGCATAATTAAAAGGCAGAAATTGATATTGCATAATTGAAAGAGATAAATACAATCTCTACCCAAATAGGTAGAGGGGAAGTAAATGCGTGAGCCAGTTCTACCCAAACGGGTAGACGGGAAATAAATGAAGTGCAAGTTCTACCCAAACGGGTAGACGAGAAATAAATGCAGTGCAATAAAATAAACTAAGCTATGAAGGGAAATAACGAAAACATAAGTAACGAAAATGAAAAACAACGAAAACGAAAAATAACGAAAACGAAAAACGATGAAAGCAGGAATTAGCGAAACGAAAATAACGAGAACGAAAGCTGCTTTGAAACGAAAATAAACGAAAACATAATGTTCGGCTCTAATCTCTACCGCGTCAAAGAAGAAAAAGAATGAAAATTATGACGGCGAATAAATTCGAATCAAAGCAAAAAAACAATAATATTACGGCGATAAATAAACTTAGCGAAAAAATGGAAAATTGTGGGAATTGAAATTAAATTAGAAAGCAGAAAATGCAGAAATTGAAATTACTGAAATGAAACTAAGTTATGAATTAAAATTACAGAACAGAAATAAATTGCAGAATTGAAATTGCACGAAATAAAAACTAAACTTATTTTATTGCCATAATAAAGGAGTTTACAATAAATAAAAAAACAAGAAATAAAAATTACAAGAAATAAAAAACATTACAACAATTAAAAAGAAAATACAAAAAGAAATAAAAATACAAAAACTAAGGTGGAAAAGGATTGGTGGAAGATCACCCCAAAATGGGCAATCCAAGAGGGAGGATTGAAGTGCGGGTCAGCCTCTATTTATAGGCAAAATTGGGGGTGCATTTAGCTATTTGGAGGGTGGGCTGGCAGGTCTACTGGAGTGAGCTGGAATGAGCTGGCAGGTCTACTGGAGGGTGAGCTGGAATGAGTCGGAAGCTGCTGGAAGGTGAGCTGGCATGTGAGTTGGCGGTTCTGGGCTGGGTCTCAGCGGTTCTGGGCTAGTCTCAGCGGATCTGGGCTGGGTCTCAGCGGTTCTGGGTTGGGTCTCAGCGGTTCTGGATTTAATCCAGCAAAAAATGCAGGGGCTGGTTTTGATCCCGCCACATTTAGAAAGCAAACCAAGAAACAACTCCACTAGGCCAAATGTTCTTATCTGTAAACACAAGAACTATATTATAAATATTATATATATTTACATAAATTTTATATTAATACATATTATCTTTTATTTTAAAATAGAGAAAATATATAAGCATTAATTTTTATTAATTTTTTTCTTTTATTTATTAACTTAATAATATATATATATTTAGTATAGTATTATACATCATTATTATTAACTTTAATACAATAATATATATGTATTAAATAAAATAGATATAAATACATTCAAAAATTCATACTAAAATAAATACATTCACAAATATATTAACTCTTTATAGTTTATATTTTCATATCGTTAATTTTATTATTATATATTTAACTTATTTATAGTTTATATTTACATAAATAGGCAGATTTTATTTAATAAATATTTACATATATTTTTAAATACTTTATATATATTTACATATATATTTAAATACTTTATATATATACAAATATATTTAGATACTTTATATATATATTTACAAATATATTTAGTATATATTTACATAATTACTTACATAAATATTTACATACTTATTATATAGTTTTTATTTAATATATACTTAAATAATTCATTTTAAATATAAATATAAATATATAAAAACAAATCATGTATTCAATAATTAACAAGAAATATTACAAATTTTTAATAAAACTATACAAAAAACTATATAGAAAATAAGTATATTTTACTATTCATCAAATACCCCCATACTTAAGCTTTTGCTATTCCAGAGCAAACGTAAGGGATACCTATAAGACGTTAATAAAATTTCTAAGTTACTAAAATTTTATTTAATCAAAAGTAAGATCGAAATAAATTTGGGAGATTAAAAGAGGTAAGTCATAAATTGTGAAAATGATTTAAAAAAAGCGAAAAGGTTTTAGCCTCAAGACTTCTAAAGTTAGCAAAAGAGCGACCTAAATAATTGTAATTATTTAGCACCATGATTAGAATAGAATCATAAGAACTTTAACTTTTTAAATAAAATTTTTAAGAATAATCAAAACTTACTAATTATGCTATCTCAAATTTTTTTTAATTTATATCTAGTTTTTAATTTTATTGGCTAAGGGGTAGAGGTGTTGTTTGGTAAGGGAAGAGGCTTTTGATTTGGGGGTGATGAATTTTATCCTCTCACCCCACTCAATTTTTTTTCTTTTGGATATAGAAGGGAATGAAATCTTATTTCCAATTTTTTCTTTTCTCTTCACAAATACCCAAATGCCTATGTTTACAAAACAAAATCTTATTCTCATTGACATAAGATCTTTTTAAATTTAATTGGGTGCCTATGTTTACGGAATGAAATCTTATTCCCATTTACATAAGATCTTTTTAAAATCGAATTTACCAAGAATATAGAATATTAGGTAAGGGGTTTAGAAATTTCTAGAGTTTATAAATTAAGAAAAATTTTGAGAGCAAATTTTCGTAGATTTAGAACATTCATAAAGTTTCACAAGTTTGAAGTAAGAATAATTAAAGTCTAAAGACGGTCTGCCTATATAATACAAAAAGAAGGTATTTAGGGTTAACTCGAAGTAGTGCTAAAAAGTTTATTCTCTAATTGAATTAAAATCACAAAATGTTCTTTACAACTAAAATTCCAAAAATTTAAATCTACAAACTGTGATAAAAATAAAAGATATAGCAAATGTAAAATAATGATAACGCTTATAAATAAACTTAACCTAGCTTTGAAAATAACAAATGGTTAAGTTGGGGGTTTATTCTATTTTTGGAATTTTTTTGTTAAATTTTCATCAAAAAAAATTTTTGGTTTTTAATTATGATATTTTTTTCTTTTTTAATTTTGTTATAAATATACACATTAATACTAAATAAAAAAGAAAGAAAGAAAAGAAAAAAATAGAAAATAAGAGAAAGAAAAATTACTTTTGGATTTTGGGGTTTTTTTTTGCTATGCATAAGTATACATATCAAAACTAACTTTAAAAAAAAAGGAAAAACTAAAGATAAAAACAAATAAGAGAAATAATAATAAAAAAATCTATTTTTTGATTTTTTTTCCTAAGTCTTTCATCATTTTTTTATTTTGTTATATAAAAAAAGGAAACAAAAGAAAAAAAATATAAGTTTATAAGTTTTTTTGGGGGGTTTTTTTTCTAGGTAAATTTTTTTTTTCAATTCTTTTTTTTTTCAAATTAATCTATATATACATTAATAAAGAAACAAAAGAAAAGAACATAAAGAATAAAAAAAATTCATCATTTTTTTAAGCTTTTCTAATATGGGAGGGACCAAAATAATTATAAAAAGAGGGAAACACCCCAATACTTAAAAGTCAACATTGTCCTCAATGTTGAAATTAAGTATGAGGAACAATTCGATATGTACAAAAGCATGAAAAATACAAAAAAGGAAATAGCAGGGGGAAAAAGCACGTTCCTGATTTGAAGACGGGATGACCGGATTAATACCTGCAAAATATGTTTAAACAAAAACTAATTTTTCGTTATATACAAAAAAAAAAAAAAATATATATATATATATATATATATATACAAAACAAAATTTTGTCATTTTATGAGTTTTGTCATTTTTTATTTTGATTTTTTTTTAAATTTTTTTTATAGAAAAAGATAATACAAACTTTATTTATATAAACAAAATTTATAGGAAATAAAACAAAAAAGTAAAAAGAAAGAAAGACAAATTTTTTTGGTGCGAGCTTTGTAAAGTTTTTTCTTTTTTTTTTATTTTTTTGAATTTCTTAAAATTTATAAAAATAAGGAATGACATATTTTTGGTGTTTGGGGGGTTTTTTAAATTTTTTTTTTTAGTTTTTTAACGAAAAAAATGATAAGGAATGAAATATTTGTGTTTTTGAGGTTTTTAAATTTTTTGTTTGGTTTTTCTTTTTTGTTAAAGGAGAAAAAAAAGATAAGGATAAAATAAATAGAGTTTTCTCTTTTCAAAATATCAACAAAAAAACTCAGGCAACGGCGCCAAAAACTTGATGATTATAATTTATTTGAGAGCACCGCAAAAGCTTTCCGGGGTGCGGTTAGAATTCGGCGAGCGCGTTCGAGGCGTCTCGCGAGTACTCCTACTTCGAGGAACTAACCATTATCCTACCTATCGAGATGATAGAAGTAATGGTCTTTCCTTCTTTCGAAATATTGATGACCACGTCGCGGCGGCGCCGCCGAATTCAATTAATTTTGTAATAGAAAGAGAGTTTTTGCGAGTCTTTGTATCGTTATTATCCTAACTAATCATTCGAAAAGGCAAGTATATCTTATCGCATATAGTATAAGCTAATTTTTTAGAAAATTATCAAGGTCGTATTTAGATCCGGGTCTGTTGAGTACTTCTACTTTAGGAAAACGGGCTATTGTTTTATCGACGATTTGCGTGAATTGAAGAAATTGAAATTACAGAAAATGAAAGAAAGAAAGAAAATTACAGAATTGAAATTGCATAATTAAAAGACAGAAATTGAAATTGCATATTTGAAAGACAGAAATACAATCTCTGCCCAAATAGGTAGAGGGGAAATAAATGCGTGAGCAAGTTCTACTCAAACGGGTAGACGGGAAATAAATGCAGTGCAATAAAATAAACTAAGCTATGAAGGGAAATAATGAAAACATAAGTAACGAAAACGAAAAATAACAGAAACGAAAAACAATGAAAACAGGAATTAGCGAAACGAAAATAACGAGAACGAAAGTAGCTTTGAAACGAAAATAAACGAAAACATAATGTTCGGCTCTAATATCTACCGCGTCAAGGAAGAAAAAGAATGAAAATTATGACGGCGAATAAATTCGAATCAAAGCGAAAAATAATATTATTACGGCAATAATAAACTTTGCGAAAAAACAGAAAATTGCGGGAATTGAAATTAAATTAGAGAGCAGAAAATGCTGGAATTGAAATTACTGAAATGAAACTAAGTTATGAATTAAAATTACAGGACAGAAATAAATTGCAGAATTGAAATTGCACGAAATAAAAAATAAACTTATTTTATTGCCATAATAAAAGAGTTTACAATAAATAAAAAGACAAGAAATAAAAATTACAAGAACTAAAAAACATTACAACAATTAAAAAGAAAATACAAAAAGAAATAAAAATACAAAAACTAAGTGGAAAAGGAATGGTGGAAGATCACCACAAAATGGGCAATCCAAGAGGGAGGATTGAAGTGCAGGTCAGCCTCTATTTATAGGCAGGTCTACTGGAATGAGCTGGCAGGTCTACTGGAGGGTGAGATGGAATGAGTCGAAAGCTGCTGGAAGGTCTACTGGAATGAGCTGGCAGGTCTACTGGAGGGTGAGATGGAATGAGTCGAAAGCTGCTGGAAGGTGAGCTGGCATGTGAGCTGGCGGTTCCGGGATGGGTCTCAGCGGTTCTGGGTTGGTCTCAGCGGTTCTGGGCTGGGTCTCAGCGGTTCTGGGCTGGGTCTCAACGGTTTTGGGCTAGTCTCAGCGGATCTGGGCTGGGTCTCAGCGGTTCTGGGCTGGGTCTCAGCGGTTCTGGATTTAATCCAGCAAAAAATGCAGGGGCTGGTTTCGATCCCGCCACCTTTAGAAAGCAAACCAAGAAACAACTCCGCTAGGCCAAATGTTCTTATCTGTAAACACAAGAACTATATTATATACATTTACAGAATTTTTATATTAATACAGATTATCTTTAATTTTAAAATACATAAAATATATATACATTAACTTTTATTACTTTTTTTCTTTTATTTATTAATTTAATAATATATATATTTAGTATAGTATTATACATCATTATTATTAACTTTAATACAATAATATATATATATTAAATAAAATAGATATAAATACATTCAAAAATTCATAATAAAATAAATACATTCACAAATATATTAACTCTTTATAGCTTATATTTTCATATAGTTAATTTTATTATTATATATTTAACTTATTTATAGTTTATATTTACATAAATAGGCAAATTTTATTTAATAAATATTTACATATATTTTTAAATACTTTATATATATTTACATATATATTTAAATAATTTATATATATATTTACAAATATATTTAGTATATATTTACATAATTACTTACATAAATATTTACATGCTTATTATATATTTTTTATTTAATATATACATAAATAATTCATTTTACATATAAATATAAATATATAAAAACAAATCATTTATTCAATAATTAACAAGAAATATTACAAATTTTTAATAAAACTATATAGAAAATAAGTATATTTTACTATTCATCAGGGATTTATCTGGCTCTTCGAAGATTTGCGTCGAGGTTTCCTGTTGCGCTTCTCAACCTCGAAGAAGAGGAAGAAGGATGCCGAGACACTTTTCAAGATTAGGCAAGAGCCAAGGGAGTTGCTGGCTCGTTATGTGGACAGGTTCCAGGAAGAGGTCCTGCAAGTCCAGGAGGTGCCAGAGTTCACCCTCCAGCTCGCCTTCATAGTGGGGCTGCGGGAGGGGTTCTTCAAGATGAGCTTAAAGCGGAAGACCCCCTTATCCTTCGAGGAATTGATGGAAAGGGCGGCGGAAGAAATTAAGGGAGAGGAGGCCAACCCGGAGTTCGCAAAAAGGTTGGCCAAACTGAGTGAGCTGCAGGCAAGGCAGCACGGAGGAAGCATCGAAGATCCAGGAAGGAAGTTTGACCAAGGAAAGGGTAACTTCCAAGGGGAGAGGTCCGACCCCCCAGGGTGGAAGCAGGGACCGAAGGCACCCCCTCCACCACCTCAGCAAACCATGGCAATTGGCGGGGGAAGGAGGAGAGCGAGGAAAGCAGAAAGGAGAGGAAGAGGAGAGGATAGGGTTGCGTTACCCTACTGTGACTTCCACGATGAGGAAGGTCACGCGACGTCCGCCTGCCCCGAGTTTTTGGAAATGAGGGAGGCAAGGGGTCTGAGGCAGCAACAACAGCAACCGGAAGGGGTCGAGGAAGACCAGGCCTAGGAGTAGGAGACCAAATTTTGGTTTCCATACTTAGTTTTTTCTTTAAGTCCATGTAGTACGATGGTTTACTTTCATACTTAGTTTTTTCTTGCATGTAATGTGATAACTAATGCGATGAAAAGTTTCCAAGGTACTTAGCCCTGATGCTGGCCCGCTGACCAGGCTCCCATCAAGCTGGTAGAACCGGGAATCGCTCGGTGGCCAGAGGTTTCAAAAGTACTTAGCCCCGATGCTGACCCGCTGACCAGGCTCCCATCAAGCCGGGAACTTCTCGGTGGCCAGAGGTTTCAGAAGTACTTAGCCCTGATGCTGGCCCGCTGACCAGGCTCCCATCAAGCTGGCAGGGCTGGGAACCGCTCGGTGGCCGGAGGTTTCAGAAGTACTTAGCCCCGATGCTGGCTCACTGACCAGGCTCCCATCAAGCTGGCAGGGCCGGGAACCGCTCGGTGGCCGGAGGTTTCAGAAGTACTTAGCCCCGATGCTGGCCCGCTGACCAGGCTCCCATCAAGCTGGCAGGGCCGGGAACCGCTCGGTGGCCGAAGGTTTCAGAAGTACTTAGCCACGATGCTGGCCCGCTGACCAGGCTCCCATCAAGCTGGCAGGGCCGGGAACCGCTCGGTGGCCGGAGGTTTCAGAAGTACTTAGCCCCGATGCTGACCCGCTGACCAGGCTCCCATCAAGCTGGCAGGGCCGGGAACCGCTCGGTGGCCGGAGGTTTCATAAGTACTTAGCCCCGATGCTGGCCCGCTGACCAGGCTCCCATCAAGCTGGCAGGGCTGGGAACCGCTCGGTGGCCAGAGGTTTCATTAGTACTTAGCCCCGATGTTGGCCCGCTGACCAGGCTCCCTTCAAGCTGGCAGGGCCGGGAACCGCTCGGTGGCCGGAGATTTCAGAAGTACTTAGCCCCGATACTGACCCGCTGACCAAGCTCCCATCAAGTTGGCAGGGCCGGGAACCGCTCGGTGGCCGGAGGTTTCAGAAGTACTTAGCCCCGATGTTGGCCCGCTGACCAGGCTCCCATCAAGCTGGAAGGGCCGGGAATCGCTCGGTGGCCGGAGGTTTCAGAAGTACTTAGCCCCGATGCTGGCCCGCTGACCAGGCTCCCAACAAATTGGCAGGGCCGAGAACCGCTCGGGGGGTCGGAGGTTTCAGAAGTACTTAGCCCCGATGCTGGCCCGCTGACCAGGCTCCCATCAAGCTGGTAGGGTCGGGAACCGCTCGGTGGCCGGAGGTTTCATAAGTACTTAGCCCCGATGCTGGCCCGCTGACCAGGCTCCCATCAAGCTGGCAGGGCCGAGAACCGCTCGGTGGCCGGAGGTTTCAGAAGTACTTAGCCCTGATGCTGGCCCGCTGACCAGGCTCCCATCAAGCTGGCAGGGCCGGGAACCGCTCGGTGGCCGGAGGTTTCAGAAGTACTTAGCCCCGATGCTGACCCGCTGACCAGGCTCTCATCAAGCTGGCAGGGTCGGGAACCGCTCGATGGCCGGAGGTTTCAGAAGTACTTAGCCCCGATGCTGGCCCGCTGACCAGGCTCCCATCAAGATGGCAGGGCCGGGAACCGCTCGGTGGCCTGAGGTTTCAGAAGTACTTAGCCCCGATGCTGGCCCGCTGACCAGGCTCCCATCAAGCTGGCAGGGTCGGGAACTGCTCGGTGGTCGGAGGTTTCAGAAGTACTTAGCCCCGATGCTGGCCCGCTGACCAGGCTCCCATCAAGCTGGCAGGGCCGGGAACCGCTCGGTGGCCGGAGGTTTCAGAAGTACTTAGCCCCAATGCTGGCCCGCTGACCAGGCTCCCATCAAGCTGGCAGGGCCGGGAACCGCTCGGTGGCCGGAGGTTTCAGAAGTACTTAGCCCCGATGTTGGCCCGCTGACCAGGCTCTCATCAATCTGGCAGGGCTGGGAACCGCTCGGTGGTCGGAGGTTTCAGAAGTACTTAGCCCCGATGCTGGCCCGCTGACCAGGCTCCCATCAAGCTGGCAGGGCCGGGAACCGCTCGGTGGCCGGAGGATTCAGAAGTACTTAGCCCCGATGCTGGCCCGCTGACCAGGCTCTCATCAAGATGGCAGGGTTCGAAACCGCTCGGTGGTCGGAGGTTTCAGAAGTACTTAGCCCCGATGTTGGCCCGCTGACCAGGCTCCCATCAAGCTGGCAGGGTCGGGAACCGCTCGGTGGTCGGAGGTTTCAAAAGTACTTAACCGCGATGCTGACCCGCTGACCAGGCTCCCGTCAAGCTGGCAGGGCCGGGAACCGCTCGGTGGCCGGAGGTTTCAGAAATACTTAGCCCCGATGCTGGCCCGCTGACCAGGCTCCCACCTAGCTGGTAGGGCTGGGAACCGCTCGGTGGTCGGAGGTTTCCAAAGTAATTTTTCCCCCGAGGTGGCTCCGCTAGCTGGGCTCTCGCTAGCCGGCGAGGTGGGAAGGCCTCCCGGGGAGGCTAAGTGTTTTCCCTCGATGTGGCTCCGCTAGCCGGGCTCTCGCTAGCCGGCGAGGTGGGAAGGCCTCTTAGGGAGGCTAAGTGTTTTTCTCCCGAGGTGGCTCCGCTAGCCGGCAGGGTCGGAAGGCCTCTCGGGGAGGCTAAGTGTTTTTCCCCCGAGGTGGCTCCGCTAGCTGGGCTCTCGCTAGCCGGCGAGGTGGGAAGGCCTCTCGGGGAGGCTAAGTGTTTTCCCTCGAGGTGGCTCCGCTAGCCGGGCTCTCGCTAGCCGGTAGGGTCGGAAGGCCTCTCGGGGAGGCTGTGTTTTTCCCCCGAGGTGGCTCCGCTAGCCGGGCTCTCGCTAGCCGGCAGGGTCGGAAGGCCTCTCAGGGAGGCTAACTGTTTTTCCCCCCGAGGTGGCTCCACTAGCTGGACTCTCGCTAGCCGGCAGGGTGGGAAGGCCTCTCGGGGAGGCTAAGTGTTTTTCCCCGAGGTGGCTCCGGTAGCCGGGCTCTCAGGAAGGCACTCGCCGAATAGGCAGGGTTGGACTTTTCTTTCCGAGCGTGAGTCACGCTCGAAAAAAGCGCGGATTGTGTACAACCCTGTATTTGCCGAGTGGATCCCCGAGGCCCAAGGTGTCAATAGGCTCAATATCTTTTGAGAGGCACTTCCTCATGTATGGGGGGCAGGTGAGCCGTCGGACGAGCTCAGGACCGAGGGGCGCAGCCCCAGATTATCCCAAAGAGGGGGGCGAGCGGGGGAGAGGGGAGGTCCCCCGGGCTTGCCCAGCCCAAGGAGGGCAGAGGGGGCGAGCCGGAGAGGGGCCAACCCCCGGGCTCGCCCCGCCCCAGCAAGGGGGCGAGCCGAAGAGGGGCCAACCCCCGGTCTCGCCCCGCCCCAGCAAGGGGGCGAGCTGGAGAGGGGCCAACCCCCGGGCTCGCCCCGCCCCAGCAAGGGGGCGAGCAGGAGAGGGGCCAGCCCCCGGGCTCGCCCCGCCCCAGCTAGGGGGCGAGCCGAAGAGGGGCCAGCCCCCGGTCTCGCCCCGCCCCAGCTAGGGGGCGAACAGGAGAGGGGTCAGTCCCCGGTCTCTCCCCGCCCCAGCTAGGGGGCGAGCCGGAGAGGGGCCAGCCCCCTGTCTCGCCCCGTCCCAGTTATGGGGCGAGCCGGAGAGGGGCCGCCTCCCGGTCTCGCACCGCTCCAGCTAGGGGGCGAGCCAGAGAGGGGCCTCCTACCGGTCTCGCCCCGTCCCAACAGGGGGCGAGCCGGAGAGGCGGGCCGGAGAGGGGCCGCCTCAGCTAGGGGGCGAGTCGGAGAGGGGCCGCCTCCCGGTCTCGCACCGCTCCAGCTAGGGGGCGAGCTGGAGAGGGGCCGCCTACAGGTCTCACCCCGTCCCAGCAGGGGGCGAGCCGGAGAGGCGGGCGGCCTCCCGCTCGCCCAGCCCAGTGAAGGGGGCGAGCAAGGGAGGCGGTCTGCCCCCTCTCGCCCAGCCCCGAGGAGAGGGGGCGGTCTGCGTTTAGCGCCTCGGAATGGTGGGATTTGGCTGTTGGCAGGCCAAACTTGAGGGTATTTTCGTAATCTCGTAGGCGAGATTATGGCTATTGGCAGATCAAGTTCAGAAATCTATAAATAGGACCAAGGGGGCACCTTTGAAGGCAGATCTATCTCTTTAGGCCACTCTCCCCCCTAGGCTTCTTTGGTGGGGGAAGAGTGCCTCCAAAGGTGCTCCAAGCTCAACATTGGCTTGGGAGGGGAAGCGCTCTAAGATCTTCCGGGTGTGTGATGGAACCTCCTCGCTAAGCCCTTGGTCTTGTTTCTAGTTCCTAAGCCTCCAACCTAGCACTCTCCCTTGGGAGAAGTAAGTGTGAGGCCACCCCCCCCCCCCCCCCCCCCCCCAACTTGTTGAGGGCCCGAACTCCACAAGAAACCAAGTTATTGGTTTCAACGGATCTAATGATTAAACAATGTACATCCTTAAAACTGATAAGTTATCCATTAATTGATCCCAAAAAAGGTTTGCAGGCCCATGGAATGTAACCATGCATTTTTACAGAAATCTTCAGAAATCTTCCCTCTAAATAAAAACTCATTCTCAGGACTTCTATGGTAAATTTCTCCAAATCATGTTCTTTGCGATTCTATTTATAGCTAATCAATCATACTATCCAATTTGTCCCGCATAAGAAAATGAAAATCATATCAAAAAATGCAATCTTTTTCTTCAAGAACAAAAAACGAAAAAAAAAAGTGAGGAAATCTGCAAAATATGGCACAATTAGACATTCTCCAACGAATAGGGCATGAACAAATATCCAGTAACATGGAGAGCAGAAAATCAGATATGTAACACGGAGAACATCTCCAACAATCACAAAGGCACACGATGAAGAGCACAAAATCAGAAAACAAAAAAATAGGGTGAGGAAATCAATAGATTTGTGCGATCTTAAGACCTACCAGAAAAAAAAGCAACGAAGGCTGCAAATTGAAGAAGAAAATAGAGATGAAACATAGGAAGAAGAAGGATACCTGATCGAGGAAGATGAAGAACAATGATCTGTCTTTCGTCGCTGAAGTTAGACTGATCTGCAAAAAAAAGGATGGTGAGGAAGAAGAAGAGGAAGATAAAGAAGAGAAAAGAAATCAACCCGTCGGAGCAGTCGGCATCACGCAAGCTGGGAGATCGACACGTCGGAGCAGTCGGCGTCACGCAAGAGGCGGCTTGAAATCAAAAATGCGATGAAAACTAGTGAAAACCGAAGTGAGGCGATAAGTTTTCGGCCAGTGGCTTTTTAGGTTTAAGGGAATATCCGTTATTTTGGTTTTAAAAGCCAATATCATACTAATTCCTGTGCACCGAACAACAGAATTGACTTTCTGCAACCCAAAGCTAATTCCAGAAAGCCAATACCTGCGCGCCGAACGGACCGTTAAATTTCTCCGTGTACCAAAAAAATATTTCCCAAGCCAAGGTCATGTTTTGAAAAATGAAGTACTTTTTCACTCATTCTCTGTGAAAAATAAAATGAGCATCCGCAAGAGGAGTTTTGAAAAGGTTCATTAAATTTGAATTTATAGAGAACATGTTCTCCAATTCCAAGCAACCAAAGAGCTCAATGCCCAATTTCAATTACCCAGTCCATGAAATATGTACCTCCGACCACTCGTTTAATACGCCATCTTACTTTAGTTTTCCTAAGTTTGTGACAGATGTACAAATTCATCTAAGAATAACTTCCATCACTTATTAAATACGATCCAACCTGTTGGAGCATTGGTGGCAATCGTGAACACAGTGGTCATGAACCTTTGTTCGTGAACCCCTAACCTCACCCAAGGAACTTCATGCACTTTTATGTTTAAATTTAGTTTTCTTTCTTGATGACGGTCATAACTATTGTCATGCCAAACATACATTTTATGACGGTGGCGGTTGTCCAAACTCACCGGAGCAAAAACATCGTGCCAAACAGAGCCATCTACATGACAGGAATTAGGAAAATGCAGATGAACGATTTTTTTTACATGAGCACTGAAAGCAGCACAACCGAATTGAATAAACAAGCTTTCCAGACTAACGAGATATCAACCATCCAGTTCCATCACATTCAACGATTATCACCTACCCCTTATCACATACCACTTGGGCACTATTTGGGACCACTATGGCTGCAGAAAAAAAAAAGATGGTTGTTAAAAGGTAGACGAACTTTCGATATAGGCAGCCTAAATACAGACCAGCAAAATACAAGTGCAGACCATATTGTTAATCGCATACCAAAAAAGACCTTACAAAAAACTATCAAGCTTGCAAAAAGATGTAGAGGTACATATATGCTTTAAATAATACATAACTCAGTGATATTATTATGGAATTAGCCACAACTACTTGCACCATACGAACACACATTTCACGTAATTTACGAAATGAAATTATAGTGAAACTCTGGACAAAAAATCAAGAAATGATGTGCATTAGTTTAAGTATAAATTTATAGATTAGAGATAAGTTTTTAGACCTAATAGTCAAGCATTAAACGTCTCCCATAGCTCTTGTGAACATTAAATCTGCACATTCATAAAAACTATTAGAACATTAAACATATAATGTAAGATAAAATGAAACAATTTTAGAAATGTTTATTACATACCAAACTGTCTCCATTGAGTAACAAACTCATGCCGATATCTCCTCCAACTTGAGAATATTGGAGATAGCAGGCAATCAACATGCATCAATAGTTTTACAAAGTAGTTGTCATTTATGAACCCAATAAAAATTGTCCTTGAAAATGTTGGAAGTGCCGAATAAAGCAATAAGAATGTAAATGGCAAGAATTTGAAGAAATGAACGAACTTAATGTTGTAACATGAAGCTACTGGCAAGCTCATGCATGCATAGTCATCCACTTGTCCAACGGCGCAGGAGCCACCATATAATCTAAAGATGACAATAATTCAGAGCTTCAGGCATGTCCATATATGTCTGCATACATGCTCTCATTACTTTGTATTTCATTGGAAAGTGCAATCCGAACCTTTTTCCAATTATCCTCCATCTCTATTGTCATACTAATCCTCCATCTCTATTGTCATAATAATAACCTGATAGCCACAGTGTCCATCTCCCAGCACATCCACTAAGTTCATGATATATTTTGATATGCATGTGGGCATTTTCTTTTGGACCCTTTGAAGCAATATTTTACCATCTCCCATAATTTTTTTGGTAACACGAGAGATATTTTTTTGCTTACCAAGTAATACATGCTCAAACAATGATAGTTCACCAAAGTTTCTACTGTTTGGGTTAATGTTAGATCCATAATTTCACACAGTTTTCTCTTTATTTCATGTTTTTGAAGTATGTTTGCTATTGTACCACTTTAGAATGCAGCTCAATATCAATTTCATTTTCATCCTCTTTTTCAACTTTCACCTCTTCAAAATCCTCAGTTAATTGCAACTGTTTCCAATGTTTGTGAATCATTAATAATGGGAAGAAATTAGATTGTGTTATGTACAGTTTCAACTCATGGGCACATGACAATCTAAATGTTTGTCTGCATTTATTTGTGCATCCTAAAACATATTCATTCCCAAATTGCAACTTAACAACCTCCTTTTGTATTACTTCTAAAGTTGTTGAAACATAACCAAACAATTCAGAATACAAGAAACCTCGAAACACTTTACAGGTTTGAATGACACATTGATCAAATGATCTTTTAATCTTTGTATGTTGTAAATTGATCATTTGATCAAACGTCTAACAAATCGTGGATAAGAACCAATTGAGTCTTCAAGAAATTTTTTTAATTGATTATGACCTTCAACTCCATTAGTCGTTGAATTACCCAAATGCAAGAACGGATCAACCAAAGCATAAACAAAGTACTATTTGAGTCTTTGTATGGTTCTATCCATGAACTAATAATACGAGTAAACATTAGGATATTTTTCAGCATAGAGATTTCTTATAAATTGCAATGAACTCATGAAATCATTTTCGGTCTGAGAATCAACTAGTCTTGGCCACTTAAGTGAATAAAATTCTCATTATTTCTCCTTTTGAAAAAACATTTTGCAGTGTCCTAGAATGTTTCTATTATTTGTACTTTGCACAAAATGTTCATTGATTATGGAAAAACCATCTTGATAGCACTCATTAACGCCACTTCTCTATCAGACACCAACACGTGTGGTAGAGCATTTACATCTAGCACAGACTTAAACAATCAAGTGCCCACACATAACTTTCTTCAATCTCATTTAAAATGAACATAAATACAGTAAAGAAACTCATATTAGTCAAGGTTACCCCCACAATAGAAAGTAATATGAAGCTATATATATTTGTCTTGTATGAGCAATCCATAAGAAATAGTGGGGGACATTTTGCTAAGTTGAATTGATGTTGGGTGAGCAAAGAACAAGCTTTATAGATGGTTGCTACCCACCTTTACTTTATTGAAACTACAGTACCCACTATTTGTTAAGCATTTGTATAAAAATTGTATGGATGTCCCTCCTTCTAACTCTTTCTTCTACATCTTAACTCTTTCATTGTGTAGAATTCTGACATTGTAGAATTAGAACTGATTTTTTAAAGTTGTCAATATTTTACGAGGCTCGACTCTAATATACATCTCAGTGCATAATATGTTACTCACTTTCATTTAACCTCCCTACAAATGTGCTTTTAGGTGGACCACTTCGCAGTTATGAACTCCGCATTTCCTATGCCTTTCAACGAGAAAAGCCATTCACAACGGTTAAAAGAGGATTTTCTAACATTTTTATTAACCCAGCCTTTTGATCTTTGACCACCACATTTACAGCCCTCTCTATCACACCCAAGTATTACTCTAGGTTTGGTCATAAATGTCAATTTGTCGGCACTTTGAATGGTAATCACAAAACCAAGACCCTTTGCAACATTACACGCTCAACTCACCAATTTATCCTTCATTGAAAAACTCATTAAAGTTGTAAAATGACTTTCCAAATCAATAACTTCTTGTGTCAAATTTTCTTCCCCCACAGTACTAATTGAATTTAGAATATCAACAAAAACAAGAATAATCAAACACCAAATGGCTAAACCCTCGACTATTTCATAAGACAAAAGAGTAAAACTTCAAAAGATTAAGGGATCTACCAAACGGTTCCACCGTGACGGCGGAGTCACATTAAGGTTGCGTCGAACTAGCAGATTTCGGCGGCATGAGAGACTGGTGGGCTTCCGTGGGGAAGGAGCTCCTCGGGGAACCTGCAGATACTATGGCCGGGGTAGAAGGCATCAAAAATGACGGCATAGAACTAGCATCTAGAGTGGGTGGGCGAGAAGGAGGGTTTGTGGAGGAGAAAGATTGTGGAGGAGAAAGAGGTAATTGGATAAGGCAGCTTGCAATATATCTATCCAGGCGGGAAGGACCTTTGGTAGAAGCGGCGAACTTCGATTCAAGGGGTGAAAAAGGAACAGTCGGTGACCAATGCTTTAACCGGCTAAGTCCAATCCAAGCGAGAAAGATCTCTGATAGAGGAAAGCAGAAGCGTCCTCTGAGTGAGGCAGTTGGGTGCGATGCAAGGGGCAGGGTAGTACCAGGAAGCGACCTCCACTTTAGCCGACGACCTCCTATCCCGACGGCAAGGCGCAATCTGGCAGCGAAGCACGCTGCAGGGGGCTGGATCGAGCGGAGAGGGAGAGGAGAAATCGTAGAAAGGAGTTTTAGGGACGGGCTGCCAATGAGCCAAAAAACTAAGTAAAAGACCTAATTTTTCTAATTTTACGGTCTGCCTATATTGATATGTGGTCTGTCTTTAGCACCCATAAAAATAAGTGATAGGTAACCAGTGACAGGATTTGAGCTATCGGGAAAGCAGTTATGAAAAAACTGCAGACTGTTTGAAGAATCTATATTTTCAGTACTGTTCAGAATGGAGTTATAGGTTTATCTATTTGGAAGAGTAGTTTTTTCTATAGTTGTTTAGTATTAAATAACCAGATTACCCATCATAAAATGCGTGGTAGGTCATTTTCCCAACTCAATTCTCTAATCCAAAGCTTGCAAAATATCATTACTTCATTTGTCTACAAGGTTGCCAACAATAGGGGTGCAACTTGGATCGGTTCGGTTCGGTTCTACCAAAAAACAAGAACCGGCACATGTAGGTTCGGTTCCAAAATTTTGGAACTAGAACCGACACATAGTTCTAAATTATGGAACCGGATCCGCCCAATTTGGTTCGGTTCGGTTCTCGGTTCTACCCACATTTCATAATTATTGGAATAATGATTTAATTGTGCAGAAGCAGTTATATATATCAACAAATTTAATCACAAAAGAAGTAAATTGTACTATAATATAAATAGAATCACAATTTTTTTCTAGAAATAACAACATTAAATTGAGATTGACTTAACTCTTCGTAGTTGTTGGAGAAGATGGGTTGATGTTGGAGGAGGTGGGCTGCTGTTATTAATGACAATATATCAAATAATTGACAAGCAAATGAATGACAATGTTGTTAATTCCCAATATGCTGTTATGAATTGATAGTTGACAAGCAAACGAATGACAATATAGCAAATAATTCATAACCCAAAATTCATGTAAAAACAACATTACCGCATGACTTAACTATAAAATTCATGTATAATCCATAACCCAAAATAACAGAATAGGAACAAAAACATCGGAACCTGACTATGTTATGAATTGATAGTTGACTTGCTCTCAACCAATCTTTTATATTGCATTACATTCAACATTCTTTTTAATAAGCCTCTTGTTCACTACAAATAACTGATAAAAACAAAACAAAATAAAGAGTTAACGCTAATGAAAAATTTATTATTCACAAAAATAGCATAGATAAATATTAAAAGAAATTACCACTCTCGAGTTCTTCAATTTGATGCAAGTCCTCTTCAATTTGCATCGGTAATGGACTGGCTCTCAACCAATCTTGAGTGCATACCAACCCCTCGACAATCTTTGGCGAAAGAGAACTACGAAATCGGTCAAGAATACGGCCACCGGTACTGAATGCTGACTCAAATGCAACAGTAGATACAGGTATTGCCAAAATATCTTTAGCGAGCAAAGAAAGATCCTTATATTTGCTGGAGTTCACTTTCCACCAGTTTAATATGTCAAACTGCTCAGAATGTTCATCCAAGTTCTTTCAAGTATTTATCCAACTCCGATTGGTTTTAAGAAATTTGAAGGGTGGTCTTCTTTTTCTTATCAAATATAGCTCTTAACTGTGTCATCTCATTTAATGGAGTCTTACGAGAAATATAGCTCTTAACTGTAGGAACCGAGAACCGACACGAACCGTCGGTTCTCTTATTTCTGGATCCAGACCCGAACCGATCAACACCGGAACCGATCCGAACCGACCAATTCGATTTGGTTTTGGTTCGGTTCTCGGTTCTCGGGTTCCTTTAGCACAGGGCTAGCCAACAACCCTCCCTCTTGTTTGCGCATTTATAAAATCACTAGACAACAATAAGAAATTAAAATGTCCTCAACTGAAACTTAAAACCTAAAATCATATCATACTCACGTAACCAAAATCTTATGAGAATGAGCTATCAATTAAGTAACAAAATTCAGAAATTAAAAGATAGTTATTGGCAAAAGTCTACTGAGATCCAAGAAAGAGTGCATAGTAAGTTGCTATGGAAACAAAAATTCATCCAAAGTGAACAAACATTTGAACCATGCATAGTAATATTGCATACTTGCAGTAATATTTCAAACCAAGGTATCGAACCAAAAAAATCAAACCATACATAATAATATTTCAATTTAATAAAACACATTCAAGGTGGACAAATAATCTGAACAAATATACATGCTTGCAGTAAATCTGTGCATTAAAATGATCCAAAAAAAACACATCCGAACTGAACTACATAGCATAGAAATCAGAAGAGAATAAAAATACCTTTTTTTTCTTCCTTATGGTATAACTTCCAGTTGGTGAACAGGAGGGGGATAACCGAGCATAGAAATCATTCAATGAAAAAACAGGAGGGGGAATAACTATCAGCAAACAATGGACCTCCTTGCACAAAAATATTGATTACAGTTGGGGAGATCAGAGAGCTTTTCCTTCAGCAACGACCTTTGTAATCTGGAATGGTGAGGGCAGCTGCGAACTCGGGAGAAGGATCAATTGAAAAAGAAACCTAGGACTAGCAGCAAGGACTCTCATTGCAAGATCGTGCTTTTGGACGGTGAAGACTACGCTTCTTGGAAAGTCGTTTTAGGGCGATGAGATCAGGATGCACTAGAATCAGGTGAGGCGAGAACAAGGATATCAGGGAGACAACAACAGAAAGCTCCTTTTTCTCCAAAGCAGCTTTGGTAACGAGGGCCGCCCTTCCGTTGTCCAAAAAGAGTTGAAAGTTAAAACACTTTTTTAGCAAAATCGATTTCCCTACAAGTGAGCGTTTCCCACTTGTTCCTGACAAATGTAAACATGCGGGTTATCCTATCCTTTGGAGATCATTTTGAAATAACTTTTATAAAGGTTACCTCAACATGATAGCATACCTTCATATTCCTTCTACACTTTTTTTAGTTCTAATAATATTGAATGATAGTTGCTAATGGCACACACTAAAATAGCATATCCTGTACGTGTCATCCTTTTTATTATTATTTAGAAGCCCTCCATCCTTTAAGCATTTTCTACACTGTTCCAACTTTATACTTGATGTGGAGCAGAGGACGAGTTTTGAGCCCGCTCGGGGGATGATTGACGACCCGGATCAATGATCCGACTCCGCAGATCTGTCCGGATCCGCGTTCCGATGTTTTTTCATATATAGCTTTATTATTTTTGGACATTATTTCATGTATTTATGGCCCAGAAACCATCGGCTAATCATAGCCGTTGATCCCGGGTGCCCTAATTTTAGTTTCTTATAAATATGATGTTAGGGCTGCACTTTAGGATTCATTGCTGAAATTTGGAGAGCCTTCTTCCTCATTTCCGGTGATCTCCCCGCGGTGCCGACTCCGTGGATCCCCTTGATGACGACTCCTTGGGTAAGTTGTATCTTTTTTTTATTTTCCAGCCACATTCCCCTCCCTACCAACTGCCAGCCTCCATCAGACCTCCATCCAACCGCCGCCCCTCTGAAACTCCCTCCAGCCACCCCACCTCAAGCCTCCGCCCCTTCCCTCATCAGGCCGCCGACCCTAAGCAGTCAAGAACCGTCGGATCTCCCCCTCCCTCCCTGTTCCAGCCTTGCCGCCACCTTCCTCTCATCCCCTCCAGCCCCTCCACCAAGGCCTCCGACCCTCCCCTCTTCCAGGCCGCATACCCGCACCCCTAAAACAGCCCGCCAGGCTGTTTTCTCCCCCCAACTAGCACAGATCTGGACAATCCCGCCAGATCCACCCCCCCCCCTCTCCTTCCCCTAATTGATGCCGCCACCCCACCTCGTGGATCCACCCCAAATAGCCGTCCCACCATCAGATCTGCTCCGATCAGGGCATTTCAGCCCAGATCCAGCCCCTCCCAACCTCCAACCAGCCTTCCCCTTACCCGATCGAGTCTGCCCATCACCGGAACCACGCTTTAGCCCTCCAACGTTCAGATCCACTTTATTTACAGCAGCCCTAATATTTGTGTTGAGTTTTGTATTGGTTATTGGTTGTAGTAAAACATTGTTGTGGTTTGGATATTATATGCTTGCCTTGAATTATAGTTTATTATGATATTTGCTCCTTGAAAATCTCTAACTGCAGGAAGGATTGAGTCGCTGCGAACTTCTTTCTAGCCCTCCGTGCGGAGGAAAGCCATCGCCTTAAGCTTGAATGAAAATACTTCTCTCGTTTATGAATTGATGCTACGTTAGTTATGATATTTAATTGCTTGTTTTAATTGTTAGCACTTAACAACAAGTATTGCATGCATTGAGTCATTAGGAAGTCAGGAGTCAACCCTCACCCACCACTAACGTGCGTTCTAGGAGTCCACTACACACCTACCCTACATCAGTTGGTATTAGAGCCCAAGGCTTGGGCCACATTTATATTTGTAGTGGTAGGTCATATAGAGTCTTTAAGTTCATCTATGACTAGTTATCGTCGGCGTTCCTCTCCTCTATATGGGGATCTCGAGTCTGCCTATACCCGGTCTCATAGAGCCCCTTCAGAGAAACCCTCACGTTATTACGATGATTATTCTCGATCGCAGCGCAACAATTCTAGAGATTGTGTTGATCCACCGACACGATCCCACTATGCTAGAGACGATCAGTATGATGAATGTTGTCATTCATATCCATGCAAGCGAGCGGATCGTGTTGAACATTCAATGCGACTCGATTACCTTAAGGATGAATATTCTGAGAGAGATCTCGAGTGGCAGTTTCGTGTTGATGCCCCTTCCTTTGACGACTCATCAAGTCCCGAGTCTTTCAGTTATTGGCTCGTGGATATGGAGTATTATCTTGATCATTTTGAGTTACTCGGTGAGCGGCGCATCAAGTTTGTGAAACTTAGGCTTCTAGATCATGCGAGAGCATATTGGTCTAGCATTGAGGGGACCCGCGAGTGAGATTGTCTTCATCGCATCATTAGTTGGATGGATATGAAGCGTACGTTGTGTCAGAGATATTTGTCTCCATCGTATCGGAGTCACTTGCTCGAGTAATTATTTTCCCTTCAGCAAGGATCTATGTCTTTCACTGAGTCCAGAGATCGTTTTGATGTGTTAGTTGTGAGGAGTGATATCCAAGAGGAGCCAGCCATGACCACTTCCCGATTTCGGTCTGGACTTCAATCTGACATACGTACTGAGTTGGCTTATCACAGCTCGAAGTCCATTATGCAGACATATCAGCTCACCCTACATCATAAACAGTCCTTGAGATCCGCAAGAGCTAGTCGATTGGATTCACACCTTGACCACCGCAATATGAGTCCCTCCCATACCGAGATCACAATGTTGCCTACGATTGTCCCGCCAGACTGAGAGTGAGTCTGAGCGACCTATTGATTCAATAGCGATGTGTCCCCTTCTTCTGACATGCCCTGGGTTAGTTACTACGTTTTGAAAGGCGCGCCTGAGGCGCCAGGCGCACAGGGCGCAGTGGCTAGCGCCTCAGATGGACAAAGGCGGGCGAGGAGCTCTGGGCGCTCGTGAGGCGGACCTGAGGCGCGCCTTTCAGTGGTTTTTTAGGCGCAGTGAGGCGCGCCTGCGGGCTTAAAATTTTTTTGAACCATAACTTAAGTTAGGGTTCAATTCAGTCTTTTCTCTGCGGACTCGTTTCTTTTCCCTCTCGCTGGACATCGACATTTCCATCGACGGTGCCTTCTCCTCTGTTCTTATCGACGGTGCCTTCTCCTCTCGCCGCTGCTACACGTCTCGACCTTTCCTCCTCTCGCCGCTGCTACACGTTTCTTTTCCCTACTACAGTAGTACTTAGAGAGGATGATGTCGAGGATGAGGATGAGGAAGTTGATGAGTACAATGAAGGAGAAGAAGATTATACTGACAGCGCTTCTTCTGATGAAGACATCGGACTAGAAGAAGATTGGTGAGTAATAAATTATTTTCAATAGTTAACATGTTGAAACCGATTTCTCGGCCTCTTGTGAAGCTCGGGGCCCTCACCGAAATGAGGGGCAGCTAGCCCTTACTGATCCCTCAGAAAAGGTAGACTGAAGACTAGGAAAATGACTAAGACCTTAGTCACAGCGAGGAGGTCCCTCCACTAACCCGAAGATCGTTGAGCGCTTCCCCTCCCAAGCCAAAGTTGTGACTCGGGCACCTTGGAGAGCTCTGGAAATGCTAGCCAAGGGGAGCCTGAGGAGAGAGAAGTTGAAGTGAAGTCCTCTCCAAAGGTGCCCTTTAGGTCTTATTTATAGGTTTCCTGATCTGGCCTGCAAATAGCAGGATTCCGCCTTTTGATTTTACTATCTGCACCCCAAATGGGTCTGCTAACAACCAAACTCCGCTGTTTGGAGAGGCTAAAGGCAGACCACCAAGAATAAAAGGGTAATTTGGCCCCATCAACCTATGGGCAAGAAACTGCGAGAACACTACTGCCAAAGCTCTCGCGGGCCTTCTCGCGAGTCCTGCTCGTGATGCCTCTCCTAGGCGATCGCCCTGCGAGGACCTCGCTGGCCCCCTTTGGCAGTATCTGCCGAGGTCTAGTCTCAAGAGCCTTCCTGCGAGACCGCCTCTTGACTTCGTCGTGTACAGAACACATTTCGTTGAACACAGACGAGCTCGACGAACGCAGAATGTTAAACCGTTCGTTGACCGCTGAGACGGGATGTTCGTCGACCGCTGAGATGCTGGGATCGAAGCAAGCCGTTCGTCGAACGCAGGAAACAATTCGTCGAACATAGAATTGAGTTCGTCGAACGCTGAGGCCCGGTCTCGTGAGCCTTCAGCGAGACCGCCTCTTAACTTCGTTGAACATAGAATACACTTCGTCGATCACGGAACATTTCGTAGAACGCTCTTCATTTCGTCGCGCTCTCTTCGTCGACCCTAGAAAACTTCCTCAAACTGCCCGCGAGATTTTATCTCGCCGTCCATTCTCGCTCGCCAGATAGAGAGCATTTAGAGAGAGACTTCTCGCCCGCCCCTCCTGCGAGGTCTCTGGCCCTTTGGCCTTCCTCCTTTATTACTTCTTTCGTAATGTCTTCCCAAACCGTGCCCCCTTGCCTGGCGAATATCGGGGTTGTACATAACAAGTGTTTTTTGTGATTACCATAGTTAACAAGTGTTTTTTGTGATTACCTTTGTGCAGATCATGCATATGGAGATTTTATGGATCCTTCCTCTATTCTACAAATATGCAGATCCATGCATTTGATAGTACTGAACTTTTATGGATCGTTCATCTTTCATATTTTTTATGTTTGTGATTGTATTTGTGATAATATTTGGCAGACTTACATTTTTTGGTTTTGTTTACATAGTGACATGTTTATTTGTTATTGCTTACTACTCTGAATTATTCTAGTGCGGTAATTTGTTATTACCCTGAATTTATTATATGGCAAAACAAAGATTTTTATTTCAAAAGAGAGTAGGACTGAAGCTGGGATTGCTTCAATGTTAGATTGGAATGCCAGGTAACATTATGTGATACTAAATGCATTAATTCTACTGTGTTGATATGGTGGTAGATGTATTTTATGTGTATTTTGTATTTAATTAACTACATTTTATCTTTAATACATTTTGGCGCCTCACGTGCCTCAGGCGCGCGCCTGCGCCTTGCGCCTAGGCTTCACGACCCCTTTGCGCCTCGGTGCGCCTTGCGCCTTTCAAAACGTAGGTTAGTTAGCGCCCCTATCATGGACTCATTTACTGACACCGCGCCGACAGACCCATTCTTGAGAGTAGGTCTATGTCCCTCTCCCCTTGTCATTGCTCCGAGTCACATCACGACCGAGAGCCCAGAGTCTGGTGTTGATCTCGTAGTGGCTATTTCACCCATTCACGGGGACACTACCCCTTACGATGATACTCATCTGGAGGAACCTAACCCTAGTGAGGAATTTTATGACGAGCCCTCGATTGAGCCTCCTGATGAACCGCCACATCCTGTTGAGGATGGGATTCAGGTGAGCCATTCACGTATGAGTATCGATTTATTGACGCCCTTTCCATTATCGTCCCTGGCCTTGCCCAGAGGATGGATATTAAGTGGAGCATCAAGTATTCAGGGCTTCCCTCAAGCTACGTTATCAAGGCGCGCGCCTAGGCGCTTGAGGCGTCGGGCGCACCAGGCGCACCGGCCAGCGCCTCTGCAAGGCAGAGGCGGGCGAGGTGCCTCAGGCGCGCCCAGGCGCGCGCCTTACCAACTCTCAGGCGCACCAAAGGCGCGCTTGGGCTTTTCAAGCTGTTTTCTTCAACCTGTTTTTTTAGGGGGGCAAAAACATGATCTCAGACGCACCCGAGGCACACCTAGGCGCACTTGGGCATCCAATTCACCAATTTTCAGTGAATTGAGTGTCAAATTCACTGAAAATCTGCGAATTGGATGCCCAATTCGATGATTTTCAGTGAATTGGTTGTCAATTCACTGAAAATCAGCGAATTGGGCATCCAATTCGCTGTTTTTCAGTAAATTTAGCACTCCATTCCCTGAAAATCAGCGAATTTGGCATGATTTTCAGTGAATTGAGCACCCAATTCATTGAAAATTAGTGAATTGGGCACCCAATTCACTAAAAACAGCGAATTTGGCACCCAATTCACTGAAAATCAATAAATTGGATGCCAAATTAGCTGATTTTCAGTGAATTGGGTGCCCAATTCGCTGATTTTCAGGGAATTGGGTGCCCAATTTGCTGATTTTCAGGGAATTGGGTGCCCAATTCGCTGATTTTTAGAGAATTGGGCACACAATTCATTTTTGCGCCTCACATGCCTCAGGAGCGCGCCTGCGCCTTGCGCCTAGGCTCCAGGACCCCTTTGCGCCTCGGTGCGCCTTGCGCCTTTGATAACTTAGCCCTCAAGTGAACGTGATACTTCTAATATTGTGGGGTGACACATCACACTCTCGATGAGTTTTGGGGTGCACCACTTGCTAACCCATCCGACGAGTTCTATCTTTTCAGGGACACTCACCACACTCTAGAGTCACGTCTTCTAGTCGGTGTATGTGATTTTCACTCAGGTGGTCGTCGCATTCGCGATGACTTTTCATACATACCTCCTAGTGAGCCCCCTGATGTGTCACATTCTCTGAGAGAAATTTGGCTCTTTACGAGCTCGTATTTGAGTGTTGATGTCTCACACGGTCACCTGGACACTTGTCACACACTAGATGAGTTTTTCTACACTCCATAGAGAGAGCCTCGTGATAGACCACATTTATAGATTTCCAAGCCATTGTCAGACTACCTCGTAGGGAGCGTGTTGTGACTGTCGTGTTTTATTTGCATCAGTTGCATTATCTGCATGAGTCTGTTGAGTCATTTGTTCGTCATTTGCATGAGTTGCATGAATCAGTCAGGCGCAAAACTAATTCAAGCAATGAGTAAACATGCAGATAAACATAGGCGAGAAAGGAGCTTATTATTTTTCATCTATATTTCTAAAGGAAGGGGCATTTTTGTAAACTAGGGAAACTTAGAGAGGAAATAAATGTAATTTCAAAAGATAGAAGGGTATATATATATGTGTATATATATGTGTGTATATATATATATTATGTGTATATATATATGTGTGTATATATATATGTGTGTATATATATATATATGTGTGTATATATATGTGTGTATATATATATGTGTGTATATATATATGTGTGTATATATATCTATATATGTGTGTATATATAGATATATATATATATATCTATATATGTGTATATATACATATGTATATATGTACATACACATGTATAAATGTACATACACATGTATATATGTACATACACATGTATATATGTACATACACATGTATATATGTACATACACATGTATATATGTACATACACATGTATATATGTACATACACATGTATATATGTACATACACATGTATATATGTACATACACATGTATATATGGGAGAGAAAGAGAGATAGTTAATTCCCACAAAACACAGTGAAATTGACAAAAAAGTCGATCATTCGCTTCCATCAAATTCATCAATTGTTATCTAACCACTTTCATCATTATTATCAACCTTAATATAACTATTTTGGGCCAATATTATCAGCCCTCATTTTTCATTTGTTCTTGTTGTGTCGCAGGAGTTGTTAAACAATTCTTTGAAAATCTAGAAAATTATCAATGTTATCCAACTCTATCATTTCTCCATCGTAATCATACGGCATTAATTTTATCTTCTATTTTATCTTCTTGCTAACGGGTACAATTCTATAAATGGTTATACATATCCAACATACCTAAGTCTTTGTGCTATCATTTTTCCTCATAATACTTTAGAGGTTTCCCCATTTTAACCGCACAACATTAACTCTAGAAACTATATCTTCATAGTTATCCTTCTTTTTCTTTCTCAAACCCTCGTGGAAGAAGAAACTACAGTTAATAGGCTTAAAATTTGAATATAAACTTGATGGATTGTAGCAAAGATTGAGCCCAAGGCAACTCCATCTTTAGTTGGAATATACAAGCAAAGTTTTGAATCAAAATGTGGTATTGTTATGAGAACCTGAATTATTACAGAAGCGTGTTCAGTACTAATTCGTAGAGTCCATTTTGACGAGTCAATAAGCTAAAATAGATCTAAAATACTTAAACCTATCAATCATAAGTATTACATCATCTTAGTATAATATTGAATGATAGTTGTACGAGAGGGTTTGAATGATATCGCGCACCCATATCCTACAACTTTTTTTTTATTAATTTTTCATTTATCCTGTGAACCTTCACATTGTTCTAACTTATGGCTGCACTAAGGCACCTCATTATGAGTATCATTTATAAGCATCACCATCAACACAACAAAAAATCCAGACCAATTTTCATCATCTGTAATCTCATCGCAATTGAAAATTTTATGGACACACTAATATTTTGCGTGACTCAGTGCTCCATCATACATATCTTAAAGAGTTTACCATAACATTGGCACACAAATTTTATCTTAATGTGTATCACATCAATTATCATGATTATCCATCATACGACGTAATATCACTAAAATCATATGAAAACCTTTTCTATGTTCTCTATACTTAAATACATTAAATGCTCAAACAAAAAAACTCTTACAGTAGATAACCGTAATAGAAAACTAAATTGGTTATCTAAAACTGTAATTAAAATTCAAAATATTTCCCAAACATGGCCTCCCATGCACTAATACGACATCTGGTAGAGTTTCCTTGGTTAAGCCCTTCTATGAAAGATACACGGGACACGTAAGCGTGGCAACTGAGCAAAACCCCTCCAAGGCTATCCCAAATTGCGTTATCAAAATCATATTCAAGCCATCTCTCTCTCTCTCTCTCTCTCTCTCTCTCTCTCTCTCTCTCTCTCTCTCTCTCTCTCTCTCTCTCTCTCTCTCTCTCTCTCTCTCTATATATATATATATATATATATATATATATATATATATAGACACACACACACACACACAAATAACAGCATAAAAATGCTTATCCTACACCTTGTTCTTCAGAAACCTTTATAACAAAGGGGTTCACCAACCCCACCTGATATCAAAATCATATTCAACATGCCCGCTCCTGGCAATACCAGTGTCTGCCACCTTAGCCTAGTCTACCTTTGGCTGGACACACTAAACCAATTTAAAGAAAAAATTGAGTCGTCACTACAACAGTCATCAATCTAGTAATGTGTTGAAAGCCTCTGTGCAATCCACCAATCTGAGTAAGTAAATGTTACATTGAAGACTTCAATGAGATAGCCATTCATGTTTCGAAGACATCAGTATCACTGATTTTGAAAACCTTGAACATGATGATAGTCACATGATTTGACCTCGAGGACAATGTCGCTTTTCAAGGGTATTGATATGTGCGCACATGTCAACTCGACCAGAGAGGTGCACGAACAGACGACTCAAGGGATGTCAGCTAATATATACCATGCTTAAGGATATAAGAGTCTCTTTTAATTAAATGTTCTTATTACACTTTTTATTACATTTATACATATCGGTCATGCTAAGTTTCTCCAAAGGAAATAGAATCGAGCACTTGGGCTTAGCAGAGAGGCTTGCCTCTCCAGTTTGTGTTGCATTCGCCACCACAAAAGTTTCTTGATTTATGGGTCAGACATATAGTAGGTTTAACCTGAAATGATCAATTTTATTGAGGTAAAATGTGATACTATGGCTTTCATTTGCACAAATTTTTTTATTTATTTACTTCTTATAAATCAAATATTTCCTGTGGTGAGTGCTTTAAATAACTTGAATCGATAGTTCAAAAGATGGAGGTGTTGATAAAGATGTGATACATAGAATCCAAGCAGGTTGGTTGAAGTGGAGAGACGTGTCAGGGATCTTATGTGATCGTAAAGTACCATTAAAACTTAAAGGCAAGTTTTACCGTACTGCAATTAGACCAGCGATGCTCTATGGTTCTGAGTGTTGGGCAGTGAATTGTGTACATGAGCAAAAAATGGGAGTTGCGGAGATGAGAATGCTTAGGTGGATGTGTGGACACACGAGATTGGATAAATTTAGGCATGAATGTATCAGGGATAAGACAGGAGTGACACCAATTGCAGAAGATGCGAGAAGCTCGACTAAGATGGTTTGGACACGTACAAAGGAGACCATTAGAGGCACCTGTTAGGCGTTGTGAGAGTTTAGTCACTAGGCATGTTAAACGGGGGAGGGGTAGACCAATAAAGACTTGGAATGAGACTATAAAAAAGACATGACATACTTAGGCATTAGTGAGATTATGACTAAAGATAGGGCACAATGGCGACAAAGGATCCATATAGCCGACCCCACTATAGTGGTAAGGGGGGTGATTCAGGGGCAGAAGACTTATGATTGTAATTTCCCTTTGGGGAGTGACTGCGCGGTTCAGTTTTGTAAGCGCATCCTCTTAGCACTATTTTTCAAGATTAATGAAATTTGTATTGGTCATTTCTTGAGTGTACCGGCGAATACCTACGGTTATATACTAAAATTATTTTATAATTCACATTGTACCTTCTCCCTTGTGAGCCGTGAATGCTGATCTGCTGATATTTCCTTATGTTGACGACTGATAGTATGACCAGTTGGTAGTTTACAACTGGGACTCGTCGACGCGACGACGATATCGAAGTGCGGCGCGACGAGCGCCTCCGCGTTATTCTTATATGAATATGAGGGTTATATGCGTGTATTCGCCCCAAGTTATATAAAGAGATCCCTGAGCCCATGCCGACGTGTTGCGACCTCTCGTGAAGCGATGTTTGTCTTGTTATGACAATGAAGCATGCCAACCTGGTGCGGTTATTCGTAATACAACCGCTTATTCTCGTGATAACTTGAATGTTGTCTGAGGGCCTCTGAGAGAGATGTGGATATTGACGAAGAAACCACAAATTTTGCCCATTTTATGAAAACCAATGAGAATCTCGAGCAAGCGTGGTCATTTACCGGATTACTTCCTTCGACTTCTTTCCTTTTCCCCGAGAAACCATATAGAGGCTTATCGCATGCCTTTAGGAGTTTGTTCGTCTTCATGGCATCGAACGTCGGTTTGAATAGCACGTTGACCGAACTGCCAATATCAATGAGTATTCTGGTCACGGTGAAGTCATCCATTACCGCTTTAATCACCACTGTGTAGTGGAATGGATTGATCATCATTGGGAGGTCTTCCTCCTTGAAGTGACCAACCCTCGAAGGGGTGCTACGAAGGAGGCGGAGGCGACCTCCCTCTCTCGAAGACGCTTCAAGCTCACCTTCTTTGAGGATTGCAGGCATGCTCTGCAGTGGATGTAGTTGATATAGCCTAGCTGGCCGACACCCTCGACCTCCACACATTCTTCCTCTTCGACACCCCTGCCAATGTCACTGCCCTGCTCGATGTTTCCACATCTACGCGCACTCGGTAGACGGATGGGTCCGCGTCAGGGACTTCCATGATCAATTATTGAAAACAGTCTACGTACCGGCCCAGGGTTTCCCTGGGACCTTGGTGAATCTGGAAGAGGACGTCCAAATCGTCCCTTCTCTTCTTTGAGGTAGTGAACCTCTACAGAAACTCATTCTTAGTTCCCTGGAGGAACCTATAGAACCGAAGGAGAGGTTGTACAACCACTCCCTAGCTTTTCCATTGAAGGTGGTTGAGAGGAGCTTACAGCGAAGCCCTTCTGAGAGGCACTGGAGGGACACCGCTACGTCGAAAGCTTGGAAATGGTATGTCGGATCCTCCTTCCCCGAGAACCGGGAGAGCCGAGGCTCCATGAACCCGACAGGGGCGGACTCTTCCATGAGAACGGGAGAGAACGCAGAATGGACTTCCATTCCCTCGGAGTGATCGAGCTCTTCAAAGTCCAAAATCCAGCCGGATAAGCAGCCGCAGTTTCCTTAAAGAACCGATGGCGAGCCTACGCATCATCGTCGCGCGGTTGTAATGGAGGCGGGTTCGCCAGCGGGGGTAGCAATTGATCGTGGGTCGCGACCTCTGGTTGGAGTCCGGGGACCGGGAGGTAAGGACCTTGTACCACAAGCTGGGTGATCATTGCGAACAACTTGTTGAATTCTTTGTGGGTGACTGGGCTTTCATCCTGAAGCTCGGATGCTCGCGGTGACTGCCCTAAGTGTCTGTCGGTCATGAGGTGAGTTCGCCGATTAAGAGATCTGAAGGTCGCGTGTTCGAACTGTTGGCACACGAATTGTCACAAACTTTTCACACTCAGCGACTAACCAAAAAGATATCGGGGGAAAATCAGAGACTGCAAACAATCGGTTACCAACCCACAAGAGTCGAGCGAGCAAAACACAGAAAAGAGACGATGTCGATGGCAGCAGCGAACACCAGACGTACCCGCAGCGGAAAAATACCCCTTGTTGCGGGCAATGATATTTCTCAAAAGCGATTATACGCTATTACAAGGCACATGCACAAAATTAGAAGGCAACCGAATGACCGAACTTGTAACCGCACCTACAACGGTGCAGATTCTGGCCAAGTTTCGTGTCCTTCCAAGCACCTCTGACCCTCTATTTATACATGAGGGTAGGCTGCCTGAACGGTTGGGAGCATTCAATGCAGCGTTAAATGCTCAACTACCCGGGATACCAAAGAGTCGGGTAGTGAGGAGAGACGACGGGGTCGCGCGGGCACAACATGTTGTAACCGCGCGGAACTTTGCTAGCTAAAAAAGGGAGGAGGGAGCTAGGCGGATTCTTGACTGTATCCGCCCCGGCTTCTCCGAGCTGCACGTTGTTAAGGGCAGGCAGGAGGAGCGCGCGGGTACTTGGCAAGTAACCACGCATACCCTTTCTGAGGAGAAGGCACGACCACTAAATAAGTAATTGCCCATCTTGCAGAGAGTCCGCCGAGTCTTGGTGCTGGAGTGGATTGACGTTGGCTGCGGTCGCAGGATTTGGGTTAACAATTCTATCAATACCAGTATTGTATTCTCTACAAGAGTATTGAATATTCAAAAAAATTACATAGTATGAACATGTGGATCATTAATTAGACCAATCACACTCGGAACCCGTCGATTGTCACTTAAACAAGATATTTAATGAATAAAAAAGACTTGATCGTGCCCTATTTGTGTAAAGAGATATCCCATCTATGAGATGATGTACCGCGATAGTTTCTGACAGTTTTTCATAAAGAACGAAATCATTTTCAACAATAATGAAAGGCTAATGCACTACCACTACAATAAGCAGGGGCCAACATATTATAAATGTATGCATGCTCAATCAAATCATGCAAAGAAATATCACAAATAAAACTAATACCAATTCAAAATAGGGTATAACTAAAATCAAACATACACATAATAAATCTGTATAAAATGTGTTATACATGGACATTCTATGAAAATATGCATATCTAAATCCAAAAGAGAAGCGTACCCGCGTTATCTAACATAACCACTTAGTCCAACACCTTTATTAAATACATATCAAACATGCTAGTTCAAATTAACCAGGTGAATGAGAAACAATCTAAAAACATATAGAAATAACTTTGATAATGAAATCCATTCAACTACTAAAGCATTATAAGAATTAATTTGAGACATCATTCTTAGTAAACCAATTTTGGAAAGATGGATCAATCACATTCTTAATAGAAAATTAAGGATATGATCAAGAATCACGATAAGCTGAACAACAACACAGATGCAATCTTTCGGCATGAAAAAACAAGAACTGAAACACCTAATTAGAACAAGACAGCAGCACTAAAGGAAAGATAAGGTTGGAAAAACAAGGAAATAAGAAAAAAATTCACAATTTAAGTTCATAAACATGTATGTGTCTACCGCCTTAAAAGCAATCAGAGGCATTGTATCAGTTTTCAAACTTAAAAGAAATCACAACCAAATTTTGAGTAGCAAATTCTTCAACAAAGCATAATCAAACCATCATTTTGACAGATATTAATCCTTCCGGGTCCTTCTGCTTCGCCTTTCAAAACTCTTCCTTAACCTAGCATCCTCGTCGGATGTACCAGTAGTATCAGAGCTACTAGGAGCAGCTCTCCTCCTCTCTCTTCTTGTCTTTCGGTGCCTCTTAGCAACCCTATCATCAGAATCACTACCATGATCTCTCCGTTTGTGTCTTCGTTTGTGATGTCCATCACCATGAGATTCATCTTCAGGCTCAACATTCGGATCATCCCTCCTCTTGTGGCTTCTTCGCCTGTGATGGCCATCACCATCAGATTCATCTTCAGACTCAACATCACGATCATCCCTCCTTTTGTGGCTTCTTCGCCTCTTACTCTCCTTCCTACTCTTTCTAAGCCTACCTCCATCTTCGTCCTCGTCATCAGAACTCGGATACCTGCTCTTCCCCTTCCTTCTCCTTCTCTCCTTTCTCCCATCCTCTTCTTCCAGCTCATCCTCATCATCATCAGGATCTTGTCTAGATCGTGTAGCGCCCCTCTTCTTTGATCTCCCCCTCCTCTCCGACTCCTTCCCTTGCTTTCCAGACCTAGCGGCGATTATCTTTTCCATCTCTGGATCCAAATCTGAATCCGAACTCTCCTCCTCTTCCTCCTCTTCGCTCTCTTCTTCTTTCTTTCCAATACCCCTTTTCAGCTCATGGAATAGGGCCGCAGCCACATCAGCCGCTGAATCATCCTTCTCCCTCCCTGCCTTGAGACTGAGAAAGTTGCGACACTGGAACGTAAGGTGGCCCACCCTGCCACACTTCTTGCAAGAGCCGCGGGTGTCATCGGCGTTGGTCCCGGTTATCCGAGCAAGGGCAAGAAGGCCTTGGAAGCTCGCGTAGGCGTTCTCGCCCAGACCGCCGTCACCGCCCTCACCGACAGATGATCGATCGGCAGAGGGCTTCGCTTCCTTATCGTTGTTGTTTGTGGGGGCGTACGGATCGTAACCGATGGCGCTTTGCCATATACCGTGGGTCTGAAGAGCCGCGCTGCTGTGGACGCGGTTGTTCGCTGGCATGCGCACACGACCCGCCGTCGCCGGCATCTTGGATGATACGAAGCAACGAAAGGACAAGGATGTCGAATTGAAACTCTAGGGTTTCGTATGCTGCGCTTTCCCCTCTCCTTTCAGTCGACCACACAAATCCCGTTGAACTGGCACAAAGCCCGGCTATATTAGGCTTATTGTACAAGGTCTTTTTTGACTTTATAGTCTATTTGAGGGAAAAAAATTGATGGTCTGAGGACACGATCCTCCACGTGCCTCAATAAATAGCGATTTCAAAATCCGGGCACACTCCCTCATTTTTTCAAAAACCAATTTTTCATCGCGCCGTCTTTTCCTCTTCCCCTTCCTCCCGAAGTTTCTTCATTCCGATTTTTTAGGTTTTTCAATTACGCCGAGACTGAACTTCCGACGGCCACTTTTGACATTGCAGGGGGAGTCGTCTGTGGTGGAAGAAGGAAGGACTCCAAGGACGATCCGGAACAGTTTCACAGCAGCGGGTGGAAGAGATGGTATTTTTCCGGCATTTCGAACCTCCATAATAATTTTCGCGCTGAATATTGTAGTTTTGGACGCGATTGATCGATATTGTAATCATATTGTGGCCTTATGACCGTAATATATCCGTATTTTTCTAATTCATTCGTTTTGAAACCATATGCTAGGTTACGGTTGTAAAATTTCATCATTGAGTACATTACGGCTGTAAAGTATTGATTTTTATACCCTGTTATAACCATATTCTGAGTTTCTGTTTTTTTGTGCATTTCTACTCGAGTTACGGTCGTAAAAAGACTGTAAATATTAAATTACGACTGTAATTACTGTATTAAATGCAGTAATTTGTTGTATGTGACTGTAAATTACAATCGTAACTGTAAGTTCCGGCATTTTACAACTGTAATGGGCTGCATTGTTTGGTAGTTGTATACTACGTTACAACCGTAACTGCGATTGTAGACCTGCATGTAAATTATATTGTAAGGATTTTTTTCATTAAGTTTTGGTCTCATCTAAATTATGCAGATTCAATCAAGAACTAATCTTTATAGTCGTTGTGTTGTCTCAACATTTACAAAGAATGCACAATGTTTGGTGGATATTCTTTCAAATGAATCGAAAATCGAACTTAAAGAAGCGAGGTTGTTACCATTGTTCCAGGCTCACAGTATTCCACAAAACATTCCATTGTTGCATTTCTTATTGATGTCATACTGTATGCCAAAGAAAGCCTTTTTACTTGGAAATTACTATGTTAAGTTTACTGTTAACCAAGTAGCATTGATTTTGGGGTTACCAAATCAAGGTCTAGAATTTCCATTTAAGAGACTACCACTTGCCAATGTTTTGATTAAAGACTTGGTCAAGGAAATGGAAGATCTTGCAATTGAAGAATGGTCAGCAACCCTGGAGAGCAGAAGAATGGATACATTGGTTAAATATGTTATTGTTGTTTTCTTTTTTCCTTGACCAAGTATATGAATGCCAAACAGCCTGTTCGCGTATCTAACTTATGATACTTTTTGGTCACCATTTCTGAACTACTAATTTTTTTTATGAGTAGCCTTCGAACAATAATAACTTCTGCCTTTAATAATATTAGTGTGCATCCAAAACAAAATGTTCTTTTTCCGCACACTAAATCCCAAGTTATGTGCATAATTGCAATACACTGTGTATGCCTCCATCTTTGTTTGTACAATTGAAAAAGAAGGAATAATCTGTTGGAATATCATAGAAGATGGATGTATTAAGTTCAGTTACTGTATATATTACGACCATCAATTTAACATTACGATAGTAATGAGACAATACGACCGTAAGACCGAAAAGTAATAATTACGATAGTAAAATGAACATTACGACCGTAAAATAAACATTACGACTGAAAAAGATTTGTTACAACACAATACTGTTCTTCACTTACATTGGGATATTCTCTGGAATTTTCGGTAGAGGTAACATTATTTGTAGATTTCTCCACTTCAGTCTGTAGATTGAAGGAAAAATACAACAGTATTTTTTTGAGAAATGATTACCTTCAGCAAATTAAACTGGAAATATGCAATAACGATGTGTCTCTTACAACTTCGGGATCACTGGGAGATATTTCATCATCTGGCATAGTAGTTGCAGGTCTTTGATCCGGAACAGCTCGAACAATTTCTTGCTGTTTTCGCGCTTGAAAAGTGACGAAAATGGAAGAAAGCAGGTATTCGAAAACCAGGATTCAGCCGACGGATCAAATCTTCGGGCACCTCCACGTCCTCTACGCCCGTATAATTTTGAAACCCAAATAGAAGGTTTAGGCGGGGAAAGAGAAAAACGAAACCGGCGGGACGGGAGAAATTTTTCGTTTTTCGGAAAAATGAGGGGGTGGGCCCGGGTTTTGAAATCGCTATTTATTGGGGCACGTAGAGCATCGTGTCCTCAGGCCACCAATTTTTTTTTTCTATTTGAGAGAGAAGTAGCGATTATGAAAGGAGTTGTGGAAAATAAGACTAATTCATTTGGCGTGGAGGCCGCGTTTGCCGCAAACGCCGCTGCAAGGCTGGTAATTAAACGCCCAGCGGCGGCATTTGTCGCGTCTCCACCCGTTGTGCCTTGAGAAAAGCTCCGAAAAGCCGTGGTTTCTCCCGCCGCTCCCTCCTTCCAGTTCGAATGTTGCGGTTCCTCCAGCTGGTTTCGCCTAGCCTAAAATATTACAGATGGAGATGCAAAAATTTGAATTTGCAAATGCATATCTATTTGAATGCTCTTTGTTACATGGTTGTTCAGAACATAACTATTTAAATAAAAATAATTAAAATGTTCTAAAGTAAATAACTTTCTATAAAATGTTCCAAAATAACCATGTTCTAAAACAACTAAATAAAAATGTTCTTGATATGCACTCATGAATTTATAGGAGCTCTATGGGTGCGATTAGCAAAAAGCTCCACCATTGGGAAGTGGAAGTAGTGGAGTCAAGCTCAACCCCATGATTAAGGGAGTGGGGAAGAGAGAAGAAAATCGTCGCATCCATCGTCTGACGTTCCTGCGCGGGTAGTTACGAAGGCCGCACCCCAGCATCGTCGAGTGCGACCAAAACTGCGTAGTCGCGCCCCACTAGGGGGGGCGACCAAGGCCGGGCTAGGGCCGCCCCCCCCCCCCCCCCCAATCGGGGGATGCGGCCAGCCCCCCCCCCCCCCCAATTGGGGGGTGCGTCCAGGGCCGGACCCCACTAAGGGGGTGCGGCTAAAACCACATCCGATAATGGCAAGAAGGAGTGCCTGCACCACTGAAGGATCAGTCCCCGGGGGATGCATCGACCCGGCTCCTTCACATTCACTCATTAACGTGCCTCTCACAGAGGAGGTAGAAAATGCTCCTGTAACAGCACTAGAAGGGCGCATGCGCCAAATGGAGGAGCAACAGACCGAGATGTTGACTCTCCTAAGAAATCTTGGGTTCCCTCGAGCTCCCGTTCCACCTCCAGCACTGAACATCCCCCCTCCCCCCCCCCCCCCCCCCCCCCTCGAGTTCCAAATTGTGCTTCGGTCGAGGAGTGTTGGGAAAAACCATTGATTTAACTTAACAATTAACTAAAAGTGATTTTATCCTCTAGGAATAAATTACCCATTGTATAGTAAGGGTCATCTTACATTAGATGTCTTATGATGTCATACTCAACATAGGGTATCAGGACCAGACCAAGGGAAGCAAAATTGGGCTAAGTTATCATTTGCGTCGAATAGAATTCGACGCAACATCGAGTCCATATCGATGCTGCTCTGACTAGAAGTCCAGGTGGATCAACTCTTCTGTCGAAGTAACTCAAGCCGACGTTACGTCGAATAGATATCGACGTAAAGAGCAGGAACTTGTCGGAGTAACTGGTGAAGTCGACGCAGCTTCTACTTCAACTCGACGCAGAAGATGTTATCTGTCGAAGCCATCTAAAGTCGACGTAACGTCGACTTCATCTCGACGCAGAAGATGAATCTCAGAGCCATGCAGATCAATACGACGTACACGTCGATAAGATATCGACGCAACGTCGAGTATCATAGTTCAGTCGGAGCACAGTTGAAATCGAAGCAGCTTCTAGAAGAACTTGAAGCTACGTCGATAAGAGAAGAAATGAATTCGACACTACGTCGAATACAGTCTGTAAAAGGTAATCTTTTCAGTTGTCTCTCTGATCCTTCTTTCATGGCCCACATCCTTCAAGGTTGTTCCCCAACGGCTCAATAATTGCCTGAAATAGAAAGGAGCAATAAAGAAGGACACAAAATGTTTCTTGGAACCATATTCCTTGTAGGTGGTCGGGACGAGAATTAAAGAGGAAAGAAAGAGAATGTCGTCAGCAGATTACCTTTTTAAGGCATACCAGAAAGGGAGACATTTTTGAAATTAAATAGAGAATAAAAGGAGAAGAGAAGAAAGAATCAAAAAAAGGCATTAATCACAATCAGCCGTCTCTTTCTTGCTAGTGCTTCCTCTCCTTCTCCCTCTCAGGAACCCTAACACAAAGAGGAGAAAAATAAAAGAAAGCTTTGTTGTTCTTCATCAACTGGAATGGAGGATCTGAAAGCTACTTCTCATCACAAATCTTTTAGCATCCAGATTTAAATCAGCAGAAGCAAAAAGGATCTGACATACAAAGCACCTGCAACTTATCACTATCAAAAGCAGGGGCTAATCAAGTGTAGATCCTGTGGAACATAATTGGTTGTTCTCCATACAGCCCTCTCAAGAATTCTGAGAACAGAATTCCTACAACCTTCTTTCTCTTCTTTCTTTCTCATTCTGTAAAAGAGTTTTATTAATCCCTCTTCAAAGGATTCAGTGGTTCAAGATCTCCTTATCAAAAGATCTGGTAGAGAGTTTTGAGAATCCCTCTTTCAAAGGATTCAGTGGTTCAAGATCTCCTTATCAAAAGATCTGGTGGTTCTAAGAGTCTTCTTATCAAAAGACTCAGACACTGTGGTGCATCCCTACCAGGTGGTTGAAGGGAGGAGTACCCACATTTTGGGGAACCTCTATAAAATTCTTGTGGCTTCTGGTTGCAAATTTTCTGTGCTGTCTCTATAGCTAGTTCATTTCACTGCTTACTGCTTTACATTACAACAATACTTTATTCTGCCTGAGATCTTTTTGTGAGCATAAATCCTTAGATTAAATTTATTGTTCCCACCGTGTAATAGAAATAAATTTAAAATTCTATTCACCCCCTCTAGAGGACTCTCAGAGGCACACTGTGCACTTTCAATTGGTATCAGGGGGAGGTTGATCAATAAAAGGTTAACACCTTGATCAAAAAGACCTCCTACTCTTATTTCTTTTATATATAAATATATTTCATAAAGAAAATGAGTTATAAGGATTATGCTTCCACAAGACCCCCAGTGTGTAACTTAAACAAGTTCACACTCTGGAAGGCCAGGATAAGGCTTTATATGAATTCAATTGATGAAGACATATATAATGTTCTTCTCACAGGTCCTCCTGCTCCAGTCAGACAAAAGAAAGGAGAAACCTCAATAACTGAGGCTGTCCCAAGAAAGGAATGGACAGAGGCTGAGAAGAAGGTCAAGGCATGTGATTGTAACACCCTCCCTGTTACATAACATATAGCAGTAGGTTCGGACGGTACCCCACGCTATATGAAACGAACAGAAGAGCGCGTTACTTAATTAGCATTAAACAGTTAAGAATATACCATCTCAGCCCACAGAGTCGCATAACGGAAGCATTAAATTTTAGATAAAACCAGTTCATACATTGTCCACACTAGCAACTAGGAATGAAATACAACAAGTTATTTACATGGTTTGTTCACAACATGTTTATAACAAAGGTGGCTTCCAAACATCGGCACGCAGGCCGGCCACACATGAAAATAGTAAACAAATCAACTCGGTCTTTGAGGGCCAGCTCAGCACAGCACAACACAGCAGCAGGGGCTTCAGCCCACTATTTCCCGCTAGCCTCGCCAGGACCTGTACAAACAAATCCACCAAGCTGTGGGAAAACAAGTAACCGGTCAGCTTTAGCTGACCCAGGCTTATAACGACCCCACCCCATGCTCGGGACAGCGGTGCTCCTTCCCTGCAAGCAAGCAACAACAGTATATATTTCACAAGTGCGTCTAAGCACCGCATAGAAACATTCATCACACGGTGACATCAAGTCACACGTTAAGTGCACTCACGACACGTCATCCTCAAGTCCTTTTTCAACTTGGATGATTAGATTGAGCTAGGCCATACACACGAAGTTCTGGCACTATCGTTATGAGCTAGATGTCAGGATTCACCTATGCCTGGCCTGAGTTCGGTTCAGCTTATGCCCACACTCATAAATGTCAGGATTCAACTTAGCCTGACACGGGTTTGGCTTCCCCTTGTTCCCGATGAACTATAACCTCACAGGGTCATTACCTCAGCCTCAGGGGCGAGGCCCAAACACGATAAGCAATCTCAATGATTACTGTCTCCAGCGTTACTTCTTAACGCTGGGTGTTAGCCCTTAACGCAGGGCGTTACTTCTTAACGCTGGGTGTTAGCCCTTAACGCTGGGCGTTACTCTTAACACTGGGCGTTAGCTCATTTCCGGGTAATTTCTGGGTAACATCTCCAGAACTCACTACAGCAGGTCTCAGTACTCAGAACCCGAAAAACACAACATAAGGCGCTACCTCCGGCGTTAGCTCTAACGCCTGACGTTAACGAACATAACAACAAGCAACATCACCAATCCAGTCCAACCTGTCCAGATGGGCTTCACACAGCATGTCTATGTCTGTACTACCATTCCGGACTCTATATGCAAATTTTGTGGGGATAACATCAACCCACCGGAAGAACCCATCTACTAATTAGTAGAAGTCTTCCTAAGCATGCAAATTAAAGGACGCACATGTCCAAAGATGAAGGGAGGAGAATCGTTACCCTTGGTGCTTATTTCGGTGTCATAGAACCGAAAGGAGATCGACTGGAATCTTTTGAAACAGCTTCCTTTCCTCTGAATCGACGATAAACACGCAAACAATCTCCTCCATGGATTTGCCCTCGGCACAACGTACAACTAGCCAAAAGAGACCTCCTTCCTTCTGGTCACGACTTCTCTGCCTTTGGAAAGAGCTTGGAATCAAAATTTAGAAGGGAAATTGAATTTGGCTGCCTTATATATTTTCTTAGCTAACGCGGGCGTTAACACTTAACTCGGGCGTTAGCCCCTAAGGCGGTGGCCGAACTTATCCACAGCCGCTTAAGGAAAATTGACGGGAAGTTAACGCTGGCTTTAGCTCTAACGCCAATCGACATCCCGTCCCGTCGATTGGGCTGTCGTCCCGTCGATCCGACGACACTCTTAAGTCCTAGGCTAACGCCTGGCGTTAGCACTAACGCCTGGCGCTAGCTCTCAGACTTAACAATCTGTTGGGGAACTCTGGGGTGCTACAAACATTTCTCAAGAAGAACATAAAGAATTTCTCGAGAAGGACCTAACTCCTAGCTTTAACCATAACGCCTGGCGTTAGCGCCTTACACCAACCCTCTTTCTTTTGCTGAGAAAATTTTGGGTGTTACAGTGATGCCAAGACCATGAATATTCTGGTGTCAACAATGTTAGATGACATTTTTCAGAAAGTTGTTGAATGCCAATCAGAAAAAGAAATCTGGGATTCCCTCACCACAATGGTTGAAGGAAGTGCTGATGAAAGGAAGCACAGAAAGTCCCTTCTCATATCCCAGTGTGAGAACTTTCAAAAGAAGGCTGATGAATCTGTTGCTGATATGTATGACAGATTTAACATCATTATTAATGAGCTCAGAGACTTGGGCAAGGAGATATCTCTAACTGAGATAAATAATAAAATCCTTATGTGCTTCACTAGCTCATGGGATTCAAGAACCTGGGCAATCAGAGAATCTAGATGCCATAGAGAGATCTCTACTGAAGCTTTGCTAGGAAAGCTTAAGTCCTATGAGATGCTACTAAAGACCAGGGTAGAATCAGAAGAGAGGGAAACTACTCCAGCCCATGTGTTGGGAAAAACCCTTGATTTAACTTAACAAATTAACTAAAAGTGATTTTATCCTCTAAGAATAAATTACTAATTGTATAGTAAGGGTAATCTGGTCATTAGATGTCTTAGGATGTCATACTCAACATAGGGTATTAGGACCAGACCAAGGGAATCAAAATTGGACTAAGTTAACATTTGCGTCGAATATAATTCGACGCAACTTCGAGTCCATATCGACGCTGCTCTGACTAGAAGTCCAGGTGGATCAACCCTTCTGTCGAAGTAACCCAAGTCGAAGTTACGTCGAATGAATGTCGACGTAGAGTTCAGAGACTTGTCGAAGTAACTAAAGAAGTTGACGCTGCTTCTACTTCAACTCGACGCAGAAGGGGTTATTTGTCGAAAGCCAACTAAAGTCAACGGAACGTCGACTTCATCTCGACGTAGAAGATCAAGTTCAGAGCAAGGCAAATCAACTCGACAGATGCGTCGATTGGATATCGACGCAACGCCGACTAGCAGAGTTCAATCAGAGCAGAGATGAAATCGAAGCTACTTCTATAAGAACTCGAAGCTACATCGATAAGAGAAGAAATGAATTCGACATTACGTCGAATACAGTCTGTAAAAGGTAATCTTTTCAGCTGTCTCTCCGATCCTTCTTTCATGCCCCACATCCTCCAAGACCGTTCCCCAACGGCTCAATAATTGCCTGAAATAGAAAGGAGCATTAAAGAAGGACACAAAAGGTTTCTTGGAACCATATTCCTTGTAGGTTGTCGGGACGAGAATTAAAGAGGAAAGAAAGAGAATGTCGTCAGCAGATTACCTTTTCAAGGCATACAAGAAAGGGAAACATTTTTGAAATTGAATAGAGAGAATAAAAGGAGAAGAGAAGAAAGAATCAAATACAACATTAATCACAATCGTTTGTTCTTCTTCTTGCTAGGGTTTCCTCTTCATCACTCTCTCTCAGGAACCCTAACACAAAAGAGAAAAGAAAAGAAAAGCTCTGTTGATCTTCATATAAGAGAACAGAGGATCAAAAAGCTGCTCATCATCACAATCTCATAGCAGCAAGATGTCAATCAGCAGAAGCACAAAGGATCTGACATACAAAGCACCTGCAATTCATCACTATCTAAAGCAGGGGCTAATCAAGAGCAGATCCTGTGGAACATAATTGGTTGTTCTTCCTGCAGCCCTTTCAAGAATTATGAGAACAGAATTCCTACAACCTTCTTTCTCTTCTTTATTTCTCATTCTGTAAAAGAGTTTTATTAATCTCTCTTCAAAGGATTTAGTGGTTCAAGATCTCCTTATCAAAAGATCTGGTAGAGAGTTTTGAGAATCCCTCTTTCAAAGGATTCAGTGGTTCAAGATCTCCTTATCAAAAGATCTGGTGGTTCTGAGAGTCTCCTTATCAAAAGACTCAGACATTGTTGCATCCCTACCAGGTGGTAGAAGAGGGGAGTACCCATATTTTGGGGAACCTCTATAAAAATTCTGTGTCTTCTGGTTGGATAAATTTTCTGTGTTGTCCCTATAGCTAGTTTACTTTACTGTTTTCTGCTTTATAATTCAGTACTAGCTTATTCTGCCTGAGGTCTTGATTGTGCATAATTCTTAGAATAGTTTATTGTCTTCACAGTTAGAATAGGAATAATTTTTTAAATTTTTATTCACCCCCCTCTAGAGGATTCTCAGAGGTACACTGTGCACTTTCAATTGGTATCAGAGGGAGGTTGATCATTAAGAGGTTAACACCTTAATCAAAAAGACCTCAAACTCTTATTTCTTTTCTATAAATATATTTTATAAAGAAAATGAGTTCTAAGGATTATGCTTCCACAAGACCCCCAGTGTGTAACTTGAATAAGTTCACACTCTGGAAGGCTAGGATAAGGCTATATATGAATTCTACTGATGACGACATTTATGATGTTCTTCTTTCAGGTCCTCCTGCCCCAACCAGACAAAAGGAAGGAGAAACCTCAACAACTGAGGCTATCCCAAGAAAGGAATGGACAAAGGCTGAAAAGAAGGTCAAGGCATGTGATGCCAAAGCCATGAATATTCTGGTGTCAACAATGTCAGATGACATTTTCCAGAAAGTTGCTGAATGCCAATCAGCAAAAGAAATCTGGTACTCCCTCACCACAATGGTTGAAGGAAGTGTTGATGAAAGAAAGGACAAAAAGTCCATTTTCATATCCCAGTATGAGAACTTTCAAAATAAGGCTGAAGAATCTATTGCCAATATGTATGACAGATTCAGTCTTATCATTAATGAGCTCAGAGGCTTAGACAAGTAAATATCCTTGACTGAAATTAATGATAAGTTCCTCATGTGCTTTCCTAGCTCATGGGATTCAAGAATCTGGGCAATTGGAGAATCTAGATGCCACAGAGAGATCTCTACTAAAGCTTTGCTAGGAAAGCTTAAGTCTTATGAGATGCTTCTGAAGAACAAAACTGAGGCAGAAGAAAGGGAGACCTCTCCAGCTCCTGTCCAAAGGTCTCTAGCTCTGAAATCTGCTGAGGAAGAGTCCTCCGCTCCTGAGGATGAAATGTTCAGTTTGCTGGCAAAAAGATTCAATAAGTGGGGAAAGATCGAGGACTCAAGGAGAAGAGATAGAGACTCAATGCCCAGATTTGATAAGACTCTAAGGAAGGAGATCATCTGCTTCACCTGCAACAAGCCAGGGCACATTGCTCCTAAGTGCCCTCAAGAGCAAAGGAACAGGAGCAGCACTAAAGATGAGAAGAAGAAGTCCTCTAGAGGAAAGGACAAGAAGAAAGCAAAGGATTTCATTGCTGAAACCTGGAGTGATTCAGAAGTGGAAGAAAGCTCATCATCATCTGAGAGTGATGATGAAGAAGAAGCAGTAGCAGCCTGTATGATGGCTCTTGGAATGGTATCAGATGATGAAGATGATCAGGTATCAGTTTTTGATGAATTTGACTTTACTTCTGATGAGTTTAAAACTTGTTTTAAAGATTTCTGCATTGAACATCTTAGGGTAGAAAAAGAATTAAACATAGCTAGAACTGAACTAGAGAACCTTAAGAATGATGAAATGCATCTAATAAATCAAAAACTAACAAATGAAATTAATGATAAAGAGCTAGAATTGATTAAACTTAGAGAAGAAAATATAAATTTAAAACAATAGCTAGCAAAGACAAAGGCCTTTGAGGACTCTCTCAATGGAGGAGTCAGAAGCTCAAAGAGATCACTGAAAATCCCTCTATGAGATTTAACGAGTTAGGGTTCGGAGCAGAGCCCTCCACCAGCACAGAACCACCTAGCAAGCCTGCCTGGAAAAATCCAGTGTCATTTGTTAGACCCAGAGATTATCAACCCAGTGAGAAGAGCAAATCAACTAATGATAAGATTGGTAGCTGTTCAGATATGATAGAAAAACCCAACAAAATACATCTCAATAAGAAAGAAAAACCCTATGGTGAAAACAACATAGGGAAATTAAATAACCACAATCAAAAGGGTAAGTCAAGACCTAGGATAATAAAACACTCTTCTGATTTATTATATCTAGATGCATTTTATACCCATTTCAAATTTCAAAACAATGGGTTTGGGAAAACTATTCCCTATCATCCCAAAAGGTATCATGAAAGACCCTTCTATTCTTTCATTGAACCCTACAATGGTAAAAGCGAAGGGTCAAGGTAACCTGAGTTCCTTCTAATGTTTGATTTACTTGTGCAGGGTTAGGAAGGGTCCCACTCAGGAGAATGTGGAGTGAGAAGGAAGATGTAGAGTTTGATTAAGAAACAAGATTTAGTCAAGGGAGTAATTTCTATCTTGAATCCTCCTTAACACTTATAACATCATATTATGATCTATTTTCAATAAGTAAAATTGCTGGGAAAAACAACAAGAATCTTTTAAAAGAAATTGATATGTTTATTAAGAGATGGGTCGAATAGAAGTCGACGTACCATTGACTTCCACTCGACGTCAGCGTCGAAAAACACACAGAGCAGACGATTCGAATGGAATTCGACGCAGCGTCAAGTTCTTATCGACGCATACATCGACTTAATAATTGCTGATTAAACTTGAATTCACGTTGATTGGAAATCGACGCAACGTTGACAGGACTACATCGACGCAGGGTCTCCGAATAATCTCTAAGCTACGTCGAGTACTAATCGACGCACTCTCAATATATCAGCGCGCGCTGAATTGCTTCTAGAAGCAACCCCGACACAGTTTTGCGCACCAAATAATAAGTATTATCGATGGTGCGTCGACCTAAACCCTAAGTAGCGGCGATTCATTTGCTTTTAAGCAATTATTGCGTCGAAATATTTACACTCTCAAATTCTCTTGCTATCTTGCTCTCCTGCTCTCTTGTGTCCTCTCTCCTTTTCTCTTCATCTTTGTAGGTATATTAAAAAAGATGGCCCCTCCCAAAGTTAATTCAGGATTCGATTTGGATGTGGACTCATTCAGCGCAGCCGCAAAAAGCATCAAGGGCATCCTTGGCTTATTTCAAAATACTGGGCTAACTAAGCTGATATCCACTAGATACAAAATCTTGGATATCGAACTTAATGAGTTTAAAGACAGTATTCAAATAGGAGAGGATGGCTCCCTTAGTGGGAAAGTTTGTGAGACAGATATTCTCATCACAGAGGAGCTTCTAAGACAGACTTTTGATCTTCCAACTGGAGAAGACTCAGATGAGCTGACAGGGGAAGAGGCCAAGAGAGTCCTAGAGATCATGAAGTTCAAAAGGGAGAAAGCAATCAATCTAAAAAAGATTGACTTGCGAGAAGAGTATAAATTTTTGGCTGACATTGTGGGAAAGGTGCTGCTATGCAAAGTCTCTGCTCATGATGCCATACCAAAACAACAGCTGGAAGTTATGGGAATTCTGGTTCTCCAAAAGAAGATAAACTGGGGGAGATTGCTCCTGAAGATGATTGAACACAAATATGCCCACAAGGAAAATGCATATATGAGAATTATGAGCCAAGTCTTTTTCCATCATTACCCAGCAATATGCAAGTCAAAAGGAGTGCCCATTCCCCCTGGGAAGAGAATTAATATTGGAATCTTTTCCAAGTGGACCAGGCAAATAGTGAAGTCTGGTCAAGCTCCAGCATCTCTTCCTCCATCTCCTCCTCCTCTAGGGTCAAACAGGGAGATTCCAGATCCCTCAAGGGATGATCTTTCCCGAATGGACACTGTTCCAGAGCCCCATCAAGAAGATACACCAGCCCTTCTCAACAACAAAAACAACAACAACAACATCAACAACAACTGTAACAGCAGTTCCAATCCACTTCATCACTTAAGCCATCTTCTCTACAAACCCATCTACCTCCATCCTCTACAATTCCAGATTGTCAACCTGCTCCACCTCAATCTTCATCAATTCACTTCTCACCAGAGATGTATCATTCCCTTTCTCCCATCCAAGAAAATATTCCTCCACCACCTCCTCCATCTACATCTTATCCCCCCAAAATTGATATTGATCAGATCATTTCCAAAGCAGTGGCCATTGCCTCCTCAACTTTTGCAGATCAAGTGGCTTCTCAGGCTAGGAAATTTGACAAGAAATACTGACAGATAGAGGGTGAGTTATTAAGTTTCACCAAAAATTTCAGATCCTCAAAGAGTTTATATCTTCCTCCATGGTTTCAAGGGAGTTCTTAACCTCACTGGCCAGCAAGGTCAAGAAGGGGGAGAAGATCTTAGAGGAAGAGAGACCTATCCTTAACTTGAGTGGACAGGATCAGGGAAATGCTGACAGTAAGACTGCTCATGACAAAGTGACTACATTCCAGGAAGCACAAATCCAGGGGGAGCCTGCAGATCAGGGGGAGTTCCCAGAAATAGATGCATCTGTTCAAGTGGAGGCAAGTGACAAAGAGATGACAGATGTCATGCAGTTTATGACAGATGAAGGGGAGCCTATCCCAGATGTCCAGAGGGATCTAGATGTAGAGATGGCTGCTGTAAGCACAACTGCAGCTCAAGGTGAGACCCAACTGAAAGTGCCTTTAGATGAAGTTGTTCAGATAACATAGGAAACTGCCCAGGAAGCTAGAATAAATATACAAAGTTAAAGTGCACAGTGTGCCTCCGAGATTCCTCTAGAGGGGGTGAATAGAGTTTTAAAATATTTCTACCCTAATTGTGTTTAACAATAATTTATTCTAAGGAGTTATGCTTAACAATCCAGGCAGAATAAAGAATGCATAAAATAAGTGCAGAATAAAAGATTGGGACAGCACAGAAAGTCACAGCACAGAAACAATGAATTTTATAGAGGTTCCCCAAAATGTGGGTAGTCCTCTCTTCTACCACCTGGTAGGAATGCACCACCTGTGCCTAGTCTTTTGATCAGGAGACTCTTAGAACCAATGATCTTTTGATAAGGAGATCATGAACCACCAGATCTTTTGATAAGAAGATCTTAAACCACTGAATCCTTTGAAGAGGGATTAATAAAACTCTTTTATAGGAAATAGAAAGAGAAAGGTGAAGAAGGAAGGTTAAAGGAATTCTGTTCTCAGAATTCTTGTGAAGAATGTATGAAATTCAGCCTCTTAGTTATTCCAAAAAATATGCTCTTGATTAGCCCCTGCTTTTGATGATAATAGATTGCAGGAGCTTTGTATTGTCAGATTCTTTCTTCCTCTGCTGATTGAGATATGGCTGCCAAAAGATGGTGATGAAGAATAGCTGTTCAAATTCTTTGTTCTATCAGATGAAGAACACCAGAGCCTTCTATTCTCTTTCACAGCTCTGTATTAGGGTTCCTAAGAGAGAGGGGGAGGAAGATAGGAAACCCTAATTTGAGAAGAGACGGCTGATTGTGATTAATGCTCTATTCTTCTCTTCCTTCTCTATCCTTATATACCCTCTCTATTTTGAATTTGTTTCCTTATTATGTAAGACCTGAAAAGGTATATTTGATAGACATTCTCTTTCCTTCCTTAATTACTTCTCGACCAGTCCAACCAGAAGGTATATACTTCCAAGAAAGCCCTTTTCCTTCTTTAATGTTTTCTTCTTCATCAGGCAATTATTAGACCGTTGGAGAACAATCTGAGAGATGTGGGCCATGATAGAAGCCTCAGAATGACAGCTGTAAAGATTGAACTTTCACAGACTGTATTCGATGCGGCGTCGAATTAACTTCCTCTCTTATCAACGCTGCTTTGAGTTCATCTAAGAGCTGCTTCGATTTCTTCTGTGCTCTGACTGAACTCGGCTAGTTGTACGTCGTTGCGTCGATTCCTTATAGACGCACACGTCGAGTTAAATAACATCCACTCTGACTTCCATTAACTGTGTCGAGATGAAGTCGACGTTGCGTCGACTTTAGATGGCTTTGACATGTATTCCCTTCTGCATCGAGTTTGAAGTAGAAGCTGCGTCGACTTCTCAAGTTCCTTCGACAAGTCTCTAGTCTCTGCGTCGATATCTGTTCGACGCAACTTCGACTAGTGTTACTTCGATAGTAGAGTTGAGCCACTTGGACTTCTAGTCGGAGTAGCTCGACATGAACTTGATGTTGCGTCGAATTCCATTCGACGCCAGTATTAACTTTGCCCAAATTTGCAGCCCTTTAACTGATCTTGACACTCTAGGTTGAGTGTGACATCCTAAGACATCTAGTGACCAAGTTACCCTCACTATACAATGGGTAAATTAAATCCTAGTGAATAAAATCACTTTTAATTAATTTGTTAAGTTAAATCAATGATTTTTCCCAACAATCTCCCCCTATATATCTTAACAAATTTTACATTTTGTTCTGAGTGATTTTATACACTTATTTGCAGAATCAAACATACATGCAAGGTATTACAAACACAAATAGTAAACAACTGAAATTACAGACAACAGATTTCCGTATCAAGAAATTGTGTACCAGTGTTTTACCCACCAAATGTAATTTCACAGAATCCAAATAATTTATCTGATACCTGAAGTTCATGAGTCCTTCTTAGGAGTTCTTCTCTTCCTTGAGAATACATTTGGTAGGGCTTGCCTCATCACCACTCTTATAGGCACATCATCATCAGCTACTCCAGCACCCTCTTTCTCTTTTGTCAGCTCCCCCTGATCATCATCATTCTTGTCAACTTCTTGGGGAGCTTCTTGAACAGTTGCTGTACTTACAACTTCCATTTCCTCATCTAGATTCCTCTGAATGTCTGGGGCTAGCTCCCCTGGTTCTGTGCAATTTGATCAAGCTCCTTTACAGCTTCCTGTGCAATTTTTGCTATTTCAACCATCATCTCCTCATCTTGAGGCTGCCTTTGAAAACCTGAGAGCTCCCTTTGATCTGCTAGCTCCCCTGGATCTGTGCTCCCTGAAAGGTATTTACCTTGTCAGGGGCAGGCTCTTTATCAGCATCACCCTGAACTTCTCCCCCTAAGTTAGGACCCTCTTTCTCTAAGATATTCTCCCCCTTCTTGACCTTGCTGGCCAGGGAGGTTAAGAATTCTCTTCCTCCATCTCATGGTATCCAGCATCACAGCCTCTACCTGTGAATATTTCCTGTCAAACTTCCAAGCCTGGTTGGCAACCAGATCAGCAAAGGTGGAGGAGGCAAGAGCTACAACCTTAGATATGATTTGCTCAATGTCAATGGGAGGATGAGCTGGAGGTGGAGGTGATGAAGGGAAGTCTTCTTGAATGGGAGAGAGAGGATAGTAGACGTTGGGTTGCGGTCAGCAATTTCCCCGGCATGCTGCGCTATTCGAAGCAGAAGGGTGTGTCCCCCGTGGGCCTAACTGGCTGCCCCGTGGATCCTGCTTGGGTGACCATCTCTATTAAGGATAGGTAGTGCCTTCACCAACAGTCCGGGCTTTTGGTTGAGTTGGTTGCGCCGAGTCCCCAACAAGTGGTATCAGAGGGGGTCGCGGGTTTGAAACCCCGGGTCGTTGCTGGGGGGAGGGGGATTGTTGGGCTGCGGTCAGCAATTGCCCCGGCGTGCTGCGCTATTCGAAGCGGAAGGGCGTGTCCCCCGTGGGCCTAACTGGCTGCCCCGTGGATCCTGCTTGGGCGACCAACTCTATTAAGGATAGGTAGCACCTTCACCAACCGTTCGGGCTTTTGGTCGAGTTGGTTGCGTCGAGTCCCCAATAGTAGGCATCAGGGGAAAAGTGTGTTGATGATGATGGTTGTGGAGGTGGAATAAATTCAAGGTCTGGTATGAGGGTGGATGGCTGAAGAGATTGTTCAGGGATAGAAGTGGATTGGGATTATTGTTGTTGTTGTTGCTGTTGTGTGTCTTCATGATGGGGCTATGGAATTGTGTCCATTGGGGGAAGATCATCCCTTGTGGGATCTGGAATCTCCCTGTTTGGCTCTAGAGGAGGAGGAGGAGATGAAGGTGGAGATCGTGCAGCTTGACCAGGCTTCAAGATCTGCCTGGTCCATTTTGAGAATATTCCTATGTTTATTCTTTTACCACGAGGAAGGGGCACTCCCTTTGACTTGCAAATATTTGGATAATATTTGAAGAGCACTTGGCTCATTATCCTCATATAGGCATTTTCTTTATGAACATACTTATGACCAATCATCTTTAGGAGGCATCTCCCCCAATTAATCTTCTTTTTCAGAACTAAAGCTCCCATTATGTGAAGCTGTTGCTTTGGAACTGCATCATGTGCTGATATTTTACACAGCAGCACTTTTCTTACAATATCTGCAAGGAATCTATATTCCTCCCCAAGATCAATCTTCTTTAGATTGATGGGCTTATCTTTCTTGAACTTCATAGTGTCCAGGGCCTTGTTAATCTCATCTCCTGTTAATTTATCTGATTCATTCCCTGTCTGAAGATCATATGTATGGTTTATCAAGTCCTATGTTATAAGAATATTTGTCTCATACACTTTCCCACTAAGGGAGCCATCATCCCCTATTTGAATACTGTCCTTGAATTCAGTTAGCTCAGTATCCATGATTTTGTACCTGGTGGAGATCAGCTTGGTCAAGCCAGCATCTTGGAACAGACCAAGGATGGCCTTGAAGCATTCTGCGGCAGCACTGAACGAGTCAATGTCCACATCAAATCCTGAATTAACCTTTGGAGGAGCCATCTCTTTGAATGTACCTGCAAAGACGAAGAGAAAGAGAGAGAGAGAGAGGTGTACAAGAAAGCTGGAGAGCAAGAGAGCAAGAAAATTCGAAAGCGTAAATATTTCGGCGCAGTAATTACTTAAAAGCAGATGAATCGTCGCTACTTAGGGTTTCGGTCGACGTACCGTCGATAATGCTTTATTATTTGGCGCGCAAAGCTGTGTCGGGATTGCTTCTAGAAGCAGTTCTGCGCGCGCTGATAAATCGATGTTGCGTCGACTAGTACTCGACGTAGCTTCGAGACTATTCAAAGACCCTAAGCCGACGTAGTCCTGTCAACGTTACGTCGGTTTCCAATCGACGATCCTTCGAATTTAATCAGCAATTATTATGTCGACGTATGCGTCGATAAGAAATTGACGTTGCGCCGAATTCTATTCGAGTTGTCTGCTCTGTGTTCTTCTCGATGCTGGCGTCCAGTAGAAGTCAATGGTACGTCGACTTCTATTCGACGCACCTCTTAATAAACATATCTATTTCCTTAGAAAATCCATGTTGTTTTTCCCAGCAATTTTACTTATTGAAAATAGATGATAATATGATGTAATCAATGTTAAGGAGGATTTCAGATAGAGATTACTCTCTTGAGTAGTTTTTGTTCCTTATTCATGTCCTACATAATTCTTCCCACTCAATTTCCCCTGAGTGACCCCCTTCCTTACCCTGCACAAGTAAATCAAACATTAGAGGGAACCCAGGTTACCTTGGGCCCTATGCTTTTAGCATTATATGGTTCAATGAAAGAATAGAAGGGTCTTTCATGATACCCTTTGGGATGATAGGGAATGAATTTCCCAAACCTTGTATCCCGATACTTGAAATGAGTATAAAATGTATCAAAATATAACAAATCAGCAGAATGTTTTATTATTCTAGATTTTGCTCTACCCTTTTGATTGAGATTATTTGACTTTTCTACATGATTCTTGCCTAGGGATGTTTCTTTCTTATTCTGATTTACCTATTAAGGTCTAACTATCCTATCTGTATCATTGTTATTCTTACCCTTGAATGATACATTCTTCTCACTTGGTTGATACTCACTAGGTTTAACAAATGAGACTGGATTTTTCCAGGCAGGTTTCCTAGGTGCTTCAGTGCTAGTGGAGGGCTCTACTACTAATCCTAGGTGATTGAATCTCATAGAGAGATTTTCAGTGATATCTTTGAGCTTCTGACTCCTCCCATTGAGTGAGTCCTCAAAGTCCTTTGTCTTTGCTAGCTCCTCTTTCAATTTTAGATTTTCTTCCCTTAGTTTGATTACTTCTAACTCTTTACTGTTAATTTCATTTGTTAGGTTTTGATTTATTAGGTTCATTTCATCTTTCTTAAGGTTTTTTAATTCAGTCCTAGCTTTGTCTAACTCTTTTTCTACCCTAAGATGTTCAAGACAAAAATCTTTAAAGCATGATTTGAAATCATCTGAGGTAAAATCAAATTCATCAAAGATTGATACCTGCTCTTCTTCATCATCTGATGACATTCCCAGTGCCATCATGCAGGCTGCTTCAGCTTCTGCTTAGTCTTCACTTCAGATGAGGATGAGCTCTCCTCTACTTCTGAATCACTCCAGGTTTCAGCAATGAAACCTTTTCCTTTCTTCTTGTCCTTTCCTCCGAAGGACTTCTTTTTCTTCTTCTCTTCTTTGGTGCTGCTTCTTTCTCTTTTCTCTTGTGGGCTGTCAGGAGCAATGTGCCCTGGTTTGTTATAGTTATATCAGATAACCTCCTTCTTTGGTGTCTTATCATACCTGGTCCTTGAGTCCCTTTCTCTTCTCCTTGAGTCCTCAGTCTTTACCCACTTCTTAAATCTCTTTGCCAACAGGCTGAACATTTCATCCTCAGGAGTGGAGGACTCACCTTCAACAGCTTTGAGAGCAAGGGACCTTTGAACAAGAGCTGGAGAGGTCTCCCTTTCTTCAGTCTCAACCATATTTTTCAGAAGCATCTCATAGGAATTAAGCTTTCCTAGCAAAGCTTCAGTTGAGATTTCTCTGCAGCATCTGGATTCTCTGATTGCCCAGATCCTTGAATCCCAAGAGCTAGGGAAGCACATGCGAATCTTATCATTAATTTCAGTCAAGGATATTTCCTTGTCTAAGTCTCTGAGCTCATTAATGATAAGACTGAATCTGTCATACATATTGGCAACAGATTCTTCAGTCTTCTTTTGAAAGTTCTCATACTGGGATATGTGAAGGGACTTTTTGTCCTTTCTTTCATCAGCACTTCCCTCCACCATTGTGGTGAGTGAATTCTAGATCTCCTTTGCTGATTGACATTCAGCAACCTTCTGAAAAATGTCATCTGATATTGTTAACACTAAAATATTCATGGCCTTGACATCACATGCCTTGACCTTCTTTTTAGCTTCTGTCCATTCCTTTCTTGGGACAGCCTCAGTTGTTGAGGATTCTCCTTCCTTTTGTCTGACTGGAGCAGGAGGAACTGTGAGAAGAACATCATAGATATCTTCATCAATGAAAATCATGTAAAGTTTTATTCTAGCCTTCCAGAGTGTGAACTTATTTAAGTTAAACACTGGAGGTCTTGTTGAAGCAGAATCCTTAGTACTCATGTTCTTAGAGAATAGTTTTAATTTAAAGATTTAAGAGTAGGAGGTCTTTTTGATCAAGGTGCTAGCCTTTTATTGATCAACCTCCCCCTGATACCAATTGAAAGTGCACAGTGTGCCTCTGAGATTCCTCTAGAGGGGGGGGGGGGGGTGAATAGAATTTTAAAATATTTCTACCCTAACTGTGTTTAACAATAATTTATTCTAAGGAGTTATGCTTACAAATCCAGGCAGAATAAAGAATGCAGAAAATAAGTGCAGAATAAAAGATTGGGACATCACAAAAAATCACAGCACAGCCACAATGAATTTAATAGAGGTTCCCCAAAATGTGGGTAGTCCTCTCTTCTACCACATGGTAGGAATGCACCACCTGTGCCTGAGTCTTTTGATCAGGAGACTCTTAGAACCAATGATCTTTTGATAAGGAGATCATGAACCACCAGATCTTTTGATAAGGAGATCTTGAACCACTGAATCCTTTGAAGAGGGATTAATAAAATTCTTTTACAGGAAACAGAAAGAGAAAGGAGAAGAAGGAAGGTTAAAGGAATTCTGTTCTCAGAATTCTTGTGAAGGCTGTATGAAATTTAGCCTCTTAGTTATTGTAACGCCCTAGGTTTTCTTATAATTATTTTAAGAGGGCGTTACCGTCCCGCGAGCGTCGTTGTTCGTCAAGTTGTGAAGATCAATATATAAATGTAAATTTAAGAGTTTATAAGCATAGCATTAGTTAGAAGGTGTATTAATTAATATGTATTAGTTAATATGAGCTAGTTATTAATTAGCGTATTCTAGTTACTATATACTAGCATCTTCGAACGGGCTTCGCCCGTTCTCGATGCGTCGCTGCGGGCTTCGCCCGCAACCAAGCGGGCTTCGCCCGCTTGGCATTTATGGCGGGCTTCGCCCGCACCCTCGGCGGGCTTCGAAAACAGTTGAAATTGGCAAATAATAAATAAGTAAAAACAAATTCAAATGCCATCAGCCATCCACTATAGCCTTGAAATATTTTCAAACTCATTGTCAATAAATCACACAGAAATTAGATTATTATTAATAATAATATCATAAGAACATCAGGTAATTAAAAGCTGAAAGCCCATACATATTCTTGTGGGCAATGGCTCCTATGGGTAATTTTTGATGAAGGAGGGTGGTAAAAAAGGGTCCCACCATCCAGATTGATATTTGGGATAAGGAGGCACCCATTTCTCTGCCTTCTCAAACTTTAAATCTACAACCTCAGAAGCCGATGCTTCTTCAATGGACTCTGCTTCATAGTTTCCTGCTAAAACTCTGTCCAGCCTCAACTTCATGAACCTGCCACCTCATTTATTAAAGAAACCAGATTAGAACATAGTGTCATTTATATTTACTAACTTTAGAGCCAAGTTAAGATAATAATAAATAGGGTTAATTACTGGGAACTCCCCTGGGAGTTTGCATAATTACAGGTTGCACCTTCTATTTTTTGAAATTACATTTAGCTCCCCCTCTAAGTTTCAAAAATGATAAAATCAGCCAAAGTTATAAAAAAGCCCCTTCCATTAGAAATTACTACTTGGAGTAATGGATGTGATCTTTTATTTTATAGAATATGCAGAAAATAAGCTTAGTTTGTGATTTGTGTTTGATATCGTTGATCATCCCTACGTAATCACCTGAGCCCCATTATAACTTAGGCAAGACCTAAATGATCCATGATATGAAGTCGAATTTTCAGTTACTGGAGAGAGTGTAGAAAGTTAAGCTTATGGTAGTTGTATGTACTTGGGAGATGAAAAAAAATGAACGAACAACAGGATTGCCGGGAAGCGACGAAGGTCGGGGGACCTAGAAATCGAAGGTGAGAACGCAATGCCGACAGAATATTTATAAGGAAATGGGAATGAGAAATTGGAAGCGGCTAACCGGTGGAGTAGTGAGAAGAATCCATAGGAGAGACGGGACTGTATGATGTTGTTGTAGCAGGGAGGAGCAGGGAGGAGCAGGGAGGAGCAGGCAGGATGCAGAGCGTTTCGCAGGGAGGAGCAGGGAGGAGCAGGCAGGATGCAGAGCGTTTCTCTTGCTTAATCTACGGTATTGCGCATCCAGTAGGGCAGAGGCGCAGGAAATGAGGAAGAGAACCAAGGCATGGGATTGTATCACCGCCGAAGAAGCTTGACCTGCGACAGACAGTATCCATCACCCTATGAGCTAACTCTCATATATTCCAAGGAGGACCGCACAGTATCGATCACCTTCAGCTCTTCCTGTGATTGCGAGGGCTGCTCTCATATTTTGAGCTCTTCCTGGGAAGAAGACTACCTTTTAACAGAGATTTCAAGGAGGGCCGTTGTCATATTGTCAGATGTTCCTGTGTTTGTATAATAACAATATTAATGTAAAATATAATGTGTTGGATAGCATAGATGCATTTCAAACAATCCAAACCTACAGCTGTACTGGTGGATTTAAAGAAGAAAAAGTACACCCGTAAAAAATATTTAGCAGTACACATAGAAACTTTTACATGGTGATGTACACAAATAAGTGATAGTAAGCAATGATTGGTTCATTGACACTTTTGCTGCGGAGAAAGATATTTGGCATTTCAACCTATGCATACAACTAAATGAAGATGAATTTGAAGTTCAGAAGAGCAAGACAAATGAAAAATGAGATCCAAGAAAACATAAATCTTCAATAGGCAGTAAAGCAGCAGTTGCAATACCTGATAGTACTTTTGCTGTTGCTAGTTCCTCTGTTGTTTATACATGCTGAACCGACTTGATATTGAGAATTTTCTCTTTTCTTAATACATGCTGGAGTCTTTGCCATGAGGAAGATAAAAAATGTGTGCAGAAGTCCGCCGCTTTGATTCATAATACCTGATTTCTGTAGAGAAAGTACACACTTATGACCAAACCTGTGCAGGTATTATGACAGAAATTGTTAAGAGAGTTACATAGCTAAACGATTGGAGGTGTAAAATGACTCTCTGTAAAGGGAGTACCAAGCATTAGCATATTCTTCTATAAATATTTCGATTTAAAACAATCATAGTACCGTGATGAAAAATTCAGTTTCAATCTTTACAGAAGCAACTATTAGCAAGAGAAACATATCTCATTATCGTTATCATCTTACCATGGCATACAGTTCTTATTCTGGAGAACGGACAATTAGAGGCATCAAATTTTGTCGTCACGACGCCTTCTCTCGTACTGCTTAATTTGCTGTATTTTTCTTCTATGCTAAAACAACTGTATATGGAGAAACAATATACAGGAAGGCACAGTCCTGCCCACAGAGATTTTTTCTATTATTTCTATATAAAGAGAAGAGCAAAAATGATCAAATATATGCATTGGTTTCCAAGGAGTGCATGGTTTGCACCATATCATGGTGCGAATTTATAATCATGCACATACACTGCTAAAGAAAAGTACGGTAAATCTATACAATTATTTTTTGAATCCATGAAGTACCATCATGATTTATTCAAAGTTATTTATGACATGCTTAGCAAAAGCAATCTAACTAAGATATTTTGAAAGTTAAATTATGCATAAAATACAGAAGCGGTGTTAAGAAATACATGTGATGTACTGCACATTCAAAGCAGGAACTGTTTACTAAATAGAAGCAATGGGAGAGGTGCAGAAGATTTTCAAACCATAAACAAATGGTGATGATAAAAAATTTAGATCATTTAGTTTACCAAAAAATTTTACTCAAATAACAAAAAGCTCTATCAAATCAGAATCAGAGAAAACATTTTGGAAAGTTGATAACTTATTAAATGTGAGCAATGAATAAAACATTCAAGTATGTTTGATCAACTGAATCTTCATTCCCATTTTCCTTTGCAACCACAAACAGAAAATTGCATAAAAGAAGTAAAACCATAAAAGAAGTTAGATGAACATGAAGTTGATGCAAACCTTGCTGAAGGAGTACAATTGGTTTTCAGTGATGATGGCAATGGTGGGTAGTGAAACAAATTTAAATGAGCAAAATAGAAAAATTTAGCAGCACATCAAATTGAAATGAGCAAAGCAGACATGTAATCGTTCGTATGATCAACTGAATGTTCATTCCCATTTTCCTTTGCAACCCCAAACAGAAAATTGCATAAAAGAAGTAAAACCATAAAAGAAGTTAGATGAAGAAGTTGATGCAAACCTTGCTGAAGGAGTACAATTGTTTTTCAGTGATGATGGCAATAGTGGGTAGTGAAACAAATTGAAATGAGAGAAATAGAAAAATTTAGCAGCACATCAAATTAAAATGAGCAAAGCAGATATGTAATCGTTCGTATGGCCACAAAGAGATCTCTACTGAAGTTCAAGGTAAATCTATACAATTAATGATAAGTTCCTCATGCGCTTCCCTAGCTCATGAGATTCAAGAATCTGGGTAATTAGAGAATCCAGATGCCACAAAGAGATCTCTACTGAAGCTTTGCTAGGAAAGCTTAAGTCTTATGAGATGCTTCTCAAGAACAGAGCTGAGGCAGAAGAAAGGGAGACCTCTCCAGCTCCTGTCCAATGGTCTCTAGCTCTGAAATCTGCTGAGGGAGAGTCCTCCACTCCTGAGGATGAAATGTTCAGTTTGGTGGCAAAAAGATTCAAGAAGTGGGTAAAGACTGAGGACTCAAGGAGAATAGATAGAGACTCAAAGCCCAAATTTGATAAGACTCCAAGGAAGGAGATCATCTGCTTCACTTGCAACAAGCCAGGGCACATTGCTCCTGAGTGGCCTCAAGAGCAAAGGAACAGGAGCAACACAAAAGATGAGAAGAAGATGTCCTCCAGAGGAAAGGATAAGAAGAAAGTAAATGGTTTCATTGCTGAAACCTGGAGTGATTCAAAAGTGGAAGAAAGCTCATCATCTTCTGAGAGTGATGATGAAGAAGAAGCAGTAGCAACCTGCATGATGGCTCTTGGAATGGTATCAGATGATGAAGATGATCAGGTATCAGTTTTTGATGAATTAGAATTTACTTCTGATGAGTTTAAAACTTGTTTTAAAGATTTCTGCATTGAACATCTTAGGGTAGAAAAAGAATTAAACGTAGCTAGAACTGAACTAGAGAACCTTAAGGAAAATGAAATGCATCTAATAAATCAAAACCCAACAAATGAAATTAATGATAAAGAGCTAAAATTGATTAAACTTAGAGAAGAAAATACAAATTTAAATGAAGAGCTAGCAAAGGCAAAGGCCTTCGAGGACTCTCTCAATGGGAGGAGTCAGAAGCTCAAAGACATCACTGAAAATCTCTCTATGAGATTTAACCACTTAGAGTTAGGAGCAGAGCTCTCCACCAGCACAGAACCACCTAGTAAGCCTGCCTGGAAAAATCCAGTGTCATTTGTTAGACCCAGAGATTATCAACCCAGTGAGAAGAGCAAATCAACTAAGGATAAGGTTGGTATATGTTCAGATAGGATAGATAAACCCAACAAAATACATCTCAATAAGAAAGAAAAACCCTATGGTGAAAACAACATAGGGAAATTAAATAACCACAATCAAAAGGCCGGTAAGTCAAGACCTAGGATAATAAAACATTCTTCTGATTTATTATATCTAGATACATTTTATACCCATTTCAAATTTCAAAACAATGGGTTTAGGAAAACCATTCCCTATCATCCCAAAAGGGTATCATGAAAGACCCTTCTATTCTTTCATTGAACCCTACAAAGGTAAAAGCAAAGGTCCAAGGTAACCTGGGTTCCTTCTAATGTTTGATTTACTTGTGCAAGGTTAGGAAGGGTCCCACTCAGGAGAAAGTGGAGTGAGAAGGAAGATGTAGAGTTTGATTAAGAAACAAGATTTAGTCAAGGGAGTAATTTCTATCTTGAATCCTCTTTAACTCTTATAACATCATATTATGATCTATTTTCAATAAGTAAAATTGCTGGGAAAAACAACAAGAATCTTCTAAGAGAAATTGATATGTTTATTAAGAGATGCGTCAAATAGAAGTCAACGTACAATTGACTTCCACTTGACGCCAGCCTCGAAAAACACACAGAGCAGACAATTCGAATGGAATTCGACGCAGCGTCAAGTTCTTATCGACGCATACATCGACTTAATAATTGCTGATTAAACTCGAAGTCACGTCGATTTGAAATTGACGCAACGTCGGCAGGATGACATCGACGCAGGGTCTCCGAATAATCTCAAAGCTACGTCGAGTACTAATCGACGCAACATCAATATATCAGCACGCGCTGAATTGCTTCTAGAAGCAATCCCGACACAGTTTTGCGCGCCAAATAGTAAGTATTATCGACGGTGCGTCGACCTAAACCCTAAGTAGCGGCGATTCATCTGCTTTTAAGCAATTACTGCATCAAAATATTTACGCTCTCAAATTCTCTTGCTATCTTGCTCTCCTGCTCTCTTGTGTCATTCTCTCTCGTTTTCTCTTCATCTTTGCAGGTACATTCAAAGAGATGGCCCCTCCCAAAGTTAATTCAGGATTCGATGTGGATGTGGACTCGTTCAGCGCAGCCGCGGAAAGCTTCAAGGCCATCCTTAGCATATTTCAAAATACTGGGCTAACTAAGCTGATATCCACTAGATGCAAAATTTTGGATATCGAACTTAATGAGTTTAAAGACCGCATTCAAATAGGAGAGGATGGCTCCCTTAGTGGGAAAGTTTATGAGACAGATATTCTCATCACAGAGGAGCTTCTAAGACAGACTTTTGATCTTCCAACTGGAGAAGACTCAAATGAGCTGACAGGGGAAGAGGCCAAGAGAGTCCTAGTTCAAAAGGGAGAAAGCAATCAATCTAAAAAAGATTGACTTGGGAGAAGAGTACAAATTTCTGGCTGACATTGTGGGAAAGGTGCTGCTATGCAAAGTCTCTCCTCATGATGCCATACCAAAATAGCAGCTGCAAGTTATAGGAATTCTGGTTCTCCAGAAGAAGATAAACTGGGGGAGATTGCTCCTGAAGATGATTGGGCACAAATATGTCTACAAGGAAAATGCATATATGAGAATTATGAGCCAAGTCTTTTTCCATCATTACCCAGCAATATGCAAGTCAAAAGGAGGGCCCATTCCCCCTGGGAAGAGAATTAATATTGGAATCTTTTCCAAGTGGACCAGGCAAATAGTGAAGCCTGGTCAAGCTCCAGCATCTCCTCCTCCATCTCCTCCTCCTCTAGGGTCAAACAGGGAGATTCCAGATCCCTCAAGGGATGATCTTCCCCCAATGGACACTGTTCTAGAGCCCTATCAAGAAGATACACCAGCCCCTTCTCAACAACAACAACAACAACAACAACAACAACAACAACAACAACAACAACAACAACAACAACAACTGCAACAACAACTGCAACAGCAGTTCCAATCCACTTCATCACTTGAGCAATCTTCTCTGCAAACCCATCTACCTCCACCCTCTACAATTCCAGATTGTCAACCTGCTCCACCTCCATCTTCATCAATTCACTTCTCACCAGAGGTGTTTCATTCCCTTTCTCCCATCCAAGAAGATGTTCCTCCACCACCTCCTCTATCTACATCTTATCCCCCCAAAATTGATATTGATCAGATCATTTCCAAAGCAGTGGCCATTGCCTCCTCAACTTTTGCAGATCAAGTGGCTTCTCAGGCTAGGAAATTTGACAATAAATACTCACACATAGAGGGTGAGTTATTAAGTTTTCACAAAAAATTTCAGAGCCTCAAAGAGTTTATATCTTCCTCCATGGTTTCAAGGGAGTTCTTAACCTCACTGGCCAGCAATGTCAAGAAGGGGGAGAAGATCTTAGAGGAAGAGAGACCTGTCCTCGACTTGAGTGGACAGGATCAGGGAAATGCTGACAATGAAACTGCTCATGACAAAGTGACTACATTCCAGGAAGCACAAATCTAGGGGGAGCCTGCAGATTGGGGGGAGTTCCCAGAAATAGATGCATCTGTTCAGGGGGAGGCAAGTGACAAAGAGATGATAGATGTCATGCAGTTTATGGCAGATGAAGGGGAGCCTATCCCAAATGTCCAGAGGGATCTAGATGTAGAGATGGCTGCTGTAAGCACAACTGCAGCTCAAGGTGAGACCCAACTGAAAGTGCCTTTAGATGAAGTTGTTCAGATAGCAGAGGAAGCTTCCCAGGAAGCTAGAATAAATGTGCAAAGTCATGGGGGAGCCTCTCAAAGACACTGCTGAAACAAATGATGAGCCACTGAAGTTTGCCTCAAGAAAAGCCTCCTCAAAAGTATTCTCAAGAAAGAGAAGAACTCCTGAGAAGGATCTCTGAACTTCAGGTACCAGATGAATTGTTGGTTGTTCTGTGAAATTACATTTGGTTGGAAAAACAATGCTACACAATCTCTTGATATGGAAATCTACTGTCTATAGTTTCAGTTGTTTCCCCTTTATGTCTATGTTATCTAGCATGCATGCTGTATAAAATCACTCTGAACAAACTGTAAAATTTGTTAAGATAAATAGGGGGAGATTGTTGGGAAAAATCCTTGATTTAACTAAACATATTAACTAAAAGTGATTTTATCCTCTAGGAATAAATTACCCATTGTATAGTAAGGGTAATCTGGTCATTAGATGTCTTAGGATGTCATACTCAACATAGGGTATCAGGACCAGACCAAGGGAAGCAAAATTGGGCTAAGTTATCATTTGTGTCGAATAGAATTCGACGCAACATCGAGTCCATATCGACGCCGCTCTGACTAGAAGTCCAGGTGGATCAACCCTTCTGTCGAAGTAACTCAAGTCGACGTTACGTCGAATAGATATCGACGTAAAGAGCAGGAACTTGTCGGAGTATCTAATGAAGTCGACGCAGCTTCTACTTCAACTCGACACAGAAGATGTTATCTGTCGAAAAGCCATCTAAAGTCGATGTAAACGTCGACTTCATCTCGACGCAAAAGATGAAGCTCAGAGCCAGGCAGATCAATACGACGTACACGTCGATAAGATATCGACGCAACGTCGAGTAGCAAAATTCAGTCGGAGCACAGTTGAAATTGAAGCTGTTTTTAGAAGAACTCGAAGCTACGTCGATAAGAGAAGAAATGAATTCGACGCTACATCGAATACAGTCTATAAAATGTAATCTTTTCAGCTGTCTCTCTAATCCTTCTTTCATGGCCCACGTCTTTCAAGACCGTTCCCCAACGGCTCAATAATTGCCTGAAATAGAAAGGAGCATTAAATAAGGACACAAAAGGTTTCTTGGAACCATATTCCTTGTAGGTTGTCGGGACGAGAATTAAAGAGGAAAGAAAGAGAATATCGTCAACAGATTACCTTTTCCAGGCATACCAGAAAGGGAAACATTTTTGAAATTAACTAGAGAGAATAAAAGGAGAAGAGAGGAAAGAATAAAAAAAGGCATAAATCACAATCAGCAGTCTCTTTCTTGCTAGTGATTCCTCTCCTTCTCCCTCTCAGGAACCCTAACACAAAGAGGAGAAAATAAAAGAAAGCTCTGTTGTTCTTCATCCACTGGAATAGAGGATCTGAAAGCTGCTTCTCATCACAAATCTTTTAACAGCCATATTTAAATGAACAGAAGCAAAAAGGATCTGACATACAAAGCACCTGCAACTTATCACTATCAAAAGCATGGGCTAATCAAGTGCAGATCCTGTGGAACATAATTGGCTGTTCTTCATACAACCCTATCAAGAATTCTAAGAACAGAATTCCTACAACCTTCTTTCTCATTCTGTAAAAGAGTTTTATTAATCTCTCTTCAAAGGATTCAGTGGTTCAAGATCTTCTTATCAAAAGATCTGGTAGAGAGTTTTGAGAATCACTCTTTCAAAGGATTCAGTGGTTCAAGATCTCCTTATCAAAAGATCTGGTGGTTCTAAGAGTCTCCTTATCAAAAGACTCAGGCACTGTAGTGCATCCCTACTAGGTTGTAGAAGAGGGGAGTACCCACATTTTGAGGAACCTCTATAAAAATCATTATGTCTTCTAGTTGCCAATTTTCTGTGCTGTCTCTATAGCTAGTTCATTTCACTGCTTACTGCTTTACATTACATCAATACTTTATTCTGCCTGAGATCTTTTTGTGAGCATAAATCCTTAGATTAAATTTATTGTTCCCACAATGTAATAGAAATAAATTTAAAACTCCATTCACCCCCTCTAGAGGACTCTCAGAGGCACACTGTGCACTTTGAAGGAGGTCGCTCGGGAGGAGGATGTCTCAGACGAACTCTCTGATGCAACAAACTCCACTCATCCCGCCCGCCAGGCCAGGGGGCCAGAAGTCGATCACCATCACCAACGTTAAGGAAGAGTTGGCCCGAGATAAGTTATCGAAAGAACCACTTGCGAAGCGATACGCGATGTGATAGAGGAAGAGTATGGCCAGGTTAGGCAATCTACTACTTTTGCTCACCATCCTCTGCATCACGACTCTCCATTATCGCCTCAGATCCTGGCTCACCTAGTTCTGTTTGGCTTCAAACTCCCCAACATTGAAACACTCGACGGGACGGACGACCCGTTAGAGTATGTCAACCATTTCACTACCATTATGAGAAATTACAATGCTCCAGATCAGCTTCTCTGTCAGGTGTTTCCAGCAACCTTTAAAGGGCAAGCACACACTTAGTTCTATTCTCTGCGAGATGGAGCCATAAATAGCTTTGCGTAAAATGCACAACAGTTCACTGACCAATTCCGTCCGAGACCCCTCCCATCTTTTAGGAATCCGCCAGAACAAGGGAGAGACCCTTAGGGTCCGTTCGTTTGGACGGAATTGGGCGGATGGAATTGGAATTGAGCTCCCAATTCCAATTCCGCTGTTCGGATGGCCTAATAATTAAATGGGAATTGGAATTCCCTCAATTCTTTTAAGAATCGATAATAGGTTAAACGCTCCCCCTCCCATTTCCGACCTCGCATGCTCGGACTTGACGATTCCGCGAGCCGCACGACATCGCCTCTTCTTCTCCCGCGTCGTTGCCGCTGCTTTCGTCGGCGAATCGTTTCCTTCTCCGGCGTCGGTGGCGCTCCGCTTGCCGCTCCGTTCTCCGGAGACGACATCACTTCGTCTTCTCCGCAGCATCAACGCTTAGGTGCGATTTTTCTACCTGCTTCTTCTCCGATGATGACATTCTTCCCGTTGGAAGCTGCGTTTTCAGGCTACCTACATTCCTGTAGAGGACATTCTTCCCGTTGTCCAGGCTACCTTGATTTTAGGATTAGGGTTTCCTGCTTTCCTGCGTGTTCCTCTGCATTCTTGGGATTTTTCTCCTGCTTTTCTGCGTTCCCTTCTGCATTCCTGAGATTTTGTTCCTCCTTTACTGCGTTTTTTGCTGCAATGATTTTGCTTATTCTTTACTACCGCCTCTTATGCCCAATCTCCCCTGGACCTCTTGATGTCCTCCCATAGAGCTTCAACGCACTTCTCAGTCAACATGCCATGCATGAGTCAGTAGCCAAACTAGGTGATTTTAATGTTTTATAGTTCTTACATATGCTTCTGGTTATGATATTTACTTTTGTCAGAGTTCTTAGATATGCTTTTGGATCTATTTGTTTTAAGTTCCACTAAAGTTAGCACAAATTTCAACTTTTGAATCTATTTGTTTTAATTCTACAACACATTCAACTTGATTAAATTTGAAAAAATGATCCACAACAACAACACTCAAGTCTTTATGCTACCATAGTGGGGTCAGCTATATGGATCTCACTAATGCCTAAGTACATCATGTCTTTCCTTATAGTTCCATCTGAAGCTGCGGATGAGATCAACATAGAAGAATCCGCAGATGAACATATTGCAACTGATATCGCTGAGGAGGTAGAGCCACGGCCGAAGAAGAAGAAGAAGAAGAAGAAGAAGAAGCATGCTACTGCAGCTGATATTATTGCAGATGCTGTTACTTCAATTGCAAGGAACTTCGAAAAGGAGAGCAGTGTGTCTGCTCAGCCGCCGCCACAGCTTTCGAGAGCTGATAGGATATATGCAACAATTGCAGTTATTCCAGATCTGACTGAGAATGAGATCATCAAAGCCATCAATATCTTGAACGTTGACGAAGCAAAGAGCGACGTGTTCATGGCTCTACCGATGCCGATCAGGAGGACATGGCTTCGATTGCATCTTGAAGATTGATAGCATTACCTAGCAACGTTATTAGTTTTTGGTTTTAATATATATATCTGGACTTTATATGTGAACCTTTTCATAGTCTATATTTTTGTATCTGGACTTTATTATGTGTGGAACCTTTTTATATTCTATATTCTTGTATCTGAACTTTATTATGTGTGGATCACCTAATATCGAATGCATAATTTTGCTGATGCCTTATTTTAATTGTAAATTTTAATTCCCGCCTCTTAATTTTTTTATGCAGCCGAACAACGGAATTGTTAATTCCAATTCCTGTAGACAGAATTCAAGTGTTAAGCCGAACAGCAGAATTAGAATTGACTTCAATTCCAATTCCTGCAGAATTGAAATTGATTTCAATTCCAATTCCCAACTCTGAATTCCATCCAAACGAACGGACCCTTAAGGATTTTTTTCGCCATTTCATTACCAATCCCTGGCAAATCCTAAGGATCGATCCTGATCTTCTGCGGGTTTTTTTTCCTTGGGGGTCTTCGTCCAAGTGGCTTTTACTCGACTCTGATGAAAGAGATGGTGCCGGGTAATCCCGATCTCGTTCATCGGGTAGAAGCTCAGATAGAAGCCAATGAGGCTTTCAAAGTGCACATGCAGCAGTTTGAAGGCAACCAAAAAAGGAAAAGGGGTTGGAGCAGGCCCCCAGAAGATAGGAAGAGTGGCAAAATGAGGAGCATCGCAGCGATGAACACCGTCGCGACCCCCGAAGAGATCTGGGTCCACGACCGCCCAGAGTTTACACCCCATTAAATACCACCAGAACTAGCGTACTCTATGCCATCCAGAATAACTCGGAGCTTCACATGCCAAGGATGTAAGATCCCTCTCCCGCACCGGAGAGTTCCCGGGGTCTACCTGACGAAGGGCTCGCATCGGTACTAGGAGGCATGATGGGGTGACATCTCAAACCTCCCTTTCTCAAGATATTTAATCTTATTGGTGACTACCCATTCTTACATACCCACTTCCTCTCTAGTTACTTTAACTTCATAAGGTGGTTTATAATTATCGGGACAAAATGCGACGATGTTCAATTGAAGATCAATCCTTGCCCCATTCTTAGTGACTAACTACGTCCTCACGTCATCACTAAATCCCTACCTAATGGTTCCAAATTCTGATATTAATCATAACTCAAGTTGCTGGTGGATCTCCCTTCATACCCCTTAACATATCGTTATCAAAATCCCATATTGATAATTTTACTAAACGCACCCCAAACCCAAACATTAAGTGTTAACACTAATTGGTTGATCTACCCGTCAATCTATGATGTACCCAATGTTCTAAAAATAAATAATTCAGTGTGTGAATATCAAATGGGGTCTAGATCAAATATTTCAATTTTTTACTATCCGCAGACCAAATTGTCCTCAAACATGATACATGACCTAAAAAAGAACTGCATAGTCCTCATTGCTAATATACATTCAAATATGGTTCCAGAAGTTATACAAATGATAAGTTACTAATTTCCATCCTCTTTACTTGATTATGTTTGGGGCCTAATAATCCAACTTCTTAATATTTAGGGAAACCCATCAATTTGTGCATGAAGTGTCAACTAGCATGGCCCAATGGGTCTAATAAAATTTACTGAGTTATGTTATGACCCAAAACAATGTTCAGCAATTATTCATAATTTTCTCCCTAATAAAATTCCAGAAAATTAATTAAATAATCAATGGTACTATTCCTAACATTGTGAATAAATTTTTCACGTATTTGTATAACTATAGAATGAACATCAACATGATTTGACATTTTTCTAATAGTACTTTATCATCTAAATTAAATAAATCATATAATCTCATTATTTCCACTTTGTGAAGGAACTACTGTAAATCATTATGGAATAATTACAACAATATTATCACTGCATTATGGTGATGTAACAAGTCCTCTGGCTAAGTGTCATAATTTTCTAGTTCCATTTAACAAGCAATAACAATTACTAAAGGAAAATGATAAAACTTCACTTTATGAAGGAACTATTGTGAATCATCAGAGAATAAATGTGAAAAAATTATCAAAACATTACTATGATCTAAGAAGTCTACTGACCAAGTTTCATAATTTTCCTAACTTCATTTGACCAGCAATATTAATTATTCTAAGAGACAAACAAATTCCAACTTGTGAAGGAACCATAGTAACTAATCATCAAATAAATATCATAAAATTCCTCGGATCTACTAATGATCTCAAAAGTATAACTAACAAGTTTCATAATTTTTCAAATTAGTTTAACCAACATTTATAATTAATTAAGGGAAACCTTAAAATTTCACTTTGTGAAGGAACCACTGTATATACTCATCAATAAAATCTAAATAAATTCCCAGAGGATAATAATGATCTTTAAAGTATACATAGCCAGTTTCATACAATTTTGAGTTCATATACTCATACACAAGTGTGATAGAATAAATGAGGGTAACTCAACTAATTACTACTTAATTATCTATTATATCTCTAAAAATCTCCATATAATTTACAGAGTGTAATTACACCTTCCAAAGGTTAATCCCAGAGTTTTGTAGCATTTCAGAAAGTTTTGAGCCTAAAATACTCATTTAGGCTCAATGTGACAAAATCACATAAACCTTAATTCCCTATGGAATTCAACCCCAAAGTTCATGATTTTCTCTGAGATGTAATATCTCATGATATCAAGTGCATGTTTTGAATTTCAGAAGAATTGACCAAGGCAATACCTATCAATTCACAAAACATCAAACTTGGCTAAGTGCACACCAAGTCTCTTACACTATATGTACACATGCATGTGTAATACACCATCATGCATAGGTCCAAATGACCTTAAATTTTGGTCAGAGACTAAGCATAATCAAATTATCTATTTGGCCAAAATTTGGGTTATTTTGAGTTGATTTAACCATGTAAACCTAGTACTACAGTATAATGCTCTATGCATGATAGTTTATAGGTAGTAGTCTAGATCACCTGGGGGGGGGGGGGGGGTGAATAGGTCTCTTTCTTTTCTTTCCTTTTTGAGCTTAGCTATTTTTAGTGAATGTAAAAGTTATAAGCACACACACAGAAAGCACACAAGCATATATAGAGGTTCCTCAAGACAGGGTGTCTTGAGTAGTCCTCTTTCCCCCTTCACCCATCTAACAATAAGTTAGACAGGACCAACTCCTCCAGCTCAGCTTCAAGAGCTTACAACTCAGATTCCTCAAAATCTCTTAGGTTTTCTCCAAACCTTACCTCAGGCTCAACAACCCTACAAACTCAAAGTCCTCCAACTCCTACCACTCAGAAATCTCCTAATTTCCTACCTCAGACCTATCAAGAAGTCCTACCTCAAATCTTCATAAAGATGATACACTCAAGCTGGGAGTACAACTCTACCCTCAGGCTAAGCTGCCCTGCAGCTCAGGCACAAAGGCCTTATAGATAAATAAAGTGTTAAAGATACAATAGAAGACTATATAAAGTAAACCTTTAGATCTTATCTTCTGTTGTCTTGAAACATAACTGTGAAGCATCAACTACATGTCTTGTTTCTCTTTGATCTTCTCCTTCAGCAAAGTTGAAGATCTACTTATTCTTCTTGAATGATTCATGAAGAACTATCTTATCTCCCAGCAGAGTTCAGCTTTTGCTTGAGAGATTGCCCTTCAGGAAGCTTGAAGAAGATAGAACTTGCAGCACACAATAAAGCTCTTCCCGATAGAACACTTGTCTTCTTTTAAACCTAACATATTCTTTTGTACTTCCTTCTGACTTTCAACGGCTATTAGAAGCACCTGACACAGCATGGGCATCTGCCAATAATATATCTTATTTTTTAGCAACTTGCACCAAAAATAGATCCCGCTAGTGCTTTATTCATATTTGAATCTATCTCAGCTGTTGGGCTGAGACAGCCTTCAGACTCAGCGACAACTTCTGACTTCATCTCAGCGGATTCGCTGAGACACACAGTCATCTCAATGGTTTTCCTCTATCTTCAGCTCAGTAGACCCAAACTTCTTCTCAGCAGTACCTGGCCTTGTCTTAACGGTTCAGCTGAGACTGAGAGGTTGTCTCAACGGTTTTGGCATTAAACCTCAGATCATATTCCACTTCTTGGAATAACCTAACCTTGCTTTAGCATGATACAAAATAGGGTTTATCAAATACAACATGTACTTAACATTGAGTGTGATGCCTCTTTAAATTAAGGGAACATTGAAGGCAATATTCCCAACAATCTCCCCCTATTTGAAGAAGGCAGAACATCCCCAATTCTAAGGTACATAATAAGAGAAAACTTATCATGAAATAAATTATATAGCATTCATGATATCATATCATATAAAAGTTGACATAACTTAGGCATTATAGATCATGGCAATATAAATTACATTTACGACAATCATAATAACAATATTGTTTATCAAGTCAATAACATTGTTAATTCATTATGTTCAGATATCACAGAATCTCTATAGCAATGATACTGACTATTACTAGGCTTTGACTAAGATTAGCCTCTAACATAAACCAATAGATTTAGCCAAAATTTCATTTTCATTTTTGTCAAAATGTTGAGACATTGTTTAAATTACATTTTGACTTTCAGAAGACAAAACTAAATACATTAATTAAAGTTCTTCTCCTCTTAGAAGATGTTGAGCATTCAGCATTGTCAGCAACAATTTATTTTCCTTTTGCTGATGCTTCCTTGTCTTTAGTAGCATCAACCTTATTTTCAGCAGCATTAGTAGCAGTGTCCTTTTCTGCATTTGCTGCTTCTATTTCAGCTAGCTTCTTCTTGTTTTCTTGCCTTTTGAAGTATATGTATGGCTTTGGAATGTACCTTGAAGGCATCCTCCTTGGGTTGTCCTTCCTCACCAGATTTTCCTTGAATATTCTTTCCCTTTTGCGTTTCTTTCCAAATGCTTTATCCATTCTTCAGAGTGATAGATTCTATCAATGTCTTTGCAGACTTGTCCATGGCTTAGCCATGCATTCAGAATTATGCTCTTGGATTCCTCACTCCAATATTCAAAATCCGGGTCTTTGCTCTGCTCCTCCCTTTGCTTAGCCATACATTCTTCAGCTAGCATCATGTGTTCTCTCTCTCTTCTCTTTGCCAATCTGACATTTTGAGCAATTTTCTCTTGATTAGGGAAGTCCCAATCTTCTTCTCTCTGCCTGTCCAGGAGGGGAAGGCTTAAGGCTATCCTTGTTCCTTGCAGAACTTTGAGGGCTAGCTCAGTGTTGGTTACAGCATTGGTATTCTCCCCCTTTCTGGCTTCTTCATATATTCTATGATTGTTGTCTTGGTTAGTTGTTGTGATTGAGCCAGAGAGGGTTTGGAAGACATTTTCAATGTCATCTTTTAGCTCATCCTTCAGCTTTACCGCCTCAGCATCCATTTGGGTAGCAGTTGAACACACATATTCCTCAATATGAGATGTTATATTCTGAAGCACCCCATTTGCTTTGCTGACATACTTTTTGACATATTTCATATTAGACTCTGCTAGTTTGAGGTCATTGTTGATGGATCTAAATATTTCAGATTGAGAGTTGACTGTCTTTTCAGCCATGACAAACCACTTGGTCATTTGTTGATTCAGATAGACAGTTTCATCCTTGATGGGATTTAGTTCAGCCATAACTTCAGTCTTTACATTGGAGATGGATTGATCTACATACTCCTTCACTGTAGAGGCTGACCTGTCAACATAATCCTTCATGGTTGTCATATGAGTATCTAGCATTATTTGGATAGCACTAAGAATGTTCTCATTTGACTGTGAGGAGATAGAGGTTGAGGCTTGCTAATCAATCACTACAGGTTCCTTGAGCTTTTGAGGGAGACTGGGAGGAGGGATAGATTCCACCTGGGGGGTAATCTGCCCTTGTACTTCCTGAATTATGGTATTTGGATTAATGACTGTAGTATTTTTCCTTTTGTCTTGATCATCCACTTGTGCAGCACAGTTGGCTATGTCAGCAACATGATCAGGAGGGACTCCATCATTATCCTCATCATCTCCATCATCAACAACATCATTATCAATATTATGATCATCAGATTTTCCTTGCTCCTCCGCCTCAGATAGAGCACTGGACTGTTCTTGATCAGTTGAGTCCAAAAAATCTAATACATCATCTTTGGAGCCTAAGTTCTCTACATCATGCTTTCCAGAGATACTATCATCAATCCCAACTGATGACTTCTTTGGCTTCTCCCCCTCAGACGGGGCATCGACTTGTCTTTGATTTGGTGAATCCCAGAGAGCTGGTAGATTATCAGGATTATGGTTGATTCTTCTTTCAAGATTTAAGAGGATAGTGTCAATCTTACTTTGGTTATCCTCAGGAGAATGAACTTTATCCTCATCAATCCTGACAGAGACTTCTTCAACATTATTATTATTATCAGCAACATCCATTTCAGATGGCTCTTGTTGTTGCTCCCCATCAGATAGGGCATCCAACTGGTCTTGAGGATCTGAAGTTGAGATTACTGTGGAATTGTTAGTAATTAACTAATTGACTGTTCAAGATTAGATACCATTATCAGTAATTTGAGGTTGAAGGATTAATTACCAAGGGTGTTAATTTTCTCCATGTCATTTTTCTTGACAGAATCAGCAGGCATATTTTGTGCATCTACAACACCTTTATCAGATGTAGCATCCTCATTATTGTCATCTAGAAGAACTTCTTTGTTTGGACTGCTGTGAGAGTTCAGATCAGCACCAGCATCCTCATCCTCATCAGAATGTTCTGACTCAGAACTTGAGACAACCATTCTGGACTTCTTGTGTTCTTTTGACATCTTCTTCTTCTTATCCTTTGCCACTGAGGGCTGGCTCATGTGGAGCACCCTAGTGAACCTATCCAGAGTTTTTATGTCCGTACTTTTTAGGTAGTGGAGATTTGACCCTTTGAGCTCTCAAACTTCTCAGGATAGGTGTTCAGAAGATAGAGGGACAGAATTCTTTCCAAGTTGGGGGCTTGCAGGCACTCTTTTAGTCTTTGAAAGATCACATTTCTCAGGATGTCTTCCTCTTCATGATAATCCTTGTCATCAGTTCAAATATGAACTGGGAGATGGTGTCATGGGAGCCTGGTTTACAAAGTATGGCCTTCCTAACTATGTCAGAGAGGAGCTTGCCTCTCTGATTGAAGAATTTCCTCTTCAGTGAGCCTTTTTGGGCATCACCATAGTTACACGAGGTTAGAGCTTTCTTCTTATCTTTATCTGAGATTTCTTCTTCCTCATCAAGACTGCATGGAGTTAAATGCAGACCTTTTTCTATCCTCTTGGAGGAGACTTTAATCTTTTCACCTCCAACCTTTGACTTTAAAGTAGACTTGGATGGGGAGATCCTTATATTACTGTACCATTCCAGAACTTCAGTTCTGAAATGACAGTGGACTCAGACAGAAGATATTCCAGACCTTGAGCTTCTAGAAGTTGAATCACCTCCTTTATTTCTTCTAGAGCATGAGCAAATCCATTTCTTACTACTTCATACCCTTCCTGAAGATCCTTAGAACTCTTTGGCGCCATTAGTTCTAAGAAAAACAAGATGATGAGATGGAAGGGAAGATGATTCGTCTCGGCGGCTGGGGAGTAAGGGTTTTGTAATTATCTTTACTCAACATTGATCTATTGATATAGGTTTGGTTTATGTTTTGATTTGCCCTAATGATTAAAGTTGATTGGACTTATTATTTTAAGTGATTTTAGTTCATTTAATGTTTAATTTTGACAAACAACAATTGAGACAACTCGTCTCAATGGAACCACTGAGACGATGATCTAAACCACTGGGACAGATAATTGTCAACCGCTGGGGCATTTTAGCTGTCTCACCGGTTCAGCTGGGATTCTCCCAGCTGTCTCAGCGGTTCAGCTAAAACAAGTATCCTGTTTTAACTGATCTTACAGACTAATATTAAACCATTTTGATTGGATTGGTTGATGTCCTAATCATGTCACTAAGTGTGTTGATGTGACAACATATTGTGCCAGAACATAACATTCAATCTATCATAGAGAACTGTCAATAAGACAAGTTAGTCACTATTCAATATTTATCATACCAAGATCAAACTTGAAAGCATTAAATTTAGCCTCATCCAATGGCTTTGTAAAGATTTCAGCAACTTGATTGTCAGTGGGGACAAATTCAAGGCATATATCTTTACATTCAACATGTTCTCTAATAAAATGATATCTTATCTCTATGTGCTTAGTCCTGCTATGAGAGACATGATTCTTAGTAATAGAGATAACACTGGATGAGTCACAATATAAAGGAAACTGACTTACCTTGAGGTTGTAATCCTCTAGCTGATGTTGTATCCACAGTGCACAGCAGCTACCTGCAGCTATATATTCTGACTCAGCAATGGAAATAGCCACACTAATTTTCTTCTTGCTGCTCCATTATATCAGCCTCCTTCCTAGGAATTGACAAGTACCACTTGTACTTTTCCTGTCTTCTTTGCATCCTACAAAATCTGCATCTGAAAAGCCAGTCAGTTCAAAATAATTGTTCTTAAGGTACCAAAGGCCAAGATGTTGGCTGCCTTTAAGGTATCTCAAAATCCTCTTTGCAACTGAGTAATGAGATTCTTTAGGGCATGCTTGGTACGTAGCACAAACACATGTATCATACATAATGTCTGGTCTACTAGCAGTTAGATACAACAAGGATCCAATAATGCACCAGTACATGGATTCATCAAAGGCCTTGCCCTTCTCATCCTTGTCCAGGGAAATGTTGGACCCCATGGGAGTTTTCATGGTGGAAGATGATTCCATCCCAAACTTCTTGATAAGCTCCCTAGTGTACTTTGCCTGAGAGATGAATATCCCCTCATCAGACTATTTCACTTGGAGGTCTAAAAAGTACTTGAGCTCTCCCATACTGCTCATCTCAAACTCCCCCTACATAAGGTTGGCAAACCTTTTGCAAAGGTTGTCATCTGTAGACCCAAAGATTATGTCATCAACATAAATTTGGACTAGAAGACACTTTCCCTTTGTTTCCCTAAGAAACAATGTGCTATCTATCTTTCCCCTCAAGAACTTATTCTTGATGAGAAAGCTAGACAAGGTCTCATACCAAGCCCTAGGGGCTTGCTTTAGACCACATAGTGTTTTTCTAAGTAAATAAACATGAGAAGTAAGGATAGGATGTACAAAACCTGATGGTTGTTCAACATATACCTCTTCCTTCAAGTTACCATTGAGGAAGGATGACTTGACATCCATATGGTATACTTTGAACCCCTTGTGGGCAGCATAGGCAAGGAATAGCCTAATAACTTCTAACCTTGCAACTGGGGCAAAGGTTTGATCAAAGTCTATACCTTCTTCTTGTCGATAGCCCTTGGCTACCAATCTAGCTTTGTTCTTGATGATGGTTCCATTCTCATCCAACTTGTTTCTGTATATCCATTTTGTGTCAATGATGTTGTGTCCTTGAGGTTTTGGCACCAACTTCCAGACTTTGCATCTCTTGAATTGAAGAAGCTCTTCTTGCATGGCTTGAATCCATAAAGTATCTTGATTGACCTCTTCAAACTTATTGGGCTCCAATTATGACAGGAAGTACAGGAATAGAGCTTCATTGTGAGCCCTACTTCTTATGATCACACCTTGATTCTCAGCTCCAATGATCTATTCTCTTGGATGATCTCTCAAGTGTCTTGTTGCTGTAGGCATCCTGTAAACAATCTGCACGTCTTCTTCTGGAACAGTAGGGTCTTCAGCAGCATGCACTTCTTCATCTTCAGGAATAGCAGCATCTATATAGGCTTTGCTGCTGCTGGGAATGTCTTGGATAAACATCTTTTCCAATTTCTGTTCATTTCCTGTCAAAACAGAAGAACTAGACCAACCCTTATAAAGTAGGCTGGTCTCATCAAACACTACATGCATAAACTCTTCTACAATATGAGTTTTCTTGTTGTATACTCTATAAGCTCTACTATGTGAGTTATAATATACAAGAACCCCTACATTGAATTTTTCTGCAAACTTTGTCAATTGAGATTTTCCATTATTTAAAATGTAGCATTTGCAACCAAAGATTCTAAAGTATGATATTATTGGTTGTTTACCTTTCAGAATCTCATATGGGATAATTCCAAGGACCTTATTGATGGAAGCTCTATTGAGAACATAACAAGCAGTATTGACTGCCTCAGCCCAGAAATATTCTGGGAGAGAGGAGTCACTAAGCAATATTCTCCCAACTTCTATCAAGGTCCTATTCCTCCTCTTAGACACACCATTATGCTGTGCAGTCCTTGGAGAGGAGAACTCTTGGGTGATACCAAATTCTTGACAAAACCTTATCATAACTTCTGATTGAAATTCTGTGCCATGGTCAGTCCTACTCCTAACCACAGTACATTGTAGATCATTCTGAATGGCCTTGACATGATTTATAAAGACATATAAGGTATCAGATTTCTTCTTTAGGAAGAATACCCATGTATACTTTGAGTGATCATCAACAATCACTAAGGTATACAACTTCCCACCTAGGCTCTGAATTGGCAAAGGACCAAACAAGTCCATGTGCAATAGACATAGACATCTTCCAGTGTCTTTTGAGCCAATACTTTTGAAAGTGGCCCTAGTTTGCTTACCCATTTGACAAGCATGACAGGGACCACTTTTAATACATTTTAGATTTGGACTATTCCTAACAAGGTTTTTAGAAAATAGTCTATACATTATCTTGTAGTTAATGTGGGCAAGTCTCTTGTGCCATTGAACACAAAGAGACTCACTTTCATTAGCTACAAGACACACAATAGATAGGGAATTATAGCAAATAAAATCTAAATAATATATATTCCCACTCCTAGTGCCTGAGAAAATGGTCTCCAAGTCATTTGACTTTTTGATCAAGCACTTGTCATTGTGGAATTCAATGACATAGCCTAGGTCACATAGTTGACTTATGCTTACAAGGTTGTGTTGCAACCCTTCAACATAAGCTACCCTTGTGATTGAGACTATGCCATTGGAGATTGTACCATATCCTTTGGTGACTCCTTTTCTAGATCCACCAAATGTAACTTTAGGTCCATTCTTCACAACTGTGTAGTCCTGTAGATGACTTCTGGTACCTGTCATGTGCCTTGAGCACCCACTGTCCAAGTACCATATTTATTTAAGGCTGGTACTTGAACTAACCTGCAATATAAAATTTACTATACCTTAGGAACCCAACTGATTTTGGGTCCTAGGTCCCTGCTAATACCATATGAAATATTCCTGGAAAGGATTTGTTTGGCTGGAGTGCCCTTTCTTGTAATTGGCACATTGGGGTTGTGCCAACAATCAATTGCAAAGTAACCCACTTTGCCACAACACCAACACTCATATATGTTGTATCTTCTTTTCTGTATAGATTTAGAAGTTGAGGTTTCCTTCTTCTGTCCAGGAAAGGATACAACTGCATTCTTCTTATTCCTTTCAGCAATCACTTGGATTTTTGCCTTCCTATAATCAGTCTTGACACCCATTTTCTGATTGTCATCAACAAATTTTAGCTTGGCAGCTAAGCAAGTGTTGATTGCAGCAGAAATTGGACCATTAGGCTTGGTTATAGGTCTGACAGTAGCCCTAATTTTTACTGGATGGGAGTTGGAAGATGCAGCCTCCTTTATCTTGAGTGTAGTAGTTGAGGTTCCAAAAACAAATAGTCCATGATGGGCCATCTGAATTTCCTCATGTGGAGCCTTTAAGGCACTCAAGCCTAACTCCTTTCTACTCCTATAGCCGTGAACATCTTTGCTCAAGCTATTGGAACTACCATTCAACAAGTGACCATATATGCTTTGTTGGTCATATATGTTGGATGGCATCATTACCTTCACAAAGGAAGCCTTTGGTTCAATTGAACCCTTGTCCTTACCCTTTGTGTTACCAGTTGCTGCCTCTTTATTGAATCCCAATCCTCTTTTATTATGGGAGGAGAAGGTGTCAATAATAGGTAGCACTGAGTTAGGCTTAGAGAACTGAGCCAATAACATCCTCTACTTAAGAAGCTTTTCCTCAAGATCCTTGATGATCTTGATTTTATGGCTTATGGTGCCAACATGGATAATTGACATTCCCCTTAACTTGCCAATTTCTTTTCTCATCTGAGCTAGCTGGGTAGCATGTTCAGTGCAATCAGTTTTTGCCTGCTTTAGGAAATCAATCTCTAGAGCTTGCTTCTTGGCTAACATCTTGCTCTTTTTTAGAGCTTCCAAGAGAGCACCATACCTGTCAATCAATTGATTGACATCTTCCTCAGATTCTGAATCACTTCCAACATTAGATGGAGTTGCTTCAGATCTAGACTTGTCTTATATTCAGAAGAAGAAATGCAGTTGATTAGTACCTGCTCATTGTCTGAATTGTTTTGACTGTCCTCATCTTCTGTTAGAGTCATCCGCCCATGGTCTTCTTGGATGTCTTCATCCTCCTCTATGTTACCGTCTGAATGTGACAGAGGGGCCCTGATTTCAATCTTGGCAGTAGGAAAGTCTTCATCCTCTTCTGCAACAAACAACCCAATGTAGGCTTTCTCCTCTTCATTTGAATCGGTGGTTGAGGACTCAGATTCACTCCAGCTCTTCCTCTTCTTTGCTAGGAAGGATTTTTCACCTTTCCTTTCCTTTTGGTGATGATGTTTCTTATCACCTTTCTCCTTTCTCTTGACTGGACATTTAGCAATGACATGTACAGGCTTGCTGCAGCAGTAACATATAACATTAGATGAAATATGTTTATCATGTTTATGGTCATACCTACACCCTTGGAGTGCTGCCTTTCAGATCTGCTGTGGTCCTTCCTAGGATGTGAAGAGGAGGAAGGTTTGTTCTTCCATTGCTTCCTCCTCATCAGCTTCTTGAAGTGTCTTTAGAAGGCAACAAACTCCTCATTAAATGAGGTGTTGTTAGAAGTGCAGTTCTCAGAATTTTCTATATCAACAACTTTTCATGGAGGAGACAACAATCTGGCTTTGCTCCTTTGGGGGTTGTCAACTTTGAGAGCCACAGTTTTCTCCGTTGCATGAGGCCTGGTGGATGTATCCTCCTCCTTCCTTGCAGACAGTTGCATCTCATAAGAGATCAACTTCCCAAACAATGTATGGGTAGGAGTTTCACCCAGCTTAACCACTTCCCTAATGGCACATATCTTTGTGTCCCAATCTCTAGTTAGAGATCTTCGAAATTTGTCATTTAGCTCATAGTCACTGAATACCCTTTCATAGGTCCCCAGCTCATTAACTATTCTGAAGAACCTTTCTAGCAGATAGATATGCTTTCCTGGCTGAGCTGCCTGAAAGCTTCATATTCCTGATTGAGGAGAGATTTCCTACCATCCCTCACTTCAATTGTCCCTTCCATATACACCACAAGTGTATCCCACATCTCCTTGGCTGTTGTACAGTGCACCAAGTTCTGGAAGGTAGAATCATCAATTGCATTCACAATAATATTCTGGGCTCTCTTATCCATTGTGAATAGTGCAAGTTCATCCTTGGTCAAGTCAGTAAAAAGCTTGACCACGTTCCTAGTTAGATCTATGGTGGATGATGTTTCAAAAGTAAAAGGACCCCGCTTCACAGTAATGTAGATCCTAGGGTCTGAGGCTTCCATGAACAACCTTACCCTTTGCTTCCATATGCCAAAGTTCTCTTTGTTGCATATGGGCAACTTCATAGACCCCATCTCTTTCCGCAATCCATTGGCAGCCATTGGATTCAGATATGACTACTCCTTTGTAGGATCTAGTCAGACAGTTAAGTCTTTTTTGAAAAATCTCGCTCTGATACCACTTGATAGTTTATAGGTAGTAGTCTAGATCACCTAGAGGAGGGGGGGGGGGGGGGGGGGGGGGGTGAATAGGTCTCTTTCTTTTATGTCCTTTTTGAGCCTAGCTATTTTTAGTGAATGTAAAAGTTATAAGCACACACACAGAAAGCACACAAGCATATGGAGGTTCCTCAAGACATGGTGTCTTGAGTAGTCCTCTTTCCCCCTTCACCCTTCTAACATTGAGTTAGACAGGGTCAACTTTTCCAACTCAGCTTCAAGAGCTTACAACTCAGATTCCTCAGAATCTCTCAGGCTTTCTCCAAACCTTACCTCAGGCTCAACAACCCTACAAACTCAGAGTCCTCCAACTCCTACCACTCAGAAATCTCCTGATTTCCTACCTCAGACTATCAAGAAGTCCTACCTCAGATCTTCACAAAGATCCAATGCTCAAGCTGGGAGTACATGTCTACCCTTAGGCTAAGCAGCCCTACAGCTCAGGCACAAAGGCCTTACAGATAAATAAAGTGGTAAAGATACAATAGAAGACTATCTAAAGTAAACCTTCAGATCTTGTCTTGTGTTGTCTTGAAACAGAACTGTGAAGCAACAACTACAGGTCTTGTTTCTCCTTGATCTTCTCCTTCAGCAAAGTTGAAGATCTACTTGTTCTTCTTGAATGATTCAGGAAGAACTATCTTATCTCCCAGCAGAGTTCATCCTTTGCTTGAGAGATTTCCCTTCAGGAAGCTTGAAGAAGATAGAACTTACAGCACACAATAAAGCTGTTCCCGATAGAACACTTATATTCTTTTAGACCTAACATCTTCTTTCATACTTCCTTTTGACTTTCAACGGCTATTAGAAGCCCCTGACACAGCATGAGCATCTACCAATAATATAACTTACTTTTCAGCCACTTCCGCCAAAAATAGATTACGCTAGTGCTTTATTCATATTTGAATCTGTCTTAGCGGTTTGGCTGAGACAACCTCCAGACTCAGCGACAACTTCTGTCTTCATCTCAGCGGCTCCGCTGAGACATACGGTCGTCTCAGCAATTTTCCTCTATCTGCAGCTCAGCAGACCCAGACTTCTTCTCAGCGGCACCTGGCCTTATCTCAGCGGTTTAGCTGAGACTGAGAGGTCGTCTCAGCGGTTTTGGCATTAAACCTCTGAACATATTCCACTTCTTGGAATAACCTAACCCTTCTTTAGCATGATACAAAATAGGGTTTATCAAATACAACATGTACTTAGCATCGAGTGTGATGCCTCTTCAAATCAAGGGAACATTGAAGGCAATATTCCCAACAATGCACACCAAATTCCCTTTTTCATGCATGTGGAATACACCAACATGCAGAGGTCCGAACGACCTTAAATATTTACCAGTGACTATTTATGATCTAATTAACATGCCACCCAAGATTTGGGTCATTTTTATATTCAATGAAGATTAAACACATAGAGCTTTTATCATTGACCTGAGCACTTCTTCAAATCAACAAAAATTGTTGGACACTGTTCCCAACAGAGGTAAAGAGTCCAAGAGTGTTACTATCACAACAAAATGAAGACAGTTTGATGGAAGGAAATGATGAAGAGATAAGATGCAACCTCGACCTTACAAAAGAGCTGAGAGATACATCAACAATCAGGTAGGAGCAAGTGAAGAGAAGAATGGCCAAGTACTTTGATAAAAATGTCAGAGTTAAAGAATTTGCTGTCGGTGATCTAATTCTCAAGAAGGTGGATGCATTAGCAAGATCTGGCTCAGTTGGAAAGCTCAATCCAAATTACGCAGGACCATTCATCGTGAAAGAAGTGCTCAAGAACGGAGTTTATCATCTCCAGCCTATGAAGGAGAAGAATTGTCACACACTTGGAGCGCAGATGATTTGAAGCGCTTCTTTTCTTAAAAAAAATGTATTTGCACATCTTTCTTTTCTTCTTGCAAGTATCCTGATGATGTTGTAACCTCTTGCACTTCATATATTGAAAGGAAAGCACCAAGATAGATTGTTATCAAGGCTAAAATCCTACCAAGCTAGACATCAACGGATCCTACTTGCCCCCCCCCCCCCCCCCCCCCCCCCGACTTGATGCTTGAGATGTAAATCTACCATGACCACAGATAGTGGGGAGATTTCACATCTGTGTAGTAGTAGCTCGCCAAGCTTGTATGGAGAATCTTTTGGATACTGGGTCCTTGCTGACATCTGGCACACCTCTGCATTTAGGGAGGTCTAGGTGAATGTCCAACTCTGTCAGGCATTATAGGACATCGTTACAGTCTTGATGATCCTTCCCAGGGAAAGCAATGTCGGTGTAGCCTCTCAGCATGACCACACCAGCCCTACTGATCATCTCGCTCTGTGACCCTCGAATACTCGTTGGTTAATGGATAGCCAAGGGGTGGTCAGGAGCATCTGTGACCATCTCCTGAGCCCTCGTGTGGCTAAGTTGCTACATGATGGAGTTTCAAAGGTGATCCGGAAGTTATCAAGTAGTTAGTCTTAATGCCAACGCGATATGAGCCTATAGGGTCGCACATAAGAGTGTTTGGAGATATTGGAGAAAGGATTGTGTTGGCATTACTCATATTGGATATGAGTGATAGGGCCAATCCTATGACTATTTGGAAAAGAGTTGGTTCGAGAAGACTACTCCTTAGATATTATGAATACTGTAGGGAGCATGTCGATAAAGGCTTCAAGACGATATTGTGAATATCGTGCAAGAAGACTTCGAGACGACATTGTGAATGTCGTCATGACAGATAGCCAGTTGTTAGGATCATAAGTTGATATTATGAATATCGACTCGTGATCAATGTCATCGAGAACGTATCAACGACATAGACTCATAAATATTTTGTCGAGTTGTCTCGACGATTTCGTCGAGATGTCTCAATGATTTCATCGAGACTGTCTCGACGAATGATCCATGTCATCGAGACTATCTCGATGACATTGACTGTCACTATTCATTTCGTCGAGACTGTCTCGACAATTTCGTTGAGATGTCTCGACGAATAAATTGGTCCCGACGAGATTTTATATTCGATTTTATTCTTGGTCTGCAGATAGAGAAAAACTACTGTCTACTTTCTACTCCTGGGTATATAATGCAAAACACTTTAGGTTTTCATTAATCGATCAATAAGAATATCGGAAGCTAAGTGGGCGATGCGAGATGAGGACGACGATCCCGATCGACGGCCCGTAGCTGTGCGAGAAATCTGTCGTCGCTTTTGGAGATCAGGTAAGATGAGTTCCTGTCGATCTTGTCGCTGCTTCTGTATACACGTCGCCGCCTCTCCTTAGACGGATTTAGCAATCTGTGGTGATGTAGAGGGCATTCCTTCTCCGACGTAGTTCTTGTTCGACAAGTACTTAGGGTTCTTCGGCGCTTCTGTGGACTTTTGTAGGGGTGTGGATCTATTTCTACACTAACTCCTTCAAACGGGCTTGTCGATCTCGACAGGGCCACAGGAACAAGGAAGAAGAAGAATCGGAATAGGATTCAATTCCGAGAAGAACTTCTTGGACCATCATATTGAGTAGTGACTCAATTCTACACAGGTAATTTATTTTTTTGCTAGAATTTTTTGATTCATGGTTAAAGCAAGATCCTGTTATTTCTCTTCTAGGTTGTTCTTGAATATTCTATTGCGCACATCTGATGTGTCTACCCCTAAGTAAAACCCAACAGTGGTATCAGAGCTAGGTTCTGCGATTTCCATATTTCAGAAATTGTTCCATTTGCAGTAACCGTCTTTCTTTATGATTAGTTTGTGAAACTAAAGCATATAGGGACTAGCTTGTCTACTGCCATAAGGGTGTTTGCCTGTGCTAGCATCCGATATATGTAAATCCAAAGATTTAGAACTGTTCTAAATATTCAGATTTAATCCATATCATCAAGTGTTGATGGTTTTGCACATCTGGAATGTATCTGGGTTATGCTTGTTGTTTCTTTCATGATTATGAATTGTGTGCACATTGATTAAATGTTAATCAAGATTAATTGTTAATCAAACATCATTAAAATCCCTTAAAAATTAATATTTAGTATTTGGATGCCTTCCGATGGATGACACTCTTCCTGCCTCGATCGATGAAGTAGCTCGCATAAACTCTCCGAATTGATATTAAGGGTTATCAATTTGAATAAAATAGTGGGAGTTTTTAATAAAAATCCTTGTTAAAATAAAATGTATTTTGAAATATGGTACTAAAATGTTTTACAAATTTATTGTAGAATTTCCATGGCAAGTGGATCTCACTCCATCCTGTCCCTGAGATCCATCCTTGAGAAGGACAAGCTCAACGAGATGAACTTCCATGACTGATATAGAAACCTGAGGATTGTCCTCAGGAAGGAGCGTAAGCTCTATGTTTTGGAAGAGGAAGCACCCACAGAGTAGACCGGGAATGCTCCCTGAGCAGGCAAAGATGCTTACAAGAAGTATCAGGATGATACCCTGGATGTTGAATGCCTCATACTTGCTACCATGTTCTCTGAGCTTCAGAAACAACACGAGAGCATGTGTGGTTATAAGATAATTGAGCACCTCAAGAAAATGTTCGAGGGGCAAGCTCGGCAAGAGAGGTTTGACATATCCAAGGCATTGTTTCAGTGCAAAATGGGAGCTCGAGATTTAGCAGGGACTCATGTACTCAAAATGATTGGGTATATTGAGAACCTTGAAAGATTGGGTTTTCCCTTGGCCAAGAGTTGGTCATTGATCTGATCCTGCAATCATTGTCGGACTGTTATGAGCAGTTTATCTTGAACTACAACATGAATGAAATAGACAAGACACTGCCCGAGCTCCTTGACATGTTGAGAACTATCGAAAATAATATGAAGAAGGCCAAACCTGCTAGCCCCATACCGATGGTGCATAAAGGCAAGGACAAGGCTACGGGATCAAAGAAGACGAACATATGATCTAAGTCTTATCTTGATCCCAAGTCTGCAGAACTGAAAAGAAAGGTCTGGCTAAGGAAGGGATGTGCCACCTTTGCGGCAAGGCAGGGCATTGGAGGAGGAACTGTCCTCTTAATATTGAGGATCCACAGAAGAAGAAGGGAAGTGTGACTTCCGCTTCAGGTATTTTTGTTATAGAAATAAACCTTTCTGCTCCTTCATCTTGGGTATTGGATACTGAATGCGGTTCTCACATTTGCATAAATGTGCAGAAACTGGGAAGGAGAAGAATGCTGAGTAAAGGAGAGGTAGACATGCGCGCTGGGAATGGAGCAAAAGTTGTTGTTGTTGCCTTTGGAGTCTATCATCTATTTTTGCCCACTGGGTTTGTAATAGAACTAGATAACTGTTATTTTGTTCAAGCCATAACTCAAAACATTATATCCATTTCATGCCTTGACATGAAGGGTTTTTCATTTGTAATTAAGAACAATTTTTGTTCAATTTTTATGAATGGCGTTTATTATGGTGTAGCCCAATTGTTTAATGGTTTATATATTTTGAACTTAGACCAACCGATCTATAATGTAGAAAATACTAAAAGACTAAGAGCAAATTACTCGAATCCTGCATACCTTTGACATTGTCGTTTAGGCCATATAAACGAGAAACGCATATCCAAGCTCCATAGAGATGGACTGCTGGACTCATTTGATTATGAATCATTTGAGAGATGCAAGTCTTGCTTATTAGGCAAAATAAATAAAGCCCCTTTCACTGGACATACTGAAAGGGTTGATGATCTTTTGGGTATCATACATAGTTATGTATGGGGACCCATGAATTCTATGGATGTAGGTGGGTTTCACTACTTCATTACATTTGCTGATGATTTCAGTAGATACAGATACATGTTTCTGATGAAGAATAAATCAGAATCCTTTGAAAAGTTCAAGGAGTTCCCGAATGAAATACAAAACCAACCAGGTAAAATAATTAAAGCACTCCGATCTGATCGTGGTGGCGAATATTTGAGTCAGGATTTCCGTGATCATCTGAAAGAGTGTGGTATTGTATCACAGCCCACTCCACCTAAAACACCACATCATAATGGTGTTTCTGATCGGAGAAATCGTACTTTGTTAGACATGGTACGGTCGATGTTGAGTCATGCAAATTTGCCCGTTTCCTTTTGGGGGTTTTGCTCTAGAGACAACTGCTTTCACACTAAATCGAGTTTCGACAAAAATGGTTCAAAAGACACCATATGAGATATGGACTGGGAAGCATCCTAGTATGTCTTTCATTAAGATTTGGGGCTGTGAGGCATACGTGCGACGTCAAATGCCTGACAAGATGGAACCCACGTCAGATAAGTGTTATCTTGTGGGATATCCTAGGGAAACCAAAGGGTATGACCTTTACCTGCAATCCGAGGGAAAAGTTTTTGTCGCAAGGAGTGGTGTTTTTCTAGAGAAAGAATTTCTGCCTAGAGAGAATGCCAAGGTAGAACTTGAAGAGGTTCAAGAACCACAAACAATGAATAAACCAGAATTGGAACCTAAGCAATGGCTACAAACTATTATAGCTGGAGAACCTACTGACAAAACACAAGTCCTATGTAGATCCGGTAGACCTAGAGTTGAGCCTGAGAGATATGGATTTCTCATGTCTCAAATAGGTAGTGTGTTGCTTATGGATCACGGTGATGAGCCTGTAACCAACCAAGAGGCTATGAAGTGGCTTGAAGCCATGAAATCTAAAATGGACTCCATGTATGCAAACCAAGTTTGGACCTTGTTAGAACCACCTGAAGGGGTATGCCTCATAGGGTGCAAGTGGGTCTTCAAGAAGAAGACCGACATGGATGGGAATGTACAAACATTCAAAGGGCGAATGATGGATAAAGGTTTCAAGCAAATTCATGGTGTTGACTATGATGAAACCATTTCCCCTATTCTTATGGTTACATCCATCAAAATTCTACTTGCTATTGTTGCGTATTATGACTACGAGATCTGCCAAATGGATGTCAAAATGACTTTCCTTAATAGAAACCTCCTTGAGGAAGCGTATATGACACAACCTGAGAGTTTTGTATCTCCAAGTGAAGCCACTAAAATATGCAAGTTGAATCGATCCATTTATGGATTGAACAAGCTTCCCGAAGTTGGAATCTACATTTTGATGAGAAAATCAAATATTTTGGTTTCATCCAGAATGAGGATGAGCCTTGTGTTTACAAGAGGATTTGTGGGAGCATTGTCGTATTCCTGATATTGTATGTAGATGCCATACTACTGATTGGGAATGATATTCCAACCCTACAAGCTGTTAAGAACAAGCTATGGGACTACTTTTCTATGAAGGACCTGGGTGAAGCGACTTATATACTTGGTATTAAGATCTATAGAGATTGATCGAAGAAGTTGTTGGGTTTGACCCAGAGTACATACATTGAGAAGGTGTTGAAACGATTCAACATGCTTGAGTCCAAGAATGGATTCTTACCCATGTTACATGGTGTAAGTCTCTCTAAGGACCAGTGTCCTAAATCTTTAGAAGATAAGGACCGTATGAAGTTGATTCCATATGATTCGGCAATTGGATCTTTCATGTACGCAATGTTGTGTACTCGACCCGATGTCTCATATGCTTTGAGCATAACGAGCAGATATCAGTCTGAGCCTATTGATGGTCACTAGACAACAGTCAAGAATTCCTCAAGTACTTGAGAAGAACTAAGGATGTGTTCTTGGTGTTTGGTGGAGAGGAAGAGCTCGTTGTAAAAGGTTACCCAGATGTTAGCTTACAAACTGACTGGGATGACTCAAAATCCTAGTTAGGGTTTGTATTTTTCCTTAATGGAGGGGTTGTGAGATGGAAGAGTTCCAAGCAAGAGACAGTTGCCGATTCTATGACAGAAGTTGAGTATATTTCCACTGCTAATGCGACAAAGGAGGCTGTATGGATTAGGAAATCTATTGGCGAGCTCAATGTAGTTCCTAGCATTATTGATCCCGTAGTTCTCTACTGTGACAACAATGGTGCAATTACACAAGCTAAGGAACCTAGATCTCATCAACCCTCCATGCATATACTTCGGCGGTTCCATCTTATTAGATAGATTGTCGATCAAGGAGAAGTGGACATTTGCAGAGTACTGACAGAAGAGAATATATCATTTGAGGTGGAGGTCTTGAGAGTAAAGAGGCATTCTTTTACTTCTGTTTTAGTGATTTTGGCTTGTTCTTTTGGCTTGAACCAACAATCTCTCTGAGAATGGTTCTAAATTTTACATTTTTTGCACCAGAAGAAGCAATTTTTGTTTCATGATTCTATTTTTTGCATATGAGGCAAGTTCGATTTTGTTGGGTTGGAGGTTTTAGCTTATCTTTGTCTCTGAATCCTATTTTCTTTCCATTGAAGAGGTTTTGAGTCTGGGTTCTGAAACCTTCTCCCTCAAACTTTTTCTTCTCTTCTGATTTATTATGTCTGAAGTTTATTTTGGTTTGAAAAATCTTATCTAAGGGTACTGCATCCTCGGAGATTAAGTCCTCATGAGACTGCAGTGATCCTAGCAGGTCTGTGTTAAATTTTTTGATTTGAATCATTTAGGAGTAAGCAGGAGTTGCATCAACTGAGTTATAGCCAAACAACCACAATATGCCACACAGCAACACAAAGCTTTATTGAATCATAACACTTGATTACAGTGCGAGGTATACATAGCGAGACATGATTCATAAGAATCACGGAGGAGAGAAAAACAAAACACACCAAAAACAAAACTGGCGGCTTGACAAGCAGAGACTGCTGAACTCCAGAGATCGCCTGGCTTGACCTGAGACCGCACGAACAGAAAATAGCCAAGATGACTTCAGACCTCCACCTCAGACCGCACTGCATGATGCCACCTCAAACCGCACGAACTGGAGCTTATTTGAACAAAGAACAGAAGCTGTCGCCAGACTGCAACTCAGATCGCCTAACCGCTGAAGGTCGCCTGATCGCTAAGCTCGCTGCAAACAGCACAAGAACAATCATAAACCAGTTCGCAGACACGCCACTGCCGAACTGTTTATTCAAGCCGCTGGGAAATCACCAAGGAAGGAGACCGCAACCTGCTGACCGCAAACCTGCGAACACAACAAACAGTCAACTCGCTTCTGAGACCGCCCGACCTCAAGGTTGAGACCGCACGAAATAACCCAGGCTCTAGTTCTTATAGTTCTCGTTATGAATGACGGGCCATGCACCCCTATTTATAGGCGACAAGACGGATGTCGTCACCGCCACAAAAGAGATACAGTCACCACCCGCCAGATCGCCAGCGGTCTCATAGAGCAGACCGCGCGATCACATCACTTGGACAATACCCTATCCAAGACCGCAGATCAGCAGCAGACCGCGCAAAAGCCACGCGAACACAAGAACACTCCTTCCTTAGATCACCAGGAGCAAACCAAGAACATCTGGTCGACTTCAGATAAGTCGCCAGATCGCCCAACATAAGCCGCCCGGTCAAGAACAGACCGCCCGGTCTTCTACGAAGAAGGTAGACCAACCAAGTAGAACAAAACGGGAAGAGACCGGAACATACAAGAACAAACTGGCCGGTCACACCAGACCGGCAGAGCCAGACCGGCAGAGCCAGACCGGCAGAGCCAGACCGGCAGAGCCAGACCGGCAGAGCCAGACCGGCAGAGCCAGACCGGCAGATCCAGACCGGCAGAGCACCAGAATAGAGACCGCGCGGTCACTGCGGTCACCAAATTTCAGACCGCCGTCCACCTTCCACTTCACTTCAATAATTTCAACACTCCCCCTTGAAGTGGGAAGTGGAAACTATCCCAAGTAAACTCCGCAACCGAGTAAATGGTCCCTTCGCCAGCAGCTTTGTGAAGATGTCTGCAACATTGTCCGCACTCCGAACATGCTCGACCATAAGAGATCCTCCCAACACCTTTTCACGAATGAAATGGTGCTCAATCTCAATATGCTTGGTCCTCGCGTGACAAACTGGATTATTAACCAGCTTGAGAACACTCTCATTGTCCCTGCGTAGCATAGTGGGACCTCGAACCTCCTCATGAATGTCCTCCACCAACCTCTTAAGCCAAACGGCTTCCTGAGCTGCCAAGGCCGAAACCTTGTATTCCGCTTCTGTGGTAGATACGGACACCGAGTCCTACTTTTTGTTGCACCAAGAAATAGCTGTGGGGCCAGTCATAAAGACAAAACCAGATGTTGATCTCTGATCATCCACGTCTCCCCCATAATCAACATCCATGTATCCAAGCAACTCCAAGCTTGACCCTCTCCTATATAGGAGACCCAAATCAGAGGTCGACTTCACATACTTCAAAATTCCTTTCGCCGCTAAAAGATGAGGCTTTCGTGGCTCCGCCATGTACCGACTCACTTTGCCAACTGCATAAGCAATATCTGGCCCCGTGATGGTCAAGTAAATCAAGCTCCCAACCAGAGCTCGGAACACCAATGGATCAGATAGAACTCTTCCCTCATCCTTTCGAAGTTTATGATGCTGTTCTAGGGTATAGAGCTGCTCTTCCCTTCCTCCATGCCGAATCGATGAACGATCAGCTCCGCATATCCAGCCTGAGAAACGAGCACTCCGCTCTCTGCCTCTGAACCTCGAGTCCAAGGAAATGGTGAAGCTTACCCAGATCCTTCATCTCAAACCTGATAGCAAGCTCGGCTCTCAGCCTCGCTACTGCCTCCTTCGAGTTCCCGGTGATAATCATGTCATCCACATATAGCAGAACAATAACCCGAAGTGCCCCCTCCTTCTTGATGAACAAGCTAGAATCAGAGTCTGAAGCAAAGAACCCGCAGAATAGAAGATACTCCGCGATCTTCCCATACCACGCCCGAGGCGCTTGCTTCAACCCATACAGGGCCTTCTTCAGTTTGTAGACGTAGTCTGGACAATCCTCCGAGATGAAGCCCGGCGGCTAGATCATGAAGATATCCCTGTCAATCTCTCCGTATAAGAAAACATTCTTCACATCGAGCTGTCAAATCTCCCATCCACTAGATGCCGCCAAAGCAATAACAAATCGAACCGAAGTCATCTTTGCCACTGGACTGAACGTCTCATCATAATCTTCTCCATACTGCTGTGAGAACCCGCGATCCACAAGGCGAGCCTTGTATCGCTCGATCATGCCGTCAACTTTCTTCTTGAGCTTATAAACCCATTTGCATGTCACAGGGGTAATGCCCTTGGGCCTGGGCACTAGAGACCAAGTCTCATTCTTCTTGAGAGCATCCATCTCCTCCTGCATAGCAATGTCCCACTGCTTCACGCCTTTGGCCTTCTCAAAGCTCGACGGCTCCCTCTCATCCAAGGGACCAGCGAAGAAACTTGAGACAAAGCTCACCATGTTTCCTCCTGTGTATCGATCCGGTGGCTTGATAGTCCTCTTCGACCTCCTAAGAGGTTGCTCCTGACTAACCACCTCCTCAGCTGCTTCTTCTGTGCTAGCTCCTCTTCCAGACGAACTTGGAGCATCACTCCCCCTGCTTCTAGAACCTGAAGCCTCCATCTCAGAGCTTGACACAGCTGGAGCTCCTGGTGAAACAGGCAACTCCACTTGAAGATTTCCCGCAGCCTTCACTTCTTCATCAACCCTGCTCTCCGGTAGTTTTACTCCTGAACTCCCCTTGTAGGAAGTCACCTCATCGAACACCACATCCCGAGATACCACTGATCTCCGTGTCTCAGGATCCATGCATCTCCATCCTTTCTTCCGCTCATCATACCCAATAAAGACTAGCTTCCCTGCTTTCGCATCTAGCTTTGTCCAAAGAGCATCAGGGATATGCACATAACAGGTTGACCCGACCACCTAAAAGTGTGCAACACTTGGTTTCTCCTTGAACATCAGTTCCTGAGGGTCTTCATGTTGATAGGACTTAGAGGCATCCTGTTGATGACGTATGCCGCACAAGACATTCCCTCCGCCCAAAAGGACTTTGTGATACTCTTTGCATGAAGCCAGCATTTGCAGGTTTCCGTCAGATGACGGATCTTCCGCTCTGCAACGCCATTTTGCTGTGGAGTATGGGCACAAGTAATCTCTCTCCGAACGCCGTGCTTCCTGCAAAAACTTGAGAACTCACCAGAGGTGAACTACCCACCATTGTCAGTTCTCAACTTTTTCAACCGCAGGCCTAACCGACCTTCTACCAGCTCCTTGAACTCCACGAACTTCGCAAAAGCTTCCGACTTCTCTTTCAGAAAATACACCCAGACATATCTGGTGTAATCGTCAATCAACACCAACATATATCTGTTGCCTCCAAGGCTTGGGGTGGCAGTCGGTCCCATCAAATCACCGTGAATGCACTCCAATGGCTCTTTGCATCTTGTTTGCGATTTATCAAATGGAAGTCGATGAGACTTACCAAACTGACATCCCGCACAAACATGACCGTCTCCATAGGAGGACAAGCTAGGCAAGCCCTTGACAAGGCCCCTTACCACCATAGCCTTCAATTTGCCCATGCCTACATGCCCCAACCTTTCATGCCAGATAGCCGCGCTATTGTTGGTCTTCATCTTGTCAACATAGGTACTTGTCGATAAAACGAACAAGTCCTTCACCTGCTTTCCAACATGAATAACATCTCCCTTTATCTCCGGTTAAGTTTTAAGAAACTTCACTTCTGTTGGGCCAAACAGAACGTGATAACCGGTATCGACCGCATTGGTCACAGAGAAGAGATTCTTCTTCATACCAGACACGTGATAAACACTCCTCAATGTGAGTGGACCCTTATCACTGCTCAGAGAGACAATACCTTCTTGTTCTACTGCATGAACAGAATTATCAGCCTTAATGATAGCATTGTTACCTGAGTAAGGCGCCAAAGAAGAGAACTTTGATTCATCCCCGGTGAGGTGATGCCCACACCCTGAATCCACGATCCAATCCTCTTCGAAGTTGATGGCAGCCCAGGCCTTAATGGCCATGGCCGTCATATTGGCCGCAAAGGCTCCTCCCCATCCAGCTTCATCAGACTTTGGCTTCTCCTTCTCCGCTGCATGTCCCGGCTGAAGATTAACCCGACAATCCTTCTTGAAGTGGCCGGTCTTATTGCACCTGAAGCACCTTGGTCCCTCTCCCTTCTTCTTCCCATCAGACTTAGAAGCATAACCCCTATCCTGCTGACCTGAAGTAGAGGGTCCATCCTGACCTGGCTTCTTCTTCTCCCACTTCTTCTTCTTTTTCCCTGAGAACAACACATCACTATCTCCCCCAGAGATAGAAGTCCCCGCCATCTGTCTAGCCAAACTTTCCTGCGAAGCAAGTAAGTTCTCCAGCTCCAACAGAGATGGTTGATTTGCCCAACCCTGAACTGACATCACAAAGGCAAGATACTCCTTCCGCAATCCGCGGATGATATGCCTCTTCAGTTTTGCCTCTGAGATGGGCTCATCAGGGTCCAATGCAGAAATCTCTGCTGTGAGGTTCTTCATCTTGAGAAAGAAGGTAGAGATAGAAAGATCACCTTGAGAGGCCTTCGCCAACTCATTTTCAAGAAACTATAGCCGAGCTACATTTTTCTTATTGAACAACCCGTCCAAAGACGTCCAAATCTCAGCAGCAGATTTACATCCAATGATGTGATCGAATAGCTCTGGTGAGATAGCCCTCTTGAGTGTGAACTCTGCCTTTGCATTAGTCCTCCTCCAAAGTCTCACCTCTACCATATTATCTCCTGCTAGAAACACTTCTTGTTTGTCTTCTCCTCCAACTATCTCCCATAGATCCTCGCCAAGTAAGTAACTCTCCATACACGACCTCCATTTCTTATAGTTAGTCGATGTGAGGAGTTCAATACCAAGCCCTCTTGCGTATCCAGCTTCCATGGCAAACTATGTGGTCTCTTCTTCACAAAGACGATGGCAACTCAAGTTGATCACTACTTATCCACTCCAACAACCTCGCTTTGATACCATGTTAAAATTTTTGATTGGAATCGTTTAGGAGTAAGCAGGAGTTGCATTAACTGAGTTATAGCCAAACAACCACAATATGCCACACAGCAACTCAAAGCTTTATTGAATCACAATACTTGATTACAGTGCGAGGTATACATGGCGAGACATGATTCATAAGAATCACGAAGGAGAGAAAAATAAAACACACCAAAAACAAAACTGGCGGCTTGACAAGCAGAGACCGCACAGACCACTGAACTCCAGAGATCGCCCGGCTTGACCTGAGACCGCACGAACAGAAAACAGCCAAGATTACTTCAGACCTCCGCCTCAGACCGCACTGCAAGACGCCACCTCAGACCGCACGAACTGGAGCTTATTTGAACAAAGAACAGAAGCTGTCGCCAGACCGCAACTCAGATCGCCTAACCGCTGAAGGTCGCCTGATCACTGAGCTCGCTGCGAACAACACAAGAACAATCATAAACTAGTTTGTAGACACGCCGCTGCCGAACTATTTATTCAAGCCGCTGGGAAATCACCAAGGAAGGAGACCGCAACCTGCTGACCGCAAACCTGCGAACACAACAAACAGTCAATTTGCTTCCGAGACCGCCCGACCTCAAGGTTGAGACTGCACGAAATAACCCAGGCTCTAGTTCTTACAGTTCTCGTTATGAATGATGGGTCATGCACCCCTATTTATAGGCGACAAGACAGATGTCGTCACCGCCACAAAAGAGATATAGTCATCACCCGCCAGATCGCCAGCGGTCTCACAGAGCAGACCGCGCGATCACATCACTTGGACAACACCCTGTCCAAGACCACAGATCATTAGCAGACCGCACACAATCCGCGCGAACAGAAGAACACTCCTTCCTTAGATCACCAGGAGCAAACCAAGAACATCTGGCCGACTTCAGATAAGTCGCCAGATCACCCAGCATAAGCCGCCCGGTCAAGAACAGACCGCCCGGTCTTCTACGAAGAAGGTAGACCAACCAAGTAGAACAACCCGGGAAGAGACCGGAACATACAAGAACAAACCGGCCGGTCACACCAGACCGCCAGATCCAGACCGGCAGAGCACCAGAATAGAGACCGCGCGGTCACTGTGGTCACCAAATTTCATACCGCCGGCCACCTTCCACTTCACTTCAATAATTTCAACAGTCTGTTACAGTGAGTGTATCAATATTTTTGGCCTCTAGGATAGCTGATACTATATGTTTGTGGGATTTTGGCATTACAACAACAACACTCAAGCCTTTATCCCAGTATAGTGAGGTTGACTATATGGATCCTTTGTCGCCTTTGTGCCCTATCTTTAGTCACAATCTCACTAATGTCTAAGTACACCAGTCGGTACTCTGCATGATGGTCATGTTAGATCAATGGGTATTAGATACCTGAATGATCATCTTTAGTGTGAGTCTTGCGAATTATATGTTAGTCGGTCGTATGTTCATATGATGAATTGTGATTTGTACTATGTATTTCTTTTTACATTTATGGCAAGTTCTTTTGTTATGTCAATTTGTTTCTATATTTGATATAGTAGTTAACATAATAAATGTCCTTAGAATGTTTGTTTTCATAGGAATTCAAGTGCGTGACTTGAATGTGAGGGTCTATAGTTATTTAAAGCATCATTCTTAAATGGTCCGTGGTCGAGGTATCATCATAGAAATTTGGGCGAGGATGATACACCAAGACTAGTATATGGGTGATTGATCGGTTCTCATAGGTCATGATATGGGATATCAAGTCATCACATAGGTACTTGTTATGAACAAGTTGTACTGGATAGACCCACCGTGAGACTACTTTGTGGATTGTTATATGAATGTGTCATAAGTAGATCTCAAGTAACAATGATGTTTGTGGTTCTTTGACCTGAAGTCACAGCATTCATCAAGTGAGGAAGAGCATATTTTGATGCCATCTTAAGCCTTCCTTGAGAAAGGTTGATGATAAGGGTAGTTATTGAGTATGTTACGAATCACTTGGGTGTTTGTGTGTGGACAGAAATGGAATTTTTCCTCTTATATGACAGGATTTACATCCATGGGCTGCTTGATGGAATGAGACTGAGAAATGCATGGCCATGCTGGGTTGAGCCAATATATGATATTGAGCTCACCACTTTCAGAAGGTTTATTCTAGATCAAGAAAGCATGGGTTGAATAATTATGAGGGTACACGGTCCATGCCTCTAGTTCAATACGGATGTAAAGGACAAAGAAACGTGACAACACTGATACGTTGTTCACGGACAACCTTGTTTGAGTTATGAACTTCTATTGTTTGGGTAGTAATGATGCATTGCTAGATGCCGCTCATTATCTGTGAGACTTTTGTTGATACATTCTAGATCAAGTGGGAGACTGTTGGAGTTTTTAAGGTGATCTAGAAGTTATCAAGTAGTTAGTCTTACAACCGACGCGATATGAGCCTATAGGGTCGCACATAAGAGCATTTGGAGAAATTGGAGAAAAGATTGTGTTGGCCTTGCTCATATTGGGTATGAGTGATAGGACCAATCCCGTGACTATTTGGAATGAGTTGGTTCGGGAAGACTACTCCTTAGATATTGTGGATATTGTAGGGAGCATGTCGATAAAGGATTCAAGACGATATTGTGAATATCGTGCGAGAAGACTTCGAGATGACATTAAGAATGTCATCATGACAGATAACATGTTGTCGGGATCACAAGCTGATATTATGAATATCGACTTGTGATCAATGTCGTCGATAATGTCTCGACGACATAGACTCATGGATATTTCGTCGAGATGTCTCGACGATTTTGTCAAGATGTCTCGAAAATTTTGTCGAGACTCTCTCGACGAATGATCCATGTCGTCGAGACTATCTCGACAAATGATCCATGTCGTCGAGGCTGTCTCTAAGACATTGACTGTCACTGTTCATTTCGTCGAGGCTGTCTCGGTGAATGATCGAATTTGTCTAGTTGTCTCGACGATTTCATCGAAACTAACTCGATGATTTCGTCCAGATGTCTCGACGAATAAATTGATCCCGAAGAGACTTTATATTATGCTTTATTCTTGGTCTGCCGATAGAGAAAAACTACTATCTACTTTATACTCCTGGGTATATAAGGCCGGACACTTTAGGTTTTCATTAATCGATCAATCAGAATAGCGAAAGAGAAATGGGCGATGCGAGATGAGGACGGCGATCCCGATCGACGACCCCCACCCGTGCAAGAAATCTGTCATCGCTTCTGGAGATCGGGTAGGAAGAGTCCCTGTCGATCTTGTCGCTGTTTTTATAGACCCGTCGCTGCCTATCCTTAGATGGATCTAGCAATCTGTGGAGACGTAGAGGGCATTCCTTCTCTGACCTAGTTCTTGTTCGACAAGTACTTAGGGTTCTTCGGTGTTTGTGTGGACTTCTGTATAGGTGTGGATCTATTTCTACACTTACTCCTTCAAACGGGCTTGCCGATCTCGACAAAGCCACACGAACAAGGAAGAAGAAGAATCGGAATAGGATTCCGATTCCGAGAAGAACTTCTTGGAGCATCATATTGAGTAGTGACTCAATTCCGCACAGGTAATTTATTTTGTTGCTACAATTTCTTGATTTATGGTTAACGCAAGATCCTGTTATTTCTCTTTTGGGTTGTTCTTGAATATTTCGCTGCGCACATCTGATGTGTCTACCCCTAAGGAAAACCCAACACTACAATCTTAATGATCTCTTGAGGAAATCAATGTCGGTGTAGCTTCTCAGCATGACCACACCGGCCCTTTTGATCATTTTGAGTTGTACACCTCTCTTCTTCTTCTTCTTCTCTTCTGACCGTTAAGTGTTGAGCTTGTGTTCCACATATCTTAGTTTGAGAATAACAAATCACACTATGTATTTGATCTTGCTTGTGTTTATAGTGTGCAGGTACTATAGTTAAATAACCCTATGAACACGATGTTGTTTGATGAAGATTCTCTGAAAAGTGAGCTAATGCCCCGCGTTAGAAGTTAACGCCCGACGTTAACATTCGTCGAAAAGGGATGACTTCTCAACAGATCTTGACGTCGAGATGAAAAATAGTTGGTTACAAATGACAACGCCTGCGTTAAGTCCACAAACTGCCACGTTCTCGACGGTTGCACAATTTCAGCTGTTGCTATACACGATCACTAACGCTGGCGTTAACTTCTTAACGCCACGCGTTAGCTCCCATGCCTATTTAAAGAGCTGATTTTGTTTTGGTCAGAGGTTACACATTCCAAACTTCTGAGAGAGTTCTTCATCCCCGAATTCAGAGAGTACTCCCAACACCACCATTGAGGAACAAGAGTGAGAAGGAGATTTCCAACGGAAAATTTGAAGAAGGACGCTCGCTTCAACTCCGACGATGGTCATTGCGTGTTTTCAACATCTCCTTCAGCGCTCTTCAATCTAGGGAGTCTTTTGTTCTGATTTTAACTTTATCTTTTCATATTTTCTTGTAGCGGTAGTGAATTCGCCGCCTTGCATGTGGCGACTAGGCCGGGTTCAATTTAGTGGGAAATTCGCCGCCTTGTGCATGACGACTAGGTCTAGGGTAGATCTAGGGGGTGGATAGAGGCCTTATCCGGGGATAGATAGGCTTTATCCAACCGGTCCTTGGGAGAAGGACCGGTGAAGGAACAAAAAAGTGAATTTTATTTTATCGCCATAATTTCAAGTGTTATTGAAATTATATGTTTGTAATCATCTTTTTGAAATATATAATATTCATTTTTATTATCTCTGATTGTCTGGAAGTGTATTTCATTTAAGATTTCGCAAGTAAAATCACTTTGGTATATTTTTGTGAAAATTGTTTTCTGGAAATCTAACGCCTAACGTTAACTCTTAACGCCCGACGTTAGGACCAGAACCAAAAAAGTTCCAGCTTTCTATAAAATCTGTCAGTCTAGATAAAAGTTTGTAAACCCCTTATTTTCACCCCCCTCTAAGGGAGCCATTAGATCCAACATTAAGGCCCCCTCTCTTCTTAGGGTATTGCAATACTAATGATCACTTGAGGAAAGCAATGTCGGTGTAGCTTTTCAGCATGACCACACCTGCCCTTTTGATCATTCTAATTTATATACCTCTGGCCGTAAAGGTCTCTTCTTCTTCTTAGGGTATTACAATCCTAATGATCTCTTGATGAAAGCAATGTTGGTGTAGCTTTTCAGCATGACCACACCTGCCCTTTTGATCATTTTGATTTGTATACCTCTGGCTGTCAAGGTCTCTTTTTCTTCTTAGGGTGTTACAACCCTAATGATCTCATGAGGATAGCAATATCGGTGTAGCTTCTCAGCATGACCACACCTGCCCTTTTGATCATTCTGATTTGTATACCTCTGGCTGACAAGGTCTCTTCTTCTTCTTAGGGTGTTACGATCCTAATGATATTTTGAGGAAAGCAATGTCGGTGTAGCTTCTCAGCATGGCCACACTTGCCCTTTTGATTATTTTGGATTGTACACCCCTTCTCCTCTATCTCAGGCTTTTCAACCTTCTATTTTTCTGTTAATGGGCGGTCTGGAGTATTTGAGACATCTAGTTTCAGGATTTCTATTTATTATATTAAGGGGCAGTCTAGGGCATTTAAGACCGACGCCTATAATTCTTGGTTATCTATTATATTAAGGGGCGGTCTGGACCATTTAAGACTGCTGCCTATGATTCTCAGTTATCTGTTCTATAAAGGCCGGTCTGGAGCATTTAAGACCTCCGCCTGGGTCTTCTCTGTACATTCTTTTGTTGAAAAATGATTTGGGATATCTGGGATCATCACCTGAGGACTTATCTAGTACTTATTCTTTTAAGGGGCGGTCTGGAGAAATTGAGACCGCAACCTAAATGCTTCCTTTACTTATCTTTTTATCAAGCAATCTGGAGTATGTAAGATTATTCCTGAGATTTCTCTTCTACCTTTTCTGCTAAGGAGCGGTCTGGGGAAGCTGAGACCGCTGGTAATATATCTCTAATATTAGTCCATCAATGTATATCAATTGTACATCCACAGGAAGGGGCGATTTGGATTACTTGAGACCTCCATCTATCTTTTAAAGATTATTTCAAGAGGACTGATGTATTCAGGATCTACATTTAGAAATTATAATGATTTAAGTTCTCTACAGAAGATCTCAAGTGATGGAGATCGCTATTTACAAGCAGTTGACACTAAGAGTTATTTCATAATCAAGTGATCTCATATGTTTAAAATCAAGATTTCTCATATTATTATGGGCGGTTTGACGAACATGAGACCGCCATTATTGATTATAGGGTACTCTCCAAATATGAGTCATTATATGGAATCTTCTCTTATTCCACTGCAAATTCAAACACAGCAACATTTAAAGCATTGAGATCAAATGCAAATTTTCTCTCTTAAAAATGAGATCGCATATAATGAAAGTGGTCATTCTCTTGTTACAATTCCATAGGTTAATTGATATTTATTGAGATCGACTTTTCCTCACCAGGAATTATGGTGAGATCGCAAATCAACAAAATATAAGATCGACATGAGCATATTTAATATAAGAAGTATATTCATTCACAGAAGACAAACAAAAGTACACTAAATATTTCTTTTCATTTCATTCTTTCTAAGTACAGAGCTCGCGCAGTCTCAAAACTGGCGGTTACAATTTTGAGTGAATAAAAGGGAAGCTGCTATACAAGATTTCCGGTCTTCTTAATCACTCTTCAGTCTCTTCGGAGACCGCTCTTCGGATGACAAAGAATCAGTTTCTTCAGAAGATTCCTCTGAGCTTCTTCGCGGAATTCTAGATCCAAAACTTGAGGCTGCAACAGATCCTATATCATCACCATGGATATATTGACTCCCACTCATGGTAGCATGATCACTTCCTCTGTTCGCATCCTCAGCAGTATCAACCTCTTCTTTTTCTTCATCGGCCTCAGATATTGTGACCGACTTTCCCTCAATCATTTTCGCCATCTCGGGAAAGAGATCAGGAAATTCTACTTCTTGGAATTCAGAGGAGAGACCGCCACGATCATGAAGCATAGTGATGGTCGTGTCCGGCGCATTCTTCATATGCTTCATCATGGCTTTTTTAAAATTAGGATTTTCAATATCATAAGCTTCTTTCTTCGACCTCTGCAAAAGAAAACGTATTAGACCGCGCGGTCACAATAAAGAAAATTAAAGACCACAGGTAAAGTATCCTTACATGTAACTCATCTTGCAGGGCACCTATATCTTTTAAGGCCATGCAGAGAGACCGCCCCATGAGATGGTTTAAGATCAAACTCCTGTCGGTCGCTTGCGCGGCCATATCTGGGAGCATTTCAGTCTCAATGTTGTCTACTTCTTTGGTATTGCTCTCATCATTGAGCACAGAGGTGATCACGTGGGCATGGCGCATGAACTTCCACTCCAGAGAGGAAGGGCAGTGGACACCTTCACACTCTTGCCCTTTTCATTCCATTTAAGGAGGGGCTTACCCATGATATCTTTTAGTTTTCTGCCAAAGCTGGTCAGAGGGAAGGTCTTGCCAACAGACTCTGATTCTTCAGAGGGCTCATTAGCTTCCCTCTCGCGGTCTCGCTTTTGCTGCATTTCACTTTGAGTGAGAATTTCTTCGTCTGGCGCCACAGGATCGACAGTGGGGACCGCGAAGGTCGCTGAAAAGAGACAAAACAATTAGAAAGAAAAGCCAAGGAACATAATAATGAGATCGCAGGAGACCACGAGAAGCTGCTTACTCTCTTCTGGAGTGACCGCGGTGATCTCAGGCCAGATCGCCAGGTAGTGAAGGTCATCGAGGCTAGGATCTTGATCTCCTCTTCCAAGATTAGTTTGGGTTTTCGGAAAACCCCTTCTCCTCGGAGAGATGGCAAGGATTTGAGACCGCGAGATCACCCTCGAATACCAAAAATCTCTTTGTCTAGTAGGGGATCTCGTTGGGGAGGTTCAGTACTTTGATGTCGTTGCAGGAGAAGTACAATAACCCCTTGAACTCCTCCTTCTTCTTTCCTTCCTTCAGTGATTTCACCGTGAAGGTCGCACGAAACAATGTCATTGTGATCTTAATTCTTGCCGATCTCAAGTAGCTGATGGAAACAAACATGAGACTGATGGAATTGGATGGCAGCTGGACGAACACAATTCCATAATACTCCATCACTTAAAGAAATTCCGAGGGGAGAAGGAACATCAGACCGCAATCGAAGTGATCGATTGGGATGATGTGTTTGATTTTTGCGCCAAAGTTTAGACCTTCATTCTCCAAAGGCAACCTGACGACGATCTGATTCTGGATAATGTACTTCTCTAAAAAAGACACATACTCATCTCTAGAAAGCCAGCAAGGCTTGTGATCGACATCCAAGAAAATCTCAGCGGCAGTAGCTCGAGCGTACACCATCTTCTGAGATCGGTGAGACCGGTGATTTGGGCGCATTCAAAAAGTATGAAATAACGATTCTAAGGCCAGTTATTTATAGTAGCCAAGAGACATTTTCATAATTATGAATTTTTTCGAGACCGCCCAGTAAGCTTTGTAGACCGCTGAACCTACATAAGATAAGAGAAATAGCAAGTAGCATAATTGGTCTCAATAAAATCAGATCGCATTATCTCAAGCAGCAAGTCAAAAACATGCAAAGGAAAAGTAAACAAGCAACACATAACCACAGAGACCGACATCACAGCATTACAGAGACCGCATAGAAAGAAAACCAGAATATGAGCATATATATTACAGAAGTTCAAATTGTTCAAGATTATTGTCTGGAGACCGCATAAATTAAAAAAAAATAAAAGTCTATCTCCTCGGCTGGCATTTTCTTCGAATAAAGGTCGCAACGTCTTGCATTTCATGGATAGTGGATAGAGTGATCGACAAAACCTGGTTTGCTGACATCACAACTCGATGTATTTTGGCAACATCTCTGTCCACCTGCTCCAAGGGGATCACGATAATTTCAGAGGACTGTCTCTCTTCCGGGAGACCGCCAGAAGATCCCGGTCTCATGGTCATTTGAGCAGGACATGATCTGAGTGTTGCGACCTCAGCGGTCAGAGCAGAGGCCTTCCCCTTGTAGTACTCTGCATCCTTCTCAGCTCTTCAGAGTGTCCTGTTGACCTCGGCAAGCTTCATCTCGTACTCCTCGCGGACTCACTTCTCATTAGCGCGCAACTTCTTCGCGAAGTCAGCAGCCTGAGTCTGGAGTTGATCATCCTGAGCCCCATAGTGTTGATATCCTCAAAGATGGTTTTGAGGATGTCCGCGAGCTGCGAAAGAATTACCAACTTCTGCGGGATCTCCCTTTCTTTAGGGATCAACTCGACCTCATCAGCATTTGCGATCAAAAGAAGAGGACTATTAGCTCAATTATAACTACTTAGAAAATGAAAGAGATCGAGCAAAGTGTATAATTGGAAAGAAATTGAGACCGTAGTCATGTAAAGCATTTTCAACATCTTTTGTGACCGCAGGGTCCGCAGTCAACAAAAGGCAGTCTGACCCTCTAAAGCATTCCAGGTTCATTCTTTCCAACTCTCTTTTTTTGGAATCTCTCTCCTTCTTTTCTTCTTCTTTTAATTCTGTGTTACTGAAAAGAATGTCATCTATTTCAATGATGACGATCTCATGCCGTTCCTTTGGAGATTTAAGTCGAAAAGCAAGAAAAAGAATAGAGTCTAGCATTCTCGCGATCATCTTCACTTTACCAGTCCGCAGGGCAGAGACAGCTGCCGTGTAGTCTACTGCTACCTGATTTAGCTTGGCGTCCTGACCAACGAAATTTTTTGTCAGACCGCCAGACAGCGCGGTCTTCTCCTTTTTAAACTATCGGGCCCCTTCTTCTCCCTCCTCTTCTTAATCCTTTTCCGTCTTCTTCTCAGCGGTCTTCTTCGTTTTCTTCTTATCCTTTTTCTTCTTCTCCTCAGCAACCCTCTTCTCCTCCTCTAATTTTATTTCCTTCTCTTTTCTCCTCCCTTCTTCAGTGATCAGCGCTGCCTTCTCCTCCTCCACCTTCTTTCTCTTCTCATCTTCCTTCCTTTCCTTCTCCACTTCTTCCTCTTTCTTCTTCCTCTCTACCTCTACTATTTTCCTTGCCTCTTCTTCTGCGGCCTCCTTCTCAGCGATCATCCTCTACTATTTGGCGATCTCCTAAAGTCATTCAGAACCGAAGGGATCAAGTACCCTGAGACCGCACATAAAAGATCATTATAAAAATCATAATCAAGGTAGCCTATCAGCTCTTAGTCCGCCCCCTTGAAGACGTTGAGACCGCAAGAGGAAAAGAGATATTGGCTCGGTCAATTACCTTATCAAATGCATCGATAATAGGACGTCTGAGACCGCCTTCTTCAGGAAGTGTGGGTGCCTTGACCAAAGCGGTCTTGGCGGTCACTTCCTTACTTTCATCACTCTTTTTTCTTTTGGTTGTTTGAACAAAAGGACTTGTCTCCTTTCTCTTTGTTCCTTTTGCAGTTCCCTGGTGCTTTGTGATCTGCTGTCTAAGCTTTTCAGCTCAGGACTTCTGCTTCTGCATCCCATCTTTGATGGCCTCAATAGAAGCGGTCTCACCAAAGTGGATAACGGTCTAGTTAAGAGCCTCAACCAATTTTTGGCTATCAAAAGTGATTGTGAGATTGGGAGGAGTTAGCTTAGGAGGCCCTGAAGAGGTGTTCGACACATCGACAATGTTCGAGATCGCCAATCCCTCGCCATCCTTTGCCAATTCTCGATGTTTCTCTTTTGAAGGAGCGCAAGTGAGCCCCTTCATGGCAGTGCCTTTTGCTGGGGCTTTGGAGGCTTTGACCGCCAATGTATTTCTGGAGCTCGCAGTCTCTTTCCCTTCGGTCTTCTTCTTTGAGGAGGCTGCCCTTGGTGAATTGCAAGTCTTTGCCCGCCTATCACGAACTGACATCATATCCATCGTCAAAGTTCGATGCGGTCTGAAAAAGGGTGATCGCTGAAAGCACCAGCTCACAACCCCTTCCAGAAAGTTCCAGATTCTGAATGAAGCAATATTTATAGACTTTCCTGCATTTATGACTATCGCGGTCTCAGCGGTAAAAGCGAACATTTCCTAAGTTCCAACAAAACTTGAAAATGTGCAGGGATCATGTTTGCCCGGAAGTCCGCGACCTCTCCTTTTTGATCAAAATTGTCGGCCCCGGTGTTCTCGATTTTCTAAGACCACACAGACCACCTGTCTCCGCTCTGGCAGTTTTCCTAAGTCATAGGCGGTCAGGATCCAGCGAGACCGCGGGGTCTAGTTCTTCTGTATTTTTTGCTATTTGCACCTCATGTATCTTCTCTTCTCTGCCCTGGTTCTCTTATATCTCGGGTAGCCCATTATTTTTGGACCTGCCTGTTTGGGCAGCCCCCGCGTCTATAAATTGATGGGTAGGGGTACCATAAAAGAGACTTTTGATTTGACCCTCCAGCTTGTGAATTGTGCAAGCGATCTTAAATTTTGTCACTTTTCTACCTCTCTCCCTGACCTATTTTGAACCCCCTTTAGTCCTTTTTGAGATCAATCAATGCAGTTTTTTCCTCAGAGATCTCTCCTCTGACATCCTTCATCCCGAGTAACCGTCACTCTTCAATTCCCCCTCATCCCTTCTAAGTGTGAGTTTTGGAGGTACAATTTTTGTGCCAACAATGGCTATTTGCAGACCCTAGCCATTTAATGAAATGATTATTTAATTTCTGTCACATGTTTTAACAACAACTTTAAGTAATTATTTTGGCACCTTAAAGCATGAATCAAGAAATGTGACCAACAAGAATATTGGTTCCATAGGTCTCAACTGCACGTAGAAATTTACTTCATCTGATTTGGTGCACCACAGCTCCCTAAGCAACCTATTTTGGTGCAGGGTGAAATTGAAGACTAGACACAATTCTGTGTGCCTCAATCATTTTCCTCATTCAAATGAGCTGAAAAAGTTTACCATGCTTGTAATGTAATAGTATGCACATGCTGTCCAAAAATCAGAATTTTTGGAGATAAAAGTTCTATAGTTTTAGAAATAATTTAAATATTCATGCATGTGGTGGATCTAGGGTTTAATGAACTCAATCCCACTCAAATCTTTTATGGATGGTAGATTAGATCAAAAAAGGCCCCTTTCCAAACGTTTGGACCATTTGGACTTGTGCATGCTGAGATATCTCACATGCAAGTTTGGTAAATGTTAGGGAATGGTGTGCATGTAGCACAATTTCATGTTGTTATGAATTTTTCAATATTACCTTTATGCATGCCCATGAAATTTGGGGCATGCAAGTAATTTGATGAAATGTATCATCTCTGAGAATTTGGAAATTTTTGGGTGATAGTTACCTAAAATTTTATATGTAATTTAAATAGGCCACATATTTAAATTGGTAGAATTTTGTGACCAAATTACTTAGGCAAAATCCCAAACTCTGGAATATGTATATTTAGGCCAAAGTACACCTTAGGAAGTATTCTTGGAATTTTTTATTTTCATATTCCTCTTTGAAAATCATTTATTTTATTTGTCACCTTTTGATATAAGTGACATTTATGTGACAAAATTATTTTTGTAAAATGTGAACATTAGTCATCATACTTTTTAGACCAATATGTACCTCTGGAAAATGTATCATAATTATTGGTTGATGATATTCTGTAGTTCTTCACAATGTTGAAATTTATTATTTTGGAGAATTATTTATTATTGGTGGAAATTAATGTTAGAAAAATACAAATCTCTGTTAGAGCATATGTTTAAGCATATAGAACCTCTCGATTTTTTTTAGGAATTTATTAATAATAAAATTATTTAGTTTCAGTGTATTTTTGGTTTATTGCTATTTTTAGATAATTTAATTTATGTGAATAAAGTTGTCTATAAAATTATAAAAATTAGTTAGAACACATTTTGGATCAAATACATCCTCTGGAAATTTTGCTGTAATTTGTATATGAAGCAATCACATAGATCCTTTGTAAATGTTGAAAAAACCCGTTAATTGATGTAATATTATTTATTGTGACTAAATGGAAATGGAAAATTGTCAATCTCTGTAAAAGTATAATTTAGACCTTAGAGAATCTCTGGAAATTTTTGTGGATTATTTAGACATCAGAAAGTTATACTTCATATGTAATTTGAAAATCACCTATCAATTATGTAATTGTAAATAATTAGGCCCCATAATCAGAAATGGTCAAATCAGAACGAAATTACTTTATATTTCATATACAACCTCTGGAATTAATTGTAGGTTATTTGGACATAAGGATTACATAGATGCTTCATGAGGGTTTTATATTATACTTAGAATATAAGTTGGTCTGTGAATAGCCAAAAGTGCCTTTAGTGATTTAGACCTAATTAGACCAACATACAAGGACCCAATACCCTTGGATCAACTATGAAAATTAAGGGATTGAATTGTGAAGCATCTTACACTGGAGTCAATACTTGAGTAAAGATTTGGGGTGCGTTTAGTAAAGCGCTTGTTAAGAGAATTGTGAAGTGATATAATTACTAGCAAAGATGAAGTGTAGTGAATATCTGATTTGGAACCTTAGAGAGCGATAAGTGATGACAGATAGAGAATTATTCGCTCACTAAGAAAGGGTTGTGTTGGAATTCAAGAACATCAATGCTCCTGTGAATGAATCTTAATCCACCTTAAGATTACAAAGCAACTAGAGAGGAAACGAGTATTTTAAAATGAGTAGTCACCAATAAAAGTAAATATCTTGAGAAAGGAAGGTTTGGGATGTCAGCCCAGCATATCTCCTAGTATCGTTGTGAGCCCTTCATGGGGAAGACCTCGGGATGTCCAAGATTAACCCTAAACTGCTAAGTATAACTAAAACCTAGAAAAAGGTTAGATTAAATAGGGGGTTTGTACACACACAATTGCGGTGAATGGTAACTCATAGAGAAAAAGGACAAGTTAGCCCTTGGAGATGTAAGCTCGGTGTTCATGAAGGACAAGTTGGCCATGCGAGTAATAAACTGGGTGAATATATAATAGTGGTTGGTTAGCCCGATGAGCTAGAGGCTCGGATGATAGAGATGATACATAAGTGCATGTGCATAGAACGTGGTGGGTCATTGGTACTAGCCCAGTCGACACACCGATGGAAGTGCAATAACTCGGCAAGTGGTAGGTGTTCAGAGGGCCAGGTTGTTTTACTGTGCGTCCGATAGGATACATTCCCTAATAACCCTACCCTTAGCCTTATTAAAGGTCTGGTTCTAATGGATCCAAAAGGAGTACGCAGGAGATCATAAGTACTAAGGACATGTTCCATAACATACGTTAGGGCCTAGGTGTGGTAGTGTGTTATAACCACCTAGGTGAGGAGATGCCCGCTCATCTGCCACCATTTGACCACGATGAGGGGGGGGGGGGGGGGGTGCCTGAGAGGTTAACTACCTCCAAAAAGTGGGAACTGAAAGGTCTGTACGTTCAAAGTTGATTGTGTGAGTTGCATGAGTATAAAGTCATAACATAATCATTGCACCGCATAGCATACGCATCATTGCATACAACAAGACCCTAATCATATAACCTAATATGGGTTCTTTTATACAATGGGTTTATTTTGTTAGAACGACCCTTAACTTATATATTTGTATGGGCATTTATATAAGTTAAGTTATTTTTATGCTGGTAGTTAGTTGTTTCCTCTCATTACTTTCTGCTGCCTTCATTTATTAACTTGTATATAATAGTAGAACGGTTAAAGTAGACCCATGTACTTTACTTTACATACTTGTACCTACTACCTGCAAGCTAGGGCTACCATCACCTGCTTGATTACATACTACTTGATGTCCTTTCTTTATCCATCATCCCGCCAGTGCCTAGGAGTCACCGGGGGAGGGGATGAGGAATCTGCTTAGTCTTTTGACTAACGATCGGATGTTGCATAATAAATAGGAGCACCAGGTGCCGCAGGACCAGCAAACCAGGAGGGACGAGCATGACGAGCTAGGTGATCTACCCCCGGTCACCACTTACAGCAGCAGCCACCATAGTGAATGTTAGTGATTTTAGTTTTACTTCTACGAGTGACTTGTAGTGAGGACTTGATGTACGGGGCTAAAGCCCTTTCATTTATTTATACTCTATTCATCTCATTTGTGGACTCTATCTTTTGATTATATATATGTCATGCAGTGATTTTGTGGACTTAGTCTTTAATTCCTTATATTACTGTAAATCATGGTTGGCCTGGATGTTTGAACTGTCGGCAGGATCGGCTTCTTGTAGTGGCGACCAACACGTGAGTTGGTGTCACCGCAAGGCGGTGGTTCTGGGCGTAAGACCCAGAAAACAAAAGCAAAATATGGCGGTCTTACATATTCCTTAGAGAAATGTGATTTAAAAAATTAAAATGCTATTATTTGCAAAACAAGTGATTTTGGAGTCCTTAGTCACTAAAATAAAAATCAAATAAAAATTGACAAGGAAAACTCCACCAAGCACTAATCACTCTCCTAATAAGCCTTAATGAGCATTATGAGGTTGAGCACCTTGGAAATGATTGTAAAGTGTCTTGTAGCAAACAAATTATACACCACTTCTCTTAGTACACTAGATCACAAAAATAAAATTAAAATTAAAAAGAATAAACATGATCCGCCCAGGCAGTACTTTGCACCCTGATAAGTCTTAATAAGCATTGTGTGTGCAGAGCACCTTGGTAGTTATACTCTTTATTCATGTGAATTGAAATATTGTGGAAGTAATATTATTGGTGTATTTTAATGTTGTGTTATTCCATTATATATGGCATGTGCTTTGATTAATTCACGTGTATACTTTATCAAAACATAATTTTGTACACATCATTATCTTTCATAAAACTTCTACTCATTAGAATTGGACCCTAAAGCACGTCTGCATTATTCTTTACAAACCTAAGTAAATGCACTAGATGACAAAGCATGACCGCTACAATGTTTAATTTTACTTGAAATGCAAAATAATTTACATTGTAGTTCTTGTCTATTTTTTATATTTTGAAATCACGCTCGCAATTTTACCTCTAATATTACAATGAAATAGCAACTCTTGGACTTTAATTGAAAACATCTTCTTATTGGTCTTAAATCTCATTACCTTTTATACGATCTTATTTTCTACAAAGATGTTCATTTTAAGAGTGCTTATCACATTTTTTTATGCTTATTACTTGTGCTTAATCATAATTATTTTATCAACAAGTGGTATAATATGTCTAAACAAGTGGTATTTTCTTACTCTCTACTAGTATATTCAATCATGCATACATTTTTCTCAACAAGTGGTAGTGTGGTATCTATGAACTTCCTCATTACATTCTATTTTCTTCTCTTCATAGATCACATTAAGTTGAAGTGCATACTGTTGGAGCTTGTGTTCCACATCTCATAGTTTGAGAATAATAAATCACACTATGTATTTAATCTTGCTTGTGTTTATAGTGTGCAGGTACTATAGGTACATATCTCAATGATATGGATTGTTATTAATGATGATTCTTTGAAAAGAGATCTAACGCTCGGCATTAGAAGTTAACGCCCCGTGTTAACTTTCGTCGAGAAAGAATCCGTCGAGAAGGAATCCATCGAGAAGCCAGAGACAACGCCATCGTTGGAGTTAACGCTCTCATTGAGTCCACGATTTGCCACAATCCCGATGGTTGCACGATCTCAGCCATGACCGTACACGATCCTTAACGCTGGCGTTAACTCTTAACGCCATGCGTTAGCTCCCGTGTCTATTTAAAGAGCTGATTTCGTTGCTCAAATGCTGATCTTCTAAGCCTTTACTCCAATCTTCTGTGGGAGCATTTCATCCCCAAATTTAGAGAGCACTCCCTACACCACCATTGAGAAGGAGATTTCCAACGGTCAAATTTGAAGAAGGACGCTTGCTTCAAATTCGACGATGGTCATTGCGTGTCTTCAACATCTCCTTCAGAGTTCTTCATTATAGGGAGTTTTTATTCTGAATTTACTTTTATATTTTCATTATTTTCTTGTAAATGGTAGTGAATTCGCCATCTTGTGTGTGGCGACTAGGCCGGGTTCGGTTTAGGGGGTAATTTGCCGGCTTGTGCATGGCGACTAGGTCAAGGGTAGATCTAGGGGGTGGCTAGAGGCCTTATCTGGGGAAAGATAGGCTATAGCCAACCGGTCCTTGGGAGAAGGACCGGTGAAGGAACAAAAAATGATTTTACATCGTTGCCTTTAATTTCAAGCGTATTGAAATATTATATTTGTAATTATCTTTGTAATACAATATTCATTTTCATTATCTCTGATTTTTTGGAATTGTATTTCATTAAAGTTTTCATAAGTAAAATCACCTTGACATAATTCTGAGAAGCTTAATTTTCTGGAGAGCTAACGCGCAGCGTTAACTCTTAATGCCAGGCGCTAGCAACAGTAAAGAAATTTTTTGTTTTTCTATAAATCTCTCATTTTACAAAAAAATTCGTAAACCCCTTATTCACCCCCCTCTAAGGGCGCCATAAGATCCAACATGTGGTATCAGAGGGTAGGTTATTCCAAAATAGTTTTACAACTGGGAATAATTGCGCATCATGATCATGCTTTCTTGGGGGGTCAAGGGATAAGTAGACCTCCACTATTTAGTGGTACTGATTATAATTATTGGAAAATAAGAATACGTTGTTTTTTTAACTGCTTTAGATAATGATGTTTGGGGCATGGTAAAAGTTTGCTACTCTCACCAACATTTGTTGTTGGAGAAGTTATTATGGAAAAACCTAGAGATAGATGGGATGACAATGATAAGGTGAGATATAAGAATAATGCTAAAGCAATGAATGCATTATTTTGTGCTTTGGATAGAACGAAATTTAATAGAACTTGTGCTTGCGAAACAGCTTATGACATATGGAATTTATTAGAAATTACTCATGAAGGTACTTCACAGGTCAAGGATTCAAAGTTCTTCCAACTTGAATCCGAATATGAGAAATTTCGGATGGAGGCGGATGAAGACATAGATTCAATATACACAAGGATCACTAAGATTGTTAATGACTCAAAAGTACTTGGAAAGGTATTCTCTAACGGAGACTTGGTGAGAAAAATTCTAAGGTCTCTCCCTCCAAAGTTCAATCCAAAGGTGACGGCTATCTCAGAGTCGCACAATTTGAAGAAGCTCCAAATTGAGAGTCTCATTGGGAACCTCAAGACCCATGAGGTTGAACTAAAAATTCAACAACAAGAGTACAACATGGAGCCAAAGAAGAAGGCTTTGGCCTTAAAATCAAAGAAGGAGGATAATAGAGATGACTATGAAGAGGACAAGGAGAGCCTTTTTGTGAAGAAGTTTAAAAGGTTCATGAAGAATCTGGATAAGAGAAACACCTTCCGAAAATATTTCATCAAGATGGGATCCTCATCAAAGAAAGGAAGAGGTAGAGATGAGGATGATGATGAGCGACCACCAACAGAGTGCTTCCATTGCATAAAGATCAGACGCATCCAGAGCCAGTGCCCGAAATATCTGAAAGAGCGTAAAGAAAAGCGGCACATGGGAAGAGAGAAGAAGAAGGTCCTAAAAGCAGCTACATAGGATACCTCCTCCTCCGAGGATTCAAGCGGCTCATCCACTAGTGATGAAGAAGAGGCAAATATGTGCCTTATGGGAAAAAGTAACAAGCCATCCGATGATGAAAGCAGTGTCCAAAGAGACACTGAGGTAACTCTCCCTACTACTTATGATGATTTATATATTGAGTATTTACAAACATGCAAATTTTTTGATAAAAGTTTAAATGATATTGAGATTCTAAATTCTGAAAATAAACTTTTGTTAAAAGAAAACAAAAAATTATCTAAGCTATTAGGAAAAGAGAAGGTTTCTTGCCAAGAGTGCAATCACTCCTTGGCAAGAGTGAAAGAACTTGAAGAAGCTCTTTCTAAGTCCCACTCCAATATCGAAATTGTTACTAAGGAGAAGGGGAATTTAGAAAGAACTTTAGAAACCTCTCTTTCTCAGATAGAAGAAGGAAATAAGAGTTTTGTGAATCGGTGCGTTATGCTCGTAACGGAAAACACCGCTCTCAATGCTCGTATTCATGATTAAAATATGGCTATTAAAAAATTTGGAGTTGGACGAAGATCTCTAAACATGATCTTGGCCAACCAATGCCATGGTAGTGTCAAATATGGCCTTGGATATGTTACTGGAAGCTACCGCCCAGCGTTAAGTATTACCGTTGGCGTTAGCAATAAATCCAAAAATTTTATTTCTGTTAATAAAAGTTCAGTTAAGAATTCAAATGCTATGTCATCTTCCTGCAAGAGTTTATCCAAAACTCCAAAAAGGGCTTCATCCCCTTTTATATCGTGTGCCAAATGTCATATTTTTGGACACACCACAGACTCATGTAGGAAGAAGGGTCGTAGTGCTATAAAGCAAATATGGGTGCCTAAGGTTCCCACCTATTCTATGGGAGGAACCTTTTGGATATCCGAATCTTTACTCTCATCTCCTTTTTAGGTATGTTGGCAGGCTAAGGACAAAAATGCCCTGTGGTATTTGGACTTGGGATGATCTAAACACATGACGGGCAACAAAGCAAAGTTCCTTAGTCTTGAGTTGAAGAAAGGAGGGTTGATAACATTTGGAGATAACGAAAAAGGAAGGATCATGGGCATCGACACAGTGGGTAATGAATTGTTTTCAATTTCTAATGTTTTATTTGTAGATGGTTTGAAACATAATTTAATATCAATTGGTCAATTATGTGATAAGAGTTTACATATTTTATTTGAATCATCTACAAATCTTTGCAAAATCATAAATTCTAAAATAAATGATGTCATACTTACCGCACCTAGGATGCATAATGTTTATATGATTGCCTTTAATGATCTTTCAAATTCTTCTTTAAAATGCTTTATTTCTAAAAAATGAAGAATTAGAACTTTGGCATAGGCGTCTTGGTCACTCTAGCACCAAACTTATTTTGAAATTATCAAAAGATAAATTAATTAAGGGATTACCTATGCTTAATGGAAATTTATGTTCTCTGTACGCCTTGCCAAAAAGGAAAGTTTTCAAAAAATTCTTTTAAAAGCATAAAAGTAATTTCTACTTCTAGACCACTTCAATTAATTCATATGGATTTATTTGGACTGGTTAGCACTTCAAGTCTAGGTGGTAGAAAATATACTTTTGTAATAATTAATGATTATTCAAGATTTTGTTGGACTTTATTTCTGTCTTCCAAATTTGATGCATTTCTTCAATTTACTAAACTATGCATTCGTATTCAAAATGAACTTGATTTAAAAATTAAATGCATACGCTCGGATCATGGAAGAGAATTTGAAAATGATATGTTTTCCACTTTTTGCAATGATTTAGGAATTAAACATGAGTTTTCTACTCCACACACACCACAACAAAATAGTGTAGTGGAGAGGGAAAATAGAACCCTTCAAGAGCTAGCACGCACTATGCTTTGTGAATATAGGTTGCGTAAATCATTTTGGGCAGAAGCAGTTAATACTTCATGTTATATTATTAATCATGTCATGCTTCGACCTATTTTATAATTAACAACTTATGAGCTTTATTTTAAAAGAAAACCTAATGTATCTTATTTTCATATTTTTGGTTGCAAATGTTTTATTTTAAATACTAGAGATGCATTAGGAAAATGTGATGAAAAATGTGATGAGGGAATTTCATTGGTTACTCTTCAACTAGTAAGGCTTATAGAATTTATAATAAAAGAACTCAAATAGTTGAAGAGTTTATTCATGTAAGATTTAATGAGTTTGTTCCTTATGTAGAAACTATTCGTACAGGAAATGAAGACGAACCGCTTTCCCCTTTGGATCATGAGGATGTTGAATCGCTTGGAGAAAAATAAGAGGAGAAAGAAGAAGAACACGTGGAATATGTTCCTCTAAGTGTGTTATAATTTTCAAAGGATCATCCAAGGGAGCTTGTGATAGGAGAACCATCAAAAGGGGTAAGTACTCGTTCTTCTTTACATGAGTCTTTTTCAAACCTTTGTTTTGTATCTGAAATAGAACCAAAAATTGTTTCAATTGCTTTAAATGGTGAATTTTGGTTTTTATCTATGAATGATGAATTAAATCAATTTGAACGTAACAAGGTTTGGAATTTAGTAGAGAGGCGATCTAATCATCCGATTATAGGTGTCAAATGGATTTTTAAAAATAAATTAGATGGTGACTCTAGAATTACAAGGAATAAAGCTAGACTAGTTGCACAAGGGTATTCACAAATCGAAGGGGTAGATTTTGATAAAACTTTTGCGCCCGTTGCTCGCCTTGAATCAATTAGAATATTTCTTGCATTTGCGATTTTTAAAGATTTAAATTATTTCAAATGATTGTTAAAAGTGCCTTTTTGAATGGGATTATAAAAGAAGAAGTTTATGTAGAACAACCCCCAAGTTTTGTGAGTGAAAAATTTCCTAATCATGTGTATAAGTTAGAAAAAGCGCTTTATGGATTAAAGCAAGCGCCACGTGCTTGGTATGATAGATTAACTTTATTTTTAATAAAGCACCGTTATAAAATGGGAAGTGCGGATAATACACTCTTCATTAAGCATGTAAATAATGATTTGATTATATTGCAAATTTATGCGGATGGTATTATTTTTGGAGCTAATGAAGAGTTATGTAATGAAGTAGTTTTAGTGATGAAAAATGAATTTGAAATGAGCTTGGTAGGAGAACTCACTTATTTTCTAGAATTTCAAATCTCACAAAGAGAAGATGATATTTTTAATTGTCAAACTAAATACGTTCATGATATTCTTAAAAGATTTGGATTTGAAAACCTATAACAAGATAATACACCAATGAGTGCATCACTAATGTTAGGAAAAGATGAAGCCGGTATTTCTATTGATCAAATATTATATAGAGGAATGATATGCTCATTGCTATATTTAAGCGCATCTAGACCCGATATTATGTTTTTCGTTTGTTTATGTGCTAGATTTCAAGCTAATCCAAAAGAATCACATTTAAAAGCGGTTAAACATATTTTTAGATATCTAATCGGAACATCTAGACTAGGATTATGGTATCCTCATAATGATTATTTTATTTTACACGATTTTTCTGATTCGGACTATGGGGGATGTTCATTAGATCGTAAGAGCACCAGTGGCATGTGTCATTTTATAGGCCCTTCACTCATATCATGGTAGAGTAGGAAACAAAATTCTATAGCCCTCTCCACCACCGAGGCCGAATATATCGCAGTAGGTAGTTGTTATTGTAACATCCCCAATCCTTCTAGATCCCTAGTTGGTGTTAGGGCATGGGTGGTGTGCAGAGTGGCCACTAAGGCCCTTGGATCAAGTGGAGTGTGCTAAGTGCACACCAAGGGCACAAAAACCAACATAGTCCAATGTCACTCCCTTAGGCCAATTGATCCCCAATTCACCAAATTGACCTCCCCGATACCACCCTAACCACTAAGGAAGATCATTAGCATGGTAATTGCACTTGGGTGGGACCCAATTGCATGAAATTGACCAAAGTCAACTCTAGGTCAATCATGATCAACATAGCCCAAAATAAGTGACTTAGCCCTCATACACTTGAACCAAGCCCAAACCAAGTGACCCACCAAATATCTTCATCAAATTAATACCCTATGGCACCTGGTTATGAAGGGCAAATGTCACATGTGTGCATGATTCATTAAAAAGCAAAGGAAGAGAGAGAGAGGGGATAAAAAGAGAAAGCAAAAGCTTGACCACCTTTACACCCAAGCCAATCACTCTTGGGGCTTGGGAAATGTCCTGGCTGATTGCTAGAGGAGCATGAGGTAGTAGGGTGCGGCAGCCATGGTGATAACCATGCAAACTCGTGAGCACCTAAGTTCAAAACCGGGTATACACTCCTCCCCACCCCATTCTATCCATCCCATTAGCCTCAGAGCGCTGAGAGCAGTCGAAATCAGCTACTGGAGCGGGGAGATTGGTGGAGAATCACGGCTGTGAGCAGGATCGCCGGAGAGGAGCATTTCCATGGCCAACCGCCACCGCCGCCACCGCCAAGCTCCATACTAGGTTCGTTTCTCCTCCTTTCCCTCTATGCTAGCTTCCTATCTCTTTAATTTGAAGGATAGGTCTCAATTGAGCCGAATCCAAAACCTCAAAACCATGGAAAAAATGTGATTTTTGGCCATGCTAGGATCGCCGGAAAACGCCTCCTTCGGCCGCCATGTCGCTGGGAAGTTGTAGCCCCGACCACCACGAAGGTGGTGGAGGTGGTGGCCGGCCGTGGTGGCCACCAGGTGGCCGAGAAAAGGAGGAGCAAGTTGGCCCAGCTCGGGCAAATCGCAGCCATTGGCTGGAGGAAGAAGATGAATGGGGAGGGTCGGATCTGCTTTAAGATCCGTGCAGATCTTAATTTCCTTGTATTAATTTAATGCAAAACTTGGTTTTCTGCCTCTAATAACCAGTCCACTTCAAATAATAATTAAGGGCTCTTAATGGCTGAATTAGGAAAAGTGCCCAACATGAAAGTTGTAGGCCTTGGTCTTGACTTTCATTAGGGCTTAAGTTCAAGTCATTTGGTGACCCACAACTCCCTGGGGAGCTGTTTTACTAGGACTGGTCCTACACTAGGTCAGTCCACTAAAATAATTACCTAGCCTAAACCCCTCAAGCTTTGAAGCTGAGATTTTAACCATGGGTAGGTATACCCTAGGGGCACCCTCTGCCCAAAGATCAGCCCTTGATGGGTACTTTTTCCTATAGTTTTTGTGGTGGTTAAGATATTTAAATAAAGTTGATTTTTGGAGCATATGAAGTTCAAATGACACCAAATTTTGGTGGCATGCTCTTTAGTACATGAGTAGTTCCTGACTAAATTTTCACTCCATTTGGAGTTGATTTGATATGGAAAATGGAAAACCCTAATGAGGGCCCTTAAGGGGTAAATTAAGGTTTAGGCCATTTTGAGGAGTTGAGTGAGTTGGCCTCCTCCAATCTTGATATTTATGTAGGTAATGATATATAAAAGCATGTCATACCCCCTAATGGAGCATTTGGAGTCATTAGGGTGGTGTGTCCTAAAACCCTAAGGGTAAACCCTTAAGGTTGCTATAGTAGGGTTTGTGAAGGACATAGGACCAAATTTCCTTGCCTTGGCTCAGAACTTGGTAGACTTGATTCTAGGAGCATAAAATGGCTTAGATAATTTAATGGGAATTTTTGGAATCATTTGGGTATTTTTCTCTTAATAAATGAAATTGCCACTTTTTCCTTAAATAAATAAAATGCATGGCCTTATGACCTTGTATGGCTTTGAAACTTTATCAGTGGCTGAATAGGGATGAAAATGGACTATAGTAATTTTGTTATGATTTATTGAAGCATTATACCTTGTGTAGGATTTTTTATAAGTGCTTACTAGCTTAGAAGAATTTAATTATGAAAAATGTCAAATCATTGGGTAAAATTATGATACTTGGATATCTGTCATTCTATGTTGTCATATGCCCATGATAATTGTTTGGAAGCTTGTAGATTTGTATTTCATGTACCTCAGGTAGAAATTGGAATTTACAATATTTGGGTATTAAATCATTTTAAAATGTCAAATCATGGGGCAAGATTATGAAACTTGGTTATTTGTCATTTGATGTTAATATATACCCATGATAATTATTTGGAAGCCTGTAGATTGGTATTTCTTGTACCTCATGTAGAAATTGGTATTTACAACACTTGGAAGTTAAATCTTTTTAAAATGTCAAATCATATGGTAATGACACAATCCTTTGGCAGAGGACTCTAGATCCCCATCTGGACACTTAGTAATATTTGTAAAATTTTCAGATGGGAAATACTATTTTTACTAATTATAGTGGCATTTTGGTAATTATACAACTATGATGATTTAGTAGGCCAAATGACTTCCTAGGGTCATGGAACTCAGTGAACCACCTTGATATGGGATATTACCTTACTGATAATTTTCATGTAGCATGTAGAAGCATTTTGAGGGTAGTTCTTGTGTAATTTGACTTAAGGCCTGAACTACTTTAAATTATATTAAATACCAAATTAATATGGAAAATTATGGAAATTGGAACATACCTTATTAAGGTCAGTGGGAGCCTAGGATAATTATACCAGACCTTGGTGATGAGTTTTTAGAAGGATTCCCTTATGAGGTTTGAGGTTAGTTCAACTTAGTGGTCTGCGTTTAGTAAAAACAGAATTTTGAATTTTAGGCAATTCAGACCCCTAGGTAGTGTTTGGTACTTATATCCATTCAGTATTTGAGTGATAACTCACAACGATTCAAGGAGGGTCAAACCTAGGGTTAGCTGTGAGGTTGTGTCAGGGTTAGTGCATGAGTTGTGGAGGTACGTCCAACCCAATTGGGTGAGACGGGTGTTGGGCTAAGTCACTTAAGTATATGAAATAATGAAGGGTGAACCAAGTGTTAATCACCAACTAAAGTAATTGTCTTGAGGAGGATGGTGGGGTTGAGCCCATTGAATCCGTAGTACCGTTGGGAACCCCTTTACGGGGTACACCGCGGGAAGTCCAAGATTCACCCTAAATATAACGCTAACTATATTGTAGGCAAGAGTAGCCTAATTAGGTCAGTAAACTGTTATGGATCGTTTTTGGGAAGGAGATGGGCTGGATCAGCTTGTGTGTTAAACCCTGAGCCGGAAGCTCGGGTGGACTTGTTAACACCTGTTACTTATTCAAATAGTGGCGAGTCTTCGGTACTAGGCTAGTCGTGTCACCGACGGTAGTACGTTGACTCAGGTGAGGGTGAGGTTTAGAGGGCCGGTAAGTTTGAGTACCGCGGTCTGGAGGACTATCCCTAATAACCCACCCCGACCTTAAAGTCTGGTGGATTCCAGCAAGAGTACGCAGGAGCTCCGCTGTTGTGTTCTTAGTGTTGAGGCGTACATGAGGTCTAGGCTTGGCAGTGACCATACCCGCCTAGGATGTGGAGTGCCCGATCCACTGCCACCGTGAGCCACGACGGTCGGTACCCGAAAGGTTGGCTTCCTTTCAAACAATTTGGGAACTATAAAGGTCTTTGCGCATAGAGTCGTGTGGGTGAGTCGCATTGCATAAACACATTAAGACATCATAAACATAGCATATCATAACATTCACATTAGCATACCCACATCATATAAATTAGTATGGGCTCTTTTATATGATGGGTTACCTGGACATCTTAACTTATATGTCGTATGTGCGTTCATATAAGTTAAGGTACGAATCTGTGATGGTAGTTTAGTTTTACTTACTGCACCGCATTTTCTTTCCATTACTGCTTTACTTTATGCTCTACCTTACTGTTATTTACCTGCACTATACTGTTAGCTAGTTTTACTGTTTTACATATACCTGCTAGATTAGTGTCATGTCACCTCTTCCTTTGTTTACCCCTTGTTGTCCTCCGCTTCTTCCTCCCGCTCGGTACCTAGGAGTCGTGGAGGGAGGCGAGGACAAAACGACTTAGTCTTTATGACTAACGGTCGGTGTGACCGCAGGAGTCCGAGGAGACGGAGTTCTCCCGCGCGCAGCAGGACGAGATGGCAGGACCTGAGCAGCGGATGCAGCGCACTACCATGACGCCACAGGTTGATGATGAGATAGTTAGATTTCAGCTTTTGAGAGTTTTGTTGTAGTTTCCGCATGTTGTAGAGAGTGAGAGAGTACTATTTTGGATATGTATCGGGCTTAAGCCCTTTTTGCTGGTACTTCTCTTTTTGGACATTTCTGTTTCATTATATATATATATGATGTGATTGTGGACATGCCTTTATTTCTGTACTTCATTTTGGCATATTTTTACTTATGATCGTATAGACGGCAGGGTTGGTGCTGAGCGGGGTTAGCCGACCCGAGTGTTGGTGACACCACAAGGCAGCGATTCTGGGCGAAGATCCACCTCAACCATGCGATGCGGGAGAGGTTCGAGTTTTCAAGTACCTGAACGGGTTTTTAGAAAAGAGATCTTACACTGAAGGTGGGGAATGCAACTCTGCTGCTATCCTCAGGTAAGACTTTAACTTTAAAGAATGTTAAGTTTATTCCTTCTTTAGCTGCTAACTTAGTGTCTATTAGCTTACTTTGTGATGCCGGTATGCCTTTTACTTTCTGTAGCGGTAGAGTAATACTGTCAGTTAACTCACACTATTTTGGATGTGCATACGCCCAAAATAGGATGTACAGATTAAGTCTAGCAAACGAAATAGTTCAACAAGTTCAAAGAAACTTAGTTAGCCCTAAGACTCTACATGAGAGACTAGGACACGTAAACTATAGGAAAATGTTCCAAATTGCTAGAACTCACCAGATAGCTTTAGACACTACAGTCAAAACTGATAAATGTGAAGTGTGTGCTCAGACTAAGATCACTAGGAAACCTTTTAGTGCGGTTACTGGGAGCACAACACCCTTAGAACTAATACATTCCGACATATGTGACTTCAAAAGTTTTGTCACTAGAGGAGGCAGGAAGTATTTGATCACCTTCATAGAAGATTGTTCTAGGTTTTGTCACATTTATCTCCTTAAAACTAAAGATGAAGCGTTTGAAAAATTTTGTATTTTCAAAACCAGGGTAGAAAACCAATTAGGCATGAAAATCAAAAGATTTAGAAGTGATAGAAGAGGAGAATATATGTCCAGTGAGTTCAAATGCTTCCTTGCCCAACATGGAATCATTGCATAAACCACTACTCCTTACTCGCCCCAGTCTAACGGCATAACTGAGCGTAAAAATTGCACGTTAACAGAAATATTAAACTCTATGCTCCTAACTGCAGGCATGCCTTCCGCTTATTGGGGAGAAGCAGTCTTAACTGCAAATCACATTTTGAATAAAGTTCCTCATGCCAAGTTATAGGTTACACCCTACGAGCTTTGGTTTAAGAGGCCCCCGTCTTTTACTAGAATCAAGACCTGGGGCTGTATAGCCTATGTCAGGGTTCCTGACCCTAGACGGTCTAAGATTGGACCTAGGACCAATACATGTGTATACCTAGGTTGTGCTGAGGATAGTGCTGCAGATAGATTCTTAGATATTTCTAATAACGTCGTTATAGAATCTAGGGATGCAGTGTTCTTTGAAGATAAGTTCCTCAAGGATAAGAACCTGTCTATCCTAGGTATGCAAGTAACTATTACTGAAGATGATCCTACTTCAGTACCGAGCACCTCCTATTCCATTTCGGTAGATAACTCTGGCCTAGAGTCTAGGAGAACTTCTCTAAGAGAGCGAATTCCCAGAACCTTCGGTAGTGACTTTGTCACTTGCCACGTTGAGGCTGATCCATCCACCAATAAGGACGCGATGAGATCCAGGGATTCCTACTCTGGAAAGAAACTAAATCCTGATGGAAGCGTAGCTAAGTATAAAGCACGCCTGGTAGCTAAAGGTTTCACACAAGTAAGCGGAGTAGATTATTTTGATGTCTATTCACCCGTGTATCACTTAACAACCATTAGGGCCCTCCTTGTTATTACGTCTATTGAGAACTTTATTGTTCATCAAATGGATGTTAAGACTGTGTTCTTGAACGGAGATCTGACCGAAGAGATCTACATGAGTCAACCTGAAGGTTTCATTGTAGACGGTCATGAAACTAAGGTCTGTAAATTACTTAAATCTTTATACAGACTAAAGCAAGCACCAAAATTATGGCATGAGAAGTTCGACTATAGTGTAAAGAACATGAGATTCATGTCGAGTCTCTCGGATAAATGTCTTTACATACGTAATAGATCGGATAAAGTCGCCATAATATGCTTGTACGTAGATGATATGCTCATTCTAGGGTCTGATCAATCCGAAGTGGATGACATTAAGTCAGACCTAATAAAAGAATTTAGCATAAAAGACCTAGGTGTAGCTAACACTATACTAGGCATGCAAGCGAGCTTTGGGCAGACTGGCATCTCCCTAAGTCAAAGCCACTATTTACAGTCCATGTTGGACATGATAATTGGAATTTGGAATTTACAACACTTGGGTATTAAATCTTTTTAAAATGTCAAATCACGGGTGTACGCGCCTTGGGTACACAATGTGTACCTAAGGCATGTTCTTCACGAACTGCTACAGTTACCACCACGACGTGTTAGGTGATCCTTTAGTGACATTATCACGCTCTGGTTACACAACGTGTAGATGGGGCATGTAATTTTAAAATTGCGGCTTTAGTCCACACGACGTGTCAGAGGTGCTGTAATTGATATTAGTCGAGCACACCCTAAGTACACGATGTGTGTTGGTATTTTCACTCAATTTGCTCCACATCAGCTATTTGTATTTCATGTACCTCATGCAAAAATTGGAATTTACAACACTTGGGTATTAAATCTTTTTAAAATGTCAAATCATGGGGCAAGATTATGAAACTTTGTTATCTGCCATATTATGTTGATACATGCCCATGATAATTGTTTGGGAGCTTGAAGATTTGTATTTCTTGCACCTCATGTAGAAATTGGTATTTACAACATTTGGATGTAAAATCATTTTAAAATGTCAAATCATAGGGCAAGATTATGAAACTTGGTTATCTATCATTTGAGGTTAATATATACCCATGATAATTATTTGGAAGTCTGTAAATTGGTATTTCTTGTACCTCATGTAGAAATTGGTATTTACAACCCTTGGAAGTTAAATCCTTTTAAAATGTCAAATCATATGGTAATGACACAATCCTTTGGAAGAGGACTCTAGATCCCCATCTGGACACTTGGTAATTTTTGTAGAATTTTCAGATGTGAAATACTATTTTTACTAATTATAGTGGCATTTTGGTAATTATACAACTATGATGATTTAGTAGGCCAAATGACATCCTAGGGTCATGAAACTCAGTGAACCACCTTGATATGGGATATTACCTTACTGATAATTTTCATGTAGCATGTAGAAGCATTTTGAGGGTAGTTCATGTGTAATTTGACTTAAGGCCTGAACTACTTTAAATTATAATAAATACCGAATTAATATGGAAAATTATGAAAATTGGAACATACCTTATTAAGGTCAGTGGGAGCCTAGGATAATTATACCAGACCTTGGTGATGAGTTTTTAGAAGGATTCCCTTATGAGGTTTGAGGTTAGTTCAACTTAGTGGTCTGCGATTAGTAAAAACAGAATTTTGAATTTTAGACTATTCAGACCCCTAAGTAGTGTTTAGATCTTATATCCATTTAGTATTTGAGTGATAACTCACAATGATTCAAGGAGGGTCAAACCTAGGGTTAGCAGTGAGTTTGTGCTAGGGTCAGTGTATGAGGTGTGGAGGTACGTCCAACCCAATTAGGTGGGACGGGTGTTGAGCTAAGTCACTTTAAGTATATGAAATAATGAGGGGTGAAACAAATTTTAATCACCAACTAAAGTAATTGTCTTGAGGAGGATGGTGTGGTTGAGCCCATTGAATCCGTAGTACCGTTGGGAACCCCTTTACGGGGTACACCGCGGGAAGTCCAAGATTCACCCTAATTATAATACTAACTAAATTGTAGGCAAGAGTAACCTAATTAGGTCAGCAAACTAGTATGGATCTCCTTCGAGGAGGAGATGGGTTGGTTCAGCTTGTGTGTTAGTCCCTGAGCTAGAGGCTCAGGTGGATTTAATAACACCTGTTTCTTATGCAAATAGTGGCGAGTCTTCGGTGCTAGGCTTGTCGTGTCACTGACGGTAGTACGCTGACTCAGGTGAGGGTGAGGTTTAGAGGGCCAGTAAGTTTGAGTACCGCGGTCTGGAGGACAATCCTAATAACCCACCCGACCTTAAAGTCTGGTGGATTCCAGCAAGAGTACCCAGGAGCTCCGCTGTTGTGTTCTTAGCGTTGAGGCGTACGTGAGGTCTAGGCTTGGTAGTGAGCATACCCACCTAGGATGTGGAGTGCCCGGTCCACTGCCACCGTGAGCCACGACGGTCGGTACCCGAAAGGTTGGCTTCCTTTCTAACAAATTGGGAACTATAAAGGTCTGTGCGCATAGAGTCGTGTGGATGAGTTGCATTGCATGGCTGCATAATTCACGTCATGAACATAGCATAGCATAACACACATCTGCATACCCCATCATATAAATTAGTATGGGCTCTTTTATATGATGGGTTACCTGGACATCTTAACTTATATGTCGTATGTGCATTCATATAAGTTAAGGTACGAATCTGTGATGGTAGATAGTTTATGTTACTGCACTGCTTTTACTTACTTATTGTTCACTATATTGCCTCTACTTGTTTACTATTTACCGCACTTACTGACATGCTCTTTACTTATACCTTGTTACTGTTAGCTCTACTGTTTATATTTATGTACTGCTAGTTAGTGCCACGTCACTCTTCTTGTTTACCCCTTGTTTGTCCTCCGCTTCTTCCTCTCACTCAGTGCCTAGGAGTCGTGGGGGGAGGCGAGCACAAAACGGCTTAGTCTTTATGACTAACGGTCGGATGTGGCCGTACAGGAATCCGAGGAGACGGAGCTACCCCGTGTGCAGCAGGACAAGAGAGATGGACTTGACCCGCAGTTGCAGTATACTACCACCGGACAGGTTGATAGTTAGTTTGTAGTTTCCGCATGTTTTGTAGTTAGAGGGAGAGTACTTTCTTTTGGATATGTATTCGGGCATCCGCCCTTATTTCTTGTACTTTTCTTTTGTGGACATTTTTATGTTTCATTATATAGTTATATGATGTTGTGACTTGTGGACATGCCCCTTTCTTTTGGCATTTACTTACTTATGATTGTATAGCCGGCAGAGTCGGTGTTGAGCAGTGTTGGCCAACCCGAGTGTTGGTGACACCGCAAAGCATCGATTCTAGGCGAAGATCCACCTTGACCGTGCGATACGGGAGAGGTTCGAGTTTCCAAGTACCCGAACGGGTTTTGAGAAAAGAGATCTTACAGTTGTGCACAAGCCTTATGGATGACCCAAACTTTAGAAGACTTTGGTGTTTATCTAAATAACATAGAATTAAAATGTGACAACAAGAGCACTATCGATCTTACAAACAATCCCATACATCATTCTAGATCTAAACATATAGATGTCCGACATCATTTTATTAGGCATCATATTAAGAAGGAACATGTTAGAATTAGCTTTATAGGGACTGACTCACAACTTGCAGATATTCTTACCAAACCTCTACCCGATGCACGTTTTGACATGCATAGGTTAGAATTAGGTGTCTTAGAAATATCTCATTAAATCCTATACAATAATTTTAAAATTTTATGTCCTTTTCTTTAATAATTTTTTTTTTCAAAAACTACTAAAAATGTAAAACACTTTTATAAAAACCACCAAAAACATGGTAAATGAGCCTTCAAATCATCTTTATAATATCTGAAATTTCAACAGTAAGAAGGCCTCTTTGTAATACAAATGAATTATGAAAAACATTTTTCAAAAATCAATATTTACAGTTTTGTTTTGGCGCTAAGAAGCTAACGCCTGACGTTAGCCCCTTTTCCTCCAAAATTTTGTCTTTATGAAAAATTTATGGTATTATTTTAATGCAGTGTTTTATTTTTATTTCTCTATTTTTAAAAAGTTTTATATTTTTAAATATTTTTTTTTAAAAAATGATTACAAAATTATGCTTAAATGCTTAATTCATGGATGATTATATTTATTACTTAAAGATTATTTACAATTTTTAATTTTATCTTTCAAGTTTCTTAAAAACATTGTTTTGTATTTGTCATGCCTTAAAAATTATCTTGTTATGTGCAATCAAATTGATTATAGATAAATATATGTAGAAATGCTTAGCATGCCTCTAAGTATGAGTAATGAATTATGTTTGATAATGATTCACTCACTCACTTATTTTTGATAACCTACATGTGTTTACAATCTTATTCTTGCATAATTGTGTAGTGTAATAACATAAATAATAAAAATGCATAAATAGATTACCTACACACCATTGAATTGGTTATTTCAATTCTTTGTTTTCATGCACTTGTGATTAGAGAAATGTGGTATATAAAATAAATTTTTTATGTTTGCAAAAAATAAGTGAATTTGGAGTCCTTGGTCATAAAAAAAAGAAGACAAGGAAAACTCCGCAAAAAATTGTAAAGTGCCTTGTGCAAACAAAATTTCACCACTTCTCTTTAAAAAATTTATCTTTATGTGCATTGAAATATTGTGGAAGTAATAGTATTTGTGTTTTTAATGTTGTGTTATTTCATTATATATGTCATGTGTTTTTTGATTGACTCACGTGTATACTTTATCAAAACACTATTTTGTACACATCATTATCTTTCATAAAACTTATACTAATAAGAATTGGATCCTAATGTTCATCTACACTATTCTCTACAAACTTAAGTAAATGCACTAGATAGCAAAACATGATCTTTACAATGTTTATGTTTACTTGAAATGCAAATTAATTTACATTGTAAAGCATATCTTTTCTTAATATTTGTAATCTTGCTTGCTAATTTTCTATTACCAATATAAAAAATACTTGTAACTTATGTATCTAAATTCAAAACATCTACTTAATTGATTTAAATGCTTATTATATTTTGTAAAGCATATCTTTTCTTAATATTTGTAATCTTGATTGCTAATTTTCTATTACCAATATCAAAAATACTTGCAACTTGTTTATCTAAATTCAAAACATATACTTAATTGATTTAAATGCTTATTATATTTTGTACTTACAAATTCTTAAAGATGTTCAATATTACTTAAAGATATGTAAATCATATCTTTTCTTAATATTTGTAATCTTGCTTGCTAATTTTCTATTTCCAATATCAAAAATACTTGCAACTTGTGTATCTAAATTCAAAACATCTACTTAATTGATTTAAACGCTTATTATATTTTGTACTTATAAATTCTTAAAGATGTTCAACATTGCTTTCGCTGTGTTCACTATTTTTCAAAAAGTTGCTATTATATATCTACATAGTGCATAATATTTCATATTGCGACTACTCTAAACCACCTTCTTTGAATATAACAAAAGGGGGGAGAATAAATTGAAGAAATAAATTGTAGATATAAATTGAAAATATCTATTATTTAGGTGGAGTAAAATAGAAAATGCATTCATGTAGGGGAGTATCCATATAGGGGGAGTATGTATGTTTATCACTCTTATCATATAATTTAAACACTACTCTAATTAAAGTTTATTTCTTATTAGTGGATTTGTTATTATCAAAAAAGGGAGATTGTCTGAGCTTGTGTTCCACATCTTTTGGTTTGAGAATAATAAATCACACTATGTATTTGATCTTGCTTGTGTTTATAGTGTGCAGGTACTATAAGTACATATCTCTATGAATTGGATTGTTATTAATGACGATTCTCTGAAAAGAGATCTAACGCTCGACGTTAGAAGTTAATGCCCCGCGTTAACTTTCGTCGAGAAAGAATCCTTCGAGATGAAATGACGTCGAGAAGGAATCCATCGAGAAGACAGAGACAATGCCAGCATTGGAGTTAACGCTCGCATTGAGTACACGATCTGCCATGATCCCGATTGTTGCATGATCTTAGACACGACCGTACACGATCCTTAACGCTGGCGTTAACTCTTAACGCCAGGCGTTAGCTCCCGTGTCTATTTAAAGTGCTGATTTCATTTCTCAAATGTTGATCTTCTAAGCCTTTACTCAAATCTTTTGTGAGAGCATTTCATCCCCAAATTCAGAGATCACTCCCTACACCACCATTGAGAAGGAGATTTCCAACGGTCAAATTTGACGAAGGACGCTTGCTTCAACTCCGATGATTGTCATTGCGTGTCTTCAACATCTCCTTCAGAGTTCTTCATTATAGGGAGTTTTTATTCTGAATTTACTTTTATCTTTTCATTATTTTCTTATAAACGGTAGTGAATTCGCTATCTTGTGTGATGCAGACTACGCTCTCCGACACGATCGCTACGAACAAATACGCGCTCCCTCTCAACATTCCAATTTGTACGTTCGTACAAAAATTAATCACAGCATACGCGCAACGCAATATTTATCAATCCAATGTTTACGACGGGTAGCCACACCTCTATAGATCGAATAAGGACTATATGCCAATATTCCTAGCCAAATGGATCCACCCGATCCGATCGAGCGATTGTTGTACCAAAAGAGATCCACCAAAAATATGATTTCGGAAAAGGTAGATCTCTCCCAATAAAAAGAAAACGAGGTTCGCCAATCCTCACAAACGTAAATAAATCAAGATCAACAACAATTTCAATCGAAGAAAACCACGATAAATCAATGCTATTGAAAGTCACGCCAAAATTAATCTACCGCAAGATTATCTAGAGAGAAATCACAAAAGGGAAGAAATTTTCGTTACCCACTCAGAGAGAGATCTCGAAAAAAGATCTACATAAACTTTGATTGCTCTTCAACGGCTCCACCAGAGTTGCGCCGAATGGAGAGAAACTTGTCTGCCTTCTTCGTGTCACACCGGAACTTGATTCCACGGATCAACACCTTAGTTTCTTGTCCTTGACCGAAATTTCAATGGAGGAGAAAGGATGAATGGGGGCGGCTATGGAGATGGCCGATCCAATAGAGAGAAAGAAAAGTGGGGAGGAGAGGAGGTAGCCGGCGGCCAAGAGGAAGGAGACAAGGGGGCGGCCAAGAGGGGGAGGGCCAAAATTTTTAAGGGGGAGAGGGAAAAAGAGAGGGGCGGCTAGGAGGAAGGAGAGATTAGGAGGGACGCAAGATTAGGGTTTCAATTTTCTTAATCATTCAATAATATCTCATCCTTCTACGTGATGGCCTATTTATAGGCTTACAAATAAAAGAGGCTACATGCAGCCCAAATTAAAAACAAAACAAAACATTGTCTAAATGCACACCAACATAAAATAAAGTCCAAACAATACAACTAATAATAAAGTAAACATGACAATAATTAATTAATAATTATAGTAGAATAATTATAATTATTAATTAAATATTCATGCGTCGCGGGCGAAGGTTGTAGCGGCGATGGCGTTCTTCACCATGGTGCGGCGATAGAGTTCTTCAAAATGGTTGTCGCAGCGATATCGTGCACCATGATTGTTATTGCGGCATCGTCCATCAGAGTCTTCAAATGTAATGTTGCGACATCGATCAAAATAATGCGTCGAGTCGGCGTCATCAAGGAACTGGTCACGACCATGGTCATAAACATATGGTGGGGCGTCGTCGCCATATGTTCATGACCATGGTCGTGAACATATGGCGGGGCATTGTTGCTATCATTGTGTGTGGCGACTAGGCCGGGTTTGGTTTAGGGGGTAATTCGCCGCATTCTGCGTGGCGACTAGGTCAAGGGTAGATCTATGGGGTGGCTAGAGGCCTTATCTGGGGAAAGATAGGCTATAACCAACTGGTCCTTGGGAGAAGGACCGGTGAAGGAACAAAATTGATTTTACATCATCGCCTTTAATTTCAAGCGTTATTGAAATATTATCTTTGTAATTATCTTTGTAATACAATATTCATTTTCATTATCTCTGATTTTCTAGAATTATATTTCATTAAAGTTTTCATAAGTAAAATCACCTTGACATAATTCTGAGAAGCTTAATTTTCTAGAGAGCTAACGCCCATCGTTAACTCGTAACGCCAGGCGTTAGCAATAGTAAAGAAAATTTTTTGTTTTTCCATAAATCTCTCATTTTACAGAAAAATTCGTAAATCCTTTATTCACCTCCCCTCTAAGGGCGTCATAAGATCCAACACATACACTCTCCTCTACCCACTTTTGATACTACCAACAAGGGAGGACAATATCTTACATACATCCAAAAATTTAGGGGGAATACATTGAGCATTTCATAGGAAGCATCTATATAGGGGGATTATTCATAGGTGGTGCATACTTTACTCTTTGCTTGATCATGAAAATCCTTTTCTAAGTGGATCCAACTTAATCTCGCAACTATACACTCATCCCTACCCACTTTTGCTAATAACAAAAGGGGGAGAATAAATTAAGAAATCTACTAGAATATATGTTATATTTAGGGGGAGTAAAATATATAGGAGGAGTCTTCATATAGGAAGAGTATGCATTATTACATTAAATCTATCATGCTATAAACATGTTTTCATGCATATCTTTTACTGCACTTATCTATAAACATAAATAATCTTAAACTCACTAATTTCTCATACATGTATTTGTTATTATCAAAAGGAGGAGTTTGTTGGAACATGCATTCCGCATCTCTTGGTTTGAGAATTATAAATACCATAATGTATTTGATCTATACTTTTGTGTATTTATAGTGTGCAGGTCATACATATACAAACGTATATTGAATAAGGATAAAAGGCGGACAACAAAGCTAATCTATATGCTAATGCCCGCGGTAGCAATATCGCTAGGCGAAAGTGATATCATTGAGACGTCAAGTCGAAGATGCAACATATAGTCGAGACGTCAAGTCGAAGCTAATCTCTGTGTGATAATGCTAGCGGTAGCGATACCGCATGATACTTCAAGACGACACTATGACATATCGTTGAGAAATTTATACATAGTAAGTTACTACCACGACATGTTAGATCTAATGCCCGATGGTAACATAAGGAAAGGCTATCAATCAGCACGTGATCAAGGAGCAAAAGAGGAAGGAGATCCAATGGTGAGGAAAGATATAATGTAAACGCGGATGATTGTATTACCGCTTGGCGGTAGCGGTCGTGCCCAAAATTTGTGGAGCACGACTTCCATATCTACCACGATTCACGTACTGCTCTTACTTAATTTAGCTACCGTCTGGAGTTATCACTAACACCAGCGTTAGCTCCCATGGTCTATTTAAAGAGCGGCTCCTCTCCTTATAAATTGAGTGAATGATTAATTCCTTTGCCTCCAAAGCCAGAACTCTGAATGTTTTGAGAGAGGCTCGTCTCCAAACATTGAGAGAATTTCCTTGGGCGAACACAAAGATTACAAGTTGAATCTGAAGGAGAGAGGCTAAAATGCATGATCAACATGAAGGGCTAGCGCATCAAGAACGCCGACATCTACATTGCCTTCATCTTCACCTTCAGAAATTCTTGGGGAGTTTCTCTTATACTTTATTTATCTTGTAATCCTTTTTGTTTTATCTTTTTATAATTGAAGTGGAGAAATCGTTCGGGGAGAACGTCGGATTCCGGGAAGGATTCTGTGGGAAATTCGTCATTGTTGTTGGCGACTAAGTCTTGCGAGACTCAGGGGGAATTCATCGCGTGTTGTGGTGACTAGGTCTAGGTTAGATCTAGATGGTTTGAAGCCTTATCCGGGAGAGATTGACTAGAACCAACCGGTCCTTGGGAGAAGGGTCAGTATAGAAAACAAAAAAGGGATTTTTACATTTCACCTTAATTTCTAGCGTTATAGAAATCTGAAAGGAGAGATTAGTTCTTATTATATTTGTTAAAACTCTTGTTTAACTTTGCTTTCAAAATAAGTGATATATATAAGATGTTTACTGATTGCTGTAATTAAAACAAACAGTAAGAGTGCATATAAATATCACAGCAATAATTTGAAAGTAAAACAAAGCACATAACAAGCAAACCACAAAATAAACAAGCATCCAGATGACACAAGGAAATATAGTAGTTCCCCAAAACCCGGGTACATCTACTCTTCTACCCACTGGTAGGAATCCACTAGGAGGTTGTTGATAATGTGCCCTCACACCAAGGTGATTTTGAAAAGGTGTCCACACACCAATGAGAGTTTTGATCAGGTGCCCAATTCACCTATAAGCTTTTGATAAGGTGCTTATAAACCAAGCTGCTAGTTTTTGCTAAGGTGGCCTGTCACCGGGAGTAAACTTTTGAAGGGAGTTTTAACCCTTTACAAGATGGGAGAAATAAAGGAAAACAAAAACAGATGTTGTTCTTCTTTTACTAAGAAGACACTTGATGAATATGTTGAAGAGAGCTCCCCCTGTCTGATGTAGTTTGATGACAGCTTGTGGAGGCTCCTTCTCTTGATTACAAATCCTTTGTTCTTCTTCTTGCAGTTTTAGATCCCTGAGCAAATGATATTTGATTTGGTGTCTCAGGTTGTAGAAGATCTACAAGAAATATGTTAGAAAAAAGAAGATAATATAATCTGGATTTGTTCTTCTTTTTGCTCCTCTGATTTTCTTCTTCTTTCTTTTCTTCTCTAATTACTGTACAGCAATATTAATATATTATGTTCTATTGTTCCTGGCTATTCTGTCGAGAGATAACAGCTATATATATATTTTGATATATATTATCTGCTGTAATATATTCTGCTGTTGTATAGCTGTTTGAATTCTTGCCGTTTGACTTGCTGCAACGGCTCTATTAATTAATGCTTTTGCCAAACGGCTACAACATTAAATGCTTGCACGCTGTAATGTCAGAACAACAATGTATATAGCAATATATAAAATAGAATAAATAAATATTGCTTTAATAAAGTCTGACATCATATTAGAATAAGAAATATAATACTGCATAAATTTCGTCGAGCTGAGCTCCACTTTCGTCGAGCTCATCATTTGATTCGTCGACCTCATTATTTGATTTACTGTTTCTGAACATCTGCTGAAATTCGTCGACCTCAGCTCGTCATTCGTCGGGCTGAGCTCGCCAAATGATATTCTGAGCATTGATTAACTGCAGAGGACTTTCGTCGAGCGCTGCTGGGATTTCATCGACCGCTGTTCGGATTTCGTCGACCGCTGCTTCCCTGCTGTAATTTGTCGAGCGCTGCTATAGAATAATCTGTTCGTTGGGCGCCGTCCGACGAATGCTGAGCGTCGTTCAACGTTCGTCGAACAGAGCTAATATATGAAATACATTTCTTCTCTTATATTTCAGCCTATTATTTATATGTCTATTTGCAGCCTTCTTTCTTAATGATAATTAATCTAAGTTATAATATATATTATGATATATACTTAGATGCTAAAGGTGGATCCTAACTCAAATCAAAACTAAGGTTCCAACAAAATCAATACTCTTGTAAACAATTTTCAATGAAAAAAATCATGTCTTTCATTATTTTATCATACTGTTTTTATTTCCTGTTCTAAAATGTTTTAAATTATATTTTCATTAAAACATTAAAGTAGAATCTATTGTAAGATTTACTTTTTTGATTCTGATTCAGAATTTATCAAATCTGTAGATGGTGAGTTGAAAACAGATGTGAAATCAGAGGTAAAATTAGGAAATGTTGTTACCTCTTTTACCTTTTCTTCATCAGATTCATCATCTGATTTGTAATCTGAACCATATATAGCCATCATGAAAAAAGCTGTGGCTTTTTGTTCTTCCTTTTCTTCTTCTTCAGTTAGAGTAGCTGATGGTTCTGCATAAAAAATAATGTTAGTGGAAGAGGAAAAAGATGGTTCATTTACCATCCTAGAGAGGGAGTGCCAGATGGCCTTTGCTAAAGTGCAATCAGCCACTTTAAGAAGAATGTCATCAGACATTGATTTAGCCAATATTTTCATGGCCATGACATCAACACTGATCAATTTTTCTTGATCATCTGTTGAAGAAGTTGAAGATGAAGTTCCTGTCAAAACAGATTTATAAATATTTTCATCTATGACATTCATATATAACTTAATTCTAACTTGCCATAACTCAAATCTATCCAAAATACATAAAGGTGGATCTGAAAAAGTAAAATCTGCTAGTGCCATTTAAAATTTTTTTTTTAAAAACAAAATAATAACTAAGTGATCTTTGTGATTTCAGGTGTTAGCCTGTGTGCAAAATCAACTTCCTCTGATACCAATTGAAAGGGGTTCATTTGAGTATCAGGTGCCAGAAATTGAATAAAATCAGCCTCCTATGATACCAATTGAAAGGGATAATTGATATCCTCTGATGAGGGTGATTGATAAAATCAACCTGCTTTGATACCAATTGAAAGGAGAGATTAGTTCTTATTATATTTGTTAAAACTCTTGTTTAACTTTGCTTTCAAAATAGGTGATATATATAAGATGTTTGCTGATTGCTGTAATTAAAACAAGCAGTAAGAGTGCATATAAATATCACAGCAATAATATGAAAGTAAAACAAAGCACATAACAAGCAAACCACAAAATAAACAAGCATCCAGATGACACAAGGAAATATAGTAGTTCCCCAAAACCTGGGTACAACTACTCTTCTACCCACTAGTAGGAATCCACTAGGAGGTTGTTGATAAGGTGCCCTCACACCAAGGTGATTTTGATAAGGTGTCCACACACCAATGGGAGTTTTGATCAGGTGCCCAATTCACCTATAAGCTTTTGATAAGGTGCTTATAAACCAAGCTGCAGGTTTTTGCTAAGGTGGCCTATCACCGGGAGTAAACTTTTGAAGGGAGTTTTAACCCTTTACAAGATGGGAGAAATAAAGGAAAACAAAAACATATGTTGTTCTTCTTTTACTAAGAAGACACTTGATGAATATGTTGAAGAGAGCTCCCCCTGTCTGATGTAGTTGATGACAGCTTGCGGAGGCTCCTTCTCTTGATTCCAAATCCTCTGTTCTTCTTCTTGCAGTTTTAGATCCCTGAGCAAATGATATTTGATTTGGTGTCTCAGGTTGTGGAAGATCTGCAAGAAATATGTTAGCAAAAAGAAGATAATATAATCTGGATCTGTTCTTCTTTTTGCTCCTCTGATTTTTTTCTTCTTTCTTTTCTTCTCTAATTCCTGTACAGCAATATTAATATATTCTGTTCTATTGTTCCTGGCTATTCTGTCGAGAGATAACAGCTATATATATTATGATATATATTATCTGCTGTAATATATTCTGCTGTTGTATAGATGTTTGAATTCTTGCCGTTTGACTTACTACAACGGCTCTATTAATTAATGCTTTTTCCAAACGGCTACAACATTAAATGCTTGCACGCTGTAATGTCAGAACAACAATGTATATAGCAATATATAAAATAGAATAAATAAATATTGCTTTAATAAAGTCTGACATCATATTAGAATAAGAAATATAATACTGCATAAATTTCATCGAGCTGAGCTCCACTTTCGTCGAGCTCATCATTTGATTCGTCGACCTCATTATTTGATTTACTGTTTCTGAACATCTACTGAAATTTGTCGACCTCAACTCGTCATTCGTCGGGCTGAGCTTGCCAAATGATATTCTGAGCATTGATTAACTGCAGAGGACTTTCGTCGAGCGCTGCTGGGATTTCGTCGACCGCTGTTAGGATTTCATCGACCGCTGCTTCCCTACTGTAATTTGTCGAGCGCTGCTATAGAATAATCTGTTCGTCAGGTGGCGTCCGATGAATGCTGAGCGCCGTTCGACGTTCGTCGAACGCAGCTAATATATGAAATACATTTCTTCTCTTATATTTCAGCCTATTATTTATATGTCTATTTGCAGCCTTCTTTCTTAATGATAATTAATCTAAGTTATAATATATATTATGATATATACTTAGATGCTAAAGGTGGATCCTAACTCAAATCAAAACTAAGGTTCCAACAAAATCAATACTCTTGTAAACAATTTTCAATGAAAAAAATCATGTCTTTCATTATTTTATCATACTGTTTTTATTTCCTGTTCTAAAATGTTTTAAATTATATTTTCATTAAAACATTAAAGTAGAATCTATTGTAAGATTTATTTTGTTCATTAACTTGAGAAATTCAATTTTCGTGAACCAGCGCTGGGCGTTGTCACTAACGACGGCGGTAGTGAAGTGAAATAGAATTCCATTTTAATAATTTCTGATATGTTAAAATATATTTTTCTATAAAATATTCTGAAACTTCATCGATAAACTTTAATATTCTTATTTAAGTATAAATTCCTTACAACCCGTATTCACCCCCTCCCCTCTCTAAGGGCGCCTAAAGATCCAACACACCCTACTCAGAAGGTAACACATAAGAGGAGGTACAATAAATTTGAATGTTGGTATTGTGGTAAGATTGACCACTTTACCATAGCCTGTTGGTACAATCCAACAATGCCTAGTGCAAAGAATGTGATGCTTGCTAATAATTTAGTTATAAAGCATCCTGCAATTAAGGCTAACATGAACCAAGGACCCAAACCTATTTGGGTTTCTAAGGTAAACTAGTTTATCTTTTGTAGGTATGTCCAAAGACCAACAAAATGCATATCTGGTATTTGGACAGTAGATGTTACATGCACATGACTAGAACAAGAAGCCTTTTTAAGAACTTCACCCTTGTGGAAGATGGAGCCAATTAATCTTTGGTGGATCTGATAGAGGCATTATTAAAGGTTATGGTATGATTATCAATGGCATAGTCTCAATTACAAAAGTAGCTTATGTGGAAGGGTTGCATCACAACCTTATAAGCATAAGCCAACTATGTGATTTAGGCTATGTAATTGAATTCCACAGGAATAAGTGTATGATCAAAAACTCTATAGACTTTAAAAAATCCCATCAGGCACTAGGAGTGGAAATGTTTATTGTTTAAATTTCTTATGTTTAGATATTTCTTCACATGTATGTCTTATAGCAAATGAGAGAGACTCTCTTTGTGTGCAATGGTACAAAAGACTTGCCCACATGAACTACAAGACAATCAACAAGATATTTTCAGAAGATTTAGTTAGAAATGGACATAACCTTAAATGCATTAAAGATGGTATTTGTCATGCCTACCAGATAGGAAAGCAGACTAGGACCACCTTTAAGAGCATAGGCTCCAAAGATTTTGAAAGATGCATATACATTGCATATGGATTTATTTGGTATTATGCCAATTCATAGTTTAGGAAGGAAGTTATACACTATTGTGTTAGTTGATGACTTCTCAATATATGCATGGGTGTTCTTCCTCAAGAAAAAGTCTGATACCTTGGACAACTTCGTGTCTTTTGTCAAGCAAGTTCAGAATGAAAAGAACTATACTGTGGTCAAAATTAGAAGTGACAATGACACATAATTTCAGCCCGAACCCATGACAAATTTCTACAAAGAACAAGATATCCTTTGAGAATTTTCTTTTCCAAGAACCCCACAGCAAAATGGAGTTGTTGTGAGGAAAAATAGGATTCTCATAGAAGCTGGGAGAACCATGCTAAGTGACTCTTCACTACCAGAATATTTCTGGACTGAATCTATCAACACTGCCTGCCAGGTACAAAATAGAGCTTCTATTATCAAATTTCACAAGAAAACCTCTTATGAACTAATGAAGGGTAGAAAACCAAATTTAACCTACTTTAGGATTGTTGGAAGTAAGTGTTTTGTATTAAACAATGGAAAATCATACCTAAACAAATTTGCTGAAAAGTGTTTTGAGGGGACCTTTGTTGGATATAGTAGCCAAAGCAAGTCTTATAGGATATTCAACAAAACAACTCATGTTGTGGAAGAATCAATACATGTTGTATTTGATGAGACAAACATGATTCATAAAGACTTGTTCAGTTCTTCTAGTATTGCAGGAACAGGTTTGAAACTAAAAGAGCTAAGCCTAGAAGACTCAACATCTCCAGACTTGATCATTGAAGATGAAGAACAAATACAAGGAGAATCACAAGAAACAATGCTTGGATAACATCCAGCTGAAACAGAGATTGTAGATACTCAAGGAGCACTACCTCTGTAAGACCCTCTTTCTTCTTGCTTACATCTTTGGGTCTTATCGCCCATATCTGCCATCTTGCGGTGACACATTCACTCGGGAAGGACCCCACCACAAGACGTCGATCCTGCCAGCTAATCATTCATCAAGGCGAAACACATCATAGTATAATAAAGAAAACATGTCCATAACAATCACATAATCATTAAGATACTTATCCAAATGAAATATAAAGTAGATAGAGTACTGAAATGGAAGCGTTAGAATAAAAAGGGGCTTAAACCCGATACATCATATCTTCTTTTCTTCTCTCTTGGCAAAAATAAAACACTGTAAGCACTGACACCCAATAGTGACTTCACGAATGATTAACTCTCAACTCTGACCAGGGTAGATGTGAAGAATGGCTTTTAGAAGATGGTCGCTCACCGATGCTCTCCCCTCAGCTGCTGAGAGTCCAAGTCCGGGCCTAGCCACCGTGTCATGTTCCTCCCTCCGGTTGCGGGGCTGCTCCTCCTGGTGCTCCTATTTGTTATGCCACATCCAGCCGTTATTCTATAAGACTAAGTGGATTCCTCATCTCCTCCACCCGCGACTCCTAGGCACCGTATGGGAGGAGAAAGTGGAGGACAACAAGGTGTAATATATCAAGTAGGTTGCAAAGCCTATTTAGCATAATTATGAATAAAGGATAGTCTATTTCTAGCAAATCTACTAACAAGTCCATATGTAATAGTGCAACAATCCAGAAAGTTCTAAAATGGCAATATAGTATAACACAAAATCACAGTAATCATATCAATAAGTAAAGCAGAATTCTATATAAGGAGAGCAGCGATAAAAGTAACCCTATCTTATAAGAATGCCCATACAAACTTATAAGATAGGGGATCTGGCACAATGGTAGACTCATCGTATAAAAGAGCCTATACTAATTTATACGATGAGGTTTTGTTTATGCAATGATGACATGCTATGTTGTGCAATGCAATGATGGAACTCACCCACTCGACTCTGTACATACAGACCTTTGAAGTTCCCTCTATTCGAGTATGTCAACTCAGGTACCTCGTTGAGGCAAACAGGGGCAGTGGATCAGGCATGTACACTTCTAGGCTTCTACTCACACCTCCCGACCAAGACCTTACGTACGCCCCTAAGAACACACAGTGTATTCGCGTACTATGTAATAAGTAGCCACCTCTTAATTCATATTTCACCGAACCTCTGCTCGTTGGTCTGTCCAATCCTTTTGAAGACATCGAGCCTACCGCTCGCAGGGCCAACCGACCCTTGTGCTATTCCATCCCATAGTTGAGATGGAAGTTATCTACTATAGTTCCCTTACTTATTTATTCTTGTCTATCGTTTATTGTACTTAGAGGAATAGGGTGAACCTTGGACTTCCCGATGTCTACCCGATGAAGGGCTCGCAACGGTACTAGGAAGTACGATGGGTGACATCCCAAACTTCACTTTCTCAAGGCATTTAATCTTATTGGTGACTACCCCTTCTTTTACCATAATACCTCTCATGTTATGATGTCTTTATAAGGATATTTTCAATTACACGGGCAGGGAAACGACGGAGCTCAATTGAACACCGGTCTTTGCCTTGTCTTAGTACTGGACTATCTCTTCCCGACATCTCTCAATCTTTTTTTATAAGTTCCATGACCAGATATTAATTAGGATCCCAATTACTGGTGGACCTCCTCCCCTGACTCTTAACTTAGCCTGTCAAAATCCCAACTTAGTAATTTTACTAATCGCAGCCCAACCTCTACTTCTAGTGTATGCCACTAAGGCATAACTCATAAATCAATTATGTACAAGCAAATACCAGGATGGTTAATATCTCTAATGGTGGTGACTAGAAGGGAGGGTTCTAATTCTAACATTTCAGTTTTTACTAATCGCAGACTGGTTTGCCTTTGAGCGAATCCACATGTCTTTAAAGGTTGACTACATGAATCCTAACTAAGTATGAGTCCAATCTAGTTCCAGAAGTTGTCGGGATATCCACATTCAGATTTCTAATTTTGTTTCTCATAATAAATGTATTTGGGCCTATTTAATTAATTCTTATAAATCCGATGAGACTAGATTTGAACATGATATGCCCTTTGTCATAGGCAAATAATTCCAAGTAAAATTCTAGATATTCATATTGAGATCACAAGTCTAAATACTCATTTCTAGCATATTCCAGCATAAACATTTCAACATATCTATTTTTCAATTTATAACACAAGGTTCCACTTTGTGAAGGAAGTATGATGATTGTTCAGTAATTAAATCTAAAAATTTTTCCGGAGGTTCATATTGAGATCACAAGTCTATATACTACTTTCTAGAATATTCCAGCATCAACATTTCAAGATATCTATTTTTCAATTTATAACACAAGGTTTCACTTTGTGAAGTAAGTATGATGATTGCTTAGTAATTAATTCTAAAAAAAATTCTAGATGTTCATATTGATATCACAAGTCTATATACTAATTTCTAGAATATTCCAGCATCAACATTGCAACATATCTATTTTTCAATTTATAACACAAGAATCCACTATGTGAAGGAAGTACTGTTAATAATCAGCAATAAATTCCATAAAAATTTCCAAGTGTTCATATTGAGGTCACAAATCCATATCATAAGTTCTAGAATATTACAGCATCAACATTTCAACATATCTATTTTTCAATTTATAACATAAGAATCCACTTTGTGAAGTAAGTATGATGATTGTTCAGTAATTAAATCTAACAAAATTTCCAGATGTTCATATTGAGATCACAAGTCTATATACTAATTTCTAGAATATTCTAGCATTAACATTTCAAGATATCTATTTTTCAATTTATAACACAAGGTTCCACTTTGTGAAGGAAGTATAATGATTGCTCAGTAATTAGTTCTAACAAACTTTCCAGATATTCATATTGAGATCACAAGTCTATATACTAATTTCTTGAATATTCCAGCATCAACATTTCAACATATATATTTTTCAATTTATAACACAAGATTCAACTTTGTGAAGGAAGTACTGTTAATAATCAATAATAATTTCCATAAAAATTTCCAGGGGTTTCAGGTGGTCTCACAAACCCAAATACCCAAGCTCATGCAACTTTGAGTTCATTATCTTACCTAAAGGCGGGGTAAGGTAAATTGGGGGTAATTGAATAATCACTAAGTAATGGGCAATAACACTTATAAAAAATCTAACTAAATTCCACAAGGTGTAATCTCACTCCTCTAAGTGAAACCCAAAGTCTCATGACTTTTCAGAAGGTTTTGATCCTAGTATGATCATTTGAGATCTTTGTGACAAAATCATATAAATCCCAACTTCCTAGGTGGATCAACCCAAAAGTTCATTATTTTTCTCTAAGGTGTATCATCTCATAACCCTGAGTGTATGTTTGAGTTTCATAAGAAATGACCAAGGGAATACCCTTTAACTCTCAAAATATTGTTGCCTAAGTATCTTCAAGAACACCTTTTTAACACCTAGGCCTTGGCATGTCAATTTCCCTAACATGCAAGAGTCCAATTGGACTCAAACTTTAACTAATGCATATTTATGGTCATATTTTCACGCCACCCAAATTTAGTTTAAAATGAGTAGGTTTGATCCTAAAACTTTTGACCTACACAATAGTGATATTAGCACACCAACACCTCACTCTTAGCACATATGGGTGGATTTCCACTTATGCATGAACCCAACTGGTCTCAAATTTCTACCTGAGAATTATAGAGACCTAACTCACCACCCACCAAGATTTGGGTTCATTTAGTGTGGTCTAGACACGAGTGACACACATACGTGCTTTATCAAATATTTACAAAAATCATGGGGAATTGTTTTCCAAAAATACTCATTCTTGAGAAGAGGATGTATTTAGATATATTACACCTATGTTAAAATTTTTAGACTCATTCTCCCAAGGATTTGGGAAAAATTAACAAAATACTCTTCATGTCACATCCTTAAAATTTATTCTACTCAGTTTCATTTGCATTTAGATTTATCCACATGCATGGGTCCAAATGACCCAAGATTTTTACCAGACACTTATACACACACAACTAATCTTCCAGAGAAGATTTGGCAGCATTTGAGTCCATTCAACCCAAAATATACACCATGCATGTTTTAATAAATTATTCATAAAACCTTAAAAAATATTCTCCAAAAATTCCCATTTTTGGACAGGGTATGTAATTGGTCCTATCACAGTTATGGTTTAAATTTCATGCCCATCTATGGAGTAATTTCAATTAAATTCACAAAATAAACTTGCAAGTGCCCATAGTACACCTTGCACCAAAACAAGTGTCCAAGGAACTGTGGTGCACCAAATCAGGTGAAATTAGTGCTCATGTGAAGGTAAGACCTAGTGTTACACATTTGGTATTGAAACTTTTTTGATTCAGTCTTTTAGGTGGTCAAAAATAGGGTTAAACTGTCCTATTTAAGTATGACAGATATTGCATTATCCATTATTAATAAAATATGATCTACGATTATTCGATTCCTCGAATCGGATGGCTCCTGATGAGTCCCAATTATATACACATTTATGGACTCATCTGGGCCGATTATCTAGTCTTTGCACTACATTTTAGGCATGTTTTCATTCATATTTGATCACGTTGCCCATTTCATTGCTTAGTGCACATTTATGCCCCATCTTGGTGTGATTTCATGTAATTCTGAGGTCCGGTATATTTTCATGCAGGTCCAAGGGTTGTGCGACACTCGGGATTGGTTCTGGGGAATTTTCAGTCAAAAAGGCCACTGATCGTGCGCATTCCTTAGCGCACGATCAGGCGCACGACCAGTGGTCGTGCGTTAATTCCCCTCCCAGACTGAGCGACGGCGCACGATCATTGGCCATCTTCGCGCACGACCACTGGTCGTGCGCCGCTGACCGTGCGCTTTTGTGCAGATCTGGATTGAGCTACAGGTTCTTCGCGCACGATAAGAGGCATTCCTTCGCGCACGACCATTGGTTGTGCGCCCGATCGTGCACGTTGTTTATTTCTGCTCCGCCTATAAATAGGCAAGCGCGATTTTAGGTCGGGATCCATCTCCCGACTCTGCCCAGCTGTGCCGTTTCTTGCTCCAGAGCTCCCATTTTGCCCCTCCATCGCCGCCCACTATCTGGAGGTGCTCCGGACATACTCTCCACTCCAATCTCGAGCCGGAGTATCCTCTCGGCCTCCTCCATCATTCAGAAGCTTCCAAGCTCCATTTCAACGGATTGTGCACTATATCCTTGGAGTTCTCCGGCAAGATCATGGATGAAGGCTATTGACGAAGAAGACGGGTCAATTGGGAGGTAGTGACAGCCCTCTTCTACCCCGGACGGCAGTTGAAGACCGAGCCCAGACGAGGATTGACAACCCTAGATTCCGGCCGTGAATCTCCAATGAGTCTTCGTGCTTCGGTTGTAATCTTACCTCCTCCTTGTTATTTTTGCTGATTCTATTTGATATGTGTGGTTGTATGTTTCTATACGAATGATGTCCATAAACCCTAAATGTTATTAGTGTATTTTTCCATAGTTTTGTGGTTATCTTTGTGGTTTATGTGATTTGAGGAGCGCCCCATTCCATCCTCCATCCCGCCGTCACGTTCGTGTGCCGCACTAGCAATTGCTAGTGGCGTGCTTGTCGACGAGGTGCTTGCGACCCTCATCCGTATGCCTACTCTTCCATCCGCCTAGCGAAGCGTGGCATAGCGGCCCGTGTAATCCATTCCGACTTCGCCGGTGCGAACCATTCCATCCGCTAGCCTTCTCTTCCTTCCGCCTAGCGAAGCGTGGCATAGCGGCCCGTGTAATCCATCCGCCTAACGAAGCAGTGCGCTCAAGGCCTGCACAGTTCGATTCCGCCATTCTCTCCACTCCATCCGTGAGCCTACTCGTCCATCCGCCTAGCGATTCGGTGCATTGCGGCCCGTGTAGTTTCCAGTCGCCCGGCGAAGCAGTGCGCTCAAGGCCTGCATAGGAGTAGTTTAGTTATTTTCATTGATTTTCCATAAGCCAATTCACCCCCTTCCGCATCCATTCGACTTTAGGACTTCGATCTCAAGTCCTTCCTCGAACGTAAACTCTACCTTACTGTGTTCCTTCTGAGATTCGATACTTGGGGATTCATTCCCATTTTATATTACTTGAACGATCGGTACACTGCCGTTTCGTGCCGCAGTCTCGCCACAGCCTGTAGCAGTGTGTGAGATTTGCGCCATCAAGTTTTTGGCGTCGTTGCCGGAGAACACAGACGTGTGAGTTTTCTTGAGAGGGAGAGCCGAGAGATAGTAGTTCTTCCAGTGTTTATAGCCGCCTTATTATTTTTGTTTGCTTTTTAAAATTTATATTGTTTGTTATTATTTCTTCTCTCCTATTTTAAAGTTTTAGGCAAGTCTAATCCAAGAAGTTTTATTAGTTTGTGTAAATTTTCTTGCAAAGAATTTCAGTCTCGTTATATCTGCTTTAATTGTCAAATATGTCATCATGGGACATTTCTCCTAGCACTTACGACAAGATGGTCTATTATATAGATCAAATGAATGAGTTAAATGCTAGGCAGTGTAGGAACTTTGTTTGCTTGTTGTGTCGAGGAGAGGGTCATGAATTGAAGGACTGTCCTAGCCTTTTCAAGCTTGACCGCTGCTCCTCCACTCATGACAACATTGTCCCTATCGCTCATTCATTACCCATGGAGGCAATTGTGCCCTCTACCCCCGAGTTTCTCTCGTACATGGACTCCTCACTCCCTGTGTATGGCTTCACTCCTAGTGATGATGATAACTCATCTGTTAGCCAACAAGGAGAGGAATGGGAGCTCCTAGATGCACCTGAGTATGATGAGGAAAGTATTCTTTCCATTGGGGAGGCGTTAGCGAATCTTTTTGCGGAGGAACCAACTCTTTTTGTTCCTCCAGTTTCTTTGCATGATTTTTCTACACACATTTTCTCTGATCCTATCGAAGTGAAGGAGTGGGGTGATGCTTCTGACTCGGAGGGTGCTCCAAAGTGGGATGAGGATGTAATTTTCCCTGAAGGGGAGAATGAATACTTTGAACACGATGGTGCACCTCGGTGGGATGAGGAGGATACTCTCTCTGATGAGGAGGGTTGCACTTCTTCATGGGACGAGGAGGTCCAAACCACCACTGAGGCCCCTGAGTTCTCAAGTTCCCCTTGCTATGATATTTACGATGATGATAGTGATCTATCCTTGGATCCTGCTGGGAGTGAAACCGGGATAACTCCTATAATTACAGATTATTTATGTCTTTCTTCTATTTTGTTTCCTGACCACCCTTCTTGGCTTGAACATGTGCAGGGGGATTCAGCAGTGGTAAATCTTTGGGAAGCTGAACCTGAAATGCCCTCCACTGCTGATCCACCTCTATCTCCTCTTCCTGATATTTTTAATGCTTATTCTTTTCCATCCATGCAGGATTATGAGTATGTTGACCCATTTTTGGGTAATGATGAAAACCAATACTTGCAGGGGAAATACAATGCTGTGATGGTGTTTCCCTTAAAGGATTGGCTGCAGGGAGGCAAAAGATATTCATATCCTGACCTAATGTCGGAAGAGAAGAAGAAGGCGAAAAAGAAAGAGATTTGGGGATGGAGGATAAATCCTTCCTTCTGCTTCTACCGTTGGGTCTTCGGGCCCATCTCTTTTATTTTTAGTTACTATTTAAATCAACTTATAGTTGATCCTTTTGACATGTAATAATTAGGATTTATTAGCTTTCGCTTTATGCTTAGACAATGTTATTAAAACTGCTTAATACAGGTATTAAGTCCAGCTTAAGGACGGTAAACAAAAGCGCTGCTGGGAGACAACCTAAGTTTTTGTTGCTTTTATTTTTTTTTCTAACCCGCTAATAGTAGTTTTATATATTTTTGCTTGGAGCCTTTTTGCCTGCAGGTGTGCGGCAATTTCTTTTGGTGGCGGACTTGGATTCCCTTCGCAATATTAACGTCAATCTTCTGGTATGCTCATATCTGAGCATAGGTACCCTCTTCCTCAACATTTCTTTATTCTAATTGTCATTATTCATGTGATTGTCCAATTCAAGTCTGGGGGGAGTGTACCGAGTGTTCACTGCATGTGCACTAGTGCTTAGCATGCTAGAAGTATTTTATTTTCAGTTTTATGATTTATTTACTTTCTCCACACACCACTACACCCACTTGAGTGCACACTCACTTGTTTGTGTGCTTCCGTTCACGCTTATCTTGGTTTGGAATGTGAAATAGGATGTTAGCTTAGGAATTGCAAATTGGAGTGCGATGTTGACTCTTGTAGTGCTCTAGTCGCATATTCCTTGCTTGCATAGAAATTTGAGTAGAATTAGATTGTCTCTATACTTTTAATTTACAATTAGTATTATTGTGTAGTTTTTGATTTATTGTACTCATTTGGCGAATGTAACCGAAATTTGCAGTAGCACGGTGTTGTGTGTAAGCAAGCGCTAGTTGTGTGTTGCTCGAGTCGGAAGGAAGGTTTACCTTTCTCGTGGGCTAAGAACTTGCCCCAAGCGACTCTTGAAGCATGGGTGAGAGCAACTCACTATTGTTAAACGTGATGTAGGCAAATTTTTGGCTAGATTGAGCTTTGGTTTCCATGACCTATGCGTTTACCGTTGCAAGCCAAGTTTGTGCCTACCCTTCCTTTGTTTCAGCTCTTCTTTAAATCACCAAAGCCTGAAGCTTATCCTATTATCGCAACCAAGTAGTGAGTTAACTGAAATTATGTTTATTATTTGGGTGTGATGTATGGAATTTTTGTGATGTGAAAAAAATTTATTATATTGTGTGCTGAACACACCTTTGTAAACCAATTGGGGGATAAAATAATTGAAAAAAATGAAGTTAGAAGTAAAAATCTGGAAAAAATTCTGAAATGAAAAGAAATCCCCTCGGGCATAATAGAAAAAATTCGGTTGGTGTTTGTTCGGAGTAGGCTGTGTGCACACCTAGTTTTCAAGCTAAGTCTGGGGGTGTGTCACACTAGCATTTGTCTTGGACTTGTTCAGGTGCAGCTTGGTCTTTTAATTCATTCGGGTTGCGTAGCCATCATGTTTATCATTGAATATCATACCGTAACCCAAGCCCCATTATAACCTGAAAGTCCTACTGATTTAACTTTTGAGTTTGCTAGCGCCGTGGAGAGAGTGTAACCGGGCAAGCTTATGGTTCTCGTCGTTGATGGATTTCAGCGGAGTTATCCTGAATTCCGGTCTTTAGCAACACCCTCCTGAGTGGCTTGTTTACTTTCACATCGGGCACGACTGCACAAATTCTTCATGATTCACCATCTGAGTACAAATAAATCTCTATTTACGCATGTATACTTGTGTAAATTAATTAGTATAGTTAGAATCTTCTTTTACAGAATTTCTATTTGCATGGGTATGATACTTCACATCTTACTCTTTCTTTGCAATTCTCTACGCTAACTACCATTTTCATATTCCGCCAGATTTGTTTGCTCGGGACGCGCAAACAGGTAAGTCTTGGGGTGTGATGAGTCCCAATTATATACACATTTATGGACTCATCTGCGCCGATTATCTAGTCTTTGCACTACATTTTAGGCATGTTTTCATTCATATTTGATCACGTTGCCCATTTCATTGCTTAGTGCATATTTATGCCCCATCTTGGTGTGATTTCATGTAATTCTGAGGTCTGGTATATTTTCATGCAGGTCCAAGGGTTGTGCGACACTCGGGATTGGTTCTAGGGAATTTTCAGTCAAAAAGGCCACTGATCGTGCGCATTCCTTAGCGCACGATCAGGCGTACGACCAGTGGTCGTGCGTTAATTCCCCTCCCAGACTGAGCGACGACGCACGATCACTAGCCTTCTTCGCGCACGACCACTGGTCGTGCACCGCTGACCGTGCGCTTTTGTGCAGATCTGGATTGAGCTACAGGTTCTTCTTGCACGATCAGAGGCATTCCTTCGCGCACGACCATTGGTCGTGCGCCTGATCGTGCGCGTTGTTTATTTCTGCTCCGCCTATAAATAGGCAAGCGCGATTTTAGGTCGGGATCCATCTCCCGACTCCGCCCAGCTGCGCCGTTTCCTGCTCTAGAGCTCCCATTTCGCCCCTCCATCGCCGCCCACCATCTGGAGGTGCTCCGGACATACTCTCCACGCCAATCTCGAGCCGGAGTATCCTCTCGGCCTCCTCCATCATTCAGAAGCTTCCAAGCTCCATTTCAACGGATTGTGCACTATATCCTTGGAGTTCTCCGGCAAGATCGTGGCTGAAGGCTATTGACGAAGAAGACGGGTCAATTGGGAGGTAGTGACAGCCCTCTTCTACCCCGGACGACAGTTGAAGACCGAGCCCGGACGAGGATTGACAACCCTAGATTCCGGCCGTGAATCTCCAACGAGTCTTCGTGCTTCGGTTGTAATCTTACCTCCTCCTTGTTATTTTTGCTGATTCAATTTGATATGTGTGATTGTATGTTTCTATACGAATGATGTCCATAAACCCTAAATGTTATTAGTGTATTTTCCCTAGTTTTGTGGTTATCTTTGGGGTTTATGTGATTTGAGGAGCGCCCCATTCCATCCTCCATCCCGCCGTCACGTTCGTGTGCCGCACTAGCAATTGCTAGTGGCGTGCTTGTCGACGAGGTGCTTGCGACCCTCATCCGTATGCCTACTCTTCCATCCGCCTAGCGAAGCGTGGCATAGCGGCCCGTGTAATCCATTCCGACTCCGCCGGTGCGAACCATTCCATCCGCTAGCCTTCTCTTCCTTCCGCCTAGCGAAGCGTGGCATAGCGGCCCGTGTAATCCATCCGCCTAATGAAGCAGTGCGCTTAAGTCCTGCATAGTTCGATTCCGCCATTCTCTCCACTCCATCCGCGAGCCTACTCGTCCATCCGCCTAGCGATTCGGTGCATTGCGGCCCGTGTAGTTTCCATCCTCCCAGCGAAGCAGTGCGCTCAAGGCCTGCATAGGAGTAGTTTAGTTGTTTTCATTGATTTTCCATAAGCCAATTCACCCCCTTCCGCATCCATTCGACTTTAGGACTTCGATCTCAAGTCCTTCCTCGAACGTAAACTCCACCTTACTGTGTTCCTTCTGAGATTCGATACTTGGGGATTCATTCCCATTTTATATTACTTGAACGATCGGTACACTGCCATTTCGTGTCGCAGTCTCACCACAGCCTATAGCAGTGTGTGAGATTTGCGCCATCAGCTCCCCGTCATCATCCCGGATGAACCAAGAGCCGCGATTCGCTCTCCCAGGGATGAATTTGGCCCCAATTTCTGGCAACCTCCGATCACCTCCGGTGAAATCCTTAAGGCACCACCTCCGGTCGAGGTAGGGCTATCCATCGACGGTGAAAACACAGCCAAAGGTGTCCAGAATAAGCCCCCCGTCGTTTTCATTTTTTGGCTAGAACATGAAGATTTTAAAAATGGCATTCATTAATGCCTTGCTGATTTGGAAAATGGAAGATGAGGAAGGCTAGCACTAATGGAGAGGAAAAGGATTCCGACATGAATGCGGCTGGTGGCACAGGTATTCCTCCTGGTGGCCATTTCATAATTTTCTGATGAACTTGCTGGATTTCCTCTGTCTCGGCTCCTCTCCTTCAATTGACTTGGGGGTTCTCTTCGTCTTGGAGATCTGAAGCTAGTGAGGCAGCCGTTGGGTAGCAGAGGAGGCTTAAGCACCGAATGCCATTAATGGGTGATTTCGGCTATGTTGCCACCTCCCTCTCCAGCCACTGCCAATGCTCTAGCTCATCCAGAATTCACTCCTCAGCTCGAATTCAAACTATGGGGAAAAGAATTGGTCCATTGGAAGCTCATATCTTGGATTGCAATTAATGTTGGTCGGCCCTCCTCTTTCCCATGCAATTTCCTCCCCTCTCCAGCTGCCATGTCAGCTGTCTCAGCTAGGGTAATCAATGAGGAGAGTGGTGGCATGCTTGGGGAAGGAAATTTGGTTGCCAAGTGGCACCCAACCCCATTTTCCTCTTCATGGTCTCCCCATGGTCATGTCCGACCACCCCCATGATGGGATCTTTTACTTTACCTTTAAACCCATTTTAATTGGACTCAATTAAATAGTTTTGGATCCAATTGAGTTTTTTCTTGGGTCTACTTCACCCAAGTTAGCCTAAATGGGTATTTTAAGGCCAATGTTGACCCTTGGTCAACCATGGTGAAATTTGAGTCACATTAGTGACATTGGGTCCATGGGCACCTATTGGGTGACTTTATGCTTGGTGAAAGGGGCTTGGGTTAGAGCTTGGCCCAATTGAATTAGGTTTAGGGCTTTTAATCTCATAATTAAGCTCACTTTGACCAAGGTTGACATTGGGGTTGACTTGGTCAATTTGATGCGTTAAATGGCCCAATATGTTGGTCTTGAGCCCCTTTATGCCACCCAATGTTGATTGGGTCATGGTGATGTCCTAATTGGGCCAATTTAGCCAATTGGTGTGATTTTGACCTAAATTGGGGAAAGTTGACTTTGGTCAAATTGGGCCAATTGGTAGCCACTTGATGGAGCTTTTGGATCTATTTGATCCCCTATGATATTATAAGGCTAGGGGTGAGGTCAATTACATGCTTTGGGGTCAGTTGGACCTATTGGTGGAGGATTGACCTATGTTGACCTAAAGGGCACCTTGGTCAATTTGGGTCAATTGGTGGTCCCATGATGGGGATTTTTGGACCATTAGGTCCTCTTGGGAGGTTGCCTTATAGTGATAAGTTCAATTTGGCCATATGGATTCCAATTGACTTTAATTAGGGAGGTTTGACCTAAATTGGGCAAAACTTGACTTTGGCAATCTTGACCAATTTGGTTGACCCCAAAGGTCCATAGTGAACTATTGACCTCCTTGATTGGTTATAAGGGTCAATGTGAGGTTAATTTGACCTAATGAAGTCCTTTTCCCACCCCTAGGCTAGGTCATCAAAAATTGCTAAATGCCCTCAATGTGCAATTTTACCTGTTCCCTTGGGTTTCTAGGGCTCTTGGGCAGGTCTCCCCTTTTTGACATGACAAAGTCATGAAACAAATTCAAGCCACCCAAATACCACCCAAGCTATAAGACCCCCATTTTTTGTTTTCATTTCCGGGTCTTACCGCCCAAAACCGTTGTCTTGCGGTAACACCAACACACTGGTAGGTCGCCACTATAAGACGTCGATCCTGCCGACTATTCATACATCCAGGCCAACCATTCACCACAGAATAATAGAAAACAAGTCCACAACAAACGCATTACACAAAACGGAAATGTCCAAATGAGATACGTAATTAAATAAGCATACTAAAATAAAGGTACTAAAGTGATAAGGGCTTAAGCCCGGTATATCAGATCCTTACTACATATCTCTCAGACGGAGGCAAACTACACACTATTGAGGGAAAACATGGAAGATAGCATTCAGGAGATAATATCTCACCGAAGCTCTTCCTGTTGATGCTAAGACTCCAACTCTGGGCCAGATCACTGTGTCAGGTTCCTCCCTCTGGATATGGATCCGCTGCTCCTGGAGCTCCTGTTTCTTATGCCACATCCGGTCGTTAGTCAAAGACTAAGCGGTTTCCTCGTCCCCTCCACCTGCGACTCCTAGACATCGGGCGGGGAGGATGAAGAAGGAAGGTAACAAGGGGTAATAAACAAGCAGATTGCAATGGCCCTAGCTAGCACATGTATATAAATATAGATAGAAAAGGGGCTTATTCTAGCAGTTCTACTATATTGTCAACGTATACGAGTGCAATAGATAATGAATAAGCAATAACATTCGCAGTAGTGTAAGTAAAGAAAGAGCAGTATATGTAAAAGGAGCAGCTACGAAAAGTAACACTATCTTATAAGACTGCCCACACAAACTTATAAGTTAGGGGATCTGCCACTAAGTTAACTCATCGTATAAAAGAGCTCATACTAATTTATACGATGAGGTCTTATTTATGAAATAATGTTATGCTATGATGTGCAATGCAATGATGCAAATCACCCACGCGACTCTGTACATATTGACCTTTTAAGTTCCCTTTGTTCGAGTATGTCAACTCAGGTACCCCATTGAGGCAGACAAGGGCAGTGGATCAGGCATGTCCACTTCTAGGCTCTTATCAAACACCTCCCGGCCTAGACCTTTTGTACACCCCTGAAGAACACACTAGGGTATCTACGTACTATTTGATAAGCACCACCTATATATAGAACCCCAAGCCTCCAGCTCGCCGGACTATCTAGTCCTTCTTAGATAACACCGAGCCAACCGCTCGCAGGATTAACCCATCCTGATATCATAACCTCCTGAGTCTCCAGCTCATAGGACCAATAAGTCCTTATACCATTTCATCCTATATTTTGGGATGAGATTTACCTTTATCAAGTTCTCCTACTTAAACTACTCTTGTCTATCGTTTAGATGTGCTTAGAAGCTTAAGGTGAATCTTGGACTTCCCGAGGTCTACCCGATGAAGGGATCGCAGCAGTACTAGGAGGTATGATGAGATGACATCCCAAACCTCCCTTTCTCAAGATATTTATTATTAGTAGTAACTACCCATTCTACCCTCCCTCTCTAATCGCTCTAGAATCCTAAGGTGATTTGTAATAGACTAGACAATGGAGCGTCGATGTTCAATTGAACATCAATCCCTACCTTTCCTTAATGACCAACTACACTTACATGCCATCACTTAATCCTTATCTAATGGTTCCATATTCTGATATTAATCATAACTTCTAGTTGTTGGTGGATCTCCCCTCATATCTCCTAACATATTGTTATCAAAAGCCCATATTGATAATTTTACAAAACGCGCCCCTAACCCAAATATTAAGTGTTGACACTAAATGGTTGATCTATCAAGCAATCTAAGTGGTACACAATGTTCCAGGAATTAATAATTCGGTGTGTAAAGATCAAATGGGATCTAATTCGAATACTTCACTTTTGTTACCCGCAAACCAAATTGTCCTCAAGTTAATACATGACTTAAAAGGGAGATACATGGTCCTCCTAACTAATATGTATTCAAATATAGTTCCAAAAGACGTACAAATGATAAGTTACTAATTTCTACCCTCTTTACTTGAATATGATTCTGTTTGGGCCTAATATTCAACTTCTTAATATTTAGGCGATCCATCAATTTGTACATGAAGTGTCAATTAGCATGGCCTTATGGTGATAGTTATGAACCAAAACAATGTTCAACAAGGATTCATAATTTTCTCCCTCATTAAATTCCAGAAAATTAAATAAATATCCAAGGGTACTATTTATAACATTGTGAAGGATCTACTACATTTATTCATCCAAATGCTGCAAATAAATTTTTCCAGTTATTTATATAACTTTAAAATGAACATCAACATGGATTGGCATTTTTCTAATGGTATCTTATCATCAATATTAACTAAATCATATAAGCCATTATTTCCACTTTATGAAGGAGCTATTGTAAATCATCATAAAATGATTACAACAAAATTATCAGGGCCTTATGGTGATATAAAAAGTCTTCTGGATAAGTGTCATAAATTTTGAGTTCCATTTTACCTGCAAAAATAATTACTCAAGGAAAATGATAAAATTCCACTTTATGAAGGAACCACTGTGAATCATCATAAAATAAATGTGACAAAATTGTCAGGACATTATCATGATCTAAGAAGTCTAATGACCAAGTTTCATAATTTTCTAACTTCATTTAACCAGCAACATTAATTATTCTAGAAAGATAATCAAATTCCACTTTGTGAAGGAACCATTATAAAGTCTCAACAAATAAATATGATAAAATTCCTTGAGGTTACTAATGATCTCAAAAGTCTAACTACTTAATTTCATGATTTTCCAGATTAATTGGACCAGCATTTACAATTAATTAAGAAAGACATTAAGGTTCTACTTTGTGAAGGAACCACAGTAAATACTTAGCAATTAAATATAGTAAAATTCTCAGTGGCTACTAATGATCTCAAAAGTCTAACTACCCAGTTTCATATAATTCATAATTCATTTGCTCATACAAAAGTGTGATAGAATAATTCAGGGTAATTCAACTAATCACTAATTAGTGGGCTATCATATCTCTATAAATTCCCATAAAATCTACAGGGTGTGATTACACCCTCTAAAGGTGAATCCCAGAGTTTTATATCATTTCAGAAAGTTTTGACCCTAAATTACTCAACTGTGCTCAATGTGACAAAATCACATAAACCCTAATTTCCTAGGAAATTCAACCCCAATGTTCATGATTTTTCCAAGATGTGAGATCTCATGATATCAAGTGCATGTTTTGAATTTCATAAGAATTGACCAAAGTACTACCTATCTAATCACAAAACATAATGTGTGTATAACACCTTATTGATTTTTCCATGGCACCTTGGTCTTGCATTTGAGTTTCCCTCACATGCATGAGTCCTAATGGACTGAAAATTTTACTAGGCCCTTATTATCTCAAAGCCAAGTCCCCCACCACAAATTTGTGGTGATTTACAACCATTATCACTCTTAATCATCACATGCATTCTATTTAAATATTTTCTAAAACATTAGGAAAATAATTTCTAAAAATCCCCAATTTTTGGCGGGGGTGTGTTGGGGCATGACTCATGCATGCCCCAAATTTCAATTAATTTGGAGCTATATAACTCCATAAACAAATTTCCAAATCTCTATGTTAACTAATGTACACATCCCACAAGAAATTACATTCTGTGAGCTACAGTACTCCAAAATGAACAAACTAAATTTCTAAAAATAGTTGGGACCTAACTTCACATTTTTAATGTTGAACATTTTCCTGAATCATATCCTATATATTTCTACAAAGTTTTTAAGATATAGCCAGAAATGAGGTAAATAGGATTTATTTAATCCCAGGGATTTAAAATGATGGATGACCCTGATTATCTCTCTCTCTCGATCAGCCAATTCCAGGATTGCATCTCCCTGGGCCAACTTTGGCTCCATTTTCCGGACTTCGATAATCTCCGGCAAAACCCCCAAGCCACCACCTTCGGCCGAGATTTGGCTATCAACCGGTGGTGAGAATTTGGCCAGAGGTGGCCAGAGTAGATCTCCCATTGTTTCTGTTTTCGTGCTCGAACACACCAAAAATCAAAATGGTGATCCACCATTTCCTCATTGATTTTGAAAAGGGAAGATAACAGAGACTAACATAGGTGGAGGAGAGAAGGAAACTGACCTGGTTGCGAGTGTTAGACCTCGTGTTCCTCTTGGGGGCCATTTTGATTTTTCCGGACAGCTCCTCTGAATCTCCCATCAACAATGCCCGAACTCCTCAATTGACATGGGGATTCTCTTGCTCTCAGTTTCCTAAAGCTAATGGTGGAATTTTTGTGTGCTGGGGGTGGATAAATCTTCAACTGCCATTAATTAGTGATTTCCTCTATGCTCCACCTCCATGGCAGCCAATCCCCTTGCATCAATTGGGCCAGGAAACAGCCAGAATTCACTCCTTGAGTTTGAATTCATGCAAAGGGGTGGGGGGTGGGTGGGGGGGGGGGGGGGGGGGGAATTGGATCCAATTAGAGTTCCCCCTTGGATTGCCATTAACGTGCCCGACAAGCTCCATTCCCCTTTGCATTTCTCTCCCCTACCCAGATGCCACCTCATCTATTCTTTGTTGGGTTTCAATGTGGGGGCTGAGAGCTATTGGAACATCGTCTTCCGCATCTCCTAGGTTTGAGAATAACAAATCCTATGTGTATTTGATCTTGTGTGTTTAAGTGTGCAAGAAATAATGCCATATGACTTAAGGGTAACATAAGAAGGTTGCACTCAAGTTTGATGCCAAAAATCCAACATGGGCACTAACGTCGGCGGTAGTGGATAGCGTCTGCGGTAGCTTGATGCACAAGAGGAATGATGGAGCTTGCCTTGAAATGAAAGATTCACACACGCAGAATATTGCCTAATCTGAGATAGCATCGGCGGTAGTGGATAACGCAGGCGGTAGCTCGATGCACAAGAGGAATCTCGACCAGCTTTCCTTGGAATGAAGATTCTCACACGCAGAATAATTCCTAATTCAACCTAGCATCAGCGGTAACGATCGTGCAGGCGGTAGCTCCAACTCTATAAAATGGACCCCTTGGCTTCGTCTTCATGATCCTCTCAAAACCCTAAATTCTAAAGCTTTGTACCACAACATATAGAGCAAGTTTCAGAGAGATACTCCCACAAATTCATGAGGGCTTAAGGAGATCATTGGAGAAGATTTCAACCCGCTTCATCATCGTGATGAAAGATCACATCGACTGTGATCATACTCGTGGGTCTTCGTCTACTTCTTCAAGAGATCCACATAGGGAGTCTTTAGAATGTTGTTGTTTCATTTCTTTACTCTTTTGTACTCGTGTAGTGAATTCGCCTCGTGTTGGCGACTCTGTCTAGGTGGACTTAGGGCAGAAATTCGCCTCGTGTTGGCGACTAGGTCTAGGGTGTAGATCTAGGGAGTGCTCGAGGCCATATCTAGGGAAGATTGCCTAGAGCGGCTTGAGGCCAAATCCAGTGGAGGATAGGTTAAAGCCACTGGTTTATGGGGATATGAGTCGGGATAGAAAACCCAAGAGTCTTACTAGTCGCCTCCGATTTCTAGCATTATAGAAATCTATTTTTGTAATATTTTTTATTAATAGTAATCATGTCTCTCTTTGTGTAATAAAATTGATTTGTTCTTCATTTCTCTAAATTGTTTATTATCCTCTCTTTCATTATAAAACAATTTAGATCTTTATTCAAAATCACAATTTTGATCTCTTAGCTTTTCAGGTGATTAAAATATAATAAAAAGTTTTAAAACCCTTATTCACCCCCCCTTCTAAGGGCGCCTATAGATCCAACAAATGACATCAATGCTAGGTTATTCCAAATCGGCTTAACAACTGGGAATAATGGTGTCTCATGATCTCGCTTCTATTAGTGGGGGAAATTTTTATGAAGAAGGAAAATCACCAGCACCACCTTTATTTGAAGGGAGAAATTATAGAGGGTAGAAAATTTTAATGAAAAAGTTTATTAAAACTTTAGATATCGAAGCATGGAATATAACAATAGTAAGACAAACGAATGAATCAAATAAAAAAGAACATCACCTAAATGCAAAGGCTTTGAATAGTAATTTTTGTGCTTTATCTCAAGATATTTTCAAATTGATATATTGTTTTTCTAGTGCATATAAAGTTTGGAAATTTCTTGATGATATATATAATATTCCATGTGCAGGTATGGATGGAAGACAAGAGGAGAAGGACATACAAGCATCCACCATTATTCAAGGAGATCTCTCTCATAGCAAAACCATGGAAATCATGGAAATTGACTTAGATGAAGAGAGCAATTCATCAAGAGAAAATGAAGATGAAAATTCATCTATAAAGGAGGAAGGCCTAGAAAATGACAAAGGAACTTCATGTTCACATCTTGCCTCTTCCGATAGCGCTGTAAGAAAGTCTAATTCTTCTTCTTGTGTGATAACTTCTATCTCTACTTTCCATATACTAAAAATGGCTAAACGTAAAATCAAGAAATTGAAAATTGCTAATAAAAATTTACGTTTATAAAATAAACGGTTAAAAGCTAATGTTAATTCAGAATCTAATTGTGATGTGGCTTCTCCATCTTGCTCTCTAATTGAAATCTCAAAGCCTTATTTTGATTGTAATGATATTAAAGAAAAATTCAAGGATCTTAAAAAAAGACTTTTAATTTCAAAAGAGCATAATGAAAATTTGGTAAATGAAAATAATATTTTATCTAATAAACTAGAATCATTATAACTATTTGTGCAAAAATTTACAAGTAATAAAAAATCTTTTATTTCTAGTCTATCATCAATCATGTATAAATCTTCTACTAGTATTTTAAAATATATTAAACATGCACCTAGTAGAATGTTTAATCATACAAGCATAATGAATTCTAACCCTCATTATGTATCTCCCAAATTAAATTCAAATGTGCGAAAATTTCCAACGAAAAATAGTTTCAAAAGTCATTATTATTTTAAGCCTAAGTTTAATGAATATGGAAATTTGATGCATAATTATAACACTAAACCTAAGTATGAGTGGAGACCCAAAATTAAAGATGAAACATTAACTCCACTTGAAAGGGTTCCTTCATTCTCATCTCCCAAAAAATCATCTGACTATATTTGGGTACCTAAAGGAACCGTTACACTTGGTTCCCTTTGGATGCCTAAATCTCTTATTCTTTAGGTATCATCAAATGCATGAAGTAGAATCTTTTCAAAATGAAATATACAAATTTCTACTTCATGATATGCTTTAATATCTTTTTGTTTTTCTTTTTAGTTTTCTTATTTTTAAGCTATCATGTCATGGTCATCTTATATATTATTGGAAATATGATTTTAAAAGCTTAATGAGTTTATAAATCAAATTGATCAAAATTCAAAGTCATATTTTATTTTGGTGACCTATCTATCTTTCTTAAATTCATTGCCTATAATATCTTATATTTTCCATATAAATCTAATTCTAAATTTGTTATGAGATATTTATCTAGATTAATGAAATCATGAACTTCAATTTTTCTCTTTTTGAAAATTTTGAGTCTATAAAGTTTAAATATTAAGTAAAGGTAGCAACCAATAACACTTAAATATCTTGAGAAATATAGGTTTGGGATGTCACCCCATCGTACCTCCTAGTATCGTTATGAGCCCTTCACCTAGTAGACCTTGGGAAGTCCAAGATCCACTCTAAATTGCTAAGTCCAACTAAAGTCTAGCAAAGATTAAATTAACTATAGACTCTTGCGTACTCTTGCAATGACCGAAAAAGAAAACTATCATTATCTTGTACTTTCAAAAAATTATATATATTCAAAATTCGTAATTAAATAGAAAATCACGAAAGACATTGAAATATTTTATTGTCATAACTCAATAAAATGAATATTGAAGTCACACATGCCACCATGATCTTGTCATATCCTATGTTAAAATTCTTTATAATCATTTATCATACTTCATGATTTATCAAGAATTATCTTAAATCAACTACTTCTATCATACTTAGAAATTATGATTTATATGTTGGCTATTGGTAGTATAACTTCATACCATGGTAGGTGTATTATGTGTGAAATGTGGTTCACTATTTTTTGCATGTATCTTAATATATCTAGACCTTAGTATCACTTTGATATCAATAACATCAAATCAAATCATCACTTAACTCTAGGTCTAAAAATTGAATCTCTATCAATTTAAGAAACATGCATTATACTTATGGCATAATATTAACTCATAGTTTATAAATCATTCTTAAACCTAATTGCTTTGTATGTCCATGATCATATACCAATATTGCATGTCTCACAATAGCGAGGGCGTAGGGTTGCATGCATTAGAATACCTAACCTCTAATTTGTAACATCCCCCAAACAACTAGACCCCTAGAATGGTTTTGTCATGACTAGGTCATGACAAAACCCTAGGAAGCTTGAAGAGACCACTTGGCCTTAGGCTTGAAGGGGAAGAGCACATTGGTCTGCAAATAGCAATTTCCAGTTACCAAGCTTAGGGTTGGAATTTAGGGACTCACCTTGACCCCTTTACCCCAACATGGCACACTTAACCCTTTGGAGGGTTCCTTAGAGCACCAAGGACCCATTGGGGTCAACCAAAGTGTTCAAGTTGACCAAAGTCAACCTTAACCCTAATAGGGTCAAAGTAGCCTAATTAGGGTCAAGTGGCCTCCGCCATGCCAAATTGACCTTGCCCCTACCCATATAAGGATATTAGGGTCCCAATGGACCAAAAATACCCATCATTCGGCCTCTAGTTTGGCCAATTTGACCGAAGTCAACTATATCCCTATTTTGGTCAAATTGCACTATTGTGGGTCAATTGGCCTCCACCTTGCCAAAATTAACCCTACCTAGACCTTAATAACCCATAGGGGAGTCCGATGGGTCACTAGCCACCCATTGGGGTCAACCCAAATGGTCAAATTGACCAAAGTCAACTCCACCCTAAATTTAGGTCAAAATGACCAATTTTGACCTAATTAAGGCAATCCACTTGGGCTAGACCCAATTGATGTGGTCCACTAGCTAATGGGGTTGGGAGTTACTGAAATTGCAATTCAATTTCAAGAAATTCGGCCAGGAGAGAGAAACCCCCATTTTCCCCAAAAACGGTGGAGAGAGAAAGAGAGGATTAATGGCATTCATGGCCAAGGGAGGCCAATTGATCTCCCAGTTGATGGGGTTCCATCTCCTCTGGTAGTTACAAGAAGGTTAGGAGGTTTTCCAGCCCACAAGGGGCTGAATTCAGGGGAAGATTCATGGTGGCCGAGAATGGCCATTAGTGGCCTTCATGGCAATTGATGTCATGACTCTCCCTCTCCCCCAATTGAAGATTATAACCCCTTTAGAGGACTGAGAGAAGCATTTTCCCCAATTTAATTGAAGGAATCGGTCACTGGAAACCAGGGAAGCCATGGCACCAAAAGCTTCAAATCTGGCCATGGCGACTCGCCAGAATACGCAGCTTCAGGCCACCACACAGGTCCTCCCCTCCTCCTCTCTCTCTCTCTCTCTCTCTCTTTGGATAGATCTGCCCTCGTTGGTGGCTCGATTCGGGGACAATTGGCTGTGGATCGGGCTCACCGAAAGCTCTAGATTTGGAGCTTTTAGTCCCGAGCAAAAAGCCCTATTTTGAACACCTCCGGCCGGCCAACCACCGCTATTCGTCAGCCACCACTTAACGAAGGTGGTGGTGGCATTGGCCGGCTGGGGCGGCGCTCAAGTGGTTGGGAAAATGGTTTGAAGGTAGCCCAGGTGCAGGTAATCCCGTTCGTCCATCCCTGCTTCAAGATCCGTGCTGTGTGATTATATTAATTAAGTTATATGTATTTCATTTCTGTCACACTTAAGGCAGCTGATAGAAATAATTATTAAAAATACTTAGGGACCCCTGATGGGAAAATATTTAACATCAAACTTTTAGCCCCTGAAGTCTAATTTAATTCAAAATTAATTTCATGCAATTTGGTTCAGTGGTCTGACCACAACACCCAAAATGGTGCAACCTATACAAAGGGTTGACCAAAGCTTGATTTGTGTGCCCCCACTAAACCAGCTTTCCAAATGTTCTGAAATTTGGAAAATAGTCTACATATACCCACATCCTTAACATATCCAAAAATTAGAATTTTTGGAAGAACTGTTTCTAAAGTTTTTGCAACCATTTAATAATTCATATAATAATAAATAATTGGGTCTAATGACCTCCAAACCCTTCCAAAGTTTGGTGGGTAGTCCTCAGGGTCATGATATGACTCTGGTAAAAGTTTCATCCCATTTATGATTGATTTGTTAGGGTAATTAATTAGCCCAAGATTGGTCAAACTTTGGGTTAATAGGTCAAAAATGCACATGTTGGGTTTGCATGGTCAATCCTCATCCAAAGGTGATGAAATCTTGGCCACTAATTTACTGTCACATATAACACCCCCACAACAAATTTTGGGTGATTTGGGATGGATGTGCCCTAGGACCCTAGTTCAAACCTTAGGGTTGTACATTGAACCTATTGAAGGACATATGGTCATATGTCCTTGGGTTGACTTGAAATTTGGTAGTGAGGTTTATAAGGAGGTATCAAGCCCTAGGTAATTTATCTGGAATTTTTAGAGACATTTATTCTCTCTGAATTAATTAAGGTTCATTTAGGGTACTTCCTTATAAGAAGGAACTACATGCTCATATAACCTAGGATGATTTTAAAACTTTGTCAGTGATTTTTTATTGATGATATAAACCTTTGATAAATTTTCTAAGAATTTTGAAGTGATATATATTGTACTTCATTCAAAGCCACCAATATTTGCCCTAGATGTATAAAAATTAATTATGGGTTTAACACTCACTGGAAAATTATGAAACTTAGTCATAGGAATTTTTAGGGCAAGTATATTATCTGTTAATTTTAGCATGGTGTTTGGAAGAATTTATATGTGGTTCCCTTAACAAAGTGCCCTTGGACTTGTTTGTTTAAATAATAGAGTTATATGGTCAAATGAATTTAGAAAATTGTGGAACTCCAGCAGTAAACTTTTCTGACCATCTTGGACACCAATTAATTTTCGTGTAGTTTTTGAATAAAAGTTTCTGGTACGTCCTTTGTTAATCCTTGATTTTGATTATTTAGTTAATATTCTAATTGGAGGTCAAAATCTTTTTGGAAATTTGTGAAATTCATATATGGTTGTTATTTTACTGTTATATACTTGTACAAAGTTTAGTAAGGTCATACCTTATTAGAAAACCATACACGATGTTTAAAGTCATATGTTTCCTGATTTTGGAGAAATTGTAATAATTACCAAAGATAGTAGGAAAATTATGTATTTCTGGAGATGATATTAAAATATCATAACACACCCCTAATAATAATCTTGGGTCATTTGGGTGATTATTCGGAGTACCTCTTCTCATGTACATCATATAGTTCAAGTGGTCTGCATATAGTGAAAAGGCTGAATAAGGATAAACATGTAGGTCTTACATGGGGAGTTAAGGAAGTTGGTGCACCCAGACTAATTGGATTTGGGAGGGGTCACCAAAAGAAGGTAGGGGTAAGATGTTTGGTTGGCTAGGAGACAAGAGTGTACTTGGGATTATCAAAAGATCGACATTCCCTTATTGTGGAATAGAACGCACTTAGGGCTAATAAGTGTAATGGTGAGAGGGGTATGTTTATGGGTAGTTATCAATAATAGTAAGTGCCTTGGAAAGGGATATTTGGGGTGTCATCCCATCATATCTCCTAGTACCGCTGCGAGCCCCTCACAGGGTAGTCCTCGGGAAGTCCATGGAGTGGAATAAGCTGTATGTATAATTTATTACGTAAGAATAACTTAATAATACACTCACTCACATCCCGTTGCTATGGGTGGTTAGTTGGTTTGGTCTGGAGAGTAGTAGGCTCGGTGGTGGTAGTTACAGACGGGTTAGTCCGGCGAGCAGGTGGATCAGAAGGTTATGTTGATGGGCAGGTTAGCCTGGGGAGCTTATGGCTCAGAGATATTTGGGAATCATATGGGATGTGCATAAAGGTGGTGGGTGTTTGGTATTAATGGTCGTTCACACCGACGCCAATACGCTGACTCAGCAAGTGTGGATTTGCACTTAGCTAAGAAAGTCTGGTGGTCCAGCCAGTAAGAGTACGCAGGCACACCGCAGTTTTGCGTTGAGTTGTACGATAGGTCTAGGTTAGGTAGTGTGAATACCAACCTAGAGGTGGGCAAGGCCCAACCAAACGCTTCTGTTTGCCACTACGGTAGTATCCTGGGAGTTTTGCTAGCTCCAAAAAGGGGGAACTAAAGGTCTGTTCGCATATAGTCGAAGTGTCTGAGTTGCACTTATGTGAACATAGAATAACTCTGCATAACTCTGCATGTCATGGCATAAGCATTGCATTTCAACCCCTACCACTATCATATAAATCGGTATGGGACTTTTTATACGACAGGCCTTGCTAAACGATCCCTTGGTCTATAGGTTTGTATGAGCATTCCTATAAATCAATGGTTACTTTTCTATTATATACTTGTCTTTACTTACTGTTCTTTACTTGCTCTTTACCATGCTCTAATTAATGCTTCAATTATATATATACACCTGTGTAGTGGTAGTTATTCCTGTAGCTAGGCCTTGTCACCTACTTGATATATACCCCTTGCTGTCCTCCGCTTCATCCCTCCCATACGGTGCCTAAGAGTCACTGGGGTTGGGTGGTGGGAAACGAGGCTTAGTCTTTTTGACTAACAGTTAGTGGACCATATCATTTTAGGAGACCGAGTAGACGCACCACCACCAGTGGCCGGTGCAGATGGAGATGGGCCAGTCTAGCACAGGAGCACCAGCCTCAGGATCCGTGAGTGTTTACTAGTAGATTTTCTTCCACGAGTGGCCTTGTAGTGAGGACATGATGTACTGAGCATGAGCCCTTTATTATTGTTATCTTTTTATTCAATTACTATCTGTGGACTATATTACTCTGAGATTTATATATCATGTGATGTGGACTCGAACTCTTACATGTTCATTTGTATTCTTCATTTTATGTGATCGATATTGCCGGCAAGATCGGATTTTTGTAGTGGTGACCTTCCCGTGTGTTGGTGTCACCGCAAAGCGGCTGTTCTAGGCATAAGACCCGGCAGCGTAGCAAAAAAATGGGGTCTTACAAACTGGTATCAAAGCAAACCTCGATCCGAAGAAAAGATGTCCACAAACCCTGGGACACCCCGCACGAGTTTAGTTTGAGGACAAACTGAGCAGCGGAAGCAATGGTGTGCCCATATGGGGAATCACATAAAAAGTCCACTTTTAACTGAATCTTTTTAGACAAATCTCATTACGAGTATCAAGTTTTTTTTGTAGCCTACAACGAACCCTGCCCCCAGCAGGGAATACCTCCGGCTGCAAAAGATCTCTTTAGATTGTCCTTTATTCAATGAGTTAGATTCAACCCCACTAGGACAAATGACTTACCATGACAATTGATATCATGCCCTAGTCTGAGAAAGACTGTAGGTATAAATTTGATTAAGGTTCGAGGATACCGCAAAGAGGTTAGAGGAGGAATTTATCGTGAGAACGACCACCTAAACAATAAACTTTGATGTCCCTACTTCACATACCAAGGATTATCCAAACTGATAGGACCGCTTCAAGGAGATTGACACATAAGTAGAATGGTAGGGGACTCGTAGACTCAACCCTCGTATCAGTGACATATTTACATTGAGACAATCGCGATGACAAACACCGAGGGTCGGATAAGAATTCAAGTTTGGAAGAGACCTCTTTGGGATTGGGTCACATGTTGACCCTGATAAGGTTGTCGTAGAGGGTACCTTGAAGAGTCTAAAGTATGGAGTGTACCAACAAGTCTCAAGATAGAACCCCATGTTTAAGGTTGTGTGCCCTAAGGATTGTTTGCATACTTAGGACGAAAATAACATGGTGATATCGAAGATACTTAGCCCAAAATAGACAGTGGCTTATATTTTATTTATTGGGGCTTACCTTTTGTTTATTGGGCAAATTAGTTATTGACTTGAGTTTCTCTTGGATCTAATTTAGAAAGTTTTGCGTCGTGAACATAATGATTTTGAACTCGATTTTATTCGATGTTACTTGGGCGAAGATGAGATTCTGTAAAAGCACATTTAGAATGGTGACCGGTAGTATTACCAGGACAATGGATAGACATCGTTGATCGAACAATGACTTGACCTTAGTTGAAACTTTGTAAATATAAAGTTGACAGGATTAATCTCTTAGAGATACCGATGTCCCATTCCGGAAGTTGGGAACTGAAATTAGGGCATGAGAGCTATCGTTATATTTGAAAGTTCTTGTGGCTTGGGGCTTTCAGAAGTGATTAACGTATGATTTGTTAAAAATCACGCCCTGTCATGGTATAAAATTTTAACTACAATAATAATGATTGGTTAACATATACTAATAAAGGTTCACAAGTACACCCCCCCCCCCCTTAAAATTTTGAGGATAACTGAGACGCTTGACGATCTGATCAGTTCCATCAATGGTAAGAACTAGATAAGTTGCAGAGTTGAGTTAATTGATTACTCAGACGTACGTGAAGGAGTAAGAATCTGAACATTTAGAGAAAACTTTAAACAGGCATTGTCTACCCTTACAAACAAGAGCTTTAGTCACCGAAGAAATGGTATTTTCTAGAGCATGTAGTTTCCCGAAATAAAAAAGACATTGTAGGTTTGGTGATGCACGGTGAGGTCTTTCGACTGGTGAAGGCCAAGTGCAAGAGTCTTTGGGAAACTACCACAGTCACTGCCCGTGCTAGAGTGGAAGCTCGAGGATATAATTATGGATTTCATACACAGGTTACCACATCCCCACTCTGGGCACAAGTTTATTTGGAACATCGAGGATAGATTGATCAAGGTAGCTGGGGACACCCCGGGCCGGAAGGATGCTCCCATGGGTGTTTGATGGGATTTGATGAGATGTTTGTCCATTATCGTGGTGTACCCAGGACGATCGTGTCAGATCGGGATGGACAGATTACATCCAAGAAGTGAAGATCAGTCCAGGCTTATCTGGGCTCCAGGTTAACGTTCAGCATAGCTTTCCACCCTCAGAGGGACGGAGGCGCTGGATTCCACTATCTTGGACCCAAGATGAGAATTTAAAGACACTCGACTCTGAATTTGTGGAGAACATAAATGCCCAGTTGCGACTGATTCAAGTTAGGATGTTGGAAGCCCAGAACAGGTGTAACATCCCCCAAACAACTAGAGCCCTAGAGTGGTTTTGACATGACTAGGTCATGACAAAACCCTAGGAAGCTTGAAGTGACCACTTGGCCTTAGGCTTGAAGGGGAAGAGCACCTTGGTCTGCAAATAGCAATTTCCAGTTACCAAGCTTATGTTTGGAATTTAGGGCCTTACCTTAGTCCTTTGGCCCCACCATAACATCCCTAACCCATTAGGGGTCCCTTAGAGCACCAAGGACTCATTGGGGTCAACCAAAGAGGCCAAGTTGACCAAAGTCAATATTAACCCAAAATTGGTCAAAGTAGCCTAATCAAGGTCAATTTGGCCTCCACCATGCCAAATTGACCTTGTGCCTACCCTTATAAGTATATTAGGGACCTAATGGAACAAAAAGCCCCATCATGGGGCCAACAATTTGGCCAATTTGACATAAGTCAACACTAGCCCTATTTTGGTCAAATTGCCCTATTGTGGGTTAATTGGCCTCCACCTCGCCAAATTTACCTACACCTTCCTAACTCTTAATATAGGCCAATGGGTCATTATACACCCATTGGGTTCAACCCAAATGGTCAAATTGACCAAAGTCAACTCACCTTTAATTTAGATCAAAATGACCTATTTTGACCTAATCAAGCCCAATCCACTTGGGCTAGACCCAATTGAGGTGGTCCACTAGCTAATGGGGTTGGGAGTTACTGAAATTACCATTCAATTTCAGAGAATTCGACCAGGAGAGAGAAAACATCATTTTCCCCAAAAATGGAGGAGAGAGAAAAAAGGGAGTAATGGCATTCATGGCCAAGGGAGGCTAATTGATCTCCCAATTGACGGGGATTCATCTCCTCTAGTTGTTACAAGAAGTTTAGGGGGTTTTCCATCCCACATGGAGGTTAAATTCAGTGGGTTTCACCATGGAAGAAATTAGGCTTAATGGCCATTAATGGTGGAATCAAGGTGGTGGGTCCTCCTCTCCCCAAATTGATCCTTGTAAAAGCTTCAGAGGACTGAGAAGAGTGTTTTCCCCCATTTACTTGGAGAAATAAGGCAACTTGGTGTAGAGGTTCCATGGCACCTAAAGCTTGAGGCCGGCCATGGAGGATCACCCAATCGACAAGGAATCAACCCTCCCAACAGGTCCTCCCCTCCTCCTCTCTCTCTGTGGTAGATCTTCCTTCTGTTGGCAGCAAGCTTTGAGTCCAAATGGCCCTAATCTTGTTAGGCCGAAAAGCATGGGATTCAAGCTTTTTCCTCCACCAAAAACACCATGTTCCGGTCACCTCCGGCTGGCCAAACACCCCCAATCGCCGGCCACCACCTCAACGAAGGTTGTGGTGGCATTGGCTGGCCGGGGCGGCGCTCGGGTGGCCGAGAAAATGCCTCCAAACATCACCCAGGTCGGGGAAATCTTGGTCGTCGGCTAGAGGAGGAAGATGAAGGGATGCCCTCATTTTCGCTTTAATATCTGTGCACAGATCATGTGTTAGTGTAATTAATATTCGTATTTTTGTCCCTTTACTGGCAGCTGATAGAAATAAATATTAAAAATACTTAGAGCCTCCTTATGGAAAAGTGTTTAACACCAAACTTGTAGCCCTTGAGGTCTACTTTATATTAAAATTTGTTTCACATCATTTCGGCCAATGGTTAGAGCACATCACTCAAAATGGTGCAACCTATACATAGGGTTGACCAGAGCTTGATTTGAGTGCCCCACTAAACCAGCAATCCAAATGTCTTAAAATTTGGAACATAGCCTACATATACCCACACCCTTAACATATCCAAAAATTAGAATTTTTGAAGGAACCTTTTCTAAGGTTTTTGCAAACATTTAATAATTCATATATAAATTAATTTCAGGGTCTAACGACATCCAAACCCTTCCAAATTTTGGTGGGTGGTCCTTAGGGTCATGATATGGCTCTATAATAAATTTCATCCCATTTGGGATTGATTTGGATGGGAAATTAATTAACCCAAGTTTGGTCAAACTAAGGGGTTTTAGGTTAAAAGTGCACTTGTTGGGTTAAGTGGTCAAATCTCATCAAAATGTTGTGAGACCTTGACCACTGACTTAATATCACATAAAACACCTCCACCAGTGATTTGAGGTTATTTGGGGTGGATGTGCCCTAGAACCCTAGTTCAAACCCTAGGGTTGCACTTTGGGCTTGATGAAGGACATAGGGTCATATGTCTTTGGATGGACTTGGAACTTGGTGAATAAGTTCTTAGGGTGGTGAATATCCCTAGATAGTTTTATGAGAATTTTTAGGAACTTTTCTTCCCTCTGAACTAGTTAGGAAACAATTAGGGAACTTTCTTATAAGAGGAATCTACATCCTCATTTTACCTTGATTGTTGATGAAAGTTTGGTAGTGCTCATATGATCAAGATATAAATCTCTGGTAATTTTTATGTGAATTTTGGATTGATTGAATTAGTACTTCATTCACAAGTCAACTATTTTTCCCTAAGATTGTAATAAATAAATAAGGGCCTAATATTCTATGGAAAATTGGGAAACTTGATGATAGGACATTGTAGTGCATTAGAAAGCTCTGTGAACTTTTGTATGACTTTTGGAAGTATTTATCAGTAGGTTACTTCACAATGTGCCCTAGTTTGAATTTTCTTGAAATATTCATTTATGTGACTAAATGGTTTTGAAAAATTATAAAACTTAGTTAGTAAACTTTTCTGATCATTATAGAGGTTTGGTAATTTTACCATAATTTTTGGATAAGTATTTTTTGTGGTTCCTTCATTAGCCTCCAATTTAGGATAATTATTTAATATTATAATTAGAGGTCAATACCTTACTATAAAATTGTGATATTCTGTATTTGCTGTTATTTTGAAATCATAGATTTTCCATAAGTTTGTGTAGGCCATATCATAAGAAGAACTTACGCTTCATGTTCAATTTCATACATGGCCAATTTTGGAGAAATTATAATAAATGCCTAATAAATAAGGAAAATTGTGATCTTCTGGATTTAGTCTTATAATATCATGATAGACTCCCAGTAATAATCTTGAGTCATTTGGATGATTATGTGGAGTCCCTCCTCTCATACAACTCATGTAGCTCGTTTGGTCTGCGTATAGTAGAAACTATAGAGTTAACATAACTAGTAGCCCACTAGGTGGGAATGGGAGGTAGTTGGTGTACCTGGTCAGGTTGAAGAGATTTGAGGTCACCAATAGGAGTCTATATGTTGTGTGTGCCCGGTAGTTAAGGGGCAAGCTAGTGCTCGGGATTGACGATAAATCGCCTTTCCCTTAGGGTGTCATAAAATACTTAGGGTTAACCCAAGTGTAATGTTAAGAGGGGTATTCTTATGGGTAGTTACCAATAACCTTAAGTGTTTTGAGAAAGGGATCTTTGGGGTGTCATCCCATCATAACTCCTAGTATGCTGCGAGCCCCTCATAGGGTAAACCTCGGGAAGTCCAAGATTAACCCTAAACAGCAGGAATAAACTATTATGTAAGATTGACTTAATAATACACTCACCCACACCCCATTGTCACCGGTATATTAGTCGGTTTGATCCTTCAAGCGGTAGGCTCGGTGGTTATAGGTATGGACGATTTAGTCTGGCGAGCCAGAGGCTCAGAAGGTTGGTGTGATAGGCAGGTTAGCCCGGGGAGCCTATGGCTCAGAGATACATAGTGTTGAGAATCCTGCTCACATGATTCCTGATTTGAAGAAGTCAACAAAGCAAGAATACTTCACTTTGTATTTAATATTCCACTTAGTTCATACTTGCAGGAATCGACAATAAGTCATGTACCTTAGTTATTTAACTAAGTACTTTATCGTCGAGAAGCATAGGAGATATCTTCGACAAAGCGTGCTTGTCGTCGTAATAACAGGCAGAGCAGCATCCGCTGAGAAGCAAAGTATTCGTCGACCACTGAGAAATGGCGAGATCGTAGAACGAAGAATGGCGATCGTCGAACGAAGGATGACAAGTTTGTCGATCGCAGAAAGTTGTTCGTTGAACGCAGAGAAGAATTAAAGATATCAAAGGAAGGAATGTCGTCGAGAAGATGCAGTATCGTCGACATCAACAAAGTGGCCATACTGTCAAGAAGAACAGACATCGTCATGAAGAAGGCATGTCGTTGAGTAAACAACATGATTATGATGACATATTGCAAGAAAGAGGATCTCAACGACACAGTCAGAAATGACATATCGTCGTATATGAAGAATCGCCAGGATGTCTCGTATTGTCGTGATACCAGCATCAAAGGCAGAAGAAAGAAGACATGAAGGTCTACCAGAGTTCATGGCATCGACAAAGGCCTGTCGTCGAGATACTATCCATGTCGTCAAAACAATGGAAATATCGTCGAGACAGATTCAAATCGTGCGGACGTACTGTCAGCAGTTAATGCCGCCGCCTGATTATCCAATTAGCGCATGCACTTAATGAATCGAGGTATTACCGCATACTCCAAAACAAATAAAGATATCAGCGCGTGCACCTAAGGAATGGAGCCATCAGCATGTGCTCCAATGAGATGGGCATCTGACAGAAAAGGACATTGCATGTGACCGTTGTGCGATTCCTTTGTCCTATAAAAAGGAACGATGGGTGCCCTAGGAACTCTCTCGAACATCAGAGCAAGAACGTATCCCGCCGCTACTCTTGAATAATATATTCTGCGGAGAAGAAGAAGGACAAGGAGAGAACAATAATCAAGTGTTCTCTGAAGAATCAGTTTTCTTCATTGAATGATAAGAAGCCGTTCGTCATCTGGCTAAGAAGGAGTCTGAAGGAAGAGCCATGCTGTAAAGTTCAGATCTGAAGCATCTTCTTCAACTCAAGAAGTTGATCTCCATCAGGCTAAGTTGCCGATCTCCATCAGGCTAAGTTGCCGATCAACATCAGGCAGAAGAAACAGTTTAAATATCTGTAATTTCTTGTGAGGCTTGGGGGGCTATTTGTCTAGCTTGAGGGCTGGAGAGCTGTGAGGCTTGAGGGCCAGGGCAGTGGACTTGCGGGTTCAAATAGTCTAGCTTGAGGTCTGGAGAGCTGTGAGGCTTGAGGGCCAGGGCAGTGCACTTGCGGGTGTGATCTATCGAACTTACGGGCTCGGGGGCAGTAGGGGCTTGCGGGCCTAGGCTGTTGGGACTTGCGGGTCCAAGTTGTAGGGCTTGAGGGCCTGAGTGTCGAGCCTGTGGGCTCGGGGGCAGTAGGTGCTTGCGGGCCTAGGCTGTTAGGACTTGCGGGTCCGTGTTATAAGGCTTGAGGGCCTGAAGTTTTTGGCGGCGTTTGCCAATCCTAGCACACTGCTAGGTAGGCGCAGAGGGAAAGAGGACTACTCAAGACACCCGATCTTGAGGAACCTCTATAGATCGTTGCGTGCTTTCTGTGGTTTGTTCTTAATTTCTTAGATCAATTATCCAGAAAGTAAGAAAAACCTAAAGGGGGTTATTATACAAAGTAAAACCTATTCACCCCCCTCTAGGTGATTAAGTAGACACCCCAATAAACAACAAGTGGTATCAGAGGGAGGTTATTCAAAGAAAAGCTTAACAGCTTGAATAGATCTGCCATCGTGTGTCTAAGTACCATAGGCTATGGAATCAAGAATAGCGGAATGCTCCAGGGAGAACTTTGCCCTATGGAAAGTAAGAGTAAGAATATTCATGGAGGCAATAGATCCTAGAATGTTCGGAGTTGTTCAAGAAGGGGCTTATTTCTCTTAGTCAGTGTCCAATAAAATCCTAGACAACTTGGATAAGAAATTTAAAGACATTATTGCTGGTGCAGTTAATATCTCCACGTTCCAGAGACTGGCTCACTGCATGACAACAAAAGAGATATGGAACTCTCTAACTGTCCTTATGGAAGGACCTCAAGAAGAGAGTCATCAGGATGAGTTTGGACTGACCGTCTTATCTGCGTCAGAAGAAGAGAGTCATCAGGATGAGGTTTGTCCAAAGCGCATAAGGTCTCCTCTTTCTACTTCAGACTCAGATTCGGAGACAAACTCATCCAGCAATGATGACTGGTCAAAATCATACAATGATCTTCTAGAAGAGGTCAAGACTCTCAAGATGCTGTGCAAGCAGCAGGATGCAAAAATCTACTCTCTTCAAGCAAGAAATCTTGATCTCTCACAGAAAGCAGAAAAGCTAACTCTAGAGAGTGCTGAGTTTTGTCAACTCAAAAAGGACTTAATAGACAAATTTGGGAAAACTCTGAAGGCACTGATTGAAAGCAAGGAGCTGTGCCCCTCACTCACCAGAGAAGTAGTTCTTCTGAAGAAGGACAAAATGCAGCCCAATGTCCTGAAGGTCAAGAATGACAACACCAGAAGGGTGGAGGATAAGCTTGTCACTGATGTGAAGCCTGTTGCAAGCTCCTTCAAATCCAAGATCATGCCTAGAATCTACAAAGAGCCCCAGAAATGTGTGAGGATGCAAAAATATGTTGAGCTCAGAGAAGAGAAGAAATCCTTAAAAAGGACTGACTTTAGAAGGATAACTGCGGTCGACAACAACAAAAATCATGTCCACCATCAGCACAGTTCACCTTCTTTGCTTCATTCAGTCGTTCGCACACAAAGAACCCCTGCTCATACAGTCAGACAGAAGGGAAGATACAACGGGTTTGAATGCTGGTGCTGTGGAAAAATAGGACACTTTGCCATTGACTGTTGGCACAACACTAGTATGCCCAGTACAAAGAAGAGACCTTCCGGAGCGGCTGAGGTAAGTATAAGAATTCCTTACTGGGATAATAAGAACCTAGGACCCAAGTCACCTTGGGTTCCTAAGGGATTTTAAATCTATTTTGCAGGGAAGTCCATTTAGCCAATCAGCAGCACGCAAGGCTAATGGACCATAAGTAATCCAGGGTCAACTCTGGACTAAAGAAATCCTAACCCCATGTCAAGATGCACTAGTCCAAGGGGCGTTATCACATCAAGGGGGAGTCACTCACTCAAGAAAATCTCAAGTGGAGGAAAGAAGTCAGAAAGGGGGAGAATGGCATCAATATGCTCAAGACTAAGATGCTCAAGAAGACCTCAAAGATAGCGGGAGCAAAGATGACAAGAAGAAGGGGGAGCCACAAAAGAAGAGGCATCGAATCTAGGGGGGGCCACAAGATTGATGTACTCATATGTTCAGCAAAAGATAAGTAAACTCTTAAATACAGAGCCTTCTATGCAAGATTATAATAATTACTGTCAAGTGACACATGATTCCTGATTTGAAGAAGTCAACAAGTCAAGAATACTTCACTTTGTATTTAATATTCCACTTAGTTCATACTTGCAGGAATTGACAATAAGTCATGTACCTTAGTTATTTAACTAAGTATTTTATCGTCGAGAAGCATAGGAGATATCGTCGACAAAGCGTGCTTGTCGTCGTAATGACGGGCAGAGCAGTAGCCGCTGAGAAGCAAAGTATTCGTCGACCGCTGAGACATGGCGAGATCGTCGAACGAAGAATGGCGATCGTCGAACGAAGGATGACAAGTTTGTCGATCGCAGAAAGCTGTTCGTCGAACGCAGAGAAGAATCAAAGATATCAAAGGAAGGAATGTCGTCGAGAAGATGCAGTATCGTCGACATCAACAAAGTGTCTATACTATCAAGAAGAATAGACATCGTCATGAAGAGGGCATGTCGTCGAGTAAACAACATGATTACGACGACATATTGCAAAAAAGAGGATCTCAATGACACAGTCAGAAATGGCATATCGTCGTACATGAAGAATCGCCAGGATGTCTCGTATTGTCGTGATACCATCATCAAAGGCAAAAGAAAGAACTAGGCCTGCAAGCGGTTCGGTTCGGTTTTAGGTAAAACCGAAACCGAACCGAATAGGCTCAGTTTTTACACACCCAAAACCGAAACCGAACCGAAATGGATCGGTTCGGTTCGGTTCGGTTTTTTAACATCGGTTCGGTTTTTCGGTAAACCTAAAACATATTATCCCCCAAAATAATTTTTAATGTTTGTCCAAGTGCTTTTCTAATAGTAAATCTAGAAAGCAGTTGATCAACATTGAAGGGAAATTGAAAAAACACAATAACATTTAGATTAACTGGTACAATTAATGCAATAAGTTCAAATATTAGTTTAAAATAAAAATCAATAACTACAACTTATTTAATTTACTCGTTCACGCTCGGGTAATTATTACAAACTTATTATAAGATAAGTGATATTATATGGTCTCGTTATTTCGGGTTCAACTTCAAACTCAATGCTCACAACCTCATATTTTAATACGACGGGACAAACTCCAAGTGCAAACTTATAATCGGTTCGGTTTTCTCGGTTTATCGACCCTATAAACCGAAACCGAACCGAATAGGCTCGGTTTTCAGCCCCCCCCCCCAAACCGAAACTAAACCGAACTGATCGGTTCGGTCCAAATTCGGTTCAGTTTGGGTCGGTTCGGTCGGTTTCGGTTTTCTGTGCACACCCTTAGAAAGAAGACATGAAGGTCTACCCGAGTTCATGGCATCGACAAAGGCATGTCGTCGAGATATTATCCATGTCGTCATAACAATGGAAATATCGTCGAGACAGATTCAAATCGTGCGGATGTATTGTCAGCAGTTAATGCCGCCGCCTGATTGTCCAATCAGCGCATGCACTTAATGAATCGAGGTATTAGCGCGTACTCCAAAAGAAATAAAGATATCAGCGCGTGCACCTAAGGAATGGAGCCATCAGCGCGTGCTCCAATGAGATGGGCATCTGACAGAAAAGGACATTACATGTGACCATTGTGCGATTCCTCTGTCCTATAAAAAGGAACGATGGGTGCCCTAGGAACTCTCTCGAACATCAGAGCAAGAAAGTATCCCACCGCTACTCTTGAATAATATATTCTGTGGAGAAGAAGAAGGACAAGGAGAGAACAATAATCAAGTGTTCTCTGAAGAATCAGTTATCTTCATTGACTGATAAGAATTCGTTCATCATCTGGCTAAGAAGGAGTCTGAAGGAAGACCATGCTGTAAATTTCAGATCTGAAGCATCTTCTTCAACTCAAGAAGCCGATCTCCATCAGGCTAAGTTGCCGATCTCCATCAGGCTAAGTTGCCGATCTCCATCAGGCTAAGTTGCCGATCAACATCAGGCAGAAGAAATAGTTTAAATATCTGTAATTTCTTGTAAGGCTTGCGAGCCTATTTGTCTAGCTTGAGGGCTGGAGAGCTGTGAGGCTTGAGGGCCAGGTCAGTGGACTTGAGGGTCCAAATTGTCTAGCTTGAGGGCTGGAGAGCTGTGAGGCTTGAGGGCCAGGGCAGTGCACTTGCGGGTGCGATCTGTCGAGCTTGCGGGCTCGGGGGCAGTAGGGGCTTGCAGGCCTAGGCTGTTGGGACTTGCGGGTCCAAGTTGTAGGGCTTGAGGGCCTGAGTGTCGAGCCTGCGGGCTCGGGGGCAGTAGGGGCTTGCGGGCCTAGGCTGTTGGGACTTGCGGGTCCGTGTTGTAAGGCTTGAGGGCCTGAAGTTTTTGGCGGCGTTTTCTGAGCCTAGCACACTGCTGGGTAGGCGCAGATGGAAAGAGGACTACTCAAGACACCCGGTCTTGAGGAAGCTCTATAGATCGTTGCGTGCTTTCTGTGGTTTGTTCTTAATTTCTTAGATCTATTATCCAGAAAGTAAGAAAAACCTAAAGGGGTTATTATACAAAGTAAAACCTATTCACCACCCCTCTAGGTGATTAAGTAGACACCAAAATAAACAACACATAGTAACCATGTTTGCATGGGCATAAAGGTGGTGGGTATTTGGTATTGACAATCGTTCACACCGACGTTAATACGCTGACTCGGCAAGTGTTGATTTGCACTTAGCCAAGAAAAGTCAGGTGGTCCAGCCAGTAAGAGTACGCAGGCACTCCACAGTTTTACATTGAGGCATACGATAGGTCTAGGTTAGGTAGTGTGAATAGCAAGCTAGAGGTTGGCGAGGCCCAACCCACCGCTTCCGTTTGCCACTACGGGGGTATCCTGGGAGTTTTGCAAGCTCTAAAAAGGGGAAACTAAAGGTCTATGCGCATAGAGTCAAAGTGTGTGAGTTGCACTTGTGTGAACATAACATAAACTGCATAACCCTGCATGTCATGGCATAAGCATTACATTTTAACCCCTACCCCTATCGTATAAATCAGTATGGGACTATTTATACGATAGGCCCTGCTAAACGACCCCTTGTCTGTAGGTTTGTATGGGCATTCCTATAAATCAATGGTTACTTTTCTATTTTACATACTATTCTTTACTTGCTTTTTACTATTCTTTACTTACAACTTCATTTATATATATACACCTGTGTAGTGGTAGACATTTCTAGTACACTAGATCTATCGTCATCTGCTTTGTTTTATACCCCTTGTTGTCCTCTGCTTCATCCCTCACACACGGTGCCTAGGAGCCACTGAGGGACGTGTGGTGGGAAACGAGGCTTATTCTTTTGACTAACGGTCAGTGGACCATATTATTTTTGGGGATCAAGGAGCAGCACCAGGAGATGCAACACCAGCGGAGGTCAGTGCAGTTGGAGGTGGGCTAGTCTAGCACAGGAGCACCAGTATCAGGATCTGTGAGTGATTAGTAGTTTGCTTCCACAAGTGACCTTGTAGTGAGGACATGATGTACATGGCATGACCCCTTTATTATTTTTTCTTTTATTCAATTAATATCATGTGGACATTTATATATATAGCATGTGATTTGTGGATTTGAACGTCTATTTGTTCGTTTATACTTTTCTTCTTCTGTGATCGATATGGCAGGCAGGATCAACATTTTGTAGTGGTGACCTTCCCGAGTGTTGGAGTCACCACAAAGAGGCGGTTCTGGGCATAAAACCCGGTTTTGTAGCGAAAATGGGGTCTTATAAACTGGTATCAAAGCAGCGCGAGTTTAGTTTGGGAACCTCGATCCGAAGAAAAGAAGTCCACAAACCCTGGGACACCCTGCGCGAGTTTAGTTTGAGGACAAACTAAGCAGCGGAAGCAATGGTGTGCCCATATGGGGAAATAACATGAAAAGTCCACTTTTAATTGAATCTTTTTAGCCAAATCTCCTTACGAGTGACAAGTTTTATTTTATATCCTGCGGCGAACCCTGACCCCAGCAGGGAATACCTTTGGCTGCAAAGATCTCTTTAAATAGTCCTTTAGTCAATGAGTTAGACTCAGCCCCACTAGGACACATAACTCACCATGACAATTTATACCATGCCCTAGTCTAAAATAGACCGTAGGTATAATTTTGGTGAAGGTACGAGGATACCCCAAAGAGGCTAGAGGAAGAGAGATTGACACATAAGCAGAATGGTAGGGGAATTGTAGATCTAACCCTCATACCGATGACATGTTTATATAGAGACAACCACCATCAGATAAGAATTGAAGTTCAGAAGATACCCATTTTGGATTGTGTCACAGGTTGACCCTGACAAGGTTGTCGGAGAGGGTACCTTGAAGATTCTAATGTATAGAGTATACCAACAAGTCTCAAGATAGAACCCCAAGTCTAAGGTTGTGTGCCCTAAGGATAGTTTGCATACTTGGGACGAATATAACATGGTGATATTGAAGATACTTAGCCCAAAATAGATAGTGGCTTATCTTTTGTTTATTGGGGCTTACCTTTTGTTTATTGGGGCTTACCTTTTGTTTATTGGGGCTTACCTTTTGTTTATTGGGCAAATTAGTTACTGACTTGGGTTTCCCCTTAGATCTAATTTAGAAAGTGTTGAGTCGAGAACATAATGATTTTGAGGTCGACCTTATTTAATGTTACTTGGGTGAAGATGGGATTCTGCAAAAGCACGTTGGAAATGGTGACTGGTAGTATTACCAGGGAAATGGATAGACTTCATTGATCGAACAACGACTTGACCTTAGTTGATGCATTAGAAATGTAAGGTTGTCATTTTAGCTATAATAGTAATCTTCAAACCTTGGAAGCCATGATGATGAATAACCAGAGATCTTAAACGATGAATTATTGGATTTTGGATATAAAATTTAAGGTTACTACGGTAAGAACGATCTAATTCATACCTTACTTTGGACAACACGAAAGTGACCAAGACTAACATAGGTTAGGTGATAGGAATTTGGAGAAATAAACATGATGATATTTCTTTGATGAAATTGACTTGTAAAAATCTTAGGGTATCAAAATTTTTCTCTCATACCTTATGAACCAAACTCCCGTAGAAAATGATTGGGACACTTGACGATCTGATCAGTTCCATCAATGGTAAGAACTAGATAAGTTGTAGAGTGGAGTTGATTGATTACTCAGACATACTTAAAGGAGTGAGAATCTTACGTGTGGAGAAAACTTTATAGAGACATTGTCTACCCACACAAACAAGATCTTTAGTCACCGAAAAAGTGGTGTATTCCGGAGCGTGTATTTCCCCGGAATAAAGAAAGACGTCGTAGGATTGGTGATGCACGGTGTACAACCCTCATATTTCCGAGCTGGTGTGACCCATCGCGGGCGAGATCACAATAGGGAAGGTAGTCGTGGCGCGATGAGTCGACCCGTTGAAAGGGTCTGGAGCCACCTAAGGCAAAAAGAGGGGGTTGATGTTTCGACCTACTCCCCCATGTTCCGCCAGGGCCTAGGGGGCAAGTAGACCTTCGGTCCACTCGTCCGGCCTAGTGGGCGAATGGACCTTCGGTCCACTCGCCCGGCTTAGTGGGCCGGCTCTAGGGGCGAGTGGACCGAAGGTCCACTCGCCCCGGCCTAGTGGACCGAAGGTCCACTCGCCCCGGCCTAGTGGGCGAGTTGACTTTCGGTCCACTCGCCTCGGCCTAGTGGGCGAGTGGACCTTCGGTCCACTCGCCCGGCCCTAGGGGACGGGTGGACCGAAGGTCCACTCGCCCAGGCCTAGGGGAGAAGCAGGCTGTCCCGACAAGTGGGGAAGTGGATGTCTAATCTCCACTCGCCTCCCCCCTAGCGCTGGTCATTCAGGTTCTTGGTTGAGCTGCGGATAGTAGGTTTTTGGCTATCCGCAACCCAATTTTGGGAAGTCTATAAATAGACCCCCATGGGCACCTTGGGAAGGGATGTTTGTACCCCCTCCCTCGCGTGTGTGTTGTGAGCAAGCACTACCCCTCCCCTCCCTCTGTCATTGAAGGTGGACGGTGAGGTGATCCTTAGTGCCCTCCAAGGTGCCCAGGCTCAACATTGGCTTGGGAGGGGAAGTTCCTTGTGAGCTTCCGGGTATGTGGTGGGACCTCCACGCTGCAGCTTAAGGGGTCCGTTTGTGGACTTAGGTGCTCTTTAAGGGTCATGTTCTTCAGTTCTTGGCAACTGTTCAAGGGTACTAGCTCGGGTCAAGTAAGGGTTAGCTGCATCCCCCTTGCGAACGTCGAGACCAGTTCTCTGGTTTCAACATTATGGTGCGGTGAGTGTGGACGCAGCTAGTTTGAAAAGCTCTGGGCAAGTCTCATGGCTGGAAGCGATGAGCTGGGGGACTCACCCCCTACCGGCAGGTGCGTGACAAAAGATGACTTTGAAGAGTTCAGGAAGTCAATCATGGTGCTCTTGCGGGTCGCACTCCCCCGCATGGTGAGTGCTCAATACCACCCACACCCGTGCTCGCCTCGCCATCTCCGATGGATGCGGAGCAAGCGCATCAGCAAGGGAAGGAGCCAGTCATAGAGGAAGGCTTGGGATCCAAGCGAAAGAACTCTTCGACAGCTCTCCGGGGACCGGCCATCCCAGTAAGGAGGCAACGAGAATGCCCTCGATTTGCCAGGGAGGGTGGGGGAGTCCCTTTCGCGAGTTGATCACCTAGGCCCGCATTCCGGATGGGTTCAGCAAACCAGACATGTCTTACGGTGCAGGGAAGGACGACCCTCATCAGCACATCCAGTGGTGTGAAGATATGGTATCGACCAGGCAGATGACAGACTCTTTCAGGTGTGAGATCTTCTCCATCACTTTCAAGGGAAAGGTGAGAGACTGGTTCCACCAGCTCCCATCAGGTACCATCCTCAGCTTCGAGGACCTGTGCCGAAGCTTCTTGCTGAGGTTCTCCACCCTGAGGAAGAAGAAGGGGGCGGAGGCCCTATTCTTGGTTCGACAGAAGCCGAAGGAGACATTGGGGAACTACGTCGACCGATTCCAGGAAGAAATCCTCATCGTCAATGAGGCGCCCAAGCATACCCTGCAGTCGGCCTTTATCTTCGGGCTACAACAGGGAACGTTCAGGATGAGTCTGACAAGAGACCCCCCTCTGACCTTCGAGAAGCTGATGGAGCAAGCTGCTCGAGAAATCGAGCGCGAGACCACCGACCAGAAGCTCATGGGAAAGTTAGGCAAGGGCACAGAGGAGGAGAAGAAGAAAGAGAAGGAAGAGTAAGGAGGGAAGAGGAAGGAGGAAGCGAGAAGTCAGAAGGATCAGGGACCTCCCGTTGGGCAGGAGCAAGGCTGGGGGTCTCAACCACCAGTCGCCCGTCCAACCTGGAGGACGCCAGGAGGATCCCCTCAAGGCCAGGGCAGAGGCCATTCCCAGGAAAGAGAGAACCTTTAGGGAGGACAGGGATGGTTTGACTCAGCAGGGTGGCAACCAGACCCAAGGCCAGTGCAACCTCAACCCCAGTAGGCCATGTCAATTGGCCGAAGAAGAGGAAAAAGGAAGAGGGGTCGCGCAAGGACGGGATGGTTCGACTCAGCAGGGTGGCAACCGGACCCAAGGCCAGTGCAACCTCAACCCCAGCAGGCCATGTCGATTGGCCGAAGAAGAGGAAAAAATAGGAGAGGTCACGCAGGGAAGAAAGTAGAGCCCCGGTAGAGGGGAGATAGCATTACACGGAAGGACAAGGAGCAAGCTGAGAAGGAATGGAGGAGACGATAATGGAGATGGCCATGGTGCATGTGGCCAAGCAGGCCCATGGAGGCGCATTGTAATCAAAAAACATGTAACTTCTCGATTATGAATGCAAATGGTTTTTCAGGTGACACCTATAGGTAAGATCCCCGACTAGAGACCATTCTCCGGGCTTAGTCATGACGGCAGATGGGAGACTCATCGGGTCGACTCGCTACTTGACTAAGTGGCTTGGGGAAGGTGTTGAGTTCCTCTGCCTCCAGGTGAAGGTAAGCACCTAGGACGTGGATGGGTACTCCACTCCCGTTTGGTAAGATCCCCGACTAGAGACCATTCTCCGGGCCTAGTCATGCCGGCAGATGGGAGACTCATCGGGTTGACTCACTACTTGACTAAGTGGCTCGGGGAAGGTGTTGAGTTCCTCCGCCTCCAGGTGAAGGTAAGCACCTAGGATGTGGATGGGTACTCCGCTCCCATTTGGTAAGATCCCCGACTAGAGACCATTCTCCGGGCTCAGTCATGCCAGCAGATGGGAGACTCATCGGGTCGACTCGTTACTTGACTAAGTGGCTTGGGGAAGGTGTTGAGTTCCTCTGCCTCCAGGTGAAGGTAAGCACCTACGATGTGGATGGGTACTCTGCTCCTATTTGGTAAGATCCCCGACTAGAGACCATTCTTCGGGCTCAGTCATGCCAGCAAATGGGAGACTCATCGGGTCGACTCGCTACTTGACTAAGTGGCTTGGGGAAGGTGTTGAGTTCCTCTGCCTCCAGGTGAAGGTAAGCACCTAGGATGTGGATGGGTACTCCGCTCCCATTTGGTAAGATCCCTGACTAGAGACCATTCTCCGGGCCTAGTCATGCCGGCAGATGGGAGACTCATCGGGTCGACTCGCTACTGGACTAAGTGACTTGGAAAGATGATGAGCTCCTCCGCCTCCATGTAAGCTAGGCCCCTAGGATGTGGATAGGTATTCCACCCGCAGTTGGTTTGAAAAAGTGTTGAGTTTCTCTACCTACAGGTAAGCTAGGCCCCTAGGACGTGGACGGGTATTCCACCCCCAATTGGTTTGGGAAGGTGCTTGGTTCCTCTGCCTCCAGGCAAGCTAAGCCCCTAGGACATGGACGGGTACCCCGCCCACAATTGGTTTGGAAAGGTGTCGAATTCCTCTGCCTCTAGGTAAGCTAAGCACCTAGGACGTGGATTGGATCTCTGCCCCCAGTTGCTTTGATAAGATGGTTGAGTTCCTCTGCCTCCAGGTGAAGGTAAGCACCTAGGACGTGGACTGGATCTCTGCCCCCAGTTGCTTTGATAAGATGGTTGAGTTCCTCTGCCTACAGGTGAAGGTAAGCGCCTAGGACGTGGACTGGATTTCTGCTCCCAATTGCTTTGATAAGATGGTTGAGTTCATCTGCCTCTAGGTGAAGGTAAGCACCTAGGACATGGACTGGATCTCTGCTCCCAGTTGCTTTGATAAGATGGTTGAGTTCCTCTGCCTCCAGGTGAAGGCAAGCACTTGGGACGTGGACTGGTTCACCGCCCTCAGTTGGTATGAGAAGATGTTGATATTTATCCACCTCAGGTCAAGTTCAATTTGACCTAAGGTGTTGAGCTTTCTCCACCTCCAGGTGAGCTCGGCTCATAGGAGGGTTGTTAAGTGGAGAAAGGTTTGCCTTCCACCTCAGGTCGAGCTCGGCTCGACTAGAGGTGTTGAGTTCTTTTCCACCTAAGGTCAAGTTCAATCCGGCCGAAGGTGTTGAGCTTTCTCTACCTCCAGGTGAGCTCCGCTCATAGGAGGTTGTTAAGTGGAGAAAGGTTTGCCTTCCACCTCAGGTCGAGCTCGGCTCGACTAGAGGTGTTGAGTTCTTTTCCACCTAAGGTCAAGTTCAATTCGACCTAAGGTGTTGAGCTTTCTCCACCTCCAGGTGAGCTCGGCTCATAGGAGGGTTGTTAAGTGGAGAAAGGTTGCCTTCCACCTCAGGTCGAGCTCGGCTCGACTAGAGGTGTTGAGTTCTTTTCCACCTAAGGTCAAGTTCAATTCGACCTAAGGTGGTGAGCTTTCTCCACCTCCAGGTGAGCTCGGCTCATAGGAGGGTTTTGCCTTCCACCTCAGGTCGAGCTCGGCTCGACTAGAGGTGTTGAGTTCTTTTCCACCTAAGGTCAAGTTCAATTCGACCTAAGGTGTTGAGATTTCTCCTCCTCCAGTTGAGCTCGGCTCATAGGAGGGTTGTTAAGTGGAGAAAGGTTTGCCTCCCACCTCAGGTCGAGCTCGGCTTGACTAGAGGTGTTGAGTTTTTCTCCACCTAAGGTCAAGTTCAATTCGACCTAAGGTGTTGAGCTTTCTCCACCTCCTGCTGAGCTCGGCTCACAGGAGGGTTGTTAAGTGGAGAAAGGTTTGCCTTCCGCCTCAAGTCAGGTTCAACTGATAAACTCGGCAGGAGCATCCCATTGGTAGGGCCCTTCGTGGATTCCTCTAGGGTCCCGCCTACTCGTCAAATAGGTGGGTTGGACTTTCTTTCCGAGCTTAAGGCAAGCTCAAAAATAGCGGGGATTGTGTACAACCCTCATATTTTCCGAGCTGGTGTGACCCGACGAGGGCGAGATCGCAATAGTGAAGGTAGCCGTGGCGCGATGAGTCGACCCGTTGAAAGGGTCCAGAGCCACTTAAGGCAAAAAGAGGGGGGGGTTGATGTTTCGATCTACTCCCCTGTGTTCCGCCAGGGCCTAGGGGCGAGTGGACCTTCGGTCCACTCGCCCAGCCTAGTGGGCGAGTGGACCTTCGGTCCACTCGCCCGGCCTTGTAGGCGAGTGGACCTTCGGTACAGCGAGTGGACAGAAGGTCCACTCGCCTCGGCCTAGTGGGCGAGTGGACTTTCGGTCCACTCACCCGGATCTAGGGGGCGAGTGGACCGAAGGTCCACTCGCCCCGGCCTAGTGGGCGAGTGGACTTTCGGTCCACTCGCGCGGCTCTAGGGGGCGAGTGAACCAAAGGTCCACTCGCCCAAACCTAGGGGCGAGTGGACCGAATCGCCCAGGCCTAGGGGAGAAGCAGGCTGTCCCGACAAGTGGGGAAGTGGAAGTCTCATCTACACTCGCCTCCCCCTAGCGCTGGTCGTTCAGGTTCTTGGTTGAGCTGCGGGTAGTAGGTTTTTTGCTATCCGCAACCCAATTTTGGAAAGTCTATAAATAGACCCCCATGGGCACCATGGGATGGGATGTTGGTACCCCCTCACTCGCGTGTGTGTTTTGAGCAAGCATTACCCCTCCCCTCCCCCTGTCATTGAAGGTGGACGGTGAGGTGATTCTTAGTGCCCTCCAAGGTGCCCAGGCTCAATATTGGCTTGGGAGGGGAAGTTCCTTGTGAGCTTCCGGGTATGTGGTGGGACCTCCATGCTGCAGCTTAAGGGGTCCGTTTGTGGAATTAGGTGCTCTTTAAGGGTCAGGTTCTTCAGTTCTTGGCAACTGGTCAAGGGTACTAGCTCGGGTCAAGTAAGGGTTAGCTGCATCCCCCTTGCGAACGTCGAGACCAGTTCTCTGGTTTCAACACACGGTGAGGTCTGTCTACTGGTGAAGGCCAATTGCAAGAGTCTATTGGGGAACTACCACAGTCACTGCCCATGTTAGAGTGGAAGCTCGAGGATATAATTATAGATTTCATACATAGTTTACTGTTGGAACATAGTCTTTCGCATCTCCTAGGTTTGAGAAGGACAAATCCTATATGTATTTGATCTTGTGTGTTTAAGTGTACAGGAAACAAAGTCCATGTGACTCAAGGATGACATAAGAAGGTTGCCCCCAAATTGGGCCAATAATTCCAACATGCCCACTAGCGCCAGTGGTAGCACCTAACACCCAGCGTTAGCGATGATTAGCATAATTCCGGGAATACATTTAGAAGGCGTTAGCGCCAGGCGGTAGCGGATAGCGCAGGCGGTAACGCGAAGCACAGAAGGCAAGAAGAAAATGTTTCCTCGGATTGAAGATTCTCCCATGCAGAATATATTCTAATATGGGATAGCGCCGGCGGTAGCGCTAGCACTAAGGCTATAAATAGGACCCCCTTCTCTCATTTCAAACACCCATCAGAGAGAGAGATTGAGTGCTAGAATTCCAGAGCATGATTTGGCCGAAAGTTGATGTCCTACAAAAGCTCTGCGGATTTTTGAAGGAGAATCTCTTCACGCCGAATCCAAACGACGTCCGCTTCTATAATGCTTATTCTACAGCGGATCTTCGTCTCCAACTTCAGAAGTTCTTCAAGAGGGAGTTTTTATTATTATCATTTCATATTTCTTGTAAACTGTTAGAGAATTCGCATCGTGTTGGTGACTAGGTCTGGGTAGGACTTAGGGCAGAAACTCGCCTCATGTTGGCGACTAGATCTAGGTTAGTTCTAGGGGGTGCTCAAGGCTATATCCGGGGTTGGATTGGTTAGAGCGGCTTGAGGCCGAATCCGGGGAAGGATAGGCTAGGGCCAGCGGTTCGTGGGGATGCGAGTCGGGATAGAAAACAAAAAGATTTTACTATTATTCGCCACCGATTTATAGAGTTATAGAAATCAACTTTTGTAAAACCGTATTTCATATTAATAAAGCATGTCTCTACTTTATTTCAATTGTTTTGTTTGATTTCTCACCTTCTTAATCACGCATTATTTCAAAGATAATCAAAATATACCATAAGTTTTAAAAACCCTTATTCACCCCCCTCTAAGGGCGCCTACCGATCCAACAAGTGGTATCAGAGCGATTTTATTCCAATCGGCTTAACAACCGGGAATAATGGCGTCTCATGATCTCACTTCTATTAGTGGGGTAAATTTTTATGAAGAAGAAAAATCTCTTAAACCACCTTTATTCGAAGGGAGAAATTATAAAGGGTGGAAATTTTAATGGAAAAGTTTATTAAAAATTTAGATATCAATGCTTGGGATATAGCAATATTTAGACCAGCGAATGAATCAAATAAACAGGAACGTCATCTAAATGCAAAAGCTTTAAATAGTATTTTCTGTGCTTTATCTCAAGAAATTTTTAAATTGATATATTATTTTTCTAGTGCATACAAAGTATGGAAATTTCTTGAAGAAATGTATGATTCTCCATCTACAGGTATGGAACAAATGCAAGAGGTGGAGAACATACAAGATTGCACAAATGGTCAAGAAAGCTCCTCTCATAATGGAACAATGGAGAGCACATCAAGTGGAAAAGAAGAAATTCTATCTTCGGAAGAAGAGTGCCAAAAAGATGTCAAAGAAACTATATGTTCAAATCTTGCCTCTTCTGATAGCAATGTAAAGAAATCAAATTCCATCTTTTGTACTTCTATTTCTACATTACAATTACTAAAAACTACTAAACGTAAGATTAAGAAATTAAAAAGGGCTAATGCAAAACTTTGTTTAGAAAATAAAACTCTGAAAGAAAATATGAATATAGAATCCAAATATGTGTGTTTGAATCTCCATCATGCTCTTCATTTGAAAACTCTATATCTTGTTTTGATTGTAATGATATTAAAGAAAAAGTTAAGAAACTTGAAAAAGAACTTATTTTTGTACAAGAACATAATGAAAAATTATCTTTAAAAAATTCATCTTTAAAAAGTGATTGTGCTACGTGCCAAAATTATAAAATTGAAATCAAGGATATGGACGAAACATTTGAGGAATTTAGAAATGACAATCAAAATCATATTGACTCTATTATTTCAACTCTTAAAAATAGCACAATAGCTTATAATAAAGCTAGAGATAATCTAAAGATCAAGAATGATGAATTAAAATAAAAAATCAACGTGCTTATGAAAATTATAAATAAAAATTCACAATATCAAGAAATATCTAAAAACGTGTTGAATATGAATATGAACATGAATATTTTAACTAAACCAAATAATGGAAATAAGAAACACAACGTATTTGTAAATCAAAGGCAAAAGCGCCAATATTTACAAAAGCATGTTTCTCCAAACTTAAAAGTAACATTACACAAATTTCCTATAAACAATACCTTCAATAATCATTACAATCATAGTCTTCAATATAAAGATTATCAAAATGGAAATTTGATGTATAAGAAACCAAGGTTTGAATGGAGGCCCAAGATTAAAATTGAAACTTTAGCTTCACATGAATGGACCCCTTCATCAATATCTACTTACAAACCTAAACATTACATTGGGTACCCAAAGGAACCACCACACTTGGTCTCCTTTGGATACCTAAATCTCTTGTTCATTAGGTATCTCCAAATGCACGAAGTAGAATACTCTCAAAATAAAATATACAAATTACTACTTCATGATATGCCTTAATTTATTTGTTTTTGTCTTTCTTAGTTGTTTTGCTAACATGGTATATTCATCATATAGTCACAAGACTTTATCACTTTAAGATTTATAAATCAAATTATCAAATTTTAAAGTCTTACTCTTTATTTCTAATGACCAATCTATTATCCCAAAACTCATTGTATATATATATCATAAATTGAATTCAAAATTTTCTATACGATATTAAAATGTAAAACAAAACCTTCAAAAACTACCAAAGAAGAACCTGATTAAGATAACCAAACATCCAAAAACAATAAAAGTAAATATAAGAGATAGCGCTAGCGCTAGCTGGTAGTGCCGGCGCTAGCAGACAGTATCCAATAAACATATGTTCAAATTCTTATATTATTACACAACCTGAATACTAGTTTCCCTCAGGACACTCCTACTCCTCTACTCTGTCTCGTCTATCTCCTCCACACTAGCACTTGGAGATCGTCTCCTGCGACTCCTCCGAATCGAATGACGCAGTGGATCCTGTACTGGGCTATCCCACTCCCTTCGCTCAGGTGTAGATGGATTTAGCTTTAATGCCTTGATCATGAACTTCATCATCTTCTTTATACCAGAAACATCTTTCTCCACTCTTGTCATCCGATCTCCCATTTCTTTTAAAAAAGATTCAAATAAATCATCTCGAGCCCCTCGAGATGACGCTCCTCGTCAGAGTGGTGGTCGAGTAGATGTTGATGGCTCATCCGAGAGGGATGTATCTCGTAGGTGTGTGGTACTATATATAGTAGGAAAGCAATCTATCAAGTAAAAACCTATCTCAATAGAAGGGTACATCATTTGAATGACCCGTTGTATGATGCCACCTAGGGGCAAGTTGTTATATCTCTGGCAGGAAGGTTGCCGCAACTTGTATGAGTAACGAATCAAGGAGAGTAACAAGTCTGCCACGTTAAATTTCTCCTCCTCTAAAATGAAATAGGAGACATAAATGAGTTGTGATGTGCCCTTCACTGTATCACCTAACTTCAGCATAACAGTGTGACGTAATACATCCTGAACAACTAGGTCATCTACTGTGGGTGTCATCAGAGAGGAGATTAGACTCTTGCATGCCCTATTATGTAGCACCATATTCACATTAGTCCAATCTCTATCTACCTTAAACTTCTCAACTATCTCCAACCGATTTGGATGCTCCGTCAATCCAAACATGACCCTCATTAGTTGCATGGTCTAGTAAGAAATAATCTTCGGTTGCACTCTCCACCACGGAGGCCGAATACATCGCACTTGGTAGTTGTTGTGCACAAGCGTTATGGATGAGCCAAACTCTAGAGGATTTTGGTTTTCATCTCCTAAACCAACATTGATCTTAAATGTGACAACAAAAGTGCAATAGACCTTACAAATAATCCCGTACACCACTCTAGATCCAAACACATAGATGTTCGTCATCATTTCATTAGGGATCATATTAAGAAAGAGCATGTAAAAGTAAGTTTCATTGGTACGGACTCCCAACTTGCTGACATATTCACTAAACCTCTCCCCGATGCAAGATTTTGATTATTACGACTTGAATTAGGTGTCCTAGATCATTCGGGCTAAAATGCATTCTTAAAACTCATTAGTTTTATGCAATTCTTTCATACCTAAACAACTTCACACTCTCTGAAATTTCTACATGACACTAATCTTTGGACACTTAACCAATATCAAAAATTAAAATTTTCAAAATCTTAAAAAATCGTGTACTGTTTCCCGCGCTAGCGCTAGCGCACCTTTCTGTTTTTTGCATTTTTTAAAGTTTATAAAATACATAAATTTATGCTCTATTATATGTTCTACTTAGTTTTGCAGTTCTGTTTTGAATTGATTTTTGAAAAATTAAAACAACAAAAAAAAAATTACAAAAGCCAAATTACAAAACAAAATTCTTTTACTCCATTTCATTGTTTGTTTGTTTGATTTCTATTTCTACATACAAAAATCAAATACAAAATATAAAACATAAAATTATCAAAAAAATTATTTCAACTTTTCTATTTACATATATCTTACGAAAGGGAGATTTGGGCTATCATCCCATCACATCTCCTAGTACCGGGCGAACCTCTCACAGGGTAGACCTCGGGAAGTCTAAGATCAACTATAAAAATTCAATCTTTTAAATCAAAAATATTTCTTTTAAACAAAAATTGCATGAATTCTATTGTTCATATCAAGCATGGTTTACTCTTTCCTTTAGATCTTCTTCAATGTTGAAATTCATTTTATCAAACTATCTTGAACAATGTTTTTATAATGCTTTGATATATCTATATCACATGTGAATAAATTGTATTAAAAAGTGGTGTGTAGAACTAAGCTTAGCATGCCTCTAAGTATGAGTAAATGTTTTATGATTGATAATGATATTTATTCACTCACTTATTTTGGCAAAGTTTACATGTGTTTTAATCTAAGAATGCTTGCTTATGTATTGTTAGTGTACAATGAATTAAATTTGCACAAATGTCTTACCTACACCACTTTCATTTGCACTCTTAAAATTAAGACAAGTGGGTGTGCTTTCAAAATTTCACTGGTTTGCAAAATAAGTGTATTCGGAGAACTTTGTACAACAAAAAATAATGAATAAAGTAAATTAACAAAGATAACTCCACCAAGCACTACTTGAACCTCCTGATAAGTCTTCATAAGCATTGTGAGATTGATCACCTTGGAAAGAATAGTAAAGTGTCTTGTGCAAACCATAATTTTTTTTATTACACCACTTGTTCTTATATTTTTGATTAAAATTATTTGTGTTTTATTGTGCACTTTACTCAACATTTGTCTTATATTTTTGATTAAATCATTTGTTCACTCTCTTCAAAATACACTTATGTGCACATCATTATCTTCCATAACACTTCTTCTCATGAGTATTGGATCCTAATGCTAAAATTCTATACTCTCTTTATATATGAAATGCACTAGATAACCTAGCATGCTCTCTACAATGTTTGGTATGTTTTGAATTTATGAATTGGAATAACATTATAGTAGTCTCTTTATTTCATACATCTCTTTCATGCTTGGTTCCTTCATGCTAATCAATAAAGAATTTCAAAGAAAATGATTTACAAAAACATCTTTTTCATTTTTTTGGACCTTCACTCATATTTTTTGAGAATCATCATGTCTTGCTCAAAGATGTTTGTGGTATTTATATAATTCTTGCGCAACATTATGTTTACCTTGTGTTCTTTTCATGCTTATCTCACGTCTTTCCAACTCAAAATTGTTTTCCAAATGGTAGACTTACATGGTAAATGTTATACTATTTAAAGCTAAAAACTCTGATTTCTTTAAATGAAAATTATTCTAAAACTCCTTATCATTTTCTCTCAAAGCTCGATCATGCCTTTAACTTATCAAAACTTTTATGTGTTTTGCTTCCTTACCACTTTTGCTAATAACAAAAGGGGGAGAATGAACATGATAAATAAAATCCGCTATCAAAATGGAAACCAACATGATTAATTACGATGATAACTTACACATTAGGGGAGCATTCACTTAGGGGGAGCATGTATTTAGGGGGAGTAATTCTAACATTCTAAAAACTATAATTATCCTAAGTTATCACTCTCACACACATACAAGTAGGTTTCATCATGCTTATATATTAATGCTCTGATTTATCATTAATGAATTTGTTATTATCAAAAGGGGGAGTTTGTTAGAACATAGTCGTCCGCATCTCATAGGTTTGAGAATAACAAATCCTATGTGTATTTCATCTTGTGTGTGTAAGTGTGCAGGAAACAAAGTCCATGTGACTCAAGGATGACATAAGAAGGTTGCCCCCAAAATTGGGCCAATAATTCCAACATGCCCACTAGCGCCGGCGGTAGCACCTAGCGCCCGACGCTAGAGATGATTAGCATAATTCTGGGAATACATTTAGAAGGCGATAGAGCCAGGCGGTAGCAGATAGCGCAGGCGGTAGCGCTGGGCATAGAAGGCAAGAAGAAAATGTTTCCTCGAATTGAAGATTCGGATCCCACGCAGAATATGTCCTAATATGGGATAGCGTCGGCGGTAGCGCTAGCGCTAAGGCTATAAATAGGACCCCTCTTCTCTCATTTCAAACACCCATCAGAGAGAGAGATTGAGTGCTAGAATTCCAGAGCCTGATTTGGCCGAAAGTTGATGTCCTACCAAAGCTCTGCGGATTTTTGAAAGGAGAATCTCTTCACGCCGGATCCAAACGACGTCCGCTTCTACAACGCTTATTCTACAGCAGATCTTCGTCTCCAACTTCAGAAGTTATTCAAGAGGGAGTTTTTATTATTATCATTTCATATTTCTTGTAAACCGTTAGAGAATTCGCCTCGTGTTGGCGACTAGGTCTGGGTAGGACTTAGGACAGAAACCCGCCTCGTGTTGGCGACTAGATCTAGGTTAGGTCTAGGGGTGCTCAAGGCCATATCCGGGGTTGGATTGGCTAGAGTGGCTTGAGGCCGAATCCGTGGAAGGATATGCTTGGGACACCGGTTCATGGGGATGTGAGTCGGGATAGAAAAAAAAAGAGTTTACTATTATTCGCCACCGATTTCTAGCGTTATAGAAATCAACTTTTATAAAACCTTATTTCATATTAATAAAGCATGTCTCGACTTTATTTCAATTGTTTTGTTTGATTTCTCACCTTCTTAATCACGCATTATTTCAAAGATTATCAAAATATAACATAAGTTTTAAAAACCCTTATTCACCCCCCTCTAAGGGCGCCTACCAATCCAACATTTACCACATCCCCACTCCGGGCACAAGTTTATTTGGAACATCGAGGATAGATTGACCAAGGTAGCTAACACCCCAGGCCGAAAGGACGCTCCTGTTGGTGTTTGATGGGATTTGATAAGATGTTTGTCCATCATCATAGTGTATCCAGGACGATCATGTCAGATCGGGATGGACAGATTATGTCCAATAAGTGAAGATCAGTTCAGGATTATCTGGGCTCCTAATTGACGTTCAGCACAGCTTTCCACCCTCAGAGGGATGGAGGCACAGTATTCCACTATCGTGGACCCAGGATGAGGATTTAAAGACACTCGGCTCTGAATTTGTGGAGGACATAGATGCTAGGTGCGACTGATTTGAGTTAGGATGCTGGAAGACTAGAACAGGCAAGCCAAGTATTACAATGCTCGACATCGTGCAGTAGAGTTCTAGGTTGGAGATCGAGTGTTCCTAAAGATACGTCTGATGCATGGAGTCTCGCGGGTACATGGGCGGAAGAAGCCTAGTCTCAGATAAATGGGGCTCTACAGGATCATGGAGTGGATCAGGCCGTTAGCTTATAGACTGAAGCTACCAGTGGAGGCAGCGAGTTTGCATAACATCTTCCACATTTCCTCCCTTAGGAGAGCTCTCCTATGGTCGGAGCAGCAGATATCTATTATAGATGGGCCAGTAACTTCTGACCGATCAGTTTGCGTGGAGCTGGTTAGGATAGATGATACCAAGGTGCGAGTCTTGCGGTGCAAGATGGTCCCGCTGGTCAAGGTCCTGTGGAGAAATCATGGATAGGAGAAGCTTATCAGCGAGCCACTAGAACTGATGCAGCAGAAGTATCCGGAGCTTTTTGCATCAGGCATAATTAGTTCTTAAGGGATGTTACATACAATCACTTGCGGTAGAAACCCCGCAGGCCTAACCCAAATTTCGGGGACAAAATTATTTTTTTGTTTATTGGGATTTGTAACATCCCACAAACAACTAGACCCCTAGAGTGTTTTTGACATGACTAGGTCATAACAAAACCCTAGGAATCTTGAAGAGACCACTTGGCCTTAGGCTTGAAGGGGAAGAGCACCTTGGTCTGCAAATAGCAATTTCCAGTTACCAAGCTTAGGGTTGGAATTTAGGGCCTCACCTTGGTGCTTTGCCCCCACCATAACATCTCTAACCCATTATGGGTCCCTTAGAGCACCAAAGACCCATTGGGGTCAACCAAAGAGGCCAAGTTGACCAAAGTCAATAATAACCCTAAATTAGTCAAAGTTGACCTCCACCATGCCAAATTGACCTTCCCCTACCCTTATAAGTATATTAGGGACCCAATGGAACAAAAAGCCCCATCATGGGGCCACCAATTTGGCCAATTTGACCTAAGTCAACTCTAGCCCTATTTTGGTCAAATTGCCCTATTATGGGTCAATTGGCCTCCACCTTGCCAAATTGACCCTACCTACACCTTCCTAACTCTTAGTAGAGGACAATGGGTCATTAGCCACCCATTGGGTTCAACCCAAATGGTCAAATTGACCAAAGTCAACTCAACTTTGATTTAGGTAAAAATGACCTATTTTGACCTAATCAAGCCCAATCCACTTGGGCTAGACCCAATTGAGGTGGTCCACTAGCTAATGGGGGCTGGGAGTTACTGAAATTACCATTCAATTTCAGAGAATTCAACCAGGAGAGACAAAATATCATTTTCCCCAAAAATGGAGGAGAGAGAAAGAAAGGGAGTAATGGCATTCATGGCCAAGAGAGGCCAATTGATCTCCTAATTGATGGGGATTCATCTCCTTTGGCTGTTACAAGAAGTTTAGGGGGTTTTCCAGCCCACATGGTGGTTGAATTCAGTGGGTTTCACCATGGCCGAAATTAGGATTAATGGCCATTAATGGTGGAATCAAGGTGGTAGCTCTTCCTATCCCCAAATTGATCCTTTAAAAAGCTTCCGAGGACTGAGAGGAGTGTTTTCCCCCATTTACTTGGAGAAATTGGGCAACTTGGTTTAGAGGTTCCATGGCACCTAAAGCTTGAGGTCGGTCATGGAGGACAACCCAATCGGCAAGGAATCAACCGTCCCAACAGGTCCTCCCCTCCTCCTCTCTCTCTGTGGTAGATCTTCCTTCTGTTGGTAGCAAACTTTGAGGCCAAATGGCCCTAATCTTGTTAGGCCGAAAAGCTTGGGATTCAAGCTTTTTCCTCCACCAAAAACACCATGTTCCGGCCACCTCCGGCCGGCCAAACACCACCAATCGTCAGCCACCACCTCAACGGAGGTGGTGGTGGCATTGGCCGGCCGGGGCAATCCAAACATCACCCAGGTCGGGGCAATCCAGGTCGTCGGCTAGAGGAGGAAGATGAAGGGATGCCCTCGTTTTTGCTTTAAGATCTGTGCACAGATCATGTGTTAGTTTAATTAATATTCGTATTTTTGTCCCTTTACTGGAAGCTGATAGAAATAAATATTAAAAATACTTAGGGCCTCCTGATGGAAAGTGTTTAACACCGAACTTGTATCCCTTGGGGTCTACTTTATTTTAAAATTTGTTACATATCATTTGGGTCAGTGGTTAGAGCACAACACTCAAAATGGTGCAAACTATACATAGGGTTGACCATAGCTTGATTTGAGTGCCCCCACTAAACCAACCATCCAAATGTCCTGAAATTTGGAACATAACCTACATATAATTTAATAATTCATATATAAATTAATTTTAGGGTCTAACGACATCCAAACCCTTCCAAATTTTGGTGGGTGGTCCTTAGGGTCATTATATGGATCTAAAAAAAAATTCATCCCATTTGGGATTGATTTGGTTGGGTAATTAACCCATGTTTGGTCAAACTAAGGGGTTTTAGGTTAAAAGTGCACTTGTTGGGTTAAGTGGTCAAATCTCATCAAAATGTTGTGAGACCTTGGACACTGACTTAATATCACATAAAACACCTCCACCAATGATTTGGTGTGATTTGGGGTGGATGTGCCCTAGGACCCTAGTTCAAACCCTAAGGTTGCACTTTGGGCTTGATGAAGGACATATGGTCATATGTCTTTGGATGGACTTGGAACTTGGTGAATAAGTTCTTAGGGTGGTGAATATCCCTAGAGAGTTTTATGAGAATTTTTAGGCACTTTTCATCCCTCTGAACTAGTTAGGAATCAATTAGGGAACTTTCTTATAAAAGGAATCTACATACTCATTTTACCTTGATTGTTGATGAAAGTTTGGTAGTGCTCATATGATCATGATATAAATCTCTGGTAATTTTTGTGTGAATTTTGGATTGATTGAATTAGTACTTCATTCACAAGTCAACTATTTTGCCCTAAAATTATGATAAATAAATAAGGGCCTAATATTCTCTGGAGAATTGTGAAACTTGGTGATAGGACATTTTAGGGCATTAGAAAGCTCTGTGAACTTTTGTATGACTTTTGGAAGTGTTTATCAGTAGGTTACTTCACAATGTGCCATAGCTTGAATTTTCTTGAAATATTCATTTATGTGACTAAATGGTTTTGAAAAATTATAAAATCAGTCAGTAAATTTTTCTAATCATTAAAGAGGTCTGGTAATTTTACCATAATTTTTGGATAAGAATTTGTTGTGGTTTCGTCATTAGCTTCCCATTTTGGATAATTATTCAATATTATAATTAGAGGCAAATACCTTACTGTAAAATTGTGATATTCTCTATTTGCTATTATTTTGATATCATAAATTTTCCATAAGTTTTTGTAGGCCATATCATAAGAAGAACTCATGCTTCATGTTCAATTTCATACATGGCCAATTTTGGAGAAATTATAATAAATGTCTAATTAATAAGGAAAATTATGATCTTTTGGATTTAGTCTTATAATATCATGATAGACTCTCAGTAATAATCTTGAGTCATTTGGATGATCATGTGGAGTACCTCCTCTCATACAACTCATATAACTCGTTTGGTATGCGTATAGTAGAAACTGCAGAGTTAACATAACTAGTAGCCCACTAGGTGGGAATGGGAGGTAGTTGGTGTACCTGGTCTGGTTGAAGAGATTTGAGGTCGCCAATAGGAGTCTATATGTTGAGTGTGCCCGGTAGTTAAGGGGCAAGCTTGTGCTCGGGATTGACGATAAATCGCCTTTCCCTTAGGGAGTCATGAAATACTTAGGGTTAACCCAAGTGTAATGTTAAGAGGGGTATTCTTATGGGTAGTTAGCAATAACATTAAGTGTCTTGAGAAAGGGAGTTTTGGGGTGTCATCCCATCACAGCTCCTAGTACCATTACGAGCCCCTCACAGGGTAGACCTCGAGAAGTCCAAGGTTAACCCTAAACTGCAGGAATAAATTATTATGTAAGATTGACTTAATAATACACTCACCCACACCCCGTTGTCATGGTATATTAGTTGGTTTGGTCCTTCGAGCGGTAGGCTCAGTGGTTGTAGGTACGGACGGATTAGTCTGTCGAACCGGTAGCTCAGAAGGTTGGTGTGATGGGCAGGTTAACCCGGGGATTCTATGGCTCAGAGATACATTGTAACCATATTTGCATGCGCATAAAGGTGGTGGGTCTTCGGTATTGACGGACATTCACACCGACATTAATACGCTGACTCGGCAAGTGTGGATTTGCACTTAGCCAAGAAATGTCTGATGGTCCAGCCAGTAAGAGTACGCAAGCGCCCCTCGGTTTTGCGTTGAGGCGTACGATAGGTCTAGGTTAGGTAGTGTGAATACCAACCTAGAGGTGGGCGTGACCCAACCCATAGCTTCTGTTTGCCACTATGGGAGTATCCTGGGAGTTTTGTTAGCTTCAAAAAGGGGGAACTAATGGCCTATGCACATAGAGTCGAAGCATGTGAGTTGCACTTATGTGAACATAGCATAAACTGCATAACCCTGCATGTCATGGAATAAGCATTGCATTTCAACCCCTACCCCTATCGTATAAATTAGTATGGGACTTTTTATACGATAGGCCCTGCTAAACGACCCCTTAGTCTATAGGCTTGTATGGGCATTCCTATAAATCAATGGTTACTTTTATATTTTACATACTGTTCTTTACTTGCTCTTTACTATGCTTTACTTACTCTTCATTTATATATATACACATGTGTAGTGGTAGACATTTCCTGTAGACTAGATCCGCCATCATCTGCTTTGTTTTATACCCCTTATTGTCCTTCGCTTCATCCCTCCCGCATGGTGCCTAGAAGCCACTGGGGGATGGGTGGTGGGAAATGAGGCTTAGTCTTTTGACTAACGGTCGGTGGACCATATCATTTTAGGGATCAAGGAGCAGCACTAGGAGACGCAGCACCAGTGGAGGCCGGTGCTGCTGGAGGTAGGCCAGTCTAGCACAGGAGCACCAGTCTCATGATCAGTGAGTGATTAGTAGTTTGCTTCCTTGAGTGACCTTGTAGTGAGGACATGATGTACATGGCATGACCCCTTTATTATTGTTATCTTTTATTCAGTTAATATCATGTGCACATTTATATATATAGCATTTGATTTGTGGATTTGAACGTCTATTTGTTCGTTTATACTTTTCTTCTGTGGTCAATATGGCTGGCGGTTCTGGGCATAAGACCCTGTTTTGTAGCGAAAAATGGGGTCTTACAACAGGCAGGCCAAGTATTACGATGCGCGACATCGTGTAGTAGAGTTCCAGGTTGGAGACCGGGTATTCCTGAAGATACATCTGATGCATGGAGTCTCGCGGGTTCGCGGGCAGAATAAGCTCAGTCTAAGATAAATGGGGCTCTACAGGATCCTGGAGTGGATCGGCCCATTAGCTTATAGACTGGAGCTACCGCCAGAGGTAGCGGGTTTGCATGACATCTTCCACGTCCACCCTTAGGAGAGCGCTACTTCAGCCGGAGCAGCATATATCTATTACAGATGGATAGTAGCTTCTGACCAATCAGTTCGCATGGAGCCGATCAGGATAGATGACACGGAGATGCGGGTCTTGCGACCCAAGAAGGTCCCGCTGGTCAAGGTCCTGTGGAGAAATCATGGACAGGAGAAGCTTATCAGGGAGCCACTATAACTGATGCACCAGAGATAGTCGGTGCTCTTCGTGTCAGGATTAACATTAATTCTCAGGGGATGTTACATTCAGTCACTCTCGGAGAAAACCCCGCAAGCCTAACCTGAATTTTGGGGACAAAATTGTTTTTTTGTTTATTGGAATTTGTAACATTCCCCAAACAACTAGACCCCTAGAGTGGTTTTGTCATAACTAGGTCATGACAAAACCCTAGGAAGCTTGAAGAGACCACTTGGCCTTAGGCTTGAAGGGGAAGAGCACCTTAGTCTACAAATAGCAATTTCCAGTTACCAAGCTTAGGGTTGGAAATTAGGGACTCACCTTGACCCCTTGACCCCACCATGGCACACCTAACCCTTTGGAGGGTCCCTTAGAGCACCAAGGACCCATTTGGGTCAACCAAAGTGGTCAAATTGACCAAAGTCAACCTTAACCCTAATAGGGTCAAAGTACCTAATTAAGGTCAAGTGGCCTCCACCATGCCAAATTGACCTTTCCCTTACACTTATAAGGATATTAGGGTCCCAATGGACCAAAAAGCCCCATCATGGGGCCTCCAGTTTGGCCAATTTGACCTAAGTCAACTATAACCCTGTTTTGGTCAAATTGCCCTATTGTGGGTCAATTGGCCTCCAAATTGCCAAATTAACCCTACCTAGACCTTACTAACCCATAGGGGAGTCCAATGAGTCACTAGCCACCCATTGGGGTCAACCCAAATGGTTAAAATGACCAAAGTCAACTCCACCCTAAATTTAGGTCAAAATGACCTATTTTGACCTAATCAAGCCCAATTCACTTGGGCTAGACCCAATTGAGGTGGTCCATTAGCTAATGGGGTTGGGAGTTACTGAAATTGCCATTCAATTTCAAGAAATTCGGCCAGGAGAGAGAAACCTCCCATTTCCCCCAAAAATGGAGAGAGAAAGAGAGGATTAATGGCATTCATGGCCAAGGGAGGCCAATTGATCTCCCAATTGATGGGGATCCATCTCCTCTTGCAGTTACAAGAAGGTTAGGAGGTTTTCCAACCCACATGGGGCTGAATTCAGGGGAAGATTCATGGTGGCCGAGAATGGCCATTAATGGCCTTCATAGCAATTGATTTCATGACTCTCCCTCTCCCCCAATTGAACATTATAACTCCTTCAGAAGACTGAGAGAAGCATTTTCCCCCCCATTTACTTGATGGAATCGGTCACTGGAAACCAGGGAAGGCATGGCACCAAAAGCTTCAAATTCGGCCATGGCGACTCGCCAGAATACGCGTCTTCAGGCCACCACACAGGTCCTCACCTCCTCCTCTCTCTCTTTGGATAGATCTGCCCTAGTTGGTGGCTCGATTCAGGGTCAATTATTTGTGGATTGGGCTCATCGAAAGCTCTAGATTTGGAGCTTTTAATCCTGAGCAAAAAGCCCTATTTCGGCCACCTCTGGCCGGCCATCCACCGCTATTCGCCGACCACCACCTCAACGAAGGTGGTTGTGGCATTGGATGGTCGGGGCGGCGCTCAGGTGGCTAGGAAAATGGGGTTAAAGGTAGCCCAGGCGCGGGTAATCCTGGCCGTCAGTTAGAGGAAGGAGATAAATGGATGTCGTCCATCCCTGCTTCAAGATCTGTGCTGTGTGATTATATTAATTAAGTTATATGTATTTCATTTCTGTCACACTAAAGGCAGCTGATAGAAATAATTATTAAAAATACTTAGGGACCCCTGATGGAAAAATGTTCAACATCAAACTTGTAGCCCCTGAAGTCTACCCTAATTCAAAATTAATTTCATGCAATTTGGTTCAGTGGTCTGACCACAGCACCCAAAATGGTGCAACCTATACAAAGGGTTGACCAGAGCTTGATTTGTGTGCCCCCACTAAACCAGCCATTCAAATGTTCTGAAATTCTGAACATTGTCTACATATATCCGCATCCTTAACATATCCAAAAATTAGAATTTTTGCAAGAACGTTTTCTAAAGTTTTTGCAAACATTTAATAATTCTTGTAATAATTAATTATAGGGTCTAATGAACTCCAAACCCTTTCAAAATTTAATGGGTGTTCCTTAGGGTCATGACATGACTTTGGTAAAAATTTCACTCATTTGGGATTGATTTGGTTGGGTAATTAATTAGCCCAAGATTGGTCAAACTACGGGTTAATAGGTCAAAAATGCACATGTGGGTTTGCATGGTCAATACTCATCCAAAGGTGATGAAATCTTGGACACTAATTATTGTCAGATATAACACCCCCACAAAGGATTTTGGGTTATTTGGGGGGGATGTGCCCTAGGACCCTAGTTCAAACCTTAGGGTTATACATTGAACCTATTGAAGGACATAGGGTCATATGTCCTTGGGTTGACTTGAAATTTGGTAGTGGGTTTATAAGGAGGTATCAAGCCCTAGGTAATTTATATGGAATTTTTAGAGACATTTATTCTCTCTAAATTAATTAAGGTTCATTTAGGGTACTTCCTTACAAGAAGGAACTACATGCTCATATAACCTAGGATGATTATAGAACTTTGTCAGTGAATTTTTATTGATGATATAAACCTTTGATAATTTTTCTAAGAATTTTAAAGTGTTATTTATTGTACTTCATTCACAACCCCCAATAATTTCCCTAGATGTATAAAAATTAATAACGGGTTTAACACTCACTGGAAAATCATGAAACTTGGTCAGAGGACTTCTTAGGGCAAGTATATTATCTGTTAAATTTAGCATGGTGTTTGGAAGAATTTATATATTGTTCTCTTCACAAAGTGCCCTTGGACTTGTTTGTTTAAATAATGGAGTTATAAGGTCAAATGAATTTAGAAAATTATGGAACTCCAGCAGTGAACTTTTCTGACCATCTTGGACACCAACTAATTTTCATGTAGTTTTTGAGTAAGAGTTTCTTGTACTTCCTTTGTTAATTCTTGATTTTGATTAATTAGTTACTATTCTAATTGGAGGTCAAAATCTTTCTAGAAACTTGTGAAATTCATATATGGCTATTATTTTACTGTTATATACTTGTACAAATTTTAGTAAGGACATACCTTATCAGAAAACTATACATGATGTTCAAAGTCATAGGTTCCCTGATTTTGGAGAAATTATAATAATTACCAAATATAGTAGGAAAATTATGAATTTCTAGTGATGATCTTTAAATGTCATAACACACCCCCAATAATAAACTTAGGTCATTTGGGCGATTATTCGTAGTACCACTTCTCATGTACATCATATAGTTCAAGTGGTCTGCGTATAGTGAAAAGGCTGAATAAGGATAAACATGTAGGTCTTATATGGGGAGTTAAGGAAGTTGGTGCACCTAGGCTGATTAGATTTGGGAGGGGTCACCAAAGGAAGGTACGGGTAAGATGTTTGGTTGGCTAGGAGACAAGAGTGTGCTTGGGATTGTCGAAAGATCGTCATTCTTCGTTGGAGTGGAATAGAACACACTTAGGGCTAATAAGTGTAATGGTGAGAGGGGTATGCTTATGGGTAGTTATCAATAATAGTAAGTGTCTTGGAAAGGGAGCTTTAGAGTGTCATCCCATAATAGCTCCTAGTACCGCTGCGAGCCACTCACAAGGTAGTCCTCGGGAAGTCCATGGAGTGGAATAAGCTGTAGGAATAATTTGTTACACAAGAATAACTTAACAATACACTAACTCACATCCCGTTGCTATGGGTGGTTAGTTGGTTTGGTCTGGCGAGCAGTAGGCTCGGTGGTGGTAGTTACAGACGAGTTAGTCCGACGAGCCGGTGGCTCGAAAGGTTATGGTGACGGGCAGGTTAGCCAGGGGAGCTTATGGATCAGAGATATTTGGTAATCATATCGCATGCGCATAAAGGTGGTGGGTCTTCGGTATTGACGATCTTTCACACCGATGCCAATACGCTGACTCAGCAAGTGTGGATTTACATTGAGCCAAAAAAGTCTAGTGGTCTAAGAAGTAAGAGTGCGCAGGCGCTCCGCGGTTTTGTGTTGAGCCGTATGATAGGTATAGGTTAGGTAGTGTGAATACCAACCTAGAGGTGGGCGAGGCCTAACCCACCGCTCTAGTTTGCCACTATGGGAGTATCCTGGGAGTTTTGCTAGCTCCAAGAAGGGGGAACTAAAGGTCTGTGCGCATAGAGTTGAAGTGTGTGAGTTGAACTTGTGTGAACATAGCATAAACTGCATAACTCTGCATGTCATGGCATAAGCATTGCATTTCAACCACTACCCCTATCGTATAAATCGGTATGGGACTTTTTATACGATAGGCCTTGCTAAACGACCCCTTGGTCTATAGGTTTGTAAGGGCATTCCTATAAATCAATGGTTACTTTTCTATTATATACTTATCTTTACTTACTGTTCTTTACTTGCTCTTTACCATGCTTTAATTAATGTTTCAATTTTATGTATACACCTGTGTAGTGGTAGTTATTCATGTAGTTAAGCCTTATCACCTGCTTGATATATACCTCTTGCTGTCCTCCGCTTCATCCCTCCCGCACATGGCCTAGGAGCCACTGGAGGATGGGTGGTGGGAAACGAGGCTTAGTCTTTTTGACTAACGGTTGGTATGTTGGAACATGGTCTTCCGCATCTCCTAGGTTTGAGAATAACAAATCTTATGTGTATTTGATCTTGTGTGTTCAAGTGTGCAGGTTAGCATAGTCCACATGACTCAAGGAGTACTCATGATGTCTGCCCCCAAAATTGAGGCCAAAATTCGAAGAGGCTCACTAGCGCCGGCGGTAGCAACTAGCGCCGGGAGCTAGCGATGATGAGCGCGTTTCCGGGAGCTGTTATGGAAGGCGCTAACGCCTGGCGGTAGCGGATAACGCCGGCGGTATCGGTGAACACAGAAGGAATGAAAGCCTCGTTGCCGCGGATTGAAGAACCTACCGCGCAAGAAGTTTCTTAATCAGGGATAGCGCCGGCGGTAGCTACTAGCGCTGGCGGTAGCTTGGCGCACAAGAGGCATGGAGCAATAGGTTGTCGCGGATGGGAGATTCTGCCGTGCAAATTGTTTCTTAATCCGGGCTAGCGCCGGCGGTAGCGCTAGCGCCGGCGGTAGCGCTTGAGCTATAAAAGGACCCCCTCTCCTCTTGTTTTCGTACACCAATTGCATACACCTCAGAGAGAGAGTACTAGAATTCCAGAGGCCTATCTTGGCCGAAATTTGAGGTCCCGGCGAAGCTCTGCCAACTTCTGAAGGAGGATTCCATCACGCCGAAGCCAAACGAAGTCCGCTTCGACAAACGTTGATTCTACAGCGGATCTTCGCCTCCATATTCAGAAGTTCATCTTAAGGGAAGTTTTTATTATTTTATTTGTCTTTCTTTGTAAACGGTAGTGAAATCGCCTCGTGTTGGTGACTAGGTCTGGGGTAGGACTTAGGGCTGAAAACTGCCTCGTGTTGGCGACTAGATCTAGGTTAGGTCTAGGGGGTGCTTGAGGCCACATCCGGGGAAGGATTGGCTAGAGCGGCTTGAGTCCGAATCCGGGAAGGAGGAGGCTAGGGCCACCGGTTCGTGGGGAAGCGAGTTGGGATAGAAAACGAAAAGAGCTTTTATTATTCACCTCCGATCTCTAGCGACATTGAGATCAAGTTTTGTAAAAATGATTTAATATCAATAAAGCTTGTCTCTCTTTTTATTTTACTTGTCTTCTTGTGTAAATATTGCAATATTCCAAAGTTTTCTAAATAACATATAAAGTTTTTGAAAACCCTTATTCACCCCCCCCCCTCTAAGGGCGTCGACTGATCCAACAAGTGGTATCATAGGGGTTTTATTCCAATCGGCTTAACAACCAGGAATAATGGCGTCTCATGATCTCGCTTTAATTAGTGGGGAAGATTTTTGTGAAGAGGAAAAATCACTTGCACCACCTTTATTTGAAGGAACAAATTATAAAGGATGGAAAATTTTAATGGAAAAATTTATTAAAACTTTAGATATCGAAGTATGGAACTTAGCAATTATAAGACGTGTGGATGAATCAAATAAAAAGGAACTTCATTTAGATGCAAAAGCTAAACATTATCTATTTTGTGGTCTCTCAAATGAAGTTTTCAAATTTGTGTATTGCTTTTCTAGTGCTTATAAAGTATGGAAATTTCTTGAAGAAATGTATGATCTTCCTCTCGCAGGTATGGAACAAACACAGGAGGAAAAGAACGTACAAGCATCCATTATCATTCAAGAAGATCTCTCTCGGAGTGAAGCCATGAAGAATATTGAAATAGAAAAGGAGAACAATACACCAAGAGAAAAAGAAGAAGAAATCTTACTTTTGGAAGAGGAATGCCAAGAAGAAGACAAAGGAACAATATGTTCAAATCCTCCCTCATCCAAAAGCAATGTAAGGAAATCAAATTCTATCTTTTGTACTTCTATCTCTTCATTACAATTGTTACAAAATACTAGGCGCTAAATTGAGAAATTAAAGAATGCTAATAAACTATTGCACTTAGAAAATAAAAATTTAAAAGCAAAAGTTAAAGTAATATCAAAATCTGATTTATCTAGCTTTACTCATGTCACTTCAATTGAAAATACAAAACCTTGTCTTGATTGTAATGATATTAAAGAAAAATTTAACTTGAAAAAGAAATTATTTTTATAAGAGAATAAAATGAAAAATTATGTTTAGAAAATTCATCGTTAAAAATTAATTGTGCTAAGTGTAAGGACTATGAAATTGAAATAAAAGAGATGGATGAAACATTTGATGAGTATAGGGATAAATATGAAAAACATATTGACTCAATTGTTACCACTCTAAAAAATAGCACAATAAATTATAATAAAGCTAGACATAATTTAAAAATCAAGAATGATGAACTAAAATAAAAAATCAACTTACTTAAGGAAATCATTAAGAAAAACGCTCAAAACATTCATTCACAATCTCAAGGTATATCTAAAAGCAAGTTGAATATAATTTCTCAAAATGTTGATAAATCCAACAAAGGAAATAAAGAATATCAAATGCTTGAAAATAAAATTCCAAATCATTATCATTTACAAAATAACCACTCTCCCAACATAAATTTAAAGATAAACAAATTTCCTATAAAGAATGTTTTGCAAAATCTTCATGGAAATTTGATAAATAAGAATAATATTAAACCAATGTCTGAATGGTGGCCAAAAGTTAAAGATAAAACACAAACTCAAATCAAAAGGGCTCATTCAATCACATCTCATCAAAAGAAAACACGATGTATTTGGGTACCCAAAGGAACCGTCACTCCCGGTCCTCTTTGGATACCTAAATCTCTTATTCATTAGTATCCCATCATTTGCATGAAGTAGAAATCAATTAAAATGAAATACACAAATATCTACTTCATGATGTGCTTTAATGTCTTTTCTATCTTTTTCTTTTTGTTTTCTTTTAAACTATCATGTCATGGTCATCCTATACAATATTAAAAATATGATTTTATCTCTTAAAAGCTTAATATGGTTTTATAAAACAAATTGATCAAAATTCAAAATCATATTTTGATGACCTATCTTTTATTCTTATATTCATTACTTCAAAATATCTTATATTATCCATATGAATCAAACTCTAAATTTGCTATAAGATATTTCAAATTAAATCCGGTTACTAGATTTTTAGCCTTCACCAACAAGTGGATAAAGTTCTGAATTTGCTTGAGATATTTATCTAAATTAAAAAGAAAAACACATAAGACATATTAAAAGATTAATTGTCATAAATATTGATGCCATACGCACCACCATGATCTATTGATATCTTTTGCTAAAACTTTCTAAAATCATAATTCATATCAAGAATCATCTATCATATTTTATATAATGACAATTGGTATTATAATTGCTTACTATGGTTGGTATATTATGTGTGTATTGTAATTTATTTCTAGTTTAGACCTTTGAATCATTTTGATATCAAATCAAATAGAATTGTCACTCCATTCTAGGTCTCTAAGTTGAAACACAATCAAAACTTGGTATAACATTAATCTCAAATTTATCATTCTAACGTTGCCACCTAAAGAATATTTGTGTCTATGTTAGGCTTTATTTGTTTACCAAGATATACAGGCTGGGTATTCTCATCTAGGGCTTATCCATAGTATGATTGTGCATGAACATTATTGTTAATCTCTAAAATCATGCATATTTGATTTGTTCAAACATGACATCTTGGGTTTTCATTTCCTATTATAATCACAAGTCTCTAGAAAAGTCAAAATGAAAACATAAGTAAATATATCTCATGCAATAATTATTTTGTCAAGTATATAAGAAATCGCTAACGTTTCATGCAATTTGGACCATCCAAAACATCTCCTAAAAATCTGCAACTTCAGCATGGAACTACTATTAGGACACCTAATTAAGTTCAAGCATCAAAATTTTCAAAACCCTAAAAAATCACTTACTGTAGCGCTAGCGCCGACGCTAGCATCGAGGTTCATTTTTCTATATTTTTTAAATTTCTAAAAATCCCTTAAAATATATAAATCTATATTTTCTACTTAGTTTTGCACTTCTGTGTTTCTTTATTTTTTGGAAAATTAAATACAAAACTACAAAAACCAAATTACAAAAAATATGTTTTGTTTTTTCGCTTGTGTTGTTTCCTTTATTTAAAGTTCATCTTTATGCAAAAATCAAATATAAAAATTACAAAAGCAAAAATTACAAAAATATGCTTTTATTTGTAAAAATCAACTACAAAAATATAAAACAAAACAAAAATAAGTATCAAAATTATTCTTCTGAACTTAACTTTTCTATGTATCTTGCGAAAGGGTGATTTGGGCTATCATCCCATCATATCACCTAGTACCGGGCGAACCTCTCACAAGGTAGCCCTCGGGAAGTCCAAGATCAATTTTATAAATTCAAACTTTAAATAAAAATTATTTTTCAAAAATATCTGTATGGACTTTATTGTAAAAATCAAGCATTATTTTATCTATTATTTAGAACTTCTATAATGTTGCAATTTATCTTTTCAAACTACTTTGAACATTACCTTCATCATGCTTTGATACATCTATTAATATGTGTATAATTTATATTGAAAAAGTTGTGTAGAACTATGCGTAGCATGCCTCTAAGTATGAGTAATGTTTTATGTTTGATAATGATCGCAATTCACTCACTTATTTTGGCATTGTCTACTTATGTGTTTAATCTAAGAATGTTTGTGTATGTTTTGTAATAGTACAATGAATTAAAATTGCACAAGTATCTTACCTACACAAACTTTATTTGCACTTTTAAAAGTTAAGAAAGTGGTTATCTTTTTCATAAATTATATTGGTTTGCAAAACAAGTGTATTCGGAGAACTTTGTACAAAACAAAATCATAAAATAAAGTGACAAAGATAACTCCACCAAGCACTACTTGAACCTCCTGATAAGTCTTAATAAGCGTTGTGAGGTTGAGCACCTTGGAAAGAATAATAAAGTATCTTGTGCAAACCAAAACATTCTTTCAAAATAAAAACCACTTATTCTTAAGTACACCGGATCACAATAAAAAAACAATATTGAACAATAAAATTATGTGATCCCCCAAGCACTACTTTGCACCATGATAAGTCTTAATGAGCATTGTGTTTGCAAAGCACCTTGGTAGTTGTACATTTTTTGTGCATTGAAGTGAGTGGAAGTAAAATTATTTGTGTTTTATTGTGCTCTTTACTTTACATATTACTTGTATTTTTGATTAAAACATTTGTTTACTCTATTCAAAATACACTTTTATGCACATCATTATCTTCCATAACACTTCTTCTCATGAGTATTGGATCCTAATGCTAATTCTATACTACTCTTTATTTATGAAATGCACTAGATAACCTAGCATGCTTTCTACAATGTTTGGTATGTTTTGAAATTGTGAATTAAAGTAACATTGTAGTAATCTCTTTTTGATAAGATTATTTCATGCTTGGTTACTGTATTGTAAAAACAAAAATTTTAAATACAAAATGATTTACAAAAACATCTTCTTTTTGAAATTGAACTCATATATCTTTTTATGAACCATCATTGATTACCATAAGATGTTTTTTGTACTTCTATATGTCTTCCGCATCATTACCATATAATTGTTTTACCTTGCACTTTAATACTTATTTAAAATCTTTCATCTTGTGTGCATCATTACTTGAATCTTCAAATTCCTTTCTTGCAATAAGTGGTAGACTTGCTTGGTAAACTTTATAATGGTTGAATTTTTTTATATCTATTCTAAACACTCCTCCAACAAGTGAAATATTGCTTATAAAACATCTCTCTTTAACTTAAACTCTTATTTAGTATTATGATGTTTCTTTTTCGAAATCTTCCAAAATACTCAAACTCTGATTCATTCATGAATTTCAATATAGCTATGTGAGTTTAATTTCAAAAATTCAAATAAAAATATAAACCCATATGCTATGATATTTCCCATTAGATTTAAATGCTTAATGTTTCCAATAATTGTTATCCATGACTTCATTTCTCACCATAGCGGGGGCGTAGGGTTGTAGACATTAGATAACCTTATCTCTAGTCATGTCTTGTCCTTAACCGGGGAGGGTTCCAGTGGGGCCTTGCGAGACACTAGGGGGAAAGAGTGCTAGGTTAAGTTTATTGTCTAGTGTTTGCATATGGGATTAACACCCCAACCTACGACATGTTTGCAGCTCCTCATGCCCATCCGTCACTTAGTACGGGGCTAGGGTGTTGACATATTGTCTGGGTAGATTGATTACTTGGATATCATGATTTATTTTGGCTTAAAACTCTTATTTAAAGGGAAAATCATTATTTTTTGCTTAAACTCTGATATATAAAAGGGGGAGAACTACAAACAAAAGGGATAAAATAAGTCATAACTCTGATCATTTTCAATCAAAGACAAGTCTAAAAATCCTTATCATTTACTTAAAAAGCTCGATCATGCCTTATCTTTTATTTACACATTTTTTAGTGCTTTGTTTCCCTACCCACTTTTGCTAATAACAAAGGGGGAGAACTAACATGATAAAATGCAAAAGGGGGAGAACTAACATGATAAATATAACCCGCTATCAAAAACCCAACTTGACAAATTAAGATGATAGCTTACATATTAGGGGAGCATTCACTTAGGGGGAGCAAGTCTAACATGCTAGGATCAATTATTATCCTAAGTTATCACTCTCACACACACACAAGTATAGTTTCATCATGCTTATCTATTAATGCTTTAATTTATCATTAATGGATTTGTTATTATCAAAAGGGGGAGTTTGTTGGAACATGGTCTTCCGCATCTCCTAGGTTTGAGAATAACAAATCTTATGTGTATTTGATCTTGTGTGTTCAAGTGTGCAGGTTAGCATAGTCCACATGACTCAAGGAGTACTCATGATGTCTGCCCCCAAAATTGAGGCCAAAATTCGAAGAGGCTCACTAGCACCGGCGGTAGCAACTAGCGCCGGGCGCTAGCGATGATGAGCGCGTTTCCGGGAGTTGTTATGGAAGGCGCTAACGCCTGGCGGTAGCGGATAACGCCGGCGGTATCGGTGAACACAGAAGGAATGAAAGCCTCGTTGCCGCGGATTGAAGATCCTGCCGTGCAAGAAGTTTCTTAATCAGGGATAGCGCCGGCGGTAGCTACTTGCGCTGGCGGTAGCTTAGCGCACAAGTGGCATGGAGCAATAGGTTTCCGCGGATGGGAGATTCTACCGCGCAAATTGTTTCTTAATCCGGGCTAGCGCCGGTGGTAGCGCTTGGGCTATTAAAGGACCCCCTCTCCTCTTGTTTTCGTACACCAATTGCATACACCTCAGAGAAAGAGTACTAGAATTCCAGAGGCCTATCTTGGCCGAAATTTGAGGTCCCGGCGAAGCTCTGCCAACTTCTGAAGGAGGATTCCATCACGCCGAAGCCAAACGAAGTCCGCTTCGACAAACGCTGATTCTACAGCGGATCTTCGCCTCCATATTCAAAAGTTCATCTTAAGGGAAGTTTTTATTATTTTATTTGTCTTTCTTTGTAAACGGTAGTGAAATCGCCTCGTGTTGGCGACTAGGTCTGGGGTAGGACTTAAGGCTGAAAATCGCCTCGTTTTGGCGACTAGATCTAGGTTAAGTCTAGGGGGTGCTTGAGGCCACATCCGGGGAAGGATTGGCTAGAGCGGCTTGAGGCCGAATCCGAGAAGGAGGAGGCTATGGCCACCGGTTCGTGGGGAAGCGAGTCGGGATAGAAAACGAAAAGAGCTTTTATTATTCGCCTCCGATCTCTAGCGACATTGAGATCAAGTTTTGTAAAACTGATTTAATATCAATAAAGTTTGTCTCTCTTTTTGTTTTACTTGTCTTCTTGTGTTAATATTGCAATATTCCAAAGTTTTCTAAATAAAATATAAAGTTTTTGAAAACCCTTATTCACCCCCTCTAAGGGCGCCGACCGATCCAACAAGTGGTATCAGAGGGGTTTTATTCCAATCGGCTTAACAACCGGGAATAATGGCGTCTCATGATCTCACTTCAACTAGTGGGGAAGATTTTTGTGAAGAGGAAAAATCACTTGCACCACCTTTATTTGAAGGAACAAATTATAAAGGATGGAAAATTTTAATGGAAAAATTTATTAAAACTTTAGATATCGAAGTATGGAACTTAGCAATTATAAGACGTGTGGATGAATCAAATAAAAAGGAACTTCATTTAGATGCAAAAGCTAAACATTATCTATTTTGTGGTCTCTCAAATGAAGTTTTCAAATTTGTGTATTGCTTTTCTAGTGCTTATAAAGTATGGAAATTTCTTGAAGAAATGTATGATCTTCCTCTCGCAGGTATGGAACAAACACAGGAGGAAAAGAACGTACAAGCATCCATTATCATTCAAGAAGATCTCTCTCGGAGTGAAGCCATGAAGAATATTGAAATAGAAAAGGAGAACAATACACCAAGAGAAAAAGAAGAAGAAATCTTACTTTTGGAAGAGGAATGCCAAGAAGAAGACAAAGGAACAATATGTTCAAATCCTTCCTCATCCAAAAGCAATGTAAGGAAATCAAATTCTATCTTTTGTACTTCTATCTCTTCATTACAATTGTTACAAAATACTAGGCGCTAAATTGAGAAATTAAAGAATGCTAATAAACTATTGCACTTAGAAAATAAAAATTTAAAAGCAAAAGTTAAAGTAATATCAAAATCTGATTTATCTAGCTTTACTCATGTCACTTCAATTGAAAATACAAAACCTTGTCTTGATTGTAATGATATTAAAGAAAAATTTAACTTGAAAAAGAAATTATTTTTATAAGAGAACAAAATGAAAAATTATGTTTAGAAAATTCATCGTTAAAAATTAATTGTGCTAAGTGTAAGGACTATGAAATTGAAATAAAAGATATGGATGAAACATTTGATGAGTATAGGGATAAATATGAAAAACATATTGACTCAATTGTTACCACTCTCAAAAATAGCACAATAAATTATAATAAAGCTAGACATAATTTAAAAATCAAGAATGATGAACTAAAATCAAAAATCAACTTACTTAAGGAAATCATTAAGAAAAATGCTCAAAACATTCATGCACAATCTCAAGGTATATCTAAAAGCAAGTTGAATATAATTTCTCAAAATGTTGATAAATCAAACAAAGGAAATAAAGAATATCAAATGCTTGAAAATAAAATTCCAAATCATTATCTTATTGAAATAAAATATGTGATCCCCCAAGCACTACTTCGCTCCCTGATAAGTCTTGATGAGCATTGTGTGAGTGAAGCACCTTGGTAGTTGTACTTTTTATTGTACTTTGTATCAAATCTAGAATTGATGTGTAGAAGTAGTTAAAAAGATTGATGCATATTAAGGTTTCTACTTCACGATATAAGTCATGTGTTTTGGATTATATCACTTGTATACTTTTATTAAAACACTTTTTATACACATCTTTATCTCACATAAAGCTTCTACTCATGAGAATTGGACTCTAATGCTTCCTTACATAAATTCTCTAGAAAGCTTTAGTAAAAGCACTAGATTGCAATGCATGATCTCTACAATGTTTTCATAATTTGAAATGCAAATTAATAACATTGTAGTTACTATCTTCTAGAATATGTGCAATCATGCTTGCCTTAGTAGTTACTATTTTCTGATCTTTCAAAAATTATGCTATAACTCTTAAAATTTTGAACGCCAAAATTTCTTCTTTTGTTTGGACTTAAACTCATACTTACTCTTATGATTTTCATGCTCACAAAAAGATGTTTTTTTAGTCTTCCGCACTATTGCCATATATTTGTACCTTGCGATTTCAAGCTTATTACAAGTCTTATTTTTTGGTGTGTATCATCACTTGAATCTCAAATTTCCATTTCTTCAACAAGTGGTAGACTTGCTTGGTAAAGTTTATATTCGTTGTTCTAACATGCATATTTTTATGCTAAAAACTCTGATTTTTTTAGAAAATCCTTTTTATGCTAAAAACTCCTTATCATTACATTTCTTATAAAAGCTCGATCATGCCTTAACTTTTTATCAAAAAACCTCTTTCTATGTCTCTTGCTTCCTTACCCACGTTTGCTAATAACAAAAGAGGGAGAACTAACATGATAAATAATAAACACTGTCAAATAGGGAGAACTAACATGATTATATCCTACATATAAGGGGAGCATTCACATAGGGGGAGCATACATTTAGGGGGAGCACTTCTAAATACCAAAATCGACAATTATCATAAGTCATCACTCACACACAAACAAGTAGGATTCGTCATGCTTTATGTATTAATGCTCTGATTTATGATTAATGGATTTGTTATTATCAAAAGGGGGAGTTTGTTGGAACATGGTCTTCCACATCTCCTAGGTTTGAGAATAACAAATCCTATGTGTATTTGATCTTGTGTGTTTAAGTGTGCAGGAAACAATGTCATAGGACTTAAGGATAACATAAGAAGGTTACACCCAAGTTTGATGCCAAAACTCCAAAATGGCCACTAGCACTAGTGGTAGTGGATAGCGTCGGCGGTAGGGGATAGCGTCGGCGGTAGCTTGATGCACAAGAGGAATGACGGAGCTTGCCTTGAAATGAAAGATTCGCACATGCAGAATATTGCCTAATCTAAGATAGTGACGGCGGTAGTGGATAACGCAAGCGGTAGCTCGATGCATGAGAGGAATCTCGACCAGCTTTCCTTGGAATGAAGATTCTCACGCGTAGAATAATTCCTAATTCAACCTAGCGTCGATGGTAGTGATAGCGCAGGCAGTAGCTCCAACTCTATAAAAATGACCCCTTGACTCCGTCTTTATGATCCTCTCTCAACCCTAAATTCCAGAGCTTTGTGCCATAACATATAGAGGAAGTTTCAGAGGGATACTCCCACAAATTCATGAAGGCTTAAGGAGATCATTGGAGAAGATTTCAACCCGCTTCATCATCATGATGAAAGACCGCATCGACTATGATCATACTCTGCGGGTCTTTGTCTACTTCTTCAAGAGATCCACATAAGGAGTTTTTACATTGTTGTTGTTTCATTTCTTTACTCTTTTGTACTCATGCAGAGAATTCACCTCGTGTTGGCGACTAGGTCTGGGTAGGACTTAGGGCAAAAATTCACCTCGTATTGGCGACTAGGTTTAGGGTGTAGTTCTAGGGAGTGCTTGAGGTCGTATCTGGGGGAGGATTGGCTAAAGAGGCTTGAGGCCAGATCCGAGAGAGGATAGGCTAAAGCCACCGGTTCATGGGGATACGAGTCGGAATAAAAAACCCAAGAGTCTTACTTGTCGCCTCCGATTTCTAGCGTTATAGAAATCTATTTTTGTAATCATTTTTATTAATAGTAATCATGTCTCTCTTTGTGCAATAAAATTGATTTGTTCTTCATTTCTCTAAATTATTTATTATTCTCTCTTTCATTATAAAACAATTTAGATCTTTATTCAAAATCACTATTTTGATCTCTTAGCTTTTCAAGTCATTAAAATATAATAAAAAGTTTTAAAACCCTTATTTACCCCCCCCCCCTCTAAGGGCGCCTACAGATCCAACAAGAGCATGCCAAGGAGAGGGCAATTGGATGCCAAGCGGCACCCATCCCCAATCCCCTCTCCTTATTCTCCTCTTGGTGGTGGCCGGCCACCCCTAATTTGGCTTCTTGAATTCTCCCCTAAACCAGGGTAAATGGGCCTCCTTTGGGCTTAATTAAGTGGGCTTGTACTCAATTGGGTTGAGCCTTGGGTTCACTTGATTCAAGGTAGCCTAACTTGGACATTTAGGTCAAGGTTGACCCTTCGTCAACCATGGTGATGGGGTTGAGTCACATTGGTGACATTGGGTCCATGGACACCTATTGGGGTGACTTTAGGCTTGGTGAGGCCAATTGGGACTTTTTTGACCTACTTAGGTCAAATTGGTTTAAGTGAGTCAAGGGGTGACTTGAGCCAATCCCTAGCCTTGACTTGACCCCATTGTGTTATTTGTGATTCATTGGGTTCCCTAAGGGGTTAGTGGTGTCATGGTGGGGTCATTTATCACCTTGGGGTCCATTTGACCAAGCTTAGGCAATGTGACTAAAAGTGGCTAAATGCACACCAATGTGCAATTCACCTACTCTCCTAGGATTCTAGGGTTCCTTTGGCTAGTCTACCCTTTTTTCATGACATAGTCATGACAAAAAATCAACTTAGGGGTCTAGTGGTTTATGGGATGTTACAAATCCCAATACATAAAGAAAGAATTTCATCCTCGAAGTTAAGATTGGTCTCGCGGGGTTCTTACTTAAGGTAGAACACTGTAAAGTTTTTAAGCTAATCAAACTTTTACATGGCGCAAAGAGCCCCGGGTATTGCTGCTGCATCAGGTCTAGAGGCTCCCAAGTGTGCTCCTCTCACCCATGATTCGACCACATGACCTTTACCAGTGGGACCTTCTTTCGCCGCAAGACTCGAATGCCTGTGCCATCGGTCCATATTGGCTGCAAACAAACTGTGTGATTGGATGCTATCAGGCCTGTCATGGTAGTGATTTGTTTCTCTGGCCGAAGGAGAGCACTCCTAAGCAAGGAGACGTGAAAAACATCATGCAATCCCGCCAATTCTGGCGGTTACTCCAGTCTATAAGCCAAGGGGTTGATTTGCTTCAGGATCCTATAGGGCCCCATGTATCTCGGACTGAGCTTCTTTAGTCTCCACACCCATGAGACTCCGTGTGCCGGATGTATTTTCAGAAACACCCTGTCTCCCTCCTGGAATTCCACCTTGTAATGTTGCACGTCGTAATATTTAGCATGTCTGCTCTGAGCTTCCAACATCTGATCCCTTATCAGTCGTATATGGGCATCTGTATCCTCTATATATTCTGACCCCAACACCTTCGGGTCCTCATCCTGAATCCATGAAAGTGGAGTCCTGCACTTCTAACCGTAGAGGGATTCATAAGGAGCCATGCCAATGTTAGACTGTTGGCTATTACTGTAGGAGAATTCGATGAGTGGCAATAGTCTCTCACACGGTTCCCCATTATCTAGGATGCATAATCATAAAGATCTTCCATCGTCTGGATAGTGCATTCTGTCTAACCGTCGGTCTGTGGGTGAAAAGAAGTATTGAACGTCAATCGTGACCCCAGATATGCCTAGACTGCCTTCCACTCCCTTGATGTAAACTGGTCATCCCAATACGACACGATTGATCTGGGTACTCCATTGTATCTGATGAATTGCTCCACAAAAAGTCACACCAGAACACTGACGGGAGCACCCTTCCTGATTGGGATGAACCTGGCAACCTTTGTCAGTTTGTCCACAATAATCCAAACTGAGTCATGCCCGGAGCCGGAGCGAGGTAATCCATATATGAAGTCCATGGAGATATCCTTGAACTTCTACTCCGACACTGATAACGGCTGCAATAATCCTCCTGGGCTCTTGCATTCGTCCTTCACCAGTTGGCATGCCTCTCAATGAGTCACGAAGTGGATGATTTCCTTCTTAATTCCTGGCCAATACATCATTCTCCTTAGGTCCGCAGTCATTTTGGTGACCCCGGGATACACCGAATATTTACTGCAATGCGCTTTTGTCAGGATATCTTCCCGGATATTATCTTCCACTGGTATGTAAATTCGGCCTCGGAAGTGCACGAGATCATCTTTCATCGAATAATCCCCAGTGGTGCATGACTCCAATGCCTTGAAAAATGGTTCTAATTATGCGTCTCATTATGGGCAACCTTGATTCGATCTTAGATATCACAGATAATTCTCATCGAGGCTAGATACTCCGTGTAGGCCTCGGGGTCATCCTTGAATACCAGTGTGATATGCATGTCTTTTAGCATTTGCACAAGCTCCATGGCCATCAACTGTGGTTTTGTATCAGATGTGTTATCCCTTCTGCTGAGTGCATCCGCTAGTGTGTTCTCCTTCCCTGGGTGATAGTGTATTATATACTGGTAATCACAGAGAAATTCCACCAAACTTCTCTGTCGGGGATTTAGCTCCTTCTGCGTGTCCACATATTTGAGGTTCTTGTGATCTGAGAAGATATCACAAAGAACCTCCTACAAGTAGTGTCTCCAAATGTTTAACGCAAAAATTACCGCTCCCATCTCCAAATCGTGCACCGAGTAATTCTGCTCGTGTTTCTTCAACTATCGGGAAGCGTAAGAAATCACATGTTCGTGCTGCATTAGGACATCACTCATGCCCTGATATGATGCGTCGATGTATACCTAGAATCCTTCCTTCCCAGATGGAAGTGCAAAGATTGGGCAAAGGTGAGTCTATCTTTTTGTTCCTGAAATGCAGCTTCACACCGCGGTGTCCACACGAATGGCACATCCTTCTTTGTCAGTGTTGTAAGGGGAAGGGCAATCCGAGAGAATCCCACCACGAACTTTTGTTAGTAGCCGGTGAGTCCTAGGAAACTCCTTACATCAGAAGCTGTCTTCAACTGAGGCCAGTCTCGTACTGCTTGAATCTTTGTCGTATATACTGCTAATCCTGCCCCACTGATGATGTCTCCCAGAAAGGCTACTTCCTTGAGCCAAAACTGACACTTGCTAAATTTGGCATACAGCTTATTCTCTCGAAGACTCTCCAATACGAGTGCCAGATGCTAAGTATGTTCTTCCTTCGTCCTCAAATAGATAAGAATATCATCTATGAATACTATAACGAAGACGTCAAGATAGGTCTCGAATACGCGGTTCATCAGACTCATGAATGTGGAGGGAGCATTCATGAGCCTGAATGGCATTACCGTGAATTCATAAAGACCGTAATGACTGCTGAATGCTGTCTTTGGTATATCTTCCTCCTGGATTCGTAGTTGGTAGTATCCTGATCTTAAGTCTAGTTTGAGAACCACTACGCTCCTTCGAGTTGATCAAATAGCTCATTTATCCTTGGCAAGGGGTACATGTTTTGCACCATCTGCATGTTCAGCTCCCTATAATCAATACACACCCTGAGGGGCCCGTCCTTCTTCTTTATGAACAACATCGGAGCTCCTCATGGTGACGAGCTTGGCCTAACGAATTCTACCTCCACTAATTCTTGCAGTTGGCTTCTGAACTCTGTCAGTTCCTTCGGAGCCATCTAATACGGAGCTCTAGATACCAGTCTTGCTCCCAGTACTAACTGAATTTGGAAATCTTTCTCCCTGTGTGGTGCTAACCCAGGTAGCTTCTCTGGAAACACATCGGGAAAATCACTTACAGCGGGAATATCGGTTAGAGAAGTTTCTGTTTCCATCAACTCAGAGCATATCATATAAACTTTGTCCCCCTGTAGGTGGGCCTTAACGGCCTGAATAGAAGAAAGTAAATAACGGGAGACCATGGTAATACCTTTGAAGGTCACATAGGTGTTATCGTATCTTAGCATGACCTTCCTTGCCAGGCAATCAATTTGGGCATGGTTCCAGGTGAGCCATGTCATCCCCAAGACAAGACCGAAGTTTGACATCTTCAAGATTGTTGTCGGCGCCTCGAGTGTGTTGGCACAAAAAGTATAACTCCAAAACTCACACTAAAAAGAGATAGGGGAAGACTGCGGAGTGCAGGTTACTCGGGATGAGGGATGTCAGAGAAAAGATCTCTAGAAGAAAAAAAAATGCTTCGATTGATCTCAAAAAAGGTTATAGGATGGGGTCTAAAACAGGTAAGGGTGAGAGGTAGAAAAGTGACAGAATTTGAGACCGCTTGCACAAGTTGCAAGTTGGATGCTCGAAGGAAAAGTCCCTTTTCTAGACGCGGAGGCCTGCCCAAATGAGCAGGTCCAAAAATTACGGGTTGCCCGTGATACAGGAGAGTCGGGACAGTGAAGAGAAGGTACATGGGGTGCAAATAGCAAAAATGACAAAAAAAACCAGATCGCGCGATCTCGCGGTCTCGCTGGAGGGTGGCCTTCTATGGCTTGGGAATTCTGTCGGAAAGGAAAAAGGCGGTCTGAGTGGTCTCTGAAAATCGAGACCGCCTAGAACGACAATTTTGACCGGAAAGGAGAGGTCATGGACTACTGGGCAAACATGATCCCCACACATTTTTAAGTTTCGCTGGAACTTCGGAAATGTTTGCTTTGACCACTAAGACCGCGACCATCATAAATGCAGAAAAGGCTATAAATACTGCTTCAGGGCTTCAGAATCCAGAACTTTCTGGAAGGAATTGTGGGCTTGTACTATCAGCGATCACCCTTTTTCAGACCGCGGTGAGCTCTTGAAGATGGATATGATGTCAGTGCTAACCCGGCGGTTAAAGACCAGGAGTTCTCCAAAAGCAGTTACTTTGAAGAAGTAGATCAAAGGAACAAAGACCGCAAGCTCTAAGTGTTGGAGCTTGCTTTCCGCATCTCTTGGTTTGAGAATAACAAATACCATGATGTATTTGATCTACTCTTTTGTGTGTTTATAGTGTGCAGGTGATACATGTTAAATAAAGAAACACGTCCTCGTTCATGGATCAAAAAGACAAAATGAAGAGTTTTGTATGTTAAACTTCAAACGGCAATAACTTTCAACCCAGGAAGAGTTACGGAACGTGCCACCCCATTTCGGAGATGAGAACGACTCAATCTACAGTCTGGAGAATATTCGGACTGCAAAAATGAAGAGGAGCTATCGGATTTCCGACAGCAGTACCGGATTTCCGACAGCGCACGATTTCTTCCGTTCTCCAAACTCTACTAAACGGTTTAGAGCTATCGGATTTCCGATAGCTAGCTAACGGATTTCTGACAGCTAGCTAACGGATTTCCGATAGCTAGCTAACGAATTTCCGAGAGTGCACGATCTTCCCGTAACTCTACGACGTGCAGCAGTTACGCAAGCTAACGAATATCTGATAAAGCTATCGGATATCCGATAGCCCACGTCTCAACCACGGCCTCCACTTCGCGCAGAAACTTCGAATTAGTGGGACACGTGGCAGCCTCTGGAGATATCGGATTTTGGCGATACCTAGCTAACGGAAATCCGACAACTCTCTTTTATTAAAAGGGTTCAGAACTTCGTGGATTTCAAGCTTTGAAGATTCTAAGTTCCTTCCTGAGTGCATACGAACCAGAGAGCTCCAGAACCTCAAGAACTCCCATTTGTGCTGAGAAGGTTTGAAATTGAAGACGAGATCGGACGCGCTTCTACATCAACGATCATCTCGAGGCTTTAACCTCCTTTCAGAGATCTGAATTTCTAGGGAGTTCTTATTTTATCTTGTATTTTCATTTATATACATTTTACTTTGTATTGGTAGGGAAAATCGCTTCCTTGTGCGGAGCGTCTAAGTCCTTGCGTGGCTTAGGGGAAAATCGCTTCCTTGTGCAGAGCATCCAAGTCCTTGCGTGGCTTTGTGGGAAATCATGGCCTTGTGTGCTACGTCTAGATCTTGGGAAGATCTAGAGGATAGGCTTGGGCTTGGTCTAGGGAAAGATAAGTCATAGCCTTCCGGTCCTTAGTAGAAGGACCGGTAAAATTGTAAAAGTTTTATTTTACCATTATTGCCTTGATTTTAAGCTTTATTAAGATCGTTATGTTCATGTATGTCTTTGTCATATTTAATAAAATTATGAATGTTACTTTATTGAAAATTAATTGAGTATTTATTAATATAAAATTTGTGTTTGGAAAATTTTGATTAATTGTTTTTAAGAAAAGTGGAAGTTGGTGAAAAATTCTTAAGTAAAAATCATAATTTAAAAAAGGCCCTTATTCACCCCCCCCCCCCCCTCTAAGGGCGCCACAAGATCCAACACGTGGTATCAGAGGTAGGTTATTCCAAATCGGCTTAACAACCGGGAATAATGGCGTCTCTTGATCATGATCTCGCTTCTACTAGTGGGGAAAATTTTAATATAAATGAAAAAGTATTATCACCACTTTATTTATGGGCAAAAATTTTAAAGGGTGGAAAATATTAATGAAAATTTTTCTCAAAGCCTTAGATGAAAAAGTTTGGAATATTACTATTAAAAAGCCATCTAGCGTACTAACTAGAAACAAAATTATTTTAAATGCAAAATCTATGAATAGTATATTTTGTGCGTTAGACCAAAATATTTTCAAACTTATTTATACTTTACCTACCGCATATGAAATTTGGAGTTTTCTTGAAAGAACTTATGATTCTCCTTCTACAGGTACAGAACATTCACAAGAACCGGAGAATATGCAAGCCTATGCAAATATTCAAGAAAGCTACACAAAGGATGGATCCATAGAATGCTCATCAAGCGGAAAGGATGATGGACACTCTTGTTTGGAAGAGGAAGATGAAGAAGACAACGTCACAATATTGGACTCAGTTGATGGCAAAATATCAAGCAAAAGAGAAGACGGAAACTATAGCAAGGTAAGAAAATCTAAATCTTCTCTTTTAGTAACTAATTCTATTTCTACATTTCATGTGCTTAAATTTGCTAAACGTGAAATTTCAAAGTTGAAACATGCTAATTCCAAATTACGTTTAGAAAATAAAACTTTAAAAGCAAACGCTAAAGTAGAATCTTATATTGATGTTTCAAATTCTTGTTCATGCTCTTTAATTGAAAATGCTAAACCTTGTTTTGATTATAATACATTTAAAGAAGAACTCAAGGTTTTGGAAAAAGGTCTTTTAACTTCAAAAGAGCATAATGAAAAATTGTTAAAAGAAAATGATAATTTAAAGGATAAATTTGAATCATTAAAAATGTTTATTCAAAACTTTTCATATAATAAAACATCTTTTATTTCTAGTTTATCAAATTATCAAAAGTCAAAAAGCTTAACTTCATATTATAAGAGTACGTCTATAAGAAAGAGTAAAAATGAAAATCATCAAAATAAGAACCAATCATTTAAAACATATTGTAACCCACTTTTTCAACATTCAATTCTTAAGAAAGACCATCACTCTTATAAACTCTCAAAGAATCAATATAATAAAATTCATTATGATTATCAACATCAATGTATTTTGAAAAATAATTTGAATAAACATAAATCCCAAATGAATTATTTTTCAAACAACTATCATTCCAAAAAGATGTCAAATAATCATAATATGAATTTAAAAGATAAACAACCAAAGTATGAATGGAGGCCCAAAATTAAAAACAAAACACTAACTCCACTTGTAAGGCCCATTCATCACTATCTCTCCAAAAGCCTACACGATGTATTTGGGTACCCAAAGGAACCATCACACTTGGTCCCCTTTGGATACCTAAGTCTCTCATTCACTAGGAATCATTATATTGCATGAAGTAGAAATTAATTAAAAATGAAATATCAGTACTCTACTTCATGATATGCTTAATTGTTTTTTCTTTTGTTTGTTTTCTTATTTTTGAGCCAACACGCTAAGGTCACTTAGATATATTATGAAATATGACTTTTACATTTTAAGCCTAATGTTTATCAAATCAAAATTGAATTAAATTGAACATAAAGTCATAATTTTTAAGTGATCTATCTTTTCTTTTTGTTTTATCCTTTTAAATCCTTTGCCTATAAATGTCTTATATTAGCATTATAAATTGAATGCTAAATTTTCTAAATGATATTATCAAGACTAGTGAAATTACTTTCAAAATTGGATTTAAATGGATTTTTAGGGGTCTTAGGCTAAAATATTAAATGTGCAACTAATTGCATATTTGTCTATTTTTCATTGCTGCATATAATAGCCCCTATATTGAAAATCATAATCGAGAAAAATCAGAATCAAATAATATAAAAAACAATGTGTTTTAAATCAAATATAGTAACTCTATTGCTAACGCTAGGCGTTATCACTAACGCTGGCGGTAGCATATTTTCCTAAAAAGTCTGATTTTCTCTGAAAAATTATTTTGTTGTCAAATACCTTGTATTTGTTTTGTCTAATTTCTAAAATTTAAAATCAAAAAGAAAATTTACAAAAATGATGAATATGATTTCACAATCACCACCATGATCTATTAATATCCTATGTTAAAATTCACTATAATCATATATCATAATTCATGATCCATCAAGACCTACCTTAAATCAACTAATTCTATCAACCTTAGGAATTATGAAATATATGATTGCAATCGTATTATAGTTTCATATCTTATTTTGTGTGTGTGATGTGCATCTTTATTGTTTGCATGAATCTCATTATCTTTAGACCTATGAATTAACTTGATATCAACAAGATGAAATCAAATAAAATTGTCACTTCTTTCTAGGTCTATGAAAATTCAAAACTCTTTATTTGAATACAAGCAACTCAATCTTATATTTATCCATCTTTACTTAGCTTTGCACCATGTTGTCCTAATTCATCACACTAGCATTATCATGTACCATAGATAGAAATCAATGCTCATGCTAGTTATATCTTGCAATGCTAAAGTAAATTATATCATTAAAATATGAAAATCTTATTTTCCTTTGTAGTTATTTGCATGAATAAAACTTTTCTAAATGGATTTAAAATCAACAATCTTCGATAAAATTGTAAATCCAAAACTAATCATGAAATTATAACACAGTTAATATATTTAAGGCTTACACGCTTAGTATGTCCATAATCAATAAACCTATGACATGTGTCTCACAATAGTGAGGGCGTAGGATTGTGTGCATTAGAGACCTAACCTCTAAGTCATGTCTTGTCCTTAACCGGGGAGGGTTCCAGTGGGGCCTTGAGAAGCACTGGGGGGAAAGAGTGCTAGGTTGAGCGTCGTCTTTTGTATGCATATGGGATTAACACCCCAACCTACAACATGTGTGTAGCTCCTTATGCCCATCCGTCACTTAGTACGGGGCTAGAGTGTAGTCATGTAGTTAAGGTATCTTGATCTTAGATATACTTATATTATATTCATTGCATGAACATTATCTCACACTTTATACATAAATCATGCATTTTTTTTTATTCTAACATTGCATCATGTGTTTGCATATTTTAATATTTCGAGCTTTAATGATTTTACCAAACACAAGTATTTGAAAAATCACCAAATACATGCTAAAAGAGCCTTCAAATCTAATCAATATACTATGAAATTTCAACTGAAGGAAGGTCTCTTTATAATACAAATGAATTGAGAAAAATATTTTTCAAAACATCAAGAAATGTAGTTCTGTTTTGGCGTTAAGAAGTTAATGCCTGGCGTTAGCTCCTTTGCTCCAAAATATTTTTTTGTTTTGAATTATTTTTGATATTATTTTAATATTTTGTGTGTTTGTAAAAAGTTTTCTATCTTTTTATTCCTTTTAAAACAAAATTTTATTTCTTTTAAAAAAATATATATGTATTTTCTCATACGTTATTTTTGTTTATTTCTCTGGCATAGAATATCTTTTACTGAAAAGGCTATTAAAGACTTCTATGATTTACAGAGAATATATATAAAAAAACAAATACAAAATTACAAAACAATTTCAAAGAACAAAAATATGTTTTTCTTTATGTGTAGTTTATTGTTTTGTGCATATATAAAAAAAAATCAAAAATTTATAAAAACAAAACTGATTGTTATTCATTGCCATTATCAAGGATGGATGATTAATTTTATCAATTAAAGATTAAATACAATGTTTAATTTAACTTTCAAGTTTCTTAAAAACATTGTTTTGTATTTGTCATGCCTTGAAAATTATCTTGTTATGTGCAATGAAATTGATTGTAGATAAACATGTGTAGAAATGTTTAGCATGCCTCTAAGTATGAGTAATGTATTATGTTTGATAATGATTCATTCACTCACTTATTTTTGATAACCTACATGTGTTTACAATCTTATTCTTAAATGATTGTGTAGTGTAATAACATAAATAATTAAAATGTCTAAATAGATTACCTACACAACATTGAATTGGTTATTACAATTATTTGTCTTTCATGCACTTATTCTTTAGAGAAATGTGGTTTAAAATGCTATGTTTGCAAAACAAGTGAATTCGGAGTCCTTTGTCACTAAACTAAAAAGCAAATAATAAATGACAAGGAAAACTCCACCAAGCACTACTCACCCTCCTGATAAGTCTTAATAAGCATTGTGAGGTTGAGCACCTTGGCAAAGAATTGTAAAGTGTCTTGTAGCAAACAATTTATACACCACTTCTCTTTAGTGCACCGGATCACAAAAAAATTGAAAATAAAGCTAAAAAGTATAAAAGTGATCCCCCAAGCAATACTTTGCACCCTGATAAGTCTTAATAAGCAATGTGAGTGCAAAGCGTCTTGGTAGTTGTACTATTTATTCATGTGCATTGAAATAGTGTGGAAGTAATATTATTTGTGTATTTTAATGTTGTGTTATTTCATTATATATGTCATGTGTTTTAGATTGATTCACTTGTATACTTTATCAAAACACTACTTTGTACACATCATTATCTTTCATAAAACTTCTACTCATGAGAATTGGATCCTAAAGCTCATCTACTCAAATCTCTACAAACTTAAGTAAATGCACTAGATAACAAAGCATGACCGCTATAATGTTTATGTTTACTTGAAATTCAAATTTTATTACATTGTAGTTTGTGTATCTTTTCTTGATATTATGAAATCATGCTTGCAATTTTGTTTATCTTAATGGAATAGCATCTCTTCAATCTTTAACTCAAACATCAACTTTTCAAATTTAAAACTCATTATCCTTTATATGGTTTTATCTTCTAAAATGATGTTTACGTTTAAGAGTGCTTATTATTTTTAACACTGTGTTTTCCTTTAAGCAAGTGGTATCTTAAAATAGAATGCTTACTTTATCATGTTAGCTATGTTGCTTACTACTTTATGTTACATCATGCTTATATTTTTCTCAACAAGTAGTATTTAACAAGCTTTTGATTGCATCCTATTTTTCTTCTCGACATAAAATCTATTACTCTTATATACTCCCATATTTATTATTTCTTCATAATTATTCATTCTTTCTTTCAAAATAAGTTTTGATAATATCAAAAAGGGGAGAACTATAAATTCAAGAAATCTCTTACTAATCTCAATTTTTCAGAATGCACCATTGCAATTAATTATAACATTTAGGGGGAGCATACATTTAGGGGGAGAATACAATTTAGGGGGAGTATATTAAAAAGTTTTCATGGAAAGCGTCTATGTAGAGGAAGTGATATTGCTCGATCATGACAACCCACTTTTGGTAATAACAAAAGGGGGAGAATAAAATGAGAAATCTAGTGACATAGATATCTAGGGGAAGTAAAATATATCACGCAGTAAACCTTTTATTCATGCGTATCTTTTATCGCACTTATCTATAAACTCACTAATTTCTCACATGGGTATTTGTTATTATCAAAAAGGGGAGATTGTTGGAGCTTGCTTTCCGCATCTCTTAGTTTGAGAATAACAAATACCATGATGTATTTGATCTACTCTTTTGTGTGTTTATAGTGTACAGGTGATACATGTTAAATAAAGAAACACGTCCTCGTTCATGGATCAAAAAGACAAAATGACGAGTTTTGTAGGTAAAACTTCAAACGACAATAACTTTCAACCCAGGAAGAGTTACGGAAGTGCCACCCCATTTCGGAGGTGAGAACGACTCAATCTACAGTCTGAAGAATTTTCAGATGGAAAAAATGAAGAGGAGCTATCGGATTTCCGACAGCAGTACCAGATTTCCGACAGCACGCGATTTCTTCCGTTCTCCGAACTCTACTCAACGGTTTAGAGCTATCGGATTTCAGATAGATAGATAACAGATTTCTGACAGCTAGCTAACGGATTTCTGATAGCTAGCTAACGGATTTCCGAGAGTGCACGATCTTCCCGTAACTCTACGACGTGCAGTAGTTACGCAAGCTAACGGATATCCGATAGAGCTATCGGATATCCGACAGCTCACGTCTCAACCACGGCCTCCACTTCGCGCAGAAACTTCGAATTAGTGGGACACGTGGAAGCCTCTGGAGATATCGGATTTTGGCGATACCTAGCTAACGGAAATCCGACAGCTCTCTTTTATTAAAAGGGTTCAGAACTTCGTGGATTTCAAGCTTTGAAGATTCTAAGTTCCTTCCTGAGTGCATACGAACCAGAGAGCTCCAGAACCTCAAGAACTCCCATTTGTGCTGAGAAGGTTTGAAATTGAAGACGAGATCGGACGCGCTTCTACATCAACGATCATCTCGAGGCTTCAACCTTCCTTTCAGATATCTGAATTTCTAGGGAGTTCTTATTTTATCTTGTATTTTCATTTATATACATTTTACTTTGTATTGGTAGGGAAAATCACTTCCTTGTGCGGAGCATCTAATTCCTTGCGTGGATTAGGGGAAAATCGCTTCCTTGTGCGGAGCGTCCAAGTCCTTGCGTGGCTTGGTGGGAAATTATGGCCTTGTGTGCTACGTCTAGATCTTGGGAAGATCTAGAGGATAGGCTTGGGCTTGGTCTAGGGAAAGAAAATTCATAGCCTTCCGGTCCTTAGTAGAAGGACCGGTAAAATTGTAAAAGTTTTATTTTACCATTATTGCCTTGATTTTAAGCTTTATTAAGATCGTTATGTTCATGTATGTCCTTGTCATATTTAATAAAATTATGAATGTTACTTTATTGAAAATTAATTGAGTATTTATTAATATAAAATTTGTGTTTGGAAAATTTTGATTAATTATTTTTAAGAAAAGTGAAAGTTGGTGAAACATTCTTAAGTAAAAATCATAATTTAAAAAGGCCCTTATTCACCCCCCCCCCCCCCCCCCCCTCTAAGGGCGCCACAAGATCCAACACTAAGAAGACGCTGACGGTCAAGGCCTCTAGGGCCTCAGCGAAGGCAGATACAACGAAAGAGATTGCCAGCCCTCTTCCAGAAGAAAAATAGCCAGAACCGACAATGGAAGGTGCGGTCTTGGCGGTCTCGAACGTCGTCGACCGGCCGACCAACTCCTCAGGGCCTTCTAACCTGAAGTTCACCGATCTCACCAGTACCTTTGACTACAACAAGTCGGTTGAGGCTCTCAACCAGACCACTGTCCAGCATGGTGAGATCGCTTCTACAGAGGCTATCAAAGTTCAGATGCAGAAGCAGAAGACCTCAGCTGAAAAGCTCAGGCAGAATATCGCAGATCAGGAGGCATCTACAAAGGGATAAAAGAGAAAGGGGACAGATCTCCCTATTCAGACCATCAAAAAAAAAGTCGAGTGAAGAAGAAGTGACCGCCAATAACGATTTGGTCAAGGCGGCCACACTTCCTGAAAAAGGCGGTCTTGGACATCCTGCTGTGGATTTGCCAAAAAAGGTAAGTGAGCAAGTCAATCACTCCTTTCCTCTTGCGGTCGCAATGTCTTCAAGGGGAGCGTACTTGGAGTTGATAGCTTATTAGGATGACGATTCTTATAACGATCTTGTAAGTTCCGTATCACAGGTACTTGACCCCTTCAAATCTGAACGGCTTCAATAGGCCATCGAAGAGCAAGAGCAGATCGCTGAGGAGGAGGTCGTAGAGGAGGAGGCAAGGAACAGAGTTGAGGCCGAGAAGAAGGAGAAAAAAAAGAGGTGAAGGAGAAAGAAGAAGAGAAGGAAGGAGGAGGAGAAGGCAGCGTTGATCGTTGCAGAGAAGGATATAAAAGAGAAGGTGGAGCTAGAGGAATACATGAGATATTCCTTGACGTCGATCACAAGCCCTGCAGGCTTTCAAGGGATGAATTTGTGAACTTTCTAGAGAAATACATGATCCAGAGCTAGATCGTCGCGAGTTGCCTTCAGAAGATAAAGGTTTGAACTTTGGCAGGGAGAAACGTTTGTCACCTTAATTGAGCACTTCGATTGCAGTCTAACATTCCCTCTCCCCTGGGAGGTGTTGGAGGTGATGGAGTACTATGGGATTGTGTTCGCCCAGCTACCATCGAACTCAATCAGTATCATGACCGTCTTCATCAACTATTTGAGATCAGCGAAGATAAATTTCACCATAAACCACTTCCGTGCGACCATCACAGTGAAGTCCCTGAAAGAGGGGAAGAAGAAGGAGGAGTTCAAGGGGCTCTTGTACTTCTCCTGCAATGGCATCAAGGTGCTCAACCTCCCAAACAAGATCCCCTTCTGGAGGGAGAGGTTCTTGATCTTCGAAGGCGACCTCGGCGATCTCAAATCCACACCGGCCCGCCGAGCTGAAGGGGTCTTCTGTAGACCTAAGAACATCTTGAAGAGATCAAGCTCTTGTCCTTCTTGGCGAGCAATCAATTCAATCTCCTTCACTACCTGGCGATCTGGCCTGAGATCATCGTGATCACTCCAGAAGAGAGTAAAACGATTTTCTGCGGTCTCCTGCGATTTCGACACCATTTTCCTTTGATTTTTTTTCTGTATTTTTTCTTTTTTTTAGCTACCTTCGCGGTCCCTTCTATCGATCCAATTGCGTCGGATGAGGAGGTCCTTACACAAAGGGAGATGCGGAAGAAGAGAGATAGGGAAATGGAGGTTGTTGAGACCGTCAATGAGTCAGAGGCCGCCAGCAGGCCATTCCCTTTAGCCGGCTTTGGCATGGAGCTGAAGGATGCGAAGCGGAAGCCTCTCCTCAAGTGGAATCCGAAAGGTAAAAGTGTGAGGGTGTCCACTGCCCTTCCTCTATGGAGCGGGAAGTTGACGTGTCACACCCACGCGATCACTTGTGTGCTCTATGGGGAGAGAAACACCAGGGAGGCATACAACATGGAGACTGAAATGCTACCTGACATTGCCGTGCAAGCGAGCGTCAGGAGCACGGTCTTAGACCACCACATGGGACAATCTCTTCAGATGGCCCTGAATGATATAGGCGCCCTACAAGATGAGTTAGATGTAAGAATACCATACTTGCGGTCACCTATTGTCTTTTTTGTGATAGTCCGAACTAATTCATTTTTCTTTTGCAGAGGTCGAAGAAAGAGGCCTATGATGTCTAAAATCCCGACTTCCAAAAGCCCATGATGAAGCATATGAAGAATGCATCAGACGCGATGATCACTGAGCTTCGTCGGCGTGGCGGTCTCACCTCTGAATTCCAAGAAGTACAATTTCCTGATCTCTATCCTGAGATGGCAAAAATGATAGAGGAGAAATTGGTCTCGATAACCGAGACCGCTGAAGAGGTGGAGGAGGTCAAGATTGATGAGGATGCAGGCAGAGGAAGTGGGAGCCAATATGTCGTTAGCGATGATATGAGCTATGTTGCGGTCTCAAGTTCTGGATCGAGGATTCCACGAGGAAGCTCAGAGGATTCCTCAGAGGAGACCGATTATTCATCATCAGAAGAGCGGTCTTCGAAGAGACTGAAGAGCGATTAAAGAGACTAAGAATTTTGTACAATAGCTTTTCTTTTGTTCATTTTGAATTGTAACCGCCGGTTTTAAGACCGTGCGAGCTCTGTATTTTGGAAAGAATGAAATGAAAAGTAAAATTTGCATACATGTTTGTCTTTTGTGAATGAATATCTCTTATACTTATTATGCTTATGTCGATCTTATAATTCGCGATCTCATCATAATTCCTAATGAAGAAAAATCGATCACAATAGTTGACAATCGGTCTTTGGACTTCTTAATTTTTGAAGAGGAAATATTATACGTGATCTCATTTTTAGAGGAAATACTTGCATTCGATCTCAATGCTTTAGATGTCGCTGAGTTTGAATTGGCAGCTGCATAAGAGAAGATATCATATAATAACTTATATTTAGAGTATCTGATAACCAATAATGGCGGCCTCCTGTTCTCCAGACCACCTTATAATAAAACAAGAAGTATTAACTTTAATCTCATGAGATCGTTATATTATGAGATCACTATATTTAGATGAGATAGCTTGCAAGCGGCGATCTCCAGCCTTTGAAAACTTCAGCAGAGATACCAAATCATAACGATTCATGATCGATGGTCCTGAATATTGCAACACTTAGAACAATCCTTAAGAGATGAATGGTGGACTCAAATAATCCAGACCGCTCCTTTTGTAGTTGATAAACCAGGCCTTGAAAAACCTTGAACATTTATTAGAGATAGACAACCAATGGTCTCAACTTTCCGAGACCTCTCCATAACATAGGAAAGATCTCAAGGATGATCATGACATATACTTCTGATTTTTTGACAAAAAAATAAGTACAAGAAACATTCAGTCTGCGGTCTAAATTTCTCCAGACCGCCCATGATAAGAACATTAGAGAAGCCTTCAGTTGATGATCCCAGATATCTCAAACCAACTCCTAACTAAAGAATGCATAAAGGAAAACCTAGGCAGCGGTCTCAAATGCTCCAGACTACCCCTTTAAAGAATAGATAACTAAGAATTCTAGATGGCGATTTTAAGTGCTCCAGACCGCCCCTTTATATAACAAATAATCAAGAACCATTGATGGAGGTCTTAAATGTTATAGGCTGAATTTTACCGTAATAAAGAACCAAGAATCATAGACGGCGGTCTCAGATGCTCCAGATCGCCCCTTAATAATATAACTAAGAATCCAAAAAAATGGCGGTCTCAAAGAACTCCAGACCGCCCAATCTCAGAGAAATAGAAAGTTAAGGCCTGAGATAGAGAAGAAGAGGTGTACAGTCTGAAATGATCAAAAGGGCAGGTGCGGTCATGTTGTAGAAGCTACACCGACATTGCTTTCCTCAAGAGATCATTAAGGTTGTAACACCCTAATAAGAAGAAGAGAGAGATGCACAACTCAAAATGATTAAAAGGGCAGGTGCGGTCATGTTGTAGAAACTACATCGACATTGCTTTCCTCAAGAGATCATTAAGGTTGTAACACCCTAAGAAAAAGAAGAGACCTCGATGGTCAGAGGCATATAAATCAGAATGATCAAAAGGGCAGGTTCGGTCATGCTGTAGAAGCTACACCGGCATTGCTTTCTCAAGAGATCATTAAGATTGTAATACCCTAAGAAGAGAGGGGAGAAGAGAGGGGTACAACTCAGAATGATCAAAAAGGCAGGGCTGGTCATGCTGTAAAAGCTACACCGACATTGCTTTCCTCAATAGATCATTGAGATTATAATACCCTAGCCACTCAAGGGCTCAGGTGACGGTCACAGATGCTCCTGGCCGCCCCTCGGCTATCCTTTAACTAATGAGTATTCGAGGGTCACAAAGCAAGATGATCAGTAGGGCAGGTGCGGCCATTCTGCAGAAGCTACACCGGCATTGCTTTCCTCTAGGGATCACCAAGACTATAACGATGTCCTGTAATGCATGACAGAGCTGGACATTAACCTAGACCTCCCTTGATGCAGAGGTGTGCCAGATGTCAGCAAGGACCCGGTATCTTAAAGTTCCTTCGCATGAGCTTGGCGAGCTACTTATGCACATATACGAAATCTCCCCGCTACCCGTGGTCATGGTAGATCTACATCTCAAGCTTCAAGTCGAGGGGCATTATGTAGGACTCATCGATGTCTCGCTTGGTAGGATATTAGCCTTTGATAGACAATCTATCTAAATGCTTCCCTTTCAGTATATGGAGTACAAGAGGTTACCACCACATCACCATAATGCTTACAAGAAGAGGAAAAGAAAGAAGTAAAAAAATACAAGTTTTCAAGAAAAGAAACGCTTTAGATCATCTCCGCTCCAAGTATGTGATAGTTCTCCTCCTTTATAAGTCTGGAGATGATAAGCACCATTCTTGAGCACTTCTTTGACAATGAATGGTCCTGCCCAATTCGGATTGAGCTTTCCAGTCAGACCTTGCTATTGCATCTACCTTCTTGAGGACAAGATCACCAACAACAAACTCTTTGACTCTGACATTTTTATCAAAATACTTGGCCATCCTTCTCTTCATTTCCTCCTGCCTAATTTGTGTTGCATATCTTAGCACTTCAATGAGGTCAAGGTTGCATCTCAATTCTTCGTTGTTTCCTTCCATCCAACTATCTTGGTTTTGTTGAGACAATAATACCCTTGGACTTCTTACATTAAACTCAACCGGAATGAGAGCTTCTGAGCCAAGAGATAATTTGAAAGGAGTCTCTTCAGTAGTTGAGGTTGGAGTTGTCCTCAAAGCCCATAGAACTGAAGGTAACTGTTCTGCCCAATTACCTCTGAGATTTTCCACTTTCTTCTTCAAGAGATTGATGATTAACTTGTTAGCAACTTCTACTTGCCCATTTCCCTTGGATGATGAACTGAAGCGAACCACAACTCGGTGCCGATTTGATAACAGAAATTTATGAGACTGGAGTTGTTGAATTGAGGACCATCATCTGTGATAATTGTCATAGAAATTCCATACCTACACACGATCTCTACCCAGATGAAGTTCTTCACAATTTGGGTAGTGTTTTTTGCTAACCCCTTTGCATCGATCTATTTGTTGAAATAATCGATCATAACCATAACAAACTTGTGTTGTCCGCTAGCCATAGGAATAGGCCCAATCAAATCCATCCCCCAAACTACAAATGGACATGGAGTTGCTATCAACCTAAGCTACTAAGCTGGTTGATGCTGAAGAGGAGCAAATTTCTGACATTGAACGCATCTCTTTGCAAACTTCTCTGCTATTGGGAACAGTGCCCTGCAATGTTCCTAATTTGAAGAAATGCTCAGGGAAATGATAAAGTACAATTTGTATTTGATGTGCATTTGATGTGACATGAATAGGTAAGAATATCATATTCACTAAGCATAATATATAAGGATCAAGCAAAAACATCTAAGGCAAATATCGTCGTATTAACAAGATGCACACGATGATATCATTGAAATAACAAGCATCATCGTTGAGAAGACTCATGAAGGATCAAGGCTTACTGCAAAGTATAGGTTATATGTTGTTGGGAAAAACCCTTGTGATTTATTTAACAAATTATTTTAAAGTATTTTCATCATCTAGGTTCTATTACCCATATTGTATAGAGAGGGTAATCTGGTCATTAGATGTCATAGGATATCACATTCACTTAGAGTGTCAAGACCAGGTCTAAGATAAGCACAAATTCAGTTGAGTTAAAGTTATGTCAAATAGAAGTCGACGCAACTCTGACTAAAAGTCGAAGTAACTCAGACTGCTTGTCGAAGTGTACAACCCTGTATTCACCGAGTGGGTCCCAAAGGTCCAAAAGACACGCATGACCGGTTGTCGGACCACTCGCCCATGTTAGGAGAAGCAGGGGAGCCTCAGGGCGAGTGCGAGCCTCTTCCGCAAACCACTCGCCCAGCAAGTCAGGTATCAGGCGAGTGGTACCCCCACGGACCACTCGCACAGTTGAACCTAGTGCCTGGCGAGTAGTGCCTTCTCTAACCACTCGCCCAGAAGGCTATAGTGGGGAAATGACCTAGATACCCTTCGTGGGATGCCAATAGCCCTTCAGAACAGCGGAGTTAGGATGTAGCAGATCAATTTGGGGTGCGACTAGTAAAACTAAAAGGCGGATTTAGGCCATTTGCAGACTACACTAGAAAGCCTATAAATTAACCCTTAAGGGCACCTTGGGGAAGATCGGATCTTTTGAGCTCTCTTCTCTAGGCTAGTCTTGGGGTTGGCTATTAGTACCCTCCAAGATGCCCGGCTGAGCATTGGTTTGGGAGGGGAAGCTCTCTAAGATCTTCCGGGTGTGTGGTGGGACCTCCTCGCTACAGCTTTGGGTCTGTTCCCAATCCTTCATCCATAGTCAAGAGCGCTAGTGAGGGGAAAGTAGGTGTAGGCTACACCCCCCATTGGGTCCAAACTCAAGAGACCGGTTGTCGATTTCAACATGAAGGATCAAGTGAAGTCGATGCAACATCGAAATGAACTCAACGTAGAAGGAAGAGCTTGTCGAAACCATCATAGAAGTCGACGTAACTTCGACTTCAATTCAACACAGAAGATAAAATTCAAGTCGAAGTCTTCAACTCGACGGATACGTCGATAAGTACTCGACGGATACGTCGATAAGTACTCGACGCGATGTCGACATCTGCCAGAGCTAAGAAGGAATTCGTAGCTGCTTCTATAAGAACTCAGAGGTACGTCGATATGAAGAAGAATGAAGTCGACGCAGCGTCAAATACAGACAGAAATAGTATGTTTTCTATTGTCCTTTCTGATCCTTCTCCAAAGTTTTTCAAAGATAAAATTTGAATTACAATGGCTTGATTATTAATAAGAATGGAATGGAGTATTTCAGAGATACAACAAAAACATTCTTGAAAGTTATTCAAATCAGATGGACGGGTCGGGAAACAAAATAGAACGAAACACTAAATATCCTATGGATATTCCTTAAAAGGACAGAACATAAGTGGAAAGAAATAAAACAGTATTCGACAAAGAATAAGTATTCAGAAAAAGGAACAAAAAGATAACCAATCTTATCATTATGTATTCTTCTTCTTCCTCAAGCTCTCTAAGATAGAAACAGAAGAACTTCTCTGTACAGATACAAGGTTGTTGTTGCTTCTTCTCCTTCTCAACATACAGTAGCAAGCAAAACAAGTGTACAGAGATCACAAGGATCAAAAGCTCATAACCCTTGCATTCATCACTATCACAAGCAAGGGATCATCTTATACAGATTCTGAAGAAGATCGAAAGCTCACAACTGCTGAAGGATATATACAGCAGAATCAAATTCTTCTTCTTCTTCTTTCCTCTGTTCTCATATTGCAACTAACAAAGAGCCCTAAGAATCCCTCTTCAAAGGATTCAGTTGGTTTAAAGAGTCTCCTTATCAAAAGTCTCAGTTGGTTCTAAGAGTCTCCTTATCAAAAGACTCAGTGGTTCTAAGAGTCTTCTTATCAAAAGACTTAGTGGTTTTAAGAGTCTCTTTGTCAAAAGACTCAGTGCTGGTTTTGAGAGTCTCCTTATCAAAAGACTCAGCCACATATAGTGCAATCCTACCAAGGTGGTAGAAGAGTGTGTTAGATCTGTAAGCGCACTTAGAGGGCGGGTGTGAATAAGGGTTTTGAAACTTTTAACATATTTTGAAATACTTGAAAAGCAAAGCGATCAAAATAGAGAGAAATCAAACAACTTCAGTGAAATAAAATAGAGCCATGATTTTATTAATAAGAAATGTAGGATTACAAAATTTGACTTCTAATAATGTTAGAAATCGAAGGCGAATAGTAAAAAGACTTTTTCGTTTTCTATCCCAACTCGTATCAGCACGAATCGTGGCTTTAGCCTATCCTCCTCCGGATACGGCCTCAAGCCGCTCTAGCCAATCATCCCTTGGATACGGCCACGAGTACCCCCTAGATCTACACCCTAGACCTAGTCTCCAACACGAGGCAAATTTCTCCTTAAGTCTTAACCAGACCTAGTCGCCAACACGAGGAAAATTCCCCCCTAAGTCCACCCAGACCTAGTTACCAACACGAGGAGAATTCTCTAAACAGTTACAAAAGATATGAAATAAAATAGCAACCACAATATTAAAAACTCCCTCTAAGAAACTTCTGAAGTCGGAGATGAGAGATCATTGTAGAATATGCAAGGTTGAAGCGATCGCCCTTCAGATATAGCATGACGAAGTCCTCCTTCAGAAACTCTCTAAGCTGTTGGTGGGAGATCAACTCTCGGCAGAATAAGGCGCTGGAATTTTGGCACTGGACCTCTCTTTAGGATGTGTGTAGGAAACAAGATAAGAGGGGTCCTTTTTATAGCCTTGGAGCTAGCGTCTGCACTAGCGATACCGTCGACGCTATCCTGGATTTGGAAACATTCTCCTCGTGTGTATCTTCATTCCAAGGAAACCTTTCCAAAATTCCTCTTGTGCTCCGCGCTACCGCCTGCGCTATCCGCTACTGCCTGGCGCTATCACCTTATATACATACCGCCTGAACTTGCCTAATTAGAGCTAGCGCCCGCGCTAGGTGCTACCATCGGCGCTAGTGGACATGTTGGAATTCTGGCTTCAAACTTAGGGGCAACCTACTTATGTTGTCCTTGAGTCATGTGGCATTGTTTCCTGCACACTTAAACACACAAGATCAAATACACATAAGATTTGTTATTCTCAAACCTAGGAGATGCGGAAGATCATGTTCCAACAAACTCCCCCTTTTGATAATAACAAATTCATTAATGATAAATCAGAGCATTAATATATAAGCATAGCGAAACCTACTTGTGTGTGTGAGGGTGATAACTTAGGATAATTGTCGTTTTTAGTATTTAAAATCGCTTCCCTTAAATATATGCTCCCCCTATGTGAATGCTCCCCTTATATGTAAGTTATCATCTTAATCATTAATCATGTTAGTTTTCCAATTTGATAGCGTTTATTATTTATCATGTTAGTTCTCCCCCTTTTGTTATTAGCAAAAGTGGGTTAAGGTAGCAAGAGACATAGAAAGAGGTTTTTTGATAAAAAAAAAGATAAGGCATGATCGAGCATTTTAGAGGAAATGAAATGATACGGAATTTTTAGCACAATAATTTTCATTGAAATAAATCAGAGTCTTTAGCATAAAAATAATATTCATGTTTAACACAAACCAATATAAAGTTTACCAAGCAAGTCTACCACTTGTTGAAGGAAAGGAATTTTAAGATTCAAGTGATGATGCACACAAAAGAGAAGACTTTGAATAAGCATGAAAGCGCAAGGTAAAAATATATGGTAATGATGCAGAAGACTTATAGAAATACAAGAAACATCTTTTTGTAATCATGATGATTCATAAGAAGAAAATGTGAGCTTAAGTTCAAAAAGCAAGATGTTTTTGTAAATCATTATTCATTTTAAATCTTTAAGTTTGACAATAAAGTAACCAAGCATGAAAGAAGGATATCAAAAAGAAACTACTACAATGTTATTATAATTTACAAATTCAAAACATATCAAACATTGTAGAGAGCATGTTAAGTTATCTAGTGCATTTTATATAAAGAGAGTATAGAATTAGCAATTGAATCCAATACTCATGAGAAGAGGTGTTATGGAAGATAATGATGTGCACATAAGTGTATTTTGAAGAGAGTAAACAAATGATTTAATCAAAAATACAAGACATAGGTAGAGTAAAGTGCACAATAAAACACATAATCTTACACACCTTTCAATGCACAAAGAAAATGTACAACTACCAAGGTGCTTTGCACACACAATGCTCATTAAAACTTATCAGGGTTCAAAGTAGTGTTTGGGGGATCACATACTTTATTTTTTTTCATATTGAATTTTTTTGTGATCTGGTGTACTTATGAATAAGTGGTGTAAAGAAAGAACTAAGGTTTGCACAAGACAATTTACTATTCTTTCCAAGGTGCTCAACCTCACAATGCTCATTAAGACTTATCAGGAGGTTCAAGTAGTGTTTGGTGGAGTTATCTTGTCAAATTATTTTGAGATTTTTTTGTTTTGTATAAAGATCTCTGAATACACTTGTTTTGCAAACCAATTGAATTTTGAAAACACAACCATTTTTCTTAATATTAATAGTGCAAATAAAAGTAGTGTAGGTAAGATACTTGTGCAATTTTATTTCATTGTACAATTACAATACACAAACAATCATTCTTAGATTAAAAGCACATGTAGACTTTTCCAAAATAAGTGAGTGAATAAAAATCATTATCAACCATAAAACATTTACTCATACTTAGAGGCATGCTAAGTTTGGTTCTACACAACCTTTTCATTAAAATTGATGCACATGTGAGTAGATATACCAAAGCATGATAAGAACAATGTTCAAAGTAGTTTGAAAAGATGAATTGCAACATTGTATGTCTAAATGATATATTAAACCAAGCTTGATTTTAATGAAGTCCATATAGTTTTTTGATATTTTGAAAAATAATTTTGATTTAAAGTTTGAACTCTTACAATTGTTCTTGGACTTCCCGAGGTTTGCCCTGTGAGGGGTTCGCACCGGTACTAGGAGATGTGATGGGATGACATCCCAAATCTCCCTTTCGCAAGATACATGTAAATAGAAAAGTTAAGTTCAAAAAATCATTTTTGATAATTGTTTTTGCTAAATATTTTTGTATTTGATTTTTCCATATATAAATCAAACAAAGAAAGAAGAGAAAACAAATATTTTTGTAATTTTGGCTTTTGCAATTTTGTATTTTAATTTTTTTCAAAAATCAATTAAAGGCAGAAATGCAAAAGTAAGTAGTACATATAGTAGAGCATATTTTTAGGGATTTTTCAAAAATTGAAAAAATACAGAAAATCAGACAAGTGGGCTAGCGCCAGCGCTAGCACTAGCGCGACAAACAGTACACAAAATTTCAGGATTTTGAAAATTTTAATTTTTGATCTTGTATAAGTGTCTAAAGATTAGTTTCATGCAGAAATTTTAGAAGGTTTGGAGATGTTTAGATAGTGAAAAAATGCATGAAACGATTGTGTTTTTTGTATATGAATTAATAAGTCATCTAATCCTTTGTCACATAATTGACTAATAGATGTTAAGTTATGTTTTAAACCTTTTACATAAAGAATATTATAAATTGCAAAGGATTCGTTACCCATAGTACCGACTCCCATGATCCTGTCTTTACCGTTATCTCCAAAAGTTACGATCCCTCCCTTCTTCTTTTCTAGGCTAGGGAACTTTGCTTTGTTGCCCATCAAGTGCTTGGAGCGGCCCGAATCCAAGTACCATATGTCCTCCTTGTCCTTAGCCTGCCTGCAAATCTAGAAGGAAGATGTGAGAAAAGATTCGGATACCCAAGAGGTACCACCCATAGAATAAGTCGATGTCTTAGGTACCCAGATTTGCTTTAAAGATCCTTGTTTTATTTTCCTACAAGAGCTAGATGTGTGTCCAAACCTATGACGATTTGCACACGAAATAAAGGGGTTTGAGACCATTTTCTGAAATTCTACATTGCTTTTATTGGATGAGGTTTGAATTTTTGAAAAAGCAGAAGATTTTTTATATGAGGGGCTATCTCCGGCGTTAGTGGCTAGCGTCGGGTGGTAGCTGTCACTTTGATATCCGAGCCCAAATTTTCCAGAACCATAACATTGGTTCCCCAAAACCATGTCCAGAGATTTTTGACCAATTCCAAATTTTTTGATGGTTATATTGAGGTCATGAGTTTGTTTTTTAAGAGATGGATTTTCTTTTACAAGCATGACACATTTATTTTCAAATCCCTTTTTGTTATTTTCAATTTGTAAAAGAGAGGTTTTTAGTTTTCTCTCTAAGTCCCCCTTTTCTCTTGTAAGAGCTTTGATTTGTGAGAGGGCCTTAGAAAGAGAAACTTTAAGATCTTTTGCCTTACATAAGGAGTGTTCACACTCTTGGCATGAAACCTTTCTCTTTTCTAAAGAAATTAATTTTTTAGTAAGCTTATGATTTTCCTTGATGAGGGATTCATTTTCATGATTTAAAATAGTATTATCTTCTATAATTTTACCATAGGCTTTACAGGTTTGAACAAATTCATCAAAAAGTTCTTCGAAGGTGGGAGGAGTTACCTCAGTGTCACTAAGAACACTGGTGTCGTCGTCGTTGCCTTTTGTCATGAAGCATATGTTTGCTTCCTCCAACTCATCCCATGAAGTTATTGCGCTTGATTCCTCGGAAGACGTATACTTTTTCTTCTTGTCCTTCTTTTCATGCCTCTTCTCCTTCTCCTTCTCTAGAATTTTTGGACACTCACTTCGAACGTGTCCGATCTCATGCTGTTGAAGCACTCTGGAAGAGACTTCTCCACATCATCGTGGCTCGCCTTGTTCTTCCATGACCCTTGCTTGTTGGACCCGTTGGTGAGGTATTTGTGAAAAAAATTTCTTTCAAGATCCCGCATGAATCTTTTGAAGTTCTTCACCAAGAGACCTTCTTCATTAATGTCTTCTTCGTCATTGGCCTCAGTTTTTAATTTCAGCACCAATGCTTTTGTTTTCGGCTCCATATTGTACTCTTCATGTTGAATCTAGAGTTCTACCTCATGGGTTTTAAGATTCCCAATGAGGTTCTCGATCTGGAGAATTCTCAGGTTGTGTGACTCTGAGATGACCGCCACCTTTGGATTGAACCTCGGAGGTAGAGAGTGAAGAATTTTTCTGACCAAGTCTTTGTCGGAGTAGATCTTTCCAAGAGCTTTTGAAGCGTTGACGATCTTGGTGAAGCGTGTGTACATCGAGTTGATGTCTTCTTCAACATCCATCCTAAATTTTTCATATTCCGATTCCAGCTGGAATAGCTTTGCATCTTTCACCTACGAAGTACCTTCATGAGTAACTTTTAATTGGTTTCAAATATCATAAGCAGTTACACATGCAGAAATTCTATTAAATTGTGTTCTGTTTAAGGCACAATATAAAGCATTCATTGTCTTAGCGTTATTTTTGCACTTGAGTTTATCGTTATTATGTCATTTATCCTTAGGTTTTTCTAAGGTAGCCTCTCATACTACAATTGTAGGAGGAGAGTACCGAACTTCCACCATGTTCCATACTTCAATATCCATGGTCATAAGATAACACATCATCCTAGATTTCCATTAGTTGAAATCGGACACAGTAAAAAGAGGTGGTCTACTAACACCTTGACCCTCGGGAAAAGCGAGATCATGAGATGCCATTATTCCCGATTGTTAGACTATTTTTGAATAAAACCTTGCTCTGATATCACTTGTTGGATCTGTAGGTGCCCTTAGAGGGGGTGAATAAGGGCCTTAAAACTTTTAATATATTTTGAAATACTTGAAAAGAAAAGCGATCAAAATAGAGAGAAATCAAACAACTTAAGTGAAATAAAATAGAGACCTGATTTTATTAATATGGAATGTAGGATTACAAAATTTGACATCTTATAACGCTAGAAATCAAAGGCGAATAGTAAAAAGACTTTTTTGTTTTCTATCCCGACTCGTATCCCCACGAACCGGTGGCTTTAGCATATCCTCCTCCGGATACGGCCTCAAGCCGCTCTAGCCAATCCTCCCTCGGATACGGCCTCGAGCACCCCCTAGATCTACACCCTAGACCTAGTCGCCAACACGAGGCGAATTTCTCCCTAAGTCCTACCCAGACCTAGTAGCCAACATGAGGCGAATTCCTCCCTAAGTCCTACCCAGACCTAGTCGCCAACACGAGGAGAATTCTTTAAATGGTTACAAAAGATATGAAATAAATAGCAACCACAATATTAAAAACTCCCTCTAAGAAACTTCTGAAGTCAGAGACTAGAGATCATTGTAGAATAAGAAAGGTTGAAGCGATCGCCCTTCAGATATAGTGTGATGAAGTCCTCCTTCAGAACCTCTTTAAGCTTTTGGTGGGAGATCAACTCTCTGCAAAATAAGGCTCTGGAATTTTGGCACTAGACCTCTCTCTAGGATGTGTGTAAGAAACGAGAGAAGAGGGATCCTTTTTATAGCCTAGGAGCAAGCGCCAGCGCTAGCGATACCGCCGGCGCTATCCCGGATTAGGAAACATTCTCCGTTTGGGTATCTTCATTCCAAGGAAACCATTCCAAAATTCCTCTTGTGCTCCGCGCTTCCGCCTACACAATCTACTACCTCCTAGCATTATCACCTTCTATACATGCCTCCTGAACTTGCTTAATCAGAGCTAGCGCCTGCGCTAGGTGCTACCATCAGCGCTAGTGGACATGTTGGTATTCTGGCTTCAAACTTGGGGGCAACCTACTTATGTTATCCTTGATTCATGTGGCATTGTTTCCTACACACTTAAACACACAAGATCAAATACACATAGGATTTGTTATTCTCAAACCTAGGAGATGCGGAAGACCATGTTCCAATAGAGTGGACTACCCATATTTTGGGGAACCACTATAAAATTTATGTGTCTTCTGTGTTTGCTTTTATGTGTTGTCACCTTACTTATTACTGTTTTCTGTTTGTTGTGATTATTTTATTCTAAGTTGGTATTGCAGAGTGCATAGTTGTTAGAGTAGTTTATTTTGTATGCATACTTAGGGTAAAAGGTTTTAAGACTCTATTAACCTTGCCCCCCCCCCCCCCTCCCTCTGGAGAATACTCAGAGGCACACTGTGCACTTTCACTTGGTATCAAAGGGTGGTTGATCATAAAAAGTCTAACACCTTGATCAAATGATCACCTCTCACATTTTTCTTTATTTAAAATTATTTTTAAAGAAAAATGAGTTCTAAGGACTATGCATCAACATGACCTCCAGTGTGTAACTTAAATAAGTTTGCACTTTGGAAGGGCAGAATAAAGCTCTATATGAACTCTATTGATAAAGACATTTTCAATGTCATTATTTCAGGTCCCCCAGCACCAGTTAGAAAATATGTCAGTGGGATAGTAACACAAGAAATTGTCCCTAGAGCAGAGTGGACTAAAGCTGAAAAGAAGGTGAAGGCATGTGATGCCAAAGCCATGAATATTCTTGTATCAACTATGTCTGATGACATATTCCATAAGGTTGTTGACTGCAACTCTGCTAAAGAAATCTGGGAATCTCTTTCCAGATTAGTTGAGGGCAGCTTTGATGAAAGAAAGGATAGAAAGTCTCTTCTCATATCCCAATATGAGAACTTTAAAAAAAGGCTGAGGAAAGTGTAGCAGAGATGCATGAAAGATTGAGCTGAAAGGACTAGACAAGGAAATTTCTCTGGCAAAAATTAATGACAAACTCCTCATGTGCTTCCCAAGCACATGTGACTCAAGAACCTGGGCTAACAGAGAGTCCATATGTCATAGATAAATATCCACATATGCTTTGTTAGGCAAGCTCAAGTCCTATGACCTCCTACTAAAAGCAGGGCTGAGACAGAAATAAAGGAGAAACTCTCAACTCCCAAGGAGAGAACAATTGCTCTAAAGGCTGATGTAGGAGAGTCTTCCACCTCTGAGGAAGAGAGGTTCAATCACTTGGCCAGAAGATTCAAGAGATGGGTCAAGATAGAAGACTCTAGAAGAAAGGAGAGGAGTTCAAGCAAACCAAGGTTTGATAAAACTCCTAAACAGGAAATAACTTGCTTTTCTTGCAGAAAACCTGGGAACATTGCACTAGAATGTCCTGAAGGAAAAAGGGACAAAAGCAGCAAGAAGAAGAAGCATAAGAAGAAATCTTTTAGGATTAAAGATAAGAAGAATGGTAAAGGTTTCATTGCTGAAACCTGAAGTGACTCAGATTCTGAGTCAAGTTCCTCCTCATCTGACAGTGATGAAGGGAGTGCAGCTAAAGAAGCCTGTTTAACGGTTTTGGAAGATTCTACTGCAGAAAGTCGTGTAACTACTTTTGATTACTTTGATTTTTCTTCAGAAGACTTTCAAGAATGTTTTAAAGATTTTTGACAAGATTATATTAACAGCCAAAAAGAACTTAACACACTTAGAGAAGAACTAGAAGATCTTAGGAAAGACAACCTATATTCAGTAAACTATGACTTAAGAAACCAGATGTATAGGAAAGAGAAAGAAATATATACATTAGTTAATGAAAATTCTAATCTAAAAGAAGAGCTTTCAAAGGCAAAATCCTGTGAGGACTCACTCAATGGGAGGAGTCAAAAGCTAAAGGACGTTACACAAAATCTCACCATGAGATTCAAACATCTTGGTCTAGGAGCAGATCCATCCATCAGCACATCAATCCCTAGCAAACCTGCCTCGGAAAATCCTATAGTATTCATTAGATCTAGCATAAATCAACCTAATAACAACTTAGAATCATGTGAAGAACAAAATAACAACCCTAATAAACTCATTGCATTCAATAGGGTAAATACCACTAATCAAACAGGGATTCTAGGTAAACACCCCTTAGAAAATCCAAATAAAAATTATAAAAATCTTAATAAAAAGAATTATGCGTCGACTAGAACTCGACGCATTTTTAAAGATGTGTCGAATGAAACTCGACAGAGTTCTGCATATGCTTCGACATCAACTCAAAGCAATTATGAGGGTGCGTCGAATTCTATTCGACGCAACTAATATTCTGCATCGAATTATTATCAACGTAACTATGCCCATGTCGAATTCCACTCGAGGCAACTCTAAAGATGCGTCGATTTCTTCTCGACGCATGTTCTCAGCAAAAAATTTGCACCCATCTAGATCTCTCTCTTTTATTCCTATTTACAGCTCTAGATGTTTTTGTTGCTCTAAATTTGTGCATACGACCAAACACTACTGGCATAATAAACCAACACTTCTTCACTTTAAGGGGCATACTGAAAGACCAACCTACTCTTTCACAACTCCATATGATGATAGAAGAAAGAGACCCCAGCAAGAGAGGGTATATACTAATGTTTAATTTCCTGTGCATAGAGGAGACTGTTCTACCACAAACCAGCTGTGGTATCTGGACAGTGGATGCTCCATGCATATGAATGGAGCAAAAGAATTATTGGAAAACTACAAGGCCAAGGAAGGTCCTAAGGTAATTTTTGGAAATTCCCATTCCGGTCAGACCAAAGGATGTGGCGTGCTCAGAATTGGGGAAATCTCCTTCTATAATGTAGCCTATGTTGAAGGGTTTCAACATAATTTAATTAGTATTAGTCAACTATTTGATGTTGAATACAAAGTTGTATTCACTATGTCCTTATGTCATATAGTTAGTCATGTAACTAACCAAATTGTATTGACAGGACTTAGAAAGGGTAAAGTCTATGTAGTAGATTTTGAGTATGCCAAGTCATAGGTCTGCTTATTTTATTCCCAATTAGAAAACAATGAACTGTGGCATAGGAGACTTAGTCATCTGAACTTTAAGAACATAGCTAAGTTATCCAAGCTTAACCTAGTAAGAGGTTTACTAATTGGTAAGTTTAAGAAAGACCATCCCTATAGAACCTGCTAACTAGGAAAGCAGGTCAAATCATTATTCAAACCAATTGGTATGAATGATTCCCAAAGAACCCAATATCTATTGCACATGGACCAATTTGGTCCTATTTCCACTCAGAGCTTAGCAGGAAAGTCCTGTACTATAGTCATTATTAATGACTTTTCTAGATTCAGCTGGGTGTTCTTTCTAAAAGCTAAGTCAGACACCTTCAAGATCCTCTCAAAATTCATTAGACAGATTCAATCTGAATTCAATACTCAAGCTGTTGTGAACAGAAGTGATCATGGTATTGATTTTGAAAATTAGTTAATGTGTAGATTATGTGAGGAGGAAGGGATAAGACAAAGCTTTTGAGCTCCTAGAACCCCCCCCCCCCCCCCCCCCCCAACAAAATGGGATGGCTGAAAGGAAAAAATGAACTCTAATTGAATCAGGAAGGACATTGTTTGTTGAATCCAACTTGCCAAAGTCCTTTTGGGCCGAGGCAGTGAATATTGCCAACTATGTTCTGAATAAAAGTCTCATCCACAAGACCAAGTTGAAGACTCCTTATGATTTATTGAAGGGAAAGGCACCTATAGTCACATACTTTAGGATTTTTGAATGTACTTGCTTCATTCTAAACAATAAAAAGAGTCAACTTGCCAAATTTGACAAGAAGGCTGATCGATGATGGGATATTCTTGGGATATTTATCATCAAGCAAGGCCTATAGGTGCTACAATAAAAGCTCTCTCAAAATTGAGGAGTCAATGCATGTAGTATTTAATGAAACTAACATATTTTACAAGGGGAAGGAAACTTCCACCAATGATATAATGTACGAAGAAGACCAATTTGCAGATCAAGTTGAAAGACTCAGCATCTTGGATCACCCATCAGTTTGTTAGGACAAAGGCAAACAGAATGTTGACTTTGATTCAAATAAAAAATCTGTTGCAGATGTGGATGATATTGAAGCACCTTGAAAGTGAGGTTAGATCTTAAATTAACTCTAGAGGGGGGTGAATAGAGTATTAAAACTTTTTATTAGTTTTATTGCGGAATTAAAAATACTGATATATATATATGTAGCAGAGTGATTTATAAGAAATTGAAAATAAGACACAGCACAGCACAAGCACAGAAAAGTAAAGCAATCACAGAGGACACAAGGAGCTATAGTAGTTCCCCAATAAACCTGGGTACGTCTACTCTTCTACCACCCTTGGTAGGAATCCACTAGGATTTTTGATCAGGTGTCCTAACACCAATGAGCTTTTGATAAGGTGCCCAAAAACCAAACAGGATTTTTTGATCAGGTGTCTTGCCACCAAGAGGTAAACTTTTGAAGGGAGTTTTAACCCTTTACAGAATGGGATAAAGAGGGTATATCATGTTCTTCTCTGTCAATATGCTGAGAGAAGACTCTAGTGGATGTTGATGTAGAAAATCTCCCTCTGTCTGATATGAAATTGTTTGATAGTAGAAGGCTGGAAGCTTTCTTTTGAATGAATGATCTTCCTATAGCTGATTAAACCGAGAGAATAATTTCTTCAGTTTGTTGTTGCTCTTTTGAAGATCTAAACTTGCAGTTGATCACTGAGAGAAGTGTTGATGATGTTCTCAGTGAGATGAAATTGCTGCTTGAGGAAGAGAATGAAGATGCTCTGTTTTTGTTCTTCTTTTTCTCTGTACAGAAAATCTGTAATGTGTTCTATATGTTTCCTGTCGTGAAAGCTATGAAGTTATATTCTATATCTTCTTCCCTTTTCCTTTTTTATAACATTTTAAAATCAAATCCCTTGAATTAAGGAATAAATATATCTGGGAACCATAAATCTGACACGCCGTATATCTCTTTCCTTTTCCATGAAATGTTCCTTTTCCATTAAATGTCAACGGCTATTTTCTCTCGGGAAGAGATGGAAAGGAATATAATAAGGAAGGGAATAGATCTTGTCTTATCTGGAATAGATCTGTTGTTGTAGTCGATCTGAGTTCAGAGAATTGAATAATATAATCTGTCTGAAGTAAATCTGCTGTATTGCAAATTTTCGTCGATCTTAACAAATTTCGTTGATCTCAGAGCTGTGTTCGTCGATCTGAAGATATTCGTCGAACGCAGACTGAGTTCATCGAACTAAAGGATTCGTCGACCGCTGAGCCGCTGGATAAAATCGTCGACCGCTGAACTGAGCAAATCTCATCGACCGCTGAGACAGGGTCTGTTCGTCGACCGCTGAGACAATCTGTTCGTCGATCGCTGAAGACAATCTGTTCGTCGACCGCTGAAACAATCTGTTCGTCGAACGCTGAATCGCTGAAACGCTGAACCGCTGAGATAGAAGCAAGCCGTTCATCGAACGCAGAGTGTAAGTCGTTCGTCGAACGCAGAGAGCAGTTCGTCGAACGCAGTGTGGAGTTTGTCGAACGCAGAACCTGAATGATTTCTTGAGTTCTAACAGCCTAAACTCTTGACCCATTGACTGTACATTAGGGTCAACTTTGGTCCTAGTCAACATCTAGTGATCCTAGCCCAAATCAGAAATAGGGTTGTTCCAACAATCTCCCCCTATTTGGGTTAGGACACTATTTGACAAAAATTAAAAACAAACAAAACAGCAGAGCATATATATATCTGATATATTTTAAATAGTTCATCAGATATAAAATAAGCAATACTCTGAGTTCTGAAACATTTCAATGAAAACAGAAATAATAAAAAGAACCTTTTGATTTTCTCTGAATTATGCTTTCTGTATTCTGAATTCTGATATTGTCTGAACTGTATTTGCTATATTTCAGCTTTCTGAATTGTTGATCTGAACTGAATCTACTCTTAACACATAAAAAACAAATATGTCTCAATGTGCATTGCTACCAATCAGAATTTGAATCTTGTCAAAACATCTTCTCCTAAATCTGTCATAATCTGAATCTTAATTTGTTGCTTCTTCTATATCAAAAGCTATATTTTGAATCTGCTGCAAACACTGCATCTGAAATCACAACATATGAAGCTTGTTCATGCATCATTTCCTTCTTTCATAAAATATGTTAGCCTGAGAGCATCTCCCCCTGAGACTGGAGCTTCTTCAGCTTTCTCCCCTTGCCTAGTTCATAGAACATCTCCCCCTGAGCAAAACACTGCATTAAATGGATCTTCTGCATAGAACCTCTCCCCCTGCCTAGTTTCAGGAAGGCCTGAAGCTAGGCCCCTTGAAGATGGGACATTTTAGGAGGTAGGGAAGGATGCCATCTTTATATTTCTATTGTTCCTGCAAAATGAAATAGAGATCAAGTGCAAAGGGAACTAGAAAGAGAAGCAATTCTGTAGGCATTCAGATAATCAGAAAAACATAATTTGATATTTAAGGGAATGATGGGATAAATAGAAGATTTAATTTTTAATTGATTGAATCTCCATCTATCATTTCTAGCTGATTTATAAAGAAGATATGTTTCTTTTCATCCAAGGGTTTGGTGAAAATATCAGCCCTTGCAAATCAGTAAAGATGAATTATAGGCAAATTTTATTTTTATCCACATTATCCCTAAGGAAGTGGTGCCTAATTTCTATGTGTTTAGTCCTACTATGGAGAACTGGATTTTGTGTTATAGATATTGCACTAGTATTGTCACAAAATATAATTGAATTATTTAAGTTGACACCATAGTCTAGGAGTTGATTTTGTATCCACAACATTTGTGAGCAGCAACTGCCTGCAACTATGTATTCAGCTTCAGCTGTTGATGTAGACATAGATGTTTATTTCTTACAAAACCAAGACACAAGCCTATCACCAAGAAACGGACAAGTTCCTGATGTGCTTTTCCTGTCTACTCTGCATCCAGCATAATCTGAATCTGAGAATCCAGTTAATTCAAATTCAGATGCTGTTGGATACCAAAGTCCTAGATTTGGACAACCCTTTATATATCTCAAAATTCTTTTTAGTAAAATTAGATGAGATTCTTTGGGGTTAACTTGAAACCTAGCACAAATACAGGTAGCAAACATTATATCAGGGCTACTTGCTGTTAAATAAACTAATGAGCCAACAATTGCTCTATATACCTTTTGATCAATAGGTTTCCCTGATTCATCATTACCAACAACAGCATTAGAGGGCATGGGTGTTTTCATGGTGGAAGCATCAGACATACCAAACCTTTTCACTAATTCCTTAGCATACTTGGATTGTGATATGAATATGCCATTTGGAGTTTGCTTCACTTGAAGACCAAGGAAGTATGATAGTTCACCCATACTACTCATTTCAAATTTAGATTGCATTAGATTAGAGAACCTTTTGCATAAATTTGAATCAGTAGAGCCAAAAATAATATCATCTACATATATTTGAACTAGTAGAGTTTGATTTTTATGTATCCTGAAAAATAAGGTTTTATCTACTATGCCTCTACAAAATTTATTCTCTAAAAGAAAACTGGCTAAGGTCTCATACCATGCTCTGGGAGCTTGTTTGAGACCATAGAGAGCTTTATTAAGCTTAAATACATAAGAGGAGTGAGTTGGAGAGATAAAACCTGATGGTTGTTCCACATAGACTTCTTCTTTGATGTCTCCATTCAGAAATGCACTCTTCACATCCATTTGATAAACCTTGAACTTCTTGTATGCAGCAAATGCAAGGAAGATCGTGATTGCTTCTAACCTTGCAACTGGTGCAAAAGTCTGATCATAATCTATTCCTTTTCCTGTGAGTATCCTTGAGCTACTAGTCTAGCTTTGTTTCTCACAATGGTGCCATCTGCATCTAGCTTGTTCCTGTAGACCCATTTAGCTCCAATGTCTGGATGATTCTTTGGTCTAGGAACCAATTCCCAAACTTTGTTTGTCTCAAACTGATTGAGCTCCTCTTGCATAGCAATGATCCAGTTGGGATCTTGTTCTGCATCTTGTAGTGATTGAGGTTCAATCTGAGAGAGAAAACAAGTGTGCATCAGATTCTGATTAGCTTGATGCCTTGTTTGGATACCAGTTGATATGTCTCCAATTATTTGAGATCTGGGGTGATCTCTAATATTGACATAATCAACAGGCATAGTGGGATCAGCATTATTTGTAATTAATTCCTCTTGTGGAATGTTACTTAATTCTTCCTTTTCAGGTACAGTTTCACTGATTTCTTCATCACTTTCTTCACCATCCTGCTGTACAGGATTTAGAGATCCTTCCTTCTGTAGAGCTAATTGTTCTAGCTGCTCACAGAGTGTAGGTTCATGCAGGTTTTCTTTGGTAGAAGAATTCTTCTCCTTGTAAAACATGTTAGTTTCATCAAAAGAAACATGCATAGATTCTTCAACTTTAAAAGAGGATTTGTTAAATATCCTATATGCTTTGCTGATTAATGAATAGCCTAAGAAAATTCCTTCTTCAGATTTGGTTCAAATTTCCTAAGGTATTTTTTGTCATTATTGTGAACAAAACATTTACAACCAAATGTTCTAAAATAGTTAACTTTAGGTTTCTTCCCTTTAAGTAACTCATAGGGAGTCTTACCCTTAAGTTTATGTATCAAACTCCTAATCAACACATAATTTGCTGTGCTAACAGCCTCTGCCCAAAAAGATAGGGGCAAATTAGCATCTGCAAGTAATGTTGTTACTAATTCAATTAGGGTTCTATTTTTCCTTTCAACTACCCCATTTTGTTGAGGAGTTCTAGGAGCTGAGAAGCAATGCCTGATACCTTCCTTCTCACAGAATTCTTGCATGAGAAGAGACTCAAACTCAGTGCCATGATCACATCTGATCAATGCAATCAGAGTGGAATACTCAATCTGAATGCTCTTAAGAAAGTCTGTAAGAACTTTAAAGTTATCTGACTTTTCTCTCAAAAAGAACACCCAAGTGAATCTAGAGAAGTCATCTACAATAACTAGAGTGTATGACTTCCCCCTAAACTCTTTGTTGTTATTGGTCCAAAAAGGTCCATATGTAGCAAGTATAAGATTCTAGGTGAATCACTTTTAGATAATGATTTAAAACTGTTTTTTGTTTGCTTGCCTAGTTGACATGCCCTGTAAAGACCTTCCTTCTTGTATGAACCAGAAGGTAATCCTCTAACAAGATTGTCCTTAGATAATTTAGCAATGGTCCTAAGATTTACATGTCCTAATCTCTTATGCCAAAGTTCACTAGATTTTCTTAATTGATTAAATAAATAGATTTCTGATTTTGATGAGTTGAAATTTACTAAATAGATATTTCCTTGCCTAATACCTGATAAAACTGTAATATTATCAGAAGACTTAATAAGGCATTTTGATTTATTAAAAGTTACCTGATACCCTTCATCACATAATTGGCTTATGCTGATGAGGTTGTGATTCAGTCCCTTGACATAAGCTACCTCTTTGAAGGTGACTTCTCCAACCTTGACTTTTCCATATCCTTTTGTTTGTCCACAGTTGGAGTCTCCAAATATCACTTTTGGTCCAAGCTTTTCCTTGTAGTTGTTCAGATTGGCTTTGTTTCCTATCATATGCTTTCAGCATCCACTATCCAAGTACCATTGTTCTTTTATTCTTGGATAGTTGTGTACCTGCAAAAATAGAAAAACAGTCTATTTTATCTTGACCCAGACTACCTTGGGACTTTTTGAATTTCCACAAAAATTAGAAATAAAGGATATTTCAGGCTGATCCTTATAGCATTTTGGATGATATCTCCTTGGAGGAATTATCCATTCAGTGAAAGGATTCTTAGTATGTTTAGAATAAGAATTCTTTAAATTTTTTGCATAATTTCTGTTCGACGAACTGGGCTGAGTTCGTCGATCGTCGTTCAACGAATGAATGAGATTTCGTCGAGTTCCATTCATATAATGACTATACTGAAATTTATCTTCAGCTTTCGTCGATCTCCGTTCGACGAATTGAATTCATTTCGTCGAGCTCCGTTCGACGAATTCTGCTGAATTCTTTTATTCTTAACAGCCTTGCTCGAAATATCTTTATTTACTTATACAGCCTCTTTGCTCTTAGCAGAAATGAATTTTATAGGTGTAGATAGTATGCTTTTCTTAATGAGATGTGGCTCACTTGATGAAGCACCCAAGACTAATTTGCTATTAAGTCTAGCATTAACAGTGCTTGTGATGTCCATCAGTTTGATGCTTCTCCCATTGAGGGATTCTTCAAACTTCTTAGCTTCAGACAACTTGTTCTCAATGAGAACAATGTGTTCCCTGGAGGCAGCCAAATCTTTCTTAAGATTGACATTTTCTTCACTTATTTGATTCATTTCAGCCAACTTATATCTGAGAGAGATTATTTCCTTCTCAGATTTGAGTAAGTCTAAGCAAAGTACTTTGAATTCATCTTTGAGTTCAATTGAATTGAAATCAAAATTAAAAATTACCTGATCAGCATCATTGTCAGCTTCTGATTCTGATTCTTCAGAATTATGTCCCGAGGCATTGATAGCCATCATGCAGAAGTTCTTCTCTTCTTCATCATCTTCATTATCAGAAGAGCTGGATGAAGATGCACTTGCTGACTCACTGCTTGAGTCAAAAATGGCCATCAAGCATTGGTCATTTTCTTTTGATTCTTCTTCATCTTCAGAAGAACTGGATGAATATTCTGATTCTGTTTCACTCCAGGTTTCAGCTACAAATCCTCTTCCCTTCTTTTTGTGTTTGTGGGAGGAAGACTTGCTGGAGTGTCTTCTTTTTTTCTTTTTCTTTTCTCTTTTCCTTCTTGTCCTTCTTGTTTTGATTCTCTGGACAGTCAGGTACAATGTGTCCTGGTTTCCTGCAACCAAAACATATAACTTCTTCAGATGGAGCTTTGTCATACCTTGGTTTTTCATCGCTCCTGGATGATTTTCTCGTGAAGTCTTTTCTTGCCATCTTGTAGAATCTTTTGGCAAGTAGACTCATCAACTTCTCATTGTCAAGAGTCTCTTCTTCTTCTGTAGCTTTGAAGGCAATGTTCTTTTCCTTCTTTGTTGCTGGAGATAAAGTGGACTGTTCAGCTTCTCTGGATTTGACAAGCTGCTCATAGGATTTGAGCTTGCCTAACAATGTCTCAGTAGTAATCTCATTGAGGCTTCTGGCTTCTTTGATAGGCCAGATCCTAGAGTCCCATGTGCTGGGGAAGCACATTAGGATCTTGTCATTAATCTCAGTGATAGAGATCATTTTGTCCAAGGATTTCAGCTCATTGATGATAAGACTGAGCCTATTGTACATATCAGCCACTGTCCCAACTTCTTCTTTCTTGAAATTCTCATACTGAGAGATGAGATGTGATCTTCTGTCCTTTCATTCATCGGCAGATCCTTCAACCATATTGTTGAGAGAAGTCCAGATCTCTCTTGTTGAAGTGCATTCTATCACTTTCTGAAAAATGTCATCAGACATTGTTTGAGCAAGAATGTTTTTGGCTTTTGCATCAGCACTCCTTTGCTTCTTTTGAGCATCTGTCCACTCAAGAGGTGGGACAGCATTGTTATTTGTTGCTGCATCAGTACCTATTGATGCTGAGGGAGTATGAGGTCCTGTCAAAATAACATTGAATATTTCTTCATCAATAGAGTTCATATATAACCTAATCCTTGCTTTCCATAGTGCAAACTTATTTAGATTGCACATAGGAGGTCTTGTGCTTGAATATTCTTTGTTTTGTGCCATGAGTTTTTTTTAAACAAAAATAATTAAAATAAAACTCTGAAAGAATTTAAGATCTAATTGATCTTTATGATTCAGGTGTTAGCCTGTAAAGAATCAACTACCCTCTGATACCAATTGAAAGTGAGGTTAGATCTTAAATTAATTCTAGAGGGGGGTGAATAGAGTATTAAAACTTTTTATTAGTTTTATTGCAGAATTAAAAATACTGATATATATATGTGTGTAGCAGAGTGATTTATAAGCAATTGAAAATAAGACACAGCACAGCACAAGCACAGAAAAGTAAAGCAATCACAGAGGACACAAGGAGCTATAGTAGTTCCCCAATAAACCTGGGTATGTCTACTCTTCTACCACCCTTGGTAGGAATCCACTAGAATTTTTTATCAGGTGTCCTAACACCAATGAGCTTTTGATAAGGTGCCCAAAAACCAAACAGGAGTTTTTGATCAGGTGTCTTGCCACCAAGAGGTAAAATTTTGAAGGGAGTTTTACCCCTTTACAGAATGTGATAAAGATGGTTTAGAATGTTCTTCTCTGTCAATATGCTGAGATACGACTCTAGTGGATGTTGATGTAGAAATGCTCCCTCTGTATGATATGAAATTGTTTGACAGTAGAAGGCTAGAAGCTTTCTTTTGAATGAATGATCTTCCTATAGCTGATTAAACTGAGAGAATAATTTCTTCAGTTTGTTGTTTCTCTTTTGAAGATCTAAACTTGCAGCTGATCACTGAGAGAAGTGTTGATGATGTTCTCAGTGAGATGAAATTGCTGCTTGAGGAAGAGAATGAAGATGATCTGTTTTTGTTCTTCTTGTTCTTCCTGTAGCTTTCTTCTTCTTTTTCTATGTATAGAAAATCTGTAATGTGTTCTATATGTTTCCTGTCGTGAAAGTTGTGAAGTTATATTCTATATCTTCTTCCCTTTTCCTTTTTTTTGATAACATTTTAAAATTAAATCCCTTGAATTAAGGAATAAATATATCTGGGAACCATAAATCTAACACGTCGTATATCTCTTTCCTTTTCCATGAAATGTTCCTTTTCCATTAAATGTCAACGGCTATTTTCTCTCGGGAAGAGATGGAAAGGAATATAATAAGAAAGGGAATAGATCTTGTCTTATCTGGAATAGATCCGTTGTTGTAGTCGATCTGAGTTCAGAGAATTGAATAATATGATCTGCCTGAAGTAAATCTGATGTATTGCAAATTTTCGTCGATCTTAACAAATTTCATCGATCTTAGAGTTGTGTTCGTCGATATGAAGATATTCGTCGAACGCGGACTGAGTTTGTCGAACTGAAGGATTCATTGACCGCTGAGCCGCTGGATAAAATTGTCGACCGCTGAACTGAGCAAATCTTGTCGACCACTGAGACGGGGTTTGTTCGTCGACCGCTTAGACAATCTATTCGTCGACCACTGAAAACAATCTATTCGTCGACCCTGAAACAATCTATTCATCGACCGCTGAACCACTGAGACGCTGAGCCGCTGAGATAGAAGCAAGTCGTTTGTCGAACGCAGAGTGTAAGTCGTTCGTCGAACGCAGAGAGCAGTTCGTCGAACGCAGTGTAGAGTTCGTCGAACGCAGAACCTGACTGATTTCTTGAGTTCTAACAGCCTAAACTCTTGACCCATTGACTATACATTGGGGTCAACTTTGGTCCTAGTCAACACATAGTGATCCTAGCCCAAATCAGAAATATGATTGTTCCAACACACCTGCTCTACCAAATGCAGAGATCATTATAGAGAATGATGTTGGGGCTCCCACAGTTAATGAGAAAGAGGAATTTTAGGTGGAGGTGGATCTACTTAATAGTTCAACAAGAACCAGGATGACTCAAAAGGATCATCCTCCATCTCAGGTTATAGTAGATTTGTGAGTGGGAGTGAAGACAAGGAATCAAATAACAAATGAGACTATGTTGCAATGCTTCCTTTCACAGTATGAGCTAAAGAAGTTTGAAGAGGCTGGCAGTGACCCTCACTAGATAGCTGCCATGTAAGAAGAACTAACTCAATTTGAAAAGAACAAGGTATGGTCCCTAGTTGAGAGACCATGAAATTACCCAGTAATTGGAACAAAATGGCTATACAAGAATAAAATGGACTCAACTGGAGTCATTGTCAGTAACAAGGCCAGGCTTGTTGCTCAAGAATATAGGCAAGATGAGGGAATTTACTTCAACCAAACATTTGCTCCAGTGGCAAGATTGGAAGCAATCATGATGTTTCTTGCCTATGCAGCACATATGAAGATAAAGGTCTATCAGATGGATGTGAAGAGTGCATTCCTAAATGAAACTCTTCAAGAAGAAGTATATGTGGAGCAGCCCAGGGTTTTGTCAATCCATCTTACCCTTCTTTTGTTTATAAATTAGACAAAACACTATATATGGTCTCAAGCAAGCTCCAAGAGCTTGGTATGAGACCTTATCCACCTTCCTTTTAGAACACTCCTTTATAAATGGATAAAACACTCTTCACTAGAGCACATAAAAATCAGCTACTTTTAGTACAAATATATGTAGATGATATCATATTTGGCTCAACAGATCAAAAACTATGCAAAAGGTTTGCTGACCTAATGCGGTCTAAATTTGAGATGGGTAGCATGGGGGAACTATCCCACTTTCTTGGTCTTCAAGTAAAGCAGACTGTAGATGGCATTTTCATATCCCAATCCAAGTATACCAGGAAACTCATCAAGAGGTTTGGGATGGAAAATGTCTCAGTCATGAAAACCCCCATGGCTACCAATATTGTTCTAGATAAAGATGAGAAGGGTAAGTCCTTTGATCAGAAGACTTACAGAGCATCCATTGGCTCGCTCCTCTATCTGATAGCTAGCAGACCAGATATCATGTTTGCTACATGCATATGTTCTAGATTTTAGGTTGACCCTAAGGAATTCCACAAGAGTTCTGTGAAAAGAATACTCAGATATCTAAAGGGTACACCTGAACTTGGCTTATGGTATCCTGCATAATCTGGATTTGACCTGGTAGGCTATTCAGATGCAGACTATGCAGGATGCAGGCTTGATAGATAAAGCACCTCAGGAACCCTTTCAATTCCTGGGTGCTAGACTGATCGCATGGTTTAGCAAGAAGCAAACCTCAGTCTCCACTTCTACAGCTGAAGCTGAGTATATAGCTGCAGGAAGCTGCCGCTCACAAATATTGTGGATGCAAAATCAGTTGCTAGACTACAATTTTTCTCTTAACAATTCCACAATATTCTGTGACAACTCCAGTGCTATTTCTATAGCTTCCAATCTTGTTCTCCACAGCAGAACTAAGCACATGGAGATAAGGCACCACTTTCTCAGAGACAGTGTAGAAAAGGGTAATATCAATCTTCAATACATTTCCACTGATATTCAAAGGGCTGACATCTTCACTAAGCCACTTGATGAAAGTAAGCATAAGTTCTTCGTCAATGCACTGGGAATGCTTTATGGAGCTCTCTAAGTCACCTTTATTATGTACTCATACCTATTTTTCATAAACAGTTATTGATGGGATAAACAGAAAATTTTTTGAGAAAAATATAATGTTTATTCAGAGCTGTGTCAAATACAAATTGAAGCACCGTCGATTTCGACTCGACGTCAGCTTAGAGAGCTGACTGGGATAGTTCATTCGAATAGTACTCAATGTAGCGTCGAATACATATCAATGCTTATGTCGAAATCATCGTTGCTGACTATATTCGGAGCCACATCGATTTTTACTCGATGTTACGTCGACTTTGCAAAGAGCGCGCAGACTACTTCTAGAAGCAACATCAATATGTTTTGGCATGCTGAATTCATCTCTTTCAGACGTTGCTTTGAATACAATCCTAAGTTGTAACGATTCATCTACTCAAAGCAACTCAGACATTCAACTTTATTGTGCTTTTCAAATTCTCTCCCTTCCGCTCTCCTCCATTTTCCTTTCTACTTCTCTCTTTCTGTTTCAGTGCTGGTACTCCCATGTCATCAATGACGTCTCCTCCAAATCAAAGAGACATTGTCGAAGCAATTGGTCAAGCTTTAGATACATTGTTGTCTCAATTCAGTTCTCTCTATCTTGATTTCTCAAAAGACTGCTATCGAAAGCTTTGTGCTCAACATAGGAGGTTACATAACCTCATTGCTCAAATTAAGGCCATTGATACAGAAGTAAGGTTATCAGTATTGCCTGCTGATGTCTTTATATCCTTTCTGAATGATATAAAGCAGGGGGAGATGTGTGCCAGTAGGCCTCCTCTAGATTTAGTATATACTGCAAATCTCCCCTCTCCTTATGTGTCAAAAGGAGAGCCATCCATCTCATCCAGGTTTCTTCTCCTGCCTGCATCATTCTCTCCTCCAAGAATCCTCTCTTCAGTCCAAGGGTAGCCATCAAAATAGGGGGAGAGTGATCTATTCTCAGATGATAATGACTACTTGAAGAGTTTGCATGAGTACAATGAATGGACTGAATCACCTCTCCCCGAAACACCTGATTTTAGACCTTACTCTGAAGAATCAACAACATCATCTCCTCCAACCAAGCTTGATGCCCAGGACCCTGAATTTGCTCCATCCTCTTCACCACCAACTCAGCTCCCTCCTGCTCCTACTCTAGCACCCACCCCAATTGTCCAAGCACCTGCCTTCAGAGGAAGGCCTCCATTCAAGGGAAGGGGACATGGAAGGAATTATAGAGGAAGGGGAAGAGAATATATAGGAAGAGGTTATGGAAGAGATATACCTATATGAGAAAGGTATATAAAGGAGCAAAGAAAATAGTTCAAAAGGATAAATCTTATTTCAAAACTTATGAAAAGGTTAATCTTCCTGAAATACAATGAAAGTATACACTGATCCAAAGCTTGATAAAGACTAGATAAAATCATAGAGAGGGATCAATATGAGTTTGAAGCATCTCAAAGAGAGCTAGAAGAAAAGAGAAGGTTGTTTGTTGAAATGCTAAATAAGGGCAAGGATGTTGTAGAAAAGGAACAACTAAAGGAGGCAATCCAAATCCTAAGCACACTCATTGATTCTACAAAGTATGTTGCAGCATATCCTCAAGCAAAACTTCCTAAAAATAAAGGGCAACTTCACAAAGGAGGCCTTGGATGTGATCTGGATGAAGTAGAGCAGCCACTGCAAAAGAAAAAGAAGATTATATTTAAGACAGTTCCAACTTCTGATAATCCACAATCAACATTCATTGTACCAGACCCTGATGAAGAAGAACTAGATCTAGAAGAAATCAACTTGATGACAGCTAAAGTCTTTGGTCTGGGTTTCAAAGTTAAAGATATCTATTCTGAAGGAGAAACTGATCTGGAAAAGCTCTTCAGGAGACATGAAAGAATTCAGAAGAATCTAGAGAAAACCACCCCAGCAAACTTAAAATATGTTGAAAGGAAATTCAGGAAGGTCTATGAGGCCTTATCTACTTTTTTTTAAAGAAAGAAAGTAAATCATTTCTTGGGTAAATAACTCTGATAAACATATACTTATATTAATCAGAATTTTTCAGTTTACCATGTCATTGTGATATTGTATATGTGTTTGTGCTGTGCTTTTATTCAACTGTATGTTTGAAATCACTTATATTATGTGTAAAGTTTGTTAAGATAAATAGGGGGAGATTGTTGAGAAAAACCCTTATGATTTATCTAACAAATTATTCTAAAGTGATTTCGTCATCTAGGATGTATTTCCCATATTGTATAGAGAGGGTAGTCTGGTCATTACATGTCCTAGGATATTACATTCACTTAGATTGTCAAGACCAGGTCTAAGATAAGCACAAATTCAGTTGAGTTAAAAACTTGTGTTGAAGAGAAGTCGACGCAACTTTGACTAGAAGTCGATGTAACTCTGACTGAAAGTCAAAGTAACTTAGATTGTCTGTCAAAGTATCAAGTGAAGTCGACGCAACGTCGAAATGAACTCGACGCAGAAGGAAGAGCTTGTCAAAACCATCTTAGAAGTCGATGTAACTTTGACTTCAATTCAACGCAGAAGATAAAGTCCAAGTTTTCAACTCGACTGATACTTCGATAAGTACTCGACACAACGTCGACATCTGAGTTCAGCCAGAGCAAAGAAGGATTTTGAAGCTGCTTCTATAAGAACTCATACATGCGTCAATATGAAGAATAATGATGTCGACGCTGCGTCGAATACAGACAGAAATAGTATGTTTTTGCTGTCCTTTCTGATCCTTCTCCAAAGTCTTTCATAGATGAAATTTGAATTACAACTGCTCAATTATTGCCAAGAATGGAATGGAGTATTTCAGAGGAATAACAAAAACATTCTTAGAAATTATTCAAATCAGATGGACGGGTCGGGAAACATAAATAGAAGTAAATACTAAATGTCCAATGGATATTCCTTAAAAGGACAGAACATAAGTGGAAGAAATAAAACAGCATTCGACAAAGAATAAGTATTCAGAAGAAGGAAGAAAAACATAACCAATCTTATCATTTTGTATTCTTCTTCTGCCTCAAGCTCTCTAAGACAAAAACAAAAGAAGTTCTCTGTACAGATACAAGGTTGTTGTTGCATTTTTTCCTTCTCATCATACAGTAGCAAGCAAAACAAGTGTACAGAGATCACAAGGATCAAAAGCTCATAACACTTGCATTCATCACTGTCAAAAGCAAGGGTTCATCTTATACAGATCCTGAAGAAGATCAAAAGCTCACAACTGATGAAGGATATATACAGCAGAATCAAATTCTTCTTCTTCTTCTTTCCTCTGTTCTTATATTGTAACTAACAAAGAGTCCTAAGAATCCCTCTTCAAAGGATTCAGTTAGTTCTATGAGTGTCCTTATCAAAAGACTCAGTTGGTTCTAAGAGTCTTCTTATCAAAAGACTCAGTTGTTCTAAGAGTCTCCTTATCAAAAGACTCAGTGGTTCTAAGAGTCTCCTTGTCAAAAAACTCAGTGCTGGTTCTGAGAGTCTCCTTATCAAAAGATTCGGGAACATATAGTGCAATCCTACCAAGGTGGTAGAAGAGTGGACTACCCACATTTTCGGGAACCACTATAAAATTTTTATGTCTTTTGCGTTTGATTTTCTGTGTTATAGCCTTACTCATTATTATTTCCTGTTTACTATGATTATTTTATTTTGAGTTGGAATTGTTGAACGCATAGGTGTTAGAGTAGTTTATTATGTGCGCATACTTAGGGTAAAAGGTTTTAAAACTCTATTCACCCTCCTCTAGAGAATACTCAGAGGCACGTTGTGCACTTTCATATGTCCAGTTCTTCACTAATCTCACTAAGTTCAAAATCGTCGAGAAAGACTGGACATATCGTCGATTAAGTATTCATATATTGTTGAGACTACTTGCAGAACTCAGCAGAAGGCTTATGCTAGTTATCGTCAAGATAATATGGACAATCCGATGATATCGTTGTGACAACAAAGTACACACGATGATATCATCATGAGAACAAGAAGAATTGAACAAGTCACAGTATCGTCGTGTCAACAAGTATCGCACAACGATATTGTTATGAAGTATGATATGATGATGCTCTCCAGAAGACTTAAGTTAAAGTATTCGTCTAAGTCGACGACATCGTCATAAAGGAGCCTTATCATCGAGAAGACTAAAGCAGAACTCGTGAAGATAGTTTGTAACATAAGTGTTGCTTATCGTCAAGATAATCAAGACAATATCGACGAGAAGTCAGAATGAACAAGACAATGTCATCACTAAGACATGATGATTTCAACGACATCATCGAGAAGACCTCAAGTCGACAAGATGTTCACGACGACATCATTGAGATGACTTCATGTCGTCGTGAGTGCAAGTATAGTTAAGATATCTCATATCGTCGAGATATCCCTCTCTGAAGAAGATTTAAGAAGACTTGAAGATTTGTCTAAGTCGAAGATGGATAGGCGTGATGGCAAGCTCTGTCATCGAGATGTTGCCAATATCATCGAGATGGTGTTAATATCATCGAGACAGATCAAGATAATTCAAAACGCGCTAACTGCTTTTAATGTCGCCGCCTGATGGTCTAATCAGCGCATGCCATTAAGGAATGGGCCTCTAACACTTAAAGGACGTCTGAGTAGACCATTAGATGGTCCCTTGGTCTTATAAAAGGGATCAGTGTCTTCCCTAAAACAAATAAGAGAACAACAACACTGAATACGCAAATCAATCAAACAGTAAAAGTGGTTGTGAAGAAGGAATAACTACTCGAGAACGAAACGATCTTACTATATGTTCTCCAAGTCTCAGTCTAGCAACATCGATTGATAAGCATTGTTCCAGATTGAAGAAAGGATTGAAGAGAAGTCTGCACTCAGCAAGATAAGATATATAGTATTCTCTTAGAGTCCAGAAGCCAGTTTTCATCACGCTAAAGAACTTTTCATTTACTCTATGTAGGGCTTTTACAAGCCTGAGTTGTAGGAACTGAAATTGATCTGAGTTTGTAGGGCTTGAGGGTCTATGTTGTAGGATGTGAAATTGATCTGAGTTTGTAGGGCTTGAGGGCCTGAGCTGTAGGATCTGATACAGATCTGAGTTTGTAGTGCTTGAGGGCCTGAGTTGTAAGGCTTGAGGGCCTGAGTTTGTAGGGCATGAGGGCCTGAGTTTGTAGGGCTTGAGGGCCTGACCTGTAAGGCTTGAGGGCTTGAGTTTTGGTGGAGGTTACCAACTCTAGCACACTGCTATATAGGCGCAGAGGGACAGTGGAGTACTCTAGACACTTTATCTAGGGGAACCATTATAAATCTCTGAGAATTTTATGTGATGTGTTTTTATTTTCTAAATCCTTAAACTATAACCTTCATAGAAAGAAAGATGCTCAAAAGATTTTGAAATACCTATTCACCCCCTAGGTTATTTGACAACATCCTAAAACTAATAAGGGGTATCAAAGATAGGTTTTTCAAAGAAAGCTTAACAGCTTGAACAGATCTGTCATTGGGTGTGTCAAATCATCAGCTCAAAAAGTTAAAGATCCATGAAGAAAGTGAGAAGATCTAATATCAAAAAGTTCAGATCTCTAAGTGAAAGCAGTTGTAGCTCTTACTTTGAAGAAGAAAGATTTTTGGGCTTAGTGGAAAATGGATCTGAGCATCGCTTACTCTCTCAGACACTGAATTTGAGGATAAAGAATGCTCTGTGGATAGAAGAGGGATAAGAGCACCTCTCACTCTCTCAGACTATGACTCTGAGGATGAGGAGTTCTATGGGCTAGTTGTTCTATCAAATGAAGAAAATCATGATGACTCTCATCCTGCTCAGGTATGCACTGCTCACACATTCCCATTACCTGCTTCATTTGAAAAGACCAAGAGTGCATCGGATGATTGCTCATCATCTGAAGATAATGCAGAAGACTGATCATCATGCAACAATGGGGTCCATACTAATCTACTAGAATAGTATGGTATTCTTTTGGCAGCTCTTAAAAAAGCAAGAAATTGGTCAAATCTCAAGCTAAGGAAATAAGAATCTTCAAGCCATTCAGATCTCGAATTGATGAGAAGACCAAGGAGGTGATTAGATTGTCCAATGAGCTTATCCTACTTCAGAAGAGATATGAAGCTCAGGATAGGACAATCAAGTCTCTAGAGAACAAGCTTATTGTAGAAAGAAAGCTTGTGGCTAGCTTCTCTAGGACCAAAACTGTTCTCCCTATTATAGATTTCTTCTCCACTCAATATAGAGGAGGACTAGGATATAATAAGGAAGTTGGAGAAACTTCCCAAGCTAGAACTGTCTTTCAAAAATTTGTCTCTCCACAAGCACCATCATCCAAACAGAAGTAAAAAAGCTTTACCTCAGAAGCCTATTCCTAAGGTAAGATCATTGTCTGTTCAACCAACTCCAAAATCAAGGCACAATCACATGATCAGTAGAAATGCTTGTTGTGAAGCAGCATGCTCTTCTAGTCACCTACCCTCCACTCAAAAGGTGACTCAGAAAAGGAGGTACAATAAATTTGGGTGTTGGTGTTGTTGCAAGGTTGGGCACTTTGTTATAGATTATTGGTTCAACGGAACAGTGGCTAGAGCAAGGTATGAAAAGTCAGTCAGTGGTTTAGTTGCAAGAGTTCCAATAGTTAGAACTAACAAGAACCTAGGACCCAAATTCATTTGGGTTCTTAAGGAATATTAACTCCTTTTCTTGTAGGTCTGTCCAAATAGCTAACCAAAAATAAGGGTGGATATTGGACAATAAGTGATCAAGTCATAATTCTAGATTAAGAAGAAATTCATCAAAAATATATAGACCAGGTTTAACAAACATATTGGATCTCCCAATCACAGTCGTAGATTCTAAATCAACATATTTAGTCCATCAACTCAGGTACGCGCACCTTCACAGTCAAAAGTAAAACATATATAATTAGGTCACGAGCTTAGAAATAGAGTACGGCACACATTTTCTCTAAGTTATCACGACGAGCTCTCGAACTCTCCCGATGCCAAACCTCTATAAATTCAACAACTCAAGGAAATGGAACCTATTAAGGATGACGACACCTGCAATACGGGATGTGTGCTGATGCGCGGTGGATTCATCAATGTAAATGAGGAGATAAGTCAGCAATCGAGCAAATCGAAGCTGCGGGACTGGAATTGTACTCTCAGAGCCAATTGCAATCATGCATAGAGAACTTTTAGAGTTCTATGCCGAGTCCAAGATGAGCACCTCTAAAAATGCCATCAAGACTAGGGTGGGAAATATCCTATTGAGTGTGACTGTAAAAGGAATGTCCAAGGCTCTCTATCTACCTAGATTCTCAAAAGAAGAGATAGAGGAAGAAATCACAGAGGAAGATCTATTGACTGCAAGGAAGTGGTGCAATCATACAGGACAACCACATGGTATCCTGAAAAAGGCTGACCTCAACACATGAGGAAAAGTGTTGGCAAATATTATTGTCAAAGCATTAATTTGCAAACCAGGATCTCACGACAGAATATCCAAGGATATATTTGACAAAATGACAAGAATAATCCTATACAAGAAAATTGACTGGGCTCAGTTTCTCTTCAAAAGGATTCAAGGAATTCTCCAAGTACCTAATCTTGGGAGAATCATCTCTCTATATCTCATCAATTCTCTTCAGTTAAATGAAAAGATGGGATCACCCATTCATCACATGAAGAAGATTGACCTTAAAATTCTAGAGAGATGGGAGAAAGTTATCCCTAAAAGTGCAAAGAAAGGCAAAAAGGCCACTGAAAGTGAGGACATTCATTCAGCAGAAAGGAACAACACATCAAATCCAAAACCACATGCAAAGACTCTGGTTGCTGGCATAATAATAATTGAAGACCTGACTACCAGAAAGAATAGTGGAACAGTTGAGGAGGAGTCTCATGCTGAGCTCTCAGCATAAGAGACTGTGTTACCTATCAGGAATATGATTGTTGTTGAGGGGGAGTATCAAAATGAACTCTATGCTCCAAAGGTTGAGGAAACAGCTCAGAATGAGGGTTCTGTGCAAGAAGACTTAAGAAGATACATGATGATTACTGAAGACACAATCCTTGAAAAGGGAAATCTTGAGCTAGAAAATCTGTGTACTGATATGGGTGAAGACCTGGAAGGAAAAGCAAATGATGGGAAGCAAGATCCTACAAGAACTTCTACACCACAACATCATGAGCAAGCTCCAAGCTCCTTAATTGAACAAATAAAGAACTTGTTAACTGAGGAAAGGAAAAGCTATCAGGACTTTGTGGGCAGGGCAGTCAGAGAAATCAAAGATGACATCTCAGCTCAGATGAATGGGAAAAGGGCAGACATTGATCACATCATTGCTCAGATCACCAGTTGGTTCATAAGGGCAGGAACAGTTGTTGTTAGCAATATGAATGCTCTGCAATCCCTTGGTGAATGAGTAGACACCTCACTGTAACAAAGTCAGCAGGCAAGTGTAAATCTGGAGAGAGAGATTAGATGGCTAACCACAAAAATTGTTGATAGTCAAAATTTGATATAGCTAGATGCACTGACTCAAATGAATTCGCCCATGATGCTCTAAACACCAAATTAGAGCAAAGTACTAAGCAAATCATACAGAGGATTGGTGAGTCAGATCAAAAAGGGAAAACTTTTGTGATGGATGAAGAACTACCTCTCAAGAGAAAAAGGGATGAACAAGGTCCTTGTGATCCAAGCCTTAACTTTTTAAGTCCAAGGTCAAGAGATGTAGTTTGGACTACTTGGAGGAACTTTGGGGAAAGTGGTAAGAACATATCCAAACATGAAAGTGCACAGTGTGCCTCTGAGTATTCTCTAGAGGGGAGTAAATAAAGTTTTAAATATTTTCTACCCTAATTATGCACACACAATAAAAACTCTAAGTATTATGCAATCAGCAATCCAATAGACAGAATAAAGAAAACACAGATTGCAGGAAATCAAAACATAGAAAGAATGAAATAGAGACATCATAGAAAATCAACACATCGAGGACACAAGAATTTTTATAGAGGTTCCCCAAAATGTGGGTACTCCTCTCTTCTACCTCCCTGGTAGGATTGCACAACCTGTGCCTGAGTCTTTTGATAAGGAGACTCTTAGAACCACTGAGTATTTTGATAAGGAGACTCTTAGAACTACTGAGTCTTTTGATAAGGAGACTTTTAGGACCACTAAATCCTTTGAAAGAGGGATTAATAAAACTCTTTTACAGTTGAAGAAGAAAGGAGAAGAATGAAAGAAGAGGGAGAATAGAATTCTGTTCTCAGAATTCTTCAAAAGCAATTTCTCAAGAGCTGTAGCTTCTGATTTTCACTGGATCTGTATATGATGAACCCTTGCTTATGATTTTGATGATTGCAAGGATTATTTTCTTGATCCACTTCTTGTAAACTAGCTGTTGTGTGATGAAGAAGAGGGAGCAGCCTTTTCTTTTCTTGTGCAGAGAAAGCACTTTTTTCTGTCTTAGGGTTAAAGGAGGAAGAAGAAGAAGAACCCTTTTTCGACAGATGAATAATAATAATCAATTGTGCTTCTTTTCCTCTCCTCTTTAGCATACTAATTCTGTATGATTGGTATTTGAATTTCTTTCTCCTTATAAGCTATCCTGAAAAGGAACTCTTATTGGAAATTTGATTTAACTTTCTTCTTTTGATCCCGACCCGTCCATCAGATTTGAATACCTTCCAAGAATATTTTTGTTGTGTCCTGGAATACTCCATTCCATTCTTGGCAATAAATGAGCCGTTGGAGAACTGTCTTTAGCTTTGTGGTCCTTCTGAAAAGGTGTTAAAAGGACAGCAGAGAATGCTTCCTTTTTAGACAATATTTGACGCGGTGTCGAATAGAATTTCTTTCTTATCGACGCACCTCTGAGTTCTTGTAGGAGTAGCTTCAAAATCCTTCTTTGCTCTGACTGAACTCAGATGTCGATGTTGTATCGAGTTGACTTCCTTCTCATCAACGCACCTCTGAGTTCTTATTGAAGTGGCTTCGAAATAGTTCTCATCTTTGAATGAACTCAGATGTCAACGTCACGTTGAATGCTTCTCGACATATCCATCGAGTTGGAAGCTTGAACTTGAACTTCATCTTCTATGTTGAGTTGAAATAGAAGTTGTGCCGACTTCAATGATGGCTTGGACAAGCTCTTCTTACTACGTCGGGTCCATTTTGATGTTGCATTGACTTGACTTATACTTCGACAGGCTGATTAAGTTGCTTGGACTTCTAGTCAGAGTTGCGTTGACATCATGTCGAAGTTGCGTCGACTTTCATTCGATGCAAGTCAACTTAGCTAACTTTGTGATTATCTTGACCCGGCCTTGACACTCCAAGGTGAGTGTGACATCCTAAGACATCTAATGATCAATTTACTCATTCTATACAATGAGGGTAATTCTCCTAGGAAGTAAAATCACCTATATATAGTTTGTTAAGTTAAATCAAAAGATATTTTTCCAACAATCTCCCCCTATTTATCTTAACAATTTTTACAGATTATTTAAAGTGATTTTACACATACTTTAACATAAATCTTAATACAAACAATTATACAGATACAATAAGGACATTATTAAATAAAAGGATAGATCTATAGTAAACTTCCAAGTAATCATGCTATTCTGAATTACTATATCCATTTGATAATTAGAATTGTTTCATATGTATACAGAATACCTGAACATCACTATTCTTTGTCAGGAGTTTTTCTCTTCCTTGCGAATACTTGTGGTATCACCTTTCTTGGACCAAATACAAGAGGCTCATTCTCCTCTTCATCAGTCATGTTAGCTTCTTGATGAGTGTGATCTTCTTTGGGAGGCTCCCCTTGAGATTGTGTATTCTCTTCAGCATCTGGAGCAGCTTCCTTAGCAATCTTTGATACTTCATCTAAAACTTAATCATCTTCTAAGAGCTCCCCCTGAGTATGTCCAAGATTATCTTGAGGGCTTTTAAGAGGCTCCCCTTGGATATTTGCATCTGGAATTTCCAGCCTTACTGTTTGGAATATCGTAAGTTTATCATGATCAGGAACTTCAGCAACTTTGTCCTTCTCTTGGCCACTCTTTTCTAGATTGGGCATTTCCTCCTACTAAATCTTCTCCCCTTTCTTAACCTTACTAACAATGGAGGTTAAGAAATATTTAGTGATCATGGAGGAGGATACAAGTGATTTGAATGACATGAGGGACTCCTTTGATTCTTGTATCTCTGACTCCATCTGGGAGTACTTCTTATTGAATTTTCTGGCTTGATTGGCCAGTAGGTCAGCAAAGGTGTTTGATGTCAACCCTACTGCTATGGAGATTGCTTACTCAATATCAAAAGGAGGAGTAGGATGTGTGATAGAGACTACATATGTAAAAGGAGTAGGTGTGGATAGGATTACTAGAGGGATTGCAGTGAAGTTCTCATTGAGGTCTTGATGATCTTGATGGATAGGGGAGTGAGATTGATACACTTCTGGAGAGATATGATATGGTGGTAGGTGAGTTGACTGATTGTCTGTGATTATGGTGGATTGTTGTTGCTGAGGTTGGAGAGGAACTTGAGGTGCAGGTTCAGTGGCAGGGATGGATGGACTAGTGTGGTTGAACTGGGCTGGATCAGCATCTGGATCAGCCTCTGGATTAGTATCTTGTTGAGGTGCTGGGGTGTCCTGTGGAAGAGAATTATCCCTTGGAGGATCTGGTAGTATGTCTTATGGAGGTGGAGAAGGAGGAGGTGAAGGTGTAGATTGACCAGGCTTCAGAATCTGCTTGGCTGTTGGAACAACCCTATTACTGATTTAGGCTAGGATCACTATCTGCTGATTAGGACCAATTTGACCCCAATGTATAGTCTTAAGGGTCAAGGTTTTAGGCTGATAGAACTTAGGAAAAGACAAGTTTTCTGCGTTCGACGAACTCCATACTGCGTTCGACGAACTCCATCCTGCGTTCGACAAACGTCATGCTCTTGCGTTCGATGAACTTGAAAAGGTTCTGCGTTCGACGACCTCATTCTGCGTTCGACGAACTCTTCTCTGCGTTCGATGAAATTCTTTCAGCGGTCGACGGAAGCTCGTCTCAGCGGTTGACCAAGTCTCAGCATTCGACAAACCTCCCAGTATCAGCGTTCGACGAACTCAGCTCTGCGTTCGAAGAATAAGTATCAGATGTTCAGATCGACGAAAGTATTTTCTCAGCTCGACGAACTTAGTTCTCCAGCCAGGCCAGCAGATAAGTTCTCTCAGTTCGATGAACTCCAGCATCCGTTCGACGAACTCAGTCTGCGTTCGACGAATATCTTTAGGTCGACGAACTCATCTCTAAGATCGACGAATCCAATTCTGTTCGACGAACTTGTTTCTCAGATCAACGAAAATTTCTCTACAACAGATTTATTTCAGAAGATCAGTTATATTATTCCCTGAACACAGATCTTTCAGCAACAGCTCAATTATTCCAGATTAGTCAAGGATTATATCCTTCCTTTTTATATTATTTCTTTCCATTCTCTTCCCGAGAAAATAGCCGTTTGGCGGAAAAGGATATCATTAATTAAAAAGGAAAAGGAATTAAAGCCTTGCGTGTAGTTCCAAGGAAATATTAAATGCAGATTATTTTATTCTTTATTCTGTTGATTCGAATTTCAAATCAGAGACATATTGAAAAAGAAAAAGGAAGAAGATACACAGTTTTGATGACAGCAATTACAGGAACTCAATAACAGAAAGTTGTCGACAGAGAAGAATACCATTCTTCAGAAGGTTACAGAAAGAAAAAGAAGAACAAAAGTTTTACAGATCATCTTCATCTTCTTCCTCAAGCAACACTCATACACTGAGAACTTCAACACAAATCATCCTCTCAGTTTCTACTGCAAGATCAGATCTTCAAAGAGCAACAATAATCTGAGGAACTTATTCTTTCAGATTCATCAGCTACAGGAAGATCAGTACATTTAAGAGAAAGCTCCAGCCATCTACTGTCATGCATTTTATATCAGACAGGGGGAGCTTTACAACATCACTCCGCTAGAGTCTTCTCTCAGAATATTGACAGAGAAGAACATCTAAACCATTCTTATCTCATCTTGTACAGGGTTATAACTCCCTTCAAAAGTTAACCCCTTGGTGGCAGGGAACCTGATCAAAAACCTGTAGTTTGGTTAGAGCACCTGATCAAAAGCCCCTTGGTGTGTGGACACCTGATCAAAACCCATTGGTGGCAGGGCACCTGATCAAAAACCTGTAGTGGAATCCTACCAAGTGTGGTAGAAGAGTAGACGTACCCAGGTTTAATGGGGAACTACTATAAATTCCTTGTGTCCTCTGTGTTGTGATTTTCTATGTGCTGTGTTGTGTGCTGTGATTTGTTTTATAACTCACTCAATACACATATAAGTATCACTATTTTAATTCCGCTATAAAAATAAGTGAAAAACTTTTTAATACTTTATTCACCCCCCCCCCCCCCTCTAGAGTAAATATAAGATCTAACCTCACTTTCAATTGCTATCAGAGGACTTTCCACTGATACCAGAGGACTTTCAATTGGTATTAGAGGTTGGTTGATTCTTTACAGGCTAACACCTGAATCAAAAAGATCAATTAGATCTTAAATTTAATTTAGAGTTTTCTTTTCTAAAAACTCATGGCACAGAACAAAGAATATTCAAGCACAAGACCTCCTATGTGCAATCTAAGTAAGTTTGCACTATGGAAGGCAAGGATCAGATTGTACATGAATTCTATTGATGAGGATATTTTTAATGTTTTTTTGACAGGACCTCCTACACCTACAGCAATAACAAGTGTTGAAACCACAACAACAAACAAAGATGTTCTACCACCTGAGTGGACAGATGCACAGAAGAAGCAGATCACTACAACAAATAACACTTTTAGTAAGGACTAAAAACATTACAAAAGGTAACTAATATCGTTACACAAAGTTTTTGTAACGGAATTTACTTTATGTGACGACCGCTACCTAAGGCTCGACGCTAGAAGTTCTTGTAATGAATTTTTGTTTGTCGTTACAAATAATTTATTTGTGACAAACATTACTTCCTCACAATAAGATGAGTTATAATAAAGAATATTTCGTTACAAATGTTTGACTTCTTCCCCACTAAAGAAATTATATTTATATATCAAATATATATTATTTCGTTACAAATGTTTGATTTCGTTACAATTGTTATAACATAACAATAATTATTTCGTTACAATTGTTATATACCTTCCTTACCCAAAAAATTCATTTATATTATTAAATTTTCAATTCCTAATTTAGATGGGTAGGCATGATTTTATTATAAATATGAAATATTATTTAAAATATAATATAGTTTTATATTATGTAAAAATATTTTATATTCATTAATAATTTGTAATTAAAATATTTAATAATAGAAATCATTATAGGTTTTAAAAACTAATATACTTTTCATATTTAAAATTTCAATAAAGTACGGGAAGGAAAAAATATGCCAAATTAATAAAAAGGAAACACATTACAAATATTAAATTTGAAATACTTGCAGTAGCTAGATAGAGTACAAGATAAGTGTCATCTCATCTATAACAAAACAATATTACATAACAACAATAAGTTCAAGATGTTTTACAAAACACATCAACTTCCACGCTTTCTGACTAATGCATCTTCTTCCATCACTTTTCGCTCCAAGCTCCAACTCCCTAGAAATAAAAGAGAGCAATTATTAAAGGGGGCAGCAACACTTTAAAGGGGGCAAAAAGATAATATAAAGAGGATTCATGGGTGTGATGTGAAAATGTGTAAGTTTTAAAAGGCATAAAGGTTTAAAACTAATACTTAGATGAAGTTTAGTACATAAATAGTTCATTTGATCATTACAATACATAAGCATTGGATAAGATAGTTAAATAAGCAGTTGAAGAACCCTAAACAAGCAAGTTCATTTGAGTAATACAATGATAGTTATATTTTATGATCTAGTACATTAGCAGTTTTAATAAGAAATTGAAGAACACAACTCACTGTAGTATAATACATTAGCATTTTATGATATAGCACAACACACTCACTACACAACACAACTCACTGCACAACACAGCTCAACACTCATTGCACAACACTACTCACTGTACAACACACTCACTACACAACACAGCCCACCACTCAGTCACTGCACACCACACTCTGCCTAACACACTCACTGCAAAACATAACACTCATTGCACTACAAATCACTACACACTCACTACACACTTACTACTCATTGCACAACATAACATTGCATAGCACATTTTACTACTCACTACACAACAAAGTGTACTACTCACTCACAGCACAGCACACTCACTACAAAACACTACACATTGGCAGCTGCAGCAATGCAGCAAACTGGCACCTGCAGCAATGCAGCAAATTGGCAGCTGCAGTTTGATGCAGCAAACTGCTTGCTGCCAGTTTGCTGCAGTTGCAGCAAATTGCAGCTACAAGGGAAGAGTATATTTCATTACTTTCTGCACAACACACTACACTACTCACTCCCAACATAATACACTCTGCACAAAACACTCACTGCACAAAAAATAACACGCACTTCACAACACTGCACTCAACGCAGCTGCACACACATCCCTCACAGTTGTATACACAACATAACTACACACACAACACTCAGCACAAATGCACACACAACACTCACACCAAAGAGTTTGCTGCAGCTGCAGCAAACTCGCTGCTGCAGTAAACTACTAAAATTCTAGATTCTACATTAGTTCAACCAAATCAGAGAACTAAATAACTCCTCTTCATGCATTACAGACTGAAATGCTAAGTGATGTTCCACATTCCCATTTTTGTGCATGTTCTAGTGCAATCCTAAGCAAACCCGCAGCAAACCTGCTGCTGTAGTTTGTTGCAGTTGCAGCAAACCCGCTGCTGCAGTTTGCTGCAGCTGCAGCATACCCGCAGCTGCAGTTTGCTGCAGCTGCAGCAAACCCGCAGCAACAATTTTATTTATAAAAAAAAGACATGGATTGAAACAATAAGGAAAGACATGATGTACTTAGGCATTAGTGACTATAAGAAACCATCAAACATAAACCAAGGACTAGACCAAAATGAATTCAAAGGCACCAAAGAAATAAAAGAGAGCAATTATTAAAGGGGGCATCAACACTTTAAAGGGGGCAAAAAGATAATATAAAGAGGATTCATGGGTGTGATGTGAAAATGTGTAAGCTTTACAAGGCATAAAGGTTTAAAACTAATACTTAGATGAAGTTTAATACATAAATAGTTCATTTGATCATTACAATACATAAGCATTGGATAAGATAGTTGAATAAGCAGTTGAAGAACCCTAAACATGCAAGTTCATTTGAGTAATACAGTGATAGCTATATTTTATGATCTAGTACATTAGCAGTTTTAATAAGAAATTGAAGAACACGGCTCACTGTGGTATAATACATTAGCATTTTATGATCTAGCACAACACACTCACTACAGTACAACACACTCACTACACAACACAACTCACTGCACAACACAGCTCAACACTCATTGCACAACACTACTCACTGCACAACACACTCACTACACAACACAACCCACCACTCAGTCACTGCACACCACACTCTCTGCCCAACACACTCACTACACAACATAACACTCATTTCACTGCAAATCACTACACAATCACTGCACACTTACTACTCATTGCACAACATAACACTGCACAACACATCATACTACTCACTACACAACACAGCGTACTACTCACTCACAGCACAGCACACTCACTACAAAACACTACACATTGGCAGCTGCAGCAATGCAGCAAACTGGCACCTGCAGCAATGCAACAAATTGGCAGCAGCAGTTTGATGCAGCAAACTGCTTCCTACCAGTTTGCTTCAGTTGCGGCAAACTGCAACTACAAGGGAGGAGCATATTTAATTACTTTCTGCACAACACACTACACTACTCACTCCCAACACAATACACTTTGCACAAAACACTCACTGCACAAAAAATAACACGCACTTCATAACACTACACTCAACGCAGCTGCACACACATCCCTCACAGTTGCATACACAACACAACTAAACACACAACACTCAGCACAAATGCACACACAACACTCACACCAAAGAGTTTGTTGCAGCTGCAGCAAACTCGCTGCTATAGTAATCTACTGAAATTCTAGATTCTGCATAAGTTTAACCAAATCAGAGAACTGAATAACTCCTCTTCATGCATTACAGACTGAAATGCTAAGTGATGTTCCACATTCCCATTTTTTTGCATGTTCTAGTACAATCCTAAGAAAACCTGCTGCTATAGTTTATTGCAACTGCAGCAAACCTGCTGTTGCAGTTTGCTGCAGCTGCAGCATACTCGCAGCTGCAGTTTGCTGCAGCTGCAGCAAACCCGCAGCAGCAATTTTATTTTTAAAAAAGACATGGATTGAAACTATAAGGAAAGACATGATGTACTTAGGCATTAGTGACTATAAGAAGCCATCAAAAATAAACTAATGACTAGACCAAAATGAATTCAAATGCACCAAAAATAATAATAGAAGAAGAGATGAGGAGGCAAAGGAAGAAAGATCTCACAGAGGAGGGTTTTTCAACCAAATAGCACCAAAAAGTTATCAAAGTTGGCCATATTTTTTCAAAATAGTAGTCAACATCTTCTTCAACTCATTATGTCCTTTTAAATCCGCAATTTCTGTATTGTGAGTTTGAATCAACGCTTCCTGCCTTTCAATAAGCTTTGTCTGGGATGCAATATAAGAGGTGGCATTGCGCAATTCTTCTTCTGTCGAATTTAACTTCTCTTTCAATTGATTGGATGGTGATTAAAATTCCGCTTGCACGAAATAAAATCCGAACTAGCAATCCGAGAAGGCAAGTATACCTATCGAACTGTAGTATAGGAACACAAGTGTCGTATTAAAATCCGAGAACCGTTGATTACTTATACTCAAATGAATTACTATTATTTTATCTTAATAATTTTCTGGAAGGTTTTGTCTGCTAAGTTGAAATAAAAGCTGGATAAAAGTACGGCTAAACGATGATTAAGAAATAGCACTCGATCTTGACTTACTTCGGCTTAAGTTGATCAAAATTCAAAAGCAAACTTTAAAACTTAATAAAGTAAGGGTAGCTTGACCGTGGGGGTTCCTATAGTTTGAACATGCTTCTCTCGAAGATATGCCCAACTGAGTTTAGGAAAATCCGACCAAACTCTCGTCCCGTATTCGAATACCTAAAACTCGCTTTAAGTGGTGAACCCCGCTATTGGGTTTGACTCCAATCCAGGAGATTTACGTCATTCTCTCTCGAGATATGTGTGTAACTCTCTTTACTCTTAAGTGCTCACTTCAGACTATCAGCCTCTCGGCTAGCCAAGAATGAAAGCAAAGGTGTGGACTATACATCGATAATATAGCTCCACTTAATTTTAATTAAGAGTAAATCTAAGGCCCAAAACTTTAGAAAGTGAAAGAAGACTAAAGGATCATAACTTGATCAACTCATCCTCAGATCATCAATATCGAGTACTATGAGGATTTAGTTACTCATGGTGGAGGGGTAGGAGAGAGAAATGATGAAGATTTTAAGAGAACAAAAACATACAATTTTTATTAAACAAAAGTTCAACTGAGATTGCATTTGCATGGAAAGCCTACTAAGCATTAGTAATACACTATGAAAGGAAATTACAAAGGCATTACAACATTCATATGAAAACTAGAAAAGGAAATGCATTGAAATAAGAGAGAGAGAGAGAGAAAGAGAATAACATGAAAATCACTGAAAATAGAGTAGTAGCACTAGTTCTCTCTGCCAAAAACTGAATGGGGAAAGCTTGGAGGTCATTTCAATTTATATAAAATTTTCTGCCTCGGTCACGCCCTCAGTCACGCCCGTGACTAGGGGCGTGACATTGTTTAATCAATTCTGCGGCTTGGATCAGGTTCGGCGCACGATTCTGACGCGATTTGATGGGTCACGCCCTAGGTCACGCCCGTGACTGAGGGCGTGACCATTTCGGTGGTTAGTCCGGTCATCGGCGCTGGCGGCGATCATGGGCGCTGGCGGCTGGCTGACGTGGCAGTCACGGGCGTGACTGGAAGCACGCCCGTGTAACAGTGGCGTGACCAATTCGGTGGTCAGCTGGTCGAATCTGAGCTGTTCACGGGCTGGTCACGGGCGTGACTTGCGTGTCACGGGCATGACTTGCGTGTCACGGGCGTGACTTGTGTGTCACGGCCGTGTACTTTGGGCGCGTCTGACCAGATCTTCTGAATTATGGTGGCAGCAGCTTAACTGGAAACAGCAACTTACACGCCCTAGGTCACGGGCGTGACCTAGGGCGTGACTTAGGAAATTTTGCATTTTTGACCTGAAAATTCAGAAAACTTAAGTTAGCACTAAAAATAGGAAAATGAACCAAAATTGCATTTAGGTAAACAACAATAAGCAAAAAGTAAGAGTAAATAACCTAAACATAACCTAATTAAACTAACTAGATTTAGCATTATCAAATTCCCCCAAGCTTACACTTTGCTTGTCCCCAAGCAAAGAAATATGCTTAGCTAATAAAACAAAATGACTAATCAAAAAGATTTAATTATGCTAAGCACGAGTACCTTGCGAAATTCCAAGTAGGGAGAATAGTGAAAAGGAAACCTAAAATAAGTACTTTATTTAAGCTTAATTTTTATACCCTTTACTAACAAAAATTAATCATCCAAAATTTTAACTAAAAAGTTTTAAAATAAAATTGAGCAAAGTAACAAGTGAGATAGTGCATTGAATTGTTACTAAACCCTAAGAGACAAATTATAATTATATCATTCTAAGAACAAGGATCTAAATTCATACCCAAGACTTAACTATTCTACTTTTCTTCTTTACTTAGCTAAAGCAAATTTAGGAGCATGAATCAAGAGGACTTTATTAGGACCGAAATGTTTGGTTTAGGCATATGATTTGGAATGGAAATCGAAGATAAAAGTGATTGCTATAATCACACTAAACCATAAACATGAGTTTTATAAAATTTTTGATATGAATGATAAGAGGCAATCCTTCATTATAAGCATATAGCATATTTTCTTTCTTTCTCTTTCATAGCCATTTTTTTTTTGAAATTTTGGCAAAGATAACTAATACAAATATGCTTCAAATATCTTCTTTTTGAGCAAATTCTTTTCTTTGAAGCTCTCCATGCAATAAACCAATCACACTCTTTTAGAAATTTAAATAAAACTCAAAGTGTTAGTGTGATTCAAATAGGTTTGGAAATTTTGGCTTTGGTGAAAATTTTGATAAGTGGAGGTGACAATAAAACATGGGAAAAGGCTCAAAAGAGGCTAACAAAGGGTTTCTTTTTAAGGGTTGGCATGAAGGCTCAAACTTAAAAAAAATGGCCTAAATCATTTTCATTGCTCTCTAAATTTATTTAAAGCATGAGTTTTGAAGGATTTCAAAAAGTAAGCCCTAGATATTAAATAAAGACTAATGAACTTATCCTAAAAATAAGAATAATAAGCGTCTAGAATTATTCACATTTACTACACAAATCAAAAGTTAACCTTGCAAAATATATCTAAAAATGAAGAGGAAAATAGTGGATGAAGAGTTTTTACGAAAGTAAAGAAGATAAAAGAGAAAATGATAAGGAAAGTACAAGATTTTAGAAAAAAACTTTTCACATTAACATGCTACCTAGAATTAGAACACTACATGAGTCAACAATTTACTTGTGAAACATAATTAAAAAGTAGGATTAGAAATTTTGAAATTAACTAAGGCTATATAAAATATTTTGGGAAAAACAAAACATAAAACAAGGGGTACTATCGATTTTACCAAAATCTAATTTAGACTACTAAAACAAAAGAAAAGAAAAGAAGACATTCTCCCCCAAGCTTACGATAGACATTGTCCTCAATGGAAAAGGAGAGTGAAGGAAGGGGTAACTAAGAAAAGAAATTAAAACTGAAAAACTGAAACAGGTACTTCCCTGGATTTATGGGCTTGAAAGGATGTGTGATGCCGCTCCCCCTTGTTGGCGCTTTGAATCTTCATGAAATATCATCTTGAATTTTTCTTGAAACCAGCAATGTTGAAGCAGGCGATCGCCAAAGTTGAGAGTATCGGAGCCGCCCAGGGCCAAAGAAAAATTAAAACAACAAATTTTAAAAACCTTGGGTTGCCTCCCAAGAGCGCCCTCTATTTAATGTCGTTTGAGCTCGACTAAAAGAATATAGTTCAAAAGTTAATCCAAATTATTACAGTCCAGACAAAAGAAGTTTTTCACTATCCATGTCAACATTGTCACCAGAAAAATAAAGTTTTAGACGCTGCCCATTAACCTTGAAATCACCCTTATCTGGGTGTGATATCAAAACAGTTCCATGCGGATAAGCTTCCTTTACATTAAAAGGACCTGACCATCTAGATTTTAACTTTCCAGGAAATAAACGTAGATGAGAATTATAAAGTAATACTTGGTCGCCTGGTTTAAATGTTTTCGGGTGCCTTAAATTTTTATCGTGAAAGCATTCCGTTCGTTCCTTATATAATTTATTATTTTCATACGCATTGGAGCGCCACTCATCGAGTTCGTTGAGTTGGAATTTTCGAAGATCGGCGGTGGAGTGGGGATCAAAATTTAAAAATTTAAGAGCCCAGAAAGCACGATGTTCTAATTCGACCGGTAAATGGCACGATTTCCCATATACTAACTGATACGGTGTACAACCGATGGCGGTCTTGTACGTTGTTCGGTAAGCCCATAGAGCATCGTCTAATTTATGTGACCAGTCCTTACGTGAGGTGGAAACAGTTTTTTCTAAAATACGTTTGATTTCTCTATTCACTACCTCGACCTGGCCGTTAGTTTGGGGGTGGTAAGCAGTTGAAAGCTTATGTGTAACGCCATATTTTAAAAGTGTTTTTGCAAATTGTGTGTTACAAAAGTGCGAACCCCTATCGCTAACGATGGCCCTAGGAGTACCGAATCGAGAAAATAATTTTTTTAAGAAAATAATAACGACTCGGGAGTCATTGGTAGGAAGAGCTTGGGCCTCTGCCCATCGAGACACGTAGTCTACCGCAACTAAAATGTATTTATTACCATGGCTAGAAGGAAGAGGACCTACAAAATCAATTCCCCAAAGGTCGAAAACTTCGCATTCGAGGAAATAATTTTGCAACATTTCATTTTTTTTTAGATATTTCCGGCCCGATGGCAGCTATCGCACCGTCTCACAAAAGATTGGGCATCTTTAAAAAGGCTAGGCCAATAAAAGCCTGCACTTAGCACTTTGTGAGCGGTCTGATTGGCTTGATAGTGCCCACCAGTCGGTCCTTCGTGTAAGTGTTTAAAAATATTTTGTCCTTCTTCGAAAGAAACACATCTCCTTACTACTTGGTCTGCACAAACTCGAAATAGATATGGGTACTCCCAAAAATAATTCTTCAGGTCAGAGAAGAATTTCTTCTTTTGCTGATAGGAAAATTCTTTTGGGAGGACTCGAGCTACTAAGTAGTTGGCGAAGTTTGCAAACCAAGGAGAAGGAGTAGTGTTGATTGATAATAACTTCTCGTCGGAAAAATAATCATTAAAAGTTTGTTCATTTAAATCTTCAATAAACGGGTTATCTAATCAGGAAAGATGGTCCGCGGCCAAATTCTCAGCCCTCTTTTTATCTCGGATTTCCAAGTCGAACTCCTGGAGGAGTAAGACCCAGCGAAGTAAGCGTAGTTTGGCATCCAGTTTAGAAAGTAAATATTTGAGGGCCGAGTGGTCCGTAAAAACAATAATTTTTGAAAACGTAATATAAGGTCGAAATTTGTCGAATGCAAAAATAACTGCTAATAATTCTTTCTCCGTTGTGGTATAGTTCTCTTGCGCGGATGTAAGTGTTTTACTTGCGTAGAAAATAGGGTGGAAGTTTTTAGATATACGTTGTCCTAAAACGGCTCCCACCGCAAAGCTACTTGCATCGCACATGATTTCGAATGGAAGGTCCCAGATTGGAGCTATCATAATTGGCGCATTTATTAGCTTATTTTTGATTAATTGAAAAGCAGATAAGCAGGTATCATCAAAAATAAATTGAGTGTCTTTTTCTAAAAGATGAGTGAGGGGTTTGGTAATTTTCGAAAAATCTTTCATAAATCGCCGGTAAAAACTGGCATGTCCTAGAAAGCTTCTTATGGCCTTAACGTTGGTTGGCGGTGGCAGTTTTTCGATCACTTCTATTTTTGCTTCATCGACCTCAATTCCTCTTGCTGATATCTTATGACCTAAAACCAATCCCTCCCGTACCATGAAATGGCATTTTTCCCAGTTCAGGGCGAGATTGGTCTCCTCACACCGTTCTAACACTTTTTCTAAATTTTCTAAACAAAAATCGAAGGAATCACCAAACACGGAAAAGTCGTCCATAAATACCTCCATAATACTTTCTACGTACTTGTCGAAAATGGCCAACATACACCGTTGAAATGTTGCCGGCACATTACATAAGCCAAAAGGCATTCTTCGATATGCGAAGGTGCCGAAAGGACAAGTAAACGTCGTTTTCTCCTGGTCCTCGGGCGAGATGGGAATTTGGAAGTAGCCCGAGAGACCATCGAGAAAACAATAAAAGCTATGGCCGGATAATCGTTCTAAGATTTGATCGATGAATGGCAAGGGGAAAGGGTCCTTGCGGGTGGCGTCGTTCAATTTGTGATAATCAATACACATACGCTACCCAGTCACCGTCCGTGTTGGGATTAAGTCATTATTGTCATTTAACACTACCGTGATACCTCCCTTTTTAGGAACAATTTGAACGGGGCTTACCCATTTGTTATCTGAAATTGGATAGATAATTCCTGCGTCTAATAATTTCACGACCTCACCCTTTACTACTTCTTTCATGTTTGGGTTTAATCGGCATTGAGGTTGAATAGAATTATGTGAATTATCTTCCATTAGAATTTTGTGCATGCAGAAAGATGGACTTATGCCCTTAATATCAGAAATCTGCCAAGCAATTGCTTGGCGGTGCTTTTGTAAAACTTTTAGCAATTTGGCATTTTCAGATCCACTTAAATGGGCCGACACTATTACTGGTAACTTAGAGTCTTTTTCTAAAAATTCATATTTTAAATGATTGGGTAGTTCTTTAAGTTCTAATGTGGGAGGTTCCTCGTATGAAGATTTGAAAGACTTTTCTTTTTCAAAAGTAATTTCTTCAAAAAATTTTGATTTAATTTGAAAATTTGAGGGGGCGGGAGCAATGGCCATTTTCATTTCTTGTAATATTTCATTGGAGGTGTTTGAAGATGAACAAAAAGAAGAAGAACCATTTTCAGAAATACAAAAAGAAGGGTCTTCACTTAACACATCTAAGAAAAAACATGAATCGTCATTTTCTAGGGTATTTTTCATAGAGGGTGTTATGGAGAAGGTTACTTCATCATCTCCAACTTGGAGGAATAGCTTACCATTACTCACATCAATGATAGCACGGGAGGTGGCAAGGAAGGGGCGGCCAAGGATTAGGGGAACCTCGACATCCTCTTCAATGTCCAAAATGACAAAATCCACCAGGAAGATGAATTTGTCTACCTTTACGAGCACGTCCTCCACAATTCCCAGCGGATATTTTATCGTCCTATCTGCTAGTTGTATACTCATACGTGTGGGGCTAAGGGTGCCCACTCCTAACTTCTTAAACAAGGAGAATGGCATTAAGTTGATGCTTGCTCCTAAGTCAGCCAACGTGTTCTTTACAAATAGATCACCAAAGAGGCATAGGGTAGAAAAACTACCCGGATCGTTAGCCTTTTTCGGTAATTTATTTGTTAGGACGGCGGAACACTCAGCATTTAAAGTTACGTGCGATAGATTTTCTAGCTTTTTCTTATTAGTTAGAAGATTCTTCAGGTACTTAGCGTACTTGGGCATTTGTGATATCGCTTCATGGAAGGGCAAATTGATGTGTATTTGCTTAAACATTTCCAGGAAGCGATGATATTGATCATCTAATTATTCCTTGTTGAGTTGAGAAGGATAAGGCGGGGCGGGGTTTTTTTTGAAAATATGAGGTGGAGTGATAAAATCTGTTTGAGTGAGTGGTGTTTTTAAAATAGGGGCGGATCTTGCCTCGGGCTCTTAGCTAACCGGACCGGATACTTGCTTCCCACTCCGAAGAGTTACAGCTTTCGCTTTCTCTCTCGGGTTGGGCTCGGTGTTAGCGGGAAGAGTCCCGGGCGGTCGCTCGGATATTATTTTGGCGAGCTGCCCGATTTGGTTTTCTAGATTTTTAACGGATCCGGCTAAGTTCCGGATGGTTGCTTCGTTCGTACTTATATATTTTGAAAACATCTCCTCCAAAGATGGAGGTTTTTGAAAGTTAACAGGGGGTGGAGGTGGTGTAACTTCATTTTGTAGAGGCGGGCGAGTTGTGTTTGCAGGATTACTCCAAGAAAAGTTCGGGTGATTACGCAGCGCAGGATTATAATTATTCGGTAATTGAAAACCAGGTGCATGAAAATTAGAAGCAGAATAATTATTATAAGCATTTCTATTGCCTACGTAATCAGCTTGTTCGGAGGTGGCTTTTGCGAATTCCCAAACCTGAGGTGCGGAAGGAGCATTCATTTCAGATATCTTTTTGCTAAGCATTTCCACTTGTAGTGCCAGCTGGGAGACGTTATCCACTTCGTACATACCTGCAGGTTTGTTTGGGCGGGATCTTGGCACATTCCACTGATAGGTGTTCATGGCCATATCCTCAAATAGTTCAAGAGCGGCTTCCGGGGTTTTGTTATTTAAGGTACCACCGGAAGCGGCGTCTATCATTTGCTTAGTATGTTGATTTAGCCCGTTATAAAACATCTGCACTTGTAACCATACAGGCAGAGCGTGATGAGGGCAACGTCTTAAGAATTCTTTATACCTTTCCCAGGTATCATATAGCGTTTCAGAATCTATTTGGCAAAAAGAAGAAATATCATTTCTAAGCTTAGCAGTTTTCGCAGGTGGAAAATACTTAGTTAGAAATTTTTCAGTTAACTGGGCCCAAGTGGTGATAGAACCTCTAGGTAGAGTTGACAACCACTGCTTAGCCTTTGTTCTTAAAGAAAATGGGAAGAGTCTTAGCCTAATTGCATCATCCGTAACACCATTTATTTTGAAGGTGTCACAGATTTCAAGGAAGCTGGCAATATGTGCATTCGGATCTTCATCTTGTAATCCGTCGAACTGCACGTATTGCTGCACCATGTGAATTATGCTTGGCTTTAGTTCGAAATTATTATTATTTATGGCGGGGCGGACTATACTAGTTTCCGTCCCTTCTAGGTTAGGCCTTGCATAATGGGACATAGTCCATTCAGGGGCCGCAACCATGTTGGGGACTTCATTTTGGTTAGGTTCGCCCATATTAACAACCGACTCCGAATCCTCAGCCAGTTCTTGGAATGTAGGATCTTGAACTTGCGATTTTCTCCGAAGAGTACGCTCAAGTTCTTGGTCCAAGTCTACAAGTTCTGACGGATTCGCTCGGGTCATAAACTAGAAAGAGAGAAGGGAAAATAAGATTGAGAAATTCGAAAAAGAAAAGGTCTCTTTTTTTTTGAATTAATTTTGTTTTTCAAGAAAGAGGAGAGAAAAAGAGGTGATAAAAGTAATAGATTCGTTCTTTCAAAATATCAACAAAATGCGAGTCCCCGGCAACGGCGCAAAAAACTTGGTGATTAAAATTCCGCTTGCACGAAATAAAATCCGAACTAGCAATCCGAGAAGGCAAGTATACCTATCGAACTGTAGTATAGGAACACAAGTGTCGTATTAAAATCCGAGAACCGTTGATTACTTATACTCAAACGAATTACTATTATTTTATCTTAATAATTTTTTGGAAGGTTTTGTCTGCTAAGTTGAAATAAAAGCTGGATAAAAGTACGGCTAAACGATGATTAAGAAATAGCACTCGATCTTGACTTACTTCGGCTTAAGTTGATCAAAATTCAAAAGCAAACTTTAAAACTTAATAAAGTAAGGGTAGCTTGACCGTGGGGGTTCCTATAGTTTGAGCATGCTTCTCTCGAAGATATGCCCAACTGAGTTTAGGAAAATCCGACCGAACTCTCGTCCCCTATTCGAATACCTAAAACTCGCTTTAAGTGGTGAACCCCGCTATTGGGTTTGACTCCAATCCAGGAGATTTACGTCATTCTCTCTCGAGAAATGTGTGTAACTCTCTTTACTCTTAAGTGCTCACTTCAGACTATCGGCCTCTCGGCTAGCCAAGAATGAAAGCAAAGGTGTGGACTATACATCGATAATATAGCTCCACTTAATTTTAATTAAGAGTAAATCTAAGGCCCAAAACTTTAGAAAGTGAAAGAAGACTAAAGGATCATAACTTGATCAACTCATCCTCAGATCATCAAGATCGAGTACTATGAGGATTTAGTTACTCATGGTGGAGGGGTAGGAGAGAGAAATGATGAAGATTTTAAGAGAACAAAAACATACAATTTTTATTAAACAAAAGTTCAACTGAGATTGCATTTGCATGGAAAGCCTACTAAGCATTAGTAATACACTATGAAAGGAAATTACAAAGGCATTACAACATTCATATGAAAACTAGAAAAGGAAATGCATTGAAATAAGAGAGAGAGAGAGAAAGAGAATAACATGAAAATCACTGAAAATAGAGTAGTAGCACTAGCTCTCTCTGCCAAAAACTGAATGGGGAAAGCTTGGAGGACATTTTAATTTATAGAAATTTTTCTGCCTCGGTCACTCCCTCAGTCACGCCCGTGACTAGGGGCGTGACATTGTTTAATCAATTCTGCGGCTTGGATCAGGTTCGGCGCACGATTCTGACGCGATTTGATGGGTCACGCCCGTGACTGAGGGCGTGACCATTTCGGTGGTTAGTCCGGTCATGGGCGCTGGCGGCGATCATGGGCGCTGGCGGCTGGCTGACGTGGCAGTCACGGGCGTGACTGGAAGCACGCCCGTGTAACAATGGCGTGACCAATTCGGTGGTCAGCTGGTCGAATATGAGTTGTCCACGGGCTGGTCACGGGCGTGACTTGCGTGTCACGGGCGTGACTTGCGTGTCATGGGCGTGACTTGCGTGTCACGGGCGTGACTTGTGTGTCACGGTCGTGTACTTTGGGCGCGTCTGACCAGATCTTCTGAATTATGGTGGCAGCAGCTTAACTGGAAACAGCAACTTACACGCCCTAGGTCACGGGCGTGACCTAGGGCGTGACTTAGGAAATTTTGCATTTTTGACCTGAAAATTCAGAAAACTTAAGTTAGCACTAAAAATAGGAAAATGAACCAAAATTGCATTTAGGTAAACAACAATAAGCAAAAAGTAAGAGTAAATAACCTAAAAATAACCTAATTAAACTAACTAGATTTAGCATTATCAGTTGACTCGTTAATTATTTTCTTCCTTTGTTTGGTAGGAACGACCCCATAGCCTAATCCTTTGTCATAACCAGACTTATTTCCAAGTGCTTTTTTTATAATTTCTCTCTCGGACATTAAGCTTTCACCGTCAGATTCAACTGTTGATACTCTCAGCCTTTCCATTTCAAGCTATAAAATAATGTTACAATAGAAACATAAGTTATCACTGACAAACATCAATTCTCTCTACTAGTTTAAATTCTGACTTACATATGCTGCTTTAGCTTTCTCACTAACAAACACACCATTCTTCTTATGAGTGTTAGCAAAGTTCACAACAGGACTTTGATTAACCTACATATGAACATTATATTAGATAATATGAGGTAATAATCAAAATTCACTAATAATATCATTACATTACCATTTCCAATAGTCGTGAATGATAGGATTTGGAACCTGACGTATGAGTAAACGGCATTTGTGACCTATTATCAGCGTTTGTTTTGGACCTTTTCTGTTATTATTCAAATTCACATATGAGTGCATGTACCGAAGCTTTTACTAATCATATATACATATATATATATTAAACAGGATTTTGTTAATTACTAAAATTCACCTTAAAACTCTCACCGTCGAAGTAATCGCACAAGGCACACCACTTCTCGAGTGAGATCCAATCAAACGGGCTACAAACTCTTGGATTCTTTCCCAATGCAACATATTCTTTATAAGTTGCAGATAATCTCCCTCTCCAATGCGTATAACTACGCTGAAACATCTCATCCATATATCATTTTACTAATTGATATGTAGACCATCCCTTTATATCAAACCATTGCTACAAAGGAACAACATATATATTTAGTTATTCCAACCAAATTGAAAAAAAATGTCATATACAAATTTACTTACATCTAATCCAGCATATACAGGAAGTATACGTTCATTTTCAATTTTGCTCCAGGGGGTCAAGAAGTTCAATCCTGGACTATGTCTAATAACAACGTCTATCCCATTTGCTATGTGATTTGTAAAACGAAGTGGTTTCTTGAAGCCTTCAGGGAACTCAATCTCAAGCAATTTCTTATCCTAAAAAATATATGTTATCATATAGTGTGATAATATATAACTTTCAAGATAAATAAAACATACATTTTCTTCAATAGCTTTCTCGATAGATTTTCTTATGCTCGCCCCACGACCTCTTTTTTTACTAGAGCTTGCATCTGCAAAATTAAACAAATTTAATAAATATATGGTTCTAGTAAATAATAAACATCGGTATGAAATATAATTAAGGAATGCTTACCAGTATTATTAGATATCTGTGGTGGACTTCCATCATCAAATTCACTAGCCGCAACATCATCATGAAGATGATGTGATCCAAGAGATGATGGTTGTGCACTAGATAAAGGTGTGGTTGGTAGACTAGACGATGGTGGTAGAGTAGACGATGGTGGTAGACTAGACGATGGTGGTAGAGTAGATGATGGTGGTAGACTAGACAATGGTGGTAGAGTAGACGATGGTGGTAGAGTAGACGATGGTGGTATAATAGACATTTCAACAACAACATCATTTGTTGGTTCATCATTAACAAACAACGCTTTACTCCTTGTTACAGGGCGACGTAGAATGGCATTCTTCGGAGGCATTTTTCTGCAAAGTAAATAAGATACAAATGTTAATAAGATACAAATGTTAAATATCACATTAGAATAATATTCAATCACAAATATGAAAAGTAAGAATTGGACTAGAGTTTCATCATAATAGATAAGAAATAAACTTGACGCACCATGGCTCATCTTCATCACAATATTGCACAAGTGTTTCATCATTTTCATTTGTAGACTCATCTTCGTCAAAGTTATCATTACTATGTTCCCTCTCTTCGCTGATTTTAGTTAGATCTTCCACATTTATAATATCAGGTTCTATATATTCTCTTGCTAGAAATTGCAAGTTATGATCCTCAATATCATATATCAATTCATTATTAGAAGACTCATGTTGTTGAAAAGCCTCTCGAACCATAGACTCACCTATGATATCATTCATTTCCTCCATTTCTAGGTCATCTTGTTCCTTAATATCCCAAAGGTGTGTATGACATACAAGCTGTGCAATTTTCCAATGCTCACATAGTTTTGTGTCATCGACATGGAACACTTGTTGCACTTGGTTTGGAAGAATGAACGGATCATCACTATACCAATGAGATCTTATATCAAAGCTCACAAAATATTTATCTTTTTGCATAGTCTTTTTCCCACCAGTGTTAAACCATTCACACCAAAATAATACTACTTTATTTCCATGAAGATAGGTCATTTCAACTACTCTTGTCAATACTCCATAAAACTCAAGCATTTCATTTTGATGTTCCCCCTCAACAAGTAAACCACTATTTTGTGTGGTTCGACGATCATCTCGATCTTTTATATGAAATCGTACTCCATTAACAATACAACCAGAGTAGAATTTTGTTAAGTATGATTGTGGACCATTTTTCAATGCCCATAACTCTTTAGAAATGCATCTATACTGTTCGTGATGCAATCTATTTATCTATACATGATAAACAAAAAAGTTGATTGGTTAAGTGAAATTTTAAATTAACAGTATAGGAGAATAATTTTGTTATTGGACCTTACATGAGCTTGAAACCAAGAATGAAACTGTTCTTCGTGAGTTTGGTCAATGTTCCTATCATTTGCCTTTTTTAGCTCCTTCATGTGCATACTATAAAAGACAATAAGTAACTTAAATTTAGATATAAAGTAAAAATAATGATAATGGTTTAATATGAATCTACTAGCTCCTACATGTTTCGAACCTTTTAAAAGCATCCACTTCGTTACAATTATTTAATATGAATTTATGAGCTGCATCTATATCTTTTTTTGAAAGTGCATGGCAACGGCGGAGAGGTCCAAAGGGCCTCACTTTTAATGCAAACACAGACAATTCACACTCTTGTTGATCTTCTGCTCCATCATCATTTCTTTTATCTTTGTTAAACCTTGTTTCTATTTCATTTAGATACATTGACATAAATGTCAATGACTCTTTTACAATATATCCTTCCGCTATTGAACCCTCTGGACGAGCTTTATTACGTACATAGCCTTTAAGTGATTTTAGAAACCTGAAAAGACACTCAATAATAAGAACAACATATTTTTGGTTTATGCTATGTATGAAGATGATGTAAGAATGCATAAATAAATTTACCTTTCAATAGGGTACATCCAACGTGAATGAACTGGGCCAGCAATCTTTGCCTCCTTTGGAAGGTGAATAGCCAAGTGAACCATTACATCTTAAAAAACTGGAGGAAATATTTTCTCCAATTTGCACAAAATAATTGGAATATTACTTTCCAATTTCTCGATATGCTCTACCTATAGTGTTTTCGAGCATAAAATTTTAAAGAAATCCCCTAGCTCGTATAGTGCCTCAATGACATCTGGGCGTAGAAACCCACGAATAACAATAGGAATTAATCGTTGTAATAGAACATGGCAATCATGAGATTTAAGGCCATAAATCTTTCCATATTTTACGCATCTCGAAATATTTGAAGCATAGCCATTCGGAAACTTGACATACAACAACAACAACAACACTCAAGCCTTTATCCCACCATAGTGGGGTCGGCTATATGGATCCTCTGTCGCCATTGCGCCCTATCTTTAAGCATAGTCTCATTAATTCCTAAGTACATCATGTCTTTCTTTATAGTTTCATTCCAAGTCTTTTTTGGTCTACCCCTCCCCCGTTTAACATGTCTAGTGACTAAACTCTCACAACGCCTAACAGGTGCCTCTAATGGTCTCCTATGTACATGTCCAAACCATCTTAAACGAGCTTCTCGCATCTTCTCTACAATTGGCGCCACTCCTATCTTATCCCTGATACATTCATTCCTAATTTTATCCAGTCTCGTGTGACCACACATCCACCTAAGCATTCTCATCTCCGTGACTCCCATTTTTTGCTCGTGTACACCATTCACTGCCCAACACTCAGAACCGTAGAGCATTGCAGGCCTAATTGCAGTACGGTAAAACTTGCCTTTAAGTTTTAGTGGTACTTTACGATCACATAGGATCCCAGACGCGCCTCTCCACTTCAACCAACCTGCTTGGATTCTATGAATCACATCTTTATCTACACCTCCATCTTTTTGAATTATCGATCCCAGATATTTAAAGCACTCACTGCGGGAAATATCTTGGTCACCCAATTTAATGACGGAGTCATCTGACCTTCTTGCACTACTAAATTTAAGCTCTATATACTCTGTCTTTGTCCTGCTCAACCTAAAACCCTTCTTTTCTAAAGTGTCTCGCCAAGATTCCATTTTCACGTTTACACCCTCGCGCGTCTCATCGACCAAAACAATATCATCTGCAAATAATAAATACCAAGGTATTGCTTGCTGGGTATGTCCGGTGAGCTCATCTAAGATAAGGGTAAAGAGGTAAGGGCTTAAAGCTGACCCTTGATGTAAGACAACAGCGATAGGGAATTCCTGTGTTAATCCTCCAGATGTCCTCACCCTGGTCACTGAATTTGAATACATATCTTTGATTACGTCAATGTATGATACATTTACACCTTTCTTTTCTAAGACTCTCCACAAGACCTCTCTTGGAACCCTATCATACGCCTTCTCCAGATCGATAAACAACATATGCAAATCTTTTTGTCTTTCCCGATAGTTGTCAATGAGTCTCCTCAAGAGATGTATAGCTTCCATGGTTGACCTCCCTGGCATGAATCCAAATTGATTCTCTGAGATGCTAGTCTCTCGTCTAACTCGTCTCTCTATTACTCGTTCCCATAGTTTCATAGTATGACTCATTAATTTAATTCCCCTGTAATTGACACAATTTTGTATATCTCCTTTGTTCTTATACAAAGGTACCAAAATACTTTCTCTCCATTGGTCTGGCATCCTTTTTGTCTCCAGTATCTTATTGAAGAAACTTGTAAGCCATAAAATTCCTTCCCTCCCTAAGCATATCCATACTTCAATGGGTATATCGTCTGGTCCAACCGCCTTTCCATTTTTCATCTTCTTCAGAGCGTCATCTATCTCTGATGCTTGAATTTTACGATAAAAAGTTATGTCTCTATACTCCTCCGATTTACTTAACTCTTCCAAGTTTAGTTCATTATCTTTTCCTTCATTGTATAGTTGATAAAAGTATCTTTTCCATCGCTCCTTAATAGCCACATCATCCGTCAAAATCGTATCTGTTTCATCTTTTATGCATTTAATTTGGCTTAAATCTCTTGTCTTCCTCTCTCTAGCTCGAGCAATTTTATATATATCGCGCTCTCCATCTTTGGTATCTAGTCGTTTGTAAAATTCTTCATAAGCTTGACTTCTTGCTTTACTTACTGCATTTTTAGCTTCTTTCTTGGCGACTTTATACTTTGTCAAGTTTTCATCATTCCTACAAGCTTATAATATTTTGTAGCTGACCCTCTTTGCCCTCACTTTGTCTTGCACTTCCTTTTTCCACCACCAAGATTCTTTTTGTGGGGGCGCGCGACCTTTTGACTCTCCAAGTACGTTCTTTCCACTTATCCTTAAATGAGAAGACATAACGTTCCATGCGACACTAGGATCAACATAAGGATCATCAACTAGTCGTTCTATAACTGCTGCCTTGAAAGCAACCTGTTTTTCCTTCATCAAGTTCCACCACCGAATTTTTGGCAACACTTTTGTCTTTCTCTTAAAGTTACTATATTTAATTTGCACATCCAGCACCACTAGCTTATGTTGCGTTGTCAAACTTTCTCCTGGTATGACTTTGCAATCCTTACAAATCTTTTTATCCATTTTGCGAGTCATAAAATAGTCAATTTGTGACTTATTTTGTCCGCTCTTGAACGTAATTAAGTGTTCTTCCCTCTTTATGTAGAACGTATTTGTCACAATTAGCTCATGTGCTATGGCAAAGTCTAGAATGGTTCTTCCTTCTTCATTTCTTTCTCCATACCCAAATCCTCCATGAACATCTGTATAATCCGTATTTTGCTTCCCTACATGTCCATTTAAGTCTCCTACAATGAAAATTTTCTCGCTTTGTGGGATTTCTCTTACCAAATCATCTAAGTCTTCCCAAAATTGTACTTTAATAGCTTCATTTAATCCTACTTGTGGCGCATAAGCACTAATTACATTAATAGTTTCCTTTCCTACGATTAATTTATGAGCTAAGATTCTATCACCTTTTCTGCTTACCCCAACAACTCCATCCCTCCAAGTAGTATCTACAATAATACCTACTCCATTTCTTGTTTTATTTTTTCCTGTGTACCATAATTTAAAACCTGAATTATCTAGAAATTTAGCTTTCTCCCCCACCCATTTAGTCTCTTGCAGACATAAAATATTTATCTTTCTCCTAATCATTGTATCCACTACTTCCATCGCTTTTCCCGTTAGCGTACCTATATTCCAACTTCCAAACCTAAGTCGATCACAAATCCTACGATCAACTTTTCTAGGACGCCTAATATGTGAGGGCTCTTGCATATTTGACACTACACCCAAGTCCTCTTGGAGGTGCAGCGGTCCTTGCCAAGACGCCGCATTCAGACCATACGACGAGGACTCTTACCTATTTAACACTACACCCAAGTCCTGGAGATGTAGCGGTCCTTGCCAAGACGCCGCATTCGGACCATACGACGTGTTCCTTAGGGGGAACAACCTAGCTTTAGCACAATTTCTCAAAAGATCCATATTCATAAGGGTGACTAAATTTTACGCTGGCCGTCTACCTAACACAACCCTCACCATTTTTCATCCGGGCTTGGGACCGGCATCGGCTTGGGACCGGCATTCGGAAACTTGACATGTTATAAAAAAATTGCAAAATCTTCTTTTTTTCATCCGAAGATAAATTGTAGCATGCTTGAGGTTTTATTATAGTACTTCCACTTCTAATCAAGTGCAACTCCTTTCTAATGTTAAGATCTCGCAAATCTTCTCGTGCTTTTTCTATATCTTTATTTTTTCCATCAATGTTCATTAACGTGCCCAACACATTATCATAAATATTTTTTCAACATGCATTACATCAATGTTATGTCGTATCAAAAGCTTATGCCAGTATGGTAGTTCAAAGAAGATGCATTTCTTCACCCAATTTCCTTCTTCAATGTTGCGTTTCCTCTTTCGTTTGCTTGGGTGTTTTCCAAATTTATCAAAATTATGTTTGAGTGTGCTCAAATTTGAAAGTAATTGTGCTCCACTTCACTCCAAAGGATTTGAACGCATTTCTGACTTTCCATCGAATAATTTACTCTTTCGATATGGATGATCGTTATGTAGATAATGACAATGTCCCATATAGAATATCTTACTTCGAATCCTTTTAGAATTTGTACCATATAAACAAGATGGGCATGCCCCATAGCCCTTTGTGGTCCACCCAAATAAGTTACTAAGAGCTGGAAAGTCATTAATTGTCCACATAATTGCAGCATGCATTTTAAATGTTTGTTTAGCATATGTGGAGTATGTCTCAACGCCATACCATAAATCTTTCAATTCTTCTATCAATGGTCTAAGATAAATATCAATATCTTTTCTAGGTGCACGTGGGCCAGGAATTAGCAATGACATCATAAAAAACTCATCTTTCATCCCTTTGTATAATGGCATATTATAAGGAATTAGCACAACCGGCCACATACTATAAGAAGTACTCATATTTCCAAATGGATTAAACCCATCAGTCGCCAATCCAAGTCTAACATTACGTGGATCTGCGGTAAAACTAGGATAGTTTGCATCAAAATTCTTCCATGCAGGTGAATCCACGGGATGACTTAAAGTACCTTCTATCTCTATATGCTTCTCAGTATGCCACCTCATGTAAGATGCAGTTTTAGAAGACATATAAATTCTTTGTAGTCTAGGTTTTAAGGAAAAATGCCACAAAACCTTTTGAGGAATCAATTTTCCTTTTCCATCGTTATATTTCCAACGTGGTTCTTCACACACAGGACACGCATCTTTCTTCTCATTCTCCTTCCAAAATAGTGCACAATCATATTTACATGCATCGATCTTCTTGTACCCCAAACGTAAACCAGAAAGAAGTTTCCTAGTCCAATAAAGAGACATTGGAATAAGATTACCTTCTGGCATCACATCTTTTAGTAATTCAAGAAGCATGTTTACCGATTTATCTGACATCTTGTTCATTACTTTGATATGAATCAATTTAACAATGAATGATAACAAAGAATATTTTTTGCAACCTGGGTATAGTCCACGCCTGACGTTACATAATAGACTTGAAAAAGAACCATTATTTTCTTATGTAGTATTCTCAGGAAGTTCTACGTCTCCAATCTCTTGTATCATACCTACTAAATCATCAATGGCTTCAATATCATCATTTTCCTCGAAATTATTTCTAGGATTTTGAGAAGATTCACTATTAGCATCACATCTTTTAGTCATTTTAGTTTCTCCTTGATGTATCCAATCTTTATAGTACTTATAAAACCCTTTCACATGCAAGTCTGCTTTAACTTCAATAAAACTCTTTGGTTTAGTGTTTCGACATACATTGCATGGGCAAAGAATTTTATCTCCATATTAAATAGCGTTTTCCCGTGCAAACTCCAGAAATAAGTCCACGCCTTCTGTATAAGTGGAACTAAACCTATCTTGTTCATAAATCCAATCTTTATCCATAACATGAAGCTGCCTAGAGGAGAAAAATATTTAAAATAGATCCATAACTTGAATTCAATCCACAAAAATCTAAAAAATATTTAAAATAGAAGTGATTCGAAATTATACCACTATATGGTGCAAGGGAAGAGTTGAAAATCCAAATTGAGGCTTTCCCAAACAATGCCGGCAGAATGTGTGCTGCAATAGAAGAAGAAGATTAGAGATTAATTAGGTTATAAATTCATGAAAATGAAAAACATGGGGTAAGAGTTAAAAATCCAAACATGAGGTAGTGATTGTCACACACAAATATGTTTTTGGACATGCACCATTGAGATATTTTTTTGGTATTGTTACACCTCACCTAAAAAGCCTCCATGTGAGAACTTGAGAGGTGAGTCAAAAAAAATTAATTTGAACAACTACAAATGAGCATATACATATGTAATCTAGCTATATTTCATATCCAGTTTATATAGTGGTTTCCGGACTCATCTGGGATAGTTTTCATGCACTTGCACTTCACTTTAGGCCTATATTCAATTCTATTTGATCACGTTGCCCATTTCATTGCTTAGTGCACGATTATGCCCATTTTGGTGTGTTTTCATGTATTTCTGTGGTCTAGTATATTTTCATGCAGGTCCAAGGGTTGTGCGACACTCGGGATGGGTTCTAGGGGATTTTCGGTCGAAAAAGCCACTGGTCATGCGTTTTCCTTTTCGCACGACCAGACGCACGACCATTGGTCGTGCGTTAATTCCCGTCCCTGAGTGAGCCCTGATTGAGTGACCGCGCACGATCATTGGCCTTCTTCGCGCACGACCACTGGTCGTGCGCCACTGACCGTGCGATTCTGTGCAGATCTGGCTATGCTACAGGTTCTTCGCGCACGATCAGAGGCATTTCTTCGCGCACGACCATTGGTCGTGCGCCGTTGACCGTGCGTGTTGTGTATTTCTGCTCCGTCTATAAATAGAAAGATGCGATTTTAGGTCGGGGAGATCACTTCCAGTCCGCCGTTTTCCACCTATTTAGGGGAGTTCCGACCCCTCCAGCACCGCCCACCTTAGGGAGGACCTCCGGGCAAGCTTTCAACGCCAAATCGTCGTCGGAGCTTCCTCTTGGCCTCCTCCTTCATCCTTGGGCTTCAAGAAGGGAGTCAACCTAGCCTTCTCTTTCAAGATTGGAGCAGCTTGCGATCATTCCTCCGGTTCGTGACACGAAGAAGACGGGTCCACTGGAAGGTAGTGATAGCCTTCTCTACCCCGGACACAGTTGAGGACCGAGCTTGGACGCGGATTGACAACCCGGCGTTTCCTTCCGTGAATCCTCAACAAGACTTCGGAGTCGGTCGATTTCGCACACTTATCTCCCCTTGTAGTTGATAGTTTAGTTGTACTTCTTATATATTCGATGAAGTGTGTGTTGACTATTAGCATTTGTACTTAATTATGTCTATGTAATTTGGGTATTCTTGCTTATCATTTTGAGGTGTGCCTTGTGGTGTGGATTCTTGTTTGTGTTGTGTCGCCCTAACAATTGTTAGTGGTGTGCTTTGCAAAGAGGTGCTTGCGACCCTCATTCCGCCAGTGTGACCCACTCCATCCGCAAGCCTACTCTTCCGTCCGCCTAGCGAAGCGTGGCATAACGGCCCGTGTAATCCATTCGCCTTACGAAGCAGTGTGCTCAAGGCCTGCATAGTTCGATTCCGCACTTATTCACCTCATCCGCTAGCCTACTTGCTCATCCGCCTAGTGAAGCAGCGCGCTCAAGGCCTGCCTAGTTTCCATCCCGCCAAGCGAAGCATTGCATAGCGGCATTGCATAGGAGTAGTTGTAGCTTTCACTTTATTTTCCACAATCCAAACCAAGCCTCCCGCAATCCATCCGACCTAAAGGACTTCGATCTCAAGTCCTTCCTCAATAGTTAACTCCACCTTACTGTGTTCCTTCCGATATTCGATACTCGGGGATTTACTCCTCGTTTTATATTACTTGAACGATCGGTACACTGTCGTTTCGTGCTGCAGTCGAGCTACCGCCTATAGCGGTGTGCGAGATTTGTGCCATCAAGTTTTTGGCGCCGTTGCCGGGGAACACAGACGTGTGAGTTTTCTGGAGAGGGAGAATCTGAGAGAGAAGCCCTTCCATTTGTAAATTGCGTCATTTATTTTTATTTCAGTTCTTTTTATTCTATTTTCCTGTTTTTAATTAGGTTGTTTAGTAAATTACTGTTAGGTGTAATAGTTTGCACAATAGTGTCTTTATTTTGAATCTTGCTATCTCCATACAATGTGGGTTGCATTTAATATTCATTGCCGTTTGTGTGGAGATACTTCTCATGCTAGTGATAGATGCCCTACGGAAGATGGTGGGCATAATTCTCGTGGCCCGGTGTCCGGAGCACCATTTTCCTATGGTTCTTCATGCCCTGTGCCCAAGTCTTATGGCCACTCGTCCTCGCCGCATACACCATTTTTATATTCCTCCCCGACCCCTCAAGGACCAAGGAGTAATATAAAACGGTGCTTGTTCTGTCAAAGCATGGATCACGCCCTGAAGGATTGTGCCGAGTATCTTCGCCAATTGGATGAGGATGATGAGCCGGATATCCGGATCGTCCCGACTCCTGCTCCTGACGGCACGCCTTCAACATCTGGTTATGTGTCCGTGTCACCTTCTTGCTTTGAAGGGGATGATGTGGACACAGTCACCAGATGCGTGGCTGATCTAGGCTCTGACATGGCCGAGCCTATCTCCCCTGTGCATATATCACCGTGCGTAGATTCGATTCTTTGTGAGGAATCGGTGCTTGACATTTATCCAAGCACTGCTCCTCCCCCTTTTGTGCATACTACTACGCTCATCTCCGACGACATTGTTGATGATGTGTCGTAAGATGAAGCTGGCGATCTATGTATTGTGCTTACTCCTATGGATGAGGACAACCTTCTAGGTGAAGAGGAGCTTTCCTCAGCACCGGTGGAGGAAGTCCAAATTCTAGGCATGGCCCTTGTTGATCCCGCCGAAACTTGTAGCATTGATGACAATGCAAACATTATTTTACTTTCCCAATCTAATGGGAGTGAGTCCGGGACCGCTCCCCCAATTTTTGATTATTTATGTTCTTCTTCTCTTTTATTCCTTGACCCCCTTTCTTCATCTGAGTCTATGCAGGTTGAATCTCCACAGGTACTTCAGGAGGACTTGGAGCTTTTTTCTCAAGTCAATTGTGGGTGTATCCTTTCATGTGAGGAGGTTGACTCCCCCTCCATAGAGGAAGCCTCATCCATTGCCTTCTCCTCCTGCGGACCTGCTGTGGATGATACCTTGCTAGGCAAGGATTTATTTTGTGGTGAGATGAGTGAAGACCAGGCCTCCTCCTCTTCTTACTTCCTATTCCCGCTACATGTGTTCAGCAGGTATCTTTATTTGCATAGGGGAATAACTGTTTTATCGCCGTATCGGTACCCGCTACCGACACGCATATTAGAACAGCTGCCTGTTCACTTTTCTTTTCATATGCCTATAAGCTAGAACTGTACAAATGCCAAATAAGTCGTGCTGGGATGACATTAACCCCAGTAGTTATCTTACTTTTCTTGCATTTTTATCTAATCCTTTTTAGCTAGCTGTATTTTATTCTAGTTTGTCTATTTCTTTTTGTTTTTGCGGAGCTCACCCCTGCAGGTCATTCCTATAGAAGGCTGTGGTCGCGATTCTTTGTATGGCGGAGGTGCGGCTTGGTCTTGTTCTACACGCGTCTTCTTGTATGCTCACTTGCTGAGCATTGGGTACCCTCTTCCCTTAACTTTGTTTTAGAATATCTTAATGCATAGTTTAAGTTTGGGGGAGAGTAGTTGTGTTTACCCGCTCACATGCACTATTGCATAGCATGCTAGAAGCTTTTATTTAAATTATTTCATTTATTTTCCTTGCACACCACAACACCCACTCGAGCGTGTACTTACGTGTTGGCGCGTCTTGAGTTAGATTCATTCTTTTGTATGATTGGGAAAATCATTGTGCTGGCTTTTAAATTATGTGGTGGAGTAAAATGTTGACTCCGGTGTTCCTAGTCTAATGCTTTTGTGAGCATGGAGATTTGTGTAGATTAGATTCCTTTTTATACTATTAGTCTTATACATTTCTATTAGTGTAAATAATGTTTGCTCTACTCAGATGGTGAATCCGGTTGGAATCAAAAGGTAGCATATGGGTGTGTGTAAATTATCGCTAGACGTGTATTGCTTGTGCCGGGAGGAAGGATAACCTTTCTCGGTGACTAAGAACTCGCCCCAAGCGATTCTTGAAACATAGGCATAGGATAATTCTGTTGCGAAAGAATGACGTAGGCCATCATTTTGGCCCGTTTGAGCCTTTGTGCCAATCCTGATATCTTATCCTCGGTAGCCCATTTGTGCCTACCCCATCCCTTTGATTCAGCCCCACATTTTATTCCACCAAAACCAAAAAGCCGATCCTAGTCACATACCCAAAGCCGAGCTTTAGCTGTTTTCAAATTTGTATTTTAGAATGTTGATGTGGTGATGTTAAATTTGGAGATGTGGTTGTACTCCCTTGAACATTTGCTGAATTTGAAAAAATATATAATTAGAAAAAGAAATGAAATGAGAAGAAAAGAAAAGAAAAATGAGAATGAGTTTAATTGAAAATCTATTTGAGATATGTATTTTGGAGTAGGCGGTGCACATACCCATGCGTTCAGGTCCAAGTCTGGGGGTGTGGTGCATCCGCGTGTTTTTGTAGCTGCGGGGATAGCGTTATTGTTTAAGCTCATTTGGGTTAGGTGCTTTAAGCCGTCCTGTTTATCATTGTTTACCTCACCGTAACCCAAGCCCCATGAAAAACCTTAAGTCCTACCGACTCACGCTCTGAACTAATCTAGTGCTGTGGAGAGAATGTGACCGGGCGAGCTTATGGTCTCCGACACTGATGGATTTTGGTGGAGTTTGTCCCAAACCACAGCTTGAGCAATACTCATCTCAGCGTGTGTTTTACTTTCTCCATATGCGTGACCGATTGATTCACCGTGATTCACTTTTGTGAGTACTAGTAATGTTTATTTACTCCATTAGAAATATATAAACTATGTGTATAATTAGAAACCCTATTTACTATTTCTCTATGCACTTGAGCATGCGACTTCGCATAATACTCCTCGGTGTAATTTTAAGCCAGCTATTTATTTTTCCCCGCCTGCTTAGGATGTGTTTGCTCGGGACGTACAAACAGGTAAGTCTGGAGGTGTGATGAGTCCAGTTTATATAGTGGTTTCCGGACTCATCTGGGATAGTTTTCATGCACTTGCACTTCACTTTAGGCCTATATTTAATTCTATTTGATCACGTTGCCCATTTCATTGCTTAGTGCACGATTATGCCCATTTTGGTGTGTTTTCATGTACTTCTGTGGTCTAGTATATTTTCATGCAGGTCCAAGGGTTGTGCGACACTCGGGATGGGTTCTAGGGGATTTTCGGTCGAAAAAGCCACTGGTCGTGCGTTTTCCTTTTCGCACGACCAGGCGCACGACCATTGGTCATGCGTTAATTCCCGTCCATGAGTGAGCCCTGATTGAGTGACCGCGCACGATCATTGACCTTCTTCGCGCAGGACCACTGGTCGTGCGCCACTGACCGTGTGATTCTGTGCAGATCTGGCTATGCTACAGGTTCTTCGCGCACGATCAGAAGCATTTCTTCGCGCACGACCATTGGTCGTGCGCCGTTGACCCTGCGTGTTGTGTATTTCTGCTTCGTCTATAAATAGAAAGATGCGATTTTAGGTCGGGGAGATCACTTCTAGTCCGCCGTTTTCCGCCTATTTCGGGGAGTTCCGACCCCTCCAGCACCGCCCACCTTAGGGAGGACCTCCGGGCAAGCTTTTAACGCCAAATCGTCGCCGGAGCTTCCTCTTGGCCTCCTCCTTCATCCTTGGGCTTCAATAAGGGAGTCAACCTAGCCTTCTCTTTCAAGATTGGAGCAGCTTGCGATCATTCCTCCGGTTCGTGAGACGAAGAAGACGGGTCCACTGGAAGGTAGTGACAGCCTTCTCTACCCCGGACACAGTTGAGGACCGAGCTTGGACGCGGATTGACAACTCGGTGTTTCCTTCCGTGAATCCTCAACAAGATTTCGGAGTCGGTCGATTTCGCACACTTATCTCCCCTTGTAGTTGATAGTTTAGTTGTACTTCTTATATATTCGATGAAGTGTGTGTTGACTATTAGCATTTGTACTTAATTATGTCTATGTAATTTGGGTATTCTTGCTTATCATTTTGAGGTGTGCCTTGTGGTGTGGATTCTTGTTTGTGTTGTGCCACCCTAACAATTGTTAGTGGTGTGCTTTGCAAAGAGGTGCTTGCGACCCTCATTCCGCCGGTGTGACCCACTCCATCCGCAAGCCTACTCTTCCTTCCGCCTAGCGAAGCGTGGCATAACGGCCCGTGTAATCCATTCGCCTTACGAAGCAGTGCGCTCAAGGCCTGCATAGTTCGATTCCGCACTTATTCACCTCATCCGCTAGCCTACTCGCCCATCCGCCTAGTGAAGCAGTGCGCTCAAGGCCTGCCTAGTTTCCATCCCGCCAAGCGAAGCATTGCATAGCGGCATTGCATAGGAGTAGTTGTAGCTTTCACTTTATTTTCCACAATCCAAACCAAGCCTCCCGCAATCCATCCGACCTAAAGGACTTCGATCTCAAGTCCTTCCTCAATAGTTAACTCCACCTTACTGTGTTCCTTCCGAGATTCGATACTCGGGGATTTACTCCTCGTTTTATATTACTTGAACGATCGGTACACTGCCGTTTCGTGTCGCAGTCGAGCTACCGCCTATAGCGGTGAGCGAGATTTGCGCATCAGTAATCTAGCTATATTTCATACTACATATTTAAGCAATGCCGACAGTCTACGAAATCCTAGCCGAGGAGCTCACGAGCCTTTCCAGCTCATGAGCCTTTCATAGACTCCAAATATTTCATGCATGCATGTATGATCTAATTATGAAATTTCCCTCCAATATTTCACATGATATAATTTGAAGTTAGAGAATGAAACAATTTTTTTAATATCTGAGCGCGAGCTCGACTTGTAATTGAGCTTGAGCTCATCGAACTAGAGCTGGACTCGTAATCGAGCTCGAGCTCAACGAACTCGATCTCGACTCAGAATCGAGCTTTTTTCAAGGTGGTTCGTCGAGCTTTCGAGCCACCGCAAGTCACCTTGCAATAATATATGTGTGTGTGTGTGTGTGTGTGTGTGTGTGTGTGTGTGTGTGTGTGTGTGTGTGTGTGTGTGTGTGTGTGTGTGTGTGTGTGTGTGTGTGTGTGTGTGTGTGTGTGTGTGTGTCTGTGTGTGTGTGTGTGTGTGTGTGTGTCTGTGTGTGTGTGTGTGTCTGTGTGTCTGTGTGTGTGTGTGTGTGTGTGTGTGTGTGTGTGTGTGTGTGTGTGTGTGTGTGTGTGTGTGTGTGTGTGTGTGTGTGTGTGTGTGTGTGTGTGTGTGTGTGTGTGTGTGTGTGTGTGTGTGTGTGTGTGTGTGTGTGTGTGTGTGTGTGTGTGTGTGTGTGTGTGTGTGTGTGTGTGTGTGTATTTGTCTGTATGTGTTTGTGTTTATGTTGGGGTCGTTTGTGCATGTTTATGCATGCATGTGGACGTGTACGTGTATCTGTGTTTGTGTGTGTAGTGTATCGGTGTTTATGCATATCAATATCTGTATGTATGCCTATGTCTGTGTCGTTTATGTCGTCTGTGTGTCTGTGTGTGTTTGTGCATTTGTGTATTTGTGCATGTGTGTATTGTGTCTGTGTGTTTGTGTCTGTGTGTTTGTGGTTTTGTTTGTGTGCATGTGTCTGTCTATATCTGTGTCTGTGTCTATGTCTGTTTGTCTGTCTGTGTGTGTCGGTGTCTGTGTGCCTGTGTATGTGTTTGCATGCATGTGTGTCTGTGTTTGTGTCTTTGTTTGTGTGTCTATGTCTGTCTGTGTCATCTATTTATGTCAATGTGTGTGTGTGTGTGTGTGTGTGTGTGTGTGTGTGTGTGTGTGTGTGTGTGTGTGTGTGTGTGTGTGTGTGTGTGTGTGTGTGTGTGTGTGTGTGTGTGTGTGTGTGTGTGTGTGTGTGTGTGTGTGTGTGTGTGTGTGTGTGTGTGTGTGTGTGTGTGTGTGTGTGTGTGTGTGTTTTTGTGTTGGGGTCATCTGTGCATATTTATGCATACATGTGTACATGTATCTGTGTTTGTGTGTGTAGTGTATCGGTGTTTATGCATATCTATATCTGTTTTTATGCCTATGTCTGTGTCATTTGTGTCGTCTGTGTGTCTATGTGTGTTTGTGCATGTGTGTGTTTGTGTCTGTGTGTTTGTTTCTGTGTGTTTGTGGTTGTGTTTGTGTGTCTGTGTCTGTCTGTATCTGTGTCTGTGTCTATGTCTATGTGTGTGTGTATGTGTGTGTCGGTGTCTGTGTGCCTGTGTATGTGTTTGCATGCATGTGTGTCTGTGTTTGTGTCTTTGTTTGTGTGTCTATGTCTGGCTGTGTCATCTATCTATGTCTGTGTGTGTGTGTCGGTGTCTGTGTCTGTGTCTGTGTTTGTCTGTGTCGTCGGTGCCACTATGACGTTACCCCCGCCTCAATAGTACTACTGTCCCAATGTGGCGATGCTCCTGCAGCTTGCAAACCCCGCGCGTGTGAAAATACTCATGCCGCAATAGTACCACTTATCGATATGACATGTATTTATGACTTTCTTTATATCTGTTTTCATTAAACAATGTGTTTTTGCGTGCGTGCAGGGCCCGTGCGCGTAGTTATTTTTAATCAAAAATTATGTTAATATATTAATGTCAATTTTGCATTCATTTTTAAATTTAATGTTTTTTATTTTTGAATTTCTTTTTTCAAATTTTTATGGAGGGAAATTTTTCTCCGTATATTTCATTCATGTAAGAGAGAGGGGGAGAGGAAGAAAAACTTTTATAAAAATATTTTCAAAGTTTTATAAAAACTTTATATAACTTTATATATCTTTAACTGCTATATATAAAGAAACTTTAAAAGATTTTTTTTTGTTAAAATATAAATGTTTTGGAAAAAAATAATTATGAAATTTTGATGTATATTTTTTACGATCATTTTGAGTACTCATATATATATGTTGCGGGCGAAGCCCGCCAGGGGGCGGGTGAAGCCCGCCAGGGTGCGGGTAAAGCCCGGCATCGTCGGCCGAGTACTGTAGTATGTGGGCGCACCCCGCTCGAATGCGGGCTCAGCCCGCTCAGAGCAAGCGAGCACGGGCGAAGCCCGTGCGGAGCTGCTCGTAAAGTTTTATATAAAAACTTTATCTGAAATTTTTATAAAAACGTTTAATAAACTTTTATATAAAATTTTATACACGTTAGTTTATATATACTTAAAATTATAATTATAATTTATTATATATGTAACCATTTATATATATATATAAATTATAGAGGTACGTCCGTGCTCGATATTCTCTGCTGTGACAGTACCCCGGCAGCGACGATACCTCTGCCAAAACTCTACTCTCCCACTCTCAGATGCTCGATCGATCAATAACTAACAGTGAATAGGAAAAGCGCACGTGCCCACACACGACATTAATTAGCCCCACCTCCATACTGTCGCAGTGCGACGACGCTCATGCAGCTCACAAACCCATGCGTGCGAAAATACCCAAAATTTAAAATATTTAGTCTTCTTTTTTTAACCGCTACAAAAAAACGTCATCGTAAACGTTTCCTTATAAGTGGTAATAATAAATAAATAAAATTATTTTTTCGTAATAATATATTTCTATTTATACAAAAATTTAAAAGATACATATTAGATATTTTTCATGTTACGATATTTAATTAATAGTCATCTCTCGCGCGCCCGTAGGACAAATGCATGCTTGGGCTAAATGTACGTACGTACTTACACCAGTTGAAAATGCGTGCGCGTGAAAAAATGCGTAACTAGCTAGGCTAAAATGTGCCCGAGTGAGAAAAATCATCAGGACGAAAAAAACGCGCCCGAAAAAATGTGTTTTTGAAGAAAACGCTCATGAGCGAATAACTTGTGCGCAAACAAAATTGTGTTTCTGAGCCAAAAAGTGTGCGCAGTCAAAAAAACACATGCCACCAGACAAAGAACGCACGCACAAGTGAAAAACACATGCACGGGCGAAAAAATACGCTCTAGGGCCTAAAATGCGCGCTCATGTAATAAAATTTAATTAATATATTTATTGTAACAAAACTTTGGTTACTAAAAAATACTAATTGTGAGAAAATTCTAATTGTTACAAATACTTTCATGGTGTTGTCACAATTGCTACTTATTGTGAGGATATTTTACTATTTGTAACGTAAAACTAGTCTTGTTACAAATATCTGCTCTTATTGTAACAAACATTTAGTTATTGTAACGAATCATAAAATACTTGTTACAAAAAGTTAAGCTTTTGTAACGATAACAAAATTTCGTTACTAAATATAGCTATTAGTAACAAAAAATTTCTTCGTTATAATTTAGTCCTTACTAAAAGTGTATTTTGTTGTAGTGAGAGAAGTGCAGATGCCAAAGCTATGAATATTTTGGCACAAACAATGTCTGATGACATTTTCCAAAGAGTTGTGGAATGCACTTCAGTAGGGGAAATATGGATCTCACTCAACAATATGATTGAAGGATCAACAGATGAAATAAAGGACAGAAGACTTCACCTTATCTCTCAATATGAGAACTTCAAGAAGGGAGAAAATGAAAGTGTAGCTGATATGTACAATAGGCTCAGCCTCATAATCAATGAGCTGAAGACCTTGGACAAAGTGATCTCCATCACTGAGGTCAATGATAAGATCCTTATGTGCTTCCCCAGCACATGGGACTCTAGGAGCTGGACAATCAAGGAAGCCAGAAGCCTTAATGAGATCTCCACTGAGAGCTTGTTAGGCAAACTCAAATCCTATGAGCAGCTTATCAAATCCAGAGAAGCTAAACAATCCACCTCATCTCCAGCATCTAAGAAGGAGAAAAGTATAGCTTTCCAAGCTACTAAAGAAGAAGAAAAAGCTCCAGGAGAAGTGGAGTTCATGAGCCTTCTAGTCAAGAGGTTCTACAAGATGGCTAGAAAAGACTTCAGAAAGAAGGATTCTAGATCAAGAGAAAAGCCAAGGTATGACAAGTCAAGTTATAAAGAAATTATTTGTTTTGGCTGCAGGAAACCTGGACACATTCTGCCTGAGTGTCCAGAGAACCAAAAGAAGGAGAAGAGAAAGATAAAGAAGAAAAAAGGCACTCCAGCTAGACTTCCTCCCACAAACACAAGCATAAGGGAAGAGGATTTGTAGTTGAAACTTTGAGTGAAACAGAATTAGAATCATCATCCAGTTTTTCTGAAGATGAAGAAAAATCAAATGACAAGGAACAATGTTTAATGGCAATATATGACTCAAACAGTGAGTCAGAATATGCATCATCATCCATCTCCAGTGATGATGAAGAAGAAAGGAACTTCTGTATGATGGCTATCAAAGCCTCAGGACATAATTCAGAAGAATCAGAATCAGAGTCTGACAATGACGCTGATCAGGTAATCTCTAATTTTGATTTTAATTCAATTGAATTCAAAGATGAATTCAAAGTTCTTTGCTTAGATTTAATCAAAGCTGAGAAAGAGATAATCTCTCTCAGAAACCAGTTAGCTGAAATGAACCAACTCAGTGAAGAAAATGCTAATCTTAAGAAAGATTTGGCTGCCTCCAGAGAACATATTATTCTCATTGAGAATAAGTTATCTGAGGCTAAGAAATTTGAAGAATCCCTAAATGGGAGAAGTATCAAACTGATGGACATCACAAGCACAGTGAATGTCAGATTAAGTGACAAACTAGGCTTGGGTGCATCATCAAGTGAGCCACCTCTGATTAAGAAAAACATACTTTCTACACCAATAAAATTCATTTTTGCTAACAGCAAAGAGGCTGTAGAAGTAAATAAAAACATTTCAAGCATGGCTGTTAAGAATAAAGGAATTCAGCAGAATTCGTCGAACGGAGCTCGACAAAATGAATTCAATTCATCGAACGGAGATCAACGAACTCTGAATCCAGAATTTCAGCATAGTTATTATTTGAACGGCGCTCGATGAAAGCACTTCACTTCGTCGAACGACGATCGACGAACTCAGCCCTATTCGTCGAACGGAAACTATACAGAAAATCTAAAGAATTCTTATTCTAAACATAATAAAAATCCTTTCACTGAATGGATAATTCCTCCAAGGAGATATCATCCACAAGGTTATAAGGATCAGCCTGAAATGTCTTTTATTTCAGAGTTTTGTGGAAAAACAAAAGGACCCAAGGTAGTCTGGGTAAAAAACAACTAGTTTATTTTTTCTGTTTTGCAGGTACAGGGCTATCCAAAATTAAAAGAATAATGGTATTTGGATAGTGGGTGTTCAAAGCACATGACAGGAAACAAGGCCAACCTGAGCAACTACAAGGCAAAGCTTGGACCCAAGGTGATCTTTGGAGACTCCAACTGTGGACAAACCAAAGGTTATGGTCAGATCAAAGTTGGAGCAGTTACCTTCAAGGAGGTAGCTTATGTCAAGGGTCTGAAGCACAACCTCTTCAGCATAAGCCAGTTATGTGATGAAGGTTATCAGGTAACTTTCAATTATTCATTATGTCTTATTACCAATAATAAAAACATTAATGTGTTATCTGGTATTAGACATGGAAATATTTATTTAGTCAATTTTGACACTACCAATTCTGACATTTGTTTATTTAATTCTATAAGTAAAACAAATGAATTATGGCATAAAAGGCTAGGACACATTAACCTTAGAACTATATCTAAGCTTTCTAAGGACAATCTTGTTAGAGTACTGCCTTCTGGTTCATACAAGAAGGAAGGACTCTACAGGGCTTGTCAATTAGGTAAGCAAACTAGAAGTAGTTTTAAATCTTTATCCAAGAGTGATTCACCTAGGATTTTGTATTTACTGCATTTGGACCTTTTTGGACCTACTGCAATACAAAGTCTAGGAGGGAAGCATTACTCTCTAGTTATTATAGATGACTTCTCAAGATTCACTTGGGTGTTCTTTCTTAGGAACAAGTCTGACACCTTCAATGTTCTGACAGACTTTCTCAGGTCCATCAAGATTGAGTACTTTACTCTAGTTGCATTGATCAGAAGTGATCATGGCACTGAGTTTGAATCTCTTCTGATGAGAGAATTCTGTGGAAAAGAAGGGATCGGGCAATGTTTCTCTGCTCCTAGAACTCCTCAACAAAATGGGGTAGCTGAAAGGAAAAATAGAACACTTATTGAATCAGCAATTACATTGCTTGCTGATGCTCACTTGCCACTCTCTTTTTGGGCAGAGGAAGTGAATACAACAAATTATGTGTTGAACAAAAGCCTGATACATAAGCTTAAGGGTAAAACTCCCTATGAATTACTTAAGAATAAAAAGCCTAAGGTTAACTATTTTAAGATATTTAGATGTACATGTTATGTGCATAACAATGACAAGAAGTATCTAAGGAAGTTTGAAGCAAAATCTACTGAAGGCATATTCCTTGGATATTCTCTTTCTAGTAAAGCATACAGAGTTTACAACAAATCTACTCTTAAGATAGAAGAGTCCATGCATGTATCTTTTGATGAGACTAACATGTTAATTGAGGAGAGGAACACCACCTCTACCAAACATACTTTGCAGGTACCAGCTCTATGTGAGAGCTCAATGGACTAGATCTACAGAATGAAGAATCACTACTTCCATCAACTCAAAATATTGAAGTCAGTGAAGAAGAAGATCACCCAGAAGATCTTGCTGACAGTTCAAATCAAATGACAGTTGAACAAGTCCCTCAAGAAGAAACCATTGTTGAACCAACTCCAACTGTTGATCGCATCACAGTTAGAGATCATCCAATATCTCAAGTGATTGGAGATATTTCAGCAGGTGTTCAAATAAGGCATCAACTACAACAAAATCAGATGCACACTTATTTCCTATCCCAGATTGAACCCCAATCCATAAAAGATGCAGAACAAGATCCAAATTGGATTCTTGCAATGCAAGAGGAGCTCAATCAATTTGAAAGGAATAAGGTATGGGATTTGGTTCCAACACCAAAAGGCCATCCAATTATTGGCACCAAGTGGGTCTTCAGGAACAAGCTAGATGATCAAGGCATAATCATCAGAAATTAAGCAAGATTGGTAGCCCAAGGATATTCACAGGAAGAAGAAATTGACTATGATCAGACCTTTGCTCCTGTTGCAAAACTTGAAGCTATCAGGATTTTTCTGGCCTTTGCTGCATTCAAGAAATTCAAAGTCTATCAGATGGATGTGAAGAGTGCTTTCTTGAATGGAGACATCAAAGAAGAAGTCTAGGTGGAACAACCACCAAGTTTCATCTCTCTAACTCACTCCTCTTATGTATTTAAGCTTAATAAAGCTATCTATGGTCTCAAACAAGCTCCCAGAGCATGGTATGAGACTTTAGATAATTTTCTTTTAGAGAATAATTTCTGTAGAGGCATAGTTGATAAAACCCTATTTTTCAGGATACATAAAAATCAAACTTTACTAGTTCAAATATATGTAGATGATATTATATTTGTCTCTACTGATTCAAATCTATGCAAAAGGTTCTCTAACCTAATGCAATCTAAATTTGAAATGAGTAGTATGGGTGAGTTATCATACTTCCTTAGTCTTCAAGTGAAGCAAGCTCCCAATGGCATATTCATATCACAATCCAAGTATGCTAAGGAATTAGTGAAAAGGTTTGGTATGTCTGATGCTTCCACCATGAAAACACCCATGCCCTCAAATGTTGTTGTTGATAATGATGAATTAGGGAAACCTGTTGATCAGAAAGTATATAGAGCAATTATTGGCTCATTACTTTATTTAACAGCAAGCATGCCTGATATAATGTTTGCTACTTATATTTGGGCTAGGTTCCAAGTAAACCCCAAAGAATCTCACCTAATTTTATTAAAAAGAATTTTGAGATATATAAAGGGTTGTCCAAATCTAGGACTTTGGTATCCAACAACATCAGAATTTGAATTAACTGGATTCTCAGATTCTGATTATGCTGGATGCAGAGTAGACAGGAAAAGAACATCAAGAACTTGTCAGTTTCTTGGTGATAGGCTTGTGTCTTGGTTTTGTAAGAAATAAATATTTGTGTCTACATCAACAGCTGAAGCTGAATACATAGCTGCAGGCAGTTGCTGCTCACAGATATTGTGGATACAAAATCAGCTCCTAGACTATGGTATCAATCTAAATAATTCAATTATATTTTGTGGCAATACTAGTGCAATATCTATAACACAAAATCCAGTACTCCATAGTAGGACTAAACACATAGAAATTAGGCACCACTTTATCAGAGATAATGTGGATAAAAATAAAATTTGCCTGCAATTTATTCCTACTGACTTACAAAGAGCTGATATTTTCACCAAGTCATTGGATGAAAAGAAACATATCTTCTTTATAAATCAGCTAGGAATGATAGATGGAGATTCAATCTGCTAAAAATTAAATTTTCTACTTATCCCATCACTTCATCGAACTGAGATTGACGAAATTGAGTCGTTCGTCGAATGGAGATCGACGAAGTCATTTTGATCGTCGAACCGAGATCGACGAAAAATTTATTTTTCGTCGAACGCAGTTTTGATGAAGTTTTTGTTTCTGAATTTATTTCATTTATAATCAAATCTTTTACTTCATTTTAACTGAATGCCTACAGAAACTACTTCTCTTTCCAGTTCCTTTGCACTTGATCTCTATTTTATTTTGAAGGAACAATAGCAATATAAAGATTGCATCCTTCCCTACCTCCATTAAATGTCCCTTCTTCAAGGGGCCTAGCTTCAGGCCTCCATGAAACTAGGCAGGGGGAGAAGTTCTATGAAGAAGCTCCATATGATGCAGTTTTTGCTCAGGGGGAGATGTTCTATGAACTAGGCAGGGGGAGATAGTTTCAAGGGGAGAAGCTTTATAAAGAACCTCCAGTCTCAGGGGAAGATGCTCTCAGGGGGAAATGCTTTCAGAAAAGGGAAGATGACTTATGAACAAGCTTCATATATTGCAATTTCAGATGCAGTATTTGCTCTAGCTTAATGCAGATACAGCTTTTGATATAGAAGAAGCAACAGATACAGATTCAGATTATAAAGCTACAGTTCAGATCAACAAATTCAGAAAGCTGAAAATTAGCAGATATAGCTCAGATATCAAATTTAGATATAGCAAATACAGTTCAGACATTCAATTCAGAAAGCTGAAGGCAATCTCAGAATTCAGAGAAAATCAAAGGTTCTATTTATTTGTTTTTATTAGTTTTATTTTCAAAGTAAAATGTCAAAACTCAGAGTATCATATTTTATATCTGATGAAATATTTAAAATCTATCAGATATATATGCTCTGTTGTTTTGTTGTTTGTTTTATTGTTCAAATTTTGTCAAATAGTGTCCTAACCCAAATAGGGGGGATTGTTGGAACAACCCTATTACTGATTTGGGCTAGGATCACTATCTGCTGATTAGGACCAAGTTGACCCCAATGTATAGTCTTAAGGGTCAAGGTTTTAGGCTGATAGAACTTAGGAAAAGACAAGTTTTCTGCGTTCGACGAACTCCATACTGCGTTCGACGAACTCCATCCTGTGTTCGATGAACGGCATGCTCCTGCTTTCGACGAACTTGTTGGAACATGGTCTTCCGCATCTCCTAGGTTTGAGAATAACAAATCCTATGTGTATTTGATCTTGTGTGTTTAAGTGTGCAGGATAACAAAGTCCACATGACTTAAGGATTACATAAGAAGGTTGCCCCCAAAGTTGAGCCATCAAATCCAAAACACCTACTAGCGTTGGCGGTAGTACTAGCGCAGGCGCTAGCTGTCGATCGATGAACTGTTAGCGGCGTTCGACGAAATCACGTTCGACGAAAATTTGTTCGACAAACTCTTAGCGGCGTTCGAAGAAATCTCGTTCGACGAAAATTTCCTTCGACAAACTCCTAGCGGCGTTCGACGAAATTTTCGTTCGAAAAACTCTTAGCGGCGTTCGACGAATTCTCGTTCGATGAAATATTGGATTAAGCGCAATTGCCGGGAGAACGTATAGAAGGAGATAGCGCCAGGCGATAGCGAGGAGCAAAGTAGGCAAGAGAGAAAAGTTTCCTCCGATTGAAGATTCTACAGCGCAGAATATGTCCTAATATGGGATAGCGTCGGCGGTAGCACTAGCGCAGGCGCTAGCGCTAAGTCTATAAAAAGGACCCCTTGGCTCCGTCTTCCTAATCCTCTAGAGATCCAGAATTCCAGAGCTTCGTGCCACAGCATAGAGAGGAAGTTTCAGAGAGATACTCCCACAAATCCATAAAGACTAAAGGAGATCCGTGGAGAAGATTTCAACACGCATCATCATCGTGACGAAAGACCGCATCGACTACGATCATACTCTGCGTCTTCGTCTACTTCTCCAAGAGATCCACATAGAGGGAGTTTTACATTATTATCTTTTTATTTCACATCTTTTCTGTAATCGTTTAGTAAATTCGCCTCGTGTTGGCGACTAGGTCTGGGTAGGACTTAGGGCAGAAATTCACCTCGTGTTGGCGACTAGGTCTCGGGTGTAGGTCTAGGGGGTGCTCGAGGCCATATCCGGGGAAGGGTTGCTAGAGCGGCTTGAGGCCGTATCCGGGGAAGGATCGGCTAAAGCCAACCGGTTCGTGGGGATACGAGTCGGTATAGAAAACAAAAAGAGTCTTTCTATTCACTTTGATTTCTAGCTTCGATAAGAGATCAAGTTTTGTAATCATGCTTCTCAAGTTAATAAAATCATGTCTTTACTTTTACTTCACTTGATTTGTCTTGATCTTCTCTAGTTTAATAATCAAAGCTTTTTCAAAGTTATTCAAAATATATCTAAAGTTTTTAAACCCTTATTCACCCCCCCCCCCCCCCAACAAGTGGTATCAGAGCCAGGTAATTCCAAATCGGCTTAACAACCGGGAATAATGGCGTCTCATGATCTCGCTTCTATTAGTGGGGAAAATTTTAATGAAGAAGAAAAATCTCTTGCACCACCTTTATTCGAAGGAAGAAATTATAAAGGGTGGAAATTGTTAATGGAAAGGTTTATTAAAACATTAGATATCAACGCTTGGGATATAACAATAACAAGACCAGCGGATGAATCAAATAAACAAGAGCGTCACCTAAATGCAAAAGATATGCATTATATTTTTTGTGCTTTATCTCAAGATATTTTCAAATTAATATATTGTTTTTCTAGCGCATACAAAGTATGGAAATTTCTTGAAGAGATGTATGATCTTCCTCTCGCATGTATGGAAAAATCACGGGAGGAGAAGGACATACAAGCATCCACCGTTATTCAAGAAGATCTCTCTCATAGCAAAACCATGGAGATCATGGAAATCAACTTAGAAAAAGAGAGCAATACATTAAGAGAAAAAGAAGATGAAAATGCATCAATGGAAGAGGAGTGCCAAAAGGATGTCAAAGGAACTATTTGTTCAAATCATGCCTCTTCTGATTGCACTGTAAGGAAATCAAATTCTCTTATTGTTTGTAATTCTATTTCTACTTTACAATTACTACAAATTACTAAGCGCAAAATTAAGAATTTGAAAAATGCAAATTGTAAATTGCGCTTAGAAAATAAAAGTTTAAAAACAAAAGTTAAAGAAGAATCAAATGCGAATTCATCTAGTCTTACCCATGTCTCTTTAAATGAAACTATTACACCTTGTTTAGAATTTAATAATCTACAAGAAAAAAACAAGGGACTTGAGAAGGAACTTCTTATTGTAAAAGAACAAAATGAAAAATTATGTTTAGAAAATTCATCTTTGATAAATGATTGTGCTAAGTGCAAAGACTATAAAATTGAAATTAAAGAGATGGATGAAACATTTGATGAATATAGAAATAACTATCAAGATCATATAGATTCAATTGTTTCCACTCTTAAAAATAGCACAATCGCTTATAATAAAGCTAGACATAATTTAAAGATTAAAAATAATGAATTAAAAACTAAAATCAACTTGCTTAAAGAAATCATAAAGAAAAATTCTCAAAACATACATTCTCAATATAATACAAAATCCAAAAGCAAGTTGAATATGATTTCTCAAAAGTTGAATAAGCCAAACAATGGAAATAAAAAACTTCAAAAGATTGAAAATGAAATCCCAAAATACAATCATTACTATCATTTACAACATCAATCTTCTCCCAACGTAAAATTAAATGTTCACAAATTTCCTATGAAAAATACTTTCAATAATCATTACAATCATAATCATCAATATAAAGATTATCACAATGGAAATTTCACATATAAGAATAACACTAAACCAAAGTTTGAATGGAGGCCCAAAATTAAAAATGAAACATTAACTTCACATGAAAAGACCCATTCATCACTAACTACCCACAAACCTACACGCTATATTTGGGTACCCAAAGGAAACATCCCACTTGGTCCTCTTTGGATACCTAAATATCTTATTCATTAGTATCCAATCATTTGCATGAAGTAGAAATCAACTAAAAATGAAATATCATTATTCTACTTCATGATATGCCTAACCTTTTTACTTACTTTTGTTTATTTTCTTTTCTTTGAGCCATCATGATATGATCACTTTATATAACTTGTGATATGACTCTCACATATTAAACCAAAAGTCATAAACAAATCAAATTGAATAAAGTTGAATAAAAAGTCATATCATCTCTCAAGTGATCTACTTATCCTTTTTATTTCTATCCTTCTAAATCCATTTCCTAAAAGTCTTATAAAATTTGAAAAACTAAATTTGTTATATGATATTATTAAGACTAAATGAAATAAGTGTCAAAATGGATTTAAAAGGTGTATTTTAGGGGTATTAGGCTAAATTTATAAAATGCGCAAGTTTTGCTTAGGTAGTTATTATATTTGCGTCATTTTCAATTACCCCAAGTATGTTTAATCATAATCATGTTTAAATCGGAATTGAAAAATTGCATGAATATTATTTCACTTATTTATGATCATTTCACTCATGCATATGTTGTGCAAAACTCAATAATTAAGGTTTAATAAATATGAAACTCTAATGAAAATGAAACTCATGTACTAATTTTAACTTCCGCAACTTTTTGCGATTTCTTCTCGTCTCATCACTTCATTAGATAGGCCTTACATTATAAAAACATAATTAAGAAAAATCGGAAGTAAAATCAAAGAAAATCTAGGCCATATGATTAAAATAAGCACTCTCTATGAGCTAACGCCGGCGCTAGGACCTAACGCCGACGCTAGCTCGAGTCTCTGATTTTTTGAAATTTTAAAATTCTGAAAAATGCTTAAAAATATATTAATCTATATGTACTACTCATTTTTGCAATTCTGCCTATAATTGATTTTTGAAAAATCAAATACAAAAATACAAAAGCCAAATTACAAAAAAAAATATATGTTTTGCCTTTGAGTTTTCTGTCATTTGTTTAAATTCTATTTCTAAATGCAAAAATCAAATACAAAAATATAAAACCAAAAAAAATTATCAAAAATTGTTATTTTTTTTAACTTATCTTTTCTATTTACATGTATCTTGCGAAAGGGTGATTTGGGCTATCATCCCATCATATCACCTAGTACCGGGTGAACCTCTCATAGGGTAGTCCTCGGGAAGTCCAAGATCAGATTATAAGAGTTCAAACTTTAAATTAAAATTATTTCGCAAAAATATCAAAAATACTGTATGGACTTTATTGAAAAAATCAAGCATGATTTAATCTATTATTTAGAACGTCTATAATGTTGCAATTTATCTTTTCAAACCACTTTGAACATTGTTTTCATCATGCTTTGATATATCTATTAATATGTGCATCAATTATATTGAAAAAGTTGTGTAGAACTACGCTTAGCATGCCTCTAAGTATGAGTAAATTTTTATGTTTGATAATGATCTTTATTCACTCAATTATTTTGGCATTGTCTACATGTGTGTTTAATCTAAGAATGCTTGTGTATGTTTTGTAATAGTACAATGAAATAAAATTGCACAAGTATCTTACCTACACAACCTTTGTTTGCACTTTAAAAGTTAAGAAAAGTGGTTATATTTTTATAAATTGCATTGGTTTGCAAAACAAGTGTATTCGGAGAACTTTGTACAAAACAAAAATCATAAAATAAAGTGACAAAGATAACTCCACCAAGCACTACTTGAACCTCTTGATAAGTCTTAATAAGCGTTGTGAGGTTGAGCACCTTGGAAAGAATAGTAAAGTATCTTGTGCAAATCAAATCTTTCTTTCAAAATATAAACCACTTACTCTTAAAGTACACCGGATCACTATTCTCAATATTAAAAATAAAATATGTGATCCCCAAGCACTACTTTGCACCCTGATAAGTCTTAATGAGCATTGTGTGTGCAAAGCACCTTGGTAGTTGTACATTTTTGTTTGTGCATTGAAGTGTGTGGAAGTAAAATTATTTGTGTTTTATTGTGCTCTTCACTTTACATATCTCTTGTATTTTTTATTAAAACATTTGTTTACTCTATTCAAAATACACTTATGTGCACATCATTATCTTCCATAACACTTCTTCTCATGAGTATTGGATCCTAATGCAAATTCTATACTACTCTTTATTTATGAAATGCACTAGATAACCTAGCATGCTCTCTACAATGTTTGGTATGTTTTTGAAATTGTGAATTAAAATAACATTGTAGTAATCTCTTTTTGATAACATTATTTCATGCTTGGTTACTTTATTGTCAAACTTAAAGATTTTAATTGAAAAATGATTTACAAAAACATCTTCTTTTTGAACTTGAACTCATATATCTTTTTATGGATCATCATTGATTACAATAAGATGTTTCTTGTATTTCTATAAGTCTTCCGCATCATCACCATATATTTCTACCTTGCGCTTTCATGCTTATATCAAAGTCTTAAATACCAAAATTCCTTTTTCAACAAATGGTAGACTTGCTTGGTAGAATTTATGTTGGTTATTCTAACACAAATATTCTAATGCTAAAACTCTGATTTATTTCTATGAAAATATTGTTAACTCTGATTTATTAATGGATTAGCTATGTGAACTTTTCTTTAAAAATTAAAATATAAACCCATAGGCTATGAACTTATCACTAAATTTAAATGCTTAATGTCTCCAATAATTATTATCCATGACTTCATTTCTCACCATAGCGGGGGCGTAGGGTGGTAGACATTAAATAACCTTTATCTCTAGTCATGTCTTGTCCTTAACCGAGGAGGGTTCCAGTGGGGCCTTGCGAGGCACTGGGGGGAAGAGTGCTAGGTTGAGTTGTGTCTAGTGTTTGCATATGGGACTAACACCCCAACCTACGTCATGTATGCAGCTCCTCATGCCCATCCGTCACTTAGTACGGGGCTAGGGTGTAGACATATTGTCTGGGTAGTTTAGTTACTTGGAAATCATTACATTTTGTTTATGCTACAAACTCTGATTTATGAAAATGTTGTAATACTCAAACTCTGATCTATTTAAATGAAAAGTATTCTAAAACTCCTTATCATTTCCTTCTCTACAAGCTCGATCATGCTTTTATCTTATTATCAATTTTTAAGTGGTGTCCTTACCCGCTTTTGCTAATAACAAAAGGGGGAGAACTAACATGATAAATATAATCTGCTATCAAAATATAATGTTTAATTAAGATGATAGCTTACATATTAGGGGAGCATTCACTTAGGGGGAGCACTTATTTAGGGGGAGCAATTCTAAATGCTAAAATCGTAAATTATCCTAAGTCGTCACTCTCACACACACACAAGTATGTTTCTTCATGCTTATATATTAATGCTCTGATTTATCATTAATGGATTTGTTATTATCAAAAGGGGGAGTTTGTTGGAACATGGTCTTCCGCATCTCCAAGGTTTGAGAATAACAAATCCTATGTCTATTTGATCTTGTGTGTTTAAGTGTGCAGGACAACAAAGTCCACATGACTCAAGGATTACATAAGAAGGTTGCCCCCAAAGTTGAGCCGTCAAATCCAAAACACCTACTAGCGCTGGTGGTAGTACTAGGGCAGGCGCTAGCTGTCGTTCGATGAACTGTTAGCGGCGTTCGACGAAATCGCGTTCGACGAAAATTCGTTCGACAAACTCTTAGCGGCGTTCGATGAAATCTCGTTCGACAAAAATTTCGTTCGACAAACTCCTAGCGGCGTTCGATGAAATCTCGTTCGATGAAATTTTCATTCGACAAACTCTTAGCGGCGTTCGACGAATTCTCGTTCGATGAAATATTGGATTAAGCGCAATTGCCGGGAGATAGAAGGAGATAGCGCCAGGCGATATCCGATAGCGCAGGCGATAGCGAGGAGCATGATGAGTCCTGATCATATACACATTTATGGACTCATCCGGGCCGTTATTTAGTCATTTCTCCGCACTTTAGCCTTGTTATAGCTTATATTTGATAATCCATGCTAGGTGCACATCTAGGCCCACTTTGGTGTGATTTTTTGTGCTTATTGTCATTAGTAGTATTCATGTGCTGTTAAGTGCCACTTTCAGTGGCTAGATCTGTGGTTGTGCGGGAATAGGAGTCGTGCAAGTGTTCCCGGTGCAATTCTGCACAGGAACACTGCGCACGATCGCTGGTTCTATTGCGCACGACCACTGGTCGTGCGCCACTGATCGTGTGCACTTAACCCTTTTTCACGAGTTCTGTTTGGTGCAGTGCGCACGACCACCAACGCCAGTGCGCACGACCACCGGTCGTGCGCCACTGCTCGTGCGCACTTATCATTAAAATTCTGAGTTCTGTTTGCTGTATTGCGTACGACCATCAACGCTAGTGCGCACGACCACCGATCGTGCGCCACTGGTCGTGCGAACATCATCTTCTATAAATTCTGTTTCTTGCAGGTTCCACCCAGCCAGGCGCACGATCACAGGATTCTAGTGCGCACGACCACTGGTCGTGCGCCAATGATCGTGCGCGCTGTTTAATTCAGCGCCTATATAATGACCTGATCGCGAATTAGGTCGGTATCACGTATTTGGACTCCGTTCAGTCCGCCGTTTTCGCCATTTCCAGAGGTTTTTCACCCCCTAGGCCTCCTCCATCATCCAAGGGCTTGAAAGAAGAGATTCTACACTCATTTTGATCGCTAAGGAAGAAGTTCTTCGCACTAGACGTGACCGGATGGTAAATCGCTGGAGAAGACGGGTCCACTGGGAGGTGTGACAGCCCTCCTCTACCCCGGACGCAGTTGGGACCGAGCTAGGACGCGGATTGACAACCCGGTGCTTCCTACCGTGAATCTACAACGAGACTCCGGATTCGGTCGTATTTCTTGCCTTTTTCTTCTACTTGTGTGGTTATATTTGTTGTATTCTCTTTATCTTGATGATGAACACTATGAATCATGTTTAGTATTGTTTATTTCATGTTTATGAAATCAATTTGTTCATTTGTGTTAATGAGGTGCCCCCCCCATCAATTTTCCGTTCCACCACCATGTCCGGTGCCGCACTAGCAATTGCTAGTGGCGTGCTTGTCGATGAGGTGCTTGCGACCCTCAATCCGTAAGCCTACTCGCCCATTCGGCCACCGAAGCGTGGCATCGCGGCCCGTATTCCACTCGCCTAACGAAGCAGCGCGCTCAAGGCCTGCATAGCTCGTTCCCGTTAGCCTTCTCGTCCATCCGCCCTTTCGACGCAGCGCGCTCAAGGCCTGCCTAGTTTCCATCCCGCCGATCGAAGCATTGCATAGCGGCATTGCATAGGAGTAGGCGTAGTATTTACTTTTGTTTGCAAACCTCAAAGCCCCTTTCGTTCGCATTCCATCTACCGCAGGACTTCGATCTCAAGTCCTTCCTCGATAATAAACTCCACCTTACTGTGTTCCTCAAGAGACCGACACTCGGGAATCCTATTCCCAAAATTTATTACTTGCGCGACCGGTGCACTTGCCGAATCCTCGCAACAAGTTTTTGGCGCCGTTGCCGGGGAACACAGTCGTGTGAGTTTTCTTGAGAGGGAGACGAGAGATAGTTGTTCTTTCTTTGTGTTTAGCCGCATTTCTATTTTTTTTGTTTTGCCTTTATTTCGTCTTTCCCTATTTTAAAGTTTTAGGCAAGTTTAAATCTAAGGAGCTTTATTAGTTGTGTGGATTTTCCTTGCAAAGAATTCCTGCTTCATTTTATCTGCTTTAATTATTGAAAATGTCGTCATGGGGTATTTCGCCTAGCTTTAATGATAAGATGGTTTATTATTTAGATCAAATGAATGAGTTGAATGCTGGGCAGTGTAGGAACATTGTTTGCTTATTGTGTCGAGGAGAGGGTCATGAATTGAAGGACTGTCCTAGTCTTTTCAAGCCTGACCGCCGCTCCTCCACTCAGGGCGACATTGTCCCTATCACTCCTTCTTTACCCATGGAGGCAATTGTGCCCTCTATCCCTGAGCCTGTTTTGTGCATGGATTCCTCACTCCCTGTGTATGGCTTCACTCCTAGTGATGATGATCACTCATCTATTAGCCAACAAGGAGAGGAATGTGAGCTCCTAGATGCACCTGAGCATGATGAGGAAAGTATTCTTTCCATCGGGGAGGCTTTAGCAGATCTTTTTACGGAGGAACCAAATCTTTGTGTTTTTCCAGTTTCTTTGCACGATTTTTCTACACACATTCTGTACGATCCTATCAAAGTAAAGGAGCAGGGTGATGCTTCAGACTCGGAGGATGCTCCGAGGTGGGTTGAGGAGGATACTCCTTCTGTTGAGGAGGTTTGCACTTCCTCATGGGACGAGGAGGTCCAACTCACCACCGAGGCCCTTGAGTTCTTGGGTTCCCCTCGCCATGATACTTACGATGATGATAGTGATCTATCCTTGGATCCTGCTGGGAGTGAGACTGGGATCACTCCCCTGATGATTGATTATTTATGTCATTCTTCTCTTTTATTTCCTGACCCCCTTTCTTCATCTGAGCCTGTGCAGGTTGAGTCTTCACAGGTACATCAGGAGGACTTGGAGCTTTTTGCTCAAGTCAATGATGAGAGTATCCTCTCATGTGAGGAGGTTTATTCCCCCTCCTTTGAGGAAGCTCCACTCATTGCCTTTTCTTCCTGCCACCTTGTTGTTGATGATACCTTGCTAAGCAAGGATGTGTTTTGTGAGATGAGTGAGGACCAGGCCTCCTCCTTTTCTTACATTCTCTACCCTCTACCTGTGAGGAGCAGGTATCTATATCTAGGTAGAGGGGTGACTGTTCTATCACCGTATCGGTACCCGCAACCGAAACGGATATTGGAACAGTTACCTGTGCATTTTCTCTTCCATAGGCCCATTAGCTAGGACCTTTATGTTTTCAAATAAGTCGTGCTGGGATGACAGTAACCCCAGTAGTTATCTTTCTTTTTCCTGAAATTTTATTTTGTCTAGTTTAGTTAAGTTTTGTTAAGGCTGTGAATACCTCGTTGCTTGTGCTGATTCCTGTTTGTGCGTAAACTGCACAGTGGATGGACATTTTACTAAAATTTTGGCCGCTTGAAAATTCCTAAGGCGCACGATCACTGGTCGTGCGCACTACTTATCGCGCACGACCATTGGTCGTAAGATCGGCCCAGATTTTTATAAAATGCCCGTCCGCCCGAGCCTTTCACGCACGATCTAGGGCTTTCGTTTTTCGTCGTCCGTGCGCCGTCTCCGCTGGGTTGCCGCCGATCGTGCGCCCGCCTTCCTTCCGGTGAGCCCACTTCCGATTCTTCTCTTTCCTTTGCCCTCCTACCACCATGAGCTCCAGAGATCGCCAAAAGGTCTACCAACGCTCCGGCCGCTCTTCCGCCTCTCCTGCTCAGATCCTCGCTAGGATGGCTACTTTTTCCAAAGATTCGCACACGAGGTGATTCAACTCTCTCAAGGAGAAGCCATTCCTATCGCAGCGTCTGGTGGATTGGAACGAGTTAAATTCCATCGGCGACAATGGAGAGTTGGGGGAGGCCGTCCGCCAACGCTATTATTTCGATCATTGGAGTGGGGTGTTCGAGTGCAATGACCTCGGCTACCGGGAGCTTACCTTGGAATTTCTCGCAACGTTTGAGTGGGATGTGTTGCCCTCCGGTCAACGTCCGGGAAAGTGCTCTTTCCGAATTTTGGGCAAGGTCTTCACTCTATCCTTGTCTGAGCTGGCGGTGCATGCTGGATTTTACACTGAAGCCGAGGCTGCGGCGATCCCTTTTCTGGATTTGGATGTCTCCTTCCCTGATGGCGTCACCCTGCGTGCTGCGTGGTGTGCGCTCACGGGTCATGATGAAGAATATGTTGCCAGGAAAAGCAAATCTACCTGGATCGTCGCGCCTGCTCTCCGTTTCCTGCAGCACGTCCTTAGCCACTCTCTTGTCGCCCGTGCCCTTAGTCAGAACGTGGTGGGGTGGCAAGATCTGATCTCCCTTTATAGTATGGAATTTCAGCAGCCCTTGCATCTCGGCTACATGCTTGCTTTCTTCTTCCATCACGAGGCCACCTACGGTCTCACAGGTGCCATTGGTGGTGCCTACTATATTACCCGCATTGCCAAAAGCCTGGGGGTTTGGAGTCATCTGCCTCCGATGGTGCAGGTGACTGCGCCCTCCTTCATCACTCGGGCCACCATGGTGAGTTTCCATCTATTACGGGTCGTGGGGAAGAAGAGTAGTAGACGCTTTGTGGTTGTGATGCCGGGAGATGCGCCTAGGGAGAGGCAAGGCGACGAGGAGCACGGAGAGCCGGCTGAGCCGCCAAACACTCACCGCGAGGTAGCCCTTCCGCAGCCGCGAAGTCATTCATTTCAGCAGGAGCGGAGAGCCAAGGAGGAGGGCAGTTCTTCTAGAGCGCCGGAGGTGCCAAGTTTCGATCGGCGCCTCTCCGATCTGGAAGCGAACCAGTATTGGCTGACGGATTTCGTTTATCAGCAAGCATTGCGGGGAGGGTTAAATATTCCCCCACCTCCGGGTCGGGCCACATCATCTTCCAGACCGCCGCCGTCCGTTGTTGTTCTAGATAGCGACAGCGACGACGAGTGATCTTTCTCCCTGCATGCGAGCTATTCTAAGCCTTGTTGTCTGTTTTCACTTGTTGCTTTTTAGGTCTTTTGTTGAGTCGTTCGAACTCCTTCTCTTTTGTTAACTGTAATAATGACATTTTGCTTGTGGATGCTCTTCTGGGCATAGTTTTATGTATCCAGCTTATTCTGTTCCCTTATTTTGTGTGCGAGTGCTTAATATTAATTGCAGGAACAGGTTCCCTCCCATGGGTGATAACCCAGATTTCTTGATTTTTAGTGCTCTCACATGTTTAGTTCAGTTTTTACTATTTTTGTTGTTCTAGTGTGTCACTTTCAGGTGGCCTTTGTTCCTTGTGATGGCGGATGCTGCGGACTGCTTTTGATCGTAAACACCAATCGTCTGGTATGCTCAATTCTGAGCATTGGGTAACACTTTCTCCCCTCTTTTAGCTTCAAAGTTCTAGATATATTGTTTAGCTTAAGTTTGGGGGAGCGGTTGTTGTTATCCACTGTGCACGAGTTGCACCGCATACTAGAAGGTTGATTCTTATTTATCCTATCATTATCATTGTTTTTCATTTTTCACACACCATTTCACCCATTTGAGTGCGCGCTTATCTTTTTTTGTTGTGCCGCTTAAACTATCCTGGTTGGAAAGTGAAATAGGTTGTTAACGTAGGAATTATTATTTGGAGTGCGATGTTGACTCATGTAGTGTTCTAGTCACTTTGCATGCTATGGTAGAGTTTGAGTAGAACTAGATTTTCTTTATGCATCTAATTTATGTTTAGTATTTCTGCGTAAATTTAGATTTAATATACTCAAGTGGTGAATTCGCATGAAATTGACGATAACCCGGTGTTGTGTGTGTGAGATTGCTAGTCGTGTGTTGCTCGAGTCGGGAGGAAGGTTTACCTTTCTCGTGGGCTAAGAACTTGCCCCAAGCGACTCTCGAAGCATGGGTGAGAGCGACTCGTCGAGTTAAACATGATGTAGGCCACCATTTGGCTAGTTTGAGCTTTGTTATTCCATGTCCTTTTCGTTCGCCGTTGCAAGCCCATTTTGTGCCTACCATTCCTTTGTACAGCCCCTCTTCATCCACCAAAGCCTGAAGCCTATCCTACTCCCGCAACCAAAATGTTTTTAACTGCGCTCATAAGTCTCAACTTGTGTGGTGTGTGGAATCATTGTGTCATGAAAGGAAAATAAAGTCTATCTGCTGATTTTGAACCAACCGGAGGATATATAAAAGAAGTAAAAGATGTTAAAAGAAAAAAAAAATTATTTTGAAAAAAAATCCTTCCGAGCTAAATAGAAAATCTGTTGGTATTTGTGAAGTAGGCCGTGTGCACACCTGGTTTTCATGATAAGTCTGGGGGTGTGTCACACGAGCATAGTTGTTGGTCTTGCGTGGTGCAGCGTTCCGTTAGCTCACTTGGGTTGCGTAGCCGCCGTGTTTAACTTTGAATATCATACCGTAACCTAAGCCCCGTTTTAATCCTATAAGCCCTACTGATTTGATTTGCAAGTTTGCTAGCGCCGTGGAGAGAGTGTGACCGGGCAAGCGTATGGTTCACGACGTTGATGGATTTCAGCGGAGTTATTCCTAAGCCCCGATCTTTTGCAACACCCGCCTCAGTGTCTCGTCACTTTCATACCGGGCATGATCGTCAAATTCTTCATAACTCACCAATTGAGTACATCTAAATCTTTAATTACGCTTTAATACTCTTGTAAATTAGTTAGCATAGTTAGAATCTCCTTCTACTAAATTCTCTACTTGCATGCGTATGGTACTTCGCACCGTACTCCTTTGTGTAATTCTCTTTGTTAATTATCGTTTTCACGCTCCGCCGGATTCGTTTGCTCGGGACGCGCAAACAGTTAAGTCTGGGGGTGTGATGAGTCCTGATCATATACACATTTATGGACTCATCCGGGCCGTTATTTAGTCATTTCTCCGCACTTTAGCCTTGTTATAGCTTATATTTGATAATCCATGCTAGGTGCACATCTAGGCCCACTTTGGTGTGATTTTTTGTGCTTATTGTCATTAGTAGTATTCATGTGCTGTTAAGTGCCACTTTCAATGGCTAGATCTGTGGTTGTGCGGGAATAGGAGTCGTGCAAGTGTTCCCGGTGCAATTCTGCACAGGAACACTGCGCACGATCGCCGGTTCTATTGCGCACGACCACTGGTCGTGCGCCACTGATCGTGTGCACTTAACCCTTTTTCACGAGTTCTGTTTGGTGCAGTGCGCACGACCACCAACGCCAGTGCGCACGACCACCGGTCGTGCGCCACTGCTCGTGCGCACTTATCATTAAAATTCTGAGTTCTGTTTGCTGTATTGCGCACGACCATCAACGCTAGTGCGCACAACCACCGATCGTGCGCCACTGGTCGTGCGAACATCATCTTCTATAAATTTCGTTTCTTGCAGGTTCCACCCAGCCAGGCGCACGATCACAGGATTCTAGTGCGCACGACCACTGGTCGTGCGCCAATGATCGTGCACGCTGTTTAATTCAGCGCCTATATAATGACCTGATCGCGAATTAGGTCGGTATCACGTATTTGGACTCCGTTCAGTCCGCCGTTTTCGCCATTTCCAGAGGTTTTTCACCCCCTAGGCCTCCTCCATCATCCAAGGGCTTGAAAGAAGAGATTCTACACTCATTTTGATTGCTAAGGAAGAAGTTCTTCGCACTAGACGTGACCGGATGGTAAATCGCTGGAGAAGACGGGTCCACTGGGAGGTGTGACAGCCCTCCTCTACCCCGGACGCAGTTGGGACCGAGCTAGGACGCGGATTGACAACCCGGTGCTTCCTACCGTGAATCTACAACGAGACTCCGGATTTGGTCGTATTTCTTGCCTTTTTCTTCTACTTGTGTGGTTATATTTGTTGTATTCTCTTTATCTTGATGATGAACACTATGAATCATGTTTAGTATTGTTTATTTCATGTTTATGAAATCAATTTGTTCATTTGTGTTAATGAGGTGCGCCCCCATCAATTTTCCGTTCCACCACCATGTCCGGTGCCGCACTAGCAATTGCTAGTGGCGTGCTTGTCGATGAGGTGCTTGCGACCCTCAATCCGTAAGCCTACTCGCCCATTCGGCCACCGAAGCGTGGCATCGCGGCCCGTATTCCACTCGCCTAACGAAGCAGCGCGCTCAAGGCCTGCATAGCTCGTTCCCGTTAGCCTTCTCGTCCATCCGCCCTTTCGACGCAGCGCGCTCAAGGCCTGCCTAGTTTCCATCCCGCCGATCGAAGCATTGCATATCGGCATTGCATAGGAGTAGGCGTAGTATTTACTTTTGTTTGCAAACCTCAAAGCCCCTTTCGTTCGCATTCCATCTACCGCAGGACTTCGATCTCAAGTCCTTCCTCGATAATAAACTCCACCTTACTGTGTTCCTCAAGAGACCGACACTCGGGAATCCTATTCCCAAAATTTATTACTTGCGCGACCGGTGCACTTGCCGAATCCTCGCAACAGAGCACAATAGGCAAGAGAGAAAAGTTTCCTCCGATTGAAGATTCTGCCGCGCAGAATATGTCCTAATATGGGATAGCGCCGGCGGTAGCACTAGCGCAGGCGCTAGCGTTAAGTCTATAAAAAGGACCCCTTGGCTCCGTCTTCCTAATCCTCTAGAGATCCTGAATTCCAGAGCTTCGTGCCACAACATAGAGAGGAAGTTTCAGAGAGATACTCCCACAAATCCATAAAGACTAAAGGAGATCCATGGAGAAGATTTCAACACGCGTCATCATCGTGACGAAAGACCGCATCGACTACGATCATACTCTGAATCTTCGTCTACTTCAGCAAGAGATCCACATAGAGGGAGTTTTACATTATTGTCTTTTTATTTCACATCTTTTCTATAATCGTTTAGTAAATTCGCCTTATGTTTGAGACTAGGTCTGGTTAGGACTTAGGTCAAAATTTCGTCTCGTGTTGGCGATTAGGTCTCGGGTGTAGGTCTAGGGGGTGCTCGAGGCCATATCCGGCGAAGGGTTGGCTGGAGCGGCTTGAGGCCGTATCCGGGGAAGGATCGGCTAAAGCCAACCGGTTCGTTGGGATACGAGTCGATATAGAAAACAAAATGAGTCTTTCTATTCGCTTTGATTTCTAGCTTCGATAAGAGATCAAGTTTTGTAATCATGCTTCTCAAGTTAATAAAATCATGTCTTTACTTTTACTTCACTTGATTTGTCTTGATCTTCTCTAGTTTAATAATCAAAGCTTTTTCAAAGTTATTCAAAATATATCTAAAGTTTTTAAACCCTTATTCACCCCACCCCCCCTCTAAGGGCGCCTACCGATCCAACAGAACTTGCCAAGGTTCTGCATTCGACGACCTCATTCTGCGTTCGACGAACTCTTCTCTGCATTCGACGAAATTCTCTCAGCGGTCGATGAAAGCTCGTCTCAGCGGTTGACCAAGTCTCAGCGTTCAACGAACCTCCCAGTCTCAGCGTTCGACGAACTCAGCTCTGCGTTCGAAGAATAAGTATCAGATGTTCAGATCGATGAAAGTATTTTCTCAGCTCGACGAACTTAGTTCTCCAACCAGGCCAGCAGATAAGTTCTCTCAGTTCGACGAACTCCAGCGTTCGTTCGATGAACTCAGTCTGTGTTCGACGAATATCTTCAGGTCGACGAACTCATCTCTGAGATCGACGAATCCAATTTTGTTCGACGAACTTGTTTCTCAGATCGACGAAAATTTCTCTACAGCAGATTTATTTCAGAAGATCAGTTATAATATTCTCTGAACACAGATCTTTCAGCAGCGGCTCTATTATTCCAGATAAGTCAAGGATTATATCCTTCCTTTTTATATTATTCCTTTCCATTCTCTTCCCGAGAAAATAGCCGTTTGGCGGAAAAGGATATCATTAATTAAAAAGAAAAAGGAATTTAAGTCTTGCGTGCAGTTCCAAGGAAATATTAAATGCAGATTATTTTATTCCTTATTCTGTTGATTCAAATTTCAAATCAGAGACATATTGAAAAATAAAAAAGGAAGAAGATACACACTTTTAATGACAGCAATTACAGGAACTCAATAACAAAAGTTGTCGACAGAGAAGAATACCATTCTTCAGAAGGTTACAGGAAGAAAAGATGAACAAAAGTTTTACAGATCATCTTCATCTTCTTCCTCAAGCAGCACTCATACGCTGAGAACTTCAACACAAATCATCCTCTCAGTTTTTGCTGCAAGATCAGATCTTCAAAGAGCAACAATAATCTGAGGAACTTATTCTCTCAGATTCATCAGCTATAGGAAGATCAGTACATTCAAGAGAAAGCTCCAGCCATCTACTGTCACACATTTTATATCAGATAGGGGGGCTTTACAACATCATTTCACTAGAGTCTTCTCTCAGAATATTGACAGAGAAGAACATCTAAACCCTTCTTATCTCATCTTGTACAGGGTTATAACTCCCTTCAAAAGTTAACCCCTTGGTGGCAGGGCACCTGATCAAAAACCTGTAGTTTGGTTAGAGCACCTGATCAAAAGCTCCTTGGTGTGTGGACACCTGATCAAAACCCATTGGTGGCAGGGCACCTGATCAAAAACCTGTAGTGGAATCCTACCAAGTGTAGTAGAAGAGTAGACGTACCCAGGTTTAGTGGGGAACTACTATAAAATCCTTGTGTCCTCTGTGTTGTGATTTTTTGTGTGTTGTGCTGTGTGCTGTGATTTGTTTTATAACTCACTCAATACACATATAAGTATCACTATTTTAATTCCGCTATAAAAATAAGTGAAAAACTTTTTAATACTCTATTCACCCCCCCTAGAGTAAATCTAAGATCTAACCTCACTTTCAATTGGTATCAAAGGACTTTCCACTGATACCAGAGGACTTTCACTGGCCATTTGGAAAATATCCCTATATTCATCCTTTTCCCTAGAGGGATGGGCACTCCTTTTGACTTGCACACAGTTGGATAGTTGTGGAAGAGCGCCTGTCTCATGATTCTCATATATGCATTTTCTTTGTGAGCATATTTGTGGTCAATCATTTTCAGGAGGCATATCCCCCAGTTTATCTTCTTCTTAAGGACTAGAACACTCATGATCTGCAGCTGATGCTTGGGGATAGCATCATGAGCTGAGATTTTGCAAAGGAGCACCTTCCCTACTATATCAGCAAGGAATTTATATTCTTCTGTAAGATCAATCTTCTTCAGATTGATGGCCTTTTCTTTCTTGAACTGCATGATCTCTAGAACCTTTTTGATCTCTTCCCCTGTCAGTTCATCTAAGTCACTGCCACTTGTAAGATCAAATGTTTGATTTAGTAATTCCTCTGTTATATGTACATCTGTCTCAGAAACTTTCCCATTGAGGGAGCCATCATTTCCTATTTGCATATTATCCTTGAACTCTGTCAGTTCAGTATTAAGAATCTTGCATCTTGTGGACATCAACTTTATTAGCCCAGCGGTATGGAATAAGCCGAGAATGACTTTGAAGCTTTCGACAGCAGCATTAAATGAGTCAGCATCCACGTCAAAACCAAAGTTTATCTAGGGAGGTGCCATTGATTCTGAAGTACCCACAAAAAGGGACAAAAGAGAGAGAAAGAGACGAGAGAAAGATGCAATAAAGCTGGAGGGAAGGAGGGCACAAGAGAGGAAAGAGAGAATTTGAAAGCGTAATGAATTCGACGCCTAAGTTGCTTAAAAGAAGATGATTCATCGCAACTTAGGGTTGTAGTTGACGCATCGTCGACAAAATTAATATTCAGCACGCCAAAACCTATCGAGGCAGCTTCTAGAAGTGACTCTGCGCGCGCTTGTCATGTCGACGCTGCGTCGATTAGAACTCGACGCACCTTCGAATTTGACGAGCAACTATTAAATCGACGTTTCCGTAGATATGAAGTCGACGTTGTGTCGAGTGCTATTCGAATTGTCTGATTTAGACGGCTTTCGACGCTGGTGCCGAATAGAATTATATGGTATGTCGAATTCTATTCGACGCAACACAAATTATCTGTTGCATATTGCTTTCGAAGCAAGCATCGAGTAAAATTAGACGGTACGTCGAATTCTATTCGACGCGACTCTGAATAAATAGTTTTAATTTCTTAGAAAGTTCTTGCTATTTTTTCCAGTAATATTTTTATTGAAAATAGTATTTATACTATTATTTTCATGAACCAAAGAAGATAATAAGAGTATTCAGAGAAGAGATCACTCCCTTGTTGGATTTAGTTTTTATTAAGTCATAGTTCTTCCTTCCCCTTCCATTATCTCCTAGGGGGATCCTACCTAATCCTGCACAAGTAGCTCAAACATTAGAAGGAACCCAGGTTACCTTGTCCATTTTCTTTTACCATTACAGGGTTCTATGAAAGAATATAAGGGTCTTTCATGATATCCTTTTGTATGGCAGAGAATGAGTTTATCAAACCTTGATTTATTATTTTGGTACTTGAAATGTGTATAAAATGTATCTAAATATAATAAATCAGCAGAGTGTTTAACTATTCTACTTTTGGCTTTAGCCTTTTTATTGTTGTTGGTTAATTTCTCTGCATTACTCTTGCCTAAAGATTTCTTTACATTATTTAGAAGTACTTTATTAAGCACAGTTATTTTATTTGAATTATTAATTTCCTGATCCTTAGTTAGTGCACTCCTCTCACTTGTTTGAAAATCACTGGGTCTAATAAATCTAACTGGATTTTTCCAGGCTGGTCTACTAGTGATTTCAGTGCTAGTGCAAGGGTCTGCTCCTCGACCTAGGTGTTTAAATCTCATGGAGAGATGTTGTGTAATATCTTTGAGCTTTTGAATCCTCCCATTGAGAGAGTCCTCAAAGGCCTTTGCCTTTGTTAGCTCTTCTTTCAATTTTTTATTTTCATTTCTTATCTCAATCAATTCTATTTCTTTATCCTAAATTTCATTTCTCAAATCATTATTTAATGAATATAATTCATCTTTCTCGAAGTTTTCTAATTCTTCCCTATCTGTTTCTAATTCTTTTTGTATTTTGAGGAAATCATTACAAAATTATGTAAATCAATTTTTAAAATCATCAGAATTGAAATCAAAATTATCAAACAGAGATACATGTTCTTCTTCATCATCTAAGGATATCCCTAATGCCATCATGCAGGCTGCTTCAGCATCTTTTTCTTCATCACTCTCTGATGAAGAGGAGCTTAGCTCTGCTTCACAGTCACTCCAGATTTCAGCAATGAAACATTTGCCCTTCTTCTTGTCTTTCCTTCTTCTGCTCATCTTTGTTGCTGTTTTTGTCCCTTTGTTCCTGTGGGCACTCAGGGGCTATGTGCCCTGACTTGTTGCAGGAGAAGCAAATCACTTCCTTCTTTTGATTCTTATCAAATCTAGGCTTTGAGCTCCTCTCTCTTCTCCTTTAGTCTTCTGTCTTGACCCACTTTCTAAATCTCCTTGCTAGGAGACTGAACATTTCATCTTCAGGAGTGGAGGGCTCTCCTTCAGCAACTTTCAGAGCAAGGCTCCTTTGCATAGGAGTTGAAGGTGTCTCTTTTGCCTCTGTTTCAGCTCCGCTTTTCAATAGCACTCATATGATTTAAGCTTTCCTAGCAAAGCATCAGTAGAGATCTCTCTATGGCATCTAGACTCTCTGATGGCCAAATCCTTGAGTCTCATAAGCTTGGGAAGCACATGAGGATCTTATCATTGATCTCTATCAAGGATATCTCCTTGTCCAGACTCTTTAGCTCATTGATAATGATGTTGAATCTGTCATACATTTCAGCAACACTTTCTTCAGCTTTCTTTTGAAAGTTCTCATATTAGGATATGAGAAGGGACATCCTGTCCTTTCTTTCAACAGAACTTCCTTCTACCATTCTGGAAAGAGATTCCCAAATCTCTTTTGCTGATTGGCAGTCAGCTACTTTCTGGAAAATGTCATCTGGCATTATGGAAACCAAAATGTTCATAGCCTTGACATCACATGCCTTCTGCTTCTTCTCAGCCTCTGTTCACTCATTCCTTGGGACAGCTTCCAGGGTTGAAGATCCACTGGCATCTTGTCTGACTGGATCTGGGGGACCTGAAATTATAACATCAAAGTTGTCTTCATCAATAGAGTTTATGTAAATCTTTATTCTAGCCTTCTAGAGTGTGAACTTATTTAGGATACACACTGGTGATCTTGTTAATGCATAATCCTTAGAGTTTTTGATTAATTTAAAATAGAGAAATGAGAGTGAGGAGATCTTTTGATCAAGGTGTTAACCATTTAATGATCAACCTCCCTCTGATACCAATTGAAAGTGCACAGTGTGCCTCTATGTATTCTCTAGAGGGCGGTGAATAGAGTTTTAAATATTTTCTATCCTAATTATGCACACACAATAAAAACTCTAAGTATTATGCAATCAGCAATCCAATAGACAGAATAAAGAAAACACAGATTGCAGGAAATCAAAACACAGAAAGAATGAAATAGGTACAGCATAAAAAATCAACACATAAAGGACACATGAATTTTTATAGAGGTTCCCCAAAATATGAGCACTCCTCGAATCCTCCCCCCATCCCGCCGAAGTTTTAGACCAACATTAAGAGGAGTAGAATAGCTCTTCCCATCCTGCATGCTGAATCGCTTAACGATCCGCTCCGCATAATCCTTCTGGGAAATGAGCACCCCATCCTTCTTCCTCTCCACCTCGAGTCCAAGGAAATGATGAAGCTCCCCCAGATCCTTCATCGCGAATATGATAGCTAACTCAGCTCGAAGTCTAGCTACCTCCATCTCAAAATTTCCGTGACGATCATATCATCAACGTATAACAACACAAAGACATGAAGCTCCCCCATCTTCTTTACGAACAAGCTTGAATCAGAATCAAAAGCAAGTATCCGCAGAACTGGAGGTATTCCGCTATCTTACCATACCATACCCGAGGTGCATGTTTCAAGCCGTAAAGAGCCTGCTTGAGCTTACACACATGTCTTGGATAAACTTCAAAATATAACCAGGTGGCTGATCCATGAAAATATCCTTGTCAATCTCACCGTAAAGGAAAGCATTCTTCATGTCGAGTTGCCAAATTTTCCAACATTCGCAAGCTGCCAATGCGATCACCACCCGAACTGAAGTCATCTTGGCAACAGGGCTGAATGTTTCTTCATAATCCTCCCCATACTTCTAAGAGAACCCTCGAGCTACCAGGCGAGCCTTGTACCGCTCGATGCTATCACCAGCCTTCTTCTTCAGCTTGAAAACCCACTTGCAAGTCACAGGAGTAACACTCTCAACCTTAAGCACAAGGTCCCAAGTCTCATTCTTCCTGAGGGCAGCCATCTCTTCATCCATGGCATATTCCCACTCCTTGATTCCAGTGGCGTTTTCAAAACAAGATAGTTCTCTCTCATCTAGGGGACCTGCGAAGAAATATGAGACGAAGCTCACCAAGTTTCCCCCTGTATACCGATCTGGTGGAATGATTGTCCTTTTGGACCTCCACAGAGCTTTACTCTGATCCACCTCTTTAGCTACCTTTTCTGGACTAGCTCTCCTTTCAGGCATACTTGGAGCATTGCTCCCCCTGCTTCTAGAACCTGAAGCACCTGACCCAGAGCTAGAAGCAACTGGAGCAGCTAGAGAACCAGGCAACTCCACCAGAACTTCCTTGGTAGCTTCTCCTAGTCCACCATCTGACCTGCTTTCTTGTAACTCAATAGAAGAGCTACCCTGATATGATGTTAAATCATCAAATACCACATCCCTTAAGACCATAGCTCTCCGTGTCTCAGGATCCATGTATCTCCAGCGCTTCTTCCGGTCATCATAACCAACGAACATTAGCTTCCTTGCTTTCGCATCTAGCTTCATTCTAAGAGCATCTGAAATATGCACGTAGCAGGTTGATCCTAACACTCGAAGGTGTTCCACCATAGGATTTATCTTGAACACCAACTCATGAGGGGTCTTCATGTTGATGGGACTTAGAGGCATCCGATTGATGACATAAGTTGCACAAGACATTCCCTCTGCCCAGAAGGACTTTGAGATACTCTTGGCATAAAGCCAACATTTGCAGGTCTCCATCAGATGATGGATCTTCCGCTCAGTAACTCCGTTCTGTTGTGGAGTGTGAGCACAAGAGATCTCTCTCCGGATGTCATGCTTCCTGTAGAAGTTGAAGAACGCATTTGAGGTAAACTCTCCTCCATTGTCAGTTCTGAACTTCTTGATCTGTAGGTTAAGCCGACCCTCCACTAGCTCCTTGAACTCCACAAACTTTTCAGAGGCTTCCGACTTCTCCGTCAGAAAATATACCCAAGTATATCTGGTGAAGTCATCAATCAAGACCAGCATATACTTGCTACCTCCAAGACTGACAGTTGCAGTAGGTCCAAACAGATCACCATAAATACACTCCAATGGTGTTTTGCATCTGCTTTGTGATTTGTCAAATGGAAGGCGATGAGCCTTACCATATTGACAACCTGCACAAACATTACCTTCTCCGAAATATGATAGACAAGGCAAGCCTCTCACAAGGCCTCTTCCCGTCATAGCCTTCAGCTTATCCATCCCAACATATATAAGTCTTTCATTCTAGATAGCAGCGCTATCATTAGTCCTCATCTTATCAACATAGGAACTTGTAGATAACTCAAACAAGTCCTTCACCCTTCTTCCAACATGAGTGACTTCAGCCTTCACCGCTGACACATTCCAAGAAACTTCACTTCTGTTGGACCAAACAGAACGTGATAGCCAGCATCAACAGCGCTTGTCACTGAGAAGAGGTTTTTCTTCATACCCGGCACATGATAGACATTTCTCAACATAAGTGGACCTCTATCACTGCTCAAATAAACTACACCCTCCTTCTCTTCTGCATGAACAGTATCATCAGCCGTAATAATGTCAAAATTACCTTTGTACTCTTATAGCGAGGTAAACTTCAACTCGTAACCGGTGAGGTGATGACCACACACTGAGTAAATGATCCAGTCGTCCTGATAGTTGACAGATGCTAATGAACGAACACAAGAGCCCATCATGAAGGCACCCTCACCCCATTAAGTTTCAGCAGATCTGGACTCTGCTCACTCCTTTCCTGCAGTATGCCCCGGCTTAAGATTGACTCTACAGTCCTTCCTGAAGTGACCAGGCTTATTGCACCTGAAGCATCTAGGTCCTTCCTTCTTCTTCCAATCACGCTTAGGAGCATTGCTCCTCTCCTGCTGATATGAAGTTGAAGGACCATTATCTCCAGAAGGCATTTTCTTCTTATCCCAACGCTTCTTCTTCCCTGAGTATAAGACCTCGTTATCTCCCCTAGAGATAGATATCCCAGCCATTTGTCTTGCCAAGCTTTCCTATGAAGCCAGCAGGTTCTCCAGCACGAGCAACGATGGCTGATTGGCCCGGCCCTGTACTGAAGTGACGAAGGCAACATACTCCTTCCGCAAGCCGCGGATAATGTGCCTCTTTAGCTTCGCCTCAGAAATGGGCTCATCCGGGTCCAATGCAGAAATCTGTGCACATAGATTCTTCATCTTCAGGAAGAATGTTGATATGGACAAGTCACCTTAAGTGGCCTTAGCCAACTTATTCTCCAAGAACTATAGCCGAGCTACATTCTTCTTGTTAAATAGCCCATCCAAGGTTGTCCATATTTCAGCAGCTGGTCGACATCCAATGATGTGATCAAACAACTCTGATGAGATAGCCCGCTTGAGAGTAAACTCTGCTTTCACAACTGACTTACTTGCGCTTCCAAAAATCCAAACAAGATAACTGCGGATGAATCACTGCTCAAACCTCTATCCTTCTAATACCATGTTAAAAATTTTGATTAGCGGAAAACGGGAACTAGGTCTCAGGAACACTTCAACCATACCAAGCACAAGAACCCAGAAATAATGAAGGAACATGAGAAATCTTGTATTAACTATCTTCTGAACATTGCGAGGCATACATGGTGAGACATGATTTACCAGTACACCTAATAAAAAAGAAAACAAATAACAAGAAGCTGGCAGTTACAAAAAAGAACCCGCTAAACCGCTGCGACTAACAAGACTGTTCGCGCAAACTGCCAAGTCACCAAACCGCAACTCAACACGTAGATTGCCCGTTATTCCGATGTTGATGATGTTCTCCCAAGCAAGGCCGCCTGATCGCAGTCATATGGCCGCTCCTAACTGCGAACACAGCTGCAGAAGAACTAAACAGAAATTCAGACCGGCAAAGGCAAACCGCCTAACCGCCGCGGACTAATCTTTATTGAAAGCTGGAAACGAGCTGAAGAGAAACCGCCTTATCACTAACCACGACCACCTGCTGCTACCCACCGCTGACTGCTATCGACATATTCGATGTGGTCTCCTCTGATCAAATTAGAACCACAAGCAAGCCACACAACCTGCGAGCACAGCAAAGTCAAGTCTCAAGCCGCACGAATAGAAAAGTTCTATCCGCACAAACAACTCGCGAGCTCTCACTTACTATTTTTGTGTTTTATGATGAGTCGGGGGGGTCCTATTTATAGGCGCGTGGAGTGTCTTCACCGCCAACAACGATAGGATAACCGCCCACCATAATAGCGGGTAGCACACAACTCAAGCGAACTGTCGAGAACAATCCGCCGACTACACGACTAGTCGCGCGGACAACTTGCAAAGCCAGGACTGAGCAAACCAAGTCCCTGTAGCGACCTTGATAGAGCACAACAGCAGTAGACCGGCAGAACACGATCCCGATGAATAAGCTAACCGTAACTGTCTAACCCCCAGTCCACCATGGAAGATAACCTGCGCAGTCTTCTATCCAGACCGCCCGACCTCCACGGATATAGCGCCCGGTCTATCCGCCCAGACCGCCCGAACTCCACTTCATTTACATCAATAATTTTAACAGCATGGGCACTCCATTTTCCCGCCTCACTTATCTAGCACGCCCGTCTAGACTAGTCTACTTCACTAATCTCAGATTAAAAATAATCTTACAACTCGGAGTATACAACTCCTACAAACTCAGAGAACAACATCTCCTACAAAAACACGAAGAACAAACTCTCCTACAAACGCAGAGAACAAACTCTCCTATTCTCGATCCTTTAAACTAGGATTTACAATAACTCGGAAGATTAACTTCCTACAAGGTAAGTAAAAGGAATTTTACAATAACTTTAGATTCAAAATCTATCACTTAGAATCTCAAAGAGATTCAACTTCTTCAGATCTAAGAAATTAGATCTTCTTCTTCCTTGATTGAGATGAAGGCTTGATCTTGAAAGGGAAGAAGAAATCTTGACTTGAACAAACTTGATCTGAGAACTTATCAAAACAACAAGATCTGTAAAGCACTTGAATGAATCTTAATTCTGTGATCTTGTTGAATCGAGACTTAGAGCAGAATCGTGCAGAAGACTTGTCGGCGGCAGAATAGCTCTTTGCAAGAATGGGAAAATGGCCGACGACGATTGCGATCTTTCTTTTTCAAAATGAGTACGATTAGGGTTTACGAAAAGTTCGTTAAGTATTTATAGGTCCTTCTCAAATGGCTATAAACGAGACTTAAGGAATAAGCTCCACGTGTACTGTACATGGAAGAAACCCTAAAAGGAAAGCCAGCGACGAATTTGAACAAAATGCGCTCTGTCAGCATTCGTCGAATGAACTCATGAAATCAGAGATTACTCGACAAATTCACTTATGACTCAACGAAATGGACTTAGCAAAAATCACTGAGATGGGAAGAAATAATTCTAAGACCACTCGAGAACTTCTCGAGAGCACTCGACGAATTCGTCGAGTGTTCACGAGAAATCAGCAGACCACATGATGAATTCGTCGAGTGTTCTCGAGTGAACACAACTTTACTCGATGAAAAATACTTGTCAATTTTCTCTGAGACCTCTCGAGTAATTTCAACGAATACCTGAGTCTTCACGAGTTGTCTTGACAAATTCATCTAGATTTCTTGAGAGCAATCGATGAAAAAGACTTAGACTAAATTTCTTCCAATCATGAACCCAGCAACTACTTCAACTTGTCTTCTCCATAGTGTTTGAATATGAAGTACATCCCAGTAGAGAGATTTCACATGAGTCAACACCTTGGTCTACACAATGAGGGATTACATTGCATAGGCCTGTGTTTATGACTCATTAAAACCTGACATTGGTTTGTACTTAGCAATTAATGTCCTGCAAACACATAACTAATATGCCATATCAAATACAATATCAATTCATCTTAGTTCAAGGGTCACTTCTTCAAATCATGGTTATTGTGGTTACAATACCCAACAATCTCCCCCTATTTGAAGAATTCAGAACCCTATCTACTAAGGTGAATTGCACGGATAATAAGCATAATCATAAACAAAGAACATGACAAAAAGAAATTAACAATATGAATTGAAACAACAAAGCATTAATATATATATATATATATATATATATATATGTTTTCAGGATTTCAACTCAGAGTCACAACACACAGCTAAGGAATTTTGGCCTTCCCCTCCTTGCTTTTCTTCAGCTGCCTAACAAAGTATGCATTTGGCTTTGGATAGTATCTTGGGGGAGGTGGAGGAGCATTTGGATTGTTGTACCCATGATCTCTGAAGTGAATCTTCCTTTTTAACTTTGTTGTCTTGTACTTGTTGATCTCTTCCTAACTGTAATAGTTATGGGGCTCTTCATTTGAGATGTCAATTACTTGTAAATATCCAAGATGATTGCTTTAGATGTTGGACTCCATACTTCAGAATATTCTCTTCTTTTTGCAACTGGCTCTCTGATTTCTATACCTGGTCCTCTTCTTGCAGAAGATATGACTTACTTGCAAAAGGGCCTTCACCATATTTTCTCTTCTTTACTGCAGGCTCTGATGGTTCAAAGTTATCTTCTTGGTCAGACCAAACCTGAGTATATTGCACTGGAGGGATAGGAGCTATGTCTTCATAAAATTGCTCAGGAATGGTTTGATCTTGAGATCTTTCCTTCAACCCTTCATATAACCATTGGAAACTTTGATGGTTGAAGACATTGGCTTCATTGAACTTGCTCTCAACTTCTCTGCTTAACTCGTGCATTTGACATAGTATTTTCTCCACCCCCTTTCTGACTTCTTCATTCAAGGTTTGGAGAATTTCTTCCTTGAAGCTTGTTAAGCCAGCAATGAATTGATCTTTGGTGCTTTCTCCTTGCTGATAAATTGAGCTTTGACCTTCTAACAGAGCCTTTGAATTATTATAAACATGCTTTAGACCTTCATTTGTAAAACTTACAGCCTTTACACCATTTGTAAAATAATTGTCTAAGTCATCTTTCATGGTAGATATATTATGCTTCACCTCAGCTAGGCCATTGTTAAGATCCGATTCAACCTCTTTGACCTTGTCAAACACTTGCTTCATGGAGAATTCAAAATGCTCTGCTTGAGTTTTGAGTAAGGCCTCAATTGACTATAGTAATTAAGAATTTGAGGTTGAAGCAACTGGAACAGGATCACTATGAATAGAAGGTGTGCATTGACTCTCATCAGTGAAAAAAAGCTCAGCAGACTGAACTCCCACTAGAGAGGGCACATTCTGATGCAATTCATTCTCCTGAGCAGAAGGTGCAGATTGCACATCCTCTCCTTCATCCTTATCAGACAAAACCTCTGTAGCTTGGACTTGACTTTCCTCTTTCTGATGCTCCCCCTCAGACACTACAGGAAACTTCTCTTCAATAGGAGGAACATCATCAACAAAAAGAATTCCATCAGATGTGGATTCTATCTCTTGAACCACTTCTTCTTCGCCAGATTAGTGAGCACAAGGAGCTACTTTTTCAGGAATACCACTTATCTGAACTGGATCAGTCTCAGGGCCATCACCACCATCATCATCACCATCATCATCATCAATGGCATCATCATTGCCATCATCACCACCATCATCAGCAGCTTCCACATCCTCAGCAACAACATTCTTAGCATCATCAACATATATCCTTTCTGGTTCCCTTGCAGGAAGATCAAGTATATTTTCTGAGTAGTGCCCAGGGACCATATTGAAACTCTTCTTAATATTAACAACAAAATCATCAAACTGACTTTGTAGACTTGGAGGGTTTAGCTGAGCTGGAGAGGGCTCTTTCTGAACTGTTGACTATGGAGCCTTAGAGCACTCCCCCTGGACTAATGAAACAATTGGAGCTTGAGAGCTCTCCCCCTGGACTGGTGGTACATCTGATTGTGGGACCAACCTTGAAGGAGAGGGATGGTGCCATTTCTCTTCTTCCTCGACTTCTTCCTCTTCTTCAGCCTTCTTCAGACCTGACCTCACAATTTTTCTTTCCCATCTGGACAGAATGGAAGAATCAATCTTTTTCAAGTGATGAATAGGCCTGCCAGAGGACATATCAAACTGGCTTTCATCAAGTTGATTTATATTTAGTGAGATGATCCTTCCAAAGTTAGGAACCATCAAACTAACCATGATTTTCTCAAACAAAATCAGTCCCCAATTCACTTTCTTTCTGCATATTACACCAGCTAGAAGTTTGAACATATCATTTGAGAGGTAGTCATGTGAACCTACCTTGCATAATAAGACTTTTCCTAAAATATCTGATAGGAGCTTTCCTTCACCATTCATGTTATTCCTTCTGATTAAAGTCATGCCCCTAGGCAAACCACAGAACAACATTGCTATGTTGTGATCCTCTTCGAACAAACAATCTTCTTCTTTAACAGTCGGTAACCTCAGTAATCTGGACAACCTTGATGGCTTCATCTTTAAAACCATGTCTCTTACTGTTGATTTAATGACGTCTCCATGGTGTCGAATCTTTGCATTCTTGAAGAAATCCAAAACATCCCTGTCAAGCACGCGACAAGGGTGTTCTAGGACGAAGGTGAGGCCGGCTTCTTCTAGGCAAAGGATAACATTCCTGAACTCGTCTGTGGCACTTGCAAATCCAGTTCTAACGAGCTTTCCCACTACCTGAAGGAGTCCTGAGCTTTTACGAGAAATTATCACTTGAATTGACGGAGGATTTCGGCGAGAGGGAGATGAATCGATGGAAGATTTCAACGAGAAAAGTGTGTGTGACTCATGAAACCCTTAAACCTTTATATATATATATTAGAGTTTTGAAGTGAGAGATGGCACGTAGCTTTTAACGGAAATGACTCTTCGGATCCAATAATTATAAAAATTAGGTTGAAATTCTGGGAGAGAAGCATTCGGTGAAATAGACCTAAAGTTTTGTCAAAATAACTTGAGTGAATTCTTCAATTCGTCGAAAGGACTCAACGAAAATAATTTTTCGTCGAGACAAGTCTTGATGACTTGGCGAATTCGTCGAATTGACTCGTGTAATTTCCTTAATTTCTGTGAAAGACCCAATTTTCTAATTTTAGTCTGATTCCTTTGATTTTTCTTCAAGAATCCTTGTTCAGCATACCAAGTTCCAATTTGAAATAGTTGAACTTGGTCTCATCAAGCGGCTTTGTGAAAATATCTAAAACTTGCTTATCGGTCGGGACATAATTGAGGGTGATGTCCTTGTTCTCCACATGTTCCCGGATGAAGTGATAGCGTATTTATATGTGCTTTGTTCGGCTATGAGAGACTGGATTGTTGGCAATTGCTATGGCACTCGATGAGTCACAGAACATCGGAATCTCCTTCAACTTCATGTTGTCTTATAGCTGATTCCTGATCTACAGAAGTTGTGCACAATAAACTGCCTGCAGAGATATACTCTGACTCAGCAGTTGAAATTGCTACACAATTCTGCTTCTTGCTACTCCAAGAGATAAACCTCCTTCCAAGGAACTGGCATGTCCCGGAAGTGCTTTTTCTGTCATCCCTGCTACCTGCAAAATCAGCATCTAAAAATCCTGTTAGCTCGAAGTAATTACTTCTTGGGTACCATAAGCTAAGATTTGGTGTGCCTTTAAGGTATCTCAAAATCCTCTTTGTAGCAACATAGTGAAATTCCTTAGAGTTCACCTGAAATCTAGCACAAACACATGTTAAAAACATTATGTACAGTCTACTGGCAGTAAGGTAGAGCAAGGATCCAATTATGCATCTGTACTTGGTTTCATCAAAAGGTTTCCCTTTCTTAGCCTTGTCTAGAGTCATAGTTGAACTCATTGGAGTCCTCATTGAGGTTGCATTTTTCATTCCGAATTTCTTAATCAACTCTTTGGTGAACTTCGTCTGAGAGATGAAAATTCCGTCTTCAGATTGTTTCACCTGAAGTCCTAAGAAATACTTCAGCTCACCCATACTACTCATTTCAAATTTCCCTTGCATTAAGTTAGAGAACTTTTTGCAAAGGTTATCATTCGTAGATCCAAAGATAATGTCGTCGACATAGATTTGCACTATCAAAATCTTGTCTTTTACTTCCCTAAGAAATAATGTCTTATCTATCTTTCCTCTTGTGAATTTATTCTCAAGAAGAAAGCTAGAGAGGGTCTCATACCAAGCTCGGGGTGCTTGTTTTGGACCATATAACGTTTTTTGTAAGAAATAAATATAATCAGGGAGGGAGGAATCAACAAAACCTGGAGGTTGTTTTACGTATACTTCTTCCTTTAAATTATCATTAAGGAAGGTTGACTTCACGTCCATTTGATAGACCTTAAATCCCTTATGAGCAGCATACGCTAGAAATAACCTGATCGCTTCGAGTCTTGCCACCGGAGCATAAGTTTGATCGAAGTCGATCCCTTCTTCTTGTTGGTAACCTTGGGCAACAAGTCTGACAATATTCTTGATGATTACACCGTTCTCATCGAACTTGTTTCTGTAAACCCCTTTTTGTTCTGATGACATTCTGACCTTTGGGCCTTGGCACTAGCTTCCAAACTTTGCATCTTTTGAATTGATTGAGCTCCTCTTGCATTGCAATGATCCATGAAGCATCCTCTTTAGCCACATCAAATTTCTTTGGCTCAATCTGCGAAGGAAAACTTAAATGCAAGACTTCTTTAGTTGTACCCCTTCTTGTCCTTATTCTGTCTCTTGTATCTCCGATGATTTGATTTGCTGGGTGATCTCTCTGATGTTTGATCACCAGATTTCTTGCATCATCCCTAATACCAGGTTATTCTACTTCTGGTACGTCTTCTATTTCTTGAGGTTCTTCTTCTTCAGGTGTAGTTGGATCATTCACTGAAATTGTCCATAGAGCATCTTCTTTAATGACTTATTCCAAGTTTAGATCTTTCAGTTTCAAACCTGCACCTGCATCTTTAACAAAAACAATAGAGGAGTTGATGTGAAGCATACTCGTCTCATTAAATACAGCATTTATGGATTCTTCTACAACCAGAATTTTCTTGTTAAAGATCCTATATATATGCCTTACTATGGCTACTATAGCCTACAAAAATACCTTTAAAACATTTTTCACTAAACTTAGTTTGGTAATACTTCCGGTTGTTAAGTACAAAGCATTTACTGCCAAAAATTCTAAAATAAGATACAGTTGGTTTCCTGCCCTTTAGAAGTTCGTAAGGCGTCTAATGATGGTTCTTGTTGATTAGTACTCTGTTTTGCACGTGACAAGGAGTGTTGACGGTTTCTGCCCAGAAATATTCCGGAAGAGAAGAATCATTCAACATTGTTCTGCTTGCATCAATGTGTGTTTTATTCTTTCTCTCGGCAACTCCATTTTGTTGTGGAGTACGGGGAGAGGAAAACTCATGAAAGATACCTAAGCTTTCACAAAATTTTGTCATAGCCCCAGACTTGAATTCTGTTCTGTGGTCACTTCTGATTTTGACTACGGAGCAGTTTAGTTCATTCTAGATTTGCCTAATAAAGTTAGTGAAAGAGTCAAAAGTATCTGACTTGTGTTTCAGAAAGAATACCCAAGCAAAACATGAGTAGTCATCAACAATTACAAAGGTATAAGCTTTATCTCCCAAACTCCTGACATGGGACCAAATAGATCCATATGAAGCAGATATAAACATCTGGTAGAATCTTTGCCAATTATGCTCTTAAAGTTAGCCTGAGTATGCTTGCCCATTTGGCATGCATGACAAGGTCTCTCTTTAATGCACTTAACGTCGGGTGCATCACTCACTAAGTTGTGAGAAAATAGTATACTTATAGTTTTGAAATTAATATGTGTTAGTCTTTTATGTCATTGGTCACAAAGAGATGCACTATCTTTTGCTAGAAAGTATACTGGTGTAGAAGAGTCTAAGCAAAGGAAATTTAAGCAGAAAATATTTCTACTCCGAGTGCCTGTTAAAATAGTTTCTGATGAATCAGACGACTTTATCAAGCACTTGTCCTTGTATAACTCAACCATATAGCCTTTGTTACATAAATGACTTATGCTAATAAGATTATGTTGTAATCCTTTAACATAAGCTACATCTGTGAAAGAGACTATACCGTTGGTGATCATACCGTAGACTTTTGTGAATCCCCGATCAGATCCACCAAAGATAACCTTTGGACCATCCTTGATTGGGGTGTAATTTTGCAATAGGCTTCTTGTTCCGGTCATGTGCCGCGAACAACCACTGTCCAAATACCATATAGGCGTGTTGTTGGCCTTTGGACATACCTGCAATCAATAATCAATTGCCCTTAGGAACCCAAGAGGATTTGGGTCCTTGGCTTCTTGTTAGACGACTTCCACTTGGGGTGTTAACATTGCGAGTGGTCATCCTTGCATTATTAACTAGTGGAGACTTAGAATTCATTGGATTAAACCAACAATCTATGACGAAGTGACCAACTTTGCCATAACACCAACAGTTGAATCTGTTGTACCTTCTTTTCCTCTCCTGCTTAACTCTTTGAGCGGGGGGTCTAGCTGGAGCTACCGACTTGGAGGTGGAAACCTCGTGATTGCAGCAAACACATGGCTCCTTCTCAAGTGGTTTCGTAGCAACAGGTTTGACTTTCGGTGCTTTCTTAGCTGACGGTCCATGCACGAATGAACCATAGTCCTTGAGGACTATCTCTTCGTAAGGAGCTTTGAAAGCAGTCGTTCTGAAGTTTCGTGGACGTCTCCATCCTTGGTTCTTCTTACTTGACTCAACGTGAGTTAGTCTCGTAAAACGACCATACGATGTCTCAAAGTCATAAGTGTTTGTAGGAAAAACTACCTTCTTGAAGGAAGTTTGACTTTGATCAGCCTTACCCCCTTAACGGCTCTTCTCTTAGAAGCCTTACTTTTCTCAGTCTGATGACTGATACCGCTACCCTTCGCAGGTGCTGAAATGCCATCAATGAGAGGAAGTATGGTCTTTGGTTTAGAAAAGCTTTCCACTAGCTTTCTCTCAACCACTAGCTTCTCTTCCAACTCAGTTATGGAATTCTCCTTCATCTTTAATAGTTCAGCAGAGCTTTTGAGTTCGTCCTTCAAGAGTTGGACTTCATCTCTAAAAGAAAGTACTTTCTCAATTTCTTCCCTTAGATCCGATTCCACGGTCTTGAGAGATGAAATCTCTTTGGCTTGGTATTTAACTGTCTTGCGGCATTTGTTAAATAACTTCAACAACGCTTAGTGTTGAACCATCAATTCAGATTCCTCTTGAGAAGTTTAGACTTCATCCGCATTGGACTCAGCTTCAGAATCAGACAAGGGAGTGTGAGAATTTACCTTCCCCTCATATGGGGTGTCGTAGTTTTCCTCGTTAGAGTGTGCCATGAGCCCGAAGTAGGCTTCTTCGTCTGAGCTTGACTCGTTTGAGTCGTTGTCGCTTAGAGTTTTATACTTCTTAGCCAAGAAGCTCTTTTCCTCCTTCTTCTTACTTCTGAAGGATTTCTTGTCTTCCTTTCTCGAACCATCTTTCTTCATGTACAGGCATTCCGCAATCACATGCCCTGGCTTATTACAGCAGTAACAAATAATGTCAGTCGAAATATGTTTATTCGGTTTAGTTTTATACATGTCATTGTTGTATCCCTTCTTGTGATGTTCACCATCACGTCTTGATCTTCTATGATCCGATGAGGAGGATTGACTTCTCCTCTGCTTCCTTTTGTTCAGCAATCTTTTGAATTGCTTGGAGAGTAAGGAGAACTCTTCATCGGACATGTCTGAGCTTGAGGAGCAGGCCACAGACTTATCATCTTCATCTGACGACTGTGTCCTCACCGGTAATATGATCTTACCTTTCTTTGACCCTTCGACCTTCAGTGCTACGGACTTCTCCATTCCAGAAGTCATGTTGCCTTCTTCCTCAGCTTTCCTGATGTTGAGTTTCAGTTCATGGGAAAGAAGCTTCCTAAATAGAATATGTGGCTCCATCGTAGCCAACTTACCGAATTCCCTGATGGTAATATCCTTGGTATCCCATTCTTTCATCAGGGATCTCAAGAACTTATCATTCAGTTCACCAATAGTGAATTCCCGATCATAGTTCCTTAGACCGTTGACGATCTTGAATAACTTCTCATAAGTGTCAGAAATAGAGTCCCTTGGATCTTGCTTAAAAGCTTTGTATTCTTGATTTACCAAAGACCTTCGATCATCCCTTACTTCTTCCGTACCTTCCATCAGGACGACAAGAATCCCACATCTCTTTGGCAGATTTGCAGTGGAAGAGATTCTGTAGCATAGAGTCATCCACAACACCAGCAATAATATTCTTCGCCTTCTTGTCTAAGGTGACACGAGCTATCTCTTCCTGTGTGAGATCAAACATCTTCTTAGGAACTTGTACATTAGGGTTGATTGTAGATGCCGTCAAAGGAATGTGAGGGTTTTCTTCAACAATCTGAAAGATCCTCGGGTCGGCGGCTTCCATGTAAAGCCTTACTCTTTTTTTCTACAGGGGAAGTTCTCTTTTGCACACTGGTAATTTCATGGAAGACTCCTTATTTTTGTCCATTCTAGACATGGTGTCTTTGAACAACTAGATAAAGGACTTTGTTCAAGGTGTTAACCTTTTAACGAACAAGCTCGCTTTGATCCTAATTGAAAATATCTAGTTGCTACATAAATCACCTAGAGGGGGTGAATAGGTGACTTCAATGGCTTTTAAGCGGAATTAAAATCTTGAAATAAAAGCACACGGACAACAAAGAGCACACACAAACACAAGGATTTATAGTGGTTCCCTGGTATGTGTACTCCACTTTCCCGCCTCACCTATCTAGCATGCCCGGCTAGACTAGGCTACTTCAATTGTACAACCCAGTGTTCGCCAAGGGGGTAAAAAGGGAAATCGATTATAGGCGGGTCAAAGAGTACTCGCCAACTCGCGGCGAGCATCCGACCAAGGCGAAGCGAGGTAAATCAGAAAGCTGATCTCGCGAGTAGCACATGGTGAGGTGAGACAGCCTAGCATCACTCGGGGGTGCATTTAGCCAGAGCGAGTCAAGTGAGGTCTCGCAGTACCAGTCTGGCGAGGCGAGTGGGGGCTCGCATCCACTCGCAAGAAGAGATCTCATGAGCCCAGCTCACAGGGAGAAAGACGAGTGGTGCCTTCACGGGCCACTCGCTCAACAAGGGTCCACAAGTAAATTTACCCTGATACCCTTGGTGGGCTGCCAATAGCCCTCCAGAATAGCGGAGTTTGGTTGTTAGCAGACCAATTTGGGGTGCTAACAGCAAAACCAAAAGGCAGAGTTGCGCTATCAACAGACTAGTAATGTAAAGCTATAAATAGACCCAAAAGGGCACCTTTGGAGAGCATTCCAGATCTTTGCTTCTCCTTAGGACGCCTTTGGTTAGCTCCTGCTCTCCAAGGTGCCCAGCTTCAGTTTTGGCTTAGGAGGGGAAGCACTCTAAAGATCTTCTGGGTGTGTGGTTGGACCTCCACACTGTCTCCAAGGGTCAGTTTTTAGCTCTAAGTCTTCGGTCAGGTTCCTCTGTGGAATCAGTAAGTGCTAGCTGCCCCTTTTCAGGGGTCCAAACTCCTCGTTGGGCTGATTATCGGTTCCAACATTTTTGGTGCGGTGAACGTAGAACGCAGCTGGTACATGAAATTTCCAAGGAGGTAACATGGCGGGAGAGGGTGAGCGAGAGGCCGGTTTTGATGGTTCGACACCACCTGGTCCGACAGTGACATCAGGGATGCTGGCAGATCTCTGGAGGGAGGTGCTCGAGACCATCAACATCGTCTTCGTCGCGGCGCGAAGCGAGTTTGCAACCTCATCACCTCAGGTCATCCCGCCGTTGGGGATCGACGAGAATGCCTCGGGGTAGAGAGCAGGTAAAGAGGTGGTTGGCGAGGCGCCAGGGAGAAACCTCATCGGGCAAGAGCTTTTCTCAAGCCGGTGAGCGCCAGCCCGGCGAGTGCCCTCCCGACAAGCGCTAGTCCGGCGAGCGCCGTTCCAGCGAGTCTGGGCCCGGTCAGAGAACTCGTAGGGCGAGTCGAGTAGGCGAGAGCGGCGAGCGGGGGAAGCCCGTTCTATGAGCTGGTGCTCTCGGCACCACTCCTGGAAGGGTTAAGGGAGCTAGATATGATATACTACACCGGCAAGGATGACCCCGTCTTATACCTGCAATGGTTCGAGGATATGGTCTCCCTTAGCCTCATGTCGGACGCCTTCAATTGCCGACTCTTCGCGACCACCTTGAAAGAGAAGGCAAGGAACTGGTTTCACCAGCTCCCGAGGGGGTCAATCTATGCATTCGAATATCAGCATCGTAGCTTCCTGCTTTGCTTCTTGACCTCAAAGAAGAGGAAGAAGGTTGTCGAGGCGCTCTTCAAGATCAGGCAGGGGCCAGGGAAGTCGTTTTCCCACTATATGGACCATTTCCAGGAGGAGGTTCTCCTCATCCATGAGGTACCTGGATTCACCCTCCAGCTTGCCTTCACGGTGGGGCTGTGGGACGGGTTCTTCAAGAGGAGACTAAAGCGGAAGGCCCACTTGTCCTTCGAGGAGTTGATGGAAAGAGCAGCGGAAGAAATTGAGAGCGAGGCGGCCAACCCGGAGTTCACGAGAAGGTTGGCGTAGCTGAGTGAGCCGGAAGTTAGACAGTAGGAGAGTAGGAGAAGAGAAGAGTTGAGAGCCCCAGAGTTGGGGTGAAGGCAGCAGGGAGGAGGCCTGCAGGGCCTGGGTAGAGGCTTCGCCTAAGGAGGGGGTAATTTCCAAGGAGGTCAAGGGAGACCTCATCAGTTAGGGTGGAGGCAGGGTCCGAGGCTGATGCCTCCCCCGCCTCAGCAAGCTATGACGATCGGGCGTGGAAGAGGAGGAAGAGGAGCAGGAGCGGGAGTAAGGAGGAGGAATAGGGTCGTGGAGGCCGAAAGAAGGGGGTGGCATTGCCCTATTGTGACTTCCACCAGGAGGAGGGTCACGCGACGGCCACCTACCCATTGTTCTTGGATATGAGGGGAGCAAGAATTTCAGTGCAGCAGCAGCAGCGGCCGGTGAGGATCGAGGAAGTTCTACCTAGAGAGGGGGAAGAGGAAAGGTACGAAGATCGGACCGATGTAGGGAGTCGAGGAAGGATCAGAGTGATCCAGGGGGTGGCAGGGATCGAGGCAATACAGAAGGCCAGCCTCCACACCATGTACCATCGGAACGTAGCTTCGACTTCTCAAGCCCCACCCCCAACCGAAAGGATCACCTTCTCTCATAAGGATATGGCGGGTCATGAGGACCCGTTCTGCGATGCGCTGGTTATTCAGTCGGCCATCGAGAACTTCACTGTCGTTCGGATCCTCGTGGATTACGGGAGCTCAGTCAATGTCATCTTTAAGAAAGCGTTCGACGAGATGAAGGTGGAGGCAAGAAGGTTGCTAGCCTCGGACGGACCCTTGTTTAGGTTCTCAGGAGAGAGGAATGAGTTGGATGGAGGAGTGGGACTCCACGTGAGCTTGGGGGGATAGTCTCATAACTGCCTATTTGTCATCGTTGATGCTCCGAGCAGCTACAAAGCTATCTTCGGGCGGCCCCTCATCAGTGCGTTCTAATGCATCCCCTCCTCGTTCCACCAGTGCCTGAAGTTCAGCGTGGGCAGAATTCAAGTCTGGGTGAGGGGGGACCCAAAGGTGGCAAGGCAGTGCTACGTCACTGCGGTTAACATCGTCACCTGGCAGGCCGAGGCAGAGGAGATGAATCAAGAGCTGAGGAGGCGGAGTGTAGAGGAAGGGGCAAGGGAGCTGTGGGAAATCCGAGAGGAGAAGATGGAAGAGGAAGAGACTGAAGCTTTCGGTTGTGAAGGAGAGAAGGAGGGTCGTTGGGGGGAACAATCCAGGCTTGAGGCCGTGGAGAGAATCGTGAAGCTGGAAGTCATCTCCCGGGGGGAGCTGTGGGAAAGGTGAAGATCAGTGGGGAGCTCAGCCCCGAAGACTAGAGGAGGATTCTAGCATGCGTCCAAGAGAATGAGGACGTCTTCGCTTGGAGTGCGGCAGAAATGTCAGGGATCGAGGCGGATATGGCGTGCCACCATCTCAACCTTGACCCTGGCACTCGCCCCATCCTGCAGAAGAAGAGGTCCATCGCCGACAAGCTAGAAGGGCTTATACGGGAGGAGGTGAACAAGCTCCTCGAGGCAGGTTTTGTATCTGAGATCCAATATCCAGACTGGGTCTCCAATATGGTGATGGTAAAAAAGGGGGACGGCATGTGAAAGATGTGTGTCAACTTTTCTTTATTGAATAAATCATGCCCCAAGAATTGCTACCCTTTGCCTCGAATCGACGTGCTGGTTGACTCAGCTGTCGGTTTTCTCTAATGAGTTTTCTAGATGCTTTTTAGGTTACCATCAGATTTGCATGCATCCACCCGACATCAAGGATGTTTCATTCATTACAGGTGATGGATGCTACAATTACAGGATGACGCCCTTCGGGTTGAAAAATGCAGGAGCAACATACCAACGAATGATGGACAGAGTCTTCCACGAGCAAAAGGGGAGGAACCTTGAGGTGTATGTGGACGACCTCATGATCAAAAGCCGAGATCTCGAGTCCCACCTTCGGGACCTTGAAGAGACCTTCGGAACCCTGAGGAAGTACAATATGAGGCTCAACCCCTAGAAGTGTGTATTCGGGGCAAGTGGGGGAAAATTCTTAAGCAACTTGCTCACCCCGGCCGGGGTAGAGCCCAATCCTGATAAAGTGAAGGCAATTTTGGAGCTAAGATCGCCGAGGAATGTAAAGGAGGTCCAGCGCCTCACAAGGAAATTGGTCGGACTGAGCAGATTTCACTCCAGGGCAGGAGAGAAGTGCTCACCTTTCTTCAAGGTACACTAAGGAAACCAGAAGTTCGAATGGACTCCCGAGTGTGAAGGGGCATTCCAGGCGCTAGAGGAGCAGCTGACCCAGGCCCCTCTGCTATAGGGACCGAGGCAGGGGGAGGATATAACCTTGTACCTCGGGGTAGGGGACGAGGCGGTAAGCTCTATGTTGGTCCGGGAGGAAGGTAAAAAACAACTCCCAATCTATTATGTCAGCAGTGTGTTGAGGAAGGCGGAGCTCGGGTAGCCCATCTTAGAGAAGCTAGCCTTCGCCCTGGTGGTGTCGGCCCGAAAGCTCCGGCCCTACTTCCAGGCACACTCCATCAAGGTGGTTACCGACCATCCCCTCGCAACATCATGGAAGGGGTGGAGCATTCAGGTAGGTTGGCCAAGTGGTCAGTGGAGATGAGCGAGTTCGACATCTCGTTTGTTCCTAGGTTGTCTATCAAGGCGCAAGCGGTGGAAGATTTCTTGGCCGACTACATGACCGAAGTGGAGGAGCTCGTGCCACCTCTCTTGGTGGCATGTAAGATGTTGGTTGACGGTGCATCCGGAAAATATTCCTTCGGTGGGGGGGGGGAGTAATCCTAGTAAGCCCTCGTGGAACTAGGATTGAGCAAGCAATTAGCATTCACTTCCCTCTCACTAACAACAAGGCTGAGTATGAGGCGGTAGTAGCGGGGATTTGTTTGGCCTGGGAGCTGGGTGTGCAGTATGTGGAGGTCTCGACAGACTCCATGGTGGTGGCATGTCAAATCAGGGGAGAGTTTGAGGCGAAGGAACCAACTCTCCTGCGGTACCTGGAGAAGGTCAAGGGGATCATCGGACAATTCAACACTTTCTTGATTTAACATGTGCCGAGGGAGGAGAGCTTCCCGACGGATCTCCTGGCCAAGTTCGGTCCCAAGAAAGGGGGAACGGTGTCGGAACTATTTCGACTGTCCATCGAAGAAGGCGAGTTGATGGAAGTGGACCGGCGAGTCTCGTAGATGGATCCCTTCATCACCTTCCTAACCTCGGGGCAATTCCCGAAAGGAGATATGGACAAGCGACGGTTCAGGTATAAATCGGCATATTATTCTTTGTATGCAGGAGGATTGTACCGAAAGACTCTCTCGGGGATCTTGTCCCATTGTGTGTCAGAAGAAGAGGCCCCGAGGGTTTTGGAGGAGATTCACTCCGACGAGTGTGGTAGCCACTCGGGGAGCAGGACCCTGGAAGGAAGGGTGGTGAGGCAAGTTACTTTTGGCCTACCCTTAGCAAGGATGCGGCGGAATTTGCAAAGAAGTGCTCCAAGTGCCAACTATATGCTCCCCTCCAACTACTTCCGGCCTAAAGGCTTCGGACCATCACGGCTCCATGGTCGTTTGCAATATGGGGGATGGACTTGGCGGGTCTATTCACCCAGGCCACTGGTCAAAGGAAGTTCCTGCTAGTTATGATTGACTATTTCTCCAAGTGGCTGGAGGTGAGGGCGCTGGCTAAGGTAACTTCTCAGGTGGTGAGAAATTTTGTGGGGGGGGGGGGGGGGGGGATAATTTGTCGACATGGGCTTCTGTTAGCCATCGTCACGGACAATGGGCCATAGTTCGTCAGCGATGAGTTCATCAGTTTCTGCAGTCAGCTAGGTATAGACCTTCGCTTTGAGTCGGTCTACCATCCAAGGAGCAATGGGCAGGTGGAGTCCGCAAACAAGGTGATCGTAAGTTTGCTAAAAAGGAAGGTCGAGAATTTGAGTGGTAGCTGGGTGGAACAGCTGCCCTCGGTCCTATGGGCCCTAAGAACAACGCCAAACACCGCCATACGGGAGAACCCTTTTAAACTCTCCCATGGGTCTGAGGGCGTGCTTCCCATAGAGTTCGAGGTAAAATCATCCAGGGTGGTCATCGCGGGTGAAGGAGACAAGGAATGGAGAGTGGAAAATGAAGAGGAACAAAGGCTGTCTTTGGACTTGGTGGAAGAGCTCCGAGACCTGGCAGCCATTCGTCAAGAGGAGGTCAAGCGGCGGATGGCCCAGTTCTTCGACAAGCATATTCGGGTAAAGCAGTTCAAGAAGGGGGACTTGGTCCTGAAAAAGGTTGATGCGGACGGAAGGGGAGTCGCGGTAGGAAAGCTCAATCCCAACTGGGAAGGTCCTTATGTTGTAAAGGAGGCACTCAAGTCGAGGGGGTATCACCTTTAGGATGTGAACGGGGTATCCCTCAGCCGAACTTGGAGTGGGGACGATTTGAAACGTTTCTACCCTTGAACTTATTTATTAACTTATTTTGTGTCGAAAATTATTCTTTTCTAATGTTGGTCTCATTCAAGGTTTCTTGAGGTGATGAAGTGCCCCAGATCGATTCCGCTGTCGGGCTCTCACTAGCCGGTGGGTTCAGGTTGATCTCTGGAGAGGCTGGCAATGTTTCTTGAGGTGTTGGAGTGTCCTAGATCGATTTTGTTGTCGGGCTCTCACTAGCCGGTGGGTTCAGGTTGATCTCTAGAGAGACTGGCAAGGTTTCTTGAGGTGCTGGAGTGCCCCAAATCGATTCTGTTGTCGGGCTCTCACTAGTCGGTGGGTTCAGGTTGATCTATATATGGAGAGGCTGGCAAGGTTTCTTCAGGTGCTGGAGTGCCCCAGATCGATTCCGCTACTGGGCTCTCACTAGCCGGTGGGTTCAAGTTGATTTCTAGAGAGGCTGGCAAGGTTTCTTGAGGTGCTGGAGTGCCCAGAATGATTCCACTGTCGGGCTCTCACTATCCGGTGGGTTCAGGTTGATCTTTGGAGAGGCTGGCAAGGTTTCTTGACTTGCTGGAGTGGCCCAGATCGATTCCGCTGTAGGGCTCTCACTAGCCGGTTGGTTCAGGTTGATCTCTAGAGAGGCTGGCAAATTTTCTTGAGGTGCTGGAGTGCACCAGATCGATTTCGTTGTCGGTCTCTCACTATCCAGTGGGTTCAGGTTGATCTCTCGAGAGGCTGGCAAGGTTTCTTGAGGTGCTGGAGTGCCCCAGATCGATTCCGTTGTCGAGCTCTCACTAGACGGTGGGTTTAGGTTGATCTCTAGAGAGCCTGGCAAGGTTTCTTGAGGTACTGGAGTGCCCCATATCGATTCCACTACCGGGCTCTCACTAGCCAGTGGGTTCAGGTTGATCTCTAGAGAGGCTGGCAAGGTTTCTTGAGGTGCTGGAGTGCCCTAGATCGATTCTGTTGTCGGGCTCTCACTAGCCGGTGGGTTCAGGTTGATCTCTGGAGAGGCTGGCAGGGTTTCTTGAGGTGCTGGAGTTCCCCAGGTCGGCTCCGCTGCCGGGCTCTCACTAGCCGGTGGGTCGGGTTGATTCCTGGGTAGGGAGGCAGGTGAAAGTGTATGAGTCAGATCATCTCTAAATGGGTCTCTCGACTAGGCTCTCACCTAGCGGGCAGGGTCGTGAGCTATCTCGGTGGCAAGAAAAGAAATATTCAGGAAGAGGCTCCAACATCTAGGGTTTGTGAGTGGGCCTACCAAAATGTGCACTAGCTCGGAGAGAGCACCCAGTCGAGAACTATCGAAAAGAATGCAGCAAAAATCGACAAGGCTCTCGGTCAGTATATGCGAGCGGGCCTACCAAAATAGGTACTCGCTCGGCGAAGGCACCCAGGTGAGAACCTATCAGAAAGGAATGCAAGAAAAAATTCGGGCAAGTCTCTCGGCCGAGGCCTGCGAGTAGGGTGGAAAGTCTTTGGCCATCGCCCAAGACTTAACGCCAGCTCAGTTGGTGATGAGACCTGTTGAAGGGTTCTTATCAAGGGTGGCGCGGGTTCGAACCCCGCCATCAACAACGCACTGTGCTGAGAAACAGGCTAGAGAGGCGTTGGGGTGCATGGCCTGCAGGCTTGTAGTTGATGGGCTTAACCGACGGTGCCAGGGGCCCGGGTCAGGCTGGACCGTCGGTGCCGGCAGTCGTCTGTAGCTGCGTGGCACTTTTTGTAACAGTCCTGGCCTGCCACGCAGCTACAGACGACTGCCGGCACCGACGGTCCAGCCTGACCCGGGCCCCTGGCACCGTCGGTTAAGCCCATCAACTACAAGCCTGCAGGCCATGCACCCCAACGCCTCTCTGGCCTGTTTCTCAGCACAGTGCGTTGTTGATGGCGGGGTTCGAACCCGCGCCACCCTTGATAAGAACCCTTCAACAGGTCTCATCACCAACTGAGCTGCAGCTCAGTTGGTGATGAGACCTGTTGAAGGGTTCTTATCAAGGGTGGCGCGGGTTCGAACCCCGCCATCAACAACGCACTGTGCTGAGAAACAGGCCAGAGAGCTCAGTTGGTGATGAGACCTGTTGAAGGGTTCTTATCAAGGGTGGCGCGGGTTCGAACCCCGCCATCAACAATGCACTGTGCTGAGAAACAGGCCAGAGAGGCGTTGGGGTGCATGGCCTGCAGGCTTGTAGTTGATGGGCTTAACCGACGGTGCCAGGGGCCCGGGTCAGGGTGGACCGTCGGTGCCAGCAGTCGTCTGTAGCTGCGTGGCAGGCCAGGACTGTTACACGCGCCCAGAAGAGGAGCGAGCACGCGGGTACTCGTGAACACGAGCGTGCGAGTACACGAGTGTGCGAGCACGCGGGTGCTCATGTGCACGAGCGTGCGAGTACACGAGTGCATGTATCCGCGATTGCTCGTGCGCACGAGCGTGCGAGTACACGAGTGTGTGGATACACGAGTGCTCATGTGCACGAGCGTGCGAGTACACGAGTGCGTGGATACGCGAGTTCTCGAGCTAGGCGTGGATGCGCATGTGATGCGTGTCGCCGAGGCACGAGCGTGTGAGCGAGTGCATAAGGACGCGGAGGCGCGCAAGCGAGTGGCAACATGAAAAACAAAGTAAAACAAAGGAAACTTAAGGGAAAAGCACCTTTCATTATATCCTCGAAAAGGGTTACACAAAAGGGGAGATTCTCTCCTTACAAAAATTTTGAATTGAAAGAAAATTTTACATTGGAGAATCGTCGGCGGACTGCTTGCTCTCGTTATCTTCGCTGAGAGGGATCGGCTCGAATAGCTCCGGGACCACCTCCTCGACGGTGAGCTGCGCTGCATCGGCAGAAAGAAGCCCGACCCCCTTGAGAGTGGTGAAAATGTGCCTTGCCACCCTGATCGCGTTGTCCAGCATCGCCTCCTCCTCCGCACGCTTCTCGCTCCTCTGGGTCCTGGGGCTTCGAGGAGGCGGAGGGAGGGCGGCCCGGACCAGCTCTTGATTCTGGGCCTTCAGCACCGCGACCTCCTTCTCTAGATCTGTCTTGCAGGCGAGCAGCTGGTTCACGGTCTCAGGGTCCTGCAAAAAGTGAATGGGTTAAGAAGACATATTGCGAAAAGTAGTAGGCAAGTTCTCGGCAAACTTACCATCCCATCCTTGAGACTAGCGAGGAGGCCCTCGTAGACCACTTGCTTCTCCTTCAGGCTGGCGATCTCCTCGGTCGCCTCCTTCAGCTCGCGCTTCTGGTCCTCAAAGTTCATCTCCACCTGGAGGCAGCGACGACCAGTCATGTGGGCGAGCTCTAGAGTGCGACGCTGGGCTTGCGCACTCTTATGCGCGAGCGCCCGGGAGGTGAGGGCGTTGAAGTCGTCGGCATCCTTACGGCCGTAGAGACCAAAGGACAAGGCAAAGGCCTGCCCTCCGATGGTCTCCTGCTCCACCCAGGAGGAGAGAAGGGTGGAGACAGAAACCCTGTTGGACTCCAAGTCCCCATCCAACAGGGGCTCGCCGGCCTCGTCTCGGTGTTTGGTGCCGAAATCGAAATTCCGGTGCTCCAACGGGCTGGGTGTGGTCGGCACGTCGGCGGCCACCTCGACTCCCTTGTCGGCGGGTGGGGCCACTGGGGTTTAGCCCCGGACAGACCATCGGCGAGTCCTTTCCCATTTGCAAGGGGCGAGGTCCGCTTCTTATTTGGCGGCGGAGGCAGAAGGGACGACCCGCGGCTCGTAGGTGCGGGCCGTTTCTTGGAGGCGGCGGAGGTGCTGGGGGTCTCCCGGCAGGAGGCAGCAGCGGTGGAAGCGAGCTGGAGGACAGGGGAGATAGTCCTGGCCCTAGCATAGGGGGGGTGGAGCGGAAGATCTCTCTCCCCTGCGAAGGATAACGATCAAGGTTAGAAAAAGAAAAGGTGAAACACGAGTAAGGAAGTGAAAGCGAGTCGAACCTGCTCCGGTGGTACGGGGAGTAGCGAGTCGACGTTACTTCGGAGGTAGGCGACCTCGAAGTTTGTTGACATGTATTTGAAGAGTGCGGCCTCGTGGCCGCCGAGCACCGGAGGGCGGTAGGTGGGTTCGTTGCGCTGAGAGGCGAGAAGGGAACGTTGACGAAGGGCGCCTTCACGAACACAAACTTCTGCGGCCAATAGTGTCTTTTGTTGACTGTCTCGCAGACTTTCGTGTGTTGGCTCGCGAAGAAAGCGGTCCCATCCTAGTTCGCTCGGAAGGAGAACCGCTTACGAAAGACCGACAAGCTGAACTCGATCCGCTCCTCGCGCAGGTAGCAGGCGAACCCCACCATGACCGCGATCGAGTTGGGGGTCATCTGACTCGGGATCACGCCTTAATATTTAGACGGGTTCACGGAAATCTATTAGAAAGGAATCATCGACGAATGCGAGAAAGGAAAAAAGAGGAATGAGCGAGTACCTGGTTGATCTCCGGCCAGAATGGGAGTCGTAGACCCACCTCAAAGTGGGTCACAGGGATGGCGAGCTCATCCGGGTAGAGGTTATTGACGGCCTCGGGCTTCGACGGGTGGCGAGCTGAGAACCTCGGTGAGATGTAATTGGCCACAGCGGAGTGTTACTCGCTCTCTGTAAGTGAGCAATTGAAGAAGGAGTGGTCGTAGAACGTCCACGCGCACTTGTCCTGGCCTTCCACATCTCCTCCATCGCCGCCCATGGTTCTGAAAAAAAAAGTTGGAGTGCGAGAGCGGAAATGAAAATGGCAGAGGTCGAGAGCGATAAATGCGGTGGTTAGCTTTGGTAACGAGGCCTATTTATATGAAAAAAAAAAGGAGGCGGGAGGAATCGAGGCGTCAGGGGTGCGGTTAGCAGAATATCGGGGCGATGCGCCTCGGTACTTGAACCAACCCACTCCCCGCGCACTCGCAGCGATGCAGTAAGGATGGTTCGCTGTCAGTAGAGGCGAGTCCCATGCAAGCCGCGAGAAAAAAGCATTGAAAAAAAGAACTAGCGAGTACAATACAGACAGCAATTACGTAGAGCGAGTAGTAATAAAGATAGAAAAATCCTGCGATTAGTCGGGGCATCAAATTAGCAGCATAGTTCACAGATTGTCAAAGAAAAAAATAAGAATTATTACATGGTTCGCCAGGCAGGCGCGAGCGCGAGAAGGATTAATACTGGATCCACCTTCATCGGCCTCGCCCTTGCACCCCCGAGCTCGGTGGTACGCGCGAACCGCGTGAAGCTCGCGTTGCAGCAGGCGAACTTGGTCCTCCGCCCGCGAATGGTGCACCCCAGGTGAAGTGACCTCACGACGGACATCCATCTGCAGCTCGACAAGAAGTCATGCTAGCTCATCATCAATCGCGGCGAACCGCTCCTCGGAAGCCATTCTGTCCTCTCGTGCCTAGTTGTACATGTCCCCCTGTACAACCCCGATATTCGCCAGGAGATGAGCAGAGATTGAGAGGTCGGCAGGCGAGATAAGTAACAAGGAGGGCGAGCCAGAGACCACCAAAGGGCCCACTCGCAGGAGGCGGGCGAGCAAGCCCCTTGGCAATCGCTCGCATGAGACAAGCGAGTCGGTTCCCCGGTGGATGATCGCAGGGAGAGGGCGAGTTGGGCTCTCGCGGTCAACTCGCAAGAAGGCATGCGAGTCAGGCTCGCGAGAGGAAGTCTCGGGCGCGGCTCGCCCAGCAAGAGTCTAGGGATGTTTTACCCAAAAGCCCCTGGTGGTCTGCAGTTAGGCCCTCCAAACAACGGAGTTTCGTTGTTGGCAGACCATTTTGGGTTGCGTATAGTAAGAATGTAAGGCGGGATTCCGCTATTGGCAGACCAGACTTCAAAAACCTATAAATAGGCCTTGAAGGGCACCTTTGGAGAGGATTCCAATCAGAGCATTCTGAACTTCCGTCTCCCTAGGTTTCCTTGGCTTGGCTCTCTAGCTGTCCAAGGTGCCCAGTCTCAGCTTTGGCTTGGGAGGGGAAGCGCTCAAAGATCTTTCGGGTTTGGGGTGGGACCTCCTCGCAGAGACTAAGGTCTAAGTCTAGTTCCGAATCTCCAGTCCGCTCCTTCCGAGGGATCAGTAAGGGCTAGCTGCCCCTCAACTTGTTGAGGTCCTGAGCTTCACAAGAGACCAAGAAATTGGTTTCAACACCCGCAACATGTGCCCGTCGTACTTCTGGAGCATCTCGGTGGTCCGCCGCTTCATCACTTCGGAGTCCCAGGGATCGTCGAGGAAGTCTGTAATCTTGTCTAGTGAGGGAGGGGGCGACATCTCCTCCTCTCCAAGGTCCAGCTCGGCGGAGGACTCCCGGACACCTGCGAGAAGAAAGTTAGCGAAGAAAGCGAGACACAATCTATCGACAATAATTGACCAACCTGACAGGGTCATGGCCGCTTTACCAGGGCGCCGCTGGCGAGAGGAACTCGGTTGCCCCTGGAAGGCTTCCGTGTAGGTCAGCATATCAGATTTCCCCAGGCCCGGGGGGTGGGGAACGTTGCTCGCGATCCGTGTGTCGGCGGGGAGCGAGTTGACGGGGCTTTGACGGCCCAGAAGATTGAACCCAAGGACGGAGATGGTCGCGTCCGGTAGGGGATGCGAGCCTGGTGGGGGCTGCGAGCCCGGAGGGGCCGGCGAACCCGATGGAGTGACGCGCCGCTCTAGCATCGCGAGGAGGGCCTCTGCAAGGGACATCTTGAAGAATTCAGTTGGGGAATTAGCAAACAAGAGAGCACAGGAATCTTACCAGGTCGCGGCGAAGGGAAAAGGTCAATGACGGCCAGGTTGGAGGCCGCCGAGTCGTTTCTTCTAGGAGAGGGGAGGCGAGCACAATCCAGGTTCCTGATGTGCATTCGGCAAGTGCACCGGTCGCTGTCAAGTAATAAATTTGGGAATAGCTTCCCCGAATGTCGATCTCTTGAGGAATGCAGGTTCTGGTGAACGAAATGTGTGGTGAGTCGATTGTTACACGAGCGAATAAAATAAAACAGGGGCGTTGTGATTGGTGTCTTAAGCTATTGCGGAAATGAGAGAAATGTGGGTCGAAAAGCACCGCTTCGCAAGGTGTGGGTGAGTGCAGCGGTCGCGATGCCGCGCTTCGGCAAGTGGGTGGAATGGCCACAGAGCGAGTTTTTGTGAGGGTCATATTCACCTCGTCGCCAACATCACCACTAACTATTGCTAGATGGCTTTACACACAAACAACTTAGAGCATCATAACAACAAGGAAAGCTATTCTCACCACCAAAGCATCATTGCACATGAACAACAAGCAAGGATCTATAACATTACTCTAACGAGCGTTCATTACAACAACACAAAGAGAAAGCACAAGCATCAAAGTTTAGAAAGGACCAAATAGAGGATGTCACCGCGTCTTGGGTTCTCGGCCGGAATGAGAGTTGTCGGGCTCTCTCCGGGCTCGGCCCTCAGATGGTGTGCGGACTCGAAGGAGGCTGTCACCGCTCCAACGATCTACAACATTTCTATTGCCTCCAATGGTGAAGAATGCTTGAACTAGTGGCGGAGAATACTTGCAAATGCTCCCGGATGAAAGAAAGGTGAAGGAGATCGCCAGAAATGGTCTCCTCTCGTCTCCTCCGGTGGAAGGGCGAAAATGGCGGGATTCCTGGCTTTTCCCGCGAGGGGAATCGGGCTCTCCCGCGGCTCCCCGTTGACTGCAGTTTTTCCTGCTTTAAATACTAAACAGGCAGAGTTTTGGTCACGCACGGGCGAACGCACGATCGTGCACTGCCCGTGCGTTATTTAATGATAAAAACAAGCTTGAAGACGAAGCTGCGCCGCCCGTGCGATTTACTCATGCACGGGCAAACCTGCTCGTGCGTCAAACGCACGGGTAAATTCAGAAACGCTTAAACAACCAGAAGAAACAGGCAACCGTGCGTTTTACTCACGCACGAGTAAACCCGACCATGCGTAGAAACGCACGACTAAACTCAGATTGCCTGTTTTCTGCCCAGAAGAGAACGCACGACCACAACCGTCCGTGCGTCAAAGAAACGCACGACCGTGCGTTGTACACAGTCATGATTTCTGGGAGAAAACTGGAGGATCCGACCGCCTGCACACAAGACAAAACAGCTGGGAAAACACCTCCAGCACCAGATAAACACAGAAAAAGGAATGGGGAGCACCATGTGCTTACCCCCAATAACAAGGAGCGCAAATGCACACCGAAACGGCCCTAAGAGTGCACCTAACAAGGAATAACAAATATGATCGAAACCATGCCTAAATTGTAGTGCATCGACTAGAAATACAGCCCAGATGAGTCCATAAATATTTATATAAATGGGACTCATCACACCCCTAGACTTAACCATTTGCACGTCCCGGGCAAACTACTCAGCTCTCCTGTCGGAACAATTGGATGTTAGAGTGTGATTGAGTGGTGCAGACTCATGCGAAGTCGCATGCTCACGTGCGTAAAAATACATTAGAATAGAATTAAACTCAAGATTATATCTAACTATTTATAGAACAGTAATTTGAAATCTACTTTACTTGGATGATGAATCCCGGTGAATCTTTCGGTCGCGCATAAGGGAAAATAGCGTGACTAATGAGTAGAGTATTACTCGATCAAAGCTCGGGACAATCTCCTAAGAAACCCATCAAAGTCGGTGTCCATAGGCTTGCACGTTTGCACTCTCTCTGCTGCATGAGACGACTTGTATCTAAAATCAGTAGGACTTATAGGTTAAGATTTGGCTTAGGTTGAGTTTAGGCTAGATAAGTAGAAGGACGATGGGAATCACACTCAACATAACCTGAGCACTCAAGCGAATAAAAAATCACCAAAACAACTTTTTTTGAAGAACTACACAACACCCCCAGACTTCAACTGAACACTAGGTGCGTGCTAAGCCAATCATACTATGTTTTTGTCGAGAGAAAGTAATTGAAAGTTCGTTTTGAACAATATTTTTTTTTCTTTCCTTTTCTCAACTCGACAGAATATCATTTGTAGGCTCAATAAAAACTTCTCCTTCAGCTTTTTCAAGGTTACCATACACCACAAAGATAACACCAAAGGTGATAGATAATTAAATTCCTTTCAGCTCATTTGTTGGTGAGAGAATAGGTTTGGCCGTATGGCTTTGGTGAAATTTTAGTGGAGTTAAACAAGGAGGACAGGTAGGCTCAAGTGGGCTTGCAACGGTGATTACATTGGTAAGGATTTCAAAAGCACAACCGGATCAAGAAATGGCCTATATCACACTTTATAACGAGTACTTCAACGCAATCATTTCAAGAGTCTCCTAGTGCAAGTTCTAGCCACCGAGAAAGGTTGACCTTCCTTCCGACCCTAGTAATAAGCTACTACTAGTCCAGCTACACTCGACCCTATGCTACTGTTGGATTCACCAGATTCACCACTAAAGTAAAATAAATTGCAGCTACTATAATAGAAATAATTAAATTATAACATTGAATTTTATTCTACTCTAATTTTGAATTTCTAGGCGTGACGGGAGCACTCGACTAGAGCACTACTCGAGTCGACATTTTTCTCTACTCCTCACTCCTACACTAACAATCCAATTCTTACGAGCGGGGAACCTCGCAGCAATACCCAATAAGCGCGCGTGATCAAGTGCGCATGAACTAGGTGCGAGTTGATGCAATGTGCACAATAAAATTGAAAATTCCTAACTCAGCACATTCTAACATGCTATGCAAAGTGCGTGCACGTGCACAGCTCGCTCTCTCCCCCAGACTCGATCAAAACCAAATAAAATAAAGAGTTCATGAATAAGGAAAATAGGGGTAGAGTGGACCTATGCTCACGAATGAGCATGCCAGAAGTGCGGCAATTCCTTCTTGAAAGTGCTCCTTCCTCATCTCCCAAGCGAGAGCTTAAACCTGCGATGTTAGCAAAAAGCCCAAAACAACACATAATAAACATAAATCTGAACGAAAGGCCAGAACCGAATGGTTCCCCCATGGGTTGTCTCCCAAGAAGCCCTTTTGTTTACTGTCCTTAAGGTGGACCAAATACTTGTTGTAAGCAGTGTATAAAGTCTAAGAATAAGCAAAAGTCAGTAAATCCTAATTATTATTACAAGCTCAAAACAAATCAGCTATAAACTGATTTGAAGTAGTAACAACTGATGAAAGAAAAAGGTCCGGAGACCTGGTAGTAGGGGTGGAAATTAAGTAGGATGCTCAGCCTCCAACCCCAAATCTCCTCCTTTTTCGCTCTCTTCTTCTCCTCCAGTATTATGTCTTCAAAGAAAAACTGCTTGCCCCTTGTAACCAATCCTCAAGGGGAAGCACCAACAATGACGAGGAAACAAGATGTTCCTTCACTGTACCTTCCTCATCCCGCCAGGCTTTCGGCTCCTCCATGTGTAAGGTCTGATCAACCGGAGGAGGGGCATCCTGCATCCTTGTACATAAAGAAAGGGGGTCAGGAAATAAATTGGAAGAAAAACTAAAAGAAATCTCATCTAAGGGGATAATCCCGACTTCATCCCCCATAGGGTGCGGCCATGACAAACTGATGATATCATCGAAGATTTCACTAGACTCAACAGCGCACGTAATGGCCTCCTCTATAACTTGGACTTCCTCGCACTAGACCGAAACGGTTGCTTCAGCACAATCGAGATTGTCCTCCTCCATGAGAGTGGGCACGACACTGCGCAGGTCTGCAACATCCTGCAAATTGACCTCAATGATAACATCAGAAATAGATGTAGTTTCGTGTGTAGTGGGAGAAGACGTGCTTCTTAAGAGTTCGGGTTCACTCTCCACACAAGGGCACAAATCCACCCAAAGTGGTACATGAACCAAAGAGGTATGGGGGGTCGCATCAGAAATAGAGTCATGAGGGACACTGATGCACGCATCGATTCCAGAGACTTCAAGCAGTGAAGGTGGAAGGGACACGTAACCAGAGGAAGGAGCTGTGTTCGCCGAATTCGAGGATGGGACGATCCGGATATCCGGGTCATCGTCATCCGCCAATTGGCGAAGATAATCTACACAGTCCTTCAAGGCATGCTCTCTACTTTTGCAAAATAAACACTGCTTTACCGGCTTTGCCGGCACCCAAGGTGCGGTAGCCGCGTAATAGTGCGACAACGGAGGCGCAGTAGAGGAGCCAAAAGATTTATGGGCTCCATACGGTTTCTGAACAACACCATACTCTTTGGGACACCTATCACTAGCGTGTGATGTGTCCCCACACCAACGACATCGGATATTCAAATGCGCCCACATGATACAGAAGAAGAAAATAGCATAATAAAGAATAAATTGAAAAGAATAAAAGACTCAATCGAAAACAATCGATTCACAACCAAAATCTCATCACGCCTGCATTCCCCGGCAGCGACGCCAAAAATTTGATGCGCGTTCGGCAAGTGCACCGGTCGCTGTCAAGTAATAAATTTGGGAATAGCTTCCCCGAATATCGATCTCTTGAGGAATGCAGGTTCTGGTGAAAGAAATGTGTGGTGAGTCGATTGTTACACGAGCGAATAAAATAAAACAGGGGCGTTATGATTGGTGTCCTAAGCTATTGCGGAAATGAGAGAAATGCGGGTCGAAAAGCACCGCTTCTCAAGGTGTGGGTGAGTGCAGCGGTCGCGATGACGCGCTTCAGCAAGTGGGTGGAATGGCCACAGAGCGGGGTTTTGTGAGGGTCGTATTCACCTCGTCGCCAACATCACCACTAGCTATTGCTAGATGGCTTCACACACAAACAACTTAGAACATCATAATAACAAGGAAAGTTATTCTCACCACCAAAGCATCATTGCACATGAACAACAAGCAAGGATCTATAACATTACTCTAACGAGCGTTCATTACAACAACACAAAGAGAAAGCACAAACATCAAAGTTAGAAAGGACCAAATAGAGGATGTCACCGCGTCTTGGGTTCTCGGCCGTAATGAGAGGTTGTCAGGCTCTCTCCGGGCTCGGCCCTCAGATGGTGTGCGGACTCGAAGGAGGCTGTCACCGATCCAACGATCTACAACATTTATATGGCCTCCAATGGTGAAGAATGCTTGAACTAGTGGCGGAGAATACTTGCAAATGCTCCCGGATGGAAGAAAGGTGAAGGAGATCGCCGGAAATGGTCTCCTCTCGTCTCCTCTAGTGGAAGGGGCGAAAATGGTGGGATTCCTGGCTTTTCCCGCGAGGGGAATCGGGCTCTCCCGCGGCTCCCCGTTGACTACAGCTTTTCCTGCTTTAAATACTAAACAGGCAGAGTTTTGGTCATGCACGGGCGAACGCACGATCGTGCGCTGCCCGTGCGTTATTTAATGATAAAAACAAGCTTGAAGACAAAGCTGCGCCGCCCGTGCGATTTACTCACGCATGGGCAATCCCGCCCGTGCGTCAAACGCACGGGTAAATTCAGAAATGCTAAAACAACCAGAAGAAACAGGCAACCGTGCGTTTTACTCACGCACGAGTAAACCCGACCGTGCGTAGAAACGCACGACTAAACTCAGATCGTCTGTTTTCTGCCCAGAAGAGAACGCACGACCACAACCGTCCGTGCGTCAAGGAAACGCACGACCGTGTGTTGTACACAGTCATGAATTCTGGGAGAAAACTGGAGGATCTGACCGCCTGCACACAAGACAAAATAGCTGGGAAAACACCTCCAGCACCAGATAAACACAGAAAAAGGAATGGGGAGCACCATGTGCTTAGCCCCAATAACAAGGAGCGCAAATGCACACCGAAACGGGCCTAAGAGTGCACCTAGCAAGGAATAACAAATATGATCGAAACCATGCCTAAAGTGTAGTGCATCGACTAGAAATACGGCCCAGTTGAGTCCATAAATCTGTATATAAATGGGACTCATCAGTTCCCACTCGCAAGGGATCCCATCAAGGGCGCGCTCTGAAAAATGACATGTTAGCTCAAAAAGAGGGTGGGGGGGGGGGGGGGGGGGGGGGAATGACCTGCATATTCAAATACCTGCTCAGCAAGGGCAGGGTCGAGTGACAGGTCTTTGAGCGAGGACCCTCCCTCCCCAAGGTGTCGCTGCACGGTCTTCGCCTTCTTCAATTTGGGGAAGGGCAAAGGAGTCCGCCGGGCGGCCCAAGGGCTGAGCCGGAACGTGACAGATTGCTGGTCTGCCCGGGATGCGTCCAGACGGACTTGAGCTTCTTCCGAGAGGGCCATTTTGGGCGAGTGCAGTAGCGAGTTGTGGAGGAAAATGAGGAAATAAAGGGTCACCCATCACCCAAAGACGTTGGTTTTTATAGCGCTAGGGATGGGGCCCACCGAAGATTCCTGCCAGCTCAGCAGCCGTCCGACGAACACAGAGGGTTGGATGTTTCTTTGCGAGCTTAGGGTAATCTCGTAAAGAAAAGGGATTGTGTGCAACCCAGTATTCGCCAAGGGGGTAAAATGGGAAATTGACTATAGGCGGGTCAAAGAGTACTCGCCAACTCGCGGCGAGCATCCGGCCAAGGCGAAGCGAGGTAAATCAGGAAGCCGATCTCGCGAGTAGCGTATGGCGAGGCAAGACAGCTTTGCATCACTCGGGGGTGCATTTAGCCAGAGCGAGTCAAGTGAGGTCTCGTGGTACCAGTCTGGCGAGGCGAGTGGGGGCTCGCCTCCACTCGCAAGAAGAGATCTCGCGAGCCCAACTCGCAGGGAGAAAGGCGAGTGGCGCCTTCACGGGCCACTCGCCCAGCAAGGGTCCACATGTAAATTTACCTTGATACCCTTGGTGGGCTGCCAATAGCCCTCCAGAACAGCGGAGTTTGGTTGTTAGCAGACCAATTTGGGGTGCTAATAGCAAAACCAAAAGGCGGAGTTGCGCTATCAGCAGACCAGTAAAGAAAAGCTATAAATAGAACCAAAAGGGCACCTTTAGAGAGCATTCCAGATCTTTGCTTCTCCTTAGGACGCCTTTGGTTAGCTCCTTCAACTCTCCAAGGTGCCCGACTTTAATTTTGGCTTAGGAGGGGAAGCGCTCTAAAAATTTTTCGGGTGTGTGGTGGGACATCCACACTGTCGCCAAGGGTCGGTTTTTAGCTCTAAGTCTTTGGTCATGTTCCTCCGTGAGATCGGTAAGTGCTAGCTGCCCCCTTTCAGGGGTCCGAACTCCTCGTTGGGCCGATTCTCGATTCCAACATCACTAATTTCAGATTAAAAATAATCTTACAACTCGGAGTATACAACTCCTACAAACTGGTAAAACAACCTGTCCTACAAAAACTCGGAGAACAAACTCTCCTACTCTCGATCCTCTAAACTAGGATCTACAACAACTCGGAAGTTAAACTTCCTACAAGGTAAGTAAAAGGAATTTTACAATAACTTTAGATTCAAAATCTATCACTTAGAATCTCAAAGAGATTCAACTTCTTCAGATCTGAGAAATTAGATCTTCTTCTTCCTTGATTGAGATGAAGGCTTGATCTTGAAAGAGAAGAAGAAATCTTGACTTGAACAAACTTGATCTGAGAACATATCAAGACGACAAGATCTATAAAAGCACTTGAATGAATCTTAACTCTGTGATCTTGTTGAATCGAGACTTGGAGCAGAATCATGCAGAAGACTTGTCGGCGGCAGAACAACTCTTTGCAAGAATGAGAAAATGGCCGACGACGATTGCGATCTTTCTTTTTCAAAATGAACATAATTAGGGTTTAACGAAATGTCCTTTAAGTATTCATAGGTCATTCTCAAACGGTTATAAACAAGACTTCAGAAATAAGCTCCACGCGTACTGTACATGGAAGAAACCCTAAAAGGAAAGCCGCCGACGAATTTGAACAAAATGCGCTCTGTCAGCATTCATCTAATGAACTCATGAAATCAGAGATTACTCGACGAATTCACTTATGACTTGATGAAATGGACTTAGCAAAAAGTGTTTCTAAGACCACTCGAGAACTTCTCGAGTGCACTCGACGAATTCGTCGAGTGTTCACGAGAAATCAGTAGACCACTCGACGAATCCGTCGAGTGTTCTCGAGTGAACATAACTTTACTCGACGAAAAATACTTGTCAGTTTTCTCTGAGACCTCTCGAGTAATTTCAATGAATACCTAAGTCTTCATGAGTTGTCTCGACGAATTCATCTAGATTTCTCGAGAGCACTCGACGAAAAAGACTTACACGAAATTTTTTCCAATCCTGAACCCAACAACTACTTCAACTTGTCTTCTCCACAGTGTTTGAATATGAAGTACATCCCAATAAAGAGATTTCACATGAGTCAACACCTTGGTCTACACAATGAAGGATTACATTGCATAGGTCTGTGTTTATGACTCATTGAAACCTGACATTGGTTTGTACATATCAATTAATGTCCTGCAAACACACAACTAAGATGTCACATCAAATACAATATCAATTCATCTTAGTTCAAGGGACGCTTCTTCAAATCAAGGTAATTGTGGTTACAATACCCAATAATAGTGGTTTTGCCTTCCCGTTCACGGTCTTGAGCCATGCATCACTCTTCATCTCTTGAAGTCCAAGCCTTCGAGCTTTCGTCATGAAGTTGTGAGTTGCGCCCGTATCCACCAATGCTTTGGCGGGCTTGTTGTTGATCATGGCCTCGGTGTACATGAGCCCCTTTCTAGTTGATTTCTCCACTGGTTTCACATTTACAGCATTTAGAGTTGCAAAGAACAAATTTGATTTGTACTTTCGCAATCTTTGCCTCCTACTGAATCCTTCTCTTGCAATGCTGAGAGAGAACCAAGATTTGGGCACTTGTTCATCATGTGAGGTCCCTTAAAAATGTAGCATCCACCTTTTGGCATAAAAGCTATTGTTTCCGCCATCAATCTCCTTCTCATAACAAGTAGGAATTTGATCTCCTCTAGGGGGTCTCTGCGACCCTTGTCTTTCTCCCTAACCTTTGGTGTGGTCAGTCTTATAGCCCTTTGTTGCAATATCTGATGGTCTTTGAAATTCCTGCATGGCTTCGGAACAACAATTGCTTCATCTAGTGTCTTTGCATCCCGCCAATGCACTTCTTGCTTCACCCAATTCTGAAGACCATCATTGAAATTGAAAATTTGGTCTTCTTCAGACATACCTGACACCATCAACATTAAGGTTTGGAACTCCTTCACGTACTCCGTGATTGACCTTTTTTGCTTGAGTTCCTTCAACTTCTTTCTTGCATCATTAACAACATTCTCCGGGTAGAAGTGCCGCTTGAGTTCAATCTTGAACTCCTTCTAAGTGTCTATGATTCATGCTCCCTTTCTGATATTTGCAAGCTTCCGCCAAAGAGATGCGATATTCAAAAGATAATAGCTAGCCGTTTTTACCTTGAGTGCCTCATCAGTGACGTTGCAACCTTCAAAGTAAACCTCCATTTTGTAATGGAAGTGTTCAGCTTCCTTAGCATTTCTCTTTTCAGTAATGGGTTGTTGCTTAGGAAAGCCAATCCTTGGATTAGTCATTCCCCCACTAGCGACGACCTTCTTGCACATGGCCAACTCATCCTTTAAGTTTGTGATCCGCTCATCATAATCATCCTCAAGCTGATCGCACCTTTGATTCAACTCCACATTTGCATCAAGGCAAGCTTGGACTTGAGCTCTCAATAGTTCTAGCTCTCCGCAAACATGCAACACTTTCTTGACGGTCTCTAGTTCTCCGTGAACATATAAGTGGTCCTGCTCCACTGTCGTAATGCGCTTGTCCCAATCCATCAACACAAGATCCCAGTGACCTTCCTCACGAGATTTACTTTGACTTCGCTTCTTCCTTTCAATTTGTTGCATGACCTCCCAGCCACGCTCACCCATGCTTGAGTTGCCCATGTCACCAACCATATAGTCTCTCCATGTAACACCAATCACAAACTTGAGCAAACCTGACTTTGATACCAACTATCACAGACTTGTCTCTTTGCAAGCACCCGTGCAACCTTAGCTCCTCCTTGCCACTATGTATATCCTAGCTAAGTCAGCTTCATGAACTTGTTGGTGATGAAGAGAAGAGTGGATAAAAAAACTCAAGAGAAAACTCACAAGTGAAAGAACTCAAAGAGTTATATTGCCTGTCCAAAACTTGGATGCTTTCAAAAGAAGGGGCTTTCCCCTTTTATATGTTCCAAAGAATCTTCCCTCCAAAATACAGAAGGATCTAAAATACATACGTTCTATTCAATGCATCTCTAGTATTTACAAGATACATGAATCTTCCATCATATTCTAGAATATTCTCATGAGACTACTCTAAAATTATCCATGTCTCTTCTTACGTACAAGACTTCAGATGTATCTAGAATCCTCCTGGGACTAATCCCGGAGATGGTGAGCCACGATAGGAGGGATACTTCTATTGATTGCAGATTGATATTATGGGTCTGTGATGTTTGCTCCAATGAGTTTGGACAAAACCATTACAGTCATAAAATATATGTTTGATATGATAACAGCTATCAAAGCTAACAAGAGTTTTTTAATTTTAAACATAAGATGAGGTCGGGCGTTGGTAGAAATTGGCAAGAATCAAAATTGACGGCCAAGATTTTGCCGAGTACATAAGGAATAATTTTCCGGTAGAATGATCATTTTATATTTCGAATCAGCCATCTCCGGCTATCGGGGATTTTATTCCCAAACCCTAGGTCCATATTGAATGACAGGTTTCCAAAACGAAGAATCATTCCTTCTAGCCTTTAGAAGATCGCGTCGATTTCACTAAATTTCCTTTATCCCCTATTGAGCAGGAATATCACTGTTCAATCGCGAAGAAAGGCACTTTTTTTGCTGCGGCATTTGCTTTCACACCCGTCCACACTCATTTAGGCGCCCCTTGAAAGCTCAGAAATGTTACATGCACTAATTGGATGCTCAAATGTTCTTGTTGGGCAGAAGAAAAAGGAGATTCCCAGTTCGAAGTGGACTTGCGCAAAACCGTGGATTCTGCACTTCTTTAGAAAAGCAACTAGGGATCGCCATGATTATAAACAAACAACAGCAATGCTGGTTAAGCGCTGTATACTAGTAAATTATGAGAATCCTCCATTCTTTTCTGGTTTTGCTGATTTACTTAGTTCTCACTTCTTTAGCTCAAGTCAAAGGTAATTCACTTACTGAAATAAAGATTTTTCATGTAAAATTTGTTTTGCGGCCAAGTTCATGGATTCAACGATTATGTGCTATGATTTTGAACATCCATATCGAGAGCATATACATTTTGAATACATTTATGGGAAAACCCAGGATTTTCTCTGATTTATACCAAAAGAAGAAATACCAACTTCCAAACTGCTGTCAAGATTTATTATTTTTGGTGTTTATTGGAACGATGACTTCTAGTTTATGCAAAAAAGCCATTTAAGGGGCATGAACTCATGATTCAACTCTATTTTCAGAATTTGTTAGTTTAGATTGCGGATGTAAGAGCAATTATTCTGATTCACATAGTGGACTAGCTTGGGTATCAGATGATACAGTCATTAGGAGTGGAAGTGTGGCAGAAGTCAAGACGAAAAATAAAATTACCTCTCAATATAAGTTCTACAGATATTTCCCTGTGGACAAGAAGAAGTACTGCTATACCTTGAATACTACAGAAAGAAGAAGGTACCTCGTTCGTGCTACATTTCTCTATGGAGATTCTTACCCTTGGACCGCCTATCCTATGTTTCAGCTCTATTTGGATAGCACTCTTTGGGCAACTATTACCATTAATGATGCCTCTAGAGTATATGTGGAAGAGATGATATTTAAGGCACAATCAGCTTATCTTCAAGTGTGCCTGTGCTGTGCTTCCACTGGGTACCCTTTTATATCTACTCTTGAGCTCCGGCCTCTGAATCTTTCGATGTATTTCACCAAGTATGAAGATTATTTCTTCCTCAAGGTTGCAGCAAGAATAAACTTTGGTGCTCTTAGTGCTGATCCTGTAAGGTATGTTTGAATTCAATTAATGATACTATATTTTCTGCTGTTGTCACATTTCACACCTTGCAGTGCCATCCACATGATTATATCTAATCTCATATGGGATTTGTATATTTGTTTACATCCATATACTTCGCTCCTCTCCTCTAAGTAACAATTCTCATTTAGTGCCTTTGATGGTCTAAACTAGACGTAGTATAGTGCTACATGATTATTAGAGAGTCTGAACCAAGAGTGGATCAAAGTTGGGCTTGATATACCAATGATCCAACTTTTTTCAACCCAAAAGATTATGCTTATGAGAGAGAGGCAACCACTTGGTATATCTACACCAACAGATTTCAGCTGTGAAACTTAATCCAATGCTCACATGTGCCTTAACAATCTCTCACTCATGTGGGAGCTCTCCACATTGGCTTTTGTTCCCCATCAAATGGAAATTATGTATCAATAGCCCACGCAACTGTGTGGTACTTCATGGAGGTCATTCATTATTGGATCTTGATCATCCATGGTAGAAAGGTTTGAGCTACAACTACATAAAACACTTGATCTTAGTCGAACCTTTGGATTTTATACCACTTGTTAGGTGTGTGAACCAAGAGCAAAGTCAGGTATGGTACATTATTTTTAAACGCACAACTCATTCTCTTCGCTCTGCTAGTGACCAACAATCATTTGAGAGAGGATAGGAGATTTGAGGGCGGCGCCTTCTGGCGGTGTACTACCAGGCACACCCCACTAGTGTGGTATTTACATGAAAATATGTTTCACCTATTTGATGTGGGACTTAACCCAATACCTCACATGTCTTAACAATAAGCAAATTCATCACTGCAATTTTGGTTACTTGCATCGCAAGAGCATAGTTATGCTAACTTGATTTTTCCAACAGATATCCCGATGATCCTTATGATCGTATATGGGAGTCAGATTTGGTTAAAAGGCAAAACTATCTCGTGGAAATGGCTCCTGGTACAGAAAATATCAGCACTACTCAGAATGTTAAGGCAGACTCTAGAGAGTTTCCACCTGTCAAGGTTATGCAGACTGCTGTCATTGGAACAAGGGGAAGCCTTTCCTACAGGTTAGATCTTGAGGATTTCCCTGGGAATGCACGTGCTTATGCATACTTAGCTGAGATTGAAGATTTAGGTAAGCATGAAACTCGTAAGTTCAAAATGGAGCAGCCAAATGTGCCTGGTTATGACAATGTGATAGTCAATATTGCCGAGAATGCCAACGGAAGCTATGCTCTGTATGAACCAAGTTACATGAATGTGTCATTAAATTTTGTTCTATCATTTTTGTTTTCGAAGACCCATGATTCTACTCGTGGTCCACTCCTGAATGCAATTGAAATTAGCAAATATGTACAAATCATGCCGAAGACTTCTAACCAAGACGGTAATTAGTCAATTTGTTTTGTTCCTTAATAGTGTGCCGTTATTTTGGAACTGAATTAATTTTTTTTTGCGGGAAGTTTCTGTTTTGAATTTATTCTGCTCCATGTCGACAACTGGTGAATGGATGTATGATAGTGGAGATCCTTGTATTCCTGAAACTTGGGATTGGGTGAACTGCAGCTCCTCCACCCCATCTAGGATTACAAAAATGTAATTTCTGCAAACAATTGATCTGCATTTGATTTTGTTAATAATTGAATTGAAGTACAATCATTCCGTCTATTATTACTTATAAACTTTTGGCAGTGCTTTATCAAATAAGAATTTGAAAGGTTTAATACCTTCAGAAATAAAGCAGATGGATCAGTTAGAAGAGTTGTAAGCTCAGTTATCATCTTTTATTTTTTTCCTTTTCCCATATTGAATTTATGCTTGAATCTTAATTATTATTCACTATGGCTCAGGTGGCTGGATGGGAATTTCTTGAGTGGGCCAATCCCAGATTTTAGCAATTTGATGAATCTTAAAATTTTGTTAGCTTCTATTTTTCTTTGCATACATTTTTTTAATATTTATTATTGGAACCTCTTAAATATTGGAATAGTAATTTTTGAGTCCATATATTTTCTTAAAAATGCAGGCATCTAGAAAACAATAGATTGAATGGTGCGCTGCCATCATACTTTGGGGAACTACCAAGCTTACAAGAACTGTATGTACTTGCATTGTAGCACTTGTAATGCCATAATATGCTCATGAAGGTATAAGAGTAATATTTATTTTCAGTTTATTAGATCGTAAATATATGCTATTATGCAGGTATATCCAGAACAACAACTTTGGTGGGGAAATCCCTCATGCATTATTGACTAAGAAATTTGTATTCAAGTACGCCCCTTTGCCCACGAACATCCTTCTTCTTGTTCCAACTTTATTTGAGAGAAGATGATGAAAACTTTAATAAGATATAATGTCTAAACTAATGATTCATTAAGTGTTGTATACACAGCCAAGTACCAAAAATATGTCAGCCCCTTTATACTTTTTCTTGATATATGAATTAATGTTGATCTGAGTGGGATTTTTACCAAATTATTTAGCCCTAAAAATATTGCCTTATTATTTATTGACAATTTAAATAAGATCAATTAATTATTAAGTTACTTTTTTGGGATTTTCGAAATTATTTAAATTAACAATGTTAATTTTGAAGATTTTGAGATATTTCTACTGATAATAAATTGATTTCTAATAAAAAATTTCTTAGAACTTGAACATAATGATTTATTTACCCTACCTGGTCTACTTTCTACGTATCCCCAGAGCTCTCCCATCCTAGGTCTCTCTTTCTCTTTCTCTCTATCTCTCCTCTCCCTCTATGTGTGTGTGCGTGTGCGCTCTTCTTCCCTTTGCTCTCTCTTATCTCTCTCTTTCGATGACAGTGGCATCCATCTACAACAATGGCTAGGCTGCAGCAAGACGCACAATATTCATGTTTCAACTCATGATATCAAGGTTGCAGATGTCGGATGTCGGGTTCATGCCGGTTTGAGTTTGAAATATCGGATGTCGGATTGCGGGGATATATCGGGGATATTTTACAATTTCGGATTTTAATATTAGAGGCATTTCCCCCAATTTATCCTTTTCTTAAGAACTAGAGCTCCCATAATTTGAAGTTGTTGCTTTGGAACATCATCATGTGCTGAGATCTTACATAGTAGCACCTTCCCTACTATGTCTGCAAGGAACCTATATTCTTCCCCGAGATCAATCTTCTTCAGATTGATGGGCTTGTCCTTCTTGAACTTCATAATCTCGAGAGCCTCCTTGATCTCATCCCCTGATAACTCATCTGACTCACTTCCAGTGGCTAGATCAAAAGTCTGATTTAGAATTTGCTCTGTGATGAATATGTCTGTTTCAGAGATTTTTCCACTGAGGGAGCCATCATCCCCTATCTGCACAGGCTCTTTGAACTCATTCAGCTCTATATCAAGTATCTTACATCTAGTAGATATCAGTTTGGTCAGACCAACATCCTGGAACAAACCAAGAATGGCTTTAAAGCTGTCAGCAGCTGCACTGAAAGAGTCGATGTCCACATCGAAGCTGGAGTTCACTTTTGGTGGAGCCATCTGATTGTTATCACCTGCAATCACAAAGAAAAACGAGAGAGAAAGAGGGAAGAAAATGCGAGAGAGCTGGAGAAGAGGAGAGCAAGAGAGCAAAGAGAGGAAAATTCGAAAGCGTAATGAACTCGACGCTGAAGTTGCTTAAAAGAAGACGATTCGTCGCAACATAGGGTTTAAGTCGACGCACCGTCGATAGAGATTAGAATTTGGCGCGTAAAAATAAGTCGAGAATGCTTCTAGAAGCACTTCAGCGCGCGCGGTTTATATAGACGTTGCGTCGAATAATATGCGACGTAACTTGGAGATTGTTCAACAATCCTTAAGTCGACGTAGTCCTGTCAACACTACGTCGATTTTCAATCGATGCAACCTCGACTTTGTCCAACGACCAATAAGACGACGCATGCGTCGATATGAACTTGACGCTGCGTCGAGATCTATTCGAATTATCCACTATGAGTGCTTCTTGACGCTAACATCGAGTAGAGGTCGATGGTGCGTCGACTTCTATTCGACGCACTTCTAAAAGAATAGATCCATTTTCTTAGAAAATTATTGTTGTTTTTTCCAGCAATTTTGATTATTGAAAATAACTTTATGATATTAAATTTATGAACTGTAAGGAAGAATCAAGGCAGAAATCACTCCCTTGGATGAATTTTGTTCCTTATTCAAGACCTACATCTTTCTTCCCACTCCATTTTCTCCTGAGTGGGACCCTTACTAATCCTGCACAAGTAGTTCAAACATTAGAAGGGACTCAGGTTACCTTGGGCCCTTTGCTTTTACCATTATAGGGTTCAATGAAAGAATAAAAGAGTCTTTCATGATATCCTTTTGGATGATAAGGAATGAGTTTCCCAAACTTATTATTTTGATACTTGAAATGAGTATAAAATGTATATAAATATAGGAGATCAGAAGAATGTCTTATTATCCTAGGTTTTGCTTTTACCTTTTGATTGTTTAGTTTTTCTACATTATTCTTCTCTTGAGATTCTTTTTCTTTGTTGATATTTGTTTTATTAACTCTAGTTGTTTTCTTTGGTCTATAAGCTTCCTGACCCTTCGTTTTTGCACTATCCTCACATGATTCATAGTCACTAGGTCTAATGAAGCTAACTGGATTTTTCCAGAAAGGTTTCCTAGGGATTTCTGTGTCAGTGGATGGCTCTGCTCCTAACCCTAGGTGATTGAATCTCATGGAGAGATTATCTGTGATTTCTCTGAGAGTTTGACTCCTCCCATTGAGAGAGTCCTCAAAGGCTTTTGCCTTTGCTAACTCTTCTTTTAATTTTATGTTTTCATTCCTTATTTCTATTAGCTCTAATTCTTTGTCCTTAATCTCATTTCTTAAGTTGTTATTTGCTGAATAGAGTTCATCTTTCTTAAAGTTTTCTAACTCTTCTCTATTTGCTTCTAATTCTTTTTGAATTTTGATAAAGTCATTACAGAATTCTTTGAAGCAGGTTTTAAAATCATCTGAACTAAAATCAAAATCATCAAACATAGTTACCTGCTCTTCTTCATCATCTGATGACATCCCCAGTGTCATCATGCATACTGCTTCTGCTTCATCATCACTTTCAGATGATGAGGAGCTTAACTCAGCTTCACTGTTACTCCAGGTTTCAGCAATGAAACCCTTGGCTTTCTTCTTGTCTTTCCCTTTGACAGACTTCTTCTTCTTTTCACCCTTGATGCTGCTTCTGTCCCTTTGTTCCTGTGGGCACTCAAGTGCTATATGTCTTGGTTTGTTGCAGGAGAAACAGATAATCTCCTTCTTTGGAGTTTTATCAAATATGGGCCTTGAGCCCCTTTCTCTTTTCCTTGAGTCTTCTGTCTTGACCCATCTTTTGAATCTCTTAGCCAGGAGACTGAACATCTCATCTTCAGGAGTGGATGACTCTCCTTCAGAAGTTTTCAGAGCAAGGCTCCTTTGGATAGGAGCTGGAGTTTTCTCTCTTTCTTCTGATTCAGCCTATTCTTCAGAAGCATCTAATATGACTTAAGCTTTCTTAGCAAAGCTTCAGTAGAGATTTCTCTGTGGCACCTGGACTCTCTGATTGCCCCAATCCTTGAATCCCATGAGCTAGGGAAGCACATGAGGATTTTATCATTAATTTCAGTTAAGGATATCTCCTTGTCCAAGCCTCTGAGCTCATTAATGATAATGCTGAATCTGTCATACATATCTACAACAGATTCTTCAGCTTTCTTCTGAAAGTTCTCGTACTGGGATATGAGAAGGGACTTTCTGTCCTTTCTTTCATCTGAGCTTCCTTCCACCATTCTGGTGAGAGAATCCCAAATATCTTTTGTTGATTGACATTCAACAACTTTCTGGAAAATGTCATCTGACATTGTTGAAACCAGAATGTTCATAGCTTTGGCATCACATGCCTTGACTTTCTTCTCAGCTTTTGTCCATTCACTTCTTGGGACAACCTCTGTTGTTGAGGATTTTCCTGCCTTTTATCTGACTGGAGCAGGAGGACCTATGAGAATGACATTATAGATGTCTTCATCAATGGAATTCATATCGAGTTTTATTCTAGCCTTCCAGAGTGTGAACTTATTCAAGTTACACACTGGAGGTCTTGTTGAGGCATAATCCTTAGAACTCATTTTCTTTATAAAATATATTTGAAATAAGGAGATAAGAGTAGGAGGTCTTTTTGATCAAGGTGTTAACCTCTTAATGATCAATTTACCTCTGTTACCAATTGAAAGTGCACAGTGTGCCTCTGAGAATCCTCTAGAAGGGGGGGGGGGGGGGGGTGAGAGATTTAAAATATTTCTATCATAACTGTGTAAACAATAAAACAAACTAAGGAGTTATGCTCAAACAAAATCACAGGCAGACTAATATAGTGCAGGAAATAAAATGCTAAAGAAAAGAATTGGGACAGCACAGAAAAACACAACACAAACACAAGAGATTTTATAGAGGTTCACCTAAATGTGGGCAGTCTTCTCTTTACCACCTGTGCCTGAGTCTTTTGATAAGGAGACTCTTAGAATCAATGATCTTTTGATAAGGAGATCATGAACCAACCAAACCTTTTGATAAAGAGATCTTGAACCACATAATCCTTTGGAAGAGGGATTCTAAAAACTCTTTTACAGGTAAAGAGAAAGTGAAGGAGGAAGAGAAAGAAAGAAGGAGAATTCTGTTCTCAGAATTCTATGAAGCCTTGTGCTTCAGATTTCTCTTTTCTGAATCTGTGAATAATGAATCCTTGCTTTTGATTGAGATGCTTTGCAAGGATTATGAAGCTTCAGATCCTATCTGTTTTCTTCGATTCAAAATTGGCTGCTGTATAGTAGTGATGAGAAGCAGCTTGAGTTCTTCTGATCTGAGAGAGAGAGAGAGAGCAGATCTTCTGTTGTTGTCTTTTAGGGTTCCAGGAGGAAGAAGAAGCTGGAAGCCCTCAATGACAGCCATGAGAAATTGTAATAAGTGCTGTATCTTTCTCTCTGCAATCTTCTTATTTATTGCCCCTCTATTTGGTTTGAATTCCTTTCCTCTTCTGGAATGTCCTGTAAAGGCAAATCATTGGACAATAGCTCTCCCTTTCCTCTTTTAATTCTCGACCCGTCCACCAACTGTAATGCCCATTTCTAAGAAACATTTTCTGTCTTCTTGAATGCCCCTTTCCATTTGAGACAATAATTAAGCAGTTGGAGAACGGTCTTGAGCACTGTGGGCCATGAGAGAGAGATTCAAAATGACAGCTGAAAAGGTTTCCTTTTCAAACTGTATTCGACGTAGCGTCAAGTTCTCTTTCTCTCTTATCGACGCACCTTCGATTTCTTGTAAGAGCAGCTTCAAATTCATTCTTGCTCTAATTGAACTCTGCTTGTCGACGTTGCGTCGAAACCATATCGACGTAACCGTCGAGTTGAAGGCTTGATTCAGAACCTCATTATTTGCGTCGAAATGTAGTTGACGTTGCGTCGACTTTAGATGGCTTCGACAAATTCTTTCTTCTGCGTTGAGTTGAAGTAGAAGCTGCGTCGACTTCTCATGATACTTCGACATGTCCATTTCCTCTACGTCGACATCCTTTCGACGTAGCGTCGACTTGATCTACTTCGACAGAAGGTTGAGTTGTTTAGACTTCTAGTCTAAGTAGCGTCGACATCAATTCAATGTTGCGTCGATTTCTATTCGACGCAATTGTTAACTTAACCCACATTCTGCTTGTCTTGATCTGGTCTTGTCACCCTAAGTTAAATGAGATATCCTAAGACATCTAATGACCATATTACCCTCACTATACAATGAGTAATTAAATCCTAAGAGATAAAATCACTTTAGATAATTTGTTAAGTTAAATCCAAGGGGTTTTTCCCAACATACTCTCTCATGTGACTATTCACACAAGTTTTAAAGTTCTCGTTATTTATATAGTTTTTCGTTGGAGTATGTCATACGAAACATGCAACAGATGTAAATGAACAATAATCAACCTGACACACTGATAAGATGCAGACTCCATGCAATAATGATGGTTCGTAAGGATAGGTGGTTTATTTGAACCTTCTTCGAGTGGAGTGTAGAAATATTCGTCGAGCGTGTGAACACCCAAACGAATATCTAGGACAATGGCAATGAGCTGTAATATCATAACGTACCAAATGTCTCCTAAGAGACGTAGATCATCAGTAAGCTCACTCGATGGACGATAGAAAAAATCGTCGTAGACGATGCGATCTTTTGAAGGGATGTTGATGAACTTACAGACGAGTCAAATCTCTCTCTTAAAGTGTAAAACTCGTCAGGTGGAACTCTTGTAGGTGTATAAGAGTGCTCGTTGTGAATGCGATGATCGCTCGAATGAATACCTAAGAAATCTACACTAGGGAAGCTGCTATCTAGTGAGGATTCAGGTGGCTCGTCTGGGTGCTCAATGGGAGTCTCTTTGAGGAACCCATCAATAGCGGAATGTCACTCCGGGTGAGTGTCGTCGATAACAGTAGCGTCCCTAGGAACGAGCAAATCATGACAAGCACTTGAGAATGGATCTATGATAGGTGAAATGACAACATTTGTGCCAGGAGTAGGGAAAGAGCAAATCATGACAAGCTTGCTAGATTGTTCGTGAACACTACCGATCAATGTCTTAGGATCTTGGTTAGATGTTGAGGGGAGATCACACATCGGACACTGAATCTCATGGGAATGAGATGACTCGGTATCAGGAAGTCCATCTTTCGTGTCTAAGAAGGTAGAAGTAGACACGAGGGTAGCCTCGGGCTGAAAGTGACTTACCATAGGACATCAAAAATTAGGAAAAATAACTTAACCAAACTTCCAAAGTAAAGCTCAGAAAAATAAAAGAAAATACATCAAAGAATATGAAAATTCGAGTCGGTCGTAATCACGGGCTCCGATCGTCCGTCCGACGATCCAAAATGCCGATAATGACAAATCGCCCAATATGGTGTGATTGATCTCCATCACTTATGCACTGTAAATGGATATAAATGCCTAAGCGTCTATAGAAGAAATTTAGTGTAATATTTTATTGGGATATTCAAGGAACTAGTTTGCTTTCACAATGAGGTTTTAGTATTTTTTTAAGGTTGACATAGAAATGATTAGGTAGATCTCTTTATTAAAACAATGCAGCTGCTTATATTTAAAATATTATCTAGGAGACAGGTAAGCTAGATTCTTCATTACGTGGATACTAGTAATAAATGTGAAGGACAGGATGATAGGATGAGAGAGGAGGGGTTTAGAGTTTGGTGGATAATTTAATTTGTAACATTTTGATTTCTGCCGGAAACTATGACTTATTTTTGTTTCTTTTGAGTAAAGCTTTTTCTAAATCAACATTAATCCACAGTTATGACGGCAATCCTGGATTGAATATGTCCAGAAGGCTGAAGAATAATCTAACAATTGTACTTGCCACAACTATTGGAGCTTTTTTTTCTTTGGTACTATTATTATTTCTTGGATCGTTATGGCTATTAAGGCATCATCAAAGAAAGCCAACACAGAGTGATACTAGAGAAAAAAGTATGTTTTCTTACTTTTAATAGTTTGTTAACTAATATTTCATAACTTTAGCACTATCTTGAGCATCTTCAATACGATAGGTAACTCTTTACACATAATGTCCAAATCTTCGATTCCTTATTCGATTGTTCGAAGTTCATCTTTGGTTGTTAATGAAGGCCTGGATGTGGCCTATTGCGCAACGTTTTCTGCAATAGAAGAGGCTACGGGCGGGTTCTTTAAAAAGATTGGCGAAGGTAGTTATGGACCAGTATATTATGGCAAAATGGAGGACGGAAAGGAAGTAGCTGTCAAAGTTTCATCTGATTTGTCTAGTCATGGAACTCAACAGTTTATCAATGAGGTAATGTTGGTTCATCTTTTAGTTTTTGTAAATCATTATTTTGTTAGGAAGAGTATTTCAAAGGACCGGGAAGCCAAGCCCCTCGAAACTTAATCCTATGGGAGAGATAAATATGCGCACCCAAGTTTATGCACCAAAATGTACGCACAAAAATCCCGCATCTTGGCAACTGGACATCTAGACCTGACTGTTCGGGAGTGTCTCGTATTATTGTTTTATGTACCTAGTGACATTTGGTAATTTCAGAGTCATTAATTGTCTCCTCCTTATATGAGGAGGGGTCAAGAATCTTAGAAGGGGATCTTGAGTCTAGTTTAGTAAGCTCTCATTGTGGAGGAACTCTTAGGGAGAGCCAGCCCACAAGATATATGCTCACAATTAATATCATGTTTCTCTATTTTAGTGCAATTTATTTTCCAGCATATATTAGAGGGGGTTGCAATTGATATTTCTTTTACCAAAATGAAGCTGGATTTTAAAGGCATGTCTGCCTAAGGAAATAAACTTAGAACATCTAGCAATTTGGAGCGGGTAATTTAATGCACGGAACAAGAAGTTCTTCGAACATTCAAACATCTCATATTGTTATTTGCTGCTAAAGAAGTATGGTTTAAATTTTGTATTGCGTGTGATTTAGGGGATATTTTGCACCATTTCTTATTTCCGAAGTTAGTAAGTGGCAATTGTATGAGTTTTCATCATGGTGATTTTTCTTTGCATCTCTTTATACAAGAACTTTGAGGATATGTATATTTATTTTTGAACTGTAAGGATATGCTTGTTTGATGAAATTGACGAGAATATATGTATTTAGCTTCACAAATTCATAATATAGGTGTTTGGTTCCAATATAGTTGATAGGTAATTGAATTTACCTACAAAGGAATAATTACCAAAACTTCCCCTGGAAGGTAGCATAATTACAGGTTGCACCCCTCTTACTTTTGAAATTACAAAAACCTCTCCTGTAAGTTTACATTTCAAAAATACCCATGTGGAGTAAATTTTTCGGGGTCTTTTTGTATATGTTATAAAATGTACTCTTACATGAGAGGTTTTTTGTAATTTCAAAAGAGGGGTGCAACCTGTAATTTAGCAAACTTGGAGTGGAGGCCAGGGTAAATGGCCCTACTTACAAAATGTGAATAAATGCAATTTTTTCATTGTTATTTTTCTAACAAAACAAGTGATGCAAATTTTTTTACTATTTTCTCTATTTTAAATCTGTCCTAGCAGTACTTACACATGCCTTTTTATAACTTATTAATTTTTTTTCATGTTTTCAACAAAATTTTAACATCATAAACCATTTTTTATCTGCATTTCTATTGCCATACACTTAAAGCATGCATGTCTATAGGTAAAAAAGGAGCTACATATATTTATCTTTATCGACATGACATTTAACTCTGAAGCAAAATTAGTTTCAGAACCTTCACAAGCTTTTAACATTATCTCAGTGGCATGAAAAGCACCAGCGTTAGGAATTCTACATTCTGTCATTCTATTGACCCAATTCTAATCTAGATATCTTGAACTGTCATTTTTTTTCTTTCATTTTTAACTTCTTAAGTCACCGCGTGCTAATTTTATTTGAATAATCTTATTATCACAGGTCACTCTTCTTTCAAGAACCCATCATAAAAGTTTAGTTTCTTTGGTTGCATACTGCCAAGAAGAAAATAATAGAATTCTCGTGTATGAGTATATACACAATGGAACCTTGCGAGATCACATTCATGGTAATAGCATTTACATTTCACCTATTAATTTAAAGATGTCAATGAGAATCAATTAACATATGCTAAAGATGTAACACTACGTAATAGATGTTAAATGTGAATAAATTTATTTGTCATTCAACTGTTAATACTGCTCAGATTCTTGCAAGAAGAGAAGTCTCAATTGGCTATCTCGCCTTTTGATAGCAGAAGATGCCGCCAAAGGTTTGAAGTGCATTCTTCGCATCCCTCCATCCTTTTGCTTTTGCTTTTATTAATTTTTCAGTCATGCTAGCCTTATTTCATCACCTCTTTTACTTTGAAGGTCTTACCTATTTGCACAATGGATGCAATCCCACTGTTATTCATCGGGACATAAAAACAAGCAATATCTTGCTAGATATTAACATGAGGGCCAAGGTTTCGGATTTTGGCCTTTCGAGAGAAGCTGACAACAGTCGTACCTATATATCGAGCACCGTTCAAGGAACAGTGGGCTATGTTGATCCTGAGTAAGCTGGAATCGCTTTTCTGAGCAGAATGACCTTAATTTGGCTATGTATGAAATATATAAACCTGATCTTTTTCAACAGGTACTATGCTAATCAACGGTTTACCGATAAGAGCGATGTGTATAGTTTTGGAGTCGTGCTTCTCGAGTTAATTTCTGGAAAGAAGCCTATCTCAGTGGAAGACTATGGTGTTGATTGGAACATTGTTCATTGGGTATTAACTCATCATTGGAGCTTCTTCTCTCCTTAAGCCTTCTTTTGAGTCTCATTTTGCAGTTGGGGCATGTTTTGGTTTCATGGATTTTGGCATAGCTTTTATATTGTCAAATTTTAATATCAAAATTTTCTCAAAACTATGGTAATTATCAAAGGGGACATAAATTGGAGAATACAATTCATGTGATTAAAATGTCTAAGAGCTTCACAAGAGCACTGGCATAAGAGAATATAACAGAGCCTTATAAAGGAAAATTTTAAAGTTACAATTAGAACTACAATGATTAATGGTTCATAGTGTTGTTTGGCTGTAAGGATGTCTTTGATAGCCAAGTTGGGTGTTGCTTGAGTGACATTGTTAAGATGATCGTGTGTAAAACTAGAATAGAATGAGAAATGATTATTTTAGAGAGGTGGTGGGAGTTCATAGTAGTTGATGTTGAATTTAAGGTAGTAAAAGTTGGCTTGGTGATTTGAAGTTTGGACATTATCATTTGTTAGAAACTGAGGATTCAACCTAAAACAAATCGATTGATGGCTTATGATCTATATTAATTGCATTAGGCTATACTAGTTTCTCAATGTGTGCCTATTTTCTACACACTTTCTAATGTGTAGGGGTTTTAGCCTCTAATATGTGGACTACTCTTTTCTTCTTAATAAGGTGATGCGGGAGTGGACCGTCAGACCTAGCCAGCTCTGATATAATATTAGTACCCAAACGTCCAACCTAATACCAATTCACTTTAGATTAGATGCTCTCACGTTATAACATGGCATCGAAGTATGCTCGGCTCACGTCACTCTCATGTTGTGACGTAAGGGCGCGTTCTCGATATTTAGTCCCATTTTGTGTATCTCATGTTGTCTTGTATACTTTGTTTTTGGGCTTCTCCATGTAGAACCAGTTGGTTTTATGTTAGATGCTTAGATTCAAACACAATTGAAGGTAGAAAATCCACTGATAAGACTGATAGGGAGAATTAGTGTGGAAGGATTAAGAAGAAATTGATTGGAGTAGATTTATGTAAAATAATATTCACACATTCAGTAGTTCGAATAAAGGCTAGTCCTTCCCATCAAACTTCCATGTCTCAACTGAATACTTTTCATGATGCTATAAGATAATGAGTGGCGTAAGCTGGTTAAACTTTATTCTTAACCATTCAAATTTTTATCGATTTCTACCGCCTTTTCCTTGGTATTGTAGCTAACTTTTCGTAGATCAAATTCAAAGGTTGACATGAAGGTAAAACTTGTTTGCAGGCAAGGTCACTAATCAGCGAAGGCGATATAGCAAGCCTTGTAGATCTCTGCCTTGTTGGCACTTTCAAAGTAGAATCTCTGTGGAGGATGGCCGAGATTGCAATCCTTAGTGTTCAACCACACGGAATTTCCCGGCCAAAAATGCACGAAGTGGAGCTGGCCATCCATGATGCAATCTATATTGAGATGGGAAGCATTGACAATGCTGGTGCCTCTTCCTTCTCCTCTACAACCCCCTCTAATCATGTGAAATTCTCATTTAGTCCATTTGATGCTATGGACTCTGATTTCCAAAGCAATCTCAATATCCCATCACTGAGATAGCCTTCATCAAATAAAAGGAGCTAATCAAGTATGTTTTTTTTGAATGCTTCTTTTCATGTAACCTTTATTTAATGTAAATATGTTTTTTTTTCATGATGAAAGAAGCTTACTTACAACTGTTTCTTCTCCATTGAAAATTTCAAGTGCATCACTTAAATGTTAGTAATATACATAGAAATACACATTAAATATGCACACAAATGATGGTAATATATGCCATGGAAAGGATAGTTTTGTTGGAACCAAGACTTGGCCCCAACGAGGAGACCGGACCCCATAGAGGGGGCAGGTAGCACCTACTGATCCCGCGGAAGAAGCGGACCGGAGACTAAAAGCTTAACACAGACCTTTGGCTACAGCACGGAGGTCCCACCACACACCCGGAAGATCTTAGAGCGCTTCCCCTCCCAAGCCAAAGCTGAAGCTGGGCACCTTGGAGAGCCTAAGGAGCTAACCAAAGAACCTAGGAAGGAAAAAGCCAGAAATTAGAATCCTCTCCAAAGGTGCCCTTCAAGGTCTATATATAACTTTTCTAGTCTGGTCTGCTAATAGCGTAATCCCGCCTTTTGGTTTTACTAAATGCACCTCAAATAGGCCTGCTAACAGCCGAACTCCGCTGTTTTGAAGGGCTATTGGCAGCCCACCAAGGGTATCTAGGTAATTTTACCCCCAAAACCCCCTGGGCGAATGGTCCATGAGGGCACCTCTCGCCTAACCTCCTGCGTACCAGACCTCCCGGCACTCGCGGGGCGAGTGGCCCTTGAGGGCGCCACTCGCAGGGTCCTTGGTCCTCTGGGCAAGTAGGGTCCCACCCCTCACTTGTCCGATTGTCGTTACATCCGCGCTACTCTCGCGCGAGTGTCCCGCGAGTGCCCTGCGAGAGAGGCTGCACTCGCTCGGAACCCTTTTTTGCCCTTTCTTGACCCGAGCGAATGTCTTCATTGCTTGCTCTTTTGCCTATCTCCAGCCTGGGGCCCCCACTCGACAAATACGGGGTTGTACACAATCCCCGCTCTTTGCGAGTAAGGCACTCGCTCGGAAAGAAAGTCCAACCCCGTATATTTGGTGAGTTCATGCTGACGTGGAGGGAATCTTTCAGTCGGACCCTCTACTTTGCTATATATACCTCACGCCGCGGGGCTCGCTATTCATGTTCCCTTCACTGTCTCTTACCTCTTACTCCTTTCCGGCTCTCGCAAACGATAACTTCCATGAAACCGCTGATGCGACCCCTTTCTCAGGCGATGATCGATCGTCTCGCCGAGGCGCGGAAGGACTCCTCTACTGCCGCTAAGTATGCCCCCTGGGTTGCGGCTAAAAGGGATCCCACCTCCCCTTACCGGCCGAGGAGGGCCAAAATTGCTAGGAGGGGTCCGATGACCAACGAATCAGCATCGGCGACCCCGCCCCCTTCTCGCGACTCACCCCATGCGCTGCAGGTAATCCTATCTCTTTCTCGCCTTATCGCCGCGACGGCCAGTATGATATCTCAAGTATCGAGTTCACTCGCAGGAGAAAATGCTGACGGGAGATGCTCCCGAGACCAACCAGGCGGGTGTCGACTCGCTCCCGCCCCCTTCTGATGACACCGGCGCCCGGACAACGAACCCGTGCCACGCCAGTTATCTCACTCGCTATGACCTTGTATTCCGAGACCATCGACTGAAACTCACTCACAGCTCGCTCTCGCAGAATACCGAGAGGCCTCGCCGATGGACCCCAGTACGAGGAGGAAGGGATGTTTTCTCCCCCGCCCTCTCCTGAAGACCTTTTAGATTTCTTGGGAGATCCTGCCGACCTTGAGACGTTGAAGGCACGAACGGCGGAAGTTCTCGGCAAGCTCACCTGGATACTAAAGGACCATGCCAGCCAGATCGACGCGCAACGGGCCACCTTCGAGCGGAGGGTGAGCGTTCTCGAGCGAGACTACCAACACCTCGTTGGCGAGATGGAGCGTCAGGGAGGTGGGTGCGCGGGTGAGGGACCAGATGCTCTTGGTCAGCCAAGAGCTCACGACGATGAGTGCGTACCACTACCCGCGAGTGCCTCCGAGGTCAGGGAGGCGAGGCCGGGGTCGATGGCAGTGGGTACAGTACTAAGCCTACCGGCTCTCGCCCCCTGTATCCTCCCGCACCCCTGTTATTTCCTTTCTTCTCTTTTATGCACCAAACAAGTCGAGACTTGCTGCGTCTCGCGAACTATTTGCTTGTTTGAATGTTGTATATTTTGTGATTTCTATGACTCTGTCGAATGCTGTCTCGCGGATGCTTTTACTTTCGATTTGTTTTAACTTGCTTTTGCTTGAAGAGTCTCGCGCGCTACACTCGCCTCCCGCCGGCGATTTGGAGCGTCTGTGGGCTGACTCGCCTTCCGAGGCGCCGGGGTAGTGCGGTCGCAATCCGCACACGCGCTTAGAGAATTTCGTATTTCTCCAGTGCTTTCTATAAATATGCGGCTTTCCTACCGCCTTTATTACGCTTTCATCTCTCTCTCTTCTTGTTCTTGCGCCGACACTCGCCCTTCTCTCTAGAACTTTTGCGAGATCTTCCCCCTTCCCAACTTCACGATGCCGAAAGAGGATGATGGTAGGGGCAAGTGCGCCCAGCTTTTCACCAACCATGACTTTGAGACCTACGATCTGTCGCAGGACGAGCTTACCGCGGCGATCGCTGATTACGTTCCGCCCGATTTCGTTGTGCGCCGCCCGGGGAATCGCGATCGTATTAACCAGTTCTCGCCAGATACTCTCGCCATCCCCCTCGAACACTTCGAGGTGGGATTCCGCTTCCCCCTTTGGCCCGAGATGCGCCAGACCCTGCGCTACTTCGGGGTCGTCCCTGCGCAGCTCAACCCTAACTTGATCGTCATGCTGGTGGCTTTCGCGTGTTACCTGCGCGAGGAAGGGATAGAGTTCTCGCTCCCCGTCTTTCGCAAACTCTTTAACTTTCGGGCGAGAGGCGGGGTGGCCTTCTTCTCCGGCCAGTCCCCCCTAAAGGTCACCGACACAGTCAACAAGAACCATGACTGGGTCCGGCGATTTATCTTCGTCACCGGGAAGTTCGGCAACGTCCCTCTCGCGCCCATTCAAGATGACGAGTCGACCTACCGGCTGCCGTCGCTGGGAGGGTACGAGTCCAAGCTCCATGCGTACATCCAGGAGCACGGCATGGACGTCGTCTACTTGCGGAAGCACGTCGATTCGCTTCCTCCTATCCCGACGGGAGAAGGTAAGGTCAACCGGTCTCGCTTTACCTTCCAATTACCCTTTCTGCCCATCCTTTTCTTAACCCTAAAATGCAGGTCTGCGAGATCTCCCTCTGCATCCTCCGCATGACGTCGCGGAAGTCCTCGACGAGACCTGGCTCTCGCGAAATCCGTCGCCGAGGCCTGCCGCGGGAATCCTCCTCCCCCCAAGTCTAGCGGCCACAAGCGGAAGCCTGACATGGCCCCCGACGCTTCTTCGTCTAAGCGGTCCAAGTCCTCTGCCTCTAAGGGCAAAAGGGTGTCTGCCGAGACCCCAGACGCGGGTGTCTCGACCGTGGGCGAGACGGTGGGTACCCTCGCGAAAACGACTGTCGGGGCCCCCATCACATCGGCTGGGACCTCCACCGCGCCAGCCGGAACTTCTGCGAGACCTCCAAAGTGGCATCGCAACTTCGGCCTGGGCGAGAGGTATTTGGATGAGACGGGCGAACCCCTAGTGCTCTGGGATGACACGGCCAACCGGATCTCGATCTCTTCGCTCTTGCCTTCTTAGCAGGAGCGGGACACCACCAGCGGTGAGGCGTATGCCCTTACCTTCGCGCTTTATGGTCGGGAGGACGCAGCCGTCTACAACGTTGAGTCCACCCGGACCTTCGCGCATGAAACTGCGCGCGCTCAGCTGCGTGCCTTGGAGCTGGCGCATATGTCTTCGCGCCGCAGTATCTCCCTCGCGCGGAACCTCGTTGAGGTGGAGAAGATGCGATCCGCGGCTTCTGCGGAGCTGCGGACCCTGCGGGAGCAACTGGATGCCGCCCAGAAGCTTCTCTCCGAACCTTCCTTGCGCTCTTGCGCCTCTCCTTTTCGCCTTCTCACCACAAGCTAACTTTTCCCGTCTCTTTCTTCTTGCAGAGCACCGCAAATATGGACATTTTGAAAGCGCGAGCGGAACAGTCGGACGCGCAGAACAGGGAGTTGCGGGCCGAAGTTAAGCGCCTTCGCGAAGCCGCCGCCTCGCCGCCTCCCGGGGAGCCACGCACTCGGCATCGATACACCAATTATGAGATTGAGGTGATGATTCAGGAGACGACCCAGGGAGCGGCGAGGCATGCGATCGAGAGGCTGCGAGACGCCGGGCTACTGAATGAAGGGAACGAGAGGCTCAGCGCTCGCGATCTTCTGCCCGAGCTTTTCGATCCGGTGCCGGTGTCGGAAGGTGAAGCTGATCTTCAGCGAGAGCACGACGCCATCTCTTCCGTCGGTGAAGTCAACTATTCCTCCAGCGAGAAGTCCGACGGCCAGCCCTGAAGACTTACTTTCTTTTCGCCTTTTTCTCCTTTTTGATTGCAATTTGTATGGGGCGAGACCCCCTTTTTGTAAACGCCTTTTGAGAATGAAATGAAAATGATGTCTATTCAACTGAGTCCTTTTTTGTTTTCTCGCTGTCATTCGCTAACCTCTCGCACATCTGCCCATGATAGACTCATTACTTGTTTTCACGTTCGCACGCCTTTGTTTGCTTTTTACAACCGATATGTACTCATTAACTGTTTGTACCTACTCGCATGCCACTACTCGCACTCTTGCAAGTGACGCGTTGACATTAACTGCTGGCTTACATTCACACACCACCACTCGCATGCTCGCAAATGGTGTGTTTATATTAACTGCTGGCTTACATTCGCACACCACCACTCGCACTCTCGCAAGTGGTGTGCGCTTGCCAATTTCGTAGGACTTAGATGGCCACGATAGTTCTGCTGAGAGCGCAACCTTGCCGAGATCACAACTCACCCCGAGTGACCCTCATACTCTCCTTTAGACGAGGAGTTGCCTTGGGTGTACTTACCGCGTGGAAGCCTCTTTTGCCGGGGCCACTCACATAACTGCCAAGCGAGTGCCTTGCCGGGCGAGTGCCTTCCTGGGCGAGTGCCTCTCTGAGCGAGTGCTTCTTCTGCTGGGACCACTCGCCTACCTCCCCCTTAAGATCTCTTATGTTTTTCTTTGCTTTCTGTCACCGGGTGAGTACGCTGTCCCACCAGCTGGGTGAGAGTCTGACCCTGTCGTCTTTGTGAGAGAATGTTGTCTTGGGCCCATTGCCACTTTTGCCTAGCCAGTCTCTCCAGAGATCAACCTGACCAACCGTCTAATGAGAGCCCGACAGCCGAATCGATCTGGGGCATTCCAGCTCATACTTTCCTTAGTCAGCCTCTCCAGAGATCAACCTGACCCACCGTCTAATGAGAGTCCTGCAGCGGAATCGATCTGGGGCATTCCAGCTCATACTTTCCTTAGCCAGCCTCTCCAGAGATCAACCTGACCCACCGTCTAATGAGAGCCCGACAGCGGAATCGATCTGGGGCATTCCCGCTCATACTTTCCTTAGCCAGCCTCTCCAGAGATCAACCTGACCCACCTTCTAATGAGAGCCCGGCAGCGGAATCGATCTGGGGCATTCCAACTCATACTTTCCTTAGCCAGCCTCTCCAGAGATCAACCTGACTCACCGTCTAATGAGAGTCCGACAGCAGAATCGATCTAGGGCATTCCAGTGCATGTTTTCCTTAGCCAGCCTCTCCAGAGATCAACCTGACCCACCGTCTAATGAGAGCCCGGCAGCGGAATCGATCTAGGTCATTCCAGCTCATACTTTCCTTAGCCAGCCTCTCCAGAGATCAACCTGACCCACCGTCTAATGTGAGCCCGACAGCGGAATCGATCTGGGGCATTCCAGCTCATACTTTCCTTAGCCAGCCTCTCCAGAGATCAACTTGACCCACCGTCTAATGAAACCCCAACAGCGGAATCGATCTGGGGCATTCCAGCCCATACTTTCCTTAGCCAGCCTCTCCAGAGATCAACCTGACCCACCTTCTAATGAGAGCCCGGCAGCGGAATCGATCTGGGGCATTCCAACTCATACTTTCCTTAGCCAGCCTCTCCAGAGATCAACCTGACTCACCGTCTAATGAGAGTCCGACAGCAGAATCGATCTAGGGCATTCCAGTGCATGTTTTCCTTAGCCAGCCTCTCCAGAGATCAACCTGACCCACCGTCTAATGAGAGCCCGGCAGCGGAATCGATCTAGGTCATTCCAGCTCATACTTTCCTTAGCCAGCCTCTCCAGAGATCAACCTGACCCACCGTCTAATGAGAGCCCGACAGCGGAATCGATCTGGGGCATTCCAGCTCATACTTTCCTTAGCCAGCCTCTCCAGAGATCAACTTGACCCACCGTCTAATGAAACCCCAACAGCGGAATCGATCTGGGGCATTCCAGCCCATACTTTCCTTAGCCAGCCTCTCCAGGGATCAACCTGACCCACCGTCTAATGAGAGCCCGACAGCGAAATCGATCTGGGGCATTCTAGCTCATACTTTCCTTAACCAGCCCCTCTAGAGATCAACCTGACCCACCGTCTAATGAGAGTCCGACAGCGGAATCGATCTGGGGCATTCCATCTCATACTTTCCTTAGCCAGCCTCTCCATAGATCAACCTGACCCACCGTCTAATGAGAGTCCGACAGCGGAATCGATCTGGGGTATTCCAGCTTATACACACAAGAGCATATTAGGGTTAGGCTCCGCTCAAGATATTCTACATGCCTCATCAAGTTTGGAATGAGGGTTATATAGTATCTCCAGCGTAGAGCCGTGTCCTAGGTTGACACGAAACCCGTTAAGGCTACTGAGTCGATTCCAACACGCACTGACATATTATTAAATATCCAACACACGGCACATCTGCAACTCAAATATTGACTTAATGGCATCTAGGATAAAACAACCTTCATTAACAAGAACAATATAACAAAGTTCTCATGATTATAAAGTGATAAACAATAAATATCTACAGTGCCCCAGACATTTAAGTACCAATATGATGTCAGGTACTCAGGTCTGGAGATTAAGGCTCTGTTTGGTTGGGCTGTTGCTGATGGAAAGCTGCTGATAGGAAAATTGCTGATTCTGGAAAACGGAGTTTTGTTAAAAAACTGTTTGGGTGAAATGGAGTTTGTAAAACGGAGTTTTGAAAAAGTTGTTTGGAAACAAAACGGAGTTTTAAAGCGAATTTTTTTTTACCGAATATCAGAAAAAGAAAACCCTAATTTTCAATTCAAACAAAATGCACAGCATAACTATGATGAACTCCAGGAAATAAAAACCCTTCCCGATTTAAGTAAAATCCACACAATATCCACAACAAAATTTCAATACAAATCACAGCAAAATTTCAATACAAATCACAGCATAATTTCAATACAATCTGTTGGAGGAACTCTGATACAAAATCCACATCAAAACAAGTCAAGTTTTGATATTCAGAAATCAGAACAAAAAATCAGAACAGGGACCAGAGGTGATCAGGAAAAAGAAATATCTATGCATACCTAGGAGCGAGAACAATGGAGTCGAGCTCAGAGAAGATGCGAAACAGGAACTGGAGGAGATCTACAACAGACAAGCGGAGAGATCGAGTTAAACCGGTCGGATTCGGAGGATACGCCGTCAATCTGCGCCAGGCAATAGACGAGCTATCACTGCAGATCTGCTGGAGGAGTGGTCATCCTTCTTTCACCGGGAGAGGGGAGATCTATGGGAATCGAGGAAGAAGAAGCATTCGACGCTGGGAAATCGACGCTGGGAAGGGGGAGGAAGGGAAATCGTCGCTGGTTAGGGGAAGAAGAAGAACACGCGGCTTGCTTTTGCGGCCAGACGCGAAAAAAAGCAGCGGTCGGGGGATATAAGAAAAATGCGGAAGTAAGTAAACGCCTTTTTCGAAATAAGCCGCGCCAAACGCCGATTCCGCACTAAACACCGGTGCGTTTCCACCGCACAGCAGCCTATAAGCCGCGCCAAACGCCACCTAAAGATCTTTCTTTAATTTAAACGGTGAGCTAATATGACATTTAGACACTCAAATTTAGAATATACTAATAAGAGTTTTGTGCCAGCAGCAACAGTATCCTTGTCATCTCTCGTCATATCTTGTGTGCAGGGAAATTTTTTTGGTACGCTTAACGTACGAAAAGGATGGTGCGGGTCGGATAGCTGACAACCGTTCGATCGGCTGACAGCCGTTCGATCGGCTGACAGCCGTTCGATCGGCTGACAATCGGCTGACAGCCGTTCGATCCTTGTGCAGTGGTTTGATGTCCCTCAGGCTTAGTGTCTGGCCACAACAATTCCCGATTTATGCTCATTATCCTCCGCAGAATAATTTAGTTTCCAAACGAGGGATGGCGAGCAACAGTGGATGTATGGTGAGCGAAACTTGGGTACTGCTCCTGCCACACACTTGCATACAATAGACATCGGGCGGCGGTCCCACACTATCCCGTCACAGACCGTACAAGTGGGATAGCGAGCGACGAGAGTACTATTACTGCCGACTCCTGGGGCCGTGTCTTGATCGCTCATGTACACATACATACACTAAAAATTGTAAAAGAAAAATTCAGAAATTTTTAACATCAAATATTCCAGAAATTGTAGTGTCATTGAAACTTGAAAGTAAATGAAGATCACAAAGCACAGATGCATGTATATTGGACGAGAGAGACTTCAGAACAAGATAATCTGAATTTAAATGAAGATCTGCATCCATGGATCTTTATTGGAATTTCAACTAGAATCTAATTAATCATCATGCAACGCGGCGGCAGACGGTGACACCGTCCGCCATGCAGATGAGTGAGAGCTCGATCCTGTTGTCAGCAGCCAGCATCTTGTTGAAATTTATGAAGTACTCTCTGATGCTGTTCATGCTCTCCTCATGCTCCGGATTCTCCGGAACTGCGACTGTGCCGAACCAGAGGGTGTTATCATACACGATCAGTCCGCCAATCCTAACGAGCTTCATCAGCCTCTCGTGGTAGTTCCCATAGTTCCTCTTGTCGCCATCCACAAAAGCAAAATCAAATAGCTCTCCTTCATTTATCTGTGTGAGTGAATGGATTCAGCACAAATATTTTGTAATTATAACTTTTGAAAGAATTTTCCATGTAGTTTTTGGAGTATGAAGACACACGATAAGCCATGAATGTATCCATAGATCAGACACAGAATATATGAATCAATATTTTACTTAATCAGTGTAAAATGAGCCGAAGATTACCTCCTGAATCAGTTTGTCAAGGACGGGAAGAGCTTCGGATTCGATGAACTTAATCTTGTTCTCAACTCCTGCTTTTTGAATGATAGGCAACCCAATCTTATAGTATGATCCATTAGGATCTATCGCTGTTACCTGCCGCAAGTTAGTTCAGTGTATGTCAAATTAGCAATAAGCTCAACAAAAATGAGGTATGTAAAAAAGCTTTTTGTGATCCCATAGGTCTCAGAAACTAAGGCTTCCTTTGTTTGGGCGTCATTTCTCCATTCCATTTTTAAGAAAGCTATTTTTTGCTTGGTTGAATAGTCTTCATTTGAAACCACTGATCTCTAAAACGTCATTATGTCTAATTCCAATAATTGGGAGGAAGCATCATTTAAAAACAATATTTTATCTTCAACTCCAGTCACTCCATCTCCAACCGCCCCAACCACCAAAACATGCCCTAACTATAAAGGACTAATAGTTGAGAAAGAGAGAGAGAGGTGACAAATATAAAAGGTCCGTTAATAGATAATACTTACAAATATTAAAGGCAGACCTAATTTGATTATTAGCGGACCACCTTTTTTTAGTAAAAACAAGCATTTTCTTTCTCTTTATTTTTCCTATTGGGAGCCCACTGTGACCTAAGTCCGAAAAATCCATGGAGAGCCCGACCCCAGTGCTCCCTTAGCTCCCGTTGGCTGGATCCCCTCTGTCGTGCGCCTCTAGGGGCCCTGCTCTAGGGTATTCCCTCCCACGCTGCCAACCCTCTCTTCTGATGAGATCCAGCCGAACTTCGACGTCCATCCACCAGCCAGCCCGATACTCCAGGCTCCAGCTTATACTCCAGATTATATATTAGATAATGAGTGTTGTCCTGAACAGTGTCCGACCTCTACCTGAGTGTCCACACGATATGCAATTTCACTCAATTCGAGAATTGCATAGAAGAATGCCAACTTGGTGAGGTTATCAATGATGTAACCGCCCATTTCAATTCAGAGAAATGGACTTAGAATATTTCATTGTGTTAGAGCTGCCAATAATCTTGCCAATCTTAACTTAAGTATTCAGAAGTCGGGGGCTTACTTAGATCAACCTACTAAAAATGAGAGATAAGGCGCCCATGGAGTTTTCCTCCGTCAAAGTTGTTTGAGGATGCTCTGAGGGGATCATGGCATCCACTATTAGACCAATGGAGTCTACCGCTAGAGGTGAGGTTGACCAGGTGGGCATATGACATACGTGGAGCTCTTCCCCATAAGAAACGTCCGGACACGGTCGGGGGTGATGAGGAATCCATTATACAGAGCTTGTCCACAGAAAGACACCTTGAGGACGGTAGAGGCACCTCTGTTGACGCGTGACCAGCTTTCATATCCGCTCAGATCTACAAGGCCTACCATGTATGTCAGTCGTAAGAGGCTCCAACGGGCAATTATAGTTGAATTATGAGAGTGATAAGAGGACGCAACACTTATCGACAGAGAGGGTTGAATACTTTAAGACCTCCGCAAGACATTGGATCTGGATATCGCGAATAGAGGGGGTTCAAGCAAATTCCGGGACTGCCCAAGGGGAGTAAAAAGGGGCGAGGCTATGAGCCTCCGCTTGACGGGATGAATGTCACGGGTCAAGGGGAAATAGACAATCCATAATATTAGAATCTGAGTTGTTGTTTGTCACTTCACTGCTATTTGGGAAACCTCGCATCATGACAAAAGTGTCAGTACTTCGTAGGCAACCATAAGAACATATTCATTGTTCAACAAGTAGGGATTGAAAACAGAACATGAAAAGACAAACAAAATAAAGATATTGGTGTATTTGAGGCCTACCAACGCACCCAATTGCAAATGTCTTATCTTACTAGTTAAATCCCAACCATCTCTATTCAGAATCATTTCCTTGGTATCAATCGGTTGTGAATGAAATTGGCTGGGGTTCTCGATCACTTCTGAACGTTACCTTGGATGCTTCCTTTTTTGGAAAGAACATTAAAATGGGCTAGAGCTTGACCATCGTGGAAGCTGAACTCTATTATTATGGGTAATATTCTTCAACTATCTCCTTGCTTCTGCCAGAGAAAGGATCAGACCCCAGAGCAATATTTTCATGTGCATTGCTTGTCTTTAATGATATTTCGACCACTTTTTGAAGAGCACGTCTGTTCTCTATATTGTGACCTTTTTCCCGGTGATATTCACAGAAAAGCTCTTTATCGCTGCTTTCAGCCTTCGAAACCATAGGTGGAGATCTTAAACGCTTCACGTGTGAGATATTCCATGATGAAGATGGACATTGATGATGGAAATTTCTCTCCAACCCGAGTATCCTTTCTTGTAGTCCATGTCTCTGTTCATAGAGTCAACTTGCTTTGAGAGGTCAACAACTACAACTAATAAAAGGTTGAAGTCGCTCCTTCTGACAGGTACTTCTGGATCACCAGAATAGTTTTCGGAAGACTTTGACGACATTTCCATTGAGACGAAAATTGCTGACAGAGAAAAACCATGATAACTTTTAAACGGAGTTGATTTTGGGCAATCTGAGTGCGCGAAACAAACTCAAACTGGCGATGCCTATTCTTCAATGGATGGAGGGCTCCGAGCTCTTTCCGAAAATGTGTTGTGGGCGAAAATCAGACGGTCGGATCAAAATTTATGACCATTTTAAGTTTGCATGTTGTTTTAAGCGAAAATGCGCAACCTCACAGACTTGTTGTTTACACTGTTGTTCATCCCCGGGTAGGTGCGAACACTCCCTATATCAGTTGTCCGAATTGAAATGGTTCAAGGCCTGGGCGAACACTCCCTAGAGTAACCACCCAAACTGGGATGGTTCCGGGCTTGGACGAATACCACTGCTGTCCTCTAACTGCATGGGCGATTTCACCAATCGCTTGGTCTGAAGGTCGCGTGTTCGAACTTTTGGCGCCAAAATTGTCATCAACTTCTACACTCTGCGACGAGTCGAAAGAGTAACAAGGGAATCATGAAACGCAAGCAATCAGTTACCATCTCTTGAGGGTCGGGCGAACAGAGCACAGAAAAGAGCTTCTTGCTAGGAACAGTGAACACTTGGTATGCCCGCATCGACGAATACCACTTGCTACAGACAATATTATTACACATGAGGAGCTATTACAAGCTATTACAGGCGAATGGGCACAAAACTAAAGGCAAATGATGACTCAGAGCTTGTAACTGCACCTACTACATGGTAGATTCTAGCCCAAATTCTGTGTCTCTTCTAAGTACCCATGGCCCCTAATTTATTCAAAAGGTTGGGCTGCCCAGACGATTGGGCACAATTAATGTTGTAATAAATGTTAGCTGTCTGAGGAACAGGAGAATCCAGGCAGGAGAGAGACTGAGCTTGTGCGATTACAATAGGTTGTATCCGCACTAGTGCTACTAGTTGAGGATATCGGCGGCGGACACCCAAGGTGTTCCCCCGAACCTCTCAGGACTTCGGCTGCTGAGACTTGAGAAAGGAGGAGCGGTTATTTAGGATGTAACCGCTCGTTTCTGTACAAGCAAGTTAACTGCCCCTACTACCGAACTCTGAGGCTTGCACTGGCTGAACCGGCTCTGGCTGCGGTTGGGGTCGCAGGATTCCGGGTTAACAAATTATATGATTCAATTTGTCCTATTCCTTAATTTTTCCTCTCAATCTACATGTCAGGAACACATGTTTACATAACTTGCAGGATACTGATGTGTGGAGAACATAAAAATATACTTATATAGAGCACTACAACCAAGAAAGACCCATCCCATGAGGAGGACATTGAGAGGCCCCTCTAATAGAGTCCCTCTTTAGAAAACCCTTGGGTGTCTCCCTAATGAACTTCATCTCTGGGGTGCACCTATAGGAAGGCTATTGCCGCAATCCCCTTCCAGAGAGGTAGTCATCTCCAAGACATGACCCCTTGTGCAGGTCAGAACTCCTTTCCAAAAATGTAGTAGACAACAACTAATGTGCACATGCAACTATGAGTTACATGAGAATTAAATGTAGATGCATCCGATAAAGGGTTAACATGACACACACTCCATATCCAGATGGTCATTAGGACGTCATCCAAGGCAACTCCAATCCATATGTCTTTACTTGGGCATAAGGTGTATCTGTAATATGAAAGGAAGAAAGATTCCAACCCTTTGCACTAGATCATTCTCTCTATGTAACCCTAACTTATAATTTTTGGTTCTTGGAGGGGAGTATACTCATACTTATATGCCAACGACAAATCCTTCATTAATAAACAAACATATTTATGCCTCATTCTTCCAATCTCCATCTTTATCTCTCAGTTGATACATCTTGACTGCTTGGGTCATAGTGTTAGGGAAGGGATTGTCTCCCATAGGGGCAGCTAGAATTACAGGGTAACCAAGAACACAGAAATAGACAAATCGTCAATCCCATCAATATCAATCACATGCAAGCAGTTCATATAATAATAAATGCATTGTAGGAATATAATATACTCAAAAGACAATGTGGATCAGATAAAGGGAACCGTGGTTAGAATTTGACACCTCAAACTATTGAGTAATTGAATGACTTATTGCAATCCATATAGAGTTATGGACCCACAAGGTTTACACTCAAACATTTGTCATCAACAAACGACCATGCGCTGACCACCACCAAATAGAAAACCCCAATCCAATATACGTCATTTTTGCGTCGCCCACGATGCAAAAACCTCACATGCAAGACCACAGCGCCTCACCCACTGGATAGCCAACACCCAAACCTTCTCCATTGACATAGCCTTAGAGCCCTTGTGCCTCACCAACCCACCCGTGCCACTATCAGCCAGTACAAGCCTGATGCCGCTGTTGCTTAGACTCCTCCGATGTTGCTTTGGTCATGGATGGGGAAGATCGATCGGCAAACTAGCAGGGAGTCTCTCACACGATCTCTCGGATATCGTCGTTGTTGTTGAGGTGAATGGGAGATTTGTTTTATTGGGGAATTGTGCGCTCGGGCACTTCTTCTATCACACAAATGGATTTGGGTTCTGTGGTGGTCGACTGCATTGCTAGGTCTTCAAAATACCTACAACAAGGTAAATAGGCCCGATTTTAGATTGGATAAAGATTCAAACCAAATACAGACAACCCACCACCTTGGTTCATTATCCGGAGTCACCACCTGCACGAAGAACTCTGCACGAAACAGCAACTGTAGTCAGCACCATCTGCATGTAGTGTCAACTGTATGAAGAATCATCCTTGTCCTAGCTCACTTCTGTGATGTCGACTCAATAGGATCACAAAAACTGACATGCCAAATCCGAGTCATAGATGGGTGATGCACTTCACCACCTCGATCATTTGCCATGTCACCCATAAAAATTATGGGCACACCACCTCGCACTGTAGTCCCCATCAGTCAGTAAAGGATGCTGAACTATACAACTTTCATGAGCACAATGACCTGCATGTCACTGTCACAACGCCACCTCTCGCAGTAAATATATACCCATCTGATTACAATGAAATAAGATTCTTGCACAGCTTGTGCATCAAATGTACCTTTACAATCCTACGCACCACTCCATCATGCATATGTATATCTACTGTCCATGTGTCTGTGACCTCACAACATGAGTTGTCACCCAAATAGAACGACATAATCATCACCTCCAAAGAACTAATATCGAAGTATCCAAGTAAATATGTTGCGATGCACCATAATAAACAATCCAACCGTTGTCATAGTCGTTAAGACTCTCATTGATGGTGAGAAGTTCATCACTCTCCAATCCCAAAATCTAGTGTCTCCAATCCCGCTTCCTGTATGTCTCAAAAACTCTTCACACACATCGGACAATTCTTCCTGATGTGGCCACTATGTCTGCAGTGATAACATGCCACCCTCTTCTTCGACGCTGATTGGGCTCATGCACTTTCTGATATTTTTTCATGTGCACTCCCTCGTCCATCTACCAACAACACATGCTCACCTCCATGAACGGGGATGTGCAATATCTTACTAGACAGTAATGGATGTGACCTACTGAAGCCTCATTGTATTCTTCTCATACAGGAGCGTGACCTTCATGTGCTTGTAGGGTGTCGGAAGTGAGGTAAGAAGTAATATGGCATTTTATTCTCGTCCTTAATTGCTTAGCCAACCCCATACAATTGGCTTAGAAGCCCATTGAACACATTACCACCCTCCTATATCTTCAGCCTATACAATCTCTACTTCATCAACAATCTCGTGGTCACCATCTTTGCTAGAAATAGTCGACCCAGCTTCTCCCAAAGTTTACTGCAGACTCCTCAATACCAATGTTGAAGAGCACCTCATTAGTGATACACATCCCAATGGCACCGGTGGCCTTCTCATCCAGACCTTCCTGCTCAGCATCCTTCTCTAGAGCGGGCAACTTTTTTCCTCCTCATAGAACTTGTACCATCTGCTAAACAATCATGCTATTAGCGTGTATCTGCCATAGACTAAAAAATGTTCTATTGCAGAATTTCTCCACCAAGTATTGATTCATAATCACAATCTTTCCTGTCAGTGTTGTCGGCCATAATTCACCAAGTACCGGAAAGAAGCTTTTATATTCCTTCTCAATTCTCTCCAGGTCCCAAAAGAATGGGTTGCAACAAGCGGCGCCTTCTTTTTTTCTACATAAGCAACGACTCTTTTCGAATCCATGTAAATCATCAAAACTTGGTCGGCGTTCGAGTCAATGGTCGGCGAACGACCGGTTGGCGAATAACCAATTGGTCGGTGTTCGCCTAGTGTCGGTCGACGATCCAATATGAGCTTAGCAAATTATTCTCAGCATCAATTTGGCTCTTCAGTGCATCAAGATTATTTGTTCTACCGAATATTTCCTAACAAATATACCCAACACATTATATATATATAAAATAACGAGTGACAGTGCACACGGGGGCCCCCCGTGCCCCGCGCGACAGTACATTGCCCCCCCCGACACGCACCCAGTTTTTTTCGTTTTATTTTTCTCCCGCCCCTTACCGGCGGGCTTCGCCCGCTCCAAGCCAGCCGCAAATCAGCGGTCTTCGCCCGCCCCCGACCGGCGGGCTATTTTTAAAGGTTTTTTCGATTATAGTTTTATTTTTTAAATTACTGTCTTAAAATTAAAAAAAAAGATTGAAAAAGAAAACCGCCGGTGGGTGATTGTGTCTTGAGAAGTAAAAGAAAACTGTTCATTCATATAAATAGTAATGTACAACAACTTATCAGTTGATTTGGTGGTTGTGTCTGATTCACCATAAGTGAATATCTTATGTAGTAGTGTGCACAAATAAATCAATGTTCAACGCCCTAAAATGTGAGCTGAGTGAAAAGCTAAAAGTATTTTCTTGGCAAGTCAATTTTTGGGACACATACTAAAAAATGGAACCTTGCATGAAATCAAAGCAATCCAAAAATGGCAAGTCATAAGGACCAAAGATGGCTAAGAGGATGTTTAAACTCTGCAGGACATTATAGAAAATTATAAAAAGTTTTTCTACCATATCCAGACATCTCACATAACTTCTTTAATAAAATGTTCTTAACTAACAAAATTTTCAAGATTTTCACAAAAGAAACTGATGCTTCAGGTGTTGTCATATGAGCAACTTTAATTCAAGATAAGCGTCATATTATCCGTTTTATAAGAATTTTATCAAAAATAGTTTTGCTATATGTGAGTATTTTATCAAAATTCTGGCATTATACCATATATAAAAACCCATGCATACATGTGAGCATTATTAAAAAATTGATATTATTTCGCTGTTGATTAATTTTAAGAGTAAAATATGCAAATACAACTAGGAAAAGCCTTGCCTTGCCATCTTTGGGAAGGGATAGAGCTGTTGCCAGGAGTGAATAGCCTGTAAACACACCAATCTCTATGGTTTTCCTTGCATTTATCATCTTGAGGAGCAAAGAAAGGAATTGGCCTTCCTCTGGGGGCACAGACATCACAGACCTGCCACATTCAAAATAATTTTTTAAATGGATAGGTTATATATATATACATACAAATTGCATCCCTCTAGGGGCATTTACCGGGACCTCCTCCCTAAGTTTGAAAAATCCATAACTTCCATGCACAAAAGTACTCCCTTGGAATACATTTTCAGGGGGGGTATTTTGTGCATGGATGTTATGAAATGTGAACTTCAGGGGAGGTAAATGTTATGTTTTGTAACATTTAGGGGAGGTTTTTGTAATTTCATTAATAAGAGGGGTGCAATCTGTAATTATGCTAACTTCCTGGGAAAATTTTGGTAATTATTCGCGTGTGTGTGTGTATAAATCGAAATCACTTAAATGGGTTGCATGCTAGGCACAAGATACAGTTAGAAATCACTTGACCAAAGTATCATAGATTTTTGTTTTGTGTATGCTACATATGCACAAGGCCTGAGATTAATTGCATGCAAGAGAGATCAAATTGATGAGGTAATTGTTGGAAGATAAGCCTCATATTGAATCAAAAAAAAATTTACAAAAGGGTTCTTCAGTTGGCTTACAAGATGAGGTGAGTTACTTTCTTTGCTAAATAGTGGTTTTATATATAGCCGGATACAAACTTCTAATAATAAAAATTACACAGCATGTCATTGAAATAGGAGGGGCTGAATTTACTTTATCTCTGACAGGAGCTCTCTTCAAAGCAAGATGAGGATTATCTTCCAACACCCTCCTGTGAGTCAATATGCATCAACAGTAACTTCTTCCTCGGATCTTGTTGGAGGTGGAAGGAGGACGTTGCCGGGTAGGCGAAGTTGGACAAATCTCATACGAGCCACCAGGGATATTCCATTTTTCCCGGGTCCCTTTCAATATGGTCTCGTTGAAATCTGCTCTCCAAAAACACCCCCACAACGAGACGAACCATCCAACACGCAACCTCGCAGGGTAGGAATTGCAGGACTAATCTCATACGAGCCACTGGGGACAATCCACATTTTTTCGGTCTCTCTCGTCATAGTCTCGCTGAAATCAGATTTCCGCACTCCCCCTCAGCATATATATAGCTTTGACAGAGAGCGGGACTTTCAAAAGGTTTTACGTATAGAATACATCACCATAGAAAATTTCCTGTTGAGATTCCCTAAATGGTCGCCAGATTTTACTTTATACTCTGAGCCTACTCTATTCCGGGCCTGAATTTCAATATATGTTCTACCAATTCACTACTTTCACAAAGACATGTTAAAGAATATCACTCAGCCTTTGGGCAGGATGCCTACGGTTGACCAAGGCACGCTCATTAGTATTGGAACCGAGATTCGGCCTAACGAGGAGTTCAGACCCATAAGAGGGGGCATCTAACACTTACTGATCCCGCAGAGGAACCTAACCGAAGACTTAGAACTAAATATCGACCCTTGGCTGCAGCGTGGAGGTCCCACCCCACACCCGAAAGATCTTGGAGCGCTTCCCCTCCTAAGCCAAAGCTGAAGCCGGGCACCTGAGGAGCTAACCAAAGATGTCCTAAGGAGGAAGAAGCCAAAGATCTGGATCCTCTCCAAAGGTGCCCTTCAGGGTCTATATATAGATTTTCTCTTCTGGTCTGCTGATAGCGTAACTCCGCCTTTTGGTTGTACTAATTGTACAACCCCGTATTCGCCGAGTGGGTCCCAAAGGTCCATAAGGCAGGCACGATAGGTCAAGAAGGGCACTCGCCCAGGTCAGGAGAGGTAGGGGAGCCTCATGGCGAGTGCGAGCCTCTTCCGCATAGCACTCGCTCACATAGGAGTGCGAATGCGCTGAAGGTCAGGCTAGTGGTGTCCCCACAGACCACTCGCCCAGTAGAACCTAGTGTGCGAGAGGCCTGACGAGTGGTGCCTTCACGGACCACTCACCCAGAAGGCTTTAGTGGTACCTCGCCCCAGATTTGGATAGGATGGCTGAGCGGTGGGATCGTTATGCGGTTTGTGGTTGACTTATAGCTAACCTTCGTTTACCTTCTATTTGTGTTTGGTGCAGGTGTCGTAGAGCCTAGCGGGAAGTAACGGGCTAAAAGCCCTAAGCTGAGTTGGACAGAGAAGGTTGAACTCCCTTTTACTGTTTTCCTTATTTTCCGGCTTGTGCGTTTTGATACACTTGATGTGATGTAAGACCATATGGCCGAACCACTGTTTTGAAACATTCCATAGAAACAGTGGGCATTCATGCTTGAGTTTTATTAGAAGCTTCCGCTAGTGTTTCCTTGCACTGTGTAGTTTATTAATTTTGTTTATCATTTATTAACGTTTAGCTTATGTGTGCAATATGTCGTGGGGTCCCGACCGGACCTATGTTATATTGTTTGTGCATGCATGATATTACAAAGAGCAAACTCAAATTGTTGTAACCAACACAGTGTCGGTTGATTGTGGGTTATCAGCCAAGGTCAATCTCATTCGCATCGAAGACATTGAAGTCCGACAATTACAAAACAAAGAGATAAAGATGGTAAAAATTTGGTGGGACTACTGGGGCCGCTAGGAGCACTCTTGGGAGCTAGAGAAAACCATACTCAAGGAATATACTGAGTTATTCATTCAGGTATGTAATGTTTTAGAGCATTTACTATTCATAGAATTTCGGGAAAAAATTCATTTATGGGGAGGAGAGTTGTAACACCCCAAAATCCCAATATGTTAGAGGGTATTAGGGTCCTATGGGGCCTAAGGAAGTCCAATGATTATTGGGGATTGTTCGGTGGCATTTTGGAGGTGAATAAGATTCTTGCCATGCAAAGTTAGTCATGCACAGTCATGTGTGACCAAATCACACGATCGTTTTTAGAACCTTGGTTTGGGCTGATTTTATCACGCGCATAGTCATACACGTTTTAAGTAATACGGTTGTGTGAAGTACCGCTCGTGCGAATTAAGTCACGTATAGTCGTGCATGTCTGTTCGCAAGAATAGTCGAGCTAGTACTGGCGTAATAATCAAAAATCCCTATTTATTCTGTCTATTTGAAGTTTGAAGAAGCCTTAACAACCAAAAAGGAGAGACAAGTGGAGTTGATGTTAGTGATTACTCGTGGTTGCAATGGGTAATATTGAAGATGGCAGTTGATCATCATCGTACAAATATATAGCATTACTACTTCAGGGAGTGATATTAAAAAAAGGAGTTGCTAACCGCACACCAAAAACGGCTATCCGAATACCAAAAGGACTTAAAATTCCCATCTAAAATGGACTTAAAATTCCCATCTAAAATCCTAAGCCGCACTCCCGATCATTTCAGCGAGAGAAACCCTCTGAAACCCCATCGCGACATCATTCTCACGCTCGCCGAAACCCTATCTTGTCGGACGATCGGAAGACTATCGGTGAGCCTCTCGGCACCTCTCGCCTGATTCCCGCACGATGAACGGGAATGCCAGACATCAAGGATTTAGGGCTCAGTAAGCTCCTTTTATGGTTCCAGAATACAAGTTTATGTTCCATTTCTTCTAGATTGGGTTTTTCATTTAGTTTAAGGGCAGTGAGCAGATTAAGTGCAGCAAATTTCTTTCTTCAAGCTCAGTTTAAGGCTCGGCTTTTGTTCTAGCTTCATTTCTTCAATGCTAAGGATTTTGGGTTGTTTTTGTTGCAAGTTATTTTTTTAGATTTTCAGAAATATTAACCGCCGAGCAAAAAAAGCCGAGCATCGCCTCTGATTCATCAAGCTAGATATTCTCAAGCTCTTGGAAAATGAGGTTTTAGTTCTGTTTTTGTTCTAGCTCCCGCAAATGAGGATTCAAATGAGGATTCATTTTGCAGGATATTGTCATATGCTTTCATATACATGTAGAGAAGCTTAATATACATGCATCTAATCAAATTCACATTGGAATTAACGATACAAGTATTGATGTTGGCTTCATTTTCTTTTTTAGATTCGATCATGTCAGGTGAGAAATTTGTAGAAGAAGAAGATTCAGGCCAAAGTAAATTTTAGTACTCTATATTTTAGTGATTAATGTATTATCGTATTCATGGTTATTTATGCATAAGTTTATGATAGTTGATGTGGGATTTAGGCAAAGTAGTCGAAGTGGATGTCGGGTCGACTACACTTCGCTGCTCTTAGGGTGTGATGTAGTGACTATATCACGGTTACTATATATGATATAACATGTCTGGCCACTTTGGTATTTCAATTTTGTAACAACGTAGTAGAAAATATGATATAAAATGTCTAGTCTATTTTGATTTTCAATGTTGTAAAAATGCAATGTATTTTTTGTCAGATTATTGATTTTATGTAAAAATACAATATCGCTTTGGGGTTTGATGTTAACTAAAATGTTCGGATGACCATTTGTGCGGTACTGTTAACAATTCCTAAAAAAGAGAGTAAAACTTGTTATGAAAATTTGGCGGTCAAAGTCCTACCATTCAGGTATCTTAGCCGCAGACTCTCTTCTCAATTTCTTCAGCCACGCATCCTCTCTTGGATGTACATTGGTCTTTTGGATGTACTGTGTAAAACAACAAACCAACCTCCTTAATTATGAATTATATATACACACATACACACATACACACACACACAAAGAGGGAAAACTTGTTTGATGAAATATTGCTCCTTATAATTAATAATGCAAAAGTAAGTTCAAATAGAATTCTTCCAGCATATGCCCGATAGCCAAGAGGCAAGTACCCGGCCGCTCTACGTCCCTTATTTTTGTATTCTATGAAATAGAATTTAATGATGGTGGTACCTTTGTCTCATGCATGGTTACACGTGTGTTTGTATGCATGCATGTATATATCTAAATACATGCGCGTATGCGTGCACGCGCGCGCACACACACACACATATATATTTATATATGTTTATGTATATATGTATATATATATGTATATATGTATATATGTATATATGTATATATATATATATATGTATATATCTATCTGTATATATGTATATATATATGTATATATCTATATATATATATATATGTATATATCTGTATATATATGTATATATATATGTATATGTATATGTATATATCTATATATATGTGTATATATATAGATGTATATGTGTATATATATACATACATATTTATATACGAGCATCTTCGCACGGGCTACGCCCGTGCTCGATGCTCTCGGGCGGCCTTCGGCCGCATCAATGCGGGCTTCGCCCGCAACCAAGCGGGCTTCGCCCGCTTGGCACGCCCGTGCGAAGATGCTCTCGGGCGGCCTTCGGCCGCATCAATGCGGGCTTCGCCCGCAACCAAGCGGGCTTCGCCCGCTTGGCATTGGAGGCGGGCTTCGCTCGCCGCCTCGGCGTCGGCGGGCTTTGCTCGCCCCTCGCCGGTATTCGCCCACCCCTCGCCGGTATTCGCCCGCCCCTCGCCGGTCTTCGCCCGCCCCTCGCCGGTATTCGCCCACAATTTTTTTTTATTAAAAAAACATTTAGAAAAAAACTTAAAAAAAAAACATTTCAACATGTAGCCCGCCCCTCGCACGGGCTACGCCCGTGCTCGATTCTCTCGGGCGGCCTTCGGCCGCATCAATGCGGGCTTCGCCCGCAACCAAGCGTGCTTCGCCCGCTTGGTACGCCCGTGCGAAGATGCTCTCGGGCGGCCTTCGGCCGCATCAATGCAGGCTTCGCCCGCAACCAAGCGGGCTTCGCCCGCTTGGCATTCAAGGCGGGCTTCGCTCGCCGCCTCGGCGTCGGCCGGCCGCATCAATGCGGGCTTCGCCCGCAACCAAGTGGGCTTCGCCCGCTTGGACACCCGTGCGCAGATGCTCACGGGCGGCCTTCGGCCGCATCAAGCCCGCTTGGTTGCGGGCTTATGAAGATGCTCTCGGGCGGCCTTCGGCCGCATCAATGCGGGCTTCGCCCGCAACCAAGCGGGCTTCGCCACCTTGGCAATCAAGGCGGGCTTCGCTTGCCGCCTCGGCGTCGGCGGGCTTCGCCGGCCCCTCGCCAGTATTCGCCCGCCCCTCGCCGGTATTCGCCCGCCCCTCGCCGGTATTCGCCCGCCCCTCGCCGGTATTCGCCCGCCCCTCGCCGGTATTCGCCCGCCCCTCGCCGGTCTTCGCCCGCCCCTCCCCGGTATTCACTCACAATTTTTTTTATTAAAAAAACCTTTAAAAAAAAGTTTAAAAAAAACATATAAAAAAACATTTCAAAATGTAGTCATGGGACTACATTTAATAAGAATTTTTAACTATAAATAATAATAATTATTATTATTATTAATTGATATAACTTTTAAAAAAACTTTAAAATAAAATTAAAGAAATTAAGATTTTAATTATAAGAAAACAAAATGGCGGATGAACAGTGACGCGACTGTTCATCCGCCATTTTGTTTGTTGTTTTTGAATTCTTTAATAAAATATAGTTATTAATATTAATAAACAATTTTGGTTTTTTTTTATTTTCAAAAAATTGCAGGCGGGGCCCACAGGCGGGCCCCGCCCGCTTAATGGCGATGTGGGATCTTTAGTCCCACATCGCCAATAACAGCGGGTTTCCGCTGTTGATATAGCGGAAACCCGCTGTGTATTCGAACAACAGGTAGCCCCGCCCGTCCGCCCTGCCCCTGAGTGCGCCCGCCCCCGCCCCCGCCCCGCTGCACCGCACCCGACCTCCGCTTGAGCGCGCAGCCGGTCAGCCCGCATGCACCCGCCCTGCCCCCGCTTGATCGCGCACGCCCACCGGGATCCGGCCTGACCAAGCCGCAGCCGCACTAAATTTTTCGTTCCTACGGAGGGCAAAACCGTCATTTACTGTGACTGACATTGTTGACATTCCTTAGGAGCGAACCAGCCTTATTAATATAGATATATGTACATATATATTTATATATGTATATGTATATATATATATGCATATATATATGTATAACTATGTATATATATGTATGTATTTATATTTACATTTCTATTTCTATTTATATATCAATATACATGTGTGTTTTTTGGATTTAGTAGATTAGGTTATTCTTAGCTCGAGAGTCAACCGAAGGTACACACAATCAAAATACAGTTGATAACAGAGTTTTTACATAGAAAACACAAAAAGGAAAAAATCGTAGGTCATGCCTCAGTTTAGGAGAAATCCACAAGTAATATTCTCATAGTACACATCTGTTTTAGCAGGGGTGACATGTCACTGCTTATTTTACAATGTTAGCAAAAAGTCTTCTGGTTTTTGTGTTATCGGGGACATGCTTTGGGGGAACTACGTGTGGGTGTATATCCTGGAGAGAGGCGTTGGGCACGCACTAAAGAGCGGAGAGCGAGGGCGTGCATTGTAGAACAGAACAAGGGAGCAAAGTGAAGAGTGGAGCACTCACTAGAGAGCGAAGTGCAGGTGCACGCACTACAGAGCAACCACGAGGGCACTCACTAGAGAGCGAAGTGCAGGTGCACGCACTACAGAGCAACCACTCACTAGAGAGCGAAGTGCAGGAGCACGCACTGCAGAGCAACCACTAGGGCCCACGCTGAAGAGCGGAGTGGATTATATAGAGCAGAGCGCGGCGGCTCATACCGAATAGTGGAGCGCAGGGGGGGGGGGGGGTATAGATTATAGAGTTGAGCATGGTACGATCTATAAAGCGGAGTGTGGGTCGGGCACTAAAAAGTAGATCATGTCGCATTTGTAGAGCGGAGTGCGAGAGAGCGCACTGGAGCGTGAGAGAGCGCAATGGAGCGCGGAGTTCAGGGGGAGCACAGGGGAGTGGATTGGTTTCTGTAGTTCAGAGTGTAGGGGTGTGCACAATAGAGCAGAGCATGGGGGCTCTCATGGGAGAGCAGGGCATAACGTACTCTGTGGAACAGAGCGCGTTTTGTAGAGCGGAGTGTGAAGGGCGCAAAGAGGGCTTTCGAACCGCGAAGGGCTCAGGGGGATGCCCAGGTGGCACCGTGAGCAGGCCGGCCGGCGTCCGGTTGGCGCACGTGGACATGGGGCGCACAAGTCCCACGTGGGAGCCACACGCAGGTCCCGCGTGGGTGACGTGTGCGGGCGCCACGCGTAGGTTCCTCCCAGAGGTGTCGCGCATAGGTCCCGTGCGTGGATGCCACATGTTAGTTTCGCAGGCGGGTGTCATGCGCAAGTCACTCATGAGGGTGCTGCACGTGGGACGTGTTTGCATGTCGGCGTGGTCCAGGCATGCATGGTGTTGGTTTTGATTTTGGATTTTTAACACTTTTTTGCGTTAACATGTTCTAATTGTTTTTCAGGCCCCGAAGCAAGGTGCTATATCGAGGTCCATGCGGTTGCTTTCGACTTACTGTTGAACGGGTTGTCGTGTGGTGCAAGCACTTTGGCCTTCCTGCGGGTCTAGAGGTGAAGATTCTGCTTCCAGAGGAGCATGCCCAGGTTGCTCCTACGAGCTATGTCACAATCTCGGAGAGATGACTCAAAATGGGGTTCTGCGTTCCCCCTTTTGAGGAAGCGGTGGAGATATTCAAGTTATGTGGCGTGCTAGTTACGCAGTTTTCTTAGGTGGCATGACGAGGGCTATGGGCCTTGTCAACTTTTTTCAACTCATCTTTTTCCGGATTGGTGCGAGGTTTATCCCGGCACAGGGGATCAGATCGAAGTTAGGAGCAACACGAGATGACTCATTTGAGGAGAAGACGACTACCGTCATGGGGGTGCTCTTTATGTATTCATTAAGAACCTTTGGGAGCTTATTGAGGCGTGGATTGTGCTCCTTGGGCGCTGTCGCCGCATATCTGGTGAGGAGGATGACTTTTCCCATATACTGGGTTTCGTTGACGTGCGAGATTTAGTGATGACTCCTTATCCCATTAGCGTGTTTGTTGATGAGAAAAGACCGGTTCTGGTGGGCCTTTCTACAGATGCTGAGCGGATCTGTGTCGTTTCCCTGGAGCAAGGTCGGAAGAGGAAGCTGGTTTTACTTTGAAGCGTAGGGGAGCCGACCCATCCTCCACACCTTCTGAACCCGTCATTCAAGTAGAAGATGGAGGCCTTGGTGATTTGGAGGGGAAAGCACTGCTTCCTGACTCTGACATGGAGGAGATTCTCGATATTTCTACCATAGAGCTATCTCCTCAGCATTGGTAGGGGCTGACACCTGTAGTTGCCCAGGGCAAGAAACGTGCGCCTACCTCTCTACGTGCCGCCACGTCGAAGGTAAGGAAGATAATCTTAGACTGCGTTGTGATCGTGTTATGCTTATTACAATTCAAATTTGAGGCTTATCTTTATTCAGATTGGGGAGCTATGCAGCATCACCCATACGTGGAGTGATCACTACGTGACCTTGAAGGACGATTTCCTGACCCTCTAGAAGAAGCTTAGCCGCACTAAGGACTCCTTAGCCTCTGCTAGGAGGAGGAGGGAGAGGGTGGTTTCTCGTCTAGAGAAATCAAAGTCCAAGCTTGCTTCCATTAGATTTTAGATTGTGACGCTGCAGGAGGAGGTCAAGGTGGTCGCGGTGTCTAAAGAGGAGGCATTCAGCTTGCTCGGGGAGCCTCATGCAGACATGACTCGGCAGGAGATCGAGTTGTCGCATTTGAGGGATGAGGTGACTAGACATGTCTCTTCGTAGCCATATATTGACGATGTTAAAGCGGCTACAGTTATTGAGTACAAGGAGTCCCTTGCCTTCATGGAGGAGTGCACTCGAATCTCAGAGAAGGCTCAGGTCGAGATTATGATTACCGAGGTGGAGTAGTACCTGGAGGACGAGTGCGAGATCGTATTTCACCGAGGATTTGGCAAGGGCCTCCGCTTTGCTCGGAGGAGGCCAGAGTATAGCGTTGCATACCTTGACGTGGGTGACACCTCTGAGGTGGACTGCACTGATGTTGATATCGAGGGGTGACCCTTGCAGCCGATTGACCTTTGCGTCGCTTTGTATGTTTTGTTTTGCTTTGTGTTTGTCGTAGTAGTACAATATGTAGCCCGAAGTATGCTTGAGATTTGCTTTCATATGTAGCTTTTATTGATTGCTTCTGAGTTATGGATGTGCCCCTTTTATACTGGCCATTTTTTATAGTCGTTTTTGATGCGTTCTGAAACCCTCATTTTCTTGTCAGGGTGTTTGCGTAGACTTGTTGCTCGGCTTTAGCACCGGAGGTTGGCGCATGGGTTTGTGAGCTCGCTGTTTGGTGTAAGTATCGGAGGTCGTCGCTCGATTATGAGCTCGATGCTCGGCACTAGCACATGAGGTCGTGGCCTTACCCTTCGACAATTAGCTTCTAATTGAAGCGGCGCGAAAGGGGATGCACAAGCAGCACATGAGCGTCATGCTCAAGCAGCGTGGGTGTTTGCCCGGAATTCCCGTGACCTCTTCTCCACTCAGAAAGGACCCCTCCAGCGGTCTCAGATTTGAGAGACCGCCCAGATTGCCTGCTCTCCCTCCAAGTTTTTTCTCCCAAGGCACAAGCGATCAAGATTTTCCAGACCGCCAGACTGCGCGGTCTGGCCTCTTTTCTCCTTTTTGTTATTAGCACCCCTTTGCTCTGCCCCAGTTCTCCTGTACCACGGGCAACCCGTAATTTTTGGATCTGCCCGTTTGGGCAGCCTCCGCGTCTATAAATAGAGGGGTAGGGGTTCCTGAAAAGGGACTTTTGCTTCGAGCCTCCAGCTTACAACCTGTGTAAGCGGTCTCGAATTCTGTCACTTTTCTACCTCTCCCCCTGGCCTGTTTTAGACCCCCCCTCTGTAATCCTTTTTTGAGATCAATCAAAGAAGTTTCTCTCAGAGATCTCCCCTCTGGCACTCTTCGTCCTAAGTAACTTGCACTCCGCAGTCCCTTCCCTCTTCTTTTAGTGTGAGTCTTGGAGGTACATTTTTTCTACCAACAATGGGAGTGGTACACTCAAGAAGCGCATGAGTAGTATACCCTAACATCATCGGAAAGGGATGCCCAAGCAACGCGAGATGGTTCGGTGAGCATGCTCCTCGGTGTTCGCACCGTAGGTCATCGCTTAGTTTTGACTTAAGGGAGCCTTTTCCCTTTCCGTACCAGTTGGTGAGCTCGATACTCGATCAGTGTCGGCACCGGAGGTCATCACCCCAACTTTGTGCTCGCTGCTCATCACAAAGGGCGTCAGAGGTCAGTGCTTGGTTCTGGCACAGGGGGGGGCTTTGCCCCTCCCTTACCAGTTGAGCTCACTACTCGGTGTCAGCATAGGAGGTCGTTGCTCGGGTGAGCTCACTGCTTTATGAGTGGGGCGTCGACGGCCGGTGCTCAGTTCTGGCATAGGGGAGACCTTTGACTCTCCCTATCGGTTGAGCTCGTTATTCGGTGTCGACACCGGAGGTCATTGCTGTGGTGCGCTCGCTGCTCGGCGCAGGAGGGGGCTTCAGAGGTCGGTGCTGGGTTCTGGAGTAGGGGGACCTTTGCCCCTCCCTTACTGGTTGAGCTCACTACTCGGTGTCGACGCCGGAGGTCATTGCTCAAGTGAATTCACTGCTCGGCACGGGGGGCGTCGGTGGTCGGTGCTGGAATAGGGGGGACCTTTTCCCCTCCCTTACCGGTTGAGCTTGCTACTCGGTGTCGGCACTGGAGGTCGTTGCTCGGGTGAGCTCGCTGCTCTACGCAGTGGGTGCAGGAGGTCAATGCTAAGTTTTGGTGTAGGGGGGGGGGGGGCATTTGCCCCTCCATTATCGATTGAGCTCGCTACTCGGTATCAACACCAGAGTTCGTTGCTCAGATGAGCTCTTTGCTCGGCATGGTGGGCGTCAGAGGTCTTTTCTCGGTTCTGGTGTAGGGGGGCCTTTTCCCCTCCCTTGCCGATTGAGCTCGCTAGTCAATGTCGGCACCAGTGGTCGTCGCTCGAGTGAGATGCTGCTCGACGCATAGGGGGGAGGTCGGTTCTCTGTGCGGGAACCCAGTTCCCGCCCGATCGTCAAGCGGGGGGGGGGGGGGGGGGGGGGGGGGAGGGGACAGGCCCTCCACAGATGTAGGCCGTAGGATCACTGCTCGGCATTATCTTCGGAGGTCATGGTCTTACCCTCCGAAGATTTCTTTTAAGAGACTTGCATTATAAATTAAGTCAGAAAATAGTTGCAATAGCATTGAAAGTAAAACATACATATGCGCAAGTTCGGGCTTGCGACTTATTGTTCTGAAGCAAAAAAATAGAAGGAAAGAAAAAAAGGAAATCGATGATAGGAGTGGCACAGGATCTACCTCCTTTGGTAGGAGAAAGGGTTTCTTTGCTCCAAATCCTTGGCCCTGCCGGGTAAAGCCTCTATGAGACCCTTCGTTGGATCGCCATGTTGTGGTGCGGGTGCATCCTGCGGACCGATCATGTCGATGCCGAGAGTTATGCCCTGTTTAGGGTGGCCTGACATAGATAACAAGAACCAGATGCCTCTTGATTTCCCCGTACGATACCTACTCCTCCAGGAGTAACGAACTTCATCGCCTGGTGTGGGATGGAAGGAATAGCCTCGAACAGTGTCTGGAGGACGACCAAAGATGGCGTTGTACGCATAGTAGGATTCCTATCATTTTGCCTCCCCCCATGCACACCATGGTGTGGGGGTAGGTTAGTCTCTCGCGGGTTGAAGCAGCGTGGTCGGTTCAGGACTTGGTTCTGCAGGAACCTCCCGAGGAGACCTTGCCGGACAAGGAGCTCGATCTCCTCTTTCAATCGGGTGCAGTCTTTAGTACTGTGCCCGTTCCCACAATGAAAGTCGCAGTACTGCGGTTGGTCCCCCTGTTCGGTATGAGCGACTTGGGCTCGTGGAGCACGTCCTTTTCATGGATGGCAATGAGTACGTTGGTTCAGGTAGTATTTAGGGGAGTGTAGTTCTAGTGCTGACGAGGTCATCGATCTCGGCGGGGATTATCACGGCGCTCATCGTTCCTCCCAGGAACTGACGGGGGTTCCTGCCCCTCTTCCTCTTCGAGCCTCCATGAAAATACTGGTGGTGTGCTTCAATTGATTCGTCGGCCACATTATGGGATTTGACTCAGTGGATGAGTTCGAGGTAGCTGGGTACTATATCACTCATCAACGCTGAGTAGAAACCACTAAGCCGGACCCCCCAAGAAAAACACCGCGCAGAAGCTCAGGGTCGACCCCAGGAATCTGTCGTGCCTCTACGGTGAAGTAGAGGAAGAAATCTTTCAGCGTTCCCCCCTCATTCTGGCGGATCCTAGAAAGGTGAGAAGGTTCTAGAACGATGAGGCGGTTGGCGATGAACTGGTCTGTGAACAACTGAATTAATTCAACAAAGTTGATGATCTCCCCCTTCTTCAAAGAATGGAACCATGTGTGAGCATATCCCTACAGAGTTGTCTGGAACACCTGACACAAAAGTTGATTGGGGGCACTATAGATCCACGCGATTGTTGCGAAGTGGTTGACGTGCTCCAGCGGATCGTCCATTCCATCGAAGGTCTCAAAGTTGGGCAACCTAAAGTCGTGCAGTACGGGATGCGACAGGACCAGTAGAGCGAATGCAGAGTTATGGCGAGCGGGGCGTCGTGCATGCACGACTCGGCGTCCGTCATGCTCATGCCCCTCTTCAATCATGTTCCTCACTTACTCGCGAGTGAGCCTTCTGTCGACCTGTTCGACAACTTCTTCGACCGGATGGGGGTTATGCTACACGCGCCCGAAGTGCCCACTGGGTAGTGTGGGATGCATGGATCTAGTAGCTCCAGATAACTCGTTTGCTGCGGGATCTTTGAAGCAAGAGATGCCTTTGTGCAGGACGCTGTTTGGGTACAGCGGCGGTTGACTGCTTGGAGCGACGACCGGATTGGGGGCGCGAGAGGCCCATGCCCCTTAGCAGGGTGCTCCCCTCAGCCTGGCATTCTTCCATCAGGCGCACACGCTCCTCCATTGATGGTTCTGGCGTGGCTTCCTCGACAAGCGACATGCTACTGGCAGGAAAGTTAGCGGGGACTAGGTCGACGTGTTCCTCGGGAACCTCCCCGTTGGTTGTGCGAACACTTCTTCTCGCCATTGCTGTCAGTCAGGAGTAATTTGCGGAGTGAGTATGGTCTTCAGAAAGAGAGCTAAGCGTGCAAACAGTCTTCACTCGAGAGTGAGCCAAGCGCGCAAACATTCAAAAAGAAAACCAACAACTGATCAACGAGACGTTTTACGTGGAAAAACATGAAAATGATAAATACCACGAGGCTAGGAACAGTTCTGACAAAACCCACTAGTTGCAGTCGGTTACAAGTGTCAGAGTTCTTAGGAGGTTGACAGGCCACCACGCCTTTACAATTTTTTGAGAAAAAACAAAGTCTTCAGAAGCGCTGAAATGAGTAGTTTATGGAGAAGAACTGTTGCAGGTGGAGCACACGTTGTGTAAGAGAGCAAACAGAGAGCCAAGTCTTCTATGGAAAACCTTAGAGCTGTCTTTTTTAGAATGTGCAATTTTCGTTCATATGAATCGCCAATTTTCGGTAATCTGAATCACCAATTTTCGGTCATCTGAATCGCCAACTTTCGGATGTCCGGGCAATCCGGGCGGCCCGAGCAAGCTTGTCGACGAGACGGCGACGGCAGTGATGATGGCGGCGGGGGCAGTGACGATGGCGGCGGCGGCAGTGACAATGGTTGCGGCGGCAGTGACAATGGTGGCGACGACCTTGACGATGGTGGCGGCGGCGTGAGACATGCTTGAACAAAGCGCATGAGGGGTCACACGAAGGTTTGCGCGCGCGGCCTGTGTGCATGCCCGGCCCGCGCGCTCCCGTGGTAGGGCGCGTGGTCCGCTCGCGCAGGGGCGCCCGCGTTCCCGCGCACCTGTGCGCCCAGATGGGCGCGCGCGAGCGGGTTTCTGTCGCTGGTCTTGCTATGGCCAGGGCGAGGTCTTGCATGGCCGAGACGAACTGTTCCTACGATCCGAGCGGGGCCACAACCTTGAAATTTCGGCCTAACTTGGACAGATTTAGGGGACCCCTATCGATAAGTAATAATGGTATAACAAAAGAAAGAAAGTCAGAAGCAGGAAGCTCGGAAGTCATCGACGACAATCGCAGATAAGAAATTCTCAATCCAAAATCCAAATGTCAAACATAACGGAGATGTGCATTGAAAGAAGACTAGATCAAGCAGGAAGAGAGTCAAAAGCTAGGTCGCAAAATTGTAACGCCCCTGATTTTTGTTAATTATTTTACGTGCCCGCTATGACGTAATTTTGGCGTAAGGGCGTTACGTCAGCTCGTCGAGTAGTGTGTTGAGCCTTAGCTTAGTTAAAGTATGTCTTGTAGATCGAGCGTGCGAGATTTCACATCGTTTCGAGTTAAGGTAGAGATTTTGGGTGGATATCAAGATTTTAGCTTCGGGAGGCTTTAGCCCGAGTTGGGCCCGTCGGAATTGAATTCTGACTTCGCCGTTGGATTCGTAGTGCCGTGTTTTAGTTAAGGTGCGAATTTAGTAGAAATCCGAGGTGTTTTGGTCGCCCTCGCAGTTTAAGTAAATTGGGGAATTTATTTAATTAATTAAATAATAATTTAGGTTATATATAAAGCCTAAAGTCCCCTCTCCCCTATTCATCTTCTTCCTCGACCAAATCAGCTGCCGAGCGAAAGAGCGAGAGCGGAGCTTCGAGGAGTGTTCGATCGTCGATTCCTAGGGCTGTAGTAGTCGGAATCGTGTTTGGAGGCTGGATTTGGAAAGCTCTCGGCGAGATCTTCGTTCTAGCGGTAAGCTTTTCCCGTTTTATGGAATTTTCGGAGTTAGGGTAGTGACCTAACCCCTTCTTTCGACCCGAAAAGTTTCAGGAATCTGTGCTCGTGTGTTTCCCTAGCCGATCCATAGCTTTCGGAGCGGAGATCTTCGAGTTTGCAAGGTTTAAGGCAAGTGACTTCTTCCTCCTCCTCTTTGTTTGGTTAAGTCGTGGTTTTCTTTCTCCTGATAGATGCTTGGTGAACTGTGGGCTCGTGTTTCGAGCGTCTTGTGTGATAGATAGAAAACCCTAATCTTCCCCCATCCGTAGTATCAGAAATTTCCTCCCGGAAGGCACCACCGTCCCCTAATTTATCCGTTGATTGTCCTTCTCGAGAAGTCCTGGTAGTTTTCGAGAAGACCCCTTGACCTCTCGAGAAATCATTCTCTTCTCTCGAGAAATTGCCTTCCTCTCGAGAAATCATTCTCTTCTCTCGAGAAATTGCCTTCCTCTCGAGAAATCATTCTCTTCTCTCGAGAAATTTGCCTTCCTCTCGAGAAATCAATTTTCATCACTCGAGAAATCCTACTCATCTCTCGAGAAATCCCTGCCTTCCTCTCGAGAAATCATTCTCATCTCTCGAGAAATTGCCTTCCTCTCGAGAAATCCTTTTATCTCTCGAGAAGTTCCTTGTAGTTTTCGAGAAGTCCTAAATTTTGATGTGTTTTTGTGTGGTTTCTGGTGGTGGGATTTCAAAATTTTGGACGGGGCTCTGCCCCGCACCCCGCAAGGGCTCTGCCCCTTGACCCCGCTCGCTGATCGGACCACCACCAGGGGCGCTGCCCCTTGGACCCCGTTAGGGGCTCTGCCCCTAAGACCCCGCCAGGGGCGCGGCCCCTTGGAACTCCGCCCGGAACGCATGTGATTTCGTTGAGTTCTCGTGTTTGAATCTCGTGTCCCCTCGGGTGTACTTGGATGATTGCCAGTGACCCTTCAGTTCTTCTGATCTCGAATCCCTCTCGTTTGAACCTCTTTTTACTCATTGTGGTCTGTTAACGTTTGAGTCACTCTTATGATTCATATTGATCGATGTGTACTTCGTCTTGACCCTATTTCTTGGGGCCTTCCAGTGATTATCCTTTCGGGCAGCGTCCCGTGTTTAATTAAGATTTAAGTAATAAGAACTACTGTCTTTAGCCTTACACAGTAGTTGTGTTTGGGGGACAGTGGGGGAAAATGTTATAGCCTTGCACGGTAGTCGTGTTTGAGTGGTTGGGTCTAGTGGTACCCCCACCTGGTTTTGGGCTTTGGATAGCGGAGGTAGTTAACCGCTCCCGTATAATTTGAGCTGATCAGTCTCTTTAATTGATGAAACTAAATAAATGAACGTGTTGTTCCTCTTTTGATATTTAGTGCACTTGATGCTTGTTGACTCTTGTTTAGAGCTCTCTTTCGGTAAATTTGGCTTGGGTTGGTACCCCTTATGCCTTGCTTATTTTTCTGCTAGTTTTCTGCCACTTGTAATTCCTTGCTGAGGCGTTCTTTGTTTTATTGAATGCCTCAGGTTCAGAGCCGTAGCGGCTAGTGGTGTAGCCTGAAGTTCAGAGTTTTAGTAGCTGTTCACCCCGCTGATGCGAGGTAGTTGTTTTTAGTTACTTCTTGTGCTCAGACATACTAGTTGGTGCCGATGGGTTAGTGTCATGTTGTTGACGCCCATTGTGCCCCTTTTTATACTTTATAGTTTATTTGCCAGATTATGCCACTACTTTTAGATCTTGTGTATCTTACCCTCTGGGAATGATTTATGTTAGGTGCACTATAGTTATAAAATGGTTTTTCTTCATCCTCATTGCATTCTTTCTAACTGAAACCCTTAACTTTAAAGTCGCCTAAAGGTATTTTCTACTCTTACAGTACGCCTAGTTATGTGCATATCATTTACTTCATGCTTCGTCGTTTGCATACATGTAGGACTTTAAGTAAACTAAATCAAGTACTTTCCGCTGCAAGTATATATACTTTCTCGGTGGACTAGTTGATCCACGAACTGAGAGACACAGTTCTTATCTCAAAACCCCTAATAAATGATTTCAAATGATGACTTATCATATAATCATGTTTGTTTAGTTAAGTAATAGGTTCCCGCCTGAGCGTCTACAGTTGTCTCCTGTATGACGTGACATCATGACGTGTATTTTCTCTTACTCTGATATTCTTAAATTCGGAGAAAATGCGGGTTGTGACAAAAATAACTCAAAACACCGAAACAATTTCAATTTGTTCTTTATTAAACAATATACGCTAACAACAACTGTACCTTTCTTGACATCCACTATCTCGCCGCCCCCCCCCCCCCCCCCCCCCCCCCCCCCCCCCCCCCCCCCCCCCCCCCCCCCTTGCTTGGGTGGGGGCGAGAGGGGGGCAGGCCGCCCCTCACCATCTCGCCCCCCTTGCTGGGGTGGGGACGAGAGGGGGGCAGGCCGCCCCTCCTCTCGCCCCCTTGCTGGTTGGGCGAGCGGGAGGCCTCCGCCTCCACCGCTCGCCCCTCTCTCTTCCTGCCCTGGACCGTGCTGAAAAATAATGTCTTAAAAGATCCCTTGGGTCTCGGAAGCATACTCGGCGAATATAGGATTGTACAATGATTTTCTTTCAATCAGTTTTGATATAAAGCTAAAGAAAAAATTGTAGGTGAGAAACTCTCACCCAAGATCATGGTGAGAGGAGCCCATCTAAGCCGTTGATCACAGATCATACGATTGTATTTTTCCTAAATACTCTTGTATTTATAAGTAATAATAATGTCAGTATTTTATATACCGTCCGATCTGAGATCATACAGTTGTATTTCTCTCTCACCTAGTTCTAGGTGAGAGTTGTGCACCTAAGTTTCTCTCAAAACTAAAACAGTAAGAGATAAAAATAAAATAAAATAAAAAATGGTTTGAACAAAACAACCGTGTGAAAAAGAAAGTAGCTGCAGGACAGTCTTAGTAGTAAACAAATATTTGCATACATAATTATTGGAATATTCATTAGTATTCAACTTGTAGCACTGGTATTTATTAAACTCATGAGTTTGAAAACGACTACAAAGCAGAAACTGTCAAATATTATTCGGCTGCCAGATAATTATAAAAGGCGCTGATATTCGCACTGCAGTTTTGGCTATCCGCACTCTATTTATATGGATTATTACGTGCCTTTTAGAAATACGTCTTGTACATGTATTTTTAGGAAAAGTGTTCAACACGTAAATTGTAGATCTCGTGGAGACCTACAACTTTCGTGTTGAACACTTTTCCTACAAATGCATGTACAAGGCGTATTTCAAAAAATTCGCTATAGTTACGCCATGTTTCAATCAAAGCGGCAATACACACTCTATTTGGCTATCCGCACTATATTTGTATGAGTTATTACGCGCCTTTTGGAAATAGGCCTTGAACATGCATTTTTAGGAAAAGTGTTCAACACGAAAGTTATAGATCTGGATGAGATCTACAACTTTCGTGTTGAACACTTTTCCTAAAAATGCATGTACAAAGCGTATTTCCAAAAGACGCGTAATAACTCATACAAATAGAGTGCAGATAGTCAAAATTACAGTGCGGATATCAGCGCCCTTATAAAATCATGCACTGCTTTTTTAATATATATCACATACAAAATAAAAGTAACCTTGTAACTTTATTGTTGATTTTCCCCTTGGAGGAACCATACATACAAGTGCTTATCGAATCAAAATCATTTGTTTAAGCCCAAAAATTATGTCTTCTGTGGAGCTCTCATTCACACGAAATTTCCCAATTTGGGTTTTCGGTGCCGGACGGGACCGCATGATACAGACAACCTGACCAGACCGCGGATGCCGCGGATGCCGCGGATGAACGTATTGCATCGAGCACAATCTACATAGCCATGTTCCGAACAGGGCTAAAGCCAAATAAATCCCAACAAATTCACATCGGTCTAGCCCCGTTTGGACACACAAGGGCAGCCCCCTTTATCTAAATTGAATTTTTCACAGTAAATTGTTTTAGTTGGGTTTGAGCAAAGTGATCTACAAAGTATTTTCTCTACCATATGATTAACAATGAATTAACGTCTATATAATGAACATAAAAGAAAAAAAAAGTTGAAACCTCTTGGAGAGCATCACTCCGCAATAGGTTCTTCTTAATGCCGCTATAATTAATCTCAGCCATAGAGAGAAATAAAGAGAGAGAGAGAGAGAGAGGAGAGAGAGAGGGAGAGAGAGGGAGAGAGAGGGAAGAATGCTCTACTATTTATAGACGTGCAACTGTTTAGCAATTAAAATTTGAGAGAGTTTTTAAGAGAGTTGATATTAGCAGTCCTGAATTGGCTATTTGCAGTCCATAAATTATGTTTGTAGTCCAAAATTATATTTGCACCCCACTCTCATCTCAAATAAGCGAAACATTTTGATGATTTATTAAAACCCTAAAATAATTTAAAAACCTAGCAGAAAAACAAGTTAAATGGTATGCACAGAGGAATTAACTCTAAACCAAGTTAAATTACATGCAAAACTTCCTTTAACCAGAAAACTGACTATTTTTTTGGGATTTTTGCTGGATATATTTTTTTTTTTGAAGGTAAATTTAAGAGGGGGAAAACGACGCGACCAATAGAACTACGACTAGAGTTTAGGCAACGGAAGAATTGGACTGCGAATATAATTAGAATTTTTATAATTTTTGGGGTGCGAATAGCAAGAATTGGACCGCTAATATCAACTCTCCTTTTTAATTTGTTAGGGACACTTCTCCGAAATAGATAACGTTTTCCTCTGTTTTATTTGCTTTAGAACATTTGATCTTGTCAATGTTTATGATGCTAGGCCCAGCTCAGCATTTATCAGCCGCTGAAGACTTCTAAATGTTTTATTTCTGAATTAAAAATGAACTATAATTTTTCTCTCCGTGTTAGAATATTTAATATTTAAATTAACAAATTATTAAATTTTGGGGAAAATAGAAAAATCCCATTAGGCGCACATCACTAATATAAGATTGGCTCAAGGTGTATATAAGGCGAAATTTTTGAATCTGGGCACCGGACTCCGATTTCTTCTTTCCTCGACTACGTGAGCGGGTTCTTCAATCCCAATAATTTTTTAGATTTGCTCTCCTCCCTTCGATCTTGCATGCGGCAGGCGAACAACGATCCCGATCAGGGATTTCGGAATGCCGATCGGACGCAAGAATCTCCCGTGCATAAGGCATATAATTCTTGTCTTTCATAAATGAGAAAAAGGTTTGCGTGAATTCAGCAATTTCAATGAGAGGAGCTAAACATTATCTTCCTTTAATTAATTTTTTTTGAACAACTCCATTGTACAGGAGCCGTTTTCTTCTCATCGGCCACTATTTTTGACGTACATGTAGTCAAAATTCATTGTCACGACCAGAAATCCAAATCCACTAATCATTTTGCAAAATTCTTGATAGCCCCCGCCCCCCTAGATCCGCCCTTGGACAAAGCAACCTAGGCACCACACCACACATGCGCGCGCACGCCATGCTGGGCCGGGCTAGGGGACGTTGTCGGCACCCATTACTTTTTGGAATTGTAGGGGACGTTGTATCTTGGGATTAATTTGAGAATGTTAACCTGCACAATAGTGAGACAATATTAATCTTAGGGTTGTGCGAATTTTTCATGTGCCTCTTCTCATTAGGCTCTTTCTTTTAATTTTGCAACATATATAAACTATTTTCAAAAAGTAAAAATAATATTATTACTATTATGCCATTAATGGTGCAGAAAATAATTACATTTCCAACAATCTAAGATTAATATTGATTATATTTCTATTTATTTAATGACATAAATCATGACCACATTTTCTGAATCAAGTTCGATCAAACCTGAAAAATTAAATAGCTCTAATGATTTTAAAACATCATAACTTCAAGTTGAATATTAGCTATATATCCTGTGTTTAATTTCTGCAATTAAGAATGATCCTATTCCAGCAGACACCAACCGAGTCGGCACCACATTCTACCACTAGAACTCCTCGAGAGGAAACCGTTGTCGTTACCTCCACTTCAATTGCCGAGGAAATTGTTTTTCACTATAAGTTTATGATTATGAGTGCTTTAGATGGTCCATTATATCGTGCTTTCCTCTGCTATACATCTGCTAAGAGTTTATTGACTGTCTTAAAACAACATTACGGAAACGACAACGCTGGAGTAGATTGTTTCAGCATTTCTTCTTTTTGAAATTTTACATTCGAGGAAGATCAACATATGAATCTTCACGAATTTCAAGATTTAATCACAAAAGTTGTTAATTGAGGCACTATATTATCTAAACAATTTTAAGTCACTGCACTAATTGATGTCTTGCCTCCATCTTGGGAGGGGTTTGCAAATCACCTTAGGATGAGTCAATCCAACTTATCACTAATTGAAGTGATGAATTCTATCTGTATAGAAGAACATCGTAGGAATATTATGAATCTTTCTAATAACAATAACTGCAAAGTTCATCTTACTGAGGGTCACCTAATCACCCATTCTGATCCTATGAAAAATAAATTTAAGAAAGAGAAAAGACCATTTAACAAGAAGAACAACCGTGATAAAAATTACAAGCCATTGAATAAAGAAAGATTCTGCTATGTGTGCGGAAGAACCAATCACGTTTCCACCAAGTGCTTATTTAAGAAGACCCAAACTAGTTCGGAAACCTACTACAATACCACTGAATGCATTTGTGAGTGTAGTGGAAATTGGTGAATGCTCCTCACTCAGGTTAAACTCTCATACAATTAATTTAATACTTTCATCCAATGATTGGTGGATAGATAGTGGCGCAAATGTGCACATATTTTCAGGAAGAATGTAGGGGAAATGTGACACTTGAGAATGACACTACAACACAAGTTAAAGAAAGGGGATCCATTAGGCTCTCCATGACCTCAGGGAAAATATTGTTGGATCTTTAGATGCCCTTAGAGGGGGGTGGGTGGGGGGGGGGGGGGGGGGGGGGGCGGTGAATAAGAGTTTTATGAAATTTAATATTAAATAGTACTACTGTTGTTAATAAAAGAAGTTTCGGAATATTTTATAAAAGAATATATTTTAATATCTCATAAAAGATTATATTGAAGATTACTTTTAAAAGAGAAATGATATTAATCTTTCTTCACTACTACCGGCGGTAGTAATTACCGCTGGGTGCTAGCAACAAAAATTGAATCCAAGAGTTTCTTTCTTATGAAAACGAATCTTCGAATATATTTTACGTTAAAGCTTTTGGAGAATGCTATTCAAAACATTTTATTGCATGAAAATAAAATCTAGATAATTAGACAAAGAGAAACATGATTTTATTTCTTTAGAAATTGAATACAAAAATGTTTGATTTCAATGACGCTTGAAATCAAGGCGAATAGAAAAATGCTTTTCGTTTTGTATACCGACCCTTCTCCCAAGGACCAATTAGTTCTAGCCTATCTCTCTCAAGATAAAAACTCGAACCCCCTAGATCTAACCTAGACCTAGTCGCCACAACTCAAGGCGAATTCCCCCTAAGTCTCGCAAGACCTAGTCGCCAACCACCGGGCAAATTTCTCTACCGACAATAAAGAAGATTACAAGATTAGATAAAAGAAAAACTCCCCTCTAAATAGAACCCTTTATGCAGATGTCATTTCGCTTACAAATGTTCGATCTTTGTGTCTTGAGAGTTTTCCTCTTCGGTGTTCTTTAGATCCTTGGATGTCATAAATTGATTAGAATTTGTTGCAGCGAGAACACTCCATGTGTATGTTGAGAGAAAGCTTCTTGATCGTTGTTTTGACAACTTTCAATCCTTGTGCATGAACAACTTTTTGATCTCCTCTGAAGAACTCTCTCTCTCTTTGGATGAGTGGGAAACACCCCTCACTTTTCTCTAGACAGCTAGGGCTTTCAGCCCTCAAAAATTTCATCAAAAATCATCAAGGGAAACTCGTTTTAGGACTATTTTAAATAGAGGTTGTTATGTAGGAAACTACCACCAGCGGTAGTTTCTATAGTTGGGCAGTAGCGCGCAGTCTTTAATTTCCTTCCTTATATTCTCTTCAATTTCATGGATTTGGCTTTTATCTTTGGAAATAAATTATTCCCCACGAAAATATGATATATTCTTATCTTCACAATGATATTGGATGCTCCTTTTGGCTTCTCAATCAAATCATGATTTATTGGGGTTTCCTAAAGCTATCGCTCGGCAATAGAGTTAACGCGCCGTGGTAAGTACTTGCTAATTATGGCCTTGTTCTCACCGTTCTATGCATTCAAGTGCTTTTGGCTAGCTGTCATATTTTATTCGGGCACTACCACCAGCGGTAGATGTTACCGCGCTTTGGTAGCCCATTGATATGAGATACGGCTTCCGGCTTGTCCCCTTGTTCCATATATGTTTGTACTTGTACGACTTGCGCACTATAAACACACAAAAGACTAGATCAAATACATCACGGTATTTGTTATTCTCAAACCAAAAGATGCAGAATGCATGTTCCAACAAACTCCCCTTTTTGATAATAACAAATACATGTATGAGAAATTAGTGGAATTAAGATTATATTTGTGTTTATAGATATATGCGATAAAAGATACGCATGAAAAACAGGTTTATAGCATGATAGATTTAATGCAATAATGCACACTCTTCATATATGAGTACCCCTACATAAATGTCCCATTATAATTTACTCCCCCTAAATATCTATTCTACTAGATTTCTCAATTTGTTCTCCCATTTTGTTATTAGCAAAAGTGAGTAGGAATGAGTGTTAGGTGGTGAAATTAAGTTGGGTCCACCTAGTGAATGATTTTCATGATCGAGCAAAGAGTGAAATATGCACCTCCTATAAATACTCCCCCTACATAGATGCTTTCTATTAATTTATTATTGGACTCCCACAAAATTATAACATTTATGCAATTTTATTCTCCCCCTTTTTGATAGTGTAAAAGAGGGTAGAGGTGAGTATATGCAATTGGAATTGATGCGTACTCATACAAGGCTCCTGCTCATTTATATGCATAAGAGGAGGTGGTTACTCCCCAGGGCCACTATCATGATGGGGGGAGAATGGGGGAGTGGGCAAGTCCACTCTCTCCATGGCCAACCGCCCTCATCAAACCGCCCGCAACCGCCCGGTAACGCTACCGCGCGGCGCTACCGCACGGTAGCGCACGCGGTAGCGCGCAGGCCGCCCCTTCACGGGGGCGCAGCCTAACCGCACCCCTAGCGGGGTGAGGCCAAGCCGCACCCCCTTAGGGTGCGGCCAAACCGCACCCTTAGTGGGGTGCGGCCAAGCCGCACCGCTCTTGGGGTGAGGCCAAGCCGCACCCCTAGCGGGGTGCGGCCAAGCCGCACCCCTCTTGGGGTGCGGCCAAGCTGCACCCCTAGTGGGGTGCGGTCAAGCCCCCTTCCCGTGAAGGGTTTCGGGGGTGTCCGCCCTCTCCAGGCTTGTTGTGCACCCTTTGGGCCCCAAATTTCACTCGGAGCGCTCCCGCGCTCGTAACATGCTCAGAACGCCTCTAAGCGTGTTCAGAGCACTTCCACGTTCGTTGCACGCTCAGAACGCCTCACAAAGCGACCAGGACGTTTTCTCCGTTCATTGCGCTCTCAGATCGCTTCCCCAGTTGCCTAGATTGCTTCTCCGTTCGTTGCGCGCTTAGAACGCTTCTGAGCGCGCTCAACTCGCTTTTTGTCTTTTCTGACTTCTCACATTTTGTCTTTCTAGCATGCTCACTTTTTGTCTTTCCAGTTTCTCAGATTTCAGGAACAGCTTGTCGCCTTTTTCGCCTCCAACAAAACTGCCCGTACTGCCCGAACTGCCCGAACTGCCCGAGGGGCAAGATTGTCAATTACGAAAAATGGCGATCCGTGTGCTCTGAACTAGAAAATATGATTCGTCCGCCAGGTGGTTAAGCTGGTTACAACGGCGAAATTACCGGGCTACCCCTGGCCAAAGCTATAAAAGGAGCCCGAGGGCTTCATTTCAAAGGACCTTGCCGGCTGGACCCGGGAGAGCTTCTTGCAGACTTTCGCGGGATTCTCCTTCGGACTCGAAGATTTCCTTTTTCCCGAAAGGCGACTCAACGTTCTCACTTTTGTTCTCCAGGGTGTTCTCACTTTTGTTCTCCAACTTTCTCAGAAGGAGAAAGGACTTAGTTTTTCTGGAGGTGGTCTGTCACCTTCAGAATTCTCTCTCTCTCTTTCTCTCTATTATTGTAATGAGTAGCGGCCTGTCGCGCTCGACTTCTAAGTCTCAAATTGTACCCCCCAGAAGATAGTGGAAGTTTGGACGGCACAGCTCCGACCACGTGGTTTTTTACCCTTTCTGGGTTTTCCACGCTAAAAAGTCCCAGTGTAATCAACGAATCTCAAATTGACTGTTTGCGCACTTGGTTCGCTCCCGAGCTAAGGTGGTTCAAGTAAACCGGTCTATCAAGAGCCCTAAGAGACCCACAACAGTTTGGCGCCGTCTGTGGGAATGGATTCCCAATTACCGAGGAAAGGATCTCCGAACGCAGTGCCCGCTTCGCCCGAGTTCACGGAACCAGCAAGAGTGGACACATCCCCCGAACTATCCGACGCATGCAGTTCCTCAATCCCTGAAGGCCCGACAAAAAGAGCGCTCGTCGTTGCACCCATCCAGCCCCAGTGGATTGGATCAACTAGCAAGCTGGCCCCTCTCGTAGCGGGGCAGGATCCGATCGACGTCACGCACCAGCAAAGGCGACACCCCTGTCAAAGTCAATTTTGGCATACCCAGTACCATCGTGGCTAAAGCTACCACACTTCAAGGAGTTCCACGGAGCAGAAGACCCGTACGTGCACGTTAATCACTTCTTGATAATGGTGCGAACGTTCGGACTTCCCGACCAAATCAGCTGCAAAGTCTTCACCAAGACACTGCGCGGAGACGCCCTCCGCTGGTATCAATCCCTGCCAAACGGAGCGATTCACAACTTCACCAAATTGTCCCAACTGTTCGTTGAATGGCATGAAGCGCGCACGCCAAGGATCCGGGAAAAAGAGCCTGAGACGGACGAGTCGTCCCACCTAAGGGAAGCAGAGCGGGGCAAGCAGCACGAGAAGATTTACACAAGCTTTCACCAAGAGCGTCCCCGAGGATGGTTGGACTTCGCCTTAGACGCAAGCATAGACAATCCATCCTGTGAGCTAAGAAGGGCGTTGATAACCCATCGTATCTTGTTCAATATCCTGTTCGTGGCAGCCGTGGTGCGGCTCAAACTCCTAAGCGGGAACCTTAAGCTCAGGGCCAGCGACGCAGAGCTCCCAGACGAAACTATGGTGCCCACCATAGGAGTCATCACCCTCCCCGTACAAATAGGGATGCATTCAGATCCAGTCCAGTACGACGTTCAGGTCATCATCGCAGAAGCAGACTCCCCCTACGACGCAATATTTGGGAGCCTCCTACTCGACGCCCTGGACCACGATGTTTCCATGTCTGGACGCATGGCCAACAAAGGGAGAATCCTCAGGGATGCAATTCGTGGTTTCGACACGGCAGCAGTCGAGCTCCCTTGGATCAACTACGACCCGTCACCGAAACCAAATCCTGAGAAGCAAAGCGTGCGAGAGTGCAGCGCAACCCTCACATTGGCGGAAAAAACTAATCTCCCAGTACTAGCAAACCCACTACAACTTGGGGATACATGTCGCAAGAGAAAGGGACAACAGCAACAGTTCGAGAAGGCCGCACCGCCCACTCAGAGCCAAGCAGACCGCTCCCGAGGGCTAGCAAATCAAAGCTCCCGTATCTACACCCCGTTAAATGCCCCCCGCGAACATATACTGTCCGTCATCTACAACATCAAAGTCATCAACTGGCCCAGAGCGCTCTCCCAGCACAGGGGAGATCAATCCCAGTTTTGCAATTTCCACAAAGGCCGAGGACACAGTGCACTGTGCCAGGTTGAAAGAAGAAATTGAACGCCTTGTCCAGTTAGGACACCTGGAGGCTTTCCGCGAAGAAGCACAGAAGGATGCCACCGAGGATCGGCCACCGGGCCACCGTCGTCCGCCATGCTGAACGACCAAAAGTGCTCGAGCTAGCACATCGCAAAAGGAGCGCAATGTTACTTTTTCTCTCTCGTCAAACTTGTATCAAGAAACTTATTAGCTCAAAAGCCGCAAGATTGCACTTGCGCATGTACCAATGTTCATTTTCTGATTATGTTTTACCTATCCTAAACTATTGTACTGCAGGAACGCACTTTGGGGCCCTGCCCCGGGGACTTTGCACCGTCGTCGATTGAAGGTTCGCCCTTCTCCTCCGCCGTCGAGTCCCGGCGTCGTAAGGGCCTGCCCCCCTTACGTTCGCCCCCGGTTTGAATACACCAGCTATTCACCGGCCATTTTGGGGCCCTGCCTCGGGGACTTTGCACCGCCGTCGATTGAAGGTTCACCCTTCTCCTCCGCCGTCGAGTCCCGGCGTCGTAGGGGCCTGCCCCCCTTACGTTCGCCCCCGGTTTGAATACACCAGCTATTTACCGGCCATCTCGGGGCCCTGCCCTGGGAACTTCGCACCGCCGTCAATTAAAGGTTCGCCCTTCTCCTCCGCCGTAGAGTCCTGACGTCATAAGGGCCTGCCCCCCTTACGTTCGCCCACGGTTTGAATACACCCGCTATTCACTGGCCGAATTTATTATGTAAAAGCCGCGAGCACAGACTCGTGCAAATTAATTATTTATTATGAAAAAGCTGTTGAAATTATTGAAGTGGAAGTTAGAAGACTTTTGGACCTGGGCGGTCTGGGAGGAGGTCGGGCGGTCTGGATTAACCGCACGACCTGGCGGTCTGCCTCTGCGGTCTGGATTGTCTAAGCATAACTGCGGTCTCCTGGCTTGATCGCTGGTATGGGTCCAAGGCGGCTGAAGGTGAAGGCCGCGCGGTCTGTCTGTGACCGCGTGATGGGTTGATCGTCTTCAGGTGTGCGTGATCTATGCGTGATCGCGTGGCGTGCTATCTTCGTCAAGGCTGTGGCGGTCTGGTGTGACCGCACAGGTTGATCCAGGTTTTTCCAGAATGTGGTCTGGTGGTTGACCGGGCTTTCTGGTGGTATTCGCGGACTAAGGGACTTAGTCGCGCGGTCTCAGTTCGCGGTCTCAGGAGGAGACTGGTATGCGAGCTAGACGTTGTTCGTGGTCACAGGTGGAGACCGGCATGCGGACTTGAGTTCGCGGGTTGATGGCGAACTGGCTGTGTTCGCGGTCTCGGACAAACACAGGGGGTGAACAGCTTCAAGCGGTCTTGCGATCTCTCTTGGAGTCGCGATCTGCTGTGAGAGTGGCAGTCTCTCATAGTTGATGTTGAAGCTGGCAAGTTCACCAAAATGAAGCAGGAGTACTGTTGCTGATCGCGCGGTGTGACCTGTCAGGTCGCGCGGTCTGGAGGGTGGTGATCCTATCTCATAGGGTGGTGACTGGATCAGGTCTAACACCTATAAATAGGACCCATCGGCAGCAATAATCAAGACACACCAAGTGTAAGCCGAGTTCTCTTCTTTCCTGCGGTCTCTATTTGTCTGACCAGGCGGTCTGCTGATTGAACTCTTCTTGTGCAGCTTCTGCGGATAGTGTGGGCAGCAACGATCACCTCTTCCTCTGAAAGTGTTCGGGCGGTCTGCGGCTTGGAGTTGTGGTGCTGGAGTTCGGGAGAATCAGGAGTTCGGAAGAAGGAGTGCGGTTTGGTGGTGTTCTGTGATCGGCAGGTCGCTGCGGTTTGGCAGCTTGCTCAAGTCACAGGGAGGTCGCGCGGTCTGAGTGGTCTCAAGTTATCTTCAACTTTGTAATTTTCTCTTTGGTGTTTGTGCTGGCGAAATCATGTCTCGCCAAGCATGCCTTGCCTTATAATTGAAGTACTGCTATCAATAAAGATTTATTGTTTGCCTCCATTTGCTTCTGGTTGTTTGGCCAGTGAACTTTAAGTTGACTAACTCCTGCTCGCTTCATAAAGATTCGAAAAATTTCACTTGGTATCAGAGCTAGGTTGGAGTGATTGAGCAGTGAGTGACTTAGAGTAGCCATCGCCTTTGTGAAGAAGGAACCAGGGTAGAGCAATGGAAGAGAGAGGTCTTGGAATTGAGATGCTTACATCGACTAACTTCAAGAAGTGGAAGTCGTGTATGCAAAGCTATCTTCTAGGTGAGGACCTCTGGGAGGTAGTTGGAGGAGATCAGACGCAGGAAGTTGTCCCGAAAGGGGATAATGGGGCAGAGGTGAGAACTTGGAGGAGGACGAATGCGAAGGCAGAGTTCACTCTGAAGAGAGCAATTTCACCTGATCTGTTTGATCACATTTTGGGGTGTGGATCAGCTGCGGAGATCTGGAGAGCCCTGGATGGGATGTTTAACAAGAAGAATGTAGCAAGGCTACAGTTCTTGGAGAATGAGCGGGCAAGGTCGGCTCAGGGTGATCTTTCTATTTCCACTTTCTTTCTGAAGATGAAGAACTTGTGCGCTGAAATCTCAGCATTGGATCCTGATGAGCCTATCTCTGAGGCGAAGCTGAAGAGGCACATCATCCGCGGCTTGCGGAAGGAATATGTTGCCTTTGTGACGTCGGTGCAGGGATGGGCAAATCAGCCGTCTCTGTTGGAGCTGGAGAACTTGCTTGCATCGCAAGAAAGTTTGGCAAGGAAGATGGCGGGGGTGTCAGTGGCTGAGGGAGATGGCGAAGTGCTCTTCTCAGGCAAGAAGAAGAAGTGGGATAAGAAGAAGAAGACCGCTGGAGGATGCTATGGGCCTTCAACTTCTGGGCAGCAAGAAAGGGGGTATGCTCCCAAGGCTGACGGGAAGAAGAAGGGTGAAGGTCTGAAGTGCTTCAAGTGTGGCAAGTATGGCCACATCAGGAAGGGTTGCAAGGTGGTCACCCAAGCTGGGCATGCTGCGGAGAAGGAGGAAGCTGAGGCCAGACACTTTGAAGGAGGTTGGGGAGGAGCCTTCTCGGCTTCTGTTGGAGCTTCTGCTTCTATCAACTATCTGGAAGACTGGATCGTGGACTCAGGGTGTGGTCATCACCTCACCGGAGACGAGACCAAGCTTTCTTCTGCACAGCCCTATACAGGTAACAATGCAATCATTACTGCTGATAATACTGTGCATCCAGTAGAGAAGGTGGGGGTTGTTTCCTTGGGCAGTGATAGAGGGCCACTTACCTTGAGGAGTGTCTATCACGTGCCTGGTATGAGGAAAAACCTCTTCTCCGTGACCAACGCTGTAGACGCTGGGTATCACGTTCTGTTCGGCCCAACAGAAGTGAAGTTTCTACGCAATTTTGAGGCCGTAAAGGCGGAGGTCGTCCATGTCGGGAGACGAGCAAAGGACTTGTTTGTTTTATCAACAAGTTCCTACGTCGACAAGATGAAGACGAATGATGGTGCCGTTATATGGCATGAAAGGTTGGGGCACGTAGGGATGGACAAGCTGAAGGCCATGACAGTGAGAGGTCTGGTCAAGGGCCTGCCAAGTCTATCTTCCTACGGTGAAGGTCATGTTTGCGCGGGATGTCAGTTCGGCAAGTCTCATCGACTACCGTTTGACAAGTCGCAGACGAGGAGTAGTGTGCCGTTGGAGTGCATCCACGGTGACTTGATGGGACCAACTGCTACCCCAAGCCTCGGAGGCAGCAGATATATGCTGGTGTTGATCGATGATTATACCAGATATGTCTGGGTATATTTCCTGAAGGAGAAGGCGGAGGCGTTTGCCAAATTTGTGGAGTTCAAGGAGCTCGTGGAGGGTCGGCTAGGACTGCGGGTGAATAAGTTGAGGACTGACAACGGAGGAGAGTTCACCTCCAATGAGTTCTCTACCTTTTGCAGGAAGGCAGACATCCGGAGAGAGCTCACTTGTGCACATACTCCACAACAGAACGGAGTTGCAGAACGGAAGATCCGTCATCTGACGGAGACCTGCAAGTGTTGGCTGCATGCCAAGAGTATCCCAAAGTCCTTCTGGGCGAAGGGAATGTCTTGTGCTGCCTACGTCATCAACAGGATGCCTTTAAGTCCCATCAACATGTTGACTCCGCATGAGATGATGTTCAAGGAGAAGCCAAGTGTGGCACACCTTAGGGTGTTTGGATCCACCTGCTACGTGCATGTTCCAGATGCTCTTCGGATGAAGCTAGATGCGAAAGCAAGGAAGCTAGTCTTCGTGGGATATGATGAGCGGAAGAAAGGATGGAAGCGCATGGACCCGGAGACGCGGAGATTTTTGGTATCTCGCGACGTCGTGTTCGATGAGGTGACATCTTACAAGGGGTCTTCTGATGTGGAGCTACCAGAGAGCAGGGTGGAGGTGCCAGAAAAAGCTGTGGAGGATCTTCAGGTGGAGCTACCTGTGTCACCAGGTGGTCCATCTCCTTCTAGTTCCGAGACGGGGGCTTCTGGTTCAGGGAGCAGGGGAGCGATGCTCCTAGCACGTCTGGAAGAGGAGCTAGGGAAGAAGAAGCTGGAGATAATGCGGTTCAGGGGAAGGAGCTGAGGAGTTCGAAGCGAGCGATCATTGCCCCTGATCGCTATACAGGAGGAAACGCAGTGAGCTTCATCTCATGTTTCTTCGCTGGTCCCTTGGATGAGAGGGAGCCGTCGAGCTTTGAGAAGGCCAGAGGTGTGAAGGAGTGGGACATTGCAATGCAAGAAGAGATGACAGCTCTCGAGAAGAATGAGACCTGGTCTCTTGTGCCCAAGCCCAAGGGCACCACTCCTGTGACATGCAAGTGGGTTTACAAGCTCAAGAAGAAAGCTGACGGCAACATCGAGCGGTACAAGGCTCGTCTTGTATCTCGGGGGTTCTCGTAGCAATACGGTGAAGACTACGAGGAGACATTCAGTCCGGTGGCAAAAATGACTTCAGTTCGGTTCATCATTGCCTTGGCGGCATTCAGTGGATGGGAGATTTGGCAGCTCGACGTCAAGAACGCTTTCTTGTACGGAGAGATTGACAAGGATATCTTCATGGTCCAGCCACCAGGTTTTGTGTCTGAAGATTTTTCGGAGCATGTCTGCAAGCTGAAGAAGGCCCTATATGGGTTGAAGCAAGTGCCGCGGGCGTGGTACGGGAAGATCGCAGAATACCTCCTATTCTGTGGATTTGGTGCTTCAGACTCAGACTCAAGCTTGTTCGTCAAGAAGAGTGGGGAGCTTCAAGTCATCGTGCTACTATACGTCGACGATATGATCGTGTCGGGGAACTCGAAGGAGGATGTAGCGCAGCTTCGGGCCGAGCTGTCTATCAGGTTCGAGATGAAGGACTTAGGTGAGCTTCACCACTTCCTTGGACTCGAGGTGCAGAGGAAGGAAGGTGGAGTGCTGGTGACCCAGGCCGGTTATGCGGAGCGGATCGTGGAGCGATTCGGCATGAAGGAAGGAAAGTGCACTTCCACACCTCTGGAGAAGGCTATGAAGCTTCAGAAGGATAAGGGGAGGATTATGCAAGATCTGTTGGTGTTCCGAGCTCTGGTTGGGAGCCTGATCTATCTGACGATCACGAGGCCGGATATTGCATATGCAGTTGGCAGAGTGAGTCGATATATGGCGGAGCCACGGGTACCTCATCTGCTAGCAGCCAAGAACATTCTGAAGTATGTCAAGGCGACCTCGGACATGGGTCTCCTATACAGGAGGGATGCGGGCTTCGAGGTGCACGGGTACATGGATGCTGATTACAGGGGAGATTCGGATGATCGGAAGTCGACGTCTGGATTTGTCTTCATGGCGGGCCCAACAACTATATCATGGTGCAGCAAGAAGCAGGATTTCGTATCGGTCTCCACCACGGAAGCGGAATACAAGGCTTCGGCCTTGGCAGCTCAGGAAGCCATATGGCTTAGGAGGTTGGTGGGAGACATCCACAAGGAGGTTCGGGAGCCGACTCTGCTACGCGGTGACAACGAGAGTGCTCTCAAACTGGTTACCAATCCAGTTTGTCACGCAAGGACCAAGCATATCGAGATCGAGCATCACTTCATACGGGAGAAGGTGCTGGAGGGATCTCTTTCGGTCGGGCATGTGCGGAGTGCTGACAACGTGGTGGACATCTTCACAAAGGAGCTGGCAAAGGGGCCGTTCACACGACTAAGGAGCCTATTGGGGCTAGTTTCAACTTCCCACTTCAAGGGGGAGTGTCAAAATTATTGAAGTGGAAGTTAGAAGACTTTTGGACCTGGGCGGTCTGGGAGGAGGTCGGGCGGTCTGGCTTAACCGCACGACCTGGCGGTCTGCCTCTGCAGTCTGGCTTGTCTAATCCTAGCTGCGGTCTCCTGGCTTGATCGCTGGTATGGGTCCAAGGTGGCTGAAGGTGAAGGCCGCGCGGTCTGTCTGTGACCGCGTGATGGGTTGATCGTCTTCAGGTGTGCGCGATCTGTGCGTGATCGTGTGGCGTGCTGTCTTCGTCAAGGCTGTGGCGGTCTGGTGTGACCGCATAGGTTGATCCAGGTTTTTCCAGAATGCGGTCTGGTGGCTGACCGGGCTTTCTGGTGGTATTCGCGGACTAAAGGACTTAGTCGCGCGGTCTCAGTTCGCTGTCTCAGGAGGAGACTGGTATGCGAGTTGGACATTGTTCGCGGTCTCAGGTGGAGACCGGCATGCGGACTTGAGTTCGCGGGTTGATGGCGAACTGGCTGTGTTCGCGGTCTCAGACGAACACAGGGGGTGAACAGCTTCGGGCGGTTTGGCGATCTCTCTTGGAGTCGCGATCTGCTGTGAGAGTGGCGGTCTCTCATAGTTGATGTTGAAGCTGGCAAGTTCACCAAAATGATGCAGGAGTACTGTTGCTGATCGCGCGGTGTGACCGGTCAGGTCGCGCGGTCTGGAGGGTGGTGATCCTATCTCATAGGGTGGTGACTGGATCAGGTCTCACGCCTATAAATAGGACCCATCGGCAGCAATAATCAAGACACACCAAGTGTAAGCCGAGTTCTCTTCTTTTCTGCGGTCTCTATTTGTCTGACCGGGCGGTCTGCTGATTGAACTCTTCTTGTGCAGCTTCTGCGAATAGTGTGGGCAGCATCGATCACCTCTTCCTCTGAAAGTGTTCGGGCGGTCTGCGGCTTGGAGCTATGGTGCTAGAGTTTGGGAGAATCAGGAGTTCGGAAGAAGGAGTGCAGTTTGGTGGTGTTCTGTGATCGGCAGGTCGCTGCGGTTTGGCAACTTGCTCAAGTCACAGGGAGGTCGGGCGGTCTGAGCGGTCTCAAGTTATTTTCAACTTTGTAATTTTCTCTTTGGTGTTTGTGCTGGCGAAATCATGTCTCGCCAAACATGCCTTGCCTTGTAATTGAAGTACTGCTATCAATAAAGATTTCTTGTTTGCCTCCATTTGCTTCTGGTTGTTTGGCTTGTGAACTTTAAGTTGACTAACTCCTGCTCGCTTCATAAAGATTCGAAAAATTTCACAAAAGCCGCGGGCACAGACTCGTGCGAACTAATTATTTATTATGTAAAGGCCGCGAGCTCAGACTCACGCGAACTCATCCGTAATTTTGGAAATGTCATCGAGATACGCAGGTACCAATAACCAGAACAACAGAATCACCCAAGGAAATAGGTACAATAAATGCAATAAAGGAATACAACCACATCAGCGCAGCGCTGCACGCAAACAAAAAACAATACGGAAAGCAGGAAAGTGGAAGACAACCAACACCAGTCCTCGGCTACATCCGAACAATCATCCCCTGAAAGATCCCCAGCTCCAAGGCCAGCAGTGTCACATCCAAACTTCCTCTCCATCATACGAAGAGTCTTCTGAATGCCACGTTGAAAATAAACTTCGCGCTCGTCTGCTATCATAGGCTCAACCTCCTTCGTCATGACCTCAACACGAATCTCCTTCGCCATCTGGAACCGCTCCTCTACAAAGGCGAGAGAATCTTTGTACTCGGTCACCCCGACTGCCTTGGCCTCCTCAAGACTGCGCTCGATCGATGACAACCGATCCACCTCGCTCCTCAGGAAGCCCATCCCCCCTCCAAGCGGAACATCTCCCCATAAGCTTCTGACAGATGACAAAGTGCATCCTGGGCAAGCGCCTTGTCACCACCGTACTCCACCCGCAGCTTCTCGACTTCAGATCGAGAAGAAGAGATGTCGGCCTCCAACTGCTTGATATGAGATGAGTCGCGATCCCTCTCCCTTTGCAAAATGGACAAATCGCTCCTCGCCACGCGTAACTCCTCCTGAAGAGCGAAGTAGTTATCCTTGAGACCTACATAATGATCGTTCCATGTAAGAGCAACGCTAGTCAAAGCCTCCGCCTGCAAACAAAAGATAAACGGTCAACAGACGTAAACGATAACGGAGAAGAAGGGCCAAGGTTAGAAAAGAAGGACTTCACTTACCGCAGAAGCCATCGCCTGAAGGGAAGAAGAAACTCGCCTCGTCAGCAGGAGGGGAGGTGGCGGCATGTCTCCCTGTGGGACCCGGTCGGCAGTAGGAGGTGCCAAAACCTCAATCTCCGGATCCAGTGAAATCGGCTCTTCCCTGCGACGGCTCGGGACGGCCTCGTGATCGTGACTCATAGGCGCCGACGGAGTAGAGCACGAACCAGGACCTCCGTTCTTAAAAACAATCCTCCTCTTTCTCTCGCGGTCTAAGGGAACATCGGCCTCTCGCTCAGCATCCCAGGAAAGCCCCATCGAAAGCAGTCGTCTTTCCTCCACGCATCTAGAAATGCAGAATAGGGCCTTCGACAGCCCTTCTCGACCAGGGAAGCCCGGGATAGGAAGGAACTCGTCTCCCCATCCAGTCTGCCGGCGACAACATCCAGGGAGCACCCACCATAGCTCCAGCAGATCCCATCGATTCCGCATGTACCCATAAAGAGTATTCCCGTGGCGGTAATCGGTCTTCTCCCTAAAGTGAAACCAGCTCTTGTTGCTTCGAACTTCAATACGACCTCCCGAGTCGGTAGAAACCTCACACCAGTCCTTAAAAATATCGAGTGAAAAGCGAGCGTTGTGTTCCCGAAAAAACACCACCATCCCCATGATGTTCGCCATCCCGGCAGGCGTAAACTGGGTAATCGGGACACCGCAGAACCGGAATATCTCAACCACCTCCTCAGATGGAGGAATACGAAACCCGGATTTCAGACAACTTTCAGAAAGGGTCATAAAACCGGTGGGCGGGTTTTGAGCGCGTTCCTCTACCCGCAGAATCTTCACCTCGACATTCAAAGGCAACCCGAACCGCTTGCGCCATATGTCGATCTGCACGCCGTCAAGAGAAGAGCGCAGGCACATTGACCTCGAATGACCTCCGCGTTTCGAACCCTGAAAATAAGAAAGACGTACATAATTACGAACGTCAGGACATGGTAACAAAAAGACCAAAGGAGCACGCAACAAATACAAGCCGCGCCCCTGGGAGAAAAGGAGCGAGGGAACCCACCACTCCCGCAAGACGCGCGACCATCCCCTCGGCCAGCATCAACCGCACGCGCCGGCGCGCAAACTCCGGTCGCCCGCTCCCTCGGTCGGACTCGTCCGCACACGAGGGCGCGCGGGCGCCGGATTCCTCCGCGCGCGAGCATGCGCGGGCAGCAGCCACCCGCGCGCACGGCCTTGGCCGCGGGCGCAGGACGCCCGCACCCTCGGCCGGCCGAGGCCACGCACGCGAGGGAGGGCGGGAGCCGGCCACCCGCCCCCCTCGGCCGGCTCCGGCCGGCCAGAGGCACGCGCGGGGACGCGCGGGCGCCGGCCGGCCGCGCCTACTGCCGATCTTGGCCGCGCGCGGGGCCCACAATCGCCGACCACGCGCACGCTCCGATTGTCCCGACCGCGCAGAAGAGGGCGCGGGTGCTGACCGCCCGCATTCCCGGCTGCCGCCCGCGCGCGTTGACTCCGGCCACCATCGCGCACGTACGTGCTCCTCCCTCTTTTTTTTCGAAAATAAAAATAACTTACCTCCACCATGATCCAACGCACCGCGCAACCAACCGAAATTCCCGCGAACAAGGACGAAACCTTCGCACTCCTCCGCACGAAAGCTTGGACTCCGAAGGTTTGGGGGGCTTATGATGCGTACTCATACAAGGCTCCTGCTCATTTATATGCATAAGAGGAGGTGGTTACTCCCCAGGGCCACTACCATGATGGGGGGAGAATGGGAGAGTGGGCAAGTCCACTCTCTCCATGGCCAACCGCCCTCATCAAACCTCCCGCAACCGCCCGGTAACGCTACCGCACGGTAGCGCATGCGGTAGCGCGCAGGCCGCCCCTTCACGGGGGCGCAGCCTAACAGCACCCCTAGCGGGGTGCGGCCAAGCCGCACCCCCTTAGGGTGCGGCAAAATAGCACCCTTAGTGGGGTGCGACCAAGCCGCACCCCTAGTGGGGAGCGGCCAAGCCGCACCCTTAGCGGGGTGCGGCCAAGCCGCACCCCCTTGGGGTGCGGCCAAACCGCACCTCTCTTGGGGTGCGGCCAAGCCGCACCCCTAGTGGGGTGCGGCCTAGCCGCACCCCTAGTAGGTGCGGCCAAGCCGCACCCCTAGTGGGGTGCGGTCAAGCCCCCTTCCCGTGAAGGTTTCGGGGGTGTCCGCCCTCTCCAGGCTCGTTGTGCGCCCTTTGGGCCCCGGATTTCACTCGGAGCGCTCCCGCGCTCGTAACATGCTCAGAACGCCTCTAAGCACGTTCGGAGCACTTCCGCGTTCGTTGCACGCTCAGAACGCCTCACAAAGCGACCATGATGTTTTCTCCGTTCATTGCGCTCTCAGATCGCTTCCCCAGTTGCCTAGATTGCTTCTCCGTTCGTTGCACGCTCAGAACGCTTCTGAGCGCGCTCAGCTCGCTTTTTGTCTTTTCTAACTTCTCACATTTTGTCTTTCTAGCATGCTCACTTTTTGTCTTTCCAGTTTCTCAGATTTCAGGAACAGCTTGTCGCCTTTTTCGCCTCCAACAAAACTGCCCGAACTGCCCGAACTGCCCGAGGGGCAAGATGGTCAATTACGAAAAATGGCGATCCGTGTGCTCTAAACCGGAAAATATGATTCGTCCGCCAGGTGGTTACGGTTTTTATAATGGCGAAATTACCGGGCTACCCCCGACCAAAGCTATACAAGGAGCCCCGTGGCTTCATTTCAAAGGACCTTGCCGGCTGGACCCGGGAGAGCTTCTTGCAGACTTTCGCGGAATTCTCCGTCGAACTCGAAGATTTCCTTTTCCCTAAAAGCGACTCAGCATTCTCACTTTTGTTCTCCAGGGTGTTCTCACTTTTGTTCTCCACCTTTCTCAGAAGGAGAAAGAACTTAGTTTTTCTGGAGGTGGTCTGTCACCTTCGGAATTCTCTCTCTCTCTCTCTCTCTCTCTCTCTCTCTCTCTCTCTCTCTCTCTCTCTCTCTCTCTCTCTCTCTCTCTCTCTATTATTGTAACGAGTAGCGGCCTGTCGCGCTCGACTTCTAAGTCTCAAATTGTAACCCCCCAGAAGATAGTGGAAGTTTGGACGGCACAGCTCCGACCACGTGGTTTTTTACCCTTTCCGGGTTTTCCATGCTAAAAAGTCCCAGTGTAATCAACGAATCTCAAATTGACTGTTTGCGCGCTTGGTTCGCTCCCGAGCTAAGGTGGTTCAAGAAAACCGGTCTATCAAGAGCCCTAAGCGACCCGCAACAGGAATTAAGTAGAGCTATGTAGAGAATAAAATGCAATATGCAAAGTTTGTAGATACCACTTGTAAAAATATAGGCATGATTAAGCATAAAGTAGTAAGTCATGCATCAAAAATTATAAAGTAAAAATCCTTATTTTAAGATACCACGTATTGAGATGAATATATACTTGATACCACTTGTTGAGAAAGTGTATGCATGATGAAATGTAGTAGTATCAAAAATAGAGTGAGCAATTAAAAGAAATGCCACATGATAAAAATATTGTACCACTTGTTGAGAAAATAAATAGATAATCGTGATTAAGTACAAGTAGTAAGAAAAAAAAATATGATAAGTGCTCAAAAATTAAACAACTTTTTAGAAAGTAAGAGCATATATAATGAGTTTTAAGCCTAAGATGTTTTCGATTAAGGTCCAAGAGATGCTATTTCATTGGAATTTTAGAAGTTGAATTGCAAGCATGATTTCAAAATATCAAGAAGAGATAGAAACTACAATGTAAGCTAATTTGCATTTCAAGTAAGACTAAACATTGTAGCGGTCATGCTTTGTCATATAGTGCATTTACTTAAATTTGTAGAGAATTGAGTAGATGTGCATTATGATCCAATTCTCATGAATAAAAGTTTTATGAAAGATAATGATGTGTATAAAATAGTGTTTTGATAAAACATACAAGTGAATTAATCAAAACACATGACATATATAATGAAATAACACAACATTAAAATATACAAATAATATTACTTCCATAACATTTCAATGCACATGAATAAAGAGTACAACTACCTAGGTGCCCTGCACACACAAAGCTTATTAAGACTAATCAGGGTGCAAAGTAGTGCTTGAGGGATCAAATTTATTCTTCTTACTTTTTAAATTCATTTTTGTGATCTGTTGTACTAAGAGAAGTGTGTATAAATTATTTGCTACAAGACACTTTACAATTCTTAACCAAGGTGCTCAACCTCACAATGGTCATTAAGACTTATCGGGATGGTGAGTAGTGCTTGCTGGAGTTTTCCTTATCATTTATTATTTGCTTTTTAGTTTAGTGACTAAGGACTCTGAATTCACTTGTTTTGCAAACATTGCATTTTAATTTTAAACCATATTTCTCCAAAGAATAATTGCATGAAAGACAAAGAATTGTAATAACCAGTTCAATATTGTGTAGGTAATCTATTTATGATATTTAATTATTTATGTTATTACACTACACAATCATGCAAGTATAAGATTATAAACATATATAGGTTATCAAAAGTAAGTGAGTGAATGAATCATATCAAATATAATACATTACTCACACTTAATGGCATGCAAAGCGTTCCCACACAAGTTTTCTACATTCAATTTCATTGCACATAACAATATAATTTTCAAGGCATGACAAATACAAAACAATGTTTTTAAGAAACTTGAAAATTAAATTAAACTTTGTAATTAATCTTTAATTGATATAATTAATCATCATTGACAATGACAATGAATAACAATAAGTTTTTTTTTATAATTTTTGATATTTTTATAAAAATACAAAACAATACACACATAAAGAAACAAATAGAAGAAGCATATTTTTGTTCATTGAAATTGATTTGTAATTCTGTATTTGATTTTTTTTATATTTTAAAATAAATAGTTTTCTAGAAAACATAGAAGTATATTAAGAGCATTACAGTATAACGATCTTCTATGCCAGAGACAAGTACATAAGGAAAGAAAAATCGATTTTATGCTAATATCAACGATAGTAACAAACATTCGACGCTAGCAACATTGATGTGTTCTTTTGCTTAGAAAACATTGTTTTCGATAATTTTTTGTTCTAATGTTTCTAGATTCATGTTTTCTAAGATATGGGACACCAAATAACATAAGGAGTTTTGAAGGATACCAAATAATTACAGATTTTAGATTTTTAGACTAAGGTGTCAAAGATAAGTTATTTTTCAAAGTACTTATGTTTTTAAAAAATCATGAAGGCTCCCAATATATATATATAAATATATATATATATGCATGATATGAGTAATCATAAAGTGTAACATAATATTCATGCAATGGAAATGATATAAGTAAGTCCTAAGATTAGAACAACCCTGACTATATGTCTGCACCCAAGCCCCGTACTATGTGACAAATGGGCATAAGGAGATGCACACCTGCCGTAGGTTGGGGTGTTAATCCCATATGCACACATAAGAGAATGCTCAACCAAGCCCTCTTTTCCCTCCAGTGCCTCGCAAGGCCCCACTAGAACCCTCCCCGGTTAAGGACAAGACATGACTTAGAGGTTAGTGTTGGAGCCTATGTTCCGCATCTCTTGGTTTGAGAATAACAAATACCGTGTTGTATTTGATCTTGTATTTTGTGTGTTTATAGTGTGCAGGTTGTACAGGAACTATAGCCACACATCCCTATGAGTAGTATACTGAATGGAGATGACTCTCTGGAAACATAGCTAACCCCCCGCGTTAGTTGTTAACGCCCCGCGTTAACATCCGTCGAGAAAGAATCCGTCGATAAGAGATGTTGTCGAGAATGAATCCGTCGAGAAGCCAGAGACAACGCCAAGCGTTAGGTCTTAACGCTGAGCGCTAGCCGTTCGACGAAATGAGATTCTGTTCGACGAAATGAGATTCTGTTCGACGAAATTGCGTTCGACGAAATTTGATGACATTCGACGAAATGAGATTTCGTTCGACGAATTTGCGTTCGACGAAATTTGATGACATTCGACGAAAGGAGATTCCGTTCGATGAAATTGCGTTCGATGAAATTGAGATGTCGTTCGACGAAATGGCGTTCGACGGGATGAGATGCAGTTCGACGAAATGGCATGCCAGCTGTTTAAAAGGAGAACGTAACTCAACGCCAACGTAACTCAACGCCCGCGTTAACTGCACAAACTGCCACGATCTTGACGGTTGCGCGATGTCAGCCACGACAGTGCACGTTCACTAATGCCGATGTTAACTCTTAACGCCACGCGTTAGCTCCCGTGGCTATTTAAAGTACAGCCCCTCTCATTATTTGTGTGATGATTCCAGAATTCTAATAATTTTAAGAGAGGGTCGTGTACATCATTTGAGAGATCTCCCTTGGGCTATCATGAAGATCTAAAGAGGATTTTGAAGGAGAAGGTCTACAACGCATATTCCATATGAAGGACGAACGTTTCAAAAACGCCAACATCTACATCGCCTTCGTCTTCACCTTCAGAATTTTTTGGGGAGTTTCTCTTTACTTATCTTGTAATCTTTTATTTTATTTTCATTGTATTTTGGTGTGGAGAAATCATTCGGGGAGAACGTCGGATTTCAGGAAGGATTCTGTGGGTAAATTCGTCGCGGTTGTTGGCGACTAGGTCCTTGTGCGGCTTAGGGGGTAATTTGCCGCCTTGTGCGTGGTGACTAGGTCGAGGGTAGATCTAGGGGGTGGTTAGAGGCCTTATTTGGGGTTAGATTGGCTATAGCCAATCGGTCCTTGGGAGAAGGACCGGTGAAACAATAAAAAGTGTTTTTACATATTCTCGCCTTGATTTCTAGCGTTATAGAAATCAAACATTTGTGTATTCAATTTATTATGAAATAAAATCATATCTTTTAATGTTTTATTCAATTGATTTTTTTTCCTCTTTAAGAATGTTTTAATTTATATTTCATTGAAGTATTAAAATTAATATTTGTGTAATTATCTTTGAAATACAATAATCGTTTTCATTATCTCTGATTTTCTGGAATTGTATTTCATTTAAGATTTCATAAGTAAAATCACTGCGACAATCTTCTTATGCTAAGGAATATTTTCTGGAGAGTTAACGCCCAGCGTTAACACTTAACGTCAGTCGTTAGCAACAGTTAACAAAAAGTTTTGTTTCTCTTATTTAAAAAGGAATCTTCAATACAATCTTTTCTGAGATATCAAAAATATATTTTCTTATAAAATATTCTGAAACTTTGGTCGCAAACTCTAATATTTTTAATTAAGATTCAAATTCCATAAAACCCTTATTCACCCCCCCCCCCCCCCTCGAAGGGCGCCGTAAGATCCAACACGTGGCATCAGAGCGAGGTTATTCCAATACGGCTTCACAACCGGGAATAATGGCGCTTCATGATCTCGCATCTTCTAGAGGGGATAATTTTTATGAAAAAGAAAAATCATTATGTCCACCATTATTTATAGGTGAAAATTATAATGGGTGGAAAACTCTTATGGAAAAATTCCTTAAATCTTTGGATATTGAAGTTTGAAATATTACTATTAAAATGCCCCCAAGTATTTTAAATAAAAATGAAATGTTTTTAAATGCCAAATCTCTGAATAGTCTATATTGTGCTCTAGATCGAAATATTTTCAAACTCATTTATACGCTTCCTACTGCTTTTGAAGTTTGGAAATTTCTTGAGAATACTTATAGTCTTCCTTCCACAGATGATGAACAAGAGCAATTCCTTATGGATCTAAGAGAAGAAACTGATGTGGACTTATGCTTGGAGGAAGATCTATCTAAGAGAGAAACAATATTGAACTTAATTGATGGAAAAACATCAAGCAAAAGAGAAGACAGAAACTATAACAAGGTAAGAAAATCTAAATCTTCTCTTTTGTAATAAATTCTATTTCTACATTCCGTGTGCTTAAATTTGCTAAACGTAAAATTTCAAAGTTGAAACATGCTAATTTCAAATTACGTTTAGAAAATAAAACTTTAAAAGAAAACGCTAAAGTAGAATCTTATATTGATGTTTCAAATTTTCTTTCATGCTTTTTAATTAAAAATGCTAAACCTTGTTTTGATTATAATACTTTTAAAGAAGAACTCAAGGTTTTGGAAAACGGTCTTTTAACTTCAAAAGAGCATAATGAAAAATTGATAAAAGAAAATGATAATTTAAAGGATAAACTAGAATCATTAAAAATGTTTATTCAAAATTTTTCAAATAATAAAAAATCTTTTATTTCTAGTTTATCAAATTATCAAAAGTCTAAAAGCTTAACTTCATATTATAAGAGTATGTCTATAAGAAAGAGTGGAAATGAAAATCATCAAAATAAGAACCAATTATTTAAAACATATTGTACCCCACTTTTTCAACATTCAATTCTTAAGAAAAACCATCACTCTTATAAACTCTGAAAGAATCCATATAATAAAAGTCATTATGATTATCAACATCAATGTATTTTGAAAAATAATTTGAATAAACATAAATCCCAAATAAATTATTTTTCAAACAACTATCATCACAAAAAGATGTCAAATAATCATAATATGAATTTAAAAGATAAACAACCAAAGTATGAATGGAGGCCCAAAATTAAAAACAAAACACTAACTCCACTTGTAAAGGCTCATTCATCACTATCTCTCCTAAAGCCAACACGATGTATTTGGGTACCCAAAGGAACATCACACTTGGTCCCCTTTGGATACCTAAATCTATCATTCACTAGGAATCATTGTATTGCATGAAGTAGAAATAAATTAAAAATGATATATCATTAATGATCTACTTCATGATATGCTTAATTGCTTTTTCTTTTGTTTATTTTTGAGCCAACACACTATGATCACTTTATATATCATGAGATATGACTTTCATTTTAAGACTAATGTTTAACAAATCAAATTGAATTAAATTGAACATAAAGTCATAAATTTTTAAGTGATCTATATTTTCTTTTTCTATCTTTTATCCTTTTTAAATCCATTGCCTATAAATATCTTATATTATCATTATAAATTGAATGCTAAATTTGCTAAATGATATTATCAAGACTAATGAAATTACTTTCAAATTTGGATTTAAATGGACTTTTAGGGGTCTTAGACTAAAATATTAAATGCACAACTTATTGCATATTTGTCTATTTTATTTGTTGGATATGAGAGCCCCTATAATGAAAAATTAGAATTGGAAAATTACAAAAATGATGAATATGATTTCACACACTCCACCATGATCTATTAATATCCCATGCTAAAATTCACTATAATCATATATCATAATTCATGATCTATCAAGACTTATCTTAAATTCATTAATTCTATCAACCTTAGGAATTATGAAATATATGATTGTGATTGGTATTATAGTTTCATATCTTGTTTAGTGTGTGTGATGTGCATCTCTATTGTTTGCATGAATCTCATCATATTTAGACCTTAAAATTAACTTGACATTAACAAGATGAAATCAAATAGAATTGCCTCTTCATTCTAGGTCTATAAAATTTCAAAACTTTATAATTGATTACATGCAAACCAATTATATATATTTAGCATATTTTGCATAACACCCAAATTCATTATCCTAGCTGCACCTCTTGGTATATGCTCAATTTAGTGTCTATGCTAGGATTATCAATATAGTGACATGCTAAAGGTAGAGAAATTTGAACTTTAAAATTCATGAGTACAATGTGGTTTCAAAATCCACTATATGTTCTAAAACTAAAGCAAACTCATGTTTTATGAATCAATCCTTAGACTAAAACGCTTAGTATATCCATAATCATTAACCCGTGACTTGTGTCTCACAATAGCGAGGGTGTATGATTGTGTGCATTATAGACCTAACCTCTAAGTCATGTCTTGTCCTTAACCGGGGAGAGTTCTAGTAGGGCCTTGCGAGGCACTGGGGGGAAAGAGTGCTAGGTTGAGCGTTGTCTTTTGTATGCATATGGGATTAACACCCCATCCTACGTCATGTGTGCAGCTCCTCATGTCCATCCGTCACTTAGTACGGGGCTAGAGTGTAGTCATGTAGTTAAGGTATCTTGATCTTAGATATACTTATATTATATTCATCGCATGAACATCATCTCACTATTTATACATAAATCATGCATATTTGTTTTTGTTCTAACATTGCATCTTGTGTTTGCATATTTTATTATTTTGAGCTTTAATGATTTTACTAAACACAAATATTTGAAAAATCACCAAAAACATGCTAAAAGAACCTTCAAATCTAATCAATATACTCTGAAATTTCAACTGAAAGAAGGTCTCTTTATAATACAAATGAATTGTGAAAAATGTTTTTCAAAACATCAAATTTTGCAGTTCTGTCTCGGCGTTAAGAAGCTAACGCCTGGCGTTAGCTCCTTTGCTCCAAAAAATTTTTGTTGTTGTTTTGAATAATTTCTGGTATTATTTTAATGTTTTGTGTGTGTTTTATTTCTCTGTTTGTAAAAAGTTTTCTATCTTTTTATTTCCTTTAAAAAAAATTATTTCTTTTCAAAAATAATATATATATTCTCATGCATTATTTTGGGTGTATCTTTCTGGCATAGAATATCATTTACTGAAAGGACTATTAACGACTTCTATGTTTTCCAGAATATATATATAAACAAAACAAATACAGAATTACAAAACAATTTCAAAGAACAAAAATATGTTTTTCTCTTTATGTGTGTTTATTTTTTTGTGCATATATAAAAATTCAAAAATTAATAAAAACTGATTGTTATTCATTGTCATTGTCAAGGATGATTAATTATATCAATTAAAGATTAAATACAATGTTTAATTTAACTTTCAAGTTTCTTAAAAAAACATTATTTTGTATTTATCATGCCTTGAAAATTATCTTCTTATATGCAATGAAATTGATTGTAGATAAACATGTATAGAAATGCTTAGCATGCCTCTAAGTATGAGTAATGTTTTATGTTTGATAATGATTCATTCACTCACTTATTTTTGATAACTTACATGTGTTTACAATCTTATTCTTGCATGATTGTATAGTGTAATAACATATGTAATTAAAATGCTTAAATAGATTACCTACACAACTTTGAATTGGTTATTACAATTTTTTGTCTTTCATGCACTTATTCGTTAGAGAAATGTGGTTTCAAATGCTATGTTTGCAAATCAAGTGAATTCGGAGTCCTTAGTCACTAAACAAAAAACAAATAATAAATGACAAGGAAAACTCTACCAAGCACTACTCACCCTCCTGATAAGTCTTATTGAGCATTGTGAGGTTAAGCACCTTGGCTAAAGAATTGTAAAGTGTCTTGTAGCAAACAATTTATACACCACTTATCTTAGTACACCGGATCACAAATAAAATTTGAAAATAATACTAAAAAGTATAAAAGTGATCCCCAAGCACTACTTTGCACCATGATAAGTCTTAATAAGCATTGTGTGTGCAGAGCACCTTGGTAGTTGTACTCTTTATTCATGTGTATTGAAATATTGTGGAAGTAATAGTATTTGTGTATTTTAATGTTGTGTTATTTTATTATATATGTCATGTGTTTTTGATTGATTCAATTGTATACTTTATCAAAACACTACTTTGTACACATCATTATCTTTCATAAAACTTCTACTCATGAGAATTGGATCATAATGCTCATCTACTCAATTCTCTACAAACTTAAGTAAATGCACTAGATAGCAAAGCATGATCGCTACAATGTTTATGTTTACTTGAAATGCAAATTTTATTACATTGTAGTTTTTGTATCTTTTCTTGATATTATGAAATCATGATTGCAAATTTATCTTAATGGAATAGCATATCTTCAATCATTAACTCAAACATCAACTTTTCAAATTTAAAACTCATTATCCTTTATATGATTTTATCGTCTAAAATGATGTTTATGTTTAAGAGTGCTTATTATATTCTTCTGCTAAGTTTACCACTTATGCTCATTCATGTCTATTTTTTGTAACACCGTGATTTTCTTTTCAACAAGTGGTATCTTAAAATATGAATGCTTACTTTATCATTTCAGTTATGTTGCTTACTACTTTATGTTACACCATTCTTATATTTTTCTCAACAAGTAGTATTTAACAAACTTTTGATTGCATCCTATTTTTCTTCTCGACATAGAACATATTACTCCTTATTGCACACTCTCACCTAAACCCTCTTTTGATACTACCAAAAGGGGAGAATAAATTACATAAATCTAATATTTAGGGGGAGTACATTATAATGATTTCAAACTCAAAGAAATTATCTTTGTAGGAGGAGTAATCATATAGGAGGTGCATACACTATCATATGCTCGATCATGACAATCCTTCAATAAGGGTTTCCTAATCAATCTTAGTAGATATACACTCATCCCTACCCACTTTTGCTAACAACAAAGGGGGAGAAGAAATTGAGAAATCTAATCAAATAGATATTTAGGGGGAGTAAATTATAAGAGAACACTTATATAGGGGGGGGGGACTTCATATAGAAGAATATGCATTATCACTTATCTATAAACACAAATGGTCTTAATCTCATTAATTTCTCATACAAGTATTTGTTATTATCAAAATGGGGAGATTGTTGGAGCCTGTGTTCGTCATCTCTTGGTTTGAGAATAACAAATACCGTGTTGTATTTGATCTTGTATTTTGTGTGTTTATAGTGTGCAGGTTGTACAAGAACTATAGCTACACATCCCTATGTGTAGTATACTGAATGGAGACGACTCTCTGGAAAGACAGCTAACGCCCCACGTTAGTTATTAACGCCCCGTGTTAACTTCCGTCGAGAAAGAATCCGTCGAGTAGAAATATCGTCGAGAACGAATCCGTCGAGAAGCTAGAGACAACGCCAGGCGTTAGGTCTTAACGCTGAGTGCTAGCCGTTCGACGAAATGAGCTTTCGATCGACGAAATTTGATGACGTTCAACGAAATGAGATTTCGTTCGATGAAATTGCGTTCGACGAAATTTGATGACATTCGACAAAATGAGATTCCGTTTGACGAAATTGCGTTCGACGAAATTTGATGACGTTCGACGAAATTGAGATGTCGTTCGACGAAATGGCATTCGACGGGATGAGAGGCAGTTCGACGACGTGCCAACTGTTTAAGAGGAGAACAAAACTCAACGCCAACGTTGACGCGTAACACCCGCGTTAAGTCCACAAACTGCCACGATCTTGACGGTTGCGCGATGTCAGCCACGACAGTGCATATTCACTAACGCCGGTGTTAACTCTTAACGTCATGCGTTAGCTCCCGTGGCTATTTTAATTACAGCCCCTCTCATTATTTGTGTGATGATTCCAGAATTCTAATAATTTTAAGAGAGGGTCGTGTACATCATTTGAGAGATCTCCCTTGGGCTATCATGAAGATCTAAAGAGGATTTTGAAGGAGAAGGTCTACAACGCATATTCCATACGAAGGACGATCGTTTCAAAAACGCTAACATCTACATCGCCTTCGTTTTCACCTTCAAAATTTCTTGGGGAGTTTCTCTTTACTTATCTTGTAATCTTTTATTTTATTTTCTTTGTATTTTGGTGTGGAGAAATCGTTCGGGGAGAACGTCGGATTCCGGGAAGGATTCCGTGGGTAAATTCGTCGCGGTTGTTGGCGACTATGTCCTTGTGCGGCTTAGGGGGTAATTCGGCGCCTTGTGTGTGGCGACTAGGTCGAGGGTAGATCTAGGGGGTGGCTAGGGGCCTTATATGGGGTTAGATAGGTTATAGCCAACCGGTCCTTGGGAGAAGGACCGGTGAAACAACAAAAAGTATTTTTACATATTCTCGCCTTGATTTCTAGTGTTATAGAAATCAAATATTTGTGTATTCAATTTATTATGAAATAAAATCATGTCTTTTAATGTTCTATTCAATTGATTTTATTTCCTCTTCAAGAATCTTTTAATTTATATTTCATTAAAGTATTAAAATTAACATTTGTGTAATTATCATTGAAATACAATAATCGTTTTCATTATCTCTGATTTTCTGGAATTGTATTTCATTTAAGATTTCATAAGTAAAATCACTGCGACAATCTTTTTGTGCTAAGGAATATTTTCTAGAGAGCTAACGCCCAGCGTTAACACTTAACGCCAGGCGTTAGCAACAGTTAACAAAAAGTTTTGTTTCTCTTGTTTAAAAAGGAATCTTCAATACAATATTTTCTGAGATAACAAAATATATTTTCTTATAAAATATTCCGAAACTTTGGTCGCAAACTCTAATATTTTTAATTAAGATTTAAATTCCATAAAACCCTTATTCACCCCCCCTCCAAGGGCGCCGTAAGATCCAACAGTTAGGTCTTCTAATGCATAGAATCCTACGCCCATGTTATTGTGAGACATGTAATCATGGGTAAATGATCATAGACATCCTAGGCATTTAAGTCTAAGAATGATTTATAAACTATGGGTTTGATTGATTTTGAGAATAATAGTTGATTTAAAATCACATAGTTATCATGAGTTTCAAATTTTCTATTTTTAACATGACATTGTAAATGATATACCTAACAAGGATACTTAATTGAGAATGTACTAAGGGGTGATGCTAGGACAATAAGTTCGGATGCAATGTTATACCATATGATTAATCGATGAAAATGTTGCTTGTATTTAAAAATAGAATTTCAATCTATAGACCTTAGAATGAAGTGATACGTCTATTTGATTTGTTCTTATTAGTTCAAAGTTGATTCCATAGTCTAAGGTAAAATGAGATACATGCAAACAAGAGTGAAGCACATCACACACACAATACACCAAACAAAGTAAGAAACTATAATTCCAATAACCATCATATCATTCATTATTCCAAGTGTGATAGAAATATGCAGCTTATGATTAATTAATGATGACAAATGTTATATGACTAGAGTGAAGTTAAGCATTGGATATTAATTTAATCATAATAGATTATTGTGGTGCATGTGAAGTTCAAATTTATCCTTTTTAATTTATTATAATGAAATCTTTTAGTATGAATATGTTTTGGAGATTTTTTGAATTGTTTTGTAAATTTTATTTTTTAGAAATTAGCCAAAAACATATACAAAATATCTGAAAGTAGAAAATAATGATACTTAACATAGTAAAATAATTTTCAGAAATTTCAATTTTAGAATAACTCAGAATTCTCAATAGAATAGGTTATCGCCGGCGGTAAGTCTTATCGCCAGGCGTTAGCAACAGAGATTGATTCTTTTAGGAATTAAACATGGTTTTGTGATTTTTCAATTCCGATTTTTCTTGATTATGATTATTCATTATATGAGATATCAAATGCAGCAAAGAAATTGGAGAAGTAGTCAAAAAATTGTGCATTCACTATTTTAGCCTAAGACCCCTTAATGAAAATAATGAAATCCATTTTTGAGTAATGAGTTTAAAAAATGATTTAATTAGTCATGATAATGCAAATTAAGATTTTTTGTACTATTTTTTAATAACATTATAGGCAATGGATTTTATATGTATAGAAACAAAAAACAAGCTAGGCCACTTGAAAATGATATGACATTTTATTCAATTGCATTTTAATTTGATTAATTAAAGAATTTAGGCTTAATGTGTGCAAGTCTTATCACAAAAAATGACCATGATACTTGTTGGCTCAAATAAAAGAAAAAGTTGTTTTTAGTTTTTATGATTTTAGCATATTGTGAAGTAGAAATTTTATTTAAAATTTTCATTTAAATTTGTTCTACTTCACGCATTTGATTAGATACTAATGAATAAGAGATTTAAGTATCTAAAGAGGACCGGGTGTGATGGTTCCTTTGGGTACCCAAATATAGCGTGTTTGCTTATGTGGAGACAAAGAGGAATGGGCCCTTTCAAGTGGAGTTAGTGTTTCATCTTTTACTTTGAGCCTCCATTCATAATTTTGTTTAAAATTGTTTTTCAAAATAAGTGGAACCTAATGAGTTTTAGAAAAGTGATTCTTAGGAAATTTATAAGAGTGATGGTCTTTCTTAAGAATTGAATGTTCATAGAGTGGGTAGCAACATGCATTAGATAATTGATTCTTAATTATATCTTGTTCAATTCCACTGTTTTTCTTAGCCATACTCTTATAATGTGAAGTTAAACTTTTGAAGTTTTGATTTTTTAATAAACTAGAAATAAGATATTCTTTATCACTTTCAAATTTTTGTACAAATAATTTTATTGATTCTAGTTTATGAGTTAAAACACTAATTTCATTAATCAATTTTTCGTTATGCTCTTTTGCGACCAAAAGCTCTTTTTCAACATCCTTGTATTTTTCTTTTAATTCATTGCAATCAATACAATCTGAGACAATCTTAACTAATGAGCAAGAGTAAGAATCATGAAACACATCAATTTTTATTTTTACATTAGATTTAGCTTTTAATCTTTTATTTTCTAAACATAATTTTGAATTAATATTTTTCAAGTTCTTTATTTTACATTTAGGAATTTCTAGCACATGTAATGTAACACCCCAAATTTTACTGTTCTGCGAGCTAACGCGGCGTGGCAATGCTACGCTCGGAGTGGGGGGTTGGGCCTTTGATTTTAGCCCAATAGGCCACTGGTCGTACGTTATTGTTCTTGCACGATCAGACGCACGACCACTGGTCGTGCGCATCGCCCATTTTTCTATCCGAGTGGTTCGCATGATCACAGACTTTGTTCTCGTACGACCACTGGTCGTGCGCCGTTGATCGTGCGCTATTTTTGGCTTGCCATTCTGCTACAGGTTGTTCTTGCACGATCAGGAGAATTCCTTCTCGCACGACCACCGGTCGTGCGCCGCTGATCGTGCGCCCTGTTTGTTCTGCTCCGTATTGAAAAAGCTGAACCGGCGATCGGAGCGGTCGAATCCATTAGATCTTGATCCAACGGTTGAGAGAGGTTTCTGGGGACTAGCATTATATATTTAGAAAATGTTTTTAATCTCTTTTTAATAATTCTACGGTCACAGTATTATTCCAGACATTATCAAAGAAAATACTTATTATATTATCTTTTATTTTCAATTTTCGGACGCATTTTATTATAACTTGATAAATTATATTTCCAATATGCGGTTATTCGATACTTTCAAATAAAACTATACCACTTGATAATTTCCACGAAATGAGATCAATCCAATAACAAGTTATGCAAATATACAATAGTCCTCATTATTATCTGGATGACCAAATATCACTCGTTAAGCTAACCCTTTCTTCAAAACTATCGAGCCATTTTATTAATTTTTTTAGTTTTAATATAAGCTTTGTCTGGATCGGCTCGAAGTGTCGTTCTACTTATTGGATGCAATTTTGGGTATAGCTCACTACGTATATATCGTTTCGTCCTCGTTGTAATAATGGTTGAATGATAAGCTACCTACGATTACATTCTTCATTTGCGCCTTTCGTTATCTAGTTTGATCGTAGAACCAAATTTGTCTAGATGAAGATAATTGCACTTACTCGACTCATGTGCTTTTTTGTTTAAATAAGATTTCAAATGTCGCATCAATGCTGAGTTACCTTTTGTTGTGATCAATTTTACACAATATCGATATTTTACTTTTAACTCGTCATCGATGCGGATCGGGTCGAAGTGCTCGCACACCTACGCACGATGCTTGTGATTCACAATTCAAATCTTAGGATTTGCATCTCGAGGAGCAGTCACATCATTGTGATAGTTCATCGATGCAAGTGAAGAAGATGAGGAGATGAGGGAAAAGAAATATCAGCATAACTTCATATAAAAAGGGTGGCTAAATATATATTTCAGTCTCAAACCTTTACATGCTTTATATTGTCAGTCCCTTAAGTTTTATTTTAAAAAAATTGGTCCCCAACTTTGTGTACCTTTTAATTTAAGTCCTAAAACTAACGCCAATTTACTTTTACCTTCTCTTTCTACCGCCTACATGCTTCTTTCTGACGTCTACAATTCTTTTCTAAATATTAATAATACGACAAATCATATATCAATAAAATAAAAGACATTTATATTAATGGGCATAGCTATAGAACAATTGCCAAAAACATTCAGTTCAATTACAAAAATCCCCTGTCAATAGTATTCAGTTTAATACTGCCCCAAAAATCAATTGCAAGAGTGCTCGTTCAATTACAAAAGTCTTCTGCCATAGCTAAAGAATATCCCGTCTTTCTTGTTCATCCTTATTGAAGCTCTTTTTCATGCTCCTTCATTTGTATTTTCAAGGAAAAAATTTAAATTAGACAATATATAATAGCAAATGTGATAAAAAATGATTTTAGATGGAGAAAATTTACTAACTTGCAACTTTTCTTATTATGTCCATGGATACCACATTTTGAGCATTTAACTGTGCCAAATTTGCGCGATATCCTAGTTTGACTCTTCTCCTCGTCAACTACTTTTCGTCTTTTCTTTTTTGGTCTACCCGGAGCTCGTCGACGTAGCGGTGGAAGAATCTGAGTATCCCCTCTATTCCCCCCAAAATTTGGTCCATTAGTAGGCCAAACACTATGTTTGTAACATTCAGTGTAAACTTTTTTTTTTAAACAATCGGGCACAAAGAGATCGATATCTAGGTTCAAATAATGCATGCAACTTATTGAGTGGCAACATGGAATACCACTAACCCGCCATTTTCCACAAGAACAATACCAATTATCTAAGTCCACTACAAATTTATCAAGAAGTCGTACCACCTCAAACACTTTGTTGGTACTCCACAAAGACATCCATCCTCCACTCTTGTTTGTCTCTTCTTCAATTTTTTTTGCATATCTTGGGATTAACGTTACTAGTTTGTTTGTTTACCCCCTCCCTAATATTCACCCAACGATGCATCATGTAGAGTCGAATATCCTCACACAGGGTCAATATGGGTTTATCTCTCATATCTTATATCACACGATTAAAGGCCTCAGACATGTTGTTTACCACCACATCACAACGTGGAAGACCACTAAAGGCATGCTTACACCATAGTGTTTTGTCTATACCAATTAGGTGATCATAAGCATTGTGTGAAATTGAATTGTTTTCTTGCATTGCTCTAACCCACTCCTCTTCATATGTTGCATTTGAGGCTCTCCATAACAAGCCTTTTAAATTCTTGCTTGGATATTTCTTCCTAAAGTTATTATAGAGGTGACGCACACAAAAACGATGATCCACATATGACAACAATTCCTTGAATGTTTGAACCAAACCCTACAAAGTAAAATATTAAGTTATGCAATTAAATTTTAAAAGACATGCAGTAAAATATAATATTAGAGAACATGTTGTAAGAACCAACATGTAAAATATTATCACCTTTTGTTGATCTGAAATGAAGGTAATACCAACATTCCCAACATCTCTAATTAAATTAGTTATAAATCAAGTCCAGGAATCTTTATTTTCAATTTCTACCACTGCGTAAGCAATTGGAAGCATCTGATCATTCAGATCTCTACCAATAGCTGTCAATAATTTTCCTCCGTAGGCTCCCTTCAAGAAACATCCATCCAATCCCACAAACGGTCTGCAACATTTGAATGACTCGCGACATCCAGTAAAACATATATATAGCCTTTGAAAACAAGGAAATATAGTGTGTGATGTAGTAGGTGCATCATAGAAATGCTCGGCTGTCCATGCAAATTTCATAAGAACCGAACTTCTTCTATTCGATCTTAGTAACTCTGCACAATAATGGTTCAAATTGTTATATTGATCTCCGTCATGACCTTCAAGTAATGCAGCTGCCTTGGCCTTTGCCCTAACCGCTTTATTTCTAGATATGCCTGCAACCCATTTAGATTTCACCTTATCAACAATTTTGTTGATTTGAATATTTGGGTTATCACGGACCTTAGATTCGATACGAGTGCTTAACCACTTAGCACTCAACAATTTATTATTGAATTCTCTACTGCACGAATGCTTATCAATGATAGTCCTCACTTCCCATGTATTCTTATTTTTCATTGGGGCAACATAGATTTCCCACTCACACCCAGGTTTGCACTTGAACATTATTCTGGTGGTCATTCTTCATCATTTTTAACCCTACACCCATATGAATTGCATATGTTTTGACAGCATCTTTAAATTGATCTTTTGACTTAAATATTAGTCCTGGTTGTCATTGCATATCTTTCATATCCTTTAACAATGTAAAGATCGGTTGAGTGTGTTTTTTACCTGCAGTCAGTTCATCTTCATCTTCACCACCACTACTAAATGATCGAAGAGAATCTGATGAATGCTCATCTTCATTATAACCCTTGGTCTCAAATTTGCATATATCTTCTTTTTTGGAATGGGGGTATTTGAGCATCCATCATTATCATCATTGAAAATATCTTGACCCTCAAACATTATATCCAATGCACTATCACTTCTATTTGATCCACTATTATCCACAAATTCATTTTTGTCCATTTTAATTCTGAACAAAATAAAAAACACATTTCACTGAATAAAAAACATGATTATTGTACACTAAATATGCTTACAGATTACACTGAAAAATGCCTACCAGATGCTAACATATTAATGATATTGTTCGCTTCTCTGATAGATGCACATGGATTACAATGAACAAAATACAGAAAAACAACATACCAGAAAAAATTTCATGCGACCTAGACTGCCACCATCCAGATAAATGTATTTCACTGAAGAAAATGTAGATTTTATTGGCTCGAAGCAAGGGAGAAAATGGCCTACCAGAAAAAATGCCCAAAAGGATGAGTGGCTCGACGTAGATGAAAGCCCTACTCCAGCGCCTGTAAATGCCCACACAGATGGAAGCCCTACTCCAGCGCATTCGCCGTCGCCATGGGAGAAGGGAGAAACATCACATTCGTCGCGGTCGTCGTGAGAGAATGGGAGAAACATCGCATTCGTCGCCGTGGGAGAAGGGAGAAACATCGCATTCGTCGTCGTCGTCGTGAGAGAATGGGAGAAACCTATCGCCGCCGCCGTGGGAAAACAAAACCCTACTCCGCCATTTTCGTGGGAGAAGAGGAGTAACGCGAGTCTAGAGAGGGAATAAGGATTTCGAGAAGGGGGAGATTTCAGAAAATGGAGTATTGGAGAAACGGAAAGTAAACTTCCATTAGTTATAGGACTTAAATTAGAAGGTACACAAAGTTGGGGACCAAAATCTTTAAAATAAAACTTTAGGGATTGACAATATAAAACATATAAAGGTTTAAGACTGAAATGTATATTTAGCCAAAAAGGGTTGTAAACATTCTCATTTATCTCCACTTTTAAAATGAGAAATGACGGAGATAATCGATTGAGAGTTAATGCTTAATAATAATAAAAAATTAATTATTTGAGGCCAAACAACTATAAAGCTGTTTGTTGTAAAAAAATAAGGTCATACCTTAATTTAATAATAGAATAAAGCCAAAAGGCCTACGTTTGGCCTTATATTAATTAAAAAAAATGAGGTCATACCTTATTTTAATAATAGAATAAAGCCAAACGGCCTCCGTTTGGCCTTATATTAATTTAATAAAAATATATTATATTTTTTTTTCGAAAAAATGTCTATTTCAGTCCCAGTCTCTTTAATATTTCAGTCTCAAACTTATAATTTTGAATAAATCAGTCTCAAACATTTCTTTGCTTTTTATTTCAGTCCTCTATTAAAATTTTTTCATTAAAATTAACGGAAATGTTGGCTGAACATTAAAACTATAAATTATGAAGCAATACAAAACAGCAATTTAAACTATGAATTTAAACAATACAGAACAAATACATAACCGGAACATGTACTATGAACTGAAACTTCTATCCCTAAACCAATACAGAACAGGAGGTCTCATGCTGAACTTATAGTTCTAAGCCGTATCCTATTTGGATCTATCTCTTAGCTAATTAAACCATCAAAGGAAGATTTTCATTGCAGCAATTAAGGTTTTTTCAACCCTAAATCACTGGAGCCGACACAACACTAAATCGAAGGCGTCCAGGAATGAAAACTAGAAAAAATAATCAAGTGAAATCAAACTAAACCCACCTGGAAGCCTAACAAATCGCATTATGTAGTTTCAAAATCCACCCGGTGAAGGACTCGACGTGGAGAGTCGTCGTGGAGTACTCACGTGGAGTCGTCACCGGAGCAGCCACTGTGGAGGACTCGCCGTGGAGGACTCGCCGGGGAGTAGCCGCGCGTAGTGGTAGCCACGTAGTCGCACGGAAGGAGGAAAAGGATCGCTTGGGATGAGGAAAAAGGGGCGTTTTCTGAATGAACGAGTGACTTGATAGAAAAGTAAAATCCGTTAACTTTAGGACTGAAACTTAAATGGGAGTAAAAGTTGGGGACTGATTTATGCAAAATAAAATGTTTGGGACTGAAAACTTAAAGGGAGCAAAGGTTGAGGACTGAAATAGGTATTTTGCCATTTTTTTTCATAAGGCTATATGCACCAAGTGGCGAGGCAGACCTTGCTCAGGGCCACGAACCTCGGGACATTGTCGTAGGTTAATTTATTTATGCACGTTTCTTAAATTTCTATCCATAGCACACCTGCGTATAATCCGGCTAGACCTAGATAAACTTTAACTATAAACCCTCAAGTACCCTGACCGTAGGCGGGAAACCTGCTCCCACTGTATTTGACACCGGAATCACACACTCCTTTTTCTTCAGGAATTCGTTCAAGACCTTGAAGGCATTAGGTTCTTCAATGGTCTGACGATGTGTGTGCGACTCCATGATGGGTCGAAGATGCTATCATTGGCAAAGTGTGACTTCATGGTTTACTTGCAAGAGGAGTTTTTTGAGGTTGCTGCGATGATTTTGAAAATTTTAAACTTCAACTTCATATTATGCTTGTACTGGTTGGAGGGGCAGAAAGCTAAGATAGACTGTATGATGAAGCAGGTCACATTGCGACCATCAGTAGACTGGACTATCACCTTCATAGGTATAATCATTGGTTCTAGGATTCGCCTGAGTCCTATTCAAGTCGTTTAGGCAACTTTCCGGGGAGCCGAAGTGTATATGATTTGCTTCAATATGTTAGCGGGTCGTGTGGAGATTCATGAGGTCCCGATAGTTCTAGATTATTGAATGTCTTTTCGGAGAAGCTCCTGGTTTCCTCTGCTTCATGAGGTAGATTTTCAAATTAATCTTGTGCCAGAAGCTCGTCCCGTTTTGAGGAACCCTTATCAGATGGGTCCCAATAAATAACTGGCAGAGTTCAGAGTACAACTTTAGGAGATGGTGGAGTCAGGATTTGTTTGGCCTAGTTTCTCCTCGTGGGGAGCACCCATCTTCTTCATCAAGAAGAAGGACGGAACCCTTCATCTCTGCATCGATTATCTTGAGCCCCTTTTGTTAACAATGCAGAATACATATTTGCTCCGGCGTTGACGAGATTTTAGATCAGTTACGTTGAGCCCATGTGTTATCGAAGTTTGATCTTTTCTCTGCGTACTATTAGTGAAGGATTAGGGAGGAAGACATTCCGAAGACATTATTCAACTCTCGCTGTGGATTATATGTGATCACGGTAATGTTGTTTGGCCTCACCAATGCACCCTACTCATTTATGTGCCTCATGAATCACGTCTTCGAGATGTATTTGGATCTTTCAATCATAGTTTTCATTGACGACATCCACGTTTACTCGAAGTTTGAGGAGGCTCATACTGATCATTTGAGGCTAGTTTTGGAGAGACTTCATGAGCACCAACTTTTCTACCTTATACCTCATAATTTCAGGGATGAAATTTGTTTTTGATTTATTGGATTTGTAACATCTCATTTTCATAAGGGAACCTTAGGTGTTTTAGGGCCTAGGAAGACTTTGTGCACATAAGGCCTAGAGTGGACTCAAGGGGGTCTCACATGAACCTTTGATCTAGCGGTGACCCATTATAGACCTAGGTGAACCTTAGAGCTCAATTGAGCCAGCTCAAGCCATCTGGCGCGCACGCAAATGCACTCTCGCGCGCACGCAAATGCACTCTCGTGCGTGTAGTTTTCCTTTTTTTGCTTGAGAGCTAGTGCGTATTGCATGTGTTGCGCGGGGCTCAAACACAGACACATGCACACACATGCCAGACACGGACAACCAAACACACAAACATCCATTTGCGAGCTGTAACAATGTCTTTCACGTATGGCCGCCGCCGTTGTCTCCCCTCTCTTCGACGGTCGCCGCCGTCATCACCTCTCTCTTCCACGGCCGCCGCCATCGACGTTCTCTTTCTCGGTCGTCGCCGCGCGCCGTTCTCCTCCTCTAATTTATTAAGTTTTGTCTATTTCCTTCCCTCTCACATTAATGAAATATATGGAGGGAAATTTCCCTCCATAAAAGTTTGCACAAAACAAATAAAATAATTTAAAACATATTAATATAATTTTTGAATAAAAATAACGATCGCACGTTTTTTCAGTCGTGCGCATTGCACTAGCTAGCTCTATCTTTTTTGCTCGGGAGCATAAATAAATTTGTCAGCGCACACGTTTTTTTCTCGGGAGCTATCGTTTTAATGAAAATATATGTCATATATATATAGGCAATTCTTAACAGCACCCCAGTTTTGGCTATCCGCAACCCTTTTATATGAATTATTATGTGTTTTTTTAGAAATACGCCTTCTACAAGCATTTTTCGGAAAAATGTTCAACACAAAAGTTGTAGATATCATCGAGATCTACAACTTTTGTGTTGAACACTTTTGCTAAAAATGCACGCACAAGACGTATTGCCGCCCGAATTGAAACATGTGCGTAACTATAACGATTTTTTGGAAATATGCATTGTGCATGCATTTTTAGGAGAAAATGTTCAACACGAAAGTTGTAGATCTCGACGATATCTACAACTTTCATGTTGAACACTTTTCCTAAAAATGCTTGTACAAGGCGTATATCCAAAAAAGCGCGTAATAATTCATATAAATGAGTTGCGGATAGCCAAAACTGGGGTGCGGTTAACAATTGTCTTTTTGATTGATGGATGACACGTGCTTTAATTTAATGAAAATAAATGTGTAATTAAATTCATAAATACATGTCAAATCAATTCATAAATACAACGCGTTGTTCAATAAAATTTACTTTTTACATAAGATTTATATATTTTTTTAAAATAATAATTACCCCCTCTCAATTTTGTCTGCTCTCAGGAGCTCGATCAACTGACAGTGCACATGAGGCCCATGTTCCCCGCTCGACAATACCCCCGCCTCGACATTGCCCGACAGTGCACATGAGCTTTAAATGAGATTTATGTATTTTTAAATAAGGTTTATCCGTTTATGTATTTTTTAAAAGTAAGAATTACCCCGCTCAATTTCATCCGCTCTCAGGCGCTTGATCGGCGCTCAACAATACCCCCGCCTCGACATTGCCCGACAGTGCACGGGCTCGGGACAACATTTTTGGCCAGAGAGAGTATTTTTTCGGCCGGGCACGTGTTTTTCACTCGGGCGCGTGTTTTTTGTCCGAGCGCACGTTTTATGCCCAGTCACGCATTTTTTTGCGGACGTGCATTTTTCACACAGATGCAAGTTTTTGTCAGAGCGTGCTTTTTTCTTACAGGCGCGCACGCGATGACTAATAAATAAGATTAATTACTTTTTAAATAAGATTATTTACTTTTTAAATAAGAATTACCTCCGCCCATTTTCGCTCGCTCTCGGACACTCGATCAAATGACAGTGCACACCAAGCCCTTGTTCCCCTTACAACAGTACCCCCGCCTCGACAGTGTCACAGTGCGACGACACTCGTATAACTCGCAAAACCCCGCGCGCAACCTTCGAAGACTTGTGGTACTACATCGACATGAGTATTTTCGTGCACGGACGTCGGGGCACTATCGAGACGGGGGTACTGTCGCACATATACACACACGCACACACAAACACATAACACAAACACACAAACAGACACAAACACCCACTGACATAGACACACAGACACAGGCACACACATGCATAAACACACATAGCTAGAGATCACACAGACACAGACACACACTCACGCAGACACAGACACAAATACAGACAGACACACAGACATAGACACAGACATAGACACAAACATAGACACAAACATAGACAAAGATACAAAAACAGACACACACACACACACAAATAGCTAGAGATCACACATACACAGATACACGCTCACACAGAGACAGACAAAAACACAGACAGACATAAACACACAGACACGGACACACAAATACAGACACACAAACACAAACATAGACAAACACAGACATAGACAGACACAAACACAGACATAGACAAAGACACACTAACATCACTTACAAACACACATACACACGAATACACACACACACACACACAAACACACACACACACACAGACACATACACACACATAAACATACACACACATAACACACAAAAAAATAAACACAGACACACACACAATTGATAGTACGTGGGGCTTCCCATACATCGAACATTTGGTAGGTGGACTCATTGGGCGGGTGGCATCAATCAATCGACGAGCGTTATTATTCGACGAACGACATCAATCAATCGGCGGGCTTTACCCGCATCCAAGCGAGCGTGCTTTTCCTTCTTCGGTGGGATTCACTTACATCCAAGCTAGAGACATCATTCGGAGGGCTTTGACGACATCCAAACACGTTCATTTATGCAATTAAAAATATATGAGTACGTTCGTGCGCTCCAGCAAAAAATCCGACTTTCATTATCGCAAGCGAAAAGCTTTGACGTCGCGGTTTAGGTCACAGCTGATCAACTCCAGTGACGAGCCAACGAAGAATGCAATGACATTCCAGGTGCATCACTCCAGCTTTAGTGACAAAAAATAAATAAATAATTGGTCTTTCATTTTAATTATATTTAATTATTTATACTAAAAAAATATAATATTATCTTTTTTTCTCTCCAACATTTCCCTGACCCTATCTAATATTTCATTTTCCCTCCGTTTTTTATTTTTTCCTCCACTTATCTTTCGCCATTTTGTGGCCTCCGCAAACAGAGCTTCCGCCCTTTATCTCGCACTCACGCCGCAATCCTCCTAGGGCAATTCTCTCACGCGGCGCTCCTCCCAAACGACGACTCTCATTTCAGCGCAGCCAGCCCTCGACTTCCCTCATCCCTAAACTTCTCTCAAATACTCAACGGCTTCTTCGCTCCAAAAGGCCTCAACGCGATGGACATCATCGTTCTATCAGGTCCCCTTCTTCCTCAAAAACTTCAAAAAAATTCAAACCAAGGAGAAAAAACTAAGCTGCCTTGATCAATCTTCGTCGACAGGCGGCCACACCATCGGCACCTCCCACTGCTCATCCTTCACCAACCGTCTCTACAACTTCACCGGCAACGGCGACGCCGACCCCGCCATGGGCAGTCACTACGTAGCGAAACTGAAGAAGAAGTGCAGGCCGAATGACGCGACAACGCTGGTGGAAATGGATCCGGGGAGCGCCAGGACATTTCCGCGCAGCCCTCGACTTCCCTCATCCGCAGCCAGCCCTCGACTTCCCTCTTCTACGGTCGTCATATTGAAGATATCGTGCAGGTTTTTCTCTCATCATTCATCTGCTCACTTCGATTTTTAGCCCTTTTTCAGGTTTAGTGTTTTTCTCTTTGATTCAGGAGGTGTTTTTTTGTTCTTGATGCAGGTGATTTGGGGTGAGTCCAGTATGATTGAAGCGGAGCGCTTGTTGCTAAGAGTAGCTCTAGAGGATCCTGCAAACCAAAGTTTTGTCTTGTTATCTGATAGGTGGTGCTTTATTTTCTTTGACATAGTTCAAATTTGTGCCTTTTTTTGGAACTTGTTGCAAGAAGCTGGGAGGAAGTCTTCCAAAGTTACTCATGACAACATGTTAGATGACAAAATGAACAAACTTTAGAGACTCAGAACATAATCTAGTAGGCATTGAGCATATTTTTGACAAAAACAACTGGAGTTAGCGCATAATTATGTGGAATGCATCGCACAAGAAATTGAATTACATGTTTAGTTTTTGATTTCCAACTAAATAAATAGGGAGAAAAATATAGAGATATGACCCAAATTGAGATTTGAGAGATGTGGGCTTATCCTATATTTTGTGAGTAGATTTATGTGCAATTAGTTCTCATAAATTTTGAGTTTGATGTCTTGACGAATTGCCTAAACAGTTTTCATACACTAAGACTCCGTTTGGCACGGCGGTGATGGTCGTGAACGCGGTGGCTATGAACCATCATTCGTGAACGCCCGACCTCACCTATGGAACTTCATCTACTTGTATGTTCAAAACTAGTTTTCTTTTCTTGGTGGTGGTAAAAATCGCCGTCTTCCCAAACAAGCATTCTATGACGGTGACATTTTTGTCCAAACTCACCGGAGCAAAAAAGCAACGCCAAATGGAGCCTAAACCATGTTTAAACCTGCCAATTATCACCAACCTTATTGCATTGAATTCACTATTTGCCTTATGTGGTGATCCCGACCATATTCTAAAAAGTCTTAGAAATGTCTCAACAATGTCGAAATACCAAAGTTGTTTTTGGAAAGGCGTCATATAATAATGAATTTAACTTGGTTCCCGAGAATGACCATGGAATTATATTTGATGCCTTGATAACTCTCTTGAAGTGTCTTTGCTTGACCTATTGTGCCTATCAAAGAAAATGAATTAGTTTTCCTATAAATTGTGTAGATTTGATGTCCTAGCATTTACCTCTTTTGTTATTTCGATCCCCTGCTGTTGAATTTTTTTTGGGTATTTTCATTTCTTTCGTTTCAATATTGATAGAAAATTTTAATACTTTTGTCAAACACTGATGTCAACATGTGATGCTTATATATTAGTCCAACAACAATCAAAAGAACTTGTATGATGAGAATTTGTGCACCACAAGTAGAAGAATTCTGCTACATAACAGACAATACATATTTCAAGGATGAGGTGTGTTGTGATGTTTCAACTAATCAACATTCTCATTTTTTTAATAATAATGTACTAAAGATGCTTAATTTTATCAGAACCATGTATCACTTATATCTTATAATGATATAAGAAACTATCGAAGTTATTTTCAGTTGTCTCCACTAATTTCCAGCTTATATTTGGCATAAACTCTACTGATTGCAGTATTCAGTTTGACTTTTTTTCTTCTATTCATGTAGACTCGTGGCTATTTTGATATTAGAGACACAATTCAGTGTGTAGAGCTTGCCATTGCCAATCCAGCAAAACGCGGAGAATTCTGAATTTACAACTAGTTCACGGAGCAGTTCTCTATAAACGAAGTCGCCGGTCTTGTTACAAAGGCCGGCGAGAAACTCGGGCTCAAAGTGGAGGCTATGTCGGTACCAAATCCCCTGGTCGAAGCAGAGGAACACTACTACAATGCGAAGCATACCAAGCTTATTGATCTGGGGCTGAAGCCACACCTTCTCTCTGATTCTCTTTTGGATTCCCTTCTCAACTTTGCTATCCGATTCAGGGATAGAGTTGATCATTAACAGATTATGTCGAATATTTCGTGGAAGAAGAGCAGAGCAAGGCCTCGAACAATTCCTGCAAATTTTTGATGAGGGGAAAGGTAATTGTAATCTGTAACTGTTATAGAGCTGTATGATGCAACTCATCATGTAAATTTAACATTTTTTTTATTGTTATGATTTATAGCCTAAGATAACTAGGGCAAATGTAGGAGGTCCCTCTCTCTTTCTCTCTTGTAATTTGTAACTGCCATAAAATTTAAAAAGTTCAAGGATGAGGTGTCTTGTGAAGTTTCAGCCTCGGGTTTCTTTTATAACAATGCTTTCCTCCTAATATATCTTGTTTGCAAGGTCATACAAATGGAAGCTGCTGTTCTCAAGTACCTGAAGTTTGAAATGACTACACCTACAGCTATGAAGATATTGTATTCACACTTATGTTGTTGAACCAGCCATTGTTAGTGTGCTCATGATCTCTTTACTCCATCTTCACAGGAGATTCATTCTGAGTTGCTCTGTGCTCTGATGAGGTAATGCTCTCATTTTTTTAATGATTTAGCATATTTTTTCCCTGCTCAATGTTGACTCAAATAGCTGCGAAGGGAGGAATACTAGATGCAGAATCTGACCCTGTTCTGAGCTGGAACCAAAGAGTTAAAATTGCTTGCGGTGCTGCTAGAGGTCTCAAATATCTTCATGAGAAAGTTTAGCCGTCGATTGTGCATGGAGAAGTTAGATCAAGCAATGTACTACTGTTTGATGACTATGATTCCAAGTTGGGTAATTTTAACTTAACGGATCGGTCCCCTGACAGAGCTGACTGCCCGCATTCAGCTCAAGTTTCAGAAACATTGGGTTACCTTGCTCCAGAGTAAACACCCCCGTCATTGCTCTATCTCCGTAATCAATTAACAGGGCTTTTTGTCGTATTTTTTGTGTTCATGTAAAATGTTTCTTAGATTGATATGCTCTACCCCTATGATTGTTGTTAATAATGTACTTACAAGAAGTATAATCTCAGACCCGTGACATTTGTGATGATTTCTTCACACTCTTCAGGATTGCAGTGACTGGTACACTTAATCAGAAGTGTGATGTCTACAGTTTTGGAGTACTTCTTTTAGAGCTTCTCACTGGAAGAAAGCCGGTGGACCATACAATGCCTGAAGAGCAACAGAGCCTTGTCGCTTGGGTATGCATTTCCTAACTCAAAAACAGTGCGCTTGCTTTTATTAAAGAAACACAAATCTTGGTTAAACCTTTTGTTATTTTTATTCATAGATATAGTCTGATCTTTTTGACTTCTACATATTTTTTGAATGTCCTTCCAATGAAATTTTTTTTAGCGGTCATTCAAGTTGATGTTTGAGTTTTATATTTCAAATCTCTTGACAGTTTGCTTATCCAGGAACTCTTTTGATTTTTTAGTGCAGTAGTCAGTTTGCCTTGTCGCTTGTGTGTGCGATCAATGTTAAGTGCAGTAAACTGTATGCGTGCTGTACGTTTTAAAGAGTTGTGTAGTGAAGTGTGTGATTTTAAGTGCAGTGAAGTGTCATTAATAGGTGATCTTAATTTTAGAACATTACAACTAAACAGTGAACTCCTCATGACCTTAATTTCAGTGTGAACTAAACAACGGGCGACAAGTGTGTGTTTTATTGTACGCTTGTTTAATGGGGTGTGTATGGATTATGTATGTATGAATGTGAGTTTGTATGGATGTTTCTGCTCTCATTTATTTGTAGAGTGATCTTAATTGCTCTCTTTTATTTGTAGGGTGCTCGAGCATTGACCGACAAGTGACGAAAGATTCATTAGTCAGAAAGTGATGGACGATTCATTTTTCGAAAAACGACGGAAGATTTATTAGAAACATGTTGATCTTGTAATGTAATATTGTATTATTTTAGTAGAGATGATAATAACTTGTACTCTATGTAATATTTTTTGGTGTGAATAAATACATGTTGATCTTGTTACGAAATATTAAATATATGTGTGTTTTCAAGATTATTATTTGTAATAAAATCTCAGGTACACAAAAAATAGAAATGGAATATTTTTGATATATAAATGAATTGGCTGTAGTAAGAAGAATGGAAAACAAATGTAACGATTTTTTCGTTACTATTGTTTAATCTATTGTAACGAAATAATATTTATTATACTTTATTGTAACGAAGTTATTTTATTTTTAGTGAGGAAAAAAAAACATTTGTAACGAAATAGTTTTAATCATAACTATTTTTTGTGAGGAAAAAATAACATTCGTAACGAAATAATATTTATTGTGACCAATTTATTGTGAGGAAGAATCTCTTTTTGGTGAGAAAGTATCATTTGTTACAATTACTTTATTTGTAACGACATGCATACATTCGTTACAATAACCTTTAGCGTCGAGCTTTAGAGGAGGACCGTTACTTAAAGTTTTTTTCGTTACCAAAGAGTTTTTGTAACGAATTTTAGCACTTATTGTAACGAATTAGGTCCTTACTATAAGTGCAGTTTGTTGTAGTATACCCCTCCAGAGATCAACCTGTGGTGACTCTGAGTAAGGATTAACATGGAGACTCTATTTTCTAGTAAGGCCTCCAAGGACTAGATTAAGCTTTTCAATCCTTCTGAGATGTGATTCTCTACTCACTCACTTTGCTAGATAATTTTGAAATCATTAGAAGCCCTTTTGAGCACTAGAGTGGCTTTTCATTGAGTTGTGCCGCCTCAGACCACCACCAAGAGGGAAAACCCCTCATAAGCCTCAAGAGGCTCACTAGGAGGTGACACCAGGTTATGAAGAGATCACTGAATATTTCAGAGGGCACTTGAGTCATCTCGATCACTGGAATTTGTTTCCCAGTGGTGGAGAGCAACAAGCTTTCCCCTCCAATTCCAGCGATGACAAGTGACCTCATACCATCAGACCACTTCCCCCAAAATTTCCTTCCTTCAAAAAATCTTTTGGTGGGAGTGAGAATCCATGGTGATCACCAGTGCGGTGATGGAGCGGCTGGAAACACGGCAGCGCCACTGTCCAGCGGTATTTGATATAGGTCATTGATCTCATATAGAAGATGATCTCCCCCCGGTCGGGCCTCACTTCAGTCTGACTGAATCAGACTGAATTTTAACGCTACCGTAAATGCCCCCACGCGATCCCCTCTCATTCTCCCCGATCCCCTCTCCTTTTCCCTCTGGCTGGGCAAGCTCTCTCCCGATTCCCTCTCATTTTCCCTCTCGCGATCCCCTCTCCTTCTCCCGATCGACCTCTCTTCTCCTCCTCCCGAGCTCTCTTCTCCTTCTCCCAATCGTGAGATCTAGGGCGCCGTCAATCGTTCCCGTCGACCCTGGAGCGAGATCCTCGACTGCCACTGCCGCTCGCTCGCGATTCCTCTCTCCCGCAACCTCTCTCTCGCAAGGATCATGTCTTCCCCCCATCTAGTCCGACATCATTCCAGACCCCCTCCACCTCTGCCGCCGCCAGACGCCTCGCCGGGCTCGGGCGATCTCGCCTCTGCCGATCTCCATCCAGTCCGCCGCTCCCGCACCTCCCGCACGCTAGGATAACGGCTTCCCCCATCCAGTCCGGCGTGATTCCAGCCCCCCTCCATCACTGACGTTCACCGCTCGATTCCTCTCGGCAGTCTAGGTCGCCGCCGCCGGACGCCTCGCCGGGCTCTCCCATGCATACGCCTGCTTCACCCGCACATTCATTCCCGATCCACTCTCTCCTCCAGCCTCCTTTTCCCGACCTCCCCTCTCCTTTTCCCAGGCTCTCTCACGCTCCCCTCTCGTTCCCTCTCTGATCCCCTCTCCTTTTCCCGAGCTCGAGCTCTCCAGTCCTTCGCCGCGTGAAGCCGATCTCCCAATCCCGCGCCAGCCCCACTCGTGAGATCTAGGGCGCGATTGGACCCCGCTGCGATCTTGCCGTCCATCGTTCCCGTCGACCCGGATCCCCAACCTGCGACGTCTTTCTTGGCGGCGTCTCTACTTGCTACAGAACTTATGCCTTATTCTTCGTTTATGAGGTAATCTACTTCACTCACTCTACTTGCTATAGAACTTATGCCACATATTCCTTGCCGAATTTCTTATCCCTGCCCTCGTGTGAAGTCCAGTATTTGATGAAATCAGCCATGATTCCAGATAGATGCTCGTGGGGTGAGCATTGATGATTATCACAAGTTCTCAAGAGCAATGAGGAAGTCTTGAAAAAGGCTGTGACCAACCAGCTTGTCAGCGTATCCATTGAAGGCAGTAACAGGGATTTCCAGCTCTATCAATCGGTGAGTCCATCATATTTCTATCTTGATGAATTATCTTGTTAATGTGTGGTTTATGTTGGATCATTTAGTTAACATTGTTGGTGTATGGAACTCTAAAACTTTGTTTGTTCTTAATTTTTAATAACTTCACATGTCATATTTTTCATCAATGGTTTTAAGTGAACTTGGGTTGCTGTTTGTTTGTTTTTGTTGTTCATCTAAAATATGCATCCACACTACTTCCTTATGCATATGTAATTGACAATACTTATGAAATTAGTATGATGACTACTTGTTCCTGCCTTTACAAGTTATGCTTCCCTTGTTATGTCAGCCACAATTGACAAATTCTAAATGCCATCAAAATTATGGTGAATCTAAAGATTTGATAAAAGATGTTATTAGAGATGCATTCAATAAATGTGCAAGGATAAAAGATGTTCTATTCGGCCTTAATTTCCGCCGTGTTCATGATATTGTTGTGGCTCCTCATTGCCCACCAGAGCATCCCTCTCCTGCTTTTACATATGTTCTTGACCATTTTATGATAAAATGTTTTAGCTCCAATGTCAAAGTAGAAGCTCTTGTTACCTTAGTTAAATCGTGATTGCTGCAGTTGAGTTATTGATGTATATGCATGCCATTTAAAGCAATCACACATGTTCATAATGTACCTTTGGTATTGCAAATGCTACATTAGTTGTGTTTGTATGTACAAGTTAGTAGGCCCATCCCTTATCTTCTTTCATTTGTGCTTGTCAAGTTCCTAATTTTCGAACATTTGGGCTTATACAAAAAGTTTTTTTATGAATAATCTTGTGCAGCTTTCTATTCTCATATGAAATTATAATGTGAGAGCTTTGGTTTTATTATCAACTGAAATGTTATTGTCTTGTCATAATTTTTTGAACACATAATTAAAATGTTGCAATGCCAAAGCATAAGTATTTGAAAACAAGTCTTTTTGGATAGCATAGTTGCATTGTTTTCAAATGTGAACCCTGTTCTACACATACTGCACAATACTTTTAAATTGGATAAGTTCCGGTTACAATGTTGTCTTAATTGTTTCTTTGCCTCGTATTGCAAGTGCACTCAGCTGATGGTTTTCTTGCTATTGACTATATCAGAACGGTATCCTCAATGAACAGTATCGACCTTGTGATGCGGGACATTGCGAAAACACAACGATCGGTGGAGACCCTCGTCCGTCGTTGCCCTGAAATTTCGTCGGAATCGATTCCGTCCCAAACGCCGCCATTCTATTCGTCAGTATTCGACCGCCCCACTAGTGAGCCGTGCGTTTGTGGCAAGCAATCTGAAACATTGAACAAGATTCAAGAGGATTGGATCAAGATCCAACTGAAACTGATCGAGGATGGCATGCGCCCTCCTATCCGAATCGATCCGCCCGTGCCACTGTGGAGCAAGTGTCCCGACCTGAACTCGTATCCACTGTGGAGCATGCGCCCTCCTATCCCAATTTTCCTTCGTTATTTCAGCATTGCAACGGGTACATTGGCACTCTCGGTCCAGTGGAATCAACGCTGACAGGCCTGATCAATGACTGCATTGCTCGTCAGCTCCCGTTCTTCAACCGAATGGAAGACGCCATCACCAGGACTCATCTCTCGGCAGAACATCATCACAACGTGCCAGGACGCATGAAATTGACGGATGAGTTCAACGGCAGGAAATTCGCCCACGTTGATGGATTGCACTCCGTCTTGAATGAGCGCCAACAAATGCTCTCCCATCAATTCACAGCCACGACGGGCAATGCGGAACGTCGATCTGTTGGCCGGGGTTTGCCGAAACGGTACAACTCTTATGGCATTGATACTTCATTGCTCATCATGTACCTGGACAAGTGCTGCGATGATCGAGAATGGCTTGAAGAGTTCGAGAACATCATTGTTCTCCTAGACAATCATCACCTGATCATGAGGTACCGGGACAATTCGAACGGCACGGATCGTGCTCGACACGAACAATTCATGGTTGTCGTGGACAAAATCATTGTTGGCACTGGACAAGCTCCAATGCGGGAAGGCTCCATCATTGAGGCTGAATTAGATGCATTGTTGGATCGCATTGAAAAGTGGGAAATGGGGAATGATGTGCCCCCATCCAAGTGCATCGTGACGAGCAAACTTCTCGCTTGCCATGAGACGCAGAAATTGCTTAACGCCGCCCGCATCTGCATCGACTACCGTATTGGATCGCTTCTTTCGTTCAAGTCTGCGTCGTGGATCAGGGAAGAATGAAAACTTGTGGCGCCATGGACGAGCCATTTGCCCAGAGACCATATCCCTAGAAGGAGGAACTTGCTGCTCCATGCCGTTGTCGCTCAAATCAACTTTCGAGGCGAACTCCAATTCGATCCTCGCTGAGCGTATTTGCCAATCTCTGGGATGCATATCATTCTCACTCAGTATCTCGCACTATTTCCGACCCATGGCATCACTCTCTCACCTATGTCTCTGTAGATGATGTTTCATCTATTGCCTCTCTCGATTGATGATTGTGATGATGAATTTGGATTGACGACAGCGTTTGGACAATCCCTTCCTCAACTGCCCGAAATTCCTGCAGGGCAACTGAAATCGCTTGGAATGGTCGTGAAATCAATAGCTGATAATGCAATTTGGCTGAGTCACACGTTCGTTGCGATTGTGCACGATGCCCTTGATGTTGCCGTTGTTATTGTCAAGCGGGCTAACAATGATTATCACATCGTTGAAGAAGACGATGCTGCACCGCAGGACGATAGTGATCCGTTGATTGGTGCCAAATCTGGCGTCAAAGTCAGCAACGCACCCCATTCCATTCAGTCTAATCGCAAGTGCCGCAAACCAGGACCAACATCGCATGAATGCGACTCTTCATCGAGTCACCATAAGAAATCTCGCAGCCTTAACGCATTGGAAAATGAACGTCAATCGGCATTACAAGGGCTTAATCTATGAGAAGCTGTCATGAGCACTTCACCAATGATCAACCCCTTGGAGCGTCGCTTACTCCGAACGATTGCTCTCAAATTTCTTCAGCCCGATGAACTCCAGGATCTGAAGGATTTTCCCATTGAATCCTTGCATATTCCACAATTGCATCGAATCTGGTCCGTTCTTGTCTCGGCTTTGCGTTGTACCAATTTCGCTTTCAAACGGTTCGTTCGGCCGAAATCGGAACAGGTCCTAAAACAGCACCTGGAGGATATGGTTGCCCAGGCCCGATTCAGATTGCCCATTCAACGATCAGCGCCCAAACACAGCATCATTACCGCCCTTAATCAAGCTGCGTCAGTAATTGCTCCAGTGCGATCGCCCCCTGTTACCAGTTTCAACATTATGCAGTTAGAAGAGACCGTGACGACGACTACCACTCGAATAGTCACCTTGGCAATCGACGACAATAACAGTTCATGTCAATCCCGTGCATCGGATCTGCAATCAGCACCCGAACAACTCTTTGAAGGATCATTAGAGAATATCATTGATCGACTGGTTCAGCAAGAGATTGATGCCGGGCATGCCGACAACATTCATTGGACCAAGGTGGTCTCCCCCGCGTACGCCCGCATTGCTTCCAGTCGCGAGGATCTGCTCGAGATGACCCCCAAGGAGATTCTGAATCGTTGGGAGTATCTTGCACGCCTCAAGAAGCGTGCGGCATCAACAACATCGGCATTACCAGGTCGTCATTCCCCTTTGCAATCGCATTACGAGGCGGCCCACCTGCACGACGATCCAGGATCCCTCAACATTCCGTCGTTGCTGCAAACCGAACATTCAGTTCCAGCCGCATCTCCGATCACCCCGAATTCAAATCAACCAACCTCTTCTGCAGTCATCACGACGACAGAGGAACCTGTTGTGGCCAGCACATCCGTTGTCAGCGAGATTAGTTCGCGTCCGCCATTTATGGTCGATCAACAGTTGCCTAGTTTGAATCAGATATTGGCGGCCACCGTCCCCGCCCCATCTGCAGGGGAGCCGTTTTCCCAAGCGGAGAAGGAGTTGCTAAATTACTTGCTGACTAGTCCATCAGAGCGCTCCCATGTGAAATCGATGACTGGTGATCAAACGTCTTGGAAGAGGCTGCCCAAGCGTTTCTTGTACTGGGCGCGAGTCGCGTGGGTATTGGGGATGAACCAGTTTGGGCCCGATCTGATGGGCAGCTCAAGCAAAAGGTCAAGGATGATAACAAGAAAAAGAGCTTGCAACACTCTTTGTCAATTGCAGGCAGGTAAGTTATTAGGAGTTTGAAGCTTCTTCTATTTCACCAACATTTTTTATTCTTCTTTGTGAAACTGCATGGTTTATGATCTCTCTCTTTTCTAGACTCTGAAGAATGCCTTATCACCATACAAGCCTGGAGAGGCAGGAGGTGGGAGTGACTTTGACCCAAAAGGAAGAAGTGAGAATGATGTATGTTTTCTAGGTTTTTTGGGTACACGTATGTTAACAATGTAAACTTAAAGAGGAGGTTCTGATAATTTTGAAAGACAAATTAGTCTAAAAATATTTTTCTCATGGTCATATTCCTATAATGGTTAGTACATACTCTTACCATTGAACCACTTAATTCAGTTATTCCTATCATATTCCATTGATTATTATGAAAGTCATGAGCAGCTTTTCCTAAAGGAACATCTGTACACCATTAAAATTATTGGGTTATGGGTAATGAGAATTTTGTTTAATCCTTATAACTTCTATTTTGATATTCAAATGATACAGTTTTATGCATGGATTTACATCGTGTCGCTAAGTGGACTCTTGAATTTCTATGTCAAGTTTCATTTCAGCTCATTTTTCATCATTCAATCTAGATTATTTTTAAATATCTCTTTTGTTATTTTTATTTTCAACAGTTGAAGTACTTATTGAAATGGATGTCTTGATGATTTTGTTGTTCAACTTTGTGTGCACACCGAGGTTTTCTTTTCAAGGTGGTCATTTTTGTCGATTAGTTATGGGGTATGAAGCTTTTGTCTATTAATTGATTAATTGTGATCAGCTCTTCGAAGACTAGGATCCCGGACTACTCTTCCTACAATCCCACATTTTTCGATAGCCTTCAAATATTGAGATAAATAATATCTTCTTATGCCCAAAAAGGATGAAACTACAAACCAGCACATGGAAAGTATTTATGTAAAGTGCAATGTTGATGTTATAAAATGTTCAACATTTTGAGCAAATATTAGGATCTTTGGATACGGCAACAAATGCGGTAATTTTGTTTTTTCTGTGGACTCTAATGGATTAATTGAGGTTGTCTCATGACCAAACTATTTTTAAACGAATGTTCTTTATTTTTGATATTCAAATGATACAGTTTTTCTGCTTTTCTGTTACTAATTTCATATTCTTTATTTTGCAGAGCCTAATCAACCTTCTTCGGCACAACATGAGATTAAATTCACCACTTCCTGTTTATTTGGATCGATGCTACCTGCTAATCGATGTTGGGATATTAATTGATAATTTGGATAGATGCTACTAATTTCGATAGATGCTACTAATTCAGATAGATGCTACCTGTTAATAATAATGTAATAATGTTATGCTGGGATCATGGAGTTTCAAATTTCTGTTCATTTTGTAAATCTCGCCTCTTCCTCTCCGTGCTACTCTTTATTGTCAACTAGGGCTCCCTGTCACGCCCGGGGTTAATGCCCAGGAGGATTCTAGAGAAATCTAGGTCCTTGGAGAAGCATGTACATAGAAGAACTCTGGAAAAATGTGGAAGCTCTCTAGAATGATCTCTTGGGAACATTCTAGAGAACTCGGGAAGATTGTATATTCATGAGGGTTGTAGAATTGTCTAGAAACTTAGGCATTCTAGATCCTTCCATCTTTTGGAGGGAAATTCTTTTGGGGCCTATAAAAGGGGAAGGCCCCCTCATTTGTAAGCATCCAAGTTTTGGAGAAGCAATAGAGTTCTTTGAGTTTCCTTTGCAATTGTGAGTTCTCTTGAGTTCTACTTAGCATTCGTTCTTCATCACCACCTAGTTCTTGCAGGAGAGGCTGACTTAGCTTGGCTACGCGGAGTGGCAAGGAGGAGCTAAGGCCGCACGGGAGCTTGTAAGAAGACAAGTCCGTGACAGTTGGTATCAGAGCCAGATTGCTCAAGTTCGTGGTTGGTGTCTGAGAAGACTAGATGGCTGCTGAAGGGAACAATAACTCAAGCGTGGTGGATGAGCGCGGAAGGGAGACTCTTCCCCAGTCCGAGAAGAAGAGGCGGAGCCATAGCAAATCTCGGGATGAAGCACACGTGGACCGCATACTGGCTGAATGGGAGGAGCGCATGACAGCGGTGGAGGAAGACCACTCATATGTTCGCGGAGAACTAGAAGCTGTCAAACAAGCGCTACCGGCTCGCGGAGAGCTGGAACTTTTGAAGGCCCAAGTCCAAGCATGTCTTGGTGCAAATGCGGAGCTTACTCAAAGGTGTGATCAACTTGAGGATGATTATGAGGAGCGGATCGCCAAATTAGAGGAAGAATTGGTCGTGTGCAGGAGGGCCATTGCTAATGGAGGAAATAGTGGGGTTGTGGCAAACCAAAGGATCGATGTGCCTAAGCCAAAACCCTTCTCGGGGAATAGGGATGCCAAGGAAGTTGAACACTTCCTTTACCAAATGGAGGTTTACTTCGAAGGATGTAATCTCACTGAGGAAGTACTCAAGGTAAAGACAGCTAGCTACTATCTTTCGGATATTGCATCTCTGTGGTGGCAGCGAAAGCTTGCAGATATCAAGAAGGGAACGTGTAACTTGGACACATGGGATGAGTTCAAGATTGAGCTTAAGCGGCACTTCTACCCGGAGAACGTCGCAAATGAGGCAAGGAAGAAGTTAAAGGAACTCAAGCAGAAGGGGTCAATCACAGAGTATGTGAAGGAGTTCCAAACCTTAATGCTGATGGTGCCAGGTATGTCCGAAGATGATCAATTGTTCAACTTTAAGGATGGTCTTCAGAATTGGGTGAAGCAAGAAGTGCATCGACGGGATGCCAAGACCCTGGATGAAGCTATTGCGGCGGCCGAAGCAATGACGGAGTTCCAAAGACCATCATCGGATGCGACAGCCAAGAAGGGCTACAGGAATGACAACATCAAAGGTGTGGGAGAAAGGCAAGGGTCACGAAGACCAAATAGAGGAGAACGAATTCCTACTCCGGGGAAGGATATTGAAGGCGGCAACAAGAGCTTCACACCAAAGGGAGGATGCTACCTATGCAAGGGACCGCACATGATGAGTAAGTGCCCAAAGCTTGGTTCGCTCGCAGCACTGCAGGAGGATGATGCAAGTGGACCCGAAGGTGAAGAAGGTACAAACCAAATATGTTCTTTGCAACTTCTAAGTGCTTTGAATGTGAAACCAGCTAAGAAGATGGTCAGCAAGGGGCTGATGTTCATAGAAGCCATGATCAACAACAAGTCCACCAAAGCCTTGGTGGATACGGGTGCCACACATAACTTTATGACGGAGGAAGAAGCAAGAAGACTCGGCCTCCAAGTGACCAAGTGTGAGGGATGGCTAAAGACCGTGAATGGGAAGGCAAGGCCGCTAGCAGGTGTAGCTCGTGGCGTGGAGCTTCGCATGGGTACATGGAATGGAAAGGTGGACTTCTCGGTTGCAGCTATGGATGATCACAAGCTAGTGTTGGGCATGGACTTCTTCGATGCGGTGAGTGCCATTGTCATGACAACTTACCGCTCGGTGTGCATTATTGAGAAAGGTGCAACATGCATGATACCTGCGGTGGAAGGGCCACCAAGCTGTGGAGCAAGACAACTATCGGATGCAAATAGCCAAGGGCGTGAAGAAAGGAGAACCTACTTTCTTGGCGACTTTGAAGGAGGAAGCAGGCGAGATCATGGAGGAGGTGCCTCTACTGGTGGCGGAAGTCCTTGAGGAGAATAAGGACGTAATGCCCGCGGAGCTGCCAAAGAAGTTGCCTCCCCGCAGGGAGGTAGATCACAAGATTGAGTTAGAGGTTGGAGCCAAGCCACCTGCGAAGGCACCATATCGGATGGCTCCACCCGAGCTCGAAGAGTTGAGGAAACAGTTACAGGAGCTGCTTGAGGCTGGGATGATCAGACCATCGAAGGCACCATTTGGCGCACCGGTGCTCTTTCAAAAGAAGAAGGATGGAACCTTGCGGTTATGCACAGACTATCGGGCATTGAACAAGGTAACTATCAAAAACAAGTATCCTGTGCCGTTGATTGCTGACTTGTTCGATCGACTTGGAGGAGCAAGGATATATTCGAAGATGGATCTGCAAAAGGGCTACCACCAAGTACGGATTGCTGAAGGGGATGAGCCAAAGACAACATGTGTGACGAGGTACGGATCATTCGAGTGGTTGGTGATGCCATTCGGCCTAACCAACGCACCCGCTACATTTTGTACTTTGATGAATCAAATCTTTCACCCCTACTTGGACAAGTTTGTAGTAGTATACTTGGACGACATCGTCGTCTATAGTAATACAATGGAGGAGCATGCTGAACATCTTCGCCTAGTGTTCCAAGTACTGCGGGAGAATGAACTATATGTCAAACGATCAAAGTGTTCCTTTGGGCAAGAAGAAGTGCATTTCCTCGGGCATGTCATTGGACAGGGCCAATTGAAGATGGACAGGGACAAGGTACGGGCAATCGTCGAATGGGATCCGCCAACAAAGGTGACGGAGTTGAGATCATTCCTGGGTTTGGTGAACTACTACCGACGGTTCATCATAGACTACTCAAAGAGAGCGGTGCCACTTACGGACCTGCTCAAGAAGGAGAAAGCTTGGAGCTGGACGGGGGAATGCCAGCAAGCTTTTGAGGACTTGAAGAAGGCGGTAAGTACGGAGCCAGTACTTTCCCTACCAGACTTTGGGAAAAAGTTCGAGCTGCATACCGATGCATCAGACTTTGCTATTGGAGGGGTGTTGATGCAAGGAGGACACCCGATTGCATTCGAAAGCCGCAAGTTGAATGAAGCGGAGCGGCGCTACACCGTGCAAGAGAAGGAGATGACAGCCATCATACATTGCTTACAGGTATGGAGGCACTACTTGCTGGGAGCACAGTTCATGATCAAGACCGACAATGTGGCAACTACCTACTTTCAAACTCAAAAGAAATTGTCGGCGAAGCAAGCAAGGTGGCAAGACTTCCTGACCGAGTTTGACTTTGTCCTGGAACACAAGCCGGGCAAAGCCAACGTCGTAGCAGATGCACTTAGCCGCAGAGCGGAGCTAGCAGCGATCTCGATGGTGAAGAGCGACCTTCTTGAGCAGGTAAAAAGTGGGTTGGAAGAAGATCCGTTGGCCAAACAACTCATGCAACTAGCCAAAGATGGTCAAGCCAAGAGATTTTGGGTAGAAGACGGGCTACTCTACACCAAAGGAAGGAGATTGTATATCCCAAAGTGGGGAAACCTGCGGAGGGACTTAATCAAGGAGTGTCATGACACCAAATGGGCGGGACATCCAGGCCAAAAGCGCACCTTGGCGTTGATGGAGGATTCCTACTATTGGCCGCAAATGAGGGACATCATCGAGCTATACGTGAAGACATGTCTTGTTTGCCAACAAGACAAGGTGGAGAACAAGCAGCCAGCAGGACTCTTGGAGCCCCTACCAGTGCCGGAATATCCCTGGGAAACGGTGACGCTGGATTACATCAACGCGCTGCCCAAATCTGAAGGTTGCGGATCTATCTTGGTGGTAGTAGATCGCTTTTCCAAGTATGGCACTTTCATACCAAGCGTGAAGGATGCAACGGCGGAAGAGACGACGCTGTTGAAATTGTTGAAGTGGAAGTTTGGAGGCTTTTGGATCTGGGCGGTCTGGGTGAGGTCGGGCGGTCTGGCGAGTTCGCGCGAACTAACGGTCTGATTCTGCGGTCAGGCAAGTTTGCCGACTTGGCGGTCTGGATCGGCGGTTTGGCATGATCTGTGCCTAGTCGCGGTCTCCCGGGTTGACTGTTGGTCTGGTCCAAAGTCTGCTGGAGGAGGAGCCGCGCGGTCTGTGCGTGATCGCGTGGCAGGCTGTCCTCTTCAAGGCTGTGGCGGTCTGGTGTGACCGCACAGCTTGATCAAGGTTCTCTTCAGGATGCGGTCTGATAGCTGACCGGGCCTTCTGGGAGAGTTCGCGGACTAAGGGTCTTAGTCGCGCGGTCTCAGCTCGCGGTCTCAGGAGGAGGCTGGCTTGCGAGCTGGTTGCTGTTCGCGGTCTCAGGAGGAGATCGGCATGCGGACAGGAGTTCGCGGTCTGATGGCGAGCTGACTGTGTTCGCGGTCTCGTGCGAACACAGGTGGTGAACAGCTTCGGGCGGTCTGGCGATCTTCGTTGAAGTCGCGATCTGCCGTGAGAGCAGCGGTCTCTCATGGCTGATGTGTGAAGCTGGCGGGTTCACCAAAATGAAGCAGGAGTTCGGCTGCTGATCGCGGGTTGACCGGTTTGGTCACGCGGTCTGAGGGGTGGTGATCCTATCTCATAGGGTGGTGACTGGATCAGGTCGCATGCCTATAAATAGGAGGCCACTGTAGCAGCAAAAAGAACACACCAAGTGTAAGCTGAGTTCGCGTCTCTCTTGCGGTCTGTGTTTTCTGACCGGGCGGTCTCTGATCGAATTCTTCTTGTGCAGCTTCTGCGGATAGTGCGGGCAGCAGCGATCACCTCTTCCTCTGAAAGTGTTCGGGCGGTCTGCGGCTTGGAGTTGTGTTGCTGGAGTTTGGGAAGATCAGGAGGTCGAAAGAAGGGAGCGGTCTGTGCAGCGGTTTGGTGGTGGTCTGAGGTCGGCAGGGTGTTGCGGTCTAGCAACAGGAGGAGATCGCAAGGGAGATCGCGCGGTCTGTGCAAGAGAGGTCGCGCGGGTTGTGCGGTCTGAAGTCTTCAGTATTCTTCTCTGTATTGGTTCTGGAGTGTTGTGCTGACGAAATCATGTCTCGTCAAGCATGTCTTGCCCTGTAACTGAAGTTAGAAAATCAATAAAGATCAATTGTTTTGCCCCAAATTGTTTCTGGTTGTTTTGGCTTGTAACTCTAGTTGTTATTCCTGCTTGCTCTCACAAGGTCCGGAAAAAAGTTCACATGGTATCAGAGGGAGGTTGGAGTGGTTAGAGCAGTGAATAACTTAGAGTAGCCATCGCCTTTGTGAAGAAGGAACCAGAGGGAAAACAATGGAAGGCGGATTTGCAAGAGGTCTTGGGATTGATATGCTTACTTCGACCAACTTTAAGAAGTGGAGGTCATGTATGCAGAGCTATCTTCTAGGGGAGGACCTCTGGGAGGTTGTTGGAGGAGATGCAACTGAAGAGGTGAAGGCAACGGAAGCAGGTGATAATGGTCCGGCTGTGAGGGCGTGGAGAAAGACCAATGCTAAAGCCGAGTTCACCTTGAAGCGTGCCATTTCACCGGAACTATTTGATCACATCTTAGGGTGTGGATCAGCTGCCGAAATCTGGAGAGCCCTGGATGGGCTGCTTAACAAGAAGAATGTGGCGAGGCTGCAGTTCTTGGAGAATGAGCTGGCAAGGTCGGCTCAGGGTGATCTTTCTATCTCAAACTTCTTTCTGAAGATGAAGAACCTCTGCGCTGAGATATCAGCCCTGGATCCTGATGAGCCTATCTCTGAGGCGAAGCTGAAGAGGCACATCATCCGCGGCCTGCGGAAGGAATATGTTGCCTTTGTGACGTCAGTGCAGGGATGGGCAAATCAGCCGTCTCTGCTAGAGCTGGAGAATCTGCTAGCTTCGCAGGAAAGTCTGGCAAGGCAGATGGCGGGAGTGTCAGTGACTGGGGGAGACGGCGAGGTGCTCTTCTCAGGGAAGAAGAAGAAGTGGGAGAAGAAGAAAAAGATCGCGGGAGGCTATGGGCCTTCAACTTCTGGGCAGCAGGAAAGGGGGTATGCTCCCAAGGCTGACGGGAAGAAGAAGGGGGAAGGTCCGAGATGCTTCAAGTGCGGGAAGGTTGGGCACTTCAAGAAGGAATGCCCAGTTGTTACTCAATCGGGGCATGTTGCTGGAAAGGTGGAAGTGGAGGCCAGGCACATTGATGGAGGATTGGGAGGAGCCTTCTCGGCTTCGGTTGAAGCCTCGGCAACTATCAACTATCAAGAGGACTGGATCGTGGACTCGGGGTGTGGTCATCACCTCACCGGAGATGAGTCGAAGCTTTCATCAGCACAACCCTATACAGGTAACAATGCTATCATCACCGCTGATAATACTGTGCATCCAGTCGAGAAGGTGGGGGTTGTTTCTTTGGGCAGTGATAGAGGGCCACTTACCTTGAAGAGTGTCTATCATGTGCCCGGGATGAAGAAAAACCTCTTCTCAGTAACCAACGCTGTTGACGCTGGGTATCACGTTCTGTTCGGCCCAACAGAAGTGAAATTTCTACGAAATGTAGAGGCCGTGAAGGCGGAGGTCGTTCATGTTGGGAGACGGGCAAAGGACTTGTTCGTTTTGTCGACAAGTTCCTACATCGACAAGATGAAGACGAATGATGGTGCCGTGATATGGCATGAGAGGTTGGGGCATGTAGGGATGGACAAGCTGAAAGCAATGGCGGTGAAAGGTCTTGTCAAGGGCCTGCCAAGTCTATCTTCCTACGGAGAAGGTCACGTTTGCGCGGGATGTCAGTTCGGCAAGTCTCATCGACTACCGTTTGACAAGTCACAGACAAGGTGTAGTCAGCCGTTGGAGTGCATCCATGGTGACTTGATGGGACCAACTGCTACCCCAAGCCTCGGAGGCAGCAGGTATATGCTGGTGCTGATCGATGATTACACCAGATATGTCTGGGTTTATTTCCTGAAGGAGAAGGCGGAAGCGTTTGCCAAGTTTGTGGAGTTCAAGGAGCTCGTGGAAGGTCGGCTGAATCTGCGGATCAAGAAGCTGAGGACGGACAACGGAGGAGAGTTCACCTCTGCTGAGTTCTCCAGTTTTTGCAGGAAGGCAGGCATCCGGAGGGAGCTTACTTGTGCATATACTCCACAGCAGAACAGTGTTGCAGAGCGGAAGATCCGTCATCTGACGGAGACCTGCAAGTATTGGCTGCATGCCAAGAGTATCCCAAAGTCCTTCTGGGCGGAGGGAATGTCTTGTGCTGCTTACGTCATCAACAGGATGCCTCTGAGCCCCATCAACATGTTGACCCCGCATGAGATGATGTTCAAGGAGAAGCCAAGCGTGGCACACCTTCGGGTGTTCGGTTCCACCTGTTACGTGCACATCCCTGATGCTCTTCGGACAAAGCTAGAAGCGAAGGCTAGGAAGCTAGTCTTTGTGGGATACGATGAGAGGAATAAAGGGTGGAAGTGCATGGACCCGGAGACGCGGAGATTTGTTGTATCTCGCGACGTCGTGTTCGATGAGGTGACATCTTACAGGGGGTCCTCTGGAGTGGAGTTACCAGAGAGCAGGGTGGAGGAGCCGGAGCAAGCTGTGGAAAATCTTCAGGTGGAGCTACCTGTGTCACCAGGTGGTCCATCGTCTTCTAGTTCTGAGACGGGAGCTTCTGGTTCAGGGAGCAGGGGGAGCAATGCTCCTAGCACATCTGGAAGAGGAGCTAGGGAAGAAGCAGCTGAAGATGATGCGGTTCAGGGGAAGGAGCTGAGGAGATCGAAGCGAGCGATCATCGTCCCTGATCGCTATACAGGAGGAAACACAGTGAGCTTTGTCTCATGTTTCTTCGCTGGTCCCTTAGATGAGAGGGAACCGTCGAGCTTTGAGAAGGCCAGAGGCGTGAAGGAGTGGGATGTTGCAATGCAAGAAGAGATGTCAGCTCTTGAGAAGAATGAGACCTGGTCTCTTGTGCCCAAGCCTAAGGGCACCACTCCTGTTACATGCAAGTGGGTCTACAAGCTGAAGAAGAAGGCTGACGGTAGTATCGAGCGGTACAAGGCTCGCCTTGTAGCTCGGGGGTTCTCGCAGCAATACGGTGAAGATTACGAGGAGACTTTCAGTCCGGTGGCAAAAATGACTTCAGTTCGTTTTATTATTGCCTTGGCGGCGTTCAGTGGATGGAAGATTTGGCAGCTCGACGTCAAGAACGCCTTCTTGTACGGTGAGATTGACAAGGATATCTTCATGGTCCAGCCTCCAGGCTTTGTGTCTGAAGATTTTCCGGAGCATGTCTGCAAGTTGAAGAAGGCCCTGTATGGGTTGAAGCAAGCGCCGAGGGCGTGGTATGGGAAGATCGCAGAATATCTCTTATTCTGTGGATTTGGGGCTTCAGACTCAGACTCAAGCTTGTTCGTCAAGAAGAGCGGGGAGCTTCAAGTCATCGTGCTGTTATACGTCGACGATATGATCGTGACGGGGAACTCGAAGGAGGAGGTAGCGCAGCTTCGGGCCGAGCTGTCTATCAGGTTCGAGATGAAGGACTTAGGTGAACTTCACCATTTCCTTGGACTCGAGGTGCAGAGGAAGGAAGGTGGAGTGCTGGTGACCCAGGCCGGCTATGCGGAGCGAATCGTGGAGCGATTCGGCATGAAGGAAGGGAAGTGCACTTCCACACCTCTGGATAAAGCTATGAAGCTTCGGAAGGATGAGGGGAGGATCATGCAAGATCCGTTGGTGTTCCGAGCTCTAGTTGGGAGCTTGATTTATCTGACGATCACGAGGCCGGATATTGCATATGCAGTTGGCAGAGTGAGTCGATATATGGCGGAGCCACGGGTACCTCATCTGCTAGCGGCCAAGAACATTCTGAAGTATGTCAAGGCGACCTCGGACATGGGTCTCCTGTACCGGAGGGATGCGGACTTCAAGGTGCACGGGTTCATGGATGCTGACTACGGGGGAGATTCGGATGATCGGAAGTCAACGTCTGGATTCGTCTTCATGGCGGGCCCCACAGCTATTTCATGGTGCAGCAAGAAACAAGATTCCGTGTCAGTCTCTACCACGGAAGCGGAATACAAGGCTTCGGCTTTGGCAGCTCAAGAAGCCATCTGGCTTAGGAGGTTGGTGGGAGACGTCCATAAGGAGGTTTGGGAGCCGACTCTGCTACGCGGTGACAACGAGAGTGCTCTCAAACTGGTAACCAATCCAGTTTGTCACGCGAGGACCAAGCATATCGAGATCGAGCATCACTTCATACGGGAGAAGGTGCTGGAGGGATCTCTTTCGGTCGGGCATGTGCGGAGTGCGGACAATGTCGCAGACATCTTCACAAAGGCGCTGGCAAAGGGGCCGTTCACACGGCTAAGGAGCTTACTGGGGCTGGTTTCAACTTCCCACTTCAAGGGGGAGTGTTGAAATTGTTGAAGTGGAAGTTTGGAGGCTTTTGGATCTGGGCGGTCTGGGTGAGGTCGGGCGGTCTGGCGAGTTCGCGCGAACTAACGGTCTGATTCTGCGGTCAGGCAAGTTTGCCGACTTGGCGGTCTGGATCGGCGGTTTGGCATGATCTGTGCCTAGTCGCGGTCTCCCGGGTTGACTGTTGGTCTGGTCCAAAGTCTGCTGGAGGAGGAGCCGCGCGGTCTGTGCGTGATCGCGTGGCAGGCTGTCCTCTTCAAGGCTGTGGCGGTCTGGTGTGACCGCACAGCTTGATCAAGGTTCTCTTCAGGATGCGGTCTGATAGCTGACCGGGCCTTCTGGGAGAGTTCGCGGACTAAGGGTCTTAGTCGCGCGGTCTCAGCTCGCGGTCTCAGGAGGAGGCTGGCTTGCGAGCTGGTTGCTGTTCGCGGTCTCAGGAGGAGATCGGCATGCGGACAGGAGTTCGCGGTCTGATGGCGAGCTGACTGTGTTCGCGGTCTCGTGCGAACACAGGTGGTGAACAGCTTCGGGCGGTCTGGCGATCTTCGTTGAAGTCGCGATCTGCCGTGAGAGCAGCGGTCTCTCATGGCTGATGTGTGAAGCTGGCGGGTTCACCAAAATGAAGCAGGAGTTCGGCTGCTGATCGCGGGTTGACCGGTTTGGTCACGCGGTCTGAGGGGTGGTGATCCTATCTCATAGGGTGGTGACTGGATCAGGTCGCATGCCTATAAATAGGAGGCCACTGTAGCAGCAAAAAGAACACACCAAGTGTAAGCTGAGTTCGCGTCTCTCTTGCGGTCTGTGTTTTCTGACCGGGCGGTCTCTGATCGAATTCTTCTTGTGCAGCTTCTGCGGATAGTGCGGGCAGCAGCGATCACCTCTTCCTCTGAAAGTGTTCGGGCGGTCTGCGGCTTGGAGTTGTGTTGCTGGAGTTTGGGAAGATCAGGAGGTCGAAAGAAGGGAGCGGTCTGTGCAGCGGTTTGGTGGTGGTCTGAGGTCGGCAGGGTGTTGCGGTCTAGCAACAGGAGGAGATCGCAAGGGAGATCGCGCGGTCTGTGCAAGAGAGGTCGCGCGGGTTGTGCGGTCTGAAGTCTTCAGTATTCTTCTCTGTATTGGTTCTGGAGTGTTGTGCTGACGAAATCATGTCTCGTCAAGCATGTCTTGCCCTGTAACTGAAGTTAGAAAATCAATAAAGATCAATTGTTTTGCCCCAAATTGTTTCTGGTTGTTTTGGCTTGTAACTCTAGTTGTTATTCCTGCTTGCTCTCACAAGGTCCGGAAAAAAGTTCACATGGTATCAGAGGGAGGTTGGAGTGGTTAGAGCAGTGAATAACTTAGAGTAGCCATCGCCTTTGTGAAGAAGGAACCAGAGGGAAAACAATGGAAGGCGGATTTGCAAGAGGTCTTGGGATTGATATGCTTACTTCGACCAACTTTAAGAAGTGGAGGTCATGTATGCAGAGCTATCTTCTAGGGGAGGACCTCTGGGAGGTTGTTGGAGGAGATGCAACTGAAGAGGTGAAGGCAACGGAAGCAGGTGATAATGGTCCGGCTGTGAGGGCGTGGAGAAAGACCAATGCTAAAGCCGAGTTCACCTTGAAGCGTGCCATTTCACCGGAACTATTTGATCACATCTTAGGGTGTGGATCAGCTGCCGAAATCTGGAGAGCCCTGGATGGGCTGCTTAACAAGAAGAATGTGGCGAGGCTGCAGTTCTTGGAGAATGAGCTGGCAAGGTCGGCTCAGGGTGATCTTTCTATCTCAAACTTCTTTCTGAAGATGAAGAACCTCTGCGCTGAGATATCAGCCCTGGATCCTGATGAGCCTATCTCTGAGGCGAAGCTGAAGAGGCACATCATCCGCGGCCTGCGGAAGGAATATGTTGCCTTTGTGACGTCAGTGCAGGGATGGGCAAATCAGCCGTCTCTGCTAGAGCTGGAGAATCTGCTAGCTTCGCAGGAAAGTCTGGCAAGGCAGATGGCGGGAGTGTCAGTGACTGGGGGAGACGGCGAGGTGCTCTTCTCAGGGAAGAAGAAGAAGTGGGAGAAGAAGAAAAAGATCGCGGGAGGCTATGGGCCTTCAACTTCTGGGCAGCAGGAAAGGGGGTATGCTCCCAAGGCTGACGGGAAGAAGAAGGGGGAAGGTCCGAGATGCTTCAAGTGCGGGAAGGTTGGGCACTTCAAGAAGGAATGCCCAGTTGTTACTCAATCGGGGCATGTTGCTGGAAAGGTGGAAGTGGAGGCCAGGCACATTGATGGAGGATTGGGAGGAGCCTTCTCGGCTTCGGTTGAAGCCTCGGCAACTATCAACTATCAAGAGGACTGGATCGTGGACTCGGGGTGTGGTCATCACCTCACCGGAGATGAGTCGAAGCTTTCATCAGCACAACCCTATACAGGTAACAATGCTATCATCACCGCTGATAATACTGTGCATCCAGTCGAGAAGGTGGGGGTTGTTTCTTTGGGCAGTGATAGAGGGCCACTTACCTTGAAGAGTGTCTATCATGTGCCCGGGATGAAGAAAAACCTCTTCTCAGTAACCAACGCTGTTGACGCTGGGTATCACGTTCTGTTCGGCCCAACAGAAGTGAAATTTCTACGAAATGTAGAGGCCGTGAAGGCGGAGGTCGTTCATGTTGGGAGACGGGCAAAGGACTTGTTCGTTTTGTCGACAAGTTCCTACATCGACAAGATGAAGACGAATGATGGTGCCGTGATATGGCATGAGAGGTTGGGGCATGTAGGGATGGACAAGCTGAAAGCAATGGCGGTGAAAGGTCTTGTCAAGGGCCTGCCAAGTCTATCTTCCTACGGAGAAGGTCACGTTTGCGCGGGATGTCAGTTCGGCAAGTCTCATCGACTACCGTTTGACAAGTCACAGACAAGGTGTAGTCAGCCGTTGGAGTGCATCCATGGTGACTTGATGGGACCAACTGCTACCCCAAGCCTCGGAGGCAGCAGGTATATGCTGGTGCTGATCGATGATTACACCAGATATGTCTGGGTTTATTTCCTGAAGGAGAAGGCGGAAGCGTTTGCCAAGTTTGTGGAGTTCAAGGAGCTCGTGGAAGGTCGGCTGAATCTGCGGATCAAGAAGCTGAGGACGGACAACGGAGGAGAGTTCACCTCTGCTGAGTTCTCCAGTTTTTGCAGGAAGGCAGGCATCCGGAGGGAGCTTACTTGTGCATATACTCCACAGCAGAACAGTGTTGCAGAGCGGAAGATCCGTCATCTGACGGAGACCTGCAAGTATTGGCTGCATGCCAAGAGTATCCCAAAGTCCTTCTGGGCGGAGGGAATGTCTTGTGCTGCTTACGTCATCAACAGGATGCCTCTGAGCCCCATCAACATGTTGACCCCGCATGAGATGATGTTCAAGGAGAAGCCAAGCGTGGCACACCTTCGGGTGTTCGGTTCCACCTGTTACGTGCACATCCCTGATGCTCTTCGGACAAAGCTAGAAGCGAAGGCTAGGAAGCTAGTCTTTGTGGGATACGATGAGAGGAATAAAGGGTGGAAGTGCATGGACCCGGAGACGCGGAGATTTGTTGTATCTCGCGACGTCGTGTTCGATGAGGTGACATCTTACAGGGGGTCCTCTGGAGTGGAGTTACCAGAGAGCAGGGTGGAGGAGCCGGAGCAAGCTGTGGAAAATCTTCAGGTGGAGCTACCTGTGTCACCAGGTGGTCCATCGTCTTCTAGTTCTGAGACGGGAGCTTCTGGTTCAGGGAGCAGGGGGAGCAATGCTCCTAGCACGTCTGGAAGAGGAGCTAGGGAAGAAGCAGCTGAAGATGATGCGGTTCAGGGGAAGGAGCTGAGGAGATCGAAGCGAGCGATCATCGTCCCTGATCGCTATACAGGAGGAAACACAGTGAGCTTTGTCTCATGTTTCTTCGCTGGTCCCTTAGATGAGAGGGAACCGTCGAGCTTTGAGAAGGCCAGAGGCGTGAAGGAGTGGGATGTTGCAATGCAAGAAGAGATGTCAGCTCTTGAGAAGAATGAGACCTGGTCTCTTGTGCCCAAGCCTAAGGGCACCACTCCTGTTACATGCAAGTGGGTCTACAAGCTGAAGAAGAAGGCTGACGGTAGTATCGAGCGGTACAAGGCTCGCCTTGTAGCTCGGGGGTTCTCGCAGCAATACGGTGAAGATTACGAGGAGACTTTCAGTCCGGTGGCAAAAATGACTTCAGTTCGTTTTATTATTGCCTTGGCGGCGTTCAGTGGATGGAAGATTTGGCAGCTCGACGTCAAGAACGCCTTCTTGTACGGTGAGATTGACAAGGATATCTTCATGGTCCAGCCTCCAGGCTTTGTGTCTGAAGATTTTCCGGAGCATGTCTGCAAGTTGAAGAAGGCCCTGTATGGGTTGAAGCAAGCGCCGAGGGCGTGGTATGGGAAGATCGCAGAATATCTCTTATTCTGTGGATTTGGGGCTTCAGACTCAGACTCAAGCTTGTTCGTCAAGAAGAGCGGGGAGCTTCAAGTCATCGTGCTGTTATACGTCGACGATATGATCGTGACGGGGAACTCGAAGGAGGAGGTAGCGCAGCTTCGGGCCGAGCTGTCTATCAGGTTCGAGATGAAGGACTTAGGTGAACTTCACCATTTCCTTGGACTCGAGGTGCAGAGGAAGGAAGGTGGAGTGCTGGTGACCCAGGCCGGCTATGCGGAGCGAATCGTGGAGCGATTCGGCATGAAGGAAGGGAAGTGCACTTCCACACCTCTGGATAAAGCTATGAAGCTTCGGAAGGATGAGGGGAGGATCATGCAAGATCCGTTGGTGTTCCGAGCTCTAGTTGGGAGCTTGATTTATCTGACGATCACGAGGCCGGATATTGCATATGCAGTTGGCAGAGTGAGTCGATATATGGCGGAGCCACGGGTACCTCATCTGCTAGCGGCCAAGAACATTCTGAAGTATGTCAAGGCGACCTCGGACATGGGTCTCCTGTACCGGAGGGATGCGGACTTCAAGGTGCACGGGTTCATGGATGCTGACTACGGGGGAGATTCGGATGATCGGAAGTCAACGTCTGGATTCGTCTTCATGGCGGGCCCCACAGCTATTTCATGGTGCAGCAAGAAACAAGATTCCGTGTCAGTCTCTACCACGGAAGCGGAATACAAGGCTTCGGCTTTGGCAGCTCAAGAAGCCATCTGGCTTAGGAGGTTGGTGGGAGACGTCCATAAGGAGGTTTGGGAGCCGACTCTGCTACGCGGTGACAACGAGAGTGCTCTCAAACTGGTAACCAATCCAGTTTGTCACGCGAGGACCAAGCATATCGAGATCGAGCATCACTTCATACGGGAGAAGGTGCTGGAGGGATCTCTTTCGGTCGGGCATGTGCGGAGTGCGGACAATGTCGCAGACATCTTCACAAAGGCGCTGGCAAAGGGGCCGTTCACACGGCTAAGGAGCTTACTGGGGCTGGTTTCAACTTCCCACTTCAAGGGGGAGTGTTGAAATTGTTGAAGTGGAAGTTTGGAGGCTTTTGGATCTGGGCGGTCTGGGTGAGGTCGGGCGGTCTGGCGAGTTCGCGCGAACTAACGGTCTGATTCTGCGGTCAGGCAAGTTTGCCGACTTGGCGGTCTGGATCGGCGGTTTGGCATGATCTGTGCCTAGTCGCGGTCTCCCGGGTTGACTGTTGGTCTGGTCCAAAGTCTGCTGGAGGAGGAGCCGCGCGGTCTGTGCGTGATCGCGTGGCAGGCTGTCCTCTTCAAGGCTGTGGCGGTCTGGTGTGACCGCACAGCTTGATCAAGGTTCTCTTCAGGATGCGGTCTGATAGCTGACCGGGCCTTCTGGGAGAGTTCGCGGACTAAGGGTCTTAGTCGCGCGGTCTCAGCTCGCGGTCTCAGGAGGAGGCTGGCTTGCGAGCTGGTTGCTGTTCGCGGTCTCAGGAGGAGATCGGCATGCGGACAGGAGTTCGCGGTCTGATGGCGAGCTGACTGTGTTCGCGGTCTCGTGCGAACACAGGTGGTGAACAGCTTCGGGCGGTCTGGCGATCTTCGTTGAAGTCGCGATCTGCCGTGAGAGCAGCGGTCTCTCATGGCTGATGTGTGAAGCTGGCGGGTTCACCAAAATGAAGCAGGAGTTCGGCTGCTGATCGCGGGTTGACCGGTTTGGTCACGCGGTCTGAGGGGTGGTGATCCTATCTCATAGGGTGGTGACTGGATCAGGTCGCATGCCTATAAATAGGAGGCCACTGTAGCAGCAAAAAGAACACACCAAGTGTAAGCTGAGTTCGCGTCTCTCTTGCGGTCTGTGTTTTCTGACCGGGCGGTCTCTGATCGAATTCTTCTTGTGCAGCTTCTGCGGATAGTGCGGGCAGCAGCGATCACCTCTTCCTCTGAAAGTGTTCGGGCGGTCTGCGGCTTGGAGTTGTGTTGCTGGAGTTTGGGAAGATCAGGAGGTCGAAAGAAGGGAGCGGTCTGTGCAGCGGTTTGGTGGTGGTCTGAGGTCGGCAGGGTGTTGCGGTCTAGCAACAGGAGGAGATCGCAAGGGAGATCGCGCGGTCTGTGCAAGAGAGGTCGCGCGGGTTGTGCGGTCTGAAGTCTTCAGTATTCTTCTCTGTATTGGTTCTGGAGTGTTGTGCTGACGAAATCATGTCTCGTCAAGCATGTCTTGCCCTGTAACTGAAGTTAGAAAATCAATAAAGATCAATTGTTTGCCCCAAATTGTTTCTGGTTGTTTTGGCTTGTAACTCTAGTTGTTATTCCTGCTTGCTCTCACAAGGTCCGGAAAAAAGTTCACAGGCGCGACTCTTCTTCAAACATGTGGTGAAGTATTGGGGGTTGCCGAAGAACATTGTGAGCGATCGAGACCCTCGCTTCACCGGGAAGCTATGGACAGAGTTGTTCAAGCTACTTGGATCGAAGCTGAATTTTTCCACTAGCTTCCACCCTCAATCCGATGGGCAGACCGAGAGGGTGAATGCGTTGTTGGAGTGCTACTTGCGGCACTTTGTGAGTGCCAACCAGAAAGACTGGGCCAAGCTTATGGATGTTGCCCAATTTTCCTACAACCTGCAGCGGAGTGAGGCCACGGGGAGGAGTCCATTTGAACTTGCCACGGGAAGACAACCCCTCACTCCACAAACATTGGCGACCACGACGGATGATGGAAGGAGCCCAGGTGCCTGGAAGATGGCTAAGTCATGGGAAGAACATGCAGACTTAGCTAGGTCGTGCTTGGAGAAAGCCCGCAAGAGGATGAAGAAGTGGGCCGATGCAAAGCGGCGACACACGGAATATTCGGTAGGAGATAAGGTGATGGTGAAGCTCTTACCCCAGCAGTTCAAGGCTTTGCGTAGTGTACACAAAGGCTTGGTACGGAGATACGAAGGTCCATTCCCGGTCATGGCTAAGGTGGGTAAGGTTTCTTATCGCCTTGACTTACCAAACTCTTTGAAGATACATCCGGTGTTTCATGCGAGTATGCTCAAACCATATTACGGGGATAATGAGGATCTTCAAAGAGGAGAATCTCAAAGGGCGCCTCCAGTGATGACAAAATCTTTTGACAAAGAGATCGAAGAGGTGCTAACAAAAAGAGTAGTGCGAAGAAGAGGTGTGCAACCTTGCACACAGTACTTGATCAAGTGGAAGGGATTGCCAGAGTCTGAAACTACTTGGGAGACATTAGAAGATTTGTGGCAGTTCAAGGACATTCTTCAGCAGTACGAGGCGACGAGGGCGTCGCCAGGCTAGGTGGGGGAGGATGTCTCGCCCGGGGTTAATGCCCAGGAGGATTCTAGAGAAATCTAGGTCCTTGGAGAAGCATGTACATAGAAGAACTCTGGAAAAATGTGGAAGCTCTCTAGAATGATCTCTTGGGAACATTCTAGAGAACTCGGGAAGATTGTATATTCATGAAGGTTGTAGAATAGTCTAGAAACTTAGGCATTCTAGATCCTTCCATCTTTTGGAGGGAAATTCTTTTGGGGCCTATAAAAGGGGAAGGCCCCCTCATTTGTAAGCATCCAAGTTTTGGAGAAGCAATAGAGTTCTTTGAGTTTCCTTTGCAATTGTGAGTTCTCTTGAGTTCTACTTAGCATTCGTTCTTCATCACCACCTAGTTCTTGCAGGAGAGGCTGACTTAGCTTGGCTACGCGGAGTGGCAAGGAGGAGCTAAGGCCGCACGGGAGCTTGTAAGAAGACAAGTCCGTGACATCCCGGCTCTTTCTTCCTCTTCCAGTTATCAATGAGAATGCATTAATATTTATTTCATGTTTTCAAATGACTGCAGTTTATATAGAAATTTTACAGGAAGAAGCATATTAATTAGCCTGTGGGGTATATCTTTTTTAGATTTCTTGGAGTTATGTTTAAAATAAGTCATTTTTAATATCTATGTGATAAAGATTTAGTTATAGAAAAATATTAATTTGTGTAATTTACTTTCTACGGCTTTGGTCATGAGATGGGCATGACTGAGGAATTATATTTATGTGTATACATTAAAATTTATCATTAGGGTATTTAGATAATTAATAGTAATAATATATTTAACCGTTCTTCCACTTACAATATCAATGATGTGTGCAATCTGCTTTAATGTGGGCGCAACCCGCTTCAATACGAGTGCAATTTGCTTGCATGTTGGCACAGCCCGCTGCCATACGGCTTGAATGCGGGATAAGTTTGCCCGAGAGCATTGAGCTCAGGCAAGTTGCTAAAACAGGTAGTGAGTGTCAGCTTTACTAAATCTATTTTCACTTCCATCCCAAATACTGATCTCCGGATATTCTTTCCATGTGTTGATTTAACACTTCCATTTAAATTAAGTTGGACGTAACCTGATTTTATTTGGTAATATACAAATATATGATCTTATATAGATGAGTTCTTAATGACAATACTTTTTGATTTTAGAATATGCATTACACATGCACCCGGCTATCATGGAGCGTCTATGTACGCTCGAATAGTATCTGAATTATATATCCGTTCGTGGGTGAGCGTAGTTGAGCGAATGTATTTGTACTGGTGAAAACCATTTGGATCTCCGCGGAGAGCCATTTGGATCTCCACGGAGATCCAAATTGTCGCCGCGGTGATAAAAATTGTCACTGCAAAGAGCATTCCTCTTTCTCTTCCTCCATTTTTTTTCTTCCTTTCCCTCTTTTCTCTTCCACTCCCCCCCTTTCCTTCTCCTCCCCCTCATTTTTCTCCTCCCCCTCTTTTCTTTCTCTCCCCCCTCCCCCCTTTTTCCTCCTCATACCAGAGTAGAACCCGGCGGCCCCCCCATTAGATTTCCTTACACTCGTCAAGCCGATGATTAGTTATCCCCCACAACGGATCGACAACAGATCCACTGTGGGGGGAATGACACTTTATTATGCAGAGCCCTGACACGCCATCTGATTTGATGTAAGATCAGCGCTACACTTATTTAATCTTTTTATTTCTGAATATTATTGCTTATGGTTTGGGGTGCCAATATGAGATTCTGCATAGCATTTTATGGCTCAAATTTGACGACCTTCCTGACCTTTCTAGGGAAAACCCTCAATAAGAAAGTAGTAGGGCTTTCCCGATGTTTTCTAAATTGGGATACCATGTTCTCAGAGGACTTTTGTAGATTGTTTTTTTTACCTATTTAAAGTTTGTTGCCCATGAATAATAATGTCGTGACATAATTGCTATAACCCATTTAACTATGGCTCAACATGACTTGAAATTTTGTACCCAAGCAAACTAGGACCTGAGGGGAAGATAAATTAGAGATTTTTGGAGTGCTTTTCCCTAAAGAATTTGTAAACATTTAATAAGCTTGCATTAAATAAATTAATGGAATTATTTCGGGGTTAATGATGAAATAAGAATCGTATTTTTTGGTGGAAGCATTAATATGATAACATACATTTGTGGTTAAAATTGGAAGTTACTTGGTGGCTGTTTGCTTCACCTTTTTTATATTCATCCTTTTTAGAGTTATTAAACACCTCAAAACAACCAGAATGCTTCAAGCCAAAGTTTGAATGCCATATACTATTCACCGTGTAAGAACCCCTTCCCGGTAATAGTGTATGGACTAGGGTATTCTTATGCCCAGAGTAGTTGCCAAGTAGTAGTGTTAGAATTGAGTTAACCTCTACTTCCCGACACTTGCTCCGTAAGGCGAGACATCATTACATCACAGTAAGACCAACATATAAAGAATTTATGTGAGACAGATAAATTCCTAATTCACATTTTTAAACATAAGGACATAAAGTCTAGGATTACAGCGGAAAACAAGGGCTAAGACATGCCCTAGAAAGAAAGATACTAGGGCTAAGACATGCCCTTACTCAAGAACAAGATACAAGGAGTAGAAACAAATGCTCACATCTCTCGGCAAAGTCTCGGGTCAGGAGTAGTCCCTATCGGAGTCTTCATCACCACTTCAATGTTATCGGGCTGGGGGTGGTACTGCGGGCTCGACTGCTGTAGGGGATCCTAGAGAGGATTGTAACAAATCATTAGTTAATTTTACTAAGTGTATTTCCTTCCATTCCCACAATGCATCCTAAATAATCAGGTTGAGGTATGGGTAAAAGTGCACAAGCGGTAGTATAAGTAAACTGAGTAGTGAGAAAGAGAGCGTTTATGTTATGAAATAGAAGGTAAGTGTTCGAACCAAAAATGTACCAAGTCCACACTTGCTCTTGCTGGAGAAGGAAGGAGAAAACTGTTGGATGATTGGTTACTTTGAGCTACAAGTGAAAGAGTGAGAGAGGAGAAAAAAGAGGTAGCGAGGTCTCCTGAAAAGAGAGACGGCGAGGTCTCCTGAAGGGAGACAAAGAGGTCTCCGTGGTCTCAAAAACTGGAGACCGCTCAAGTCACTAGATGGGAGCTGGAAACCTCCCGAAGATCCCCAACTGGTGCCCCTTCTCCTATATTTATAGGCGCGAGGGTCTGCCCGAATGGGCAGGTCTAAAAGTAACGGGCTGCCGGACTTGCTGAGACCGTCTGGACCTGCTGAGATCGTCTGGACTCGCTGAGATCGTCTGGACCTGCTGAGATCGTCTGGACTCGCTGAGATCGTCTGGACCTGCTGAGATCGTCTGGACCCAAAATCACCTGAAGAGAGAGATTATAACATCCCCCAAACGACTAGACCCCTAGGACGGTTTTGTCATGACTAGGTCATGACAAAACCCTAGGATGCGCGAAGAGAACATAAGAGTATAGGCTCGAGGCGAAAATCACCATGGTCCGTGGATAGTGATTTCCGGTTACCAAGCCTAGGGTTGGCCTTAGGGCATCACCGTGACCCATGACCCCACCATGACATGACTAACCCAATAAGAGGGTCCTCCATAATACCCCAATTATCCAACCGTAGAAAGAAGAGAGTATATTGAATGTTGCGCTAGTGCCGACGCTAGAGACTAGCACTGACGTTAGTGGTGGTTTAGTCGGACCGTTGAGACGAACACAGAACTGCTGAGACGAACCAAATATCATCGAAACACTAGCGCAGGCGCTAGCGCTAGTGGTGGTGCAAGTGCTAACGCTGGCGATAGCGCTTCCGCCTAGGGGCTGCCTAACCGGCGAGCGTTACGCCGTCGAGATGCTAGCGCTGGCGCTAGCACTATCGCCGACAGTAGCTCAATCGCCGGGAGGCGGATGGGACTCATTTTGCTGGCCAAATTCATGGCCAAGGGAGTCTAAAAGTCCTCCCAATTGATGAGGATTCATTCCCCCATCAATTAGGAGAATATTAAAGGGTTTTCCAACTCTTATGGGTGATGAATTGGGTGACCTTTGGAGATGACTGAAATTTTCACCATGAATGGTGTTAATGGAGGAATCCTAAGCTTCATCTCCTCCCCACTAGGATTTGGTTCTATATAAGGGCTCAAGGGGTGAAGGGAATGAGTTTCCCCCACTTTTCTAGAAGATTTCTCCTACCTAAGCACCTACCGGCATGGCACCCAAGAGCTCTCAACCAACCGTGGCAGACCGGTGATCGGCATGACTACAAGCCATAATTCAGGTCCTCTCCTCTCATCTATTTTTTAGTGGGTAAATCTCTTCATTTTGGCCACTAGATTTGGGGCCAATTGGTCTTGGATCGGCATGGACGAAAGCTTGTGTTCAAGCTTTTCATCTCTTGTTCAAATTCTCGATTCCAGCCGCCTCTGGCCGGCCAACAACCATACATCGCCGGCCGCCACCTCAACGGAGGTGGTGGAGGCATTGGCCGACCGGGAGAGCATTTAGGTGGCCGGGAAATCACCTCCCAAGTTGTTATGGGACGGGACAACCGTGGTCATTGGCTGATTGGAAAATATGAAGGGATGCCCTTCGTTTGTGCTTTACGATCTGTGCAAGTTTATGTAATGATATATTTGATATTCCTGTTTATGTTCCTTTACTGGCCGTAGTTAAAAGTAATTATAGAAAATACTTAGAGCCCTTTACTGAAAAAGTGATCTATACCAAACTTGTAGCCCCTGAAGACTACTTTAATTTAAAATTAATTTGAGCCGATTTGGCCCACCGGTTTGACTGCAACACACAAAATGGTGCAACCTGTACATAGGGTTGACCTGAGAATGATTTGACTGCCCCCATTAATCCATATGTCCAAATGCTTTGAAATTTGGAGCATAGGTTAGATTTATCCTTAAACTCAACATATCCAAAAATGGAAATTTTTGGAGAAACTTTTTCTATAGTTTTTGTATACATTTAATAATTCATATGTAATATTTAATTATTGGGTCTAATGATATCAAAACCTCTCCAATTTTTGGTGGGTGGTTCTTAGGGTCATGATATGATTTTGGTAAAAATTTCATCCCATTTGGGATTGAATCGGTAGGGTAATTAAGTAACCCAAACTTGGTCAAACAATGGTAATTTAGATCAAAAGTGCACTTGATGGATTTGGGAGATCAACCCTCATCCAGATGTTGTGAAACTTTGACCATTGACTTAGTGTCATATAAAATACACCCACACGTGTTTTTGCATGGTTTAGGGTGGATGTGCCCTAGGACCCTAGTTCAAACCTTAGGGTTGTCAATCGAACCTATTGAGGGTCATATGGTCATATGTCGTCGGATTGACTTGGAACTTGGTAGAGAGTTTCATGGGGTGGAAATAAGCCCTGGATAATTTATCTGGAATTTTGAGGAACATTTATCCCCTCTGAATTAGTTGAGAAGTAATTAGGGTACTTTCTTATATTAAGAATTTACATAATCATAGTACCTTGGATGTTCATGAAATTTTGGCAGTAAGTTTATATGGATGGTATTATTCTCTGATAATTTTGTTACAAATTTTGGATTGATATATGTAGTACTTCATTCATAGCCCCAATATTTACCCTAGTTGTAGGAAAATCAATTTATGGGTTTAATACTCTTTGAAAAATTATGGAAATTGGTCAGAGGACTTGTTATGCCGAACCATAATTTGTTAATTTTAGAATAAGTTTTGAAGTTATTTATATATGGTTTTATTCGCAAAGTGCCCTATGATTTGTTTGTTTAAATAAAGGACTAATATGGTCAAATGGACTTATAAAATTATGGAACTCCATCAGTGAACTTTTCTGACCGTTTTGGACACCATATAATTTTCTTGCAATTGTTGAATGAGAATTTCTAGTAGCTTCTTTGTTAATCCGTGATCTTCATAAATTAGTTTATATTTTAATTGAGGTCAAAATCTTTCCGAAAAATTGTGAAATTTGGGTTTGGTTATTATTTTACTGTTATCTCGTCGTACAAATTTTAGTGAAGCCATACCATGTCAGAAAACTATACTTGATGTACAAAATCTTAGGTTCCCTGATTTTGGAGAAATTATAATAAATACCAAATTGTGTAGAAAAATTATGAATTTCTGGAGATGGTGTTAAAATATTATAACACACCCCCAATAATAATCTTGGGTCATTCGGATGATTGTTTGGAGTACCTCTGCTCATGCACCTCATGTAGCTCGTTTGGTCTGCGTATAGTAAAATAGTAGAGTTAAGATAACTTGTAGACCATTAGGTGGGAATGGGAGGTAGATGGTGTACCTAGTCCGGTTGAGGAGATTTGAGGTCACCAATAGGAGTCTATACGTTGAGTGTGCCCGATAAGCTAAGGGGCATGGTTGTGTTCGGGATCGACGAAAGATCGCCTTTCCCTTGGAGAGTCATAAAACACTTAGGGTTAACTCAAGTGAAATGGTAAGAGGGGTATGTTCATGGGTAGTTATCAATAATAGTAAGTGTCTTGGAAAGGGTGGTTTGGGCTATCACCCCATCGTACCTCCTAGTACCGCTGCGAGCCCCTCACAGGGTACACCTCAGGAAGTCCAAGATTAACCTTAAATTGTAGGAGTAAATTGTTATGCAAGATTAACTCAATAATACACTTACCCACACCCCGCTGCTGTGGGTGTTGCCTTGTTTGGTCGGACGAGCAGTAGGCTCGGTGGACGTGGTTGTGGACGAGTTTGTCCAGCGAGCGGGTGGCTCGGAAGGTTGTTACGACGGGTGGGTTAGCCCGGGGAGCCTATGGCTCGGAGATACACAGTAATCATATTGCATGCGCATAAAGATGGTGGGTCTTCGGTATAGATGGTCGTTCACACCGACGTCCATACTCTGACTCGACAAGTGTGGATTTGCACTTAGCCAAGAAAGTCTGGTGGTCCAGCCAGTAAGAGTACGCAGGCGCTCCGCGGTTTTGCATTGAGGCATTCAATATGTCTAGGTTAGGTAGTGTGAATACCAACCTACAGGTGGGTGAGGCCCAACCCACCGCTTCTATTTGCCACTAAGGGGTTATCCTAAGAGTCTTGCTAGCTCCAAAAAGGGGAAGCTAATGGTCTGTGCCCATAGAGTCAAAGTGTGTGAGTTGCACTTATGTGATAATAACATTACCCAGCATAACACTGCACGTCATAGCATACACATTGCATTTCAACCCCTACCCCTATCGTATAAATTGGTTATGGGACATTTTATACGATAGGCCTTGCTAAACGACCCATTGGTCTATAGGTTTGTATGAGCATTCATATAAATCAATGGTTACTTTTCTATTATATACCTGTCTTTAACTGACTTTACTTTTCTTTACTTGTTCTTTATTCTGCTTACTTATTGTTTACTGCTTCAATTATATATAAACACCTGCGTAGTGATAGACACTCATGTAGCTATGACATGTCACCTGCTTTGTTTTATACCCCTTACTGTCCTCTGCTTCATCCTCCCTCTAGGTGTCTAGGGCCACTGGGGGTGGATGGGGGGAAACGAGGCTTAGTATTTTGACTAACGGTCGGTGGACCATATCATTTTAGGGGATCTAGGAGACGCAGTACCACCAGAGGCCGGTGCAGATGCAGGCGGTCCAGTCTAGCACGGGAGCGCCAGTCACAGGATCCGTGAGTGTCTTCAGTAGTTTTGCTTCCGCGAGTGATTCTGTAGTGAGGAAATGATGTACCGGGCATGAGCCCTTTATATTGCTACTTTTATGTCAATTATTATTTGTGGACATCTCCTTTTCATTATGATCTATATTTCATGTGATGAGGACTTGAGATTCTTTGCTTCTTTTATACTTTTCTTCTTATGTGATCGATAAGGCCGGCAGGATCGGTGTTTTGTAGTGGCGACCTTCCTGAGTGTTGATGTCACCGCAAAGCGGCAGTTCTGGGCATAAGACCTAGTTTTGTAGCGAAAAAATGGGGTCTTACAGAGATCGCTTACAAAGGGATTGCCCTGGACCGAGACCTCCCGGGGAGAGGTCGCACGGGGCGCAACCTCCTCGGGGTGAGGTTACGACCTACCGGGGCGAGGTCGTGTGGGGCGCAACCTCCCGGGGAGAGGTCACGCGGGGCGCGACCTCCTCGGGGTGAGGTCACGCAGGGCGTGACCTCCTCGTGCGAGGTAGTGTGGGGCGCGACCTCCCAGGGCGCGACCACTCGGGGCGAGGTAGTGAGGGGAGCGACCTCTCGGGTCAAGGTCGCGTGGGGCGTGACCTCCCGGGGCAAGGTTGCGCGGGGCGCGACCTCCTCGTGCTGAGGTCGCTCAGGGCGTGACCTCCCGAGGCGAGGTCGCACAGGGCGCGACCTCCTGGGGTGAGATAGCACAGGGCGCGACCTCCTCGGGTTGAGGTCGCATGGGGTGTGACCTACCGGGGCAAGGTCGCGTGGGGCGCGACCTTCTCGAGCGAGGTCACGCGGGGCGTGACCTCCTCAAGTGAGGTCACGCGGGACGCAACCTCCTCAGGCCGAGGTCGCGCGGGGCACGACTGTTGGATCTTACGGCGCCCTTAGAGGGGGGGGGGGGGGGGGGGGGGGGGGGGGTGAATAAGGGAATAAAATTCTTTTTAAGATTTTCTAGATAATTACTAAGATGTTTTTGATTAATAGGAAATTAGATGACAATTTAGTAATAACAATTTTGCAATAATGAAATTTTACGCCAATTGAGAGAAATCAACTAAACGCAAATATAATCATGATTGCATTATATAAAAAGGGTGTTTACAAAATTTGATTTCAATATCGCTAGAAATCGGAGGCGTACAAAAGTGAATTTCATTTCCTTTTCTATACCGACTTGTATCCCCACAAACCGGTTGGCTTTAGCCTATCCTTCCCCGGATAAAGCCTCAAGCCGCTCTAGCCAATCCAAACTCGGATATGGCCTCGAGCACCCCCTAGATCTAATCCCCTAGACCTAGTCGCCAACTCACGCGGCGAATTCCCCCTAAGCCGCGCAAGGACCTAGTCGCCAAAAACAAGGCGATTTCACTACAAGATACAAATAAAGAAGTGAAGTAAATAACAAGCAAACTCCCTCTTGAGATTTCTGGAGATGAGGATGAAGGATCGCTGAAGCACAAGCGAGGTCGAAGCGATCGTTCTTCGGATGCAGCGTGATGGCTTGCTTCTCCTGAATTTCTTCTTTGGCTTTGATTGGGAGATGATGTTTCGACAGAGTAGCAGCACAAGAGTTTGGGCACAAGTAATGCCTCTGGAAGTTCTAACCCAAAACAAGAGAGAACACATCGTTTTATAGATCTTGGAGCCAGCGCCTGCGGTAGCTGATAGCGCCTGCGGTAGCGTTCGTGTGGAGCGGTTACAAAAACCGTCGGCTGCGTGGCTCTCTGCACGAACTTGAGATAGCGCCTGCATTAGCGATAGCGCTGGCGGTAGCGGTTGTGTTGAGCAGTTACATAACCGTCGAAGGCGTGGCGCTGTGTACGAACTCGAGATAGCGCCAGGCGGTAGAGCTAGTGCTGGCGATAGCGCTAAGGAAACCGCTGAGACAGAAGCTGAGATGAAACCGCTGAGACGGAACCAACTGAGCTAGCGCCTGGCGTTAGCGATATCGCTGGCGTTAGTGCTGGCGTTAGCGATAGCACTGGTGGTAGCGCTGCTCCTTTCAAAAGATTGTTCCAAGCTGCTTTATACCTGTGGAGTATTGCACCTATAGTTCCTGCACACTATAAACACAGTACAAGCAATAACAAATTCAATATGAGATTTGTTATTCTCAAACAAAGGGATGTGACACACATGTCCAACAATCTCTCCCTTTTGATAATAACAAATCCTTTAAGCAAGAAATCAACAATAGTGTTTATAGATAAGATAAGCAAGATAAAAGTGCAACTATAGTAAATGATATGCATGATAATGTGCATACTCCCCCTAACTTAATGCTCCCCCTACATAAATGCAATTTATGTGTTACTCCCCATAAATGATAGATTTCTTGAATTAGTCTCCCCTTATTTATCTATATTTCTCATATATAGATTTCTTCAATTAATCTCCCCCTTTTGGTATTATCAAAAGAAGGTGGGGTGAGGGTAGTAAGGAGGCATTTATATATCATGATCGAGCTTTTCGAAATATAAATAATGATAAAGAGTTTAAGCATAGCATATATAAGAGATTTCAAATATAAAGATAAGAGTTGTAAGCAAGCGGAAGATTATAATAAACATCTTTTTGTAAGCATGAAAAACATAAGTAGAAATATGAGTTTTAGTTCAAAATTGAAAGATGTTTTAACCTTTTTGAAATCTCAAAGTTTTTCATAAAAATACCAAGCATGAAATGAACATATCAAAAAGAGATTATACTATAATGTTACTTAATTCTAAGTTCAAGAAATACCAAAACATTGTAGAGATCATGCTAGGTTATCTAGTGCATTTTTATATAAAGAGTAGTATAGATAAATCATTAGAATCCAATACTCATGAGAAGAAGTGTTATGAAAGATAATGATGTGCACATAAGTGTATTTTGAGCAATGTTAACAATGGATTTAAATCATCAAAATACAAGACATATGTAAAGTAAAGTGCACAATAAAACACAAGTAAATTACTTTCACACACTTTTAATGCACATAATTTTTTTTAACAAAGTGGTGTAATAGCTAAGGTTTGCACAAGCCACTTTACTTTTCTTTCCAAGGTGCTCAACCTCACAATGCTTATGAAGACTTATCAGGAGGTTCAAGTAGTGTTTGGTGGAGTTATATTTGTCTACATATATAATTTTTTGTTCACATTTGTGAGACAACATTCTCCGAATACACTTGTTTTGCAAACCCAATCTTTAACTTAACCACTTTTCTAAATTTCATAAGTGCAATTCAAATGTAGTGTAGACAATAAACTTATGCAAGTTTTAATTCATTGCACAAATACAAAACTCAAGCAAGCATTTTTAGATTTAGACACACATGTTGATTACCAAAATAAGCGAGTGAAATGTATCATTATCAATCATAAAACATTTACTCATACTTAGAGGCATGCTAAGCTTGGTTCTACACATTATTCAATACAATTGATGCACTTTAAATAGATATATCAAAGCATGATAAGCAAAACAATGTTCATAGTAATTTGAAAGAATATGTTTTAACATTGTAAATAATTCTAAATAATAGAATTCATACATGCTTGATATTGGCAATAAAGATCATATAGTTTTTTTTGTTTTATCATTTTTAAATCAAATAAAAACAGAAAATCACAAAAACATATTTTTGTAATTTTTGAATTTTGAATTGTTGTAGTAGATTTTTCATAATATGAATAAAACACAAATAACAAAAAAAAAATATTTTTGTAATTTTGAATTTTGAATTTTTGTAGTTGATTTTTCATAATATGAAGAAAACAAAAATAACAAATGTCAGAAATACAAAAACAAAGTAGTACATATAGACTGAAATATTTTTTAGAGATTTTTAGAAATTTTGAAAATCAGAAAATTCCAACACCCACGCTAGCGCCGGCGCTAGTGATAGCGCGGCAAACAGTACACAATTTTTTAGGAATTTTAAATTTTTGATTTTTGATATTGATTAGGGGTCTTAAGTGTAGTCTTATGCAGAAATTGTATAATATTCAGAGATGTTTTGATTGCTTAAATTGCATAAAACATTAGCGTTTTACATGTTATTCATCCTAAGATGTCTAAGACTCCTAATTCCAATCTTAACATTTGAAACCTTGCATCGGGAAGAGGTTTAGTAAATATATCAGCAAGTTGAGAGTCCGTGCCAATGAAACTAATCCTTACATTTTCCTTTTTAATGTGATCCCTTATGAAATGATGACGCACATCTATATGTTTGGATCTAGAGTGGTGTACCGGATTATTTGTGAGATCAATGGCACTTTTGTTGTCACATTTTAGTTCAATATTTTTTAGATGAAAACCAAAGTCCTCCAAAGTTTGGCTCATCCATAGTGCTTGTGCACAACAACTCCCTAATGCAATGTATTCGGCCTCCGTGGTGGAGAGTGCAACCGAATTTTGTTTCCTACTAGACCATGCAACTAATGAAGGTCCTAGAAAATTACAAGTACCACTAGTGCTTTTTCTATCAAGTGAACAACCGGCATAATCCGAATCGGAATAGCCATGCAATGTAAATGAATCATTATGTGGGTACCATAATCCTAATCTAGATGACCCAATGAGATATCTAAAAATTCGTTTTATCGCTTTTAAATGAGATTCTTTTGGATTGGCTTGAAATCGAGCACATAAGCATACGACAAACATAATATCGGGTCTAGTTGCACTAAGATAAAGTAGGGATCCTATCATACCTCTATATAAGGTTTGATCAATTGAAATTCCCGATTCATCTTTTCCTAATTTAAGTGACGCACTCATTGGTGTAGAAGCATGTTTAAGGTTTTCAAATCCAAAACGTTTAAGCATATCATGGACATATTTTGCTTGACAAACAAAGATACCATCAATTCTTTGAGATATTTGAAAACCAAGGAAATAAGAAAGTTCTCCTACTAGACTCATTTCAAATTCATTTTTCATCACTAAAATAACTTCATTACACATCTCTTCATTAGTAGATCCAAATATTATATCATCAACATATATTTGTAAATTAATCATATCATCATTATTGCGCTTAATGAAGAGAGTATTATCCGCACTTCCCATAATATAACCGTGCTTTAATAAAAATGATGTAAGTCTTTCATACCAAGCACGGGGCGCTTGTTTTAAACCATAAAGTGTTTTTTCTAGTTAAAAAACATGATTTGGAAATTTTTCATTAATAAAACCGGGGGGTTGTTCAACATAAACTTCTTCTTTTACAAACTCGTTTAGAAACGCACTTTTCACATCCATTTGAAATAGTTTTATTCTTTTAAAGCTTGCAAATGCTAGAAAAATTCTTATAGACTCCAATCTAGCAACGGGTGCAAAAGATTCATCAAAATCTATCCCCTCGATTTGTGAATATCCTTGTGCTACTAAGCGTGCTTTATTTCTAGATATTCTAGACTCACCATCTAATTTATTTTTGAAAATCCATTTTACGCCTACAACCGGGTGATTAGATGGTCTTTCTACTAATTTCCAAACATTATGTCGCTCAAATTGTTCTAACTCTTCATTCATAGCCAAAAACCAAAATTCAACGTTTAAAGCAGTAGAAACGTTTTTTGGTTCTATTTCGGAAACAAAGCAAACATTTGAATAAGATTCATGAAGAGAAGAGCGAGTTCTTACCCCGATGGATGTTTCACAAATTATAAGTTCCCGTGGATGATCCTTTGTGAATTTTAAGATGCTTGGAGGTACATATTCATCTTTCTTGGCCTCCTCTTCTTCTTTGGAAGGTTCTTCATCACCATGCTCCAAAGGAGGTAATAGATCATCCTCTTTGCCTGCGAAAAGTCTTTCTATACAAGGAACAAGCTCATCAAATTTCACATTAATTGACTCTTCAACTTTTCTAGTTCTTTTATTAAAAACTCTATAAGATTTACAAGTTGAAGAGTATCCAAGAAATGTTCCTTCATCACATTTTTCATCAAACTTTCCCAAGCTATCTTTTGTATTTAAAATGAAGCATTTACAACCAAAAACTTTGAAGTAAGATACATTAGGCTTCTTTTGAAAATAAAGTTCATATGGTGTGAGATTTAAAGGTGGGCGAAGCATGATTCTATTTATAACATAACATGATGTGTTTACGGCTTCGGCCCAAAAGGACTTAGGTAATTTATGTTGGAGTTGCCATTGTGATCTAGAAGTGGTCAAACATGTAATCTCACTGCCAACGCGATATGAGCCTGCAGGGTCGCACATAAGAGCATGTGGAGAAGATGGAAGATTGACTGTGTTGGTAAAGGTTACCAATCACCATATATATAGAATGGGGAAGTCCAGCAAATGTTGCTGTCTGAATTCGTCGGATATGATTCGTCGGATTCGTCGGGTTTACACGGATGAAATTCGTCGGATATGATTCGTCGGATTCGTCGGGTTTATACGGATTGGATTCGTCGGATTCGTCGGGATTCGTCGGGTCATTCCGTGGAAACTCGACGAACTGTGACAGAGATCCTTCACTCGACAAAGTGTTGTCGTCTGTCTGGATTCGTCGGAATTCGTCGGGATTCGTCGGGATTCGTCGGGTCATTCTGTGGAATCTCGACGAATTATCACAGAGAGCCTTGACTAGGCAATTGTTGCCGTCTGTTGTGATTCGTCGGATTCGTCGGATTCGTCGGATTGTCCCGTGAAGACTCGACGAATTGTTACAGAGATCATTTTCTCGGCAAATGTTGCCGTCTGATCTGATTCGTCGGATTCGTCGGATTGTCCCGTGAAATCTCGACGAATGATCTTCCGTGGAATTCCGACGAATTGTAACAGAAGCCCTTATTCTGTTGTGTGGTCTGCGGATAGCGATTCTTCTAGAAGCTGTTTATCCTTTGGGTATAAATAGGACTTCGTTTTAGGGTTCTAATAACGCACGAAGAGAAAGGCCGACGGAAGTGTTCCGCTCTCGCCCGAACCCTAGACGGAAGGAGTTCCGTCGCTCGATCGCGTCCGCCGACCTCCTCTCCGGCGATCGTCGCCGTGTGTGTTCTTCCTGGAGCGAACCTAGCAGTTCGTGGAAGTGCAAAGGTGCAGTCGTTCTTCTCCCGGATCGTGTGGACTTCTGTAGAGACGTAGACATAATTCTACGTGAGAACTCTTCTTGCCACCGACAGGAATCAACTCTTGGAGCATCTTGGTTGGATTTGATCCAACCCCATAGAGGTAATTTTTACCTAGCATTTTATTAACTTCTTGATTCAACATTCATGGCCGATCCAAGCATTTTTTGGGTTATTTCTGTTTACTTCCGCTGCGCCTACATCTGATGTATGGCTCTAGAAAAACCCAACAGTGGTATCAGAGGGAGGTTCGGGTCTTGGATGTTGTTTCAGAAGTTTGGTTATTCCAGTACGTGCAAATCTAGGTATTTAGAAGCGTTCTAAATGTCAAGATTTCTTCCTGGAACATCAAATGTTGATGATTTTAAAAAGGGGGTCTTGGAACCCCGCCAGGAACGTCTGGGATTTCGTGGTAATTTCTAATTGTTAGAAATTATTGTCTCCTTAGCAGTAACCGTCCCTCAAGTGGTTAATGAACCCTTCTATTGTTTTGGATTTTGAATCCAACAATGAGAGACGAGCTTGTCTACTGCTTTAAGTCGAGTTGTCTTTGCCTTTGTCCAATGCATGTAAATCTGAAGATTTGGAAGAGTTCTAAATGTCCAGATTTAGCCCTTTCATCTATCAAAGGTTGATAGTCTTATGTAGTGCACATAAGGGATGCATGAGGATTTTAGAAAGTTTGTTTTTCTGTGGATGTGCACATTGATCAAATGTTGATCATGGTTAAGTGTTAACCTATTTTTAAAATTCCCTTCATCAAATATTAAGTGTTCGGATGCCTTCCGATGGATGACACTCTTCCTGCCTCGATCGATGAAGTGTGGGCTTGCCAAAGCAAGGTGCATTAATCTATCTTGGTAAGGGTGCGAGCGGATAATTGTGATATCCCACTGTCGACATCGGGTCTAACTTAACTAGGTGACCTCAAAGGTTGAGTGCCTAGAGGCATAGGGTTGGCATGCTCCATATGATGGATGCGAATAAGGAGTTATTCACCAGCCATACAAGAATTGCATGTGGATGCAATTGGCAAGCGTTGCCTACCTAAATAACCGCATTATGAGAGGAACGCCAAAGCGGACTCGTGGTGTTGGTGAAATACGGATCTTGTCCACTAAGAGAGTAGCTCGCATGGACTCTCCGAATTGATAGTGAGGGCTATCATTTTGAATAAAATAGTGGGAGTATTTAATTGAAGTCCAAATTAAAATAAATTGTATTTTGAAATTAAGGTACTGATTAAATTCTGCATGAATCCTTGTAGAATTCCATGGCAAGTGGTTCACACTCCACCTTGTCCCTAAGAGCTATCCTTGAGAAGGACAAGCTTAGTGGGACGAACTATATGGACTGGTATAGGAACCTGAGAATTGTTCTCAGGCAAGAGCGAAAGCTCTACGTCTTGGAAGAAGAAGCCCCCGAGGTGCCGACCGGGAGCTCGTCCCGTGTTGAAAAGGATGCTTATAAGAAGTATACCGATGACGCCTTAGACGTCGAGTGCCTTATGCTTGCCACCATGAACTCTGAGCTTCAGAAGCAACACGAGAACATGGGGTGCAAGGAGATTGACGAGCACCTAAAGAAAATGTTTCAAGGGCAAGCTCGTCAAGAGAGGTTCGATGTCACGAAGGCCTTATTTCAGTGCAAAATGGGAGCTCGAGACTCAGTTGGTACTCACGTACTCAAGATGATTGGGTATATAGAGAACCTGGAGAGACTGGGTTTTCCTCTGGGTCAAGAGTTGGCCACAGATCTTATCCTGCAATCGTTGCCGGATAGTTATGAGCAGTTTGTCTTGAACTACAACATGAATGAAATAGACAAGACACTGCCCGAGCTCCTAGGCATGTTGCGAACTGCCGAAATAAACATGAAGAAGGCCAAGCCTGCTAGTCCCATATTGATGGTACATAAAGGCAAGGGTAAGGCCAAGGGCTTCAAGAAGACGAAGGTGGGACCTAAGTCACATCTTGAGCCCAAATCTTCTGCACTGAAAAAGAAGAGCACCGTGAAGGAAGGGAAATGCCACCACTGTGGCAAGGCTGGTCATTGGAGGAGGAATTGTCCTTCGTACATTGAGGGTCTGCAGAAAATGAAGGGAGGTATGACTTCCGCTTCGGATATTTTTGTTATAGAGATAAACCTTTCTGCTCCTTCATCTTGGGTATTGGATACCAGATGTGGTTCTCACATTTGTACAAATGTGCAGGAACTAGGAAGGAGGAGATTGCTGAGTAAAGGAGAGGTGGACCTCCGTGTCGGCAATGGAGCAAGAGTTGCTGCTGTAGCCGTAGGAGTTTACCGTCTTTCTTTGCCCAGTGGGCTTGTAATAGAACTTAATAATTGTTATTTTGTTCCGGCCATAACTAGAAACATAATATCCATTTCATGTTTGGACATGATTGGATTTTCTTTTATAATTAAGAACAATTGTTGTTCTATATTTAAGAATGATGTTTGTTATGCTGTAGCTCAATTGTTTAATGGTCTTTATGTTTTGAACCTGGACCATCCGATCTATAATGTAGATAGTAATAAAAGACTAAGAACAAATGACTCAAATCCTACATATCTCTGGCATTGTCGTTTGGGCCATATAAACGGGAAGCGCATATCCAAGCTCCATAAAGATGGACTATTGGACTCATTTGATTATGAATCATTTGAGCGATGCGAGTCTTGTTTGTTAGGCAAGATGACTAAAGCCCCTTTCACTGGTTATACTGAGAGGGCTGAGGATCTCTTGGGTGTTGTACATAGTGATGTATGCGGACCCATGAGTTCTATGGCTAGAGGTGGGTATTTCTACTTCGTTACATTTACTGATGATTTCAGTAGATACGGATACGTGTATCTTATGAAGTGCAAATCCGAAACCTTTGAAAAGTTCAAAGAGTTTAAGAATGAAGTGGAGAACCAATTGGGTAAAAAGGTTAAAGCACTCCGATCTGATCGAGGTGGCGAATACCTGAGTCATGAGTTCCGTGATCATCTGAAAGAGTGTGGTATTGTATCACAGCTCACTCCACCTAGGACACCGCAGCATAATGGTGTGTCTGAGAGGAGAAATCGTACTCTGTTAGACATGGTACGGTCGATGATGAGTCATGCAGACTTGCCTGTTTCCTTTTGGGGTTTTGCTTTAGAGACTGCTGCTTTGACACTGAATCGCGCTCCGACGAAAACGGTTCTAAAGACACCATATGAGATATGGACTGGGAAGCGTCCTAGTATGTCGTTCATTAAAATTTGGGGCTGTGAGGCATACGTACGACGTCAAATGCCTGACAAGCTGGAACCCAAATCAGATAAGTGTTATCTGGTGGGATATCCTAAGGAAATGAAGGGATATTACTTTTACCTACCGTCTGAGGGCAAAGTGTTTGTCGCAAGGACGGGTGTCTTCTTGGAGAAAGAGTTCTTATCAAGAAAGACGCAAAAGGTAGAACTTGAAGAAGTTCAAGAACCACAAATAGTGAATGAACCAGAGTTGGATTCTGAGCCAGGACTACAAGATGTTGTAGCTAGAGAACCTGCTCACGAAACACAAGTCCTACGTAGATCTGGTAGACCAAGATTTGAGCCTGAGAGATATGGATTTCTCGTGTCTCAAATAGGTAATGTGTTGCTTATGGATCATGATGATGAACCAGCAACCTACCAAGAGGCTATGAATGGACCGGACTCCGACAAATGGCTTGAGGCTATGAAATCCGAAATGGACTCCATGTATATAAACCAAGTTTGGAACTTGGTGGAACCACCTGAAGGGGTACGACCCATAGGGTGCAAGTGGGTCTTCAAGAAGAAGACCGACATGGATGGGAATGTACAGACATTCAAAGGGCGACTGGTGGCTAAGGGTTTCAAGCAAATTCATGGTATTGACTATGATGAGACCTTTTCCCCTGTTGCCATGGTAAAGTCCATTAGGATATTGCTTGCTATTGCTGCGTATTATGACTACGAGATCTGGCAGATGGATGTCAAAACGGCTTTCCTAAATGGAAACCTCCTTGAGGAAGTGTATATGACACAACCTGAGGGTTTTGTATCCCCAAATGAAGCCACTAAAATATGCAAGCTGAATAGGTCCATCTATGGACTGAAACAGGCCTCTAGAAGTTGGAATCTTCGTTTTGATGAGAAGATCAAAGAGTTTGGTTTTGTCAAGAATGAAGATGAACCGTGTGTTTACAAGCGAATCAGTGGGAGCATTGTTGTCTTCCTGATATTGTATGTAGATGACATACTGCTGATCGGGAATGACATACCTACCCTGAAAGTTGTTAAGAACAACCTAGGGAACTGCTTTTCTATGAAGGACTTGGGTGAAACGACTTACATACTCGGTATTAAGATCTATAGAGATAGATCGAAGAAGTTGCTGGGTTTGACCCAGAGTACGTACATTGACAAGGTGTTGAAGCGGTTCAACATGCTTGAGTCCAAGAAAGGATTTTTCCACATGTCTCATGGTGTGAATCTCTCTAAGGACCAGTGTCCAAAATCTTGTGAAGATAAGGACCGCATGAAGTTGATTCCATATGCTTCGGCAATTGGGTCAATCATGTATGCAATGTTATGTACTCGACCCGATGTTTCTTTTGCTTTGAGCATGACTAGCAGGTATCAGTCTGATCCCGGTGAATGTCACTGGATAGCCGTAAAGAATATCCTGAAGTAGTTGAGAAGGACTAAGGATGTATTCTTGGTGTATGGTGGAGAGGAAGAGCTCGTCGTAAGTGGTTACACGGATGCCAGCTTCCAAACTGATAGGGATGATTCAAAGTCTCAGTCAGGGTTTGTGTTTTGCCTGAATGGAGGAGCTGTGAGCTGGAAGAGTTCCAAGCAAGAGACAGTTGCTGATTCTACAACTGAGGCCGAGTATATCGCTGCAGCTAATGCGGCGAAGGAGGCTGTATGGATTAGGAAATTCATCGGCGAGCTAGATGTAGTTCCTAGCATTGTTGGTCCCGTAGTTCTCTACTGTGATAACAATGGTGCAATTGCACAATCTAAGGAACCTAGATCCCATCAGCGCTCCAAGCACATACTTCGGCGGTTCCATCTTATTCGTGAGATTGTCGAACGAGGAGATGTGAACATTTGCAGAGTGCCGACTGAGGAGAATATTGCAGATCCGCTGACAAAGCCTCTCGCACAGAGAAAGCATGATGGTCATACTAGATCCATGGGTATACGATACCTGAGTGATCAACTCTAGTGGGAGTCTTGTGGGTTGCATGTAAAATAAATATTCTGTTGGCTGTTTACTATTTATTCATATGATGAATTGTGTACCGATTATTTCTTTCTACAATTAATGGCAAGTTCTTTTATTACGATATACTGTTTCTATATGATAGAATAAAATTCGTGATAAATACCCTTAGAATGTTCGCTTCCATAGGACATCAAGTACGTGACTTGAATGTGAGAGCCTATGATTTCGAAGCTTCATTCTTAAAAGGTCCCTGGTCGAGGTATCATCGTAGAAGCTAAGGGTGATGATGATACATTAAGACTAGCATGTGCGTTGACTGATGACCGGTTCTCACAGGTCATGATATTGTGATATCAAGTCATCACGTGGGTACTTGTTAGTGAACAAGCTGTACTGGACAGACCCAACCTGAGACTACTTTGTGGATTGTTACTTAAAAGTGTCACAAGTAGGTCTCATTTGACAATGGTGTTGTGGTCCTTTGACCTGAAGTCACAGCATTCACCGAGTGAGGAAGAGCGTGCTTTGATGTCATCTAAAGTCTTCCTTGAAGAAGGTTGATGATAAGGGTGGTCGTTGGGTACGTTACGAATCATTTGGGTGTTTGGGTGTGAGCAGATATGGGATTTGTCCTCCTATATAACAGGAGTTGCATCCATGGGCCCCTTGATGGAATTGGACTGAGAAATGCATGGCCATGCTTGGTAGAGTCAATATGTGATATTGAGCTCACCATTCTCTGGAAATCCGTTCTAGATCAAGAAACTTGGATTGAGCTATTATGAGGGTGACACGGTCCATACCTCTAGTTCTTTCCGGATGTAAGGGACAAAGGGACAAAGACAACGCTGGAACATTGGTCATAAAGGCTTATGAGTTATGAACTCTTATTGCTTGGGGAGCAATGATGCATTGCTAGATGCCGCTCATTGTTTGTGAGGTTTTTGGTTTGATACTTTCAAGATCAAGTGGGAGACTGTTGGAGTTGCCATTGTGATCTAGAAGTGGTCAAACATGTAATCTCACTGCCAACGCGATATGAGCTTGCAGGGTCGCACATAAGAGCATGTGGAGAAGATGGAAGATTGACTGTGTTGGTAAAGGTTACCAATCACCATATATATAGAATGGGGAAGTCCAGCAAATGTTGCTGTCTGAATTCGTCGGATATGATTCGTCGGATTCGTCGGGTTTACACGGATGAAATTCGCCGGATATGATTCGTCGGATTCGTCGGGTTTACACGGATTGGATTCGTCGGATTCGTCGGGATTCGTCGGGTCATTCCGTGGAAACTCGACGAACTGTGACAGAGATCCTTCACTCGACAAAGTGTTGTCGTCTGTCTGGATTCGTCGGGATTCGTCGGGTCATTCCGTGGAATCTCGACGAATTATCACAGAGAGCCTTGACTAGGCAATTGTTGCCGTCTGTTGTGATTCGTCGGATTCGTCGGATTCGTCGGATTGTCCCGTGAAGACTCGACGAATTGTTACAGAGATCATTTTCTCGGCAAATGTTGCCGTCTGATCTGATTCGTCGGATTCGTCGGATTGTCCCGTGAAATCTCGACGAATGATCTTCCGTGGAATTCCGACGAATTGTAACAGAAGCCCTTATTCTGTTGTGTGGTCTGCGGATAGCGATTCTTCTAGAAGCTGTTTATCCTTTGGGTATAAATAGGACTTCGTTTTAGGGTTCTAATAACGCACGAAGAGAAAGGCCGACGGAAGTGTTCCGCTCTCGCCCGAACCCTAGACGGAAGGAGTTCCGTCGCTCGATCGCGTCCGCCGACCTCCTCTCCGGCGATCGTCGCCGTGTGTGTTCTTCCTGGAGCGAACCTAGCAGTTCGTGGAAGTGCAAAGGTGCAGTCGTTCTTCTCCCGGCTCGTGTGGACTTCTGTAGAGACATAGACATAATTCTACGTGAGAACTCTTCTTGCCACCGACAGGAATCAACTCTTGGAGCATCTTGGTTGGATTTGATCCAACCCCATAGAGGTAATTTTTACCTAGCATTTTATTAACTTCTTGATTCAACATTCATGGCCGATCCAAGCATTTTTTGGGTTATTTCTGTTTACTTCCGCTGCGCCTACATCTGATGTATGGCTCTAGAAAAACCCAACAATTTATATTCACATAACATAGTGCGCGCAAGCTCTTGAAGTGTCCTATTCTTTCTTTCTACAACACCATTTTGTTGTGGTGTGCGTGGTGCGAAGAACTCATATTTTATGCCTAACATATCACAATAAGATGTAAATTTTTCATTTTCAAATTCTCCTCCATGATCCGAGTGAATGCATTTAATTTTTAAATCACTTTCATTTTGAATACGAGTACATAATTTTGAAAATTCACAAAACGCTTCGGATTGGATGATAGAAATATTGTCCAACAATATCTAGAAAAATCATCTATTAAAACATATGTATATAATCTACCACCAAGACTTGCGGTGCTAACGGGACCAAAAAGATCCATATGAATTAATTGCAAAGGTCTTGTAGTAGAAATAATATTTTTACTTTTGAAAGAGGATCTAGTAATTTTACCTTTTTGACATGGTGAACAAAGTGAAGGTAAATTTCCATTTAATCTAGGCAATCCTCTAATTAAATCTCTTTTGGCAAGTTTTACAATAAGCTTTGTGCTAGCATGTCCTAGCCTTCTATGCCAAGTTCAAGTTCATCATTTTTGGTAATAAAACATTGTAAAGATGATTTTGAAAGATCATGAAATGAAACTATATAAATATTGTGTATTCTTGGTGCAGTTAATAAAATATTGTTTGTAATAGGATTAGATATTTTGCATAGATTAGTAGAAGATTCAAATAAAACATCTAATCCTTTATCACATAATTGACTTGTTTGCCTAGAAAGCCTGCGACCTCTTCTTACAGGCCAAAGCTTTTTTGGTCTGAGCGGTCTCAACATATGGTGATCGCGTAGACCGCCAAGTCTCTTCTCAGCCGCAGTTTTCCAAGTCCTAAGCGGTCAAGGCAGTGCGAGATCGACAGCCTGAGCGGTCTCCTCCTTTTCTTCCTTTTTTGCCATTTGCACCCCTCATCTCTGCCCCAGCTCTCCTATACCCCAGGCAGCCCGTAGTTCTTAGTTCTGCCCGTTTGGGCAGCCCCCTCGTCTATAAATAGAGGGGTAGGGGTACCCAGAAAGGGGACTTGATTCGGAGGCTCCAGCTTACAACCTGTGTAAGCGGTCTCATTTTTTTGTGATCGCCATTTTACGATCGCCTTCTCTTTTTTTCCAGCATCTTCTGTCTTAGTAACCTGCACTTCGCAGTTTTCTCCCGCCCCCTTTAGTGTGAATTTTGGAGGTACCATTTTTGGCACCAACAGAACGAACACGCGACCTTCAGATTCGAAGTGTCAGGTGAATTTTAGACTTTCAAGATGGCTGATCGCCGTAGAGGTCGTCCCTTGCGGTCTCCCAGTGTTCCCCCTTCCGATCACAACCCGTTAGAAGCGCTTGAGCGCCGCTTCGAGCTTCGTGTTGAGCAGGCTCTCCGCGAGGCCGCCCGAGCTAGGCAGGAGACCGCTTCTGTTCAGCAGGAGATCGCGCGGTCTCAGCAGGAGGCCGCTCGAGATCGGCAAGAAGTCGTCCGGACTCAGCAGGAGTCCGCAAAGCAGATTGAGGCCATGAACCAGGTTCTGGCCGCGATCTCCCAGAAAATCCTTCCTCAAGCCTCTCAGATCGCTACTCCTGACTGAGTGGCAAGCTGTCACTATAGCGATCATCCCGTTTTCTAGCCCGCAGCTCCTCAGCGATCTCAGCATGAGGAGTTCGCCGCTCGTCATAATTCCTTCCGAGCCGCAGCCCAGGGGCCTCCGGCTCAGACCCTGAATTTTGAAGAAGGGTTTGCTTACCCTCAAGCTCCTCCTACTTCCTTTTTTCCTCCTCTGGGGCCTTCTGAATTAGGGGAGCCCTTTCCCTTTACCGATGAAATTCGTCGGGATCCCATTCCTCACGGGTTCAGAGAACCTCGACTCCCAGTGTATACGGGAGAGACCGACCCCATGTGTCATCTTCAAGCCTTCGAGTCTGCCGTGGCACTCAGGAACATTTCGGATGGAGTGAGGTGCAAGCTGATGGTCACCTCCTTCGATGGGTCAGCCATGGAATGGTTCTATAAGCTTCCTTGTCAGTCTATCCCAAGCTTTGCTGCCCTAAGGCAAGAGCTCCTCCTGAGGTTCGCCACTGCAAAGAAAAGGAAGAGTGGTCCTGCGACCCTCTTCAAGATCAGGCATGGGGACAACGAAACTGCAGCGCATTTCGTTGACCGTTTTCAGAAAGAGATCCTGGGGGTCAGAGACATGGATCCCGAGCTCTATATGGTGGCTTTGATCAGCGGCCTGCAGGAGGGTCCTCTGAAGTTCAAAGTCACAACCAAAGAGCCTGGCTCCTATCAGGAGCTGATCAGCATTGCCAATCGCTATATAGAAGGGGAGATCAACAACCCCACCTATGTGAGCAATCTGACCGACAGAGCCACTCAGAAAGGCTCTGCGGGATTCTATCCTGCTCCATCTTCCTCGAAAACTAAACAAGAGCTTCCGCCTCCAGCTCCGAGAGGTAAGAATTACCGCAACAACCGCTTCAACCGAGGTAATCAATTTTTCCCACCTCAAAATTCATTTCTTCAAACTCCTGCTACTCCTGCTCCGCAAGTCACCCCCATCCACCAGATCCAGTATACTCAACCTCCTCTTCTACCCTTTCCTTCACTTTATAATGAATCCCAAGAGTCCTTCACGGACTTTGGTGTTTCTATGAATGAAGTGCTGCAAGTTCTTCAGAAACAGCCCTTTTTTAAGAGGCCAGCTCCGCTGAATTCTGATCCGAAAACCAGAAACCCAACCCTCTACTGTGAGTATCACAGAGATAGGGGGCATTTGACAGAAGACTGTAGAGTTCTCCGCCTATTTTTAGAGAAACTATTAAAGGAGGGAAAGCTCCGCGATCTCATTCAAAAGAATGACTCTGCCAAAGCTTCAACCTCCAAGGCCAAAGAGGTAGCAGAAGTTCACTGGGAGTGCGAGGAAGTAGATGATGTTGGCCATCTGGGCAACATCGGTTTTCCCAGCGAATGTGTAGACGCTAATGATGAGGGTGCCTTGGGCAACCTTTTCTGCATCCATGGGGGGGGGGGGGGGGCAGGCCCGGAGTCCTCGAGAAAGGCAAGTCTGAAGAGAGTTTATCTGTCAGAGGTTGCCGCTACTTCTTCGACTCCGATTCGAGGGACGGTCACTTTTTGAGATGAAGATCTTCCTCAGACCGCGAATCCCTTTGATGATGCAGTCGTCATCAAAGCTGTGATCGAAAACTATATGGTGGAAAAAATTCTAATAGATACGGGGAGCTCAGTCAATGTGCTTTTCAAGCCTGCCTTTGAGGCGTTAAAGACAGGTAAACCCCTCTTATCAACTGAAGGACCTCTTTATGGTTTTTCAGGAGAGAAGAAAGAAGTCGAAGGGCTCGTCACCCTCTCCGTGATCCTTGGAGGGATAGTAAGGCTGGTCAAATTTATAGTCGTTGATGCTCCCAGTAGCTACAACGCAATTTTCGGGAGACCTTTTCTGAACGGGTATCAAGCCATTGTCTCCACTTATCATCAAGCAGTGAAGTTCGCCTTGAATGGCAAACAACATCGAATCAGGAGCGACCCCAGGAAAGCTAGAGAATGCTATGTAAAGACAGTCAGCGTGATCATGTCTTCTCCACCCCAGGAAGTTATGATGACTGAATCCATTGAAGTTCCTGAACAAATTCAAGTTGCAGAAGAAATGGAGGATGTGAGAGATGGAGTCCGCTTGGAACCGGCCCAAGCAACTCAAAATGTTCAGATCAGCGAGGAAGATGAGAGCAAGAGCCTCTCCATCAACGCTGAATTATCTGAAGCCGACAAGAGTCAGCTCATCTCTTGTCTCCTGAAAAATTTAGACATCTTCGCTTGGTCGGCAGACGACATGCCTGGAGTGAATCCGGATGTTGCTTGCCATCACCTCAACATTAGTCCAAACGTCATTCCGGTCCAGCAGAAGAAGAGAACTGTTGCAACTACTCTGGCTCAACCTATCCGTGAAGAGGTAGAGAAGCTTCTGAAGGCAAAGTTCATTCAACCAATCCAATATCCGGAGTGGGTGTCAAACGTTGTAATGGTAACCAAGTCGGGTGGAAAGTGGAGGATGTGTGTCGATTTTACCAAACTCAATAAAGCTTGCCCCAAGGATTGCTATCCCTTGCCTCAGATAGATTCTTTAGTGGATTCTGCGGTAGGTTATTCTTTTATGAGTTTTTTAGATGCTTTTTCAGGTTATCACCAAATCAGGATGCATAAACCGGATATAACGCATACTTCGTTTATCACAAATGATGGTTGCTTCTGTTATCTCGTGATGCCTTTTGGGCTAAAAAATGCTGGAGCAACCTATCAGAAAATGATGGATACAGTTTTCAGAAGTCAGAAGGCAAGGAACCTGGAGGTGTATGTCGATGACCTCTTGGTGAAAAGCAAATCCTTCTCCTCTCATCTCGGAGATCTCTCAGAAACTTTTGCAACCTTACGAACCTTCAATATGAGGTTGAATCCATTGAAGTGTGTTTTCGGAGCAAACAAAGGTAAATTTTTGGGTCATCTCCTCACTCCAGAAGGGTTAGAACCCAATCCAGACAAGGTAAAAGCTATTTTGGAAATGCCACCTCCCAAAACCCCAAAAGAAGTTCAACAGTTGGGAGGGAGAATGGCAGGCTTGAGTTGATTCATCTCCCGGTCAGGGGATAAAAGTGCACCTTTCTTTAATACCCTCCGGGGAGGGGCCAAGTTTGAATGGACTCAAGAGTGTGATGATGCTTTCAGTCAGCTTAAAAAGCAGTTAACGTCAATTCCTCTACTCCAAAGCCCGCGAGAAGGGGAAGATCTTTTCCTGTATTTGGGAGTTGGTGCCGATGCTATAAGCTCCGTTTTGGTCCGAGAAGAGAAAAAGAAACAATTTCCAGTTTACTATGTAAGCCAAATTTTGAAGAATGCAGAGACTCGATACCCAATCCTAGAGAAGCTAGCCTTAATGCTCGTAATTTCAGCAAGAAGACTAAGACCGTATTTTCAAGCTCATTCGATTTTAGTCGTCACTGACCTTCCATTGAAAAGTGTCTTGGAAAAACTAGAACATTCAGGGAGGTTGGCAAAGTGGGCAATAGAGCTTAGTGAATTTGATATATCTTATGTTCCAAGGGTAGCAATCAAAGCTCAAGTTTTAGCAGACTTCATGGTGGATGCCAAAGAAGCTGAGTCTCAGAAGAAGGTCGGAGCACCCCTTGCCTGGAAAATCTTCGTTGATGGAGCCTCCGGGAAAAATTCTTCCGGAGCCGAAATTGTCTTAATCAATCCAAACGGAGTAAGATTGGATCAGGCCCTGAAGTTCTACTTTCAAGTAACAAATAATCAGGCAGAATATGAAGCCTTATTAGCCAGCCTTAAGTTTGCAAGAGAGCTGGGAATTGATGATGTCAAAGTCTTCACAGATTCTTTGGTGATGGCTTCTCAAGTAAATGGAGCTTTCGAAACTAGAGATAACATTCTAAAGCGGTATCTAACTCTGGTAAAAATCGAGGTAGGAAAATTCAAAAGTTTTGCTATTGAGCATATACCAAGAGGTGAGAACGTGGAAGCAGATGAGTTGGCAAAATTTGGACTCCCCTCGGGAGGAACAACTTCGGAATTATTCCGCCCAGCAATTGAAGAAGGAGAGGTTATGGAAATTGATCAGCATCCGTCTTGGATGGATCCATTTGTTCAATATCTTTCGACTGGAGATTTCCATTCAACAATAAAAGATAGGAAAAGGTTTAAGCGGAAATCAGCTAACTATTATCTTGTTGCAGGAGTACTTTATAGGAGAACTTTCCTATCACCATTAGCACGGTGTGTTTCGGAAGAAGAGATTCCAGCGATCCTTCAGGAGGTCCATTCTGGAGAATGTGGAAGTCACTCTGGAGCTAGAACTTTGGAGAAAAGGATTCTGAGGCAAGGCTATTTTTGGCCCCAGATAAGGAAGGATGCGGAAAAGTTTGCTAAGAAATGTGTAAAGTGCCAGAAGTTTGCTCCTCTCCAAAATCAGCCGGCTCAGCAACTCAAGTCAATAGCAACTCCATGGCCATTTGCAGTTTGGGGAATGGATTTGATTGGGCCTTTCCCTATGGCAAGTGGGCAACGACGATATATTATAGTCATGATTGACTATTTCAGCAAATGGATAGAGGCAAAAGCATTGGCCAAAATTACCACTCAAGCCGTGAAAAATTTTATTTGGGGAGAGATAGTGTGTCGACATGGGATTCCAATGGCAATCATCACAGATAATGGTTCTCAGTTCAATAATTCAACTCTTATTGATTTCTGTAAGCAAATTGGCATCGAACTACGTTTCGCTTCCGTACATCACCCTAGAAGCAATGGGCAGGTAGAGGCCGCCAACAAACTCATCATAAATCTCTTGAAAAAGAAGGTAGAAAATGTTAGGGGCAGCTGGGCAGAACAACTACCTTCCGTCTTATGGGCCTTGAGGACAACTCCAAGTTCGGCTACTGGAGAAACTCCGTTCAAACTGTCACACGGTTCCGAAGCACTTATTCCGGTGGAATTTGAAGTGAAAAGCCCAAGAGTGTTATTGGCACAACAAAATCAAATTGATTGGATGGAAGGAAATGATGAAGAGCTAAAATGCAGCCTTGATTTAATTGAAGAATTTAGAGATACAGCAATCATCAGACAAGAAGAGGTGAAAAGAAGGATGGCGAGGCTGTTCAATAAAAACGTAAGAACCAAAGAATTCGCTGTTGGAGATCTAGTCTTGAAGAAGGTAGATGCAGCGGCAAGAGCCGGTTCGGTTGGAAAGCTTAACCCAAACTGGGTAGGGCCATTCATGGTAAAGAATGTGCTTAAAAATGGTGCTTACCATCTCCAAACTTATGAAGGAACAGAGGTGCCTCATTCATGGAGCGGAGATGATCTCAAGATTTTCTTCTCTTAAGATGTTCGTATCTGACTCATTCATTCCTTTTTTCTCACTTTTTCTCCTCTCAAAACATCACGCAGGTATTATCAAAGCATTCGCAATACTAGTGATGGGTGACAAGTCTTAAAAATAAGTTGATTTTTGGAAAAAGCTAAAAAACCTGTCAAGTGAGATATCGACGGATCCTACTATCTTCCCCCTCGACTTGTCAGCTCGACGTGTAATTCTGCCAGGACCACAGATGTCGGGGAGATTTCGAATCTGTGTAGCAGTAGCTCGCCAAGCTCGAACGGTGGAAGTTTAGGATACCGGGTCCTTGCTGACATCTGGCACACCTCAGCTTTTCAAGGGAGTCTGGGTGGCTGGCTCAGCTCTGTCATGCAATAGAAAGGACATTGTTACGATCTTAATGATCTTTCAGGGAAAGCAATGTCGGTATAGCCTCCGCGGCATGACCACACCTGCCCTACAGATCATTTTGGTTTGTAACTCTCGAATACTCGTTGAAGCGTGGTTAGGTAAGGGGCGGTCAGAAACATCCATGACCGTCACATGAACCTTGGATTGGCATGTTTGCAGTAAACTCGGAAATTCTTTTAAAAAGGCAATGTCGGTATAGCCTCCGCGGCATGACCACACCATCCTTTTGGGACATCTTTGAGATCCCTCTTTCCCATCTTCTTACTACAAAAAAAAAATCTCTCTTAATCCTTTTGTACTGAGATCGGGCGGTCAGCAGTTTATGAGACCGCCTATTTTTTCCTACAAAGAGTGATGTCGCTTATGATCGTCAGATGAAATTTTCTCTAGGATAATTGAGGTCGCTATTCAGGAATCTTCTATGCCAGCCCGATAGAGGTCGGCCCGGTCTCAGTAAGAACGAGATTCTGATATTCCTTATTATTCAAAGTTACATGAAATAATCATGATGTTCTGTTTCTTATCAAGAGAAAGTGGGTTTTTTCTTCAAGGGCGGTCTGAATATAATGAGGTCGCTGAACTGAATTCATGAAGAGTTATTTCCTTTTTTCAAGTAATAACCTTGACTATCAAGGGATCTTTATCAGACGGATTTCCTGAAAGTCATTTGGGCGCCGATCACCCAGAGTTCAATAAGTTCAAATCTTCAAGTTAGTTTCTTTGTATCGCAATCTGTGTAATATGAGACCGCATGACTGTTGCAAATAAATTGGTTATTTTTCTGATCACAGTTCAGTTGCTAAATATTCTTTCAGTGGGTTGATTATCTCAAGACCGCAGAGTAGTTCTATTTATGCAAAAGTATCAGTTTTTCCTTCAAATTCCTTGATGTCTTTTTTCAAGAGATCGCCATCTGTAGTTTTTTAATATTGATATAAAAATTACGCGATGAACCTAAGGCATTGAGATCAAATGTCATCTCTAGCTCAGGAGAACAAATAGAATAAATACACCAGAAACAAATTCGTTCAACAAATATAAATCTACCAAAAAATCAAATTTTATATATATTCAGAAATGTCTGTTACAACGAGATCGCCCGGTCTAAAGGAAAGTTACAGCTCAATCTTTTTTCGGTCTCTTGGAGGATCGCTCAGCAGAGAGAGAAGAATCGGTCTCTGCTGAGGATTCCTCCGATTTACTCACCGGAATTCTAGATCCAGAGCTTGAGCCTGAACTAGAATCCCGGCCTTGAGTATAGCGGCTCCCACTTTCATCTTCATCCTCAATCTCGACGTTCTCATCTTGATCGCCGGCTTCATCCGCGGTCTCTTCAGCGGTCTCTGACTGCTCTTCAATCCTTTGAGCCGCATCCGGGAAAAGCTTTGAGAATGTTATGTCTTTGAATTCTTCGGTGAATCCACCAAGACCGCGAACCTCATCCAGGACCTGGTCAGCGGTCTCCTTAATATGATGCATCATGGCCTTCTGGAAAGCTGGATTAGCTGGATCATAGGCCACCCGCTCAGATTGCTATCAAAAGGAAAAGGGAAAGATCAGATCGCACGATCACAGGTAATCATTCATATAATGCAATCAAACCTTTACCTTTTGAGCTTCACGCAGGGCAGTAATCTCATTTAAGGCGCTGCGAAGAGACCGCCCTATATGATGATTTAGAATCGTGCTCCTAGCGATCACCTGAGCACAAAGATCGGGGAGATCTTCGGTCTCGAGATTATAAGCCTCTACCGCATTCTTTCTCCCATACAATGCAGAGGTGACCGCATAAGCGTGGCGGGTCACCTTTCCGCTCCACGAGGGAAGATCAGTGGAAACTTTTAGAGACTTCCCTTTTGCGGCCCATTTGAGTAAGGGTTTTCCTTTAATATCCTTCATATTCTTTAAGAAACCATGCAGGGGGAAGTCTTGATCTGCGGTCTCAGCAGCGGTCCCGAACGCATCAGCCTCCCGCTTCAGCCTTCTCTCCCTTTGAGTAAGTACTTCAGCTGCTGGAGAGATTGGATCTCTTTCAGGGACCTTAAAGGTCGCTGAGGTAAGAAAAACGTTAAGAGAAAGGATATGAAAAATGAACAAAAAGAGATCGCGGGAGAGACCGCAGGAAGGGCTTACTTTCATCAGGAGTAACCTCAGCGATCTCATCCCAGATCGCCAGGTAGTGAACAAGGTCAAGCCTCTTGCCCGCCAAGAAGGCTAAAATTTTTATCTCCTCAGCAGCAAGCACCTTTATCTTTTTGAAGGTACTGTCAGGTCGTGGAGACGGCGAACTCTTGAGACCGCCGAGGTCGCCCTCGAAGACAAGAAATCTTTCTGTCCAAAAAGAGATCTTGTTGGGAAGGTTTAAGATCTTTACTCCTTCCGCAGAGAAGTACATCAGTCCCTTGAATTCTTCTTTCTTCTGGCCTTCTTTCAGAACCTTCGCAGTAAAGGTTCCACGGAACAGGTTCATCGAAAATCTTATCCTCTCCGATCTCAAGTAATTGATGAATACATTAACCAGACCGACTGAGTTCGGGGGCAGCTGTGCGAGCACGAAACCGTAATATTCCAAAATTTCCATCCATTCCCAAGGAAGGGGAATTCTCAACCCATGATCAAAGTGATCGATAGGAATAACATATTTATTTTCCTCTCCGAAGTTCAGCTTTTCCTATTCGGTCGGCGGTCTCACGACAATCTGGGTTTGGATCATATACTTCTTTATAAAAGATATAAACTCATCTTTCGACAGACGTCCCTGTTTTTGATTAGCCGCCAAGAAGGTGATCGCAGAAGAAGCACGAGCGGACACCATTTTGAGATGTCGCTGAGATCGGTATTTATCGCGCATTCAAGAGAACATAAAGTGAAGGTTATGAAGGCAACTATTTATAGCGATCAAAGGATAATTTCGTAATCATTACTTTTGGCAGACCGCCCAGCAAAAATCTCCAGACCGCTCGACCTGGGCTAGATTATATAGCTAATCTGCGGTCCCAATAAATAGAATACAGATGAATAAAAATACCAGCAACACACAATCCAGACATAAAAGAGATCGCAAATTATAACAATCAAGATCGCACAAAGCACAAAAATTGGAAGAAATCACAAAAATAACAGAAAATAGATGGAACATTAATAGTAAAAATATTACAAGGCAAAATGTTTAAAATTCAGAGACCGCTCGGTCTCAAAACAAATGATCATCTCCTAGAAGGCCTGTTTCTTCCTACATGAGCTGCGACATCTTGCATGTCATTCACTGCGGCCATAACTGACACCAAGCTGTGATTAGCCAGCATCGCAGACCGGTGAATTTTCGACATTTCCTTGTCCACCTGCTCCATGGGAATCAGCACAATTTCAGGCTGCGGTCTCTCCGCTGGATGATCGCTGGAGGTGCCCGGTCGCATTAGCATTTTTCCATGACCGCCCCTCAGCCTCTCATTCTCCGCAGACAGCGCCGCAGCCTTCCCCTTATAGTATTCAGCCTCCTTTTCAGCTTTCTTGAGAGCTCGAGCGATCTCTGCAACCCTCAGATCACATTCTTCACGAATCCGCTTCTCATTACAACGCAATTTTTCTTCAAGATTACGGATCTGATCGTTCTGAGTCCGCTCCCTCATCAGCATAGAACGAACATCCTCGAACATAGGGTTGAGGATGTTGGTCAACTGAGGAGAGATCTCGATATGCTGAGGAAGTTCTCCCTCCTCGATCTCATCTTTTTTATTATCTGCGGTCACAAGAGATGGATTATTTCAATCACGAGCATACAATCAAATAAGCTTTTTAGATGAACAAAAAGAGTACTTGGAAAGAAGTTAAGACCGCAGTCACTTAAAGCTCTTCTGGTATCTTTAGTGACCGCGGGATCTGCGGTCAGAGAAAGGCGATCTGATCCCCTTAAGCGCTCCAGATCCATTCTTTCTAAATCTCTTTTCTGCGATTTTTCTCCCTCTTTTCTTCTCCTTTTTAATTCTTCATTACTTAAGAGGGTGTCATCGGTTTCAATAAAAACGATCTCATGTTTTCTTTCAGGAGAAGCAGAGCGAACCATAGGAAATAAAAGGAACTCGACCGGCTGAGGAATCATTTTATACTTACGAGCTCGCAAAACTGAGATCGCCGTCGCGTGATCTGCTGTAGCCTTGTCCAGGTCTCCTCAAGAAGAGTCATCTGGGAGACCGCTGGAAAGTGTAAATTTTTCCGTGGCGATCTGAAGCTTCCTGGCGGTTTCTTCCTCAGCAGCACTCTTTTCCGCAGTCTGTGAGATCGCCTGCCTTTTCTCCTCTTCGTCAAGAAGAGCCTGTTTCCTCTCCTCGGCGGTCCTGGCCGCCTCTTCTTTTTGTTTCTTCTCCTCCTCTTCTTTCTTCTTCTTTTCCTCCTCTTTCTTTTTCTTCTTCTCCTCAGCGGTCTTGGCCGCCTTTTTCTTCTTATCCTCTTCTTCCTTCTTCCTCCTCTCCTCTTCTTCCTTTTTCTCCTTCTCTTCTTCTTTCCTCTTCTTTTCCTCTTCTTCCTTCTTCTTCTCCTCTTCTTTCCTCTTCTTTTCCTCTTCTTCCTTCTTCTTCTCCTCTTCTTTCCTCTTCTTCTCCTCTTCTTCCTTCCTCTTCTTCTCCTCTTCTTCCTTCTTCTTCTCTTCCTCTTTCTTCTTCTTCTTCTCCTCAGCGATCTTGATCACCTCCTCCTTTTTCTTCTCCTCCCTCTCTTTTTTCTTTCTCTCTTCCTCTTCCATCGTCTTGACCGCCGCATCAGCGGTCTCCTTCTCCCTGGCTGCGATCTCCATATCAACAGCAGCGTTTCGAAGAGATGAAGCCTCAAGGGGATCTAGCACCTGCATCGATGAAAAAGAGGAATTGTTAGAAGAAACTTCATCAAGATAAGCGATTAATTCGAAATCATCTTCCCCTAATGAAGTTGAGACCGCAGGATGAAGAAGGAGACCGTTTCCGGTATTCACCTTTTGAACCGCAGCAGAATCCTCCGGATCAGCGTCATCAAGAAGTGTGATCGTCTCAGGGGCGGTCACATCCTGTCCATCTCCATTTCTTTTGTTTCTCTTATAAATCAAACTGGTTGGACTTAAATTTTTCCTTTTCCTATTTTTCGCAGCGGCCTCCAGTTCGGCGATCTTTTGCCGAATGATTTCGGCCTCGACCTTTTTCTGGTGTAGCCCAGCCAGAATGGTCTCAGTTGAGGCGATCTTAGGGTGCTGAGAAGTCTTTTGATCCAATACCTCCAGGGATTTCTGACAATTAAAATAGATAGAAAAGTCAGACATTTTCAATACAGGATCTGAAGAGGTGTTGGAAGGTTCAGAAACAACAGAGACCGGCGCAGCTGAACTTTCTAGTTCAGATTTCTTTTTGGGAGATCGGGCGGTCTCCTTTGAAGCGCTCGCTTTCGTTAATATTTTCTGCATCTTTTTTCCTCTTCTTAAACTAACGTCCTCCTTCTTCCCAGGAGAGTTTGCTTTTGGCGGAAGAGCTTTTATAAAATCAAGAATAGTCATCTCCGTAAGAGACCGCGCCTACCTAATTTTCAGAGACCGCTTGGAACTTGGTATTTCTCAATGTCTTGAAATCTGAAGATCTCAGCCAGTATTTATAGACCAAGCTGCATTTATGACGGTCGCGGTCTCAGCGGTCAAAGCTTACATTTTCAAAGTTTTTGGGGCAACTTAAAAATGTGCGGGGATTATGTTTGCCCAGAAAGCCCGCGACCTCTTCTTGCAGGCCAAAGCTTTTTTGGTCTGAGCGGTCTCAACATATGGTGATCGCGCAGACCGCCAAGTCTCTTCTCAGCCGCAGTTTTCCAAGTCCTAAGCGGTCAAGGCAGTGCGAGATCGACAGCCTGAGCGGTCTCCTCCTTTTCTTCCTTTTTTGCCATTTGCACCCCTCATCTCTGCCCCGGCTCTCCTGTACCCCGGGCAGCCCGTAGTTCTTAGTTCTGCCCGTTTGGGCAGCCCCCTCGTCTATAAATAGAGGGGTAGGGGTACCCAGAAAGGGGACTTGATTCGGAGGCTCCAGCTTACAACCTGTGTAAGCGGTCTCATTTTTTCGTGATCGCCATTTTACGATCGCCTTCTCTTTTTTCCAGCATCTTCTGTCTTAGTAACCTGCACTTCGCAGTTTTCTCCCGCCCCCTTTAGTGTGAATTTTGGAGGTACCATTTTTGGCACCAACATGACTAATTGAAATAAGATTATGTTTTAGCCCTTTTACATAAAGAACATTTGATATAGTGAAGGATTCATTACCAACTATACCAATTCCCATGATCCTTCCTTTTCCGTTGTCACCAAACGTCACGATCCCTCCTTTCTTCCTTTCTAGGCTAAGGAACTTAGCTTTATTCCCCTTCATGTGCTTGGAGCATCCTGAATCCAAGTACCACACATCTTCATTGTCCTTAGCCTGCCTGCACATCTAGAAAGAAGATGAGAGTAAAGATACGGATACCCAAGTGGAACCACCCATAGAATAAGTGGAAGCCTTAGGTACCCAGATTTGCTTTAAAGTATTTTGTTTTATTTTCCTGCAAGAACTAGATGTGTTACCTAAACTATAACAGTTTGCACACGAAATAAAGGGGGTTGAGACCCTTTTCTGGAATATTTTCTTGCTAGAATAAGTTGGATTTACAGAAGGAAAACATTTTGAAAAAGAAAATTCAGGTTTCTGGTATGAGGTGCTAGCGCCGGCGTTAGTGGCTAGCGCGGGCGGTAGCCCTCTCCTCGATATCCGAGCCCAAACTTTCCAGAACCATGGCACTGGTTCCCTAAAATCATGTCTAGTGATTTTCGGCCTATTCCAAATTTTTTAATGGCCATGGTGAGATCATGAACTTGTGCTTTAAGTAAAGAATTTTCTTTCACAAGCATGACACACCTATTTTCAAAACCTTTTTTATTATTTTTGATTTGCAAAAGAGAGGCTTCTAATTTCCTTTCTAATTCTCCCTTCTCTTTTGTAAGAGTTTCGGCATGAGAGAGGGCTTTAGAAAGTGACTCTTCTATATCATTTGCCAATTTAGTGGAGTGATCACATTCTTGGCAAGAAACCTTTCTCTTTTCTAAAGCAATTACCTTTTTGGATAGCTTTTGATTTTCTTTAATAAGAGATTCATTTTCACGATTTAATAAAATACTATCTTTCATATTTTTATCAAAAGCTTTGCAAGTTTCAAGAAATTCATTATACAATTCATCATAAGTGGGAGGAATTACCTCAGTGTCACTAGGAACACTGGTGTCATCGCCGTCGTTTCCATGTCCCATGAGGCACATGTTTGCTTCCTCATCTTCGCTTGATGAAGACCCACTTGATTCTTCGGAGGAGGAGGAGGAGTCATCCCATGTTCTAGCTTTTAGCACTTTCTTCTTCTCCTTCCCTTTGTGCCGTTTTCTTTCTTCTCCTTCAAGAACTTTGGGTACTGGCTCTGAATGTGCCCCGTCTTCCTACAATGATAGCATTCCGGTGGAGGTCTCTCTTCTTCATTGTCGCTCTCTTTTTCCTTCTTTGAAGATGACCCTTTCCATCTTTCACCCTTTTGGAAATATTTTCGAAAGGTGTTTCTCCTTTCCGGATTGCGCATGAACTTTCTGAAGTTCTTCACCAAAATACTTTCTTCATCTTCATCCTCATCCTCTTGGCACTATTTCTTTGATTTTAGTTCCAACGCCTTCTTCTTTGGCTCCTTGTTGTATTCATCAAATTGGATTTGGGGTTCCACCTCATGGGTTTTGAGATTCCCAATGAGGCTCCCAACTTGGAGCGTCCTTAAGTTGTGCGACTCCGAAATAGCCGTCACCTTTGGGTTGAATTTTGGAGGAAGAGAATGAAGGATCTTACGGACCAAGTCGCCATTTGAGAAAGTCTTTCCAAGAGCTTTTGAGGCATTTACGATCTTGGTGAAGCGCGTGTACATACCATCAACATCTTCGCTTTCATCTATTCGGAATTTTTCATATTCCGACTCCAGTTGAAAAAGCTTGGAATCTTTAACCTACGATGTACCTTCATGAGTAACTTCCAAATGATTCCAAATTTCATAAGCAGTAGTACATGCAGAAATTCTATTAAATTCATTTCTATCTAAAGCACAAAATAGAGCATTCATGGCTTTTGCGTTATTTTTACATTTGAGTTTATCCCGATCATCCCATTTATCTTTGGGTTTTTCTAACATAACCTCTCCAACTACGAATGTAGGAGGAGTGTATTCTTCTTCTACCATGTTCCAAAACTCAATATCTAGGGTCATTAGAAAACAACGCATCCTATTTTTCCAATAATTATAATCTGACCCAGTAAATAGTGGAGGTCTACTAATTCTCTGACCCTCGGAAAAAGCGAGATCATAAGACGCCATTATTCCTGGTTTTTAAACCGTTTGGAACAACCTACCTCTGATACCACTTGTTGGATCTTACGGCGCCCTTAGAGGGGAGGTGAATAAGGGAATAAAATTCTTTATAAGATTTTCTAGATAATTACTAAGTTGTTTTTGATTAATAGGAAATTAGATGACAATTTAGTAATAACAATTTTGCAATAATGAAATTTTACGCCAATTGAGAGAAATCAACTAAACACAAATATAATCATGATTGCATTATATAAAAAGGGTGTTTACAAAATTTGATTTCAATATCGCTAGAAATCGGAGGAGTACAAAAGGGAATTTCTTTTCCTTTTCTATACCGACTTGTATCCCCACAAACCGGTTGGCTTTAGCCTATCCTTCCCCGGATAAAGCCTCAAGCCGCTCTAGCCAACCCAAACTCAGATATGGCCTCGAGCACCCCCTAGATCTAATCCCCTAGACCTAGTCGCCAACTCATGCGGCGAATTCCCCCTAAGCCGCGCAAGGACCTAGTCGCCAAAAACAAGGCGATTTCACTACAAGATACAAATAAAGAAGTGAAGTAAATAACAAGCAAACTCCCTCTTGAGATTTCTGGAGATGAGGATGAAGGATCGCTGAAGCACAAGCGAGGTCAAAGCGATCATTCTTCGGATGCAGGGTGATGGCTTCCTTCTCCAGAATTTCTTCTTTGGCTTTGAGTGGGAGATGATGTTTCGTCAGAGTAGCAGCACGAGAGTTTGGGCACAAGTAATGTCTCTGGAAGTTCTAACCCAAAACGAGAGAGAACACATCATTTTATAGATCTTGGAGCTAGCGCATGCGGTAGCTGATAGCGCCTGCGGTAGCGTTCGTGTGGAGCGGTTGCAAAAACTATCGGCTGCGTGGCTCTCTGCACGAACTTGAAATAGCGCCTGCGGTAGCGATAGCGCTGGCGGTAGCGGTCGTGTTGAGCGGTTGCGGAATCGTTGAAGGCGTGGCACTGTGTACGAACTCGAGATAGCGCCAGGCAGTAGGGCTAGCGCTAGCGGTAGCGCAAAGGAAACCGCTGAGATGAGGCTAACCGCTGAGACGGAAGCTGAGATGAAACCGCTGAGACGGAACCAACTGAGCTAGCGCCTGGCGTTAGCGATAGCGCTGGCGTTAGTGCTGGCATTAGCGATAGCGCTGGCGGTAGCGCTGCTCCTTTCAAAAGATTGTTCCAAGCTGCTTTATACCTGTGGAGTATTGCACCTATAGTTCCTGCACACTATAAACACACTACAAGCAATATCAAATACAATATGGGATTTGTTATTCTCAAACAAAGGGATGTGACACACATGTCCAACAATGACCTCCTCATGCAAGGTCGCGCGGAGCACGACCTCCCTAGGGGGAGAATGCCCATGGGGTGATGAAACCGCCCAGGGCTTGGCGACGACAGACCGCCCGGGAGGTGGGAGACCACCCGGGCTTGAATACCTGGCGAGAAATATGTGGTTCGCCAGGAGAGGCCATCTGAGCACTGCGAGATCATGTGTATTGCTTTGGTTACCTGTAAAAAAGCCAGCGTGAGGGGATCACCAATTTTGGGTAAACATGATCCCCGCATTTTTTCAAGTTTTGAGAAACTTGAAAAAATAGAACATACCCACGAGAATCGAGATCCACCCTTTTTGTTAGGACAAAAACATGAGTATAAAAAAAGTGAAAATACCTGTGGGTACTTGTTAGTGCCTGAAAAGAGCTTACAAACACCTGTTTATCTCTAGCAAAAGATATGAGAATAGGTATGCAGAACATAGAATATGAGAGTACCTGAAGAGAACCTGCGAGCACCTGCTTTTCTCTACAAAAGATATGAGAATAGGTATGCGGAACATAGAATATGCGAGCACCTGAAGAGAACCAACGAGCACCTGTTTTTCTCTGCTTATATTTTCTTCATATTTGAAGTGCAACCGATAGTTAAAGAATGGTAGTCTTGCGATCTTCAAACCGCCTTTATAATGATATGAGAAGATGTTAATTTTGACCATTCGAGATTGCTTTATTATGAAATAATCCTGATGTCAACTGATTGCAAATGGCGATCTTCAAAACTCGAGATCTTCTGTAGAGGAACCAAATCATGGTAATCCATAAATGATGATCCTGAACTCTGTTGTATAATTGTCATTTATAAAATTGATTACAAAACTGGATTTCGATGACGCTAGAAATCAAAGGTGAATATAAAAGACTCTTTGGTTTTCTATACCGACTACTCTCACTAAGAACCGATTGGCTTTAGCCAATCTATCCCCAGATCCGGCCTCAAGCTGCTCTAGCCCTTCTATCCCTAGAAGGGCCTCGAGCACCCCCTAGATCTAACTCCGAGACCTAGTCGCCAATAACTGCGACAAATTCCCCCAAAGCTGCAGACAGACCTAGTCGCCAACAACCGTGGCGAATTCACTAAATAATCACAAAGGATAAATGTACAAAAAAAATATAAAAGACAAATTAAAAACTCCCTATGAAGAATTCTGGAGACGGTGAAGACTCACTGAATATCGTCGAAGTCAAAGTGAGCGTTCTTCGTGTTGGGTTAGCGTTGATCCGATCCTCCTTTGAATTCTTCTCTACAAATTTAATGGGAGATGGTGGCTGGTAATACGGCCCTCACAAATAACTCAGAGTGCTGGAATTGGGCTCCTTGGCATAGATGGTTGAAGAGAATGAATGCCACCTTTTTATAGGACAGGAAGCTAACGCCAGCGTTAGGGATATCGCTAGGCGTTGACTCTATATAGAAATAACTTGATGGATCGAATCTTCAAAATATGAAGGAGATTTTGCATCTTTGGAAATATTTCATTTCAGGAAACCGTAACGTTGGCGTTGAGGCCAATGGATGGCGTTAAGTTAAATCATTCCCAAAATGCACCTGTAATCATGACAGCTTCCCTCCATGTCATTTTCATCTTGATGGGAACGAAAGTCAACACTGGCATTAAGTCCTAACGGCTAGCGTTAGACCACATTCTTCTTTTCAGCTTGTGAGCAAGGCCAGACCAACTTCAGTAACCTAGTGTCATATTTGTTCAAACCTGCATGCTAAGAACACAATGACAAACTAGACCAAATACAAGTAGGATTTGTTATTCTCAAACCAAAGGGATGCGGAAAACCATGTTCCAACAATCTCCCCCTTTTGATAATAATAAACCAATTAAGATAAATCATAGTCAGAGATAAAGGATGTGTTTTTATAAGAAAGATATGACACTATGCAATAAAGAGATCTCAATCAAGAAATATATTTAGAGATATGTGCTCCCCCTATTTAATTGCTCCCCCTTAGTGTATGCTCCCATAGAATAGATTTATGCTCCCCCTTAATCTAGTGAATACTACTCCTTAATCATTAAGATTTATCACTTTATTCTCCCCCTTTTGTTATTAGCAAAAGTGGGTGGAGTGAAACAAAACTAGGATAAAGAGGAGAAAGTTGGGATAACTAAGAGAGGATTAGGAGTTTTGTTGAAAATATATTAAGTCATGGTCGAGCTAAGAGAGAGTAGCAAAGCGAGAAAAATATGATAAGCGTGAGTAGCAACAACCCATGTACTTTACCAAGCCATTCTTCCACTTGTTAAAAAACAATGAAAAAGAGTTTGAAAGATATCACTTGTTGAGAAAAGTGAAAAAGAGGTTAAAAAACACAAGTGAAGAAGACCATAAAAATAAGAATGATAAAGCATGGTAAAAACATGATCAAATCAATAATGTGAAAAAGGAAGGAAACCAAGATAAGCATTAAGAAATATTTTTGTTTTGATTTGACAATTCCAACAATATTTCTAGACTTTTCACATATAATGAGCATTTTCTTTGAAAATTGTTCACAACTAAAGGCAAGCATGATTTAACATATTCAAATGAATAATAGCTACAATGTAACTAATTCATTTTTCAAGTAAAGAAAACATTGTAGAAATCATGCATTACAATCTAGTGCTTTTACTTAAGTTTTTACGGAATTTTGTAAATATGCATTAGGATCCAATTCTCATGAGCAGAAGCTTTATGAAAAACAATGATGTGTACAAATAGTGTTTTGATAAGAGTATACAAGTGATATAATAAAAACACATGACATATGTAAGGGAATAGTAAAAATAATATTAAGATTGTTATCTTAGAATCGCTTTCACACATCAATTCTTGAATAATATTTCAAAGCATAATAAGGAGTACAACTACCAAGGTGCTTCGACCATACAATGCTTATTAAGACTTATCAGGGAGCGAAGTATTTCTTGGGGGATCACATAAGCATTTTTATAATTTGTTTTTATTTTTAGTGATCCGGTGTACAAATAGAAGTGGTAAAGAAAATGTGTTTTCCCGAGACACTTTGCAATTCTTTCCAAGGTGCACAACATCACAATGCTCATTAAGGCTTATCAGGAGGGTGAGTAGGGCTTGGTGGAGTTATCTTTGTCATTGATATTCATATTTTTAATTTTGGGACAAAGGTCTCCGATTTCACTTATTTTTGCAAACACTAAGAATATTGAAATAATACTTCTATATGTGCAAGAAATTTATTGTTTGAAAAGAAGGTGTAGGTAATTTATACACACAACTTATATTTTAAAACTATTACACTACACAATTATGCAAGACTAAGATTATTAGCACATTTAGATTACCAAAATAGTGAGTGAGTGAATCATTGATTAACATAAAACACTACTCATACTTAGAAGCATGCTAGGAAATCTTAGACAATTTTCTATAGACTATTTCATTGCACATAATAAGATTAAGGTCATGGCATGACAAGATAAAACAATGTTTAGGAAACTTGAAATGAAAATTATTAGACATTGAAGAAAATCTTGAAGTGTATGCCAAATCAATTTTGACCAGTTGTAAAAAAACTAAGATGTTTGCTTATGTGAAGTCTTATAGTCAAAATCATATTTTTGTAAACATTTAAAACAAAAGAAATGACAAAACATATTTTTCAACATTTTGGATTATTTGAATTTTTTTGTATTTGGAATAAAACAAAAAAAATTCAAATCAGAGAAATAATCAAAAAATATGTATGAGAATAATACCAGAAACTTTTTAGAAAAAAAAAAGAATGGAAATTGGACCAAAGAAGCTAACACCTGGTGTTGACTTCTAACACCCAAACATACCACGATTTCCTTAGGTTTTGGAAAAAAAAATCTTGGACTTAGAGTTGATATATATAGGCCTTCTTATTGTAGAAATTGCAGATAATTTAGAGATGAGTAGAAGACTTTTTAACCATGTTTTTGTTAGTTTTAAAATGGTTTTTAATTTTTATTGGATTTTGATTTTTCTAGAAATGAAAAAGTAACTTAAGGTGCAATCATAGATATAAAGATGTATATAACTAGAGAGGTAGAAAGAAACAATTAAATTCAGATAAATTTGCCAACGCTGGGTGTTATCTATAACGCGTAGCGTTAGAACTTATTGATCAATTTGGATAATTTTGATGAAGTCCGATTCAGTCAATGTAATATGTGATGAGACATAGCAAGATTGATAGATTAGTACATAAATTTGTTTTGAGGAGAAATATCTTTTGATGGGTTTCAATTTGATATATCTAAGACTCCTAGTTCTAGCCTAAGCATGTTGAAACGAGCATCCGGGAGAGGTTTTGTAAAGATATCCGCAAGTTGGGATTCTGTGCTTATGAAGCTAACTCTCATATCTTCTTTCTTAATGTGATCCCTAATGAAATAATGATGCACATCTATGTGTTTGGACTGTGAATGATGAACAAGATTGTTGGTTAGATCTATTGCACTTTTGTTGTCACATTTTAATTCAACATTATTTAGATGCACCCCAAAGTCTTCTAGTGTTTGACTCATCCAAAGGGCATGTGTACAATAACTTCCTAGTGTGACATATTCAGCATCGGTGGTGGAGAGGGCAACAAAATTCTGTTTTCTACTAGACCAAGCTACTAGTGAGGGGCCTAAGAAGTGACATGTGCCACTTGTGCTTTTACGATTTAGTGAGCAGCCCGCATAATCGTAGTTAGAATATCTATGCAATATAAATGAATCATTATAAGGATACCATAGGCCTAGACTAGATGATCCGATTAAATATCTAAGAATTCCTTTAACTGCTTTTAAATGAGATTCTTTAAGATTAGCTTGGAATCTAGCACATAAGCAAAAGAACAAACATAATATCAGGTCTAGATGCACTTAGATATAATAATGATCCTGTCATTCCTCTATATAGGGTTTGATTAATAGAGATTGCGACTTCATCTTTTCATAATATTAGAGATGCACTCTTAGGAGTGGTGGCTTGTTTTAAGTTTTCAAATCCAAATCTTTTCAGCATATCATGCACATATTTAGATTTATTTATAAATATTCCATCATTTCTTTGTTTGATTTGAAAACCTAGAAAGTATGTGAGTTCTCTAACCAAGCTCATTGCAAATTCTTTTTGCATAACACATACTACTTCATTACATAATTGTTCATTAGTGGCTCCAAAAAAGATGTCATCTACATAAATTTGTAATATAATTAGATCATTATTAACATGTTTGATAAAGAGTGAATTATCGGCTCTTCCCATTACATAATCGTGCTTTAATAAAAATGAAGTTAGTCTTTGATACCAAGCACGTGGTGCTTATTTTAAACCATAAAGTTCTTTATCTAGTTTGAAAACATGATTTGGGAATTTTTCATTTATGAAATCAGGGGGTTGTTCAACATAAACTTCTTCCTTAATAATTCCATTAAAAAAACACTTTTAACATCCATTTGAAATAGTTTAAATCTTTTGAAGCTTGCAAAGGCAAGAAAAAAAAATTGAACGGATTCTAAGCAAGCAACGGGTGCAAATGTTTCACAAAAATCTACCCCCTCAATTTATGAATACCCTTGTGCTACTAAGCGTGCTTTGTTCCTAGTAATCCTTGATTCACCATCTAATTTATTTTTGAAAATCCATTTTACGCCTACTATCGGATGATTTGATGGTCCTTCTATAAGATTCCAAACCTTATTGCGTTCAAATTTTTCTAGTTCTTCATGCATAGTTAAATACCAAAATTCATCATTTAGCGCAGTTGAAATATTTTTTGGTTCGATTTCAGAAACAAAGCAAAGGTTTGAAAAAGATTCATGTAGGGAAGAACGGTTGTTACCCCTTTGGACGACTTTGTGAACTTTAGGACGCTAGGAGGTACATACTCCTCTTGTTTATCCTCCTCTTCCTTGTTCTCCTCGTCCTTGTTCTCCTCTTCATGTGACTTGTCATCTTCATGCTCTAATGGGGAGAGGGATTCCTCGTCATTTCCTGCAATAATTTTCTCTACACATGGAACAAGCTCATCAAATCTAACATAAATAAATTCTTCATCTATTTTTGTTCTTTTGTTATAAACTCTATACGCTCTACTCATTGAGTAATAGCCAAGAAAAATAGCTTCATCACTTTCTTCATCAAATTTTCCTAATGAATCCTTTGTATTCAATAAATAACATATGCATCCAAATACACGAAAATAGGATATATTAGGCTTCTTTTGAAAATAAAATTCATAAGGGGTTAATTTTAAAAGTGGTCGAAGCATGACACTGTTAATAACATAACATGATGTGATAACGGCTTTGGCCCACAATGATCTAGCAACACAAATTCAGAGAGCATAGTGGGTGCTAATTCTTGAACGGTTCTATTTTTCCTCTCCACAACACCAATTTGTTGTGGGGTGCGTGGAGCTGAAAAATTCGTGCTTAATTCCTAGATCACTATAAAAAGTGGTAAATTTTTCATTTTCAAATTCTCCTCCATGATCCGAGCATATGCATTGAATTTTTAGATCAAGTTCATTTTTAATACATTTACATTATTTTGAGAATTCAAAAAACGCGTCGGATTTTGTAGTGAGGAAAATTGTCCAACAATATATAGAGAAATCGTCAATTAAAATATAAGTATATTTTCTACCACTTAAACTTGACGTGCTCATTGGACCAAAAAGGTTCACATGACAATTAGTTGTAAAGGTCTAGTAGTAGAAATTTCTTTTTTACTTTTAAAAGATGTTCTAGAAAATTTTCTTTTTTGACAAGGTGGACAAAGTGAAGATAAATTTTCATTAAGCGTAGGCAATCCTTTAATTAATTTATCTTTTGCTAGTTTTTAAATAAGTTTAGTGCTAGTGTGTCCAAGACGCCTATGCCATAATTCTAATTCATCATTTTTTAAATAAGATATTTGATAGATGATTGTGAAAGATCATAAAAAGCAATCATGTAAACATTATGAGTTCTTGGTGTAGTAAGTAGAACAACATTTGTTTTAAGATTTATAATTTTGCAAAGATTTGTTGAAGATTCAAATACGATATTTAGTCCTTTGTCACAAAATTGACTAATAGATATTAGATTGTGTTTTAAACCTTCAACATATAAAATATTTGAAATAGAAAAAGAGTCGTTACCCACTACACCACTCCTCATGATCCTTCCTTTGCCATTGTCGCCAAACGTCACCATCCCTCCTTTCTTCATCATGAGGCTAAGGAACTTAGCTTTATCGCTCGTCATGTGCATGGAGCAGCCTGAGTCCAAGTACCACATGTCTTCTATGTCCTTAGCCTGCCAACACACCTAAAAAGAAGATGTTAGTAAAGATCTGGATACCCATGAGGTTCCTCCCATAATATAGGTGGTGGCCTTAAGTACCAAGATTTGCTTTAAATTGCTCTTTCCCTTCTTCCTACAAGTGTCAGTGGTGTGACCAAAAACAAATAGTTGGCACAAGCAATAAAAGGGGTCGAGACCTTTTTCAAAGAATTTTGTTGACACTTACTTGTAGAAGGGGTAATAAATGAATTTTTATTAAAAGAGTTTTGATTTCTGGAACTAGAGCTAACGCCAGCATTAGGGGTTAATGTTGGGCGGTAGCTTCCTGAACCATACCCCAGTCTAAGCATTGCAGAGCCATGACATTGGTTGCCTAAAATCATGTCCAGTGATTTTTGGCCAACCCCAAATTTTTTTATTGCCATATTGAGATCATTGATTCGGTTTTTATAAGAGGTAATTTTGATAACAAACATTACTCATCGATTTGCAAATGATTTATTTCCTTCATCAATTTGGAGAAGAGAGGTTTTTAGTTTTCTTTCTAAGTTCCCCTTCTCTTTTACAAGAGTTTTTTGTTCAGAGAGAGCCTTAGAGAGAGTTTCTTCAAGTTCTTGAATTTTTGCTAATGAAAGATCATTATCTTTGCAATCTCCCTTTTCTTTTCCAAAAGTTTTTTATTTTCTTGTAATAAGATTTTATTTTCAGTTCTTAAAAGATCAATATCTTTAAGACTTTTTTCAAAATATTTGCATGTATGAAGAAATTCATCATAGAGTTCATCATAAGTGGGAGGAGGTACCTCAGTGTCGCTTTGGATACTTATTTCATCATCGATGAGATCGTTGCTTCTACCCATAAGGCACATGTTTGTCTCTTCATCGTCGCTTGAGTAAGATCCACTTGACTCCTCTGAGGATGAATCATCCCAAGTAGCCGCCTTTAGAACTTTTTTCTTTTCTTTTCCGTTGTGCCTCCTTTCCTTTCGCTTTTTCAGGTATTTTGGGCACTAACTCCGGATGTGTCCGGTCCTTCAGCAATGGTAGCACTCCAGCAGTGGCTGCTCATCATCATCGTCGCTAACTTTTTTCTTTTGTACAGGATGATCCCTTCCTTTTTGCATCATTTACTAATTATTTTTGGAAAGAGTTTCTTCTCTCCGGATTCTTCATGAATTACTTGATTTTTTTTACAAAAAGGCTTTCTTCATCTTCTTCATCATCATAGGCCTCCTTCTTGGACTTTAGGTCCAAGGCCTTCTTCTTTGGCTCCGCATGGTAGACTTCATGTTGAATCTTGAGTTCTACCTCATGGGTTTTAAGATTTGCAATGAGGTTCTCAATGTAAAGTTGTCTTAAATCATGAGAATCTAATATCGCCATCACATTCGAATTGAATTTTGGTGGAAGAGATCTAAGAATTTTCCTCACTAGGTCTCCGTCTGCAAAGGTCTTTCTAAGGATTCTTGATGTGTTTACAATTTTTGTAAATCTTGTGTACATGACATCGATGTCCTCATCAGGTTCCATGCGGAACCTTTCATACTCCGATTCTAGTTGAAAAAGCATTGAGTCCTTCACCTGCGAGGCACCTTCATGAATAATTTACAATAAATTCCATATGTCATATGCAGTTTCACAAGCACAAACCTGGTTAAATTCAATTCTATACAGTGCACAAAAATACCAGAGAATTTGGAGATAATTAGAAGGCTGCTTAAGCATATTTTTGGTGGTTTTAAAATGGTTTTTATATTTTATATTTGATTTAGATTTTTTTGTGAGACTATAATTGGACTTAGCAATTTAAAGTGGATCTTGAACTTCCCGAGGTATACCCGATGAAGGGTTCGCACCGGTACTAGGAGATATGATGGGGTGACATCCCAAACCTCCCTTTCACAAGATATTTAATTGTTATTGATTGCTACTTAAGCTTAACATTGAAAAATTTTAAAACCAAATTTTTTGAAAGAGTGAAATAAATATATTTAGAATTAGAGGATTAATTAAAGAAGTACAAAAGTTAGTTTTGAGGAGAGATAGCATTTGATGGGTTTCATTTTGATATATCTAAGACTCCTAATTCTAGTCGAAGCATGTTGAAACGAGCATCTGGGAGAGGTTTTGTGAAAATGTCTGCAAGTTGGGATTTCGTACCAATGAAACTTATTTTTACATGCTCTTTCTTAATATGATCCCTAATGAAGTGATGGCGTACATCTATGTATTTGGATCTAGAATGGTGTACGTGATTATTTGTAAGATCTATGGCGCTTTTGTTGCCACGTTTGAGATCAATATTTTTGAGATGAAAACAAAATCCTCTAGAGTTTGGCTCATCCATAAAGCTTGTGCAAAACAACTCCCAAGAGCGATGTATTCAGCCTCCGTGATGGAGAGAGCAACCAAAGATTATTTTCTACTAGACCATGCTACCAATGAGGGTCCTAAAAAGTGACAAGTACCGTTAGTGCTTTTTTGATCTAGTGAACATTCGGCGTAATCCGAATCGGAATAGCCATGCAATGTAAATGAATTATTGTGTGGGTACCATAATCCTAATCTAGATGACCCTAATAGATATCTAAAAATACGTTTTACCGCTTTTAAATGAGATTATTTTGGATCGGCTTGAAAGCGAGCACATAAACATACAACAAACATAATATCTGGTCTAGATGCACTTAAGTAAAGAAGAGATCCAATCATACCTCTATATAAAGTTTGATCGATAGAAATTCCAGATTCACCTTTTCCTAGTTTTAATGAAGCACTCGTAGGTGTAGAAGCTTGTTTAAGATTCTCAAATCCAAATCATTTAAGCATATCATGAACATATTTTGTTTGGCAAATAAAAATACCATCATTTCGTTGTGAGATTTGAAAACCAAGAAAGTAAGAAAGTTCTCCTACAAGGCTCATTTCAAATTCAATTTTCATTACTAAGACAACTTCATTACACAACTCTTCATTAGTGGCTCCAAAAATGATATCATCAACATATATTTGTAGAATAATTAAATCGTTATTTTTATGCTTAATGAAGAGTATGTTGTCGGCACTTCCCATGGCAATACGTGCTTTAACAAAAATGATGTAAGTCTATCATACCATGCACAGGGCGCTTGTTTTAAACCATAAAGCACTTTTTCTAATTTATAAACATGATTTGGAAATTTTTCATTTATAAAATATGTGGATTGTTCTACATAGACTTCTTCTTTTATAAACACGTTTATAAAAGTACTCTTAACATCCATTTGAAATAATTTTATCCTTTTAAAACTTGCAAATGGCAAAAATATTCGTATTGATTCTAAGCGAGCGACGGGTGCAAAAGTTTCTTCAAAATCGACCCCCTCGATTTGAGAAAAACCTTGTGTGACTAAGCGAGCTTTATTTCTTGTAATCTGATATTCACCATCTATTTTTTTTAAAATTCATTTTACGCCAACAACGGGATGATTAGATGATCGTTCTACTAGGTTGCAAAATTTATTTCATTCAAATTGATCTAACTCATCATTCATAGCCAAAAACCAAAATTCATCATTTAAAGCGATTGAAATGTTTTTAGGTTCAATTTCAGAAACAAAGCAAAGGTTTGAAAACATTTCATGAAGAGAGGATTGAGTTCTTACCCCAATAGATGGTTCTCCAATGACAAGTTCCCTTGGATGATCTTTTGTGAATCTAAGCACACTTGGCGGCACGAACTCTTCTTGTACCGTCACCATTTCTTTGTCACCTCCAAGTAGTTCAACATTATCATCCTCCAAGGGTAAAGATGGTTCCTCTTCCTTTCCTGCACTGTAAGAATCTGCACACGGAACAAATTCATCAAACTTCACATGAATGGACTCTTCAACCTTTTTAGACCTTTTATTGTATATCCTATATGCTTTACTAGTTGAAGAGTATCCAAGAAATATTCCTTCATCACATTTTTTTATCAAGTTTTGCTAAAGCATGTTTGGTGTTTAGGATAAAATATTGACATCCAAAGACATGAAAGTAAGATACATTGGGTTTCTTTCTGTAATATAATTCATATGGAGTTAATTTTAGGATTGGGCAAAGCATGACTCGATTTATGACATAACAAGATGTATTTACGGCTACGTCCCAAAAGGATATAGGCAACCCATACTCAGATTTTTAGGAATAGAGTAGCTCAAAGCATTCTACTATCACCCATCAGTTTGGAATGGGATATAAATAGTGCTCCCAGCAGTAGGGCAATGCCCTAGGTGCACGCGCTACCTGCAGGTCCTTATCGTGTCTGTAACGTGCGGACATACCTCAACAATCTCCTCCTATGTCCGTCACCAACACGACTACAATAAAGAGGTAAAAGTGTAATGTCCAAGCAACAGGAATCATCCACAAACGTGTCAAAACATATGAGTAAAAACAGTAATGGACAGGCTACACAATAGTTCTATGCAGGGTAAATCAACAAAATGAAATCACCATCACAGAAGCTAATAAAACAAGTAGGATCCAACACAGAGTTTCGTACGAGCTCTAGTCTAGCAATCTACCAAAACCATAGTGTCCAAAACATAAACATATGCAGATAGGAAATGAGAAAATGGTGCAAACAAGTCACCAGCCAAAAGAACTACTAGCTATGATATAGCAAAAGATAAGATGGACGCAGAGAATCCGTCGGTACTAGACGTCCAACAGGTCATCCTCATCCATGTCCCAAACAACAGGTACTCCTCCTACTCCTTCGGTGCCTGTAAATCCAGAAAATGAATTTCATATTAGAATGAATCCATACAATTGAATTTACGTATATCTAGTTCGACAAAAGAACGTAGAAAGACCAGAGTCCTGAGTGTGTGGAGTGCTCCAACTATCGAGAATAGTGTGTTCTAATCGAGAAATCATTGTCGGTTTCAAGAAGCGAAATGACATATGAACTTCTTATAGTAGGCTCTCGTAGCTAAATCTGTGTACCAATTTGGAATGTCATTGTCACTGTCCCCTTATGTAAAAATGAATACCATCAAGTTTGGAATGATACCATCTCAACACAGGAAGAAGGAATCTAGCGAGATCGCATTCAACAATTTGGAATGAACGCAAACTTACCAGATCCACAATCAGCAACGTAGAACATCAATGAAACACAATAAAGCTTACTTTGGACAAAGGAAATCAGATTTGATCAAAAACGAAAATCTAAGGCTGATCTAAATCGCCTTTAGTCCCATTTCCCCCACGATTTTGATAAACCTGAATTTGGGCATTCCTTTTGTCAGAGGATTGGCTAAATTATCCTTCGATCGCACATCGACCAAGGTGATAACGCCTTGCTCCTTAAGATCATTCAGCAGAGCATGTCTCAGTCGTATATTTCTCCGTTTCGAATTATAGATAACATTTTGAACGATCTGAACAACAGCTTGATTATCGCAATACAAGCTCAACGAATTGACTCGTAACTTAGATAGTGGAATATCAAGAATCAAATTCCGAATCCAATCTGCCTCTTCACCAGCTGAAGCCAAGGCAAATAGTTCAGACTCCATAGACGACAAGGCTATACAAGTCTGCCTTTTTGATTTCCAAGTTATAGCAGCTCCACCCAATGTGAATATGAATCCACTCGTAGACTTACTATTGCCAATTTCAGAGCACCATGAGGCTTCTGAATAACCTTCAACGGTAGGCGGATATCCAGTGTAGCACAGAGCTAGATCCTTTGATCCTTTAAGGTATCTCATAAGCCTATCTAGGACATCCCAGTGCTCTTTTCCTGGATTACTCGTGAAACGACTCAGCATACTTACGGTGTAAGCAATGTCTGGCCTTGTGCAGCACGATGCATACATGAGGCTCCCAATGATCTTAGTATAATTCACCTGACCAACGGTGGTCCCTTCATTAGGACTCAACTTGACAGTGTGATCAACTGGTGTCTCAACTAATCTGCAATCAGTATATCCCCAGGTTGTCAGTAACTGCTCCACATAGTGAGCCTGACTGAGTGTGACTCCATGCTCGTCGATACAGAATTTAAGACCTAGAAGAGTATCAACTAGACCGAGGTCCTTCATGTCGAATGCTTCCGCAAGAGTGGATTTGACATCACTCACTACCGAGAGATCTGACCCTAATATTAACATATCATCAACGTAGAGACAGATGATGATTGTTTTATCCAACATTGATCGATGATAAAGGCATTTGTCAGAGAGACTGGACTGGAATCCATGGCTCTTTACCACTTGATCAAACTTGAGGTGCCACATCTTAGGCGCTTGTTTAAGCCCATAGATTGATTTATTTAGTTTGCACACCTTATGTTGAGAATCTTCAACAACATAACCCTCATGTTGAGTCATGTAGATTTCTTCGTTCAGCTCTCCATTCAAGAAGGCTGTCTTTACGTCCATCTGATGAACTATGAAGTTCTCGATAGAGGCTAAAGCTAGAAGAATCCTAATAGTCGATAGGTGGCACACCGGTGAATAAACGTCGAAGTAGTCCACTCCCCCCTGTTGCTTAAAGCCTTTAGCAACCAAACGTGCCTTATAGCGGGCTACTGACCCATCATTATTTAATTTCTTCGTAAGTATCCACTTACATCCAATGACTTTTGCGCCTTTGGGCAAGTCAACTAGACGCCAGTTGTTGTTCTGTAGCAACGAGTCCATTTCATCGTCAATGGCTTCTGCCCACATAAACGAATCTCTAGATCGCATTGCCTCCTGGTAGGAGATTGGATCATCCTCTAAGTGATAGGTGACAAAGTTTTCACCAAAATCCTTAGGAAAACGTTCTCTTGTAGACGTTCTGAGCGGATGGGGAACATCCTCCAACGGTTGGGTAGCGGTGTGTGAGGGGCCTGCTTCGGATTCCACAGGAGATTCTGAAATCATATTTGTAGACCCAGATAGGTTAGTGCCTAGATCCTTGACAAATTTATTTCAAAGAACGTAGCATCACGAGATTCTATCACAGAGTGAGAGGATAGATCAAAAAACCTATCAGCTGCACTATCTTTAGCACACCCTAGGTAAACACAGGTTGTGGTTTTTGGTCCCACCTTGGATCTCTTAAGGTCTTGTACCCTTACATAAGCGATACAGCCCCAAGTATTCAGAGTGTCATATCTACGAGGACGCTGATGCCAAAGCTCATAAGGTGTCGACGACAGCTTAGAGTGCGGCAACCTATTCAGAAGGTGATTAGCAGTCAGAGCTGCTTCGCCCCAGAAGGAGGAAGGCAGGCCAGCGGTTAAAAGCATAGAATTCAACATTTCAGTCAAAGTTCTATTTTTACGCTCGGCTACACCATTCGATTGGGGTGAATAGGGGGCGGTGGTCTCAAGTATTATGCCCTCAGCGGCACAAAATTCCTTAAAACCAGTTACAGTGTATTCGCCACCTCTATCACTTCTAAATCGCTTTATCTTCAAACCAAGCTGATTCTCTACACGAGTTTTGAAAACCTTGAAGGTCTCGAAAGTCTCATCCTTCGATCTCAGTAGGTACACATGACAAAACCTGGAAGAGTCGTCTATGAATGTAAGCAAATACTTCTTTCCCCCTTTGGATGGTTGACTCCGAAAGTCGCAGAGGTCAGAATGTATGAGCTCAAGAAGTTGAGTGCTCCTAGAAACCGACTTAAAGGGTTTTCTAGTGATCTTGGTTTGTGCACACACCTCGCACCTATCAAATCGAATGGAGGTATCAATAGGAATGTTATGACTCTTAGCTAGATCGCACATCTTCCTATAGTTTACGTGTCCAAGTCTGTTGTGTAATAACTTTGGATCAATCAAATTAGTGCTGATTTGGTTGATGTGATCATTGCTAAGGCTAAGTTGATACATGCCATCTATAAGATACGCGCACCCAAAATAATGTGAATTGACGGATAACGTCATTCTACCGTTTTGAGTCGTAAAGGACATACCGGACTTATTAAGCAAACTCATAGAAATCAAATTTTTGGTTAAAAAAGGAACTACTCTAACATGTAAAAGAGTGAGTGTTTTACCTGAAGATAACTCCAAAGAAGCGGTGCCAGCATGCGTAACAGCAGTAGTCCCACCATTGTAATTTTCAACTGAGTCTTTAACAGCTGTGACTTCAGTGAGCTGAGCTTTGTCATTAGTAGCATGACATGTTGCTCCACTATCTAGCCACCAGTCAGACAAAGAACTGCCAGCACGGTGTCTCATCATCCCTACAAATGACTGAGGACCAGAGCTATTCACCAGCATGTTAGTCCGACTCTGAGGTAAGACTTCCTGAGGCTTCTTCTGGGATCTACATTCAGCTGCCCAGTGGCCCCACTTCCCACAGTTGTGGCACTTGCCCTTCTTCTTGCGGGAAGAAGGTTTGTTGGCCGACAACTGGGAAGAGGACGCACCCATTTGGGGCTGAATTTTCTTTTTAAATTTACCAGAGTGCAAAGCTAAGTGCGCCACCTTAGAGGGATGACTAACCTGTTCTGCACGTCTCTGAGCAAAGTTTTGATCCTCAATATGTATGAAGCGCTTGAACTCATCAATGGAGATCCCTTCCTGCCGCCTATGTAGCTCAGTCTTGAAGAGAATCCATTCAGGTGGAAGCTTACTCAGTATAAACCCAATGAACAGCTTGTCCGAGATATGAGACTCAGCATTCGCCAGCTTGATGCGCAGATTCTCAAGATCCACCAACTGAGAAGTGATGGGCGAAGTCGGATCAATTTTGAAATTGAAGAAAGACTCCGCGAGGAGCGACTTCGACACCTCTTCCTCCTTGGTGAAATGCGCTTGAAGCTGATCCCATATGCCCTTCGCGGTCTTGATGCTGCTATACGCAATAGCTAGACGGGTATTCAGGGAATTCAGGAGATAATCCCTGCAGAAGTCCTCGTCTTTCACCCACTGAGCCTCCGACACGTCCTCTTCGGTCGTCTCGTAATCACTGAGCACTGTGTAGAAGATTTCACACTCCTTCATGCCGAATTGTACGTGCATCTTCCACCCGAGAAACTCGGTGACGCCGAAAGACTGGAGCTTCCGGATGTCGGTAGACTGATACTTCGACATTTCTGAAAAAGTAGTAAAAATACGGAACGAGGTCACCTGATCGGAGAAGGTACACCACCAAGTCTTCGGATCCAATCCAATCCAAGTGCAGAAACTCAACAAATCGGCTCGAACGATCACTGATCTGAAGGAAAAGCCACTATGGCAGCTGTCCACAGCAATTCTGGAGAAGACGAGCCACAAAAGTGAGTACAACCAGTGATCCTTTGCTGGAATAGTGAAGGGGCAGCAAGAACACAACAGATCGGCCTATGAGGATCACAGATCTAGGGCTCCGGCGACTAGATCGGCAGAGATAAACTTCAGAACTGGAAGCTGCAGGCTCAGATCAACAAGATCAGGCCCTTAAGACACAGATTCAGCAAAATCTGGAGATCTGGATCCAAGAATCCCAGCAAACGAGAACTGACCAAGCTAGATCGGCACTGACCTGAACGAAACCAAAAGGGATCGACGGGATCCGGCGAAGTCGAGCTCAGATCTGGTGAAGGAAACCGAGATCTAGAAGAAAGGAAATGAGATCTTAACTCTGGCGATGGATCCGACAGAGTCGACTACGGATCTGAGAGAAGCACGGGCTGCAGCGACCGGATCTGGCAGAGAAAACAACAGATCGGCGAGATCTGGTTGAGAAAGCTCCCAGCAACAAGCTCAGGCGGCGGCCCACAGAACTCCTGTCGGTAACAAGCTTCGATCTCAGAGAGAGGAAGGAGCTCTGCGATCGGAAGTCCAGGCGAGATGCAGGCGACGAGATCCAAAGCGGGATCGGAGTCTCACACAGCAGCCGTGCGAGAGAAATTGCTCGGGCACGGGAAAAAACTAAGCTCTAACCCTAACGGAAGTGCTTTGAGAATGTTAGGAATAGAGTAGCTCAAAGCATTCTGCTATCACCCATCAGTTTGGAATGGGATATAAATAGTGCTCCCAGCAGTAGGGCAACGCCCTAGGTGCACACGCTACCTGCAGGTCCTTATCGTGTCTGTAACGTGCGGACATACCTCAACACGGATAGCATAGTGCATGTGAGTTCCTGAAGGGTTTTATTTTTCCTCTCCACCACACCATTTTGTTGGGGGTGCGTGGAGCGGAAAATTCGTGTTTAATACTTTGATTATTACAAAAGGTGGTGAAACTATCATTTTCAAATTCCACTCCATGATCCGATCTAATGCACTTAATTTTTAGTTCTAATTCATTTTGAATGCGATTGCATAGTTTAGTAAATTCAAAAAAAGTATTGGATTTGGAGGTAAGAAATAATGTCCAAGTAAATCTAGAAAAATCATCAATTAAAACAAATGTGTACATTTTACCACCTAGAGTACAAGTGCTAATTGGCCCAAATAGGTCCATGTGAATTAGTTGTAGAGGTCTAGTGGTGGACATTTCATTTTTGTTTTTAACAGATATTTTAGAAAAATTTCCCTTTTGGCATGGCGGACATAAGGTGGATAGATTTCCATTAAGCATTGGTAAACCCCTTATTATTTTATTTTTTAACAATTTTAAGATCAACTTGGTACTAGTGTGACCAAGACGCCTTTGCCATAATTCTAGTTCTTCATTTTTGTAATTAGACATTTTAGTGACACACGTGATACATCATGGAAAGAGATTAAATAGACATTATGAATTCTTGGTGCACTGAGTATAATATTATTAGTCTTAGGATCTATAATTTTGCATAAATTAGTAGAAGACTCAAATAACACATTAAGGCCTTTATCGCATAGTTGACTAATAGAAATTAAGTTGTGTTTTAAGCCTTCAACATATAAGACATTTGTAAGAGAGAAAGAGTTGTTGCCCACTGTACCAGTGCCTAAGATTCTTCCTTTTCCGTTGTCACCGAATGTCACCGTTCCTCCTTTCTTCTTTGTGAGGCTAAGGAACTTTCCTTTATTTCCCACCATGTGCTCGGAACAACCAGAGTCCAAGTACCACATATCTTCCTTGACCTTAGCCTACCAACATACCTAAAAAGAAGATGTTAGTGAAGAACTGTATACCCGAGAGGTTCCTCCCATAATATAGGTGGTGACCTTAGGTACCCAAATTTGTTTTAAAGTGCGCTTTCCCTTCTTCCTGCAAGAGTCCGTGATGTGGACAAACCACAAACAATTTGCACATGCAATATAAGGAGATGAGACATTTTTCAGAGAATTTTGTTGACCCTTACCGGTAGACACAAAGTAGAAGGGGTGACAGAAATATTATTATAAAAAGAATTTTTGTTTTTGGAACTAGAGCTAACGCCAGTGTTAGAAGCTAACGCTGGGCGGTAGCTTCCCGAACCATAACCCGGTCCAAACTTTGCAGAACCATATCACTTGTTGCCCAAGATCATGTCCAATGATTTTTGGCCTACCCCGAATTTGTTTATTGTCATATTAAGATCTTCGATTCGGGCTTTTAAGGCAAAATTTTCGCTTACTAAATTTCCACACCTCTTTGCAAAGTTTTTCTTTTCATTTTCTGTTGAGAAAGAGAATTTTATTAAACTTCTTTCTAAGTCTCCCTTTTGTTTTGTGAGAGATTTGATATTGGAGAGAGCCTTAGAAAGATCATTTTCTAGTATTTTTGTACTTACTAAGTTATGATCATTTTTTTGCTTAGAACATATCTCTTTTCCCAAAGTCTTTATTTCCATATTTAATTTTTGATTTTTTTTAAAAGAATTTTATTTTCAGTTTTTAGTAGATTAAGATCTTATAGACTTTTACTAAAAAAAATTGCATGTTTTCATGTACTCAATATAGAGGTCATCATAAGTATTAGGAATTACCTCAATGTCGCATTGGACATTGCACTCGTCGTCCTTTGATTCATGGCTCCTCCCCATAAGACACAGATTTGCCTCATCACTATCGCTTGAAGTTGACTCCTTTGAACTTTCAGATGAAGAGTCATCCCACGTTGTAGCCTTCAAGACCTTCATCGTTTCTCTTCCTTTATGCCTCTTTTCTTTTTGTTCTGTCAAGTACTTTGGGCATTGGTTTCTTATATGTCCTGTCTTCCTGCAATGGAAGCACTCGGGAGGAGGTCGCTCTTCATTGTCGTCGCTTGATTTTTCCTTTTTGTCTGTTTTGGAGGATGAGCCTTTTCGGAAGAACTTACGAAAAGTATTCCTCCTTTCTATATTCTTCATGAATTTTGTGAAATTTTTCAAAAAAAGACTCTCCTCGTCCTCTTCCTCGCTGTCATCCTCTTTCCTTAACTTTAGTGCCAAGGCTTTCTTCTTTGGCTCTTGGTTGTATTCTTCATCTTGGATTTTGAGTTCTACCTCATGGGTTTTGAGATTCCCAATGAGGCTCTCAATCTGGAACCATCTTAGATCATGCGATTCCGAAATAGCTGTCACCTTTGGATTGAACTTTGGAGGGAGAGATAGAAGGATCTTCCTCACTAGGTCACCATTTGAGAAGGTTTTTCCATGGATCTTTGAGGCATTTACGATCTTGGTAAAACGTGTGTACATCGAGTCCACGTCCTCATCTGGATCCATTCGAATCTTTCAAACTCCGATTCCAGTTGGAAGAGCTTGGAGTCTTTAACCTAAGAGGTACCTTCATGAGTTATTTCTAGTAAATTCCAAATGTCATAAGCAGTTTCACAAGCACAAACTCTATTAAATTCAGTCTTATCTAATGCGCAAAATAAAGCATTCATAGCTTTAGCATTATTCTTATATTTATTTTTATCCCCATCATCCCATCTATCTCTAGGATTTTCCATGGTTACCTCTCCAACAACATAAGTAGGAGTGGTGCACGGTGTTTCGACACTAGCACAGACATCTAGATCTAAATTTATTAGAAAGTAACGCATTCGCATTCTCTAATAGTTATAGTCGATTCTGGTGAAAAGTGGAGGTCTGCTTATTCCTTGCCCCACATAAAAAAGCGAGTTAACGGAGCGCCATTATTCCCGGTTGTTAAGCCGATTTGGAATAACCTAGCTTTAATACCACAAGTTGGATCTTGAGGCACCCTTAGAGGGGGTGAATAAGGGAATTAAAACTTTTGTTATATTTTAAAATTCCTGAAATCATAAGAGATTAAATTAACGATAAAACCACACAAAAAGAGGAGATTAAGTAATATAAATGAAATACATGATTTTATTAACTTGAAATATAAGATTACAAAATTTGATTTCTTATGACGCTAGAAATCATAAGTGATAAAGTAAAATATTCTTTTTATTTTCTATACCGACTCTTCTCACCAAGAACCGGTTGGCTTTAGCCTATCCTTTTGGGATACAACCTCAAGCCGCTATAGCCCTTTTATCCCTAGAAAGGCCTCAAGCACCCCCCTAGATCTACTCCCTAGACTCAGTCGCCAACACGAGGCGAATTCCTCCCTAAGTCCTACCCAGACCTAGTCGCCAACATAAGGCGAATTTACTCCACGATAGTTATGAAAAGAGTTACAAAACAAAATTCAAAATACAAAATAAAAACTGCCTATGAAGAATTCTGGAGATGGAGAAGACTCGCTGAATATTCTCAAAGTCGAAGCGTGCATTCTTCGCATCGAGTAAGCGTTGATCTGATCCTCCTTGCATTCTTCTCTCGAAATTGTATGGGAGATGATGGTCTGGAAAATACAGCCCTCTCAGAGTTTCTGAAGTGATGGAATAGGGCTCTCTTCAATCAGTAGTAGGAGAAGATGAAATCCACCAATTTATAGGACTGGAGGATAACGCCTCGCGTTGACCCAGTATGGAATTGTTTTGATGGCTCAGATCTTCAAAACGGGAAGGAGATTCTGCGCTTTAGGAAACATTCATTCGTAAAGTGCCCCTTCAATCACGGCTGCTTCCCTCCTTGCCATAATCATCATGATGGGAATGAGATTCAACGCCCATCGTTAAGTCCTAACGCCTGACGTTAGACCACATCCCTTTTTTTAGTTTGTGAGCAGGTCCAGACAAATAATGCAACAACCTAGTGTCATATCTGTTCAAACCTGCATGCTAAAAACACAATGTCAAAAAAGATCAAATACAAGTAAGATTTGTTATTCTCAAATCAAAGGGACTCGGAAAACCATGTTCCAACAGGACTTAGGGAAGAAATTTGCCACGTGTTGGTGACTATGTATAGGGTGTAGATCTAGGGGGTGTTCGAGGCCATATCCGGGGAAGGATTAGCTAGAGAGGCTTGAGGTCGTATCCGGGGAGGATATGCTAAAGCCACGGGTTCGTGGGGATACGAGTCGGGATAGAAAACAAAAGACTTTTTACTATTTGCCTTCGATTTCTAGCGTCATTAGAAATCAAGTTTTGTAATCATATATTTCAAGTTAATATAATCATGTCTCTATTTTATTTCACTTGATTTGTTTTGGTTTTGCACTATTTTGATCTCTTATTATTTCAAGTCATTGAAAATATAACAAAAGTTCTAAAACCCTTATTCATCCCCCCTAAGGGCGCATATATATCCAATAGAACCACCGGGTTGATTGAGTCCATCCCCAGCATGATTTGCATTATAGATCCACTACGTTAGTGGATTAGGCATTTTAGGTAAAGCCAAAATCGCGACCGGTGGTACGATTCGTTGATGTTGCTTGACGTGTATATTAGGAATTTTTGTTAGAAATCCGATTGTGCCGAAGACGTCGTTGTGATGCCCTTATTTTATTGTGAGAACGAATGTTGTCTTAGGGCGGAAATATGTATGTGATGAATATTTGGGGAAATGTGAGTACCCATGTGTTGGGTATTGTAGCCACAATTACCTTGATTTGAAGAAGTGTTCCTTTGAACTAAGTTGAATTGAGTTGTATTTGATTATGCGCTTTAGCTATGTTGTGACAGGTCATTCCACTCTAGGTACAAACCAATGTCAGGTTTCAATGAGTCGTCAAACACAGGCTTGTGCAATGTAATCCCTCATTGTATAGACCAAAGTGTTGGCTCATGTGAGATCTCTCTATTGGGATGTACCTCATTTCCTAAGTGCAAGAGAAGGAGGACTGGAGCTGATGGTGAACTTTTCATAGAAAGGAATTTTTCTTAAGTAAAATTCGTTTATATCATTTAGGACATATAGTCGAATTCGACTATATGGTCTGAATGGATATAACCGAATTCGGTTAATCTAAGATCGAAATTTCTTCAAAGTAATAGAATAACCGAATTCGGTTATTGAAATTCGGTTATTGTTTTTTCGGTGAATGTGTTTAACCGAATGTTGAAATCTGTAGAATTCAGTTATATCATTTAACCGAATTCGAATCGGTTATTGCCATTCGGTTATTCCATTTAGTCGAATCGGTCTGCGTATCTCCGGTTCAGTTCTTCCGGCCTGATCTTTTAGGGATTTCTCTTTAACGATTCGCGAGGTGTCTTTCTCGATGCTCTCAGATATAGCCGTTGGAGTGAAGAAGCTATAAATAGCTAAGGGTTAATTCCGTTTAACCCTAATCGTGAATCCAAGAAGAAAAACATCGTTCTCTCCGTCCGTCGGCTGACTGTTATCGCAAATCTTCTGCTGTTGCCGACAATGTTTTTGAACGATTCTTCTTGAAGAAAAGGGTCAACTAGATCTCTGATTTTAGATCTCTTCAAGTTCCTTTTAGATCTAGTTGTCTCCTAAGTGTTCAGATCAAGTTCTCTCAAGGCAAGATTTCTTCTTCCTTCTTTCAAGATCCAGATTTCCGATTCAATCAAGGAAGAAGAAGATCTTTTATTTTCAGATTTGATAAAGTTAAAATCTCAAGGAGATTTAAAGTAGATTGTTTCTCAATCTAAAGTTGTGTAAGATTTTATTACATTATTCTTGTAGGAAGCTTGCTTCCGAGTTGTAGGAGCGTTGTCTCCGAGTTTGTAGGAAGTTTCCCTTCCGAGCTTGTAGGAGTTTTGACTCCGAGTTGTAGGATTATTCTTAATCCGAGATCAGTGAAGTAGCCTAGTCTAGCCGGTCGTGCTAGATAGGTGAGGTGGAAAGTGGACTACCCAAGATCGGGGAACCACTATAATTTTCTGTGTTGTGCTGTGCTCTTTTGGATTCTGTGTGCTTTTTTTTTGTGTTATAATTTTTAATTCCGCGTAAAGACATAGAATCCACCTATTCACCCCCCTCTAGGTGATTTAGGCCGCAACTAGATACTTTCACCATGTTAATGTGATATTTGGGGAAATATGTGTAAACGTGGGGGGGGGGGTGAATGTGAGTACCCATATTGATGTTTCATTAGGGAAATGAGAGTACCCATTGGGGAGATTTGAATCCCCATGTTGTTGTGTCATTGGGGAAATGTGAGTGCCCATTGGGGAAATGTGAGTACCTATTGGGAACAACCCTTGTGATTTATCTAACAATTACTTAAAGTGATTTCATCAGTTAGGTTATATTATCCACATTGTATAGATAGGGTAAAATGTTCATTAGATGTCCTAGGATATCACATTCACCCAATATTACAAGACTAGGCCTAAAAGAAGCACAAATTTAGTTAAGTTAAGACTTGCATCGAATGAAAGTCGACGCAACTTCGACTAGATGTCGACGTAACTCTGACTGAAAGTTGAAGTAACTTAATCTTTTTTCGCAGTATAAGTGAAGTTGGCGCAACGTCGAAATGATCTCGACGCCGAAGATAGAGCCTGACAAAGGTATATCAGAAGTCGACGCAACTTTGAAATAAACTTGACGCAGAAGACAGAGCTTGTCAATGCCATCTTAGAAGTCGACGCAACTTCGACTTCAAGTAGATGCAGAAGATGAAGTTCAAATTCAAGTCTTCAACTCGACGGATACGTCTATAAGAACTCAATGCAACGTCGACATCTGAGTTCAGCCAGAGCTAAGAAGGAATTCGAAGCTATTTCTATAAGAACTCAAAGGTGCGTCGATATGACGAAAGATGAAGTCGACGCAGCGTCGAGTACAGCCAGAAATGGAGGTTTTTCTGCTGTCTTTTCTAATACCTTTTCAGAAGGTCTACAAAGCTGAGCACTGTTCTCCAACGGCTCGTTTATTGTCAAGAATGGAATGGAGTATTCTAGAGATGCAGCAAAAATATTCTTGGAAGTTTATTCAAATCAGATGGACGGGTCGAGAACAAAAATAGAAGGAAACATCAATTGTCCAAAGGACATTCCTTCTAAGGATAGTTCAAAAGAAGAAAGAAATTCAAACTCAAATGATAGAGAATAAAGATGCTGAGAAAGAAAGAAAATGTAGAATAACTGATCATATATTTTCTGTCTGTCAAAATAAGGCTTCTCCTTCTTCCTCCTTAAACCCTAAGACAGAACAGAAGAACAACTCCTCTGCACAACAAAAGATCATAACAACAGTGATGCTGCTTCTTCTACATCATATAGCAACAAGTCTACAAAAACAGAGAATCAGGATCAAGCTTATAACCCTTAAAATCATCACCATCATAAGCAAGGGTTCATCATATTCAGATCCTGAGATAAACAGAAGCTACAACATTCAAAGAGACTGCTTCTGAAGACTCAGTGGTTCTAAGAGTCTCCTTATCAAAAGACTCAGTGGTTCTAAGAGTCTTCTTATCAAAAAATTCAGTGGTTATGAGAGACTCCTTTTCAAAAGACTCATGCACAGTTAGTGCAATCCTACCAGTGAGGTAGAAGAGTGGACTACCTACATTTTAGGGAACCACTATAAAATTATGTGTCTTCTGCATTGAATTTATGTGTTGTCCCAATTTACTGTTTTCTATTTTATATTTATTGTGATTACTTTATTCTGTTTTGGTTTGGATGATTGCATAACACTTAGTATTTTTATTGCGTGTGCACATTTAGTCTTAAGAAATTTTAAAACTCTATTCACCCCCCTCTAGAGAATACTCAGAGGCATATTGTGCACTTTCAATTGGTATCAGAGGTGGGTTGATCATTAAAAGGTTAACACCTTGATCAAAAGATCTCCTCACTCTTATTTCTTTATTTAAAATTAACTAAAACTATTTTCTAAAGAAAATGAGTTCTAAGGACTATGCATCAACAAGACCACCAGTGTGTAACTTGAATAAGTTTACACTCTGGAAGGCTAGAATAAAGCTATATATGAACTCTATTGATGAAGATATTTTAATGTCATTATTTCAGGTCCCCCAGTCCCAGTGAGAAAATATGCTAGTGGGACAGTAACACAAACTGCAGTCCTCATAGAAGAGGCGACTGATGCTGAAAAGAAGGTGAAGGCATGTGATGCCAATGCCATGAATATTCTGGTGTCAACTATGTCGGATGACATATTCCAAAAAGTTACTGATTGCAACTCTGCCAAAGAAATCTGGGGATCACTTTCCAGATTAGTTGATGGCAGCTCTGATGATAGAAAGGACAAAAATTCCCATCTCATATCCTAATATGAGAACTTTAAGAAAAAGGCTGAAGAAATCATAACTGAGATGTAGACAGGTCCAGTTTCATCACAAAAGAGCTGAAGGGCCTTGACAAAGAAATTTCTCTGACAGAAATTAATGACATCTCCTCATATGCTTCACAAGCACATGGGACTCAAGAATCTGGGCTATCAGAGATTCCAGGTGTCTCAGAGAAATATTTATGGATGCTCTGCTAGGCAAGCTTAAGTCCTCCGAGCTCTTACTAAAAAGCAGGGCCGAGTCAGAAGCTCGGGAGAGAATCTCAACTCCTAAGGAAAGGACACTTGCTCAAAAGGTTGTTGAAGGTGAGCCTTCCACTTCTGAAGAAGAGATGTTCAATCTCTTGGCCTAAAGATTCAAGAGTTGGGTCAAGACAGAGGTCTCCAAAAAGAGGGAGAGGAGTTCAAGCAAACCAAGGTATGATAAAACTCCTAAATAGGAAATTATCTGTAACATCCCCTTTTCTACTAGACCCCTTGACTCCAATTAGGATAGGACATGTGGTGAGTGAGGTGAAAATGAGCTAGGTAGTAACCTTAGCCCACCTTGAGTTGAGGGAACTCAAGTGTGAGCCCCTACAGTAGACAAGCCATTGTAGACCAATTTAGCTCAAATTGAACCTACACATGTGAAATAACCAACCACCATGTCCCTAACTCTGAAGGAGGCATGATTGACCAAAAACCACATCATCTGGTCACCCAATTTAATCAAATTCACCTAAGTCAAACATAGGTCAAAATAGCCCAATTCAACTCAATAAGGTTCAATTCAGACTCAAATGGCCAAATTGACCCCACCACTAGTTGGTAAACCTCTAAAGGTGTCATTTGGACCCAAAAGCCCCATCATGGGATCTTTAATTAGTCCAAATTGACCAAAGTCAAACTTAGGTCAACATAAGCCAATCCTTCCCCAATAGGCTCAATTGATCCCTAACACATGAAACTGACTTCACCCCTAGTCTTGGGATATCAAGGGGGACCTAATTGACTCAAAAGCCCCATCATGGGATCATCAATTTGACCAAATTGACCAAAGTCAACTTTCCCCAATTTTGGTCAAAATCACACTTATTGGTTAAATTGGCCCCAATTAGGGCACCACCATGACCCAATTGACATTGGAGGCGCGGGGGAGGGGGGGGGGGGGGGAGGTGTTAAGGGACCGAAGGCCAACACATTGGACCTGTTAACCCACCCAATTGACCAAGTCAACATCAAAAGTCAACATTTGGTCAAATGTGCCTAAATTGGGCTTAAATGAAATTAAATCAAATCCCCATGGGTTAAGGCCCTTCATAGAAGCCCATTTTGAAGCCCAAGTGCCTAATTACCAGCCATGCCCCCTAGTTCCAACATGCAAGGACATGCAAGGGGGTAAACTTGAGATTTCCCCAAAATCCATTAAGACAAAAGAGGATTTTGAGGAATGGAGGCCACTTGGCTCGCCATTCCTCCGCCCAAATCCATATCTGACCTCTTCAATGAATACCCAGCTGGATTTGTGCTGAATGGATGCCACTTGGCGGCTGGAAGGAGCAAACAAAGCATGGCCGACCACCCGAAGTTTCAAAACCATATATCCACCCCTCCTCAGCCCACTTGAACCTTTCCACCAGCTTCAGAAGGAGGAGAGGAGTCGGAATAGCCACCTGGAGTAGAGATTTTGCTGGAGAATTGGAGTTTTGAGCAAGCTCACCGGAGATCGCCGTCACTATGCCGCACCGCAACAATACTCGCCGCCAAGCACCCACACAGGTCGGTTTCTCCCCCTCTCCCTCTGTGCTAGTATCTAGGCCATTAAGGAGAGAAATCGGGCTCAATTGAGCCCGATCCCATGTGAGCTTGGGGGAGAATTTCCGAGCTTTCTCTTCCGCTCGGGATCACCAGAGGAGTCTTCTCCGGCGGCCTTATCGCCGCCTGGCGGTAGCCACCACCTCAACGGAGGTGGTGGAGGTAGTGGCTGGCAGTGGTGGGTCGTGGATGGCCGGGAATCAAGGTGGAAGATGGTCCAGGTCGGGCAAATCCATGTCGTTGGCTAGAGGTAGAAGATGAAGGAGAGCCATCGGATTTGGATAGATCTGCTATATGCAGACCATATTAATTCAATTAAATGATTTTGTCACACTTTCATATGAATGTTCATGCTGGAATTTGAGTCCCTTAAAGGCCTTTTTAGGAAAAGTTGCCTGAGATAGTTGTTGTAGAGCTTGATGTCTACTTTTATTAGGAACTAAAATCAGCCCATTTGGGGCAATGTAGAAGCCTCAACTTCCATTTTAGTGGGGCTAGTCCAAATAGAGGCCATAAATTATATAGTGTATATATTATAAAATATAAGTCCGATGGACTTGAAATTTTGGCCATGCAAGCATGTGACCTGTATCTAGCTTGCATCCAAAAATTAAATTTTTAAGTGATGGTTTTTCTAAGGTTTTATCTAAAATATGTAATATCAAATAAGTAGCATTTTTGGGTGTATATAGCTCCAACTGACCCCAAATTTAGGTGTCACCCTCATTTAGACAATATTGGCCCATGGTTAAAATTTGAGGTCCATTGGACTTCTGCATGGAAGAAGACAAACGGGTAGGCCAGGAGCTCTATTTTTGGAGCTTTAATCCCGCCTCCATACCTCTGTTCCGGCCACCTCCGGCCGGCCAACCACCGCAAATCGCCGGCCACCACCTCAACGAAGATGGTGGTGGCATTGGCCGGCCGGGGCAGCGCTTAGGTGGCCGGGAAAACAAGGATGAAGGAGCTCCAGGTGCGGTTAATCCTGGCCGTCGGCCAGAGGAAGAAGACAAATGGATGTTGTCCGTTCTGCTTCAAGGTCTGTGCAAGATCTTCAGATTTAAATGATTATGTTATATCGTTATTTCATTTATTCGTCGATATGAGTAGAAGGAATTCTTCGAGCGGTAGCCAGAGTTCGTCGAACTAATGGTTGAGTTCGTCGAACTGAACCCGGAGTTCGTCGAACGAAATTCATTCGTCGAACACACTCTGGAATTCGTCGCACTGACATTTGAGTTCGACGAACTGAACCCGGAGTTTGTCGAACGGAATCAATTCACCGAACTGATTGTTAAGTTCGTCAAACTGAACTCGGATTTTGTCGAACGCACTGAAGCACGACGTTCGTCGAACGCAGAACACATTTCGTCGAACGAAGATCGGATTTCATCGAGCGCACTGAAGCACGGCATTCGTCGAACGCAGAATAGATTTCGTCGAACGCAGGTCGGATTTCGTCGAACGCAGAGACTTGTTCCAACCCATTTTGTCATACTTCCTGCAGTATATCATTTTAATTATTAAAAATACTAGAACCCCTCAAATGAAAAAGTTGTCAACACCAAAGTTTTAGAGCCCTTGGAGTCTACTTTATTTTAAAATTGATTTCACCCCAAAAGGAGTTCAGTAACTCCCTGTAGGTATATTTTGGTGGGACTGGTCCCTAGTGTAGGACAACCACCATTTCTTGAATAACTTTTTATTGGGTCATGGGATTGACTTGAAAATTGAAACCTAGGCTATTTACACCTACCCACACATCATACCCAATGATGGGAATTTTAAAAGAACATTTTTCTAAGGTTTTTGTAATAATTTCATAAATTAAATATTAATTAATTATTGGGTCAAATGACCTTCAATGCCCTCCAAATTTTGGTGGGCACTTCTTAGGGTTATCACTTGACCCTGGTAAAAATCTCAGCCCAATTAGGACTAATTTGGTTGGATAATTTGTCAACCCAAGTTGGGTCGTATTAGGTCAAAATTATGGCATAGTGTTTATCTTGGGATATTGTGGTCAAATCTCCTCACCATGAGTTGAAACCTTGGACACTGATTTAGGATCGCCAAAAACACCTTCAAGAGTAAGATGGGGTGGTGTGGAGATGGATATGCCTTAGAACCCTAGACTTACCCCCTTGGGGTGCAGATAGAGCTTTGTGAAGGACATGTGGTCAAAATCTATAGAATGACCATGGAACCTAGGAGATATGTTCATGGGATGTATTTACGCCATATGAAATTTTGAGAGAATTTTAGGAGAATTTATTCCACCTAAATTAGGTCATAACCCCTTTAGGTAAACTTCTTGTAAGAGATATTTACATGCACAAATGATCCTGGATGAAGATGAAATCTTGGTGGTGCCTTTACAATCATAATATTGACCCCTGGTAATTTTTGCATAATTTATTTAATGATTTAACTAGTATTTCATTCTCAAGGCACCTATTTTGTCTTATTTTTAAGAAATATAGATAAGATTCCAAAACTCTCTGGAAAAATGTGCAACTTGGTGATAGAACATTTCAGAGCACTGGAAAGCTCTGTGAAATTTTATATAATTTTTGGAGGTTGTTATCAGTGGGCTACTTCACAACATGTGCAAAATAGGAATTATTTGGCTTAATTATTTCAGTGAGGAAATGATTCCCATAAATTGTGAAACTCTGTAATTAAGCTTTTCTGGACATAATAGAGGTCTGGTAATTTTTCTATAATTTTGGTATAAGTATTCTTGGTAGTTCCTTCATAAATCTTCAAATTTGGATAGAAGATAAATATTAAAAACATAGGACATTTTCTTACTGTAAAATTGTGATATTCATTACTTACTGTTATTTTGGCATGATAGAATTATCTTAATTTTATGGGAGCCATATCATAAGAATACCTTACACTTCATGCTCATATTCATACTTGACAAATATTGGAGAAATGATAATAAATGCAAATAAGTAGGGAAAAATATGATTCTCTGGATTTAGTTTTGAGACATCATGATAGACCTCTAGTAAATATCTTGAGTCAGTTGGATGAATATTTGGAGTACCTCTACTTATTAGCTTCATACAGTTAGTTTGGTCTGCGTATAGTAAAAATGTGAAATTTGGATATTTAGGGGCCTACCAAGTGGAAGTGGCATGTAGTTGGTGTACATGGTCAGGTTGAAGAGATTGAAGGTCACCAAAAGGAGTTTAGGTGATGAGGGTGTGCTGGCGAGCTAAGAGTTAGGGTCGTGCTTGGGGTTGACGAAAGATCGTCTTTCCCCTAGCGTGTCATAAACCACCTAGGGTTAATCCAAGTGTAATAACAAGGAGGGTGTTCTTATGGGTAGATACCAACAACACTAAGTGTCTTGAGAAAAGGAGCTTTGGGGTTTCATCCCATTGTGGTTCCTAGTACCGTAGCGAGCCCCTCACTGGGTAATCCTCGGGAAGTCCATGATAAACCATAAATTGTAGGGATAAGTTGATGTACAAGACTAACTTAATAACGCACACACCCACACCCCGTGGTTACGGTAGCTTAGTGGGTTTAGTTTTACGAGCGGTAGGCTCTTGGTTGAAGCAACATACTAGTTAGTCCAATGAGCTTGTGACTCAGTAAAGCTTATTGGTACAGACGGGTTGCTCCGGCGAGCCGATGGCTCGGAAGGTTGTAGTGACGTGCGGGTTAGACCGGGGAATTTATGGCTCGGGATATAGTAGAACATGTTTGCATGTGCATGAAGGTGGTGTGTCTTCGGTATTGGACGGTCGTTCATAGCGGCGTCAATACGTTGACTCGGCAAGTGTGGAATTTACACTTAGCCATGAAAGTCTGGTGGTCCAGCCAGTAAGAGTACGCAGATGCTCCGCGGTTTTGCGTTGAGGTGTACGATAGGTCTAGGTTAGGTAGTGTGAATACCAACCTAGAGGTGGGCGAGGCCCATCTCACCGCTTTCGTTTGCCACTACCGGAGTATCCTGGGAGTCTTGCTAGCTCCAAAAAGGGGGAACTAAAGGTCTGTGCGCATAGAGTCGAAGTGTGTGAGTTTCACTTGTATGAACATAGCATAAACTGCATAACTCTGCATGTCATGACATAAACATTGCATTTCAACCCCTACCCCTATCGTATAAATTGGTTATGGGACTCTTTATACGATAGGCTTTGCTAAACTACCCCTTGGTCTATAGGTTTGTATGGGCATTCCTATAAATCAATGGTTACTTTTCTCTTATATACATGTATTTACTTACTGTACCTTACTTGTTCTTTACCTTGAATTACTTACTGATTCAATTATCTATATACATATGTGTAGTTGTAGACATTCCCTGTAGATAGATCTGCCATCATCTGCTTTGTTTTATATCCCTTGTTGTCCTCCGCTTCCTCCTCTCACACAGTGCCTAGGAGCCATTGGGGGTGGGGTGGGGAACATAAGGCTTAGTCTTTTTGACTAACGGTCGGTGGACCATATCATTTTAGGGGATCGAGGAGATGTAGCAGCAAGAGAGGCCGGTGCAGACGGAGGCGGGCCAGTCTAGTACAGGAGAACCAGAATTAGGATCAGTGCGTGATTAATAGTTAGCTTCTGCGGGTGATCTTGTAGTGTGGACATGATGTGCAGGGCATGAGCCCTTTATTATTGTAACTTGTTATTTCAGTTATACCATGTGGACATTTATTATATATACCAAGTGATTGTGGACTTGAACTTCTTTTTGTTCGTTTATACTTTTCTTCTTCTGTGATCGATATGGCCGACATGATCGGCGCTTTGTAGTGGCGACCTTCCCATGTGTTGGTGTCACCGCAAAGTGGCGGTTCTGGGCATAAGACCCGGGTTTTCAGAAAGAAAAAAAAAGGGGTCTTACACCTGAGAGGTTAGCTACCCTCGAATCATGGGAACTACAGGTCTATGTCGACATAACAAATATGCATGGGTGTGTCATCATATCATAATCATTGCATTGCATTCATCCTTTCATGATCATAACAATGCACCGCATCGGGTCCATCATATAAATTAGTATGAGCTCTTTTATATGATGGGTTCCAAATTGGAATCCTTAACTTATAATTTTGTATGGGCATTCATATAAGTTAAGGTATGTTTTGATACTACAAATATACTGCTTAATTCTATACTGATACACTGCTAGTATAGATATGCTTTTATATACATGTTGATACCTCTTGCTGTTACCTGCCTTCTTGTTGTACTATTGATATAGTAACTGCTAGATTAAGAACTTCATCATATCACATGATTGTTATATTACTGATTATATTGCAGCTTCTCTTCAATCCCTTCCGCCCAGTGCCTTATAATTGTTGGGGGAGAGGATGTGAAGCCACTTAGTCTTTATGACTAATGGTTGTTACACAACTACTTTTAGGAGCGCACCCAGGTGGAGTAACAATGTACTACACAGGAGGACAACCAAGCCAGGGTGACAGGGATGGTGGCTACGATACCTGGGTTACCGTCAGTGGCAGATGTGAGCGAGTGGTTGGGATGTAGCCTTAGGGCAAGTTTGTACTCTGATGATTAACAGGAGCTTGTGTAGCTTCCTGTCATTTGTACTGTCTGGAGATTATTACTTAATTGTGAATAAATGGCTTCTATTATTTTCTATTATTGATGGGTTGACATGATGATATGTGAGAATAGCCGGCAGGATAGTCTTCTTGTGGAGGGGGCTAGCCTGTGTGCTGGCACTTCCGCAAGGCGGCTGTCCTGGGCGTAGGACTCCCCTCGGCCGTGTCTTGTATTCTGGGAGGGGGGGGGGGTCTTACAGGCTAACTACACCACGACCGAAAAGGAACTTCTAGCCATTGTCTTCGCATTTGATAAGTTTAGGTCGTATATTATTCTTTCTAAAGTCATAGTTTTTACTGATCATTCTGCCCTCAGGTACCTACTAAATAAGGCGGACGCCAAGCCTCGATTATTGAGATGGATCCTCATGCTGCAAGAATTTGACTTGGAGATCCGGGACAAGAAAGGAGCGGAGAACTTGGCGGCCGATCATCTCTCCCGCTTAGAGAACCTTACTGCGAATACACTGGCAGAGGCCGACATTGATGACAAATTCCCTGAAGATCGCCTCCTAGCAATCGAAAAGTTAACGAATTCTTCTACCCCTTGGTTTGCGGACTTGACCAACTATCTAGTGGCCCGGGTCCTGCCAAAAGGTTTTTCAGGTCAGCAAAAAAATAGATTCTTTTCTGACATGAAAAACTACTTTTGGGGGGACCCCTTCTTATTTTGTATCTGCGCGGATCAAGTGGTAAGAAGATGTGTTTCAAGCGAGGAAGGCTTGCAAATTTTGCGGCACTGCCATGAAGGACCAACCGCCGGACATTACCAAGCAAATCAGACCGCAAGGAAAGTGCAGGAGGTCGGTTTTTACTGGCCCTCGATCTTTAAGGATGCTCACTCTTTTGTGAGCGGATGCGACAGCTGCCAAAGGTCAGGTAACATATCTCATCGGGACGAAATGCCCCAAAACTCCTTTTTGGAGTGTGAAATTTTCGATCTATGTGGTATCAATTTCGTAGGTCCTCTCGCTCCCTCATTTAATAATAAATATATTCTCGTTGCGGTCGACTATGTGCCGAGCTGGGCGGAAGCACAAGCTCTCCTCACCAATGATGCAATAGTCGTCGTCAAAATTTTAAAGAAATTATTCTTTCATTTTGGCACACCTCGCGCTATAGTTAGTGATATGGGCACACACTTATGCAATAGCCAATTTGCTAAAATTTAACAAAATATGGCGTTACACACACTCTCCACCGCCTATCACCCACAAACTAGTGGCCAAGTGGAGGTGGTGAACCGCGAGCTCAAGCGGATTTTGGAAAAGACCATCTCTTTTAATAGGAAGGACTGGTCATTGAAGCTCGATGATGCTCCATGGGCTTATCGGACAGCGTACAAGACCGCCATCGGTTGTACCCCGTACTGGTTAGTCTATGGAAAGGCGTGCCACCTACCCGTTAAGTTAGAGCACCGCGCTTATTGGGTGCTAAAATTCCTTAACCTTGACTCTACATTGGCCTTCGAGCAAAGAAACTTCCAACTGAATGAACTAGATGAATGACGTGCTAACGCCTATGAAAATAATAAATTTTATAAGGAGCGCTCAAAGTTTTATCATGATAAAAATATAAAGTTTCCTAAAAGCTTTTCACCGGGCGATCTCGTCCTTCTTTATAACTCACGCCTTCGTCTTTTTCCGGGTAAATTAAAATCCCGATGGTCCGGCCCCTTTGTTGTGAAAGAGATTTGGCCATACGTGACCGTTCTTATCTCCCACCCGGAACTCGGCTCCTTTAATATGAACGACCACCGCTTAAAATTTTATTTTTCTAATGAGACTTTGGCCACCAATATTGAAACTCTCACCAAATAATCTTTCATGCCAATTAGCCAAGCTACGCGACGGTAAACAAAGCGCTGTTGGGAGGCACCCCGGAGAAAAAAAATATTATCTTCCTACTATTTTGTTATTTTGTTTTAACATATTTTTGCAGGTTTCCGTTATAGCCTCCCTGACTTCGCCACCAGGGATGTCATCTTTCCTCTCTTCTTCTTTTAATGTATTTTTATTACTTGATACTTAGTTTTAAACATTGAGGACAATGTTTAACTTTAAGTAGAGGGTATAGTACCTTAATCTAAAAAAATATTTATAAAATCCAAAAAGATCCAAAAAGATGCAATATTTTTCTCTTCTTTCCCTTGTCTTTATCATTTACAAAACAAAAATATAATCAAAAAAATATATTGCATAAAATTCATATAAAACTATTAATAATTTGAGTTAATTTTTTTTGCTAAATCAGTTAGTACCCCATAACTTTGCATTTTCTTATTTTTATTCATCTATGTACTTGTTTAGTTAATATAAATTAGATTAACTTTCATATTGTCTATGTTTTATGAGTAATATGTTGACTCATGTAGTGTTTCTAATTAAGGTACATGTTATTTTTGAAAAAAAAAATTCTCTTAAATATTTGCACTTTTTCATAGCCATTTTTTTAATATTTTTCACTGTTATAAAATCTACCATCCATTGTTTTCCCTATTAAAAATCTTTGAAATGATTGATTAATGGTTGAGTATAGTATATGTGAACTGATCTAGACGCTTATTATCTTCATTTTTCATAAAAAGTCAATTATCTTTATTTTCTATCCGGAATTTACTTCTATTAAATTTCTCAATACTTTGTTTAAGTAGACTAAAGGGCATGAATATGATCTAGGCATCCTTTTGATCAGTTTGAGCTTTTGTATCCCGAATCTTAAATTCTTAATCATTGCTAGCCATGTTGTGCCTTTTCTATTTTCTTTGTAAGCCCCACTTATTTCTCACCAAAGCCATATAGTTTACCCATTTTGCACACTTAAAACTTTTGAGCTTTATTTGTCACTTGTGTGTACTACATTTTGTGAAAATGGTGGAGATTTGTATTATATCTTAATTGCTACAAAAGAGGAAAAAAAGGAAAAACTTAATTGTTTCAAAAGAAGGAAAAAGATATGATATATATATATATTTATATATGAAAAAAAGATTATGAATGACATTTTAACCTCAACTTTATAGTGCAAAATTACTTGGGGTGTCAAAATTTTATTTTCTAGCAACAAGTTCTTTGCAAAGCTGTTCTTTTTATTTTAAGTGTGTTTCCATTCATGTTTATCTTTTGACCTCCACACCCTTAAAACCTAAGCCAAAAAGTTACGCCTAATGAAAGTCTTTTTGTTTCATGCTTCCAAGGTTTATCTTTAGTACGATAGCGAGAAAGTAAATTGAGAAAGTTTTTAGGTAGTAGTATTGATCTTTGATTTAGATTGATATGATTATAAAATGTCTCTTAGATTTTAGTAGCACTCAATATCCTTTTCATTCATCACATTACTCAATTTTTAATTTTGCTTTAAACTTGAGATGGGGATTTATTTTTATGCTAGTGAAAATTATAAAACTTTCCCATAAATTAACCCCCAAATAAACCCATAGATAAACCCTTAGATTAACCCACAGAGGACCCCTAGATGAATAACTAGATAAACTTCTAGATGAACCCCTAGATAAACCCCTAGATAACTCCCTTAATAAAACCCTAGATGAACCCCTAGATGAACCCCTTAGATAAACTCCTAGAAGAACCCATAGAGAAATACTAATATGGACCCCTAGATAAACCACTAAATGAACCCCTAGGTGAATTCCTAGATGAACCCATATATAAACACATAGATGAGCTTCTAGATGAAACCCTAAATGAAGACTTAGATGTGCACCTAGTTGAACCCCTAGATAAACACATAAAGTTACACCTAGATAGACCCCTAGATGAGCCCCTCAATGAACCCCTAGAGAAACACCCTAGATAAAATAGTAGATGAACCCCTAGATAAACACTTAGATGAAACCCCCCTAGATGAACCTCTAGATGAACTTCTAGAGGAACCCCTTAATGAACCCCTAGATCAACCCCTAGATAAACCCCTTGATGAACCCCTATAGGAACCCCATTGCTAAATCTCAATGAACTCCCCAAGATAAACCTTTAAATAAACCTCGAGATGAAACACTAAATAAACACCTTAATGAACCCCTAGATGAACCCTAGATGAACCCTAGATGACCCCTTATTAGAACCCCTAGATGAACCCCTGGATAAATTCCTAGATTAACCCCTAGATAAAACCTTAGATGAGCTTCTAGATAAACTTCTATATGAACCCCTAGATGAATCTCTAGATGAACCCCTAGATGAATCCCTAGATGGACCACTAGATAAACCCCCAGACGAACCCTTAGATAAACCATATATAAATCTTTAGATAAACCCCTAAAAAACTAAAAGATGAACACCTAGATAAACCTCTAAATGAACTATTAGATAAATCCTAAGAGGAACCCTTATATCAACCCCTAGATAAACTACTAGATGAACCCCTAGACAAATCCTTAGATAAACACATAGATGAACCCCTTAGGTTATTTCTTTATGGATTCATCTAATGGTTCATCTAGAGATTCATCTAAGCATTTATCTAGGTGTTCATCTAGGGGTTTATCTAGAGGTTCATCTAGATGGGATTATCCTGGAATTCATCTAGGGGTTTATCTACATATTCATCTAGGGATTCCTCTAAGGGCTAATTTTTGGGGTTCATCTATGAGTCCTCTAGGGGTTAATCTAAGGTGTTCATCTAGGGGTTCATCTATGAGTTCCTATTATGGCTCTTGTATGGATTCATCTAGGAATTCTTTTAGGAGCTTCTATATGGATTCCTCTAAGGATTTATCTAGGGGTTCTTGTATGAGTTTATCTAGGGATACATCAAGGGGTTTATCTGGAGGTTCATTGAGGTTTATCTAGGGGTTCCTCTATGAATTTACTTAGAAGTTTATCTATATATTCTTCTAGGAGTTGTCTAGAAGTTTATCCAGGGGTTTATCTAGAGGTTTATCTAAGAGTTCAGCCATTGGATTCATCTAGAGGTTTATCTAGTGGTTAATTTAAGGGTTTATTTGGGGGATCGTCTAGGGGGTTTATGTGATAATCTAGGGGTTCCTTTAAGGATTTATCTAGTGGTTCATCTAGGGGATTCATTGAGGTTTATCTAAATGTTTATCTTGGGGTTTATCTAGGAGTTTATCTAAGATTTCATGTAGTGTTTTATCTAGGGGTTTATCTAGGAGTTCATCTAGGGGTTTTCTATGGGTTCTTCTAGGGGGCTCATCTAGAGATTAATCAAGGAGTTCATCTAAGGGTTTCTCTAGGGGTTCATCTACGATTCATCTAGTGGTTCATCTAGGGTTTATCTAGAAGTACATCAATGGGTTTATCTAAGGGTTCATTAAGGGGGGTTATCTAGGGTTTCATCTAGGGGTTTATCCAAGAGTTCATCTAAGGGTTCCTATATGGTTTCCTCTAAGGATCATCTAGGGTTTTATTTATGGGTAACTTTATGTGTTTATGTAGGGGGTACCTATAAGAGTTCCTCTAGGAATTTATCTAGGAATTCATCTATAGGTTTATCTAGGGGCTCATCTAGGGATTCTTCTAGAGGTTTAACACAGAGTTCATCTAGGGGTTCATCTGGGGGTTTATCTAGATGACTCCTAGATAAACCTCTAGATGAAACTCTCAATGAACCCCTACATAAACTTATAGATGAACCCCTAGTTGAACCCATAGATAAACCCGTAGATGAACTCATAAATGAACCCTTAGATGAACCCCTAAATGAACCCACAGACACTACTAGAAAAGTGACTTTTAGCCACGTTTTTTTGCACCGGGTCAAAAATCGTAGCTAATAATGAAGTATTAGCCACGGCCCAAAATTCGTGGCTAATAAGCAAGTATTAGTCATGGATGTCTAATTTGTGGCAAAAAATAAAGCATTAGCCACAGTTTTTTTAGTTCGTGGCTAATAAAATAGTATTAGTCACGGTTGCCTAATTCGTGACTAAAAATTTAGTCACATTTCTTGATCCATGGCTAAAATGGAAGTATTAGTCACGGTTTTGAGTCGTGGCAAAAAGAGTATTATGAGATAATTTATTAAAATTTCTATTTTTATTAATAGTATGTGCAAAAGGATATTAATTTAAACATTAATTATAATACTTAATTAATCTATGTCACATATAATTCGATCACATCACATTTTATGATCGTCTTCATTATTTATATATTTATAAATTAACTCGCAATCAAGATACACATATAACATTGAGTGTTTGAGTGTTTGTAGAAAGAGAGAGTTAAACTTTTTAAGTATGACAATTTAAAGATAATTATGAAGTGTAAAATGAACTTTTTTCTCCTATAACATCCCATTTTTCCATGGGTCTAGCCGATTCACTTGACCCACGGTGCGCAGTCTAGCTAGTTAGGCTCATGTGACTCATTTACCCGATTATGACCAAAAATATATCAAATATTTTAGGTATACGCAATCTCAAGAACCAAGTTATTGACTCAAAACATATCAACAAGATTTTTTATACATATGTGAATGTATGTATACAAATATTATGATATATTAAATTATAATTAAAAATATTATTTATGAAATATTAATTATATAACCGGGAGAGAATAAAAAGTTCATAGAACTATCATATATACATGTAGGTTAAGTTAGTGGTTTAAAAAAACATAAAATAAAGGAATAGTGAACCTAGCAGCCATAAAATAATAAAAAAACAAAAAAAAACAATTGTTAACTTTAAAATATTACAAAAAGTAAAGCTAAGTTAAGTACGACTCCTTTTTCTTTTCTTCTTCTCCAAAGCAAAGTCGGATGCCTCTAGGGTTCTCTTGCGTCCCAAGTCCGCCGACTCCATCTACTCGCCACTCCATCGTCGAAGTTGTTCGCCTTCATCGAAGCTATTCTCCATCGCTAAGGTCGTTCACAATCACTACACCATATCATGCATATGTTAGCGCTCAAAAACCGCTACTGTATATGAAAAAACCGCTACTATAGGGCTACGGTAGTGGTTGCTCGTGTGTTGCATCTGCTGCCGTGGTCGTAGGGTATGGTAGCGGTTACACAATGTATTGTGGCGTTCTTGAAACCGCTACCATAGGTACATTTATTGTAGCATTTATGGTTTTCAATGGTAGCGGTTATTGAGCGCTATCATTCTACAACAACGACTATGATACTCCATCGCAAGATGTTTATTCTTGTATTTGGCAACATGTATGATTTTTTATGATAGCGGTTATCCTTTTAATAATGAACAAAATGCACGGCTAAGAAGTCGCGGTAGAAGCCGAGGAAGCCCTGTGTGTGGAAGATCCGGCCGAGTCTCACGTCGGACGGACGAGGAGCGGCGGCTGCGTCACGCTGCACGCCAAGGGAGGGGAGAAATAAAGCTCACGGCTTCCTTTTTTTTCTTAAACAACAAAAGTTATGTCCTCATTTACTCCTCCAAGCTATATATGGAGTTTTACAATTACAAAATCATTAAACTAAACCCAAAATAAAACACTAAAATAAAACTAAAATTAAAAACCATGAAACTAATTTAATGTAAACATTAAACTAAGCTAAGCGGTTGCACGTGGGCGTGCGTGGGGTTCGTGGCAGCGAATATCTTCAATAACTTGATTGTTGCGGCGACGCGGTCGCGAGCGGAGGTTGTAGCGGCGAACATCATCATGCACGGGTGGGTCGGCGCCATCAGTGGGTTTTTTTGGGGAGTATTTGCTAGGGTTTTGAATGTAGCGGGTTTTTTATTTGTTTTGGCAATGCACGAGGTGATAGCTTCATGCATGAAATTAGTAGCGTTTTTGTAACTGCGACAAAATAACTGATACTATAGGGGTATGATATGTTATAGTAGCATTTATTTATCTACAGTTGCGGTTATAAACACTACCATAAATATTTTTTGGTAACGTTTACTTAACCGCTGCAAATTAAGCGTTACCATATGCATGATATGGTGTTGCATCATTGAAGCTATTCTTCGTCGCTGAGTCTGTTCACCGTCGCTGAAGATTCTCTCCTTTCTCAAATGTTGACCAAGTGCTGCTTTCACATGTTGAGGGAAGTGAAGGGATGCGAACCAAAAGAAAATATAGTTGATATTATTTCAAAGGTATAAATTTTACCAGGTTATTATCTTTCCAATCTTTGCAACTCTTCCATTAAAAAAAGGAATTAATACTTCCATTAAGAACTAGCTCAGAGAGAACCAAACCAAGGAATTAATACTGAACTATGCTAATGAGGTCTGATATTAACATGGCTAAACTATGCATATTAAACTAAGAAATGGATTATATTTTTTCGATAATTTATTTTATTTTTTGAAGGCTGTTTTCTGATTTGCTTCTAGGTGTGTGGGAAGCTTCCGAGTTCGATGGGAGAATCAGCAGTGGACTGTAATCAGTTAGCCAGCATGCTGAACATCTCTTTTACTGAAGTTTATATTATCCCATCTTATTTGTTCCTGGAAGTGATCATAATTAATATCTCCTTGAAAGATTGCCTGTAAAGTTTGTCTATATCAATAGAATTGTTTTAAGATTGACTTTATAATTGCATTGTGAATACTCGCACTCGAAGAACAACATGACAATTTATTTAATTGTAGAACGATCGAATTGTCTGAGATCTGATAAATTAATTATTATCACAAAATAATCATCTATTTTTTTAAATGCGTTTAAAATATTTGCCACAAATTTAGACCTTGACAAATTTTTTTTAAGTAAATCAAACAGGTATTTGCCACTGTTTTAAACCGTGACAAATCCTTTTTTTAATAAATCTGCTAAGTATTTTGCCACGTTTTTAAACCGTGACAGATACTTTTTTTAATAAAATGACCAAGTATTTGCCATGGTATAATTATTTGCCATGGTTTAATACCGTGGCAAATAATGGATTTTTAGCCACGACAGAGAAACTGTGACAAATATTAGACTTTTAGCCACGGCAGGAAAACTGTGGCTAATAGATGATGAAATCAGTACTTTTAGCCACGGCTTAAAACCGTGGTCAAAAGTCGTGGCAAAAAGTATTTGACATGGAATGAGCGTGACAAATACCACGCCCATTTGTCGCGGGCAAACCGTGGCTAAAAGTTTTTTGCCACGTTTTGGACTTTTAGCCACGACAATTTGCCTTGGCTAAAAGTCCATTTTCTGGTAGTGAGATAAACCCCTAGATAAAATCCTCGAATTTTACCTAAGCGTTCATTTTGGGGTTTATCTAGGGGTTCATCTGGAGTTTCATATAGAGGTTTATCTAGGGGTTCATCTACGATTTCATTTTGGTGTTTATCTAGATTTTCATCTAGTTGTACTTGATATCAGGTCTCTTATACTTTTATAGTTGCAGGTTCACAACACGCAGACTCGACTCCCCACTCGCTGCTTCCGTTGATCGACACTTCTTCCAAGCTATTCTCAAGTTCTGCCAAGTTATTCCCTGGTTCACCCTCCATCCTCGAGTGTTTCCTCCCGCCATCCTTTTTTTGGGTAGACCCATCATGTGCTAATGAAATCAATTGGCCTAAGTGGTGCCTTTTTTTGTGTCGATGACATCCTCGACAAAACCAGATTGCAACTACAAGCTCACCCATTACATTAATCTCTGACTTCTCTATCATAACTGCATTGCAGATTTACTTCCTATGTAAAACCTTCTGAATTTATTTCAATATTTATCGTCATTCTCTACTGTTTTGCAATATCTCAACTCTTCATTGCCTCTCATTATCAAGTATAAAATTCACTACGTCTTCAGCACATTTGAGTGGCGTGTGAACTTTGTGTCTCTTTGTGGTTTGTTAACAAAGTAGTATTCTCTCTCACATGTATGATCTGTTATTTTCTCAAATATGAACTGATATTATAAACACTCCAAAATTGAGCTCTTTTTTTAAAATTTTCAATATATCATTATTTCTTACAACTTCACGATTTATTTCAATTAAGTCTATTGTATAGTCTTCTTTGGAACCTAATCCCTCACATTTGTAGTAGGGTGACCGATCCCTAAAAAATTGAGAGCAAGATACAAATGCTAAATCAAAATTAATTGAGTTGTTCTTCGATTAACTTCAGAGGATTTTTTTTTTAAATTTACAGGGAAGTACTTTAATTTTACAACATTTAATTGAATTATTTTTCAATGTGGTTGGATGCCACACTCGCCCTATAATTGGTCCGCCCTGGGTTTGAATGAGTTCAATCATGAATAGGTTAACTCAGATGAAAAGTTGCTTCATAGTGTTTGTTGAATTCTACTTAAACTCTAATCTCCCAATTCAAATCTTATTTTCATAGCGACACCAAGGGGATCTAGCCTGAAAAACCGAATTTAAAATTTTCATCATAGTATTTACTTTTAGAGCACATAATGATCATTGCCTTTTAATAAGTGTGTTTGCTTTCGTCTTTCATATTTATAAAGACCTCATATGCGTTCTTGCTCAATTTAAATTCATTAGAATCGAATATCGTCGTAAAATTTAAGCACTTAGTTTACTTTTTAAATTAAAACGGTTGTTATTTATGCATAAATTCTTTTAAAAAGTTTTCCTGTTTACTCAGATTTAAATTCTTTTATAACTTCATCGGTATGCAAATCTTTCACATGCAGTATAAATATAATTTAAATGAATATGTGATGAAGATGATGATCAATATTATGTCATTTACTACAGAGACATAGATGCAGCTACTTTCTGTGTCAAAAACCTCATGAATGCTATGCAATTTGAGTGCGACAACATATTCGCACACTACAGTTTTTTCCCATGGCAGCATTGACGCGTCTTAAGAAAATCATTGTAAATTTTTATGATTATTCTGTCATTACGCTACAAATATTTTTTAATTATGGAGGTGCATAGGATGGATACAAATTCTTATGTTCAGTTTTATTGACTTATAAAATCAAAATTTTCCACATCATGTTTTCCACCTAGGTTTCTTTCAACAAAATTAAAAGTTTGTTCACTACAAATTGCACTTTTCATAAACTGCGAGCTGCACGTGCAGTACTAATAAACTCTAGCTTGCACTTTTTGTAAACTGCAAGGAATATTTTTTGGTGCAAACTACTAACTGCAGTTTCTTGCAACTTTTTGGTCGAATATTGTCCCAAAGACCTAAAAGTTGCAACATCTTTCCTGTATTGATAAAGTAGAGGGCGGTCGTGTCCAACATCTTCCCTGTATTTTTGACCTTGTATAATTTAGAGTTGTTACGTATAATGTGCAAATGAGTAGCACATTGTTGGAGAATGCCAAGGCTGCTTTGGGGGCAGGTTTCTTGTATACGGGTGTACGTATTTGCATGAATAATAAGAACATCGAACTCCTAGTTAAATCATACTTCAAATTAATAAAGCTTGTTGTAGTCTAAAACTTATTAAATATGTCTGGATTATTTCTAATATAAGTCCAATAGATACCATCGTTTCTTTTCTTTCGCTATTCTCAAGAGAGTCTACACAGTCATTGAATGTTAGAATTGCTAAACTACTACATCTATGGAAGCATGTTAATATAACTAAAATGTTTATGGACCTTCTATTGGATTTTACTTACTCCTAAGCTGGCCATGCATGTGGAAGATAACAACTTCCGAGAATGCGTAAAAGAAGCTCGACATTTCAAAATATCGCATGGATTTCGAAGGTTGTTTGCCACGATTCTGTTGTATTGCGAATCATCTAGAGTTAGAGTGTTGTGGGATGAGAACAGCATAATCATGACAAAAGATTACACATCTACAAGCAACGTGAACAATATCTACTTAGTCAATAATTCTGCATGATTTGAACATTATCTTCTATCAGCATAAACAAAATGTAGCTGATTTCGATCTTCCACAAATCACATAAATCTTCAGAGATCCCGGAAACGCCCGGCAGTGGCGTTTGTCGCGGTTGCACCGCCGCGCCCTAAGAAACGGAGCAAAAAGCACCGTTTCGAGCCCCGCCTCCTCCCCTCCGTTCCCAACCCCGCGGCTCCACCCGCCCCTTCCGCCCGCCACTGCCACGCCAAATAAAGCCTTAATAAATAGGGTCCGAATTTGGTACGTATACGTACATAATAATATGTACGTTTTTAAATAGCCTTTTCATGTGGAGGGGCCCACACATTCCTTCTCCCGAAAATCGAAACGGCGCGTTGCTGCTAAACTCCCCCCCCCCCTTTCGGCGAAGAAAAATGCAGGCGTAGCGGTGAAAAAGCTTTGAATGTGAGATAGTCGACCGGCGAAGGACATCATTCTCATCAACGAAGGTACCCTTCGTCTTCCTTTAACAGTTTTCGTCTTGTGCTTTGTTTTAAATGACACCAAAAAGTTAGGTCGGCGGAAACCGGCCATTGTTACACTGCTACTTTGTCTGACCCCTCTGATACACTGCTAATATCTCTTTAGTATATGGTAATACTTTCATAATACGACCATCTAATTTAAGGGGTTTGATAATATGACCGTATTTGTCCAGATTGTCAATATTTATCCCTAAATACTGACGGTGTCCGGGACTTAGGTTATAAATATTTATCCCTAAATACTAACGGTCATTTTATATATTTCATTTGTACACTTATTGAAGATAATAGGTCAGTACAACCGTATTTTGCTGCAATATTGTGCAAATACGACCATATTTTTTAAGTTTCGTGATAATATGAGAAGAGTTGTTTGGTTGATGTATGGATACCACAAGTATCTTTGCATACCAATTTTGGAAAATTTGTTTCTGCTGATACAACTATATCATCAGTTCTTATTGCAGATGACTCGTTCAATTATATTGAACTCTCGTTGCGCGGTGTCTTCGTTTAAGGAGAAAGCACAACCCTTATTGAACAAATTGAGTGATAATACAAGAAATGAATTACAAGCAGCTGGGATTCTTCCCTTGTTTTCTATTCCCAACATAACCCAAAATATTCCTCTGATCACCACCTTGCTTCGGTCATACTCAAGGAAAAATAGGGCTTTCTAGTTGGGAAAAGTTTACAAAAAATGACATTTAATGATGTTGCATTGACTGCAGAAATATCTGAGCAAAAGTGATGAAGTCCTAGAATATGGGATCAATCACTTGCAGAAATATGCCCTTAACTGCCAAACTGAAGTCTTGCAGAATCAGGAAAGCATTAAGAATGAAATTCTACAAGATCAAGAGCATATTTGAAGAAGCCAGAAAGGGGGAGAATATAGGGGCACAACAAGCCGCATGTCTAATGAATGAAATTTGCATAGCCCAATGTCATCCTCCTTACATGCCATCTAAAGAAAAGAGTCTGGAATATCATTCCTATCCAGTACAATATTATCAACTCAACCCAAGTCAACAAAAACCAGAAGGCCTCTATATGCCTCCAGATTCCTATGACACTAAGTATGATACCATCATCCACTCTGACAAAGGAAAGGAGATTGTTACTAATGAAGATTAAGTTCTGGTCAGAAAGAGGAAGTATTAAGAAGAAAGGGAGAAAGACCACAATTTTGAACAGTGGAGCCCTCAATCAAGAAGCATCATTCTATCCACATAGGAAAGTTACAATAAAGGGGGTTTTGGACAGTGGTAGATTTTACAATTCAGTGGAATGGAAGAAATATGAAGATTCAGAAATGCAGAGAAGGATTCACTTCAAGAACAAGAAGCCTCCTCCAGCTCCTCAAAGATACATTCAGAAGCCAGTCAGCTATTTTGAGAGACAGAGACAGAAAAAGGAAGAAACTGAAGCTAAAGATGCAAAAAGAGCAAGAGGGTCAGGGGGTGTGATCTTTAGGTAGAAGGAATGATGTAGCTAGAACTAGTAAAAAAATATTCTTAATCTATTCATATATAAAATTTGGAGAATGTTCTTAAATCTGTGTTAATATCATTTATTATGTCTATGTGAATTCATCTATATTTGAGGTTCTGACTACTTCAAATAGGGGTAGATTGTTGGGAACTGTGCCTACAATATTCCAGATTTGAAGAAGCTCTCACAATACAGATGAGCACATCTGTATTTGGTGCATATGCTTTCTTGTCAAGATAATTTCAGGTATATGAAAGTACAAGCTCAAAATAGGGCTGGACTTAGTGTCATCAGACATAGTTTAGCCAATGTAATCCCTCATTATGTAAGACAACATGTCATCCTAAGATCTAGACTATATCGGACTTGTACTTACTCTCTAAAATATATGCAAGCAAAGTGTGGAAGACAAACAAAGAAAAGAAGGCTAGTTGACATCAAAAGAAATAACTAAGTTAGAATTCGACTAAATATATAGTCGATCTCCTAGATAGTCTAGCCGATTGTGCTGAAGCGGGTAGGCCTCAATAAATAACAAGGATTCACTCTAGGCTACAGTTGAACTAAATGAATGTGCATAAATTTTAAGAAGAATCATATTGAAGAAGACTGAGAAAGGTCCAAGTATAAAGGTCTATCAAGTGAGCTGAAACCAAGGATTTGGGTTGAGAAGATTAGAATTTGCCTATGGAAAATATCACCTTGGTAAGGTTAAATATCGTCGAGTGAAGGTCTCGTTATCGTCTTGAAGACCTTAAAGCTCCAAGACGATATCATCTTGTAAACTTACAACATCACTAATATCATCTTGTCTAAGATGATGAAGAAGAAGATGTATATCTAAATACCGTCTTGGTCAAATACTTTCCAAGGTGATATCGTCTTGATAAGGTTCATATACCTTCATATTGTCTTAGAAGAATACTACATATATAGTCTGAAGGCTTTATATAAAGTACGAAATTGACTAAGGCAATTATCATCGAGGTCACTTGAAATGTCGTCGAGGAACCAAGACGACATTTCATGAATAATATGATTCTTCTAGAAGAGCTCAAATCTTTCCTTTAAGATTATTAGGATTTATCTAGTCGATTCATGTAGAAGATTATACTAGAAGGGACAAGCAGTTAAATGTCGTCTTGAAGACTATGAAGAAATATCAAGTCGAATCGTGTAGAAGATTCGACTAGAAGGCAAAAGCAATCAAATATCATCTTGAAGACTGTGAAGAAACATCAACAATGCATTCGCGGGTTCTCATAGCCACATGAGTTCAAGCACACAATGTACTTAGTAAGGAGGACAAGGTCACTCTAAAATGAGCAGTTCAACTAATCTAGGACCTAGAGTCCCAATATATTGTTTGAGCATTTACTGGTCTGGTTGATCACACCGGGCTCTTCATATCTCATGATCAATCAGCATTCATGAGGATTAACCTCGTGACAAAATTCATGATGTAGGTTCGGTTCATCTTATGCTCGTTGCTCAAGTCACCGAAATCGACTACACGATGCCGCTGTAGCTTTACCTTGGCCCGTAGACATTTAGTGTGCCCTAACAATGGTACACATGTCATCATATTATGCTCCTAATCCATACAAGAGGACATATTCTTCGCATGCACTATAAATAATATCATACTACTCACTTAATCAACATGAGAGGACATAGGATTCATATGCACTACAAACAATATCATACTCACACCTAATCCACATGAGAGGACATAAGATTTGCATGCACTATGAACAATATCATACACCACACTTAATCCACACGAGAGGACATATGCTTCATATGCATAATGAACAATATCATACAATGCACCAAATCCACATGAGAGGAAATAGATGAGTGAATTTTATATAGTGTTTTAGGCTCCTTTATAACTTGGTTTTCTTATGATTTTGCACATCTTTCTTTTAGTTAAAGCATAAAATCTCTTTTTATCTTACATAGTGTCTTTTGAGTACATTATAGCTATTTGGAGCTTAGTTTCTTCATTCCATGCATGCGGGAGACGTCCTCTCCCTCCCATTTCATTTTTCTTGCTTATGTTTAGATGAATGGTTGTGTGGATGTCTGTATTGATGCGTGTGCTGGATTCATTTTGCAGGTACATGCCTCATGTAGCTTTCCTACAGTGTTTGGGCCCTATTCCATGAAGGAGGCCACTGGTCGTGTGTTTTTCTTCTCGTACGATCAGTGGACTCCTCTGCGCATGACCACTAGTCGTACGCGTTCATTTGCCCAAATTATCCAAAGTGCTCTATTTTTATGCACGAGTTGTCGCACAAGTACTGGACTTTCTTCTCGCACGACCATTGGTCCTGCAAATTTCATTATTTTTCCCTCCAATCGCTGCAAATTTTCCCACCAGTCCAGGTTCCTTCTCGCACGAGTAGTGGCAAATCCTTATCGCACGACCACTGGTCTTGCGTCTACTCGTGCACAAGTTAACTTTTCTGCTCCGCTAAAAATATAAGATTTGACGGGATTTGTGAGATGGATCCTTCTTCTGCAAGCAGTGCTCCAGCTCACCGTTTTCTCCTCCAAAGGTTAGGGTTCATCCCTTAGGATCTCCCCATTGTCCACGTCTACAAAGTGAAGATCTATCACTCCTCTTTCTCTGCAAGCTTGGATACCGAAGAAGAAACATGAATGGTGCAAAACCCTCGAGAAGACAGGCTCATTGGGTGTCAGTGACAGTGATTCCTCTACCCTAGATGACAACCGACAATCAAGGCCAACACAGAATCATACTACGGAGTCCATTCGCATCCACGAAAGATTCTCGAGCACTATTTGTATTTATATCTTTTTGTGCACACTAGGTAGAGATTGTTATTGTATCATTTATTTTTGATGATGGTTGGATTAAACATGGTGTGATCTTGGTTTATTAATGTCATATGTGAACTTGTGCTTGTTTATGTTCATGTCTTTTGGTGTAGCTTAGGAAGACTAGTCTTTTGTTGTTGTGTTTATCCATAAGCGATTTTATTGAGCTATGATAGAGCAAGTGTGGACCGGGCTGCTGTGTCATTGAGCTAGACATGAGTTAGTGAGCGAGTGGTTGGCCTTAGCTTTTGCTAGACACAATGAGTGAAGCAGAGGAAGGTGACCCACGGAGGTGTGAAGCGGTGAAGGAGCCCGCACTCTAGTTTGAGTTTATTTTCCTGCATTAGTTGTTAGTAAATAATTCCAAACCCTCCATGATAACTCCGACATAAAATACTTTGATCTCAAGTCTTGTCTCGATAGATAAATCCATCACGCCGTGTTTCACAAGATATTTTATAATCGAGGATTTATTCCTGTTTTATTATTACGTGACAACAATCGGTGGACTTACCGCGTAGTTGGTTCGACCATCATGTTTTGGCATCGTTATTGGTGAACACGGCTTGTGTGATTTTCCTGTTGAGGGAATCGAGAGAACAAAGATCTTTCCTTTGTTTATTGCATACTATTTTACTGCATTTTTTGCTTTCCGATTTTTGCCTTTTTATTTCTTTTAGTTGCTTCTAGTTTTTATTCTTGAAAGGAGATTGGGTGATTTGGTTCCATTTGACCATGTAATCGAGTTAAAACTGCGAAATCTGAGAAGATAGCAGGCTCGGTTCATGGCTCATATCCCCCCTCTGATTCCCCAATTTTGGAGGATGTGATTCTTGATCTTAATATTCATATTGAGGAAGAGGTGGTGCAGCCGCGTGCTCGCATAATATATGAATGCATTGTCCCTACCATGGGCAGCGTGTACCCAAGGTTGAGCCCGACCATCACTAACATCCACTTTGAGATCATGCCTTCTATATTAAACATGTTTAGAAACTCTGTCCAATTTTGTGGTCTACCTTTAGAGGAGCCCCACCAACACATTTACAATTTTCTTGAAATTTAGGATACTTTCAAATCAATGGGGTGCCTAATGATACCATCCAGATTAAGCTTTTCCCATTTACCTTATGGACAAAGATAAGTCTTGGATCTTTTCCATCCTCAATGGAAGTATCACCACGTGGACGGATCAAATGAATGCATTCTTAACAAAATTCTACCCCGCTGCAAAAAATTTAGTAGCACATAATGAAATCAACATCTTCAAGTAGCATGATAAAGAGTCCCTTGCGGAAGCATGGGAGCGATTCAACAAGCTTATGAGGAGATGTCCTCAAGATGAGGTTTCTTTTTAGATGCTAGTGAACACCTTTTATGGGGCTCTTGATCAAAACATTCGTGCGAATGTTAATATTTCCCTGGGTGGTTCTATGATGGGGAAGACCACAAATGAAATGTGGGAAATCATGAAGGATTTAGCACATCAAAATGCTAGTGGGGTGATGGAAGAGTTGCCCCTAGGAAGGTGGTAGCGAATCTTTATGAAGTAGATCCCTATATCGTTATCATCGCTCAACTAAGGGCTATGTTGAAAAAAATTGAAGAGCTTAGTTTGAAGGGGAAGAACACACCTGCTACAACCCATGTGCTAGATATATCTTGCCAGAGTTGTGGTACCCCTGGGCACTACTCATTTGAATGCCATCAGGGAAGCGCTAATGTTGATTCCTTTACTTATAATATGTTTGAAGATGTGAATTATGTAGGTAATCAATAGAGGGGCCTTCTTTCTCCAATGCATACATTTCTGGGTGGAGAAATCATCCAAATCTTAGTTGGAGAGATGGGCCGCAGCAAACACAGGTGGAACAAGCGATTGGAAGTTGACCACCGCAACAATTTCCATCTCCCCAACACCAGATTAAGCAAGATGAGCATGCGTCGTGGGATGATGGACAAAACTATATCCGCAAATGACAACGGTAAGTGTACCGTGTCGGAAGTAGTATAGACTTATAAAAACCAAGGTCGTATAAAAATCTGGGCGAGTTGAGTACTTTTACTTCAAGAAAATCTCTATCAACAAAACATGGAGTTGGTTTGCTTATAAGAAAAATACGGTGAATTAAAATAGTGGTTAAAGCAGCGATTACAAAGTTAGCCCTTGATGAGTCCCATTTATATACACATATTTGGAGTCATCTGGGCTTATTTTCACGCACATGCACTTCACTTTCTGCACATTATTGCTTATATTTCACTTGAACACATTTCTTCACGAAGTGCTCATTTTGGCCCATTGTGGTGTGCAATTGCGCATTATTCTGCTGGGGGTAAGCACATGATGCTCCCCATGTATTTATTTTGTTGTTATTATATATTTCTGTGTGCTGGTGGTATGTTCCCCAGCTTGTTGGTTTATATTGCAGGTGGGCAAATCCTCATTCTTTGGAAATTATAACTGGAGAAATCGCACGGTCGTGCGATTCCTTGACGCACGATTTCAGCGACCATGCGATTCCTACAGTACTTATAAATGGTGATCTGCCCTGGCTCATGCGTTTTGTTCGTGCACGGTCAGTTTTGATCGTGCGTGAGCAAAATCGCACGAGTTTCCCTCTTTTATCTAAGAATTTATGTCATTTTGCAATTTTCCAGATAGCACGGTCGTGCGTTTATCCTTCACGCACGATCTGGTCGATCGTGCGTGTTCATTTGCGGCCCAAAATAGCATTCTGAATTTGTTCATGCATTTTTACGCACGGTCGTGCGTTTGGTCGTGCATGAACAAAATTCTGCAACTTCTCTATTTAAACTGCGATTTTTAGGTTTTCAGGGGCAAATTTTGTTCTGCGATTTCTTCCGCCGGAAGGGGCGACTGCTCCATTTTCTTCCACTGTTCCTCCCCCTTTTGCCCGAGGCCACCTCGCTTCATCCAACCGCTTCAAGGAGAGGATTCTACACTCATCTTCATCGCCAAGCTAGGAGTTCTTCGCATCGAACGTGGCCGAATTGTAGTTTACTGGAGAAGACGGGTCCATTGGGAGGAAGTGACAACCCTCCTCTACCCCGGACGATAGCTGGAACCGAGCTAGGACGCGGATTGACAACCCGACGATTCCTACCGTGAATCTACAGCAATCCTCCGGATTCGGTTGTATCTCTTGCATTTTTCTCCTCTTGGACTATTGTTGTTAGTGTAATCTTCTTTATGTTGATGATGTTGCACGATATATTTGTTGAACTTCTTGTTATATATTATGAAATGTTTTCATGCTTTATGAGTGATTGAGGTGTGCTTTCGTGGTGATTGTGGTGTGAGTGTTTGGTGTTGCCGCACTAGCAATTGCTAGTGGCGTGCTTGTTGATGAGGTGCTTGCGACCCTCATTCCGCCGGTGCGACCCCTTCCATTTCGCTTGCCTACTCGTTCATCCGCCTAGTGAAGCATGGCATAGCGGCCCGTGTAATCCATTCGCCTAACGAAGTAGCGCGCTCAAGGCCTGCACAGTTCGATCCCGCTTGCCTACACGTCCATCCACCCTTGCGAAGTAGTGCGTTCAAGGCCTACGTAGTTTTCCATCCCGCCTGGCGAAGCATTGCATAGCGGCATTGCATAGGAGTAGTTGTAGTTGTTTTCTTTTATTTTCCAAAAGCCAAATCAACTCTCCTGCATTCCATCTGACTCAAGGACTTCGATCTGAAGTCCTTCCTCAATAGTTAACTCCACCTTACTGTGTTCCTTCGAGATCGATACTTGGGGATTCACTCTCACATTTTATATTACTTGAACGATCGGTACACTGCCGTTTCGTGCCGCAGTCTCGCTGCCGCCTATAGCGGTGTGCTAGATTTGCGCATCAAGTTTTTGGCACTGTTGCCGGGGAACAAAGTCGTGTGAGTTTTCTGGAGAGGGAGAATCTGAGAGAGAAGCCCTTCCATTTGTAAATTGCATCCTTTATTTTATTTCAGTTCTTTTTATTCCATTTTCTTGTTTTACTTAGGTTGCTTAGTAAATTATTGTTGGGTGTAGCATTTTGCACAATAGTGTTTTTCTTTTGAATCTTGTTATCTTCACACAATGTGGGCTTCATTTAATATTCATTGTCGTTTGTGTGGAGATATCTCTCATGCTAGTGATAGATGTCCAAAGGGAGATAATAGCCCTAACACTCAAGGCCCAGTATATGGAGCACCGACTTCGTCTGGTACTCCATATGGTGCGCGTAAGTCTTATGGCTATTCTGTTGAGCGTTTACCGTCACACTTCTTTTCGGCTTCAGCTCCTGCTGTGCCAAAGAAGCCCGCAAGGAATTGCTTATTTTGTTAGAGCACGGATCATGCTTTGAAGGATTGTGCTGCTTATCTTCGCCAATTGGATGAGGATGACGAGGTGGATATCCAGATCGTCCCGACTCCTAACTCTGGCGGCATACCTTCAACATCTGGTTATGTGTCCGTGTCACCTTCACATTTTGAAGGGTATGGCGTGGACACAGTCACTAGATGTGTGGCTGATCTAGGCTCTGACACGGCTGAGCCCATCTCCCCTGTGCATATATCACCGTGTATAGATTCAATTCTTTGTGAGGAATCGGTGCTTGACTTTTATCCAAGCACTATTCCTCCACCTATTGTGCATTTTACTACATTTGTCTCTGACGACATTATTGAGGATGTTTCGCCGGATAAGGCAGGTGAATTATGTGTTGTGCCTATTCCTATGGAGGAGGATATTTTCCAAGGTGACGAGGATTCTACCTCAGCACCGGTGGAGGAAGTCCAAATCATGGAGGAGGTCACTGATGATCCTACTGAGCCCTGCAGCATTGTCGATGATGCCGATAATATCTTATTTCCCCAACCTCTTGGGAGTGAGACCGGGACCACTCCCCCGATTGATGTTCATTTAAGTTTTTCTTCTTTTTTATTTCCTAACCCCCCTTCTTCATCTGAGCCTGTGCAGGTTGAGTCTTCACAGGTACTTCAGGAGGACTTGGAGCATTCTTCTCAAGTCAATGATGAGTGCATCCTCTCATGTGAGGAGGTTGATTCCCCCTCCATAGAGGAAGCCTCAGTCATTTCCTTCTCCTCCTGCCGCCTCCCTGAAGACGACACCGTGCTGGGCAAGGATTTAGTTTGTGGTGAGATGAGTGAGGACCAGCTCTCCTCCTCTTCTTACTTCCTATTTCCGCTACCTGTGTTCAGCAGGTATTTTTATTTAGGTAGGGGAGTAACTGTTCTGTCTCTGTATCGATACCCGCTACCGACACGCATATTAGAACAGTTACCTGTGCACTTTTCTTTTCATACGCCCATTAGCTAGAACTGTTATGTTTTTAAATAAGTCGTGCTGGGATGACAATAACCCCATTAGTTATCTTTCCTTTTCTTGAATTTTTATTTCATCTAGTTTAGTTTAGTTAGTGTTTTTCATTTTATTTTGTATATTTCCTTTTGTTTTTGGCGGAGCTCACCCCTGTAGGTTCATTTTCTGGATGGGATGCTGCAGCCTTTTCTTCGTTTACACGCCAATCTTCTGGTATGCTCATTTCTGAGAATGGGTAACTTTTCTTCCCCCTAGTGTTTTATTTAATTTTCATGGTTACATCATTTGCTTTTATTGTTTGGAATAAGTCTGGGGGAGAGCCGCTATGTGTTACTCACTGCACGTGCACATGACACTGCATACTAGAAGTACATTTTAGTTCAGTTTTATAATTATTGTTTCATATGAACCGCACACGACTACACCCACTTTAGCGCGCACTCGCTTGTTTGTATGCTCCTGTATATTCAATTCTTGGTTGTGATGTAGAAATTGTTGTATTAGCCTAAAAATTGCAAGATGGAGTGACATGTTGACTCTTGTAGTGCTATAGTTGAGTACTCGTGTCTTGCATAGGGATTTGAGTAGAATTAGTTTTTATTTATGCTTCTAATTTAAAATTAGTGTATTTGCGTAGATTTTAATTTATTTTACTCAAAATGGTGAATGTGGTTCAATCTAGTGATAGCGTGGTATTGTGTGTAAGCGAGCACGAGGTTCGTGTTGCTCGAGTCGGGAGGAAGGATTACCTTTCTCGGGGGATAAGAACTTGCCCCAAGCGACTCTCGAAGCATGGGTGTGAATGATTTGCAAGTTGAGCGTGACATAGGCCATCTATTTGGAAAGCTTGAAGCTTTGTTCTACCATTCCTATACGCTAACCGTTGCTAGCCCATTTTGTGCCTACCCGACCTTTTGGTTCAGCTCCACCATACTTCACCAAGGCCTAAAAGCTAATCCCTTTATCGCAACCAAAAATAAGCCAAAAGCATTAATGAATTGTAATTTGCCAATGCGGTGCGGCGATGAGAAATTTTAGTGTTGATGTGGATTTCTTAAAAATTTCTATATGTTGAGATTTTTGCGAATTTTGGGGATATAAAAAAAGAAGGAAAAGAAAAAGAAAAAAGCAAAGAGAAAAAAATATATTTATCCCTAGCGTTTTAATTGAAACTTCGATCTCTATCATTTGGAGTAGGCCGTGTGCACACCTGATTTCAAAGTCAAGTCTGGGGGTGTGTTGCACGTGTTTTATTGGGGGCTGCTATGATTTAGCACTTTTGTGTGCTCATTTGGGTTGCGATTAGCCATCATGTTTATCTTTGCATTCCAAACCGTAACCTAAGCCTCGTGTATACCTAAAGTCCTATTGATTCGTCTTGTGAGTTCACTAGCACCGTGGAGAGAGTGTGACAGGGCGAGCTTATGGCTCTCGACGTTGATGGATTTCAACGGAGATAATTCTAAGTTCCGGTCTTGGGTAACACTCACCTTCGCATCCAACTACTTTCGTACTACGCGTGACCACAAGATTCACCAACATTCCATTTTTGAGTAAGAATAAATTCATTTTTGCGCATTTACACTTTTATAAATTAGCTAGCATATTTAGAAACTTCTTCTAATGAGCTTCTACACACACAAGTATGCAACTTCGCATACTACTCCATGTTTGTAATGCTTTGGCTTGCTATGTGTTTCCCACTCCGTCGGATTTGTTTGCTCGGGACGTGCAAATACGTAAGTCTGGGGGTGTGATGAGTCTCATTTATATACACATATTTGGACTCATCTGGGCTTATTTTCACGCACATGCACTTCACTTTCTGCACATTATTGCATATATTTCACTTGAACACATTTCTTCACGAAGTGCTCATTTTGGCCCATTGTGGTGTGCAATTGCGCAATATTCTGCTGGGGGTAAGCACATGATGCTCCCCATGTATTTATTTTGTTGTTATTATATATTTCTGTGTGCCGGTGGTATGTTCCCCAGCTTGTTGGTTTATATTGCAGGTGGGCAGATCCTCATTCTTTGGGAATGGTAACCATGAGAAATCGCTTGGTCGTGCGATTCTTTGACGCACGATTTCAGTGACCATGCGATTGCTACAGTACTTATAAATGGTGATCTGCCCCGGCTCGTACGTTTTGTTCTCGCACGGTCAATTTTGATCGTGCGTGAGCAAAATCGCACGAGTTTCCCTATTTTATCTAAGAATTTATGTCATTTTGCAATTTTCCAGATCGCACGGTCGTGCGTTTATCCTTCACGCACGATCTGGTCGATCGTGCGCGTTCATTTGCGGCCCAAAATAGCATTCTGAATTTGGTCATGCGTTTTTACGCACGGTCGTGCGTTTGGTCGTGCATGAACAAAATTCTGCAACTTCTCTATTTAAACTGCGATTTTTAGGTTTTCAGGGGCCGATTTTGTTCCGCGATTTCTTCCGCCGGAAGGGGCGACTGCTCCATTTTCTTCCACTATTCCTCCCCCTTTTGCCCGAGGCCACCTCGCATCATCCAAGCGCTTCAAGGAGAGGATTCTACACTCATCTTCATCGCCAAGCTAGGAGTTCCTCGCATCGGACGTGGCCGGATTGTAGTTTACCGGAGAAGACTGGTCCATTGGGAGGAAGTGACAGCCCTCCTCTACCCCTGACGATAGCTGGGACCGAGCTAGGATGCGGATTGACAACCCGACGATTCCTACCGTGAATCTACAACAAGCCTCCGGATTCGGTTGTATCTCTTACATTTTTCTCCTCGTGGACTATTGTTGTTAGTGTAATCTTCTTTATGTTGATGATGTTGCACTCTATATTTGTTGAACTTCTTGTCATATATTATGAAATGTTTTCATGCTTTATGAGTGCTTGAGGTGTGCTTTCGTGGTGATTGTGGTGTGAGTGTTTGGTGTTGCCGCACTAGCAATTGCTAGTGGCGTGCTTGTTGACGATGTGCTTACGACCCTCATTCCGCCGGTGTGACCCCTTCCATTTCGCTTGCCTACTCGTTCATCCGCCTAGTGAAGCGTGGCATAGCGGCCCGTGTAATCCATTCGCCTAACGAAGCAGTGCGCTCAAGGCCTACACAGTTCGATCCCGCTTGCCTACTCGTCCATCCGCCCTTGCGAAGTAGTGCGTTCAAGGCCTACATAGTTTTCCATCCCGCCTGGTGAAGCATTGCATAGCGGCATTGCATATGAGTAGTTGTAGTTGTTTTCTTTTATTTTCCAAAAGCCAAATCAACTCTCCCACATTACATCCGACTCAAGGACTTCGATCTCAAGTCCTTCCTCAATAGTTAACTCCACCTTACTGTGTTCCTTCGAGATCGATACTTGGAGATTCACTCCCACATTTTATATTACTTGAACGATCGGTACACTGCCGTTTCGTGCCGCAGTCTCGCTACCGCCTATAGCAGTGTGCTAGATTTGCGCATCAGCCCTCGATCTTGAATAACCTTGGAAATAAAATAGAAGAAAACAAGAGTTCTAATTCTCTTAAGAAAACTGCTTCAACCGTGGAGGTTCCCGAATTCTGAACGCACCTCTGTCGAGGATGCATTCAACTGAATTTAGGTTGATCAATCGAACTTTCACTCTAGAATCAAAACCCCGAAAACTCATTTTATCATAGTGAATCCCTCTATTGGATTTGACTCCAATCCAGGAGATTTATTTCTTCCTCTCTCGAGGGTTGCATGCAACTCTCTTTATCCTTGAAAGAACTATTCGTATTATGAACCGATCAGCTAAATTAAACACGAAAACAAGCATGAGAATTATATATCGAAAATATAATCTCATTATAATTAAATCAAGGATAAATCTTAAGCATTTCCAAAGAAGAGAAGAAGAAACTCTAAATTACTTCATAACTTATATTATTCCTTGGATAATCTCAAGTACTAATAGAAATTTATCTACTCATGGAGATGGAGGAATTGATGAAAATAAAAGAGTACATGATGAAAATGAGAATAGAATAAGTAGGAGAAAATAACTATTTTATTGATTGCAAAAGAAATTTACAAACTATGGAATTGAGAATTACAATTGCAAAAAAGAAAGAGGAGAATTACAAGAACTATGAAAACAATACATGAAATGAATACTTGATCTCCAAAAATTCGTCATCTAAGTTGTAGAGGAGTTGACTTTAAATAGGCTGAAAATTGAGGTTACACACACTCGGTCACGCCCGTGACCAAGGGCGTGTACTTGGCGTGATCGAGGCTGGTGCGACATAGATGCCTTCTGGCTTCAATACGAGCATTACGTGCACGTCACGCCCTAGGTCACACCCGTGACCTAGGGCGTGTAATCTTTAAAGCTGCATCTGGCGGGAATTCTTCGGCGGGAAAAGGTGTAGGAGGGTTTACGCCCGTGAACTGGATGTCATGCCCCTGGTCATGCCCATGACCTGGAGCATGTAATATTAATCATCGTGTCGGGCTGATCTGGCTGCTGGAGGCTAGTCGTGGTCGTGACCTGGGTCACGCCCTTGGTCACGCCCATAACCATGGGTGTGTATTTGGCGAATCTTCACGGAATGATCCCAGGGAGGCGGCAGTAGGTCTGGAGTTTATCTTAGGCTATCACGCCCCTTGGTCACGCCCATGACTTTGGGTGTGTACTTGCAAATCTTGTTCTAACTATCGAGAAAACCTGAAAATGTGAAATAAGATTTAGTTCGTAGAATTGAAAAAGGACTAATTTAAATGAGAAAATTCATATAAATTATATAATTTCTTTTTAAAACTATATTAGAATTATACTAAAAGATGAGTATATTAACCACTCATCAAACACCCCCATACTTGAGATTTTGTTATTCCAGAGCAAAAGAATGAGAGATGATCTACAAGACATTGACACTATTTCTAACTAACTAAAATTCTATTAAATCAAGAGTAAGTTAAAGACAACTTCTAGAAATTCAAGAATTAAGCCGCAAGTTATGACGTTAATTTAAAAAGAGAGACATGCTTAGTTAAAAAGACTTTTCAAGATAACCATTTAGCAAACGAAATTGTAGAAATTATCATACAAGATTAGATTGAAATTATAGAAACTCTAACAAAAAAGAAGTTTATGGAAAAGACACCTACCAAAATATTGCTCTCTTAATAATTTTATTTAGGACTAGAACCAATGAAATTGGCTAAGGAGGGGTTTTATTCAAACTAGCAAAATGAAGAGATTCTAAAAAAGAGGTGATGAATTTTATCCTTTCACCTTATTTGAATATGACTTTGTATATGTTTAGGGAAATAATGAACTTTATCCTCTTATTTTCCATGCCATATAATCTTTTACAATTTCTCTTCAAACAAAAACCCAAAATGTATATGTTTAGAAGTAATGAGTTTTATCCTCTTACTTCATGACATATAGTCTTTTAAATGATTTTGGTTGCATATGTTTAGGGAATAATGAATTTTATCCTCTTATTCCCATGACAAATGATCTTTTACTAATTTTTTTATTTGCCAACAACGGTTGGGGGATAACGAAATATTTCTAGTTTTTTTAATTAAACTATTTTGAGAGCAACTTTTTAGTGGAATGAAATTTCCTGAGATATTGAAAGTTAGTAGAGAATATAATAAAAATACAAGATTGTTTAGCTAATTTACTACAAAGTGGAGCCATTTAAAACTAAAAGGAGAAGTAGTGCTAAATTAGTTCTCTAATTAAATTAAAAATATCAAATGTTTCATAAAGCTAAATTACTTCAAATTTAAATATAACATATTCTGATAGAACAAAATGTTAGCTACATTAAAAAAAGGTAAAAATGCTTATATTTACGTCTCAAACTAGATTTCTAGAGGATAATAAAAACACAAATAAGTGGTGAATATATAAATATTTTTTTTATTCTTGGACTTCCCAAGGTCTACCCGGTGAAGGGTTCACAAGGTACTAGGAGGTGCGATGGGATGACAAGACCAAACCTCCCTTTCCAAGAAATTAGATTTTTATGATATTTAAAAAAAATGTTTCTTTTTATATAAGGAAAAAAATCTAGAAACTACACTACACCCTCATACTTAAAGTTAAACATTGTCCTCAATGTTTAAGACTAAGTGTGAAGTATCAACAAGAAAAAGAAATAAAAAAAATATAGGAAATAAAATTTTGAATGAAAAAGTCAGAATATTGATGAGAGGAGAGGAGAAAAGGGCTTCCCTTGTTGGTAGATTGGGTTGCCAGAATAAAAACTTGCAAAATAAGTTAAAACAACCAACACAAAAGAACAAGAAAGAAGATAACGTTGGGGTGCCTCTGAAGAGAGCTTTGTTTACCATCGCATTGCTTGACTAAGCGATAATTATTGCTTTTAAAAATTAGGGAATTTAAGCATTTCAATTGGCCCGTATGCTGGGTCGCCGAGGTGATACAATTTTAGATGGTGGTCGTTAACCTTAAAAGAGCCTTTTTTCTGTGTGCTCTATTAGCACAGTCCCATATGGCCAAACCTCTTTTACAATAAAAGGGCCGGACCATCGGATTTTAATTTGCCCAAAAAAATTTGAAGCCTAGAGTTATATTGAAGGACTAAATCTCCAGGCGAAAAAGCTTTTGGAATTTTGATTTTTTTATCATGATAAAATTTAGTGCGCTCCTTATAAAATTTATTGTTTTCGTAGGCGTTTGCACGCCATTCATCTAATTCATTTAATTGAAATTTACATTGTTCGGAGGCTAAGTTTAAATCTATATTTAAAATTTTAAGCGCCCAAAATGCATGATGTTCTAATTCCACCGGTAAGTGACACGCTTTTCCATATACCAATCGGTACAGTGTAAATCCAATGGAGGTTTTGTACGCTGTCTGATATGCCCATAGCGCGTCATATTATTTTAACGATCAATCCTTCCTGTTAATGGACACAGTTTTTTCTTAGATTCTTTTTAATTCACGATTTATTACCTCCACCTGGCCATTTGCCTGTGGGTGATAGGCGGTAGAAAGATTGTGTGTAACTTCATACTTTGCTAAAATTTTAGCATGTTGGTTGTTACAAAAATGTGTGCCACTATCACTAATTAGTGTTTGGGGTGTGCCAAATCGTGAAAATAATTTTTTTAAAAAAATTACGATGACTCTCGCGTCGTTGGTAAGGAGGCAAGATCCGCATAGTTGGCAAGATCCGCATACCAAGGGGTGGAAGAAGTCATTACCTTTTCGATGGCAAGGAGGCGCTCTTCATGGAATTTATCATCAATTTTGGCCTCTAGTAGAGCTCCTGTAGCCGGATTCTCCAACCGTGAGAGGTGGTCGGCCGCAACATTCTCCGCTCCCCTTTTGTCCTGGATCTCCAAGTCAAATTCTTGTAGGAGAAGGATCCACCTTAGCAGTCAGGGCTTTGCGTCTCCATTATTTAATAAATACCGGAGAGCGGAGTGATCTGTAAAGATAATAACTTTTGAAAGCGTTATATATGATTGAAGTTTATCAAAAGCAAAAATTATTGCCAAAAATTCTTTTTTCGTTGTTGTACAATTTACTTGCGCGGATGTTAGCGTTTTGCTTGCGTAATAAATTGGGTGAAAATATTTATTCACCCGTTGGCCCAAAACTGCACCTACAACAAAATCGCTTGCATCGCACATGATTTCGAATGGAAGAGGCCAATTTAGCGCGATTTAAAGTTGGAGAATTGATAAGTTCATTTTAAATTTTATTAAATGCTTTTAAACACTCTTCATCAAAATTAAACACAGATTCTTTGTTTAATAGTTGCATTTGCGGTTTTGTAATTTTTGAAAAATTGCGAATGAACCGCCAATAGAAGCCCGCGTGTCCTAGAAAACTTCTAATAGATTTAATATTGGTTGGAGGAGGAAGTTTTCCTATGAATTCGATCTTGGCCCTATCTGCCTCGATCCCCTTACTCAAGACTTTATGTCTTAGGACTAATCCTTCTTGGACCATAAAGTAACACTTCTCCCAGTTGAGTGCCTAATTCGTGTCTTCGCAGTGTTGAAGAACACGATCAAGAATGTTTAGACAATTAGTAAAGGAATCGCCAAAGACTGAAAAATCATCCATGAAAACTTTCATGACGTCCTCTACTAATTCATTAAAAATTGCCAACATACATCTTTGAAATGTAGCCGGCGTGTTGCAAAGACCAAATGACATTCTTCGATATGTGAAGGTGTCGAAAGGACAGGTGAAAGTTGTTTTCTCTTGGTCTTCAGGCGCAATTGGGATTTGAAAGTATCCCAAAAGACCATCGAGAAAACAGTAGTGCGAGTGACCGGATAGGCGTTCTAAGATTTGGTCAATGAAGGGCAACGAAAAGTGATCCTTGCGGGTAGCATCATTCAACTTCCTATAATCTATGCAAACCCGCCAACCGTAACGGTACGGGTTGGAATCAACTCATTTTTTTTATTTGTAACTACTATTATTCCGCCCTTTTTAGGAACGACTTGCACTGTGCTAACCCAAGTGCTATCAGAAATTGGGTAAATAATCTCTGCAGCTAATAATTTTATAATTTCGGCCTTAACGACGTCCTTCATATTTGGAATAAGGCGTCATTGAGGCTGAATACTGCCGCGAGAATTAATTTCTAAACTTATTTTATGCATGCAAAATGAGGGATTTATTCCTTTGATGTCAGAGATTTGCCACGCAATTGCATGGTGGTGATTATTTATAACTTTTGTTAATTCAAAAATTTTCGAATCATTTAGCGCCGATGAAATAATTACGGGCAATTTTGAATTATTTTCCAAAAAAAATATTTTAAGTGCTCTAGGAGTTGTTTTAGTTCTAGGCTCGGCGACTCTTCATAAGATATTTTAATTTTTAAATTATTTAAATTTATTTGTTCAAATTTAAGCTGCCGAGTCATTTCTTTTAAACAGAATAAAGTTTTTAACTCCAGATATTCAAAAAGATGAGAAATTAATTCAGCAAAAGACGACAATTCTTCTTCTAAATTTGACTCTAAATTGAAGCAAGAATCGTCGTTAAGGAGCGCGTTCCTCATTGATTGATTTACGCTAAAAGTAACTTCTTCATCCCCAACCCGAAGGAGATGTTTTCTATTACTGACATCAATTATAGCCCGAGCGACGGCTAGGAAGGGCCGACCGAGTATGAGGGGTACTTCGGCGTCCTCTTCGATATCAAGGATGACAAAGTCTATTGGGAAAATAAACTTATCAACCTTCACTAGCACATCCTCTATGACCCCTATTGGGTACTTAATTGATCGATCTGCTAGTTGGATGCTCATACTAGTTAGGCTTGGGGTCCCAAACCAAGCTTCTTAAATAAGGAGTACGACATCAAATTAATACTAGCTCCTAAATCGGCCAAGGCGTGTTTGATTAATAAGTTGCTGAGCAAACACGTGATGGAAAACCGTCCTGGATCATTTAATTTTTGCGGCAATTTATTCAAAACAACTGCCGAACATTCTGCGTTAAGGGAAACACACGAAATATCCTCAAGTTTCTTTTTATTTGATAGCAAATCCTTGAGATATTTCACATATTTAGGCATTTGAGAGAGTTCCTGGCAGAATGGAACATTAATTTGTATTTGTTTTAAAATATTTATAAATTTTTTATATTGCTTTTCGTTGCGTTCGTTTTGAATTTTGAAGGATAAGGGATAGAAGGAGCTTGAATATTCCGTGGAGCTAAATTAGAAGAAATAAAATGCGGAGGTGGGCTTGAAATGTTTACCTCGGGCTCATCCAAATTTGAAGACTTTACCTCCTTTCTTCTACTAAGGGTTATTGCGTTGGCGCTCTCCGGTAGGTTGGGCTCAGTATTGCCCGGTAGAGCTCCTTGCTGGCTTTCGGAGAACTTTTTGACGAGCTGTCCAATTTGGTTTTCCAAGCTGTTTATAGATCCAGAAAGGTTTCGATATTCCAAGCGTATTTAGTAAAGGCCTCTTCAAGTGGAGAGGGCTTGTGTGGTGGTGTTAGAGCGAATCCGGGAGGATTCACTTGTGGTGGGCGTTGAGCATTGTTGGGGTTGCTCCATGAAAAATCTGGATGATTCCTTAAACTCGGATTATATCTATTATTGAAAGGAATATTATTATTCGGGTTATAAGTAGGGCGGTAAGAGTTCCCCATATAATCTACATGCTCTTGATAAATATTATTATTAGCCCAATTAGTGGCGGAGGAAGCAGACATCTCTGCTACTTGCTTAGTAAGCCATTCTACTTGATGCGTTAGGTTAGGGGTGGCCTCGACTTTAAAAAGTCTGGTCGGCTTATTAGGGCGTGACTGTGGCGCATTCGATTGATACGCATTCATGGCCATCTTCTCGAAAAGCTCCTGAGCGGCCTCTGGGGTTTTGTTATTAAGAGTTCCTCAGCTGCCGCATCAATCATTTTCCACATTTGGAGATTCAAACCATTGTAGAATGTTTGAACTTGTGGCCACATCGGGAGGGCATGATGAGGACATATAAGAAAAAGTTCCTTGAAGTGCTCACATATGTCGTAGAGAGACTCTGAGTCTATTTGCGTGAACGAAAGAATGTTCAAACGTAATTTAGCGGACTATGTCGGAGGAAAATATTTCTTTAAGACTTTCTCCATCATCTCGGCCCACGTAGTGATGGAACCTCTAGGAAGAGAACTCAACCACTGCTTGGCCTTAGTCCGCAAAGAGAAAGGAAATAAACGCAAACGAATGACGTCATCGGTGATGCCATTTATCTTAAATGTATCACAAATTTCCAAAAAAATTAATAGATGTAAATTAGGATCTTCATGTGGTAAGCCATCAAATATGACTGTTTGCTGTACCATTTGAATGATACTCATTTTAATTTCAAAATTATTATTCGCCACCGCAAGGTGAATAATACTAGATTGTGTTCCCTCCCAATTTGGTCTTGCATAATCGGACATGGTTGTAGCGAGGCCTCGTTATGGTCAGGATCTTCCATTATACCCTCGTTAGTTTCTCTGATTGACTCTTCACGAATTATTGGTAGATCACTAAATAGGATACGTCGCCGCAAGGTGCGCTCGATTTTCGAATCAAAACATAATTCAAGATTGAGTGAAGAGCTTCCTCGGGTCATAAACTAAAAGAAAAGAGAAAAGGAGGTGAAGAGAAAGAAAGATGAAGAAGAAAAACTAAAATTATTATAATATTATAGTTAAATATATATATATATATATGCATATAATTTTTTTTTTTGAAAAAAATGTGTTAAGTTAGTCCCAAACTTCCCAAGGTCTACCCTGTGAAGAGTTCGCAAGGTACTAGGAGATGCATTGAGATGACAAGCCCAAATCTCCCTTTCCGAGAATTTAAGTTGCGCCTTTTAAGATTTTTTGTAAAAAAAATTAAGAGAAGTGTGAGAAGAAAGAGAACGTAAAATTAATAGATTTTTTTTTCAAAATATCAACTCATAGTCCCCAGCAACGGCGCCAAAAACTAGATGGGCAAAACTATATCCGCAAACGACAACGGCAAGTGTACCGTGTCGGAAGTAGTATAGGCTTATAAAAACGAAGGTCTTAAAAAAATCCGGGAGAGTTGAGTACTTTTACTTCAAGAAAATCTCTATTATTCAATCAACAAAACTTGGAGTTGGTTTGCTTATAAGAAAAATACCGTGAATTAAAATAGTGGTTAAAGCAGCGATTACAAAGTTAGCACTCGATCTTGAATCACCTTGGAAATAAAATAGAAGAAAACAAGAGTTCTAATTCTCTTAAGAAATCTGCTTCGACCATGGAGGTTCCCGAATTCTAAATGGACCTCTATCAAGGATGCATTCAACTGAGTTTAGGTTGATCATTCGAACTTTCACTCTAGAATCAAAACCCCTAAAACTCATTTTATCATAATGAACCCCTTTATTGGATTTGACTCCAATCTAAGAGATTTATGTCATCCTCGAGGGTTGCATGCAACTCTCTTTATACTTGAAAGATCTATTTGTATTATGAATCGATCAACTAAATTAAATATGAAAACAAGCATGATAATTATATATCGAAAATATAATCTCATTATAATTAAATCAAGGATAAATCTTAAGCATTTCCAAAGAAGAGAAGAAGAAACTCTAAATTACTTCATAAATTATATTATTCCTTGGATCATCTTGACCGAGTACTAATAGAAATTTAGCTACTCACGGAGATGGAGGAATCAATGCAAATAAAAGAGTACAAGATGAAAATGAGAATAGAATAAGTAGGAGAAAAGAACTATTTTATTTATTGCAAAAGAAAGTTACAAACTATGGAATTGAGAATTACAATTGCAAAAAAGAAAGAGGAGAATTACAAGAACTATGAAAACAAAACATGAAATGAAGACTTGATCTTCAAAATTCGTCTGCTAAGTTGTAGAGGAGTTGGCTTTAAATAGGGTGAAAATTGAGGTTACACATACTCGGTCACGCCCGTGAACAAGGGCGTGTACTTGGCGTAATCGATGCTAGTGCGGGATAGAAGCCATCAGGCTTCAATACGGGCATTACGTGTGCGGCACCCCCTAGGTCACGCCCATGACCTAGGGCGTGTAATCTTTAAAACTACGTCTGGCGGGAAGTCTTCGGCGAGAAAAGGCACAGGTGGGTTCACACCCGTGAACTGGATGTCACGCCCCTAGTCACGCCCGTGACCTGGGGCATGTAACTTAAATCATCGTGTCAGGCTGATCTGGCTACTGGAGGCGGGTTGCGACCGTGACCTGGGTCACGCCCGTGACAATGGGCGTGTATTGGGCAAATCTTCACGAAATGATTCCAGGGAGGTGGCAGCATGTCTGGTATTCATCTTAGTCTATCACGCCCCTTGGTCACGCCCGTGACCTTGGGCGTGTACTTGCAAATCTTGCTCTAACTGTCCAGAAAACTTGAAAACGTGAAATAAGTTTAAGTTAGTTCATAGAATTAAAAAGGACTAATTTAAATGAGAAAATTCATATAAATTATATAATTTCTTTTTAACACTATATTACAATTATACTAAAATATGAGTATATAAACTACTTATCATGGGAAAACAAGTTTGACCAACATATTGATTTCACAAAATCATTCATTATAAATCAAAATGTCACGGTAAAAAGTCTCGAAACACAAATTGCTCAACTTGTTAAGCCAATAACTGACAGAATGTCCGACACCCTCGCAAGTCAATCCGAGAACAACCGAGAGAGCAAGGCTGGGGTTCCTCTGACCTTGCTTACAATTTTTGTGGGGGTATAGTGGTAGATTGCGAAATTAATAGCGTGCCCACTCAAGTCATGGTGGACACGAGCTCCTCCCGAAATATTATTGCTCTTAAGGGTGTTGACAAGTTCAACATCAATATTAATGAAGAGGAGTTTATACCACTTATTTTGGCTAATGGAGCAGGTATTACTACGTTGTGGGTTGATAATGATGTTGGGATAACCTTGGAGGGAAATAAAATTACCACGGAGTTTCAAGTAATGGGGCCAACCAAAAATGACTCACCACCAGCTTTCGACCTACCATTATAAGACTCTAGGCACCACTCTGCACTTTGCAGAAGCACGCATCTCCTTCCCTTCCAAAGTGACACTCTCTAACCCCACTCCTTTTTTTGATAACACTACACCTCGGTGTAGTGAGTTTTCTTATGAATTATCAAGTTCTTGTGCAGGGTTTAAAGAAGAAGAAGAGAAGAAATAGGAGAAGAAAGATGAAAGAAGAGAAGAAGCTAAAGGAAAGTGCAGGTGATGGAACCTGGAGAGGAGGCGGCAATTGCTGATGACGAGACTGAAGAAACTACACTTTTTGTTGGTGAGGTCATCCGGATTGGTGGGCTTGCTGAGCCAAAGCTTGCTAAGAAAGTTTCTTGTGTGGACCTTGCTTTTCCCACCTCGGTGGAGCAGTACTCCACCCCGCTGAATGTTGAACATTTATCTCTTACTATTGAAGCAAACATTGCCCGGTGGAGATCACTATGGGTAGAATGCATATAAAGGAACAAGAGCAACGTGCTGCTTGAAACTTGGAAATCATATGGTGCAAAGTTGTAAAGGAAACATTCTCACCCTAGATGAAACACCGACATTGTGACCTCTTCCTCTCTCCAATCCGATTTATATCATAAATCAGCGTATAGCTAATTTCTCCTCATATTGTGATGCTTGAAACTTTTTGAGCCTTTAAAATTTTGCTTAACTTTTCTTTGATCTTTTTGATATTCCTGTTTGAACAATTCTCTATAACTACTAATATAGGTATTTGGTCCAGCTCAAGGACATTAAACAAAGCGCTCTTTGGAGGCACCCCAATGTTATCCGTATTTTATTATAATTTTTCTGATCTTGTATACGTGTTTATTGCGTGAATCATTTTGAGTGTGTTTGCATGAATGTTTTTGTATTATCCTTTTGCTAATGAATATATATATATATATATATATATAAGTTTGTTTCTTTTTGTTTCTTTTTCTTTGCCCTAATCCCGTCAGGATTCGGTGATATAGCTAATTTTCCATGACCGAGCCAGAACCTGGAGAAACTTTTTGGATTAAAAATTCAGCATGAATCGCCTCCGGAATGCCCCACTCTTGAGAATTTGGTTACAAGTTTCTCTCCCTCTCTTTTTCCTACATTCCTCATATTCACTATCATACATATTTGCATTGAGGACAATGCATTACTTAAGTCTGGGGGGGGGGGGGGGGTAGAGTGTGTTATGTGTTTGCTCGAGCACACACTTCAATTTTGCATTCTGTTAGCACATATTTTTCAATTTTGCTCCAATTTAGAAAAAAAATCTATCACTCACATGCTTTTCATTTACGTACCCCAGGCATATAGTAGCCGAATAATTGCTCATTCTCAGGTTTCTCACTCTTTTTATAGGTGTTAGATTAGTTTAAATTACTTTTAGAATGTGATTATGTGAGTGTATAGTGACTCATGTAGTGTTCCTAATTCTGTGCACATGTTTGTAATAGGAATTCTTGTTAGATTTAACTTCTTTATATGCTTCTTACGTTACATTTTTCTACTTTATATCTATGGTATATATCCACTTCTAGTTAGAAAGTGAGTGCATCTGTAGAGCAATATAGGAATGTGTGTAGCAAGCCACTAGTTGGGCATTCTCTAACTTCGATGAAAAGGTATCATTTCTCGGTGTCTAGAACTTGCCCATAGAGACTTTCGAAGCATATGCAATCCATATCTATATGATTCTACCATTGCATACATAATTTGGGCCTTACACCCATCATTTGTTTCACCCCCACCTCATAATCACCAATTCCTAAAAGCCCAACCTAATCTCATACTTAAATTAGAGCATATATTCAAAATCTGATTTTTCTACTTATAGTATTAAGTTGAATTTTTGTGATGTGGTGTGCATTTAGCAGCTTCTATTTGGAAGTTTTGAAAAAGCATACAAGAAATATCGCTTAAAAAGAAAAAGAAAAAGAAAAAGAAGAAGAATGAAATTTGAAAAAATAAAAGAAAATCTGAATGGAAATAAAAAAAGGGAGAGTTAATGTTTGGCCAATGTGGAAGTGACCCCCATATGCAAGAAGTCAACTCTGGGGGTGCCACATCCCATTTATTATCTTTGGTAGGCAGATTTTGATGTTAGCTCTAATTTTTGGTTTACGTGTGTGAAAGAAATCGTTGTCTACCTAAATCACCTAGGGGGGGGGGGGGGGGGTGAATAGGTGATCTCTACTGCGATTGCGGAATAAAAATTTTGCACATGCACAACAAAAAAATCACAGCACAGAGACACAAGATTTATAGAGGTTCCCCAAGGTGGGTACTCCTCTCTCCCGTTCTGCCTATCTAGCACTTCGGGCTAGCATCGGCAACTTCACCTAAACTCAGATTTATCAACAAATCCTACACTCGGAGACAACGGTTCCTACAAACTCGGAGAACAACCTCTCCTACAAACTCAGAGTAAACAACTCCTACAACTCGGAGTAAACAACTCCTACAAAATAACTCGGAGTAAAAACTCCTACAGGAATTAGATAAAGTTTAAAACAAAACTTCTCTTGAATCTCAATAGAGATTAACTTCAGATCTGGAGAGGCAAAATCTTCTTCTTCCTTTAGAGTGAAAGTTTGGATCTTCAAGGATTAGGAAGAATGAAGAATCGGCAAACCTGATCTGAGTAGGCCCTTTGATTAAATCGAAAAGATCTTCAATATTGAGAGCAGCAACTAGATCAAAGGCCTTCTTATCTGAGAAATCTCTAGCAGCACTGAAGAACGAATCTTGAGAGGTGCAGAAGTTAGATCTCAGAAAACTTGTTCAGCACGAGGAAGAAGAAACGGCTGGCTTCCTTTTTCTCAATCGGTAGAAATCTTCTCCTTGCCCTAAAAATAAGAGATTATTTATAGGAAGACCTCCAATGACTCGGTCGACAATCAAGGATGGGTCGCCACGTGTACTGTACACAGCGGCCAACCCTAATTTTCGATAATGAAACTGAAATTTGAAATCCGTCTGTCCGTGATTCGTCGAGACTTCACGTGAACATTCTACGAATTGACTTGGCCATTGAAAATACTGATCAAAGCTTGAAAACTGTCTTCTGTTTTCATTCGTCAAGAGTTCTCGAGAACATTCGACGAATTGACTTAGCCGCACCATTTCCTTCACAAGTCCGCCTTTTTGACTTCTGTCTGCGTTCGTCGATATTCGTCGGGAGTTCATGAGAACATTCGACGAACAGACTTAGCCGCAGAAACTTCTTCTTTAAACTGGAAATTTGGCTTCTGTCTGGATTCGTCGAGATTCGTCGGAACTTCACGAGACATCTCGACGAATTTACTCAGCCGATACAAAGGTTATGAGTTACAAGATAAAATAAAACTAAAGACAAAAAAACTCCGTTGTAAATTGAACTCGAAGATCTTGTTGAAGGCGTGCCGAAGTAATCCTTATAGTTGACGTGTACGACCTTCGTGTAGAATAATCAAGATCTATCCTTCTTCGAGTTCTTTGCATTTATGAACGTCGTTGGAGTTTTCTTGGCTGCAAAGTGGAGGCTCTCACAAATATAGGAGCTGTGGCTTAGATGTTGTGTCAAATCAGCAAATCAAAATGGAGGAGGACCACTCTTTAAAGAATCAGATCCTAGCGCAGCAGTAGTGCTACTGCCAGATGGTAGACTCTTTAGGCAACAGGCTGACACACAGATTGAGTCATTTTTGGCAACATTCTGGATCCAAATTTGGCATCTCCTACTATCGCGCCACGGTAAGGTTAGCGCGCCGCATTAGCTTTATCTCTTCCCTAGCCGTCAGATCTCCTTCCTTTTTTGCTCCTCAATCAGCATCATGATCGTGAGACTTCCATAAGTTGCCGCCAGTCGTTAGACTTAACGCGCCGCTTTAAGAGTTGTTATATTCAGTCCCGACGACCTTTCTTTTTCGACGAATGTTTCCTTCTCGGCGATGTTTCTAAATATGTAGAAGCTACCACCAGCGGTAGCATTAGCGCGCCGCGCTAGCAGCAGAGTATTGATCTGATAGGGAATCATCGTCTTTCTTTTTTTGTACTCATAGAGGCTTGAAAGTAGAAGTTCCTACACACTATAAACTCATGGCAAGTATGATCAAATACAATGGGATTTGTTATTCTCAAACCAAGAGACGTGGAAAGAATGTTCCAACAAATCCCCCTTTTGATAATAATAAATCCACTTAGAAATAAATCATTCAAATAAAAGACTTGTGTTTATTGTAAAGGATAGACGTGATAATACGAATATGCTCCCCCTATTTGAGTGCCCCCCCCCAACATCAAAGCATCCTATATATTTTACTCCACTTAAGTGTGATTTTCTTTCAGATTTTTTCTCCCCCTTTTGATTTTTTCAAAAGAGGTTGGAGAGAATGGAAAGAGCATGACAAGGATTTAGTGCTTAGTGATACTACATGGTGAGTGAGTAAAGGATGGAGTTTTAATTACTTAGTTATTCTCCCCCTTTTGTAGGAAGTGTGGAGAAAGCATGAAGTATCATTAGATAAGTACCAATACCACTTGTTGGGTAAGAAAATATTCATGATAGAGTGTACAAGTAGTAAGGATAGTGGAAAGCATGATTCAAGATAAATAAACATCTTTATAGGAGTTTGAAGCATAGTAAATGAGTAAGAGTTTTGTTTTAGTGGAAACTAGATGTTTAGCAATTTAATGGCTAATAGCACTATATCATTTGTTATCAAAATATATTACAATTTGTTTAGAAGGTAAGCAATATTGAAAATTCAAGGCGTAGCGGAAGATAAGTGCAAATATAATAAACATTCTTAAAAGAAACATCCTTCTTGAAATTTGTAATCAAAAAAATAAATAAGAGTGGTAGTTTTTTGAAATAAGATGTTTGTGATTTTGAAATACAAGATGTGCTTATGGTACACAAAAATAATTCAAGCATGATTTTAATTTATCAAGACAAGATTGGAAACTACAATGTTCTAAATTTGCAATTCAATTATACTTATACATTGTAGAGATCATGCAAAGTTATCTAGTGCATTTACTAAAATTATAGAAAAGACATGTAAATAAGCTTTAAAGTCCAATACTCATGAGTAGAAGGTTTATAAGAGATAATGATGTGTACAAGTAGTGTTTCTTATAAGAGTTTACAAATGATTTAATCAAAGCATGTGACATGTATAATGGAATAAACACAACATTATTGAAATTTGTTTTTAGAAATACTTCCACCTACAAAGCTATATTTGATGCACATAGAAACAATACAACTCCTAAGGTGCTCTACACACACAATGCTCATTAAGGCTTATCAGGGTGCAAGGTAGTGCTTGGGGGATCACATATATTATTTTATCATTTATTTAATTATGATCCAAGAGTACAAGAAGAAGTAGTGTATAAAAGAGTTTGCACAAGACACTTTACAATTCTCTCCAAGGTGCTCAACCTCATAATACTCATTAAGACTTATCAGGAGGGTGAGTAGTGCTTGGTGGAGTTATCTTTGTCATGTATTCATTTGAATTTTGATTTGGGACAAAGGTCTCAGAATTCACGTGTTTTTGCAAACATTGAGTTTTTGATTAAAAAAACACTTCTTCGAATATGAGTGCATGAAAAGAAATTTTTTTATGAGGTGTAGGTAAACTAAGCACACATCTAATAAAGTTAAGTTGTTAAACTACATAATCATGCAAGAGTAAGATTAAAATCATATGTAGATTATCAAAAAGGTGAGTGAATAAATCATTATCAAATATAAAACATTACTCATACTTAGAGGCATGTTAAGCACTTCTACAAATGATTTCTATAATCAATTTCATTGCACATTACAAGATAATGTTCAAGACATGACGCAAAATAATATTTTAAAATATTTGAAATAGAGAATTAACATTGTATTTTGATCTTGGAAAGATAACCCAAATCACCCTTGAAACATTTCAATGAATAATAAACTATTTTTATAATTTTTTATTTTTGTTTATAACAAATACAAAATAATAAACACGCGTAAAGAAACAATAAAACACACGTGTATTTGTTCTTTTGAAATTGTTTTGAAATTTTTTGTTTGATTTCTAAATATTTTTAACTAAATAGTTTTCTGGAAAACATAGAAGTATATTAAGAGCATATCAATATAATGACCTTCTATGCCAAAAAATGCAAATAGAAGGAAAATTTTGATTTTATTCTACCGCCAACGCTAGTACTATCGCGTGGCGTTAGCAACAGAGAGTTGGTATTTTATTTAGAAAACATGATTTTTGATAATTTTTCTTTTTGATTTTTCTTGATTCATGTTTTCTAAGATTAGAGACACCAAGTACCGCAAGAAGTTTTGAATAATAGTGTGAAAGATGCGGATTAAAGATTTTTAACTAAAGGTGTCAAAATACACTTTCAAAATACTTATGTTTTTCAAAATCATGAAAGTCCAAAGAGTATACAGCATGAAAAAATATAAGATAACATGTTTGAACAAATATGCATGAGTGACATGATCATAAAGAGTGAAATAATATTCATGTAATGTATATAATATGAGTATGTCTAAGATTAAGATACCCTAATTACATGTCTACACTCTAGTCCCGTACTAAGTGTCGGATGGGCATGATGAGCTGCACACATGTCGTAGGTTGGGGTGTTAATCCCATATGCATACAAAAGGCGGTGCTCAACCTAGCACTCTTTCCCCCCAGTGTCTCGCAAGGCCCCACTGGAACCCTCCTCGGTTAAGGACAAGACATGACTTAGAGGTTAAGTCTCCAATGCACACAATCCTACGCCCTCCCTATTGTGAGACACATAATGTGGGTGAAGGATTATGAACAGACTAAGCATTTAATCCTATGGAAACAATTTATAAACTATAGCTTTTATGCGATATTGATTTCTAATCATATTTGATTTTAAAGTCACGTAGTTATTATGAATTTTAACATTCAATTTTTATATTTTAAAATTAATTCATTATGGCAATAAAAGATAACTAGCATGGATGATAATATTTATTAGTAGATAATGATAAAATGATAGTTTGAATGCAATGTTATGCCATAAGACTAATTTTGTTAATGTTGCATGTATTTAAAGATAACATTTAGATTTCTAGACCTAGAATGAAGTGATGATTCTATTTTATTTATTCTTATTGGTATAAAGATGAATCTAGGGTTTATATATAAGTGAGATACATGCACAGACAATACATAATACATTCATATAATGATCATGATCACAACCATATGTTGGAAGCAATAGGATTTTTTGTAGTTATGTTAAATGTTTAAATTAAAAGATCCTTTGATTTTGTTTGATTATTATAAATGATCATTAACTTTAACACATAGAAGTCAAGTACTCATAATTAATTATTCACGATGATATAAGTGAAGTATTATATATAAACAAAATTGATATTCATTCTTTTCAAATTGTTAAAGAGAAAAATTGCAAGGTGAATAATGAATATCAATATAATGAGAAAATATTTTGGGTTATTTTGAAATATTTTGTAAATTTTCTCTTTGAGTTTGAGGAATAACCAAACCATATATATATAATTTTTTTGAAAATATAGTGATGATAAAAGTAGTAGGATAATCTTTCAGAAATTAATAGTTCAAGAAATTCAGGAATTTTCAAAAAATATAGATACCGTCTGCGATAGAGGTAGCGTCAGGCAGTAGCAAATAGAGGTTTGATTATTGATAAAAAAAATATGGTTTCTGAAATTTTTCAATTTCGATTTCTCTTGATTATCATTTTACATAGTAAGGGTTATCACATGCAGCAAAGAAATTAGGGAAATAATCAAAAAGTTGTGCATTTAAAATTTTAGTCTAAGACCCCCAAATAGCTTATTTAAATCCATTTTTGAAAATAATAGTTTTGATAATATAACATGACAAATTTAGTATTATTTTATAAGTCATTTATAAGTAATGGATTTAAAATGATAAAACAAAAAGGATAGATAGGTCACTTGAGCAATGATATGACTTTTTATTTAATTTCATTCAATATGATTCATTGATGAATTTAAGCTTAATGTGTGAAAGTCATATCACAAGTTATATAAAGTGACCATAGCATGTTGGGTCAAGAAAAAAAAGGACAAACTAAAATAAAAAAGAAATTAAGCATATCATGAAATAGAGTATTGATATTTCAATTTTAATTATTTCTACTTCACGCAAATGATTGGATACTAATGAATGGAAGATTTAGGTATCCAAAGGGGACCTAGTGGGATGGTTCCTTTGGGTACCCAAATACATATGAAAGATATGGGTTGTCTGTAAATAAACCTAGAGGGGGGTGATTAGGTGTTTTCAGTATTATTTGCTGCTTTAAAATTTAATTATCACAGCACAAGAGTAATCATAGAAAACACACAAGATTTATAGTGGTTCCCTACAAGACAATGTGTCTAGAAGTAGTCCACTGTCCCTCCCACCTATCTAGCAATGAGCTAGACTAGGCAACTTCTCCAACTCAGAACATTTCTCAATAAACAGATCTTACAACTCAGGTTCACACACAACCCTACCAAGCTTAGACTTTGCAAATCTCACAATAACTCAGATCTTCAACAAGATCCAACCAAACTCAGGCTCACAAAGAACCCTGCCAATCTCAGGCTCACTCAGAACCCTACCAACTCAGATCTATCACAATATCATGTTGGATCTGTAGGCCCCCTTAGAGGGGGGTGAATAAGGGTTTTAAAAACTTATATTATATTTTGAATAACTTTGAAAAAGCTTTGATTATTAAACTAGAGAAGATCAAGACAAATCAAGTGAAGTAAAAGTAAAGACATGATTTTATTAACTTGAGAAGCATGATTACAAAACTTGTTCTCTTATCGAAGCTAGAAATCAAAGCGAATAGAAAGACTCTTTTTGTTTTCTATACCGACTCGTATCCCCACGAACCGGTTGGCCCTAACCTATCCTTCCCCGGATACGGCCTCAAGCCGCTCTAGCTAACACTTCCCCAGATATGGCCTCGAGCACCCCCTAGACCTACTCCCGAGACCTAGTCGCCAACACGAGGTGAATTTCTGCCCTAAGTCATACCCAGACCTAGTCGCCAACACGAGGCGAATTTACTACACGATTATAAGAAAAGATGTGAAATAAAAAGTCAATAATATAAAAACTCCCTCTATGTGAATCTCTTAGAGAAGTAGACGGAGACGCAGAGTATGATCATAGTCGATGCGGACTTTCGTCACGATGATGAAGCGTGTTGAAATCTTCTCCACGGATCTCCTTAAGCCTTTATAGATTTATGGGAGTATCTCTCTGAACCTTCCTCTCTATGTTGTGGCACGAAGCTCTGGAACATTGGATCTCCTAGAGGATCAGGAAGACGGAGCCAAGAGGTCCTTTTTATAGACTTAGCGCTAGAGCCTGCGCTAGTGCTACCGCCGGCGCTACCCCATTTTAGGACATATTCTGCGCGGCAGAATCTTCAATCCGAGGAAACAATTCTCTCTTGCCTTCTGTGCTCCGCGCTATCGCCTATGCTCTCGGATACCTCCAGGTGCTATCTCCTTCTATAAGCACTCCAGGAATTTATGCTTGAGCAAACATTTCGTCGATCGAAATTTTGTCGATCGCCGCTAACATTTCGTCGAGCGAATTTTCGTTGAACGCAGTGATGAGAATTTCGTCGAGCGCCGCTTACAGTTCGTCGAACGAAAGCTAGCGCTGCGCTAGTACTACCTCCATCGCTAGTAGGAGTTTTGGATTTGATGGCTCAACTTTGGGGCAACCTACTTATGTAATCCTTGAGTCATGTGGAATTTGTTATCCTGCACACTTAAACACACAAGATCAAATACACATAGGATTTGCTATTCTCAAACCTAGGAGATGCGAAAGACCATGTTCCAACAGATCCTACAAGCTCAAGCACACACAGAACCCTACAGAAAATTTCAGAAAAGTTTGTTGTTGTAGAAGAAAAGACTTCAAGATGAAATCTTTGAAATAACAGGACTTCTTCTTCTTGCAATAGTAAGCCCAACAATCTTATGAATCACTGATCCTTTCTTTAGAATCTTCTCTAGAACTTCACATCACAACAGAGAAGTCTTCTTCTTGTTGATTATTTTCTTTCTCTTCTGGAAGTATATGTGAGAATAAACTTGAGAGAGAATACTTGAGCAAGTGTGTATTCTGAAGGAAAAAATGTCTCTTTTATACTTCTCTGTTATTTTGCATAAAAGCCTTTATTGATTATTCCATAATCAATTTGCCCATTTGAAAAATTTGACAGAATTGGCATAATATTTCATCATAAATGACTTGCCATTCTTGGAACTTGCAGGATATAGAAGTAATAATATTCTTCATTAAATACTGTGCACCGGCTATATTCTATATAGAATATAAAATTTATTACTCATGTATTGGTGTGCAAGATAGGCGGCGTGCACATTCCTTGAATATCAATTTCGAAGAATGTCTGCGTATTAAATACAGCTCGGCAACTATCAGGGCGATAATATTCCTTCAAGCCGATATTGCCTTGATCAATGTAAATGACCGATATTCTTCAGGACGATATCGTCGACATACTTCCTTCTTCAAGACTCTACTTGATATATCAACGATATTGCTTCTTCTAGACGGTATCATCAAGATGTTTCTTTTTATAAGACTTAGACTTATTCATCAGGCTGACAGTCTTTCTTCAAGATGATATCGTCTTGATCTTCTAGACGATATAAGATCTTCAAACCGATGTCTGTCTACATGAACCTTTCTTCATGAATTAATGAGTTATGTCTTTAATCTTCAAGGCTATACCTCTTCTTTAAGACGACATCGTCGAGACATCTTAGCTTTATCCACGATAAGCTTTCTTCAACTTTCAGGACTATACAATTTTTTAAAGACGATATCGTCGAGATATCTGAACTTAGATTTATCAATGATAAGCTTTCTTCAAGACGATATCGTCGGAACTGTCTCGACGATATGTTTCCTTTCTCAATGATTCATCTGCTGAGTCTTGAGATGATATTTTACTTAGTTAATTTTCATTACTTTTATCGTCTTGATACTAGTGATGTAGCTTTGATGCATCTGTCATAACAAGAACTTAAACATAACATGAAATACAACTTAGCTTATCTATACTTGTGTTCCTTCTTCAAATCTAGAGACATTGAAGGCATAATGCCCAACAATCTCCCCATATTTGAAGAAGCCAGAACTTACAAGTATAGATAGGCCTGACTAACAAATATAGTCAGTAACAATTAATCAAGCATTTAATCACTGCAAATATTAATTAACAATAGTCCAATACATTAACGATATATTAGATGCTAAAATGTAGAACATAAAAATGTGCATGTGATTTCTAGAATCCTTCTTCTTCAATCCTTCTGAACATCTTTTTGATTTCCAGATGGTCCATCTTTCTTGGATTGCCCAACTTCAGCCAGTTTCTGCTTTTTCCTTTCAAAATAGTTCTCTAAGGCTTAGGGTGATATCTGAGAGGAGCATGGGCAGGCACTGAAGTATCTCACGTCTTGATTTTCTTCCAATAGTCCCTTCTGCCAGCTTCACACATCTCATATTTCTGTCATTCTTCTGAACTTTAGAATGTACCCCTGTCATGCTTTCCCTGCTGGAATAGAGTCCAAGTATTTAGGATGATATCCCATGAGCAAGGGCTCCATTCTTCAAAATTTGTTTTTTTCTTTACTTCTTTCATTCTCTTCCTTTTTGCTTCTAGCTCTTCAGAATCACCAGAATAATTTTTGCTTTTCTTAGATTGCCTACTCCCACTAACAGGCTCATCAACAAAGTACCATTGATAACTATCAGGCTCTTGATATTGTTCTGGAGGGACTTCTGGCATTGCACTATGGGAGAGTTCTTCAGGGAGACTGCCTTCTGGAATTGGATGTTGATAGGCAATGCATAGTCAATATGCTCAAGATACATAGAGAATCTTACTTCATTGGCTAGCCACGTGGCATGATGACTTTACATTATCTCCACCTTTCTGGCTTCTAAAAATATGTCTTTAGATAGAGCTGCCTGGAAGGCCTGAAGTTGTCTAACTAGAATATTATTCAGATTTCCAATAGCATCCATAAGAGTGCCTTGAGATACTTTGACTGTTTGATTAAAGGAATTGGAAAGGTTATCTTTGGTGACTTGAAATTGATGCAGTAAAGTTTCACCAACATTGTCCACTAGCTCTTGAGAGATCTGAGCAGAAGATGATATTCTCTGAAGTATAGTGTTGATGGCATCTTCAAAATCATTAAAGGCCACCTCTTGGTTTTGTATGATGGACTGTTGATTGTCTCTTAGGGTAGACAATTTATCAAGCACAATGTTCAGTTGATGTCCAATGAGATAAGTGGCTTGATTGATATTGGCTATTTCAATTCCTATATTAGCCACAACATTGGCAGCAGTGTGATACACATTTGTTATTTGATGATGGAGATGTTGGATGTCTTCTTGTAATACATCTATTCTGGCAGATATCTCATTCCTGCAACTTGTAACAACATGATTGACATATGCTTCAAAATGTTCTCTTTATCTATTTAGTAGAGCTTCCATTTAGGATATAAAGCCAGTTGATTGGACCATGGGAACTGTGCTGGTTGAAGGATGCTGCTCATCTTCTTTCCTTTGAGGTGAGGGAAGTATTGTGGATTGACCAGTAGGCACCCCCCATTGGTACATGGATTTCAGAGGGGTGTTCATAATCTCCTTCTTCTGAATATATATGCATTTTATCATTAAGAAATTCAAACAAGGATCTGTCAAAATCATCTTGTTCTTCAACAACTTCATGGTCACCACTTGGTTCTTTCTCAGATTCTTCCAATTCCGCATTCAAATAGCTTCTGGATCAGGTAGCTGCTCATTTTTTTGATTCACCTCCTCTTAAGGTGCTGGAGCACTGTCCATCATAGTGGTTTCTTCTCTCAGAGGCTCCCCCTCAATAGGAGTCAGGGGTTCCTGAGCAGCTATAGGAACTAGGACAAGGGTTTTTGAACCTTGAGCACCTTGAAGTGAAGACTCACCTACTTCCTTCTTGGTGAACTTCTTCTCCCACCTACTCACTGTCTTTACATCTATCTTTTTGAGATAGTGGAGAGGGGTAGATTCTGAATCTTTGAGAAGACGAGGGAAGCAATTCTTGAGATACAGAGATAAGATTCTGCCAAAGTATGGAGATCTTATGTGTTATGTAATCTTTTCAAACACAAGCTTTCCCCAGTCAATCCTCTTGTTCAGGATCACTTAGACTATTACTTCAAACATCCCTTTGGATACTCTATCATGTGAGCCTATTTTACAAAGCATCACCTTCCCAATAATATTTGTAAGTAATTTTCCTTGTCTGTTCATATGCATTCTCTGTAAGCTTCCATAAGGTTTGTTTTCAAAACCACACCATCTCAACCCTTCATAGATATTTGCCTCAGTGACTTCTTCTTCTTTCTCCTCCTTTTCAAAGTCAGTGAGTTGTATGACTTTGGATAAACTTACTGCATTCACTGTTATATGTTGCCCAACCCCAACAGTAGGAATAGCTCTTTCAGATTTATTGAAGTTGGCGTTCTCGTAAAATGCAGAGACATCAGAGTTGTAAAGATGGGTCGGCTCAGTTAGGATGTACTCTAACTCAGACGGATACAGAAGGGTTATTACCATATCTAAATCTGCTTCAGTATTTTCAAAGCCACCCTTCAAGTGTTCTCCACCAGAGGGAATTTTCTCGTCAGTCTTTTTGGCGTCATTGCTTTAGCAGAGAGTCGTCGGAAGGAAGAAGATGATGGAGGGATTCTAGGGTTTTGTTTGTGCGTGATTTCTATGCTTACACAATGTCTAATATATATAATAATGCATTGGGAAGATAAAGAGGCGTGTATATTTTCAAATCCTCCTGTATCATTTTGAGAATCCCAGAATTGCGGCGCAATAATGACGGTGTCGTGTCCTATGATGTCATTTTGTTGGTCTGATTGAGTTTTGTCATCTAGAGTGTCATCGAGATTTCTTTATCCTTGTCGTCGAAATAGCTTTGGCTTTGTCGTTGAGATGCCAGTACTGTTGTCGAGACTTAGATTTTGTCGTCAAGACTTTATCAATGTCATCGTTAACAATCAAGATGATATTCTTTGTGTAGGTTATTTTCCTCTAGACGACTTTAAGTTATGCCTTATTCAAGCTTTCTGGTGTTCATGTCTTCAAAACTAAAGTTGTCATATTACTTTAGGGTGTACCTTGTGTAAGATCCAGCCCATTATCAAAATATTTCACATCTACTAACAGAAGATATAATGAATTCAACATGCCCAATTTAAGAACTCAACATCCCAAATTCAATTTTGAATTGATTGAACTTTGATTCATCAAGGGGCTTAGTAAAAATGTCAGCTATCTGCCTCTCTGTATTAACATACTCAAGACAGATGTCCGCCTTTTCTACATGCTCCCTAATAAAATGATATCTAATTTCAATATGTTTTGTTCTACTATGTGCCACAAGATTTTTAGCAATGGAGATGGCACTTGAGGAATCAAAAATCAGAGGTGTTCTCCTTATGTGCATATTATAATCCTCTAGTTGGTGTTGAATCCAAAGGAGTTGAGCACATCAACTACCTGTTGAAATATATTCTGATTCGGCTATGGAGATAGCAATGTTGTTTTGCTTTTTACTACTCCAGGACACAAGCCTTCTCCCCAAGAACTGACAAGTTCCTGAAGTGCTTTTTCTGTCTTCTTTACACCCAGCAAAGTCTGCATCAAAATAGCCACACAACTCAAAGTCATTTGACTTAGGATACCAAAGCCCTAGATTTGGAGTACCCTTCAGATATCTAAAAATTCTTTTCACAGCTGAGTAATGAGATTCATTGGGGTTTACTTGATATCTTGCACAAACACATGTTGCAAACATGATGTCTGGCCTACTAGCAGTGAGGTAGAGCAATGATCCAATTATGCTTCTATACATGGACTCATTATTGGGTTTCCCTTTTTCATCCTCGTTTAGAGACACAATTGAACCCATAGGCGTTCTCATAGGGGTAGAGTTCTCCATACCAAATTTTATTATGATGTCCAAGGTAAATTTGGTCTGAGAAATGAAGATTCCTTCCGCAAATTGCTTTACTTGGACACCTAAGAAATACATAAGCTCTCCCATACTGCTCATTTCAAATTTACACTGCATAAGTTTAGCAAATGTTTTGCAAAGACTCCCTTCTGTTGATCCATATATAATATCATCAACATATATTTGGACCAATAGGATCTGGCCCTTCAACTCTCTCAAGAAAAGAGTCTTATCTATTTTCTCTCTTGAGAATTTGTTTTCAAGGAGAAAGGTAGACAGTGTCTCATACCAAGCCCTTGGTGCTTGCTTCAGCCCATGCAAGGCTTTCTTGAGGAAATAAACATGGTCAGGAAAGGTTAGAGAGATAAAACCTGGTGGTTGAGCTACATTGACTTCTTCTTTTAAACCTCCATTTAGGAATGCTGATTTTACATCCATTTGATAAACTTTGAATCCCTTGTATGCAGCATAGGCTAGGAAGAGTTTGATGGCTTCCAATTTAGCAATATGTGCAAATGTCTGATCAAAGTCTATGCCTTTCTCCTGCCTGTATCCTTGAGCTACCAGCCTTGCCTTATTCTTTATAATTACTCCAGCTTCATCCATCTTGTTTCTGTAGACCCACTTTGTCCCAATAATATTGCGCTCTTGTGGCCTTGGGACAAACTTCCATTCTTTGCACCTTCTGAATTGATTGAGCTCTTCTTGCATAGCCATAACCCAGAATTGGTCTTTGTTGGCCTCCTCAAATTTCTTGGGCTCTAGTTGTGCTAGAAAATTGAGGTGGAAGTTCTCATTTAGAGCATTTCTTCTATTTCTAACTCCATTAGTCAGCTCACAAATTATCTAATTTGCTGGATGACTTTTAAGATGTCTTATTGTTGTAGGCATCACACTTAATAGTTCTCCTATTTCAGTAACTCAATCAGCTCCTACTTTATGATTCTCATTTTGGAGAGTTGGTTCTTCAGTAAACTCTTCTACTATTTCTGGAATAGATTCCAGTGTGGAATGCCCATTCTTCTCAATTGCTTCTTCTTTTCTGAGTTTGAGTGTCTCTAATCTTTCTTCAATTCCTGCACTGGATGAACTAGAAGAAGGATTTTGCAGCATGCAGCTCTCATCAAAAATAATATGTACAGATTCCTTAATTGTAAGAGCATTCTTATTGAAGACTCTGTAGGCTTTGCTATACTTGCTATATCCTGCAAAGACACCTTCATAGCTCTTTTCAAAGAACTTGGTAATGTTGTGTGTCACAACCCGCATTTTCCCAATATATAAAAATATATTATCAGAGTAAGAAAAAATATGCGCCATGATGTCACGTCGTGCAGGGGACAACTGCAGATGCTCAGGCATCTCTAGCTCCAACGTTTCTTTAGAAAGCCATGAACTTGTGTTTAAAACATAGTTTACATTTAAGGTTTTCAAACACCGTGTCCCTCAGTTTAATGGATCAACTAGTCCATAAATTAGAAAGTATAAATTTACGCCGAGGAAAATACATAATTCACTTTAAGTTACCATATATGAGCATGATGAACTAACCAACATTCTGATGATATGCAACTTCTAGATTTAGTATAAGTACAAAAGGTTTCTTTTACGGGCTTCTAATAAGAGTGATAATAGTAAAAAAAAGAGATGCCATGTAGGAAGAATTATGCAGTTTTGTATATAGAATAACTACCATGCATCCTAACATAAAACCTTTCCAGAGAGCATTTGAACTAATAGAAAACAATGGTAGTGGCTTATAAATAGCAAGACAAAGTCTAACACACAAAAAAAGAAACTCAGGCTATGGTCGTCAACATACTGACATGAACTCATAACCTTAAAAAGTTCTAAAGAAAACAACAGACTACCTCTCAAAGCGAGAGTAAAGGAAACAACTACTGCAAGTCTAAAAGAAACTGGACTTGGTCAGCTCAACCTGCTACTGATCCGAACCTAAGGCATTCAAAAGAAAAGAATGCCTAAGCACAAAGGCATGAAAAGACATCACATAATCAAGAGTAAGAGAAATCTTAACAAGATAAAAAGGGTTACCAATCCACCAAGAAATTGCTGTAAAAGATCAGCAAATATAATAAAGAAGTATTAGCATCCAAAGTGAAGACTGGCACAAAGTGCGGCCAAATTTGCATTACAACATCCAAAGAGGAAAAAGTATCGAGTTGCTCAAGAAATGAAACACTATCCCAGCCATAAAATAATTCTAAGGCGGTGGCTACCTTTCCAACCAACCATCAGACCAAAACATCCAAGGAACAAAAGCACTGTGGCGGTGGTTACGGTCCACACTACCAACATTCTACACGTCCACGGAAAGGAAAATAGGCATTGTGGTAGTGGCCTCATTGTCCAATTACACCAACAGTCCAAAAATAACCAACTGGGAATAGAGATTCACAAAATCCTGACCAAATAGACACCACAGAAAAACCCGAAAATAATTCCAAGGGAAACCCAACCTTACGGCGAATTCGTCGAAATACATTTGACGAATCCCAGAAATACTCGACGAATTCGTCGAAACTATTTGACGAATTACAAGAACACTCGGAGAAATCACTATCGGAAGCCTAAAACTACTCGACGAATTCATCGAAATGAATCGATGAATCTACATAGAACATTCGACGAACCTAATCCACTACACGAAAACACTCGATGATTACTCTTGGAAAGACTCGACGAATTTACTTAAGGTACTCGACAAATTTACTTAAGGTACTCGACAAATTTATAATTACTTGACGAATTTGATTTGGAACATTCTACGAGTTTACTTGGATACAGGAAATTTTGGCAGTAATAAACAAACACAATATTATTGACAAAAATAGGAAGTAAAAGATTGGGTAAAGAAGTGGTAATAAACATGGCAAGGGGGAAAATCCACCACTTGTCTCAAACCTTTCGAAGAAAAAGGCTTCCAATGCACTCCACATCGTAGATCGACCGCTAGAAGACCTCAAAGAAGGATTTGTAAAACTTTTGGGACGAAAATGAAGATTAGGGCTATACGAATAGGCTCTTTAAAGATCCCGAGTCTCCAGAATAAGAATAGGCTCTTCGACGTAAGACAGATTAGGGTGTAACTGGGGCACCGAGTCAAGGATATGATGATCACCATGCACGCACATTCTCAACTGGCTCACATGAAACACATCGTGAACATCTGGGAAAGAAGCAGACAACTCCAGCCTATAAGCCAACACTCTGATGCGCTCAATAACCTAGAAAGGTCCCACATACCGGGGATCCAACTTGTGGTTTCTTCCAAATCTCTTAACACCTAGCATCAGAGAAACTTTCAAGAACACTATGTCCCCAACTGCGAACTCCAGATCAACCCTTCTTCGATTAGCATATTTCTCATATCGCTCCTGAGCAATGCGAAGTTCTCGTGGATATGAGTCATGACAACATTCATCTCTTCCAAAGCTTTTGGACCTAACAACGGACCCTCACCAACCTCGGCCCAAAACAAGGGAGTTCGACAACGCCTCCCATACAAATCCTCAAAGGGGGCCATCTGCAAACTCTCCTGATAACTGTTATTATAAGCAAATTCCATCAGTCCAAGATGCTTATCCCAAGCTCCACCATTATCCAAAATATAACATTTGATCATATCTCCAAAATCAGATTCACTCTTTCCATTTGACCGTTGGTCTGAGGGTGGTAAGCGGTAGAGTATCTAAGGTCTTTGCCTAAAGCTCCCTGCAAACTCTGCCAGAAATGAGACATATACCTAGAATCCTGATCTGACACAATACTCACGGGCACACCATGCAATCTGATGACCTCATCTAGATAAAGTTCTGCTATTTTCTCTATAGAATATCCGACCTTAAAAGGCACAAAGTGAGAATACTTTGTCAAACAGTTATCTATGACCCACACCGAATCATGTCTTCCGGGAGATCTCGGCAAACTGGTAATGAAATCCTTCGAAATACTCTCCCACTTCCAGCTTGGAATATCCAAAGTGTTCAATTTACCTTTAGGCCCCTTATGATCTGCCTTAATACGCTGATAAGTAAAACATTCAGAAACATACTTAGCTATATCATTCTTCATACCTGACCACCATACAATCTGCTTCAGGTCTTTATACATCATTGTTGAACCAGGATGATAGGAAACACTAGAATCATGCGCTTCACTATAGATCTTTGTTCGAATATCCTCAAATGCGGGAATACAATACCTACCTCGATACTTCAAAGTATCTTTATCATCAATTGAAAAGTCTGATAATTCCCCTTTCTTAGTCCTATTCCGGAGATGCTGCAAATCTAAATCTTCCTTCTGATGTAGTCTTGTAAGGGTAATCCAAGAAGGATCTTCATCTTCTAAACTTGAAGGTGCGGTACTACTACCGACTAAGATATCCATCAACATAAACTCCTCCACTAAGGATTGCACAGAAATGTTGAAGACATGAGCGGTCTTTCTACTTAGGGCATCGACCACCACATTAGCCTTACCCGGATGGTACAGGATGTCGACTTCATAATCCGTAACATACTCCAACCATCTACGCTGGAAAAAATTTAACTCCTTCTGGGTAAAGACATACTTCAAACTCTTATGATCTGTAAAAATCTTGCATGACACTCCATAAAGAAGATGTCACCAAAGCATTAAGGCATAAACCACTGCCGCAAATTCTAAGTCATGCATAGGGTAACTCCTTTCATGAACTTTCAGTTGTCTTGATCCATATTCGATCATCTTCCTGTTGGGTTTTCTTAATACCATTTTAGAAATGATAATATAGCATATCACAAATACGCAGCGGAAGAAATAACCAGAACAACCCAAAAGAGTTATATGGAACTTGCAATTTCACTGATTCAAGAAATAAAACAACCAGCAACACATTGCAGAAATTATACCTGAAGGGGGGTTGAGTCTCTACTTAACCGAGATGTTCCTATGGCGGATCGAGAGAACAAAACTTGAGTTCCAAGCGCTGAAATAGATCTGCACCTCTACGGGAAATCCATACGAGTGCTAAAGAACCATAGCCTCTTATCGCACAAGATCTAGGTCAGAGAAGAACAACTCTCTACGTCTCCCATGGACTGCTAGGTCCGACGACAGGGAGAGGTGGCGGCGGCGGCGGGATCGACCGGTCTGAACACTTCCGTCAGAACCCTTGCGGAACTCTTTCGTCGCTCTCTCTCGCAAAACAGATCGCCAAAAATAGATCGGGTGATTAGGTTAAAAGAATCATATTCTTTTATACCTCCAGCAATCAAGAGAAGCGTCGGGCGAAGATAAAAGGTTGAACACTGCATTCGACGAACTGGCCAGCGTTCGTCGAACGCACTGGCCATTCGACGAACCATTCGATGATTGTGCTACGCTAGCCGTTCGACGAACCATTCGATGAACGTGCTACGCTAGCTGTTCGACGAACCGTTCGACGAACGCCATTCGACGAACGTGCTACATTAGCCGTTCGACGAACTGTTCGACGAACGTCATTCGATAAATGCACTACAATAGCCATTCGACGAACGTGCTTTACTGGTCGTTGAGAAGACATGTATATCGTCGAGAAGTTGACATATATCGTCGAGAAGACATATGAATATATATCGTCGAGAAGACATATATATCGTCGAGAGGATATGCATATATCATCGAGAACATCATCTTAGCAGTCAAGACGATATTATTCAACACTTAGTCGATCGACGAGCCATTCGACAAATGCGCTACGCTAGCCGTTTGATGAACTTGTTTGAAGAGCGTCATTCGACGAACGCACTACATTGTCGTTCGGCGAACGCCTGCTTTAATCCGATCCCTTTAATTTGATCCCTTATCAACATGATTCTTCCTCCAATTTCTCCAAGCATTCTTATGTGCTACCCCATAGGCTCATATCGCGTTGGCAGTGAGACTAGATTTTTGACCACTTCCAGATCACCATGGAAACACCAACAGTCTCCCACTTGATCTTGAACGTATCAAATAAGAGTCTCACAAACAATGAGCGGCATCTAGCAATGCATCATTGCTACCCAAGTAAAAAGAGTTCATAACTCAACAAGCCTGTCTTGACCAATGTATCAGTGTTGTCATGTCCCTTTGTCCTTTATATCCGGATAGAACTAGAGGCATGGACCGTGTCACCCTCGTAATTGTTCAATCCTAATTCCTTGATATAGAATAGACTGTCTGATATTGGTGATCTCAATATCACATATGTACTCAACCAAGCATGGACATGCATTTCTCAGTCTCATTCCATAAAGGAGCCCATGGATGTAACTCATGTCATATTGGAGGACAAATCTCATATCTGCCCACACACAAACACCCCAATGAATCTTAACATACCCAATAACCACCCTTATCATCAACCTTTCTCAAGGAAGACTTTAGTTGGCATCAAAGTGTGCTCTTCCTCATTTGATGAATGTTGTGACTTCAGGTCAAAGAACTACAAACACCATTGTCAGTTGAGACCTACTTGTGACACGTTCATATAACAATCCACAAAGTTGTCTCAAGGTGGGTCTGTCCAGTACAACTTGTTCACTAACAAGTACCCATGTGATGACTTGATATCACAATATCATGACCTGTGAGAACCGGTCATCAGTCAATGCACATGCTAGTCTTTATGTATCATCATCGCCCTGAACTTCTAAGATGATACTATGACCAGGGACCATTTAAGAATGAAGCTTCTTATAAACATAGGCCCTCACATTCAAGTCACATACTTGAATTCCTATGGAAGCAAACATTCTAAGGGCATTTATTATGCTAATTAATCTATCAGTGGAAACATTTGACATAATAAAAGAACATGCCACAAATGTAAAATAAAATATAAAGTACTATATTCATCACATGAATAATCAACAACCGACAATTACAATCCACAAGACTCCCACTAGAGACGATCATTCTGGTAACTAATACCCATTGATCTAGTATGACCATCATGCTTTCTCTATGCAAGAGGCTTTGTTAGTGGATCCGCAATATTTTCTTCAGTCGGCAGTCTGCATATGCTCACATCTCCTCGATCGACAATCTCTCGAATAAGATGGAACCACCGAAGTATGTGCTTGGAGCGCTGATGAGATCTAGGTTCCTTAGCTTGGGCAATAGCACCGTTGTTGTCACAGTAGAGAACTACGGGATCAACAATGCTAGGAACTACATCTAGCTCGCCGATGAATTTCCTAATCCATACAGCCTCCTTCGCCACATTTGCTGCAACGATATACTCGGCCTCAGTTGTAGAATCAGCAACTGTCTCTTGCTTGGAACTCTTCCATCTTACAGCTCCTCCATTAAGGCAAAATACAAAACCTGATTGGGACTTTGAGTTGTCCCTATCAGTCTGGAAGCTAGCATCTGTGTAACCCTTTACGACGAGCTCTTCCTCTACACCATACACCAAGAATACATCTTTAGTCCTTCTCAAGTACTTTAAGATATTCTTGACTACAATCCAGTGAGTCTCACCAGGATCAGACTGATATATGCTAGTCATGCTCAAAGCATAAGAGACATCAGGTCGAGTATATAACATTGCGTACATGATTGATCCAATTGCCGAAGCATATGGAATCAACTTCATACGGTCCTTATCTTCCAAATATTTAGGACATTGGTCCTTAGAGAGACTCACACCATGTGACATGGGTAAGAATCCTTTCTTGGACTCATGCATGTTGAACCGTTTCAACACCTTCTCAATGTATATACTCTGGGTCAAACCCAACAACTTCTTCGATCTATCTTTATAGATCTTAATACCAAGTATATAAGTTGCTTAACCCAAGTCCTTCATAGAAAAGTAGTCCCCTAGCCTATTCTTAACAGCTTGTAGGGTCGGAATGTCATTTCCAATCAACAGTTTGTCGTCCACATACAAAATCAGGAAAACGACAATGCTCCCACTAATCCTCTTGTAAACACAAGGTTCATCCTCATTCTTGATGAAACCAAACTCTTTGATTTTCTCATCAAAATGAAGATTCCAACTTCGAGAAGCTTGTTTCAATCCATAAATGGATTGATTCAACTTGCATATTTTAGTGGCTTCATTTGGAGATTCAAAACCCTCGGGTTGTGTCATATACACTTCCTCAAGGAGGTTTCCATTAAGGAAAGACGTTTTGACGTCCATTTGCCAGATCTCGTAGTCATAATACGCAGCAATAACAAGTAGAATTCTGATGGACTTGACCATGGCTACATGGGAAAAGGTCTCATCATAGTCAACACCATGAATTTGCCTGAAACTTTTAGCCACCAGCCGACCTTTGAATGTCTGTACATTCTCATCCATGTCGGTCTTCTTCTTGAAGACCCACTTGCACCCTATGGGTCGTACCCCTTCAGGTGGTTCCACAAAGCTCCAAACTTGGTTTGCATACATGGAGTCCATTTCAGATTTTATGGCCTCAAGCCATTTCTCGGAGTCAGGTCCACACATAGCCTCTTGATAGGTTGCAGGCTCATCATCATGATCCATAAGCAACACATTACCTATTTGAGACACGAGAAATCCATATCTCTCAGGTTCAAATCTTGGCCTATCAGATCTACGCAGGTCTTTTTTTTTTGAGCAGGCTCTCTAGCTACAACAACTTGTAGTCCTTGCTTAGGATCTAAAATCGGTTCAACTATTGTTTGTGGTTCTTGAACTTCTTCAAGTTCCACCTTTACAGTCTTTCTGGATAAGTACTCTATCTCCAAAAAGATGTCAGTCCTTGCGACAAACACTTTGCCCTCGGACGGTAGGTATAAGTAATACCCTTTGGTTTCCCTAGGATATCCCACATGATAACACTTATCCGACTTGGGTTCCAGCTTGTCAAGCATTTGACGTCGCTCGTATGCCTCACAACCCCAAATCTTAATAAAAGACATACTAGGATGCTTCCCAGTCCATATCTCATATGATGTCTTTAGAACCGTTTTCGTTGGAGCACGATTTAATGTGAAAATAGCAGTCTCTAAAGAAAATCCCCAAAAGGAAATGGGCAAATTTGCATGACTCATCATCGATCGTACCATGTCTAATAAAGTACGATTCCTCCTCTCACACACACCATTATGTTGTGGTGTTCTGGGCGGAGTGAGCTGTGATACAATACCACACTCTCTCAGATGATCACGAAACTCATGACTCAGATATTCGTCACCTCGATCAGATCGGAGTGCTTTTATCCTCTTTCCCAGTTGGTTCTCTACTTCATTTTTAAACTCTTTGAACTTTTCAAAGGTTTCAGATTTGTTCTTCTTAAGAAACACGTATCTGTATCTACTGAAATCATCAGTAAATGTAACGAAGTAGTAGTACCCACCTCTAGCCATAGAACTCATGGGTCCGCATACATCACTATGTATTATACCCAAAAGATCATCAGCCCTCTCACTACAACTAATGAAGGGAGCTTTCGTCATCTTGCCTAACAAACATGACTCGCATCTCTCAAATGATTCATAATCAAATTAGTCCAGTAGTCCATCTCTATGGAGCATGGATATGCGTTTCTCGTTTATATGGCCTAAACGACAATGCCAAAGGTACATATGATTCGAGTCATTTGTTTTTAGTCTTTTAGTATTTTCTATATTATAGATCGGATGGTCTAAGTTCAAAACATATAAACCATTAAACAGTTGGGCAACGCCATAACAAACATCATTCTTATAAATTGAACAACAATTGTTCTTTATAATAAGAGTAAAACCAATCATGTTCAAACATGAAATATAAATGATGTTTCTAGTTATAGCAGGAACAAAATATCAATTATCAAGTTCAATAATAAGCAGTGGGCAAAGAAAGACAATATACACCAACGACAATGGCAGCAACTCTTGCTCCATTTTCGACGCGCAGGTCTACCTCCCCTTTACCCAGCATTCTTCTCCTTCTCAGTTCCTGCACATTCGTACAAATGTGAGAACCACATCTGGTATCCAATACCCAAGATGAAGGAGCAGAAAGGTTTATCTCTATAATTAAAATACATGAAGTGGAAGTCACACTTCCCTTCTGCTTTTGCAGATCTTTAAGATAGAGAGGACAATTCCTCCTCCAATGCCCTGCCTTACCACAATGGTGGCACTTCCCTTCCTTAGCCATGCCCTTGTTCTTCAGTGCTGAAGACTTGGGATCAAGATACGACTTAGGTCCCACCTTAGTCTTCTTGAATCCCTTGGTCTTGCCCTTGCTTTTATGCACCATCAATATGGGGCTAGCAGGCTTGACCTTCTTCATATTGATCTCGGCAGTTCTCAGCATGCCTAGGAGATCGGGCAGTGTCTTGTCAATTTCCTTCATATTGTAATTTAAGACAAACTGCTCATAACTGTCGGACAATGATTGCAGGATCAGGTCAGTGGCCAACTCTTGCCTCAACAGGAACCCCAGTCTTTCAAGGTTCTCTATATACCCAATCATCTTGAGTACGTGAGTTCCTACTGGGTCCCGAGCTCCCATCTTACACTGAAATAACGCCCTGGATATGTCAAACCTCTCTTGCCGAGCTTGCTCTTGAAACATTTTCTTCAGGTGCTCCACCATCTCGTAACAGCTCATGTTCTCATGTTGCTTCTAGAGCTCAGAGTTCATGGTCGCGAGCATGAGACATTCAACATCCAAGGAGTTATCACCATACTTCTTGTAAGCATCTTTATCTGCACGAGGTGCAGTAGAGGCTGGCTCCTCGGGGGGTCTTCTTCAAGGACATAGAGCTTACGCTGTAACACCCTGCCAGTACGAAAAGTATAACAGCAGGTCCGGCCGGGACCCCACGCCATACAAACCACACTAGCTAGGAGTTAAAAGGTGATAACCAGAAAAGTAATAACAAAACGAGAGTACAAAAACGTAAGCGGAAGCATTAATTAAACCATTCAAATAGACATGTCCACTATCATAGGAATGAGTCCAGAAGTAAGAGTTACGGCCTTAGGGCCTTACATCAGATCAATGTACAAAACTCCAAAAAAAAGCATACATCGGCACGCAGGCCGGCAATACATGAGATAACAGGAAAAAGGCTGGCCTTCAAGGGCCAATTCAGCAAAAGGACTAACGCCCGCTATTTCCCGCTAGGCTCACCAGCACCTGCATAAGAACATTCCACCAAGCGGCGGCAAACAGAGTAACGGTCAGCGCAGCTGACCAAATTATAACGACCCCACCCCTTTCCCGGGGTGGCGGAGCTTCTACCCTGCAAGCAAGCTACACTAGCAAGTGCTAATATAAAGAAGGTGCAACTACACAAGGTGAGGTTTCAAGCACAATCAATCTTCTAGGTTGAGCATCAAAAGAAGGGAACCTAGGTATGCACATGATGTTGGTTGGGTTCACCCGAAGGTTCCCCACAACCACCTAAGCAATCGCATGAGGCTAAACATAATAGCAAATTCACAACACTCCACCCTAAGGGTCACAACCTTAGGTGGGAAACAAGAGCTTTTGGTCGGTCTAGGTATGACACCTTCCACGACCTCTCCCATGATCACACGGCTTTCATGAGGAAGAGACCTCTCGCCGATCTGCATGGAAACGGGTTCGGTTTAGCTTTGCCCGTGCACTAATCGTCGCGATCTATCGCACGACGCGGGTACGGCTTCACCTCGGCCCGTAAGGGTTTAGCATTTTCAAGTGCTACACTAAATATACGCTACGCACCTAACCCCTTTACAAGGATCTAGGCTTCACGAATTTTCAACAAGGGAGGTACATACGCTCCGCATCAATATCGTGGTGAAGGTTTGCCTTCAACCAAAACTCAAAGCATGGGGATTTCGTAGGGATCTTCACAAGACGCCTACACTTAACTCCCGCAATACGATAGGTGAGTTCACGGAGTCATTCTCCGGCACGCATTCTAGGCCTAACCTAAATGCAACGTCGCAAATCAAGCATCGCCGATTCGGGCTCACGGCCACGAATAGGCTTCCCACAAAATGCCTAAATCCGCACGACTACCGGATTTTCTACATGCAATATGCCGGGGACGGACACAATCTACCCGGAGTCCCGAAGGACTTGAGGAAATCCTACACTTCACCCATTTGGTGAAAGAGATGCCTCATACAAGCAAAGAAAGAGGAATGAATGGACAAATACAAGTCCAAAGTTCGGGAGGAAGAATCGTTACCGTAGACGTGTTCTTCTTCGCCATGGATCCGGGATTCTACGCGGAGGGAAAGAACCGCACCGGGCTGCACTCTCTGGATCTGGAAACGGCTCGCGAAACGGAGCTCCGGAGCTCCGTCAATGGCGAAATCTCCTCTTCTTCTTCCTTGCCCCCTTCTTCTTCCTCTAGCCTAGGAGAGAGAAACACTATGAAATAATGAGGGTTTAATCCCTCTCCAAAGCCCTAAGATCCCCCAGCATTAAATCCCAGCCGTTGGATCGAATTCCAAGAAATTTGATCGGTCGGATCCTCTTCTCCGCTCAAAATCGCGGAACAGAATAAACAGGGCGCACGATCACAGGCGCACGGTCAGTGGTCGTGCGCGACGAGGGCAATGGTCGTGCGCACTATCCGGGACAGAACTCTGAATTCTTGCGAATAAGCGCATGATCGCTGGCGCACGATCGCTGGTCGTGCGCGAAGAGGGAAATGGTCGTGCGCACTGTCCGAGACAGAACTCGATTCTCTTCTGAATTAACGCACGATCGCTGGCACACGATCACTGGTCGTGCGCGATGAGGCCACTGATCGTGCGCTAAGAGCAGACAGGGAAAATTCTAGCCTGCTTCACGTGCCGCACTACCACTCCGCCTACTTCGCGGAACTACCAGTTTTGGGGTGTTACAACTCCACCCTCCTTAAAAGAATTTCGTCCCGAAATCCAGAAAACAGTAATATCATAAATTACAGTTATACTTTACCTGAGGGAAAAAGCTCGGGATACTCCGCAAGCATCGTTTGCTCTCTCTCCCAAGAGAGCTCCTCTCGGCCGCAGTTATCCCACCGGACTTTTACCATCCGAATGGACTTGTTCCGCAGCTGCTTTACTTCTGTATCTTCGATGCGTAAAGGCTTGACTTTCGTCGACAACCCACTATCAACCGGAACTTTGCCGACCGCAACGATATGAGTAGGCTCTTGCACTGCCTTCCTCAACACTTAAATGTGGAACACGTCGTGCAGACCGCTCAGCTCTGCAGATAGTGCAAGCCGATAAGCCGCATCACCAACACGCTCCATGATCTCGAACGGTCCTAAGTACCTCGGACTGAGCTTTTTCAAGCGTCGAATCCTTGATACCCCTTTGAACGGTTTGATCTTCAAGTAAACCCGGTCACCGACGGCAAACTCTAAGTTCCTATGCTTGGCGTTGAAATACTTTGCTTGCCTATCCTGGGCAACCAATAGCCTTTCGCGTATAGACCGGATCGTCGAAGTTGCTTCTTCAACATCCTTTCGCTTCAATAGCTTAGTATCGCCCGTTTCCGCCCAAGACAACGGCGTACGACACTTCTTACCATAGAGGGCCTCGAAAGGAGCCATCTTTATGCTGGCTTGGTAGCTATTATTATAGGCGAATTCGATCATAAAGAGGTGATCCTCCCACCTCTTTCCAAAGTCTAGAGCGCACATTCGGAGCATATCCTCCATAGTCCTGTTGGTTCTCTCGGTCTGTCCATCTGTTTGCGGGTGGAAGGCCGTGCTGAACTTCAATTTTGTGCCCAACAGTTCATGTATAAGCCTCCAATCTTTCGATGTGAAACGCCCGTCACGATCGCTGACGATGCTACGAGGGACACCGTGCAGTCTCACGATACTATCCACATAGAGCTTTGCTAGCTTCTCTACGGAATCATCCTTCCGGTTCGGAATGAAGTGTGATACCTTTGTCAAACGGTCCACGATCACCCATATGGCGTCGTTTCCATGTTGCGATCTCGGCAATCCGTGCACGAAATCCATCGAAATATCATCAAACTTCCACTCCGGAATCGGCAAGGACTTCAGAAACCCACCGGGATGTTGACATTCCGCTTTCACCAACGCGCAAGTATGACACTTGGCCACGTAAAGGGCAATGTCTTTCTTCATGCCCGGCCACCAGAACAGTTTCTTCATATCCATAAACATTTTAGTGCTCCCCGGGTGGATCGAGTACTTGGTATAATGAGCCTCGTACATCAACTCCGCCCGTAGAGTACCAACGTTTGGGATGCATAACCTTTCCTGCTTCCACATAAGGTCGTCTTCGAAGGAGAAATCAGCGTTTAACCCTTCAACGGTTTCCGCTTTGTATCGTTTCAAGCTCTCGTCCAACTCCAATGCTTGTCGAACTCGGTCGGCAAGGTCGTAGTGAACTTCCGTCCAGTTCAAGCATGCTAAAGTAGACGTTCTCCTATCAATGCATAAGATCTCCATTTCTTCTAGCTCACGGATTAGACGCTCATCGTGCATCAAAATCCAACTTGCTTGTGCGGGAGCCCGACGACTCAACGCGTCTGCAACTACGTTTCCTTTACCGGGAGTATATTTGATATCGAAGGTGTAGTCCCCAAGGAACTCCATCCACCTCCTTTGGCGCATGTTCAACTCCCTTTGATCTAGTAAGTACTTGAGGCTCTTATGGTCGGTAAAGATATCGATCTTCACGCCATATAGATAGTGCCTCCAAAGTTTGAGGGCAAAAACCACGGCCGCTAGCTCCAAATCATGGACCGGGTAATTCCTCTCGTGAACCTTCAGTTGCCGGGAGCCGTAGGCAATTACCTTCCCGAACTGCACTAGGACACAACCCAAACCACTTCCTGAGGCGTCGCTATATAATTCGTAGCCTTCCGTACCTTGTGGCGAGCATAGAATGGGCGCCGTGGTCAGACGGCTCTTTAGCTCTTCAAAAGCTCGTGCGCACTCGGGCGACCAAACGAACTTATGATCCTTCCTAGTCAGTTTTGTGAGAGGAAGTGCGATCCTCGAGAAGTTTTCCACAAAGCGCCTATAATAGCCGGCAAGTCCTAAGAAACTTCAGACTTCCGCTACGTTTTTCAACAAAGGCCACGCTTGGATCGCTTCTATCTTCGACGGATCAACTGCAATTCCTTCTCCACTAACAACATGACCAAGGAATGCCACTGACGGTAGCCAAAACTCGCACTTGGAGAACTTGGCATATAGCTGACTCCTCCTCAAGGTGCTCAGGACCGCGTGCAGATGCCCTACATGCTCCTCTTCCGACTGAGAGTATACCAAAATGTCGTCAATGAAGACGATCACAAATTGATCTAAATACTCTCGGAATGTCCTATTCATCAAGTCCATGAATACCGACGGTGCGTTGGATAGACCGAACGACATTACCGTGAACTCGTAGTGTCCAAAGCGGGTACTGAACGCTGTCTTTGGAATGTCACATTCCCTTATTCGCAGTTGATAGTAGCCGGACCTTAGGTCTAGCTTGGAGTAAACCGTCGACCCCATCAGTTGGTCGAATAGATCATCGATTCTAGGAATCGGATATCGGTTTTTCTCGGTCAACTTGTTTAGCTCTCTATAATCAATACATAGACGCAAGCTCCCATCCTTCTTTTTCACAAAGATGACCGGTGCACTCCAAGGCGAGGAACTTGGACGTACGTAGCCTTGCTCTAGCAGCTCTTGCAATTGGACCTTCAACTCTGCCAATTCCTTTGGCGCTATTCGACATGGTGAGCGGGCCACAGGTTTGGCACCTGGCACCAACTCGATACAGAAATCAATCTCCCGATGAGGCGGAGCCCCAGGGAGTTCGTTAGGAAACACGTCGGCGTATTCCGCTATAACTGGGACATCACACAACCTGGGCTTTGGCTCCGAAGCCTCCAACAAGGTGAAGAATAACTCGGCGCCTTTTCTCACCGCCTTAACCACTTGGAGAGCAGACATCAGCGTCTTGCTCGCTCCTCGCATACCGGCGAATGTGGTTTCATCGTCGGTGTTCGTTCCCAGAGTGATCTCCTTTGTATTGCAATCTATGCATGCTCGCTGCTCCGAGAGCCAGTCCATGCCGATGATCACATCGAATTCAGCTAACGGTAGTAACGACGCTTCCAAGTCGAAATCTTGGCTTCCGATCCGCACCTTCACACGGCTCTTCCTATCCGCACTCATTCGAGATCCATTGGGTAGCACTACTTCCAATCTATCCTCTACAAAGGTAGACGGCACTCCGATTCGCACCACGAAGTCCTCGGACAGAAAAGAGTGCGATGCACCCGTATCGAATAGAGCTCTCGCCGGATAGTTGAAAATTAGGACGAAACCTAATTGTACACAAATAACACATACAGTCGTACAACAGTAAGAATCATATACATAGCTGTAAAAGTTAACTTCTAATTCGTACCTGTGACGACATCGGTCTGTCGTATAGCTTCTTGTTGGCCAAGCGAATAGACTCTCGGCTGAGTCGGAATGTGTTGGGAAGCCGAGGACTCTGCCGCTTTGCCCTTTTCCGCAGCCCGAGCATAATCGACCGCTCGATTTGCCGCCTTTGGGGGACCAATTCGACACACCGCAGCTTTGTGTCCCACCTTCCCGCAGGTGAAACACGTAATAGGAGTCCGCGCGGTCGTGGCTCCCGAAACATTCGAAGAAGCTGGTTCCGCCTGTTTGAACTTCCGCTTGTTCCTTCTGAAGTCCGGCTTGGACTGAGAGGCCGGCGCATGAAACTCGGGTTTCTTTACAACACTCTTTGCTTGTACCCTCTTCATGTCCAACTCCAAAGATCTGGCGGTTTGCACCATCACTTGGAAGCCAAGCGTCATAGGGCCTGCAAGGAGCAGCCTCAACTCGTCCCGAAGCCCTTCATAGAACTTGTTCGTCTTAGTCTCCTCATCCTCCACCAATGCCCCCGCATAGCGACTCAGTCTGGTAAACTCATGTAAGTAATCGTCAACAGAGCGATCACCTTGAGTTAACCTCAGGAACTGGTTTTGTAACGCAATGCGTTGGGCAGAGGGGATAAACCGCTGGAGGAACGACTTTGAAAACTCAGCCATTGTTATTTCAGTAATGTCTCTATCGCCGAACTTGTGCAGTTCCAGCTCTTCCCACCACAGCACAGCCTCTCCGTCAAGAAGGAAAGTGGCTAAGGTGACCATCATGGCTTCGTCCGTCGCCGTCGCCCTCAGAGTTCTTCTAACTCTTGACAACCAGTCTTCTGCCACCGTTGGGGACTCAGATCCCGAGAAGGTAGGAGGATTAAAGCTCAAGAAGTGCTTTAATTGTTGGTCACGCGCTCGCCCCGCAACTACTTGCGCAACTTGACGCTCCACCCTCGGTGCTAATGCCGGTTCCGCTGCAGCTACTGGCACAGGGGCATCAACCCTCGGTGCTACCGCAGGTTCCACTGCAGGTTTAATTACCGGGGCCGCATCAGTAGTAGGCGTAGCAGGCTGTGCAAGCCTTTGCGGTTGAGCATTGATCATCGCGAAGACTGCTTCTGCGACCATTCTGATCATCTCAGCCGAAGGAGTGGTCGCTGGCACCTCAGCCGACCCACTACTTTCAGCAGTGTTACAGGGTTGAGACCGCCCCGCAGCACTTCTAGTCACCTATAATCATGCAAGGCACAATTTAGTGACCCTAAACATATCAAACATCAATCATGGAACGCTCAGGTTCCGCAAACAAGTATGTTTTTTCATTCCTAAGTGGACATTCTTATTAGTTTTTGTCGTTCTAGGTGAATGCACAGCCCGTGCGCGCCACCCCTTAAAAGGAATTCGTCCCGAATTCGCTAAACTACGGATCGACGCCTTAAGTCCGATACCAAATTGTAACACCCTGCCAGTACGAAAAGTATAACAGCAGGTCCGGCCGGGACCCCACGCCATACAAACCACACTAGCTAGGAGTTAAAAGGTGATAACCAGAAAAGTAATAACAAAACGAGAGTACAAAAACGTAAGCGGAAGCATTAATTAAACCATTCAAATAGACATGTCCACTATCATAGGAATGAGTCCAGAAGTAAGAGTTACGGCCTTAGGGCCTTACATCAGATCAATGTATAAAACTCCAAAAAAAAGCATACATCGGCACGCAGGCCGGCAATACATGAGATAACAGAAAAAAGGCTGGCCTTCAAGGGCCAATTCAGCAAAAGGACTAACGCCCGCTATTTCCCGCTAGGCTCACCAGCACCTGCATAAGAACATTCCACCAAGCGGCGGCAAACAGAGTAACGGTCAGCGCAGCTGACCAAATTATAACGACCCCACCCCTTTCCCGGGGTGGCGGAGCTTCTACCCTGCAAGCAAGCTACACTAGCAAGTGCTAATATAAAGAAGGTGCAACTACACAAGGTGAGGTTTCAAGCACAATCAATCTTCTAGGTTGAGCATCAAAAGAAGGGAACCTAGGTATGCACATGATGTTGGTTGGGTTCACCCGAAGGTTCCCCACAACCACCTAAGCAATCGCATGAGGCTAAACATAATAGCAAATTCACAACACTCCACCCTAAGGGTCACAACCTTAGGTGGGAAACAAGAGCTTTTGGTCGGTCTAGGTATGACACCTTCCACGACCTCTCCCATGATCACACGGCTTTCATGAGGAAGAGACCTCTCGCCGATCTGCATGGAAACGGGTTCGGTTTAGCTTTGCCCGTGCTCTAATCGTCGCGATCTATCGCACGACGCGGGTACGGCTTCACCTCGGCCCGTAAGGGTTTAGCATTTTCAAGTGCTACACTAAATATACGCTACGCACCTAACCCCTTTACAAGGATCTAGGCTTCACGAATTTTCAACAAGGGAGGTACATACGCTCCGCATCAATATCGTGGTGAAGGTTTGCCTTCAACCAAAACTCAAAGCATGGGGCTTTCGTAGGGATCTTCACAAGACGCCTACACTTAACTCCCGCAATACCATAGGTGAGTTCACGAAGTCATTCTCCGGCACGCATTCTAGGCCTAACCTAAATGCAACGTCGCAAATCAAGCATCGCCGATTCGGGCTCACGGCCACGAATAGGCTTCCCACAAAATGCCTAAATCCGCACGACTACCGGATTTTCTACATGCAATATGCCGGGGATGGACACAATCTACCCGGAGTCCCGAAGGACTTGAGGAAATCCTACACTTCACCCATTTGGTGAAAGAGATGCCTCATACAAGCAAAGAAAGAGGAATGAATGGACAAATACAAGTCCAAAGTTCAGGAGGAAGAATCGTTACCCTAGACGTGTTCTTCTTCGCCATGGATCCGGGATTCTACGCGGAGGGAAAGAACCGCACCGGGCTGCACTCTCCGGATCTGGAAACGGCTCGCGAAACGGAGCTCCGGAGCTCCGTCAATGGCGAAATCTCCTCTTCTTCTTCCTTGCCCCCTTCTTCTTCCTCTAGCCTAGGAGAGAGAAACACTATGAAATAATGAGGGTTTAATCCCTCTCCAAAGCCCTAAGACCCCCCAGCATTAAATCCCAGCCGTTGGATCGAATTCCAAGAAATTTGATCGGTCGGATCCTCTTCTCCGCTCAAAATCGCGGAACAGAATAAACAGGGCGCACGATCACAGGCGCACGGTCAGTGGTCGTGCGCGACGAGGGCAATGGTCGTGCGCACTATCCGGGACAGAACTCTGAATTCTTGCGAATAAGCGCACGATCGCTGGCGCACGATCGCTGGTCGTGCGCGAAGAGGGAAATGGTCGTGCGCACTGTCCGAGACAGAACTCGATTCTCTTCTGAATTAACGCACGATCGCTGGCACACGATCACTGGTCGTGCGCGATGAGGCCACTGATCGTGCGCTAAGAGCAGACAGGGAAAATTCTAGCCTGCTTCACGTGCCGCACTACCACTCCGCCTACTTCGCGGAACTACCAGTTTTGGGGTGTTACATACGCTCTTGCCTGAGAACAATTCTCAGGTTCCTATACCAGTTGAGGAAGTTATTCCCATTGAGCTTGTCCTTCTTAAGGATGGCTCTCAGGGACAACGTGGAGTGTGATGTATTTGCCATGGAAATTCTACAAAGTAATGCACAATATATTTTATGACTATATTTTAAAATACATTTTTATTTAATAAGGTCTTTTATTAAATACTCCCACTATTTTATTCAAATTGATAACCCTTAATATCAATTCGGAGAGTTTATGCGAGCTACTCTCTTAGTGGACAAGATCCGTATTTCACCAACACAATGAGTCTGCTTTGGCGTTCCTCTCATAATGTGGATATTTAGGTAGGCAACACTTGCCAATTACATCACTATGAAACTCTTGTATGGTTGGTGAATAACTCTTTATTCGCATCCATCATATGGTGCATGCCAACCCAATGCCTCTAGGCACTCAACTTTTGAGGTCACCCAGTTAAGTTGGACCCGATATCGATAGTGGGATATCACAATTATTCGCTCGCACCCTTACTAAGATAGATAAATGCACCTTGCTTTGGCAAGCCCACACTTCATCGATCGAGGCGGGAAGAGGGTCATCCATCGGAATGCATCCGTATACTTAATATTAGATAAGGGATTTTATTTATAAAATTGATTAACAATTAATCAACGTGCACTTTTACAAAATTACAACATTCACAACCAAATACATTCCTTAAGTGCACAAAATAAAATTATCAACGCTTGATAGAAAATGGCTAAATCTGAGCATTTAGAACATTTCTAAATCTCCAGATTTACATGCATTTGACACAAGCAAAACAACTCCACTTATGCAGTAGACAAGCTCGTCTCTCAATGTCAGATTCAAAATCTAAGACATTTGGTTTCACAAACTAATTAGAGGGATGGTTACTACTAAGGAGACACAATTTCTGAAATAATGAAATCGCAACGCAATCACATGCATTCCTGGGAGTGTTCTAATCTAGAACATTTCTTCGAAATCCAAACACTCAGGAAGAAATCCAGATATTTAGAACACTTCTAAATTCCTGATTTACATGCATTAGATCGCAAACCTAACTTTGATACCACTGTTGGGTTTTCTTAATACCATTTCAGAAATGATAATACAGCATATCACATATGCGCAGCGGAAGAAATAACTAGAACAACCCAAAAGAGTTATATGGAACTTGCGATTTCACTGATTCAAGAAATAAAACAACCAGCAACACATTGCAGAAATTATACCTGAAGGGGGATTGAATCTCTACTCAACCGAGATGCTCCTATGGCGGATCCAGAGAACAAAACTTGAGTTCCAAGCGCTGAAATAGATCTGCGCCTCTACGGGAAATCCACACGAGTGCTAAAGAACCCTTGCCTCTTGTCGCACAAGATCTAGGTCAGAGAAGAACTGCTCTCTACATCTCCCACATAATGCTAGGTCCTACGACAGAGAGAGGCGGCGACGGCGGCGGGATCGACCGGTCGGAACACTTCCGTCAGAATCCTTGCGGAACTCTTATGTCGCTCTCTCTCGCAAAACAGATCGCCAAAAATAAATTGGGTGACTAGGTTAAAAGAATCGTATTCTTTTATACCTACAACAATCAACAGAAGCGTCGGGCGAAGATAAAAGGTCGAACAATATGTTCGACGAACTGGCCAGCGTTCGTCGAACGTGATGGCCGTTCGACGAACCGTTCGCGGAACGTGCTACGCAAGTCATTCGACGAACCGTTCAACGAACGTGCTATGCTAGCCGTTTGACAAATTGTTCGACGAACGCGCTACAATAGCCGTTCGACGAACGTGCTTTACTGGCTGTTGAGAAGACATGTATATCGTCGAGAAGATGACATATATCGTCGAGAAGACATATGAATATATATCGTCCAGAAGACTTATATATCATCGAGAGGATATGCATATATCGTCGAGAACATCGTCTTGACAGTCAAGACAATATTATTCAACACTTAGCCGATCGACGAGCCGTTCGACGAACGCGCTATGCTAGGCATTCGACGAACTTGTTCGACGAGCGTCGTTCGACGAACGCGCTACATTAGCCGTTCGACGAACGCCTGCTTTAATCCGATCCCTTTAATCTGATCCCTTGTCAACAGAATTCTTCCTCCAATTTCTACAAGCACTCTTATGTGCGACCCCATAGGCTCATATCGCGTTTGCAGTGAGACTAGATATTTGACCACTTCCAGATCACCATGGAAACACCAACACTTCCCTTCTTGCATCAAAACACACCCTAGTCCAATGTGAGATGCGTCCATATAAATGACATACTCTACTCCTTCAGTCGGCAAAGTCAGAACAGGAACACTGCACAAATGCTTCTTTAATTCCAGGAACGCCTCCTCACAGGAATTGCTCCAAACAAAGGCAGCATTCTTCTGTGTAAGCTTAGTCAGAGGTGCTGACAACACTAAAAATTCTTGCACAAACCTTCTATAGTAACCTGCCAACCCTAAGAAACTCCTTATCTCCTTAGGCATTGTAGGCGTCTTCCAATCCAAGACGACAGAAATCTTTGTTGGGTCTACAGAATTCCATCTTTGTTCACCACATGACCCAGGAAAGACACTAGCGAAAGCCAGAATTCGCACTTTCTCAATTTCACATATAACTTGTGCTCTCTTAGAGTAGACAATACTAAGCACAAATGTGTAGCATGCTCCTCAGCACTTCTTGAATACACCAACACATCGTCCATGAAATCTACTACGAAATGATCTAAAAAGTCTTTGAACACTCGGTTCATCATGTCCATAAATGCAGAGGGTGCATTTGTCAAACCAAATGACATCACCAGAAATTCAAAATGGCCATAACGGGAACGAAAGGCAATCTGAGGGATGTCCGACTCACAGATCATCAACTGATGGTAACCTGAACGAAGATCAATCTTTGAAAACACCGAACTACCACACAACTAATCAAACAAATCATCAATTCGCGGCAATGAATATTTATTCTTGATGGTTATCTTATTTAACTCCTTATAATCTATGCACAACCTCATAGAACCATCCTTCTTTTTCACAAACAAAACTGGAGCACCCCAGGGCAAAGAACTTGGCCTAATAAATCCGCACTACAACAATTCATCTAACTGGGTACGCAACTCTTCCAACTCACGCGGGGCCATATAGTACGGTGCCTTAGCAATAAGATGAGTACCAGGCTTAAGATCAATAACAAACGCCACATATCTCTCAGGCAGAAGACCAGGAAGACTAACATGGAAAACATCAGGAAACTCTCGCACCACAAGAACATCCTCGATACACGGCAAACCACTAACAGTTTCTAACATAGAAATAAGGTAAGCAAAATAACCAGAATCTAAAAGTTTCTGAGCACATACCACAGAAATAATCGGGGAATCCTGGCGTGGAAATCCATACACACTCATGGGTTGGCCATTGTCCAACTTGAAGTCCAAACGCTTTACCTTGCATTGGATAACCACATCATATCTGGACAACCAGTCCATGCCCAAAATCACATCGAAATCTTCCAGCTCTAGTACCTTCAAATCAGCAAATGCTAAGAAATCACCTAAGAGAATATGACAATTCTGGATACCCTAGTTCAACACCATAGAGTCACCGGGAGGAAACTTAACACGAAACTCATCCCTAAACTGATCGAGGGTCAAACGATGACGCTCTACAAAAGTCCTAGCCACAAATGAGTGGGTAATACCATAATCAAAAAAGGACACGCGCACAACGGTTCTTTACCTTAAATTCTCCTATAAAAATCAGAAATATAACTAGCCGAACCGAAATTGAAACTAAAGATGAAGTCTAAGCATTAAATTAAGGTCTAACCTGAAATCTGCTGGGTGGAATTATGTGCTTCTTCCCTATTCATCACATTCAACTAGCCATTTCCTCTATCCTGATGCTGCGGCTGTAGCGACGACAAATCCTGAAGTGGCTCTAGTTGTAGAGCAGGCTGGAAATGCGGGCATTTAGTCTTAACATGCCCCTTCTGTCCGCACTGAAAACACACCATATCTTTAGAACATCAATGGGCAACATCATGCCCCTTTCACTTACAGAAGGTACAAGTCAGATCTCCACTGGGAGCGCTCTGAATAGCCAGCACTTGTTGTTGCTTCTTGGTTCCCAATCTATTAAAGCATTTCTCAAACAGATGGACAGGGCGACCACAGAAACTACAAACTTCGCCACTCTTTTTCTTTGGAGGAGGGCCAGATACCTTTGGGCTTTCCACCTCTTTGTCCTATCTCTTGTCATTTCTCATCAACGCACCTATATTCTTGGCGTTGTCGATGGCCTCGACTTTCTTCGCGACTTCTACTACTTCACCATAGCTTTCAGATCGGTATGCGCTAGCCAATTACTGAACGTCACTACGAAGTCCTCCATGAAATCGCTTCACTCTTCCTGCCTCAAAAGCCACTAAATCTGGAGCAAATCTACTCAACTTACTGAATTCAATCTCATACTCAATAACCGTAAGTTGCCTCTGCTTCAGGTGAAGAAAATCATTCATCAGACGATCTTGCTCGACCGACGGCAGGAACTTCTTCAGTAACATCACCTTAAATGACTCCCACGAACATCCGTCTATGAGGCTCTCTCTCCCTGATCCACCAGCTCTTAGCAAGTCCTTTTAGCTGGTAAGCGTCAACCATCGCCCTTTGACCCGTAGATATTCCTGAGTACGTAAACATCTCCTCAATGGAAACTAATCAGTCATCCAACACCACGAATCAACTTTTCTATCATACATAGGAGGTCCTAATCGCTGGAAATGTGATATAAAGTTCATCTCCAGTGGCAGCAGAACTGGAGGCACCAAAGGAGTGGGAAGAATAGGTATAGTCTAACCCACTGCAGGGTCCTGCACCCTAGGATGCTGCACGGCGGCGGTAGTCAACAATAATTGAATATGCGATTGCATCGCAACCAACTGCCTTGGCAGAGCCTCATTACTCTATCGCAGACTCTCGATCATGGCTTCACTATGCGCACCTGAAGACTCACCCTCCGATTGGGGATTCAACCTCATCGCAACATGCCTCGGTGGCATATCTATAAATATGAGCAAACAACTCATCAAAACCCTAGCATGGAACTAGAACTACTCAACTAAGCTCGAACCAAACAAGAAAAGACACTTGCTCTAGCTACTACCTTGCCCTGGGATTTTATACAAATGATGTTATGCTTTAACTTTGGATGATATACTATCATCCTTTGACTCTTGTGCATATCACATGCATGCATGAATGTTTAAATCTTCTTTTCAAATCATGTGTGTACGAGTGTCATCATATAAATCTTCAGCTTGGCACGGGTGCATTTTGCGATGTCATGATGTGCATGTTGTGCTATGCATTCTAAGAAAAGCCTTAATTCATGTTATGAGTGACATACGCATGAAATATTATGCACCCCATAATACATAATATCACATGCAATGAAAAAATAAACATTGAGTGAATGGACATCCATGGAACTGGTGTTATGCATCCCAAACTACATAACGGTCATATGTTGTCACCTATGAGGATCCATAAACAAACACATATTATGCATCACATACTACATAATATGCCCCGTATACTTCTTATCATGCTATGAGTGTAGTGTTCATGCTTCAGCCAAGATGTACGGATGACACTTCAGTGTGTGTATGCAATGAGACAAGATGATTAACACCTGATCAGAAAAAGTCGTTCGACCAATTTGTCAAAAAAACCTACCTCTGATACCAACTGCCACAACCCACATTTTCCCAATATATAAAAATATATTATCAGAGTAAGAGAAAATATGCGTCATGATGCCATGTCATGCAGGGGTCAACTACAGACGCTCAGGCAGCTCTACCTCCAACGTTTCTTTAGAAAGCTATGAACTTGTGTTTAAAACATAGTTTGAGTTAAAGGTTTTCAAACACCGTGTCCCTCGGTTTAATGGATCAACTAGTCCATAAATAAGAAAGTATAAATTTACGCATCAGAAAATACATAATTCACATTAGGTTACCTTATATGAGCATGATGAACTAACCAACATTCTGATGATATGCAACCTCTAGATTTAGTATATGTACAAAAGGTTTATTTTACGTGCTTCAAAATAGAGTGATAATAATAAAAAAAAATGTCATGTAGGAAGAATTATGTAGTTTGGTATATAGAATAACTACCATGCATCCTAACATAAAACCTTCCCAGAGAGCATTTGCACTAACAACAAACAACGGTAGTAGCATATAAATAGCAAGATAATGTTTAACACAAAAAAAGAAACTCGGGCTATGGGCATCAACATACTAACACGAACCCATAACCTTAATAAGTTCTAAAGAAAACAACAGACTAGCTCTCGAAGTGAGAGTAAAGGAAACAACCACTTCAAGTCTGAAAGAAACTGGACTCGGTCACCTCAACCTGCTACTGATCCGAACCTAAGGCATTCAAAAGAAAAGAATGCCTAAACACAAAGGCATGAAAAGACATCACATAATCAAGAGTAAGAGAGATCTTAACAAGATAAAGAGGGTTACAAATCCACCAAGAAATAGCTGTAAAACATCAGCAAATCTAATAAAGAAGTATTAGCATCCAAAGTGAAGACTGGCACAAAGTGCGGTCAAATTTGCATTACAACATCTAAAGAGGAAAAAAGTATCGAGTTGCCCAAGAAATGAATCACTACCCAGCCATAAAACAGTACTGAGGCGGTGGCTACCTTTCCAACCAACCATCAGATCAAATCATCCAAAGAACAAAAGCAATGTGGCAGTGGTTACAGTCCAAACTACCAACAGTCTACACATCCATGGAAAGGAAAATAGGCACTGTGGTAGTGGCCTCATTGTCCAGCTATACCAATAGTTCAAAAACAACCAACTAGGAATAGAGATTCACAAAATCCTGACCGAAACAGACACCACAGAAAAACCCGAAAACAATTCCAAGGGAAACCCAACCTTACGGCGAATTTTTCGAAATACATTCAACGAATCCCAGGAATACTTGGCAAATTCATCAAAACTATTCGATGAATCACAAGAACACTCGGCGAGATCACTATCAGAAGACTAAAACAACTCGGCGAATTTGTCGAAATGGATCGACGAATCTACTTAGAACATTCGCCGAACCTAATCCACTACTCGAAAACGACCTCCAACGCATTCCACATCGCAGGTCGACCGCTAGAAGACCTTGAGAAAAAATTTCTAAAACTTTTGGGACAAAAAGCAAGATTAGGGCTATACCCTTCATCAACGAAAATCTACGAAACTAAAAATACTTACCGCACACGCGAAGAGCTCGGCGAGAGTTTTCCAGATCTATGCTCTGGCAAAGATTTCGTGCACCTAAGCTCCGGTGGTGGAGATCGAAAGTCTCACGGAAGAATGACTCCGCCTACGGTTCGCAATAGGTCGGGAAGAAGATGAAAATAGTTTTGGTTCTCATGGGAGGATGAGGAGTATTTATATATAAAGATGATAATAATAATAATAATAATAATAGGAGGAAAGAAAGATTCGTTGAGTGATTTATACTCATTCAACGAAATTTATATATATATATGTATAATTACCCAATGAAATTATTCAACGAATTTAATGCAGTTTATCATTCAGGAAATGATTTTATAAGGAAATAAACTATTCGTCGATAGCTTTAGAATTTCACTCACTGAATTCCAACGAACCATAGAATTTTATCATAATAATTGTTATTATTATAGTAATAGTATATTGTTTCCAAAACTAAACGAATGCCGAAACCGACCAAAATTGCACCGAAGGCGAACACCGACGCTACGAATCCAACGACATAGTCAAAACCAAAATCCAACGTACCGTTCTCGAGATATAAATTTCCAAAGTTTACGGCGAATAAAAATTGTTGGGAATATTGCCTTCAATGTTCCCTTGATTCGAAGAGACATTACTCACAATGCTAAGTACATATTGTATTTTATATACCCTACTTTGCATCAGGAATGTGCAGGGTTAAGATATTCCAAACATTGGAATAAGTTCAATGGTTTGCTGTCAAAACCGCTGAGAAGGAGTCACTGTCTTAGCGGAACCACTAAGATGAAGCCAGGAGCCACTGAGAAGTGATCTGCCTCAGCTGAGCTGCAGATAGACAAAAACCGCTGAGAAGACTATCTGTCTCGGCGGATCCGATGAGACCAAGACTGCTAAACCGCTAAGACGGAAAACTATCTCAGCCCAACCGCTGAGACAGATTCAAATCAGGAAGAAGACAGTGGCGCGACTTGCTTTTGGTGCAAACAGCTGTAAAGGAGAGATAAAGCATTCTATCCTCTTCTAAAGTGTTAGGGGACTTTCTAAGATCCATTGAGGACAAATGCAGTATAAAAGAACATCTTAGGACACTTTCAAATTGACCTGTTGGTGTGCTGAAAGAAGAAAGCAATTATCATTATTCCTTTGACGGCTTTCAAGTTCTCTCCTCCTCTTGCTTACTGAACAAGCAAGAAGACACAAGGAGAGAAGATAGCTATTCTACTCAGAAGAGCAAGGTAATCCTTTCTCCTCTACTAAAGAGAAGGATCATAAAGAAGCAAGGACTGAAGTTTACATTCAGCCAAGTTTCAAAGAAGCACTAGCTGTGCAGGAACAACAAAAGACATCATTACAGTGCTGTCTAATTTTGAATGCTTAACATTTATTCACTGTAGGAACTGTACTGTTCTGAGCTTGTAGGGTTGTTTATCCTGAGGTGTTGGAACCTTAGTTTTGATTTGAGTTAGGATCCAACTTTAATGTTTAAGTTTCTATTATAACACATCTTATTACTTAGATCAAATCCCATTAAGAAAATAGGCTGAAAAGAATATATATATATAATTAATATACTGAGAAATATATATATATATATATATATATATATATATATATATAATAGGCTGAGAAAATAAGAGAAAGACAAAAATTATATAAGTTCTCTGCGTTCGACGAACGTCCATCTGCGTTCGACGAACGGCGCTCTGCGGTCGATGAATGGTATTCATTCAGCGCTCGATGAAATCCAGCGGTTCAGCGTTCGATGATACCGTCTCAGCGGTTCAGCGGTTGACGAACAGACCCCGGCTCAGCGGTCAATGAAATCCTGCGTTCGATGAACTCAAGTCTGCGTTCGACGAACAACTCAATATTCAGCGGTCGACGATCCAGCCTGTCTCTGCGTTCGACAAAAAGTTCCGTTCGACGAACTCAAGTCTGCGTTCGACGAACAACTCAATACTTCAGCAGTCGATGAAATCATCCAGGCTCAGCGGTCGACGAATCCTTCCATTCGACGAACTCAAGTCTGCGTTCGATGAATCTTCAACAGAAGCCTAGAACGACAAATCAAATGTTCAGGTCGACGAATCAAATAATGAGGTCGACGAACTTGAAGTTGAGCTCGACGAAATATCTTTAGCATTATTTCAATATCATTCGCAGCTCGACTAATATGCAGTCAGATCCCATAAAGCAATATTTTATTTATTCTATTTATATATTGCTATATGTATTGCTGCCTTAACAATACAGCCGCTGCAAGCATTAAATGTTATAGCCGTTGCAACAAAGCTAAAGACGGCAATTTATGTTCTCGAGGATCTAGGAAATCAAAGAGACATTATCTCTTTCCTCTCTTGTCGGCAAGAATTCAAATCAGCCGAAAGCTCTCCAGAATACAGATACAGAGAGAAGAGAAGAGAGAAGAAGAAGAACAAGAGTGAAAGAAGAACAACAGCAAAAACAGAGAACTACAGATTACTTTATCTTGTTTTGTTTTTACTAACTCTTTTTTGCAGATCATCTTCATCCTGAGACACCAATCTATATCAATTGCTCAGGGATCTAAACTGCAAGAAGAGAAGACGAGTATTTGCATTCTAGATAAGAATCTCCATCCATAAGCTGACATCAATCCAAATCAGACAGGGGGAGCACTCTTCAACATCATCATCAAGAGTCTTCTTAGAAAGAAAAGAACAATTTAACCTTTTTGTTTTCTTTATTTCCCCTCCTGTATAAAGGGTTATAACTCCCTTCAAAAGTTAACTCCCGGTGACAGGGCACCTTAGCAAAAACCTGCATCTTGGTTAGAGCACCTGATCAAAAGCTCCCTTGGTTTTTGCGCACCTTATCAAAAGCTCCCTTGGTTTTTGCGCACCTTATCAAAAGCTCATTTGTGTTAGGGCACCTGATCAAAAATCCTTGTGGATTCCTACCAGTGGGTAGAAGAGTAGATGTACCCAGGTTGATTGGGGAACTACTATATATCTTGGGTCATCTGATTTGCTTGTTGTTTGCTTTTTTTATTTCTTTATATGCTTTCTTATTTGTGCTGTGTTGATGTGCCTTCTAGGTGTTTGATTTTATTACTCACTCAGCAACTTATATATATATATATAACATTACTTTGAAATAAAACTTAAACTAGAGCTTTAATATTTAAGAACTAAAACTCACTTTCTCAGTATAATTAATATACTGAGAAATATATATATATAATAGGCTGAGAAAATAAGAGAAAGACAAAAATTATATAAGTTCTTTGCGTTCGACGAACGTCCATCTGCGTTCGACGAACATCGCTCTGCGGTCGATGAATGGTATTCATTCTGCGCTTGACAAAATCCAGCGGTTCAGCGTTCGACGATCCCGTCTCAGCGGTCGACGAACAGACCCCAGCTCAGCGGTCGACGAAATACTGCTTTCGACGAACTCAAGTCTGTGTTCGACAAACAGCTCAATATTCAGCGATCGATGATCCAACCCGTCTCTGCATTCAACAAAAAGTTCCGTTCGACGAACTCAAGTCTGCGTTCGACGAACAACTCAATACTTCAGCGGTCGACGAAATCATCCAGGCTCAGCGGTCGATGAATCCTTCCGTTCGACGAACTCAAGTCTGCGTTCGACGAATCTTCAATAGAAGCTCAGAACAGCAAATCAAATGTTCAGGTCGACGAATCAAATGACGAGGTCGACGAACTTGAAGCTGAGCTCGACGAAATATCTTCAGCATTATTTCAATATCATTCACAGCTCGACTAATATGCTCTCAGATCTAATAAAACAATATTTTATTTATTCTATTAATATATTGCTATATATTGCTGCCTTAACAATACAGCCATTGCAAGCATTAAATGTTATAGCCGTTGCAGCAAAGCTAAAGACGGCAATTTATGTTCTCGAGGATCTAGGAAATCAAAGAGATATTATCTCTTTCCTCTCTTGTCAGCAAGAATTCAAATCAGTCGAAAGCTCTCCAGAATATATATACAGAGAGAAGAGAAGAGAGAAGAAGAAGAACAAGAGTGAAAGAAGAACAACAGCAAAAACAGAGAACAACAGATTACTTTATCTTGCTTTGTTTTTGCTAACTCTTTCTTGCAGATCATCTTCATCCTGAGACACCAATCTATATCAATTGCTCAGGGATCTGAACTGCAAGAAGAGAAGAAGAGTATTTGCATTCTAGAGAAGAAGCTCCATCCACAAGCTGTCATCAATCTAAATCAGACAGGGGGAGCTCTCTTCAACATCATCATCAAGAGTATTCTTAGAAAGAGAAGAACACTTTAACCTTTTTGTTTTCTTTATTTCCCCTCCTGTACAAAGGGTAATAACTCCCTTCAAAAGTTAACTCCCGGTGATAGGGCACCTTAGCAAAAACTCGCATCTTGGTTAGAGCACCTGATCAAAAGCTCCCTTGGTTTTTGGGCACCTTATCAAAAGCTCATTGGTGTTAGGGCACCTGATCAAAAATCCTAGTGGATTCCTACCAGTGGGTAGAAGAGTAGATGCACCCAGGTTGATTGGGGAACTACTATATATCTTATGTCATCTGGTTTGCTTGCTTGTTTGCTTGTTTTATTTCTTTATATGCTTTCTTATTTGTGCTCTATTGTTGTGCCTTCTAGGTGTTTGATTTTATTACTCACTCAGCACACTTGTATATATATATAACATTACTTTGAAATAAAACTTAAACAAGAGCTTTAATATTTAAGAACTAAAACTCACTTTCAATTGGTATCAAAGCATATCAATTGACTTTCACGAGGTTTGTAAGGTTGTTGAGCCTGAGCAGTAGGGCATCTTTCCTGAGAAGTAGGGCTTCTTGATAGGCCAGAGGTAGGAGGTCAAGGGGATCTCTGAGCTGTAGGAGTGCGAGCACTCTGAGTGGTAGGGTTGGTTGGCCTAAGGTAGGGCTTGGAGCAAGCATGAGAGAACCTGAGGGATCTGAGTTGTATGCTCTAGGAGCTGAGATTGGAGGAGTTGGCATTGTCTAACACACTGTTAGAAAGGTGTAGAGAGAAAGTGGACTACCCATAGCACACTCTCTTGGGGAACCACTGTAAACACTTGTGTGTTTTCGGTTGTGTGCTTGTTATTTTGTTTACTAGCAAAAATAATTAAGTAAAATTCAAAGAGATCTATTCACCCACCCCTAGGTGAATTAGACTACATACCTATAAATTATAAAGTGGTATCAGAGGTGGTGGCAAAGCTGGGTGAGATTCCACCCCACACTTTGTTTGGAAAGCTGCTCTCTTATGAGATGGAGCTATCTGCTAGGAAGGAGGACACATCCTCCAAGCCTCGTGCAAGGGAAAGGAATGTGGCCCTCAAGGATGAGGAATCCAAGAAGAGCGAGGCAAGGATGCCTACACCTCCAAGGAAGGTTGCTTGCTTAGAAAATTATGAGTCCAGCTCATCTAGTAGCAGCTCTTCTAATGAGGAGTTTACTGCCTTCTCAAGGCATTTCAAGAAGATGATGATGAGGAAGCAGTGGAAGAACAAGCCTTCCTCCTCCATACATCCCAGGAAGGATCTTAATTGATCAGACAAGCAGCACCCCAAGGGGGACAGGTATGACTCTAAATATGGTAAACACATTTCATCTAATGTGAGTTGTTATTGCTGCAGTAAGCCTGGACATGTCATTGCTGACTATCCAGTCAAGAAGAAGGAGAAGGGTGATAAGAAATCCTATCACCAAAAGGGAAGGAAGGTAGAAAAGTCCTTCATAGCCAAGAAGGACAAAAGATGGAGTGAATCTGAGTCTTCATCCTCAAACTCAGATGATGAAGAAGAAGCCTATATTGGGTTGTTTGCAGCTAAGGAAGATGAGGACTTTCCTGCTGCAAAGGTGGGCATCAGGGCCCCTCTATCACATTCAGACAGTGATATAGAGGAGGATGAAGATGCAAGAGAACATCATGGCTTAATGGCCATAACAGATGATGATGAAGATAGTTAGGACATTCCTGACAAGGTACCTACTCTTCCCCCTTCTTCTGAGTATGAATCAATACCAGACACTGAAGCATGCTCATCAATTGATGAAAATGATTCAGAATTTGAAGTGGCTGTCAATCAATTGATTAACAAGTATGATGCTTTATTGGATGCTCTGAAAAAGAGTAAGAAGCTGCCAAGAGGCAAGCTCAAGAAATTGCTTCCCTTAAGTTGGCTAAGCAAGATTGCACTGAGCCATCTACCCTGGTGTCTCATATGAGTAGAGAAATAAGCTAACTCAAGGGTATAACTATTGTCCAATTGAGCACCATTTACCAAAAGAACAAGGTCAACAAGGACCTTGAGGAGAAGCTACTCAAAGAGAAGAATCTAGTGGCTCAATTCTCCAAGCCCAAATTTGTTCTTCCAATTATTGACACCTTTTCTTCTCAAACCAATAGAAGAGGTCTAGGGTTCAATAAAATGGAAGTCGGTGAAGGTAGTTGAGAAAAGAGCAAGGATAAGGCTAAGCCTCATGCCATCATTCAAATGGTGTTACTTCCCTCTAACAGGTATGACCATGACGGCATGTATGGTCACCGGAAGAATGAAAGCTCCTATATGAAGGAAAGAACTCATTCCCATAGTAGAAGAAAGGGCATGGGGATGAGTGTCATGAAGACTCCCCATGAAGAAATTCAAATGGCCCATACTGGACTATTTGTTTTTGGTGCTTCATCTCCATCATTCAAAAGTAAGAAAGCAAGCTCTTCCAAATCCATTCCAGCAAAGCTCTTTGCTGCTGTCAAACCTGTAGACAAGCCTAACAACTATGTGTCTGATGCCATCAAATCTTCCCTAGCTTCCAAGCCAAGGCAAGATGATGTCATTAAGACAAAGGCTGCTAAGACTGTCCATAGGTTTACCTTCAGCCAGATCATTGTTGAAAGGAACAAGAAGAATATTACTATCTCCCCTCCTGAACACAAGCATATTAATGCTCATTCCACCTCAAGAAATGTTCTGAAGAGAAGATACAACATTCATGAATGTTGGTACTGTGGTAAGCTGGGACACTTTGCTATAGATTGTTGGCACAATCCCAATGTGCCAAGTGCAAAGTTGAGCCTTCCTGCAAAGGTTGCAGCAGGTGTGAAGACTTTCCATGTTAACAAATGCCTAGGACCCAAAATTACTTGGGCTCCTAAGGGTAATTAAATCCTTCTTGCAGGATAGTTCAAGTACCAGCCTTGGGCAAATTTGCTACTTAGACAGTGGGTGCTCAAGGCACATGACTGGGACCAAAAGTCTTCTACAGGAATACAAAGCTGTGAAGAATAGACCTAAGGTCATCTATGGTGGATCAGAAAAAGGCATCACCAGAGGTTATGGTATGATCTCAAATGGCATTGTCTCCATCACAAAGTTGGCTTATGTTGAAGGGTTGTAACACAACCTTGTAAGCATAAGTCAACTGTGTGACTTAGGCTATGCCATTGAATTCCACAATGATAAGTGCTTGATCAAAAAGTCACATGACTTAGAGATCATTCTCTCAGGCACTAGGAGTGGGAATGTGTATTGCTTAGATTTTATATACAATTCTTCTTCTTCTCCTGCTTATCTTGTGGCTAATGAAAGTGAGTCTCTTTGTGTTCAATGGCACAAGAGACTTGCTCACATCAACTACAAGACAATGTATAGGCTATTTTCTAAAAACTTAGTTAGAAATAGTCCTAATTTGAAATGTGTTAAAAGTGGTCCATGTCATGCATGCCAAATGGGCAAACAAATAAGGGCCAACTTTAAAAGCATTGGCTCCAAAGACACTGAAAGATGTCTTTATTTATTGTACATGGACTTGTTTGGTCATTTGCCAATTCAGAGCCTAGGTGGGAAGTTGTATACCTTGGTGATTGTTGATGATCATTCAAAGTATACATGGGTATTCTTCCTTAAGAAGAAATCTGATACTTCAGAATGTCTTTATATAACATGTTAAGGCAACCCAGAATGAACTTCAATGTTCTGTAGTCAATACTAGAATTGACCATGGTACATAATTTCAATCTTGGGCAATGATAAGGTTTTGTCAAGAATTTGGTATCATCCAATAGTTCTCCTCCCCAAGCACTCCACAGTAAAATGGTGTGGATGAGAGGAGGAATAGGACCTTGATAGAGGCTGGGTGAACACTGCTTAGTGACTCCTCACTCCCAGAATATTTCTGGGCTGAGGCAGTCAATACTGTATGCTATGTTCTCATTAGAGCATCCATCAATAAGGTCCTAGGAATAACCCCCTATGAAATTCTGAAGGGAAACAACCAACTACATCATACTTTAGAATCTTTGGTTGCAAATGCTACATCCTAAATAATGGAAAATCTCAATTAACTAAGTTTGCTGAAAATGCAATGTAGGGGTTCTTGTTGGATATAGCTCACATAACAAATCCTATAGAGTATTCAACAAGAAAACTCATGTTGTAGAAGAATCTATGCATGTAGTTTTTGATGAGACCAACCTGCTCTACAAGGGCTGGTCTAGCTCTCTTATTTTGACAAGTAATGAACAGCAAATGCAAGATTTGTCTCCTCATGACATGCCCAGCACAAGCAAGGTGAATTCAGAGGTAGCAATCCCTGAAGTTGAAGATCAATAAGCTACTAAAGATGATGTTGCTCAAGAAGAAGAGTTGCAGATAGCTGACAGGTGGCCTGCAGCAAATAGACACCTAAGGGATCATCCAAGAAACCAAATAATTGGAGATACTAACCAAGGAGTGGTTACCAGAAGCAGGCCTCACAATGAGGCCCTATTCTTAAGCTTTCTATCACAAATGGAGCCCAAGAAATTTGAAGACGCAAATGAAGACACCTTTTGGATTCAAGAATTGCAAGAAGAACAGCTTCAGTTCAAGAGGTGCAAGGTGTGGAAAATGGTGCTAACACCTTATGGACACAATATCATTAGCACCAAATGGATCTACAAGAATAAGCTTGATAAGAATGACACCATCATCAAGAATAAAGCCATACTAGTTGCCCAAGGGTACATGCAAGAAGAAGGTATTGACTTTGATCAAAGCTTTGCCCTAGTGGCAAGGTTAGAAGGAATAAGGTTGTTCGTAGCCTATGATGTCCTCAAAGGGTTCAAAGTGTACCAGATGGATGTCAAATCAGCATTCCTGAATGGAAATATAAAGTAAGAGGTATATGTGGAGCAACCCTCAGGTTTTGTTCACCCTACCCTCTCCTCTCATGTTTATTTGCTTAGGAAAGCTCTATATGGTCTAAAACAATCCCCTAGGGCTTGGTATGAGACCTTGTCTAGCTTTCTCATAAAGAAGAAGTTCTTGTGGGGAAAGATAGATAACACTGACATATTCTTTGGGTCTACAGATGACAACCTTTGCAAAAGATTTGCAAACCTTATGTAGGGGGAGTTTGAGATGAGCAGTATGGGAGAGCTCAAGCACCTTTTAGGCCTCCAAGTGAAACAGTTTGATGAGGGAATTTTCATCTCTCAGACCAAGTACACTTTGGGGCTTATTAAGAAGTTTGGTATGGAATCAGCCTCCACCATGAAAACTCCTATGGGGTCCAACATTTCCCTAGACAAGGATGAAAAGGGTAAGCCCTTTGATGAATCCATATACAGGTGCATAATTGTGTCCCTGGTGTATCTAACTTCTAGTAGACCAGATATTATGTATGTTACATGTGTTTGTGCTAGGTACCAAGCATGCCCTAAGAAATCTCATTACTCAACTGCAAAGAGGATTTTGAGATACCTTAAGGGCAGCCAACACCTTGGCCTTTGGTACCCTAAGAACAATGATATTGAACTACTTGGCTTTTCAGATGCAGATATTGCAGATTGCAAAGAAGATAGGAAAAACACAAGTGTAACTTTTCAATTCCTAAGAAGAAGGTTGATATCATGGAGCAGCAAGAAGCAGACCAGTGTGTCGATATCCACAGATGAATCTGAATACATATCTGCAGGAAGTTGGTGTGCACAACTTTTGTGGATACAACATCAGTTAGAGGACTATAACCTCAAGGTAAGTAATTCTCCCATATATTCTGATTCATCCAATGTTATCTCTATAGCTAAGAATCCTATTTCACATAGTAGGACGAAGCATATAGAGATAAGATATCATTTTATTAGAGAGCATGTAGAATGTAATGATGTCTGCCTTGAATTTGTCTCCACTGACAAACAAGTTGCTGACATCTTTACAAAGCCATTGGATGTGGCAAAGTTTAATGTTTTTAAAATTGAGCTTAGCATGTTGAATTTAGTATAAATCTTATTCTGCTAATTTATATGTCTTGCTCATGATGTTATTCCTTAGCTTTAATATAGCATGTAATCATGTATAACAAGCCTTGATAGGAAAGGTAGCTATCTAAATAATTAGTAGCATGTTTAGGTCATGACACATGCCTAAAAGTTTAATGCTATCTGAATTTAGCATGTTCAGGATCAATGATAGTGAAATCAACTAAAACAGCTGAGAAGGTATCAGTTGAACCACTGAGATAGCTGAGAAGATCTTAGCTAATCCATTGAGATAACTAGAACTATCTCAGCGGATGGCAATATATTTTCCCAGCAGATAACACCTCCATCACAGCGATTCCGTTGAGACGAGCTGGCTCAATTAAATAATGACCAAATTGACAACTCAACAATATTAACTCAATCAAATTGATTAAGGTTAATCAACATATACACTTAGGGCAAATCTAACCTAAAACTAGCCCCTATAAATATCATAATGTTGATTATTTCACTACACTTTTCAATTAACCTAGACGACTACACGAGCCCTTCTACCTCCCATCTCAGAGACCTAACCTTCAGAAGATATGGCGCCAAAGATGGCAAAAGATTTGCATGAGGGCTATGAAATAGTTCAAAATGGATTCATGCATGCTCCAGAAGAAATAATAGAAGTGATTCAACTTCTTTCAGACCAAGGACTTGAGTATGTATTGTCTGAGCCCTCCATGATTCTCATAACTGAAGTTTTGGAATTATTCTCCAGTGCAAAGTTGTCCTCATCAAATTCAACAATCAAGGGCAGGATAAGACGTATCAAGATTAAAATCTCTACTTAGAAAATGGAGAAGGCCCTTCAGCTGCCCTCCTACAGTAAAGAAGATGAAGAAGAATTTTTTGAGAAAGACAAAGATTAAGCTCTACAATGGTGTGAATATTGTGATGCCAAACTTGGCTCACTAAAGAGGAAGTTCTTTAATCAGAGAGGCAAATTGCACTCTGATATTGTTGGCAAGGCCATCTTCTGCAAGCCAGGTTCTCATGACACCATCTCAAAACATATGTTTGATTTGATGTCAATAACTATTCTGAAGAAGAAGACCTCACTACAACAAACTGCACATGTTGTAAGGACTGAAATATAACTGAAACACAGTTTATTACTAATAGTTATATTTAGTAACAATTTTTTTTGTTGTTACAAAAAAGTACTTTTTTGTAACGAATATTTTAAATTTTGTTACAATAATAATTAATTCGTTACTATAACTGTAACTATTTGTAACAACACTAATGTTACGTTACAAATAGAAAATTTTTCTCACAATAAGTATCAATTGTAACCACATCATGAAAGTTTTTTGTGACAAAAATATTGTCCTTACTAATAGTAATATTTTATTATTAAAGTTTTGTTACAAAAAATATATCATATTTTATTTTCAATTTTTGTACAATTTTATTATCAAAGTTTTGAATTGTTATTTTTTTTTTGAAAAAAATAAAATTTTTTTGTATGCGCGCGACAGTACCCCGCCTCGATAGTGCTCTAACGCGACGACAGTACTCCTACAGCTCGCAAACATCCATACGCGGCTGTCGCAGATATGTGGTACTATTGTGACATGTATTTTTGCGCGTACGAGGGTTTTTATAAATCTTTAACTTTTTATAAAAGTTTTTCTGCCTCTCTCCCATGCAGCTCTATCTCTCTCTCACATGAATGAATGAAATATACTGATGAAAATTTCCCTCCATAAAATTTTGAACAAAACAAAACTAAAAATTACAAATATATTAAATGTAAAAATGAATGCAAATTAATATGACATTAATTTTTTAATATAATTTTGGAATTAAAATAAAATCACGCACGAACCCACGTGCACGCAAATGCACTCTCGCGCGCACGCAAATGCACTCTCGCGCGCATGCAAATGCCATCTCACGCGCACACAAATGCACTCTCGCGCGCACGCAAATGCACTCTCGCGCACACGCAAATGCACTCTCGCGCACAAATGTGCACTCTCATGCGTGTAGTTTTCCTTTTTTTGCTTGAGAGCTAGCGCATATTGCATGTGTCGGGGCTCAAACACAGACACATGCACACACACAGACACGGACAACCAAACACACAAACATGCATTTGCGAGCTGTAGCAATGTCTTTCACGTACAACCGCCGCCGTTGTCTCCCCTCTCTTTGACGGTCGCCGCCACCGTCACCTCTCTCTTCCACGGCCGTCGCCATCGTCGTTCTCTTTCTCGGCCGTCACTGCGCGTCGTTCTCTTCCTCTAGTTTATTAAGTTTTGTCTATTTCCTTCCCTCTCACATTAATAAAATATATGGAGGGAAATTTCCCTCCATAAAATTTTGCACAAAACAAATCAAAAAATTTAAAACATATTTATATAATTTTTGAATGAAAATAACTATCGCGCACTGGCCCCGCATGCACGCATATTTTTTCATTGTGTGCAGGGGTGAAATAATTGTACCCTTCGAGCACTCATTTTTCGCTCGAGCACGTGTTTTCACTCGGATGCGCGCTTTATTTCCCGAGCACACATTTTTTTTCAGTCGCGCGCATTGCACTAGCTCTATCTTTTTTGCTCGGGAGCCTAAATAAATTTGTCAGCGCACACGTTTTTTGCTCGGGAGCTAGCGTTTGATGAAAATATATGTCATATATATATTGATTGATGGATGACACGTGTTTTAATGAAAATAAATGTATAATGCAATTCATAAATACATGTCAAATCAATTCATAAATACAACGCGTTGTTCAATAAAATTTTACTTTTTAAATAAGATTTATGTTTTTTTAAATAAGAATTACCCCCGCTCAATTTTGTCCGCTCTCAGGAGCTCGATCAACTGACAGTGCACATGAGGCTCATGTTCCCCGCTCGACAATACCCCCGCCTCGACATTGCCCAACAGTGCACATGAGCTTTAAATAAGATTTATGTATTTTTAAATATGGTCTATCCGTTTATGTATTTTTTAAAAGTAAGAATTACCCCGCTCAATTTCGTCCGCTCTCAGGCGCTCGATCAACTGAATTAAAAATAATTTAATATTAATTTAATATTCTCACCGACACAAACACACACACACACAGACCCATACAAACACAGACACGCAAACACAAACATAGTCACAGACATAGATACAGACTGACATAGACACGGACATAGTCAAACACAAACACGCATAAACACGCAAGCAAAGACACAAGCACGCACAAACACACATAGACACAGACACAGGCACACAATTAACACACAAAAACACACAAGCACAGACACACACAAGCACAGACAAACATGCATAGCCAGACAAACACTCACACACAACTCAAATACACAGTCATAGACAAGCACGTGTACATACAGACATAGATACATATACACAAGCACATGGACACAGACATAGACTTGTATAGATACATGCACTACAACATTATTGGCCTTTAGCAATACTTTATTCGGCAACATTCAAAAAATGTTGCCTAAACATTGAATAGAGAACAATTTATAAATGTTCGCATTAATTAGTAATAGTTTTAGACAACATTTATGACGCAACATGCAATAAATGTTCTCTTATCAATTATTGAGAACAGTTTCGAAATGTTGTTTTGTCGACGCACTTTAAGCAACAATTATGTGGTGTTACCTTTTAAAATAATCTTTTGCAACACATTAAAAATATTCCTATAGCTTTCTATGACTATTCGCACACCCAAAATAGCTATTCACAAACCATAAAGTATTATTTAAAATTAAACTTAGTCAACCTCGGTTCTCTAAATAGCCAAATCGGGAAATTTCTATGAATTCTTATTGCACTACAAGAAGAATCATCTATAATCATACATGTTTTAGAAAGCGAAAATATTAATTTTACGACATTTTCTGTAAAACACATGCAACGAAAGATAATATGTTTTACGATATTTTTATTAAATCGCAATGAAAAATAATGTGTTTACGTTTCACTATCACGGAGCGAGTTGTTATTTTTTTTCTCGCAACTAAATATATTATATTTACGTTTTTACTAAAACGGAGGGAGTTAATATTTTTTTCCCTCCAAAAAAAAATTCATTTTGGCCCTAGCTAGAGACCCGCTCGGTTTCTATTTCCCCCTCCCTTCCATATTCTTTCTCCTCCAATTAGGGCAGGAGCCACGACGCGCTGAGACGAGCGGAGCAGCGGGCGACGGTTCGATTACAGTACTCGCGCTTGCCCTCGTCGTCCATTTTTTGTCCGCTGGGCTTCTGAATCTTCTCCTCCAGGATCCAGTTTTTGCATCGATTCCTCTTCCTCTAAGGCACGATTCTCCAGATTTCTTTTCTTTTCTTCTTACCAATACTCATGCTTGCCCTCGTCGTCCATTTTTTGTCTGCCCTAAGTCCCGACGGTACCTTCTTTTTCTCTGTCGTGGACACTCCTCACCGTCCTTCTGTATCTCATTCTAGGATTGCAAGGAAGGCATTGCTGGAGCTCAAGTATGGGTAGAATGACACTAAGAGGATGCTTAGAAACTGGAGAGTGGGAGACCTAAACCATGTGGCTGGGCCGGAGTCACCTGCCATTTCCCTGACCTTCGAGTTAGATCAATGTCGGTGTTTGTAAAACCCATTTTGCCCTAATTTTCCTTCTCAAATTTCTATTTGGCTGAATGTTTCTCATTACTGGGCATAAATCTTCCCTACATGTTGTAGTCCTTTTTTTTACTGTTCTTGCATTTTTTTTCAGGGCCCTGCATCAAAACAGCCTGCGTGGACCAATTCCTGCAGAGATTATGAACTGCACCGAACTAAGATCTTTGTGTGTGATCATTTCCTTCTATATTCAGATAGTTATATATATTTTATTTTATTGTGAATTAGTATCATTATTCATATGTACCAATGAAGGTGCTTGAGAGCCAATTATCTCCAAGGGAGCATTCCTATTGAGCTGGGAGAACTTAAACATCTCACAATTCTGTATGTGTTCTGAATTTTCCTAATAGTTTATTCTCCATATTTTATTCTTGAAGTATAATAATATATAGCTTCATTAAATGTAGCGATTTATCCATCCATCTTTTAGGTGTTGTTTATGGTTCATGGGTAAAAGCAGCAATTTTATCCCCATGAAGTCCAAGCTCTTTCTCAGAATATTTTTATAGAAGGCATTTCGTCCCATGTTTCATATAAGAAATGTATGGAAATAATTTCATCATTTCATGCATGCATATATTATATTTTTGTAGGTTTTTTTACATATGATGAAATTTTTGTAGGTGTTGTATATCAAATGGTCAGCCAGGTTGGTATTGACTTTAGGAGCAACAACTAAACTTGATGTGGTTCCAGGTTCAACTCTTGAGGATGCCATTGTAAGAAAGCTTCACTTTGCTTTGCATTATATTTGTCGAATTTATGAGATAGAAGACTTTTGTCCATATAATAGGGAATATGTTTAACAAATTGTATCAACATTTTCACCATACTTGATGTTTGTGCTGATAGGGAGTCACTAGAACAAATATGGCCTATCTCGGTGTTTTTTGTGCGGCATTTTTAACAACATTGCCGTAAAATTTGGATTTCGTAGCGTTTTATTTAATAAATCGTGGCCAATATTTTGAAACAGTTTCGGTGGCGTACAACGATCATATAATGTTTTAGGCTTATGATGCACAACTATGCCAGGTATGCACAACTGGTTGCTTGTAGATAGGAAATATGTTTTAGAATTGAAAGTTGTCTCTCTGAAATTTACTTTAAAAATATGCATCTATATAATAGTTGCGGGAAAAAGAAGACATTAGAGGAAGAAGCTAGGAGGTGCCAGTGGCTTGTATTGTAGCTTGACCGTGACAGGGAAGGAGAAAACATTGTGTTTGAAGTGGTTGATGTGTGCACGGCTGTAAATAGTCACCTTAACATATGGAGAGCTCAGTTTTCGACATTGATTGACATGTACTAATACACAGGGATGATGCTTTTTGTAAATCCAGATTGACATTGACTTGCTTACTTTGTATTTTGTAAGTGTATACATTATAGGGAGATACATGCATTAGTTCAAAATCTTGTTCGACCTAACAAATTGTTTTCAGATGCAGTGGATGCTAGGCATGTGATTAAAAAAACCTATCCCTTATTATTTTACAACACTGCATATTCTGGAGTTTTTGAAAAACTCCAATGGTCCTTTTTCCATTCATTCCTTTCAAGTTAGCGCATTTTTTTACTTCCTTGTTTATTTCTCTAATAAATGAAGCCTTCATTTTGACTTCCAATTTCTTTTATTCCTATAATTTAAAAACTTACAAGGATGCCTATTGCTGGGAACCTTTGACAGGAGATTGACCTAAGCATGTGCCCATCATTTACAAGGTTTCAGACACTTAAGATGTGTAAAAACAATCGCACAGAACAACAAAAGCCCTAGGTTTCAATAATGCTAGCAGCATTATTTTCATATTTTTATTTTTCTGTTTGCAATCTTCATCGGTGAATGCCCTTGGTTTAACATTTGAATGTTCTGTATGCTCTTTAATGATTGTATTTATGAGCCCTTAGTGTATACGTATTCAGGATGCTCACATTTGATAACTTTCCTCTTAGAAATATCATTTGGTTTTTTTGTTATCCTTCTTTCGGACACTTTTTTTTTAAACTTAGAAATAGATAGGTTTGGACACAGTTTCTTTTTCAAGCTAATAATACACAATGATCCCCAATAAATGAGATATTATGTATATCATGTGAAAACAATGATTTCATGTTTACACTTTTACTCAGAATGAATCATCGCAATGTTCTCTGAATTTTTCAAGTTCTATATTTCAATAGTATTTACACTTTTACTCCAACCAGGATTCCAAAACCAATTTCAAAGTCTCTTCACTCATCTTTAACAGATTGACAAGGGGCATTTGTGAGGTAATAATTTTAATGGTTATTTGTATGTGGATCAAAATAATTTCCTGGGCGAATGCCTTTTGCCTGCCCACCAAATATCTATCTGGGCTGCGGACAACGGTATGAGGTGTTAGGCAGTGATGGGGTGTGGCAACCACCCCTCACCTAAAAAGTTTCTCAGTGGTTTGATTTTGCTCAAGTTTTCAGAGAGGCTTTGTCTAGTTGATACATGACAATGACACTGAATTGTCAATTCTTTGGATATTAGCGGCTGAATTAGGCATCCTTCATTTTTTCACAGGTGCAGTCGATTAGCGCGTTAATCTTGATCAACTTTTTGAAATCAGATGTACGCTCGGATCATATTTGAATCATATTTGTGTTTAAAATTAAATTTTTGTTTTTGCTTAATTGATTTATTCTTTGAAGTGAAAATCTCACTACAGTAAGTTTGATAAATTGAGCATCCAATATAGACTTGGTGGTACACTGTTTGAGTATTACTAGTTGTGGTATAATTTCTTCATGTTCTCTACCTAATATTAGCTTGACCTATTGCTGGCAACTGTTTTGATGTCATCTTACTGTTTTGATTCACATATCTTACTGCCTATTGCTGGTAACTATTTTGATGTAGGTTTGAATTTGGGAGATCATAAGGCTGCAATCATTGATATTAACCAACGCACTATCAGATCCATATTGGGTATGTTCATTTGTATATAATATGTATATTTATATTATTTTATATAATTATTGTAAGCTCTTTACTATTCCTTCCTTTGGTGTATGCTAGCAGTATAGCTAAAACCATCAAGCTTGAAAAACAAATAATCACTAGCTGATTTTTATGTTGTAGAGGAAAATAATTTTTTGATGTTTTTTGTTGGTATTTAAAATCAGACTAGAAAATGAATGTAGGATAACTTATGCATGATGGTACTGAAGTTAGAATGATACGAACACATAAAAACCTAAATACCATGTGACATGCTAGATGAATTTCGAAGTAAACAAAATCCCTAATTCTACGAAATTAATACGATCTACAATGATGCATGCTCTATACAGTCAACCGAACATTTGATTCTTTTTCATTTTGTATTTGATTATACATTATGTAGATGGAAATATGATTATGAGAGCCTGTTTTGGCCTTTTTTAAATTTTATTTTGGTATATATGTTGATATTAGAACTTGAATCTAACACTACGTAAAATGCAAGCATTTGTTCATTTTTATTATTATTATTATATGTATCAACAATCATGATTAAATTATGCATGCCATTCATTTATTATATGTATCTGCTCCTGGTCCCAATCTTTGTGATTATATCCTCAAGGATTGAGACTCCAGAGATGCAGAGGAAACAAAGATCTTGCTTTCCTTCATGAATGGATGACAATGTGTGGCCAAATGGTCTCCAGGGAACACATGGCTTATCCTACTCCTACATGGACCCTAATTCTCCCAACTTTCTATAACTTATTGAATTCATTTGAAATTGTAGAATCTTGTTTTATGTAAATTTCCTAGCACAATACCAGAGAGAGTGACAACTTTATTTATTTCCTTCAATTTTTTGAGTTTTGAAGTGCTATGAGGTCTACATACAACAACAACACTCAAGCCTTTTATCCCACCATTATGAGGTCTACATGATGGTTGAAAATTACTCGCGATTGAAATGGAACTGTGATAGATTATTCAACTCCTGTAGCTATCATAATTGTAAGGGCTGGTCATATATTTATTCAGTCACTTTTTCTTTATTTTTATGATTAATCCATCAAGAAATCAAATTTCATATGGTGGATTCATTCGAAGCTGAATTGAATTTTCTTTGTGAAAAAGCATTGTATGAATGAATATTCTTTCTGATCAGGTTCACATAAATGTGTGTAATATGACTTTTGTATAATCACTCTCACTTTTATTCTTACAATTTCTATTTTTTAGTCTCAACATTGGTGAAGACGAGCAATTCTTGAAGACAGGAAACTAACCAGCCCTCACAAGTCTCTTGGCCGGCCATGTGATGCTCCCTCATGACCTTAATTTCAGAACATTACAACTAAACAGTGAACTTCCTCATGACCTTAATTTCAGTGTGAACTAAACAACGGGCGGCAAGTGTGTGTTTTATTGTACGCTTGTTTAATGGGGTGTGTATGGATTATGTATGTATGGATGTGAGTTTGTATGGATGTTTCTGCTCTCATTTATTTGTAGGGTGATCTTAATTGTTCTCTTTTATTTGTAGGGTACTCAAGCATTGACCGACAAGTGACGAAAGATTCATTAGTCAGAAAGTGATGGACGATTCATTTTTCGAATAATGACAGAAGATTTATTAGAAACATGTTGATCTTGTAATGTAATATTGTATTATTTTAGAAGAGATGATAATAACTTGTACTCTATGTAATATTTTTTGGTGTGAATAAATATATGTTGATCTTGTTACGAAATATTAAATATATGTGTGTTTTCAAGATTATTATTTGTAATAAAATCTCAGGTACAAAAAAAATAGAAATGAAATATTTTTGATATATAAATGAATTGGTTGTAGTAAGAAGAATGAAAAACAAATGTAACGATTTTTTCGTTACTATTGTTTAATCTATTGTAACGAAATAATGTTTATTATATTTTATTGTAACGAAGTTATTTTTTTTTAGTGTGGAAAAAATAAAACATTTATAACGAAATAGTTTTAATCATAACTATTTTTTGTGAGGAAAAAAACATTCGTAACGAAATAATATTTATTGTGACCAATTTATTGTGAGGAAGAATCTCTTTTTGGTGAGAAAGTATCGTTTGTTATAATTAATTTATTTGTAACGACATGCATACATTCGTTACAAGGACCTTTAGCGTCGAGCTTTAGAGGAGGACCGTTACTTAAAGTTTTTTTCGTTACCAAAGAGTTTTTGTAACGATTTTTGGCACTTATTGTAACGATTTAAGTCCTTACTATAAGTGCAGTTTGTTGTAGTGCCTCTTGGGCTGAGGTACTATTTCAAAGACTAAGGGAATGTCTGCAGGCACCCAACCTAGGCAGAATTCTGTCCATCTACCTGTTAAAATACCTATACTGACAAGTTTGACAAGACAAAATGACCAAACCTACATTACTTAAAAAGAATGGACATAAAGACCCTAGATAGATTCTCAAGGGTCCTCCCTATGAGCCAACCTACTGAACTCAAAACTAAGAAAAAGACCTTAGTTAAAGGGCTGAGAAAAGCAAGGATTGTCTACTCTGAATCTGAGTTAGAGGCAGGAGGCAATGTCCCAGCTATGGACAATCAAGAACCAGACAGCAGTACTCCAAAGGATAAAGAAGGAGAACATTACATTGAAGGTCATGTAGACCATGCTGCTGAGAAAGAGCATGATAGGGAAAAAGATGATGTTACTAAGAAAGAGCATCAAAAGGTTGAAGCTGCTGCTGCTACTACTAAGGTCATGTTAGAAGGACATGAAGAAGATCACACTAGTGATTCCTCCAATCCTGCCATTACTGATAAAGGTGTGTAGATTATACACTCCTCCTCAGAAGATAATGAGGATGATGAAGGCATTTCTCCTGCTGATCTTCAGGGTAAAATTGACTAATTGATATTCAATCTAGAGAAAAGTATTAAACTAATCCCTCCTGAACTAGTAGACTTCTGGGGATATGATCAGGACAATGATGATGCTCCAAGTGAGTGGGGGCAAGAAAGAATTGCTGAAGAAGAAAAAGAGAATTTGTTAGGTAATGTACATGCCAGTAATCCCACTGATATTCACACTAACATTAATGTTAAAGATGATATTAATCTAAATGTAGATGATAAAGATGATAATGCCCCAAGTGAGGGGGAGCATAAGAAGAATGCTGAAGAAGCCAAGTAGAATGCTGTCATGGATCAAGATGAAGACCAACCTTGCGCTAATACTAAAAAGGAGAACTTACTTGATCCAGTTGAGGGGGGGGGGGGGGGGGGGGGGGGGCAAATCCCTGCTCAGGATGTAGGGGAGCTGGATATTATATCTGATGTCCCATCCACATCAGCAATATCACAGGACAAGCTGCTCAGCTTCATCAGCTCACTAATTGAAGGTCAAATGATTTCAATGAAGAATTATATCTATAGTGCAATAATGTCTCTAAAGAAAGAAATCATGACTAAGGTCAAAGAGATCAAGGAAGACACTAGAATCCTTAATAAGCAAATGACAAAGTGGTTTGAGCTTGCAGAGAAGTCAATGGTTTCTCATATTACAATTCTAAGATCAATGGACTGTTGGGTCCAGCGTTCCTTCACTTGACCCGTAGTGCCATTCCGTTGATATAAAGATCAAGTTGCGCCTTCACCAACAGTCCGGGCTTTTGGTGCAGTTGGTTGCGCTGAGTCCTCTCAATTGGTATCAAAGCAGGTTGCGGGTTCGAGACTGGGGGCACTGATAATTCCTGAAATTCTCTCTACCTATGTGGGTCCTAGCGGGTCAGGCGGAAGGAGCCATGTGTCAAGCCACCTCTGAGCTTGCGGGACATGTGGAGCACCTCTGAGCTTGCGGGTCGTGCTGGACGCTGGGGGGGGGGGGGATTGGGTCCAGCGTTCCTTCACTTGACCCGTAGTGCCTTTCCGTTGATATAAAGATCAAGTTGTGCCTTCACCAACAGTCCGAGCTTTTGGTGCAGTTGGTTGCGCTGGGTCCTCTCATGGACAAACACCTCCAACTGTCTGAGCAAGATATGTCATATGTAAAGAACTATGTCAGCAAGACTGATGAGGTTATAGAAAAAGCCTCTAACCATATATAAGAGTTTTTCTAGAAAACTGCCACCATAGTGATCAGTGAGGCAGAGGGAATGAAGGATGAGATGAAAGATGATCTGGAAAATGCTTTCCAGGCCCTCTCAAGTTCTGTATCAGCTGCCTCCCAGACCATATAAGCTAAAATAGTTGAAGAAGCCAGAAAGGGGGAGGTGGCCAATGCTGAGACCAATTCTGAATTGGCTCTCCAAGTGCTGCAAGGAACCAGAATTGCCTTGAACCTTCCCCTGCTGGATAATTACAGAAAAGAAGACTTTGAATTTGAGGGGCAGACTAAAATTGCTCAAAATATTCAATTGGCAAAGAAAAGAAAGAGAGAAGGAGTATTGCTAGCAGAATAGTTTATGGCTAAGAAAATGGAAGAGCATGGCAATGACCCAGACTATTAGTATTGGAGTGAGGACTCCTAGAGCATCATCTTGAATGCCTGTCTAATCCATGGTCAAGTTTGCAAGGATATTGATAGAATTTATACAACTGAAGAGTGTATTAAACAACTATAGAGAAAGACTCACGGGGATAAAATCTTCAAGGAAAATCTAGTAAGAAAGAACAATCCAAAGAGAATGCCTTCTAAGTACATTCCAAAGCCATATCTTTATTTCAAGAGGCAAGAAAATAAGAAGAAGCTAGCTGAGATTGTTGATGCTGCTTAAGGGAAGGAGGTTGCTGTTGACAAAGCTGAAAGCTCTAAGAAAATAAAAACATAGATGAATGTATTTAGTTTTGGTATCACCGAGGCTCTAATATCACTCGGATCGCAATGAAACTTTGAGTGCCTTTCTAAAATTAAATAATCTAATTTCCTAACGTAAAATTTTCCAATTTTGGGTTATTTTAAAATTTGGCCGACTTGACTGAACGGATGCAAAAACACGCAAATGACGACGCACAGCTAACTCCGCACTAACGTAACACCCTTACGTCATTATGACGTCATCAAAATCTTTCCAAATAATAGCTGAAAATTCAGGTGCGTTACATAGTGTTTATTATTTTTCAGCACATAGCATTTACTTCCAAAGATTTTGAAGTAAGCCAGTGTTGGCTTCTGATGAAATCACCAAAACACATTTATTTTATAATTGTTTATGCCAAATTTTATTTAAAATGATGCTTTTCACCGTATTTTGTTTGTTTGTATGTGCAGATTACAAAGAATACACGCGTCGATGAATATTGGAGCAATGCGTCAAAATTCTAGCTTCGAACGACCATCTACAATTCTGATGTGCGCCAATCCATACAACAACATGACGTCATTTAGCCAAAACGTCCAAAAATACTAAATTAAACTTCGCGTTGTAACGGTAATTTAATCGCGCCAATGTGACACTGATAAGCAATTCAGCGCCGCATAGCGCTGAATTATTTATTCAGCCCCATGTACATGGCGCTGAATTATTTATTTAGCTACACGTAATGGCGCTGAAAAATAATTCAGCCTCTAATGGTGCTGAGTTAATTTCAGCACTAAATTAGCATATGGGGTGCTGAATTAAATGGATGCTAATTTCATGGGCTGAAATAGTGAAATGCTTATTCAGTTTTTATTTCTTTCCTGCTTTTTTCTATTATTGAGTTTTGGGAGGAAATTGTTCTATAAATACCCCTCATTTGTGATAAAGAGAGGAGGAGAACTTTTTTGGGAGCTGAAAATATATTCTACTAGCATAGTTTTTGTGAGTTTACGAGAGACATTGTCTAAGAGGAGGAAGCTTATGTATGCGCTTCGCGCAAGTTTGTAAGTCTTTATTTTTGAATCAATAAAATTCTTAATTTTCTTCTTTATACTTTCATGATGATCTCTCCCCTAATATTTGTAAAACAAATCATGCGTGAGTAGTTTATTTTTGTTTCAAGTGCAACGTAATTATTTATTTAATTATATGATTGTTATAATTCTTCATCGCTCAATCATATTTATATTCGAAAATTGTAAAAAGAAGATTTGATATTTTGTGTAGCCTAATGCGCATATTGCATTCCTACGAAAGTTCGCTGTCATATAACGTGAGTGCATACAAAATATTCTTAGTGATTTAAGCAAACTTTCGAACTCGTTCTTGAAGCTCTAAATCATGTTTTATAACTTTAGTTTTTGTCTTAGTTTGCTCGCATATATCACATGCTTAAGAAATTTTGATGTAATATGTGGAAAGCGATTAATATAAAAATATTTTTGTGAATTATAAATAACAAGATCTTTATGCGCACCCCAACTTCTATATATCATTTTTATATCACGATGAAGTCTTATTCATTAAATTGTATATTAAATATTTTAATAAAATTGCACCCGAGACATATTTATCAAATATTATTTTTCTTAAATTAAGATCTCATTTTTAAACAAATCAACCCAACCTTTTATTTATAATTCGCCTGGATTAGAGTAGAATTTAGACCTTCTCTGTGGATCGACTCGTACTTGCATAGGTACTACAATCGTACACCGTGCACTTGCAGTTTTTATTACTTGAAATTTTATTGCACTGATTGATTCCAATCTTAAACTGCTTATCATATTGTGTTGTTATTTTAGTGCTTTGAAATTTTCCATCAAGTTTTTGGCGCCGTTGCCGGGGAAGGTTTCTATTTTCTGCTTAATTCTTTGGATTATTTAGATTAAGTATTTATAAAAAAAATATAATTATATATAATTAACTGTTTAATAAATTTTCAAAATCTATTTTGCTCTAAATTATAAGTGAAAGCAACTATGGATTTTTTAAAAATTAAGTAAGATGAATTATTAGCTAGTTTGCATAATTTTGAATTACAATCAAGTTAATAATATTAACGACTCTTGTTATCAAAATCAATTTTATTATCAAGAACATAAGAATGAGTGTAATCTTCAAGAATATAGATTCGATCATTATCATAGTGAACATTATTATAATAATGATCAAACAAATTTGAATCTCAAAAGAGAACTTCAAAATTTAATTAGAAGTAATAATAAAAGGATACTTGCGCGCTACTTCTAATTAAATTTTGAAGTTCTCTTTAAAAAAAATATTAGAATTTCATAATAATATTCTTATAAATAAAATTCTGAAAATGTATGGAAAATTTAGATTGTATCAATCAAAATTGCAGCAAATATTATGGACAGGTCCTTTTCGTGTTAAGGTTATCTTTTAAATTTTATGAATAATTGAATGTAAAGGCTCATACATTATATGATCCTTCATAATTCACCATAGAAATAATCATTTTATTTAAAAAAAAATTGTATTTTGTGGTTTACTGCTATATTGCTCGAGGACGAGCACAAAAATAAGTGTGGAGGGGGAAGATTCACTTCATAATTTTCTATAAAAAATTGCATTTTTTTCCCTCTATGTTTTTTTATTAACACTTAGTAAATATAAAGTCAATAATAACCATCAGTAATCAGGTATTAGTAGAGTATATATCTCATTTATGCGTACTTAATTTTTAGTTGAGAAGAGCCCACATTAGAAGATTTTGAGTGAAATAATCAATTGAATAATATGATTTCTTTTATTTCTAGCAGACCATTATTTGAATTCTTTTTATGAGTTGTGTAATCCGGATTATAGTTTAAGATAAAGATAATAAATCGTGTTGATTAATCCACTTAAGATTGATTAAGTGAACAATTATATTTTATTCATAAAGATAACAACCTGTCACTTGACTCCACGACTACATTAGTTAGCTATCCCAGTTAAATAATTTCTTTGACATTTTGTTCCCTTATAATTGTTCTTCGTCTGTTGTTTTCAATATAATATGAGGTCAAAAAAAAAAATTTAAAAGTCCTAGCACTACCATGGTCCCTGATAAGCCCTAATAGGCATTGTGGGCTATGGCACCTAGGTAATTAAAAGATCTCCCCTAGCACTACTCTAGTCCCTGATAAGCCCTAATAGGCATTGTGGGCTATAACACCTAGGAATTATTTTTGAGAACTTAAATAAATGTTATAAGAACTCTTTGGTTTACTCCTTCACTAGCTCTACCTCAGTGTCTGATAAGACCTAATGGGCATTATATGTTGAGGCACCTACGGAGCTATCTTATACTATTATTGGGGAACATTTTGCTTTTAGTTTTTTCTAGAATCATAACTTATGTTAATGTCTTCATGAAGCTCACGTGATAAAATGATCGTCTTTATGACTTTAATATACTTATTCTACGATTTCAATATTAAGAGAATTTTTTAACATGTCTTTACAATTTTGTCTTTTGCACTAACTTAGGTTATTTTTCTCATAAATTGAGCTTATTTATAACCTCTAGATTAAGAGATTGAATAAAAAAACAATTGATTTAAAAGTGAATCACTAATGTTATAAAAATTGCTCTCTCACATAGAATTGTGGACGTAATATCTAAGAAATATATTTAATTAATATTTGTTTAAAGGGTCAGAAAATTTGAATGTGTATTTATCAAAGTGTGTTTAGATCTAAAGCCTTAAAAATGAAATTATTTGTCCATGTTCGTTTATGAATTCCAATGTTATCTTATGAAATATTTATATATTCATGTACTTGCAAACTACGGTGTGAATTTTGTGGGTGTAATTCACTGAAAACCCTCATGAGACACAACTTGTCCACTAGGGTAACCTAAGGGTTTAAAGGCTTATTGCACGTGCTAAGTGCAATCGTATATTCTACGAAAAGAATACTTATCTAGTTATTTTTGCTCGGGACGAGCAAATCCTTAAGTGTGGAGGGGTGATGAAATCACCAAAACACATTTATTTTATTATTGTTTATGTCAAATTTTATTTAAAATGATGCTTTTCATGGTATTTGTTTGTTTTTATGTGCAGATTACAAAGAATACACGCGTCGATGAATATTGGAGCAATGCGTCAAAATTCTAGCTTCGAACGACCATCTACAATTCTGATGTACGCCAATCCATACAACAACATGACGTCATTTAGTCAAAATGCCTGAAAAATACTAAATTAAACTCCGCGTTGTAACGGTATTTTAATCGTGCCAATGTCACACTGATAAGCAATTCAGCGCCGCATAGCGCTGAATTATTTATTCAGCCCCATGTACATGGCGCTGAATTATTTATTCAGCCACACGTAATGGCGCTGAAAAATAATTCAGCCTCTAATGGCGCTGAGTTAATTTCAGCACTAAATTAGCATATGGGGTGCTGAATTAAATGGGGGCTAATTTCATGGGCTGAAACAGTGAAACGCTTATTCAGTGTTTATTTCTTTCCTGCTTTTTTTTATTATTGAGTTTTGGGAGGGAATTGTTCTATAAATACCCCTCATTTGTGATAAAGAGAGGAGGAGAACTTTTTTGGGAGCTGAAAATATATTCTACTAGCATAGTTTTTGTGAGTTTACGAGAGACATTGTCTAAGAAGAGGAAGCTTATGTATGCGCTTCGCGCAAGTTTGTAAGTCTTTATTTTTTAATCAATAAAATTCTTAATTTTCTTCTTTATTCTTTCATGATGATCTCTCCCATAATATTTGTACAACAAATCATGCGTGTGTAGTTTATTTTTGTTTCGGATGCAACATAATTATTTATTTAATTATATGATTGTTATAATTCTTCATCGCTCAATCATATTTATATCCAAAAATTGTAAAAAGAAGCTTTGATATTTTGTGTAGCCTAATGCGCATATTGCATTCCTACGAAAGTTCACTGTCATATAGCGTGAGTGCATACAAAATATTCTTAGTGATTTAAGCAAACTTTTGAACTCATTCTTGAAGCTCTAAATCATGTTTTATCACTTAAGATTTTGTCTTAGTTTGCTCGCATATATCACATGCTTAAGAAATTTTGATGTAATATGTGGAAAGCGATTAATATAAAAATATTTTTGTGAATTATAAAATAACAAGATCTTTATTCGCACCCCAACTTATATATATCATTTTTATATCACGATGAAGTCTTATTCATTAAATCATATATTAAATATTTTAATAAAATTGCACCCGAGACATATTTATCAAATATTATTTTTCTTAAATTATGATCTCATTTTTAAACAAATCAACCCAATCTTTTATTTATAATTCGCCTGGATTAGAGTAGAATTTAGACCTTCTCTGTAGATCGACTCGTACTTGTATAGGTACTACAATCGTACACCGTGCACTTGCGGTTTTTATTACTTGGAATTTTTTTGTACTGATTGATTCCAATCTTAAACTGCTTATCATATTGTGTTGTTATTTTAGTGCTTCGAAATTTCCCATCAGCTTCTTACCCTTAATTATCTCATAAGGAGTCTTATTGGATCTTATTGATGTGCTCTATTTTGCACATGACATGCAGTGTTGACTGCCTCAGCCTAAAGGTATTCTAGGAGTGAGGAGTCACTTACCATGGTCCTACCAGCTTCAATGAGTGTTTTATTTTTCCTCTCAGTCACCCCATTCTGTTGGGGTGTTCTGGGATAAGAAAACTCATGTAAGATACCTTCTTGTTCACATAATTTGGTCATTGACCCAGACTAAAATTCAGTTCCATGATCACTTCTGATTTTGACCACAAAACTGTTAATTTCATTTTAAATTTGTTTGACAAAATTCTTGAATGTACTTAGGGTATCAGACTCATGTTTTAAAAAGAACACCCAGGCAAATCTAGAGTGATCATCAACAATAACTAGTGTATAAGCCATTCCTCCTAAGCTGTGATCTGTCATAGGACCAAATAAGTCCATGTGCAGTAGGTATAAGTACCTAGTGGATTCTTTGTCCTATATGCTTTTGAATGAAGATCTTGTTTGTTTACCCATTTAGCATGCATGACAAGGAGTCATCTCTAAGCAATCCAACTTAGGATCATCCCTTACAGAGTTTTCTATCATTAATTTCTTGAGAGACTTGTAGTTAATGTGGGCTAGTCTCTTATGCCACATTTACACAAGCAGACATTCCATCATTTGCTACAAGACATATAGGCTCATTCTTTCTAATGCAAATGAAATTTCAACAATAATTATTGCCACTTCTAGTGCCTGTAAGGATGGATTCATTCTCAGAGTCCTTGATCAGGCACGTATCCTTGTGGAATGAAATAGCATATCCCAAGTCACATAGTTGACGTATGCTTATAAGTTTATGTTGTAACCCTTCAACATAAGCTACTCTTGTGGTAATGATACTACCATTTGTGATCTTACAATAGCCCTTGACTACACCTCTGTCAGATCCTCCAAATTTAACTTTGGGTCCAACTTCTACAGGTGTAAACTCCTTCAATAGGCTTCTTATTCCAGTTATGTGCATGGAACATCCACTGTCCAAGTACCGCAGAGGAGTCTTGGTGATTTTTGTACATACTTGCAAGATAGCTATACTTCCTTAGGAACCCAGTCTCTCTTGGGTCCTAGGTGCTTGTTAGAGAGTGATTTAGTAGCCTTCTTTCTAGTTTCCATGTGGTAATGATTCTGAACAGTTGGGTTGAACCAATAGTCTAAGGCAAAATACCCTACTTTTCCACAACACCAACATTCAAATCTATTGTATCTAGATTTTCTTGTAGTATTTGAACTGACTGGGTTAGGCTGTTGATTGATAGCTAACCTTCCCTTCTTGGAAGCTGAAGGGTTTCCCTAGCATGACAATTTCTGAAAGCCTTCACTAAGGGATTCTTTTGGGGTGCAGATAGTGCACTCTTCCCAAGGAATGTTTGTCTCTTGCTTATCCAGGTAGAAGGGAGCTTAAGACCACTGTCTATCTTCTGGTTTTCTTTGCATCTATAAATGCTATTGTGATCATATGAATTTGTAGGTATGATCATTTTTCTAAAGATTGACTTTCCTTGGGTAGATTTCACATTCTTTTCACCTTGAGTGTAGCCCAAACCTTCCTTATTTGTTTTTGAAAAGCTATCAATCAAGGGAAGAACTGCTTGTGGCTTGAAATAACTAGCCACAATTTTATTTTCCTTTAAGAGCTTATCCTCTAGCTCTTTGATTCTAATGTTCTTATGCTTAATGACTTTAGTCAAAGTGCTAGCGCTCAGTGGAGAGATTGATAATTTGGTCCTATCTTGAGCTAGCTATGTTACTTTCTCAAGTAGTCCATCTCTCTTGCAACTCAAGGAGATGATCTCTACAGCTTGTGCTTTACAAAGAGCTTTTTCTTTCTTAAGAGCATCAAGCAATTCACCAAATTTCTCAATATAATCAGTGTCAACTTCTCTTACTATTGAAGAGGAGTTGGCATCTGAATTTGTGTCAGAGATGGTAGGAGAAGCTTTAGGAATTACCTGTTTGTGATGAATTTCATCATAACATTCTTCATCTGAGAAGGCCATGGATGCTATATGGCTATCTGATTCTGAAGAAGAGCATTCAGTGTCACTGTCACTGAGTGTTTTCATGTTCTTTGCCACAAAGCTTTTCTCTGACTTCCTGTTCTTTGAGTGCTTTCTTTCTTCACTCTTCTCTTGTCTCTTGAATAGACATTCAACAATGACATGTCCAGGCTTTTTGCAGTTGTTGCAAACAATGTTAGAAGAAGTATGTTTGCTAGTTTTGCAGTCATACCTGTCTGATCTGTGTTTCCTCCTAGACTTGTCTTCTCTCCTGGTGCTAGAGGGTGAAGCTTCATATCTTCTGTTCACTCTTCTTCTATTTCTCAGCAGTGTCTTAAGCTACTTGGTGAGCAGTGAGAAATCTTCATCAGAGAGTTCTGTGCTGGAGTTTTTTGAGGTCTCTTCCTCTGAGTCATAGATAGGTTCCACTGTCTTGTGCTTTCTGGAAGATTCAGATTTAAAGGCCACTGCCTTTTCTCTATTGTAAGCCTTGGAGTTTTCCTCATCATCCTTTCTAGTATTCAACTGCAGCTCATATGATAGGAGTTTGCCATATAGCTGTCTAGACTCCATTGCTCCTAGATTGCCAACTTCCCTTATTACACACAGCTTCATGTTCCATTCTTTGTTCAGGGATCTCAGGAATTTGTCATTTAGCTCATAGTTGGTGAAGTCTCTATCATAGGTTCTGAGCCCATTGATAATTCTGAAAAACTTCTCATAGCAGGTAGCTATGTCATCCTTCTTGTCTTGCCTGAAGGATTCATATTCCTGATTTATAAGGGATTTTCTGTCATCCCTGACCTCTTCAGTTCCTTCCATGTAAATAACCAAGGAATCTCATATTTCCTTTGTTGTTGTGCAGTGAATCAGATTCTGAAATATTGAATCATCAATTGCATTTATAATGATGTTCTTATCCCTTTTGTCCATGGTGACCAAGGCAACTTCATCCTTGGTGAACTAGGATAAGGTCTTAGGTGTAGGAGTTGTTGTTAGATCCACATGAATGTTCATGAGAACATAGGGTCCCTCTTCCACTTCCAAATACACTATAGGTTCCGAAGCTTCCATGTGCAATTTGATTCTCTATTTCGAGATAGTGATGTTCTCCTTAGTGCAGATGGGCAACTTCATTGAGCTCATTTCCTTATGATGCTTACCATCCATTGATTTAGCAGAACCCACTAAATATGTAGATCTTGTTCTAAGTTGTTAATCCTTTGAACTCAACCTAGCTCAGATACCAATTGAAAGATATGGGTTGTCTGTAAACTACACCTAGAGGGGGGTGATTAAGTATTTTCAGTATTATTTGATACTTTAAAATTTAAGTATCGCAGCATAAGAGCAATCACAGAAAACACACAAGATTTATAGTGGTTCCATACAAGACAGTGTCTAGAGGTAGTCCACTGTCCCTCCCACCTATCTAGCAATGAGCTAGACTAGGCAACTTCTCCAACTCAGATCTTTTCTCAATTAATAGATCTTAATACTCAGGTTCACACAGAAACCTACCAAGCTTAGACTTTGCAAGTCTTACAATAACTCATACCTTCAACAAGATCCTACCAAACTCAGGCTCACAAAGATCCCTACCAATCTCAGGCTCACTCAGAACCCTACAAACTCCGATCTATCACAAGATCCTACAAGCTCAGGGTGACAAAGAACCCTACAGAAAATTTTAGAAAAGTTTGATGTTGTAGAAGAAAAGACTTCAAGATAAAAGCTTTGAAATAGCAGGTCTTCTTCTTCTTCTTGCAACAGTAAGCCCAGAGATCTTGTGAATCACTAAACCTTTCTTTAGAATCTTCTCTAGACATTCAAAGCACAGCAGTGAAGTCTTCTTCTTGTTGATTATATTCTTTCTCTTCTGGAAGTAAATGTGAGACTAAACTTGAGAGACAATACTTGAGCAAGCGCATGTTCTGAAGGAAAAAATATCTCTTTTATACTTCTCTGTCATTTTGCATACAAGCCTTTATTGATTATTCCATAATCAATTTGCCCATTTGAAACGTTTGACAAAATTGGCATAATATTTCATCATAAATGACTTGTGAAAGACCTGATATCTGTTGAAAGTAATCTCTGATATCAAAGGAAAGGGAGGTTAGATCTTATATTTACTCTAGAGGGGGGTGAATAGAGTATTAAAAGTTTTTCACTTATTTTTATAGCGGAATTAAAATAGTGATATTTATATGTGTATAACAGAGTGATTACGAAAACAAATAAATAACACAGCACATCGCAGTACAGAAAATAAACACAAACACAGAAGACACAAGGATCTATAGTAGTTCCCCAATAAACCTGGGTACATCTACTCTTCTACCACCCTTGGTAGGAATCCACTAGGTTATTGATCAGGTGCCCTACCACCAATGGGTTTTTGATCAAATGCCCAAACACCAACCACAGGTTTTTGTTCAGGTGCCCTGCCACCAACCAATCACAGGTTTTTGATCAGGTGCCCTGCCACCAAAGGGTTAACTTTTGAAGGGAGTTAGAACCCTGTACAAGATGGGATAAAGAGAGTTATGAAGTTCTTCTCTGTCAACAATCTGAGAGAATACTAGTAGATTGTGTTGATGTAAAGCTCCCCCTGTCTGATAGAAAATAGTTGACAGTTGAGGATGGAGCATTCTCTTGAATGTAGATCCTCCTTGATAGCTGATGAATCTGAGAGACAAAGGTTTCTCAGATTATTATTGCTCTTGAAGATTTTGAACTTGCAGCATAATACTGAGAGAATAATGTTGATGTTCTCAGAGATTGAGAGAGTTGCTGCTTGAGGAAGATGAAGATCTGAAAGCCTTTTGACTTTTTTTATTTCTCTCGACTGTATCCTCTTTTCTTCCTTCTTGCTGTTCTGCAATAATACTGTAAATCTTCTTCTTCCTATTTCCTTTTGAGAAAAGTCTGACTGATTTGAAAAATCAAATCTTCTGAATAAGGAATCGAATAATCTGATAAGATTTTCTTGGAACTTTATCCTTTAATTATTTTCCTTTTCCATGAAAGTGTCCTTTTCCAAAATGTGTCAACGGCCACTTTCTCGAAATAAGAGAATAATAAAAGGAAAGATAATATCCTTGACTTATCTGGAATAATAGATCCGTTGCTGAAAGTCGATCTGAGTTCAGAGAAAAATAAAAATGATCCTTCTGAAATAATGAAGTGAGGAGAAATTTCGTCGATCTGAGAATTGAGTTTGTCGAACAGGATGTTAAGTTCGTCGATCTCAAGTTGGAGTTCGTCGATCTGAAAGATAATCTGCTAAATCTGCTTGGAAGAACTGAGTTCGTTGATCTGAGAATGAATTTCATCGATCTGAACATCTTGATACTTATTCTTCGAACGCAGAGCGGAGTTCGTCGATCTCAAGTTGGAGTTCGTCGAACTGAAGGATACACTGCTTAATATGGCTGGAAGAATTGTGTTAGTCGATCTGAGAAGCTATTTAGTGGAACACAGGATGGAGTTCGTCGAACTCAATGTGAAGTTCGTCGAACTGAAGAGATAAGCTGCTGACTTGCTGGAGAACTGAGTTCGTCGAGCTGAGAAGCTATTTCATCGAACGCAGAGAGAAGTTTGTCGAACGCTGAGAATTGGCAAGTTCGTCGACCGCTGAGACTTGGCAAGTTCGTCGAACGCTGAGACTTGGCAAGTTCGTCGACCGCTGAGACTTTGCAAGTTCATCGAACTAGAGCAAGACGTTCGTCGAACGCAGAATGCATTTCGTCGAACGCAGATAGCATTTCATCGAACGTAGAACCTTAGCTTTTCCTTAAGTTCTAGCTAACTTAACAGCCTAAAACCTTGACCCTTATAGTCATACAATGGGGGTCAACTTAGTCCTAGTCAATAGATAGTGATCCTAGCCCAAATCAGTAATAGGGTTGTTCCAACAACTTGTCGTTCTTGGAACTTGCAGAATATAGAAGTATTAATATTCTTCATTAAATACTGTGCAATGACTATATTCTGTAGAGAATATATCATTTATTACTCCTTGATTGGTGTGCAAGATAGGCGGCGTGCACATTCCTTGAATATCAATTTCCAAGAACGTCTACGCATTAAATGTGGCTCTACAACTGTCAAGGTGATACTATTCTTTCAAGCCGATACCGTCTTGATCAATGTAAACAGTAGATATTCTTCACGACGATATCGTCGACATACTTCCTTCTTCACGACTCTACTCGTATCTCAATGATATTGCTTCTTCTAGATGATATCGTCGAGATTTTTCTTTTTATAAGACTTAGACTTATTCATTAGGCTGACAGTCTTTCTTCAAGACGATATCATCTTGATCTTCTAAACGATATAAGGTCTTCAAATCGATGTCTGTCTACATGAACCTTTATTTATGACTTAATAAGTTATGTTTTTAATCTTCAAGGCTATACCTCTTCTTCAAGATGACATCGTCGAGACATCTTAGCTTTATCCACGATAAGCTTTCTTCTACTTTCAGGACTAGACATTTTCTTCAAGACGATATCGTCGAGATATCTGAACTTAGCTTTATCAACGGTAAGCTTTCTTCAAGACGATATAGTCAGAACTATCTCAACGATATGTTTCCTTTCTCAATGATTCATCTGCTGAGTCTTGAGATGATGTTTTACATAGTTACGTTTATCGTCTTGATACTGGTGATGTAGCTTTGGTGCATCTGTCATAACATGAACTTAAACATAACATCAAATACAACTTAGCTTATCTATACTTGTGTTCCTTCTTCAAATCTAGAGACATTGAAGGCATAATACCCAACAACACCGTGTTGTCTTTTAGGGAGGCAGTGATTAATGAACTTTTTATAGTGGAGTTAGTGTTTCATTTTTAACATTAGGAATCCATTCAAACCTTGGTTTAATATTATTATTATGCATCAAATTTCCATTGTGATTATTTTTATCTTAAGGATTATAATTGAAAGTATTTTTCATAGGAAATTTGTGAACATTTAATTTTTTGTTGGGAGAAGATTGATGTTGTAAATGATAATGATGATAGTATTTTGGAGTTTCATTTACAATCTTGTGAAGTATTTTATTCCCTCTATTTGGCTTAGTCAAATTATGAAAGTTCATATTCAACTTGCTTTTGGATTTTACTTGATATTGTGAGTGTATGTTTTGAGAATTTTTCTTTACAATTTCCTTAAGCAAGTTAACTTTAGTTTTTAATTCATTATTCTTGATTCTGAAATTATGTCTAGCTTCATTATAAGCGATTGTGCTATTCTTAAGAGTGGTAACAATAGAATCACTATGAGTTTTATAATTATCTCTTTATTATTCTAACGTTTCATCCATCTCTTTAATTTCAATTTTATAATTTTTACACATAGCACAATTAATTTTCAAAGATGAATTTTCTAGAGACAATTTATCATTATGTTCTTTTACAAAAATAAGTTCCTTTTCAAGTTTCTTGTATTTTTATTTTAATTCATTAAATTTTATACAAGGTATAATATTTTCAACTAAAGTTCCATGGGTAAAACTAGATACATCAAACTTTGATTCTACATTAACTTTTGCTTTTAAACTTTTATTTTCTATACGCAATTTGCAATTTCTTAAATTTACGCTTAGGAATATGTAGCAATTGTAATTTTGAGATAGAATTACAAACAAGAAGGGAATTTGATTTCCTTACAGCGCTTTGGGGTGAGGCAAGATTTGAACATAAAGTTCCTTTGACATCATCATCTTCCTCTTCCATTAATGATTTGCCATCTTCCCTTCCGCTTGATGTTCATTCCTTGGATTCATCAGGAGAGGAGCTTTCTCGAATACATATGCAAGTTTGAATATTCTCCAGTTCTTGCGATTGTTCTATACCTATAGAAGGAGAGTCATAAGTTCTTTCAAGAAAGTTCCAAATCTTATAAGCAGTATGTAAAGTATAAATAAGTTTGAAAATATTTTGATCTAGCGCACAAAATAGACTATTTATAGATTTCACATTTAAAACCACTTCATTTCTATTTAATACAGTTGATGGCTTTTCAATAGTAATATTCCAAACTTTTTCATCTAAAGATTTTTAAAAAAATTCCATTAACATTTTCCACCATTTATAATTTTTGCCCATAAATAAAGGTGGTGCTAAAGATTTTTCATTTAATAGAATTTCATCCCCTCTGGTGGAAGTGAGACCATGAAGCATCATTATTCCCGGTTGTGAAGCCGTTTTGGAATAACCTAGATCTGATACCACTTATTGGAACTATAGGCGCCCTTAGAGGGGGGGGGGGGGGTGAATAAGGGATTTAAAACTTTTAAAATTAATTGTGTTTATTCAAATAGGTTGACAGTATTTATAAGAATATCTCAGATTAAACACTGTAGCAAGCTTCTTATGAAAGTGGGTTGTATTTAACATGACAGATGTGAACTCTATTACTACTGCCAGGGGTAGCATTACTGCTCGGCGTTAGTGACAGAGAATGCCTTTTCATTTAGATTTTAAAGATCATAGATTGCACGACAATATTAGAGAAAAAAATAGATAATATTATTGCTTTTAGAAATCATTACAAAATCTTATCTCAATGATGCTTGAGATTGAGGAAAGTGCGTTAAACTCTTTTTGGTTTTCTATACAGACCCTTCTCCCAAGGATCGGTTGGCTCTAGGCTATCTCTCCCCAGATGAGGCCTTGAGCCGCCCCTAGATCTAACCCTAGACCTAGTCGCCATACCCAAGCGGCAAATTCTCCTTAGTCCTTGCAAGGCCCTAGTCGCCAACCACACGACAAATTTCTCCCTAAGCCACTCACGACATAGTCGCCAACACAGAGGTTATGAGTTACAAGATAATATAAAACTAAAGAAAAAAAAACTCCCTCATAAATTGAACTCGAAGATCTTATTGAAGGCGCGCCGAAGTAATCCATGGAGTTGACATGTAAGGCCTTCGTGTAGAATAAGCATGATCAATCCTTCTTCGAGTTCTTTGCATTTATGAACGACAATGGAGTTTTCTTGGCTGCAAAGATAAGGCTCTTACAAATACAGGAGTTGTGGAGTAGATGTTGCATCAAATCAGCAAATCAAAATGGAGGCATACCGCTCTTTAAATAGACTCGAATCCTAGCGCTAGCAGCAGTGCTACCGCTGGGTGGTAGCCTCTTTAGGCAACAGGCTGGCACACGGATTGAGTGATTTTTGGCAGCATTCTGGCTCCAAATTTGGCATCCCCTACTATCGTGCACGGTAAGGTTAGCGCGCCGCGTTAGATTTATCCCTTTCCTAGTTGTCAGATCTCCTTCCTTTTTTGCTCCTCAATCAGCATCATGATCGCGGGACTTCCATAAGTTACCACTGGGTGTTAGACTTACAGCGCCGCATTATGAGTTGCTATATTCAGTCCCGACGACCTTCCTTTTTCGATGAATGTTTCCTTCTCGACGATGTCTCTAAATATGCAGAAGCTACCTCCAACAGTAGCGTTAGTGCGCCGCACTAGCAGCAGATTATGGATCTGATAGGAAATTGTCGTCTTTCATTTTCCATACTCATAGAGGCTTGGAAGTAGAAGTTCTTGCACACTATAAACACATGGCAAGTATGATCAAATATAATGAGATTTGTTATTCTCAAACCAAGAGATGTGGAAAGCATGTTCCAACAGACCCCTCCTGCAACTGCCAGAATAACTTCAGATCATGCTATTTCTCGTCGTTTCTAGACTCGGTCAAGACACGCCCTAGGTTACAGGTGTGTCCTAAGGGCGTAACCTGTCAAACAATAGATTTTGGCAGTTTTCTTCCCAATGTTCTCGGGCTTTCAAGATAGCGGTTACATACCTTACACGCCCTAGGTCACGGGCGTTACCTAGGGGCATGACTTCCATAACATTTTCATTTAAATTTCGGTTGTTGCCATGAAGCCCATCCATCCAATCCTTGCTTAGTTTGGATCATTTCAAGTATAGTTTTTCTGCATTTCCTTAGTGTAACTTACTTTATGTTTTGTTCTTTTAATTCCTAGTTTAGCTTTACTTTACTTGCAATTGTACTTTTCTTTTCATAGAAATAAAATGTTCTTCTTCTTTTTTTAAATCATGTTTAGCTAATTTTATAGCATTTGATTGGTTGAGCTCTTAAGTAATTTCATTTCGTAATCTCTTTTTCATAGCCTTTGTTTTAGAAGTTACTATTTACCTTTGAATTTTATCGTATTGATTTCATATTGTCGACATATGCTTTCCAATCAATAATTTGTATTTTAGTTGATCAAGAGATTTGTGAATACGAGAAGATCGCTCAAGGGTGAAAGGAGTTACAAGCACTCCTCAAGAGAGGGTGACATAAATCTTCCGGATTGGAGTCAAATCCAATAGTGGGGTTCACTTCGTAAAGTAAGCTTAGGGGTTTTGACTGGTGGAGGGGTCTTAATCGATGAACCTAAGGTTAGTTGATAGTATTACTCGAGAGAGGTGCTATCATGATTTGAGAACCTCCACGGTCGAGTTTTTATTTTGTTGGAACAACCCTATTACTAATTTGGGCTAGGATCACTATCTGTTGACTAGGACTATGTTGACCCTCATTGTATAGTCTAAGGGTCAAGGTTTTAGGCTGTTAAGTTAGCTAGAACTTAAGGAAAAGCTAAGGTTCTGTGTTCGATGAAATGCTATATGCGTTCGACAAAATGTATAATGCGGTCGATGAACGGCATGCTCTAGTTCGACGAATTGCCCAAGTCTCAGCGTTTGATGAATTGAGGCTATCTTAGCGGTCGACGAATTGTGGCTGTCTCAGCGGTCGACGAATTTGTCCAGTCTTAGCGGTCGACGGATTTGTCTAGTCTCAGCGGTCGACGAATTTTCTCAGTCTCAGTGGTCGACGATTTTGCTAAGTCTCAGCGGTCAATGAAATATCATCTCAGCTTGACTAATTCAATTCTTCCAGCCAGTCCAACAGTTTATTTCTTCAGTTCGACGAACTTCATTCTGCGTTCGACGAACTCAGCTCTGCGTTCGAAGACTAAGTATCAAGATGTTCAGATCGACAAAAGCTCTTCTCAGCTCAACGAATTCAATATTCCAGCTAGCTTATCATATTTTACCTCTCAGTTTGACGACCTCCATCTTGAGATCGATGAACTCCAGATTGTGTTCGACGAATTTATTCAGATCGATGAAATTTTTATTTCAGTTCAGTATTTCAGAAGGATCATTTTTATTTCATTCTCTGAACTCAGATCGACTTTCAGCAACAGATCTATTCCTATCAGATAAGTCAAGGATATTATCTTTCCTTTTATTTATTCTCTCATTTCGAAAAAGAGCCCGTTGACACAATTTGAAAAAGGACACTTTCATGGAAAAGGAAAAGTATGTTGGACATGTGTGTCACATCCCTTTGTTTGAGAATAACAAATCCCATTTTGTATTTGATATTGCTTGTAGTGTGTTTATAGTGTGCAGGAACTATAGGTGCAATACTCCACAGGTAGAAGGCAGCATGGAATCAAACTTTCTGAATGGAGCACTACCGCCAGCGCTAGCGGGTAACGCTACCGCCAGCGATAGCACAAACGCCAGGCGCTAGCTCAAGATCATCTCAGCGGTTCCGTCTCAGCGGTTCCTTAACGCTACCGCCAGCGCTAGCGATACCGCAGACGCTATCTCAAGTTCGTGCACAGCACCACGCCGCCGACAGTTTCGCAACCGCTCCACACGAACGATACCGCAGACGCTAAGTACTACAGCAGGCGCTAGCTCCAAGGTCTATAAATTGAAGCCAACTTCGATCATTTTGATTATCCATCTCAGAGAGGTTGCTTGTGCCACAATTCTAGTGCTGTTATGCTGCCGAAGATGGATCTCCCACAAAAAGCTAAGGAGAATTCTAGAGGAGGACTACATCATGCTACATCCGAAGGACGATCGCTTCTACCTCACTTATGCTACATCGATCCTTCATCCTCGACTCCATAGATCTCATATAGGGAGTTTTAATTATTGTTTTTCATTATTTCCATTCCATACTTTCTTTGTAACCGTTTAGTTAATTCGCCTTGTGTTGGCGACTAGGTCTCGGTAGGACTTAGGGGGAAATTCGCCTTGTGTTGGCGACTAGGTCTAGGTGATTAGATCTAGGGGGTGCTCGAGGCCATATCCGGGGAAGGATTGGCTAGAGCGGCTTGAGGCCATATCCGGGGAAGGATAGGCTAAAGCCAACCGGTTCGTGGGGATACGAGTCGGTATAGAAAAGGAAAAATTATTTACATATGTACGCCTCCAATTTCTAGCGATATTGAAATCAATTCTTTGTAAACACCTTTTCATATAATATAATCATGTCTCTATTTGTGTTTACTTGATTTCTCTCATTTGGCGTAATCTCTATTATATTGTGGTCTTAGTTTTCAATTCTAAATCTAAATTGTTTATTTCAATCTCTTTCATCATAAAATAATTTAGTACTTGTTTCTAAAATTGCAAATCATAATTTTCTATTCATTTAGCTAAATTGTTATTTTACCTTCTCATATTATAAAACAATTTAGTAATTTTCTTAAAATTATAAAAAGAATTTTTATTCCCTTATTCACCCCCATCTAAGGGCGCCGTAAGATCAAACAAGTGGTATCAGAGGGCAGGTTATTCCAAATCAGTTTAACAACCGGGAATAATGGCGTCTCATAATCTCGCTTCTACTAGTAGGGGAAATTTTCTTATAAATGAAAAATCTTTAGCACCACCTTTATTTGAAGGTAAAAATTATAATGGGTGGAAATTTCTTATGGAAAAATTTCTTAAATCTTTTGATATGGAAGTATGGAATATTACAATTAAAATGCCCCCAAGAATTTTAAATAAAAATGAAATGTTTTTAAATGCCAAATCAATGAATAGTCTATATTTTGCATTGCATCAAAATTTTTTCAAACTAATTTATACACTTCCTACTGCTTATGAAGTTTAGAAATTTCTTGAAAATACTTATAGTCTTCCTTCTACAGAAGATGAACAAGAGGAATTCCTTATGGATCCAAGAGAAGAAATCGACGAGGAATTCCTTATGGATCCAAGAGAAGAAATCGACGAGGAATTCCTTATGGATCCAAGAGAAGAAATCGATGAGGACTTATGCTTGGAGGAAGAAGAATACAACGTCACAATATTGGACTCATTTGTTGGCAACACATCAAGCAAAAGAGAAGACGGAAATTCAACTATGGAAGAGGAATGCAAAGAAGATGTCAAAGGAATCGTTGGTCCAAATCTTGCCTCATCCCATAGCAATGTAAGAAAATCAAAAACTCCTCTTTTTGTAACAAATTCCATTTCTACATCTCGTATGCTTAAAATTGCTAAACGTAAAATTTTAAAGTTAAAAATTGCTAATTCCAAATTACGTTTAGAAAATAAATCTTTAAAAGCAAACGATAATGTAGAATCAAATATTGATGTGTTAAATTCTCTTTCATGCTCTTTAGATAAAATTCATATTCCTTGTTTAGATTGCAATCTATTAAAAGAAAAATTCAAGGATATTGAAAAAGGGCTCTTAGTTTCTAAAGAACATAATGAAAAATTGATAGTTGAAAATGATGTTTTAACTTGTAAGTTAATACAATTAAAATCTTTTGTTGAAAAATTTCAAATGTCATGTAATGAATTTCATCATAAGATTTTGAATAACAAGGATAAATTAACTTACAAAATCATTTCTAAAAAGGACCATTTTCACACATTAAATCAAAAGGAGTTTAGTTTCAAAAAGAATTATGATCCTCACAAAATTCTAAAGAGTCAATATTATAAGTCTCAATATATTTTCAATCATGACTCAAATTTAAAAACTCTTTTTCATGAAAATCAAACTATAAGATATTATCCTTCATATTATAAGAGTATGTCTATAAGAACGAGTGGAAATGAAAATTATCGAAATAAGAATCAATCATTTAAAACATATTGTAACCCACTCTTTCAACAATCACTTCTTAAGAAAGACAATCACTCTTATAAACTTTCAAAAAATCTCTATAATAAAATTCATTATGATTATCAACATCAATCTATTTTGAAAAATATTTTGAATAAACATAAATCCCAAATGAATTATTTTTCAAATAAATATAATCATATAAAGATGTCACATAATCATAATATGAATTTAAATGATAAACAACCAATGTATGAATGGAGACCCATAAAGAAAAAAGATGTATCATCTTTAATTGACAATGCCCATTCATCATTATCCTCCCAAAAGTCATCACGATGTATTTGGGTACCCAAAGGAACCATCCCACTTGGTCCCCTTTGGATACCTAAATCTCTCATTCATTAGTATCCAATCATTTGCATGAAGTAGAAACAAATGAAAATGAAATATCACTACTCTACTTCATGATATGCTTATTGTCTCTTTTCTTTTGTTTATTTTTTATTATTTTTTGAACAAACATGTTATGATCGCTTTATATATATCATGAAATATGACTTTCATATATTAAGCATAATGTTTATCAATCAAATTTGAATTAAAATTGAACATTAAGTCATATTTTTTTTAAAGTGATCTATCTCTCATCTTAGATTGTTCTTTATCCTTTTAAATCCTTTACCCATAAATGTCTTGAATTATCATCATAAATTGAATATTGAAATTATTATCAAGACTTATGAAATTATTTTAATTAATGGATTTAAATGGTTTATTAAAGGGCTTAAACTAAAAATTAAAATGCGCAACATTTTTTTATTCTATATTTGTTTGCTGCATATGATAGCCCTTATAATGAAGAACATTATCTAGAAAAATTGAAAACAAAAATTCATCTAAACGCATGTTTAATCTTTCAAAAATGCGAGTTTACAATCAAAACTTCTAACATCCATATCTTTTGATCCGCTCACCTGATTTTCGCGTTTAATATATTTTCAGAAAGAGCACAAAAATCTCCATCCAACGACAAACTAGGCATGCTCATTTGAGTTCTTTTGGGGCTATCAACTTGCCCAATTTCAACTCCGTTTTAAAAGCTATCTTAGTTTGCTTGATTTGGAAATTTTTGTGTTTATGGATTTTTTCATCACATGCTATCCTTATTATAATTATTTCATATATTAATTTATATATTATGTGTGTGATGTGTGTCACCAATGTTTGCATGTAATTTAGACCTTAGAATCATCTTGCATCATTAAGATCAAATCAAAAGATTAATCATTTCATTCTAGGTCTAAATAAAATTAATTTGAAAACTTCTCATATTACATGCAACATTATCTCCATTAATCCTATGTAATAACATTGCATTCAAACTCATCATCCTAGCATCACCTCTTATTTTATGCTTAAATTTATATGCTAGGTATAACATGTACAATGTTATTTAAATTTGTTGATAACTATGTGATTTGAAGTTATAATAGAATACTAAAAATTCCAACAAACACATAGGTTATGGATTAATCATTAGAATATATATGAATATTGTATCATAAATCATATATTAACATGCAAAACAAAAGATCAATAGATTCAATTATTGAATGCAAATTTTATTATAAATTTCAAAACACTATATATTTGATCTTTGTCTTTAATATGATTGCTTGATCATTATTTTCTAGACTTACAATTCAAACATGCTCATTCAAAAGAAAATCACCAAATCATATTGTCATAAGTCTAGAAGAATTAGAATTTACATACATCATGATGATCTAACATATATTCTATGCAAAATTCTCTATGATCATAAATCATAATTCATGTTCTATCAAGAAATATCTCAAATCAATAATAAGAATTATGAATCTTATGATAAAAATTTGAATAATGTTTTCTTTCCATTATTTGGTGTATTGATATGCTTTGATATTGATTGCATGTATCTCACATATATATAGATTCTATAACCAACCTAAGAATAATAAAAATACATCAAACTTAATCATCACTCTATTCTAGATCTATAATTTGAAATTCTATTTTGGAATACATGCAATTTCAATATTAATCTTATGACATGACATTAAACCCAAAACTCATCATACTAGCATTGTCACTTAATGAATATTAGTAATTATGCTAGTTATCACATATCGTCATCTCATAAAAGTAGAAAAACTATGCAGCTTTATAAGTCATCACATCAAACAAAACCCATAGTTTATATATCAACCCTTAGATTTAAAAAGCATAGGTTGTCCAAAGATTATTCACCTTTGACTTCATATCTCACAATAGCGGGGGCGTAGGGTTGTATGCATTAGAGACCTAACCTCTAATTCATGTCTTGTCCTTAACCGGGGAGGGTTCCAGTGGGGCCTTACGAGGCACTGGGGGGAAAGAGTGCTAGGTTGAGTGTTCTCTAGTGTGTGCATATGGAATTAACACCCCAACCTACGACATATGTGCAGCTCCTCATGCCCATCCGTCACTTAGTATGGGGCTAGGGTGTAGACATTTAGTCGGGGTAGTCTTTAATCTTAGGACATACTTATATTACTCACTGCATAAACATTTTTATTCACTTATTACTTAAATCATGCATATTTTGGGTTGTTTAATAAAAAATGTCCTCTTGTGTCTTCGTAATTTATCTTTTCATGATTAAATGATTTTGAAAAACACAAGAATTTGAAAAAGCCAAAGTTTCATGCAAATTTGATCCACCTAGAGATCTCCAAAAATTCTGAAATTTTAGCATGGAACTACTCTAAGGACACTTAATAAATATCAAAAATTTAAAATTTAAAATTCTCAAAAAATCACGTACTGTTTACCGCGCTATCACTAGCGCCGGCGCTAGCGTGGGTTTGTGAATTCTCTAATTTTTAAAATTTCTAAATATCCTTAAAAATATGTTAGTTTATATGTACTAATTTGTTTTTGAATTTCTTACATTTATTATTTTTTATTTTATTTATATTATGAAAAATCAACTACGAAAGCTCAAAATTCAAAAATACAAAAATATTTTTTTTATTTGTGTTCTATTCATATTAAAAATCAACAACAAAAATTCAAAATTCAAAAATACAAAAATATGTTTGTGTGATTTTTCTGTTTTTTATTAAAAAAAAAATTTCAAAACAAAAAAAAAACTTGAGGAGTGGAGCAGGTTTTCAGAAGAAAAGAAATTTTTGCTAAGTAAATTCGTCGAGATGTCTCGTGAAGTTCCGATGAATCTCGACGAATCCAGACAGAAGCCAAATTTCTAGTTTAAAGAAGAAATTTTTGCGTCTAAGTCTATTCGTCGAATGTTCTCATGAACTCCCGACGAATATCGACGAACGCAGACAGAAGTCAAAAAGGGAGACTTGTGAAGGAAATTGTGCGGCTAAGTCAATTCGTCGAATGTTCTCGAGAACTCCCGACGAATTCTGACGAATAAAAACAGAAGACATTTTTCAAGCTTTGGTCATTATTTTTCAATGGCTAAGTCAATTCGTCGAATGTTCACGTGAAGTTTCGACGATGGCTAAGTCAATTCGTCGAATGTTCACGTGAAGTCTCGACGATGGCTAAGTCAATTCGTCGAATGTTCACGTGAAGTCTCGACGAATGACGGACAGCCGGATTTCAAATTTATGTTTCAAGGAATTCATCATGCTTATCATATTCAAAACAAAAAAATTATATGATCTTTATTGCCAATATCAAGCATGTATGATTTCTATTATTTAGAATTATTTACAATGTTAAAACATATTCTTTCAAATTACTATGAACATTATTTTGCTTATCATGCTATGATATATCTATTTAAAGTGCATCAATTGTATTGCAAAATGTGTTGAACCAAGCTTAGCATGCCTCTAAGTATGAGTAAATGTTTTATGATTGATAATGATACATTTCACTCACTTATTTTGGTAATCAACATGTGTGTCGAAATCTAAAAATGCTTGCTTGTGTATTGTATTTTTATAATGAATTAAAACTTGCATAAGTTTATTGCCTACACTACATTTGAATTGCACTTATGAAATTTAGAAAAGTGATTAAGTTAAAAATTTTGGTTTGCAAAACAAGTGTATTCGGAGAATGTTGTCTCACAAATATGAACAAAAAATTATATATGTAGACAAATATAACTCCACCAAGCACAACTTGAACCTCCTGATAAGTCTTCATAAGCATTGTGAGGTTGAGCACCTTGGAAAGAATTGTAAAGTGTCTTGTGCAAACCTTAGTTATTACACCACTTTGTTAAAAAAATTATTATGTGCATTAAAAGTGTGTGAAAGTAATTTACTTGTGTTTTATTGTGCACTTTACTTTACATATGTCTTGTATTTTGTTGATTTAAATCAATTGTTAACATTGCCCAAAATACACTTATGTGCACATCATTATCTTTCATAACACTTCTTCTCATGAGTATTGGATTCTAATGCTTTATCTATACTACTCTTTATATAAAAATGCATTAGATAAACCTAGCATGATCTCTACAATGTTTTGGTATTTCTTGAACTTAGAATTAAGTAACATTGTAGTATAATCTCTCTTTGATATGTTCATTTCATGCTTGGTATTTTTATGAAAAACTTTGAGATTTCAAAAAGGTTAAAATATCTTTCAATTTTGAAGTAAAACTCATATTTTTACTTATGCTTTTCATGTCTACAAAAAGATGTTTATTATAATCTTCCGCTTGCTTGCAACTCTTATCTTTATCTTTATATATGCTATGCTTAAACTCATTATCATTTCATATATTACAAAAGCTCGATCATGATTTATAACTAGCCTAAAGAATGCCTCCTTACTACCCTCACCCCACCTTCTTTTGATAATACCAAAAGGGGGAGAATAATTGAAGAAATCTATATAGAGAGAAATATAGATAAATAAGGGGAGGCTAATTCATGAAATCTATCATTTAGGGGGAGTAACACATAAATTGCATTTATGTAGGGGGAGCATTAAGATAGGGGGAGTATGCACAATTTCATCATGCTTATCATATACTATAGTTGCACTTTTATCTTGCTTATCTTATCTATAAACACTATTGTTGATTTCTTCCTTAGAGGATTTGTTATTATCAAAAGGGGGAGATTGTTGGACATCTGTGTCACATCCCTTTGTTTGAGAATAACAAATCAAATATTGTATTTGATATTGCTTGTAGTATGTTTATAGTGTGCAGGAACTATAGGTGCAATACTCTACAGGTAGAAGGCAGCATGGAATCAAACTTTCTGAATGGAGCACTACCGCTAGCGCTAGCGGGTAACGCAGGCGCTAGCGCTACCGCCAGCGATAGCATTAACACCGGGCGCTAGCTCAAGATCATCTCAGCGGTTCCGTCTCAGCGGTTCCTTAATGCTACCGCCAGCGCTAGCGATGCCGCAGGCGCTATCTCAAGTTCGTGCACAGCGCCACGCCACCGACGGTTTTGCAACTGCTCTACACGAACGATACCGCAGGCGCTAAGTACTACCGCAGGCGCTAGCTCCAAGGTCAATAAATTAAAGCGAACTTCGATCATTTTGATCATCCATCCCAGAGAGGTTGCTTGTGCCACAACTCGAGTGTTGTTATGCTGCCGAAGATGGATCTCCCACAAAAAGCTTAAGGAGAATTCTGGAGGAGGACTACGTCACGCTACATCCGAAGGACGATCATTTCTACCTCACTTATGCTACAGCGATCCTTCATCCTCGACTCCATAGATCTCATATATGGAGTTTTTATTATTGTTTTTAATTATTTCCATTCCATACTTTCTTTGTAACCGTTTAGTTAATTCGCCTTGTGTTGGCGACTAGGTCTGGGTAGGACTTAGGGGGAAGTTCGCCTTGTGTTGGCGACTAGGTCTAGGTGATTAGATCTAGGGGGTGCTCGAGGCCATATCCGGGGAAGGATTGGGTAGAGCGGCTTGAGGACATATCCGGGGAAGGATAGGCTAAAGCCAACCGGTTCGTGGGGATACGAGTCGGTATAGAAAAGGAAAAATTATTTACATATGTACGCCTCTGATTTCTAGCGATATTGAAATCAATTTTTTGTAAACACCTTTTCATATAATATAATCATGTCTCTATTTGTGTTTACTTGATTTCTCTCATTTGGCGTAATCTCTATTATATTGTGGTCTTAGTTTTCAATTCTAAATCTAAATTGTTTATTTCAATCTCTTTCATCATAAAACAATTTAGTCGTTGTTTCTAAAATTGCAAATCATAATTTTCTATTCATTTAGCTAAATTGTTATTTTACCTTCTCATATTATAAAACAATTTAGTAATTTTCTTAAAATTATAAAAAGAATTTTTATTCCCTTATTCACCTCCCCCCCCCCCCCCCCCCCTCTAAGGGCGCCGTAAGATCCAACAAAGTATTAATGGATACAGTTCCAAGAAAATCTTATCTGATTATTCTATTCCTTATTCAGAAGATTTGATTTTTCAAATCATTCATATACAGAAAGGAAAAGGGAAAAAGAAGAAGTAATATAGATAACAGTAGTACAGCAAGAGAGGAAGATATAGGCGAGAGAAATACAGAAAGAAGAAAGAAAAAGCTTTACAGATCTTCATCTTTCTCAAGCAGCTCTCTCAATCTCTGAGAACATCAAAACATTTTTCTCTCAGTATTTTGCTGCAAGTTTTAAATCTTCAAGAGCAACAAACAATCTGAGAAACCTTTGTCTCTCAGATTCATCAGCTATCAAGGAAGATTTACATTCAAGAGAAAGCTCCATCCTCAACTGTCAACTATTTTATATCAGACAGGGGGAGATTTACATCATTAAATCCACTAGTCTTCTCTAAGATTATTGACAGAGAAGAACATCTTAAACCTCTTTATCCCATTCTGTACAGGGTTATAACTCCCTTCAAAAGATAACCCCTTGGTGGCAGGGCACCTGAACAAAAACCTGTGGTTGGTTTGAGCACCTGATCAAAAGCTCATTGGTGTTTGGACACCTGATCAAAAATCCATTGGTGATAGCGCACCTGATCAAAAACCTAGTGGATTCCTACCAAGGCTGGTAGAAGAGTAGACATACCCAGGTTTATTAGGGAACTACTATAGATCCTTGTGTCCTCTGTGTTTGTGTGATTTTCTGTATTGTTGTGTGTGTTTTTATTTGTTTTTATAACTAACTCAGTACATATATATATCACTATTTTAATTCCGCTATAAAAATAAGAGAAAAACTTTTTAATACTCTATTTACCCCCCCCCCCCCCCCCCCCCTTTAGAGTGACTTTAAGATCTAACCTCCCTTTCCTTTGATATCAGAGATTACTTTCAACTGATATCAGAGCACTTTCAATTGGTATCAGAGGTTGGTTAATTCTTTACAGGCTAACACCTGAATCAAAAGATCAATTAGATCTTAAGTTTTTTTAGAGTTTTTCTTTTGCTAAAAATCCATGGCATTGAACAAAGAATACTCAAGCACAAGACCTCCTATGTGCAATCTAAATAAATTTGCATTATGGAAGGCAAGGATCAAATTATATATGAATTCTATTGATGAGGATATCTTCAATGTTATTTTGACAGGACCTCCTACTCCTACAGCAACAACAAGCACTGAAACTACAACAACAAATAATGTTGTTCCACCTCCTGAGTGGACAGAAGCTCAAAAGAAGCAGAGAAGTGTTGTTGCCAAATCTATGAATATATTGGCACAAACAATGTCTGATGACATTTTTCAAAAGTTCTGGAATACACTTCAGCGAGAGAAATCTGGACCTCCCTCAACAACATGGTTGTAGGATCTGCAGATGAGAGAAAAGATAGAAGATCTCATCTAATCTCCCAGTATGAAAACTTCAAGAAGGGAGAAAATGAAACAGTAGCTAATATGTACAACAGGCTCAGCCTCATAATCAATGAGCTGAAAACTTTGGACAAAGTGATCTAAATCACTGAAGTCAATGATAAGATCCTACTGTGCTTCCCCAACACATGGGACTCTAGGATCTGGCCAATCAAGGAAGCTAGAAGCCTTAATGAGATCTCAACTGAGACCTTGTTAGGCAAGCTAAAATCTGATGAGCAGCTTATCAAATCCAGAGAAGCTGAACAATCTACTTCCTCACCAGCATCCAAGAAGGAAAAGAGCATTGCTTTCCAAGCAACTGAAGAGGAAGATAAAGCTCCAAGAGAAGTGTAGTTTATGAGTCTTCTAGCCAAGACATTCTACAAGATGGCTAGAAGAGACTTCATAAAGAAGGATTCCAGATCAAGAGAAAAGCCAAGGTATGACAAATCTAATTGTAAAGAAATAATTTGTTTTGGCTGCAGAAAACCTGGACACATTCTACCTGAGTGTCCAGAGAACCAAAAGAAGGAGAAGAGAAAAGAGAAAGAAGAGAAAAGGCACTCCAGCAAGTCTTCCTCCCACAAATACAAACACAAGGGAAGAGGCTTTGTAGCTGAAACATGGAGTGAGACAGACTCAGAATCTTCGTCCAGCTCTTCTGAAGATAAAGAAAATTCAAATGAGAAGGATCAATGCTTGATGGCTATATATGACTCAAGCAGTGAGTCAGAAGATGCCTCATCATCCAGCTCTAGTGATGATGAAGAAGAAAGAAATTTTTGCATGATGGCTATCAATGCCTCAGGAAACAATTCTGAAGAATCAGAATCTGAAGCTAACAGTGATCAGGTAATATCTACTTTTGATCTCAATTCAAATGAATTCAATGATGAATTCAAAACTCTTTGAATGGATTTAATTAAATCTGAGAAAGAGATAATCTCTCTCAGAAATCAGTTGGCTGAAATGAACCAACTAAGTGAAGAAAATGTCAATCTTAAGAAAGATTTGCCTGCCTCTAGAGAACACATTGTTCTCATTGAGAACAAGTTATCTGAAGCTAAGAAATTTGAAGAATCCCTCAATGGGAGAAGTATCAAACTGATGGACATCACAAGCACAGTGAATGTCAGACTAAGTGGAAAACTGGGCTTGGGTGCATCATCAAGTGAGCCACATCTGATTATGAAAAACATCCTTTCTACACCAGTAAAATTCATTTCTGCGAAGGGCAAAGAGACAGTAGAAATAGATAAAAACATTTCAAGCAAGGTTGTTAAGAATAAAGGAATTCAGCAGAATTCATCGAACGGAGCTCAACGAAATCAATTCATTTCGTCGAACGGAGATCGACGAACTCTAAAGACAGACCTTCAGTATAGTTATTATTCGAACGATGCTCGACGAAATCAATTCACTTTGTCGAACGGAGATCGACGAATTCATCCAAATTCGTCGGACGGAAAATTTACTGAATATCAAAAGAATTCTTATTCTTCACATACTAAAAATCCTTTTACTGAATGGATTATTCCTCCAAGGAGATATCATCCACAAGGTTATAAGGATCAGCCTGAGATGTCTTTCATTTCAGAATTTTGTGGAAAAACAAAAGGACCCAAGGTAGTCTGGGTCAAGAACAACTAGAATGTTTTCTGTTTTGCAGGCACAGGGCTATCCAAAAATAAAACAACAATGGTATTTGGATAGTGGTTGCTCAAAGCATGTGACAAGAAACAAGGCCAACCTAAGCAACTACAAGGCAAGGCTTGGACCCAAAGTGATCTTTGGAGACTCCAACTGTGGACAAACCAAAGGCTATTGACAGATCAAAGTTGGAGCAGTCGCCTTCAAAAAGGTGGCTTATGTCAAGGGTCTGAAGCACAACCTCATCAGCATAAGCCAGTTATGTGATGAAGGTTATCAGGTAACTTTTAATAATTCCTTATGTCTTATTACCAATAATAAAAACATAAATTTATTATCTGGTATTAGACATGGAAACATATATTTAGTCAATTTTGACTCTGCCAATTCAGATATTTATTTATTTATTTCTATAAGTAAAACAAATGAATTATGGCATAAAAGGCTTGGACACCTTAACCTTAGAACTATATCTAAGCTTTCTAAGGACAATCTTGTTAGAGGACTGCCTTCTGGTTCATACAAGAAGGAAGGACTCTGCAGGGCTTGTCAATTAGATAAGCAGACTAAGAGTAGTTTTAAATCTTTATCCAAGAGTGATTCACCTAGGATTTTGTATTTACTGCATTTGGACCTTTTTGGACCCACTGCAATGCAAAGTCTAGGAGGGAAGCATTACACTCTAGTTATTGTTGATGACTTCTTAAGATTCACTTGGGTGTTCTTTCTTAAGAACAAGTCTGACACCTTCAGTGTTCTGACAGACTTTCTCAGGTCCATCAAGATTGAGTGCTCTACTCTAGTTGCATTGATCAAAAGTGATCAGGGCACTGAGTTTGAATCTCTTCTGATGAGAGAATTCTGTGGAAAAGAAGGGATTAGGCAATGTTTCTCTGCTCCTAGAACTCCTCAACAAAATGGGGTAGCTGAAAGGAACAATAGAACACTTATTGAATCAACAACTACATTGCTTGTTGATGTTCACTTGCCAATATCTTTTTGGGCAAAGGCAGTGAACACAGCTAATTATGTGTTGAATAGAAGTTTGATACACAAACTTAAGGGTAAAACTCTCTATGAACACAAGAATAAAAAGCCTAAGGTTAACTATTTTAAGATATTTGGATGTAAATGCTATGTGCATAACAATGATAAGAAGTATCTCAGGAAATTTGAATCAAAATCTGCTGAAGGTATATTCCTTGGATATTCTCTTTCTAGTAAAGTATATAGAGTTTATAACAAATCAACTCTTAAGATAGAAGAGTCCATGCATGTATCCTTTGATGAATCTAATATGTTAAATGAGGAGAGGAGCACCACCTCTACCAAAAATACTTTGCAGGTACCAGCTCTATGTGAAGAGCTAAATGGACTAAATCTACAGAATGAAGAATCACTACTTCCATCAAATGAAATAATTGAAGACAGTGAAGAAGAGGATAATCTAGATCTTGCTAACAATTCAAATCAAGTGACAGCTGATCATATCCCTCAAGAAGAAAATATTGTTGAACCAACTCCAGCTGTTGATCACATCACAGTTAGAGTTCATCCAATATCTCAAGTGATTGGAGATATTTTAGCAGGTGTTCAAACTAGGCATCAACTACACCAAAATCAGATGCACACTTATTTCCTATCACAAGTTGAACCTCAATCCATAAAAGATGCAGAAAAAGATCCAAACTGGATTCTTGCAATGCAAGAGGAGCTCAACCAATTTGAAAGGAACAAGGTTTGGGATTTGGTTCCAAGACCAAAGAGCCATCCACTCATTGGCACCAAGTGGGTCTTCAGGAACAAGCTAGATGATCAAGGCATAATCATCAGAAATAAAGCAAGATTAGTAGCCCAAGGATATTCTCAGGAAGAAAGAATTGATTATGATCAAACCTTTGCTCCTGTTGCTATAGTTGAAGCTATAAGGATTTTTCTTGCCTTTGCTGCATTCAAGAAATTCAAGGTATATCAGATGGATGTGAAGAGTGCATTCTTGAATGGAGACATCAAAGAAGAAGTCTATGTGGAACAAACACCAGGTTTCATCTCTCCAACTCACTCCTCCTATGTATTTAAGCTTAATAAAGCTCTCTATGGTCTCAAGCAAGCTCCCAGAGCATGGTATGAGACCTTAGCTAATTTTCTTTTGGAGAACAATTTATGTAGAGGCATTGCTGATAAAACTTTATTTTTCAGGATACATAAAAATCAAACTCTACTAGTTCAAATTTATGTAGATGATATTATTTTTGGCTCTACTGATTCAAATTTATGCAAAAGGTTTTCTAACCTAATGCAATCTAAATTTGAAATGAGTAGTATGGGTGAATTGTCATACTTCTTTGTTCTTCAAGTGAAGCAAACTTCAAATGGCATATTCATATCACAATCCAAGTATGCTAAGGAATTAGTGAAAAGGTTTGGTATGTCTGATGCTTCCACCATGAAAACACCCATGCCCTCCAATGCTGTTGTTGACACTGATGAATCAGGGAAACCTGTTGATCAGAAAGTATATAGAGCAATTATTGGCTCACTACTTTACTTAACAACTAGTAGACCTGACATAATGTTTGTTATATGTATTTGTGCTAGGTTCCAAGTTAACCCCAAAGAATCTCACCTAATTTTATTAAAAAGAATTTTGAGATATATAAAGGGTTGTCCAAATCTAGGACTCTGGTATCCAACAGCTTCAGAATTTGAATTAACCGGATTCTCAGATTCTGATTATGATGGATGTAGAGTAGACAGGAAAAGCACATCAGGAACTTGTCAGTTTCTTGGTGATAGGCTAGTGTCTTGGTTTTGTAAGAAACATGTCTACATCAACAGCTGAAGCAGAATATATTGCTGCAGGCAGTTGCTACTCATAGATATTGTGGATACAAAATCAACTTCTAGACTATGGTATCAATCTAAATAATTCAATTATATTTTGTGACAATACTAGTGGAATATCTATAGCACAAAATCCAGTACTCCATAGTAGGACTAAACACATAGAAATTAGGCACCACTTTATAAGAGATAATGTGGATAAAAATAAAATTTGCTTATAATTCATTTCTACTGATTTGCAAATAGCTGATATTTTCACTAAACCCTTGGATGAAAAGAAACATATCTTCTTTATAAATCAGCTAGGAATGATAGATGGAGATTCAATCAATTAAAAATTAAATTTTCTACTTATCCCATCTTTTCATTGAACTGAGATCGATAAAATCTAGTTGTTCGTCGAATGGAGATCGACGAAGTCATCTAGATCGTCGAACTGAGATCGACAGAAATTTATTTTTCGTCGAAACAAGTTTTGATGGAGCCTATGTTTCTGATCTTTCCTAATAATCAAATATTTTATTTCATTTTAACTGCATGCCTACAGAATTGCTTCTCCTTCCAGTTCCTTTGCACTTGATTTCTATTTTATTTTGCAGGAACAATGACAATATTTCTTCAAAAATATTGCATCCTTCCCTACCTCCTCATCTCCCCCTTCTTCTAGGGGCCTAGCTTCAGGCCTTCCTGAAACTAGGCAGGGGGAGAAGTTTCATAAAGAAGCTACTTTTGATAGGGGGAGTTGTTTTGAAGAAACTCTTTTTTGTTAGGGGGAGATGCTTTCCTTTTTGATAAGGGGAGATGTTTTATGAAGATGCTCAAGTTTCAAGGGAAGATGTTGTATGAATAAGAAAAATCAGTTCTTGATGAAGAAGCTCACAACAGTTTTGATTCAGAAACTCAGATATGACAGATTCAAATGCAGATTGGTAGCAAGGAAATTCAGTTATTATTACAGTTCAGATCAACAAAAGCTAAAGCTGGAAAATGCAGATTCAGATTATAAAGCTTTTCAGTTCCAGTTCCAGTTCAAGTTGATTTGGTGAAGTCACCACTAACTTAAGTTCCAAATTTTATTTTAAGAAAGCAAGATTCAATTCAAAAAAACAAAGAAAAATGTTGAAGGCAAGGGTTTCTAAGCAAAGCAAAAGATGCAGATGCAAATTGAAAAATATTGTTTAATATAACAGATACAGCTCAGATAATCAAATTCAGAAAGCTGATGGCAATGTCAGAATTCAGAAAGCAAAAGGTTCTGATTATTTGTTTTGATTATTTGTTTTCAATGTAAAATTTCAAAACTCAGAGTATCACATTTTTATATCTGCTGAAATATTTAAAATATGTCAGTTATATATGCTCTGTTGTTTTGTTGTTGTTTTTTATTATTATTCAGTTTTTGTCAAATAGTATCCTAACCCAAATAGGGGAGATTGTTGGAACAACCCTGTTACTGATTTGGGCTAGGATCATTATCTATTGACTAGGACTAAGTTGACTCCTATTGTATAGTATAAGGGTCAAGGTTTTAGGATGTTAAGTTAGCTAGAACTAAAGGAAAAGCTAAGGTTCTACGTTCGATGAAATGTTATTTGCGTTCGACGAAATGCATACTGCGTTCGACGAACGGCATGCTCTAGTTCGACGAATTGCCCAAGTCTCAGCGTTCGATGAATTGAGGCTGTCTCAGCGGTCGACGAATTGTGGCTATCTCAGCGGTCGACGAATTTGTCCAGTCTCAGCGGTCGACGGATTTATCCAGTCTCAGCGGTCGACGGATTTTCTCAGTCTCAGCGGTCAATGATTTTGCCAAGTCTCAGCGGTCGACAAAATATCATCTCAGCTTGACTAATTCAATTCTTCCATCCAGTCCAGCAGTTTATTTCTTCAGTTTGACAAACTTCATTCTGCGTTCGACGAACTCAGCTCTGCGTTCGAAGAATAAGTATCAAGATATTCAGATCGACGAAAGCTCTTCTCAGCTCAACGAATTCAATATTCCAGCTAGCATATCAAATTTTACCTCTCAGTTCGACGACCTCCATCTTGAGATCGAGGAACTCCAGATTGTGTTCGACGAATTTATTCAGATCGACGAAATTTTCTCTTTAGTTCAGTATTTCAGAAAGATCATTTTTATTTCATTCTCTGAACTCAGATCGACTTTCAGCAACGGATCTATTCCTATCAGATAAGTCAAGGATATTATCTTTTCTTTTATTTATTCTCTCATTTCGAAAAGAGGCCGTTGACACAATTTGAAAAAGGACACTTTCATGGAAAAGAAAAAGTATTAATAGATACAGTTCTAAGAAAATCTTATCAGATTATTCTATTCCTTATTCAGAAGATTTGATTTTTCAAATCAGTCATATACAGAAAGGAAAAAGGGAAAAAGAAGAAGTAATATAGATAACAGCAGTACAGCAAGAGAGGAAGATGCAGTCGAGAGAAATACAGAAAGAAGAAAGAAAAATCTTTACAGATCTTCATCTTCCTCAAGCAGCTCTCTCAATCTCTGAGAGCATCAACATTATTCTCTCAGTATTCTACTGCAAGTATTAAATCTTCAAGAGCAACAAGAAATCTGAGAAACCTTTGTCTCTCATATTCATCAGCTATCAAAGAAGATCTACATTCAAGAGAAAGCTCCATCCTCAACTGTCAACTATTTTATATCAGATAGGGGGAGATTTACATCATCAAATCCACTAGTCTTCTCTAAGATTATTGACAGAGAAGAATATCTTAACCCTCTTTATCACATTCTATACAGGGCTATAACTCCCTTCAAAAGTTAACCCCTTGGTGGCAGGGCACCTGAACAAAAACCTATGGTTGGTTTGAGCACCTGATCAAAAGCTCATTGGTGTTTGGACACCTGATCAAAAATCCATTGGTGATAGGGCACCTGATCAAAAACCTAGTGGATTCCTACCAAGGGTGGTAGAAGAGTAGACGTACCCAGGTTTATTTGGGAACTACTATAGATCCTTGTGTCCTCTGTGTTTGTGTGATTTTCTGTATTGTGCTGTGTGTTCTTATTTGTTTTTATAACTCACTCAGTACATATATATATCACTATTTTAATTCCGCTATAAAAATATGAGAAAAACTTTTTAATACTCTATTCACTCCCCCCCCCCCCCCCCCCCCCTCTAGAGTGACATTAAGATCTAACCTCCCTTTCCTTTGATATTAGAGATTATTTTCAATTGATATCAGAGCACTTTAATATTTTCAAAAGCTTATGAAATTTAGATTGACGAATTATTTCACTTATGAAGGATTCTAGATCAAATGCTCTTTCTTTATCTTTTATCATTTTTCTGTACAAAATCAACCTTTTTATTTAGATAAAATAATATTAATTTGCATGAGTAGAAGTTATCAACAGACCCGTGGAATACGACACTTGATATTCATTTTTAAATATCTTATACTATGAACGATATGTGCTCTTGCCTATAGTTCGTAGAATTTGAAGAAAATTATAATATATCCTAAATTTTACGTATCAATTTCATATAATTAACATTAGGCTCCTTTGTAGCTTGGTTTTCCTAGGGTTTTGCTCATCTTTCTTTTAGTTAAAGCATAAAATCTTTTATGATCTTAAAGTCTTTTGAGCACATTATAGCTATTTAGAGCTTAGGTTCTTCATTCCACGCATAAGGGAGACTTCGTCTCCCTCCCATTTCATTTCTCTTATTATGTTAGGATGAATGGTTGTGTGTATGTCAGTATAGATGAGTGCGATAGAGTCTTGTGGCAGGTACATGCCTCGTGTAGCATTCCACTGGTGTTTGGGCCCTATTCCATGAAGGAGATCATTGGTTGTCCATTTTCTTCTCGCACGATCAGTGGACTCCTCTACGCACAACCACTGGTCGTGCGCGTTCATTTGTCCAAATTATCCCTAGCGCTCTATTATGTATGCACGAGTTGTCGCACGAGTACTGGACCTCCTTCTCGCACGACCAATGGTCGGGCACAGTTCATTATTTTTCCCTCCAAGAGCCACAACTTTTCCCGCCAGCCTAGGTTCCTTCTCGTATGAGTTGTGGGAAATCCTTATTGCACGACCACTGGTCGTGCATCTACTTGTGCGTAGGTTAACTTTTAGTCTCCCTATAAATATCACATTTGATGAGATTTTTGATACCGGTCCTTCTTCTTTCTCAAACAGCGCTCGAGCTCGCCATTTTTCCCCCAAGGGAAATGGTTCATCCTTTAGGCTCTCCCCATCATCCACGGACTACAAAGGTAAGATCTATCATTCCTCACTCTCTGCAAGCTAGGATCTCGATGAAAAAAATGTGAATGGTGCAAAATCCTTGAGAAGATGGGCTCATTGGGAGTTGGTTACATTGATCCTCTACCTCGGACGACAACCGACGATCAAGGACAACATTGAATCATACTTCGGAGTCTCTTCGCATCCACAGAATAGTCTCGAGCAATGTTTGTATTTTTATCATCATTTTCCGCACACTCGGTAGAGATTGGCTATTGTATCTTTTATTTTTGATAATGGTTGGATTCAACATGATGTGATCTTGGTTAATAACTGTCATATGTGATCTTGTGCTTGGTTATCTTCATATCCTTTTGAGTAGCTTAGGAGGCATAGCCTCTTGTTGTTGTGTTTCTCCATAAGTGATTTTTTTGAGCTATGATAGAGCGAGTGTAGACCGGGCCGCTGTGTCGTTGAGCTAGACATGAGCCGGTGAGCGATTAACTGGCCTTATCTTTTATAAGGCACAGCGAGCGAAGCGGGGGAAGGTGACCCACGGAGGTGCGAAGTGGTGAAGGCGGCCCACACTCTAGTTTATATTTCTTTTCCTACATTAGTTGTTAGTAAACAAATAACCCCCTGTGATAACTCTGAAATTAAAGACTTCAATCTCAAGTATTCTCTCGATAGATAAATCCACTCCACCACGTACCGCGAGAGATTCAATACTCAGGGATTTATTCATATTTTATTATTACATGACAATGACCGGTGCACTTTTTTGTAGTTGGTTCGACCATCAGACATAAGCTTCATATGCACATCCCAACGTAAGAGGTACAAAGAAACTCCATTATGCAATGCGGTGAAGGTTTGAGTTCTATCACAAGCACATTCTCACTTCACGGTTGACGGACATAGACAACTATAAAGGTAGTATTCGTGATGTGGTAACATCTATGGGCCAATAGAAGGCCACGAACTTAGGACTTTCGATAGGAACACCAAGGGTTTTCATATTCCCAAACCCTGCAGTAAATATGAAGCATTTCAGAGAGACATTCTTCGGCATGCATACTAGGTCAACCCCAAATGCAACGTCATTCAAAGAATCACCGAGCTGAGTATAAGACCATGGGTAGGCATCACATACCTTTCCTAAATATGCAATGATTACCAAATTTATAAATGTATTTCATGCCGGGAATAAACACAATTGACCCGGGGTTCTAGCGAACCAATGGAGGTCATTCCCTCCACTAATTAGCGGAGGAGATTCTTCCAATGCAAGAAAATCAAGAATGAAATTGACATTCAACGTCCTAAGACTGGAGAGAATGATTATTACCTTATTTTATTTCCTACTCATCATCGAAAGGTTGAAATCCATGGATGAAGATGAGCGCCCTTGGATCCTTTACTCATTGCTGGTCTCAGATCGCCAATCAGAGCTCTGATGCTCCTCTAATGGCAGGAAGAACTCCTACTCTTCTTCCTTCTCAAGCCTCTCTAACCTAAGAGAGATAAAGGGGTGGATGAAATGAACCCTAGCTAGAACCTAAAGTGACCTAATAGCACTCTCAATGAAGCCCCACCGTAAGATCTTAGGATTTCAGATCGCACAGCTTAGAAAATTAGGCCTAAACTTTTTACGCCCCCGATTGTACGAATGTGCATTTTTAAAATGCACCAGAGTATGTAAATCGACAAACGCTGCTCGGATGATCAAATTATACAATCGTGCGGTTTAATATGTGCATGATCATGCGTGTGTTAACCAACCAAAACCGCACGATTGTATTACACATGCCCATGTGGGAGACCTTATATGGGGACGTAAACAAATTTTATGCCCCAAATATGGGACATTTTATGTGGGATCTTTGGAGTCAATGGCCAGGATTAAATCCCAGGCTAATATGGATGGTAATGATGGTTTAGAAGCCTCATTTTTATCATCCCCTCTCTCTCTCTAAAGTTTGGAAAGAAAATACAAGGGTGGGAGCTTGGAGGAAGAAGAAGAGGAGGACGTTGGAGCTTCTTCACTCCAAACGATGATCTGTGGCCGACACTAGATAGATTGAGCCTAAATGATCATTCTACACACACTCTTGAAATGATCCAATGGTGGGAAGAAAATCAAGAAAGGTAAGAATCCCTCTCTTATGGGTTCTTAGGATGAGTGCTTGCATTCATTTTGTTAGTTGTATTAATAGGGGTTTTGATGGCGTCTGGTGCCTCTAATTAGAGGTCTTAAGGTAGAAATGGTAGATTGCAAACCACTGGGGCATAGGATTACGACCCTGACACGAATGCATTAGATATCCAAAGGTGATTCTCAGATTTGACATTATGGGTGAAGCCAAATTGCGGGCGATTGCCTGATTTGATGATTACTTGACGTTACATATAGGAATTCTGTTAGAAGACAGAATATGTTCATAGCATCTTTGTGATGCTCATTTTTATGAGGATTCACAATATTGGAGTTAGGGCATGATTTTTTATGTGAGAATCCTACTATTTTTTTGCAATGTTGTGAGATTGCATAAGCTAATGATTAGGTCATTGGAAAGGTAACGCCCTTAGGGACCATGCATGATGTTGTTGAATTGATTGTGTGTCTTCAGGCGTTGCCATAAAATTGATTATAATGAGAATACAATGGTAACTGACTTTATGTGTAATGCTGACGTGAAGGTTAGGGTCTTTATACATAATGTCATCGTATATGAATTGAATAATTATATAAAAGGGGTATTGGTTGTTGGATAATATATGATATATTACCACCATACCTATTAAACATTATAAAATGTTCATTCACGCAAGTGGATGACTTGTGTGTCATGTAATTTCTTAGTAGTATGTTAGACTCATACACGTGAATAGAGTGTCGTGGTGGATCCATATGTGATATCTGTTTGCATACCTAATTGTATTATAGACCCCTTTCTTCTGATGCTCAACATAGATACATGGTTGATGCTTGTGACACTTAGATTATATCTTGATATGCATGTTTATGAGTTTGTCATGTGCATACAAAGTATTGACTTGCAGGGTGATGTGGTTCTCCAGGGTCCACTAGGATGGCCGGGAGGAATGGGTTGTAATGAGGTTTATGGCCAGCTTATTGATGATTCTCATTTACTCTCACATGATATTTGGTTATAGGACAATGATCCAATGCAGAGCACGCTAGCCAACTACAAAAGTTTAGGTAATTTGTATATTTTGATATGGACATGCTTGTGCATCCTTAAGACAAGGACATTTGATTATATGTTATCATTTTATGGACACTCCTATTGGTAGATTCGTTTTCGTTGTGCTACTAGTTTAGTTATGATGAGTTGTGTTCTTATACCACTTTATAATGCTAAATTGTGATGACTGTATGTTGTGGGTGTGGGCCCAAACTAGGCCTATATTTTATGATCATTGTGATGGTTGTGTTACAAGTTATCATCCATTTTTGTTAATGACAAAGGGGGAGAGAAAACTGAGATTATGAAATATATCGCACATTGGGAGAAAATCAAAAAACTGAGATTATATCGCACTGACAATATGAAAATGAGATTATGGTTGTGTCGCCGACACTAGATAGATTGAGCTTACATGATCCTTCTACACACACTGTTGCAATGATCCAATTGTAGGAAGAAAATCAAGAAAGGTAAGAATCCCTCTCTTACAGGTTTTTAGGATGAGTGCTTGCAATCATTTTGCTAGTTGTATTAATGGTGGTTTTGGTGGCATCTGGTGCCTCTAATTAAAGGTATAAAGGTAGAAATGGTAGATTGCAAACCATTGGGGTATGGGATTGCGCCCATACATGAATGCATTAGATATTCGAAGGTGATTCTCAGATTGGACATTATGGGTGAAACAAAATTGCAGGGGATTGCCCGATTTAATGATTACATGACGTTGCGTGTAGGAATTCTATTATAAGTCAGAATATGTTCATAGCATCGTTGTGATACCCATTTTTCTATGGGGACTCACGATGTTCGAATTAGGGCATGATTTTTATGTGAGATTCCTACTATTTTGATGCAATGTTGTGAGATTACATAAGCTAATGATTAGGTCATTGGAAAGGTTACGCCCTTAGGGGCTATGCATGATGCCATTATTGAGTTGGTTGTGTCTTCAGGCGTGGCCACAAAATTGATTATGATGAGAATACAATGGTGACTATCTTTATGTGTATTGTTAACGTGAAGGTTAGGGTCTTTATACATAATGTCGTCGTATATGAATTGAATAATTATATAAAAGGTGTATTGGTTGTTGGATAATATCTGATATATTACCTCCATACCAGTTAAATATTATAAAATGTTCATTCACGCAAGTGGATGACTTGTGTGTCATGTGATTTCTTAGTAGTATGTTAGACTCATACACTTGAATAGAGTGTCGTGGTGGATCCATATGTGATATCTGATTGCATACCTAATTGTATTATAGACCCCTTTCTTCTGACGCTCAACATAGAGACATGGTTGATGCTTGTAACACATAGATTATACCTTGATATGCTTGTTTATGAGTTTATCATGTGCATACAAAGTACTAGCTTGCAGGGTGATGTGGTTCTCCAGGATCCACTAGAATGGTCGGGAAAAATGGGTTTGTAATGAGGTTTATGGTCTGCTTATAGATGACCCTCATTTACTCTCACATGATGTTTGGTTATAAGATAATGATCCAATGCAGAGCAAGCTAGCCGACTACAAAATTTTGGGAATTTGTATATTTTGATATGGACATGCTTGCACGGCATTAAGACCAAGGACATTTGATTATTTGTTATCATATTGTGGACACTCTGATTTGTAGATTCATTTCTGTTGTGCTATTAGTTTAGTTATGATGAGTTGTGTTTTTATACCACTTTATAATGCTCAATTGTGATGAGTGTATGTTGTGGGCCCGGACTAGACCTATATAATATGATCGTTGTGATGGTTGTGTTACAAATGATCATCCATTTTTGTTAATGACAAAGGGGGAGAGAAAATTGAGATTATGAAATATATCGCATATTGGCAGAGATAATAGCTTCGTGGGGAGCATGCATACCATTATATTATTCATTCATACTTATCATTTACTTACAACTCACAATGTTAAAAAAATTTGGAGTAGGATCGAAGACAATACAGCGGAAGACTTCAATCAATTTCAAATCAAGTAACCAGTGACAATAGAAGGACAAAAGATCTTTATTGACTATCTTTTTACAATGCGTTGCATACATGGCGAGACATGATTTATAAGAGAAACTTAGATGAGAAGAACAAGCAACAAACAAGCTTCTGGCGACTAGAATATCTGAGACTGCATAGACCACTCGATCACAGCTAGACTGCACAACACCCCTGAGATCATGCGAATAGAACAGATCGCTGACCTGCTAACTGTTAGACCGCCAACCTCAGACCACACAACCTGCTCCTTATTGAACTGCTAAAAAACAACACCCTGTCCGCACTTCTTGATCGCCTAGACCGCACGGTCACTAGATCACAGAAGTATCTCGCGAACAGAAGAGAATAACTGCTCACTCTTGCAAGACTGCAACTAAAGACCGCCTAACAGTTGAAGGTCGCCTGATCAACTGAGCTCGCTGCAAGCAACTCAAGAATTACAAATAGAAGATCGCCCAGACGAGACCGCTGGCGAGCTAGTTATTCAAAGCAGGAAAGAAAAGAAGAATGCTGACGGAGACCAATGGCCGCTAATAATGAATGACGACCCCTGCACCTCTATTTATAGGCAAATGAACGGATGTCGTCACCGCCTCAGAGGGATACAGTCACCTTCCTTATTTGAGCGCGCAGTCACAAGAACAAGACTGCGCGGTCTCTATAAGAACAATGTACACTTGAGAAAAACTGTCCAACTAAGATAGTTCATCTGGATCAAACCCGGCAGACCGCTCGGTCTCTACCAGAACAAGAATACTTGGGCATAAAAGGTAGATGATTACAGATCGCCAACACTGAGCACGCGCAGACCCTATGAGTACTTGAACACACCTGGCTGACAGAAGCTGTCCGCCAATACCGAGCTTTCGCAGACCACTCGAGCTCTGCGGTCTCCAAAAACAGACCGTCCGACCTTCCACTTACACTTCAAAAATTCATCACTCCCCCTTGAAGTCGTAAGTGGAAGTCAGCCCAAGTAAACTCCTCAACCGATCAAACGGTCCCTTCAACAATAGCTTCCCAAAGATGTCCGCGACATTATCCTGGCTCTGCACATGCTCAATCATAAGAGATCCCTCCAACACCTTCTACCAAATGAAATGACGTTGAATCTCTATGTGCTTGGTTCGTCCATGACAAACCGGATTTTTCACCAGTTTGAGGGCACTCCCGTTGTCACCACGAAGCAGAGTAGGACCTCGCACCTCCCTATGAATGTCCTCCACAAGCCTCCTAAGCCAGATGGCTTCCTGAGCTGCCAAAGCCTAAGCTTTGTACTCTGCTTCTATAGTAGAGACCGACACAAAATCCTGCTTTTTGTTTTACCATGAGATAACTATAGAGCCAGCCATAAAGACATATCTAGAGGTTGACTTCCGATCATCTGAATCTCCTCCATAATCAGCATCCATGTATCCATGTAGACAAAAGCCTGAGTCCTTCCCATAGAAGAGATTTAAATCAGAGGTGGACTTTACGTACTTGAGAATACTCCTAGCCTCCATTAAATGAGGTTTCCGAGGCTCCACCACAAACCGACTCACTCGGCCAACTGCATAAGAGATATCTGGCCTCGTGATCATCAAGTATATCAGACTTCTGACCAGAGCTCGAAACACTAAAGGATCAAAAAGAGCCTTCCCCTCATCACGTCGAGGTATCACACCAAGCTCTAGTGGGGTAGAGCTGCTCTTCCATCCTTCCATGCTGAATCGCTTCACAATTTGATCTGCATAGCCCTTCTAGGAGACAAGCATACCGCTCTCTTTCCTCTCCACCTCGAGTCCAAGGAAATGGTGGAGCCCACCCAAGTCCTTCATCTCAGATTTGATAGCTAACTCAGCTCAAAGTCTAGCTATCTCCATCTCAGAATTTCCCGTGATGATCATATCATCAACGTATAATATCACCAAGACCTGAAGCTCCCCCGTCTTCTTTACGAACAAGCTTGAATCAGAATCAGAAGCAAAGTATCCACAGAACTGGAGGTATTCTGCGATCTTTCCATACCACGCCCGAGGTGCTTGCTTCAAACCGTAAAGAGCCTTCTTGAGCTTACATACATGTCTTGGATGAACTTCAGAAACATAACCTAGTGGCTAATCCATGAAAATATCCTTGTCAATCTCGCCAAACAAGAAAGCATTCTTCATGTCGAGTTGCCAAATTTTCCATCCTAGGCAAGCTGCGAATGCGATCACCATCCGAACTGAAGTCATCTTGGAAATAAGGCTGAAGGTTTCTTCATAATCCTCCTCATACTTCTGAGATAACCCTCGAGCTACAAGACGAGCCTTGTATCGCTCGATGCTACCATCAGCCTTCTTCTTCAGCTTGAAAACCCACTTGCAAGTCACAGGAGTTGTTGGGAATTGTATCCACAATAGCCTAGATTTGTGAGAAGTCACCCTTGAACCAAGTTGAATTGCTGTTGTATTTGACGTTGTTTCCTAGTTGTGTACTTGCAGGTTATTATTGTAAAGTGTAAACTAATGTCAGATTACAGTGAATCATTAAACACAGTATCAAGCAATGTAATCCCTCATTGTGTGGAACATGGTGTAACATCCCCCAAACAACTAGACCCCTAGAGTGGGTTTGTCATGACTAGGTCATGACAAAACCCAAGGAAGCTTGAAGAGATCACTTGGCCTTAGGCTTGAAGGGGAAGATTACCTTGGTCTGCAAATAACAATTTCTATTTAACAAGCATAAGGTTGGACTTAAGGGCCGCACCTTAACCCTTTGACCCCACCATGACACACCTAACCCTTTGGAGGGTCCCTTAGAGCATTTAGGACCCATTGGGGTCAACCAACAGAGGCCAAATTGATCAAAGTCAAACATAAACCCAAATTGGTCAAAGTAACCTGATTAGGGTCAATTGACCCCCACCATGCCAAATTGACCCTACCTAGACCTTCCTAACCCTTAAGGGAGTCCAAAGGGTCATAAGCCACCCATTGGGGCCAACTCAAATGGTCAAATTGACCAAAGCCAACTCAAGCTTAATTTAGGTCAAATTACCCTAATTTGACCTAATCAAGCCCAATCCACTTGGGCTAGGCCCAATTGGAGTAGCCCATTAGCTTTGGGAGGCTGATAATACCAGGAGTTATTACTCAATTTCTATAAATGGTGATTAGGAGAGAGAAATCTCATTTTCTCCAAGAATGGAGGAGAGAGAAAGATAGGGATTTATGGCAAATAGCCACCAATTCCTCCTCTAATGTCTCCATTCAGTTTCCCCAATTAATTTGGAGGAGTTTAATGACCATTCCCGGCCACATAGAGGGAGAATTTGAGGAGTTTCACCATGGCCGAAAATGGCCATCAATGGCCATTCATGGCAATTGGGAGTTACACACTTCCCTTCCTCGAATTGATTTATTGAAAAGCTTCAAGGGACAGAGGGGGTTATTTTCCCCCATTCACTTGAAGGAATCGTGCAACTTGGTGTGGAGTTTGCTGAGGCACCAAGAGGCAAGGATCGTCCATAGCCAATCGGGAGATGACAAGGCAATCACCCCTCCACACAGGTCTGGTTCTTCATCTCTCTCTCTCTCTCTCTCTCTCTCTCTCTCTCTCTCTCTCTCTCTCTCTCTCTCTCTCTCTCTCTCTCTGTGGATAGATCTCATCAGAATGCTTGCAAGGATTGGGGCCAATTGGTCCCAAATCGGGTAGGCCAAAAGCTCCACTTTTGGAGCTTTAAATCCCACCTCTGTATCCCTGTTCCGGCCACTTCCGGCCGGCCAACCACCGCTATTCGCCGGCCACCCCCTCAACGAAGGTGGTGGTGGCATTGGCCAGCCGGGGCGGCACTTAGGTGGCTGGGAAAACAAGGAGGAAGGCAGCACAGGTCGGGGCAATCTTAGCCATCGGCTTGAGCATGAAGGCGACCAGATGCCGTCCAAAGCTGCGCCAAGATTCGTGCTGGATCGAGTTAATTATGAAATGATTGTGTTATAATGTTATTCCATTTTGAAATTGAGTTCATCGAACTGAAAGTTGAGTTCGTCGAACTCAAAGTTGAGTTCGTCGAACTCAAAGTTGAGTTCGTCGAACGGAATACAAGGTTGAGTTCATCGAGCTGAGAAGCAAGTTCGTCGAACTGATAGTTGAGTTCGTCGAACTCAAAGTTGAGTTCGCCGAACGGAATACAAGACTGAATTCGCCAAGCTGAGAAGCAAATTCGTCAAACTGAACCCGGCGTTCATCGAATGTAATTAATTCACTGAACTGAATTAATTCGTCGAACTGAATATGGAGTTCATCGAACAGAGAGATATTAGTTGAACCGTCTGGAGATCGGATTTAGTCGAACTGAAGCAGCGACGTTCGTCGAACGCAGAATTTTATTTTAATTAATTACTTTCTACAGTAGTTCATTTTAATTATTAAAAATAGTAGGACCACTCAAATGAACAAGTGGTCAATACCAAAGATGTAGCCCTTAGAGTCTACTTTATTTTGAAATTTGTTTCAGTGCAAAAGGAGTTCTGTAGCTCCCTGTGGGTCCATTTTGGTGGGACTGGTCCCTAGTGTAGGACAGCCACCATTTCTTGAATAACTATTGATTAGTTTATGGGATTGACTTGAAAATTGAAACCTAGGCTATTTGTACCTATACCCATAACATACCCAAAGATGGGAATTTTAGGAGAACCTTTTTCTAAAGTTTTTGTAATAATTACATAAATCAAATATTAATTAACTATTAGGTCAAATGACCTCCAATGCCCTCCAAATTTTGGTGGCAACTTCTTAGGGTTATCACATGACCCTGGTAAAAATCTCAGCCCAATTGGGACTGATTTGGTTGGGTAATTTGTCAACCCAATTTAGGTCAAATAGGGTCAAAGTTAGGGCATGGTGTATCTTGGGATATTGTGGTCAAATCTCCTCACCATGAGGTGAAACCTTGGCCACTGGTTTAGGTTCACCTAAAACACCTTCATGAGTAAGATGGGGTGGTGTAGAGGTGGATATGACCTAGGACCCTAGTTTTACCCCTTGGGGGCATATAAAGCTTTGTGAAGGACATGTGGTCAAAAGCTATAGAATGGCTATGAAATTTAGGAGATAGGTTCATGGGATGTATATATGCCCTAGGGAATTTTTAGAGGATTTTAGGAGAATTTATTCCCCCTAAATTAGGTCATAAACCCTCTAGGGAAATTTCTTATAAGAGACATTTACATGCTCAAATGGTCTTGGATGATGATGAAACCTTGGTAGTGCCTTTGTAATCATATTATAGACCTCTGGTATTTTTTGTGAAATTTATTAGATGATTTAACTAGTACTTCATTTACAAGGCACTTATTTTGGCTCAATCTTAAGAAATATAATTAAGGGTCCAAAACTCTCTGGAAAAATATGCAACTTAGTGATAGGACATTTCAGAGCACTAGAAAGCTCTGTGAATTTTTATAGGATTTTTGGAAATTGTTATTAGTAGGCTACTTCAGAACATGTGCAATTGATTCCCATAAATTGTGAAACTCTGTAATTAAGCTTTTCTGGACACAATAGAGGTCTAGTAAATTTTCCCTAATTTTGGCATAAGTATTCTTGGTAGTTCCTTCATAAATCTTCAAGTTTAGATAGATGATAAATATTAAAAACAGAGGACATTTCCTTACTGTAAAATTGTGATATTCATTACTTATTGATATTTTGGCATGATAGATTTATCTTAATTTTATGAGAGCCATATCATAAGAATACCTTACACTTCATGTTCATATTCATACTTGGCAAATATTGGAGAAATTTAAATAAATGCTAAAATGTTGAAGAAAATTATGAATCTCTGGAGTTAGTCTTATAATGCCATGATAGCCCTCCTGTAAATATCTTGAGTCAGTTGGATGAATATTTGGAGTACCTCTACTTATAAGCTTCATATAGTTAGTTTGGTCTGCGTATAGTAAAAATGTGAAACTTGGGAATTTAGGGGCCTACCAAGTGGAAGTGACATATAGTTGGTGTACATGGTCAGGTTGAAGAGATTGAAGGTCACCAAAATGTATTAGATGGTGAAAGTGTGCTTGGTGAGTTTAGGATAAGTTATGCTCGGGATAGACGAAAGATCGTCTTTCCCCTTAGAGGGTCATATCACACTTAGGGTGTAATCCAAGGGTAAAGATAAGAAGGGTAATCTCATGGGTAGATGCCAACAACACTAAGTTTCTTGAGAAAGGGAACTTTGGGGTGTCATCCCATTATAGTTCCTAGTACCGTAGCGAGCCACTTACATGGTAATCCTCGGGAAGTCCAAGATTAACCATAAACTGTAGGAGTAATATGTTGTACAAGATTAACTTAATAACGCACACACCCACACCCCGTGGTTCCGTGAGGTTAGTTTGTTTGGTCTTACGAGCGGTAGGCTCATGGTTGAAGCAGCAGACTAGTTAGTCCGATGAGCTTATGACTCAGTAATGCTTGTTGGTGCGGACGGGTTGGTCCGGCGAGCCGGTGGCTCGGAAGGTTATGATGACGGGCAGGTTAGGCCGGGGAGTTTATGGATCGGGATATAGTAGAACATGTTTGCATGTGCATGAAGGTGGTGGGTCTTCGGTATTGGACGGTCGTTCACACCGACGTCAATACGTTGACTCGGCGAGTGTGGAATTTGCACTTAGCCATAAATTCTGGTGGTTCAGCCAGTAAGAGTACGCAGATGCTCCGTGGTTTTGCGTTAAGGCGTACGATTGGTCTAGGTTAGTTAGTATGAACACCAACCTAGAGGTGGGCGAGGCCCAACCCACCGCTTTTGTTTGCCACTACGGGAGTATCCAGGGAGTCTTGCTAGCTCCAAAAAAGGGGAACTAAAGGATTGTGCGCATAGAGTCGAAGTGTGTGAGTTGCACTTGTATGAACATAGCATAAACTGCATAACTCTGCATGTCATGGCATAAACATTGCATACCCCTACCCCTATCTTATAAGTCGGTTTTGGGACTTCTTATATGATAGGCCTTGCTAAACGACCCCTTGGTCTATAGGTTTGTATGGGCATTCCTATAGATCAATGGTTACTTTTCTACTATATACATGCCTTTACTTACTGCACTTTACTTAGCCTTTACTTGTTCTTACTATGCTCTTTTACTGCTTCAATTATATATATATATATATATACATGTGTAGTGTAGACATTCCCTGTACCCTTGTCACCTGCTATTGTTTATACCCCTTGCTGTCCTCTGCTTCATCCTCCCACTCGGTGCCTAGGAGCCATTGGGGGAGGGGTAGGGAACATAAGGCTTAGTCTTTTTGACTAATGGTCAGTGGACCATATCATTTTAGGGGACCGAGGAAATGCTGCAGCACCATAGGCCGGTGCAGACAGAGGCGGGCCAGTCTAGTACAGGAGCACCAGATTCAGGATCAGTGAGTGATTGGTAGTTAGCTTCCGCGAGTGACCTTGTAGTGAGGATATGATGTACAGGGCATGAGCCATTTATTATTGTTATCTTTTTATTTCAGTTAATCTCTGTGGACATTTACCATTTATGGCTTTATATATTTCCTGTGATGTGGACTTGAGCTTTTCTATATATTCAAATATACTTTTCTTCTTCTGTGATCGATATGGTCGGCAGGATCGGCGTTTTGTAGTGGCGACCTTGCCGAGTGAGGGTGTCACCGCAAAGAGGCGGTTTTGGGCATAAGACCCAGGTTTTTGAAAGAAAAAAATGGGGTCTTACAAAGTGGTATCAAAGCAAACCTCGATCCGAAGAAAAGAAGTCCACAAACCCTGGGCCACCCCGCGCGAGTTTAGTTTGAGGACAAACTAAGCAGCGGAAGCAATGGTGTGCCCATATAGGAAATCACATGGAAAAGTCCACTTTAACTGAATCTTTTGACAAATTTTCTTTTGTAGCCTGCGACAAACCCTGCACCCAGCAGGGAATACCTCTGGCTACAAAGATCTCTTTAGATAGTCCTTTAGTCAATAAGTTAGACTCAACTCCACTAGGACACGTGACTTACCATGATAATTTATTCCATGCCCTAGTCTGAAATAGACCGTAGGTATGAATTTGGTGAAGGTACAAGGATACCCCAAAGAGGCTAGAGAAAGAGAGATTGACATATAAGCAGAATGGAAAGGGGACTGGTAGACTCAACCCTCGTACCAGTGACATGTTTACATTGAGACAACCACCATGACAAACACCAAGGGTCAGATAAGAGTCCAAGTGCAGAAGAGACCCATTTGGGATTGTCACATGTTGACCCTGATAAGGTTGTCGTAGAAGGTACCTTGAATAGTCTAAAGTTTGGAGTATACCAACAAGTTTCAGATAGAACCCCAAGTCTAAGATTGTGTGCCCAGCTAGGACGAATATAACATAATGATATCGAAGATACTTAGCCCAAAATAGATAGAGGCTTATCTTTTTGTTTATTGGGGCTTACCTTTTGTTTATTGGGCAAATTATTGACTAACTTGGGTTTCCCTTAGACATAATTTAGAAAGCGTTGTGTCGTGAAAATAATGATTTTGAAGTTGATCATATTCGATGTTACTCGGGCGAAGATGAGATTGTGTACAAGTATGTTCGGAATGATGATCCGTAGTAATACCAGGGCAATGGACAAACATCATTGATCAAGCAATGACTTAACCTTAGTTGAATCATTGGAAATATAAAGTCGCCAGGATTAATCACTTAGGGCCCGTTCGGATCCCTGGAATTGGAATTGGGAATTGGAATTGGGTAGTGGAATTCCAATTCCAGTGTTCGGATATAGGGAATTCCCGCGGAATTGGAATTGGATCAATTCCATGGAATTCAGTTTTGTACTATGACCAATTCTTAGGGGTAAAGACAGATATTCCATGGAATTCAGTTCTGTGCTATGACGAATTCTTTGGAGATCTCATCGTTGTTGCCCGATCTCGCCGTCGTCGCCTTATCTCGCCGTTGTCGCATGGTCTCGCCGTGGTCGCCCGATCTCGCCGTGGTCGCCCGATCCCGCCGTCGTCGCCCGATCTCGCCGTCGTTGCCGGATCTCGCCGTCGTAGTCCGTTCTCGCCGTGGTCGCCCGATCTCGCCGTCGTCGACCGATCTCTCCCTCGTCGCCCGATCGCGTCGTTGTCGCCCGATCGCGCCGTCATCGCCCGATCACGCCGTCGACGCACGATCTCGCCGTCGTCAGCCAAATATAATCACTAGCCAAATAATTTTCATTTTCCCAAATAATTGATTGACAAAAAATTTTCATTTTCAGGATAACGATATTGCAAAAGAAAGAAAGAAAATTCAAAATTAATTATTGTGACATTGCAATTTCAAACCAATTCCAATTCTAGAAAACCATCCTGCAACCGAACAACTGCATTGGAATTCAGACCAATTCCAATACCTGCAGGAATTGGAATTGGTTGAATTCCAATTCTGCAATTCAAATTCCTGTGAGCCGAACGGGCCCTTAGGGATGCTGATGTCCTATTCTAGAAGTTGAGGACGAAAATTAGTTCTTACAAGTTATAGTTATATCTGAAAGTTCTTATGGTTTGGGGCATTCAGAAGTGATCAATTTATGATTTGTTAAAAATCACGCCCTGTCATGGTTGAAAATTTTAACTACAATAATAGCCCTCATACCTTGGGAGCTATGATGATGAATAACCAAAGATCTTAGACGATGACTATTTGGAATTAGAATATAGTGTTTGAGTTTACTATGATAAGAACGATCTAAGTTTATCTTACTTTGGATCATCTGAAAGTGATCAAGACTAGCATATGTGGAAGTGATAGGATTTTGGTGAAATAAACGTGATGATATTTCCATGATGAAATTGACTTGTGAAAAATCTTAAGGTTTCAAAAGATTTTACCCGTATACCTTATGAATCAAACTCCACATAGAAAGTGATCGGGAGTCATCTTATAACATTGATACTAGTGTTGTTTGTTTAACATATGTTCATAAGATTCACAAGTGTACCCCGTAAATTTTGAGGATAATTGGGACGCTTGACGATCTGATCAGTTCCATCAATGGTAAGAACTGGATAAGTTGTAGAGTTGAGTTGTTTGAGTACTCGGGCGCACGTGAAGAAATAAGAATCAGAACGTGTAGAGAAAATTTTTTAGAGGTGTTGTCTACCCTTACAAACAATAACATTAGTCACCGAAGAAATGGTGTTTTCCGGACCATGTAGTTTCCCGAAAGAAAGAAAGACGTCATAAGTTTCGTGATGCACGGTGAAGGATAAGTGCAAAAGTATTTGGAGAACTACCATAGTCACGGCCTGGGTTAGAGTTGAAGTTTGAGGACATAATTATGAATTTCATACACAGGTTACCGCATCCCCACTCCGGGCAAAAGTTTATTTGGAACATCGAGGATAGGTTGACCAAGGTAGCTAGGGCCACCTAGACCCGGAAGGACGCTCCCGTTGGAGTTTTGCCTGTAAGCATAGAATATCCAGGATGAGGATCTAAAGACACTCGGCTCGGAATTTGTGGAGGATACAGATGCCCAGGTGCGACTGATTCGAGTTAGGATGCCAGAGGCCCAGAGCTGTCAGGTCAGGTATTATGATGCGTAGTTTTGTCAGGTAGAGTTCCAGGTTGGAGACTGGGTGTTCTGTAAGATACGTCTGATGCATGCAATCTCGTAGGTTCGCAGGCAGAAGAAGCTCAGTTCGAGATAGATGGAGTATTACAGGATCCTGGAGTGGATCAACCCGTTGGCTTATAGACTGGAGCTGCTGCCGGAGTTAGCGGGTTTGCATGACGTCTTCCATGCCTCCTCCTTTAGGAGAGCTCCACTACGTCCGGAGCTGCGTATTTCTACTATAGATGGCCTGGTATCCTCCGATCGATTGATTCACTTGGAGCCGGTCCAGATAGACGACACCGAGATGCGAGTCTTGTGGCGCAAGAAGGTCCGGTTGGTCAAGGTCCTGTGGAGAAATCATGGACATGAGAAGCTTATCAGGGAGCTACTAGAACTGATACAGCAGAAGTATCTGGAGCCTTTTGCGTCGGGTAAAATTAGTTTCTTAAGGGATGTTACATATAACCACTTGCGGTAGAAACCCCGCAGGACTAACCTGAATTTCGGGGACAAATTTTTTTTTGTTTATTGGGATTTGTAACATCCCCCAAACAACTAGACCCCTAGAGTGATTTTGTCATGACTAGGTCATGACAAAACCCTAGGAAGCTTGAAGAGATCACTTGGCCTTGGGCTTGAAGGGGAAGATTACCTTGGTCTGCAAATAACAATTTCCAGTTAACAAGCATAGGGTTGGACTTAAGGGCCGCACCTTGACCCTTTGACCCCACCATGGCACACCTAACTCTTTGGAGGGTCCCTTAGAGCATTTAGGACCCATTGGGGTCAACCAAAGAGGTCAAATTGATCAAAGTCAACCCTAAACCCAAATTGGTCAAAGTAACCTAATTATGGTCAATTGACCCCCACCATGCCAAATTGACCTTACCTAGACCTTCCTAACCCTTAAGAGAGTCCAATGGGTCATAAGCCACCCATTGGGGCCAATCCAAATGGTCAAATTGACCAAAGTCAACTCAAGCTTAATTTAGGTCAAATTACCCTAATTTGACCTAATCAAGCACAATCCACTTGGGCTAGGCCCAATTGGAGTAGCCCATTAGCTTTGGGAGGCTGATCATACCAGGAGATATTACTCAATTTCTGTAAATGGTGATTAGGAGAGAGAAATCTCATTTTCTCCAAGAATGGAGGAGAGAGAAAGAGAGGGATTAATGGCATTTATGGCTTAGGGAGAGAACCACCGCTTTGCGGTGACACCTTAACTCGGGAAAGTCGCCACTACAAAACGTCGATCCTGTCGGCCAAATCGATCACAAAGAAAAGTGCATTAAAGAAGACAAGTCCACAAATCAACATGAAAAATATAAAAATGTCCACATAATATAACTGAATAAAAAGATAACAAGGGTTACAATAATAAAGGGCTCATGACCTGTACATCATATCCTCACTACAAGATCACTCGCAGAAGCTAACTCCTAATCACTCACTGATCCTGAATCTTGTGCTCCTGTACTGCACTGGCCTACCTCCGTCTGCATCGGCCTTTGGTGTTGATGCGTCTCCTCGATCCCCTAAAATGATATGGTCCACCGACCGTTAGTCAAAAGACTAAGCCAATCCCCCACCACTCCCCCGGTGACTCCTAGGCACCGAGCAGAAAGGATGAAGCGGAGGAAAACAAGGGGTATAATCAAAAAGCAGATGACAGCGGATTCTGTTTACAGGAAATGTTTCTACACTACACATGTATATATATACATAATCGAAGCAGTTAATAAAGCATAGTAAGAGCAGGTAAAGAGTAAGTAAAGTGCAGTAAGTAAAGACAATAATAATAGAAAAGTAACCATTGATTTATAGGAATGCCCATACAAACCTATAGACCAAGGGGTCGTTTAGCAAGGCCAATCGTATAAGAAGTCCCATAACCGACTTATACGATAGGGGTAGGGGTTGAAATGCAATGTTTATGCTATGACATGCAAGGTATGCAGTTTATGCTATGTTCATACCAGTACTCTGTGCGCACAGACCTTTAGTTCCCCCTTTTTGGAGCTAGCTAGACTCCCAGGATACTCCCGTAGTGGCAAACGGAAGCGGTGGGTTGGGCCTCACCCACCTCTAGGTTGGTATTCACACTACCTAACCTAGACCTATCGTACGCCTCAACGCAAAACCGCGGAGCATCTACGTACTTTTACTGGCTGGATCACTAGACTTTTATGGCTAAGTGCAAATTCCACACTTGCCGAGTCAACGTATTGACGTTGGTGTGAACGACCGTCCAATACCGAAGACCCACCACCTCCGTGCACATGCAAACATGATCTACTATCTATCTCCGAGCCATAGGCTCCCCTGGCTAACCTTCCCATCATCAATAACCATCCAAGCCACCGGCTCGCCGGACCAACCCGTCCGTTCCAACAAACCTTACTGAGTCACAAGCTCACCAGATTAATTAGTCTACTGCTACAACCACCAAGCCTACCACTCGTAAGACTAAACCGACTAATATTCCCGTGATAACGGGGTGTGGGTGAGAGTATTATTAAGTTAATCTTGTATAACAATTTCTTACTCCTACGACTTATGGTTAATCTTGGACTTCCCGAGGATTACCCTGTAAGGGGCTCGCTACGGTACTAGGAACTGAAATGGGATGACACCCCAAAGTTCCCTTTCTCAAGACACTTAATGTTGTTGGTATCTACCCATAAGAACACCCCTCTTATCATTTCACTTGAGTTAAACCTAAGTGCTTTATGACACGCTAGGGAAAAGACGATCCTTCGTCAATCCCAAGTACTACCTTACCCTTAACTCACCAAGCACTCTTAATATATAACTACTTTTTGGTGACCTAAATCTCTTCATCTTGACCATGTACACCATATACATGCCATTCCCACTTAGTAGGCCACTAGTTACCCAAGTTCCACAGTTTTACTAAACGCAGACCAAACTAACTATATGAAGCTTGTAATTAGAGGTACTCCAAATATTCATCCAACTGACTCAAGATAAATACTGGGGGTCTATCATGATGTTATAAGTCTAAATCCAGAGAATCATATTTTTCCTTAACTATTTAGTATTTATTTTAATTTCTCCAAACATTTGCCAAGTATGAAAATGAACATGAAGTGTAAGGAATTCTTATGATTTGTCTCTCCAAAAATTATGATAAATCTATGATGACTAAATAACAGCAAATACAACATATCATCTTTTTACAGTAAGAAATTGTCCTCTATTTATGTTATTTGCCATCTATCCAAACTTGTAGATTTATGAAGGAACCACCAAAAATACATATACCAAAATTATGGGAAAAATACCAAGCTCTTGTATTCATCTGAAAAGTCTACTGACTAAGTTTCGGGATTTATAGAAATCATTTTCTCACTTAAATAAATACTTTAAGAAAACCTCAAATTAGATAAGTTGTGAAGTAGCCTACTGATTTATGTCTCTAAAAATTATATAAAAATTCACAGAGCTACCTAATACCTTGAAATGTCCTATCACCAATTTTCACAATTTATAAAGTAGTATTGGACCCTCAAATATTTTTCTTAAGTCTAAATCAAGAAAGGTGCCTTGTGAATGAAGTACTAGTTAAATCATTTAATAAAATACACAAAAATTAGCAGAGGTTCAAAACATGATTATAAAGGCACTACCAAGGTTTCATCATCATCCAAGGTCATTTAAGTATGTAAATTTCTCTTATAATGAATTTCCCTAAAAGGGTTATGACCTATCTCAAAGGGAATAATTGCTCCTAAAATTCTTATAAAATTTCCTAGGGCATATTTACACCCTATGAACTTATCCACCAAGTTTCATAACCACCAAGGGACTTTTGACCACATGGCCTTCACAAGGTCCTAAATGCACACTTAGGAATAAAACTAGTGTTCTAGGGCTTAACCACTTCCACACCACCCCAAACCATTAATGGGGGTACTTTAGGTGATCCTAAATCAGTGGACAAGGTTCCACCTCATGGTGAGGAGATTTGACCACAAAATCCCAAGATAAACACCATGCCCTAACTATGACCCAATTTGACCTAACTTGGGTTTACCAATTACTCAATCAAAACAGTCCCAATTGGGCTGAGATTTTTACCTATATCATAACATAACCCTAAGGAGCACCCACCAAAATTTGGAGGGCTTTGGAGGTCTTTTGACCCACTAATTAATTAATATATTATTTATGAAATTATCCCAAAAACCTTAGAAAAAGTTTCTCCTAAAAATCCCATCTTTTAGTATGTTGTGTGGGTACATGTGACTAGCCTAGGTTTTAAATATCAAGGCCATAGCATCTACCAATAAAAAGATATTCAAGAAATGGTGGCTGTCCTACACTAGGGACCAGCCCCACCAAAATGGTTCTACAGGGAGCTACAGTACTCCTTTTGGGCTGAAACAAATTTTAAACTAAAGTTGACTCTAAGGCCTACAACTTTGGTGTTGGACACTTTTTAATCATAGGTGATCTAGTATTTTTAATAATTAAAACAAACTACAGCAAAAAGGTGTGACAAAAATTATTATAACCTTTAATTATTAACTGAATCCTGCGTTCGACGAAAATAAAATAGCGCTCGGCGAACGCTGAACACATCTGTGTTTGACGAAAAGTTTACTGCGCCCGACGAAAATAGATTAAATCTGCGTTCGAATAAGTAAAGCCAGCGTTCGACGAAATGAATTCGTTCGACGAACTCTAATATCAGTTCGTCGAACTCAACTATCAGATCGACGAAATCTAAAACGCGATCGACGAAGTCTAAAATGCGATCGACGAACCATTTCCGTTCGACGAATCCAGAATATTGTTCGACGAACGCACAATTGCGTTCGATGAATGAAATGAAATAAATGTAAACATTAATACGTATATTTGACGGCTCTCTATCATCGTCCCCAAGGTATGGACGACGCGCGACAGCCCGACCTGGGCTTCTTTGCGGGGTGATTTCCCGGCCACCTACGCCTCTTTCCGGCCAGCCAATGCCACCACCACCTCCGTTGAGGTGGTGGCCGGCGATAGGTGTGGTTGGCCGGCCGGAGGTGGTCGGATCAGGATTTTTGAGGAGGGAAAAAGAGTACGTATCGCACCCTTTCGGAAGCACAATCCGAGCCCTTTTGAACACGGATCAAGCCACAAATTTAGAAAAGATCTAGCACCAAGGGAGCAGAAGAGGATCGGACCTTTGTGGGGGCTTGGTGGCGTGAATTCTGGCGAGTTGTCATTGACGGTGCTGGAGCTTTTGGTGTCATGCCGATCCTTGCTCCTGGTGCTCGATTTCTTCGGGGAAGAGGGGGGTTTCACTCCTTTCCAACCTCTGAAGATGTTAAAAGGGTCGATTGAGGCTAAGGGTGGGGAGTTACTCGGATTGCCATTAATGGCCATAAGTGGGGATTTCGGTTACACTTAGGGGGGATGAATTGTCCATCAATTAGGCTGGGAAGAAGCTGAAAACTTCTCCTCTCCCCAAGGGGAGATGAATGGAGCCATTAATTGCTCAGATTGGGGGGTTTCTCCTTCTCCTCCATTAATTCCCCCTTCTCTCTCTCTCTCTCCTGGCCGATTTCTGAAATTGAATGGCCAACTCAGCAGCATTCAATCCCCAATAGGTGGGGGCCACACCAATTGGGTCTATCTCAAGTGTAATGGGTTCAATTTGGGTAAAGTAGGTCATGTTGACCTAAATTTAGGATAATGTTGACTTTAGTCAAATTGACCAATTGGGTTGACCACAGTGGGTGGCTTAGGCTCCAATGGCCTCCCTTAAGGGTTAGGAAGGTGTAGGTGGAGCCAATTTGGCAAGGTGAGGGTGAATTGCCCCTTAATAGGGTACTTTGACCAAAATAGGGCTAGGGTCGACTTAGGGTAAATTGGTCAAATTGAAGGTCCCATGATGGGGATTTTTGGTCCATTAGGTTCCTAGTACCCATACAAGGGTAGGGGCAGGGTCAATTTGGCATGATGAGGGCCAATTGACCTTAATTGAGTTAGTTTGACCAATTTAGGGTTAAGGTTGACTTTAGTCAAATTGGCCTCTTAGGTTGACCCCAATGGGTCCCTGGGGCTCCAAGGAGACCCCTAATGGGTTAGGGATGCTATGGTGGGGTCAAGGATCAAGGTGGGGCCCTAAAGTCCAACCCTAGGCTTGGTACCTGAAAATTGCTATTTGCAGACCACTTGGGTTTTCTCCTTCTCACCTAAATTCACATGGTCTTGAGCTCTTCCAATGTTTGTCATGACCTAGTCATATCAAAACCAACTTAGGGGTCTAGCTGTTTGGTGGATGTTACAGTAATAGCCACCAATTCCTCCTCTAATGTCTCCATTCAGTTTCCCCAATTAATTTGGAGGAGTTTAATGGCCATTCCCGGCCATATAGAGGGAGAATTTGAGGAGTTTCACCATGGCCAAAAATGGCCATCAATGGCCATTCATGGCAATTGGGAGTTACACACTTCCCCTCCCCGAATTGATTCATTGAAAAGCTTCAAGGGACAGAGGGGGTTATTTTCCCCCATTCACTTGAAGGAATCGTGCAACTTGGTATGGAGGTTGCTGAGGCACCAAGAGGAAAGGATCGGCCATGGCCAATCGGGATACGACAAGGCAATCACCCCTCTACGTAGGTCTGGTTCTTCATCTCTCTCTCTGTGGATAGATCTCATCAGATTGCTTGCAAGGATTGGGGCCAATTGGTCCAAAATTAGGTAGGCCAAAAGCTCCACTTTCGGAGCTTTAAATCCCGCCTCCGTATCCCTGTTCCGGCCACTTCCGGTCGGCCAACCACAGCTATTCGCCATCCACCCCCTAACCGAAGGTGGTGGTGGCATTGGCCGGCCGGGGCGGCGCTTAGGTGGCCGGGAAAACAAGGAGGAAGGCAGCCCAGGCCGGGGAAATCTTAGCCGTCGGCTCGAGCTTGAAAACGACCAGATGCCGTCCAAAGTTGCGCCAAGATTCGTGCTGGATCGAGTTAATTATGAAATGATTGTGTTATAATGTTATTCCATTTTGAAATTTAGTTCGTCGAACTGAAAGTTGAGTTCGTCGAACTCAAAGTTGAGTTCGTCGAACGGAATACAAGGCTGAGTTCGTCGAGCTGAGAAGCAAGTTCGTCGATATTATAGTTGATTTTGTCGAACTCAAAGTTGAGTTCACCGAACGGAATACAAGACTGAATTCGCCAAGCTGAAAAGCAAATTCGTCGAACTGAACCCGGCGTTTGTCTAACTGAATATGGAGTTCATCGAACAGAGAGATATTAGCTGAACCGGCTGGAGATCGATTTTTCGTCGAACTGAAGCAGTGACGTTTGTCGAACGCATAATTGATTTCGTCGAACGCAACTCAGATTTCATCGAACGCAGAATTTTATTTTAATTAATTACTTTCTGCAGTTGTTCATTTTAATTAATAAAAATAGTTGGACCCCTCAAATGAAAAAGTGGTCAATACCAAAGATGTATCCCTTAGAGTCTACTTTATTTTGAAATTTGTTTCATCCCAAAAGGATTTATGTAGCTCCCTGAGGGTCCATTTTGGTGGGATTGGTCCATAGTGTAGGACAGCCACCATTTCTTGAATAACTTTTGATTAGTTTATGAGATTGACTTGAAAATTGAAACCTAGGCTATCTGTATCTACACCCATAACATACCCAAAGATGGGAATTTTAGGAGAAACTTTTTCTAAGGTTTTTGTAATAATTACATAAATCAAATATTAATTAACTATTGGGTCAAATGACCTCCAATGTCATCCAAATTTTGGTGGGTACTTCTTAGTGTTATCACATGACCCTGGAAAAAATCTCAGCCCAATTGGGACTGATTTGGTTGGGTAATTTGTCAACCCAAGTTAGGTCAAATAGGGTCAAAGTTAGGGCATGGTGTTTATCTTGGGATATTGTGGTCAAATCTCCTCACCATGAGGTGAAACCTTGGCCACTGGTTTAGGATCACCTAAAACACCTTCATGAGTAAGATGGGGTGGTGTATAGGTGGATATGCCCTAGGACCCTAGTTTTACCCCTTGGGGGCATATAGTGCTTTGTGAAGGACATGTGGTCAAAAGCTATAGAATGGTCATGAAATTTAGGAGATATGTTCATGGGATATATATATGCCCTAGGGAATTTTGAGAGGATTTTAGGAGAATTTATTCCCCCTAAATTAGGTCATAAACCCTTTAGAGAAATTTCTTATAAGAGACATTTACATGCTCAAATGGTCTTGGATGATGATGAAACCTTGGTAGTGCCTTTGTAATCATATTATAGACCTCTGGTATTTTTTGTGAAATTTTATAGATGATTTAACCAGTACTTCATTTACAAGGCACTTATTTTTGTCTCAATCTTAAGAAATATAATAAAGGGTCCAAAACTCTCTGGAAAACTGTGCAACTTGGTGATAGGACATTTCAGAGCACTAGGAAGCTCTGTGAATTTTTATATAATTTTTGGAAATTGTTATCAGTAGGCTACTTCACAACATGTGCAAATTAGGAATTATTTGGATTAATTATTTCAGAGAAGAAATGATTCCCATAAATTGTGAAACTCTGTAATTAAGCTTTTCTGGACACAATAGAGGTCTGGTAATTTTTTCTTAATTTTGGCATAAGTATTCTTGGTAGTTCCTTCATAAATCTTCAAGTTTGGATAGATGATAAATATTAAAAACAGAGGACATTTCCTTACTGTAAAATTGTGATATTCATTATTTAATGATGTTTTGGCATGATAGATTTATCTTAATTTTATGAGAGCCATATCATAAGAATACCTTACACTTCATGCTCATATTCATACTTGGCAAATATTGGAGAAATTTAAATAAATGCTAAAATGTTGAGGAAAATTATGAATCTCTGGAGTTAGTCTTATAATGCCATTATAGCCCTCCAGTAAATATCTTAAGTCAGTTGGATGAATATTTGGAGTACCTCTACTTATAAGCTTCATATAGTTAGTTTGGTCTGCGTATAGTAAAAATGTGAAACTTGGGTATTTAGGGGCCTACCAAGTGGAAGTGACATGTAGTTGGTGTACATGGTCAGGTTGAAGAGATTGAAGGTCACCAAAATGGATTAGATGGTGAAAGTGTGTTTGGTGAGTTAAGGGTAAGTTATGTTCGGGATAGACGAAATATCTTCTTTCCCCTTAGAGGGTCATAACACACTTAGGGTAATCCAAGGGTAAAGATAAGAAGGATAATCTTATGGGTAGATACCAACAACACTAAGTATCTTGAGAAAGGGAACTTTGGGGTGTCATCCCATTATAGTTCCTAGTACCGTAGCGAGCCCCTTACAGGGTAATCCTCGGGAAGTCCAAGATTAACCATAAACTGTAGGAGTAATATGTTGAACAAGATTAACTTAATAACGCACACACCCACACCCCGTGGTTCCGTGAGGTTAGTTGGTTTGGTCTTACGAGCGGTAGGCTCGTGGTTGAAGCAGCGGACTAGTGAGTCCGGTGAGCTTGTGACTCAGTAATGCTTGTTGGTGCGGACGGGTTGGTCCGGCGAGCCGGTGGCTCGGAAGGTTATGATGACGGGAAGGTTAGGCCGGGGAGTTTATGGCTCGGGATATAGTAGAACATGTTTGCATGTGCATGAAGGTGGTGGGTCTTCAGTATTGGACGGTCGTTCACACCGACGTCAATACGTTGACTCGGCGAGTGTGGAATTTGCACTTAGCCATAAAGTCTGGTGGTCCAGCCAGTAAGAGTACGCAGATGCTCCACGGTTTTGCGTTGAGGCGTACGATAGGTCTAGGTTAGGTAGTATGAATACCAACCTAGAGGTGGGCTAGGCCCAACCCACCACTTCCGTTTGCCACTACGGGAGTATCCTGGGAGTCTTGCTAGCTCTAAAAAGAGGGAACTAAAGGTCTGTGCGCATAGAGTTGAAGTGTGTGAGTTGCACTTGTATGAACATAGCATAAACTGCATAACTCTACATGTCATGGCATAAACATTGCATACACTTACCCCTATCGTATAAGTCGGTTATGGGACTTCTTATATGATAGGCCTTGTTAAACGACTCCTTGGTCTTTAGGTTTGTATGGGCATTCCTATAGATCAATGGTTACTTTTCTACTATATACATGTCTTTACTTACTGCGCTTTATTTAGTCTTTACCTGCTCTTACTATGCTCTTTTACTGCTTCAATTATATATATATATATATATATATATATGTGTAGTGTAGACATTCCATGTACCCTTGTCACCTGCTATTGTTTATACCCCTTGCTGTCCTCCGCTTCATCCTCCCACTCGGTGCCTAGGGGACATTGGGGGAGGGGTGGGGAACATAAGGCTTAGTCTGTTTGACTAACGGTCAGTGGACCATATCATTTTAGGGGACCGAGGTGATGCTGCAGCACCAGAGGCCAGTGCAGACGGAGGCGGGCCAGTCTAGTACAAGAGCACCAGATTCAGGATCAGTGAGTGATTGGTAGTTAGCTTCCGCGAGTGACCTTGTAGTGAGGATATGATGTACAGGGCATGAGCCCTTTATTATTGTTATCTTTTTATTTCAGTTACTCTCTGTGGACATTTACCATTTATGGTTTTATATATTTCCTGTGATGTGGACTTGAGCTTTTCTATATGTTCAAATATACTTTTCTTCTTCTGTGATCGATATGGCCGGCAGGATCGGCGTTTTATAGTGGCGACCTTCCTGAGTGAGGGTGTCACCGCAAAGTGGCAATTCTGTGCATAAGACCCGGGTTTTTGAAAGAAAAAAATGGGGTCTTAAACATGGTGTTTACTCATGTGTGATCTCTCTATTGGGATACACTTCTTTTTCAAGTCCTTTGATATTTGGGAGTTGGAAGATTTACTGGTTGTCTAGAGTGAAAGAAAGAAAAGGTTCAGAATTTTTCTAACTGTATTTCTCGAGAAATCATTTCTGGTTCTCGAGAAATCAAGTTCATTTCTCGAGAAGTCCGTTCTGTTCTTGAGAAATCCTTCTCATATTTCAAGTTCAAGCTTTTTAAAGTCATTTCTCGAGAAGTCATTTCCTTTCTCGAGAAATCAAGATCATTTCTCGTGGAGCCTTCTCCGTTCTCAAGAAATCCCTCTCAGTTGTCCAATAAAGTCTTTCTAAGTCATTTCTAGAGAAGTCAATTCCTCTCTCGAGAAATCAATTTCATTTCTCGAGAAATCATTTATGTTCTCGAGAAATTCCTTTCAGTTTTCCAGAAAGCTCTTCTAAGCCCTTTCTCGAGATGTAGCAGACCTTCTCTCGAGAAATCTTATCATTTCTCGAGAAATCCTTTTGATCTCAAGAAATAGTTTTATTTCAGACCCTGTTCTCAAAATTCATTTCTAACCGGATTCAAAATATTCTCTGTCCTTATCAGTGCCACGTGTGACGTGTTTTAAGGAAAATTCTACCTTAAAACAAGGACTTATTACCGTTAGACTTGATTGTTATAAAGGTCTTTATAAGTTTTCATCTAAACCTAATCAATCGAAAAAATCGAGAATAAGTCGCACGCCTCCTGCCATTGTTGAAGATCTTCATCTCTCTCATTCAACCGATCTTTTTGAAGGAAAAGATTCGACAGATCAGTGATCTAATTTTCTACAGAAGTCTATTGGATCTTGTCGAGTCCTAAAAGTTCATATCTGAGATTTCAACCTTTCTTCCTCAACTTCAAGCCAAAGTTTTCCAAGTCTCAAGAAGGAAGAAGATCATAGTATTTCAGATATGTACTTGTATTTTAATCATTTTCTTGTACACATCCTCAATTTCTTTGTAGGAAGTTTATCTTCCGAGTTGTAGGAGAGGTGTCTCCGAGTTTGAAGGAGCGTTGTCTCCGAGTTTGTAGGAGATTTGTCTCCGAGGTGTAGGAGTGGTGACTCCGAGGTTGTAGGATCTTTTTGATCCAACATATAGTGAAGTAGCCGAGGCTAGCCATGATGCTAGATTGGCGAGGCGGGAAAGTGGAGTACCCAAGATTGGGAAACCACTATATATCCTTGTGTCGTCTGTGTTTGTGATTTGCTTTTCTGGGTTCTTTATTTCTTCAAGTTTTAATTCCGCAAAAAACGCAGAACTCACCTATTCACCCCCCCCCCCCCCCCCTCTAGGTGATTTAGGTAGACAACTAGATACTTCAAGAGTAACACCCTTAACCTTCGGCACAAGGTCCCAAGTCTCATTCTTCCTGAGGACAGCCATCTCTTCATCCATGGCATCTTCCCACTCCTTGATCCCGGTAGTATTTTCAAAATATGATGGCTCTCTCTCTCATCTAGGGGACCTGCAAAGAAACATGAGACGAAGCTCACCAACTTTTCCCCTGTATATCGATCTGGTGGAATGATAGTCCTCTTGGACCTCCTCAAAGTTTTACTTTGATCCACCTTTTCAGCTACCTGTTCTGGACTAGCTCTCCTCTCAGGCACACTTGGAGCATTGCTCCCCCTGATTCCAGAACCAGAAGCACCTGACCCAGAGCTAGAAGCAATTGGAGCACCTAGAGAAACAGGCAACTCCACCAGAACATCCTTGGTAGCTTCTCCTAGTCCACCATCTGACCTGCTTTCTTGTAACTCCATGGAAGAGCTACCCTGGCATGATGTTAACTCATCAAATATCACATCCCTTGATACCACAGCTCTTCATGTCTCGGTATCCATGCATCTCCAGCCCTTCTTTCAGTTGTCATAACAAACAAACACTAGCTTCCTTGCTTTCGATTCTAGCTTTGTTCTAAGAGCATCTGGAACATGCACATAGCAGGTAGATCCGAACACTCGAAGGTGTTCCACCTTAGGTTTTATCTTGAACATCAACTCATGAGGGGTCTTCATGTTGATTGGACTAAGAGGCATCCGATTGATGACATAAGTTGCACAAGACATTCCCTCTTCCCATAAGGACTTTGGAATACTCTTGGCATGAAACCAACATTTGCAGGTCTCCGTCAGATGATGGATCTTCCGCCCTGCAACTCCATTCTGTTGTGGAGTGTGAGCACAAGAGATCTCTCTCCAGATGCCATGATTCCTGCAGAAGTTGAAGAACGCATTTGAGGTGAACTCTCCTCCATTCTTGGTTATGAACTTCCTGATCCGTGGGTTAAGCCGACCCTCCACTACCTCCTTGAACTCCACAAACTTTTTAAAGGCTTCCGACTTCTTCTTCAGAAAATATACCTAAGTATATCTAGTGAAGTCATCAATCAATACCAGCATATACCTGCTACCTCCAAGACTAATAGTGGCGATAGGTCCAAACAGATCACCATGAATACACTCCAATGGTGCTGTGCATCTTCTTTGGCATTTGTCGAATGGAAGGAGATGAGCCTTACCATATTGACAACCTGCACAAACATGACCTTCACTGAAGGATGACAAACTAGGCAAGCCTCTCACAAGGCCTCTTACTGTCATAGCCTTCAGCTTATCCATCCCAACATGTCCAAGTATTTTGTGCCAGATAGCGGCGCTGTCATTTGTCCTCATCTTATCAACATATGAACTTGTTGTTAACACAAACAAGTCCTTCACTCATTTCCTAACATGAGTGACGCCGGCCTTCATAGCTGACACATTCGGAAGAAACTTCACTTATGTTGGACCAAATAGAACGTGATAGCCAACATCAACAGTGTTGGTCACCGAGAAGAGGTTTTTCTTCATACCCGACACATGATAGACACTCCTCAATGTGAGTGGACCTCTATAACCGTTCAAAGAAACGCCTCCCTCATTCTCAACTTTATGAACAATATTATCAGCAGTAATGATAACATCATTACCTGAGTATGCCTGTAAAGAAGAGAACTTCGACTCGTCTCCAATGAGGTGATGAACACACTCAGAGTCCATAATCCAATCATCTTGATAGTTGATAGAATCCAAATCCCAAACACAAGCACCCGTCATAAAAGCTCCATCATTCCATCTATCTCCAGTATAGGAAACAGCTTCTTCTTTTCCTGCATCATTCCCTGGCTGAAGATTGACTCTGCAATTTCTTTTGAAATGACCAAGCTGATTGCACCTGTAGCATCTTGGCCCTTCCTTCTTCTTCCCATCACGCTTAGGAGCATTGATCCTCTCCTTCTGATATGAAGTTGAAGGTCCATCGCTAACATATGACTTCTTCTTCTTGTTAGAATAGAGAACCTCACTTTCTCCCCCAGAGATAGATATCCCAGTCATCTGCTTTGCCAAGCTCTCTTCCGAAGCAAGCAAGTTTTCAATCTCTAGCAAAGATGGTTGATTGGCCCAACCCTGCACTGAAGTGACAAAGACCACATACTCCCTCTGCAAGCCGCAAATTATGTGTCTTTTCAACCTTGCTTCTGAAATAGGCTCATTCGGGTTCAAAGTTGATATCTCCGCACATAGGTTCTTCATTTTCAAGAAGAAAGAAGAAATGGACAAATGTCCCTGAGTTGCTTTCGATAACTCATTTTCAAGAAACTGTAGCTGAGCTACGTTCTTCTTGTTGAACAAGCCATCCAAGGCTGTCCAAATCTCTGCAGCTGACCGACATCTAATTATGTGGTCAAACAACTCCAAAATGATAGCACGCTTGAGAGTGAATTCTTCCTTAGCATTTGTTCTCTTCCAAGCCATCACTTGCTCAGCATTCCCTTCAGCAGAAAGAACTGCTTGTCTATCATCAACTCTGACTACCTCTCATAAATCTTCGCCAAGAAGATAACTCTCCATGCACGACTTCCACTTCTTAAAGTTAGTCTGCGTAAGGAGCTCAATACCAAGACCTCCTGTATATCCTACTTCCATTGATATCACACTGATTAACAATAACTTTCAGAGACTCAAGCAAGATTCTGAGGTTCATCACTGCTTGGAACCTACCTCTGATACCATGTTAAAAAAATTTCGGAGTAGGATCGAAGACAATACAGCGGAAGACTTCAATCAATTTCAAATCAAGTAACCAGTGACACTAGAAGGACAAGAAGATCTTTATTGACTATCTTCTTACAATGCGTTGCATACATGGCGAGACAAGATTTATAAGAGAAACTTAGATAAGAAGAACAAGCAACAAACAAGCTTCTGACGACTAGAATATCGGATACCGCACAGACTGCTCGATCACAGCTAGACTGCACAGCACACCTTAGATCGCACGAGTAGAACAGATCGCTGACCTGCTAACTTTCAGACTGCCAACCTCAGACCGCACAACCTGCTCCTAATTGAACTGCTGAAAAACAACACCTTGTCCGCACTTCTTGATCGCACAGATTGCACGGTCACTAGATCACAGAAGTATCCCTCGAACAGAAGAGAAGAACTGCTCACTACTGCAAGACCGCAACTCAAGACCGTCTGACCGCTGAAGGTCGCCTGATCAACTGAGCTCGCTGCAAGCAGTTCAAGAACTACACACAGCAGATCGCTCAGACGAGACCGCTGGCGAGCTGGTTATTCAAAGCAGGAAAGATAAGAAGAATGCTGACGGAGATCGATGGCCGCTAACAGTTCTCGCTTATGAATGACGGCCCCTACACTTCTATTTATAGGCAAACGAACGGATGTCGTCACCCCGCCTCAGAGGGATACAGTCACCTTCCTTATTGGATCGTGCGGTAACAAGAATAAGACCACGCGGTCTCTATAAGACCAATGTACACTTGAGCAAAACTGTCCAACTAAGACAGTTCGCCTAGATCAAACACGGCAGACCGCCCAGTCTCCACCAGAACAAGAATACTTGGGCACAAAAGGTAGATGATGACATATCGCCAACACCGAGCATGCGCAGACCCTGCGAGTACTTGAACACACCTGGCTGACAGAAGCTGTCCACTAATACCGAGCTTTCACAGACCGCTCGAGCTCTGTGGTCTCCAAAAACAGACTGCCCGACCTTCCACTTACACTTCAAAAATTCAACACACAATTATTCCGCTATGAACACTACATTCTAATGTAATATTTAATTCCCAATCATCTCAATTTGTTATTTTATATGAGGTTTTTGATGCTCTCTTGATTTGAGAATAACAAATTTGGATAAGTATTTAATTTATATTTGCAAAATGTTTCATAGTGTACGGGAACATATAGAGATATGCTACTACAAGATTGGAGTATTAGGAATTGCATGCGCTTAACGAAGACAAAAAATGGTCAGCATTGGCCACACCCTCCTGCAGTAGTTGATACCTCCAGTAGTAGTTGATACCGTCAGCGGTAGTTGATGTTGCCTGATGACAGCACTCAATGTACATCGACTTGTAGTCGATGATTAGCTGTGGACTTAAGGGTTTTAGGACTGCGTGGAGGATTTTCAATAAAGAAGCAATAGACAGTGATAGTGGCTATAGCCCAGCGGCGATAGCTCAAAAAAGCATCTTGGAGCATTCCTTGGATGGTTCAAAGTCAACTTGTACAAATGTCAAGATTTTCATTACCTCCCAGCTATAGCAACTAGCTCTATACGTTAAAATACAGAGCTTTTCGGAGCAGAAAATTAGACATTACCACACGACAGTAGTGGCTAACGCTAGGTAGTAGCGTTTGCTTCATAAGAAAACTGCGACATAGAGGAGGGACCAGAGCACAGACTATTCCAAATTGACAACCCCCCCCCCCCCCAACAGTAGTGGCTAATGCTAGTCGATGGCTCTTGCTCCATATGGAAGTCCCTGCGGCAGAAAGAGGCAAAAGTCATTCGCATTTCAAATTTCAAAGCATTTGCCTTAGGATACCAGCTACCTTAGGTGATGGATCCCGGAAATATGACAGTTTCTTTTTAAACACCTCGGAATTAATTTCCTGGATGATTTTTCACAAAATTTTCTAAGAGTGTTCCCCCTAGCCATCTAAAGGGAGTAAATGTGTAATTTCTATTGATTGAAGAGAGATTTCTTCAAGGGATATCAGAATCTATCAAGCATAAAGATTGAAGGCCATTAAAAGGTGATCAAGAATCCTTCTCTCAACATTCTCTGGTAGTTCTCTCTTGAATATTACTGAGTTCTAGCTGCACCAAACGATTATCAAGCGGAAGGTTTCAATAACACAAACGCAACGAAAATGAAGTATCTCATGCCATAAAGATTGAACCTTTACAATAAGACATCATATTCAAGGATTTCTTTAGAGGGGAGACTTTTTTTATCTTATTTACATCGTAAGTTATATTTCTCTTGATTTTTTATTCGTCCTTGAATATTATAGTAGTGGAAATTATCCATTGAGATGGTGATTTGATCCGGTTAGAGCTCTAGGAAGAGTAATGGTTTTCACTTAATTTTTTTTCGATGATAAGCTTTATTATAGCTAGCAATCTAATCATTGAACGCAAACATGCTTCGAATATACTTCGACACAAATATATTTTCCTTCATAAATTAGTTGTTGCTCCGTGCTCTGAGTGAAAGTTGACAAGAAGAGCTATACGTCAAATATAATTCTACGTTAGGCTAACCAAAAATAGTTATTTTTCATCTTCTTGAGAATTCAGCATCCTTACACATGACAGACTGATCCTAGACCACTTTTAAGAGTAATCTGGTGTATCCAAATATAAATTTTTCCAATAATCTCATCATATTTGATATACGAAATTTTACATAAAATTACGATAAACATGGAGAAATTAAAAAAAAATTTATTCAAACAACAATAATTCTTACAAGTTGCTATTTTCTTTTACGCAGAATTGAAAGGAAAATTATGTTAATGTATATTTGGTCAAATAACGGGTTCGAAGGTATAACAGGTCAGTTGGGTACACGGATATCCATCCCCGTAGACACTCCTAGGATTTTCCCTATAAATACCCGCTAGGGGCAACGGAAAGTTGATTCCAACTTGATCCTCCTCCGGATACTTCGAGCAAACCTCTCACAAATTATGTAGTAAAGAAAAATAAAATACAGCTTGCGGGCTAGAAATAGACACAAAATATCAAGTAGTCTTTTGGGCTATCACAAATTCAGTATATCTCTTAAAAGACAAGTGCCTCATGGTGTTAGAGAAGTGAGCAAATCGTACTGCAAGTCACTTCACCGCACTGCGAGGCGACACCTCTAGGCATATAATCCCGGATTCGGAACCCCTGGAGTTCATGCGGGAACTCCGAGGTGGAGTTTTTTATGCGGGAACTTCAATAGCCTAGGCGGGAGCGAGCCAAGAGGAATAATCCAAGGGCTATGCGGGAACTCTTCCATGCGAGAAGCCCACGGCCCTTGGATTTAATCCAAGGGCTATTAATAGGGGAACTCCACCCTGGAGTTCCCGCACGAACTCCAGGGGAACCGAATCCTATAATCCCCCTCTTTGCCGTGTCAGCTTTCCACAGGACGAGGAAATTCTACAAAACTAACACTCAACGTTTTGCAACTAGGTCGGGCATTATTAATTTATTTCTTAACCAATTTAGTTAATCTTGAGACATAGTCCACAAATTTAAATTAAATGCTCTTACTCAGAAAACTCAGGTACCACCTCTCGTGTTGATGTATTCTCTAGGAGTATTACAAATTGTCACAATCACTCGGTCAGTTCAACTCCATTGAAATTTTCCATTTTATGTGGGAAAACATTAACAATATCAAATGAAGTGGATAAAAATAAAATTAACATCAATTAGGTAATGAATAATAGATATTGGATTGCTCGGGGAATGTGAACAAGTAGATTTTTTAAATGTTTCTACATGTTTTGTGGGGAGGTGTAACACCCAAAATTTTAACTAAAAATTTATAGTTTTACAATTTGTTTCGGTCTACTCGAGGCTCCTAAAATCGGTCTAGAATGACCGTCTTAGCCCGGGAGCGGACGAGCGCGCGATCAGTCACAGAATTTCAAGACGGTTGGCAAGAGGTCTTTTTATCGTGGAAAACCCCAGAAAGAGGTGAAAAACCACGAGGTTGGTTCGGAGCCAACCTAACTTCACTATCAGTTGTCTCTTTACAGGGCTTTTGTGAGAGATCAAGGGAGACAAACCACTCCTTATTACAATTGGGGGAGAGAGATGGAGAGAGGTGTTCGGAGGGTGACAGGCCACCGCTCTCGAAGCTAAGTCTTCTTCTTTGTTGCGATGGGGAGCACCACGGTTTGAAGCCGGTACGACCTTCTGCTTGCGTTTGGGAGATCAAGGGGTGCGCGCCTGACTTTTCGTGCACTTCGGAGGTTGATGGTGGTGTCTGGAGTGAAGAGCTCTCCGTTGTCTTGGAGGTGACGATCTCGAGGCATTCCGTGCTTGGAACGAAGCTTGGAGGAGAAGGACGAAGCTCTCTGAACCGTCTTCAAGGCGTTCGAAGATTCTTCAAGCTCTCCTTCGAAGATGATGAAGATCTTTAAGGCGTTCTCTCTCTCTCTCTTGCACTTAGGAGGAAAGGAGAGAGAAGAGAACGATGGGAAAGAAAGAGGGTTTGGGGTCTTATTTATATGCCCCAGAGGTTGTTACGGTAGTTATGCGGCTATTCGCAGGACGTAATCACCATAATTGCTATTTGCAGGCCGGTTTTATATGATTTAAGGCGCATATTATTCGGGCATTTTTCTATACGTAGCCCAGTGTATTTCCGAATAATCGAACCCAACCATAACATGGTGGTTACACTTGCCGTTATACGGGTGGTTATCCATCGATTGGAGGGTGGAGATTTCGTGGAACGATCGTGCGATCACGGTTTAAGGCCCGACCGACGACGGGGGAACCGGTCGGCGGCGGGGGAACGGCCTGCGACGAGGACGCCAACCGGCGGCGGAATCCGGCCGGCGAGGGGAGGGGCGGACGGGAGGATGGCTGGCCGAGGGGTGGCCAGCCACGGGAGCCTTGTGAGCGCGGGTGCGCGGCCAAGGCCGGCCGGCAGCACGACTAGGAGGCCGCACGACCCACTGCCGCACGCAGAGGGCGCGCGCCATGGTCGGCCGCGGGGCCTCGCTGCTATGCGCATCGCTGTAGCGCGCCTTGCGGCGGGGCGAGGCCACGACTGACCGGGGGACGGCCGCGCGGTCTTGCGACCGCGCGTCCCTCGGCCGGGGCTGGCAGCGTGGCCGCCCGCGGCCACGTCGGTGGGCACGCCTCCATGGCAGGCCGGGAGGCCAGCCGAGCGGTCTTCCATTCGCGCGCCACACGTGGATGGCCGGCCGCGGAGCCGCACCCCGTGGGTGTGCGGTCAAGGGAGGCCTGTCGGGCGGCCGGCCGCCGGGCTTGCGGTAATGCGTAGGCGGCGCATCGGCTATCGGTTAGAGCGGCGGTAGGATCGGACCGCGCGCGGTGATCATGTGCGTGGTGGTTTTCCTCCAAACTCTCCATTAAGAGAGTGGGGTTATGGAATTTCAGTTATTCGCTTCCCGGAATTCCTATATAATGAGGGTGACTCCATCAATAATAAAAATATTGATAGGGTCTCCCTCAATTTATTGGAATTTCGGGTTGCGATTACCCGGAATTCTATGACCCCCACTAACTTAATAAGGGGTTATGGAGGAAACTACCGTGCGGGCGATCACCACGCACGATCCACGCGATCAAAGAGCCAACCACCATCGCACCTCACAGCTGGCCTCCCGCCGGCCGTCGATGCGTTGTACGACCGCTCGAATGAGGCCGACGCTCCGCCGGCCAATGCCGCGCCGTGCGGCCGCTCGAATGCGGCTATACAGACCGCGGCCGGCGCTCCGCTGCTCCGTGCGGCTGACCGCCTTACCGTGTGGCCGCCCTCCTTGTTGTGTGGCCGCCCACGTTCCATCCACACGGCCCATGGCCGACACCTTGTCGGGAACCGCCGCGGTTGGCCTCACAGCCATCCGCCGCCTTGCCTCACGGACGTCAACCGGCGTCCGCAGAGGCCCACGGCTGGCGTCCCGGCAAGCCCCCCCCCCCCCCCCCCCCCCCCCCCCCCCGCTCGCCCCGAGTCGGCCGCCTCCCTCCTCCCTGGACGACATCCCACCATCGGGGACTCGTCGTTGGCCGCCACCACCGATCGACCCTTCTCCGACGTCGTCCAATCCTTCGACGTCTGATCATCCCCACGCGATCTCCACCATCTGATGTACGGATAACCACCCGTGTAAAAACCCATTTTGGGTGGGTGCACATAGATGAAATTATATCGCCTTCACATAGTAAAATATTATAAAAATGCACAGTGGGAACTATAATAAATTGGCCTGCAAATGGTAAAAAGTGTGGTTATGTCCTGCGGTTAACCGCAAAACCACCATAACCATCGCTGGGGCCTATAAATAGAACCCCAGTCTCTCTTTTATTCCATCATTTTCTCCTTCGGCTTATCCTCCTAGGATCAAAAGAGTTCCACCAGGAATCTTCATCGCCTTCGAGGACGCCCTTAAAAATCTTCAAGCACTTCGAAGATCGCTCGAAGATCTCCATCCGCCTTCAAGCTTTCTCCTGCGAACCTTCAGTGTGCAGCACGCTGAGCGTCAGTGCCTCCAAGTCTAGCAATCCCTGCGCTCCAGACTCCACCACAATTGCAGGATACAACTTGTAGATATCAAGATGAGCAGAACGCGCCACTCAAGATTCTAGGGGCAAGCAGAAGTCCGTCCGGGCCCAGAGCGCGGTGCTACCTACCGCGCCCAAGAAAAAGACTTAGCTTTGAGAGCGGTGGCATGGTACCCTCCAAACACATTTCTCTCCCTCTCCCCCTGCAAGTTGTAATGAGGAACGCCTGTCGCCCTTGCATTCTCTCAAAAGCATTGTGCGGCACCAGCCAGATAGTGGAACTTTGGTCAGCACCGATAGGCCACATGGTTTTTCAACTCTTTCCGGGGTTTTCCACGGTAAAAAAGGTCTTCTGCTAGCCGTCTCATTTCTCAGTGACTGATTTCGTGCTCGACCCCTCTCAGGCTAAGATAGTCCAATCTAGACTGCTTGTAGGAGCTGTTGGGAATATTGCCCTTAATGTTCTCTTGATTTGAAGAGGCATCACTCATAATGCTAAGTACAAATTGTATTTGATAAACCACATTTTGCATCATGTCTATGCAGGGTTAAGTTATTCCAAGCATTGGAATAAGGTCAGTGGTTTACTGTCAAAACTGCTGAGATGAGCTCATTGTCTCAGCTGAACCGCTGAGACGAGGTCAGGAGTTGCAGAGAAGGTGTGTGTCTCAGGTGAGCTGCAGATAGACATAAACTGCTGAGAAGACAATCTGTCTCAGCGGATCTGCGGAGACCAAGACAGCTCAACCGCTGAGACGGAAGATTGTCTCAGCCCAACCGCTGAGACAGATACAAATCAGAAAGACGACACTGACGGGATTTGCTTTTGGCGCAAATAACTTTAAAGTGAAAATAAAGTGTTATAACCTCTTCCAAAGTGTCGGGGCCCTTTTTAACAGTCATTGAAGATAAATGAAGTATTAAAGAACATCTTAGGGCATTTCAGAAGAGGACCTGTTGGTGTGCTGAAAAGTTGGAGAGCCATTATTGTTCCATTGACGGCTTTCAAGAACTTTCTCCTTCTGCTTCCAGAACCTGCAAGAAGAATCAAGGAGAGAAGATAGCTCTTCTATCTAGAAGTGCAAGGTGATTATTTCTCATCTACTGAAGAGAAGGATCAGTTAGGAGCGGGTCAAAAGATTGCTTTCAGTCCAGCTTGAGGTTGCATCAGCTTTGCATAATCAACAGAAGACATCAAATCAAAGTTATCCACTGTTGTAAGCTAAAACTTATACTTATTGTAGGAACTATGTAGTTCTGGGCTTGTACGGCATTGTGCCTGAGTTTGTAGTGTAACACCCCAAAACTCTGAAGCAGAACTGTGCTGTTGGGAGCTAGCGCCGGCGGTAATGCTACCGCCTGGCGCTAGCCATCTCGACGGTTGCTAAGCGTCGAGATGGTAGTTAAGCGTCGTCAGACGCTAAGGCGTCGAGACGGGAGCTAGCGCCGGCGGTAGTGCTACCGCCTGGCGCTAGCCCTCTCGACGGTTGCCAGGCGTCGAGACGGATGTTGAGCGTCGACAGACGCTACGTCGAGTCGGAAGCTAGCACAGGCGCAAGCGCTAGCACCGGCGCTAGCGCGCGATACAGGTCCGTGATTTGAAATCGTGGCCGTCAAGTCCTTATGTTCTTGGATCCGAGGGCTGGGATTAATCCCGGGATTCCTTAAACCTTGACCAGAGGAGATATTTTCATTAGTTCTAAAGCCTTATCCCTCTTCAAGCTTGAGAAAGAGGAAAGCAAAGGAGGAAGAAGAAGTTGTCTTCCACCATTGACGGAGCTCCGAAGCTCCGATTCGCGAGCCGTTTATAGATCCACGGAGAGCAGCCCGGTGCGGTCCTTTCCATCCGTGCCAAAAATCAAGCCATGGCCTCGAAGCGGCGTCTAAGGGTAACGATCCTTTCTACCCTCTTTTGGATATGTGTTAGTCCATTTCCGTGCATCTTTGAGGTCCCTACCCAAAAGGGTGAGGTCGTGACCTCCAACGGGTGGATTCGTATTATCCCCGTCAGATCTTGCATACATGTAGAGTCCATGCGTGAAATGGACGTAGGCGCGCTGTGTGAAGCCCATCTGAGACGGTTCGTCCGGATTGGTGATGCTTTTTGATATTATGCGTGTCGGGGGAAAGCTCCATGTTGATATCCTGCTTCGTAGGACTAGAGGGTGCTACTGCATGCGCAGCAACACCTGGGGGTGTGCCCCGGGAAGCACCCGAAGTTAGAAGCAGAAATGGGTTTCTGTTCACTACCGTTGGCGTTAACGTTATCGCCGGCGATAGCTCCCGGACTGAGTTCTGGTGATGTGGTTGTGCCCACCTGTTGAGAGGACCTGAGGCCTGTGTGCCCGACCTGTGAGGGTGTCCTGGTGGATGACTTAGCGGCCGTAAAGCCGGCTAATTGAGAATACCTGGGCTGAGGGGACGCCATACCCGCGTTTCGTGTTGTACAATGAGAGCTGTGAACAACGGGCATTTGACGAACCTGAAACAGCACCATTGCAGCACCTGATTAGTGAGTCTCGTATAGCATGTCGGGAAGCAATGGGAAAGAGTCTTCGGACTACGGGATGTTCACAATTAAAAGCACGGGAGAGCCCTGGTATTCGGGCCACCGACTTTAGCCTCGAAGGGCAAAGCCATCGAGAATGGATGGTGGTGGAAGGCGGAGTACACCAAAGAGTGCCTTAGAGCACGAGACGTGGAGGCCATTCCCACGTTTGTGATTGTTGCATATGTATGAACTGTTGTGGGCTTTGCTAGTCGCACACTTATATGTATATATGCTGCTGAGGTTGTTTTGCAGGGATGGTTAGAACTGCCACCCCCTTGAGGGGGTGGGGTCGTTATAATTTGGTTAGCTTTAGCTGACCGTTGCCCTGTTTTGCCACCGTTTTTGGTGGGCTTGTTGTACAGGTGCTGGACCGAGCGGGAACATAGCGGGCTCATAGCGGGCTGAAGCCCTTGTGCTGCTGCGGCCCTTGAAGGCCTTTTGATGTTCTTTTGCTTTTCATGTATGGCCGGCCTGCGCGCCGATGTTGGTAAATTGTAAGGCTGTCGTGCCTCTTTTGTTGTGTAAAACATTTTATTCCTATTAATAAAAGTGGACAAACCCGGGTTCGGGTTTTGTGGTTTATATACCTTGTCTCTCTCTTTTTCTTCCGCATAGAATGCTCTGAGTTAGGTTCGCTGTTTAGAGTTGAATGGTACTCCTTATTGTGACGTTCCCGTTCGTTTTGTTGTATATGGCATGGGGCCCCGGCCGGACCTTCTGTTATATGCTCCCGAACGGATGGGGGTGTTACAAATTGGTATCAGCATCTAAGGTTTCTGTATCCTTCTAGGAATTCGCGGACGGATTCTTTTAAGGGGTGGTGAGCACGTGCGTGCGTTACCATCGAGACGTAAAATAAACCCAAAAATGTCCACTTATGAATGAAATGTAACAACAAACCAACAATTAATGCATGATTTTGGAACCTGAGTGTTCCTTTTGTTTTTAGTTGCGAGTGTGCTGTCGCCTAACTGTGTGATGCACTCGTGTAGGGCACTCGAAGTGCAGCGGGACCGTCGCTTCCCCGTGACGTGGTTGAGAGTAGCGGGTCTGCTGAGGGTCCTACACCTCCATCTGCTGAGATGGTTCGGCTAGTTACAGAATTCGTTCTAGCTGCGTTGAATGGACAGCCTGTAAGGCAAGGTCAACCGCCGGTGCAGGAAGTGGCCCTAGAGCCACTGAGAGTGGAGCAAGTCCCCGTGAGGCGTGCTGCTGAGCAACAACTAAAGCACTTCCTGGGATTTCGACCTCCTCCGTTTACCGGAGTTGAATCCCCAGCTGAGGTCGAGGACTGGCTGTCGCATATGGAGCGAATTCTGACAGCGACACAATCGGATGAAGCGCAGAAAGTGACCTTCGCTACTTTCTTGTTGGAAAAGGAAGCCAGGCGGTGGTGGGATAAGGTAGAGAGGCGCCAGTTTGCGGGAAGGCGACTGGTTGATGTGCCGATGGAAGAGTTCTCGAGAATCTTCCTGGCAAGGTATGTGCCTCCGTCGCAGCAGATCGCGATGGAGAATCAGTTCCTGGCTCTGACGCATGGTGATAGACTGGTTGATGACTACCTGTACGAGTTCACCCGCCTCGGGCGTTACGCTGGAACTTCTTTCGATGATGAGGGGAGAAGGGTGAACAGGTTCTACGGAGGCTTGCGTAGTGAGTTGCGGTACCTTCTGACAGGGCCGTTGACGCAGGGTTTCACGACCCTCGTTAGTTCAGCCCGAGCGCTTGAGCAGGACATGCTCAGGGAGAAGGGCAAGGTGGCTGTGGTTGAGGCAGTGCCGGAGGGCAAGGCGCCGAGTTCGGCGAAGTTGCGGAGGTTGAACCGCTGGAAGGAGGCTCGATTATCTGGGCCAACTCCCTCTACTTCGGGCGCATCGTCTGGACGTGGCCCTCTTATTTGTTTTACTTGTGGCAAGCCTGGCCATTTCTCTCGGGATTGCCGCAGTGGGCTTCCAAGGTTAGAGAAGAAGACTGGGCCATCTTATTCTGAGAAGGGGAAGGCGGTTGAGTCCACTGCCTCCCGTATGGCTCCCCCGCAGCCCAGAGTCTTCAGTCTTGGTCAGCAGGAGGCTATCAAAGCCAAGGACGTCGTGACAGGTATAATTTAAGATACAGTCCTTACTGTTTTATATACCTGTTTTAGTGTTCATACTAACCTTGTTTGGCGGCGTAGGCTTTGTAAATGTTTTAGACGTTCCTGTGAGAGCGCTTTTCGATACTGGAGCTTCGCACTCCTTCTTATCGTCGGACTTCGTCCAACGTATTGGTGCGCCGTCGATTGCTTCTGTAGATGGACTGGAGGTCCTATTGCCAAATGGATATTCGATGCGTGTGGAGAGGAGTTGCAGCATGAAGGTTCTAATTGGGAGCCAGGTGTATGGCCTGAAAGCATCGTTACTCCCCCTGGTTGAGTTCAATGTAATCTTCGGCATGGACTGGCTGTCGGAACAGCGTGCGTGCATCGATTGCACCACCAAGGAGGTGAGGTTTGGGCAGTGTGCCGATCGTGAGACGGTCTTTGCGGGCATGCGTGGATCGAGCAAGATGCTGATGTCTGCTCTCCAGGTGTCCAAGGCAGTGCGTCAAGGAGCAGAGTTATTCTTTGCTCTAGTGGAGGCTTCAACGCCGAGGCCCAGCCTAGTGGATGTTCCGGTAGTTTCAGAGTTCCCCGATGTGTTCCTGAGTGATCTTCCCGGTGCTCCACCGCAGCGGGAGATAGATTTCATGATTGAGTTGGTGCCAGACGCTAAGCCTGTGGCCCGCTCGCCGTATCGTATGGCTTCGAAGGCGTTGGCGGAGTTGAAGCTGCAGTTTCAGGAGCTGCTTGAGCAGGGCTACGTGCGTCCGAGTTCCTCACCTTGGAGTGCACCGGTCCTCTTTGTCAAAAAGAAGGACGGTAGCCTGCGGCTTTGCATCGATTATCGGGAGCTGAACAAGCTGACAGAGAAGAACAAGTATCCCCTTCCGAGGATAGACGACTTGTTCGACCAGCTCGTTGGGTCGACAGTTTACTCGAAGCTGGACTTAAAGTCCGGCTATTATCAGGTGTGGATCAGGGAGTGCGACATCCCGAAGACTGCCTTCAGTACAAGGTAAGGGCAGTATGAGTTCACCATGATGCCATTTGGGCAGTCTAATGCGCCTTCAGTGTTTATGGACTTGATGCACCGGACTTTCCGAGAGTACCTCGACCGGTTTGTGATCGTCTTCCTTGACGACATACTTGTCTACTCTCAGTCTGAGGAGGAGCACGGTTATCACCTGCGAGTAGTCTTGGAGGTTCTGAGGAGGAACCAGCTGTATGCCAAGTTCTCGAAGTGCGAGTTCTGGCTACCTTCCGTGGCGTTCTTAGGCCATGTGGTTAGTGGAGAGGGTGTGGCGGTAGATCCAGTGAAGGTTGCGGCCATCAGGGAGTGGCCTGTTCTTTCTACTGTAGCGGAGGTCCGTAGGTTTCTCGGGCTGGCCGGCTATTACAGGCGCTTCGTGGAGAACTTCTCACGGATCGCGCTGCCTCTTACGACGCTGACACAGAAGATGCATGAGTTTATTTGGACGCCTGCGTGTGCGCATGCTTTCGAGGAGTTGAAGCGGCGGCTTACCACGACTCCGATCTTATGCTTGCCTTGCGGCACGAATGGCTACGAGATCTACACCGACGCTTCTGGGAGCGGCCTTGGCTGTGTTCTGCAGCAGCATAGCAAGGTAATAGCGTACGGCTCTCGCCAGCTGAAGGTGCACGAGCGGAACTATCTGGTCCACGACTTGGAGTTGGCGGCCGTGATATTTGCCCTGAAGCTTTGGCGGCATTATGTATATGGCTTGAAGATCGACATCTTTACGGACCATAAGAGCCTGAAGTACCTTCTGTCGCAGAAGGGGCTGAATATGCGACAGCAGAGGTGGATGGAGTTCCTTGGGGACTACACCTTCGAGATCCACTACACTCCTGGGAAGGGGAATGTTGTCGCAAATGCACTCAGTCGCAGGGCTCTAGCGCAGGCCAACTGGATTCAGATGCATGATGAGCACCTGATACGTAACCTGGAGGCCTTGGGTATTTCTTGTGTGGAGAAGACGAGCAGTGTCGGTGCCTGTTTGAGTTGGACTGAGGTGCAGTACGACCTCGCAGATAGAGTCCGCCAGGCTTTAGAACTCGATCCGAGTTTAAAGCGCTACACTGAGGAGGCTGGTGGTGGGCCGGATGCCCAGTTTCAGGTGCGTGACGGGTTGCTATGGAGAGGCGACCGTTTGTGCGTCCCCAAGGTGGGTGAGCTGCGCGATGAGTTTATGTACGAGGCGCATCGTACCAGGTATTCAGTTCATCCGGGGAGCACGAAGATGTTCAAGGACATGAAGGTCCTTTTCTGGTGGCCGGGTATGAAGAGGGACATCGCTCACTACGTGGCCAAGTGCCACACTTGTGCGCTAGTGAAGGCGGAATGTCAGAAGCCTGGTGGCTTTTTGAAGTCGTTACCGGTTCCGGAGTGGAAATTCGATGACGTTTCCATGGATTTCATGCATGGGCTGCCGAGATCGCAGCGCGGGAACGATGCCATCTGGGTAGTCGTAGACCGACTGACGAAGGTGGCACACTTTATCCCCAACCGGAGGGATGACTCGGTGGAGAAGTTGGCAAAGCTGTATGTTGATACAATAGTACGATTGAACGGTGTGCCCCGTAGCATCGTCAGTGATCGAGATGGACGCTTTACTTTGAGCGACTCGAGGCTAGTCAACCGTCTATTGGGTACGAAGCTGCAGTTTAGCACGGCCTTTCATCCTCAGATGGATGGACAAACTGAGCGTACCAATAGGACGATGGAGGACATGCTCCGGATGTGCGTCTTGGATTTCGGCAAGGGGTGGGAAGATCACCTCTTTCTTGTTGAGTTCGCGTACAACAACAGCTACCAGGCGAGTATTCAGATGGCGCCTTTCGAGGCCCTCTATGGCAGGAAGTGCCGCACTCCCTTAGCTTGGGCGGAAATGGGCGAGACGAAGCTCTTCAAGAGGAAAGACGTCGAAGAGGCGACTTCGACGGTACGTATGATCCGGGAGAGGCTTTTGGTTGCGCAGGATAGGCAGGCGAAGTACTATAATGCGAAGCACCGCGACGTCCAGTTCGCCGTTGGCGATTGGGTCTACTTGAAGATCAGGCCGTTCAAGGGTGTATAGGATTCGACGCTTGAAAAAGCTGAGTCCGAGATACCTTGGACCGTTTGAGATCACCGAGCGCGTCGGCGAGGCGGCTTATAGGCTTGCACTATTAGGGGAACTGAGCGGGCTACACGATGTATTCCACATCTCTGTGTTGCGGAAAGCAGTGCTAGAGCCTACGCATGTGGTCGCGGCGGATCAGGTGCCCGTGGATAGTGGGCTTAAGACGGCGGTCAGGCCCGTTAGCATCGAGGATGCTAAGGTGCGTCAGTTTCGGAACAGGGCGATCTGTATGGTAAAAGTCCATTGGGACAACTGCGGTCACGAGGAACTTTCATGGGAGCGTGAGCAGACCATGATGGAGGAGTTCCCCGAGCTGTTTCGGTGACGTTTATCTCTCTTTTTCCCCTTTTTGTAAAGACCTTTTTGGATATATATATATATATATGCCTGTTTTGACAAATTTCGGGACGAAATTTTTATAAGGAGGGGAGAGTTGTAACACCCCAAAACTCTGAAGCAGAACTGTGCTGCTGGGAGCTAGCGCCGGCGGTAATGCTACCGCCTGGCGCTAGCCATCTCGACGGTTGCTAAGCGTCGAGACGGTAGTTAAGCGTCGTCAGACGCTAAGGCGTCGAGACGGGAGCTAGCGCCGGCGGTAGTGCTACCGCCTGGCGCTAGCCCTCTCGACGGTTGCCAGGCGTCGAGATGGATGTTGAGCATCGACAGACGCTACGTCGAGTCGGAAGCTAGCGCAGACGCTAGCGCTAGCGCCGGCGCTAGCGCGCGATACAGGTCCGTGATTTGAAATCGTGGTCGTCAAGTCCTTATGTTCTTGGATCCGAGGGCTGGGATTAATCCCGGGATTCCTTAAACATTGACCAGAGGAGATATTTTCATTATTTCTAAAGCCTTATCCCTCTTCAATCTTGAGAAAGAGGAAAGCCAAGGAGGAAGAAGTTGTCTTCCACCATTGACGGAGCTCCGAAGCTCCGATTCGCGAGCCATTTACAGATCCACGGAGAGCAGCCCGGTGCGGTCCTTTCCATCCGTGCCAAAAATCAAGCCATGGCCTCGAAGCGGCGTCTAAGGGTAACGATCCTTTCTACCCTCTTTTGGATATGTGTTAGTCCATTTCCGGGCATCTTTGAGGTCCCTACCCAAAAGGGTGAGGTTGTGACCTCCAACGGGTGGATTCGTATTATCCCCGTCAGATCTTGCATACATGTAGAGTCCATGTGTGAAATGGACGTAGGCGCGCTGTGTGAAGCCCATCCGAGACGGTTCGTCTGGATTGGTGATGCTTTTTGATATTATGCGTGCCGGGGGAAAACTCCGTGTTCATATCCTGCTTCGTAGGACTAGACAGTGCTACTGCATGCGCAGCAACGCCTGGGGGTGTGCCCCGGGAAGCACCCGAAGTTAGAAGCAAAAATGGGTTTCTATTCACTACCGCTGGCGTTAGCGTTATCGGCGGCGATAGCTCCCAGACTGAGTTCTGGTGATGTTGTTGTGCCCACCTGTTGAGAGGACCTGAGGCCTGTTTGCCCGACCTGTGAGGGTGTCCTGGTGGATGACTTAGCGGCCGTAGAGCTGGCTAATTGAGAATACCTGGGCTGAGGGGACGCCATACCCGCTTTTCGTGTTGTACAACGAGAGCTGTGAACAACGGGCAATTGGCGAACCTGAAACCGCACCATTGCAGCACCTGATTAGTGAGTCTCGTATAGCATGTCGAGAAGCAATGGGAAAGAGTCTTCGGACTACGTGATGTTCACAATTAAAAGCACGGGAGATCCCTAGTATTCGGGCCACCGACTTTAGCCTCGAAGGGCAAAGCCATCGAGAATGGATGGTGGTGGAAGGCGGAGTACACCAAAGAGTGCCTGAGAGCACGAGACGTGGAGGCCATTCCCACGTTTGTGATTGTTGCATATGTATGAACTGTTGTGGGCTTTGCTAGTCACACTCTTATATGTATATATGCTGCTGAGGTTGTTTTGCAGGGATGGTTAGAACTGCCACCACCTCGAGGGGGTGGGGTCGTTATAATTTGGTCAGCTTTAGCTGACCGTTGCCCTGTTTTGCCACCATTTTTTGTGGGCTTGTTGTACAGGTGCTGGACCGAGCGGGAACATAGCGGGCTCATAGCGGGCTGAAGCCCTTGTGCTGCTGCAGCCCTTGAAGGCCTTTTGATGTTCTTTTGCTTTTCATGTATGGCCGGCCTGCGCGACGATGTTGGTAAATTGTAAGGCCGTCGTGCCTCTTTTGTTGTGTAAAACATTTTATTCCTATTAATAGAAGTGTACATACCCGGGTTCGGGTTTTGTGGTTTATATACCTTGTCTCTCTCTCTTTTGCTTCCGCATAGAATGCTCTGAGTTAGGTTCGTTGTTTAAAGTTGAATGATATTCCTTATTGTGACGTTCCCGTTCGTTTTGTTGTATATGGCGTGGGTCCGGCCGGACCTTCTGTTATATGCTCCCGAACGGATGGGGGTGTTACATGTAGGGTGCCTGAACCTGAGCTGTAGGGATGTTGAGCCTGAGTTTGGTAAGGTTGTTGAGCCTGAGTTTGGTAAGGTTGTTGAGCCTGAGTTTGGTAAGGCTGTAGATCCTGAGCTGTAGGGCATTTTGCCTCAGAAGTAGGGCTTCTTGATAGGCATGAGGTAGGATATAAAGGTGATATCTGAGTTGTATGAGTGGGAGCACTCTGAGTTAGTAGGGCTATTAGGCCTGAGGTATGGTTTGAAGTTAACCTGGGAGATCTTGAGGGAACTGAGTTGTAAGCTCTTGGAGATGGGATTGGAGGAGTTTGCCTTGTCTAACACACTATTAGAAAGGTGTAGAGGGAAAGTAGACTACCCATAGACACCCTGTCTTGGGGAACCACTATAAACAACTATGTACTTTTTGTGTTTGCTTGAGTTTTTGTTTACTATTCATTTACTGTTAGCAATAATTTAGTAAAACTCAAAGAGACCTATTCACCCCCCCCCCCCCCCCTCTAGGTGAATTAGACTACTAACCGATACACTATAAAGTGGTATCAAAGGTAGGTTGGTCAAAAAGGACTTAACAGTCTGACCAGATCCTACATAGGTGTAGTTAAATCTGAATCCAATGGCTACCAATGGAGTTCAGAAGGAGATGGGGTCAATGAAGCTGCCAATATGCAAAAAGGAAACCTTTGGCATTTGGAAGCAAATGGTTAGACTTTTCATGGAGGCCTCAGACCCTAGGATTTATATCACTATCCAAGAGGGTCCCTTTGTTGTCACAAAGCCCTCCACTATTGATCCTACTAGACAGGTAGCCAAGTCATATACTGAAATGATAAGGGATGGGATTGCATTGGCAACATGGACAAAAGAGCTCAAAATATTATAGTCAATTCAATTGATGATTCCACCTTCCAAAATTTTTGTACACTATGAGACTGCCAAGGACATGTGGGATACACTAATAGTGTACCAGGAAGGGGCAGAAGAAGTGAGGGATGATAGGAAATCCCTCCTTAATCAGGAGTATGAAGTCTTCGGGCATCAGAGCCTAGAATGCATAGCTGATTGCTATGAGAGGTTTTTCAGAATAGAGAATGAGTTGAGAACCTATGATAGGGTCTTCACTCATTATGAGCTGAATAATAAGTTTCTGAGATCTCAACTAGAGATTGGGACAAAAAGATATGTGCCATCAGAGAGGTGGCAAAGCTGGGTGAGACTCCTCCTCATACTTTGTTTGGAAAGTTGCTCTCTTATGAAATACAGCTATCTGCAAGGAAGAAGGAGGACACATCCTGTAGGCCTCATGCCAGGGAGAGTACTGTGGCCCTCAAGGTTGAGAGCTCTAAGAAGATCAAGGCAAGGATACCTTCACCTCCAAGGAGGGTTGCTGGCTCTTCTGATGAGGAGTTTGCTGCCTTCTCAAGACATTTCAAGAAGCTGTTGAGGAGGAAGCAGTGGAAGAACAAACCTTCCTCCTCCTCACATCTCAGGAAGGATCACAACAGATCTGAAAAGCAGCACCCCAAGGGGGCCAGGTATGATTCTAAACATGTTAAACATGTTTCAAATATTGTGATTTACTATTGTTGCAGCAAGCTTGGACATATCATTATTGACTGTACAATCAAGAGGAAGGAGAAGGGTGATAAGAATGCTTATCACCAGAAAGGAAGGAAGGGTGAAAAATCTTTCCCAGACAAGTAGGAGAAGAGCTGGAGTGAATCTGAGTCATCATCCTCAGATTCAAATGAAGAAGAAGAAGCCTACATTAGCTTGTTTACAGCTGAAGAGGATGAGAACTATCCTGCTGTAAAGGTGGGCATTAGGGCCTCTTTATCACACTCAGACAGTGACATAGAGGAGGATGAAGAAGATAGAGAACATCATGGCTTGATGGCCATAACTGATGATGATGAAGATAGTCAGGACATTCCTGACAAGGTATCAATTCCTCTCAAGCCTTCTTCTGATTATGAATCTGTACCAGAATCTGAAGCATGCTCATCTAATGATGAGAATGGCTCAGATTCTGAAGTGGTTGTCAATCAATTGATTGACAAGTATGATGCTTTATTGGATGCTCTGAAGAAGAGCAAGAAGCTAGCCAAGAGGCAAGCTCAGGAAATTTGTTGGGAAAAACCCCTTTGATTTAACTTAACAAATTACCTAAAAGTGATTTTATTTCTTAGGATTGAATTACCCATTGTATAGTGAGGGTAATCTGGTCATTAGTGTTGGAGCCTATATTCCGCATCTCTTGGTTTGAGAATAACAAATACCGTGTTGTATTTGATCTAGTCTTTTGTGTATTTATAGTGTCCAGGTTGTACATGTTCAATGAGGAGACAAGTCCTCGTTCATGGGCATGATCCAAAAGTGTGTACACATTAGAAAAAGAAAAAGGATGAGTTTTATGTGCTGATCTTAAAATGGCCATAACTTTCAATCCAGGAAGAGTTATAGAACGTGCCACCCCATTTCGGAGATGAGAACGACTCAATCTACAGTCTGCAGAAGTTTTGGACGAGAAAAATGAAGAGGAGCTGTCAGAATTTTCCGACAGTCAATGTTGCCCAGGCGACAGCAGAGAAGTTACAACAACTGCGCGCACGGCAGCACGACGAGCAGCAGTTTGGCGCTGTCGGAATTTTCGGACAGCTATTGTCGCCCAGGTGACAGCTCGGAAGCTACCGCAACTGCCCGCACGACAGCACTACGAGCGGCAGTTTTGCGCTGTCGGAATTCCGACAGTGATGTCGCCCAGGCGACAGTGAAAATCTATAAAATGGTTCTTTCTGTTCGTGCATTGCAAGTTTGGAGGATTCTAAGTTCCTTCCTGAGTGCATACAAACCAGAGAGCTCTAGAACCTCAAGAACTCCCATTTGTGCTGAGAAAGGTTTGAAATTGAAGACGAGATCGGACGCGCTTCTACATCAACGATCATCTCGAGGCTTCAACCTTCCTTTCAGAGATCTGAATTTCTAGGGAGTTCTTATTTTATCTTGTATTTTCATTTATATACATTTCACTTTGTATTGGTAGGGAAATCGTCTCCTTGTGCGTGACGTCTATGTCCTTGCGTGGCTTAGGGGAAAATCGCTTCCTTGTGTGGAGCGTCCAAGTCCTTGCGTGGCTTGGTGGGAAATCGTGGCCTTGTGTGCTACGTCAAGATCTTGGGAAGATCTAGAGGATAGGCTTGGGCTTGGTCTAGGAAGAGACAAGTGATAGCCTTCCGATCCTTGGGAGAAGGATTGGTAAACACAAATTGTAAAGGATTTATTATCATATTTGTGCCTTGATCTTAAGCATTGTTAAGATCATATTATTTGTATGGGAATTTCATGATTATAAAATTATGATTTTTCTTTAATTGCAAATATGGTTGCTTAATCTTTAACTTAGAAATTTGTGTTTGAATTAATTTAAAAATTACATTGGTTTGAAATTTTTATAAGTAATTTTTAGAAAAGTAAAATTTGTTTTAAAATTGTTAAGTAAAAAATCATATTTTTTAAAAGGCCCTTATTCACCCCCCCCTCTAAGGGCGCCACAAGATCCAACACGTGGTATCATAGCAAGGTTATTCCAATACGGCTTCACAATCGGGAATAATGGCGCTTCATGATCTCGCATCTTCTAGAGGGGATAATTTTTATGAAAATGAAAAATCATTATGTCCACCATTATTTATGGGTGAAAATTATAATGGGTGGAGAATACTTATGGAAAAATTTCTTAAATCCTTGGATATTGAAGTTTGGAATATTATAATTAAAATGCCCCTAAATATTTTAAATAAATATGAAATGTTTTTAAATGCCAAATCAATGAATAGTCTATATTGTGCATTAGATCAAAATATTTTCAAACTTATTTATACACTTCCTAATGCTTATGAAGTTTTGAAATTTCTTGAGAATTCTTATAGTCTTCCTTCCGCAGATGATGTCTGTGAGCAATTCCTTATGGTTCCAAGAGAAGAAGACAACGTCACAATATTGGACTCAGTTGATGGCAACACATCAAGCAAAAGAGAAGACAGAAATTCAACTATGGAAGAGGAATGCGATGAAGATGTCAAAGGAACCCTTGGTTCAAATCTTGCCTCATCTCATAGCAATGTAAGAAAATCAAAAACTTCTCTTTTTGTAACGAATTCTATTTCTACTTCTCGTATGCTTAAAATTGCTAAACGTAAAATTTTAAAGTTAAAAATTGCAAATTCCAAATTACGTTTAGAAAATAAATCTTTAAAAGCAAACGATAATGTAGAATCAAATATTGATGTGGTAAATTCTCTTTCATGATCTTTAGATAAAATTCATATTCCTTGTTTAGATTGCAATCTATTAAAAGAAAAATTCAAGGATATTGAAAAAGGGCTCTTAGTTTCTAAAGAACATAATGAAAAATTGATAGTTGAAAATGATGCTTTAACTTGTAAGTTAATACAATTAAAATCTTTTGTTGAAAAATTTCAAAGTTCATGTAATAAATTTCATCATAAAATTTTGAATAACAAGTATAAATTAACTTACAAAATCATTTCTAAAAAGGACCATTTTCACACACTAAATCAAAAGGAGTTTAGTTTCAAAAAGAATTATGATCCTCATAAAATTCTTAAGAGTCAGTATTATAGGTCTCAATATATTTTCAATCATGACTCAAATTTAAAAACTCCTTTTCATGAAAATCAAAATATAAAATATTATCCTTCATATTATAAGAGTATGTCTATAAGAAAGAGTGGAAATGAAAATCATCAAAATAATAATCAATCTTTTAAAACATATTGTAACCCACTCTTTCAACAATCACTTCTAAAGAAAGACAATCACTCTTATAAACTTTCAAAGAATCCATGTAATAAAATTCATTATGATTATCAACATCAATCTATTTTGAAAAATAATTTAAATAAACTTAAATCACAAATGAATTATTTTTCAAACAAATATTATCATATAAAGATGTCACATAATCATAATATGAATTTAAAATATAAACCACCAAGGTATGAATGGAGACCCTTAAAGAAAAATGATACATCAACTTTAATTGAAAAGGCCCATTTACCCTTGTATCCTAAAAAATCATCATGTCATATTTGGGTGCCCAAAGGAACCATTACACATGGTCAACTTTGGATACCTAAATCTCTTATCATTTAGTATCTTTCAAATGCATGAAGTAGAAACTATTAAGAAAATGAAAAATCATTACTCTACTTCATGATATGCTTATTGTCACTTTTCTTTTGTTTATTTTTATTTTTTGAACAAACATTCTATGATCACTTTATATATCATGAAATATGACTTTCATATATTAAGCCTAATGTTTATCAAATCAAATTTGAATTAAAATTGAACATTAAGTCATATATATTTTTCAAAGTGATCTATCTCTCATCTTTGATTGTACTTTATCCCTTTAAATCCTTTACCCTTAATTGTCTTGAATTATCATTAGAAATTGAATTTTGAAATTATTATCAAGACTATTGAAACTATTTTAAAGATTGGATTTAAATGGTTTATTAAAGGGCCTAAACTAAAAATGAAAATGCGCAACATTTTTTTTATTCTATATTTGTTTGCTGCATATGATAGCCCTTATAATGAAGAACATTATCTGGAAAAATTGAAAACAAAAAATTCATCTAAATGCATGTTTAATCTTTCAAAAATGCGAGTTTTCGATCAAAACTTCAAACATCCATATCTTTTGATCCGCTCGCCTGATTTTTGCGTTTAATATATTTTCGGAAAGAGCACAAAAATCTCCATCCAACAGCAAACTAGGCTTGCTCATTTGAGTTTTTTTGGTGCTGTCAACTTGCCCAATTTCAACTCCATTTTAAAAGCTATCTTAGTTTGCTTGATTTGGAAATTTCTGTGTTTATGGATCTTTCATCACATGTTATCCTTATTATAATTATTTCATATATTAATTTAGATATTATGTGTGTGATGTGTGTCACCAATGTTTGCATGTAATTTAGACCTTAGAATCATCTTGTATCATTAAGATCAAATCAAAAGTTTAATCATTTCATTCTAGGTCTAAAGTAAATTAATTTAAAAACTTCTCATATTACATGCAACATAATCTTCATTAATCCTATGTAATAACATTGCATTCAAACTCATCATCCTAGCATCACTTCTTGGTTTATGCTTAAATTTATATGCTAGGTATAACATTTACAATGTTATTAAAATATCATGATAACTATGTGATTTAAAATTATATATAATACTAAAATTCCAAGAAACACATAGTTTATGGATTAATCATTAGAATATATATGAATATTGTATCATAAATAATATATTATCATGCAAAACCAAAGATCAATAGCTTTAATTATTGAATGCAAATTTTATTATAAATTTCAAAACATTATATATGTGATCTTTGTCTTTAATATGATTACATGATCATCATTTTCTAGACTTAAAAAATCAAACATGCTTATTCAAAAGAAAAATCACCAAATCAAATTGTCATAAGTCTAGAATGAATAGAAATCACAAACATCCTGATTATCTAACATATATTCTATGCAAAATTCTCTATAATCATAAATCATAATTCATGTTCTATCAAGAAATATCTCAAATCAATAATAAGAATTATGAATCTTATGATAAAAATATGAATATTGCTTTCTTTACATTAGTTGGTGTATGGATATGCTTTGATATTGATTGCATGTATCTCACATATATATAGATTCTAGAACCAACCTAAGAATAATAAAAATACATCAAACTTAATCATCACTCTATTCTAGATCTATAATTTAAAATTCTATTTTGGAATACATGCAATATTAATATTAATCTTATGACATGACATTAAACCCAAAACTCATCATACTAGCTTTATCACTTATTGAATATTAGTAATTGTGCTAGTTATCACATATCGTCATCTCATAAAAGTAGAAAAACTATGCGGCTTTATAACTCATCACATTAAACAAAACCCATAGTTTATAAATCAACCCATAGTTTAAAAAGCTTAGGTTGTCCAAAGATTATTCACCTTTGACTTCATATCTCACAATAGCAGGGGCGTAGGGTTGTATGCATTAGAGACCTAACCTCTAAGTCATGTCTTGTCCTTAACCGGGAGGGTTCCAGTGGGGCCTTGCGAGGCACTGGGGGGAAAGAGTGCTAGGTTTAGTGTTTTCTAGTGTGTGCATATGGGACTAACACCCCAACCTACGGCATGTGTGCAGCTCCTCATGCCCATCCGTCACTTAGTACGGGGCTAGGGTGTAGACATTTAGTCGGGGTAGTCTTGAATCTTAGGACATACTTATTTTACTCTTTGCATGATCATTGTATTTACTTATCACTTAAATCATGCATATTTTGGGTTATTTAATAAAAAAAATGTCCTCTTGTGTTTGCATAATTTATCTTTTTCTGATTTTTAAAATTTCTAAAAATCTATAAAAAATATTTTAGTTCATATGTACTACTTAGTTTTTGTGTTTCTGACTTTTTGTTATTTTGTTTTTATTCATATTATGAAAAATCAAATAAAAATTCAAAATTCAAAAATTACAAAAATAATTTTTTTTATTTTCTTTTTTTAATTGATGATAAAACAAAAAAAATGTATGATCTTTATTGCCAATATCAAGCATGAATGAATTCTATTATTTAGAATTTTTTACAATATTAAAATTTATTCCTTCAAATTACTATGAACATTGTTTTCTTTATCATGCTTTGATATATCTATTTAAAGTGCATAAATTGTATTGAAAAATATGTGTAGAACCAAGCTTAGCATGCCTCTAAGTATGAGTAAATGTATTATGATTGATAATGATACCTTTCACTCACTTATTTTGGTAATCAACATGTATGTTTAAATCTAAAAATGCTTGCTTGTGTATTGTATTTGTACAATGAATTAAATCTTGCATAAGTTTATTGCCTACACTACATTTGAATTGCACTTATGAAATTTAGAAAAGTGGTTAAGTTAAAAAAATTTTGGGTTTGCAAAACAAGTGTATTCGGAGAATGTTGTCTCACAAATGTTAAAAAATTTATATATGTAGACAAATATAACTCCACCAAGCACTACTTGAATCTCCTGATAAGTCTTCATAAGCATTGTGAGGTTGAGCACCTTGGAAAGAATAGTAAAGTGTCTTGTGCAACCCTTGATTTGTACATCACTTTTAATAAAATAGTGTGCATTAAAGTGTGTGAAAGTAAATATACTTATGTTTTATTGTGCACTTTACTCTACATATGTCTTGTATTTTGTGTTTTAAATAAATTGTTAACATTGCCCAAAATACACTTATGTGCACATCATTATCTTTCATAACACTTCTTCTCATGAGTATTGGATTCTAATGTTTTATCTATATTACTCTCTATATAAGAAATGCACTAGATAACCTAGCATGATCTCTACAATGTTTTGGTATTTCTTGAACTTAAAATTAAGTAACATTGTAGTATATTTCCTTTTTGATGTGTTCATTTCATGCTTGGTATATTTTTGAAAAAAAAAACTTGAGATTTCAAAAAGGTTAAAACATCTTTACATTTTGCACTTAAACTCATATTTATAACACTGATTTTCATGCTTACAAAAAGATGTTTCTTATAATCTTCCGCTTGCTTACAACTCTTTTTTTTAATCTCTTATATACTATGCTTAAAATCTTTATCATTATCTATATTACAAAAGCTCGATCATGATTTATCATTTATAAGAAATGCCTCCTTACTATCCTCACCTAAACCCTCTTTTGATTCTACCAAAAGGGGAGATTAAATTGCATAAATCTAATATTTAGGGGGAGTGCATTATAATGATATTAAACTCAAAAAATGGGTATATTTGTAGGGGGAGTAATCATATAGGAGGTGCATACACTATCATATGCTCGATCATGAAAATCCTTCAATAAATGGTTCCTTACCTATCTTAAGAGATATACACTCATCCCTACCCACTTTTGTTAATAACAAAGGGGGAGAAGAAATTGAGAAATCTAGTAAAATAGATATTTAGGGGGAGTAGTTTATAAGAGACACTAATGTAGGGGGAAGACTTGATATAGAAAGAGTAGGCATTATCGCTTTCAATTCTATCACGCTCTTAATATGTTATTCATGCATATCTTATTACCGCACTTATCTATAAACACAAATTGTCTTAATCTCACTAATTTCTCATACGGGTATTTGTTATTATCAAAAAGGGGAGATTGTTGGAGCCCATGTTCCGCATCTCTTGGTTTGAGAATAACAAATACCGTGTTGTATTTGATCTAGTCTTTTGTGTGTGTCCAGGTTGTACAGGTTCAATGAGGAGACAAGTCCTCGTTCATGGGCATGATCCAAAAGTGTGTACACATTAGAAAAAGAAAAAGGATGAGTTTTGTGTGCTGATCTTAAACTGGCCATAACTTTCAATCCAGGAAGAGTTACAGAACGTGCCACCCCATTTCGGAGATGAGAACGACTCAATCTACAGTCTGGAGAAGTTTCGGACGACAAAAATGAAGAGGATCTGTCGGAATTTTCCGACAGTCAATGTCGCCCAGGCGACAGCAGAGAAGTTACAACAACTGCCAGCAAGGCAGCACGACGAGCAGCAGTTTGGCGCTGTCGGAATTTTCTGACAGCTACTGTCGCCCAGGCGATAGCTCGGAAGCTACCGCAACTGCCCGCACGACATCACTACGAGCGGCAGTTTTGCGCTGTCGGAAAATTCCGACAGTGATGTCGCCCAGGCGACAGTGAAAATCTATAAAATGATTCTTTTTGTTCGTGCATTGCAAGTTTGGAGGATTCTAAGTTCCTTCCTGAGTGCATACAAACCAGAGAGCTCCATAACCTCAAGAACTCCCATTTTTGCTGAGAAGGTTTGAAATTGAAGACGAGATCGGACGCGCTTCTACATCAACGATCATCTCGAGGCTCCAACCTTCCTTTCAGAGATCTGAATTTCTAGGGAGTTCTTATTTTATCTTGTATTTTCATTTATATACATTTCACTTTGTATTGGTAGGGAAATCGTCTCCTTGTGCGTGACGTCTAAGTCCTTGCGTGGCTTAGGGGAAAATCGCTTCCTTGTGTGGAGCGTCCAAGTCCTTGCATGGATTGGTGGGAAATCGTGGCCTTGTGTGCTACGTCTAGATCTTGGGAAGATCTAGAGGATAGGCTTAGGCTTGGTCTAGGAAGAGACAAGTGATAGCCTTCCGATCCTTGGGAGAAGGATTGGTAAACACAAATTGTAAAAAATTTATTATCATATTTGTCCCTTGATTTTAAGCATTGTTAAGATCATATTATTTGTATGTGAATTTCATGATTATAAAATTATGATTTTTTCTTTAATTGCAAATATGGTTGCTTAATCTTTAACTTAGAAATTTGTGTTTGAATTAATTTAAAAATTACATTGGTTTGAAATTTTTATAAGTAATTTTTAGAAAAGTAAAATTTGTTTTAAAATTCTTAAGTAAAAAATCGTATTTTTTAAAAGGCCCTTATTCACCCCCCCCCCCCCCCCCCCCTCTAAGGGCGCCACAAGATCCAACAATTAGATGTATTAGGATGTCACACTCAACCTACGGTGTCAAGACCAGATCAAGAGAAGCACAATATGGGCAAAGTTAACATTTGCGTCGAATAGAAATCGACGCAACATCGAATTATTGTCGACGCTACTCTGACTAGAAGTCCAAGTAGGTCACCCTTCTGTCGAAGTATCCCAAGTCGACGGAACGTCGAATAGATATCGACACAGAGGTCGTGGCCCTGTCGGAGCACTTGAGGAAGTCGACGGAGTCTCTACATCAACTCGGTGCAGAAGGAAGTATCTGTCGAAGTAATCTAAAGACGACGCAACGTCGACTTCATCTCGACGCAGATAATGAAGCTCAGAATCATATCTTCAACTCGTCGATTACGTCGATTGGGTATCGACGCAACGTCGACTAACAGAGTTCAGTCAGAGCAAGGATGAATTCGAAGCTGCTCCTACAAGAACTCGAATGTGCGTCGATAAGAGAGGAAGTGAACTCGACGCTACGTCGATTACAGTCTGAAAAGGGAAAAATTTTCAGCTGTCATTTTTTACTCTCTCTCAAGGCCCACCTCTCTGAAGGCCGTTCCCCAACGGCTCCTTAATTGCCTCAAATGGAATAAAGAATTAACTGAGGTAAGAGAAAAGCTTTCTTGGTAACAAGCTTAAATGTTGGTGGACGGGTCGGGAATTAAAGTAGGAAGGAAGGATTTATTGTCTAGACAAATATACCCTTTGAGGACCTATCTAAAGGTGAAACAAATTCGAATTCGACAGTGGAAAATATTGAATTCTGACTTTTTCTAAGAGGAATCTTCATTATAATCTTTTCTGAAATATTAAAATAAAGTTTTCTATAAAATATTCCGAAATTTCTTTAATTGACAAGAATATTTTTATATGGAATTAGATTCTTAAAAACCCTTATTCACCCCCACCCCCCACCCCCCCAGAGCGCCAGTAGATCCAACAAGTGGTATCAGAGGCAGGTTATTCCAATATGATCTCACAATTGGGAATAATGATGCATCACGATCTCGCAACTACTAGACGGGATGAAGTTTTATTTAATGAAAAATCATTAGCACCATCTTTATTTCAAGGTATAAATTATAAAGGGTGGAGAATTATAATGGAAAATTTTCTTAAGTGTTTAGATGTAGAAATTTAGAATATTACAATTAGGAAGCCCCCAAGAGTATTAAATTGGAATGAATGTTTTTTAAATGCTAATTCTATGAATAGTTTATTTTGCACACTCGATCAAGAGATCTTCAAACTTATTTATACTTTTCCTACAACTTTTGAAGTTTGAAAATTTCTTCAGAATACTTATAGTCTTCCTTTATAGATGATGAACCCGAGAAAGTTCTTAGGTATCCAAGAGAAAAAAAACAAATGAAGACTTGCGCTTGGAGGAAGACCTATCAAAGAAAAAGGAATGCATGTTCACAATCTCATGCTCGGATGGAGACACAATAAGTACACTAAGCACAGAAGAAAATGTTAAAGGAACTCTATGTTCAAATATTGCCTCATTTGAGAAATTTGTAAGTAGAACAAATTCCCTTCTTGCCACAACTTCTATTTCTACATTACATATACTAGATTTTGCTAAACGTGGGATTAAAAAATTGAAATATTGCAATTCTAAATTACATTTAGAAAATAAAACTTTAAAAGCAAAACTCAATGTATAATCAAAAACTGATGTGCCTAGTTCTCCCACATGCTCTTTACTTGAATTTGCTACACCCTGTATTGATTGCAATGAACTAAAAGAAAAATTCAAGGTTTTTGAAAAAGGGCTTCTTATTTCAAAAGAACATAATGAAAAATTGTCTTTAGAAAATTCAACTTTGAAAAGTGATTGTGCTATGTTCAATAATTAAAAAATTGAAATTAAAGAGATGGATGAAACATTTACAGAATTAAGAAATGATTATAAAACTCATATTAATTCTATAATCCCAACTCTTACAAATAGCACACTCATATACAATAAAGCTAGACATAATCTCAAGATTAAGAATAATGAATTTGAAACAAAAATCAACTTGCTCAAGAAAATTATGAACAAAAACTTGCAAAACATAAATCCACAATATCAAGCAAAATCCAAAAGCAAGTTTAATATGAATTTTCATACCTTGCTTAAGCAAAATAAAGGAAGTGAAAAGTACTAAATGCTTGTAAATACAATTCTAAAACACTATCATCACCATCATTTGCAAGATCAATCTTCACTCAACATAAAAATAAATGCACACAAATTTTCTAGCAATAAACAATACAATTCTCAAAATAGAAAGAATGTCTATGGAAATTTGAAATATAAAAATAACATTCAACCAAGGTATGAATGGAGTCCCATAATTAAAAATGATATATTAATTCCTTTAAGGGCTCATTCATCCACATCATTAAATAAATCATCATGATATATTTGGGTACCCAAAGGAACTGTCACACTTGGTCCCCTTTGTATACTTAAATCTCTTATTCATTAGTATCCAATAAATGTGAAGTAGAATTGAATCAAAATGAAATACACAAAGTTCTACTTCACAAAATGCTTAAAATAAAAAATAAAAACAACATTTTCTTTTTTGCTTTGTGTAATAGTGTTTGTTTTTGTCTTTATTTCTTTTGAGCCAACATATTTTATGGTCACATTAGATATATGATGCGATATGACTCACTCACATTAAGCTTAATTCTTTAATAAATTAAATGGAATAAACTTCAATAAAAGTAATATCATTTGGAGTGGCCAAATTATTTCATTATTCTAACATCTATATTAATGAAATCAATTGCCTATGCTAGTTATATCTATCTCATAATGTCATTAAAAAAAATTGAGTGCTGAATTCCTTAAGTGATATTATCATGATTAATGAAATTATTAAAAAAAATGGATTTAATTGGATTTTGGGGGTCTTAGGCAAAAATTTAAAATGAGCAACTTTTTGATTATTTTCCTAATTTCTTTGCTGCATGTGATAGCCCCTATAATGAAAAATCATATTCAAGAGAAATCGAAATTGAAAAATCACAGAAACCACGTCTTTTATATGAAAAATCAAATATCTGTCTGCTACCGCCCGACGTTAAGCCTTACCGCCGATGGTAGCTGCATTTTTTTTTAATTCCTGATTTTCTCCAAATTATATTTTCTGAAAATTATTTTATTACTTTAATTATCACTCCTTTCTACTTTCAGAAAACATTATCTATGTTTTGGTTAATTTTGTTTGTTTGTCAAAAATAAAATTTACATAACTTTCCAAAATAACCAAAAACATATTCATAGTCAATATATATGTCATATTCACCTTACAAGCTTTCACTATAATAAATTATAATAAACGAATATGAACTTCACACACACCAGAATGAACTATTAAACTCATGACTATGATTTCTTGAAATCTCATACTTTTTTAATCTCTAATCATGTGTGTTGAAATAAATGATAATCTATTTCTATGGTTAAATTTTCAAATGATTATATTGAACTATCTTGAAAAATCAATGCATTAAAATTTATCTCAAATGTCATAGCATTGCACCATGTTATCCTAACTAATAATTCTAGCATCTCTACTGAATATTTGTCCAATTTAGTATCCATGTTAGTTATCGATAATGTCATGTGTATACTACATGAAAATTAAATAATTGAGAGTTGAAAATGACGATATCAAAATGTTTGTATATATGAATGAATAATCCATAAATGACCTTAAAATTAACTATCTTAATAACAATAATCATTTAAAAAATTCTTCATTTAATAAAGCCAGTCTATGAATCGGTAGGGTTTAAATATTTAAGTATGTCCATGATTGTACAACCCTGTATTCGCCGAGTGGGCCCCCAGATCCCATGAGGTATTTTTGACATCATTTTTTAGTATGATCCAAGGCAGGGAGAGAGGAGGGCAAGCGGTGGAGGTAGAGACCTCCCGCTCACCCAGCTCGTGCAGGAGGCGAGCAAGAGGGGGGCGAGCTCCTCTCGCCCTCGCTCCCAAGGAGGGGGCGAGCTCCTCTCGCCCCGCTCCCAGCAAGGGGGGCGAGCTCCTCTCGCCCCCCCGCTCCCAAAGAGGGGGGCGAGCTCCTCTCGCCCCCGCTCCCAAGGAGGGGGAGAGCTCCTCTCGCCCCACTCCCATTAAGGGGGGCGAGCTCCTCTCGCCCCCGCTCCCAAAGAGGGGGGCGAGCTCCTCTCGCCCCCGCTCCCAAAGAGGGGGTCAGCTCCTCTCACCCCACTCCCAGCAAGGGGGATGAGCTCCTCTCGCCCCCGCTCCCGAGGAGGGGGCGAGCTCCTCTCGCCCCGCTCCCAGCAAGGGGGGGGGGGGGGGCGAGCTCCTCTCGCCCCCCGCCCCCCGCCCCTAGTAAGGGGGGGAGATCCTAGGTGAGGGGGGGGGGGGGCGAGCTCCTCTCGCCCCCCCTCCCCCCCCCCCCCCCCCCCCCGCCCCCAGCAAGGGGGCGTGCTCCTCTCGCTCCCCGCCCCCAGCAAGGGGCGAGCTCTGGAGGGGGGCGCCCTCCAAGCTCGCCCCGCCCCAGTTAGGGGGCGAGAGGAGGAGTCGCGGCCCCCTCTCGCCCCGCCCCAGTTAGGGGGCAAGAGGAGGAGCCGCAGGCCCCTCTCATCCCGCCCCAGCAAGGGGGCGAGACCCGAGGCAGGCGGCCTCCTAGTCTCGCCCCTGCCCTAGCATGTGGGCGAGCTCAGGAAGGAGGTGCCCTTCCAGCTCGCCCAGCCCGGTGAGGGGGGCCAGCGAGGGAGAAGGTCAGCTCCCTCTCGCCCGGCCACGGGAGGGCGTTATGGACCACGTTTAGCGCCTCCGAACAACGAGATTTGGTTATTCGCAGGCCAAATCTAGGGATATTTTGGTAATCTCGTAGGCCAGATTGTGGCTATTGGCAGACCAAGTTCAAATTCCTATAAATAGGACCAAGGGGCACCATTTGGAGGGACTTCTCTTTATCTCTCTTTTGGCTATCTCTCTCCCCAAGTCTCTCTAGTGGGTGAGGAGACCCTCCAAAGGTGCCCAAGCTTAGCTTTGGCTTGGGAGGGGAAGCGGTCTAAGATCTTTCGGGTGTGTGGTGGGACCCCCTCGCTAAGCCCTTGGTCTCATTTCTAGTTCCTTAGCCTCTTAGTCTAGAGATCTCCCTTGGGAGAAGTAAGTGTGAGGTCACCCCCAACTTGTTGAGGGCCCGAACTCCACAGAGATCAAGTTATTGGTTTCAACATTATGGTGCGGTGAGCATGGAGAGTGACCAACTCAAGAAACTCTCAAGATGAGCTCCATGGCTGGAGGTTGAGGATCCGACCCAGGCAACTCGCAGCCCCCGCTGGTTGGAGTGATGTTGGGGATGTTTGAAAACCTCAAGCGGGAGGTCCTGCATACCTTGCAGCTAACTTTCGCCATGATAGGCGAAGGAAGGAGAGGAAGTGGTCTGGAGGTCTCACCTCAGCAGGTGGGCGAGAGCACTCTCGGCCAGCAATCCAGGAAGAAGGTGCCAGTGGGGGGGAGTGGGGGGGAGTGGGGAGGAATTCGGCCCCCACTCACCCAGTCCCCAAGGGGGCGAGTGGGGAGGTCCCAGACTCCCACTCGCCCATCCCTAAGGGGGCGAGTGGGGAGGTCCCAGACCCTCACTCACCCAGCTCCAAGGGGGAGAGTGGGGAGGTGTCATACCCCATCTCGCCCAGCCCCAAAGGGGGGCGAGCATAGGAGGTCCATTGTGTGAGATGATCCTCTCGGCCCCGGTTCCAGAGGGGTCCGGAATGCTAGAGATTTCTCACTACTCCGGCAAGGATGACCCCATCCTGCACCTGCAGTGGTTTGAGGACATGGTCTCCATCAGGCCCATGTCGGACGCTTTCAAGTGTCGACTCTTGGCGACAACTCTGAAGGAGAAGGTTAGAGATTGGTTCCACCAGCTCCCTGCGGGATCCATCTATGCCTTCGAAGACTTGCGCCGAGTTTTCCTGCTACGCTTCTCGACGTCAAGGAAGAGGAAGAAATATGTCGAAGCACTTTTCAAGATCAAGCAAGAGCCAGGGGAGTCATTGGCTCACTATGTTAACTAGTTCCAGGAGGAAGTTCTCCTCACCCAAGAGGTGTCAGGCTATACCCTCCAGCTCGCTTTCATCGTGGGGCTGCAGGGGGGATTCTTCAAGAGGGACCTCAAGAGGAGAGCTCCTTTGTCCTTTGAGGAGTTGATGGAAAGGGTCGCGAAAGAAGTTGAGAGTGAGGAGGCCAACACGGAGTTCGCAAGAAGGTTGGCCAAACTAAGTGAGCCGGAGGTAAGGCAGCAGGGGGGAGGGTAGGGGCTCCCAAGAGGAAGTTCGACCAAGAGGAGGACAACTTCCAGGAGGAGGGGCCCGACCTCCCAGGATGGAGGCAGGGACCGAGGGCACCCTCTCCACCACCCCAACAAACCATGTTGATCAGCCGCGGAAGAATAAGAAATCATATGGGAGGAAGAGGGGGCGTCCGGGTGGAGTTACCTTACTGTGACTTCCACAATGAGGAGGGTCACGCGATGTCCACCTACCCCGAGTTCTTGGAAATGAGGGAGGCAATGTAACAGTACTGGCTAGCCTGACCCGGGCCCCTAGCCCGGTACTGCCGGCACCGACGGTCCAGCCTGACCCGGGCCCCTGGCACCGCCGGTTAAGCCTCACCCCGAAGGGTTAACCACAAGCCTGCAGGCCGTGCACCCCAACCCCTCTCTGGCCCACCACAGGGCCCAGCGGGTTGTTGGAGACATACAGTCTCCCTTCGGTGAGAAGTGAGCCAGTTAAGCGGCGGCACGTGGACTTCTCACCGAAGGGAGACTATATGTCTCCAACAACCCGCTGGGCCCTGTGGTGGGCCAGAGAGGGGTTGGGGTGTACGGCCTGCAGGCTTGTTGTTGACCAGTTGTTGGGGTCAGGCTTAACCTGAAGGGGGCTAGGGGCCCGGGTCAGGCTAGACCCTTCAGGTGCCGGCAGTTCTGGTGTCAGGGGCCCGGGTCAGGCTGGGCCAGGACTGTTATAAAAAGAGCACTTTTTGTAACAGTACTGGCTAGCCTGACCCGGGCCCCTAGCCCAGTACTGCCGGCACCGACGGTCCAGCCTGACCCGGGCCCCTGGCACCGCCGGTTAAGCCTCACCCCGAAGGGTTAACCACAAGCCTGCAGGCCGTGCACCCCAACCCCTCTCTGGCCCACCACAGGGCCCAGCGGGTTGTTGGAGACATACAGTCTCCCTTCGGTGAGAAGTGAGCCAGTTAAGCGGCGGCACGTGGACTTCCCAGGAGGTCACCCATCCCAGAACTACTCCAGCCCGAGCACGCTTAACTATGGAGTACTTTCACTTCTCATCACCAATTGAGCTGCAGCTCAATTGGTGATGAGAAGTGAAAGTATTCCGTAGTTAAGCGTGCTCGGGCTGGAGTAGTCATGGGATGGGTGACCTCCTGGGAAGTCCACGTGCCGCCGCTTAACTGGCTTACTTCTCACCGAAGGGAGACTGTATGTCTCCAACAACCCGCTGGGCCCTGTGGTGGGCCAGAGAGGGGTTGGGGTGTACGGCCTGCAGGCTTGTTGTTGACCAGTTGTTGGGGTCAGGCTTAACCTGAAGGGGGCTAGGGGCCCGGGTCAGGCTAGACCCTTCAGGTGCCGGCAGTTCTGGTGCCAGGGGCCTGGGTCAGGCTGGGCCAGGACTGTTATAGGCAAGGCGTCCGAAGTCGCAACGTCAGCAACTAGAGGAGGTCAAGGAGGACCATGCCTGGGAGTAGAAGTCGAAGTCCCGGTCTCTGTGCTTAGCTTTTTTTGTAAATCCATGTTGTATGATGGTTTATTTCCATAATTTTTCTTGCATGTAACCAGATGACTAATGTAATAAAAGTTTTTCTAATTGTCTTTTCCCCTCGGATGGTTCCGCTGACCGGGCTCGCACTAGCCGGCCGGGCAGGTTGAACTCCCATGGAGGCAAAGTTCTTTTCCCCTCGGATGGTTCCGCTGACCAGGCTCTCACTAGCCAGCAGGGCAGGTTGACCTCCCAGGGAGGAAAAGTTCTCTTCCCCTCGGATGGTTCCGCTGACCGGGCTCTCACTAGCCGGCAGGGCAGGTTGACCTCCTAGGGAGGCAAAGTTCTCTTCCCCTCGGATGGTTCCGCTGACCGGGATCTCACTAGCCGACAGGGCAGGTTGACCCCCAGGGAGGCTAAGTATTCTTCCCCTCGGATTATTCCGCTGACCGGGCTATCACTAGCCGGCAGGGCAGGTTGACCCCCCGAGGAGGTTAAGTTTTCTTCCCCTCGGATGGTTCCGCTGACCGGGCTCTCACTAGCCGGCAGGGCAGGTTGACCTCCCAGGGAGGCTAAGTTTTCTTCCCCTCGGATGGTTCCGCTGACTGGGCTCTCACTAGCAGGCAGGGCAGGTTGACCTCCCAGGGAGGCTAAGTTCTCTTCCCCTCGGATGGTTCCGCAGACTTGGCTCTCACTAGCCGGCAGGGCAGGTTGACCTCCCAGGGAGGCTAAGTGTTTTTCCCCTGAGGTGGCTCCGCTAGCCGGGCTCTCGCTAGCCGGCGAGGTCGGAAGGCCTCTCGGGGAGGCTATATATTTTTTCCCGAGGTAGCTCTGTTAGATGAATTTTCAGCACCACTCGTCGAATATGCAGGGTTGGACATTTCTTTCCGAGCGTATACCTCGCTCGAAAAGAGCGGGGATTGTGTACAACCCTGTATTCGCGGAATGGGTTGCCGAGACCCAGGAGGTCTTTTAGAACATCATTTTTTAGTATGTTCTGGGGCAGGGAGAGAGGAGGGAGAGCGGTGGAGGTAGAGACCTCCCGCTCACCCTCCTCGTGGAGGAGGAGAGCGAGAGGGGGGCGAGCTCCTCTTGCCCCCGCTCCCAAGAAGGGGGCGAGCTCCTCTCGCCCCGCTCCCAGCAAGGGGGCGAGCTCCTCTCGCCCTCGATCCCAAGGAGGGGGCGAGCTCCTCTCGCCCCGCTCCCAGCAAGGGGGGCGATCCCCTCTCGCCCCCGCTCCCAAAGAGGGGGGCGATCTCCTCTCGCCACCGCTCCCAAGGAAGGGGCGAGCTCCTCTCGCCCCCCGCTCCCAAGGAGGGGGCGAGCTACTCTTGCTCGCTCCCAATCAGGGGGGCGAGCCCCTCTCGCCCCCGCTCCTAAAGAGGGGGGCGAGCTCCTCTCGCCCCCGCTCCCAATGAGGGGGCGAGCTCCTCTCGCCCCCGCTCCCAAGGAGGGGGCGAGCTCCTCTTGCCCCGCTCCCAGCAAGGGGGGCGAGCTCCTCTCGCCCCCGCTCCCAGCAAGGGGGGGGGGGGGGGGGAGCTCCTCTCGCCCACGCTCCCAAGGAGGGGGCGAGCTCCTCTAGCCCCGCTCCGAGCAAGGGGGCGAGCTCCTCTCGCCCCCGCTCCCTAGGAGGGGCGAGCTCCTCTCGCCCCGCTCCCAGCAGGGGGGCGAGCTCCTCTCGCCCCCGCTCCCAAGGAGGGGGCGAGCTCCTCTCGCCCCGCTCCCAGCAAGGGGGGCGGGCTCCTCTCGCCCCATCTCCCAAGGAGGAGGCGAGCCCCTCTCGCCCCGCTCCCAGCAAGGGGGGTGAGATCCTCTCGCCCCCGCTCCCAAGGAGGGGGCGAGCTCCTCTCGTCCCGCTCCCAGCAAGGGGGGCGAGCTCCTCTCGCCCCCGCTCCTCAGCGAAAGGGGGTGAGCTCCGGAGGGAGGCACCCTTCCAGTTCGCCTCGCCCCAGCCCCGAAGAGAGGGGATGGTCTGCGTTTAGCGCCTCGGAACAGCGGGATTTGGCTATTCGCAGGCCAAATCTGGGGGTATTTTGGTAATCTCGTGGGCCAGATTGTGGTTATTGGCAGACCAAGTTCAAAATCTTATAAATAGGACCAAGGGGGCACCATTTGGAGGGATCTCTCTTTTGGCTATCTCTCTTCCCAAATCTCTCAAGTGGGTGAGGAGAGCCTCCAATGGGTGCCCAAGCTTAGCATTGGCTTGGGAGAGGAAGCGCTCTAAGATCTTCCGGGTGTGTGGGGGGACCTCCTCGCTAAGCCCTTAGCATTGTTCCTAGTTCCTTAGCCCCTTAGCCTAGAGCTCTCCCTTGGGAGAAGTAAGTGTGAGGTCACCCCCCAACTTGTTGAGGGCCCGAACTTCACAGAGACTAAGTCTTGTTCTCAAGTCTTGGTTTCAACAGATGTAGTGTCACGGAAGGGCAACACGATGCCCCATCCCAAACTACTTGTATATGTATATGTCATTAGATTAACAAAATTATTATATTGAATTAATTTAATAATAATTAAATCAAATCAGTATTCAATTAAATTAATATATGCTAAATTAAAATTTAATGCCTATATTAAATTAAATAAAAATAATAATAATTTAATCAATATATTAAATTAATTTATAATTACCCATAATTTACTTTAACAATAGACATAAGAGGCCTGGTGGCCCTCCAATTCTATTCCTATCCCTCTCTCCTTAGTTATTTTATTCAGATTAATAATTTGATCGATATAAGAAATTATTTTATATAGAGTAATAATAGATCTGAGAGAGATTAAAATATTTAAGAACTTACTAGGAAGGTGCTTGTTTTGGCATTACAAAGATAGGGAGAGAAAAAGATATAAATACAAATTTCTTTCTCCATAATAGTAGGATAGACGGCCGGTTTTATAAAGTTTTTAATGAAAAAAATCAATTTGAAGATTTAGCAAATATATCAACCGGGGAATTTTTTTGTCACATACTGTTGGACAGTTGTTTTCTTAAATTGGACAAATTTTTTGTTATTTATAATATAATATGTAGACTTTCGGCTCATGCACCGGGATATATTGTGCAAAATTAATAGTAGTTAATCAACTAACGCTATTTAAATTTGGTGTACTAGATTTTTTTAGCTTTAAAATTAATCCGATGCACCAATAATCAAAATAGAGTTGGCAGCTGAGTTTCTACATAAAAAAACTTAAAGGGAGAAAACCATCTGTCAGGCCCAAGTTGGAGAAATTTACTAATGATGGTTTTCGACAAATAACCTGTCACACTCATTTTACAATATTTGAAGAGGAATAAAGGAACAACTTTCATTGTTGTGTGAGATGAAACGCAATCTGAGAGCGACGTGCTAGGGTGTGTTCTGAAGAGCGGTGCAGAGGAGCGTGTTCTGGATAGCGCGCATGGGCACAATCTAGAGAGCAGTTTGTGGTTTGAAGAGCAGCAGGCGAGCTGCAGGGAGTGTTCGGGAGAGCTATAACATTCGACCTGTAAAAGTTGTAAAGTGGGGACCTGTCCCGGACCCCACAACATACCACATTCACAAACTAAATAATATAAAATGATATAAAAAGAAAACTTGTGCTTACAAAAGAGATTGAACATCTAGCATAAGCAAATATGAAATCCAAAATACATAATAGAATTTCCACCACTAATAAGTATCACGAAATAAAATGTTCGGCCTTATAGCCTTTACAAGTCCACATACAATAATCAAAAACATAAAATACATAATGTAAGCTTGAAGCTCACATGCCCACACATGTAATAAAATGAAAGCAGTAAATCCAGTGCTTCAAACTTTCGTTATATCCATATAATGCTTAGGCTCTGTTTGCGACAGCTCTGACGGATTGAAAATCTATTTTTCAACCGCAGAGCTTTTTTTAACTGTTTGAGACAACTCTTTAGCCCAGCTTCTTGAAAAGAGCTTCTTCAAATAAGCTGTTTTAGAGACTCTTTGAGAAGCCAGTCCAACGTAGCTTTCTAAAAACTATATTTTTTCTATTTTTAGATTTTTCTCTTTTATTAACTCATCCTCGTTGCATACCACTCCAGTATTTTCGTCCGAGCGCGCATTTTCGGTCGGGCACTCGTTTTCGGCCGTGCACTCATTTTTCACCCGTGCGGTCATTTTTCGCCCGGGCTCTCGTTATTTTCGCCCGGACGTGCATTTTTCGCCCTGACAGTCATTTTTTGCCCGGGCAGTCCTTTTTTGCCAGCGAGCGCGTTTTTTTGCCCGGGCGGATATTTTTCGCCCGGGCGGCCATTTTTTTGCTCGGGCGCGCGTTTTTCGCCCGCGCGGCCATTTTTTGCTCGGGGGTGCGTTATTCGCCCGAGCAGTCGTTTTTCGCCAGGGCGGTCGTTTTTCGCTCGGGGGGCCTTTTTTTGCTCGGGCACGCGTTTAACGCCCGAGCGCTTGTTTCTCGCCCTGGCGGCCATTTTTCGCCCGGGCTCGTGTTTTTCGCCCGGGCAGTCATTTTTCGCCCGGGTGGACGTTTTTCGCCCGCGCGGCGGTTTTTTCTCCCGGGAGGCGGATTTTCGCCCGTGCGCCCGATTTCCACTTGCGGTCGTTTTTCGCCCATGCGGCTGTTTTTTCGCCCAGACGGCCATTTTTCGCCCGGACGCGCGTTTTTCGCCTGGGTGCGAGTTTTTTGCCTGGGCACGCGTTTTTTTGCCGTGCGGTTGTTTTTCACCCTGGCGGCTGTTTTCTCCCGGATGCGCATTTTTCGCCCGGACGCGCGTTTTTCGCCCGAGCGACAATTGTTCTTCCGGACGGCCGTTTTTTGCCCGGGGTGCGCGTTTTTCGACCGGGCGCTCGTTTTTCGACCGTGCGACTGTTTTTCTCTCAGGTGGTTGTTTGTCGCCTGGATGCGCATTTTTCGTCCGGACGCGCATTTTTCGCCTTGCTGCTATTGTTCTCCCGTACGACAATTTTTGCCTAGGGCGCATTTTTTCGCCCGGGCGCGCGTTTTTCACTTGGGCGCCCGTGTTTTGCCCATGTGATCGTTTTTTGCCCAAGCGACCGTTTTTCGACCGGTCGGCTGTTTTTCACCCAGCCATCCATTTTTTGCTTGGGCGGTCATTTTTCGCCATTGCGACCATTTTTTAACCGGACACGTGTGTTTGCCTAGGCGCGAGTTTTCACATCTATTATATTTCAATATTTTTATTTAAAAAACAGTTTTCAAACAGTTGTTCTACCGAACAACTTAAATGAAAAAGCTATATTCGATCATCACTTATGCAAAGACTCTCCAAACAGTCTGCAGCTCTCTCGTAAGAGTTTTTCTAAAAGCTCTATTCTAAAAGCTCTATTCAATCAGCAGATTTTCCATCCGCTAGAGCTGTCCCAAACAGAGCCTTAATAGACGTGCTAGGGTGCGTTGGGAAAATCTTGATTTAATATCTCAGATTAATTATGGGATTTTTGGACATGACTTTAGTCGGTACAGAAAGACAAAATGTCTATTTTGTACTTTAAAGCAATCAAGCAAAAGGACAACAGTACAATATGGATATATCAACAGTTGAAAGTTCACTCCTTGCATCGAGATGTAATATACGCATGTCGAGAAGTAATCGACTTACGTCGATAAAGAATTCAGCTTCCGTCAAATTCTCAAAAATCTAAGCACACAAGCAATAACTGAAAAAAAATATACAAGCAATAATGAGAGCACATAATATGAGATGTCGTCATAGGTCGAGAAGTAATCAATGTATAAATAAGCTTACGTAGCATTCTTCAAAGTTTAAGAATGCAAGCAAAAATAAAGTTTTGACATACGTTGACAAGTAATCGACGTATAAGTAAGCTTAAATCGATTAGTTAACATAATGCAAATGTTGAATTCTGAGTTAAATTAGACTATGATCATGGATATAATGAAGTCATTTCTAGCTGTTGCAGATATGAATAAGAATGGAATTAATGTGTGATAATTCTATAAGGAAAAGACCTATTTGGTAAATCACATATTTGTCATAATCATCATATCAAGAGTAGAATCCACGGCAGAAGATATATATATTGAAGACTCTGCAGAAAGAAACAACGCTCTGATTCTTCTTCCCGTCCTCCAATTCTCTCAGGCTCTCCAGTTCCTCTCTCACTCTCTCTCACTCTCTCTCTCTCTCACTCTTCTCAACTGCTTCTCACTCATCTAATCTCATTTGAAGGGTTGTTGCAGCTAGCCAGATCAAAAAAGAAAAGAAATTTTCACTGGATTCTTTTTTCTTCTCCGTGAAAAATAGATTAGAGATTGATTCATGGTTTCATCCATTCTTCATTAACCTTGAATAGCGCGCAAAGAGTTTTTAGAATGCCTCTTTAAATGCATTTTGTGGTTTTGTTCTAAGAGTTTTCTTATCAAAAGACTCAGTGATTCTAAGAGTTTTCTTATCAAAAGACTTAGTGGTTCAGCAAATTCTCCTTATCAAAAGATTTATTAGACTAGTTCTTCAAATCTCCTCATCAAAAGACTTTAGCCATTTATGGACACTGGATTCCAACCTTTAGTAGAAGAGGGGACATAACAAATTTAAGGGGAACCTCTATAAAACCTCTTGTGTTTCATGGATGCTCTTTCTCTATAGTTAGATTTATTTTTCTATCATTTGCTTTACCGCTTTATATAATATGTGAATATGCGCATTGGATATGATTGATTGTATAAAGGTTTTGTAAATACTCCATTAACCACCTCTATAGTAATTCTTAGTTAATTTTTCTGACTTTCAATTGATATCAAAGCGTGTTCAATCTTAAGAAGGTTAACACCTTTATTAATCAAGAGTCTGGAATTGAGAATTAATTCTTGATCACATACACAATCATTAGTTTGACACAATTTAGAGATCACACAATCTCTATACCTCCTATATGTAATATAGAAAAATCATCTTTACTGAAATCAATAATTAATTTATATATGAATTACATTGATAAAAATCACATTTATTAGTTCGACACAATGTATTACCAAGGCATGCTAAAACTCCAGACTCCATTCACAATTGTGTCCAACTAATTCATCAATGTAAAACAAGGTATGCTAAAACTCTTTCTAATGACGTTATTTTTTTCTTTCAGGAAGGATGGACACAACTCTTGATTGTCCAAGAAAATAAAAAAATAAAAACATATCAAGAAGAATGATAGGAATAAATTCAAAACCAAATTGAACAAAAAAGAAAAGGAAAGAAGAAAAAGTGTTGGACATTCGTTCCGCATCTTTTAGTTTGAGAATAACAAATACTATTATATATATGATCTAGTCTTTTGTGTGTTTATAGTGTGCAGGTCGTACAAGTACAAGCATGCAGTGAATGAGGATAAAAGACGAATGACACAACTCATCTCTGTGAGTTGCCGCGGGGTTGTAGCACATACCGCAGGTGGTAGGTTTGTAGACTATAGGATAGCTGGTAATATGATTTGAACGAAAGGACTGGCGGGAGCAAGGAGGCAAAAATGGAAAGAACCTATCGGGGTGTTGTAACTTAGCGCGACTTGATGCGTGTTACCTAAATTGAAGAATGCCAAAAATGAAGATGCCTTATCTGCCGCGATCCGTGTGCCTCTGGTTACCTCATAGGGTACTACGTGGCGGTAGCAATACCACCGGTGGAAGCTCACTGAATCTATTTAAAGATAGGATCCTTCTAGGGCAATGCTTGTTGAACCACCGAAGCCACAACTCTCAACCTTTTGTGAGATGATCGTCTCAAAACATCAAGAGTACTCCCTTAGGCAAACACAAATATCAAACGGAGCACTCGAAGGGGAAGCACTACAACGACTTTTATACACGAAGGGCGAACATAACGAATGAAGAACGCCGACTTCTACAATGCATTCGTCTTCACCTTCAGAAGTTCTTCTTAAGGAGTTTCTATTAAATGTTTTAGATATATTTCTATTCTGTATTTCTTCTTTTTTTCTTTTATTTTTTTGTATCGTGTGACGTGAGAAATGCTTAGGGGAGGACGTCAGATTCCGGGGAGGATTCCGGGGAGATATCGTCCGGGGAGTGCGTCATGGGGATCACAATCTTGTAATTGTAATCAAACTTCTTGTGAAATAAAATCATGTTTTTATTTGTCTTATTATTTTGATTTTATTTCCACGCCATAAAATGTTTTAAATAATATTGTCTCAAAGTCTTAAGGCAAAATATATTATAAGGTTCTTTTTGTGTGGAATAAACTCTTAGAATTCAATCTCTGTGAGCTAGTGTTATGTAGTAGCACTTACCGCCGACAGTAGTGGGGAAAATTGAATTCTGACATTTTCTAAAAATAACCTTCAGTATAATCTTTTCTGAAAGATTAAAATAAAGTTTTATATAAAATATTCTGAAATTTCTTTAATTAACAAGAATATTTTTATATGGAATTAGATTCTTAATAACCCTTATTCACCCCCCTCCAAGGGCGCCAGTAGATCCAACAAGTGGTATCAGAGGCAGGTTATGTTGAAATTGTTGAAGTGGAGTGGAAGGTGGTCGGCGGTCTGTTATTGGAGACCGCAGAGACCGCGCGGTCTGCGCTGGAGCTCTGCCGGCCTGTCCCTGGCGATCTGGTGTGACCAGCCGGTCTGTTCTTGTTTGCTGCGGACTGTTCCCGGGTTGTTCTGCTTGGTTGGTTGTCTTCTTTATTGGAAGATCGGGCGGTCTGTTCTGTGTAACCGCTGTGTCCGGGTGGCTTATACAGGTCGGTCTGGCGACTCGTCTGAAGTCGGCCAGATGTTCTTGGCTTGCTCTTGGTGATCTAAGGAAGGAGCGTTCTTGAGTCCGCACGGCTTATGCGCGGTCTCGTGTTCGTGCAACTTGTGCGCGGTTTGCTGCTGATTTGCGGGCTTGGGCAGGTTGTTGTCCAAGTGGTCTGATCGCGCGGTCTGCTTTGTGAGACCGCTCGCGATCTGCCGGGTGGTAACTGTATCTCTTTTGTGGCGGTGATGACATCCGTCTTGTCGCCTATAAATAGGGGTGCATGGCCCATCATTTATAACGAGAATTGTAAGAACTAGAGCCTGGGTTAATTCGTGCGGTCTCAACTTTGAGGTCGGACGGTCTCGGAAGCGAGTTGACTGTTTGTTGTGTTCGCAGGTTTGCAGTCAGCAGGTTGTGGTCTCCTTCCTTGGTGATTTCCCAGCGGCTTGAATAAATAGTTCCGCAGAGGCTTGTCTGCGAACTGGTTTGTGTTCTTGTGCTGTTCGCAGCGAGCTCGGTGATCAGGCAACCTTCAGCGGTTAGGCGATCTGAGTTGCTGTCTGGCGACTGCTTCAGTTATTTGTTCAGTTCAAAAAACTCCAGTTCGTGCGGTCTGAGGTGGCGGTCTGGCAGTTCAGGTCAAGCCGGGTGTGAGCTGCAGTCTTCCCTGTTTTCTGTTTGAGCGGTCTCAGGTCAAGCCGGGCGGTTTCTGGAGTCGAGCAGTCTGTGCGGTCTCAGCTTGTCTAGCCGCCAGATTTGTTTAGGTGTGTTTTGTTCTTCTCTCCTTCGTGATTCTTATGAATCATGTCTCGCCATGTATGTCTCGCACTGTAAACAAGTATTGTGATTCAATAAAGCTTTGTGTTGCTGTGTGGCATATTGTGGTTGTTTGGCTATAACTCAGTTGATGCAACTCCTGCTTACTCCTAAACGATTCAAATCAAAAAATTTAACAGGTTATTCCAAAATGATCTCACAATTGGGAATAATGACGCATCACGATCTCGCAACTACTAGACGGGATGAAGTTGTATACAATGAAAAATCTTTAGCACCACCTTTATTTTAAGGTATAAATTATAAAGGGTGGAGAATTCTAATGAAAAATTGTTTTAATTCTTTATATGTAGAAATTTAGAATATTACCATTAGGAAGCCCCGAAGAGTATTAAATTGGAATTAATGTTTTTTAAATGCTAATTCTATGAATAGTTTATTTTGTGCACTCGATCAAGAGATCTTCAAACTTTTTATACTTTTCCTACAGCTTTTGAAGTATGAAATGTTTTTGAGAATACTAGTCTTCCTTCTACAGATGATGAACCCGAGCAAGTTCTTAGGTATACAAGAGAAAAAAAACAAATGAAGACTTGTTCTTGGAGGAAGACCTATCAAAGGAAAAGGAATGCAAGTTCATAATCTCATGCTCGGATGGAAACACAGCAAGTACACTAAGCACAAAAGAAAAAATTAAAGAAATTTTATGTTCAAATCTTGACTCATTTGAGAAACTTGTAAGTAGAACAAATTCCCTTCTTGCCACAACTTATATCTCTACATTACGTATACTAGATATTGCTAAACGTAGGATTAAAAAATTGAAATATTGTAATTCTAAATTACATTTAGAAAATAAAACTTTAAAAGCAAAACTTAATGTAGAATCAAAAATTCATGTGTCTAGTTCTCCCACAGGCTCTTTACTTGAATTTGCTACACCCTGTATTGATTGCAATGAACTAAAAAACAATTTAAGGTTTTTGAAAAAGAGCTTCTTATTTTAAAAGAACATAATGAAAAATTGGATTTAGAAAATTTAACTTTGAAAAGTGATTGTCCTATGTTCAATATTTAAAAAATTGAAAATAAAGAGATGGGTGAAACATTTCCTAGAGAGTTCCACATTTCCTTTGTTGTGGTGCAGTGGCTCAGTTTCTGGAGTGTTGACTGATCTACTGCCCCTGCTAGAATTTCTTTGGCTTCCTTGTCCAAGTTGACTGAGAGGATCTCTTCTTCAGTCATTTCAGTCATGGGTACATATGGTCCTTCTTGAACAATTAGAAACATTCTAGGATCCATAGCCTCCATGTATATTTTAGCTCTTACTTTCCAAAGGGGAAAGTTCTCCCTAGAACAAATAGCTATTCTTGATTCCATAGCTATGAGGATGGACACCCACGGGCAGATCTGTTCAAGCTGTTAAGATTTTCTTTGAACAACCTCCCTCTAATACCACTTGTAAGTTATTGGGTGTCGACTTATCACCTAGAGGGGGGGGGGGGGTGAATAGGTTTTTCAAAATAATTTTCTTCCCCCTCTTTGGTGTACTTGTTTTCTGGATAATAAATCTATAGATTAGAAAAACACAGCATAGAAAACACTCAAGAACTTATAGAGGTTCCTCAAGACAGGGTGTCTTGAGTAGTCGTCTTTCCCTCTACGCCTCCTAGAAGTGTGCTAGGCTCGGCAAACTCCGCCAATGTCTCCGGCCCGCAATCCTTACAACTCGGACCCGCAAGTACCTGCAGCCTAGGCCCGCAAGCCCCTTCACTGCACCCGAGCCTGCAAGCTCGACACGTTTGGACCCACAAGTCCCTACAGCCTAGGCCCTCAAGCCCCTTCACTACACCCGAGCCCGCAAGCTCAAAACTCAGGCCCTCAAGCCCTACACAGCACAGACCTGTAAGTCTTGCCTGCAACCTAGGCCCGTAAGCCCCTTCACTACACCCGAGCCCGCAAGCTCGACAAGTTTGGACCCGCAAGTCCTCTGCCCTAGCCCTCAAGCCTCACAGATCTCAAGCCCTCCAGCTTTACACTCAGATCTGAAACAGATCTTACAAGTTCTTGGCCCATAAGCCTTACAAGAGATTTCAGCTAGGAAAGTTGTTTCTTCTGCCTGATGGAGATTAGCTTCTTGACTTGAAGGAGATGCTTCTGATTTTCAATCTGAATGGTGCAAATCTTCTTCAAGCTTTCTAACTTTGCCGGATGTTGACTGGCTACCTTTCTTGAGAGAAACTTATCAGTCGATGAGGCTTGAGTGCAACTTGAAGAACACAGGATGATCATTTTGTTCTTCCCTTCTCTCTTCCTTCTTCACCGCAGCTTTTCAAGAATGCTTAGCGGGATTCTTTTTTTTGTTCCTCTATTCGAGAGAGAGATTTAGGGCATCCACCTGTTCCCTTTTATAGGACTGAGAGGCCGCTTAACGTTGTCCTCTGACGTCCTATTCTGACAAGCCCCTATGCCTTAAAAGCACGCGTTGATTGGACAATCAGGCGGCGATATTAATTGCTGACAGCGCGTCCGGCTACTTTTGAATTTGTCTCGACGATATTTCCATTGTTACGAAGACATGGATAATATCTCGATGAGAGGACTTTGTCGATGCCTTGAACTGGTCTCTTCTTCAATTCTTCACCAAACAATGATATCTCGACGATACTGGACATCACTACTTCATTTGAGCTTAAGACGACACGAAGTCATCAACTGGATATCGGCGAGAACTCCTTGTCTGCACGATATCGCTGAGACCACCTTATCATGTCGACAGATTATACTTCAGCAACTGCTTGTCTTCAAATGACCTTCTTCAGTCTTCTTGACGTCACGCCTTCTTTACGACAATGTCAATCGCCATCATTATCACTTAACCTTTCCGACGACAAGGCTTCTTGTCGATGATATTGTCGACATCTTTGAGTCTTCTTCTTCATCTCGACTTTCTGATATCGTCGTGAAGATGTCACGACGATATCACTGTTTTGCCTTGCTCTGTATGTTGTCGACGATGTGCTTGATTCTCTTTCGACGATATCAGACGCAATCATTCTTCTTTGCTTTGCCTATACTTATCTTTTATTGAAATGATAAAGCTAAGAGGATAATAAAATACATAGTGAAGTTCTCTTGAATTGGTGACTTCTCCAAATCAGGAATCATGAGGGCAAGATTCCCAACAAAGCAGACCAAACACAGGTCGCCAACACCAGAGACACGCGACCACACCAGCCAGGTTGCCACAATGAGCTCGCAGATTCCAGAGGTAAACCGCAACACAGGTCTCGCAGCCTCTGCATTATCCAAGAACAGACCGCCCGGACTAAACCACTTCCACTTCAAAATTTTAACACTCCCCTTGAAGTGGGAAGTGGAAGTCAGCCCAAGTAACCTCTTCAACCATGTGAACGGTTCCTTTGACAATGGCTTTGTAAATATGTCTGTGACTTTCTCCTTGCTCTGCACATGCTCAACCATTAGAGATCCCTCCAACACCTTCTCCCGAATGAAATGATGTTGAATCACTATGTGTTTGGTTCGCGCATGACAAACTGGATTGTTCACCAGTTTGAGGGTACTCTTATTGTCACCCCGAAGCAGAGTGAGACCATGCACCTCCCTGTGAATGTGCTCCACATGCCTCCTAAGCCAGATTGCTTCCTGAGTGGCCAAAGCCGATGCTTTGTACTCTGCTTCCGTGGTAGAGACAGACATAGAATCCTGCTTCTTGCTGCACCATGATATAGATGTAGAGCCCATCATAAAGACGTATCCAGAAGTCGATCTCCGATCATCTGAATCTCCTCCATAATCCGCATCCATGTATCCATGCAAGCAAAAGCCCGAGTTCATCCCATAGAAGAGACCCAAATCAGAGGTGGTCTTGACATACTTCAAAATGCTCCTTGCTTCCATCAGATGAATCTTTCGTGGCTCTAGCATATACCGACTCCCCCGGCCAACCGCATAAGCAATATCTGGCCTCGTGATAGTCAAATATATCAGACTTCCGCCAAATCCCGGAACACTAAATGATCAGAAAGAACCTTCCCATCATCATGTCGAAGATGAATACAAACCTCCAGTGGAGTAGAGCTGCTCTTCCCCCCTTCCATGCCAAATCGCTTCACAATTCGTTCTGCATACTCCTTTTGGAAAACAAGGATTCCGCTCTCTTTCCTCTCCACTTCGAGTCCAATGAAATGGTGGAGCTCACCCAAATCCTTCATCTCAAATCTAATAGCTAGCTCAGCATGAAGCCTTGCTACCTCCACTTCAGAATAACCCGTGACGATCATATCGTCAACATACAACAACACCAAGAACTGAAGCTCCCCCACATTCTTTACGAATAAGCTCGAATCAGAATCAGAAGCAAAATATCCGCAAAACTGGAGGTATTCTGCTATCTTGCCATACCACGCCCGAGGCGCCTGCTTCAAGACATAAAGAGCTTTCTTGAGCTTGCACAAATATCTTGGGTGCTCTTCAGAAACATAACCAGGTGGCTAATCTATGAAGATATCCTTGTCAATCTCGCCATACAAGAAAGCATTATTTACATCAAGTTGCCAAATCTTCCATCCTTGGCAAGCTGCCAATGCAATCACCACCCGAACCGAAGTCATTTTTGCAATAAGGATGAAGGTTTCTTCATAATCCTCCCCATACTTCTGAGAGAAACCTCGAGCTACAAGGCGAGCCTTGTACCGCTCAATGCTACCATCAGCCTTCTTCTTCATCTTGAAAACCCACTTGCAAGTCACCAGAGTAACACCCTCAACCTTAGGCACCAAGTCCCAACTCTCATTCTTCCTGAGGGCATCCATCTCTTCATCCATGGCCATTTCCCACTCCTTGACTCTAATGACGTTTTCAAAACAAGATGGCTTTCTCTCATCTAGGGGACCTACGAAGAAACATGAGACGAAGCTTGATGCACAAATCTAGCACACCGCTATAGGCGGTAACGAGATTGCGGCACGAAACGGCAGTGTACCGATCATTCAAGTAATATAAAATGTGGGAGTGAATCCCCAAGTATCGATCTCGAAGGAACACAGTAAGGTGGAGTTAACTTTTAAGGATGGACTTGAGATTGAAGTCCTTTCGAGCGAATGGATTGCGGAAAAGGGGTGATTTGGATTGTGGAAAATAAAAGAAAACAACTACAACTACTCCTACGTAATGCCACTATGCAATGCTTCGCCAGGCCGGATGGAAAACTACGTAGGTGATGAGTACTTTTTGTACTCATCTTTTAGTATTATTTTAATATAGTTTTAAATTGAATTTATATAATTTATATGTATTTTCTTATTTAATCTATTCCTTTTTAATTTCTGGGGACCTACGAAGAAACATGAGACGAAGCTTGATGCACAAATCTAGCACACCGCTATAGGCGGTAGCGAGATTGCGGCACGAAATGGCAGTGTACCGATCATTCAAGTAATATAAAATGTGGGAGTGAATCCCCAAGTATCGATCTCGAAGGAACACAGTAAGGTGGATTTAACTTTTAAGGAAGGACTTGAGATTGAAGTCCTTTCGAGCGGATGGATTGCGGAAAAGGGGTGATTTGGATTGTGGAAAATAAAAGAAAACAACTACAACTACTCCTACGTAATGCCGTTATGCAATGCTTCGCCAGGTGGGATGGAAAACTACGTAGGTGATGAGTACTTTTTGTACTCATCTTTTAGTATTATTTTAATATAGTTTTAAATTGAATTTATATAATTTATATGTATTTTCTTATTTAATCTATTCCTTTTTAATTTCTTCAACTAATTTAAGCTTAGTTTATGTTTTGCAGGTTTTTTGGGCACTTTGAGTTAAAATGCCAAGTACACGCCTAAGGTCACGGGCGTGACCAGGAGGCGTGACAGCCTAGATGTGTTCCAGACCCAATTCCGCCACCACGGGGGCATTCCGTGAAGAATTCTCCAAGTACATGCCCCAAGTCACGGGCGTGACCAAGGGCGTGACCCAATGTCACGACCGCGACCCGCTGAGATGAATCAGAACTGCTGCGTTCGATGAAAGTGCTGCGTTCGACCAACGGCGCCTGGTTGCTATGTTTGACGAAAGTACTGCGTTCGACGAACGGCGCCTGGGTGCTGCGTTCGACGAACGACGCCTGGCTGCTCCGTTCGACGAAGTGCTGTGTTCGATGAAACTTTAGGAGATCGACGAACAGGCGAGAGTTCGACGAATGTTCAACAGCGCTCTTTCCCGCCGAAGTTTCCCGCCAAATGCCAGATTTTAAGATTACACGCCCCAGGTCACGGGCGTGACCTAGGGCGTGACACGCCCGAAACACCTGCATTGAATCCAGAATGCGCCCTCTCCGCCAGCACCGATCACACCCCCTACACGCCCCTTAGTCATAGGTGTGACCAAGGGCGTGTAACACTAAATCTCTGCCTATTTAAAGCCAGCTTCACCAGAAGTTTTGGGAGGAATTTTAGAGACGAATTTTAGGATTAGACACTCTTCTTTTCGTGTTTTATTTTCATGTTTTAGTACTTGTATGCCCTTTTCTTTTTAGCATTTGTAGTTTTCAATTCATTAGTTGTAACTTTCAATTCCTGTCTTGTAACTTTTTTTTAGCAATTTAATAAAATAGTTTTTTTTTTCTCTCATTTTCCCTCTCTTATTTTATCATGTACTCTTTTATTTTTGTTAATTCCTCCATCTCCATGAGTAGCTAAATTTCCATTAGCACTCGGTCGAGATGATCCAAGGAAAATATAAATCATGATTTGAATTAAAGCTTCTCTTTCTCTTCTTTAGATCGCTTAAGATTTATCCTTGAATTTTAATTGATTGAGATTATATTTTCGATATATAATTCTCATTCGTGTTTTCGTAATCTAATAACCGAGAGGTTTTGAATTCGAATCGATCATTTCAAGGATAAAGAGAGTTGAATGCACTACTCAAGCGAGGATGACATAATTCTTCCAGATTGGAGTCAAATCCAATAGAGGGGTTCACTACGATAAAACGAGTCATAGGGATTTTGATTCTAGAACGAAAGTTCGATTGATCAACCTAAACTCAGTTGAACGTATCCTCGAGAGAGGTATGTTCATAAATCGGGAACCTCCACGGTCAAGTAATTTCTTAAGAAAATTAGAAGTTGTTCTTATTATATTTATTTTCCAAGGTGATTCAAGATCGAGTGCTAGCCTTTTTATTCATCGTTTTAATCTTATTTTTATTTTCTTTTTGCAAAATCAACCCAAAGTTTTAATTGATAGAATAATAGAGATTTTCTTGAAGTAAGAGTACTCAACCGCCCTGAGTCTAATACGACCTTGGTTTTTATAACCTATACTACATTCGATACGGTACACTTGCGGTTATCATTTGCAGATATAGTTTTGTGCAATCAAGTTTTTGGCGCCGTTGTCGGGGACACGGTTGATATTTCAAAAAAAGAAATATTTATTAATTTTATCGTTCTCTTTCTTCTCCCCCTTCTCTTTAAAATTTAAAAAAAAATCTTAAAAAGCGCAATCTAAATTCTCGGAAAGGATGCTTTGAGCTTGAATTCCCATCACAACCTCTAGTACCTTGCGAACCCTTCACCGGGTTGACCTTGAGAAGTCCGGGACTAATTTAACCCGCTTTTTGGAGAAAAAAAATTTATATAATAAAAATATTTTTAAAATCTATTCATTTGAGTAAAGGTTGTTCCCTTTTTATTTTTATTATGAAAGAATCTGAATTGGCCGTTAAGGTTGCCGAGCTTCGAAACCATCTTTATCTCTTACAAGCCGCACGAAGGCGCCAGTTTAGTTGTTATTATTGTGGTGCGCCTCATCAAAGTGAGGAATGTTATTTACATTCATATTCTCAAAATAATTATTATGGAAATAATTATCCTCAATATTATGCAAATAATTTTGATAATAATTATGATCACAATTTTTCATCTTTTAATAAAAATAATTTTTCAAACTTTGATGAAAATAATTTTTCTAATTTTAATGAGAATCATTTTTCGGCATTTAATAATTGTTCTTCTAGCTCTGAAGTAGATTATTCCTCGTGGCAAGCTCACCAGGATAGTTCTCGGAGCAATGAAGATAAATCTGTAGATCCGAATTTTTGTTTTTCTTCTTGTACACCGCAATTTTTGTTCTCTAATTTTGGGGAAATTTCGCCAATTCAAATAGATACTTCCCCCCAAAATTTAGAGGAAAATATTATCTCGTCTATTGTTTTTTCTAATTTTCAAGAGAATAATTGTTCGTCTTCTAATAATTTTTCTTCTAGCCCCGAAGTAGATTATTCATGGTGGCAAGGTCACCCGGATAGCTTTCGGAGCGATGAAGATAAATCTTTCGATCCAAATTCTTGTTTATATTCTTTTGCGCCGCAACCTTCGTACTCTAATTTTGGGGAATGTCCGCCGATTCAAAGAGATACTTCCCCCCAAAATTTAGAGGAAAATTTTATTTATTATAGTATTTTTTTCTACATCTTTGGATAATTTAGTTATGGAGGAACATGCGGTTTCATGTAATCCCATAACTTCTTTTACCAAAGATGAAGAAAAATTACTTTACCAAGAATTTCTTAAAGTTATGGGCACCCCAGATGAAATAGAAGAAGAACAAGTTTCTTCCCCTACTCCACCCAGATTTTATTTTCTCTGTCATGAATATTCGCGGATTTCTTCTATCCAACCAAAAATTCATGAAAATTTTGTGTCCAAAAATTTTATTCCGCTTGGTAATACACTAGATTTCTCTAAAGAAAATTTAATTTTAGAAAAGGAACAACCGGAGATAAATCAAATACTTTCGCAAGAACCTCCTCCTTGCGAAAAATTTTCTGACTCGTTTATTTGTGATTCTCTTTATTCTAATAATTTTCAGGTTAAGGATGAGCCGTTGCCACCCCAAATAATCAATGATCCATATGCCGCTCATCTTTATTTTTCCAAATCACCTCAGGTATGTATAGGTAATTTGGATTTACATATTCAAATTCAAGGACAAAAGGAGAATCACAAGATAAACGGAGGAGTCGCCGGGCAACGGATGACGGCACATTCACCCACGCGTGAATTAAGGGAGTTGCCAGTACATTTTAAACTTATACATTCATTTAGCTAACACTAACCGTCTAGCTTAAAGACGGGAAAAATAAAAGCGCTCTTGGGAGGCACCCCTTCCTTATCTTTAATTTTCTGTATTTTTCTTTTAAAAGTTTATTTTTAAGTGTTCTTCATACTTAGTTTTAAACATTGGGGAAAATATTTAATTTTATGTATGGGGGTGTAGCTTAGCATTCCTATTATTTTTATTTGAAAAAAAAATTTTATAAAAATCTAATTTCTTGGAAAGGGCGCTTTGGGCTTGAACTCCCATCACAGCTCCTAGTACCTTGCGAATACTTCACCGGGTAGACCTCGGGAAGTCCAAGATATATTATATAAAAAAAATAATAATAATAAATTTGCCTAGCCTTGTTGTTTTTATTGTTCTAGAAATTTAGTTTGAGGTTTGATTATAAGTATTCTTACATTTCTAATTTAGCTAATTTTTTGTTTTATCAGAATTTGTTAAAATTAAAATTTGAAGTAATTTAGTTTTAAGAAATACTTTATGTTTTTAATTCGATTAGAGAATTAATTTAGCACTACTTCTCCGTTTAATTTTAAATAGCTTCACTTTGTGGTAAATTGGCTAAACATCTCTAGATTTCTATTATATTCTCTTTTAACTTTAAGATCTTAGGAAATTTCATTCCACTAAAAAATTGCTCTCAAAATAGTTTAATTTATAAACTAGAATTTTATTCCCCCTCACCCTTTGTTGGCAAATAAAAAAAATGTAGAAAAAAAGATCATATGTCATGGGAATAAGAGGATAAAATTCATTATCCCCTAAACATATGCACCCAAAATCATTTACAAGATTATATGTCATAAAGTAAGATGATAAAATTCATTACTTTTAAACATATATATTTTGGGTTTTTGTTGAAGAGAATTTTTAAAAAATTGTATGACATGGAAAATAAAAGGATAAAATTCATTATTTTCCTAAACATATACAAATTCGTATTCAAATAAGGTGAGAGGATAAAATTCATCACCTTTATTTAAGTATCTCTTCATTTGCCATTTCGTTCAAACCCATCCCTAGCCAATTTCATTGTTTCTAGTCCTAAACTAAGTTATTAAGAGAGCAATATTTTGGTAGGTGTCTTTTCCTTAAGTTTCTTCTATGTTAGAGTGTCTATAATTTCAATATAATTTTATTTGAATATTTCTATAATTTCGATTGCTAAATAGTTATCTTGAGAAGTAGTTAGCTAGACAAATTTCTCTTTTTAAATTATCAACATAACTTATGAATTAATTCTTGAATCCCTAAAAATTTGTTTTTGACTTATTCTTGGCTTAATAAAATTTTAGTTAATTAGAAATAATATCGATGTCTTGTAATTCTTTCCTCACTCTTTTGCTCTGGAATAGCAAAAGCTCAAGTATGTGGGTGTTTGATGAGTATTTTTGTATTCATCTTTTAGTATTATTTTAATATAGTTTTAAATTGAATTTATATAATTTATATGTATTTTCTTATTTAATCTGTTCCTTTTTAATTTCTTCAACTAATTTAAGCTTAATTTATGTTTTGCAGGTTTTCTGGGCACTTTGAGTAAAAATGTCAAGTACACGCCCAAGGTCACGGGGGTGACCAGGGGGCGTGACAGCCTGGATGTGTTCCAGACCCAATTCCGCCACCACGGGGGAATTCTGTGAAGAATTCGCCAAGTACACGCCCTAGGTCACAGGCGTGGCCAAGGGCGTGACCCAAAGTCATGGACGCGACCCGCTGAGATGAATCAAAACTACTGCATTCGACAAAAGTGCTGCGTTTGATGAACAGCGCCTGGTTGCTGTGTTCGAAAAATGTACTATGTTCGACGAACGGTGCCTGGTTGTTGCGTTCGACGAAAGTGATGCGTTCGACGAACGACGCCTGGCCGCTGCGTTCGATGAAGTGCTGCGTTCGACGAAACTTCAGGAGATCGATGAACAGGTGAGAGTTCGACGAATGTTCAACAACGCTCTTTCCCGCCGAAGTTTCCCGCCAAAAGCCAGATTTTAAGATTACACGCCCTAGGTCACGGGCGTGACCTAGGGCGTGACGCGCCCAAAACGCCTGCATTGAATCCAGAACGCGCCCGAAACGCCAGCACCGATCATGCCCCCTACACGCCCCTTGGTCACGTGCGTGACCAAGGGCGTGTAACACTAAATCTCTGCCTATTTAAAGCCAGCTTCACCAGATTTTTGGGAGGAATTTTAGAGACGAATTTTAGGATTAGACACTCTTCTTTTCGTATTTTATTTTCATGTTTTAATACTTGTATGCCCTTTTCTTTTTAGCATTTGTAGTTTTCAATTTATTAGTTGTAACTTTCAATTCCTGTCTTGTAACTTTTCTTTAGCAATTTAATAAAATAGTTTTTTTGTTCTCTCATTTTCCCTCTCTTATTTTATCATGTACTCTTTTATTTTTGTTAATTCCTCCATCTCCATGAGTAGCTAAATTTCTATTAGCACTCGGTCGAGATGATCCAAGGAAAATATAAATCATGATTTGAATTAAGGCTTCTCTTTCTCTTCTTTAGATCGCTTAAGATTTATCCTTGAATTTTAATTGATTGAGATTATATTTTTGATATATAATTCTCATTCGTGTTTTCGTAATCTAATAACTGAGAGGTTTTGAATTCGAATCGATCATTTCAAGGCTAAAGAGAGTTGAATGCACTCCTCAAGCGAGGATGACATAATTCTTCCAGATTGGAGTCAAATCCAATAGAGGGGTTCACTACGATAAAGCGAGTCATAGGAATTTTGATTCTAGAATGAAAGTTTGATTGATCAACCTAAACTCAGTTGAGCGTATCCTCGAGAGAGGTATGTTCATAAATCGGGAACCTCCACGGTCAAGTAATTTCTTAAGAGAATTAGAAGTTGTTCTTATTATATTTATTTTCCAAGGTGATTCAAGATCGAGTGTTAGCCTTTTTACTCATCGTTTTAATCTTATTTTTATTTTCTTTTTGCAAAATCAACCCAAAGTTTTAATTGATAGAATAATAGAGATTTTCTTGAAGTAAGAGTACTCAACCGCCCCGAGTCTAATACGACCTTGGTTTTTATAACCTATACTACATTCGATACGATACACTTGCCGTTATCGTTTGCAGATATAGTTTTGCGCAATCAGTAGGCCTTGAACACACTACTTCGCTAGGCGGATGGACGAGTAGGCAAGCAGATGAGATGGATAAGTGCGGAATCGAACTGTGCAAGCCTTGAGCGCGCTGCTTCGTTAGGCGAATAGATTACACGGGCCACTATGCTACGCTTCGCTAGGTGGATGGAAGAGTAGGCACACAGATGGAATGTGTCACACCGATGGAATGAGGGTGATGACGGATGTGGATGGAAAATGGATGGGGGAGCACCTCATACACACATATGAACAAAATAATCTCATATAAATGAGATAAACATTATAAATCATAGTTCATAGTGCCATCATCAAAGTATAGAGAAATCTACCAGTTACAACTACCAATACAAAGAAAGATAAAGTCAGGAATCGACCCAATCCGAAGCCTTGTCGAAGATTCATGGTTGGAATCGCTGGGTTGTCAATCCGCGTCCAAGCTCGGTCTTCAACTGCGTCTGGGGTAGAGAAGGCTGTCATTACCTTCCAATGGCCCATTTTCTTCGTGTCATGATCCGGTCGCGCGACCTAGCTTCCTTCTCCTTCGATATTTGTGGATGTAGGTCCAGATCCCTCTCCTTGTAGCTCGAGGATGATGGAGGAGGCCAAAGGGGGCGGAGAACCTGTGGAAACTGCGGAGCTGGGTGGAAAAATGGCGCTGGAAAATGATCGTCCGGAATAGGGCAAGAACTGCTGCTTTTATACAAAATAATCAAAAATTTGGTCACGCACGGGCGAACGCACAACCGTGCGTTGCCCGTGCATTATTTAACGAATTAACTGGCTTGAGGAAGAAGCAGCAGCGCCTGTGCATTTTACTCGCGCACGGGCGAATCCGCAGTGCGTAAAAATGCACGAACAGATTCAAATTGACTAAAAATCAGTCGAAACGGGCGATCGTGCGTTTCCTTCGCGCACGGGCAACTGCTCGTGCATAAAAATGCACGAACAAAGTCAGATCACCGGTTTTCTCCCCAGATGAAGGCGCACGACCGCAGCCGTCCGTGCATCAAAAAAATGCACGACCGTGCGATATACACGATCATGATTTTTGGGCAAAAGGAGATGATCCAACCACCTGCAAGCACAACAATCCAGCTAGGAATACACCTCCAACACCAATCAAACATAGAAAAAGGATTGGGGAGCACCATGTGCTTACCCCCAGCAAAATAGCGCGCAATTGCGCACCACAACGGGCCTAAACATGCACTTCAAGTAAAAGCATGAACATGGTGAATATAAGCAATCACGAACAAAAAAATGAAGTACAAATGCAGGAACAAAATCCCGGATGAGTCCGAAAATCAGTATATAAATTGGACTCATCACACCCCCAGACTTACCTGTTTGCACGTCCCGAGCAAACAAATCCGGCGGAGTATGAAAATGGTAGTTATTGAAGAGAATTGCCAAATAGGAGTACGGTGCGAAGTAGCATACTCATGCAAATAGAAATTCCGTAAAAGGAGATTCTAGCTATGCTAACTAATTTACAAAAGTGTTAAAGCGTAAGTAGAGATTTAGTTATACTCAGATGGTGAATCATGAAGAATTTGTGCGGTCGTGCCCGATGTGAAAGTAAACAAGCCACTCAGGAGGGTATTGCAAAAGACCGGAGTTCATGGATAACTCCACTGAAATCCATCAACGACGAGAGCCATAAGCTTTCCCGGTTACACTCTCTCCATGGCGCTAGCGAACTCACTAGTTAAATCAGTAGGACTTTCAGGTTATAATGGGGCTTAGGTTATGTTATGATATTCAATGATAAATGAGATGGCTACGCAACCCAATTGAGTTATCAGATAACGCTGCACCAAAATAAGAACAAGACCAATGCTAGTGTGACACCCCCCAAACTTGACTTGAAAACTGGGTGTGCACACAGCCTACGCCAACAAATACCAATTGAATTTTTCTAATACGCTCAAGGGGTTTCTTTTCATTCCAATTTTTTTAGATTTTTTTTTCTTTTTTAACTTCATTTTTTCTAGTTCTTTTGTCCCCCGGTTGGTTTACAACAATGTGTTCAGCACAAAATACATTTTTTCTTCACATCACAAAAATTCCAAACATCACATCCAAATATGAAATGTAATTTCAGTTAACTCACTACTTGGTTGCGATAATAGGATAAGCTTCAGGTTTTGGTGATTGGAAGAAGAGCTGAAACAAAGGAGGGGTAGACACAAATTGGCTTGCAATGGTGAGCGAATGGGTCAAGAAAAACAAGGCTCAAACTGCCAAAAAAATGGCCTACATCACGTTTAACAATATGAGTTGCTCTCATCCATGCTTCAAGAGTCGCTTGGGGCAAGTTCTTAGCCCACGAGAAAGGTAAAACTTCCTTCCGACTCGAGCAACACACAACTAGCGCTTGCCTACACACAACATCGTGCTACCACAAATTTAAGTCACATTCACCAAATGAGTAACATAAATAAAAAACTACGCAAAAATACTAATTGTAAATTAAAAGCATAGAGATAATCTAATTTTACTCAAATTTCTATGCAAGCACGAATATGCGACTAGAACACTACTGGAGTCAACATCACACTCCGACTTGCAATACCTAAACTAACATCCTATTTCAAAATCCCAACCAAAATAAGCGTGAACAGAAGCACACAAACAAGTGAGTGCGCGCTAAAGTGGGTGTAGTGGTGTGCGGTGCATATGAACCAATAATTATAAAACTGAACTAAAATGTACTTCTAGTATGCAAATGATATGTGCACATGCAGTGGGTAACAAATACCACAGCTCTCCCCCAGACATAATCTAAACAAACCAACAAAAGATATAACCATGAGATTCAAAATGAAGCTAGGGAAAGAGAGTACCCAATGCTCAGCAAGTGAGCATACCAAAAGATTGGCGTGCGAATCAAGACAAATCTGCAACGTCTTCCATCCAGAAGAAGGACCTGCATGGGTGAGCTCCGCCAAAAACAAAAGGAAATATACAAAATAAAATGAAAAACACTAACTAAACTAAAGTAGATGAAATAAAAATGCAAGAAGAGGTAAGATAACTACTAGGGTTATTGTCCTCCCAGCATGACTTATTCAAATTTAAAACAGTTCTAGCTAATGGGTCTATGAAAAGAAAAGTGCACATGCAACTATTCTAATATCCGTGTCGGTAACGGGTACCGATACGGCGATAAAATAGTTACGCCTCTACCCGAATATAAATAATACCTGCTCATCACAGGTAGAGGGAATAAAAAGTTAGAAGAGGAGGAATCTTCACTCAACTCACCAAAACTATCCTTGCCCAACAAGGTGTCGTCTTCATGGAGGTGGCAGGAGGAAAAGGTAATGAGTGGGGTTTCCACTATGGAGGAGGGGTGGTGATTTGCTCGAATTATTTATTTTCTTTGTTTTGGTTAACCTTTATTTGGCAAGATTAGATTTCGACGGGTGTTTCCAAAGAGTCTCGCAAGTACTCCTACTATGAGAAATTAAACGTTATCCTATCGAAAGATAAAAGTAACGGTCTTTTTCTGCTTTCGAAATATTGCCGATTACACCTCGGCTATAACACCGAATTCTATTGATTTTAAAATAGCAAAGGAGAGTTTTGCACTAATTTGGTTTGAACAGTTTTTGTTTAAATTTTAATCCGAACTAATCATATAATAAAGGCAAGTATACTTTATCGTGAGTAATACAAGATATTTTGTTTGAGAAAATATCGAGGTCGTATATTTTCGCGGATCGCGTTGATTAAGATTTGAGGAACAAACTATTATTTTATCGGAATAAGTTTTTAATGTGGGTTTTTAAAAGAAAATGATAATAAGCGTGTAACTAGAGTTCTAAACGATGATAATAATAGCGCCCGATGTCGAATTACCTTGAGACGAAAATAGTCCTTTTTATAAGTAAAATTGATGACTTTTCAAAACATTCAAACGGCTTGGCCGTGGAGGTTCCATAATTATGAACGCTCCTCTCTCGAGGGTACGCCCACCTGAGATTATGAATTTTCGACCATCGAATCTTCTTAATACTCGCCTTATGTTGTGAACCCCGCTATTGGGTTTTTACTTCCAATTCGAGAGACTTACCTCATCCTTTCTCGAGGGTAGAGCGCACTTCTCTTTACCCGTGAGCGATCAGTCCGTACGCACGAGCCTCTCGACTAACTAGTGTACGGAGATGGAAATGAAAACCACACATCGATTATGTGGCTCCACTCAATGTTATTCTCGGGTAAACCTTAAGCGTTATTAATAATTTTAGAAAGATATGTTTTATTTTTAGAAAAACTATTTTTGTGTCCCAATGCTCTTTGACATCGTGCGCTAAAGGAAATTAGCCACTCATCGGAATGGAGACGACATTAATAATTAGAAAATACATGTTTAATAATTTAAGCGGATATAAGCGGATAAAAAGAGAAATAAAAAGACTTATATAAAAGCAGTAATAGTATCCGTCCCAACCGTCTTAAACAAGCGCTAAAAAGTTCTAAGCCTCTTATTCAAGATGGGGGTGGTATAGAAATAAAAGATTTATAAAGGTGCAGAAATAATATCCGTCCCAACTGAATTAAATAAGTACTAAAGTAAATTAGCCTCTTATTCAAGATGGGGGTGGTATATAGCAGTTATATAAAGACTGAAATAAAGCTAAGTTACAAAAAAGAAAAACACTATCTCATAAACTCACATACTCTACTTGTAATAAAAAGACTGAATCAAAAGAAAGCGATAAAAAAAGCGTTAAAGAAAGCGATAAACTATTTTTAAGAAAGCGATAAACTAAGTTATGAAAGCAATAAACTAAGTTATGAAAGCAATAAAACCATTCTCATACACACACACACTAACATAAATAAAAAGGAAGATGATCCAAATGAGAAAACAACATTTTATTTCTAAAAGGCAAAAATTACAAACAAACATAAACTTAATTGCATAAAGAAAACTCACAATCACTCAAAAGAACTCAAAATAACATTACAACACTCAAAATTTGGATGGGAAATGCTTCAGCTGAGCCCCTCTATTTATAGGAAAGTTTTCATTTTTACACGCCCTAGACTTGGATGTCACGACCGTGACTTAGGGCGTGACATTTGCGCGTGCTTTAGGGGTCGCATCCGCCGTCTTCTGGAAGGTCTGGCCGTCAAACATGGCTGAACACGGGCGTGAGCTGCAGTGTCACGACCGTGACAGTGGGCGGTAGTTTATCAGCAGCATGGCCGTGACTTTGGGGCTGGCAGTGGATTCGTCGAACGCTTGGATAGAGAGTTCGTCGAATGCAGCTCAGATTTTGTTGAACGCAACTCAGTTCATCGAACGCAGCTCGGTTTCGTCGAATGCTGGGCAGAGCGCTTTCGTCGAACTCAGGGTGCCGTTCGTCGAACGCTGGACGCTGAGAGGGATTCATCGAACGCAGGGCATCGTTCGTCGAACGCTGAGACGGAGAGAGTTCATCGAACGCAGCTCAAATTCGTCGAACGCAGGGCAGAGAGCGTTCGTCGAGCGCAGCTCGAATTGGTCAAACGCAGGGCAGAGAGCGTTCGTCGAGCGCAGCTCGATTTTCGTCGAATGCAGGGCAAAGAGCGTTCGTCGAGCATAGATTGAGAAGTTTGGCGTCTTAAAATTACACGCCCTTGGGTCACGGGCGTGTCTTGTTGTCACGGGCGTGACTTGACAAAAATTGCCAAAATCTGCAAAAACAAAAATAAAACTAAGTTAGTAACAAAAAATGATAAAACAAGCAATTTATTCATTAATTTACATAGAAAATTTACAATATTAATTAAAACTATACTAATAACTATACTAAAAATACGTATATTTTACTACTTATCAAATACCCCCATACTTAAGCTTTTGCTATTCCAGAGCAAAAGTAAGAGAGATCTATATGGGATTAACATAAGTTCTAATTTTTAGCTATCGTTTTATTTTAATCATAAGAGACTGAAAAATAAAAATTCGGAGTAATAAGAGTTAAGTCCTAAATTATGCAAATGATTTAAGTAGAAAGAAATGTACTAGCCAAAAGACTTCTTAATTAACCAAATAGCAAACAAAATTGCAATCATTAGTAAACGAGATTAGATCGAAATTATAATAACCTTTGTTTAAAGAAATGTGAAGGAAATATGCAATTTACTAATTATGCTCTCAAAGGATTTTTTGAATTAAGTCCAGAAACAGTAAATCGGCTAAGGGAAAGGGGGTAAAAAGCTATGGCAAAAAGAAGAGCACTTGAATTAGGAGTAGTGGTTTGTATCTTTCCACCTTTCCTTTTTAGTTTTCTTTGGTGCTCACCGTGATATACGGGGGAAAACTGTTTGTTTTTTTTCTTTTGCTTTAATAACCCAATGCTTATGTTTACGGAACGAAATCTTATTCTCATTGACATAAGATCATTTAAAATTTTTATTGGGTGCCTATGTTTACGGAACGAAGTCTTATTCCCATTTGTTTGCCCAGAAAGCCCGCGACCTCTTCTTGCAGGCCAAAGCATTTTTGGTCTGAGCGGTCTCAACATATGGTGATCACGCAGACCGCCAAGTCTCTTCTCAGCCGCAGTTTTCCAAGTCCTAAGCGGTCAAGGCAGTGCGAGATCGACAGCCTGAGCGGTCTCCTCCTTTTCTTCCTTTTTTGCTATTTGCACCCCTCATCTCTGCCCCGGCTCTCCTGTACCCCGGGCAGCCCGTAGTTCTTAGTTCTGCCCGTTTGGGCAGCCCCCTCGTCTATAAATAGAGGGGTAGGGGTACCCAGAAAGGGGACTTGATTCGGAGGCTCCAGCTTACAACCTGTGTAAGCGGTCTCATTTTTTCGTGATCGCCATTTTACGATCGCCTTCTCTTTTTTCCAGCATCTTCTGTCTTAGTAACCTGCACTTCGCAGTTTTCTCCCATCCCCTTTAGTGTGAATTTTGGAGGTACCATTTTTGGCACCAACAGAACGAACACGCGACCTTCATATTCGAAGTGTCAGGTGAATTTTAGACTTCCAAGATGGCTGATCGCCGTAGAGGTCGTCCCTTGCGGTCTCCCAGTGTTCCCCCTTCCGATCACAACCCGTTAGAAGCGCTTGAGCGCCGCTTCGAGCTTTGTTGAGCAGGCTCTCCGCGAGGCCGCCCGAGCTAGGCAGGAGGCCGCTTCTGTTCAGCAGGAAATCGCGCGGTCTCAGCAAGAGGCCGCTCGAGATCGGCAAGAAGTCGTCCGGACTCAGCAGGAGTCCGCAAAGCAGATTGAGGATATGAATCAGGTTCTGGCCGCGATCTCCCAGAAAATCCTTCCTCAAGCCTCTCAGATCGCTACTCCTGACTGAGTCGCAAGCGGTCACCATAGCGATCATCCCGTTTTCCAGCCCGCAGCTCCTCAGCGATCTCAGCATGAGGAGTTCGCCGCTCGTCATAATTCCTTCCGAGCCGCAGCCCAGGGGCCTCCGACTCAGACCCTGAATTTTGAAGAAGGGTTTGCTTACCCTCAAGCTCCTCCTACTTCCATTTTCCCTCCTCTGGGGCCTTCTGAATTAGGGGAGCCCTCCCCCTTTACCGATGAAATTCGTCGGGATCCCATTCCTCACGGGTTCAGAGAGCCTCGACTCCCAGTGTATACGGGAGAGACCGACCCCATGTGTCATCTTCAAGCCTTCGAGTCCGCTGTGGCTCTCAGGAACATTTCAGATGGGGTGAGGTGCAAGCTGATGGTCACCTCCTTCGATGGGTCAGCCATGGAATGGTTCTATAAGCTGCCTTGTCAGTCTATCCCAAGCTTTGCTGCCCTAAGGCAAGAGCTCCTCCTGAGGTTCGCCACTGCAAAGAAAAGGAAGAGTGGTCCTGCGACCCTCTTCAAGATCAGGCAAGGGGACAACGAAACTGCAGCGCATTTCGTTGACCGTTTTCAGAAAGAGATCCTGGGGGTCAGAGACATGGATCCCGAGCTCTATATGGTGGCTTTGATCAGCGGCCTGCAGGAGGGTCCTCTGAAGTTCAAAGTCACAACCAAAGAGCCTGGCTCCTATCAGGAGCTGATCAGCATTGCCAATCGCTATATAGAAGGGGAGATCAACAACCCCACCTATGTGAGCAATCTGACCAACAGAGCCACTCAGAAAGGCTCTACGGGATTCTATCCTGCTCCATCTTCCTCGAAAACTAAACAAGAGCTTCCGCCTCCAGCTCCGAGAGGTAAGAATTACCGCAACAACCGCTTCAACCGAGGTAATCAATTTTTCCCACCTCAAAATTCATTTCTTCAAACTCCTGCTACTCCTGCTCCGCAAGTCACCCCCATCCACCAGATCCAGTATACTCAACCTCCTCTTCTACCCATTCCTTCACTTTATAATGAATCCCAAGAGTCCTTCACGGACTTTGGTGTTTCTATGAATGAAGTGCTGCAAGTTCTTCAGAAACAGCCCTTTTTTAAGAGGCCAGCTCCGCTGAATTCTGATCCGAAAACCAGAAACCCAACCCTCTACTGTGAGTATCACAGAGATAGGGGGCATTTGACAGAAGATTGTAGAGCTCTCCGCCTATTTTTAGAGAAACTATTAAAGGAGAGAAAGCTCCGCGATCTCATTCAAAAGAATGACTCTGCCAAAGCTTCAACCTCCAAGGCCAAGGAGGTAGCAGAAGTTCACTGGGAGTGCGAGGAAGTAGATGATGTTGGACATCTGGGCAACATCGGTTTTCCCAGCGAATGTGTAGACGCTAATGATGAGGGTGCCTTGGGCAACCTTTTCTGCATCCATGGGGTGCAGGCCCGGAGTCCTCGAGAAAGGCAAGTCTGAAGAGAGTTTATCAGTCAGAGGTTGCCGCTACTTCTTCGACTCCGATTCGAGGGACGGTCACTTTTGGAGATGAAGATCTTCCTCAGACCGCGAATCCCTTTGATGATGCAGTCGTCATCAAAGCTGTGATCGAAAACTATACGGTGGAAAAAATTCTAATAGATACGGGGAGCTCAGTCAATGTGCTTTTCAAGCCTGCTTTTGAGGCGTTAAAGACAGGTAAACCCCTCCTATCAACTGAAGGACCTCTTTATGGTTTTTCAGGAGAGAAGAAAGAAGTCGAAGGGCTCGTCACCCTCTCCGTGATCCTTGGAGGGATAGTAAGGCTGGTCAAATTTATAGTCGTTGATGCTCCCAGTAGCTACAACGCAATTTTCGGGAGACCCTTTCTGAACGGGTATCAAGCCATTGTCTCCACTTATCATCAAGCGGTGAAGTTCGCCTTGAATGGCAAACAACATCGAATCAGGAGCGACCCCAGGAAAGCTAGAGAATGCTATGTAAAGACGGTCAACATGATCGTGTCTTCTCCACCCCAGGAAGTTATGATGACTGAATCCATTGAAGTTCCTGAACAAATTCAAGTTGCAGAAGAAATGGAGGATGTGAGAGATGGAGTCCGCTTGGAACCTGCCCAAGCAACTCAAAATGTTCAGATCAGCGAGGAAGATGAGAGCAAGAGCCTCTCCATCAACGCTGAATTATCTGAAGCCGACAAGAGTCAGCTCATCTCTTGTCTCCTGCAAAATTTAGACATCTTCGCTTGGTCGGCAGACGACATGCCTGGAGTGAATCCGGATGTTGCTTGCCATCACCTCAACATTAGTCCAAACGTCATTCCGGTCCAGCAGAAGAAGAGAACTGTTGCAACTACTCTGGCTCAACCGATTTGTGAAGAGGTAGAGAAGCTTCTGAAGGCAAAGTTCATTCAACCAATCCAATATCCGGAGTGGGTGTCAAACGTTGTAATGGTAACCAAGTCGGGTGGAAAGTGGAGGATGTGTGTCGATTTTACCAAACTCAATAAAGCTTGCCCTAAGGATTGCTATCCCTTGCCTCAGATAGATTCTTTAGTGGATTCTGCGGTAGGTTATTCTTTTATGAGTTTTTTAGATGCTTTTTCAGGTTATCACCAAATCAGGAAGCATAAACCGGATATACCGCATACTTCGTTTATCACAAATGATGGTTGCTTCTGTTATCTCGTGATACCTTTCGGGTTGAAAAATGCTGGAGCAACTTACCAAAAAATGATGGATACAGTTTTCAAAAGTCAGAAGGCAAGGAACCTTGAGGTGTATGTCGATGACCTCTTGGTGAAAAGCAAATCCTTCTCCTCTCATCTCGAAGATCTCTCGGAAACTTTTGCAACCTTACGAACCTTCAATATGAGGTTGAATACTTTGAAGTGCGTTTTCGGAGCAAACAAAGGTAAATTTTTGGGTCATCTCCTCACTCCAGAAGGGTTAGAACCCAATCCAGATAAGGAAAAGCTATTTTGGAAATGCCACCTCCCAAAACCCCAAAAGAAGTTCAACAGTTGGGAGGGAGAATGGCAGGCTTGAGTCGATTCATCTCCCGGTCAGGGGATAAAAGTGCACCTTTCTTTAAGACCCTCCGGGGAGGGGCCAAGTTTGAATGGACTCAAGAGTGTGATGATGCTTTCAGTCAGCTTAAAAAGCAGTTAACGTCAATTCCTCTACTCCAAATCCCGCGAGAAGGGGAAGATCTTTTCCTGTATTTGGGAGTTGGCGCCGATGCTATAAGCTCTGTTTTGGTCCGAGAAGAGAAAAAGAAACAATTTCCAGTTTACTATGTAAGCCGAATCTTGAAGAATGCAGAGACTCGATATCCAATCCTAGAGAAGCTAGCCTTAATGCTCGTAATTTCAGCAAGAAGACTAAGACCGTATTTTCAAGCTCATTCGATTTTAGTCATCACTGACCTTCCATTGAAAAGTGTCTTGGAAAAACCAGAACATTCAGGGAGGTTGGCAAAGTGGGCAATAGAGCTTAGTGAATTTGATATATCCTATGTTCCAAGGGTAGCAATCAAAGCTCAAGTTTTAGCAGACTTCATGGTGGATGCCAAAGAAGCTGAGTCTCAGAAGAAGGTCGGAGCCCCCCTTGCCTGGAAAATCTTCGTTGATGGAGCCTCCGGGAAAAATTCTTCCGGAGCCGGAATTGTCTTAATCAATCCAAACGGAGTAAGATTGGATCAGGCCCTGAAGTTCTACTTTCAAGTAACAAATAATCAGGCAGAATATGAAGCCTTATTAGCCGACCTTAAGTTTGCAAGAGAGCTGGGAATTGATGATGTCAAAGTCTTCACATATTCTTTGGTGATGGCTTCTCAAGTAAATGGAGCTTTCGAAACTAGAGATAGCATTCTAAAGCGGTATCTAACTCTGGTAAAAATCAAGGTAGGAAAATTCAAAAGTTTTGCTATTGAGCATATACCAAGAGGTGAGAACGTGGAAGCAGATGAGTTGGCAAAATTTGGACTCCCCTCGGGAGGAACAACTTCGAAATTGTTCCGCCCAGCAATTGAAGAAGGAGAGGTTATGGAAATTGATCAGCATCCGTCTTGGATGGATCCATTTGTTCAATATCTTTCGACTGGAGATTTCCATTCAACAATAAAAGATAGGAAAAGGTTTAAGCGGAAAGCAGCTAACTATTATCTTGTTGCAGGAGTACTTTATAGGAGAACTTTCCTATCACCATTAGCACGGTGTGTTTCGGAAGAAGAGATTCCAGCGATCCTTCAGGAGGTCCATTCTGGAGAATGTGGAAGTCACTCTGGAGCTAGAACTTTGGAGAAAAGGATTCTGAGGCAAGGCTATTTTTGGCCCCAGATAAGGAAGGATGCGGAAAAGTTTGCTAAGAAATGTGTAAAGTGCCAGAAGTTTGCTCCTCTCCAAAATCAGCCGGCTCAGCAACTCAAGTCAATAGCAACTCCATGGCCATTTGCAGTTTGGGGAATGGATTTGATTGGGCCTTTCCCTATGGCAAGTGGGCAACGACGATATATTATAGTCATGATTGACTATTTCAGCAAATGGATAGAGGCAAAAGCATTGGCCAAAATTACCACTCAAGCTGTGAAAAATTTTATTTGGGGAGAGATAGTGTGTCGACATGGGATTCCAATGGCAATCATCACAGATAATGGTTCTCAGTTCAATAATTCAACTCTTATTGATTTCTGTAAGCAAATTGGCATCGAACTACGTTTCGCTTCCGTACATCACCCTAGAAGCAATGGGCAGGTAGAGGCCGCCAACAAACTCATCATAAATCTCTTGAAAAAGAAGGTAGAAAATGTTAGGGGCAACTGGGCAGAACAACTACCTTCCGTCTTATGGGCCTTGAGGACAACTCCAAGTTCGGCTACTAGAGAAACTCCGTTCAAACTGTCACACGGTTCCGAAGCACTTATTCCGGTGGAAGTTGAAGTGAAAAGCCCAAGAGTGTTATTGGCACAACAAAATCAAATTGATTGGATGGAAGGAAATGATGAAGAGCTAAAATGCAGCCTTGATTTAATTGAAGAATTGAGAGATACAACAATCATCAGACAAGAAGAGGTGAAAAGAAGGATGGCGAGGCTGTTCAATAAAAACGTAAGAACCAAAGAATTCGCTGTTGGAGATCTAGTCTTGAAGAAGGTAGATGCAGCAGCAAGAGCCGGTTCAGTTGGAAAGCTTAACCCAAACTGGGCAGGGCCGTTCATGGTAAAGAATGTGCTTAAAAATGGTGCTTACCATCTCCAAACTTATGAAGGAACAGAGGTGCCTCATTCATGGAGCGGAGATGATCTCAAGCTTTTCTTCTCTTAAGATGTTCGTATCTGACTCATTCATTCCTTTTTCCTCACTTTTTCTCCTCTCAAAACATCACGCAGGTATTATCAAAGCATTCGAAATACGGGTGATGGGTGACGAGTCTTAAAAATGAGTTGATTTTTGAAAAAAGCTAAAAAACCTGTCAAGTGAGATATCGACGGATCCTACTATCTTCCCCCTCGACTTGTCAGCTCGACGTGTAATTCTGCCAGGACCACAGATGTCGGGGAGATTTCGAATCTGTGTAGCAGTAGCTCGCCAAGCTCGAACGGTGGAAGTTTAGGATACCGGGTCCTTACTGACATCTGGCACACCTCAGCATTTCAAGGGGGTCTAGGTGGCTGGCTCAGCTCTGTCATGCATTAAGAAGGACATTGTTACGATCTAAATGATCCTTCAGGGAAAGCAATGTCGGTATAGCCTCCGCGGCATGACCACACCTGCCCTACCGATCATTTTGATCCGTAACTTTCGAATACTCGTTGAAGCATGGTTAAGAAAGGGTCGATCAGAAACATCCAGGACCGTCGCCTGAACCTTAGATTGGCATGTTTGCAGTAAACCCGGTAATCCTTGGTTTAAAAAGAGAGGCAATGTCGGTATAGCCTCCGCGGCATGACCACACATCCCTTTCGGATCATTCTTAGAGATCCTATTTTCATACCTTCTTGCTTCAAAAAGAAAAATCTTATTCATCCCATTGTACTGGGACCGGGCGGTCAGCAGTTTGTGAGACCGCATGTTCTTCTTTCCAACTTTCTTCAAAAAGTGATTTGAGTCATTTATAATCTCCGGACATGACTTTTTCAGAATAATTGAGGTCGCTATTCAGAAAGCTCTTATGCCGACTTGACAGAGCTCGACCCAGCCTCAGTGAGATCAAGATTCTGGCATTCCCCGTTATTCAAAGTTACATGAAATAATCATGATGTTCCGTTTCTTATCAAGAGAAAGTGGGTTTTTTCTTCAAGGGCGGTCTGAATATAATGAGGTCGCTGAACTGAATTCATGAAGAGTTATTTCCTTTTTTCAAGTAATAACCTTGACTATCAAGGGATCTTTATCAGATGGATTTCCTGAAAGCCATTTGGGCGCCGATCACCCAGAGTTCAATGAGTTTAAATCATCTTCAAGATATAGTTTTCTTATATCACGACCTGTGTAATATGAGACCGCATAACTGTTGCAAATAAATTGGTTATTTTTCTGATCACAGTTAAGTTGCTAAATATCCTTTCAGTAGGGTTGATTATCTCAAGACCGCAGAATAGTTCTATTTATGCAAAAGTATCAGTTTTTCCTTCAAAGTCCTTGATGTCTTTTTCAAGGGATCGCCATCTGTAGTTCTTTAATATTGATATAAAAGTTACGTGATGAACCTAAGGCATTGAGATCGAATGCCATTTCTAGCTCAGGAGAACAAACAGAATAAATACACCAGAAACAAATTCATTCAACAAATATAGATCTAACAAAAAATCAAATTTTATATATATTCAGAAATGTCTGTTACAACGAGATCGCCCGGTCTAAAGGAAAGTTACAGCTCAATATTTTTTCGGTCTCTTGGAGGATCGCTCAGCAGAGAGAGAAGAATCGGTCTCTGCTGAGGATTCCTCCGATTTACTCACCGGAATTCTAGATCCAGAGCTTGAGCCTGAACTAGAATCCCGGCCTTGAGTATAGCGGCTCCCACTTTCATCTTCATCCTCAATTTTGACGTTCTCATCTTGATCGCCGGCTTCATCCGCGGTCTCTGACTGCTCTTCAATCCTTTGAGCCGCATCCGGGAAAAGCTTTGAGAATGTTATGTCTTTGAATTCTTCGGTGAAACCACCAAGACCGCGAACCTCATCCAGGACCTGGTCAGTGGTCTCCTTAATATGATGCATCATGGCCTTCTGAAAAGCTGGATTAGCTGGATCATAGGCCACCCGCTCAGATTGCTATCAAAAGGAAAAGGGAAAGATCAGATCGCGCGATCACAGGTAATCATTCATATAATGCAATCAAACCTTTACCTTTTGAGCTTCACGCAGGGCAGTAATCTCATTTAAGGCGCTACGAAGAGACCGCCCCATATGATGATTTAGAATCGTGCTCCTAGCGGTCACCTGAGCACAAAGATCGGGGAGATCCCCGGTCTCGAGATTATAAGCCTCTACCGCGTTCTTTCTCCCATACAATGCAGAGGTGACCGCATAAGCGTGGCGGGTCACCTTTCCGCTCCACGAGGGAAGATCAGTGGAAACTTTTAGAGACTTCCCTTTTGCGGCCCATTTGAGTAAGGGTTTTCCTTTAATATCCTTCATATTCTTTAAGAAACCATGCAGGGGGAAGTCTTGATCTGCGGTCTCAGCAGCGGTCCCAAACGCATCAGCCTCCCGCTTCAGCCTTCTCTCCCTTTGAGTAAGTACTTCAGCTGCTGGAGAGATTGGATCTCTTTCAGGGACCTTAAAGGTCGCTGAGGTAAGAAAAACGTTAAGAGAAAGGATATGAAAAATGAACAAAAAGAGATCGCGGGAGAGACCGCAGGAAGGGCTTACTTTCATCAGGAGTAACCTCAGCGATCTCATCCCAGATAGCCAGGTAGTGAACAAGGTCAAGCCTCTTGCCCGCCAAGAAGGCTAAAATTTTTATCTCCTCAGCAGCAAGCACCTTTATCTTTTTGAAGGTACTGTCAGGTCGTGGAGACGGCGAACTCTTGAGACCGCCGAGGTCGCCCTCGAAGACAAGAAATCTTTCTGTCCAAAAAGAGATCTTGTTGGGAAGGTTTAAGATCTTTACTCCTTCCGCAGAGAAGTACATCAGTCCCTTGAATTCTTCTTTCTTCTGGCCTTCTTTCAGAACCTTCGCAGTAAAGGTTCCACGGAACAGGTTCATCGAAAACCTTATCCTCTCCGATCTCAAGTAATTGATGAATACATTAACCAGACCGACTGAGTTCGGGGGCAGCTGTGCGAGCACGAAACCGTAATATTCCAAAATTTCCATCCATTCCCAAGGAAGGGGAATTCTCAACCCATGATCAAAGTGATCGATAGGAATAACATATTTATTTTCCTCTCCGAAATTCAGCTTTTCCTGTTCGGTCGGCGGTCTCACGACAATCTGGGTTTGGATCATATACTTCTTTATAAAAGATATAAACTCATCTTTCGACATATGTCCCTGTTTTTGATTAGCCGCCAAGAAGGTGATCGCAGAAGAAGCACGAGCGGACACCATTTTGAGATGTCGCTGAGATCGGTATTTATCGCGCATTCAAGAGGACATAAAGTGAAGGTTATGAAGGCAACTATTTATAGCGATCGAAGGATAATTTCGTAATCATTACTTTTGGCAGACCGCCCAGCAAAAATCTCCAGACCGCTCGACCTGGGCTAGATTATATAGCTAATCTGCGGTCCCAATAAATAGAATACAGATGAATAAAAATACCAGCAACACACAATCCAGACATAAAAGAGATCGCAAATTATAACAATCAAGATCGCACAAAGCACAAAAATTGGAAGAAATCACAAAAATAACAGAAAATAGATGGAACATTAATAGTAAAAATATTACAAGGCAAAATGTTTAAAATTCAGAGACCGCTCGGTCTCAAAACAAAATGATCATCTCCTAGAAGGCCTGTTTCTTCCTACATGAGCTGCGACATCTTGCATGTCATTCACTGCGGCCATAACTGACACCAAGCTGTGATTAGCCAGCATCGCAGACCGGTGAATTTTCGACATTTCCTTGTCCACCTGCTCCATGGGAATCAGCACAATTTCAGGCTGCGGTCTCTCCGCTGGATGATCGCTGGAGGTGCCCGGTCGCATCAGCATTTTTCCATGACCGCCCCTCAGCCTCTCATTCTCCGCAGACAGCGCCGCAGCCTTCCCCTTATAGTATTCAGCCTCCTTTTCAGCTTTCTTGAGAGCTCGAGCGATCTCTGCAACCCTCAGATCGCATTCTTCACGAATCCGCTTCTCATTACAACACAATTTTTCTTCAAGATTACGGATCTGATCGTTCTGAGTCCGCTCCCTCATCAGCATAGAACGAACATCCTCGAACATAGGGTTGAGGATGTTGGTCAACTGAGGGGAGATCTCGATATGCTGAGGAAGTTCTCCCTCCTCGATCTCAACATTTTTACTATCTGCGGTCACAAGAGATGGATTATTTCAATCACGAGCATACAATCAAATAAGCTTTTTAGATGAACAAAACGAGTACTTGGAAAGAAGTTAAGACCGCAGTCACTTAAAGCTCTTCTGGTATCTTTAGTGACCGCGGGATCTGCGGTCAGAGAAAGGCGATCTGATCACCTTAAGCGCTCCAGATCCATTCTTTCTAAATCTCTTTTCTGCGATTTTTCTCCCTCTTTTCTTCTCCTTTTTAATTCTTCATTACTTAAGAGGGTGTCATCGGTTTCAATAAAAACGATCTCATGTTTTCTTTCAGGAGAAGCAGAGCGAACCATAGGAAATAAAAGGAACTCGACCGGCTGAGGAATCATTTTATACTTACGAGCTCGCAAAACTGAGATCGCCGTCGCGTGATCTGTTGTAGCCTTGTCCAGGTCTCCTCGAGAAGAGTCATCTGGGAGACCGCTGGAAAGTGTAAATTTTTCCGTGGCGATCTGTAGCTTCCTGGCGGTTTCTTCCTCAGCAGCCCTCTTTTCCGCAGTCTGTGAGACCGCCTGCCTTTTCTCCTCTTCGTCAAGAAGAGCCTGTTTCCTCTCCTCGGCGGTCCTGGCCGCCTCTTCTTTTTGTTTCTTCTCCTCCTCTTCTTTCTTCTTCTTTTCCTCCTCTTTCTTTTTCTTCTTCTCCTCAGCGGTCTTGGCCGCCTTTTTCTTCTTATCCTCTTCTTCCTTCTTCCTCTTCTCCTCTTCTTCCTTTTTCTCCTTCTCTTCTTCTTTCCTCTTCTTTTCCTCTTCTTCCTTCTTCTTCTCCTCTTCTTCTCCTCTTCTTTTCCTCTTCTTCCTTCTTCTTCTCTTCCTCTTTCTTCTTCTTCTTCTCCTCAGCGATCTTGATCACCTCCTTCTTTTTCTTCTCCTCCCTCTCTTTTTTCTTTCTCTCTTCCTCTTCCATCGTCTTGACCACCGCATCAGCGGTCTCCTTCTCCCTGGCTGCGATCTCCATATCAACAGCAGCGTTTCGAAGAGATGAAGCCTCAAGGGGATCTAGCACCTGCATCGATGAAAAAGAGGAATTGTTAGAAGAAACTTCATCAAGATAAGCGATTAATTCGAAATCATCTTCCCCTAATAAAGTTGAGACCGCAGGATGAAGAAGGAGACCGCTTCCGGTATTCACCTTTTGAACCGCAGCGGAATCCTCCGGATCAGCGTCATCAAGAAGTGTGATCGTCTCAGGGGCGGTCACATCCTGTCCATCTCCATTTCTTTTGTTTCTCTTATAAATCAAACTGGTTGGACTTAAATTTTTCCTTTTCCTATTTTTCGCAGCGGCCTCCAGTTCGGCGATCTTTTGCCGAATAATTTCGGCCTCGGCCTTTTTCTGGTGTAGCCCAGCCAGAATGGTCTCAGTTGAGGCGATCTTAGGGGGCTGAGAAGTCTTTTGATCCAATACCTCCAGGGATTTCTGACAATTAAAATAGATAGAAAAGTCAGACATTTTCAATACAGGATCTGAAGAGGTGTTGGAAGGTTCAGAAACAACAGAGACCGGCGCAGCTGAACTTTCTAGTTCAGATTTCTTTTTGGGAGATCGGGCGGTCTCCTTTGAAGCGCTCGCTTTCGTTAATATTTTCTGCATCTTTTTTCCTCTTCTTGAACTAACGTCCTCCTTCTTCTTAGGAGAGTTTGCTTTTGGCGGAAGAGCTTTTATAAAATCAAGAATAGTCATCTCCGTAAGAGACCGCGCCTACCTAATTTTCAGAGACCGCTTGGAACTTGGTATTTCTAAATGTCTTGAAATCTGAAGATCTCAGCCAGTATTTATAGACCAAGCTGCATTTATGACGGTCGCGGTCTCAGCGGTCAAAGCTTACATTTTCAAAGTTTTTGGAGCAACTTAAAAATGTGCGGGGATTATGTTTGCTCAGAAAGCCCGCGACCTCTTCTTGCAGGCCAAAGCTTTTTTGGTCTGAGCGGTCTCAACATATGGTGATCGCGCAGACCGCCAAGTCTCTTCTCAGCCGCAGTTTTCCAAGTCCTAAGCGGTCAAGGCAGTGCGAGATCGACAGCCTGAGCGGTCTCCTCCTTTTCTTCCTTTTTTGCTATTTGCACCCCTCATCTCTGCCCCGGCTCTCCTGTACCCCGGGCAGCCCGTAGTTCTTAGTTCTGCCCGTTTGGGCAGCCCCCTCGTCTATAAATAGAGGGGTAGGGGTACCCAGAAAGGGGACTTGATTCGGAGGCTCCAGCTTACAACCTGTGTAAGCGGTCTCATTTTTTCGTGATCGCCATTTTACGATCGCCTTCTCTTTTTTCCAGCATCTTCTGTCTTAGTAACCTGCACTTCGCAGTTTTCTCCCATCCCCTTTAGTGTGAATTTTGGAGGTACCATTTTTGGCACCAACACCATTGACATAGGATCTTTTTTTTTCTTTTTTTTTCTTGCCATGCATACAAAGGGGTTTGCGAGAAAAAATTCTTAGAAATAATTAAAAAAAGGTTTGAGAGCAACCTTGGTAATTTGAAAATTCCTAGATTCCTAGAGACATAAAGTAGGGATAATTGAGGTCTAAAGTTGTTTTGCCAACATAATACACATGTTCTGGTCCAGGTAGACAAAATCTACCGGGAAGATAAATTTGTCTACCTGGACCAGAACATCCTCCACTACCCCTATAGGGTACTTTATCGAGTTATCCATAAGCTGGATACTCATCTTTGTCGGGCTTGGGATGCCCAAGTCGAGTTGTTTAAAAAGAGAAAAGGCATCAGATTGATGCTGGTGCCCAAGTCTGCTAAAGCATACTTCCATAACATATTGTCGAAGAGGCACGGGGTGGAGAACCGTCCCGGGTCGTTTAATTTTGGCGGCAATTTGTTAAGGAAAACAACCGAGCAGTCCGCGTTAAGGGAAACACGCGAAATATCGTCGAGTTTCTTTTTGTCAGAAAGCAACCCATTATGATATTTCGCGTATTTCGGCATTTGGGAGAGTGCCTCGCAGGAGGGAACGTTTATTAAAATTTGTTTAAAAATTTGTAAGAATTTTTTATATTGCTCATCTTTCCGCTCGTTATTTATTTTTGAGGGATAAGGAAGAGGCGAGCAAGAAACGTTCGGCACAATCGGAAGACTCGGTGATTTATCTATCGAAGGAGAGGGTGTAGGGGTTGGTGTCGAAACATGTACCTTAGGCTCGACCCTTTTTAGGGAGGTTACCTCCTTGCCACAGCAAAGATTTATGGCGTTGGCAGTTTCTCGGGGGTTCGGCTCCGTGTTCCCTGGCAGAGCTCCATATGGCCGCTCGGAGACCATCTTTGCCAACTGTCCCACTTGATTTTCCAAGTTTTTAATCGATCCGGTAATATTCCGGATATTTGACTCGGTGGACGCAACGTATTTAGAAAAAATATCTTTGAGCGGAGAAGGTTTTGGAGGTGGAGGCAGAAATTCGTTCGGAAATCCTTGCGTAAATCCTTGTGGATTTACAATTGGGGGCCTCTAAGCATTATTAGGATTGCTCCAGGAAAAATTTGGGTGGTTCCTCCAACCCGGATTATAATTATTATTATACGGATTGTTATTATGGTTGAAGCGGGGCCTAACTGGGTTGCCTAGGTAATCTATAGTTTCTTCGACAAAAATATTATTATTATTAGGAGCCCAAGCGGGAGTGGAGGAGGAAGCAGTCATCTCCGCCACTTGCTTACTTAACCTTTCGACTTGAGAGACTAAGTGAGAAGTGACATCCACTTCATATATCCCAGTTGGTTTAGTAGGGCGTGATCTAGGCGCATTCCATTGATAGGTGTTCATGGCCATTTCCTCGAATAGAGCTTTGGCGGCCTCCGGGGTTTTGTTGTTTAACGTTCCCCCGGCGGCTGCATCGATCATCTGTCGCGTGGAAAAATTTAGGCCATTATAAAACGTCTGGACCTGTAGCCAGGACGGCAGCGCATGATGAGGACATCTACACAGGAACTCTTTAAAACGCTCCCAAGTCTCATAGAGAGACTCAAAATCGTATTAAATGAAAGAGGCGATATCCGTACGTAACTTAGCGGTTTTTGACGGGGGGAAATATTTAGTTAAAAAGTGTTCCGTCAATTGGGCCCACGTGGTTATGGATCCTCTGGGAAGAGAAGTTAACCAGGCTTTTGCCTTCATCCACAGCGAAAATGGAAATAAGCGTAAACGAATGGCGTCGTCAGTAATGCCATTAATTTTAAAAGTATCGCAGATTTCCAAAAAATTCGAAAGATGTAAGTTTGGATCCTCATCTGGCAAACCGTCAAATTGGACTGACTGTTGTACCATTTGAATGATGCTAGATTTTATTTCAAAATTATTATTAGCCACTGCTGGGCGCGTTATGCTCGATCCGATATCTTCCAGATTTGGCCTGGCATAATATGCCATGGTCCGTATCGGGGCCACATCTGGAATTTGATCGGCCATAGGTTCAGTGTAAGTATCTCCGACAGACTCTTCGGGAAATTCGAGTAAGTTTTGATCACGAAGTCGGAGGCGCTCGTGAAGAGTGCGCTCGATTTCGGGGTCAAAAGGGATATTCGAATCGTCCAAGAAGTTTCCTCGGGTCATATACTAATAATAAAAATGATATATTTTTTTGGCTTTTTGTAATAATTTTATTTTTTTATATTTTTTCTTAGATATATATATATATATATATTTATGTATATTTTTAATATATATGATAAAAGTAATAGTAATTCCTTGTTTCAAATAACAACACTAATTGTCCCCGGCAACGGTGCCAAAAACTTGGTGATTTGCTCAGATTATTTCTTTTTCTTTGTTTTGGTTAACCTTTATTTGACGAGATTAGATTTCGACGGGTGTTTCCAAAGAGTCTCGCAAGTACTACTACTTTGAGAAATTAAACGTTATCCTATCGAAAGATAGAAGTAATGGTCTTTTTCTGCTTTCGAAATATTGACGATTACACCTCGGCTGCAACGCCGAATTCTATTGATTTTAAAATAGCAAAGGAGAGTTTTGCACTAATTTGGTTTGAAAAGTTTTTGTTTAAATTTTAATCCGAACTAATCATATAATAAAGGCAAGTATACCTTATCGTGAGTAATACAGGATATTTTGTTTTAGAAAATATCGAGGTCGTATATTTCCGCGGATCGTGTTGATTAAGCTACCTTGAGGAACGAACTATTATTTTATCGGAATAGGTTTTTAATGTGGGTTTTTAAAAGAAAATGATAATAAGCGTATAACTAGAGTTCTAAATGATGATAATAATAACGCCCGATGTCGAATTACCTTGAGACGAAAATAGTCTTTTTTATAAGTAAGTGATGACTTTTCAAAACATTACAACGGCTTGGCCGTGGAGGTTCCATGATTATGAACGCTCCTCTCTCGAGGGTACGCCCACCTGAGATTATGAATTTTCGACCATCGAATCTTCTTAATACTCGCCTTATGTTGTGAACCCCGCTATTGGGTTTTTACTTCCAATTCGGGAGACTTACCTCATCCTCTCTCGAGGGTAGAGCGCACTTCTCTTTACCCGTGAGCGATCAGTCCGTACGCACGAGCCTCTCGGCTAACTAGTGTACGGAGTCGAAAATGAAAAACACACATCGATTATGTGGCTCCACTCAACGTTATTCTCGGGTAAACCTTAAGCGTTATTAATTATTTTAGAAAGAGATGTTTTACTTTTAGAAAAAACTATTTTTGTGTCCCAATGCTCTTCGACATCGTGCGTTAAAGGAAATTAGCCACTCATCGGAATGAAAATGACATTAATAATTAGAAAATACATGTTTAATAATCTAAGCGTATATAAGCGGATAAAAAGAGAAATAAAAAGACTTATATAAAAGCAGTAATAGTATCCGTCCCAACCGTCTTAAACAAGCGCTAAAAAGTTCTTAGCCTCTTATTCAAGATGGGGGTCGTATAGAAATAAAAGACTTATAAAGGTGCAGAAATAATATCCGTCCCAACTGACTTAAGTAAGTGCTAAAGTAAATTAGCCTCTTATTCAAGATGGGGGTGGTATATAGCAATTATATAAAGACTGAAATAAAGCTAAGTTACAAAAAAGAAAAACACTATCTCATAAACTCACGCACTCTACTTGTAATAAAAAGACTGAATCGAAAGAAAGCGATTAAACGAAAGTGATAAATAAAGCGTAAAAGAAAGCAATAAACTATTATTAAGAAAGCGATAAACTAAGTTATGAAAGCAAAAAATTACGTTATGAAAGCAATAAAACAATTCTCATACACACACACACACACACACTAACATAAATAAAAAGAAAGATGATCCAAATGAGAAAACAACATTTTATTTCTAAATGGCGAAAATTACAAACGAACATAAACTTAATTGCATAAAGAAAACTCAGAATCACTCAAAATAACTCAAAATAACATTACAACACTCAAAATTTGGATGGGCAATGCTTCAGCCGAGCCCCTCTATTTATAGGAAAATTTTCATTTTTACACGCCCTAGGTCACAGGCGTGACTTGGATGTCACGACCATGACTTAGGGCATGACATTTGCGCGTGCTTTAGGGGTCGCATCCGCCGTCTTCTGGAAGGTCTGGCCGTCAAACATGGCTGCACACGAGCGTGACCTGCAGTGTCACGGCCGTGAGAGTGGGCGACAGTTTATCAGTAGCATGGGCGGACTTTGGGGCTGGCGGTGGATTCGTCGAATGCTTGGATAGAGAGTTCGTCGAACGCAGCTCGGTTTGTCGAATGCAGCTCGGTTTCGTCGAACGCAGGGCAGAGCGCTTTCGTCGAATGCAGGGTGTCGTTCGTCGAACGCTGGACGCTGAGAGGGATTCGTCGAACGCATGGCGCCATTCGTCGAACGCTGAGACAGAGAGTTCGTCGAACGCAGCTCGAATTCGTCGAACGCAGGGCAGAGAGCGTTCGTCGAGCGCAGCTCGAATTCGTCGAACGCAGGGCAGAGAGCGTTTGTCGAGCGCAGCTCAATTTTTGTCGAATGCAGGGCAGAGAGTGTTCGTTGAGCGCAGATTGAGAAGTTTGGCATTTTAAAATTACACGCCCTTGGGTCACGGGCGTGACTTGTTGTCACGGGCGTGACTTGGGGCGTAACTTGACAAAAATTGCCAAAATCTGCAAAAACAAAATAAAACTAATTAGTAACAAAAAATGATAAAATAAGCAATGTATTCATTAATTTACATAGAAAATTTACAATATTAATTAAAACTATACTAATAACTATACTAAAAATACGTATATTTTACTACTTAACAAGGGGTCAACCTCCTCACATATGAGGTTACACTCCTCATTGACCTGAGCACAATGCACCAAGTCCTCCTGAAGTACCTGTGAAGATTCAACCTGCACATGCTCAGATGAAGAAGGGGGTTCAAGAAATAAAAGAGAGCAAGGACTTAAATAATCAAAAATCGGGGGAGTGGTCCCGGTCTCACTCCCAGCAGGATCCAAACATAGATCACTGTCGGTATCATATGAGTCATAGCGAGGGTTATCCGGGAGTTCAAGGTCCTCAGTGGTGAGGTGGACCTCCTCGTCCAATAAGGAAGTGCAAACCTCCTCATCAGGAAAGGAATCCTCCTCATCCCACCTCGGCGCATCATCGTGTTCCAAGAAGTCACACTCCCCATTGGAGATAATAACATCCTCGTCCCACTTTGACGTAACCTCAGGCTCCGAATGAACCTCCTGCACAACATCATCAACCAACTCACAAAGAATAGGAGTAGAATATTCTTGCGAAGAAGGCGGAGGAACAACAGTAATAACATCATCAGAGAAAATAAAAACAGGTTCCTCCGGGAGTGAATCCAAAAGAGGAGATGGAAACAAAGGAAGAGGAATCTCCACCACGTCATCACACTGAGAAGTCGAAAGTCTGATGGGAATATCCGTAGAAGTCCCCCATAGACAAGGTGGTACTGCGAACTCATCATCAGAATCAGAAGGGGCTACCAAATGAGAGGTGGATGGAATGACATGGACATCCGGTTCGTCATCCATCTCCATCTGGCGCTAGAATTCTGCACAGTCTTTCAACGCATGCTCGGTGCTACGACAACACAAAAAAAATTTTGTATTCCTCGTCAGTCCTTGCGGGTCCGGTGAGGAATATAAAAATGATGCAAGTGGTGAAGAGGAGTGACCATAAGACTTGGGTATAGTGTATGAAGTGTCGTAGGAAGACAATGCTCCATGCATTGAACCATGAGAGTTATGCCCACCATCCTCAGTGGGGCACTCATCACTATAATGCCTAGCATCCGCACACCATTTGCAATATATATTCAGATAAGAAAACATGGTGCAAAGGAAGATTTCACCAAACAGAAATATTCTAAGCAAGAATTGACTATGCACAAACAATCAAATTGAAAATCTTCTTTTGAAAAATTGCAAATAAAGATTAGAAACAAAGAAATTAAAAGATGCTACTTATATATAAAAATACATAAAATGGTATAAACAAGGGGGAAAAGGGCTTTCTATCTCTTGTCTCCCTCTCCAGAGAACTCACACGACTGTGTTCCCCGGCAACGGCGCCAAAAACTTGATGTGCAAATCTAGCACACCTCTATAGGCTATAGCGAGATTGCGACACAAAATGGCAGTGTACCGATCGTTCAAGTAATATAAAATGTGGGAGTGAATCCCCAAGTATCGATCTCGAAGGAACACAGTAAGGTGGAGTTAACTTTTAAGGAAGGACTTGAGATTGAAGTCCTTTCGAGCGGATGGATTGTGGAAAAGGGGTGATTTGGATTATGGAAAATAAAAGAAAACAACTACAACTACTCCTATGCAATGCCGCTATGCAATGCTTCGCCAGGCGGGATGGAAAACTACATAGGCGTTGAACACACTACTTCGCTAGGCGGATGGACGAGTAGGCAAGCGGATGAGATGGATAAGTGCGGAATCGAACTGTGCAGGCCTTGAGCGCACTGCTTCGGTAGGCGAATGGATTACACGGGCTGCTATGCCATGCTTCTCTAGGCGGAAGGAAGAGTAGGCACACAGATGGAATGGGTCACACTGGCGGAATGAGGGTGATGATGTATCTGGATGGAAAATGGATGGGGGCGCACCTCATACACACATATGAACAAAATAATCTCATATAAATGAGATAAACATTATAAATCATAGTTCATAGTGCCATCATCAAAGTATAGAGAAATCTAGCAGTTACAACTACCAATACAAAGAAAGAGAAAGTTAGGAATCGACCCAATCCGAAGCCTTGTCGAAGATTTACAGTTGGAATCACTGGGTTGTCAATCCGCGTCCAAGCTCGGTCTTCAACTGCGTCCGGGGTAGAGAAGGTTGTCACTACATTCCAATGGCCTGTCTTCTTCGTGTCACGATCTGGACGCATGACCTCGCTTCCTTCTCCTTTGATATCGGTGGATGTAGGGCCAGATCCCTCTCCTTGGAGCTCAAGGATGATGGAGGAGGCCAAAGGGGGAGGCGAACCTGCGGAAATGGCGGAGCTGGGTGGAAAAACGGCCTTGGAAAATGATCGTCCGGAATAGGGCAAGAGCTGCAGCTTTTATACAAAATAATCAGAAATTTGGTCACGCACGGGCGAACGCACGACCGTGCGTTGCTCATTCATTATTTAACGAATAACTGTCTTGAGGAAGAAGCAGCAGCGCCCGTGCATTTTACTCGCGCACGGGCGAATCCGCCCGTGCGTAAAAACGCACGAACAGATTCAAATTGGCTAAAAATCAGTCGAAACAGGCAATCATGCGTTTCCTTCGCGCACGGGCAACTACCCGTGCTTAAAAACACACGAACAAAGTCAGATCACCAATTTTCTCCTCAGATGAAGGCGCACGACCGCAACCGTCCGTGCGTCAAGAAAATGCACGATCGTGGGATATATACAATCATGATTTCTAGGCAAAAGGAGATGATCCAACCACCTGCAAGCACAGCATTCCAGCTGGGAATACACCTCCAGCACCAATCAAACATAAAAAAAGGATTGGGGAGCACCATGTGCTTACCCCCAGCAAAATAGTTTGCAATTGCACACCACAACGGGCCTAAACATGCACTTCAAGTAAAAGCATGAACATGGTGAATATAAGCAATTACGAACAAAAAATGAAGTACAAATGCAGGAACAAAAGCCCGGATGAGTCCAAAAATCAGTATATAAATTGGACTCATCAAAGCTCACAAAGTTACCCTCCGTATACCGATCTGGTGGAATAATGGTTCTCTTGGACCTCCTCAGAGCTTGACTCTAAACCACCTCTTCAGCTACTTGTTCTGAACTAGCTCTCTTCTCAGGTAGACTTGGAGCATTGCTCCCCCCTGCTTCTAGAACCTAAACACCTGACCTAGAGCTAGAAGCACCTGGAGCACTTGGAGAAACATGCAACTCCACCAGAACCTCCTTAGTAGCTTCAACTGGTCCACCATCTACCATGCTTCCTTGTAACTCAACAGAAGAGCTACCCTGGTATGATGTCAGTTCGTCAAATACCACATCCCTTGAGACCACAGCTCTCCGTGTCTCTGGATCCATGCATCTCACACCCTTCTTCCGGTCATCATAACCGACGAAGACTAGCTTCCTTGCTTTTGCATCTAGCTTTGTTCTGAGGGCATCAAGAACATGCACATAGTAGGTAGAACCGAACACTCGAAGGTGTTCCACTATAGGCTTTATATTGAACATCAACTCATGAAGGGTCTTCTTGTTGATGAGACTGAGAGGCATCTGATTGATGACATTGGTTGCACAAGACATTCCCTCTGCCCAAAAATACTTTGGGTTACTCTAGGCATGAAGCCAACATTTGCAGGTCTCCGTCAAATGACGGATCTTCCGCTCTACAACACCATTCTGTTGTGGAGTGTGAGCACAAGAAAGCTCTCTCTGGATGACATGCTTCCTGCAGAAGTTAAGGAACACTTTGGAGGTAAACTCCCCTCCATTGTCAGTTCTGAACCTCTAAACCCGCAGTTTGAGCTGACCCTCCACTAGCACCTTGAATTCCACAAACCTCGCGAATGCTTCCAACTTCTCCTTCAGAAATATACCCAAGTATATCTAGTTAAGTCATCAATCAGAACTAGCATATACCTGCTGCCTCCAAGACTGACAGTTGCGGTAGGTCCAAACAGATCAACATGAATACACTCCAATGGTGCTTTATATCTGCTTTGTGATTTATCAAATGGAAGAAGTTGAGCCTTACCATATTGACAACCTGCACAAACATGACCTTCGCTAAAGGATGACAAACTAGGCAAACCTCTCACAAGGCCTCTCCCTTCCATAACTTTCAACTTGCCAATCCCAACATGTCTGATTCTTTCATGCCAGATAGCAACGCTATCATTAGTTCTCATCTTATCAACATAGGAACTTGTTGATAACACAAACAAGTCCTTCACCCTTCTGTCGACGACTTAAGCCTCCTTTACTAACACGTTTCTAAGAAACTTCACTTTTATTGGACCAAACAGAACATGATAGCCAGCATCCACAGCGTTGGTCATCGAGAAGAGGTTTTTTTCATCCCCAGAACATGATAGACACTCTTCAACATAAGAGTACCTCTATCATCATTTAAAGAAACTACACCCTCCTTCACTACTACATGTATAGTATCATTAGCCGTAATGATAACATCATTACCCGTATATGCCTGCAAAGAAGAGAACTTTGACTTGTCTCTGGTTATGTGATGACCACAACCCGAGTCCACTATCCAATCATCCTGATAGTTGATGGAAGCTATAGCCCAAACACACGTGCCCGTCATGAAAGCTCCATCACCCCATCTATCATCTGCATTGGAACCAGCCTCCTCCTTTCCTGCAGCATGCCCTGGCTGAAGATTGACCTTGCAGTCCCTTTTGAAATGACCAAGCTTGTTGCATCTGAAACATCTCAGTCCTTCCTTCTTCTTCCCTTCAGACTTAGGAGCATACCTCTTCTCTTGCTGATATGAAGTAGACGGACTATCGTTACCAGATGACTTTTTCTTGTCCCAATGCTTCTTCTTTACAGAAAAGAAAACCTCATCTTCTCCCCCAAAGACAGTCATCCCTGCCATTTATTTACCTAACTCCAGCAACGATGGCTGATTGGCCCAGCCTTGCACAAATGTAACAAAGGCCACAAACTCCCTCCGCAAGCTGTAGATTATGTGCCTCTTCAGCTTCGCTTCTGAGATAGGCTCATCTGGGTCCAAAGCCGATATCTCTGCACATAGGTTCTTCATTTTCAAGAAGAACGTCAAAATGGACAAGTCTCACTGAGTTGCTTTCGCCAACTCATTTTACAAGAATTATAGCCGAGCTACATTCTTCTTATTGAACAAGCCATCCAAGGCTCTCCAAATTTCAGCAGCTAACCTAAACCCGATGATGTGCTCAAACAACTCTAGAATGATAGCTCGCTTGAGAGTGAACTCAGCCTTCGCATTTGTTCTCTTCCAAGCCTTAACGAGCTCAGCATTCCCCTCAGCAGGAATAACAGCTTGTCTTGCTTCTCCTCCAACTACCTCCCATAAGTCCTCGCCAAGTAGATAGCTCTCCATGCATGACTTCCACTTCTTAAAGTTAGTCTGCGTAAGGAGCTCAATACCAAGACCTCTAGCATATCCTCCTTCCATTGTTATCCCATTGATTGACAACTGACTTGTAGAAATTCAAGCAGAAGACAACGCTGATTACTGCTAAGGAACCTCTCTCTAATACCATGTTAAAATATTTGGAGGTCCGGAGTAAAGTAAAAATGCAGAACACTTCACACAATCCACAAGCGTGATAATCAATGATAATGGGAAGACAGAATTGTGCTCTTGTTATTTACTATCTCTTTAAATCTCGAGACATACATGGCGAGACAAGATTCATAAGAATCACAAAGGAGAGAAGCACAAGAGACAAAAATAAGCCACCAGCGAACTGCCAAGGCAGAGACCGACATACCACTCAAACAGGCAAGCCGCACGGTTAACACTGTGACCGCACGAACAGAGCACAAGCCGCACCTATCAGACCGTAACCACAGATTGCACACTTGCTGCTTTATTCAACTGCTGAAAATTATCTGCACTTCTTGATCGCCCAAACCGCACGGTCTCAAGATCACAAAAGAACCCTCAAACACTTAACAAAGGACTTCTTCCTGCTGCAAACCGCAACTCAAGACCGCTCGACCACTTAAGGCCGTCTGCATCAACTGAGTCCGCTTGCACAGTCTAAGAACACCTAAACACAGTCCACCTAGACAGACCGCTACCGAATTGGTTAATTCAAAGCTGGAAAGAAGGGAGAAAGCTGACGGTGACTGCTAGCCGCTAACCTACGAACAAACAAACTGGCCAGACAACTCAGACCGTGCGACCTCCAAATGAGACCAGCACAATCAAGCCAACTTTGGTTCTTACAATTCTTTCGTATGAATGGATACTCTGGTGTCCCTATTTATAGGCAAACGAATGGATGCCGTCACCACCCCAAGGGATACAGTCACCTTCCTTATTGAAGCACGAGGTCTCCAAAAACAGACCGCGGGGTCTCTTCAAGACCTTATTACACTTAAGGCATAACTGTCCAAGAAATATAGCTCGCCAAAATAACCCGGCAGTACGATACCGCAGAAGCGACCTCAGTACAGACTGCCCGGTCTAAGCCAAACACGGATACTTGGGCACAATAAGCAGACCAAACAAATGTCGACAACACCAGAGACACGCGACCACACAAGCCAGGTCGCCACACCGAGCTTGCGGATTGCAGAGGTAAACTGCAACACAGGTTGCACGGTCTCTGCGGTCTCCAATAATAGACCGCCCGGACTAAACCACATCCACTTCAAAAATTTAACACTGCCAAACTCAGGTTCACCAAGAACCATACCAACTTAGAGCTATCACTAGATCCTACCAACTCAGACTCACAAAGAGCCTTACAAAGTAATACAGAATTGTTGTTGTAGAAGAGAAGACTTCAGAAAATGAACACTTGCATAGCAGATCTTCTTCTTCTTCTAAGTCCAAGGATCTTGTGGATCAATGAATCTTTCTTCAGAATATTCTGTAGAACTTCACAGCCCAGCAACAATGAAAACTTCTTCTTCTCTGCCGAGAATATGTTCGAGAGTGAAAGCTTGAGGGAGTTATGGTCAAGAAGTGTAACCTGTAAATTAAATTATCTTCTTTTATATCTTCTGCAATCTTGCATAAAACCCCTTATTGATTATTCCATAATCAATTTCTCGTTTGAAAATGTTTGCAGAATTGGAAATTCTTTGTCATTATTACTGTCCTTTCTTGGAACTTGCAGAGAATTGAAATAATAAAATCTCTTTCTTAACTACAGTGTAATGGCTATATTTTGTAGAGAATATTTCATTTATGACTCCTTGATTTGTGCACAAGATAGGTGGCGTACGCGTTCTCTGATTGTTCATTTCTAAGAATGTCCGCGTATTTAATGCATCTCTGCAATCTGTCAAGATGATATTAATCCTTCAAGACGATATCGTCTTGATTAGTGTATACTGTTGGATCTTACAGCGCCCTTAGAGGGGGGGGGGGGTGAATAAGGGTTTTATGGAATTTAATTCTTATTTAAAAATATCAGAGTTTGCGACCAAATTTTCGGAATATTTTATAAGAAAATATATTTAAATATCTCAGATAAGATTATATTGACGAATCCTTTTTAAAGAAGAGAAATAAAACTTTTTGTTAATTGTTGTTAACGCCTGGCGTTAAGGGTTAACGCTGGGCGTTAGCTCTCTAGGAAATTTTCCTTAGCACAAAAAGATTGCCATAGTGATTTTACTTATGAAATCTTAAATAAAATAAAATTCCAGAAAATCAGAGATAATAAAAATGAATATTATATTTCATAGAAATTGATTACACAAATGTTTGCTTTAATGCTTTGATGAAAATATAATTTAACATATTCTTGAAGAGGAAATAAAATCAATTGAATAGAACATTAAAAGACATGATTTTATTTCATAATGAATTGATTACAGAAATATTTGATTTCTATAACGCTAGAAATCAAGGCGAGAATATCAAAAACACCTTTTTGTTGTTTCAGCGATCCTTCTCCCAAGGACCGGTTGGCTATAGTATATCTTGTTGGATCGATTGACGCCCTTAGAGGGGGGATGAATAAGGGAATAAAATTCTTCTTTATAATTTTAGACAATTTACTAAATTCTTTTGAGTAATTTAGAATGAAATAACAATTTAACTTAAAGGAGGAAACAATTGTAATTTGCAATTTTATAAATTATGCCAAATGATAGAAATCAAGTAAACACAGAAAGAGACATGATTATATTATATAGAAAATGTGTTTACATAAATTGATTTCAATATCGCTTGAAATCAGAGGCGTATAAAGTAATACAATTTTTCTTTTCTTTTCTATACCGACTTGTATCCCCACAAACCGGTTGGCTTTAGCCTATCCATCCCTGTATAAGGCCTCAAGCCACTCTAGCCAATCCTTCCCCGGATATGGCCTCGAGCACCCCCTAGATCTAATCACCTAGAACTAGTTGCCAACACAAGGCGAATTCCTCCCTTAGTCCTACCCAGACCTAGTCGCCAACACAACGAATTCCTCCCTAAGTCCTACCCAGACCTAGTCGCCAACACAAGGCGAATTCTATAAACGGTTACAAAAAGTATGGAATGAAAATAATGATAAAAATTATAAAAACTCCCTATATGAGATCTTCTGAAGTCAGAGATGAAGGATCGCTGTAGTATGAGCGAGGTCGAAGCGATCGTCCTTCGAATGTAGCGTGTCGTAGTCCTCCTCCAGAATTCTCTTTAGGCTTTTTGTGAGAGATCCATCTTCGGCAACATAACAACAATAGAATTGTGGCACTTGTAACCTCTCTGGGATGGATGGCCAAAACAAGAAGCAAAGCTCCAATTTATAGAACTTCTCGCTAGCGCCTGCGGTACCTCCTAGTGCCTGCGGTAGTGTTCATGTGGAGCGGTTGCAAAACTGTTGGCGGCTTGGCGTTGTGCACGAACTTGAGATAGCGCCAGGCGGTAGCGATAGCGTTGGCGGTAGCGTTCGTGTGGAGCAGTTGCAAAACCGTCGGTGGTGCGGCACTGTGCACTAAACCGAGAGAGCGCCTGGCGGCAGCTCTAGCGCTGGCAGTAGCGCTAAGGAACCGCTGAGACAAAACTAAACCACTGAGATGAAATGATCTACCGTTTAGCGTTAGCACTAACGCTGGCGGTAGTGCATTCTTCCAGATGCTTGAATTCAGTTGCTTTCAACCTGTGGAGTATTGCACCTATAGTTCCTGCACACTATAAACACACGACAAACAAGATCAAATATAATTTGGGATTTATTATTCTCAAACAAAGGGATGTGACACACATGTCCAACAATCTCCCCCTTTCGATAATAACAAATCTTCATAGCAAGAAATCAACAATAGTGTTTATAGAATAGGATAAGCAATATGATAGTGCAACTATAGTATATGATAAGCATGATGATATGCATACTCCCCCTATCTTAATGCTCCCCCTACATAAATGCAATTTATGTTTTACTCCCCCTAAATGATAGATTACATGAATTATTCTCCCCTTAATCTTCTATATTTCTCCTATATAGATTTCTTCAATTAATCTCCCCCTTTTGGTATTATAAAAAGAAGGTAGGGTGAGGGTAGTAAGGAGGCATTCTTTTGGCTAGTTATAAATCATGATCGAGCTTTTGTAATATATGAAATGATAAAAAGTTTAAGCATAGTATATATAAGAGATTTCAAATAAAGTAAGAGTTGCAAGCAAGCGAAAGATTATAAGAAACATCTTTTTGAAAGCATGAAAAGCATAAGTAAAAATATGAGTTTTAGTTCAAAATTGAAAGATGTTTTAACCTTTTCGAAATCTCAAAGTTTTTCATAAAGATACCAAGAATGAAATGAACATATCAAAGAGAGATTATACTGCAATGTTACTTAATTTTAAGTTCAAGAGATACCAAAATATTGTAGAGATCATGCTAGGTTATCTAGTGCATTTCTTATATAAAGAGTAGTATAGATAAAGCATTAGAATCCAATACTCATGAGAAGAAGTGTTATGAAAGATAATGATGTGCACATAAGTGTATTTTGAGCAACGTTAACAATTGATTTAAATCACAAAATACAAGACATATGTAGAGAAAAGTGCACAATAAAACACAAGTATATTACTTTCACACACTTTAATGCACATAATTTTTAACAAAGTGGTGTAGTAACCAAGGTTTGCACAAGACACTTTACTATTCTTTCCAAGGTGCTCAACCTCACAATGCTTATGAAGACTTATCAGGAGGTTCAAGTAGTGCTTGGTGGAGTTATATTTGTCTACATATATAATTTTTTTTGTTCACATTTGTGAGACAACATTCTCCGAATACACTTGTTTTGCAAACCCCAAATTTTTTAATTTAACCACTTTTCTAAATTTTATAAGTGCAATTCAAATGTAGTGTAGGCAATAAACTTATGCAAGTTTTAATTCATTGTACAAATACAATGCACACGCAAGCATTTTAGATTTAAACACGCACGTTGATTATCAAAATAAGTGAGTGAAATGTATCATTATCAATCATAAAACATTTACTAATATTTGATTTCTATAACGCTAGAAATCAAGGCGAGAATATCAAAAACACCTTTTTGTTGTTTCGCCGATCCTTCTCCCAAGGACCGGTTGGCTATAGTATATCTTGTTGGATCGATTGGGGCCCTTAATGGGGGGGGATGAATAAGGGAATAAAATTCTTCTTTATAATTTTAGACAATTTACTAAATTGTTTTGAGTAATTTAGAATGAAATAACAATTTAACTTAAAGGAGGAAACAATTGTAATTTGCAATTTTATAAATTATGCCAAATGATAGAAATCAAGTAAACACAGAAAGAGACATGATTATATTATATAGAAAATGTGTTTACATAAATTGATCTCAATATCGCTTGAAATTGGAGGCATCTAAAGTAATACAAATTTTCTTTTCTTTTCTATACCGACTTGTATCCCCACAAACCGGTTGGCTTTAGCCTATCCTTCCCCGTATAAGGCCTCAAGCCGCTCTAGCCAATCCTTCCCTGGATATGGCCTCGAGCACCCCCTAGATCTAATCACCTAGAACTAGTTGCCATGTAACACCCCCATCCGTTAAGAAGAATATAGCAGAAGGTCCGGCCGGGGCCCCACGCCATATACTACAAAACAAACGGGAACGTCACTTAATTGAATATACAATGACACTATACCACGAAGCCTAACTCAGAGCATTCTATGCGGAAGTAAAAGAGAGAGAGAGACAGAATTATAAACCACAAGACCGGAACTCGGGAATGTCCACTTCTATTAACTTGGAATAAAATGTTTTACAACACGAAAGAGGCACGACGGCCTTACAGTTTACCAACATCGGCACGCAGGCCGGCCATACATGAAAAACAGAAGGAACATCAAAAGGCCTTCAAGGGCCGCAGCAGCGCAGGGGCTTCAGCCCACCATGTTCCCGCTCGGTCCAGCACCTGTACAACAAGCCCACCAAAGACGGTGGCAAAATAGGGCAACGGTCAGCTAAAGCTGACCAAAAATATAACGACCCCACCCCTTCGAGGGGGTGGCAGTTCTAACCGTCCCTGCAAAACAGTCTCAGCAGCATATATATATATATATATATATATATATATATATATATATATATATATATAAGAGTGCGACTAGCAAAGTCCACAAAAAGTTCATACATATGCAACATCATAAACGTGGGAATGGCCTCCACGTCTCGTGCACTCAGGCACTCTTTGGTGTACTACGCCTTCCACCACCATCCACTCTAGATGGCTTTGCCCTTCGAGGCTAAAGTCGGTGGCCCGAATACCAGGGCTCCCTCGTGCTTTAATTGTGAACATAACGTAGTCCGAAGACTCTGTCCCATTGCCTCCCGACATACTGTCCGAGACTTACTAATCAGGTGCTGCAATGGTGCGGTTTCAGGTTCTCCAAATGCCCGTTGTTCATAGCTCTCGTTGTACAACACGAAGAGCGGGTATGGCGTCCCCTCAGCCCAGGTATTCTCAATTAGCCGGCTCCACGGGCCGCTAAGTCATCCACCAGGACACCCCCACAGGTCGGGTATACCGGCCTCAGGTCCCCTCAACGGGTGGGCACAACAACATCACCAGAACTCAGTCTGGGAAGCTGTCGCCTGGCGACATTCACTGTCGCCAGCGACAGTGCACAAAACCCCAATTTGGCTTCTAGCTGTGGGTGCTTCCCGGGGCACACCCCCAGGCATTGCTGCACATGCAGTAGCACTCCCACTGCCTCAGAACACTCAAATTCACCAGAACCCAATTCTGGGGAGCTGTCGTCTGGCGACAGTCACTATCGCCAGCGACGGCTGGACAGAACTCCATTTCTGCTTTTTAACTTCGGGTGCTCCCCGGGGCACACCCCCGGGCGTTGCTGCGCATGCAGTAGCACCCTCTAGTCCTACGAAGCAGTATAACACCCGAAGTTTTTCCCCCGGCACGCACAATACCACAAAGTATCACCAATCCGGACGCACCATCTCGGATGGGCTTCACACAGCGCGCTTACGCCCATTTCACGCATGGACTCTATATGAATGCAAGATTTGATGGGGATAACACGAATCGACCCGTCGGAGGCCACGATCTCACCCTTTTGGGTAGGGGCCTCAACGATGCAAGGGTATGGACTAGAACATGTCCAAAAGAGGGTAGAAAAGTTCGTTACCCTTAAACGCCGCTTCGAGTCCATGGCTTGACTTTCAGCACAGATGGAAAGGAGCGCCTTGCCCTCCTCTACGCGTAGCCACCAACTTCGAGGGGATCGGATGAGTGTAGCTCCACCAAACCCAAGCTCCAAGCTAGGTTTTACTATTGGCTTCTTCTTCTCTAAGCTCCTCTCTCTCTCCAAATTAAAATCCTTAAGGAAATAAGGAAGGAAGAAGGATTTCGGCCATCCTATGCATCCACTGAGCCACTCAAGCCAAAACTAGCCCCCAAAGTTAAAGTGCAATCAATGGGCACGATTTCGGATGCAAAGTATAACTTTGAGCTGTCGCCCGGCGACAGCCGCTGTCGCCCTGGCGACAGCGATAATGAACCGACATTGACCAGTCAACGCCGTCCGACAGCTCACGACAGAACCTTCTCAACAGAACGCTATCGTCGGGCGACAGCCACTGTCGCCGGCGATGGCTCTGGATTCCAGAATTCTGATTTTCTGTTTTGGGGTCTTACAACCCTCCCCTCCTTATAAAAATTTCGACCCGAAATTTGTAAAAACACACATATATATACATATCGAAAAAGTCTTTACACAAAGGGGAAAAAAAAAGATAAACGTCACCGAAACAGCTCGGGGAACTCCTCCATCATGGTCTGCTCACGCTCCCATGAGAGCTCCTCGCGACCGCAGTTGTCCCAAAGGACCTTTACCATACGGATTGCCCTGTTCCGCAACTGACGCACCTCAGCATCCTCGATGCTAACGGGCCTGACCGCCGTCTTAAGCCCACTATCCACGGGCACCTGATCCGCCACGACCACCTGTGTAGGCTCCTGCACTGCCTTCCGCAACACGGAGATGTGGAATACATTGTGTAGCCCGCTCAGTTCCATCCGATAGCGCAAGCTTATAAGCCGCCTCGCCGACGCGCTCGATGATCTCAAATGGTCCAAGGTATCTCGGACTCAGCTTTTTCAAGCGCCGAATCCTGGACACGCCCTTGAATGGCCTGATCTTCAAGTAAACCCAATCGCCAACGACGAACTGGGCGTCGCGGTGCTTCGCATTATAGTACTTCGCCTGCCTATCCTGCGCAACCAAAAGCCTCTCCCAGATCAAACGCACCGTCGAAGTCGCCTCTTCGACGTCTTTCCTCTTGAAGAGCTTCGTCTCGCCAATTTCCGCCCAAACTAAGGGAGTGCGGCACTTCCTGCCATAGAGGGCCTCGAAAGGCGCCATCTGAATACTCGCCTGATAGTTGTTGTTGTACGCGAACTCAACAAGAAAGAGGTGATCTTCCCACCCCTTGCCAAAATCTAGGACGCACATCCGGAGCATGTCCTCCATCGTCCTGTGGGTACGCTCAGTTTGTCCATCCATCTGAGGATGAAAGGCCGTGCTAAACTGCAGCTTCGTACCCAAAAGACGGTTGACTAGCCTCCAGTCGCTCGAAGTAAAGTGTCCATCACGATCACTGACGATGCTACGGGGCACACCGTGCAGTCGCACTATAGTATCAACATACAACTTCGCCAATTTCTCCACCGAGTCATCCCTCCAGTTGGGGATAAAGTGCGCCACCTTCGTCAGCTGGTTAACGACAACCCAGATGGCATCGTTCCCGCTCTGCGACCTCGGCATTCCATGCACGAAATCCATGGAAATGTCATCAAACTTCCACTCCGAAACAGGCAATGACTTCAAAAAGCCACCGGGCTTCTGACATTCCTCCTTCACTAGCGCACAAGTGTGGCACTTGGCCACGTAGTGAGCGATGTCGCTCTTCATACCTGGCCACCAGAAAAGGACCTTCATGTCCTTATACATCTTCGTGCTCCCCGGATGAACTGAATACCTGGTACGATGAGCCTCGTACATCAACTTACGCGCAACTCACCCACCCTGGGGACGCACAAACGGTCACCTCTCCACAGCAACCCATCACGCAGCTGAAACTGGGCATCCGGCCCACCACCAGCATCCTCCGCGTAGCGCTTTAAACTCGGATCGAGTTCTAAAGCCTGGCGAACTCTATCTGCGAGGTCGTACTGCACCTCAGTCCAACTCAAACAGGCACCAGCACCGCTCCTCTTCTCTACGCAAGAAATACCCAAGGCCTCCAGGTCACGTATCAGGTGCTCATTATGCATCTGAATCCAGTTGGCCTGCGCTGGAGCCCTGCGACTGAGTGCATCAGCAATAACATTCCCCTTCCCGGGAGTGTAGTGGATCTCAAAGGTGAAGTCCCCCAGGAACTCCATCCACCTCTGCTGCCGCATATTCAGCCCTTTCTGCGTCAGAAGGTACTTCAGGCTCTTATGGTCCGTGAAGATGTCGATCTTCAAGCCATACACATAATGTCGCCAAAGCTTCAGGGCAAATATCACGGCCGCCAACTCCAAGTCGTGGACCAGATAGTTCCGCTCGTTCACCTTTAGCTGGCGAGAGTTATACGCTATAACCTTGCCATGCTGCTGCAGAACGCAGCCAAGGCCGCTCCCAGAAGCATCGGTGTAGATCTCGTAGCCCTCCGTGCCGCAAGGCAAACATAAGATCGGAGCCGTCGTAAGCCTCCGCTTCAACTCCTCGAAAGCCTGCGCACATGCGGGCGTCCAAATGAACTCCTGCATCTTCCGTGTCAGCGTCGTAAGAGGCAACGCGATCCGTGAGAAGTTCTCCACGAAGCGCCTGTAATAACCGGCCAGCCCGAGAAAGCTACGGACCTCCGCTACAGTAGAAAGGACAGGTCACTCCCTGATGGCCGCAACCTTCACCGGATCTACCGCCACACCCGAACCACTAACCACATGGCCCAAGAACGCCACGGAAGGAAGCCAGAACTCGCACTTCGAGAACTTGGCATATAGCTGGTTCCTCCTCAGAACCTCCAAGACTACTCGCAGGTGATCACCGTGCTCCTCCTCGGACTGAGAGTAGACCAGTATGTCATCAAGGAAGACGACCACAAACCGGTCGAGGTACTCTCTGAAAGTCCGGTGCATCAAGTCCATAAATACCGAAGGCGCATTAGACAGCCCAAACGGCATCACGGTGAACTCATATTGCCCGTACCTCGTACTAAAGGTAGTCTTCGGGATGTCGCACTCCCTGATGCACACCTGATAATAGCCGGACTTCAAGTCCACCTTCGAGTATACTGTCGAACCAACGAGCTGGTCGAACAAGTCGTCTATCCTCGGAAGAGGATACTTGTTCTTCTCGGTCAGCTTGTTCAGCTCCCGATAATCGATGCAAAGCCGCAGTCTACCGTCCTTCTTTTTGACAAAGAGGACCGGTGCACTCCAAGGTGAGGAACTCAGACGCACATAGCCCTGCTCAAGCAGCTCCTGCAACTGCAGCTTCAACTTTGCCAACTCTTTCGAAGCCATACGATACGGCGAGCGGGCCACAGGCTTAGCGCCTGGCACCAACTCAATCGTGAAATCTATCTCCCGCTGCGGTGGAGCACCGGGGAGCTCGCTCGGGAACACATCGGGGAACTCTGCTACTACCGGAACATCCACTAGGCTGGGCCTCGGCGTTGAAGCCTCCACAAGAGCAAAGAATAACTCTGCTCCCTGTCACACTGCCTTGGACACCTGGAGAGCAGACATCAGCATCTTGCTCGATCCACGCATGCCCGCAAAGACCGTCTCACGATCGGCACCTTGCCCAAACCTCACCTCCTTGGTGGTGCAATCGATACACGCACGCTGTTCCGACAGCCAGTCCATACCGAAGATAACATCGAACTCAACCAGGGGGAGTAACGATGCCTTCAGGTCATACTCCCGACTACCAACTAGAACCTTTACGCAGCAACTCCTCTCCACACGCATCGAATATCCATTCGGCAGTAGGACCTCCAGTCCATCTGCAGAAGCAATCGACGGTGCACCAATACGTTGGACGAAGTCCGACGATAAGAAGGAGTGCGAAGCTCCATTTTCGAAAAGCGCTCTCGCAGGAACGCCTAAAACATTTACATAGCCTACGCCGCCAAACAGGGTTAGCATGAACATTAAAATAGGTATATAAATAGTAAGGACTGTATCTTAAATTGTACCTGTCACAACGTCCTTGGCTTTGATAGCCTCTTGCTGATCAAGACTAAAGACTCTGGGCTGCGGGGGAGCCATGCGGGAGGCAGTGGACTCAGCTGCCTTCCCCTTCTCAGAATAAGCTGGCCCAGTCTTCTTCTCTAGACTTGGAAGCCCACTGCGGCAATCCCGAGATAAATGGCCAGTCTTGCCACAAGTGAAACAAATAAGAGGGCCACGTCCAAACGACGTGCCCGAAGCAGAGGGAGCTGGCCCAGATACTCGAGCCTTCTTCCAGCGACTCAACCTCCGCAACTTTGTCGCACTCGGCGCTTTGCCCTACGACACTGCCTCGACCACAGCCACCTTGCCCTTCTCCCTGAGCATGTCCTGCTCAAGTGCTCGGGCTGAACCCACGAGGGTCGTGAAACCCTATGCCAACGGCCCTGTCAGAAGGTGCCGCAACTCAGTACGCAAACCCCCATAGAACCTGTTCACCCTTCTCTCCTCATCATCGAAAGAAGTTCCAGCATAACGCCCGAGGCGGGTGAACTCATGCAGGTAGTCATCAACCAGTCTACCACCATGTGTTAGAGCCAAGAACTGGTTCTCCATCGCGATCTGCTGCGACAGAGGCACATACCTTGCGAGGAAGAATCTCGAGAACTCTTCCATCGGCACATCAACCAGTCGCCTTCCCGCAAACTGGCGCCTCTCTACCTCATCCCACCACCGCCTAGCTTCCTTTTCCAGCAAGTAAGAAGCAAAGGTCACTTTCTGCGCTTCCTCCAACTGTGTCGCTGTCAGAATTTGCTTCACATGCGACAACTAGTCCTCGGCCTCAGCTGGGGATTCAACCCCGGTAAACGGAGGAGGTCGAAATCCCAGAAAGTGCTTCAGCTGCTGCTCAGGAGCACGCCTCACGGGGACTTGCTCCACTCTTAGTGGCTCTGGGGCCACTTCCTGCACCGGCGGTTGGCCTTGCCTTTCAGGCTGGCCATTCAACGCAGCTAGAACAGCTTCAGTAACTAGCCGAACCAACTCAGCAGACGGAGTTGTAGGGGCCTCAGCAGACCCACTACTCTCATGCACATCACGGGGACGTGACGGTCCCACTGCACTTCGAGTGTCCTACACAAGTGCAGCACACAGTTAGGCGACAGCACAGTCGAACCTAACAACAAAAGGAACACTCAGGTTCCAAAATCATGCAATTATTGTTGGTTTGTTGTTACATTTTATTCCTAAGTGGACATTTTTGGGTTTATTTTATGTCTCAACGGTAGCGCACACACGTGCTCACCACCCCTTAAAAGAATTCGTCCACGAATTCCTTAGAAGGATACGGAACCCTAGAAGCTGATACCAATTTGTAACACCCCCATCCGTTAAGAAGCATATAGCAGAAGGTCCGGCCGGGGCCCCACGCCATATACTACAAAACAAACTGGAACATCACTTAATTGAATATACAACGACACTATACCACGAAGCCTAACTCAGAGCATTCTATGCAGAAGTAAAAGAGAGAGAGACAGAATTATAAACCACAAGACCCAAACTCGGGTATGTCCACTTCTATTAACTTGGAATAAAATGTTTTACAACACGAAAGAGGCACGACGGCCTTACAGTTTACCAACATCGGCGCGCAGGCTGGCCATACATGAAAAACAGAAGGAACATCAAAAGGCCTTCAAGGGCCACAGCAGCGCAGGGGCTTCAGCCCGCCATGTTCCCGCTCGGTCCAGCACCTGTACAACAAGCCCACCAAAGACGGTGGCAAAACAGGGCAACGGTCAGCTAAAGCTGACCAAAAATATACCGACCCCACCCCTTCGAGGGGGTGGCAGTTCTAACCGTCCCTGCAAAACAGTCTCAGCAGCATATATATATATAAGAGTGCGACTAGCAAAGTCCACAACAGTTTATACATATGCAACATCACAAACGTGGGAATGGCCTCCACGTCTCGTGCACTCAGGCACTCTTTGGTGCACTACGCCTTCCACCACCATCCACTCTAGATGGCTTTGCCCTTCGAGGCTAAAGTCGGTGGCCCGAATACCAGGGCTCCCTCGTGCTTTAATTGTGAACATAACATAGTCCGAAGACTCTGTCCCATTGCCTCCCGACATACTGTCCGAGACTTACTAATCAGGTGCTGTAATGGTGCGGTTTCAGGTTCGCCAAATGCCCGTTGTTCACAGCTCTCGTTGTACAACACGAAGAGCGGGTATGGCGTCCCCTCAACCCAGGTATTCTCAATTAGCCGGCTCCACGGGCCGCTAAGTAATCCACCAGGACACCCCCACAGGTCGGGTACACCGGCCACAGGTCCCCTCAATGGGTGGGCACAACAACATCACCAGAACTCAGTCTGGGAAGCTGTTTCCTGGCGACATTCACTGTCGCCAGCGACAGTGCACAAAACCCCAATTTGGCTTCTAGCTGTGGGTGCTTCCCGGGGCACACCCCCAGGCATTGCTGCACATGCAGTAGCACTCCCACTGCCTCAGAACACCCAAATTCACCAGAACCAAATTCTGGGGAGCTGTCGCTTGGCGACAGTCACTGTCGCCAGTGACAGCTGGACAGAACTCCATTTCTGCTTTTTAATTTTGGGTGCTCCTGGGGGCACACCCCCGGGTGTTGCTGCGCATGCAATAGCACCCTCTAGTCCTACGAAGCAGTATAACACCCAGAGTTTTTCCCCCGGCACGCACAATACCACAAAGTATCACCAATCCGGACGCACCATCTCGGATGGGCTTCACACAGCGTGCCTACGCCCATTTCACGCATGGACTCTATATGAATGCAAGATTTGACGGGGATAACACGAATCGACCCGTCGGAGGCCACGATCTCACCCTTTTGGGTAGTGGCCTCAACGATGCAAGGGTATGGACTAGAACATGTCCAAAAGAGGGTAGAAAAGTTCGTTACCCGTAAACCCCGCTTCGAGCCCATGGCTTGACTTTCAGCACGGATGGAAAGGAGCGCCTTGCCCTCCTCTACGCGTAGCCACCAACTTCGAGGGGATCGGATGAGTGTAGATCCACCAAACCCAAGCTCCAAGCTAGGGTTTACTATTGGCTTCTTCTTCTCCAAGCTCCTCTCTCTCTCCAAATTAAAATCCTTAAGGAAATAAGGAAGGAAGGAGGATTTCAGCCACCCTATGCATCCACTGAGCCACTCAAGCCAAAACCAGCCCCCAAAGTCAAAGTGCAATCAATGGGCCCGATTTCGGATGCAAAGTATAACTTTGAGCTGTCGCCCGGCGACAGCCGCTGTCGCCCTGGCGACAACGATAATGAACCGACATTGAACAGTCAACGCCGTCCGACAGCTCACGACAGAACCTTCTCAACAGAACGCTATCGCCGGGCGACAGCCACTGTCGCCGGCGATAGCTCTGGATTCCAGAATTCTGATTTTCTGTTTTGGGGTCTTACATGCCAACACAAGGCGAATTCCTCCCTAAGTCCTACCTAGACCTAGTCGCCAACACAAGGCGAATTCCTCCCTAAGTCCTACCCAGACCTAGTCGCCAACACAAGGCGAATTCTCTAAACGGTTACAAAAAGTATGGAATGAAAATAATGATAACAATTCTAAAAACTCCCTATATGAGATCTTCTGATGTCGGAGCAAAGCTCCAATTTATAGAACTTCTCGCTAGCGCCTGCGGTAGCTCCTAGTGCCTGCGGTAGTGTTCGTGTGGAGCGGTTGCGAAACCGTTGGCGGCGTGGCGCTGTGCACGAACTTGAGATAGCGCCAGGCGGTAGCGATAGCGTTGGCGGTAGCGTTCGTGTGGAGCAGTTGCGAAACCGTCCGTGGCGTGGCGCTGTGCACGAAACCGAGAGAGCGCCTGGAGGCAGCTCTAGCGCTGGCGGTAGCGCTAAGGAACCGTTGAGACGAAACTAAACCGCTGAGATGAAATGATCTACCGTTTAGCGTTAGCACTAACGCTGGCGGTAGTGCATTCTTCCAGATGCTTGAATTCAGCTGCTTTCAACCTGTGGAGTATTGCACCTATAGTTCATGCACACTATAAACACACGACAAACAAGATAAAATATAATTTGGGATTTGTTATTCTCAAACAAAGGGATGTGACACACATGTCCAACAATCTCCCCCTTTCGATAATAACAAATCCTCATAGCAAGAAATCACTAATAGTGTTTATAGAATAGGATAAGCAAGATGATAGTGCAACTATAGTATATGATAAGCATGATGATATGCATACTCCCCCTATCTTAATGCTCCCCCTACATCAATACAATTTATGTTTTACTCCACCTAAATGATAGATTACATGAATTATTCTCCCCTTAATCTTCTATATTTCTCCTATATAGATTTCTTCAATTAATCTCCCCCTTTTGGTATTATGAAAAGAAGGTAGGGTGAGGTAGTAAGGAGGCATTCTTTAGGCTAGTTATAAATCATGATCGAGCTTTTGTAATATATGAAATGATAAAAAGTTTAAGCATAGTATATATAAGAGATTTCAAATAAAGTAAGAGTTGCAAGAAAGCGAAAGATTATAAGAAACATCTTTTTGAAAGCATGAAAAGCATAAGTAAAAATATGAGTTTTAGTTCAAAATTGAAAGATGTTTTAACCTTTATGAAATCTCAAAGTTTTTCATAAAGATACCAAGAATGAAATGAACATATCAAAGAGAGATTATACTGCAATGTTACTTAATTTTAAGTTAAAGAGATACCAAAATATTGTAGAGATCATGCTAGGTTATCTAGTGCATTTCTTATATAAAGAGTAGTATAGATAAAGCATTAGAATCCAATACTCATGAGAAGAAGTGTTATGAAAGATAATGATGTGCACATAAGTGTATTTTGAGCAATGTTAACAATTGATTTAAATCACAAAATACAAGACATATGTAGAGTAAAGTGCACAATAAAACACAAGTATATTACTTTCACACACTTTAATGCACATAATTTTTTAACAAAGTGGTGTAGTAACCAATGTTTGCACAAGACACTTTACTATTCTTTCCAAGGTGCTCAACCTCACAATGCTTATGAAGACTTATCAGGAGGTTCAAGTAGTGCTTGGTGGAGTTATATTTGTCTACATATATAATTTTTTTTGTTCACATTTGTGAGACTACATTCTCCGAATACACTTGTTTTGCAAACCCCAAATTTTTTAACTTAACCACTTTTCTAAATTTTATAAGTGCAATTCAAACGTAGTGTAGGCAATAAACTTATTCAAGTTTTAATTCATTGTACAAAAACAATACACAAGCAAGCATTTTAGATTTAAACACACATGTTGATTATCAAAATAAGTGAGTGAAATGTATCATTATCAATTATAAAACATTTACTCATACTTAGAGACATGCTAAGCTTGGATCTACACATAATTTTTGATACAATTGATGTACTTAAATAGATATATCAAAGCATGATAAACAAAACAATGTTCATGGAAATTTGAAGGAATAAATTTTAAAATTGTAAATAATTCTAAATAATAGAATTCATTCATGCTTGATATTAACAATAAAGATCATACAGTTTTTTGTTGTTTTGATAAAATTTTAATGAAAGAAAAAAAAAACAGAAAAAAATCACAAAAACATACTTTTGTAATTTTGAATTTGAATTTTTGTAGTTGATTTTTCATAATAAAAATAAAATAGTCAGAAACAAAAAAACAATTTAGTACATATAAACTAACATATTTTTAAGGATTTTTAGGAATTTTGAAAATCACAAAATTCAAACATTCACGCTAGCGCCGGCGCTAACGCTAGCGCTGGAAACAGTATACGATTTTTTAAGAATTTTAAAAATCTTATTTTTGATATTGATTATGGGTCTTAAGAGTAGTCTTATGCAGAAATTTTGTAATTTTCACAGATGTCTTGATTGTTCAAATTGCATAAACCATTAGCGTTTTATATGTTATTCATCCTAAGATGTCTAAGACTCCTAATTCCAACCTTAACATTTGAAACCTTGCATTGGGAAGAGCTTTAGTAAATATATCAGCAAGTTGAGAGTCCGTGCCAATGAAACTAATCCTTACATTTTCCTTTTTAATGTGATCCCTTATGAAATGATGACACACATCTATATGTTTGGATCTAGAGTGGTGTACCAGATTATTTGTGAGATCAATGGCACTTTTGTTGTCACATTTTAATTCAATAAGTTTTAGATGAAAACCAAAGTCCTCTAAAGTTTGGCTCATCCATAGAGCTTGTGCACAACAACTCCCTAATGCAATGTATTCGGCCTCCATGGTGGAGAGTGCAATCGAATTTTATTTCCTACTAGACCATGAAACTAATGAAGGTCCTAGAAAATGACAAGTACCACTAGTGCTTTTTCTATTAAGTGAACAACCAGCGTAGTCCGAATCGGAGTAACCGTGAAGTGTAAATGAATTATTGTGCGGGTACCATAATCCTTATCTAGATGACCCAATGAGATATCTAAAAATTCAATTTACCGCTTTTAAATGAGATTCTTTTGGATTGGCTTGAAATCGAGCACATAAGCATACGACAAACATAATATCAGGTCTAGTTGCACTAAGATAAAGTAAGGATCCTATTGGTTTGATCATTGAAATTCCCAATTCATATTTTTCTAATTTAAGTGATGCACTCATTGGTGTAGAAGCATGTTTAAGGTTTTCAAATCCAAAGCGCTTAAGCATATCATAGACATATTTGGTTTGACATATAAAAATACCATCATTTCTTTGTGATATTTGAAAACCAAGAAAATAAGAAAGTTCTCCTACTAGACTCATTTCAAATTAATTTTTCATCACTTCAATAACTTCATTACACAACTCTTCATTAGTAGATCAAAAGATTATATCATCAACATATATTTGCAAAATAATTAAATCATCATTATTATGTTTAATGAAGAGAGTATTATCGACACTTCCCATAATATAACCGTGCTTCAATAAAAATGATGTAAGTCTTTCATACCATGCACGTGACGCTTATTTTAAACCATAAAGCACTTTCTCTAGTTTATAAACATGATTGGGAAATTTTTCATTAATAAAACCGGGGGGTTGTTCAACATAACCTTCTTCTTTTACAAACCCGTTGAGAAAAGCACTTTTTACATCCATTTGAAATAATTTTATTCTTTTAAAGCTTGCAAATGCTAGAAAAATTCTAATGGATTCCAACCTAGCAACGGGTGCAAAAGTTTCATCAAAATCTATCCCCTCGATTTGTGAATATCCTTGTGCTACTAAGCGTGCCTTATTCCTAGTGATTCTAGACTCACCATCTAATTTATTTTTAAAAATCCATTTTACACCTACAATCGGGTGATTAGATGGTCTTTCTACTAATTTCCAAACATTATTTCGCTCAAATTGTGCTAACTCTTCATTCATAGCAAAAAACCAAAATTCATCATTCAAAGCGGTAGAAACGGTTTTTGGTTCAATTTCGGAAACAAAGCAGATATTTGAATATGATTCATGAAGAGAAGAGCGAGTTCTTACCCCGATGGATGGTTCACCAATTATTAATTCCCGTGGATGATCCTTTGTGAATTTTAAGGCACTTGGAGGTACATATTCATCTTCCTTGGCCTCCTTTTCTTCTTCTTTGGAAGGTTCCTCATCACCATGCTCCAAAGGTTGTAAGAGATCATCCTCGTTGCCTGCGGAAAGTTTTTCTACACAAGGAACAAACTCATCAAATTTTTCATTTATTGACTCTTCAACTCTACTAGTTCTTTTATTAAAAATTCTATAAGCTTTACTAGTTGAAGAGTACCCAAGAAAAGTTCCTTCATCACATTTTCATCAAACTTTCCTAAGCTATGTTTTGTATTCAAAATAAAACATTTACAACCAAAAACTTTGAAATAGGATACATTAGGCTTCTTTTGAAAATAGAGTTCTTATGGTGTGAGATTAAGAGATGGGCAAAGCATGATTCTATTAAAAATATAACATGATGTATTTACAGATTCGTCCCAAAAGGACTTAGGTAATTTATATTCACATAACACAGTGCGTGCCAGTTCTTGAAGTGTCATATTCTTTCTTTCTACAACACCATTTTGTTGTGGTGTGCGTGGTGCAGAAACTCATGTTTAATGCCTAACATATCACAAAAGGATGTAAATTTTTCATTTTCAAATTCTCCTCCATGATCCGAGCGAATGCATTTAATTTTCAAGTCACTTTCATTTTGAATACGAGTACATAATTTTGCAAATTAACAAAACGCATCAGATTTGGAAGAAAGAAATAATGTCCAACAATATCTTGAAAAATCATCTATTAAAACATATGTATATAATCTACCACCATGACTTGCAGTGCTAACGGGACCAAAAAGATCCAAATGAATTATTTGCAAGGGTCTTGTAGTAGAAATGAAATTTTTACTTTTGAAAGAGGATCTAGAAAATTTACCTTTTTGACATGGTGAACAAAGTGAAGGTAAAGTTCCATTTAACCTAGGCAATCCTCTAATTAAATTACTTTTGGCAAGTTTTACAATGAGCTTTCTGCTAGCATGCCCTAGTCTTCTATGCCAAAGTTCTAACTCATCATTTTTAGTGATAAAACATTTTATAGATGATTTAGAAAGATCATGAAAATAAACTATATAAACATTATGTATTCTTGGTGCAGTTAGTAAAATATCTTTTGTAGTTGGATTAGATATTTTGCATAAGTTAGTGGAAGATTCAAATAACACATCTAATCCTTTAACACATAATTGGCTAATAGAAATTAAATTGTGTTTTAATCCTTTCACATAAAGAACATTAGATATAGTAAAGGATTTGTTACCAACTGTACCAATTCCCATGATCCTTCCTTTTCCGTTGTCACCAAACGTCACGATCCCTCCCTTTTTCTTTTCTAGGCTAAGGAACTTAGCTTTATTGCCCGTCATGTGCTTGGAGCATCCTGAATCCAAGTACCACACGTCTTCATTGTCCTTAGCCTGCCTGCACATCTAGAAAGAAGATGAGAGTAAAGATCCAGATACCCAAGTGGTACCACCCATAGAATAAGTGGAAGACTTAGGTACCCAGATTTGTTTTAAAGTATTTTGTTTTATTTTCCTACAAGAACTAGAGGTGTGACCAAACCTATAACAGTTTGCACAAGAAATAAAGGGGGTTGAGACCCTTTTTTGAATATTTTCTTGCTGGAACAAATTGGATTTACAGAAGAAAAACCTTTTGAAAAAGAAAACTCAGGTTTCTGGTATGAGGTGCTAGCGCCGGTGTTAGTGGCTAGCGTCGGGCGGTAGCCCTCTCCTCGATATCCGAGCCTAAGTTTTCCAGAACCATGGCACTGGTACCCTAAAATCATTTCCAGTGATTTTTGGCCTATTCCAAATTTTTTAATGGCCATGGTGAGATCATGAACTTGTGCCTTAAGTGAAGAATTTTCTTTTACAAGCATGACACACTTATTTTCAAAACCTTTTTTGGTATTTTTAATTTGCAAAAGAGAGGCTTCTAATTTCCTTTCTAATTCCCCCTTCTCTTTTGTAAGAGTTTTGGCATCAGAGAGGGCTTTAGAAAGTGACTCTTCAATATCTTTTGCCAATTTAGTGGAGTGATCACACTCTTGGCAAGAAACCTTTCTATTTTCCAAAACAATTACCTTTTTGGAAAGCTTTTGATTTTCTTTAATAAGAGATTCATTTTCACGATTCAATAAAATACTATCTTTCATATTTTTATCAAAAGCTTTGCAAGTTTCAATCATTAAAGAGTTCATCATAAGTGGGAGGAGTTACCTCAGTGTCGCTAAGAACACTGGTGTCGTTGCCATCATTTCCATGTCCCATGAGGCACATGTTTGCTTCCTCATCTTCGCTTGATGAAGACCCGCTTGATTCTTCGAAGGCGGAGGAGGAGTCATCCCATGTTCTAGCTTTTAACACCTTCTTCTCCTTCCCTTTGTGCCGCTTTTCCTTCTTCTCCTTCAAGAACTTTAGGCACTGGCTCCGAATGTGCCCGGTCTTCCTATAATGAAAGCACTCTGGTGGAGGTCTTTCTTCTTCATCGTCGCTCTCCTTTTCCTTCTTTGAGGATGACCTTTTCCATCTTTCATCCTTTTGGATAAATTTCCGGAAAGTGTTTCTCCTTTCCAGATTTCGCATGAATTTTTGGAAATTCTTCACCAAAAGGCTTTCTTCATTTTCATCCTCATCCTCTTGGCACTCCTTCTTTGATGTTAGTGCCAACGCCTTCTTCTTTGGCTCCTTGTTGTATTCATCATATTGGATTTTGAGTTCTACCTCATGGGTTTTGAGATTCCCAATGAGGCTCTCAACTTGGAGCGTCCTTAGATTGTGCGATTCTGAAATGGCCTTCACCTTCGGGTTGAATTTTGGTGGAAGGGAACGAAGGATCTTTCAGACCAAGTCGCCGTTGGAGAAAGTCTTTCCAAGAGCTTTGGAGGCCTTAACGATCTTGGTGAAACGCGTATACATGCCATCAACATCTTCACTTTCATCCATCCAGAATTTTTCATATTCGGACTCAAGTTGGAAAAGCTTTGAATCTTTAACCTGCGGTGCACCTTCATGAGTAACTTCCAAATGATTCCAAATTTCATATGCAGTAGTACATGCAGAAATTCTATTAAATTCATTTCTATCTAACGCACAAAATAGAGCATTCATAGCCTTGGCGTTATTTTTGCATTTTAGTTTATCCCTATCATCCCATTTATCTTTTGGTTTATCTAAAGTTATCTCTCCAACTACAAATGTAGGAGGAGAGTATTCCTATTCTACCATATTCCATACCTCAATATCTAGGGTCATAAGAAAACATCTCATCCTATTTTTCCAGTAATTATAATCTGACCCGGTAAAGAGTGGAGGTCTACTAATTCCCTGACCCTCAAAAAAAGCGAGATCATAAGATGCCATTATTCCTGGTTTTTAAACCATTTGGAATAACATACCTCTGATACCACTTGTTGGATCGATTGGCGCCCTTAGTGGGGGGTGAATAAGGGAATAAAATTCTTCTTTATAATTTTAAACAATTTACTAAATTGTTTTGAGTAATTTAGAATGAAATAACAATTTAACTTAAATGAGGAAACAATTGTAATTTGCAATTTTATAAATTATGCCAAATGATAGAAATCAAGTAAACACAGAAAGAGACATGATTATATTATATAGAAAATGTGTTTAGATAAATTGATTTCAATATCGCTTGAAATCAGAGGCGTATAAAGTAATACAATTTTTCTTTTCTTTTCTATACCGACTTGTATCCCCACAAACCGGTTGGCTTTAGCCTATCCTTCCCCGGATAAGGCCTCAAGCCGCTCTAGTCAATCCTTCCCCGGATATGGCCTCGAGCACCCCCTATATCTAATCACCTAGAACTAGTCGCCAACACAAGGCGAATTCCTCCCTATGTCCTACCCAGACCTAGTCGCCAACACAAGGTGAATTCTCTAAACGGTTATAAGAAGTATGGAATGAAAATAATGATAACAATTATAAAAACTCCCTATATGAGATCTTCTGAAGTCGGAGATGAAGGACCGCTGTAGTATGAGCGAGGTCAAAGCGATCGTCCTTCGGATGTAGCGTGGTATAGTCCTCCTCCAAAATTCTCCTTAAGCTTTTTGTGGGAGATCCATCTTCGGCAGCATAACAGCAATAGAATTGTGGCACTTGCAACTTCTGTGGGATGGATGGCCAAAACGAGAAGCAAAGCTCCAATTTATAGAACTTCTCGCTAGCGCCTGCGGTAGCTCGCTAGCGCCTGCGGTAGTGTTCGTGTGGAGCGGTTGCGAAACCGTTGGCGGCGTGGCGCTGCACGCGAACTTGAGATAGCGCCAAGCGGTAGCAATAGCGCTGGCGGTAGCATTCATGTGCAGCGGTTGCAAAACCGTCGGCGGCATGGCATTGTGCATGAAACCGAGATAGCGCCTGGCGGTAGCTCTAGCGCTGGCGGTAGCGCTAAGGAACTGCTGAGATGAAACTAAACTGTTGAGACGAAATGATCTACAACGGAGCGTTAGCACTAACGCTGGCGGTAGTGCATTCTTCAAGATGCTTGAATTCAACTGCTTTCTACCTATGGAGTATTGCACCTATAGTTCCTGCACACTATAAACACACGACAAACAAGATCAAATACAATTTGGGATTTGTTATTCTCAAACAAAGGGATGTGACACACATGTCCAACATATCTTACCCCAGATAAGGCCTCTAGCCACACACTAGATCTAACCTCGACCTAGTCGCCACGCACAAGATGACGAATTACCTCCTAAGCAGCACAAGGACCTAGTCGCCAACAACCGCGGTGAATTTACCCATGAAATCCTTCCCGGAATCCGCCGTTCTCCCCGAACGATTTCTCCACACCAATTACAAAAAGGAATAAAATAAAAGATTATAAGATAAAGTAAAAAAAACTCCCCAAGAAATTCTAAAGGTGAAGATGAAGGCGATGTATACGTTGGCGTTCTTGAAGCGTTCGTCCTTCATATAGAATATGCATTGTAGACCTTTTACTTCAAAATCTTCTTTAGATCTTCATGTTAGCCCAAGGGAGATCTCTCAATTGTTGTAGACGAGCCTCTCTCAAAAGAATCAGAATTCTGCAATCATCACACCTAGAATGAGAGGGGCTACTCTTTAAATTGGCACGGGAGCTAACGCGCGACATTAAGAGTTAACGCCAGTGTTAGTGATCGTGTATAGAAACCACTGCATCATGCAACCGTCGGGATCGTGGCAGTTTATAGGCTTAACGCGGGCGTTAAGAGTCAACATTGGGGTTCTCTCTTGGACTTAACGCGGGCGTTAAGAGTCAACACCGGCGTTGTCTCTTGGTACTCGATAATACATCTTCTCGACGAAAAGTTAATGCGGGGCATTAAATCTAACGCGGGGCGTTAGCTCTCTTTCCATAGAATCATCTCCATTCAGTATACTACTCATAGGGTTGTGTAGCTATAGGTCTTGTACAACCTGCACACTATAAACACACAAAATACAAGATCAAATACAATACAGTATTTGTTATTTTCAAACCAAGAGATGTGGAACATAGACTCCAGCATACACGACATATATACTTCACGATGATATCATCGATATACTTCCTCCTTCACGGCTCTACTTAAATATCAGAACGATACTTCTTCTTCTAGACGACATCGTCGAGATGTTACTTTCATTTGGACTTAGACTTTTTCTTCAGGCTGCCTGTCTTTCTTTAAAGATGATATTGTCTTGATCTTCTAGACGACATGAGGTCTTCAAGCTGATTTTTGTCCAAGTGAACCTTTCTTTATGAGTCAAGTAGATATATGTTTTATCCTTCAAGGTTGAACTTCTTATTCAAGACGATATCGTAGAGACATCTTAGCTTCATCTGCGACAAGCTTTCTTCACGACGATGTTGTCGATATCTGAGCTTTAGCTTTATCAACGACAAGCTTTCTTCACGACGATGTAGACGACATCTGAGCTTTAGCTTTATCTATGAAAAGCTTTCTTCATGACGATGTCGTTGATATCTGGACTTAACTTTATCTATGACAAGCTTTAATCATCCTTCAAGATGATGTGCTTTTATCAAGACGATATCATCGAAATTGTTTTGACGATATGATACTTTCCTCCACGATTCCTCTGCTGAGTCTTGAGACGATAGTTTACATAGTTAATTTATTGTTATCGTCTATATACTTATGATGTAGCTTTGATGCATCTGTCATAACATGAATTAAACATAACATCAAAGATAACTTAGCTTATCTATACTTGTGATCCTTCTTCAAATCTAGAGGCATTGTAGGTACAATACCGAACAATCTCCCGCTATTTGAAGAAGCCAAAACTTATAAGTATAGATAGGCCATACTAGCAAATATAATAATTATCAATAAATTTGGCAAATGATCACTGCATATATTAAGTCATGACAGTTCAATACATTAACAATATATATCTGATACATGAAAGTAAGGCATAGAAGTGTGCAAGTGATTTCTAAAATCTTTCTTCTTTTCAATCCTATTGAATTTCTTTGCCTTTTTTCAGAAGTTCCTGCCTTCTTTGATTGCTCAGCTTCTTTCTGTTTCTGCCTTTGCCTTTCAAAGTAGTTAAAGGGCTTGGGATGAAATCTGAGAGGTATATGTGCAGGTACTGAATTATCTCCCCTTTTTATCTTGTCCCAATACCCTCTTTTATCAGCTTCACTCATTTCATATTTGTGCCATTCATCTGAGCTGTAGAAGGTGCCCCTATCATGCTTTCCTTGTTGGGACAAATTCCAGGTATTTAATATGATGTCTCTAGAGCAAGGGCTCCATTCTTCAAAGTTTGGATTTTTCTTAACATCTTCCATTCTCCTCCTTTTTACTTCTTGCTCTTTAGGGTCAACAGAATGCCTTTGACTTGTCCTGATTTGCTTGCTTCTACTTGCAGGCTCATCAACAAAATACTCTTTATTATTCTAAGGCACTTGATACTCTTCTTCAGGGGCCTCTGGCATTGAAATATGAGGAGATTCTACATGAAGTTTGCCTTCAGGAATTGGATGTTGGTAGGCTATCCCATAGTCAATTGGTGCCAAATCTAAAGAGAATCTTACTTCATTTGCCAGCCACATGGCATGGTGACTTGACATTATCTCACCCTTTCTAGCTTTTGAAACTATTTCTTTAGAGAGGGATGCTTGATAAGCCTGAAGTTATCTGTCCAGAAGGTTGTTCAGATTATCAATGGAATCCATAAGGGCTCCCTGAGATGCCCTTACAGTTTGATGGAAAGAATTTGACAGATGATCTTGGGTTACTTGAAACTGGTGCAACAATGTTTCCCCTACATTGTCCATAAGCTCCTGAGTTACTTGAGTAGAGGAGGATATTATTTGAAGGACAGTGTTGACGACATCTTCAAAGTCATTGAAAGTCACATCTTGGTTCTGGATGATGGACTGATGATTATCTCTTAGGGTAGATAATCTATCAAGCACAATGTTTAGTTGTTGTCCAATTAGATGGGTAGCTTGATTTATATTGGCTATTTCAGTCCCGATATTTGCCACAGCATTTGCAGCAATCTGATATACATTGGACTTTTGATGTTTTATGTGATTGAGATCTTCCTAGAGGGCATCTATCCTGGCAGAGAGATCATTTCTGCAGCCTGTGACAGCCTGATTTACATAGGCTTAAAATTGTTCTCATTGTCTGTTCAACATGCTTTCCATGTGGGACATGAAATTAGGTAATGCAACTATTGGAGTTGTGTTGGGTAGAGGATGTGGATCAGCTTCTATTATTGGACGTGAAGGCAGCATTGTTGTCAGATCTGTATGCTCCCCCTCCATTGGTGCAGGGATTTCTGAGGGGTACACATGTTCTTCAACATCTGAGAATGTATGTATGTCATTATTGAGAAAGTCATGTAGGGACCTAGCAAAGGGATCATGTTCTTCAACATCTGCAATACTATTTGGTTCTCTTTCAGGAAGCTCCAGAGGAGCTGGATCCACTTCCTCTTGAGGAGTAGGAGAACTATCCATTCTCAGGGTTTCTTCTCTCATAGGCTCCCCCTCAACTGGAGTCAGTGGTTCTTGGGGAATTTGAGGTGTTGTGACAAGGGTCTTGGAGCCTTGAGCTAAAGGTTCACCTGCATCTTTCTTTGTGAACCTTTTCTCCCACCTGCGCACTATTCTCACATCTATCTTCTTTAGATAATGAAGAGGAATTGATTCTAAAATTATAAGGAGATGTGGGATGGTATTTGAGAGATATAAGGATAAAATTCTTCCAAATTTTGGGGAGTTGAGGTTGTTTGCAATCATATCGAACAATAACTTTCCTCAATCAGTCCTTTTATTTAAGATTACTCTGACCATGATCTCAAACATTCCTTTTGAGACTCGATCATGCGAGACTGTCTTATAGAGCAGTACCATTCCGATGATGTCTGTCAGTAGTTTGTCTTGCCTGTACATCTGCATTCTCTGCAAGCTGTCGTAGGGTTTGGTTTTGAAACTGCACCATTTTAATCCATCACAGACATCTGAATCGGTGACGTCTTCTTCTGTCTCATCCTTTTCAAAGGTAGTAAGTTGTAGAATTTTGGATAGTCTATCAGCAGTAATTTGAATGTGCTGCCCAGACACAACGGTTCAAATTTCCCTTTCGAATTTGTGAAATTTGGCATTTTCAAAGAACGCTGAGACGACTGAATAGTAGATACGGGTGGGCTCTGTGAGGAGGTATTCTAGTTCCGATGCGTATAGAAGAGTTATCACCATATCCAGATCTTCCCCTGTCTTCTCAAAACCTCCTTTTAGAAGCTCTCCTCCGAAAGGGAGTTTCTCATCATTCTTCTTCGGCGCCATTTCGTTAGCATTGGGAGGGTAAGGAAGAAAGAAGGATTCCAGGGTTTTGAGTGTACGTGATCTCTATGCTTACACAATGCCTAATATATAAAGTAATGCATTGGGAAGGTAAAGAGGCGCGTAACGATTCAAATCCTCCTGTATTGTTTTGAATATCTCATAATTGCGGCGCAATCATGACAATGTTGAGTTTTATGATGTCATTTTGTCGGTTTGGAGTGTCGTCGAGAGTATCTTTATCGACGAGATGTCTGTATTCGTGCCGTCGAGATTTGGATGTTGTCGTCAAGACTTCATTAATGTTGTAGTTATTGATTAAGATGATATTCTTTGAGAGGTTGTTTTGCTCTAGGGGACTTAAAGTTGTGCCTTCTGGTGTTCATGTCTTCAAAATCTAAGATTTTTAGATCACTTTAAGGTGGGCCTTGTTTGAGATCCAGCCTATCAAAATATGGCATACTTACTAAAGAAGAAAATAATGGATTCAACTTACCCAATTTCAAGAACTTAACATGCCCAATTCAATTTTGAATTGATTGAATTTAAACTCATCAAGGGGTTTAGTGAAAATGTCAGCAATCTGCCTCTCAGTATTAACATACTCATGGCAGATGTCCTCTTTTTTAGCATGTTCCCTAATGAAATAATATCTAATTTCAATATGCTTTGTTCTACTGTGTGCCACAGGATTTTTTGCAATTGAGATGGCACTTGAGGAATCACAAAAGAGAGGTGTTCTCTTATTGTGCAGATTATAATCCTCTAATTGGTGTTGAATTCACAGGAGCTGTGCACAACAACTGCCAGCTGAAATGTATTCTGATTCAGCTATGGAGAGGGCAATGTTGTTTTGCTTTTTGCTACTCCAGGACACAAGCCTTCTCCCCAGGAACTGACAGGTTCCTGAAGTGCTTTTTCTGTCTTCTTTGCACCAAGCAAAGTATGCATCAGAATATCCACACGGCTCAAAATCATCTGACTTAGGATATCAGAGCCCCAGATTTGGAGTACCCTTCAGATACCTCAGAATTCTCTTACAGCTGAGTAGTGAGATTGTTTGTGGTTCACTTGATATCTTGCACAGACACATATGACAAACATGATGCCTGGCCTACTTGCAGTAAGATAGAGCACTAAGCCAATTATGCTTCTATACATGGACTCATTTTAGAGTTTCCCCTTTTCATCCTTGTCTAGAGACACAGTAGAGCCCATAAGAGTTCTTATAGGGGTAGAGTTCTCCATACCAAATTTCTTTATGATATCCAAGGTAAACTTGGTCTGAGAAATAAAAATTCCTTCCTCAGATTGCTTCATGTGGAGACCTAAGAAATACTTTAGCTCACCCATACTGCTCATTTCAAATTTACTTTGCATAAGTTTAGCAAACTTTTTGCAAAGACTCACATCTGTTGATCCAAATATAATGTCATCAACATATATATGGACTGTTGGAACAACCCTATTACTGATTTGGGCTAGGATCACTATGTGTTGACTAGGATCAAGTTGACCTCATTGTATTGTTTAAGGGTCAAGTCTTTAGGATGTTAGATTAGCTAGAACTTAAGGAAAATTCAAAGTTCTCGGCGTTCGACAAATGGCTATCGACGCTCGACAGATGGCTGCCAGCGCTCGATAGATTCCTGCCAGCGCTCGACAGATTCCAGCCAGCGCTCAACAGATTCTAGCCAGCGCTCGACAGATTCCAGCCAGCGCTCGACAGATTCCAGCCAGCGCTCGGCAGATTCCAGCCAATGCTCGACAGATTTCAGCCAGAGCTCGACAAATTCTTTATTGAAGCTCAGTTCGACAAATACAGATTCCAGATTATTTAATTCTTAAATATCAGTTATTTGTCAGTACTCTGAACACAGATCGACGACTCTAACAAATATATTCAATATATTTGGACGTATTCAAGTCAGTTAAGCAAGGATATTATATTCTTTGAATATATTCCTTTCTTTCCTTTATTCCAAGGCAAAGATAGCCATTGACAATTAATGCAAAGGAGTATTTCACGGTAAGGAATTAAAGGACCTGCCAAATTCGTTTTGTCTCTGTTACAGTTCCAAGAAAGAATTAAAGTCTGATTATTCTATTCCAAAAAGAGAATATATCAAAGACAGACATTATTGTCTAAGATCTCGACAGAATTCAAAAATACATTCTTACAGAATATGGAGAGTACAACAACAAGGATAGAGAAAGAAAAGAAGAGCACTCAGTCAAATATTCTCAGTCTTCTTCTTCCTCAAGCAGCAATCACCATTTATCTGAGAACATCTTCTTCAAAGATCAATCTCTCAGATATCTGCTGCAAGTTTAGGTCTTCTAAAAGAGCAACAAAGAATCTGAAGAACTATTTCTTCCTGATCAATCTGCTATAGAAGATTTCTGTTTTTAAGAGAAAGTTTCTCAACCATCTGTCAATCACTTCAATCAGACAGGGGGAGCTTTGCAACAAATCCACTAGAGTCTTCTCTCAGCATCTTGATAGAGAAGAACACTATAACCTCTTTCTCACCTCTCTTGTACAGGGTTCAAACTCCCTTCAAAAGTTTACCCCATTGGTGGCAAGACACCTGATCAAACAATCTAGTTGGTTTTGAGCACCTGAACAAAAGCTCTGTGGTGTGTGGACACCTGATCAAAATCACCTTGGTGCTAGGGCACCTGATCAACTCTCCTAGTGGATTCCTACCAAGGGTGGTAGAAGAGTGGACTACCCAGATTTATTGGGGAACCACTATATTTCCTTGTGTCCTCTGTGTTTGTTTATTTCTCTGTGCTGTGCTGTGTGCTTTTACTTATTCAGTTTTTTCTCTGTTTATATATATCTCACACTGCCTACACACATATATATAACACTATTTGAATTCCGCTATAAATCTAAGGAAAAGTTTTTAATACTCTATTCACCCCCCCCCCTCTAGAGTAACTTAAGATCTAACCTCCACTTTCAATTGGTATCAGAGGTGGTTGATTCTTTACAGGCTAACACCTGAATCACAAAGATCAATTAGATCTTAAATTCTCTTAGAGTTCTTTTTCATTTTCTTTTATTTAAAACTCATGGCACAAAACAAAGAGTATTCCAGCACAAGACCTCTTATGTGCAATCTCAGTAAGTTTGCATTGTGGAAAGCAAGGATTAGATTGTATATGAACTCAATTGATGAAGAAATTTTTAATGTCATTTTGACAAGGCCTCCAACACCTACAGCATCTACAAGTACTGATGCAGCAACAAACAACACTGCTGTCCCACCTCCTGAATGGACAGAAGCACAAAAGAAGAAAAGGAGTGCAGATGCTAAAGCCATGAACATTCTGGCTCAAACTATGTCTGATGACATTTTTCAGAGAGTGGTGGAATGCACCTCAGCAAGAGAAATATGGATTTCTCTCAACAACATGGTCGAGGGATCTGCTGATGAAAGGAAAGACAGGAGATCACATCTCATTTCTCAGTATGAGAATTTTAAGAAAGGAGAAAATGAAACTGTAGCTGATATTTACAATAGGCTCAGCCTCATAATAAATGAGCTGAAAACCTTGGATAAAGTGATCTCTATCACTGAGTTCAATGACAAGATCTTAATGTGCTTCCCCAGCACATGGGATTCTAAAATCTGGCCAATCAAGGAAGCCAGAAGCCTCAATGAGATTACCACTGAAGCTTTGTTGGGCAAGCTCAAATCCTATGAGCAGCTCATAAAATCCAGGGAAGCTGAATCATCCACTTCATCTCCAGCAACAAAGAAAGAAGAGAGCATAGCTTTCAAAGCAGTTGTTGTAGATGAAGAAAAGACTCCAAAAGATGAGGAGTTTATGAGACTCATAGCCAAGAGATTCTACAAAATGGCTAAGAAGGACTTCAGAAAGAAGGAGTCTAGATCAAGAGAAAAGCAAAGGTATGACAAATCAACTCCTAAAGAAGTTATTTGTTATGGTTGCAGGAAACCTGGACACTACCTGACAGAATGTCCAGAAAATCAAAAGAAAGAAAAGAAAAAGGATAAAGAAGAGAAAAGAAGCTCCAGCAAGTCTTCCTCCCACAAGCACAAAAACAAGGGAAGAGGATTTATAGCAGAATCTTGGAGTGAAACTGAATCTGAATCATCATCCAGCTCATCTGATGATGATGAAGAAAAATCAAAGGAAAGTGACCAATGTCTGATGGCAATATATGACTCAGGCAGTGAGTCAGAATATGCTCTCTCATCCAGCTCCAATGATGATGAAGAAGAAAGAACCTTCTGCATGATGGCTATCAATGCCTCATTACACAACTCTGAAGAAAAATCAGAATTAGAAGCAGAAGATGATGCAGATCAGGTATTATCAAACTTTGATTTTACTTCAGTTGAATTCAAAGCTGAATTCAAAGTTCTTGGCTTAGACTTACTAAAATCTGAGAAAGAAATAATCTCACTCAGAAGTAAGCTAGCTGAAATGAAAATTATAAGTGAAGAAATTATAAATCTTAAGAAAGATTTGGCTGCCTCCAGGGAACACATTGTTCTCATTGAGAGCAAGCTGTCTGAAGCCAAGAAGTTTGAAGAATCCCTAAATGGGAGAAGCATCAAACTGATGGACATAACAAGCACAGTAAATGCTAGACTTAATAGCAAACTGGGCTTGGGTGCTTCATCAAGTGAGCCACCTCTAATTAAGAAGAACATACTTTCTACACCTATAAAATTTGTCTCTGCTAAAGGAAAAGAGGCTGTAGAAGCAAATAAAGTTATTTCAAGCAAGTCTGTTGAGAATAAAAGAATTCAGAAGAATTCGTCGAACGGAGCTCGACAAAAAGACTTAAGTTTGTCGAACGGAGATCGACGAAAACTGAAAACAGATTTTCAGTATAGTTATCATATGAACGGCGCTCGACGAAATCATGCACATTTGTCGAACGACGATCGACAAACTTACCCAAATTCGTCGAACGGATATTATACAGAAAGTTTTAAGAATTCTAATTCTAAACACACTAAAAATCCTTTTACTGAGTGGACAATACCTCCCAGGAGATATCATCCACAAGGCTATAAGGATCAGCCTAAAATGTCCTTTATTTCTGAATATTATGGTAAGACAAAAGGACCCAAGGTAGTCTGGGTCAAAAACAACTAGTTTATGTTTCTGTCCTTGCAGGTACACAGCTATCCAAAGGTAAAGGAATATTGGTACTTGGATAGTGGATGCTCAAAGCATATGACAATAAACAAGGCCAACCTGAGCAACTATAAGGCAAAGCTTGGAACCAAAGTTATCTTTGGAGACTCCAACTGTGGACAAACAAAAGGATATGGACAAGTCAAAGTTGGAGCAGTCACCTTCAAGGAAGTATCATATGTCAAAGTTCTCAAGCACAACCTCATCAGCATAAGATAGCTATGTGATGAAGGTTATCAGGTAACCTTTAACCCTTCCCAATGTCTTATTACCAATTATAAAAACATAAATTTATTATCTGGTAGTAGACAAGGAAACATTTATTTAGTCAATTTTGACTTTGCCAATAAAGACATCTGTCTATTTAATTCAATAAGTAAGACAAGTGAATTATGGAATAAAAGGCTTGGACACATTAACCTTAGGACTATCTCTAGGCTTTCTAAGGACAATCTTGTCAGAGAACCGCCTTCTGGTTTATACAAGAAGGAAGGACTTTGCAGGGCTTGACAGTTAGGTAAGCAAACTAGATGTAGTTTCAAATCCTTATCAAAGGGTGATTCACCTAGGATTCTGTATTTGTTGCATTTAGATCTTTTTGGACCCACTATTATACAGAGCTTAGGAGGGAAGCATTACTCTCTAGTTATTGTAGATGACTTCTCTAGATTCACTTGGGTGTTCTTTCTTAGGAACAAGTATGACACCTTCAAAGTTCTAACAGACTTTCTCAGGTCCATCAAGACTGAGTACTCTACTGTAGTTGCATCGATTAGAAGTGATCATGGGACTGAGTTTGAGTCTCTTCTGATGAGATAATTTTGTGGAAAAGAAGGGACCAGGCAGTGTTTCTCTGCTCCTAGAAGTCCTCAACAAAATAGGGTAGCTGAAAGGAAAAATAGAACACTAATTGAATCAGCAACTACATTGCTTGTTGATGCTCATTTGCCACTCTCTTTTTGGGCAGAGGCAGTGAACAAAGCAAACTATGTGTTGAATAGAAGCCTGATACATAAACTTAAGGGTAAAACTCCCTATGAATTACTCAAGAATAAGAAGCCTAAGGTTAGTTATTTTAAGATTTTTGGTTGTAAATGCTATGTGCATAACAATGATAAGAAATATCTAAGGAAGTTTGAAGCTAAGGCAGCTGAAGGCATATTCCTTGGAAACTCTCTATCTAGTAAAGCATATAGATTCTACAACAAATCTACTCTTATGATAGAGGAGTCCATGCATGTTTCTTTTGATGAAACTAACTTGTTAAATGAGGAGAGGAATACCACCTCTATCATAAATACTTTGCAGGTACCAGACCTATATGAAGAGCTCAATGAGTTGAATCTACATAAGAGAGATTCTTTACCTACATCAACTCAAGCACTTGAAGATAGTGAAGAAGAATATCATCCAGAGGATCTTGCTAACAAATCAATTCAAGTGACAACATAACATCTTCCACAGAATATCACAGCTGAACAAATTCCCCAAGTGGATACTATTGCTGAACCAGCTCCAACTGTTGACCACATCACAGTTAGAGATCATCCAATTTCACAAGTGATTGGATATATTTCAGCAGGTGTTCAAACAAGGCATCAACTACACCAAAATCAGATGCATACTTGTTTCCTATCACAAGTTCAACCTCAAACCATAACAGATACAGAACAAGATCCAAACTGGATTCTTGCAATGCAAGAGGAACTCAACCAATTTGAAAGGAACAAGGTTTGGGATTTGGTTCCAAGACCAAAGGGCCATCCAGTCATTGGCACTAAATGGGTCTTCAGGAACAAGCTAGATGAGCAAGGCAACATTGTAAGAAATAAAGCAAGATTGGTAGCTCAAGGATATTCACAGGAAGAAGGCATTGACTATGATCAGACTTTTGCTCCTGTTGCAAGACTTGAAACAATCGGAATCTTTCTTGCATTTGCTGCATATAAGAAGTTCAGAGTTTATCAAATGGATGTAAAGAGTGCCTTTTTGAATGGAGAAATCAAGGAAGAAGTCTTTGTGGAACAACCACCAGGTTTCATCTCTCCAACTCAACCCTCTTTTGTATTTAAGCTTAAAAAAGCCCTCTATGGTCTCAAACAAGCTCCCAGAGCATGGTATGAGACTTTAGCTAGTTTTCTTTTGGAAAACAATTTCTGTAGGGGCATAGTAGATAAAACCCTATTTTTCAGGATACATAAAAATCAAACATTACTAGTTCAAATATATGTAGATGATATTATCATTGGCTCTACTGATTCAAATTTGTGCAAAATATTTTCTAATCTAATGCAATCTAAATTTGAAATGAGTAGTATGGGTGAGTTATCATACTTCCTTGGTCTTCAAGTGAAGCAGACTCCAAATGGAATCTTCATATCCCAATCTAAGTATGCTAAGGAATTAGTGAAAAGATTTGGTATGTCTGATTCTTCCACCATGAAAACACCCATGCCCTCAAATGCTGTTGTTGATAATGATGAATCAGGGAAACCTGTTGATTCAAAAGTATATAGAGCAATTGTTGGCTCTTTACTTTATTTAACAGCTAGTAGGCCTGACATAATGTTTGCTACCTGTATTTGTGATAGGTTTCAAGTTAACCCCAAAGAATCTCATCTAATTTTCCTAAAAAGGCTTTTAAGATATATAAAGGGTTTCCCTAATCTAGGACTCTGGTATCCAACAACATCTGAATTTGAATTAATTGGATTCTCAGATTCAGATTATGCAGGATGCAGAGTAGACATGAAAAGCACATCAGGAACTTGCCAGTTTCTTGGTGACAGGCTTGTGTCTTGGTTTTGTAAGAAACAAACAACTGTGTCTACATCAACAGCTGAAGATGAATATATAGCTGCAGGCAGTTGCTGCTCACAGATGTTATGGATACAAAATCAACTTCTAGACTATGATGTCAACTTAAATAATTCAATTATATTTTGTGACAACACTAGTGCAATATCTATAACACAAAATCCAGTTCTCCATAGTAGGACTAAACACATAGAGATTAGGCACCACTTACTAAGGGATAATGTGGATAAAAATAAAATTTGCCTACAATTTATTACTACTGATTTACAAAGAGCTGACATTTTCACCAAGCCATTGGATGAAAAGAAGCATATCTTCTTTATAAATCAGATAGGATTGATAGATGGAGATTCAATCTATTAAAAAATTAAATTTCTATTTATCCCCTCAATTCGTCTAACGGAGGACGACGAATTTGAATCATTTGTTGAACGATGGTCGACGAAACCTTTTAACCTCAGAATCGATAAAGAAAATCTCACCTGTCGAACGGTGGTCGACGAAAAAGATATTTTTGTCGAACGCCGTCTGACGGAGACCTAAAGTCTTTTCGACTTCTGCTTTTATTAGGTTTTGCCGAACATCGCTCCACAAATGCGCCCCCCTTCTCCGGTCTATATAATCTCTATTTTATTTCTTAATAGATTGCGCCTACAGAAATCATTTCCCTCCAGTTCCCCTCTGCTCTTGATCTTCTTCTCTCTTGCAGGTACTAATGGCGATTTCTCAAGTCGCGCTTTACTCCATGAAGTTCGACGCCAGATTTGACATTGATATGGAATCATTTGCACAGTCAGACCAGGTTTTCTAAGATATACTTCAACTTTTTGAAGAACAACAGTTGAAGAAGTTCATGAGCACCAGGATAAAGTTGCATACTGCAGAAATAAAAGAATGGGTTTACACGGCTAAGTCAGAAGATGAAAGTTTAACTGGAACCATCTCAGGTCATCAGGTTTCTCTTACCCCAACCATTTTATCTGAAGTTTTTGGTTTTGCAAATGGTGATGATGATCTAGAGTTAAGCTCTGATGAATTTGGTGATGCTTTGATTAAAATGGGTCATTCTACTGGAAACCATAATCATTTGCTTAAGAAAAATTTGTCCTTGGAATTCAAGTTTTTATCTAATATTGTTGGAAAGGTTTTGTTAGGAAAGACAACAGGTCATGATTACATTAAAAGGCACCAATTTCTTGTGATGGTGGCCTTGATGGACAAGAAGAAAGTAAATTGGGGATCAATTCTGTTTGAATTGATTAAGAAGAAAATTTCTAAAGATAATGTATCTTTTGGAAGAGTTATTGGTATAGTTTTGCAAGAAAGACACCAAGACCTTCTGGTCTCTCCTAAGGTAACAATAAGTGCAAGCAAGAAGCTGACCTCAGCTCTCTTTGCAAAGTGGGACAGGGTTATTCCAAAGAAGAACCCAGGAGCAATTGCATCAAAGAAAGCTTCTGAAGGCACCAGGACTGATCCACTCACTCCCTCAACCCTTCCAGAAGCTCCTCCTCTTGTTTCTTCTCCTCTTCACCCATCTCCTTCTCAACATATTTCCCCTGCACAAACTCCACCTCCAAACTCTCCACCTCCCTCAAATGAAATTCCACTTCCTTCATCTGACCTTTTGCCTTCTCCACCTCAATCCCCCATACATAATGACCATCAGTCACCCATCCATCATTCATGCCCTATTCATCCAGAGATCCCTACACAATCCGCCAATGTCACAAACATCTTTTTACCAACTTCCATTCCATCCACTTCTCAATCATCTTCATCTCATCCACCTGAATTTTTATTTCTAAATTTCCAATCTGTTGTTGATCAAATATTTGATCATATTCTTCCTAAACTTGATTCTCTACTAGATGCAAAACTTGCTCCAGTCCATCATATTCCTTCTAATCTTGACTCCATCCTGGATGCAAAATTAGCTCCAACTCTTATAGCCATTTCTGAATTATCTTCTAAAATATCTTCAATTCCTTCCTCTCTTTCCGTCCCTTCTTCTAGGGGCCTAGATTCAGGTTTCCCTGAAGCTAGGCAGGGGGATATGTCTTATGAAGAAGCTCTAGAAGCTCCAGTTTTAGAAGCTCCAGTGTTTGAAGAAGTTTCAGAAGCTCCAGTTTCAGAAGTTACAGTTTTTGATTCAGAAATGTTTGATTTGTTTATAGTTTCAGAAGATTCAGTTATAGAACAAATAAATAATATCTATATTCATCCTTCTCTAGATATTATTTCCTTACTGTCTAAGTTTGATTCAATTTTCTCAAATCTGCCAAAATATCAAGTTTACTCAAGAGCAATAGTTCCATATACTGCTCCAATAGATAAAGTTTTGTTGAAAAAGATTATCAGAAATTTTGAAGTTCAGATTGCAGATCCAGTTCCTATTTCAGTTCAAATTCAAAGTCAAGCAGAAGAATCAGTTGTAATTTCAGAAGAAAGTTTCAAAAGCTTTGTTGTTCCAACTTTTGTTTTTGATGAATCCCTAATTCCTGATTTTGATGAAATCTGGAAAGCAGAAGATGCAGCTTTTGAAGCTGAAGAGCAAAAGATTAAAGCTCTTAATTTGGCCAATGCTTTATATGATGAACCAATTCCATCTTCTGATTCTGATGATGATGAAAGTGATTCTGATGATGATGAAAGTGATTCTGATGATACATCATCAAATAAGAGAAAGAAAAGAAAAGTTAAGTCAAAGGCTGTCCCCAAGCCTCCTAATCCTGATAATGATATTCCTTATTATATTCTTCATAACATCCCTCTTGACAAATAAACCCCAGAATGGATGAATTTCTCAAGGAATGAAAATAAGAAAAGAAAGAAATTTAGGAAAACTGGTTATTATTCTGATAAGCCAGTTAAGTTTAATCCTCCTCCACTTCCTCCTCCAGCAGGATTAGCAGGTTCAGCAGGATTATCTTCTTCCCAGAAGTTCAGTTCTCAGCTATCAAGGAGACCAGCTAGTTCAAGTGGTCCTCAGAGTTCAAGTTCATCAATACCTCATTCAAACTCTTCCAGGAATGTTTCCACAGATTACAAATATCAAATATCTGATGGATCTTAGCACAGGCAAAGAAATATTCCTTTTGACCAACCTTCAGTGCAGGCCACTGAACTTGATGAAAGGCCTCATTCCCCAGTTGATACAGAAGCTGAAGAAATAGCTCAAATGGCTAGATTCAAGGAGAAAATTACCACATCTCAAATAAATAAAGCAAAAGCGGAAGGAAAAGATTTCTCTCAATATTCAACCATGTCAAAATATAGAAGAAAAGAATTTGAAAAGTATAAATCAAAGAATCTGTTCAATGCTGAAGAATTTTTGATACAGCACCCTCAAGCAGTAGTTATTCAAGGCAAGTCTCAAACTATTTTGGGAGCTCAGGATCTCTATTTAAGTAAGAAGAAATCTGAAGATCCCAACAGAGAAATTATTTTCAAGCCTTCCACAGCAAAGAAATGAAAAAGGTTCAGACTCTATTTTGCTATTGTTTAACTTTTTGGTTGTAATGTCTATAAACTCAGAGCACTATATTTTATTCTATCTGCTGAAATGAATTTACATTCTGTCAGATATATTTATATGCTCTGCTGTTTGTTCTTTTGTTGTTTATTATTTGAATAATTGTAAAATAGTATCCTAACCCAAAAAGGGGGAGATTGTTGGAACAACCCTATTACTGATTTGGTCTAGGATCACTATGTGTTGACTAGGATCAAGTTGACCTCATTGTATAGTTTAAGGGTCAAGTCTTTAAGCTGTTAGATTAGCTAGAACTTAAGGAAAATTCAAAGTTCTCGGCGTTCGACAAATGGCTATCGGCGCTCGACAGATGGCTACCAGCGCTCGACAGATTCCTGCCAGCGCTCGACAGATTCTAGCCAGCGCTCGACAGATTCCAGCCAGCGCTCGACAGATTCCAGCCAGCGCTCGACAGATTCTATCCAGCGCTCGACAGATTTCAGCCAGAGCTCGACAAATTCTTTATTGAAGCTCAGTTTGACAAATAAAGATTCCAGATTATTTAATTCTTAAATATCAGTTATTTGTCAGTACTCTGAACATAGATCGACGACTCTAACGGATATATTCAATATATTTGGGCGTATTCAAGTCAGTTAAGCAAGGATATTATATTATTTGAATATATTCCTTTCTTTCCTTTATTCCAAGGCAAAGATAGCCGTTGACAATTAATGCAAAGGAGTATTTCATGGCTAAGGAATTAAAGGACCTGCCAAAGTCGTTTTGTCTCTGTTACAGTTCCTAGAAAGAATTAAAGTCTGATTATTCTATTCCAAAAAGAGAATATATCAAAGACAGACATTATTGTCTAAGATCTCCACAGAATTCAACAATACATTCTTATAGAATACAGAGAGTACAACAACAAGGATAGAGAAAGAAAAAGAAACACTCAGTCAAATATTCTAAGTCTTCTTCTTCCTCAAGCAGCTATCACCATTTCTCTGAGAACATCTTCTTCAAAGATCAATCTCTCAGATATCTGCTGCAAGTTCAGGTCTTCTAAAAGAGCAACAAAGAATCTAAAGAACTATTTCTTCCAGATCAATCTGCTACAGAAGATTTCTATTTTCAAGAGAAAGCTTCTCAACCATCTGTCAATCACTTCAATCAGACAGGGGGATCTTTGCAACAAATCCACTAGAGTCTTCTCTCAGCATCTTGATAGAGAAGAACACTATAACCTCTTTCTCACCTCTCTTGTACATGGTTCAAACTCCCTTCAAAAGTTTACCCCATTGGTGGCAAGACAGCTGATCAAAAAATCTAGTTGGTTTTGAGCACCTGAACAAAAGCTCTGTGGTGTGTGGACACCTGATCAAAATCACCTTGGTGCTAGGGCACCTGATCAACTCTCCTAGTGGATTCCTACCAAGGTTGGTAGAAGAGTGGACTACCCAGATTTATTGGGGAACCACTATATTTCCTTGTGTCCTCTGTGTTTGTTTATTTTTCTGTGCCGTGTTGTGTGCTTTTAATTATTCAGTTTTTTCTCTGTTTATATATATCTCACACTGCCTACACATATATATAACACAATTTTAATTCAGCTATAAAACTAAGGAAAAGTTTTTAATACTCTATTCACCCCCGCTCTAGAGTTACTTAAGATCTAACCTCCACTTTCATGGACCAAAAGAATCTGGCCCTTCAACTCTCTCAAGAAAAGAGTCTTATATATTTTTCCTCTTGAGAATTTGTTTTCAAGGAGAAAGGTAGACAATGTCTCATATCAGGCCCTTGGGGCTTGCTTTAGCCTATATAATGCTTTCTTGAGGAAATATACATGATCAGGAAAGTTTGGAGAGATAAAACCTGGTGGTCGAGCTACATAAACTGCTTCCTTTAGATTTCCAATTATGAATGCTGATTTGACATCCATTTGATAAACTTTGAACCCCTTTTATGCAACATAGGCTAGAAAGAGTCTGATGGCTTCCAATTTAGCAATAGGTGCAAATGTCTGATCAAAGTCTATGCTTTCCTCCTGCCTGTATCCTTGAGCTACTAGTCTTTCCTTGTTCTTTATAATCAGTCCAGTTTTATCCATCTTATTTCTGTAAACCCACTTAGTCCCAATGATATTGTGCCCTTATGGCCTTGGAACAAGTTTCCATACCTTGCAACTTTTGAACTAATTTATCTCTAACTAAGATGCAGGCTTTCATTTAGTGCATTTCTCCTTATTCTCACTCCATCAGTGAGCTCACCAATTATCTAATTTGTTGGGTGATTTCTATGATGTCTTATAGCAATAGGCATTACTCTTTTTGGTTCTCTGGTTTCAGCAACTTCTTCAGCTTCTTCTTCAAGGTGCACATTTAGGGAATTTGGCTCCATAGTAAACTCTTCAACTGATTATAGAATAGAGTCCATTGTGTAGGACTTATTCTTCTCAACTAGTTCTTCTTCTCTAATTTTGATGTTCTCTAATCTTTCATCAATTCCTGCATTGGATTAACTAGAAGAAGGATTACAGCAAGCTGCACTCATCAAAAATAATGTGAATAGATTCCTCAATTGTAAGAGCATTCTTATTGAAGACTCTGTAGGACTTGCTATGCTTGTTATATCCTACAAAGACACCTTCATAGCTCTTTTCAGAGAATTTGGTAATATAGTGCTTATTGTTTTTCAGCACATAACATTTACTTCCAAAGATTTTGAAGTAAGCTAGTGTTGGTTTCTTACCCTTAATTAGATCATAAGGAGTCTTATTATGGTTCTTATTGATGAGTGCTCTATTTTGCACATGACATGCAATGTTAACTGCCTCAGCCCATAGGTATTCTGGGAGTTAGGAGTCACTTAACATGGTCCTCCCAGCTTCAATAAGTGTTCTATTTTTCCTCTCAGCCACCCCATTCTGTTGGGGAGATCTGGGAGAAGAAAACACTTGTAGGATACCTTCTTCTTCACAGAATTTGGTCATTGACCCAGACTAAAATTCAGTTCCATGATCACTTCTGATTTTGACCACAGAGCTGTTTACTTCATTCTGAATTTGTTTGACAAAATTCTTGAATGTTCTTAGGGTATCAGACTTGTGTTTCAAAAAGAATACCCAGGCAAATCTAGAATGATCATCAACAATAACTAGTGATGTGCACTGCCATAGTACCAAATAAGTCCATGTGCAGTAGATTATTTGTCCTATATTATTCTAAATGAAGTTCTTGTTTGCTTGCCCATTTGACATGTACGACAAGGACTCATCTCTAAGCAATCCATCTTAGGAACATCTCTTACTAAGTTCTCTGACATTAATTTCTTGAGATACTTGGAGTTAATTTGGGCTAGTCTCTTATGCCACTTTACACAAGCAGACACTCCATCATTTGCTACAAGGCATACAAGCTCATTTTTCCTAATGCAAATGAAGTTTAGACAATAAATATTTCCACTCCTAGTGCCTGTCAGAATGGATTCATTCTTACAGTACTTGATTAGGCACTTATTCTTGTGGAAAGAAATAGCATATCCCAAGTAACATAGCTGACTAATGCTTATAAGGTTATGTTGTAACCTTCTACATAACCTACTCTTGTGATAGTGATACTGCCATTTGTGATCTTACCATAGCCCTTGACTACACCTCTGTCAGATCCTCCAAATTTAACTTTGGGTCCATCTTCTATAGGTGCAAACTCCTTCAATAGGCTTCTTGTTCCAATCATATGCCTGGAACATCAACTGTCCAAGTACCACACAGGAGTCTTGGTGGTCTTTGGGCATACCTGCAAGACAACTACACTTCCTTAGGAACCCAATTTCTCTTGGGTCCTAGGTGCTTGTTAGATGATGAATTTGCATCCTGCCTTTTTTTGTCATGTGAGAGTGATTCTTAAAAGTCGGGTTGAACCAACAGTCTAAGGCAAATGCCTTACTTTTCCACAACACCAGCATTCAAATCTATTGTATCTAGATTTTCTTGTGGTATTTGGTCTGACTAGGTTAGGTTATTATATAACATCTAACCTTCCCTTCTTGGAGGCAGAAGGGTTTTCTGCAACATGGCAACTATTGCAGGCTTTTAATGGGGGATTCTTTTGGGGTGCAGATAGTGCACTCTTCCCAAGAAGAGTTTGTCTCTTGCTTAGCCAAGTGGAAAGCAGCTTAATATTACTGTCTAATTTCTGGCTTTCTTTGCATCCATAGATGCTACTGTGATCATATGAATATGTGGGTATAATCACTTTTCTAAAGACAGTCTTTCCTTGGGTAGATTTCCCATGGTTTTCTCCTGGATTGTAGCCCAAACCTTGCTTATTTGTTTGTGAAAAGCTATCAATCAAGGGAAGAACTGTTTGTGGCTTGGAATAATTAGCCACAATTTTCTTTTCCTTAAGAAGCATATCCTCCAGTTCTTTGATTTTAGTATTCTTGTGCTTGATGGCGTTAGCCAAGGTGCTGATACTTAGTGGAGAGATACCAGGTGGAGTGATTGACAATTTAGACTTTTCTTGAGCTAGCTCAGTTACTTTCTCAAGCAATTCATCTCTCTTCCCACTTAGGGAGATGTCTCTACATCTTGTGCCTTACAGAGAGCTTTTTCTTTCTTAAGAGCATCAAGCAATGCACCAAATTTCTCTATATCGTCAGTGCCAATTTCTTCTTTTGTTGAAGAGGAGCTGGCATCTGAATCTGTGTTAGAGAGAGTAGGAGATGCTTTAGGAATTACCTATTTGTGATGAGTTTCATCACAATATTCTTTATCTGAGAGAGCCATGTCTGTTATGTGACTATCTGATTCTGATGAAGAGCAATCAGTGTCACTCTCACTATGTGTCTTCACTTTCTTTGCCACAAAGCTCTTCTCTAACTTCCTGATCTTTGAGTGCTTTCTTTCTTCACTCTTCTCTTGTCTTTGGATGGACATTCAACAATGTCATGTTCAGGCTTGTTGCAGTTGCAACAAATGATGTTAGAAGAATTGTGTTTACTAGTTTTGGAATCATACCTGTCTGATCTGTGTTTTCTTCTGGGCTTATCTTCTCTCCTGGAGCTTGAGGGTGAAGCTTCATATCTTTTGTTCCCTCTTTTTTTTGTTTCTCGAGTTTCTTAAACTGCCTCGTGAACAGTGAGAGATCTTCATCAGAGAGTTCTTAGGTGGAGTTACATGATGTCTCTTCCTCTGAAGCATAGATAGGCTCCACTGTCTTGTTCTTTCTGGAAGCTTCAGCATTAAAAGCCACTGCCTTTTTCTCTAGAGTATGCCTTGGAGTTTTCTTCCCCACCCTTTCTGGTATTCAGCTGCAGCTCATATGATAGGTGCTTGCCATACAGCTGTCTACGCTCCATTGCTCCCAGATTGCCGACTTCTCTTATGGCACACAGCTTTATGTCCCATTCATTATTCAGGGATCTCAGGAATTTATCATCTAGTTCATAGTTGTTGAACTCTCTTCCATAAGTTTTGAACTCATTGACAATCTTGAATAACTTCTCATAGCAGGTAGCTATGTCATCCTTCTTATCTTGACTGAAGGACTCATACTCCTGATTCAGGATGGATTTCCTATCATCCCTGACTTCCTCAGTTCCTTCCATGTAAACAACTAAGGACTAAATGATAAATTCCTGAGATCCCTCAACAAAGAATGGGACATATCTCTGATACCAATTGAAAGATTATGGGTTGTCTATAAACTACACCGAGAGGGGAGGGTGTGATTAGGTGTTTTTAATTTCTTTGCTACTTTCAAGGTTTATCAATCACAACACACAAGCATCACAGAAAACACACAATGATTTATAGGGGTTCCCAACTAGACAATGTGTCTAGAGGTAGTCCACTGTCCCTCCCACCTATCTTGAAGTGTGCTAGACTAGGCAACTTCTCCAACTCAGATCTTTTCACTATACTCAGATCTTACAACTCAGGTTCACACAGAACCCTACAAGGCTCAGACTTTACAAGTCCTACAAACTCAGATCTTCAGCAAGATACTACCAAACTCAGGTTCACCAAGAACCCTACCAACTCAGATCTATCAATAGATCCCACCTACTTAGACTCACAAAGAGCCCTACAAAGTAATACAGAATTGTTGTTGTAGAAGAGAAAACTTCAGAAAATGAACACTTGAATAGTAGATCTTCTTCTTCTTCTAAGTCCAAGGATCTTGTAGATCAATGAACCTTTCTTCAGAATCTTCTGTAGAACTTCACAGCCCAGCTGCAATGAAGACTTCTTCTTCTCTTCAGAGAATATGTTCGAGAGTGCAAACTTGAGAGAGTTCCGGTCAAGAAGTGTAACTTATAAATAAAATTATCTTCTTTTATATCCTCTGCAATCTTGCATAAAATCCCTTATTGATTATTCCATAATCAATTTCTCGTTTGAAAATGTTTTGCAGAATTGGAAATTCATTGTCATTATTACTGGCCTTTCTTGGAACTTGTAGAGAATAGAAATAATAAAATCTCTTTCTTAACTACAGTGTAACAGCTATATTTTGCAGAGAATATTTCATTTATGACTCCTTGATTTGTGCGCAAGATAGGCGGCGTATGTGTTCTCTGATTATTCATTTCCAAGAATGTTTGCGCACTAAATGCAGCTCTGCAATCTGTCAAGATGATATTAATCCTTCAAGATGATATCGTCTTGCTCAGTGTATATGACATATATACTTCACGACGATATCATCGATATACTTCCTTCTTCACGGCTCTACTTAAATATCAGAATGATACTTCTTCTTCTAGACGACATCGTCGAGATGTTACTTTCATTTGGACTTAGACTTTTTCTTCTGGCTGGCTGTCTTTCTTTAAAGACGATATTGTCTTGATATTCTAGACGACATGAGGTCTTCAAGCTGATTTAATCCAAGTGAACCTTTCATTATGAGTCAAGTAGATATATCTTTTATCCTTCAAGGTTGAACATCTTATTCAAGACGATATCGTAGAGACATCTTAGCTTCATCTGCGATAAGTTTTCTTCACGACGATGTTGTTGATATCTGAGCTTTAGCTTTATCTACGACTAGCTTTCTTACGACAAGCTTTCTTCATGATGATGTCGTCGACATCTGAGATTTAGCTTTATCTACGATAAGCTTTCTTCACGAATGATGTCGTCGATATCTGGACTTAATTTTATCTGCGACAAGCTTTCTTCATCCTTCAAGACGATGTGCTTTTATCAAGACGATATCATCGAATCAGTTTCGACGATATAATACTTTTCTCCATGATTCCTCTCCTGTGTCTTGAGACGATATTTTACTTAGTTAAGTTATTGTTATCGTCTATATACTGATGATGTAGCTTTGGTGCACTACTAGAAAAGTGATTTTTAGCCACAGATTTTTTTGTCAGGGCTCAAAAACCGTAGCTAATACTAATGTATTAGCCACGGTTATAAAATTCGTGGCTGAAAGTTTTGTTTTAGCCAAGGCAGAAAAACCCGTGGCTAATACTTTGGTATTAGCCACGACCAAATAAAATTGTGGCAAATATATGAGTATTTGCCACAGGGGCGTGGCTAATACTAAATGAAAAGCTATGACCTAAAATTTCAATCCTCCCTTTTTTTTCTAATCCTCGATCTGCCTGCTTCCGCACCCTCGATAGAATCTCTGTCCGCGAAACCCAATCTCTCTGACACTCCATTGCTGACCTCGCTGTTTCCCCACCACCGACTTCATCGATTCCCCGTCGCCGACCACGCCAAAACCCGATCCACTTCCGTCGGACCCATTTTGTGCACTGGAAGAAGAACTCCCGCTCGGTATGCCTATAGATCTCATTTTTTTCTTCTAGTTTGGAATTAATCTCAGTTTTCTTACAGTTTTTGCTCATTTATTCTATCATATAATATATATTCTCTGTTATTCAGATTTTTTCTTAGTTTTTCTTCAAGTTATTGCTAAGTTCTTTTTGCACTGGGCGAAGTTAGGTATTTTTTCAGGTTTTCTTCAAATTTAAATCAGAATTTGTTCAGGTTTTGTTGAATTTTGTTGTTCAAGCTTGGAGGAAGTCATATTGTTGTTTTTTTTTCAGGTTTTTGCTGAATCATAATTCCCTAGACCCAATAAATCTCCTGAAGTAGTGCTAGATCTGGAGATTTCATTAACATCAATTTATTTACTCCCTGTTCTATGGGGAACTAGGATTTTAGTTGATTCCTCAACATGCATCAATAATATTTGACTTACTGACATCAAAATGAATACGCATAAAAATAGAGGGAGGCAGTGGAAGTGTTGTTAGAAGAAAGCATATTTTTGTGAGAAATGCAAATGAAGTTTTATGTTTCATTTTTCTAATTTATAAGCTTTGTTATCTAAATTCAAAAGACTCAAGGTTTGTTTTTTTGGTAAACAGAAGGCTGCTATGGTATTCCACATGTGAAGAAATATTTGCACAGAATCTATAAAATGGTTTATGGTGCATCAAATAGAATGATGGTATTCTAATTGAACTAGTAAGTTCATTTAGAACAAGTTCATCATGTATTCTTTGTTGAGGGGTTAAACAACCTCTCAACATTTTCCTAGTTAATGTTTATTCCATACCATGTGTGAATGTAAATATGAATTCTTAAAGTTAATTCCTAAGTGCGTAAAATTATAAGAATGTAAATCTTGCGATAGTGATGTGGAGCATTATTCATTTGGTGAAATTTTTTTCTAACAAGATAGATTGAAATTCTTTTGAGTTTCAAAAACAAAATCTTAAAAACATATATGTAGAGAAAGTAATTTCTCAATACATTACAGCTCTGTTATATTTTCTGAGAAGTAACTGATTATGAAGGTTTATCCTGAATGCCGAGCCTGCAACATTGAAGCATATATGTTGGCTTCAAATGAGCTGAATTATCATGCTTCTCTTCAAGTAAGGAAAATGTTAAGTTTAATGTTTATAATAATACTCTAATTTTCTTTTTCCATTATAAACAACTATGGTAGTTTTTGTTAAATAATATATTCTGAATGCATCTTGCAGAATGATTCAGAAAATGCATCTTGCAGAATGATTCAGAAAATGCATCTTGCAGAATGATATTCTGAATGCATCTTGCAGAAAATGTTTGTGATAAAACTATGGATCATGTAGGCTCTTTTTGTGTGTTTGTGTGTGTATTATATCATATGTTTATGTATTATAAAATTTTCAGGTGATGGGCATTAAAGAAATGATGATTAGTTTACAATTGTTTACATGCAATCCTGCAAAACATGAATGAATTTTGTGGTATATAGATTTGTGTTTTTAATGTATTTCTCTTGTTTCGTTGTACATAAGCAGACTGATAAAATTTTAATGTTATTTTAGTGATCAGTAGTACGGACCTTGTAGACATGGTAAATTAAGTGGCAAGTTCTTCTATTCATTTGATAAAATGAATCATTATATGTATTCATTTTATGCATGTTAATGTAAAAATACATGTTTGCGTGAATATATTAAATCTATAATTTAATGTTTACACATTTCTAAGCTGGTGATCTCTACACTACACCAAGCGGGAATGGGTTATCAAATAGACGTACCCCACAACCATCTTCTGCGATCTCTGTGCCACACCGAGCATGAAGAAATTCAGGTTCCCATGTTCTTCATTTCTAAGAAATCTCATATGTAGTACCCTGCTATTTGCCACAGTTTGCCATGACATTTCTTCATTTCTAAGAAATCTATAATTCCCATGTTCTTCATTCTTATAGTTCATGAAGAAAGTCAGACATTATAACTCTACATTTTTTGTGCAATCTCTATTGTGTTCAGATGTAGTACCCTGCTGAGTTTACTAGACAGATTAATGAGACTCTTCAGATGTGGAATAGAGGCCTGTTCAGACTTCTCTCACATCAAAATTCACATTCTATTTTTTTATGATAAACACGGTGTGATTAAATTGCTATTTGAGACTGTTTTATGTGTGGTTTTGCTTCTGACTCTGCTGAGTTTACTGGACAGATTTAATCAAACAAGCTTTCTTTCGCTATTTCCAGTAGCTCACTTCCCTTGCTCCATCGGCGAGCTCCTTTCCACAAGAAACTCCATTGGCAAACTCCTATCCACAAGAAACTCCAGCCCCGGTCTCCTCTCTGCCCAACAAGCTCCATCGACGAACTCTTTGCAATTCAGCGAGCTCCTTTTCATGCAGAAGCATTCTTCATCTTTGCAGCAGAAGCGCACTTCCCTTGCAAGTAATAAGGACAGCAGAAATTTGGGAAATGTGGAGGATTCATGACTCGAGATGGGAAGAACTACACCTTAAAACAATTGCATTGGCATGCACCTTCAGAGCACACCAATGATAAAGAGCAACATGTGATTTTTTTCTCTACTCATCATCAAATCTACTTTCATGTTGTGTTTGGTGTTGTCCATACAATTTTTTTTATAAAATATTCTTAATCAAGCACTACCCTTGCAGTTAATAAGCGCAACTGAAATTTTAGAAAAGTGGAGGATTCATGACTCAAGATGGGAAGAACTACACCTTGAAACAATTGTATTGATATGCTCCTTCAGAGCACACCATTGATAAAGAACAATATGTGATTTTTTTCTCTACTCTTTATCAAATCTATTTTCATGTTGTGCTTGGTGTTATCCATACAGTTTTTATAAAATATTCTTAATCAATCTTTTTTAAAAGCCTCAAATAAGTTTTTTAGCTATTATATTTAATAATTGATTCACAGTGCTCTTCCTAACTAATATTATCTCCTAGCTACCTTTTGATGATAATAAATCATTTTTAATTACCAGCTTTATTCTATTTTGATAGATTTCCATTGGTGTTTCAAATGGTTCATGAGAGTGAAGATGGACAATTATATACTTTATACGTCACCCAAACTCTTTTCTCTACCAGGTTGAATACTATATATTCCCTAAACAATGCTCTTCACTACATACCTGATTAGGTGGTGATAAAGAAACCTAATGGTTTGGATTGCTATTCACAGCATGCTGGAGAAGTATACGCATGACGCTGCATCTTAGCAAACGAAGCTCGATAATTACAGTCTCGACTCCTCAAAATTTCAGAGGAAAAGCATGAATATCTTTCAATCACTAAGGAGGTGCGTTTACTTGCTTTGCCAGTGATGCTCGGTGCTTATCATCTATTTGATTTTACTTAGTTATATTTATTTATTGTCCTGTAAGTTAACATTGCTACTAGATATTTTTGGCATGTATTTTCTATTGCTATCTATTTGGAAAAAAAATTATGGATTGAATTCCCTCATCCAACTGGACATCATAATTGATCGATTTCATTTCTTCATATCCAAATCTACTGTCTAAATGAACAACATAATTGATATTCATACCAATTCCAATTGTTGCATGAATTGAAATATATCTCAAATCGAAATCCAATTCCAATTCCACCCATCTAATCTGTCTCTGTGTTTTCCCTATCAATTTATTTGTCGCACACTTATTTTATTATCATACATAATTCTAAGATGAGATGCATTATTGTTGTTGCATATTTAGAAGTATTTATTCTTTGGGTTGCAGTCTCAGATAGAGATTTAAAAGAAGCATCATAATATAGCAGATGGGCGCATCAAAATATAGTTTGGACTAAGGCAAATTATGAATGCTACTGATAGGTTATTGACTTAAACAAAGGAGATGGCACAAGAACTGAAAACAGGTATTCATATGGTATTTACTATGAAGTGCATAAGTTTTTTATCTTATGTGAATGTTGTAATCATGTTGAGCTCAGCTCATTTATTTTTATGCATAAACTCTATACATGCTCATGCTTCAGCTGAAGGAATGTTGAAGACTCCATCTTATTGGTGGACCTAATCAAGAGAGGGACACTGATCTTGAGTCGATGCCCCCTCCAGAAAGTCAGAAGAAATCTTTTCTTGCAGCTACTGATGTTGATCTACCCATTGATCCTAATGAGCTAACATATTGTTTTTGTCATCAGGTTTTACCATATTTTTTTAAGCTTACAAACTGAATTCTTTCTCATTTTTTATTTTTATATCTCAGAATTGCACATGGCTTGTGTATCTAATTATGGTTTAGGGTGTATACACTAATTATGATTATTTACTACATCATACCAACTAATTTGAATTAACTGTCTATTTTGTATCCAAAACTGGAAGTTTTCTTATGTGTACATTTAAAATTTATGACATTTTTATTAGTATATATAAGATTACATGGGGCTTATGTTTTCATTGCGAAAAACATATGGGGTTTGTTTCCAAGTAATTTAGGGATTAGGGTTTACTCTTCTTGACCAGCCTGTATTATTATATTCGTTATTAAATAATCTCAGATATTATATTTATTCATGGTTTGCCAAGTCATCTTTGCACAACTGTGAATTGCTATAAATTGTATGTTTTAGTTACTTACTGAAGACCTGATCTTTTAATTAAAGAAGGGAAATAAATACTAAGTTGAAGTGCTTTGTGGATTTTGTTGTTGACCATGCTTTCATTTTCTCCAAACTTCTTCCTTACTTTGCTATGAAGCTAGAGAGTCAGGTGAAAAGACTGGATGAAGACCTAAACTAGTTTGCAGAAGATTTAAAGCAAGGTATAATGGCTCAACTGTTAAAGAAATGCAATTCCTAATTATAGTCTCACTGAAGTCCTATTAAAGTTTATTTTCTGATTTGTCAAGTGAGGTCATACCAATTAATCATTAAGAAACACTGCCGTGCTAATTGAATCACTATCAGCCTTAACTGAATATTAAAACAATAAAACTGTATAGTACTTAGAATAATCGTTAATCTTGCAGTATTTAGTTTTTATGCCAAATGTGCATTTTGTTGACAACCATTTAGATTTTATTTTTATACATTTATTATACTTGAATTCTATTTTTTCAGAGGGGAAAATACCAGAAGATGAACCAGCAATACTTCCAACATTGCATATGTTTGGCAGGGAGGAGAAGAGAAGGGGGGGGGGGGGGGGGGGGGGGGGGGGATATTTAACACCTCAATCAAAGAGGTTCAGAGAAAGAGATTGGGATCAAGTGAGGGACACTGATCTTGAGCTGATGCCCCCTCCTGAAAGTCAGAAGAAATCTTTTCTTGCAGCTACTGATGTTGATCTACCCATTGATCCTAATGAGCTATCATATTGTGTTTGTCATCAGGTTATACCATATTTTTTTAAGCTTACAAACAGAATTCTTTCTCGTAGATATATTTATCATGTATTTTATTTTATTTTATTCTGCAGGTGTCTTTTGGTGACATGATTACATGTGATAACAAAAGTTTATCCTTTCCATCAGTGTGCATAATACTGCTCTCCGAGTGTAGTTCAGACTAAATAGGGCCAGCTTAGGTCTGTATGCTGAGTGACTATTTTCTTCTTACTTTAGAAAGAAGAAAAAATGTCTTTGATCTCTGTTACCACTACGGAAATCCAAAGAGCAAGAGAGGAAGAGAGGGGAGGAGATTGAGAGAAGAAGGTAGGGATGAGAGGAAGAAGAAGAGGGATCAGCCCCCACTTAAGATAATTGATCCAAGATAATGTTTTAGGTCATTAGGAGGACCTCTTATACTATGATGCCTCCCACATTACAAAGCCCCCAAAATACCCTCCATACATAAACATAATAATAAAAGCCTACAACTGCTCTTCGCCCACGCCCGAACCGCTGCCGCTGTCGCGCCCGCTGTCGCCGGGCGGTAGCCCCGCGCTGCCACTGTCGTGCCCGCTGTCGCCTGGCGATACCGGCTCCTGTGTTGCTCCCGTGTCTCCCGTCCCACGAGCTCGCCGTGCGTACACCCGCCATGGTGGATCCGCCTCCTGTAAGTCGGTAACAATACCCCAGTCTGGGAAATTTGCCTTGTCCTCAAGGCAATAATCCGGAAACTGGCGCCGGAAGTCATCCCGCAGAAGCCACGTTGCGGAGCTGAGTGGTCGGTCGCGCCATGCGACCCGAATCTCGTCTGGAAAAGGATCCCCTGGGGTGTGATGGAGCCGATCCATGATCGAGGCCGGGTACAGCGGTGGGGAGTCGGAGTACTCGATGTCCGCCGGAATGTGATCAGTAACAGGGTGGTCGCCGATAACTCGGCGGAGCTGAGAAACGTGGAAAACCGGATGAATCCGGCTTTGAGCTGGTAGGCGCAGGCGATAGGCCATGGCCCCGATGCAGCTGATGATCTCAAAGGTGCCAAAAAAACGTGGGGCCAGCTTGGGGCAGGTGCGGCGGGCGACGGTCAGCTGGCGGTAGGGGTGAAGCTTGATGAAAACTCGCTCGCCTACCTGGAAGGAAAGGTCCCTGCGCTTCCGGTTGGCAAAAGAGATCATCTTTGCCTGAGCCCTGCGGAGGTGGTGCTTCAGGCTATCCAAAATGGTATCTCGATCATGAAGGTGGTCGGCCAAGCTGGCCATGGGGCATTCGCCTGGGAGATGTCGTAGGATCGAGGGAGGAGGCCGGCCATAAACTATTTCGAACGGCGAGGTGTTGGCCGAATGGTGGTAGGAGGTGTTGTAGAAATACTCTGCCCAGCAGAGCCATTTCGCCCACGAGCCTGGCCTCTCACCGATGAAGCATCTGAGGTATGTCTCCAGACAACGGTTGAGCACTTCGGACTGCCCGTCTGACTGCGGGTGGTATGCGGTGCTCATTCGGAGCCGGGTGCCCTGAAGACGGAAGAGGGACGTCCAGAAACTGCTAAGGAAGAGCGGGTCCCGGTCACTCACAATGGAGCGGGGAAAACCGTGGAGGTGGACGATCTCGGAAATGAAACTATCGGCCACGGTTGCTGTTGTATAGGGGTGGCGCAGTGGAATGAAATGGCTATACTTCGTCAACCGATCGACGACCACTAGAATGCAGTCAAACCCGTTCGACCGCGGCAACCGTGTGATAAAGTCCATCGCTATGTCCTCCCAAACACGCTCCAGAATCGGCAGGGGCTGCAGCAGGCCGCTTGGAAACAATGTTTCGTATTTGGCCTTCTGGCAAGGAAGGCAGGCCGCCACATAGGCCTTCACCTGGCGGAGCATGTGCGACCAGTACAAGGAGGCGGCTATCCGCCGGTAGGTCCGGAAAGCGCCGGCGTGACCGCCCGAAGGCGTCGAATGAAACTATGTGAGAAGGAGCGGAATGCGGGCCGAGGAAACAGAGAGAACAAGGCGGCCCCGATGGAATAGCCTTCCCCCGATCAACGAGTACGGTGGCCGTGCCGCGGGGTAGGCAAGCAGGGTCGTGCGGATCGCAAGCAAGTGGGGGTCGGCCTCCGCCTCCTGCTGTAGGATGGTGGCGTCGTCCCAAACCGGCCGGGAAATGGCGGCTAACTCAGAAGCCTGAGGGTGACGGGACAGCGCGTCCGCCGCGCGGTTGGTCTTTCCGGACCGGAACTCAATCGAAAAATCGTAGCCCAGAAGCTTGGCAACCCACAGCTGCTGAGTCGGTGTGGCGATCTTCTGCTGCAGCAGATACCGGAGGCTGTGATGATCAGTGCGGACGATGAAGGGACGGCCCAACAGGTACAGTCTCCAATGCTGCACGGCCAAAACCAAGGCCATCAACTCGTTCTCGTAAGCCGAGCGGCCGTGGACGACCGTCGAGAAGGTGCGGCTAAAATAAGATATCGGACGGCCGGCCTGCATCAGGACAGCTCCGACGCCGGAGCCGGAGGCGTCGCATTCCACGATGAAGGGCTGTCGAAAATCCGGCATGGCCAAAACTGGCCCACGGATCAAGGCAGACAGCAAGGCGGCGAAAGCGGCCATGGCGGCTGGCGGCCACGAGAAAGGGCCATCGGCTGGGGCCTTCAGCAGCTGAGTGAGGGGGCGGGCCACCCCCCCCCCCCCCCCCCCTCCCCCCCCCCCCCCGTAATCCTGGATGAAGCGCCGGTAGTAGCCGGTCAGGCCGAGAAAAGCCCGTACCTCGCGAACTGAAGTGGGAGTCGGCCACCGGGTCACGGCCTCGATCTTGTCCGCATCCATAGCGACACCCTGGGCGGAGATCGTGTGGCCCAGATAGCTCACCGTCGTGGCCCCAAAGGTACACTTCTTCCGGTTGAGGGTGAAGTGATGACGGCGCAGAGTCGTAAAAGTCTCCCGAACATGGAGTAGGTGGTCCTGCCAGGAAGTACTGAAAACAAGAATGTCATCAAAGAAAACCAAAACGTGCTTACGCAGGACCGGCCGGAAGACGTCATTCATGGAAGCCTGGAAAGTAGCGGGAGCGTTGGTGAGCCCAAACGGCATCACCAAAAACTCGAAGTGGCTGTCGTGCGTCCGAAAAGCCGTCTTCAGAACATCTTCCGGGCGGACCCGTATCTGGTGATAGCCGGCGCGGAGGTCGAGTTTGGTGAAAAACACGGCGCCGTGTAACTCGTCCAACAGCTCCTGAATGACCGGAATTGGGTACTTGTCCAGTACCGTTGCCTTGTTCAGCTCCCTGTAATCCACGCAGAAACGCCAACTGCCATCTTTCTTGCGGACAAGCAGCACCGGACTGGAGAAGGGGCTCGCACTGGGCCGAATCAGACCTCCCAACAGCATCTCTCGAACCAACCGCTCGATCTCGTCCTTTTGCGTGTGGCCGTACCGGTAGGGACGGGCAGAAACCGCCGCGACGCCGGGCTACAGTACGATGGCGTGGTCGGTAGGCCGCGCGGGGGGAAGGCCGGGTAGTGGCGCAAAGAGTGCCGGAAAATCATCAAGAAGCGCCGTCATGTCGTCCGGAAGGCTGTCGGCCGATGAGGATGGGGAGGGTTGCACCGTCCACAACCACACCGAGAAGTCGACGTCGGTGACGCGGTTCATGGCCCGGAAGGAAATGGGCGAGCGGAGGAGCGTCGAATCGCCCACCAAGCGGCAGGGTTGGCCCTGGTGGATGAAGGACATGGTCATAGATGCCCAATTAACGCGGACGTCGCCCAGAGTTTGCAACCACGCGACCCCCAGGATGGCGTCAAGGCCCCCCAGCTCGAAGAGGTAAAAGTCCGCGGTGACCGTGCACGGGCCCAGGGACAGGGTGACTCCCGAGCATTGGCCTAAGGTGGGGCGGCGGCGGCCGTCCCCGAGACAGACGGAAAAGTCGGGAGAAGGGTCGGCAGGTAACCCCAGGCGGCGTGCGAGGGGGGCCGACATGAAATTGTGGCTCGCCCCACTGTCAATCATCACAATGATGGGGCGGTCGTGGAGCATCCCGGACAGCTTCATCGTACGAGGCCCTGTAAGGCCCCCCACTGAGTAAAAGGGAAGCTCCAGAACGTTGAGCGGTGCAGGCTCTGGTTCGACGTCGAAGGGATCCGGTGGCGCCTCCTCCAACGGCGGGTCCTCAAATCCGTCAGGGTTTTCGCCGTCCATGAAAAGGGCATGAAACTCCTTAACGGAACAGACGTGGTGCGGGGTGTAGGTCTGGCGGCAACGGAAGCAAAGCCCGCGTCGGCGGAGTTCGTTGTAGTCGACGCGTTGCGGGCCTTCAGGGCGGGGAGGCCGGTCGGCACCCGGAGGCGGAAAACGCTGAGCGGGGGCCACCGGCGGCGGAGGCCGGAAAGTGAAAGGAGCGGCCTGCCGAGGCCCGAGGTCCGCCTCGACGGCCCGAGCAAGGTCGAGGGCCTCGGATACCGTGCACGGGTGATGCGTGCGAAGACGGGAGCGGATGTTGGGGCGGAGGCCTTGGAGGAAGAATCCGAGGTAATGGTCGGGCGGAAGGCCCGGTACTTGAGTGACCAGCGTGACGATCTCGTCAATGTAGGCATCCACCGTGGTGGGCTGGCGGGTTGTGCAAAGCCGCTCGATGGCGGAGCCGGCGTAACGAGCGTCGTAGCGACTCACCATTTCGTGTTTGAACTTTGTCCACGAAATGGCGGGTTGGATTTGCCGAAGCCAACGGGCCCAATGGAGGGCCGAGCCGCGAGGCCGACCACGGGCGTGCTAACTTTGTTCGTTGGTGACGTCCCGTTGATATCGAAAAATTGCTCCGCGCGAGCAATCCATCCGAGGGGGTCCGTGCCCGAGAAGGAAGGGATGTCGAGTGCTACGGCGGAGCGGTCGGCGGTGAACCCGGCCGTTGGAGGCATGCCGAGGACGGAGACGTTTTCCGGAGAGTAAGCCGGGGTCGGAGCCGGAAACGGGGGCGGAGGAATGCGGCCGAAGGTAAGGCCGGCCGCGGCAGGCGGCCGGAGAAGAGAGTCCGGCCGGAGGGGCTCCGGACGGAGGGGCGGAACGGGGCTGCCGTTTGCCTGGCTTGCCCGTTCCGGCGCCCAAGCGGCGATGCGGGCAAGGAGCTCCGCCTGGCCGGCCGCCAGGGAAGCTTGGCCGGCTACGAATGAGGCCTGGCCGGACGCGAGGGTGTCCTGGCCGACGGTGAGGGCGGCGACGGCGGTCTGGAGCGCGGCGAGGTGAGTATCCTGAGCGGCGACCCGATCGGCTAGGTCGTCCGTGGCCGATCCGGTATCGGCGGAGCGTGAAGTCGATCCGCGAGCCATGGCGGTATCCGGCGGCCACAAGGAGGCGGGCGGAGCAGCAGGTCGGACCAAATGTTACCACTACGGAAATCCAAAGAGCAAGAGAGGAAGAGAGGGGAGGAGATTGAGAGAAGAAGGTAGGGATGAGAGGAAGAAGAAGAGGGATCAGCCCCCACTTAAGATAATTGATCCAAGATAATGTTTTAGGTCATTAGGAGGACCTCTTATACTATGAGGCCTCCCACATTACAAAGCCCCCAAAATACCCTCCATACATAAACATAATAATAAAAGCCTACAGCTGCTCTTCGCCCACGCTCGAACCGCTGCCGCTGTCGCGCCCGCTGTCGTCGGGCGGTAGCCCCGCGCTGCCACTGTCGCGCCCGCTGTCGCCTGGCGATACCGGCTCCTGTGTTGCTCCCGTGTCTCCCATCCCACGAGCTCGCCGTGCGTACACCCGCCATGGTGGATCCGCCTCCTGTAAGTCGGTAACAATCTCTGTTTATCTTATGGTGGCTTTGCTGTGGCTCCAGGAAGTAGCAATGGAGAGAGAACTTGGTTGAAAGGATGTAAATGCAGATTGTGTGATTGCGACAAAATTGCTCCATAAATGTGTGGAATACCGCTCCCAAACCGCTCCAACAAAATCAGTTATGTGCTGAATTCTTGTTGTTTTTCTTTTGTCGTTTGACATATATGTTCACACACTGGAAGAATGAATGGAGATCTTTTAGTTCTTTTTTGCTTTTCCTATAGTTTTTCCATTTTATTTTCATTCATTCTTTTCTGTAGTTTTTCCATTTTAATGTATTGAGAAATTTTTGGGCTGGAAAATATCAAATGCGTATATTTATAATAAGATTATGTGAGCATGGGCGCGCATGGGCGCACACACTCACATATTATTGTGAATCATTGTATTCGTTTAATTATTTTGAATGATGAAGGATATGCTTTGTTCTAAAGAATTGACATTTCTTCTCCAATGGAATTAGCAAATACTCTTATGCTTGTGATTATGTTTATCCATTTTTGTTGTTTTTTGATTGAATTAGGTGATATTATTATGACATTAGAATGATATAATTAGTGTGTGACATGCCCGTGGATGTGGGGAGAAGAAATTAAGATTTATTTTATATTTTTTTAAAAACTACATAATTTATTATTAATTTTTTTAAAACCATGGCAAATAGTTTTTTTTTTATATCGAAATTACTTTTCGCCAGGGTTTAAAACCGTGGCAAATAGTTTTTTTTTTAATATCGAAATTACTTTTCGCCAGGGTTTAAAACCGTGGCTAATAGTCCGACTATTTGCCACGACTAAAAGTCGTGGCTAATAGTCAATTTAACGGTTAGAAGCTTTTGCCAGGGGGAAAACCGTGGCAAATGGTCCAGGAATTAGCCACGGCATTATCTGTTTGTGGCTAATACTACTAGCCACAGCCAATCTGCGGCTAAAAAGCTTTCTCCACGCGACCTTTAGCCACGAATTTTTCCCGTGTCTAGACCATGGCAAAAGCTCTTTAGCCACGATTTTGGACTTTTATCCAGGAAAATTTGCCTTGGCTAAAATTCTATTTTCTTGTAGTGATGCATCTGTCATAACATGAACTTAAACACAACATAAAAGACAACTTAGCTTATCTATACTTGTCTTCCTTCTTCAAATCTAGAGGCATTGTAGGCATAATACCCAACAGAAGGAAATTTGGAGAAACATTCCAAGGGGAAAATAAAACAAACCAACACTTGCCTATATATCGAACCACCAAAATACGTCCTCTAAAGCCCTCCCCGCCAAGGACCGGCTCAAACACGGCCTAAGCACGAAGAAACTATGAAGATTTGGACAAAAAGAGGGTTAGGGCCGCTAACCCTAGCGCCAGAAACTACAAAACGTACAAAACTTACCACGCACACGAAGAGCACGGCGAGAGCTTTCCAAATCTATGCTCCGGCGAAGATTTCGAGCACCAGAGCTCCGGCGACGGCGATCAGAAAGCTTGGAGAAGCCACGATCTCTCTCTCTCTCTCTCTCTCAACATCTGGCTCGATAAACCAGGGAAAAAGAAGAAAATGGAGAAGAAGAGTAGTATATATAATAATATATAAGAGATTGTGGATGATAGCCAAACTAACAGTAATAATAATAATTGTAATAATAAGAATAATGATAAGAATAAGAAAAGAAGGGTCAAACCATCGGTCGTCGATTCCAACGAAATTCGCACCGGAGACGAAAACAGATGCTACGAATCCAATGAAAAAGTTGAAAACAAAATTCGACGAGCCAAACTCAAGATATAACTTTTGAAGTTGACGGCGAACATAAATTCTACAAAACTTCGAAAATGCGCGATGGCTCCAAAACGTCCTGGATCTCAACGAAACTTGGCGAGCAAGTCTAAAATTAAATAATTTAATTTCCTAACATAAAATTTTCCAAATCTGGCACACTCCAAAAATTTGGTCGAATTGACCGAACCAACGTAGAAACGCGCAAACGACGGCGCACCACTAACTCCACACGAATGTAATACCCTTACGTCAACAATGACGTCAAGAAGGATAAAAAAATTCCTGAAAAATTCAGGGGCGTTACAGTCACCCCACCAAAAAGAAAGTTTCATCCCGAAACTTAGAACCGAAATGTAGAATGCAAATGAATAAAAAGGCAAAGGGGGAGATAAGGTCATATTCGCTGGATAGAAACGCTAACCGAAGAGGGCTAAGAGAACGGATGCGGATTATAATTTTTCTTTGCACTCAAAATAGATCACCCAATCCCTGATCAAGGTTCACGATAAAGTCACCAAAATTCAACACCTCCTAATTAACCTAAACGAGGGAATCACCTAAAAGAAAAGAATAACCCTGAACGCCCTGATCCAACATCATCGAGTCTCTAGGGGAAACTTAACACTAAGGGGGGGGGGGGGGGGGGGGGGGGTCTGCTAAATGATCCACAACCTAACAATGACCACCTGCGAAACTCTCTAGCCAAAAGATCGAGTAAAACTCGAATCAAAAAGAACGCGCGCTCATCAACCTCTACCTTAACTGACATATAATCGATATAACAAAAATGTAAATCCACAACCGCAAGCCAACAATTAAACTAGGTCAAAACCTAACCTGAAAATGCCTCGCTACTCTGACGCAAGTCCTCAATTGATGCCTCACTGCGCGCACCTGAGGATTCATCCTGTAACCAAAGAGCTGACTACGACGCACTACGCTCTAGAGTCATCGACTGCAATTCTGAACGAACACCTCACTACACCTAGCTTAAAGACACAACAGCTAGCAAACTAGAATCTCCTAACTCGATACAGATCAAAAAGGAATAGATACTTGCTCTTGTTGTTACCTTGCTCTGGGAATTCATGAAGTAATGATATGCTTTCAATATAGGATGATAAATCATCATCCTATTGACCCTTGTGCATATAACATGAATGCATGAATGCTTAATATCTTCCTTTTAAAACCATGAGTGTACATGTGTCATCATGTAGATCTCCAGCTTGGCACGTGCGCTTATACAATATTATGCAATGCATGCAGTGCTATGCAGTCTAAGAATTGCCTTAATGCATGTTATGAGTGGCATACACTTACGATCTTATGCATCCCGTACTACATATTACCGCATGTATTAAAAAAGAAAATCTAATGGACACGCATGCGACCTACGTTATGCATCGCATACTACATAATAGTTGCATGTTGTCACCTATGAGGATCCATATACAGACACATATTATGTTGAAAATGTTGAAGTGGAAGTTTGTGGAGTTGGCGGTCTGGGGGGAGACTGCGCGGTCTGGTCTGACCGCATGGTCTTGCGGTCTCCTCTAGCAGTCTGACCTTTCTGGTCTAGCCGCGGGCTTTTCGGCGTGACCTACGTTCTTCTGTCCAAGAGTGTCGAGGTGAGGCCGCGCGGTCTGGTCGTGTGACACTGTGGCGAGCCGTCTTCTGGTAGGTGTAATCGCGCGGTCGGTGCTTGTGATCGCATGGTGGGGGCAGCCCGGTCTAGTGGCTATCCAGTTTCTTAGTGGTGCGCGTGGACTAAGGTCTTCTTAGTCGCGCGGTCTCCGGTTTTGTGTTCGCATGGTTGGTCCTTCGGCGATCTGCTGGTATATACGGTCACAGGTGTTTTTAGTCGACTTGGCGGGCTGTTGTCCTAGTCGGCCTGGTGTGTTCTCCATCTCTGGAGGAGGTCGGGTGGTGAACACAGGTAGTGAGCGTCATGACCAGGAGGGTTGTCATGATCGCGCGGATTTCGTTGAAGTCGGCGAGCTCACTAAGCAGAAGGATCATTTGCTGATCGCGCTGGTTGACCGGTCTGGTCGCGCGGTCACGGGTGGTGACTCTATCTCATAGGGCGGTGACTGGATCAGGTTGCCCGCCTATAAATAGGAGTCACTGTTGCAGCAAAATCAATCGCACCAAGTATAAGCTGAGCTCGCGTCCTGTTCTTGCGATCTCGTTTTTGTGACCGGCCGGTTAGCTGATCGAACTTGTTTTGTGCAGCTTCTGCGGATTGTGCGGGTAGCAGCAGTCGCCTCCTCTTCTGAAGGTGTTCGGGCGGTCTCGCGACTTGCAGTGTGGGTTGCTGGAGTTAAGAAGGATCAGTGGAGTTTGGGAGTTTGTGAGGTTCTCAGTTGATGTTGTTCATGGCGCAGGCAGGCAGTTCGGGCGGTCTTGTTTTCTAGCCGAGCGGACTGTCAGGTCGAGCGGTCAGGCGGTCTCAGTTGGCAGACCGATGGTTATCTTTTCAGTGTGTTTCTTCTCTTCTGTTTTTTTGTGTACTGGCGAAATCATGTCTCGCCATGTATACCTCGCCCTGTAATGAAGAATATTGCTTGATTAATAAAGATTGTGTTTGCTTCATGTGCTTATGGTTATTGGCTTGAACTTAGAGTTATACTATTCCTGCTCACTCCTAGATCTATGGAAATTTTCACATGGTATCAGAGCTAGGTTGGAGTGGATAGAGCAGTGATTAACTCATAGTTGACATTGCCTTTGTGAAGAAGGAACCAGTGGTAGAGCCATGGAAGCAAGGGGTCTTGGAATTGAGATGCTCAACTCGACTAACTTTAAGAAGTGGAAGTCGTGTATACAAAGTTATCTTCTGGGTGAGGACCTTTGGGAGGTGGTTGGAGGAGAGAGCACAGAGGAAGTTATCCTGATTGGGGATAACGATCATGAGGTGAGGAACTGGAGGCAGATTAATGCCAAAGCAGAGTTCGCCCTAAAAAGGGCAATATCACCTCATTTATTTGATCACATCTTGGGGTGTGGATCAGCTGTAGAGATCTGGAGAGCCCTGGATGGGTTGTTCAACAAGAAGAATGTGGCAAGACATCAATTCCTTGAGAATGAGCCGGCCAGATCGGCTCAAGGTGATCTTTCTATCTCTACGTTCTTCTTGAAGATGAAGAACCTGTGCGCCGAGATTTCAGCGCTGGATCCTGATGAGCCAATTTCTGAGGCGAAGCTGAAGAGGCACATCATCCGTGGCTTGCGGAAGGAGTATGTTGCCTTTGTGACGTCGGTGCAGGGTTGGGCAAATCAGCCGTCTCCGTTGGAGCTGGAAAATCTGCTTGCTTCGCAGGAGATTCTGGCAAGGCAGATGGCGGTGGTGTTAGTGTCTGGGGGAGATGGCGAAGTTCTCTTCACGCGGAAGAAGAAGAAGTGGGATAAGAAGAAGACCGCTGGAGGAGGCAATGGGCCTTCAACTTCTGGACAGCAGGAGAGGGGCTATGCTCCCAAGGCTGAAGCGAAGAAGAAGGTCCCAAGTGCTTCAGGTGCGGGAAGCTTGGTCACATCAGGAAGGATTGCCGGGTAAATCTTCAGCCGGGGCATGCTGCTGCAGGAAAGGAGGAAGCTGAGGCCAGATAGAATGATGGAGGATGGGGAGGAGCCTTCTCAGCTTCTATTGGAGCTACGGCTCCTATCAACTATCAGGAGGACTGGATCGTGGACTCGGGGTGTGGTCATCACCTCACCGGGGATGAGTCGAAGCTTTCTTCAGCTCAGCCGTACTCAGGTAATGATGCCATTATTACTGCTGATAATACGGTGCATAGTGTCGAGAAGGTGGGGGTTGTTTCCTTGGGGAGTGATAGAGGGCCACTTACTTTGAAGAGTGTCTATCATGTGCCTGGAATGAGGATAAACCTCTTCTCCGTGACCAACGCTGTAGACGCTGGGTATCACGTTCTGTTTGGCCCAACAAAAGTGAGGTTTCTTCGGAATTTTGAAGAGGTGAAAGCGGAGGTCGTTCATGTGGGGAGAAGAGCTAAAGACTTGTTCGTTTATCGACAAGTTCTTATGTCGACAAGATGAGGACGAATGATAGTGCCATCATATGGCCCGAGAGGTTGGGGCATGTAGTGATGGATAAGCTGAAGGCTAAGGCGGGAAAGGTCTTGTCAAGGGCCTGCCTAGTCTATCCTCCTACGGAGATGGTCATATTTGCGCAGGATGTCAGTTCGGCAAGTCTCATCGACTACCGTTTGATAAGTCGTAAACAAGAAGTAGTGTGCCGTTGGAGTGCATCCACGGTGACTTGATGGGACCGACTGCTAGCCCAAGCCTCGGAGGCAGCAGGTATATGCTGGTGTTGATCGATGATCACACCAGATATGTCTGGGTATATTTCTTAAAGGAGAAGGCAGAGGCGTTTGCCAAGTTCGTGGAGTTCATGGAGCTTGTGGAGGGTCGGCTTGGCCTGCGAGTTAAGAAGTTGAGGACTGACAACGGAGGGGAGTTCACGTCTGGTGAGTTCTCTACTTTTTGCAGGAAGGCGGGTATCCAGAGGGAGCTTACTTGTGCACATACTCCACAACAAAATGGAGTTGCAGAGCAGAAGATCCATCATCTGACGGAGACTTGCAAGTGTTGGCTGCATGCCAAGAGTATCCCAAAGTCCTTCTGGGCGGAGGGAATGTCTTGTGTTGCTTACATCATAAACCGGATGCCTCTCAGTCCCATCAATATGCTGACCCCGCACAAGATGATGTTCAAGGAAAATCCAAGCGTGGCGCACCTTCGGGTGTTTGGTTCCACCTGCTATGTGCACGTTCCAGATGCGCTTCGGACGAAGCTGGATGTGAAAGCAAGGAAGCTTGTCTTTGTGGGATATGATGATCGGAAGAAGGGATGGAAGTGCATGGACCCGGAGACGCAGAGATTTGTCGTATCTCGCGACGTCGTGTTTGACGAGGTGACGTCTTACAAGGGAAGTTCTGGTGTTGAGCTACCAGAAAGCAGGGTGGAGGAGCCGGTGAGAGCTGTGGAAAATCTGCAGGTGGAGCTGCCTGTGTCACCAGGTGGTCCATCTACGTCTAGTTCTGGGACGGAGGCTTCTGGATCAGGAAGCAGGGGGAGCGATGCTCCGAGTATGTCTGAAAGGGGAGCTAGGGAAGAAGCAGCTGAAGATACTGCGAGTCAGTGGAAGGCATTGTGGAGATCGAAGCGAACAATCATTGCCCCAGATCGCTATATAAGAGGAAACATGGTGAGCTTTGTCTCGTGTTTCTTTGCTGGTCCCTTGGATGAGATGGAGCCGTCGAGTTTTGAAAAGGACAAAGGCGTGGAACAGTGGGATTCAGCTATGCAGGACGAGATGAGTGTTCTTAAGAAGAATGAGACTTGGTCTCTGGTGCCCAAGCCCAAGGGTTTCACCCCTGTGACATACAAGTGGGTCTACACGCTCAAGAAGAAGGCAGACGACAGTATTGAGCGATACAAGGCTTGCCTTGTGGCTCGGGGATTCTTGCAGCAATACGGTGAAGACTATGAAGAGACATTCAGTCCGGTGGCAAAAATGACTTCAGTTCGGGTTGTGATTGCCTTGGCGACGTGTTGGGGGTGGGAGATTTGGCATCTCGACGTAAATAATGCGTTCTTGTACGGTGAGATTGACAAGGACGTCTTCATAGTCCAGCCGCCAGGCTTCATGTCTGAAGATTTTCCTGACTATGTCTGCAAGTTGAAGAAGGCCCTATATGGGTTGAAGCAAGCACCGAGGGCGTGGTATGGAAAGATAGCAGAATATCTCCTATTTTGTGGGTTTGGTGCTTCAGACTCAGACTCAAGCTTGTTCTTCAAGATGAGCGGGGAGCTTCAAGTCATCGTGCTGCTTTACGTCGACGATATGATCGTGACGGGGAATTCGAAGGAGGAAGTAGCAAAGCTTCACGCCGAGCTATCTATCAGGTTTGAGATGAAGGACTTGGGTGAGCTTCACCATTTCCTTGGACTCGAAGTGCAGAGGAAGGAAGGTGGAGTGCTGGTGTCCCATGCTGGATATGCGGAGCGAATCGTGGAGCGGTTCGGCATGAAGGAAGGGAAGTGCATTTCCACACCTCAAGAGAAGGCCATGAAACTTCGCAAGGATGAGGGGAGGATTCTGGAAGATTCGCTTGTGTTCTGAGCTATGGTTGGGAGCTTGATCTATCTGACGATTACCAGGACGGATATTGCGTATGCAGTTGGCATGGTGAGCCGTTATATTGCGGAACCACGGATGCCTCATCTACTAGCAGCCAAGAATATATTGAAGTATGTCAAGGCGACTTCAGATATGGGTCTTCTTTATAGGAGGGATGCGGGCTTCGAGGTGCATAGGTACATGGATGCTGATTACGGGGGAGATTCAGATGATCAGAAGTCGACATCTGGATACATCTTCATGGCGGGCCCCACGACTATATCATGGTGCAGCAAGAAGCAGGATTCTGTATCGGTCTCCACCACGGAAGCAGAATACAAGGCTTCGGCCCTAGTAGCTCAAGAAGCCATCTGGCTTAGGAGGTTGGTTGGAGACGTCCATAAGGAGGTTCGGGGTCCGACTCTGCTTCGCGGCGACAATGAGAGTGCTCTCAAACTGGTTACTAATCCAGTTTGTCACGCAAGGACCAAGCATATCGAGATCGAGCATCATTTCATTCGTGAGAAGGTGTTGGAGGGGTCTCTTTCGGTCGACCATGTTCGGAGTCAGGACAACATTGCTGACATTTTCACAAAGGCGCTGGCGAAGGGGCCGTTTACTTGGCTAAGGAGTTTACTTGGGCTGTTTTCAACTTCCCACTTCAAGGGGGAGTGTTGAAAATGTTGAAGTGGAAGTTTGTGGAGTTGGCGGTCTGGGGGGAGACCGCGTGGTGTGGTCTGACCGCACGGTCTTGAGGTCTCCTCTGGCAGTCTGACCTTTCTGGTCTAGCTGCGGGCTATTCGGCGTGACCGCCGTTCTTCTGTCCAAGTGTGCCGAGGTGAGGCCGCGAGGCCTGGTCGTGTGACCGCGTGGCGAGCCGTCTTCTGGTCGTTGTAACCGCGCGGTCTGGTGCTTGTGATCGCGTGGTGGGGGGGGGGGGGGCAGCCCGGTCTAGTGGCTGTCTAGTTTCTTAGTGGTGCGCGTGGACTAAGGTCTTCTTAGTCACGCGGTCTCCGGTTTTTTGTTCGCATGGCTGGTCCTTCGGCGATCTGCTGGTATATGCGGTCACAGGTGTTTTTGGTCGACTTGGCGAGTTGTTGTCCCAGTCGGCCTGATGTGTTCGCGATCTCTAGAGGAGGTCGGGTGGCGAGCACAGGTAGTGAGCATCATGACCGGGCGGGTTGTCATGATCGCGCGGCTTCTGTTGAAGTCGGCGAGCTCACTAAGCAGGAGGATCTTTTGCTGATCGCGCGGGTTGAACGGTCTGGTCGCACGGTCAAGGGTAGTGACTCTATCTCATAGGGCGGTGTCTGGATCAGGTCGCCCGCCTATAAATAGGAGTCACTATTGCAGCAAAATCAATCGCACCAAGTGTAAGCTGAGCTCGCGTCCTGTTCTTGCGGTCTCATTTTTGTGACCGGCCGGTTAGCTGATCGAACTTGTTTTGTGCAGCTTCTGCGGATTGTGTGGGTAGCAGCGGTCACCTCCTCTTCTGAAGGTGTCCGGGCAGTCTCGCGGCTTGCAGTGCGGGTTGCTGGAGTTCAGAAGGATCAGTGGAGTTCGGGAGTTCGCGAGGTTCTCAGTTGGTGTTTTTCATGGCGCAGGCAGGCATTTCGGGCGGTCTTGTTTTTTAGCCAAGCGGACTGTCAGGTCGAGCGGTTAGGCGGTCTCGGTTGGCAGACCGCTGGTTATCTTTTCAGTGTGTTTCTTCTCTTCTGTTTTTTTTTGTACTGGCGAAATCATGTCTCGCCATGTATACCTCGCCCTGTAATGAATAATTTTGCTTGATTAATAAAGATTGTGTTTGCTTCATGTGCTTCTGGTTGTTGGCTTGAACTTTGAGTTATACTATTCATACTCACTCCTAGATCTACGAAAAATTTCACATATTATGCATCCCATACTACATAATATGCCTCATATACTTCTTACATGCTTATGAGTGTAGTGTCCATGCTTCAGCCGAGATCTACCGATGACCCATCGCTGGGTGTATGTAATGAAGAACGATTCTCACTAGGTGGTTAACCGGGTCAACCAGACTATCCCAGCAATCCGGGTAGCCTACCTCTGATACCAACTGTCACAACCCGCACTTTCCCATAATTTAATAAATATTATCAGAGCAAGGGGAAAATATGCGTTATGATGCCACGTCATGTAGGGGACATTTACAGACGCTCAGGAAGCCACTACTCATGAAAATTTATAAAAGACATAATTTGTTTGAGTTAAATAGAGGATTTACATTTTTAGCTTATGACAGTGTCCCTCGGTCTAGTGGATCTACTAGTCCACGAGTAGGTATCTATACATACGCAGCGGAAAGATAGTTTCATTTTATCCTACATGAGCATGAAGATTGAACATCCAACAATGATATGCACATCTCTAGATTTAGTATAAGTAAAGAAGGATTTTTTTCTACGATCTTCAAAGTAGATGACAGTTACATAAAATCATGATATGCAAGAATGTCATTTGCTATACATAAAATAACTCATGCAACCTAACATAAAACTTCCCAAAGAGCAAGTATGAACAATAACCAGCAAGTAACATCAAATAAGCTAGCAAGTAATCCAACACTGGAAGACTACAGTTGAAGCAAAGGAACAACTACCACACAACATTGAGAGGAAAGCGGAGCACCGCATCTAACCGCAGCTCTGAAAAATACCAACTCTACCACCCAAACTGCTACTGCTCTGAGCCTGAGACATTCAAATCAAAAGATTGCCTCAGCAAGAAAGCGCAAGTGGCAGCAAGAAATAAAGCAAAGGTTTTCAATAAACAAAGGTTAACAAGAGATCAAAATATCAGATTGCAATAAAATAGCTTTTAACAATTACACAATGATTAGCTTGAAACCGCCCGAGCCAGCTCAATCGAGTGCACTCGGTAAGAGAAATGCCTGCACCAAAAGTAATGGTCATATATATATAAAAATATATTTAAGCACTTGAGACTGATCAACTTGAAAAAAGGGCATCATTTAACGCCGGGCAACACGAGCCTCAGGTGTATGACCCCAAAAAAGGCACTGTGACGGTGGTACAATCCACTAACGCTCACAACCCTAGAAACCAATAGGGGGTACTATGGCGGTGACTCTAGTCCACACAAACCAACAGTCCCGGAACATGGGAACCATGGCGGTGACTCTTAGATCACACAACCAACAGACCCTAGAGAGCAAACATATCTCTCTCCTCCAAAATAACAAACATAGCTCATATAACCAACAGGCCAAATAAAAGAGTGTCAGGCAGGAAAATAGGCTTACATATGGATTTAACCACAATTCATGACGAGAGAATCAGTATGCACATGATTCAGCAATTAATAATTAGATCAACATTTAACTTATAAAAGGTTGAAGATTTCAGCAAGCCGACATCATATAAGACTTGAAGTCAGAACACGACAATGAATAGCTTAACACGAAGGCCAAACACCAGAATAATACGCAACGGTTCATTAGAAAACACTCGGCATGCCAAACTTGACTCCGAACAAACTTCTCATAATAACACGACGAAAGCCACGAAATAACCCCGTAAAAGATCACTTAACAATATGGGACATCTCGACGAATAAAACATAGCTTCATCTAAAGTCTCGCAAATGAATTCAAAACGTGCAACATCATAATTTAAGATACCCAAGGACACCTGGCATAAAGGACTTAAATTATCAATGAAACAATTCGGGATATATGATGAAATCAACAGAGAGACTTATCAAAAGTTGTCAGGAAGACTTAACAAAAGTTGACGAGAAGACATAACAAAAGTCGACGGGAAGCTTCAAAGAAAATTGACTGGAAGAGGGCCCGATCGACGGGACGGGAGCCCGATCGACGGGAGGTCCTGTCGATTCTTACTTAGAAGATCGTCAATTTTTGACTTCCCTGCCCTCTCCCATCGTTCAACGGGACTGGAGGTCAATTTTAACTTAGATTTCACAAAATCTCTTCTAACCACCAAAACATGCTACCAAAACTCAAACCCAACTCCAAAACACCTGAAAAAGCTTTAGAAGAAGAAATAATTACTCACTCTTAGGAATAGCAAACTTTTCTAAACCTAGGGAAGAGAAACAAAACAAGGAAAATGGCTCCAACAAAAGGAAAAGGGCAAGATCGATGGGAGTTCCCGTCGATCAGTGGGAGGTCCCGTCGATCGGCGGGAGTCTCGTCGATACTGACTTAGAAAAACAGATGAAAGAAGTTTTCCTCAGCTAAGGCCAAAGATCGACGGATGGTCCCGCCGATCAACGGGAGGTCCCGTCGATCGACGGGAAGTCTCGTTGATTTTGACTTCAGCACAGCAAAATTCTTATAATTTCCCTTGTTGGAGTTTCTGAGGTGATCTCAAAGCAATCAACAGTTAGTCTTGCTGCCAACGCAATATGAGCCTATAGGGTCGCACATAAAAGCGTTTGGAGAAGTTGGAGAAAGGATTGTGTTGGCCTTACTCATATTGGATATGAGTAGAGGACCAATCCTGTGACAGCTTGGCATTAACTTGAGAATGTCTCAACGGGAAATCGTTTAAAGGGTTTAAACGAATGGATTTATGCTAGACAAATTCGGTTAAAGGGTTTAACCGAACTGTGTCAAATTCGGCTAAAGGGTTTAACCGAATTATGTTGATTCGACTAATGGAATTCGGCTATATCGATTCGGCTAATGTGATTAACTGAATTCGACTAAAGGGTTTAGCCAAAATATATCAGTTCGATGAAATGGTTTCGACGAAATGATATAACAGAATTTATATAATCGAATCGGCTATAACATATAGACGAATTCGTCGAAATGGTTTCGCCGAATCTGAGTCGAATTCGGTTATAGTGATTAGTCAAATTCGGCGAATGTAAATCTGGACAAAAATGTTCTGGTCTGCGGATAGCCTGATTTATGCATTTTAGTATAAAAGGGCTTGCAATTCTAGGTTTACACAAGACTTAATCTTTTCGTGATTTTGACGTGAACGGCCGACCGGAACAGTTCCGCGCGAGGGTCTCGTTCTTCCCGTCCGCCGATCGCCTTCCGCCGTCGCTAGTCGTCGCCATCGGTCGCCGCCTCCCTTGGATCGGATCTAGCAGTCCGTGGGGACGTTGAGAGCATCCTTCTCCGACCTAGTTCTTGTGCGACAAGAAGCTAGGGTTCTCCTTTGCTTGTGTGGACTTCTATAGAGGGATCGATCCATTTCAATTCTTGAAGAACTCAAAGGCAGACTTTCGGATTTCTCTTGGGAGCACCTTGGTTGAGTGTTGACTCAATCCCGCAAAGGTACCTTGTATTTTGATTTGCTTATTCTCTTGAATCATGAAAAACCGCAAGATCCGTTAGCTTCTTTTGGGTTGTTCTTGTTATTTCCGCAGTGCATATGTGATATGTAATCCCGTTCGAGGGCTATAGAAAACCCAACAATGGTATCAGAGCAGGTTGCGGTCAAGTGCGTGTAAATTGGGACATTTAGAAGCGTTCTAAATGCCCTAATTTCTTCTTGGAATATCACATTTGATGTGATTTTGTGTGGTTTCTGGTGGTGGGATTTCAAAACCTTGGAACCCCGCCAGGAACGCATGTGATTGCGTTGCGATTTTCATGTTTCAGAGGTTGTTTCTCCTTTGCAGTAACCGTCCCTCAAAATGGTTTGTGAAACCAAATGTTTAGATTATTGAATCTGACATGAGAGACGAGCTTGTCTACTGCACTTGTGGAGTTGTTATTCATATGTCCAATGCATGTAAATCTGGAGATTTAGAAGTATTCTAAATGCTCAGATTTAGCCCTGTTTTGTCAAAGTGTTGATAGACTGTTTTTGTGCACATCTGGGATGTATCTGGAATGTGAATGCTGTAATTTTATTTTCTGATTGTGCACTGTGATTAAATGTTAATCATGATTAAAATGTTAATCACTTGAAATAAAAATCCCTTATCTAATATTAAGTATTCGGATGCCTTCCGATGGATGACACTCTTCCTGCCTCGATCGATGAAGTGTGGGCTTGCCAAAGCAAGGTGCATTAATCTATCTTGGTAAGGGTGCGAGCGGATAATTGTGATATCCCACTGTCGACATCGGGTCTAACCTAACTAGGTGACCTCAAAGGTTGAGTGCCTAGAGGCATATGGTTGGCATGCTCCATATGATGGATGCGAATAAAGAGTTATTCACCAACCATACAAGAGTTGCATAGTGATGCAATTGACAAATGTTGTCTACCTAAATAACCGCATTATGAGAGGAACGCCAAAGCGGACTCGTGGTGTTGGTGAAATACGGATCTTGTCCACTAAGAGAGTAGCTCGCATAAACTCTCCGAATCGAATTAATGGGTTGTCGATTTGATTAAAAATAGTGGGAGCTCTTTAATAAAAGTACTTATTAAAAAATATATAAAATGTATTTTGAAATATAGTACTAAAATTTTACTTTGCAAAATTCCTTGTAGAATATTCATGGCAAGTGGATCTCACTCCGCCTTGTCCCTGAGAGAGATCCTTGAGAAGGATAAGCTAAATGGGACAAATTTCCTTGACTGGTATAGAAACCTGAGAATTGTTCTTAGGCAAGAGCGCAAGCTCTATGTCTTGGAAGAAGATCCCCCTGAAGAGCCAGCCTCTAATGCACCACGTGCAGATAAAGATACTTATAAGAAGTATGGAGATGACTCCTTGGATGTTGAATGCCTTATGCTCGCGACTATGAACTCTGAGCTTCAGAAGAAACATGAGAACATGAGTTGTTATGAGATGGTTGAGCACCTGAAGAAAATGTTTCAAGGGCAAGCTCGCCAAGAGAGGTTCGATATATCCAGGGCGTTATTTCAGCGTAAGATGGGAGCTCGAGACCCAGTAGGAACTCACGTACTCAAGATGATTGGGTATATATAGAGCCTTGAAAGACTGGGGTTTCCTTTGAGCCAAGAGTTGGCCACTGATCTGATCCTGCAATCGTTGCCGGACAGTTACGAGCAGTTTGTCTTAAATTACAATATGAATGAAATTGACAAGACACTGCCCGAGCTCCTAGGCATGTTAAGAACTACCGAGATCAACATGAAGAAGACCAAGCCTGCTAGCCCCATACTGATGGTGCATGAAGGCAAGAGCAAGGTCAAGGGAACCAAGAAGACTAAGGTAGGACCTAAGTCACATCTTGATCCCAAGTCTTCAGCACTGAAAAAGAAAGGATTGGCTAAGGAAGGGAAGTGCCACCATTGTGGTAAGGCAGGGCACTAGAGGAGGAACTGTCTTCAGTATCTAGAATATCTGCAGAAGAAGAAGGGAAGTATGACTTCCACTTCAGGTATTTTCGTTATTGAAATAAACCTTTTTGCTCCTTCATCCTGGGTATTGCATACCGGATGTGGTTCTCACATTTGTATAAATGTGCAGGAACTGGCAAGGAGAAGAATGCTGGGTAAAGGAGAGGTAGACCTGTGCGTTGGAAATGGAGCAAGAGTTGCTTCCGTTGCAGTAGGATTATATCGTCTTTCTTTGCCCACAGGGCTTGTAATAGAACTAGATAATTGTTATTATGTTTCGGCCATAACTAGAAACATTATTTCTATTTCATGTTTGGACATGATTGGTTTTTCTTTCATAATTAAGAACAATTGTTGTTCTATTTATAAGAATGATGTTTGTTATGGCGTTGCCCAAATGTTTAATGGTTTATATGTTTTGAACTTAGACCATCCGATCTATAACATAGAAAATACTAAAAGACTAAAAACAAATGATTCGAATCCTACGTACCTTTGGCATTGTCATTTAGGCCATATAAATGAGAAACACATATCCAAGCTCCATTAAGATGGACTACTGGACTCATTTGATTATGAATCATTTGAGAAATGCGAGTCATGTTTATTAGGCAAGATGACGAAAGCTCCTTTCACTAGTCGTAATGAGAGGGCTAATGATCTCTTGGGTATAATACATAGTGATGTATGCAGACCCATGAGTTATATGGCTAGAGGTGGGTTCTACTACTTCGTTACATTTACTGATGATTTCAGTAGATTCGGATACGTGTTTCTTATGAAGAACAAATACGAGACCTTTGAAAAGTTCAAAGTGTTTAAGAATGAAGTAGAAAACCAACTGGAAAAAAGGATAAAAGCACTCCGATCTGATCGAGGTGGCGAATATCTGAGTCATGAGTTTCGTGATCATCTGAAAGAGTGTGGTATTGTATCACAGCTAACTCCACCCGGAACACCTCAACATAATGGTTTTTCTGAGAGGAGGAATCGTACCTTGTTAGACATGGTGCGATCGATGATGAGTCATGCAGATTTGCCCGTTTCCTTTTGGGGTTTTGCTTTAGAGACTACTGCTTTCACACTAAATCGAGTTCCAACGAAAATGGTTCTAAAGACACCATATGAGATATGGACTGGGAAGCGTCCTAGTATGTCGTTCATCAAGATTTGGGGCTGTGAGGCATACGCGCGATGTCAAATGCCTGACAAGCTGGAAACCAAATCGGATAAATGTTATCTAGTGGGGTATCCTAAGGAAACCAAAGGATACTACTTCTACTTACCGTCTGAGGGCAAAGTGTTTGTCACAAGAACTGGTGTCTTTTTGGAGAAAGAGTTCTTATCCAGAAAGACTGCAAAGGTAGAACTTGAAGAAGTTCAAGTGCCACAAACAATGAACGAACCAGAATTGGAACCTGAGCAAGGACTACAAGAAGTTGTAGCTGGAGAGCCTGCTCAAGAAACACAAGTCCTACGTAGATCTGGTAGACCAAGATTTGAGTCTGAGAGATATGGATTTCTCATGACTCAAATAGGTAATGTGTTGCTTATGGATCATGATGATGAGCCTGCAACCTTCCAAGAGGCTATGAATGGACCAGACTCCGAGAAGTGGCTTGAGGCCATGAAATCTGAAATGGACTCCATGTACACAAACCAAGTTTGGACCTTGGTGGAACCACCTGAAGGGGTACGACCCATAGGGTGCAAGTGGGTCTACAAGAAGAAGACCGACATGGATGGGAATGTACAGACATTCAAAGGCCGGCTGGTGGCTAAAGGTTTCAGGCAAATTCATGGTGTTGACTATGATGAAACCTTTTCCCCTGTAGCAATGGTCAAGTCCATCAGAATTCTACTTGCTATTGCTATGTATTATGACTACGAGATCTGACAAATGGATGTCAAAACGGCTTTCCTTAATGGAAACCTCATTGAGGAAGTGTATATGACACAACCCGAGGGTTTTGTATCTCCAGATGAAGCCACTAAAATATGCAAGTTGAATCGATCCATTTATGGATTGAAAAAAGCTTCTCGAAGTTGGAATCTGCGTTTTGATGAGAAGATCAAAGAGTTTGGTTTCATCAAGAACGAAGATGAGCCTTGTGTTTACAAGAAGATTAGTGAGAGCATTGTTGACTTCCTGATATTGTATGTAGATGACATACTGCTGATCGGGAATGACATTCCGATCCCACAAGTTGTTAAGAACAACCTAGGGAAGTGCTTTTCTATGAAAGACTTGGGTGAAGCGACTTACATACTTGGTATTAAGATCTATAGAGATAGATCGAAGAAGTTGCTGGGTTTGACCCAGAGTACATACATTGATAAGGTGTTGAAACGGTTCAACATGCTTGAGTCCAAGAAAGGATTCTTACCCATATCACATGGTGTGAGTCTCTCTAAGGACCGGTATCCTAAATCTTTGGAAGATAAGGACCGCATGAAGATGATTCCATATGCTTCGACAATTGGATCAATCAAGTACGCAATGTTATGTACTCGACCCGATGTCTCATATTCTTTAAGCATGACTAGCAGGTAACAGTCTGATCTGGGTGATGGTCACGGGATCACAGTCAATAATATCCTAAAGTACTTGAGAAGGACTAAGGATACATTCTTGGTGTTTTGTGGAGAGGAAGAGCTCGTTGTAAAGGGTTACACGGATGCAAGCTTCCAGACTGACAGAGATGACTCAAAGTCACAGTCAGGTTTTGTGTTTTGCCTTAATGGAGGAGCTGTATGCTGGAAGAGTTCCAAGCAAGAGACAGTTGTTGATTCTACAACTGAGGCCGAGTATATCGCTGCAGCGAATGTGGCGAAGGAGGCTGTATGGATTAGGAAATTCATCAGCGAGCTTGATGTAGTTCCCATCATTGTTGCTCCCGTAGTTCTCTACTGTGACAACAATGGTGCAATTGCACAAGCTAAGGATCCTAGATCTCATCAGCGCTCCAAGCACATACTTCGGCGCTTCCATCTTATTCAAGAGATTGTCGATCGAGGAGATGTGAGCATATGCAGAGTACCGACTGAAGAAAATATAGCGGATCCACTGACAAAGCCTCTTGCGCAAAAGAAGCATGATGGTCATGTTAGATCAATGGGTATTAGATACCTGAATGATTATCTTTAGTGGGAGCCTTGTGGATTGCATATTTGTTGGTTGTTTGTTCATTGGATGAATTGTAAAATGTACTATGTATTTCATTTTATATTTATGGCAAGTTCTTTTATTATGTCATTTATATCTGTCTGATAAGATTAATTAGCATAATAAATTCCCTTAGAGTGTTTGCTTCCATAGGAATTCAATTACGTGACTTGAATGTGAGAGCCTATGTTAAGAAGCTTCATTCTTAAATGGTCCCTGGTCGAGGTATCATCCTAGAAATTTAGGGAGAGGATGAGACCATTAGACTAGCATGTGCGTTGACTGATGACCGGTTCTCACAGGTCATGATATTGTGATATCAAGTCATCACATGGGTACTTGTTAAGAACAAGTTGTACTGGACAGACCCCCCGTGAGACTACATTGTGGATTGTTATATGAACGTGTCACAAGTAGGTCTCAAGTGACAATGGTGTTTGTGGTCCTTTGACCTGAAGTCATAACATTCATTAGGTGAGGAAGAGCGTACTTTGATGCCATCTAAAGTCTTCTCTTGAGAAAGGTTGACGATAAGGGTGGTTGTTGGGTATGTTACGAATCATTTGGATGTTTGTGTGTGAGCAGAAATGGGATTTGTCCTCCTGTATGACAGGAGTTACATCCATGGGCCCCCTTGATGGAATGAGACTGAGAAATGCATGTCCATGCTTGGTTGAGTCAATATATGATATTGAGCTCACTAGTTTTAGACAGTCTATTCTAGATCATGAAATTGGGATTGAACAATTATGAGGGTGACACAGTCCATACCTCTAGTTCTATCCGGATGTAAAGGACAAAGGGACATGACAACACTGATACATTGGTCATGACAGGCTTGTTGAGTTATGAACTCTTATTGCTTGGGTAGCAATCATGTATTGCTAGATGCCGCTCATTATTTGTGAGACTTTTGTTGATACTTTGTGATCAAGTGGGAGACTGTTGGAGTTTCTGAGGTGATCTCAAAGCAATCAACAGTTAGTCTTGCTGCGAACGCAATATGAGCCTATAGGGTCGCACATAAAAGCGTTTGGAGAAGTTGGAGAAAGGATTGTGTTGGCCTTACTCATATTGGATATGAGTAGAGGACCAATCCTGTGACTCCTTGGCATTAACTTGAGAATGTCTCAACGGGAAATCGTTTAAAGGGTTTAAACGAATGGCTTTATGCTAGACAAATTCGGGTAAAGGGTTTAACCGAACTGTGTCAAATTCGACTAAAGGGTTTAACCGAATTATACTGATTCGACTAATGGAATTCGGCTATATCGATTCGGCTAATGTGATTAACCGAATTCGACTAAAGGGTTTAGCCGAAATATATCAGTTCGACGAAATGGTTTCGACGAAATGATATAACCGAATTTATATAGTCGAATCGGCTATAGCATATAGACGAATTCGTCGAAATGGTTTCTCCGAATCTGAGTTGAATTCGGTTATAGTGATTAGTCGAATTGGGCGAATGTAAATCTGGACAGAAATGTTCTGGTATGCGGATAGCCTGATTTATGCGTTTTAGTATAAAAGGGCTTGCAATTCTAGTGAAAGTGCACAGTTAACCTCACTAGAATTCTCTAGATGGGGGGTGAATAAAGATTAAAAAAAATATTTTGTGCAATGTTAATATATATATATATGTGTATGATCATAGATTATAGCTTCCCACACACCAACAAGAATTAAACAAATAAAGAAAGTAAATGCAAGAAAAGAAATCACAGCACAAAATAAGAAAATATAGTGGTTCCTCAAACTTTGGGTAGTCCACTCTTCTACCCCCTTGGTAGGAATTCACTATCTTGCACTGAGTCTTTTGATAAGGAGACTCTTAGAACCACCCTGAGTCTTTTGACAAGGAGACTCTTAGAACCAACTGAGTCTTTTGAAAAGGAGACTCTTAGAACCAGTACACTGAATTTTTTGAAGAGAGATTCTAAAAACTCTCTTACAATGTTTAAGTAAAAATAAGAAAGAAGAAAGAAATAAGAACAAAAATGAATCTTCTTCCTAGCAAGAAGATTGGAAGCACAAGAAGTGAATTAAATCTTTCTTCTATAGAGAGAAGAAGATTTGTAACTTTTCTCTCTTATGTGAGAGCTATCAGAATTTGCAGCAGGGTGACTTCAGAAGCAGAGGAAGAAGAATGCTTGAATATTGCTGCAGGACTATTTCTCAATTCTCTCTTTTTCACTTGGGAGCTTTTCCTCTTTTCAAATGTAAAAATGTTGAATCACTTCACTACTTCTTCTGCCGACCTCCTCTTTATTTATAGCTCTGTTTCAATCAAATAATACTAAAGGAGAGTAATCAATTAGCAGACAGAGTATTAGAAAGAAATAAATATTTCCATAATAACATTTTCAGTAGAAGGAAAGAATGAATCCCGATTTCAAATGATATCCAAAATAGAGTTAATCAGATTAGCCAAGAATCAAATAGAAGGAAAGAATGATTCAGAACGGCTATAAAATATTAACATTATTCCATACAAATCAGATCAACTGAAAGAAGGAAAGAGATCTGGCGCATATTTAGATCTGTCACATAAATCGACATGCGTCGATTACCATTCGACGCAAGCATCGAATACATCCTGTCTGGACGTCGAGAGGAGAATAAGGAAGATGCGTCGACTACATCTGATGCGTCGACTAGAAATCAGAGTAACGTCGACAACACATACGTCGAAATCTTCCTAAAGTTACTTCGACTCAATCTGAAGGAAACGTCGACTTCATTTCGACGTTGCGTTGAATAGTATTCGACGCATATTTACTTAGCCTTATTTTTCATTTTTAGAATTCTTCTTTAACTTATTTTTAGGGTTAAGAGAAATCATTTTCCCAACAATCTCCCCCTATTTGTCTTAACCCTATTTAGAAGGAAATTGTACTAGCATATAATTAACCCAGCACAGCATTTGTAAGGATAAGAAATAATTTAAATAATCAGAAGAGAAATTGGAATAAGAAAGCATATGACAAGTATTTGTCTTTCACAAAAATTTAAACCAGAAACTTCTTTTTGTACATGAAGTTGACAAAAGCAGAATAAAGTTTCCTAGATAAGTTTTCAATAGCATCAAGAATGTAGCCCCTGACTCTATCAGGTCGTTCCTGGACATTCCTGATGATTGTATGCAGTTTTTCCAATAGTTTATCACCATCAGGGATTGTGTCATTTATGGAGTAGCCTTTGCTGATGATGATTGCTGCCTTTTCATCAATCATCTCAATTGTAATGTTTTGAACTTTCTTTTCAGTAGGCTTGATCTCAGGTGGTCCCTTGTTATCAACCTTGGGCCTATATTTTGTTTTCTTTTCTGATTGCTGCTTCTCTGGAATGTTAGCCATTTTTCCTTTCCCTTTCCAGGGTGAGGCATGCCACTTGTCTAATTTTATAGGTCTGTTGGGCTTCTTGTAGGGAATGTAAGTATCTTCTGTACACCCTACACCCTTCTTGTGTTTTTGACCTTTATCTAGGATGATCCCTGCCTGAGGGTTTTTCTTTTGATAAGCTTCAATATCAAACAACTTCTTTGGAATTCTGATAGAAGATTCAAGAAGAATTGGTTCTTTAGTCATTCCCTTGTTGATCTTTTCCATCCAGGCATTCCTTTTATCTTCCACTTCTTTCCTAGCTGCTTCATATTCATACAGTTCTCTTTCTCGTATCTCTTCATGCCTCTTTTCCATGTCAGGGTCATGGTACTCCTTCACAGGGCTGTTAGGAGTGATAATAGGTATCTTTTCAAATCTTTTTATTTGCTCACATGCTTTTCTATACTTCCTTTCTTTTGCATACTCTCTCCTTTCTTCTTTGGAGAAGTTTTGCCAGTAGGGAATGGCTTCTCTTTTCCTTTTCATCTGTCCTCCTGAACTTTGCCTAGGTAGGATTTGTTTGGAGAAGCTTGCCACTTGTGGAGGTAGAGGTAGCAGAGGAGGTAGAGAAGAAGGTTGAAGTGGAGGTAGAGGTAGAGGTGGAGATGAAGGAGAGTGAGTTTTCTCTTTGGGTGGAGAGGGAACAATATCAAGAAGAGGAGTCTGTTCTACAATAGAAGGCAGAATGACTTCAGGTAGAATGATCTCTGCTGAGGGATGATTGTCTCCTCCAAGCTCTTTTGTAGGGATGTCCTCAAGTAGAGGTGTCTTCAGCTTGATGTAACTGGCAGAGAAGCCAGGGGAGTGATGTTGAAGTTCCTCCTCACATAAGGGTGCATCAATCCATATCTGTCCATTCCAATCATCAGAGGTGACTGCTTCTTCCTCCCCCTGGATTTCTGGGTTCTTTACTACAAGAATCTCCCCCTGGTTATATGGATTATCAACTCTGAATGCTGAATCCACAGCATGCTCCCCTTCAGTGTTGTAAGAGGAGGATTCACCAAAATGTTTGATGAAGGTGTAGTCAGAGTGATTTGAGAGGAGTGGAGCCTATAATGGAATTGGAGTAATAGTTAGAGAGAATACTTAAAGTTGGAAAGAAGAGAGTTAAACCTGAGCTTTAAGTGAGATCAAAGACCTGGCAAGAGGGGTTTCTGGAGCAACTCTCCCCCTGGTTTATATTTTTCAGGAAGGATGTAAACCTTTGTGGCGACAGAGGTTCTTCTCGAAGAAGAGCATGAAGCTCAAGAAGAGAGGCAGATAGGGTGGCCAATTTGGCTTCACAGGTGGTGATCATATTGGCACATTCATTGGAGAAGTTGGTTAGACGTGTCTGGAAGTCGGTGAGAAGATTTTCCAGAGCATCGTTCATCGCTTTGATAAGGGCAGTTTGAACAGGAGTAGGCGCCATTGATGCAGAAAGAGAGAGAGATGGAAGACAAAGTTTTGGCGGGTTCAAAAAGGTATATGTTATGAAATAAGAAGTATTATTTAAAGAACATGAAACGTCGAGAAAGGAAACAGAAATCAAGGTAATCCAATCGTCAGAAGAGGAAGTAAGGATTTGATTCTAATTTTAACCTGAAGTCGTCGTTACGTCGAATGGATGTCGACGTTTGCGTCGATATATAGTCGGCGCTCTGTGGAGATTGGCCAGCCTGGAGCTCTATCGACGTGATCATAGTAATTCGTCGATATGAATTCGACGGTGCGTCGATAAAAGATCGACGTAACTTTGTCTGATTGAAATTGGTGTCAGCGTCGAGTTTGTCTCGACGGAGCGTCGATATGTATTCGACGCATCTGCAAGAAGTTTTCTTAGATTGTCTGATTCCTTTAGAGTTCCCTAACAATGGTGTTTACAAGCTTCCATCAAGCATTCCTAAGGTGTTTATGAAGTAGTTGTGCTTGGTTTCATCCAAGGGTTTTATAAAAATGTCTGCTCTTTGACTTTCTGTGGGTATATATTCTAAGGTTATCTTACCTTTTTCAACATTGTCTCTAAGGAAGTGATGTCTGATCTCTATGTGTTTGGTTCTACTATGAAGGACTGGGTTAGATGCTATAGATATAGCACTAGAGCTATCACACTAAATCTTAGAGTTATTGACTTCCAGTTTGTAGTCAAGAAGCTGATTTTGCATCCACAAGAGTTGTGAACAACAGCTCCCAGCAGCTATATATTCAGCCTCTGCTGTTGAGGTTGAGATTGAGGTTTGTTTCTTACTAAACCATGAGATTAATCTGTCACCTAGGAATTGGCAAGTGCCAGATGTGCTTTTTCTATCAACCATACATCCAGCATAGTCTGCATCTGAGAAACCTATTAATTCAAAGTTGGTTTCTGCTGAATACCATAGACCTAGTTCAGGAGTTCCCTTTAGGTATCTAAGAATCCTTTTTACAGAGGTGAGATGGGATTCCTTTGGTTCAACCTGAAATCTAGCACATATGCAAGTTGCAAACATAATGTCAGGTCTGCTAGCAGTGAGATATATAAGGGATCCTATGATTGCCCTATATGTCTTTTGATCTATTGATTTTCCCTTGCCATCTTTTTCTATAATGGCATTTGTTGCCATGGGAGTTTTCATAGAGGAGGATGATTCAATATCAAACTTTTTGATTAGCTCTTTAGTGTACTTTGATTGTGAGATAAAGATTCCTTCACTACTTTGTTTTACTTGTAATCCTAAGAAATATGAGAGTTCTCCCATACTACTCATTTCAAATTTAGATTGCATGAGATTAGCAAATCTTTTACACAGTTTAGGATGTGTTGAGCTAAAGATGATATCATCTACATATATTTGAACAAGAAGAAGTTAGTTTTTATGGGTTTTAGTAAAGAGTGTCTTGTCTACTTTTCCTCTTTCAAAGGAATTTTCCAAAAGAAAGTTAGAGAGAGTTTCATACCAAGCTCTAGGAGCTTGCTTAAGACCATATAGTGCTTTGTTGAGTTTATAAACAAAGTTAGGAGAGGAGGGATTAACAAAACCTGGTGGTTGCTCCACATATACCTCTTCTTGAAGGTCACCATTCAGAAAAGCACTCTTGACATCCATCTGATATACTTTCATCTTCATGAAAGCTGCATAGGCAAGAAAGAGCCTAATTGCTTCCAGTCTGGCTACTGGAGCAAAGGTTTGATTGTAGTCTATTCCTTCTTCTTGTCTATATCCTTGTGCTACAAGTCTTGCCTTGTTCCTGACAATTACTCCAGTGGAATCTAATTTGTTTCTATATACCCATTTTGTGCCAATCACTGGGTAGTTTCTTGGTCTTTCCACTAAATTCCATACTTTGTTTCTTTCAAATTGGCCTAGTTCTTCTTGCATGGCCATAATCTAGTGAGGATCACAATTTGCTTCCTCAAACTTCTTTGGTTCAACTTGTGATAGGAAGCATTGGAGCACCATCCCTGTGGAGACCTGGTGTCTTGTTCTTACTCCTGTATTGGGGTCTCCAATTACTTGAGTTTGTGGATGATCCTTCAAATTGATCCCTGTTCTGCTTGAACTTGTCAGTTGTTCTTCTTCTTCATTCTCAATGAGATCATTGTTCAATTGTTCTTCCTGAACCATGTTCTCTTGTGGAAATGGGTCTTGAATGCTCTTTTCTGAGGTTTCTTGTTCAGACTCCTCACTTGGTTCCTCTAACTGGTTTTCCTTTCCATTATCTGTGTTCTCTAGAGCTAGTTGCTCAAGCTGGGTTTCTATGTTGTTGTTTTCCTGTGGAAAAGAACTGGTGGGAGTCTCCTCCCCCTTAAGTAGCATGTTAGTTTCATCAAATACAATGTGCATGGATTCTTCAATTTTAAGAGTTCTTCTATTGTAGCACTTATAGGCTTTACTAGATGATGAGTATCCTAGAAATATTCCATCATCAGACTTCTTGTCAAATTTGGCAAGATGATCTTTCCCATTGTTTAGAATAAAGCAAGCACATCCAAAATTTTTAAAATATTTAACAGTGGGTGTTTTATTTTTCAGGAGCTCATATGGAGTCTTTGATTTAGTTTTGTGTATGAGGCTTCTATTTAGAACATAGTTTGCAGTGTTGACTGCTTCAGCCCAAAAGGTTTTTGGTAATCCTGATTCTGCAAGCAGGGTCCTTCCTGATTCTATTAAGGTTCTATTCTTCCTCTCAGCAACTCCATTTTGTTGAGGAGTTCTAGGTGCTGAGAAGCTTTGTTTAATACCTTTTTCCTCACAGAAACTACAAATCATCTGATTCTCAAATTCAGTACCATGATCACTTCTTATAATTGAAACATTGGAGTTGAACTCAGATTGAATCTGTTTTATGAATTTTGAGAGAATTTTATGGGTTTCAGATTTAACCCTTAGAAAGAATACCCAGCTAAACCTAGAATAATCATCAACAATAACCAAGGTATAGGATTTTCCACCTAAGCTCTGAGTGGATATGGGACCAAAGAGATCCATGTGTAGTAAGTATAGGGCCCTGGGAGAGTCATCCTTACCAATGGGTTTGAAAGATGATTTGGTCTGTTTTCCCAGTTGGCAAGGTCTGCATGGAGAATCCTTAGAGTACCTACCCTTTGGTAAACCTCTGACTAGGTTATTCTTTGCTAGTTTACTAATAGTTTTGTAGTTTAGATGACCTAGTCTCCTATGCCATAGTTCATTTTTATCTATGATATTGTTGAATAAGCAAACTTCTGTGGGTGAAGAGCTAAAGTCCACTACATATACTTTTCCTTTTCTAGTTCCATTTAGTACTATAGCACCAGTCTTGATATCAATAATATGGCAGAATAGTGTGGTGAATTTTACCTCATACCTACCATTTTCACATATCTGACTTATACTTATCAGATTGTGCTTTAGTCCTTTGACTACTGCCACATTCTTGAAGGTGACTTTCCCTTCTTTGAAATCTCCAAAGCCCTTGGTTTGGCCACAGCTAGAATCTCCAAAGGTTACTGATGGTCCAAGTCTATCCTCAAAGTTGATTAATAGGTTTTTGCATCCTGTCATGTGCATAGAGCATCCACTGTCCAAGTACCACACCATCCTGGAGATGTGATACATCTGCACATAAAATTTTAAACATTAGTTTGGACCCTGCTAAGCTGGGGTCCCTTCCTCTCATTAGTAAAAGATTTAATAAAAGAATATGTGGGTCTTTCAGGATATCCTTCCTTCTTATGGGGTACTGGCTTATCATACCAATCTTCTTGGATGATATCACAGAAATAATGTTTATAATAGAAGGACATGGATTGAGAGGCCTGTTTGGAAACAGAAAATTTTCTGTCTGATTTATTGCGTCGATAGGGTTTCGACGTAGACTTATGGTTGCGTCGATATGAATTCGACGCTTTCTTCATTCTGAGTTTATTTTCAGTCGAAGCATGAGAGAGGTTGCGTTGAGTAGAAGTCGACGCATTTTGGTGTAAGCGTCGATTAGAACTTGACACACGTTGGTAAGAATTCGACGCATGTTCAAATTTTTGTGAGGATATTTTCCTAAGATTCCTTTATCTGTAATGGGATTAGGTTTATTAAAACAGTGGTTATTTCAGGGCTTTCTTGTGATATTTCTCTTGTTAGATAATTCTCCCTGGTGAAGTGAATTGGATGTTTCCAGACAGATTTGCTAGATGTTTGAGGTTTAGATGCTTCATTAGTATTCTGACTTATCTGTCTAAATCTATTAGTGAGATTCTCAGACATATTTTTGAGCTTCTGACCTCTTCCATTTAGAGAGTCTTCAAAGACTTTAGCCTTTGCAAGCTCCTTCCTTAGTGTTAGATTTTCTGAATAGATTTTGTCTAATTCCTCTTCTGAGAGTTCTAGATTGAGCTTATAATTTTTATGATGTGTATTTACCTGTTTGAGATTTTTTAATTCAATTCTTAATTCTTTTACTTCTTTTTCAGATTTGATTAGATCTAAACAGAATTCCTTGAAACTTTGTTTGAAATTAGTAGAAGAGAAATCTATATTATCAAGTATATTTACCATAGATGTATCAATAGGCTTCTCAGTGGCCATCAGACAGGTTTCCTCTTGCTTGACCCTTGCTGATCATTATCTGATGAGGTACTTCCTTTAGATTCTGAATCACTCCAAGATTGAGCAATGAATCCTTTTTCTTTCTTCTTCTTTTTCTTTAGATCTGTTCTTTTTAGATCCTTCTTATTGTTGATCTCTTTAGGACATTCAGGTGCAATGTGTCCAGGTTTCCTGCAAGAGTAGCATATAATCTCTTTAGTAGGTGTTTTATTATACCTGGTTTTTGAGTCTCTTCCTCTGGATCCTTCTGTTTTGATCCACTTCTTGAACCTTCTGGCCAGTAGACTGATCAGCTCCTCATCACTTGTAGAGGGTTCTCCTTCAACAGCCTTCAAAGCAATACTCTTTTCTTTTGGGAGTGGAGGAGCCTTTTCGTTCTCTTCTTTCTCAGCCCTTGTTTTCAACAGTTGTTCATAGGATTTTAATTTACCCAATACGACATCTGTTGAGATTTCTTTTTGACTTCTGGAGTCTTTGATTGGCCAGATTCTTGAATCCCAAGAGCTAGGGAAGCAAGTCAGCAATTTGTCATTTATCTCAGTAAGAGATATGTCCTTCTCAAGTGTTCTCAATTCATTGACTATGAGGCTGAATCTTGAATACATGTCAGCAACACTTTCACTTTCTTTCTTTTGGAAGTTTTCATATTGGGAGATGAGTAGTGCCTTTCTGTCCTTTTTCTCATCAGCACTTCCCTCAACCATTTTGGTGAGAGCTTCCCATACTTCCTTAGCTGACTCACACTCAACAATCTTTTGGAAGATTTCATCTGAGAGAGTTGAAACTAGGATATTCATAGCCTTGGCATCATATGCTTGGGCTTTCTTTTCCTCTTCTGTCCATTATGCCTTTGGAGCAAATGTTTCAGTTGCTTTTCCACTTGAATCCTTTTTGAATGGCTTGGGGGGACCTGTCATGACAACATTAAATAATTCATCATCAATAGAGTTTAAATAGATTCTAATTCTTGTTTTCCAAAGTGCAAACTTTTCAAGGTTGCAAATTGGTGGTCTGGTGGAAGCATAATCTTTGATTTGTGCCATGAAAATAATTTAAAAAATATATATATATAAAAACAAGAGGTAGGATCTTTTTGATCAAGGAGTTAACCTTGTTGAAACCGATTTCTCGGTCTCTTGTGGAGCTCTGGGCCCTCACCAAAATGAGAGGCAGCTAGCCCTTACCGGTCCCTCGGGAGAGGTAAGGCCGACGATTCGAGCAAAGAACAAAGACCCTAGTCTCAGCGAGGAGGTCCCTCCACTAACCCGGAAGATCGTTGAGCGCTTCCCCTCCCAAGCCCAAAGCTAAGACTCGGGCACCTTGGAGAGCTAGAGAGCCCAAACCAAAGCGACCTAGGGAGAGAAGAGCTCAAAGATAATGAACCTCCTCCTCCAAGGTGCCCTTTGAGGTCTATTTATAGATTTTAGTTTTGTGGTCTGTCAATAACCAAATCCCGCTGTCCATTCTCACTATCCGCACACCGGATTGGTCTGCCAACAGCCAAACTCCGCTGTTTGGAGAGGCTAAACGCAGACCACCGGGGGCCTCTTGGTAAAAATCCCTTCCTGGACTTTTACGGGGCGAGCCAGCCCACTTCGCGACCTCCCTCGCGAGTGGAGCTCGCGAGCCTCGGGGTCGGCGAACCCCAGAGGTATTATCGGCACATTATATGGCTCGCTCGCCCGCACTACCTCGGCGAGTCCCCGGATGACTTTCTGCTCTCCCTCTAGGCGGGCTCGCCTAGAGAAATCCTTCCTCGAATGGTTGGGCTCGCCAATAGCGACCCGGCCAAGCCGACCTCCCTCGCGAGTGGAGCTCGCGAGCCTCTGGGTCGGCGAACCCCAGGATGGCTATCCGCACCCCAAAATGGCTAACTGTACCCCAAAATGGCTAACTGTACCCCGAAGTTCCGGGCTCGCTCGCCTGCGCAGTCTCTTGCTCTTCCTTGGCCTGCCTCGCCGGAGTTCAGGGTTCGACCCTCTTGGCTCGCCTCCTCGAGCGCGAGCTGCTGATTTCTTCCTGGCGAATATCGGGGTTGTACACAATCCCCGCTCTTCGCGAAGACTAATGTCCTCGCGAAGAATCGTCCAACCACGGATATTCGACCGCCCCCAGATGACCTGTCTGGAATCTTTGGTGGGACCCACCATGCAGGTTATAAATACCGTCCCGAACCCCCACCGGTGCGCGTCGCTTCTTTTCCTTCCTTTCTTGTCTTAGCTGTCGGGAGATGCCGATTTCCGAAGAAGCAGAGGCTCGCCTGAGGGCGTTGAGAGCCGGCGGGCTACCTTCCACGACCAAGGTACCCGCCTGGATGAGCCGGCCGCCCCCCGCCCAGTCGCCAAAAGTCAAGAAGGCGAAAGCAGTCCGCCTCTCTGGGGACGACTCCGTGGTGCTGGACTCCTCTCCGGACGATCGCCGCCCCGAGAAGGTATGAGTTATTCGAATTCACGCCGATAAGTTGCTCTTCATTCTTTTCTCCTCGCAGGATACTTTGCCGAGCGAGATCGTTGAGGAGCGTGCTGAGGGGTCTCGGAAAAGCCAGCAGGTGGACACGAACCTCGCTGGGAAAGACACCACCGGTACGATCTGGATCTCGCATGCCGTAATACTTACGTCAACCCTATATGATCTCCGTTACCCTTTTCTTACAGTCTCGCCCCTGAAATCCCCGATCCGCCCGTCGTCGCGGCCTCCATCTCCGCCGCCTCCAGGTAGGATCGCTGACCATCCCGAGTTCCAGCTCCTGACGAGCGAGGAGACCGGTGGCTCCGCCCCTCCGAAGATTCTCCCGACCAATAGCACGGCTTATCCTGCCGGCCTGGGCAAGTCTCTTTACCCCCATTATGGAAACGTGTTCCAGGGCCGTCCTTCGGGTTCTCGCCCCCTCTCGGTAAGCGTTATGGCCTCGCCGACCTCCTGCGTGACCTCGTACTCATTATCTGACGTGAGATCTTGCAGATAATGCCGAGAATCCGCATACCGATTCTGAACTAGGCGACGACGAGGTGTCCCCCCTTCCTGATCAGGTGGAGGAATTTTTAGGTGATCCGCGTGATCCCGAGACGATGAAACAGCGAGCCGCGGAACTCTTGAGGAAGCATGGGCGAATGCTGATGGACCTCAATATGCAAGCGAGGCGGGATAGGGAAGCCGCGGAGGATAGGCACGCGGTCCTGATGGAGGAGTGTGCGAGGCTCCGGCAAGCGAGACACCGCGATCAGGATGAGGTCGCCACGACGCCGGAGGTACACATAGCGAGGATGAGGGACTACGCCTACCTCACGGATCGGGAGGGTCGCCTGGCGGAGGAATATTATAATTCTAGGGCACCGCCGAGGTCAGGGTCGCGGGGTGGTGGCCGGTGGAAATGGCTCCCCCACGATTCTCGCTAACTGCTTTGTTGTGCTCTTATTATCATTAATGGGTATTGCCGTTTTAGACAATCTCTCCATGGCTCGCAACTCGCATCTTTGCCACTTATATGTTGGCTTTATTTCTTCTGACAATTATTACTAGCTTTTTATTGTTTCTCACTTGGTGCTAGCGAGTCTTTCATTTTCACGTTATATTGTGCTTGGGCGGACCCTCTATTCTCGCCAAATTTATCTCTCGAAAGTGTCGTTCGTACTAACCTCGCAGGTTTCTTTTTCTCGCCCGCGGACATGACGTGATGTTTTTGTTGATACTTGTGCTCGCTGACGCTTGGACTTCTTCCCGCCTTTTTGTTTTGGCTATAAATAGGTGGTCTTTATTGAGCCAACCACCGCATTTATTCTCGATCTTCTTCTCCTTCTGCTGCAGAGCTCTCGCTCTTTCTCGTTCTCGCGTTCTTCCCCTTCTTGCAGATCTTCCAGATGGGTGGCGACGCAGAGTCAGAGGGTCGGCGGAGGGTCGCGAAGGCCTTTGCCGAACACAGCTTCTTCTCCTGCAATCTGACCGACGAAGAATACTTTAGCGCGATCGCTGATTTCGTTCTCCCCCCGTTCGAGGCACGCCGCCCTAGCGAGGACGACGTGATCAATGACCCGTTGGTCGACGAGTTGGCCATCCCTATCGCCCACTTCGCGGTCGGTCTGCGCCTTCCTTTGTGGCCAGAAGTTCGCCAGGTAACAATCATTCTTGTTTGTTGTTTATTTTGCCACTCGAGCCTCGCTCGCCGCGTGGATTGATCTTGTTCTCGCTACCTGTTAGGTGCTTAAGCATTATGGCGTGGTTCCCGGCCAGCTCACACCTTCGCCTGCTACCTCCGCGAGGAGTGGATTGATCTTGTCATCGCCTTCGCCTGCTACCTCCGCGAGGAGCGGATAGAGTTCAGCCTTCCTGTCTTCCGGAAGCTGTTCTCCTTCCGCGCCTACAAAGATGGGACAGCTTATTTCGTGGGCACAGGCCCGAAAGTGGTTGAGACCGTCAACAAGGCCCACTTCTGGGCCCAAAAGTTTGTCGTCGTCAAGGGGAACTTCGGCAACATTCCCTTATCGCCGATTCAACATAGCGAGACCATCTATCGGCCCACCGCCCTCGGCGGCCATGACGCCCTCCTCCATCAGTTCTTCTGTAAGAAGAACTTCGAGGTCGTTTACCTCCGCCGCAACCTAGACTCGCTGCTTCCGGTCCTCGCCGGAGAAGGTATAGATCTCTGTCTAACCTATTCGTCTCAATTCGCAAGCCTATCGTACTCATCCCTATGATTCTGTTTTTAGGCGAGCGAGATCTCCCCCTCCATCCACCTTACGCGAGCAACCGGAAGACCGATGCCACAATGGCTCTCGCTACCATGGGGGCGGAAGCCTGCCGAGGAGACGTCACCCCGACCGAGCCCTCCTCCCACAAGAGATCGGGGGCCTCCGACAGTCATGGTGCCGTCCCGAAGTCTCCGCCAAAAAAGAAAAGCAAGAAAAGCGCGGCCTCGCTCGCTTCGTCGAAAGGTAAGGAAACTCGCGAGGCTGCCTTCAACGAGTTCGACCTTACTGGCCTTTCGGAGGGCGAGGACGAAGATCATGGCCAGGAGGCGGTCAGGGCCTCGGTCCTCCCCATCCCGGTGAACCATTATAAATTCGGGCTCGGCCAGAGGCGTCGGGACGAGACTGGCGAGCCCCTTGTCACCTGGAAGCCAGAGACAAACAGGGTGGACATCTCTTCTATCCTCCCCTCCTGGGTGGAGAAGGAGACTGTCAGTGGTCATGCCTTCGACTTTTCGTTCGCGCTTTATGGACGCGAAGATGCAGGGTCTTACAAGGATGAGACCGCGAGGACCCTCGCTTATGAGAGCGCGAGGTCCCAGCTGCGTTCTGCCGAGCTCGCCCATATGACTGGGAGGCGTTGCTTACAGCTGGAGCTTCAGAATGTGGAGCTCGCGAGGGCCTACCAGGGAGTTCTCGCCGAGAGCACGCAGCTGAAAGAGAAGCTGCTCGCCGTGGAGGCAAGGGTGGTGAGTCATCTAGACTTCCAACTTCGTATTTTCCCCCAACCCCTTCATCTCTCTAACCTGACTTGCTCGCAGGATGTCGAGGTCGCCGGGAGGGCCAACGCTCGCATCAAGGACTTGGATAGCGAGGTGGCCGGGCTGAAGGCCCTAAATAGCGACCTTACTCGCGCCGTGGTTCCCCCTTCGCCTCGCCGTTTAAAAGAAGACCGGCGGGCGCGAGACGAAGAAATTCGTGTGGGGTCGATAGAGTCGGCTCGCTACATTTTCTCGGTGGCGAAGGCGATCGGCCTTTTGGCGAATAATGCGGCTGACATGACTCTGGAGGATATTGTTCCAGAGCTCTTCCTCCCTCTCCCGCCGGTGAAGGACAGCGATGATGAAGAAGGATCTGCGGGCGATTCCTGAAGCTCGCCGCCCTTCCCCCTTTTGTGTTGTAACGTGTTGTAATTTTTGATCGGCGAGATCGCCAAGGATTGTAACTGAATTATTAAACATAGAATGCAGATTTTGTTTTTACTGTGCTCTCCTTTTCTCGTTGTTATTTTCATTTTTCGACCGTCTCGCCCTTGCTCATCTCGTGATTCGCTTTCGCGGAGGTCATTCTCGCACCGCTCGTTATTGGATAGGTGCGCGCGGGACGCTCCGGCTGCTTGGGTCTCTCGTCGTCTGCCTTGGGCTCGTTGCGCCTTTAGCTACGCGTATTTTCTTTAGGTTTCGTAGGGTATTTTTCCTCTTGGCGAGAGCTAGCTTCTTACTCAGTGCAGGCAACCTTTCTGCCGAGGACTGGATATTTGGGATCGTATGAGATTAATCCTTGTTACTTGCGTATTGTCGCACGCGACCTCTCTTAGCCGAGCGAGCACGCCCGGCGAGCGAGAAGGAGTTTGCCAGCATAAGACATCACCCTACCCTTTTCTCCAGAGACCGTCCTGAACCACCCGTCTAGCGGGAGCCCGGGAGCGGAATCGATCTGGGGCATTCCAGCACCAATACTTATCACTTTGCCAGCCTCTCCAGAGATCAACCTGAGCCCCCCGTCTAGCGAGAGCCCGGGAGCGGAATCGATCTATTGCATTCCAGCACCAACACTTATCCAACCCTGCCAGCCTCTCCAGAGATCAACCTGAACCCCCCGTCTAGTGAGAGCCCAGGAGCGAAATCGATCTGGGGCATTCCAGCACCAATGTGTCCAACTTTGCCAGCCTCTCCAGAGATCAACCAGAACCCCCCATCTAGGTGAGAGCCCGGGAGCGGAATCGATCTGGGGCATTCCAGCACCAATGTGTCCAACCTTGCCAGCCTCTCCAGAGATCAACCAGAACCCCCCGTCTAGGTGAGAGCCCGGGAGCGGAATCGATCTGGGGCATTCCAGCACCAATGTGTCCAACCTTGCCAGCCTCTCCAGAGATCAACCAAAACCCCCCGTCTGGGTGAGAGCCCGGGAGCGGAATCGATCTGGGGCATTCCAGCACCAATGTGTCCAACCTTGCCAGCCTCTCCAGAGATCAACCAGAACCCCCGGTCTAGGTGAGCCCGGGAGCGGAATCGATCTGGGGCATTCCAGCACCAATGTGTCCAACCTTGCCAGCCTCTCCAGAGATCAACCAGAACCCCCCGTCTAGGTGAGAGCCCGGGAGCGGAATCGATCTGGGGCATTCCAGCACCAATGTGTCCAACCTTGCCAGCCTCTCCAGAGATCAACCAGAACCCCCCGTCTGGGTGAGAGCCCGGGAGCGGAATCGATCTGGGGCATTCCAGCACCAATGTGTCCAACCTCGGCACCGCAGCAGTTAGAAGCATAACAAATGAAAGTAAGACATTGATTTAAACAACATAATAAAACTTTCAAGGGTAGAATCGTTTCAAATCATCCCCACTCCGAGCTCGGTCGAGAGGTACCCCTTCCACATCCTGGAGGTGATACCCCCCCGACTTGAGCACCTCGCTTACGATATATGGGCCCTCCCAGTTGGGGTTAAGCTTACCCATCGCGGCCCCTCTGCCAGCCGCATCAACCTTCTTTAGGACCAGGTCCCCTTTCTGGAAGTGCTTGATCCGGATGTGTTTGTCAAAATATCGAGCCATCCACCGTTTGACCTCTTCCTGTCTGATGGTAGCCAAGTCTCGGAGTTCTTCCACCAAGTCCAAGGACAGCTTCTGCTCTGTATTGTTACCTTCTAGCCACTCTTCATCCCCCTCGCTTGCGGCGATCACCCGGGGGGTCTTCACCTCAAACTCTATGGGGAGAACGGCCTCGGACCCGTGAGAGAGCTTGAATGGAGTCTCCCCGGTGGCGGTATTCGGAGTAGTACGCATGGCCCAGAGAACGGAGGGTAGTTGTTCCACCCAACTTCCTCGTAGGTTCTCCACTTTCTTTTTTAGCAGGTTGACGATTATCTTGTTCGCCGCTTCCACTTGCCCATTGCTCCTCGGATGGTGGACTGACGCGAACCTGAGGTCGATGCCGAGCTGAGTGCAAAAGCCGACAAACTCTTCACTCGCAAACTGTGGCCCATTGTCCGTTACTATAGCTAGAGGGAGTCCATGCCTGCAAATTATTTCTCCCCACACAAAATTTCTCACAACCTGAGAGGTTACCTTAGCAAGTGCTTTCACCTCTACCCACTTGGAGAAGTAGTCGATCATGACCAGCAGGAACTTCCTCTGGCCGCTGGCTTGGGGAAAGGGGCCGACCAGGTCCAACCCCCATATGGCGAAGGGCCAGGGGGCCGTGATGGTACGGAGCCTTTGAGCGGGGAGGAGTTGGAGCGGAGCGTAGAGTTGGCACTTCTGACACTTTCTTGTGAACTCTGCCGCGTCCTTGCTGAGAGTGGGCCAGAAATAGCCTTGTCTCAACACCCTCCCTTCCAGGGTCCGACTCCCGGAGTGACTGCCGCACTCCCCGGAGTGGATTTCTTCCATCACTCTCGGGACCTCCTCCTCGGAGACACAACGGGCCAGGAGTCCCGAGAGAGTCTTTCTATATAGCCCCCCTGCATGCAAAGAGTAATAGGCGGACTTATACCTAAAGTGTCTTTTATCCACATCATCTCCAGGGAACTGCCCAGAGGATAAGAAGGTGATGAATGGATCCATCCATGAGGCTTGTTGATCTACCTCCATCAATTCTCCTTCCTCGATGGAGGGCCGGAAGAGTTCCGAAGTCGTCCCCCCCGCTCGGGGACCGAACTTGGCTAGGAGGTCCGCCTGGGTGTTCTCTTCCCTTGGCACGTGCCTGATGGAGAAGGTGCGGAACTGCCCGATGACTCCCTTGACTTTTTCTAGGTATAGTAGGAGGGTTGGGTCCTTTGCTTCAAACTCTCCTTTGATCTGGCACGCTACCACCATAGAGTCCGTGGAGACCTCCACGTCCTGCACACCTAGTTCTCGGGCTAGCCGAAGGCCCGCTATCACTGCTTCGTACACGGCCTGGTTGTTGGTGATTGGGAATTGGATGTTTAAGGCTTGCTCAATCCGAGTCCCCTGAGGACTCACCAGGACTATTCCCCCTCCATAGGAGTGTTTTCCCGACGCTCCGTCCACTAACATTTTCCATGCTTCTGGGGGAGGTGGCTCGTGCTCCCCCACTTCGGCCGCGTAGTCAGCCATGAATTCTGCCACCGCTTGAGCCCTGATGGATGTCCTGGGTACGAACGTGATATTGAATTCGCTTAATTCCACGGACCACTTCGCCAACCTTCCTGAGTGCTCCACCCCCTCCATGATTTTGCGGAGCGGATGGTCCGTTACTACTTTAATTGAGTGGGCTTGAAAGTAAGGCCGGAGCCTCCGGGCCGACACCACCAATGCGAAGGCTAACTTTTCTAGGATCGGGTACCGGAGTTCCGCCTTCTTCAGCACTCGGCTGACGTAGTAGATTGGGAACTGTTTCTTCCCCTCCTCCCGGATCAGCACGGAACTTACTGCTTCGGATCCTACCCCTAGGTATAGAGATAGGTCTTCCCCTGGCCTCGGTCCCTGGAGCAGAGGGGTTTGGGTGAGCTGTTCTTTCAGAGCCTGGAAGGCCTCCTCGCACTCCGGGGTCCATTCAAACTTCTTGTTGCCCCGCAATACTTTGAAGAAAGGCGCACACTTTTCTCCCTCCTTGGAGAGGAATCTGCTGAGCCCAGCCAATTTCCCCGTAAGGCTCTGAACCTCCTTCGGATTTCTCGGCGACTCCAACTCCATCACCGCTTTAACTTTGTCTGGATTGGGCTCCACTCCCGTGGGGGTGAGCAAATGGCCCAGGAACTTCCCTCGGCTCGCCCCGAAGACACACTTCAAGGGATTAAGCTTCATCTTGTACCGCCGCAGGGTCCCAAATGTCTCTTCGAGGTCGCGGAGGTGAGTCTCGAGGTCTCGGCTCTTAACCATGAGGTCGTCGACATAGGCTTCTAAATTTCTTCCCTTTTGCTCGCGGAAGACCCTATCCATCATCCTTTGGTACGTAGCCCCTGCGTTCTTGAGCCCGAAGGGCATCATCTTATAGCAATAACATCCATCACCCGTGATGAAGGAAACATCCTTGATGTCCGGGGGATGCATGCGGATTTGATGGTAACCTGAAAAAGCATCTAAGAAAGACATTACAGAAAAACCGACGGCTGAGTCAACCAGCGCGTCGATTCTGGGTAGGGGTAGCAATCTTTCGGGCATGATTTATTAAGAAGTGAAAAGTCGATACACATACGCCACTTACCTCCTCCCTTCTTTACCATAACGACGTTGGAGACCCAGCCTGGATACTGGATCTCCGATACAAACCCGGCCTGCAGGAGTTTGCCCACCTCTTCGCGGATGGGTCCCTCCAGCTTGTCCGCGACGGCCCTCCTCTTCTGACGGATGGGGCGGGCATTTCCGCGGCGCTCCAAGCGAAGATGTCCACGTTCTTTTGTACGCAAGCCAGAATCTCCGCTTGATCTCCAGGGCTGAGTTCTCCGCTGACCCGGACTTTTTCCACCATCCCCAGCCGGGTGGTGACCTCGAGCTCCACGACCTCGTCCATAGCCTCCAACCGGGACTGTTCTCCCCAAGCCCTTTCCTCCTCGGCATAAGCGGGAGCCTGGGTCTCTTCCTCGACTTTCTCCTCTACCACCATAAGCTCTTCCGCCCTTCCCTCCTGGGCCTTCTCCTCTTCTTCCTTTCTCCCCGCCCGGGGTACCTCAGCTACTCCTTCCTGGGCATGAACTTCATCTCCCTCCTTCTCTTCGGCTACCTCCAAACCTCCGGCTTCGGCCACCTCCTCCATCACCTTATCCCACTCCTCTGCTTCTCCCATCCAGGAGATGGTGTTGACAGCCGTCACGTAGCACTGTCTTGCCACCTTGGGATCCCCCCTGATCCGCACCTGGACCCCTCCGTCATTGAACTTGAGGCACTGGTGAAAAGTGGAAGGGACGCAGCGGAACGCGCTGATGAGGGGCCGTCCGAAGATGGCGCTGTAACTGCTCGGGGCATCCACTATGACAAAACGACAGTTCCGGGACTGCCCACCCAGGGTCACATGGAGCCCTACTCCTCCTTCTACTTCCTTCCTCTCCCCCGAAAATCCGAACAGGGGGCCATCCGAGGCCAACACCCTTCTGGGTTCCACCTCCATCTTGTCGAATGCCTTCTTGAAGATGACATTGACCGAACTCCCGTTGTCCACTAGGATTCGGGAGACGGTGAAGTTCTCGATCGCCGTCTGGATGACCAGCGCGTCGCAGAACGGGTCCTCGTAGCTCGGCATGTCCTTCTGGGTGAAAATAATTTTTTCGGCCGGGGGTGGAGCGGTGGAAGTTGACGCTACGCTCCGGCGGTAGATGGTATGGAGACTAGCCTTGCGGGTTGCCTCCACCCCTACCCCCCCATGGATCACTCTGATCCCTCCCCTATTCCCCAGATCTGCTCTATCCTCACACCTTTCCTCCTCCTCCTCCCGAGGTTCCACCTCCACGATCCTTAATGGCTGCTGCTGTGGTGGCGCGGGCGCTCTGCCCCTCTTCACCTCCAGGAACTCCGGACAGGTGTCCGTTGAGTGGCCTTCCACATCGTGGAAGATGCAATATGGCACCGCCACTTCCCTTCCCCCGGTCTCTGCAATCCTGTTCCTTCTTCTCCTAGCGGCCGCCGTCTCCGCTTCTCCTCCCCTTCCCCTTCCTCTTCCCCGGCCAATTGCCATGGCCTGTTGAGGTGGGGGAGGTAACTGCATCGGGCCCTGCCTCCACCCCAACTGGGGGGGTCTCCATTGTCCTTCGAAATGGTTACCCCTTCCTGGGCCATAACCCCTTCCCTGCCCCTGCATTCCTCCGCCTTGCGGCCTCCATCCCCCTCCGGGGCCCGGGGCTCTTCCCTTCTTCTGACCTCTTGCTGCCTCATCTCCGGCTCACTGAGCTTTGCTAGCCTCTTGGTGAGCTCTGGGTTGGCTTCTTCGCTTGCTACTTCCTCTGCCACCCTCTCCATCAGCTCCTCATAGGAGACGGGGGCCTTCCTCTTCAACGCCATCTTGAAAAAGCTTTCCTTCAACCCGACCGTGAAGGCGAGTTGAAGTGCAAACCCAGGCACCTCCTGAGTGAGCTGCACTTCCTCCTGGAACCGATCCGCATACTGAGCCTGTTAAAATTTTTGATTGGACCGTTTAGGAGTAAGCAGGAGTTGTATCAATAAGAGTTATAGCCAAACAACCACAATGCCAAAACCAGCAACACAAGAAATCTTTATTGAAATAATACTGCTTTACAATGCGAGGCATACATGGCGAGACATGATTCATAAGAATCACGGAGACGAGAAGAACAAACACACCAAAAAACAGAAACCGGCGGTCTGCCAGAAAGAGACCGCACGGATTGCAACAAAGGTTCAGGCCGCCCGGATTGTTCTGCTGTACTCCCAGACCGCTTGCACAGTCAGACCGCAGAAACACCTTGAGACCGCACGAACAGGAGCAGACAAACTGCACTGCCAGACCGCAATCTCAGCCCGCACGAACTGAAGCTTATTCAAATGAACAAAGAACTGAAGCTGTCGCCAGACCGAACTCAAATCGCCTAACCGCTGAAGGTCGCCTGATCGCTGAGTTTACTGCGAACAGCACAAGAACAATAAACCAGTTCGCTGACAAGCCGCAGACGAACTGTTTATTCGAGCCACCGGAAATCACCAAGGAAGGAGACCGAAACCTGCTGACCGCAAACCTGCGAACACAACAAACGGTTAACTCGCAACCAAGCCGCGCAAACTCAAACTTGAGACCGCAAGAATCTATCCGGGCTCTTGTTCTTACAGTTCTCGTTATGAATGACGGGCCATGCACTCCTATTTATAGGCGGGTGGACGGATGTCATCACCGCACAAACCGGGATACAGTCACCACCCATCAGCTCGCGAACGGTCTCCAAAACCAGACCGCGCGAACACAGCACTTGGACAAAATTCAGTCCAAGACCGAAGTCAGCAGCAAGCCGCGCACAAACCGCACGGACACAGCGATCACCCTTCCTGAGATCGCCAACACAGAGAAGCAACTAGCCGACTTGAACCAAGTCGCCAGAATAGAAACCAAGCCGCCCGGTCTCATCGGTCAACCAAGAACAGACCGACTAGAACAAGACCGGAAACAACCCGCAACAGGTCGCCAGAACCAGCGACCTAAACCAAGAAGCAAGCTGGCCGATCGCACCAGATCGCCAGGAACAAACCGCCAGAGCACCAGCGCAGACCGCGCGGTCTCTGCGGTCTCCAGCCTTCAAACCGGCCGGACTCCTATCCACTTCACTTCAACAATTTCAACACTCCCCCTTGAAGTGGGAAGTGGAAACTAGCCCGAGCAACTCCCTTAACCGAGTAAACGGTCCCTTTGCCAGCGGCTTTGTGAAGATGTCTGCGACATTGTCCGCACTCCGAACATGCTCGACCTTAAGAGATCCTCCCAACACCTTTTCACGAATGAAATGGTGCTCAATCTCTATATGTTTGGTCCTCGCGTGACAAACTGGATTGTTAACCAGCTTGAGAGCACTCTCATTGTCCCCGCGTAGCATAGTGGGACCTCGAACCTCCTGATGAACGTCCTCTACCAACCTCCTGAGCCAAATAGCTTCCTGAGCTGCCAAGGCCGAAGCCTTGTATTCTGCTTCCGTGGTAGAAACAGACACCGAGTCTTGCTTTTTGCTGCACCAAGAGATAGCTGTGGGGCCCGTCATAAAGACATAACCCGACGTTGATCTCCGATCATCCACGTCTCCCCCATAATCAGCATCCATGAAACCATGCAACTCCAAGCTTGACCCTCTCCTATATAGGAGACCCAAATCAGAGGTCGACTTCACATACTTCAGTATGCCTTTAGCCGCCAGAAGATGAGTTTTTCGTGGTTCCGCCATGTACCGACTCACTTTGCCAACTGCATAAGCAATATCCGGCCTTGTGATCGTCAAATAGATCAAGCTCCCAACCAGAGCTCGGAATACCAACGGATCAGATAAGATTCTCCCCTCATTCTTCCGAAGCTTATGATGTTGCTCCAAAGGTATAGAGCTGCTCTTCCCTTCCTTCATGCCAAATCGTTTCACGATTCGCTCTGCATATCCTTCCTGAGAAATGAGCACTCCGCTCTCCCGTCTCTGGACCTCGAGTCCAAGGAAATGATGAAGCTCCCCTAGATCCTTCATCTCAAACCTGATAGAAAGCTCAGCCCTGAGTCTTGCAACAGCTTCCTTCGAGTTCCCGGTGACAATCATGTCATCCACATATAGCAGCACAATCACCCGAAGCACCCCTTCCTTCTTGATGAACAAGCTAGAATCAGAGTCTGAAGCAACGAATCCACAGAATAAGAGATATTCTGCAATCTTCCCGTACCACGCCCGAGGCGCTTGCTTCAACCCGTACAGGGCCTTCTTCAATTTGCAAACATAGTCTGGATACTCCTTCGAGATGAAGCCTTGCGGTTGAATCATGAAGATATCTTTGTCAATCTCGCCGTATAAGAAAGCATTCTTCACGTCGAGTTGCCAAATCTCCCAACCACTCGAAGCCGCCAAGGCAATAACAAATCGAACCGAAGTCATCTTTGCCACTGGACTAAATGTTTCATCATAATCTTCTCCGTACTGCTGTGAGAACCCACGAGCTACAAGGTGAGCCTTGTAACGCTCGATACTACCGTCAGCTTTTTTCTTCAGCTTGAAGACCCACTTGCAAGTGACAGGAGTAGTGCCCTTGGGCTTGGGCACAAGAGACCAGGTCTCATTCTTCTCGAGAGCTGTCATCTCTTCCTGCATAGCAATGTCCCACTCCTTCACACCTCTGGCCTTCTCAAAGCTCGACGGCTCCCTTTCATCTAAGGGACCAGCAAAGAAACAAGAAACAAAGTTCACCATGTTTCCTCCTGTGTATCGATCTGGTGGTTGAATAGTCCTCTTCGACCTCCTAAGAGGTTGCTCCTGACTAACCACCTCCTCAGCCGCTTCTTCTGTGCAAGCTTCTTTCCCAGATGAACATGGAGCATCGCTCCCCCTGCTTCCAGAACCTGAAGCCTCCATCTCAGAGGTTGACACACCTGGAGCTCCTGGTGAAACAGGCAACTCCACTTGAAGACTTCCTGCAGCTTTTCCTCCTTCATCAACCCTGCCCTCTGGTAGTTCAACTCCTGAACTCCCCTTGTAGGAAGTTACTTCATCGAACACCACATCCCGAGAAACAATTGACCTTCGTGTCTCAGGATCCATGCATCTCCATCCCTTCTTCCGCTCATCATACCCAACAAAGACTAGCTTCCTTGCTTTCGCATCAAGCTTTGTTCGAAGAGCATCAGGAATATGCACATAGCAGGTTGATCCAAACACCCGAAGGTGAGCAACACTCGGCTTCTCCTTGAACATTAGTTCGTGAGGGGTCTTCATGTTGATAGGACTTAGAGGCAATCTGTTGATGACATAAGCTGTGCAAGACATTCCCTCCGCCCAGAAGGACTTTGGAATACTCTTGGCATGAAGCCAGCATTTGCAAGTTTCTGTCAGATGACGGATCTTCCTTTCGGCAACGCCATTCTGCTGTGGAGTATGGGCACAAGTGAGCTCTCTCCGAACGCCGTGTTTCCTGCAAAAACTTGAGAACTCACCAGAGGTGAACTCCCCACCATTGTCAGTTCTCAACTTCTTCACCCGCAGGCCTAAACGACCTTCCACCAGCTCCTTGAACTCCACAAATTTAGCAAAAGCTTCTGACTTCTCTTTCATGAAATACACCCAGACATATCTGGTGTAGTCGTCAATCAACACCAACATGTATCTGTTGCCTCCAAGGCTTGGGGTGGCAGTCGGTCCCATCAAATCACCGTGGATGCATTCCAACGGCACTTTGCACCTTGTTTGCGATTTGTCAAATGGAAGTCGATGAGACTTACCAAACTGACATCCTTCGCAGACATGACCGTCTCCATAGGAAGACAAGCTAGGCAAGCCATTGACAAGGCCCTTTACAGCCATAGCCTTTAATTTGTCCATGCCTACATGCCCCAACCTTTCATGCCAAATGGCCGCGCCATCGTTTGTCCTCATCTTATCAACATAGGTACTTGTCGATAAAACGAACAAGTCCTTCACCCGCTTGCCGACATGAAAAACTTCTCCCTTTATCTCCGGTTGAGTTTTGAGAAACTTCACTTCTGTTGGGCCAAACAGAACGTGATAACCGGCATCGACCGCGTTGGTCACAGAGAAGAGATTTTTCTTCATACCAGGCACGTGATAAACACTCCTCAACGTGAGTGGACCCTTATCACTGCTCAGAGAGACGACTCCTTCGTGCTCTACTGGATGAATAGAATTATCAGCCGTAATGATAGCATTATTACCTGAGTAAGGCGCCAAAGAAGAGAACTTTGATCCATCTCCGGTGAGATGATGTCCACACCCTGAATCAACAATCCAGTCCTCTTCATAGTTGATGGAAGCCAAGGCTTTAACGGGCATCGCCGTTATATTAGACACAAAGGCTCCTCCCCATCCAACTTCACCAGACTTTGGCATCTCCTTCTCCACTACATGTCCCGGCTGAAGATTCACTCGACAATCTTTCTTGAAGTGCCCGGTCTTGTTGCATCTAAAGCACTTTGGTCCCTCACCTTTCTTCTTCCCATCAGACTTAGGAGCATAGCCCCTATCTTGCTGACCTGAAGTGGAGGGTCCATCATGACCCGGCTTCTTCTTCTCCCATTTCTTCTTCCTCTTCCCAGAGAACATCACATCACTTTCTCCCCCGGAGATAGAAACCCCCGCCATCTGTCTTGCTAAACTTTCTTGCGAAGCAAGAAGGTTCTCCAGCTCCAACAACGACGGTTGATTTGCCCAACCCTGAACTGAAGTCACAAAGGCAAGATACTCCTTCCGCAACCCGCGAATGATATGCCTCTTCAGTTTTGCCTCAGAGATTGGCTCATCAGGGTCCAAAGCAGAAATTTCTGCCGTGAGATTCTTCATCTTGAGGAAGAAGGTAGAAATAGAAAGATCACCTTGAGAGGCTTTAGCCAACTCATTTTCAAGAAACTGTAGCCTTGCTACATTCTTCTTATTGAACAATCCATCCAAGGATGTCCAGATCTCCGCAGCAGATTTACATCCGATAATATGATCAAACAGCTCTGGTGAAATAGCCCTCTTGAGAGTGAACTCTGCCTTAGCATTCAACCTCCTCCAAAGCCTCACCTCTGCCATATTATCACCTGCTGGAAACACCTCCTGTGTGTCTTCTCCGCCGACTATCTCCCAAAGATCCTCGCCAATCAAATAACTCTCCATACATGACTTCCACTTTTTGAAGTTAGTCGATGTGAGGAGTTCAATACCAAGGCCTCTTGCGAAACTGCCTTCCATGGCAATCAATGTGGTCTCTTCTTCACAAAGACGATGGCAACTCTAGTTGATCACTGCTTATCCACTCCAGGAACCTGCCTCTGATACCATGTTAAAATTTTTGATTGGACCGTTTAGGAGTAAGCAGGAGTTGTATCAATAAGAGTTATAGCCAAACAACCACAATGCCAAAACCAGCAACACAAGAAATCTTTATTGAAATAATACTGCTTTACAATGCGAGGCATACATGGCGAGACATGATTCATAAGAATCACGGAGACGAGAAGAACAAACACACCAAAAAACAGAAACCGGCGGTCTGCCAGAAAGAGACCGCACGGATTGCAACAAAGGTTCAGGCCGCCCGGATTGTTCTGCTGTACTCCCAGACCGCTTGCACAGTCAGACCGCAGAAACACCTTGAGACCGCACGAACAGGAGCAGACAAACTGCACTGCCAGACCGCAATCTCAGCCCGCACGAACTGAAGCTTATTCAAATGAACAAAGAACTGAAGCTGTCGCCAGACCGAACTCAAATCGCCTAACCGCTGAAGGTCGCCTGATCGCTGAGTTTACTGCGAACAGCACAAGAACAATAAACCAGTTCGCTGACAAGCCGCAGACGAACTGTTTATTCGAGCCACCGGAAATCACCAAGGAAGGAGACCAAAACCTGCTGACCGCAAACCTGCGAACACAACAAACGGTTAACTCGCAACCAAGCCGCGCGAACTCAAACTTGAGACCGCAAGAATCTATCCGGGCTCTTGTTCTTACAGTTCTCGTTATGAATGACGGGCCATGCACTCCTATTTATAGGCGGGTGGACGGATGTCGTCACCGCACAAACCGGGATACAGTCACCACCCATCAGCTCGCGAACGGTCTCCAAAACCAGACCGCGCGAACACAGCACTTGGACAAAATTCAGTCCAAGACCGAAGTCAGCAGCAAGCCGCGCACAAACCGCACGGACACAGCGATCACCCTTCCTGAGATCGCCAACACAGAGAAGCAACTAGCCGACTTGAACCAAGTCGCCAGAATAGAAACCAAGCCGCCCGGTCTCATCGGTCAACCAAGAACAGACCGACTAGAACAAGACCGGAAACAACCCGCAACAGGTCGCCAGAACCAGCGACCTAAACCAAGAAGCAAGCTGGCCGATCGCACCAGATCGCCAGGAACAAACCGCCAGAGCACCAGCGCAGACCGCGCGGTCTCTGCGGTCTCCAGCCTTCAAACCGGCCGGACTCCTATCCACTTCACTTCAACAATTTCAACAGAGCCAACGTCTCCCTAGACTCCTGCTTCACCGTGAAGAGGGAATCAACGTCCTTCTTCCTCCTTTTTGAAGTTGAAAATCTCAACAAAAAACTTCGGCGCAGGTCCTCGAACGCGTAGATAGAGCCTGCCGGAAGTGAATGAAACCAGTCCCTGGCCTTCTCCTTGAGAGTGACGACGAAGAGCCGACACTTGAAGGCATCGGACATCGGCCTGATGGAGACCGAGTCCTCGAAAGACTGCAGATGCTGAACTGGGTCATCTCTGCCATTGTAGTACACTCTATCCCATTCTCCGAATCCCGCTGGAACGGGTGCAGACAACACCAACTCGCAGAAGGGACTTCCCCCTCCTGCCATCTTTTCTCGCTCGGCTCGCGAACCTAGCTCGCTCGCCAAGCTTGGGATCACACTCGCGAGGGCGACGCTCGCCTGAACCACCCCGATTGTCGCCGCATCCTCCTGGCGCGCGCTCGCCTGCGCCGCGCTCGCTGGGGCAAAGCTTGTCGGCACCAAACTCGTCGGCGTGGAGCTCGCCAACACCGGGCTCGCCGGACTGGCGAACAGCACTCGCCCTTCCCCGTCATGCCCTGGTTCGACGGCAACTTCTTTTCCAGCCCTTCCTCCTGGTGCCCTCTCACCGACTGCTGTTGGGGGAGTGGTCGCCTGAGGTGCCGGGGTCGCAAACTCATTTCGCAAGGCCGTGACCGTGAACCCCAAGGTGTCGAGCACCTCCTTCCTGAAATCCACGAACATCCTAGCCATTGCTTCCTGAGGGGTCTCGCCGAAATCCTCGCCCTGCTCTTCATCTCCAGCCATAACTCTTCTCTGGGACTTTCTTGAACCAGCCGCGCTCCACGCTCACCGCACCAAAATGTTGAAACCGATTTCTCGGTCTCTTGTGGAGCTCGGGGCCCTCACCGAAATGAGAGGCAGCTAGCCCTTACCGGTCCCTCGGGAGAGGTAAGGCCGATGATTCGAGCAAAGAACAAAGACCCTAGTCTCAGCGAGGAGGTCCCTCCACTAACCCGGAAGATCATTGAGCGCTTCCCCTCCCAAGCCCAAAGCTAAGACTCGGGCACCTTGGAGAGCTAGAGAGCCCAAACCAAAGCGACCTAGGGAGAGAAGAGCTCAAAGATAATGAACCTCCTCCTCCAAGGTGCCCTTTGAGGTCTATTTATAGATTTTAGTTTTGTGGTCTGTCAATAACCAAATCCCGCTGTCCATTCTCACTATCCGCACACCGGATTGGTCTGCCAACAGCCAAACTCCGCTGTTTGGAAAGGCTAAACGCAGACCACTGGGGGCCTCTTAGTAAAAATCCCTTCCTGGACTTTTACGGGGCGAGCCAGCCCGCTTCGCGACCTCCCTCGCGAGTGGAGCTCGCGAGCCTCGGGGTCGGCGAACCCAAGAGGTATTATCGGCACATTATATGGCTCGCTCGCCCGCACTACCTCGGCGAGTCCCCGGATGACTTTCTGCTCTCCCTCTAGGAGGGCTCGCCTAGCGAAATCCTTCCTCGAATGGTTGGGCTCGCCAATAGCGACCCGGCCAAGCCGACCTCCCTCGCGAGTGGAGCTCGCGAGCCTCTGGGTCGGCGAACCCCATGATGGCTATCCGCACCCCAAAATGGCTAACTGTACCCCAAAATGGCTAACTGTACCCCGAAGTTCCGGGCTCGCTCGCCTGCGCAGTCTCTTGCTCTTCCTTGGCCTTCCTCGCCGGAGTTCAGGGTTCGCCCCTCTTGGCTCGCCTCCTCGAGCGCGAGCTGCTGATTTCTTCCTGGCGAATATCCGGGTTGTACAAACCTTTTTTTTTAGATTAACCTCGCTCTGATACCAATTGAAAGTGCACAATTAACCTCACTAGAATTCTCTAGAGGGGGGGGGGGGGGGGGGGGTGAATAGAGATTAAAAAAAATATTTTGTGCAATGTTAATATATATATGTGTATGATCACAGATTATAGCTTCCCACACACCAACAAGAATTAAACAAATAAAGAAAGTAAATGCAAGAAAAGAAATCACAACACAACACAAGAAAATATAGTGGTTCCCCAAACTTTGGGTAGTCCACTCTTCTACCCCCTTGGTAGGAATTCACTATCTTGCACTGAGTCTTTTGATAAGGAGACTCTTAGAACCACCCTGAGTCTTTTGACAAGGAGACTCTTAGAACCAACTGAGTCTTTTGAAAAGGAGACTCTTAGAACCAGTACACTGAATTTTTTGAAGAGAGATTCTAAAAACTCTTTTACAATGTTTAAGTAAAAATAAGAAAGAAGAAAGAAATAAGAACAAAAATGAATCTTCTTCCTAGCAAGAAGATTGGAAGCACAAGAAATGAATTAAATCTTTCTTCTATAGAGAGAAGAAGATTTATAGCTTTTCTCTCTTATGTGAGAGCTATCAGAATTTGCAGCAGGGTGACTTCAGAAGCAGAGGAAGAAGAATGCTTGAATATTGCTGCAGGACTATTTCTCAATTCTCTCTTTTTCACTTGGGAGCTTTTCCTCTTTTCAAATGTAAAAATGTTGAATCACTTCACTACTTCTTCTGCCGACCTCCTCTTTATTTATAGCTCTGTTTCAATCAAATAATACTAAAGGAGAGTAATCAATTAGCAGGCAGAGTATTAAAAAGAAAGAAATATTTCCATAATAACATTTTCAGTAGAAGGAAAGAATGAATCCCGATTTAAAATGATATCCAAAATAGAGTTAATCAGATTAGCCAAGAATCAAATAGAAGGAAAGAATGATTCAGAACGGCTATAAAATATTAACATTATTCCATACAAATCAGATCTACTGAAAGAAGGAAACAGATCTGGCGCATATTTAGATCTGTCACATAAATCGACATGCGTCGATTACCATTCGACGCAAGCGTCGAATACATCCTGTCTGGACGTCGAGAGGAGAATAAGGAAGGTGCATCGACAAAGGTGCGTCGACTACATTAGATTCGTCGACTAGAAATCAGAGTAACGTCGACAACACATATGTCGAAATCTTCCTAAAGTTACTTCGACTCAATCTGAAGGAAACGTCGACTTCATTTCGACGTTGCATCGAATAGTATTCGACGCATATTTACTTAGCCTTATTTTTCATTCTTAGAATTCTTCTTTAACTTATTTTTAGGGGTTAAGAGAAATCATTTTCCCAACATCTAGGTTTACAGAAGACTTAATCTTTTCGCAATTTTGACGTGAACGGCCGACCGGAACAGTTCCGCGCGAGGGTCTCGTTTTTCCCATCCGCCGATCGCCTTCCGCCGCCGCTAGTCGTCGCCGTCGGTCGCCGCCTCCCATGGATCGGATCTAGCAGTCCGTGGGGACGTTGAGAGCATCCTTCTCCGACCTAGTTCTTGTGCGACAAGAAGCTAGGGTTCTCCTTTGCTTGTGTGGACTTCTATAGAGGGATCGATCCATTTCGATTCTTGAAGAACTCAAAGGCAGACTTTCGGATTTCTCTTGGGAGCAGCTTGGTTGAGTGTTGACTCAATCCCGCAAAGGTACCTTGTATTTCAATTTGCTTATTCTCTTGAATCATGAAAAACCGCAAGATCTGTTAGCTTCTTTTGGGTTGTTCTTGTTATTTCCGCTGCGCATATGTGATATGTAATCCCGTTCGAGGGGTATAGAAAACCCAAAATCCCTAACCTAACCTAACCTACTACTAACAAAGGCCATATCTGGACTACCAGAATAGAGAAGGAAATTTGTATACCATCAACATTTATATACCAACATAAGGTAAGGCAAACCATAAACATTTATACACCAAAATACAAAGGATAACAAATACAGAAGAAAATTTGGAGAAACATTACAAGGGGAAAATAAAACAAACCACCACTTGCCTATATATTGAACCACCGAAATACGGCCTCTCAAGCCCTCCCCGCCAAGGATCGACTCAAACACAGCCTAAGCACGAAGAATCTATGAAAATTTGGTCAAAAGGAGGGTTAGGGCCGCTAACCCTAGCGCCAAAAACCTACGAAATGAACAAAACTTACCACGCACATGAAGAGCACGACGAGAGCTTTCCAAATCTATGCTCCGACGAAGATTTCAAGCACCGGATGTAACGCCCCTGATTTTTGTTAATTATTTACGTGGCCACTGTGACGTAATTTTGTCCTAAGGGCATTACGTCAGCTCGTCAGGTTAAGTTTTGGGCCTTAGCTTAGTTAAAGTATGTAATTTAGATCGAGCGTGCGAGTTTTCGCGTCGTTTCGAGTTGTAGAGAAGATTTTGTGTAGTTATCCAAACCTTAGCTTTGGGAAGCTTTATCCCGAGTTTGGCTCGTCGGAATTTTATTCTGACTTCGCCGTTGGATTCGTAGCGCCGATTTTCAGTTTAGGTGCGATTTTCATGAAAATCCAAGGTGTTTTGCTCGTCCTCGCTGTTTGAGTAAAAGGGGAGAATTATTTAATTATTTAAATATGGAATTTAGGGTTATATAAATACCTAAAATTCTCTCCCTATTCTTCTTCTTCCTTTGTCAAACCAAACCAGCCGCTGAGCGAGAGAGGCGAGAGCGGAGTGTCGTGGAGCTTCCGGTCGGCGATTCGAAGGCCGTAGTGGTCGGAATCGTGTTTGGAGTATAGATTTGGAATGCTCTCGGCGAGATCTTCGTTCTAGTGGTAAGCTTTTGCCATTTCGTGGAAAAAAATTTTTGGAGTTAGGGTTGTGACCTAATCCCTCTTTTCGACCTGAAAAGTTTCAGGATTTCATGCTCGGTTGAGTTCTTGGCCGATCCATAGCTTTTGGAGCGACAGTCTTTGAGTTTAGCAAGGTTTAAGGCAAGTGGCTATTTTTCCTCCTTCTTTATGGTTGCTCAAGCACTCTTCCTTTGTTGAAGTACACTTCTCATTATTTGACTCTTTCCTTCCTGCAAGTTTTTATTCGTTTCTGGAGTTTTTCTGTGAAATCAGCCTTTTCAGCTTATTTTTTTTTCTGAAATTCGTCGAACGCCTTAGAGTTCTTCGATCTGGATAAGATTCGTCGACCGGAGCGTTCAACGAACTGATTGGAGTTCATCGAATGGCTCGGTTTTCCACTGATTTGGTGCGTTTGACGAACGACTAGGCTTTCGTCGAACGGCCCGCATTCGTCGAACTGCCCGTTCGACGAACGGCCTGGCGTTCATCGAACGACCCGGCGCGTTCGACGAACTGTATGTTTCTATCCCCTGCCTTATTTCTCTCGAGAAATTTTATCCCCTGCTTTATTTCTCGAGATATAGTGATCCCTGGATTTCAATTCTTGAGAAGCTTCTTTCCCTGCTTTTAAATTCTCGAGAAATCTGAGCCCCTGCTGGGGATTTCTCGAGAAAGGGTATTTCCCTTGGATTTCTCTTGAATTTCTTGTTCTCTGCCTTTACTTTCTCTCGAGAGCGGTATGAATTTTGCTTTGGTTTTCCATAGAACTTTATGACCCCACTCCTAGATTTCTCGAGGACTATGTTCTTATCCTTTAGATTCTCGAGAAATGCCCTCTACCTCTTGGTACTTGAGTTATGTCTCCGATTACTTCTACTCTTTGAAACCCCATACCCATTGTGGTTGAATAATTTATGTCTTCTCTTATGAATCATCTTTTGCAGTGTTTACATTGTTTGTGGCCCTATCCTTAGGGTATCCTGGAGATTGTTCTTTTCGGGCTAAGTCCCGTGTTTTAATTGAAATTAATTAATAAGACCATTGCCTTTGTCCTTGCACGGTGGGTCGTGTTTGGGGGGGGGGGGGGGGGGGCAGTGGGGAGTGTTGTAGCCATGCACGGTGTCCGTTTTAGTGGTGAACCGCAGGCTTGGCCTGTGGTCCCGTGGGCCGTGTTTGGGTGGTTGGGGATAGAAACCCCCACCCGTTTTTGGCTTTCGGTGGCAGTGGATAAAGGACCGCCCCCGTTTAATATGAGCTGATCAGTCTCTTTAAATAATGTAACAAGATAAATGAACTTTGGTTGTTCCTCTTATTGATATCTGGTGTACTTGGTGCGTTATTTAGCCTTATGCTTTCGAGTTTCTTTTTCTATAAGTTTGACTTGGGTTGGTACCCATTTTGCCTTATTTACTTTACTTCATATTTTCTGCCACTTGTAATCCCTTGCTGAGGTATTCTTTGTTTTATTGAATGCCTCTGGTTCTGAGCCTTAGCTGCTAGTAGTGTAGCCCGGAGTCTTTGGGAATTCTAGTTGCTGTTTTACCCCGTTGCTGCGAGGTAGCTGTTATTAGTTTTCTTCTTCTGTTCAGACATGCTAGTTGGAGCCAATGGGTTAGTGTCATGTTGTTGACGCCCATTGTGCCCTTTGATACTTTATAGCTTACTTGCCAGTTTAATGCCACTACTTTTAGATCTTGTGTAACTTGCTCTCTGAGAATGATTTATGTCTAGGTGCATTATAGTTATAAAATGGTTTTTCCTTCATCCACATTGCATAACTTTTAACTGAAATCCTTATCTTTAAAGTCGTCTAAAAGATATTTTCTATACATATACTATGCCTAGATATGTGCATATCATTTACTTTATGTCCTGTCATCACGTGCATTTAGGACCTCAAGTGAACTAAATCAAGTATTTTCTACTGCAATTACATACATTTTCTCGGTGGACTAGTTGATCCACGAACTGAGAGACACAGTTCTTACACCCAAACTCTAATAAAAGATTTCAAATGTTGATCTATCATGTAAACATGTTTTGATTAAATAAGTAATAGGTTTCCGCCTGAGCATCTGCAGTTGTCTCCTGCATGACGTGGCATCATGATGCGTATTTTCTCTTACTCTGATATTCCTAAATTTGGAGAAAATGCAGGTTGTGACACCGGAGCTTCGACGGCAGCGATTGAAAATCTTGGAGAAGCCATGATCTCTCTATCTCTCAAAACTTCTGGCTCGATAAACTAGGGAGGAAGAAGAAAATGGAGAAGAATAATATATATAATAATATATAAGCGATAATGGATGAGAACCAAACTAATAGTAATAATAATAAGAATAATGATAAGAATAAGAAAAGAAATTGGAAAATATTTAGCTTGGACAATTTACGTGTATGGAGCTTCCGGGAGAAATTCGTTAGGAGCTAGAATTGTATTAATTAATCCCAATGGGATTAGATTGGATCAAGCTCTCATGTTTCACTTCCCAACCACGAACAATCAGGCAGAGTATGAAGCCTTGCTCGCCGGTCTTAGATTTGCAAGAGAGCTAGGAATCGAGGATGTACAAGTTAAAACCGATTCACTGGTGATGTTGTCTCAAGTGAATGGAACCTATGAAACTAGAGACTCTATTTTAAAGCAATATCAAATGCTGGTGAAGATTGAGATAGGAAAGTTCAAAAGCTTCAATATTCAACACATTCCAAGGGAAGAGAACATGGAAGCTGACGAATTGGTCAAATTTGGTCTCCTTTCAGGAGGAACTACTTCAGAACTATTTCATCCAACTATTGTAGAAGGAGACATCATGCTGATTGATCATCGACCATCCTGGATGGACCATTTGATTCTATATCTCTCAAGTGGAAAATTTCATCCAGCAGTAAAAGATAAAAAGCGATTAAAGTTAATGGTAGCTTATTATTATCTTTTTGCAGGAATCCTCTACAGGAAAATGTTTCTATCACCTTTGGCAAGATGTGTATCTGAAGAGGAAATTCCTATTATTCTTCGAGAAGTACATTCAGGAGAGTGCGACAGTCACTCTGGAGCTAGAACCTTAGAAAAGAGGATTCTAAGGCAAGGTTATTTATGACCTCAAATGAGGAAAGATGCAGAGAAATTTTTCAAAAAAGTGTGTCCAATGCCAGAAGTTCCCTCCTCTCCAGCATCAACCAGCTCAACAACTTAAGTCAATAGCAACCCCATGGCCATTTCCAGTTTGGGGAATGGATTTGATCGGACCTTTTTCTTTAGCTAATGGCCAGCACAAGTTTATTCTAGTGATGATTGATTATTTCAGCAAATGGATCGAGGCAAAAGCACTAACTAAAACTACTACTCAAGTTATGATGAATTTTATCTGGGGAGAGATAGTATGCAAGCATGGAATTCCAATGGCAATTATCACAAATAATAGTCCTCAGTTTAGCAACTCCAATATGATAAATTTATGTGATCAAATTGGCACCGAGTTGTGGTTCACCTCTGTTCATCATCCAAGAAGTAATAGGAATGTAGAAGCTGCCAACAAATTGAAAATTAACCTCTTGAAGAAGAAAGTTGAAAATCTCTGAGGCAATTGGGCTGAAAAGTTACCTTCAGTACTCTGGGCTTTGAGGACGACTCCAACACCAGCTACTAGATAAACTCCCTTCAAATTATCCCATGGCTCAGAAGCTCTCATTTCCGTTGAATTTGAAGTTAAAAGTCCAAGGGTATTACTATCTCAACAACATCAAGATGATTGGATGGAAGGAAATGATGAAGAATTGAAATGCAGCATTGATCTCATCGAAGAGCTGAGGGATACAACAACTATCAGCCAAGAAGAAGTAAAAAGAAGAATGGCTAAATATTTTGACAAAAATGTTCGAGTTAAAGAGTTTGTTGTTGGTGATCTCGTCCTCAAGAAGGTTGATGCAGTAGCAATATCTGGCTCGGTTGGAAAGCTGAACCCAAATTGGACAGGGCCATTTATTGTTAAAGAAGTGCTCAAGAATGGAGCTTATCGTCTCCAAACTTATGAAGGGGAAGATCTATCTCACATTTGGAGTGGAGATGATCTCAAGCGCTTCTTTTATTAAAAACTTATATTATTTCCCATCTTTCATCTCTCCTTCATTTTTTACAAGCATTATGATGTGGTTGTAACCTCTGCATTACGTATATCGGAAAGTAAGAATTAAAGATATATTGACAGACTATCAAAGGCTAAAGATCTTACCAAACGGGATATCGACAGATCCTACTTGCTACACCCTCAACTTGAAGCTTGAGATGTTAATCTGCCAGGACCACAAGTAGCGTGGAGATTTTGCACTTGTGTAGTAGTAGCTCGTAAAGCTCATGTGAAGAAACTTTAGGATGCCGGGTCCTTGCTAATATCTGACATACCCCTGCATCAAGGGAGTTCTAGGTGAATATTCAGCTATGTTATGCATTTCAGGACATCGTTACAGCATTGATGATTTTTTAGGGAAAGCAGTGTCGGTATGGCATCCACGGCATAACCACACCTGCCTTATGAATTATTATGCTCTATAACCTTCAAATACTCATTGCTGTAGGGATAGCCAAGAGGAGTCCAGTTGAATCTATGGCCATTTTCAGAACCCTTTAGTGGCTAGGGTGTTACAATCTTAATGATCACTTGAGGAAAGCAATGTCGGTAAAGCCTCCGCGGCATAACCAAACCCGCCCTTTTGATCATTTAGAATTGTTCGCCTCTCTTCTATCCCTCGCTGTTTATGATGATTACAACCTTAGTGATCACTTGAGGAAAGTAATGCTGGCATAGCTGCACCTGCCTTTTTGATCATTTCGAGTTGTCCACCCCTCTCTCTCTCTCTATCTCTCTTTCTGAAAAATATTAGAATTGTGATGATCTCTTGAGGAAAGAAATGTTGGCATAGCTGCACCCACCCTTTAGATCATTACAGATTCTATCTATCAAGCCTTTATTGTGAAGGAGCGATCCGAGGTTTGTGGAGACAGCCGGTCTAAGTGTTGGATTGTTTTGGGAATGGGGCGGTCTAGAGCAAGTTGAGATTACCACCTAAAGTTCTTCAAGACCTTATAAAATTTTCAAATGGTCATGCTTTACAGTATGATCATGATTCCAAGCTATGGAAGGGCGGTCTGGGAAATATGAGATCGCCGCCAGGGTTCTTCTAAGTTCAAAATATTATCTTAATAAAGCAAGGTATCGCTGGTTATTCTCTTATATGATCATATGACTTCAAATATCTATTCTCATAACAATTGATCTGAAAAGCAAAAGATCGCCTGGTTATTCGACCTCAGGAGCGTTTGTAAATCTTTATTTTTCGAATTATGGTTTTTTATCTCTACAGGTCTTGGAAGCTAAAATAGGGATCTAAAAAATAGGAGATCGTTGGTCGTCTTCTTTGAAAGGATTGTTTCTATCTGAATATCATCCAAGGAAGAAGCGGTATAAATCATTACAGATCGCCAGTTTTGTTCTTGTTAAAGGCTATTCAGGAATCAACATTTGTGGATTATAAGTTTTTTATCTCTGAAGATCATAAAAGTTCAAGATCGCAATGTGACTAGTGGTCTCATATAGGTGTTATCATAAAACTCATACAAATTTCCATCATGCTTCAGGTGGTTTAACAATTATGAGACCATTGCTATTGATTATTATTCTCCAACTATTATGCAACATTCTCTTATATGATCGTTTATTCGAGCTCAACAAGACCTAAAAGCATTGAGATCAAATGCTATTTTCAATCTCATAAAATCTAGACCGCTGAGATGGGGATTATTGAGGAAAATCATCGGCAAGACGAAAGTTATTCAATGAAGACCGCAAATGAAGAGAATTAATGTGCCCGCAGAAAGAAAGTGATCGACAAAAAAGGTAAATACAAGCATTCATCCACAAAAAAGAGGCATGTCAAAATTATATTTAGATATCAATCATGGTTGTTACACTGTTCGTACGGTCTCAATACCGGTGATCGAAAAAGTACAATAAACAATTACAAAAATTTCTACTTGCTCCTTGATCTTTTCGGAGACCACTCATCTGATGAAGAAGAACCGGTCTCGTCTGAAGATTCCTCTGAATTTCTGGGAGAAACTTTAGACCCAGAGCTTGAGTCCGCGACATAACTTGTATCGTTACATGCAACATACTGGCTTCCACTTTACTCATCAGCATTTTCTTCAATATCCACATCTTCCTCTTTTTCTTCTTCTCCTTCAGCAATGATCTCACCAGTCATGATCGACTGTTCATCTATCACTCATACCGCATCTGGGAAAAGACCAGCGAACTTAACATCTTTATACTTATCAATGAAAGCACCACGGGCACGAAGCACGGAGATCATTTGCTCTGCGATCTCTTTTGCATGGTTGATCAGAGCATTCTGGAAAAAATCATTATCCACATCATATGCTCCTTTTTTGATCGCTGCAAGAGAAAGAATGGTTTAATCGTGCGGTCACAAGAAAAGGAATGATAAAAATCTCAGGTAATGGGCTTTACTTTTAACTCTTCTTGCAGACATTCATTCTCCCTCAGGGTACCTCGAAGAGATCACCCCATATGATGATTCAAGACCGTGCACCTGGCGGTCACTTGCACAACGATGTCAGGGAGCATATAGGTCTCGATACTATAGGCTTCTCTGGCATTACTCATTCCGTAAAGGGCAGCAGTGACCACAAAGGCATGGCGCATCAGCTTCCCGCCATAGAGGGGGAGATTGGTGGATACCTTTGTTGGATCTGAAGACTCCCTTAGAGGGGGGGGGGGGGGTGAATAAGGGGTTTACTATTTTTGGAATAAACTGAGTGATTTTTAGAAAACTGGAATTTTTTATTTCTGTTGCTAAAGCCAGGCGTTAAGATTCAATGCTGGGCGTTAGCTGTCCAGAAAATAATTTTCACAGAAATATGACAAAGTGATTTTACTATTGAAATCCTAAATGAAATACAATTCCAGAAAATCAGAGATAATGAAAACGAACTGATAGTTTATATAGGTGTAGTCAATAATACCTAGAGGGGGGTGAATAGGTTTTACTTATTTTCTTTGTTTAAACCTAATGTTTCTAGCTGCAGAAAACACAATCACAGAAAGCACACAAGGATGTATAGAGGTTCCTCAAGACAGGGTGTCTTGAGTAGTCCTCTATCCCCCTTCACCTTTCTAACAGTGAGTTAGACAAGGCCACAAACTCTAATCTCAGCTCCTTGAGCTTACACCACAAGTTCCTCAGAACTTCTCAGATCAAGAGTGATCCTACCTCAGACACAACAGCCCTACACTCAGGCTCAGCAGCCCTACTCCTCAGGCTCAGCAGCCCTACACCTCAGAGTTATGTAACTCATACAACTCAGAAATCACACAGATTTCCTACCTCAGACCAATCAAGAAGTCCTACCACTCAAGCTGTCAACACAGCTTTACACACTGGCTCAACAGCCTTTCACTCAGGCAATAATTCCTTACAAAGATATAATAGAGTTTGAACAAAATACATAAGACAAAAGGTTTACTCTTAGGTCTTCTGAATCCTTTCTTCAGATCTGAAAACAGCAGCTTCAGATTTGTATCACCTTGATCTTCTCCTTCAGCAAAGCAGAAGATCAACTTGCCCTTCTTGAGTTTGTATAGGAAGAGCTATCTAATCTCCCTTAGAAGATTAACTTCAGCTTCAGAGAACAACTTCAACTGGCTGAAACGTGAATGCTCGATTGCGGCGTGTAGCAAAAGCTTTTCAATGGAACAGTCCTTGTTGTTGTGCCCTAGCATCTTCTTTTATATCTCCAGAAGGCTTCAACGGCTATATCGATCCTCCTGACACGGTATGGGGAAGATTGGAGTTGTTTTTCCCTCTCAATTGTCATTTGCGCCAATAGCAGATCCCGTAAGCACATTTGGATCTGTCTCAGCGGTTGGGCTGAGACAGCATCCAGTCTCAGCGGTTGGGCTGAGACAGCTTCCAGTCTCAGCGGCAGCTCTAGTTCTCTTCTCTGTGGTTGCTCCAGTCTCCTTCTCAGTGGATCCGCTGAGACGGCTCCTCGTCTCAGCGGTTCTCACCCTTCGTCTCAGCGGTTATGCTGAGACAGATCTTCATCTCCTTGTAGATGATTTCTTCTTATCTAAGGCCATGTTTGGCCCTTCCTTTTGAGTCACCTGTGCCTGTATATCCTACACAAGTATAGCTTTGTTAAATACAATATGTCCTTAGAATTGAGAGTGATGCCTCTTCAAATCAAGGTAATATTGAGGGCAATATACCCAACAATCTCCCCCTATTTGAAGAAGGCAGAACATCCCCAATGCTAAGGTCCATTAACAATAGAAATCTTATCACAAAAAAAGTGATCTTATAGAAAAAGCATCTGTGAAGCATAGAACCTAAAACCCTAGGCATTTGCACAGGCCCTTTCTCCAGCCTTGGTACTGGCCCTATCTCCCCCTTTCTGGTTTCTTCAACTTTAACCTTCTTTGGATAGAAGGACAACATCTATAGATCCCTTTGGATCAACCTATAGGCTAACCTATACACTCTTAGTATTTGTCAACTTCCCCCAACCTGAGCAGGGAATTTACTCCCCCTTAATTGGAGAGCTATTTTCTGTAATAGCTGATCCATTTCAATTTGAACATCCCATTTAAGCTACTGAATACTAGAGATAATAAATACAGAATACATATATCAATAGTAACAAACTTAATATTATGATCAGAATATGAAATATCATTTCACTTTAAATGTTCAGTACAGACAAAAAGAAAATTCAACTTATAGTTGTACATTCAATCAAAAAATTTTTTAAGGCTGATTCTTCTAAGATGGACCCTGGGAAGAACTTTCTCCATCTGTAGACTTTCTTTTCCTAGCTTCAGCAGCAACCTTGATCTTCTCCTTTACTTTGAAGTACAGAAATGGCTTGGGAAGATATCTTGTGGGAATCCTTAAAGGAGTTTCCCTTCTTACCATGTTTTCTTTGAGAATCCTTTCCCTTAAAGATTCCCTTTCAAGGTGTTTGATCCACTCAGCAGCTGAATAGACATGGTCAATGTCCTTCATTGGATTTCCATGGCTCACCCAGGTATTGACAACAATTGTGTCCAACTCCAGATTGTCATCTTCATGGAGTGGATCCTCTAATCTTTCCATTCTTTTCTGTGCCATGTATTCTTCAGCAGTTTGAATACCCTCTACCCTTATCCTCTTTGCTACTCTCTCATCAGCAATCAGATTTGATTGACTTTGGAAGTCAAAGTCTTCATCTCTGTTAGGGTTCAAGACTGGAAGATTCAAAGCAATTCTTGTTCCTTGCAGCACTTTTAAGCTTGAGTCCCATTGATTCTCAGTGACCTTTTTGACCATGGTAAGGATGTTTTCTTGAATAGCACTGGAAGCATTGTTGACCACTTCCACCACTTGCTTGCTGACTTCTTCTTGATTGGAGAGTATCAGTTTATGGGAGGACTCCATGTTGTTATACAGCTGTATGTGAGCTCCTTTCAGCTTAGCATGTAGATTGAGAATCTTCTCCTCCCCTTCTTTGCTATGTTCCACTATCTTCTTCTCTATTTCAGAATGTTGATTCAATATGGATTGGGAGAGAGTTTGAAAGGTGCTGTCCACATCATCTAAAATGTATTCCTTTGCCTTGTCAATGTGGGACTTGACTTGACTGCTTGATGTGTTGACCACTTGTGCCATCCTTGTAACTGCATTCTCCCAGACATTTTGGTTTTTGTAAAGATGATTATTTACATATGTGATGTCTTTGGTGGAGACCCCTTGATGATCAGCAATTTGTTTCAGTACAGTGTGCTGAGCAACAACTGTATCTTTGGCCATTTCAAACCATCTTGTCATCTATAGAAGGATATGATCTGATGCAGTTTTGACATCATTAACCTGGGCATTGATCTCAGTTCTCACTTCAGCCACTCTTGACTCCATTCTTTGCACACTGGCCTGGATCTCCTGAGTCAATGCAGCTCTTATTGTATACAATTCATTCCTTATCTGTGCAGAGACATCATGGACCTTTTCAGCAACAATCTCTTTCATGGACAACATCTGACCCTCAATCATTGTTTGTATTGAGTTTAACAGATCAGATGTGTCCAGAGCTGCAACTGGCCTTTCCTGGGCTAATACCTTTTCAACCATCTTTTCAGCTCCACTTTGAGCATTAGCCCTCTCATCATCAGGGATCTGCTCCCCCTCAGATGGGGCATTAGGTGATATCAATTCCTGTTGTTGTTCTCCCCCACTAGCATACCCACCTCCTCCTTCATAGACTGGGCTATGCTCCCCCTCACTTGGGGCATCCATAGGAGGAGAATTTTATCTAAGGACACCTGAAAAATGATTGATGAGTTAGACACCTAGACTATACTATTGATAGAAAAGAGAGGCCTAACTGAAATCCTAATTTACCAGGGATAGGTGAATTGGGAATTTCATCTTCAGCTTGAGGAACAGCTGGATCAGCATTCATCTGAGTTGGCTCAGTATTGGGCTCAACTCTTCCTTGGGGCTCCTCATCTCTTCTTGTCCTGGGGACATCTTCAGTATCTAGGTTCATTGGGTTGCTGTCAGATCTAAGGTCAGACCCATGAATGTCTTCATTGTCAGACCCATCTGACTTTGAGGATGAATCTGATTTCTGCTGGGTTGACTCTTTCTTCTTTTCCTTTGCCACAGATGGCTGGCTCATAGGGAGCACTCTGGAGAATCTATCCAGAGTCTTAATGTCCATTCTTTTGAGATAATAGAGATTTGACCCCTTGGAGTTTGCAAAGGTCTCTGAATGACTATTCTGTAGGTACAGAGATAGTATTCTTCCCATATTGGGGGCTTGTAGAGATTCCTTTATCCTTTGAAAAATAACTTCTCCCCATGAGGTTCTCTTGGACAGAATTATCCTAGTCATTAATTCAAACATGAACTGTGAGACAGTGTCATGTGAACCAGGCTTGCATAGGATGGCTTTGCCCACTATATCAGACAACAGCTTCCCTTGTTGATTGAAGAACTTCCTCCTTAGACAACTGGTTTTAGTATCACTGTATCCTGTCCACTTTAGGGCAGTCTGCTTATCCTTTTCAGATATCTCCTCCTCTTCAGTCTTACTACAGGGAGATAATTTCAACCCCTTCTCCAACCTTTTAGCTGTATTCTTTATCTTCTCACTTCCTATCTTGGACTTCAGGATGGTTTTGGAAGGAGATAATTTGAAATTGTTGAACCATTCCAGAACTTCAGTTCTGAGAATGCAGCAGGGTTCAGACAGCATGTGCTCCAGACCTTGAGCTTCCATTAGATGAATCACGTGTCTTATTTCTTCTAAGGCATGAGAGAATCCATCTCTCACAATTTCATAGCCCTCCAGGAGATCTTTTGAGCTTTTTGGCGCCATGGAATTAGAAAATCAAGGCGCTGAGACGGGAGAGAAGATGAATCATCTCGATGGCTAAGGGTTTGGATTTGTGGTGTGTTTTAGGTTACAGTGTATCTATTTATAGAATTTCAGTTTCGTTTTTATTAACCCTAGGCTTTTAGACTTAATTACCTTATTGTGTTAAGGAGTTTTGGGTTAATTATCAGATTTCATATTGAGCATACCCCGTCTCAGCGGTTCAGCTGAGACGGAGACCTAGGGCACTGGGACAGTGAACTGTCAACCGCTGGGACAGTTTGCTCATCTCAGCGGTTCCGCTGGGACAGTGAACTGTCAACCGCTGGGATAGTTTGCTCATCTCAGTGGTTAGGATTTTTCTCAGCTGATTCAGCTGAACATACTTCTGCATTTTAGCTGATCATATGGTTTAGACCTAATGTAGATATTTTGGCTGAAGAAATGTCCTAGTCATGTCACTAAGTTGTAATGTATAATAATGTAAAGTTTTATAATTTACAATTCAGAATCAACAATAGTGACAGCAACTACTCATACATTTAGGACTATTCCATACTAAGCATGCCAAGATCAATTTTGAAGGTATTGAATTTAGATTCATCCAATGGCTTTGTAAAGATATCAGCTACTTGTTTGTCAGTGGGGACAAATTCAAGACAGATATCTTTTCATTCTACATATTCTCTAATAAAATGATATCTAATCTCTATATGCTTAGTCCTGCTATGAGAGACAGGATTTTTAGCAATAGAGATTGCACTGGATGAATCACAATACAAAGGAGATTCCCTTACCATGAGGTTGTAATCCTCCAACTGATGCTGTGTCCAAAGGAGTTGTGCACAACAGCTACCTGCAGCAATGTATTCAGACTCAGCTGTGGATATTGCCACACTGGTTTGTTTCTTGCTGCTCCATGATATCAATCTTCTCCCTAGGAATTGACAAGTACCACTTGTACTCTTCCTGTCTTCTTTGCAACCTGCAAAATCTGCATCTGAAAAGCCTGTTAGTTCAAAGTCATTGTTCTTAGGGTACCACAGGCCAAGATGCAAGTTGCCCTTAAGGTATCTCAAAATCCTCTTCACAGAGGCGTAGTGAGATTCCTTAGGACATGCTTGATACCTAGCACAAACACATGTATAATACATAATGTCTGTCCTACTAGCAGTCAATTACAATAGGGATCCAATGATGCATCTGTACATGGACTCATCAAAGGCCTTTCCCTTTTCATCCTTGTTTAATGATACATTAGACCCCATTGGTGTTCTCATGGTGGAGGCTTATTCCATCCCAAATTTCTTGATGAGCTCCTTAGTGTACTTGGTCTGGGAGATGAAAATTCCATCATCAGGCTGTTTCACTTGGAGCCCAAGGAAATATTTGAGCTCACCCATACTGCTCATTTCAAACTCCCCCTGCATTAGATTGGCAAATCTCTTGCAGAGGTTGTCATCACTAGACCCAAAAATTATGTCATCAACATAAATTTGGACTAAGAGACACTTGCCCCTTGTTTCCCTAAGAAACAATGTGCAATCAATCTTTCCCCTCATGAACTTGTTCTTGAGGAGAAAGTTGGACAAAGTCTCATACCAAGCTCTTGGAGCTTGCTTGAGACCATATAATGCTTTCCTAAGAAGATAAACATGAGAAGTTAGGGTTGGATGCACAAAACCTGAAGGCTGTTCAACATATACCTCTTCCTTCAAGTCTCCATTGAGGAAGGCTGATTTGACATCCATTTAGTAAACTTTGAACCCCTTGTGGGCAGCATAGGCAAGAAATAGCCTAATTGCTTCCAACCTTGCAACTGGTGCAAAGGTTTGGTCAAAGTCTATACCTTCCTCTTGCCTGTATCCTTTGGCTACTAATCTGGCCTTGTTCTTGATGATTGTACCATTCTCATCAAGCTTGTTCCTGTATACCCATTTGGTGCCAATCACATTGTGTCCCCGAGGTCTTGGTACCAGCTTCCATACTTTGCATCTCTTGAATTGTAGGAGCTCTTCTTGCATGGCTTCAATCCAGAAGGTGTCTTGATTGGCGTCTTCAAACTTCTTGGGCTCCATTTGAGAAAGGAAGCTCAAGAATAGTGCTTCATTATGAGCTCTACTGCTTGTCAATATGCCTTGGGTATGATCTCCAATTATTAGATCCCTTGGATGATCTCTCAGGTGCCTTGCAGCAGCTGGAAGAGGGTCCTCTGGAGGCTGTGGCTGTTCCACTGGTTCAGTTGTGCCTTCACCCTCTTGTACCTCTTCTTCTTCAGGAATTGCAGCAGCTGTTTGTGTTTTGCTGCTGCTGGGCCTATCTTGGACAGTCAGCTCATGCATCCCTTCTTCATTTCCTGTCAAAATGGAAGAACTAGACCATTCTTTTTAGAGAAGGCTGGTCTCATCAAACACAACATGCATAGATTCTTCTACAACATGGGCTTTCTTGTTATAAACTCTATAAGCTCTATTATGTGAGCTATACCCAACAAGAACCCCCACATTGCATTTTTCTGCAAACTTTGTTAATTGAGATTTTCCATTATTCAGAATGTAGCATTTGCAACCAAAGATTCTAAAGTAAGAAATTGTAGGTTGTTTGCCTTTCAGAATCTCATAAGGGGTTTTCCCAAGGACCTTATTGATGGAGGCTCTATTGAGAACATAACAGGCTGTATTGACTGGCTCAGCCCATAAGTATTCTGGGAGTGAGGAGTCACTAAGCAATGTTCTCCCAGCTTCTATCAAGGTCCTATTCCTCCTCTCAGCCACACCATTTTGTTGTGGAGTCCTTGGGGAGGAGAACTCCTGGGTGATACCAAATTCTTGACAAAATTTTTTCATGGCGTCAGATTGAAATTCTGTGCCATGGTCAGTTCTTGTCCTGACCACAATACATAATAGATCATTCTGAATAGCCTTGACATAATTTATAAAGACATGTAAGGTATCTGACTTCTTCTTAAGGAAGAATACCCATGTATACTTTGAATGATCATCTACAATTACCAAGGTATACAACTTCCCACCTAGGCTCTGAATTGGCAAAGGACCAAACAAGTCCATGTGCAATAGGTATAAGCACCTTTCAGTATCCTTGGAGCCAATACTTGTAAAGGTTGTCCTAGTTTGCTTACCCATTTGGCAAGCATGACAGGGACCACTTTTAACACATTTTAGTTTAGGACTATTTCTAACAAGGTTTTTAGAAAATAATCTATATATTGTCTTATAGTTAATGTGGGCAAGTCTCTTGTGCCATTGGACACAAAGTGACACACTTTCATTAGCTACAAGACACATAGAAGAGATAGAATAATTGCAAATGAAGTCTAAGCAATAAACATTTCCACTCCTAGTGCCTGAGAGAATGGTCTCCAAGTCATTAGACTTTTTGATCAAGCACTTGTCATTGTGGAATTCAATGACATAGCCTAAGTCACATAGTTGGCTTATGCTTACAAGGTTGTGTTGCAACCCTTCAACATAGGCTACCCTTGTGATTGAAACTATGCCATTTGAAATCATACCATATCCTTTGGTGACTCCCTTTTCAGATCCACCAAAGATAACTTTAGGTCCATTCTTCACTGGATGGTAATCCTTTAGAAGATCCTTAGTTCCTGTCATGTGCCTTGAGCACCCACTATCCAAGTACCATATTTGGTTGAGACTGGTACTTGAACTAACCTGCAACATAGGATTTAATGTACCTTAGTACCCCAACTGATTTTGGGTCCTAGGTTCAGGTTAACACCATAGGGCATATTCCTTGAAAGGGCTGGTTTGGCTTGAAGCTCAATCCTTGCCTTTGGCACATTGAGGTTGTGCCAACAGTCAATTGCAAAGTGTCCCACTTTGCCACAGCACCAACACTCATATATATTATATCTCTTCTTCTGAACAGTCCTGGAATATGAGGCTTCCTGTTTCTGTTCAGTAGGGGATGCAGCTGTTGTTTTCATTTTCTTATCAGTAAAGGCATGGCTTTTTACCTTCCTATAATCAGTCAAGGCAGCCTGTTTTTGTTTGACATCAGCACTTTTTAGCTTGGTAGCTAAACATGTGTGGATGGCAGCAGAAACTGGGCTTTTTGGCTTGGTTACAGGACAGTTAACAGCCATGGACTTTGCTGAACAATGTTTAGAATTTACAGCCTTAGTTATCTTGAGTGAAGGGGCTGAGGTTCCAAAAACAAAGGGTCCATGATGGGCCATTTGAATTTCCTCATGCAGAGACTTGAAGGAACTCAAGCCTAACTCCTTTCTATTTCCATAGCTGTGAGCATTCTTGCTCAAGTTATAGGAACTTCCATTTAATAAGTGACCATGAATACTTTCTTGATCATACTTGTTTGAGGGCATCAAGACTTTCACAAAGGAGGTCTTAGATTCTTTTGAGTCCTTGACCTTTCCCTTAGTGTTGCTAGTAGCCGCCTCCTTGTTGAAACCAACACCTCTCATGTCATGGGAGTTGAAGGTGTCAATAATAGGCAGCACTGTCTTGGGCTTGGAGAACTTAGCCAATAACATCCTCTCCTTGAGGAGCTTTTCTTCAAGATCCTTAATGATCTTGTTCTTGTGGCTTATGGTGCCCACATGGATGATTGGCATTCCCCTTAGCTTGCCAATCTCCTTGCTCATTAGAGCTAGCTGGGTAGCATGCTCAATGCACTCAGATTTTGATTGCTTTAGGGAAGAAATTTCTTGAGCTTGCCTCTTGGCTAGCATTTTGCTCTTTTTCAGAGCTTCCAGGAGTGCACCATACTTATCAATCAATTGATTGACATCCTCCTCAGAATCTGATTCACTGCCAACTTTAGATGGAGAAGATTCAGATTCTGGACCTGTTTCATAATCAGAAGAAGAAGAAATGCAGTGTATCAATACCTGCTCATGTTCTGAATTGTTGTGGCTGTCGTCATCTTCAATTATAGCCATCAGCCCATGGTCATCAAGAGTGACCTCATCCTCCTCTTCATCACTATCTGAATGTGATAGAGGGGCCCTTATTCCTATCATGGTAGCAGGATAGTCTCCTTCCTCCTGATCAGCAAACAGCCCCAGGTAGGCTTCTTCCTCACCATCTGAATCTGAAGATGAAGATTCAGATTCACTCCAGCTCTTGCCTTTCTTAGCTAGGAAGGATTTTTCTCCCTTCCTCTCCTTCTGGTGATGAGGCTTCTTGTCACATCTTTCCTTTCTTTTGATTAGACAGTCAGTAATGAAATGTCCAGGCTTACTACAGCAATAGCAAATTATGTTAGTTGAAACATGTTTGCTAGATTTAGAGTCATACCTGTCCCCTTTGGGATGTTGCCTCTCAGATCTGTAATGATCCTTCTTGGGATGAGAAGAGGAGGAAGGTTTGTTCTTCCATTGTTTCCTCTTGATCATCTTCTTGAACTGCCTTGTGAAGGCAGCAAACTCCTCATCAGAAGAGGAGCTGTCTGATTTGCTGCTCTCAGATTTCTCAGATTCAGCAGCCTTTCTTGGAGGTGACTACACTCTAACCTTGTTCCTCTTAGAGCTTTCAGCTTTGAGAGCAACAGATCTCTCCCTTGTGTGAGCCCTGGAGGAAGTGTCTTCCTCCTTTCTTGCAGAAAGCTGCATCTCATATGAGAGCAGTTTCCCAAACAGTGTATGGGTGGGGGTTTCTCCAAGTCTTGCCCCTTCCCTGATTGCACAGATTTTAGTGTCCCATTCTCTAGTTAGAGATCTAAGGAACTTGTCATTGAGTTCATAATCTGTGAACACCCTTCCATAGGTTCTTAGTTCATTTACAATCCAAAAGAACCTTTTATAGCATATGGAGATATTCTTCTGGCTCAGCTGTCTAAAGGCATCATACTCTTGATTGAGGAGTGACTTTCTATCATCCCTCACTTCAGCAGTTCTCACCATATAAACAACCAATGTGTCCCACATTTCCTTGGCAGTTTGGCAGTGGACCAAGTTCTGAAAAGTAGTGTCATCAATGGCATTTACTATTATGTTTTGGGCTCTCTTGTCCATAATGTATAATGCTATCTCATCATTGGTCAGCTCAGAAAATACCTTAAGTACTTTTCTAGTAGGGTCAATAGTGGAGACTTTCTCAAAGGTATAAGGACCATTTTTGACAGTCAAAAAGATCCTTCGGTCTGAGGCTTCCATGAATAGCCTTACCCTTTGCTTCCATATCCCAAAGTTTTATTTGGAGCATATGGGCAACTTCATTGACCCCAACGCCTTCTTCATTCCAATGTTGGCCATTGGATTTCAGATTTGACTACTCCTATATAGGATCTGATCAGACTGTTAAGTCTTTTTGATTAACCTGGCTCTGATACCACTTGATAGTTTATATAGGTGTAGTCAATAATACCTAGAGGGGGGGGGGGGGGGGGGGGTGAATAGGTTTTACTTATTTTCTTTGTTTAAACCTAATGTTTCTAGCTGCAGAAAACACAATCACAGAAAGCACACAAGGATGTATAGAGGTTCCTCAAGACAGGGTGTCTTGAGTAGTCCTCTTTCCCCCTTCACCTTTCTAATAGTGAGTTAGACAAGGCCACAAACTCCAATCTCGGCTCCTTGAGCTTACACCACAAGTTCCTCAGAACTTCTCAGATCAAGAGTGATCCTACCTCAGGCACAAAAGCCCTACACCCAGGCTCAGCAGCCCTACTCCTCAGGCTCAGCAGCCCTACACCTCAGAGTTATGTAACTCCTACAACTCAGAAATCATGCAGATTTCCTACCTCAGACCTATCAAGAAGTCCTACCACTCAAGCTGTCAACACAGCTTTACACACTGGCTCAACAGCCTTTCACTCAGGCAATAATGCCTTACAAAGATATAATAGGGTTTGAACTAAATATAGAAGACAAAATGTTTACTCTTAGGTCTTCTGAATCCTTTCTTCAGATCTGAAAACAGCAGCTTCAGATTTGTATCACCTTGATCTTCTCCTTCAGCAAAGCAGAAGATCAACTTGCCCTTCTTGAGTTTGTACATGAAGAGCTATCTAATCTCCCTTAGAAGATTAACTTCAGCTTCAGAGAACAACTTCAACTGGCTGAAACGTGAATGCTCGATTGTGGCATGTAGCAAAAGCTTTTCAATGGAACAGTCCTTGTTGTTGTGCCCTAGCATCTTCTTTTATATCTCCAGAAGGCTTCAATAGCTATATCGATCCTCCTGACACAGTATGGGGCAGATTGGAGTTGCTTTTCCATCTCAATTGTCGTTTGCGCCAAAAGCAGATCCCTTCAGCACATTTGGATCTGTCTCAGCGGTTGGGCTGAGACAGCATCCAGTCTCAGCGGTTGGGCTGAGACAGCTTCCAGTCTCAGTGGCAGCTCCAGTCCTCTTCTCAGCATTGCTCCAGTCTCCTTCTTATTGGATCCGCTGAGACGACTCCTGGTCTCAGCGGTTCTCACCCTTCGTCTCAGCGGTTATGCTGAGACAGATCTTCATCTCCTTGTAGATGATTTCTTCTTATCTAAGGCCATGTTTGGCCCTTCCTTTTGAGTCACCTGTGCCTGTATATCCTACACAAGTATAGCTTTGTTAAATATAATATGTCCTTAGCATTGAGAGTGATGCCTCTTCAAATCAAGGTAATATTGAGGGCAATATACCCAACAAGAACATTATATTTCAAAAGGGAATTACAAGATGAAATTTTAATAACGCTAGAAATTAAAGGCGACAAAGTAAAATACACTTTTTGTTCCTTCACCAGTCCTTCTCCCAAGGACTGGTTGGTTATAGCCTATATTCCCCCAGATAAGGCCTTTAGCCACCCCTAGATCTACCCTTGACCTAGCCGCCAGGCACAAGGTGGCAAATTTCTCCCTAACCAAACCTAGCCTAGTCGCCACACGCACGGTGGCGAATTCACTACCGTCACAAGAAAAATAAAGAAAAGATAAATGAAAATTCAGAACAAAAGACTCCTTATATTGAAGAGCGCTGAAGGAGATGTTGAAGACACGCAATGATCATCATCCGAGTTGAAGCGAGTGTCCTTCTTCAAATTTGACCGTTGAAAATCTCCTTCTCACTCTTGTTCCTCAATGGTGGTGTTGGGAGTACTCTCTGAAATCGGGATGAAATGCTCTCTCAGAACTCTGGAATAAAGGCTTGAATGCATGTCACTTTGAGCAACGAAATCAGGTCTTTAAATAGACACGGGAGTTAATGATTGGCGTTAAGAGTTAAGGCCAGCGTTAAGGATCGTGTACGACCATTGCTGAGATCGTGCAACCGTCGGGACCGTGGCAGATCATGGGCTCAATGCGAGCGTTAACTCCAATGCTGGCATTTTCTATGGCTTCTCAACGGATTCCTTCTCAACATCATTTCATCTCAACAGATTCTTTCTCGAAGAAAGTTAACGCGGGGAGTTAACTCTCGATTCATAGAATCGTCATCAATCAGCATCCTGTTCATACGATTATTTAACTATAGTACCTGCGCACTATAAAAACAAGCAAAATCAAATATAGTGTGATTTGTTATTCTCAAACTAAGAGATGTTGAACACAAGCTCCAACAATCTCCCCTTTTGATAATAACAAATCTACTAATAAGAAATAAAACACAATTAGAGTAGTATTTATAGTATATGTTAAGCGTGATAATTATGTATACTCCCCCTATGTGGATACTCCCCCTACATGAATGCAATTTTCTAATGTACTTCCCCTAAATCATAGATTTCTCTAATTCTCTAATTTATTTCTTCATTTTATTTTCCCCCTTTTTTTATAATCAAAAGGAGGAGGGTTAGAGTATTTGCAATATGAAATGTTATGCATTAAGTAGAAATAATAGCAACTTCTTTGAAAAATAGTGAACACAGCGAAAGCAATTTTGAACATCTTTAAGGACTTTTAAGCACAAAATAGAATAAGCGTTTAAGTCAAATAATTAGATTTTTTATTTACAAAAGTTGCAAGTACATTTGAGATTTGTAATATAAAATTTGCAAGCAAGATTATAAAATATCAAGGAAAGATATGTTTACAATGTAAATTAATTTGCATTTCAAGTAAACATAAACATTCTTAAGATCACGCTTTGCTATCTAGTGCATTTACTCATGATTGTAGAGAATAGTGTAGGTAATCTTTAGGCCCAATTTTCATGAGTGGAAGTATTATAAATGATAATGATGTGTTCAATAAGTGTGTTTTGATAAAGTATACAAGTGTATAAATCAAACCACATGAAAGTATGTAATGTAAGAACGTAACTTGAATTGAACATAAATAACTTTACTTCCACAAATTTCAATGCACATAAAGATTTTTACTTATAAAGAGAAGTGGTTACAATTTTGTTTGCACAAGACACTTTACAATTTTTGGTTGAGTTTTCCTTGTCACATATTTTTCTTAATTTTGAATTGTTTTTTGTTTTTTTGTGACCAAGGACTCCAAATTCACTTGTTATTGCAAACATAGAAATTTTATTTTATATACCACATTTCTCTAAATACAAGTGTATGAAAAACAAAGAATTCAAAAAAGAATTCAATGTTGTGTAGGTAAACTACTTATGAAATTCAAAATAAGTTCTTATGCTACACAGTCATGCAAAAATAAGATTTAAAACACATGTAGATTAACCAAAAAGGTGTAAGTGAGAAAATCATTATCAAAGATAAAAACTTTACTCATAATTAGAGGCATGTAAAAAAATTTCTACACATGTAATCGACAACCAAATTCTTTGCACATTTTAAGATATTATTCAAGGCATGATAAAATCAAAATAATGTTTTTAAGTAACTTGAAGGTTTAAATTAAACATTGTAAATATCTTTAAGCAATATATATAATCATCCTTGAAATAAATATTTAAGCATATATTAAATTTTTTTTTAATTTTTGGAAGTAAATAACAAATTTTTTTTTTAAATAGAGAATTAAAGCAAAATACTGTAATAAAATAATACCAAGAATTTTTCAAATAAGACAAAAAATTTTGGAGCAGTGAGGCTAACGTCAGGCATTAACTTCTTAATGTCGAGACGGAACACTAAATTTTGTCTTTTAGAAAAATCTTTTTCATGATTCATTTGTATTATAAAGAGGCCTTCTTATAGTTAAAATTTCAAACATTATGAAGTTGATTTGAAGACTCTTTTAGCGTGTTTTGGTGGTTTTTCAATAGTTTTTACATTTTTATTGATTTTTAATTTTTGAAAAAAATATGCAAACAAATATAACAAAGTACATAAGATAATTTTGATAGCTTTTTATAAGGGTTAAAGTGACATTTCTAAGACACCTAATTCTAACCTAATCATGTGAAAACGTGCATCGGGTAGAGGTTTGGTAAAAATGTCGGCAAGTTGTGATTCAGTCCCTATAAAGCTAATTTTAATATGTTCCTTCTTAATATGATCTATAATAAAATGATGTCGAACATCTATATGTTTAGATCTAGAATAATGTACGGGATTATTTGTGAGATCTATAGCGCTATTGTTGTCACACTTTAATTCTATGTTATTTTGATAAACACCAAAGTCTTCTTACGATTGGGTCATCCATAAGGCTTGTGCACAACAACTACCTAGTGCGAAATATTTGGCCTCGGTGGTGGAGAGGGCAACAGAATTCAGTTTCCTACTCGACCATGATATGAGTGAAGGGTCTATAAAATGATATGTGTCACTAGTGCTCTTTCGATCTAATAAACATCCCACATAGTCCGAATTAGAAAAACCGTGTAAAATAAAACAATCATTATGAGGATACTATAAGCCTAATTTAGATGTTCCGATTAGATATCTAAAAATATGTTTAACCGCTTTTAAATGTGATTCTTTTGGATTAGCTTGGAATCTAGCACATAAGCAAACGGAAAACATAATATCAGGTCTAGATGCGCTTAAATAAAGCAATGAGCCAATCATTCCTCTATATAGTGTTTGATCAATTGAAATACCGGCTTCATCTTTTCCTAGTTTTAGTGATGCACTCATTAGTTTATTAGCTTGTTTTAGGTTTTCAAATCCAAATCTTTCTATAGTATCTTGAACATATTTAGTTTGACAAATAAATATACCATCTTGTTTTTGTGAGATTTGAAATCCTTGAAAATAAGTGAGTTCTCCTACCAAGCTCATTTCAAATTCATTTTTCATCACTAAAATTACTTCATTACATAACTCTTCATTAGTGGCTCCAAATATAATATCATCAACATATATTTGCAATATAATCAAATCATTATTTACATTCTTAATGAAGAGTGTATTATCCGCACTTCCCATTTTATAATAGTGCTTTATCAAAAATAATGTCCATCTATCATACCAAGCACGTGGTGGTTGCTTCAATCCATAAAGCACTTTTTCTAACTTATACACATGATTAGGAAATTTTTCACTCACAAAACTGGGGGGTTGTTCTACATAAACTTCTTCTTTTATAATCACGTTCAAAAAAGCACTTTTAACATCCATTTGAAATAATTTAAATCTTTTGAAACTCGCAAATGCAAAAAATATTCTAATTGATTCTAGGCGAGCAACGGGTGCAAAAGTTTCATCAAAATCTACCCCTTCGATATGTGATTATCCTTGTGCAACAAGTCTAGCTTTATTCCTTGTTATCCTAGAGTCACCATCTAGTTTATTTTGAAAATCCATTTGACTCTTATAGTCGGATGACTAGATGGCCTCTCTACTAAATTCCAAACCTTATTACGTTCAAATTGATTTAATTCATCATTCATAGCAAAAAACCAAAATTCATCATTTAAAAGGGTTGAAACATATTTTTGGTTCTATTTCAGATACAAAACAAAGGTTGGAAAAAGACTCATGTAAAGAAGAACGAGCACTTACCCCTTTTGATGGTTATTCTATCATAAGATCCCATGGATGATCCGTAGTAAATTGCAACATGCATGGAGGAACATATTCTGCTTGTTCTTCTTCTTTCTCCTCTTTTTCTTCTTCTTTTTCTCCAAGCGATTCTTCATCCTCATGCTCCAAAGGGAAAAGGGGTTCGCCTTCATTTCCTGTACGATTAGTATCTACACAAGGAACAAACTCATCAAATCTTACATGTATAGACTCTTCAACTATTTTTGTTCATTTATTATAAATTCTATAAGCCTTACTAGTTGAAGAGTAACCAATGAAAATTCCCTCATCGCATTTTTCATCAAATTTTCCTAGTGCATCTTTAGTGTTTAAAATAAAACATTTACAACCAAACATATGAAAATAAGATACATTTGGTTTTCTTTTAAAGTAAAGCTCATAAGGTGTTAATTTTAAAATAGGACGAAGCATAACACGATTAATGATATAACATGAAGTATTAACCTCTTAGGCCCAAAATGATTTAGGCAACCCATATTCACAAAGCATAGTGCATGCTAGCTCTTAAAGGGTTTTATTTTTCCTCTCCACTACACCATTTTTTTGTGGGGTGCGAGGAGCGGAAAATTCATGATTAATTCCTAAATCATTACAAAAAGAAGAAAACTTATCATTTTCAAATTCTCCTCCATGATCCGAGCGTATTCATTTAATTTTTAAATCAAGTTCATTTTGAATATGAATGCATAGTTTAGTAAATTCAAGAAATGCATCGGATTTGGAAGATAGAAATAAAGTCCAACAAAATCTATAATAATCATCAATAATTACAAAAGTATATTTTCTACATCCTAGACTAGAAGTGCTAATCGGTCCAAATAAATCCATATGAATTAAGTGAAGTGGTCTAGTGGTAGAAATCACATTTTTTTCTTTTAAAAGAACTTTTTGAAAACTTTCCTTTTTGGAAAGGCGTACAAGGTGAAGATAAATTCTCATTAAGCATAGGTAAACCTTTAATTAATTTATTTTTTGACAATTTCAAAATAAGCTTGGTGCTAGAGTGACCAAGGCTAAGAAACTTTGTTTTGTAGATGATTCAAAAAATACATTTAAACCCTTATCACATAATTGACTAATTGAAATTAAATTATGTTTTAAACTATCTACAAGTAAAACATTTGAGATTGAGAAAGAATCATTTCCCACTGTACCGATGCCTATGATCCTTCCTTTTCTGTTATCACCAAATGTCATCAAACCTCCATTCTTCATCTCAAGGCTAAGAAACTTTGTTTTGTTGCCCGTCATGTGTTTGGAGCATCCCGAGTCCAAATACAGCACATTCTTTTTGTCCCTACCCTGCCAAAATACCTAAAAAGGAGATGAGAGTAAAGATCTGAATACCCAAGAGGTTCCTCCCATAGAATAGGTGGAAACCTTAGGCACCCAAATTTGCTTTACAGCACTACGACCCTTTTTCCTACAAGAGTTTATGGTGTGTCCAAATAAATGACATTTGGCACACGATATAAAAGGGGATGAGACCCTTTTGGAGTTTTGGATAAACTCTTGCTGGAATATGAGGTAACATTTGTATTTAGAAATGGTTTTTTATAAAAAGAATTTAAGTTTCTGGAATTATTGCTAACACCGACGTTAAGAGCTAACGCTGGGCGATAGCTTCCAGTAACATAACCAAGGCCATATTTGGCACTTCCATGGCATTGGTTGGCCAAGATCATGTCCAGAGATCTTTGCCCAACTCCAAACTTCTTAATAGTCATATTTAAATCATGAATTCAAGCTTTGAGAGCCGTGTTTTCCGTTACTAACATAACACACCGATTCGCAAAACTTTTCTTTCCTTCTTCTATTTGAGAAAGAGTGATTTTTAAGGTTCTTTCTAAATCCCCCTTCTCCTTAGTAAGAATTTCAACTTTGGAGTTGGACTTAGAAAGAGCTTCTTCAAGTTCTTTTACTCTTGCCAAGGAGTGATTGCACTCTTGGCAAGATACCTTTTCTTTCCCAAATAGTTTAGATAATTTTTAGTTTTCTTTTAACAAAAGTTTATTCTCAAAATTTAGAATATCAATATCTTTTAAACTTTTATCAAACAATTTGCATGTTTGTAAATATTCAATATATAAACCATCATAAGTAGTAGGAAGAGTTACTTTAGTGTTGCTTGGACACTGCTTTCATCATCGGATGGCTTGTTACTTTTTCCCATAAGGAACATATTTGCCTCTTCTTCATCGCTAGTGGATGAGCCGCTTGAATCCTAGGAGGAGGAGTCATCCCATGTAGCCTCTTTTAGGACCTTCTTCTTCTCTTTTCCCATGTGCCGCATTTCTTTACGCTCTTTCAGATATTTTGTGCACTTGTTCCGGATGTGTACGATCTTCCTGCAATGGTAGTACTTTGGTGGTGGTCGCTCATCATCATCCTCATCACTGCCTCTTCCTTTCTTCGATGAAGATCCCTTCTTGATGAAATATTTCTGGAAGGTGTTTCTCCTTTCTGGATTCTTCATGAACATTTTGAACTTCCTTAAAAAGAGGCTTTCCTCATCCTCTTCATCATCATCTCCGTCAACCTCCTTCTTTGACTTCAATACTAAGGCCCTCTGCTTTGGCTCCATGTTGTACTCTTGTTGTTGAATCTTGAGTTCAACCTCATGGGTCTTGAAGTTCCCAATGAGACTCTCAATTTGGATCTTCTACAAATTGTGCGACTCTGAGATAGCTGTCACCTTTGGATTGAATTTTGGAGGGAGAGACCATAGTGTAACACCCCAGGTTTTCTGCATCTGGGAGATAGCGCCAGCGTTAGGTGTTAACGCAGGGGTTAGCTGAAGCCCTTTTTCGATGGTGTTCAATTAAGGGAGTTTATCGAATGGAGTTCGTCGAACGGAGTTCATCGAACGGAGTTCGTCGAACGGAGTTCGACAAAGGGAGTTCGTCGAACAGAGTTTGACAAAGTGAGTTCGGAATCGCTGGGACACTGAGTTGGTTTTGTTTGTCGAACGGAGTTCGACGAAGGGGGTTTGACGAAGGGAGTTCGTCGAACGGAGTTCGGAACCATTGGGACGTTGAGTTGGATTCGTTAGTCGAAGGTAGTTCGATAAATGGAGTTCGACGAAGGGAGTTCGACGAAGGGAGTTCGACGAAGAGCTCGACAAAGGGAGTTCGTCGAAGGGAGTTCGATGAAGAGCTAGCGCGGGCGCTAACGCCGGCATTAGCTGACGGAACCTGTTCCGTAAGTAGCATTTGCTGGACGCCCGATCTGTTTGGATCTTGATCCTACGGTCTAGATAAGTGCGTCCTAAGGTCTTATTTAGGGCAGAGAAGTTCTTTTCTCTTGTCGGGAAGTCCTTTGTGCTTTTGGAGGCATAGAAGAGAGGAAGGGTTTGGAGGAAGAAGAAGGCTAGATCCGCCATTGTTGGAGCACCGGAGCTCCATTCGCCGATCCGAGACCAGATCCGTGGAGAGGATTAGAAAGCGCTTATTTCTATTCGTTCCTTTCAACGATCCATGCCGAGGAAGAGAACTCTTAGGGTAACGACATCTCTCCTCTCAGTTTTAGGATGCGTGCATGGCATCTATGCTTATATTCTCTCTTTTCTGAAATTTATGGCTCCAGATCTCTCAAATGAGAGGGGTTTGGGTCGCCTTGGTTCAAGAAGAACCATCGTGTTGATTGAGTTCATCCCCGACATGATTTTGCACTAGAAATCCACTCCGTTAGTGGATTAGGCATTTTTGGTGAAGCCAAAATCGTGACCGGTTGTCCGATTCGGTGATGTTGCTTAACGTGCATTTTAGGGGTTTTGCTAGAAATCTGATGACGATGAAAACATCATATGTGTTGCCCTTATGTTCGCGTGAGAATGAACGTTGGTTTGGAAAGGGTAAATGTTATGTGTATGTGAAGTCGTGGTTTGTCTTTGTGGTCGGCTGGCTAGCCCGTGAATACTTGGATTCATACGGGGAGAGTGTCCCGGCAAGACAAGTCCCCTTCTAGGCTGTGGAGAGAACAAGTATGATGGTGCGCTCGTTGGCAAGATGAGCCATGTAAGGGGTGAGGTCCCAGTGGAGTTCTTTGCTTTTGGCTTTGTGATTGTGGCAAGAACAAGTATGCAGGTGCGCCGTTTGGCAAGATGATCAATGTAAGGGGTGAGGTCCCAGTGGAGTTCTTTGCTTTTGGCTTTGTGATTGTGGCAAGAACAAGTATGCTGATGCGCCCGTTGGCAAGATGAGCCATGTAAGGGTGAGGTCTCAGTGGAGTTCTTGGTCTTGGGCTTGTACGCCCGTGGGGGAAATGATGAGTACCCTTGGTTTGTTATGAAATGTTGATGTGTGATGTTATGTTAGAAGCATACACGCCATAGGGTGCCTTGGGTGAAACCCTGGTTTGCATACATACTGTATTGCTAGATCCCCTTACTTTTATTGCTCTACATAGAAACGTGCATGATGCTTGTGACACTCATGCCTATCATGTTTATGTTAAATTTTCCGAAGATCTAGGAGTGAGCAGGAATAATATAACTCAAAGTTCAAGCCAACAACCAGAAGCACATGAAGCAAACACAATCATTATTGATCAAGCAAAATTCTTCATTACAAGGCGAGGTATACATGGCGAGACATGATTTCGCCAGTACACAAAAAACAGAAGAGAAAAAACACACTGAAAAGATAACCAGCGGTCTGCCAACCGAGACCGCCTGACCGCTCGACCTGACAGTCCGCTCGAAACAAGACCGTCCGAACTACCTGCCTGCGCCTTGAACAACACCAACTGAGAACCCCGCAAACTCCCGAACTCCACTGATCCTCCCGAACTCCAGCAACCTGCACTGCAAGCCTCGAGACTGCCCGGACACCTTCAGAAGAGGAGGTGACTGCTGGTACCCGCACAATCCGCAGAAGATGCACAAAAAAAGTTCGATCAGCTAACCGGCCGATCACAAAAATGAGACCGCAAGAACAGGACGTGAGCTCAGCTTACACTTGGTGCGATAATTTTGCTGCAACAGTGACTCCTATTTATAGGCGGGCGACCTGATCCAGTCACCGCTCTATGAGATAGAGTCACCACCCTTGACCGCGTGACCAAACCGATCAACCCGCACGATCAGCAAAAGATCCTCCTGCTTAGTGAGCTCGCCGACTTCAACAGAAGCCGCGCGATCATGACATCTCGCCCAGTCATGATGCTCACTACCTGTGTTCGCCACCCGATCTCCTCCAGAGATCGCGAACACACCAGGCTGACTAGTACAACAGCCTGCCAAGCCGACCAAACACCTGTGACCGCATATACCAGCAGATCGCCGAAGGACCAGCTATGCGAACACAAACCAGAGACCGCGCTACTAAGAAGATCTTAGTCTGCGCACACCACAAAGAAACCGGACAGCCACCAGACTGGGTTGCCCCCCACCACGCGATCACAAGCACCAGACCGCGCGGTTACATCGAACAGAAGACGGCTCGCCATGCGGTCACACGACCAGACCACGCGACCTCACCTCGGCACCCTTGGATAGAAGAACGGCGGTCAAGCTGAATAGCCCGCGGCTAGACCAGAAGGGTCAGACCGCCAGTGGAGACCGCAAGACCGTGCGGTCAGACCAAACCGCGCGGTCTCCCCCCCATACCGCCAACTCCACAAACTTCCACTTCAACATTTTCAACACTCCCCCTTGAAGTGGTGGGAAGTTGAAAAAAGCCCAAGTAAACTCCTTAGCCGAGTAAACGGCCCCTTCACCAGTGCTTTTGTGAATATGTCAGCAATGTTGTCCTGACTCCAAACATGCTCGACCGAAAGAGACCCCTCCAACACCTTCTCACGAATGAAATGATGCTCGATCTCGATATGCTTAGTCCTCACGTGACAAACTGGATTAGTAACCAATTTGAGAGCACTCTCATTGTCGCCGCGGAGCAGAGTCGGACCTCGAACCCCCTTATGGACGTCTCCTACCAACCTCTTAAGCCAGATGGCTTCTTGAGCTGCCAGGGCCGAAGCCTTGTATTCTGCTTCTGTGGTGGAAACCGATACGGAATCCTGCTTCTTGTTGCACCATGATATAGCCATGGGGCCCGCCATGGGGCCCGCCATGAAGACGTATCCAGACGTCTACTTCCGATCATCTGAGTCTCACCCGTAATCAGCATTCATGTACTCATGCACCTCTAAGCCCGCATCCCTCCTATAAAGGAGACCCATATCCGAAGTCGCCTTGACATACTTCAATATATTCTTAGCTGCTAGTAGATGAGGCATCCGTGGTTCCGCCATATAACGGCTCAACCTTCCAACTGCATACGCAATATCCGGCCTGGTAATCGTAAGATAGATCAAGCTCCCAACCAGAGCCCGGAACATCAGCGGATCTTCAAGAATCCTACCCTCATCCTTGCGAAGTTTCATGGCCTTCTCCAGAGGTGTGGAAATGCACTTCCTTTCCTTCATGTCGAACCCTCCACGATTCGCTCCGTATATCTAGCCTGGGACACCAGCACTCCATCTTCCTTCCTCTGCACTTCGAGTACAAGGAAATGGTGAAGCTCACCCAAGTCCTTCATCTCAAACCTGATAGATAGGTCGGCCCGAAGCTTTGCTAATTCCTCCTTCGAATTCCCCGTCAAGATCATATCGTCGACGTAAAGCAGCACGATGACTTGAAGCTCCCCGCTCTTCTTGACGAACAAGATTGAGTCTGAGTCTGAAGCACCAAACCCACAGAATAGGAGATATTCTGCTATCTTTCCATACCACGCCCTCGACACTTGCTTCAACCCATACAGGGCCTTCTTCAACTTGCAGACATAGTCAGGAAAATCTTCAGACACGAAGCCTGGCGGCTGGACCATGAAGATGTCCTTGTCAATCTCACCGTACAAGAATGCATTCTTTACGTCGAGCTGCCAAATCTACCACCCCCAACACGCCGCCAAGGCAATCACAACCCAAACTGAAGTCATTTTTTCCACCGGTCTGAATGTCTCTTCATAGTCTTCACCATATTGCTGCGAGAATCCCCGAGCCACAAGGTGAGCCTTGTATCGCTCGATACTGTCGTCTTCCTTCTTCTTGAGCTTGTAGACCCACTTGCATGTCACAGGGGTGATACCCTTGGGATTGGTCACCAGAGACCAGGTCTCATTCTTCTCAAGAGCACTCATCTCTTCCTGCATAGCTGAGTCCCATTGTTCCACGCCTTTGGCCTTTTCAAAGCTCGACGGCTCCCTCTCATCCAAGGGACCAACAAAGAAACACGAGACAAAGCTCACCATGTTTCCTCCTGTATAGCGATCAGGGGCAATGATTGTTCTCTTCGATCTCTGCAACGCCTTCCCCTGACTCGCATTATCTTCAGCTGCTTCTTCCCTAGCTCCCCTTCCAGACGTACTCGGAGCATCGCTCCCCCTGCTTCCTGATCTAGAAGCCTTCGCCTCAGAACTAGATATTGATGGACCACCTGGTGACACAGGAAGCTCCACCTGAAGATTTTCCACAGCTCTCACCGGCTCCTCCACCCTGCTTTCTGGTAGCTCAACACTAGAACTCTCCTTTTAAGACGTCACCTCGTCAAACACGACGTCGCGATATACGACAAATCTCCACGTCTCCGGGTCCATGCACTTCCAGCCCTTCTTCCGATCATCATATCCCACGAAGACCAGCTTCCTTGCTTTCGCATCTAGCTTCGTCCGAAGCGCATCTGGAACGTGCACATAGCAGGTGGAACCAAACACCTGAAGGTGCGCCACGCTTGGCTTTTCCTTGAACATCATCTCGTGCGGGGTCAACATATTGATGGGACTGAGAGGCATCCGGTTGATGACGTAAGCAGCACAAGACATTCCCTCTGCCCAGAAGGACTTTGGGATACTCTTGGCATACAACCAACACTTGCAGGTCTCCGTCAGATGATGGATCTTCCGCTCTGCAACTCCGTTTTGTTGTGGAGTATGTGCACAAGTAAGCTCCCTCCGGATGCCCGCCTTCCTACAAAAAGTAGATAACTCACCAGAGGTGAACTCCCCTCCATTGTCAGTCCTCAGCTTCTTAATCCGCAGGCCAAGCCGACCCTCCACAAGCTCCTTGAACTCCGTGAACTTGGCAAACGCCTGTGCCTTCTCCTTGAAGAAATAAACCCAGACATATCTGGTGTGATCATCGAACAACACCAGCATATACCTGCTGCCTCCGAGGCTTGGGGTAGAAGTCGGTCCCATCAAGTCACCGTGGATGCACTCCAACGGCACACTACTCCTTGTCTGCGACTTGTCAAATGGTAGTCGATGAGACTTGCCGAACTGACATCCCGCGCAAATATGACCATCTTCGTAGGAAGATAGACTAGGCAGGCCCTTGACCAGACCTTTCACCGCCATAGCCTTCAGCTTGTCCATCCCTACATGCCCCAACCTCTCGTGCCATTTTACAGCACTGTCATTCGTCCTCATCTTGTCGACATAAGAACTTGTCGACAAAACGAACAAGTCTTTAGCTCTTCTCCCCACATGAACGACCTCCGCTTTCACCTCTTCAAAATTCCGAAGAAACCTCACTTCTATTGTGCCAAACAGAACGTGATACCCAGCGTCTACAACGTTGTTCACGGAGAAGTGGTTTTTCCTCATTCCAGGCACATGATAGACACTCTTCAAGGTAAGCGGCCCTCTATCACTGCCCAAGGAAACAACCCCCACCTTCTTGACACTATGTACGGTATTATCAGCAGTTATGATGGCATCATTACCTGAGTAAGGCTGCACTGAAGTAAGCTTCGACTCGTCCCCGGTGAGGTGATGACCATACCCCGAGTCCACGATCCAGTCCTCCTGATAGTTGATAGGAGACGCAGCTCCAACAGAAGCCGAGAAGGCTCCTACCCATCCTCCATCAATCTGCCTGGCCTCAGCTTCCTCCTTTCCTGCAGCAGCATGCCCCGACTGAAGATTCACTTGGCAATCCTTCCGGATGTGACCAAGCTTCTCGCACCTGAAGCACTTGGGAACTTCTCCCTTCTTCTTCCCTTTAGCCTTGGGAGCATAGCCCCTCTCCTGCTGTCTAGAAGTTGAAGGCCCATTGCCTCCTCCAGCGGTCTTCTTCTTCTTATCCCACTTCTTCTGCTTCCCGGTGAAGAGAACTTCGCCATCTCCCCCAGACACTGACACCCCCGCCATCTGCCTTGCCAGACTCTCTTGCGAAGCAAGCAAATTTTCCAGCTCCAGCAGAGATGGCTGATTTGCCCAACCCTGCACCGATGTCACAAAGGCAACATATTCCTTCCGCAAGCCACGGATGATGTGCCTCTTCAGCTTCACCTCAGAAATTGGCTCATCAGGATCCAACGCTGAAATCTCGGCGCACAAGTTCTTCATCTTCAAGAAGAACGTAGAGATAGAAAGATCACCTTGAGCCGATCTGGCCAGCTCATTCTCCAGGAATTGAAGTCTTGCCACATTCTTCTTGTTAAACAGCACATCCAGGGCTCTCCAGATCTCTGCAGCTGATCCAAACCCCAAGATGTGATCAAATAGGTCAGGTGATATTGCCCTTTTCAGAGCGAACTCTACTTTGGCATTGATCCGCCTCCAATTTCTCACCTCATGACCGTTATCCCTAATCAGGATAACTTCCTCCGTGCTCTCTCCTTCAACCACCTCCCAGAGGTCCTCACCCAGAAGATAACTTTGCATACACGACTTCCACTTCATAAAGTTAGTTTATGTAAGCATCTCAATTCCAAGACCCCTTGCTTCCATGGCTCTACCACTAGTTCCTTCTTCACAAAGGCGATGGAAACTATGAGTTAATCACTGCTCTATCCACTCCAACTTAGCTCTGATACCATTGTTGGAACAACCCTATTACTAATTCGGGCTAGGATCACAATGTTTTAACTAAGGATCAAGTTGACCCCATTGTATAGTTTAAGGGTCAAGTTTTTAGGCTGTTAGAGTGGCTAGAACTTAAGGAAAATTTAAGTTCCTAGTGTTCGACAAATGTCGAGTGTCGTTCGACGAATGTCTAGCATCGTTCGACAAATTGTTCTCAGCAGACTGAAATATTATGGCCAGTTCCAACACTCGAGATTCTCTGAGCAGCGTTCGACAAATGGCAAGCAGCGTTCGACGAATTCCAGCCAGAGCTCGACAAATTCTGTATTAAAGCTCAGTTCGACAAATACAAGTACAGATTATTTATATCAGTTATTTGTCAACACTCTGAACTCAGATCGACGACTCCAACGGATATATTCAATACATTTGGACGTATTCAAGGCAGGCAAGTAAGGATATTATTTTCTTTAAATATATTCCTTAGACAAGGATAGCCGTTGACAATTAATGCAAAGGAGTATTTCACGGCTAAGGAATTAAAGGACCTGACAAAAGTCATTTTGTCTTTGTTGTTATTCCAAGAAAGAATTAAAGACAGATTATTCTATTCCAAAAATAGAATATATCAAGACAGACATTATTGTCTTATCTCTCTCGACAGAATTCGAATTAGCATTCTTGCAGAATACAGAAAGATAACAACAAGGAAAGAGAAAGAGAAGAAGAACATTCAGTCTATCATTCTCAAGTCTTCTTCTCCTTCCTCAAGCAGCACTCATCTTCTCTCTGAGAACATCATCTCCAAGATCCATCTCTCAGATATTCTGCTGCAAGTTCAAGTCTTCTACAAGAGCAACAAGGAATCTGAAGAACATGTTCTTCCAGATTAATCTGCTACAGAAGATTTGTGTCTTCAAGAGAAAGCTTCTCCAACATCTGTCAAATACTTCAATCAGACAGGGGGAGGTTTACAACAAGTCCACTAGAGTCTTCTCTCAGCATCTTGACAAAGAAGAACACTATAACTCTTTATCACCTCTCTTGTACAGTGTTAATACTCCCTTCAAAAGTGTACCTCTTTGGTGGCAAGACACCTGATCAAAAAATCCTGTTGGTTTTGAGCACCTGAACAAAAGCTCTGTGGTGTGTGGACACCTGATCAAAATCACATTGGTGTTAGGGCACCTGATAACCCTCGTAGTGGACTCCTACCAAAGGGTGGTAGAAGAGTGGACTACCCAGATTTATTGGGGAACCACTATAAATTTCTTGGGTCTTCTGTGTGTGTTTATTTCTTTGTGATGTGCTGTGTGCTTTTATTTATTCAGTTTTTCTGTTTATATATTTCTCACTCTACATACACATATATATAACACTATTTTAATTCCGCTATAAAAACTAAGGAAAAGTTTTTAACACTCTATTCACCCCCCCCCCCCCCCCTCTAGAGTAACTTAAGATCTAACCTCCACTTTCAATTGGTATCAGAGGGAGGTTGATTCTTTACAGGCTAACTCCTGAATCACAAAGATCAATTAGATCTTAAATTAATTTAGAGTTTTTACTTTATCTATTTTCTGTTAAAAACTCATGGCACAAAACAAGGAGTACTCAAGCACAAGACCTCCAATGTGCAATCTTAGCAAGTTTGCACTCTGGAAAGCAAGGATTAGGCTTTATATGAACTCTATTGATGAAGAAATTTTCAATGTTATTCTGACAGGGCCTCCAGCACCTACAACATTAACCAGCACTGAAGCTACAGGAGACAATCATGCTGTCCCACCTCCTGAGTGGACAGAAACTCAAAAGAAGCAAAGAAGTGCAGATGCTAAAGCCATGAACATATTGGCTCAAACTATGACTGATGACATATTTCAAAAAGTGGTTGAATGTACTTCAGCTAGAGAAATTTGGATTTCACTAAATAACATGGTTGCAGGTTCTGCAGATGAAAGGAAAGACAGAAGATCGCACTTGATCTCTCTGTATGAAAACTTCAAGAAAGGAGACACAGAGACAGTGGCTGACATGTACAACAATCTCAATCTCATAATTAATGAGCTGAAATCTCTGGACAAAGTGATATCTATCACTGAAATAAATGATAAGATTCTAATGTGCTTCCCCAGCACATGGGATTCTAGAATCTGGCCAATCAAGGAAGCCAGAAGTCTAAATAAGATTACCACTGAAGCTTTGTTGGGCAAACTCAAATCTTATGAGCAGCTCATCAAGTCCAGGGAAGCTGTATCATCCACTACATCTCCAGCAACAAAGAAAGAAAAAAGCATAGCTTTCAAAGCAGCTGATGCAGAAGAAGAAAAGACTCCACAAGATGAGGAGTTTATGAGTCTCATAGCCAAGAGATTCTACAAAATGGCTAAGAAGGACTTCAGAAAGAAGGAGTCCAGATCAAGAGAAAAGCAAAGGTATGACAAATCAACTCCTAAAGAAGTTATTTGTTATGGTTGCAGGAAACCTGGACACTACATGACAGAATGTCCAAAAAATCAAAGAAAGAAAAGAAAACGGAGAAAGAGGAGAAAAGAAGCTCCAACAAATCTTCCTCACACAAGCACAAAAAGAAGGGAAGTGGATTCATTGCAGAATCCTGGAGTGAAACTAAATCTGAACCATCATCCAGTTCATCTGATGATGATGAAGAAAAATCAAATGAAAGTGACAAATGTCTGATTGCAATATATGACTCAGGCAGTGAGTCAGAATATGCTTCCTCATCCAGCTCCAATGATGATGAAGAAGAAAGAACATTCTGCATGATGGCTATCAATGCCTCAGGACATAATTCTGATAAGGAAAAATCAGACTCTGAAGCAGAAGATGATGCAGATCAGGTATTATCTCATTTTGATTTTACTTCAGTTGAATTCAAGGCTGAATTCAAAGTTCTTTGCTTAGACTTACTAAAATCTGAGAAAGAAATAATCTCACTCAGAAATAAGCTGGATGACATGAAAATTATAAGTGAAGAAAATATAAACCTTAAAAAGGCTTTGGATGCCTCCAGGGAACATATTGTTCTCATTGAGAGCAAGTTGTCTGAAGCCAAGAAGTTTGAAGAATCCCTAAATGGGAGAAGCATCAAACTGATGGTCATAACAAGCACAGTAAATGCTAGACTTAATAGCAAGCTGGGCTTGGGTGCCTCATCAAGTGAGCCACATCTAGTTAAGAAGAATATATTATCTACACCTATAAAATTCACATCTGCTAAAAGCAAAGAGGCTGTAGAAGAAAATAAATATGTTTCAAGCAAGTCTGTTAAGAATAATAGAATTCAGAAGAATTCGTCAAACGAAGCTCGGCGAAAAGATTCAAATTTGTCGAATGGAGATCGACGAAAAGTGAATACAGATTTTCAGTATAGTTATTACATGGACAGGGCTTGACGAAATCATGTATATTCGTCGAACGGCGATCGACAAATTTACCCAAATTTGTCGAACAGAAACTATACACAGAAATTTAGGAATTCTAATTCTAAACACACTAAGAATCCTTTTACTGAATGGATTATACCTCCAAGGAGATATCAGCCACAAGGCTATCAGGATCAGCCTGAAATGTCCTTTATTTCTGAATATTGTGGACAAACAAAAGGACCCAAGGTAGTCTGGGTCAAAAACAACTAGTTTATTTTTCTGTCTTTGCAGGTACACAGCTATCCAAGGATACAAGAATATTGGTACTTGGACAGTGGATGCTCAAAGCATATGACAGGAAACAAGGCCAACCTAAGCAATTATAAGAAAAAGCTTGGACCCAAAGTTTTCTTTGGAGACTCCAACTGTGGACAGGCAAAAGGGTATGTACAAGTCAAAGTTGGAGCAGTCACATTCAAAGAAGTATGTTGGGGAAATGATTTATCTTAACCCCTAGAATTAAGAAGAATATAAATTCTAAGTATGAAAAATTAGGCTAAGTAAATATGCGTCGAATAGTATTCGACGCAACGTCGAAATATAGTCGACGTTTCTCTCAGAATGAGTCGAAGCAACTCTTAAAAGAATTCGACGTAATCTTAGTCGACGTACCTCTGACTTCTAGTCGACGCATCTAGTGAAGTAGATGCACCTTAGTCGACACTCCTTCCTTATTCTCCTCTCGACGTTCAGCCAGGATGAATTTGACGCTTACATCGAATAGTAATCGACGCACGTCGATATCTATAAGAAATTCAAAATCACGCCAGATCTCTTTCCTTCTTTCTGTAGATCTGATTTTTATGGAATGACATTATTCTTTTATAGCCGTTCTGAATCATCCTTTCCTTCTATTTGATTCTTGGCTAATTTGATTAAAATTATTATGGATATTATTTGAAATCAGAATGAATTCCTTTCCTTCTACAGAAATATTCATTATGGAAACTCTTATCTCTTTCTAATTCTCTGTCTGCTAATTGATTATTCTCTTTTAAGCAATATATTTTAAACAGAGCTATAAATAAGAATGAGGTCGGCAGAGAAAGACAAGAAGTGATCCACCATATACATTTGAAAAAGAGGAAGAGCTCCCAAGTGAAAAGTGAGAAAGTTGAGAAAAGAGATAGTGTGCTGCAGCAAAAGAAAAAGCCTTCATCTTCTCCTTCTTCTTATGAAGCCATTCTGCTGCAAATTCTGAAAGCTCTCACAAAAGAGAGAAAAGCTTACAAATCTCCTTCTCACTATAGAAGAGAGCTCATATTCACTATACTTGTGCTTCTAATCTTCTTGATAGGAAGAAGATTCCTTCTTATATATATTGTCTTCTATTTTTCTACTTGTTCTACTTCTTCTTCTCTTTCTAATTTCATTCTCAAATATTGTAAAAGAGTTTTTAGAATCTCTCTTCAAAAAATTCAGTTGTACTGGTTCTAAGAGTCTCCTTTTCAAAAGACTCAGGATTGTTCTAAGAGTCTCCTTATCAAAAGACTCAGTCTGGTTCTAAGAGTCTCCTTATCAAAAGACTCAGTGCAAGTTAGTGAATTCCTACCAAGGGGGTAGAAAAGTCGACTACCCAAAGTTTGGGGAACCACTATATTTCCTTGTGTTGTGCTGTGATTTTCTTCTAGTTATCTTTCTTCTTTACTTGCTTAATTCTTGTTGGTATGTATGAAGCTTAAATCTGTGATCATTACACATATATATATATATAATTATTAACTTTGCACAAAAATATTTTTAAATCTCTATTCACCCCCCTCTAGAGAATTCTAGTGAGGTTAACTGTGCACTTTCAATTGGTATCAGAGGGAGGTTGATCTAAAAAGGTTAACTCCTTGATCAAAAAGATCCTACCTCTTATATATATATATATATTTCTAAAAACTATTTTTATGGCACAAATACCAACTCAGTCACCTGCTCAACCCTCTTCTATTCCTCCACCTCCTCCATCAAATACACCTCCTCAACACACTACAGTCCCCTCTCCACCTTCTACACATTCACCTCCACCATTATCTCCTCCTCCATCACCACATTCTGAACCATCTCCATCCACTGAGAACCTCATCACTCAATGCATCCAATCCACAGCCCAAAGATTCCAAGCAATGCTGGATGGGCATTGCTCAAGATTCATTCCTCCATCTTACACATGCAGACCCAAATAGATGGGGTCAGTGCCTCTGTGCAAAGCCTGAAGACCTCTATCTCTTCTTCTAAAGTCACCAGATCTTTCTTAACCTCCTTGGCCAAGAAGGTCAAGAAGGGGGAGAAGTTAGATGAAGAACAACTCTCCAGTCATAAATCTCTCTCACAAGTCTCTTCCTACCTCAAAAACTGATAGTCTTGCACTGCTCAAGACCATTGGGAATGAAGTAGTACCAGAGCTACATACTGAAGAGAAAACATCAGATGTACTGATTATAGCAAGAGAAGCTGCACAACAAGTGGATCTATTACAAGGGGAGGCAAGTAGAGCAGAGAATGAAGCTGAAGAGGAAGCTGAAGCTCAGGGGGAGCCAGATGTTGTTATACATGAAAATGGAGATAAGAAAGAAACTGAAAAAGAAGTAGAAGGCTCAAAAGAAGTTCCATCCCAGGGGGAGCAACCTGCTGTAACTCAGGGGGAGTTGAGTGAACTACCTGCTACTGAGAAGGGGCAACCCACCTATCCAAAAACAGTAGTATTCACTAGGAAAAGAAAAACTCCTCCTACCCCTCCTGAATGATGTGTTGAACAATATTGATACAATCTATATTTCACTTCTCCATGCTTAAATTATGAAGTCTGTTTATATGATTCTGATTGCTTAGCATATTTCCCCTCTATATAAATGCTTTTGCTTTGTTGATTAAAAGCTGATACAATTTCTCTCTATATAGGGTTAAGACAAATAGGGGGAGATTGTTGGGGAAATGATTTATCTTAACCCCTAGAATTAAGAAGAATATAAATTCTAAGTATGAAAAATTAGGCTAAGTAAATATGCGTCGAATAGTATTCGACGCAACGTCGAAATATAGTCGACGTTTCTCTCAGAATGAGTCGAAGCAACTCTTAGAAGAATTCGACGTAATCTTAGTCGACGTGCCTCTGACTTCTAGTCGACACATCTAGAGAAGTCGACGCACCTTAGTCGGCGATCCTTCCTTATTCTCCTCTCGACGTTCAGCCAGGATGAATTTGATGCTTACGTCGAATAGTAATCGACGCACGTCGATATCTATAAGAAATTCAAAATTACGCCAGATCTCTTTCCTTCTATCTGTAGATCTGATTTTTATGGAATGACATTATTCTTTTATAGCCGTTCTGAATCATCCTTTCCTTCTATTTGATTCTTGGCTAATTTGATTAAAATTATTATGGATATTATTTGAAATCAGAATGAATTCCTTTCCTTCTACAGAAATATTCATTATGGAAACTCTTATCTCTTTCTAATTCTCTGTCTGCTAATTGATTATTCTCTTTTAAGCAATATATTTTAAACAGAGCTATAAATAAGAATGAGGTCGGCAGAGAAAGACAAGAAGTGATCCACCATATACATTTGAAAAAGAGGAAGAGCTCCCAAGTGAAAAGTGAGAAAGTTGAGAAAAGAGATAGTGTGCTGCAACAAAAGAAAAAGCATTCATCTTCTCCTTCTTCTTCTGAAGCCATTCTGCTGCAAATTCTGAAAGCTCTCACAAAAGAGAGAAATGCTTACAAATCTCCTTCTCACTATAGAAGAGAGATCATATTCACTATACTTGTGCTTCTAATCTTCTTGTTAGGAAGAAGATTCCTTCTTATATATATTGTCTTCTATTTTTCTACTTGTTCTACTTCTTCTTCTCTTTCTAATTTCATTCTCAAATATTGTAAAAGAGTTTTTAGAATCTCTCTTCAAAAAATTTAGTTGTACTGGTTCTAAGGGTCTCCTTTTCAAAAGATTCAGGCTGGTTCTAAGAGTCCCCTTATCAAAAGACTCAGTCTGGTTCTAAGATTCTCCTTTTCAAAAGACTCAGTGCAAGTTAGTGAATTCCTACCAAGGGGTAGAAGAGTGGACTACCCAAAGTTTGGGGAACCACTATATTTCCTTGTGTTGTGCTGTGATTTTCTTCTAGTTATCTTTCTTCTTTACTTGCTTAATTCTTGTTGGTGTGTGGGAAGCTTAAATCTGTGATCATTACACATATATATAATTATTAACTTTGCACAAAAATATTTTTAAATCTCTATTCACCCCCCCCCCCCCCCCTCTAGAGAATTCTAGTGAGGTTAACTGTGCACTTTCAATTGGTATCAGAGGGAGGTTGATCTAAAAAGGTTAACTCCTTGATCAAAAAGATCCTACCTCTTATATATATATTTCTAAAAACTATTTTTATGGCACAAATACCAACTCAGTCACCTGCTCAACCCTCTTCTATTCCTCCACCTCCTCCATCAAATACACCTCCTCAACACACTACAGTCCCCTCTCCACCTTCTACACATTCACCTCCACCATTATCTCCTCCTCCATCACCACATTCTGAACCATCTCCATCCAATGAGAACCTCATCACTCAATGCATCTAATCCACAGCCCAAGATTCCAAGCAATGCTGGATGGGCACTACTCCAAGATTCATTCCTCCATCTTACACATGCAGACCCAAATAGATGGGGTCAGTGCCTCTGTGCAAAGCCTGGAGACCTCTATCTCTTCTTCTAAAGTCACCAGATCTTTCTTAACCTCCTTGGCCAAGAAGGTCAAGAAGGGGGAGAAGTTAGATGAAGAACAGCGATCCAGTCATAAATCTCTCTCACAAGTCTCTTCCTACCTCAAAAACTGATAGTCTTGCACTGCTCAAGACCATTGCGAATGAAGTAGTACCAGAGCTACATACTGAAGAGAAAACATCAGATGTACTGATTATAGCAAGAGAAGCTGCACAACAAGTGGATCTATTACAAGGGGAGGCAAGCAGAGCAGAGAATGAAGATGAAGAGGAAGCTGAAGCTCAGGGGGAGCCAGATGTTGTTATACATGAAAATGGAGATAAGAAAGAAACTGAAAAAGAAGTAGAAGGCTCAAAAGAAGTTCCATCCCAGGGGGAGCAACCTGCTGTAACTCAGGGGGAGTTGAGTGAACTACCTGCTACTGAGAAGGGGCAACCCACCTCTCCAAAAACAGTAGTATTCACTAGGAAAAGAAAAACTCCTCCTACCCTCCTGAATGATGTGTTGAACAATATTGATACAATCTATATTTCTCTTCTCCATGCTTAAATTATGAAGTCTGTTTATATGATTCTGATTGCTTAGCATATTTCCTCTCTATATAAATGCTTTGCTTTGTTGATTAAAAGTTGATACAATTTCTCTCTATATAGGGTTAAGACAAATAGGGGGAGATTGTTGGGGAAATGATTTATATTAACCCCTAGAATTAAGAAGAATATAATTCTAAGTATGACAAATTAGGCTAAGTAAATATGCGTCGAATAGTATTCGACGCAACGTCGAAATATAGTTGACGTTTCTCTCAGAATGAGTCGAAGCAACTCTTAGAAGAATTCGACGTAATCTTAGTCGACGTGCCTCTGACTTCTAGTCGACGCATCTAGTGAAGTCGACGCACCTTAGTCGACGCTCCTCCTTCCTTATTCTCCTCTCGACGTTCAGCCAGGATGAATTTGATGCATACGTCGAATAGTAATCGACGCACCTCGATATCTATAAGAAATTCAAAATCACGCCAGATATCTTTCCTTCTATCTGTAGATCTGATTTTTATGGAATGACATTATTCTTTTATAGCCGTTCTGAATCAGCCTTTCCTTCTATTTGATTCTTGGATAATTTGATTAAAATTATTATGGATATTATTTGAAATCAGAATGAATTCCTTTCCTTCTACAGAAATATTCATTATGAAAACTCTAATCTCTTTCTAATTCTCTGTCTGCTAATTGATTATTCTCTTTTAAGCAATATATTTTAAACAGAGCTATAAATAAGAATGAGGTCGGCAGAGAAAGACAAGAAGTGATCCACCATATACATTTGAAAAAGAGGAAGAGCTCCCAAGTGAAAAGTGAGAAAGTTGAGAAAAGAGATAGTGTGCTGCAGCAAAAGAAAAAGCCTTCATCTTATCCTTCTTCTTCTGAAGCCATTCTGCTGCAAATTCTGAAAGCTCTCACAAAAGAGAGAAATACTTACAAATATCCTTCTCACTGTAGAAGAGAGATCATATTCACTATACTTGTGCTTCTAATCTTCTTGCTAGGAAGAAGATTCCTTCTTATATATATTGTCTTCTATTTTTCTACTTGTTCTACTTCTTCTTCTCTTTCTAATTTCATTCTCAAATATCGTAAAAGAGTTTTTAGAATCTCTCTTCAAAAAATTTAGTTGTACTGGTTCTAAGAGTCTCCTTTTCAAAAGATTCAGGCTGGTTCTAAGAGTCTCCTTATCAAAAGACTCAGTCTGGTTCTAAGATTCTCCTTTTCAAAAGACTCAGTGCAAGTTAGTGAATTCCTACAAAGGGGGTAGAAGAGTGGACTACCCAAAGTTTGGGGAACCACTATATTTCCTTGTGTTGTGCTGTGATTTTCTTCTAGTTATCTTTCTTCTTTACTTTCTTAATTCTTGTTGGTGTGTGGGAAGCTTAAATCTGTGATCATTACACACACATATATATATAATTATTAACTTTGCACAAAAATATTTTTAAATCTCTATTCACCCCCCCTCTAGAGAATTCTAGTGAGGTTAACTGTGCAGTTTCAAAGTATCATATGTCAAAGGTCTCAAGCACAACATCATCAGCATAAGCCAGTTATGTGATGAAGGTTATCAGGTAACCTTTAACCCTTCCCAATGTCTTATTACCCATAATAAAAACAAAAATGTATTATCTGGTATTAGACAAGGGAACATTTATCTTGTCAATTTTGACTCTGCCAATACTGACATCTGTCTATTTAATTCAATAAGTAAGACAAATGAGCTATGGCATAAAAGGCTAGTATACATTAACCTTAGAACTATCTCTTAGCTTTCTAAGGACAATCTTGTCAGAGGACTGCCTTCTGGTTCATACAAGAAGGAAGGACTTTGCAGGGCTTGTCAGTTAGGTAAGCAAACTAGAAGTAGTTTCAAATCTTTATCCAAGAGTGATTCACCTAGGATTCTATACTTATTGCATTTAGATCTTTTTGGACCTACTGTTATACAGAGCTTAGGAGGGAAGCATTATTCTCTAGTTATTGTAGATGACTTCTCAAGATTCACTTGGGTGTTCTTTCTTAGGAACAAGCCTGACACTTTCAAAGTTCTAACAGACTTTCTCAGGTCCATCAAGACTGAGTACTCTACTGTAGTTGCATTGATTAGAAGTGATCATGGCACTGAGTTTGAGTCTCTTTTGATTAGAGAATTCTGTGGAAATGAAGGGATCAGACAGTGTTTCTCTGCTCCTAGAAGCCCTCAACAAAATGGGGTAGCTGAAAGGAAAAATAGAACATTAATTGAATCAGCAACTACATTGCTTGCTGATGCTCATTTGCCACTCTCCTTTTGGGCAGAGGCAGTGAACACAGCAAATTATGTGTTGAATAGAAGCCTGATACATAAGCTTAAGGGTAAGACTCCCTATCAACTACTCAAGAATAAAAAGCCTAAGGTTAGCTATTTTAAGATTTTTGGTTGTTAATGCTATGTGAATAACAATGATAAGAAATATCTGAGGAAGTTTGAAGCTAAGGCAGCTGAAGGCATATTCCTTGGATACTCTCTATCTATTAAGGCATATAGAGTCTACAACAAATCTACTCTTAAAATAGAGGAGTCCATGCATGTTTATTTTGATGAAAAAACTAACCTGTTGAATGAGGAGAGGATTACCACCTCTACCATAAATACCTTGCAGGTATCAGATTTATGTGGAGAGCTAAGTGAGCTAAATCTAGAGAAAAGAGATTCTTCACTTCCTACAACTCAAACACTTGAAGATAGTGAAGAAGAAGATCATCTAGAAGATCTTGCTGATAAGTTAATTCAAGTGACAGCTGATCAAATTCCCCAAGAAGATATCGTTGTTGAACCAACTCCAACTGTTGACCACATCACAGTTAGAGATCATCCAATATCACAAGTAATTGGAGATATTTCAGCAGGTGTTCAAACAAGGCATCAACTACTCCAAAATCAGATGCATATTTGTTTCCTATCACAAGTTGAACCTCAAACTATAACAGATGCAGAACAAGATCCAAATTGGATTCTTGCAATGCAAGAGGAGCTCAATCAATTTGAAAGGAACAAGGTTTGGGATTTGGTTCCAAGACCAAAGGGACATCCAATTATTGGCACTAAATGGGTCTTCAGGAACAAGCTAGATGAACAAGGCAACATTGTGAGAAATAAAGCAAGATTGGTAGCCCAAGGTTATTCACAGGAAGAAGGGATTGATTATGATTAGACCTTTATTCCTGTTGCAAGACTTGAAGCAATCAGAATCTTTCTTGCATTTGCTGCATATAAAAAGTTCAAAGTATTTCAAATGGACGTGAAGAGTGCATTCTTAAATGGAGAAATCAAAGAAGAAGTCTATGTGGAACAACCACCAGGTTTCATCTCTCCAACTAAACCCTCTTTTGTATTTAAGCTTAAGAAAGCTCTTTATGGTCTCAAACAAGCTCCTAGAGCATGGTATGAGACTTTAGCTAGTTTTCTTTTGGAAAACAATTTCTGTAGGGGCATAGTAGATAAAACTCTATTTTCAGGATACATAAAAATAAAACATTGCTAGTTCAAATATATGTAGATGACATTATTTTTGGCTCTACTGATTCAAATTTGTGCAAAAGATTTTCTAATCTAATGCAATCTAAATTTGAAATGAGTAGTATGGGTGAGTTATCATACTTCCTTGGTCTTCAAGTGAAGCAAACTCCAAATGGAATCTTCATATCCCAATCTAAGTATGCTAAGGAATTAGTGAAAAGATTTGGTATGTCTGATTCTTCCACCATGAAAACACCCATGCCCTCAAATGTTGTTGTTGATAATGATGAATCGGGGAAACCTGTTGATTCAAAAGTATATAGAGCAATTGTTGGCTCACTACTTTATTTAACAGCAAGTAGGACTGATATAATGTTTGCTACCTGTATTTGTGCTAGGTTTCAAGTTAACCCCAAAGAATCTCATCTAATTTTACTAAAAAGGATTTTGAGATATATAAAGGGTTGCCCTAATCTAGGACTTTGTTATCCAACAGCATCTGAATTTGAATTAACTAGATCCTCTGATTCAGATTATGCTGGATGCAGAGTAGACAGGAAAAGCACATCAGGAACTTGTCAGTTTCTTGGTGATAGGCTTGTGTCTTGGTTTTGTAAAAAGCAGACATCTGTGTCTACATCAACAGCTGAAGATGAATACAGTGCTGCTGGCAGTTGCTGCTCACAGATGTTGTGGATACAAAATCAACTTCTTGACTATGGTGTCAACTTAAATAATTCAACTATATTTTGTGACAATACTAGTGCAATATCTATAGCACAAAATCAAGTTCTCCATTGTAGGACTAAACACATAGAAATTAGGCAACACTTCCTTCGGGATAATGTGGATAAAAATAAAATTTGCCTACAATTTAATTCTACTGATTTACAAAGAGCTGACAATTTCACCAAGCCATTGGATGAAAAGAAGCATATCTTCTTTATAAATCAAATAGGAATGATAGATGGAGACTCAATCTGTTAAAAAAATTAACATTTCTATTTATCCCCAAAATTCGTCGAACGGAGAACGACGAATTTGTATCATTTGTCGAACGGCGGTCGACAAAACCTGTTAACTTCAGAATCGATAAAGAAAATTTCATTTCTCGAACGGTGGTCGACGAAAAAAAAATATTTTTGTCGAACGCTGTCTGACGGAGACCTAAAGTCTTTTCGACTTCTGTTTTTATTAGGTTTTTGCCAAACGCCGCTCCACAAATGCGCCCCCTTCTCCGGTCTATATAATCTCTAATTTATTTCTTAATAGATCGCACCTACAAAATCGTTTCCGCCCCCTTCTCCGATCTTTCTCTCTTGCAGGTACAAATGGCGATTTCTCAAGCTGCGCTCTACTCGATGAAGTTCGATGTCGGGTTTGACATTGACATGGAATCTTTCACACAATCTGACCAAGTCTTCAAGGATATTCTTCAACTTTCCAAAGGGCATTAGTTACAGAAGTTAATGAGCATGAGGATAAAGCTGCACACAGCAGAAATTAAGGAATGGTGTTTCACAGCTAAGCAGGAAGATGAAAGTCTGACAGGAACCATCTCAGGACATCAGGTCTCTCTTACCCCTACCATTTTAACTGATGTTTTTGGTTTTGTTAATGGTGATGATGAGTTAGAGCTCAGCTCTGTTGAAAATGGTGAAGCATTGATTAGAATGGGTCATTCCACTAGAAACCCTAATCATCTGCTTAAGAAAAACTTATCTTTGGAATATAAGTTTCTTTCTGATATTGTTGGAAAAGTGTTGTTAGGGAAAACAACAGGTCATGATTATATCAATAGGAACCAATTTATGTTGATGGTGGCCTTAATGAAAAAGAAGAAAGTAAACTGGGGATCCATCCTCTTTGGATTTATTAAGAAGAAAATATCTAAGGAAAATGTCTGTTTTGGAAGAATTATAGGAATTGTATTGCAGGAAAGACACCAAGACCTTCTGGTCTCTCCCAAGGTGACCATTAATGCTAGCAAGAAGCTGTCCTCAGCTCTCTTTGCTAAATGGGACAGGGTGTTTACCAAGAAGAACCCAGGAGCAGCTATACAGAAGAAAACTTCTGAAGGCACAAGGACTGATTTAGTCACTCCCTCAACCCTTCTAGAAGCTCCTTCTCCTCCTCCTCTTGTTTCTTCTCCTCCTCTCCCATCCTCACCTCAGAATATTTCCCCTGCACAATCTCCACCTCCAAATTCTCCTACACTCATTGATGACATTCCATCCTCATCTACCCTTCTAACCCCACATACTTATCCACCTCCATCTCCCATGCATGATGACTATCATTCACCCATCCATCACTCTTGCCCCATTCATTCTGACATCCCTCAACAACATGCCAATGTTGCAAACATCTTTGTACCAACCTCCATTCTTCCACTTCTCAACCATCTTCATCTCATCCTCCTGAAATGCTATTTCTACATTTCCAAACTGTTGCAGATCAAATTCTTGACTACATTGTTCCCAAGATAGATCAAATCCTGGATGCAAAACTTGCTCCAGTCCATAACATTCTTTCTGCTCTTGACTCCACCTTGGATGCAAAAATTGCTCCAATTCTTCAAGCAATTTCTGAACTATCTTCTGCAATATCTTCCATTCCTTCCTCCTTTTCTGTCCCTTCTTCTAGGGGCCTAGATTCAGGTCTCCCTGAAGCTAGGCAGGGGGAGATGCCTAATGAAGAAGCTCCAGAAGCTCCTATTTCAGAGGCTACAGTTTTTATTGAAGATACAGTTCAAATTTATGATTTAGAAATGTTTGATTTGGTTGAAGCATCTGAATTTCCAGTCATAGAAAAGACAACTAATATCTAAATTCATCCCTCTTTAGATATTATTCATTTGCTATCTAAGTTCAATTCTATTTACTCAGTTCTGCCAAAATCTCATGAATATTCTAGAGCAATTGTTCCATACAATGCTCCTATAGATAAAGTTCTGTTGAAAAAGATTATCAAAAGTTTTAAAGTTCAGACTACAGAGCCAGCTCCTAAGTCAGTTCAAGTTCAAGAACCAGCAAAAGTATCTGTTATTATTCCAGAAGAAAGTTTCAAAGGCTTTGTTGTTCCAATTTTTGTTTTTGATGATTCCCCTATTCCAGACTTTGATGAAATCTGGAAAGCAGAGGATGAAGCTTATGAAGCTGAAGAGCAAAGAATCAAAGCTCTTAAAATGGTCAATGATTTATATGATAATCCAATTCCTTCTTCTGACTCTAATGAAGATGATAATGAAAGTGATTCTGATGATACATTATCAAGGAAGAGAAAGAAAAGAAAAGCAAAGTCAATGGCTGTCCCCAAGCATCCAAACCCTGGGAATGATATTCCTTATTATGTTCTTCATAACATTACTCTTCACAAAGATACACCACATTGGATGAAATTCTCAAGGAATGAGAACAAAAGAAGAAAGAAGATGAAGAAGACTGGTTACTATTCTGACAAACCTGTCAAATTTAACCATCCTCCTCCTCCTCCTCCAGCAGGATCAGCAGGCTCAGCAGGACCTTCTTCTTCCTCTCAAAAGTTCACTAATCAGCAATCAAGTAAACCAGCTAACACAAGTGGTTATCAAAGTTCCTGGTCTTCAGGATTTTCTTCAACTCCTTCCAAGAATGTTACCACAGAATATAAGCTTACAATATCTGATGGATCCTTGCACAGGAAATTAAACATTCCTTTTGAAAAACCTTCATTGCAGGCTATTGATTCTGATGATAGGCCTTTGTCCCCAGAGAATACAGAAATTGATGAAATAGCACAAAGGCTAGATTCAAAGAGACAATTGCCTCAGCTCAGATTAATAAGGCAAAAGCTGAAGGAAAAGACCATTCTCAGTTCTCAACCATGTCAGAGTACAGAAGAAAGGAGTTTGATAAGTATAAATCAAAGAACTTTTTCAATGCTGAAGAATTCCTGATGTAGTACCCACAAGCAGTTGTTGTTCAAGCTAGAGCTCAGACTATTATTGGAGCTCAGGATCTCTACTTAAGTAAGAAGAAATCTGAAGATTCTAACTGGAAAATCATCTTCAAACCTTCATCAGCAAAGAAGTAAAAAAGGTTCAGACTTATTTATTCTGTTATTGTTTAACATTTTGATTGTAATGATTATGAACTCAGAGCACTATTTTTACCCCATCTGCTGAAATGAATTCTCATTCTGTGAGATATTTTTTTATGCTCTGCTATTTATTTTTCTATCTGTATTTATTTGATTGATTGTCAAATAGTATCCTAACCCAAATAGGGGGAGATTGTTGGAACAACCCTATTACTGATTTGGGCTAGGATCACTATGTTTTAACTAAGAATCAAGTTGACCCCATTGTATAGTTTAAGGGTCAAGTTTTTAGGCTGTTAGAGTGACAAGAACTTAAGGAAAATTTAAGTTCCCAGCGTTCGACAAATGTCGAGTGGCATTCGACGAATGTCTAGCATCGTTCGACAAATTGTTCTCAGCAGACTGAAGTATTATGGCCAGTTCCAGCGCTCGACATTCTCTGAGCAGCGTTCGACAAATGGCAAGCAGCGTTCGACGAATTCCAGCCAGAGCTCGACAAATTCTGTATTAAAGCTCAGTTCGACAAATACAAGTCCAGATTATTTATATCAGTTATTTGTCAACACTCTGAACTCATATCGACGACTCCAACGGATATATTCAATACATTTGGACGTATTCAAGCCAGGCAAGTAAGGATATTATTTTCTTTAAATATATTCCTTATTTCCTTTGTTCAAAGACAATGATAGCCGTTGACAATTAATGCAAAGGGGTATTTCACGGCTAAGGAATTAAAGGACCTGACAAAAGTCATTTTGTCTTTGTTGTTATTCCAAGAAAGAATTAAAGACAGATTATTCTATTCCAAAAATAGAATATATCAAGACAGACATTATTGTCTTATCTCTCTCGACAGAATTCGAATTAGCATTCTTGCAGAATACAGAAAGATAACAACAAGGATAGAGAAAGAGAAGAAGAACATTCAGTCTATCATTCTCAAGTCTTCTTCTCCTTCCTCAAGCAGCACTCATCTTCTCTCTGATGAAAATCATCTCCAAGATCCATCTCTCAGATATTCTGCTGCAAGTTCAAGTATTCTACAAGAGCAACAAGGAATCTGAAGAACATGTTCTTCCAGATTAATCTGCTACAAAAGATTTGTGTCTTCAAGAGAAAGCTTCTCCAACATCTGTCAAATACTTCAATCAGACAGGGGGAGCTTTACAAGAAGTCCACTAGAGTCTTCTCTCAGCATCTTGACAGAGAAGAACACTATAACTCTTTATCACCTCTCTTGTACAGGGTTAATACTCCCTTCAAAAGTGTACCTCCTTGGTGGCAAGACACCTGATCAAAAAATCCTGTTGGTTTTGAGCATCTTAACAAAAGCTCTGTGGTGTGTGGACACCTGATCAAAATCACCTTGGTGTTCGGGCACCTGATCAACCCTCCTAGTGGACTCCTACCAAAGGGTGGTAGAAGAGTGGACTACCCAGATTTATTGGGGAACCACTATAAATTCCTTGTGTCTTCTGTGTGTGTTTATTTCTTTGTGCTGCGCTGTGTGCTTTTATTTACTCAGTTTTTCTGTTTAAATATATCTCACTCTGCATACACATATATATATATAACACTATTTTAATTCCTCTATAAAAACTAAGTAAAAGTTTTTAACACTCTAATCACCCCCCCCCCCCCCCTCTAGAGTAACTTAAGATCTAACCTCCACTTTCAACCATGTTAAAATTTCTGAAGATCTAGGAGTGAGCAAGAATAATATAACTCAAAGATCAAGCCAACAACCAGAAGCACATGAAGCAAACACAATCTTTATTGATCAAGCAAAATTCTTCATTACAAGGCGAGGTATACATGGCGAGACATGATTTCGCAAGTACACAAAAAATAGAAGAGAAGAAACACACTGAAAAGATAACCAGCGGTCTGCCAACCGAGACCGCCTGACCGCTCAACCTGACAGTCCGCTCGGCTAGAAAACAAGACCGCCCGAACTGCCTGCCTGCAACTTGAACAACACCAACTGAGAACCCCGCGAACTCCCAAACTCCACTGATCCTCCCAAACTCCAGCAACCCGCACTGCAAGCCGCGAGCCCGCCCGAACACCTTCAGAAGAGGAGGTGACCGCTTCTACCCGCACAATCCGCAGAAGCTTCACAAAACAAGTTCGATCAGCTAACCGGTCGGTCACAAAAATGAGACCGCAAGAACAGGACGCGAGCTTAGCTTACACTTGGTGCGATAATTTTGCTGCAATAGTGACTCCTATTTATAGGCGGGCGACCTGATCCAGTCATCGCCCTATGAGATAGAGTCACCACCCTTGGCCGCGTGACCAGACCGGTCAACCCGCGCGATCAGCAAAAGATCCTCCTCCTTAATGAGCTTGCCGACTTCAACAGAAGTCGCGCGATCATGACAACTCGCCCTGTCATGACACTCACTACCTGTGTTCTCCAACCGACCTCCTCCAGAGATTGCAAACACACTGGGCCGACTAGGACAATAGCCCGCCAAGTTGACCAAACACCTGTGACCGCATATTCCAGCAGATTGCCGAAGGACCAGCTATGCAAACACAAACCGGAGACCGTGCGACTAAGATGACCTTAGTCCGCGCGCACCATAAAGAAACCGGACAGCCACCAGACCGGGCTGCCCTCATCATGCGATCACAAGCACCAGACCGCGCGGTTACACCGAACAGAAGATGGCTCGCCACGCGGTCACACGACCAGACCGCGCGGCCTCACCTCGGCACCCTTAGACAGGAGAACGACGGTCACGCCGAATAGCCCGCGGCTAGACCAGAAGTGTCAGACCGCCAGAGGAGACCGCAAGACCATGCGGTCAGACCAGACCGCGCGGTTTCTCCCCAGACCGCCAACTCCACAAACTTCCACTTCAACATTTTCAACAGTTTATGTTAATACTATTTATTACATTTGCATACGAAGTTCTGACTTGTAGGGTGATGTAGTTCCCTGGTGTCCGCTAGGATGGTCGGGAGGAGGGGTGTTGTTACACCGTTGTTGGTCAGCCAAAGATGACCCTCGTTAGACCGCTCTTTGTGATTTGGATGCAGGGCAAGGATAGCAGGCTGGACCTAGCTCGCCAACCAGAAAGGCCTAAGCTTCATGAAGTGCACTATTCATGTTCTCTTGTTTGATTTGATGTCTTTACCTGTTCCGACTTGCATGCCGAGGTAGCTTAGGATTGTGGTGATCTGTTGGACATTTCTATGCCCTGTTTGTTTTGACTTGAGTATGAGTTTTGTAAGGCCTTAAGGTCGTAGTACTCTTATGTAGATGTGGACAACTTCTGTGGTTTATTTATTGTCTCCGCTGTGTTGGTTCTAAGTTTTGAGATGGTTAGATCTATATCACTTTTTAATACTAAAGTTGTGGCGATTATATGCTATGGGGTCCCAGCCGGACCCATATTATATACTCATTGCAGGGAAGGTGTTACAATTTGGTATCAAAGCGAGGTTAGCATTTTTGTTGAGGTTTATCGTGTTCGGATTGCGTTAAGAGGTTGTCCATATAGGAGTACTTTGCAGGACCATGAGCCTCCTTGCGTTCGAGTCTTGCGAATCGAGTTTGATTCGTGTTTGCTTGCTTATGCTTAAGCAGGAGAGACCCCAGAGGACAAGCAGTCCTGGTTCGCAGCATTTATGTTAGAAGGCGACGCTAAGCTGTAGTGGGTGAATCATAGCGGTCGTCATTTCCCTGGACGTGCCCCATCCATGGAAGAGTTCAGGAATGCCTTCCTGAAGCATTTCCCCTCTTCGATGAGTTTAGCCCTTCAGTGGTAGTTCTTGCACTTGGTGTAGCGCGAGAAGACGGTCGTGTACCTGCAGGAGTTTTCTCAGTTGGGTCGTTACGCGGGAATGACTATGGTAGACGATGAGGAGAGGGATAATCTCTTCTATCAGGGTCTGATAGAGAATTTAAGGCAACCTCTGATAGTCTAAAAGAATGGGGGGGGGGGAGGGGGGGGGGGGGGGGGGGGGGGGGGGGTTCAATGAGTTAGTTGAAGCTTCTCGAACTTTGGATAACGATATGGAGTGAACTTAGCGCCGCAAGGGCTTGGCGACAAAGCAGGGAGAAAGTAAGCCATCTCAGTCTCAGGGGAAGTCTGAGAAAAGTTGGTGGAAGAAAAAGCCCCGTCCTTTTAGGACTGGCGAGAGGAGCGGTGCGGCTTTTGGAGAGTTCCATTCTAAGGGGACATTGACATGCTACAAGTGTGGCAAAGTGGGCCACATAGCTCAAGTCTATTTTGAGAGTGGAGTTGAGCCAGAGCAAAGGCAGGAGCAGTCGGTGCGTTTCGGTCCTAGTGATGGGGAGATAGGGAAGACGGTGGAGTCTAGTACTTCCCGTTTCCCTCCTGTGCATCCTAGAGCGTACAACCTCGGGCAGCAGGAAGCGATTCGTCAACCTAACGTGGTGACAGGTATGAAAGTTCAGAATTTCATTTAATAGTTTTAACCTATTTGCGACCTTTCATATTCGTATATGCGTGATAGGCTTCGTGCTAGTGTCTGGCTTCCCCTCTAGAGTGTTGTTCGACACGGGAGCATCACACTCTTTCCTTGCGGAAAGCTTTACACGGAGGATTGGTGTTGAGACTGTCGAGGCAGAGGCGGAGCTTAGTGTGCGCATGCTGAATGGGTCTTTCATGACCACTGGAAGGAAAGGACTCATTGTGCTGAGGATTTGCGAGTGTGATTTCGAGTTGGTAGCAGCAATTCTACCACTAGCCGAATTTGACATCATCCTGGGGATGGACTGGCTTGCAGAGCAATGAGCTAGTATTGACTGCCTGTTGAAGGTGGTGACCTTAAGGAGTGAAGGAAGAGCGGAGGTCAAGTTCGAGGGCCTATGCGGAGTGGCCTGCTCCCTGATTTTTGCCGTGCAAATTGTGCGTGCGGTAAATGAAGGAGGTGAGGCATTTGTCGCTTTATTGGAGACTCACTCCACAATTTGGCGATCGGAGAAGTGCCAGTGGTGGAGGAATTTGAGGATGTGTTCCCTGAGGAGCTTCCGGGAGCGCCTCCTCAGCGTGAAATTGACTTTTCAATTGAGTTGGTGTCGGATGCGAGGCCAGTGTCGCGTCCTCCATTTAGGATGGCACCGAAAGAACTGGCCTAGTTAAAGGTGCAGTTGCAAGAGTTCTCGAGTAGGGGTACATTAGGCCCAGCTCCTCACCTTGGAGTGCGCCGGTGTTGTTCGTTAAGAAGAAGGATGGTAGTATGCGGCTATGCATAGACTATCGCGAGGTGAATAAGTTGACCATCAAGAATAAGTACCCGATTCTGCGAATCGATGATTTGTTCGACCAGCTGGTGGGGTCGACGGTGTAATCCAAGTTGGACTTGAAGTCGGGTTACTATCAGTTGAGGGTTCGAGAAGAGGATATTCCCAAGACGGCGTTTGGGACAAGATATGGTCACTTTGAGTTCTCGGTTATGCCGTTCGGTTTGACGAACATGCCATCAGTGTTCATGGATTTAATGAACTGAGTGTTATGAGAATACCTGGATTCGTTCGTGGTTGTGTTCATTGACGACATCTTAGTGTACTCAAAGTCGAAGGCGGAGCATGAGTCTCACCTGAGAATAGTGTTGCAGACATTGAGGGAGAACAAACTTTATGCGAAGTTCTCAAAGTGCGAGTTCTGGATCGGGAAAGTGGCATTCTTGGGCCACGTGATTATTGGAGATGGGGTGGCGGTGGATCCTGCGAAGATTGAAGCCATTAGAGATTGGCCTGTAATGAGAACCGTGGCGGAAGTCCGGAGTTTCCTTGGACTAGCCGGTTATTACATAGGTTCGTTGAGAACTTTTCGCGGATGGCTTTGCCCCTCACCACTCTTACCCGAAAGGACCAGAAGTTTGTGTGGACGCAGGAGTGTGCCTGTGCGTTTGAGAACTTGAAGGAAAGATTGATGTCTGCTCCAATCCTAAGTCTTCCTAGTGGGACTGAGGGATTCAAGTTTTCAGCGACGCGTCAGGGTGCGGTTTGGGTTGCGTGCTTGTGCAGCATGACAACGTGATATCTTATGGGTCGAGGCAGCTAAAGCCTCATGAGAGAAATTACCCCATCCACGACTTGGAGTTGGCGGTGGTAATTTTTGTGTTGAAGTTGTGGCGGCACTATGTGTATGGTGCGAAGGTTGAAATCTTCACGGACCACAAAAGCTTGAGGTATCTTTTACATCAGAAGGATCTTAATATGAGGCAATAAAGGTGGGTCAAGTTCCTTTGGGACTAAGACGTAGCGATTCAGTATACGCCAGGCAAGGCCAATGTGGTGGCTGGCGCCTTGAGTAGGAAGTATACAGGGCAAGGAAATTGTATTGAAGCGCATGACGAGCGTTTGGTTCTAGAGTTTGACTCTCTTGGCATTGTGTGTGTGGCTAAGGGTGAGTCCAGCGTAGCTCAGCTGAACTGGAATGAGATGCAGTGTGATCTAGTAGATCGAATTCGAGAGGCAACCAGAGCAGACAAAGATTATCAGCGTTTGGCATTGGAAGCTCAGCCAAGCGAAGGTAGTGCATTGGAGAAGGTCAGTGGACTCTTAAAGAGAAATGGAAGGGTTGTTGTCCCTCGTTTTGGCAAGCTCCGAGAGGAGTTGATGTTTGAGGCTCACTTCACGAAGTACTCCATTCATCCAGGAAGTACGAAGATGTACTTAGATTTGAAGAAATCCTTTTGGTGGCCTGGGATGAAGCGGGATGTAGCTTTGTATGTAAGCCGGTGTCAAACGTGCGCCTTAGTGAAGGCGGAATGCTAAAGGCCGGGTGGATTCTTGAAACCTATTCCTATTCCCGAGTGGAAATTCGACGACATCTCCATGGATTTTGTGCATGGTTTACGTCGATCGCGGCAAGGTAACGATGGGATTTGGGTGATTGTGGATCGCCTGACCAAGGTAGCCCACTTCATTCCAAATCGGAAGGACGATAGCGTGGAGAAGCTCGTGGAGCTTTATGTTCGAAACATTGTGCGGTTGCATGGAATTCCAAAGAGCATCATTAGTGATCGCAATGGACGATTCACGTCCAAGGACTGGAGGTTAGTGCAGCGAAGTTTGGGCACAAAATTGAAGTTTAGTATCACGTTCCATCCACAAACCGATGGCCAAACAGAGAGAATGAATCATACGATGGAGGACATGTTAAGAATGTGTGCTCTCAATTTTGGTAAAAGTTGGGAAGACCACCTCTTCATGGTGGAGTTTGCCTACAATAATAGTTTTCAGGCGAGTATCAAAATGGCGCCATACGAGGCTTTGTATGGAAGGTGGTGTCGAGCGCCGATGTCTTTGATAGAGGGGGGAGACACCCAGTTGCTAGGAAAAGAAGTGGTGGCAGACGCTTGTGAGTTGGTGCAAATGATCCAGGAGCGCATGAAGGTTGCTCAGGATCGGCAGACAAAGTATTTTAATGCACGCCACAGAAATGTGGAGTTTGCGGTGGGCAACATGGTATACTTGAAGATCAAGCCGTTCAAAGGCGTTTCGCGAATTCGACGACTCAAGAAAATGAGCCCGAGGTACTTGGGTCCATTTAAGGTTACAGAACGCATAGGCGAAGCGGCCTATCTGTTGGCATTGTCCGTAGAGCTAAGCGGATTACATGATGTATTTCATGTTTCGGTGCTGAGGAAAGCATTAGTGGAGCAGGAGGATGTGGTTGAGTCTTCGACAGTTCCTGTAACCGAAGATCTGAGGACGATAGTTTGTCCGGATTGCGTGGAGGATTCTGAAGTCCGGCGGTTGCGGAACAAAGAGGTCAAGCTGGTGAAAGTGCGTTGGGATAATTGTGGACGAGACGAGTTCTCGTGGGAGCGAGAGCAAACAATGCGGGATAACTTTCCGGGACTGTTCATTTCAGGTATCGGTGTTATTTGTGCTTTCGTTAAACATTTTAAATTTTGAGGACAAAATTCTTTTAAGGGGGGTGGATTTGTAACACCCCAGGTTTTCTGCATCTGGGAGCTAGCGTCGGTATTAGGTGTTAACGCAGGCGTTAGCTGCAGCCCTTTTTCGATGGTGTTCGATGAAGGGAGTTCGTCGAACGGAGTTCATCGAACGGAGTTCGTCGAACGGAGTTTGACGAAGTGAGTTCGGAACCGCTGGGATGCTGAGTTGGTTTCGTTCATCGAACGGAGTTCGGAACCGCTGGGACGTTGAGTTGGCTTCGTTCGTCAAAGGGAGTTCGACGAAGGGAGTTCGACGAAGAGCTCGACGAAGGGTGTTCGTCGAAGGGAGTTCGACGAAGAGCTAGCACGGGCGCTAACGCCTGCGTTAGCTGACGGAACCTGTTCCATAAGTAGCATTTCTTGGATGCCCGATCTGTTTGGATCTTGATCCTACGGTCCAAATAAGTGCATCATATGGTCTTATTTAGGGCAGAGAAGTTCTTTTCTCTTTTCGGGAAGTCCTTTGTGCTTTTGGAGGCGTAAAAGAGAGGAAGAGTTTGGATGAAGAAGAGGGCTAGATCCGCCATTGTTGGAGCACCGGAGCTCCGTTCGCCGATCCGAGACCAGATCCTTGGAGAGGACAAGAAGGCGCTTCTTTCTATCTGTGCCTTTCAATCGATCCATGGCGAGGAAGAGAACTCTTAGTGTAACGACATCTCTCCTCCCTGTTTTAGGATGCGTGCATGGCATTTTTGCTTATATTCTCTCTTCTCTGAAATTTATGGCACCAGATCTCTCAAATGAGAGGGGTTTGGATCGCCTTGGTTCAAGAAGAACCATCGGGTTGATTGAGTCCATCCCCGACACGATTTTGCACTAGAGATCCGCTCCGTTAGTGGATTAGGCATTTTGGGTGAATCCGAAATCGTGACCGGTGGTCTTATTCGGTGATGTTGCTTAACGTGCATTTTAGGGGTTTTGCTAGAAATCCGATGACGATGAAAATGTCGTATGTGTTGCCCTTATGTTTGTGTGAGAATGAACGTTGGTTTGGAAAGGGTAAATGTTATGTGTATGTGAAGGCGTGGTTCTTTGTGGTCAGTTGGCTAGCCCATGAATGCTTGGATTCATGTGGGGAGAGTGTCCCGGCAAGTCAAGTCCCCTTCTGGGTTGTGGCGAGAACAAATATGCTGGTTTGCAAGATGAGCCATGTAAGGGGTGAGGTCCCAGTGGAGTTCTTTGCTTTTGGCTTTGTGATTGTGGCAAGAACAAGTATGTTGGTGCGCCCATTGGCATGATGATCCATGTAAGGGGTGAGGTCCCAGTGGAGTTCTTTTCTTTTGGCTTTGTGATTGTGGCAAGAACAAGTATGCTGAGGCGCCCGTTGGCAAGATGAGCCATGTAAGGGGTGAGGTCTCAGTGGAGTTCTTGTCCTTGGGCTTGTACGCCCGTGGGGGAAATGATGAGTACCCTTGGTTTGTTATGAAATGTTGATGTGTGATGTTATGTTAGAAGCATACACGCCATAGGGTGCCTTGGGTGAAACCCAGGTTTGCATACAAGCTGCATTGCTAGATCCCCTTACTTTTATTGCTCAATATAGAAACATGGATGATGCTTTTGACACTCATGCCTGTCATGTTTATATTAATACTGTTTATTACATTTGCATACGAAGTGCTGACTTGTAGGGTGATGTAGTTCCCCGGGGTCCGCTAGGACGGCAGGAAGGAGGGGTGTTGTTACACCGTTGTTGGTCATCCAAAGCTGACCCTCGTTATACCGCTCTTTGTGATTTGGTTGTAGGGCAAAGATCGCAGGCTGGACCTAGCTCGACGGCCAGAAAGGCCTAAGATTCATGAAGTGCACTTTTCATGTTCTCTTGTTTGATTTAATGTCTTTACCTGTTTCGGCTTGCATGCCGAGGTAGCTTAGGATTGTGTTGATCAGTTGGACATTTCTGTGCCCTGTTTGTTTTGACTTGAGTATGAGTTTTGTAAGGCCTTAAGGCCGTAGTACTCTTATATAGATGTGGACAATTTATGTGGTTTATTTATTGTTTCCGCTGTGTTGGTTCTGAGTTTTGAGATGGTTAGTTCTATATCACTTTTTAATACTAAAGCTGTGGCGATTATATGTTGTGGGGTCCCGGCCGGACCCATATTATATACTCATTGCAGGGGAGGTGTTGCACATACAATTTTTTGCAACAAATCGCCATTGGAGAAAACCTTTCCAAGTACTTTTGAGTCATTGACGATCTTGGTGAACCTTGTGTACATTGAATCTATGTCTTTGTCCGACTCCATATGGAATTTCTCGTATTCCAATTCAAGTTGGAAAAGCTTTAAATCCTTGACATGTGAAGTACCTTCATGAGTGAGTTCTAATAAATTCCATATATCATAAGCAGTTTTGCAAACACAAGTTCTATTAACTTCTGTTCAATCCAAATCATAAAATAAAGCATTCATAGCTTGTACATTATTCTTGCATCTTAACTTGCCGTTATCACCTCATTTGTCTCTTGGTTTTTCCATAGTAATTTCTCCAACAACAAATGTTGGTGGAGAGTAAAATTGTTCTACCATACCCCCACACAACATTATCTAAAGCAATTAAAAAACAACGCATTCTTGGTTTCCAAAAATTATAATCAGTAAGGTAAATAGGGAAGGTCTACTAATCCCTTGACCCTCAACGAAATCATGATCATGATGCACTATTATTCCCGGTAGTGAAACCATTTTGGAATAACCTGTCTCTAATACCAAGTGTTAGATCTGATGGCGCCCTTGGAGGAGGGTGAATAAGGTGTTTACTGTTTTTGGAATAAACTGAGTGATTTTTAGAAAACAGAAACTTTTTGATTCTGTTGCTAATGCCAGACGTTAAGAGTTAACATTGGGCGTTAGCTGTCCAGAAAATAATTTTCACATAAATATGACAAAGTGATTTTACTTTTGAAATCTTAAATGAAATAGAATTCCAGAAAATCAGAGATAATGAAAATGAACATAATATTTCAAAAGGGAATTACAAGATAAAATATCAATAACGCTTGAAATTAAAGGCGACAAAGTAAAATACACTTTTTGTTCCTTCACTGGTCCTTCTCCCAAGGACCGGTTGGCTATAGCCTATCTTTCCCTAGATAAGGCCTCTATCCACCCCCTAGATCTACCATTAACCTAGTCGCCACGCACACGGTGGCAAATTTCCCCCTAAACTGAACCTGGCCAAGTCGCCACACGCAAGGCGGTGAATTCACTACCATTACAAGAAAATAAAGAAAAGATAAATGAAAATTCAGAACAAAAGACTCCCTATATTGAAGAGCGCTGAAGGAGATGTTGAAGACACACAATGATCATCATCGGAGTTGAAGTGAGCGTCCTTCTTCAAATTTGACCGTTGAAAATCTCCTTCTCACTCTTGTTCCTCAATGGTGGTTTTGGCAGTACTCTCTGAATTCGAGATGAAATGCTATCTCAGAACTCTGGAATGAATGCTTGAATGCATGTCACTTTTAGCAACGAAATTAGGTCTTTAAATAGACACGGGAGCTAATGCCTGGCGTTAAGAGTTAACGCTAGCACTAAGGATCGTGTACGGTCATTGCTGAGATCGTATAACCGTCGGGATCATGGCAGATCTTGGACTCAACGCGAGCGTTAACTCCAACGTCGGCGTTGTCTCTGGCCTCTCGAGGGATTCCTTCTCGACATCATTTCATCTAGACGGATTCTTTTTCGATGAAAGTTAACGCGGGGCGTTAACTATCTGTTCAGAGAATTATCATCAATTAGCATCCTGTTCATTGGGTTATTTAACTATAGTACCTGCACACTATAAACACATGCAAGATCAAATACATAGTGTGATTTGTTATTATCAAACTAAGAGATGTGGAACACAAGCTCCAACAACCTTTACATTCTTGCCCATTGTGCCCCACTTGAGAAGGGGTTTTCCTTTAGTATCTTTCATCTTCTTTGAGAAGCCGATCGCAGGAAAGGGCTCGTTAGAGGTCTCAGATCCACCACCAAAGTCTGCGATCTCGCGCTCGCGGTCCCTTTTCTACCTTTGCTCTCTTTGGGTAAGCACTTTAGCTGGTGCCGCTGAAGAAAAAATAGTTAGAAGAAATAAGAGAGGAATTATGATGGGATTGCAGAAGGCCGCGGATAGAAGTACTTACTCTCTTCTGGCGAGACCGCATCGATCTGAGGCCAGATCGCCAGGTAGTGAACAAGATCAAGGCGCTTGCCCACTAGAAAGGCCAAGATCTCGAGCTCCCCTTCTGTGAAAAACATCAATTTTCTGAAAACTTTTTCTGCTCGCGGAGAGGGTTGGCTGCTGAGACCGCCAAGATCGCCTTCAAAGATTAAATACCTCTCAATCCAAAAAGGGATCTTATTAGGGAGATTCAAAACTTTTATTCCGTTGTAAGAAAAATATACTAATCCTTTAAATTCATCTTTTTCTGCCCTTCTTTTAGCGACTTCACGGTGAAGGTCGCGTGGAAAATAGCCATGGAGAACTTTATCTTTTCCGATCTCAAATAATTTACAAAAACATTCATGAGACCGATTGAGTTGGGAGGCAACTGGGCGAGCATAAAGCCATAGTATTCCATCACTTCCAGGATTTCCCAGGGAAGAGGGAATTTCAGACCGTATTCAAAATGATCGATAGAGATTATATATTTATTCTCTTCTCCAAAGCTTAACCCTTCACCCTCCGTTGGCAGTCTCACAATGGTCTGGCTCTATATCATATGCTTCTCTAGAAAAGACAAATATTCATCCTTTGAAAGCTTTGAAGACTTGTGATCGGTGGTTAAGAAAATTTCAGCTGAAGAAGCTCGGAAGGACACCATTTTGAGAGACCGCTGAGATCAGTGTTTTGGTCGCATTCAAGAAAGAATAAAAAGGAGAAGTCAAAGCTAGCTATTTATAAGAAAGGAAAGGGATATCATAATCATTACAATTTTATGAGACTGCCCAGGGAGCGTGTCAGACCGCTGAACTTGCTGAAGAATTATAATGCAACATACAATAGCTCTGACCTCAAGAAATAGAGATCGTCATAATCATCCAATAAGCAACACAGGAGAAAGAAAAGTAAAAGAGATCGATATCACAGTAATTATCGAGATCACATAAAATTAAAAGCAGATTGTTGCAATATATTACATGATCAAATCGTTCAGAATTATCATTTCAAGACCGCTCGAAATAAAGAATAATGTCTATCTCCTTGGCTGGCGCTTTCTTCCGATGAAGGTCGCAACATCTTGCATTTTATTGACGGTGGAAAGAGTAGTCGCTAAGCTTTGGTTTGCTGACATTGCAGCACGGTGGATCTTAGCGACCTACCTATCTACCTGCTCCATGGGTATAACCATGATTTCTGAAGTCGGTCTCTCTTCTTGATGACAGCTAGAAGTCCTTGGCTTCACACCATAGGAGCAGAGCTAGCTCTGAGAGAGGCGACCTCAGTAATCAATGTAGAGGACTTCCCTTTATAATAATCTGTATCCCTTTCTGCCCTGCGGAGCACCCAGGTAAGGTCGCCAATCTTCAACTCGCTTTCTTTGCGGACTTGATTTTATTTTCCTTGCAACCTCTCTTCAACATCAGTGGTCAAAACCCAAAGCTGATGCTCGAGAGCCCGCTCCCGAGCCCACATTGTTCTAACATCCTCAAGCATAGGTTTGAGGACATCGGCGAACTGAGGAGGAAAAATCAGCGCTTGCTGCTGAATTTTTCCCTCTTCAGGAGTTGTGTCGGTCTCATCAACATCTGCGGCCAGAAGAAAAGAGCAATTAGTCTAGCCCCAAACAAAGCAAAAATGAAAGAGCTCGCGCAAGGAGAAATACTCAAAAATAAATCAAGACCGATGCTGTGTAAATTATTTTCAATATCTTTTGTGACCACAGGGTCCGCGGTCAGCAAAAGGCGGTCTGACCCCCTAAAGCGCTTGAGGTTAATTCTTTCCAATTCCCTCTTCTGTGACCTCTCACCCTCTTTTCTCCTTCTTTTTAATTCGGCATTGCTAACGAGGATGTCATCAGTTTCAATATTGATGATATCACGCTGCCTTTTTGGAGATCTATGTCGAGGAGCAGGCAATGGAATGAATTCAAGCGATCTCACGGTGGGCTCTGCCTCACCAATTCGTAGGGCGGTGACTGCTCTAGCGTGGTCTGCCGCTGCTTTTTTAAGCTGACCATCCAAATCGGCAGAAGTATTCGTCAGACCGCTAGCAAGCACGACCTTCTCTTTTCTAATCTGCTGGATCCATTCTGTCTCCTCTCCTTCCCTTTCGATGGCCTTCTTCTTTTTCTTCTTATTCTTCTACTCCTTTTCTTTTTCTCAGGCGACCTGCACCGCTTTTTCTTCTTCTTTTTTCTTGTCAACAGCAATTTGAGTTGCTTTCGTCTCCTTCCTTCTTCTTCTCACTGGCGACCTATATTGCGTTCTTCTCCTCTTCCCTCAGCTTCTCGGCAGCGATCTCTGCTACCCTCTTCTCTTCTTCTTTCTTCTACTCAATAGTGATCAGCTTCGCCTTATCCTCCTCCTATTTCTTCTCATTCACCTCCTTTTTCTTCTTCTCTGCCTCAGCCTTTTGCCTGATAGCCTATTTTGCGATCTTCCATTTTTGCTCCTATGCGGCCTCTCGAAGGCTCTCTATTTCAAAAGGATCGATCACCTGCAAGGTCGGGCGGACAATTTCATTAGAAGAATCACAATCAAGATAAGAAATTAATTCTGGATCCGCTTCCCTAGAAGGAAGAGAGATCGCAGAAGAAAAAGGAAGATCGATCTGCCTTCTTACCTTCTCAGGAGCCTTCGTAGGAAGTGGCAGATTCATGCTTTCGGGGAGTAAGACCGCCCCCTTTGTGGTCATAGTTATATTCTTCTCACTTTTTGTTTTCTTAATAACTTTGCTAGAAGGACTTGTGTTTTTTCTTTTTGTCCCAGCCGCAGCTTCATATTTGTCTGCGATCTGCTGCCTCAGTTTTCCAGCCGAGGCCACCCTTTCTTGCAGTTGAATCTTTAAACTTTCAGTGGACGCGGTCTCTCCGGTATGTTTGGTGGCCTGCTTAAGAGTTTTTTCAGATTTATGACAATCAAAAGTGATAGTCATATCCGTAAGATCAAGCACAGGAGGTCCAGAAGAAGTGACCGACAAGACTGTAACTTTTGAGAACGACAAGACCACATTCCCCAGCAGTGTAGTCTATTTTTTAGGAGCTTTGGTGATCTCCTTCACTGCTTCCACCTTGGCAGTATCCCTTTTAGAAAAGCCTTGGGAGACCGCTTGGAGATCCAATCCAGCACGCTCACCATCTTTAATTTATTTGCGGACTCAGAAGTAATGACCGCTTAAGCTGCAAGCTCGCTTTTCTCTTCAGAAGCCTCTAGACTCTGGAGCCCCCAAGCCGTATTTATAGTTTCCCAACATTTATGGTGTTCGCGGTCTCAGTAGTCAAAGTAAACATTTCTGAAGTTCCAGGGAAACATGAAAATGTGTTGGGATCATGTTTTCCCGGAAGTCTGTGACCTCTCCTCTCCAGCCAGAAGGACCCTTCCCAGTGGTCTCAACTTTTGTAGACCGCCTAGATCGCCAGCCTCCGCTCTGGATTTCTCGTCTAAGGCCCAGCGGTCAAGATCTTGGAGACCGCCAGACCGGGTGGTCTGCTCCTTTTTTCCTCTTATCTCTGCCCTGGCTCTCCTATATCCTGGGTAGCCCATAATTTTTGGATCTTCCCATTTGGGCAACCTCCACGTCCATAAATAGGGGGTTAGGGGTACCTGAAGAGGGACTTTTGCTTTGAGGCTCCAACTTACAACCTGTGTAAGCGGTCTCGAATTCTATCACTTTTCTACCTTTTCCTCTGACCTGTTCTGGACTTTCATCTTCTAACCTCTCTTGAGATTAATTGAAACAATTTTTCTCGTCAGAGGTCTCTCCTCTGGCATCTTTTTTCTTTAGTAACCTGCACTTCACAGTTCCCTCCATCCCATCTCTAGTGAGAGTTTTGGAGGTACCTTTTTTGTGCCAACAGATGCGTCCATGGAAATGAACGAGGTTGTCATGCAATAATTAATCCTCCAAACTGCCCCCTTCCAGGGCTATGAGTATTGGCTCCAGTGCTGCATCCTGCCTATGATGTGTCCTGATACAGTCTCGAATATCACAAGTAATGCTCAAGGAGGCTGAGTACTCCTTATAGACCTCAGACTCGGCCCTAAAGACCAGTGTAATCTCCATATCCTCCAGCATCCTCACCAGCTCCATAGCCATCACTTAGGGCTCCTGTCCAGATGTGCTGGCTCTCCTGCTCAAGGCATATGCCACTGTGTTTGTCTTCCCCGAGTGATATTTCATGGTGTAGTCATAATCACATAAGAACTCTAACCACCTCCCCTGTCAGAGGCTTAAGTCCTTCTGTGTATTTATGTACATGAGGTTCTTGTGATCTGAAAAGATCTCACAATGAACCCAATATAAATAGTGCATACATATCTTCAATATACTTCATGATGCTTATAATCAAAATTATGTGGGTATATTATCAAGTCTTCCGACATATTATTATCCAAAATAAACCTTAACCACACATTGGGTCTGGAGTCTCTTATGACCAATGAGCACCATATACGTGAGAGTTAACACTCTTATATGTAAAGTTGTGCACACATAACTTAGACTCCTCTTCTAAGATCCCAACATGCCTATAGCTTATATCATATTGATTCTTCCAATGCAAGTCATTGTTTCCCGTATAACATTGTATGTCTTAGTTTACATATGCTTCAGATTTTTGCTATAAGTATGTGTTTTACATATGACAAAAATTCAATCTAGGTGTGCATGTAAAGATCTTTCCTAATCTTGTTCATATAGATTATCACTGATGAGTAATCATGAGTTAATAGTCATTAAAATCATTATACTTATGGGATTAACCCCACTATGTACATCATTTAACGAACTTCCAAAATTATGACAGGTTTACTAGATCATCGTTTCTCTAACTTCATGATTGTTTATATCTTCACCTAAACAAAAAAGGGGGTAATTCGTTAGCAATTCACAGAGGGTAAGTGGCATTTCTTCTCGCACGACCACTGTTCGTGCGCCACTAATCGTGCGAGAACAAAATTCTGCTTTCTATAAATATGCGTTTTCACGAATCCTTCCGCCCGAATATGCATTTTAGGTCATTTTGAGCACCGTTTTCAGGTATTCTTCATCCTCCTTCGCCGTCCATCAACCAAGAGCTTCCAAGGAGAGGGATCTAGCCCTATATACATCATCATCCAAGGAGAATGAATCTTTGATCTTGTGGTCGGATCGTGATACGAAGAAGACGGGCCATTAGGAGGTAGTCACAGCCTTTTCTACCCCGGACGCAGTTGAGGACCGAGCTTGGACGCCGATTGACAACCCAGCGATTCCAACCGTGAATCTTTGACAAGGCTTCAAGTTGGGTTGATTCCTTTGCTTTCCCCCTCTTTGTTTTGAGGGTTGTATATGTTAGATTCCTTACATTTTGAATATGTGCACTATAAACCATGATTTGTAATGTTAGTTTCAGTTCTATGAAATTATCTTGTTTATATGTGTGTATGAGGTGCACCCCCATTCCATCCTCCACTTCGCCATCACCCTGCATTCCATTACGCTAGCCTACTCCTCCATTCTGTGTGCCTACTCTTCCTCCACTTTGCCCGTATAATCCACCTCGACTCCGCCGGTGTGAACTATTCCACCTGCTTGCCTAGTCATCAAATCCGCCTCGCGAAGCAGTGCATAGCGACCTGCATAGTTTTTATCTGCCCAGCGAAGCAGTGCATAGTGGCCTGCATAGTAGTAGTTCAGCTCCTTTATTTTGTTTTTCCACAAACCAAATCACGCCTACATGTTTCACCCGACCTAAAGGACTTCGATCTCAAGTCCTTCCTCAAAAGTAAACTCCACCTTACTGTGTTCCTTGAGAGATCTATACTTGGGGATCACTCCCATTTTATATTACTTGAATAACCGGTACACTGCCGTTTCGTGCTGCAGTCTTGCTACCGCCTTTAGCAGTGTGTAAGTTTTGGGCATCATCTTCTCGGTTAAGGGCTCGTAGCGGTGCTAGAAGGTATGCAAGGTAATATCCCAAACCTTCCTTTCTCAGGATATTTACTTTTATTGGTGGCTACCCATTTCTAAAACCACTCTCATTGTTTCTCTTAAACTAACCCATGCTGACTTATGATACTTGTAGGGAAGTGACGATCATTCATCGGACACCAAGACTAAAACTCCCCTTAATGTCTGTGTGCACTAACACTAAGCACCATTTGGTTCTCTACCCTAGGACTTCAACTAGAATTCTATGACACTCCAATTGTCACTAAATCAGTTGGGTTTAACCTATATGATCATCCCCAAGATCCACACCAAAGAAAATGTTCTATTGAACGGTGTATACCCTTAATCTTCAATACACTGTGTGAGGTGCAAACCCTTAACATGTTTATCTATATGCCCCAAGATTTATTCTACTGATGAACCATGGCCATAATAACATCATAAATTGTTATGATAATCTCCTAAGGTGGAAAAGCCCAAAATCATTCATTTATTCAATACATGACTTGAATCTATATTAATGTTCAACTATAGGACAAATGTTCTCCACAAATTCTACAACTTATAAGGACTAATATAAATGATGTCCTATAGATATGTTCCAAATTTCATTCGGAGCCTAGATGTTCTTGATGGTCTATTGATGAGTCCCAATTATATACACATTTATGGACTCATCTGGGCCAATTATCTAGTCTATGCACTACACTTTAGGCATGTTTTCGTTCATATTTTATATTTCATGCTATGTGCACTTCTAGGCCCGTCTTGGTGTGTTTTCATGTTTTTCTTCTTTATTAGCTTTCATGCATTGTTAAGTGCCACTTTCAGTGGTTTGATTGGTGTTTATGCTGGAATAGGAGTCGTGCAGGTGTTCTCGCTACAAAGCTGTACAGGAACACTGCGCACGATCACTGGTTCTTTTGCTCACGACCACTGGTCGTGCGCTACTGATCGTGCGCACTTAACCCCTAAAATCTGAGTTCTGTCTACGACAGTGCACACGACCACTTACGATAGTGCGCACGACCACTGGTCGTGTGCCAATGGTCGTGCGGACATTTTATTTTATAAATCTTTGCTTTGTAGGCTCGGCCCGGCCAGCGCGCACGACCGCAGAACACCAGCGCGCACGATCACTGATCGTGCGCCAATGATCGTGCACACTATTTTTGCCATCGCCTATTTAAAGCCCTGTCCACAAAATTAGGTCAGATCGATCATTTGGCTCCGCCCAGCTCTGCCATTTCCGCCATTTCCGCAGGTATTCCGCCCCTTTTGGCCTCCTCCATCATCTTCAAGCTCCAAGGAGAGGGATCTAGCCCTACATCCACCATTATCCAAGGAGAAGGAAGCTTGCTTGTGCGGCCGGATCGTGACACGAAGAAGATGGTCCATTGGAAGGTAGTGACAGCCTTCTCTACCTCGGACGCAGTTGAGGACCGAGCTTGGACGCGGATTGACAACCCTGTGATTCCAACCGTGAATCTTCGACAAGGCTTCAGATTGGGTCAATTCCTTGCTCTCTCTCTCTCTCTGTATTGGTAGTTGTAAATGTTAGATCTCTTATCTGTTGATGATGTGCACTATGAATCATGTTTTATAATGTTTATTTCATTTTTATGAAATTATATTGTTCATATGTGGGTATGAGGTGCGCCCCCATCCATTTTTCATCCACCACTCCATTCCGCCAGCCTACTCGCCCATTCCGTGTGCCTACTCTTCCATCCACCAAGCTAAGCGGTGCTAACGGCCCATGTAATCAATTCGCCTCACGAAGCAGTGCGCTCAAGGCCTAGACAGTTCGATTACGCACTTACCACTCCATCCGCTTGCCTACTCGTCCATCCGCCCTTGCGAAGTAGTGCGTTCAAGGCCTACGTAGTTTCCATCCCGCCTAGTGAAGCAGTGCGCTCAAGGCCTGCATAGGAGTAGTTGAGTAGTTGTTTTCTATTATTTTCCACAATCCAAATCACCCCCTTTTCCGCAATCCATTCGACCTGAAGGACTTCAATCTCACGTCCTTCCTCGATAGTAAACTCCACCTTACGGTGTTCCTTGAGAGATTCGATACATGGGGATTCACTCCCACATTTTATATTACTTGAACGATCGGTACACTGCTGTTTCGTGCCGCAGTCTCGCTACCGCCTTTAACGGTGTGCTAGAATTGCGCATCAAGTTTTTGGCGCCGTTGCCGGGGAACACAGTCGTGTGAGTTTTCTAGAGAGGGAGAATCTGAGAGAGAATCCCTTCCATTTGTAAATTGCATCCTTTTGCTTTATTTCTTCATATTCTATTTTACTGTTTTATATTAGGTTGCTTTAGTAATTATTATTGGGTGTAGTGTTTTGCACAATAGTGTTCTTCTTTTTAAATCGATTTATCTTCACGCAATGTGGGCTTCAGTTAATGTTCGTTGTCGTTGGTGTGGAGATGTCTCTCATACTAGTGATAGATGTCCAAAGGGAGATAATAGCCCTAGCACTCAAGGCTCAGTATATGGAGCACCGACTTCGTCTGGTACCCCATATGGTGTGCATAAGTCCTATAGCTATTCTTCTGAGCCTTTACCGGCATACTTCTTTTCGGCTTCAGTACCTGCTATGCCAAAGAAGCCCGCAAGACAGTGCTTGTTTTGTCAGAGCACGGATCATGCTTTGAAGGATTGTGCTGCTTCTCTTCGCCAATTGGATGAGGATGACGATCCGGATATCCGGATCATCCCGACTCCTAACTCTGGCGGCATAGGTTATGTGTCCGTGTCACCTTCACATTTTGAAGGGTATGGCATGGACACAGTCACCAGATGTGTGGCTGATCTAGGAACTGACATTACTGAGCCTATCCCCCATGTGCATCCATCACCGTGCGTGGAGCCAATTCTTTATGAGGATTCGGTGCTTGACCTTTATCCTAGCACTATTCCTCCCATGTTGTGCATACTATAGTCATCTCTGACGACATTGTTGATGATGTGTCGCAAGATGAGGTTGGCGATCTAAGTATTATGCATGTTCCTATCGAGGAGAGCAACCTTCTAGGTGAAGAGGAGTTTTCCTCAGCACCGGTGGAGGAAGTCCAAATCTTAGGCCTGGACACTATTGATCCCGCCGAACCTTGTAGCATTGATGACAATGCTGACATTATTTTACTTTCCCAACCTGATTGGTGTGAGACCGGGACCACTCCCCCGATTATTGGTTATTTAAGTCCTTCTTCCCTTTTATTTCCTGACCCCCCTTCTTCATCTGAGCCTGTGCAGGTTGAATCTTCACAGGTACTCCAGGAGGACTTGGAGCATTTTGCTCAAGTCAATGATGAGTGTATCCTCTCATGTGAGGAGGTTGACCCATCCTCCATAGTGGAAGCCTCACTCATTACCTTTTCCTCCTACCACCTCCATGAAGACGACACCTTGCTGGGCAAGGATTTATTTTGTGGTGAGACGAGTGAGGACCAGCCTTCCTCCTCTTCTTACTTCCTATTTCCTCTACCTGTGTTAAGTAGGTATTATTATTTAGGTAGGGGAGTAATTGTTCTGTCGCCGTATCGGTACCCGCTACTGACACGCATATTAGAACAGTTACCTGTGCACTTTTCTTTTCATAGACCCATTAGCTAGAACTATTTTAAATTTGAATAAGTCATGCTGGGAGGACAATAACCACAGTATTTATCTTACTTTTCATGCATTTCATTTTATTCAATCATGTTTAGTTAGCTGTAGTTTATTTTAGTTTGTCTTTTCCTTTTGTTCTTGCGGAGCTGACCCCTGCAGGTATCTTTTGCGGTTCGAGGATGCTGCAGTTCTGTCTTAAATTTCAAGCGTCTTCTGGTATGCTCAATTCTGAGCATTGGGTACTCTCTTCCCCTAGCTTCCATCTTAGTCTTTATTATTTATTCTGTGTTAGAATGTTTATATTAAGTTTGGGGGAGAGCTTTTGTGTTTGTTACCCACTGTACGCACTCAATGTCAATGCATGCTAGAAGTATTTCTATTTCATTTATTTAGTATTGTTCATTTTCATTGCACTTCACAGCACCCACATGAGCGCGCGCTTAGCCGTTGGCACATTGCGAGTCAAATTTGTCTCTTTTGTGTGATTTGAAAAATCATTGTGCTGGCTTAGGATTATGAGGCGGAGTAAAATGTTGACTCCTGTAGTGCTCTGAGTCGAGTGCTCATGTCTAGCATAGAAATTCATATAGATTCAATTTCTTTTTATGCTTTTAGATTATATTTTTCTATTAGCGTAGATATTTTTACTTTACTCAAATATTGGTGAATCCAGTGTAAATCAAACAGTAGCATAGGAATGTGTGTAGACGTTTGTTAGCCTCGTATTGCCTGAGTTGGGAGAAAGGATTATCTTTCTCGGTGGCTAAGAACTTGCCCCAAGCGACTCTTGAACCATGGGTATATGGTTAGTCAATCGCGTGAATGTGATATAGGCCATCATTTTGGCCCGGTTGAGCCTTTGTGCCCATTCCTATCGCTCTATCCTCGTTAGCCCAGTTGTGCCTACCCATTCTTTGATTCAGCCCCACTTTTATCTCACCAAAGCCCAAAGGCCAATCCTAGTCGCACGCCCAAATTTGAGCATTAGTTGTTTAGTATTTTCATGATTGGGGTGTTGATGTTGTGATATTTTTGTGAAAATGTGGATGCGCTTCATTGCTCATCTTGCTGAAAATGTTTTGAAAAGAAAAGAAAAGAAAAAATGAGAAAAAAGAAAAGAAGTAAAAAGGAAAGAAAAAGAAGAAGTGTTTAATTGAAAAATCTGTATATGAATTTATGTTTGGGAGTAGGCGGTGCACACATCCATGTAGTCAAGTTCAAGTTTGGGGGTGTGGTGCACCCGCATGTTTATCGTGGTGCGTGTATAATTTATTTTGTGCTAGCTCATTTGGGTTTAGTGTTTGAGCCATCATTTTTATCATTGTATACCTCACCTAAACCCAAGCCTCATCTAAAACCTAAAGTCCTATTGATTCACGCATTTGAGTCAAAACTGTGTCGTGGAGAGAGTGCGAACGGGCAAGCTTATGGTCACCGACATTGATGGATTTCAATGGAGGTTGTCTCGAGCCCCGATCTTTAGCAATGCTCGCCTCAGGGTTCAGTTTACTTTCTTCCTATGTACGACCTTATGATTCACCGTGATTCACTTTTTGAGTAAATGTAATATATAAATACGCCCCTAGAAAAGTATAAACTAATATGTATAATTAGAAATTTTGTCTACTGTATTTCTATGCGCCTGAGCATGCGACTTCGCATGGTACTCCGCTTTACAATCTCTATGTCAGCTTATGTTTTTCTTGTCCGCGTAAGAGATGGTTTGCTCGGGATGCACAAACAGGTAAGTCTGGGGGTGCGATGAGTCCCAATTATATACACATGTATGGACTCATCTGGGCCGATTATTTAGTTTATGCACTATACTTTAGGCATGTTTTCGTTCATATTTGATATTCCATGCTATGTGCACTTCTAGGCCCGTCTTGGTGTGTTTTCATGTTTTTCTTCTTTATTAGCTTTCATGCATTGTTAAGTGCCACTTTCAGTGGTTTGATTGGTGTTTATGCTGCAACAGGAGGCGTGCAGGTATTCCCGCTACAAATCTGTACAGGAACACTGCGCACAATCACTGGTTCTATTGCGCAAGACCACTGGTCGTGCGCTACTGATCGTGCACACTTAACCCCTAAAATCTGAGTTCTGTCTACGACAGTGCGCACGACCACTTACGATAGTGCGCACGACCACTGGACGTGTGCGAATGGTCGTGCGAACATTTTATTTTATAAATCTTTGCTTTGTAGGCTCCGCCCAGCCAGCGCGCACGACCGCAGAATGCCAGCGCACACGATCACTGATCGTGCGCCAATGACCGTGCACATTATTTTTGCCAGTGCCTATTTAAAGCCATGTCCGCGAAATTAGGCCAGATCGATCATTTGGCTCTGCCCAGCTCCGCCGTTCCCGTCATTTCTGCAGGTATTCCGCCCCTTTTGGCCTCCTCTATCATCCTCAAGCTCCACGGAGAGGGATCTAGCCCTACATCCACCATTATCCAAGGAGAAGCAAGCTTGGTCGTGCGGCCGGATCGTGACACGAAGAAGACGGGCCATTGGAAGGTAGTGACAACCTTTTCTACCCCGGACGCAGTTGAGGACCGAGCTTGGACGCGGATTGACAACCCTGCGATTCCAACCGTGAATCTTCGACAAGGCTTCGGATTGGGTCAATTCCTTGCTCTCTCTCTCTCTCTCTCTCTCTCTCTCTCTCTCTCTCTCTGTATTGGTAGTTGTAAATGTTAGATCTCTTATCTATTGATGATGTGCACTATGAACCATGCTTTATAATGTTTATTTCATTTTTATGAAATTATATTGTTCATATGTGTGTATGAGGTGCGCCCCCATCCCTTTTTCATCCACCACTCCATTCCGCTAGCCTACTCGCCCATTCCGTGTGCCTACTTTTCCATCTGCCAAGCTAAGCGGTGCTAACGGCCTGTGTAATCCATTCGCCTCACGAAGCAGTGCACTCAAGGCCTGCACAGTTCGATTACGCACTTACCACTCCATCCTCTTTCCTACTCGTCCATCTGCACTTGCAAAGTAGTGCGTTCAAGGCCTACGTAGTTTCCATCCCGCCTAGTGAAGCAGTGCGCTCAAGGCCTGCATAGGAGTAGTTGAGTAGTTTTTTTCCTTTATTTTCCACAATCCAAATCACCCCCTTTTCCGCAATCCATTCGACCTGAAGGACTTCAATCTCAAGTCCTTCCTCGATAGTAAACTCCACCTTACTATGTTCCTTGAGAGATTCGATACTTGGGGATTCACTCCCACATTTTATATTACTTGAATGATCGGTACACTGTCGTTTCCTGCCACATTCTCGCTACCGCCTTTAGCGGTGTGCTAGAATTGCGCATCATCTATTCATTTCATCATTATTTTACTAATCGCAGACCATCACACAAAATGAACTAGTTTGGATCTTAAAGATGTAACTATCATTAATCTTTGGCCAAATGATCCAAAATTAATAACATAGGTTCATTATGACAAGGTTAAGAAATGTCTAGAAATTCATAATATTTCAAATTAATTTGGCCATAAATAAATTTTTTTAAATTCATGACATATATCATTTACACATTAATTGTCTATTCCAGAAGTCAAAATGTTTGAAATAATTTATCAGGCGTATTTAGTGATGCAATTTCATGATTGACAGAGTTTCATAATTTTCCATATTAATTGTAACCATAATTTCCATAATTAAATATTGATGTTAATTTGTCACATTGCACAGCAAGTACTAAAATAATCCATTCCAAAATTCTGAGAACATGACCATATATTTACAGTGTCATAAAAATTGTCTAACCACAATTTCATAATTTTCCAAGTAATATTGACCACAAAAATTTCAATAATACAAAAGTGTGACAAATGAAATTCTTGGTATTCAACTAGGTAAATGACTCCCAAAAATCACACTAAAATTTCCATAGATTTAATATAAAACAAATCACCATGTGACAAAAGATTGGATTTTTTTCGAAGTCATTAGGTCATCTTTATTTCATTAATACACTTATATGATATAATTATAATTAAGTAAATACCTAGGATTTTTGACTCCAAAAATCCTAATTTTGCTGTGGATGACTCCTTTCATCATAATGGGTGCATGAAAAAAAATATTTTGGTCATGCACCAAATCATTTGTGCTGAATTCACAAAATACCAAAACTTGGCTAAGTGCACACCAAGTCACTTGCACCATATGTTCATATGCATGTGTAATACACCAACATGCAGAGGTACAAATGACCTTAAATTTTGGTCAGAGACTAAGCCTAACAAAATTAACCTTGTTCCCATATTTTGGGTTATTTTGAGTTGATTTAACAATATAGATTTAGTAATACATTATAGTGCTATATGCACACAAAATTCCCATTTACATGTATGTGAAATAGACCAACCTACAGAGGCCCAAATGACCTTAAATTTTGACCAGTGACTATTTATGACCTAATTAACATGCCACCCAAGATTTGGGTCATTTTGAGTTGCTAGCGACATATATTTCAATAATATGAAAAACCACATTTCTTACATTTCTTATATGATGGATCTAGATGCTAGTATAGAGGGAGAGGAGGAGAAATGGACCTGTGTGGTGGCTTGGCAATGGATTTTCTAGTGGAGAGGCATGGTGGCGACGTCTTCCAATGATCTTGCTCAATCTGGTGATTCTACACCAAATGCTCTGCTCTCTGATAATGCTAAATCTAGTTAGTTTAATTAGGTTATTTTTAGGATATTTACTCTTACTTTTTGCTTATTGTTGTTTACCTAAATGCAATTTTAGTTCATTTTCCTATTTTTAGTGCTAACTTAAGTTTTCTGAATTTTCAGGTCAAAAATGCAAAATTTCCTAAGTCACGCCCTAGGTCACGCCCGTGACCTAGGGCGTGTAAGTTGCTGTTTCCAGTTAAGCTGCTGCCAACATAATTCAGAAGATCTGGTCAGACACGCCCAAAGTACACGGCCGTGACACACAAGTCACGCCCGTGACACGCAAGCCACGCCCGTGACACGCAAGCCACGCCCGTGACCAGCCCGTGAACAGCTCAGATTCGACCAGCTGACCACCGAATTGGTCACGCCACTGTTACACGGGCGTGCTTCCAGTCACGCCCGTGACTGCCACGTCAGCCAGCCGCCAGCGCCCATGATCGCCGCCAGCGCCCATGACCCGACTAACCACCGAAATGGTCACGCCCTCAGTCACGGGCGTGACCTAGGGCGTGACCCATCAAATCGCGTCAGAATCATGTGCCGAACCTGATCCAAGCCGCAGAATTGATTAAACAATGTCACGCCCCTAGTCACGGGCGTGACTGAGGGCGTGACCGAGGCAGAAAAATTTCTATAAATTGAAATGACCTCCAAGCTTTCCCCATTCAGTTTTTGGAGAGAGAACTAGTGCTACTACTCTATTTTCAGTGTTTTTCATGTCATTTTATTCTCTATCTCTCTCTCTCTCTCTCTTATTTCAATGCATTTCCTTTTCTAGTTTTCATATGAATGTTGTAATGCCTTTGTAATTTCCTTTTATAGTATATTACTAATGCTTAGTAGGCTTTCCATGCAATTGTAATCTCAGTTGAACTTTTGTTTAATAAAAATGGTATGTTTTTGTTCTCTTAAAATCTTCATCATTTCTCTCTCCTACCCCTCCACCATGAGTAACTAAATCCTCATAGTACTCGATCTTGATGATCTGAGGATGAGTTGATCAAGTTATGATCCTTTAGTCTTCTTTCACTTTCTAAAGTGTTGGGCCTTAGATTTACTCTTAATTAAAATTTAGTGGAGCTATATTATCGATATATAATCCCCACCTTTGCTTTCATTCTTGGCTAGCCGAGAGTCCGATAGTCTGAAGTGAGCACTTAAGAGTAAAGAGAGTTACACACATTTCTCGAGAGAGAATGACGTAAATCTCCTGGATTGGAGTCAAACCCAATAGCGGGGTTCACCACTTAAAGCGAGTTTTAGGTATTCGAATACGGGACGAGAGTTCGGTCGGATTTTCCTAAACTCAGTTGGGCATATCTTCGAGAGAAGCATGTTCAAACTATAGGAACCCCCACCGTCAAGCTGCCCTTACTTTATTAAGTTTTAAGTTTGCTTTTGAATTTTGATCAACTTAGGCCGAAGTAAGTCAAGATCGAGTGCTATTTCTTAATCATCGTTTAGCCGTACTTTTATCCAGCTTTTATTTCAACTTAGCAGACAAAACCATCCAAAAAATTATTAAGATAAAATAATAGTAATTCGTTTGAGTATAAGTAATCAACGGTTCTCGGATTTTAATACGACACTTGTGTTCCTATACTACAGTTCGATAGGTATACTTGCCTTCTCGGATTGCTAGTTCGGATTTTATTTCGTGCAAGCGGAATTTTAATCATCAAGTTTTTGGCGCCGTTGCCGGGGACTCGCATTTTGTTGATATTTTGAAAGAACGAATCTATTACTTTTATCACCTCTTTTTTCTCTCCTCTTTCTTGAAAAACAAAATTAATTCAAAAAAAAAGAGAGACCTTTTTCGAATTTCTCAATCTTATTTTCCCTTCTCTCTTTCTAGTTTATGACCCGAGCGAATCCGTCAGAACTTGTAGACTTGGACCAAGAACTTGAGCGTACTCTTCGGAGAAAATCGCAAGTTCAAGATCCTACATTCCAAGAACTGGCTGAGGATTCGGAGTCGGTTGTTAATATGGGCGAACCTAACCAAAATGAAGTCCCCAACATGGTTGCGGCCCATGAATGGACTATGTCCCATTATGCAAGGCCTAACCTGGAAGGGACGGAAACTAGTATAGTCCGCCCTGCCATAAATAATAATAATTTCGAACTAAAGCCAAGCATAATTCACATGGTGCAACAATACGTGCAGTTCGACGGATTACAAGATGAAGATCCGAATGCACATATTGCTAGCTTCCTTGAAATCTGTGACACCTTCAAAATAAATGGTGTTACGGATGATGCAATTAGGCTAAGACTCTTCCCATTTTCTTTAAGAACAAAGGCTAAGCAGTGGTTGTCAACTCTACCTAGAGGTTCTATCACCACTTGGGCCCAGTTAACTGAAAAATTTCTAACTAAGTATTTTCCACCTGCGAAAACTGCTAAGCTTAGAAATGATATTTCTTCTTTTTGCCAAATAGATTCTGAAACGCTATATGATACCTGGGAAAGGTATAAAGAATTCTTAAGACGTTGCCCTCATCACGCTCTGCCTGTATGGTTACAAGTGCAGACGTTTTATAACGGGCTAAATCAACATACTAAGCAAATGATAGACGCCGCTTCCGGTGGTACCTTAAATAACAAAACCCCGGAAGCCGCTCTTGAACTATTTGAGGATATGGCCATGAACACCTATCAGTGGAATGTGCCAAGATCCCGCCCAAACAAACCTGCAGGTATGTACGAAGTGGATAACGTCTCCCAGCTGGCACTACAAGTGGAAATGCTTAGCAAAAAGATATCTGAAATGAATGCTCCTTCCGCACCTCAGGTTTGGGAATTCGCAAAAGCCACCTCCGAACAAGCTGATTTCGTAGGCAATAGAAATGCTTATAATAATTATTCTGCTTCTAATTTTCATGCACCTGGTTTTCAGTTACCGAATAATTATAATCCTGCGCTGCGTAATCACCCGAACTTTTCTTGGAGTAATCCTGCAAACACAACTCGCCCGCCTCTACAAAATGAATTTACACCACCTCCACCCCCTGTTAACTTTCAAAAACCTCCATCTTTGGAGGAGATGTTTTCAAAATATATAAGTACGAACGAAGCAACCGTCCGGAATTTAGCCGGATCCGTTAAAAATCTAGAAAACCAAATCGGGCAGCTCGCCAAAATAATATCCAAGCGACCGCCCGGGACTCTTCCCGCTAACACCGAGCCCAACCCGAAAGAGCAAGCGAAAGCTGTAACTCTTCGGAGTGGAAAGCAAGTATCCGGTCCGGTTAGCGAAGAGCCCGAGGCAAGATCCGCCCCTATTTTAAAAACACCACTCACTCAAACAGATTTTATCACTCCACCTCATATTTTCAAAAACAACCCCGCCCCGCCTTATCCATCTCAACTCAACAAGGAAAAATTAGATGATCAATATCATCGCTTCCTGGAAATGTTTAAGCAAATACACATCAATTTGCCCTTCCATGAAGCGATATCACAAATGCCCAAGTACGCTAAGTACCTGAAGGATCTTCTAACTAATAAGAAAAAGCTAGAAAATCTATCGCACGTAACTTTAAATGCTGAGTGTTCCGCCGTCCTAACAAATAAATTACCGAAAAAGGCTAACGATCCGGGTAGTTTTTCTATCCCGTGCCTCTTTGGTGATCTATTTGTAAAGAACGCGTTGGCCGACTTAGGAGCAAGCATCAACTTAATGCCATTCTCCTTGTTTAAAAAGTTAGGAGTGGGCACCCTTAGCCCCACACGTATGAGTATACAACTAGCAGATAGGACGATAAAATATCCGCTGGGAATTGTGGAGGACGTGCTCGTAAAAGTAGACAAATTCATCTTCCCGGTGGATTTTGTCATTTTGGACATTGAAGAGGATGTCGAGGTTCCCCTAATCCTTGGCCGCCCCTTCCTTGCCACCTCCCGTGCTATCATTGATGTGAGTAATGGTAAGCTATTCCTCCGAGTTGGAGATGATGAAGTAACCTTCTCCATAACACCCTCTATGAAAAATACCCTAGAAAATGACGATTCGTGTTTTTTCTTAGATGTGTTAAGTGAAGACCCTTCTTTTTGTATTTCTGAAAATGGTTCTTCTTCTTTTTGTTCATCTTCAAACACCTCCACTGAAATATTACAAGAAATGAAAATGGCCATTGCTCCCGCCCCCTCAAATTTTCAAATTAAATCAAAAATTTTTGAAGAAATTACTTTTGAAAAAGAAAAGTCTTTCAAATCTTCATACGAGGAACCTCCCACTTTAGAACTTAAAGAACTACCCAATCATTTAAAATATGAATTTTTAGAAAAAGACTCTAAGTTACCAGTAATAGTGTCGGCCCATTTAAGTGGATCTGAAAATGCCAAATTGCTAAAAGTTTTACAAAAACACCGCCAAGCAATTGCTTGGCAGATTTCTGATATTAAGGGCATAAGTCCATCTTTCTGCATGCACAAAATTCTAATGGAAGATAATTCACAAAATTCTATTCAACCTCAACGCCGATTAAACCCAAACATGAAAGAAGTAGTAAAGGGTGAGGTCGTGAAATTATTAGATGCAGGAATTATCTATCCAATTTCAGATAGCAAATGGGTAAGCCCCGTTCAAGTAGTTCCTAAAAAGGGAGGTATCACGGTAGTGTTAAATGATAATAATGACTTAATCCCAACACGGACGGTGACTGGGTGGCGTATGTGTATTGATTATCGCAAATTGAACGACGCCACCCGCAAGGACCATTTCCCCTTGCCATTCATCGATCAAATCTTAGAACGATTATCCGCCATAGCTTTTATTGTTTTCTCGATGGTCTCTCGGGCTACTTCCAAATTCCCATCTCGCCCGAGGACCAGGAGAAAACGACGTTTACTTGTCCTTTCGGCACCTTCGCCTATCGAAGAATGCCGTTTGGCTTATGTAATGCGCTGGCAACATTTCAACGGTGTATGTTGGCCATTTTCGACAAGTACGTAGAAAGTATTATGGAGGTATTTATGGACGACTTTTCCGTGTTTGGTGATTCCTTCGATTTTTGTTTAGAAAATTTAGAAAAAGTGTTAGAACGGTGTGAGGAGACCAATCTCGCACTGAACTGGGAAAAATGTCATTTCATGGTACGAGAGGGATTGGTTTTAGGTCATAAGATTTCAGCAAGAGGAATTGAGGTCGATGAAGCAAAAATAGAAGTGATCGAAAAACTGCCACAGCCAACCAACGTTAAGGCCATAAGAAGCTTTCTAGGACATGCCGGTTTTTACCGGCGGTTTATAAAAGATTTTTCGAAAATTACCAAACCACTCACTCATCTTTTAGAAAAAGACACTCCATTTATTTTTGATGATACATGCTTATCTGCTTTTCAATTAATCAAAAATAAGCTAATAAATGCGCCAATTATGATAGCTCCAATCTGGGACCTTCCATTCGAAATCATGTGCGATGCAAGTAGCTTTGCGGTGGGAGCCGTTTTAGGACAACGTATATCTAAAAACTTCCACCCTATTTTCTACGCAAGTAAAACACTTACATCCGCGCAAGTGAACTATACCACAGCGGAGAAAGAATTATTAGCAGTTATTTTTGCATTCGACAAATTTCGACCTTATATTACGCTTTCAAAAATTATTGTTTTTACGGACCACTCGGCCCTCAAATATTTACTTTCTAAACCGGATGCCAAACCACGCTTACTTCGCTGGGTCTTACTCCTCCAGGAGTTCGACTTGGAAATCCGAGATAAAAAGGGGGCTGAGAATTTGGCCGCGGACCATCTTTCACGATTAGATAACCCATTTATTGAAAATTTAAATGAACAAACTTTTAATGATTATTTTCCCGACGAGAAGTTATTATCAATCAACACTACTCCTTCTCCTTGGTTTGCAAACTTCGCCAACTACTTAGTAGCTCGAGTCCTCCCAAAAGAATTTTCCTATCAGCAAAAGAAGAAATTCTTCTCTGACCTGAAGAATTATTTTTGGGAGGACCCGTATCTGTTTCGAGTTTGTGCAGACCAAGTAGTAAGGAGATGTGTTTCTTTCGAAGAAGGACAAAATATTTTCAAACACTTACACGAAGGACCGACTGGTGGGCACTATCAAGCCAATCGGACTGCTCACAAAGTACTTAGTGCAGGCTTTTATTGGCCTAGCCTTTTTAAAGATGCCCAATCGTTTGTGAGACGGTGCGATAGCTGCCAACGGACCGGAAATATCTCAAATAAAAATGAAATGTTGCAAAATTATTTCCTCGAGTGCGAAGTTTTCGACCTTTGGGGAATTGATTTTGTAGGTCCTCTTCCTTCTAGCCATGGTAATAAATACATTTTAGTTGCGGTAGACTACGTGTCTCGATGGGCAGAGGCCCAAGCTCTTCCTACTAATGACTCCCGAGTCATTATTATTTTCTTAAAAAAATTATTTTCTCGATTCGGTACTCCTAGGGCCATCGTTAGCGACAGGGGTTCGCACTTTTGTAACGCACAATTTGCAAAAACACTTTTAAAATATGGCGTTACACATAAGCTTTCAACTGCTTACCACCCCCAAACTAACGGCCAGGTCGAGGTAGTGAATAGAGAAATCAAACGTATTTTAGAAAAAACTGTTTCCACCTCACGTAAGGACTGGTCACATAAATTAGACGATGCTCTATGGGCTTACCGAACAGCGTACAAGACCGCCATCGGTTGTACACCGTATCGGTTAGTATATGGGAAATCGTGCCATTTACCGGTCGAATTAGAACATCGTGCTTTCTGGGCCCTTAAATTTTTAAATTTTGATCCCCACTCCACCGCCGATCTTCAAAAATTCCAACTCAACGAACTCGATGAGTGGCGCTCCAATGCGTATGAAAATAATAAATTATATAAGGAACGAACGAAATGCTTTCACGATAAAAATTTAAGGCACCCGAAAACATTTAAACCAGGCGACCAAGTATTACTTTATAATTCTCGTCTACGTTTATTTCCTGGAAAATTAAAATCTAGATGGTCAGGTCCTTTTAATGTAAAGGAAGCTTATCCGTATGGAACTGTTTTGATATCACACCCAGATAAGGGTGATTTCAAGGTTAATGGGCATCGTCTAAAACTTTATTTTTCTGGTGACAATGTTGACATGGACAGTGAAAAACTTCTTTTGTCTGGACTGTAATAACTTGGATTAACTTTTGAACTATATTCTTTTAGTCGAGCTCAAACGACATTAAACAGAGGGTGCTCTTGGGAGGCAACCCAAGGTTTTTAAAATTTGTTGTTTTAATTTTTCTTTGGCCCTGGATGGCTCTGATACTCTCAACTTCGGCGATCGCCTGCTTCAACATTGCTGGTTTCAAGAAAAATTCAAGATGATATTTCATGAAGATTCAAAGCGCCAGCAAGGGGGAGCGGCATCACACATCCTTTCAAGCCCATAAATCTAGGGAAGTGCCTGTTTCAGTTTTTCAGTTTTAATTTCTTTTCTTAATTACCCCTTCCTTCACTCTCCTTTTCCATTGAGGACAATGTCTATCGTAAGCTTGGGGGAGAATGTCTTCTTTTCTTTTAGTAGTCTAAATTAGATTTTGGTAAAATCAATAGTACCCCTTGCTTTATGTTTTGTTTTTCCCAAAATATTTTATATAGCCTTAGTTAATTTCAAAATTTCTAATCCTACTTTTAATTATGTTTCACAAGTAAATTGTTGACTCATGTAGTGTTCTAATTCTAGGTAGCATGTTAATCTGAAAAGTTTTTTCTAAAATCTTGTACTTTCCTTATCGTTTTCTCTTTTATCTTCTTTACTTTCGTAAAAAATTCTTCATCCACTATTTTCCTCTTCATTTTTAGATATATTTTGCAGGGTTAACTTTTGATTTGTGCAGTAAATGTGAATAATCCTAGACGCTTATTATTCTTATTTTCAGGATAAGTTCATTAGTCTTTATTTAATATCTAGGGCTTACTTTTTGAAATCCTTCAAAACTCATGCTTTAACTAAATTTAGAGAGCAATGAAAATGATTTAGGCCATTTTTTGTTTTAAGTTTGAGCCTTCATGCCAACCCTTAAAAAGAAACCCTTTGTTAGCCTCTTTTGAGCCTTTTCCCATGTTTTATTGTCACCTCCACTTATCAAATTTTTCACCAAAGCCAAAATTTCCAAACCTATTTGAATCACACTAACACTTTGAGTTTTATTTAAATTTCTAAAAGAGTGTGATTGGTTTATTGCATGGAGAGCTTCAAAGAAAAGAATTTGCTCAAAAAGGAGATATTTTAAGCATATTTGTATTAGTTATCTTTGCCAAAATTTCAAAAGAAAAAAGAAAAAAAAATGGCTATGAAAGAGAAAGAAAGAAAATATGCTATATGCTTATAATGAAGGATTGCCTCTTATCATTCATATCGGAAATTTTATAAAACTCATGTTTATGGTTTAGTGTGATTATAGCAATCACTTTTATCTTCGATTCCCATTCCAAATCATTTGCCTAAACCAAACATTTCGGTCCTAATAAAGTCCTCTTGATTCATGCTCCTAAATTTGCTTTAGCTAAGTAAAGAAGAAAAGTAGAATAGTTAAGTCTTGGGTATGAATTTAGATCCTTGTTCTTAGAATGATATAATTATAATTTGTCTCTTAGGGTTTAGTAACAATTCAATGCACTATCTCACTTGTTACTTTGCTCAATTTTATTTTAAAAACTTTTTAGTTAAAATTTTGGATGATTAATTTTTGTTAGTAAAGGGTATAAAAATTAAGCTTAAATAAAGTACTTATTTTAGGTTTCCTTTTCACTATTCTCCCTACTTGGAATTTCGCAAGGTACTCGTGTTTAGCATAATTAAATCTTTTTGATTAGTCATTTTATTTTATTAGCTAAAGCATATTTCTTTGCTTGGGGACAAGCAAAGTGTAAGCTTGGGGGAATTTGATAATGCTAAATCTAGTTAGTTTAATTAGGTTATTTTTAGGATATTTACTCTTACTTTTTGCTTATTGTTGTTTACCTAAATGCAATTTTGGTTCATTTTCCTATTTTTAGTGCTAACTTAAGTTTTCTGAATTTTCAGGTCAAAAATGCAAAATTTTCTAAGTCACGCCCTAGGTCACGCCCGTGACCTAGGGCGTGTAAGTTGCTGTTTCCAGTTAAGCTGCTGCCAACATAATTCAGAAGATCTGGTCAGACACGCCCAAAGTACACGGCCGTGACACACAAGTCACGCCCGTGACACGCAAGCCACGCCCGTGACACGCAAGCCACTGTTACACGGGCGTGCTTCCAGTCACGCCCATGACTGCCACGTCAGCCAGCCGCCAGCGCCCATGATCGCCGCCAGCGCCCATGACCCGACTAACCACCGAAATGGTCACGCCCTCAGTCACGGGCGTGACCTAGGGCGTGACCCATCAAATCGCGTCAGAATCGTGCGCCGAACCTGATCCAAGCCGCAGAATTGATTAAACAATGTCACGCCCCTAGTCACGGGCGTGACTGAGGGCGTGACCGAGGCAGAAAAATTTCTATAAATTGAAATGACCTCCAAGCTTTCCCCATTCAGTTTTTGGAGAGAGAACTAGTGCTACTACTCTATTTTCAGTGTTTTTCATGTCATTTTATTCTCTATCTCTCTCTCTCTTATTTCAATGCATTTCCTTTTCTAGTTTTCATATGAATGTTGTAATGCCTTTGTAATTTCCTTTTATAGTATATTACTAATGCTTAGTAGGCTTTCCATGCAATTGTAATCTCAGTTGAACTATTGTTTAATAAAAATGGTATGTTTTTGTTCTCTTAAAATCTTCATCATTTCTCTCTCCTACCCCTCCACCATGAGTAACTAAATCCTCATAGTACTCGATCTTGATGATCTGAGGATGAGTTGATCAAGTTATGATCCTTTAGTCTTCTTTCACTTTCTAAAGTGTTGGGCCTTAGATTTACTCTTAATTAAAATTTAGTGGAGCTATATTATCGATATATAATCCCCACCTTTGCTTTCATTCTTGGCTAGCCGAGAGGCCGATAGTCTGAAGTGAGCACTTAAGAGTAAAGAGAGTTACACACATTTCTCGAGAGAGAATGACGTAAATCTCCTGGATTGGAGTCAAACCCAATAGCGGGGTTCACCACTTAAAGCGAGTTTTAGGTATTCGAATACGGGATGAGAGTTCGGTCGGATTTTCCTAAACTCAGTTGGGCATATCTTCGAGAGAAGCATGTTCAAAATATAGGAACCCCCACGGTCAAGCTGCCCTTACTTTATTAAGTTTTAAGTTTGCTTTTGAATTTTGATCAACTTAGGCCGAAGTAAGTCAAGATCGAGTGCTATTTCTTAATCATCGTTTAGCCGTACTTTTATCCAGCTTTTATTTCAACTTAGCAGACAAAACCATCCAAAAAATTATTAAGATAAAATAATAGTAATTCGTTTGAGTATAAGTAATCAACGGTTCTCAGATTTTAATACGACACTTGTGTTCCTATACTACAGTTCGATAGGTATACTTGCCTTCTCGGATTGCTAGTTCGGATTTTATTTCGTGCAAGCGGAATTTTAATCATCACTCTCAGGGGCTAGCACAACTCTTTAGAGGCTTCTGAAGGTGATGGAGGGGTGTAATGGGAGTGAGGTTGGCTGGTTGTGGTGTTTTGAAATGGCGGTGGTCAGTCATGGGCTTTGGATGCTACTCCATGGCTCCATGTGTCCACCACCCCTGGAATTCTGCTGGAAAATCCATGTAGAGCTCAGATATGAGCTTGGGCAGGGGAATGGAGAGTCATGTGGCCTCCATTCCTCAAAATCCTCTGTCCTTAATGGATTTTGGGGAAAATCTCCAATTTGCTCTCATGCTTGTCTTCTATCTCTAAATCCAGAGGGCATGGGAGGTAATTTGGCATGTGGGATGTTGGTTGGGCTTTGGTTGAGGCGTTAGCCCATTGGGAATTCACATGGACTTTTAATTTCCTCCATTAGGCCTAATGTTGACTATGGTTGACTTTGGGGTTAACTAGGTCAAATTGATGAGTGGGTTAACCCCACTTGAAGGAAATGAGTACCATGACATCACTCAATTCTCATTGGGCCAAGGTCGGACCCCAATTGAGCTAATTGACCTATATGGTGTGAATTTGACCCAAATTGTCATAAGTTTGACTTTGGTCAAATTGGATGAAATGGTTGACCAATTCATTGGGTCCCTAATGGTGTTATAAGTTTACGGGTGATGTCAATTTGACCAATTGAACCTTGATTGTGTTGATTTGGGCAATGTTGACCAAGAGTTGACTTTGGTCAATTCCATGAAATTGGGTGAAACCAATTAGTAATTATTGACTTAATGACCTCCCTTAGTGATTAAGGGGACATAGGTGGGGTCCATTTGAGGTATTGAAGGTCAATCGAGCCTAATTATGTTGAATAAGGCTATGCTGACCTTTGACTTTTGCCAATTTGGCCTATTTGGTTGACCAATTGATGGGATTTTGGTCAATTGATTTACGGTTAGGCGCATAGTGGTGGGGTCAATTTACACTTGTGAGTTCAATTTGTGTTGTTTTGACCTAAGTAGACGTGTATACCATAGTGGGCCCTATGTGAGGTCACCCTAACTCAATGAGTTCTAAGGTCACCTCCTTGCCTCAACTCACCATTCTCACCAAATGTCATGCCCTAACACTATCATGGGGTCTAGTGGGATTAGGGATGTTACACTATGTGTTATGTCCTATCATCATGATAAGCTAAAATGTCATATTGATAAGCTTAACATTCGACTTGAAGACAGTGATCGGGTTGAACTCAGATATCGTCTTGTAGACCATAAGTATTTTTGAGAAGAAATGAAATATCATTGACTCAATGCAAATGTCATCGAGACAGTTCAAGAAGCAGAAATTCAAAGATTGATGTCGCCAATTGTGCCAATCCGATCAGAACTATAAGGAAAGGAATATATGACATTAAGTATTCCTAGTTTTTGACCATTAAGAATTGACTGTCATATAAATACTAATAAGATATGAGATGAAAACCATAATTGTAAGAATCACCGATCATCTGAACATTCTATGTGACGATCGCGATAGAATAGTGTTGTCCTCAAAAAATCAAAAGGTTGGAGTCAAGATATTAAAAAGACTGCGAGCAAGAAGCTGAAGGAGAATTATTACAGAAACTTCTTGTTCTCCTAGTGTGACGCCCCTGAATTTTTAGGAATTATTTTATCCTTCTTTGACGTCATTTTGATGTAAGGGTATTACGTTAGTGCGAAGTTAGCGGTGCGTCATCGTTTGCGTGTGTCCTCATACTTTCGGTCAAGTCGACCAAATTTTGGAGTGTGCCAGAATTGGGAAATTTTTCGTTAGAAAATGAAATTATTTAATTTTAGAAAGGCTCGTCAAAGTTTCGTTGCGATCTGAGCGATTTTAGAGCCCCGGTGATTTTTCAAAGATTTATATAATTAACGTTCGCCGTAAACTTCAGAAATTTTTATCTTGAGTTTGGCTCGTCAGATTTTGTTTTCAACTTCTCCGTTGGATTCGTAGCGCCTGCTTTTGTCTTCAGTGCAAATTTCATTGGAATCGGCAACCTTTGGTTCGGCCATTCTTTTCTTATTATTACTATTATTATTTTTATTATGTATCTTATTGTCATCCGTTATCTCTGTATATATTTATATATTATATTCTTCGTCTTCTCCATCTTCTTCTTTCCTAAATTTCTGAACCAAACTAGAGGTTTCGAGAGAGAGAAAGAGGGAGAGAGTGGGGTTTTCTTGAGCTTTCCGACCGCCGTCGACAGAGCTCCGGTGCTCGAAATCTTCGCCGGAGCATAGATTTGGAAAGCTCTCACCGTGCTCGTCATGTGCGTGGTAAGTTTTGTCCATTTTGTAGGTTTTGGCGGTAGGGTTAGCAGCCCTAACCCTCTTTTTTTGTCCAAATCTTTGTATATTCTTCATGCTTAGGACGTGTTTGTGGCAATCATTGATGTGGAGGGCTTGAGAGGCCGTATTTCGGTGAGTCGAGTTAAGGCAAGTGGTGGTTTGCTCTTTCCCCCTTGGCTTGTGTTTTTCTCCAGAATTCTTTTTAACCCTCGTTATTTTTGGTAATTAGTGATGTTGAATGGTTTGCTTTGCCTTAATTGTAGTTATTTGAGGTTTGTGTTGGTAGTCTAGTGTTGGTCTTGATAGAAGCATGTTGGGTTTGTTTAGAAAATGAAAAAGGAAAAATTTTGGGTGCTGAGTAAAAATCGATGGGACATCCCATCGATCGATGGGACCTCCTGTCGATCGACAGGGCCATCCTGTCGATCCTTGGTCTCAGCTGAGTTAGTGTCTTTTTTTTTCTATTTTCTTTGAGGCAAAATCGACAGGACATCCCGTCGATTGATGGGACCTCCTGTCGATCGGCTGGACCATCCCGTCGATCTTTGGCCTTAGTTGGGAAGTGTTTTTTGTGTGTGTATGTGTGCTTGAGTAAAAATCGACGGCACATCCCGTCGATCGACGGGACCTCCCGTCGATCGGTGGGACCATCCCGTCAGTCCTTGGTCTCAGCTGGGTTAGTGTCCTTTTGAGTCTCTAAGCCAGAATCGACGGGTCTTCCCGTCGATCGATGGGACCGCCCGCCGATCTATGAGACAGCCCGTCTATTTTGCCTTTTCCTTGTTGGAGATTATTTTTCTTATTTTGTTTCTTTTCCCCTTTAATGCTTGTTTCTTCCCCTTTTATGCAAGTGCAGTTTTTTCTGTGGTCTTCCTTGTTGTTCTGATAAATGCTTTCAGAAAAGTCATTTTCTGTGTATTCCCAAAAATCAATTTCTGCTTGTGTATTTTGATTCCTATTTATACCATAGACTTGTTCCAAAATTCTCTCAGTGTATTTCCAAAATTTATTAGCCTTTTTGTCCAGAATTTATTAGAACTTCTGTCCTGAATTTATTAGTCTTTCTGTCCAGAACTCCCTGGCTTTCTGTGTAATCTGCCTTTGACTTCTGAGTATTTAAACCCTTCCAGACTCAGTCTTCTATGAAATTTTTGTGTCAACTTTCTCAGTGAGGGGTAATGCTTCTTCCTCACTGTCTTTAGTAATCTGGCTGAGTGTAAAGGTTCTCTTAGTGGTTATGGGCACTTAGCGCCTGTCAAGTAATTGCAGTCCTTCTCCTTGAAGACCCTTTTTCCTGGAATCTAGTTATGTTAGGTTCTCTTGTTAGTTGTGTAGTCCTCTTTGGCTTATTTTGATGTGTGATTGAAAGTCCGTCCTTTCAGTCCTCTCCTTCTTCCTTGTATGACTAACCTGTTGAGTTTAGGATAGTGGCTGTTGTTTTTCACTTTTGGATTTTGTTTGGCTTTCTTGATCTCCTGCTATCTTTCCCTTGAATTTAGACATTTTCTATGTATACATGTTTAGTTGTGCTGCAGGTAGTCTGTTAAGACTTCCCTAAGTTTAGAAAAGTTTGCTCTTCCTAAGAAGTGTAATTATTTCTTCTTCTTTTATTAAGCTTCCAATCGTTTACTTTTGTTAAGTCTTTTCTGACGATTTCATCATATCTCCCGAATTGTTTCATTACTAATTTAAGTCCTTTTTCCATGTATTCTTGGGTATCTCAAATTATGACGTTGAGCGCATCGAGTTCATTTGTTGAGACTTCAGATGAAGTTATGCTTTGTTTCGTCGAGATGTCCTGTAATGTTAAGTGAGCATATATGGTGTTATTTCATGGCGTTCGTCGTGTTGTTACGAGAAATTTGTAGGGAGTCAAGTTTGGACTCACCGAGTGTTTTCTAATGAACCGTTGAGTATTATTCTGGTGTTTGGTCTTCGTGTTAAGCTTTTCATTATCGCGTTCTGACACCAATTCTTGTATGGTGTCGGCTTGCTGAATCCTCAACCTATTGATTAGTTGAATGTTGATCTAATGATTAATTGCTGAATCATGTGCTTATTGTTTCTCTCATCATTGAGTTGTGGATAAAACCATCTGTAATCATGTTTTTCTGCCTGGCACTCTTTTGTTTGGCCTATTGGTTATGAAGAGTTATGTTTGCTCTGTTGATTATGAGAGCCAGGTATACTCTATTGGAGTCTGTTGTTTGTGCGAGCTAAGAGTCATTGTCATAGTGCCTCTGTTGGGCTGTTGGTTTGTGTGGATTGGATCAACCACCGAAGCACTCCTGTTTGTTTGTTGGGTTGTGAGAGTTTTGTGGAATGAACCACCGTCACAGTGTCGTTTATTTGTGGATCATACACCCGAGGCTTGTATTGCCCGGCGTTAAATGAAGCTCTTTTCTCGAGCTGATCAGTCTCAAGTGCTTGTAAACATATATGCTTATATATATGTGTATTATTATATTATATATGGCATTTAGTTTTGGTGAAGGCATTTCTCTTATCGAGTGCACTCGTTTGAGCTGGCTCGGGTTGTTTCAAGCTAATCTTTGCGTAACTGTTAAAAGCTTTTTTCCTGCAAATTTAATATTTTACTTTGTTGTTAACCCTTGTTTATTGAAAAACCTTGGTTTTATTCTTGCTGCCACTTGCGCCTTCTTGCTGAGGCATTATTGTCTTTTGAATGTCTCAGGCTCAGAGCTGTAGCAGTTTGGGTAGTAGAGTCAGTGTTTTTCGGAGCTGTAGTTAGTTGCAGTTGCTCGTTCTCCCCTCACCGTTGTGAGGTAGATGTTTCCATTGCTTCAGCTTAGACCTGTAATTTGTTCCTTTGGGTTCGTGTCAGTTGTTGACGCCCATAGGTTGTCTTCTTGGCGGCACGGTGGTGGTCAGCCAAGCTCCATGCCTTCTCTCTAGTCTTGTTCCTTCAAGAAGGTTGATGGTTAGTTTCTTGAGGTGTGAGGAAGTGGAAGAAGAAGAATTATCAGCCTTTGTATGAGGGGTGAAGTTCAAAGTTAAGGGAGGAGAGAGAAAATGGGGGTTGATTTGACTAGAATTAATGGGGAAAACATTTCCCATGTTTTGAATTGGACAATCCATCCATGTGTCACTACCTCCCATCCTTAAAATAAGCAAGGATAAGATATCACAGTTGATGGTCGTCGATCGACAGGAGCTCCTGTCGATTGACGGGATGGTCCCGTCGATCGACGAGAAGCCCCGTCAATTTCGACTTCCATATTTTTTATATATGGTTTTCGCTTAAGTTTTCATACTTAGCTAGTCGAGAGGCTCAAAGTATGAATCGATCACTCAAGGGTAAAGAGAGTTGCATGCACTTCTCGAGAGAGGATAATGTAAATCTCCCGGATTGGAGTCAAATCCAATAGAGGGGTTCACAACGTAAACAATGTTGTAGGTAATCAATTATAGGATGAGAGTTCGGTTGATTTTGTTGGAACTGTTGGGTATTGTGTCTACAATCACCTTGATTTGAAGATGTCCCCTAGTAAACTAAAGTGAATTGTATTTGTATTTGATGACTTTTGTTTAGATGTGTTATGACAGGTCGTAATGCTAAGTGCATACCAAAGTCAGGTTGCAATGGATCACCAAACACAGTTCTAAACAATGTAATCCCTCATTGTATAGAACAAAGTGTTGGTCCATGTGTAATCTCTCTTTTGGGGTGCACTTCATATACATAACTGAAGGTGTTCAAAGTTGTGGAGTGGAGCAGGGTTTCAGAAGAAAAGAAAATGTTTGCTGAGTCCATTCGTCGAGATGACTCGGGTCATTCCGACGAATCCCGACGAATGTTGACAGAGGACAGTTTGGCTGGGTGTTAAAGAAATTCCTGAAGCCAAGTCCATTCGTCGAGATGACTCGGGTCATTCCGACGAATCCCGACGAATGTTGACAGAGGACAGTTTGGCTGGGTGTTAAAGAAATTCCTGAAGCCAAGTCCATTCGTCGAGATGACTCGGGTCATTCCGACGAATTCCGACGAATGTTGACAGAGGACATTTTTGCTGGGTTGTGAAGAATTTTCTGAAGCCAAGTCCATTCGTCGAGATGACTCGGGTCATTCCGACGAATCCCGACGAATGCTGACAGAGGTCAATCTTGTCTAGGTTCTGAGGAAAACTCTGCAGCTAAGTCAATTCGTCGGATGCTCTCGTGTTCTTCCGACGAATCCCGACGAATGACGGACAGACGGATTTCTTATCCTCGTTTCGTTTTTGAAAATTAGGGTTAGCCGACATGATCAGTACACGTGTCGCCTCTCCCTTCTTTGTCGCAAGAGCCGTTGAAGTCCTCCCTATAAATATGTCACTATTTTAGGGCAAAATGATCCATCAAAAAGAATCGACCTAAAAACCTTCTTCAGCCGTCAGTTCAGAAAAGAAAAAGCAAAAAGTCCTTCTTCTCTTCCTCTTTTGCTGAACAAGAATTCTGAGATCTAACTTTTGTGATTAGAGATTTCTCAGAAGAAGGCCTTTGATCTTAGTGCTGCTCACTTTATTGAAGATTCTTTCAAGCAAGTCAAAGGGCCTGGTCAGATCTGGTTAGCCAAGTCTTCTCTCTTCTCATCTTTCTAGTGCCAAGCTTTCTTTCAAGGTTGAGAAGAAGACTCTGTTTTCAAGATCTGAAGTTAATCTCTTTAGAGGTTAAGAAGAAATATTTTGTTTCCCTATATTTTCTTTTGTAGGAGTTGTTATACTCCGAGTTGTAGGAGTTGTTATACTCCGAGTTGTAGGAGTTGTTTTTCTCCGAGTTGTAGGAGTTGTTATACTCCGAGTTGTAGGAGTTTTTGACTCCGAGGTGTAAGATTAGTTATAATCTGAGTTTGGTGAAGTAGCCGAGTCTAGCCTCGAAGTGCTAGATAGGCGAGGCGGGAAAGAGGACTACCCACATCGAGGAACCTCTATAAATCCTTGTGTCTGTGCTGTGGTTGTTTGTTTGCTTTTCTGTGTTATTTTTTTTTAATTCCGCTTTAAGACATAGAATCCACCTATTCACCCCCCTCTAGGTGATTTAGGCCGCAACTAGATACTTTCAATTGGTATCAGAGGCAGGTTGTTCGCTATAAGGCTAACACCTTGAACAAGATCTCCTCATCTAGTTGCTAAAGCAAACATGTCTGGAATGGATAAGACCAAGGACTCCGTCAAGTTGCCAGTTTGCACCAAAGAGAACTTTCCTATGTGGAAGGAAAGAGTAAGATTCTACATGGAAGCTGCTGACCCAAGAATCTTTCAGATCGTGGAAGAAGGTCCCCATATTCCGATGAAACCATCTTCAATAAACTCCACCATCATGATCCCAAAGAAGATGTTGGAACTGAACAAAGATGAGATCGCTCTAGTGGCCCTAGACAAGAAAGCAAAAAATATCATAGCAGGTGCAGTTGATGATTCAATGTTGCAAAATCTGCTTCACTGCAAATCTGCTAAAGAGATGTGGGACTCACTAGTCGTTCTGATGGAAGGGACCGAAGAAGTGAGGGATGACCGAAGATCATTGCTGAACCAAGAATATGAAGCATTCAAGCAAGATCCAAGAGACTCCATTTCTGACACCTACGAGAAGTTCTTCAAGATCGTAAATGGCCTTAGGAACTATGATAGAGAATTCACAACTGGCGAACTAAATGACAAATTTTTGAGATCCCTGACGAAAGAATGGGATACCAAGGTTATAGCCATCAGAGAATTCGGAAAGCTCGGAACCACGGAGCCACAAATGTTGTTTGGTAAGCTCCTGTCCCATGAGTTGAAGCTAAATTCCCGCAAAGCTGAAGAAGAGGGGGTCAGAGCCTCTGGAAGGGAGAAGTCCTCTGCCCTAAAAGCTGAAAGCTCAAGGAAGTGCAAGGCTCTCCCACTTGTAAGGAGACCATCTTCTGATGAGGATGAGTCTGATGCTAGCCCATCAGGTTCAGAGATGTCTGATGGAGAATTTTCTCTTCTCTCCAAACAATTCAAAAGACTTCTGAATAAAAGAAAGCAGAAGAGAGGGCAATCCACTGCATTTGATCACAGAAGATCAAGACGTGATGGGGATCATCACAAAAAGGACTACAATAATGACAGGTATAAATCTAAACCGAACAAATTTGATTCTACTGACATTATTTGTTATTGTTGCAATAAGCCAGGACACGTAATTGCCGAGTGTCCATACAAGAAGAAAGAAGGATCAAAGAAGGAAGAAAAGAGATCTTTTAAAGGAAGGAAGAAAGAAAAGAGTCTTCTCGCCAAGAAGGCCAAGACTCTGAGCGACAGTGACTCTGATGCGTCAAGCTCAGATGAAGAAGCCTACTTTGGGCTAATGGCTCATCTAGACGAAGAAACAGGCGACTCCTCTCATAAGGTGAAGGTAAACTCTCATACCCCTCTGTCTGCTTCTGAAGATGAGACTGCATCCGTAGCAAATGAGGGCTACTCCTCAGAGGAGGACTTTAAGTTAATAACTCAGTATGAAGCCCTTGTGAAAGGATTTGACAAGTGCCGCAAGGTCGTCAAATCCAAGTCAAAAGAAATTGAATCTCTCAAGACAGTGGAATTAGCTTTGAGGGAGGAAATTGAACAATTAACTCCCCTCAAAGATGAAATCCAACTCTTGAAAGACGAACTGAAAAGCTCCACTGAGTTGTTAAACTTAAAGGAGAAAACTATAAGTGAACTAGAAAATAAGTTGAAGGCGGAAAGGAAGCTCGTAGAAAGCTTCTCCAAGCCTAAGACTATTCTTCCATTCATTGATACGTTTTCTGCTCCTGCGAAGGGTAGTGGAATTGGTCATAAGGCTGAAAGTAGTAAGGCTGCTGAAAAGAGAGTCGTGAAGGGAAAGGGAGCTGCTAATCAAAGTCAACCGTCATTTAGGAAGGTCATTTTTCCATCAAATCCGTTTGACTTTGATTCATCCTACGGTCATTTTGCTAGGCCAACACATGTTGAATCTAGTAATAGATATCAAGGATGGAGCTTTACCCGAAACTTTGACAACTCTCCCTTCAAAGCCCCTCATGAAGAAATAATCCTCAAAGATCATGGTCCATTTGTTCACGGATCAGCTCACAAGAAAGCACCGAAAATTAGAACGATTGCACCCAAACCTGTTGAGAAGAAGTTGGAGCCATGTGTGTGTTGTCACCATGAGGCCCCCACTTCTAAGAAGACTTCCTCTAAGAAAGTCACTCCTGTTGCACCTCCCGTTCAAAAGGCAAAACAGGAGACAAAGAGAAGGTACAATCGATTCGATTGTTGGTGTTGTGGCAAGATTGGTCACTTTGCCATAGACTGTTGGTTTAATCCAAGAAATATCTCGACTCCATGGATTAACAATGCAAGAATGACCCCTCGCAATGTTAACATTCCAAGTGGTGGTCATCTAACACGAAGCCAAGGACCCAAATCAGTTTGGGTTCCTAAGGGCAATTGATTGTTGATTGCAGGTATGTCCAAAAGCCAATACAAATCCAATCTGGTACTTGGACAGTGGTTGTTCACGGCACATGACCGGAACAAGAAGCCTACTACAAGAGTTTACCCCCGTGAAAGATGGTCCAAAAGTTATTTTTGGCGGATCTGATCGGGGAATCACAAAAGGCTACGGTATGATCACAAATGGTACAGTCTCTTTCACAGACGTGGCTTATGTTAAAGGATTACAACATAATCTCATTAGCATAAGTCAACTTTGTGACAAAGGCTATATGGTAGAATTCTACAAGGACAAGTGCCTGATAAAGCTGTCTGATAAATCAGAAACTATTTTAACAGGCACTCGGAGTAGAAATATTTTTTTTGTTTAAATTTTCTATGTTTAGATACTTCTACACCAGTGTGCTTTTTGGCAAAAGATAGTGCATCTCTCTGTGACCAATGGCACAAGAGACTAGCACATATAAATTTCAAAACTATAAATATGTTATTTTCTCACAACTTAGTTCGTGATGCTCCTGATGTTAAGTGCATTAAAGAGAGACCTTGTCACGCATGCCAAATGGGCAAGCAGACGAGGGCTAGCTTTAAGAGCATTATTGGCAAAGACTCTACCAGATGTTTATATCTACTTCATATGGACTTATTTGGTCCCATGCCAATTCGGAGTTTAGGGGGTAAGTCTTATACGTTGGTCATTGTTGATGATTACTCACGTTTTTCTTGGGTATTCTTTCTAAAACACAAGTCAGACACCTATGATTCTTTCACCTCATTCGTCAGGCAAATTCAGAATGAATTAGAATGCTCTGTGGTCAAAATCAGAAGTGACCATGGCACAGAATTCAAGTCTGGGGCCATGACTGAATTTTGTGAAAGTCAAGGTATCTTTCATGAGTTTTCCTCTCCCCGCACTCCACAGCAAAATGGTGTTGCCGAGAGAAAGAATAGAACACTCATAGAGGCTTGCAGGACAATGTTGAGTGATTCTTCACTACCGGAGTACTTCTGGGCTGAAGGTATCAACACTGCTTGCCACGTGCAAAACAGAGCACTAATCAACAAAAATCATCATAAGACTCCCTATGAACTTCTGAAAGGCAAGAAACCAACTCTGTCTTATTTTAGAATCTTTGGCAGTAAATGCTTCGTGCTTAACAATGGAAAGTATTATAAAACTAAGTTTAGTGAAAAATGTTTTGAAGGTATTTTTGTAGGTTATAGTAGCCATAGTAAGGCATATAGGATTTTCAACAAGAAAACCCTGGTTGTAGAAGAAACTCTTAATGTTATATTTGATGAGACGAGTATGCTTCATAGCAGCTCTTCTAGTGTCTTTGTTGAAGATGCAGATGCAAGATTCAAAGATCTACACTTAGAAGAAGTGGTAAAGGAAGACGTTCCACAATCTATTGAAGTAATTGCCCCTTCAGCATGTGAGGATGATGATCCTCAGGAAGATGAAGATGTACCTGAAATACAGGAACCTCATAATCATCTAAATGTTGGAGTGATCAGACATTTGAGAGATCATCCAGCAGATCAAATCATCGGAGATCCTTCAAGCAGAGTTCTAACTAGAAGAGGTACAACTAACGAAATTTTACATTTAAGTTTTCTTTCACAGATTGAACCGAAGAAGTTTGAAGAAGCAAACACCGATCCCTCTTGGATCCTTGCTATGCAAGAGGAGCTCAACCAATTCAAAAGATGTAAAGTTTGGGAGTTGGTACCTAGACCCAAAGGGCATAATGTGATTGGAACCAAGTGGATCTTCCGAAACAAGCTTGATGAAAAGGGCATCATCACCAAGAACAAAGCAAGACTGGTTGCTCAAGGATACAGGCAAGAAGAAGGGATTGACTTTGATCAGACCTTCGCACCCATAGCAAGACTTGAAGCCATCAGATTATTTCTGGCTTATGCTGCATATAAGGGCTTTAAGGTTTTCCAGATGGACGTAAAGTCCGCATTTCTGAATGGAGACCTTAAAGAGGAAGTGTATGTAGCTCAGCCTCCAGGTTTTGTCGATCCTAACTTTCCTGATCATGTATTTTATTTACATAAAGCCTTGTATGGTCTCAAACAGGCACCCCGAGCCTGGTATGAGACATTGTCTAAGTTTCTTCTTGAGAACAAATTTACAAGAGGAACAATAGACAAGACATTGTTTCTTAGGGAAGTTAAAGGCGAGATTTTGCTGGTGCAAATCTATGTCGACGATATTATCTTTGGCTCTACTGATGACAAACTTTGCAAAAAGTTTTCTAGCTTGATGCAAGGTAAGTTTGAAATGAGCAGTATGGGAGAGCTGAAATATTTCTTAGGACTCCAGGTGCACCAATCTGAAGATGGAATCTTCATCTCTCAGACGAAGTTCACTAAAGAGCTTCTTAAGAAATTTGGAATGGAGAGTGCAACCTCAATGAGGACTCCAATGGGCTCAAGTATGTCTCTGGACAAGGATGAGAAAGGGAAACCTTTTGATGAAACCAAGTACAGAAGCATAATTGGGTCCTTGCTCTATCTCACTGCTACTAGACCGGATATAATGTTCTCAACATGTATATGTGCCAGGTATCAAGTGAACTGTAAGGAATCTCATTATGCCGCTGCAAAGAGGATATTGAGATACCTTAAGGCTACACCAAATCTCGGCTTATGGTACCCAAGAAGCAATGATTTTGAACTAATTGGCTTTTCAGACGCTGATTTTGCAGGTAGCAAAGATGATAGGAAGAGCACTTCGGGAACTTGCCAGTTCTTGGGAAAAAGGCTCATTTCCTGGAGTAGCAAGAAGCAAAATTGCGTTGCAATATCAACTGCTGAATCGGAATATATCTCTGCAGGCAGTTGCTGCGCACAACTTTTGTGGATGAAAAATCAGCTTGAGGACTATAATGTAAAGCTCTCAGAAATCCCCATGTTCTGTGACTCCTCAAGTGCTATTGCCATAGCGAATAATCCCGTCTCTCATAGCAGAACGAAGCATATTGAGCTTCGCTATCACTTCATCCGAGAACATGTCGAGAGTAAGGACGTAAATTTGTTATACGTTAATACTGACAAACAAATTGCAGATATTTTTACGAAGCCTCTGGACGAAACCAAATTCAATTTCTTCAAAATGGAACTTGGAATGCTTAACAAGGAATCTTGAAGTCGGGACTGTTGAAATTTCACGAAATTGCTCGAGACTTCACGTATTAACTCAGAAAATTTCATGACGTTTCACGGGTGTTCACGGGACAATTTTTTTTTCTGGATATATATTCCTCTCTAATTCCTCTTCCGTGGAATCATTTCTCTACAGGTGCGCGCTCTACTTAATTTTATATATATATATATAAATTAAAAGAAAACATCACGATTTCACGGAAGGATTCGTCTTCTCAAATTCCTCTTCCGTGAAACCCTACCCGTCCGTTCGTCTTCTCCGTCGCGATTTCCCTGTCTTTCTTCCTCGACGTCGACGACATCAATGGCGCCCAAAGCCTCCGGTGGCTTCAACTCAGGGGGAGAGTTGGTGAGAGGCGCCTTCCGCTCAGCTTCTGATGAGTTTCGCAATGTGATCATGATGCTTGATGTCGCCGGGCTAAGTTTCATCTTGGAAGAGCCGGCCAAAGTTCTAGAACAGGATATTCTGGAGTTTTATCGAAATGCCAAAATCACAGGTCAAGGTAAGAAGATCAAAAGCTCTATTCATTCCTGCAAAATAACTTTGAAGGCTAGTGGTATCAACCGATCATTGAGGATGCCAATGGTTGAATCTGAAGAGTTGTCTGTTGAAGATATTTTCAGAGCCAGAAGATTTTGTGGAATTCTTGATCAAAGCGCCAAAATCCAAAGAAAATTCATGAATGAAGGAGGTAAGCTTCTGTCTGATATTATAGGCAAAGTTTTATTATGCAAGGTAGGTTCTCACGACTACATATCTGAAGAGGCTTTTAAAATTCACACCGCTATAATTTGTCGGAAAAATTTCAATTTTGGTGAAGTCATCTTTGAGAAGATTAAAGAGAGCTTTCTTGCTCCAAATTTTGGAAGGATTCTCAGTCTGCTTCTGCATAGTGGCAATCCAGAATTTTTCAATCTTGGAAGAGGTACCCCCATCCACCACACTAAGAAAATCAATTCCTCCATTTTCACCAAATGGGAACGGGTAATTCCCAAGGGATTAGGGAATGCTGGAGTGAGGGCTCCTTTGAGTGATGATGAGGCCCCTCTCCCTGATGAACATAGGTCCACTGAAGCAGGGCAATCCTCCAGGGGGAGTGGACTTGATCCAGCTCCTGCACAGGACAGAGATGCACATGTTGAGGGGGAGTTTCCAACCCCAAGAGACATTGGTGCAAGCAGTGGTGCTGCAGATGTTGCTCCTCCTAGTGTTGCTGATCTTGGCTTGGAAGGTCCAGAGGTTGCTGCTGTGTTTGTTGAGGCTCCTCAGCTGGAAGATTCAAGGAGATCACCTGCCATGGTTGATTCTCTTTCTGAAGATCATGATATCTTGCCAGACACTCCTCTTGAGCAATCTGATTCTGGGGAGCAGGGCAGCCTTGGTGCCATGCTGAGGTTGGCTAAGGAGATGTCTCTTCCTGAGGGGGAGAAAGTCCAGGAAGATCTCTTCATGGCTGAATCTGTTCCTTCTGAGGTCCTTCCTCCTCTGCTGCTCTTGCCTCCTCCAGAAGTTTTTGTGGCTAGGAGCACCTCTCCAAGAGCAACTGTGCTTGACAACTTAGCACAGTCCTCAAGTTTTGTAGCTGAAAAACTTTCTCCTGAAGAGGGTGAGACTGGTGATAGCTCTCACTCTTCTTTGCTGAAGTCCATAGCAGGGATGCTACAGGGTCAGACTGATCACTTTGATCACTCTATAAAGCAAGTATATAAGAAGATTGACTCAGTTGATAGTTCTCTGAGGCAAGACATGGCTGAGATCAAGCATGACATGGGCAGATTCAAGACTGATCAAGAAGCCTGGATGCTATCTGTAGGGAAAGCTTTGGATCATACAAATAAAGCTGTGGGGCATGCTCTCCAGAATCTGCATCAGGTAAGTGAAGATGTGTTGCACCTGACTTCTGCTATCTCTACTCTCAGCTCTGCTCATGATCAAGGAATATCTTACTTGGATGATCAAGTTGAAAATCAGCTGAAAAGATTGTATGCCCTCCTACATGAAGATGTCATAAAGGGGAGGAGAGTGTGGTCTCCAAGTTAGAAGAAAATGCAAGCAAATTGGATGTTTTAAATGAAAGTGTAGCTTCTCAAATGCAAGATCTCAAGGAAAACATCTTACAAAATGTTAAGGATGTAAATTGGTATACTCATGAAGCTCAAAGCTGGCTGTTCAAGCAAGTGGCTGAAATGCTTGGGTTTGCTGTTGTGGAAAAAGGGCCTGTTGTTCCCTCCTCAAGTGCTCCAGGTCCCAGGGCTCCTAGTTTCTCTCCAAATCCTGCTGAGGACTCTGTGTTTGTTGATGAAGTCATCCCTGCTTCATCTTATCAGGAATTTTGGGATGATCCATCCCTTGTTCAAGATCCTGACAGCTCCTATTTTGCTGAACCAGCTGTGAAGTCTTTAAAAAGGAAGCTTTTTGATGAAAAGCCACCTGCTAAGAAGTCTAATCCATTTAAGAAGATCAGAGAGTTTTATGATAAGCCTCCTCCTAGAAACTTCCAAGAAAGCTGGAGCCCTATCTCCAAAAGTATTATTCTCTCTGCTTTTGATAAAGTCAGTAATCAGAATGAAAAGGTCAGTGACCACTATAGTTCAGAAGAATGGAGCAAGTTTGAGAAAAGGACAAATGAAAGAAGAATTCACTTCAAGATTGGTGGATCTAAAGAGTCTGCTCCTGACAAATACTGGCCTAAGCCAAAGGCATTTTTTGAGAGAATGGATTCAGAACTGAAGAAGAAAACTGAGGCAGTGGACAGAATGGTTGCAAAGATGAAAGGCAAAGGTCATGAATAAGCTGTGCTTATCTGGAATCTTGATGTTTTCTTTGCTTATATATATATATATACTCAATTCTTTTGTGTTTAAGCTAAACATTTAGTCCTACTCTGCTTTTCATTATATATATTACTGCCTGGGTTCTGCATTCTTATTTAGTATTCTTTCTGTGCAATTCAAGTTAGTGCCTAGGGTTATGACATCTTCAAATAGGGGGAGATTGTTGGGTATTGTGTCTACAATCACCTTGATTTGAAGATGTCCCCTAGTAAACTAAAGTGAATTGTATTTGTATTTGATGACTTTTGTTTAGATGTGTTATGACAGGTCGTAATGCTAAGTGCATACCAAAGTCAGGTTGCAATGGATCACCAAACACAGTTCTAAACAATGTAATCCCTCATTGTATAGAACAAAGTGTTGGTCCATGTGTAATCTCTCTTTTGGGGTGCACTTCATATACATAACTGAAGGTGTTCAAAGTTGTGGAGTGGAGCAGGGTTTCAGAAGAAAAGAAAATGTTTGCTGAGTCCATTCGTCGAGATGACTCGGGTCATTCCGACGAATCCCGACGAATGTTGACAGAGGACAGTTTGGCTGGGTGTTAAAGAAATTCCTGAAGCCAAGTCCATTCGTCGAGATGACTCGGGTCATTCCGACGAATCCCGACGAATGTTGACAGAGGACAGTTTGGCTGGGTGTTAAAGAAATTCCTGAAGCCAAGTCCATTCGTCGAGATGACTCGGGTCATTCCGACGAATTCCGACGAATGTTGACAGAGGACATTTTTGCTGGGTTGTGAAGAATTTTCTGAAGCCAAGTCCATTCGTCGAGATGACTCGGGTCATTCCGACGAATCCCGACGAATGCTGACAGAGGTCAATCTTGTCTAGGTTCTGAGGAAAACTCTGCAGCTAAGTCAATTCGTCGGATGCTCTCGTGTTCTTCCGACGAATCCCGACGAATGACGGACAGACGGATTTCTTATCCTCGTTTCGTTTTTGAAAATTAGGGTTAGCCGACATGATCAGTACACGTGTCGCCTCTCCCTTCTTTGTCGCAAGAGCCGTTGAAGTCCTCCCTATAAATATGTCACTATTTTAGGGCAAAATGATCCATCAAAAAGAATCGACCTAAAAACCTTCTTCAGCCGTCAGTTCAGAAAAGAAAAAGCAAAAAGTCCTTCTTCTCTTCCTCTTTTGCTGAACAAGAATTCTGAGATCTAACTTTTGTGATTAGAGATTTCTCAGAAGAAGGCCTTTGATCTTAGTGCTGCTCACTTTATTGAAGATTCTTTCAAGCAAGTCAAAGGGCCTGGTCAGATCTGGTTAGCCAAGTCTTCTCTCTTCTCATCTTTCTAGTGCCAAGCTTTCTTTCAAGGTTGAGAAGAAGACTCTGTTTTCAAGATCTGAAGTTAATCTCTTTAGAGGTTAAGAAGAAATATTTTGTTTCCCTATATTTTCTTTTGTAGGAGTTGTTATACTCCGAGTTGTAGGAGTTGTTATACTCCGAGTTGTAGGAGTTGTTTTTCTCCGAGTTGTAGGAGTTGTTATACTCCGAGTTGTAGGAGTTTTTGACTCCGAGGTGTAAGATTAGTTATAATCTGAGTTTGGTGAAGTAGCCGAGTCTAGCCTCGAAGTGCTAGATAGGCGAGGCGGGAAAGAGGACTACCCACATCGGGGAACCTCTATAAATCCTTGTGTCTGTGCTGTGGTTGTTTGTTTGCTTTTCTGTGTTATTTTTTTTAATTCCGCTTTAAGACATAGAATCCACCTATTCACCCCCCTCTAGGTGATTTAGGCCGCAACTAGATACTTTCAGGAACATGGTCTTCCGCATCTCCTAGGTTTGTGAATAACAAATCCTGTGTGTATTTGATCTTGTGTGTTTAAGTGTGCAGGAAATCAAAGTCCACATGACTCAAGGATGGTTGCCCCTAATTTTGAGCCAGCAATTCCTAGTCTCCCACTAGCGCTGACGGTAGCACTTAGCGCCTGGCACTAGCAATGATAGCGCAATTCCGGGAGCACATATGGAAGGAGATAGCGCCTGGCGGTAGCCGATAGCGCAGGCGGTAGAGACGCACACAGTTGGCAAGGAGGAATTGTTTCCTCGGATTGAAGATTCTGCCGCGCAAAATGTGTCCTAATATGGGATAGCGCTGGTGGTAGCAGATAGCGCAGGCGGTAGCGACGCATACAGTTGGCAAGGAGGAATTGTTTCCTTGGATTGAAGATTATGCCGCGCAAAACATGTCCTAATATGGGATAGCACCGGCGGTAGCGCTAGCGTAGGCGCTAACGCTAAGGCTATAAAAAGGACTCCTCTCCTCTCATTTCAGACACACATCAGAGAGATATCATCAGAGAGATAGAGTGCCAGAATTCCAGAGGCTATCTTGGCCAAAAGTTGAAGTCCTACCAAAGTTCTGCAAACTTCTGAAGGAGAATCTGATCACGCCAGATCCAAACGAAGTCCGCCTCTACAATGCTTATTCTACAGCGGATCTTCGCCTCCGTCTTCAGAAGGGAGTTTTTATTTATTTTCATTTCATATTTTTCTTGTAAACGGTTAGTGAAATCGCCTCGTTTTGGCGACTAGGTCTGGGTAGGACTTAGGGTGAAACTCGCCTCGTGTTGGCGACTAGATCTAGGTTAGGTCTAGGGGGTGCTCGAGGCCACATCCGGGGAAGGGTTGGCTAGAGCGGCTTGAGGCCGAATCCGGGGAGGATTGGCTAGGGCCACCGGTTCGTGGGGATGTGAGTCGGGATAGAAAACAAAACGAGTTTACTATTCATCGCCACCGATTTCTAGCATCATAGAAGTCAACTTTTGTAAAACCGTATTTAATATTAATAAAGCATGTCTCTACTTTATTTCAATTGTTTTACTTGACTTTCTATTGTCTTAATCTTGCTTTATTACAAAGTTTTAAAAATATCACTAAAGTTTTTGAAAACCCTTATCCCCCCCCCCCCCCCCTCTAAGGGCGCCTACAGATCCAACAAGTGGTATCAGAGCCAGGTTATTCCAATTGGCTTAACAACCGAGAATAATGGCGTCTCATGATCTCGCTTTTCCTGAGGGTCAAGGGGTTAGTCGACCACCTCTGTTTACTGGGTCAAATTTTAACTACTGGAAAAATCGAATGATGTGTTTTCTTATGACCATGGATGTAGAAGTATGGAACATGGTAGAAGTTCGGTACTCTCCGCCTACAACTGTAGTAGGAGAGGCGACATTAGCAAAACCTAAAGATAAATGGGATGATAACGATAAACTAAGGTGTAAAAATAATGCTAAAGCAATGAACGCTTTATATTGCGCTTTAAATAGGACTGAGTTTTATAGAATTTCTGCATGCACAACTGCTTATGATATTTGGAATCAATTGGAAGTTACTCATGAAGGTACATCGCAGGTCAAAGATGCAAAACTATTCCAACTGGAATCTGAATATGAAAAATTTAGGATGGATACCGAAGTGGACATTAACTCGATGTACACCCGCTTCACCAAGATCGTCAACGCTTCAAAGGCACTTGGAAAGACCTACTCAGACGGGGACTTGGTGAGGAAAATTCTTCGCTCCTTACCTCCAAGGTTCAATCCAAAGGTGACAGCCATCTCGGAGTCGCACAACTTAAGAACGCTCCAGATCGAGAACCTTATTGGGAATCTTAAAACCCATGCGGTAGAACTCCAGATTCAACGCGATGAATACAACAAAGAGCCAAAGAAAAAGGCGCTAGCACTAAAGTCAAAGAAGGAGAGCATCAAAGATGACGATGAAGATGAAGAAGGTCTCCTGGTGAAGAACTTCAGGAAGTTCATCAGGAACTCGGAAATAAGGAACACATTCCGCAAATACTTCCAAAAGGATACTCGACGAAAGGGATCTTCCTCTTCATCAAGGAAAGAAAAAGGAAGCGAAGATGAAGAAGAAAGATCACCACCAGAGTGCTACCACTGCAGAAAGACCGGGCACATTCGGAGTTAGTGCCCAAAGTATCAAAAGGAGCAAAAAGAACAACACAAAGCAAAAGAGAAGAAGAAAGTACTAAAATCCGCAACTTGGGATGATTCTTCCTCTGAAGAATCAAACGAGTCTGAGTCAAGTAGCGAGGAGGAAGCAAACTTATGCTTAATGGTGAAGAGCAACGATGACGACACCAGAGTTCTTAGCGACACTGAGGTAATTCATCCTACTTTCGAAGAACTCTATGATGAATTTGTTTTAACTTGCAAATCCTATGATCAAAGTATAAAAGATAATATTATATTAAATCGTGAAAATGAATCTATTATCAAAGAAAATCATACACTCACAAAAAAGGTGAATTCCCTTGAAAAAAATAAGGTTTCATGTCAAGAGTGTGAACACTCTTTATTTTTGGCAAAAGAACTTGAAGTTTCTCTTTCTAAAGCCCTCTCACAAAACAAAACTATTGCAAAAGAAAAGGGGGACTTAGAGAGAAAATTAAAAACCTCTCTTTTACAAATTCAAAATAACAAAAAGGGATTTGAAAACAAATGTGTTATGATTGTACAAGAAAATACTTTTCTTAAAAAACAAAATCATGACCTCAATATAGCCATTAAAAAATTCGGGATTGGTCAAAAATCCCTGGTTATGATTTTGGGAAACCAATGTTATGGTTATGCAAAATTTGGGGTCGGATATAAAAGTGAACCCTACCGCCCAGCGCTAGCCACTAACGTCGGCGGTAGCTCAAGTGTTAAAAAATCTTCTATTTTTTCTAATATTCAAGCATCACCCAACAAGAGCAACGTAGAAACTCAGAAAAGGGTCTCAACTCCCTTTATTTCGTGTGCTAATTGTCTTAAGTTTGGACACACGTCTAGCTCTTGTAGGAATATAAAACAAAGTTCTTTAAAACAAATCTGGGTACCTAAGAAATCCACTTACTCTATGGGTGGTACCACTTGGGTATCTGGATCTTTACTCTCATCTTCTCTCTAGATTTGCAGGAAGGCTAAGGAAACGGAGGACGTGTGGTACTTGGACTCAGGCTGCTCCAAGCACATGACGGGCAACAAAGCAAAATTCCTTAGCCTAGAAAAGAAGAAAGGAGGGATCGTAACGTTTGGTGATAACGGTAAAGGAAGGATCATGGGAGTTGGTACAGTGGGTAACGAATCTTTTCTTATCTCAAATGTTCTTTATGTTAAAGGTTTGAAACATAACTTAATATCTATAAGTCAACTATGTGATAAAGGATTAGACGTATTATTTGAATCATCCACTAATCTTTGCAAAATAGTTAATCCTAAAACAAAAGATGTGTTACTAACTGCACCTAGAATTCACAATGTTTACATAGTTTCGTTTCATGATCTTTCCAAATCATCTATAAAATGTTTTATAACCAAAAATGATGAATTAGAACTATGGCATAGACGTTTAGGTCACGCTAATACAAAGCTCATTTTAAAACTAGCAAAAAGGGAATTGATTAGAGGATTGCCTAAGTTGAATGGAAATTTATCTTCACTATGTTCACCATGCCAAAAAGGAAAATTTACAAAATCATCTTTTAAAAGCAAAAACAAAATTTCCACTTCAAAACCATTACAACTAATTCATATGGATCTCTTTGGTCCCGTTAACACCGCAAGTCTTGGTGGTAAAATATACACCTTCGCTCTAATAGATGATTTCTCAAGATATTGCTAGACCTTATTTCTCTCTTCCAAACCTGATGCGTTTTGCGAATTCTCAAAATTATGTACTCGTATTCAAAATGAACTAGATTTAAAAATAAAGTGCATTCGCTCAGATCATGGAGGTGAATTTGAAAATGAAAATTTTAAATCTTTTTGTGAAATGTTAGGTATTAAGCATGAGTTCTCTGCTCGCACACCTCAACAAAACGGTGTTGTAGAACGGAAAAATAGGACAATCCAAGAACTAGCACGCATCAAGTTATCTGAATATAAATTACCTAAGTCGTTTTGGGCCGAATCCGTAAGCACATCATGCTATGTAATGAATAGAGTTATGCTTCGCCCATCACTAAATCTCACACCATATGAACTATATTTTTCAAAAGAAAGCTAACGTATCATATTTTAAAGTATTTGGATGTAAATGTTTTATTCTTAATACGAAAGATTCTTTAGGAAAATTTGATGAGAAATGTGATGAAGGAATATTCCTTGGATATTCTTCAACCAATAAAGCCTATAGAATATTTAATAAAAGATCGAGTAAGGTTGAAGAGTCTATTAATGTTAAATTTGATGAGTTTATTCCATGTGCAGAGAAGCCTTCTACATGTACAAATGATGAACCTTTGTCATCTTTGGAGCACGACGAAGAAGAACCGTCAAAAGAAGAGGAGGAGAAGTCAAATGAAGTTGAATATGTACCTCCAAGTGTGTTGAACTTCTCAAAAAATCATCCAAAAGAGCTAGTCATTGGGGAACCTTCTACTGGGGTAAGAACTCGATCCTCTCTTCATGAAACGTTTTCAAATATTTGTTTTGTTTCCGAAATCGAACATAAAAACGTTTCCACCGCTTTAAATGACGAATTTTGGTTTTCGGCTATGAATGAAGAGTTAGGACAATTTGAAAGAAATAAAGTTTGGAATCTAGTAGAAAGACCATCTAATCATCCAATTATTGGCGTAAAATGGATCTTTAAAAATAAATTAGATGGTGAATCTAGGATTATAAGAAATAAAGCACGCTTAGTTACTCAAGGTTATTCTCAAATTGAGGGGGTAGATTTTGAAGAAACTTTTGCACCCGTTGCTCGCTTAGAATCTATACGAATATTTTTGGCATTTGCGAGTTTTAAACGAATAAAATTATTTCAAATGGATGTTAAAAGTGTCTTTTTAAACGGGTTTATAAAAGATGAAGTTTATGTAGAATAACCCCCCGGTTTCATAAATGAAAAATTCCCTAATCATGTTTACAAATTAGAAAAAGCGCTTTATGGTTTACAGCAAGCGCCCCGTGCATGGTATGATTGACTTACATCGTTTTTGTTAAAGCACGGTTATGTTATGGGAAGTGTCGACAACACACTCTTCATTAAGCATAAAAATAACGATCTAATTATTTTACAAATATATGTTGATGATATCATTTTTGGAGCCACTAATGAAGAGTTGTGTAATGAAGTAGTATTAGAAATGAAAAATGAATTTGAAATGAGTCTTGTAGGAGAACTATCATATTTTCTTGGTTTTCAAATCTCACAACAAACTGATGGTATCTTTATTTGTCAAACAAAATATGTTCACGATATGCTTAAACGATTTGGATTTGAAAATCTCAAACAAGCTTCTACTCCCATCAGTGCTTCGTTAAAACTAGGAAAAGATGAATCCGGAATATCAATTGATCAAATGTTATATAGAGGAATGATAGGATCTCTTCTTTACTTAAGTGCATCTAGACCCGATATAATGTTTGTCGTATGTTTATGTGCTCGCATTCAAGCCAATCCAAAAGAATCTCATTTAAAAGTAGTAAAACGTATTTTTTGTTATCTATTTGGGTCATCTAAATTAGGATTATGGTACCCACACAATGATTCATTCACACTCCACGACTATTCCGATTCAGACTACGCCGGGTGTTCACTAGATCGAAAAAGCATTAGCGGTACTTGTCACTTTTTAGGACCCTCTTTAGTAGCTTGGTCTAGTCGAAAACAATCTTCGGTTGCACTCTCCACTACGGAGGCCGAATATATCGCACTTGGTAGCTGTTGTGCATAAGCTTTATGGATGAGTCAAACACTAGAGGATTTTGGATTTCATCTTAAAAACATTGATCTTAAATGTGACAACAAAAGTGCAATAGACCTCACATATAATCCCGTACACCACTCTAGATCCAAACACATCGATGTTCGTCATCATTTCATTAGGGATCACATTAAGAAAGAGCATGTAAAAGTAAGCTTCATTGGCACGGACTCTCAACTCGCCGACATATTTACTAAACCTCTTCCCGATGCAAGATTTCGAATATTACGACTTGAGTTAGGTGTCCTAGACCTTTCGTCTTAAAACACATTCACAAAACACAATTTCTGCAAGTTTTAACCATCGTAAACATCTCCTAAAAATCTGAGATTTCAGCATGAAACTACTATTGGGACACTTAATCAAGATCAATAATTAAAAATTTAAAAATCATAAAAAATCGTGTACTATTTCCCGCGCTAGCGCTAACGCCGGCGCTAGCGTGCATATTTGTTTTTCTGTATTTTAAATTTTTTGAAAAATTCCTAAAAATATATTATTTTATATGTACTATCATTTTTGCACTTCTATTTCTATTTAATTTTTGAAAAATCAAATACAAAAATATAAAAGCTAAAATCACAAAATTTGTGTAAGTCGCTTGTGTCTTATGCAAAAATCAAATACAAAATTACAAAAACCAAATTACAAAAAAAAATATGCTTTGCTTTTTGTTTGAAGGTTATGTCTTTTTGCAAAATCAAATACAAAAATATAAAACTACAAAAAAACTGTATTGGATTTACCTATATATGAAAATCAAGCATGATTTAATTTATTCCTTCAAACTTCTATAATGTTGCTCTTTATTTTTTCAAACTCTTTGAACATTGTTTTCATCATGCTTTGATATATCTATTACCATGTGCATCAATTATATTGAAAGTTGTGTAGAACTATGCGTAGCATGCCTCTAAGTATGAGTAAATGTTTTATGTTTGATAATGATCTTTATTCACTCACTTATTTTGGCATTGTCTACATTTGTGCTTAATTTAAAAATGCTTTTGTATGTTTTGTATTAGTACTATGAATTAAAATTGCACAAGTATCTTACCTACACTCCTTTATTTGCACTTTTAATAATTAAGAAAAGTGGTTATTTTTCTCATAAATTATCTTGGTTTGCAAAACAAGTGTATTCGGAGAACTTCGTACAAGACAAAAATCACAAAATAAAGTGACAAAGATAACTCCACCAAGCACTACTTGAACCTCCTGATAAGTCTTAATAAGCGTTGTGAGGTTGAGCACCTTGGAAAGAATAGTAAAGTATCTTGTGCAAACCATAACTTTCTTTCAAAATAACAAAAAACCACTTATTCTTATGTACACCGGATCACAATAAAAATCAATCTTGAAAAATAGAACTATGTGATCCCCCAAGCACTACTTTGCACCCTGATAAGTCTTAATGAGCATTGTGTGTGCAAAGCACCTTGGTAGTTGTACATTTTTTTCTCGTGCATTGAAGTTTGTGGAAGTAAAATTATTTGGGTTTTATTGTGCTCTTACTTTACATATTACTTGTATTTTTGATTAAAACATGTGTTTACTCTACTCAAAAATACACTTATGTGCACATCGTTATCTTCCATAGCACTTCTTCTCATGAGTATTGGATCCTAATGCTATTTCTATACTATTCTTTACTTATGAAATGCACTAGATAACCTAGCATGCTCTACAATGTTTAGTATGTTTTGAAACTATGAATTAACATAACATTATAGTACTATCTTTCTGCTATCATTATTTCATGCTTGGTTAATTTCTTACTGATTTTAAAATGTTTACAAAACATCTTCTTTATAAAATTAAACTCCTATATTGTTAATTATCATGTCTTACAAAAGATGTTTTTCTAAGTCTTCCGCAACTTTACATTTACCTTCTATTTGGTTATGCCACAAACTCTGATTTATGACAATATTGTGATGAAAATAACTCTAAGACTCTTTCTCACTTTCTACAAGCTCGATCATGCTTTTATCTTATTATCAACTTATTGGTGATGTCTCCTTACCCGCTTTTGCTAATAACAAAAGGGGGAGAACTAACATGATAAATATTAATCTACTATCAAACTATAATGCTTAATTAAGATGATAACTTACATATTAGGAGAGCATTCACTTAGGGGGAGCATGTATTTAGGGGGAGCAATTCTAAATGCTAAAAATCAATAATTATCCTAAGTCATCACTCTCACACACACAAATATAGTTTCATCATGCTTATTTATTAATGCTCTGATTTATCATTAATGGATTTGTTATTATCAAAAGGGGGAGTTTGTTGGAACATGGTCTTCCGCATCTCCTAGGTTTGAGAATAACAAATCCTGTGTGTATTTGATCTTGTGTGTTTAAGTGTGCAGGAAATCAAAGTCCACATGACTCAAGGATGGTTGCCCCTAATTTTGAGCCAGCAATTTCTAATCTCCCACTAGCACTGGCGGTATCACTTAGCGCCTGGCGCTAGCGATGATAGCACAATTCTGGGAGCACATATGGAAGGAGATAGCGCCTGGCGATAGCCGATAGCGCAGGCGGTAGCGACGCACACAGTTGGCAAGGAGGAATTGTTTCCTCAGATTGAAGATTCTACTGCGCAAAATGTGTCCTAATATGGGATAGCACTGGCGGTAGCAGATAGCGCAGGCGGTAGCGACGCACACAGTTGGCAAGAAGGAATTGTTTCCTCGGATTGAAGATTCTGCCACGCAAAACATGTCCTAATATGGGATAGCGCCGGCGGTAGCGCTAGCGTAGGCGCTAGCGCTAAGGCTATAAAAAGGACTCCTCTCCTCTCGTTTCAGACACACATCAGAGAGATATCATCAGAGAGATAGAGTGCCAGAATTCCAGAAGCTATCTTGGCCAAAAGTTGAAGTCCTACCAAAGTTCTGCAAACTTCTGAAGGAGAATCTGATCACGCCGAATCCAAACGAAGTCCGCCTCTACAACGCTTATTCTACAGCGGATCTTCTCCTCCGTCTTCAGAAGGGAGTTTTTACTTATTTTAATTTCATATTTTTCTTGTAAACGGTTAGTGAAATCGCCTCGTGTTGGCGACTAGGTCTGGGTAGGACTTAGGGTGAAACTCGCCTCGTGTTGGAGACTAGATCTAGGCTAGGTCTAGGGGGTGCTCGAGGCCACATCCGGGGAAGGGTTGGCTAGAGCGGCTTGAGGCCGAATCCGGGGAGGATTGGCTAGGGCCACCGGTTCGTGGGGATGCGAGTCGTGATAGAAAACAAAAAGAGTTTACTATTCATCGCCACCGATTTCTAGCGTCATAGAAGCCAACTTTTGTAAAACCGTATTTAATATTAATAAAGCATGTATCTACTTTATTTTAATTGTTTTACTTGACTTTATATTGTCTTCATCTTGCTTTATTACAAAGTTTTAAAAATATCACTAAAGCTTTTGAAAACCCTTATTCACCCTCCCCCCCCCCCCCCCCCCCCCCCCCCCTCTAAGGGCGCCTACCGATCCAATAGATTTTTCCTAAACTTAGTTGGGCATTAACTTCGAGAGAGGCATGGTCATGCTTCGGGAACCTCCATGGTCAAGTAGTTTAATTAAACTGAATTAGATTTATTTTTCCTACACTTGATTATTCTCACTCCAAGGTGATTTTAGATTGAACACTCTTCTTTTTACCATCGTTTAAACCTTTCTTTTAGCTTGCAAATTGTCTCTTATTAGCTAAGTAAAACAAAACCTCAAAAATTAATAGATAAGATAATAGTGATTTTCTCAAAGTAGAAGTAATCAACGCGCCCCATGGAATACGGCCTTGGTATTTCTAAAATATCCTATTCTATAGACGATACAATACACTTGCCTACATCGAATATAGTTTGGAAAACGTCTTTAACCCTTCGCTTAACTTAAATCCTAAATTTCTATATCAGTGCTCTACCCTAGTTGATCTTGCAGAAATCAAAGAGACAGTTATCCCAGAAGCTGAGCAGCTTCCAAACAAATAGACAGAGAAGGAAGAAGGTAAGGATCAAGAAGATGGTGAAGGACCCAATAGTGGGCTTGACCTAATTCTATTCAAAGGGAAGGGAGTGATGGTATAGGAAGAGCAGATCTAAGTGGACCATCCTGACCTTCAGGGTCATGGGAGTGCTCCTGAAAGTGCTCCAGAAGAGCATGTAGCTCCAAAAAGGTTGAGCACCTTGGAAACAATAGTAAAGTGTCTTGTGCAAACCTTAGTTTTTTCTACACCACTTATTCTTAAGTACACCAGATCATAAAAAATATCGTCATTGAAAAATAAAATTGTGTGATCCCACAAGCACTACTTTGCACCCTGATAAGTCTTAATAAGCATTGTGTGCAGAGCACCTTGGTAGTTGTACAATTTTTCTTTGTGCATTGAAGTGTGTGGAAGTAAAATTATTTATGTTTTATTGGGCACTTTACTCTCCATATGTCTTGTATTTCTTGATTAAATCATTTGCTTACTTTCTTCAAAATATACTTATGTGCACATCATTATCTTCCATAACACTTCTTCTCATGAGTATTGGATCCTAATGTTAATTCTATATTACTCATTATATATAAATGACTAGATAACCTAGCATGCTCTCTACAATGTTTAGTATGTCTTGAATTTGTGAATTAAAATAACCTTTTAGTAGTCTCTTTTTGATATCTTTCTTTCATGTTTGGTTAATTTATTGTAAACCTTAAAGAATTTAAGAGAAAAATGATTTACAAAAACATATTCTTATTTTGGAATTTAACTCATATTTCTTCTAATGAATCATCATCATTACAAAAAGATATTTCATGTATTTCTTTAAGTCTTCCGCAACATTACCATATAACTTTTTACCTTGCGCTTTCATGCTTATTTAAAGTCTTTTCTTTTGGAGTGTATCATCACTTGAATCTCAAAATTCCTTTTCTTTAATAAGTGGTAGACTTGCTTGGTAAAGTTTATATTGATTGTTCTAATGCATATTATTTTTATGCTAAAAACTCTGATCCTTTTTTTGAAAATCTTTTTTATGCTAAAAACTCCTTATCATTACATTTCTAATAAAAGCTCGATCATGCTTTAACTTTTTATCAAAAAGTAGCTTTTTATGTCTCTTGCTTCCTTAACCCACTTTTGCTAATAACAAAGTGGGAGAACTAACATAATAAATAATAACTACTATCAAATGGGGGAGAACTAACATGATTAATTCTTAAGATGATAGCCTGCTATTAAGTAGAGCATTCACATAGGGGGAGCACTTCTAAATACCAAAATCACAAATTATCCTAAGTCATCTCACACACACACAAATATGATTCATCAAGCTTTATGTATTAATGCTCTGATTTATCATTAATGGATTTGTTATTATCAAAAAGGGGAGTTTATTGAAACATGGGCTTCCGCATCTCCTAGGTTTGAGAATAACAAATCCTATGTGTATTTGATCATATGTGTTTTAAGTGTGTAGGAAACAATGCCATATGACTTAACTGTAACATATGAAAGAAGCGCCCGAGTTTGGAGACAAAACTCAAACATGGTCGCTAGAGATGGCGGTAGCTCCTGCGGTAGCTGCTAGGGCTGGCGGTAGCATTAGCACCGGCGGTAGCTACTGAAGAGCGAAAGTGAAATTCAAGCAGGCGGGAAGGAGGATGCATATATAGAAGTTAGCTAGTGTCGGCGGTAGCTCAAAACACTTTGGGAAGTCAGCAGACGCTTCTAAAAATGAATGATTCTCAAACATAGAATATTTCCTAAACTGAGATAGCGCCAGCTGTAGGGATAGCGTAGGTGGTAGCTCCAAAGTTATAAAATGGGCCCCTTATCTCCGTCTTCATGATTCTCCAACACCCCAAAATTCTAGAGCTTCGTGCCACAACATATAGAGGAAGTTTTAGAGGGATACTCCCACAAATTCATGAAGGCTTAAGAAGATCATTGGAGAAGATTTCAACATGCTTCATCATCGTGATGAAAGACCGCATTGACTATGATCATACTCTGTGCGTCTTCGTCTACTTCTTCAAGAGATCCACATAAGGAATTTTTACATTGATTTTGTTTCATTTCTTTACTCTTTTGTAATCATGCAGTGAATTCGCCTCGTGCTGGAGACTAGGTCTGGGTAGGAATTAGGGCTGAAATTTTCCTCATGTTGGCAACTAGGTATGGGGTGTAGATCTAGGCAGTGCTCGAGGCCATATCCGGGGGAGGATTGACTATGCATCTTGAGTCCAGATCCGGGGAAGGATAGGCTAAATCCACTGGTTCGTGGGGATATGAGTCGGGATAGAAAACCTAAGAGTCTTACTAGTCGCCTCTGATTTCTACTGTTATAGAAATCTATTTTTGTAATCATTTTTATTAATAGTAATCATGTCTCTATTAGTGTAATAAAATTGATTTGTTCTTCATTTCTCTAAATTGTTTATTTTCCTCTGTTTCATTATAAAAAAATTTAGATCTTTATTCAAAATCACTATTTTGATCTACTTAGGTTTCAAGTCTCTACAAAATATATTAAACATTTTTAAAACCCTTATTCACCACCCCCCCCCCCCCTCTAAGGGCTCCTTCAGATCCAACATGGACTACTCAAGATACACTGTCTTGAGGAACCACTATAAATCTGGTGTCCTTGTGTGCGGTGCTTCTGTGATTATCTGTTGTGATGTGATCTGTTCTTTTGTTTATCTTGCTTAATATTTAAAACAACTGTATCACCTATTCCCACCCCCACCCCCTCCCTCTAGGTGATTGTTACATATATAACAACTAAGTAATAAAGTTGTCATTACTATGATTTGTGCGTTTAGGGTTTTGCATTTTTATCAGATTTTGAGATGTTGTGATTCATGTGCTCAATCTTTTCAGATTTCTTTTCTTTTACCCTTTAATAATACTACACCATAAATAACCTCACTTAATTCATGTAAATATACTCATGTAGAAATAAACTGCTCAACATTATGTAAATTCTCATATGTTTCACATGTATATTTTATTTTCAAAAAAACCTATCATCTGACTTTGTAAGTGGATGTTTAAAAAAATTATATATACTTTGCATGAAACGTTAAAGAACTCAAAGTAATTATAGATTTTCTATTGTCAAATGTTTTAAAACTTCTCTTTTTGTTGTTAAGGAGTTTCAATTCCTTCTTTTTTCTTCTCTAGGTTTTACACATGTACCTTTATAAGCTCTTTGGTTTCCACTAATACCCTTAAAGCTATGGTTTCAATTGATTCATAGCTAAAAGATGCAGATATGTTTTAATAAATAGCTATCGGATTATCTTAAAATCTTTATTCATGATGAGTTTCATTTGCAATCTCTTTACATTTCAATTGTCCTCCAAACACTCTAAATGAGAAGAATGCACTTCCGCTGCATTGTAATTTGTATAATAATTTATGGGTTTTTTTTTCAATCAATTGTCTACCTATATTTAAGCTTTGGTTTGGGTGATCATTTTCACTGTTTGGGTGATTCAACGAAGGTAAAAAAATAGAAGAGTTTCAAGAAACAAATTTGCAAGAATTCACAATTTATAGAAATTGTCGTATACTCAATTCCTAAATTCCTATTATCTTCTACTTAGTTAAATCAACATTTTTTGAAGGCTTTAATTTGTTTGCATTCAATCATCTTTCTATATTTAGGCTTTATTTGTATCAATAATCTACTAATCCAAGTTTGCCCGGAAAATCCGCGACCTCTATTCTCAGTCAGGATGGACCTTCCCAGCGGTCTTAAATTTGCGAGACCGTCCAGAACGTCTCTTTTGGGTCAGCCGACAGCTCCTACTCAGCGGTCTCCTATTTGTGAGACCGCCTGGACCGCGTCTCACCAGTTCAAGAATTTGCCTAAGTTCCAAGCGGTCAAGCTCCAGTCAGACCGCAAGACCGAGCGGTCTGGCCCTTTTTTCTTCTTTTTGTTATTAGCACCCCCTCTCTCTGCCCCGGCTCTCCTGTATCCTGGACAGCCCGTAATTTTTAGATCTGCCCATTCGGGAAGCTCCCGCATCTATAAATAGAGAGGGAGGGGTACCTGAAAATGGACTTTTGGACTTCAAGCCCCAGCTTACAACCTGTGTAAGCGGTCTCGAATTCTGTCACTTTTCTACCTCGGATCCTGCTCTGTTTCTAGTCCCCCCCCCCCTGTTTTACCCTTCAGAGGTTTACCCGAGTAGATTTTCTCTTCTCATTTTTCCTCTTTCCCGTCCCTCGTCTTAAGTAACTTGCACTCCACAGTTTCCCCCCCAACCTTATCTTAGTGTGAGTTTTGGAGGTACATTTTTTGGTACCAACAGAACAAACACGCGACCTTCAGATCGGAGTGTTTAGGTGAATTCGACAGACTTCGAGATGGCAGACCGCAGGATGCAAGCTCGCCGGTCTTCTAGTGGTCGACCTCCCATCAACTCTGATCATCTGGATGCTCTCGAATGTCGCTTCGAGTTGCGTGTTGAGCAGGCTCTCCGGGAGGCCGCTCGAGCTCAGCATGAGGTTGCCCAAGCTCAGCAAGAGATCACGCGATCCCAGCAGGAGATCACGCGATCTCAGCAGGAGACCGCTCGCGATCGTCAGGAGATCGTCCGAGCCCAACAGGAGACTGCCAAGCAGATGGAGACCATGAGTCAAGTTCTGGCGGCGATCTCCCAGAGGATTCTTCCTCAACCTGGTCAGGCCGCCACACCTGACCGCTTGGCTAGCGATCACCCCTCTGACCACGCGACCCCTCAGCCTGCAGCTCCTTTGCGATCTCAGCAGGAAGAGTTCGCAGCCCGTCAAGGTTCTTTTAGAGCAGCAGCTCAGGGGCCTCCAGCCCGGAACCTGAACTTCCAAGAGGATTATGTTTATCCTCAGGCCCCTGCTGCTCCTCTTTCCACTCCTTTTCCTCCACCTTTTTTTGCTCCTTTCCCTGCTTCATTTTCTGATCCAACATGTGAAGTTGAGGCAGAGCAGCCCTCGCCTTTCTCTGACAAAATTCATCGAGAGGCTATTCCCCACGGCTTCAGAGAACCCCGTCTCCCCACGTTCACTGGGGAGAGTGACCCGTTTTTGCATCTTTAGGTCTTCGAGTCAGCCGTCGCTCATAGAACCATTTCAGATTCAGTGAGGTGCAAACTGCTAATCACCTCCTTTGATGGGCATGCCATGGAGTTGCTGCCCTCCCAGTCCATCTCGAGTTTTGCCGTTCTGAGGTATGAACTCCTCTTAAGTTTTGCGACTGCAAAGAAAAGGAAGAGTGGTCCTGCGGCCCTCTTCAAGATCAAGCAGGGGGATAATGAGGCAACGTCTCGCTTCATTGATCATTTTCAAAAGGAGATTCTCGGAATCAGGGATATTGAACCCGCTCTGTACATAGTTGCATTGATCAATGGTTTGCAGGAAGGCCCACTCAAGTTCGAGGTTACTACCAGGGATCCCAGCTCTTACTAAGAGCTGGTCAGCATCGCAAACCGCTACATAGAAGGGGAAATCAACAACCCCGCCTATGTCTCTAATTTGACTAGCAGGGCCGTCCAGAAAGGTTCCGTGGGATTCTATCCGGCTCCGCTATCATCCAAGTCGAACCAAGAGTTTCCTCCTCCCGCTCAGAAAAGGGGAAGGAACCTCTGCAACAACCATTTCAACCAGGGGAATCAGCCTTTCCAGCCTAAAGGGGCCCTAATGCCGACCCCTGCCGCTCCAGCTCCGCAAGTCACTCCCGTCCAACAGATCCAGTACGTTCAGCCCCCTCTTCTGACTACCCAGCCATTCTACAATGATTCCTAAGAATCTTTCACGGACCTTGGGGTTTCTATGAATGAGGTAGTTCAGATCCTTCAGAAGCAGCCTTTCTTCAGAAAACCTGCCCTGCTCAACTCCGACCCAAAGTCTCGGAATTCGGCTCTTTAGTATGATTATCACAGGGAAAGAGGCCATCTGACCGAAGATTGCATAGCCCTTCGCGTGTTAGTGGAGAAGCTCCTGAAAGAGGGGAAGCTCCATGATCTCCTCCAGAAGAATGATCCCTCCAAAGCTTCAACCTCCAAGAGCAAGGAGGTAGTTGAAGTTCATTGGGAGTGCAAAGAAATTGATGATGTTGGCCATCTTGGCAACATCAGATTCCACAGTGAGTGCGTGGATGCAGATGATGAAGGTTCCCTGGGCAACCTTTTCTGCATCCACGGAGGTGCAGGGCCAGAGTCTTTAAGGAAGGCTAGTTTAAAAAGAGTTTACCGTTCAGAAGTTGCTGCTACCTCCTCTGCCTCGGTCCGAGGAACAGTCACCTTCGGAGAAGAAGACCTTCCTCCGACCTCCAACCCCTTCGACGATGCGGTCGTCATCAAAGCAGTGATAGAGAACTACACTGTGGAGAAAATTCTGATTGATACTGGGAGCTCAGTTAATGTACTCTTCAAGCCCGCGTTCGAAGCCTTGAAGACGGGAAAGCCTCTTCTTTCCACTGAGGGACCTCTCTATGGTTTCTCGGGGGAGAAGAAGGAGGTAGAGGGAGTCATCACCCTCTAAGTAATCCTAGCCGACATCATAAAGCTTGTGAAGTTCATAGTCATTGATGCTCCTAGCAGCTACAACGCAATTTTTGGGAGGCTCATTCTGAACGAGTATCAGGCGATAGTTTCAACCTACCATCAGGCGGTGAAATTTGCCCTGAATGGCAAGTAGCATCGGATTAGGAGCGATCCGAAGAAGGCTAGGGAGTGTTACGTCAAGACGGTCAATATGATCATGTCTTCGTCTCCCCAGGTGGCAGAAGCGGTTTCAGTGCCTCAAGTTACTGATCTAGTTCAAGTTGTGGGGGAAGCTGAAGAAGAAGATGCAAGAGATGGAGTTCGCTTGGAACCTGCCCAAGCAACTCAAGCCATTCCCATCAGCGAGGAAGATGAGAGCAAGAGCCTCTCCATCAACGCTGAATTATCTGAAGCTGACAAGAGCCAGCTAATCTCATGCCTTCTGAAGAACCTGGATGTCTTCGCTTGGTCAGCGGGCGACATGCCAGGAGTTGATCCCAATGTCGCGTGCCATCACCTCAATATCGATACCAACTCCAACCCCATCAAGCAAAAGAAGAGGGCTGTTGCAACGACCCTTGCCCAGCCCAGCCAAGAGGAAGTGGAAAAGCTGCTGAAGGCCAAATTTGTTCAAGAGATTCAGTACCCTGAATGGGTATCTAATGTTGTAATGGTCAAGAAGTCTGGTGGGAAGTGGAGAATGTGTGTCGATTTCACAAAACTCAATAAAGCTTGCCCGAAAGATTGATACCCCTTGCCTCGGATAGATTCTTTAGTAGATTCCCCAGTTGGTTATTCTTTCTTGAGTTTTTTAGATGCATTCTCAGGCTATCACCAAATCAGAATGCACACGCCCATTATTCCGCACACTTCGTTTATCACAAATGACGGCTATTTTAGTTATCTTGTGATGCCTTTTGGACTTAAAAACGTTGGGGCAACGTATCAAAAAATGATGGATACTGTTTTTAAGAGTCAAAAAGGAAGAAATCTTGAAGTTTATGTGGATGATCTCTTAATAAAAAGTAAATTGTTTTCGTCTTATGTAAATGATCTCTCGGAGACGTTTGCAACCCTCCAAACCTTTAACATGAGACTGAATCCGTTGAAGTGCGTTTTCGGGGCAAGCAAGGGAAAGTTTCTTGGTCATCTCCTCACTCCGGGAGGGTTGGAGCCTAATCCAGATAAGGTAAAAGCTATCTTGGAAATGTCACCTCCCAAGTCCCCTAAAGAAGTTCAGCAGTTAGGGGGAAGGATGTCAGGTCTGAGCCGCTTTATCTCTCGTTTGGGAGATAAAAGTGCCCCTTTCTTCAAGACCCTCCGCGGAAGGGCTAAGTTTGAATGGACACAGGAGTGTGATGATTCCTTTAATGAGTTGAAAAAGCAATTGACGTCAACCCCTCTGCTCCAGAGCCCAAGAGAGGGAGAAGATCTTTTTTTGTACTTGGGGGTTGGCTCTGATGCCATAAGTTCAGTGTTGGTCTGAGAGGACAAGAAAAAGCAATTTCCAGTTTACTATGTGAGTAAAGTCCTGAAGAATGCTGAGACCCGTTATCCAATTCTTGAAAAGCTGGCTCTTATGCTCGTAACTTCAGCAAGAAGGCTAAGGCCTTATTTCCAAGCCCATTCGATCCAAGTAGTTACTGATCTTCCATTGAAGAATGTCTTAGAGAAGCCAGAGCATTCAGGAAGGCTAGCTAAATGGGCAATAGAGCTCAGTAAAGTTGACATCTCCTATGTTCCAAGGGTAGCAATCAAAGCTCAGGTTCTAAAGACTTCATGGTGGATTGCGAGTGAGACCTTATCGAGGAAGGAAGTTGGAGCACCTCTTGCTTGGACGATCTTTGTGGATGGAGCTTCAGGGAAGAATTCATCTGGAGCAGGAGTTATTTTGATCAATCTGAACGGGGTCAGATTAGATCAAGCTATGAAATTCTATTTCCCAACTACTAATAATAATGCAGAGTATGAGTCTGTATTGGCTGGTCTCAGGTTTGCTAGAGAATTGGGAATTGAGTACGTTCAGATCAAAATGGACTCTCTGGTGATGGCATCTCAGGTTAACAGAACTTTTGAGACCAGAGATCATATTCTGAAGCAGTATCTAGCCTTGGTGAAAGGTGAGATAGGAAAGTTCAAAAGCTTTTCTATTCAGCATATCCCGAGGGAAAAGAATACAGAAGCAGATGAATTGGTGAAGTTTGGTCTTCTTTCGGGAGGAACCACCTCGGAGTTATTTCATCCAGCGATCGAGGAAGGAGAAGTTATGGAGATAGATCAATGCTCGTCTTGGATGGATACATTCGTTCTTTACCTCTCAACTAGGAAGCTCCATTCGACGGTAAAAGATAGGAAAAGGTTTAAATTAAAAGCAGCTCACTACTATCTTGTTGCAGGAGTACTTTACAGGAAAACTTTCCTGTCACCTCTAGCCCGGCGCATTTTAGAAGAAGAAATTCCAATTGTTCTTCGGGAGGTTCATTCTGGAGAGTGTGGCAGCCACTCTGGTGCTCGGACATTGGAGAAAAGAATTCTAAGGCAAGGGTATTTCTGGCCACAAATGAGGAAGGATGCAGAGAAGTACGCTAAAAAATGTGTTCAATGTCAAAAGTTTGCTCCCCTTCAGAATCAACCAGCTCAGCAGCTTAAGTCTATGGCAACCCCATGGCCGTTCGCAGTTTGGGGGATGGATTTGGTTGACCTTTTCCTATGGAAAGTGGGCAACGCCGATATATTATAGTTATGATTGACTATTTTAGCAAATGGATAGAGGCAAAAGCGTTGGCTAAAATCACTACTCAAGTCGTGAAAAATTTTATCTGGGGAGAGATCATATGCAGGCACGGTATTCCGATGGCAATTATAACGGACAACGGTTCTCAATTCAATAATCCTCAGCTCATAGACTTATGTGGCCAGATTGGCACCGAGTTGAGTTTTGCTTTTGTGCATCATCCTAGAAGCAACGGGCAAGTAGAGGCCGCCAATAAACTAATAATTAATCTCTTGAAGAAAAGGTAGAAAATCTCTGGGGAAATTGGGCGGAGCAATTATCTTCAGTATTATGGGCTTTGAGAACAACTCCCACCTCAGCTACTGGAGAAACTCCCTTCAAATTATCACAAGGTTCAGAGGCTCTCATTCCTGTTGAATTCAAGGTGAAAAGTCCAAGGGTGTTGTTATCTCAGCAAAACCAGGATGACTGGATGCAGGAGAATGATGAAGAACTGAGATGCATCCTTGATCTTATCGAAGAGCTAAGAGATACATCAACAATCAGACAGGAGGAAGTGAAGAGACATCAACAGGCTCTACTTCATCCTCCATGACTTGAAGCTTGAGATGTAAATCTGCCAGGACCACAGGTAGCGGGGAGTTTTCGCATCTGTGTAGTAGTAGCTCGCCAAGCTCATGTGACCGATGGTTAGAATGTCGGGTCCTCGCTAACATCTGACACAACTTAGAACCACGGGAGGTCGAGTTGAATGTTCAGCTCTGTTATGCGTCATGAGAGGACATTGTTACAGTCTAAATGATCTTCCAGGGAAAGCAATGTCGATACAGCCTCCGCGGCATGGCCACACCTGCCCTATGGATCATTTTTTGTCTGTAACTCTTGAATACTCGTTGGATTGTGGATAGCCAAGGTTCGGTCAGAAACATCTATGACCGCAGTTTATATCTTAAAGGGGCGGTCTGAAATTTATGAGACCGCCAGCCCTGGCCTCTGTGGTTTTCAGCGATCTCTAAATATGTTGAGACCGCCAGTTTGGTCTCCTCCAGGACTTGGATGTTTGAGATTGCTGGTTGTGTTCTCCATTTCCTCTGTGGTTTTCAGCGATCTCATAATATGTTAAGAACGCCAGTTTGATCTCCTCCAGGACTTGGATGTTTGAGATTACTGGTTGTGTTCTCCATTTCTTCTGTGGTTTTCAGTGATCTCTAAATATGTTGAGACCGCCAGTTTGATCTCCTCCAGGACTTGGATGTTTGAGATTGCTGGTTGTGTTCTCCATTTCTTCTGTGGTTTTCAACGATCTCTAAATATGTTGAGACCGCCAGTTTGATCTCCTCCAGGACTTGGATGTTTGAGATTGCTGGTTGTGTTCTCCATTTCTTCTATTGTTTTCAGCGATCTCTAAATATGTTGAGACCGCCAGTTTGGTCTCCTCCAGGACTTGGATGTTTGAGATTACTGGTTGTGTTCTCCATTTCTTCTGTGGTTTTCAGCGATCTCCAAATATGTTGAGACCGCCAGTTTGATCTCCTTCAGGACTTGGATATTTGAGATTGCTGGTTATGTTCTCCATTTCTTTTGTGGTTTTCAGCGATCTCAAAATATGTTGAGACCACCAGTTTGATCTCCTCCAGGACTTGGATGTTTGAGATTGCTGGTTGAGTTCTCCGTTTCATTTCGAAAGTGAGTCCTCTAGCGATCTTAAATATAATTGAGATCGGCAAAATGGCTTTTCAAGAGAAGTTATGGACGGAGCTCTAAGGCATTCAAAAATATCCAAGATCGCTTATATTAAGCACGGTCTGGGAAAAGTAAGATCGCATGATACCTGACTAATAGTCTTGATTTCTGAAATGAACCGACATTATGAAGACCGCCATATCTGACCGCTATGGAAAGGATGTCTCCAAATTCGACCTATAAGTTATCTATCACCCATTATTCAAGCTCTAATGAAGCGATCTCTTAAATTAATAGATCGCAATTCTTATGTTTAAGCTCAAAATTATTCGGCCTTTTTATCATGGTCAGCCATACCTCTTTATAATGCGGTCTGGAAATGTGAGACTGTCTCTCGACAAATTATCAGTCCATCGTATTAAGGTCGACAAAAGCCTAAGGCATTGAGATCAAATGCCAATTCTATTTCGTTGTAAAGAGATCGCAAAAATATATTCTATATAAAAAGTAAAATACCAGAAGCAAGTATTCATTCATTGAAAGAAGGAAGGTATAACAATTCAATTTTTGTATTCATTCAAAATGTTGAGGTACATCAGACCGCCCGGTCTCCAAAAATAAAAATTACAAAATTGTCTATTATTCTTTGATCTCTTGGGAGATCGCTCATCTGAAGAAGAGGAATCGATCTCGTCAGTTGACACCTCCGATTTCTCTCCTTGGATTTTGATCCAGAGCTCGATTCAGCTCCCGAGCTCGTATTTTGACCCATCGTGTATTGGCTGCCGCTCTGCTGGTCCTCATCAACAATCTCGACATCTTCTTCATCATCAGCGGTCTCCTCTGCGGTCACTGACTGTTCGGTAATTTTTCTCGCTGCTGCTGGGAAAAGATCAGCAAAAGTTGTATCTTTAAATTCTTCGGTGAAGCCGCCGCGATTATGAATCTCAGTAATCACTTACTCGGCGGTCTCCCTCACATGATTCATCATGACCTTCTGGAATTCAGGGTTATGAAGATCATAGGCCATTTCCCTCGTTCGCTGTAGAAAGAATATAGTCAGACCATGCGGCCATAAAAGGTAAGTATTAAATCATATGATAAAATTATCTTACCTGCAGGTCTTCGACCTCCTTCAAAATGCCTCGAAGAGACCGCCCCATGTGATGATGTAAGACCATGCTCCTAACGGCTGCTTGAGCGCAGATGTCTGGTATCATGTCGGTCTCAATATCATACACCTCAGCGGTGTTCTTCTTCCCATATAGGGCCGCGGTGACCGCAGTAGCATGGCGGGTTAATTTACCGCTCCAAAGAGGGAGATCGGTAGTGACCTTCACGCTATTTCCCTTAGCACCCCATTTGAGAAGGGGCTTGCCTTTTATGTCTTTTTGACTCCTCATAAAGCCATGAAGAACAAACGGCTCCGTAGCGGCCCTAGAGGTGTTGCCGGTCTCAGTGGTCTCGCGATCTTCCTCCCTCCTTAATCTTCTTTCCCTCTGTGTAAGTACTTCTTCCACTAGGGATACCGGGTCTCTTGTTGGGACTGCGAAGGAAGCTGTAAACGTAAAAGTCAGTAAAAAGAAAAATGCAAGGTAAATGAGGAAGACCGCTGAAAAGATACTCACTTTCCTCTGGGGTGACTTCAGCGACCTCAGGCCAGATCGCCAATTAGTGGATGAGATCTAGTCGCTTTCTTGCCAGAAATTCCAGAATCTTCAGCTCTTCCTTCGAGATCGACTTGTTCTTCTGGAAAATCCTGTCAGGGCGCGCAGAAGGTCATCTCTTGAGACCGCCAAGGTTGCCTTCGAACACAAGGAACCTTTCTGTCCAGAAAGAGACCTTGTCGGGGAGGTTCAAATCCTTGATTCCTTCAGTTGAGAAGTATATTAATCCCTTAAATTTTTCCTTTTTTTGGCCTTCCTTTAAGACCTTTGCAGTGAAGGTCGCACGGAACAGCGCCATGGTAAATCTTACCTTTTCCGATCTCAAGTAGTTGATGAAGACATTAATGAGACCGATTGAGTTCTGCGGCAGCTGGGCGAACACCAACCCGTAATAATCCATTATCTCTAGAAAATCCCAAGGAAGAGGGATTTTTAGCCCGTGATCAAAGTGATCGATGGGGATAATAAACTTATTCTCTTCCCAAAAATTTAGCCCTTCGATCTCCGTTGGCGGTCTCACAACAATTTGAGTTTGGATCATGTGCTTCTTTAGAAAGTCAACGAACTCATCTTTAGAAAGATGACAGGGCTTGTGATCGGCTTGCAAGAAAATTCTAGCAAAAGAAGCTCGCGCGGACACCATGATTCGAGATCGCTGTGACCGGTGCTTAGGGCGCATGCAAGAAATATAAAATAATGACATTTGAAGACAGCTATTTATAGGGGGCGAGGATGATTTCGTCATGATTACTTTCTCTCAAGACCGCCCAGTAAATCTGCCCAGACCGCAAAAGCCAGCATAAAAGTTAAGAAGGCATAGACGTTCTTCCTATCTCAATAAGAGGAGATCGCAACACCCCATATCAAATGATATAAAGAAAGCAACACATGATAGCAGAAATCATCACAATAGAATAAAGATCGCAGGCAACAGAAATCAAACATATTACATAGTAATTGTTCAAATATTACATCACAGGACCGCATAAAAATAAAATACTTAATGTTTATTTTGAGGCCACTTCCTCCCCACAAAGGCTGCAATATCTTGCATTTCGTTGACGGGGCTAAAGACCGACGCAAGATTTTGGTTAGCAAACATTGCCGCCCGGTGGATCCTGGACATCTCTTTGTCTACTGTTTCCATGGGAATGACCATAATCTCGGACGACGGTCTCACTTTTGGATGATCGCCAGATGGCCCCGACCTCATCGTCAATTTTTGAAGATCCGCCTCTCAGCGCAGCGACCTCGGAGGATAGAGCAGCGGCTTTTCCTTTATAATATTCGGCGTCTTTCTCAACTTTTCGAAGCGCTTGGGTAAGCTTGCCAATCTTCAGACCGCTGTCCTCGCGAGACACGCGAAGCTTCTCTTCAAGACCGCGGATCTGGTCATGATAATCTCGCTCCCGGACCAGCATAGACCGAACATCCTCAAACACTGGGCTAAGGATGTCGGTAAGCTGGTCGGGGATCACAACCTTCTGCTGTGGAAGCTCCCCTTCTTCGATCTCATCACCTGCGATCAAGGAAACTTCAAGATTAGCCTAACTATCAAAAGCACGAAAATAATAGGGTTTGAATGGAAAGAGTACATGGAAAGGAATCAAGACCGCAGTCATGTAAAACATTTTCAATATTAACTGTGACCGCGGGTTCTGCGGTCAGTAAAAGGCGGTCTAATCCCCTTAAGCGCTCAAGGTCCTTTCTTTCCAATTCTTTCTTTTGCGACCTCTCCCCTTCTTTTCTTCTTCTCTTTAATTCTGCATTGCTAACAAGGATATCGTCAGTTTCAATGACGACGATCTCATGTTTTCTTTTCAGAGATTCAGGTCGGACTGCTGGTAAAGGAAGGAATTCTAGAGGTCTGGTCATCATCATCGCCTTACCAGTTCGCAGGGCAGAGACCACTTTTGCCCGATCTTCTGCTGCCCGATTTAGTTTCTCCTCTTGAGCAGCAGAAAGGTTTGGCAGACCGATCGAGAGTGCATCTTTCTCCTTGGCAATCTGCCAGCTTTTCTCCTCTACTTTTAGTTCAGAAGCCTTCTTCTTTTTCTTCTTCTTTTTTTCACCGGTCAGCGAGACCGCCTCCGTCTTCTTCTCCTGGAGCTCCGCAGCGACCAGAGCAGCCTTCTTTCCTCTCTCTATTTTCTTTTTCTTCTCTTTCCCTTATTTCTTCTTCCTTCTTCTGCTCGGCAGCGAGCAGAACTACCTTCTCTTTTTCTTCCTCTTCTCTTTTCCTTCTCTCTTCTTCTTCCTTCTGCTCGGTAGCGAGCAGAGCCGCTTGCTTCTCTTCCTTCTCTCTCTCTTCTTTTCTCTTCCTCTCCTCCTCCTCCCTCTGCTCAGTAGCAAGCAGAGCCTCTCTCTCCTCTTCTTCTCTCTTCTCTTTTTCTTCTCTTTCTTTTTTCTCCTTTTCCTCTCGTTCTCTCCTTTCTTTCTCTTCTCTCAGCTTGATCTTTGTAGCGGAGGTCTCTTTCTCCTTCTCCGCGATCACTCATTCAGCGGAAGCCACCTTGATGTTTTCGGCCTCAAAGCGATCGAGCACCTGCAATGATGAATAAGAAAAGTCGTTAGAAGAACCTTCATCAAGGTAGGTAATTAGTTCAGAGTCCGCCTCCCTTGAAAAAGTGGAGACCGTAGAGGGGAAAAAGAGATATATCGCATCATCTACCTTCGTAAGATCAACAGCAGAGTCCTTGAGACCGCCGCTCTCAGGGAACGTGATCGCCTTTGGAGCGATCTCATCTTTTGATCCTGTGCCCTTGAACCTTTTGGCACTTTGGTCGGAAGGGTTTAAATTTTTTCTTTTGCTCGTCTTTTCAGCATCCTGGACCTCTGCGATCTTCAGCCTGAGCTTTTCTGCCTCCTCCTTCTTCTCACGCATCCCAGCTAGAATAACTTTTGTAGAGGCGGTCCCGTCATGTTGAACGACAGTCTGACCAAGAGCTTCCACAGTTTTCTGATAATTGAAATAAATGGAAATATCAGGAAGAATCAATTCGAGCTCTGAAGAGCCAGATGACAAAGTAGCAGCAGTGTTATGAGGTAAGACCGCATTTTTTGGTGAGACAGGTGCTTTCAGCTGAGAAGCTTGCGCGGACTCCTTCAATGCACTTGACTTAACCATAATTTTTTTAACCTTCACCACCCTCTTCGAGGTAGCGGTCTTCTTCTTCTTAGGGGATTCACCTCTTGAGGACGATTGAACCAGAACAGACAGTAAAGACGATATGATAAAGGTTAGATTCTATCTGATTTTTACGTAACCGCTTACAAGTTGAGCTCGCCTGTCTTCCAGGGAATTATGATTTCTCAAGACCAGGAGGCAATATTTATAGCACAAGGCGCATTTATGACGGTCGCGGTCTCAGCGGTCAAAGCTTACATTTTTGAAGTTCCAGCGCAACTTAAAAATGTGCGGGGATTACGTTTGCCCAGAAAATCTGCGACCTCTCTTCTCAGCCAGGATGGATCTTCCCAGCGGTCTTAAATTTAAGAGACCGTCCAGATCGACTCTTTTGGCTCAGCCGACACCTCCTGCTCAGCGGTCTCCTATTTGCGAGACCGCCCGCACCGCGTCTCGGTAGTTCAAGAATTTACCTAAGTTCCAAGCGGTCAAGCTCCAGTCAGACTGCAAGACCGAGCGGTCTAGCCCTTTTTTCTTCTTTTTGTTATTAGCACCCCCTCTCTCTGCCTCGGCTCTCATGTATCTCGGGCAGCCTGTAATTTTTGGATCTGCCTGTTCGAGCAGCACCCGCATCTATAAATAGAGTGGTAGGGATACCTGAAAAGGAACTTGTGTACTTTGAGCCCCAGCTTACAACCTGTGTAAGAGGTCTCGAATTCTGTCACTTTTCTACCTCGGATCCTGCTCTATTTCTAGTCCCCCCTATTTTACCCTTCAGAGGTTTAGCCGAGTAGATTTTCTCTTCTCGTTTTTCCTCTTTCTCGTCTCTCGTCTTAAGTAACCTGCACTCCATAATTTCCCCCCAACCTTCTCTTAGTGTGAGTTTTGGAGGTACATTTTTGGTACCAACAATCCATATATGTTTTCTATTTATTTTAACGTTCTACAGATAAAACTCTCCTCACATTTTCAAACCCTTTCATACAAGTAAAAATCTCACATTTTCAAAACCCTTATTAATATTTTTTCCTGGAACCTTATTTTCAGTGTTCTTTCTCTCAATTGGTAACAACATTCTCAGCTTGCAACTACATTAATGCAGCTGAACTGAGGTTGCAGTCCTGTAGAAGAACAACATCCCAACTGAATTCCTCCAGCTGCGCTACAGTTGTACTGCATCTAAACTACAAGGCTGTAGTTCAGCTACAAGGGATGCAATTGTATGTTGCCAGGTACCACCACAACTAGGATGCACTCATGCAAGGGCTCTCTGTGGCCAGGTACCACCACATTGAAGTAGATGATAATGAAGTTCGCAAGAAGCTTATTCAAGATTATCAGGTGAAGCTACAGAGCGAAAGCTCACCGTGAAATTGCTAACCTAAGGAGAATTAGAAAACATTACCAGTGCATGGTTGTGAGAATACAATATCTATGATTTTTAGTCTTCAAAACAATATCTATTTGCATCATTTTTAATCTTTTGAACAACAAAATATGTTTTTTGTTAATTATGAAATGTTGATTCTGGGGAATTGGTTCAATTCCAGTTCATTTTTCTGTTCTATGTTCGGAATGCATGCCTCAAGTGAGAAATTGATAGTCCTCTTTATACACATCTCTTGGTGGTATTCGTCCATATGAAATAATGATTTATATAATGTCATCATTTTCAGATCCCTTTTGTATTTTTGCAATGAAAACTAGAATAAATTGCTGGCAAACAGCAGTTTTTGAGAATTTGGAGTCTTAAATACAGTAGTTTCTTGAAATTTCTTCTCGCAATCAAGAACTTATGTTGGCTTGATTTGGGTTTTGTTGTTCAGATTTATCTCCTGATGTGGTCTTCTTTCTCCACCTTTCACATGAAATTCTTTAACTCCAAACAATACATCTAATCCACTTCATCGAATCAGTTTCCTTATTAGGGATGCTCCTGCATTCTTGGAATCAGTTTCCTTTAGTTTTCTTATTCGTTGAACAAATCTAAGCCACTTGGAATCAACTCCAAACAATACAGCTAGCAACCAAAGCTAGACAAAACCAATGGTAGACATATCAAGTGTAAATATAACTTATAGATATAGTCCAAGTCTTAGAGCAATGCAGATGGTCTTTCAATTATGCATTTGGAACTTCAAGCGCTATGTTGACTAATTTATGTTTACTTTTGATTTTGAGGATATATTAAGCTTCCAACTGTAAAATTTCTATCACAAATTATTCATGTGAATTCTGCAGGTCGTTAGAGACTTCTAACAATTAGGTTTGTTTTTTTAACTGAATCTGATTGACTAATGCATTGTGGACATTCATGAAAAAATTTCATTCCTCAAAATTATTGCCTTAGTTTTGTATATGTAGTTCTCACCACGGTAATAACTTGACATTCATGATTTCATTTATAATTGTCATTGTTTCCCAACTACCACTTCATTCTCAAATTTTCTTCATAATTATAAAGATCCTTTATAATTTCATCTATTAAGACAGCTTTGCTTTTAGCAATCTATTAGACGGACGTCCATGTATTTAATGAAATACTTGCTGGAGATATGAGGATGCTCTGTATAGAAGAATAGCACTATGTATAGAAGAATAGCCAAATGTTGCCTCCCTTGCCGAATGTCATTACTGATGCGATTACGGCAAGTGCACCGGTCATATAAGTAATAAAATTGGGAGAGACTCCCCGAATATCGTTCTCAGAGGACTGCAAAGTGGGTTGTATGAATCCTTGTTAGGGAAACGCTTATATAGATTATTAAATACTTAATAAAGAGGGGGGTTTTGATGGTGGTTTTCCTAAGTTAGCAACAGAGAAAGAAAATGCGTGCCTTGAGCTCCGCTTCGCTTGTCGAGATGGAATGCAGGCTTTGATGTCGTGCTTCGGTGAGCGGGTGGACGAGAAGGCTAGCGGATGAGGGTCGTAGGCACCTCGTCGTGGAACACGCAACTAGCAATTGCTAGTGCGGAGCACTACAAAGCGGTGGAGTGGATGGCGGACTACGGCGCTCCTCAAATCTCATAAACCACGCAAGATCTCAAAAACATGAAATCATATTAACTAAAACACAGAGTTTATGAACATCATCCACAATAACAAACACATACAAGGAAAACTCTGAAGCAAAGCGCAGGGGAAAAGAGAAAACCGAAACTCTGAATCACGGTGAATCGTCTGGTCTCGCGTAGGAAGAAATTAAACAGATCGCTGAGATGAGCATTGCTCAAGATTGGGGTGCAGGACAAACTCCACCGAAATCCATCAATGTCGGTGACCATAAGCTCGCTCGGTCACATTCTCTCCACGACACTCGATTAGTTCAAGGAGTGAGTCAGTAGGACTTTAGGTTAGAGATGGGGCTTGGGTTACGGTGAGGTAAACAAAGATAAATATGGAGGAAGAGCACACCTAACCCAACATGAGCTTAAGGTAGAGCTACCCGCACGACTATAAATAAACAAGTGCTCCACACCCCCAGACTTGGACTTTTGCAACATAGGTGTGTGCACCGCCTACTCCCAATACCAATACTTACAAATTTTTCATTTTAACTTTTGCATAACAATCTTTTCTTTTCTCTTTTTTTTCTTTCTTTTCATTTTTCATTCTTCTTTTTCTTTCTTGTCTTTTTCAGCAAATTTTTCAATATACACACCCACAGTTCTACTATAAAAATTACCACATCAACACCTCAATAATGAAAGTAAAACAAAACTAAAGCTCGGATTTGGGAGTGCGACTAGGATCGGCTTTTAAGCTTTTGGTGAGAAAAAAGTGGAGCTGAATCAAGAGGAAGGGGTAGGCACAAAGGGGCTAGCAAGGGTAGACGATAGGCATGAAATAAAAAGTTCAACCGGGCCAAAATAATGGCCGTCATTCTCACGCACTAGAACTGTCCTATGCCAATGCTTCAAGAATCGCTTGGGGTAAGTTCTAGCCACTGAGAAAGATTATCCTTTCTCCCTACTCAAGCAATACGAGTCTAGCGATCGTTTACACACATCCCTATGCTACCATTTGATTCACACCGGATTCAGCACTTTTGAGTAGAATAAACAATTATTACCCAGATAGAAAAATTGCAAAACTATAAGCATAAAGAAAAACTTCTTCTACACACAATTCTATGCAAGACGTGAGTATGTGACTAGAGCACTACGGGAGTCAACATTTTACTTCGTCTTACGACCTGAGCCAGCACAATAATTTTCCAAATCCTACAAAAGAAATGAGCTAGACTCGTTACGCGCCTATGATTAAGTGCGCTCTCTAGTGGGTGATGTGGTGTGCTATGAGAATGAAAGATAAGACAATAATTTTATAACTTCTACATGTTGTGCTTGTGTGCACGTGCAAGTGGGTAACGAATACTACTCTCCCCAGACTTAAATCTAATCATCACAGATTGTAATACTAGGTTCATAAAAAGAATTGGGAGGAGGTTACCCCATGCTCAGAAATGAGCATACCGGAAGATTGGCATTAATCTTGAACTCGGCTTCAATGTGTCCACCATCAATGCCGCCACACCTGCAAAATGACATCTCCACACACGCAGAAACAAAAGTGATACAGCAAAATAGGGTCGTCTCCCATAAGCCCTTTTGTTTACCATCCTTAAGGTGGACCAAATACCTGTATTAAGCATAGTAGCCAAATAGTTCAAGCATAGTTCTTATCGATTGTTCAGAATACCATAAAATATAACACACAAACATAGACAAAGAGATACGATTAGGAAGAGAAGTGATCGCAGAAGCAAAAACCCGGAGAATTCATCACGATTCAGCTATAGGCTGATTTGTGACGATTCTCCCCAGCCACAAGAGATGGGAAGGAGGTGAAAGCTTTAGGGCTCAAGGGAGATTCCTCTCCCGTGCCCCTAACCTATTCCTTCTCATGCCGGAGGGCTGGAAAGCACGTTGCTTGTAATAATCCAACCTGCTTTAATCTCTCCACCATGGGAGAGCGCCATCGAGCAATAGGAGCTCGATCCAATTCATTGTGATGCAGTTTTGGAGCAGCCAATGGTATCATTTCCCCAGCCCCTATGGGTGATAGATCTGCCCAGCTAACCAGTTTTAAACGTTTACATTTATTATTAGCCTTAGTAGAGTTAATCGAAATGTTTTTATCCATGCCGGTTATTGTGACTTCAGACTTCGCGGCCTCGCAGCTCTTGTTCTCAGTTTCTTCTTCACTTCTCAGCTCCTTTTCCTCAGCATTCATTTCTTCTCCTTGCTTTTCCACATTTAAAATCAACCCATTCGCAGATTTATTAGTCATAACAAGTAAAAATATGATGTCATTGGTTGTCATGGATGGGTGAGTGGGATGTGTCACCTTGGGTGACAAGGTTACACATCCACTAGGAATGTGAATGTTGGCACCACTCTCCTTCAAGAATGGGGCACCCAAGATAGGAATGGAATTATTTTCCATGGGGCCCAAGACTTGGAAGTTTGTGATAACCGAAGTTCCATCTATGACTACCTCTACATCTCTAACTTCTCCTTCCGTCTCCACCACCATTCCATTGGCCAGGGTAAGTGACTTCCGATCATCTTTATTGATTTTTAAATTCAGATTTCCAATGTCTTGCAATGCAAGCATGTTGCGCGATGATCCGGTGTCATACAGAGTGGTTGTTTCAATGCTGTTATTTTATATTTCACAGTTAACTCGCCCTCATGCCCTTCATCCGCCTCGGTTATGCTCTTTCCTTGCTCACGGGGATTCTTCTCATTGTGCTAGGAAGAGCACCTTAAGTACGCTCGGAAAGCACTTGAGCCAATTGGCCCACTTGCATTTCCAATTTTCTTATCGAGGCCGATTGGTTGGCCATATTTGTTTGGGCCATATCAATGAACTTTTCCATCATCTCTTCCAAGGTACTTTTCCTTTGCATCGCATCACCTTGGGTATAACCCGGATGAGGCGGCCTAGGTTCGCTTCCGGATGCTTGAGCATCATATTGATGCTGGCCCGGTTGCCATCGTTGGCCTGCAGTGTTTTGATTCCAGGAAAAATTGGGGTGATTTCTCACACCCGAATTATACGTGTTAGAGAAAGGTGCATTGCGGTTTTGATTTTGGACAAAATTAACACTCTCTTCTAAATTGAAATTAGAGAGCTCGGAAGAGACTTCACCTGAGGGACATTCATCTGCATGATGTCCGGGGTTCCCGCACCCGAGACAAGAAATGGCCATCACTGGAGCGGATGAAGAGGCAGGCTTCTTCAGCAATGTGATGCTCTCAGCTTGTGCTCCAAAGGTGCATACTTCAAAAAGTCCTCTCACATTCCTTGGGGTGTTTCGTCCTGCAGTCCAGAATGAGCTATGAGTCGGGGTGTCTTATAGAATCCGCAGTGCTTCTTCAGGAGTGTGGTTTAGGAGGGTTCCACCGACAGCAGCATCAATCATAGCCTTATAGTTAGGCTCGATTGCAAAATAGAAGTTCTCCACCAAATTCCATGGTTGAAAATCCTTATGGGGGCATTTCCGCAGAAGGTCCATGAACCTTTCCCACGCTTATGCCAGGGTTTCCTGATCGTTTTGCCGAAAGGGTGCGATCTCCCTTCTCATGCTCACTATTTTATCAACTGGGTGGAACTTGGAGAGGAATTTTCCTTGCAGCGCATCCAAGGTGGTAGCTGTGCCCGGCGGAATTGTATGGAGCCATGCCTTCGCCTTGTCACGGAGGGAGAACGGGAATAATCTTAACTTCACCGTGTCATCCGCTATTCCGGTGTACCGAAACGTTTCGCAAATCTCTGAGAATTCTGCCAAGTGAAGATGGGGGTCTTCACTTTCCATCCCAGAAAACTGGACATTATTGCGGATAATGTTCAGGATCGCCGGCTTGATCTCGAACTAATTGTTCATGATAGCTAGGCCAAAGCTGGGATACACACTCCCCACAGTGGGAGTGGTATAATCCCGCATCGTTCTAGGCCTCTCCCGGGCCACCTCGTTCTCATCAGCAGCATGAACTGCAGCAGGTGCATTCTCACCCCCGAGGTTAATCTCATTCCTGTTGATGTTGAGATCTAGGGCCGCAGCAGCACAGCGACGTGCGTGTAACATCCTCTCAATTTCAGGGTCATACTCCAAGAACTCTTCAGGGCCTTGCCCCTGCATAAACTAACTTACACATACAAAGAAAAACACAAAAAGAAATCAAAAATAACTAAGAATCTTTATAGTAGCCTCCTGGAAGAAAAAATTCATAAAAGCGCTCGTAGTCTCCGGCAACGGCGCCAAAAACTTGATGCGATTATGGCAAGTGCACCGGTCGTACAAGTAATAAAATTGGGAGAGACTCCCCGAATATCGTTCTCAGAGGACTGCAAGTTGGGTTGTATAAATCCTTGTTAGGAAATGCTTATATAGATTCTTAAATACTTAATAAAGAGGGGGGTTTTGATAGTGGTTTTCCTAAGTTAGCAACAGAGAAAGAAAATGCGGGCCTAGAGCTCCGCTTCGCTTGTCGGGATGGAATGCAGGTCGCGATGTCGTGCTTCGGTGAGCGGGTGCACGAGAAGGCTAGCTGATGAGGGTCTTAGGCACCTCGTCGCGGAACACGCAACTAGCAATTGCTAGTGCGGAGCACTACAAAGCGGTGGGGTGGATGGCGGACTACGATGGTCCTCAAATCTCATAAACCACACAAGATCTCAAAAACATGAAATCATATTAACTAAAACACGGAGTTTATGAACATCATCCACAATAACAAACACATACAAGGAAAACTCTGAAGCAAAGCGCAGGGGAAAAGAGAAAACCGAAGCTCGAAGACTATGCTGAAGATTCTCGGCTGGAATCGTAGGGTTGTCAAGACTCGTTCGTGCTCGGTCTTCAGTTGCGTCCGGGGTCCAGAGGAGTTGTCACCTTCCTCTACTTTTACCCATCTTCTTCGTGGTCTAGCTCGAGGTAACTCTTGTTCGACACCTTAAATGCAGCGGAGATTTTTCGTCTATGGCGTTCTTGAGCTCAAAGATTATGGAGGAGGCCAAGGAGGGAGCTTTGGCAGAAGATTTGCAAGCCTATGGTTGTCGGAGCTCCTCCTAGGTCAAATGGTGGTGGAGAGGTGAAAGTGGGCGGAAAATGGTGTGCTAATGGAGCTTTTCCCGCTTGTCCCTGATTGCAGCAGAGTTCCTGCTTTAAATACTAATCGGTCAGAAATTTAGTCACTCACGGTCGAACGCACGACTGTGCGTTGCCCGTGCATTATTTAACGAATAAAAATGACTTGGGGAAGAAGCAGCAGCGCCCGTGCATTTTGCTCACGCACGGTCGAAGCCGCCCGTGCGTAAAAATGCACGACCAAATCCAGATTGGCCAAAAACCAGGCAAAACCGGCGATCGTGCATTTCCTTAGTGCACGGGCAAATGCCCATGCGTAAAAATGCACGAACAAACTCAGATCACCATTTTTCTACCCATATGAAGGCGCACGACCACAGCCGTCCGTGCGTCAAGAAAATGCACGACCGTGCGATATACACAATGATGATTTCTGGGGAAAAGGAGATGATCCAACCAAATGCAAGCACAGCAATCCAGCTGGGAATACACCCCCAGCACCAATCAAACATAGAAAAAGGATTGGGGAGCACCATGTGCTTACCCCCAATAACATGGAGCGCAAATGCACACCAAAACGGGCCTAAAAAGAGTACGAAGCACGTAAGTGCGCGTAAATGAGCATAAGAGAAATAGAAGCACTAATAGCTCGAAAATGACGTGCACGAGAGTGAAAAGTAGCCCGGATAAGTCCATAAAAATGTATATAAATGGGACTCATCAATTACCCATGACAAATCTTGACCCCACGACAAATGTTGCCCCCCACGATAAATGTTGCCCCTGACGATAAATGTTAAGGTCCACGCCAAATGTGGAGGCCCACGACAAATGTTGTCGCCCCAACTACCAATGTCGTCGGCCACGACCAATATCGCCGCACTCGTCGATTGTCGCCCCCTCTCGAATGTCGCTGCCCTCGTTGAATGTCTCTGCCCCAGTTGAATGTCACCGCCCACGCCAAATATCCCCTACCCCACTGAATGCCACCTCCCCCGCCAAATCTCGTCGCTTGATGAGTAATTTATATACTCATCTTTTAGTATTATTTTATTATAGTTTTAATATAAAATTATATAATTTATATGACTTTTCTCGTTTAAATGATTCCCGTTTTCAATTCTATGAGCTAACTTAAACTTATTTTATATTTTTCAAGTTTTTTTGACACTTTAAGCAAAATTTGCAAGTACACGCACAATGTCACGGGCGTGACCAATGGCGTAGCCTAAGATGTGTTCCAGACCCGCTGTTGCCACCCCGAGATCATTCCATGTAGATTAGCCAAATACACGCACCAGGTCACGAGCATGACCAGGGGCGTGACCCAGTGTCGCAGTCGCGACCCACCGTCAGCAGCTAGAATGCAATGCCATGTCATTTAAAGTTACACGCCCTCGGTCACGGGCATGACCGAGGGCGTGTAACAACAACTTTTCCCTATTTAAAGGCAGCTGCTCCAGATCCCAAGATATCAAATTTTCCACCCTTCTTGGGTCGAAACTCCTCTCCTCTGCCCCTTTTGGGGCAGAAATGCTTTTTCTTATTCTTGTATTTTCTTTTATTAGCTTAGATTTCAGTTTCACGTACTTTAATTTTATGCAATTAGTTTTAGATTTTATTTTCAGCAATTGTCCTTTCATTTCATGTAATACCCTCATTTTTTGTTTTCCCTTTTTAAGTAATGATAATTTAATTTTCCTTTATGCAATATCTCTTTGTCATTCCTTTCGCCTTCTTATTTTTATGTTAATTAGAATTATATTTAAATCTTGAAAGTTGCAAGCACTGAATGAAAGTTGTCTTTCTCCTTATTATCTCTCACTTCCTCCTTCGATTTATTCTCGAATAATAACGTATCACGTTCATATATTGATTGTGAATTTCGATATTTGTTTTCGAACTCTGGTAGACGAACCAGCTTGTGAGTATGAATCGATCACTCAGGAAAAAAAGAGTTGCACACAACCCTCGAGAGAGGATGACGTAAATCTTCTGAATATGTGTCAAATCCTATAGCGGGATTCACCTCATTAAAGCGAGTTTTAGGGGTTTCGATTAAAGAATGAGAGTTCGGTCGATCAACCTATTCTCAAGTGGGTGAATCCTCGACCCAAGGTGCGTTCATAGTCTGGGAATCTCCACGGTCAAGGATTGGATTAGAAGTTCAAATTTATCTTCTCTAATTTTCATTCGAAGTGCGCTTTTCTTCAAGATAGTTTTGTTTTCCTTATTTCTTTATTTTGATTTTAATTATAATTTATCTCCCAAAATTATATTTGATAAGATAATAGTTTGTTTTCCCAAAGTAAAAGTACTCGACAGACCCGAGTCTAATATGACCTTGATATGTTTTTCATATCCTATGCTATAAACGATAGGTACGCTTGCCTATCCGTTTATAAAATTAATCCTAAATTTTACGCATCAAGTTTTCGCAAAAAATTTGATGTGCTAAAATCTATATCCGCAAACGATAACGGCGAGTGCACCATATCGAAAGTAGTATAGGATTATAAAAACCAAGACCGTATTAGACTCGGGGTGGTTGAATACTTTTACATCAAGAAAATCTTTATTGTTCTATCAATAAAACTTTGCATTGGTTTTGCAAAGGGGAAATTAAAATAGTGACTAAACGATGAGTTAAAATACTAGCACTCGATCTTCGTATCACTGCGGAATAATAATAGAAGAAATAAGAACTCTAATTCTCTTAAGAAATTTACTTCTACCGTGGAGGTTCCTGAATTATAAATGCACATCTCTCGAGGTTACGTTCAGCTAACTTTAGGTTGATTAACCAAACTCTCGTTCTATAATTGAAACCCCTAAAACTCGCTTTATCATGGTGAACCCCTCTATTGGATTTGACTCCAATCCAGGAGATTTATTTCATCCTTTCTCAAGGGTTGCAATCAACTCTCTTTATCCTTAAGTGATTGATTCGAATTATAAACCTCTCGACTACTAAATTATGAAAACATGAATGAGAATTATATATCAAAAATATAATCTCACTTAAATAAAATTAAGGATAAATCTTAAGCATTTCAAAGAAGAGAATAAGAAAATCTAAATTAATTCATGACGAGTATTATTCCTTGGATAATCTCGATCGAGTACTAATAGAGATTTAGCTACTCATGAAGATGGAGGAATCGATAAAAATAAAAGAGTACATAATGAAATTGAGAATTGGATAAGAAAGAGAAAAGAACTATTTTATTGATTTCAAAAGAAAAGGATTACAAGCTATTGAAATGAAAACTATAAACTATTGAATTGAAAGTACAATTGTAAGAAGAGAAGAGAACTAAAAGAACTACTAAAAACATGTAAACAGTACATGAAACAAAGAAATAAACTCCAAAAATTTGTCCTCCTGAGTTGTAGAGGAGATGTATTTAAATAGGCTGAAATTTGAGGTTACACGCCCTTGGTCATCGCCCCCTCCAAATCTCATCTCCCCACTGAATCTCACCGCCCACGATAAATGTTACCCCTAAGACAAATGTCCGCACCCACGAAAAATGTTCCCCCCCACAACAAATGTCGCCGCCCACGACAAATGTCATCACCCCAACGACCAATGTCGTCGAGCATGACCAAATTCACCACCCCATCAAATATCTCCGCCCCCATCGAATGTCACCTCCCCTGTCAAACGTTGCTGCCCCCAATGAATGTCCCCTCCCCCGCTGAATGTCCCCTCCCCTGCCGAATATTTCCCCCGTGACAAATGTTGACGCCCACGCAAATGTTTCCCCTACGACAAATGTTGCCGCCCATGACAAATGTCGCCGCCCACGACCAATGTCGTCACCACGCATGGGTTCCCCTGTGCATGACTTCTCATATATATATATATATATATATATATATATATATATATACGAGTGACAGTGCACGGGGGGCCCCCCGTGCCCCGCGCGACAGTACTTCGCCGGCCCCGGCGGGCTTCGCCCGGCCCCGGCGGGCTTCGCCCGCCCCCGCCTTCACTCGCCCCCGCCGCGCTTCGCCCTTCCTCATGACAGGTTTCACCCGTCCAAGGCACGCACCAAGTTTTATTTATTTATTTTTCCTTTTTCTTTTTTCATTTTTTTAGAAAATTTTACAAATATAAAATTCTTATTTTATTTTAAAAAATTTGTATTCATATATATAATAAAAATTTTATATTAATATAGTATATCTATATATATATATATTATATTTGTATTCATATAATATTATTTATATATATATATAGATTATATATTATATATAAAAATTCAGCTTTTTTTTTATAAGACCTGCACTGTTCACCTCCGCCGAAACCCGACTCCCTCCGCCGCCGCCAGCAGAGACGCCGCCGGCATGACCGGAACCCGCCGGCAGGTTCGCCGGACCCCGGCGAATCTGCCGGGGTTAGTCTGGCGGCGCTCCGGCAGGGCCACCGCCGGCGGTGGCCCTGACCGTGAGGCCCAGATCTGAGCCTCACGGTCAGGGCCACCGCCGGCGGTGGCCCTGCCGGAGCGCCGCCGGACTAACCCCGGCAGATTCGCCGGGGTCCGGCGAACTCGGCGGTGGCCTCCAGTCAGGCAGGAGGCGGCTCCGGCGGCGGCGGGGAAGGGCAACGGGAGGGGGTCCGGCGGGTATCGGGGTTCGATGGGTTCTGGGAGTTTAGTTTTTTTTTTAGTTTGGCTATTCGCAGTCCTAATGTTTAGGTTTTTAGTTATTTGCAGCCCATATCGTGTAGATCCAACGGCTGAGATTCAATCCTTGGTCATAATTTGGCTTCAAAAGGTCTCAAATGTATTCCTTTATATAATATAGATATATCATTCAGATTCTCAAGGATTCAAATACAATTTAAGGGTGAGTGCTCGTATATGCAAATTCTTGTTTTGACTTTGATGAATTAACTAGAAGTCGCACCAACTATATAAATGCATTAAACTAGATCTCTGTGTATACAATCTAAGAAGTTTATAAGTTTATTTCAGTATTCAGGAATTCAAATTGGGTTTGTTTTATACTCATACTCGCATATTAAAGTCGCACCAGCTATGCGATTATATTAAGTTAGATCTCTGTGTATACAATCCAAGTTATCAACTTGAGTTTATATGTTTATTTTGATATTCTGGAATTCATATTGGAGTAATCCAGTACTCATATCCGTGTATTCATATTCTGGTTTCACGATTTATGAATTGATTAGAGGTTGAGTCAGCAATTCGATCATATTAAGATGAATTATTGTGTATACTATCAGAATCACCAACGGGAGTCTAAATAAATATTTCAATTTTCCATAATTAATATTAGGGTAACCACATACACATATACGCATGCTTATATGGGTAAGTGATCAGGAAATTGCACTGATGCTATAGTTTAATCAGCTCTTCATTTCCAAGATTTCACTAGAGTCGTCAGAAGAGTGGCAGCGGGTGAGAGATTCACGAATTTCATCCTGGATTTTGAAATTATTGGGAATTGTCTCAACATGTACTCGCACAATTGAAAAGGTAGATTATGGAGAATTCCATTGACACAGAGCATCAACATTTTAGTTCCTGCAGAACCATAATAAATTTCAGAAAAGTTGATTGAGACGTTCAAAACAATCGAAGAGAATAAAACTCACGCAATTTACTCTCACAAGTAGTACAGATGCAAGCAAGTTTTCATATTTCTAAAAAAGTTAACTACTGCAAAAGGATGAGTAAGAACTTGGTATTCTCCTATAACAAAGAGACAAAATTCTCCTGGGAAAAAGCAAGCTCACCATAAACTCAGAAATATTTCTCATATTATTTTTCAAAAGAATATGGATTTATCATTTGTTCACTAACAAATATAGTAAGAATTATGGTAAAACATTCAGCAGTCAAAAACAAAGTAAGACGTTCTTTATTCAACTTAAGAAGCATTACATGATAACTCACTTATACAAAGGCAGAGTGAGTACTTACTGTTGGATCTATAGGCAGAGCGAGCCCTTAAAGGGGGAGGGTGAATAAGGGTTTTAAAACTGTTAATATATTTTGAAATACTTGAAAAGCTAAGCGATCAAAATAGAGAGAAATCAAACAAATCAAGTGAAATAAAATAGCGACATGATTTTATTAATATGAAATATAAGATTACAAAACTTGATTTCTTATGATGCTAGAAATTGAAGGTGAATAGTAAAAATTATTTTTTTATTTTCTATCCCGACTCATATCCCCATGAACCGATGGCTTTAGCCTATCCTTCCTGGATATGGCCTCAAGCCGCTCTAGCCAATCCTTCCCCGGCTATGGCCTCGAGCACCCCCTAGACCTACTCGCCAACACATGGCGAATTTACTGCACGATTATGAAAGAGTAATGAAACAATAACAATATAAAAACTCACTATGTTGATCTCTTGAAGAAGTAGACGAAGTCCCACAGAGTATGATCGTAGTCGATGCGGTCTTTTGTCATGATGATGAAGCATGTTGAAATATTATCCATGGATCTCCTTAAGCCCTCATGGATTGGTGGGAGTATCTCTCTGAACCTTTCTCTATATGATGCGGCACAAAGCTCTAGAATTTAGGGGTGGGAGAGGATGAGGAATACGGAGCCAAGGGGTCCTTTTTATAGCCTTGGAGATAGCATCTGCGCTAGCTCTACCGTTGGCACTATCCCTATTTAGGCAATATTATGCGTGTTCGTATCTTTCATTCCAAGGAAACCTTGCCAAAATTCCTCTTGTGCTCCGCACTACCGCCTGCGCTAGCCGCTACCGCCCGGAGCTATTGCCTTCTAAACATGCCTCCCAAAATTGCTATAATCAGAGCTAGCGCCCGCACTAGTGGCTACTGTCGGCGCTAGTGACCATGCTGGAATTTTGGCTTCAAACTTGGGGGAAACCTTCTTATGTTATCCTTGAGTCATGTGGCTTTGTTTCCTGCACACTTAAACACACAAGATCAAATACCCATAGGATTTGTTATTCTCAAACCTAGGAGATGCGGAAGACCACGTTTCAACAAACTCCCCCTTTTGATAATAACAAATCTATTAATGATAAATCAGAGAATTAATACATATAGCATGATGAAATCTACTTGCGTGTGTATGAGAGATGACTTAGGATAATTCTCGATTTTACTACTTAGAATTGCTCCCCCTATGTGAATGCTCCCCTTATACGTAAGATATCTTCTTAAGACTTAATCATGTTAGTTCTTTCCCATTTGATAGCATTTTTTATTTATCATGTTAGTTCTCCCCCTTTTGTTATTAGCAAAAGTGGGGTAAGGAAGCAATAAGCATAAAAAGTGGATTTTTTGATTAGAAGATAAGGCATGATCGAGCTTATAAAGGACTAAAATGATAAGGAGTTTTTAGCATAAGAAAGATTTTCAAAAAGATCAGAGTTTTTAGCATAAAATAATTTCTCTGAAATAGATCAGAGTTTTTATAGAAAGTATGCTTGCTAGAATAACTTAAAATAACATTTACCAAGCAAGTCTACCATTTGTTGAAGAAAAGGAATTTGAGCTTCAAGTGATGGTAAGACTTGAAATAAGCATGAAAGCGCAAGGTAAAAGTTATTAGATAATTTTGTGGAAGACTTATAGAAATACAAGAAACATCTTTTTGTGAGCATGAAAATCATAAGAGTAAATATGAGTTTAAGTCCAAACATAAGAAGATGTTTTGAAGTTCAAAATTTTAAGAGTTATAACATAAGCGGAAAGGTTTAAGTGTTATAGCATAAGCGGAAAGGCTATAAAATTGTTTATCCAAAGAAAAACATCTTTTTGGAAGTTCAAAGATCATAATTGAAATAAGAGATTTATGCAGTAAAAGTGATGTTATTTGGATAAAACCAATCTTATATAAGCATCTAAGTTTAAGATAATATTTTTAAGAAATAATTTTTCGTAAGCAAGTAAGATTTTCAATAAAGTTTTCATGACAGTAAACAAGGAGTTCTATTTTTCAAAAACTACTAAGGCAAGCATGATTGTACATATTCTAGAAGATAGTAACTACAATGTTATTAATTTGCATTTCAAGTTAAGAAAACATTATAGAGATTATGCATTGCAATCTAGTGTGTTTACTAAAGCTTTCTAGAGAATTTATGTAAAGAAGCATTTGAGTCCAATTCTCATGAGTAGAAGCTTTATGAGAGATAATGATGTGTATAAAAAGTGTTTTGATAAAAGTATACAAGTGATATAATCCAAAACACATGACTTATATAGTGAAGTAGAAACATTATTAAGAATACAATCTTTTTAACTACTTCTACACATCCATTCTGGATTTGATACAAAGCACATAAAAAGTACAACAACCAAGGTGCTTCACCCACATAATGCTCATTAAGACTTATCAGGTAGCAAAGTAGTGCTTGGGGGATCAGATATTTTTTTTCAAAAAGAGTCTTTTTTGTGATCATGTGTACAAAATAGAAGTGTATTAAAGTAGTTTGCACACGAGACTTTACAATTCTTTCCAAGGTGCTCAACCTCACAATGCTTATGAAGACTTATCAGGAGGTTCAAGTAGTGCTTGGTGGAGTTATCTTTGTCATTTTATTATTGATTTTTTTAGCAAGACAAAGTTCTCCGAATTCACTTGTTTTTGCAAACACTTATAATTTTGTAATTTCACTTCTATATGTGCAACAAAGTTTTGAATAATGTGTAGGTAATAGAGATAAACATCTTAATATTGTAAGCTACTACACTACACAATCATGTAGGGTTAAGAATTATCGGCACATGTAGTCTACCAAAAGTGTGAGTGTAAAGAGATCATTATCAAACATAACACATTACTCATACTTAGAGGCATAGAAACGCAATCCTACACAATTCACTATAGACTTTTTCATTGCGCATAACAAGATTAAAATCTAAGCATGACAAGCCAAAACAATGTTTAGAAAACTTGAGATTTTATATTAAACATGTTTAGCCAAATCTAAAAGAATATGCTTTGTCATTTTTGTCAAAGTGATGAAACATAGAAATCTTATTTTTTTAATAAAGCCCAAAAATAAGCAAAATATATTTTTGTGTTTTGAAATTTTATATTTTGATTTTTAAAATATCACATAGTGGCATAAAGATAAAAATAGAAGTACATACAAGAACATATTTTTATTGATTTTTCAAAATTTTAAAAATACAGAAAATTGGACACTCGAGCTAGCGACGACGCTAGCGCTAGCGCGAGCGACAGTGAGAAAAATATTGAGATTTTGAAAATTTTGTTTTTTTTATTTTGATGAAGTGTCCAAAGATTAGTTTCATGCAGAAATTTCATAATTTTTGGAGATGTCTAGATAATGCAAATTGCATGAAACATTTGCATTTTCTTATATGACTAAACATCGCATGAGATATATTTTCTTAAATCTTCATTTTGATTTTTCTAAGGCTTGTGTTTATCAAAATAATATAACCTGTAAACAACAGGAAATGTAAACACAAGAAGACGTGATTGAACAAATCAAATATGCATGATTTTAGTGATTAAAAAATAATGTTCATGCATAAAAATAGGTATACCCATAGATAAAAAAATACCCAGACTATATGTCTACACCCTAGCCCCGTACTAAGTGGCGGATGGGCATGAGGAGCTGTACACATGTCGTAGGTTGGGGTGTTAGTCTCATATGCATACACTAGAGAATGCTCAACCTAGCACTCTTTCCCCCTAGTGCCTCGCAAGGCCCCACTGGAACCCTCCCCGGTTAAGGACAAGACATGACTTAGAGGTTAGGTCTCTAATGCATCCAATCCTATGCCCGCGCTATTATGAGACATATAATATTGGTAGATGATCATGGGCATACAAAGCATTATATGTTTAAGAATGATTAATAAATTATGAGTTTGTTTGAATTTTAGAATGATAATATAAAACCTCATAGATATCATGAATTCTATGTTCCAAATTTTCTATTTTTATATTAAACATATGTTAAAATTCCAGAGAAGAAAGGATTGAAGACAACAACGGAAGACTTCAATTCAATTTCACAATAGTTAACCAGTGACAATGAAGGCAAGAGAGTAATAATTGAATACTATCTTATTACAATGCGTTGCATACATGTCGAGACATGATTTATAAGAGCAAACATAGATGAGAACAAGCAACACAAAAGTCTGGCGGTTAGCAAGCTGAGATCGCCCGAACTTAGCAAGGTCATCGGTTTCCCTGAGACCGTGCAAACAGAACAGGTTGACGATCTGTGAACTGCCAGACCGCTGAAAGCTCAGACCGCACGAACTACCCTTTATTGCAACTGCTGAAAAACAAACTTGTTCGCATTTCATGATTGCCCAGACCGCACGGTCTCAAGATCACAGAAGTATCACGTGAACACTTGATGAAGAACTGCTCATTATTGTAAGACCGCACTCAAGACCGCCTGACCGCTTAAGGTCGCCTGATCAACTAAGCCTGCTGCAAACAGATCTAAGAACCTCCAAACACAGTTCACCCAGACAGACCGCTGGCGAGCTGGTTTATTCAAAGATGGAAAGATATGAAGAATATTGATGGAGACCGTTGGACGCTATCCTGCGAACACAACAAACCGATCAATAAACTTCAAACCGAGCGACCTCAATGTTGAGACCAGCACAATCAATCCACACTAGGTTCTTACAGTTCTTGCGTTATGAATGGCTACCCATGGCCCTCTATTTATAGCCAAATGAATGGATGTAGTCACCTCCACAGAGGGATATGGTCACCTTCCTTATTGAAGCATGCGGTCTCAAGTACCAGACCGCGCGGTCACAATAAGACCTTTTATTTACTTAAGCAACTGTCCAATAATGACATCACACTTATTTCAAACCGGCAGACCGCTCGGTCTCTTACAGGAGAAGAATCATATGAGCATCTGACCAGATCAAGAATAGACCGCCATAACCAGGCTCATACAACTCGTACGGTCTCCCATAAGATCGGAACCACAGCAGACTGCAAGAGCGATCTCAAGCAGACCGAAGTACAAGACCGTTGAAGCGACCTCCAATACTAGACTGCCCGGTCTCTACCAGAACAGGAATTCTTGAGCATAACCGGCAAACCAACACAGGCCGCCAACACCAAAGACGCGTGATCTCAACAGCCAGATCCCCGCACCGAGCTCGCGCGGTCTCTGCAGTCTCCAATATCAGACCACCCGGATAGTCTACTTCCACTTCAAAAATTTAACAACATATGATAATTAACATTGCATGACAATATCACGATAACTAATAATATTCATTAAGATACAATGTTAGTATGATAATACATTCATTCTTTTATGATTTTATTTTTATTCACGAATTATGAATATATATTTTTCTAAAAAATAATGATAGTTTTCTTTTTTGACTATTGCATGAGTCTATAATTAATTTGATCTTTGCTAGACTTTAGTTGGACTTAGCAATTTATAGTGGATCTTGGACTTCCCGAGGTCTACCCTGTGAAGGGTTCGCACCGGTACTAGGAGATGTTATGGGGTGACATCCCAAATCCCCCTTTCTCAAGGTATTTAAGTATTATTGGTTGCTACCCATACTTAATATTTAAAATTTATAGACTCAAAATTTTTGAAAGAGAAAAAATGAAGTTCATGATTTTATTAATTTAGATAAATATCTCATAACAATTTTAGAATTTGATTTATATGAATAATATAAGATATTTTTAGGCAATGAATATAAGAAAGATAGATAGGTCACCAAAATAAAATATGACTTTGAATTTTGATCAATTTGATAAACTTATTAAGCTTTTAAGAGATAAAATCATATTTCCAGTAATAGATAAGGTGACCATGAATTGATAGCTTACAAAATAAGAAAACAAAAAGAAAAAAGAAAAAGACAATAAAGCATATCATGAAGTAGAAATATGTATATTTCATTTTGAAAAGATTCTTCTTCATGCATTTGATGATACCTAATGAATAAAAGTTTTAGGTATCCAAAGGGGACCAAGTGTGGTGGTTCCCTTGGGTACCCAAATATAATGTGTTGGTTTTAGGGAGATAGTGATGAATGGGTCCTTTCATGTGGGGTTAATGTTTCATTTTTAATTTTGGGTCTTCACTCATACCTTGGCTTAATGTTATTCTTATGTATCAAATTTCCATTGTGATTATCTCTATCTTGAAGATTATGATTGTAATGATTATTGAAAGCATCGTTCATAGGAAAGTTGTGTAATTTTAATTTTAAGTTGGGAGAAACATGATTTTGTAAATAATGGTGATTTTGATTTTGATTTACAAATACTTTGTGTTTCTTAATCCCATTATTAGGCTTAGTTAAGATATTCACATTCAGCATGCTTTTGGATATTGCTTAATATTGTGAATTTGTGTGTTGTGAATTTTTATTCATAATTTTCATAAGGAAGTTGATTTTTTATTTTAATTCATCATTCTTGATCTTAAGATTATGCCTAGCTTTATTATTAGTCATTTTTAGTATATGGAAAGTAGAGATAGAAGTTATCACACAAGAAGAAGAATTAGACTTTCTTACATCGCTATCGAAAGAGGCAAGATGTGAACATGAAGTTCCTTTGCCGTCTTCTAGGTCTTGCTCCTTTATAGATGAATTATCATCTTCTCTTGATGAATTGCTCCATTTGTCTATGTCAATTTCCATGATTTCAAAGGTTTTGCTACGAGAGAGATCTCCTTGAATAATGGTGGATGCTTGTATGACCTTCTCCTCTAGTGTTTGTTCCATACCTGTGAGAGGAAAATCATACATTTCTTCAAAAAAATTTCATACTTTGTATGCACTAGTAAAATACTATATTAATTTGAAAATATCTTGAGATAAAGCACAAAAAATACTATTCAAAGCTTTTGCGTTTAGGTGACATTCTTTTTTATTTGATCCATTTGCTGGTCTTATTATTGTTATATTCCATGCTTCGATATCTAAAGTGTTAATAAATTTTTCCACTAAAAATTTCCACCCTTTATAATTTCTCCCTTCGAATAAAGGTGGTGCAAGAGATTTTTCTTCATCATAAAAATTTACCCATTAAAAGAAGCGAGATCATGAGACGCCATTATTCCCGATTGTTAGACCATTTGGTATAACCTAGCTTTGATACCACTTGTTAGATCTGTAGGCGCCCTTAGAGGGGGGGTGAATAAGGGTTTTAAAACTTTAATATATTTTGAAATACTTGAAAAGCTAAGAGACCAAAATAGAGAGAAATCAAACAAATCAAGTGAAATAAAATAGAGACATGATTTTATTAATATGAAATATTGGATTACAAAACATGATTTCTTATGACGCTAGAAATCGAAGGAGATATGTAAAAAGTTATTTTCATTTTCTATCCTGACTCATATCCCCACGAACTGGTGTATTTAGCCTATCCTTCCCGGATAAGGCCTCGAGCCGCTCTAGCCAATCCTTCCCAGGGTATGGCCTTGAGCACCCCATAGATCTACACCTTAGACCTAGTCTCTAACACGAGGCGAATTTCTGCCCAAAGTCCTACCGAGACCTAGTCGCCAAAATGAGGAGAATTTACTACACGAGTGCGCAAGATTAATGAAACATTAATAATATAAAAACTCCCTATGTGAATCTCTTGAAGAAGTAGACTAAGTCCCACAGAGTATGATCGTAGTCAATGCGGTCTTTCATCATGATGATGAAGCATGTTGAAATCTTCTCCACGGATATCCTTAAGCCCTCATGGATTTGTGGGAGTATCTCTATGAACCTTCCTCTATATGATATGGCACGAAGCTCTGGAATTTAGGGTTGGGAGATGATGAAGAATACGGAGCCAAGGGGTTCTTTTTATAGCCTTGGAGCTAGCGCTACCACCGGCGTTATCCCTGTTTAGGCAATATTATGTGTGTGCGTATCTTTCATTCCAAGGAAACCTTACCGAAATTCCTCTTGTACTCCGCGCTAGCCGCTACCGCCCGGTGATATCGCCTTCTAATCTTGCCTCCTGAAATTTTTATAATCAGAGTTAGCGCCTGCGCTAGTGGATACCGCCGGCGCTAGTGACCATGCTGGAATTTTGGCTTCAAACTTGGGGGCAACCTTCTTATGTTATCCTTGAGTCATATGGCTTTTTTCCTGCACACTTAAACACATAAGATCAAATACCCATAGGATTTGTTATTCTCAATCCTAGGAGATGCGGAAGACCATGTTCTAACACTTACATCAGAAAGTGGAAACAAAAACAAAAACTTAAATCAGATAAAATCCATCTCGCAATAGTTAATAGTGTAAGAACCACTTCCTGGATGCTAAAACAATGGATCATAGATTGATGCCATGACAATGGATGGGAGTCGTAGCCACCTGGGAAGTGGGAGAACACCTTAGATGGATGAGACTCATTGCCACTATACTGGCGCGAGTACCCCTTAGAGGACTCTCGGATTTCCATAAAATAGAAATCCAGGCTAGAAGTAGATGAACCCTCACAAAGTTTTGTGTTGAAGTCACTCTAAACCCCAAACTCTAAACCCTGACTTCCTAAGGAAAAGAATTTTCTTCCACGTCTTCAAGCTCACGCCGAAGAGGTAATCTTGCATCAAGTACGCATAGTCACCCCGGGAACAAGGAAAGAACTCCATCACAAAAGAAGATGAATAATACTTTGGTAGCCGGAGACTCCCCTTATTTATAGTGAAAAATCATTAAAAACCTCAACTAATAAACATTGATGATGCACTAGCTAAATTAAATGCAAGTAAAGGATGCAAGACCCCGCATGGATATACTCGAGTTGGCAAACTGTAATTGTTTTGGAATCAAATATACCATCATAAGGGGAATTCACTTACGTATCCGTCGGCGATCGAGAACAAAGATTTGTTTCACAACCTAAATAAGCAAGCGGAGGCATAATAACCAAAGATGTATAAAAAGCTGTAAGGAAAGTATGAAAAATAAAGGAGCTTATATTAGGCGAGAATGTTCGAGTATCATAAGTACAAAAGTAACTCGAAGATTACAAAATAAGACAGGAGTTCTACTGTATATAAAAAGTGAAGAGAATTATTATTGATTATTGTCAGAAGAACTTGAACTAGTTGATCCTGGGTCGCTAAGAAGGCGGATGTTCCTCTAGAATCCTCATCCAAAGTTTCAGACTCAGATTCTCGCATTTCCTCTGGTATAATAGCGTTGAAAGTAGAGTTGGATAATTGATATCTGCGAATTCTTCCATTATCATTTCTCCTTCTTTCAACTTTAAAAATACTTCCTCCACAACAAGTTTAGAAACCCGACACATCTAAAAAAATACTCTGGGTTATCCATGCGAAATTGCCTTTTCAAGCTCGCGTTCTTTCTCGTCAAATTCATACATCTCTTCTCCAAATTTGCCTTCTCTTTCTTCAAAACCTATCAGAATAAAGTGTTCACGAATAAGAAGATAAGTTGTTCAAAGAGTAAAAATTATAATACTCACATTAACTTACGACTCCAACTTCAAATATTTTTCATGCATATTGTCAACAACTTCAATAGATTAGAACAACTGAAGACAAGCGAAGTGACTGCCCATAATTGCTTACATGTTGAATCTCGTAATGTGAGCTAGCAGATCCGCAAAGCCCACCCTTCTCATCTGGCCCAAATGAAATATGGTGGCGAATACTTTTTCGAATTCAAATAAATCATCAGAATTCGAGAAATCCACCAGATGAGAGTTGATGGAAAAGCTCTGCAAATCTTCATCAAAGATGGCAAGTGGATCTCCAACCACATCTATGAGACCGGCCACTGCATTAGGGAAAGGATGATTTGATTGAGTTCTGAAGCAACTCACTCCTTTGTCTCTGCTCAAACTTCCCGCGGGACACTTACTCCTTTTTTGAAACACTAGGTGGGACACCTTTATCCAAGATCTTACCTTTTTGCCTCTTTACAACATATTGTTGTCGCCTCTCGAGAGACTCTTGTGTTGTTGTCTGGTAGTTGGGTCATTATTTGGGTCGAGATATCCCAATGGGTGATATAAGTCATTTTTCGACAGACAAAGGTCACATGTACCGAGAAAATAATGAGGAATGATTCTTATAGAATCCAATTAGGCGAGAACGTAAAAACTATAATCGCTTACCAAAACCAGGACCAAGGCCCGCAGACTCTTCAATCTTCTCTGGGTAGTAAATCATATGTAATGGATTACTCGCAATGAGATCTGTCACCTCTAACTCCACTACTGTCAATTACGGCGCATCTCGCGCTTAGGGCAAAACCACCTAGGTGCCGAGATCGCCTGATAATACCATACAAATTTGCATCCAGTGATGCGCCTAATTCGGGAGGCTGATTGCTCGCACCCACGCGCCAACAAACAAGGTCATGCCATCTTTTGTTGATCTCAAAGTGAATGAGTTTATAAATACTCTCATGTTAAATGGAACTCGCTCTAAGCAAAATTAAATGACAAAGGATGCAAGTATCAGATAGGAAACAGGAACGATCTGACTCAGAACCACCCCATATTGCTCGAGTATGGTGGAGAATTCAGGTCAAAGGGGAAATCTAAGAACAAAATGCACTGATTGAAAAGGAACCGCAATCGCCCCTTCAACAACTTTATTAATTCGCTTACTAGGGGCAGGAAGCTGAAAGATTATCCCTGGAGGAAGCGGAAATGATTTGTTGCTTCCTGTGAATTTGGCAAGGTAAACTCGGGCAGACCAGAAGGTCTTGCATGCATGAAAATGATCATCCATTTGCTCCCTTGAGGTCTTCTGGGGTGGATCATTCTCATAACGTGACTTCCTCTTTTCAGCAATTACATGGTACTTGAAAAATTAAGGTAAACAAAAAAATGATCTTGTTATCAGAAGGCAACTCCTATTTATTAGAGAAAATGCATCAAAAGTCGAAATGCCGTAACATGATCTTCAAGACCTAACAACTAAATGCATGAGTACAAGATAAAATGTCACATCAATTTGCACATCAATCACCAAGCTAGGCACTCGCATAATGCACAACTAAAAGTATAAAATGGTAATAAAATTCATAAAAAACAACTATGAAAATAAATTGCATATAACCACAACAAAGGGAAAATATAATGTCAGATTTATTACAGAACCAGCAAGTTTTAAAAGTCACTCACATGACAACTTCTTTATTCCAAAATTTGTTACGATCTCGCTTAACTCCAAAACTGCAACGTCCATCTGGGCTTTGTAATAGTGGTATCGAGCTATTATAGCATGGATCTTCGCCTTGCCCTTATCCAGGCAAGTTTTCTCTATCATTGGACCACCCCTAGTCAGTTATGGTGTACTCACGTCTGGCGCAATTTTTACCTTCTTCTTCTCTTCCTTCATTCTCTCTGCCATGCTTGACAAACTCGCCCTGGTTTCCTCCATGCGCTTATCAGAAAGCCTCTTCAGCTCAGCCACATCTGAGTGTTCCCATTCCAAACTTTGAAGTTGCCTCCAAAGCGAATCATTGTCGTGTAGTACTCTTTGGTACTCTGTAACATCCCAACGCGAGCTAGACCCCTCGAACGACATGAGTCACTTGTAGATGCTTGGGCTAGGTAGGAGTCTGGAGATCCTATTGGTGCCAGGGATGTGCCCTGATCTCCAGGGGTGTGTGTACTCCTCCTTTGTTGAAGTTAAGAAGCAAATGGCAAGAAATGGGTAGCGTAGAGCTACCGCCGGCGGTAGAGGCCAAATCAATGCTGGTGACCTTTTACTTGGTGAGTGGCCTAATTACCTAAATCTAATATAATGGAGGAATTAAAAGTTAATAAACAGCTGGCACAAGCCTTGGAAGTTGAAATTTCATTAAAGGCTCTTTAATGCTCTCTCTCTCTCTCTCTCTCTTCATTTTTCTCTTAAGCATGAGTGGGCTGAAATCTATTAATGAGATGACTATTCATCTTCTTCTTCCTCGTTCTTCTTCTTCTCCTCCTTCTTTTTCTTCATCTTTTCCCTTACACCTCAAGGCTTTAGCTTAGTGTTCTTGAAGGAGCAAGCTTGGAGAAGGATTTGGAGCTTGGCCGACCACCACCATGACGCCATGAAGATGATCCCCAACCATGGACGAACAAATAAGGTGACTTCCGACCCCTCTCCCTTGGTGCTAGATCGTAGAGAAATTAGGAGAGGTGTTGAGCTCAAAAGAGTTTGGCTTGTGAGCTAATGGAGATTCTTAGGAAAGGACCACACCAGATATTTCATCGTAGGGCACCGATTTCCACGAAAGTTCCTTCAATCATTTCTTCTCTCCAAAAGGAAGGGATAAGATTTGATTTCGTGAAAATCTAAGGTCATATGAGGGAGTATTGGGGGAGAGAATGAGTAATGCCCTAATTTCTAAATTGGGGAAGATGATGAATAGTTAGGTTAAAAGAGGATCTTAAGGATAAATATTGACAAAAATCATATTGATTACATTCACGTGAATAGAAATGAAGTTCCAACCATTAGTAAAGAGAGGAATCTGTAAGTGTTTTGGAGCTGGGCTGCTAGGGAAGAATAGTTGGGGGTGATTGGCAAGGATCTACTTCCTGTTAGCTAGCGCCCGGCGGTAATGCTACCGTCGGCGCTAGCGTGAGACTTGTTTCTTCATCGAATGCAGCTCACCTCCAGTTTGTCGAACACTGTTCGCCATGAGTTCATCGAACGGAGTTCACCACGAGTTCATCGAACGCAGTTCATAACGAGTTCGTCGAACACAGTTCACCACGAGTTCATCGAACGCAGTTCACCACGAGTTCGTCGAACGCAGTTCACCACGAGTTCATCGAACGCAGTTCACAACGAGTTCGTCGAACGTAGTTCACCACGAGTTCGTCGAACGGAGTTCACCACGAGTTTGTCGAATGTAGTTCACCACGAGTTTGTCGAAAGCAGTTCACAACGAGTTCGTCGAACGCAGTTCACCACGAGTTTGTCTAACGCAGTTCCCCATGAGTTCATCGAACGCAGTTCACCACGAGTTCGTAGAACGCAGTTCACCACGAGTTCATCGAACGCAGTTCACAACGAGTTCGTCGAACGAAGTTCACCACGAGTTCGTCGAACGCAGTTCACCTCCAGTTCATCGAACGCAGCTCACCTCCAGTTCGTCAAACGCGGTTCACCTCCAGTTTGTCAAACGTGGTTCACCTCCAGTTCGTCGAATGCGGTTCACCTCCAATTCGTCGAACGCAGTTCACCTTCTTTTCGTCGAACGCAGCTCACCTTCTGTTTGTCGAATGCAGCTCACCGTCTATTCGTCGAACGCACCTCCAATTCGTCGAATGCAGAGTTCTTCGAACTCACTGGAAGGATTTCATGCTAAATAATGATAAATGTAATTATTGCAGGAACACAAGCGCCTGGCGGTAGCGCTACCACCGGCGCTAGCAACCAGAGAACCTTTGGTCCTCCCCCCTTGGGTGGTGTAAGAGTTCCTGGGTTCCCATGTTCAACTGGGTGAGGTGTAGTTGAATGTTATGATTCTGAAACGGGACATTGCGATGCACAATTGAATGGAAGATTAGAGGAGGTGTTTATATGAATGCTCGCATCGTTTGATAATCTATCGGATGATTAGATTTTAGATAACCATATGTTCACCCCTACTGAATGCGAAGCCCGATTGGGCCGAGGTTTGTATGAATCATGTACATGCTAGTATTGACTTGTGATAATGATGTTAGATTCATTCCTGTTGAGATAACTCCTTAACTGAACCGTCAATTGTTAGTTTAGGTGGAGCCGTAAAAAGGACATGGGATAGTTGATGGTGCGGGTACTAGCATGGAAATTGGGTGAGTTCTAAATGTGTAGCATCGGGTATAACGACCATGTAATAGTAGAGCACAGTAAATACGTGTTGCATAATACAAAGAGGTCGACATCTGGGGCAATGATTCCGGCATTAATGATGCTGATGAAGTTAGTCGTGATCGATGTAGGTTGTGAATCAAGTTCAAGGATGGTGAGGGTTAAGGTGTATGGGCAGATTTATATAGTGAACTCAATCATAGATTTACACGCACAAGTAGTCCTATAGGATCAAGATAGTAATTCCCTTATATATACCTATGCCACTGCAAGTGAGCTATGATAGCTCTGTGGGTAAAGCATTGATGGTTGGTGTGGTTTATAGGTATGGTTATACCCTGAGAGGTGAAGGACCCGGTTGGGTTGGACTCATGGTGCTCACCTACCCAAGTCCCATTCTGTGTCCTTGAAGGCTCAGCATATTGCGAGCAGTATGCAGGGTCTCCGCTGTGTGTTCTTAGCGTCAAGGCGTACAGATAGCATGGGTGCTCGATAGCACGGGTGGTGCATAGGAATTATATGAGTGTGCACGGGTATGCATGGTGGTGTGATGATCCTGGTTGGAGGATTACTTGTGGCGGGTCTACGGGTTTGCTAGTCGTGACACCGACAGAAGCTGGCAGTTAGACTCTAGACCGGTTGGGTTGGATTCTTGGTGCTCACCTACCCAAGTCCCCTACTGTGTCCTTGAAGGCTCAGCATGTTGCGAGCAGTACGCAGGGTCTCCGCTGTGTGTTCTTAGTGTCGAGGTGTACAGAGGCCTAGGACTGGTAGTGTTCATGCCCTCCTAGTAGTGGAGGAGCTCGTTCCACTGTCTCCGTCTGGCCATGACGGGAGATGCCTGAGCGGTTAGCTACCCCTCAAAAAGCGAGAACTAACGGTCTATGTCGACATAGCAAATATGCATGGGTGAGTCATCATATCATAATCATTGCATTGCATTCATCATTCATAATTATAGCATTGCACCGCATCGGTTCTATCATATAAATAGTATGGGCTCTTTTATATGATAGGTTTCAGATTGGAAGCCTTAACTTATAAGTTTGTATGGGCATTCATATAAGTTAAGGTACATTGTGAAACTGCTATATACTGCTTACCTTTGTTCTGTTATACTACTTGCTTTTACTCTGTCACTGTCTTATTACTTGTTAGATGTTCTTTCCTACATTTGATACACTGCTGTAGTTACATCATTCCTTGTCACCTGTTTTTGCTACTACTGACTATATTACAGCTTTTCTTCATTCCCTTTCGCCCGGTGCCTTGGAGTCATCGGGGGAGAGGATGTGAAGCCACTTAGTCTTTATGACTAACGGTTGTTACACCACTACTTTTAGGAGCAACAACGTACTACCCAGGAGGACAGCCAGTTCAGGATTGCAGGGGTGGTGATTACGGTACCTTCGCTACCGTCAGTGGCAGATTTGAGCGAGTGGTTAGGATGTAGTGTAACACCCCAAAACTTTCTATGAGAATTGGTCAAGATGGTTTAACCGAATTCGTCTAAAGGATATAGCAGAATTCGACTAATGGGTATAGCCGAATTCGACTAATCCAAATAACCGAATTATTCTATGTATTAGCCGAATTCGTCTAATCCAAATAGCCGAATCTGTTTTAGCAGCTTTACTGAAATTTGTCAAACGCCGTTCGACATTCGTCGAGCGCAGCATTTCAGCAATTCGTCGAACGTCGTTCGATATTCGTCGAACGCAGTTTTGCTGCCATTTGTCGAGCGCAGCTTTACAGAGATTCGTCGAACGTCGTTCGACATTCGTCGAACGCAGGCAGAATCTGCGATTTGCGTTTTAGCAGTACTGTAACTTCTTAATCATGGCCGTCTGCTCCAGGGCTTTGAATCCAAAGGCTGAGATTTATTTCTGCCTTTATTTAGGGTTGGTGCAGAGGTGTATATATACCCTCTTTTACGCCTAAACCTTTTTCTCGATATCTTTGCGGAAGACGGAAGACGAGTGGAAATCAGCGACAGCAAGGAAAAAGAAGGAGTTGTCTTCTGCCTTTGAAGGAGCTTCGGAGCTCGGATTAGCGAGCCGTTTTCAGATCTGGAAAGTGTAGGCCATTCCGAAACTTTCTATCTGATTGAAGTCTCAGATCCATGGTGAAGAAGAAAGCTCCAAGGGTAACGATTCTTTCTCCCGGTCGTTGGACGTGTTTTGTCCTCTCGTTCTTTTTTTATGCCTGCTTGAGGAATCCCTTTCACCAAATGAGTGAAGTGTAGGATTTCCTCTAGTTCTTCGGAACTCCGGGTCGATTGTGTCTGTCCCCGGAATATTGCATTTAGAAATCTGGTAGTCGTGCGGATTTAGGCATTTTGTGTGAAGCCTATTCGTGGCCGTGAGCCCGGATCGGTGATGCTTGGATTGCAACGTTGCATTTAGGTTAAGCCTAGAATGCGAGCCAGAGAATGTCTCCGTGAGATCTTCTATTATGTTGCGGGACTTGAGTTTTAGGTACCTTTTGAGAGCCTAACGAAAGCCCCTTGCTTGGTTGGTTGAATGCAAGCCTTCGCCATTAGATTTGAAGAGGAGTGGTCTTGTACCTCCTTCTTGGTTGTTATTTGTGAAGTCTAAGTCCATGTAAAAGGATTAGATGCGTAGCTTAATTTTTGTGGGCACTTGATCTGCTAAACCCTTACGGGCCGAGGGGAAGCCGTACCCGCATCGTGCGATAGATCGCGACGATTAGAGAACGGGCAAAGCTGAACTGATCCCGTTTCCATGCCGATCGGTGAGAGGTCCAAACCTCATATAAGTCGTGTGATCATGGGAGAGCTCGTGGAAGGTGTCTTACCTAGACCGACCAAAAGCTCTTTTCCCCACCTAAGGCTATGTCCATAGGGTGGAGTGTTTGTGATGATTTGATGTTATGTTAGCCTCATGCGGTTGCTTAGGCGGTTTTGGGGAACCTTCGGGTGAACCCAACCAACATCATGTGCATTCCTAGGTTCCCTTTTCTTTGATGCTCAACCTAGAAGATTGATTGTGCCTGAAACCTCACCTTGTGTAGTTTTGCACTTTCCTTATATTATTACATGTTGCTAGTATGTCTTGATTGCAGGGAAGAAGCTCCGCCACCCCGAGAAAGGGGTGGGGTCGTTATAATTTGGTCAGCTGTGCTGACCGTTGCTTTATTTGCCACCTCTTGGTGGAATGTTCTTATGCAAGAGCAGGTGAGCCTAGCGGGAAATAGCGGGCGGTGGCCTTTTGCTGAGCTGGCACTCGAAGGCCAGCCTCTTTTCTGTTTTCATTTGTTGTCGTCCTGCGCGTCGTAGTATGCTTGAGTTTAGTACATTTGGTAAATGTAAGGCCTTAAGGCCGTAATTCTTCTTTTTTGTTTCATTCCTGTGATAGTGGACTACTCTAAAAAAAATGTTAAACCTTTATGCTTCCGCTTGTGTTTAGTATACTCTGGGGTAGTTCTTTTTTGTATATCTCCTTTTAACGCCTAGCTAGCGTGGTTAGTATAGCGTGGGGTCCCGGTGGGACCTACTGTTATATTATTTGTACTGGCAGGGTGTTACAATTTGGTATCGGACTTAGGGCGCCGATCCGTAGTTTAGCGAATTCGGGACGAATTCCTTTTAATGGGTGGTGTGTACGGGATGTGCATTCACCTAACACGACAAAAACTAATAAGAATGTCCACTTAGGAATGGAAAAACATACTTGTTTGCGGAACCTGAGCGTTCCATGATTGTTGTTTGCTATGTTTTCGGTCACTAAATTGTGTCTTGCACGAGTATAGGTGACTAGGAGTGCTGCGGGGCAGTCTCGACCCCGTAACACCGCTGAAAGTAGTGCGTCGGCTGAGGTGCCAGCGACCACTTCTTCGGCTTAGATGATCAAAGTAATCGCTGAAGCGGTCCTCGCATTAATCAACACTCAACCTCAAAGGCTTGCACAGCCTGCTACGCCTACTCCGGATGTGGCCCCGGTGGCAGCTGCCACAGTGGAACCTGCAGTGGAACCGAGGGTGGAGATCCCTGTACCAGTGGCTGTATTGGAACCTGCGGTGGAGCCAAGGGTGGAACTTCGAGTTGAGCGAGTAGTCGTTGCGCGAGCGCGTGATCAACAACTTCAGCACTTTCTATGTTTCCATCCTCCAACCTTTTCGGGGAATGGATCCCCAACGGAGGCGGAGGACTGGCTGTCAACAGTTAAAAAAACTTTAAAGGCGACAGCAACGGAAGAAGCTATGATAGTCACCCTAGCCACCTTCCTCCTTAACGGAGAAGCAGAGCTTTGGTGGGCCGAACAGGAAGCGCATAATTTTGAAGGTAAAGATATTACCGAGATCACGTTGGCGGAGTTCTCAAAGTCGTTTCTTCAGAGATTTATTCCCTCTGCCCAACGCATTGTGTTGCAGAACCAGTTCTTGAAGTTAACTCAAGGTGATAGCTCGGTGGACGAGTACTTGCACGAGTTCACTAGATTGGGCCGCTATGCGGGGTTTTTGGTGGAAGATGAGGAAATGAAGATGAATAAGCTTTATGAAGGTCTTCGGGATGAGTTGAGGCTGCTCCTTGCAGGCCCAATGATGCTTGGCTTCCATGTGATGGTGCAAGCCGCCAAATCTCTGGAGTTGGACAAGAAGAGAGTGCAAGCAAAAGGCAAGAAGCCTGAATTCCATGCGTCGGCCTCTCAATCCAAATCTGAGTTCAGGAGGAACAAAAGGAAGTTCAAGCATGCGGAACCAACTCGCTCAAATGTGTCGGGAGCTACAATCGCACATGGTCCAATTACATGTTTCACTTGCGGAAAGGTGGGACACAAAGCACGTGTGTGTCGTAGTGGTCCCCCGAGACTAGAAAACTGAGCGATGGACTATGCTCGTGTTGCGGGTCATGTGGAAAAGGGAAAAGTTGCAGAGTCTTCTGCTTCCCAACACATTTCGACCCAGCCGAGAGTTTACTCGCTTGGCCAGCAAGAAGCCATGCGACAAGCTGACATCGTCACAGGTATGGATTAGAAGTTAGCTTTTACAACTATTTATGATTGATACTATTGTGCGACTTTATGTTGATCTGTATGCAATTAGGGTTCATCCTAATTTTCAACTATCCGGCGAGAGCTCTATTTGATACGGGTGCATCGCACTCTTTTCTGTCTGAGGACTTCGTGGTGTGAATCGGAGTGCTGTCTACCTTAGTAGAGGATAGATTGGAAGTAGTGCTACCCAATGGATCTCGCATGGGTGTGGATAGGAAGAGTCGTGTGAAGGTGCATATTGGAAATCAGAACTTCGACTTGGAAGCATCATTGTTACCGCTAGCTGAATTTGACGTGATCTTCGGCATGGACTGGCTCTTGGAGCAGCGAGCATGCATCGATTGCAATTCAAAGGAGATCACTCTGAGAAAGAACACCGGAGACGAAACTATGTTCGTGGGTATTCGAGGAGCAAGCAAGACGCTGATGTCTGCTCTCCAGGTGGTTAAGGCGATGAGAAAAGGCGCGGAGTTGTTCTTCACCTTGTTGAAGACTTCGGAGCCAAAGCGCGGTTTGAGTGATGTCCCAGTTGTAGCAGAGTATGCTGATGTGTTTCCTAACGAACTCCCTGGGGCTCCGCCTCAGCGAGAGATTGATTTCTGCATTGAGCTGGTGACAGGTGCCAATCCTGTAGCACACTCACCGTACCGAATAGCGCCAAAGGAATTGGCAGAGCTGAAGGTTCAGTTGCAAGAGCTACTAGAGCAAGGCTATGTACGTCCAAGTTCTTCACCTTGGAGTGCACCGGTCCTCTTTGTGAAAAAGAAGGACGGGAGCTTGCGTCTATGTATTGACTATCGAGAGTTGAATAAGCTTACCGAGAAAAACCATTATCCGATTCCGAGAATCGACGACTTATTCGACCAACTGGTTGGGTCGATAGTATACTCTAAGCTAGACTTAAGGTCCGGCTACTATCAGCTTCGTATTCGGGAGTGTGATATTCCCAAGACAGCATTCAGTACCCGCTTTGGGCATTATGAGTACACGGTTATGTCGTTCGGTCTGTCTAATGCACCGTCGGTATTCATGGACTTAATGAACAGAATGTTCCGAGAGTATTTGGATCAATTTGTGATCGTCTTCATCGACGACATTTTGGTATACTCACAGTCGGAATAGGAGCATGCAGAGCATCTGCGCGCAGTTTTGAGCACCCTAAGGAGGAATCAGCTATATGCCAAGTTCTCCAAGTGCGAGTTTTGGCTATCGTCGGCAGCATTCCTTGGTCATGTTGTTAGTGGAGAAGGAATCGCAGTCGATCCTTCAAAAAAGAAGCAATCCAAGCATGGCCTGTGTTGAAAAATGTAGCAGAAGTCCGAAGTTTCTTAGGACTTGTAGGCTATTATAGGCGTTTTGTGGAAAACTTCTCGAGGATTGTACTTCCTCTCACTAAACTGACTAGGAAAGATCATAAGTTCATTTGGTCGCCCGAGTGCGCACGAGCTTTTGAGGAGATGAAGAGCCGTCTGACCACGGCGCCCATTCTATGCTCGCCATGTGGTACAGAAGGTTACGAAATATATAGCGACGCCTCGGGGAGTGGCTTGGGTTGCGTTCTAGTGCAGTTTGGGAATGTAATTGCCTATGGCTCCTGTCAGTTAAAGGTACATGAGAGGAATTACCGGGTCCATGATTTGGAGCTAGCGGCCGTGGTATTTGCCCTTAAACTTTGGAGGCACTACTTATATGGCGTGAAGATTGACATCTTTACGGACCACAAAAGCCTCAAGTACCTGCTTGATCAAAAGGAATTGAATATGCGTCAAAGGAGGTGGATGGAGTTCCTTGGGGACTACACCTTTGACATTCGATACACTCCTGGGAAAGGAAACGTGGTTGCGGACGCATTGAGTTGTCGGGCTCCTGCACAGGCAAACTGGATTTTGATGCACGATGAGCGTTTAATCCGAGAGATAGAAGCCTTGGAGATCATTTGTGTCGATAGAAGAGCGTCTCCTTCAGCATGTCTGAACTAGACGGACGTTCAATACGACCTGGCCGACCGAGTTCGACAAGCTTTAGAGCTAGATTCGAGCATGCAGCGTTATAAAGCGGAGACCATGGATGGGTCAAACACTGATTTCTCCTTCGAAGATGATCTTATGTGGAAAAATGGCAGATTGTGCGTCCCAAATGTTGGTATATTGCGGGCGGAATTGATGTACGAGGCTCACTATACCAAGTACTCGATCCACCCTGGGAGCACAAAGATGTACATGGATATGAAGAAGCTCTTTTGGTGGCTAGGAATGAAGAAAGACATTGCACTCTACGTGGCCAAGTGTCACACATGTGCGTTAGTGAAGGTTGAATGTCAAAGACCTGGTGGGTTTCTAAAGTCTTTACCGATCCCAGAATGGAAGTTAGACGATATTTCGATGGATTTCGTGCACGGATTGCCAAAATCGCAACATGGAAACGACGCCATCTGGGTTATCGTAGATCGATTGACGAAAGTTTCGCACTTTATTCCGAACCGGAAAGACGACTCCGTGGAAAAGCTAGCAAAGTTATACGTTGATAATATCGTACGGTTGCACGGGATTCCCCGTAGCATCGTGAGCGATCATGATGGGCGGTTCACATCAAACGATTGGAGGCTAATTCATAAATTATTGGGTACCAAGCTAAAATTTAGCACGGCCTTCCACCCGCAAATGGATGGACAGGCCGAAAGGACCAATTGGACGATGAAAGACATGCTAAGGATGTGCACCCTGGACTTCGGAAAGAGTTGGGAAGATCATCTCTATATGATTGAGTTTGCCTACAACAACAGCTACCAAGCTAGTATAAAGATGGCACCTTTCGAGGCTCTCTATGGTAGAAAATGTCGTACACCGTTGGCTTGGGCTGAAACGGGCGACACGAAGTTGTTGAAACGCAAGGACGTGGATGAAGCAAATACATCAATCCGGGCAAAACGAGAGCGGTTGCTCAATGCTCAGGATAGGCAGGCGAAGTACTACAATGCAAATCACCGGAACGTCGAGTTCGCCATTGGTGATTGGGTCTACATGAAGATCAAACCGTTCAAAGGAGTATCGAGGATCCGACGCTTGAAAAAGCTAAGTCCGAGGTACTTAGGACCGTTCGAGATCTTGGAGCGCATTAGTGAATCTGCCTACCGGCTTGCTCTATCTTCGGAGCTGAGCGGGCTGCATGATGTATTTCATATCTCTGTGTTGTAGAAGGCTGTCAAAGAGCCTAGTTCTGTAGTTGCGGTCAACGAAGTGTCGGTAGATGGTGGGCTAACGATGGAAGTCAAACCCATTCGCATCGAAGACACAGAAGTAAAGCAGTTACGGAACAAATCCATTCGAATGGTCAAGGTCTGTTGGAATAATTGCGGAAGAGAGGAACTCTCTTGGGAAAGAGAGCAATCAATGCGAGCAGAGTATCCCGAGCTATTTCTCTCAGGTAATTTATCCTTTAATTTGGCTGCCCTTGTTTTCGTTATTTCAGGACGAAATTCTTTTAAGGGAGGTGGAGTTGTAACACCCCAAAACTTTCTATGAGAATTGGTCAAGAGGGTTTAACCGAATTCGTCTAAAGGATATAGCTGAATTCGACTAATGGGTATAGCCGAATTCATCTAATCCAAATAGCCGAATTATTCTATGTATTAGCCGAATTCGTCTAATCCAAATAGTCGAATCTATTTTAGCAGCTTTACTGAATATCATCGAACGTCGTTCGACATTCGTCGAGTGCAGCATTTCAGCAATTCGTCGAACGCAGTTTTGCTGCCATTTGTCGAGCGCAGCTTTACTGAGATTCGTCGAACGTCGTTCGACATTCGTCGAACGCAGGCAGAATCTGTGATTTGCGTTATAGCAGGCCCGTAACTTCTTAATCATGGCCGTCTGCTCCAGAGCTTTGAATCCAAAGGCTGAGATTTATTTCTGCCTTTATTTAGGGTTGGTGCAGAGGTGTATATATACCCTCTTTTATGCCTAAACCTTTTTCTTGATATCTTTGCGGAAGACGGAAGCCGAGTGGAAATCAGCGACAGCAAGGAAGAATAAGGAGTTGTCTTCTTCCTTTGAAGGAGCTTCGGAGCTCCGATTCGCGAGCCGTTTTCAGATCTGGAAAGTGTAGGTCATTCCAAAACTTTCTATCTGATTGAAGTCTCAGATCCATGGCGAAGAAGAAAGCTCCAAGGGTAATGATTCTTTCTCCCGGTCGTTGGACGTGTTTTGTCCTCTCATTCTTTTTTTATGCCTGCTTGAGGAATCCCTTTCACCAAATGGGTGAAGTGTAGGATTTCCTCTAGTTCTTCGGAACTCTGGGTCGATTGTGTCCGTCCCCAGCATATTGCATTTAGAAATCCGGTAGTCGTGCGAATTTAGGCATTTTGTGTGAAGCCTATTCGTGGCCATGAGCCCGGATCGGTGATGCTTGGATTGCAACGTTGCATTTAGGGTAAGCCTAGAATGCGAGCCGGAGAATGTCTCCGTGAGATCTTCTATTATGTTGCGGGACTTGAGTTTTAGGTGCCTTTTGAGAGCCTAACAAAAGCCCCTTGTTTGGGTGGTTGAATGCAAGCCTTCGCCATTAGATTTGAAGAGAAGTGGTCTTGTACCTCCTTCTTGGTTGTTATTTGCGAATTCTAAGTCCATGTGAAAGGATTAGATGCGTAGCGTAATTTTTGTGGGCACTTGATGTGCTAGACCCTTACGGGCCGAGGGGAAGTCATACCCGCGTCGTGCAATAGATCGCGACGATTAGAGCACGGGCAAAGCTGAACCGAACCCGTTTCCATGCCGATCGGTGAGAGGTCCAAACCTCATGTAAGCCGTGTGATCATGGGAGAGGTCGTGGAAGGTGTCTTACCTAGACCAACCAAAAGCTCTTTTCCCCACCTAAGGCTATGTCCTTAGGGTGGAGTGTTTGTGATGATTCGATGTTATGTTAGCCTCATGCAGTTGCTTAAGAGGTTGTGGGGAACCTTCGGGTGAACCCAACCAACATCATGTGCATGCCTAGTTCCCTTTTCTTTGATGCTCAACCTAGAAGATTGATTGCGCCTGAAACCTCACCTTGTGTAGTTTTGCACTTTCCTTATATTATTACATGTTGCTAGTACGGCTTGATTGCAGGGAAGAAGCTCCACCACCCCGAGAAAGGGGTGGGGTCATTATAATTTGGTCAGCTGTGCTGACCGTTGCTTTATTTGTCACCTCTTGGTGGAATGTTCTTATGCAGGAGCAGGTGAGCCTAGCGGTAAATAGCGGGCGGTGGCCTTTTGCTGAGCTGGCCCTCGAAGGCCAGCCTCTTTTCTGCTTTTCATGTTTTGCCAGCCTGCGCGCCGTAGTATGCTTGAGTTTAGTACATTTGGTAAATGTAAGACCTTCAGGCTGTAACTCTTCTTTATTGTTTCATTCCTGTGATAGTGGACTGCTCTAAAAGAAATGTTAAACCTTTATGCTTCCGCTTATGTTTAGTATACTTTGGGGTAGTTCTTTTCTGTATATCTCCTTTTAACGCCTAGTTAATGTGGTTAGTATAGCATGGGGTCCCGGTCGGACCTACTGTTATATTATTTGTACTGGCAGGGTGTTACATGTAGCCTTAGGGCAAGTTTATACTCTGATGATATGCAGGAGCTTTTTAGCTTCATGTCTTTTGTACTATTTGGACATTATTACTAAATTGTGAATAAATGGATTCTATTGTCATATTATTGATGGGTTGGCATGATGGTATTGGAAATAGCCGGCAGGATAGGCGTCTTGTGGAGGTGGCTAGCTCGTGTGCTGGCACTTCCGCAAGGCGGCTGTCCTGGGCATAGGACTCCCCTCGGTCGTGTGTTGTGTTCCGGGAGGGGGGGGTCTTACAAATGGTATCAGCTTGCAACGATCCTGGGATAAAAGAAGTCCATTAAACCACTAGGCCACCCCTGCCATCTAGATCAGTTTGAGGACAAACTGATGCAGCGGAAGTGGTGGTGTGCCCATGTGGGATTCACATTAAGTATGTCCGCTAATCCTTAGAACTAGTGCCAACCTAACTATGACACCACTTTATTCTAGTTGACCAAGACGTTTTGTGGCGTATCCTAGTCAAAAGTTGACCCTCAGGTATGGATTTAGTTGAGACATAAGGACACATAAGGTGATTATGGGAAGAGTGTAGTGTGAGAGTTGATGTTTAAAGTCTTACACTATAATGCGCAGCTTGGCTTATTGAGAGATTTCACCGCCTCTTACCCGGACTAATAGGTTATCTGGAGGAAAACGTTGGCGCCCAGAGACTATTATTAGAGTGGTAGGGGACTCGTAAGCCTAACCGTATTGCCAATAACCTGACACTTCCCATTTTGTTGTATTAAAGCTATCGCCATGACGAATACCAGAGGTCGAATAAGAATTTGAATCCGTAATAGGCCCATATGCTGATTTGGTCACATGTTGACCTTGGAAAGGGTGTCGTAAATAGTAACCCTAAGGGCCTAAGAGGGTTTAAGTGCAGGATAAAACTCTGAGTCGAAGATGGTATGCCCTCACAATGGGTGCAGATATATGTACCATGTTGGTGGTCGAAGAGACTCAGCCCAAGAACTCCGGGGGGCTGATCTCTTCGTTTATTGGGCTAGTGACCTTCCGACTGGAGATTATTCAGGGAATTACAAGTCTTCACAATCTTCAACACTGGAAGGTGGTAATCCTGGAACGATTGGTTCATTTTGAGCAGGGTGAACTGCTAGCACCATATTTTTGATCTGAGAAAACTTCATTATCAGAATAAGAAAATAGAGCGTTCCAAGGATAAGCATTGTCTCTTTACGATCCCCTGGTACTTGATGAGATTTTGTACATACAAGAGGATATAATAAAATTCTGATTATGGATGATTGGGGTGATGATGACAATGTTAAGTAGTAATAAGACGTCGTAGCGTGAGACTAGGAAATTAAAACAACATTAATTTTGGAAGGTTCAACCTAGAGAGAGACTATGCATGCCTAAGTTACGAGTAACATGAACTTATGCTTTGAATTTCCTCTCTGGATAATTACCCAAGGATTTGGGGGTTGTTACAGATCGCCTCACCTGCCCTAGGAAGAGCTCCAGATTGTCGGAGTTACTGGGAGAGCATGATTCCCTTAAGCTTAGAAGTTTAATTGATAATCATTCATGATGAAGATAACACAATTAGTACAACTTGTTGGACGATTTGACATCTCAACTTTATCTGAAAATAGACATGTCTTGAACGGTCATTGGCAAAGAGCTTAGAATTGATGGGATTGGTATATCATAGTGAGAATTATGCCTTACCTTCGGTGTCCGCTTAACCCATGTCGAAGGGAAATCATCTCGAACCTTGCACCTTGGTTCATGTCAAGTTCAAACATACATAAAAGGTACAGATGATTGGATGTTATTTGTATGTACTCTCTTTACTATGAGATGCAACGTGGTTGCAGCCGAAAAATCCGATTTTCTACATCACGGCTAAAATACAAGTGCGTCGGTACAGGGATTTATAGGGTAAGAACCCTAAGTCGAGGAATATATGCCCCTAAGGAGCGTACCCAAACACGAGATGAATGTATCATACGGGTGGTGGAATAAACCTAGTCCAATTGTACGGGGGCTTATCGCTTCGTTTATTGGACTAGCCGCTTTATCCGACGCTACCTCCTTTTTTTTCGGAAAGAATTCAACCTTGCCTGTCTTCGGGTACTAAGCGCACTAGGGAAGAGTTTATACGGCTACATCTCATACCGACTTGAGTTTTTCCCCTAAATCTTATTGTGAAATGGTGTGTTGCCGACGTACGGCATCAAGGTTTTGTTTAAGTAATACGTGAACGATGATGAGTATGCTTGGTCGGCGATTAAGGCATTGTGGAGGTTGGAAAAGGAGTTCACAATAGTATTAACTTTGGTGTTTGATTGATGCGCAAATCTCGCACACCGCTATAGGCGGTAACTAGACTGCGGCACGAAACGGCTGTGTACCGATCGTTCAAGTAATATAAAATGGGAATGAATCCCCAAGTATTGATCTCAAAGGAACACAGTAAGGTGGAGCTATCTATCGAGGAAGGACTTGAGATTGATACTTGGGGATTCATTCCCATTTTATATTACTTGAACGATCGGTACACTGCCATTTCGTGCCGCAGTCTAGCTACCGCCTATAGCGGTGTGCGAGATTTGCGCATCAAGTTTTTGGCGTCGTTGCCGGGGAACACAGACGTGTGAGTTTTCTGGAGAGGGAGAATCTGAGATTTAAGCCCTTTTCATTTATAAATTGCATCTTTTATTTTATCAGTTCTTCTTATTCTATTTTCCTGTTATTATTAGGTTGCTTAGTAATTTACTGTTAGGTGTAGTGTTGTGCACAATCGTGTCTTTATTTTGAATCATTTTATCTTCACACTATGTGGTCTTCATTCAATATCTATTGCCGTTTTTGTGGAGATATCTCTCATGCTAGTGATAGATGTCCGAAGGGAGATAGTAGCCCTAGCACTCCCAGCCCAACATATGGAGCACCGACTTCGTCTGGTACTCCATATGGTGCGCGGAAGGCTATTCTGCCACGCCTTTACCTTCATACCTCTTTTCGGCTTCAGCACCAGCTGTGCCAAAGAAGCTCGTAAGGCAGTGCTTGTTTTGTCAGAGCACAGATCATGCTTTGAAGGATTGTGCTGATTATCTTCGCCAATTGGACGAGGATGACGAGCCAGATATCCGGATCGTCCCGACTCCTACTTCTGGCAGCACACCTTCAACATCTGGTTATGTGCCCATTTCACCTTCAAGCTTTGAAGGGTATGATGTGGACACATTCACCAGATGTGTGGCTGATCCAGGCTCTGACATGACTGAGCACATCTCCCTGTACATATATCACCATGCATAGATTCGATTCTTTGTGAGGAATCGGTGCTTGATTCTTTTTCAAGCCCTATCCATCCCCCTATTGTGCATTCTATTACATTTATCTCTGATAACATTGTTGAAGATGCACCGCAAGAGGAGGCTGGCGATCTTTGTGTTGTGCCTATTCCAATGGAGGAGTACAACCTTCTTGGTGAAGAGGATTTTTCCTCAACACCGATGGAGGAAGTGCAAATCCTGGAGAAGGCCACCATTGATCCCACCGAACCTTGCGGCATTGTCAACAATGCCGACATTATTTTACTTCCCCAACCTGATGGGAGTGAGACCGGGACCACTCCCCCGCTTAATTTTTATTTAAGTCATTCTTATTGTTTATTTCTTGGTCCCCCTTCTTCATTTGAGCATGTGCAGGTTGAGTCTCCACAGGTACCCCAGGAGGACTTTGAGCATGATGCTCAAGTCAATGAAGAGAGCATCCTCTTATGTGAGGAGGTTGACCCCCCCTCCGTAAAGGAAGCTCCACTCATTGCCTTCTCCTCCTGCTGCCTTCTTGGAGATGACACCTTGCTGGGCAAGGATTTATTTTGTGGTGAGATGAGTTAGGACCAGCCTTCCTCCTCTTCTTACTTCTTATTTCCTCTACCTGTGTTAAGCAGGTATTATTATTTAGATAGAGGGGTAGCTGCTCTGTCTCCATATCGGTACCTGCTACCGACACGCATGTTAGAACAGTTACCTGTTCATTTTCTCTTTCATACACCCATTAGCTAGAACTGTTTTAAATTTGAATAAGTCGTGCTGGGATGACAATAACCCCAGTAGTTATCTTACTTTTCCTGCAATTTTATTTCATCTAGTTTAGTTTAGTTAGTTGTATTTCATTTTGCTTTGTACATTTTCTTTTGTTTTTGTGGAGCTCACCCCTGCAGGTCATTCTTCTGGCGGATGCTGCAGCTTTGTCTTGGTTTACACGCGTCTTCTGGTATGCTCACTTGCTGAGCATTGGGTACTCTCTTTCCCGAGACTTCATTTTGAATTTCATGGTTCTATCTTGTGTTGGATTGTTTAGTTTAAGTCTGGGGGAGAGATATTTATTGTACCCACTGCACGGGCACATCTCAGTGCATGCTAGAAGTATTTTATTTCAGTTATATTATTTGTTCATCTTTACCGCACACCACTACACCCACTTTAGCGGGCACTCGCTTGTTTGTATGCTCCTGTATATTTAATTCTTGGTTGTGAGGTAGGAATTGCTGTATTAGCCAAAATAATTGTAAGATGGATTGGAATGTTGACTATTGTAGTGCTCCAGTTGAATATTCGTGTCTTGCCTAGAAATTTGAGTAGAATTAGTTTTTATTTATGCTTCTAATTTATAATTAGTAGATTTGCGTAGATTTTAATTTATTTTACTCAAAATGGTGAATGTGGTCGAATTTAGTGGTAGCGTGGTATTGTGTGTAGGAGAGCACGAGGTTCGTGTTGCTCGAGTCGGGAGGAAGGATTACCTTTCTTGGGGGCTAAGAACTTGCCTCAAGCGACTCTCGAAGCATGGGTGCGAACGATTTGCAAGTTGAGCGTGACGTAGGCCGTCTTTTTGGCAAGCTTGAGCTTTGTTTTACCTTTCCTATACACTAACCATTGCTAGCCTATTTTGCGCCTACCTGATCTTTTGGTTCAGCTCCACCATACATCACAAAGGCCTAAAAGCTAATCCTATTATCGAAACCAAAATTAAGCTAAAAGCATTTATGAATTGTAATTTTCCAATGCGGTGCGGTGATGCGAAACTTCAGTGTTGATGTGGAAGTTTTAAAAATGTCTATGTGCTGAAATTGTGCTAATATATATGGGGATGAAAAGAAAAGAAAAAGAAAAGCAAAGAAAAAATGTATCCCCAGCGTTGTAATTGAAACATCTATTTGATATTGATTGTTGTAGGTCGTGTGCACATCCGGTTTCAAAGTCAAGTCTGGGGGTGTGTACACGTGTATTATTGTGGCTGCTTTGAATTGAATTAGCACTTTTGTGAGCTCTGTTGGGTTGCGATTAGCCTTCACGTTTATCTTTGCATTCCAAACCGTAACCTAAGCCTCGTGTAAACCCAAAGTCCTATTGATTCATCTCGTGAGTTCACTAGCGCCGTGGAGAGAGTGTGACAGGGCGAGCTTATGGTTCTCGACGTTGATGGATTTCAACGGAGATAATTCCGAGTTCCGGTCTTGGGTAACATTCACCTTCGCGACTTGCTTACTTTTGTACTACGCGTGACCACGAGATTCACCAACATTCCATTTTTGAGTAAAAATAAATTTCTTTTTACGCATTTACACTTTTATAAATTAGCTAGCATATGTAGAAACATCTTCTAATGAACTTCTATGCACACAAGTATGCAACTTCGCATTATATTCCATGTTTGCAATTTTTTGGATAGCTATGCTTTTCCTACTCCGCCGGATTTGTTTGCTCGGGACGCGCAAACAGGTAAGTCTGGGGGTGTAATGAGTCCCATATATATATATATATATATATATATATATATATATATATATATATATATGGACTCATTTGGGCTGATATTCTAGTCTTTGCACCACATTTTTGGCACGTTTTCATTCATATGTATTATTCCATGCTAGGTGCACTATTAAGCTCATTTCGGTGTGCAATTGCATTCCTTGTTGTTGGGGGTAAGCACATGGTGCTCCCCTTCCTTTCTTTTATATTTTTCTGATGCTGGACGTGTATTCCCGGTTGTTATATCTTGTATGCAGGTGACCTGATCGTCCCGTTTTCCCCAAAAGTAATTTCTGTGCATATCGCACGGTCGTGCGTTTCCTTGACGCGCGGTCGGTTGCGGTCGTGCGTTTGTGTCTGGGCAGAAAATGGAGCGTTGGAGTTTACTCGTGCGTTTTGACGCACGGGCGGATTCGCCCGTGCGTGAGTAAAACGCACGGTCGACCTGTGTCTTTTTTATTTCAGAGCGTCGGAGTTTACCCGTGCGTTTGAACGCACGGGCGGTATTGGTCGTGCGTGAGCAAATCGCACGGGCGGCGCAGCTTCTTCCCCAAGCCATATTTTATCCGTTAATATCGCACGGTCTGCGCACGGTCGTGCGTTCGACCGTGCGTGACCATTTTTCAGCCTGTTTGCTATAAAAAGCAGGAATCGAGGCAGTCAACGGGAGAGAGCGATTGGAGGCGGACTGGAGCGATTTAGAGAGCGGGAAATCACTCCCTTCCCGCTGCTCTTGAGGGTTGAAGGCTTCCCCTTCATCTCCACCACCATAGAGGCTATTTCCGGTGATTTCCACCTCCATCCTTCCATCCGGGAGCACTAGGAAGCTTTCTCCACCATTAGCTCAAGCATTCCTCGCCGAGAGATCAGAGAAGCGCTGAAGATCGTAGAAGCGGTGACAACCTCCTTCGAGCCAAGCTCACCATCTGAGGGTCGAGTTTGGAGTGAGCCCGACAACCTCTCATTCCGGTCGTGAATCCAAGACGTGACTTCTTCTTTGTGGTCCTCTCTAACCTTTGATGCTTGAACTTCTTTGTTATTGTTTTATGAATGCTTGTTAAGTTAATCTTAAGGATTATTGCTTGTGTTCATATGCAATGTTGTTGTGATGGCATGAATAGCCCTTTTTCCTACTGATTTCTGAGATTCGTTATGTGTGAAGCCACTAGCAATTGCTAGTGGTGATGTTTAGAGAAGAGCTGTGTGCGACCCTCAACCGTCATAGTTACATTCCGTCCACGCGCCTTCCGAAGCACGGCATCGCGGCCGTTGCATCCATCTCGCCTTGCGAAGCGGAGTTTTGACCTGCATCCTTCTTTATTCTGCAATAGCATAGGATCCCAAACCAAACCTCATGTTGTTACTTATTAACCCTTTTAACTGATTTCCTGGTTCGAGCAAATCGTACTACCCAACTTGCGGTCCTTTGAGAACGATATTCGGGGAGTTTTGATGTAGCGCGTTCCTACGAGCCTACACGGGTGACGTTTAGGATAACCTCGACGCCTTACACTCTCTTGACTCCGCACAATAACTAAACGCAGCAGCACAATTAGGTTATTTATTTTCTCGCGCTAACGTGCGGATAGCCAACCCGCTAGAGATCGTATCACGGCTAGAGGCCAAGATCCGATCAAGCTAAAGGGACGAATATTTGCGTCCGAACGAGCGTTGTTGTACCAAAGAAAGATCCACCAAAATAAATCCGATTCGCAAACGGTTGATCTTTCCCCAACAAGAAAAATAACAAGGTTCGTCAATCCTTTATATAGTATCCGGAAGATCAAACAAAAAAAAACAAATCTATCAAAGAAAACACCGCGAGAAATTTTCTTGCTTCGAGAAATCACGCTAAAATCGTCCACCACAAAAACGATCTAAGAAAGGAGATCTCTTGAGTAGAAATTTCGTTACCCCTCTCGGAAACGTAGATCCGAGATATTGGATCCACTAAAAATGATCGCTCTCCTTTGGAACACGGAAGGGGCTCCAAATGATGAAGAAACTCGTTCGTCTTCCTCGCCTTTGCACCGGAGAGATTCACCAAACTGTAGGCCCTTGCACTTGATATCTTCTCCTCCAATAGTGGTCGGCTAGAGAAAATCTGTTGAAGAAGATTTCGTAGTGAGGATTGGGTATGAAGTGGGAGAAGAGGTAACAGAAGAGAGTTGGAGAGAAGAGAGATTGAGAGAGGGAGAGAGAGGGAGGCCGAACTTGGGAAGACCCACGAGGGGGGGCGGCGGCAAGATGAGAGGGAGAGGAGAGGAGAGAAATTAGGTTTAGACAATTCTTTAAGCAAGTAATATTCTACCTTTTTAATTCAAGTCTTAGCCTTATATAGGCCTTACAACACAAGTGCTAATAGCACACCAAACATAGTGCTAAACGCACACCAATAGTTCAAACTAAAAATAATAAGATGCAAGCCATAATTAAATTAAGTCATAAATTAGCAAATATAAAATGATAATTAATTCTTGCGGCGTGGACGAAGGTTGTAGCCGTGGCCGCCACGGCGCCGCATGTCTTTAGCCGGTGGGTGATGAGTCCTGATCATATACACATTTATGGACTCATCCGGGCCGCTATTCAGTCATTTCACCGCACTTTAGCCTTGTTATAGGTTATATTGGATAATCCATGCTAGGTGCACTTCTGGGGCCACTTTGGTGTGATTTCGTGCTTATCGTCATCAGTAGTTTTCATGCGCTGTTAAGTGCCACCTTCAGTGGCTGGATTTGTGGTTGTGCCGGAATAGGAGTCGTGTAGGTGTTTCCGGTGCAATTCTGCACAGGAACACTGCGCACGATCACTTGTTCTATTGCGCACGACCGCTGGTCGTGCGCCACTGATCGTGTGCACTTAACCCTTTTTTCATGAGTTCTGTTTGGTGTAGTGCGCACGACCATCAACGCCAGTGCGCACGACCACCGGTCGTGCATCACTGTTCGTGCGCACTTATCATTAAATTTCTGAGTTCTATTTCGTCTAATGCGCACGACCACCGACGATAGTGCGCACGACCACCGGTCGTGCGCCACTGGTCGTGCGCCACTGGTCGTGCGAACATTTTATTTTATAAATTTCGTGTCTTGCAGGTTCCACCCAGGCAGTGCGCACGATCGCAGAATTCCAGTGCGCACGACCACTGGTCGTGCGCCAATGATCGTGCGCAGTATTTATTCCAGCGCCTATTTAAACGCCTGTTCCGATTTTAGGGCGATATCTGATTCCGGGAGCGGAGTTCCTGTTCCGTACGCCGCCGACCACCACCTTGGGACGCCTCCACTGCATCTCCCACGCAAGGGGAAGCCTCCTCCATCCATTCCAAGACCTCCTCCATTGTCCGTGAGTGTTCTCCACCATCCGCAAGCCTCCAAGCAGCCATTATCTCAATTCGCCCGGCGAGAAGAAGAAGAAACCTGAAGTCGAAGACGACGGAGCTACGTAGGGAGATCGTGACACCTCTCTACGCCGGAAGCATAGTCCGCCCGAGTCCGGAGGTAGCCCGACAACCTACCATTCCGGCCGTGAACGGCCGCTAGTCTTCACCATCGGTTATTTCTTTCCTCTTTCCTTCATTGTACTCGTTGCGCCGTGTAAACTTGAATATTGTGATGTTGTTTGTTGAAATGAATGTTTCCTTGTTGTTCTTCATGGTTTGCTTGTGATTCACTCCGTTTTCCACTCACTCACTCACGCACGCACGGAAGGTGTTTGTTCCGCGTTAGCAAGAGCTAACGGCGGTTGTGAAGAGGTGTTTGCGACCCTCACCTTCTCGCACTTGAGCACGCTCCATCCACCTCTCGAAGCACGGCATCGTGGCCGTTGCATCCATCTCACCTTGCGAAGCGGTGCTTTCGACCCGCATTTCTTTTGCTGTCGTTAAGACTAGGAAAACCAACCAAAAACCCACTCTTTGTATTTGTTAAACGCTTGTGTAACAATAGTCACTGCGCGATTCGTTCACCCAACCTGCATTCCTCAAGAGACTGACATCCGGGGATTCCATTCTCCACAATTATTACTTGACAGCGACCGGTGCACTTGCCGACACGCATCAAGTTTTTGGCGCCGTTGCCGGGGAATGCAGGCGTGTAACGTCCCGTGTTGTGACTTTCGTTATACGAGCAGTTGTTTTTGATTTTCTTTGTTTTTCTTTTTGTTTGTGACAGTGCATGCAGAGACAAGCCGCAGGGGAACTCGTACCCTTCGATCCTGAGATTGAACGGACCGTTCGCGCAAGAAGGCGCGCTGCAGCCGCACAGGCGGCAATGGGTGATCAGGTAGACCCAAATGACGTTGATCCGAGAATGCCCGACGTGGGGCAACATCAGCCTGCAGATGAGCAGGAGGCGGCTAGGCCTCGGCCCCGCACGATGAGGGACTACACCACTCCCACTGTTGGGAGTGTGTATCCGGGGTTCGGACCCAATATTATGAATAATCAGTTTGAGATCAAGCCAGCGATCTTAAACATCATCCGGAACAACGCTCAGTTCTCGGGGTTGGCCAGCGAAGATCCGCATCTGCATCTGGCGGAGTTTTCTGATATTTGCGGAACCTTCCGCTATGCAGGGATTGCTGACGACAAAGTCAAGCTTAGACTGTTTCCCTTTTCACTCTGCGACAAAGCAAAGGTGTGGCTCCATTCCATTCCGCCAGGGACTGCTGCAACTTGGGATGCTCTCGCATCCAAGTTCCTTGCTAAATTCCATCCTGTGGATAAGATCGTGAGCTTGCGGCGGGAGATCGCCACATTTCGCCAATTTGACCAAGAGACCCTTGCTGAAGCATGGGAGCGCCTCAATGATCTCCTTCGCCGTTGTCCTGGCCACGAGCTCCAACCATGGAATGTGGTCGAATTGTTCTACTTTGCGATCGAGCCCAACTACAGGGCAATGATCGATGCTGCGGCGGGTGGTACCTTGATGAACCACACTCCTGAGGAAGCCCTTCGAATTCTGCGCGACACTGCCTCCCACAGTACATTCTGGACTGCAGGGAGAAATGCTCCAAGAAACGGCCGAGGTCTCTTCATGGTCGACTCACTCCCCTCTCCATCCGCGCCTGCTGCTGTCATTACCTGCGAGGGATGTGGAGGCGGAGGCCACCACGCGTATGAATGTTCGGGGAACCACGTGGCAGGTGACTTCGCACACTTGAACTTGAATGAATCTGTTAATTATGTAGGAAATCAGCCTAGGGGGCGCCTTTCAATAATGCTTATAATCCGGGAGCGAGAAGTCACCCGAACTTCTCGTGGAATCCAAACACACCTGGCCAACGATGGGCACCGGGGCAGCATCAAAACGATGATTACGCCTCCGGGAGCCAACCGAGGCCACCACACCCGGATTATAACCAAGCACCCCCCACCCAAAAAAAGAGTAATCTAGAAGAGATGATGGAAAAATTCATGCAAGTAGCTAATTCGAATATGGTGAATCAAACTGCATCCATGCGAAACTTGGAAACGCAGTTGGGCCAATTGGCCCAAGTGCTAACCGAGCGATCGCAGGGGACCCTGCCCAGCAACACGGAAAAGAACCCAATTGATCAAGGGAAGAGTCTTGGGGATGTGGTAGAGGCTGATCCGAGTGAGCTGGTAATTTCTTGTTCCATCAACAATTTTGAAATGAAAGCTTTGTGTGATTCTGGTTCATCTCGCAACGTCATTGCGTTGCAAGATGTAGCTAAATTACAACTGGAAATGAACACGGAGGAAAGGAAATCCCTTGTGCTTGCCAATGGGACTGTTATTCAATCCGAGGGGGAAGTGAAGAATGTGGAGGTGACAGTTGAGGGGACAATTGTTGTTGCTGATTTTCAGGTTTTGGGCCCACAGGAAAATCATTCTATTCCTATCTTGGGCGTGCCGTTCTTGAAAGAGAGTGGTGCCACCCTTGATTTTGCTACGGGATGCATTGTCCTAACCAATAAGGTGCAGCAGCCCACTTGCTCCGAAGCCACAGCTGAAACATTCACTTCGCCCCCTCCTTTTAATTTTGATGAATCGTTGAGCTGTGCAGGGCATGAAGAAGTCAAAGAATCAAGTGAAGGGAAAAAGGAGGAGTACCTGTCTAGTGAAGAAGAAGAAGTTGATCTTCGGCGAGAGTTTGGTTCCGAGACAGAAGAAGACTGCAATTCAAAAAACTCTGACGTGAATTTGGTTCGGGACAATGTCCCATTACCCTCTTATTTTGATTCATGTAATAAACTATCTAAGCGCTCCATCTCCTGGGCCGATCCGGTGGTCACCGTGACACCGGAAGTGACGCCACCCACCGCTAAGGTGGAAAAATCTGAGAACTCTCAACGGTGGCAGTCTCTGACTGTCACCAAACTTAAAAAGGAAAAACTTCTGCGCGACGCTCGTGCTGCCGCTCTCCGCGGCAAGGTGGCGGAGGTTAGGGGAGCATTGGGTAATACCAGTGCTGGCCCTAAAGCCTTCACCTCCCGCCTACGTGCTACGGGAGACGCGCACCATAAGAGCGCTTTCAGCTGATTTGTGTTTTATTTGATGTGGTGAACCGTTTCTGAGTATCTCTTTTTAATTCCTGCACTTTATAAACAATGCTAATACAGGTATTTGGTCCAGCTTAAGGACGTTAAATGAAAGCGCTACTGGGAGACAACCCAGATTTCTTGATTTCGTATTTCTTTTTATCTAACTTCTTTTAGTTCAGCTTTTGCATATGCTTTTGTTGTTTTGAGTTTTGTGCTTGCAGGTTTTGTGTTCGATGGTGCGGATGTTGCGGACTGCTTTTGATCGTAAACGCCAATCGTCTGGTATGCTCAATTCTGAGCATTGGGTAACACTTTCTCCCCTCTTTTTGCTTCAAATTTCTAGATTGTTTAGCTTAAGTCTGGGGGGGCGAATTTGTCATCCACTGTGCACGAGTTGCACTGCATTCTAGAAGGTTGTTTCTTATTTATCCTAGTCATTATCATTATTTTTCATTCTTCACACACCACTTCACCCACTTGAGTGCGCGCTTATCTTTTTGTTGTTGCTCCATTTAGACTATTGTGGTTGGAATGTGAAATAGGTTGTTAACATAGGAATTATTATTTGGAGTGCGATGTTGACTCATGTAGTGTTCTAGTCACTTCGCATGTTATGGTAGAATTTGAGTAGAACTAGATTTTCTTTCTGCATCTAATTTATGTTTAGTATTTCTGCGTAAATTTAGATTTATTATACTCAAGTGGTGAATTTGAATGAAATTGACGATAACCCGGTGTTGTGTGTGTACGAGTGCTAGTCGTTTGTTGCTCGAGTCGGGAGGAAGGTTTACCTTTCTCGTGGGCTAAGAACTTACCCCAAGCGACTCTCGAAGCATGGGTGAGAGCTACTCGTCGAGTTAAACATGATGTAGGCCACCCTTTGGCTAGTTTGAGCCTTGATATTCCCTGTCCTTTTCGTTCACCGTTGCAAGCCAAATTTGTGCCTACCAATCCTTTGTTCAGCTCCTCTTCATCCACCAAAGCCTGAAGCCTATCCTACACCCGCAACCAAATTGTTTTTAACTGCGCTCATAATTCTCAACTTGTGTGGTGTGTGGAATCATTGTGTTATGAAGGGAAAATAAAGTCCATCTGCTGATTTTGAACCAACCGGAGGATACATAAAAGAAGTAAAATATGGTAAACGAGAAAAAAAAAGAAAAAAAAAGGGCGTCTTTTGAAATGAGATCCTTCCGAGCTAAATAGAAAATCTGTTGGTATTTGTGAAGTAGGCCGTGTGCACACCTGGTTTTCATGATAAGTCTGGGGGTGTGTCACACGAGCATAGTTTGTTGGTCTTGTGGGGTGCAGCATTCCGTTAGCTCACTTGGGTTGCGTAGCCATCGTGTTTAACTTTGAATATCCTACCGTGACCTAAGCCCCATTTTAATCCTAAAAGTCCTACTGAATTTGCTAGCGCCGTGGAGAGAGTGTGACCGGGCAAGCGTATGGTTCACGACGTTGATGGATTTCAGCGGAGTTATTCCTAAGCCCCAATCTTTTGCAACACCCACCTCAGTGTCTCGTCACGTTCATACCGGGCATGATCGTTCAAATTCCTCATAATTCACCAACTGAGTATAACTAAATCTTTACTTACGCTTTAATACTTCTGTAAATTAGTTAGCATAGTTAGAATCTTCTTCTACTAGAATCTCTACTCGCATGCGTATGTTACTTCGCACCGTACTCCTTTGTGTAATTCTCTATGTTAATTATCGTTTTCACACTCCGCCGGATTCGTTTGCTCGGGACGCGCAAACAGTTAAGTCTGGGGGTGTGATGAGTCCTGATCATATACACATTTATGGACTCATCCGGGCCGCTATTCAGTCATTTCACCGCACTTTAGCCTTGTTATAGGTTATATTGGATAATCCATGCTAGGTGCACTTCTGGGGCCACTTTGGTGTGATTTCGTGCTTATCGTCATCAGTAGTTTTCATGCGCTGTTAAGTGCCACCTTCAGTGGCTGGATTTGTGGTTGTGCCGGAATAGGAGTCGTGTAGGTGTTTCCGGTGCAATTCTGCACAGGAACACTGCACACGATCACTTGTTCTATTGCGCACGACCACTGGTCGTGCGCCACTGATCGTGTGCACTTAACCCTTTTTTCATGAGTTCTGTTTGGTGTAGTGCGCACGACCATCAACGCCAGTGCGCACGACCACCGGTCGTGCGCCACTGTTCGTGCGCACTTATCATTAAATTTCTGAGTTCTGTTTCGTCTAATGCGCACGACCACCGACGATAGTGCGCACGACCACCGGTCGTGCGCCACTGGTCGTGCGAACATTTTATTTTATAAATTTCGTGTCTTGCAGGTTCCACCCAGGCAGTGCGCACGATCGCAGAATTCCAGTGCGCACGACCACTGGTCGTGCGCCAATGATCGTGCGCAGTATTTATTCCAGCGCCTATTTAAACGCCTGTTCCGATTTTAGGGCGATATCTGATTCCGGGAGCGGAGTTCCTGTTCCGTACGCCGCCGACCACCACCTTGGGACGCCTCCACTGCATCTCCCACGCAAGGGGAAGCCTCCTCCATCCATTCCAAGACCTCCTCCATTGTCCGTGAGTGTTCTCCACCATCCGCAAGCCTCCAAGCAGCCATTCTCTCAATTCGCCCGGCGAGAAGAAGAAGAAACCTGAAATCGAAGACGACGGAGCTATGTAGGGAGATCGTGACAGCTCTCTACGCCGGAAGCATAGTCCGCCTGAGTCCGGAGGTAGCCCGACAACCTACCATTCCGGCCGTGAACGGCCGCTAGTCTTCACCATCGGTTATTTCTTTCCTCTTTCCTTCATTGTACTCGTTGCGCCGTGTAAACTTGAATATTGTGATGTTGTTTGTTGAAATGAATGTTTCCTTGTTGTTCTTCATGGTTTGCTTGTGATTCACTCCGTTTTCCACTCACTCACTCACGCACGCACGCAAGGTGTTTGTTCCGCGTTAGCAAGAGCTAACGGCGGTTGTGAAGAGGTGTTTGCGACCCTCACCTTCTCGCACTTGAGCACGCTCCATCCACCTCTCGAAGCACGGCATCGTGGCCGTTGCATCCATCTCACCTTGCGAAGCGGTGCTTTCGACCCGCATTTCTTTTGCTGTCGTTAAGACTAGGAAAACCAACCAAAAACCCCCTCTTTGTGTTTGTTAAACGCTTGTGTAACAATAGTCACTGCGCGATTCGTTCACCCAACCTGCATTCCTCAAGAGACCGACATCCGGGGATTCCATTCTCCACAATTATTACTTGACAGCGACCGGTGCACTTGCCGACACGCATCAGTGGGCCGTCAGCATCATCTTCCGTCGCAATTCCATGACCAACCACGCCGTGTCCGTCATCTTCGTCTTCAAGTTGGCCGTCTTGGTGGCAGTCGCCATCAATCCTCCCCCGCTCGAAAGAACTCATCGCCGATGAGTGGGCTGGAACATAACGGTGAAAGAGATCCGCATCAAGTAGCTTCACCTCCGACACGGAGAGCCAAGAGTCGTCCGAGGCAGGACGGCCATTCCATCGAATCAAGAACCTGTGAACATCACCGTCGGAAGTTGGGAACACAGCATCCTGCAAAATCCTGTCAGGCAAGAAAACGGTCCGGGAAAATCTCGGAAATGCGTTAGGCAAAGAAGAAAAAGAAGTTTCATCATCAACAGGTGGCTTACCTCCTGTAGAGTCCGTAGGAGAGGGCGATCCAGAAACAATCTCACTACCCACCCCATTAGAAATTTTAGTGGAAATATTAAACGGAGAGGCAGAAAGTTCAGGTGGTGGAGCGACATAAAGCGTTAAATCCGAAACGTTAAAAACAGGAGAGATTCCCCACTCAGCGGGTAACTGTAATAAATATGCGTTTTCGCCCAACTTATTTAACACGCGAAAAGGACCGGCTCTCCTATTTGCTAATTTCTTTATAGTGCCCGAAGGCATCCGTTCAGGGGTTAGACGCACCATTACCAAATCACCAATATTCAAGTGGACCGCTCACCTATTTTCGTTAGCATTCGATTGATAAATAGCATATTGTTTAGCTAGCGTCTCGCTAATTTGCTTATGGAGATTGTGAACGTGCGAGGCAAAATCCTGGGCAAAATGACTAGTTTTGAAAGATGGGGGTAGCGACACTAAATCAAGAGGCACGGGTGCCTTATAACCATGTACAATCTCATTTGGAGACAACCCAGTGGACCTATTCCGTGAATTATTGTAAGCTATTTGAGCATGAGGAAGAATAAGGTCCCACGTACCTTTATGATCGCCTACTAAACAACGAAGTAATCCACCCAAACTTCGATTGACCACTTCCGTTTGCCCATCCGTTTGGGGATGATAGGCTGACGAAAACATAAGTTTTGTACCCATATGCTTCCAAAGCGTCTTCCAAAAGTAACTAGTGAATTTGACGTCCCTATCAGATACTATCGTTTTGGGAACGCCCCGATGCGCCACGACCTCTTTGAAATACAACTTAGCAACATGGGATGCATCGTTGGTATTGTGACTAGCGATAAAATATGCCATTTTAGAAAATCTATCGACGACGACAAGGATGGAATCGTGTCGCCGAAATGTCATAGGTAGGCCCAAAATAAAGTTCATACTAACGTCCTCCCAAGGAACCGACGGAATAGGAAGAGGTGTATAAAGACCCGCATTGGTCTTGTTACCTTTTGCTAATTGACACACACGGCAACTCCCAACGATCTTATTAACCATTGGCTTAAGTCCAGGCCAAAAGAATTTATCTTCCACTAGTGTTATCGTTTTATCCCGGCCGAAATGTCCCCCTAGCCCTCCACTATGTAGCTCCCATACAATGAAATGGCGTAGTGAAGAGCGGGGAATACACAATTGCGTATGCCTAAATAAATAACCATCGCGAATGTAGTATGCGGATATAGTAGATGGAGTCTGTTCCTGAGCGGCTAAATAAATGTCCTTAAAATCTGGGCATAGGACGTACTCGTCTTTAATGCGCTCAAATCCTATTACCTTCACCTCCATTTTAGATAATAATAGAGTGACACGACTAAGGGCGTCCGCCACTCGATTTAACGTACCCTTAAGGTGCTTAATAATGAAAGTGTACTCCTGAAGATAGGAACCCATTTGGCGTGCCGAGGGCTGATTTTACTTTGAGAGTTTACGAATTTTAGCGCTTCATGATCCGAGAGGATTACAAATTCTTTCGATATAAGGTAGTGTCGCCAATGTAGGAGACAACGTATTACGGCATAAAACTCACGATCATAATTGGAATAATTTAATTTTGGGCCCGCAAGTTTCTCGCTAAAGTACCCAACCGGATGTCCCTCTTGGCTTAACACCCCCCCAATTCCTATCCCCGAAGCGTCACATGATAGTTCAAACACTTTATTAAAATCCGGCAACCGTAGTAGTGGGGCTTCAGACATCCGATCCTTAATCATTTGAAACGCGTTAGTGGCCGATTTGGTCCATTTGAAATCACCTTTCTTCATACATTTAGTTATTGGTGCCATAACGCTACTAAAATTGTGAATGAATCGTCTATAAAACATGGTCAATCCATGAAAACTTCGAACCTCCCGAATATTTTGTGGTTCCGGCCATTCTTTAATCACTTGGACCTTCTTAGGGTCAACATGTATACCCTCGACACTCACTATGTATCCTAAAAATTCCCACGGAAGTCACACCGAACGCGCACTTCTTAAAATTAATGAATAAGCTCTCTTGGCGCAATGTAGTAAGGATTGTTCGCAAATGAGTTTCATGATCGATCGGCGAAATACTAAACACCAAAATATCATCGAAATAGACTACGACAAATTTTCCCATGTATGGCTTAAATACTTAAGTCATTAATCGTGAGAAGGTACTAGGTCCGTTGGTGAGTCCCTCTCCTAACACTAACCACTCGTAAAGCCCGTCCTTAGATTTAAAGGCCGTTTTCCATTCGTCTCCCTCCCGAATTCTTATTTGGTGGTAACCACTCTTTAAATCCAATTTTGAAAACACGGTGGCACCGGATAACATATCCAATAGATCATCCAAACGGGGAATGGGAAACCTATACTTGACAGTTATTTTATTAATGGCCCGGTAGTCTACACACAACCTCCAAGACTTATCTTTCTTCGGGACCAACAAGGCAGGGACGGCGCAAGGGCTTTTACTATGGCGGATAAATCCCTTTGCTAATAAATCGGAAATTAATATTTGTAGTTCATTATGTGCAGAGGGATTAAGTCGGTAATGGGGTTGATTGGGCAAGGATGAGCCCGGGACGAAATCAATTTCGTGTTGAATGTCCTTGACGGGTGGCAATTCGGAAGGCAAATCTACCGGATAGACGCCCTTATATTCTTCCAATAACGTGCGCAGAGATAACGGTATGTTCTCTAAAGACGGTGAATCTTCCTTAGCTTGTAGACAAACTAACACATAAATGACGCCATCTAGGAAGGTCTCGCGCTCTAACTCCTTCCTACTTATAAAACTTATGGTTTTCCTTTCCGCAGGCACCACTGTGTCCTTGGAAGCAATCGACGGGTCCTTAGGTGGTGTGGGTTTCAAAACAATGGTCTTACCATTGAACTTGAACTCGTAGGTGTTGGCCCTCCAAAATGGGTCACGTCATAATCATAAAGCTATGGACGTCCTAATAGAACGTGACAGACATCCATAGGGATGACATCGCACCACACCTTATCAACATAATTCTTCACCGTAAGCGGTACCAAGCATCGTTTAGAAACTGCGATAGACGTTTTGTTCACCCATGCTATCTTATACGGATGTGGATGTGGCTCAGTGACTAAGTGCATTCGAGTGATGGCATTCTCCGAAACGACGTTCATACTACTTCCGCTATCGATTATTAACTTACACCACTTGTCACCGTTCTTAAAATTTACCGAAAAGATATTCGTCTGATTGTAATCGTCCGTCGCACGCGGTGTATTCAGAATACATCTCATAACCATCATAAAAGAGTCGTCATCAATATCACTCGGCTCGGCGTCAGACTCAGTACCGGCTTCGTAGACGATCTCGGCGGGATCAGACGTGGAATCTAAAAGGGCTAGGGGTTTTCTCTTAGTGGGGCACTCACTAGAGTAGTGCCCTTGAATCCCGCAAAAATAACAGGTGGCGTTAGTCTTATTAATACGCCCTATTGGAACTCTCTCACCAGTGGGATTTTTGATGTTCCTAGCGGTAATGACCATGGAGTTCGAATCTGTTGATCGAAACCGTCCTTTGTCTCGTACGGAGGATGAGGGTGGGGATCCTAAAATGGATGTTTTTTTTTTGTAAAGATCGACCCTTGGACTTATAGGCATTGTGCTTTTCAATATCCAAAGCTGCATTAAACGTTGCGTTAAGATCCGTGTGACCGTAGCGCAGAAGCTTGCCTTGGATATCCGGCCTGAGTCCCTTACGAAAACGTGATAGTGTTACTTCGGGCATTTCCCGGACATTACATCTCACCATCATATCCTTAATAAGTCCCATGTACTCCGCTACTGATTTGTCCCCTTGGCGAAGGGTGGCTAGCTCATCGAACATTTGGGTTCGGTGATACGCGGGGACATATTGGTCAGTCAACAGTGCTTTCATGGCAGCCCACCCAATTGGGGGTACTCCATTCACGGTACCCATTCGCCTCTCTTCGTTCAACCATAACGTCTTGGCCCTACTCAGAAGTTTCATTCGTGCCACTCGCACCTTATCACCGTCAGACAGATTGTGTCACTCAAAGTAGCACTCGATCTCCATGATCCAATCTAGGAAAACTTGAGGTTCTCCCATTCCATCGTAGGATGGTGGATGTAGTCGCACGGCCTTAGTTAAATCGAATTCGTCGTCCTGATCACGATGATGATTTTGTCGTTCGTTTCGTTGATTGGCGGGCTGTGGTGGGGGCCCTTGCCGATTTATCCCAAAGCCGGGATTTTGAGGCGCCGCCTGATTTACGGCCAACCCCTGTATTAATTGGGTGAGTGCATCGAACCTAGCGTTGAACTCTTCCCGAAGCTCCGCAATCGCTGCTGGAGCGTGCTCATCATCATGGTGGTCGGCCATGGGAGAGGTGGGTGGAAAATATTCCGTACCAAACCTAGTGCGCATGAACAGCAGGACAACCAAAACTTTGACCAGATATTTTTTATAAAAGGATTTTTTTTTTGGAGACTATTAAGTGGGAGATTAAAAATGATTTTTTAGACTTTTTTGCTTAGAAAAATAAGAAGAACATACAGGATTTTTTTTTATAATTTTCTGCAAAAATTTGTTTTTTGGATTTTGCTATTCGCAGACCAAAGTAAATTAGAAAATTCAGATTTTCGTTGTCTAATACGAAACGTGCACGACCGAGTGTGGGTCGACGTCCTAAGACAGAAAAACGTAAGGATGGTGTCGATTGAGAAATCAACACAACCTCGCTTTGATACCAAATTTGATGTAGCGCGTTCCTACGAGCCTACACGGGTGACGTTTAGGATAACCTCGACGCCTTACACTCTCTCGACTCCGCACAATAACTAAACGCAGCAGCACAATTAGGTTATTTATTTTCTCGCGCTAACGTGCGGATAGCCAACCCGCTAGAGATCGTATCACGGCTAGAGGCCAAGATCCGATCAAGCTAAAAGGACGAATATTTGCGTCCGAACGAGCGTTATTGTACCAAAGAAAGATCCACCAAAATAAATCCGATTCGCAAACGGTTGATCTTTCCCCAACAAGAAAAATAACAAGGTTCGCCAATCCTTTCGATAGTATCCGGAAGATCAAACAAAAAAAAAAACAAATCTATCAAAGAAAACACCGCGAGAAATTTTCTTTCTTCGAGAAATCACGCTAAAATCGTCCACCACAAAAACGATCTAAGAAAGGAGATCTCTTGAGTAGAAATTTCGTTACCCCTCTCGGAAACGTAGATCCGAGATATTGGATCCACTAAAAATGATCGCTCTCCTTTGGAACACGGAAGGGGCTCCAAATGATGAAGAAACTCGTTCGTCTTCCTCGCCTTTGCACCGGAGAGATTCACCAAACCGTAGGCCCTTGCACTTGATATCTTCTCCTCCAATAGTGGTCGGCTAGAGAAAATCCGTTGAAGAAGATTTCGTAGTGAGGATTGGGTATGAAGTGGGAGAAGAGGTAACGGAAGAGAGTTGGAGAGAAGAGAGATTGAGAGAGGGAGAGAGAGGGAGGCCGAACTTGGGAAGACCCAAGAGGGGGGGCGGCGGCAAGATGAGAGGGAGAGGAGAGGAGAGAAATTAGGTTTAGACAATTCTTTAAGCAAGTAATATTCTACCTTTTTAATTCAAGTCTTAGCCTTATATAGGCCTTACAACACAAGTGCTAATAGCACACCAAACATAGTGCTAAACGCACACCAATAGTTCAAAATAAAAATAATAAGATGCAAGCCATAATTAAATTAAGTCATAAATTAGCAAATATAAAATGATAATTAATTCTTGCGGCGTGGACGAAGGTTGTAGCCGTGGCCGCCACGGCGCCGCATGTCTTTAGCCGGTGGGCCGTCATCATCATCTTCCGTCGCAATTCCATGACCAACCACGCCGTGTCCGTCATCTTCGTCTTCAAGTTGGCCGTCTTGGTGGCAGTCGCCATCAAGTTTCTCCCTATTTTATTACTTGAGCGACCGGTGCACTGCCGTCGTATCGCATTTCGTGCCTGCTAATTAGCAGTGCCGAAATACAAAAACTTGATGCACTATTTCGGCACTGCTAATTAGCAGGCACGAAATGCGATATGACGGCAGTGCACCGGTCGCTCAAGTAATAAAATAGGGAGAAACTCCCTGAATATCATTCTCAAAGGACCGCAAGTTGGGTAGTACGATTTGCTCGAACCAGGAAATCAGTTAAAAGGGTTAATAAGTAACAACGGGAGGTTTGGTTTGGGATCCTATGCTATTGCAGAATAAAGAAAGATGCGGATCAAAACTCCGCTTCGCAAGGCGAGATGGATGCAACGACCGCGATGCCGTGCTTCGGAAGGCGCGTGGACGGAATGTAACTATGACGGTTGAGGGTCGCACACACCTCTTCTCTAAACATCACCACTAGCAATTGCTAGTGGCTTCACACACAACGAATCTCAGAAATCATTAGGAAAAAGGGCTATTCATGCCATCACAACAACATTGCATATGAACACAAGCAATAATCCTTAAGATTAACTTAACAAGCATTCATAAAACAATAACAAAGAAGTTCAAGCATCAAAGGTTAGAGAGGACCACAAAGAGGAAGTCACGTCTTGGCTTCACGGCCGGAATGAGAGGTTGTCGGGCTCTCTCCGGACTCGGCCCTCAGATGGTGAGCTTGGCTCGAAGGAGGCTGCCACCGTTCCTATGATCTTCAGCGCTTCTCTGATCTCTCGGCGAGGAATGCTTGAGCTAATGGTGGAGAAAGCTTCCTAGTGCTCCCGGATGGAAGGATGGAGGTGGAAATCACCGGAAATAGCCTCTATGGTGGTGGAGATGAAGGGGAAGCCTTCAACCCTCAAGAGCAGCGGGAAGGTAGTGATTTCCCGCTCTCTGAATCGCTCCAGTCCGCCTCCAATCGCTCTCTCCCGTTGACTGCCTCGATTCCTGCTTTTTATAGCAAACAGGCTGAAAAATGGTCACGCACGGTCGAACGCACGACCGTGCGCAGACCGTGCGATATTAACGGATAAAATATGGCTTGGGGAAGAAGCTGCGCCGCCCGTGCGATTTGCTCACGCACGACCAATACCGCCCGTGCGTTCAAACGCACGGGTAAACTCCGACGCTCTGAAATAAAAAAGACACAGGTCGACCGTGCGTTTTACTCACGCACGGGCGAATCCGCCCGTGCGTCAAAACGCACGAGTAAACTCCAACGCTCCATTTTCTGCCCAGACACAAACGCACGACCGCAACCGACCGCGCGTCAAGGAAACGCACGACCGTGCGATATGCACAGAAATTACTTCTGGGGAAAACGGGACGATCAGGTCACCTGCATACAAGATATAACAGCCGGGAATACACGTCCAGCATCAGAAAAACATAAAAGAAAGGAAGGGGAGCACCATGTGCTTACCCCCAACAACAAGGAATGCAATTGCACACCGAAATGAGCTTAATAGTGCACCTAGCATGGAATGATACATATGAATGAAAACGTGCCTAAAATGTGGTGCAAAGACTAGAATATCAGCCCAAATGAGTCCAAATATATATATATATGGGACTCATCATTGATCTGTAAAGAGGTCGCACATACTTGAAGTACGGATATCAAAAACTTATATGTTGAAGTTATCAAATCAGTGTAACTTGTTGGAGGATATAAATCTCCACCTTGTATTGCGGAATAAACGTGACGTGCGCGTGATTAATAGCATCGGGATATAAGGAAGGACTGAGATAGTCCTGCGAGCGGTAGGCTCGAGATATAAGGAAAGACTGAGATAATCTTGCGAGCAGTAGACTCGAGATCATGTTGGGAGGACTGGGACTGTCCTGCAAAAGGTAGGTTCTATGTTATACAAGAAGGACTGGTCGAGTCCTCCGAGCCAAGAGCTTGGGGTTTCACTTAGAGGCATTGATGTATCAAGTAGTACGCGGATACCATGTGTGTTCTTAGGGGCGTACGTAAGGTCAAGGCTGGGAGGTGTCATACGGGCCTAGGAGTGGACAAGCCCGATCCACTGCCCTGTTTGCCTTAACTGGATACCTGAGTTGACATTGTTTACCTAGAAGACCGCTTCTGAATAGCATTACTCGCAGAACGGGCAGTCTGAGGATACAAGCCGCTCGGTTCAGATTTGATAAGATTCATTAGTACCAACCAGCACAGACCGGGCGATCTGGCACCATTCAGATCGCCTCCAGAGATTGAAGACTTCCAAGACCAAGTCCCAAAGGCAAGCCGCGGTCTCAGGTAGGACACCTGCCAGGTTGCGCTATGAAGACCAGCAAGGTCCAAGTCCCAAAGGCAAGCCGCCGTCTCAAGACGGAGACCGCCCGAGTTGCGCCATGAAGACTATCAAGGCTCAAGTCCAGAAGGCAAGCCGCCGTCTCAAGTAGGAGACCGCCCGGGTTGCGCCATCGCCTTGATCGCCGCATCTTCAGTCTCCGGCCAGGACATATCGAAAGCGCAAGCCCCCAAGCTGCGCGGCTTCTTTCTTTCCTCCTTTCTGTATCTCGTCACCGCCTGCCCGATTCTCCTATACCCGGGCAGGAGGTAATTTTATCCCTGCCCGTTCGGGCAGGCTCCTGAGCGTATAAATAGGGGGCGGCGACGTTCCCAACGCACGCACACTCGAATCCAGGAGCTCGCTTGTTTGAGCTGCGGACTCGAGTTTCCCGTCTTGCAACCTGTCTGACCGGTCGGCTTCTGCTTTCCTGCACTTGTAACCCGCTGTAACCGCTTCTTATTAATCAAAGGAAAGCCCATCACAGGAGTGACATTTGTCGTGACGGGTGAAGTCTGGCCTTGACCGCTGCCAGCGGTCTCGTTTTCTCCACCTAAAAAGTAACCGGCAGCCCGCAGCCTCCGATTTACTTCGGAGGTTCCTGCCTTTCTGTTGAATTCGAAATCGCACCTCCGAAGGAAATCGGAGGCTGCGGGCTGCTGGTTACTTTTTAGGTGGAGAAAATGAGACCGCTAGCAGCGGTCAAGGCCAGACTTCGCCCGTCGCGGCGAATGTCACTCCTGTAATGGGCTTTCCTTTGATTAATAAGAAGCGGTTACAGCGGGTTACAAGTGCACGAAAGCAGAAGCCGGCCGGTCAGACAGGTTGCAAGACGGGAAACTCGAGACCGCAGCTCAAACAAGCAAGCTCCTGGATTCGAGTGTGCGTGCCTTGGGAACGTCGCCGCCCCCTATTTATAGGCTCGGGGGCCTGCCTGAACGGGCAGGGATAAAATAACCGCCTGCCCGGGCACAGGAGAATCGGGCAGGTGGTGACGGGATACAGAAAGGAGGAAAGAAAGAAGTCGCGCGGCTTGGCGGCTTGCGCTTCCGATCTGTCCTTGCTGAAGACTGAAGATGCGGCGATCAAGGCGATAACGCAACCCGGGCGGTCTCCGACTTGAGACCGCGGCTTGCCTTCTGTACTTGAGCCTTGATAGTCTTCATGGCGCAACCCGGGCGGTCTCCGTCTTGAGACCACGGCTTGCCTTTGGGACTTGGACCTTGCTGGTCTTCATAGCGCAACCCGGCCGGTCTCCGACCTGAGACCGTGGCTTGCCTTTGGGACTTGGTCTTGGAAGTCTTCAATCTCTGGAGGCGATCTGAATGGTGTCAGATCGCCCGGTCTGTGCTGGTTGGTACTAATGGATCTTGTCAAATCTGAACCGAGCGGCTTCTATCCTCAGACCGCCCGGTCTGCGAGTAATGCTATTCGGAAGCGGTCTTCTGGGTAAAATAATCCCCGCATATTTTCAAACTCTGAGGAGATTTCGAAAATATTAGTTCTAGCCGGAGACCGCGCCGATCTGACCTTGTGGGTTATAAATGTTCTGGAAGCTTCTATCTCCGCATAATTGTAACGCTACCACGAGTCACTATTCGCCCATTGCGGTTAGGACTTTCCGACTAAACAGTCCAATCAAGATGGTGGACCTTATGGCCCAGTTCGAAAATTGCCAGAAACCAGATAAAGACCGCAGGGAAGATCGCACAAAGGACAAAAAAAGAGGAAGAAGAAGACCCAACCTGACAACACTGTGACCGTTCTCTCTACGGGTAAGCCGGCCGATCTGGCCCCTGCACTGACAGGTGGCTTGTCGACTAGAAATGAAGCGGGTTGCTTGAACCCGCCCCCAGCTGATCTTCCCGCCCTTTCTGACAAGGAAATCAAAACGCCCCCTCCTCCGGATAAGACGGACTCGGAAGCTGTCATCCCGAAGGCCGACGGGGAAGATTCTTTTAAAATAGAGATCACTCCCTCTGGTGTATTCCACTTGGAGGTCAGAGATGAAGGAGGAGAAACGGTTGACTCCCCCAAGCCGACCGGTCAGCAGGCCCCGGTAGTGAATAATGAGGACAGCCCGGTTTCCCCAAAACAAGCCGGCCAGGAGTCGACCAAGAAAAGGAAAAGAGCCGAGACAACGGCGGACAGGCTTCTGAAAAAGGTGAAGAGCCTAAAGGCCAAAAATAGAGCGGCTTTCAGGAAATCGGGAGCGGGTAGCCTGCAAGGCAGGTCGCGCGACAGAAAAGTTTCGGAAGGAGTAGCTCGCTCCTAGCCAAGTCGTGCGAATTAATATTAACTCAACCGACCAGAACGTTGATCTTCATAGAATTCTGGTTAAGTAGCCATTAGAAAAACCTGTTCACATAGCTTATTTCTTCAATCAGGATTAAGTGGATCTGATTCATCCTGAAAAAGTGTCAACTATAATGTTGCGATACGTAGTCGAAGCGGTTTGGATATATAATCGAGCGGACAGAAATCCAAGTTCTGCCTTATCTTATTATGAATGCCTCGTGATAACCAGGAAACCGAACATAACCAAGCCGCGCGATTATTACCTGACTTTGCATAATTGCTTTACAGGATAAAGAATGCCAAGTCATAAGAACAATCAACAGGCCGAGCGGCCATCACTTTAACTCGAACGACTTACAACTCAGATTGCCGCAAGTCTCATCCCCGTGAATATAATCAATAACCGGTACGCCCGCGCGGGATATTTATAACTCGGACGGAGGGAAATCCGAACAGGAAATCGACATAACCAAGCCGCGCGATTTTAACCTGGCTTTTCATAATTGCTTCGCAAGATAGAATATCAAGTCATAAGAAAACAATTAGTAGGTCGTGCGATTGATATTTAACCAGGACGATTTATGTGACTCAGATTTCCGCAAATCTCACTCTTCCGAATAAACCTGGACGGATATGTATAACTCAGCCTTACATAATATTGACTGATAAACCTGCGCGGATTGTACACACTTTGAGCGGTTAGTAGCTTGATATTTGCAATGAGAATCATAATTGCTTGATTGTGAAGAGCATGTTATTATCCAAACGGATCGAATTGAAACCCATAAAGATGATAGGTTCACAAACCGAATGATGAGACCGACTGGTCATGATTATGCTTGATCCCCTGATACTTGCCTTGTGACATTTTTATGATATCCTGCTTATTGTAAACCGTCCGGTTTGAAAACCAGACCGCATGATATCTTTGGTACCTGCCTATTTCAAACTGTCCGGTCTGAAAACCAGACCGCATGATACCTTTGGTACCTGCTTATTTCAAACCGCCTTGTTTAGGTGTCAAGCCGACCGGTTTGTGATGTACCTATAAAATCCCATTTTCTCCCAAATGGTCTAGAGTGACCATATAAGATGAGACAATTCCCTGCCATGTAACAAGAAATGGCTACAGACTCAGATGACCAAGTGGGCAGGTGGGCCTAGGCGGCGAACATTTCTTTCCTCAAGTGGTCATAAGAGCTGTAAAAGAAAAAAACAGACAAGTACAGACCCAGATGACCAAGTGGGCAAGTGGACCTAGGCGGCGAAAATTGCTTTCCTCAAGTGGTCATGAGGGTTGTAAGCGACTCAACTGCTCTCTTGCCTAGGGTTACAAGCCGAGTTGATCAATTGGGCAGGTGGGCCTAGGCGGCGAACATTGCTTTCCTCAGAGAGATCAACTCAGTTGTGGGTCCCGTTTAGGCATCGCTTGAGAGTACCTTGGAGTGTTCGATGGTCACAGACTAAGATGATCAGTTGGGCAGGTGTGGTTATGCCGCGGGGGCTATACCGACATTGCTTTCCTTAGAAAGATCATCAAAGTTGTAACTATATCCCTCTCGAGGCATGATAGAGCTAACATTCACCTAGACCTCCCTTGATGCAGGGGTGTGTTAGGTATCAGCCGGGATCCAAGGTTCCGAAGACCACCGCACGGGAATTGGCAAGCTACCACTACACGTGTGCGAAATCTCCCCGCTACACATGATCTTCGTGGTTTTACGCTAATGACTACAATCCAAGGGGGTACGAGCAAAACTTGGCGATGTCTCCGCAGTTCAGTGAGGGTGATATAAAAAATACAAACAGAAACACCAGACATCGAGAAGTGTCAGTATTGGGCTTTTCATTAGAATATCCAAAAAATGCCAGAAATGGAGAAGACAATTTTAAGGATAGAACCGTTTAAGGTCGTCACCGCTCCAGGTGCGCGAGATGTCCTCTCCTTCGCTTGTCTGGAGGCGATAAGCCCTGCTTTTTAGCACCTCCTTGATAATGAAAGGTCCAGCCCAGTTGGGATTTAGCTTTCCGACGTTGCCTGTTCTAGCTACGGCATCAACATTTTTCAATACAACATCTCCAACTGCGAAATGCTTTACCCTGACGTTTCTGTCAAAGTACTTGGCCATGCTCCTCTTTACTTCCTCCTGTCTGATTGTTGTCTCATCCTGAAGCTCTTCGATCAAATCCAGACTGTGTTTGACGGCCTCATCATTATCTGTTATCCATGCCTCTCCTCCTTCCTCTGCGTACACTAATATGGGGGTGACTACCTCGAATTCTATTGGAACCACAACCTCCGATCCATGAGACAATTTGAATGACGTATCCCCTGTAGCTGAAGATGGAGTAGCACGCAGAGTCCAAAGGATGGAAGGAAGTTGATCTGCCCAATTTCCTCCCTGATTTAAGATCCTCTTCATCAGATGCTGTTGGATTTGTCTATTTGCTGCTTCCACTTGGCCATTAGTCCTTGGATGATGCACAGAAGAGAACCGAAGATCAATTCCAATCTGATCACAGAAAGTTATCATCTCAGAATTGTTGAACTGCGGACCACTATCGGTGACAATTGCTAGCGGAATTCCATGTCGGCAGACTATCTCTCCCCAGATGAAGTTTCTAATAACTTGGGTTGTAGTTTTCGCCAACGCCTTTGCTTCGATCCACTTGCCGAAGTAGTCAATCATCACAATGATAAAGCGACGCTGGCCACTGGCCATCGGGAAAGGTCCGATAAGATCCATCCCCCAAACTGCAAAGGGCCACGGCGCAGTTATCGATCTGAGCGACTGAGCAGGCAGATGTTGAAGAGGAGCGAACTTTTGACACTGAACACATCGCTTGGCGAATGCTTCAGCATCTTTCCTCATGGTTGGCCAGAAATACCCCTGCCTTAAGATTCTTTTCTCTAGAGTCTTTGCCCCTGAATGGCTACCACATTCCCCGGAATGAACCTCCTGAAGTATGGTTGGAATTTCGTCCTCAGAAACACACCGTGCTGAGGGAGAGATCAAAGTCTTTCTGTAGAGGACTCCTGCTATCAAGTAATAGTAAGCCGCCTTTCTTCTAAATTTCTTTTTGTCTTTGATAGAATGATGAAATTCTCTTTTTGACAGGAATAACTCGTAAGGATCCTTCCAGGAAGGATTCTGATCAATTTGCATAAGTTCCCCTTCATCTGTTGCCAGATGAAAAAGTTTAAAGGTCACTCCCCCTGATGGAAGACCGGACTTTGACAACTCATCTGCTTCCTCATTTTGTGTTCTCGGAATATGCTCGATAATGAATGACTTGAATCTCCCGATCTCCTTTTTGGCCAACAGCAGATACTTCCTCAGAATCGGCTCCCTTGTCTCGTAGTTCCCCAAAACCTGAGAGGCCATCACCAATGAATCAGTTTTAACATGTACGTATTCTATGCCCAACTCTTTTGCAAGCCTCAGCCCAGCCAAAAGTGCCTCATATTCAGCCTGATTATTCGTAACTGGAAAGAAGAATTTGATAGCTTGCTCCAGCTTCATGCCATTCGTACTAATTAAAACTACTCCGGCTCCCAAGGAGTTTTTACTAGAGCCCCCATCCACATAAATGACCCAAGCTAAAGGGGACTTCACCACATGTTCAGGATCGGATTCTGTCGTATCCACCAAGAAATCCGCCAAGACTTGCGCTTTGATTGCTGTTCGGGGGATGTATGATATTTCAAACTCGCTCAGTTCAATAGCCCATTTGGCCAACCTCCCCGAATGATCTGGCTTCTCAAGTACATTTCTCAAAGAATGATCTGTGATCACTTGGACGGGATGAGCCTAAAAATAGGGACGAAGCCTTCGTGAAGACATAACCAAGGCCAAGGCTAGCTTCTCCAAGATTGAATATCTGGTTTCCGCATCTTTGAGAATATGGCTAACATAATATATCGGAAACTGCCTCTTCTTTTCCTCCTGAACGAGCACAGAACTTACCGCATCTGGGCCGACTCCCAAATGTAAGAATAATATTTCCCCCTCACGGGGACTTTGGAGTAGCGGAGTTGAAGTTAACTGTACTTTTAGTTGCTCGAAAGCCCTGTTGCACTCCTCGCTCCATTCAAACTTTGATCCTCCACAGAGGATTTTAAAGAATGGGTCACTTTTATCTCCTGATTTGGAGATAAACCTGCTCAATCCTGCCAACCTCCCTCCAAGTTGCTGAACTTCCTTAGTACTACGAGGAGGGGTCATATCAAGGATGGCCTTCACCTTATCTGGGTTCGGTGCAAGGCCATTAGGAGTTAAGAGGCCCGAGAAACTTTCCCTTGTTTGCCCCAAACACACATTTCAACGGGTTCAATTTTAACTTGAACCTCCGTAGAGTAGCGAACATCTCTACGAGGTCTTTCAAGTGCAATGAAAATGTTTTACTTTTCAGAAGGAGATCGTCAACGTAAACTTCGAGGTTCCTGCCTTTTTTATGCTTAAAGACGGTATCCATCATTCTTTGATATGTTGTGCCCACATTTTTAAGACCGAAGGGCATTACGAGATAGCAGTAACACCCATCGTTTGTGATAAATGAGGTGTGCGGGATGTCAGGTTTGTGCATTTTAATTTGATGGTACCCAGAGAAAGCATCGAGAAAACTCATAAAATCGTACCCAACCGCGGAATCAACTAAGACATCTATCCGAGGCAGAGGGTAGCAATCTTTGGGACATGCTTTATTAAGTTTGGTAAAGTCCACGCACATGCGCCACTTCCCACCAGATTACTTAACCATTACAACATTCGACATCCACGTGGGATATTGAATTTCAGAAATAAAGCCTGCTTTCAGGAGTTTGGCAACCTCCTCTCTGATGGGCAACGCCAGCTTGGTCGCCGCTTCTCTCTTCTTTTGCTGGACGGGTTTGAACTCAGGAGATATGTTCAGATGATGACAAGCCACGTCTGGATCCACTCCTGGCATATCCTCCGCTAACCAGGCGAAGACATCCATGTTCTCCAAAAGGCAGGAGATCAGCTGCACTTTTTCCTCTTCTTGCAGCTCTGCATTGATAACCAGTTTCTTGTCTTCCCCTTCAGCAATAGGGACCTCTTGGGTCGCCTGGGCAGGTTCCAGGTAAGCCCCTTCTCGATCTTTTCCTTCCTCAGCAGCCCTTGAGGATTCAGCAATTTCCAAAACTTCAGTCGTGGCCTTGGGAAGTGAAACGTCGGTGATCATGTTGACGGTTCGGACGTAACACTCCCGAGCCACCGTTGGGTTGCTTCTGACCCAATACAACCTTCCTTCGGCGGCGAACTTAAGAGCAAGGTGAAAGGTGGACACTACTGCCCTGTATGCATTAAGAATCGGCCTCCCAAAGATGGCGCAGTAGTTGCTTGGGGCATCCACCACCACGAAGTTGATCAGCTTTATTACTCCTCTGAGAGAGACCAGGAGCTTTACTGAACCCTCCACATCTTTCTTTTCCCCAGAAAAACAGTAGAGGGGCCCATCAGTGGAGAGCAGAGGCTTTCCAGTCTTCAGGGCTTCAAAGGTTGGGCGGAAGAGGAGATTGACAGAGCTGCCTGTGTCAATCATGATCTTGTGAACAGTATAATTCTTGATGACGGCTTTGATGACCACAACATCGTCGAAGGGATTGGCATTTGGAGGAAGGTCTTCCTGACCAAAGATGATAATAGTGCTTTCAGGGGGAGAACTTATGGTTGCTGCCACTTCCAGCTTTAGAACTCTCGCGATGCTGGATTTGTGAGACGACTCTGCCCCAGCCCCTCCATGAATACAATAGATGTCCCCCAAGGGGCCCACATCATTGACTTCGATGCATTCAGCGGCAGGATGGATGTCTCCATAGCGGCCGGCGTCTTCAACGTCGGCGCATTCCCAGGTTACCTCCACTGTTTCTTTTTTTCTTTTTTCTTCTCGGCGGCTAGCTCAGCAGTGGCCTCCTTCCGAACTAGACCCCGGAGCTTTCCTTCTCCCAGGAGCCTCTCTATCAGCAAGCGAAGGGCCCGACAGTCTTTGGTCAGATGCCCTCCCTCTTTATGATATTCACAGTAAAGATTCGGATTTCGATTGCGAATATCCGACTTCAGAGGAGCAGGCCTTTTGAAATCTGTCCTTTTCTGGATGATCTGGACCACTTCGGCCATGGTGATATTTAAGGGAGTAAACGACTCTAGCGAGTCATCATATTGAGTGGATGGAATGACTGGAGGTGGCTGCGCGGTATGCTGTGGCAGGTATACCAACATGATTTGCGGAAGAGGAACGGATGGAGCGGGAGCGATGGCCAACGGCGGTTTCTGATCCTGAAACCGTTGATGGCCAATAAAGGGTTGTTTATTTTTGTAATTTCTTCCCCTCTGGGAACGGGGTTCAAAGTGGGACTGGTTTGATGGTGGATGGTGGAAGGATGGATTAGACTGCTCCTTGTCGCTTACTAACTTCGCAATCGAAACCAGGATTACTCTTTTCTCCTCTAATGAACATATTTGCCAAACTTATCATTTCTTGATAAGTTCTTGGCTCCCTTATATTTGCTTCAAATTTTAGGGGGCCCTCTCTCAAGCCATGAATGAGGGCAACCCTATATAGCTCTGGATCCACGTTCTAAACTTCCATGATCTCCTTCTGGAAACGGTCTATGAAACGGGCCCACGTTTCGTCTTCCCGCTGCTTTATATCAAAAAGGGCCGTCGGGCCGCATTTCCTCTTCCTTGAAGTAGAGAATCTCAGCAGAAATTCCCTGCGTAGCTCGGCAAAACAACTGATCGATCTGGGGTGCAACCCATAAAACCACTCCCTTGCTTGTCCTTCAAAGGAGGTCACAAGGAGTTTGCACTTGGTTGCATCCGTTAGGGTCCTAAGAGCAATGGCCGACTCGAAGGCTTGTAGATGAACAGTGGGATCAGTTTCTCCATTGAAAGCTGGCAGACGAGGCTCTCTGAAATTATTCGGGGCTGGCTCCCCCCGGACTTCGTCCACGAAGGGAGAAGTTTCTTGAACATCTTCATATAGAGGAGAAGCATAGTAAGCCGCCAGAGCTGCGACTACTCGTGGACAAGCCGCCTGGTAGGAGGACCGGGCAGCAGCTTCTGGAGGGTAGGAGTGATGAACAGCAACCTCGGGCGGGTAGGAGAAACGGGCCGCGCCCTCTTGCGGGTAAGAAAGGCAGGCAGCATGAGAAGCCGCCCCCTAGAAATCAAGGACTCGAGCCGACATGCTGTGCGCGGCTTCCTGGTAGAAGTTTTGACTAGTCGCAAAATCTTCTTGCTGGGGTTAGAAGTTAGCGGCTTGTGGTAGCGGATAGGGAGGAGGCGGAGGAGGGACCGGAGTTACCGCCTGATTAATCGCGGCTTGCTATGGAACTAACCGCTCGGTTAATAGAGCTAAGGTCTGACTGATTGCGTCCAAACGCTGATCAGTCGCCTTCTGAGCCCGCTCGGCTTCTCTTCTGGATTGCTCCAAGGCTTCCCACAAAGAATCTTCACTGTGATCGGAGCGGTCTCCAAGAGGGAACTGACAGTCTGACATTGTAGCAAGGATTTCACCGACAATCCGCGATCTGAAGGTCGCGTGTTTCTGTTGAATCCGAAATCGCACCTCCGAAGGAAATCGGAGGCTGCGGGCTGCCGGTTACTTTTTAGGTGGAGAAATGAGACCGCTGGCAGCGGTCAAGGCCAGACTTCGCCCGTCACGGCGAATGTCACTCCTGTGACGGGCTTTCCTTTGATTAATAAGAAGCGGTTACAGCGGGTTACAAGTGCAGGAAAGCAGAAGCCGGCCGGTCAGACAGGTCGCAAGACGGGAAACTCGAGACCGCAGCTCAAACAAGCGAGCTCTTGGATTTGAGTGTGCGTGCCTTGGGAACGTCGCCGCCCCCTATTTATAGGCTTTGGGGCCTTCCCGAACGGGCAGAGATAAAATAACTGCCTGCCCGGGTACAGGAGAATCGGGCAGGCGGTGACGGGATACAGAAAGGAGGAAAGAAAGAAGCCGCGCGGCTTGGCGGCTTGCGCTTCCGATCTGTCCTGGCCGGAGACTGAAGATGCGGCGATCAAGGCGATGGCGCAACCCGGGCGGTCTCTGACTTGAGACCGCGGCTTGCCTTCTGGACTTGAGCCTTGATAGTCTTCATGGCGCAACCCGGGCGGTCTCCGTCTTGAGACCGCAGCTTGCCTTTGGGACTTGGACCTTGCTGGTCTTCATAGCGCAACCCGGCCGGTCTCCGACCTGAGACCGCGGCTTGCCTTTGGGACTTGGTCTTGGAAGTTTTCAATCTCTGGAGGCGATCTGAATGGTGTCAGATCGCCCGATCTGTGCTGGTTGGTACTAATGGATCTTGTCAAATCTGAACCGAGCGGCTTGTATCCTCAGACCGCCCGGTCTGCGAGTAATGCTATTCGGAAGCGGTCTTCTGGGTAAACAAACATACTCGAATAGAGGGAACTACCAAAAGGTCAAATTGCTAAATATCAAATTGTGCACCGTGATACATGTTCGAAGGGATCATAGGGAGTGATTCCATGACTTATACATTTCACCGCGTTAGAGTCGTGACAGCTCGCTATTGATAACGATGACAGTTTAGTGTAATTGGAAGGATGGGATGCTATCCTGGGTATATGGTAAGGACCCGAGTGGTAGGTCCTTGGGTGCTAATTAGCACTGGATGTACTTATAAATAAGATTTGTGTAAGGACTCTGGGGAAGTCCTTGAGTGCTTGGTAGCGCGACTTGGTTGTGAGAACTGCATGTGCGTGTATGAATGGTAAATAATCGGGGCAACCAACTGCTTGTGCATATTTAAGGGAGAAACAAATTTGATCATGATGAGCATAGTTACAAGTCCCTACCTTACCAACAACGATGGTCTGCATCACGGTAAGAGACGTTCAAGCGACTTCTAGTACATAATTTCGACTTTTGTGGAGAATTATAAAGGTGCACATGGAGCAAATTTGGGGTGATGTGCGATGCAATGTGGGCAAGTAGGGCCACACACTAGGGTTACGTGTGAGTCAGGATACACTAAACTAATAACCTCATCTGGTGTACTCCGAATTTGGGTTTACATAGTCCGACCTTCGATCCCCATAGCCTCAACCTAAATTTCAGGGATGAAATTGTTTCTTCGTTTATTGGATTTGTAACATCCCAACTCGAGCTAGACCCCTCAAATGACATGAGTCACTTGTAGATGCTTGGGCTAGGTAGGAGTCTGGAGATCCTACTGGTGCCAGGGATGTGCCCTGATCTCCAGGGGTGTGTGTACTCCTCCTTTGTTGAAGTTAAGAAGCAAATGGCAAGAAATGGGTAGCATAGAGCTACCGCCGGCGGTAGCGGCCAAATCAATGCCCGTGACCTTTTACTTGGTGAGTGGCCTAATTACCTAAATCTAATATAATGGAGGAATTAAAATTTAATAAACAGCTGGCACAAGCCTTGGAAGTTGGAATTTCATTAAAGGCTCTTTAATGCTCTCTCTCTCTCTCTCTCTCTCTCTCTCTCTCTCTCTCTCTCTCTCTCTCTCTCTCTCTCTTCATTTTTCTCTTAAGCATGAGTGGGCTGAAATCTATTATGAGATGACTATTCATCTTCTTCTTCCTCGTTCTTCTTTTTCTCCTCCTTCTTTTTCTTCATCTTTTCCCTTACACCTCAAGGCTTTAGCTTAGGGTTCTTGAAGGAGCAAGCTTGTAGAAGGATTTGGATCTTGGCCGACCACCACCATGCCGCCATGAAGATGATCCCCAACCATGGATGAACAAATAAGGTGAATTCTGACCCCTCTCCATTGGTGCTAGATCGTAGAGAAATTAGGAGAGGTGATTTCTTCTTGCTTTATTTTTGTCCCGTCGGACACCAACATCTCTTCCCGTGAAGGACCAGTGTGAAGAGGAATGTGGTGATTCACATCTGTCCTCGTGGAAGGAGGGTTAACTAGGGAGTCCATGCTATGGGGGATAGATGATAAATCTTCTCCCCCAGCGAATTCTCCCTCATCACCCTCACCACCGATTGAGGTCACTCACGACACAGAGATCATTGTCTGCTTCTTTATAACTGACACACTCACTTCCTATCCATTTTTCCTCTTTTGCCCATCAGGGACCTTCTAATATTCCTTATTCTCATCCTCCAAGGACTTAGCCACTCCATCTTATCTGCAATAGCTTTAATCAAAATTGCTTCTCTTGCGACCTTATTCGCCGCTATATTTTTCTTCTCCTCAATCTCTTTTCCTCTCCTTGAAAGCCAATTTTGTCGTGCTGGCCCAGCTTTTAATTGCTAGGGCCATGCCCCAGCATTTAATGCTGGGGCCACGCCCCAGCACTTTTTAAACTGGGGCGTTGTCCCAGCAATTGAATGCTGGGGCGGCGCCCCAGCAATTAAATGCTGGGGCAATGCCCCAGTATACTATCGGGTCTGGTGCACAGGCGAGCCTGGGCCCGGACCGAGACGGGCACCAGGCCGGGCTTTGCTTAAAAAAGTGGGCCTTGTGAGACCACTTAGGCCCGTCCTGGGCCTAATCAGGCCCAGACCTAACTGGGCCCAGACCTAACTGGGCCCAGACCCGGGCCGGGCAATCAGGCTCGACCTTATTTTGCATCTCTTTCTTTGAAGAATTTTTATTATTAAATTAATTTTTCTTACGACAATTTACTTTTGCAATTGGAAAAATTATTTCTGATAACGAAAACTTAGCTGATTTAACGCAATAATTTATAATTATTGGAAAACTAAAACACGGGTTAGTGCCAAACGGCCTCATAAGTGACGAAACTGACAGCCTATTCAGTCGAGTGTAGAGATTTATTAGTCGAAGCAGGAAGAAGAACAGTAAGAGGCCGAATCAGTTCACAAACTTCTCTTATTAATTTGGCTACTTCTGGTGATTTCAACAGCAATCTTGATAGAAGTTCTCATCTAACTAATAACAATTAATTGAAGCAGCAACCAAAAAAAAAATCAACGGACCGAATCAAAAATGATAAAGCAGGAGAAAGTGTGCTTGGCAATTGTTTCGTCAAAATTCGATGCGTCTAGTGTGAGCACCGCGGAAGAGGCGCATCGTCAGCGTTTGCAGATGCTATAACCACGGCCACCAACAACGCCGACCGCAGATGCTATAACCACGGCCACCAACAACGCCGACCAGAACCACGCCATCGCCCTCACGGTTTCCGATCCAAGGGAAGCGAGGAAGACGTTCGATTCGGTGATCTCGAGGAAGAAGAAGCTCCGCCTTTCGCCTTCCGCATTCCGCAAATGCCGCGCGTCTAGACCGCACGAAAAGGAGGGCCCAGCTAGTCCCAGCTGCGGTTCGGGAAATACGTAGAAGCGGCTTATTTAAAAAACGGAGGAAGACAACAAAATCTCCCTCAAATGCCTAAAATCAAAGAAATGATGTTTTGGCAGAACGAAAAGGAGGGAAAAGGGGAAACAAAGTACGCCTAATTCCCAAACGGAGACGAAGCCAACTACACAACCAACCTCAGCCGGCCTTATCCTACTGTCATGATTCATGCCGTCCAATGCTATGGCCTAATTTAAAATAGAAGAATTATATGTGCAAACCAAAGTTCGTTATGTGCAAATCATGGTTTGCGGAGCACGTAGTGGTGGGGCTGGCCGGCGGTGATAGGAAAGAAGGAGGCGGGCGGGAGGTTTCGGGTCGCCGTCGAACGGGAAGAGCGGGCAGGAGGCTTCGGCCGCCGTCGAACGAGAAGAGCGGAAGCAGAAGGGGCGGAAATATAAACGCAGAAGGGGCGGAAATATGAAAGCATACGGGATATTAGGTCTTGAAAAAGTAAAAATAAACTTAAATTTCTAATAATTTGATTGGTTTGCACCTAGCCACATTTGGGCTGCACATAACATGGTTCTTAAAATATTATTGAATATTATTGAAAAAGTCTAAAACGCGGCTTACTACAAAACGCCATCATAAACGACGCAACTAATCCCGAACGTGACGCGAAGCCAACACATCAACCAACCTCAGCCGGCTATCCTATGCTCATGATTCATGCCGTCCAATGCTATGGCCTGTGGGCCCTGACCAATCCCTCCCCCACCGGCGTACACTTTGCAGGCCAATGTATGTATATATATATATTTATATGTTCCCCTGTGAAAACAAAACTGCTATCGTTCTTTCGTTATGGCCCAAACGAAATGTCTCCTGCAAAGTCAAGCTCTCCTCCAGGTATCTATTCTCGATCTCTCTTCTTTGCATCTATTTACTCAGCTTATCACAATCAATTGTATAATATAATTATGCATAATGTCTTTATTTTATTCTAGCACACCTCAAAGAGCGTGAATTTTTTAGATTAAGGGTCTGTCTAGGACAGCGGCTTCAGATCAGAAATTTTTCACTGTTTGGAGCAGAATTTGGCGGGCGCGGACTTCAGCCTTGCCGCTGAAAACCGCGGGAAAGGCATGGATTTCATCCGCGCCGAGGTTTCCGCGATTGAGGAGCAGGGCGCGGATGAAATCTGCGCCAGCCCAATCTCCGCGCCAAACAGAGCCTAAGAAGTATATGAGATTGTGAATCATGGTTGAGAGAAAGGGAAACTGAACGGGAGATTTAGGGAGGAGTTCTAAAGAGGGGAATAAGAGGAGATACTATCCATCTTGCGCCTTTCTTATAACCCTGGAGCAAGTGTCGGGCGATTATATGGATCATCAAAATTCGATCACTTAAGCTGAGATTATTGAGAATGCACTAGAAATGTAGAAGTCCGGACGTAGACAAACATACATGCTGCCAATTAATGATTATATTTTGGCCCGAGTTTTCGTGCCCAAACTCCTTTTAACGCGAGCTGTGTTTATTGTCAATATGGCTATTTCAATGGCTACCATACAAGGGTTTCTTCTGCACTCAAGAACGCATCTTCCTTTTTTTGTCAGAGGAGAACCTATCTTCCTTTTTGTGCCACCGAGGCTTTGGTTATAGGTTTTACAATTCATTACTTGTAAAACAAGATTTAAACGGCCCTAGCCGACCCATGGTTGTAACGCTCAATTAGCGCTAAATCGCTAATAATTGGATCCATGTTCAAAATAAATTACGTTATAATAAAAAATCGTCGATACGATTAGGAAACAAGAAAAAACACAAGGCGCTTATTGAAGTAGAACACATCACCACAAGTATATGGAACACCGGGAGTGTGGCGAAGCGGTCCGCGCAATCTAATTTTTTTATGTTTTTTTCTTGTGTTGTAAATTAATTTGAATGTTGTTTGGTGTGCTGTATTGGATGCCCCATCTCATGTATGGGGCACCATGTTATTGGTGGGTACTTTAGGAAGAAAAGAAACCGAAAGGAACATTGAAACAAGGAGGTAGGGGCACCGATTAGGTCTTCGGATCTTCTTCCTGGTCGATTCCAGAATCGAGTGAGGACGTGCTCCAAGTTCACTACCCGTCATCTTGTTTTTGTCTTAAGTGGTATAACACTTAACATCGACAGAAGTTGGGCGATCTGTTATGGCTAATGGAGGAGTGCGCGCCCACCCCCTTGGCAATGAACAAGGTGGTGACGCCCCTTGGGGACCCGATATAGCGACGTCAACCAGCATGTCGAAGGCTTGGTTGCTGGGATGGATGGAGGAGCACATGAACCGCCGGCTCCATGAGATCTGCATCATGCTCGGAGATTTGAGAGTCCGTGCTAGGGCACACACACATAATGTGGATGGGGAACGAGATCAAGCTCTCCGCCCACGTATTTTCAATCATAACCCGACTCGTCCAGTTGCGGATGTTGATGACAACAAGGAGGATGGATGATTTGGGGATGTTATCGGTGTCCATCGAGGCCGGCGGCAACTACCCCGCCATAAGGAGTTCAGGTTGAAAGTGGATATTCCCACCTTTGCAGGAAAAATGAACATGGATAGTTTTCTTGACTGGACCTCCGAAGTAGACCGTTTCTTTGGCGTCTTTCACATCCCTGACGACAATCCGCGGGTGAAGTTGGTTGCTTGGGCGCTGCAACTTGGGGGAATTCTCTGCAAACCAAACGTCAACGGCAGGGCCTTGCTCATGTCCGAACTTGGCGGTGCATGATGCAACTTATGAATGATCGTTTTCTCCCTTCGGATTACGAACAATTATTTTTCATGGAGCTCTAAAATTGTAAGCAAAATAGTCGTTCTGTTGCGGATTACACCTCTGAGTTCTTCCGATTGTCTGTCTCCGGTTCGTAAATGGGTTGCACTACACCATCCAGGATCGCATCCCTCTGCAGAACATCCAATCCCTGCATGAAGCTCGCAACATGGCGCTGAAGGTTGAGCTCCATCTTGGCTGAGCGAACACTCACTATGCAAATTCCCACAGCGAGGGTCGAGCTGATGGGATCCCTGCTGCAACATCCTTGATGATGATTGTTTCCCCTATCCATCCACCCCCCAATCTAATGGCTCGAGATGTGGGGAAGAATCTATATGCTAATACCACTGGTAACAAATGCTACTAGTGCCAAGAAGTTGGACATCGGTTGAATAATTTCCCCGCAAGGAAGCTGGTTCACTTGGTCGAGCAAGAGGAAGTGGCAGATGACAACAATAATGAGGAAAGGGAGGTCGACAAATATGTTGGCCCAGATGAGGGCGATGATGCTTGTTGTGTTGTGCAAAGGTTATTGTATGCCGTGAAGAAGGAGCTCTCTCAGAACAAAAATATTTCCCGAGCGAGATGCATTGTCAATGGCAAGGTGTTCAGGTTCATTATTGATAATGGGACTGTGGAAAATTTCATTTCCTTAGCTCTCATGACCCGCCTAAAGTTGTCCACAGAACCTCACCCATCACCTATTTAATCGCGTGGATTCGAAAGCGGGCCGACGTCCAAGTGACAATGATTTTTTGTGTTCCTCTATCCATGAGCCACTAATACAAGGATGAATTTTGGTTTGACATCGTCGAAATAGACTGTGACCTTATCTTGCTTGGTCGATCGTGGCCATACGACGTGGACGCTCTTCACAAAGACCAGTGCAACACCTATATTTTCAGTTGGCAAGGTAAGAAGATTGTGTTACTACCCAGTACAAAGTAGGATGATCGCACCAAGGCTTCCAACGTGAGTGTGTAGCCGGTCCTTCTCATCAACGGATGGGAATTCTATGAGGATCTCCGGAGTTAGGGCTTTCCACGAGCTCCCGGAGATCTACATTCCATGCTTGACGAGTACAAAGTTGTCATGCATGAGGATTTGCCTCAAGCCTTGCCTCCTATGTGGGATGGTCAACACCATTTCGACTTAATCCCTAGGGAGAGCCCGCCTAATTAACCACACTACCAGATGGGTCCTCGAGATTGGGAGGGACTTTTAAAAAATGTGGAAGACTTGATGTCAAAGGGGTGGATACGGGAGAGCATGAGTCCATGTGTCGTCCCTGCCTTATTAAATCCTAAAAAGGACTGAAGCTGGAGGATGTGCGTGGATAGACAAGCGATGAACAAGGTGACCATGAAGTACAGGTTCCACATTCCCCGGTTGTATGATATGTTGGAATAGTTGAGCGGAGCGCAAATCTTCACCAAAGTGGACCAACACATCGGTTACCATAAAGTTCGTGTTTGAAGTGGGGATGAATGTAAGACGGCGTTCAAGAACCATTTAGTCTTTACGAGTGGCTTGTCATGTCCCTTCGACATGTCTAACACACTAAGTACCATCATGTGGGTAATGATGCAAGTCTTAAATCTATTTCTCAACAAATTTGTTGTCATGCATTTCGACGATATCTTAATTTACAACAAGGATGAGAAATCTCACATTGAGCACCTTCAACAAGTGTTGTCTTCCTTATGTGAGGCCCAGATGTACATTAAACTAAAGAAGTGTGTCATCCTTGAGTCGTGTCTTGCTTTCCCCAGCTTTGTGATCTTGTTCGAGGGGATTCAGGTTGATGAGGATAAACTCAAGGTCATTCAGGTGTGGTCGACCCTATAATGGTGACTGAGGTTTGGATATTTCATGGCCTCGCAACCTTCTACCGGCGATGTGTTTGCAACTTTAGTAGCATTGTGTCACCTATCACAGAGTGCCTAAAGAAAGGCACGTTCAACTGGGATGATGTTGCCGAACAAATTTTCACCCTCATTAAGGAGAAGCTGGTGCACGACTTACATTTTGGCCCTTCCCGACTTTGACAAACTATTTCCCATGGAATGTGATGCATGTGGGGTGGGCAATTGTGTCGCATTGACTCAGGAGGGTAGGCCGGTGGATTTCATGGGAGAAATGTTAAACTATGCACATCAGAAGTGATCAACCAAGAGTTTTATGTGATTTTTTGAGCATTAAAGGTGTGGGAACCCTATTTGATTCAACGAGAGTTCATCCTTTTCTACGACCATCGAACACTCAAATATCTGCACAGTTAGAAGCATTTTGATAAAATTCATGCGCAATGGACTACTTATATTCAGAAGTTTGTCCATGTCATCCATCACAAATACAACTCCCAAAATCGCGTGGCGAATGCTCTCAGCCATAGGGCATATCTCCTCATCACTATCAATCACAAAGTAGTTGGCTTTGACTATTTAAAGGATATTTATGTCGACGATGATGAATTCCACTCCATTTGGGTGAAGTGCCCCGAGGGTAGGCCGAGGAGAGATTTCCACCTCCAGGAGGGATTTCTTTTTCGGGGTAACCAACTATACATTCCTCAGATCTCACTGCGGGAGAAGATGATCCGCGGCCTACGTAGTTGGGGTCTGGCTGGGCACCTTGGTTATGGCAAAACTAACCCTGGTTTTTCAGAACACTACTATTGAGCGCAACTAAAGTGTGACATCAGCAAATTCGTTGCAAGGTGTGAGACCTGCTAGGTTGCCAAGGGACAATCGAAGCCATATGGGAGGATTTGTCAATGGATTTTGTCTCGGGTCTCGGGTCTCCCGCCACTCAACGCAGCATGGATTCGGTCTTCGTGGTGGTTGATCGCTTTTCAATATTGGCGCATTTCTTCGCTTGCCGCAAGACCTCTAACACGTCTCACATTGTCAAGTTGTTTTTTTTGCTACATTGTTCGCCTCCAAGGCGTCCCTAATTATATTATTTCGGACCGAGATACAAAGTTTCTGTCACATTCTTAGAAGACCCTGTGGCGCTTGTTTGACACATCCTTCACCTTCAGTAATACGGCCCACTCTCAATCCAACGGCCAGAAGGAGGTAGTGAATGGGTCGTTGGGCAATCTAATTCACATCATCTGTGGTGATAAACCAAAGCAGCGGGCTAATGCATTTGAAAAGGCAGAGTTCACCTTTAACTGCACGGTGAATCCGTCAACTGACAAGTCATAGTTCACCATTGTCTATGCTAAGCCGCCACGACAGGCCGTAGATTTGGTCCGTCTTCCTCCGGGACGGGGTACTAGCTTACCACTGGAAACCACGCCGAGCACATGCAATCTGTTTAGGCGGATGTTCAAAAGCGTTTAAGTCGGTCCAACGCCGACTACGACGCCATGGCAAATCTGCATTGCCGTTATGTGCTGATGACATTGTCATGGTTTTCTTACTCAATGAACATTTCCCCACGGGCACCTACAACAAACTGCGGGCAAGAAAGTATGTCCCCTTCCGGATTGCGAAGAAAATCAGGGACAATGCGTACGTCGTTGATCTCCCATCACATTTAAACATCTCCAGCACCTTCAATGTTGTCGATCTCATGGCCTACTTGTCCCCGGATGAGCAACTGTATCCTGATGATAACTTGTGGACGAGTTTTTTTTTTACATGGAACACCGGAATAGCCAAAAGCGTGGCAAAGCTGTCCGCTCAAACTAATGTTGTTATGTGTTTTCTCGCATTGTAATTTATTTTTTATTTTGAATGTTCTTGTGTGGCTTTTGTTGGCTGCCCCCTCCTATATATGGAGCACCTGGTTATTGTTGTGGGTACTTTTTGGGGAAAAAAAGAAGGGAACTATGAAAAGAGGCAGGGAGTGCCAGTTAGGTCCTGATCCTCTTCCCGGTGGATTCCAACACCGAGTGAGGACATGCTCCAAGCTCACTACCGCCATCTTCTCTACACATTAGTTACATGAACAGCCTGAAGATACATAGAGATTTTTTTGTACGCGGAGCGCACAATCCTTTTGTGCGGGAGAAAATCTGCTCGTCAAAATAGTGCAGGCACAATTATTGATGAAAGAACATAGACGTTATAAGATGAGGACGTATTCAGTTATCGTCAAAAAATACGTAAGAAATTAAAAAGATGAGGTTTGTAGACAACTCCAAACAAAAACAAAAACACAAAATGCCCTTCCCGAAATATGAGGGAGCGATCTGAAGTGCTCGACGGCAAACTTTGGAAAACTTTAGAAGAATTAGGAGTCGAAGCATATAACTAACGCACAGCATATTAGAATTTTTTGCAAAAAAAATTTAATGCTCTCTCTCAGTATATGCTGAAGATGCATCACTAACTCCTGCACCCATGCAGTACATTCTGCAAACAAGTGTCTACCCTAGAGAGCATGAGCAGCTCAAGGCTTTGAGGGAAGAAGCTATGCATCACAGAAGGTAAGAGTATTATTCTCTGATAATAATAGGGAATTGTTATCCGCGGATCATAAATGGCAATCCACAGACCAACCTTTTCTAATTTACAAATTGTTATCCGCAGACCAATTTTAGACTTTAGCATTCAATATCTTCGTTCTCCTGAGCAGGGCCCGACAACGAAGGAACATCTCTGACGACCTTCTGAGCACTTTATTTTGTGTACGATCGTGATTCGTAAAAAAAATGCACGGATAGAGATTGAGTTGAGGAAGAAACACGATTTTTTCACCGTTCATACGATTTCGGTTTGTTTGGGAAGATTTAGATAGCTAGGGGTTGTTTGGGAAGATTTATATAGCTAAGGTTACTATCTCCCAAAACAAACTGAAATCGCATGAACGGTGAAGAAATCGTCTTTCTTCCTCAACTTGGTCTCTATCCGCGCATTTATCTTACGAATCACGATCCGTGCACACATTGAAGTGCTCAGAAGGTCGTCAGAGATGTTCCTTCGTTGTCAGACCCTGCTCAGGAGAACAAAGATATCGGATGCGCAAGTCTAAAATTGGTCTGCGGATATCAATTTGTAGTCTAGAAAAAAATGGTCCGCGGATAGTCATTTATGATCTGCGGATAACAATTGCCTAGGCTCCGTTTGGGAGGACTTATTTTCACCGGTCAAGCGGTCACAACCGCATGAACCGGATCTTAATTAAGGTCCGATTCATGCGGTCGTGACCGCTTGACCGGTGAAAATAAGTCCCCCCAAACGGAGCCCTAATAATAATGGTGTCCTAACTTAAGAATACTAATTTTTCTGCGAAATTATTCATGCATAACTTATTGCGCCTATGCAGGGCTATCATGAGTGTGCCTCCCGATGAAGGCCGGCTCCTCTCATTGCTTCTGAAGCTAATGAACGCAAAGAAGACAATTGAGATTGGAGTCTTCACAGGCTACTCGCTCCTCACCACTGCTCTTGCCTTGCCAAAGGATGGGAAGGTATTGAAGCTGAAAACATCTCTCCCGTTCCTTCATGAGATCTTAGGCTGTTCCTTGATGAATACCGCATTCCTATTGTTGCAGATAACTGCGATCGACATCGACAAATCAAACTACGAAACAATCGGGCGGAAATACGCTCAGAAAGCGGGGGTCGAGGACAAGATCGAGTTTATCGAATCGGAGGCGCTTCCCGTTCTTGATAAGCTGGTTCTTGAGGTAAAAATATCGAGCGCGGTGTTTGAAACAGTTTCGGGGTGTACATTAAAAGGGGATCGAACTTTGTATTTTCTTCGCTTATGACGAGGCATTAAACTCAATAGTCATGCACCCAGAAGCCACTCAAACATATATCAGGATCCTCTCCATTTGGAGTGAAATAGATAGCATCCATTTCACGGTCCAGATTTATTTCTGGCTGATCCGATAGGTTCACTAATTTCATCATTTTATATTTTCCTTTTAATCAAAATTTTTTGCGCCATTAGATCAAGTGAGAATGCATCCACACCATAAAATGAACTAAAGAAAAGACATGAAAGACCCATATTAGTCATAAACCAAATTACTACAGCCATCAAAAAAAGAAAACTAATTTTGAACATAAAAATAGATGAAGTTTCTTAGGTTAGCTCCGGAGTTAACGATGGTTCATAACCTCCGCGCGTTCATGACAGCCATCACAGTGCCAAACGGAGTCTCTAAGGCTTTTTATTTGGCACGACGGTGGCGGTCGTGAACGCGGTGGTTATGAACAGTCATTCATGAATGCCCGACCTCACCTAAAGAACTTCATCTACTTTTATGTTCAAAACTAGTTTTCTTATCTTGGTGACACTGATAACCGTTGTCATGCCAAATATATATTCTATGATAGTGAAATTTTTGTCCAAACTCACCAGAGTAAAAACACCACGCCAAACAGAGCCTAAATATGTTTTCGAAATGGTTAAGGAATGCAAATGAAGAAGGGACCGTACTGTGCACGATATTGTAATAGTGATCGAATCTATTTTGAACACGAGAGATCTGTCTCTGATAGATTTGTGCCTACATTTTGTTCACCATACAATAACTCATGCACCGAGAACCTACTCAAGCAAACATATTTTACACCTTACTCTACATATTATACATTTTTCGATTGAGATAACAGGCTTCGATGCCTAATCGGGATCAAAATTCGGTTTGATATGCGAGTGGCCGGTTGAACCCATAGTCAACTCAAAAGATTAAATGCATGCAAGAAAGCAGCAATCGCGTGGTATTTATACGCCGACATAATTTACACCTTTCTTAGGCCTACAATCTTTAACAACTTCAAATCCATGAACATATTTCATAAGGAATTATGATGAAATTAATCGGAGGAAAGGCTAGAAGTATAATTTTTTTAATATTTTTTTTTGCAGTTGAAGGAAGACGAACTGTTCGATTTTGCATTTGTGGATGCTGACAAAGCCAATTACACCAACTATCATGAGAGGTTGCTGAAGCTGGTCAGGATAGGGGGAGTCATAATGTATGATAACACCCTTTGGGGGGGCTCCGTCCTCGCTCCGGCGAATAGCAAAGTTGATAGAGAAACCGATGGCATAATTCGAATCAACAAGCTGTTAGCGGTCGATCCCAGGATTGAAATTTCGCAAGTTTGCATCGGTGATGGGGTCACCATCTGCATGCGCATTGCTTGAAAGTTGAAGATGCATTTGGGATGTAGCATGTCTGCGTGAGATGTGTTTTTTTTATTTTTTTTAATAAAGATGCATGTGTGATTTTCTGTTTTTGTGCTATTTCTGATCATTCGTGAACTCTTGGGAATGCTAGATTCTATTAAGCGCTCCTACTTTTGTGTTGACGAATGTGATTGATGAGCTCTACGGTTTTTCCTATTCAATCATTGAAAAACCGAATGCGAGTTGATAGAAATTTCGTATTAGGGTGGAGAAGAGAGAAGGGTGGAAGAGAATGAACAAAACAAGAGTACAAGATCATGTTGGAATAACTTTTCTTATATTCCTATTTTGTATATAATTTCGAATTTACCAAATTTCTTACAAATCACTCTATAAAGGAAGAGAACATGAGAACATTTTCAACTTGATCCTTACAATTACAAGTGAAGTATTCAGCCCTTCATAGAGTGCTCTCCGCCTAATATTTTAATATACACATTTATCATAACAGTTAGAAATTTTGCTTATATTTTCAAAATTATATTTATAATTATTTTTCCTTTAGAAATAAAAATAATAAAATAAGATATTTAAAAGAATTTTCCGTAACGAAAATTCAACACTATTAGAAAACCATGAAATAAAATGTTATAAAAAATAAAGTAAGAAATCGAGTATGGGTAAGACGTGTGATCACTGCCCTAAAGAAGTTGCATCACTCTCCGGCAGGGCTTTCAACCGATGCTCACTTCAACAAGGTACAACACCCGACTAGATCCCGAAACTCCGATTTGCGCGGATATCGAAAAAGCACAGAGCATCCGAACTTCCACTGGATGAAGCAAACGTAGTAACGCAAGAAAATAATAACGAAAAATATAAGAGCTTGAAGAAGAAGAGAGTAATCTTATATGCCCATATTCTCATATTTTAGAGGTCTATTTATAAATTAAAAACCAACCTCATCATTTATCATAATATTTAAAACATTTAATAATAATAAATACAAATTATTAATTATATTATATATTAATAGTTTAAATGTACAACCCGTATTCGACGAGTAGGCCCAGTATCGATCTAACTCTCCCAAGGTAAGGTGAGGCGAGTACGCCCCCTTTCCCCTCTCGACGACATAGTCTGGTCTCGACGACATGATCTTGTCTTGACGACATGATTTCTCTTCTCGACGATATGAGTGTGATTCGTCTAGACGATGTGAATAGCCCGTCCCGACGACAAAACTCCTTCTCACCCAGGGTGAGGCGAGTATGACTTAGCCTAAGGAGAACTCGCCTCAGGGGAACTCGCCCCCGACGAGTAGGGTATGATCCTAGTCACCTCAGCCGCACTCGCCCAAGGAGGGAGCGAGGCGAGGTCGGGTCAACCCAACTCATCAATCCCCCTTCACTATCCGCAGACCAACGGGTGCAGCAATTAGTATTTACGAAAAGGCGCGAGGAGCTGTTCGCAGACCACTTATGCATGCGTATAGTACTTTTGGTTAAGGCGGAGGGAGCTATCCGCAAACCTATATGACTATTTTGCCCTTAGAAGAATTTGCCTATAAATATGACCAATTATCTCTCATATCAGCACAGATCCACCCCCAAGAGATACTGAGCTTTCCTCCTTTCACTTTCGTGCTATCTGAGACAGGCTCAGTCTTTGGTTTTCGGAGGGGAAGCCAAGTAAGATTTCCGGGTTAGTGGCGGGATCTCCTCGCTGCAGCCAGTGGGTCTGTTCTTAGGCAATTGTACACCGTACTATGAGGGCCAGTTCTCAGCTCAATATACTCAGGCCTAGCTAGGGACTGAACGAAGAGAGAAGTAACTCAAGCGACTCCCCAAGTCTCGAACATAGTTAAACTGGTATCCGGGTTTCAATATTTTTGGTGCGGGTGAGCGTGGACTGTAGTTTGAGAAGAAAAATCTCATCCGATGATTCTATGTCTGAACATAGCGAGCTGGGGACCGGCCACGGGAACTCGTTGCCTACGTACGAGTTCGTAACCAAGAGTGATTTCGCAGAGTTTTGGAGGTCGATAGAAGACACCATCCAAGGGCTGCTCGTGCTCGCGCCGAGGCGGGAGATCCATCCCCAGTAGCGGGCGCCTCACCCACCGAGGCGCGACCGATTCCGCGCCCCGACAAGGAAGGGTTCCCTGAAGACAGTGAGTCGCTTCGCGCGCAAGTACTCTTCGCGAGTCCGACCAAAACTCACCACTCTGAGGGCGAGTACGATCGAATTCATCCTACTCGCCAACTCGCGCTGTCCAGTCCCTTCTGTGAGTTGATGCTGACCGCTCCTATTCCCGAGGGTTTCACAGAACCTGCAATGAGTTTCTATTCTAGAAAAGATGACCCAGTTCAGTACCACCAATGGTTTGAGAGCATGGTCTCCATTAGGCAAATGACAGATGCCTTCCTGTGCCGATTGTTTGCCATAACATTCAAGGGAAAGGCTCGGGACTGGTTCCACCAGATGCCAGCAGGCACTATCTACTGCTTCGAGGACCTATGCAGAGGTTTTCTGCTCTGTTTTTCCACTTCGAAGAAAAGGAAGAAGGGTTCAGAAGCCCTTTTCCTTATTAAGCAAGGGCCACAAGAAATGTTGTGTAAGACCCCATATTTTTCGCTACAAAACCGGGTCTTATGCCCAGAGCCGCTGCTTTGCGGTGACACCAACTCTCGGGAAGGTCGACACTACAAAACGCCGATCCTGCCGGCTATATCGATCACAAAAGAAGAAAAGTATACACGAACAAATATAAGTTCAAGTCCACAATCACAAGCTATATATAATAAATGTCCACATGATATAACTGAAATAACCAAGGTTACAATAATAAAGGGCTCATGCCCTATGCATCATATCCTCACTACAAGGTCACTCGCGGAAGCAAACTGCTAATCACTCACTGATTCTAAAATTGGTGCTCCTGTAATAGACTGGCACGCCTCCATCTGCACCGGCCTATAGTGCTGCTGCGTCTCTTCGATCCCCTAAAATTGTATGGTCCACCGACCGTTAGTCAAAAAGACTAAGCCTTATGTTCCCCACCCCTTCCCCAATGGCACCTAGGCACCGTGCGGGAGGATGAAGCAGAGGACATCAAGGAGTACAAAACAAAGCAGATGACGACGGATCTTTTCTACAGGAAATGTCTACAACTACACAAGTGTATATAAATAATTAAAGCAGTAATAGAGCATGGTAAAGAGCAAGTAAAGATCAGTAAGTAAAGATAAGTACACAATAGAAATGTAACCATTGATTTATAGGAATGCCCATATAAACTATAGACCAAGGGGTCGTTTAGCAGGGCCTATCGTATAAAAAGTCCCATAACCAATTTATACGATAAAGGTAGGGGTTGAAATGCAATGCTTATACCATGATATGCAAAACTAATTAGTTATACAAAATTCCCACAATCACATGCTTATCAGAACTAATTAGTCACATAAATAAATATTCCAAGTAAATCCATACTAGGGAAAATTGTGAAGTAACCTACTGATAAATAACTCCAAAAGTTATACAAAATTCACAGAGCTCTCTAATGCCCTAAAATGTCCTACCACCACATGTCACAATTTTCCAGATAATATTTGGCCATCATTTATTTATCATAACCTTAAGACAAAATAGATGACTTGTGAATGAAGTACTAATTAAATCAATTCAAAAATTACGAGAGGTCTATATCATGATTTTATGTAATCTACCAAACTTTCATCAACATCCAAGATAATTTGAGTATGTAAATTTCTTTTATAAGAAGGTTCTCTAAAAAGGTTATAACCTTAATCAGAGGGGATAAGTGTTTCTAAAATTCTCATAAAATTTCCTAGGGCATATTTACACCCTATGAACTTATCTACCAAGTTCTATGACCAATCAATGACATAAGCCCCTATGTCCTTAACAAGGCTTAAAGTGCAACCCTAAGGTTTGAACTAGGGTCCTAGAGCATATCCACCCCACATCACTCCAAATTACTCATGGGGGTGTCTTATGTGATCATAAACCAGTGAACAAAGTTTCACATCACTTTGATGAGATTTGACCACCTAATTCCATCATGTGCACTTTTGACCTAGTTTAACCAAACTTGGGTTAACTAATTACCCATCCAAATTAGTCCCAATTGGGATGAAATTTTTACCAGGGTCATATAATAATCCTAAGAAGCACCCACCAAAATTTGGAGGGGATTGGTTGTCATTAGACCCTATAATTAATTAATAGATAAATTATTAAATTTTACAAAAACCTTGGGAAAATGTTCTCCAAAAATTCCCATCTTTGGATATGTTAAGGGTGTAGGTACAATAGTCTATGTTTCAATTTTCATGTCAATATCATTTCCCTATCAAAATTTATTCAAGAAATAGTGGCTGTCCTACCCTAGGGACCAGTCCCACCAAAATGGCCCTACAGGGATCAACAGTGCCCCTTTTGGGCTGAAACAAATTTTAAATTAAAGTAACACCAAGGGCTACAACTTTGTGGTTGACCACTTTTCTGTAGAGGGACCTAAGTATTTTCAACAATTTATTCAAGATACTGCATAAAGTGTGACATAATTACATTATATAAACATTTAAATGAAATCAATTCAGCACACATCTTGGCGTAGAACCGACGACATCCGTTCATCTTCAAGCTTGAGCCGACGGTCCCGATTGCCCACGCCTGGAGCTCCTTCATCCTGTAACATCCCATTTCCTACTATACCCCCTAACTTCAATTAGGGTAGGTGTTGAAACCAAAACTTGAGGAACAAGACTTATTCTCTGTGGAGTTCGGGCCCTCAACAAGTTGAGGGGTGACCAACACTTACTCCTCCCAAGGGAGAACTCTAGGTTAAGAGGCTAAGGAACTAGGAACAAGGCCAAGGGCTTAGCGAGGAGGTCCCACCACACACCCGGAAGATCTTAGAGCGCTTCCCCTCCCAAGCCAATGCTAAGCTTGGGCACCTTTGGAGGCTCTCCTCACCCACTAAAGAGACTTGGGGAGAGAGGCCAAAAGGGAGATCCTTCCAAATGGTGCCCCCTTGGGCTTATTTATAGTTTTCCGAACTTGATCTACAAACAGCCACAATCTGGACTACGAGATTACGAAAATGCCCCCAGATTTGGCCTGCGAACAGCCAGATCTCACTGTTTGGAGGCGCTAAACGCAGACCGGAGCTCCTTCCCAGGGCCGGGGGAGATGGGACTGGCCTCCTTCCTAGGCTTGCCCCCCTGCTGGGGCGGGGGCGAGACTACAGGGCACCTCCCTGGGCTCGCCCCTGCTGGGGCGGGGGCGAGATCGCAGGGCAGCTCCCTGGGCTCGCCCCCTGCTGGGGAAGGGGCGAGACCGCAGGGCAGCTCCCTGGGCTCTCCCCCCGGCTGGGGCGGGGGCGAGACCGCAGGGCTGCTCCCTGGGCTCGCTCCCCGACAGGGGCGGGGGCGAGACCGCAGGGTTGCTCCCCCGGCTCGCCCCCTGGCTGGGGCGGGGGCGAGAACGCAGGGCTGCTCCCCCGGCTCGCCCCTCGGCTGGGGCAGGGGCGAGACCGCAGGGCTACTCCCCTGGCTCGCCCCCTGACTGGGGCAGGGGCGAGACCGCAGGGCTGCTCCCCCGGCTTGCCCCCCTGTCGGGGCGGGGGCGAGACCGCAGGGCTGCTCCCCCGGCTCGCCCCCCCATGCCTCCTACACAAGCTGGGCGAGCGGGAGGCCTCTGCCTCCACCGCTCGCCTCCCCTCTCTTCCCCCCCGAACATGCTAAAACATATTGTCTTACAAGACCCCCTGGGTCCCGGGAGCACACTCGGCGAATACAGGGTTGTACACAATCCCCGCTCTTTTCGAGCGGGGTACACGCTCGGAAAGAAAAGTCCAACCCTGCATATTAAGCGAGTGGCGCTGAGTGAAATTAAGAAGACCCTACATCGTAACGTTGAAAATTTACTCAAGCTTCCCCGGGAGGCCATCCTACCCCGCCGACTAGTGAGAGCCCGACTAGCGAAGAAACCTCGGGGGAAAAATAGTTACCCTCCCCGAGAGGCCTTCCTACCCTGCCGGCTAGTGAGAGACCTGCTAGCGGAGCCACCTTGAGGGAAAAAATACATACCCTCCCCGAGAGGCCTTCCTACCCTGCCGGCTAGTGAGAGCCCTGCTAGCGGAGCCACCTCGGGGGGGGGGGGGGAAATACTTTGAAAACCTTCCTGCCATCGAGCGGTTCCCGGCCCTGCCAGCTAGATGGGAGCCTGGTCAGCAGGCTAGCATCGGGGCTAAGCACTTCTAAGACATCCAGCCACCGAGCGGTTCCCGACCCTGTCAGCTAGATGGGAGCCTGGTCAGCGGGCCAGCATCGGGGCTAAGTACCTTGAGACCTTCCTGCCACCGAGCGGTATCCGGCCTTGACAGCTTGATGGGAGCCTGGTTAGCGGGCCAGCAATGGGGCTAAGTACTTCTGAAACATCTGACAACCGAGCGGTTCTTGGCCATGCTGGCTAGGTGGGAGCCTGGTCAGCGGACCAGCATCGGGGCTAAGTACTTCTGAAACATTCGGCCACCAAGCGGTTCCCGACCCTGCCGGCTTGATGGGAGCCTGGTCAGCGGGCCAGCATCGGGGCTAAGTACTTCTAAAACATCCATCCACCGAGCGATTCCCGGCCCTGCCAGCTAGATGGGAGCCTGGTCAACGGGCCAGCATCGGGGCTAAGTACCATGAGACCTTCCTGCCACCGAGCAGTTCCCGGCCCTGCCAGCTTGATGGGAGCCTGGTCAGCGGGCCAGCATCGGGGCTAAGTACTTCTGAAACATCCGGCCACCGAGCGGTTCCCGGCCCTGCCAGCTAGACGGGAGCATGGTCAGCGGGCCAGCATCGGGGCTAAGTACCTTGAGACCTTCCTGCCACCGAGCGGTTCCCAGCCCTGCCAGCTTGATGGAAGCCTGGTCAGCGGGCCAGCATTGAGGCTAAGTACTTCTGAAACATCTTGCCACTGAGCGGTTCCTAGCCCTGCCAGCTAGGTGGGAGCCTGGTCAGCGGGCCAACATCGGGGTTAAGTACTTCTGAAACATCCGGCCACCGAGCGGTTCCCGGCCGTGCCAGCTTGATGGGAGCCTGGTCAGCGGGCCAGCATCGAGGCTAAGTACTTTTGAAACATCCGGCCACCGAGCGGTTCCCGGCCCTGCCAGCTTGATGGGAGCCTGGTCAGCGGGCCAGCATCGGGGCTAAGTACTTCTGAAACATTCGGCCACCGAGCGGTTCACGGCCCTGCCAGCTTGATGGGAGCCTGGTCAGCGGGCCAGCATCTGGGCTAAGTACCTTGAGACCTTCCTGCCATCGAGCGGTTCCCGACCCTGCCAGCTTGATGGGAGCCTGGTCAGTGGGCTAACATCGGGGCTAAGTACTTCTGAAACATCCGGCCACCGAGCGGTTCCCGGCCCTGCCAACTAGGTGGGAGCCTGATCAGCGGGCCAGCATCGGGGCTAAGTACTTCTGAAACATCCGGCCACTAAGTGGTTCCCAGCCCTGCCAGCTAGATGGGAGCCTGTTCAGCGGGTCAGCATTGAGGTTAAGTACGTTGAGACCTTCCTGCCACTGAGCGGTTCTCGGCCCTGCTAGCTTGATGGGAGCCTAGTTAGTGGGCCAGCATCGGGGCTAAGTACTTCTGAAACATCCGGCCACCGAGCGGTTCCCAGCCCTATCAGCTAGGTGGGAACCTGGTTAGCGGGCCAGCATCAGGTCTAAGTACTTCTGAAACATCCGGCCACCGAGTGGTTCCTGTCCCTGTCATCTAGGTGGGAGCCTGGTCAGCGGGCCAACATCGGGGCTAAGTACTTCTGAAACATCCAGCCACCAAGCGGTTCCCGGCCCTGCCGGCTAGGTGGGAGCCTGGTCAGCGGGCCAACATCAGGGCTAAGTACTTCTGAAACATCCAGCTACAGAGCGGTTCCCGGCCCTGCCAGCAGGATGAGAGCCTGGTCAGCGGGCCAGCATCGGGGCTAAGTACATGGAAAACATTCATAACATGTAAGAAAAACTAAGTCTGAAAGTAAAACCATCACACTACGTGGACTTAAGGAAAAAACTAAGTATGAAATCTAAAACTTGGTCTCCTCCTCCCAGGTCTGATCTTCCTCGACCTCTCCTGGTTGTTGTTGTTGCTGCCTCAGACCCCTCGCCTCCCTTAATTCCAAGAACTCAGGGCAGGCGGATGTCGCGTGACTTTCCTCATCGTGGAAGTCACAGTAGGGTAACTCAACCATATCCCATCTTCTTCCTCTTCTTTCTGCTTTCCCGGCTCTCCTCCTTCTTCCTCCGCTAATTGACATTATTTGCTGAGGTGGTGGAGAGGGTGCCTTCGGTCCCTGTCTCCACCCTGGGGGGTCGGACCTCTCTCCCTGGAAGTTGCCCTCTTCTTGGTTGAACTTCCTCTTGGAAGCCTCTACCTTCCCCCCTGCTGCCTTGCTTCCGGCTCACTCAGCTTGGCCAACCTTCTTGCGAACTCCGGGTTGGCCTCCTCACTCTCAACTTCTTCCGCCACCCATTCCATCAACTCCTCAAAAGACAAAAGAGCTCTCCTCTTGAGGTCCATCTTGAAGAATCCCCCTGCAGCCCCACGATGAAAGCGAGCTGGAGGGTGTATCCTGACACCTCTTGGATGAGCAGGATCTCTTCCTGGAACCTGTCAACATATTGAGTCAGTGACTCCCCTGGCTCTTGCTTGATCTTGAAGAGTGCTTCGGCATCCTTCTTCCTCTTCCTTGACGCCGAGAAGCGCAACAGGAAACCTCGACGCAAATCTTCAAAGGCATAGATACACCCCCCGGGGAGCTGGTGGAACCAATCCCTAGCCTTCCCCTTCAGAGTTGTCGCAAAGAGTTGACACTTGAAAGCGTCCGACATGGGCCGTATGGAGACCATGTCCTCAAACCACTACAGGTGCAGGACAGGGTCATCCTTGTCGGAGTAGTGAGAAATCTCCTCCCCCCCGAACCCCTATGGAACCGGGGTTGAGAGAACCAGCTCACAAAAGGGACTTCCCTTGCTTGCCCCCCTTTGGGGCAGGGCGAGTGGGTGCTGGTCGCCTCACTACTCTCCTCCTTAGGGCTGGGCGAGTGGGGGCCTGGCACCTCCCCACTCGCCCCCTTGGGTTTGGGAGAGTGGGGGCCTGACACATCCCCACTCGCCCCCTTGGGGATGGGTGAGTGGGGGCCTGGCACCTCCCCACTCGTCCGCTTGGGGCTGGGCGAGTGTGGGCCTGCCACCTCCACACTCGCCCCCTCCTAGGGGTCTGGGCGAGTGGGGGCCGAATTCCTCCCCACTCCCCCCGCTGGCACCTCCTTCCTGGATTGCTGGCCGAGAGTGCTCTCGCCCACCTGCTGAGGCGAGATGTCCGGACCACATCCTCTCCTGCTTTCGCCTAACGAGGCGAAAGCTACCTGCAAGGTCTGCAGGACCTCCCGCTTGAAATTTTCAAACATCTCCAACGTCACTCCAACCACCGTGGGCTGTGAGTGGCCTGGGTTAGATCCTCCACCTCCAGCCATGGAGCTCAGCTTGAGAGTTCTTTAGTTGGTCACTCTCCACGCTCACCGCACCATAATGTTGAAACCAAGACTTGAGGAACAAGACTTAGTCTCTGCGGAGTTCAGGCCCTCAACAAGTTGAGGGGTGACCAACACTTACTCCTCCCAAGGGAGAACTCTAGGCTAAGAGGCTAAGGAACTAGGAACACGGCCAAGGGCTTAACGAGGAGGTCCCACCACACACCCGGAAGATCTTAGAGCGCTTCCCCTCCCAAGCCAATGCTAAGCTTGGGCACCTTTGGAGGCTCTCCTCACCCAGTTAAGAGACTTGGAGAGAGAGAGGCCAAAAGAGAGATCCTTCCAAATGGTGCCCCTTGGGCTTATTTATAGTTTTCCGGACTTGGTCTGCAAACAGACACAATCTGGCCTACGAGATTACGAAAATGCCCCCGGATTTGGCCTGCGAACAGCCAGATCCCGCTGTTTGGAGGCGCTAAACGCAGCCCGGAGCACCTTCCCCAGGTCGGGTGAGAGGGGACTGACCTCCTTCCTAGGCTCGCCCCCTGCTGGGGCGGGGGCGAGACCGCAGGGCAGCTCCCTGGGCTCGCCCCCTTCTAGGGCAGGGGTGAGACCGCAGGGCAGTTCCCTGGGCTCGCCCCGCTGCTGGGGCGGGGGTGAGACCGCAGGGTATCTCCCAGTACTCGCCCCCTGCTAGGGCAGGGGCGAGACCGCAGGGCAGCTCCCTGGGCTCACCACCTACTAGGGCGGGGGCGAGACTGCGGGCAGCTCCCTGGGCTCGCCCCCCAACTGGGGCGGGGACGAGACCGCATGGATACTCCCTGGGCTCGCCCCTCAGCTGGGGTGGGGGCAAGACAATAGAGCTGCTCCCCCGGCTCGCCCCTGGCTCAGGCGGGGGCGAGACCGCAGGGCTGCTCCCCCGGCTCGCCCCCTGGCAGGGGCGGGGGCGAGACCGCAGGGCTGATCCCCCGGCTCGCCCCCCGGCTGGGGCGGGGGCGAGACCGCAGGGCTGCTCCCCTGGCTCGCCCCCCTGCTGGGGGGGGGGGGGGGGAGACCGCAGGGCTTCTCCCCCGGCTCGCCCCCCATGCCTCCTACATAAGCTGGGCGAGCGGGAGGCCTCCGCCTCCACCGGTCGCCTCCCCTCTCTTCCCCCCCGGACCGTGCTGAAGCATATTGTCTTAAAAGACACCCTGGGTCCCGGGAGCACACTCGGCGAATACAGGGTTGTACATGTTGGATCTTATGACGCCCTTAGAGGGGGGGGGGGGGGGGGGGGGTGAATAAGGATTTTATGTAATTTTAAATCTCAATTAAATTTATCAAAGTTTGTGATCAAAGTTTAGGAATATTTTATAAGAAAATATATTTTGATATCTCAGAAAAGATTGCATTGAAGATTCCTTTTTAAACAAGAGAAACACAACTTTTTGTTAACTGTTGCTAACGCCTGGCGTTAAGTATTAATGTTGGGCGTTAGCTTTCCAGAAAATATTCCTTATCACAAAAAGATTGCCGCAATGATTTTACTTATGAAATCTTAAATGAAATTCAATTCCAGAAAATCAGAGATAATGAAAACGATTATAGTATTTCAAAGAGAATTACACAAATGTTAATTTTAATACTTTAATGAAATATAAATTAAAACATTCTTGAAGAGGAAATAAAATCAATTGAATAGAACATTAAAAGACATGATTTTATTTCATAATAAATTGAATACACAAATGTTTGATTTATATAACGCTAGAAATCAAGGCGAGAATATGTAAAAACACTTTTTGTTGTTTCACCAGTCCTTCTCCCAAGGAACGGTTGGCTATAGCCTAAGTAACCCCAGATAAGGCCTCTAGCCACCCCCTAGATCTACCCTCGACCTAGTCGCCATGCACAAGGAGGCGAATTACCCCCTAAGCCGCACAAGGACCTAGTCGCCAACACAAGGTGAATTACCCACGGATTCCTTCCCAGAATTCGACGTTCTCCCCGAACGATTTCTCCACACCAAAATACAAAGAAAATAAAATAAAAGATTATAAGATAAAGTAAAGAGAAACTCCCCAAGAAATTCTGAAGGTGAAGACGAAGGCGATGTAGATGTTGGCGTTCTAGAAACGATCGTCCTTTTTATGGAATATGCATTGTAGACCTTCTCCTTAAAAATCTTCTTTAGATCTTCATGTTAGCCCAAAGGAGATCTCTTAATTGCTATAGACGAGCCTCTCTCAAAAGTATCAGAATTCAAGAATCATCTCACTTAGAATGAGAGGGGCTGTTCTTTAAATAGGCACGGGAGCTAACGCCTGGCGTTAAGAGTTAACGCCAGCATTATTGAACGTATACTGCCGTGGCTGAGATCGTGCAACCGTCAGGATCGTGGCAGATTCGTGGACTCAACGCGGGCGTTAAGAGTCAACGCTGGCGTTGTCTCTGGCTTCTCGACGGATTCATTCTCGACGACATTTATTCTCGACGGATTCCTTCTCGACGGAAGTTAACGCGAGTCGTTAACAGCTAACATGGGGCGTTAGCTCTCTTTCTAGAGAGTCATCTCCATTCAGTATACTACTCATAAGGATGTGTAGCTATAGTTCCTGTACAACCAGCACACTATAAACACACAAAATACAAGATCAAATACAACACAGTATTTGTTATTCTCAAACCAAGAGATGCCGAACATAGGCTCCAACAATCTCCCCCTTTTGATAATAACAAATACCTGTATGAAAAATTTGTGAGATTAAGACCATTTGTGTTTATAAATAAGTGTGGTAATAATATAAGCATGAATAACAGGTTAAAAGCATGATAGATTTGAAAGCGATAATGCATACTCTTTCTATATGAAGTCCTCCCCCTACATAAGTGTTCTCTTATAATTTACTCCCCCTAAATATCTATTTGACTAGATTTCTCAATTTCTTCTCCCCCTTTGTTATTAGCAAAAGTGGGTAGGGATGAGTGTATATCTACTAAGATTGATTAGGAACCACTTATTGAAGGATTGTCATGATCGAGCATATGATAGTGTATGCACCTCCTATATGATTACTCCCCCTACAAAGATACTTTCTTTGAGTTTGAAATCATTATAATGTACTCCCCCTAAATATTAGATTTATGTAATTTATTCTCCCCTCTTGGTAGTATCAAAAGAGGGTTTAGGTGAGAGTGTGCAATAAAGAGTAATATGTTCTATGTTGAGAAGAAAAATAGGATGCAATCAAAGGCTTGTTAAATACTACTTGTTGAGAAAAATATAAGCATGATGGAATATATAGTAGTAAGCAACATTGCTGACATGATAAAATAAGCATTCCATTTTAAGATACCACTTGTTGAAAAGAAAACCACGGCATTAAAAATAATAGACTTGAATGAGCATTAATGGTAAAATTAGCAGAAGAATATAATAAGCACTCTTAAACATAAACAGAAGGATAATGAGTTTTAAATTTGATAAGTTGATGTTTGAGTTATAGATTCAAGAGATGCTATTCCATTAAGATAAAATTGCAAGCATGATTTCATAATATCAAGAAAAGATACAAAAACTACAATGTAAGAAAATTTGCATTTCAAGTAAACATAAACATTATAGCGATCATGCTTTGCTATCTAGTGCATTTACTTAAGTTTGTAATGAATAATATAGATAAGCATCAGGATCCAATTCTCATAAGTAGAAGTTTTATGAAAGATAATGATGTGTACAAAATAGTGTTTTGATAAAGTATACAAGTGAATCAATCGAAAACACATGACATATATAATGAAATAACACAACATTAAAATACACAAATACTATTACTTTCACAATATTTCAATGCACATGAATAAAGAGTACAACCACCAAGGTGCTCTGCACATACAATGCTTATTAAGACTTATTACGGTGCATAGTGGTGCTTGAGGATCACTTTTATACTTTTTAGCATTATTTTTAAATTTTATTTGTGATCCGGTGTACTAAGAGAAGTGATGTATAAATGTTTGCTACAAGTCACTTTACAATTCTTTCCAAGGTGATCAACCTCATAATGCTCATTAAGACTTATCAGGAGGGTGAGTAGTGCTTGGTGGAGTTTTCCTTGTCATTTATTATTTGCTTTTTAGTTCAGTGACTAAGGACTCCGAATTCACTTGTTTTGCAAACATAGCATAAAACCACATTTCTCTAAAGAATAAGTGCATGAAAGACAAAGAATTGTAATAACCAATTCAATGTTGTGTAGGTAATCTATTTAAACATTTTAATTACTTATGTTATTACACTATACAATCATGCAAGAATAAGATTGTAAACACATCTAAGTTATTAAAAATAAGTGAGTGAATGAATCATTGTCAAACATAATACATTACTCATACTTAGAGGCATGCTAAGCATTTCTACACATGTTTATCTACAATCAATATCATTGCACATAACAACATAATTTTTAAGGCAAGACAAATACAAAACAATGTTTTTTAAGAAACTTGAAAGTTAAATTAAACATTGTATTTAATATTTAATTGATATAATTAATCATCCTTGACAATGGCAATGAATAACAATCAGTTTTTATAAATTTTTGAATTTTTATATATGCACAAAACAATAAACACACATAAAGAGAAAAACATATTTTTGTTCTTTGAAATTGTTTTGTAATTTTGTATTTGTTTTGTTATATATATTCTCTGGAAAACATAGAAGTCTTTTTAGCCCAATTAGTAAATGATATTCTATGCCAGAGAAATAAACCCAAAATAATGCATGAAAAAATACAAATATTTGTTTTTTGAAAAGAAATAAAATTTTGTTTTAAAGGAAATAAAAAGATAGAAGCCTTTTTACAAACAGAGAAATAAAACACACACAAAACATTAAAATAATACCAGAAATGATTCAAAATAACAAAAAAAATTTTGGAGCAAAGGAGCTAATGCTAGGTGTTAGCTTCTTAACGCCGAGACATAACTACAAATTTTGATGTTTCGAAAAACATTTTTCACAATTCATTTGTATTATAAAGAGACATTCCTTCAGTTGAAATTTCAGAGTATATTGATTAGATTTGAAGGCTTTTTAGCATGTTTTTGGTGATTTTTCAAATACTTATGTTTAGTAAAATCATTAATTCTCAAAATAATAAAATATGCAAACACAAGATGCAATGTTAGAACAAAAACAAATATGCATGATTTATGTATAAAGAGTGAGATAATGTTCATGCAATGAATATAATATAAGCATATCTAAGATCAAGATATCTTAACTACATGACTACACTCTAGCCCCGTACTAAGTGATAGATGGTCATGAGGAGCTGCACACATGCCGTAGGCTGGGGTGTTAATCCCATAAGCATACAAAAGACACGCTTAACCTAGCACTCTTTCCCCCCAGTGCCTCGCAAGGCCCTAATGGAACCCTCCCCAGTTAAGGACAAGACATGACTTAGAGGTTAGGTCTCTAATGCACACAATCCTACGCCCTCGCTATTGTGAGACATAAGTCATAGGTTTAATGATTATGAACATACTAAGCGTGTAAGCCTTAAATATATCAACTATGGTATAATTGCATGATTAATTTTGGATTTACACTTATATCGAAGAATGTTGATTTTAAATCCGTTTAAAAAAAATTATTCATGCAAATAACTACAAAGGAAATTATAATTTACTTTAGCATTGCAAGATATAACTAGCATGGACATTGATTTCTACCTATGGTAAGTGATAATGCTAGTGTGATGAGTTAGGACAACATGGTGCAAAGCTAAGTAAAGATGGACAAATATATAATTGAGTCGCATGTATTCAAACATAGAGTTTTGAATTTTCATAGACCTAGAATGAAGAGATAATTCTATTTGATTTCATCTTAGGTCTAAATATAATGAGATACATGCAAACAATAGAGATGCACATCACACACACTAAACAAGATATGAAACTATAATACCAATCACAATCATAAATTTCATAATTCCTAAGGTTGATAGAATTAGTTGATTTAAGATAGGTCTTGATAGATCATGAATTATGATATATGAATATTGTGAATTTTAGCATAGGATATCAATAGATCATGGTGGTGATTGTATGGTTCATATTCATCCTTTTAATATGTAGTGACTGCTGTTGAAATTATTGAAGTGGAGTGGAAGGTGGTCGGCGGTCTGAATTTTGGAGACCGCAGACACCGCGCGGCCTGTGTTGGTATTTTGCCGGCCTGGCTCTGCCGGTCTGTCTCTGGCGGTCTGGTGTGACCGACCAGTTTGTTCTTGTATGTTCCGGTCTCTTCCCGGTCTGCTCTACTTGGTCGGTCTTGCTTCTTTGTTAGAAGACCGGGTGGTCTGTTCTGTGTAACTGCTGTGACCGAGCGGTTTATGATGGGCGGTCTGGCGACTTATCTGAAGTCGTCCAGATGTTCTTGGTTTGCTCCTGGTGATCTAAGGAAGGAGCGTTCTTGCGCCCATGCGGCTTGTGCGCGGTCTTGTGTTCGCGCGGCTTATGCGCGGTCTGCTGCTAATCTGCGGTCTTGGACTAGATGGTCCAAGTAGCGTGATCGCGTGGTCTGTCTGAGAGACCGCTGGCGATCTGGCGGGTGGTAACAGTATCTCTTTTATGGCGGTGACGACATCCATCTTGTCGCCTATAAATAGGGGTGCATGGCCCGTCATTCATAACGAGAACTGTAAGAACTTGAGCCTGGGTTATTTCGTGTGGTCTCAACTTTGAGGTCGGGCGGTCTCGGAAGCGAGTTGACTGTTTGTTGTGTTCGCAGGTTTGCGGTCAGCAGATTGCGGTCTCCTTCCTTGGTGATATCCCAGCGGCTTGAATAAACAGTTCGCAACGGCTTGTCTGCGAACTGGTTTATGGTTGTTCTTGTGCTAATTCGCAGTGAGCTCAGCGATCAGGAGACCATCAGCGGTTAGGCGATCTGAGTTGCGGTCTGGCGACAGCTTCAGTTCTTTGTTCAATAAGCTCCAGTTCGTGTGGTCTGAGGTGGCATCTTGCAGTGCGGTCTGAGGTGGCGGTCTGAAGTCATCTTGGCTGTTTTCTGTTCGTGCAGTCTCAGGTCAAGCCGGGCAGTCTCTGGAGTCGAGCTGTCTGTGCGGTCTCTGCTTGTCAAGCCGCTAGATTTGTTTTTTGGTGTGTTTTATTCTTCTCTCCTCCGTGATTCTTATGAATCATGTCTCGCCATGTATACCTCTCACTGTAATCAAGTATTGCGATTCAATAAAGCTTTGTGTTGCTGTGTGGCATATTGTGTTTGTTTGGCTATAACTCAGTTGATGCAACTCCTGCTTACTCCTAAATGATTCAAATCAAATTTTTTAACATGGTATCGGAGCGAGGTTGTTGGAGTGGATAAACAGTGATCAACTTGAGTTGCCATCGTCTTTGTGAAGAAGAGACCACATAGTTTGCCATGGAAGCTGGATACGCAAGAGGGCTTGGTATTGAACTCCTCACATCGACTAACTACAAGAAGTGGAGGTCGTGTATGGAGAGTTACTTACTTGGCGAGGATCTATGGGAGATAGTTGGAGGAGAAGACACACAAGAAGTGTTTATAGTAGGAGATAATATGGCAGAGGTGAGACTTTGGAGGAGGACTAATGCAAAGGCAGAGTTCACACTCAAGAGGGCTATCTCACCAGAGCTATTTGATCACATCATTGGATGTAAATCTGCTGCTGAGTTTTGGACGTCTTTGGATGGGTTGTTCAATAAGAAGAATGTAGCTCGACTACAGTTTCTTGAAAATGAGTTGGCGAAGGCCTCTCAAGGTGATCTTTCTATTTCCACCTTCTTTCTCAAGATGAAGAACCTTACAACAGAGATTTCTGCATTGGACCCTGATGAGCCCATCTCGGAGGCAAAACTGAAGAGGCATATCATCCGCGGGTTGCGGAAGGAGTATCTTGCCTTTGTGACTTCAGTTCAGGGTTGGGCAAATCAGCCATCTCTGTTGGAGCTGGAGAACTTACTTGCTTCGCAGGAAAGTTTGGCAAGACAGATGGCGGGAACTTCTATCTCTGGGGGAGATAGTGATGTGTTGTTCTCTGGAAAGAAGAAGAAGAAGTGGGAGAAGAAGAAGCCAGGTCAGGATGGACCCTTTACTTCAGGTCAGCAGGATAAAGGTTATGCTTCTAAGTATGATGGGAAGAAGAAGGGAGAGGGACCAAGGTGCTTCAGGTGTAATAAGACCGGCCACTTCAAGAAGGATTGCCGGGTTAATCTTCAGTCGGGACATGTAGCGGAGAAGAAGAAGCCAAAGTCTGATGAAGCTGGATGGGGAGGAGCCTTTGCGGCTAATATGATGGCGATGCCCATTAAGGCCTTGGCTGCCATAAACATCGAAGAGGATTGGATCGTGGATTCAGGGTGTGGTCATCACCTCACCGGGGATGAATCAAAATTCTCTTCTTTGGCGCCTTACTCAGGTAACGATGCTATCATTACGGCTGATAATTCTGTTCATGCAGTAGAATAAGATGGTGTTGTCTCCCTGAGCAGTGATAAGGGTCCACTCACATTGAGGAGTGTTTATCACGTGCCTGGTATGAAGAAGAATCTCTTCTCTGTGACCAATGAGGTCGATGCCGGTTATCACGTTCTGTTTGGCCCAACAGAAGTGAAGTTTCTTAAAACTCAACCGGAGATAAAGGGAGATGTTATGCATGTTGTAAAGCGGGTTAAGGACATGTTCGTTTTATCGACAAGTATCTATGTTGATAAGATGAAGACTAACGATAGCGCGGCTATCTGACATGAAAGGTTGGGGCATGTTGGCATGGACAAATTGAAGGCTATGATGGTAAGGGGCCTTGTCAAGGGCTTGCCTAGCTTGTCCTCTTATGGAGATGGTCATGTTTGTGAGGGATGTCAGTTTGGTAAGTCTCATCGACTTCCATTTGATAAATCGCAAACAAGATGCAAAGCACCGTTGGAGTGCATTCACGGTGATTTGATGGGACCGACTGCCACCCCAAGCCTTGGAGGCAACAAATATATGTTGGTGTTGATTGACGATTACACCAGATATGTCTGGGTGTATTTTCTGAAAGAGAAGTCGGAAGCCTTTGCGAAGTTCGTGGAGTTCAAGGAGCTGGTGGAAGGTCGGTTAGGCCTGCGGGTGAAAAAATTGAGAACTGACAATGGTGGGGAGTTCACCTCTAGTGAGTTCTCAAGTTTTTGCAGGAAGCACGACGTCCGGAGAGAGCTCACTTGTGCCCATACTCCACAGCAAAATGGCATTGCGGAGAGGAAGATCCTTCATCTGACGGAAACCTGCAAATGCTGGCTTCAAGCAAAGAGTATTCCAAAGTCCTTTTAGGCGGAGGGAATGTCTTGTGCAGCATACGTCATCAACAAGATGCCTCTAAGTCCTATCAACATGAAGACCCCTCATGAACTGATGTTCAAGGAGAAGCCGAGTGTTGCACACCTTCGGGTGTTCGGGTCAACATGTTTTGTGCATATTCCTGATGCTCTTCGGACAAAGCTAGATGCGAAAGTAAGGAAGCTAGTCTTTGTTGGGTATGATGAGCAGAAGAAAGGATGGAGATGCATGGATCCTGAGACACGGAGATCAGTGGTATCTCGGGATGTGGTGTTCGATGAGGTGACTTCCTACAAGGGGAGTTCAGGAGTTGAATTACCGGAGAGCAGGGTTGATGAAGAAGGGAAAGCTGCGGGAAGTCTTCTAGTGGAGTTGCCTGTTTCACCAGGAGCTCCAGCTGTGTCAAGCTCTGAGATGGAGGCTTCAGGTTCTGGAAGCAGGGGGAGCGATGCTCCAAGTTCGTCTGGAAGAGGAGCTAGCACAGAAGAAGCAGCTGAGGAGGTGGTTAGTCAGGAGCAACCTCTTAGGAGGTCGAAGAGGACTATCAAGCCACCTGATCGATACACATGAGGAAACATGGTGAGCTTTGTCTCATGTTTCTTCGCTGGTCCCTTGGATGAGAGGGAGACGTCGAGCTTTGAGAAAGCCAAAGGCGTGAAGCAGTGGGACATTTCTAAGCAAGCGGAGATGGATGCTCTCACGAAGAATGAGACTTGGTCTCTAGTGCCCAGGCCCAAGGGCATTACCCCTGTGACATGCAAATGGGTTTATAAGCTCAAGAAGAAAGCTGACGGCACGATCGAGCGATATAAGGCTCGCCTTGTGGCTCGCGGGTTCTCACAGCAGTATGGAGAAGATTATGATGAGACGTTCAGTCCAGTGGCAAAGATGACCTCGGTTCGATTTGTTATTGCTTTGGCGGCATCTAGTGGATGGGAGATTTGGCAGCTCAATGTGAAGAATGCTTTCTTATACGGAGAGATTGACAAGGATATCTTCATGATCCAGCCGCCGGGCTTCATCTCGGAGGATTGTCCGGGCTACGTCTGCACACTGAAGAAGGCCTTGTATGGGTTGAAGCAAGCGCCTCGGGCGTGGTATGGGAATTTCGCGGAGTATCTTCTATTCTGCGGGTTCTTTGCTTCAGACTCTAATTCTAGCTTGTTCGTCAAGAAGGAGGGGGCGCTTTGGGTTATTGTTCTGTTGTATGTGGATGACATGATTGTCACCGGGAACTCGAAGGAGGCAGTACCGAGGCTGAGAGCTGAGCTTGCTATCAGGTTTGAGATGAAGGATCTGGGTGAGCTTCACCATTTCCTTGGACTCGAGGTCTAGAGGTGGGAGAGCGGAGTGCTCATTTCTCAGGCTGGTTATGTGGAGTGGATCGTTCAACGATTCGGCATGGAGGAAGGGAAGAGCAGCTCTATACCTCTGGAACAACATCATAAACTTCGGAAGGATGAGGGAAGAGTTCTATCTGATCCATTGGTGTTCCGAGCTCTGGTTGGGAGCTTGATTTACTTGACCATCACGAGGCCAGATATTGCTTATGCAGTTTGGCAAAGTGAGTCGGTACATGGCGGAGCCACGGAAGCCTCATCTTCTAGCGGCGAAAGGAATTTTGAAGTATGTGAAGTCGACCTCTGATTTGGGTCTCCTATATAGGAGAGGGTCAAGCTTGGAGTTGCTTGGATACATGGATGCTGACTACAGGGGAGACGTGGATGATCGGAGATCTACGTCTAGTTTTGTCTTTATGATGGGCCCCACAGCTATTTCTTGGTGCAGCAAAAAGCAGGACTCGGTGTCCGTATCTACCACAGAACCGGAATACAAGGCTTCGGCCTTGGCAGCTCAGGAAGCCGTTTGGCTCAGGAGGTTGGTGGAGGACGTTCATAAGGAGGTTCGAGGTCCCACTATGCTACGCGGGGACAATGAGAGTGCTCTCAAGCTGGTTAATAATCAAGTTTGTCATGCGAGGACCAAGCATATTGAGATTGAGCACCATTTCATTCATGAAAAGGTGTTGGGAGGATCTCTTATGGTCGAGCATGTTCGGAGTGTGGACAATGTTGCAGACATCTTCATAAAGCCGCTGACGAAGGGACCGTTTACTCAGTTGCTGAGTTTACTCGGGCTAGTTTCCACTTCCCACTTCAAGTGGGAGTGTTGAAATTATTGAAGTGGAGTGGAAGGTGGCCGACGGTCTAAATTTTGGAGACCGCAGAGACCGCGCAGACTGTGTTGGTATTTTGCCGGTCTGGCTCTGCTGGTCTGTCTCTGGTGGTCTTGTGTGACCGGCCGGTTTGTTCTTATATGGTCCGGTCTCTTTCCGGTCTACTCTGCTTGGTCGGTCTTGCTTCTTTGTTAAAAGCCCGGGCGGTCAGTTCTGTGTAACCGGTGTGACCGGGCGGTTTATGCTGGGCGGTCTGGCGACTTATCTGAAGTCGGCCAGATGTTCTTGGTTTGCTCCTGGTGATCTAAGGAAGGAGCGTTCTTGTGCCCGTGCGGCTTGTGCGCGGTCTTGTGTTCGCGCGGCTTGTGCGCGGTCTGCTGCTGATCTACGGTCTTGGACTGGATGGTCCAAGTAGTGTGATCGCGCGGTCTATCTGTGAGACCGCTGGCGATCTGGCGGGTGGTAACTGTATCTCTTTTATGGCAGTGACGACATCCATCTTTTCACCTATAAATATGGGTGCATGGCCCGTCATTCATAACGAGAACTGTAAGAACTTGAGCCTGGGTTATTTCGTGCGGTCTCTACTTTGAGGTTGGGCGGTCTTGGAAGCGAGTTGACTGTTTGTTGTGTTCGCAGGTTTGCGGTCAACAGAGTGCGGTCTCCTTCCTTGGTGATATCCCAGCGGCTTAAATAAACAGTTCGACAGCGGCTTGTCTGCGAACTGGTTTATGGTTGTTCTTGTGCTGATTCGCAGCGAGCTCAGCGATCAGGCTACCTTCAGTGGTTAGGGGATCTGAGTTGGGGTCTGGCGACAGTTTCAGTTCTTTGTTCAATAAGCTCCAGTTCGTGCGGTCTGAGGTGGCGTCTTGCAGTGCGGTCTGAGGTGGCAGTCTGAAGTCATCTTGGCTGTTTTTTGTTTGTGCGGTCTCAGGTCAAGCCGGGCAGTCTCTGGAGTCGAGCGGTCTGTGCGGTCTCTGCTTGTCAAGCCGCCAGATTTGTTTTTTGGTGTGTTTTGTTCTTCTCTCCTTCGTGATTCTTATGAATCATGTCTCGCCATGTATACCTTGCACTGTAATCAAGTATTGCGATTCAATAAAGCTTTGTGTTGCTGTGTGGCATATTGTGGTTGCTTGGCTATAACTCAGTTGACGCAACTCCTGCTTACTCCTAAACGATTCAAATCAAAATTTTTAACAACTGCTTGTAAAGTGAATATTATACTACATATATATAAAGGGACACAATTATTTTGGTTATTTTGAAATGTTTTGTAAATTTTCTTTTTGATTTTAATTTGTAGAAATTAGACAAAACAAATACAAGGTATATGAAAGTAGAAGATAATGATACTTAACATAGTGAAATAATTTTTCAGAAACATAAAAATTAGAGAAATCAGAATTTTTAGGAAAATATGCTACCGCCAGCGTTAGTGATAACGCCTGGCGTTAGAAACACATGGTTTTTTATTTTATTTGATTCCGATTTTTCTCGATTATGATTTTCAATATAGGGGCTATTATATGCAGTAACGAAAAATAGACAAATACGCAATAAGTTGTGCATTTAATATTTTAGCATAAGACCCCTAAAAGTATATTTAAATCCAATTTTGAAAGTAATTTCATTAGTCTTGATAATATCATTTAACAAATTTAGCATTCAATTTATAATAATAATATAAGACATTTATAGGCAATGAATTTAAAAAGGATAAAACATAGAAAAAGAAAAGATAGATCACTTAAAAAAAATTATGACTTTATATTCAATTTAATTCAATTTGATTTGTTAAACATTAGGCTTAAAATGAAAGTCATATCTCATGATAAATAAAGTGATCATAGTGTGTTGGCTCAAAAATAAAAAATAAACAAAAGAAAAAGCAATTAAGCATATCATGAAGTAGAGTAATGATATTTCTTTTTTAATTTATTTCTACTTCATGCAATACAATGATTCCTAGTGAATGAGAGATTTAGGTATCCAAAGGGGACCAAGTGTGATGGTTCCTTTGGGTACCCAAATACATCGTGTTGGCTTTTGGGTAGATAGTGATGAATGAGCTGTTACAAGTGGAGTTAGTGTTTCATTTTTAATTTTGGGCCTCCATTCATACTTTGGTTGTTTATCTTTAAATTCATATTATGATTATTTGACATAATTTTGTGATGATAGTTGTTTGAAAAATAATTCATTTGGGATTTATGTTTATTCAAATTAATTTTCAAAATACATTGATGTGAATAATCATAATGAATTTTATTATATTGATTCTTTGAGAGTTTATAAGAGTGATGGTCTTTCTTAAGAATTGAATGTTGAAAGAGTGGGTTACAATATTTTTTAAATGATTGGTTCTTATTTTGATGATTTTCATTTCCACTCTTTCTTATAGACATACTGTTATAATATGAAGTTAAGCTTTTATACTTTTGATACTTTGATAAACTAGAAATAAAAGATTGTTATTATATAAAAAATTTTGAATAAACTTTTTTAATGATTCTAGTTTATCCTTTAAATTATCATTTTCTTTTATCAAATTTTCATTATGCTCTTTTGAAGTTAAAAGACCTTTTTCCAAAACCTTGAGTTCTTCTTTAAGAGTATTATAATCAAAACAAGGTTTAGCATTTTTAATTAAAGAGCATGAAAGAGAATTTGAAACATCAATATAAGATTCCACTTTAGCGTTTGCTTTTAAAGTTTTATTTTCTAAACGTAATTTGGAATTAGCATGTGAAAGATTATATAGGTATATGATCTAGTTCACCTAGAGGGCGGGGGGGGGGGGGGGGGGGGGGGGGTGAATAGGTCTTTTGATTTTTACTTGTTTTATTTAGATAGTTAAAACTATTCTATGCAAGAAATCAAACACACCCAGAAAGTACACAATTGTTTATAGTGGTTCCCCAAGATAGTGTGTCTATGGGTAGTCCACTTTCCCCCTTCACCCTTCTAACAATGTGTTAGACAGGGCCAACTCCTCCAATCTCAGCTAAAATAGCTTACAGCACAGATCCCTCGGGATCTCTCAGGTTTTCTCAACCCTACCTCAGGCACAGCAGCCCTACCTTAGATCAGCCACTGATCCTACAACTCAGACCACAGCAGGTCCTACAATCTCAGGCTAACAAGCCCTACCTCAGAGGAATCCACCTCCTACAGCTCAGGCAATAATGCCCTACAACTCAGGCTAAACAACCCTACTAGCTCAGGCCTACAACCCTACAAACTCAGGCCAACAAGCCCTACAATCTCAGGCAAATATCCCTACAAGCTCAGGCAAAAAGCTCTACAGTTAAAAGTTTTGTTGAAGCTTACTACAGTAGATGGCAGAAGAAGTCCCATGTAGTTCCTGCACACTTGGTGCTTTCTTGTAGCTGGATATGTTGATGGCAGCTACTAACTGATCTTCCTCTTCAGTTGAAGGACGCAAGATCACCTTGCTCCTTCTTGTGGAGGAGATTTCTTTCTCTCTCAGTTTTTTTCTTCTTGTTCAGTGAACAGGAGGAGAAAATGACAAGAACAACATCCGTCAATGTAATAGTGAAATGTTCGTTCTCTTTCGGCGCCTTCAAAAGTGCCCTAACTCTTTCTTTTGTACACCCTTGATCTTCAACGGCTCTCATCCGTCCTTCTGAGAAGTATGGGAGAGACTGGTGGACCCCACACAGACATCCTGCAGCTTGCGCCACGGGCAGAACTCGCAATCTGCGTTCGACGAACTCGCCATTCTATGAGTTCGACGATCTTGCCCAACTCTGTGTTCGACAATCTTGCCCAACTCTGTGTTCGACGATCTTGCCCAACTCTGTGTTTGACGAACTATCCATACTCTGAGTTCGACGAACTCACCATACTCTGAGTTCGAAAAACCGTGTTCTGCGTTCGACGAACACGCCAAGTCACAGCTGTTTCTTCTATCTCATCTCTACGATCGACGAACTGCCTTCTGAGTTCGACAAACATGCCAAATCTCAGTGCTTGCTTCTATCTGTCTCTGCGTTCAACGAATTGCCTTCTGAGTTTGACGAACACGCCAAATCTCAGCGCTTGCTTCTATCTGTCTCTGCGTTCGACGAACTGCCTTCTGAGTTCAACGAACACACCAAATATGCCTTCTCAGTGGTTCAGCTGAGACAGTGTAATCTTCTCAGCTGATTAAACATCACATCTTTGAATCTATTCCGGTGTATGAAATATCATTTCCCTGTATTATACTTAAAACAAAATAGAATGTATCAAATACAATATATCCTTAGCATTGTGAGTGATGCCTCTTCAAATCTAGGGAACATTGAGGGCAATATTCCCAACAATCTTCCCCTATTTGAAGAAGGCAGAACATTCCTAATACTAAGGTACATAACCAACAAAAACCTATCATGATCGATTGTGTTAAGCTTTGACTAGCTCATAGGTTATCTCCCCCTTTCTAACTCAGATTATATGCCATATTCATAATAACTAACTCTGATAACTTTATCAGAGGGCTAACTCTGATTTGGTCATAACATTGGCCATCTCCCCCTTTCTGGTTTCTTCAATTATTTTTCCCTCTAGGACTTGGGAGGGAACATTTACATCATTTTCCAACTCCCCCTCAATCTGAGCAGGAACTTGCTCCCCCTCAATTTGAGAACTTTTATGTTTAATAGCTGATCTTGTTCATTTTGAACAATCCATTCTAGCTCCCCCTCATTTGGAGCATATCTATTGATCTTATGATTTAGGGATAAATTAAAAAATTACATTCTATGCATGAGTTCATCGAACTAAGATTTGAGTTCGTTGAGCTCAAGGCTTAGTTCATCTGAACTCATCATAGAGCTGAGTTCGTCGAACTCAGGGTTGAGTTCGACGAACACAAGATCGACGTTCGTTGAACTCAGGAAAGAGTTCGTCGAACCCATAATTTTCCCAGCAGTTTATGGGAACCAGAAGCTCAGCTGATCCAGATTTTTCTGATCCAGCTGATCATACAACATTATACTGATCTACATTTAACATTTAAGGGAGATTATCTACCTTATCATATGGACTATGCCTACTGTAAAGTTGATCAATTCAGATTTCAGTTTATCATAACAATATATATTGTGAGAATTGTATAAATGAGAACATAAGCATGTTAACAGTGGATATTGATTCATAAATGAACTCATTCTAAATTCAACATCCCTTATTCAATTTTGAAAGAATTGAACTTGGCCTCATCCAGTGGCTTGGTGAAGATATCAGCTACTTGATTGTCAGTGGGGACATATTCAAGTTTGATATCTTCACACTCTACATGCTCTCTAATAAAATAATACCTTATTTCTATGTGCGAATTACCCCTAAGCCGCACAAGGACATAGTAGCCAACACAAGACGAATTACCCACGCATTCCTTCCCAGAATCTGACGTTCTCCCTGAACGATTTCTCCACACCAAAATACAAATAAAATAAAATATAAGATTACAAGATAAAGTAAAGAGAAACTCCACAAGAAATTCTGAAGGTGAAGACGAAGGTGATGTAGATGTTGGCGTTCTTGAAACGATCATCCTTCGTATGGAATATGCGTTGTAGACCTTCTCCTTCAAAATCTTCTTTAGATCTTCATGTTAGCCCAAAGGAGATCTCTTAATTGCTGTAGACGAGACTCTCTCAAAAGTATCAAAATTCTGGAATCATCTCACTTAGAATGAGAGGGGTTGTTCTTTAAATAGGCACGGGAGCTAACGCCTGGCGTTAAGTGTTAACGCCAGCGTTAGTGAATGTGCACTGTCATGGCTGAGATCGTGCAACCGTCGAGATCGTGGCAGATTTGTGGACTCAACGCGGGCGTTAAGAGTCAACGCTGGCGTTGTCTCTGGCTTCTTGACGGATTCATTCTCGACGACATTTCAGTATACTACTCATAGGGATGTGTAGCTATAGTTCATGTAAAACCTGCACACTATAAACACACAAAATACAAGATCAAATACAACATGGTATTTGTTATTCTCAAACCAAGAGATGCCGAACATAGGCAATAGTAGATTATGGTTATTTGTTTTCTAAGGTTTTATTCAAAATATGTAAATTCAAATAAGTGACATTTTTGGAAGAATATAGCTCCATCTGACCCCAAATTTGGGTGTCACCCTTATTTAGCCAATAGTAGACTATGGTTAAAATTTGAGACCAAATGGATCTCTGCATGTAAGGTAAATTTCAATTGCATGTCTCTACCTAAAAGGGAATATGTGTGCGAATAGCAAAAACTTGAATTTTGCGTATTTAGCCCAAAGGGTTTGGGGTTAACTTCTGAAATTTTGCAAACACCCTAATTATGATATAATGCATCACCCTAGAAAATCTTAGGACTTCTAGCATCAAGAATCTCATGATTTTGATTAATTTGCCATATGTCACACTTGTGTATTTATGAAATTTCCATGATTAGAATTTGGAGATAAATTTTGAGACTCTGGAGAATCACTTGTTATGCCATTTAAAATTTCTGTAAATTTTGGTAGAAGATTCCAGGGATTATTTCCCAAAGAATTATCAAGTTTACCTCATGTCTCAAATCTGAATAATGGAAAACTTATTAGTCAAAATGTTTGAGAAATTGTTGAAACTCTGGATTATAGTTAGGAATCCAATTATGAAACTCTGTGATTTTTGTTAGAATTTTGGAGATAGTATTTATGGAAAAATTTCATTTATTCAGTTTGTCACTCTTTATATTTTGTGAAATAATTATAGTGAAATATTCTTGGAAAATTATGAAATTATGGAATAAGTGTTTTTATGTCATTATAGAGCCACTGTAATTTTCTCAGAATTTTGGAAAGTCAAAATATTGTACTTGATGTGTAAAGTTACCTTGTCACCATTTTAATGATAAATAGAAATTATGGATATAAGTCTGCTGGAAAAATTATGAAAATCTGGAATTAGTATTCTTATGTTATTATAGAGCCACTATAATTTTCTCAGAATTTTGGAAAGTCAAAATCTTGTACTTGATGTGTAAAATTACCTTCTCACCATTTTTATGATAAATAGAAATTATGGATATAATTTTGCTGGAAAATTATGAAATTCTGGAATTAGTGTTTTTGTGTCATCATAGTGCAACTGTAATTTTCTCAGAATTTTGGAAAGTCAAAATCTAGTACTTGATGTGGAAAACTACCTTGTCACCCTTTTTATGATTAATAAAAACTATGATTATAAAGCTACTGGAAAATTATGGGATTTTGAAATCCATATTTTTTTGTCATAAGTTACCTCTGGAAAATTATATAGCAATATTGAACTTATTGATTTGGTACCTCCTTCACATTTAGAAGATGCCAATTAATTTAGGAATTTTAATTAAAGATCAAATCAATATGAAGTGTACCAATATTTTGGACAAACCCTAAGTTATCCATTATGAGCCTGTGGTAAAAATTAGAACTCATTTGGACATGATATGGTCAAGATTGCATCATAGGACTCAAATTTAGTTCAACCTCTTTGTTGGTCTGCGAATAGTAAAAACTAGTGTGGTGATTTGACCAGCAGGATCACTAAGAAAATAAATGAAATTTGAATTATGGCAGTAACATATCATTTATATTAGCCCCTAGAAATTATGGAATTTTTGGAGTACGTTAACGCTATGGGTAAGAGAATAATTTAGACTCATGCCGCACAATGCATAAAGAGGCAGGGACCATATTGAGAGCATAGTGATCACACAGCAAGTTGAGGTATTCATGACATATCTTTAGAGTGTGATTAGGGATATTATGAGTCACATAAGGCCCACACCACTTAGAGTATTGGAAATCTTAAGTTTTGAGCATCGTTCAAGAGAACGTTAGCTTAAGGGTAGAGTTGGAGATAATTTATAAAGCGTCAAGTAATAAAGAGTAATAAGTAGAGTGGGTCTTAGAATGGGGTAGCCACCAATAAAAGTAATTGTCTTGGAATGGGGGTTTTGGGTTTCAACCCATTGCATTCCCTAGTATCGCTGCGAGCCCTTCACCGGGTAAACCTCGGGAAGTCCAGGATTCACCCTAAATTTCTAAGTATACAATAATTAGACAAGATTAGTCTAACTAAATGAATAAGAGATATGGTAAACTTCATCCTGAGTTAAGGGATGGGAAGTTGTACATCAGGACAAGTTAGTACTGCAAGCTGGAGGCTCCGGAAATAGTATATCAGGATGAGATGGTCCTACGAGCTGGAGGCTCAGGAGGTTGAATATCAGGACCGGTTAGTCCTGCGAGCTGAAGGTCGGGTGGTGATAAATTGCATGTGCATAAGAAAAAAATTAGTGGCGGGTCCTCGATACTGGACCTGTCATCACATCGATGGCAGTACGTTGACTTAGGTGGGTGTGAGGGTTTGAGGGGCCAGTAGGTTGTTTATACTGCAGTCTGGAGGACGATCCCCGAAAACACACACTTGACCTCAAAGACTGGTGGATACCAGCAAAGAGTATGCAAGACTCTAGAGTGCACCTAGGTCGTGTATAGCGGCGTATGAAGGGTCTAGGCCTGGTAGTGTGTATACCCGCCTAGAAAGTGGAGTTGCCCGCTCCACTGTTGCCGTAGCCACAACGGTGGTACCAGAGAGTGAAGCTAGCTCCAAAAATCGGGAACTAAATGTCTATGATCATAGAGTCATGTGGGTGAGTTGCACTTGTATGAATCATATCATAGCATGCATAACATATCATACGCAAACCTAGAACATAATTTGCAGACCCTTATCATATAAATTAGTATGGGCTCTTTTATAAGATAAGTTATAATTCCGGAAATCTTAACTTATAAGTTTGTATGGGAATTCATATAAGTTAAGATACTCGGGTGATGGTAGTATGCTTTACTTGTTTACTGTACTTGCTTGCACTGCTTTACTTATTTACTGCTTACTTACTGCTTACATACTGGTTTACTTAATGCTCGTATTTGTCTGCTAGTATAGTTTACCTTGCTATATATTTACTTGTTAGCATAGATTCCCTTTGTCACCTGCATTTGTTATTACCCCTTGTTGTCCTCCGCTTCTTCCTCCTGCCCGGTGCCTAGGATTCGCTGGTGGAGGCGGGGAAAAAATGGCTTAGTCTTTATGACTAACGGTCGGTTATGACCGTAGGAGTTCGAGGAGCTGGAGCACCAGCACGACCAGTCAGGACATGATGACAAGACATAAAGAGCAGATGCCGCGCATTACTTCTACCACGAGACAGGTGCCAGATGATGAGAGTGTTTAGCTTCCGCATGTATATGTAGTGAGAGAGAGAGTTTTTTTTGTTGTCTTATCTTTCAGACATGTACTGGGCATAAGCCCTTACTCTTTCTTTGGTACTCATTGATGGACTTATATACTGTTTTGACTCATATATAAAATGTGTGATTGTGGACTTGGTTATATTTTACTAGTTTTACTTCTTATCTCATGTTGGCCTGGTTGATCGTTCTTGCCGGCAGGATCGGTGTCTTGCGGAGGCGGCTAACTCGTGTGTTAGCGTCACCGAAGGGCGGAGGTTCTGGGCATAAGATCTGGGAACTCTCCTTGTTCTGGAGAGGGATCTTACAACTGGTATCACTTGAACAAATGATCCAACGAGAAAGAAGTCCACAAAACCCTAGGGCACCCCCCGCTCGAGTTAGTTTGAGGACAAACTAGTAGCGAAAGCAGTGGTGTTCCCATGTGTAAAAATCACACAAAATAGTCCATTAATCATTAAGATAGGCCAACCCAACTAGGACATCTTTCTAGTTTGACGCACCAGGACGACTTCATAGCATATACTATTCCAAACTGACCTCGGGTATACACTGATTAAGGCATGATGACACCCAAAGTGACTAGGAGAAGAACCTTATGGGGAAGTAGATATTTAAGGCTTAAACCTCGATGTCTCTAATTCTCCTACCAAATGAGATTATCACTTCTTACCCAATGGATAGGACCGCCTCAAGAGATGGGTGCATGAAATCCATTAGAAAAATAACAAGAAACTCATAAACTTAAATCTCCAAACCAACAACTAGGTTGCATCGAACCAATCATCGTGACAAATACCATAAATTGGATAGGGACTTGTCTTCAGTTGGATAAGGATTGGTGTTTGGAAAATTCCCATTGTGGGGCCGCGTATAAACTAACCTTGAGAAGGGTATGATAATTGGTAACCCCGAGGATCTTAAAGTACGTGGAATATCAATAGGTCTCAAGATGAGACTCCGAGTCTAGGATCGGATACCCTAAGGATTGAGTGCATATATAGGACGAATATATCCTAACGATACCAAAGAAACTTAGCCAAAAATGCATAGGTGCTAATCCTTTTGTTTATTGGATTAGCTTGGTACCAACTTGGATTTCCTAGATCTTATTTAAGGAAAATGGTGTGCATACAGCACCCCAAATTGAACTTAATGAATCTTGGAGTTCTACAACTCCAAGTAGGATGAAATTTTGGTCATACATGAGTCATGCACAAATACATACACTGCCCCAAAATGGGAATTTTTGGAAAGACCTATGTTTAAATGATCGATAGAAAAACCTTTCTTAGGCCACACCAAGGTTGTTTCTACCCTAGTAAATAGACCATTTTGAGGCCCTTAGTGGCCTTAAAATTAAAAGTAGGTTGAGATAACTTTTGTAGGGATTTGTGCCTACTACCTGTAGAAAGTGAGATCACCCCATTTGGAGCCCTACAACTCTTAGTAGGTCAGATTTAGTAAGGTTGGTCCTAGTGAAGGACATACTTTAAGATGCGAATAACTTTTACATAGTAAATGATATGAGGCTGATAATTTAACCATGTGTGTACGCAACTTAGATCTACTATATGCCCAATGATCAGAATTGTTGGGGGCACACTTCTCTAAGGTTTTAGTAGAAATTTAATAAATCATATACGGCGTTTAATATGAGTGATTTGGACCAAAATCACACCAAATCTCCTTGGGAGGATGGTCATGCATATAATAGACCATGGTTAAAATCTTAGGTCAATTGGACCTCTGAAAGTTAGTTTACTTCACAAGCAAGTGCAAGGATATTGGTGTGCTTATAGCACGACCATGTAACACTAGGTTTACACGAGAGTTTAAGGGTTTTCCCTTGGTCAATTCTCACGAAACTTAAAATATACGCTTAGGGTTATGAGACAATATCCCTTGGAAAAAATCATAGACTTTTGAGTTGATTTCACTGGGAAATTGGAATTTGTTGGAACCTTAGTTTTGATTTGAGTTAGGATCCACCTTTAATGTCTAAGTTTATATCATAATATATCTTACAACTTAGATTAAATCCCATTAAGAAAGAAGGCTGAATATATATATATATATATATATATATATATATATATTAATAAGCAGAAAATAAGAGAAAGACTAAAATTTACATATGTTCTCTGCGTTCGACGAATGGCTACCTGCGTTCGACGAACGGCGCCCTGCGGTCGACGAATGGTATTCATTCTGCGCTCGACGAAATCAAGCCATCTCAGCGGTCAACGAAGATCTCCTATCTCAGCGCTCGACGATCCCTCCTCAGCTCAGCGGTTGACGCTTTTACTCAAGCTCAGCGGTCGACACATTTATCCAGGCTCAGCGCTCGACGAAATCCTGCGTTCGACGATCTCAAGTCTGCGTTCGACGAACAGCTCAATATTCAACGGTCGACGATCCAGCCCGTCTCAGCGGTCGACGAATCCTTTTGTTCGATGAACTCAAGTCTGCGTTCGACGAATATTCAGCAGATGTTCAGAACTGTGAATCAAATGATCAGGTCGACGAAGATGAGGTCGACGAACGTGAAGCTGAGCTCGACGAATTTCTCCCAGCTTTATATATTGATATTCTCAGCTCGTCTAAAATATTATATTATATATATATGTTGTCAAATTTTATTAAAGCAATATTTATTATTTCTATATATATATTGCTGACTTATCAATCCAGCCGTTGCAGCATTAATTAATAGAGCCGTTGCAGAAGCCATAGACGACAACTTATGTTCTCGAGGATCTGGGAAATAGAAGAGATATTATCTCTTTCCTATCTTGTCGGCAAGAATTCAAATCAGCCACAAGATCTCCAGATTATATATTCAGAGAGAAGAACAGAGAAGAAATTAAGATACAGAACATATTACATTTGCTGTACAGAAAAGAAACAGGAAGAGAAACAGAGGAGCAAAAAGAAGCAGATCTAATATATATTATCTTCTTTTTGCTAACTTCTTCTTTGCAGATCATATACATCCTGAGACACCAATAACCATTATTTGATCAGGATCAAAACTGCAAGAAGTGTTGGAACATGGCCTTCCGCATCTCCTAGGTTTGAGAATAACAAATCCTATGTGTATTTGATCTTGTGTGTTTAAGTGAGCAGGATAACAAAGTCCACATGACTCAAGGATTACATAAGAAGGTTGCCCCCAAATTTGAGCCATCAAATCCAAAACTCCTTTTAGCGCCGGCGGTATCAACTAATGCCTGGCGCTAGCGCTAAGGAACCACTGAGATGCAGACTGGCGCTCGACGAACTGCGTACTCTACCGCAACGCGTTAGTACTAACGCTGGCGCTAGCGTTTGCTCGACGAACTGTTAGCTGCGCTTGATGAACTATTAGCTGCACTCGACGAAATTGATCTTGCGTTCGACGATCTTGCGTTTGACGAATTTCCGTTCGACGAATGATGAAGCTCGCTCGACGAACTCCGATCGACGAAAATTTGATCGACGAAAAGAATGCTTAAGCGCAATTCCGGGAGCACATATAGAAGGTGATAGCGCCTGGCGGTATCCGATAGCGCAGGCGGTAGCGCGGAGCACAGAAGGCAAGAGAGAATTGTTTCCTCAGATTGAAGATTCTGCCGCACAGAATATGTCCTAAAATAGGATAGCGCCGGCGCTAGCTCCAAGGCTATAAAAAGGACCCCTTGGCTCCGTCTTTATTAATCCTCTTGAGATCAAAATTCCAGAGCTTCGTTCCACAACATAGAGAGGAAGGTTCAGAGAGATACTCCCACAAATCCATAAAGGCTAAAGGAGATCCGTGGAGAAGATTTCAACACGCATCATCATCGGGACGAAAGACCGCATCGACTACGATCATACTCTGCGTCTTCATCTACTTCTCCAAGAGATCCACATAGAGGGAGTTTTTATATTATTGTCTTTTTATTTCACATCTTTTCTGTAATTGTTTAGTGAACTCGCCTCATGCTGGCGACTAGGTTTGGGTAGGACTTAGGGCAGAAATTCGCCCCGTGTTGGCGACTAGGTCTCGGGTATAGGTCTAGGGGGTGCTCGAGGCCATATCCTGGGAAGGGTTGGCTAGAGCGGCTTGAGGCCATATCCGGGGAAGGATCGGCTAAAGCCAACCGGTTCGTGGGGATACGAGCCGTTATAGAAAACAAAAAGAGTCTTTCATATTTCGCTTTGATTTCTAGCGTCATTGAAATCAAAATTTTGTAATCAATTTTATTAATAATAATCATGTCTCTCTTTGTGTAATAAAATTGATTTATTCTTCATTTCTCTAAATTGTTTGTTATCCTCTCCTTTATTATAAAACAATTTAGATGTTTAAACAAAATCACTATTTTGATTTCCTATCACAAGCAAGTATTTTAAAATATAATATAAGTTTTTAAAAAACCCTTATTCACCCCCCTCTAAGGGCGCCTACCGATCCAACAAGTGGTATCAGAGCTACGTTATTCCAAATCGGCTTAACAACCGGGAATAATGGCGTCTCATGATCTCGCTTCTATTGGTGGGGAAAAGTTTTATGAAGAAGAAAAATCTCTTGCACCACCTTTATTCGAAGGAAGACATTATAAAGGGTGGAAATTGTTAATGGAAAGGTTTATTAAAACATTAGATATCAACGCCTGGGATATAGCAATAACAAGACCAGCGGACGAATCAAATAAACAAGAGCGTCACCTAAATGCAAAAGCTATGCATTATATTTTTTATGCTTTATCTCAAGATATCTTCAAATTAATATATTGTTTTTCTAGTGCATACAAAGTATGAAAATTTCTTGAAGAAATGCATGATTTTCCTCTTACATGTATGGAACAAACACAAGAATTGGAGAATATAGAAGCTTGCGCAAATTTTCAAGAAAGCTCCTCTCATGACGGATCCATGAAGTGCACATCAAATGAAAGAGAAGAAGAAATTCTATCTTCGGAAGAGGAGTGCCAAAAAGATGTCAATGAAACGATATGTTCAAATCTTGCCTTATCCACAAGCGCTGTAAGGAAATCAAAATCTCCTATTTTTTGTACTTCTATTTCTACATTACAATTGCTACAAATCACTAAACGTAAGATTAAGAAACTAAAAATGGCTAATGCAAAACTACGTTTAGAAAATAAAACTTTGAAAGCAAATGTGAATGTAGAATCCAAAAATGAAATGTTTTATCTCCATCATGCTCTTCATTTGAAAACTCTATATCTTGTTTCGATTGTAATAATATTAAAGAAAAATTCAAGGAACTTGAAAAAGAGTTTACTTTAGTAAAAGAACAAAATAAAAAATTATGTTTAGAAAACTCTTCATCTTTGAAAAATGATTGTGCTAAGTGTAAAGACTATAAAATTGAAATTGAAGAGATGGATGAAACATTTGATGGATATTGAAATATCTATCAAAATCATATTGATTCAATTGTTTCCATTCTTAAAAATAGCACAATCACTTATAATAAAGCTAGACATAATTTAAAGATTAAAAATAATGAATTAAAATCTAAAATCAACTTGCTTAAGGAAATCATAAAGAAAAATTCTCAAAACATACATTCTCAATATAATGCAAAATCTAAAAGCAAGTTGAATATGATTTCTCAAAAGTTGAATAAGCCAAACAATGGAAATAAAAAACTTCAAAAGATTGAAAATGAAATTCCAAAATACAATCATTACTATCATTTACAACATCAATCTTCTCCCAACGTAAAATTAAATGTTCACAAATTTCTTATGAAAAATACTTTCAATAATCATTACAATCATAATCATCAATATAAAGATTATCACAATGGAAATTTCACATATAAGAATAACACTAAACCAAAGTTTGAATGGAGGCCCAAAATAAAAAATGAAATATTAACTTCACATGAAAGGACCCATTCATCACTAACTACCCACAAACCTACACGTTATATTTGGGTACCCAAAGGAACCACCACACTTGGTCCCCTTTGGATACCTAAATCTCTTATTCATTAGTATCCAATCATTTGCATGAAGTAGAAATCAACTCATAATAAAATATCAATTCTCTACTTCATGATATGCTTAATTTCCTTTTTGTTTTTCCTTTTTATTTTTGTTGAACCATCATGATATGATCACTTTATATAACTTGTGATATGACTTTCTCATATTAAACCAAAATTCATAAATAAATCAAATTGAACTAAGTTGAATAAAAAGTCATGTCATTTTTTTCAAGTGATCTACTTATCCTTTTTCTTTTTATCCTTCTAAATCCATTTCCTAAAAGTCATATAAAATTTGAAAAACTAAATTTGTCATATGATATGAAATAAGTGTCATAATGGATTTAAAAGGTATTTTAGGGGTATTAGGCTAAATTTATAAAATGCGCAAGTTTTGCTTAGGTAGTTAATATATTTGCGTCATTTTCAATTACCCCAAGTATGTTTAATCATAATCATGTCAAATCGAAATTGAAAAATTGCATGAATATTATTTAACTTATTTATGATCATTTCACTCACTCATATGTTGTGCAAAACTCAAGAATTAAGGTCGGAGATTTAATGAATGTGAAACCCATGTACTAAAATTTTAACTTCCGCAACTTTTTGCGATTTCTTCTCGTCTCTTCACTTCATTAGACTGACCTTACATTAGACAAACATAATTAAGAAAAATCGGATGCAAAATCGAAGAAAATCTAGGCTATATAATCAAAATAAGCTCTCTCTGTGAGCTAATGCAGGCGCTAGGACTTAACGCCGGCGCTAGCTCAAGTTTCCGATTTTCTGTAATTTTAAAATTCTGAAAAATCACTAAAAATATATTATTTTATATGTACTACTTATTTTTGCATCTATGCCTATAATTAATTTTTGAAAAATTAAAATACAAAATTATAGAAGCCAAATTACAAAAAAAAAATATAATTTTTTTGTTATTTGTTTGATTTCTATTCCTATATGCAAAAATCAAATACAAAAATATAAAAAAAAACAAGTATGAAAAATTATTATTTTGAACTTAACTTTTCTATTTACATGTATCTTGCGAAAGGGTGTTTTGGGCTATCATCCCATCATATCACCTAGTACCAGGCTAACCTCTCACATGGTAGACCTCGGGAAGTCCAAGATCAAATTATAAGAGTTCAAACTTTAAATTAAATTTATTTCGCAAAAATATCAAAAATACTGTATGGACTTTCCTGTGAAGATCAAGCATGATTTAATCTATAATTTAGAACTTCTATAATGTTGCAATTTATCTTTTCAAACTACTTTGAACATTGTTTTCATCATGCTTTGATATATCTATTAATATGTGCATCAATTATATTGTAAAAGTTATGTAGAACTACGCTTAGCATGCCTCTAAGTATGAGTAAATGTTTAATGTTTGATAATGATCTTTATTCACTCACTTATTTTGGCATTGTCTACAAATGTGTTTAATCTATGAATGCTTGTATATGTTTTGTATTAGTACAATGAATTAAAATTGCACAAGTATCTTACCTACAGTACTTTTATTTGCACTTTTAAAAATTAAGAAAAGTGGTTATGTTTTCATAAATTCTATTGGTTTGCAAAATAAGTGTATTCGGAGAACTTTGTACAAAACAAAAATCATAAAATAAAGTGACAAAGATAACTCCACCAAGCACTACTTGAACCTTCTGATAAGTCTTAATAAGCGTTGTGAGGTTGAGCACCTTAGAAAGAATAGTAAAGTATCTTGTGCAAACCATATCTTTCTTTCAAAATAAAAACCACTTACTCTTAAGTACACCGAATCACTAGTTTCAATATTAAAATAAAATAAAATATGTGATCCCCCAAGCACTACTTTGCACCCTGATAAGTCTTAATGAGCATTGTGTGTGCAAAGCACCTTGGTTGTTGTACATTTTTTTGTGCATTGAAGTGTGTGGAAGTAAAATTATTTGTGTTTTATTGTGCTCTTACTTTACATATTTCTTGTATTTTTGATTAAAACATTTGTTCACTCTACTCAAAAATACACTTATGTGCAAATCATTATCTTCCATAACACTTCTTCTCATAAGAATTGGATCCTAATGCTAATTCTATACTACTCGTTACTTATGAAATGCACTAGATAACCTAGCATGCTTTCTACAATGTTTGGTATGTTTTGAAATTGTGAATTAAAGTAACATTGTAGTAATATCTTTTTTGATAACATTATTTCATGCTTGGTTACTTTATTGTTAAACTTAAAGATTTTAATTGAAAAATGATTTACAAAAACATCTTCTTTTTGAAATTTAACACATATATCTTTTTATGGACCATCATTGATTACAATAAGATGTTTCTTGTATTTCTATAAGTCTTCCGCATCATAACCATATAATTGTTTTACCTTGCGCTTTCATGCTTACTTAAAGTCTTGTATTTTGTGTGCATCATCATTTGAATCTTAAAATTCCTTTCTTTCAACAAGTGGTAGACTTGCGTGATAAACTTTATATTGGTTACTCTAAACATGAATATTTTCTTGCTAAAAACTCTGATTTATTTCTATGAAAATATTGTTATATTAAAAACTCTGATTCATTAGTGGATTTCAAAATAGCTATGTGAGTGTTTTCATAAATTCAAATAAAAATATAAACCCATAGGCTATGAACTTATCACTAAATTTAAATGCTTAATGTTTACAATAATTATTATCCATGACTTCATATCTCACCATAGCGGGGGCGTAGGGTTGTAGACATTAGATAACCTTATCTCTAGTCATGTCTTGTCCTTAACCGGGGAGGGTTCCAGTGGGGCCTTGCGAGGCAGTGGGGGGAAAGAGTGCTAGGTTAAGTTTTTTCTAGTGTTTGCATATGGGACTAACACCCCAACCTATGGCATGTATGCAGCTCCTCATGCCCATCCGTCACTTAGTACGGGGCTAGGGTGTAGACATATTGTCTGGGTAGTTTAGTTACTTGGAAATCATTACATTTTTTTATGCTTAAAACTCTTATATAAAAAGGAAAAACTAACATGATAATATTGAGTACTTGGCAAATGTTATATTGTTAATCTTTAAGCTAAAAACTCGGATCTATCTCTATAAAAATTATTCTAAAACTCCTTATCATTTCATTCTCTCTAAAAAGCTCGATCATGCCTTTATCTTCTAAATCAAAACTTTTCTGTGTTTTGTCTCCTTACCCACTTTTGCTAATAACAAAAGGGGGAGAACTAACATGATAAATATAATCTGCTATCAAAAGGGGGAGAACTAACATGCTCTACCTAAAAGGGAATATGTGTGCCAATAGCAAAAACTTGTATTTTGTGTATTTAGCCCAAAGGGTTTGGGGTTAACTTCTGAAATTTCGCACATACCCTAATTATGATATAATGCATCACCCTAGAAAATCTTAGGACTTCTAGCATCAAGAATCTCATGATTTTGATTAATTTGCCATATGTCACACGTGTATTTATGAAATTTTCATGATTAGAATTTGGAGATAAATTCCGAGACTCTGGAGAATCACTTGTTATGCCATTTAAAATCTCTGTAAATTTTGGTAGGAGATTCCAGGGAATATTTCTAAAGGAATTATCATGATTACCTTATGTCTCAAATCTGAATAATTGAAAACTTATTAGTCAAAATGTTTGAGGGAAAGAATATTAGGTTTGTAGTCTAAATCACCTAGAGGGGGGGGGGGGGGGGGGGGTGAATAGGTCTTTTTGATTTTCCTCTAAGAACCCTAGCTTATTTTTGATTTCTGGTTTAAGCAAAAGATCAACCACACAGAAAGCACACAAGTATGTATAGAGGTTCCTCAAGACAGGGTGTCTTGAGTAGTCCTCTTTCCCCCTTCACCTTTCTAACAATGTGTTAGACAAGGCCAACACCTCCAAACTCGGCTCAAAAGAGCTTACAACACAGATCCCTCAGGATCTCTCAGGTTTTCTCAAACCCTACCTCAGGCACAGTAGCCCTACAACTCAGATCAGCTCCTGATCCTACAGCTCAGACCACAGCAGGTCCTACAACTCAGACCACAACAGGTCCTACCTCAGGCTAAACAACCCTACCTCAGATCAGCTACTGATCCTACAGCTCAGACCTCAGCAGGTCTTACAACTCAGATGATTCCTCCTACTACTGCTCAGGCAATGAAGCCCTACATCTACACTCAGGCCTTCAGCCCTACACTCAGAACCCTCAGGTTCCTACAAACTCAAACCAAATGGTCTTACAGATCAGGCAAAATGCCCTACAGAAAATTGATTTAGAATTATTCTACAGTAGAGGTACTCTCCTGTAGATCCTGCACAGACTGTGCTTCCTGTAGCTGAAGATGTTGAATACATCCACAACTTGATCTTCCTCTTAAATAGAGTGAGGGAAGATCACCTTGCCCCTTCTGGTGGAGGAGCTATCTTCTTGTCTCTGTTTCTTTTTCTCTTTCAGGGAGCAGAAAGAAAGTCGAGAGCAGCAGCCGTCAATGGCGAATGGAGATTTTTCACGCAATCGGCCGGGGGATGGAAAATGCCATAACACTTTCTTTTATACTTCTTTTCATCTTCAACGACTCTAATTTGATCTCCCAAGAAATATGGGAGAGATCCGTGGTCCCCTATAGCTTTTCTGCAACTTTCCCTAGCCGTAGGTCCCGCCACCCTACTTTTCCGTAGAGAAGGACTGCGCTCGACGAACGAGCTGCACTCTGCGTTCGACGAACTTGTCAAACTCTGCGTTCGATGATTTTATCAAACTCTGCGTTCGACGATCTTGACTTGTCTCTGCGTTCGACGAACGACACTCTGCATTCAACGAACGGCACTGTTTTTGCTTTCGACAATCTGCACTGTCTCTGCGTTCGACGATCTGCCAAGTCTCAGCTGTTTCTTCAATCTCGTCTCAGCGGTCGACCAACAGTGTTCTGTGTTCGATGAACGGCACTCTGCGTTTGACGAACACGCCAATTATGCCTTCTCAGTGGCTCCTTCTTTGGTCTTGTCTCAGCGGTCGACGAACATAGTCCTTCGTTTGATGAACGACCTTCTGCGTTTGACAAACACGCTGATTCTCAGCGTTTGAAGAACTTATCAGCAGAGACACCTTTATCTCAGCGGATCCACTGAGATGGCTCCTCGTCTCAGCGGTTTTGACCACTCCATCTCAGTGGTTTAGCTGAGACAAATCTTCATCTCTTTGTAGATGATTTCTTCACAACTAAGGGCATATTTGGCTCTTTCTCTTGAGTCACCTAAGCCTGTTTGACTTACAAAAACAAAGCTTTATCAAATACAATATGTCCTTAGCATTGAGAGTGATGCCTCTTCAAATTAAGGTACAATTGAGGGCAATATACCCAACAATCTCCCCCTATTTGAAGAAGGCAGAACATTCCCAATGCTAAGGTACATCAACACAAAAAAAAAATATTGCCATAAATGATCTATAGCATGGGCCCTAACACCCTAGGCATTTGCCCTATCTAGCATTGGCCTATCCTAAGCATTGGCCCTATCTCCCCCTTTCTGGTTTCTTCAACCTTTAACCTTCTATGGATATGGAGGCAACATCTATTGATCCTTTTGGATCAACTTATAGGACAACCTAAACACTCTTAGCATTTTCCATCTCCCCCTCAACCTGAGCAGGGAATTTGCTCCCCCTCAAATAGAGAGCAATTTTCTGAAATAGCAGAACTTGTTCAATTTGAACAACCCATTCTAGCTCCCCCTCAATGTGAGTACTATTCTACACTCAACATTCCTTGTTCTATCTTGAAAGCATTAAACTTGGCCTCATCCAATGGCTTAGTGAAGATATCAGCCACTTGACTGTCAGTGGGGACAAATTCAAGGCTGATATCTTTACAGTCAACATGCTCTTATAAAATGATACCTAATCTCAATATGCTTAGTCCTGCTGTGAGAGACAAGATTCTTAGCAATGGAGATAGCACTGGATGAGTCACAATAAAGAGGAGATTGACTTACCTTGAGGTTGTAGTCCTCTAACTAGTGTTGAATCCATAATAGTTGAGCACAACATCTACATGCTGCAATGTACTCTGACATAGCTGTGGACATTGCCACACTGGTTTGCTTTTTGCTGCTCCATGAGACCAGCCTCCTCCCTAGGAATTGACAGGTGCCACTTGTGCTTTTCCTGTCCTCTTTGCTTCCTGCAAAATCTGCATCTGAGTAGCCTATCAGTTCAAAATCACTATTCCTAGGGTACCAAAGGCCATGATTCAGGCTTCCCTTGAGGTATCTCAAGATCCTCTTCACAGAGGTGTAGTGAGACTCCTTAGGGCAGGCCTGATACCTAGCACAAACACATGTAGAATACATAATGTCTGGCCTTCTAGCAGTTAAGTACAATAGCGATCCGATGATACAACTGTACATGGACTCATCAAAGGCCTTCCACTTTTCATCCTTGTCTAATGATACATTAGATCCTATGGGTGTCCTCATGGTGGAAGCTGACTCCATCCCAAATTTCTTAATGAGCTCCTTGGTGTACTTAGTCTGGGAGATGAAGATTCCATCCTCAGACTGTTTCACCTGAAGCCCAAGGAAATATTTGAGCTCACCCATACTGCTCATCTCAAACTCCCCTGCATTAGATTAGCAAATCTCTTGCAGAGGTTGTCATCAGTAGACCCAAAAATTATGTCATCAACATAAATTTAGACTAGGAGAATCTTGACCCTTGTTTCCCTAAGAAACAATGTGCTATCTATCTTTCCCCTCAAGAACTTATTCTTGATGAGAAAGCTAGACAAAGTCTCATACCAAGCCCTTGGGGCTTGCTTAAGACCATACTGGGCTTTCTTAAGAAAATAGACATGGGAAGTGAGAGTAGGATGGACAAAACCTGATCGCTGCTCTACATATACTTCCTCTTTCAGATTTCCATTTAGGAATGCTGACTTGACATCCATCTGGTATACTTTGAAGCCTTTGTGGGCTGCATATGCAAGGAATATGTCTTTTTGATTTTCCTCTAAGCACCCTAGCTTATTTTTGATTTCTGGTTTAAGCAAAATATCAACCACACAGAAAGCACACAAGTATGTATTGAGGTTCCTCAAGATAGGGTGTCTTGAGTAGTCCTCTTTCCCCCTTCACCTTTCTAACAATGTGTTAGACAAGGCCAACACCTCCAAACTCGGCTCAAAAGAGATTACAATACAGATCCCTCAGGATCTCTCTGGTTTTCTCAAACCCTACCTCAGGCACAGTAGCCCTACAACTCAGATCATCTCCTGATCCTACAACCCAGACCATAACAGGTCCTACAACTCAGACCACAATAGGTTCTACCTCAGGCTAAACAATCCTACCTCAGATCCGCTCCTGATCCTACAGCTCAGACCTCAGCAGGCCCTACAACTCAGAGGATTCCTCCTCCTACAGCTCAAGCAATGAAGCCCTACAACTCAGATCAACAGATCCTACACTAAGGCCTTCAGCCCTACACTCCTCAGGTTCCTACAAACTCAGACCAAATGGTCTTACAGCTCAGGTAAAATGCCCTACAGAAAATTGATTTAGAATTATTCTACAGTAGAGGTACTCTCCTGTAGATCCTGCACAGACTGTGCTTCCTGTACTGAAGATGTTGAGTACAACCACAACTTGATCTTCCTCTTCAATAGAGTGATGGAAGATCACCTTGCCCCTTCTGGTGGAGGAGCTATCTTCTTGTCTCTGTTTCTTCTTCTCTTTCAGGGAGCAGGAAGAAAGTCGAGAGCAGCAACCGTCTATGGCGAATGGAGATTTTTCACGCAATCGTTCGGGGGATGGAAAATGCCCCAACACTTTCTTTTATACTTCTTTTCATCTTCAATGGCTCTAATTTGATCTCCCAAGAAGTATGGGAGAGATTGGTGGTCCCCTGTAGCTTTTCTGCAACTTGCCCTAGCCGCAGGTCCCGCCGCCCTACTTTTCTGTAGAGAAGGACTGTGCTCGACTAACGCGCTGCACTCTACGTTCGACGAACTTGTCAAACTCTGCGTTCGACAATTTTGTCAAACTCTGCGTTCGACGATCTTGGCTTGTCTCTGCGTCCGACGAACGACACTCTGCGTTCGACGAACGACACTATTTCTGCGCTCGACGATCTGCACTGTCTCTGCATTCGACGATCTGCCAAGTCTCTGCTGTTTCTTCAATCTCGTCTCAGCGATCGACGAACAGTGTTCTGTGTTCGACGAACGGCACTCTGCGTTCGACGAACACGCCAATTATGCCATCTCAGTGTCTCCTTCTTTGGTCTTGTCTCAGCGGTCGACGCACATAGTCCTTCGTTCGACGAACGGCCTTCTGCGTTCGACGAACATGCTGATTCTCAGCGTTTGAAGAACTTATCAGCGGAGACACCTTCTTCTCAGCGGATCCGCTGAGACGGCTCCTCGTCTCAGCAGTTTTGACCCCTCCGTCTAAGCGGTTCAGCTGAGACAAATATTCATCTCTTTATAGATGATTTCTTCACAACTAAGGGCATGTTTGGCCCTTTCTCTTGAGTCACCTAAGACTATTTGACTTACAAAAACAAAGCTTTATCAAATACAATATGTCCTTAGCATTGAGAGTGATGCATCTTCAAATCAAGGTACTATTGAGGGCAATATACCCAACAATCTCCCCCTATTTGAAGAAGGCAGAACATTCCCAATGCTAAGGTACATCAACAGAAAAGAAATATTGCAATAAATGATATGTAGCATGGGCCCTAACACCCTAGGCATTTGCCCTATCTAGCATTGGCCTATCCTAAGCATTGGCCCTATCTCCCCCTTTCTGGTTTTTTCAACATTTAGCCTTCTATGGATAGGGAGGCAACATCTATTGATCCTTTTGCATCAACTTATAGGACAACCTATACACTCTTAGCATTTGCCATCTCCCCCTCAACCTGAGCAGGGAATTTGCTCCCCCTCAAATATAGAGCAATTTTCTGAAATAGTAGAACTTGTTCAATTTGAACAACCCATTCTAGCTCCCCCTCAATGTGAGTACTATTCTACACACAACATTCCTAGTTCTATCTTGAAAGCATTAAACTTGGCCTCATCCAATGGCTTAGTGAAGATATCCGCCACTTGACTGTCAGTGGGGACAAATTCAAGGCTGATATCTTTACAGTCAACATGTTCTCTTATAAAATGATACCTAATCTCAATATGCTTAGTCCTGCTGTGAGAGACAGGATTCTTAGCTATGGAGATAGCACTGGATGAGTCACAATAAAGAGGAGATTGACTTACCTTGAGGTTGTAGTCCTCTAACTGGTGTTGAATCCATAATAGTTGAGCACAACAGCTACCTGCTGCAATGTACTCTGACTCAGCTATGGACATTGCCACACTGGTTTGCTTTTTTCTGCTCCATGAGACCAGCCTCCTCCCTAGGAATTGAGAGGTGCCACTTGTGCTTTTCATGTCCTCTTTGCATCCTGCAAAATCTGCATCTGAGTAGCCTATCAGTTCAAAATCACTATTCCTAGGGTACCAAAGGCCATGATTCAGGCTTCCCTTGAGGTATCTCAAGATCCTCTTCACAGAGGTGTAGTGAGACTCCTTCGGGCAGGCCTGATACCTAGCACAATCACATGTAGAATACATAATGTCTGGCCTACTAGCAGTTAAGTACAATAGGGATCCAATGATACACCTGTACATGGACTCATCAAAGGCCTTCCACTTTTCATCCTTATCTAATGATACATTAGATCCCATGGGTGTCCTCATGGTGGAAGCAGACTCCATCCCAAATTTCTTAATGAGCTCCTTGGTGTACTTAGTCTGGGAGATGAAGATTCCATCCTCAGACTGTTTCACCTGAAGCCCAAGGAAATATTTGAGCTCACCCATACTGCTCATCTCAAACTCTCCCTGCATTAGATTAGCAAATCTCTTGCAGAGGTTGTCATCAGTAGACCCAAAAATTATGTCATCAACATAAATTTAGACTAGGAGAATCTTGACCCTTGTTTCCCTAAGAAACAATGTGCTATCTATCTTTCCCCTCAAGAACTTATTCTTGATGAGAAAGCTAGACAAAGTCTCACACCAAGCCCTTGGGGCTTGCTTAAGACCATACAGGGCTTTCTTAAGAAAATAGACATGGGAAGTGGGAGTAGGATGGACAAAACCTGATGGCTGCTCTACATATACTTCCTCTTTCAGATTTCCATTTAGGAATGCTGACTTGACATCCATCTGGTATACTTTGAAGCCTTTGTGGGCTGCATATGCAAGGAATAGCCTTATAGCCTCCAACCTTGCAACTAGGGCAAAGGTTTGATCAAAGTCAATCCCTTCCTCTTGCCTGTATCCCTTTGCAACAAGCCTTGCCTTGTTCTTGATGATAGTTCCATTCTCATCCATCTTATTTCTGAAGATCCATTTGGTGCCAATGATGTTGTGTCCTTGTGGTCTTGGCACCAATTTTCATACTTTTCATCTCTTAAATTACAAAAGTTCTTCCTGTATTGTCTGGATCCAGAATGGATCCACATTGGCCTCTTCAAACTTCTTAGGCTCTACCTGTGACAGAAAACTGAGGAACAAGGCCTCATTATGAGCTCTGCTTCTGGTTGTCACACCTTGCTGGACATTTCCAATAATCTGTTTTAAGGGATGATCCCTTAGGTGTCTTGTAGCTGTAGGTAATCTGTGCTCTACTTGCTGAACTTCTTCCACTGGTTCAGCAGCTTCTTCAGCATCTTCAGCATCTTGCACCTCTGCTACTTCTTGAGCTTCTGCATCAGGATTTGCTTTAGTGCTGCTAGAAGGTTCTTGTATGGATAGTTCTTCCATTGCTTCTTCACTTCCTGTCAAAATAGAAGAACTGGGCCAGCCCTTGTAGATTAGGCTGGACTCATAAAACACTACATGCATGGACTCTTCAACAACATGGGTTTTCTTGTTATATACCCTATAGGCTCTACTATGTGAGCTATATCCAACAAGAATCCCCATGTTGCATTTTTCAGCAAACTTGGTTAATTGAGCTTTTCCATTGTTTAGAATGTAGCAATTAGTTCCAAAGATCCTAAGGTATGAAATTGTTGGTTGTTTGCCTTTCAAAATCTCATAGGGGGTAATTCCATGATCTTTATTGATGGAAGCTCTATTGAGAACATAACAGGCAGTATTGACTGCTTCAGCCCAGAAATATTCTAGGAGTGAAGAGTCACTAAGCAATGTTCTCCCAGCTTCTATCAATGATCTATTCCTCCTCTCAGCTACCCCATTTTGTTGTGGGGTCCTTGAGGAGGAAAATTCTTGAGTGATACCTAGTTCTTGACAGAACCTTGTCATGGCTTCAGATTGAAACTCTGTGCCATGGTCAGACCTAGTTCTGACCACAGAACATTGCAAATCATTCTGAATGGCCTTGACATGGCTTATGAAGACATTTAGAGTATCAAATTTCTTTCTAAGGAAAAATACCCATGTATATCTTGAGTGATCATCAACAATCACTAAGGTATACAACTTCCCTCCTAAGCTTTGAATTGACATAGGACCAAACAAGTCCATGTGCAATAGATAAAGACATCTCTTAGTGTCTTTGGAGCCAATACTTTTAAAAGTGGCCCTTGTTTGCTTGCCCATTTGGCAAGCATGACATGGGCCATTTTAACATATTTAAAATTAGGAGTATTTCTAACCAAGTTCTTAGAGAATAGTCTATGCGTTGTCTTGTAGTTGATGTGGGCAAGTCTCTTGTGCCATTGAACACATAGAGACTCACTCTCATCTGCTACAAGACATGCAGGAGAGGAGCAAGATTTGCAGAAGAAATCTAAACAGTAAACATTTCCACTCCTTGTGCCTGAAAGAATGGTCTCCAAGTCATTAGACTTTTTGATGAGGCACTTATCATTGTGAAATTCAATGACATAGCCAAGATCCAACATTTGGCTTATGCTGATCAGGTTGTGTTGCAACCCTTCAACATAAGCCACTTTTGTGAAGGAGACTATGCCATTAGTGATCATACCATAGCCTCTGGCGACTCCATTTTCTGATTCCCCAAAGATGACTTTGGGTCCATTCTTCACTGCTCTGTAATCTTGCAGTAAATCCTTGGTGCCAGTCATGTGTCTTGAGCACCCACTGTCCAAGTACCATATTTGGTTGAGACTGGTACTTGAACTACCCTGCAAAAAAGGATTTAGTTATCCTTAGGATCCCAAAAAGCTTTGGGTCCTAGGTGCCTGTTAGTTTGATGAGATACTCTCATACTAGCTACAGTCCTAGCAGGAAAGCTTTTCTTTGCATTAGGTACATTGGGGTTGTACTAACAATCTATGGAAAAGTGTCCCACCTTGCCACAACACCAACAATCATGAATATTATATCTCCTTTTATGAACACTTTTCTGAATAGGTACAACACTGTGCACATGTTTAGCAGAGGAGACTGAAGCATTTTTCCTATCCCTTTCAGCAATAATCTGACTGAAGGATAATTTGTGGACAGTCTTGCTGCTCTTTGTCCTGACAGCCTCAGCTTGCTTTGGCATGGCATCCATATAAGATCTGAAGGAATCAGACACTGAGCAGCATGCCTTGTCAACAGATTTGACAGCAGACTTGCTTTTTGCTGAAGCAGATTTTGAAATGCATGCTTCCTTGTTCTTGACTGAAGGTGCTGAGGCACCAAACAAAAATGGTCCAGATTGGGCCATTTGTGTTTCCTCATGGGGAGCTTTCATTGTACTCAATCCATGCCCTTTCTTTCACTATGGGAAGGAGTGTTTTCCTTCCTATAGAACCTTCCATTCTTCCAGTGACCATGAATGCTTTCATGGTCATACCTGTTAGAGGGAAGTGGCACCTTTTGAAAGGTGGTTTGAGGCTTAGCCTTCCTCTTGCTTTTTACTCCACTCCCTTCTCCTACTTCCATCTTGTTGAATCCAGGTCCTCTCCAATTGGTTTGAGTGGAGAAGGTGTCAATAAGGGGAAGTACTGATTTGGGCTTGGAGAATTGGGCCACCAGGCACTTCTCCTTTTCAAGCTTTTCTTCAACGTCCTTAATGACCTTGTTCTTTAGGGAAATAGTGCTTACTTGCACCATAGTAAACCCCTGTAAATGACTAATTTGTCTGCTCATCTGTGCCACCAGGGTGGTAGGTTCAGTGTTGACATCCTTAGTCATTTTGAGGGAAACAATTTCCTGGGCTTGCCTCTTGGCAAGCTTCTTGCTCTTCTTCAGAGCCTCCAAAAGAACACCATATTTTTCAATCAATTGATTGAGTTCTTCCTCAGCTTCCATGCCCCTTCCATCAATTGATGGAGGTGCATCAGATTCTGGTCTAGTCTCACAATCAGAAATTGAAGTGGAATGTGATAGTACCTAATCATTGTCAGAAGCATTCTGACTCCCTTCCTCTTTAGTGAAGGCCATAAGGCCTAGCTGAGCAATGTCTTCTTCATCCTCCTCTTCATCACTATTTGAGTGTGAAAGAGGGGCCCTGACTGCAATCCTGCCAACAACAGGTTCTTCAATAGCAACCAACCCAATGAGGGCTTCTTCCATTTCAGATTCTGATGAGCTAGAGTCTGATTCACTCCAACTTTTCTTCTTCTTCTTAGCTAGAAAGGATTTCTCTCCTTTCTTGCTTCATGATTGATGAGCCTTCTTTTCATCCTTCTCTCTTCTCTTCACAGGGCAATCAGCAATGACATGCCCAGGCTTGCTGTAGCAATAGTAAAGAACTTTGGAAGAATTATGTTTTGAGTTAGACTCATACCTGTCACTTCTGGAGTGATGCTTTGACTCCTTGCTATCCTCCTTGTTGTGATATGAGGAGGAATGCTTGTTCTTCCATTGCTTCCTCCTCAAAAGCTTTCTGAAGTGCCTTGTAAGAACAACAATTTCTTCATCAGAAGAAGAGCAGCTTGATGAGCTAGGCTCAGAATCTTCTGGTTCAACAGATCTTCTGGGAGGAGAGTGAGCCTTCTCTCTCCCTCTTCTTAAGCTTTCAGCCTTGAAGGCCAGGGAATTCTCCCTGGTATCACCCTTTGCCTTCTGCTCTTCTTCCTTCCTGGCAGTCAGCTGCATTTCATAGGAGAGCAACTTTCCATAGAGAGTTTGGGGAGAAGTTTCAGTCAACTTAGCCACCTCCCTTATGGCACAAATTTTTGTGTCCCAATCTCTTGTTAGAGATCTGAGGAACTTATCATTCAGCTCATAATTTGTGAACATTCTCTCATAGGTTCTTAGTTCATTAATCATTCTAAAGAACCTTTCATAACACATGGAGATGCTCTCCTGCCCTTGCTGCCTGAAAGCTTCATATTCCTGATTGAGGAGTGACTTCATGTCATTCCTCACATATTCAGTCCCTTCCATGTACACTATCAGTGTATCCCACATCTCCTTAGCAGATCCACAGTGCACCAAATTTTGAAAAGTTGAGTCATCAATAGTATTGACTATGATATTTTGAGCCCTTTTATCCATAGTAGCCAATGCTATCTCAACCTTGGTCATTTCAGTGTATGGTTTGCCTACTTGCCTGGTAGGATCAACAAAGGAGAGTTTTATGATAATGAAGGGGCCTTCCCGAACAGTAATGTAGATTCTAGGGTCTGATGCTTCCATGTACAGCCTAACCCTCTGCTTACATATGCCAAAGTTGGCTTTGTTATATATGGGCAGTTTCATTTTCCTCATCTCCTTCTACATTACACTGGAGGCCATTGGGTTTTGACTAGACAATACCTTTTAGGATATGGTCAGACTGTTAAGTCCTTCTTGACCAACCTCGCTTTGATACCACTTGAAAGAATATTAGGTTTGTAGTCTAAATCACCTAGAGGGGGGGGGGGGTGAATAGGTCTTTTTGATTTTCCTTTAAGCACCCTAGCTTATTTCTGATTTCTGGTTTAAGCAAAAGATCAACCACACAGAAAGCACACAAGTATGTATAGAGGTTCCTCAAGATAGGGTGTCTTGAGTAGTCCTCTTTCCCCCTTCACCTTTCTAACAATGTGTTAGACAAGGCCAACACCTCCAAACTCGGCTCAAAAGAGCTTACAACACAGATCCCTCTGGATCTCTCAAGTTTTCTCAAACCTTACCTCAGGCACAACAACCCTACAACTCAGATCAGCTCCTGATCATACAGCTCAGACCACAGCAGGTCCTACAACTCAGACCACAACAGGTCCTACCTCAGGCTAAACAGCCCTACCTCAGATCAGCTGCTGATCATACAGCTCAAACCTCAGCAGGTCCTACAACTCAGAGGATTCCTCCTCCTACAGCTCAGGCAATGAAACCCTACAACTCAGATCAACAGATCCTACACTCAGGCCTTCAACCCTACACTCAGAACCCTCAGGTTCCTACAAACTCAGACCAAATGGACTTACAGCTCAGACAAAATGCCCTACAGAAAATTGATTTAGAATTATTCTACAGTAGAGGTACTCTACTGTAGATCCTGCACACACTGTGCTTCCTATAGCTGAAGATGTTGAATACAGCCACAACTTGATCTTCCTCTTCAATAGAGTGATGGAAGATCACCTTGCCCCTTCTGGTGGAGGAGCTATCTTCTTGTCTCTGTTTCTTCTTCTCTTTCAGGGAGCTGGAAGAAAGTCGAGAGTAGCAGCCGTCAATGGCGAATGGAGATTTTTCACGCAATCGGCCAGGGGATGGAAAATGCCCTAACACTTTCTTTTATACTTCTTTTCATCTTCAACGGCTCTAATTTGATCTCCCAAGAAGTATGGGAGAGATCAGTGGTCCCCTGTAGCTTTTCTGCAACTTGCCCTAGCCACAGGTCCCGCCGCCCTACTTTTCTGTAGAGAAGGACTGCGCTCGATGAATGCGCTGCACTCTGCGTTCGACATACTTGTCAAACTCTGCGTTCGACGATTTTGTCAAACTCTGCGTTCGACGATCTTGACTTGTCTCTGGGTTCGACGAACGGCACTCTTTCTGCGTTCGACGATCTGCACTGCCTCTGCGTTCGACGATCTGCCAAGTCTCACCTGTTTCTTCAATCTCATCTCAGCGGCCGACGAATAGTGTTCTGTGTTCGACGAACGACACTCTGTGTTCGACGAACACGCCAATTATGCCTTCTCAGCGGCTCCTTCTTTGGTCTTGTCTCAGCGGTCGACGAACATAGTCCTTCATTCGACGAACGGCCTTCTGTGTTTGACGAACATGCTGATTCTCAGCGTTTAAAGAACTTATCAGCGGAGACACCTTCTTCTCAGTGGATCCGCTGAGACGGCTCCTCGTCTCAGCTCAGCGGTTCATTTGAGACAAATCTTCATCTCTTTGTAGATGATTTCTTCACAACTAAGGGCATGTTTGGCCATTTCTGTTGAATCACCTAAGCCTGTTTGACTTACAAAAACAAAGCTTTATCAAATACAATATGTCCTTAGCATTGAGAGTGATGCCTCTTCTAATCAAGGTACTATTGCGGGCAATATACCCAACATTGAGAAATTATTAAAACTCTGAATTATAGTTAGGAATCCAATTATGAAACTCTGTGATTTTTGTTAGAATTTTGGAGATAGTATTTATGGAAACATTTCATTTATTCTGTTTGTCACTCTTTATATTTTGTGAAATAATTATAGTGAAATATTCCTGAAAAATTATGAAACTCTGGAATTAGTGTTTTTATGTCATTATAGAGCCACTGCAATTTTCTCAGAATTTTGCAAAGTCAAAATCTTGTACTTGATGTGTGATGTTACCTTGTCACCATTTTTTGATAAATAGAAATTATGGATATAAGTATGCTGGAAAAATTATGAAATTCTGGAATTAGTGTTTTATGTCATTATAGAGCCACTGTAATTTTCTCAGAATTTTGGAAAGTCAAAATCTTGTACTTGATGTGTAAAGTTACCTTGTCACCATTTTATGATAAATAGAAATAATGGATATAATTCTGCTAGAAAATTAATAAATTCTGGAATTAGTGTTTTTATGTCATCATAGTGCAACTGTAATTTTCTCAAAATTTTAGAAAGTCAAAATCTAGTACTTGATGTGTAAAACCACCTTGTCACCCTTTTTATGATAAATAGAAACAATGATTATAAAGCTACTGGAAAATTATGGGATTTTGAAATCCATATTTTTTTGTCATAAGTTACCTCTGGAAAATTATATAGCAATATTGAACTTATTGATTTGGTACCTCCTTCACATTTAGAAGATGCCAATTGATTTAAGAATTTTAATTAAAGATCAAATCAATATGAAGTGTACCAATATTTTGGACAAACCCTAAGTTATCCATTATGAGCCTGTGGTAAAAATTAGAACTCATTTGGACATGATATGGTCATGATTGCATCATAGGACTCAAATTTAGTTCAACCTCTTTGTTGGTCTGCGAATAGTAAAAACTAGTGTGGTGATTTGACCAGCAGGATCACTAAGAAAATTAATGAAATTTGAATTATGGCAGTAACATATCATTTATATTAGCCCCTAGAAATTATGGAATTTTTGGAGAACGTTAACGCTATGGGTAAGAGAATAATTTAGACTCATGCCGCACAATGCATTAAGAGGCAGGGACCATATTGAGAGCATAATGATCACACAACAAGTTGAGGTATTCATGACATATCTTTAGAGTGTGATTAGGGATATTATGAGTCACATAAGGCCCACACCACTTTTGGAAATCTTAAGTTTTGAGCATCGTTGAAGAGAACGTTAGCTTAAGGGTAGAGTTGGAGATAATTTATAAAGCGTCAAGTAATAAAGAGTAATAAGTAGAGTGGGTCTTAGAATGGAATAGCCACCAATAAAAGTAATTGTCTTGGAATGGAGGATTTGGGTTTAAGCCCATTGCATTCCCTAGTACCGCTGCGAGCCCTTCACAGGGTAAACCTCGGGAAGTCCAGGATTCACCCTAAATTTCTAAGTATACAATAATTAGACAAGATTAGTCTAACTAAATGAATAAGAGATTTGGTTAACTTCATCCCGAGTTAAGGGATGGGAAGTTGTATATCAGGACGAGTTAGTCCTGCGAGCTGGAGGCTCGGGAAATAGTATATCAAGATGAGATGGTCCTGCGAGCTGGAGGCTCTGGAGGTTCAATATCAGGACGGGTTAGTCCTGCGAGTTGAAGGCTCGGGTGGTGATAAATTGCATGTGCATAAGAAAAAATTAGTGGCGGGTCCTCGGTACTGGACCGGTCGTCACACCGACGGAAGTACATTAACTTAGGTGGGTGTGAGGGTTTGAGGGGCCAGTAGGTTATTTATACTGCGGTCTGGAGGACGATCCCCAAAAATGCACACTTGACCTCAAAAACTGGTGGATACCATCAAAGAGTACGCCAGACTCTAGAGTGTACCTAGGACATGTACAGAGGCGTACAAAGGGTCTCGGCCTGGTAGTGTGTATACCCGCCTAGGAAGTGGAGTTGCCCGCTCCACTGTTGCCGTAGCCACAACGGTGGTACCAGAGAGTGAAGCTAGCTCCAAAAATTGGGAACTAAAGGTCTATGATCATAGAGTCATGTGGGTGAGTTGCACTTGTATGAATCATATCATAGCATGCATAACATATCATACGTAAACCTAGAACATAATTTGGTGGTTCCAGCGTTCCTTCACTTGACCCGTAGCGCCTTTCCTACTTCCTTAAAGAAAACGTAGCGCCCTTCCCATCAGTTCGGGCTTTTGGGAGAGTTGGTTGCGCTTGATCCTACAAGTGGTATCAAAGCGAGGTTGCGGGTTTGAGGCTAGGCGGCGCTGATTAAATCCTGAAATTTCTCTACCTGTATGGGTCCCGGAGGGTCAGGCGACCGCGGCCATGTGAAAAGCCACCTCTGAGCCATGTGGTGCGCCACCTCTGAGCCATGTGGAGTACCTCTGAGCTTGCGGGTCATCCTAGACGCTTGGGGGGTGGGGGATTGTTGGGTCCAGCGTTCCTTCACTTGACCCGTAGCGCCTTTCCTACTTCCTTAAAGAAAAAGTAGCGACCTTCCCATCAGTCCGGGCTTTTGGGAGAGTTGGTTGCGCTTAATCCTACATAAGTTGCAAACCCTTATCATATAAATTAATATGGGCTCTTTTATATGATAAGTTATAATTCCGAAAATCTTAACTTATAAGTTTGTTTGGGCATTCATATAAGTTAAGATACTCGTGTGATGGTAGTATGCTTTACTTGTTTATTGTACTTGCGAGCACTGCTTTACTTATTTACTGCTTACTTAATGCTTACATACTTCTTTACATACTGCTCGTATTTGTCTGCTAGTATAGTTTACCTTGCTATATATTTACTTGCTAGCATAAATTTCCTTTGTCACCTGCATTTGTTATTACCCCTTGTTGTCCACTATTTCTTCCTCCCGCCCGGTGCCTAGGAGTCGCAGGGAGAGGCGGGGACAAAATCGGCTTAGTCTTTATGACTAACGGTCGGTTGTGACCGTAGGAGTTCGAGGAGCTGGAGCACCAACATGACTAGTCAGGACATGATGACAATACTTGAAGAGCAAATGCCGCGCATTACTTCTACATGAGACATGTGCCAGATGATGAGAGTGTTTAGCTTCCGCATGTATATATAGTGAGAGAGAGAGTTTATTTTGTTGTCTTTTCATTCAGACATGTACTGGGCATAAGCCCTTACTCTTTCTTTGGTACTCATTGATGGACTTATATACTGTTTTGACTCATATATAAAATGTGTGATTGTTGACTTGGTTATATTTTACTAGTTTTACTTCTTATCTCATGTTGGCCTGATTGATCGTTTTGCGGAGGCGGCTAACTCATGTGTTTGCGTCACCGAAGGGCGGCGGTTCTGGGCATAAGATCCGGGAACTCTCCTGGTGCGGGAGAGGGATCTTACAACATCCCCACTTTCCCGGCCACCTGAGCGCCGCCCCTGCCGGGCAATGCCACCACCACCTTCGTTGAGGTGGTGGCCGGCGATTAGCGGTGGTTGGCCGGCCAGATGTGTACGGAATGAGGCTTTTGAGCGGGATCAAAAGCTCTATTTTTGGAGCTTTCGGTGAGCCCAATCCATGACCAATTGGCCTCGAATCGAGCCCCCAACGATGAAAGATCTCACCACAGAGAGAGAGAGAGAGAGAGAGAGAGAGAGAGAGAGAGAGAGTGAGAGAGGAGAAGAACTAGACCTTCTTGGAGCCTTGAAGCCTTACCAAATCCCTTCCTTGCCATGGCCGATCCTAAGCTTTGGGGCCATTGCATCCTCCACTCCAACAAGCTCAAAATCTTCAGGTGTGTGGGGTAAACACATTCTCACAGCCTTGTGAAGCTTTTTAAAGAGCCACTTGTGGAAGGGGGAGATGTGAAATCTCCAATTTCACCATTAATGACAATTAAGAATTTTGGCCAAAACTGAAATTCCATTAAATCAGCCCTTGGGTGGCCGTCCATGGCTATTAAACTCCTCAAAACTGATGAGGGGGAGGTACAAAGCCATTGGAGATGAAGAGGGGAGGCCCTTGGCCTCCCATGGCCATTAATGGCCTTCTCTCTCTCCATTCTCTCTCTTCAAAAATGGGGAAATTGCACTTTCTCTCTCCTACTCATCATTTCCATATATTGTATGGCCCCTTGTGTAGATTTCAGGCCCATGAAGCTATTGGGCCACTCCAATTGGGTCTAGCCCAAGTGGATTGGGCTTGATTAGGTCAAAATAGGTCATTTTGATCTAAATTTAGGGTGGAGTTGACTTTGGTCAATTTGACCATTTGGGTTGACCCCAATGGGTGGATAGTGCACATTGGCCTCTCTTAAGGGTTAGGAAGGTCTAGGTAGGGTCAATTTGGCAAGGTGAGGGTCAATTGATCCACAATAGGGCAATTTGACCAAATAGGGCTAGAGTTGACTTAGTTCAAATTGGCCAAATTGGTGGCCCCATAATGGGGATTTTTGGTCCATTGGGTTCCTAATATACTTATAAGGGTAGGAGAAAGGTCAATTTGACATGGTAGAAGCCAATTGACCCTAATTAGGCTACTTTGACCAATTTAAGGTTAGTGTTGACTTTGGTCAACTTGGCCTCTTTGGTTGACCCCAATGGGTCCTAGGTACTCTAAGGGACCCTCCAAAGGGTTAGGCGTGCCATGGTGGGGTCAAAGGGTCAAGGTGAGGCCCTAAAGTCCAACCCTAAGCTTGGTAACTGGAAATTGCTATTTGCAGACCAAGGTGCTCTTCTCCTTCAAGCCGCTGGCGAAGGGACCGTTTACTCGGTTGCTGAGTTTACTCGGGCTAGTTTCCACTTCCCACTTCAAGTGGGAGTGTTGAAATTATTGAAGTGGAATGGAAGGTGGCCGACGGTCTAAATTTTAGAGACCGCAGAGATCGCGCGGACTGTGTTGGTATTTTGCCGGTCTGGCTCTGCTGGTCTGTCTCTGGCGGTCTGGTGTGACCGGCCGGTTTGTTCTTGTATGTTCCGGTCTCTTTCTGGTCTACTCTGCTTGGTCGGTCTTGCTTCTTTGTTAGAAGCTCGGGCGGTCAGTTCTGTGTAACCGCTGTGACCGGGCGGTTTATGCTGGGCGGTCTGGCGACTTATCTGAAGTCGGCCAGATGTTCTTGGTTTGCTCCTGGTGATCTAAGGAACGAGCGTTCTTGTGCCCGTGCGGCTTGTGCGCGGTCTTGTGTTCGCGCAGCTTGTGCGCGGTCTGCTGCTGATCTGTGGTCTTGGACTGGATGGTCCAAGTAGCGTGATCGCGTGGTCTATCTGTGAGACCGCTGGCGATCTGGCGGGTGGTAACTGTATCTCTTTTATGGCGGTGACGACATCCATCTTTTCGCCTATAAATAGGGGTGCATGGCCCGTCATTCATAACGAGAACTGTAAGAACTTGAGCCTGGGTTATTTCGTGCGGTCTCTACTTTGAGGTCGGGCGGTCTTGGAAGCGAGTTGACTGTTTGTTGTGTTCGCAGGTTTGCGGTCAACAGAGTGCGGTCTCCTTCCTTGGTGATATCCCAGCGGCTTAAATAAACAGTTCGGCAACGGCTTGTCTGCGAACTGGTTTATGGTTGTTCTTGTGCTGATTCGCAGCGAGCTCAGCGATTAGGCGACCTTCAGCGGTTAGGCGATCTGAGTTGGGGTCTGGCGACAGTTTCAGTTCTTTGTTCAATAAGCTCCAGTTCGTGCGGTCTGAGGTGGCGTCTTGCAGTGCGGTCTGAGGTGGCAGTCTGAAGTCATCTTGGCTGTTTTCTGTTCGTGCAGTCTCAGGTCAAGCCGGGCGGTCTCTGGAGTCGAGCGGTCTGTGCGGTCTCTGCTTGTCAAGCCGCCAGATTTGTTTTTTTTGGTGTGTTTTGTTCTTCTCTCCTTCGTGATTCTTATGAATCATGTCTCGCCATGTATACCTTGCACTGTAATCAAGTATTGCGATTCAATAAAGCTTTGTGTTGCTGTGTGGCATATTGTGGTTGCTTGGCTATAACTCAGTTGACGCAACTCCTGCTTACTCCTAAACGATTCAAATCAAATTTTTTAACAACTGCTTGTAAAATGAATATTATACTACATATATATAAAGGGACACAATTATTTTGGTTATTTTGAAATGTTTTGTAAATTTTCTTTTTGATTTTAATTTGTAGAAATTAGACAAAACAAATACAAGGTATATGAAAGTAGAAGATAATGATACTTAACATAGTGAAATAATTTTTCAGAAACATAAAAATTGGAGAAATCAGAATTTTTAGGAAAATATGCTACCGCCAGCGTTAGTGATAACGCCTGGCGTTAGCAACACATGGTTTTTTATTTTATTTGATTCCGATTTTTCTCGATTATGATTTTCAATATAGGGGCTATTATATGCAGCAACGAAAAATAGACAAATACGCAATAAGTTGTGCATTTTATATTTTAGCATAAGACCCCGAAAAGTATATTTAAATCTAATTTTGAAAGTAATTTCATTAGTCTTGATAATATCATTTAACAAATTTAGCATTCAATTTATAATGATAATATAAGACATTTATAGGCAATGGATTTAAAAAGGATAAAACATAGAAAAAGAAAAGATAGATCACTTAAAAAAAATTATGACTTTATATTCAATTTAATTCAATTTGATTTGTTAAACATTAGGCTTAAAATGAAAGTCATATCTCATGATAAATAAAGTGATCATAGTGTGTTGGCTCAAAAATAAAAAATAAACAAAAGAAAAAGCAATTAAGCATATCATGAAGTAGAGTAATGATATTTCATTTTTAATTTATTTCTACTTCATGCAATACAATGATTCCTAGTGAATGAGAGATTTAGGTATCCAAAGGGGACCAAGTGTGATGGTTCCTTTGGGTACCCAAATACATCGTGTTGGCTTTTGGGTAGATAGTGATGAATGAGCCGTTACAAGTGGAGTTAGTGTTTCATTTTTAATTTTGGGCCTCCATTCATACTTTGGTTGTTTATCTTTAAATTCATATTATGATTATTTGACATAATTTTGTGATGATAGTTGTTTGAAAAATAATTCATTTGGGATTTATGTTTATTCAAATTATTTTTCAAAATACATTGATGTTGATAATCATAATGAATTTTATTATATTGATTCTTTGAGAGTTTATAAGAGTGATGGTCTTTCTTAAGAATTGAATGTTGAAAGAGTGGGTTACAATATTTTTTAAATGATTGGTTCTTATTTTGATGATTTTCATTTCCACTCTTTCTTATAGACATACTGTTATAATATGAAGTTAAGCTTTTATACTTTTGATACTTTGATAAACTATAAATAAAAGATTTTTATTTTATAAAAAATTTTGAATAAACTTTTTTAATGATTCTAGTTTATCCTTTAAATTATCATTTTCTTTTATCAAATTTTCATTATGCTCTTTTGAAGTTAAAAGACCTTTTTCCAAAACCTTGAGTTCTTCTTTAAAAGTATTATAATCAAAACAAGGTTTAACATTTTTAATTAAAGAGCATGAAAGAGAATTTGAAACATCAATATAAGATTCCACTTTAGCGTTTGCTTTTAAAGTTTTATTTTCTAAACGTAATTTGGAATTAGCATGTGAAAGATTATATAGGTATATGATCTAGTTCACCTAGAGGGGGGGGGGGGGGTGAATAGGTCTTTTGATTTTTACTTGTTTTATTTAGATAGATAAACTATTCTATGCAAGAAATCAAACACACCCAGAAAGTACACAATTGTTTATAGTGGTTCCCCAAGATAGTGTGTCTATGGGTAGTCCACTTTCCCCCTTCACCCTTCTAACAGTGTGATAGACATGGCCAACTCCTCCAATCTCAGCTAAAATAGCTTACAGCACAGATCCCTCGGGATCTCTCAGGTTTTCTCAACCCTACCTCAGGCACAACAACCCTACCTTAGATCAGCCACTGATCCTACAACTCAGACCACAGCAGGTCCTACAATCTCAGGCTAACAAGCCCTACCTCAGAGGAATCCACCTCCTACAGCTCAGGCAATAATTGTTGGGTTTTTCTAGAACCATACATCAAATGTAGGCGCAGTGGAAATGAAGAGAAACAACCCAAAAAGACTTAGATCGACCATGAATATTGAATCAAGAAGTTAATAAAATGCTAGGTATGAAATTACCTATGCGGGATTGGATCAAATCCAACCAAGATGCTCCAAGAAGAAGATTGCCTTCGTCGGCTTTGCAAGAGTTCTCACGTAGAATAATGTCTACGTCTCTACAGCAGTCCACACGAGCCGGGAGAAGAAGACTACACCTTGCGCTTCCACGGATTGCTATATCCGCTTCAGGAAGAACAACACCGACGACAATCGTCGGAGAGGAAGTCGGCGGAGCGATTCAGACGGAACTCCTTCCGTCTAGGGTTCGAGCGGAACTCCTTCCGTCGGCTTCAATTCGTAAGTTATGAGAACCCTAAAAGAAGTCCTATTTATACCCAAAGGATAAACAGCTTCTAGAAGAATCGCTATCCGCAGACCACACAGCAAAATAGGGGCTTCTGTTACAATTCGTCGGGATTCCACGGAACAGCATTCGTCGAGTTTTCACGGGACAATCCGACGAATCACATCAGACGGCAACATTTGCCGAGTTAATGCTCTCTGTGACAATTCGTCGAGATTCCACGGAACAATCCGACGAATCCCGACGAATCATGTCAGACGGCAACATTTGCCGAGTTAAGGATCTCTGTAACAATTCGTCGAGATTCCACGGAACAATCCGACGAATCCTGACGAATCCGACGAATTCTATCCGTGTAAACCCGACGAATTCAGACAGCAACATTTGCTGGACTTCCCCCATTCTATATGGTGATTGGTAACCTTTACCAACATAGTCAATCTTCCAACTTCTCCACATGCTCTTATGTGCGACCCTGCAAGCTCATATCGCGTTGGCAGTGACATTACATGTTTGACCACTTCTAGATCACAATGGTAACTCCAATAGTCTCCCACTTGATCTTGAAAGTATCAAACAAAAACCTCACAAACAATGAGCGGCATCTAGCAATGCATCATTGCTCCCCAAGCAATAAGAGTTCATAACTCATAAGCCTTTATGACCAATGTTCCAGCGTTGTCTTTGTCCCTTACATCCAGAAAGAACTAGAGGCATGGACCGTGTCACCCTCATAATAGCTCAATCCAAGTTTCTTGATCTAGAACGGACTTCCAGAGAATGGTGAGCTCAATATCACATATTGACTCTACCAAGCATGACCATGCATTTCTCAGTCCAATTCCACCAAGGGGCCCATGGATGCAACTCCTGTTATATAGGAGGACAAATCCCATATCTGCTCACACCCAAACACCCAAATGATTCGTAACGTACCCAACGACCACCCTTATCATCAACCTTCTTCAAGGAAGACTTTAGATGACATCAAAGCACGCTCTTCCTCACTCGATGAATGCTGTGACTTCAGGTCAAAGGACCACAACACCATTGTCAAATGAGACCTACTTGTGACACTTTTAAGTAACAATCCACAAAGTAGTCTCAGGTTGGGTCTGTCCAGTACAACTTGTTCACTAACAAGTACCCACGTGATGACTTGATATCACAATATCATGACCTGTGAGAACCGGTCATCAGTCAACACACATGCTAGTCTTAATGTATCATCATCACCCTTAGCTTCTACGATGATACCTCGACCAGGGACCTTTTAAGAATGAAGCTTCGAAATCATAGGCTCTCACATTCAAGTCACGTACTTGATGTCCTATGGAAGCGAACACTCTAAGGGTATTTATCACGAATTTTATTCTATCATATAGAAACAGTATATCGTAATAAAAGAACTTGCCATTAATTGTAAAAGGAAATAATTGGTACACAATTCATCATATGAATAATAAACAGCCAACATAATATATATATTTTACATGCAACCAACAAGATTCCCACTAGAGATGATCACTCAGGTATCGTATACCCATTGATCTAGTATGACCATCATGCTTTCTCTGCGCGAGAGGCTTTGTCAGTGGATCTGCAATATTCTCCTCAGTCGGCACTCTGCAAATGTTCACATCTCCTCGTTCGACAATCTCACGAATAAGATGGAACCGCCGAAGTATGTGCTTGGAGCGCTGATGGGATCTAGGTTCCTTAGATTGTGCAATTGCACCATTGTTATCACAGTAGAGAACTACGTGACCAACAATGCTAGGAACTACATCTAGCTCGTCGATGAATTTCCTAATCCATACAGCCTCCTTTGCTGCGTTTGCCGCAGCGATATACTCGGCCTCAGTTGTAGAATCAGCAACTGTCTCTTGCTTGGAACTCTTCCAGCTCACAGCTCCTCCATTCAGGCAAAACACAAACCCTGACTGAGACTTCGAATCATCCCTATCAGTTTGGAAGCTGGCATCCGTGTAACCACTTACAACGAGCTCTTCCTCTCCACCATATACCAAGAATACATCCTTAGTCCTTCTCAAGTACTTCAGGATATTCTTTACGGCTATCCAGTGACATTCACCAGGATCAGACTGATACCTGCTAGTCATGCTCAAAGCAAAAGAGACATTGGGTCGAGTACATAACATTGCATACATGATTGACCCAATTGCCGAAGCATATGGAATCAACTTCATGCAGTCCTTATCTTCGCAAGATTTTGGACACTGGTCCTTAGAGAGATTTACACCATGAGACATGGGCAAAAATCCTTTCTTGGACTCAAGCATGTTGAACCGCTTCAACACCTTCTCAATGTACGTACTCTGGGTCAAACCCAGCAACTTCTTCGATCTATCTCTATAGATCTTAATACCGAGTATGTAAGTCGCTTCACCCAAGTCCTTCATAGAAAAGCAGTTCCCTAGGTTGTTCTTAACAACTTTCAGGGTAGGTATGTCATTCCCGATCAACAGTATGTCATCTACATACAATATCAGGAAGACAACAATGCTCCCACTGATTCGCTTGTAAACACACGGTTCATCTTCATTCTTGACAAAACCAAACTCTTTGATCTTCTCATCAAAATGAAGATTCCAACTTCTAGAGGCTTGTTTCAATCCATAGATGGACCTATTCAGCTTGCATATTTTAGTGGCTTCATTTGGGGATACAAAACCCTCAGGCTGTGTCATGTACACTTCCTCAAGGAGGTTTCCATTTAGGAAAGCCGTTTTGACATCCATCTGCCAGATCTCGTAGTCATAATACGCAGCAATAGCAAGCAATATCCTAATGGACTTTACCATGGCAACAGGGGAAAAGGTCTCATCATAGTCAACACCATGAATTTGCTTGAAACCCTTAGCCACCAGTCTCCCTTTGAATGTCTGTACATTCCCATCCATGTCAGTCTTCTTCTTGAAGACCCACTTACACCCTATGGGTCGTACCCCTTCAGGTGGTTCCACCAAGCTCCAAACTTGGTTTGTATACATGGAGTCCATTTCGGATTTCATAGCCTCAAGCCATTTGTCGGAGTCCGGTCCATTCATAGCCTCTTGGTAGGTCGCTGGTTCATCATCATGATCCATAAGCAGCACATTACCTATTTGAGACACGAGAAATCCATATCTCTCAGGCTCAAATCTTGGTCTACCAGATCTACGTAGGACATGTGTCTCTTGAGCAGGTTCTCCAGCTACAACATCTTGTAGTCCTGGCTCAGAATCCAACTCTGGTTCATTCACTACTTGTGGTTCTTGAACTTCTTCAAGTTCTACCTTTTGCGTCTTTCTTGACAAGAACTCTTTCTCCAAGAAGACACCCGTCCTTGCGACAAACACTTTGCCCTCAGACGGTAGGTAAAAGTAATATCCTTTCGTTTCCTTAGGATATCCCACCAGATAACACTTATCTGATTTGGGTTCCATCTTGTCAGGCATTTGACGTCGTACGTATGCCTCACAGCCCCAAATTTTAATGAATGACATACTAGGACGCTTCCCAGTCCATATCTCATATGGTGTCTTTAGAACCATTTTTGTCGGAGCGCGATTCAGTGTCATTGCAGCAGTCTCTAAAGCAAAACCCCAAAAGGAAACAGGCAAGTCTGCATGACTCATCATCGACCGTACCATGTCTAACAGAGTACGATTTCTCCTCTCAGACACACCATTATGCTGCGGTGTCCTAGGTGGAGTGAGCTGTGATATAATACCACACTCTTTCAGATGATCACGGAACTCATGACTCAGGTATTCGCCACCTCGATCAGATCGGAGTGCTTTAACCTTTTTACCCAATTGGTTTTCCACTTCATTCTTAAACTCTTTGAACTTTTCAAAAGTTTCGGATTTGCACTTCATAAGATACACGTATCCGTATCTACTGAAATCATCAGTAAATGTAATGAAGTAGAAATACCCACCTCTAGCCATAGAACTCATGGGTCCGCATACATCACTATGTACTATACCCAAAAGATCCTCAGCCCTCTCAGTATAACCAGTGAAAGGGGCTTTAGTCATTTTGCCTAATAAACAAGACTGGCATCGCTCAAATGATTCATAATCAAATGAGTCCAATAGTCCATCTTTATGGAGCTTGGATATGCGCTTCTCGTTTATATGGCCCAAACGACAATGCCAGAGATATGTAGGATTTGAGTCATTTGTTCTTAGTCTTTTATTATTATCTACATTATAGATCGGATGGTCTAGGTTCAAAACATAAAGACCATTAAACAATTGAGCTACAACATAACAAACATCATTCTTAAATATAGAACAACAATTGTTCTTAATTATAAAAGAAAATCCAATCATGTCTAAGCATGAAATGGATATAATGTTTCTAGTTATGGCCGGAACATAATAACAATTATCAAGTTCTATTACAAGCCCACTGGGCAAAGAAAGACGGTAAACCCCTACGGCTACAGCAGCAACTCTTGCTCCATTGCCGACGCGCAGGTCCACCTCTCCTTTACTCAGCAATCTCCTCCTTCCCAGTTCCTGCACATTTGTACAAATGTGAGAACCACATCCGGTATCCAATGCCCAAGATGAAGGAGCAGAAAGTTTTATCTCTATAACGTAAATATTCGAAGCGGAAGTCATACCTCCCTTCATTTTCCGCAGACCGTCAATGTACGAAGGACAATTCCTCCTCCAATGACCAGCCTTGCCACAGTGGTGGCATTTCCCTTCCTTCACGGTGCTCTTCTTTTTCAGCGCAGAAGATTTGGGCTCAAGATGTGACTTAGGTCCCACCTTCGTCTTCTTGAAGCCCTTTGCCTTACCCTTGCCTTTATGTACCATCAAAATGGGAATAGCAGGCTTGGCCTTCTTCATGTTTATCTCGGCAGTTCGCAACATGCCTAGGAGCTCGGGCAGTGTCTTGTCTATTTCATTCATGTTGTAGTTCAAGACAAACTGCTCATAACTATCCGGCAACGATTGCAGGATAAGATCTGTGGCCAACTCTTGACCCAGAGGAAAACCCAGTCTCTCCAGGTTCTCTATATACCCAATCATCTTGAGTACGTGAGTACCAACCGAGTCTCGAGCTCCCATTTTGCACTGAAATAAGGCCTTCGTGACATCGAACCTCTCTTGACTAGCTTGCCCTTGAAACATTTTCTTTAGGTGCTCGTCAATCTCCTTGCACCCCATGTTCTCGTGTTGCTTCTGAAGCTCAGAGTTCATGGTGGCAAGCATAAGGCACTCGACGTCTAAGGCGTCATTGGTATACTTCTTATAAGCATCCTTATCAACACGGGACGAGTTCCCGGTCGGCACCTCGGGGGCTTCTTCTTCCAAGATGTAGAGCTTTCGCTCTTGCCTAAGAACAATTCTCAGGTTCCTATACCAGTCCATATAGTTCGTCCCACTAAGCTTGTCCTTCTCAAGGATAGCTCTCAGGGACAAGGTGGAATGTGAACCACTTGCCATGGAATTCTACAAGAATTCATGCAGAATTTAATCAGTACCTTAATTTCAAAATACAATTTATTTTAATTTGGACTTCAATTAAATACTCCCACTATTTTATTCAAATTGATAGCCCTCACTATCAATTCGGAGAGTCCATGCGAGCTACTCTCTTAGTGGACAAGATCCGTATTTCACCAACACCACGAGTCCACTTTGGCGTTCCTCTCATAATGCGGTTATTTAGGTAGGCAACGCTTGCCAATTGCATCCTCATGCAACTCTTGTATGGCTGGTGAATAACTCCTTATTCGCATCCATCATATGGTGCATGCCAACCCTATGCCTCTAGGCACTCAACCTTTGAGGTCACCTAGTTAAGTTATACCCGATGTCGACAGTGGGATATCACAATTATCCGCTCGCACCCTTACCAAGATAGATTAATGCACCTTGCTTTGGCAAGCCCACACTTCATCGATCGAGGCAGGAAGAGTGTCATCCATCGGAAGGCATCCGAACACTTAATATTTGATGAAGGGATTTTAATTTTAAATAATAGGTTAACACTTAACCATGATCAACATTTGATCAAAGTGCACATCAACAGAAAAAAACAAGCTTTCTAAAATCCACATGCATCCCTTATGTGCACAACATAAGACTATCAACCTTTGATAGATGAAAGGGCTAAATCTGGACATTTAGAACTCTTCCAAATCTTCAGATTTACATGCATTGGACAAAGGCAAAGGCAACTCGACTTAAAGCAGTAGACAAGCTCGTCTCTCATTGTTGGATTCAAAATCTAAAGCAATACAAGGGTTCATTAACCACTTGAGGGACGGTTACTACTAAGGAGACAACAATTTCTAACAATTAGAAATTACCACGAAATCCCAGACGTTCCTGGCGGGGTTCCAAGGGGTCGCGCCCCTGGCGGGGTCTTAGGGGCAGAGCCCCTAACGGGGTCCAAGGGGCAGCGCCCCTGGCGGTGGTTTAGGGTTTTAGGGTTTAGGGTTTAGGGCAATAATTGTTTAGGGTTTAGGGCAATAATTGTTGGGTTTTTCTAGAACCATACATCAAATGTAGGCGCAGCGGAAATGAAGAGAAACAACCCAAAAAGACTTGGATCTGCCATGAATATTGAATCAAGAAGTTAATAAAATGCTAGGTATGAAATTACCTATGCGGGATTGGATCAAATCCAACCAAGTTGCTCCAAGAAGAAGATTGCCTTCGTCGGCTTTGCAAGAGTTCTCACGTAGAATAATGTCTACGTCTCTACAGCAGTCCACACGAGCCGGGAGAAGAAGACTACACCTTGCTCTTCCACGGATTGCTAGATCCGCTTCAGGAAGAACAACACCGGCGACAATCGTCGGAGAGGAAGTCGGCGGAGGCGATTCAGATGGAACTCCTTCCGTCTAGGGTTCGAGCGGAACTCCTTCCGTCGGCTTCAATTCGTAAGTTATGAGAACCCTAAAAGAAGTCCTATTTATACCCAAAGGATAAACAGCTTCTAGAAGAATCGCTATCCGCAGACCACACAGCAAAATAGGGGCTTCTGTTACAATTCGTCGGGATTCCACGGAACAGCATTCGTCGAGTTTTCACGGGACAATCCGACGAATTCCGACGAATCACATCAGACGGTAACATTTGCCGAGTTAATGCTCTCTGTGACAATTCGTCGAGATTCCACAGAATAATCCGACGAATCCCGACGAATCCGACGAATCATGTCGGACGGCAACATTTGCCGAGTTAAGGATCTCTGTAACAATTCGTCGAGATTCCACGGAACAATCCGACGAATCCCGACGAATCCGACGAATTCTATCCGTGTAAACCCGACGAATTCAGACATTAACATTTGCTGGACTTCCCACATTCTATATGGTGATTGGTAACCTTTACCAACATAGTCAATCTTCCAACTTCTCCACATGCTCTTATGTGCGACCCTGCAGGCTCATATCGCGTTGGCAGTGACATTACATGTTTGACCACTTCTAGATCACAATGGTAACTCCAACAATAATGCCCTACAACTCAGGCTAAACAACCCTACTAGCTCAGGCGTACAACCCTACAAACTCAGGCAAACAAGCCCTACAATCTCAGGCAAATATCCCTACAAGCTCAGGCAAAAAGCTCTACAGTTAAAAGTTTTGTTGAAGCTTACTACAGCAGATGGCAGAAGAAGTCCCATGTAGTTCCTGCACACCTGGTGCTTTCTTGTAGCTGGATATGTTGATGGCAGCTACTAACTGATCTTCCTCTTCAGTTGAAGGATGCAAGATCACCTTGCTCCTTCTTGTGGAGGAGATTTCTTTCTCTCTCAGTTTTTTTCTTCTTGTTCAGTGAACAGGAGGAGAAAATGACAAGAGCAGCATCCGTCAATGGAATAGTGAAATGTTCGTTCTCTTTCGGCGCCTTCAAAAGTGCCCTAACTCTTTCTTTTGTACACCCTTGATCTTCTACGGCTCTCAGCCGTCCTTCTGAGAAGTATGGGAGAGACTGGAGGACCTCACACAGACATTCTGCAGCTTGCGCCACGGGCAGAACTCGCAATCTGCGTTCGATGAACTCACCATTCTATGAGTTCGACGATCTTGCCCAACTCTGTGTTCGACTGAGTTCGACGAACTCACCATACTCTGAGTTCGACAAACCATGTTCTGCGTTCGACGAACATGCCAAGTCACAGCTGTTTCTTCTATCTCGTCTCTACGTTCGACGAACTGCCTTCTAAGTTCGACGAACATGCCAAATCTTAGTGCTTGCTTCTATCTGTCTCTGTGTTCAACGAATTGCCTTCTGAGTTTGACGAACACGCCAAATCTCAGCGCTTGCTTCTATCTGTCTTTGCGTTCGACGAACTGCCTTCTGAGTTCAACGAACACACCAAATATGCCTTCTCAGTGGTTCAGCTGAGACAGTGTAATCTTCTCAGCTGATTAAACATCACATCTTTGAATCTATTCCGGTGTATGAAATATCATTTCCCTGTATTATACTTAAGACAAAATAAAAGTATCAAATACAATATATCCTTAGCATTGTGAGTGATGCCTCTTCAAATCTAGGGAACATTGAGGGCAATATTCCCAACAATCTTCCCCTATTTGAAGAAGGCAGAACATTCCCAATACTAAGGTACATAACCAACAAAAACCTATCATGATAGATTGTGTTAAGCTTTGACTAGCTCATAGGTTATCTCCCCCTTTCTAACTCAGATTATATGCCATATTCATAATAACTAACTCTGATAACTTTATCAGAGGGCTAACTCTGATTTGGTCATAACATTGTCCATCTCCCCCTTTCTGGTTTCTTCAATTATTTTTCCCTCTAGGACTTGGGAGGGAACATTTACATCATTTTCCAACTCCCCCTCAATCTGAGCAGGAACTTGCTCCCCCTCAATTTGAGAACTTTTATGTTTAATAGCTGATCTTGTTCATTTTGAACAATCCATTCTAGCTCCCCCTCATTTGGAGCATATCTATTGCTCTTATGATTTAGGGATAAATAAAATTACATTCTATGCATGAGTTCGTCGAACTAAGATTTGAGTTCGTTGAGCTCAAGGATTAGTTCATCTGAACTCATCATAGAGCTGAGTCGTCGAACTCAGGGTTGAGTTCGACGAACACAAGATCGACGTTCGTCGAACCCAGGAAAGAGTTCGTCGAACCCAGAATTTTCCCAGCAGTTTATGGGAACCAGAAGCTCAGCTGATCCAGATTTTTCTGATCCAGCTGATCATACAACATTATACTGATCTACATTTAACATTTAAGGGAGATTATCTACCTTATCATGTGGACTATGCCTACTGTAAAGTTGATCAATTCAGATTTCAGTTTATCATAATAATATATATTGTGAGAATTGTATAAATGAGAACATAAGCATGTTAACAGTGGATATTGAATCATAAATGAACTCATTCTAAATTCAACATCCCTTATTCAATTTTGAAAGAATTGAACTTGGCCTCATCCAGTGGCTTGGTGAAGATATCAGCTACTTGATTGTCAGTGGGGACATATTCAAGTTTGATATCTTCACACTCTACATGCTCTCTAATAAAATAATACCTTATTTCTATGTGCGAATTACCCCTAAGCCGCACAAGGACCTAGTAGCCAACACAAGACGAATTACCCACGGATTCCTTCCCAGAATCTGACGTTCTCCCTGAACGATTTCTCCACACCAAAATACAAATAAAATAAAATAAAAGATTACAAGATAAAGTAAAGAGAAACACCACAAGAAATTCTGAAGGTGAAGACGAAGGTGATGTAGATGTTGGCGTTCTTGAAACGATCATCCTTCGTATGGAATATGCGTTGTAGACCTTCTCCTTCAAAATCTTCTTTATATATTCATGTTAGCCCAAAGGAGATCTCTTAATTGCTGTAGACGAGCCTCTCTCAAAAGTATCAAAATTCTGGAATCATCTCACTTAGAATGAGAGGGGTTGTTCTTTAAATAGGCACGGGAGCTAATGCCTGGCGTTAAGTGTTAACGCTAGCGTTAGTGAATGTGCACTGTCGTGGCTGAGATCGTGCAACCGTCGAGATCGTGGCAGATTCGTGGACTCAACGCGGGCGTTAAGAGTCAACGCTGGCGTTGTCTCTGACTTCTTGACGGATTCATTCTCGACGACATTTTAGTATACTACTCATAGGGATGTGTAGCTATAGTTCATGTAAAACCTGCACAATATAAACACACAAAATACAAGATCAAATACAACATGGTATTTGTTATTCTCAAACCAAGAGATGTCGAACATAGGCAATAGTAGATTATGGTTATTTGTTTTCTAAGGTTTTATTCAAAATATGTAAATTCAAATAAGTGACATTTTTGGAAGAATATAGCTCCAGCTGACCCCAAATTTGGGTGTCACCCTTATTTAGCCAATAGTAGACTATGGTTAAAATTTGAGACCAAATGGATCTCTGCATGTAAGGTAAATTTCAATTGCATTTCTCTACCTAAAAGGGAATGTGTGTGCGAATAGCAAAAACTTGTATTTTGTGTATTTAGCCCAAAGGGTTTGGGGTTAACTTCTGAAATTTTGCAGACACCCTAATTATGATATAATGCATCACCCTAGAAAATCTTAGGACTTCTAGCATCAAGAATCTCATGATTTTGATTAATTTGCCATATGTCACACTTGTGTATTTATGAAATTTCCATGATTAGAATTTGGAGATAAATTTTGAGACTCTGGAGAATCACTTGTTATGCCATTTAAAATTTCTGTAAATTTTGGTAGAAGATTCCAGGGATTATTTCTCAAAGAATTATCAAGATTACCTCATGTCTCAAATCTGAATAATGGAAAACTTATTTGTCAAAATGTTTGAGAAATTGTTGAAACTCTGGATTATAGTTAGGAATCCAATTATGAAACTCTGTGATTTTTGTTAGAATTTTGGAGATAGTATTTATGGAAAAATTTCATTTATTCAGTTTGTCACTCTTTATATTTTGTGAAATAATTATAGTGAAATATTCTTGGAAAATTATGAAATTATGGAATAAGTGTTTTTATGTCATTATAGAGCCACTGTAATTTTCTCAGAATTTTGGAAAGTCAAAATCTTGTACTTGATGTGTAAAGTTACCTTGTCACCATTTTAATGATAAATAGAAATTATGGATATAAGTCTGCTGGAAAAATTATGAAAATCTGGAATTAGTATTCTTATGTTATTATAGAGCCACTATAATTTTCTCAGAATTTTGGAAAGTCAAAATCTTGTACTTGATGTGTAAAATTACCTTCTCACCATTTTTATGATAAATAGAAATTATGGATATAATTTTGCTGGAAAATTATGAAATTCTGGAATTAGTGTTTTTATGTCATCATAGTGCAACTGTAATTTTCTCAGAATTTTGGAAAGTCAAAATCTAGTACTTGATGTGGAAAACTACCTTGTCACCCTTTTTATGATAAATAAAAACTATGATTATAAAGCTACCGGAAAATTATGGGATTTTGAAATCCATATTTTTTTGTCATAAGTTACCTCTGGAAAATTATATAGCAATATTGAACTTATTGATTTGGTACCTCCTTCACATTTAGAAGATTCCAATTGATTTAGGAATTTTAATTAAAGATCAAATCAATATGAAGTCTACCAATATTTTGGACAAACCCTAATTTATCCATTATGAGCCTGTGGTAAAAATTAGAACTCATTTGGACATGATATGGTCAAGATTGCATCATAGGACTCAAATTTAGTTCAACCTCTTTGTTGGTCTGCGAATAGTAAAAACTAGTGTGGTGATTTGACCAGCAGGATCACTAAGAAAATTAATGAAATTTGAATTATGGCAGTAACATATCATTTATATTAGCCCCTAGAAATTATGGAATTTTTGGAGAACGTTAACGCTATGGGTAAGAGAATAATTTAGACTCATGCCGCACAATGCATAAAGAGGCAGGGACAATATTGAGAGCATAGTGATCACATAGCAAGTTGAGGTATTCATGACATTTCTTTAGAGTGTGATTAGGGATATTATGAGTCACATAAGGCCCACACCACTTAGAGTATTGGAAATCTTAAGTTTTGAGCATCGTTCAAGAGAACGTTAGCTTAAGGGTAGAGTTGGAGATAATTTATAAAGCGTCAAGTAATAAAGAGTAATAAGTAGAGTGGGTCTTAGAATGGGCTAGCCACCAATAAAAGTAATTGTCTTGGAATGGGGGTTTTGGGTTTCAACCCATTGCATTCCCTAGTACTGCTGCGAGCCCTTCACCGGGTAAACCTCGGGAAGTCCAGGATTCACCCAAAATTTCTAAATATACAATAATTAGACAAGATTAGTCTAACTAAATGAATAAGAGATATGGTAAACTTTATCCTGAGTTAAGGGATGGGAAGTTGTACATCAGGACAAGTTAGTACTGCGAGCTGGAGGCTCTGGAAATAGTATATCAGGATGAGATGGTCCTACGAGCTGGAGGCTCGGGAGGTTGAATATCAGGACCGGTTAGTCCTGCGAGCTGAAGGTCGGGTGGTGATAAATTGCATGTGCATAAGAACAAATTAGTGGTGGGTCCTTGATACTGGACCGGTCATCACATCGATGGCAGTACGTTGACTTAGGTGGGTGTGAGGGTTTGAGGGGCCAGTAGGTTGTTTATACTGCAGTTTGGAGGACGATCCCCGAAAACACACACTTGACCTCAAAGACTGGTGGATACCAGCAAAGAGTATGCAAGACTCTAGAGTGAACCTAGGTTTTGTATAGCGGCATATGAAGGGTCTAGGCCTGGTAGTGTGTATACCCGCCTAGAAAGTGGAGTTGCCCGCTCCACTGTTGCCGTAGCCACAACGGTGGTACCAGAGAGTGAAGCTAGCTCCAAAAATCGGGAACTAAATGTCTATGATCATAGAGTCATGTGGGTGAGTTGCACTTGTATGAATCATATCATAGCATGCATAACATATCATACGTAAACCTAGAACATAATTTGCATACCCTTATCATATAAATTAGTATGTGCTCTTTTATAAGATAAGTTATAATTCCGGAAATCTTAACTTATAAGTTTGTATGGGAATTCATATAAGTTAAGATACTCGGGTGATGGTAGTATGCTTTACTTGTTTACTGTACTTGCTTGCACTGCTTTACTTATTTACTGCTTACTTACTGCTTACATACTGGTTTACTTAATGCTCGTATTTGTCTGCTAGTATAGTTTACCTTGCTATATATTTACTTGTTAGCATAGATTCCCTTTGTCACCTGCATTTGTTATTACCCCTTGTTGTCCTCCGCTTCTTCCTCCTGCCCGGTGCCTAGGATTCGCTGGGGGAGGCGGGGAAAAATGGCTTAGTCTTTATGACTAACGGTCGGTTATGACCGTAGGAGTTCGAGGAGCTGGAGCACCAGCACGACCAGTCAGGACATGATGACAAGACTTGAAGAGCAGATGCCGCGCATTACTTCTACCACGAGACAGGTGCCAGATGATGAGAGTGTTTAGCTTCCGCATGTATATGTAGTGAGAGAGAGAGTTTTTTGTTGTTGTCTTATCTTTCAGACATGTACTGGGCATAAGCCCTTACTCTTTCTTTGGTACTCATTGATGGACTTATATACTGTTTTGACTCATATATAAAATGTGTGATTGTGGACTTGGTTATATTTGACTAGTTTTACTTCTTATCTCATGTTGGCCTGGTTGATCGTTCTTGCCGGCAGGATCGGTGTCTTGCGGAGGTGGCTAACTCGTGTGTTAGCGTCACCGAAGGGCGGAGGTTCTGGGCATAAGATCTGGGAACTCTCCTTGTTCGGGAGAGGGATCTTACAACTGGTATCACTTGAACAAATGATCCAACGAGAAAGAAGTCCACAAAACCCTAGGACACCCCCCGCTCGAGTTAGTTTGAGGACAAACTAGTAGCGGAAGCAGTGGTGTTCCCATGTGTAAAAATCACACAAAATAGTCCATTAATCATTAAGATAGGCCAACCCAACTAGGACATCTTTCTAGTTTGACGCACCAAGACGACTTCATAGCATATACTATTCCAAACTGACCTCGGGTATGCACTGATTAAGGCATGATGACACCCAAAGTGACTAGGAGAAGAACCTTATGGGGAAGTAGATATTTAAGGCTTAAACCTCGATGTCTCTAATTCTCCTACCAAATGAGATTATCACTTCTTACCCAATGGATATGACCGCCTCAAGAGACGGGTGCATGAAATCCATTAGAAAAATAACAAGAAACTCATAAACTTAAATCTCCAAACCAACAACTAGGTTGCATCAAACAATTCATCGTGACAAATACCATAAATCGGATAAGGACTTGTCATCAGTTGGATAAGGATTGGTGTTTGGAAAATTCCCATTGTGGGGCTGCGTATAAACTAACCTTGAGAAGGGTATGATAATTGGTAACCCCGAGGATCTTAAAGTACGTGGAATATCAATTGGTCTCAGGATGAGACTCCGAGTCTAGGATCGGATACCCTAAGGATTGAGTGCATATATAGGACGAATATATCCTAACGATACCAAAGAAACTTAGCAAAAAATGCATAGGTGCTAATCCTTTTGTTTATTGGATTAGCTTGGTACCAACTTGGATTTCCTAGACCTTATTTACGGAAAATGGTGTGCATACAGCGCCCCAAATTGAACTTAGTGAATCTAGGAGTTCTACAACTCCAAGTAGGATGAAATTTTGGTCATACATGAGTCATGCACAAATACATACACTGCCCCAAAATGGGAACTTTTGGAAAGACCTATGTTTAAATGATCGATAGAAAAACCTCTCTTAGGCCACACCAAGGTTGTTTCTACCCTAGTAAATAGACCATTTTGAGGCCCTTAGTGGCCTTAAAATTAAAAGTAGGTCGAGATAACTTTTGTAGGGATTTGTGCCTACTACCTGTAGAAAGTGAGATCACCCCTTTTGGAGCCCTACAACTCTCAGTAGGTTAGATTTAGTAAGGTTGGTCCTAGTGAAGGACATACTTTAAGATGCGAATAACTTTTACATAGTAAATGATATGGGGCTGATAATTTAACCATGTGTGTACGTACCCTAGATCTACTATATGCCCAATGATCAGAATTGTTGGGGCACACTTCTCTAAGGTTTTAGTAGAAATTTAATAAATCATATACGGTGTTTAATATGAGTGATTTGGACCAAAATCACACCAAATCTCCTTGGTAGGATGGTCATGCATATAATAGACCATGGTTAAAATCTTAGGTCAATTGGACCTCTGAAAGTTAGTTTACTTCACAAGCAAGTGCAAGGATATTGGTGTGCTTATAGCACGACCATGTAACACTAGGTCTACACGAGAGTTTAAGGGTTTTCCCTTGGTCAATTCTCACGAAACTTAAAATATACGCTTAGGGTTATGAGACAATATCCCTTGGAAAAAATCATAGACTTTTAAGTTGATTTCACTGGGAAATTGGAATTTGTTGGAACCTTAGTTTTGATTTGAGTTAGGATCCACCTTTAATGTCTAAGTTTATATCATAATATATCTTACAACTTAGATTAAATCCCATTAAGAAAGAAGGCTGAATATATATATATATATTAATAAGCAGAAAATAAGAGAAAGACTAAAATTTACATATGTTCTCTGCGTTCGACGAATGGCTACCTGCGTTCGACGAACGGCGCCCTGCGGTCGACGAATGGTATTCATTCTGCGCTCGATGAAATCAAGCCATCTCAGCGGTCAACGAAGATCTCCTATCTCAGCGCTCGACGATCCCGCCTCAACTCAGCGGTTGATGCTTTTACTCAAGCTCAGCGGTCGACACATTTATCCAGGCTCAGCGCTCGACGAAATCCTGCGTTCGACGATCTCAAGTCTGCGTTCGACGAACAGCTCAATATTCAGCGGTCGACGATCCAGCCCGTCTCAGCGGTCGACGAATCCTTTTGTTCGATGAACTCAAGTCTGCGTTCGACGAATATTCAGCAGATGTTAAGAACAGTGAATCAAATGATCAGGTCGACGAAGATGAGGTCGACGAACGTGAAGCTGAGCTCGACGAATTTCTCCCAGCTTTATATATTGATATTCTCAGCTCTTCTAAAATATTATAATATATATATATATGTTGTCAAATTTTATTAAAGCAATATTTATTATTTTTATATATATATTGCTGACTTATCAATCCAGCCGTTGCAGCATTAATTAATAGAGCCGTTGCAGAAGCCATAGACGACAACTTATGTTTTCGAGGATCTGGGAAATAAAAGAGATATTATCTCTTTCCTATCTTGTCGGCAAGAATTCAAATCAGCCACAAGATCTCCAGATTATATATTCAGAGAGAAGAACAGAGAAGAAATTAAGAGACAGAACATATTACATTTGCTGTACAGAAAAGAAACAGGAAGAGAAACAGAGGAGCAAAAAGAAGCAGATCTAATATATATTATCTTCTTTTTGCTAACTCCTTCTTTGCAGATCATATACATCCTGAGACACCAATCACCATTATTTGCTCAGGATCAAAACTGCAAGAAGTGTTGGAACATGGTCTTCCGCATCTCCTAGGTTTGAGAATAACAAATCCTATGTGTATTTGATCTTGTGTGTTTAAGTGTGCAGGATAACAAAGTCCACATGACTCAAGGATTACATAAGAAGGTTGCCCCCAAATTTGAGCCATCAAATCCAAAACTCCTTTTAGCGCCGGCGGTATCAACTAATGCCTGGCGCTAGCGCTAAGGAACCACTGAGATGCAGACTGGCACTCGACGAACTGCATACTCTACCGCGGCGCGCTAGTACTAACGCTGGCGCTAGCGTTCGCTCGACGAACTGTTAGCTGCGCTCGATGAGCTGTTAGCTGCACTCGACGAAATAGATCTTGCGTTCGACGATCTTGCGTTTGACGAATTTCCGTTTGACGAATGATGAAGCTCGCTCGACGAACTCCGATCGATGAAAATTCGATCGACGAAAAGAATGCTTAAGCGCAATTCCGGGAGCACATACAGAAGGGGATAGCGCCTGGCGGTATCCGATAGCGCAGGCGGTAGCGCGGAGCACAGAAGGCAAGAGAGAATTGTTTCCTCAGATTGAAGATTCTGCCGCACAGAATATGTCCTAAAATAGGATAGCGCCGGCGCTAGCTCCAAGGCTATAAAAAGGACCCCTTGACTCCGTCTTTATTAATCCTCTTGAGATCAAAATTCCAGAGCTTCGTTCCACAACATAGAGAGGAAGGTTCAGAGAGATACTCCCACAAATCCATAAAGGCTAAAGGAGATCCGTGGAGAAGATTTCAACACGCATCATCATCGTGACGAAAGACCGCATCGACTACGATCATACTCTGCGTCTTCATCTACTTCTCCAAGAGATCCACATAGAGGGAGTTTTTATATTATTGTCTTTTTATTTCATATCTTTTCTGTAATCGTTTAGTGAACTCGCCTCATGCTGGCGACTAGGTTTGGGTAGGACTTAGGGCAGAAATTCGTCCCGTGTTGGCGACTAGGTCTCGGGTGTAGGTCTAGGGGGTGCTCGAGGCCATATCCTGGGAAGGGTTGGCTAGAGTGGCTTGAGGCCATATCCGGGGAAGGATCGGCTAAAGCCAACCGGTTCGTGGGGATACGAGCTGTTATAGAAAACAAAAAGAGTCTTTCATATTTCGCTTTGATTTCTAGCGTCATTGAAATCAAAATTTTGTAATCAATGTTATTAATAATAATCATGTCTCTCTTTGAGTAATAAAATTGATTTGTTCTTCATTTCTCTAAATTGTTTATTATCATCTCCTTTATTATAAAACAATTTAGATGTTTAAACAAAATCACTATTTTGATTTCTTATCACAAGCAAGTATTTTAAAATATAATATAAGTTTTTAAAAAACCCTTATTCACCCCCTCTATGGGAGCCTACCGATCCAACAAGTGGTATCAGAGCTACGTTATTCCAAAACGGCTTAACAACCGGGAATAATGGCGTCTCATGATCTCGCTTCTATTGGTGGGGAAAAGTTTTATGAAGAAGAAAAATCTCTTGCACCACCTTTATTCGAAAGAAGAAATTATAAAGGGTGGAAATTGTTAATGGAAAGGTTTATTAAAACATTAGATATCAACGCTTGGGATATAGCAATAACAAGACCAGCGGACGAATCAAATAAACAAGAGCGTCACCTAAATGCAAAAGCTATGCATTATATTTTTTGTGCTTTATCTCAAGATATCCTCAAATTAATATATTGTTTTTCTAGTGCATACAAAGTATGGAAATTTCTTGAAGAAATGCATGATTTTCCTCTTACATGTATGGAACAAACACAAGAATTGGAGAATATAGAAGCTTGCGCAAAATTTCAAGAAAGCTCCTCTCATGACGGATCCATGAAGTGCACATCAAATGAAAGAGAAGAAGAAATTCTATCTTCGGAAGAGGAGTGCCAAAAAGATGTCAACGAAACGATATGTTCAAATCTTGCCTTATCCACAAGCGCTGTAAGGAAATCAAAATCTCCTATTTTTTGTACTTCTATTTCTACATTACAATTGCTACAAATCACTAAACGTAAGATTAAGAAACTAAAAATGGCTAATGCAAAACTACGTTTAGAAAATAAAACTTTGAACGCAAATGTGAATGTAGAATCCAAAAATGAAATGTTTTATCTCCATCATGCTCTTCATTTGAAAACTCTATATCTTGTTTCGATTGTAATAATATTAAAGAAAAATTCAAGGAACTTGAAAAAGAGTTTACTTTAGTAAAAGAACAAAATAAAAAATTATGTTTAGAAAACTCTTCATCTTTGAAAAATGATTGTGCTAAGTGTAAAGACTATAAAATTGAAATTGAAGAGATGGATGAAATATTTGATGAATATTGAAATAACTATCAAAATCATATTGATTCAATTGTTTCCATTCTTAAAAATAGCACAATCACTTATAATAAAGCTAGACATAATTTAAAGATTAAAAATAATGAATTAAAAACTAAATCAACTTGCTTAAGGAAATCATAAAGAAAAATTCTCAAAACATACATTCTCAATATAATGCAAAATCTAAAAGCAAGTTGAATATGATTTCTCAAAAGTTGAATAAGCCAAACAATGGAAATAAAAAACTTCAAAAGATTGAAAATGAAATTCCAAAATACAATCATTACTATCATTTACAACATCAATCTTCTCCCAACGTAAAATTAAATGTTCACAAAGTTCCTATGAAAAATACTTTCAATAATCATTACAATCATAATCATCAATATAAAGATTATCACAATGGAAATTTCACATCTAAGAATAACACTAAACCAAAGTTTGAATGGAGGCCCAAAATTAAAAATGAAATATTAACTTCACATGAAAGGACCCATTCATCACTAACTACCCACAAACCTACATGTTATATTTGGGTACCCAAAGGAACTACCACACTTGGTCCCCTTTGGATACCTAAATCTCTTATTCATTAGTATCCAATCATTTGCATGAAGTAGAAATCAACTCAAAATAAAATATCAATTCTCTACTTCATGATATGCTTAATTTCCTTTTTGTTTTTCCTTTTTATTTTTGTTGAACCATCATGATATGATCACTTTATATAACTTGTGATATGACTTTCTCATATTAAACCAAAATTCATAAATAAATCAAATTGAACTAAGTTGAATAAAAAGTCATGTCATTTTTTTCAAGTGATCTACTTATCCTTTTTCTTTTTATCCTTCTAAATCCATTTCCTAAAAGTCATATAAAGTTTGAAAAACTAAATTTGTCATATGATATGAAATAAGTGTCATAATGGATTTAAAAGGTATTTTATGGGTATTAGGCTAAATTTTTAAAATGCGCAAGTTTTGCTTAGGTAGTTAATATATTTGCGTCATTTTCAATTACCCCAAGTATGTTTAATCATAATCATGTCAAATCGAAATTGAAAAATTGCATGAATATTATTTCACTTATTTATGATCATTTCACTCACTCATATGTTGTGCAAAACTCAAGAATTAAGGTCGGAGATTTAATGAATGTGAAACCCATGTACTAAAATTTTAACTTCTGCAACTTTTTGCGATTTCTTCTCGTCTCTTCACTTCATTAGACTGACCTTACATTGCACAAACATAATTAAGAAAAATCGGAAGCAAAATCGAAGAAAATCTAGGCTATATGATCAAAATAAGCTCTCTCTGTGAGCTAATGCAGGCGCTAGGACTTAACGCTGGCGCTAGCTCAAGTTTCCGATTTTCTGTAATTTTAAAATTCTGAAAAATCACTAAAAATATATTATTTTATATGTACTACTTATTTTTGCATCTTTGCCTATAATTAATTTTTGAAAAATTAAAATACAAAATTATAGAAGCCAAATTACAAAAAAAAATATAATTTTTTTGTTATTTGTTTGATTTCTATTCCTATATGCAAAAATCAAATACAAAAATATAAAAAAAAACAAGTATGAAAAATTATTATTTTGAACTTAACTTTTCTATTTACATGTATCTTGCGAAAGGGTATTTTGGGCTATCATCCCATCATATCACCTAGTACCAGGCTAACCTCTCACATGGTAGACCTCGGGAAGTCCAAGATCAAATTATAAGAGTTGAAACTTTAACTTAAATTTATTTCGCAAAAATATCAAAAATACTGTATGGACTTTCCTGTGAAGATCAAACATGATTTAATCAATAATTTAGAACTTCTATAATGTTGCAATTTATCTTTTCAAACTACTTTGAACATTGTTTTCATCATGCTTTGATATATCTATTAATATGTGCATCAATTATATTGTAAAAGTTGTGTAGAACTACGCTTAGCATGCCTCTAAGTATGAGTAAATGTTTAATGTTTGATAATGATCTTTATTTACTCACTTATTTTGGCATTGTCTACAAATGTGTTTAATCTATGAATGCTTGTGTTTGTTTTGTATTAGTACAATGAATTAAAATTGCACAAGTATCTTACCTACAGTACTTTTATTTGCACTTTTAAAAATTAAGAAAAGTGGTTATGTTTTCATAAATTCTATTAGTTTGCAAAACAAGTGTATTCGGAGAACTTTGTACAAAACAAAAATCATAAAATAAAGTGACAAAGATAACTCCACCAAGCACTACTTGAACCTTCTGATAAGTCTTAATAAGCGTTGTGAGGTTGAGCACCTTGGAAAGAATAGTAAAGTATCTTGTGCAAACCATATCTTTCTTTCAAAATAAAAACCACTTACTCTTAAGTACACCGGATCACTAGTTTCAATATTAAAATAAAATAAAATATGTTATCCCCAAGCACTACTTTGCACCCTGATAAGTCTTAATGAGCATTGTGTGTGCAAATCACCTTGGTTGTTGTACATTTTTTTGTGCATTGAAGTGTGTGGAAGTAAAATTATTTGTGTTTTATTGTGCTCTTACTTTACATATTTCTTATATTTTTGATTAAAACATTTGTTCACTCTACTCAAAAATACACTTATGTGCACATCATTATCTTCCATAACACTTCTTCTCATAAGAATTGGATCCTAATGCTAATTCTATACTACTCGTTACTTATGAAATGCACTAGATAACCTAGCATGCTTTCTACAATGTTTGGTATGTTTTGAAATTGTGAATTAAAGTAACATTGTAGTAATCTCTTTTTTGATAACATTATTTCATGCTTGGTTACTTTATTGTTAAACTTAAAGATTTTAATTGAAAAATGATTTACAAAAACATCTTCTTTTTGAAATTTAACACATATATCTTTTTATGGACCATCATTGATTACAATAAGATGTTTCTTGTATTTCTATAAGTCTTCCGCATCATAACCATATAATTGTTTTACCTTGTGCTTTCATGCTTACTTAAAGTCTTGAATTTTGTGTGCATCATCATTTGAATCTTAAAATTCCTTTCTTTCAACAAGTGGTAGACTTGCGTGGTAAACTTTATATTGGTTACTCTAAACATGAATATTTTCTTGCTAAAAACTCTGATTTATTTCTATGAAAATATTGTTATATTAAAAACTCTGATTCATTAGTGGATTTTAAAATAGCTATGTGAGTGTTTTCATAAATTCAAATAAAAATATAAACCCATAGGCTATGAACTTATCACTAAATTTAAATGCTTAATGTTTACAATAATTATTATCCATGACTTCATATCTCACCATAGCGGGGGCGTAGGGTTGTAGACATTAGATAACCTTATCTCTAGTCATGTCTTGTCCTTAACCGGGGAGGGTTCCAGTGGGGCCTTGCGAGGCAGTGGGGGGAAAGAGTGCTAGGTTAAGTTTTTTCTAGTGTTTGCATATAGGACTAACACCCCAACCTACGCCATGTATGCAGCTCCTCATGCCCATCCGTCACTTAGTACGGGGCTAGGGTGTAGACATATTGTCTGGGTAGTTTAGTTACTTGGAAATCATTACATTTTTTTATGCTTAAAACTCTTATATAAAAAGGAAAAACTAACATGATAATATTGAGTACTTGGCAAATGTCATATTGTTAATCTTTAAGCTAAAAACTCGGATCTATCTCTATAAAAATTATTCTAAAACTCCTTATCATTTCATTCTCTCTAAAAAGCTCGATCATGCCTTTATCTTCTAAATCAAAACTTTTCTGTGTTTTGTCTCCTTACCCACTTTTGCTAATAACAAAAGGGGGAGAACTAACATGATAAATATAATCTGCTATCAAAAGGGGGAGAACTAACATGCTCTACCTAAAAGGGAATATGTGTGCCAATAGCAAAAACTTGTATTTTGTGTATTTAGCCCAAAGGGTTTGGGGTTAACTTCTGAAATTTCGCACATACCCTAATTATGATATAATGCATCACCCTAGAAAATCTTAGGACTTCTAGCATCAAGAATCTCATGATTTTGATTAATTTGCCATATGTCACACGTGTATTTATGAAATTTTCATGATTAGAATTTGGAGATAAATTCCGAGACTCTGGAGAATCACTTGTTATGCCATTTAAAATCTCTTTAAATTTTGGTAGGAGATTCCATGGAATATTTCTCAAGGAATTATCATGATTACCTCATGTCTCAAATCTGTATCCTCGATGTTCCAAATGAACTTGTGCCTGGAGTGGGGATGTGGTAACATGTGTATGAAATCCATGATTATAGCATCGAGCATCCACTCCCTTACATGGGCAGTGACTGTGGTAGTTCCCCAAAGACTCTTGCACTTGGTCTTCACCAGTCGACAGATGATGCATCCTGATTTTATTATATTTTATTTTCCTATTTTATGTACTTTTATTTCACATCATTTTTGTAGTTGGTTAGGCTCACCGGTTTGACCACCCGGTGAGACCATGAATAAATGGTCCGATAAATATAGTAGGGGAACGAAATAGGCAAGCCAACCAATTAATTTAATTACGCATAATTTTGGCCAAAGACTTTTTCTCCTTTTCAAAATACTTCCCAAAATACTTAGACAAGTTTAAATGAGGATATTCAAAATCTGATTCCATAAGATTTTAGCCTTCCAAAAAATTATTATTCCTTTCCAAAAAATAAACATTGCCAAAAAAATTATTTCCCTGCCTTCAAAAAGAAACGAGCAGAGCCCATAATGAGGATCCCGGAAATAGCAGAGAATGAGAATATTCATTCTCGTTCCCTGTTCTCCGGTTGTCCCCTTCGATTGGCGCTACCTTCCCATCTTCCGTCCGACGTCAACGCCCTAGCCGCCGGCTCTTCTAAGGATTCCCGGCTCCCGTCGACTTTGAGCAGCTTCTGGATCCCGACCGTCGACGACACGACTTCATCCGGTCGGAAATCCCTGCTCCACGGCCGACTCGCCTGTACCGACCGTCGACAACAACCCTTCATCCGGTCGGAACAGCTGAACCTTCTCGACGTCCATTCCGACTGCCAACCGTTCCTGAATCGGGGACCAACTTCCCGCTCTAGCTTTGCGCATCTCTCGGTAAAATCTGCCCTCTCTCATTTTATGCGCTTGATTAACTAATCGGTTGGCTTGCCGAACGCGTTCTTCCACTTATTTATTGCATTTTCAAATTATTGTTGTCAAAAGAAGCTTGTGGTGCCCGTGATCTCGTATCAACCCCTCCACGCATCAAGTTCACTCGCAAATAATGGAAAACGACTTTTAAAATTCTAACGTCTTTGTGTTTTACGCGCGCAAAATTCGGATCCGCTTCCTTGGATCGCTTGGGTTGCATCAACAGACCTGACCGTGCATCACAAACCTACGACGTCTTTCTTTATTTCGGGAAGCTACATGTTTCAGGAAAACACCATTTCTTCGGTGACTAAAGCTCTTGTTTGTACAGGTAGATAACACCTCTATAAAATTTCCTCTACACATTCAGATTCTTACTCCTTCATGTACGTCCGAGTAATCAATCAACTCCACTCTACAACTTATCCAGTTCTTACCATTGATGGAACTGCTCAGATAGTCAAGCGTCTCAGTTATCCTCAAAATTTAAGGGGGTGTACTCGTGAACCTTATGAGTATATGTTAACGGACCATGATGGTAAGATGACTCCCAATTATTTTCTACGTGGAGTTTGATTCATAAGGTATACGGGTAAAATCTTTTGAAACCCTAAGATTTCTCACAAGTCAATTTTATCAAGGAAATATCATCACGTTTATTTCACCAAATTCCTATCACTTCTACATATGCTAGTCTTGATCACTTTCAGATGGTCCAAGGTAAGATAATCTTAGATTGTTCTTATCATAGTAAACTCAAACACTATATTCTAATTCCAATAAGTTACCGTCTAAGATCTCTGGTTATTCGTCATCATAGCTCCCAAGGTATAAAGGCTATTATTGTAGTTAAAATTTTCTACCATGATAGGGTGTGATTTTTAACAAATCATAAGTTGATCACTTCTGAATGCCCCAAACTATAAGAACTTTCAGATATAACTATAACTTGTAAGAATAAATTTCCATCCTCAACTTGTAGAATAGGACATCGGCATCCCTAAGTGATTAATCCTGGCGACTTTACATTTCCAATGATTCAACTAAGGTTAAGTCGTTGCTTGAAGAACGATGTCTATCCATTGTCCTGGTAATACTACAGGTCATCATTCGAAACATGCTTTTACAGAATCACATCTTAGCCCAAGTAGCATTAAATAAGATTGACTTCAAAATCTTTATGTTCACGACGCAACACTTTCTAAATTATGTCTAAGGGAAACCCAAACCAGTCAATAATTTTCCCAATAAACAAAAGGTAAGCCCCAATAAACAAAAGATAAGCCACTATCTATTTTGGGCTAAGTATCTTCGGTGTCACTATGTTATATTCATGTTAGGTACGCAAACAATCCTTAGGGCATACAACCTTAGACTTTGGGTTCAATCTTGAGACTTATTGGTACACTCCATACTTTAGACCCTTCAAGTTACCCTTTACGACAACCTTATCAGGGTCAACATGTTACCCAATCCCCAACGGGTTTCTTCTGAACTTGAATTCTCATCCGACCCTCGGTGTTTGTCATGGTGGTTATCTCAATGTAAACATGTCTCCGGTATGAGGGTTTGAGTCTACGAGTCCCCTACCATTCCGCTTATGCATCAGATTTCCTTGAGACAGCCCTTTCAGTTTGGATAATCCTCGGTATGTGAAGTATCATTATCAGAGTTTATGGCTTAGGTGGTCGTTCCCGCATAAAGCTCCTCCTACAATATCTTTGGGGTATCCTTAGACCTTAATCAAATTTATACCTACGGTCTATTTCAGGACTAGGGCATGGTATAAATTGTCCTGGTGAGTCAGGTGTCCTAGTGGGGTTTAGTCTAACTCATTAACTAAAGGATTATCTAAAGAGATCTTTGCATCCGGAGGTATTCCCTGCTGGGGGTAGGGTTCGTCGTAGGCTACAAAAGAAAACTTGTCGCTCGTAAGGAGATTTGGCTAAAAAGATTCAGTTAAAAGTGGACTTTTTCATGTGATTTTCCCATATGGGCACACCATTGCTTCCACTGCTTAGTTTGTCCTCAAAATAAACTCGCGCGGGGTGGCCCAGGGTTTGTGGACTTCTTTTCTTCGGATCGAGGTTTCCTCTGATACCAGTTTGTAAGACCCCATTTTTTCGCTACAAAACTGGGCCTTATGCCCAGAACCGCCGCTTTGCGGTGACACCAACTCTCGGCAAGGTCGCCACTACAAAACGTCGATCCTACCGGCCATATCGATCACAGAAGAAGAAAAGTATAAGCGAACAAATAGAAGTTCAAGTCCACAATCACATGCTATATACAATAAATGTCCATATGATATAACTGAAATAACCAAGGTTACAATAATAAAGGGCTCATGCACTGTACATCATATCCTCACTACAAGGTCACTCGCGGAAGCAAACTGCTAATCACTTACTGATTCTAAAACTGGTTCTCCTGTAATAGACTGGCCCGCCTCCATCTGCACTGACCTCTAGTGCTGCTGCGTTTCTTTGATCCCCTAAAATGATATGGTCCACCGACCGTTAGTCAAAAAGACTAAGCCTTACGTTCCCCACCCCTCCCCCAATGGCTCCTAGGCACCGTGCGGGAGGATGAAGAGGAGGACAGCAAGGGGTATAAAACAAAGCAGATGACGGCGGATCTTGTCTATAGGAAATGTCTACAACTACACATGTGTATATAAATAATTGAAGCAGTAATAGAGCATGGTAAAGAGCAAGTAAAGAACAGTAAGTAAAGATAAGTACACAATAGAAATGTAACCATTGATTTATAGGAATGCCTATAAAAACCTATAGACCAAGGGGTCGTTTAGCAGGGCCTATCATATAAAAAGTCCCATAGCCAATTTATACGATAGGGGTAGAGGTTTTAATGCAATTCTTATGCCATGACATGCAGAGTTATGCAGTTTAATGATATGTTCATACAAGTGCAACTCACACAGTTCGACTCTATGCACACAAACCTTTAGTTCCCCCTTTTTGGAGCTAGCAAGACTCCTAGGATACTCCCGTAGTGGCAAACGTAAATGGTGGGTTGGGCCTCGCTCACCTCTAGGTTGGTATTTATACTACCTAACCTAGACCTATTGTATGCCTCAATGCAAAGCCGCGGAGCATTTGCGTACTCTTATTGGCTGGACCACCAGACTTTCATGTCTAGGTGCAAATTCCACACTTGCCGAGTCAACATATTGACGTCGGTGTGAACGACCATCCAATACCGAAGACCCACCACCTTTATGCACATGCAAACATGATTACCATCTATCTTCGAGCCATAAGCTTCCCAAGGCTAACCTGCCTATCACAATAACCTTCCGAGCCTACCGCTCGTAAGACCAAACTAACTAACCTCCTGTAACCACGGGGTGTGGGTGTGCATATTATTAAGTTAATCTTTTACAACATCTTACTCCTACAATTTATGGTTAATCTAGGACTTCCTGAGGTCTACCCTGTGAAGGGCTCGTAGCGGTACTGGGAGCTATGATGGGCTGAACCCCAAAGATTCCTTTCATAAGACACTTAATATGGTTGGTAACTACCCATAAGCATAGCCCCCTTACAATTTCACTTGAATTAACCCTAGGTGGTTTATGACTCTCCAGGGGAAAGGCGATTAATCGCCAATCCCGAGCACAAGCTTACCCTTAACCCACCAAGTACACTCTCATCACATAAACTTCTTTTTGGTGACCTTCAAACTCTTCAACCAGGCTAGATACACCAACTACCTTCCATTCCCACCTAATGATCTGCATGCTACTTAAATCTTACAGTTTTACTATACGCAGACCAAATGAGTTGCATGAGAGGAGGTACTTCAAATATTCTTTCAACTGACTCAATATTATTACTGGGAGTCTATCATGATACTCTAAGACTAAATCCATAGGATCATATTTTTCCTTAATTATTTGGCATTTATTATAATTTCTCCAACATTGGCCAAGCATGAAATTGAACATGAAGTGTAAGATCTTCTTATGATAGCAAAATAACAGTATATACAGAATATCACAATTTTGCAATAAGGTGTTGGCCTCTAATTATAATATTTAATAAATACCCCAAATTTGAAATTAAAGAAGGAACAACCAAAAATACTTGTTCAAAAATTATGGGAAAATTACCAGACCTTCATATTAATTAGGAAAGTCTATTGACTAAATTTCAAAATTTATCAGAACTAATTATTCACATAAATAAATATTCCATGTAAACCCATACTAGGGAAAATTGTGAAGTAACCTACAGATAAACTCCAACAATTATACGAAAATTCACAGAGCTCTCTAATGCCCTCAAATGTCCTACCACCACGTCTCACAATTTTATAGATAATATTTGGCCTTCATTTATTTATCATAACCTTAAGACAAAATAAATGGCATGTGAATGGCGTACTAATTAAATCAATTCAAAAATTACACAAAAATTACTAGAGGTTAATATCATGATTTTTTGTAATCTACCAAACTTTCATCAACATCCAAGATAATTTGGCATGTAAATTTCTTTTATAAGAAGATTCCCTAAAAAAGTTATAACCTTAATCAGAGGGGATAATTGTTCCTAAAATTCTCATAAAATTTCCTAGGGCATATTTACACTCTATGAACTTATCTACCAAGTTCCATGTCCATTCAAATACATATGTCCCTATGTCCTTCACAAGGCTTAAAGTGCAACCCTAAGGTTTGAACTAGGGTCCTAAGGCATATCCACCCCACATCACCCCAAATTACTCATGGGGGTGTCTTATGTGATCCTAAACTAGTGTCCAAAGTTTCACATCACTTTGATGAGATTTGACCACCTAATTCCATCATGTACACTTTTGACCTAGTTTGACCTAGTTTGACCAAACTTGGGTTAACTAATTACCCATCCAAATCAGTCCCAATTGGGATGAAATTTTTACCAGAGTCGTATAATAATCCTACGAGGCACCCACCAAAATTAGGAGGGGATTGGAGGTCATTAATCCCTATAATTAATTCATATATGAATTATTAAATTTTACAAAAACCTTACAAAAAATTTCTCCAAAAATTCCCATCTTTGGATATATTAAGGGTGTAGGTACAAATAGCCTATGTTTCAATTTTCATGTCAATATCATTTCCCTATCAAAAGTTATTAAAGAAATAGTGGTTGTCCTTCCCAAGGGACCAGTCCCACAGAAATGGCCCTACATGGATCTACTGTGCTCTTTTTGGGCTGAAACAAACTTTAAATTAAAGTACACACAAAGGGCTAAAACTTTGGTGTTGACCACTTTTTCTGTAGAGGGACCTAAGTATTTTCTACAATTTATTCAATATACTGCATAAAGTGTGACATAATTACATTATATAAACATTTAAATGAAATCAATTCAGCACACATCTTGGCGCAGAACCGACGACATACGTTCATCTTCAAGCTTGAGCCGACGGTCCCGATTGCCCGCGCCTAGAGCTCCTTCATCCCCACTTTCCCATCCACCTGAGCGCCGCCCCGGCCGGCCAATGCCACCACCCCCTTCGTTGAGGTGGTGGCTGGCGATTAGTGGTGGTTGGCCGGAGGTGGCCGGAATGGGGTTTTTGAGCGGGATCAAAAGCTCCATTTCTGGAGCTTTCGGTGAGCCCAATCTACTACCAATTGGCCCTGAATCGAGCCCCCAAAGATGAAAGATCTCACCACAGAGAGAGAGGAGAAGAACCAGACCTTCTTGGAGACTTGAAGCCTTGCCAAATCCCTTCCTTGACATGGTCGATCCTAAGCATTGGGGCCATTACATCCTCCACACCAACAAGCTCGAAATCTTCAGGTGAGTGGGGGAAACTCATCCTCACAGCCTTGTGAAGCTTTTTAAAGAGCCCCTTGTGGAAAGGGGAGAGGTGAAACCTCCAATTTCACCATTAATGGCATTTAAGAATTTTGGCCAAAATTGAAATTCCATTAAATCAGCCCTTGGGTGGCAGGCCATGGCTATTAACCTCCTCAAAACTGATGTGGGAGGAGGTACACAGCCATTGGAGATGAAGAGGGGAGGCCCTTGGCCTCCCATGGCCATTAATGGCCTTCTCTCTCTCCTTTTTCTCTCTTCAAAATTGGGGAAATTGCACTTTCTCTCTCCTACTCATCATTTCCAGAAATTGTATGGGCCCTTGAGTAGATATCAGGCCCATGAAGAAATTGGGCCACTCCAATTGGGTCTAGCCCAGTGGATTGGGCCTGATTAGGTCAAAATATGTCATTTTGACCTAAATTTAGGGTGGAGTTGACTTTGGTCAATTTGACCATTTGGGTTGACCCCAATGGGTGGCTAGTGACCCATTGGCCTCTATTAAGGGTTAGGAAGGTCTAGGTAGTGTCAATTTGGCAAGGTGAGGGTCAATTGATGCACAATAGGGCAATTTGACCAAAATAGGGCTAGAGTTGACTTAGGTCAAATTGGCCAAATTGATGGCCCCATGATGAGGCTTTTTGGTCCATTGGGTTCCTAATATACTTATAAGGGTAGGAGCAAGGTCAATTTCACATGGTGGAGGCCAATTGGCCCTAATTATGCTACTTTGACCAATTTAATGCTAGTGTTGACTTTGGTCAACTTGGACTCTTTGGTTGACCCCAATGGGTCCTAGGTTCTCTAAGGGACCCTCCAAAGGGTTAGGTGTGCCCTTGTGGTGTCAAAGGGTCAAGGTGAGTCCCTAAAGTCCAATCTTAATCTTGGTAACTGGAAATTGCTATTTGCAGACCAAGGAGCTCTATCCCTTCAAGCCTAAGGCAAAGTGGTCTCTTCAAGCTTCCTAGGGTTTTGTCATGTCCTAGTCATGAAAAAACTACTCTAGGGGTCTAGTTGTTTGGGGTATGTTACATGCTGGGGGCGTATGTTGATCTCTTCCAAGAAGAGATTATCCTCATTCAAGAGGTCCCGTGGCACACTCTGATGTTGGCGTTCAAGCTCGGACTACAACCAAGAATCTTTAAGATGGAAATCACCCGTAATTCTCCATTGTCATTCGAGGAACTAATCGATCGGGCTGCAAGGCAGATCGAGGGTGGGGCAACAATACTAGAATTTGTGGCCAAGATGGCCAGGTTGGAGGGAGGAGGTGAGAAGGAAGAAGTTGGCGGCAACCGACCTGAAGACCTGCAGGGGAGGTTACCCTGGGTGGTAGTGAAGAAGGTTCTCTCCCGAGCATCAGGACCACTGTTATTCCCCCAAGCGGAGGCAAGGATAGTGGAGATAGAATCAGGCGCTACCCCGGGATGCAAATATGATCAGGCAAGGATGAGGACATGGTCGGGGAGTGAGACCACGACAACCTAGAGGTGAGGAGGAGCACAGGGCAATGCCTTATTGCGACTTCTATCAGAAGGGGGGGGGGGGTTCGTGCAACGACTACATGCCCCGAATTCTTGGAGCTTAGAAGAGGAGCAGGAAGGGCCCAAGAGGGGCATCAAGAGCAAGAAGAAGGAGAAGTGTCGAGGAATGGGGGAGGAACCCCTGCCCCGAGGAGGTGTGAGGATCGATGAGATCTTGGAGCTCATGGAGGGATATGTGTTATCCATGGTGGAGCAGGCTTGGAGGCGACTCAGAAGGGGAGTCTTCAAGCCATGTACCTTCGAAGCGTGGCCTCGACTACTCAGATTCCACCATCAATAGGGGAGATCACCATCTCGGAGGAGGATATGTTGGGTAACGAGAACAACTTCCATGACGCGGTGGTAATCAAGATCGTGGTAGAAAACTACATGGTTTCCCGCGTCTTGGTGGTGAACGAGAGCTCCATCAATATAGTGTTTAAAAAGGCTTTCAACGCATTGAAAGTGGAGGAAATGAGGGTGACCGCGACGGAGGGGCTGCTCTTTAGTTTCTCCGGAGAAAGAAAGTAGGTGGAAGGAGGAGTGGAGTTGGTCGTGACGCTGGGGGGAACCACCAAGTACTGCAAGTTTGCCATTTCTAACTCCCCTAACCGCTATAATGCCATCTTCGGCAAGCCACTCATTCTCGCCTATAGGTGCGTGCTCTCATTGATATAGAAATTTCGTGTTTTGAAATTAAGTGAAGGTTTGAAGATTTTCTCCAAAACTATATCCAATTAAGGCAAGTGTACCTTATCGTCTATAGTATGGGATATTTAGTAATATCAAAGTCATATTCCATGGGGCGCGTTGATTACTTCTACTTCTAGGAAAATCACCATTATCTTATCGAACGATTTTTTGGAGGTTGTTTTACTTAACTAAAAAAAAGACAAATTGCAAGCTAAATGAGAAGATTAAACATTGCATGAATGGAGGGAAAAATTAACATTACATGAAAAAGAAATTACTAAGGAGAAAGAGAACATGAAAGAGAGCAAACTTAATTTTATTGAAAACCAAAACTATTACAAGCTTAAAGAGAGATTACAAAGCTAGGAAATTAAGGTTGCAAGCTTTAATTGACTAGTGCATGAAAGAAATAAAAACTAGTACAATGCATGAAAAAGAGAACATGAAAGCTTAAGGAAAAACATGAACATGAACATGAAAAGCTCACTAACAGCTCTAGCAGCACCTCCCCCACTCCAAAATTCTGAACCCTGGACTCAAGGAAAGCCTCTGAATTTATAGCAAAAAAATTTCAAGTTACACGCCCTCGGTCACGGACATGACCTAGGGCGTGTAAACATTACTGACATCAGATCTGACAGTGGCGTGGACTTTGCGTGACGGCGGGAGAAATTAGGACATTACACGCCCGTGTAACTTTGGTCACGGGCGTGTACTTGGGTGGCTTCATTAAATGCAGCATGGGCTGGCTTGCGGCTCGGCGACGTGCAGGGATCACGCGGGAAAGTCACGGGCGTGACATTTCGGGTCACGGGCGTGTGCCTGGGCGACTTCAATTAATGTAGCGTGGGACAGAATTCGGCGCGGCAGAGCGCGTTCGTCAAACTCAGCTCAGATTTCATCGAACGCAGGGAAGGAGAGCGTTCGTCGAACGGAGCTCAGATTTTGTCAAACGCAGCGGCAGAGAACTTTCGTCGAACGCAGCGGCAGAGAACTTTCATCAAACGCAGCTCTAATTTCGTCGAATGCAGCGGCAGAGAACTTTCGTCGAACGCAGCTCCAATTTCGTCGAACGCAGATCTTTAGGTTACACGCCCTTGGTCATGGGCGTGACTTGTGATTTTCTCCAATTTTCCCCAAAATTCTGCAAAAATTAAAGTAAACTATATTTAGAACAGAAATTATAAAAGAAGTGATTTTAAACTAAAATATAAATAAAATTTGCAATTTTAAATTAAAACTAAACTAAATACTATAATTAAAATACGCATAAATACTACTCATCAAATACCCCCATACTTGAGGTTTTGCTATTCCAGAGAAAAAGTGAGAGACATAATTTATAAGTCATCCTTAAAAATTTTTAATTTTAAACTAAAATTTCATTTAAACCAAAAGTTAAGTTAAGAGTAAATTCAAGGAGGAGTTAAGTCCTAAATTATGATGATGATTTGAAAAGAGGGAAAAATGTTTAGGCAAGGACTTCTCAAGAAAATTAATTAGTTTAACAATACTGTAGAAATTATAAAATGAGATTAAATTAAAATTATAAGAACTCTATCTTAAAAGAAACTTAAGGAAAAGTAACTTACTAAATATTGCTCTCTCCATAATCTTAAACTAAATCTAGAACAATGATAATTGGTTAAGGGGGATTTCATAAAATTTGGCATAAGAAGAGATATTTTTGAATGGAGGAAATGGAATTTATCCTCATCATGAATATTTTTTTCTCTTTTTTTTTCTCTTCTAATAAAAACCCAAAATGTATATGTTTAGGAGTAATGAATTTTATCCTCTTACTCTATGCCATATAATCTTTTAAATGATTTTGGGTGCATATGTTTAGGGAATAATGAATTTTATCCTCTTATTCCCATGACATATGATCTTGTAAAATACTTTTTTTATATGCCATCAAAGGGGTAGGGTAGAGAAAATAAATCTAGCTAGCTTTAAATTATTTTGAGAGCAAATTCTAGTAAAATTAAATTTCCTAAGATCTAAAAAGTTAGAAGAAAATATAATTGAAATCTAAAGAGGTTTAGCAAATTCACTACAAAATGAAGCCATTTAAATGTAAAAGAGAAGTCATGCTAAATAAGTTCTCTAATCAAGTTAAAATCATAAGGCGATTCTTAAAACAAGATTACCTCAAATTTACAATTAACAAACTATGATAATCAAAATTTTAGCTAATTAAAAACCTAAACATGCTTATAAATATTCTCAACTAGATTTCTAAGAAATAACAAAAACAACAAATAGGAGAGGTATAAGATTTTTGTATTTTTTTTTGTTCTAAGTTTTTCATATATATATATATTTTATTTTAATATTATCTTTTTTGGGATTTTTGATATTATCTAAATAATAAAAAAGCTAAAAATAAACTAAAAAAACTAAATTGTTTTTGTTTATTCTCAGACTTCCCGAGGTCTACCCGGTGAAGGGCTCGCAAGGTACTAGAGGCTATGATGGGAATTCAAGCCCAAAACGTCCTTTCCGAGAATTTAAATTTTCGATTTTCTAATTTTTTTTTTAGTTTTCGGGTTTTACAAGTGCTAAAATAGAAGAAAACATAAGAAAATATAATTTTTTTTTTGAAAATTTTCTAATTTAACAACTATTTACAAAGAACTATTTACACCCCCATAGTTAGAGTTAAACATTGTCCCTAATGTTTAAAACTAAGTATGAAGTAAAAGAAAATAAAGTGCAAGGCAAAACAAAAATAATAATAGAACCGAAGGAGAGGTTAAGAGAGCTTCCTTGGTTATGAAGATGCGGGGGAAGCGGCGGTTACCTACAAAACATGTTAAAAAAAACAATAAAAAGATAACTTTGGGGTGCCTCCCAAAAGCGCTTTGTTTAAGGTCGCGTAGCTTGACCCACTTGCCGATCATATTATAGGTTGAAATAAAATCGAATCACTCTTTTCATTAGCTAACTCTCCCGGAAGATATAACTTAAGGCGGTGCCCATTTACTTTGAAGGTACCTTTTTCCGGGTGGGAAATTAGGATTGTCCCATAGGACCAAATCTCTTTAACAATAAAGGGTCCGGTCCGTCGGGATTTTAGTTTTCCTAGAAAAAGGCGAAGGCGAGAATTATAAAGGAGGACGAGGTCGCCCGGCGAAAAAGTTTTCGGAAATTTTATCTGTTTATCGTGATAAAACTTTGTTCGCTCCTTATATAATTTATTGCTCTCATACGCATTCGCTCGCCATTCATCTAATTCGTTCATTTGAAATTTTCTTTGTTTGCCCGCTAAAGTGGAATCGAGATTTAAAAATTTAAGCGCCCAAAATGCGCGGTGTTCTAGTTCGACTGGAAGGTGGAAAGCCTTGCGATAAACCATTCGTTACATTGTACAACTGATAGCGGTCTTGTATGCCGTTTGATAGGCCCATAGCGCGTCATCGAGCTTTATTGCCCAATCCTTCTCATTAATCGAAACAGTTTTTTCTAAAATCCATTTTAATTCTCGATTAACAACTTCGACTTGGCCGCTCATTTGTGGGTGATATGCAAAGGATAATTTGTGCGTGACACCATATTTTGCTAAGATTTTAGTAAATTGACTATTGCAAAAATGGGTGCCCCGATCACTCACAATAGCGCGCTGTGTGCCAAATCGAGAAAATAATTTTTTTAAGAAATTAACGACAACTCGCGCATCGTTGGTGGGGAGAGCTTGCGAATCCGCCCACCTCGACACATAGTCGACCGCCACTAGAATATATTTATTTGAAAAAGAGGGAGGGAGAGGACCAACAAAATCGATACCCCAAAGATCAAAAATTTCGCATTCTAAGAAAATATTTTGGGGCATCTCATCCAGGCGGGAGATGTTCCCCGACCGCTGGCAGCTGTCGCAAGTACTCACAAGGGTGTGATCATCTTTGAAGAGTGTGGGCCAATAAAAGCCCGCCTCCAGCGCCTTCCTCGCGGTTCGGTTTGCTTGATAATGACCACCGGTTGGTCCCTCGTGACAATGACGTAAAATTTTAAGGCCTTCCTCACTTGAGACGCATCTTCTCACCACCTGGTCTGCGCAAACACGGAATAAAAAGGGGTCCTCCCAAAAATTATTCTTTAAATCAAAAAAGAATTTGTTCTTTTTCTGACTCGAGAATTCTTTTGGCAGGACCCGGGCTACTAAATTGTTAGCCAAATCCGCAAACCTGGGGGTAGAAGATGAATTAATATTTTCGAGAGCAAGGAGGCGCTCTTCGAGAAATTTATCGTTAATGTCGGCTTCTATTAATGCTTCCGAGGAGAGATTTTCTAATCGCAAAAGATGATCGACCGCCAAGTTTTCGGCTCCCCTTTTATCCCGAATCTCTAAATCAAACTCCTGCAAGAGGAGGATCCATCGCAAAAGACGAGGCTTGGCGTCCGATTTACTTAAGAGATACCTAAGCGCGGAGTGATCTGTGAAGATGATAACTTTGGAAAGCGTGATATACGACCTAAACTTATCAAAAGCGAAAACGATTGCTAGAAGTTCCTTCTCGGTAGTGGTGTAGTTCGCTTGTGCCGACGTGATTGTTTTGCTCGCATAATAGATCGGGTGAAAATACTTACTCACCCGTTGGCCTAAAACGGCACCAACCGCAATATCACTCGCGTCACACATGATTTCAAAAGGGAACGACCAATATGGGGCGACTAGAATCAGGGAGTTTATAAGTTTCTCTTTGATAAGTTAAAAGGCTAAATGGAATTCATCGTTAAAAAGAAAAGATGATTCTTTCTTGAGAAGATGGGTTAACGGCTTTGTGATTTTGGAAAAATTTTGTATAAAGCGCCGATAGAACCCCGCGTGGCCTAGAAAACTTCTAATAGCTTTTACGTTTGTTGGAGGGGGGAGTTTTTGAATTACTTCGATCTTAGCCCTATCGACCTCGATCCCCCTGCCCGAAATTTTATGGCCAAGGACTAGTCCTTCTTTGACCATAAAATGACATTTCTCCCAATTAAGCGCTAAATTCGTTTCCTCACATCGCTGCAACACGCGCTCGAGATTTTTTAAACAGTTTTTAAATGAGTTTCCGTACACGGAGAAGTCGTCCATAAACACTTCCATCACCTCCTCTACTAACTCGTCAAATATTGCCAGCATACATCTTTGGAATGTAGCTGGCGCATTACAAAGACCGAATGGCATCCTTCGATAAGCGAAGGTGCCAAAGGGACAAGTGAAAGTGGTTTTCTCTTGGTCGTCGGGCGAAATCGGGATTTGGAAATATCCCGACAAACCATCGAGAAAACAGTAGTAGGAGTGACCCGAAAGCCGCTCTAAAATTTGGTCGATAAATGGTAGAGGGAAGTGATCCTTACGGGTGACATCATTTAGTTTTCGATAGTCGATGCACATCCGCCACCGGTAACAGTTCGGTTTGGGATCAATTCATTATTATCGTTTGCAACTACCGTGACACCACTTTCTTCGGCACGACTTGTACTGGGCTAACCCAAGTACTATCTGATATCGAGTAGATGATTCCCGCGTCCAGAAGTTTTATAACTTCGGCCTTAACGACTTCTTTCATTTTCGGGTTTAGTCATTGTTGAGGCTGGACCGAGTTGCGAGAATTTTTTTCGAGAAAGATTTTATGAGTGCAGAAAGAAGGGCTTATACCCTTAATATCCGATAATTGCCACGCAATTGCGTGGCGGTGCTTTCTTAAGACCGTAGTCAACTCAGAAATTTCTGAGTTGCTAAGATCCGATGAAACGATGACGGGTAGTTTAGACTCTTTTTCTAAAAACAAATATTGGAGGTGAGGGGGGAGTTGTTTTAACTCTAATTCGGGTGGTTCTTCATAAGAAGTTTTAATTTTCAATTTGTCTAGAAATAACGGTTCGGGTGGTGTGGGGTGAGAAACTTCTTCTTCAACATAAAAGAGCTCTACGGGCTCGGAATCACTACTTGCCGATGAAACTAACTCGAGGGATGAATCGAACTCACAACACTCTTCCAAGTAAAAACACGAATCGTCGTTTTCTAATGTGTTCCGCATCGAGGAATTTATGCCTAAAGTAACTTCATTGTCTCCAACCCGTAGGAGGAGCTTTCCGTTACTTACATCTATAATAGCGCGGGAGGTGGCAAGGAAGGGGCGGCCGAGTATGAGGGGTACTTCGGCATCCTCTTCGATGTCAAGAATGACAAAATCCACCGGGAAGATGAATTTGTCAACCTTGACGAGCACGTCCTCCATTATTCCTATCGGATATTTGAAAGAACGATCCGCTAATTGAATACTCATTCGAGTGGGCCTTGGATTTCCTAGACCTAGCTTTTTGAATAACGAGAATTACATGAGATTGATGTTTGCTCCAAGATCCGCTAAGGCGTGTTTTACTAACGAATTGCTAAATAGACATGGGATGGAAAACCGTCCCGGGTCATTTGCTTTTTAGGCAATTTGTTGAGTACAACTACGGAGCATTCTGCGTTTAAAGAAATATACGAAATATCTTCTAACTTTTTCTTATTGGAGAGCAACTCCTTAAGATATTTCGCATATTTAGGCATTTGAGAGATGGCTCGTTAAGATTAGGAGGATTAAGATTATGATCCATATTCGCTGTGTTAGTGTCCCCGATCGACTCTTCAAATTCTACTTGATTTTCCTGATCACGAGAACGGCGGTGCCTCAAAAAGGTTCGCTCGATCTCTGGATCAAAAGGAATAATCAAAGCGCTACCTCAGGTCATACACTAAAAAGAGAAGAAAGGAAGAGAAAAAACTAATTTTTTTTTTCTTGTTGAAATTTAGAAAAAGCAAAATAAAATAAAAAGAAGCATGATAAAATTAATAGCTATCCTCTTTTCAAAATATCTACGCAAGATCCCCGGCAACGGCGCCAAAAACTTGATATATAAAATTTCGTGTTTTGAAATTAAGTGAAGGTTTGAAGATTTTCTCCAAAACTATATCCGATTAAGGCAAGTGTACCTTATCGTCTATAGTATAGGATATTTAGGAATATCAAGGTCGTATTCCACGGGGCGCGTTGATTACTTCAACTTCGAGAAAAATCACCATTATCTTATCGAACGATTTTTTGGAGGTTGTTTTACTTAACTAAAAAAAGACAAATTGCAAGCTAAATGAGAAGATTAAACATTGCATGAAAGGAGGGAAAAATTAACATTACATGAAAAAGAAATTACTAAGGAGAAAGAGAACATGAAAGAGAGCAAACTTAATTTTATTGAAAACCAAAACTATTGCAAGCTTAAAGAGAGACTACAAAGCTAGGAAATTAATGTTGCAAGCTTTAATTAACTAGTGCATGAAAGAAATAAAAACTAGTACAATGCATGAAAAAGAGAACATGAAAGCTTAAGGAAAAACATGAACACGAACTTGAAAAGCTCACTAACAGCTCTAGCAGCACCTCCCCCACTCCAAAATTCTGAACCCTGGACTCAAGGAGAGCCTCTGAATTTATAGCAAAAAAATTTCAAGTTACACGCCCTCGGTCACGGGCGTGACCTAGGGCATGTAAACATTACTGACATCAGATCTGACAGTGGCGTGGACTTTGCGTGACGGCGGGAGACATTCGGACATTACATGCCCGTGTAACTTTGGTCACGGGCGTGTACTTGGGCGGCTTCATTAAATGCAGCATGGGCTGGCTTGCGGCTCGGCGGCGTGCAGGGATCACGCTGAAAAGTCACGGGCGTGACATGGACCACTCAGTGACTTTTGGAGACTCTAGCTGTGGGCAAACCAGGGGCTTTAGAGATTTCAAAGAAGGGAAAATTACCTTCAAGAATGTGGCATTACTTAAAGGACTGAAGCACAATCTGATAAGTATAAGTCAGATATGTGACAGTGGTAAGTATGAGGTAAAATTCACCACACTATTTTGCCATATTATTGATGTCAAGACTGGTGCCATAGTACTCAATGGAATTAGAAAAGGGAAAGTATATATAGTAGACTTTAGCTCCACACCCACAGAAGTTTGTTTGTTCAACAATATTATTGATAAAAGTGAATTATAGCATAGAAGACTGGGTCATCTAAACTACAAAACCATTAGTAAACTAGCAAAGAATAACCTAGTCAGAGGCCTACCAAAGGGTAGGTACTCTAAGGATTCTCCATGTAGACCATGCCAACTAGGAAAATAGACTAAATCATCCTTCAAACCAATTGGTAAGGATGACTCCCCCAGGACTCTCTACTTACTACACATGGATCTCTTTGGCCCCATATCTACTCAGAGCTTAGGTGGAAAGTCTTATACCCTAGTCATTGTGGATGACTATTCTAGATTTAGCTGGGTATTCTTTCTAAGGGCTAAGTCTGAAACCCACAAGGTTCTCTCAAGATTCATAAGACAGATTCAATCTGAATTCAATACTCATGTTTCCATAATCAGAAGTGATCATGGGACTAAATTTGAAAATCAGTTAATCTGTAGTTTCTGTGAGGATGTAGGTATCAAACAAAGCTTCTCAGCACCTAGAACTCCTCAACAAAATGGAGTTGCTAAAAGAAAGAATAGAACCTTAATCGAATCAAGAAGGACCTTGCTTGCAGAATCAGGATTACCAAAAACCTTCTTGGCTGAAGCAGTCAACACTGCAAACTATGTTCTAAATAGAAGCCTCATACATAAAACTAAGTCAAAAACTCCATATGAGCTCCTGAAGGGAAAAACACCTATTGTTAAATACTTTAAAATTTTTGGATGTGCTTGCTTTATTCTAAATAATGGGAAAGATCATCTTGCCAAGTTTGACAAGAAGTCTGATGATGGAATATTTCTGGGGTACTCATCATCTAGTAAAGCTTATAGATGCTATAACAGGAGAACTCTCAGAATTGAAGAATCCATGTACATTATATTTGATGAAACTATCATGCTGTTTAAGGGGGAGGAAACTTCCACCAGTCCTTTTCCACAGGAAAACAGCAGCATAGAGACTCAGCTTGAACATCCCACAGGAAAACAGCAGCATAGAGACTCAGCTTGACCATCTGACTCTAAAGAACACAGACACTGGGAAAGAAAACCAGCTACATGAACCAAGTGAGGAGTCTGAACAAGAATATGAAGAAGGTTCAGAAAAGAGCAATCAAAACCAACTCCCATAAGAGAACATGGTTCAGGAGGAATAGTTGGACAATGATCCCATTGTTAATGAGGAAGAAGAGCATCTGACAAATCCAAGCAGGACATGGATCAATATTAAAAATCATCCTCAATCCCAAGTAATTGGAGACCCCAATACTAGAGTAAGAACAAGACACCAAGTCTCCAGTGGGATGATGCTTCAATGCTTCTTATCACAAGTTAAACCAAAGAAGTTTGAAGAAGCAAATTGTGATCCTCACTGGATCATAGCCATGCAAGAAGAACTAAGCCAATTTGAGAGAAACAAAGTATGGAACTTAGTTGAGAGACTTGCAGCACAAGGAACAAGGCAAGACTTATAGCACAAGGATACAGACAAGAAGAAGGAATAGACTACAACCAAACCTTTGCTCCAGTAGCCAGATTGGAAGCAATCGGACTCTTTCTTGCCTATGCAACTTTCATGAAGATGAAAGTCTACCAGATGGATGTCAAGTGTGCTTTTCTGAATGGTGACCTTCAAGAAGAGGTGTATGTAGAGCAACCACCAGGTTTTATCAATCCCTCCTCTCCTAACTTTGTTTATAGACTTAACAAAGCTCTTTATGGCTTTAAGCAAGCACCTAGAGCTTGGTATGAAACTCTCTCCTACTTCCTGATAGAAAATTCTTTTGAAAGAGGTAAAGTAGATAAAACACTTTTTACTAGAACCCACAAGAATAAACTCCTGCTTGTTCAAATCTATGTAGATGACATTATCTTTGGCTCAACTCATCCCAAACTCTGTAAAAGATTTGCTAATCTAATGCAATCTAAATTTGAAATGAGTAATATAGGAGAACTCTCTTATTTCATAGGACTACAAGTAAAACAAAGCAGTGAGGGGATCCAAGTAAAACAAAGCAGTGAGGGGATCTTTATCTCACAATCTAAATACACTAAAGAGCTAATCAAACAGTTTGGTATGGAATCAACATCTACCATGAAGACACCTATGGAAACTAATGCCATCATAGAAAAGGATGATAAGGGAAAATCAGTAGATCAAAAAACCTATAGGGCAATCATAGGATCCCTTCTCTATCTAACAGCTAGCAGACCTGACATCATGTTTGCCACCTGCATATGTGCTAGATTTCAGGTTGATCCAAAAGAATCCCATCTCTCCTCTGTAAAAAGAATTCTTAGATATCTAAAGGGAACATCTGAACTAGGTCTATGGTACTCAGCAGAAACCAACTTTGAATTAATAGGTTTCTCAGATGTAGACTATGCTGGTTGTAGGGTTGATAGAAAAAGCACATCTGGTACTTGCCAATTCCTAGGTGACAGATTAATATCATGGTTCAGTAAGAAACAAACCTCAGTCTCAACCTCAACAGCTGAAGCTGAATATATAGCTGCTGGGAGCTGTTGTTCACAAATCCTATGGATGCAAAATCAGCTTGTTGACTATAAATTGGAAGTCAGTAACTCTAAAATCTATTGTGATAGTTCTAGTGCTATATCCATAGCATCTAACCCAGTCCTTCATAGTAGAACCAAACATATAGAAATCAGACATCACTTTCTTAGAGACAATATGGAAAAAGGCAAGATAACCTTAGAATATATTCCCACTGATAGCCAAAGAGCAGACATTTTCACCAAACCCTTGGATGAAACTAAGCATACTTATTTCATCAACACCTTAGGAATGCTTGATGGAAGCTTGTAAACATCATTGTTGGGAAAATCTAAAAGAGGTCAGAAAAACTAAGAGAGCACTTGAAGATACGTCGATTACCTATCGATGCACCGTCGAAAAGAACTCAACGCTGGCATTGATTTCTTACAGACAAAGATACGTCGATCCATTCTCGACGTACCGTCGACTTGATATCGACGCACATCTGCGAACTCGTCGACAGGTCGTTAGGCTGACAAAAACTCGACGGAGCGTCGACTCCATATCAATGCATGCATTGACTTCATGATAAAACTGGAAACAAATCTTTCCTTCCTCAGCACAGTCTACTCCACCAAAGGACATTCTGCTTCCTGTTACAGAACAAATTCCCTCTCCTACAAATGTTCCTTCTCCTCCTTCTCCTTCTAAATAGAAAACTACATCTCCACCTCTGCCTCTTCCACCACTTCAACCTCCTTCTCCACCTCCTCTACTACCTTTACCTCCACAAATGCTACCTAGGGAAAGACCAAGAGGACAAATGAAAAGAAGAAGAGAAGCCATCCCTCATTGACAAAAATTCTCCAAAGAAGAAAGGAAAGACTATGCAAAGGAAAAGAAATACAGAAAGGCTATTGAGGAGATAAAAAAGGTTTGAAAGAATGCCTAATATAAATCCTAACAGTCCTGTAAAGGAGTACCATGATCCTGACATGGAAAAGAGGCATGAAGAAATAAGAGAAAGAGAGTTATATGAATTTGAAGCAGCAATGAAAGAGATAGAGGATAAGAGGATTATCTGGATGGAAAAGATCAAGAAGGGGATGACCAAAGAACAGATTCTTGCTGAATCTTCCATCAAACTTCCAAAGAAATTGTTTGATGTTGAAGCATATCGAAAGAAAAATCCTCAGGCAGGGCTTATCCTAGACAAAGGACAAAAGCACAAAAGGGGTGTATGGTGTTCAGAAGATATCTACATTCCCTATACAAAGCCTAAAAAGCCAGTAGGATTAGACAAATGGCATAGTTCACCCTGGAAAGGGAAAGGAAAAGTGTCTGAGATCCCTGAGAAACAAGAATCAGAGAAGAAGAGAAAATATAAGCCCAAGGTTGAGAACAAGGGACCATCTGAGCCCAAATCAACACAAAAGAAACCTCATAACATTACAATTGAAATGATTGATGAAAAGGCAGCAATTATCATTAGCAAGGGCTATTCCATAAATGACACCCTTCCTGATGCTGAAAAGATCCTGGCAAAGCTGCACACATTATCAAAAATGTTCAGGAGCATCCTGATAAAGCCAGGCCCTACATTTTTGAAGCTATTGAAAATTTATCTAAGAAACTTTACTCTGCCTTTGTCAACTTCATATATAACAAGAAGTTCTTAGTTTAAATCTTGTGAAAGATAATTACATGTTACATGATTTCTTTCTCTACTTTCTTTTGAGTACTTAACATATTTCTTTTCTATATAAATGCCTTGCTGTGTTGATTAAAAGATGATACAATTTCTCCCTGAATAGGGTTAAGACAAATAGGGGGAGATTATTGGGGAAATGATTTATCTTAACCCCTAAAAATGAGTAGAATAGAAATTCTAAGAATGAAAAATTAGTCTAAGTAAATATCCGTCGAATAGTATTCGACGCAACGTCGAAGTGTAGTCGATGTTCCTTTCAGAATGAGTCAAAGTAACTCCAAACAGAATTCAACGTAACATATGTCGACGTAACTCTGATTTCTAGTCGACGTATCTAATGAAGTCGACGCACCTTCCATATTCTCCTCTCGACGTCCAGTCAGTCTGAAATCGACGCTTCCGTCGAATAGTAATCGACGTACGTCGATTTCTATGTCAAATTCAAAACACGCCAGATTTCTTTCCTTCTATCTGTAGATCTGAATTTTATGGAATAATATTATTCTTTTCAAGCCATTTTGAATCAGTCTTTCCTTCTAAATGATTCTTGGCTAAAATGATTAAGTTTATTATGGATATTATTTGAAATCAGAATGATCTCTTTCCTTCTACAGAAATATTGATTATGGAATCTTTTCTCTCTTACTATTTCTCTGTCTGCTAATTGATTATTCTCCTATAGTATTCTTTGAATAAACAGAGCTATAAATAAGAGGGAAGTCGACAGAGAAGAAAATGAGAAGTGATCCACTCCATCCATTTGAAAAAGAGGAAAAGCTCCCAAGTGAAAAGTGAGAAAATCTGAGAGAAGTAAAACTGTGCTGCAGCAAACAACAAGCCCTCTTCTTCTCCTTCTTCCGAAGCCATACTGCTGCAATTTCTGAAAGCTCTCATTGCAAAAGAAAAAGGCGTACAATCTTCTTCTCACTATAGAAGAGAGATTTCATTCACTATTTCTTGTGCTTCTAATCTTCTTACTAGGAAGAAGATTCTTTCTTGTTTCAATTACTTCTTCTACTTCTTCTTCTTACTCTTATTTCATTTTCAAATTGTGAAAAAGAGTTTTTAGAATCTCTCATCAAAAAATTCAGTTGTACTGGTTCTAAGAGTCTCCTTATCAAAAGACTCAGGCTGGTTCTAAGAGTCTCCTTATCAAAAGACTTAGTGCAAGATAGTGAATTCCTACCAAGTGGGTAGAAGAGTGGACTACCCAAAGTTTGGGGAACCACTATATTTCTTTGTGTTGTGCTGTGATTTTCTTTTTGCTATTTTTCTTAATTCTTGTTGGTGTGTGGGAAGCTTAACTCTGTGATTATTACATATATATATATATATATATATTTGTTAACTCTGCACAAAGTACTTTTAAATCTCTATTCACCCCCCCTCTAGAGAATTCTAGTGTGGTTAACTGTGCACTTTCAATTGGTATCAGAGGGAGGTTGATCTAAAAAGGGTAACTCCTTGATCAAAAAATCCTACCTCATATATATATATATAGATTTCTAAAAACTATTTTTTCTTACTTCAAGAGGAGAATATGGAAGCGTCGATTTCAGACTGACTGGACGTCGAGAGGAGAATATGGAAGGTGCGTCGACTAAGGTGCGTCGACTTCACTAGATACGTCGACTAGAAATCGGAGTTACGTCGACGTAGGTTACGTTGAATTCTGTTTGGAGTTACTTCGACTCATTCAGAAAGGAACGTCGACTACACTTCGACGTTGCGTCGAATACTATTCGACGCATATTTACTTAGACTAATTTTTCATCCTTAGAATTTCTATTCTACTAATTTTTAGGGGTTAAGATAAATCATTTCCCTGACAACATCTTTGCTTGGAGCACAGTAGATATGCTAGGCATTGACGTTGATGTCACCTGCCATCATTTCAACCTGGTCAAGGGATCTCATCCCATCCAGCAGAACAAAAGGGCTATGTTGGGTATTATGCCTTCAATATGTCTAGATTTGAAGAAGGAACACAAGTACAGATAAGCTAAAGTTATTTTTGATGTTATGTTTAAGTTCATGTTGTGACAGATTGATGGAGACGATGCCCCACCATATGTTTGTGACCAGTTCCTTGATGACATCGGCTCGACGCATTATTTTGATCGCTGTCGCAACACTTCATTTGAAGACTCGGATGGATGATGCCGCAACAACAATCATGGTGTACGCCATCGCCGCGACAACCATTTTGAAGAATGCCATCACCGCACTGTCATGACGAACGCCATCGCCGTTACAACCTTAGTCCGCGGCGCAAGATTAATAATTAATAATTATAATTATTTTATTATAATAATTAATTAAAATATTATCTAGCTTTGTCTTTTATTTTGGACTTTGTTTATGTCCATGTTTTATTTTAATTTTGGACTGAATTTAGCCATGCTCATGTTTGATTTTTGTTGGCTAGCCTATAAAAGGCCATCTTGTATTAGATTTATAATTATTGAATGATAAGAAAATTTCAACCCTAAACTTTTTTTTTTTCCCTCTCTCCTAGCTGCCCCCCTCTCTCTTCCCTCTCCAAAATTTTGCCCCCCTCTCCCTCTCTTCCTTTCATTTTCGTTCTCCTCTACAACTCTTTCTCACATCCCTCTCTCTTTCTCTCTTGCTTGCAACACGAAGGATCTCCTTTCCTTTTTCCTTCAAAGAATTCGGCCAACCTAAAAGCTTCCTCTTTGAAGATTTCATTCAAGGTGCTTGGTGTTAGCTCATGTGGATCTTGGATCCGGCGTGAGGCAAATACGACGAACGAGTTTCTCTCCAAACGACGCATCTTCGGTGGATCCGTTGAAGAACGATTCGGGCGAGTGCATGCTTGAGGATAATCCCATCTCAAGCGGGGTAACGAAATTTCTACTCGTGAGATTTTCCCTCGTGTTAATTTCTTGTGGTGGTAAATTTTGGCGTGATCTTCGAGTCACTTGGATAATCGTGGTTTTCTTCGACTGATTTGTGCGATCTTCTATTTCTTTTAATTTTCGAAGAGGATTGGCGAACCTCGACTTTTTGTTGGGAGAGATCTACCCTTTTTGAATCGTAAATTTTGGTAGATCTCTTTTGGTACAACTCAAGCTCGTTCGGAGCAGGTGGGTCCTTTTAGTCGGGAAGAATATTGGCCTATAGCCATATATTCAACCTTTAGCGGTGTGACAACCTATATGTAGCATCTAATTGATAATCATCGCGTTGCGTGTACGTTGCGAGTAATTTTTGTGTGAGCGTAAATTTTGAGAGCGTTGAGAGGGAACGCGTGCGTATTCGTAGTGATCGTGTCGGAGAGCGTAGCCTGCATTACAGATGCATCAAAGCTACATCACTAGTATCAAGACGATAAAAGTAATGAAAATTCACTAAGTAAAATATCGTCTGAGGACTCAGCAGATGAATCGTTGAGAAAGGAAACATATCGCTGAGACAGTTCCGACGATATCGTCTTGAAGAAGATGTATAGTCTTGAAGGTTGAAGAAAGCATATCGTGGATAAAGCTAAGTTCAAATATCTCGACAATGTCGACTTGAGGAAGAGGTATAGCCTTGAAGATTAAAGACATAACTCATCAAGTCATGAAGAAAGGTTCAGGGAGACAGACATCGTTTTGAAGACCTTATATCATCTAGAAGATCAAGACGATATCGTCTTGAAGAAAGACTATCAACCTGATGAATAAGTCTAAGTCTTATAAAAATAAACATCTCGACGATATCGTTTAGAAGAAACAATATCGTTGAGATATCAAGTAGAGTCTTGAAGAAGAAAGTATGTCGACGATATCGTCGTGAAGAATATCTGTTGTTTACATTGATCAAGATGATACCGTCATGAAGGAATATTATCGCCTTGACAGTTGTAGAGCCGCATTTAATGCGCAGACGTTCTTGGAAATTGGTATTTAGGGAATGTGCATGTTGCCTATCTTGCACACCAATCAAGGAGTAATAAATAATATATTCTCTACATAATATAGCCGTTGCACAGTATTTAATGAAGAATATTATTACTTCTATATTCTGCAAGTTCCAAGATCGACAAGTCATTTATGATGAAATATTATGCCAATTCTATCAATCATTTCAAATGGGCAAATTAATTATGGAATAATCAATAATGGCTTTTATGCAAAATGACAGCAGTATAAAAGAGACATTTTTTTCTTTCAGAACACACAGTTGCTTATGTATTCTCTCTCAAGTTTATTCTCAGACATACTTACAGAAGAGAAAGAAAAGAATTAATAGGAAGAAAACTTCACTGCTGTGTTGTGAAGGTCTACAGAAGATTCTAAAGAAAGGTTCAGTGATTCACAAGATCTCTGAGCTTACTGTTGCAAGAAGAAGAAGACCTGCTATTTCACAGCGTTTATCTTGAAGTCTTTTCTTCTACAACACCAAACTTTTCTGTATTATTCTGTAGGGTTCTTTGTGAACCTGAGCTTGTAGGATCTTGTGATAGATCTGAGATTGGTAGGGTTCTGTGTGAGTCTGAGATTGGTAGGGTTTTTATGAGCCTGAGTTTGGTAGGATCTTGGTGAAGATCTGAGTTATTGTAAGACTTGCAAAGTATGAGTTTGGTAAGGTTATGTGTGAAACTGAGTTGTAAGATCTGTTTATTGAGAAAAGATCTGAGTTGGAGAAGTTGCCTAGTCTAGCTCATTGCTAGATAGGTGGGAGGGACAGTGGAGTACCTCTAGACACATTGTCTTGTAGGGAACCATTATAAATCTTGTGTTTTCTGTGATTGCTCTTGTGTTGTGATAGTTAAATTTTAAAGTAGCGAATAATATTTAAAACACCTAATCACCCCCCTCTAGGTGTAGTTTATAGATAACCCATATCTTTCAATTGGTATTAGAGCTAGGTTGAATTCAAAGACTTAACAACTTAGAACAAGATCTACAAGTTTAGTGGGTTTTGATAAATCAATGGCCGGTGAACATCATAAGGAAATGAGCTCAATGAAGTTGCCCATCTGTACCAAAGAGAACTTCACTATCTAGAAAGAGAGAATCAAGTTGTACATGGAGGCTTCAGACCCTAGAGTCTATTTGGTAGTGGAAGAGGGACCCTATGTTCCCATGAACAACCCTGTGGATCCAACAACAACTCCTACACCTAAGACCTTATCCTAGTTCACCAAGGATGAAGTTGCCTTGGTCACCCTGAAAAAAGGGCTAAGAACATCATTGTAAATGCAATTGATGATTCAACATTTCAGAATCTTATTCATTGCAAAACAACAAAGGAAATGTGGGATTCTTTGGTTGTTTACCTGGAAGGAACTGAAGAGGTCAGGGATGATAGAAAATCCCTTCTAAATCAGGAATATGAATCCTTCAGGCAAGACAAGAAGGATGACATAGCTGCCTCATATGAGAAGTTTTTCAGGATTGTCAATGGGCTCAGATCCTATGAAAGAGAGTTCACTAACTATGAGCTTAATGACAAATTCCTGAGATCTCTGAACAAAGAATGGGACATGAAGCTGTGTGCAGTAAAGGAAGTTAGCAATCTGGGAGAAATGGAGCCTAGACAACTATATGATAAGCTCCTATCATATGAACTGCAGCTGAATACTAGAAAGGCTGAGGAGGAAAACTCCAAGGCTTACAATAGAGAAAAGGCAGTTCCCTTTAAAGCCGAAACTTCCAGAAAGCACAAGGCAGTGGAGCCTGCCAATGTCTCAGAGGAAGAGACCTCAAGTAACTCCAACTCAGAACTCTCTGATGAAGATCTCTCACTGTTCACCAAGCTGTTTAAGAAATTGCTGAGAAACAAAAGAAGTGGGAACAGAAGATATGAAGCTTTACCCTCTATCTCCAGGAGAGAAGACAAGTCTGGGAGGAAACACAGATCAGACAGGTATGACTCCAAATCTAGTAAACATACTTCTTCTAACATTGTTTGTAACAGCTGCAAAAAGTCTGGATATGTCATTGCTGAATGTCCATTCAAGAGACAAGAGAAGACTAAAGAAAGAAAGCACTAGAAGAACAGGAAGTCAGAGAATAGCTTTGTGGTAAAGAAAGTGAAAACACTCAGTCACAGTGACACTGAATGCTCTTCATCAGAATCAGACAGCCATATAGCAGCCATGGCCTTCTCAGATGAAGAATGTTGTGATGAAATTCATCACAAACAGGTAATTCCTAAATCCTCTCCCACCATATCTGACACAGATTCAGATGCTAGCTCCTCTTCAGCAGTAAGAGAAGTTGACACTGACTATATTGAGAAATTTGGTGCCTTGCTTAATGCTCTTAAGAAAGCAAAAGCTCTCTGTAAAGCACAAGCTGCAAAGATCATCTCCTTGAGTGGCAAGAGAGATGAACTGCTTGAGAAAGTAACTGAGCTGGCTCAAGATAAGACCAAATTATCAATCTCTCCACTGAGCACTAGCACTTTGACTGAAGTTATTAAGCATAAGAACATTAGAATCAATGAGCTGGAGGATAAACTCTTAAAGGAAAAGAAAATTGTGGCAAGATATTCCAAGCCACAAATAGTTCTTCCCTTGATTGATAGTTTTCATAAACAAATAAGCAAGGTTTGGGCTACTCTCAAGGTGAAAACAATGGGAAATCTATGCAAGGAAAGACAATCTTTAGAAAAGTGATCATACCCACAAATTCATATGATCACAATAGCATCTATAGATGCAAAGAAAGCTAGAAGATAGACAGTGGTCTTAAGATTCCTTCTACCTGGCTAAGCAAGATACAAACTTTCCTTGGGAAGAGTGCACTATCTGCACCCTAAAAGAATCCTCCAGTGAAGGCTCTTAGAAATAGTCATGTTGGGGAAACCCTTCATCCTCCACGAAGGGAAGGCTGGTTGTCAAGCAATAGCCTAACCTAGTCAAACCAAACACTACAAGAAAATCTAGATACAATAGATTTGAATATTGGTGTTGTGGTAAAGTAGGGCATTTTGCCCTAGATTGTTGGTTCGACCCAACTGTCCAGAATCATTCCACATGAAAACTAGAAAGCAGGCTGCTAAATCATTATCTAACAAGCACCTAGGACCCAAGAAAGATTGGGTTCTTAAGGAAGTGAAGCTATCTTGCAGGTATGTCCAAAAATCACCAAGACTCCTGTGTGGTACTTGGACAGTGGATGTTCTAGGCATATGAGTGGAACAAGAAGACTATTGAAGGAGTTTACACCTGTAGAAGATGGACCCAAAGTTAAATTTGGAGGATCTGACAGAGGTGTAGTCAAGGGCTATGGTAAGATCACAAATGGTAGTATAACTATCACAAGAGTAACTTATGTTGAAGGGTTACAACATAACATTATAAGCCTAAGTCAACTATGTGACTTGGGATATGTTATTTCTTTCCACAAGGATAAGTGCCTGATCAAGGATTCTGAGAATGAATCCATCCTAACAGGCACTAGCAGTGGCAATATTTATTGTTTAAATTCATTTGCATTAGAAAGAATGAGCATGTATGTCTTGTAGCAAATGATGGAATGTCTGAGTGTAAAGTGGCCTAAGAGACTATCCCACATTAACTACAAGTCTCTCAAGATATTAATGACAAAAAACTTGGTAAGGGATGGTCCTAAGTTGAATTGCTTAGAGATGAGTCCTTGTCATACATGCCAAATGGGCAAGAAAACAAGAACGTCATTCAAAAGCATAGAGGAAAAAGAATCCACTAGGTGCTTATACCTACTGCACATGGACTTATTTGGTGCTATGACAGTGAACAGCTTAGGAGGAGTGACTTATACACTAGTTATTGCTGATGATCACTCTAGATTTGTCTGGGTATTCTTTTTAAAACACAAGTCTGATACCCTAAGTACATTCAAGAATATTGTTAAACAAATTCAGAATGAAATAAACAATTCTATGGTCAAAATCAGAAGTGATCATGAAACTGAATTTTTGTCTGGCTCAATGATCAAATTTTGTGAAGAAGAAGGTATCTTACAAGAGTTTTCTTCTCCCAGAACTCCCCAACAGAATGGGGTGGCTGAGAAGAAAAATAGAACACTTATTGAAGCTGGTAGGACCATGCTAAGTGACTCCTCACTCCCAGAATACCTTTGGGATGAGGCAGTCAACACTGCATGTCATGTGCAAAATAGAGCACTCATCAATAAGAATCGTAATAAGACTCCTTATGAGCTGATTAAGGGTAAGAAGCCAACAGTAGCTTACTTCAAAATCTTTGGAAGTAAATGCTATGTGCTGAAAAATAATAAGCACCACATTACCAAATTTTTGAAAAGAGCTATGAAGGTGTCCTTGTAGGATATTACAAGCATAACAAAGCCTACAGAGTCTTCAATAAAAATGCTCTTACAATTGAGGAATATGTACATATTATTTTTGATGAGATCAGCATGCTGCATAATCCTTCTTCTAGTTCATCCAGTGCATGAATTTAAGAAAGATTAGAGACCCTCAAAATCAAAGATGAAGAAGCAATTGAGAAGAATGAGCCTTCCACACTGGAATCTATTCTAGAAACAGTAGAAGAGTTTACTGAAGAACCAACTCTCCAAAATGAGAATCATGAAGCGGGAGCTGAAGAAGTTAATGAAATAGGAGAACCATCAAGAGTGATGCCTTCAACTATGAGACATCTTAGAAGTCATCCAGCAAATCAGATAATTTGTGAGCTCACTCATGGAGTTAGAACTAGAAGAAATGCTCTAAATGAGAACTTGCACCTCAGTTTTCTATCATAACTTGAGCCCATGAAATTTGAGGAGGCCAACAAATACCAATTCTGGGTTATTGCTATGCAAGAAGAGTTCAATCAATTAAGAAGATGCAAAGTATGGAAGCTTGTCCCAAGGCCACATGGGCACAATATTATTGGGACATAGTGGGTCTACAAAAACAAGATGGATGAAGCTGGTGTGATTATAAAGAATAAGGCAAGGCTGGTAGCTCAAGGATACATGCAGGAGGAAGGCATAGATTTTGATCAGACATTTGCACCTGTTGCTAGATTGTGTTGGTTCTAATGGCTCCCTTAGAGGGGGGGGGGGGGGGGTGAATAAGGGGTTTACAAATTTTTATCTAGACTGACAGATTTTATAGAAAACTAGAACTTTTTGGTTCTGGTGCTAACGCCGGGCGTTAAGAGTTAACGCTGGGAGTTAGATTTCCATACAACAATTTTCACAGAAATATACCAAAGTGATTTTACTTGAGAAATCTTAAATGAAATACACTTCAAGATAATCAGAGATAATAAAAATGAATATTATATATTTCAAAAAGATGATTATAAACATAAAATTTCAATAATGCTTGAAATTAAGGTGATAAAATAAAATTCACTTTTTTGTTCCTTCACTGGTCCTTCTCCCAAGGACCGGTTGGATATAGCCTATCTATCCCCAGATAAGTCCTTTAGCCACCCCTAGATCTACCCTAGACCTAGTCGCCACGCACAAGGTGGCAAATTTCCCCTAAACAGAACCCGACCTAGTCGCCACAAACAAGGCAGAGAATTCACTACTGTTATAAGAATATATTAAAAGATAAAGTTAAAATAAGAACAAAAGACTCCATAGATTGAAGAGCACTGAAGGAGATGTTGAAGACACGCAATGACCATCAGCGGAGTTGCAGCGAGCGTCCTTCTTCAAATTTGCTGTTGGAAATCTCCTTCTCACTTTTGTTCCTCAATGGTGGTGTTGGGAGTACTCTCTGAATTCGGGGATGAAAAACTCTCTCAGAAGTTTGGAATGTGTAACCTCTGACCAAAACAAAATCAGCTCGTTAAATAGGCACCGGAGCTAACGCATGGCGTTAAGAAGTTAACGCCAGCGTTAGTTATCATGTATAACAACTGCTGAAATCATGCAACCATCGAGAATGTGGCAGTTTGTGGACTCAACGCGTGCGTTAAGTGTCAACTATTTTTCATCTCGACGTCAAGATCCATTGAGAAGTCATCCCTTTTCGACGAATGTTAACGCCGAATGTTAACTTCTAACGCTGGGCGTTAGCTCACTTTTCATAGAATCTTCATCAATCAGCATCCTGTTCATAGGGTTATTTAACTATAGTACCTACACACTATAAACACAAGCAAGATCAAATACATTGTGTGATTTGTTATTCTCAAACTAAGAGATGTGGAACACAAGCTCCAACAATCTCTCCCTTTTGATAATAACAAACCCACTAATAAGAAATAAAACATAATTAGAGTAGTGTTTATAGTATATATTAAGCGTGATAATAATGCATACTCCCTATGTAGATACTCCCCCTACATGAATGCATTTTCTAATGTTACTCCCCTACATATTAGATTTCGTTATTTCTTCAATTTATTAATATTTATTCTCCCCCTTTTGTTTTAATCAAAAGGGGGGGGGGGGGGGATAAAGTAATAGCAATATGAAACAATATGCATTAAATAGAGATAATAGCAACTTTATTATAAATAGTGATCACAACGAAAGCAATTTGTAACATCTTTTAGAAATTGTAAGTACAAAATGTAATAAGCGTTTCAAATCAAATAATTAGATGTTTTGAATGTTAGAAATAGAAGTTGCAAGTTTATTTGTAATTTGTAACAAAAAGTAGCAAGCAAAATTATAAAATATCAAATAAAGATATGTTTACAATGTAAATAAATTTGCATTTCAAGTGTACATAAACATTATAAAGATCATGCGTTGCTATCTAGTGCATTTACTCATGATTGTAGAGAATAGTATAGAAAGCTTTAAGTCCAATTCTCATGAGTGGAAGTATTATAAATGGTAATGATGTGTTCAATAAAGGTTTTTCGTCAAAGTATACAAGTGTATAAATCAAACCACATGATTGTATGTAATTTTAAGAACATAACTTGAATTGAACATAAATAACTTTACTTCCACAAATTTAATGCATATAAGGATTTTCATTTCTAAGAGAAGTGGTCAAAATTTTGTTTGCACAAGACGCTTTACAATTTTTGACGGAGTTTTCCTTGTCATATATTTTTTACTTGATTTTGATTTTTGTGACCAAGGACTCTGAATTCACTTATTTTTGCAAACATATAAATTTATATTCTTAATACCATATTTCTCTAATCACAAGTGTACGAAGAACAAAGAATTCAAGAAAGAATTCAATGTTGTGTAGGTAAACTATTTATGAGATTTAAAATAAGTTCTTATTGGGACCATTGTCCACAATGTCTTAGATTTGGAGAAGTCCATTCCTAAGTCAAAGATATACCTCAGAATGTATTTGATATACTTTCTAGAACCATTGTGCAGAACATCAGGTCAAGCAAAGTGCTCAAGGAATTCATCCATGTTCACAAGCATCGAGACACCACACATCGCTCGACGCCTGTGACCCAGAAGCATCGACCCATGTCTGCTGCTCAAAAAGACAAGGTCGCCGATGAAGATCTGAGACCAAGTTTGGAAGCGTCGAGCCAAGGAATATCGCTCGACACCGTGGAATAAGAAGTGTCGTCTTCAATTAGATCAACGCTAGCAAAAAGAGTCGAGATATGAAGGCAAGATTAAAACCGTCGAGACACTACACATCGCTCGACACCTTATTGAAAAATCATCGACATAGATACACAATGCTCAACGCCTTTTTCTGAGAAGCTCTGAACTGAGAAATGCATAACAGTTCATCTACAGCTAGCTGAGCCTTTGTTTATTCTGAAGTCATTAAAGACCGTTGAAGACTTAACGTCATGCTGACGTGGAGGAGCATAACAGATGTTGCTGATGGCGGGCTATAAATAGAAGGCATGTCCTATGGGTTTATAAGTTGATCATTCCTATTTTTGAAAGCAATCATCTTCTCCGTCGTTTTGAAGGAAAGTCTGAGAAAGAATTTGAAGAAGTCATCTCCTCTTTCAGAACTGTTCTAACTTGAAGAATTATTTCAGCAATTTGGTGCTGATACTTCTTTCAGAAAAGAGAAGATTAAGAAGGAAGAATCTTTCTTCCTAAAAAGAAGAACAGTCATCACAGCCTGAAAAATCAAGAAGACCAAATTGCTGCTGCTGATCTGTTGAAGATTTCTGTCTGATCATTCAGACAGATCAAGAAGATTCAACACTTTGAAGAATCCGAGTCTAAGTATTGTAACTATCTTTATCAATCCCTGTAGGGTCTGAGTTGTCAGATCTGAGTTTAGGATCTTTCAAGGATCTGAGTTGTAAGATCAGGTGTGATCTGAGTTGTAAGATTCAGGGGTGAATCTGAGCTGTAAGCCTATAATTATAAAGGCTGAGGTAGGATCTGTGGAGATCTGAGTTGGTAGGATCTGTTGAGATCTGAGTTGGTAGGATCTGTGAGATCTGAGTTGGTAAGATATGCTGAGATCTGAGAGAGTAAGATCTGTTAAGATCCGAGTCTATATGATCTATTATGATCTGAGCTGTAAGACCTATTTGTGGTCTGAGATCTGGAGAAGATATAAACCCTATCTAGCACACTGCTAGAGGGGAGAAGGGGGAAAGTGGATTACCCAAAATAAGGGGAACCACTATAAAATTCTGTGTGTTTTGGTTTGTGTTCATTTTCTTGAAAGTTCTGATCATTCTTTTAGGTTATAATCAAGAACTGCAAATAGTTTTTTAAAATAACCTATTCACCCCCCCCCCCCCCCTCTAGGTGATTAGCTACCCTTAATTAAAGTCTTTCAAGTGGTATCAGAGGTAGGTTGTTCAAGAAAAGGTTTAACAGCCTGAACAAGATTTTCTAAGGGTAGATTTGTTAAGTCGTGATGGCTAATAGTGAAGGAAATAAGGAATTCACATCTATGAAGCTACCAATCTGCAGAAAAGAAAACTTTTGGGATTTGGAAGGAAATGGTCAGATTATTCATGGAAGCCTCTGACCCTAAGATATATATAACTATACTAGAGGGACCTTTTGTTCCTATGAAGGATTCATTTACAGATGGAAGTATCAAGACTCCTAAAACATATTCTGAGATGACCAAAGATGAAGTGATTCTGGCCTCCATGGACAAGAGAGCTCAGAATATCATTGTGAGTGCTATTGAGGATTCAACCTTCCAAAACTTAGTTCATTGCAAAACTGCCAAAGAAATGTGGGAATCTCTCATTGTCTATATGGAAGGGACTAAGGAAGTCAGAGATGACATGAAGTCTCTTCTAAATCAGCAATATGAGGCTTTCAGACAAGACAAGAAAGATTCAATAACAATCTGCTATGAGAAATTCTTCAAAATTGTAAATGGTCTGAAAACCTATGGAAGAACTTTTACAGATTATGAGCTGAATGATAAATTCTTAAGATCTCTGAACAAAGAATGGGATATCAAGATCTGTTCCATCAGGGAAATGAGAAATCTGGGAAATATTCAGCCACATAATCTATATGGAAAACTTTTGTCCCATGAACTTCACCTGAATACCAGAAAAGCTGAGGAAGGACACAGCAGGGAAAATCCTATTGCTCTGAAGGCAGAAAGTTCCAAGAAAAGCAAAGAAAGAATGTCATTATCCCCCAGGATACCATTTGAATCAGAAGAATCAGAGACCAGTAATTCTGACTCTGAAATATCAGATGGTGAACTAGCACTCTTCACCAAACAGCTGAAAAGGATGCTCAGAAGAAAACAACACTGGAAAACTAGACCCTCTCAGTCATCCAGATCTAAGAAGCACTCCAATTCTTCAGAGGGATTCAAACAAGATTCCAAGAAGGTCAGGTATAACTCTAAACACAATAAATCTAATTCAGAAGAAATTGTGTGCTTTGGATGCAGGAAATCAGGACACATGATTGCTGATTGTCCTTCAAAGAGAAAGAACAACAAGAAGTCTGATGGAAGGAGGCACAAATCTGACAAGATACATGAGAGGAGTCTAATAGCCAAGAAAGGCAAAGTCACGCTCAGTGACAGTGAATCCCAATCATCTAACTCAGATAGTGAAGAGGCACTCATAGCTCTGGTGGCTGTCAATGAAAGTGAAGACTTTCTGAATCATAGACCTATGATAAGAGCCCCACTATCAAGGTCTGATAGTGAAGAGGATGAAGAAGAAAATACAGGACTCATAACACTCAGTGATGAAGAGGATCAGGAGACAATTTCTTATGTGAAGGTACTTGATAAAACTCCTTTATCTGATTCTGAACCTAAAATTATTTCTAAACCTGAGATAAATTCATTTTTTTCTGATGAGAATGACTCAAAATCTAACTTTCATGAAGATGAAATGATTGAGAAATATGAGACACTTCTTAAAGCCCTTAAAAAGAGCAAAATGCATAACAAAAAGCTACAAAAAGAAATATCTGAATTAAAGCAAACTAACTCCCAAAACTCTGAGGCAGCTGAGAGGCTGAATCAGGTAAGCAAGGAGCTTAGCAAATTAAAAGTCATGTCTATTATTCACATTCAGACTTTATGCACTAAGGAGAAATTAATAAAAGAACTTGAGGCAAAACTCTAGCAGAAAGGAAGCTTGTGGCAAAGTTCTCAAAACCACAAACTATCCTTCCCATAATAGACACATTTTCTGCACAATACAGATCTGGCATAGGATACAATGGAAAGGCAGAAAGTAAATCTAAAAATAATGACAAGGCACTTATGCAACCTATAACATTCAACAAAGCTATGCTTATCACAAATGAGCATGATCAAAAAGTTGTGCATAAGTTCTGTAAGGGTGAGTGTTCTAATAGCAAAGATGACTCAATTCAACCAAGTAACAATGATGCCAAATCTCTATGCAAAGAAAATGTATTAACTCATCATAACTCCTTTGTATTTAAAGCAAACACCAAATTCAAAAGAGAGGAACTAAGACCAGTAGTGAAAACCACTGCTGTCAAGGAAACTAAACCAATAAATTTCACTGAAACAATTTATAAAGCTCCTTTGAAAAAGTCAATTAAACAAAATGTGAGTCAACCTAAAGAAGTGAGAAGACCTCCAAGGAGATATAACAGATATGAATGTTGGTGCTGTGGAAAGGTTGGACATTTTGCTCTTGACTGTTGGTTCAATCCAACTGTTCCAAGGTTCAACTCTGGGAGACCAGTACTCAGACATATGGCAACTCTCACAGCACCAAGCATTATACAACAACTAAATATTCCAGCTCATACTAACAAGGTTCTAGGACCCAACTTAGTGTGGGTTCCTAAGAAAAGGTAATTTCTTCTTGCAGGAATGTCCAAAGACCAATCAACTTCTCATCTGGTACTTGGATAGTGGGTGCTCTATGCACATGACAGGAATAAAAAATCTGCTGAATGATTACACTCCTGTGAAGAATGGACCAAAGGTTATCTTTGGAGGGTCTGAAAAAGGTAAAACTAAAGGTTATGGTAAAATCACAAATGGAATTGTCACCATCACCAAAGTTGCTCATGTTGATGGATTGCAACACAATTTCATCAGCATAAGTCAATTGTGTGATATTGGGTATGACATTTCATTCCACAAGGATGAGTGCCTGATTAAGAAAGAGAATGAAATAATTCTCTCAGGCACTAGGAGTGGCAACATTTACTGCTTAAACTTTATATGTTCTAATCAAGTAAATTCCATTTGCTTAGTAGCAGAGAATAAAGTCTCTAGTAGTGTACAATGGCATAAAAGGTTAGCCCACATAAACTATAAGACTATAAATAAGCTAATTTCAAAAGACCTAGTGAGAGCTGGGCCTAAGTGGAAGTGTGTGCAGGAGGGTCCCTGCCATGCTTGTCAAATGGGTAAGCAGATCAAGTCATCCTTCAAACCAATTGGTGAGAAGGATTCCATTAGATGTCTATACCTACTTCACTTGGATCTATTTGGACCATTGTCAATCCATAGCCTAGGAGGAAAGATTTACACTCTTATAATTATTGATGATTATTCCAGATTCACATGGGTATTCTTCCTTAAACACAAGTCAGATACTCTAGAAATATTTACCAGCTTTGTTAGGCAAATCAAAAATAAAATAGGAAATCCTGTAGTCAAAATTAGAAGTGATCATGGGACTGAATTTCAGTCAGGTGCAATGACCAAATTTTGTGAAAATCTAGGCATCTCACAAGAGTTCTCATCCCCTAGAACTCCCCAACAAAATGGGGTTGCTGAGAGAAGAAATAGAACTCTCATTGAAGCTAGTAGGAGTATGCTAAGTGACTCCTCTCTTCCTGAGTATTTCTAGGCTGAAGCTGTAAACACAGCATGCCATGTGCAGAATAGGGCTCTTATCAACAAAAGACTGAATAAGACCCCTTATGAGTTGTTGAAAGGTAGAAAACCCACTTTAGCCTATTTCAAAATATTTGGTAGTAAATGCATTGTATTAAATAATGGAAAGCACCATCTCACTAAATTTGCTGAAAAAGCACATGAGGGAATTTTTGTTGGCTATAGCTCTCAAAGTAGAGCCAATAGAATTTTCAACAAAAGGTCAACAAAGATAGAAGAATCTATACATGTTGTATTTGATGAAACCAGCTTTATTTATAAGGATCTGGGAAGTTTATCTAGTAGTGCAGGTTCTACACAGAAATTGAAGGAGATGAATATCAATGAACATCACATTGAGAATAATGAAGAAACTAATGAGACTGTAATTGTGACTAGAGAGGATGAATCTCAAGTAGAAGACAATTAAGAAGAACCTATTGCTGTTGAAGAACCACAACATCCAGAACCTCTAGAACAGCCAACTCAAACAGATGCACCAGAATCACAAAGGGAAAATGAGAGGTGGAGGAATGCAACCAAACATTTGAAGGATCATCCCAAAGAACAGATTATAGGAAATCTAAATGAAGGTGTGCAAACTAGAAGAGGAAACTCAATACATGAGGCCTTGCATCACAGCTTTCTATCCAAAATAGAGCCTAAGAAGTTTGATGAAGCCAATAAGGACACTTCATGGATATTAGCTATGCAAGAAGAGCTAAATCAATTTGAAAGATGCAAGGTCTGGATATTGGTTCCAAGACCAAAGAAACACAAAGTCATAGGGACCAAATGGGTATTTAGGAATAAGCTGGATGAAAATGGTGTGATTATCAAAAACAAAGCAAGGTTGGTTGCCCAAGGATATAGACAGGAGGAAGGCATAGATTTTGATCAAGTGTTTGCTCCTGTGGCAAGATTGGAGGCAATTAGACTATTCCTGGCATTTGCAGCACATACTGGATTCATAGTTTATCAAATGGATGTAAAGTCAGCATTTCTTAATGGAACTATATTGGAGGAAGTATATGTAGAACAACCCCCAGGTTTTATTGACTCTACTCATCCAAATCATGTCTATCTTTTATTAAAAGCTTTGTATGGCATGAAACAGGCACCTAAAGCCTAGTATGAGACATTATCTAGATTTCTCATTGAGAACAAATTCACAAGGGGAAAGATAGACAAGACATTGTTTCTTATGGTAGTTAAAGGTCAAATTATTCTAGTACAAATATATGTAGATGATATAATTTTTGGCTCAACTGATAATAACCTTTGCAAAAGGTTTGCAAGCCTTATGCAGGGGAAATTTGAAATGAGCAGCATGGGTGAGCTCAAATACTTCTTAGGACTCCAAGTGAAACAGTCTGAGGAAGGAATCTTCATTTCTCAGACCAAGTACACCAAAGAGATTATCAAGAAGTTTGGAATGGAAAATTCCACTGTCATGAAAACACCAATGGCAGCCAATGTGTCACTGGACAAGGATGACAAAGGGAAACCTATTGATGAAACCTTGTACAGAGGCATCATTGGATCATTGCTCTACCTAACTGCTAGCAGGCCAGACATTATGTTATCAACATGTGTGTGTGCTTGGTATTAAGTGAACCCTAAAGAATCTCACTACACTGCTGTCAAAAGAATCCTGAGATATTTGAAGGGTACTCTTAATCTTGGCCTTTGGTATCCTAGAAGCAATGACTTTGAACTAACTGGTTTTTCAGATGCTGACTTTGCAGGATGCAAGGAGGACAGAAAAAGTACATCAGGCACAAGTCAATTCCTTGGCAAAAGACTAATATCTTGGAGTAGCAGGAAGCAAACCAGTGTAGCTATCTCTACAGCAGAATCTGAGTACATCTCAGCTGGAAACTGCTGTGCTCGGCTACTATGGATTCAACACCAACTCCAAGACTATAAAGTCCAGCTAAGTAAATCTCCTTTATATTGTGATTCAACTAGTGCTATTTCTATAGCTAATAATCCTGTATCACATAGCAGAACTAAGCACATAGAAATTAGATATCACTTCATTAGAGAACATGTAGAAAATGGACATATCATAATTGAATATGTCCCCACCGACAAACAAGTTGCTGATATATTCACTAAACCCTTGGATGAAACAAAATTCAATAACTTCAAAATTGAATTAGGAATGCTAAAAATGGAATAAAGTTGTCTTGAAATTAAATAAAATAGAGCTAAAATAAATGACAATTCTCAAATAAGTATAGAAAGTGAAATAAATCAATGAAAATAATAATCAAGTCCTAAAAGGTGAGTCGAGAAGATACCTGGCGTCGAGAGGATACCTGGCGTCGAGCGAGGATAAATGGCGTCGAGCTATCTCAACGCTTGTGCAAACATAGCTAGGCCGTCTCGACAGGGTAAATTTGAACCATTTGACCAATCTTGTTAAACAAGTCCGGCGCGCGGCTATTCATCTTCTTGAATTAGAAATTCTATAAATAGGGAAGACACTTCGATTAGTATATATGCCCTAGATTTCTCAATTCGAAATTATCTGCCCTAGAAAATTTCTCCATCAATTCTTTCACTCCACAATCAACACCCATGATGAGTCCCTATTATATATATATTTTCGGCTTTTTCTTGGTTTACACGCCAATCTTCTGGTTTGCTCACTTCTGAGTGTAGGGTATACTCTAAACCTCTCCTTCCATGTTTTTAGTTTACGATCACATTTCTTTATATAGTTTCATGTAAGTCTGGGGGAGAGTGAATTCATGTCATTACCTACTGTGCACCAATCACATTATATTAGGAGCATGCTAGAAGATTGATTATATCATTTTAATTTATCTTTGTCATGTGCACCACAATACCCACTTGAGTGCGCGCTTATTTGTCGATGCGCCTTGGGTAAAATTTATTTTTTGTGTGTGACTGGAAGATCATGATGCTGGCATAGGATTGAGTGGCGGAGTAACATGTTGACTCTTATTGTGCTCCTAGTCGAGTGCTCGCGTCTCGTTTTGAAATTCTTGTAGAATTAGCTTTTTCTAATGCTTTAGTTTTATAATTTTCTACTTGTGTGAGTGTTGTTTATTCTACTCGAAATTCATGCTTTTTATTGTAGTACATAGTATGCCTGTTTTTGTGTGCAATTGCGCACTTTGTTGTTGGGGGTAAGCACTGCGTGCTCCCCATTGTATCCTCTTTATCTCTATGCTGCTGGTAGTACTTTCCCAGCTTGTGTCTCTTGTATGTAGGTGACCTGATTGTCCCGTTCTCCCCAAAGTAATTTCTGTGCATATCGCACGGTCGTGCGTTTCCTTGACGCATGGTCGGTGGAGGTCGTGCGTTTGTGTCTGGGCAGAAAACGAAGCGTCAGAGTTTACTCGTGCGTTTTGACGCACGGGCAGATTTGCCCGTGCGAGAGTAAAACGCACGGTCGACCGGTGTCTTGATGATTTCAGAGCATCGGAATTTACCCGTGCGTTTGAATGCACGGGCGGTGTGGGTCGTGCGTGAGCAAAATGCACGGGCGCTGGCCCTCTTCCCTTGCACGCCTGCTGAGCTTAAGTATCGCACGGTCCACGCACGGTCATGCGTTCGACCGTGCGTGACCAAATTTCTAACATTTTCCTATAAAAGCTGCAGATTCGACCTAAGACGAGAGAGTTCCGTACGCATTGTACAGCTGCGCCGATTTCGCCATCTCCACTAGGGTTTCATCCCTTTGGCCTCCTCCTTCATCCTAGAGCTTCAAGGGAGATCTAGCCACCATTTCCTTCAAGCAAGAGGAAGTTTGCAACCTCCACCAGATCGTGAGACGAAGAAGACGGGTCCATTGGAGAGTAGTGACAGCTCTCTCTACCCCGGACGCAGTTGCTGACCGAGCTTGGATGCGGACTAACAACCCTACGATTCCAACCGTGAATCTCCAACGAGCCTTCGGATTCGGTCGATTTCTTGCCTTGTTCTTCTCTTATTGAAGTGTATATGTGTATATCTTTGTATTTTGATGAAGTAGAGCACTTAAACTAGTTTGTATTTATATATATTTCATGTCTATGTGAAATGCTTTGTGGTTTATGTTGCTTGAGGCGCGCCCCATTCCATCCTCCATCCCGCCATCACGTTCGTCGCCGCACTAGCAATTGCTAGTGGCGTGCTTGTCGAAGAGGTGCTTACGACCCTCACTCCGCTTGCCTACTCGTCTATCCTCCCTTGCGATGCAGTGCGCTCAAGGCCTGCCTAGTCTCCATCCCGCCAAGCGAAGCATTGCATAGCGGCATTGCATAGGAGTAGTGTAATATTTTCTCTTTATTTTCCACAAACCAAATCCCCCGTTCCGCATCCATCCGACGTAAAGGACTTCAATCTCAAGTCCTTCCTCGAACGTTAACTCCACCTTACTGTGTTCTTTGAGAGATTCGATACTCGGGGATTACTCCTCGTTTTATATTACTTGAACGATCGGTACACTGCCGTTTCGTGCCGCAGTCTTACTACCGCCTTTAGTGGTGTGCTAAGATTTGCGCATCAAGTTTTTGGCGCCGTTGCCGGGGAACACAGTCGTGTGAGTTTTCTGGCGAGGGAGAATCTGAGATTTAAGCCCTTTTCATTTGTAAATTGCATCTTTTATTTTATTTCAATTCTTCTTATTTTATTTTCCTGTTTTTATTAGGTTGCTTAGTAATTTATTGTTAGGTGTAGTATTTTGCACAATAGTGTTTTCTGTTTGAATCATTTTATCTTCACACCATGTGGTCATCATTTAATATTCGTTGCCATTTTTGTGGAGATATCTCTCATGCTAGTGATAGATGTCCCAAGGGAGATAGTAGCCCTAGCACTCCCAGCCCTGCATATGGAGCACCGACTTCGTCTGGTACTCCATATGGTGCGCGGAAGTCTTATGGCTATTCTGCCATGCCTTTACCGTCAATCTTCTTTTCGGCTTCAGCACCTGCTGTGCCAAAGAAGCCTGTAAGGCAGTGCTTGTTTTGTCAGAGCATAGATCATGCTTTGAAGGATTATGCTGATTATCTTCGCCAATTGGTTGAGGATGACGAGCCGGATATCCGGATCGTCCCGACTCCTACTTCTGGCAGCACACCTTCAACATCTGGTTATGTGGCCATATTACCTTCATCTTATGAAGGGTATGATGTGGACACGGTCACCAGATGTGCGGCTGATCTGGGCACTGACATGACCGAGCCCATCCCCCTTGTACATCCATTGCCTAGCGTAGATTTGATTCTTTGTGAGGAACCAGTGCTTGACTTTTATCCAAGCACTACACCTCCCCCTATTGTGCATACTACTATACTCGTCTCTAACGACATTGTTGAGGATATGTCGCACGATGAGGCTGGCGATCTAAGTGTGCCTGCTCCTATGGAGGAGGACAACCTTCTAGGTGAAGAGGAGCTTTCCTCAGCACTGGTGGAGGAAGTCCAAATCCTTAGCTTGGACACTGTCGATCCCGCCGAATCTTGTGGCATTGATGACAATGCCAATATTATTTTACTTTCCCAACCTGATGGGAGTAAGTCCGGGACCACTCCCCCGCCTGATTTTTATTTATGTTCTTCTTCTCTTTTATTTCTTGACCCCCCCTTCTGCTATATCTGAGCCTGTACAGGTTGAGTCTCCACAGGTACATCAGGAGGACTTGGAGCTTCCAGCTCAGGTCAATGATGATAGCATCCTCATGTGCGAGGAGGTTGATCCCTCCTCCAATGAGGAAGCTCCACCATTGATCTCTTTCTCCTGCTACCTTCCTGGAGATGACACCTTGCTAGGCAAGGATTTATTTTGTGGTGAGATGAGTGAGGACCAGGCCTCCTCCTCTTCTTACTTCCTATTCCCGCTACCTGTGTTCAGCAGGTATCGTTATTTAGGTAGGGGAATAATTGTTTTATCGTCGTATCGGTACCCGCTACCGACACCCATATTAGAACACCTGCCAGTTCACTTTTCTTTTCATAGGCCCATTAGCTAAAACTGTACAAAAGCTGAATAAGTCATGCTGGGAGGACAATAACCCCTGTAGTTATCTTAATTTTTCTTGTCTTTTAATTTATCCCCTGCAAAAACTAGCTTATTTTGTGCTATTTTAGTTTTCGTGTGTGGAGACCACCATTTGCAGGTATTTTCTATTTGTGAAGGCGGTGGTCGTGATTCTTCGTAGAGCTTCACTACAAGCTTCCAGAATGCTTACTTGCTGAGCATTGGGTACCCTCGTCCCCTAAAACTTTGTTTTAGAATATCTTAATACATAGTTTAAGTTTGGGGGAGACCTGTTTGTGTACCCACTCATGTGCACAGTTATTTAGCATGCTAAAAGCTTCTTTATCTAAGAATCATTTTGTTCATTTTGTCTGCACACTTAGAACCCACTTGAGCATGTACTTTACCTTTAGCGCGTCACGAGTATAACTCATCCCTTTGTGCATATGAGAAAATGTTTGTGCTAGCTTTTAAATTATGTAGTGGAATAAAATGTTGGCTCCGGTGTTTCTAGTCAAGTACTCATGCAAGTATAGTAATTCATGTAGATTAAATTTCTCCTTATACTATTAGCTTTATGCATTTTTATTAGTATAAATATTGTTTACTATACTCAAATGATGAATCCGGTGTGAATCAAACGGTAGCGTAGGGATGTGTGTAGACGTTTGCTAGATTCGTATTGCTCGAGTCGGGAGAAAGGAGAATCTTTCTCGGTGGCTAGAACTTGCCCCAAGCGATTCTCGAAGCATTGACATAAGATAGTTTGAGTGCGTGAGAATGATGTAGTCCATCATTTTGGCCAGGTTGAGCTTTGTGTACCATTCCTATCATTTATTCCTTGCTAGCCCATTTTGTGCCTACCCCTTCATTTGATTCAGCTCCACATATTTTTCACCAAAGCCTAAAAGCCCAACCTAGTTGCACAACCAAAACCGAGCTTAAATTTGATTATTATTTTCATGTTGGGGGTGTGACTGTGTTGCTTATTATGTGAAGTTGTGGTTATGTTAATTAGAAAATATGCTGAAAAAAGAAAGAAAAAAAAAAGAAGAATGAAGAAGAAAAAGAAAAGAAAAAGAAAAAAAAAGAGAAAAATGATTTTAATGAAAAATCTTTGTATAAATTTATGATTGGGAGTAGGGAGTGCACACACCTATGTTGCAAAAATCCAAGTCTGGGGGTGTGATGCACTTGTATGCTTATAGCTGTGCGGGTATCTTTACTTAAAGCTCATGTTGGGTTAGGTGTGCTTAGCCTCCAGGCTTACCTTTGTTTACCTCACCGTAACCCAAGCCCCATTCAAAATCTGAAAGTCCTATTGACTCACGCCTTGAGCCAATCTAGCGTCGTGAAGAGAATGTGACCAGGCAAGCCTATGGTCACCGACACCGATGGATTTCGGTGGAGTTTTTCCGGCACCCCGATCTTTGGCAATGCTCACCTCAACGTTTAGTTTACTTTCTCCATATGCGTGACCGGATGATTCACCGTAATTCTCATTTTGAGTAAAAGTAACAATTATTTATGTTTTTAAAATTCATAAACTCTGTGTATACTTAGAAATCTTCTCTAGTTTTCTTATATGAACATGAGCATGCGACTTCGCATGGTATTCCATTTTGTAAATTTTAGTTAGCTATTTCATATTCCCGCTTGCGTAGGAATTGTTTGCTCGGGACGCGCAAACAGGTAAGTCTGGGGGTGTGATGAGTCTCTATTATATATATATTTTCGGACTCATTTAGGCTAGTTTTCTTGCTTTTATACTTCAGTTTTGTTCATATTTCCCTTATTCATGCTTTTTATTGTAGTACATAGTATGCCTGTTTTTGTGTACAATTGCGCACTTTGTTGTTGGGGGTAAGCACTGCGTGCTCCCCATTGTATCTTCTTTATCTCTGTGTTGCTGGTAGTACTTTCCCAGCTTGTGTCTCTTGTATGCAGGTGACCTGATTGTCCCGTTCTCCCCAAAGTAATTTCTGTGCATATCGCACGGTCGTGCGTTTCCTTGACGCACGGTCGGTGGTGGTCGTGCGTTTGTGTCTGGGCAGAAAATGGAGCGTCAGAGTTTACTCGTTCGTTTTGACACACGGGCAGATTCGCCCGTGCGAGAGTAAAACGCACGGTCGACCTGTGTCTTGATGATTTCAGAGCGTCGGAATTTACCCGTGCGTTTGAACGCACGGGCGGTGTGGGTCGTGCGTGAGCAAAACGCACGGGCGCTGGCCTTCTTCCCCTGCATGCCTGCTGAGCTTAAGTATCGCACGGTCCACGCACGGTCATGCGTTCGACCGTGCGTGACCAAATTTCTAACATTTTCCTATAAAAGCTGCAGATTCGACCTAAAATGAGAGAGTTCCGTAAGCATTGTATAGCTGCGCCGATTTTGCCATCTCCACCAGGGTTTCGTCCCTTTGGCCTCCTCCTTCATCCTAGAGCTTCAAGGGAGATCTAGCCACCATTTCCTTCAAGCAAGAGGAAGTTTGCAACCTCCACCGGATCGTGAGACGAAGATGACGGGTCCAATGGAGAGTAGTGACAGCTCTCTCTACCCCGGACGCAGTTGCTGACCGAGCTTGGACGCGGACTGACAACCCAGCGATTCCAACCGTGAATCTCCAACGAGCCTTCGGATTCGGTCGATTTCTTGCCTTGTTCTTCTCTTATTGAAGTGTATATGTGTAGATCTTTGTATTTTGATGAAGTAGAGCACTTAAACTAGTTTGTATTTATATATATTTCATGTCTATGTGAAATGCTTTGTGGTTTATGTTGCTTGAGGTGTGCCCCATTCCATCCTCCATCCCTCCATCACGTTCGTCGCCGCACTAGCAATTGCTAGTGGCGTGCTTGTCGAAGAGGTGCTTACGACCCTCACTCCGCTTGCCTACTCGTCCATCCGCCCTTGCGACGCAGTGCGCTCAAGGCCTGCCTAGTCTCCATCCCGCCAAGCGAAGCATTGCATAGCGGCATTGCATAAGAGTAGTGTAATATTTTCTCTTTATTTTCCACAAACCAAATCCCCCGTTCCGCATCCATCCGACGTAAAGGACTTCAATCTCAAGTCCTTCCTCGAACGTTAACTCCACCTTACTGTGTTCCTTGAGAGATTCGATACTCGGGGATTACTCCTCGTTTTATATTACTTGAACGATCGGTACACTGCCGTTTCGTGCCGCAGTCTTACTACCGCCTTTAGCGGTGTGCTAAGATTTGCGCATCAACCCACAATGCCTCCCAAGAGCAGTGATTACCTTTATGAAGGAGGCGAGCTTGTTCGCAATGGATTCCAAACAGCACCAGTGGAAATCAAATCAACCATCGAGCTAATCTACAAAGCAGGACTAGAATTCGTGCTATCTGAATCGACTCTAATTTGGAAACGAGAGGTATTAGAACTTTTCTCCAATACAGTAATAGACACCGCCAATTCTAAGCTTAAAACTACTGTAAATGGTAAGAAGATTAAGATTTCTCCTTCAAGACTCGCTAAGGCACTAGAATTGCCAAGATTAAAAAGTAATGAAGAAGAAGAAGAAGTGAGCTCTGAGCAGATTAGACTAGCCCAAGTCTGGTGTGGAATTGAAACATCACATGAAATCTCTGGGAGTATACTTAGGAAAGGAATGAATTCAAGAGGAAAACTGCTGACAAATGTGATCGGAAAGGGTCTGTTATGCAAGACAGGGTCTCATGATAAAATCTCAAGGAAAATGTTTATTCTTCTGACTAGGATCATTCATACATTAAGAACAGATTGGGGAAGGGTGGTGTTTAACAGGATAATCGAATGTATCCAAGCACCCAACATGGGTAGGATATTATCTCTATATTTAGTAAAAATCATTCCAGATTCTTTAAATAACAAACTTGGATCCAAGATAAATCATATGAAGAAAATGGACATCAGAATGATAGAGAGATGGAAAAGAATTTTATCAAATCATCCACCAGCAGAATATTCTCCCAAGTAGAAGAAAGCTAAGAAGCAAAAGAAGAAGAAGGTCTCTTCAAGCTCATCAAGCTCATCTTCTTCCAAAAGAAAATCAAGATCCTCTCCAATTCATGATCCTAATCTCACAACATCTGAGGATGAAGAAGGGAACAAACCCAGGGACAGTATTTATGACACACAAACAGGTACTGATCCATTACTAGAAGGGGTTGACAAGTTCAATAAAGAAAAAGATGAGAATGAGAAAGAAGAAGAAGAGAGAGGAAGTCACCCTGGATCCCCTGCTAGAGTTGAAGGGAAATTTCAAAATGAGAGGGAGGCTCCAGATGAGATCCCTGCTCAGGTTAATTCTGAAATTAGCAAGGCAGCAGTTGTGGGGGAGGCTCTGGATGAGATCCCTGCTCCAGAAAACAATGACCTTAACAATGCAGACATTGAGGGGGATCCTCAAGATGAAATCCCAGCTCAAGAAAATCTTGATCAAGACAATGCACCATTTGAGGGGGAGTATCAGCCTGAGGTCCCTGCTCAAGAGAATCCTGCAGTTGATGCTATGAATGTGGAAGGAGAGCCTGAAGCCACAAGGAAAGAGGATGAGAAGGTGATCAAGATAGAATCTTCTAGCTCACATATGAGCCAGAGAGATGACTCTTTCATCAGAAATGAAAGTAGTAGAAGTGATGGAATGGCAAGAGAAATCAATGTGGATTTAACTCCAATAATACCTCAGCTGGAGGTGTTGCTTAATAATCAAAGAAGATTATTGGAACAGTATATTGAAGAAAATAACAAAAAAATGAAAAATGAAGTAGATTTTCAGATGATATTGGTTAGATTTGAAGTTAATCTTCAGATGAATGCACTGAGAAAGGAAATGGTAAAAATTTTCAAAAGAGCTGGTGCTTTAGTGGATTACACAACTAAACAACTAGATTCAATCAAAGAGACATCAAAGGCTATTAAAGAGTCACAAGCAGGTATTTCAAAGACAGTAGATGATGTTCAAACAAATCAAGAAATCTTGAGCAGCAATATGCAAGTGTTGTATAAAGAACAAGTTGCACAAACTCTTACAGGTACAGCTAAGATAGAAGCTAGGCTGCAACAGCATGATGCTGCTATACTAGCCAAAATTGATGAGAGCTCTTCAATTCTAAAAGATCAAGTAAAGCTAAATACAGATACTATAGATGACCATCTTCTTAAGGTCAAGAAAGTCACTGAAAGTGGAATACATCATCTGGAGGGCCAAGTTAGGTTTCAGAAGAATGTTATAAGCGATCATATAGTTGAAGAAGTCCTAAAGGGGGAGAGGTCAATGATTCAAGCCAGCTCTGAGCATGCAGTGTGGACCTCTAACTTTATAAGAGAAATATTTGGCTATCCTCCCATAGATAATAATAATGATCAAGTTTCTGAGACCAAGCCAGCATCTCTTACACAAATCCAAAAGCAAATTGCCAAAATGTATAGTCCTGAGGGTAAAAGCAAGAGAGAAAACTTTACCAGTGAACAAGTAGAATCTAGCAAAAAGGAAGTTCAGAGAAGAAGTTCAATCAAGGGTTGATTTTGAACATTGGTCTCCCTCTTCAAGAGAAATCATTCTGGCAGCATGGGAAGCTGTGAAAGGTAATCCAGAAGAAAGAGGGAAATGGTATTCTGAAGCTGAGTGGTTGAAGCACAGGGATCAAGAGGAGCTAAAGATAAAATTCAAGGCTGACAAATTGGCAGGGAAAGTTTAGGCAGGTGATAAGGAGCCAATCAGATACTTTCCAAAGCCGTTTGGCTATTTCAAGAGAAGAAAAGAGGTTGCTGAAGTCCTTTCCAAGAGAGCCAAAAGAGGAATAGAGATCAAGGAACCTGAATAGCATTAAGATTTTATTCTTTATTAAGAATTCTCAGAGAAATGTATTTGATATATCTTTAAACAATATTGATGAGCTCCCAGAGCAAACTATCTTTTATTATCATATATATATGCCTGTGATGTGATCCTTTTCTTATCATGACATGTTTTATTCGGAACTGCTTGTGATCTTGTGCTTATATGAGAAATCATGTCTGAAATAATTTCTGTTGATAGAATGTTTTGGTAATCTAATTTTATAAGGTATTATACTCATTATATCTTGATTACCTGTTTAGAAAATATTGATTATTTTTGTAAAGAGGGATATATCATTGACCGAGGTTATGACTTCTCCAAATAGGGGGAGATTGTTGGGACCATTGTCCACAATGTCTTAGATTTGGAGAAGTCCATTCCTAAGTCAAAGATATACCTTAGAATGTATTTGATATACTTTCTAGAACCATCGTGCAGAACATCAGGTCAAGCAAAGTGCTCAAGGAATTCATCCAAGTTCACAAGCGTCGAGACACCACACATCGCTCGACGCCTGTGACCCAGAAGCATCGACCCATGTCTGCTGCTCAAAAAGATAAGGTCGCCGCTGAAGATCTGAGACCAAGTTTGGAAGCGTCGAGCTAAGGAATATCGCTCGACGCCGTGGAATAAGAAGTGTCGACTAAACTTCAGTTAGCTCAACGCCAGCAAAAAGATTCGAGATGTGAAGGCAAGATTAAAAGCATCGAGACACTACACATCGCTCGACACCTTATTGAAAAAGCGTCGACAGAGATACACAATGCTCAACGCCTTTTTTTGAGAAGCTCTGAACTGAGAAATGCAAAACAGTTCATCTACAGCTAGCTGAGCCTTTGTTTATTCTGAAGTCATTAAAGACCGTTGAAGACTTAACGTCATGCTGACCTGGAGGAGCATAACAGATGTTGCTGATGGCGGTCTATAAATAGAAGGCATGTCCTATGGGATTATAAGTTGATCATTCCTATTTTTGAAAGCAATCATCTTCTCCGTCGTTTTGAAGGAAAGTCTGAGAAAGAATTTGAAGAAGTCATCTCATCTTTCAGAACTGTTCTAACTTGAAGAATTCTTTCAGCAATCTGGTGCTGATACTTCTTTCTGAAAAGAGAAGACTAAGAAGGAAGAATCTGTCTTCCTAAAAAGAAGAACAATCATCACAGCCTGAAAAATCAAGAAGACCAAATTGCTGCTGCTGATCTGTTGAAGATTTCTGTCTGATCATTCAGACAGATCAAGAAGACTCAACACTTTGAAGAATCTGAGTCTAAGTATTGTTACTATCTTTATCAATCCCTGTAGGGTCTGAGTTGTCAGATCTGAGTGTAGGATCTTTCAAGGATCTGAGTTGTAAGATCAGGTGTGATCTGAGTTGTAAGATTCAGGGATGAATCTGAGCTGTAAGCCTATAATTATAAAGGCTGAGGTAGGATCTGTGGAGATATGAGTTGGTAGGATCTGTTGAGATCTGAGTTGGTAGGATCTGTGAGATCTGAGTTGGTAAGATCTGCTGAGATCTGAGAGAGTAAGATCTGTTAAGATCTGAGTCTGTAAGATCTATTGTGATCTAAGCTGTAAGACCTGTTTATGGTCTGAGATCTGGAGGAGATATAAACCCTATCTAGCACACTGCTAGAGGGGAGAAGGGGAAAGTGGATTACCCAAGATAAGGGGAACCTCTATAAAATTCTGTGTGTTTTTGTTTGTGTTCATTTTCTTGAAAGCTCTGATCATTCTTTTAGGTTATAATCAAGAACTGCAAATAGTTTTTAAAATAACCTATTCAACCCCCTCTAGGTGATTAGCAACCATTAATTAAAGTCTTTCAGTTCTTATACTACACAATTATGCAATAAGATTTAAAACACATTTATATTAACAAAAAGGTGTAAGTGAGAAAATCATTATCAAAGTGTTGGTGCCAAAAAATGTACCAACTCCATACTCGCTCGAACTGAAGGATGGGGGGTGAGACTGTTGGGTGGCCGGTTACTTTGAGCTGGAGGGAAAGAGAATTTTATTGATATAAAGCTTGTGTTACAGCTGAGATTACAATAGAAAAGTATGAAAAAGAAGAACATAAGATTTGGAGAAAAAGGGCCTGAAGGGAAACTGAGAGGTCTCCGGAAAGGGTGACGGGCGGTCTCGGCGGTCACTCAAAATTGAGACCACTCGGGAAGAGCTAGAAAGGAGGTCTCCTAAAGGGAGATGGGGCGGCCTCGGCGGTCTCTGAAAAATGAGATCGCCCAAGTCACCGGCTAGAGCTGTGAACTCCTCAAAGATCCCCAAACTGGTACCCCTACCCCTCTATTTATAGACACGGGGCCTTCCCGAACGGGCAGATCTGAAAGGTAACGGGCTGCCCGGAACTGCTGAGATCTCCTAAGATCGATGCTGAGACCGCCGAGATAAGCTGAGACCGCCCGGGATAAGCTGAGACTGCTGAGACCGCTGAGATCGTCTGGGCCTGCTGAGATCGCCTGAGACCGCCGAGATCGTCTGGGCCTGCTAAGATCGCCTGGGTCTGCTGAGATCGCCGAGACAAGCTGAGACCGCCCGGGACAAGCTGAGACCGCTGAGATCGTCTGGGCCTGAATCACCTGAACAGATCACACAAAACTGAATTAGTTCGGGATCGAGAACCGACAAGCTGAGACCGCCGAGGAGAAGCGATCTCCCCTTTTGAGATCGCCCAGGAGGTGCGATCTCCTCCCTGCGAGGTCGCCCGGGAGGGGCGGCCTGCTCCGCTTGAGGTTGCCCGGAAGGGGCGGCCTGCTCCGCTCGAGTTCGCTCGGAAGGGTCGGCCAACTCTGCGAGGTCGCCCAGGAGGGGCGACCTACCTCCGTGAGGTCTCCCAGGAGGGGCGACCAACCACCATGAGGTCGCCTAGGAGGGGCGACCTTCCTCCTATGCAAGACTGCCTGGGCTCGTTGAGACCCCCCGGAGGAGTGAGATCGGCCCGGATCTCCGTACATACAGTAATACCTGAAAATGTTAGCTCGTAGAGATCGCCGATTTCTGGGTAAAACATAATCCCCGCATTTTTTTAAGTTTTGAAAAAACTTCGAAAAAATTAAACTTACCCACGAGAATCGCGTTCTACCTTTCCTGTTATAGTAGAGCATAAGTGATGAAAAAGTGCAAGTACCTATGCGAACATCCTACAGCCAGGCGTGCTTGCGAATATTTTTTCTCTTCTTAAGAAGACTTGCGAACACTTGGTTTTAAGAGAGTGCCTGAAGAGAAAATGCGAGCACCTGCCAATCTCTGCGAAAGAATGGTCAGAACAGGTATAGGAAAAAAGATATACTACATGAGTACCTGAGGAGAACCAGCGATCACCTGCTAATCTCTGTAAAAGAAAACTCAAAGCAGGTATATAAAATGTAACGCGAGTACCTAAAGAGAAGTCGCGAACACCTGCTAATTTCTGCAAAAGAGAACTCAAAGCAGGTATATAAAACATAACGCGAGTACCTGAAGAGAAGTCGCGAACACCTGCTGTTGGGGAAATGATTTCTCTTAACCCCTAGAAATGAGTTAAAGAAGAATTCTAAGAATGAAAAATAAGGCTAAGTAAATATGCGTCGAATGGTATTCGACGCAACGTCGAGATAAAGTCGACGTTTCTATCAGAATGAGTCGAAGTAGCTCCAAGCAGAAGTCGACGAATCCTATGTCGACGTAGCTCTGACTTCTAGTCGACGTATCTTGAGAAGTCGACGCACCCTAGTCGACGTACCTTCCTTATTCTCCTCTCGACGTCCAGACAGGATGTATTCGACGCTTGCGTCGAATAGTAATCGACGCACGTCGATTTTTATGACAGAATTCAAAATCGCCAGATCTCTTTCCTTATCTTATAGATCTGATTTATTATGGAATCAATTTATGTCTTATAGTCGTTCTGAATCTTTCTTTTCCTCTATTAGATTCTTGGCTAAATTAACTAAATTATTTATGGACATTATTTGAAATCAGATTGAATACTTTCCTTCTATGGATATAACTGTTATGTAAATTTCTCTTTCTTTCTAATACTCTGCCTGCAAATTGATTACTCTCCTATAGTGTTATTTTAATGAACAGAGCTATAAATAACCAAGGAGGTCGGCAGAGAAAGGGGACCAGGTGATTCACCATTTTACATTTGAAAAAGAGGAAAAGCTCCCAAGTTATAAAGAGAGAATTGAGAAATAGCCCTGCAGCAATATTCATGCATTCTTATTCTCCTGCTTCTGAAATCACTCTGCTGCAAATTCTGATAGCTCTCACATAAGAGGGAAAAGCTACAAATCTTCTTCTCTCTATAGAAGAAAGATTTAATTCACTACTTCTTGTTCTTCCAATCTTCTTGCTTGGACGAAGATTCATTCTTGTTTTAAATACATCTTTTCCTTTTTCTTATTTTCATTCTCACATATTGTAAAAGAGTTCTTAGAATCACTCTTCAAAAAATTCAGTTGTACTGGTTCTAAGAGTCTCCTTGTCAAAAGACTCAGTTGGTTCTAAGAGTCTCCTTATCAAAAGACTCAGGGTGGTTCTAAGAGTCTCCTTATCAAAAGACTCAGTGCAAGATAGTGAATTCCTACCAAGGGGGTAGAAGAGTGGACTACCCAAAGTTTGGGGAATCACTATATTTTCTTGTGTTGTGCTGTGATTTCTTTTCTTACATTTACTTACTTTATTTGTTTAATTCTTGTTGGTGTGTGTGAGAAGCTCTAATCTGTGATCATACACATATATATATATATTTACTTTGCACAAAATATTTTAAATCTCTATTCACCCCCCCCCTCTAGAGAATTCTAGTGAGGTTAACTGTGCACTTTCAATTGGTATCAAAGCCAGGTTGATCTAAAAAGGTTAACTCCTTGATCAAAAAGATCCTACCTCTTATTTATAAATATATATTTTTCTAACAATTATTTTTCACATGGCACAAATCAAAGATTATGCTTCCAGCAGTCCATCAATGTGCAATCTTGAAAAGTTTGCAGTTTGGAAAACAAGAATTAGAATTTATATGAATTCTATTGATGATAACTTGTTTAATATTACTGTGACAGGTCCCCCAAAGCCTTATAGAAAGGATGCAAATGGCAATGTCACACAAACACTTGTTCCAAGATCTGAATGGACAGAAGATGAGAAGAAGGCAAGAACATGTGATCTAAAGGCCATGAACATACTTGTCTCAACCCTCTCAGATGACATCTTTCAAAGGGTTGTTGACTGTAAATCAGCCAAAGAAATTTGGGATGCTCTTACAAAGATGGTGGAAGGAAGTGCTGATGAAAAGAAAGATAAGAAGGCTCTATTGATCTCACAATATGAGAACTTCCAAAAGAAAAATGAAGAGAGTATCTGTAACGCCCCTGATTTTTTCGTTAATTATTTTACGTACCCTCTATGTCATAATTTTTGGCGTAAGGGCGTTATGTCAGCTCGTCTGGTAGTGTTTCGAGTTTTAGCTTAGTTAAATCTTGTGATTTAGGTCAAGCGTGCGAGATTTCGTGTCGTTTCGAGTTAAAGTGAAGATTTTGAGTGGATATCAAGATTTTAGCTTTGGAAGGCTTTATCTGGGGTTTGGCTCGTCGGAATGGAATTCTGACTTCGCCGTTGGATTCGTAGCGCCGTTTTTCAGCTAGGGTGCGAATTTCATAGAAATCCGAGGTGTTTTGGTCGCCCTCGCAGTTTAAGTAAATTGGGGAATTAATTAATTACTAAAATAACAAATTTAGGTTTATATATAAGCCTAAAGCCTTCCCCTTTTCCCTATTCATCCTCTTCCTCGATCAAAAGCAGCCGCCGAGGGTTAGGGCGAGAGCGGAGCTTCGTGGAGCCTTCAACCGGCGATTCCTAGGGCTGTAGTGGTCGGAATCGAGTTTGGTTTGAAGATTTGGAAAGCTCTCGGCGAGATCTTCGTTCTAGCGGTAAGCCTTTCTCGTTTCGTGGAGTTTTGGGAGCTTTGGTGGTGACCTAACCCCTCCTTTTGATCCAAAAAGTTTCAGGAATCTGTGCTCGTGTGTTTCCCTAGCCGATCCATAGCTTTCGGAGCGGAGATCTTCGAGTTTGCGAGTTCTAAGGCAAGTGGCTTCCTCCTCCTCTTTGTTTGGTTAAGTCGTGGTTTGTCTTTCTCCTGTTAGATGCTTGATAAACTGTGGGCTCGTGTTTCGAGCGTCTTGTGTGACAGTTAGAAACCCTAAATTTTCTTCCCCGCGTAGAGTCAGGGCATTTCTCCTGGAAGACACCGTCGTTCCCTGAATTTTAGCCGCTGTTTGGCCCTTCTCGAGAAGTCTTTGAGAGTCTCGAGCAGTTGTTTTAGCCAAGTTTTCGAGAAATCCCCTGATCCCTCTCGAGAAATGCTTGATTTCTCGAGAAATCCCCTGATCCCTCTCGAGAAATGCTTGATTTCTCGAGAAATCCCCTGATCCCTCTCGAGAAATGCTTAATTTCTCGAGAAATCCCCTGATCCCTCTCGAGAAATCCCTTGTCCTCTCTCGAGAAATCCCTGCCTTCCTCTCGAGAACCCAAAAATCCATCTCTCGAGAAATCCTTTTATCTCTCGAGAAGTTCCCTGTAGTTTTCGAAAAGAAAAGATCCTACTCTTCTCTCGAGAAATTGCCCTTCTCTCGAGAAATTTGCCCTTCTCTCGAGAAATTGCCCTTCTCTCGAGAAACCCTTTTATCTCTCGAGAAGTTCCTTGTAGTTTTCAAGACGTCCTAAATTCTAAAGTCAGCGAGACCACCGCCAGGGGCGCTGCCCCTTGGACCCCGTTAGGGGCTCTGCCCCTAAGACCCCGCCAGGGGCGCGGCCCCTTGGAACCCCGCCAGGTGCGCATGTGATTTCGTTGCGATTCCCACGTTTTAATCTTTTGTCCTCTCTAGTGCACCTAGATGATTGCCAGTGTCCCTTCGGTGCTCCTGATCTTGAAACCCTCTTGGTGGTATTCTTTTACTCGTTGTGGTCTGTTAACATTTGAGTTGCTCTTATGGTTCTTATTGATCGAGGCGTACTTTGCCTTGACCCTATTTTTTCTTAGGGCCTTCCAGTGATTATCCTTTCGGGCTGCGTCCCGTGTTTAAATAAAATTTAAGTAATAAGGACTACTGTCTTTAGCCCTTCACAGTAGTTGTGTTTGGGGGACAGTGGGGGAACTGTTATAGCCTTGCACGGTAGTCGTGTTTGGGTGGTTGGGTCTAGTGGTACCCCCACCTGCTTTTGGGCTTGGGGTAGCGGAGGTAGTTAACCGCTCCCGTATAATTTGAGCTGATCAGTCTCTATAATTGATAAAACTAAATAAATGAACGTGTTGTTTCTCTTTTGATATTTAGTGCACTTGATGCTTGTTGGTTCTTTGTTCAGAGCTCTCTTACGGTAAATTTTGGCTTGGGTTGGTACCCCTTATGCCTTGCTTGTTTTTCTGCTAGTTTTCTGCCACTTGTAATCCCTTGCTGAGGCGTTCTTTGTTTTATTGAATGCCTCAGGTTCAGAGCCGTAGCGGCTAGTGGTGTAGCCTGAAGTTCAGAGTCTCTGTAGCTGTTCACCCCGCTGTTGCGAGGTAGTTGTTTTTAGTTACTTCTTGTGCTCAGACATACTAGTTGGTGCCAATGGGTTAGTGTCATGTTGTTGACGCCCATTGTGCCCCTTTTTTATACTTTATAGTTTATTTGCCAGATTTTGCCACTACTTTTAGATCCTGTGTTATCCTACTCTCTGGGAAGAATTTATGCTAGGTGCACTATAGTTATAAATGGCTTTTCCTTCATCCTCATTGCATTCTTTTGAAATGAAAATCTTATCTTTAAAGTCGCCTAAAAGTATTTTCTATACTTATAATACGCCTAGTCATGTGCATATCATTTACTTATATCCTGACATTGCATACATTTAAGGATTTTAAGTAAACTAAATCAAGTACTTTCCGCTGCAATTAAATATACTTTCTCGGTGGGCTAGTTGATCCACGAACTGAGAGACACAGTTCTTACCTCAAACCCTATAAATGATTTCAAATGACGAATTATCATGAAAACATGGTTTATTTTAATAAGTAATAGGTTCCCGCCTGAGCGTCTGCAGTTGTCTCCTGCATGACGTGGCATCACGACGTGCATTTTCTCTTACTCTGATATTCTTAAATTTGGGGAAAATGCGGGTTGTGACAGTATCTCTGAGATGTATGACAGATTCAGTCTAATCATCAATCAATTGAAAAACTTGGATAGAGAGATCTCTCTCACTGAGATTAATGACAAATTGCTAATGAGTCTCCCTAGTTCATGGGACTCAAGAACATGGGCCATAAGAGACACAAGAGGACAAAAGGAAACAGATGCTCTCTTAGGAAAACTCAAATCATATGAGCAACTGCTGAAAACTAGAGAAGAGAAGAAGCGAAGAGAAAACACTCCAATCTCCTCAAAAGACAGGAACATTGCATTAAAAGCAACAGAGGAAGGAGGCTCTATCACTGAAGAAGAACTATTCAGTTTCCTGGCCAGAAAATTCAAGAAATGGGTCAGGACAGATGGATCAAGAAGGAGAGAGTCAAAACAAAGGTATGACAAAACTCCTACTAAAGAAATTATTTGTTATTCTTGCAGGAAACCTGGACATATTGCCCCAGAATGTCCAGAAAATGCTGAGACAAAGAAAGATCTCAAGAAAAAGGGGAAGAAGAAAGAAAGAGGCTTTATAGCAGAAGCCTGGAGTGATACAGACTCTGAGGACAGCTCCTCTTCCAAGAGTGACAATGAAGAACCTAAGCAAGAAGATCTATGCTTGATGGCCCTTGAAGGATCAAAAAATAATGATAGTGCTAAATCTTGGAGTGAGACAGGATCAGAAGAAAGCATATCTTCTGAAGATGAAAAAGAAGATAGCCTTATTCTCATAGAGGATTCTGAGGATAAGGATGAGGTAAGCATGTTTGATGAAATAGATTTTCAAAGTGATAACTTCAGAAATGATTTTATGGGAATGTGTCTAGATCAACTAAAAGCAACACAAGAAATTAAAGATCTAAAAGAACAAATCAATGTAGCTAAAAACCAGAGAAATAGAGAAGTTAAATGCTCTAAAGATTATGAATTAAGGGCTAACATCATAGAAAAGGAGATACAAAAGGCTAAAATAGAAAATCAGTTCCTTAAGGATAAGGTTTCCCAGGCAAAGGCCTTTGAAGAATCAATAAACATGAGAAGCCAAACTCTTAAGGAAATCACTGAAAAACAAACAATGAGACACAAAAATCTTGGGCTAGGAGCTGATCCATCAACCAGCTTGAATCCATCCAGCAAACCTGCTTGGATGAGCCCTGTAAAATTCACTAAACCTGTCAAATGGACAAACCAAGAAAAAGACCCACAAGATAAGGAAGAAAACTCCTTCAAAGAAATAAAGGAATTTGATGAGACATCATATTATTCAGCTGATGACTCACAAACTTCATCTGAAGAAACAACTAATCCAAGAAAAACAACACATAGAGGAGTAAAAACAGAAAAAGGTAAAATGAAAATTGAAGATACAATTGCGTCGACTTCATATCGACGCATAAATGATAGTGCGTCGACTTATACTCAACGCAACCTCTCAGATGCCTCGACCTCTTCTAGACGCTTGAACAAAAGCACGTCGACTTCCAATCGACGCAACTTTCTCTATGCGTTGAAATCAGATCGACGCCATCTGGAGAAAGCGCCGAATACAAATCGACGCGACTATCAACATGCGTCGAATAGATATCGACGCACAAAAGTTCAGAGCAACTTAAATACCTTTCCTCCAAAAGCCTTTCATCCTAACCCATATTCAGGACCCATTCATCCCAATCATGATTTATATCCTAATCAACACCTCAATCATGATTTCTACCCAAAACATGGTAACCAAAATTTCCATTTTAACCAAAATTTCTATCCTAACCAAAATTCCCATCATAATCAAACCTTCTATTCTAATCAACCCTTCTATTCCTCTCTAAACTCAAATTATCATAATAATAAGATAATCAAGTGCCATATATGTAACAAAGCTGGCCACCTTGCCAAACAATGCTGGTACAACCAATCAAACTATCTGTAAAAATTAGTCCAAGACTGACTTAGAACTAGGTAGAGATAAACACCTAGAATTCTTCAGGAAAATTAAAAGTCACGTCGACTTCTAATCAACGCACCGTCGATAACTCAACTCAATAAGTGAAACCGACGCATGCGTCGACTCCACTCGACGCATACGTCGATAGGAAACCCTATCATCCCAAATCAGACTATATCGACGCTCACGTCGAATTCCACTCGACGTAACGTCGACTTCATGAAAACGTGCGGCAATACCAAAATATTTTCGGTCACATCCACGGAAGTACCGAATAAGCCTCGACTTGAGTCCAGTTTCGACGCTTCACCTGACTTAAATAGTATCTTCAGTTAGAAGCCTTCACGAATCTGCATCTTTCATCCTTCTTGCTCCTCAGACCAGTCGATTTTTCCTCTCCCTTTCACTGAACTAAAATGGCTCCCAAAATCAACTCAGGCTTCGACATTGACCTTGAGTCTTTCCAATCAGCCGCAGAAAACTACAAGAGCATCATTGCTCTTTTTACTGCAGCAGGACTGGGCAAGCTCATCTCCACTAGGTGCAAGCTCCTGGAATCAGAGCTCACATAGCTAATAGCTCATGTTCAGATATCTGAACAAGGAGAAATCCAGGGAACAATCTATGAGACACCAGTCTCAATCTCTGCAGAACATATTAGGACCACCTTTGATCTTCCTACAGGTATATCCTAATATTATCTTTGTTTAAATTAAATAGGGAAAGGAAATCAATTTCTAAAGAGTAACCTTATAAGTCTTTATCATTCCCTCATTAGGTGATGAATCTATAGGCCTCACACCTGATGAAATCAAGCATCTGCTAACCACCATGAAGTTTTCAAGGGATAAACCAATCCATCTAATGAAAATAGACTTTTCTGAGGAATACAGACTGCTAGCAGACATAGTAGGAAAGATACTGCTATGCAAAATTTCAGCCCATGATGCAGTTCCCAAGCAGCAACTGAAAATCATGAGGGCCCTTGTGCTGAAGAAGAAGGTGGATTGGGCCACATGGTTACTCAAAATAATAGGCTCCAAATACTCACACAAAGAAAATACATATATGAGGATTATGAGTCAAGTACTCTTCCACTCCTTCCCTGACCTCTGTAGGTCAAAAGGAATCCCCATTCCTCCAGGGAAAAGAATGTCAATAGCCTTATTATCCAAGTGGACCAGGCAAATTCCTAAGCCTGGTTCCATTCCTGAAAGGACTCCCTCTCCTCCTAACTCTCCTGCTCATCCATCTCCTGCTCATCCATCTCCTCCTCCTTCTCCTCAAAGAGACAATTCTTCTCTACCACCATCATCCACTCAAATAGTCTCTACCACCCTCACAACTCCTCTACCTACCTCTTCTCAAACACCTGCTCCTCAAACAGCAGTTTCTCCACCTCCTTTATCACCCATACCTCATGTATCAACTAACTTCTCTCCAGCCTCATCACCACCTTCACCACTCTCTCCTCATCCCCAACCACAACATGAACCATCTGCATCCACTAAAGCTCTCCTCACTCAGTGCATTGAATCAGCAACTCAAACATTCCAAGCAATGCTGGATGAGCACTGCTCCCAGATTCATTCCTCAATCCTACACATGCACACCCAAATAGATGGGGTCAGTGCCTCTGTGCAAAGTCTGAAGAACTCTCTCTCTCTTCCTCAAGAGTTACCAAGTCTTTCTTAACCTCCTTGTCCAAGAAGGTCAAGAAGGGGGAGAAGCTTGATGAAGAGCAGCCCTCCAATCTTAAATCTCCCTCACACAAATCCCCTCTTTCTTCAAAATCTGACAGTCTTGCACTGCTCAAGACAATTGGGAATGAGATAGTACCTGAGCTACACAATGATGAACAAACAATAGAGGTACTCAACATAGCAAGAGATGCTGCAAATCAAGTGGCACTACTACAAGGGGAGGGAAGCAGAGCAGACAATGAGGCTGAAAAGGAAGAAGGTGAGAAAGAGCTGAATACTGAAAAAGGAAATGAAGCTGATGCTGGGAAAGAGAAAGAGCCAGATGCTGTGATGGCTGAAGAAGGGGCTCAGGAGTCAGGGGCAGGGGGAGCTGAGACTCAGGGGGAGCAAATGGATGAGACCCAGGGGGAGCTGAGGGAGTCACCTGCTACTGGGAAAGAGCAATCCACAATAGTATTCAAGAGAAAAAGAAAGACTCCTCCTACCCCTCCTGAATAATACTTGAAAACAATGCTTCATATACTTTATGATTGGTCTGAACATGAAGTTTGCTTCTGAATGTGTGAAATCTTTATTATCTGTACAAATGCTTTGCTATGTTAATTATATGCTAAATACAATTTCTCTCTAAATAGGGTTAAGATAAATAGGGGGAGATTGTTGGGGAAATGATTTCTCTTAACCCCTAGAAATGAGTTAAAGAAGAATTCTAAGAATGAAAAATAAGGCTAAGTAAATATGCGTCGAATGGTATTCGACGCAACGTCGAGATAAAGTCGACGTTCTATCAGAATGAGTCGAAGTAGATCCAAGCAGAAGTCGACGTATCCTATGTCGACGTAGCTCTGACTTCTAGTCGACGTATCTTGAGAAGTCGACGCACCCTAGTCGACGCACCTTCCTTATTCTACTCTCGATGTCCAGACAGGATGTATTCGACGCTTGCGTCAAATAGTAATCGACGCACGTCGATCTTTATGACAGAATTCAAAATCGCCAGATCTCTTTCCTTATCTTATAGATCTGATTTATATGGAATCAATTTATGTCTTATAGCCGTTCTGAATCTTTCTTTTCCTTTATTAGATTCTTGGCTAAATTGATTAAATCCTTTATGGATATTATTTGAAATCAGATTGAATACTTTCCTTCTATGGATATAACTGTTATGTAAATTTCTCTTTCTTTCTAATACTCTGCCTGCAAATTGATTACTCTCCTATAGTGTTATTTTAATGAACAGAGCTATAAATAACCAAGGAGGTCGGCAGAGAAAGGGGACCAGGTGATTCACCACTTTACATTTGAAAAAGAGGAAAAGCTCCCAAGTTATAAAGAGAGAATTGAGAAATAGCCCTGCAACAATATTCAAGCATTCTTATTCTCATGCTTCTGAAATCACTCTGCTGCAAATTCTGATAGCTCTCACATAAGAGGGAAAAGCTACAAATCTTCTTCTCTCTATAGAAGAAAGATTTAATTCACTACTTCTTGTGGTTCCAATCTTCTTGCTAGGAAGAAGATTCATTCTTGTTTTAAATACTTCTTTTCCTTTTTCTTATTTTCATTCTCACATATTGTAAAAGAGTTTTTAGAATCACTCTTCAAAAAATTTAGTTGTACTGGTTCTAAGAGTCTCCTTGTCAAAAGACTCAGTTGGTTCTAAGAGTCTCCTTATCAAAAGACTCAGGGTGGTTCTAAGAGTCTCCTTATCAAAAGACTCAGTGCAAGATAGTGAATTCCTACCAAGGGGGTAGAAGAGTGGACTACCCAAAGTTTGGGGAACCACTATATTTTCTTGTGTTGTGCTGTGATTTCTTTTCTTGCATTTACTTTCTTTATTTGTTTAATTCTTGTTGGTGTGTGTGGGAAGCTCTAATCTGTGATCATACACATATATATTTACTTTGCACAAAATATTTTAAATCTCTATTCACCCCCCTCTAGAGAATTATAGTGAGGTTAACTGTGCACTTTCACCTGCTAATTTCTGCAAAAGAGAACTCAAAGCAGGTATATAAAACATAACGCGAGTACCTGAAGAGAACTCGCGAACACCTGCTAATCTCTACAAAAGAGAACTCAAAGCAGGTATATAAAACATAACGCGAGTACCTGAAGAGAACTCGCGAACACCTGCTAATCTCTGCAAAAGAGAACTCAAAGCAGGTATATAAAACATAATGTGAGTACCTGAAGAGAGCTCACGAACACCTGCTAATCTTTGCAAAAGAGAACTCAAAGCAGGTATATAAAATATAACGCGAGTACCTGAAGAGAACTCGCGAACACCTGCTAATCTCTTCAAAAGAGAACTCAAAGCAGGTATATAAAACATAACGCGAGTACCTGAAGAGAACTCGCGAACACCTGCTAATCTCTGCAAAATAGAACTCGAAGCAGGTATAAAACATAACGCGAGTACCAGAAGAGAGCTCGCGAACACCTGCTAATCTCTGCAAAAGATAACTCAAAGCAAGTATAAAACATAATGCGAGTACCAGGAGAGAGCTCGCGAACACCTGCTAATCTCTGCAAAAGAGAACTCAAAGCAGGTATATAAAACATAACGCGAGTACCTGAAGAGAAATCGCGAACACCTACTAATCTCTGCAAAAGAGAACTCAAAGCAGGTATATAAAACATAACGCGAGTACCTGAAGAGAACTCGCGAACACCTGCTAATCTATGCAAAAGAGAACTCAAAGCAGGTATATAAAACATAACGCGAGTACCTGAAGAGAACTCGCGAACACCTGCTAATCTCTGCAAAAGAGAACTCAAAGCAGGTATATAAAACATAACGCGAGTACCTGAAGAGAACTCGCGAACACCTGCTAATCTCTACAAAAGAGAACTCAAAGCAGGTATATAAAACATAACGCGAGTACCTGAAGAGAACTCGCGAACACCTGCTAATCTCTGCAAAAGAGAATTCAAAGCAGGTATATAAAACATAACGCGAGTACCTGAAGAGAACTCGCGAACACCTGCTAATCTCCAAAAGAGAACTCAAAGCAGGTATAAAACATAACGCGAGTACCTGAAGAGAACTCGTGAACACCTGCTAATCTCTGCAAAAGAGAACTCAAAGAAGCTATACAGAATATAACACGAGCACCTAAAGAGAACTCACGAATACCTATTCATCTTTTCATATAAACATTTATAGAAAAGAAGTTTTTGGGTGTCTCGACACCATATGGTGATATTCACCTCATCTATAAGCAAGAAGCTAGCATATCATCTGTATCATATGCAAAAAGAAGCAGTAATGCCAATTGAGCAACCACTATAATGTGGATATAAAGATGAAACTATAATGGGGCGACCATCAAAAGATGGGTTCGATTGCTTTTAAATATTTTTGCGACCATCGAGGAGATGGGTTTGATTGCCTTTAAAGATTTTGGCGACCATCGATGAGATGGGTTTGATTGCCTTTAAAGATTTTGGCGACCATCGAGGAGATGGGTTTGATTGCCTCTAAAGATTTTGGCGACCATCGAAAGATGGGTTTGATTGCCTTTAAAAATTTTGGCGACCATCGAAAGATGGGTTTGATTGCCTTTAAAAATTTTGGCGACCATCGAGGAGATGGGTTTGATTGCCTTTAAAGATTTTGGCGACCATCGAGGAGATGGGTTTGATTGCCTTTAAAGATTTTGGCGACCATCGAGGAGATGGGTTTGATTGCCTTTAAAGATTTTGGCGACCATCGAGGAGATGAGTTTGATTGCCTTTAAAGATTTTGGCGACCATCGAGGAGATGGGTTTGATTGTCTTTAAAGATTTTGGCAAACATCGAAAGATGGGTTTGATGGCCACAACATTCACAAGCCATATTTAACCATGTACGTATTTGAAGGAAAGAGTTAATGCAAACATAACTGAGAGAGTTTTAAGACGAACTTTAAGACAAACCTTTCTGCCAATGAAAATAGATCTAGCGTCGAGTGAATAACCGATATTGCTAGAGAAGATTTTACAATAATATTTTTACGTAACATATTCCCGCAGTTTGCCTTCTTTTAGTAACTTCTCTACAAGCTTATGTAGAGCACGACACTTTTCTGTATCGTGACCCACACACATGTGGTATTGACAAAACAAGTCCATGTGATAATTCCTATGATCAGGTCGCATGAGAGAAGGTCTCGTAAAACAAGGTTCTTGCTGGATAATCTGAAGAGCTTCTTTCATTGAGATAGTTAAACTTGTAAACCTTCCTCGGAGCTTATCTTGCTTATACGGGGGAGGAGAATTACATGACTTGTAATCATAAGCCTGGGTTGAGATATGAGGGTTGACAAGACATAGCTCTGATTGATTTAGCTGCAGGATACTTGGAGAAGCAGATAAACGCTCATAATCATAGCATATTTCACGTTGAGATGATAAGTTGGGACCTTGTTCATATTCCAACAAATAGCCACCGCCATTGATAGGAGGATGATCATGAGAGGAATAACCCTTCTATTGTTCTTGAGGCCTCTGAATTAAAGAAGCAAAATAATCGGGGTTCGCATCCTCACCCTTAATGAACTGATTTGCTATTTCAATAAGATGAGCATAAGATTCTGGCTCATTCATGGTGACTTCAAACTTGAGAGGACCTTCCTGGAGACCATTAATTAAGGCATGTTTATAGAGACTTTGATCAGCATTAACAACATCAAGGATTTCTTTTTGAAAGCGATCGATGAAGTGAGCGGTAGATTAATTATCCATTTGCTTGATCTGAAAAAGAGCTGGTAGACCTCTCTTATGCTTCCTTAGAGTACTGAACCTTAAGTAAAATTCTCTTTGAAGATCCCCGAAGCAATTGATCGATTGAGGTGGTAAATGGTAGAACCAATCTAGAACTTGACCGTCAAAGGTCATGATGAGAAGTTTACACTTGATACCATCTGATAGAATTCTTAGTGAAGTGGCTGCCTCAAAGGCTTGCAGATGAAAAACCGGATCACTCATTCCAGAATTGACTGGTAGATGAGGCTCCTTGAAATTATTTGGGACTACTTCCCAACGAATTTTGTATGATAATGGGGAAGGCTCTTGTTCTTCTCCTGCAGGAATTATTAGTCTATCAACAAGGTAAGGGGGATCACCCATACTAACCTTATGAGACTCATGATGAGGAATAGAGAGTCCTGCTGCTTCAGGTTGTAACGAATGTTCTAGATGGCTGCTAGAAGGCTTGTCAAAAGTAGTTGCTATAGTATTAAGTTGAGAGTCCACTTGTCTTTCGAGGTGGGCGATCTCTGCTAATAGGGAGTTGACATCACTACCATGTACAGGAACTTTGATATGATTGGAAGGATGCTCAAGGCCTTCTGACGGATGATCCATGAAAACAGGAATTGCCGAAAGAGAAAAACTAAAATAACTTTCAAACAGAGCCGAATTTTTGAAATCTAAGGGCTAAAAAGTGCCGAATTTTTATATCAAACAGAGCTAAATTTTTGGATAGTTTGGCTCGGGCCGGTCGCGTTGGGCTTTGAATTTCTAAATTCCGACACCCAGATCAAAAGTTATGGCCTTTTGAAGTTTTGGTGTATTTTAGGTCGAATCCCGCAACTTCCTTGTAACTGCCGTTCACCAACCACTCAAGATCTGAAGGTCGCGTGTTCGTTCTGTTGGTGCCAAAAAATGTACCAACTCCACACTCACTCGAACTGAAGGATGGGGGGTGAGACTGTTGGGTGGCCGGTTACTTTGAGATAGAGGGAAAGGGATTTTATTGATATAAAGCTTGTGTTACAACTGAGAATACAATAGAAAAGTATGAAAAAGAAGAACATAAGATTTGGAGAAAAAGGGCCTGAAGGGAGACTGAGAGGTCTCTGGAAAGGGTGATGGGCGGTCTCGGCGGTCACTCAAAACTGAGACCGCTCGGGAAAAGCTAGAAAGGAGGTCTCCTGAAGGGAGATGGGGCGGCCTCGGCGATCTCAGAAAAATAAGATCGCCCAAGTCACCGGCTAGAGCTGTGAACTCCTCAAAGATCCCCAAACTGGTACACCTACCCCTCTATTTATAGACACGGGGCCTGCCCGAATGGGCAGATCTGAAAGGTAATGGGCTGAGACTGCCGAGACCGCTGCTGAGACTGCCGAGACAAGCTGAGACCGCCCGGGACAAGCTGAGACCGCTGAGACCGCTGAGATCGTCTGGGCCTGCTGAGATCGCCTGAGACCGCTGCTGAGACCGCCGAGATCGTCTGGGCCAGCTGAGATCGCCTGGGCCTGCTGAGATCGCCGAGACAAGCTGAGACCGCCCGGGACAAGCTGAGACCGCTGAGATTGTCTGGGCCTGAATAACCTGAATAGATCACACAAAACTGAATTAGTTCGGGACCGAGAAGCGACAAGATGAGACCGCCGAGGAGAAGCGATCTCCCCTTTTGAGATCGCCAAGGAGGGGCAATCTCCTCCTTGCAAGGTCGCCCGGGAGGGGCGGCCTGCTCAACTTGAGGTCGCCCGGAAGGGGCGGCCTGCTCCGCTCGAGGTCGCCCGAAAGGGGCGGCCTACTCTGCGAGGTCGCCCAGGAGGGGCGACCTACCTCTGTGAGGTCGCCCAGGAGGGGAGACCTTCCTCCTACGCAAGACCTCCTGGGCTCGTTGAGACCCCCCGGAGGAGTGAGATCGGCCCTGATCTCCGTACATACCGTAATACCTGAAAATGTTAGCTCGTAGAGATCACCGATTTCTGGGTAAAACACAAAGATAAAAACTTTACTCATACTTGAGGCATGTAAAAACATTTTTACACATGTAATCTACAACCAAATTCTTTGCACATTTTAAGATATTATTCAAGGCCTGATAAAAGCAAAACAATGTTTTTACAAAACTTGAAGGTTTAAATTAAACATTGTAAATAATCTTTAAGCAATATATATATATAATCAACCTTGAAATAAACATTTAAGCATAAATTAAATTTTTAGTTTTTAATTTATGGAAGTAAATAACAAAAAAAAGGAAAAAAAGATTTAAAAACAAAATACTGAATTAAATAATACCAAGAATTTTTCAATAAAACAAAAAAATTTTGGAACGTAGAGGCTAACGCCAGGCGTTAGCTTCTTAACGCCGAGACAGGGCACTAAAATTTGACTTTTTGAAAAATCTTTTTCATGATTCATTTGTATTATAAAGAGACCTACTTAAAGTTAAAATTTCAGACATTATGGAGTTGATTTGAAGGCTCTTTTAGTATATTTTTGGTGTTTTTTTATATTTTTATTGATTTTGAATTTTTTTTGCAAAAATAAAAATAAAAAATGCAAACAAATATAACAAAGTATATACGATAATTTTGATAGCTTCTTATAAGGGTTAAAGTGACACTTCTAAGACACCTAATTCTAACCGAAGCATGTGAAAATGTGCATCAGGTAGAGGCTTGGTAAAAATGTCAGCAAGTTGTGATTCAGTCCCTATAAAGCTAATTTTATCATGTTCCTTCTTAATATGATCTTTAATAAAATGATGTCGGACATTTATATATTTAGATCTAGAATGATGTACGAGATTGTTTGTGAGATCTATAGCGCTCTTATTGTCACACTTTAATTCTATGTTATTTAGATAAACACAAACGTCCTCTAAGATTTGGGTCATCCATAAAGCTTGTGCACAACAACTACCTAGTGCGATATATTCGGCCTCGGTGTTGGAGAGGGCAACAGAATTCTGTTTCCTACTCGACCATGATATGATTGAAGGGCCTATAAAATGACACGTGCCACTAGTGCTCTTACGATCTAATGAACATCTCGCATAGTCCAAATCAGAAAAATCGTGTAAAATAAAACAATCATTATGAGGATATCATAAGCCTAATATAAATGTTCCGATTAGATATCTAAAAATATATTTAACCGCTTTTAAATGTGATTCTTTTGGGTTAGCTTGAAATCTAGCACATAAACAAACGGAAAACATAATATTGGGTCTAGATGCGCTCAAATATAATAATGAGCCTATCATTCCTCTATATACTGTTTGATCAATTGAAATACCGACTTCATATTTTCCTAGCTTTAGTGATGCACTCATTGGTGTATTAGCTTGTTTTAGGTTTTCAAATCCAAATCTTTTTAGAATATCTTGAACATATTTAGTTTGACAAATAAATATACCATCTGGTTTTTGAGAGATTTGAAACCCTAGAAAATAAATGAGTTCTCCTAACAAGCTCATTTCAAATTTATTTTTCATCACTAAAATTACTTCATTACATAACTCTTCATTAGTGCCTCCAAAAATAATATCATCCACATAAATTTGCAATATAATCAAATCATTATTTACATGCTTAATGAAGAGTGTATTATCCGCACTTCCCATTTTATAACCGTGCTTTATTTAAAATTATGTTAATCTATCATACTAAGCACGTGGCACTTGCTTTAATCCATAAAGCTCTTTTTCTAACTTATACGCATGATTAGGAAATATTTCACTCAAAAAACCAGGGGGTTATTCTACATAAACTTCTTCTTTTATAATCCTGTTCAAAAAAGCACTTTTAACATCCATTTGAAATAATTTAAATCTTTTAAAACTCGCAAATGCAAAAAATATTCTAATTGATTCAAGGCGAGCAACGGGGGCAAAAGTTTCATCAAAATCTATCCCTTCGATTCGTGAATATCCTTGTGCAACTAGTCTAGCTTTATTCCTTGTTATCCTAGAGTGACCATCTAGTTTATTTTTGAAAATCCATTTGACTCATATAACCGGATGATTAGATGGCCTCTCTACTAAATTCCAAACCTCATTATGTTCAAATTGATTTAATTCATCATTCATAGCTAAAAACCAAAATTCATTATTTAATGCGGTTGAAATGTTTTTTGGTTCTATTTCGGATACAAAACAAAAGTTGGAAAAAGACTCATGTAAAGAAGAACGAGTACTTACCCCTTTTGATGGTTCTCCTATGACAAGCTCCCTTGGATGATCCTTTGAGAATTGTAGCACACTTGGAGGAACATATTCCACTTGTTCTTCTTCTTTCTCCTCTTCTTTTTCTCAAAGCGATTCATCATCCTCAAGCTCCAAAGTGGAAAGTTGTTCGTCTTCGTTTCCTGTACGATTAGTTTCTACACAAGGAATAAACTCATCAAATCTTACATGAATAGATTCTTCAACTACTTTAGTTCTTTTATTATATTTTCTATAAGCCTTACTAGTTGAAGAGTACCAAATGAAAATTCTCTCATCACATTTTTCATCAAATTTTCCTAGTGCATCTCTAGTGTTTAAAATAAAACACTTACAACCAAACACATGAAAATAAGATACAATAGGTTTTCTTTTAAAATATAGCTCAAAAGGTGTTAATTTTAAAATAGGAGGAAGCATGACACAATTAATAATATAGCACATCAAGTATAAACCGCTTCAGCGCGAAATGATTTAGGCAACCCATATTCACAAAACATAGTGCGTGCTAGCTCTTGAAGGGTTCTATTTTTCCTCTCAACTACACCATTTTGTTGTGGGGTGTGTGGAGCGGAAAATTCATGTTTAATTCCTAAATTATCACAAAAGGAAGAAAATTTATCCTTTTCAAATTCTCTTCCATGATCCGAACGTATGCATTTAATTTTTAAATCATGTTCATTTTGAATACGAATGCATAGTTTTGTAAATTCTATATGTGCATCATATTTGGAAGATAGAAATAAAGTCCAACAAAATCTATAATAATCATCAATTATTACGAAAGTATATTTTCTACCTCCTAGACTAGAAGTGCTAACTAGTCCAAATAAATCCATATGAATTAATTGAAGTGGTCAAGAAGTAGAAATTACATTTTTGCTTTTAAAAGAATTTTTTGAAAACTTTCCTTTTTGGCAAGGTGTACAAAGAGAAGATAAATTACCATTAAGCATAGGTAAACCTTTAATTAATTTATATTTTGATATTTTCGAAATAATCTTGGTGCTATAGTGACCAAGACGTCTATGCAAAAGTTCTAATTCTTCATTTTTACAGATAAAACATTTTAAAGAAGAATTTGAAAGATCATTAAAGGTAATCATATAAACATTATGCATCCTTGGTGTAGTGAGTACGACATCATTTCTTGAAGAATTTATGATTTTGCAAAGATTTGTAGATGATTCAAATAATACATTTAAACCTTTATCACATAATTGACTAATTGAAATTAAATTATGTTTTAAACCATCAACAAATAAAACATTTGAGATTGAGAAAGAATCGTTACCCACTATGCCGATGCCCATGATCCTTCCTTTTCTCTTATCACCAAATGTCACCATCCCTTCTTTCTTCATCTCAAGGCTAAGGAACTTTGCTTTGTTGCCCGTCATGTGTTTGGAGCATCCTGAGTCCAAATACCACACGTCCTTTTTGTCCTTAGCCTGCCAACATACCTAAAAAGGAGATGAGAGTAATGATCGGGATACCCAAGAGGTTCCTCCCATAGAATAGGTGGAAACCTTAGGCACCCGGATTTTCTTTATAGCACTACGACCCTTCTTCTTACATGAGTCTGAGGTGTGTCCAAATTAATGACATTTGACACACAATATAAAATGGGATGAAACCCTTTTCGGAGATTTAGATAAACTCTTGTAGGATGATGAGGTAACATTTGAATTTTGAACAGATTCTTTATTAACAGAAATAAATTTCTGAATTTATTGCTAATGCCAACGTTAGGAGTTAACGTCTGGCGATAGCTCCCAATAACATATCCAAAGCAATATTTGGCCCTACCATGGCATTGGTTGGCCAAGATCATGTCTAGAGATCTTTGCCCAACTATGAATTTCTTAATATCCATATTTAAATCATGAATACGAGCTTTGAGAGCGGTGTTTTCCGTTACCAACATAACGCACAGATTCACAAAACTTTTATTTCCTTCTTCTATTTGAGAAAGAGAGGTTTTTAAAGTTCTTTCTAAATCCCCCTTCTCCTTAGTGAGAATTTCGATATTGGAGTGGGATTTAGAAAGAGCTTCTTCAAGTTCTTTCACTCTTGCCAAGGAGTGATTGTACTCTTGGCAAGATACATTTTCTTTCCCCAATTATATAGATAATTTTTTGTTTTCTTTTAACAAAAGATTATTTTTAGAATTTAGAAGATCAATATCCTTTAAACTTTTATCAAAAAATTTCCATGTTTGTAAGTACTCAATATATAAACCCTCATAAGTGGTAGGAAGCGTACCTCAGTGTCGCTTTGGACTCTACATTCATCATCAGATAGTGTGTTGCTCTTCGTCAAGAGGCACACGTTTGCTTCTTCTTCACTGCTGGAGGATGAGCTGCCTGATTCGTCGGAGGATGCATCCCAAGTAGCCTCTTTTAGGACCTTCTTTTTCTCTTTTTCCTTGTGCCACTTTTCTTTACGCTCTTTCAGATATTTTGGGCACTGGCTCCAGATGTGTCCGGTCTTTCTGCAATGGTAGCACTCCGGTGGTGGTCTCTCATCATTGTCTTCGCTGCTACCTTTTCCTTTCTTCGATGAAGATCCCTTCTTCATGAGATATTTCTGGAAGGTGTTTCTCCTTTCCGGATTCTTCATGAATCTTTTGAACTTCTTCACAAAGAGGCTCTCCTTGTCCTCTCCATCATCATCTCCATCAACCTCAATCTTTGATTTTAAGGCCAAAGCCTTCATCTTTGACTCCACATTGTATTCTTGTTGTTGAATTTTGACGTTCTCCCCGAACGATTTCTCCACACGAATTACAAAGAGAATAAAATAAAAGATTACAAGATAAGTAAAGAGAAACTCCCCAAGAAATTCTGAAGGTGAAGACGAAGTCAATGTAGATGTTGGCGTTCTTAAAACGATCGTCCTTCATATGGGATATGCATTGTAGACCTTCTCCTTCAAAATCTTCTTTAGAACTTCATGTTAGCCCAAGGGAGATCTCTTAATTATTGTATACGAACCTCTCTCCAAAGTATAAGAATTCTGGAATCATCACCCCCAGGGAAACGTGCAAACCGTCGGGATCGTGCAAACTGCCGGGATCGTGGCAGAACCAAATTTCGTCGAACGAAACTAATTTCATCGAACGCGCCTTTGTCGAACGCTCCAATTCATCGATCGCAGGTCAGTTCATCGAACACAATAAGTCGAGCGCAATTTCATCGAGCGCAGGCAATTTTATCGAACAGAAATCCAAGTTCGTCGAACGCAGGTTGTCAGGCGCAATTTCGTCGAATGCAGGCAACTTCGTCGAACGAAACTCCAAGTTCGTCGAACGCAGGTTGTCAGGCGCAATTTTGTCGAACGCAGACAATTTCGTCGAATGAAACTCCAAGTTCGTCTAACGCAGGTTCGTCGACCGCAACTCGATGACATTCCTCCTCTTGTTAACGCTGGGTGTTAACAACTACCACTTGCGTTAGCTCTCTTTCGTCGACAACAGCTCGACGGCTTTGTTCTCGATGGAATTCCTTCTCAGTGGATTCCTTCTCAACGGAAGTCAACGCATGGCGTTAACAACTAACGCGGAGCGTTAGCTCTCTTTCCAGAGAGTCATTTCCAATCAGCAAACTATTCATAGGGATGTGTAGCTATAGTTCCTGTACAACCTGCATACTATTAACACACAAATTACAAGATCAAATACAACACTGTATTTGTTATTCTCAAACCAAGAGATGCGGAACATAGGCTCCAACAATCTCCCCAATTTGATAATAACAAATACCTGTATGAGAAATTAGTGAGATAAAGACCATTTGTGTTTATAGATAAGTGAGGTAATAATATATGCATGAATAACATGTTAAAAGCATGATAGATTTGAAAGCTATAATGCATACTCTTTCTATATGAAGTCCTCCCCGTACATAAGTGTTCACTTAAAATTTACTCCCCCTAAATATCTATTTTACTAGATTTCTCAATTTCTTCTCCCCCTTTTGTTATTAGCAAAAGTGGGTAGGGATGAGTGTATATCTTCTAAGATTTATTAGGAACCACTTATTGAAGGATTGTCATGATCGAGCATATGATAATGTATTCACCTCCAATATGATTACTCGCCCTACAAATATACCCCTTTTTCTGTTTAATATTATTATAATGCACTCCACCTAAAAATTAGATTTATGCAATTTAATCTCCCCTTTTGGTAGTATCAAAAGAGGGTTTTAGGAGTGAGTATGTAATAAGGAGTAATATGTTCTATGTCGAGAAGAAAAATAGGATGCAATCAAAAGCTTGTTAAATACTACTTGTTGAGAAAAATATAAGCATGATGTAACATATAGTAGTAAGCAACATAACTAACATGATAAAGTAAGCATTCTATTTTAAGATACCACTTGTTGAAACCACGGTGTTAAAAATAATAGACATTGAAAGTGGAGGTTAGATCTTAAGTTACTCTAGAGGCGGGGGGGTGAATAGAGTATTAAAAACTTTTCCTTAGTTTTTATAGCGGAATTAAAATAGTGTTATATATATGTGTAAGCAGTGTGAGATAGATATAAACATAAAAACTGAATAAGTAAAAGCACACATCACAGCACAGAGAAATAAACAAACACAGAGGACATAAGGAAATTTTATACAATAACCTGGGTACGTCTCCTCTTCTACCACACTTGGTAGGATCCACTAGGAATTTTTGATAAGGTGCCCTCACACCAAGGGATTTTTGATAAGGTGTCCACACACCAATGGGAGTTTGATCAGGTGCCCAAATCACCAATAAGCTTTTGATAAGGTGCTTAAAAACCACATAAGGATTTTTTTGATAAGGTGTCTTGCCACTAGTGAGTTACACTTTTGAAGGGAGTATTAACCCTATACAAGAGAGGTGAGAAAGAGGTTATAGTGTTCTTCTCTGTCAAGATGCTGAGAGAAGACTCTAGTGAATTTGTTGTAAAGCTCCCCCTGTCTGATTGAAGTGTTTGACAGTTGGTGGAGAAGCTTTCTCTTGAAAACATGAATCTTCTATAGCAGATTGATCTGGAAGAAAAAGTTCTTCAGATTCTTTGTTGCTCTTTTAGAAGACTTGAACTTTGCAGCAGATATCTGAGAGATTGATCTTTGAAGAAGATGTTCTCAGAGAAATGGTGATTGCTGCTTGAGAAAGAAGAAGACTGAGAATATTTTACTGAGTGTTCTTCTTTTTTCTTTCTCTATCCTTGTTGTTGTACTCTCTCTGTATTCTGTAAGAATGTATTTTAATTCTGTCGAGATAATGAGACAATTGAGTCTGTATTTGATATATTCTCTTTTTGGAATAGAATAATCACACTTTAATTCTTTCTTGGAATAACAACAAAGACAAAACGAATTTGGCAGGTCCTGTAATTCCTTAGCCGTGAAATACACCTTTGCATTAATTGTCAACGGCTATCTTTGTCTTTGAATAAGAAAAGAAGGGAATATAATAACTGAATATAATATCCTTACTTATCTGACTTGAATACGTCCAAAGATATTTGAATAGATCTGTTAAAGTCGTCAATCTGTGTTCAGAGAACTGACAAATAACTGATCTTTAAGAATTAAATAGTCTGGGGACTGTATTTGTCGATCTGATGTTCAATAAAGAATTTGTCGAGCTCTGGCTGAAATCTGTCGAGCGCTGGCTGGAATCTGTCGAGCGCTGGCTGAAATCTGTCGAGCGCTGGCTGGAATTTGTCGAGCGCTGGCTGGAATTTGTCGAGCGCTGGCAGCCATCTTTCGAGCGCCGATAGCCATTTGTCGAATGTTGGGAACTTAAATTTTTCCTTAAGTTTTAACTAATCTAACAGCCAAATTTCTTCCTAAACGCTTGACCCATAAACTATACATTGGGGTCAACTTGTCCTTAGTTAACACATATAGTGATCCTAGCCCAAATCACAAATAGGGTTGTTCCAACAATCTCCCCCTATTTGGGTTAGGACACTATTTGACAAAAGTTGAAAATAAACAAATGCTAAAACATCAAAAACAACAGAGTATGAATATATCTGATATATTTAAATATTTTATCAGATATGAAGTGAAAAGTACTCTGAGTTTTGAAAATACATTTCAATAAAAATAAAACTGAAAATACAATCAGAACCTTGATTTTTCTAAATTATGTTGCTTCTGAATTCTGAAATTCTGATTTTGCCTGATCTGTGTTATTCTGAATTCTGATCTGAATATTTAACTGATTTCTTCATTTCTGATAAGCTGAGCTGTATCAATAACTGATATCAAATTTGCTATGTCAAAATTCTTCTTCTGAACTGTATCTGCAGCAATAACTGATCTGAACTTGATCATGAACTGTAATCAGCAAACTGCTGTAAGGTTTATCAAGCTTTTCTTCAAACAGCAACTCCCCCTGAGTTCTGGAGGTTCTTCAGTTTTCTCTCCTTGCCTAATTTATAGAACAACCCCCCCTGAGCACAACAGTGCATCAAATGGAGCTTGTTCATAAAACTTCTCCCCCTGCCTAGTTTTAGGAAGGCCTGAAGCTAGGCCCCTTGAAGAAGGGACATTTGATGGATGTAGGGAAGGATGCAAGATTTATATTATTGTTGTTCTTTCAATTTCATTTGCATTCTTTGTCTTGAGAGTGTAAACCCTTTCTTTTATTTCTGCAACTGATAGTTTGATCCCAATTGAAAGTGCAATTGAGTATCTGTGTTTTGCTTTGATACCAATTGAAAGTCCTATAATATTAGTTGAGGTCTCTGATATTTTGATGTCAATTGAATACCAATTGAAAGTGACTTCTGGTACCTGCACAATGTTTCTGGTAGGGGTAGTGTTCCTCTCCTCATTTAATAGGCTAGTTCCAATAATGCATGGACTCTTCTATTTTAAGAGAGGATTTGTTATAAACCCTATATGCTTTGCTGATTAGTGAATAGCCTAAGAAAATTCCTTCATCAGATTTTGGTTCAAATTTTCTAAGATATTTCTTATCATTATTATGAACATAACATTTACAACCAAATGCTCTAAAGTAGTTAACTTTAGGTTTCTTCCCTTTAAGTAATTCATAAGGAGTCTTACCCTTAAGTTTGCATATCAAACTTCTATTCAGTACATAATTTGCTGTGCTAACAGCCTCTGCCCAAAAAGATAGGGGCAAATTAGCATCTGCAAGCAATGTTCTTGCTGATTCAATTAGAGTTCTATTTTTCCTTTCAACTACCCCATTTTGTTGAGGAGTTCTAGGAGCTGAGAAGCAATGCCTGATACCTTCCTTCTCACAGAATTCTTGCATAAGAAGAGACTCAAACTCAGTGCCATGATCACTTCTGATCAATGCAACTACAGTAGAGTACTCAATCTTTATGCTCTTAAGAAAGTCTGTAAGAACTTTAAAGTTAAATGACTTTTCTCTCAAAAAGAATACCCAAGTGAATCTAGAGAAGTCATCTACAATAACTAGAGTGTAAGACTTGCCCACTAAACTCTTTGTTGCTATAGGTCCAAAAAGGTCCATATGTAGCAAATATAAGATTCTAGGTGAATCACTTTTAGATAATGATTTAAAGCTATTTTTAGTTTGCTTGCCTAGTTGACATGCCCTACAAAGACCTTCTTTCTTATATGATCCTAAGGGTAAACCTCTAACAAGATTGTCCTTAGATAATTTAGCAATGGTCCTAAGGTTTACATGTCCTAATCTCTTATGCCAAAGTTCACTAGGTTTGCATAATTCACTAAATGAACAAACTTCTGAAGTAGATGAATTGAAATTCACTAAATATATATTACCCTGCCTAATACCTGATAAAACAATAATATTATCAGCAGATTTAATAAGGCATTTCTGTTTATTAAAGGTTACCTGATACCCTTCATCACATAACTGACTTATGCTGATAAGGTTATGCTTCAGTCCCTTTACATAAGTTACCTTTTGAAGGTGACTTATCCAACCTTGACTTTTCCATAGCCTTTGGTCTGTCCACAGTTGGAGTCTCCAAATATAACTTTTGTTCCAAGCTTTGCCTTGTAGTTGTTCAGGTTGGCCTTGTTCCCTGTCATATGTTTTGAACAGCCACTGTCCAAATACCATTTCTCATTTATTCTTGGACAGTTATGTACCTGCAAAAATAAAAACAAAAAGAACTATTTGTTCCTGACCCAGACTACCTTGGGTCTTTTTGTATTTCCACAAAAATCTGAAATAAAAGACATTTCAGGTTGGTCCTTGTAACCTTGTGGATGATATCTCCTTGGAGGTATAATCCATTCAGTGAAAGGATTCTTAGAATGTGAAGAATATGAATTGTTCAGATTTGCTGTATAGTTTCTGTTATATGAACAGGGCTGAGTTCGTCGAGCTCCGTTCGACGAATGACTGACATTTCGTCGATCACCGTTCATATAATCACTATATAGAAAATCTGTCTTCAGAGTTCGTCGATCTCCGTTCGACAAATTTGATGCATTTCGTCGAGCTCCGTTCGATGAATTCTGCTGAATTCTGCTATTCTCGACAGTCTTACTTGAAATGTTTTTATTTTCATCTACAACCTCTTTGCTCTTAGCAGAGATGAATTTTATAGGTGTAGATAATATATTCTTCTTAATCAGAGGTGGCTCACTTGATGAAGCACCCAAGCCTAGTTTGCTATTAAGTCTAGCATTTACTGTGCTTGTAATATCCATCAGTTTGATGCTTCTCCCATTTAGTGATTCTTCAAATTTCTTGGCCTCATAAAGTTTATTCTCAAGGAGAATAGTTTGTTCTCTAGAGGCAGACAAATCTTTCTTAAGATTTACATTTTCTTCACTTATATTTTTCATTTTAGCTAGCTTATGTCTGAGTGAGATTATTTCTTTCTCAGATTTAATTAAGTCTAAGCAAAGAACCTTGAATTCATCTTTGAATTCAACTGAAGTAAAATCAAAGTTAGATATTACCTGATCTGCATCATTTTCAGCTTCAGATTCTGATTCTTCATCTGAATTGCTTGCTGAGGCATTAATAGACATCATACAGAGACTTCTTTCTTCTTCATTATCTTCATCATCAGAAGAGCTGGATGATGAATCTGATTCAGTTTCACTCCAAGTTTCAGCTACAAATCCTCTTCCCTTCTTTTTGTGTTTATGGGAGAAAGATTTGCTGGAGTTTCTTCTTTCTTCCTTTTCTTTTCTCTTTTCCTTCTTGTCCTTCTTGTTTTGATTTTCTGGATAATCAGGTGCTATGTGTCCTAGTTTCCTGCAACCAAAACATATAATTTCTTTAGAATTGTTTTTGTCATACCTTGGCTTTTCCCTTGATCTGGAGTCCTTCTTTCTGAAGTATTTCTTAGCCATTTTGTAGAATCTCTTGGATATAAGGCTCATGAACTCCTCATTTTCAGGAGTATTTCCTTCTTCTTCTGTAGCTTTGAAGGCAATGTTCCTGTCCTTCTTTGTTGGAGAGGAAGTGCTCACTTATTCAGCTTCTCTTATCTTGATGAGTTGCTCATAGGATTTGAGCTTTCCTAGCAGTGTCTCAGAAGTAATCTCATTGAGACTTCTGGCTTCCTTGATAGGCCAGATCCTTGAGTCCCAAGTGCTGGGGAAGCACATTAGGATCTTGTCATTGATCTCAGTTAATGAGATTTCCTTGTCCAGTGTTTTTAGTTCACTTATAATTACACTTAATCTAGTGTACATATCTGCAACTGATTCTTTTTCATCCTTTTTGAAGTTCTCATACAGAGAGATCAAGTGAGATCTTCTGTCTTTTCTCTCATCAGCAGATCCTGCAACCATATAGTTGAGAGAGGTCCATATCTCTCTAGCTGAGGTGCAATCCACCACTTTCTGAAATATGTCATCAGACATAGTTTTAGCCAGAATATTCATGGCTTTTACATCAGCACTCCTTTGCTTCTTTTGTGCTTTTGTCCACTCAGGAGGTGGGACAGCATGGTTGTCTGTTGTTTCTTCAGTACTTGCTGAGGCTGAGGGAGCAGGAGGTCCTGTCAATATGACATTAAAGATTTCTTCATCAATAGAGCTTATATAAAGCCTAATCCTTTCTTTCCACAGTGCAAACTTACTGAGATTGCACATAGGAGGTCTTGTGCTTGAATACTCTTTGTTTTGTGCCATGAGTTTTTAACAGAAAATAAAAATAAGAAAAACTCTACAATAATTTACGATCTAATTGATCTTTATGATTCAGGTGTTAGCCTGTAAAGAATCAACCTCCCTCTGATACCAATTGAAAGTGGAGGTTAGATCTTAAGTTACTCTAGAGGGGGGGGGGGGTGAATAAAGTATTAAAAAGTTTTCCTTAGTTTTTATAGCAGAATTAAAATTGTGTTATATATATGTGTAAGTAGTGTGAGATAGATATAAACAGAAAAACTGAATAAGTAAAAGCACGCAGCACAACACCGAGAAATAAACAAACATAGAGGACACAAGGAAATTTTATAGTAGTTCACCAATAACCTGGGTACGTCTACTCTTCTACCACACTTGGTAGGATCCACTAGGAATTTTTGATAAGGTGCCCTCACACCAAGGGATTTTTGATAAGGTGTCCACACACCAATGGGAGTTTGATCTGGTGCCCAAATCACCGATAATCTTTTGATAAGGTGCTTAAAAACCACACAGGGATTTTTTTGATAAGGTGTCTTGCCACCAGTGAGTTACACTTTTGAAGGGAGTATTAACCCTGTACAAGAGAGGTGAGAAAGAGGTTATAATGTTCTTCTATGTCAAGATGCTGAGAGAAGACTCCAGTGAATTTGTTGTAAGGCTCCCCCTGTCTGATTGAAGTGTTTGACAGTTGGTGGAGAAGCTTTCTCTTGAAAATAGGAATCTTCTGTAGCAGATTAATCTGGAAGAAAAAGTTCTTCAGATTCTTTGTTGCTCTTTTAGAAGACTTGAACTTTGCAGTTGATATCTGAGAGATTGATGTTTGAAGAAGATGTTCTTAGAGAAATGGTGATTGCTGCTTGAGAAAGAAGAAGACTGAGAATATTTTACTGAGTGTTCTTCTTTTTTCTTTTTCTATCCTTGTTGTTGTACTCTCTCTGTATTCTGTAAGAATGTATTTTAATTCTGTCGGATTAATGAGACAATAAAGTCTGTCTTTGATATATTCTCTTTTTGGAATAGAATAATCAGACTTTAATTCTTTCTTGGAATAACAACAAAGACAAAACGACTTTGGCAGGTCCTTTAATTCCTTAGCCGTGAAATACTCCTTTGCATTAATTGTCGACGACTATCTTTTTCTTGGAAAAAGAAAAGAAGGGAATATAATAACTGAATATAATATCCTTACTTTTCTGACTTGAATACGTCCAAAGATATTTAAATAGATCCGTTAAAGTCGTCGATCTGTGTTCAGAGAACTGACAAATAACTGATCTTTAAGAATTAAATACTCTGGGGACTGTATTTGTCGATCTAAGCTTCAATAAAGAATTTGTCGAGCTCTGGCTGAAATCTGTCGAGCGCTGGCTGGAATCTGTCGAGCGCTGGGTGAAATCTGTCGAGCGGTGGCTGGAATTTGTCGAGCGCTCGCTGGAATTTGTCGAGCGCTCGCTGGAATTTGTCGAGCGCTGGCAGCCATCTGTCGAGCGCCGATAGCCATTTGTCGAACGTTGGGAACTTAAAATTTTCCTTAAGTTCTAGCTAATCTAACAGCCAAATTTCTTCCTAAACTCTTGACCCATAAACTATACATTGGGGTCAACTTGTCCTTAGTTAACACATATAGTGACCCTAGCCCAAATCACAAATAGGGTTGTTCCAACAGACATGAATGAGCATAAGTGGTAAACTTAGCAGAAGAATATAATAAGCACTCTTAAACATAAACATTATTTTTAGAAGATAAAATCATATAACGGATAATTAGTTTGAAATTTGAAAAGTTGATGTTTGAGTTAAAGATTGAAGAGATGCCATTCCATTAAGATAATATTGCAAGCATGATTTCATAATATCAAGAAAAGGTACACACACAACAATGCAATAAAATTTGTATTTCAAGTAAACATAAACATTGTATCGATCATGCTTTGTTATCTAGTGCATTTACTTAAGTTTGTAGAGATTTGAGTAGATGAGCATTTGGATCCAATTCTCATGAGTAGAAGTTTTATGAAAGATAATGATGTGTACAAAGTAGTGTTTTGATAAAGTATACAAGTGAATCAATCAAAAACACATGACATATATAGTGAAATAACACAACATAAAATACATTAATACTATTACTTCCACAATATTTCAATGCACATGAAAAATAGTACAACTACCAAGGTGCTCTGCACACACAATGCTTATTAAGACTTATCAGGGTGCAAAGTAGTGCTTGGGGGACCACTTTTATACTTTTTAGTGTTTTTTTCAATTTTTTATGATCCGGTGTACTAAGAGAAGTGGTGTATAAAATGTTTGCTACAAGACACTTTACACTTCTTTAGCCAAGGTGCTCAACCTCACAATGCTCATTAAGACTTATCAGGAGGGTGAGTAGTGCTTGGTGGAGTTTTCCTTGTCATTGATTATTTGCTTTTTAGTTTAGTGACCAAGGACTCCGAATTCACTTATTTTGCAAACATAGCATTTTAAATCACATTTCTCTAAAGAATAAGTGCATGAAAGACAAAGAATTGTAATAACCAATTCAATGTTGTGTAGGTAATCTATTTATGCATTTTAATCATTTATGTTATTACACTACACAATCATGCAAGTATAAGATTGTAAACATATGTAGATTATCAAAAATTAGTGAGTGAATAAATCATTATCAAACAAAATACAATACTCAAACTTAGAGGTATGCTAAGCATTTCTACACATGTTTATCTACTATCAATTTTATTGCACATAACAAGATAATTTTCAAGGCATGACAAATACAAAACAATAATTTTAAGAAACTTGAAAGTTAAATTATACATTGTATTTAATCTTGAATTGATATAATTAATCAACCTTGACAATGACAATGAATAACAATCAATTTTTTTATAAATTTTTTTAATATTTTTTATAAAAGAACAAAATAATAAACACACATAAAGAGAAAAAACATATTTTTTTATCTTTGAAATTGTTTTGTAAATTTTTATTTGATTTTTTATATATATTCTGTAGAAAACATAGAAGTTTTAATAGCCCTTTCAGTAAATGATATTCTATGCCAGAGAAATAAACCCAAAAGAATGCATGAGAAAATACATATATTTTTTTAAAGAAATAAAATTTCATTTTAAAGGAAATAAAAAGATAGAAAACTTTTTACAAACAGAGAAATAAAACACACACAAAATATTAAAATAATAACAGAAATAATTCAAAACAAAAAAAAGTATATTTTGGAGCAAAGGAGCTAACGCCAGACGTTAACTTCTTAACGCCAAAACAGAAGTGCATTTCTTGATTTTTTGAAAAATGTTTTTCAAAATTCATTTGTATTATAAAGAGGCCTTCCTTCAGTTGAAATTTCAGAGTATATTGATTAGATTTGAAGGCTCTTTTAGCATGTTTTTGGTGATTTTTCAAATACTTGTGTTTTGTAAAATCATTAAAGCTCAAAATAATAATATATGCAAACAAAAGATGCAATGTTAGAACAAAAACAAATATGCATGATTTATGTATAAAGAGTGAGATAATGTTTATGCAATGAAGATAATATGAGTATATCTAAGATCAAGTTACCTTAACTATATGACTACACTCTAGCCCCGTACTAAGTGATGGATGGGCATGAGGAGCTGCACACATGCCGTTGGTTGGGGTGTTAATCCCATATGCATACAAAAGACGACGCTCAACCTAGCACTCTTTCCCCCTTGTGCCTCGCAAGGCCCTACTAGAACCCTCCCCGGTTAAGGAAAAGACATGACTTAGAGGTTAGGTCTCTAATGCACACAATCCTACGCCCTCGCTATTATGAGACATAAGTCATAGGTTTAATGATTATGGACATACTAAGCGTGTAAGCCTTAAATATATAAACTATGGTATAATTGTATGATTAGTTTTGGATTTACTCTTATATCAAAGATTGTTGATCTTAAATCCATTTAAAAAAAAATAATTTTATTCATGCAAATGACTATAAAGGAAATTATGATTTTCAGATTTTAGTAATATAATTTACATTAGCATTGCAAGATATAACTAGCATGGACATTGATTTCTATCTATTGTACGTGATGATGCTAGTATGATGAGTTAGGACAACATGGTGCAAAGATATGTAAAGATTGACAAATATATAATTGAGTTGCATGTATTCAACATAGAGCTTTGAATTTTCATAGACCTAAAGTGAAGTGACAATTCTATTTGATTTCATCTTGTTTATATTAAGTTAATTCTTAGGTCTAAAGATAATGAGATACATGCAAACAATAAAGATGCACATCACACACACAAAACGAGATATGAAACTATGATACCAATTGCAATCATAAATTTCATAATTCCTAAGGTATAGAATTAGTTGATTTAAGATAGGTCTTGATGGATCATGAATTATGATATATGATTATAGTGAATTTTAGCATAGGATATTAATAGATCATGGTGATGATTGTGAAAACATATTTATCATTTTTTGTAAATTATCTTTTTGATTTTAATTATAGGGGCTATCATATGCAACAAAGAAAATAGACAAATATGCAATTAGTTGCGCATTTAATATTTTAGCCTAAGACCCCTAAAAATCCATTTAAATCCAATTTTGAAAGTAATTTCATTAGTCTTGATAATATCATTTAGCAAATTTAGCATTCAATTTATAATGATAATATAAGACATTTATAGGCAATGGATTTAAAAAGGATAAAACATAGAAAAAAGAAAAGATAGATCACTTAAAAAAATTATGATTTTATGTTCAATTTAATTCAATTTGATTTGTTAAACATTAGGCTTAAAATGAAAGTCATATCTCATGATATATAAAGTGATCATAGTGTGTTGGCTCAAAAGTAAAAAATAAACAAAAGAAAAAACAATTAAGCATATCATGAAGTAGAGTAATGATATTTCATTTTTAATTTATTTCTACTTCATGCAATACAATGATTCCTAGTGAATGAGAGATTTAGGTATCCAAAGGGGACCAAGTGTGATGGTTCCTTTGGGTACCCAAATACATTGTGTTGGCTTTTGGAGAGATAGGGGTGAATGGGCCTTTACAAGTGGAGTTAGTGTTTCGTTTTTAATTTTGGGCCTCCATTCATACTTTGGTTGTTTATCTTTTAAATTCATATTATGATTATTTGACATCTTTTTGGAATGATAGTTGTTTGAAAAATAATTCATTGGGGATTCATGTTTATTCAAATTATTTTTCAAAATAGCTTGATGTTGATAATCATGATTAGTTTTATTATATGGATTCTTTGAGAGTTTATAAGAGTGATTGTCTTTTTTTTTATAATTGAATGTTGAAAGAGTGGGTTATAATATGTTTTAAATGATTGATTCTTATTTTGATGATTTCCATTTCCATTCTTTCTTATAGACATACTCTTATAATATGAAGGATAATATTTTATAGTTTGATTTTCATGAATATGAGTTTTTAAATTTGAGTCATGATTGAAAAGATATTGAGACTTATAATAGTGACTCTTAAGAATTTTGTGAGGGTCATAATTCATTTTAAAACAAAATTCCTTTTGATTTGATGTATGAAAATGGTCCTTTTTAGAAATTATTTTGTAAGCTAATTTATCTTTATTATTCAAAATCTTATGATGAATGACATTACTAGAAATTAGAACTTTTTCAACAAAAGATTTTAATTGTCTTAACTTACAAGTTAAAGCATCATTTTCAATTATCAATTTTTCATTATGTTCTTTAGAAACTAAGAGCCCTTTTTTCAATATCCTTGAATTTTTCTTTTAATAGATTGCATTCTAAACAAGGAGTAGGAATTTTAATTAAAGAGCATGAAAGAGAATTTGAAACATCAATATAAGATTCTACTTTAGCGTTTGCTTTTAAAGTTTTATTTTCTAAACGCAATTTGGAATTAGCATGTTTCAACTTTGAAATTTTACGTTTAGCAAATTTAAGCACACGAAATGTAGAAATAGAATTAGTTACTAAAAGAGAAAATTTAGATTTTCTTACCTTGCTATAGTTTCCGTCTTATCTTTTGCTAGATGTTTGGCCATCAATTGAGTTCAATATTGTTTCTCTCTTTGATTGATCTTCCTCCAAGAATGAGTCCTCGTCGATTTCTTCTCTTGGATCCATAAGGAATTCCTCGTCGATTTCTCTCTTAGATTTATCTTCCTCCAAGAATGAGTCCTTGTCGATTTCTTCTCTTGGATCCATAAGGAATTCCTCTTGTTCATCATCTGTGGAAGGAAGACTATAAGTATTCTCAAGAAATTTCCAAACTTCAAAAGCAGTAGGGAGCGTATAAATAAGTTTGAAAATATTTTGATCTAGAGCACAATATAGACTATTCATAGATTTGGCATTTAAAAACATTTCATTTCTATTTAAAATACTTGGGGGAATTTTAATTGTAATATTCCAAACTTCAATATCCAAATATTTAAGAAATATTTCCATAAGAGTTTTCCACCCATTATAATTTTCACCCATAAATAATGGTGGACATAATGATTTTTCATTTTCATAAAAATTATCCCCTCTAGAAGATGCGAGATCATGAAGCACCATTATTCCCGGTTGTGAATCCGTATGGGAATAACCTCTCTCTGATACCACGTGTTCGATCTTACGGAGCCCTTAGAGGGGGGGGTGTGAATAAGGGTTTTATGGAATTTAGATCTTAATTAAATTTATCATAGTTTGGGACTGAAGTTTCAGAATATTTTATAGAAAAATATATTTTAATATCTCAAATAAGGGAAACAGAACTTTTTCCTTACTTTTGCTAACACCTAGCGTTAGGTGTTAACGCTGGGCGTTAGCTCTTCAGAAAATAAATCTGCTCATAATTATGTCAATGAGATTTTACTAATAAAACATTAATGAAATACAATTCCAGAAAATCAGAGATAATAAAAAGGATTATTGTATTTCAAAGATAATTACACAAAAGTTAATTTTAATACTTTGATAAAAATATTAATTAAAACATTCTTGAAGAGGAAATAAAATCAATTGAATAGAACATTAAAAGTCATGATTTTATTTCATAATAAATTGAATACAGAAATGTTTGATTTCAATATCGCTAGAAATCAGAGGCGTACAAAGTAAAACAACTTTTCCTTTTCTATACCGACTTGTATCCCCACAAACCGGTTGGCTTTAGCCTATCCTTCCCCGGATATGGCCTCAAGCCGCTCTAGCCAATCCTTCCCCGGATATGGCCTTGAGCACCCCTAGATCTAATTACCTAGACCTAGTCGCCAACACAAGACGAATTCCTCCCTCAGTCCTACCTAGACCTAGTCGCCAACACAAGGCGAATTTACCCACTGAATCCTTCCCGAAATCCGACGTTCTCCCCGAACGATTTCTCCACACAAATTACAAAGAAAATAAAATAAAATATTACAAGATATGTAAAGAGAAACTCCCCAAGAAATTCTGAAGGTGAAGACGAAGTCGATGTAGATGTTGGCGTTCTTGAAACGCCCGTCCTTCGAATGGGATATGTGTTGTAGACCTTCTCCTTCAAAATCTTCTTTAGATCTTCATGTTAGCCCAAGGGAGATCTCTTAATTGTTGTATACGAACCTCTCTCCAAAGTATCAGAATTCTGGAATCATCACCCCAAGGAAAGAGAGGAGCTACACTTTAAATAGCCACTGGAGCTAACGCGTGGAGTTAAGGATTAACGCCGGCGTTAGTGAACGTGCAAACCGTCGGGATCGTGCAAACTTTCGGGATCGTGGCAGAACCAAATTTCATTGAACGAAACTAATTTCATCGAACGCGCCTTCGTCGAACGCTCCAATTCATCGATGGCAGGTCAGTTCATCGAACGCAATAAGTCGAGCGCAATTTCGTCGAGCGCAGGCAATTTCATCGAACGGAACTCCAAGTTCGTCGAACACAGATTGTCGGGCGCAATTTCATCGAACGCAGACAATTTCATCGAACGAAACTCCAAGTTCGTCTAACGCAGGTTTGTCGACCGCAACTCGACGACATTCCTCCTCTTGTTAACGCTGGGCGTTATCAACTTCCGTGAGCGTTAGCTCTCTTTCGTCGACCGCAGCTTGACAGCTTTGTTCTCGACGACATTCCTTCTCAGCGGATTCGTTCTCAACGGAAGTCAACGCGTGGCGTTAACAACTAACACAGAGCGTTAGCTCTCTTTCCAGAGAGTCATTTCCAATCAGCAAACTATTCATAGGGATGTGTAGCTGTAGTTCCTGTACAACCTGCACACTATAAACACACAAAATACAAGATCAAATACAACACGGTATTTGTTATTCTCAAACCATGAGATGCGGAACATAGGCTCCAACACATAATGCGCCATTATTCCCGGTTGTGAAACCGTTTTGGAATAACCTTGTTCTGATACTAAGTGTTGGATCTAATGGCTCCCTTAGAGGGGGGGGGGGGTGAACAAGGGGCTTACAAATTTTTATCTAGACTGACAGATTTGATTGAAAGCTGGAAATTTTTGGTTCTGCTGCTAACGCCGGGCGTTAGATTTCCAGAAAACACGTTTCACAGAAATATACCAAAGTGATTTTACTTACGAAATCTTAAATGAAATACACTTCAAGATAATTAGAGATAATAAAAATGAATATTATATATTTCAAAAAGATGATTACAAACATATAATTTCAATAACACTTGAAATTAAGGCGACAAAATAAAATTCACTTTTTTTGTTCCTTCATTGGTCCTTCTCCCAAGGACCGGTTGGTTATAGCCTATCTATCCTGAAATAAGGCCTTTAGCCACCCCTAAATCTACCCTAGACCTAGTTGCCACACACAAGGCAGCGAATTTCCCCCTAAACCAAACCCAGCCTAGTTTCCAATTGCATGGCGGCGAGTTCACTACCGTTACAAGAAAATATGAAAAGATAAAGTTAAAATCAGAACAAAAGACTCCCTAGATTGAAGAGCGCTGAAGGAGATGTTGAAGACACGCAATGACCATTGTCGGAGTTGAAGCGAGCATCCTTCTTCAAATTTGCTGTTGGAAATCTCCTTCTCACTCTTGTTCCTCAATGGTGGTGTTGGGAGTACTCTCTGAATTCGGGGATGAAGAACTCTCTCAAAAGTTTAGAATGTGTAACCTCTGACAAAAAAGAAATTAGCTCTTTAAATAGGCACGGGAGCTAACGCGTGGCGTTAAGAGGTTAACGCCAGCGTTAGTGATCGTGTATAACAACCACTGAAATCGTGCAACCGTCGAGAATGTGGCAGTTTGTGGACTCAACGCGTGCGTTAAGTGTCAACGCTAGCATTGTCACTTAGTAACCAACTATTTTTCATCTCGACGTCAAGATCCGCTGAGAAGTCATCCCTTTTCGACCAATATTAACGCGGGGCGTTAACTCACTTTTCAGAGAATCTTCATCAATCAACATCCTATTCATAGGGTTATTTAACAATAGTGCCTGCACACCATAAACATAAGCAAGATCAAATACATAGTGTGATTTGTTATTCTTAAACTAAGAGATGTGGAACACAAGCTCCAATAGATTGGAGGCCATCAGACTCTTTCTAGCTTATGTTGCGTACATGGGATTCAAAGTCTATCAAATGGATGTAAAATCAACATTCCTAAATGGAGATTTAAAAGAAGAAGTCTATGTAGCTCAACCTCCAGGTTTTATCTCTCCAACCTTTCCTGACCATGTTTATTTTCTTAAGAAAGCCTTGTATGGGCTGAAGCAAGTACCAAGGGCTTGGTATGAGACACTATCTACCTTTCTCCTTGAAAAAAGTTCTCAAGAGGGAAAATAGATACGACTCTTTTGTTGAGAGAGTTGAAGGGCCAGATCCTATTGGTCAAAATATTTGTTGATGACATTATATTTGGATCAACAGATGTGAGTCTTTGCAAAAGGTTTACCAAACTTATGCAGAGTAAATTTGAAATGAGCAGTATGGGAGAGCTTAAGTATTTCATAGGTCTCCAAGTAAAGCAATCTGAGGAAGGAATCTTCATTTATCAGACCAAATTTACCTTGGATATCATACATAAATTTGGAATGGAGAACTCTACCCCAATGAGAATTCCTATGGGTTCAAATGTGTCTCTAGACAAGGATGAAAAGGGAAAACCCTATAATGAGTCCATGTATAGAAGCATAATTGGCTCATTGCTCTACCTCACTGCTAGTAGGCCAGACATCATGTTTGCTACATGTGTATGTGCAAGATATCAAGTAAACCCCAAAGAATCTCATTGCTCAGTTGTGAAAAGAATTTTGAGACATCTAAAGAGTACTCCAAATCTAGGGCTCTGGTATCCTAAGTCAGATGACTTTGAGTTGTGTGGCTATTCTGATGTAGACTTTACTGGGTGTAAAGAAGACAGAAAAAGCACTTCAGCAACTTATCAGTTCTTGGGGAGAAGGCTTGTGTCCTGGAGTAGTAAAAAGGAAAACAACATTGCTATCTCCACAGCTGAATCAGAATATATTTCAGCAGGTAGTTGTTGTGCACAACTCCTTTGGATTCAACACCAACTAGAGGATTACAATATGCACAAAAAGCGAACACCTCTCTTTTATGAATCCTCAAGTGCCATCTCCATTGCTAAAAATCCTGTGGCACATAGTAGAACAAAACATATTGAAATTAGATATCATTTTTTTAGGGAGTAAATAAAAAAGGAGGACATCTGTCTTGAGTATGTTAATACAGAGAGGTAGATAGCTGACAATTTTACTAAGCCCTTTGATGAATCAAAGTTCAATCAATTCAAAATTGAATTAGGGACTTCTGTTAGTAGATGTGAAATATTTTGATAATGGGTTGGATCTCGCACAAGGTCCACCCTAAAGTGATCTGACAACTTTAGTTTTTGAAGACAGGAAAACCAGAAAGCATAAATAAGGCATAACTTAAAGTCGTCTAGAGGAAAATATCTTACACAAAGAATATTGTCTTGATGGTAATGATGACATTGATGAAGTCTCGACGACAAAATCTAAGTCTCGATGACATTACTGGCATCTCAACGACAAAGCTGAAGCGATTTCGATGACATGGATAAAGAAATCTCGATGACACTGTCGACGACAAAACTCAATCAGACTGACAAAATGACATCATAGAACACGACACCGTCATTATTGCACCACAATTTCGGGATTCTCAAAATGATACGGGAGGATTTGAAAAGGTACACGCCTCTTTATCTTCCCAATGCATTATTATATATATTAGATAATGTGTAAGCATAGAAATCACGCACACACAAAACCCTAGAATCCCTCTTTCATCTTCTTCCTTCCGACGACTTCTGCTAAAGCAATGGCGCTGAAACAGAATAAAGAAAAAATTCCATCTAGTGGAGAACTTTTGAAGGGTGGTTTTGAACAGACTAAATTAGATTTAGATATGGTAATAACCCTTTTATATGCGTCTGAGTTAGAATACATCCTAACTGAGCTAACCCATCTCTAGAACTCTGCTATCTCTGCGTTTTATGAGAACACCAAATTCAATAAATCTGAAAAAGCTATTCACACTATTGTGGTTGCACAACATATTAAAGTGACTGCAGTAAGTTTATGCAACGTCCTACAACTCACTGATTTTGAAAAGGAAGAGAAAGAAGAAGTCACTGATGCAGATATCTCTGAAGGGTTGAGATGGCGTGGTTTTGAAAACAAACCTTATGGAAGCTTACCGAGAATGCATATGAATAGACAAGGAAAATTACTTACAGAGAAGATTACAGAACACATAAGATCTCCTAACCTTGGCAGAATCTTATCTCTATATCTCAAAAATTGCATCCCTCATCACCTTAAAGATTCAGAATCTACCCCCTCTGCACTATCTCAAAAAGATAGATGTAAAGATAGTGAGCAGGTGGGAGAAGAAGTTCACCAAGAAGGAAGCAGGTAAGTCTTCACTTCAAGGTGCTAAAGGTTCAAAAACACCTGCCCTAATTCCTGTAGCTACTCAGGAACCATTGACTCCTATTGAGGGGGAGCCACTGAGAGAAGATACCACTATGATGGACAATGATCCAACACCTCAAGAGGAGGTGAATCCTGAACATGAGCAACTACCTGATCCAGAAGCCGCTTTGAATGTGGAATTAGAAGAATCTATGAAAGATCCAAGTAGTAGACATGAAGTTGTTGAAGAACAAGATGAGTTTGACAGATCCTTGAATGAATTTCTTAATGATGAAATGAATATAAATTCAGAAGAAGAAAAATATGAGGACCCCTCTAAAATCCCTTCAACAATGGAGGGGGAGCTTACTAGTCAATTCACAGTGCTGCCCTCACCTCAAAGGAAAGAAGATGAACAACATCCTTCAACCAACACATTTCCCACAGTCCCATCAGCTGAATTTTTGTCCCAAATAGAAACTCTACTAAATAGACAAAGAGAACATTTCGAAGCATATGTAAATCATGTTGTTACTAATTGCAAGAATGAACTATCTGCCAGAATAGATGTATTGCAAGAAGACATCCAACATCTCAATCATCAAAACACAAATGTGTATCAGACTGCTACCAATGATGTGGCTAATATTGGATTTGAAATAGCTAACATCAATCAAGCTACTTATCTAATTGGACATCAACTGAGCAATGTGCTTGATGGACTGTCTACTCTAAGAGAAAATCAGCAGGCCATCACACAAAACCAAGATGTGGCCTTTAATGACTTTGAAGATGCAATCAATACCTTACTTCAAAGAGTATCATCTTCTGCTCTGGTCTCTCAAGAGCTAGTGGATAATGTTGGTGAAACTTTACTTCATAAATTTCAAGTCACCCAAGATCAACTTTCAAAATCCTTCAATCAATCTGTCAGAGCATCTCAAGGCACTCTTATGGATGTTATTGGAAATCTGAATAATCTTCTAACTAGACGACTTCAGTCCTTCCAGGAAGCCCTCTCTAAAGGCATATTTTCAGAAGCTAGAAAGGGGGAGATAAGGTCAAGTCATCATGCCATGTGGCTAGCCAATGAAGTAAGATTCTCTATGAATATTGAGCCTATTGACTATGTGATTGCCTATCAACATCCAATTCTAGAAGGCAGTCTCCCCAAAGAACCCTCCCATAGTGCAAAGCTAGAAGTCCATCTAGAACAATATCAAGATCCTGATAGCTATCAAGGGTACTTTATTGATGAGCCTGTCAGTGGGAGTATGCATGCTAGGAAAAGCAAAAGACATTATGTTGACTCTGAAGAGCAAGAAGCAAAAAGGAGGAGAAAGGAGGAAATAAAAAAAAAATCCAAATTTTGTAGAATGGATCCCTTGCTCAAGGGATATCATCCAAAATACTTGGACTCTATTCCAGCAGGGAAAGCATGACAGGGGTACATTCTATAGTTCAAAAGAATGACGGAAATATGAGATGTGTGAAGCTAGCAGAAGGGACTATTGGAAAAAAATCAAGATGGGAGATACTTCAGTGCCTACCCATGCTCCTCTCAGATATCACCCTAGGCCCTATAACTATTTCGAAAGCAAAAAGCAAAAACTAGCTGAAGCTAAGCAATCCCAGAAAGCTGGACCATCTGGGAAAGGAAAAGCCTCTCAGGGATTGAAGAAGAAGGATTCTAGAAATCACATACACATTTCTATGTTCTACATTTTTGCATCTAATATATTGTTAATGCATTGGCCTATTGTTAATCAATATATGTATTGATTAAATGCTTGATTAATTGTTACTGATTATATTTGTTAGTCATGCCTATCTATACTTGTAAAGTTCTGGCTTCTTCAAATAGGGGGAGATTGTTTGGCATTATGCCTTCAATGTCTCTAGATTTGAAGAAGGAACACAAGTACAGATAAGCTAAAGTTGTTTTTGATGTTATGTTTAAGTTCATGTTGTGACAGATGCATCAAAGCTACATCATTAGTATCAAGACGATAAAAGTAATGAAAATTCACTAAGTAAAATATTGTCTTAAGACTCAGCAGATGAATAGTTGAGAAAGGAAACATATCGTCAAGACAGTTCCGACGATATCGTCTTGAAGAAAGCTTATCGTTTACATTGCTAAGTTCAGATGTCTCGACGATATCGTCTTGAAGAAGATGTATAGTCTTGAAGGTTGAAGAAAGCTTATCGTGGATAATATTAAGTTCAAATGTCTCGATGATATCGTCTTGAAGAAGAGGTATAGCCTTGAATATTAAAGACAAAACTCATTAAGTCATGAAGAAAGGTTCATGTAGGCAGACATCGGTTTGAAGAATTTATATCGTCTAGAAGATCAAGACAATATCATCTTAAAGAAAGACTATCAGCCAGATGAATAAGTCTAAGTCTTATAAAAAGAAACATCTCGATGATATCATCTAGAAGAAGCAATATCGTTGAGCTATCAAGTGGAGTCTTGAAGAAGGAAGTATGTTGATGATATCATCGTGAAGAATATCTGTCATTACATTGATCAAGATGATTTCGGCTTGAAGGAATATTATCGCCTTGACAGTTGCAGAGCCGCTTTTGATGCGCAGACATTCTTGGAAATTGGTATTCAGGGAATGTGCACGCCGCCAATCTTGCACACCAATTAAGGAGTAATAAATGAGATATTCTCTACAGAATATAGCTGTTGCATAATATTTAATGAAGAATATTATTACTTTTATATTCTGCAAGCTCCAAGAACGGCAAGTCATTTATGATGAAATATTATGCCAAATCTGTCAAACATTTCAAACGGGCATTTTGATTATGGAATAATCAATAAGGCCTTTTATGAAAAATGACAGAGCAGTATAAAAGAGATATTTTTTCTTTTAGAACACACGATTGCTTAAGTATTCTCTCTCAAGTTTATTTTCAAACATACTTACAGAAGAGAAAGAAAATAACTAACAAGAAGAAGACTTCACTGCTGTGCTATGGAGGTCTCAAAAGATTCTAAAGAAAGGTTCAGTGATCCACAAGGTCTCTAAGCTTACTGTTTCCAGAAGAAGAAGAAGACCTATTATTTCACAGCTTTTATCTTGAAGTCTTTTCTTCTACAACAGTAAACTTTTCTATATTATTCTGTAGGGTTCTTTATGAATCTGAGCTTGTAGGATATTGTGATAGATTTGAGATTGGTAGGGTTTTGTGTGAGCCTGAGATTGGTAGGGTTCTTTGTAAGTCTGAGTTTGGTAGGATCTTGGTGAAGATCTGAGTTATTGTAAGACTTGCAAAGTCTGAGCTTGGTAGGAATCTGTGTGAATCTGAGTTGTAAGATCTATTTATTGAGAAAAGATCTGAGTTGTAGAAGTTGCCTAGTCTATCTCATTGCTAGATAGGTGGGAGGGATAGTGGAGTACCTCTAGACACATTGTCTTGTAGGGAACCACTATAAATCTTGTGTGTTTTCTATTATTGCTCTTATGCTGTGATAGTTAAATTTTAAAGTAGCAAATAATATTGAAAATACCTAATCACCCCCTCTAGGTGTAGTTTATAGATAACCCATATCTTTCAGGCTACCACCACTACCTTGGCTTAGCCATCAGAGAGGAGGTCAGGAAGCTGCTGGAAGCGGGTGTCGATGATCCAGTATCCAGACCGGGTATCCAATGCTGCAATGGTAAAAAATGAGATGGAAAATGGCGTATCTGTATCGAATTTTCTCTTCTTAATAAATCTTGCCCCAAGGATTGCTACCTCTTGCCTAGAATCGACAAGCTAGTAGATTCGGCCATCGATTTCCCTGTCATGAGTTTTTTAGATGCTTTTTTGGTTATCACCAAATTCGCATGCACCCTCCCGATATAAAAGCGCATCTTTCATTACCAATGATGGATGTTATTGCTATAAAATGATGTCATTCACGCTTAAGAACATGGGATCCACATATCATCGGATGATGGATATGGTGTTTAAGGAGAAGAAGGGGTGAAACCTAGAGGTGTATGTCGATGACCTCATGGTGAAGAGCATGAGTGTGGAAGAGCATCTCTGAGACCTGGCAGAAACTTTCACCGCACTTCAGAAAAATAAAATGAGGTTGAACCAGCAAAGTGCATTTTCAGAGCGGCGAAGGAGAAGTTCCTAGGTCACCTCTTGACCCCGGTGGGAGTGGAGCTGAATCCAGACAAGGTCAAGGCGATTATGGAAAAGAAAGTGCTGAAGAATATCAAGGAAGTTCAGCGCCTGACAGGTCGGTTAGTAGGGCTGAGTAGATTTCTCTCCAGGGCAGGAGAAAAATGTTCGCCCTTCTTTAAAACACTATGAGATAACAGGAAATTTGAATGGTCGGAAGAGTGTTAAGAAGCCTTCGGGAGGTTGAATCTCCAGATGGCATGGGCACCCTTGTTGCAAGGACCCAGTGAGGGGGAAGACCTCATCCTATACATTTGGGTAGGATCTGAAGCGGTATGTTCAGTATTGGTCTGTGAGGAAGGAAAAAGACAACCTCCCTGGTAGTAAAAAAATTCCTTGGGGGAGAAATCAAATGTAGGAACGACCTACCTCTAGCCATCCCCACGGACAATGGTCCACAGTTCGCTAGTCTCGAGCTCACAAGCTTCCTAAGCCAACTCGACATCGACCTTCGCTTTTCCTCAGTTTACCACCCAAGGAGCAACGGTCAGGTAGAGGCGGCCAACAAGGTCATCGTCAACTTGCTAAAGAAAAAAGTGGAGAACCTGAAGGGAAATTAGGTGGAGAAGCTCCCCTTAGCCCTTTGGGCTTTGAGAACTACCCCCACCACGACAATGTGTGAAATGCCCTTCAAGATATCTCACGGCTCGTAGGCCCTCATTCCGGTGGAGTTTGAGTTTAGAAGTCCTATGGTGGTGCCAACAGAAAATGGAGATGAAGGATGGAGGCTCGAGAACGAGGAAGCATAACGACTGTCACTAGACTTTGAAGAAGAGCTACATGACCAAGCCACGATCTGCCAAGAGGAGATCAAGCGGAGAATAGTGAGACACTTTGAAAAGCACATTCAAATCAAACAATTCGACAAGGGAGGCTTGGTTCTCAAAAAGGTGGACGCCGCGGGGAGATCTGCGGCGGTGGGTAAGCTCCATCCCAATTGGTAAGGCCCTTTCATAGTCTCTGAGGTATTAATGACATGCGGGTATCGCCTACAAATTTTCAAGGTGGAGACGACCTGAAATGTTTCTACTCCTAGTCGCAATGTAATGTCTTTTCCATTTTTTTATGCTAAAATGAAGTGATGACACCTTCTGTTGCAAATGTGTAGTGCATAAATGTTTGGACAACATGTATTAAGAGACAAGACCTCTGAATGTCCTCGAGCAGAGTGTTATCGTAGACCAGGTTGTTGCACTGGGCTCCTCCCCTGCAGGCTGGCTCCATGCCCCCTCGAGTGAGTTCAATATCCTTGAGTAGAGTGTTATCGTAGACTAGGTCATTGCACTGGGCTCCTCCCCTGCAGGCTGGCTACTTGCCCCCTCGAGTGAGTTCTATGTCCTCGAGTAGAGTATTGTCATAGAACAGGCCGTTGCACTAGGCTCCTCCACTGTAGGCTGGCTACTTGCCCCCTCGAGTGAGTTCTGTTGGAGTTTGTGTTCCACATCTTTTAGTTTGAGAATAACAAATCACACAATGTATTTCATCTTGCTTGTGTTCATAGTGTGCAGGTACTATTATTAAGTAACCCCACGAACAGGATGTTGATTGATGACGATTCTCTGAACAGAGAGCTAACACCTCGCATTAGAAGTTAATGTTGGAACATGGCTTTCCACATCCCTTTGATTTGAGAATTACCAATCCTACTTGTATTTGATCTTGTTTGCCATTGTGTTTTTAGCATGCAGGTTTGAACAAATATGACACTAGGATGTTGCGTTATTGGTCTGGACCTCTCATAAACTGAAAAGAGGGATGTGGTCTAACGTCAGGCGTTAGGACCTAACGCTAGGCATTGACCCTCTTTCCCATCATGATGATTATGGCAAGTAGAGAAACAACCATGATTGCAGGAGCTCTTTAGGAATGATCTGACCTAACGCCAGCGTTAGCCTCAACGCCAACAATAGGGTTGCCTAAAATGAATGTTTCCTAAAGTGCAGAATCTCCTTCCTGTTTTGAAGATCCGAGCCATCAAAACAATTCTATACTGGGTCAACGCCAAGCATTAGTATTAACGCCGGCATTAGTGTCTAGTCCTATAAATAGGTGGATTTCATCTTCTCCAACTACTGATCCAAGAGAACCCTATTCCAGCACTTCAGAAACTCTGAGAGGGCCATATTTTCCAGACCATCATCTCCTACACAAATTCGAGAGAAGAATTCAAGTAGCATCAGATCAACGCTTACGCAAATTGAAGAACGCACGCTTCGACTTCGAGAATATTCAGCGATCCTTCGCCTTCGCCATCTCCAGAATTCTTTATAGGGAGTTGTCATTTGTGTTTTTATGTTTTGTTTGTAACACTTTCATTACAATCGTGGAGTAAATTTGCCTCTTGTTGCGACTAGGTCTGGGTAGGACTTAGGGAGGAATTCGCCTCGTACTGGTGACTAGGTCTAGGGAGTAGATCTAGCGGGTGCTCAAGGCCTTTCTGTGGATAGAAAGACTAGAGCGGCTTGAGGCCATATCCGGGGAAGGATAGGCTAAAGCCACCAGTTCGTGGGGATACGAGTCGGGATAGAAAACAAAGGGGTTTTACTTTATCTCCTATGATTTCTAGCTTCATAAGAAATCAAATTTTGTAATCTTATATTTCATGTTAATAAAACCATGTCTATCATTTATGTTACTTGATTTCCACTTTTCGGTTTATCACTAATTTAATCTCTTATCATTTCAAGTATTTTAAAATATAACATAAGTTTTTAAAACCCTTATTCACACCCCCCCTAAGGGCGCCTCAAGATCCAACAAGTGGTATCAGAGCGAGGTTATTCCAAATCGGCTTAACAACCAGGAATAATGTCGTCTCATGATCTCGCTTCTACTAGTGGGGAAATTTTTTTTGAAGAAGAAAAATCTCTTAAACCACCTTTATTCGAAGGGAGAAATTATAAAGGGTGGAAATTTTTAATGGAAAAGTTTATTAAAACATTAGATATCAATGCATGGAATATAACAAAAGTAAGACCAGCGGATGAATAAAATAAATAGGAACATCATCTAAATACAAAAGCTTTAAATAGTATTTTTTTGTGCTTTATCTCAAGAAATCTGTAAATTAATATATTGTTTTTCCAGTGCATACAAAGTATGGAAATTTCTTGAAGAAATGTATGATCTTCCTCTCATAGTTATGGAACAAACACAGGAGGAGAAGGACATACAAGCACCCATCATTATTCAAGATGATCTCACTCGTAGCAAAACCATGGAAATCATGGAAATCATGGAAATTGACTTAGAGGAAGAGAGCAATTCATCAAGAGATGATGAAAATTCGTCAATAAAAGAGGAAGGCCTTGAAGACGAAAAAGGAACTTCATGTTCACATCTTGCCTCTTCTAATAGCGCTGTAAGAAAGTCTAAATCTTCTTCTTGTGTGATAACCTCTATCTTTAATTTCCATATACTAAAAATGGCTAAACGTAAAATCAAGAAATTGAAAATTGCTAATTCAAAATTATGTTTAGAAAAGAAAAACTTAACGGCTAAATTTAATGAAGAAACAAAGATTGATGTGTATGATTATTCTCCACCGTGCACATTAATTGAAAATTAAAACCTTGTTTTGAGTGCAATATTCTTAAAGAGAAACTCAAGGTATATGAAAAAAAACATAATGAAAAATTATCTTTAGAAAACTCATCTTTTAAACATAATTGTTCTAAGTGTAAAGACTATAAAATTGAAATTAAAGAGATGGATGAAACATTTGAGGAACTCAGAAATAACTATCAAAATCATATTGACTCAATTATTTCCACTCTTAAAAATAGCACAATAGCTTATAATAAAGCTAGGCATAATCTTAAGAGAAAAAATGATGAATTAAAATTAAAAATCAACTTTCTTATGAAAATTTTAAATAATCATTCACAACACACAAATTCACAATATCATGCAATATCTAAAAGCAAGTTGAATATCAATATGAATATCTTAACTAAGCCTAATAATGGGAATAAGAAACACAAAGAATTTGTAAATCAAAATTCAAATCACCATTATTCACAAAATCATGTTTCTCCCAACTTAATATTAGAGTTACAAAAATTCCCTATGAATGGTACTTTAAATAATCATTACAATCATAATCTTTAAGATAAAGACAATCACAATAAAAATTTAATGCATAAGAATAACATTAAACCAAGGTTTGAATGGAGGCCCAAAGTTAAACATGAAACACTAACTTGACATGAAAGGACCCATTCATCTTTATCTTCTTACAAGCCAACACGTTACATTTGGGTACCCAAAGGAACAACCACACTTGGTCCCCTTTGGATACCTAAAACACTTATTCATTAGGTATCATGAAATGCATGTAGTAGAATCTTTTCAAAATGAAATATTGATATTTCTACTTCATGATATAGCTTAATATCTTTTGGTTTCTCTTTTTTTTTTTCTTTTTTTAGCTATCATATTATGGTCATCTTATATAGTTTTGGAAATATGATTTTATCTCTTAAAGCTTAATGAGTTTTGTTCGAGCCAAAAATGCTCCATGTCCACACTTGCTCAAGCTAAAAGGAGGTGGAAGAAAACTGTTAGATGGTTGGTTACTTCAAGCGACGAGTGAAGGAAAGAGGGAGGAGAAAAAGAGATGATGAGGGTCTCCTGAAAGGAGGTAGTAGAGGGGTGCTGAAAAAAAGGCAGCAACAGTCTCAGAAATGAGATAGCAGGAGCTGCTGAAAAAAGATAACAGTAGTTTCAGAAATGAGATAGCAGGAGCTGCTGAAAATAGGTAGCAGCGGTCTCAAAAATGAGATAGCAGGAGCTGCTGAAAATAGGTAGCAGCGGTCTCAGAAATATGACCACTCATGCCACAGACTCGGGGTTCGAAACTCTCCAAAAGGTCCCCAAACTGGTACCCCTACCACTCTATTTATAGGCACAGGGACCTGCCCAAACGGGCAAATCTAAAAGCAATGGGCTTCCAAGACCTGCTGAGATCAAAATCACCAGAGATCGTCTGGACCTGCTGAGGTAGAAATCACCTGAAATCATCTGGACCTACTGAGGTAGAAATCACCTGAGATTGTCTGGACCTGCTGAGGTAGAAATCACCTGAAAAGAGATCTCACAAAAAGGAGACTGCACATGAATGAGACCTTCCTGGACGAGGTTGCCCAGGAGGGGCGACCTCCTCTTTGCGAGGTCGCCCAAGAAGGGTGGCCTCCTCTATGTGAGGTTGCCCAGGAGGGGCATCGTCCTATGTGCGATGTCTTCCAGGAGGGGCGGCCTCCTCTGTGCGAGGTCACCAAGGAGGGGTGGCCACCTCTGTGCGAGGTCGCCCAGGAGCGGCGACCTCTTCTTTGCGAGGTCGCCTATTAGGGGTGGCCTCCTCTGTGCGAGGTCGCCTAGGGGCCGGCCTCCTCTGTGAGGTCGCCTAGGAGGGGAGGCCTCCTCTGCGAGGTCGCCCAGGAGGTAAGGCCTCCTCTGCGAGGTCTCCCAGGAGGAGGCGGCCTCCTATGTGCGAGGTCGCCCAGGAGGGGCAGCCTCCTATAGGCGAGGTTGTCTATGGGGCGGCCTCCTCTGTGAGGTCGCCCAGGAGGGGAATCCTCCTCTGCGAGGGTGCCCAGGAAGGGTGGCCTCCTCTGCGAGGTCGCCCAGGAGGGGTGACCTCCTTTTTGCGAGGGTCTCCTGAAAGGAGGTAGCAGAGGGTTGCTGAAAAGTGGTAGCAGCAGTCTAAAAAATGAGATAGCAGGAGCTGCTGAAAAGAGATAACAACGGTCTCAAAAATGAGATAGCCGGAGCTGCTGAAAAGAGGTAGCAGCGGTTTCAGAAATGAGATTGCAGGAGCTGCTGAAAAGAGGTAGCAGCGGTCTCAGAAATTAGACCGCTCATGTCACAGACTAGGGGTTCGAAACTCTCCAAAAGGTCCCCAAACTGGTACCCCTACCCCTCTATTTGTAGGCACGGGGACCTGCCAAAATGGGTAGATATAAAAGCAACGTGCTGCCCGGATCTGCTAAGATTGAAACCACCTGAGATTGTCTGGACCTGCTGAGGTAGAAATCAATTGAGATCGTCTGAACCTGCTGAGGTAGAAATCACCTGAGATCATCTGGACCTGCTGAGGTAGAAATCACCTGATAAGAGATCACACAAAAAGAAGACTGCACATGATCGAGACCTTCCCGGATGAGGTCGCCCAGGATGGGCGGCCTCCTCTATGCGAGGCCGCCCAGGAGGGGCGGCCTCCTCTGTGCGAGGTCGCCCAGGACTGGCGGCCACCTTTGTGCGAGGTCGACCAGGAGGGGAGGCCTCCTCTGTGCGAGGTCGCCAGGGGATAGCTTCCTCTGTGAGGTCGCCCAGGAGGGGCGGCCTCCTCTGCGAGTTCCCCCAAGAGGGACGGCCTCCTCTGTGAGGTCGCCCAGGAGGGGGCGGCCTCCTCTGTGTGAGGCTGTGCAAGAGGTGCGTCCTTCAATGTACGAGGTCGGCCAGGGGGCGGCCTCCTCTGCGAGGTCTCCCAGGAGGGGCGGCCTCCTCCGCGAAGTTGCCCAGGAGCGGTGTCCTCCTCTACTAGGTCGCCCAGGAGGGGCGGCCTCCTCTGTTTGAGCTCGCCAAGGAGGTGACGGCCTCCACTGCGAGGTCGCCCAGGTGTGGCGGCCTCCTCTGTGAGGTCGCCCAGGAGGGGAGGCCTCCTCTGTGAGGTCGCCCAGGAGGGGCGACCTCCTCTACGAGGTCGCCCAGGAGGGGCAGCCTCCTATGTGCGAGGTCGCCAAGTGGGGGCGGCCTCCTCTGCGAGGTCGCCTAGGGGGGGCCTCCTCTACGAGGTCGCCCAGGAGGGGAGGACTCCTCTGTGAGGCCGCCCAGGAGAGAGCGGCCTCTTATGCAAGGTCGCCCAGGAGGAGCGTCCTCCTCTGCGAGTTCACCCAGGAGGGGGCGGCCTCCTCTGTGCGTGGTCCCCAAGGGGGGGTGGGGAGGTGGCCTCCTCTGTGAGGTCGCTCAGGAGGGGCGACCTCCTCTACGAGGTCTCCCAGGAGGGGATGCCTCCTCTGCGAGGTTGCCCAGGATAGGCGACCACCTCTGCGAGGTCGCCCAGGAGGGGCAGCCTCCTCTGTGAGGTCTCCCAGGAGGGGCGACATTCTATGTGCGAGGTCGCCCATAGGGGGGAGGCATCCTCTGCGAACTCACCCAGGAAGGGTGGCCTCCTCTGCGAGGTCCACTAGGAGGGGCGGCCTCCTCTGCGAGGTCGCCCAGGAGGGGCGGCCTCCTCTGTGCGAGGTCTCCCGGGGGGGTGGCCTCCTCTACGAAGTCACCCAGGAGGGGTGACCTCCTTTGCGAGGTCGCTCAGAAGGGGCGGCCTTCTCCGCGAGGTCACCGAAGAGGGGCGACCGACTCTGTGCGAAGTCATCCAGGGGGGGTGGCCTCCTCTGCGAGGTCGCTCGAGAGGGGCAGCCTTCTCTACGAGGTCGCCCAGGAGGGGCGGCATCCTCTATGAGGTCGCCCAGGAGGGACAGCCTCCTCTGTGCGAGGTCGCCCAGGGGGGCGGCATCCTTTGCAAAGTTGCTTAGGAGGGGAAGCCTCCTCTGCGAGGTCACCCAGGAGGGACGACCTCCTCTCTATGAGGTTGCCCAGGAGTGGTGACCTCCTAGGGGAGGAGTCGCGCGGGTCGCGACCTCCATGCAAGGTGCCGCGAAGCGCGACCTTTATGAGGCCCGAAGGCAAGACCTCCCGGGCGATGAGAGACCGCCAGGGCTCGGACTGCCAGCTCGAGGTGATCGCTAATTTCTGGGTAAACAAAATCCCTGCATTTTTTCATGTTTTGAAAATTTTGAAAAAATAGAACTTACCCACGCAAATCGAGATCCACCTCTTTTGTCAGAACCAAAAATTCGAGTATATAAAAAAGTGAAAGTACCCGTGGAAACTTATTAATGCGTGAAGAGAGTCTACGAACACGTGTTTATCTCAGGTAAAAGAGTGGTCAAAGCAGGTAAAAGGAAAAAATGATACTCGAGTACCTGAAGAGAACTCACGAGCACCTTCTTATCTGCAAAAGAGTAATCAAAGCAGGTAAAAAAGAAAAATGATAAATGAGTACCTAAAGAGAATTCGCGAGCACCTGCTTATTTGAAAAAGATACGAAGAGTAGGTACAATATGGGGAATAATAATGTGTCATGTACCTGTGACTACCTGCTGATATTTATTTTATTCACACTTAAAGCGTATGAGGGAGTTCATCTTATTTATAGAGTGTATATGAGTGCTTATTCTCAATCCCATTGCTTTAATGCTGAATAATTAGTATCTGTATGTGAAGAGAAGAGATTGTACTCATGTCTGCGGAGGGAGAAAAACCAACATTCTGATATCATCACATTTACATACTACAGTACAAGGAGTGTGAAGTCCATATAGCTCGCTGATTCTGACTTGCAGACAATAATATTTATATTGAGATTATGTCAGCTGATGCCCAACCCAGCGTATGATTTTGAGAAATCCAGAAATCATAAATAGATTAACCATGAAACCCAAAAGTCAAGAAATCATTAATAGATTAATTATGAAATCCAAAAGTCCAAAAATCATTAATTGATTAATCATGAAATACAAAAGTATAGAAATCATTAATAGATTAATCATGAAATCCAAAAGTCCAGAATCATTAATAGATTAATCAAGAAATCAAAAAGTCCAGAAATCCAGGAATCCCGAGATGATGTATATGTGATTTTATGGTATCTGAAAAACAAATTAGTACCCAACAAATAATTGCATAACTATTTGGTAGTTATTGTAGTACATACTAAAGTTAGTCTACTTTTCTTGCAAATGCACGTCATTCCTAACATTAGTTGTTAGCATTCTGTCACAACCAATCCGTTATCAGATGTAATCATCTATATACAAGCAAAGCAAGTCGATTAACTCGACAAAAATGTCATGGCAATCAATTACAATCATCACAGAGTAGGAGGGGGGGCTACCACTGCAAATCTGTGAATAATTCTAGAGAGATGTGGTCTTAGTGGGTGTTACGACCCGAGAGAATAATCAGAGGTGGTATTTCCACCCTTCACATCCACGTATTTTAGAAATATTAATATAAACTGCAGAAAGTAAAGTAATGAAAAAAGCATAACACACAACTGGATAAATGTCTGCAGTGAAGGATACAGTAGTGGATTTGGATATAAGATCTGATATATCTGATTGCTTCAAGCACTTTTGCTGACATACTAGCCAGCCAAGCCAGAAAATTTGAAAAGAAGTATTCACAGATGGAGTCTGAACTCTTAGACTCAAAGAGGTCTCTTCATGGTCTCAAATAGTTCATGTCTTCCTCCTTGGTAACAAAGGAATTCTTAACCTCTCTTGCCAGCAAGGTTAATAAGGGGGAGAAAATTCAGTAGGAGGAAGGACCCACTCTAGAGATGAGTGTCCATGACAAGGGGAATGATGCTGAAGTCCCTGATAAAATTACAACATTCCAACATGTTCAGGGGAGCCTGCTGATCAGGGGGAGTTGGTTGAAAAGATATGGAAGAGGTACATCAATACCTAACAAATGTCCAGGTGGAGTCTCAAGTAGAATCTTCATAGAATGAAGGGGAACTAGCTGCAGAAACTCAGGGGGAGCTTCCTAGAACACCTTAAGAACCATCCCAAGAGCCATCTGGAGCAATGATTACTGTAGGTACAGCAGTGGTCCAGAGGGAGCTCTATGATGATCATTTGCTGGATGAGGTGACAAAGATTGCCAAGGAAGCTGTTCAAAATGCTGAGCTGAATGCACAGATTTAGGGGGAACTTCCCAAAGACAATGTTGCTGAAGAAGCAGTAATGTCTCCTGAAGATTTCCCCATGGAAGATACCTCCAAAATTGTTTTCAAGAAAAATGAAAACCCCTGAGAAGGAACAATGAAACTCAGGTATTTCTGTTTATACTCTCTAAAGAGATTCAAAGAGGAGGTGGTATGCTGAACATTATAATATACTTGTGAATGTATTGAATATTCTGTGATTTCATTCTATCATACTTTTGCTGTCTATGTTGTCTTATATGTAATTCTGCTTATGTAAAAGATTGTGTAAAATCACATTAACTACGGCTGTAAAATTTGTTAAGATAAATAGGGGGAGATTGTTGGGAAAACTCCTTGGATTTAACTTAACAAATTATCTAAAGTGATTTTAACTCTTAGGTTTTAATTACCCATTGTATAGTGAGGGTAATTTGGTAATTAGATGTCTTAGGATATCACACACAACTTGGAGTGTCAAGACTAGAGCAAGACAAGCATAAATTGGGTTAAGTTAACAATTGCGTCGAATATTATTCGATGCAACTTCAACTTCATGTCAACGTGACTTAGACTAGAAGCCCAAGCAATTCAAACCCTCTATCAAAGTATATCAAGTCGACGCTACGTCAAATAGGTATCGACGTAGATAAAGGAGCATGTCAAAGTTATATTAGAAGTCGACGCAACCTCTACTTCAATTCAACGCAGAAGGAAGTATCTGTCGACGCCATATGAAGTCGACGCAAATGTCGACTACAATTCGACGCAGATGATGAAGTTCAAAGTCAAAGCCTTCAACTTGACGGTTACGTCGAAAAGTAATCGACGTAACGTCAACATCAGAGTTCAACTAGAGATTGAAGAAATTCAAAGCTGCTCTTACAAGAACTTGAAGGTGCGTCGATAAGAAGGAGAATGAAGTTGATGCAGCATCAAATACAGTCTAAAAAGGAAACCTTTTCAGCTACTTCATTTGCACTCTATCTGAGGGCCCACAACACTGAAGACCATCCTACAAGGACTTGTTTATTGCCTAGAATGGAGAGGAGCATTCAAGAAGACATAAAAAGCTTTCTTGGAAAGGATTCAAACAGTTGGCAGACGGGTCGTGAACAAAATAAGGAAGAGAGATTAATTGTCCAAGCCAATACCATTTCAGCATAACCCAAAAGAGGAAAGGCATTCAAAATAAAATCATAGACAATAAATAAGAATAGCAGTGAGAATAACAGTAGAGCATTCATCACTATTGTCCGCATCTTGTCGATTAGGGCTTCCTCCTTCTTCTTCTTCCTCCTAGAACCCTAAAAGACAGAAAAACAATAACTGCTCTCTCTCTCTTAGAACATAACAACTGAAGGCTGCTCTTCATCAATATCTCATAGCAGCTATATTTCAATCAGAAGAAAGTAGAAAGGATCTGAAGCTTATAACCCTTGCAAATCATCACAATCATAAGCAAGGGTTCATCATTAGCAGATCCAGCAAAAGAAAAGAAGCTGAAGGCTACAATAGAATTCTGAGAACAAAATTCTTCTTCTTTCTTCTTCCTCTTCCTTCTCTCTTCACCTCAACTATAACGAGTTTTAAGAAACCCTCTTCCAAAGGATTCAGTGGTTCAAGATCTCCTTATCAAAAAATCTGTGGTTCAAGATCTCCTTATCAAAAGATCTGTGGTTCAAGATCCCCTTATCAAAATATCTTTGGTTCTAAGAGTATCCTTATCAAAAGACTCAGACACAGGTTGTGCTCTCCTACCATGTGGTAGAAGAGGGGAGTTCCCACATTTTGGGGAACCTCTATAAAAATCGGTGTGTCTTTGCTGTGATTTTCTGTGCTGTCCCACTTCCCTTTTTCAACATTTATTTCCAACAATATTCATCTTGTTAATTCTACCTTTGGTTTTGTTTGTGTGCATAATACCTTAGTAAGTTTTATTGTTAGCACAATTAGGATGGAAAAATATTTAAACCTCTATTCACGCCTCCCCCCCCCCCCCCCCCTTCTAGAGGATTCTCAGAGGCACACTATGCACTTTCAATGATTAAAGGAGTAGGATTCACTAGATTAAGGGGAAGCATGAATCTAGTTTATTGGAACATACACAAAGGGGGATCACTTATGTAGGGAGAGCATAATCTAACAATCTATAATTCTTATTATTGTCTCCATATTGCTTAGTGTCATATATCCTTCTAAAAACACATCTCTCTTATATATGAATATGATTTATCTCTATTGGATTTGTTACTATCAAAAGGGGGGATTGTTGGAACATGGTTTTCCACATACCTTTGATTTGAGAATAATAAATCCTACTTGTATTTGATCTTGTTTGCCATTGTGTTTTTAGCATGCAAGTTTGAACAAATATGAAACTAGGATGCTGCATTATTGGTCTGGACATGCTCACAAACTAAAAAGAGGGATGTGGTCTAATGCTAGGCGTTAGGACCTAATGCTAGGCGTTAACCCTCTTTCCCATCATAATGATCATGGAAAGGAGGGAAGCAGCCGTGATTGTAGTAGCTCTTTAGGAATGATCTGACCTAACGCCAGCGTTAGCCTCAATGCCAGCGTTAGGGTTGCCTAAAATGAATGTTTCCTAAAGTGCAAAATCTCCTTCTTATTTTGAAGATCTGAGCCATCAAAACAATTCTATACTGGGTCAACACCAGGCATTAGCCTTAATGCCGACGTTAGCATCCAGTACTTTAAATATGTGGATTTCGTCTTCTCCAACTAATGATCCAAGAGAGCCCTATTCCAGTACTTTAGAAACTCTGAGAGGGCCGTATTTTTTAGACCATCATCTCCCACACAAATTTGAGAGAAGATTTCAAGGAGGATCAGATCAATGCTTACGCAAAGCGAAGAACGCACGCTTCGACTTCGAGAATATTCAGCGAGCCTTTGCCATCTCCAGAATTCTTCATAGGGAATTTTCATTTGTATTTTTTTGTTTTGTTTATAAATTTTTCATTACAATCGTGGAGTTAATTTGCCTCATGTTGGCGACTAGGTCTGGGTAAGAATTAGGGAGGAATTCGCCTCGTGTTGGCGACTAGGTCTAAGGAGTAGATCTAGGGGGTGCTCAAGGCCTTTCTGGGGATAGAAAGGCTAGAGCGGCTTGAGGCCGCATCCCGGGAAGGATAGGCTAAAGCCACCGGTTCGTGGTGATACGAGTCGGCATAGAAAATAAAAAAGGGTTTTACTTTATCGCCTACGATTTCTAGCGTCATAAGAAATTGAATTTTGTAATCTTATATTTCAAGTTAATAAAACCATGTCTTTCATTTATATTACTTGATTTTCTCTTTTTGGTTTATCACTAATTTAATCTCTTATCATTTTAAGTATTTTAAAATATAACATTAGTTTTTAAAACCATTATTCATCCCCCTCTAATGGTGCCTCAAGATCCCACAGTTAATGACCTGCATTTAGTTATCGACGAGATTGGATGAATTCGAGAAGGGAATGACATAGAGAAGAAATAGCGTCAAGAAGCCAGAGACAACACCAATGTTGGAGCTAATGCTCGCGTTGAGTTCATGATCTGCCATGATCTTGACGGTTGCACGATCTCAGACAATACCGTGCACGATCACTAATGCTGAAGTTAACTTTGTAACGCCGGCGTTAGCTCCCATGCCTATTTAAAGAGCTGATTTCACTACTTAAATGTAGAACTTTCAAGCCTTCATTCCAATCTTCTATGAGAGCATTTCATCCCCGAATTTAGATAGCACTCCCAACACCAACATTAAGGAACAAGAGTGAGAAGGAGATTTCCAACTGTCAAATTTGAAGAAGGATGCTCGCTTCAACTCCGATGATGGTCTTTGAGTGTCTTCAATATCTCCTTCAGAGATCTTCAATATTGGGAGTATTTTATTCTGAATTTACTTTTATCTTTTCATTATTTTCTTGCAATGGTATTGAATTCGCCGCCTTACGTGTGGCAACTAGGTCGGGTTCGGTTTAGGAGGAAATTTGCCACCTTGTGCATGGCGACTAGGTCAAAGTTAGATCTAGGGGCGGCTAGAGGCCTTATCTGGGGAAAGATAGGCTATAGCCAACCAGTCCTTGGGAGATAGACCGGTGAAGGAACAAAAAGTGATTTTTACCTTGTCGCCTTTAATTTCAAGCGTTATTGAACTTTTATCTTTGTAATTCTCTTTAAAATATAATATTCATTTTCATTATTTATGATTTTTCTGGAATTGTATTTCATTTAAGATTTCATAAGTAAAATCAGTTTGACATAATTTTGTGAAGACTAATTTTCTGGAGAGCTAACGCCCAACATTAACTTTTAACGCCAGCGTTAGCAACAGATTAAAAGGTTTCGATTTTCTATAAATCTCTCAGTTTTACTCAAAAGTTTGTAAACCCCTTATTCATCCCCCTCTAAGGGTGCCATAAGATCCAACAAGTGGTATCAAAGCGAGGTTATTCCAAAATTGTTTCACAACCAGGAATAATGGCGCATCATGATCATGCTTTCGTTGAGGGTCAAGGGATTAGTAGAGCACTTTTTACCGGTACTAATTATATGTATTGGAAAATAAGAATGCATTATTTTTTAATTGCCTTAGATAATGTTGTGTGAGGTATGGTAGAACAATGCTACTCTCCACCGACATTTGTTGTTGGAGAAGTTACAATGGAAAAATCGAGAGACAAATGGGATGATAAGGACAAATTAAGATGCAAGAATAACGATAAAGCTATGAATGCTTTGTTTTGTGCTTTGGATAGAACAGAATTTAATAGAACTTGTGCTTGCGAAATTGCTTATGATATATGAAATTTATTAGAAATTACTCATGAAGGTACTTCGCAGGTCAAAGATTCAAAGCTTTTCCAACTTGAATCCGAATACGAGAAATTTCGGATGGAGATAGATGAAGATGTAGATTCAATGTACACAAGGTTCACCAAGATCGTAAATGACTCAAAAGTGTTGGATCTTGAGGCGCCCTTAGGGGGGGGAATAAGGGTTTTAAAAACTTTAAATTTTAATAGAAAACTTTTGATATTTTATTTGAATAAAAGTGAATATAAAGTAAAGAGTAGTAAATCAATTTTATTAAATAGAAAAGACATGATTATCATTAATAAACTTGAGTACAAAATTTGATTTCAATGACGCTAGAAATCAAAGCGAATAATATGAAAACTCTTTTTGTTTTCTATACCGACTCGTATCCCCACGAACCGGTTGGCTTTAGCCGATCTCTCTCCATATACGACCTCAAGCCGTTTTAGCCAATCTATCACCAGAAAAGCCTCGAGCATCCCCTAGATCTACTCCCTAGACCCAGTCGCCAACACGAGGTGAATTCCTCCCTAAGTCCTACCTAGACCTAGTCGCCAACACAAGGCGAATTTATAAACCGATCACAATAAAAGTGGTTACAAATAAATATTAAATTCAAGTAAAAACTCCCTAGAAGAATTCTGGAGATGACAAAGGCACGCTGAATATTCTTGAAGTCAAAGCGTGCATTCTTCTCAATGTGTAAGCATTGATCTGGTCATCCTTGAATTCTTTACTCGAATATGTATGCGAGATGATGGTCTGGAAAAAACGGCCTTGATTGAGTTTCTGAAGTGCTGGGCAAGGGCTCTTGTTAATCAGTAGTAAAAGATGTCGAAATCATCCAATTTATAGACTTTGAGCTAACACCGGCGTTAAGTGCTAACGCCTGGCATTGACCATGTATAGAAACATATTGATGGCTCGGATCTTCATAAGAGGAAGGAGATTCTGCACTTTAGGAATTGTTTTATTTTAGGCAATATCAACGCTGGCGTTAAGGCTAACTCGGGCGTTGGGCAAATCATTCCTAAAGTTCCTCCTGCAATCCTGGCTGCTTTCTCCTTGCCAAATTCATCGATCGGATATCGCCCAGCGTTAAGACTAACGCCTGGCATTGAGTTTCTTTCTTAAATCAGCTGTCACGCTAATTCGTCGAACAGCATCTTCGTCGAACGGGCTTCTTCTTTCGTCGAACTCAATTTCATCGAACGCCAGATCGTCGAACGCAGTTTCCATTTCGTCGAACGCAGCTTCCGTTCTCAGCAGTTTCATTTCGTCAAACGCTAGTTCGTCGAACGCAGCTTTCATTTCGTCGAACGGAGCTTCCGTTCTCAGCGGTTTCATTTCGTCGAATGCCAGTTCGTCGAACGCAGCTTTCAGTTCGTCGAACGCAGCTTTCATTTCATCGAATGCCATTTTCGTCTAGCGCTAACACCCAACGTTATGCATAATGCCTGGCGTTAAACAACTTTCAATCTTTCAGCTTGTGGTTAGTGCCAGACCATTGTTGCAGCAACCTGGTGTCACAACTGTCCAAACCTGAATGCTAAAACTACAATGGCAAACAAGATCAAATACAAGTAGGATTTGATATTCTCAAATCAAAGGGATGCGAAAAACCATGTTCCAACAATCTCCCCCTTTTGATAATAACAAATCCAATAGAGATAAATCAGATTCATAGATAAAGAATTTGTGTTTTTATAAGGATATATGACACGAAGCAATTATAAGATAATGATAAGAATTATAGATCACTTAACATTGTGCTCCCCCTACAAAGATGCTCCCCCTTAGTGTACACTCCCATAAACTAGATACATGCTCCCCCTTAATCTAGTGAATCCTACTCCGTTAATCAATATGATTTAGCATTTTATTCTCCCCCTTTGTTATTAGCAAAAGATGGTGGAGTGAAACAAGACTAGAATAAAGAAGACAAAAGATGGGACATAACTAAGAGAGGATTAAGAGTTTTGTGTAAACAAAAAGTAAGTCATGATCGAGCTAAGAGAGAGAGTAGCACAGCAGAAAAATATATGATAAGCGTGAAAGAACATTATTCAAAGATTATACCACAAGAATGTAATCACTTGCTTTGCAAATTAATTTTTAAAGAAGAATATTACTTGTTGAAGAAGATGCAATAGTCTTTGATAAGCACAAGTGAAAAAAGACCAAAGAAGTGAGCATTATAAACCATGGTAAATGAAGTACATAATCAAAAGAGAAATGCGGAAAACAAAAACAAAACAAATTAGAGTAGTATTTTTGTTATAGTTTGACCATTCCAACAATATGTCTAGACTCTTCACACTTGAGCATTTTAACTTTGAAAATTTTCATAACAAATAGGCAAGCATGATTTGGCATATTCAAGAAGATAATAGCTACAATGTAACCAATTCATATTTCAAGTAAAGAAAACATTGTAGAAATCATGCATTGCAATCTAGTGCTTTTACTTAAGTTTTTAGAGAATTATGTAATGTTTGCATTAGGATCCAATTCTCATGAGTGGAAGCTTTATGAAAAACAATGATGTGTGCATAAGGTGTTTTGATAAAAGTATACACGTGAAATAATCAAAACACATGACATATATAATGAAATAGTGACAACAATATTAAGGATGCAATCTTATAATTACTTTCACACATCAAATCTAGAATAAAGTTTCAAGGCACAAATAATGAGTACAACAACCAAGGTGCTTCTCCCACACAATGCTCATTAAGACTTATTAGGGAGCGAAGTAGTGCTTGGGGGATCACATAAGCATTTTTTTATAAGATTTTATTTTTAGTGATCCGGTGTACAAATAGAAGTGATAGAAGGAAATAAGTTTGCACAAGAGACTTTACAATTCTTTCCAAGGTGTTCAACCTCATAATGCTCATTACGACTTATCAGGAGTGTGAGTAGTGCTTGGTGGAGTTATCTTTGGTTTTTTATTTCAAATTTATATTTTGGGCTGAAGGTCTCCGAATTCACTTGTTGTTGCAAACATTAATATTATTGAAATAACACTTCTATATTGTGCATGAAATTTATTTTTGAAAGACGATGTAGGTAATTTAGACATACAACTTAATATGTTAAAACTATTACACTACACAATCATGCAAGACTAAGATTATGAGCACATGTAGATTACCAAAATAGTGAGTGTATAATTCATTGATTAACATAAAGCATTACTCATACTTAGAGGCATGCTAGGAAATCATACACAATTATCAGACTATTTCATTGCACATAATCAGATTAAGGTCAAGGCATGAAGATAAAACAATGTTTAGGAAATTTGAAATTAAAATTAGACATTGAAGAATATCCTTAAGTTTATGTCAAAAACAATTTTGACCTTTTGAAACAAAAATAACTAAGATGTTTGCTCTTGTGAAGTTTTATAGTCAAACTAAAATTTTGTAAAGAGTTAAAGCAAAACAAATAACAAATAACATATTTTTTATCATTTTGAATTATTTGATTTTTTTTGTATTTTGGGGGAAATCAGACACAATAAAATTAGTAACAAAATAATTTTGAGGTTTACTAACAAAATAATTTGAAATTAGACACAATAAAATGAGAAAAATCATTAGAAAAATACCAGAAAGATACTAGTGAACACAGAATTTTCATCTGGAGAAAAAGGCTAACTCCTGGTGTTAAGTAGTTAACGCCAAAACAGTACTCTATTTTCGAGGTTTATGAAAAACATTTTCTTTGGCATAGATAGTATGTACATAGACCTTCTTAGGGTAGAAATTTCAGAGAAAGTTGATATGTTTTGAAGGCTAAATTAAGCATATTTTAGTGTTTTTAAGATAATTTGAATCTTGTATATAAAAAATATATAAATAATTTTTTTTTATATTTGGAAGGAGACATAGCATGTTGTGATTATCAATTTGTTATATCTAAGACTCCTAATTGTAGTTTAAGTAGGGTAAAGCGGGAATTCGGTAAAGGTTTGGTAAATATGTCCGCAAGTTGTGAATTAGTTCCAATAAAGTTTACATGAACATGTTCCTTTTTTATGTGATCCCTAATGAAATGATGTCTAACGTCTATGTGTTTGGATATTGAGTGATGAACGGGGTTGTTGGTTAAATCAATGGAACTCTTGTTGTCACACTTTAGTTCAATATTAGTTAGATGAACTCCAAAGTCTTCTAATGTTTGAGTCATCCATAATGCTTGGGCACAAGAACTCTCTAGTGCAATATATTCCACCTCGGTTGTGGAGAGTGCAACGAAGTTTTGTTTCCTACTTGACCATGCAACTAGAGAAGGACCTAAGAAATGACATGTACCACTAGTACTTTTCCTATCTAAAGAACAACCGGCATAATCAGAATCAGAATATCCATGTAATATAAAAGAGTCATTATGTGAATACCATAGACCTAATTTAGATGTGTCAATTAGATATCAAAAAATTCATTTTATCGCTTTTAAATGAGATTCTCTTGGGTTTGCTTGGAATCTAGTGCAAAGGCATACGACAAACATAATGTCGGGTCTAGATGCACTAAGGTACAATAAGGATCCAATCATTCCTTTATACAAAGTTTGATCAATGGAAATTCCGGTTTCATCTTTTCCTAACTTTAGTGACGCGCTCATTGGAGTACTAGCTTGTTTTAAGTTTTCAAATCCAAATCGTTTTAGCATATCATGAACGTATTTAAATTGACATATGAAGATTCCATCATTTCTTTGAGTTATTTGAAAGCCTAGAAAATAAGTTAATTCACCAACTAAACTCATCTCAAATTCATTTTGCATTACTAGTACTAATTCATTACACAACTCTTCATTAGTGGCTCCAAAAATAATATCATCAACATATATTTGTAAAATAATTATTTCATTATCAATATGCTTAATGAAGAGTGTGTTGTTGGCACTACCCATTTTATAAACGTGCTTTAATAAAAAAGATGTTAGTCGTTCATACCATGCACGGGGTGCTTGTTTAAGACCATAAAGCGCCTTAGGGCTCGTGGTACCTGCTGCCTCCTCCGCTTCTAATCTATAAACGTGATTTCGAAAAATTTTATCAATAAAACTTGGGGGTTGTTCTACATAGACTTCTTCTTTAATTATCCCGTTTAAGAAAGCACTTTTGACATCCATTTGAAATAATTTAAATCTTTTATAACTTGCAAATGCCAAAAAAATTCTAATTGATTCAAGGCGAGCTACGGGTGCAAATGTTTCATCAAAGTCTACCCCCTTGATTTGAGAATAACCTTGTGGTACTAATCTAGCTTTGTTCCTAGTGATTCTAGAATCTCCATCTAATTTATTTTTAAATATCCATTTTACACCTATGACTGGGTGATTAGATGGTGTTTCAACAAGCTTCCAAACCCTATTCCGTTCAAATTGATTTAATTCTTCATTCATAGCAATAAACCAAAACTCATATTTAAAGCGGTAGAAACATTTTTTGGTTCAATTTCAGAAATGAAGCATATATTAGAGAAATATTCATTAATGGAAGAACGTGTTGTTACCCATCTTGATGGTTCTCCAATGACAAGCTCCCTTGGATGATCTCTTGTGAATCTAAGCACGCTTGGAGGCACAACTTCTTCTTGCACCGAATCTCCAACTTTGTCCTCTCCAAGTGGTTCATCATCATCAAGCACCAAAGGTGAGAGGGGTTCATCTTCCTTTCCTGCACTGTTAGTATCTACACAAAGCACAAGTTTATCAAACTTCACATGAATAGATTCTTCAACCTTTTTAGACTTTTTATTATATATCCTATATGCCTTGCTAGTAGAAGAGTAGCCAAGAAAGATTCCTTCATGGCATTTTTCATCAAATTTAGCTAATGCATCTTTAGTATTTAAGATAAAACATTTACATCCAAAAACATGAAAGTAAGATACATTAGGTTTCTTTTGGTAATATAATTCATATGGAGTTAATTTCAAAATAGGGCGAAGCATGATACGATTTATAACATAGCACGATGTATTTACCGCTTCAGCCCAAAAAGATCTAGGTAACCCATACTCGGATAACATAGTGTGTGCGAGTTCCTGTAGGGTTCTATTTTTCCTCTCCACCACACCATTTTATTGGGGGTGCGTGGAGCGGAACATTTGTGTTTAATGCCTAGATTATTACAGAAAGTGGTGAAACTATCATTTTCAAATTCCCCTCCATGATCCGACCTTATGCATTTAATTTTTAAGTCTAATTCATTTTGAATGCGAATGCAAAGTTTTGAAAATTTAGAAAAGGCATCGGATTTGGAGGTAAGAAATAAAGTCCACGTGAATCTTGAAAAATCGTCAATTAATACAAAAGTATGTTTTTTACCACCAAGGCTACAAGTGCTAATTGGCCCAAAAAGGTCCATGTGAATTAGTTGTAATGGTCTTGAGGTGGATACTTCAATTTTACTTTTAAACGATGTTTTTGAAAATTTTCCTTTTTGGCATGGCGAGCATAAGGAAGAGAGGTTTCCATTTAGGATTGGCAATCTTCTAATAATTTTATTTTTCGATAATTTTAAAATCAACTTGGTGCTAGAGTGACCAAGATGACTATGCCATAATTCAAGTTCTTCATTTTTAGATATAAGACATTTAAGAGATGCACGTGATAAATCATGAAACACAATTAAATAAATGTTATGAATTCTTAGTGCAGTGAGTACTATATTATTAGACTTAGGATCAATGATTTTGCACAAATTAGTAGAAGACTCAAATAACACATTAAGGCCTTTATCGCATAATTGACTAATAGAGATTAAGTTATGTTTAAGCCTTCTACAAACAAGACATTAGTAAGAGAGAAGGAGTCGTTACCCATTGTACCGGTGCCCAGTATTCTTCCATTTCCATTGTCGCCAAATGTTACGGTTCCTCCTTTATTCTTAGTGAGGCTAAGGAACTTTGCTTTATCACCCGTCATGTGCTTAGAGCAACCTGAGTCCAAGTACCACATGTATTCTTTGTCCTTAGCCTGCCAACATACCTAAGAGGAAAATGTCAGTGAAGATCCGGATACCCATGAGGTTCCTCCCATAACATAAGTGGAGACCTTAGGTACCCAGATTTGCTTTACAGTACGCTTTCCCTTCTTCCTGCAAAAATCCGCGGTGTGACCAAAAAATAAACAATTGGCATACGCAACAAAAGGGGTTGAGACCTTTTTCAGAGAATGTTGTTGACCCTTGCTGGTAGATGCAGAGTTAGAGGGAGTGAAAGTATTATTTTTAAGAAAAGAGTTTTGATTTCTGGAAGCAGAGCTAACGCCAGCGTTAGTAGTCAACGCTGGGCGGTAGGCTTCCGAAACATAACCCAGCCCAAACTTTGCAGATCCATGGTACTGGTTGCCCAAAATTATGTCAAGTGATTTTTGGCCAACTCCAAATTTTTTTATTGCCATATTAAGATCATTTACTTGTGTTTTTAAGACAAAGTTTTCGCTTACTAAATTTCCACATCTCTTTGCGAAATTTTTCTTTTCATTTTCAGTTTGAGAAAGCGATATTTTCAACCCTCTTTCTAAGTCTCCCTTTTCTTTTATGAGTGATTCGATATTCAAGAGAGCCTTAGAAAGTTTGCATTCAAGTTCCTTTGCCTTCGCCAAGAGATTGTCATTCTTTTGGCAAGACACCAATTCTTTATCCAATGTATTTAGTTCTTTTTTATTTTTTTATTTTTTTTAAAAGGATTTATTTTCAGTTTTAAGAAGATCAAGATCTTTTAAATTTTTACCAAATGATTTGCACATTTTTAAGTATTCAACATAAAGATCATCATAAGTGGAAGGGATTACCTCAGTGTCTCTTTGGACACTGCATTCATCGTCAGTTAAGTCTTGGTTTCTCCCCATGAGGCACAAGTTTGCCTCATCATCCTCGCTTGAACTTGATTTGCTTGAGCATCCGGATGAAGAATCATCCCATGTGCTGCCTTCAAGACTTTCTTCTTCTCCTTTCCCTTACTCTTCTTTTCTTTTTGCTCCTTTAAATATTTTGGGCATTGACTTCTTATATGCCCGGTCTTTCTGTAGTGGAAGCACTCGGGAGGAGGTCGCTTTTCATCATCGTCGCTTGATTTCTCCTTTTTCTCCTTCTTGGAATATGATCCTTTTCGGAAGTACTTGCGGAAGGTGTTCCTCCTTTCTGGATTCTTCATGAACTTTCTGAAGTTTTTCACAAAGAGACTCTCCTCATCATCTTCCTCATCGTCATCCTCTTTTCTTGTCTTTAGTGCCAAGGCTTTCTTCTTTGGCTCCTTATTGTATTCTTCATCTTGAATTTTGAGTTCGACCTCATGGGTTTTGAGATTCCCAATGAGCCTCTCAATTTGGAGCCATCTTAGATCATGCGATTCGGAAATTGCGGTCACCTTTGGATTAAACTTCAGAGGGAGAGATCGAAGGATCTTTCTCACCAAGTCATCGTTTGAGAAGGTTTTCCAAGAATTTTTGAGGCGTTGACAATCTTGGTAAAGCGAGAATACATTGAGTCGACGTCCTCGGTTGGATCCATCCTGAACCTTTCAAACTCTGATTCCAGTTGGAATAACTTAGATTCTTTGACCTGCGAGGTACCTTCATGAGTTATTTCAAGCAAATTCCAAATGTCATAAGCAGATTCACATGCACAAACTTTATTAAATTCAGTCCTGTCTAATGCGCAAAATAAGGCATTCATAGATTTTGCATTATTTTTACATTTATTTTTATCCTCATCATCCCACTTATCTCTAGGCTTTTCCATGGTAACTTCTCCAACAATATACGTTGGAGTGGTATACAGTGTTTCAACACTCGCCCAGACATCTAGATCTAAATTAATTAGAAAATAACGCATTCGCGTTCTCGAATAGTTGTAGTCAGTTCCGGTGAACAGTGGAGGTCTACTTATTCCTTGCCCCTCTTAAAAAGCAAGATCACGAGACGCCATTATTCACGGTTGTTAGACCATTTTGGAATAACTTGCTTTGATACCACTTGTTGGATCTTGAGGCGCCCTTAGAGGGGGGGGGGGGGGGGGGGGCGGTGAGTAAGGGTTTTAAAAACTCTAAACTTTAATAGAAAACTTTTGATATTTTATTTGAATAAAAGTGAATATAAAGTAAAGAGTAGTAAATCAATTTTATTAAATAGAAAAAGACATGATTATCATTAATAAACTTGAGTACAAAATTTGATTTCTATGACGCTAGAAATCAAAGCGAATAATATGAAAACTATTTTTGTTTTCTATACCGACTCGTATCCCCACGAACCGGTTGGCTTTAACCGATCTCTCTCCAGATACGGCCTCAAGCCTCTCTAGCCAATCTATCACCAGAAAGGCCTCGAGCACCCCATAGATCTACTCCCTAGAGCCAGTCGCCAACACGAGGCGAATTCCTCCCTAAGTCCTACCTAGACCTAGTCGCCAACACAAGGCGAATTTATAAACCGATTACAATAAAAGTGGTTACAAACAAATATTAAATTCAAGTAAAAACTCCCTAGAAGAATTCTGGAGATGGCGAAAGCACGCTGAATATTCTTGAAGTCAAAGCGTGCGTTCTTCGCGATGTGTAAGCGTTGATCCGGTCCTCCTTGAATTCTTTGCTCGAATATGTGTGGGAGATGATGGTCTGGAAAATACGTCCTTGACTGAGTTTCTGAAGTGCTGGGCAAGGGCTCTTGTTGATCAGTAGTCAGAGACGTCAAAATCATCCAATTTATAGACTTTGAGCTAACGCTGGCGTTAAGTGCTAACGCCTGGTGTTGACCATGTATAACAACATATTGATGGCTCGGATCTTCAGAAGAGGATGGAGATTCTGCACTTTAGGAATTGTTTAATTTTAGGCAATATCAACGCTAGCGTTAAGGCTAACGCGGGTGTTGGGCAAATCATTCCAAAAGTTCCTCCTGCAATCCCTACTGCTTTCTCCTTGCCCAAATCATCGACCGGATATCGCCCAAAGTTAAGACTAACGCCTGGCGTTGAGTTTCTTTTTTTAATCAGCTGGCACGCCATTTCATCGAACAACATCTTCGTCGAATGCATTTCGTCGAACAGGCTTCTTCTTTCGTCGAACACAATTTCGTCGAACGCCAGATCGTCGAATGCAATTTCCATTTCGTCGAACACAGCTTTCGTTCTCAGCGGTTTCATTTCGTCGAACGTCGCTTTCAGTTCGTCGAACGCAGCTTTCATTTCGTCGATCGGAGCTTCCGTTCTCAGCGGTTTCCTTCTCAGCGGTTTCCATCTCAGCGGTTTCAATTCGTCGAACGCCAGTTCATCGAACACAGCTTTCAGTTCATCGAACGTAGCTTTTATTTCGTCGAACACAGTTTTTGTCTAGCGCTAACGCCCATCATTAAGCATAACACCTGGCGTTAAACAGCTTTCAATCCTTCAGCTTGTGGTTAGTGACAGACCATTGTTGCAGCAACCAGGTGTCATAACTGTCCAAACCTGAATGCTAAAAACACAATGGCAAACAAGATCAAATACAATTAGGATTTGTTATTCTCAAACCAAAGGGATGCGGAAAACCATGTTCCAACAAAAAGTACTTGGAAAGGTGTTCTCCAACGGCGACTTGGTGAGAAAAATTCTAAGGTCTCTCCCTCCAAAGTTCAATCCAAAGGTGTCGGCTATCTCGGAGTCGCACGATTTGAAGAAGCTCCAAATTGAGAGCCTCATTGGGAACCTCAAGACCCATGAGGTTGAACTCAAAATTCAACAATAAGAGTACAACATGGAGCAAAAGAAGAAGGATTTGTCCTTAAAATCAAAGAAGGTGGCTGATGGAGATGACGATGAAGAGGACGAGGAGAGCCTTTTTATGAAAAAGTTCACAAGGTTCTTGAAGAATTCGGAAAGGAGAAACACCTTCTGGAAATATTTCATTAAGAAGGGATCCTCATCGAAGAAGGGAAGAGGTAGTGATGAGGACGATGAAGAACGACCACCACCGGAGTGTTACCATTGCAAAAAGATTGGACACATTCGAAGGCAGTGCCCGAAATATCTAAAAGAGCGCAAAGAAAAGCGGCATATGTGAAAAGAGAAGAAGAATGTCCTAAAAGCGGCTACTTGGGATGACTCCTCCTCCGACGAATCAAGCAGCTCAACCTCCAGCAGTGAAGAAGAAGCCAATGTGTGCCTCATGACAAAGAGCAAAACACTATCCGATGATGAAAGCAGTGTCCAAAGTGACACTGAAGTACTCTTCCTACTACTTATGATGGATTATGTATTGAGTATTTACAAACATTCAATTTTTTTGATAAAAGTTTAAATGATATTGAGATTCTAAATTCTGAAAATAATCTTTTGTTAAAAGAAAACAAGAAATTATCTAAACTTTAGGGAAAGAGAAAGTATCTTGCCAAGAGTGCAATCACTCCTTGGCAATAGTGAAAGAACTCGAAGAAGATCTTTCTAAGTCCCACTCCAATATCGAAATTCTTACTAAGGAGAAGGGGAATTTAGAAAGAACTTTAAAAACCTATCTTTCTCAAATAAAAGAAGGAAATAAAAGTTTTGTGAAACGGTGCGTTATGTTAGTAATGGAAAACACCGCTCTTGAAGCTCGTATTCATGATTTAAATTTGGCTATTAAAAAATTCAGAGTTGGGCAAAGATCTTTAGACATGATCTTGGCCAACCAATACCATGTTAGTGCCAAATATGGCCTTGGGTATGTTACTGGGAGCTATCGCCCAGCGTTAACTCTTAACGCCTGCGTTATCAATAATTCCCGAAATTTTATTTCTGTTAATACAAAATCATTTCAAAATTCAATTGTTATCTCATCTTCCTGCAAAAGTTTATCCAAAACTCCGAAAAGGGTTTCATCCCCTTTTATATTGTGTGCCAAATGTCGTATATTTGGACACACCTCAGACTCATGTAGGAAGAAGGGTCGTAGTGCTATAAAGAAAATTTGGGTGCCTAAGGTTTCCACCTATTTAATGGGAGGAACCTCTTGGGTATCCGGATCTTTACTCTCATCTCCTTTTTAGGTATGTTGGCAGGCTAAGGACAAAATGGACTTGTGGCATTTGGACTCGGGTTGCTCCGAACATATGACGGGAAACAAAGAAAAGTTCCTTAGCCTTGAGATGAAGAAAGGAGGGTTGGTGACATTTGGAGATAACGGAAAAGGAAGGAGCATGGGCATCGACACAGTGGGCAACGATTCTTTCTCAATCTCTAATGTTTTATTTGTAGATGGCTTGAATCATAATTAAATATCAATTAATCAATTATGTGATAAGGGTTTAAATGTATTATTTGGATCATCTACAAATCTTTGCAAAATCATAAATTCTAAAGAAAATGATGTTGTACTCACCGCACCTAGAATAAATAATGTTTATATGATTGCCTTTAATGATCTTTCACAATCATCTTTAAAATGCTTTATTTCTAAAAAAATTAAGAATTATAACATTGGCATAGGCGTATTGGTCATTCTAGCACCAAGCTTATTTTGAAATTATCAAAAGATAAATTAATTAAAGGTTTATCTATGCTTAATGGTAATTTATATTCTCTTTGTAATCCTTGCCAAAAAGGAAAGTTTTCAAAATTTCTTTTAAAAGCAAAAATGTAATTTCTACTTCTAGACCACTTCAATTAATTCATATGGATTTATTTGGATCGGTTAGCACTTCTTGTCTAGGAGGTAGAAAATATACTTTTGTAATAATTGATGATTATTCTAGATTTTGTTGGACTTTATTTATATCATCCAAATCTGATGCATTTATTGAATTTTCTAAACTATGCATTAGTATTCAGAATGAACTTGATTTAAAAATTAAATGCATACGCTCGGATCATGGAGGAAGATTTGAAAATGACAAGTTTTCTTCTTTTTGTAATGATTTAGGAATTAAAAATGAATTTTCTGCTCCTCACACCTCACAACAAAATGGTGTTGTGGAGAGGAAAATAGAACCCTTCAAGATCTAGCACGCACTATGCTTTGTGAATATGGGTTGCCTAAATCATTTTGGGCCGAAGCAGTTAATACTTCATGTTATATTATTAATGGTGTCATGCTTTGTCCTATTTTAAAATTAACACCTTATGAGCTTTATTTTAAAAGGAAACCTAATGTATCATATTTTCATATTTTTAGTTGCAAATGTTTTATTTTAAATACTAGAGATGCATTAGGAAAATTTGATGAAAAATGCGATGAGTGAATTTTCATTGGTTACTCTTCAACTAGTAAGGCTTATAGAATTTATAATAAAAGAACTAAAATAGTTGATGAGTCTATTCATGTAAGATTTGATGAGTTTGTTCCCTGTGTAGATACTAATCATTCTGGAAACAAAGACACCCCTTTCACCTTTGGAACACGAGGATGATGAATCACTTGGAGAAAAAGAAGAAGATGAAGAGGAGAAAGAAGAAGAGATAGTAGAATATGTTCCTCCAAGTGTGCTACAGTTTTCAAAAGATCATCCAAGGGAGCTTGTTATTGGAGAACCGTCAAAAGGGGTAAGTACTCATTTTTCATTACATGAGTCTTTTTCAAACCTTTATTTTTAACAGAAATAGAACCGAAAAACGTTTCAACTGCTTTAAATATAATGAATTTTGGTTTTTAGCTATGAATGATGAATTATATCAATTTGAACGTAATAAGGTTTGGAATTTAGTAGATAAGTCATCAAATCATCGGGTTATAGGTGTCAAATGGATTTTTAAAAATAAACAAGATGGTGACTCTAGGATTACAAGGAATAAAGCTAGACTAGTTGCACAAGGATATTCACAAATCGAAGGGGTAGATTTTGATGAAACTTTTGCACCCGTTGCTCGCCTAGAATCAATTAGAATATTTCTTGCATTTGCGAGTTTTAAAAGATTTAAATTATTTCAAATGGATGTTAAAAGTGCATTTTTAAATGAGATTATAAAAGAAGAAGTTTATGTAGAACAATCCCCCAGTTTTGTGAGTGAAAATTTTCTTAATCATGTGTATAAGTTAGAAAAAGCGCTTTATGGATTGAAGCAAGCACCACGTGCTTGGTATGATAGATTGACATTATTTTAAATAAAACACAGTTATAAAATGGGAAGTGCGGATAATACACCCTTCATTAAGCATGCAGATAATGATTTGATTATATTGCAAATGTATGTTGATGATATTGTATTTGGAGACACGAATAAAGAGTTATGTAATGAAGTAGTTTTAGTGATGAAAAATGAATTTGAAATGAACTTGGTAGGAGAACTCACTTATTTTCTAGGATTTCAAATCTCACAAAGACAAGATGGTGTCTTTATTTGTCAAACTAAATATGTTCATGATATTCTTAAAAGATTTAGATTTGAAAACCTAAAAGAAGCTAATACACCAATGAGTGCATCATTAAAGTTAGGAAAAGATGAAGACGACATTTCTATTGATCAAACATTATATAGAGGAATGATGGGCTCATTGCTATATTTAAGAACATCTAGACCCGATATTATGTTTTCCACTTGTTTATGTGCTAGATTTCAAGCTAACCCAAAAAAATCACATTTAGAAGTGGTTAAACGTATTTTTAGATATCTAACCGAAACATCTTGATTAAGCTTATGGTATCCTCATAATGATTATTTTATTTTACATGGTTTTTCTAATTTAGACTATGCAGGATGTTCATTAGATAGTAAGAGCACTAGTGGCACGTGTCATTTTATAGGCCCTTCACTCATATCATTGTCGAGTAGGAAACACAATTCTGTTGCCCTCTCCACCACTGAGACCGAATATATCACACTAGGTAGTTGTTATGGACAAGCCATATGGATGACCCAAACTTTAGAAGACTTTGGTGTTTATCTAAATAACATAGAATTAAAATGTGACAACAAGAGCGCTATCGATCTTACAAGTAATCCCATACATCATTCTAGATTTAAACATATAGATGCACGACATCATTTTATTAGGGATCATATCAAGAACGAACATATTAGAATTAGCTTTATAGGGACTGACTCACAACTTGCCGATATTTTCACCAAACCTCTACCCGATGCACGTTTTAACATGCTTAGGTTAGAATTGGGTGTCTTTGAAATATCTCATTAATCCCTATTAAATGCAATCAAAAAAAAATTTTGTCTCTATTTATATTTGGTTGCATTAAAAAAACAAAACAAAAACATTTTTTAAAAACAAAAACACGCTAAAAGTGCCTTCAAATCAACTCTAAAATCTCTGAAATTCCAACATTAAGAAGGTCTCTTTATATTATAAAGGAATAATGAAAAACATTTTTCAAAAAAAATCAAGATTAGCAGTTCTGTTTTGGAGTTAAGAAGTTAACGCCTGGCGTTAGCCCCTTTGCTTCAAAAAATGTTTCTGTCTTTTTGAAAAATTTCTGGTATCATTTTAATGCAGTGTTTTTTTATTTCTCTGTTTTTAAATGTTTTCTATTCTTTATATTATTTAAAAAAATGATAGAAAATATTTTATGCATAATTGCATAAATCAAGGATGATTATATTTATTACTTAAAGATTATTTACAATGTTTGATTTTATCTTTCAAGTTTCTTAAAAAACATTATTTTGTTTTGCCATGCCTTAAATATTATCTTAAAATGTGCATTGAATTTGGTAGATTACATGTGTAGAAATGTTTTTACATGCCTCTAAGTATGAGTAAAGATTTATCTTTGATAAGGATCTTCTCACTTACACCTTTTTGTTAATCTAAATGTGTTTTAAATCTTATTTTTGCATGATTGTGTAGTATAAGAATATATCATTTTTTTAATTTCATAAGTAGATTACCTACACAACATTGAATTCATTCTTGCAATTCATTGTTTTTCATGCACTTATGATTAGAGAAATGTGGTATTTCAAATAAAAATTTCTATGTTTGCAACAAGTGAATTTGGAGTCATTTGTCAAAAAAAACAAAAAAAAGGAGAACTCCGCAAAAAATTGTAAAGTGTCTTGTGCAAACAAATTTTTGGCCACTTCTCTTTAAAAATAAAAATCTTTATGTGCATTGAAATTTGTCAAAGTAAAGTTGTTTATGTTTATTTTAAGTTATGTTCTTAAAATACAAAGTTTCATGTGGTTTGATTTATACACTTGTATACTTTATAAAAACACCTTTATTGAACACATCATTATCATTTATAACACTTCCACTCATGAGAATTGGACCTAAAGCTTATCAACACTAATCTCTATAATCTGGAGTAAATGCACTTGATAACAAAGCATGATCTTGACAATGTTTATGCATACTTGAAATGCAAATTTATTTCCATTCTAAAGCATACCTTTTCTTAATATTTGTAATCTTGCTTGCTAATTTTCTATTACCAATATCAAATATACTTGCAACTTGTATATCTAAAATAAAATCATCTACTTAATTGCTTTAAATGTTTATTATATTTTGTACTTACAAATTCTTAAAGATGTTTAATATTGCTTTCGCTGTGTTCACTATTTTTCAAAAAGTTGCTATTGTATCTTGTTGGGAAAAACCCCTTTTGATTTAACTTACCAAATTATCTTTAGGCGATTTTACTTCCTATGAGTATTACCCTCATTGTATAATAAGGGTAAATTGGTCATTAGATGTCTTAGGATGTCACACTCACCTTAGAGTGTCAAGGCCAAGTCAAGACAATCACAAAATAAGTTAAGTTAAGACTTGCGTCGAATGAAAGTCGATGCAACTTCAACTTGATGTCGACGCAACTATGATTAGAAGTCCAAGCAACTTATTCAACCTATCAAAGTATAAGTCAAGTCGACGCAACTTCGACTACAATTCGACGTAGAAGTCAAAGCTCAAGTCCAAGTCATCAACTCGATGGATACGTCGATAAGGAATCAGAGTAACGTCGATATCTGAGTTCAGTCAAAGCTAAGAAGAAATTCGAAGCTACTCCTATAAGAAATCAGTGGTGCGTCGACACAAAGAATGATGAAGTCGATGCAGCGTCGAATACAGTCAGAAAAGGAAGCTTTTTCTGCTGTCCTTTTCAGAACTTTTTTGAAGGATCACAAGGCTAAAGATAGTTCTCCAACAGCTTGTTTATTGCCAAGAATGGAATGGAGTATTCCAGGACTCAGCAAAATCATTCTTGGAAGGTATTCAAAACTGATGGACGGGCCATGAACAAAAAAGGAAAGGAAAATTATATGTCCAAAAAGAATTCCTTTTCAGAATAGCCTAAAAGAAGAAAGAATTTCAAATTCCTATCATACAACATAAGTAGGCAAAGGAGAAGAACAGAATTAGAGTTATCACATTATTCTTGTCTATCAAAAAGTTTCTTCTCCTTCTTCCTCCACAAACCCAAAGACAGGAAAAACAAGCTCTCAGCATAAGGAAAACATACAACTGCTTCTTCTTCCTCTTACAACAGCCAGTTTACAAGAAGTACTCAAAGAAAAGGATCAAATCAAATAACCATTTCAACCATCACAATCATAAGCAAGGGTTCATCATATACAGATCCAGTGTAAATAGGAGCTGCATAATTATTTTTGAAGAATTCTGAAACACAGAATACTATTCTTCTTCTTCTTCCTTTCTTCTCACTTTTCCTTCAACTGTTGATGAGTCCTGATCATATACACATTTTTGGACTCATCCGGGCCGTTATTTAGTCAATTCTACGCACTATAGCCTTGTTATAGTTTATATTTGATATTCCATGCTAGGTGCACATCTTGGCCCACTTTGGTGTGATTTTCGTGTTTATTGTCTTTAGTATATTCTTGTGCTGATAAGTGCCACTTTCAGTGGCTAGATCTGTGGTTGTGCGGGAATAGGAGTCGTGCAAGTGTTCCCGGTGCAATTCTGCACAGGAACACTGCGCACGATCACCGGTTCTATTGCGCACGACCACTGGTCGTGCGCCACTGATCGTGTGCACTTAACCCTTTTTCACGAGTTCTGTTTGGTGCAGTGCGCACGACCATCAACGACAGTGCGCACGACCACCGGTCGTGCGCCACTGCTCGTGCGCACTTACCATTTAATTTCTGAGTTCTGTTTGCTCCAGTGCGCACGACCATCAACTCCAGTGCGCACGACCACCGGTCGTGCGCCACTGGTCGTGCGAACATTTTATTTTATAATTTCGTATCTTGCAGGTTCCACCCAGGCAGTGCGCACGATCGCCGAATTCCAGTGCGCACGACCACTGATCGTGCGCCAATGATCGTGCGCAGTATTTAATCCAGCGCCTATTTAAACGCCTGTTGTGATTTTAGGGCGGATCGTTCATGCCGGGAGCGGGATTCCTGTTCCGTACGCCGCCGATTTCCACCGTGGGAAGCCTCCACTTCATCTCCTACGCAAAGGGAAGCCTCCTCCATCCATTCTAAGACTTCCTCCATTGTCCGTGAGTGTTCTCCATCGTCCGTAAGCCTCCAAGCAAGCATTCCTTCATTCCGCTCGGTGAGAAGAAGAAGAAACCTAAAGTCGAAGACGACGGAGCACGTAGGGAGATCGTGACAGCTCTCTACGCCGGAAGCATTGTCCGTCCGAGTCCGGAGGTAGCCCGACAACCTACCATTCCGGCCGTGAACGGCCGCTAGTCTTCACCATCGGTTATTCCTTTCCTCTTTCCTCGTTGTACTCTTTGAACCGTGTAAAACTCGAATATTGAGATGTTATTTGTTTAAATGAATGTCTCTTTGTTATTCTTCATGGTTTGGTTGTGATTCACTCCGTTCTCATTCACTCACTCGCGCCCGCACGCAAGGTGTTTGACCCGCGTTAGCAAGAGCTAACGGCGGTTGTGAAGAGGTGTTTGCGACCCTCACCCTCTCGCATTCGAGCTCACTTCATCCGCCTCACGAAGCACGGCATCGCGGCCGTTGCATCCACCTCACTTTGCGAAGCGGTGTTTTCGACCCGCATTTCTTTTGTTATTGCTAAGATTAGGAAAACCAACCTAAAACCCCTCTTTGTGTTTGTTGAACGCTTGTGTAAAAATCATCACTGCGCGATTCGTTCACCCATCCTGCATTCCTCAAGAGACCGACATCCGGGGAATTTATTCTCCACAATTATTACTTGACAGCGACCGGTGCACTTGCCGACACGCATCAAGTTTTTGGCGCCGTTGCCGGGGAATGCAGACGTGATGAATTTGTCTGCGTGAAGATTTGTTGCACGAGAATCTTCTTTTCTTTCACTTCTTTTGTTCACCTCTGGTATCTCCGTTTCTTTTCGATACGCGCTTCTGATTACTTTCGCCTTTTCCATCATTCGCTAATCGTTTTGTTTGCTAGTATTCGTAGCATGACCTCCATTCAGGAATGCATCTATCAGGGAAGCTTGGATGATTTAAGGGATCAAGCAGAAAGGAACAATCATGACTTCGGGATCTCCGCCGACGTCATTGAGTACATGTCAGGGAACTGCAAGTTCAGCGGGGATGAGCATGAAGACGCGGTGCAACACATGCAGGACTTTTTAGAAATCTATTACACATGTGTATTCAATGGAATTGAAAACGACCTACAAAAGATTTTGGCATTCTCATTCTCCTTGCATAAAAAAGCCAAAAGCTGGTATTGGGATATTCGGAAAAGAGAGGTGACCACATGGAAACAACTCGAGGGGAGATTTTTTCAAGAGTTTCAACATCGTACCCAAGCCTTGGACAAGTACAGGGAACTCGTAACCTTTGGACAAGGGAAGGAGGAGACGTTAGTTGATGCTTGGGAGCGTTTCCAATCCTTGCATAGGGGATGCTACCGTGAAGATCTTTCAGAGGCTTTCTTAATTCAGATTTTTTATTTCGGAGTGCTGAATAAATTCCGTCTACTTTTTGATATGGCAGCTGGAGGGGCCCTGTTTAATAAATCAGGGAAGGACGCGTGGGAAGTGGTCGTGAATATTGTTCACACCAGTCAGCACTGGAGTCATGTTATTCGCTCCCCAGGCACTGCTGCAGTTAATGCCGTGACATCCAAAGGAGCAGCGGATTTTATGCCGCCAGAGCAACCAGAACAGTTAGCAACTTTGGTGGTCGGGGTATTAAACAAAATGAATGACCAATCTGCCGCAATCCAACAGCTTCGATCTACTATAGGGGCGCTGTCCGATGTCGTTTCTGGGCTTGCAAGTCAGCCTCCTGAGTCAGTGAATACCATGCAATTGAGAAGTGGGAGAAGTGTAGACAATCCGCCTCGACAGGAACCACTTGCGTGTTCCACTGACAAGCATAATGAAGACACTTCCGAGAAGCTAACTCAGAGTCATATTGAGCCGCATCCCGTGAGCGAGGCACAAACCTCGAAAAGTGCTGTTCACCCCCCATTCCCCCACAGGCTGCGAAACGAGAAATCCAAGAAGCAATTCCGCAGATTCTTGGAAATAATGAAGGGAGTGCAAGTGAGCATACCACTGATTGAAGCTATCTCTCAAATGCCAGGTTACTCCAAGTTTTTGAAAGATTTGATCTCGAAGCGGAAGCAGTTGGAGGGTCTCAAAACTATTGACCTCACCGAGGAGTGCTCCGCCATCATTTCCAATTTGCCCACAAAGTGCAAGGATCCGGGCAGCTTTACGATTCCCTGCAGGATCGGCCATCACCGTTTCAGCCAGGCACTCTGTGATTTGGGGGCATCAATCAACTTGATGCCGCTCTCTATCTTTCGTGAACTTGGTGCTGGGATCTTGAAGCCAACGCAGGTAATGTTGCAGCTAGCTGATCGGTCGATCAAGAAGCCGTCAGGAATCGTCGAGGACCTCACAATAGTTGTAAACGGTCTCACTTTTCCAGCTGATTTTATCATCCTCGACATGAAGGTCGATTCAAATGTTCCCATTATCTTGGGGCGGCCCTTTCTCGCTACTCCTCGTGCTATTATTAATGTGGAGCAAGGGGAGCTCACACTAAGACTGGGGGAGGATGCTATATCTTTCAACATCCACAGCCCGTCGCAACTCTTTGAAATCTCGGAGTGCGAACCAGCAGAGGCGCTTGAAGAATTTGATGGTCAGAACGTTGTGGAGTTGGATGACAGTGAGGTGTGTTGGCAGCACGAAGACAAGGAAGAAGGGGGTGCACTCTCAAACCAGCCCGATTTGTCACACTCAATCGGAGAACCCTCCAACGATTCTGCCAATCCAAATCCTTGTCCGGCACTCAAACAACTCCCGGATTCTCTAAAGTACGTTTTTCTTGGAGAAAATAACACGCATCCGGTGATTATTTCCGCAGCCCTGTCTGCCGCCAACGAAACTGCATTAGTGGGCGTGCTGAGAAGGTACCACATGGTATTCGGACGGTCTCTTGCTGACATTAAAGGAATCAGCCCCACGGTCTGCATGCATAAGATCCTCCTTGAAGATCAGTACAAACCGACAGCACAGCCCCAGAGGCGGCTGAACCCGAAAATGCAAGAGGTAGTGAAGGCTGAAGTTATAAAGCTGTTAGATGCTGGCATCCTTTACCCAATCAGCGATAGCAAATGGGTCAGTCCAGTCCAGGTGGTACCAAAGAAGGGAGGGATTACTGTCGTTGCCAATGAAAAAAACGAACTGCTACCAACCCGAGTGATCACCGGGTGGAGAGTCTGCATCGACTACTGCAAGCTGAATGATGCGACGCGCAAGGACCATTTTCCGCTCCCCTTCATTGATCAGATGCTAGAAAAGTTAGCGGGGCAGGATTACTACTGTTTCTTGGATGGATACTCAGGGTACAATCAGATTCTAATTGACCCATCTGATCAAGACAAGATGACATTCACATGTCCTTCCGGTACCTTCGCGTTCAAAAGAATGCCATTCGGACTGTGTAATGCCCCCGCAACCTTCCAACGTTGTATGCTCGCCATTTTTGCTGACATGGTGGGGGACTTCCTCGAAGTTTTCATGGATGATTTTACTCTATTTGGCAGTAGCTTTGACAGTTGCCTCGCGAATTTGGCCAAGACCTTGAAGCGGTGTGAAGACACCAATCTTGTCTTGAACTGGGAGAAATGCCACTTTATGGTGCGCGAAGGAATTGTGTTGGGACATAAAGTTTCCTGCAAAGGGCTTGAAGTGGATCAAGCGAAGGTAAGTGTTATCAGAAACCTCCCTCCACCCATGTCAGTGAAAGGAATCCGAAGTTTTCTTGGTCATGTGGGCTTCTATCGAAGGTTCATCAAGGATTTTTCCTCCATCTCAAAGCCTTTATCTCGCCTGCTGGTTAAGGACGTCCCCTTCCACTTCGACGAAGCATGCATGCAAGCCTTCGAAACTTTACGGGGACAACTCATCTCAGCCCCAATTTTGGTGGCGCCCGACTGGACTTTGCCTTTTATTATCATGTGCGACGCAAGTGATGTGGCCGTAGGTGCTGTACTCGGTCAAAAGAAAGACAAGACTTTTCACACTATTGCGTATGCCAGTCGAACTCTTAACAGTGCTCAAGCAAATTATACCACCACAGAGAAAGAAATGCTAGCCGTGGTCTTCGCTTTTGAAAAATTTCACTCGTACTAGGTACTTTCCGAAGTGATCGTGTATACGGACCACGCCGCTCTCAGGTATCTTTTCAGTAAGAAAGAATCCAAATCGCGCCTTATTCGTTGGATTTTACTTTTGCAGGAATACAATCTGGAAATCAAAGATAAGAAAGGGGTGGAGAATGTGATTGCGGATCATCTCTCGCGATTGGAGTACGACACTCCCAACAGCGTTGAGGAGGAAACGGACGACTATTTCCCGGATGAAAAGTTATTCACAATTACTACGTCCTCCCCAACCGCACCTTGGTACGCAGATATCGCTAATTACTTGGCTTGTAAAACCTTCTCCCCGAATCTGTCCCCTCAGCAAAGACGGAAGCTTGCCTCTGACTCAAAATACTATTTTTGGGAAGATCCGCTCTTATTCCACACGTGCAGCGACGGGATTATTAGGCGTTGTATTCCGGAAGCTGAGTTTCAGTCTATATTGCAGCACTGCCATGACAGAGAAGCTGGCGGGCACTTCGGGGCCGTTCGAACAGCACGAAAAATCCTGCAATGTGGATTGTTTTGGCCGACCCTCTTCCGGGACACCCATGCCTATGTCACCAAGTGCGACGAGTGCCAAAGGACCGGAAATATTTCCCGGCGTGATGAGATGCCCCTTAATAACATGCTGGTCTGCGAACCCTTTGATGTCTGGGGAATAGACTTCATGGGTCCCTTCCCAATGTCTCACGGTAAGCATTACATTATTGTGGCAGTTGATTATGTTTCAAAATGGGTGGAAGCTGAGGCGGTTGCCACGAATGATGCAAACACAGTGCTACACTTTATCCACAAGAATATCTTCTCCAGGTTTGGGACGCCGAGAACTATCATCAGTGACGGCGGTAGTCATTTTTGCAATAAGCAGTTTGTGCAGCTCATGAAGAAGTTTGGGGTCCATCATAAGATTTCTTTGGCATACCATCCCCAAACATGCGGGCAAGTCGAAGTCTCCAACCGCGAGCTCAAGCGAATAATTGAGAAATCAATACATTCAAATAGGAAGGAGTGGGCTAAAAAGGTTGACGACGCATTATGGGCTTACCGGACTACGTTCAAAACACCCATCGGCATGACTCCGTTTCAATTAGTCTACGGCAAGGCATGCCACCTCCCTGTAGAGCTGGAGCATAAAGCATTATGGGCAACCAAAATTCTGAACATGGACATTGGAGCCGCGGCCGAGGTGCGTCGTTCCCAACTCAACGAGTTAGAGGAGCTCCGTCATTTCGCTTATGAAAACGCTCGTATCTACAAGGAGAAAACAAAGAAATGGCACGATCGGCATATCATTCCTAAGGAGTTCAAAATTGGGGACCAAGTGTTGCTCTACAACTCCCGTCTCCGCCTCTTCCCAGGGAAGCTAAAATCGCGGTGGAGTGGTCCTTTCTCCGTGACTGATGTCTCCCCCTTCGGTGCCATAGAAATATCTGGGGATAAGGGGGACAAGTTTAAGGTCAATGGACATCGGCTGAAGTCATACGATGGTGCCACTATAAACAAGGAGTGTCAGTTGTTGACATTGGGAGATGGGCATCATACAAACACCGACAGCTGATTTCCCCTTCTTGTCTCTTATTTTTGTGAAACTCTACTTTTGAGATTTCTTTTTAATTCCTGCACTTTATAAACACTGCTAATACAGGTATTTGGTCTAGCTTAAGGACGTTAAATGAAAGCGCTACTGGGAGACAACCCAGATTTCCTGTTTTAGTATTTCTTTTTATCTAACTTCTTTTAGTTCAGCTTTTGTATCTGCTTTTGTTGCTTTGAGTTTGTGCTTGCAGGGTTTTGTGTTCGATGGAGTGGATGCTACGGACTAGTCTTGATCGTAAACGCCAATCGTCTGGTATGCTCATTTCTGAGCATTGGGTAACACTTCCTCCCCTCTTTTTGCTTCAATTTCTAGATATATCGCTTAGTTTAAGTCTGGGGGAGCGGTTGTTGTTATCCACTGTGCACGAGTGCACCGCATACTAGAAGGTTGATTCTTTTTATCTTATCATTATCGTTGTTTTCCATGTTTCACACACCATTTCACCCACTTGAGTGCGCGCTTATCTTTTTGTTGTTGTTCCGTTGTAAACTATCTTGGTTGGAGTATGAAATAGGTTGTTAACGTAGGAATTATTATTTGGAGTGCGATGTTGACTCATGTAGTGTTCTAGTCACTTCGCATGCTATGGTAGAATTTGTGTAGAACTAGATTTTCTTTATGCATCTAATTCATGTTTAGTATTTCTGCGTAAATTTAGATTTAATATACTCAAGTGGTGAATTTGTATGGAATTGACGATAACCCGGTGTTGTGTGTGTGCGGTTGCTAGTCGTGTGTTGCTCGAGTCGGGAGGAAGGTTTATCTTTCTCGTGGGCTAAGAACTTGCCCCAAGCGACTCTCGAAGCATGGGTGAGAGCTACTCGTTGAGTCAAGCATGATGTAGGCCACCCTTTAGCTAGTTTGAGCTTTGTTATTCCATGTCCATTTCATTCACCTTTGCAAGCCAATTTTGTGCCTACCAATCCTTTGTTCAGCTCCTCTTCATCCACCAAAGCCTGGAGCCTATCCTACTCCCGCAACCAAAATGTTTTTAACTGCGCTCATAATTCTAAACTTGTGTGGAATGTGGAATCCTTGTGTTATGAAGGAAAAATAAATTCTGTCTGCTGATTTTGAACCAACCGGGGGTTACACAAAAGAAGTGAAATATGTAAAAGAAAAAAAAAAGTATTTTGAAAAAAAAATTCCTCCCGAGCTAAAAACAGAAAATCTGTTGGTATTTGTGAAGTAGGCCGTGTGCACACCTGGTTTTCATGATAAGTCTGGGGGTGTGTCATATGAGCATTGTTCGTTGGTCTTGTATGGTGCAGCGTTCCGTTAGCTCACTTGGGTTGCGTAACCACCGTGTTTAACTTTGAATATCATACCGTAACCTAAGCCTCGTTTTAATCCTATAAGTCCTACTGATTTGATTTGCGAGTTTGCTAGCGCCGTGGAGAGAGTGTGACCGGGCGAGCGTATGGTTCACGACGTTGATGGATTTCAGCGGAGTTATTCCTAAGCCCCGATCTTTTGCAACACCCGCCTCAGTGTCTCGTCACTTTCATACTGGGCATGATCGTCAAATTCTTCATAATTCACCAACTGAGTAGGACTAAATCTTTACTTACGCTTTAATACTTATGTAAATTAGTTAGCATAATTAGAATCTTCTTCTACTAGAATTTCTACTCGCATGCGTACGTTACTTCGCACCGTACTCCCTTGTGTAATTCTCTATGTTAACTATCGTTTTCGCGCTCCGCCGGATTCGTTTGCTCGGGACGCGCAAACAGTTAAGTCTGGGGGTGTGATGAGTCCTGATCATATACACATTTTTGGACTCATCCGGGCCGTTATTTAGTCAATTCTACGCACTATAGCCTTGTTATAGTTTATATTTGATATTCCATGCTAGGTGCACATCTTGGCCCACTTTGGTGTGATTTTCGTGTTTATTGTCTTTAGTATATTCTTGTGCTGATAAGTGCCACTTTCAGTGGCTAGATCTGTGGTTGTGCGGGAATAGGAGTCGTGCAAGTGTTCCCGGTGCAATTCTGCACAGGAACACTGCGCACGATCACCGGTTCTATTGCGCACGACCACTGGTCGTGCGCCACTGATCGTGTGCACTTAACCCTTTTTCACGAGTTCTGTTTGGTGCAGTGCGCACGACCATCAACGACAGTGCGCACGACCACCGGTCGTGCGACACTGCTCGTGCGCACTTACCATTTAATTTCCGAGTTCTGTTTGCTCCAGTGCGCACGACCATCAACTCTAGTGCGCACGACCACCGGTCGTGCGCCACTGGTCGTGCGAACATTTTATTTTATAATTTCGTATCTTGCAGGTTCCACCCAGGCAGTGCGCACGATCGCCGAATTCCAGTGCGCACGACCACTGATCGTGCGCCAATGAGCGTGCGCAGTATTTAATCCAGCGCCTATTTAAACGCCTGTTGCGATTTTAGGGCGGATCGTTCATGCCGGGAGCGGGATTCCTGTTCCGTACGCCGCCGATTTCCACCGTGGGAAGCCTCCACTTCATCTCCTACGCAAAGGGAAGCCTCCTCCATCCATTCTAAGACTTCCTCCATTGTCCGTGAGTGTTCTCCATCGTCCGTAAGCCTCCAAGCAAGCATTCCTTCATTCCGCTCGGTGAGAAGAAGAAGAAACCTAAAGTCGAAGACGACGGAGCACGTAGGGAGATCGTGACAGCTCTCTACGCCGGAAGCATTGTCCGTCCGAGTCCGGAGGTAGCCCGACAACCTACCATTCCGGCCGTGAACGGCCGCTAGTCTTCACCATCGGTTATTCCTTTCCTCTTTCCTCGTTGTACTCTTTGAACCGTGTAAAACTCGAATATTGAGATGTTATTTGTTTAAATGAATGTCTCTTTGTTATTCTTCATGGTTTGGTTGTGATTCACTCCGTTCTCATTCACTCACTCGCGCCCGCACGCAAGGTGTTTGACCCGCGTTAGCAAGAGCTAACGGCGGTTGTGAAGAGGTGTTTGCGACCCTCACCCTCTCGCATTCGAGCTCACTTCATCCGCCTCACGAAGCACGGTATCGCGGCCGTTGCATCCACCTCACTTTGCGAAGCGGTGTTTTCGACCCGCATTTCTTTTGTTATTGCTAAGATTAGGAAAACCAACCTAAAACCCCTCTTTGTGTTTGTTGAACGCTTGTGTAAAAATCATCACTGCGCGATTCGTTCACCCATCCTGCATTCCTCAAGAGACCGACATCCGGGGAATTTATTCTCCACAATTATTACTTGACAGCGACCGGTGCACTTGCCGACACGCATCAACTGTAAAAGAGTTTTATTAATCCCTCTTCCAAAGGATTCAGTGGTTCTAAGAGTCTCCTTATCAAAAGACTTAGTGGTTCTGAGAGTCTCCTTATCAAAAGACTCAGTGGTTCTTAGAGTCTCCTTATCAAAAGGCTCAGGCACAGGTTGTGCAATCCTACCAGGGAGGTAGAAAAGAGTACTACCCACATTTTGGGGAACCTCTATAAAAATTCATGTGCCTTTGTGTGTGATTTTCTGTGCTGTCCATACTTCTGTTTTTCTATGTTTTATTTTCAGCATTATATATATACTTTATTTTATCTTTGGTTTTGCTGGTTGCATAATACTTAAAGTATTTATTGTGTGTACATAATTAGGGTAGAAAATATCTTAAACTCTATTCACCCCACTCTAGAGAATACTCAGAGGCACACTGTGCACTTTCAATTAGTATCAGAAGGAGGTTGATCATTAAAAGGTTACCTTACCACCTTGATCAAAAAATCTCCTCCTCTCATTTCTTTATTATAAATCAGTTACAACTATTTTCTAAAGAAAATGAGTTCTAAGGATTATGCATCAACAAGACCACCAGTGTGTAACCTAAATAAGTTTACACTCTGGAAGGCGAGAATAATGTTGCACATGAACTCAATTGATGAAGAAATCTTTGATGTTATATTTTCAGGTCCCCCAACTCCAGTCAGACAAGATGCCAGTGGATCTTCAACACTGGAAGCTGTCCCAAGAAATGAGTGGACAGAGTCTGAGAAGAAGCATAAAGCATGTGATGTCGAGGCTATGAACATTCTGGTTTCCACAATGTTAGGTGACATTTTCCAGAAAGTTGCTGACTGCCAATCAGCAAAAGAGATCTGGGAATCTCTTACCAAAATGGTTGAAGGGAGTTCTGATGAAAGAAAGGACATGAAGTCCCTTCTCATATCCCAATATGAGAACTATCAAAAGAAAGCTGATGAAAGTGTTGCTGAAATGTATGACAGATTCAACATCATTATCAATGAGCTAAAGTGTCTGGACAAGGAGATATCTCTGACAGAGATTAATGATAAGATCCTAATGTGCTTCCCAACCTCATGGGACTCAAAGATCTGAGCATCAGAGAGTCCAGATGTCATAGAGAGATCTCTACTGATTCTTTGCTAGGAAAGCTTAAATCATATGAGATGCTACTAAAAACCAGAGCTGAAACAGAGGCAAAGGAGACAACTCCAACTCCTACCCGAAGGAGCCTTGCTCTGAAAGCTGCTGAAGGAGAGCCCTCCACTCCTTAAGATGAAATGTTCAGTCTCATAGCTAGGAGATTCAGAAATTGGGTCAAGACAGAAGAATCAAGGAGAAGAGAGAGGAGCTCAAAGCCCAGATATGATAAGACTGTTGGATCTACTGGCACCCTTAGAGGGGATTAATAAGGGTTTTAATGAATTATTAGAGTTTTAAATAATTAACTGCAGGAATGTGTGCACTAGAGCTAGCGCTAGGCGGTAACCCTACCGCGTGGCGTTAGCTCTAGAAACAACACAATTATTATAGGATAATGTTTCAGGATTTGTAAAGCTCCAACCAATGTTCCACCAGAAAATCACAACAATTTATATAATAAAGCATATGAACTCGATAACATTGAATAATGAAACATTGTTTATACAAATGCACTTAGATCTCCATTACGCCGGAGATCAGAGGAGAAGAATATGAAAGCCTTGGGTTTTCTATACCGACCCTAATCTATGGACCGGTTGGATATCGCCCTTTCCTCCCCGAAAAAGTCTTCGAGCCGCTCCTCACCTTCCTCCCAGAAAGGGTCTTGGAGCCCGCTAGATCTCCCAGATCTAGACGCCCTCCCAGGATGATTTCCCACAGAATCCTCCCCAGAATCCGAAGACCTCCCCGATCGATTTCCATGTATTCCAAACCGGATTCCGACGACCACACCGGACTGTTTCACACACCAAAATAACAGAATAAAAGAGAAAAGTAGAAGAGATTAGAAGATGTGCTCCCTCAAGGTATATCTCCGGATGTGGTGAGCGAACGACGCTTTTTGATCTTCGTTTAGTATGCACACGTTGGTGGTCTGATTCACGTTCTTAATCCTCACTCCGATGAATTTCTTCATTATTGCATGATGGAAAGTGTTCTTCTCTTCCGGTGATGGCTCCTTGATCAAGAAACGGCGAAACAACTGACTTCTTCTTTTAGGTTTCGGCAGCCCCACATCTAGAAAAGAAAAGATAGCTTTTATAGTTGGTTCTTTGAGTTACCGCCGGTGGTAGAGTTACCGCACGGCGGTAGCGTCTTTACGCACTTTCTCTAGTTGTCCAATGCCCAATCAAGTAGGTGTCGACGAACATTCTCTTTCGGTGTTTGGATAGCGTGGCGCGGTAATCTTAGCGCTTTGCGGTAGTTGTCACGTCGAATCCTTCTCGACGGTCAGCACAGTATCAAGACGACGCAGTCTTCTTGGAGAGAGAGAGAGAGAGAGAGAGAGAGAGAGAGAGAGAGAGAGAGAGAGAGAGAGAGAGAGAGATAGCACATGGCGGTAGGATAGCGCCCGTGGTAGCATTTACGTTGAACTCTTCTCTACGCATTCGTCTCGACGCTATGGCTCAGGTCGACACATTCTTCAAGACGACGCAAGCTATATCGACGTCATAGTTAGCGCTCGCGGAAGTCTAGCGCTCGATGGTAATAATCTCGACGCCTTTATTCAAGTCAACACTTTCATCTAGTCGACGCTTTCATCTCGACGTCATGGTTCAATTCAACGCATCTTGTCTCAACGTCAGGTTTATCACCCATGGTAAGTTAGCACGCGGCAATAGTCTTCTTCGATGAATAGGTCGAGACAATAAGTCTTCTCGACGGCACCGCTGAGATGGCATTCGTCTCGATGCAATGGTTAGCACCAGTGGTAGTACTAGCGCGTGGCGGTAGTTTTCTTGAATGAATCCATCGAGATGCTATGTCTTATCGACGGTACCGCTGAGATTGCATTCGTCTCGATGCACTGAATTATGCCTGCAGTAGGACTAGCGCCCGGTGGTAGATCATTGAGAACAAAATTCTCAACAGTTTCACACATGTAAACCTACACACTATACCCAAGACATGTATGATCAAATACAATATGGGATTTGACATTGTCATACTTAAGAGATGTAGAACGGATGTTCTAATAAACTCCTCATTTTGATAATATCAAATCCCATTCATGAGATATAGTCAATAGTAATCTTTAAGAGTATGGTATAGTGTAATCAATAATAATCATGAAATATGAACAGGTTTATATATCAAGATAAATCAGAAAGTGTGAACTTGCACTAAAGTGTTGTGTCTCCCCCTACGTACGTGCTCTCCTATCGATGTGCGCTCTATAAGAGTATCTCTCCTTATAAGTGATCTTCCTTAGATGACTAGCACATGACTAGCTCATGAACGTTTCTCTATTCTCCCCCTTTGATGTTAGCAAAAGGGGTGGTCTAGGTCAAACTAACATATGAATATGAGAGATGCAGCGGAATTGAAGAGTAATGTACACATATAAAGTAAATCATGGTAGGAATAAGGGTTGACTAAAAGATAATTAGAGAATATAAAAAAACATCGGTCAAAAATGCACGGGGAAATCTTAAATACCACTTTAAAATTAAATAGTATTGCTTTTGAAGTCTTGGTATTAAAATGAATCGGACACATGACACGAGACTAAATACCCATGAGTTTGCATACAATGTTAAAGGATTTAAGAAAATTAACTCAAGGAACATCGTATGTGTCATGAATGTCAATCAAGTATTAGTAAAAGCGTGCAAGAAATAAATAATGCAGTTCAAGTCCAATTCGAATGAATGGAAGTGATTGACTAAACAATGATAAGTGTACGTGTAGCATCAATAGAAATAACATCAAATTAAATTAAAATTAATGCATGCTATATCACAGTAATTTTATATGCTAACACAAGAATCATGAAGTGATAAATCATGTCATGTTTTTCAATCTTTTATGAATACCAAATATAGAACCAAGGGCACTAATTTATTTACTGGGTTTGCACAAGATCGTAATGATTCTTTTGACCAAGGTGGTCATCCTCACAATGCTCAAGAAGACTTATTAGGAGGAGTGAGTAGTGCTTGGGGGAAATCACTATCAACAAGATTTATAGCATATAATTTTTATTATTTGTAGCATTATCAAATGTAGCATTTTATTTTTCATTCTTTTAGAGAAGGTTCCCGAATCAAACGAAATCTACCCACATAGATAGATACACTTTTACTTGTAAACATAACCCATTAATCAATATAGTTTTTGCCCAAACTTTTATGCCCTATATAGCAAAGATGAGTATCGTGACATTGATTAATCAAGTCAGGCCTAAGTTGTTAGTCACAATTTCACGAGTTATAACAAGTATGCATTTAAATTTCTACTTGAGTGAATTCTCTAAGGATGTGTGAATGTGTAATATCATTGTCTAGCCTAAATCCTCACACATACATAGAGGCATATTAAACATTCATTTCTACTCTAGTAGCACTCAGTAGCAGCCTACCTTCAAATTAGGACATATCATGACGAAGACATACAATGTATACAAGAATTAGAAATCATAAATCAAACACTGTTGTAATCATGAAGATTCAATTTCATGTCATGTATGACCCTTTAGCATGAGCATTTTTATTTTTTTAATGTGTTGTTTTAAAAAATAAACACACAACAACAAACATAAACAAAGAACATAAAAGAAACATGTTTTTGTGATTTTGGGGTTTTCAGATTTTTATGAGTTCTTGGTTATAAAAAAACTGGAACGAAACTAAACCCAAACAGAAGTACATGGTAAACATATAAAGAAAAATAAAAAGAGAAATCAGGCAAAATCATAAAAAGCATCTACCACCGGCGGTATGTATACCGCCCGACGGTAACTCACAGGGCCACAATTTCTTGGCAATTTCACCCAGATTTTGACAGTTTTTGCTTCTAATGACGTCCTAATATGATTGTAAGCAAAAACACCAGTTGCGATACATGATAGTTAAGCTATGAGATCCAGAACTTCCTAATTTTACGCGAAGCATAGAAAATCGAGCATCAGGAAGGGGTTTGGTAAATATATCCGCAAGCTAGTCGTTAGTCCTAATAAATTGATTGTTATGATTAATGTTTTCTAATAAGGGGAGGTCATCACATTCCACATGGAAGTTTATAGAATATTGAAGAAATTATGAATTTATGATTTTTGACCTAGTTCCCCTAAAGTGTCAAAGATATATATAGATTTCTTGTGTTAACCAAATATCATAGAAGCTCAACAAGATAAACGATTGACACCACAAGATAGCTCATTTGAATACTCACAATTATGCCTGATTTAAATGATTATAGTGTAAATTAATGATCATGCAAAGATTAGAAATATGAGTACGCCCTAGATTAAAGTACCATATCAATATATCTACACTCTAGCCCCATACTAAGTGACAGATGGGCATGAGGAGCTGCAAACATGCCATACGTTGGGGTGTTAGTGTCATATGCATACACTAAAGCCCACCTAACCTAACACTCTTTCCCCCAGTGCCTTTTCAAGGCCCCACTGGAACCCTCCCCAGTTAAGGACAAGATGTGGTTTGCAGATTAGCATCTCTAATGCACACAACCCTACGCCCTCACTATTGTGAGACATTTGTCATGGTTAATCATCATAAACATACAACACGTTTAAGGTTAAAGACTTATATTTGAACTACGACTCTATTGCATGAATAATGTGTGAATTTACTAATGTAGTGGTAAAGTTTTGTTTTAAATCCATTTAGAAATATATATTCGTGCAATCAATTACGTAGATACCATAATTTTCATCTTTCAGAAATATACCTTTTTATTTAGCATAACATTGGACATGTTAAGCCTAGCAAAGACACTAAACATGAGCATTTCCTACTGAATGATGCTAGGATGATGAGTCTTGGATACATTGTTATGCTTTTCATGAAAAAGGTCAAACTATAGGTTTGATTTACATGTATTCTACATGGATTTTCAATCTAAACATTCATAGATCTAGAATGACATAATTTATTCCTTTTAATTTATTTTTAATGTAGTTGATTCTAGAATCTATAGAAGAATGGAATACATGAAATCACAATACCTAGAATATTCGCATAATAATCATGAATCAAAACACATGAACTATAAGTTATGAAATCCATTGTGTTCATTTCATTTTTATTTATTGATTCATGAGTGATTATCCAAATCATATATAATGTTTTCTGAAAGTATGAGTGAATAATAAATCAAGCAGAAAAGTACTTTTTCATAAACACTAGTTTGGAGAAAATCGAAATTTTTTAAAATATTTACTGTTGGCGGTAAGTATTAGCGCTCCGCGGTACGGGATGGGGACTTTAAATTTCATGCAAAGAGCATGGTTTTCGTGCTTTTTCAATTCCGCCTTTTCTTGACTGTGATTGTTTAAGATAAGGGGCTATCTAATGCAGCGAAGGAACTTGTGAAATTATCAAAAAGTTGCGCATTAATTTTAACAATATTATACGATAGCTATAGGCATTGGATTTTAAAAAGCTGGAAGCTAGATAACTAGGTCACTTGAAGTAATATGACTTTTTAATTAAACTTGATATATGAAAGTCATATCTTATAATTTATGCAGTAACCATAGTGTGTTTGCTCAAATAAAAGATAAGCTCAAAAAGAAAAAAAATAGGAAGAAGAAATCGTTAAGCATATCGTGAAGTAGAAGATTTAGTTTTCATTTTTCCTCTACTTCACGCAAATTGAGGATACTAATGGATAATTGTTTTAGGTATCCAAAGAGAACCAAGAACGACGGTTCCTTTGGGTACCCAAACTTCACGTGTTGGCTTTTGGGGAGACAAGGTTGAATGGACATTTTCAGGAGACAGTGTCTCTCAATTTAGTATAGGTCTCCATTCATACCTTTATTGACTCTTGGTTTTATGGTTCACATTTCCATTTTGATTATTTTGGAATTGATTATTAGGAAATTTGATTTTAGTTAATTTTTCCAATGGAGTGGTTATATTTTGTAAACGAAAAAGTTTATTCTTTTTAGGGATTTCATTTACTTGCATTTGGTTATCTCTACTCCATTGGTGTATTTTATTTATGTTATGGAAATTTGTATTCATCTCACTCTTGGACTAAAGTGTTTTTGTATATTTTCCTTTTGTGAGTTTTTCTTTATGATTTCCTTGAGCAAGATGATCTTAGTTTCCAATTCATTATTTTTAATTTTTAAATTTTGTCTAGCTTTATTATATGTTATTGTGCTGTTTTTAAGTGTGGAGACTATTGACTCGATATGATCTTTATATTTACTTCTGAATTCTTCAAAAGTTTCATCCATTTCTTTAATTTTAGTTTTGTAATCTTCACACTTAACATAATTAGATTTTAATGATAAAATTTCTAGATAAAGCTTTTTATTATTTCTTTTGACATGACATGCTCTTTTTCAAGTGTCTTGTATTTTCCAATCAAATTATTATAGGGTTGGTATTCTCCACTAAATAGCTCATTGTAGAACGAGACACGTCAGATTTAGATTCCACACTAAGTAGTGCTTTTAACCTTTTGTTTTCTAAACAAAGATTTGAATTAATATGAGTTAATTTCTTAATTCTACATTTAGCAGATTCTAGCACACGTAATGTAGATGCAGATGATGTAAACGGGAGGGAAGTATTACTTACATTGGTTTCAAAAGATGTAAGAGTTGAACATAATGTTCCTTTAACGTCTTCTTGGTGGCCCTCTTCTAACATTAACTGCACATCTTCCCTTCCGCTTGATGTGTTATCATAGTCTTCCTCTAAGCAAATTTCTTCATCCGGTACTTCGCTTGGAACCACAAGAAATTGCTCGAATTTAATATCTATAGGAGGTAGACCGTAAGCATTCTCAAGAAATTTCCAAATGTCATAAGCAGTAGATAGACTAAAAATCAGTTTGAAAATTTCTTTACGAAGCCCATAGAACAAACTATTCATGGCCTTGACATTAACATAGCATTCTTCCCTATTTAGTGTGCTTGGTGGTTTTATAATCGTTATATTCCAAACACTTATATCTTGAGATATCAGGAATCTTTTCATTAATGATTTCCATCTTAAATAGTTTACACCTGTAAACAAGGGTGGTGTTATTGTGTTTTCAGTATAGATACCTTCATCCCCACTCGTAGATGCGAGATCAAGAAGTGTCATTATTCCCGGTTGTAAAACTGGTTTGGAATAACCTGCTCTGATACCATTTGTTGGATCTACTGGCGCCTTTAGAGGGGGGTGAATAAGGGTTTTAATAAATTATTGGACTTTTAAATAATTAACTGCAGATATGTGTGCACTAGAGCTAGCGCTGGGCGGTAACCCTACCGCGTGGCATTAGCTCTGGAAACAACACAATTACTGTAGGATAATATTTTGGGATTTGTAAAGCTCCAACCAAGGTTCCACCAAAAAATCACATCAATTTATATAATAAGGCATATGAATTCGATAACATTGAATAATGAAGCATTGCTTATACAAATACACTTAGATCTCCATGACGCAGGAGGTCGGAGGCGAAGAATATGACAACCTGGGTTTTCTATACCGACCCTAATCCAAGGACCGGTTGGCTCTCGTCCTTTCATCCCCGGAAAAGTTTTCGAGTCGGTCCTCACCTTCCTCCCAGAAAGGTTCTTGGATCCTGCTAGATCTCCCAGATCTAGACGCCCTCCCAGGATAATTTCCCATAGAATCCTCCCTGGATTCTGACGACCTCCCCGATCGATTTTCACAGATTCTAAACCAGATTCCGACATCCACACCAGACGATTTCACACAACAAAATAACAAAACAATATAATTGAAAAGTAGAAGAGATTAGAAGATGTGCTCCCTTAAGGTATATCTCCGGATGCGGTGAGCAAACGACGCTTTTTGATCTTTGTTTACTATGCGCACATTGGTGCTCTAATTCACGTTCTTTATTTGCACTCCGATGAATTTCTTCATTATTGCATGAGGGAAAGTGTTCTTCTCTTTCATTGATCTCTCCTTGGTCCATAAATGGCGAAACAGCCGACTTCTTCTTTCAGGTTTCGGCAGCCCCACTTTTGGAAAAGAAAAGAACGCTTTTATAGCTGGTTCTTTGAGTTTCCACCAGCGGTAGAGTTACTGCACAGCGGTAACGTATTTACGCGCTTTCTCCAGCTGTCCAACACCAAATCAAGATGGTGTCGGAGAAAATTCTATTGCTGTCTTTGGATAGCGTGGCGCGGAAGGCTTAGCGCTTTACGATAGTTATCACATCGAATCCTTCTCGACGGTCAGCAGAGTATCAAGATGATGCAGTCTTCTCCTCTAGAGAGAGAGAGAGATAGCATGCGACGGTAGGATAGCGCCCACGGTAGCTTTTACATTGAACTCTTCTCGACGCATTCATCTCGACGCCATGGCTCAGGTCGATGCATTCTTCAAGATGACGCAAGATATCTCGACGTCATAGTTAGCGCTCGCGATAGTCTAGTGCTCAGTGGTAGTAATCTCGACGCCTTTGTTCAGGTCGACGCTTTCATCTAGTCAACACTTTCATCTCAATGTCATGGTTCAATTCGACGCATCCTGTCTCAACGTCAGGTCTAGCGCCCGCGGTAAGTTAGCACGCGGTGGTAGTCTCTTTGATGAATCCGTCGAGACAATAAGTCTTCTCGATGGCACCGCTAAGACGACATTCGTCTCGACACAATGGTTAGCAACAACTGTAGCACTAGTGCGCAGCGGTAGTCTTCTTGAATGAATCTGTCGAGATGCTAAGTCTTCTCGACGGTACTCTGAGATGGCATTCGTCTCGACGCACTAACTAGAGCCGGCGGAAGGACTAGCGCCCGATGGTAGATCACTGAGAATAGAATTCTCAATGGTTTCACACCTGTAAACCTACACACTATACCCAAGACATGTATGATCAAATATAATATAGGATTTGATATTTTTAATCTAAAGAGATGTAGAACGCATGTTCCAACAAAGACCCAAAATAAGGAGGTGATTTGCTTCTCCTGCAACAAGCCATGGCACATAGCCCCTGACTGCCCTTAGGAGCAAAGGGACAAGAGCAGTAATAAAGATGAGCAAAAGAAGAAGTCTTTCAGGAGAAAAGACAAGAAGAAAGCTAAAGGTTTCATTGCTGAAACCTGGAGTGACTCTAAAGCAGAGTCAAGCTCCTCTTCATCAAAGAGTGATGAAGAAAAAGATGCTGAAGCAGCCTGCATGATGGCATTAGGGATATCTTCAGATGTTGAAGAAGAACAGGTATCTCTGTTTGATAATTTTGATTTCAATTCCAATTATTTGAAAAATTGCTTTAAAGAATATTACAATGATTTCCTCAATATACAAAAAGGAATAACTACATTTAGGGATAAGTTAGAAGACTTTAAGAAAGATGATTTATACTTGAGAAATCAGGATTTAATAGATGAAATTAATAATAAGGAATCAGAACTAATTGAGATAAGAAATGAAAAACTAACACTAACAGCAGATCTAACAAAGGCAAAGGCCTTTGAGGACTCTCTCAATGTGAGGAGTCAAAAGTTCAAAGATATTACACAAAATATCTTCATGAGATTTAAACACCTAGGTCTAGGAGCAGACCTTTGCACTAGCACTAAAATCACTAATAGAACAGCCTGGAAAAATCCAGTTAGATTTATTAGACCTAGTGATTTTCAAACAAGTGAGAGGAGTGCACTAACTAAGGATAAAGATATTAATAATCAAAAAAAAACTGTGCTTAAAAAGTAATCCTAAACAATGAAAAGAAATCTTTAGGCAAGAGTAATGCAGAGAAATTAACCAACAACAATCAAAAGGTTAAAGTAAAAGGTAGAATAATTAAACACTCTGCTGATTTATTATGTCTAGATACATTTTATACACATCTGAAGTATCAAAATAATATATCAAGGTTTGATAAACTCATTCTCTGCTATCCAAAAGGATATCATGAAAGACCCTTCTACTCTTTCATAGAACCTTACAATGGTAAAAGCAAAGGGCCCAAGGTAACATGGGTTCCTTCTAATGTTTGAGCTACTTGTGCAGGATTAGGTAAGATCTCTCCTAGTAGATAATGGAAGGGGAAGGAAGAACTATGGCCCAATAACAAACTATATCCAATAAGGGAGTTATTTCTTCTCTGAATCCTCTTGTTATCTTACTTAGTTCATAAAAATGATAGCTTAAATACTATATTGAATAAAAATCATTGCTAGGAAAAACAACAAAAACTTTCTAAGAAAATAGATCTGTTTATTCAGAGTTACGTCGAATAGAATTCGACGCACTGTCTAATTCTACTTGACGCTTGCTTCGAAAGCAATATGCAACAGATAATTCTGTTGGAACATGGTCTTCCGCATCTCCTAGGTTTGAGAATAATAAATCCTATGTGTATTTGATCTTATGTGTTTAAGTGTGCAGAAAACAAAGTCCATATAACTCAAGGATAACATAAGAAGGTTGCCCCCAAAATTGAGCCAACAAATCCAACATGCCCACTAGCGCCGACGGTAGTACCTAGCGCCCGGCACTAGCGATGATTAGCGCAATTCCGGGAGCACTTTTAGAAGGCGCTAGAGCCAGGCGGTAGCAGATAGCACAGGCGGTAGCACTGAGCACAAGAGGCAAGGCGAAAATGTTTCCTCGGATTGAAGATTCTCCCGCGCTGAATATGTCCTAATATGGGATAGCGCCGACGGTATCAGTAGCGTTGGCGCTAGCGCTGATGCTATAAATTGGACCCCTCTTCTCTCATTTCAGACACACATCAGAGAGAGAGAGAGGTTGAGTGCTAAAATTCCAGAGACTGATTTGGCCGAAAGTTGATCTCCCATCAAAGCTCTGCAAATTTCTGAAGGAGGACTTCTTCACGCCGAATTCAAATGACGTCCGCTTCAACAATGCTTATCCTACATCAGATCATCATCTCCAACTTTAGAAGTTCTTCAAGAGGGAGTTTTTATTATTATCATTTCATTTTCCTTGTAAACCGTTAGATAATTTGCCTCGTGTTGGCGACTAGGTCTGGGTAGGACTTAGGGCTGAAATTTGCCTCATGTTGGCGACTAGATCTAGGTTAGGTCTAGGGGGTGCTCGAGGCTATATCCGGGGTTGAATTGGCTAGAGCGGCTTGAGGCCTAATCCGGGGAAGGATAGGCTAGGGCCACCGGTTCGTGAGGATGCGAGTCGGGATAGAAAACAAAAAGAGTTTATTATTATTCGCCACCGATTTCTAGCATTATAGAAATCAACTTTTGTAAAACCATATTTCATATTAATAAAGCTGTCTCTACTTTATTTCAATTGTTTTGTTTGTTTTCTCACCTTCTTAAACACTTATTATTTCATGATATTCATAATATAAGAAAAAGTTTTAAAACCCTTATTCACCCCCCCCCCCCCCTCCTCTAAGGGCGCCTACCGATCCAACAAGTGGTATCAGAGATAGATTTTATTCCAATCAGCTTAACAACTGGGAATAATGGCGTCTCATGATCTCGCTTTTCCGGAGGGTCAGAATGTTAGTCGACCACCTCTTTTTTCTGGGTCAGATTTCAACTACTGGAAAAATCAAATGATGTATTTTCTTATGACCATGGATGTGGAAGTATGGAACATGGTAGAAGTTTGGTACTCTCCTCCTACAATTGTAGTAGGAGAGGCGACGTTACTAAAACCTAAGGATAAATGGGATGATAACGATAAACTAAGGTGCAAAAATAATGCTAAGGCAATGCACGTTTTATATTGCTCTCTAAATAGAACTGAGTTTAATAGAATTTCTGCATGTGTAACTGCTTATGATATTTGGAATCAATTGGAAGTTACTCATGAAGGTACATCGCAGGTAAAAGATGCAAAGTATTCCAACTGGAGTCTGAATATGAAAAATTCAGGATGGATACCGAAGAGGACATCAACTCGATGTACACTCGCTTCACCAAGATCATCAACGCTTCAAAAGCACTTGGAAAGATCTACTCAGACGGGGACTTAGTCAGGAAAATTCTTCTCTCCCTACCTCCAAGGTTCAATCCAAAGGTGACGGCCATCTCGGAGTCGCACAACCTAAGAACGCTCCAGATCGAGAACCTTATTGGGAATCTCAAAACCCATGAGGTAGAAATACAGATTCAATACGATGAATACAACAAAGAGCCAAAGAAAAAGGCGCTGACACTAAAATCAAAGAAGGAGTGCATCGAAGATGATGATGAAGATGAAGAAGGGCTTCTGGTGAAGAACTTTAGGAAGTTCATTAGGAATCCGGAGAGGAGAAACACCTTTCGAAAATACTTGCAAAGGGATGCTCGACGAAAAGGATCTTCCTCTTCATCAAAGAAAGAAAAAGGAAGTGAAGACGAAGGAGAAAGACCACCACCAGAGTGCTACCACTGCAGAAAGACCGGGCACATTCAAAGCCAGTGCCCGAAGTATCTAAAGGAGCAAAAAGAACAATACAAAGCGAAGGATAAAAAGAAAGTACTGAAAGCCGCAACTTGGGATGATTCTTCCTCTGAAGAATCAAGCGAATCTGAGTCAAGCAGTGAGGAGGAAGCAAACTTATGCTTAATGGAAAAAATCAACGATGACGACACCAGTGTTCTTAGCAACACTAAGGTAACTCCTCCCACCTTCGAAGAACTCTATCATGAATTTGTTCAAACTTGCAAATCCTATGATAAAAGTATAAAAGATAATATTATTTTAAATCGTGAAAATGAATCTATCATCAAAGAAAATCATAAGCTTACTAAAAAATTAATTTCCCTTGAAAAGAGAGGTTTCATGTCAAGAGTGTGAGCACTCCTTATGTAAGGCAAAAGAACTGGAAGTTTCTCTTTCTAAGGCCCTTTCACAAATCAAAACTATTGCAAAAGAAAAGGGGGGCTTAGAGAGAAAACTAAAAACCTCTCTTTCAAATCAAAAATAACAAAAAGGGCTTTGAAAATAAATGTGTTACGATTGTACAAGAAAATACATCTCTTAAAAAACAAAATCATGATCTCAATATGTCCATAAAAAATTTCGGAATAGGTCAAAAATCCCTGGATATGATTTTGGGAAACCAATGTTATGGTTCTGGAAAGTTTGAGCTCGGATATCAAAGTGAGCCCTACCGCCCGGTGCTAGCCTCTAACGCCGGCGGTAGCTCAACAGTTAAAAAATCTCCTGCTTTTTCTAAAGTTTAAACATCATCGAGCAAGAGCAATGTAGAAATTTAGAAAAGGGTCTCAACCCCCTTTATTTTGTGTGCAAATTGTCTTAAGTTTGGACACACGTCTAGCTCTTGCAGGAATATAAAACAACGATCGTTAAAATAAATTTGGGTACCTAAGAAATCCACTTACTCTATGGGTGTTGCCTCTTGGGTATCCGGATCTTTACTCTCATCCCATTAACATGGACTAAAATCAACATGAAAAAGACAAATATTATCCCAAATAAATAAAATGGAAATTGCAACACTGAGCTGAAACCAGAGGACAAATCAGATAAACTGGAGAAGCTTCTTCAGTAAACACTAAAAAAAGAAGTTTATGGAAGCAGAACAAGAATTTCATTTGTTTATTTTCCAAAACAAGACATTAATATGAATGCTGCTGCTCAAACATTATGGCCCCCCATTTCAGTTAAAAAAAATGGTTGTCGCTGGATGTAAATGGAGTCCTCTATTTGTCCTGTTATGCAAATGAAGATCTCTCTTTGATTCTTAAAAAATTTAAGGCCCTCGATCTAGTTATAAAAGATATTTACTTATAAAAATGTTGCATTTTTTTTACACAGATCCAGTTATAAAATCGAATACTATTAACCAAAGAAAAATGCTTGCTATACAGCAGCAGAGAATCAATAGAGATCGACAAAACATATGAACATCTCTTTCACGATTCATAAATCTCTATCAGGATTCCTAAAATCGACGAAACATACTAATATTTGGGGGGGGGGGGGGGAGTGATAGAGAACAAAGTATCGAAGAAGATACATAGAGTATAGTAACATAGAATCAGAAAAATAACGAGGAAGACTATAACTGGATAAAAATAATCACCAATCTATACTCACCTTGCGACAAAATGAATGGAGAAGAAGGAGAAGAGCAACGAAAGAAGCTGGTGGTGATCGATCTGTCGTTGACAAGAGAACATCATGAGGGTAGCACGGGCTCGCGAGGAGAAAACAAAGCCAAAAATTGGAAGGCCTCTGTCGATCTCCATGATCGCTTTTCTTCAGAGCTTGAACTGACTCGTGAGGTAGGAAGGGGGATCGGCGAGGGAGGAGAAGCACGGGATGCTAAAGATTGGGAGCCAACGAATGCGTAAGAACTAAACCATCGAATTTTTTTCACAATTTTTACGCCAGGTACGTGCCCAGGCATGTCTCTACGTGGGTCTGCGCATTCTCCAAGGTACCACACCCGGCTAGATCCCGAAACTCTGATGTGCGCGAACACCGAAGAAACACAGAACACCCAAACCTCCACTGGATGAAGCAAACATAATAACTCAAGAAAATAGTAATGAAAAATATAAGAGCTTGAAGAAGAAGAAGAGAGTAATCTTATATATCTATATTCTCATATTTTAGACGTCTATTTATAGATGAAAAACTAACCTCATAATTTATCATAATATTTAAAAAAATTTAATAATAATAAATACCAATTATTAATTATATTATATTTCTAGTTTAAACATTTTAGAATATCAAATGTTTATAAATATTAATATATAATATTTCTTTATTATATAAGTGAATATAACATTCTCCGTACTCTTACCGTGATTTCATTTTCAACCATGGGATATTTCAGATGTTTTATCCGAAATATTTTTAATATTAAAAAATAAAAATAAACTTCACGGGAGAGAGCGAGTGGGAGAGAGAGAAAGAGAGGAGAGAGGGCGATAGAGAGGGAAAAATAATCTTTTTTAGCAAATACAAATTTTTTTTCAAAATAAATATTGTAATATTGATGTATATTTTTTACGGTCATTTCGAGTATTCATATATATATATATATTGCGGACGCGGCCCGCAAACGCATCGAGCACGGACGAAGCCTGTGCTGAGGCGGGCGAAGCACGCCTGGATGCAGCCGAAGGCTGCCCAACAACATCGCGCTGGGGGTGGGCGAAGCCCGCCATCACCCGCCGGGTACTGTCGTGCTTGGGCATAGGGGCGAAGCCCCATGTCGGGCACTCATGTGTGTGTGTATATATATATGTAATATCAAATGTAAATGTTTATAATCATATAATATTATATGATTATAAACATTTACATTTGATAATATATATATATATTATTAAATCCTATATATATATAATATTAAATACTTTATTTATTACAACAATATTTAAAGAAAATCTTTTCATTATTAAGTAATGATATGATAAAAAATAAATGATTTAAAAAGTCACATGAATATTTTGAGCTTTTCAACGTTAATTGACTAAAATTCCAACAATACCTCCATTATTTTAATAGACATGCATATCACTCGCTTAATATTTTAAACACATAAATCACACGCCTAATATTTTACTATGCATGCATGCCATCTCTTACTATTTAAATATGCATGCATTTCATGCACCCATTATTTAATACGCATTATTTCTCATTAATGTAAAATTATGATTATGTATATTATCATAACCAATTTCAATTAGCTGAGCATTTATATTACAATATCAATATTTTCTTCTTTGATACAAAAATCATCAAAGATTGATCTCTATTTAATCATTTTGCAAAATTTTCTATGCATGTTTAAACAAAGTTTATACTTTTTCAATTAAATAACGTTCGTAAATGTGTGTCTGTAGAATTTACTTTTGTGTATATCTTAGAATGCTCAATCGTCTTCTCATCCTTAATTACATTTTGAAATGAATGACGAATGTCGATGTGCCTTTGATGCGATTTTTTTTATCTAAGATTAAGTTTGAAATCTCATTCTGGGTGCTACATGAATGTGACACGTGACACATATACAACAACACTCAAGCCTTTATCCCACTATAACGGGGTTGGCTATATGGATCCTTAATTTGTCTCCTTTGTGCCTTATCTTTAGTCATAATCTCACTAATGCCTAAGTACATCATGTCTTTCCTTATAGTTTCATTCAAAGTTTTTATTAGTCTATTCCTCCCCCGTTTAACATGCCTAGTGACTAAACTCTCACAGTGCCTAACATGTGTCTCTAATGGTCTCCTTTGTACATGTTCAAACCATCTTAGTCGAGCTTCTTGCATCTTCTCTGCGGGTCAATGATCGTTGATCTGCCTTCTTCAGATCTTTAGGAGTTGAGCGAGACGGTCGTCATTCAACAATCAGTAGTCAAAAATCTCTGATTGTTGAGCTTACTTCTTCTGACAGATATCTGTGAGCTTCCTCATCGCTGAACAATGGTCGGTAGTCAATGATCGTTGATTGCAGAGCTTCCTTTGAGAATTCATTTCCTTAGCTTTGATTATCTTCAAGGATTCATTTTAACTAGTGTTTATAAATATCCTCTCCTAACATTTGGAGGAGATCTAAAACAATACCAACTAGCTTCCTAACATATCTTTATTTGCCTTTATTTATCCTTACTTATCTTCCTTCATTAATTCATAAGGGATTTTCCACAAATCTCCCAAATTTAATGAAAAATTAAGATTACAAAGAAGAAAATTACATATGGATAAGAATTATATTCATTCAAGCAGATTACAAATACACACGTGGAAAGCATTCAATAGAAACAATAATAAAATATTGAGAAGTCAATTCCAACAAAACTTAGCATTCAATTTCATTAGAAAGTTCAGAAAGAATAAAAGTACAAATTACAAATAGCAATCTTCTTTTGAATTATAGATTTATTAACATTTAGGAGGACATTTTTCTTCTTCTTAGATTCACCCTTAACTATTGTAGCTTATAAAAGAGCAACCTTATCCTTAGATATTGATTTGAATAGGTTGGTCATGTTAGGCTCCCTATGCTTTACTCTCTCAAGAATCTCTTTCAGCTCTTCCTTCCCTGAGATCTCCTCCTCTAACTCAGAATCCTGGGTAGTTCTAAGATCAGATTGTATTTGCTCTCATTTCTCCTAGGGAAGAACAAAAAAATTATTAATTTTAGAAAATGGCACCTTGGGAGCTCCTAGATTGATGACTGGAGCTTTAGATCTTGGCCCTCTGGTATGAAATTATGGAATAGAAGAATATCCATACTTTTTGAGATAGGACTACATATCAAATCTAGCAGTTGCCTTGGTCCTTCAGATGGGGAAGGCGCAACATTGACTAATGCTACCATTGTAGTTTCCTTTAAGGCTTCATTTTTCCTTCTTTCTTCTTCCTTCTTTTCCTCTTCTAGCTCTTCAGATTTATTCAGCCTCAATTATTCCTCAAATTGCTTTGCCAACCTGGTACTTCTTTTAGCTTTGGTTTCTAGGCCACTAGCCTTCAATCTAGCATCCTTTACCATCCACTTGTCAATGTCTTTATCACATTCTCTAAAATTCTTTTTTTTCTTACAAAATTTCTTCCAGGAAGAGGTTTGCCTTTTCCATGACATGTATGACCTCTATGGTCTCTGAACATGAGAGATATTTAGCTTGGGAGGTGATAGATGGGGAATCTTATAGGGCTAGATGTATTGTATGGCTTCTAGAGGAGTGGAAGGATCTACTAGAGGAAGAGGAAGATCTATCGTCTAGAAAACCATGAGTGTTTCCTTAAATGGAGGAGGCTCAATGGACTGCTATGTGGGAGTAGGATCAACAGACATAATTATAGGTTCTTTGGAGGAGGGCCTGAGGCTTCTACTGGCTTCAATAGGAGGAGAAGCTAAAGGATCTTGGATGGTAGGTTCTAAGGGATCTGAAGTAATATTTGAGTCATATATCTCTGCTGGGGGAAATTTTTTTGAAGGAACGTCTGACTATTCAAGAGAAGGCACAAGCTCCAAAGGAATTTTCTCTAGGGTTTCGTATGGAGCAGGGAGAACACAAGACTACCCCTCATCCCTTGACCATTAATAATAAGTCAATAGGGTGCTAGAACTAGAGGAGGAGAGCGAGCAATAGTCTGATGGATAATGATATCCGCAGCAGGAGGCAAATGAGTGTCCAGAGTAGACACCTCCCCATATGGAAGAACTTGGGCCAGTAACATGTCAACTGTTACATCTATTGTAGTCACATGCTGCTCAGGAGAAATAACCATGGTATGAGAGGGAATTGGAAAAGGAGTATGGATTTTTTTTTCTAGAGAGTTGCTAGTATATTGTGTGGGTTCAAGAGAGTTAGAGGGTGAGGATGTAGGAGAATAAGGTAGAAAAGGGAGTGGAGTGGAAAGATGATCCATTGAGGTGAATTTCTCCCCCTCAATTGGAACATTCTCCCTTCGATGGGCTAGAACCTCCCATTATGTTGCAGAGGGATATTTTCCATCAACCTACATAGGAGATGGTTTAGAATAAGGATGGTGGACATCAGGTATAACACTCTCCCCCTTTTGTAGAAGACCTAGAATCTTCTACAAATCCAACCTGATGGACTGGTTGGAGGAGAGCACTTTTAAGACCTGATCTCCAAGGAAATGAACTATTTTGACCATTTAAGTCTTGAAAGAGTCACCATACATGGATATGGAGGTGACAATAGAAGTTGAGGTCTATTATGGAGGAGATTGCTGTCTGTGGATTGGAGGAGGTGTGAGATAATCATGATGTGGTGGTGAGGGAATTATGAGATGTGGATAGTGGAGGAGTGTAAGTTAGGAGATTGAAGGAAGGAGTTTCTATGTCAGGTATTGTGGGCCTGCATGAGGAGGAGGTGGAGGAAATGCAAGAGCTTGGGAAGAGGATGGTTGGAATTCTCTTCTGGCTATAGAAGACTCAAGAATAGTCTTCTACTACTGGAGTGTCCTGATAGAGAATACCTTCCCATTGTTGAGGGTTGTGTCGGGAGAGATGATGATAGCTGGATGAGAAGTGAAAAGATGAAGGGAAATGAACCAACCCAAACTTTTCTTATTGAGTTTATCACATAGAAGGTGAAAAATATACTTGCCTAGTTGAGCATCTTTCTCATCCAGACTCAAGTTATTATCCTCATCAATTCTTTACTAATACTAGCATAAGCAGATTTCTTGCTTAAGAATCCCATTCCTAACATGTCGGTGATCATCTTAACTTCTTGATGGAAGTGCATTGTCCTGAGATTTGAGGGCGTGTCTCCAGTAGCCCATAGAACTTAGCACAACAGTGATCTCTTCATCACTCATGGAATCAAAGACAACATCATCTCCCAATTGGAGAGTCCTTCTGATCGAGGAGGAGGTGATGATAATATCAATGGCAGTAATTGAGCACCTAATGGATTCTTCCATGACCATATTAGAGGAATAGAAATGAGTCAGCTAAGAAGAGTAGACTTAACTCTCTTCTGGATTAGGAAATCCAGGCTAGCAACCTTTTCCAGCTCGACGATGGAAACAAACTTTGCTTCAATGGCATTGAAAGATGAAAGATCAACCTCAAAGCCTGAGTGGATGATTTCCATTAAGAATAAGTGAGGTAGAATGCTTGAAGGAGGGTGGATGAGAAGAAGGGGGAATATGAGAATTCTGTGAGCACACTAGGTCACAGATCGACGACTTCTTTTAGTAGGAGATGAAATATGGAGGTCATATTGGTAATAAAATAGGTGGATCATTGATCAACATCCGCGAGATTGTTGATCCATGATTAGTGATCACCGAAGAAGATGGGAAATTAATGAGTCAATGTTTTTAGAGAAATCGATCATCAGTCAACGATTGTAGACTGAAAGCCAGTCAGCGATCATGGAGCATTGGTTTAGCAATCAACGATCATCAATCACTATTCTAGAGAGGAGAGAGAATAAATAGATTAGGGGAGTCAATCAACGTTCAATGATTATTGGTCAGTGATCGATTAACTCCGATCGACGATCAGTACTTAGCATTTGCGCTCAAGCAAGAAGAGAATCGATAAACAATCGACAACTCGTTCAACAATCAGTGCTCAATAAATATCGATCACTAGATTACTTGACCTAATGACCCAAGAAGAAAGTCACCTCTCACATATTACTAATTTCAAACTTATTTGGCACAAACCTAGTACAAAATTTGTTATTTGAGCAACCAAATATAATGCCATCTACTTAGATTTGGACAATTATGAGCTTGTCCTTATGCTTCTTAGTAAAAAGAGTCATATCCACTTATCCCCTAATAAAGTGATTCTTCAAGAGAAAAGTGGATAAGGTATCATACCAAGCTCTAAGGGCTTGCTTGAGACCATATAAAACTTTATCTAGCCAATAAGCAAAAGATGGAAAAGAGGAAGAGACGAAACCTAGGGGTTGTGCAACATACACTTTCTCTTGAAGATTACTATTCAGGAATTCATTCTTGACATCCATTTGGTATACATTCATACCATGGCATGCTACATAGGCCATAAAGAGATATTTGCAAACCAAAACCCCTGTAACCACAACCTTCTTCCCATGGCCCTTCTCCTTCCTCTTCTTGCGATCAAGAAAACAACGCAGGCTTGGTAAAGAGCTCTTGGTAAGAGGCTCGATGAACTGCAATATCAACTTCCTCAGTTGGCACATGCAGAAATCAGAAATAGAAAATGATGCCATTGAGCTCTCGGTTGGCAAACCTCCTCACGACAAAGGGAGAGTGAGGCTCCTTCCTTCCTAAAGACCACCAGGTTGCAGCCTCTTGGCGACAAAAATTGAGGAAGGCCGACCTTCCATCACATGCAGAGATGGGAGGTCGGAGCCTAGTAGTATAGGTGGGGGATCATATTTGCGGCACCTGGATGGTTGGAGGGAGAACCGTAGGAGGGCGACGATATCGGCCGTGCAAACAAGGTCGACAAGGGAGATTGGGGAAGGAAGGAGATTTCCTCCTTGCGGCAACCCTAACTGAGCGAGAGAGGGAGAGAAAGAGATTGTGTATCAGGTATGGGATTGGGCTTAGGTTTTAGCTTTTAGTTTCAAACTCCATTATTCGCAGACCACATCCTAGCTATACACACACTAACTACTTAAATTTAAGGCAATACAAATTTATGGCATACCCCAACAAGGAGCCTTAGCTTTGTCAATAGTTTATCGACTCAGTGGAACCTTTCTTAATGCATCAAATAGTTTATGAATTAGTTTCACTAAAACAGAAAGCTAGTTTCACTAAACAACTACCAATCATGAGAGCTAAGGCTCCAAACCAAACCAATCATGAGAGCTAGTTTCACCAAAAATAGATTTGTATCCTACAAGACAAATCTGGGAGTTATTATGATATGTAGTTCGTTAATCAATTTTACCAAAACAGCTTAAAATGAAATCTTCAAACTGAATAGGAAGGGAAGCCTGTAAATGGGCCAATGCATCTAATAGTAACTTTAGTAAAATCATCAAGACACAAGAAAAGAGTACTAAGTTGGTGAGAAATCATAGTTAGACAAACATATGATCCTATTTAAGGCGATGAGAGATACCTCTTCTTCATATTTGATGGGGAAAGTACCATTTGGTCGAAAAACATAAGCATTAGATGCCTTCAATATGCATCATAAAAATGGATTAGCAGATGTAATTGAGAGTCCCCGCATTTTTACTTCTAGAATAATTAAGAAAATGAATTGCTAAAGAATAAACTACACATGTACCATAAAGTATAATTTTGATTCTATTATTGCAGGTTCAATTAGACTTACCAGAATTGATAAAGATGGAAGGATTGTGCAAATTACAAAGGCTAATTTATCAGAATACCAAAAGAAGGCAAGGACATGTGATGTCAAAGCTATGAACATCTTGGTGTCAATAATGTCAGGTGACATATTCCAGAAAGTTATTGATTGTCAATTAGCAAAAGAAATTTGGGAATCATTGACATGAATGGTCTGATGAAAGAAATGACATAAGATCATCTCTGATTTCTCAATATAAATTTTCAAAAAGAGCCCTAAAGAGATTGTGGCAAACATGTACCATAGGGTCAGTCTTATTGTTAGTGAGCTGAGAAGCCTTGAGAAAGATCTCAATCATAAAGATAAATGATAAACTTCTAATTTTCTTCCCATAGATGCTCTCCTTGGAAAACTGAAATCATATGAACTTCTTCTTAAAACAAGAGTTGAAGGTGAAGCAATGGAGAAAACCTTTTCCTCCTCCAAAGAAAAGTCCATAGCCCTTAAAGTTGTTGATGAAGAAAGCCAGACTATGAATAGTGAGTTGATGTGTCTTATAGCCAACAGATTTGAGAAATGGATCAAGGATGAAGAATATAGGAGGAAGGAAAAAAATATCTCAAGGCAAAGGTATGAAAAAACTCCAGCTAATGAGATTATTTGTTTTTCATGTAGGAAACTTGAGCACAATGCACCTGAGTGTCTAGATCTTATTAAGGATAAAGTCCAAAAGAAGGAGAAGGATCATAAGAACAAATATGATCATAATAAGAAGAAAAAGAAGAAGGTAAAATGATTCATAGCAGAGACCTAGATTTACACTAAAGAGAGTTCATCTAGCTTTGATGAAGATGAGAGCAAAGAAGAAGAAATCTGCATGCTAGCTCTAGAAATTAATAAAGAAGTGAATGATACTATTGATGAAGATAATGTGATTACAAACTTTGAAAATTTTGAATATTCATCAGAGGATTTCAAAATTGCATTCAAAGGTTCATACCCAGACAAATTGGTTGTAGAAAACCAAGTAAAATTTCCTAGAGAAGAGATAAAAATCTTACTCGGAGATTAAAAGAAGAAAATGGATTTTCTAAAAATTATGAGCAAAGAAATCAAAATGGTAGGCTGAGAAAACAAATTGATTCTCTACAATTAGAGAATGAAAATCTGAGAGCTGAACTTAGTAAATCTAAACTATTTGAGGATAAATTAAATGGAAGGAGTCAACAACTAAAGACCAATCCAGAAGCCTCTCAATTAGGTTCAAAATCCTTTGTCTAAGTGCTGACTCTCCTCAAAAGTCATACTCTCCTAAAATACTATCCTGGAAAAATCCAGTAAAATTTATTAGTGCTAAAGGAAAAGAACTAGTAAATTCATGGACTGATATTCCTTCTACATCAAAAGATGTTAGATGGAAAGCTCCTCATCAAATGAACAATGAACACGAAAATCATACAATAACACATTTAGTTCCTCCAGAGCAAATAGAAATCCTGGGAAAAGCTCCCATAAACAAAAATAGTAGTCATCTGTATTACTTTAAATCTCAATATATGTCAAATTTATCTCGACGTACGTCAAGATATATATCTATTCTGTCAACTAGTAGTTGACACATGGCTGACTCAGTGCAGAATTATGGAATATAAGGATTTATGACTAGTCCTCTTTCCTATTCTAATCAAGTTAATAAGAAAAACAATTATAATAAATATTAATTCTTTTATTCTCATAAGATAATTTATTTAATGAAAGATTGATGGTATAATCTGTTGGATCTGTAGGCGCCCTTAGAGGGGGGGGGGGTGAATAAGTGTTTTAAAACTTTAAACTTTAGCAGAAAAACTTTTGATATTTTGGTCGCAGTTAAATCAAAAATAAAGAGATAATGAAATTAGAAATTAAATCAATTTTATTAAACAAGAAAAGACATGATTATCATTTATAAAATTGATTACAAAATCTGATATCAATGACGCTAGAAATCGAAGCGAATAATATGAAAACCTTTTTTGTTTTCTATACCGACTTGTATCCTCACGACCCGGTTGGCTTTAGCCGATCTCTCCCCAGATACGGCCTCAAGCCGCTCTAGCCAATCTATCACCAGAAAGACCTCGAGCACCCCCTAGATGTACTCCCTACACCCAGTCGCCGTGTGGCGAATTCCTCCCAAAGTCCTACCTAGACCTAGTCGTCGTGTGGCGAATTCCCCCTAGTCCCCACAAGGCCCTAGTCGCCGTGTGGCGAGTTCCTCTACCGAACAAAAGATATAAAGGTTACAATTTGAAAGTAAAACAAAACACAAACTAAAAACTCCCTCAATAGTAGAACTTGATGTCGATGTATATGCGATCGGATTGGTCCTCAAGTTCTTTGCGTTCACGGACGTTGACGGAGTTCTTAGGGCTGCTTGGGAAAGCTCTCACGAGTGCTCTGAAAAATATGGCTTCAAATCCTTCTGAAACAGCAAGCAACAATGGAGGAGGCGCATGTCTTTTTATAGAATCAGCCACTACCGCCTGCGGTAGTACTACCTCCCCGCGGTATCCACATTAGGCAATGAAGCGCACAGATCATGGTAGTTTAGGCAACATTTTGAGCACCAAACACTAGCGCGTCGCGGTACGGCTAACGCCCCGCGACAGCGAGATATCCTTCCTTCAACCACAATCTCCTTCCAAATCTGCTCCTCAATCAACTGTAGACGGGAAGTTTCCAAAAGCTACCGCCGGGCGTTAGTCCTTAACGCACCGCGATAGTACTTGCCAAAATAGCGTCCGGTCGACATTCCTTTTTCTCCACTGTTTCCTTTACGTCAAATGTTTCCATTTATGCTAGCGCCAGCGGTAGTTCTAACGCGCCGCGGTAGCAACACCTGACATCATTTTTTGTCGACCGGCATTTATTTTGGTTGAACACATTTCATCAAACGCCATCTTCGTCGAACGCCGCTTTCATTTCGTAGAACTCCATATCGTCGATCGCTGCTTTCATTTCATCGACCTTCATTTCGTCGATCGCTGCTTTCATTTCGTCGATCTTCATTTCGTCGATTGCTAGCGCCAACAGTAGGTTTAACGCGCCGCGGTAAAGCATGCACTTCGTCGAGCGCCGTGGTAGACCGTGCAATTCGTCGAATGCAGGTTTCATTTTATCGAATGCCAGTTCGTCGAACGCAGCTTCCATTTTGTCGAACGAACACTAGTGCCAGCTGTAGGTCTGACGCTACGCGGTAGAGTATTTCGTCGGGCGCATCTTCGTCGAACCGGCGTCACATTTCGTCGAGCGCCAGTTCCGTTCTCAGCAATTTCTTCTCAGCAGTTTCTTCTCAGTGGTTGTTAGCGCCAGCGGTAGTTCTAACGCTACGCGGTAGCAACAACATAACATATTTCCATGGAGATTTGAAAGCACAGAATCCTACATACTATAAACACGAAACAAGTATGATCAAATACAATAGGATTTGTTATTGTCAAACCAAGAGATGCGAAAAGCATGTTCCAACAAACTCCCCCTTTTGATAATAACAAATCCCCTTAGAAAGAAATAATTCAATTGATAGGAATTTGTGTTTATAATAGAGAAATAACATAGAGAGCATGAAAATTTGGCATGTTCAAATGCTCCCCCTAAATGAATTCTCCCCCTAAGTGAATGCTCCCCCTACAACAAAACCTCCTATGAACTTGACTTCCCAAAACATGTTAATTTCTTTCAAATTTATTCTCCCCCTTTTGGTATTATCAAAAGAGGGTGGAAGGGTAGTCCAACAAAAAGTGTGCAATAACTGTGTAGAGAGGGAATGATCATGATAAAGAGTGAAACGCTTAGGAAAATACAATAGATATGAGAGAGAAAAGAAAGGAATGTGTAGAATTTTTCATAAAGAAACCACTTGTTGGGACAACGTATTCATGATCGAGCGTACAAGTAGTAAAGAGGTTGAAAGCGTTGGAACATGGTCTTCCGCATCTCCTAGGTTTGAGAATAACAAAACCTATGTCTATTTGATCTTGTGTGTTTAAGTGTGCAGGATAACAAAGTCCACATGACTCAAGGATTACATAAGAAGATTGCCCCCAAATTTGAGCCTTCAAATCCAACACTCCTTATAGCGCCGGCGCTATCAACTAACGCCTGGCGCTAGCGCTAAGGAACCGCTGAGATGCAGACTGGCGCTCGACGAACTGCTTACTCTACCGCGGTATGCTAGTACAAGCGTTGGCGCTATCGTTCGCTCGATGAACTGTTAGCTGCGCTCGACGAAATGCTCATCATAGCGTTCGCTCGACGAACTGTTAGCTGCGCTCGACGAAATAGATCTTGCGTTCGATGATCTTGCGTTCGACAAATTCCCATTTGACGAATGATGAAGCTCGCTCGACGAACTCCGGTCGACGAAAATTCGATCGACGAAAAGAATGCTTAAGCGCAATTCCGGTGCACATATAGAAGGAGATAGCGCCTGGCGGTATTCGATAGCGCAGGCGGTAGCGCGGAGCAAAGAAGGCAAGAGAGAATTGTTTCCTCAGATTGAAGATTCTGTCGCGCAGAATATGTCCTAAAATGGGATAGCGCCGGTGGTAGCACTAGCGCAGGCGCTAGCTCTAAGGCTATAAAAAGGACCCCTTGGCTCCGTCTTCCTCATCCTCTTGAGATCCAAAATTCCAAAGCTTCGTGCCACAGCATAGAGAGGAAGGTTCAGAGAGATACTCCCATAAATCCATGAAGGCTTAAGCAGATCCGTGGAGAAGATTTCTTCACGCGTCACCATCGTGACGAAAGACCGCATCGACTACGATCATACTCTGCTGGTCTTCGTCTACTTCTCCAAGAGATCCATATAGGGAGTTCTTATATTGTTAATTATTTATTTCACATCTTTTCTTATAATTGTTTAGTGAACTCGCCTCGTGTTGGAGACTAGGTCTCGGTAGGACTTAGGGCAGAAATTTGCCTCGTGTTGGCGACTAGGTCTCGGGTGTAGGTCTAGGGGGTGCTCGAGGCCATATCCGGGGAAGGGTTGGCTAGAGCGGCTTGAGGCCGAATCCGGGGAGGATCGGCTAAAGCCAACCGGTTCGTGGGGATACGAGTCGGTATAGAAAACAAAAAGAGTTTTTCATATTTCGCTTTGATTTCTAGCGTCATTAAAATCAAAATTTTGTAATCAATTTTATTAATAATAATAATCATGTCTCTCTTTGTGTAATAAAATTGATTTGTTCTTCATTTCTCTAAATTGTTTATTATACTCTCCTTTATTATAAAACAATTTAGATCTTTATTCAAAATCACTATTAAGATCTCTTATCATAAGCAAGTATTTCAAAATATAATATTAGTTTTTAAAACCCTTATTCACCCTCCCCCCCCCCCCCCCCCCTCTAAGGGCGCCTACCGATCCAACAAGTGGTATCAGAGCCAGGTTATTCCAATCGGCTTAACAACCAGGAATAATGACGTCTCATGATCTCGCTTCTACTAGTGGGGTAAATTTTTATTAAGAAGGAAAATCACTAGAACCACCTTTATTTGAAGGAAGAAATTTTAAAGGATGGAAAATATTAATGGAAAATTTTCTTAAAGCTTTAGATGAAAAAGTTTGGAATATCACTATTAAAAAGCCACCTAGCGTATTAAATAAAAACGAAATGGTTTTAAATGCAAAATCTATGAATAGTCTATTTTGTGCGTTAGATCAAAATATTTCCAAACTCATTCATACTTTTCCTACTGCATACGTGATGCGATGTTCGGCAAGTGCACCGGTCGCGCAAGTAATAAATGTTGGGAATAGGATCCCCGAGTGTCGGTCTCTTGAGGAATGCAGGTTGGGTGAACGAATTGCGTTGTGTGACAATTGTTACACAAGCGGGAACAATCACAGAAAGTGGGGTTTTGATTTGGTTTCCTACCGTTAACAACAATAAAAGAAATGCGGGTCGAAATCACTGCTTCACAAGGTGAGATGGATGCAACGGCCGCGATGCCGAGCTCCGTGAGGCGGATGGACGGTGCGCGTGCGAATGAAGTGATCACTAGTGCGGGGAGTGAGGGTCGCAAACACCTCTTCGTAACTCGCCGTTAGCTCTTGCTAACGGGAATCGAACACGATGAGTGCATGAGTGAGTGAAGGTGAGACGTATCACAAGCAAATACTGAAGAACGGATAAGAAACAACCATTGCATTTAAACTAAACATCATGATATTCAAGTTTAAATGATTGAAAGGAGTACAACAAGGGGAGGAAGAAATCAACCAATGGACGAAGACTAGCGGCCGTTCATGGCCGGAATGGTAGTTTGTCAAGCTACCTCCGGACTCGGGCGGACTGTGCTTCCGGCGTTGAGAGACTGTCACGACCTCTCCACGTGCTTCCGTCGTCTTCTACCTCAGGATGACTATTCTTTTCAGCGGACCGAACTGGAGATAGCTTGCTTGAGTGCTTGCGGAGGGCGGAGAATGCTCCCGGACGATGGAGGATTGCTTAGAATGGCTGGAGATGACTTCCCCTTGCGGAGAAGATGAGGTGGAGGTGGCTGGAAGTGGAAAACGGCGGCGTACGGACGGCAAATCGCGCTCCCGGAACCCCTCGATACCTAATTTTGCGGATCAGAACATTATATAGGCGCTGGCGAGAATACTGTGCACGATCATTGGCGCACGACCAGTGGTCATGCGCGCTGGAGTTCTGTGATCGTGCGCCTACCTAGGTGGAGCCTGCAAAGTAAGAAATTTATAAAATACCATGTTCGCACGACCAGTGGCGCACGACCAGTGGTCGTGCGTACTATCGTAGGTGGTCGTGCGCACTGGTCGAAACAGAACTCATGAAATTGATGTTAAGTGCGCACGAACAGTGGCGCACGACTGGTGGTCGTGCGCACTATCGTAGGTGGTCATGCGCACTGTCCGAGACAGAACTCAGAAAAAAGGGTTAAGTGCACACGATCAGCGGCGCACGACCAGTGGTCGTGCGCAATTGAACCAGTGATCGTGCGCAGTGTTCCTGTACAGAATTTTACCAGGAACACCTGCACGACTCTTGTTTCTACAGAAATGCTAATCAGGCCACTGAAAGTGGCACTCAACAAAATGATAAGGCTATCAAAAGGGAATAAGCATAAAACACACCAAATTAGGCCAAGAAGTGAACCTAGCATAGAAAGAAAAATATGAGCTGAAACAGGGCTAAAGTGCAGTGAAACGACTAGAAAACCGGCCTAGATGAGTCCAAATATGTGTATATGATCAGGACTCATCACACCCCCAGACTTACCTGTTTGCACGTCCCGAGCAAACAAAATCTAAGCAGACGGGGAAAAACAACTAGCTAATAGAGAAATTGCGACACCGAGTACCATGCGAAGTCGCGTGTTCGCACGCATAAAAATATAACAGAGGAAATTTCTAAGTATGCATAACAGTTTGTACTTTTCTCAAATGCGTATCAAAAATTTATTACTACTCAAAAATAGAATCACGGCGAATCATCCGGTCACGCGTAGGGAGAAAATAAACTAATCGCAAAGGTGAGCATTGCCAAAGATCGGGGCTCAGGACAACCTCCAAAGGAATCCACCAATGTCGGTGACCATAGGCTTGCCTGTTCGCACTCTCTCCACGGCACTGGTTTGGCTCACTCACGAATCAGTAGGACTTTAGGTGAAGATGGGGCTTGGGTTTCAATGAGGTAAACAAGGATAAACATGGAGGCTACGCACCAAACCCAAATGAGCTAGCATAAACAAAAATAATAATCTATCCGCTAACCCAAATATATGCGAGTACACCACACCCCCAGATTTAACTTTTTAACAATGGGTGTGTGCACTGCCCACTCCCAAATACAAATCAACAATTATTTTCAATTAAACTTTTTCTTTCTTTATCCATTTTTTTCCAATTTTCTTTTTCTCTTTTCTATTTTTTTTTCTTTTCTTTTCACAACAAAATCAGCAGATTAAACATTGAAGCACATCCACATTTTCACAAATATTCATCACATCAACACCCTGAATGAATATATAAAATACTAAAGCTCGACTTGGGTGCGCGACTAGGATCGACTGTGAGGCTTTGGTGAAATAATGGTGGAGATGAATCAAAAGAAGGGGTAGGCACAATGGGGCTAACGAGGATAAGACATTAGGATTGGTACAAAGCTCAACCGGGCCAAAATGAAGGCCTACATCACGTTCGTGCACTGAACTAACCTATACCCATGCTTCGAGAATAGCTTGGGGCAAGTTCTTAGCCAACGAAAAAGACTATCCGTCCTCCCGACTCGAGAAATGCAAACATAATGCCCGGCTACACACATCCCTAAGCTACCGTTTGATTCACACCGAATTCACCATTTTTGAGTAGAATAAACAGTATTGACGCAAGTAGAAAAATATAAAACTATAAGCATACAGAAAAATTAAATCTGCTCAAATTTCTACATGAAATGAGAGCACTCGACTAGGACACTGCAGGAGTCAACATTTTACTCCGTTTCACAATCCTAAGTCAGCACGATGATTTGCCCGAATCTTGCTCAAGAAATGAGTTTAACTCGCGGCACACACACAGCTAAGCACGCGCTCAAGTGATTGCCAGTGGTGTGTGATGCAATGATCTAAACGAAATAAATCAATAAAAGCTTCTAGTATGCATATGCAGTGTGCACGTGCATTGGGTAACACATACTAGCTCTCCCCCAGACTTAACCTAAGAAGTACATCACATGATATTAAAATGAAAATCAGAAAGAGAAAGGGAGAGAGGTTACCCCATGCTCAGCTAGTGAGCATAACAGAAGACGCGTGACTGACCGAGGCCGCCCCACCACCATACGAAGAATCACAACCACCACCTTATAAGATGTGCAATGAATACCTGCAAGGTGGGTGAGCTCCGCAAAACAAAAGCAAAAATGTATAAAAACTGAATTGAAACATGTTAGAAAAACAGAAATCAGCAAATCTGGGTTGTCTCGCAGCAACGCTTTTATTTTATGTCCTTAAGCTGGACCAAATACCTGTATTAAAATTGTTTACAGAGCACAGAAATTAAAAAGTGCATGAAACAGAGAGTTTCACAAAATAAGAGATAAAAAGAAAATCAGCTGTAGGCGCTTTTATGGTGCCCGTCTCCCAATGTCACCAGCTGACACTCCTTGTTTATAATGGTGCCATCGTATAACTTTAGTCGATGCCCGTTGACCTTAAATTTGTCTCCCTTATCCCCTGATATTTTGATGGCACCAAAGGGAGAGACATCGGTCACTGAGAAGGGACCGCTCCACCTCGATTTTAACTTTCCTGGAAAGAGGCGGAGACGGGAGTTGTAAAGCAGTACTTGGTCCCCAATTTTGAACTCCTTCGGGATGATGTGTCGATCATGCCATTTTTTTATTTTCTCTTTGTAGATGCGAGCGTTTTCATAAGCGAAATGTCGGAGCTCTTCTAATTCGTTGAGTTGGGAACGACGCACCTCGGCCGCGGCTCCAATGTCCATGTTCAACAGTTTGGTTGCCCATAATGCTTTATGCTCCAGCTCCACAGGGAGGTGGCATGCCTTGCCATAAACTAGTTGAAACGGAGTCATGCCGATAGGTGTTTTGAAAGCGGTCCGGTAAGCCCATAATGCGTCGTCGACCTTTTTAGACCACTCCTTCCTATTTGAATGTATTGATTTCTCGATTATTCGCTTGAGCTCGCGGTTGGATACTTCTACTTGTCCACATGTTTGGGGGTGGTATGCTAATGAAATCTTATGATGGACCCCAAATTTTTTCATGAGCCGCCCAAACTGCTTATTACAAAAATGACTTCCGCCGTCGCTGATAATAGTTCTCGGCGTCCCAAACCTGGAGAAGATATTCTTGTGGATAAAGTGTAGCACTGTGTTGGCGTCATTCGTGGCAACCGCCTCGGCTTCCACCCATTTTGAGACATAGTCAACTGCCACAATGATATAATGCTTACCATGAGACATGGGGAAAGGACCCATAAAGTCTATCCCCCAGACATCAAATGGTTCGCAAACCAGCATGTTATTGAGGGGCATCTCGTCACGCCGAGAGATATTTCCGGTCCTTTGGCATTCGTCACACTTGGTGACATAGGCATGGGCGTCCTTGAAGAGGGTCGGCCAAAATAATCCGCATTGCAAAATTTTTCGTGCCGTTCGAACGGCCCCGAAATGCCCGCCAGCTTCTTTGTCATGGCAGTGCTGCAGTACAGACTGAAACTCAGCTTCAGGAACGCAGTGCCTGATAATTCCATCGCTGTATGTGTGGAATAAGAGCGGGTCTTCCCAAAAATAATATTTTGAGTCAGAGGCAAGCTTCCGTCTTTGCTGAGGGGACAGATTCGGAGAGAAGGTTTTACAAGCCAAGTAGTTAGCGATGTCAGCGTACCATGGGGCAATTGGAGGGGGCGTAGTGATTGCGAATAATTTTTCATCCAGAAAATAATCGTTCGTTTCCTCCACACAGCTGTTGGGAGTGTCGTACTCCAAACGCGAAAGATGATCAGCTATCACGTTCTCCACCCCTTTCTTGTCTTTGATTTCCAAATTGTATTCCTTCAAAAGTAAAATCCAACGAATTAGACGCGATTTGGATTCTTTTTTGCTGAAAAGATACCTGAGTGCAGCGTGATCCGTGTACACGATTACTTCGGAAAGCACCAAGTATGAGTGAAATTTTTCAAAGGCGAAGACCACGGCTAGCATTTCTTTCTCTGTGGTGGAATAGTTTGCTTGCGCGCTGTTAAGAGTTTGACTGGCATACGCAATGGTGTGAAAAGTCTTGTCTTTCTTTTGACCGAGTATAGCACCCACGGCCACATCACTTGCGTCACACATGATAATAAAGGGTAAATTCCAGTCGGGTGCCACCAAAATTGGAGCCGAGATGAGTTGTCCCCGTAAAGTTTCAAAGTCATGCATGCATGCATCGTCAAAGTGGAAGGGGACGTCCTTAACAAGCAAGCGAGATAAAGGCTTTGAAATGGATGAAAAGTCCTTAATAAACCTTCGATAGAATCCCACATGACCAAGAAAACTTCGGATACCTTTCACTGACGTATGTGGAGGGAGGTTTCTGATAACACTTACCTTCGCTTGATCCACCTCGAGCCCTTGGCAGGAAACCTTATGCCCCAACACAATTCCTTCGCGCACCATAAAGTGGCATTTCTCCTAGTTCAAGACAAGATTAGTGTCCTCACACCGCTTCAAAGTCTTGGCCAAATTCGCGAGGCAAGTATCAAAGCTGCTGCCAAATAAAGTAAAGTCATCCATGAAAACTTCGAGGAAGTCTCCCACCATGTAAGCGAAAATAGCGAGCATACAACGCTGGAAAGTTGCAGGGGCATTACATAGTCCGAATGGCATTCTCTTGAACGCGAAGGTACCGGAAGGACATGTATATGTTGTTTTGTCTTGATCAGACAGGTCTATTAAGATTTGATTGTAACCTGAGTACCCATCCAAGAAACAGTAGTAGTCCTGCCCCGCTAACTTTTCTAACATCTGGTCAATGAAGGGGAGTGGGAAATGGTCCTTGCATGTAGCATCATTCAGCTTGCGGTAATCGATGCAGACTCTCCACACGGTGATCATTCGGGTAGGTAGCAACTCGTTCTTTTCATTGGCAATGACGGTGATCCCTCCCTTTTTCGGTACCACCTGAACTGGGCTGACCCATTTGCTGTCGCTGATTGGGTAAATGATGCCAGCGTCTAAGAGCTTTATCACTTCTGCCTTCACTACCTCTTGCATTTTCAGGTTCAAACGCCTTTGGGGCTGTGCTGTGGATTTGTACTGATCTTCAAGGAGGATCTTATGCATGCAGATCGTGGGGCTGATTCCCTTAATGTCTGCAAGAGAGCGTCCGAAGACTTTATGGTACCTTCTCAGCACACCCACCAATGCGGTTTCGTTGGCGGCGGAAAGAGCTGCGGAAATAATCACTGGATGCGTGGCATTTTCTCCAAGAAAAACGTACTTTAGAGCATCCGGTAGTTGTTTGAGAGCCGGATAAATGTTTGGATCAGCTGAATCACTGGATGGCTCTCCAATTGAATGTGAAACATCGGGGTGGTTCAAATGTGCACTGTCATTGCCCACGTCCTCGCGCTGCCAACACATCTCGCTGTCATCCAAACCCGCATCGATCTGGCCATCGAATTCTTCAAGCTGCTCTGCTGGTTTGCATTCTGTGATTTCGAAGAGTTGCGACGGGTTGTGGACGTTGAAGGATATAGCGTCCTCCCCCAATCTGAGCGTGAGCTCCCCCTGCTCCACATTAATGATAGCACGAGCTGTAGCGAGAAAGGGCCGCCCCAAAATAATGGGTACTTTAGTATCAACCTTCATGTCGAGGATGACAAAATCGGCTGGAAAAGCGAGACCGTTTACTACTATTGTGAGGTCCTCGACAATTCCTGACGGTTTTTTGATCGACCGATCAGCTAGCTGTAGCATTATCTGCGTCGACTTCAAGGTCCCTGCACCTAGTTCATGAAAGATAGAGAGCGGCATCAAGTTGATTGATGCTCCCAAATCACAGAGCGCCTGGCTGAAACGGTGATGACCGATCCTGCAAGGAATAGTAAAGCTTCCCGGATCTTTGCACTTCGTGGGCATATTGGAGACGATGGCGGAGCATTCCTCAGTGAGATCGATAGTCTTGAGATCCTCCAACAGTTTCCGCTTCGAAATCAAGTCTTTCAAGAACTTGGAGTAGCCCGGTATTTGAGAAATGGCTTCAATCAGTGGGATGCTCACTTTCACTCCTTTCATTATTTCCAAGAATTTGCGGAATTGCTTCTCGGATTTCTCATTTCGTAACCTATGGGGAAATGGGGGGTGAACAACACTTCTCGAGGGTTGTGCCTCGCTCACGGGGTCCGGCTCAATATGAATCTGAGTCTGCTTCTCGGCTATGTCTGCATTGCACTTGTCAGTGGGGCTCACAAGTGGTTCCTGTCGAGGAAGATTGTCAACACCTCTACCGCTTCTCAATCGCATGGTATTCACAAACTCCGGATGCTGACTTGCAAGCCCAGAAACGACATTGGTAAGAGTCCCTATAGTAGAGTGAAGCTGTTGAATTGTTGCTGATTGGTCATTCATTTTATTCAGCATCCCGACCACCAAGGTCGCTAACTGTTCCGTTTGCCCTGACGGCACATGATCCGCTGCCCCATTGAATGTCACTGCATTAACTTCAGCAGTACTTGGGGGAAGAATGACATGACTCCAGTGCTGGCTGGTGTGAACTATGTTCACGACCACTTCCCACGCGTCCTTCCCCGATTTATTAAACAGGGCCCCTCCGGCTGCCATATCGAATAACAGACGGAATTCGTCCAGCACGCCGAAATAAAAAATCTGAATCAAAAAGACTTCTGATAGGTCTTCACGGTAGCATCCCCTATGCAGGGATTGAAAATGCTCCCAGGCATCCACTAACGTCTCCTCCTTTCCCTGACCAAAGGTTATGAGTTCCCTGTGCTTGTCCAAAACTCGAGTACGGTGTTGAAACTCATGCAAAAATCTCCCTTTGAGCTACTTCCATGTGGTCGCCTCTCTTTTCCGGATATCCCAGTACCAACTTTTGGCTTTATTATGTAGGGAAAATGAGAATGCCAGGATCTTTTGTAGGTCGTTTTCAACTCCACTGAATATACATGTATAATAAATTTCTAAGAAGTCCTGCACGTGTTGTACCGCATCTTTATGCTTATTCCCACTGAACTTGCAATTCCCAGTCATATACTCAATGATGTCGGAGGAAATCCCGAAGTCGCGATCATTCCTTTGTGCTTGAACCTTTAAATCACTTAAACTTCCTTGATAGATGTATTCCTGAATGGAGGTCATGCTAGGAATACTTGAAACCCAAAAGATCAGCGCACGATGGGACGAACGAAGGTAATTAGTGTGCGTATAAAAAAGAAACAAAGACAACAGAGGTAAACAAAGAGAAATAATAAAAGAGAATAGTTCCTCGTGCAACGATTCTTCACGCAGACGAATTCATCACGTCTGCATTTCCCCGGCAACGGCGCCAAAAACTTGATGCGATGTTCGGCAAGTGCATCGGTCGCGCAAGTAATAAATGTTGGGAATAGGATCCCCGAGTGTCGGTCTCTTGAGGAATGCAGGTTGGGTGAACGAATTGCGTTTGTGACAATTGTTACACAAGCGGGAACAATCACAGAAAGTGGGGTTTTGATTTGGTTTCCTACCGTTAACAACAATAAAAGAAATGCGGGTCGAAATCACCGCTTCACAAGATGAGATGGATGCAACGACCGCGATGCCGAGCTTCGTGAGGCGGATGGACGGTGCGCGTGCGAATAAAGTGATCACTAGTGCGGGGAGTGAGGGTCCCAAACACCTCTTTGTAACTCGCTGTTAGCTCTTGCTAACGCGAATCGAACACGATGAGTGTGTGAGTGAGTGAGTGAAGGTTAGACGTATCACAAGCAAATACTGAAGAACGGATAAGAAACAACCATTGCATTTAAACTAAACATCATGATATTCAATTTTAAATGATTCAAAGGAGTACAACAAGGGGAGGAAGAAATCAACCAATGGACGAAGACTAGCGGCCGTTCACGGCCGGAATGGTAGTTTGTCAAGCTACCTCCGGACTCGGGCGGATTGTGCTTCCGGCGTTGAGAGACTGTCACGACCTCTCCACGTGCTTCCGTCGTCTTCTACCTCAGGATGACTATTCTTTTCACCGGACCGAACTGGAGATAGCTTGCTTGAGTGCTTGCGGAGAGCGGAGAATGCTCCCGGACGATGGAGGATTGCTTAGAATGGCTGGAGATGACTTCCCCTTGCGGAGAAGATGAGGTGGAGGTAGATGGAAGTGGAAAACGGCGGCGTACGAACGACAAATCGCGCTCCCGGAACCCCTCGATACCTAATTTTGCGGATCAGAACATTATATAGGCGCTGGCGAGAATACTACGCACGGTCATTGGCGCACGACCAGTGGTCGTGTGCGCTGGAGTTCTGTGATCGTGCGCCTACCTGGGTGGAGCCTGCAAAGTAAGAAATTTATAAAATACCATGTTCGCACGACCAGTGGCACACGACCAGTGGTCGTGCGTACTATCGTAGGTGGTCATGCGCACTGGTCGAAACAGAACTCATGAAATTGATGTTAAGTGCGCACGAACAGTGGCGCACAACTGGTGGTCGTGCGCACTATCGTAGGTGGTCGTGCGCACTGTCCGAGACAGAACTCAGAAAAAAGGGTTAAGTGCACACGATCAGCGGCGCACGACCAGTGGTCATGCGCAATTGAACCAGTGATCGTGCGCAGTGTTCCTGTACAGAATTTTACCAGGAACACCTGCACGACTCCTGTTTCTACAGAAATGCTAATCAGGCCACTGAAAGTGGCACTCAACAAAATGATAAGGCTATAAAAAGGGAATAAGCATAAAACACACCAAATTAGGCCAAGAAGTGAACCTTGCATAGAAAGAAAAATATGAGCTGAAACAGGGCTAAAGTGCAGTGAAACGACTAGAAAACCGGCCTAGATGAGTCCAAATATGTGTATATGATCAGGACTCATCAATACGAGATGTGGAATTTTCTTGAGATAACTTATGATCTTCCTCTTGCAGGTATGGAACAAACACAGGAAGAGAAGGACATATAAGCATCCACCATTATTCAAGAAAATCTCTCTTGTAGCAAAACCATGGAAATCATGGAAATTGACTTAGCCAAAGAGAGCAATTCATCAAGAGAGGATGAAAATTCATCTATAAAGAAGGAAGGCCTAGAAGATGACAAAGGAACGTCATGTTCACATCTTGCCTCTTCCGATTGCGCTGTAAGAAAGTCTAATTCTTTATCTTATTTCTATATACAAAAAATTGCTAAACGTAGAATGAAGAAATTAAAAATTGTTAATAAGAGATTACGTTTAGAAAATAAAACTTTGAAAACAAATGTGAATGAAAAATCCAAAAAGGATGTGTTTGAATCTCAATCATGCTCTTCATTTGAAAACTATACACCTTATTTTGATTATAATAATATTAAGGAAAAATTCAAGGATTTAAAAAAAGAACTTTTAATTTCAAAAGAACATAATGAAAAATTGATAAACAAAAATAATATTCTCTCTCATAAACTAGAATCTTTAAAATCACTCTTTCAAAAAGGATTAAATAATTTTAAATATCTTATTTCTAGTTTATCTTCAAACATGTGTAAAACTTCTACTATTATGTTAACACATATTAAACATGCACCTAGTAGAATGTTTAATCACAAAAACATAATGAATTCTAACCCACATTATGTATCTCCCAAATTAAATTCTAATGTGCACAAATTTCCTATGAAATATAATTTCAAAAGTGATTATTATTTTAAACCTAAGTTTAATGAATATGGAAATTTGATGCATAATATTAAATCAAAATATGAATGGAGACCCAAAATAAAAAATGAAACATTATCTACACTTGAAAGAATTCGTTCATTGTCGTCTCCCCAAAAATTATCACGCTATATTTGGGTACCTAAAGGAACCGTTACACTTGGTTCCCTTTGGATACCCAAATCTCTCATCTACTAGCATCATCCAAATGCATGAAGTAGAATATTTTCAAATTGAAATATACAAATTTCTACTTCATGATGTGCTTTAATGTCTTTTCTATTTATTCTTTTTGTTTTCTTTTTAAGCTATCATGTTATAGTCATCTTATATATTATAGGAAATATGATCTTATAAATCAAATTGATCAAAATTCAAAATCATATTTTATTTTGATGACCTATCTTTTATTCTTATATTCATTACTTCTAAATATCTTATATTATCCATATGAATCAAACTCTAAATTTGTTATGAGATATTTATCTAAATTTTAAATAAAATCACAAAAGACATATTGAAAGATTAATTGTCTTAAATACTAATGTCACTCGCACCACCATGATCTATTGATGTCCTTTGATAAAATTCTCTAAAAATCGTATATCATAATTCATATCAAAAAAATCATCTAAAAACAACTATCTCTATCACATGTATATGAATTATATGATAACAATTGACATTATAATTGTTTACTATAGTTGGTGTATTATGTACGTATTGTGATTTATGTCAAGTTTGGACCTTAGAATCATCGTGATATCAACAAAATCAAATCAAATAGAATCTTCACTTCATTCTAGGTCTGTAAGTTGAAACACTATCAAACTTTGGCATAACATTAATCATATCTTCTTTGTTTGCATATTCAATAATAATTAAGCTTAAATGGTTGTGCAAAACTCAAGAATTAAGGTTTAATGAATATGGAACTTTAATGAATGTGAAACCCATGTACTAAAATTTTAACTTCCACAACTTTTTGCGATTTCTTCTCGTCTTTTCACTTCATTAGACAGGCCTTACATTGCACAAACATAATTAAGAAAAATAGGAAGCAAAATCAAAGAAAATCTAGGCTATATGATTAAAATAAGCACTCTCTGTGAGCTAACGCAAGCGCTAGGATTTAACACCGGCGCTAGCTCAAGTGTCCGATTTTCTGTAATTTTAAAATTCTGAAAAATCACTAAAAAATATATTATGTTATATGTACTATTCATTTTTGCATCTATGCCTATAATTGATTTTTGAAAAATTAAAATACAAAATTACAAAAACCAAATTACAAAAAAAAATATTTTTTTTCTTTGGTTATTTGTTTGATTTCTATATGCAAAAATACAAAACAAAAAAAAATATGAACAAGTATTTTTTTGAACTTATATTTTCTACTTACATGTATCTTGCGAAAGGGGGATTTGGGCTATCATCCCATCACATCTCCTAGTACCGGGCGAACCCCTCACAAGGTAGTCCTTGGGAAGTCCAAGATCAATCTTATGAGTTCAAACTTTAAATCAAAATTATTCTTCAAAATATCAAAAATACTCTATGGACTTCATTGAAAATCAATCATGATTTAACCTATCATTTAGAACTTCTACAATGTTGCAATTTATCTTTTCAAACTACTTTGAACATTGTTTTCATCATGCTTTGATATATCTATTAATATGTGCATCAATTATATTGTAAAAGTTGTGTAGAACCAAGCTTAGCATGCTTCTAAGTATGAGTAAATGTTTTATGTTTGATAATGATATTTATTCACTCACTTTGGCTTTGTCTACATATGTGTATAATATAAGAATGCTTGTGTATGTTTTGTATTAGTACAATGAATTAAAATTGCACAAGTATCTTACCTACACTACCTTTATTTGCACTTTTAAAAGTTAAGAAAAGTGGTTATGTTTTCATACTTTATATTGGTTTGCAAAACAAGTGTATTCGGAGAACTTTGTACAAAACAAAAATTATAAAATAAAGTGACAAAGATAACTCCACCAAGCACTACTTGAACCTCCTGATAAGTCTTAATAAGCGTTGTGAGGTTGAGCACCTTGGAAAGAATAGTAAAGTATCTTGTGCAAACCATATCTTTCTTTCAAAATAAAAACCACTTACTCTTAAGTACACCGGATCACTAGTTTCAATATTAAAATAAAATAAAATATGTGATCCCCCAAGCACTACTTTGCACCCCGATAAGTCTTGATGAACATTGTGTGTGCAAAGCACCTTGGTAGTTGTACATTTTGTTTGTGCATTGAAGTGTGTGGAAGTAAAATTATTTGTGTTTTATTGTGCTTTTTACTTTACATATTTCTTGTATTTTTGATTAAAACATTTGTTTACTTTATTCAAAATACACCTATGAGCACATCATTATCTTTCATAACACTTCTTCTCATGAGAATTGGATCCTAATGCTAAAATTCTATAATAATCTTTCTATATAAATGCACTAGATAACCTAGCATGCTTTCTACAATGTTTTGTATGTTTTGAATTTGTGAATTAAAATAACATTGTAGTAATCTCTTTTTGATAACATTATTTCATGCTTGGTTACTTTATTGTTAGACTTAAAGATTTTAATTGAACAATGATTTAAAAAAACTTCTTCTTTATGAAATTTAACTCATATATCTTTTTATGGATCATCATTGATTACAATAAGATGTTTCTTATATTTCGATAAGTCTTCCGCATCATAACAATATAATTGTTTTACCTTGCACTTTCATGCTTATTTAAAGTCTTTTATTTTGTGTGCATCCTCACTTGAATCTTAACATTCCTTTCTTTCAACAAGTGGTAGACTTGCTTGGTAAACTTTATATTGGTTGCTTTAAACAAGAATATTTTTTTATGCCCAAAACTCTGATTTATTTCTATGAAAATATTGTTATACTAAAACTCTGATTTATTAATGGATTAGCTATGTGAACTTTTCTTTAAAAATTCAAATATTAAAACCCATTGGCTATGAAATTATAATTTGATTTAAAACGCTTAAATGTTTCCAATAATTATTAGCCATGACTTCATTTCTCACCATAGCGGGGGCGTAGGGTTTTAGACATTAGATAACCTTTATCTCTAGTCATGTCTTGTCCTTAACTGAGGAGGGTTCCAGTGGGGCCTTGCGAGGCACTGGGGGAAAGAGTGCTAGGTTAAGTTTTTGTCTAGTGTTTGCATATGGGACTAACACCCCAACCTACGACATGTTTGCAGCTCCTCATGCCCATCTGTCACATAGTACGGGGCTAGGGTGTAGACATATTGTCTGGGTAGTTTAGTTACTTGGAAATCATTACATTTTTTATGCTTACAACTCTTATATAAAAAGGGATGAACCAACATAATAATACTTGAAAATGTTATATTGCTAAAAACTCTGATCTATCTCTATAAAAATTATTCTAAAACTCCTTATCATTTCATTCTCTCTAAAAGCTCGATCATGTCTCTATCTTATTATCAAAAATTTTGTGTTTTGCTTCCTTACCCACTTTTGCTAATAACAAAAGGGGGAGAACTAACATGATAAATATAATCCACATGCTTAATTAAGATGATAGCTTACATACTAGGGGAGCATTCACTTAGGGGGAGCATATATTTAGGGGGAGCAATTCTAAATGCTAAATTGATAATTATCCTAAGTCACCACTCTCACACACACACAAGTAAGTTTTCATCATGCTTATATATTAATGCTCTGATTTATCATTAATGGTTTTATTATTATCAAAAGGGGGAGTTTGTTGGAACATGGTCTTCCGCATCTCCTAGGTTTGAGAATAACAAAACCTATGTGTATTTGATCTTGTGTGTTTAAGTGTGCAGGATAACAAAGTCCACATGACTCAAGGATTACATAAGAAGGTTGCCCCCAAATTTGAGCCTTCAAATCCAACACTCCTTCTAGCGCCGGCGGTATCAACTAACGCCTGGCGCTAGCGCTAAGGAACCGCTGAGATGTAGACTGGCACTCGACGAACTGCTTACTCTACCGCAGCGCGCTAGTACTAGCACTGGCGCTAGCGTTCGCTCGATGAACTATTAGCTGCGCTCGATGAAATGCTCATCATAGAGTTCGCTCGATGAACTGTTAGCTGCGCTCGACGAAGTAGATCTTGCGTTCGACGATCTTGCGTTCGACGAATTCCTGTTCGACGAATGATGAAGCTCGCTCGACGAAAATTCGATCGACGAAAAGAATGCTTAAGCGCAATTCCGGGAGCACATATAGAAGGAGATAGCGCCTGGCGGTATCCGATAGCGCAGGCGGTAGCGCAGAGCACAGAATGCAAGAGAGAATTGTTTCCTCAGATTGAAGATTCTGCCGCGCAGAATATGTCCTAAAATGGGATAGCGCCGTCGGTAGCACTAGCGCAGGTGCTAGCTCCAAGGCTATAAAAAGGACCCCTTGGCTCCGTCTTCCTCATCCTCTTGAGATCCAAAATTCCTGAGCTTCGTGCCACAGCATAGAGAGGAAAGTTCAGAGAGATACTCCCACAAATCCATGAAGGCTTAAGCAGATCCGTGGAGAAGATTTCAACACGCGTCACCATCGTGATGAAAGACCGCATTGACTATGGTCATACTCTGCTGGTCTTCGTCTACTTCTCCAAGAGATCCATATAGGGAGTTCTTATATTGTTGTTTATTTATTTAACATCTTTTCTTATAATCATTTAGTGAACTTGCTTCGTGTTGGCGACTAGGTCTAGGTAGGACTTAGGGCAAAAATTTGCCTCGTGTTGGCGACTAGGTCTCTGGTTTAGGTCTAGGGGGTGCTCGAGGCCATATCCGGGGAAGGGTTGGCTAGAGCGGCTTATGGCCGAATCTGGGGAGGATCGGCTAAAGCCAACCGATTTGTGGGGATACGAGTCGGTATAGAAAACAAAAAGAGTTTTTCATATTTCGCTTTGATTTCTAGCGTCATTGAAATCAAAATTTTGTAATCAATTTTATTAATAATAATCATGTCTCTCTTTGTGTAATAAAATTGATTTGTTCTTCATTTCTCTAAATTGTTTATTATCCTCTCCTTTATTATACAACAATTTAGATCTTTATTCAAAATCACTATTTTGATCTCTTATCATAAGCAAGTATTTCAAAATATAATATAAGTTTTTAAAACCCTTATTCACCCCCCCCCCCTCTAAGGGCGCCTACCGATCCAACAGAAAGCGTGATGAAATACTTTTTTGAAGTAAACATCTATATAAGAATTATGAAGCATAGTAGATGATTAAGAATTTTAGACATAACAAAATAGATGTTGTAGCATTTTAAGTACACAAAATAATTTCAGTTGTAACAAAGCCATATACTAGTTTTGAAAGGTATGCAAGACAGAGTTCTCATGGCGTAGCGGAAAAAAATATGTAAGCATGATACAAGATATCAAGTCAAGATGGAAGAATATAATGTTCTAAATTGAGAAACCAAGTACACTTATACATTGTATTGATCATGCAAGGCTATCTAGTGCATTTACTTAAGAATTTAGAGAATACATGTAGATATGCAATAGACTCCAATTCTCATGACTAGAAGGCTTACAAATGATAATGATGTGTACAAAATAGTGTTTTTGATAAAAGTATACATATGAGTTAATCAAAACACATGACATGTATAATGGAATAAACACAATATTATTGAAAAAACATTTTTAGAGTTACTTCTACCCACAAAGCTATATAAATTATTCAATGCACATAAAAAAATAGTACAACTACCAAGTTGCTCTGCACACACAATGCTTATTAAGACTTATCAGGGTGCAAAGTAGTGATTGGGGAATCACAATTATTATTTTGATTTTTAGTTATTTGTGATTCGGTGTACAAGAAGAAGTAGTGTAAAAAGAAATGTTTGCAACAAGGCACTTTACAATTCTCTCCAAGGTGCTCAACCTCACAATGCTCATTAAGACTTATCAGGAGGGTGAATAGTGCTTGGTGGAGTTATCTTTGTCAATTTTTCATTTGAATTTATGCTTAACGACAAAGGTCTCCGAATTCACTTGTATGTGCAAACAAAAAAATTTTGGAAAGACATACTTCTTCAAAAATAGGTGCATGAAAAAGATATTTACTTGTGGTGTAGGTAAAATTAATCATGCATAACAATAATATTAAGTTGTTACACTACACAATCATGAAGGAGAAGATTAAATTCATATGTAGTATATCAAAAACGTGTGGGTGAAAAAATCATTTGCAAATATAAGCCATTTACTCATACATAGAGGCATGCTATGCAATACTACACATGATTTCTATAATCAATTTCAAAGCACACATAAGATAATGATCAAGGCATGATACAAAACAATGTTATTAAGATACTTGAAATAGAGAATGAAACATTGTATTCAAAACTTGGCAAGATAAATCATATCATCCTTGAAACATAGAAAATTACATCAGTTTTTATAAATTTTAAAATTTTCAAAAACAAAAATAAAACAAAGAAAAAACATGTTTTTGTTGTTTTGATTGGCTTTTCAATTTTGTAGTTGGTTTTGATATATAGAAAAAACAAAGAATGTTTATGGTTGGATTTTGATTTGTTTTATAGTTTTTTTTTTTTTTTTAGAATTTTAAAAGAAAAATAACAGGAACTGAGAAATAAAAAATGAAAGAGAAAATAGGAAATTCAGAAATGAGCCACTAACGCCAACGATACCCAGCTATCGCCTGGCGGTAGTGATAGAACTAGAGTTTTGGGGAAAACATGAAATTTTTCAGAATTTTTTATTTTGAATATATTTGTGCAGATTTGTGACAATGAAGTTCAGCAATGAAGACAGACATATGCATACACAAAAATGTGAATTTTCCAAGTTTAAGCTAATATGTCCAAAACCCCAAATTCTAACCTATGGTGTCACAATACACATTCAAAATACTTGTGTTTTTCACATGCATGAGAGTTCAGAAATAGATAATATGAAAAAAATAAGATAACATATTTGAGCACAAATATGCATGAGTGAAGTGATCTTAAATAAGTAAAATAACATTCATGCAACGTATACAACATATGTATGTCTAAGATCAAGATACCCTAACAACATGTCTACACTCTAGCCCCGTACTAAGTGACGGGCATGAGGAGCTGCACGCATGCCGTAGGTTGGGGTGTTAATCCCACATGCATATAAAAGACAACACTCATCCTAGCACTCTTTCTCCCTAGTGCCTCGCAAGTCCCCACTGGAACCCTTCCGGTTAAGGACAAGGCATGACATAGTGGTTAGGTTTCTAATGCAACCAATCCTACGCCCTCGCTATAGTGTGACACATAATGTGGTTGAATGATCATGGGAATACTAAGCACTTAATCTTATTGAACCAATTTTTTAAACTATGGCTTTTATGCGAGATTAATTTCTTATTAGATTTGATTTTAAAGCAACATAGTTATTATGAATTTTAACTTTCAATTATTTTTCTTTAAAATTGATTTATTATGGCATCATTAGATCACTAGCATGAAAGATAGTATTAATTAGTTGATAATGCTAGAAAGAAGAGTTTGATCACAATTTTATGGCGTAAGATTTATTTCATTAATGTTGCATGTATTCAAACCTAGTCATTCAAATTTTGGACATAGAATGAAGTGATGATTCTAATTAATTTATTCTTTTAGATATAAAAATGATTCTGTGATCTTCATATAAATGAGATACATGCAAAACATAATTGATTCATATAATGGTCATGATCACAAACTATTTGATGGAATCAATTGGTTCTTTTGTAGATTTTTAATATTTGAATTAAAAAGATCTATTGAATTGGCAAGATTATTATACATGATCATGAATCATAGGAATTATATACTCATAATTAATTGTTCATGATGATATAAATGAGATATTATTAAAGAACATTCATATTCATCCTTTTTGAATTATTAGAGAGAAATATTATAAGGTGAAAACTTAAGATAAATATAAAGAGAAAAATATTTTTGGTTATTTAGAAAGGTTTTGTAAATTTTCTCTTTGATTTTTGAAATCTTAAGTAAATCACATATATATAGTTTTATGAAAGCATAGTGATGATAAAGTTAATACAATAACTTTTTAGAAAATAATATTTTAGAAAAATCAGAATATTGGAAAATTATGCTACCGCTAGCGTTAGAACCTAATACCAGGCGCTAGCAACAGAGTTGAGATTCTTTATTTAAACACAAATGATTTTTGCAATTTTTCAATTTCGATTTGACATGATTATGATTAAACATACTAGGGGTAATCAAAATGACGCAAATATATTAAATACCTAAGCAAAACTTGCGCATTTTATAAATTTAGCCTAATACCTAAAATACCTTTTAAATCCATTTCGACAATTATTTCATTAGTCTTAATAATACATAACAAATTTAGGATTTAATTTATATATGACTTTCATAGGAAATGGATCTAGAAGGATAGAAATAAAAAGGATAAGTAGATCACTTGAAAGATGGCATGACTTTTTATTCAACTTGATTCAATTTAATTTATTTATGAATTTTTGTTTAATATGTGAAAGTCATATCACAAGTTATATAAAGTGATCATATCATGATGGTTCAATAAAAAAAAGGAAAAATAAACAAAAAAATAGGTTAGGCATATCATGAAGTAGAATAATGATATTTCATTTTTAATTGATTTCTACTTCATGCAAATGATTGGATACTAATGAATGAGAGATTTAGGTATCCAAAGAGGACCAGGTGTGACGGTTCCTTTGGTTACCCAAATATATCATGTTTGCTTTTGGGGAGATATGATTGAATGGGCCCTTTTAATTTGAGTTTGTGTTTCATCTTTAACTTTGGGCTGCCATTCAAACCTTGATTTAATATTGTTTTTATTTGTCAAATTTCCATGATGATTTTGCGAAACATTATTTATAGGAAACTTATTTATCTTTAAGTTTATGTTGGGAGAAAGATGAGGTTGTAAATGATAATGATTTGGAATTTCATTTTCAAGCATTTGATATTTTTTAATTCCTTTGTAAGGGTTAAACATATTATGAAAATTCACATTTAACTTGCTTTTGGAATTTGCTTGAAATTGTTGATTTATGTGTTGAGAATTTTTCTTTATAATTTTCTTAAGCAAGTTAACTTTTGTTTCCAATTCATAATTTTTAGCTTTGAGTTCATGTCTAGCTTTATTATATGGCATTGTGCTATTTTTGAGAGTGGATACGATAGACTCAATATGATTGTTATATTCGTTTCTAAAGTCATCAAAAATTTCATCCATCTCTTTAATTTCAATTTTATAGTTTTTGCACATATCACAATTATTTTTAACGATGAATTTTCTAAAGACAAATTTTCACTGCGTTCGTTTACACAAATAAATTCCTTTTGAAGTTCCTTTTTTTTCTTTAATATCATTACAATCAAAACATGATATAGAGTTTTCAAATGAAAAGCATGATGGAGATACAAATATTTCATTTTTGGATTCTACATTCACATTTTCTTTCAAGGTTTTATTTTCTAAACGTAGTTTTGCATTAGCAATTTTTAGTTTCTTAATCTTATGTTTAGTAGTTTGTAGTAATTGCAATGTAGAAATAGAGGTACAAAAAATGGAATTTGATTTCCTTACATTGCTTTCGGGAGAGGCACGATTTGAACATATCATTTCTTTGACATCTTTTTGGCACTCCTCTTCCGAAGATAGTATTTCTTCTTCTCTTTCACTTGATGTGCACTTCATGGATCCGTCATGAGAGGAGCATTCTTGAAGACTTGTGCAAGCATGCATATTCTCCGGTTCTTGCGATTGTTCCATACCTGTAGAAGGAGAATCATAAGTTCTTTCAAGAAAATTCCAAATCTCATATGCGGTAGGTAACGTATAAATAAGTTTGAAAATATTTTGGTCTAACGCATAAAATATACTATTCATAGATTTTGTATTTAAAACAATTTTGTTTCTAGTTAGTACGCTAGATGGCCAGCGGTAGTGCTAACGCGCCGCGGTAGCAACACCTGGCATCAATTTTCGTCGACCGGCATTTATTTTGGTCGAACACATTTCGTCGAATGCCATCTTCGTCAAACGCCGCTTTCATTTCATCGAACTCCATTTCGTCGATCGCTGCTTCATTTCGTCGACCTTCATTTCGTCGATCGCTGCTTTCATTTCGTCGAACGAACACTAGCGCCAGCGGTAGGTTTAATGCGCCACGGTAAAGCATGCAATTCGTCGAGCGTCGTGGTAGAGCGTGCAGTTCGTCGAACGTAGGTTTCATTTCATCGAACGCCAGTTCGTCGAACGCAGCTTCCATTTCGTCGAACGAACACTAGCGCCAGCGGTAGGTCTGACGCTACGCAGTAGAGTATTTCATCGAGCGCATCTTCGTTGAACCGGCCTCACATTTCGTCGAGTGCCAGTTCTGTTCTCAGTGATTTCTTCTCATCGATTTCTTCTCAGCGGTTGTTAGCGCCAACGGTAGTTCTAACGCTACGTGGTAGCAACAACAGAACATATTTTCATGGATATTTGAAAGCACAGAATCCTGCATACTATAAACATGAAACAAGTATGATCAAATACAATAAGATTTGTTATTTTCAAACCAAGAGATGCGGAAAGCATGTTCCAACATAATCTACCAGCAACCACTTATCCTAAGGGGTACAAAGATAAACCTTCTTATTCCTATAATAACCCTACAATAGAAGAATTGGACCTAAGGTAACCTGGGTTCCACCTAACTTCTTATCATATTACAGGAAAGGAAATGACCAGTCATAAACTAGTTATGGTACTTGGACAGTGGCTACTCTAGACATATGACTGGAGACAAGAATTTGCTTGAATGCTATAGAATAAAGCATGGACCTAAGGTAATATTGTGTGACTCCAGTTGTGGCAAACCCAAGGCTATGGGATGATCAAGGTTGGTTCAATAACATTTGACAATGTAGCTCATGTTGAAGGGTCGAGGCACAACCTAATCAGCATAAGCCAGTTGTGTGACAAGGAATACAAGGTGGTATTCAATCACACAAAATGTCATATTATTTCATCAATTTTTGGCAATATAGCCCTTACTAGTAAAAGATAAGGGAATGCTTACACAGTAGATTTTTCTTCTAATCAAAATGAAATCTGCTTATTTAATTCTAATGTAAGAAATCTCGAGTTATGGCTTAAAATGCTAGGACATTTAAATCTAAAAACAATGTCCAAACTCTATAAGGATAACCTTGTTAGAGGTCTTCCACAAGGTAGGTATGTTATGGAAAAACCTTATAGAGATTGCCAATTAGGTAAGCAAACTAGGGAATAATTTAAGAGAGCAAATAAAAATGATTCATCTAGGATCCTATATCTATTACATATAGATCTATTTGGACCCATTGATGTCCATAGTGTATGAGGTAAGTCATACTCTTTAGCTATTGTGGATGACTTTTTTAGACTCACTTGAGTGTTCTTTTTGAGAACTAAGTCTAACACCTTCAAGGTTTTCTCAAGCTTCATCAAACAAGTCCAAAATGAACTGAATACTTCAGTTGTAATGATCAAAAGTGATCATGCCACTGAGTTTGAGTCTCATAGGATGTTTGAATTCCGTGAGAATTAAGGAATCATACATAACATCTTAGATCCTAGAACTCCACAACAAAATGGAGTTACTGAGAGAAAGAATAGAACCTTGATTGAATCAGGTAGAACATTATTAGCTGAGACTAACTTGTCTATGTCATTTTATGCAGAGGCTATTAACACAACTAACTATGTTCTCAACAAATGCCTCATTCACAAAACTGAGGGTAAGACTCCTTATGAGCTGTTGAAAGGCAAAACTCCATATATATATATCATATTTTAAAATCGTTGGATGCATTATATATATATATAATAATGGTGCAAGTGCACAGTGAGCCCTCTGAGTATTATCTAGGGGGTGAATATAGTTTAAATTTTTCTCTATTTATTATGCACAACACAATCAAAACACTTCTAATAACTATGCATTCAACTATCAAATCCAGAATAAAATAAGCATAGAATGCAGAAATTATGTAAATGGATAGAACAAAAAATCACAACACAAATGAGACAAGATCTATAGTGGTTCCCCAAAATATGGGTACATCCACTCTGTTACGAATATTGCCCTTCAATGTTCCTTGTATTTTAATATGCATCACATACAATGCTAAGTGCATAATATATTTGATAAGCCATTTTATTTCATGTCAAAATATAGGCTTAAGTCATTCCAAACATTGGAATAATATGAATTATATCATTATGAAGATCAGCTGAGAAGACAGACTGGTCTTAGCTGAACAACTGAGACTCGGTTGTATAACCATTGAGAAGAAGTCTGTCTTAGCTAGAGTAAACTGTTGAGAAGACTGCCCATCTCAGCGGATCCGCCAAGATGCAGACTATTTCAGTCGCTGAGACTAAAGCCCGTCTCAGCCCATCCACTGAGACGAACTCAAATATGAACCTTACTCCGACGGGATCTACTTTTGCAGGAGGGATAAGAAAGCAAGATAAGCTTTTCTATTCTTGTCCATGCTGTGACTAGGCACTCGTAAGAGCCGTTGAAGATTGCAGGAGGTATAAAAGGAATAGCTAGGGCAAATGGAAAAGTATTGATTGACGGCTAGAACCATTGCTGAACCTGATGAAGATCATCATATTCTTCCAGTCAAGAAATCTCTCTTCAGCTGCAAGCAGATCATTCCAAGAGAGATAGCTAGTTCTTGCTGAGTACATTCAGAAGAGCAAGTTGATCTTCCTCCTTTCATTAAAGAAGAAGATCAGGTGAAGCAAGGACAGGAGCTGCTGTTATTCAACCCTGCTTCAAGAAATCATCTGTTGTGGTACACAATAAAAGAATCAAGCAGAAGGTTTATTAAATTTAATCTTCTATTGTAATAATAGAATCATCTTTTCTGTAAGAACATTATTGTTCTGAGTGTAAGGCTGTGTGCCTGTGTGTAAGGCTGTATGCCTGAGTGTAAGGCTGTGTGCCTTTGTGTAGGGATGTACTCCTAGCCAGATGTACGGATTCTTGATAGGCCTGAGGTAGGTGACTAGGAGAGTCACAAAGCTATAAAAGCTGGAGAACTTTGAGGTAGGGTTGTTGTCTTGAGGTAAGGTTTTAGAGTAAACCTGAGAAATCTTGAGGGATTTGTGTTGTATGCTCCTTGAGCTTAGTGATTGGAGGAGATTGTCTTATGTAACATACTGTTAGAAAGGTGGAGAGGGAAAGTGGATGTACACAGACCTTGGGGAACCACTATAAATAATTGTGTGTTTTTTTGTGTTTGCTTAAACAACTAAAACAACTAACAATAAACCAGAAAAAGCAAAGAGTCCTATTCACCCCCCCCCCCCCCCCACCTCTAGGTGAGTTAGACAACTATAAGGTTAACTATCAAGTGGTATCAGAGGTAGGTTGGTCAAAAAGGACTTGACAGTCTGACCTCATCCTACAAGGAGTAGTCTAATACTCCAACCAATGGTTGCCCCTGGAGTTCATAAGGAAATGAGCTCCATGCTGCTGCCCATATATAGGAAGGAGTCCTTTGGCATATGGAAGCAAAGGGTTAGGCTATTTATGGAAGCCTCTGACCCTAGGATTTACATCACTGTGAAGGATGGTCCTTTTGTATTTTAAAGGCCTCCACCATAGTTCCAGCTTTATAAGTGCCCAAGATTTATGCTGAAATGACAAAGGATGAAATTGCCCATGCTACTATGGATAAAAGAGCTCAAAATATCATAGGAAGTGCAGTTGATGACTCAACCTTTCAAAACTTGGTGCACTGTGAAACTGTCAATGAAATATGGGATACACTCATTGTGTATATGGAAGGTAATGCAGAGGTGAGGGATGATAGGAAATCCCTCCTTACCTAGGAGTATGAAGCCTTCAGGCATCACAACTTGGAAAGCATAGCTATCTGCTATGAAAGGTTCTTCAGGGTGGTTAATGAGCTGAAGACCTATGGGTGGGTCTTCAACAATTATGAACTGAATGACAAGTTCCTAAGGTCTCTAACTAAAGATTGGGACACAAAGATCTGTGCCACTAGGGAAGGGGCCAAGCTCACTGACACTCCTCCCCATAATCTATTTGGAAAGCTGCTCTCATATAAGATGCAACTATCTGTAATGAAGGAGGAGACCACCAATAGGACTCAAGCCAAGGAGAGATCCATGGCTCTCAAAGCTGAGGGATCCAAGAAGAGCAGGGAGAGAGTTCCCTCTCCTCCAAGAAGGCAAACTGACTTAGAAATTTCAGAGTCCAGCACATCTGACAGCACCCCTGTCAGATGGGGAGCTTGCTGCCTTTTCCAGGCATTTCAAGAAGTTGATGAAGAGGTAGCAGTGAAAGAACAGAACTTCCTTCTCTTCACATCTCAAGAAGGAGTATAAAAAGACTAGGAAAATGCACTTCAAGAGAGAAAGTATGAATATAAACCCAGTAAACATGTTTCAAATAATATTATTTGCTATTGCTACAGTAAGCTTGGACATGTTATAGCTAACTGTCCAGTCAAGAGAAAAGAGAAAGGAGGGAAGAATCATCCTCACCGCAAGAGTAGGAAAGGTGAGAAGTCTTTCCTGTCTAAGAAAGGGAAGATCTTGAGTCAATCAGACTCATCATCTTCAGATTCTGATGAACATGAAGAAGCCTACATAGGGTTGTTTGTTGCTGTTGAGGATGAAGATTACCCAGCAGCAAGGGTAGGCATCAGGGCCACTCTGTCACATTCAGATAGAGGCAATGAGGAGGATGAAGATGTCAATAGGTGATATGGCTTGATGGACATATTTGAAGGAGAAGAAAGTCAGGATGACTCTGATCCTGAGAAGGTATTAATTAACACAATTTCTTCTACTTATTATGAGACAAGTCCAGAATCTGAAACATCTTCATCAAGTGATGATAATGATTCAGACTCTGAGGATATGTCAATCAATTTATTGACAAGTACGGTGCACTCTCGGAAGCTCTAAAAAAGAGCAAACCATGAGGCAAGCTATGGAGATTGCTTCCCTTCTATAGGCAAAATCTGAATACTCTGAGTATGCTACCCAGCTAACTCAGATAAGTAGAGAAATTAGCCAGCTGAAGAGAATTACAATTTTCCAACTGAGCACAATAAGCTAGAAGAACAAGGTCATCAAGGATCTTGAAGAGAAGCTTCTCAGGGAGAAAAGCTTAGTGGCTCAATTCTCTAATACCAAATCAGTACTGCCCATCATTGACACCTTCACCTACCAAACAAATAAGAGGGGATTGTTTTCCATTGAAGGGGCAGCGGGTGCAGGGAATGGAGGAAAGGTCAAGGATATAGCTAAGCCTCAAACCACCTTTCAAAAAGTCTTGTTTCCTTCCAACAGGTATGACCAGGATAGTATCTATGGTCACTGGAAGAATGGAAACACATATACTAAGGGGAAATATGCTTCTAACTATGGTGGGAGAAAGGGCATGGAGATGAGTGCTTTAAAAGCTCCCCATGAGGAAATTTCAAATGGCCCATCATGGACCATTTGTGTTTGGTGCTCCAGCCCCAACATTCAAGGGTAAGGAATCAACATCTTCCTAATCCTTTCCAGCAAAGAAGCAGGATGGTGACAATACTATTATCAACTCGCAGTTGATCATATCTGATGCCATCAACACCATGGCAGCTACCAAGCTGACATCTATTGCTGCCAAATAGATAACATAGAGAAGGACTGATTATAATAGAGCATCCAGTAAACCCTTAGCTGAAAGAGATAGGAAGAATATTGTTACCTTCTTCACTGAACATAAGCATTTTTATGCTCCTACCACCTCAAGAAATGTTCAGAAAAGAAGGTACAACATCCATAAATGATGGTGTTGTGGTAAAGCGAGACACTTTTGCCATTGATTATTGGCATAACCTTAATGTTCCCAATGCAAAGACGAGCTTTCCTACAAAAGCTGCAGTTGGTAGAAGTGTTTCTTACCGTGCTAACAAGGACCTAGGGCCCAAAATTAATTGGGCACCTAAGGCTAAGTAAAATCTATCTTGTAGGTTATTTCAAGTACCCATCTAAATCAGATATGGTACTTAGACAGTGGATGTTCCAAACACATGACTGGAACAAGGAGCTTACTTAAAGAATATTCTCCAATAAAGAATGATCTAAAGATGATCTTTGGAGGATCTGACAGAGGTGTCATAAGAGGCAATGGTATGATTAAAAATGGTGTAGTTTTAATAACAAGGGTAGCTTATGTGGAAGGCTTAGAACACAACCTTGTAAGTATAAGTCAATTATGTGACTTGGGCTATGTCATTGAATTCCACAAAGATAAGTTCTTGATCAAAAAATCAAATGACTTAGAAGTCATTCTCACAGGCACTAGGAGTGGGAATGTTTATAGCTTAGATTTTATTTGCAATAGTTCTTCAACTCCCATTTGTTTTGTAGCTAATGAGAGTGAGTCACTTTGTGTTCAATGACACAAGAGACTTGCCCACATTAAATATAAGACAATGCATAAATTATTTTCTAAGAACCTTGAAAATCCCAATTTAAAATGTGTTAAAAGTGGTCCATGTCATGCATGCCAAATGGGCAAGCAAACAAGGGCCACATTTAAAAGCATTGGCTCCAAAGACACTGAAAGATGACTATTCCTGTTGCATATGGACTTGTTTAGTCCTTTGCCAATTCAGAGCCTAGGTGGAAAGTTGTATATTCTTGTGATTGTGTATGATCACTCAAAGTATACATGAGTGTTCTTCCTTAAGAAGAATTCTGATACTCTAGATGTCTTTATAAACTATGTCAAGGCAATTCAGAATGAATTACAATGAATTGTGGTCAAAACTAGAACTGACTATGGTACAGAGTTTCAATATAGTCCCATGACAAAGTTTTGCCAAGAATTTGGTATCACCCAAGAGTTCTCTTCTCCTAGAACTCCACAGCAAAATGGAGTGGCTGAGAGAAGGAATATGACCTTGATGGAAGCTGGCAGAACATTACTTAGTGACTCCTCACTCCCAGAATATTTCTGGGCTAAGACAGTCAATATAGCTTGTTATGTTCTGAATAGAGCATTAATCAATAAGGCCCAAGGGAAAATCCCTTATGAAGTTCTGAAATTCTAACAGCCAACCATTTCATAGTTTAGAATTTTTGGTTGCAAATGATACATTTTAAATAATGGAAAAACACAACATACAAAGTTTGCTGAAAAATGCAATGTTGGTGTTCTTATTAGATATAACTCACAGAGTAGAGCCTATAGAGTATACAAATATAAGATTCATGTAGTTGAAGAATCAATGCATGTTGTTTTTGATGAGTCTAGCCTGCTTTATAAGGGCTGGTCTAGCACTAATACTCTTGCAGGAAATGATCAAAAGATGCAAGAGCTGTCTATACAAGACAGACCCAGCTTTAGCAGGATTACTTCAGAAATTGAAACAATCCAAGCTGAAGATGATCAGATAGGTGATGACCAAGCAGTTGAAGAAGAAGACTAGCAAGGAGTTAACAAATTGCCTACATCAACCAGACATTTGAAGGATCATCCAAGGGATCTGATTATTGGGGATGAACACTAAGTGTTGGAACATTGTCTTCCGCATCTCGTAGGTTTGAGAATAACAAATCCTATGTGTATTTGATCTTGTGTGTTTAAGTGTGCAGAAAACAAAGCCATAGGACTCAAGGATAACATATGAAGGTTGCCCCCAAGTTTGAAGCCAGAATTCCAACATGTCCACTAGCGCCGACGGTAGTACTTAGCGGAGGCGCTAGCTTTGATTAGAGTAATTTTGGGAGACAGATATAGAAGGATATAGCGCCAAGCGATAACATCTAACGCAGGCGGTAGCAATTTGCGTAGGCGGTATCAGGTAACACAGGCGATAGCACAAAGCACAAGAGGAAGGTGGTCAGCTTGCTTAAAATGAAAGATTCTCACGCGAAGAATATTTCCTAAACTGGGATAGTGCCGACGGTAGCGATAGCACAGGCGCTAGCTCCAAGGCTATAAAAAGGACCCCTTGGATCCGTCTTCATCATCCCCTTATGATCTTAAATTCCAAAGCTTTGTGCCACAACATATAGAGGAAGATTCGAAGAAAGACTCCCACAAATACATGAAGGCTTAAGGATATCATTGGAGAAGATTTCAACACGCTTCATCATTATGATGAAAGACTGCATCGACTACGATCATACTCTGCGGGTCTTCGTCTACTTCTCCAAGAGATCCATATATGTAGTTTTATATTGTTGTTATTTGTTTCATCTCTTTTAAAATGTGTAGTAAATTTGCATCGTGTTGGAGACTAGGTCTGGGTAGGACCTAGGGCAGAAATTCGCCTCGTGTTGGCGACTAGGTATAGGGAGATCTAGGGGGTGCTCGAGGCCATATCCGGGGAAGGATTGGCTAGAGCGGCTTGAGGCCGTATCCGGGGAAGGATAGGCTAGAGACACCGGTTCGTGGGGATACAAGTCGCGATAGAAAACAAAAAGGGATTTTTACTTATTCGTCTTTGATTTCTAGCGTCATAGAAATCTAGTTTTGTAATCAATTTTTATCAATAATAATCATGTCTCTTTTTGTAATGAAATTGAGTTACTCTTCATTTCTCTAAATTATTTAATTTTACTCTTTCATTATAAAAAAATTTAGATCTTCATTCTAAATCACTATTTCAATCTCTCATTATTTAAAGTCATTCAAAATAACATAAAAGTTTTTAAAACCCTTATTCACCCCCCTCTAAGGGCGCCTACCGATCCAACAAGTTGTATCAAAGCGAGGTTATTCCAAATGGTCTAACAACTAGGAATAATGGCGTCTCATGATCTCGCTTCTACTAGTGGGGTAATTTTTTATGATGAAGAAAAATCTCATGCGCCACCTTTATTCGAAGGAAGAAATTATAAAGGGTGGAAATTTTTAATGGAAAAGTTTTTTAAAAATTTTGATATCGAAGCATGGAATATAGCAATAGTAAAACCAGCGGATGAATAAAATAAAAAGGAACGTCACCTAAATGCAAAGGATTTAAATAGTATTTTTTGTGCTTTATCTCAAGATATTTTTAAATTGATATATTGCTTTTCTAGTGCATACAAAGTTTGGAAATTTCTTGAAGAAATGTATGGTCTTCCTCTCACATGTATGGAACTAACACAATAATTAGAGAACATACATGCTTGCACAGAAGAAAGCTCCTCTCATGATGAATTAATGGAGTGTGTTGGAACATGGTTTTTCGCATCCCCTTGATTTGAGTATAACAAATCTTACTTGTATTTGATCTGGTTTGCCATTATGTTTTTAGCATGCAGGTTTGAATTGAAATGACACTGGGTTGCTGCATTATTGGTCTGGAACTGCCCACAAGCAGAAATTATGATTATGTTCTAACGCCAAGCGTTAAGACTTAACGCAGGCGTTGACGATCGATGAGATGGCTTGCCGATCAATGAGATGGCTTGCCGATCAACGGGATGGATTACCGACTGAGAAAATGAAAGAGCTTTAATGCCAGGCGTTACGTCTTAACGCTGGGCATTAACTGTCGATGATTATGGCAAGGAGGGAAGCATCCGTGATTGAAGGAGCACTTTAGGAATGATCTGACCTAACGCCAACGTTAGCCTCAACGCCAGCGTTAGGGTTGCCTAAAATAAAAGTTTCCTAAAGTATAAAATCTCCTTCCCGTTTTGAAGATCCGAGCCATCAAAACAATTCCATACTGGGTCAACGCTAGGCATTTGCCTTAACACCGACATTAGCTTCCAGTCCTATAAATTGGTGGACTTTATCTTCTCCAACAACTGATTGAAGAGTGCCCTATTCCAGCACTCTGAATTATTTGTTAGGGCCGTATTTCCAAACCACAAAGGATCTCCCATTAAAATTCAAAAAGGAGGAATCAAATGAGGCTTGGATCAACACACTAACTCAACGCGAAGAACACATGATTGGACTTCAACGATCTTCAGCGATTCTTTGGCGTCTCCTTCAGATTAACTCATAGGGAGTTTTTATATTTGTCTATTGTATTTTTTATTTATCTTTGTAATTGGTTCGTAAATTTGCCTCGTGTTGGTGACTAGGCCTGGGTAGGACTTAGGGAGGAATTCGCCTCGTGTTGGCAACTGGGTCTAGGTAGTAGATCTGGGAAGTGCTCGAGGCCTTTTTGGGGATAGAAGGGCTAAGTCGGCTTGAGGCCGTATCTGGGGAGAGATCGGCTAAAGCCAACCGATTCTTAGTGAGAAGAGTCGGTATAGAAAATGAAAAGAGTATTTCTTAATCGCCTTGATTTCTAGCGTTATAGAAATTAGATTTTGTTATCAATTTTATAAATAATAATCATGTCTTTTCTTGTTTAATAAAATTGATTTCATTTCTAATTTCTATCTCTTTTGATTTAACTTACTTCTAATAAAATATCTAAAGTTTTTCTTTAAAGATTATATTCACCCCCCCCCCTCTAAGGGCACCTCAAGATCCAACAAGTGGTATCAGAGCCAGGTTATTCCAAATCGGCTTAACAACTGGGAATAATGGCGTCTCTTGATCATGATCTCGCTTCTACTACTGGGGAAAATTTTAATATAAATGAATAAGTATTATCACCGCCTTTATTTATGGGCAAAAATTATAAAGGATGGAAAATATTAATAAAAATTTTTCTTGAAGCTTTAGATGAAAAGGTTTGGAATATTACTATTAAAAATCCACCTAGCGTACTAACTAGAAATGAAATTGTTTTTAATGCAAAATCTATAAATAGTTTATTTTGTGCGTTAGATCAAAATATTTTCAAACTTATTTATAATTTACCTACCGCATATGAAATTTCGAATTTTCTTGAAAGAGCTTATGATTCTCCTTCTGTAGGTATGGAACAAATGCAAGACTTTGAGAACATACAAACTTGCATGGATGTTCAAGAAAGCTCGTCTCATGATGGATCAATGGTTTGCACATCAAGAGGAAGAGAAGAAGAAATATTATCTTTGGAAGAGGATTGCCAAAAAGATGTCAAAGGAACTATTTGATCAAATCTTGCCTCTTCCGATAGCAATGTAAGAAAATCAAAGTCTTCACTTTTTGTGACAAATACCGTTTACACATTACATATGCTACAAATTGCTAAACTTAAAATGAAGAAATTGAAAATTGCTAATAAGAAATTACATTTAGAAAATAAAAGGTTAAAAACTAATGTTAATGTAAAATCAAATTTTGAATTACCTAGTTCTCAATCTTGCTCTCAAATTGAAATCTCAAAGCCTTGTTTTAAAGAAAAATTCAAGGATTTTGAAAAAGAACTTCTTCTTGTAAAAGAAGATAATGAAAAACAGTCTTTCGAAAATTCAACTTTGAAAAGTGATTGTGCTAAATGCCAAAGTTATAAAATTGAAATTAAAGAGTTGGATGAAACATTTGAGGAATTTAGAAATAACTATCAAACTCAAATTGACTCTATTGTTTCTACTCTTAAAAATAACACAATTGCTTATAATAAAGCTAGACATAATCTTATGATCGAAAGTGATGAATTAAAATCAAAAATCAACTTGCTTATAAAAATTTTGAATAAAAATTTACAACACAAATTCACAATATCAAGCAATATCTAAAAGCAAGTTGAATTTGAATATGAATATCTTAACTATGCCTAATAATGGGAGTAAAAGACAGTTTTTGTAAATCAAAATCCAAATCACCATCATTTACAAAATCATGTTTCTCCCAACTTGAAATTAAAATTACTCAAATTTCCTATAAACAATACTTTCAATAATCTTTACAATTATAATCTTCAAAATAAAGATAATCATAATGGAAATTTGATGTATAACAATAACATTAAACCAAGGTTTGAATGGAGGCCCAAAGTTAAAAATGAAACATTAACTTCACATGAAAAGACCAATTCATCACTCTCTCCTCAAAAGCCAACACGTTATATTTGGGTACCCAAAGGAACCACCACACTTGGTCCCCTTTGGATACCTAAATCTCTTATTCATTAGGTATCAGCATTTGCATGAAGTAGAAACAAATCAAAAATTGAATATCATTACTCTACTTCATGATATGATTAACCTTCTTTTTGTTTTTTTATTTTTCTTTCTTGAGCCAACATGCTAAGATCACTCTATATAACTTGTGATATGACTTTTCACACATTAAGCCTAAATTCATTAATAGATCAAATTGAATAAAATTAAATAAAGAGTTATATCATTCCTCAAGTGATCTATATATTTCTTTTCGTTTATCCTTTTAAATCCATTTCCTATAAATGTCTTATATTACCATTAAAATTTGAAAACTAAATTTGTTGTATTTTATATAGGTCAATGAAATAATTGTTAAAAAAATTGGATTTAAGAGAAATATTAGGGGGCTTGGCTAAATGTATAAAATGTGCAAGTGTTTGCTTATAAATTTAATATCCTTTCGTCATTTGATAGCCCCTATCATATTAAAAATCGGAATTGAAAACTCAAAAAATATAATATAGGCCTTTGGTAATTATATTTAAAAAAAAAAAATTATGCGAGATCTCGACCTAAACTTCAAACGATCATAACTTTTGATCCGCTTGTCAGAATTTCGCCCACAATAGATTTTCCGGATGAGGTCGAGAAGCTCTATGCAATGGAAAACAAGCTTCGCTCATTTGAGTTCATTTTGTCGCTTAAAATTGCCAAAATTCAAATATATTTAGAAGTTTTCTCAATTATTTTTTGACAATTTTTGAGTCTATAAATTTAAATATTTAGTATGGGTAGCAACCAATAACACTTAAATATCTTGAGAAAGGGAGGTTTGGGATGTCACCCATCACATCTCCTAGTACTGGTGCGAACCCCTCACAGATAGACCTCGGGAAGTCCAAGATCCACTCTAAATTGCTAAGTCCAACTAAAGCCTAGCAAAGATCAAAATAATTATAGACTCATTTGTATTCGTGCAATGACTGAAAAAGAAAATTATCATTATATTGTGATCTCACAAAATTATGTTTAAAAGGAAAATGACAAAAGACATAGTGAAAGTACTCATTGTCATAACTCAATAGAATGAATATTGAATTTACACTCGCCACCATGATCTTGTGATATCTCATGATAAAATTCTCTATAATCATATATCATAATTCATGATCTATCAAGAACTATCTTAAATCAACTACTTTTATCATAGTTAGGGATTATGATTTATATGTTGGCTATTATAACTTCATATCATGGTAGGAGTATTATGAAAGGAGGTTCATAATTTATTTATGTATCTTACTATATCTAGACCTTAGAATCACTTTGACATCAATAAATCAAATCATCACTTAATTCTAGGTCTACAAATTGAATCTCTAAACATGCATGATTCTTATGGCATAATATTAACTCATCATACTAACCTCTAAGTCATGTCCTGTCCTTAACCGGGGAGGGTCCCAGTGGGGCCTTGTGATGCACGATTTCAGCACCGCTAATTAGCAAGCACGAAATGCGATACGACGGCAGTGCACCGGTCGCTCAAGTAATAAAATAGGGAATAGCTTCCCCAAATGACGATCTCTTGAGGAATGCAGGATATGGTGACAAGAAAGTAGAGTGAGGTAATTGTTTCGACGAGTAAAAGAAAGTAAAAACAAGGGCGTTGTGATTGGTGTCCTAAGCTATTGCAGAAATAAGATGCGGGTCAAAACTCTGCTTCGCAAGGCGGGATGGATGCAACGGCCGCGATGCCGTGCTTTGGAAAGCGTGTGGATGGAAAGTAACTGTGACGGTTGAGGGTCGCACACACCTCTTCGCAAAGTGGGGGTGAGTGCAGCGGCCGTGATGCCGCGCTTCGGTGTGTGGGTGAAATGGCCACAGTGTGGGGTTTTGTGAGGGTCGTATTCACAACTAAGCCAACATCACCACTAGCAATTGCTAGATGGCTTCACCCACAAACAACCTAGGATATCACAACAACAACGAAAGCTATTCTCACCACCACATCATCATTGCACATGAACACAAGCAAGGATACATAACATTAACCTAACAAGCGTTCATACAACAACACAAAGAGAAAGCACAAGCATCAAAATTTAGAAAGGACCATATAGAAGATGTCACCGCGTCTTGTGTTCTCGGCCGGAGTGAGAGGTTGTCGGGCTCTCTCCGGGCTCGGCCCTCAGATGGTGTGCGAACTCGAAGGAGGCTGTCACCACTCCAACGATCTTCAGCGCTTCTATGGTCTCATCGGCGAAGAATGCTTGAACTAGTGGCGGAGAATGCTTGCAAATGCTCCCGGATGGAGGAATGGCGAAGGAGATCGCTGGAAATGGTCTCCTCTTGTCTCCTCTGGTGGAAAGGGGAAAATGGCGGGGTTCCTCCGCTTTTCCCATGAGGGGAATCGGCCTCCCCGAAATCCTCCTCTGGTGTTGCAGATTTCCTACTTTAAATACTAAACAGGCGGAATTTTAGTCACGCACGGGCGAACGCACGATCGTGCATTGCCCGTGCGATAATTAATGATAAAAACTGGCGTGAAGACGAAGGTGTGCCGCCCGTGCGATTAACTCACGCACGAGCAAATCCGCCCGTGCGTCAAAATGCACGGGTAAATTCAGAAAAGCTAAAAACAGGAAGAAACAGGCGTCCGTGCGTTTGACTCACGCACGGGCAATTCCGCTCGTGCGTCAAAACGCACGACCAAACTCAGAACTCCCGTTTTCTGCGCAGATGAGAACGCATGACCACAACCATCCGTACATCAAGGAAACGCACGACCGTGCGTTGCACACAATCATGAATTCTGGGGGAAAACTGAATGATCCGACCACCTGTACACAAGATAAAATAGCTGGGAAAACACCTCCAGCACTAGATAAACATAGAGAAATGGATGGGGAGCACCATGTGCTTACCCGCAATAACAAGGAGTTCAAATGCACACCGAAACGGGCCTAAGAGTGCACCTAGCAAGGAATAACAAATATAATAAAAACATGTCTAAAGTGTAGTGCATCGACTAGAAATACGGCCCAGATGAGTCCATAAATGTGTATATAAATGGGACTCATCACCTTGCGAGGCACTGGGGGAAAGAGTGCTAGGTTGAGCATTCTTTAGTGTGTGCTTATGGGATTAACACCCCAACCTACGACATGTGTGCAGCTCCTTATTCCCATCCATCACTTAGTACAGGGCTAGTGCGTAGGCATATAGTTAGTGTATTATAATCTAGGATATACCTATATCATATATTTTGCATGCACTCTTTATGATTATATTATTTATCCATTCTTTTTTTGATCGAACAAGCTTATCTTCTGTTTTGCATATTTTATCATTTTGGAGCCTTAATGAAATCGTAAAACACAAATATAGGAAAACCAAATAAAAATATAAAAACCTTCTTTTAACAAAGAAAACATGCTTAAATAGCCTTCTAATCATCTCCAAATTTTCTGAAATTTCAACACTAAGAAGGTCTATATACATACTACCTATTTCAAAGAAAAATTTTCAAAAAATCTCAAAAAATAATGGCCTGTTTGGGCATTAAGAATTTAACGCCAGACGTTAGCTCTTTTGACCAAATTGAAACTCTGATTTTTCTATAATAATTCTGGTATTTTTCTAAAGAATTTTCTCAGTTTTTTTTTTCTGATTTCAAATTACTTTGTTCTTAGTTTCATAATTTTATTCCAAAATACAAAAAAATTTCAAATAATTCAAAATAATCAAATATATGTTTTTGTTATTTGTTTTCCTTTAAATATGTACAGAACTATGGTTTGACTGTTTGACTTCACAAGAGTAAACATTTTAGTTATTTTTGTTTCAAATTGTCAAAATTAATTTTGCCATACACTTAAAGATTTTCTTCAATGTCTAATTTTAATTTCAAATTTCCTAAATATTATTTTATCTTGTCATCCCTTGACCTTAATCTGATTATGTGCAATGAAATAGTCTATAGAAAATTATGTATGATTGCTTAGCATGCCTCTAAGTATGAGTAATATTTTATGTTAATCAATGATTCTTACACTCACTATTTTGGTAATCTACATGTGCTCATAATCTTGTCTTGCATGATTCTGTAGTGTAATAGTTTTTAACATAATAAGTTATATGTCTAAATTACCTACACCATCTTTCAAACAATAAACTTCTTGCACACAAAGAATTGTTATTTCAAAAATTGCTAATGTTTGAATCAACAAGTGAATTAGGAGACCTTTGGCCCAAACTTAAAAAACTAATTGTGAAATACAAAGCCAAAAATAACTCCACCAAGCACTACTCACCCTCCTGATTAGTCTTAATGAGCATTGTGAGGTTGAGCAACTTGGAGAGAATTGTAAAGTGCCTTGTTGCAAACATTTTTTTTTCACTACTTCTTCTTGTACATCGGATCACTTCTATTTGTACACCGGATCACTAAAAATAAAAAAAATCATAAAAATGCTTATGTGATCCCATATGCAATACTTTGCTCCCTGATAAGTCTTAATGAGCATTGTGTGGGCAAAGCATGGTTGTTGTACCCCTTTTATGTGCTTTGAAAATTTTTTCTAGATTCGATGTGTGGAAGTAATTGTAAGATTACAATCTTAATGTTGTTGTTACTATTTCATTACATATATCATGTGTTTTGATTATTTCACTTGTATACTTTTATCAAAACACCTTATGCACACATCATTGTTTTTCATAAAGCTTCCACTCATGAGAATTGGATCCTAATGCTACATCACTTAATTCTCTACAAACATAAGTAAAAGAACTAGATTGCAATGCATGATTTCTATAATGTTTTCTTTACTTGAAATACGAATTAGTTACATTGTAGTCCTTATCTTTTTGAATATGTTCAATCATGCTTGCCTATTTGTTATGAAAATTTCCAAAGTTAATGCTCAAATGTGAAGAGCCTAGACATATTATTGGAATGGTCAAACTATAACAAAAATACTACTCTTAATTGTTTTTTTTTTCTGCATCTCTATTTTGATCATGTATTTCTTTTACCATGGTTTATTATGCGCACTTCTAAGATTTTTCTTCACTTATGCTTGTCAAACAATATTGCATTTCTTCCAACAAGTTTCTTAAAAATTTCACTTTGAAAAGCAAGTGGTAGATTTCTTTTGGTAAAACAAAAAAACGGAATGTTGTTCGTTCACGCTTATTATATCTCTTTCCGCTGTGCTACTCTCTCCCTTAGATCGATCATGACTTACCTTATGTCTACAAAAAACTCTTAATCCTCTCTTAGTTATGTCCCAACTTTTTTTCTTCTCTATTCTAGTTTTGTTTCACTCCACCCTCTTTTGCTAATAACAAAAGGGGGAGAATAAAATGATAAATCATAATGATTAAAGGAGTAGGATTCACTAGATTAAGGGGGAGCATAAATCTAGTCTATGGGATCATACACTAAGGGGGAGCACTTAAGTAGGGGGAGCAAAACTTTAATAATCTATAATTCTTATTATTGTCTTTATATTGCTTAATGTCATATATCCTTCTAAAAACACATCTCTCTTATATATGAATATGATCTATCTCTATTGGATTTGTTATTATCAAAAGGGGGAGATTGTTGGAACATGGTTTTTCGCATCCCCTTGATTTGAGAATAACCAAACCTACTTGTATTTGATCTTGTTTGCCATTGTGTTTTTAACATGCAGGTTTGAACTGATATGACACTGAGTTGCTGGATTATTAGTCTGGAACTGCCCACAAGCAGAAATTATGATTATGGTCTAACGCCAAGAGTTAAGACTTAACATCGGGCATTGACGATCGACGAGATGGCTTGTCAATCAACGAGATTGCTTGTCGATCGACGGTATGGCTTACGAACTGAGAAAATGAAAGAGGTTTAACGCCAGGCGTTAGGTCTTAACGATGTGCATTAACTCTCGATGATTATGGCAAGGAGGGAAGCAACTGTGATTGAAGGAGCACTTTAGGAATGATCTGACATAATGCCAGCGTTAGCCTCAACGCCAGCGTTAGGGTTGCCTAAAATAAAAGTTTCCTAAAGTACAAAATCTCCTTCCCGTTTTGAAGATCTGAGCCATCAAAACAATTCCATACTGGGACAACGTCAGGCGTTAGCCTTAACGCCGACGTTAGCTTCCAGTCCAATAAATTGGTGGACTTTGTCTTCTCCAACCACTGATTGAAGAGACCCCTATTCCAGTACTCTTAATTATTTGTGAGGGTCGTATTTCAAGACCACAAAGGATCTCCCACTAAAATTCAAAAAGGAGGAATCAAAGGAGACTTGGATAAACACGCTAACTCAACGCGAAGAACGCACGCTTAGACTTCAACGATCTTTATCGATTCTTTGGCGTCTCCTTCAGATTACCTCATAGAGAGTTTTTATATTTGTCTTTTGTATTTTTTATTTATCTTTGAAATTGGTTCGTAAATTCACCTCGTGTTGGCGACTAGGTCTGGGTAGGACTTATGTAGGAATTCACCCCGTGTTTGCGACTAGGTCTAGGGAGTAGATCTAGGTGGTGCTCGAGGCCTTTCTGTGGATAGAAGGGATAGAGCGACTTGAGGTCATATCTAGGGAGAGATCGGCTAAAGCCAACTAGTTCTTAGTGAGAAGATTCGGTATAGAAAACAAAAAGAGTATTTCTTAATTGCCTTGATTTCTAGCGTCATAGAAATCCGATTTTGTAATCCATTTTATAAATAATAATCATGTCTTTTCTTGTTTAATAAAATTGATTTCATTTCTAATTTCTATCTCTTTTGATTTAACTTACTTCTAATAAAATATCTAAATTTTTTCTATACAGATTTACAGTTTCCTAAAACCCTTATTCACCTCCCTCTAAGGGCGCCTCAAGATCCAACAGAGTGCACACCTAGTGAAAGAAAAGATGAAATCTTTTCTTTGGAAGAGGAGTACCAAGAAAAAGCAAAAGAAACCTTGAGATCAAATCTTGCCTCTTCTGATTGCACTGTAAGAAAACTAGTTCCTCTCTTTTCATTACAAATTCAGTTTTCTCATTTCACATGCTTCAAAAAGCTAAACAAAAAATAAAAAAGTTAAAAGAGGCAAACTCAAAATTACGCATGAAAAATAAATATTTAAAATCAAATTCTAAAATTATTGATTTACAAAATTCTTCTCAAGAAAACTCTTCTCCTTGTTTTGATTGTAATGATATTAATGAAAAATACAGGGAACTTGAAAAGGAACTTATTTTTGTAAAAGAACATAACAAAAAATTGTCTTTAGAAAATTCATCGTTGACAAGTAATTGTGCTACGTGCCAAAGTTATAAAATTGAAATCAAGGAGATGGATGAAACATTTGAGGAATTTAGAAATAACTATCAAACTCATATTGACTCAATTGTTTTCACTCTTAAAAATAGCACAATTGCTTATAATAAAGCAAGACATAATCTCAATGTTAAGAATTATGATTTATAAACTAAAATCAACTCGCTAAAGGAAATCATAAAGGAAAACTCTCAAAACATACATTCACAATATCAAGATAAATTCAAAAACAAGTTAAATACAAATTTCAAAAATTTATCTAATCAAAACAAAGGAAAAAAAACAACAACAGAAACTTGTAAAAGGATTTCCAAAACACTATCATTTACAACATAATGTTTTTCCCAACATAAAATTAAATGCACACAAATTTTCTTTAAATAATAAATTCAAAAATCATTTTTATCCAAATATTCAAGTTAATCACAATGGAAATTTGATACATAATTATAACACTAAACCTAAGTATGAGTGGAGACCCAAAATTAAAGATGAAACATTAACTCCACTTGAAAAAATCTTTTCATCTCCCCAAAAGACATCACGATGTATTTGGGTACCCAAAGGAACCATCTCTCATGGTCAACTTTGGATACATAAATCTCTTATCTACTAGTATCATTCATTTGCATGAAGTAGAAATAAATCAAAATGAATTACAAAATACTCTACTTGATGATATGCCTAATGTTCCTCTCTTTATTTTTAAGCCATCATGCCATGGTCACATAATATAATATTCGAAATTTGACTTTGTACCTTAAAGCCTAAATGAAAGCTACAAATCAAATTAAATCAAAAGTAAAAGTCAGGTTTTCATCTATTACTATTAAAATCATTGCTTATAAATATCATATAGTATTCATATACATTGAACTATAAATTTGCTATAAGATATTTTAATTAAATCAAGTTATTAGGCTATTAAGCACTTTAACCTTCATCAACAAAATTGGAGAATTAACATGTGTCATGTGGACATCCTCTCAAGAACTCTTTACAACACATGAATCATAATTTTGGTTTTGACCTCATGAGTTAAAATTTAACTTTCACAACTTTTTGCATTTTCTTCAAATATTTTCACTACATTAGATAGGTCTTATATTGCTCAATCATAATTAAGTGAAATCGGAAATGAAATCGAAGGAAATCCGAGCCAAATTCTCACAATTGGGACTCTCTGTGTGATATCTCCAGCCCTTAGCACCGACGCTAGAGATTAACTCAATAGTCTGTTGATTTCAAAATTTCAAAAATTCTATAAAAATCTAAAATTCCATGTTTTTTCTACACATTTCCGCATTTCTGATTGTTTTGTGTCTTGATTAATTTTTGAACTCCTCGCACATGAATATGTTTCACTCAAAACATAAGTTCCGGGAAGTACAAAACATAAATATCATGATCTAGAATAATGTTCAAGATCTAAAAGAAAGTTCAATTTTCAATATGTTCCTTTCTCTTTTCAAAACAAAAAATTGTATGGTGTTCACTCCTTGATATCAAACATGATCTAAACCATCATTATTGTTCACTGATCAAAAATCACATATATATTCAAAATTCATAATTAAAAAGAAAATCACTAAAATGTATTGAAAGAATTTACCATCATAATGAACATTGAACTCACATGCAACACCATGATCCATTGATGTCCTTTGCTAAAATTCTCTAAAATCATATATCATAAGTCATATCAAAAGTTTTCTAAAAACAACTATTTCTATCACATTTATATGACTTATATGATGATAATTGATATTATAATTGCATACCATGGTTGGTGAATTATGTGTAGTTTAGACCTTAGAATCATCTTGATATCAATAAGATCAAATCAAATAGAATATTCACTTCATTCTAGGTCTATAAATTGAAACACTATCATACTTTGGCATAACATTAATCTCAAACTTATCATACTAACATTGTCACCTAAAGAATATTAGTATTTATGTTAGGTTTTATATGTTTACCAAGATATACAGGCTGGGTATTCTTATCTAGGGCATATCTATGTTATTCTTTGCATAAACATCATTTCATACTAATCATTTAAATCATGCTTATTTGGCTTATTCGTACATGATATCTTGTGCTTACATTTCCTATCATTTTCAACTTACATTATATTGATAAATATAAGCCTTGGAAAAATCAAAATGAAGATATAAGAAAATATATAACATGCATTGTCAAGTCGTATAAGAAATCGCTAACGTTTCATGCAATTTGCACTATCTAGACATCTCCAAAAATTCTGAAATTTTTGCATGAAACTACTATTGCGACACTTAATCAAGATCAATAATAAGAATTTTCAAAATCTTAAAAAATAGTGTACTATTTGCCGCGCTCGCACTAGCGCCGGCGCTAGCTCGAGTGTCTGATTTTCTGTATTTGTAAAATTTTAAAAAATCACTAAAAATATGTTATTTTATATGTATTGCTTATTTTTGCATTTCTGCCTTCATTTGATTTTTGAAAAATTAATATAAAAATTTACAAAAGCCAAATTACAAAAACAATTATTCTCTTCCTTTCTGTGTTTATTTGTTTGATATCTATTTCTATATGCAAAAATCCAAATACAAAAATATAAAACATAAAAATTATCAAAAATTATTCTTTGAACTTGACATTTCTATTTACATGTATCTTGTGAAAGGTAGATTTGGGATGTCACCCCATCACATCTCCTTGTACCGGTGCGAACCCCTCACAGGGTAGACCTCCGAAAGTCCAAGATCAATTATAAAAGTTCAAACTTTAAAACAAAATTATTTTTCAAAATATCAAAAATAAAAAACTGCATGGATTTTATTATTCATATCAAACATGATTTAATCTATCATTTAGAACTTCTACAATGTTATAATTTATCTTTTCAAACTACTTTAAACATTGATTTTATCATGCTTTGATATATCTAATCATATGTGCATCAATTATATTGTAAAAGTTGTTAGAAACTAGCTTAGCATGCCTCTAAGTATGATCAAATGTTTTATGATTGATAATGATATCTTATCACTCAGTTATTTTGGCAAAGTCTACATGTGCCTTTAATCTAAAGATGCTTACGTGTGTATTGTAATAGTACAATGAATTAAAATTACACAAGTATCTTACCTACACTACTTTTATTTGAACTCTTAAAAATTAAGAAAAGTGGTTGTCCTTTCAAATTACATTGGTTTGCAAAACAAGTGCATTTGAAGATCTTTGTACAAAACAAAAATCATGAAACAAATTGACAAAGATAACTCCACCAAGCACTACTTGAACCTCCTGATAAGTCTTAATAAGCATTGTGAGGTTGAGCACCTTGGAAAGAATAGTAAAATGTCTTGTGCAAACCTTCACTTTTTTAACAACCACTTATTCTTAAGTACACCAGATCACAAAAATCAATATTAAAAAAAATAAAAGTATGTGATCCCCCAAGCACTACTTCGCACCCTGATAAGTCTTAATGAGCATTGTGTATGCAAAGCACCTTGGTATTTGTACATTTTTTTGTTGTGCAGTGAAGTGTGTGGAAGTAAAATTATTTGTGTTTTATTGTCCACTTTACTCTACATATGTCTTGTATTTTTTTATTAAATCATTTGTTTACTCTCTTCAAAAAACACTTATGTGCACATCATTATCTTCCCTAACACTTCTTCTCTTGATAATTGGATCCTAATGTAAATTCTATACTGCTCTTTATATATAAATGCACTAGATAACCTAGCATGCTCTCTACAATATTTTGTATGTTTTGAATTTGTGAATTAAAATAACATTGTAGTAATCTCTCTTTGATAACATTATTGCATGCTTGGTTACTTTATTGTCAAGATTTAAAATGAATAATGATTTACATAACATTATTTTTGGAATTTAAACTCATATCTTCTTACAAAAAGATGTTTCTTGTATTTCTCTGTCTTTCGCATCATCATCATATATTTTTTACCTTGCGCTTTCAAGTTTATATCAAAGTCTTAAATCTCAAAATTCCTTTTTTCAACAAGTGGTAGACTTGCTTGGTAGAATTAATATTGGTTGTTATGACACGAATATCATTTTTATGCTAAAAAACTCTGATTCATTAATGGATTTCAAAATAGCTGTGTTTTTTTAAAATTCAAATAAAAATATAAACCCATAGGCTATGAACTTATCATTAGATTTAAATTCTTAATGTTTCCAATGATTATTATCCCATGATTACATATCTCACCATAGTGGGGGTGTAGAGTTGTAGACATTAGATAACCTAACATCTAAGTCATGTCTTATCCTTAACCAAGGAGGGTTCCAGTGGGGTCTTGCGAGTTACTGGGGGAAAGAGTGCTAGGTTGAGTATTTTCTAGTGTTTGCATATAGGAGTAACACCCCAACCTATGACATGTATGCAGCTCCTCATGACCATCTGTCACTTAGTACGGGGCTAGGGTGTAGATATATTGTCTGGGTAGATTTGTCACTTGGAAATCATTACCTTATTATGCATAAAACTCCTTATCATTTCATTTCCTCTAAAAAGCTCAATCATACAATATTTTTTTTATCAAAAATCCTCTTTTTATGTCTCTTGCTTCCTTACCCACTTTTGCTAATAACAAAAGGGGGAGAACTAACATGATAAATAATAATCGCTATCAAATGGGAAAACTTACTTGTCTAATGATTAAGATGATTACTTTCATATTAGTGGAGCAATCGCATAGGGGCAGCATGCATTCATGTTTGTTTAAACATGGTCTTCTACATCTCCTAGGTTTGAGAATAACAATTCTTATGTGAATTTGATCTTGTGTGTTTAAGTGTGTAGAAAACAAAGCCATATGACTCAAGGTTAACATATGAAGGTTGCCCCCCAAGTTTGAAGCCAGAATTCCAACATGTCCACTAGCGCCGGCAGTAATACTTAGCGCAGGCGCTAGCACTGATTAGAGCAATTTCGGGAGGAAGATATAGAAGAAGATATCGCCAGGCGATAGCATCTAACGCAGGCGGTAGCAATTAGCACGGGCGGTATAGGGTAATGCAGGCGATAGCGCAAAGCACAAGAGAAATTTGGTCGGCTTGCTTAAAATGAAAGATTCTCACGCGGAGAATATTTCCTAAATTGGGATTGTGTCGGCGGTAGCGATAGCGCAGGCGCTAGCTCGAAGGATATAAAAAGGACCCCTGGATCCATCTTCATAATCCTCTTATGATCCTAAATTCTAGATCTTCGTGCCACAACATATAAAGGAAGATTGGGAGAAAGACTCCCATAAATCCATGAAGGCTTAAGGATATCATTGGAGAAGATTTCAACACGCTTCATCGTTATGACAAAAGACCGCATCGACTACGATCATACTCTGTGGGTCTTCATCTACTTCTCCAAGAGATCCATATAGGGTATTTTTATATTGTTGTTATTTGTTTCATCTCTTTTAAAACATGTAGTAAATTCGCCTCGTGTTTGCGACTAGGTCTGGGTAGGACTTAGGGCAGAAATTTGCCTCATGTTGGCGACTAGGTCTAGGGTGTAGATCTAGGGGTGCTTGAGGCCATATCCGGGGAAGTATTGGCTAGAGCGGCATGAGGCCGTAACCGGGGAAAGATAGGCAAAAGCCACCGGTTCGTTGGGATACGAGTCGGGATAGAAAACAAAAAGGGATTTTTACTTATTCTCCTTTAATTTCTAGCGTCATAGAAATTTAGTTTTGTAATCAATTTTTATCAATAATAATCATGTCTCTTTTTGTAATGAAATTGATTTACTCTTCATTTCTCTAAATTTTTTATTTCTTACTCTTTCATTATAAAACAATTTAGATCTTCATTCTAAATCACTATTTCAATCTCTCATTATTTCAAGTCATTCAAAATAACATAAAAGTTTTTAAAACCCTTATTTACCCCCCCCCCCCCCCCCCTCTAAGGGCGCCTACCGATCCAACACTTAGGTGTGAACACAAGGAGCAGGTCTCACAATGAAGCCTTATTCCTGAGCTTCTAATCTCAAGTTAAGCCAAATAAGTTTATGGAAGCCAACCAAGACACCTTCTGGATCCATGCAATGCAAGAAGAATTACATCAATTCAAGAGGTGCAAGGTATGGAAGTTGGTGCCAAAGTCATAAGGACATAATATCATTGGCACTAAGTGGATTTACAGAAACAAGCTAGATGCGCATGGTGTCATCATCAAGAACAAAGCAAGATTGGTAGCTAAGGGGAATATGCAAGAAAAGGGAATATAATTTGACCAAGCCTTTGCCCCAGTTGCAAGGTTGGAGGTAATAAGATTGTTCCTTACCAATGCTGCCCATAAGGGATTCAAAGTCTACCAAATGTATGTCAAATCTGCATTCATCAATGGAAATATGAAGGAAGAGGTATATGTGGAGCAGCCCTCAGGTTTTGTTCATCCTATTGTTACCTCTCATGTATATATACTTAAGAAAGCTTTATATGGTCTAAAGCAAGCCCCTAGGGCCTGGTATGATACCTTGTCTAGATTTCTCATCAAGAACAAGTTCATGAGGGGAAAGATAGATAACACATTGTTTCTTAGAGAAATAAAGGGAAAGTGTCTCCTACTCCAAATTTATGTGGATGACATAGTTTTTGGATCTACTGATGACAACATTTGCAAAAGATTTGCTAATCTTATGCATCGTGAGTTTTAAATAAGCAGTATGGGAGAGCTCAAGTACTTTTTGGGCTTCCAAGTGAAACAGTCTGATGAAGGGATATTTATCTCTCAGACCAAGTACACTAGGGAGCTCATTAAGAAAATTGGGATGGAATCAGCTTCCACCATGAAAACTCTCATGGGGTCCAACATTTCCCTGGATAAGGATGAGAAGGGAAACCCCTTTGATGAATCCATGTACAGATGTATCATTGGATCCTTGTTGTATTTGACTGCTAGTAGACCAGATATTATGTATGCAACATATGTGTGTGCTAGGTATCAGGCATGCCCTAAGGAATCTTATTTCTCAGCTGCAAAGAGGATTTTGAGATATCTTAAGGGCAACCAATATCTTGGCCTTTAGTACCCTAGAAACAATGATTTTGAACAAACAGGCTTATCAGATGCTGACTTTGCAGGCTGCAAGGAAGATAGGAAGAGTATAAGTGGGACTTGTCAATTCCTAGGCAGGAGATTGATTTCATGAAGATTTAAGAAACAGACCAGTGTGGCAATATCCACTGCTGAGTTTGAATATATAGCTGCAGGGAGCTGCTGTGCACAAATTCTATGGATGCAGCATCAGCCAGAGGACTACAACCTCAAGGTAAGTAATTCTCCTTTGTATTGTGACTCATCCAGTGCAATTTCGATTGCTAAGAATCATGTCTCTTATAGCAGGACTAAGCACATAGAAATTAGATATCATTTCATTAGACAATATGTAGAGAGTGAAGATATCTGCCTTGAATATGTCCCCACTGACAATCAAGTTGCTGATATCTTTACAAAGCCATTGGATGAGGCTAAATTTAATTTTTTAAAATTAAGTTAAGAATGTTAAATGTTGAAGAGTCATTTGCATTTCAATTATGTTCTTCATATGTTTCAATTTATACCTTAACCTTGTTAGATCATGGTCGCTACTTATACACTTAGTGGCATATTAGGTCTGCAAATAATCCTACTTAAATTCTTCACTGCCAGTCAGTGAGTTCAGCTGAAATAGCTGAGAAAGTTTCAGCTGAACTACTGAGACAGCTGAGATGGTCTTAGCGGTTGATAATACCCTATCCCTGCGGTTTATTACCCAGTCCCAGGGGTTTATTTTCCAGTCCTAGCAGATTATCACTCCATCTCAGCAGTTCCACTGAGACGGGCTATTTTAATTAAATCAATTAATTAATTAGTCAAATCAACACCTCTCTCTACGGAAACCCTAAACTAAATCTATATAAATAATGCAATGTTAATTATACTTTTATACACCCTATACATAATCCAGCTATCGAGACGACCTTTCCTTTCCCCCGTCTCATCGATTCATCTGTCTAGAGCTATGGTGCCAAATAATGCAAAGGACCTTCTTGAAGGCTATGAAATTATTAGAAATTGATATCAACATGCCCCAAAAGAAATCAAAGAGGTGATTCAGTTGCTGGAAGCTCAACGGTTAGAATATTCACTATCTGAACCATCTACAATTCTTAGAACTGAAGTTCTGGAATTTTATAGTACTGTAAAGTTGTCTCCTTCCAAATCTTCACTAAAATCTATGATTGGAAGTGAAAAGATAAAGATAACACATAGAAGATTGGAGAAAGCTCTGCATCTGCCTTCATTCAACCATGATTAAGAAGATGAACTATCTGAAAAGGACAAAGATAAAGAACTAAAGTGGTGTGAGTACAGTGAGGCAAAAATAGGATCACTAAAAAGGAAAAATTTCAACCAAAAAGAAAAACTTATGTATGATATTGTAGGCAAAGCCATTCTTTACAAACCAGGGTCACACGACACAATCTCCAAATATATGTTTGATTTGATGGCAAGGATTGTCTTACAGAAAAAGACATCCTTGGCCAATGTAATTTTTCAAAGAATTAAACAATGTCTGTAAGCCCCAAATCTGGGAAGACTTATATCTCTTTTCCTTCTGAACACCTATCCTAAACTTTTTGATAGTTCACAAGGCTCAAAGATACATTATCTAAAGAGAATGGGTATCAAAACCCTGGATAGATTAACAAGGGTGCTTCCCATGAGTCAACCCTCTGAGGTAAAAGATAAGAGAAAAAGGTTAATCCAAGGGCCTAGGAAGGCTAGGATAGTCTGCTCAGACTCAGACTCTGTAAAACCAACAGAAGATGTTGTTGCTAATGTTGATTTAGGATCAGACAACATTCCAGATCAAGGAGATCATGTTGGAAATACCAATGATGCTCCCAATCCTCTAGACTTATCAGTTGATGATGATGCACACAATGTGCATGCTGATTCAAGAGGAGATCATGAGAAGCAGTTGGATTCCTCTGACTTACCAAGTAAGACTGATAACATCATTTCTAATCTTGAAAAAAGAATTAGTCTAATTCTTAATAATTCCTCAAACTTCGTGGATTCAACAAATCAAGAAAAGAGTGATGCTCCATATGAGGGGGAGTAGGAACAGTTAAGTGATAATGATGATGCTGACAATAGTGCATGATGATATTGAAGTTTCAACTAAAAAGATCAGTGATCAATTTGAGGGGGAGCATACAAGGGTCCCTTCTCAGGATGAGATAATTCCATCCACCCCAGCAGCTGAGACATCCACTCAAGTTGAGTGTGATATTCTAGAAAATCAAGAGAAAAGCCTACCTGCAGTTCTGCCAACAACTCTCAAACAACCAATAACTCTTGACCAACCCTCAACATCCACAGTTTCAAATGAACATCTTCTCAGTTCAATCAAGACATTGATTGATGGACACATGTCTTCAATCAAGGAATATATAGATACATCTTGTTGGTGCCAAAAAAGGTACCTCCAAAATTCACACTAAAGGGGACGGGAGAAAACTGCGAAGTGCAGGTTACTAAGACAGAAGATGCTGGAAAAAAGAAAAGGCGATCGTAAAATGGCGATCACGAAAAAATGAGACCGCTTACACAGGTTGTAAGCTGGAGCCTCCGAATCAAGTCCCCTTTCTGGGTACCCCTACCCCTCTATTTATAGACGAGGGGGCTGCCCAAATGGGCAGAACTAAGAACTACGGGCTGCTCGGGGTACAGGAGAGCCGGGGCAGAGATGAGGGGTGCAAATAGCAAAAAAGGAAGAAAAGGAGGAGACCGCACAGGCTGTCGATCTCGCACTGCCTTGACCGCTTAGGACTTGGAAAACTGCGGCTGAGAAGAGACTTGGCGGTCTGCGCGATCACCATATGTTGAGACCGCTCAGACCAAAAAAGCTTTGGCCTGCAAGAAGAGGTCGCGGACTTTCTGGGCAAACACATCTGTTTCAGATATGAAAGCTGAGGTGATGAATGAAATCCAGGTCATTAAGAAAGACACAAACCATCTTAACAGAGAAATGACCAAGTGGTTTTAACTGACAGAGAAATCAGTTGTAGCTCACAACACCATTCTAAGATCAATGGACAAAAGTCTTAAAGTTTCACAGCAAGATATGACATATGTCAAGAACTATGTCATCAAGACTAATGAGGTGATTGAAAAGGCCTCAAATCATATTGAAGAATATGCGTGGTCCATAACAACCACTATGATAGTGTAAGCTGAGAATATGAAAGAAGAGATCAAATCTGACTTGGAAAATGCTAGTCAAATATTATTTGGCTGAATGGTCACCAACTCTCAAGATCTTGAAAGAAGATATTTGAAGAAGACAGAAAGGGGGAGAAGAACAATGCTGAGCAAGCACTTAGGGTTCTTCAAGGAACCAGAATTACACTCAATTTTCCTCTCCTGGACACCTCAAGGCCAGAAGACTCTGACTTCCAAGCTCAATCTAGGGTTGCACAGGATGCACAGCTTGCAGCTAGAAGGAAAAGGGAAGGAGTGTTGTTGACTGAAGAATACATGGCTAAGAACAGACATGATCAAGCCAGAGATCCATACTTTGAATATTGGAGTGATGATTCAAAGAAAATAATTATTAATACTTGGATAAATCATGGTCAGCTATGCAAGAACATTGACAACGTCTACTCAGCAGAAGAATGGATAAAACATTTGCAAAGGAAATCCATGAGGGAAAGAATCTTCAAAGAAAATCTGGTGAAAAGGGATAATCCCAAAAGGATGCCCTCAAAGTACTTACCGAAACCTTTCTTATACTTCAAGTGGCAAGAGAACAAAAGGAAGGCTGCTGAGATGACTACTGCTGCTGCTGCAAAGAGTGCGACTGAAGACCAAGCTGAGAGCTCCAATGCTTCCAAGAAAAGAAAAACCTGAACAGATGTTTAAATTTCATAAGATAAAAAGTTGTACTGAAATGAAATTATAATATCCTATGTAAACACTTCATTGATAATACAAATGATCTTCCAATTGACATCTGAAATTTTTTGTGATAGGTAATTATTTGTTTTATTAAGCTTTATTCATGTTGTGTACTGCCTATATTTGTGAATAATAAAATTTGTTATGATCTAATGACTGCTCATTATGCTATCTCATAATATCAACGATATATTTATTGTGTTAATGTATCTTAGCTTTGTTATGTGTTCTACCTTCTTCAAATATGGGGAGATTGTTGGGAATATTGTCATTCAATGTTCCTTGGATTTGAAGATGCATCACATACAATGCTAAGTGCATAATGTATTTGATAAGCCATTTTATTTCATGTTAAAATATAGGCTTATGTCATTCTAAACATTGGAATAATATGAATTATATCATTATGAAGATCAGCTGAGAAGACAAACTGGTCTCAGCTGAACAACAGAGATTCAGCAGTATAACCACTGAGAAGAAGTCTGTCTCAGCTAGAGTAAACCGCTGAGAAGATTGCCCATCTCAGCGGATCTACTGAGACACAGACTATTTCAGCCGCTGAGACTGAAGCCCATCTCAGCCCATCCGCTAAGAAGAACTCAAATATGAACCTTACTCTGATGGGATCTACTTTTATAAGAGGGACAAGAAAGCAAGATAACCTTTTTTTATTCTTGTTCATGTTGTGACTAGGCACTCCTAAGAGCCATTGAAGATTGCAGGAGATATATTAGGGCAAATGGAAAAGTATTGATTGATGGCTAGAACCATTGCTGAACCAGCTGAAGATCATCATCTTCTTCCTGTCAAGAAATCTCTCTTCAGCTGCAAGCAGATCATTCCAAGAGAGATAGCTAGTTCTGGCTGAGTACATCCAGAAGAGCAAGTTGATCTTCACCCATTCACTAAAGAAGAAGATCAGGTGAAGTAAGGATTGGAGCTGTTATTATTCAGCCCTGCTTTAAGACAGCATCTGCTGTGGTACACAATAGGAGAATCAAGCTGAAGGTTTATTAAATTTAATCTTCTATTGTAATAATAGAATCATCTTTTCTATAAGAACATTATTGTTCTGAGTGTAAGACTGTGCGCCTGAGTGTAAGGTTGTGTGCCTGAGTGTAGGGATGTACTCTCAGCCTGAGGTATGGCTTCTTGATAGGCCTGAGGTAGGTGACTAGGAGAGTCACTAAGCTGTCAGAGTTGGAGAACTCTGAGGTAGGGTTGTTGGCCTGAGGGAAGGTTTTGGAGTAAACCTGAGAAATCCTGAGGGATTTGTGTTGTAAGCTCCTTGAGCTGAGTGATTGGAGGAGATTGCCTTGTCTAACATAATGTTAGAAAGGTGGAGAGGGAAAGTGGATCAACCCAGACCTTGGGGAACCACTACAAATAATTGTGTGCTTCTCTGTGTTTTCTTAGACACCAAAACCAACTAACAATAAATCAAAAAAAGCAAAGAGACCTATTCACCCCCCTCTAGGTGAGCTAGACTACTACCAGGTTAGCTATCACACTCTTCTCCCCTTTGGTAGGAATACACTATCACAATGCCTAATCCTTTTGATAAGGAGACTCTTAGAACCACTGAATCTTTGAAAAGTAGACTCTTAGAACCAACCACTGAATCTTTTGATAAGGAGACTCTTAGAACCAAGAATAGATCTTTTGATAAGGAGATCTTGAACCAACTGAATACTTTGGAGAGGGATTCTAAGGACTCTTTACATAGATTATAAGGGAGAAAGAATGAATAAAAGAGAAGAAAAATGAAGATGAATCTTATGGTTGAATCCACCTACAGTAGTCACTAAGGATTCGAGCACTTAATGTTCATGAAGGATCTCTGTTCAATAGATGAATCCTTGCTTGAGAGAGAGATATGCAAGTATTGTGATAGCTTTGATCCTGCAAATTCTCTGTATTTCTATTGGCTTCTTGCTGTAAGAGAAGAAGAAGAAGCCTTTGAATATTTCTTGTACAGAGAGTTGTTGTAGTGCTGTCTGAGAGAAAGCTTCTGGAAGAAGAAGACAGAATAATGAAAATTTCATGTGTTCTAATTCTTCCTGAGTATACTTATTCTTCTGTCGAATAACATTTGAATTCCTTTCCTCTTCTTCTGTATCCCTATTCGGAATGTCCAAGGGATAATAATTTTCTTTTTCTATTTCTATTGACTACCCGTCAATCCCTTTTTGAATATCTTCCAGAAATGTCATTATTGTGTCTCTGGAGTCCTTTTATTCTTGGTTATGAATGACCCATTAGAAATTAAATCAATTCCATGTATGACTTTTGAATCATCTTTAGAAAAGAATATTGAAAGTAATCTAATTCTGTCTGTATTCGACGTAGCGTCGAATACATTTGCCTCCTTATTGACGAACCTCTGAGTTTTATTAGATGCTGCTTTGAGATCCTCCTCAACTTAGAAATGAACACTGCAGTCGACATTGCATTGAATACTTATCGACGTATCCATCGAGATGAAAGCCTAAACTCTGAGCTCTTCCTTCTGCGTCGAATGTAAGTCCAAGTTGCGTCGACTTCAAGTGCTGCTTTGACTGACCTTATCTTTTGCATTGAGTACATTTTGACGTTGCGTCATCTTCAACTTATACATCAACTACCAGTCTAAGTTATTCTTACTTCTATTCGAAGTAACTTCGACTTGCAATCAAAGCTGCATCGACTTCTATTCGACACAGATTTATCTCAACTAAATTTTGGACTCTTTTGGACTGGTCTTTGACACCCTAATGAGAGTGTGACATCCTAAGACATATAATGAACAAATTTCCCTCTTTATACAACATGGGTAATTAATCCTAGATTTTGAAATCACTTGTACATAATCTATAAGATAAACCAAAGGATGTTTTTCCCAGCAATCTCCCCTTATTTATCTTAACAAATTTTAAAAATATTTTAAGTGGTTTCAATCGTACTAAAAATTAAAGTTGAGTACAAATAAATATACAATAAACAAGAATGACACCAAACTAAAACTTCTGATTAATATAAATGAAGGTTCATCTTAATTTTGTTACCCAAAGGAATGTTCTACTTTCTCTTTTTGAGAAACATAGATAAGGCTTCATAAACTTTTCTGAACTTCCTTTCAACATACTTGAAATTGGCTGGTTTGGCCTTCTCAGGGTTCTGGTGGATTTTGTCATGTCCTTTGAATAATTTCTCTAGGTCAGATTCTGCATTAGGATAGGCATCTTTAATCTTGAATCCAAGGCTGATGATTTTTGCAGTCATCTCATTTAGTTCAACCAGATCAAGCTCTTCTGAATCTGGGTCTTGCACTATGAATGATGATTGTGGATTACCAGAAGTTGGAGCTGTCTTGAACATAATCTTCTTTTTATATGGCTGATCTTCCATGTCTTGATTACATCCAAGACCCCTTTTATTAAGTTGTCCTTTGTCTGTCAGGACTTTAGCTTGAGGGTTCCTGGCAACATATTTTGAAGAGTCAAATAGAGTGCTTAGAATTTGAATTGCCACTTTTATTTGCTCTTCTTCCACAACATCTTTACCCTTTTTTAGTATTTCAATGAATTTCTTTCTCTTTTCTTCAATTTCTCTTTGATAAGCCTCATACTCATATTGTTCTCTTTCTCTAACCTCTTCAAAGACATTCCCAAGAATTGGGCCAGAGTATAATCTCATCTGATATTCAGGTATTTCAATTTTCTCATAGGTCTTATTGTATGACCTATCCTTTTTGAATTGTTTTCTCTGTTCCTTTTTGTATCTCTCCCAGATAGGTTTGTTTCTCCCATATTGTTTTACCCAGAAATCGGCGATCACCTCGAGCTGGCTTTTTCCAGGTTTTCTAGCCCGGATGGTCTCCTACCTCCCGGGTGGGCTGTCGTCGTCATGCCCCAGACAGTTTTCCTCGGGGAGGTCGCCCTCTTGGGCGACCTCGCCTCTCGAAGGTCGCCCCCTTGGGCGACCTCGGGGAGGTCACCCCCTCTTGGGCGACCTCGCCCCTTAAAGGTCGCCCCCTTGGGCGACCTTGCCCCTTGGAGGTCGCCCCCTTGGGCGACCTCGGGGAGGTCACCCCTCTTGGGCAACCTCGCCCCTTGGAGGTCGCCCAAGGGGGAGAACTCCGAGGGGCGAGGCCGCCCAAAGGGGGCGACCTCCCCGAGGTCGCCCAAGGGGGCGACCTCCCCGAGGTCGCCCAAGGGGGCGACCTAAGAGGGGCGAGGCCGCCCAAAGGGGGGCGACCTCCCGGAGGTCGCCCAAGGGGGCGACCTACAAGGGGCGAGGTCGCCCAAGAGGGGGCGACCTCCCCGAGGTCGCCCAAGGGGGCTACCTCCAAGGGGTGCGGTCGCCCAAGAGGGGGCGACCTTCCCGAGGTCGCCCAAGGGGGCGACCTAAAAGGACGAGGTCTCCCAAAGGGGGCGACCTCCCCGAGGTCGCCCAAGGGGGCGACCTCCAAGGGGAGAGGTCGGCCAAGAGGGGGCAACCTCCCGGAGGTTTCCCAAGGGGTGACCTCTAAGGGGCGAGGTCGCCCAAGAGGGGGCGACATCCCTGTGGTCTCCCAAGGGGGCGACCTCCAAGGGGCGAGGTTGCCCAAGAGGGGTGACCTCCCCGAGGTTGCCCAAGGGGGCGACCTCCAAGGGGCGAGGTCGCCCAAGGGGGCGACCTTTAAGGGGCGAGGTCGCACAAGAGGGGGTGACCTCCCCGAGGTCTCCCAAGTGGGCGACCTTCGAGAGGCGAGGTCGCCCAAGAGGGCGACCTCCCCGAGGAAAACTGCCTGGGGCTTGACGACGACAGCCCGCCCGGGAGGTAGGAGACCATCCGGGCTAGAAAACCTGGAAAAAGCCAGCTCTTGGGCGACCTCGCCCCTTGGAGGTCGCCCCTTTGGGCGACCTCGGGGAGGTCGCCCCCTTTGGGCGACCTCGCCCCTTGGAGGTCGCCCTCTTAGGCGACCTCGGGGAGGTCGCCCCTCTTGGGCGACCTGGCCCCTTGGAGGTCGCCCCCTTGGGCGACCTCGGTGAGGTCACCCCCTCTTGGGCGACCTCGGCCCTTGGAGGTCGCCCCATTGGGCGACCTCGGGGAAATCGCCCCCTTGGGCGGCCTCGCCCCTCAGAGGTCGCCGCCCCCTTGGGCGACCTCGGGGAGGTTGCCCCCTTTGGGCGGCCTCGCCCCTCGGAGGTCACCCCCTTGGGCGACCTCGGGGAGGTCACCCCCTTTGGGCGGCCTTGCCCCTCGGAGGTCACCCTCTTGGGCGACCTCCGGGAGGTCGCCCCCATTTGGGCGGCCTCTCCCATCGGAGGTCGCCCCCTTGGGTTACCTCGGGGAGGTTGCCCCCCTTTGGGCGGCCTCGCCCCTCGGAGGTCGCCCCCTTGGGCGACCTTGGGGACGTCACCCGCTTTGGGCAGCCTGGCCCCTCGGAAGTCGCCCCCTTGGGCGACCTCGGGAAGGTCACACCCCCTCTTGGGCGACCTCGCCCCTTGGAGGTCGCCCCCTTGGGCGACCTCTGGGAGGTCGCCCCCTCTTGGGCAACCTCGGGGAGGTCGCCCCCTCTTGGGCGACCTCGCCCCACGGAGGTCGCCCCCTTGGGCGACCTCGGAGATGTCGCCCCCTTTGGGCGGCCTCGCCCCTCGGAGGTCGCCCCCTTGGGCGACCTCGGGGAGGTCACCACCCTTTGGGCAGCCTCGACCCTCGGAGGTCGCCCCCTTGGGCGACCTCGGGGAGGTCGCCCCCCTTTGGGCGGCCTCGCCCCTCGGAGGTCACCCCCTTGGGCGACCTCGGGGATGTCGCCCCCTTTGGGCGGCCTCGCCCCTCGGAGGTCACCCCCTTGGGCGACCTCGGGGAGGTCGCCCCCTCGTGGGCGACCTCGCCCCTTGGAGCTCACCCACTTGCGGGACCTCGGGGAGGTAACCCCCTCGTGGTAGGCCTCGCACCTTGGAAGTTGCCCACTTGAGCGACCTCGGTGAGGTCACCCCCTTTGGGTGGCCTCGGCCCTCGGAGGTCGCCCACTTTGGGCAGCCTAGGACCTCGGAGGTCGCCCCCTTGGGCGACCTCAGGGACATCGCCCCCCTTTGGGCGGCCTCGCCCCTCGGAGGTCTCCCCCTTGGGCGACCTCGGGGAGGTCACCCACTTTGGGCGGCCTCGCCCCGCGGAGGTCGCCCCATAGGACAACCTCGGGGAGGTCGCCCCCTTTTGGGCGACCTCACCCCTTGGAGGTCGCCCCCTTGGGCGACCTTGGGGAGGTCGCCCCCTCTTGGGCAACCTCGACCCTTGGAAGTCACCCCCTTGGGCAACCTCGGGGAGGTCACCCCCTCTTGGGCGACCTCGCCCCTGGGAGGTCGACCCCTTGGGCGACCTCGGGGAGGTCGCCCCCTTTGGGAGGCCTCGCCCTTCGGAGGTCGCCCCCTTGGGCGACCTCGGGGAGGTCGCCCCCTTTGGGCGGCCTCGCCCCTCGGAGGTTGACCCTTGGGCGACCTCAGGGAGGTCGCTCCCCTTTGGGCAGCCTCGCCCCTCGGAGGTCGCCCCCTTGGGCGACCTTGGGGAGGTCGCCCCCTTTGGGCGACCTTGCCCCTCGGAGGTCGCCCCCTTGGGCGACCTCGGGGAGGTCACCCCCTTGGGCGACCTCGGGGAGGTCGCCCCCCTTTGGGCGGCCTCGCCCCTCAGAGGTCGCCCCCTTGGGCGACCTCGAGGAGGTCGCCTCCTTTCGGCGGCCTCGCCCCTCGGAGGTCGCCCCCTTGGGCGACCTCGGGGAGGTCACCCCCTCTTGGGAGACCTCGCACCTTAGAGGTCTCCCCCTTGGGCGACGTCGAGGAGGTTGCCCCCTCTTGGGCGACCTCACCCCTTGTAGGTCGCCCCCTTGGGCGACCTCGGGGAGGTCGCCCCCTTTGGGCGGCCTCGCCCCTCGGAGGTTGCCCCCTTAGGCGACCTCGGGGAGGTCGCCCCCTTTGGGCGGCCTCTCCCCTCGGAGGTCGCCCCCTTTGGCGACCTCAGGGAGGTCGCCCCCTTTGGCGACCTCAGGGAGGTCGCCCCCTTGGGCGACCTCAGGGAGGTCGCCCCCTTGGGCGACCTCAGGGAGGTCGCCCCCTTGGACGACCTCATGGAGGTCATCCCCTTGGGGGACCTCAGGGAGGTCGCCCTCTTTGGGCGGCCTCGCCCCTTGGAGGTCGCCCCCTTGGGCGACCTCGGGGAGGTCGCCCCCTCTTGGGCCACCTCGCCCCTTGGAGGTCGCCCCCTTTGGGCGGCCTCGCCCCTCGTAGGTTGCCCCTTGGGCAACCTCGGGGAGGTCACCCCCTCTTGGGCGACCTCGTCCCTTGGAGGTCGCCCCCTTGGGCGACCTCGGGGAGGTCGCCCCCTCTTGGGTGACCTCGCCCCTTAGAGGTCGCCCCCTTGGGTGACCTCGGGGAGGTCGCCCCCTCTTGGGTGACCTCGCCCCCTCTTGGGCGACCTCGCCCCTTAGAGGTCGCCCCTTGGGAGACCTCGGGGAGGTCGCCCCCTTTTGACGGCCTCTCCCCTCGTAGGTCTCCCCCTTGGGCGACCTCGGGAAGGTCGCCCCCTCTTGGGCGACCTCGCCCCTTGTAGGTCGCCCCCTTAGGCGACCTCGGGGAGGTCGCCCCCTCTTGGGCAACCTCGCCCCTTGGAGGTTGCCCCCTTGGGCGACCTTGGGGAGGTCGCCCCCTTTTGGCGGCCTCGCCCCTCGGAGGTCGCCCCCTTGGGCGACCTCAGGGAGGTCGCCCCCTTTGGGCGGCCTCGCCCCTTGGGCGACCTCGGGGAGGTCGCCCGCCTTTAGGCGGCCTCGCCCCTTGGAGGTCGCCCCCTTGGGCGAACTCAGGGAGGTCGCCCCCTTTGGGCGGCCTCGCCCCTCGGAGGTCGCCCCCTTGGGCGACCTCGGGGAGGTCGCCCCCCTTCGGGCGGCCTCGCTTCTCGGAGGTCGCCCCCTTGGGCGACCTCGGCGAGGTCAACCCCCTTTGGGTTGCCTCGCCCCTCGGAGGTCGCCCCCTTGGGCGACCTCAGGGAGGTCGCCCCCTTTGGGTGGCCTCGCCCCTCGGAGGTCGCCCCCTTGGGCGACCTCGGGGAGGTCGCCCCTCTTGGGCGACCTCGCCCCTTGGAGGTCGCCCCCTTGGGCGACCTCGGGGAGGTCGCCCCCTTTGGGCGGCCTAGCCCCTCGGTGGTCGCCCCCTTTGGCGACCTCAGGGAGGTCGCCCCCTTTGGGCGGACTCGCCCCTCGGAGGTCGCCCCCTTGGGCGACCTCAGGGAGGTCGCCCCCTTTGGGCGGCCTCGCCCCTCGGAGGTCGCCCCCTTGGGCGACCTCCGGGAGGTCGCCCCCCTTTGGGCGGCCTCGCCCCTCGTAGGTCGCCCCCTTGGGCGACCTCGGTGAGGTCGCACCCATTGGGCGGCCTCGCCCCTCGGAGGTCACCCTCTTGGGCGACCTCAGAGAGGTCTCCCCGCTTTGGGCGGCCTCGCCCCTCGGAGGTCGCCCCCTTGGGCGGCCTCGCCCCTCAGAGGTCACACCCTTGGGCGACCTCGGGGAGGTCGCCCCCTTTGGGCGGCCTCGCCCCTCAGAGGTCGCCCTCTTGGGCGACCTCGGGGATGTCGCCCCCTTCGGCGATCTCGGGGAGGTCGCCCCCTCTTGGGCGACCTCGCCCCTCGGAGGTCGCCCCCACTTGGGCGACCTCACCCCTCGGAGGTCGTCCCCTTGGGCGACCTCGGGTAGGTCTCCCCCTTGGGCGACCTCGGGGAATTCGCCCCCTCTTGGGCGACCTCGCCCATTGGAGGTCGCCCCCTTAGGCGACCTCGGGGAGGTCGCCCCCTCTTGGGCTACCTCGCCCCTTGGAGGTTGCCCCCTTGGGCGACCTCGGGGAGGTCGCCCCCTTTGGGCGGCCTCACCCCTCAGAGGTCGCCCCCTTGGGCGTCCTCGCCCCTTGGGCGACCTCGGGGAGGTCGCCCGCCTTTAGGCGGCCTCGCCCCTCGGAGGTCGCCCGCCTTTAGGCGGCCTCGCCCCTCGGAGGTCGCCCCCTTGGGCGACCTCGGGGAGGTCGCCCCCTTTGGGCGGCCTCACCCCTCGGAGGTCTCCCCCTTGGGCGAAATCGGGGAGGTCTCCCCCCTTTGGGCCGCCTCGCTCCTCGGAGGTCGCCCCCTTGGGCGACCTCAGGGAGGTCACCCCCCTTTGGGGGGCCTCACCCCTCGGAGGTCGCCCCCTTGGGCGACCTCAGGGAGGTCGCCCCCTTTGGGCGGCCTCGCCCCTCGGAGGTCGCCCCCTTGGAAGACCTCACCCCTTGGAGGTTGCCACCTTTGGCGACCTCGGGGAGGTCGCCCCCTTTGGGCGGCCTAGCCCCTCGGAGGTCTCCACCTTGGGCGACCTCAGGGAGGTCGCCCCCTTTGGGCGGCCTCGCCCCTCGGAGGTCGCCCCCTTGGGCGACCTCGGAGAGGTCTCCCCGCTTTGGGTGGCCTCGCTCCTCGGAGGTCGCCCCTTGGGCGGCTTCGCCCCTCTGAGGTCGCCCCCTTGGGCGACCTCGGGGAGGTCGCCCCCTTTGGGCGGCCTCGCCCCTCGGAGGTCGCCCATGTCGCCCCCTTCGGCGATCTCCGGGAGGTCGCCCCCTCTTGGGCGACCTCGCCCCTCGGAGGTCGCCCCCTTGGGCGACCTCGCCCCTCGGAGGTCGCCCCCTTGGGCGGCCTCGCCCCTTGGAGGTTGCCTCCTTGGGCGACCTCGGGGAGGTCGCCCCCTTTAGGCGGTCTCACCCCTCGGAGGTCACACCCTTGGGTGACCTTGGGGAGGTCGCCCACTTTAGGCGGCCATGCCCCTCGGAGGTCGCCCCCTTGGGCGACCTCGTGGAGGTTGCCCCCCTTTGGGCGACTTCGCCCCTCGGAGGTCTCCCCCTTGGGCAACCTCGGGGAGGTCTCCCCCCTATGGGCGGCCTCGCCCATCGGAGGTCGCCCCCTTGGGCGACCTCGGGGAGGTCTCCCCCCTTTGGACGGCTTCGCCCCTCGGAGGTAGCCCCCTTGGGCGACCTCGGAGAGGTCGCCACCTTTGGGCAGCCTCGCCCCTCGGAGGTCGACCCCTTGGGCGACCTTGGGGAGGTCGCCCCCTCTTGTGCGACCTCGCCCCTTGGAGGTCACCGCCTTGGGCGACCTCGGGGAGGTCGCCCCCTCTTGGGAGACCTCACCCCTTGGAGGTCACACCCTTGGGCGACCTCGGGGAGATCTCCCCCTCTTTGGCGACCTCGCCCGTTGGAGGTCGCCCCTTGGGCGGCCTCGGGGAGGTCGCCCCCTTTGGGCGGCCTCGTCCCTCAGAGGTCGCCCCCTTGGGCGACCTCGCCCCTTGGAGGTTGCCACCTTGGGCAACCTCGGGGAGGTCTCCCCCTCTTGGGCGACCTCACCCCTTGGAGGTCGCCCCCTTGGGCGATCTCGGGGAGGTCGACCCTTTGGGCGGCCTCGCCCCTCGGAGGTCGCCGCCTTTGGGCGGCCTCGCCCGTCGGAGTTCACCCTCTTGGGCGACCTCCGGGAGGTCGCCCCCCTTTGTGCGGCCTCGCCCCTCGGAGGTCGCCCCCTTGGGCGACCTCGGGGAGGTCGCACCCTTTGGGCGGCCTCGCCCCTCGGAGGTCGCCCCCTTGGGCGACCTCGGGGAGGTCTCCCCCTATGGGCGGCTCGCCCCTTGGAGGTCGCCCCCATGGGCGACCTCGGGGAGGTCGCCCCCCTTTGGGCGGCCTCGCCCCTCAGAGGTCGCCCCCTTGGGCGACCTCGGGGAGCTCTCCCCCTTTGGGCGGCCTCGCCCCTCGGAGGTCGCCCTCTTGGGTGACCACGGGGATGTCGCCCCCTTGGGCGATCTCGGGGAGGTCGCCCCCTCTTGGGCAACCTCACCGCTCGGAGGCGCCCCCTTGGGCGACCTCGGGAAGGTCGCCCACTTTGGGCGGCCTCGCCCCTCGGAGGTCGCCTTCTTGGGCGACCTCGGGGAGGTTGTTGGAACATAGTTCAACCCTATTACTGATTTGGGCTAGGATTTCTATTTCTAGGTATAGGATTTGTTTTGACCCATCATGTATAGTATGAGGGTCATAGGCTAATTCTAGAAGAGATTTTAAGATTAGCTAAGTCAAGGTGTTCGACGAACGTCGAACACGTTCGACAAATTCAAGAATCCGTTCGACGAACTTCAATGTTCTGTTCGACGAAAGTTTCTTCTTGTTCGACGAACTTCCCAGTTTAAGTTCGACAAACTTTCCCTCAGGTCGACGAACTTCTTCAGAGTTTCTATATTCAGTGACCTCTTCTATTCAGAGTATTATTTTGGAGTTATCCTCAGGATTTCTTATGAAGGCTGACAGCTGTTCTTATTATAATATCACTCAGTTATTGCAGTATTTTCTATCAAAGATTTTATGGCCGTTGCTGCATTAATTAAGGGCTGCGTGCAGATTATTTTATAAAGCATATTGAAAGTTTCAAGGAATTTTATATATTGGTATTCCTTTTTCTGTCATAGGAAAATCTTTCCTTTTTGTCTCATTCCTTTCCAGCCCTGTTTGAAATTTAGAAGAGGATCAACTCTCTCTCGTCCAGAGATTATCATTGCAATTATTCTAGAGAGAGACACAGATACAGAGAATAATCTTTTGCTGCTCCGTTTTCATTCCTCTCAAGAACTCTCTCTGATTTTCTCTGAAGTCTTCATCTTCTCCAGACACCTACTCTTAATCTCTAGGAATCATCTGCATCAATTCCTTCTAGAGAACTTTTGCTGGAGATACTCTGAAGATCAAGAAGACCTACACCCTGAGCAGATTTTCTCCTGTTTTTCTTACTCTTATTCACAGGGGGAGATCTGACAATCATTCAACAATCCACTAGTCTTCTCTGTTGTTAGAGAAAAGAGAAGACACCATCATCTTTATTTTACTATTATTTTATAACTGTGTACAGGGTTGTAACTCCCTTCAAAAGTTGATTTTTGGTTTTGAGCACCTGATCAAAAGCTCTGTGGTGGTTTTGAGCACCTGATCAAAAGCTCTGTGGTGAAGGCTCACCTGATCAAAAAGCCTTAGTGGATTTCCTACCAGGGTGGTAGAAGAGTAGATGTACCCAGGTTGATTGGGGAACTACTATAGATCCTTGTGTCTTCTATGTTTGCCTTTATTATTTGTGATGTGCTGTGTGTGCTGTGTTTTAGTTTATGTTTATATCTGTGTTGCACTCACTTACACATATACTTAAATAACTCAAATTGTTTTCACAGATTTCTTTAAGCTAAGTAAAATTATTTTAAAATACTCTATTCACCCCCCCTCTAGAGTAATCTTGATCTATCCCCACTTTCAATTGGTATCAGAGGTTGGGTTGGTTGTTACAGGCTAACACCTGGACCAACAGATCTGATAGATCTAGACTACTTTAAAGGTTTTTTGTTTATTAGAGTCATGGCACAGAACAAAGAATATTCAAGCACAAGACCTCCTATGTGCAATCTGAACAAGTTTGCACTATGGCAAGCAAGGATCAAACTTTACATGAATTCTATTGATGAGGAAATTTTTAATTCTATTTTGACAGGACCTCCAACTGCATCAACCTCAACAACAACAGACACAATTGTTGTCCGTCCTCCAGAATGGACAGAAACACAAAAGAAACAGAAAACTGTTGATGCAAAGGCCATGAATATCTTGGCACAAACCATGTCTGATGACATATTTCAGAAGGTGGTTGACTGCACCTCTGCCAAATAAATTTGGGACTCCCTCACAAGAATGGTGGCAGGATCAGCAGATGAGAGAAAGGACAGAAGATCACATTTGATCTCCCAGTACTAGAATTTCAAAAAGGGAGAATCAGAGACTGTTGCAGAGATGTACAACAGACTCAGCCTCATCATCAATGAGCTGAGAACCCTGGAGAAAGTGATCACAGTCACTGAAATTAATGACAAGATCCTGATGTGCTTCCCCAGCACATGGGACACAAGAATCTGGCCAATTAAAGATGCCAGAGGACTAAGTGAGATTACAACTGAGAATCTCCTTGGGAAGCTCAAATATTATGAGTAGCTGATAAAGAGCAGAGAAGCAGAAGCCTCTCCATCTTCATCCTCAAAGAAAGAGAAGAGCATTGCCTTTTAGGCAACAGAGGAAGAAGACAAGATTGGTGATCAGGAGATGCTGAGTCTCTTAGCAAAGAGATTTTACAAGATGGCAAGGAAGGACTTAAGAAGAAAGTCCAACAGGCACAATGAAAAGCCAAGGTATGATAAAACTCCATCTAAAGAAATAATATGCTTTGGTTGCAGGAAGCCTGGACACATCCTCACTGAGTGTCCAGAAGCTCACAAGAAAAGTAGGAGAAAAGAGCAGGAACACTCCAGCAAACACTCATCAAAAGGCCACAAGAAAAGAGAAAAAGGCTTTGTTGCTGAAACCTGGAGTGACACTGAATCTGAGTCATCCTCCAGTTCCAGTGATGAGGAGAAGGAAGCAGAAGACAAGGAATTCTGCATGATGGCAATCAATGCCTCCTCATCAAATGACAACTCAGATGATGAATCTAAAGCTAATGGGGATGAGGTAATTTCCAATTTTGATTTTCATTCAGAACAGTTTAAAGATGACTTTAAACAGTTGTGTAAAGATATGATTAGATCAGAGAAAGATTTATTTCTCTGAGAGATAAGTTAGCTAAGATGGATGGAATATCCACTGAAAACACTAAGCTCAAAAATGAGCTAAGGATTTCCAGGGAACAAGTGAGTTCTCTAGAAACACAGCTAACTAAGGCCAAACAGCTAGAGAATTCTCTAAATGGGAGAAGTCTCAAGCTGATGGATATCACAAGCACAGTGAATGCCAGGCTGAATGGCAAACTGGGCTTGGGGGCATCATCTAATCAACCTCTTCTTTTGAAGAAGAATATGTTATCTACCCCAGTAAAATTTGTATCTGCAAAAGGGAAAGAAGCAATACAAGACACATGAAAAATTCCTGAAACAAATATTGCTCAAGCAAGTTTGTCGAACGACGATCGACGAAACCAACAGGTTTTGTCGAACACAGATCGACGAAAACCAAGGCCTGAATCTAAGCAGAAAACCTGCTGCTGACAGGGCTCGACGAATGCCACATCTTTCGTCGAACCAGGTCGACGAACACAACAAAGTTCGTCGAACGCCAATTTTACTAAGGACAGACAACATACATCCTCTTCTAAACTAAAGAATTCCTTTAGTGATTGGATTATCCCTCCTAGAAGATATCACCCTCTAGGTTATCATAGTCAACCTGCTGTCTCATATATTTCTGCATTTCAAGGTTACAAAAAGCAACCCAAGGTAACCTGGGTTAAGAACACCTAACCCTCCTTATATTGCAGAAAAAGAACTGTCCTACCACAGAGGAACAGTGGTACTTGGACAGTGGATGTTCAAGACATATGACAGGAACAAGAGCCAAATTAATCAACTATAAGGCAAAGCTTGGACCAAGAGTGATTTTTGGAGATTCCAATTGGGGACAAACAGAAGGCTATGGATCAGTCCAGATTGGGACAATCACATTCAAAAAGGTAGCCTATGTAAGTAGACTCAAACATAACCTCATCAGCATAGGTCAACTATGTGATGAAGGATATCAGGTATGCTTCAACCAATCTAGATGCATTATCTTTTCTGAAAATAATATTATTATTTTAGGAAATAGACAAGGTAATGTTTATTTAGTAGATTTTAATTCAGCCAAACCTGAGATCTGCTTGTTTAACCAAGACAGTAAAAATACTGATTTGTGGCATAGGAGACTAGGTCATGTGAACCATAGGACCCTAGCCAAGTTATCAAAGGGCAACCTTGTCAGGGGACTACCTTCTGGATCATACAAGAAGGAAAGCCTTTGCAGGGCATGTCAATTGGGAAAGCAGACTAAGAGCAGCTTTAAGTCACTATCTAAGAGTGATTCTCCTAGGATTTTGTACTTGCTGCACTTAGATCTTTTTGGACCCCATCCCATACACAGTTTGGGAGGTAAGTCTTACACCTTAGTTATTGTTGATGACTTCTCTAGATTCAGTTGGGTATTCTTTCTGAGAAGCAAGTCAGATAACTTCAAGGTTCTTACAGACTTTCTCAGGAGCATCAAGATTGAGTATTCTACTCAGATTGCATTGATCAGAAGTGATCATGGCACTGAGTTTGAATCTCTTCTGATGAGAGAATTATGTGAGAAGGAAGGTATCAGGCAATTCTTTTCAGCTCCTAGAACTCCTCAACAAAATGGGGTAGCTGAAAGGAAAAATAGAACACTGATTGAATCTGGAAGAACATTGCTTGCAGATGCTGTCTTGCCCCAATCCTTTTGGGCTGAGGCTGTCAGCACAGCAAACTATGTCTTAAACAGAAGTTTAATTCATAAACAAAAGGGCAAGACACCTTATGAGCTGCTTAAAGGGAAGAAGCCTAGAGTAAATTACTTTAGGGCTTTTGGCTGTAAGTGCTTCATTCATAATAATGACAAGAAGCACCTAGGAAAATTTGAAGCAAAAGCTTCAGATGGCATTTTCCTTGGTTATTCTGTTAGTAGTAAAGCTTACAGAGTATTTAACAAATCTTCTTTTAAAATAGAAGAATCTATTCATGTATCTTTTGATGAAACTAACTTGAGTTGCAAGGAGAGAAATATCTCTACCTCACAAGATGCACAGGTACCAATTCTCTGTGAGAAGTTAGATAATCTAACTCTACAGAAAGAGGATTTAATAAATCCTTCTCTATTACCTAATGAGGACAGTGAAGAAGAATGTCCTATTGCACCAACATTGGATACAGCAAATATTCCTACAAATCTTGAGGCTGTTAATGCTGAAGTTCAGGAGGACATAGATATTCCTCATAGAGAAAATGAACAAGCTCAAGGAGAAGTTATTTTCCCTACTGATTATGTCAACATAAGAGATCACCCTAGATCTCAAGTAATTGGTGACATCCCAGTGGGTGTGCAAACAAGAAATCAACTAAATCAAAATAATTTGCACACCTGTTTCCTCTCTCAAATTGAACCTCAATCCATCAAAGATGCAGAGCAAGATCCCAACTGGATTACTGCTATGCAAGAGGAATTAAATCAATTTGAAAGGAACAAAGTATGGGAACTTGTTCCAAGACCCAAGAATCATCCAGGATTGGCACTAAATGGGTATTCAGAAATAAATTGGATGCTCAAGGAGTCATAGTCAGAAATAAGGCAAGACTAGTGGCTCAAGGATACTGCCAAGAGGAAGGCATAGACTATGATCAGACTTTTGCACCTGTAGCAAGGCTGGAAGCAATTAGAATATTCCTAGCATTTTCTGCATACAAAAGATTCAAGGTATTTCAAATGGATGTTAAGAGTGCCTTTCTAAATGGAGATATCAAAGAAGAAGTATATGTGGAACAACCACCAGGTTTTATTTCTCCAACTCAACCCTCTTATGTTTTTAGATTACATAAAGCTTTGTATGGTCTCAAACAAGCTCCTAGAGCATGGTATGAGACCATTACAAACTTTCTTTTGGAGAATAAGTTTTCTAGAGGCAAAGTAGACCAGACACTATTTTTTAGAAATCATAAATCTGAAACCCTATTGGTACAAATATTTGTAGATGATATAATATTTGGTTCTACTGACTCTATGTTATGCAAAAGATTTTCAAATCTAATGCATTCAAAATTTGAAATGAGCAGTATGGGAGAACTGTCTTACTTTCTTGGTTTGCAAGTTAAGCAAACAACAGAAGGCATCTTCATATCCCAATCTAAATATGTTAAAGAGCTTGTTAAAAGATTTGGGATGTCAGATGCCTCCCCCATGAAAACTCCCATGCCTTCAAATACAGCTGTTGGCACTGATGAATCAGGAAAACCTGTTGATCAGAAAGTATATAGAGCCATTGTGGGGTCTCTTTTATACTTAACAGCCAGTAGACCAGATATCATGTTTGCCACATGTATTAGTGCTAAATTTCAGGTAAATCCTAAAGAATCTCACTATATTTTATTAAAAAGGATTTTAAGATATATAAAGGGTTGTCCAGATCTAGGACTCTGGTATCCTACAGAATCAGGATTTGAGTTAACTGGATACTCAGATGCTGATTATGCTGGATGCAGAATAGACAGGAAAAGAACCTCGGGGACTTGTCAGTTCCTTGGAGATAAGCTTGTGTCCTGGTTTTGTAAGAAACAAACCTCTGTGTCTACATCAACTGCAGAAGCTAAATACATAGCAGCTGGCAGTTGTACAACCCCGTACCCATCGGGTGGGACCCTCCCCAGATGACGAGGACCCGAGTGTAAAGCCCCCCCAATATTTTGATATTTAATAAATTTAGGACGTGGTCTGCGTTTAGCGGGTTTGGGGTGCGTTTAGGGTGCGTTTAGCAGGTATGGTCTGCAGATAGGCAGTTGGGGCTAGGGTTTTTTTATATATAAACCTAGAAACTAAACCCCCCCAGGATGGTCGCCTCCCCCAGCCGCAAGCCCGACGCCCCCCTTTCCCTCTCTCTCGGTTCTTTGGAGCAGCAAGGAAGGAGGAGGCCCGAGCCCCTCCCCCTTGGTCTCTCTGTCTCGCGCCAAGAAGGAGGAGGCGCAAACCCCCTCCCCCTTCCCCTCTCGGCCTCGCGCCAAGAAGGAGGAGGCGCAAACCCCCTCCCCCCTTCCTCTCTCCGTCTCGCGCCAGGAAGGAGGAGGCCCGACCCCCTCCCCCTTCACCTCCCTGTCTCGCTGCCAACAACAGTAGGAGGCCGACCCTCACTCCAGCCGGGAGCTCCTCTCCTGTGGCCGTCCGAGGTGAGATCCGGCCGGGAGCTCCTCTCCCGTGGCCGTCCGAGGTGAGATCCGGCCGGGAGCTCCTCTCCCGTGGCCGTCCGAGGCAAGATCCGGCCGGGAGCTTCTCTCCCGCGGCCTCTTGGAGCACAATCGGCCGGGAGCTCCTCTCCCGTGGCCGACTTGGGGCTAGACTCGGCATGTGGAGGCCGGATCTATGCACGGAAAGCCGCTACGGCTCCTAGACGAGGAGCCTCTGGCAAAATACACGCTACAAGGGTAACGAATTTCAACTCGGGCAGGTGAAGCCCTCAATTCTCATATTTGCATAAAAGCCCCTCCCCACCAACGGGTGGGGGAAGGGAGCTCTCCGACGGGTTGACGTGCGCGTCCCCGCTATTAACTGCATTAGCGCTCGGAAGTGTGAGTACGGGTTTAGGCATTCTGTGTGAAGCCCATCCGGGTGTGTAGACCGGATTGGTGATGTTGCTGTATGAAGCCCATCCGGGTGTGTAGACCGGATTGGTGATGTTTCTGTGTGAAGCCCTTCCGGACGTGGGGGCCGGATTGGTGATGTTCTGGGGACCCCGGAGAGAAATCTGTGGAAGATATTTAGTATTTGCTCGTATTTGTAAAATGTCGCCGCCTCGGGAAAGGGGTGTGGGCAATGTAGCTCGGTTTGCTTCAATTGGCCGAGGCTCAGTTTGCTACCGCATGGCGAGATGTTGGCGTACAGGTGTCGCAGTACCAAGCAGGGGGTCGCGGGCTTAAGCCCAAAGTTGTGCCGCCCCGAGAAGGGCTTATTTATTTATATTTTCCGGCCTGCGTGCCGAAGTATGGAGCTTATGCTCTTTTAAATTAAAATGCCTGTGATGCCCTCTTTATGTAGCTTATATTTTTATCGTAGGCGAGTGGTGTTTTCACGAACCACTCGCCACGTGGGATCCCCGAGGTGAAATTACCAGGAAAACCTTAAGGGGCAATTAATTAACTCTTGGAACGGCGGAGTTACGCTGTCGGCAGTCCCATTTGGGCTGCGTATAGTCAGACTGTTTGTCGGGATTACGCTATCGGCGGCCCGGACGAGGAACGCTATAAATAGACCCAAGAGAGCACTTTTAGGAGGGGGATTCGGTTTGGGATTTCCCTTTAGATGTTTTGGTTGGCCAAGAGAGTCTCCCAATGGTGCTTTGTCTCAGCTTTGGCTTGGGAGGGGAAGCGCTCAACGATCTTCCGGGTTAGTGGAGGGACCTCCTCGCTGTGACTAAGGTCTTAGTCAATCTTCCTAGTTTCCTGTCTACCTTCTCTGAGGGATCAGTAAGGGCTAGCCGCCCCTCATCTCGGTGAGGGCCCCGAACTCCACAAGAGACCGAGAAATCGGTTTCAATTCGTTGAGGGCCCCGAGCTCCACTAGAGACCGAGAAATCGGTTTCAACATTATGGTGCGGTGAGCGTGGAGTGAGGCTGGTCCAAGAAAGTTCCAAAGAGCAGGCATGACAGGAGGCGAGGATGTTCGCGGATTCCAGGAGGGAGGTGTCGGAAAATATTCTACGTGCCAATCTTCTTCTGAACTTTTTTCTACTTGAAGTGATCCCGAAAAATGTATATACCATTTTTTCTCCCCTACGACATTCACTTTTGCACAAGCCAAGTATACATCATAAAGAAATTCTAGACGTAAGATGAAGAGATCTGGTACTAGCAACTAATGCTGTGAAGTGAATCATTGAGAGGTTTCGTGGTTCAATGTCATTTTTTTAGTAAGATAGAAAATGCAAAGTCTCTTCAACCGGATAAATGCTCATTTCGGAGGAGACATTGTCATCTCAGAGTTTTCTTGTGAGCATCTATAAACATCGTGTTTAAAACTTTTATTTTCTTGTATCAGTTAAGTCCAGGAAGCTCTACGCCACGGTTGTTGCCAAATAGGGATGACATAATGTCATAGAGAGAGTCAATTTACTCAAATGGTCTACCACAACAAAGATTATTTCCTTCCAGTGAGATCTAGACACTGCATTTACTGATATAGTCGTGAAAGGTGACCTTGAGCTTCTTCCAATAATAGAGTTGTTTGGGCAATTAAGTGTAATCAAAGTTTCTTAACTTCATCATCTACAGTTACAAACTTTCACTTCCGCTTCAACACTCTATTAACACCCTGATATTCGGGCTTATATGTATTATCTTCTTTCCTCTTAACTAATTCTTCTACTATAAAATGTGACCCCAATAGCCTCATGTACGTTTGATTCTTTGCAATAGATAAGATGTCATAACTACTAGGGCCGCTAGTCATGCCTCAACTTCCTGGTGTTGTCTTAACAAACCATTTGCACCGTTGTTTTCACTACATTTTTCATATGCAAGTCATATCCCAGAAACTTGGTGATATATTTTTGGTGTTGTTGAGTGGTGTTTTCTCCGCTTCATCAAATATTTTGACCATGATGGTTTGTGCTAATATAAAAATGTGTTCCTATCAGATAATGTTAAAACAATAGTAAGTTAAATGTGCTAATCACTAGCCCAAATATTTTATTGACCGAGTTTTTGTCGAAGAAGGGTAAAATTGCAGACGCTACTGCTAAGCTTTTTATTTAAGGTGCATATCCTTTTCAAAAATAAGGGTAAGAACCATACAGATTGTGTTTTACTTGATCTTATGGCCAGTTTTACACTTAACATTGAAGAAAGTTATTTACATCTCAAAATAGGCGGTGTTAGTACTTCTTACTTGGTTCAAGAATTGTGCACTCAATAAGGCTTGGTCCGGCCTGCACTATGATTTTGGCTTCACAAGGCTTCCGATTTTGTTTATCATGCCGCTCTTGCGATTTTGCCCCATTCTGTGAGCCCCGTTCTCATGAGATTCCGGGTTATGCCTAGATTATTTTACCCTATCCATTGTCGAGAAGTTGATAGCATTTTAGAAGCTTGAACCCAATTGGGAAGGGCCGTATATTGTGAATGAGGCGCTCAGGTCCGGGGGATATCATCTCTAGGATGTGGAAGGGGTACCCCTCGGCCGGGCTAGAAGTGGAGATAACCTGAGAAGATTTTATCCTTGAAAGTTCTTTCCTTTTATATATATAACTATTAAATTCTTTGACTATTGTGACTCATATGTTGGCTTGGTGACTAAAAAGTTGTATATGTTGGTGCTGGAATGCCCCAAATCGATTCCGCTCCCGGGCTCTCACCTAGACGGGGGGTTCAGGTTGATCTCTGGAGAGGCTGGCAAGGTTGGATATGTTGGTGCTGGAATGCCCCAGATCGATTCCGCTCCCGGGCTCTCACCTAGACGGGGGGTTCAGGTTGATCTCTGGAGAGGCTGGCAAGGTTGGATATGTTGGTGCTGGAATGCCCCAGATCGATTCCGCTCCTGGGCTCTCATCTAGACGGGGGGTTCAGGTAGATCTCTGGAGAGGCTGGCAAGGTTGGATATGTTGGTGCTGGAATGCCCCAGATCGATTCCGCTCCCAGGCTCTCACCTAGACGGGGGGTTCAGGTTGATCTCTGGAGAGGCTGGCAAGGTTGGATATGTTGGTGCTGGAATGCCCCAGATCGATTCCGCTCCCGGGCTCTCACCTAGACGGGGGGTTCAGGTTGATCTCTGGAGAGGCTGGCAAGGTTGGATATGTTGGTGCTGGAATGCCCCAGATCGATTCCGCTCCCGGGCTCTCACCTAGACGGGGGGTTCAGGTTGATCTCTGGAGAGGCTGGCAAGGTTGGATATGTTGGTGCTGGAATGCCCCAGATTGATTCCGCTCCCGGGCTCTCACCTAGACGGGGGGTTCAGGTTGATCTCTGGAGAGGCTGGCAAGGTTGGATATGTTGGTGCTGGAATGCCCCAGATCGATTCCGCTCCCGGGCTCTCACCTAGACGGGGGGTTCAGCTTGATCTCTAGAGAGGCTGGCAAGGTGACAAGTTCTTTGGAATGGCAGGTTGACCTCTCGTGGAGGCTCTTTGGTTTCGGCTCCGTGATGGTTCCGCTGTTCGGGCTCTCATCTAACCGGCAGAGCGGGTAAACCTCTCGGATGACAGTCTGAGACAGGATGAGATTCAATATAAGGCCTTAGCATATAAGAGATCAGTTATGCTTGTTAAATTGATAGTTTTCACTGACAATCGAAGTTCTTTAAGAATAGTTTTGAAAACAAAAGCTTAAGATAGTGAATCCTACAATGGCACAACATTATTTTGTTAGTTATAAAAACAAAATCAGATTCATTTTGAATTGACAATGCATGATTGTTTATGTAATCATTGTAGATAATAGTGAGCATTCTATTCCTCAGCACCATCAATCATCCCTGAGTCCCATTCCTGAATAACACAATATGCAACAGTAAAGATAATTGCAGTCTAAATTATGAGTTCGCTTGCTAATAGACATTAAGTTGCATGACATTCTGAGAACATGTAGGGCATAATGTTTCCACCATAAAAAAGAAGGCATAGTGTGTAACCAAGGTTGTTGATAACCACACTGATCTTTTAAAGGCAACAAAGGGAAAGGTTATCACGTCAGGACAAATATGAGTATAAAAGGGAAGAATCATCATTCATATGATTATATACCCTTTTTTTTCGGGTCGGCTCCCACCCTCCGGATACTTGGGGTTGAACATTTCTTTCCGAGCGTAGGACACGCTCGCAAAGAGCGGGGATTGTGTACAACCCCGTACCAATCGGGTGGGACCCTCCCCAGATGACGAGGACCCGAGTGTAACGCCCCCCAATATTTTGATATTTAATAAATTTAGGACGTGGTCTGCGTTTAGCGGGTTTGGGGTGCGTTTAGGGTGCGTTTAGCAGGTATGGTCTTTGGATAGGCAGTTGGGGCTAGGGTTTTTTTATATATAAACCTAGAAACTAAACCCCCCCCCCCCCCCAGGATGGTCGCCTCCCCCAGCCAGAAGCCCGACGCCCCCCTTTCCCTCTCTCTCGGTTCTTTGGAGCAGCCAGGAAGGAGGAGGCCCGAGCCCCTCCCCCTTGGTCTCTCTGTCTCGCGCCAAGAAGGAGGAGGCGCAAACCCCCTCCCCCTTCCCCTCTCGGCCTCGCGCTAGGAAGGAGGAGGCGCAAACCCCCTCCCCCCCTTTCTCTCTCCGTCTCGCGCCAGGAAGGAGGAGGCCCGACCCCCTCCCCCTTCACCTCCCTGTCTCACCGCCAACAACAGTAGGAGGCCGACCCTCACTCCGGCCGGCAGCTCCTCTCCCGTGGCCGTCCGAGGTGAGATCCGGCTGGGAGCTCCTATCCCGTGGCCGTCCAAGGTGAGATCCGGCCGGGAGCTCCTCTCCCGTGGCCGTCCGAAGCAAGATCCGGCCGGGAGCTTCTCTCCCGCGGCCTCTTGGAGCACGATCGGCCGGGAGCTCCTCTCCCGTGGCCGAATTGGGGCTAGACTCGGCATGTGGAGGCCGGATCTATGCACGGAAAGCCGCTACGGCTCCTAGACGAGGAGCCTCTGGCAAAATACACGCTACAAGGGTAACGAATTTCAACTCGGGCAGGTGAAGCCCTCAATTCTCATATTTGCATAAAAGCCCCTCCCCACCAACGGGTGGGGGAAGGGATCTCTCCGACGGGTTGACGTGCGCGTCCCCGCTATTAACTGCATTAGCGCCCGGAAGTGTGAGTACGGGTTTAGGCATTCTGTGTGAAGCCCATCCGGGTGTGTAGACCGGATTGGTGATGTTGCTGTGTGAAGCCCATCCGGGTGTGTAGACCAGATTGGTGATGTTTCTGTGTGAAGCCCGTCCGGACGTGGGGGCCGGATTGGTGATGTTTTGGGGACCCCTGAGAGGACTCTGTGGAAGATATTTAGTATTTGCTCGTATTTGTAAAATGTCGCCGCCTCGGGAAAGGGGTGTGGGCAATGTAGCTCGGTTTGCTTCAATTGGCCGAGGCTCAGTTTGCTACCGCATGGCGAGACGTTGGCGTACAGGTGTCGCAGTACCAAGCAGGGGGTTGCGGGCTTAAGCCCAAAGTTGTGCCGCCCCGAGAAGGGCTTATTTATTTATATTTGCCGGCCTGCGTGCCGAAGTATGGAGCTTATGCTCTTGTAAATTAAAATGCCTGTGATGCCCTCTTTATGTAGCTTATATTTTTATCGTAGGCGAGTGGTGTTTTCACGAACCACTCGCCACGTGGGATCCCCGAGGTGAAATTACCGGGAAGACCTTAAGGGGCAATTAATTAACTCTTGGAACAGCGGAGTTACGCTGTCGGCAGTCCCATTTGGGCTGCGTATAGTCAGACTGTTTGTCGGGATTACGCTATCGGCGGCCCGGACGAGGAACGCTATAAATAGACCCAAGAGAGCACTTTTAGGAGGGGGATTTGGTTTGGGATTTCCCTTTAGATGTTTTGGTTGGCCAAGAGAGTCTCCCAATGGTGCTTTGTCTCAGCTTTGGCTTGGGAGGGGAAGCGCTCAACAATCTTCCGGGTTAGTGGAGGGACCTCCTCGCTGTGACTAAGGTCTTAGTCAATCTTCCTAGTTTCCGGTCTACCTTCTCTGAAGGATCAGTAAGGGCTAGCCGCCCCTCATCTCGGTGAGGGCCCCGAACTCCACAAGAGACCGAGAAATCGGTTTCAACAGCAGTTGCTATTCACAAATTTTGTGGATACAGAACCAGCTCCTAGACTATGGTTACAATCTAAATAATTCCAAAATCTTTTGTGATAACATCAGTGCAATATCAATAACACAAAATCCAGTACTCCACAGTAGAACTAAACATATTGAGATCAGACACCACTTTATCAGAGATAATGTGGAGAAGGGAAAATATGTTTAGACTTCATACCAACTGATTTGCAGAGAGCTGACATTTTCACCAAGCCTTTGGATGAAAAGAAACATCAATTCTTTATAAATCATCTTGGAATGATAAATGGGGAGTCAATCTAATTGGCAAAGTTTTCTACCCAACAAAATTTTTCAATATATTAAGGTTCAAAAAATTCGTCGAATGCGCTCGACGAACGTCTTCTTTTTCGTCGAACGAGGTCGACGAACTGGTCAAGATTTCTTTCTAAAGTTATAAAGAATTTTCATCAAACTCGATCGACGAAGTCTCGATTTCGTCGAACCCGATCAATGAAGTCTCTGACGTTCTATCTTCCTTATGAAAGAAGTTTTGAAAAGTTATTAGTCGAACGAGATCGACGAAATATTTCATTCGTCGAACGGGATCGATGAAAGACAGCTTTTTATTTCCCGCTAACACGTGTCTTCTCGTCGAATCCGTTCCGCGCAAACCCTCGTCTTCGCCGAACCCTAATATTTAATCTCTATTCGTCTAGATTTTGTCTTTTGTGCTCTCAAACTCTTCTTCTCCCTCCAGTTCCCTTTGCACTTGATCGTTTTTCTTTCTTTGCAGGAACAATGTCGATCACTGCTGGAGTCCTCGCCTCAATAAAGTTCGATACGGGATTCGATATTGATCTGGAATCGTTTGCCCAGTCAGGAGAAGGCTTCACAGACATTCTGAATCTCTTTGAAGACTCGAAGTTGTGCAAGTTTGTGACTTGCCGGCCCAAGATTCATATCAATGAGATAAAGGAATGAGCATTCACTTCTGAGATTTGAAATGGCACAGAAATTGCAGGAAAGGTTTCAGGGAATGAAGTTATTCTGAGTGCTGCTATTTTGTCTGAGATATTTGAATTTGAAAATGGAGATGATGATTTGGAACTCACTGGGGAAGAGTTCAATTTTATGATGGACAGGATGGGGTACTCTGGGAGTAACCCTAAACATCTTCTGAAACGTGATTTTGCAATGGAATACACCTTCCTGGCAGATGTTGTGGGAAAGGTTCTGATGGGGAAGAGCTCAGCACATGACTACACAAACAGGCAGCAATTTCTAGTCATGAGTGCTTTGATTGAGAAGAGGCACATCAACTGGGGTCTGACTTTGTTTGATTCCATCAAAAAGAAAGTGACCTCAAGGAATGTAGGCTATGGAAGGATTCTGGGAATCTTCCTTCAAGACAAGTGTCCAGCCCTCTCAGTTTCTACTGTTGTTTGCATTAATGCCTCACAGAAACTGACTCCCCTTCTTTTCAAGAAGTTGGATAGGGCATTCCAAAAGAAATCAGCTCTAGTGGCTCTAACAGTTCAAGCTTCTGAGGACACCAGGGTTGTAATAGCCACTCCCCCACCCTAGATTCCTCCTCCTCTCTCACAGACTCTTCAACATTCTGAAGAGCCTGCCTCCTCTTCTCTTCCTCCTCCACCTCCAAAAAACCTCTCCACTCTATCTCCACCTTCACCTCCTCAAAATTCTCCTCCTCCTCCACAAGACACTTCCATTCCAGACTTTTCTCAGGATGAAATCCCATCAGATTTCACTCCTCCTCCTCCTCCATCCACTTCTTGTGCTCATACCACATCTTCCATCCCTTCTTCTTCTTCTAACCCAACTCCAGATGTACTGGTTGTGGATGCCTCACAGATAGCCACCCAGGTGTTTGGTCACATAGCTTCTAAATTACAGGAGCTTATTGATCAAAGTCTGTCCCCAGTGCATTCTAAGCTTGATCTTATTCTCTCTCAACTTGCTTCTCTCTCCTCTTCCTCTTTACCTTCATTTGGGGGCCCAGACTCTAGTTTCCCAGAGTCTAGGCAGGGGGAGATGTTCCAGTATGAAGCTCCAGAGGCAGAAGTTCCTGAAGAGCAAGGGTCAAACCTAGCTGATGTCGGCACAGTCTTGGTCTCCCTGGCTCAAAGCACAGAAGGTGCTCCTCCTCCTCCTCCAGAAGTTCCTCCCAGCAGCTCTTTAAAATCCACCCCTCTAGTGGATTAGATTCTGCAGCTTACCATTCAGTCCCTCTGCTCAGACCCATCTTCCAAAGAATCAGCTGAAGACCTCTCCAAGGCCATTGTCTGCTATTCCCCAGACTTGGAAGCCAGGCATGGAGATTTGCTAGTGTCTCCAGTTCCAGAGCCAGTTATCTCTAAGGCAGATCAGGAACCTGCTGTTCCTGAATAGGCAGTTCTTGATGAACAGATGCTTGATGCCTCTGCCTCTGCCCCCCCCCCCCCCCCCCTCTTTTTCTGAGCCTGCTGCTGCTGTCAAGAATGTTGATGATGATTTAGAGAAAAGAAGGATTGAAGCATACATGGAAATTGATGAAATGTATGAGAATGTGCCTTCATCTTCAAATTCTGATGATGATGATGACAGTGATGATAGTGATGCCAAAGTCAAATCCAAGAAAAGAAAAGCTCCATGCAAGAAGCTGCCAGCCCCTTCCAAAAAGCCTGATAAAAATGACATTCCCTATTATGTGCAGAAAAATCTCAAGCCTCATGAAATAACTCAACCTTGGATGCAATTCTCCAAGAATGAGTTGAAGAGAAGGAAGTTTGAAAGAAGATACCAGAAGGATCACCCTGCTGTGTTCAAGAAACCCCCACCTCCTCCACCTCCTCCAGGTGCAGGTTCTGCAGGGGGGCTTTCTTCCACATCCAGGACATCTCAGTCTGCTGGCTCCAAGCCATCTGGTCAATCCTCTTCATACAGGGAAGGAAGATCTTCAGGCTATCAGGTTTATGGAAGAAGGCATAGCCAATTATCTGAACAAGAAATCAAAGATAAGGAAGCTGAAGATAAAGCTAAAGAAGATAGATTGTACAATATGGCATGGTTTAGAGAGCATGTTGCTCTATCTCAGATGAAAGATGCCAGAGAAAAAGGTATGGATACCTCTCATATTTCTACCATGTCTCCCTATAGAGAACAGGAATTTCAACAGTACCAGGTGAAGAATATGTTCAACACTTCTGCCTACATGAGTCTCCACCCAGAGGCTGTTCTGCCAACTGTTTCCAAGAAAGTAACACTGGGTGATGAAGACTGCAAGCTAAGCAGAAGGCAATCTGAAGATACTAGCAGGAAAATAATCTTCAAGAAGCCATCTTCAGAGGACAGGAATCCTTAAAATTCTCTCTCTGGTTAATTGACTCTTAATTATTCTGCGATGATATCTGCTTGTGACAATTGATTTATATCTGCTGAATTTCCTTTCTGTCAGATATTTTTCCTATAATTCGGTTATGCATATTTGTTTAGTTGATAAATGATGTACATAGGATCCTAACCCAAATAGGGGGAGATTGTTGGAACATAGTTCAACCCTATTACTGATTTGGGCTAGGATGTCTATTTCTAGGTATAGGATTTGTTTTGACCCATCTTGTATAGTATAAGGGTCATAGGCTAAGTCTAGAAGAGATTTGAAGATTAGCTAAGTCAAGGTGTTCGACGAACGTCGAACACGTTCGACGAATTCAAGAATCCGTTCGACGAACTTGGTTCGACGAACTTCAAAGTTTTGTTCGACGAAAGTTTCTTCTTGTTCGACAAACTTCCCAGTTTAAGATCGACAAACATTCCCTCAGGTCGACGAACTTCTTCAGAGTTTCTATATTCAGTGACCTCTTCTATTCAGAGTATTATTTTGGAGTTATCCTCAGGATTTCTTATGAAGGCTGGCAGTTGTTCTTATTATTATATCAGTCAGTTATTGCAGTATTTTCTATCAAAGATTTTATGGCCGTTGCTGCATTAATTAAGGGCTGCGTGCAGATTATTTTATAAGGCAGATTGCAAGTTTCAAGGAATTTAATATATTGGTATTCCTTTTTCTGTCAGAGGCAAATCTTTCCTTTTTGTCTCATTCCTTTCCAGCCCTGTTTGAAATTTAAAAGAGGATCAACTCTCTCCCGTCCAGAGATTATCATTGCTATTATTCTAGAGAGAGACACAGATACAGAGAATAATCTTTTGCTGCTCCGTTTTCATTCCTCTCAAGAACTCTCTCTGATTTTCTCTGAAGTCTTCATCTTCTCCAGACACCTACTCTTAATCTCTAGGAATCATCTGCATCAATTCCTTCTAGAGAACTTTTTGCTGGAGGTACTCTGAAGATCAAGAAGACCTACACCCTGAGCAGATTTTCTCTCCTGTTTTTCTTACTCTTATTCACAGGGGGAGATCTGACAATCATTCAACAATCCACTAGTCATCTCTGTTGTTAGAGAAAAGAGAATACACCATCATCTTTATTTTACTTTTATTTTATAACTGTGTACAGGGTTGTAACTCCCTTCAAAAGTTGATTTTTGGTTTTGAGCACCTGATCAAAAGCTCTGTGGTGGTTTTGAGCACCTGATCAAAAGCTCTATGGTGAAGGCTCACCTGATCAAAAAGCCTTAGTGGATTTCCTACCAGGGTGGTTGAAGAGTAGATGTACTCAGGTTGATTGGGTAACTACTATAGATCCTTCTGTCTTCTATGTTTGCCTTTATTATTTGTGTTGTGTTGTGTGTGCTGTGTTTTAGTTTATGTTTATATCTGTGCTGCACTCACTTACACATATACTTAAATAACTCAAATTGTTTTCTACAGATTTCTTTAAGCTAAGTAAAATTATTTTAAAATACTTTATTCACCCCCCCCCCCCCCTCTAGAGTAATCTTGATCTATCCCCACTTTCAGAGGTCGCCCCCTTTGGGCGACCACGCACCTCAGAGGTCGCCCCCATGGGCGACCTCGGGGAGGTCGCCCCCCTTTGGGCGGCCTCGTCCCTCGGAGGTCGCGCCCTTGGGCGACCTCGGGGAAGTCGCCCCCCTTTGGGCGGCCTCGCCCCTCGGAGGTCACCCCCTTGGGCGACCTCGGGGAGGTCGCCCCCCTTTGGGCGGCTTCGCCACTCGGAGGTCGCCCCCATTGGGCGGCCTCGCCCCTCGGAGGTCGCCTCCCTTGGGCAACCTCGGGGAGGTCGCCCCCTCTTGGGTGACCCCCCCCCCCCCCCCCCTTGGAGGTCACCCCTTGGGCGACCTCGGGGAGGTCGCCCCCACTTGGGCGACCTCGCCCCTTGGAGGTCGCCCCCTTGGGCGACCTCGGGGAGGTCGCCCCCTCTTGGGCGACCTCGCCCCTTGGAGTTCGCCCCCTTGGGAGACCTCGGGGAGGTCTCCCCCTCTTTGGCGACCTCGTCCCTTGGAGGTCGCCCCCTTGGGCGACCTCGCCCCTTGGAGGTCGCCGCCTTGGGCGACCTCGGGGAGTTCGCCCCCTTTGGGCGGCCTCGCCCCTTAGAGGTCACCCCCTTGGGCGACCTCGGGGAGGTCGCCCCCTCTTGGGCGGCCTCGCCCCTTGGAGGTCTGAGTCCCGTGCTGACTCATTTGTATGTGATCACTTTTCAGGTGATTTCCTTCCCTGACGATCTCAGCAGGTCCAGACGATCTCAGCAGGTTCAGACGATCTTGGCGATCTCAGCGGTCTCAGCAGGTCCAGACGTTCTCAGCAGGTCCAGACAATCTCAACGATCTCAGCGGTCTCAGCAGTGGTCCCAGACGATCTCAGCAGGTCCAGACGATCTCAGCGGTCTCAGCTGCGGTCTAAGGCGATCTCAGCAGTTTCGGGCATCCCGTTACCTTTCAGATCTGCCCGTTAGGGCAGGCCCTGCGTCTACAAATAGAGGGGTAGGGGTACCAGTTGGGTGATCTTGGAAGAGTTCCCAGCTCTAGTCGGGGACTTGAGCGGTCTCAGTTTTTGGAGACCGCGGAGACCCTCCCGTCTCCCTTCCGGAGACCTCTCCGCCTCTTTTTCAGAAGCCTTCTTTTTCATACTTCCTATTGTAACCTCAGCTGTAACACAACTTTTATATCAATAAAATTCCCTTTCTTTCAGCATAAAGTAACCGCCCACCCAACAGTTGTTGGATCTTGTGGCGCCCTTAGAGGGGGTGAATAAGGGCGTTTTTAATTTAAGATTTTTACTTAAGAACTTGTAAAACAAATTTTGCTTTTCTAAAAATCACATATAAAAATTTTCAAACTATGAAAATTTTAAATTAATTCAAACACAAATTTCTAAGTTAAAGATTAATCAACCAAATTTGCAATTAAAGAAAAAGTCATAATTTTTAATCATGAAATTCACATACAATAAAAATGATCTTAACAATGCTTAAGATCAAGGCACAAATATGATAATAAACTTTCAACAATTTGAGTTTACCAATCCTTCTCCCAAGGATCAGAAGGCTATCACTTGTCTCTCCTTAGACCAAGCCCAAGCCTATCCTCTAGATCTTCCTAAGATCTAGACGTAGCACACAAGGCCACGATTTCCTACCAAGCCACGCAAGGACTTGGACGCTCCGCACAAGGAAGTGAATTTCCCCTAAGCCACGCAAGGACTTAGACGTCACGCACAAGGAGATGAGTTCCCTACCAATACAAAGTGAAATGTATATAAATGAAAATACAAAATCAAATGAAGTACTCCCTAGAAATTCAGATCTCTAAAAGGAAGGTTGAAGCCTCGAGATGATCGTTGATGTAGAAGCGCGTCCGATCTCGCCTTCAATCTCAAACCTTCTAAGCACAAATGGGAGTTGATGAGGTTCTGGAGCTCTCTGGTTCGTATGCACTCAGGAAAGGACTTAGAATCTTCAAAGCTTGGAATGCACGAACAAAACGAACCAATTTATAGTTTTTCACTGTCGCCTGGGCGACATCGCTGTCGGATTCCGACAGCGCCAAACTACCGCTCGTCGTGCTGTCGTGCGGGCTGTTGCTGTAACTTCTGTCCTGTCGCCTGGGCGACATTGCTGTCGGAATTCCATCAGCGCCAAACTACCGGTCGCCGTGCTGTCGTGCGGGTTGTTGTTGTAACTTCTGTCCTGTCGCCTGGGCAACAGTAGATGTCGTAAAATTCCGACATCGAAATTCTCCATACAGTTAAATTGAGCTCCAATCAGAATTTTGAACATCTCATACCTGTTACCTGCACACCATCAATAAAAATAGAATCAAATTCAAATAGGATTTTGTTATTATCAAACCGGAAGAGTGCGAAACGAATGCTCCAACAATCTCCCCCTTTTGATAATAACAAATCCGTATAAAAAGAAATCATGTCTATTTAGGTTGTTGTTTTTAACATATGGTGTGTGTGCACAAAAAAACATGATATATTCCTCTTAAATGTAAGCTCCCCCTAGATGAATGCTCCCCCTAAATGAATGTTCCCCCTAAATGTGATAGTAAAGTGAAATGATGTATTGTTTAGGTGGAAGATTTAGGTGGAATTGTTCTTATTGTTCTTTGATTTCTTGAATATACTTGTAATTCTCCACCTTTTGGTATTAGCAAAGGTTAAATTGAAATGAATGGGTAGTTCTTAAGGGAAGAGATAGGATGTAGAAATGAAGAGTAGGCGGAAGCACTTGTGTTGAAAAGGATTGAAAGTCTTGAAATAATAGTAATATGTCATAGTATTGAATAAACTCATGAAGAGATGGTATGGCCATATGAAGTAGTAGAATAAAAAAAATAACTTAAACATGATTAATGTCATTTTAAAGTATCATAGAAAGACACAATTTGTGTATAGAAATTTGGAATCTTTTCGGTCCAATTCTCATGAGATGAAGGTTTATATAACATAATGATGTGTACAAGTGTCGTTTGATCAAACATATGAAATTATTTAATTTACATGATCATTGGAATAGAAAACATAATATAAGCATATAAAAACAACTTTGACCTTGAAGATATAGCACAATAAGAATGGAATACCATTTTTTGTTTTGCACAAGACACTTTACAATTCTTTCCAAGGTGCTCAACCTCACAATGCTTATTAAGACTTATCAGGAGGGTAAGTAGTGCTTGGTGGAGTATCTTTGTCCTCAATTTAAACTTTTTGTTGATCACATATTTTGTGATATCTTAACTTTGTAGTTTGTGATACCATATAGTTTTATTTATAATTGACCAAGGATCTCCGAATTCACTTGAATCGCAAAAGATGGTGTATATTTGGTTGTGCTAACAAATCAAACTTGAAAGTAGTATTTATGAAATGCTATTGTATTATGTTAAAGCAAACATGATTCATGTATATATTAAATAGAAAGACATATGTATGGATCAAAAGAAGTGAGCGTGATAGCTCATTATTATATATAAACAGTTTCTCATACTTAGAGGCATGCGAAAACAATTTCCAATAGTCTAAGCCACTTAGCAGGAGTGTCAATACTATGATAGAGTGGAAATGAAATCATATAATCATGTAAATAGTCATTTTTAAAAAAATAAAAAACACATGGTTTGGCATCAATTCATGAGTTGTGGCATTAATAATGACATATAACTAGTGTAGAGTATCAGAGAGACCAAAATTGAAGATTAATCAAATTTGGGAGCTGTCGGAATTTTCCAGAAAGTAGCGGGGTTGGATATGATGATTCTGAGTAGTTTCCAGCAGGTTGCTGCTTCTGACTGATGTCAGAATTTTCTGACACTCACTGTCGCCTGGGCGACAGTGAACTTACCCAGATTTCATATTCTGTTTACTGAACTTAATCTTATGTTTATTTCTACTATTTTTCTGGAACAATTTGTATGAATGATTAATGATGTGAGAATTTGTGTTAAGTCATTCAAATTCTATGTTTTGATTTAAAATGATGTTTTTCCATTGTTCTTTATCTTATTAAACTTGATTTGTCATATTCGATATGCTTCGTTTGAAATATCTAGGATTCCTAATTCAAGCCTTAGCATTGAAAACCGGGAATCCGGCAAGGGTTTTGTGAATATATCGGCTAGTTGATTATCCGTTCCTATGAAGGAAATCTTAATCTGATTATTTTTAATGTGGTCTCCTATAAAATGATGCCTAACGTCAATATGTTTAGACCTAGAGTGATGAACCGGGTTATAAGTTAAATCAATTGCACTTTTGTTATCGCACCATAGCTCTATAGTTTGTTGTTTAATGTTAAAGTCTTCTAAAGTTTATTTCATCCAAAGAGCTTGTGCACAACAACTACCAAGTGCGATTTATTCGGCCTCGGTGGTTGAGAGGGCAACAGAATTCTGTTTCCTACTCGACCATGAAATGAGTGAAGGGCCTAAAAAGTGACAAGTGCCACTAGTGCTTTTCCTATCTAGTGAACAACCGGCATAATCAGAATCAGAATAGCTAAAAAGAGTAAAATCATCGCTATGAGGATACCACAAACCAAGTTTAGATGTGCCAATTAAATATCTAAAAATTCTTTTTACCGCTTTTAAATGTGATTCTTTGGGATCGGCTTGAAATCTAGCACATAAACAAACTGAAAACATAATATCTGGTCTAGAAGCGGTTAAGTATAAAAGTGAACCTATCATGCCTCTATATAAAGTTTTATCTATGGATATTCCACTTTCATCTTTTCCTAATTTTAAAGAGACACTCATAGGAGTACTAGCTTGTTTAAGATTTTCAAATCCAAATCTTTTCAAAACATCATGTATATATTTTGATTGGTTTATAAAAATTCCATCATGTTTTTGTTGAAATTTTGAAGTGGTGTGGAGGAGACCGGGCGGTCTGGTTTGGGAGACCGCAGAGATCGCACAGCTTGTGTATGATTATCTGTCGGTCTGTCTCTGCCAGTTTGTTCTTGTTCGTTGTGGTCTGTTCTCGTGTTGTTCTGTTTGGTTGGCCTGTCTTCTTTGTTGGGAGACCGGGCAGTTTGTGCTGATGTAACCGTCTGTCCGGGCGACCTATTCTGGCGATCTGGCGACTTGTTCTAAGTCGGCCAGATGGTTCCTGGTTTGCTCCTGGTGGTCTAAGGAAGGAGTATCTTTGTGACCACGCAGCTTGTGCGCAGTCTCGTGTTCGCGCGATCTGTGTGCGATCTTGTCTGCTGATCTGCGTCTTGGTCGGGTGATCGTCCAAGAGGTCTGATCGCGCGGTCTGCCTTATGAGACCGCTCGCGATCTGACGGGTGGTGATTGTATCTCTCCTGTGCATTGAAGAAATCCGTCTACCCGCCTATAAATAGAGGTGCAGGGCCCGTCATTCCTAACGAGAACTGTAAGAACTGAGCCTGGGTTAATTCCTGTGGTCTCACTTTGAGGTCGGGCGGTCTCGGAAGCGAGCTGACTATTTGTTGTGTTCGCAGGTTTGCGATCAGCAGGTTGCGGTCTTCTTCCTTGGTGATTCCCAGCGGCTTGAATAAACAGTTCGGCAGCGGTCTGTCTGCGAACTGGTTTATGTTCATTCTTGTGCTGTTCGCAGCGAGCTCAGTGATCAGGCGACCTTCAGCGGTTAGGCGATCTGAGTTGCGGTCTGGCGACAGCTTCAGTTCTTCGTTCCAATAAAGCTCCAGTTCGTGCGGTCTGAGGTGCGGCCTTGCAGTGCTGGCAGTCTGTCCGGTTTCTGTTCGCGCGATCTCAGGTCAAGCCGAGCAACTTCTGGAGTCAAGCGGTCTGTGCCGTCTCAGCTTGTCTAGCCGCCAGCTTTGTCTTTTTGGTGTGTTTTGTTCTTCTCGCCTCCGTGATTCTTATGAATCATGTCTCGCCATGTATACCTCGCACTGTAATTGAAGATTGTGTTTCAATAAAGTTTCTTGTGTTTCTGTGTGGCTTTGTGGTTGTTTGGCTATAACTCAGTTGATACAACTCCTGCTTACTCCTAAACGGTCCAATTTCAAAAAATTTAACATGGTATCAAAGCGAGGTTCTTGGAGTGGATAAGCAGTGATCAACTTGAGTTGCCATCATCTTTGTGAAGAAGAGACCACTTAGATTGCCATGGAAGGCGGATTCACAAGAGGGCTTGGTATTGAACTCCTTACATCGACTAACTATAAGAAATGGAGGTCATGTATGGAAAGCTATTTACTTGGCGAGGATCTTTGGGAGATAGTTGGAGGAGAAGACACACAAGAGGTGTTTCTAGCAGGAGATAATATGGCCGAGGTGAGACTTTGGAGGGGGACGAATGCTAAGGCAGAGTTCACTCTCAAGAGGGCTATCTCACCGGAGCTGTTTGATCACATCATCGGATGTAAATCTGCTGCTGAGATTTGGACATCTTTGGACAGGCTGTTCAATAAGAAGAATGTAGCTCGGCTACAGTTTCTTGAAAATGAGTTGGCGAAGGCCTCTCAAGGCGATTTTTCTATTTCTACCTTCTTTCTCAAGATGAAGAACCTCACAGCAGAGATTTCTGCATTGGACCCAGATGAGCCCATCTCGGAGGCAAAACTGAAGAGGTATATCATCCGCAGGTTGCGGAAGGAGTATCTTGCCTTTGTGACTTCAGTTTAAGGTTGGGAAAATCAACCATCTCTGTTGGAGCTGGAGAACTTACTTGCTTCGCAAGAAAGTTTGGCAAGACAGATGGCAGGGACTTCTATCTCTGGGGGAGATAGTGATGTGATGTTCTCTGGGAAGAAGAAGAAGAAGTGGGAGAAGAAGAAGCCGGGTTATGATGGACCCTCAACTTCAGGTCAGCAGGATAGGGGTTATGCTCCTAAGTCTGATGGGAAGAAGAAGGGAGATGGACCAAGGTGCTTCAGGTGTAATAAGATCGGCCACTTCAAGAAAGATTGTCGGGTTAATCTTCAGTCGGGACATGTAGCAGAGAAGGAGAAGCCAAAGTATGATGAAGCTGGATGGGGAGAAGCCTTTGCGGCTAATATGACGGTGATGCTCGTTAAGGCCTTGGCTACCATCAACTTCGAAGAGGATTGGATTGTTGATTCAGGGTGTGGACATCATCTCACCGGGGATGAATCAAAGTTCTCTTCTTTGGCGCCCTACTCAGGTAACGATGTTATCATTACGGCTGATAATTCTGTTCATGCTGTCGAACAAGAAGGTGTTGTCTCCCTGAGCAGTGATAAGGGTCCACTCACCTTGAGGAGTGTTTATCACGTGCCTGGTATGAAGAAAAACCTCTTCTCTGTGACCAATGCGGTCGATGCCGGTTATCACGTTCTGTTTGGCCCAACAGAAGTGAAGTTTCTTAAAACTCAATCGGAGATAAGGGGAGATGTTATCCATATTGGAAAGAGGGTGAAGGACTTGTTCGTGTTATCGACAAGTACTTATGTTGATAAGATGAAAACCAATAATAGTGCGGCTATCTGGCATGAAAGGTTGGGGCATGTTGGCATGGACAAATTGAAGGCTATGGCGGTAAGGGGTCTTATCAAGGGCTTGCCTAGATTGTCCTCTTATGGAGACGGTCATGTTTGTGCTGGATGTCAGTTTGGTAAGTCTCATCGACTTCCATTTGATAAGTCGCAAACAAGATGCAAAGCGCCGTTGGAGTGCATCCACGGTGATTTGATGGGACCGACAGCCACCCCAAGCCTTGGAGGCAATAGGTATATGTTGGTGTTGATTGACGATTACACCAGATATGTCTGGGTGTATTTTTTGAAAGAAAAATCGGAAGCCTTTGTGATGTTTGTGGAATTCAAGGAGCTGGTGGAAGGTCGGTTAGGCCTGCGGGTGAAGAAATTGAGAACTGACAATGGTGGGGAGTTCACCTCTGGTGAGTTCTCAAGTTTTTGCAGGAAATACGGCGTTCGGAGAGAGCTCACTTGTGCCCATACTCCACAGCAGAATGGCATTGCAGAGAGGAAGATCCGTCATCTGACGGAAACCTGCAAATGATGGCTTCATGCCAAGAGTATCCCAAAGTCCTTTTGGGCGGAGGGAATGTCTTGTGCGGCTTACATCATCAACAGAATGCTTCTAAGTCCTATCAACATGAAGACCCCTCACGAACTGATGTTCAAGGAGAAACCGAGTGTTGCTCACCTTCGGGTGTTCGGGTCAACCTGCTATGTGCATATTCCTGATGCTCTTCGGACAAATCTAGATGCGAAAGCAAGGAAGCTAGTCTTTGTTGGGTATGATGAGCGGAAGAAAGGATGGAGATGCATGGATCCTGAGACACGGAGATTAGTGGTTTCTCGGGATGTGGTGTTCGATGAAGTGACTTCCTACAAGGGGAGTTCAGGAGTTGAACTACCGGAGGGCAGGGTTGATGAAGCAGGGAAAGCTGCAGGAAGTCTTCAAGTGGAGTTGCATGTTTCACCAGGAGCTCCAGCTGTGTCAAGCTCTGAGATGGAGGCTTCAGGTTCTGGAAGCAGGGGGAGCGATGCTCCAAATTCGTCTAGAAGAGGAGCTTGCACAGAAGAAGCAGCTGAGGAGGTGGTTAGTCAGGTGCAACCTCTTAGGAGGTCGAAGAGGACTATCAAGCCACCAGATCGATACACAGGTGGAAACATGGTGAGCTTCGTCTCATGTTTCTTCGCTGGTCCCTTGGATGAGAGGGAGCCGTCGAGCTTTGAGAAAGCCAAAGGCGTGAAGCAGTGGGATATTGCTATGCAAGAAGAGATGGATGCTCTCAAGAAGAATGAAACTTGGTCTCTAGTGCCCAGGGCTAAGGGCATTACCCCTGTAACATGCAAATGGGTTTACAAGCTCAAGAAGAAAGCTGACGGCACGATCGAGCGATACAAGGCTCGCCTTGTAGCTCGCTAGTTCACACAACAGTATGGTTAAGATTATGATGATACGTTTAGTCCAGTGGCAAAGATGACTTCGGTCCGATTTGCTATTGCTTTGGCGGCATCTTGTGGATGGGAGATTTGGCAGCTCGATGTTAAGAATGCTTTCTTATACGAAGAGATTGACAAGGATATCTTCATGATTCAGCCGCCGGGTTTCATTTCGGAGGATCATCCGGACTACGTCTTCAAATTGAAGAAGGCCCTATATGGTTTGAAGCAAGCGCCTCCGGCGTGGTATGGGGAGATCGCAGAGTATCTTCTATTATGCGGGTTCTTTGCTTCAGATTCTGATTCTAGTTTGTTCGTCAAGAAGGAGGGGGCGCTTCGGGTTGTTGTGCTTCTGTATGTGGATGACATGATCATCACCGGGAACTCGAAGGAAGCAGTAGCAAGGCTGAGAGTTGAGCTTGCTATCAGGTTCGCGATGAAGGATCTGGGGGAGCTTCACCATTTCCTTGGACTCGAGGTTCAGAGGCGGGAGAGCGGAGTGCTCGTTTCTCAGGCCGGTTATGCGGGGCGGATCGTTCAACGATTTGGCATGGAGGAAGGGAAGAGCAGCTTTATACCTCTGGAACAACATCATAAACTTCAGAAGGATGAGGGAAGAGTTCTATCTGATCCGTTGGTGTTCCGAGCTCTGGTTGGGAGCTTAATTTACTTGACCATCACGGGGCCTGATATTGCTTACGCAGTTGGCAAAGTAAGTCGGTACATGGCGGAGCCACGGAATCCTCATCTTCTAGCGGCAAAAGGGATTCTGAAATATGTGAAGTCGACCTCTGATTTCGGTCTCCTATATAGGAGAGGTTCAAGCTTGGAGTTGTATGGATACATGGATGCTGACTACGGGGGAGACGTGGATGATCGGAGATCAACGTCTGGTTATGTCTTTATGACGGGCCCCACAGCTATCTCTTGGTGCAGCAAAAAGCAGGACTCGGTGTCCGTATCTACCACAGAAGCGGAATATAAGGCTTCGGCCTTGGCAGCTCAGGAAGCCATTTGGCTCAGGAGGTTGGTGGAGCACGTTCATGAGGAGGTTCGAGGTCCCACTATGCTACGCGGGGACAATGAGAGTGCTCTCAAGCTAGTTAACAATTCAGTCTGTCACGCGAGGACCAAGCATATAGAGATTGAGCATCATTTCATTCGTGAAAAGGTGTTGGGAGGATCTCTTATGGTCGAGCATGTTCGGAGTGCGGATAATGTCGCAGACATCTTCACAAAGCCGCTGACGAAGGGACCGTTTACACGGTTGCGGAGTTTACTCAGGCTGGTCTCCACTTCCCACTTCAAGGGGGAGTGTTAAAATTTTGAAGTGGTGTGGAGGAGACCGGGCGGTCTGGTTTGGGAGACCGCGGAGACCGCGCGGCTTGTATATGATTATCTGCCGGTCTGTCTCTGCCGGTTTGTTCTTGTTCGCTGCGGTCTGTTCCCGTGTTGTTCTGTTTGGTTGGCCTGTCTTCTTTGTTGGGAGACCGGGCGGTTTGTGCTGATGTAACTGTCTGTTCGGGCGACCTGTTCTGGCGATCTGGCGACTTGTTCTAAGTCGGCCAGATGGTTCCAGGTTTTCTCCTGGTGGTCTAAGGAAGGAGTATCTTTGTGACCGCGTGGCTTGTGCGCAGTCTCGTGTTCGCGCGATCTGTGTGCGATCTTGTCTGCTGATCTGCGTCTTGGTCGGGTGATCGTCCAAGAGGTCTGATCGCGCGGTCTGCCTTATGAGACCGCTCGCGATCTGACGGGTGGTGATTGTATCTCTCCTGTGCATTGAAGAAATCCGTCTACCCGCCTATAAATAGAGGTGCAGGGCCCGTCATTCCTAACGAGAACTGTAAGAACTGAGCCTGGGTTAATTCGTGCGGTCTCACTTTGAGGTCGGGCGGTCTCGGAAGTGAGCTGACTATTTGTTGTGTTCGCAGGTTTGCGATCAGCAGGTTGCGGTCTTCTTCCTTGGTGATTCCCAGCGGCTTGAATAAACAGTTCGGCAGCGGTCTGTCTGCGAACTGGTTTATGTTCTTTCTTGTGCTGTTCGCAGCGAGCTCAGCGATCAGGCGACCATCAGCGGTTAGGCGATCTGAGTTGCGGTCTGGCGACAGCTTCAGTTCTTCGTTCCAATAAAGCTCCAGTTCATGTGGTCTGAGGTGCGGCCTTGCAGTGCTGGCAGTCTGTCCGGTTTCTGTTCACGCGATCTCAGGTCAAGCCGAGCGACTTCTGGAGTCAAGCGGTCTGTGCCGTCTCAGCTTGTCTAGCCGCCAGCTTTGTCTTTTTGGTGTGTTTTGTTCTTCTCTCCTCCGTGATTCTTATGAATCATGTCTCGCCGTGTATACCTCGCACTGTAATTGAAGATTGTGTTTCAATAAAGTTTCTTGTGTTTCTGTGTGGCTTTGTGGTTGTTTGGCTATAACTCAGTTGATACAACTCCTGCTTACTCCTAAACGGTCCAATTTCAAAAAATTTAACAGTTTTTGAATAATTTGAAATCCTAAGAAATATTTTAGTTCTCCTACCATGCTCATCTCAAATTCACTTTCCATCATTTTAATAAAATAATTACATAACTCTTCATTAGTGGCTCCAAAAATAATATCATCAACATAAATTTGTAAAACAATTAAATCATCATCAACTTGCTTAATAAAGAGTGTACAATCAACACCACCCATTTTAAAACCATTTTGTAATAAATATAAGGTCAATCTATCATACCATGCTCGTGGTGCTTGTTTTAAACCATACAAAGCTTTTAGCAATCTATATATGCGATTAGGAACTTTTTCATTTATAAAGCCTGGGGGTTGTTCAACATAAACTTCTTCTTTAATCAACCCGTTTAAAATGCAATTTTAATATCCATTTGCAATAATTTAAATCTTTTATGACTAGCAAATGCAACAAAATTTCTAACTGCTTCCAATCGTGCAACGGGTGCAAAAGTTTCATCAAAATCTACCCCTTCAATTTGATTGTATCCTTTCGCTACAAGCCTAGCTTTGTTTCTAGTGATCCTAGAGTCAGTATCTAATTTATTTTTAAAAACCCATTTGACTCCTATCACAGGATGATCACTAGGTCTATCTACAAGAATCCAAACTTTATTTCTTTCAAATTGGATAAGTTCTTCATTCATAGCTAAAAACCAAGATTCATCATTTAAAGCGGTGGCAACATCTTTTGGTTCTATATTTGAGACAAAACATAAATTTGAAAAACTTTCATGTAAACTAGAACGTGTACGTACCCCACTTAATGGTTCTCCAATAACAAATTCTTGCGGATGATCTTTTGAGAACCTTAGCTCGGTTGGAGGTACATATCCTTGTTCTTCTTCTTCTTCACCATCTTTTTCGTCTTCTTTCTCTACATTTTCTTCATCATCATCATCATTTTTCCTCAGATTTTGTTCCACATCTTCTTCATTCTTCTCATTACCTGCAACTTTAGTATTTTCTACACAAGAAATGTTTTCATCAAATTTTACATGAATAGTTTCTTCAACCACTTTAGTACGTTTATTATAAACTATTTAGGCCTTGCTAGTTGAAGAATAACCAATGAAAATTCCTTCATCACATTTTTCATCAAATTTACCTAAGTTATCTTTTGTATTCAAAATAAAGCATTTAAACCAAAAACTTTAAAGTAAGATACATTTGGTTTTCTTTGAAAATAAATTTCATAAGGAGTTAATTGTAATGTATGACGAATCATGACAGGATTAATAATATAGCATGCAGTACTAACCGCTTCGGCCCAAAAATATTTTGGCAATTTAAATTCACAAAGCATAGTACGTCCTAATTCTTGAAGTGTTCTATTTTTCCTCTCCACTACACCATTTTGCTATGGTGTGCGAGGAGCGGAAAAATTGTGTTTTATCCCAAATTCATTAAAATATGAAATAAATTTTTCATTATCAAACTCTCCTCCATGATCTGATCTAATGCATTTTACTTTTAAATCAAGCTCATTTTGAATACGTGAAATCAGTTTTACAAATTCATCAAAAGCATCAGATTTTGAATTTAAAAACGATGTCCAACAAAATCTAGAATAATCATCAATAATAACAAACGTATATTTTCTACCTCCTAGACTTTGTGTAGTAATTGGACCAAACAAGTCCATATGTAATAATTGTAAAGGTCTAGTAGTAGAAATAACATTTTTGCTTTTAAAAGATGATTTTGTAAACTTTCCTTTTTGGCATGGTGAACATAATGAAGAAAGCTTTCCATTCAAATTTGGTAAACCTTTTATTATTTTATTTTTAGAAAGCTTTACTATGCATTTAGCACTAGAATGTCCTAGTCTCCTATGTCATAATTCAAGTTCATCATTCTTTGAAATAAAACATTTAAGTGTAGAATGAGATAAATCATGAAAAGTTATTGTATATACATTGTTTATTCTTGGTGCAGTAAGTACAATTTCATTTGTTTTGGAATCAATAATTTTGCAAAGGTTTGAGCTAGAGTCAAATAAAACATTTAGATTTTTATCACATAGTTGACTAATAGAAATTAAATTATGTTTGAAACCTTTAACATATACAACATTTGAAATTTTAAATTCTTTGTTACCAACTACTCCAATGCCTTTGACTTTACCCTTGCCATTATCTCCAAATGTCACTGTTCCACCTTTCTTCATCTCCAGGCTAAGGAACTTTGATTTATCGCCTGTCATGTGTTTTGAACATCCAGAGTCCAAATACCACACGTCTTCCTTGTTCCTAGCCTGTACGGACATCTAAAAAGATGATGAGAGTAAAGATATGGTTACCCAAGTGGTCCCTCCCATGGTATAGGTGGACGCCTTAGGTACCCAGATTCGTTTGACACTAACTTTTCCTTTCTTCCAGCATGAGTCCGAGATGTGACCAAATCGATGACATTTGGCACATGCAATGAATAGTGAGGAACCATTCTTTAATGGTTTCTCTGGACTCTTGCTGGAGGAAACATCTTTATGTGTGGACTTAGAAAAAATTTTATTTTGAAAAAAGGTTTTCTGAACCTGGAGTTGTCGATGGTTCCGACATCAGCTGTCGGAAATTTTTGACAGCTTCCAGAGCTTCCAGAAACGTATCCTAGCCCAAATTTTGCTGACCCATGGCATTGGTTGCCTAAAATCATATCCAGAGATTTTTTCCCAACACCAAATTTTCCAATTGCCATGTTCAATTCATTTACTTTGGACTTTAAAATTGAATTTTCTTTTACTATCATGCCACATCGATTTGCAACATTTTTCTTGTAATTCTCTAATTGAGAATGAGATGTTTTGACAACCTTTTCTAAGTCCTTTTTCTCTTTTAGAAGTTGATCAATTTTTTGATCGGACTTAGAAATAGTGTTTTCAAGTTCTTTTATCCTTGTCGAAGAGTGATCACACTCTTGACAAATTACCTTCTCATTCCCAATAGATTTCAACTCATTTGATAACTTTTTATTTACTTTCAAAAGATCTTTATTTTCACATTTTAAAAAATCGATTTCCTTTAGGCTTTTATCCAAAAATTTGCAAGTTTTCATAAATTCAGAATATAAATCATCATAAGATGGAGGAGTTACCTCAGTGTCGCTTTGGACACTGCTATCGTTGTCAGATGACGCATTTTCTTTCCCCATCAAGCATACATTTGCTTTTTCTTTATCTTCATCGCTTGCTTCACTTGAGCCTTCAGAAGTTGTCATCCCAAGTCTCCGCATTCAGAACCTTCTTTTTGAACTTCTTATCGTGCCTCTTCTCTTTCTGCTCTCTCAGATATTTTGGGCACTTGCTTCTTATATGTCCAATCTTTTTGCAATGATAGCATTTTGGTAGCGGACGTTCTTCTTCATCATCCATTTTTCCTTTGCCTTTGTTGTAGGAAAAATCCTTCTCTTTGAAAAATTTTCTAAATGAGTTTCTCCTCTCAGGATTTCTCATAAATTTCTTAAAGTTCCTCACAAACAGTCCTTCTTCATCTTCCTCACTTTATTCAGTCTCACTTTCAATTTCCTTTTTAGATTTCAACGCCAAGCTCTTCTTTTTGGGCTCCAAATTGTACTCTTGGCTTTGAATCTTCATCTCCGCTTCATGGGTTTTTAGATTCTCAATGAGGCTCTCCAATTGTAAGGTCTTAAGATCATGTTACTCAGAAATTGCAGTCACTTTAGGATTGAACTTCGGGGGAAGTGATCTTAAAATTTTTCTTACTAAATCTCCATTGGAGAAAACCTTACCCAGCACCTTTGAATCGTTCATGATTTTAGTGAATCGTGTGTACATTGTATCAATTTCTTCATCCACTTCCATTTTAAATCTTTCGAACTCTGACTCCAGTTGAAATAGCTTTGAATCATTTACCTGCGAAGTACCTTCATGAGTAATTTTTAAAAGATTCCAAATTTCAAATGCAGTATCACAAGTGTACAACCCGTATTCGCGGAGTGAGTCCCTCAGGCCAACTGGCGAGATCTGAGTCAGCCAGATCAATCGCCCAGACTGAGACAGGTGGGAAGACCCCCGGGTGAGTGGGGGCGAGTCGCAAGCGAGAGGGAGAAAATCGGCGAGTGGCGCCCTCGCGGACCACTCGCCCAGGAGTGCGTGCATTCGCCCAGCCGAGCGGGAGCTCGACGAGTGGTGCCCTCATGGACCACTCGCCCCCCAGGGCTTCAAGGAGGAAATGACCATGATGCCCCTTATGGGCTGCAAATAGCCCTTCAGAACAGCGGAGTTAGGCTATAAGCAGACCAATTTGGGGTGCGGTTAGCAAAATTAAAAGGCGGATTCATGTTATTTGCAGACCAGCCTAGAAAAATCTATAAATAGACCCTTAAGGGCACCTTGGAGGAGACCCGATTCTTGGAGAGTCCTCTCCTCGAGGCTAGTCTTGGTTGGCTGCTAGTGCCCTCCAAGGTGCCCGACTGAGCTTTGGTTTGGGAGGGGAAGCTCTCTAAGATCTTCCGGGTGTGTGGCGGGACCTCCTCGCTGCAGCCTTAGGTCTATTCCAATTTCCTCATTCATCAGTCAGAGAGTTTAGTGAGGGAGAAGTAAGCGTCGGCTACACCCCCCAGTGGGTCCAAACTCAGGAGACCGGTTGCCGGTTTCAACATTTTTGGTGCGGTGAGCGTGGACCGTAGCCGGTGAAGGAAAATCTCAATCTAGGTTGGATGACAGGAGATGAGGGAAATGGTTCTGACTCAGGTCACTCGCAGCCACCGGCGACAGGGGAGTGGCTGGAGATGTTCGAAAAATTCAAGCGAGAAGTTCTGCAGACGGTTCTCGCAGGGAGAAGCGAGTGCGAGACGCCGGCAGTCCCCATGGTTCCGCCCCAGCAGATCGGCGAGAATGCTCCGGGGCAGCGAACTGGGAAGGAAGTGCCAGCAGAAGGAAGTGCGCGAGATCTCCCCGGGCGGCAGCTGTTCAGCAGCCCAGCGAGTGCGGAGGTCTGCGAGTTGGCTCCGCGCGAGAGGACCACTCGCCGAGCATGGGAAGGGAGCCCTTTTTGCGAGATGATCCTCTCAACCCCATTGCCGGAGGGGTTCCGAGGGCCGGAGATGTCCTATTATACCAGCAAGGACGACCCAGTCATGCACCTGCAATGGTTTGAGGACATGGTTTCAATTCTGCCCATGACGGATGCCTTTCAATGCCGACTCTTCGCGACCACTTTGAAGGAGAAAGCTAGGGACTGGTTCCACCAGCTCCCCGTAGGTTCCATATACGCGTTTGACGATCTGCGCCGGAGCTTCCAGCTGCGCTTCTCGACGTCGAAGAAGAGAAAGAAGGATGCAGAGGCTCTCTTCAAGATCAGGCAAAGGGAGGGGGAATCATTGGCACACTATGTGGACAGATTTCCAGAGGAGATACACCTCGTGCAGGAGGTGTCGGGGTTCGCCCTCAAGATGGCATTCATCGTGGGGTTGCGAGATGGGTTCTTCAAGATGGACCTGAAGAGAAGGGCTCCTCTCTCCTTTGAGGAGCTGATGGAGCGAGCAGCGGAGGAGATAGAAGGGGAGGCGGCCAACCCAGAATTCTACAAGAGGTTGGCAAAGATGAGCGAGCCTGAGGTGAGGCAGCAAGAAAGAAGAAGGCGAGAAGAACCCAGGGGTCAGGGTTTCGAAAGACCGCCTCGGAATTGGAGGTATCAAGAGCCCAACAACAGGTTGGGCTGGAGGCACCAGGAAGGACCAGCGAGAGGTCAGGAAGGGGGGTACCAAGGAAGAGAGGCGGGGGGAATAAATTCGGGGTGGAGGCAAGGCCCCAGACCCCCTCACCCCCCAAGGGAGCAAGCTATGGCAGTAGGCCGAGGAAGAGGAGGTAGAGGAGCCAGAGGAGGGAGAGGAAGAGCAGGAAGGGGGGACAGGGTGGCGTTGCCCTATTGTGACTTTCACCAGGAAGAAGGTCACGCGACCGCCACCTGCCCAGAATTCTTGGAGATGAGAGGGAGAGGTCAGCCAAGGCGGCAGCAGGCCAGGATCGAGGAAGTGCTCCCAGAGGCGGAAGAGGACCGATGCGAGGACAGGGCGGATACAGGAGCCAGGGGGAATCGGGGTGATTCATGGTGGGGTTGGGATAGAGGCCTCTCGCAAGAGGAGCTTCCAGGCGATGTTCCGGAGAAACGTCGCGTCAACTTCCCAGACCCCACCCCCCACAGAGAAGCTCACCTTCTCCTCGGAAGATATGCCCGATTATGAGGACCCGTTCTGCGACGCCCTGGTGATCCAGACGGCAATAGAAAACTTCACGGTCTCCCGGATCCTGGTGGACAATGGGAGCTCAGTGAATGTTATCTTCAAGAAGGCTTTCGATGCGATGGAGGTGGAGAAGAAGAGGGTGCAGGCTTCTGATGGGCCGCTATTCAGTTTCTCAGGAGAAAGGAAGGAGGTTGAGGGAGGTGTCGGCCTCCAGGTGACATTAGGAGGGGTCCCGAGGAACTGCCGGTTCGTCATCGTTGACGCTCCAAGCAACTACAACGCCATATTCGGACGCCCCCTCATCAGTGCCTTCCGATGTGTGCCCTCATCATACCACCAGTGCTTGAAGTTCCATAGTGGAGGAGTCCAGATCCGAATCTGGGGAGACGCAAAGGTGGCAAGGCAGTGCTACGTGACTGCCGTCAACACCATATCTTGGATGGCGAAGGCTGAGAAGATGGATGAAGAGATGAGGAGGCCGGAGGGGCCCGGGGAAGGAGTGGAGAAGAGGGGAGAAGAGGAAGAGGGCAGTGCCCGAAGAAAGGAGATGGAGGTAGCTCAGGAGGAGCAGGTCGAACCAATGGAGGAGGAAGGTGCTGCGGAGGAGGAGGCCTGGGTAGAAGGGCGAGAAGCGAAGGGCAGATGGGAAGAGCCGGCCCGGCTTGAGGCGGCGGAGGAAGTGGTAGAAATGGAGGTCATCACCCAGGAAGGAAGGGTGGAGAAGGTGCGTGTCAGCGGGGGCCTCGGACCGGAGGACAGGGCAAGGATGCTGGAGTGCATCCAGAAGAACGTGGACATCTTCGCATGGAGCGCAGCAGACATGCCAGGCATCGAGGCGAACGTGGCTTGCCATTGTCTCAACCTTGAGCCGGGAGCCCGCCCCATCCGACAGAAGAGGAGGACCTTCACCGACAAGCTCGAAGAACCAATCCGCGAGGAGGTGGCCAAGCTCCTCGAAGCAGGTTTTGTATCGGAGATCCAGTATCCAGGCTGGGTCTCCAATGTCGTCATGGTAAAAAAGGGCGATGGCCGCTGGCGTATGTGTATTGACTTTTCTTTATTAAACAAAGCCTGCCCTAAGGATTGTTATCCCCTGCCTCGGATCGACGCGCTGGTTGACTCGGCCTTCGGTTTTTCTGTGATGAGTTTTTTGGATGCTTTTTTAGGTTATCACCAGATCAGGATGCACCCCCCGGATATCAAAGACGTCTCGTTCATCACCCGGGAGGGGTGCTACTGTTATAAGATGATGCCCTTTGGGCTGAAAAATGCAGGAGCAACCTACCAGAAAATGATGGACCGGGTTTTTAAGGAGCAAAGAGGAAGGAACTTGGAGGTTTACGTAGATGACCTCATGGTGAAGAGCAAGAGCGTGAGCATTCATCTCCAAGACCTCGAGGAAACCTTCACCACCCTGCACAAGTACAAGATGCGCCTGAACCCCCTAAAGTGTGTGTTCGGGGCTAGCAAGGGGAAGTTCCTGGGACACCTTCTCACCCCTTCGGGGGTAGAACCTAACCCGAACAAGGTCAAAGCCATCATGGAGTTGGGATCGCCTCGAAATGCCAAGGAGGTTCAGCGCTTGACGGGAAGGCTCGCGGGGTTGAGTAGGTTTCTCTCCCGGGCCGGGTAGAAATGCTCCCCCTTCTTCAAAACGTTACGAGGAAACCAGAAATTCGAGTGGACAAAGGAATGCGAGGAGGCCTTGAAGAGGCAGCTCACCCAGGCTCTGCTGCTCCAGGGCCCCAAGGAGGGGGAGGACCTAGCCTTGTACCTCGGAGTCGGGACTGAGGCCGTAATCTCCGTCCTGGTCCGGGAAGAAGGCAAGAAGCAGCTGCCCATCTACTACGTAAGTAGGGTCTTGAGGGAGGCGGAACTCAGGTACCCAATTTTAGAGAAGTTGGCCTTCGCTCTGGTCGTCGCGGCAAGAAGCTCAGGCCATACTTCCAGGCCCATTCAATTCAAGTGGTGACTGATCACCCCCTTCGCCAGATCTTCGAAGGAGTAGAGCACTCGGGGAGGCTCGCGAAGTGGTCAATAGAGTTAAGTGAGTTTAATATCACTTTCGTCCCTCGACTATCCATGAAGGCATAGGCAGTAGCAGATTTCATGGCAGATTATGTGGCCGGGATGGAGGAGGATCAAGCCCCTCGTCATGTTCCTTGGAAGCTGCTGGTTGACGGGGCCTCAGGCAAAAATTCTCTCGGAGGAGGGGTGGTGCTGGAGAGCCCCCACGGGATGAAGATCGAACAGACACTCGTAATACATTTCCCAGTCACCAACAACCAGGCGGAATATGAGGCAGTGATCGTCGGCCTGCGTCTGGCTCAGGAACTGGGAGTCCATGACGTGGAGGTCCTCACCGACTCGATGATAATAGCCTCTCAGATCAAGGGAGAGTTCGAGACAAGGGAACCTACACTCATAAGATACTTAGCCAAAGTGAGAAGCCTCATTGGAGCGTTCAAGACTTTCTCCATCAGGCACATCCCTCGGGAGGAGAGCACCCCAGCGGATCGCTTGGCCAAGGCCGGTCCCCGAGCCGGAGGAACCCTGACAGACCTGTTCCGTCCTTCGATTGAGGAGGGGGAACTCATGGAAATAGAGCAGCGGCCCTCATGGAAGGATCCGTTCGTTACCTTCCTTGCAACAGGGAAATTCCCGGAGGAGGTTCCAGACCAAAGGCGCTTCTGGTACAAGTCCGCCTACTACGTGCTCCATGAGGGGGATTTGTATCGGAAGATGCTCTCGGGCCTCCTGGCCCGATGCATCTTAGAGGATGAAGTCCCGAGGATCTTGGAAGAAGTTCACTCCAGCGAGTGTGGAAGCCACTCGGGAAGCAGGATGTTGGAGGCAAGGATAATAAGGCAGGGGTACTTTTGGCCGACCTTGAGTAAAGATGCGGCGGCCTTCGCTAAGAAATGCCAGAAGTGCCAGATGTTCGCCCCGCTCCAGCTCCTGCCTGCTCAGAGGCTAAGGAGTATCACGGCGCCCTGGCCATTCGCCATATGGGGGATGGATCTGGTGGGACCCTTCCCCCAGGCCAGTGGGCAGAGGAGATTCCTCTTGGTCATGATCGACTACTTCTCGAAGTGGTTGGAAGTCAAGGCGCTGGCCAAGGTCACCTCCCAGGTGATCCGCAACTTCATTTGGGGGGAGTTCATCTGTCGACATGGGCTTCCGCAGGCCATAGTCACAGATAATGGCCCGCAATTCGCCAGCGAGGAGTTCATCAGTTTTTGTGGCCAGTTGGGAATAGACCTCAGGTTTGCATCAGTCCACCATCCCAGGAGCAACGGGCAGGTGGAGGCAGCAAACAAGATTATCGTGAGCTTGCTCAAGAAGAAGGTGGAAAATCTTAGGGGAAATTGGGTGGAGCAGCTCCCCTCGGTCCTGTGGGCTTTAAGGACTACCCCTAACACCACCACGGGAGAGACCCCTTTCAAACTCTCTCACGGCTGCGAGGCCGTCATCCCCATAGAGTTCGAAGTCATGACGCCACGGGTAAAGGCCGCCACGAATGGAGAGGAAGATTGGAGAGCTGGGAACGAAGAGGAGTTGCGACTTTCCCTCGACCTCATCGATGAAGCCCGAGATCTGGCAGCCATTCGCCAAGAAGAGGTCAAGCGGCGGATGGCCAAGTACTTCGACAAGCACATCAGGGTCAAGCAATTCGAAAAGGGGGACCTAGTACTCAAGAAGGTCGACGCGGCTGGAAGGTCTGCCACAGTGGGAAAGCTTAATCCCAACTGGGAAGGTCCCTATGTCGTGGAAGAGGCGCTAAAGTTTGGGGGATACCGCCTACAGAATGTGGAGGGCCAACCCCTCGGTCACACATGGAGTGGTGACGATCTCAAACGCTTCTATCCCTAAAAACTATGTAATGCTAATGCTTTTGAAATGAGAATATGTTGTTTAACCTGTGTGTGTGAAAGTAATGTTGCAGCTTGTGGAGAAACCCCGAAGGTTCCAGAAAATGGCCCCGAGCAAACCCGCTGTCCAGGCTCTCATCTAGTTGGCAGGTCCGAAGGCTCACTCGGTGGCAGGTTCTAAGTTTTTTGGAAGATGGCCCCGAGCAGACCCGCTGTCCAGGCTCTCATCTAGCTAGCAGGTCCGAAGGCTCACTCGGTGGAAGGTTCTAAGTTTTTGGGAAGATGGCCCCGAGCAGACCCACTGTCCAGGCTCTCATCTAGCTGGCAGGTCCGAAGGCTCACTCGGTGGCTGGTTCTAAGTTGTTGGGAAGATGTCCCCGAGCAGATCCACTGTCCAGGCTCTCATCTAGCTGGCAGGTCCGAAGGCTCACTCGGTGGCAGGTTCTAAGTTTTTGGGAAGATGGCCCCGAGTAGACCCACTGTCCAGGCTCTCATCTAGCTGGCATGTTCGAAGGCTCACTCGGTGGCAGGTTCTAAGTTTTTGGGAAGATGGCCCCGAGCAGACCCGCTGTCCAGGCTCTCATCTAGCTGGCAGGTCCGAAGGCTCACTCAGTGGCAGGTTCTAAGTTGTTGGGAAGATGGCCCCGAGCAGACCCATTATCCAGGCTCTCATCTATCTGGCAGGTCCGAAGGCTCACTCGGTGGCAGGTTCTAAGTTTTTGGGAAGATGGCCCCGAGCAGACCCGATGTCCAGCTCTCATCTAGCTGACAAGTCCGAAGGCTCACTCGGTGGCAGGTTCTAAGTTTTTGGGAAGATGGCCCCGAGCAGATCCACTGTCCAGGCTCTCATCTAGCTAGCAGGTCTGAAGGCTCACTCGATGGCAGGTTCTAAGTTGTTGGGAAGATGGCCCCGAGCAGACCCGCTGTCCAGGCTCTCATCTAGCTGGCAGGTCCGAAGGCTCACTCGGTGGCAGGTTCTAAGTTTTTGGGAAGATGGCCCCGAGCAGACCCGCTGTCCAGGCTCTCATCTAGCTGGCAGGTCCGAAGGCTCACTCGGTGGCAGGTTCTAAGTTTTTGGGAAGATGGCCCCGAGCAGACCCGCTGTCTAGGCTCTCATCTAGCTGGCAGGTCCGAAGGCTCACTCGGTGGCAAATTCTAAGTTTTTGGGAAGATGGCCCCGAGCAGACCCGCTGTCCAGGCTCTCATCTAGCTGGCATGTCCAAAGGCTCACTCGGTGGCAGGTTCTAAGTTTTTGGGAAGATGGCCCCGAGCAGACCCGCTGTCCAGGCTTTCATCTAGCTGGCAGGTCCGAAGGCTCACTCGATGGCTGGTCCTAGATTCTCAAAGGTCGACCTCGGGGGAGGGCTGCACACCAGTAAGGTAGTCTCTCCTCTCCCCTATAACCTATCCATGCGAGACCCTGACCTGGGCGAATGGTCAGAGGGGGCGAGTGGAGCGAGTAGCGGAAGATTGGAAAGGGCAAGGCATCCTAGGTCACCTTCGAGCATCCAGCGAGTGGCCAAGACAATAATACTACGAGCCAACGTCCTAATGAGCCCGGCGAGATACAGTAGCAAATGAGTAAAAAATCAAGATAGCACAAAAATTTGTAATCAATATATATGCCAAGGGGACTCGCCCCAGATCATGATTACATCCAAAATGAAAGATAAAAAGAAAGCAAAAAAATCACGAGGGCCCCTCTTAGGGGTCGGCAGGCTTCTCGCCAGAAGATCCATCGCTCTCGCCCGAATCCGGGAGGAGGGCGTCTTCTCGCGGCTCGTCGTCCTATTCTTCCGGGAAAGGGATCGGGATGTAGAGCTCGGGGACGACCTGTCGGGCAGAGAGGCATTCGGCCTCCTCCTTCAGGTACCCAGCCTGCCGCAACACCTGCAGCGCGTGCTTCACGGCGCTTTGAGCATTCTCCTGCATCAACTTCTCTAACTCATGGTGAGGGTAAAAGTGCCCCCTACTCCCTGAGGCAAGTGCCAAAGCATCGGCTTCTCGCGACTGTTGGGCCTCGGCTTTAGCCAGCCGGACTTCCTCCTCAAGGTTAACCACCCGCGCCTGAAGCATCTCGACGATCGTAGTGTCCTGAAAAAACAAAGGTGGTGAGAAGAAAGTGCGGCAGTCAGCAACGGTCATTCGCGCGAGGGGGGGGGGAGGATATACCTCTCTGACGGGGCGGCTGGCTAGAAGGGCTTCCGCAGCTTCCAGCTTCACCCTGAGTTCACGCGCCTCGGCGAAAACAATAGCCCTGGTCTCGTCGACCTCCACCAGACTCCGCGCCAGATTAATGCTCCGGCGCGAAGACATATGCGCAAGCTCAAGGGCCCGCAGCAGGGCTCGAGCTGTCTTGTGGGCGAGAACTTGCGTCTTCTCGGCATCGAAGACCTCGGCATCTTCACGACCGTAGAGGGCATACGCGATGGCGTATGCCTCAGCACTGGCGAGGTCGCTCTCTAGCCGTGATGGATGGAGGGTGGAGAGCGAGACCCTATTCGAATTCCTGTCCCACTTCACCAAGGGAGCCCCTGAGGGGTCCACATACTTCTCGCCCTGGGGGAAGTTCCGGTGGTCCCTGCGCAATGGCGGCGGCGGCAACGACGGCCCTGCTTGGAGAACATTCCCGCCCGACGCACCCATTCCCGGGATCTGGGCCGGAGCTTTCTCCCCTGGGGTCTCATCCAAAACCCCCTTCCCTTTGACGGAAGGAGGACATCTCGACTTCTTGGAAGAAAAAGAAGGAAGCACCCCGGTTTTTCGTTTCCGGCTGCTAGACTTGGAGGAGGAGGGCTCCTCCCTACAGGCATCCGTGGCGGCTTGTAAAAAAGACACGGAAACCCCAGAGGGACGCGGCGGATGAAGAGGGAGGTCTCGCACGCCTATTTTTGAACACGAACGGCTCAGCGAATGGTAAGAAATCAACAAAACCAAGCGAATGGAGAAGGTTTAGAAAACTCACCCTCACCCTGCGGAATGGGCGGGAGCGAGTTGACGTTTCGCCGGAGGTAGACGAGGTCCATCCCGTGCTCCAGGATGTACTGGTGCAGTTTGGCCTCGTGCCCCCCCAGAGTCGGGGGCCGGAAGGTTGATTCCTCCTCCTGCACTGGGCGAGAAGGGTGTTTCCGAGGCTCCCGCTGACGAAGATGAAGCGGCGAACCCAGTCATGGTTCTTGTTCGGGAGACCCTGGTGTTTGAGTGGACTCTGACCCGAGAAGAAGGATATGCCGTGTGAACAGCGGAAGGTGTACAGCTTACGGAAGACGGGTAGCGAAAACTCGATCCCCTCTTCTCGCAGGAAGCACGCGTACCCGACCAGCATAGCGATGGAGTTGGGGTTGAGCTGGGTGGGTATGACCCCATAATACCGGAAGGTCTGGCGGAGTTCCGGCCAGATGGGGAGACGAAACCCAACCTCGAAGTGCTCCAACGGGATCGCGAGAGCACACGGCGAGATGGAGTTTAGGCGATCCTCCGGCCCGGGCTTTCGCGCTTCAAATCCCGGCGGGACATAGTCCGCGACGGCGGTTAAATAAGCTTCATCAGAGAGGTCGCAGGAGTCAAAGACGTGGTTGACAAGCGCGCTGGCACACTTCGCCCTGCCTTCGGTCTCGCCACCCATTTCGCTAATGCTGAGGAGGACTGGAGTCACGAAAAAGAGAGAAGCGCGAGTGCTAGCGCAAGGAGAGAGAGGGAGTGGATGGCAGGATAATCAATACGGTAGTTGGGACCGCCTATTTATAGGAGAACTAAAAAACGCTTGGGCTTTCGAGGCAACGGGGGTGCGGATAGCAATCGCGCCTTCCCGGTGCCTCGAAATACGGGCCAGTCCCTCTCGCCCATTGATGGCAAATTCCCTACGACCACCCGCTCGACGACCACGCGCGAGGGTTGAAAGAAAAACATTTGGCAGTGAGATATCATCCGGCATAACCAGGCAAGCTGCGAGAAATATAAACAAAAAGCAAGGCATTCGCAAAGCACAGAGTAGGAATTATTACAGACGTGAATACGTCCAATGTCCTCAACACCGTAAACGGAAAGAGAAATAGTACAAGAAGGGAATGATGACCAGCCTAACGCTCCTCAAAATACCACCGACCCTGCCCTCGTGGCTCAGCCTCCGGAGGCATTCGCGAGCGATAGTACGCGAGCATGGAGGTGATCTCATGAGAGGCCAGCTGAAGCTGGTCTCGGGCTCGCGCGGTATGTCTCCCGGGAGACAGCTCCCCACCTTCGCCTCTCAGGCGCTCCACCGCTGCAAGGAGGCGCGAGTAGTCCTTCCGAAGGGCCTTCAGCTCGCGCGTGACTTCAATCCGCACACCATCCACCTGGCCGACGATGTCCCGCTGCATACAAATAAGCTTCCCCAAGAGTTCCGTCATTCGCTCCTTCATGGTCACGTGGTCCGAGGGGTCGTCGAGGAAGTCAGAGAGGTCCCTGGGAGAAGGGAGAGGTGAGGGCATCCCGTCTTCCCCCTCGGGGTAGAATCCGAAGGGAGAGGCTTCCCGATAGCCTGCGAGATCACAGGCTGGTCAGTCGCGTTGAATGAAACGAATGCGCTACATGCGGATGAGGTCACTAACCTGGTATGGGTTCCCCATGACCTGGGGGACGTGACGAATGGGGGTGCGCTTTAAACAATCCAGCAGCGGGGGTTAGGACTTTTCCTTTCCCGGGGCGGTAGGGCTGTAAAGAAGGAACTGAAGCATTCACGTGGTCATCTACACGGTCTTGCTGTCTGGGTTCCCTTTCAGGGGAGACCCTCTGCTCATTTGCAGGCACGGAGGGGTTCTGTTGAACAGGAGAACCTGGAGGAACGGTGTCCCGTGGCAGAAGGTCGGGGTTGAGGGATATAAAAAACAGCGGTCAGTAACACACAACGTGCAGGACAAGAATTCATAACCTACCAGATTGCCGTATGGTCTCGCCCGGAGGGGGTGGAGGAGCAAAATCCAGATTTGGAGGAGGCCTCGCATCCGCGAGAGGTGGCACCACGGCACTGCTCGAAATGGCCCCATGGCCGTCCTCAAGAGCCAAAATCCCCTGCGAATGGTCAGAGTGATTGCAGGATGAGGGGGCAGGAACTAAACAGAAAGATGGGAGGAATTCCCATACCTGCGTTCTGGGGTCCGGAGGAGCGTTCGCCGGAGACTCTGAGGCAGTCTCGCCTCCCTGACGATTCAGCCGAATCGCCTTGGCTCAACGCGAGACGTAAGGGGCACTCGGATCACGTTTGGACGTAAGCCAGGGAGCAAACCTGGCCGTCTTGGGGGCAGTTGCGCTCTGGGCCGCAGCCAGGCGTTCGATCACTTCCTGCGAGAGGGGTCTCGCGGAAGGCTTGTGAAAAGACATTGGAATTGGCGAAAGGTCAAGGGAGAGAAAAGGCTCCGAGCCGAAGGATGAGAGCGTTCCAGGAAGGTCTGACATGAAGAAGTATATATAGGGTGACGGTGGGACCCACCGAATCTTATGGGTCTAGTCAGTAAGCACTCATCGAATACAGGGTTGGACTGTTCTTTCCGAGCGCAGGAACCGCTCGCAAAGAGCGGGGATTATGTACAACCCGTATTCGTGGAGTGGGTCCCTCAGGCCAACTGGCGAGATCTGAGTCAGCCAGATCAATCGCCCAGACTGAGACAGGTGGGAAGACCCACGGGTGAGTGCGGGCGAGTCGCAGGCGAGAGGGAGAAAATCGGCGAGTGGCGCCCTCGCGGACCACTCGCCCAGGAGTGCGTGCATTCGCCCAGCCGAGCGGGAGCTCGGCGAGTGGTGCCCTCATGGACCACTCGCCCCCCAGGTCTTGGAGGAGAAAATGACCACGATGCCCCTTATGGGCTGCAAATAGCCCTTCAGAACAGCGGAGTTAGGCTATAAGCAGACCAATTTGGGGTGCGGTTAGCAAAAGTAAAAAAACGGATTCATGTTATTTGCAGACCAGCTTAGAAAAATCTATAAAAAGACCCTTAAGGGTACCTTGGAGGAGACCCGATTCTTGGAGAGTCCTCTCCTCGAGGCTAGTCTTGGCTGGCTGCTAGTGCCCTCCAAGGTGCCCTGCTGAGCTTTGGTTTGGGAGGGGAAGCTCTCTAAGATCTTCCGGGTGTGTGGCGGGACCTCCTCGCTGCAGCCTTGGGTCTATTCCAATTTCCTCATTCATCAGTCAGAGAGTTTAGTGAGGGAGAAGTAAGCGTCGGCTACACCCCCCAGTGGGTCCGAACTCAGGAGACCGGTTGCCGGTTTCAACAACAAGCACAAACTCTATTAAATTCAGTGCGATCTAGTGCGCAAAATAAAGCATTCATGGCTTTTGCATTGTTCTTGCATTTTAATTTATCATTGTCATCTCACTTGTCTTTGGATTTGTCCATAGTTATATTTCCTACAATAATTGTTGGGGAAGTATAACTCGTCTCGACCATATTCCAAACTTCCATGTCGAGAGCTATTAGAAAACACCGCATTCGGGTTTTCCAATAGTTATAGTCTGTGCCCTTAAAGAGTGGTGGCCTACTAATTCCTTGCCACTCAACGAACGCGTGATCGTTGTGCGCCATTACTCCCGGTGGTAAAATCGTTTTGAAGTAACCTCGCTCTGATACCACGTGTTGGATCTTGTGGCACCCGTAGAGGGGGGGTGAATAAGGGCGTTTTTAATTTAAGATTTTTACTTAAGAATTTTTAAAACAAATTTTGCTTTTCTAAAAATCACTTATAAAAATTTTCAAACTATGAAAATTTTAAATTAATTCAAACACAAATTTCTAAGTTAAAGATTAATCAACCAAATTTGCAATTAAAGAAAAAGTCATAATTTTTAATCATGAAATTCACATACAATAAAAATGATCTTAACAATACTTAAGATCAAGCCACAAATATGATAATAAACTTTTAACAATTTGAGTTTACCAATCCTTCTCCCAAGGATCGGAAGGCTATCACTTGTCTCTCCCTAGACCAAGCCCAAGCCTTTCCTCTAGATCTTCCCAAGATCTAGACGTAGCACACAAGGCCACGATTTCCTACCAAGTCACGCAAGGACTTGGACGCTCCGCACAAGGAAGTGATTTTCCCCTAAGCCACGCAAGAACTTAGACGTCACGCACAAGGAGACGATTTCCCTACCAATACAAAGTGAAATGTATATAAATGAAAATGCAAAATCAAATGAAGTACTCCTTAGAAATTCAGATCTCTGAAAGGAAGGTTGAAGCCTCGAGATGATCGTTGATGTAGAAGCGCATCCGATCTCGTCTTCAATCTCAAACCTTCTAAGCACAAATGGGAGTTGATGAGGTTCTGGAGCTCTCTGGTTCGTATGCACTCAGGAAAGGACTTAGAATCTTCAAAGCTTTGAATGCACGAACAAAACGAACCAATTTATAGTTTTTCACTGTCGCCTGGGCGACATCGCTGTCAGATTCCGACAGTGCCAAACTACCGCTCGTCGTGCTGTCGTGGGGTCTGTTGCTGTAACTTCTGTCATGTCGCCTGGGCGACATCACTGTCGGAATTCCGACAGCGCCAAACTACCGCTCGACGTGCTGTCGTGCGGGCTGTTGATGTAACTTCTGTCCTGTCTCCTGGGCGACAGTAGGTGTCGGAAAATTCCGACATCGAAATTCTCCATACAGTTAAATTGAGCTCTAATCAGAATTTTGAACATCTCATACCTGTTACCTGCACACCATCAATAAAAATAGAATCAAATATAAATGGGATTTTGTTATTATCAAACCGGAAGAGTGCGAAATGCATGCTCCAACAATAGTCTCACCCCCCCGTCCTTCAGTTCGAGCGAGTATGGAGTTGGTACATTTTCAGCCGTCAAATTGCTAAAATTCGACTTCGTTTAGAAGTTATCGCAGTTTTTCTGTTTCGGCAATTCCTATTTTTTGAGTAGCTATGCAGATGCCAGAGGTTCAAGCTCCTGTTGAGAAAGCTCCTATCCCTCCTCGAGTCGCGGATCTTTTTCCTCCTCGAGTAGCTGCTCCTCCTCGAGTTGTGGATCTTTTTCCTCTTCAAGTCGCAGCTCCTCTTCCTCCTACAAGATTTGCACATCCAGATGTTTCTCTGCCATCCAAAGCTGAAGAGTTCGCCTCTACTCGTCGTGACTATTTCAGGCCAGTTGCCCGGGGAGGTCCCGTAGAAATGTCTAACTCTCAGGATAAGTGTGCTTATTTTCCGGCCCCAACTGATGTGGCTTGTCCTTCATCTCCTCCAGATATTGTTGATGTGGAAGAGCCTCCCCCCTTCACAGACAGAGTTCGTTGGGTGACTGCTTCTGATAGTTTTAGAGAACCTCGTCTGCCAACCTTCACAGGGAGAGAAGATCCAATTTCCCACCTTCGAGCCTTTGATTCAGCTATTTCATTAAGAGCGATAACGGATGGCGTCAAGTGCAAGCTCCTTGTTATGACCTTTGATAGTCACGCTAGAGAATGGTTCTATAACTTGCCATCCCGATCAATTGCTTGCTTTATGGATTTGCGAAGAATTATTTTCTTAAGATTTGCTACCTCCAGAAAGCAAAAAAGAGGTCAAGCAGCCCTTTTTCAAATCAAGCAAGGAGTTAATGAAACTCTCGCTCATTTCGTCGATAGATTCCAGAGAGAACTTCTTGAAATTGTTAATGCAGATCAAGAACTGTATCAAATTGCCTTAATCAGCGAACTCAAAGAAGGCCCTCTCAAATTTGAAGTTAGCATAAATGAACCCAAGTCTTATAGGCACCTCATCGAAATAGCAAATAGGTTTATTGAGGGTGAGGCGATGAATCCTAACTATATGAATTCTCGGATCCAGCAGACTCAACAGCGTCGGGGGAATTTATAACATCACCGTTCATCTTCATCACAAATCCCTCCGCAAAGTGAGCAGTTCAAGTCCTATTCACCTCCTCCGAAAATGTTGATGCGGTAACGGCAAGTTCACCGATCGCACAAGTAATAAAGTTGGGAGTACGTCCCCGAATATCGTCTCTCAAGGAATGCGTGTGGTTAGTATGATTCTTCGGATTGAGAAAGTAATTATAAGAGTAGATTAAAGGAAAAATCGGGGCTTTGATTTTGGTTTCCTAAGCTAATGCAGAAATAAGAGAAATGCGGGTCAAAACTCTGCTTCGCAAGGTGGGATGGATGCAACGGCCGCGATGCCGTGCTTCGGTGAGCGGGTGAGCGAGAAGGCTGGCGGATTACGGCGCTCCTCAAAACTCATGAACCACAAAGGATCTCACAAACATGAAATCATAATAACTAAAACACAATGTTCATGAACATCATCCACCATAACAAACACATCTAAGGAAAACTCTGAAGCAAGCAAAGGGGAAAAGAGAAAACCGAAGCTCGAAGACTATGCTGAAGATTCTCGGCCGGAATCGTAGGGTTGTCAAGCCTCGTCCGTGCTCGGTCTTCAGTTGCGTTCGGGGTCCGGAGGAGCTGTCACCTTCCTCTACTTATACCCATCTTCTTCGTGGTCTAGCTCGAGGTAACTCTTGTTCTACACCTTGAATATAGCAGAAGCTCTCTGTCAATGGCGTTCTTGAGCTCAGGGATGATGGAGGAGGCCAAGGATGGAGCTTTGGCGGAAGATTTGCAAGCAAAAGGTCACCGGAGCTCCTCCTAGGTCAAACGGTGGTGGAGCGGAGAACTGGGCGAAAATGGCGGGCTCTGAAGCTTTTCCCGCCGGGTGTTCTTTCTTCCAGCAGATTTCCTGCCTTAAATACTGAAAAGTCAGAAATTTAGTCACGCACGGGCGAACGCACGACCGTGTATTGCCCGTGCGTTATTTAACGAATAAATTGGCTTGAGGAAGAAGCAGCAGCGCCCGTGCATTTTACTCACGCACGGGCGAATCTGCCCGTGCGCAAAAATGCACGAACAAATTTAGATTGGCTAAAAAATAGATGAAACAGGCGATCGTGCATTTCCTTCACGCACGGGCAACTGCCCGTGTGTAAAGATGCACGAACAAATTCAGATCACCGGTTTTCTCCCCAGATGAAGGCGCACGACCGCAGCCGTCCGTGCGTCAAGAAAACGCACGACCGTGCGATATAAATAAACATGATTTCTGGGGTAAAATAGGGTGATCCAACTACCTGTAAGAACATCAATCCAGTTGGGAATACACCTCCAGCACCAATCAGACAGAGAAAAAGGATTGGGGAGCACCATGTTCTTACCCCCAATATCATGGAGTGCAAATGCACACCAAAACGGGCTTAAAAGGAGCACAAAGCACGCAAGTGCGCATGAATGAGCATAAGAGAAATAGATGCAATAATAGCTCGAAAATGATGCACTAGAGAGTGAAAACTAGCCCGGATGAGTCCATCAAAGTGTATATAAATGGGACTCATCACACCCCCAGACTTAACCATTTGCACGTCTCGAGCAAACTACTTAGCTCTCCCGTCAGAACAATTGGGTGTTAGAGTGAATTTGAGCGGTAGAGATCCATGCGAAGTCGCATGCTCACGTGCGTAGAAATACGTTAGAATAGAATTTAACTCAAGATTATATTTAACTATTTTTAGAACAATAATTTGAAATCTACTTTACTCGGATGGTGAATCCCAGTGAGTCTTTCGGTCGCGCACAAGGGACAATAGCGTGACTAATGAGTAGTGTATTACTCGAATCAAAATTCGGGACAATCTCCTAAGAAATCCATCAAAGTTGGTGTCCATAGGCTTACACGTTCGCAATCTCTCTACTGCGTGAGATGACTCATATCTAAAATCAGTAGGACTTATAGGTTAAGATTTGTCTTAGGTTGAGTTTAGGTTAGATAAGTAGAAGAACGATGGGCAACACACTCAACATAACCTGATTACTCAAGAGTATAAAATCACAAATACAACAATTTCAAGAACCACACAGCACCCCCAGACTTCAACTGGACACTAGGTTTGTGCTAAGCCAACTATACATTGTTTTATCAAGAGATTGTACTTGAAAGTTCTTTTTGCACAATTATTTTTTTCTTTTTCTTTTTTTCTTTTTCTCTTCTCGACAAATAAATCTTTTGTAAGCGCTTTATAAACTTCTCCTTTAGCTTTCTCAAAGTTGCCATACACAACATAGATAACACCAAATGTGGTAGATATATAAACTTCTTTTCGAACTCATTTGTTGGTGCGAATATAAGTTTGGTCGTATGGCTTTGGTGAAATTTAAGTGGAGCTAAGCAAGAAGGATAGGTAGGCTCAAGTGGGTTTTCAAAGGTGATTACATTGGTTAGGATTTCAAAAGCACAAATGGATCAAGAAATGGCCTACATCACGCTTCAAAACAAGTTATTCAACGCAATCGTTTCAAGAGTCGCCTAGTACAAGTTCTAGCCACCGAGAAAGGTTATCATTCCTTTCGACCCTAGTAATAAGCTACTACTAATTCTGCTACACTCGACCCTATGCTACCATTGGATTCACTGGATTCACCACTAGAGTCAAATAAATTTCAACTACTATAATAGAAATAATTAAATTATAACATTGAATTTTATTCTACTCTAATTGAATTTCTAGGCGTGACGGGAGCACTCGACTAGAGCACTATTCAAGTCGACATTTTTCTCCAACCCTCACTCCTACACTAATAATCCAATTCTTACGAGCGGGGAACCTCGCAGCAATACCCAATAAGCGTGCGTAATTAAGTACGCGTGAACTAGGTGCAAATGTATGCAATATGTGCAACAAAATTGAAAATCCTAACTCAGCACATTCTAACATGCTATGATAAGTGTGTGCACGTGCATAACTCGATCTCTCCCCCAGACTTGATCACAATCCTATAAAATAAAGAATTCATGAATAAGGAAAATAGGGGTAGAGTGGACCTATGCTCACGAATGAGCATGCCAGAAGTGCGGCAATTCCTTCTTCAACTTTCTCCTTCCTCATCCCCTGAGCGAGAGCTTAAACCTGCGATGTTAGCATAAAACAAACAACAAAACATAATAAATAAAAAATCTGAACAAAAGATCGGAACCGAATGGTTCCCCCATGGGTTGTCTCCCAAGAAGCCCATTTGTTTACTGTCCTTAAGGTGGACCAAATACCTGTATTAAGCAAAGTTCATAAAGTGCAGAAGTTTTAAAGAAGAGTTCCCACACACAGTTCTCAGAACAAGAAAAATTAAAATCAGCTATAAGCACTTCTGTAGTGCCCATCTCCAGTGGCTCGTAGGCTGGAGGTGAAAGCTTTAGGGCCAAAATTGGTATCGCCCATTTTCCCCTAGCCGCCGCCATCTTGCCACGGAGAGCAGCGGAGCATGCACCATGCAATAGTCTCTCTTGTTTATGCTTCTCCACTGTTGGAGAGAACCAGCGTTGATAATCTTCAGCATTTCCTACCTTGGTGGTGGGTGGCATCACTTCCGTTGCCGGAATGGCAACTGGATCAGCCCAAGAGAAAGATCGTTTAAGAGGTTTATTACATGATTCATTACAAGCTAACAATGGGACGTCGTCCAAAGTTAAGTTCGGCTCGACAGGTTCAGAAATGAGGTTCTCCTCCCTCTCCGAGTCATGTTCTTTCCAAAAGTCAACTTCTTCCTCTTTTCCGCTCGACTGATCTTCTTTCTTTTCTCCATTAAGCAATCCTTTTTCTTCCCTGTTTTCTGCATTACTAAGTGATTCATCAATAATAAGGTGGGGAGAGTGAAGTAATGTTGCAGTTGCAATCTTGGGGCAAGTAGGGGATGTTACCTTACTAGGTAAGATAACACACCCCGCAGAGAAGTCCAAAGTGGCACCGCTCTCTTTCAAGAATGGTACTCCCAAGATGGGAATAGATTGATTCTCACGGGGTCCCAATACTTGGAAATCGGCGACCATCACCTTCCCCTCGATTACGACTTCAACATTTCTTACTTCTCCCTCCGCCTGAATGACAGTCCAGTTTGCAAGCACTAGGGACTTCTGGTCATCCGTGTACATTACAAGTTGCATTTTAGCAACGTCCTGCAGTGCAAGGACGTTGCGGGATGAGCCAGAGTCACACAAGGCAGCAGTTTCAATATTATTTATGGAGCATGTGATTACCAACTCACTTGGGTTACCTACTTCTGCATCGGTGAAACTCTTCCCTTGATTGATTGGATTCCCAGTGTTGCTGGGAAGGGTCCCTTGCGAACGCTTGGTCAGCAGTTGAGCCAATTGGCCCACTTGCATCTCTAAGCTTCGCATGGACGCGGTTTGGGTAACCATATTAGAGTTAGCGTCCTGCATGAATCTCTCCATCATTTCTTCTAGATTGCTCTTCTTGGGGCTGGGGCATTTTGTGTACAACCCAGTTGTGGTGGCCGCGGTTGGCTACCGGAGGCTTGAGCATCGAATTGATGCGAGCCTCCTTGCCATCGTTGGCCAGGAAAGTTTTGTTTCCACGAGAAGTTCGGGTGATTCCTCACACCCGGGTTATAAGTATTATTAAAAGGTGCTCCACGATTTTGATCATTCATATAATTTATGCTTTCATCATAAGATACTTCGGTAGGTTGCTCACCTGTGGGACACTCATATGCATGATGCCCCGGGCCTCCACAACCATGACATGAGATGGCCACCACTAGGGCAGGAGGAAGGGCAGGCCTCTTAAGCAGCATGACATTTTCATAAGGTGCTGATGCCATCTCAGCAGATGCACCATAAGTGTTCACCTCAGAGTCCCCGATCATTCCTTGGAGCGTTCCTTCCAGCAGTCCAAAATGAACTATGAATGGCAGTGTCTCGAAGAATCCGCAATGCGTCTTCCGGGGTGTGGTTCATCAGAGTTCCGCCTGCAGTTGCATCAATCATGGCCCTGTAGTTGGGCTCGATTGCAAAGTAAAAATACTCCACTAGGCTCCTTGGTTGCAGCTCATGCTGGGGGCATTTCCGGAGAAGGTCCATGTACCTTTCCCATGCTTCTGCGAGAGTATCTTGATCATGTTGTCGGAAGGTAGCGATTTCCCTCCTCAAGTTCACCATCTTGTAAACTGGGTGGAACTTTGCCAGAAATTTCATTTGCAGAGCATCCCAAGTGGTGGTTGTGCCAGGCGGTATCGTGTGGAGCCATGCTTTCACCTTCTCTCGGAGGGAGAATGGAAACAGCCTGAGTTTCACCGTGTCATCAGCGATCCCAGCGTACCGAAATGTTCCGCAAATTTCTGTGAATTCAGCCAAGTGAAGATGGGGATCTTCACTGACTAACCCAGAGAATTGGGCCTGGTTGCGGATCATATTCAGGATGGCCGGCTTTATCTCAAAATTGTTGTTCATGATGGTCGGGCCAAATCCGGGGTACACACTCCCAATAGTGGGTGTAGTGTAGTCTCTCATGGTCCTGGGTCTCGGCCTAGCCACTTCATTCTCATCGGCTGCCTGACCGGCAGCTGGTGCATTTCCCTCCTCGGGATTGACCTGATTTCCATTGGCGTCCATGGTTGCAGCAGCACGGAGATGCGCCTGTAGGGTACGCTCTATTTCATGGTCAAATGTTGCAACGTCACCGGGGTCTCATCTCTGCATACACACCGAAAACAATAGAAATAAAATAAAAAAACAACAACTCCTGTAACTATTGACTCAAACACCGAAATCAAACTACGCCTGCATTCCCCAGCAACGGCGCCAAAAACTTGATGCGGTAACGGCAAGTGCACCAGTGGTACAAGTAATAAAGTTGGGAGTACGTCCCCAAATATCTTCTCTCAAGGAATGCGCGTGGTTAGTCTGATTCTTCGGATTGAGAAAGTAATTACGAGAGTAGATTAAAGGAAAAATCGGGGCTTTGATTTTGGTTTCCTAAGCTACTGCAGAAATAAGAGAAATGCGGGTCAAAACTCCGCTTCGCAAGGCTGGATGGATGCAACGTCCGCGATGTCGTGCTTCAGTGAGCGAGTGAATGAGAAGGCTGGCGGATTATGGCGCTCCTCAAAACTCATGAACCACAAAGGATCTCACAAACATGAAATCATAATAACTAAAACACAATGTTCATGAACATCATCAACCATAACAAATACATCTAAGGAAAACTCTGAAGCAAGCGAAGGGGAAAAGAGAAAACCGAAGCTCGAAGACTATGCTGAAGATTCTCGGCCGGAATCGTAAGGTTGTCAATCCTCGTTCGTGCTCGGTCTTCAGTTGCGTCCGGGGTCCGGAAGAGCTGTCACCTTCCTCTACTTATACCTGTCTTATTCATGGTCTAGCTCGAGGTAACTCTTGTTCTACACCTTGAATGTAGCGGAAGCTCTCCGTCAATGGCGTTCTTGAGCTCAGGGATGATGGAGGAGGCCAAGGATGGAGCTTTGGCGGAAGATTTGCAAGCCAAAGGTCACCGGAGCTCCTCCTTGGTCAAACGGTGGTGGAGCGGCGAATTGGGAGAAAATGGCGGGCTCTGAAGCTTTTCCCGCCGGGTGTTCTTTCTTCCAGCAGATTTCGTGCCTAAAATACTGAAAAGTCAGAAATTTAGTCAAGCACGGGCGAACGCACGACCGTGCGTTGCCCATGCGTTATTTAACGAATAAATTGGCTTGAGGAAGAAGCAGCAGTGCCCGTGCGTTTTACTCACACACGGGCGAATCCGCCCATGCGCTAAAATGCACGAACAAATTCAGATTGGCTAAAAAATAGATGAAACAGACGATCGTGCGTTTCCTTCATGCACGGGCAACTGCCCGTGCGTGAAGACGCATGAAGAAATTCAGATCACTGGTTTTCTCCCCAGATGAAGGCGCACAACCACAGCCGTCCGTGCGTCAAGAAAACGCACGGCCGTGTGATATAAATTAACAAGATTTCTGGGGTAAAATAGGGTGATCCAACTACCTGTAAGAATAGCAATCCAGCTGGGAATACACCTCCACCACCAATCAGACAGAGAAAAAGGATTGGGGAGCACCATGTGCTTACCCCCAATATCATGGAGCGCAAACGCACACCAAAACGGGCTTAAAAGGAGCACAAAGCACGCAAGTGCGCATGAATGAGCATAAGAGAAATAGATGCAATAATAGCTCGAAAATGATGCGCAAGAGAGTGAAAACTAGCCCGGATGAGTCCATCAAAGTGTATATAAATGGGACTCATCATATGTCCACACCACCTCAACAGGATATGACATCTCCATACTTGGATGTCTCTCCCATTCTGTCCTATGATCCTACAACATTTGAATGTGAAACTTACTCAGAAGGGTTTGATCAGTTGAATCTCCCTTTGGAAGAGGTTCTTCCAATTATTCAGAATATGTAGAGTATAGAAGACCCCGTCCTATAAAGTCTAAAGTTGAAACTCGCAATCAGGAACTCTGAAAGTGCACAGTTAGCCTCTCTAGAATTCTCTAGAGGGGGGGTGAATAGAGATTTAAAAATATTTTGTGCAAGTTAATAAATATATATATATATGTGTAATATTCACAGATTTAAGCTTCCCATACACCAACAAGAATTAAGCAAATAAATAAAGAAATAGCAAAAAGAAAATCACATCACAACACAAAGAAATATAGTAGTTCCCCAAACTTTGGGTAGTCCACTCTTCTACCCCCTTGGTAGAAATTCACTATCTTGCACTGAGTCTTTTGATAAGGAGACTCTTAGAACCAGCCTGAGTCTTTTGATAAGGAGACTCTTAGAACCATTACAACTGAATTTTTTGAAGAGAGATTCTAAAAACTCTTTTACACAATTTGAAAATGAAATAAGAATAAGAAGAAGAAGTAGAAGAAAAACAATTGAAGCAAGAAAGAATCTTCTTCCTAGCAAGAAGATTAGAAGCACAAGTATAGTGAATGAAATCTCTCTTCTATTGTGAGAAGGAGATTGTAGGCCTTTTTCTCTTTCAGTGAGAACTTTTAGAAATGGCAGCAGTCTGGCTTTAGAAGGAGAAGAAGAAGGTTTTTTCTTTGCTGCAGCACTCTTTCACTTTTCTAAGCTTTCTCACTTTTCACTTGGGAGTTTTTCCTCTTTTTCAAATGGATGGAGTGGATCACTTCTACTTTTTCTTTGCCGACCTCCTTCTGTATTTATAGCTCTGTTTATTAAAAAATATTGCTATAGGAGGATAATTAATTAGCAGTCAGAGAAATAGTAAGAAAAAAAAGTTTCCATAATCATTATTTCTGTAGAAGGAAAGAGATCATTCTATTTTCAAATAATGTCCATAATTATCTTAATAAAATTAGCCAAGAATCATTTAGAAGGAAAGATTGATTCAGAACGGCTAGAAAAGAATAATATAATTCCATAAAATTCAGATCTACAGAAAGAAGGAAAGAGATCTGGCGTGTTTTTGAATCTATCACAGAAATCGACGTGTGTCAATTACAATTCGACGTAAGCGTCGATTTCAGCCTGGCTAGACGTCGAGAAGAAAATATGGAAAGAGCGTCGACAGAGGTGCGTCGACTTTACTGGGTGCGTCGACTAGAAATCAGAGTTACGTCGACTTTGGTTACGTCGAATTCCGTTTAAAATTACTTCGACTCAGTATGAGAGATACGTCAACTACACTTCGACGTTGCGTCGATTACTATTCAAGCATATTTACTTAAACTAATTTTTCACTCTGAGAATACATATTCTACTCATTTCTAGGGGTTAAGATAAATCATTTCCCCAACAATCTCCCCCTATTTGTCTTAACCCTATTCAGAGAGATATTTTATCAGCTTGTAATCAACACATCAAAGCATATTTATAGAAAAGAGATATATTAGGTAATCAGAAGATAATGGAAAAAGAAATCATATAACAGACTTTTTGTACAGATCAAGCAGTACTTAAGTATTAAAAATGGAGCTCTGCTCAAAATTGTTCAACATATCATTCAGGAGGAGTAGGAGGAGTTTTTCTCTTCCTAGTGAATACTAAAGGGAGATCAGGTCTTTTTATAGAGGTGAGTTGTTCCTTCTCAGTAGCAAAATGTTCATTCAGCTCCCCCTGAGTCAAAGCAGTCTGCTCCCCCTGAGATAGAACTTCCTTTATACTTTCTTTTTCTGCTTCTTCAGCTTCTTTCTCAGCTCCAGCTCCAGCTATGACAGCATCTGGCTCCCCCTGAGCTTCAGCTTCTTTTTCTTTTTCACTTTCAGCCAAACCTCCAGCCTCAGGTTCCTTTTCAACTTCTTTCTCTACTCTACTTGCCTCCCCTTGAAAGAGAGCTACTTGTTGTTCAGCTTCTCTTGCTATAGAAAGTACATCTGTTAGCTGTTCTGTAGTATGTAGCTCAGGTATTATTTCATTCCCAATGGTCTTAAGCAGAGCAAGACTATCAGATTTTGATGTTGGAGAGGATTTGTGTGAGTGAGATTTGTGGCTGGAGAGATGTTCTTCATCTAACTTCTCCCCCTTCTTGACCTTCTTATCCAAGGAGGTTAAGAATGATTTAGTAACCTTAGATGAAGACACAGAGGTTTGAGTACTTGCACAGAGGCATTTACCCCATCCAACTGGGTTTGCATGTGTCTGATAGAGGAGTGAATTTGAAGGCAGTGTCCATCCAGCATTTCTTGAAATCTTTGGGCTGCTGACTGGATACACTGAGTGATGAGAGTTTCGGTGGAAGTGATTGTTGATATATGAAGTATGTGAGATGATGTAGGTAGAGAGGATGTGATAGTAGGAGGAGGAAGAGGTGGTGATTGAATTGGTGTATGTGAAGATGTAGTTAAGGTAGGAGGTGTGAGGGTAGTGGAGACTATTGGTGTGGATGATGTTGGTAGGGAAGAGATGTCTGTATGTTGAGGAGGAGGTGAAGATGGATGCACAGGAGAAGTAGGAGGAGACTGAGTCCTTTCAGGAATGGAACAAGGCTTGGGGATTTGCCTGGTCCATTTTGAGAAGAGGGCTATGAACATCCTTTTTCCACGAGGAATGGGAATTCCTTTTGACCTACATAAGTCAGGGAAGGAGTGAAGGAGTACCTGACTCATGATCCTCATGTAGGCATTCTCTTTGTGAGAATATTTGTGGCCTATCATCTTCAGTAAGCAGCTGCCCCAGTCTATCTTCTTTTTCAGCACAAGGGCCCCCATAATGTTCAGTTGCTGCTTGGGCACTGCATCATGGGCAGAGATTTTGCATAGTGGTATTTTTCCTACTATGTCTGCCAAGAGCCTATATTCATCAGAGAAGTCTATTTTCTTCAGGTTGATTGGTCTATCTCTGGAGAATTTCATGGTGATTAATAAGTTTTTGATTTCCTCAGGAGTGAGTTCCACAGGTTCATTACCCGATAAGGGAATGATGATGGAGATTCATTTAGCTATTCTTAGAAAATAATTTGCTTTCCCTTTGATTTGAACAAGGATAGTGTTGGTGTGTACTTGATGGAAGATTAAAGGTATCCCTAAGATGTTCTGCAGAGATTGAGACAGGTGTTTCATGGATTGTTCCTGTAATCTCTCCTTGTTCAGATATCTGAACATGATTCATCAACTCAGTGAGTTCTATTTCCAGGAGTTTGCATCTTGTTGAAATGAGTTTTTTTAGACCGGCTTCTGTGAAAAGATCAATGATGCTCTTGTAGTTTTCGGCGGCGGCTTGGAAAGAGTCAAGATCAATATCGAAACCAGAGTTGATCTTGGGAGCCATTTTGGTCAGCGAGAGAGAGAGGAAGTGATGGCTGGACTGAGAAGTGAGAAGGATGAGAGATGCAGAGAGTGCGCAGATTTCTAACTGAAGAGTTTATTTAAGTCAGGTGAAACGTCGAGACGAGCCACAACTCGAGGTTTATTCGGTACTACAGTAGATGTGACCAAAAATATTTTAGTATTGCCGCTCTTTTTCATGAAGTTGACGTTGCGTCGAGTGGAAGTCGATGTATGCGTCGGTACAGTCTGAATTGAGATGTTAGGGTTTCCTATCGACGATGCGTCGATTTAGAAATCAACGTGACTTTTATTTTGTCTTGAAAATTCTAAGTTTTTCTTGAGAGATAATTTCTTCCTAATCCTAAAGTTTTCTAAGTCAGCCTTGGACTAATTTTATAGACAATTGGATTGATTGTGCCAATATTATTTGGCAATGTGGCCAGTTTTATTACAGATATAACTCCTGATTGTCTTTAGATTATGGGAATTTGAGTTTAGAGAGGGATAGAGATGTTGATTAGGATAAAAGTTTTGATTAGGATAGAAATTTAGATTAGGATAAAAGTTTTGATTATGATAGAAATTTTGATTAGGATAAAAGTTTTGATTAGGATAGAGATTTTGATCAGGATGAATGGGTCCTGAATAGGGTTTAAGATAGAAAATTTTTGAAGGATAGATATGTCCTGTATTTAAGTTGTTTTGAGATTTTATGCGTCGATATCTATTCGACGTATGTTGAGAGTTGCGTCGATATGTATTCGGCGCTTTCTCTAGATTGCGTTGATCTGGAATCGATGCATGGAAGTAGTTGCGTCGATTGTAAGTCGACGTAATTTTATTCATGCGTCGATTTGAGGTCGAAGCATCTGAGAGATTGCGTCGAGTAGAATTCGGCGTACTATCATTCATACGTCGATATAAAGTCGACGCAATTGTGTCTTCACAGATTTTATTCTTCCCTTTTTTTGGTTGGAGATTTATTTCTTTATGAATTGTTTCTTTTGGCCTAGTAGCCTTCTTAGGATGGGTTTGAGAGTCTTCATCTGAATAGTATGATGTTTCATCAAAATTGTCCATCTCCTTGAAGGTGAAGTCTTCTTCTTTATTCTGTGATTCTTCTTCTAAGTTTGTTGATTTTATGGGTTTAGTAAATTTAACAGGGCTCATCGAAGCAGGTTTGGTAGATGATATTGAACTGGTTGAAGGATCATCCCCTAGCCCCAGATTCTTATGTCTGATTGTTTGTTTTTCAGTGATTTCTTTAAGTGTCTGACTTCTGACTTTTATAGATTCTTCAAAAGCTTTTGCCTGGGAAACTTTATTCTGAAGGAGTTGATTTTCTATTTTAGCACTTTGTATTTCCTTTTCTGTTTTATAGATTTCACACCTTAGTTCATAATTTTTTGAACATGTATCCTCTATTTTTCTCATATTGATTTGTTCTTTTAGATCCTTAATTTCTTGTTTAGCTTTTAGTTGATCTAAACAGAGTCCTTTACAATCATTTTTGAAATCATCACATAGAAAATCTATTTCATCAAAAATGCTTACCTCATCCTTATCCTCAGATTCCTCTATGAGAATAAGGCTATCTTCTTTTTTATTTTCAGAAGAGATGCTTCCTTCTGAACCTGTTTCACTCCATGATTCAGCAACACATTCTTTTTCTGAGCTTCCAAGAGCCATTAAGCATAGGTCTTCTTGCTTAGACTCTTCATTGTCACTTTTAGATGAGGTGCGGTCTTCAGAGTCTGTTTCACTCCAAGCTTCTGCAATGAAGCCTCTTTCTTTCTTCTTCTCCTTCCTCTTGAGATCTTTCTTTTTCAGATCTTTCTTTTTCTCAGCATTTTCTGGACATTCTGGAGCAATATGTCCAGTTTTCCTGCAGGAGTAACAAATAATTTCTTTAGTAGGAGTCTTATCATACCTTGGTTTTGACTTTCTCCTTCTAGACCCATCTTTCCTGACCCATTTCTTGAATCTTCTGGCCAGGAGGCTGAATAATTCTTCTTCAGTAACAGGGGTTTCCTCTTCTGTTGCTTTTAATGCAATGTTTCTATCTTTTGAGGAGGTTGGATTGTTTTCCCTTCTTTCCTTCTCTTCTCTGGTTTTCAGTAGTTGCTCATAGGATTTGAGTTTTCCTAAGAGGGCATCTGTTGAGATTTCCTTTTGTCCTCTAGTATCTCTTATTGCCTATATTCTTGAGTCCCATGAACTTGGGAGACTCATTAATAATTTGTCATTGATCTCTGTGAGAGAGATCTCTCTATCCAAGCTCCTTAATTGATTGATGATCAGATTGAATCTGTCATATATCTCAGATATGCTTTCTTCATGCTTCTTTTGAAAGTTCTCATATTGGGAGATCAATAGAGCCTTTCTATCTTTCCTTTCATCATCACTTCCTTCTACTATCTTTGCAAGAGCCTCCCAGATTTCTTTGGCTGATTCATAGTCAACAACCTTTTGAAAGATTTCATTTGAGAGGGTTGAGACAAGAATGTTCACAGCTTTTGCATCACTTGTTCCTGCCTTCTTCTCATCAATTGTTCACTCAGGCCTTGGGACAAGTGTTTGAGTCACTTTACCACTTGAGTCCTTTCTATAGGGCTTGGGAGGACCTGTCAAAATAACATTAAACAATTCTTCATCAATAGAGTTCATATAGATCCTAATTCTTGTTTTCCAAAATGCAAACTTTTCAAGGTTGCAAATTGGTGGTCTGGTGGAAGCATAATCTTTGATTTGTGCCATAAAAAGAAGTTTTTAGAAATATATATATATATATGAGGTAGGATCTTTTTGATCAAGGAGTTACCCCTTTTTTATCAACCTGGCTCTAATACCAATTGAAAGTGCACAGTTAGCCTCTCTAGAATTCTCTAGGGGGGGTGAATAGAGATTTAAAAATATTTTGTGCAAAGTTAATAAATATATATATATATGTGTAATATTCATATATTTAAGCTTCCCACACACCAAAAAGAATTAAGCAAATAAATAAAGAAATAGCAAAAAGAAAATCACAGCACAACACAAAGAAATATAGTGGTTCCCCAAACTTTGGGTAGTCCACTCTTCTACCCCCTTGGTGGGAATTCACTATCTTGCACTTAGTCTTTTGATAAGGAGACTCTTAGAACCAGCCTGAGTCTTTTGATAAGGACACTCTTAGAACCACTACAACGGAATTTTTTGAAGAGAGATTCTAAAAACTCTTTTACACAATTTGAAAATGAAATAAGAATAAGATGAAGAAGTTGAAGAAAAACAATTGAAGCAAGAAAGGATCTTCTTCTAAGCAAGAAGATTAGAAGCACAAGTATAGTGAATGAAATCTCTCTTCTATAGTGAGAAGGAGATTGTAGGCCTTTTTCTCTTTCAGTGAGAACTTTCAGAAATGGCAGCAGTATGGCTTTAGAAGGAGAAGAAGAAGGCTTTTTTGTTGCAGCACTCTTTCACTTTTCTCAGCTTTCTCACTTTTCACTTGGGAGCTTTTCCTCTTTTTCAAATGGATGGAGTGGATCACTTCTACTTTTTCTTTGCCGACCTCCTTCTGTATTTATAACTCTGTTTATTCAAAAATATTGCTATAGGAGGATAATTAATTAGCAGTCAGAGAAATAGTAAGAAAGAAAAGTTTCTATAATCATTATTTCTGTAGAAGGAAAGAGATCATTCTACTTTCAAATAATGTCCATAATAATCTTAATCAAATTAGCCAAGAATCATTTAGAAGGAAAGATTGATTCAGAACGGATAGAAAAGAATAATATAATTCCATAAAATTCAGATCTACAGAAAGAAGGAAAGAGATCTGGCGTGTTTTTGAATCTGTCACAGAAATTGACGTGCGTCGATTACTATTCGACGTAACCGTAGATTTCAGCCTGGCTAGACGTCGAGAAGAAAATATGGAAAGAGCGTCGACAGAGGTGCATCGACTTTACTGGGTGCGTCGACTAGAAATCAGAGTTACGTCGACTTTGGTTACGTCGAATTCTGTTTAGAATTACTTCGACTCAGTATGAGAGATACGTCAACTACACTTCGACGTTGCGTCGATTACTATTCGACGCATATTTACTTAAACTAATTTTTCACTCTGAGAATACATATTCTACTCATTTCTAGGGGTTAAGATAAATCATTTTCCCAACAAACTCTACTGCATATACCATTCAACTATTGGGCATGATACAGAAGACTGTCATGCTCTCCGAAAATTGATAGATCAACTATTGAAGGCAGGAAAATTACAAGATTATGTTGTTTAATAATATGAAGATGATTTTTCTTTCCAGTAAAGACAACTTTACAAAACAGAGATTCTCTCCTTCAAAAAAAGAAATGCATGGAATAGAGATGAGATAGAGTGTCATTTTTGTTTTGTATGTCTCCCATTTGTTTGGAGTTTCTGCATCTTTTATTTTCTAAGTTTACTTGTAATAAGTGTGGCAGTAATCTGTGTTCTACAAGAAGCTACCATTGCGAGGATTTTTTCAGCAGTCAGTTATTACAAACATCGTACCCATATTCATTGCAGACATTCGGTCAAGTACGTTCTAAAGCTGTTTCATTACTTTACTTTTTCCTGTTTATATTAATATTTCTAGAAATACGTGGATATGGAAGGTAGAAATACCGTCTCTATTGTTTGATATAAAGTGTGGGAATAACATCCCTAATTATCTCTTCTTCTCCGGTCGTAAAACCACCAAGTACACATCTCGCTAGAAGTAAACGCAGATGTATCATGGTAGCCCAACCCCCCTTTCTCCCCTAATCACTTTCTCCTCCAACCTCTTTCTCTCCCAACTTCTTTCTATGTGATGATTACCATTAATAGCTGAGACATCTGGTTGAGATTAAAAGAAAGTGGTTTTCGGAGATCTAAATATGTTGAGACCTCCAGTTTGGTCTCCTCCAGGATTTGGATGTTTGAGATTGATGGTTGTGTTCTCCATTTCTTGTCAGAAAATAGTTTTCGGAGATCTAAATATGTTGAGACCGCCAGTTTGATCTCCTCCAGGACTTGGATGTTTGAGATTGCTGGTAGTGTTCTCCATTTCTTGTCAGAAAGTGGATTTCGGAGATCTAAATATGTTGAGACCGCCAGTTTGATCTCCTCCAGGACTTGGATGTTTGAGATTGTTGGTTGTGTTCTCCATTTCTTGTCAGAAAGTGGTTTTCGGAGATCTAAATATGTTGAGACCACCAGTTTGATCTCCTCCAGGACTTGGATGTTTGAGATTGCCGGTTGTGTTCTCCATTTCTTGTCAGAAAGTGGTTTTCGGAGATCTAAATATGTTGAGACCACTAGTTTGACCTCCTCCAGGACTTAGATGTTTGAGATTGTTGGTTGTGTTCTCCATTTCTTGTCAGAAAGTGGTTTTCGGAGATCTAAATATGTTGAGACAGCCAGTTTGATCTCCTTCAGGACTTGGATGTTTGAGATTGCTGGTTGTGTTCTCCATTTCTTGTCAGAAAGTGGTTTTCGGGGATCTAAATATGTTGAGACCGCCAGTTTGATCTCCTCCAGGACTTGGATGTTTGAGATCGCTGGTTGTGTTCTCCATTTCTTATCAGAAAGTGGTTTTCAGAGATCTAAATATGTTGAGACCGCCAGTTTGATCTCCTCCAGGACATGGATGTTTGAGATTGCTGGTTGTGTTCTCCATTTCTTGTCAGAAAGTGGTTTTCGGAGATCAAAATATGTTGAGACCGCCAGTTTGATCTCCTCCAGGACATGGATGTTTGAGATTGTTGGTTGTGTTCTCCATTTCTTGTCAGAAAGTGGTTTTCGGAGATCTAAATATGTTGAGAGCACCAGTTTGATCTCCTCCAGGACTTGGATGTTTGAGATTGCTGGTTGTGTTCTCAATTTCTTGTCAGAAAGTGGTCTTCGTAGATCTAAATATGTTGAGACCACCAGTTTGATCTCCTCCGGGACTTGGATGTTTGAGATTGTTGGTTGTGTTCTCCATTTCTTGTCAGAAAGTGGTTTTTGGAGATCTAAATATGTTGAGACCACCAGTTTGATCTCCTCCAGGACTTGGATGTTTGAGATTGCTGGTTGTGTTCTCCATTTCTTGTCAGAAAGTGGTTTTCGGAGATCTAAATATGTTGAGACCACCAGTTTGATCTCCTCCAGGACTTAGATGTTTTAGATTGTTGGTTGTGGTCTCCATTTCTTTTCATAAAGTGGTTTTCGGAGATCTAAATATGTTGAGACCGCCAGTTTGATCTCCTCCAGGACTTGGATGTTTGAGACTGCTGGTTTTGTTCTCCATTACTTGTCAGAAAGTGGTTTTCGGGATCTAAATATGTTGAGACCGCAAGTTTGATCTCCTCCGGGACTAGGATGTTTGAGATTGCTGGTTATGTTCTCCATTTCTTGTCAATAAGTGGTTTTCAGAGATCTAAATATGTTGAGACCGCCAGTTTGATCTCCTCCGGGACTTGGATGTTTGAGATTATTGGTTGTGTTCTCCATTTCTTGTCAGAAAGTGGTTTTCGGAGATCTAAATAGGTTGAGACCATCAGTTTGATCTCCTCCAGGACTTGGATGTTTGAGATTGCTGGTTGTGTTCTCCGTTTCTTATCAGAAAGTGGTTTTCGGAGGTCTAAATATGTTGAGACCACCAGTTTGTTCTCCTCCAGGACTTGGATGTTTGAGATTGTTGGTTGTGTTCTCCATTTCTTGTCAAAAAGTGGTTTTCAGAGATCTAAATATGTTGAGACCGCCAGTTTGATCTCCTGCAGGACTTGGATGTTTGAGATTGCTGGTTGTGTTCTCCATTTCTTGTCAGAAAGTGGTTTTCGGAGATCTAAATATGTTGAGACCACCAGTTTGATCTCCTCCAGGATTTGGATGTTAGAGATTGCTAGCGGGATCTCCAGAAAATTTTCAGTTTTAGAAGATATTTTGGCAATCTGAAGTATTGGAGACTATTAATTGGGTCTCCTCCGGAAAGCTTTTTGACTGACAAGTGATTTAGGACATTTATGATCATCAGCTGAGAACCTCTCATATTTATTTCAGGCGGTCTGGAGAAATTAAGACCACAACATGAATGTTTATTTCCTCAAGCAATCTGAAGTATACCAAGGCTTTGCTTGAGATCTTTTTCTATTTTTCAGTAAGAAGACGGTCCGGGATCGTTGGAATAATTAGCAAATCAATCTTTTAACATGAATCCGTCAAATATTTATCATTTTTTCCACAAGAAGGGGCGGTCTGAATTATTTGAGATCGGCATTCATCCCTTAAAGATCATTCAAATCGGACTACAGAGTTCATGATCATCAGGATCATCATTTATGGATTATTATAATTTGGTTTCGTGTTTGGAAGACCTTGAGAGCTGAGGATCGGCATTTACAAGTAGTTGACATCGGAATTATTTTATAACAAAGCAGCTTCAAATGGCCAAACCTAATAACTTCTTAAAAGGCGTTTTGACAACCAAAAGACCGTCATTCTTAATTATCAATTGAAATTCAAATATGAACAAAATAAGTTTCTCATCCGTTTCAGATCGATTGATCGGCAACAAGTTGTCTCAGGTACTTGACATATCTTTACTTTTTCATATACCTGTTCAACATACCTTTTCGCATATGGAAACAGGTGCTCACTGGTTCTCCAAAGGTACTCATGTAATATATCTTTTTCATATACCTGTTCTGACCATTCTTTCGCAGAGATAGGCAGGTGCTCGCATTTTCTCTTCAGGCACTCGCTTAAAACCAAGTGTTCGCAAGTCTTCTTAAGAAGAGAAAAGATATTCGCAAGAACGCCTGGAGGTAGGATGTTCGCATAGGTACATGCACTTTTTCATCACACATGCTCTACTATAACAGGAAAGGTAGATCGCGATTCTCGTGGGTAACTGCTTTATTTTTTCGAAAAAATTTCAAAACTTAAAAAAATACGGGGATTATGTTTTACCCAGAAATCGGCAATCACCTCGAGCTGGCTTTTTCCAGGTTTTCTACCCCGGATGGTCTCCTACCTCCCGGGCAAGCTGTCGTCGTCAAGCCCCAGGCAGTTTTCCTCAGGGAGGTCGCCCGCTTGGGCGACCTTGCCTCTCGAAGGTCGCCCCCTTGGGCGACCTCGGGGAGGTCGCCCCATCTTGGGCAACCTCGCCCCTTGGAGGTCGCCCCCTTAGGCGACCTCGGGGAGGTCGCCCCATTTGGGCGACCTCGCCCGTTGGAGGTCGCCACCTTGGGCGACCTCGGGGAGGTCGCCCCCTCTTGGGCGACCTCGCCCCTTGGAGGTCGCCCCCTTGGGCGACCTCGCCCCTTGGAGGTCGCCCCCTTGGGCGACCTCGCCCCTTGGAGGTCTCCCCCTTGGGCGACCACGGGGAGTTCGCCCCCTTTAGGGCAACCTCTCCCCTTGGAGGTCGCCCCCTTGGGCGACCTCGGGGAGGTCGACCCCTTTGGGCGACCTCGCCCCATGGAGGTCGCCCCCTTGGGCGACCTCGGGGAGGTCGCCCCCTTGGGCGACCTCGTGGAGGTCGCCCCCTCTTGGGCGACCTCGCCCCTTGGAGCTCGCCCCCTTAGGCGACCTCGGCGAGGCCGCCCCCTCTTGGGCGACCTCGCCCCTCGGAGGTCGCCCCCTTGGGTGACCTCGGAGAGGTCGCCCCCTTTCGGCGGCCTCGCCCCTCGGAGGTCGCCCGCTTGGGAGACCTCGGGGAGGTCGCCAACTTTGGGCGGCCTCGTCCCTCGGAGGTCGCCCCTTTGGGCGACCTCGGGGAGGTCGCCCCCCTTTGGGCGGCCTCGCCCCTCGGAGGTCGCCCCCTTAGGCGACCTCGGGGAGGTCGCCCCCCTTTGGGCGGCCTCGCCCCGCGGAGGTCGCCCCGTTGGGCGACCTCGGGGAGGTCGCCCCCCTTTGGGCGGCCTCGCCCCTCGGAGGTCGCCCCCTTAGGCGACCTCGGGGAGGTCGCCCCCCTTTGGGCGGCCTCGCCCCTCGGAGGTCGCCCCCTTAGGCGACCTCGGGGAGGTCTCCCCCATTGGGCGACCTTGCCCCTCGGAGGTCGCCCCCTTGGGCGACCTCGGGGAGGTCACCCCCTCTTGGGCGACCTCGCCCCTTGGAGGTCGCCCCCTTGGGCGACCTCGGGGAGGTCGCCCCCTTTTGGGCGACCTCGCCCCTGGGAGGTCACCCCCTTGGGCGACCTCGGGGAGGTCGCCCCTTTGGGCGGCCTCGCCCATCGGAGGTCGCCCCCTTGGTCGACCTCGGGGAGGTCGCCCCCTTTGGGCGGCCTCGTCCCGCGGAGGTCGCCCCCTTGGTCGACCTCGAGGAGGTCGCCCCCTTTGGGCGGCCTCGCCCCGCGGAGGTCTCCCCCGTGGGCGACCTCGGGGAGGTCGCCCCCCTTTGGGCGGCCTCGCCCCTCGGAGGTCGCCCCCTTGGGCGACCTCGGGGAGGTCGCCCCTCTTTGGGCGGCCTCGCCCCTCGGAGGTCGCCCCCTTGGGCGACCTCGGGGAGGTCGCCCCTCTTTGGGCGGCCTCGCCCCTCGAAGGTCGCCCCCTTGGGCGACCTCGGGGAGGTCACCCCCTTTGGGCGGCCTTGCACCTCGTAGGTTGCCCCCTTGGGCGACCTCGCCCCTTGGAGGTCGCCCCCTTGGGCGACCTCGGGGTGGTCTCCACCTCTTGGGCGACCTCGCCCCTTGGAGGTCGCTGCCTTGGGTGACCTCGGGTAGGTCGCCCCCTCTTGGGCGACCTCACCCCTTGGAGGTCGGCCCTTGGGCGGCCTCGCCCCTCGGAGGTCACCCCCTTGGGAGACCTCAGGGAGGTCGCCCCCTCTTGGGCGACCTCTCCCCTTGGAGATCGCCCCCTTGGGCGACCTCGGGGAGGTCGCCCCCTTTTGGGCGACCTCGCCCCTTGGAGGTCGCCCCCTTGGGCTACCTCGGGGAGGTCGCCCCCTCTTGGGCGACCTCGCCCCTTGGAGGTCGCCCCCTTGGGCGACCTGGGGGAGTTTTCCCCCTTTGGGCGGCCTTGCCCCTTGGAGGTCGCCCCCTCTTGGGAGGACTCGCCCCTTGGAGGTCTGAGTCCTGTGCTGACTCATTTGTATGTGATCACTTTTCAGGTTATTTCCTTCCCTGACGATCTCAGCAGGTCTAGACAATCTCAGCAGGTCCAGACGATCTCGACGATCTCAGCGGTCTCAGCCGGTCCAGACGATCTCAGCAGGTCCAGACGATCTCGACGATCTCAGTGGTCTCAGCAGCGGTCCCAGACGATCTCAGCAGGTCCAGACGATCTCGACGATCTCAGCGGTCTCAGGCGATCTCAGCAGTTCCGGGCAGCCTGTTACCTTTCAGATCTGCCCGCTCGGGCAGGCCCCGCGTCTATAAATAGAGGGGTAGGGGTACCAGTTGGTTGATCTTGGAAGCGTTCCCAGCTCTAGTCGGGGACTTGAGCGGTCTCAGTTTTTGGAGACCGCGGAGACCTTCCCGTATCCCTTCCGGAGACCTCTTCGCCTCTTTTTCAGGAGCCTTCTTTTCCATACTTTCTATTGTAACCTCAGCTGTAACACAACCTTTATATCAAAAAAATTCCCTTTCTTTCAGCTCAAAGTAACCGGCCACCCAACAGTCTCACCCCCCATCCTTCAGTTCGAGCGAGTATGGAGTTGGTACATTTTTTGGTACCAACACATCTCCCCATCCTTTGTTATCTCTCCAATATCCCCTTCCTCGGAACATGTCACTTTGTCAGGGAGCTGGTGCTGGGAATGTTAGAATAGGTGCAGGAGGAAGTTGGGCTGGAGTAGAATCACGAGAAGGAAGAATAGAATCATAAGCAAGAGTAGCATGCACTGCAGGTGGTGTTGGGAATATTGCCCTCAATGTTCCCTTGATTTGAAGAGGCATCACACTCAATGCTAAGTACATATTGTATTTGATTAACCCTATTTTGTATCATGCTAAAGCAGGTTTTTGTTATTCCAAGAAGTGGAATATATTCAGAGGTCTAAATGCCAAAACTGCTGAGACGACCTCTCAGTCTCAGCTGAAATGCTGAGACAAGCCCACGTGTCGTCGAGAAGGAGTCAGGGACTGCTGAGCTGCAGATAGAGGAAAACTGCTGAGACGACTATCTATCTCAGCAGAGCCGCTGAGATAGAGACAAAAGTTATTGCTGAGTCTGAAGGCTGTCTCAGCCAAACCGCTGAGACAGATTCAAATATGAATAAATCACAGGCGGGATCTATATTTGGCGCAAGTGGCAGAAAAGCAAGATACACTTTTGTCAGATGTCCATGCTGTATCAAGGGTTCTAATAGCCGTTGAAAGTAAGGAGGAAGTATAAAAGAAGATGTTAGGTCTAAAATAAGGGTACTATTTTATTGGAAAATCTGTATTGTGTGTTGCAAGCCCGATCTTCTTCAAACCTCCTGAAAGGGTAATCTCTCAAGCTCAAGCTAAACTCTGCTAAGAAATAAGTTAGTTCTTCCTGAATCATTCAAGAAGAACAAGTAGATCTTCAACTTTGCTGAAGAAGAAGATCAAGGAGAAACAAGACATGTAGTTGCTGCTTCACAGTCCCGTTTCAAGACAACAGAAGACAAGATATGAAGGTTAACTTTATTTAGTCTTTTGTTGTATCATTAACACTTTATTTATCTGTAAGGCCTTTGTGCCTGAGCTGTAGGGCTTCTTAGACTGAGTGTAGAGCTATACTCCCAGCTTGAGTGTAGGACCTTTGTGAAGATATGAGGTAGGACTTCTTGATAGGTCTAAGGTAGGAAATCAGGATATTTCCGAGTTACAGGAGTTGGAGGACTCTGGGCTTGTAGGGTTGTTGAGCTTGAGGTAAGGTTTGGAGAAAACTTGAGAGATTCTGAGGAATCTGAGTTGTAAGCTCTTGAAGCTGAGTTGGAGGTGTTGGCCCTGTCTAACTCATTGTTAGAATGGTGAAGGGAGAAAGAGGACTACTCAAGACACCTTGTCTTGAGGGACCTCTATATATGCTTGTGTGCTTTCTATGTGTTTGCTGATAATCTTTATACTCACTGAATATAGCTAGGTTAAAGAAGAAAGAAAAGAAAGTGACCTATTCACCCCCCCCCCCCCCCCCCCCCCCCCCTCTCTAGGTGATCTAGACTACTACCTATAAACTATCAAGTGGTATCAGAGGGAGGTTGGTAAAAAAGGACATAACTGTCTGACCAGATCCTACAAAGGAGTAGTCAAATCTGAATCCAATGGCTGCTACTGGACTGCAGAAGGAGATGGGGTCTATGAAGTTGCCCATATGCAACAAAGAAAACTTTTGCATATGGAAGCAAAGGGTAAGGTTATTCATGGAAGCCTCCAACCCTAGGATCTACATTACTATGAAGCAGGGACCTTTCACTTTTCAAATAGCCTCCACCATAGATCCAACTAGGAGAGTGGCCAAGCCTTTTGCTTACTTGACCAATGATGAACTCGCACTATTCACAATGGATAAAATAACCCAGAACATTATTGTGAATGCAATTGATGATTTCACCTTCCAGAACTTGGTGCACTGTACAACAACCAAGGAGATGTGGAATACACCTGTGGTGTATATGGAAGGGACTGCTGAAGTGAGGATGATAGGAAATCTCTCCTCAATCAAGAATATGAAGCTTTCAGGCAGCTCAGCCAGGAAAGCATATCTATCTGCTATGAAAGGTTCTTTAGGATAGTTAATGAACTGAGGGCCTATGAAAGGATATTTAGTGACTATGAACAAAATGACAAGTTCCTAAGATCTCTAACTAGAGACTGGGACACAAAGATATGTGCCATCAGGGAAGTGGCCAAGCTGGGTGAAACTCCTACCCATACATTGTTTGGGAACTTCTCTCTTATGATATGCATCTGTCTGCAAGGAAGGAGGAGGATACATCCACCATGCCTCATGCAAGGGAGAAAATTGTGGCTCTCAAAGATGACAGCCACAAAAGGAGCAAAGCCAGATTGCTGTCTCCTCCAAGAAAAGTTGTTGATTCAGAAAATTCTGAGAACAACACTTCTGATAGCACCACATCTAATGAGGAGTTTGATGCCTTCTCTAGGCACTTCAAGAAGATAATGTGTAGGAAGCAATGGAAGAACAAACCTTCCTCCTCCTCATATTCCAGGAAGGACCATAGCAAATCTGAAAGGCAGCACTCCAAGGGTGACAGGTATGACCCTAAACATGCTAAACATATTCCATCTAATGTTATATGCTACTGCTGCAGCAAGCCTGGACATGTCATTGTTGACTGTCCAGTCAAGAGAAAGGAGAAAGGTGATAAGAAACATAATCACCAAAAGGAAAGGAAAGGTGAAAAATCCTTCCTAGCAAAGAAGGGAAAGAGCTGGAGTGAATCTGAGTCCTCAACCACAGATTCAGATGAAGAGGAGAAAGCCAACATTTTGCTGCTTGCTGTAGAAGAGGATGAAGACTTTCATGCTGCAAGGATTGAAATTAGGGCCCCTCTGTCACATTCAGCCAGTAAAATAGAGGAGGATAAAGACATCCAAAAAGACCATAGGCTGATGGCTCTAACAGAAGATGAAGACAGCCAAAATAATTCAGACAATGAGTAGGTACTAATCCAGTGCATTTCTTCTTCTGAATATGAGATAAGTCCAAAATCTGAATCAACTTCATCTAATGCTGGAAGTGATTCAGAATCTGAGGAAGATATCAATCAATTGATTGACAGGTATGGTGCTCCCTTGGAAGCTCTGAAAAAGAGCAAGATGTTAGCCAAGAGGCAAGGTCTGGAGATTGCTTCCCAATAGCAGGCAAAAACTGATTGCACTGAATATGCTACCCAGCTAGCTCAGATGAGCAAAGAAATTGCCAAGTTAAGGGGAATGTCAATTATCCATGTTGGCACCATAAGCCATAAAATCAAGATCATCAAGGATCTTGAGGAAAAGCTTCTCAAGGAGAGGATGATAGTGGCTCAATTCTCAAAGTCTAAGACAGTGCTACCTATTATTGACACCTTCTCCTCTCATGATAAAAGAGAATTGGGATTCAATAAAGAGGCAGCATGACTACTAGAAAAATAGGTTTTAGCTACACTTTTTTTTGCTAGGGTTCAAAAACCGTGGCTAATACACTAGTATTAGCCACGGTTGGAAATACCATGGCTAATAATTAGGTTTTAACCAGGGTTACAAAAAGCGTGGCTAATACTAAGTATTAGCTACGACAAGCAAAAGATGTGGCTAATAAATAGGCATTAGCCACGACAAGTAAAAAGTGTGGCTTAGGTATTAGCCACGGTAGTGGAAAAAGAAGACATCTCGCTATATTTCATACCTCCCGGTTTAGAGCATCTCCAATCGATCGCTATTTTACCAGAATCGCTATTTTTTGGCGGAAAAACCCTCTCCAATCGATCGCCAAAGGGCCCTGTAAAAATGGCGATCTCATCTCCCCCCTCTAAATTTGGAGTCGCCGGAGAGGAAATAGAGTCCGCTGCAAATAAATTTAATGTATTTTTTTATTTTTTTTATTTGTTTAATTCTGGTATTTACAAAACCTATCTATTTCAATATATCTTGTGTAATTATCAATATATTTTTTCAAATATGACATATAATACATCAATAAATTCGTTTTTTCGAGACCTACAAAACGAGACTAATATTGAATATTTTATAATTATTATTGTTCATACAAAGAGCAAGAGAATACGTTTTACTAAATAAACTTGCACATAAATCAAAATACATTCAAATTAAAATGCATACAATTTTTCAAATTACATTGTTTCATTACCATGTCGTGCCCATAAATGTTCAATCAGGGCATCTCGAAGTGCGAAATGTGCATCTTTGTCTCTGATTTTTTTATGCCGATTTAGGAATTGACGAAATCTTTCGGCTTCACTTGTGTCCATCGCTTCAACATTCTGAGTTGGCGGCGGCGGAGAAATATCGATATCTTCATTTTCATCTCGCTCGTCTTCGATAATCATATTGTGCATTATAATGCAAGCAGACATGATATCGTGCAACACATGTTTATCCCAAAAACGACATGGCCCCTTAATAATTGCAAAGCGTGATTGAAGAACGCCAAATGCTCGTTCTACATCTTTTCGGCATGCTTCTTGCATCATTGCGAAGTGTTGTTTTTTTTTATCTTGTGTATGAGAAATAGTTTGAACTAGTGTTGACCATTTCAGATAGATACCGTCGGCTAAGTAATAACCAACATCATAATTTTTTCCCAAGATTGTATAATTGGTAGGAGGCGTAATACCTTGAGCTAAGTTTGCAAATAAATTAGATGACCGCAGAACATTGATATCATTGTTAGAGCCCGGTAAGCCAAAATATGCATGCCATATCCATAGGTCATATGATGCTACTGCCTCGAGAATGATTGTTGGTCCACCGTGACGTCCTGAATATTGGCCTGCCCATGCCGTTGGGCAATTCTTCCATTGCCAATGCATACAATCTAGGCTTCCCAGCATCCCCGGAAACCCTCGTTCTTCACCTTTCTGTAGTAATCTTGTTACATCATTTGCATTGGGATATCTCAAATATTCATCTTTGTACAATTGTACAATTGCCCTGCAAAATCTTTTTAAGCATTGAATCACAGTTGACTCACCAATTCGAATATATTCATCGCAATTATCAGGTTATGTTCCGTATGCTAACATACGAAATGTTGCTGTAATTTTTTGTATTGTTGATAGCCCAAGCTTACCAACACCATCCTTCTTTTGAACGAAGAAATTGTCGTGCTCCTGCACTGCAGCGACAATGCGAAGGAAAAGATTCTTTCGCATGCGAAATCTTCGTCGAAAAAAAGTTTCCCCATAAGTGGGGTGCTCTGAGAAGTAATCATTCCAAAGTCTCGTGTTACCTTCAATCCTCCCCCGATTGATTACCACATGGCCAGGTACTGAACCTCTACGTCGGGGCCTTTCTTCCTCTTGAAGTTGAGCTGCTATTATGGCATTGTTGGAGGCATACATACGTGCGAAAATTTCATCTCCTTTCTCCCATTCATTAAGGTTTTCTTCCCACCTGAGAAGAGTTTGATCAAATTCATCATCTGAAGATGATGAAGATCGCAAATGGGATGACCCTGCTTCATAGTTCATTTTTTTGTAACAAGGGAAATATAGTTTTGAAAGTATATTTCGCTATCCGAAAGTGGCGTTTATATAGATTCCCAGCATTGGATTCCTTTTCCCCAGCATTGGATTCCTTCTCCACTCACACCTCTCTTTTGTCTCATCAATCCTATCAACATCAATTCCGGAGCCTTGTTTTTTCCCAGCATTGGATTCCTTCTCCACTCACACCTCTCTTTTGTCCCATCAATCCTATCAACATCAATTCCGGAGCCTTGTTTTTTCCCAGCATTGGATTCCTTTTCCCCAGCATTGGATTCCTTCTCCACTCACACCTCTCTTTTGTCCCATCAATCCTATCAACATAAATTCCGGAGCCTTGTTTTTTCCCAGCATTGGATTCCTTCTCCCCAGCATTGGATTCCTTCTCCACTCACACCTCTCTTTTGTCCCATCAATCCTATCAACATCAATTCCGGAGCCTTGTTTTTTCCCAGCATTGGATTCCTTCTCCCCAGCATTGGATTCCTTCTCCCCAGCATTGGATTTCAAGACTTCTATAAGTACCCATCACGCTATCTCCAAAATCAAGCACTCTCTACTTCCTTTATTTTGAACATCATGTCTGCCAACCGTGGGCTAGCATTCTCTCCCAAAGAAGATCAAGCATTATGTTATGCTTGGCTTGAGGTCTCAGAAGACCCAGTTACTGGGAGTAATCAAAAAGAGCACAGGCTATGGGAAAGAGTTTCAAAAAAATTTCACAACACAAGGCCTCAAACTTGCATAGGACAGAGAACCCCAAAATCTCTCTCATGTCGTTGGTCCTTTTTGACAAGTAAGGCTAGCAAATTCCGAGGATGTGTTCGACAGATTGAGCAACGAAACCCCAGCGGTGCATCTGAACTTGATATTGTAAGTTTTTTTTAGATTTTAATTATTGAATCGATTAATTAATATGTTATTAAAACAATTTATTTTTCTTAGCTAAATCAAGCAAAAATTTTATATGCGGACGATCCAAAAGAGAAGAAAGGCTTCTTGTTTGATCATGTTTGGTCCATCTTACAAAATACAGAGAAGTGGATAGATACGCCTGGGTCTACAAAAGGTATGAACACTAGTGGTACTGGAGATGAAGAATCTCCCAGTCAACGGAGAAGTATAGACTTAAATACAGATAGCAATGACTTGAATACTAGTGGTACTGGTGATGAAGAATCTCCGATCTCAACTTCCACTAATCGACCTTCTGGAAGAAAGCAAGAAAAAGAGAGGAGGAGAAAATTGAGTGATAAGAGTTATGATATTGAGGCCCACACTAAAAAAAATGAAGAAATCCTGGAGGCTTTAAAGAAAGGGCAAGAACAACGAGCAAGCGAGCTCTCTTCTATCCAAGCGCTCATGAAGTTAAAAGCAGAAAATCAAAGGAGAAGACTAGATCTTCAGAGCGCTAAACAAGATCACGATATCATGATGATAGATTTGGATAACATCAAAGGAACTCCAAAGAGGGAGTATTTTCGGCAAAAACAAAATGTCATTATGAAGAAAAATATTGTAAAACCACTATTTGAAGGATCTTCATCACTCGAAGGAACTGAATATGGAGGAGACATATATGGAGGTAGTGGTTATGAAGGAAGTCAGTATGAAGGAGTCCCACACGGCGGACCTCAATTTGGCGGACCTCAATTTGGAGGACCTCAATTTGGAGGACCTCAATTTGGAGGACCTTAATTTGGAGGACCTCAATTTGGAGGACCTCAATTTGATGGACCTCAATTTAGAGGAAGTCAGTACCGAGAAAGCCAGTACGACATCGAGCACGGAGGAAGTCAATATGGAGGAAGCGGCTATGGCATACCAGGGTATGGAGGAGAACAACACATGGAAAGCGCGCGCGGAAGTCGTAGCGAACCCAGTGATGACCTCCCAGCATTTTAATTTTAATTCTAAATGTAATATTTTCATTCGAATTATCTAATGTTAGTATGTTTTTGTTATGCAATCAAATTTAAAATAAAAAAAACTTAAAAAAATAAATAGTATATAATACAATAATAATAATAAATTATAATTATAAAAATTATATATATACATATAAATACATAAATATAATTTATGTATAAATATATACCTATCATATAAATATAATATACATATAAAATACCTATAATACTTATATTTATATCATGTTCTCTAAATATAGAGAACATGGTTGGAGTTGCTCTAACCATGTTCTCTATATTTAGAGAACATGGTACAATGGGGAGCTCTAAATATAGAGCTCCCCATTGGAGTTGCTCTTAGGCCATTCGCCTAGGGTTCCTCTTCCGTTCCTCATTCTCAATATCGCCCGCTGCTATTTCTCCCTTCACGCAAAATCCTGGGCGCTGTCGATTTCTCCGGACTTAGCTGAGAAAAATTCCAGGGGTGCTTCTCTTCGGAACTGCCGCATACCAAGTGGAGGGCATTGAGAACAAGGATGGTTCGAGCATCTGATATGTCTTCGTCCGACCACACATCCATCTGACGAATCCAAAGTTTTTTCCGATCTGGATGGATAGGACCGGCTAGGGGTGGTGTCAGATCAGTATGCCATCACTCGCCCATATGATGAATTTGTTCTGGTATCCAGTTGATGGTGGCATGTTGCTTCATCTGATTGTAAAACTTTGGATAATCTTCTTCAAAACTTTTGCAAACTTGAGAGGATGTTACTCCTCCAACCTTGAGTTTAAAATACCCTTTAAAAATCAAAGTTATTACTAGAGATAAACGAAGGATTAGTGGATCTCGTGATCTGAATTTGATCCCCCTTCCTCTTAGAAATGACACATATTTGTATGCAGAAATGTCATAACTGTAGAGCACTTAGCGATTCATGTGCTTTTGACTTTTTTGATTCAAGTGAGTGGTCCTTGCTACTTGTCACAAATGGGCTTTTGTTGTTGCTTATTATTGGATCCCGAATTGTCCGTAGATTACTAACATTGATATTACTTACCACCAAAATCGACCAAGACCCAAAATAGAAATGGATTGTAGTTAAATATAGGAGGTCCACACCACTGACCATTGAGCATGAAGAACTGTATGTCCATGAAACAAACTATTACAATTTGAAGGATTATAATGCTCGAGTACAGATCCTTCTCCCCTCAATCATATAATTATTTATTGAGATTATATAATACTTCGTTCCTAGCATTACAATTTATACGTACAATAAAGGTTTGTAGGGACCGTAATAATTAGTTGGGCAGTTGACAAACTCCAACCAAGTTGTCATTATTCTCATCCTCTCGACATCCTCTTTTCTCACCATCTGATATGTCTTCGTCCGGACATTGCTATTCTTACATCTAATATGTTCTTTGACCACCGAGAGGCCAGTTGACAAACTCCAACCATGTTGTCATTATTCTCATCCTCTCCGACATCCTCTTGCTCACCCTTGAGATTTTTTTTCGTTTTCTTTATTTCCATAGCATGAAGAAGAACTTCTCCACATACCCCTAGTTCTTATTTTTATTTAGAATTGTTGATTTCAGTTCAACTGATTCAAATTATTTGAAATTTGTTCAAGTATAAGTAGCGTTCAACTAATTTGAGTTTTTTTCATATTATTTCTCCGCATACCATAATTTCCATTGTCGATCATTTGTCTTCGAAATTTCAGGTTCTTCGAGAGCTTTGCGAGGAAACTGTGAGGATGCGTGGATGTCAGATGCAGGTTTTGCTTTCATGCTTCTGCACTCTTCCAAACTTTCAATATATTTTGCTCCGTCCTGTTTTAGTTTTATAATTTTGCGCATCCTTGTTTTAGTTTTATAATGATTTCTATCTTTAGGTAAATGCTTGAATCTATTTAAAACTTGTGATCACTGGAAATCTTGAGGGTCTTTTTCTTATTTCTATTACAAGGGGTTGTCTGGTGTCACTCAATTTACATTTATTTCCTTGCATTCCAAAGTACCTTATTTCAAGTTTCATATACTATTTCAATTTTTCTGCAATTGATATAGAATTTAAATTTTATTTGTTTCCTTGGTGCAACCAATGGTCCCTAGTTTGACGATCCTCATCTCTTTGCAGGTTTTGGAATCTTGATTGCAAATTATAAGTTGGAAGTCAAAATTGGTTTGGGTTATCTGTTAATTGAATAAGCCAAAGGAGTTCATGCCAACCACAAGCTTTTCTTATTAATTTTACCTTGTTACTTCTTTCTAGAACTGAAATTACTATATGGTTTAGAGAGGTTTCTGGACGTGGACTGTTGATTTTGTTGGTAATCATGTCAATAGAGAGGACATGGTCATCTCTCTTCCTCATTTTGATCGAAAATGTTTTCTTAAGGACATCATCAGATTCAAGGCATTTCCTTTAACCCGACATTTCCTTCAAAGGTAGGCTATTCCAATACTATTCTTGGTGAGCTTTTTGGTTGGTTTCCCCTGTGGTTCAATCATCATCTTTATAATTGTTTCTCATTGTTTACGCTATCTTAGGGGCGTGACTGTTTTGCATGCGCACCAACCGGGTCAAGGAAGACTTTGACCAAGGAGCTATCTAGGACCCGTAATTTTGAGAAAATTCCATGTGGTGTTCCTCGAGTTTAACATAAAGCAAAATATCTGCCTTGTACTTGAAATTTCCTTCTATACTTCATTCATTAATATGAGTTTCCCTTCTGATTAATACTTCATTCATTGATATAATGATTTCCGTAAACTTTTCCCTCTCTTAGTGATATTCAACTTCAATGTGTTTTGTACGTTCACGAAACACAAAATTCAAGCAATATACTGATGAAGATCATTCGTGCGACATTAGCAGAGTTGACTGGGTTGACATTTTTGAATCTTCAGATGGACGATCGGAGTTCATGATCGCGCCGGGCTCATTTTTCTGTAGTTCTTCATGTATATGTTTTATTTTTTGGACATGTATTTTGGGAGTTAGGTCAAATAATGCGATCGGCCGATTTGGGCCATCAATTCATTTAACCTAACATTTGAATTTAACCTAACATTTATCCTTATATATGACTAGCAGACGCTCATTAGGGGTATCAAGATCACCCTGCATCATCCTTACTTATTTTTAGTGGGAAGAGAGACTTGTTTTAAACTTGTCCTATCTGGCTAATTTTTTTGAATTGAGGAGGTTTCTTTGTGATTGATGGCTTCAAGATCACCCTCTTGTTAGTTGCCAATTTCTTAGATAAATAATCTTTTATTACTCGCCTGATATCACTTTTTTTTGTTTTTTTGTTTTTTTTTTTCATTTCATTGCATCTCATTTTTTGTCCTATGTATTTTATGATCATTGTTTTGAGGTATGGGCTGGCGAGCTTGTTGACTTTAAATGCTCCCGTTGATAAATTTAACATCATACCAGTTCAGGTAATCTAAAAATTAAAATTTCTTCTTTTTAGAAGTATTTATATTTAAATATTTAGGTACTTAAGGTTTAGTCCCACACCGTGGGTTAAGTTTATGTGTCTTGTTGTACTCTTATAAAGTCCCCTATATGGATTAATAAAATTGCATCTTCTATTTCTTTCCTCCTGATTTCTAACATGGTATCAAAGCAGGAATTGACTCCTCCCTGAAATTTGGTTGCCCTAGGGCGACGTACATTTCAGGGTGGCTTCCTCTCTCGATCCCTGGAATTGACCCGATCTCATCTTTCTTCCCTTCAGCACTGCTTGGGCTCGTCGAGCACTTCTGTTCCCTCTCCCGTCAAGAGAGAATCGTCGATTGATTCCGGTGACGGGGACTCTGCTCTAATCGGCGTTAAATCCCGACGTCAACATCCTATCGACGCCCTACCCTCGTCGTCGTTCCCGTCTCTGGAACCTGCTGCTGTTCACCATCGAGCCCCCTGATCCTGCGATCCCGTCTGCTCCCGCCGAATAAGTCTTCCTCGATGGTTCCTGCGTCAGCAACAAGCAGAAGGGTGTCGCCTGCCTTCCTCGGCTATGCTTCCATCATTTCCTCCCGCTGGAGTTCTCCCATCGAACCTCTCTGCCGCGCTAGTGATCCTCTCTTCTGGTGGAACCCTGCTGCTGCTGCGCCCTCTGATGCTGCTTCTTCTCCGGCCCGGAAGCCCTTTTCCTGCCGCTGCTCTTCTTCTCCGGCTGCTCTCTGTGCCGCTGCTCTTCCTGCCGCTGCTGCTTCTTCTCCGGCCCAGAAGCCCTCTTCCTGTCGCTGCTCTTCTTCTCCGGCTACTTCTCCGGCCTTGCCGCCCTGTGCCGCTGCTATCCTGTCGCTGCCCTTCTTCTTCGGCGCTTCTTTTTTACTCCAGATCTACAGTGTCGTGCCCCTCTTCTGCTGGACTGTTGTGCCGCTGCTGCTATGTCGTGCCCTCTCAAATTTTTTTTAAAGTGTCGCTGTAGTTTTTGTGTTGTGTTGTTGTCTTCGTTATTGTTGGTAGTGTCTTCTAGTCGCATGCTATGGACGATGGTTTCCGTGTTGCTGCTCTTTGGGTGCCGATCTCTTCTCTTCCCCCCTTCTCACTCGCCGCTGCTTGAGAACTTTTTGCTCGCCGATGCTTGAGCACTCTGCTCGCAGCCGCTTGAGCCTTCTTCTCGTAGCTGGCTTGTGCTTTGCTCGTTGCATCCTGGATCATGGTCTTGTCGGCAACTGTTATCCATAGTTGATCTTTTATGTGTTGTTCTGATTGTCTTCGTTTGTGTCCCCATGCGAGTCTATGCCTTCATGCACGTGTTCCACATGAGGGGGAGTGTTTGTGATAATGGCGACTCGGATGCCTCTTTTCCCGACTCTTGCCTTAGTCACACACGGCCTACAGGCATATTTTGTATGTTGTTTGTGTCTCCCCATCCTTTTCTCCGATGTTAAGTAGGGTGGTTTGGCCTTTGTTGGTTGACCTGGTTTCAACACCGGGAGCATCCAGTGTGTTTCATGGTCGGTTTGTGGACCAACGTCGTGTGGATTATGCCCGGTTGAAGTATCCCCGGTGACACGCGGTTGGGCCTCGGTGGCTGCTGTTTTGTCCCACATTGTCAACCACCTTTTACCTTTTCTTTTATGTTGTGTTCAAGATGAAGGGTTCCCCTTCACCTTGAGGGGGAGTGTTAGAAGTATTTATATTTAAGTATTTAGGTATTTAAGGTTTAGTCCCACACCGTAGGTTAAGTTTGTGTGTCATGTTGTACTCCTATAAAGTGTCCCCTATATGGATGAATAAAATTGCATCTTCTATTTCTCTTCTCCTAATTTCTAACACTTCTATTGAAAGTTATCTAGGGGTGTTTTTTTCCTAAATTGTAATTTTAATGCTGCATTTTTTATTGGAAGGAATATCTAGATGGCAATCCTTCATTCATGATCTTGGCACAGCTGCCAAAAGTAGAGAATCAACTTGCGAGAATTGCATGGCTATATTAAAGGTATCATGCTTGGCATTCATTCCTAATCCTTGTTTTCATGATCCTTATTTAGTTGTCAGTGGTCAATTACCTGATGGAATTCTTGTGGATGTGAAGAGACTATTAGATGGAAATGATGCAGGTGAAGAGAAAATGATCCAGCATTAATTGCATGTAGTTCATTTTAATTGCCATTATTTGATGTAGTTCATTTATACTGCACTTAATTGAAGTACATGTAAAGCTTCATACCTAAGTTACTGAACTTTTCAGTACACTAAGATAAAATAGTCTGCAAAATTTATATTATAGCGAATTCTCAATAACAAGGCTAATTACAGTAAACTTTCTTGGAGTCGCGTCGAGGAGTATAGGAAATGAGGAACGAAGAACCAAATCCGCCCTTGGTGCGTATTCGCGAAAAACACGCTCGGGCAAGTAAATATTGATTTTTTGAACAAGTAGATTAATTTACTGTTATACATTGTATCCCTATGTAATTCTTGCAAGAGCGAATTGAAACAGCACAAACATACGCACGATCAGTAAAATTTGTCGTACCTCAAATCCAATGGCAGAAAATCACTTTATGCTGCTAATACATATATTTATATTTGATATACCATAGTTTGATTGATGCTCTAATTAACGGGTCCGAATTTGGTGCGTTGAACGCACCTAATATTAGGTGCGTTGAGCGGCCAAGATATTCAATATCTTTTAAAATGAAAATCAACGGTTATGATACGGTCGTATCATATGGTCGTGCATACAGTTGTGATACGGTCGTGCATACAGTTGTGATACTGTTGTATTTCCAAAGTTAATACGACCGTATCACAACCGTTGATCAAGGATGTTGAATATCTTGGGCGTTGAACGCACCTAATATTAGGTGCGTTCAACGCAACAAAAAAAAATCCCTAATTAATCGTGGTAAAATTTACCTGTCAGTGTGATTAAATGCACTAATTTAAGATATTTGTTTATTTATTATCTTTTCTCGTAATTATCTATTGAATTTAGAACATTACTATTGGAGTCTTGAAAAAACAATATGTTGGATCAATTATATATTAAGATATCTGCTCTATTTAAAAAAAACATAATTTATTATTTGTCACGGTTTAAAACCGTGGCAAATAGTTTTTTTTTATAAACGTCGAAATTACTTTTAGCCAGGGTTTAAAATCGTGGCTAATAGTCCCGACTATTTGCCACGGTTGAAAACCATGGCAAATAGTTCATTTTATCGGTATTGAGAAGTTTTTGCTAGGGCCTAAAACCGTGGCAAAAAGTGATGTTATTAGCCACAGATGTATTTTTTGTGGCTAATACTATTTGTCACGGCCAATCCGTGGCTAAAAATCTTTTGCCACGCGACCTTTAGCCACGAATGTTTTCCGTGGCTAGACCGTGGCAAAAGATCTTTAGCCACGATTTTGGACTTTTTGCCAGGGAATTTTGCTCTGGCCAAAAGTCTGTTTTCTTGTAGTGATATGCGCAGCTGGTAACATAAAGGGTAAGGTCAAGGCTTCAATTGAACCAAAGTCTTCCTTTGTGAAGTTAATGATACCATCCAACATATATGACCAACAAAGCATTCATGGTCAGCTGTTGAATGGTAGTTCCAATAGCTTGAACAAAGATGTTCACTGCCATATGAGTTGAAAGGAGTTAGGCTTGAGTGCCTTAAAATGCTCCACGTGAGGAAATTCAGATGGCCAATCATGGACCATTTGTTTTTGGAACCTCAGCCACTACACTCAAGATAAAGAGGGTTGCATCTTCCAACTCCCATCCAACAAAAATTGGGGTTGCTGTTAGAACTATAACCAAGCCTAACAATCCATTTTTTGCTGCCATCAACACTTGCTTAGCTGCCAAGCTAAAATCTGTTGATGATAATCAGAGAATGGCTGCCAAGACTGATTATAGAAAGGCAAAAAACCAAGTGATTGCTGAATGAAACAAGAAGAATGCAGCTGTATCCTTTCCTGAACAGAAGAAGGAAGCCTCAACTTCTAAATCTGTACAAAAAAGAAAATACAACATATATGAGTGTTGGTGTTGTCGCAAAGTGGGTCACTTTACAATTGATTGTTAGCACCACCCCAATGTGCCAATTGCAAAGAAGGGCACTCCAGCCAAACAAATCCTTTCCAAGAATATTTCATATGGTATTAACAGGGACCTAGGACCCAAAATCAGATGGGTTCCTAAGGTATAGTAAATTTTATCTTGCAGGATAGTTCAAGTATCAGCCTTAAACAAATATGGAACTTGGACAGTGGGTGCTCAAGGCACATGACAGGTACCAAAAGTCTTCGACAAGAGTACACAACTCTGGAGAATGGACCTAAAGTTACATTTGGTGGATCTGAAAAGGGAGTCACCAAAGGATATTGTATGATCTCCAATGACATAGTCTCAATCACAAGGATAGCTTATGTTGTAGGGTTGCAACACAACCTTGTAAGCATAAGTCAACTGTGTGACTTAGGCTATGTGATTGAATTCCACAATGACAAGTGTTTGATCAAAAAGTCAAATGACTTAAAGACCATTCTCTCAGGCACTAGAAGTTGGAATGTATATTGTTTAGATTTTATTTGCTATAAGTCTCTATCTCTTGTGTGTCTTGTAGCTAATGAAAGTGAGTCCCTTTGTGTTCAATGGCACAAGAGACTTGCCCACATTAACTACAAGACAATGTATAGACTATTTTCTAAAAACCTTGTTAGGAATAGTCCAAATCTAAAATGTATTAAAAGTGGTCCCTGTCATGCTTGCCAAATGGGTAAGTAAACTAGGGCCACTTTCAAAAGTATTGGCTCCAAAGACACTGGAAGATGTCTATATCTATTGCACATGGACTTGTTTGGTCCTTTGCCAATTCAGACCCTAGGTGGGAAGTTGTATACCGTGGTGATTGTTGATGATCACTCAAAGTATACATGGGTATTCTTCCTAAAGAAGAAATCTGATACCTTAAATGTCTCTATAAATCATGTCAAGGCCATTAAGAATGATATACAATGTATTGTGGTCAGGACTAGGATTGACCATAGCACGGAATTTCAATCTAAAGCTATGACAAGGTTTTGTCAAGAATTTGGTAACACCCAAGAGTTCTCCTCTCCAAGGACTCCACAGCAAAATGGTGTGGCTGAGAGGAGGAATAGGACCTTGATAGAAGCTGGGAGAACATTGCTTAGTGACTCCTCACTTCCAAAATATTTTTGGGCTGAGGGAGTCAATACTGCTTGTTATGTTCTCAATAGAGCTTCCATCAATAAGGTCCTTGGAATTACCCCATATGAGATTCTGAAAGGCAAACAACCAACAATATCATACTTTAGAATCTTTGGTTGCAAATGCTACATTTTAAACAATGAAAAAACTCATTTGACAAAGTTTACAGAAAAATGCAATGCGGGGGTTCTTGTAGGCTATAGCTCACATAGTAGAGCTTATAGAGTATACAACAAGAAAACTCATGTTGTAGAAGAGTCCATGTATGTAGTGTTTGATTAGACCGACCTACTTTATAAGGGCTGGTCTAGTTCTTCTATTTTGACAGGAAATGAACAGAAATTGGAAGAGATGTCTATCCAAGACATTCCCAGCAGCAGCAAAGCTTATATAGATGTTGCTATTCCTGAAGATAAAGAAGTGCAGGCTGCTGAAGATCCTGCTATTTCAGAAGAAGACTTGCAAATTACTGTCAGGATGCCTGCAGCAACAAGACACTTGAGAGATCATCCAAGAGAACAGATAATTGGAGCTGAGAATCAAGGTGTGATCATAAGAAGTAGGGCTCACAATGAAGCTCTATTATTGTGCTTCCTGTCACAGTTGGAGCCCAAGAAATTTGAAGAGGCCAATCAAGATACTTTCCGGATTCAAGCCATGCAAGAAGAGCTTCTTCAATTCAAGAGATGCAAAGTCTAGAAGTTGGTTCCCAAACCTCAAGGACACAACATCATTGACACCAAATGGATATACAAAAACAAGTTGGATGAAAATGGAATCATCATCAAGAACAAGGCAAGATTAGTAGCCAAGAGCTATAGACAAGAAGAGGGTATAGACTTTGATCAAACCTTTGCCCCAGTTGCAAGGTTAGAAGCAATTAGGCTATTTCTTGCATATGCTGACCACAAGGGGTTCAAAGTAAACCAGATGGATGCCAAATCAGCTTTCCTCAATGGTAACTTGAAGGAAGAGGTATATGTTGAACAACCATCAGGTTTTGTATATCCTACCCTTACTTCTCATGTTTATTTTTAGGAAAGATCTATATGGTCTAAAGCAAGCCCCTAGGGCTTGGTATGAGACCTTGTCTAGGTTTCTCATCAAGAACAAATTCTTGAGGGGAAAGATAGATAGCATATTGTTTCTTAGGGAAACAAAGGGCAAGCGTCTTCTAGTTCAAATTTATGTTGATGACATAATCTTTGGGTCTGCAGATGACAACCTCTGCAAAAGGTTTGCCAACCTTATGCAGGGGGTGTTTGAGATGAGCAGTATGGGAGAGCTCAAGTACTTTTTAGGCCTCCAAGTGAAACAGTCTGATGAGGGGATATTCATCTCTCAGACTAAGTACACTAGGGAGCTTATCAAGAATTTTGGGATGGAATCAACTTCCACCATGAAAACTCCCATGGTGTCCAACATTTCCCTGGACAAGCAAGAGAAGGGCAAGGCCTTTGATGAATCCATGTACAGGCGCATTATTGGATCCTTGTTGTATCTAACTGCTAGTAGACTAGACATTATGTATGCTACATGTGTTTGTGCTAGGTACCAAGCATGCCCAAAAGAATCTCATTACTCAGCTGCAAAGAGGATTTTGAGATATCTTAAAGGCAGCCAACATCTTGTTCTTTGGTACCCTAAGAATAATGATTTTGAACTAACAGGCTTTTCAGATGCAGATTTTGCAGAATGCAAAGAAGACAGGAAAAGTACAAGTGGTACTTGTCAATTCCTAGGAAGGAGGTTGATATCATGGAGCAGCAAGAAGCAAACCAGTATGGCTATTTCAACTGTTGAGTCAGAATATATAGCTGCAGGTACCTGCTGTGCACAACTCTTATGGATACAACATCAGCTAGAGGATTACAACCTCAAGGTAAGTCAATCACCTTTATATTGTGACTCAACCAGTGCTATCTCCATTGCTAAGAATCCTGTCTCTCATAACAGGACTAAGCACATAGAGATAAGATATCATTTTATTAGAGAACATGTTGAAAGTAAAGATATCTACCTTGAATTTGTCCCCACTGACAATCAAGTTACTGATATCTTTACAAAACCATTGGATGAGGTCAAATTTAATGCTTTCAAGATTGATCTTGGTATGTTAAATATTGAATAATGACTAACTTATCCTATTATCAGTCCTTAATGATATGTTGTATGTTAAGTTCTAGTACAATATGTTGTCACATCAACACACTTAGTGACATGATTAGGACATCAACCAATCCAATCAAAATGGCTTAATATTAGTCTATAAGATCAGTTAAAACAGGAGACTTGTTTTAACTGAGCCGCTGAGACAGCTGGGAAAATTCCAGTTGAACCGCTGAGACAGCTAAAATGTCCCAGCAGTTGACAGTTCTCTGTCCCAGCTGTTTAGATCGCCATCTCAGCGGTTCCGTTGAGATGGGATGCCTAAATTGTTGTTTGTCAAAATTTAACATTAAACGATCTAAAATCACTTAAAATAATAAGTCCAATCAACTTTAATCATTAGGGCTCACTGAAGAGAAAATTCTTCAATCAGAGATGCAAGCTCCTCTCTGACATAGTGGGGAAGCCCATTCTTTGTAAACCAGGCTCCCATGACACCATCTCCCAGTTCATGTTTGAACCGATGATAAGGATAATCTTAAAGAGGAAGACATCCTGGGGAAATGTGATCATGCAAAAACTGAAAGAGTGCCTGCAAGCCCCCAACTTGGGAAGAATTCTGTCCCTCTACCTTCTCAACACCTATCCTTGGAAGTTTGAGAGCTCAAAAGGATCCAATCTCCACTACCTCAAAAGGATGGATATAAAAACTTTGGACAGGTTTACTAGGGTGCTCCCCATGAGCTAGCCCTTAGAGGTAAAGGACAAGAAGAAGAAGAAGATGTCAAAAGATCACAAGAGGTCCAGAATAGTTATCTCAAGTTCTGAGTCTAAACATTCTGATAAGGATGAGGATGCTGGTGCCGATCTGAACTCTCACAGCAGTCCAAGAAAAGATGTTATTCTGGATGACAAGAATGAGGATGCTACATCTGATAAAGGTGTTGCAGATGCACAAAATATGCCTGATGACACTGTCAACAACAATAACATGGTGAAAATGACCACCCTTGGTAATTAATCCTTCAAACTCAAATTACTGATAATAGTATATAATCTTGAACAAGCAAATTAGTTAATAACTAATGATTCCACAATAATCTAAACTTCAGATCCTCAAGGCCAGTTGGATGCCCTATCTGAGGGGGAGCAACAATAAGAGCCATCTGCAATGGATGTTGCTGATAATAATAATAATGCTGAAAAAGTCTCTGAAAGGATTGATGAGGACAAAGTGCAATCTCCTGAGGATATGCAAAGTAAGCTTGACATCGTCTTAAATCTTGAAAGAAGAATCAAATTTAATCCTGATAATCTACCAGGTCTCTGGGATTCACCTGTTCAAAGACAAACTGGTGCTCCATCTGAGGGGGAGGAGGAAGGAAAATCTGATGATAATAATAATGATGTTATTGATGTTGGAGATGATGAGGATGATGATGGAGTCATTCCTGACTAAGTACAAGGGCAGATAACCACCCAAAGGGAATCAATCCCTCCTCCAAATCTCCCTCAAGAGCTCAAAGAATCTGAAGTGATTAATCAGCAAGCTTCATCCTCCATCCCCTCACAGTCAAATGAGAACATTATTAGTGCCATTCAAATTATGCTAGATACTCATCTGGCATTCATGAAGGATTATGTTGATAGGTCAGCCTCTACAGTGAAGGAGTATGTAGATCAGTCCATCTCCAATGTAAAGACTGAAGTTATGGCTGCACTAAAACCCATCAAAGATGAAACTGTCTATCTGAATCAACAAATGACCAAGTGGTTTGTCATGACTGAAAAGATTGTAAACTCTCAATCTGAAATATTCATATCCATCAACAATGTCACTAAAATAGCAAAGTCTAATATGAGATATGTCAAAGACTATGTCAGCAAAGCAGATGGGGTGCTTCAGAATACAACAAAACATATTGAGGAATATGTGTGGTCAATTGCTACCCAAATGGATGCTGAGGTAGTAAAGCTGAAGGATGAGCTAAAAGTTGACATTGAAAATGTCTTCCAAACCCTCTATGGCATAATCACAACAGCTAACCAAGAGATTAATCAAAGAATATTTGAAGAAGCCAAAAAGGGGGAGAATACCAACGCAATTAAGTATTACCAACTATGAGCTAGCCCTCAAAGTTCTGCAAGGAACAAGACTAGCCTTAAACCTTCCCCTCCTGGACAGGCAGAGAGTAGAAGATTGAGACTTCTCTAAACAAGAGCAAATTGCTCAGAATGTCAGATTGGCAAAGAGAAGAGAGAGAGAGAGAGAACACAAGATGCTAGCTGAAGAATTCATGGCTAGGCAAAGGGATGAACAAAGCAAAGACCCAAATCTTGAATATTGGAGTGAGGACTCCAAAAGCATAATCCTGAATGCATGGCTAAGCCATGGATAGGTCTGCAAAGACATTGATAGAATCTATCCCTGTGAAGAATGGATAAAGCACTTGGAAAGAAACACAAAAAGGGAAAAGATACTCAAAGCAAATCTGGTGCTGAAGGACAACCCAAGGAAGATGCCTTCTAGGTACATTCCAAAGCCATTCCTATACTTCAAAATGCAAGAGAACAAGAAGAAGCTGACTGAAATTGTAGCAGCAAATGCTGAAAAGGACACTGCTACAACTGCTGCTGAAGTCAAGGAGGCCTCAACAAAAGGGAAAGAAATTGTTGTTGATAATGCTGAATGCTCAACATCCTCCAAGAAGAGAAAAACTTAAATTAATGTATTTAGTTTTTTGTTGAATTTCAAAGTGTTATTTAAACAATGTATCAAAATTTTGATAGAATTGAAAATGAAATTTTGGCTCAATCTATTGGTTTATGTTAAAGGCTAATCTTAGTCAATGCTTAGTAATAGTCAGTATAATTACAATAAAGATTCCGTGACATCTGAACATGATGAATTAACAATGTTATTATTTTGATAAACTATGTTGTTATTATGATTGTCATAAATTTAATCTGTATTGACATGATCTGTAATGCCTCAATTATGCCAACTTTTATTTGATGTGATATCATGAATGCTATATAACTCATTACATGATAAGCGTTCTATTGCAATGTACCTTAGCATTGGGGATGTTTTGCCTTCTTCAAATAGGGGGAGATTGTTGGGAAAATTTCCCTCAATGTTCCCTTGATTTGAAGAGGCATCACACTCAATGCTAAGTACATATTGTATTTGATAAACCCTATTTTGTATCATGCTAAAGCAGGGTTAGTTTATTAAAAAAAATGGAATATGTCAATGCCAAACCGCTGAGACGACCTCTCAGTCTCAGCTGAACCGCTGAGATAAGCCCAGGTGTCGTCGAGAAGGAGTCAGGGACTGCTGAGCGGTAGATAGAGGAAAACCGCTGAGATGACTGTCTGTCTCAGCGGAGCCGCTGAGACAGAGACAAAAGTTGACGCTGAGTCTGAAGGCTGTCTCAGCCCAACTGCTGAGACAGATTCAAATATGAATAAAGCACTAGCGGGATCTATTTTTGGCGCAAGTGGTAGAAAAAGCAAGATACACTTTTGTTAGATGTCCATGTTGTGTCAGGGGCTTCTAATAGCCTTTGAAAGTAAGGAGGAAGCATAAAAGAAGATGTTAGGTCTAAAATAAGGCTACTATTTTATTAGAAAAGTTGTATTGTGTGCTGCAAGGCCAATCTTCTTCAAACCTCCTGAAAGGGCAATCTCTTAAGCTCAAGCTAAACTCTATTGAGAGAGAAGTTAGTTCTTCCTGAATCATTCAAGAAGAATAAGTAGATCTTCAACTTTGCTGAAGGAGAAGATCAAGGAGAAACAAGACCTGTAGTTGCTGCTTCACAGTCCTGTTTCAAGACAACCGAAGACAAGATCTGAAGGTTAACTTAATATAGTCTTTTGTTGTATCATTAACACTTTATTTATCTGTAAGGCCTTTGTGCCTGAGTTGTAGGGCTGCTTAGCCTGAGTGTAGAGCTGTACTTCCAGCTTGAGTGTAGGATCTTTGTGAAGATATGAGGTAGGACTTCTTGATAGGTCTGAGGTAGGTAATCAAGAGATTTTTGAATTGTAGAAGTTGGAGGACTCTGATCTTGTAGGGTTGTTGAGTCCGAGGTAAGGTTTGGAGAAAACCTGAGAGATTTTGATGAATTTGAGTTGTAAGCTCTTGAAGCTGAGTTGGAGGTGTTGTCCATATCTAACTCATTGTTAGAAGGGTGAAGGGGGGAAAGAGGACTACTCAAGACACCCTGTCTTGAGGAACCTCTATATATGCTTGTGTGCTTTCTGTGTGTTTGCTTATAATCTCTATACTCACTAAAAACAGCTCGGTTAAAGAAGCAAGAAAAGAAAGTGACCTATTCACCCCCTCCCCCCCCCCCCCCCCCCCCCCCCCCCCTTCTAGGTGATCTAGACTACTACCTATAAACTATCAGGTGGTACTGTAGTTGAATCTTCAGAATCAGGCTTGATATCTGTTGTCTCATGAATAGGTGAATCAGCCCATTCTGAAAACTCCTTCAGACTTCTCTAATAATCCTCATCATTGGAAAATAGATCATACTCCCCCTGTTTTGATGACTCCCCTGGATTGCATGCAAAGTTTGGACGGAGAGGATGGTCCAGGTGACAGAGAGAACTTGGAGGTGATAGCTAGTTCTCCTTCAGAAACATAAGGAGAAGGAAGATTGGCAGTGTACACTGAATTTGGAGGGGGCATGCTATTGCACTTCTCCCCCTGCTTTATATCATTGAAGAAGGATATAAAGACCTCAGCAGGAAGTACTGACAATCTTAGCTCCTCTTCAATGGATTTTGTCTGGGCAGTGAGGTTCCGTAGACTTTGATATTGAGTACATAATTTGTGATAACAATCTTCAGAGAATTCTTAGGGCCTTTCTTGGCCTTGTAGTTTTCCAGAACCTCTTTCGCTCTAGTAATATGCATGGAGAATCCACTATCTAGGTACCATTGTTGGTTAGTGGTAGAACTACCTCCTTTCTGCATATAAATTTAAACATTAGTATAGACCCTCACTTGCTGGGTTCCCTTTATTCTAGCATCATATGGGGTTATGAAAGAATGGGTTGGTCTTTGAGGATACCCCTTAAGTTGTAGAAGTGCTGGTTTATTATGTCAACAATGTTTGACCTTGTGCCCCCTTTAAAACAGTAGAACCATCTTGAATTATAATGAGAAATAGGAGGTAGAAGCCTAAATGTTTTATAATTACTTGTTGGAAACATGCGTCGAGAAGAATTTTATGCATTTCTAGAGTTGCGTCGAGTGTAATTCGACGTGTCTGTATAGTTGTGATGATAATAAGTCAATGCAGAATAGTGGTTACACCGAGTGTAATTCAACGCACCTTCATTCCTGCTTCTAGTTGATGTCGAAGCATATGCAGAACTCTGTTGAGTTGCATTCGACGCATCGTTAAAAGTGCGTCGAGTTCTACTCGATGCATAATTCCTTTTATTAATAATTTGATAATCTTTGATTGAATTTTCTGAGGGGTGCTTAACTAGAATTCCTATTTTGATCTGCAATGTTTACTCTATTAAACACAATGATCTTATTAGGACTGTTATTCAATTCTTCACTAGATTCTAAGTTGTTATTAGATTGATTCTCACCAGATCTAATGAACACTACACGATTTTCCCAGGAAGGTTTGCTAGGGATTTCTATGCTTTTGGATGGATCTGCTCCTAATCTAAGGTGCTTAAATCTCATGGAGAGATTATATGTAATATCCTTGAGCTTTTGACTCCTCCCATTGAGTGAGTCCTCAAAGGCTTTTGCCTTTGTATGCTCTTCTTTTAGGTTTGAATTTTCATTAGTTAGTGTATTTATTTCTATTTCTTTCCTACATATTTGATTTCTTAAGTCATAATTAATAGAATATAGATTTTCTTTCTTAAGATCTTCTAGTTCTTCCCTAACTGTTTTAGTTTCTTTTTGAAGCTTAAGATAATCTTGATAAAATTCTTTAAAATAGGTTTTAAAATCTTCTGAAAAAAAATCAAATTCCTCACATAAAGATACCTGATATTCTTCAGTTGAGTCTTCTAAAGCCATTAGACAGGCTTCTTTAGCAGCACCTTCTTCATCACTGTCAGACGAAGATGAACTTGACTCAAATTCTGAGTCACTCTAGGTTTGAGCTATGAAAATTTTTCCCTTCTTCTTATCCTACTTTTTGAAGGACTTCTTCTTATGCTCCTTCTTGTTGCTGCTTTTGTCTTTTTGTTCTTCAGGACATTCAGGGGCAATGTGCCCTGATTTTCTACATACAAAGCAGATTATCTCCTACTTTGGAGTCTTGTCAAACCTAGGTTTGCTTGAGCTCCTTTCCTTCCTCCTAGAGTCTTCAGATTTGACCCATCTTCTGAATCTTATGGCCAAGAGATTAAACATCTCTTCTTCAGAGGTGGAAGGCTCTCCTTCAATAGCATTCAGAGCTATAGTCCTTTCTTTAGGAGTTGAGACTTTCTCCTTGGCGTCTATCTTAGCCTTGCTCTTCAGTAGTAGCTCATAGGACTTGAGTTTGCCTAGCAGAGCATTTATGGAGATTTCTCATGGCATTTGGACTCTCTAATGACCCTGATCCTTGAGTTTCATGTGCTTGGGAAGCACATGAGAAGCTTATCATTGATTTCGTTAGAGAGATCTCCCTATCCAATCCCGTGAGCTTATTAATAATGATGTTGAATCTATTATACATCTCAACATCATTTTCCTCAGCCTTTTTTTGAAAGTTCTCATATTAGGATATGAGAAGGGACTTTCTGTCCTTTCTTTCATCTGAGCTACCCTCAACCAATCTGGTCAAAGATTCCCAGATTTCTTTTGCTGAGTTGTTGTCGGCTACCTTCTGGAATATGTCATCTGACATAGTTGACACCAAAATATTCATGGCCTTGGCATCATATGCCTTCGGCTTCTTCTCAGCATCAGTCCATTCTGCTGTAGGGACAAGTTCTTGTGTCACAGTCCCACTTGCATCTTATCTGAATGGGATTGGAGGACCTAATACAATAACATCAAATATTTCTCCACCAATAGAATTCATATAGAGTTTTATTTTGACCTTCCATAGTGTAAACTTATTTAGATTACACACTGGAGGTCTTGTGGATGCATATTCCTTAGAACTCATTTTCTAAAAATATTTTTTTTTAATATAAATTTGAGTGAGAGGATCTTTTGATTAAGGTGTTAACCTCTTTATGATCAACCTCGCCCTGATACCAATTGAAAATGCACAATGAGCCCTCTGAGTATTCTCTAGAGGGGGGTGAATAGAGTTTAATTTTTTTCTATTTATTATGCACAACATAAATAAAACACTTCTAACAACCATGCATTCATCTATCCAATCCAGAATAAAACAAGTACATATTGCAGAAATTAAGTAAATGGACAGCACAGAAAATCACAGCGCAAATGAGACAAGATCTATAGTGGTTCCCCAAAATATGGGTACTCCGCTCTTCTGCCCCCTTGGTAGGAATACATTATCACAGTGCCTGAGTCTTTTGATAAGGAGACTTTTAGAACCACTGAGTCTTTTGATAAGGAGACTCTTAGAACCAACCACTGAGTCTTTTGATAAGGAGACTCTTGGAACCAAGACTAGATCTTTTGATAAGGAGATCTTGAACCAACTGAATCCTTTGAAGAGTGATTCTAAGGACACTTTACTCACATTATAAGGGAAAAAGAATGAATAAAAGTGAATAAAAATGAAGATGAATCTTCTGGTTGAATCCTCCTGCATCAGTCACTAAGGAATCAGGTACTTAGTGTTCTTGAAGGATCTCTGTTCAGTAGATGAATCCTTGCTTGAGAGAGAGGGAGATGCAAGGATTGTGATAGCTTTTATCCTGAAAACCTCTATATTTCTGTAGTCTTCATGCTGTAAGAGAAGAAGAAGAAGCCTTTGAATATTTCCTGTACAGAGAGTTGTTGTAGTGCTGTCTGAGAGAGCTTCTGGAAGAAGACATAATAATGAAAATTTCTTGAGTTCTAAATCTTCCTGAGTATACTTATTCTCTTGTCGAATAACATTTGAATTCCCTTCCTCTTCTAATGTATCCCTAATAGGAATGTCCATGGGATAATAATATTTTCTTTCTATTTTTGTTGACTACCCATCAATCCCTTTTTGAATATCTTCCAGAAATGTCTTTATTGTGTCTCTGGAGTCCTTTTTTCTTTTTTTGATTATGAACGACCTATTAGAAATCAAATCAATTCCACATATGACTTCTGAATCATCTTTACAAAAGAATATTGAAAGTATTCTAATTCTGGCTGTATTCGACGTAGCGTCGAATACATTTGTCTCTTTATCGACGCACCTCTGAGTTCTAATAAAAGCTGCTTTGAGATCCTCCTCAGCTTAGAAATGAACTTTGCAGTCGACGTTGCGTCAAATACTTATCGACGTATCCGTCGAGATGAAAGAATAAACTCTGAGCTCTTCCTTATGCGTCGAATGTAAGTCCAAGTTGCGTCAACTTCAAATGCTGCTTCCACTGACTATGTCTTCTGCGTCGAGTACTGAAAGATTTGAGTTTGATTACACTACACCTAGAGGGGGTGATTAGGTGTTTTTAAAGTTAAATGCTACTTTAAAATCTATCAATCACACCACAGAAGCAACACAGAAAACACACAGTATTTGTAGTGGTTCCCTACAAGACAATATGTCTTGAGGTAGTCCACTGTCCCACCCACCTATCTAGAAATGAGCTAGACAATGCAACTTCTCAAACTTCTCAGATCTCTTCTCAATAAGCAGATCTTACAACTCATACTCACAAAGAACCCTACCAATAACTCAGACTTTACAAGTCTTACAACAACTCAGATCTTCACTAAGATCCTACCAAATCTAACAGTGGGGTTCATAACATAAAGCGTGCCATATGTATTCGATTATAGAATGAAAGTTCTGTCATTTTTCCTATGCTCAGCTGGGCACTTCCTCGTTAGAGGCGTGTTTATGCTTCAGGAACATCCACGGTCAAAGTATTTTACTTAAAGAGAATTAGAAATTTTTTATTCAGTTTTTGATTATTGTCAAGCCGAGGGGATTCAAGATCAAGTACTAATCTCTTAAGCATTGCCTAAACCCTTCCATAATTTGCAATTTATTTCTCTCTTTTTTAGATAAGTAAAACAACTCACAAAAATTGATTGATAAGATAATTATTTTTTCCTCAAAGTAGAAGTAATCGATGCGCCCTGAGAAATACGACCTTGATATTGTTTTTCTTAAGTATCATATATTATAGATGATAAGGTACACTTGCCTTCATCGGATATAGAATTAGAGAACATCATCAACATCCATTTCATATAACACCAACGACTCTTAAATATATCAGCTGGCACTGCTGGCTGGAGGGTGCGGGTTCTTTGGCGAATAGTCCTGCCCTCCTCCCTGCTGAGATCCTGGAAAGAGCCCGCAGGCACGTTGGGAAATGACCACCTGGGTCTTGCTGAGGGCGCACTCTGATCACGGACACGCTTGGGAATCCACCCGAGAGCCTGCCTGGGAGTTTTTAGACTGGCGGATGCACACTAACTGAGGCCGTAGGATTTGGGTTAACATTGAAGATGGTATGGGGCTAACTACACCTTCCTCATAGGTCAGCCTCACACTTATTTTAGTTAGGTGCCAAGGGGATCTCCACACGAGGTGAGGATGTGTTTTCACCAAGAGTACTTATGCTTCATGTAGGTATGGAGGCCTTGAGAAATGGTGTGTATCCATAATCTAGAAATGGGAATGTTCGACAGACTATAACCATTTGGCCATGGTGGTGAGGCATGGGAAGTAAGCTCTTTCTCTTAAGAGGCCACTATGTCGACATATGGGAATTCAAGTTGCACTCATCATATAAGCGAAAGTGAGGACTCATACATTTTTATCTATCATGTCATGCAATATTATATTCTCATTGTTTGTAGCATTCTTCCAATGGACCGTTATCATATAACATTGTCATATGCGTTTACACTATGGTAGATGTTCTTACATATTATAAAGTTGTAACCCCTAAGAAGTGTTATTATATGCTTCAAATATTGTGCTAACTCTCCTTGCAGGTACTTCTCATGGTACCCTCTAGGGGGCCTAGGGAGACTGTAGGAATATTTTGGTCCTTGTGGATAACTTACTCATTCATTACTATTTTAGGACCCGGGGACCAGATTAATAGAGCAGAAAATAAAGGACCAGTGTAGAGGAGCTCCTATTGATGAAAAGATCACTGAGCAGATTCAAACTATCTATGAGGATGCATAGTTTACTTTGATGAGATGAGAAAGTAGTTTGATTATGTTAGTTTATTTCAGTGTCAGATATTTGATGGTCTTGTCCATCGAGACGCTATTATGCCTTTGTGGGCCCGATGATTTTATTAATATATTTTCATGTTTCCATTTTTGTGATTTTCTTGCTTCCGTAACTTCTAATTAAAATCTATGAAAATTTGTGTAATTATGTATTAACATTACAATACGAGAGTTTAGGTAAATATGTTTTGAATTGGGTGAGTGGGGTGGATCCTCTACTGAGAAGCGATTATTTTGTTGAGATGTTCTCCTTGGGTGTAAGGACCATGTGGGTTTAGGGGGGGGGGGGGTGGGTGTCCTCGCAATAGAGCATCCGAGAAATAAAAAGATCTAGAATTATAAAGATAATCACATTTGGTTTACCATAGCATGCTAATTAGTTCACTGGTGAACTTATATAGTAGAAGTCTAGTGGAACATAAGGAAGTCATTATAGAATATCATGATCGTCCACAATAAGATCTACTTAGGCTGTGTTTTCCACCAAATACAAATCCTAAGGTCATATATGAACATTCCAATTATTTTCCTCTTCTGGCATATACCCTATTTATTCTTGGAATAGATCCCAGAATCGAGCCTTAGGGTGAAGGAGAGTGATGATGATGTTGACGAAGACATGGCGCTCGATGTGAAAATGCACTCCCACCGCGCTTCATTGGTGGGTTAACCATTATGGAGGTTTTGGACTCTTGGGGGGCAATTTTTTGTGGATTCTCGTTATATACTATTAGGGGGCACTATGCGTTCGTTCCCCTTTTGGAAGGGGAAATTTCCAAAATCGCATAAGTGTCGAAGAATTTTCACTATACAGTGCTCCTATAAATAGTAGAAACGTTGGTTTTCTAGCCATCGATAATTGGGAATTGTGTGCTACCCGGTGGATGCACTAAGCTTTTTTTTACATTTTAAAGCATTTTTGGGGGTTTTGTCTCTTGGTGGCCTATTTTTTGTGGATCCTCGTTATATACTAGTAGGGGGAATAAATATGTGCGTTGCTTGCTAGTGCTTGTGGTGCATGATAAGCCTTCATGGCCTCAGTGTGGGTTCCCAGTGGCCTGATGTGCAATAATAATCTCTCGTTGCCTCTTGGTGGTGATAATAATGAAGCATGTGGTCTTTTGATCGCCGACAGTGCACTCCTAAATTGCCCGTTTTGTGTTGCGACTCGCCGGCTAGTGCTAGTCGTCTACAAAAATGGATGATGTTCCATCTTGGCCCCTCCACAGTTCCCTCGCTTAGATCTCATGGTGTGGCCCCAAAATGTCCCTCCCTATATTATGAGAAGCATCTGTGATGGTTCTTGTGCATCGGAGCTTGGATCATCCTAAACATTTGTGCCTCGCAGAGCTCTTTATTCCCGTTTAATCATCGATGCTTGGCTTCTAGTCGATGTTGTGCTATCATTGGGGCTTGCTTACTTGGGTTGATTCGAGACTGTTTGCGGCACTTGAGTTGTATTCAACAATGTTCACTTTGATCGGTGTACCCTTCAGTGTTGTTGATCATTGTTAAAAGCATTTGTTTCATTTTGTTGGACACAAATCACTTTGTATGTGGTTGATCTATGCTATGTTGCTTGCATTTTGATCTCATTCACGATATTGGCATTGGATTTGAAGAAAGACCAATCTCTGCCTCTAGTTTCATTGCGAAAAGAGGCATTGGGTTGGCATTAGTTATTATTTGATCACCTATTAGGTGAGACGTATGTGCCCAAAATAAAATCCAGTCTGCTGCTTGCTGATCAATAACTCTGCATGATGTTGTTATATAGGATGGCAAACTAAAAACACATCTCGATGAATCATGGTCACCTGGCGAATGCGAATAATTTTTGAAGACAATCATGCATCCTAACCTCGTGCAACCATGATTCCTCCCTTCCTTCCACATGCTTGATGGTGTATTGTTGGGCAGATTTCATGTTGTGTTGAGGTTGTGCTACCTGGTTAATCCTACCAGCAGTCATATGCTTATCACAAATATTATGTCATGCATGTGTAAATATGAACTATTTCAGACTGTGAAACTGTGAATGACTCATTAAATCATTTATAGTTTGTTTGATGGTACGTGCTACTCAGATAACCATAGTAATTCTAGAGCTAATATGTGCACCAAATCCCCAACTTTTGGAAGTGACGCATTTATTAGGTAAAAGTTTGACGTAGGTTTTGCCTATTGCCCTGATAATTCATGATAACTTGTCGGATTGCTTGGCCTTTTGTGTCGGCGATGCATCATTCAAATATCTGCCCTTTCAACTTTCGATGGTAGGATAGTGGCCTACCATGGTGGTGACGGGTGACAGAGAATTAGGGTTCGAGTCCAGAGAGGGATCCTGAGAGACGGCTGCCACATCCAAGGAAGAAAGCAGGTGCGCAAATTGCCCAATCCATCATCCTATGACTCCAGTTGATGGATGGGCTCAACCTGCTCTGTCTGCCACTACTGCTCTCACTACGTCGGCTCAGCCAACCATGTTCCTATAGACGGAATTGGGCCAACCCTTGCTACATTATTAGATACATTCACGACCCACTGCATCAATAACAACTGCCAAGGCCACATTGTCTAACTAATTTTGAGAGACTGGTTACTTTTAGGAGCCTCCACCCTCCAGTCTTCAGGAGGGTAGTGAAAATATTTCAAATGAGGGATTAGGTCAAGATAATAGAGGAGTTTCTTTAGGGGATGCATTTACCCGCTCCTCAAGTTATTCCCTTGACCATTAGCCTTTTGAAGCGCAATATTAGACATTAGAGGCGGCATGCTCCGCAAACTACCACCGTGGGACACCACCCAACGAATGTTTTACTGAGGAATTTCAATACATTATTAATAGAGAACTTCATCAACAACCATGGTCGGACAAAGCTTCATGAGCAATTTATTCATCTTCGCCACGGTAAGATGACCATCATGGAATATCAGTGAGAATTCTAATATATTGCTCGATATATTGGTGCACGTCATGGCTATGGAGGATAGGGTCCATGCAAAGATAATCTTCTGAGGCCTCAATAATTCCATATGGTAGTCCCTTACCACAACTACACATGGTTCATTTTTAGGATATCGTTCACCTTATGAAGACGATGGAGGTGGACATGAAGACCACCAGAGAGAGGAACAAGCTGAAGAGAGTAGCAAATGCACATTACAAGAATTTGGACCAAAAGGTTTAGTGGAAGTTTCAACGTGACCTTGGCAAATGTAGAGGAGATAAAGGTCTTGGTGGATGGAAACATCCATAATGAGATCAACATTAGAAGTAGAATTAGTCTCCCTCGCATCCTCCAGCTTAGCAGCGAGTCACTCCTACACTAGCTCCTGTCGATGACTAATAACCTTTCGAGAGGCATTTTTACACCTGTAACTAATTAGTGTACTTCAGAAATTAGTCTCCCAAGAATGCACTATGGGGTGGACACTAGGATAACCAACAGCGAATGGGTCGTGGTTTGGGACATCCTGACAAGGGATATCATCGACCTCCACACTGGCTTATTCTTTAGATCTAGAAAGAGGACACAACACATTTGACGTGCTGAGCAGTAATTGAATATATGCTTTATTTTCAAGTACATCATATTATTTTTTGCTTAGTTTAGTGGCACATATACACGATTCCTAAAAGTTAATGGACTAAAACCTCAGGGATGCTTTTCGATACAATCGGGCATCCAAGATTCTTTTCGAGCCCCATAAATCCATCTTGTGTCAGGAACTCGCCCTATTTCGAGTGATATTGTATGACACCAAAGGATCTAGGAGAGTTCTAAGATCAACTTTAAGAGTTAGTCGATTGCAGATTAGTCTGGCCCAATTCTTCTCCACATGGAGCACCCGTGCTCTTTTTGAAGAAAATGGATGGATCACTCCGCCTCTGCATTGATTACCGGGATCTAAACTAGTTCACAATGAAGAATACGTACCCCTTTCCCTCTAATTAAAGATTCGTTTGATCAGTTGCAGGGGACTCAAGTTTTCTCCAAACTCAACCTCCGATCAGGATATTATCTGCTCAAGATCAAGGATAGAGACATCGAGAAGACAACATTTTTTCTCGGTATGGGTAGTATGAGGTTACAATGATATTGTTTGGCCTCATGAATGGCCATAGAACTTTCATGTATATTATAAATCAGGTGTTTGAGCCTTTTCTCGACAACTGTCACTGTGTTCATCGATGATATTTTGGTTTACTCCACCTCTGAGAAGTTGCATGTACTCACCAGGAGTTGGTTTAACAAAAGCTGTCAGAACATGAACATTATGTAAAATTTACAAAATGCATGTTTTTGGCTGAAGAAGATTAGCTTTCTGGGCCATATTTTCAGTGTAGAAGGCATAGTGGTTGATCTAGAAAAGGCTTAGGCTATTAAGGATTGGCCACAAATTAGCTCCACTGTGGATATACAAAGTTCTTTGGGCTTGCAGACTATTAATGTAAGTTCTTTGAGGGGTTCTCTAAAATAGAACTGCCTTTGACAACCCTTACCAAGAAGGATACACTATTTATATGGTTGGCACAGTGAAAATAAGACTTTCAGGAGTTGAAAGGATGACTTACCTCAACTCCAATATTGATCATGTCGTCAAGACATGAGGGCTTCTAGTTGTACACAAATGCTTCCATGCATGTCCTATGAGCAATTTTAATGCAAGATGGGAAGGTGGTTGCCTATGACTCCAGGAAGTTGAGGGTGATCAAATATAACCCGCCCAAGAATTGGAGTTGGGTGCAGTGATCTTTGCCTTTAAAATTTTGCAACATTACTTGTATAAGTTCTGATGTGAGGTATTCTCGGATCACAAGATCCTCAAGTACGTATTCACAAAGCAGGATCCCAATCTGCGATAAAAGCCTTGGTTGGATTTCTTGTGCGATTATGAGTTCAAACTCTAATACCACCCAAGAAAGGAAAATTTGTGGATACACTTAGTATGAAGTGCACAAAAATGACTAACTAGATGGTGGACACAAAGAGACCACGTACAATCCATTGAAATGATGGGTAGTATGGTGATTGCCCCAGGATATTCAGTTGTGGTGGCACATCAGTTATATTGGATGAAAATAAATTGCGACCTACGAGATTAGATTAGGGATACCCAACTAGAATATCCATTATTTGAGGATTAGATCAAGCACATGAAGAACGAGAACAAGCACCCATACTTTCAGTTGAAGGATGGCATCCATTACTTCAGGGACTTGATATTTTTCCTTCTAGAGGTTAGCTTCTCTACAAGATCATGTATGAGAGCCACCACACCCTCTAATCTATTCCCCTAGACATCATAAGATGCATGTATATTTGAAGAAACCCTTCTGATGTCATGTGATGATGGATACAGTGTCTTATGTCACTCAATTCCTGTCTTGTCATCAGATCAAGGAAAAATGTCGAAGCATATCCATATTACTACATCTACTTCCTATCCTAGATTGGAAATTTGAGGACATATCCATGAATTTTGTCCATGGCATGCTTTGCGACCAAACATGGAATGTATCTTTATGGGTGGTCATCGATCACCTGACGAAGGTTGACAAATTCATCCCCAAACATTGAGATGTTGATATCAGTAAACTGGCTTGTCATTTTATTGAGAATATGGTCTCATACCACTGTGCGACCAAGACCATCATTTCGGATCACGACAATTTGTTTATGGTAAATCAGCAGCAGAGAGTGCAAGCATATTAGGGGACTAAGCGCACATTAATCACAGCTTTCCATTCTCAAATGGAATGACAAATAGAGCACAAAAATCAAAACTTGAAGAATCATCTCCGGTTGTGCTTACATGACAAGAATGGGCCACGGGAGAGGCTCCAACCATTAGTCGAGTTCACATATAATAACACTTACCAGAAGGGCATCGACATGACCCCATATGAAGCCCACATTCGGGTGTCCAAGTATTATGATGCCCAACATCAACATGTAGAATTTGTATTAGGCAAGAAGGTTTATCCAAAGATTTTCATTTTACACGGTGTACCTCGGCTCCGCCATTAGCGTAAGCTGAGTACAAAGTACATGGGCCCTACACTATCACAGAAAATATTGGAGGCATTGACTACATGTTGGAGTTACTTCCGGATCAACAAGATTTTCATGACGTGTTCCACGCGTCCTTCCTAAAAATGTGCATTGCTATGACCCGAGCATATTATTCAGGAGTCTGTCGGACCAATAGAGACTAACAAATCAATATCTCTCATACCAGTGCAGATCATGGACACCAAGACAGGTTTTGAGGTGAAAGAAAGTTTCTCTTATCTGAGTGCAATAGAGCAACTGTGGGACTGAGGAATCTATATGGGGACTCAAGGATCATATGTGGGATTTCTACCATAATCTTTTTACATCATGTAACACAAACATGTTACAAGCTTCCTTCATAAACACGATTAAATTTCTTTACGTTCAGAATCCCCACAACCCGGTCATTTTTCAGGGATGATAATTCTATTAAACAATTTGGATCTGTAACATCTCGACCCAAACTTTCAGACTCCCTTACTGTGTTAATTACCCACTAGGGTCTAATGGATTCAGTTAACACACAAAAAGTGTGTATGTGCCATAATGTGTGGTTTTAGCACAGTAGATTACACATTTCGTCAAATGGGTATGCACGGATTCCACCTCAGACATCCCTACCACCATCACTCAACCCATAGCTTGACCATGTGACCTCCAAAACATATTGGGTCACATAATTAGGTCAATTGACCAACTTTGTGTAACCATAACCCACTAATGGGCCCAAGGGGTCCCATTATAACCCATAAGGCGAGTAGTGGTATATGTGATTTAATGATATTTAAATGATTTAAATATATATTAAATAAATAATTTAAATTAATGCATAAATAAAAAAATGAAAGAATTGACCTTATTTTGATCTTAAACTTTCTCCAAACCCTCCCAAAAAAAATTGGAGTGAATTAATAAGTTAAAATTAGTTAATTTAAATAAATTGGATTTATTTTAAATTAATTAATTATTTACATCAATTAAATAAAAGAAACATAGTTCGTGGCCTCCAATAATTATAAAAAAACATGGGAGACCCTAGGTGTCCTAAAACACTGATTATGACAATTATTTATCATTATGAATGATTTAATAATTAATCAATAGGGTTATAAGCTTAATAAATTAATTAAAAAAATAATCTAAGCCCAACCTAGCGCAAACCCAATCATACATGACTACCCTAACCCTAATCTGACATGATGGACCTGGCTTGCCACCTCACCCGGTCAATAAAGTCAAGCAGGGGAGTTTACAAGATATGCTACGTCCTAATAACATATTAGGATCCTCTCCATTTCTAATGAAATGCTTGTTGATCCGGCGGGTTCACCATTTTCCATGCTTTTATAAATTTTTAATCAAAAATAACTCCACCACTAGATATCTTTTTAGACTTATCTTATCCATTAAATGATGAAATGAATCCCCTCCATTTCGTCAGAAATGGAGATTTGGTCAGAAATGGAGAGGGATCCCCGAATAACTCCCCACCACATGAATATTAACAACTCCCCATGCCATAAACAACTAGTGAGCAATGAGCATTGAATTCCAACTCCCCGATGCCTAGAGATGAGAAGTCTCAAAACATGGGCAACGATAGTAGCAGTGGAGAAAACGATATAGGTTCCTTTGTCCATGCATGGTGATTCTTACAGATAGATTTGAAGAGATCCAGGCCCTTGGCTAGGTCTTTCCCTCTCCCATAACCCAGAAAAAGTTGAGATGAAGCCCATGCAGCCACTCCCCAGCCTTCCTCCTGGGCTCCGGTGATCTCTCCACCACCAATGACCTCCCAACAATCCAAATGAATGAATGACGCACCTCAATTGTCGGCTCCGGTCACCAGAGTCGCGATCCTAGCCGTTGAAGCTTCATAACACCAGCACAAGATCTTCCTCCATGGTGTCTCGAGGCCACCTGTGACTTGAGAGGGGGAGGTAGAGTTTCCATGACTCTCTCTCAAGGGAGAAATATTTAGGTCCGTGTATTGCACGGTGATCATCGTGCGGGAGCAAGTATAACCGTATGATCTCTGATTTCAACGCTGAAAATTGCTTGCGAAAATATACAGCCGTATTTATGTAATACATATTGAAAAAATGATCGTATTTTAGATCAATCAAATTATGCGCTAAAATTCGTGCTAGCAGAAATATACGGCATGATCAGAGGTCGCATACGGTGATCTAAAGTGAGAGTAACGCACCAAATTTATTTCCCTCTCAAGGCCCTTGAGGCAGCATAGCGCCGCTAAATGCCATTCCTGTTGGCCTCCGCTCAACAAATATATAATAATATTTTTGAACACCTTTGACGACAGTCGATCACCTGAGTGGGACCTACCGACGTGTCTCCTCTAATCACGTCGATCGAGAATGGTGACCAGAGCTAATTCTTCACCGCAGGCAATGGAGGAGTCCCATAAGAGAAAATGTTCAGTGCGAGCTCGCATGTAGCTATCGTGCGAGCATAAATAGGTTTTTTACGCTTGGGGCCCACGCCCGTGCCTTCTTCCCGAAATGAAACCCTTGTTATTTTGGCTTTGCCCCTTCCGACAACAAAACCCATCCAAGCTTCCTCCTTGCAAAGCCGCGTGTGTGTGTTGGGGGGGGGGGGGGGGGGGGGGGGGTTCCCCTCTTCGCATTGCAAGATTTTATTCGAACTTCCTTTGCGCGAGAGTTGGTGCACTATTGTAGGTTTGGTTCAGCTTCGTCTTGTACGGTGCAAAGCCCTGCCCTTTTCTCTGCAAGCTGCTCTGAACTTCCTCCCAGCCTTGCTCAGAACTTCCTCTAATGTTCTTTCATGGCAGAGGTTCCTAAAGCTCTGAGAGCTTCCTCCCAGTTTGACGTTCCTGATACACATTCTATGGTAGAATCTTTTGTTCATTTAGACTCTTATCAGTTGTTTTTACTCATCTGAACTTGTCCTTTTGGTAGCTACCACCTCCTGGAAGATTTTAGAAGAACCACTCTCTATGTCTTCCGAGAAAGTTGATGAAAATGTTGTAACTGTAAGGAAATTCGACTGTAATTTAGAATGAATATCCAACTGTAATTATTCTAGTACTTTACAGTCATATTTTAGTATTATATTACGACAGTAATTTTTCTTGAAATTTCAGTTGGATCATGTTCTGTAATTCCTGGTTTATTACACCATTTTTACGTGCAGGCGCAGAAGGCTACCGTTGTTTTCCCCATTGTGCACTCGGAGGATGAGGCGTACGCAATGTATTATAATTATGCCCACACAACTGGATTTAGTGTTCGTAAACAACACCTGACATACTGGACTCATACAAGAATTATTAAAATGCGAGAATATAGTTGCGCCAGAGTGGGTGTTAAGACTATAAGGCCCTCTCCAAAGAAGTACCATAAATTAGAAACGCGCACTGGATGCTTAGCCTGCATTGTATTTCACACTAATACAGATTGCAAGAATTGGAAAGTAACGAAGTTCGTCGAGGAGCATAATCATCCACTAGCAACCGAGAACGAGAAGCATTTATTGAGGTCTAATCGAAGCATATCATAAATGCAAGCTAACCTACTAAAGAATATGACCGGAGCCGTAATTAATGCGGTGGATGCTTATAACTTCCTTTCTGAAGAAACCGGCGGTGTTGAAAATATTAGGTTTAGTAAGTCTGATGCCTTCAACTTTTTTCAACGAGAAAGAAGAGCATTAACAGAAAGTGGCGACACCTCAAGCTTGCTAAGTATACTGCAAGGGAAACAATTGGAAGACAACATGTTCTCGTATGAGGTTCAAACAGATGAGATGAATAGGTTGACTAGTTTCTTCTGGATGGATGAGCAAGGCAAGAAAGATTACGATTGTTTCGACGATGTTCTTATTTTTGACACGATGTATAGACTGAATAAATACAATCTTTCTTGCGCCCCTTTCATCGTCGTGAACAATCATTGGCAGAATGTTTTTGTTGGAGGTGTTTTCATAGCTGAAGAAATAGTAGAATCATTTTGTTGGGTGTTCGAGACCTTTCTGAAATTGGTTGGTGGGAAGCAACCAATTAATATTTTCACTGATCAAGATCAAGTCATGGTCGTAGGTCTTCACAGGGTATTCAGTACCAGCCGCCACCGTCTGTGCCAATGGCACATATCGAAGAAAGAACCCTCGAAAGTCCCTTGCTTCAACCAAGATAAAATTGTTCAGCCCTTTTTTTATCAATGCATGAACAAGTGTGATGGCGAAGAGGAGTTCGTACGATGTTGGATTGAGATGCTAAAGAGAGGAAATCTGCAGGAAAATAAATTGTTGGGTGATTTATATATGGTCAAGAAGAAGTGGTCTACTGCATTCAACAAAGATAATGAAATGCTATAAAGAATGACGACTAAGGAAATCATTCAGTCAGAACATCAAAACTAAAATTAACACAATGGCCTTTGCAACATCTAGCACTCATTCAGTCACAACTAATGCCTTAAGAAATATTAGCACAAATTAACGGAGAAAATGTTTTGAAAATTGCGGTCGCAATTTCAGCCCTAAATTTCGGCATGTCCTCCTGCCACCTCTGACACTCAACCCAAGATGTTGTTTTTGTAGATAGAACTGCTTCCATGAACTTGATTACATTAACGCCGCAATCATTCCCATTCTGTTGCATTGGTATACCGGGAACGTCAGTTATTGGCCAGCTTAGAAAATCAGGTGGCATGGTACCACTGATATCCTCATATAACGTTGAAACCTACAAGAACGGAAGACCAATGGTAACAAGTTAGTTTAATACAAAAATTAAACTATAAAATGCTACGAACCTACATACCAATGTGGGCAATGCAGCACGATGTCGACTAGTAAGGAGAGAGTCGTAGTACTCCCACCTACCCTCTTTGATATGACATACAAGCAAAGCCCAGTGACATTCAAAGTGACATGGCATTAGTATTATCTCCGCGGAGTCAACGTTTGCGGCTGTTATATGACTAACCAGAGTTTTGGAGTTTTTGAAATTGCACCTCTTACAGTTCTGCATTAAAATTAGTTAACTGGGTTAAAAATAATACAAAATAATTGATTTATGTGTGCCAAAAATGCTTACAGCATAATCCGGTGACACGTATAAGAAACTCTTCATTTTGTCCACCCGTTTCCTCTGTGCGCAAAGGATGACCGAATAAGCATTTAGATGCGTGTCCTCTATTCATCCCTCACCCAAAAGCTCATCGACTAATCCTCTTGTCATTAAAATGTTTCCACTTTGGAAAATGGTACTATTACTAAAATTTCAAAAAATCAACATTACATAACATACAAACATTCCATAAAATAACAAAGACGCCTTAATTACCTCTCACAAAAATTAGTGAGAATAAATTCTATACTATCACGTAGTCGTGCAGTTATAAATACTTTGCTCGGGTAGTCCATGGTATTCTTGGCTGGGGTACCTATTGTCTTCTTCTTGCGTCCTTCTCTATTCTTAACATTCCTAATTAAACTACTGAGCTCTTGATCAATACTGAACCCAGACTCCTATGACAGACTGATTTGTATAATAGTGGTTTTTGGGTCTTTTGTAGGCTCCATAATGTCACCTCAACTTCTCATTTGGTTTAGGTGAATTGTGTGGGTGGAACCGAAGTGTCAAGGGGGAAAGAGGGATGGGATCCAGAAGTGTGTTGGCCTTGCAGAGATTTAAACCCTAACTCACAGAGATTTCTAAGTGACTCTAAATTTCTCATAAATTCCTCTCTTAGGGAGTCAACTTGAGACTTCACTTGCTCCTTAACAAATCCCCGTAGTCGACTCTCCATACATCTCAACCCTTCTTCGGTCTGGAGAAATTTGAATTTGTCCTTCACTTCCAACTTCCTCTTCTTCTCAATCTCAATCTCTCGCCTCAACTTTCTAATCTTGACCTTCTCAATTTTTTTAACTTTACCTTCTCTTTCTCCCCCTTTTCCAACTTATGTAATCCAAACTCATCCACATCTTCACTATCTTTTCTTTCCTTTTTATGGGAACTCTCAAAATTGGAATCATCTTCCTCCGCCTCGAGTAGGTACCTCTCACATGCTCCAATCTTCTGGAATTTGCTATACACCTAAAAACATACACAATGTGATGTTAGTTTGTCAAGTATATCATTATGATGTAAAGTCAGAATTTCTTAATGGGACACTTACTGAAGAGGTCTATGTTGAGCAGCCACAGGGCTTCATTCAAAAATACCAAGAAACAAAAGTGTATAGACTAATCAAAGCTCTATATGGCCTTAAATAGGCCCCTAGAGCATGGAATGCAAATATTGATACATATTTGCATGCTAATGAGTTCCAAAAATGCAAAAGTGAGCCCACTTTATACTCCAGAAGACATGAAGGTAAATTTATACTTCTTGGCCTTTATGTAGATGATCTCCTAATTATAGGAAACTCCACCGAACTTCTGCAAAAATTCCAACATGAAATGGAAATGAAATATGAGATGACCAATTTAGGCCATATGAAATATTTCCTTGGTATTCAAATTTCTCTGCTACCAGAAGGTATTTTTCTTTCTCAAATTACTTATTACAATGAATTGTTAAAGAAATTCAACATGAGTGACTGCAATCCGTCACTCACACCTATGGGAAAAGGAGAGAAATTAACTAAAGGAGAAGCTAAAGATTCTATAGCAGAAAACATATATCATTCCTTAGTCGGATCTTTAATCTATTTGTCAAATACGCGTTCGGATATAGAAAATGTCATTAATATGGTCTCCCGATATGTAAGTTGCCCAACAAAGCAACATTTTGCAGCCATCAAATGCATTTTATGATATATCCAGGGCACCCTCACGTATGGACTACAATATAGTAAAGACAAGGAGTTTCAACTACTTGGATTCAGTGATGCAGATTGGGGTGGAGATTTAGAAGATCGGAAAAGTACCAGTGGTTATGTGTTCATGTTAGGGCAAAAACCCTGTAACCTGGAGCTCACGAAAGCAGCAAACAGTGGCGCTGTCTACTATAGAGGCCGAATACATGGCATTAAGTGCAGCAAGTTGTGAAGACATATGGTTACGAGAAATGTTGAAAGAAATAAAGGGAAAAGAAGAAGACAAAGCTATCATAATCAACTGCGACAATACTTCCGCTATCGCATTATCAAAGAATCCTCTCACTCAGCATAAAACGAAGCATATCGATCTTCGCCTGCACTTTATCCGTGAAAAAATCGAACAAGGAAGCATCAAAGTGGTGTATTGCAGAAACAATGAGCAGATCACCGACATTCTCACCAAGCCGCTATCTAGGGCTCGCTTCCTCGAGATCAGAGAGAAAATGGGCGTTAAACCACACCCAGCTAAGGAGGGGTATTATATGTAATGTCTAAATAGCTGAAAGTGTGGTGTGCAGTTAAACAAACATGTTGTAATATGTAAAGCCCAGATACACTCAAGTAGCAAAGTCATACTTGACTTCTTATATTTTGTACTGTAAAATATATTAGTTGGTAATGAGTGTGTAGAAGGATAAGATAAAATCAAGTTTATCTCTTGACTGCACATCTATCTGCAGCCCATGTAAACAATGGCTATATATATAGCCAGTGTTGTAACTTCTAAAGAAAAAGATATATGAGAGTTTGTTTCTTCTTCTTCTTATGCTGAGAAATAGTATTTTGCTCCCTGCAATTACATCTTCACAAACTAACAAGAGGATGGGTGGAGGCGGGTAGTAGAGGGGTGAGGAGCAGAAGTATCAATAGAGAGAGGAGTGGCGAATCTGAAGTAAAATTAAGTGGATTTAACTTTTTTTATCTTATCAAAAGTGACGATTTTAAAAATAAACCAAGCAGAACGCGGTAATAGAATTACAGTAAAATTTTGGAGGGATCTTTTTCGCAGTGTTTTTTATGAAAAGGCATGGCGAATAATTTTTGTTTTTGTGACGCTTCTTAAATAAGTGTCGCCGAATACTTACATATTATATTAGCGACGCTTTTTAATTATAAATGTCGCGAAAGCCAAAAACTATTGCGGCGTTTTCCAAAACGCCGCAAAATAAGAGCCGGCAAAGCCTAGTTTTGTTGTAGTGACAATCATGCAAGACTAAGATTAAAAGCACTTGTAGGAATCAAAGAAGTAAGTGAATAAAACATTATCTAATATAAAGCATTACTCATACTTAAGCATGTAAATCACTTATACAAATGTTTTCTGCAATCAATTTTATTGCACAATAAAAGATAAGACTCAATGCATGACTAATCAAAACAATGTTTTAAGAAACTTGGAAATTAAATCATACATTGTAATGAATCGTTTAGAGATATATCTATTCATCTTTGAATATACCAACGAAGAATAAGTAGTTTTTATGAAAATACACAACAAAAAAATTAGGAGAAATAGCAAGTAAAACATATTTTTTTGTAATTTTATAGCTGATTTTTGAATATTTTCTAAAATAAAGAGTTAATAATTTTTTTGAAAAAAACACAAGTTTTTATAGAGCACATCAGTAAAATGATCTTCTATGCCAGAAGAAAATAAATAGAAGGAAAATTTTATTTTTAGAGCTACCACCGACGTTAGATCCTAACGCCCGGCGCTAGAAAACAAAGATGTATTATTTCATTTAGAAATTATTATTTTTGATAATTTTACATTCTAATTTTTCTTGATTAATGTTTTCCATGATAAGGGACACCAACTACCACAAAGTGTTTCAAAAAATAATGAAAAAGTTTCGGATTTAAGATTTTGTCCTAAGATGTTCAAAAAAGGTTATTTTTTAATTTCTTTTGTTTCCAAATTCATGAAAATTCAAAAAATGGGATATCCAAAACACAAGATAGAGATTTAAAAATGAGCATGTTCCAAGTTTACATGAAAAGTATAATCAAAGAGTGCATGAAATATATATAATATAGAAATGTGCAAGACCAAAGAACCCCAAATACATATCTACACAATAACCCCGTACTGAGTGACGGATGGGCATGAGGAGCTGCACACATATTGTACGTTGGGATGTGAGTCTCATATGTATACATAAGACGTCGCTCAACCTAACACTTTTTCCACCCAGTGTCTCGCAAGGCCCGCTGGAACCCTCTCAGGTCAAGGACAAGACATGACTTACAGGTTAGCATATCTAATGCACACAATCCTACTCCCCCGTTATTGTAAGACACATTACATGGGTGAATGATCATGGACATACTAAACGTTTAGTCTCTACCAATTCATAAACTATTGATTTTATGTATGATGAATTTTAGAAAGGTTGTTATAATAGAGGTATATTAGTTATAAAGTTATTTAATAATTTTTCATTCATACATACAAAGATATAGTTATCGTGATTTCCAAAATTCAATACTCTAGTTTTCATGTAGCTTAACATGACATTATAAATGAAATAACCAACATAGATACTAAATTGAACAAATACTAAGAGGTGATGCTAGAATGATGAGTTTGTGTTGGGAACACTGCCCACGATGTTTCAGATTTGGAGAAGTCCCTAAGTCAATGAGAAGTACAATTTATATTTCATATCTATTTGACGTGACATGAGCAAGTAGGGACATAATACATCTCATATATAATAGTTAGAGATCAAGAAAGTATGTTAAATATCGGCTTGATCACTCATAGAAGGAAACATAAGAAGTCAGTGAAGAATCGACGTGTATATAACACTCACACGACAATATCATCTTGATCACTCGTAGAAGGCAGCAGTAGAAGTCAGTCAAGAATCGACGTGACAATAAGAAGAACATGATGATATCATCATGTCAATATGGTACACGTGTCGATATCATTGTGAGAACTCAAAGAAAGTATGCTAAAGCAAATATCGTCGTGTCAACAAAGTACACACGACGATATCGTCGTGATAACTCAAAGAAAGTATGCTAAGGCAAGTATCGTCATGTCAACTAGGTACACACGACAATATCATTATGAAAACTCAAGAAAGGTTAGCTAAGTCATATATCGTCATGATAACAAGTATCACACGACGATATCATTGTGAAGAATCAAGAAAGCCTAGCTAAGCCATATATCTTTGTGTTAACAAGGTACACACGATGATATCATTGTGAAGACTCAAAAAAGACTAGCTAAGTTAAATATCGTCGTGACAACTAGGTACACATGATGATATCATTCTGAAGACTCAAGAATGCTTGCTAAGTCATTTATCATCGGGTCAACTATCTTCACACGACGATATCATCTTGCCAAGTTCAGAATGCGGGATTTCAAACTAACGAAGACGACGAAGGAAGATGTCAAATCAATTACTTTTGAAAAGTTCTTTGACATCAATTTTCTAAGGTTTCGACCGTTTGATGGATTAGAGCTATAAGAGTATAAGAGAGGGTCAGCAAACCCTAACTACTTAGAAATCTTGTGCTCTAGTATTCTTTGAAAAGCTTGACGACTAAAGAGCAATAGAACAGTAACAACAAGTATTTTTAAAGAAAGAAGAAGAAAAGCTTCGGCAAGAAAGCTCTCACTCTTGAGAGAAAGAAAACTTCTTCATACAAGAAAGCTCAGCACTAATCCTGGTACAAAATGATTTTCTGCTTATTGATCATGTGTTACGGCTAAAGAAGGCTTTCCATTCAAAAAGGCCTAAGAAGACTTAAGTTATTCAAAGCTCTATCTTTATGAGTCTATTTATTGTAAACCTTCTTCCAATCTATTCTTGTAGGATATCATTGATATCTGAGTGGTAGGGCGGTGTTGACATCCTGAGTGTAGGGCTTGTGAAAAGGCCTGAGTTGTAGGACTTTGCTGAAAGTCTGAGGTAGGATCTGTGAAGACCTGAGTTGTAGGATTTCAGAGAAAATATGTATTGTAGGATTTTTTAGGAAATCTGAGTTGTAGGATCCTTGCTAGGGATCTGAGCTGTATGAGTGCTTGCACTCTAAGGTAGGGTTGCTGCTGGAACCTGAGGTAGGATTCCAGGAGGAAATCTGAAGTAGTGGACTTGTTGAGTTCTTGAGCTATAAGATCTGAAAGATCTTAGATTTTGGAGGAGTTGGCTGAGTTTAAGACATTGCTAGATATGTGAAGGGGGACAGTGGAGTACCCACACTAGAGAACCACTATAAATCTTTGTGTATTTTTTGTGGTGTGCTTTTTGGTTGTATTCTTTCAAGCTAAATTAGTCTTAAATCTCTAAAAGACTAAAACATGTTAAAACACATATTCACCCCCCCCCCCCCCCCCCCCCCCCCTCTAGGTGATTAGACCATGCCTTAGACTTTCAAGTGGTATAAGAGATAGGTTGTTCAAAGAAAGCTTACCAGCTTGAACAGATATACCCTTGGGTGTGTCAAGTTATCACCATGGCTCCTGGAGAAAACTACAAAAAGTTAAGCTCCATGAAGAAGGAAAGAAGATTTAATGTCAAGAGATTCAAATATCTAAGTGAAAGCAGTTGCTGCTCCTCATACTCCGTAGAAGAAGCCTATAGAGGGCTAATTACAATATGAGTAAAAGCACCCCTTACTCTCTCAAACAGTGAGCCTGAAGATGAAGACTACTCTGCTGATGGAAGAGGAATAAGAGCACTCCTTACTCTCTCAGACAGTGAATCAGAAGATGAGGTGTACTATGGGCTTGTAGCCCTATCAGATGAAGAATATCAGGATGATTCTCATCCTACTCAGGTATGTATTCCTCTCACACTTTCATTATCTGAGTCAAATAAAAAGACCAAGAAGGCATCAGATGATTGCTCGTCATCTGATGAGAGTAATGTTGATAGTGAAGTAGATGACTGCTCATCATGCAATAATGAGAACCATATTGATCTATTGGAGCAATAGGGTATTCTCTTGGCTGCTCTCAAGAAGAGCAAGATGTTGGTCAAATCTCAGGCTGAGGAAATAAGGATCCTCAAGACATTCAGATCCCAAACAGATGAGAAGACCAAGAAAGTGACTAAATTGTCCAATGATCTTATCCTACTTCAAAAGTAGTCTGGAGCTTAGTGTATGGCAATTAAGCCTTTGGAGGACAAGCTTCTTTTAGAAAGAATGCTTGTGGCTAGCTTCTCAAAGCCCAAAACTATCCTTCCTATTATAAATAGCTTCTCCGCTCAATATAGAGGAGGACTAGTGTTGGAATCGAGAATCGGCCCAACGAGAAGTTCGGACCCCAAAGAGGTGGCAACTAAAACTTACTTGGCCCGAGGAAGAATTTGGCCAAAAATTCAGAACTAAGCACTGACCCTTGGCTGCAACATGGAGGTCCCAACCAGCATGTCGACTTGAGGCAAGGGGTAGCAATCCCTAGGGCATGATTTATTCAATAATGAAAAGTCTACACACATCCTCCATTGCCCGTCGCCCTTTTTTACCATTACCACATTAGAGACCCAACCTGGATACTGGATCTCTGATACAAACCCGGCTTTGAGAAACTTGTCCACCTCCTCCCGGATGGGCTCCACTAGCTTGTCAGCGATGGACCTCTTCTTTTACTGGATGGGGCGAGTGTCGGGTTCAAGGTTGAGGCGGTGGCAAGCCACAACTTCATCAATCCCCGACAACTCTGTCCCGCTCTAGGCGAAGATGTCCACGTTCTCCTGGGCGCAGACTAGGATCCTTCCTTGGTCCTCGAGGTTGATCTCCCCACTGATCTTCTGTAATATCCCTATTCTTTCAGAGTTAGGGTTGGAGTTGTGAGTAGAGGTCATGGTATGACCCTAGGTCAACTTGAACTTAGGAAAATTACTATAAACACCAAAAAGTGCACAAGTCAACCTAGACCAATGTACTTCAAATTGGACTCACCGACTCAAATTAAATTTACCAATAGGTCCCTAACCCTAAGAGACACCCAAGTGACCCAAAATCCACATCATAGGGTCACCCACTTTGGCCAAATTGACCAAATCAACTATAGGTCAAAATAGGTTAACATGTGTCAATTCAACTCAAATTGGGTCAAAGGCTTCATATGATCAAATTGACCCCACCACTATATTACAAACCATAATTGGGGTGCAATGGACTCAAAATCCCCATCAAGTGCTCACCAATTGGCCCAAATTGACCAAAGTACCCTTTAGGTCAACATAGGTCAATCCTTCACCAATAGGTCCAATTGACCCCCAAAACTTGAAATTGACCTCACCCCTGTTTATAAAATATCATTGGAGACCTAATAAACCCAAAATACCCATCAGGAGGTCATCAATTAGTCCAATTTGACCCAAGTCAACTTTCCCCCAATTTTGGTCAAAATCACACCAATTGGCTAAATTGGCCCAATTTGGGCATCACCATGACCCAATCAACATTGGTAGTATCAAGGGACTCAAGACCAACACATTGGACCAGTCAACCCATCAAATTGACCAAGTAAACCCCAAAGTCAACCTTGATCAAAGTGAGCCCTAATTTTGAGATTAAGAGCCTTCTAATTAAATCCAATTGGGCTAGGGCCTAATCCAAATCCCATCCAGCTAGCCCATTGGCCAAATGACCCCCTAAGCCCCTCTGAAATTGAATGGAGGAATTTCATGGAGGGCAAATTGGGAATTTCACCACTTTGGAGGATAAAAAGGAGGAATATATGGAGTAGTTGCCACTTGGCACCCAATCCCCCTTTCCTTGGCATGCTCACAGCCTCCCCAATATTTCCCCATCAGTTTTATTTGAGGTGGCAAATGAAAAGGGAGAGATAATCAATGGGTAATAGAGTTGGCCGGCCATATTAATGGCATTGCATTGAAGAGCCAACATTTGGCCTCAATTCCCCTTCCTCAGACCTTCTCTGAGATCAGGGATCAATTCCCTGCAATTCTCTTACCAGCAAGGATCCCAACCAGTGGCTGGAATGGGAGGTGACAACATTACCAAAAACACCATTAATGGCAAGCCTCTCTTAAGCCCTCCCCAACACTCACTGAGGATCAGATTAGCTTCAAATGGACGAGAGGAAGAAATGCCCAAGTTCTATTGATGGAGATGGGCTATGTTGGAGGAGATTGGCAAGGAGCTCAAATCTGTTGTATCTGATGGTGCACTTAGAGGGGGTGGTGAATAAGGGGTTTACTATTTTTGAGATAAATTGACAGATTTTAAATAACAGAAAAACTTTTTGGCTCTGTCGCTATCGCCTGGCGTTAAGAGTCAACGCCGAGCGTTATCTCTCCAGAAAATATTTTTACAGAAATATTCAAAATGATTTTCTTTATGAAATACAATTCCAGAAAAATTAGATATACTGAAAAAGAATTTTATATTTCACAAAAATGATTATAAGGATAAAATTTCAATAACGCTTGAAATTAGAGGCGACAACTTTAAAATCCCTTATTGTTCCTTCACCGGTCCTTCTCCCAACGATTGGTTGGCTATATACTATTTTTCCCCAGATAAGGCCACTAGCCACCCCCTAGATCTACCCTAGACCTAGTCGCCACGCACAAGGCAGCGAATTTCCACCTAAACCGAACTCGGCCTAGTCGTTACACACAAGGCGGCGAATTCACTACCGTTACAAGCAAAAATGAAAAGATAAAGTAAAAATCAGAATAAAAGACTCCCTAGATTGAAGAGCGTTGAAGGAGATGTTAAAGATACGCCATGACCACGTCAGAGTTGAAGCGAGCGTCCTTCTTCAAATTTGCCGTTGGAAATCTCCTTCTCACTCTTGTTCCTCAATGTTGGTGTTGGGAGTGCTCTTTGAATTCAGGATGAAATGATCTCTCTGAAGTATAGAATGAAGGATTGGATTACATCTCACTTGATCAAATGAAATCAATTCTTTAAATATGCATGGAAGCTAACGCGCGGCGTTAAGAGTTGCAGTGTCGTGGCTGAGCTCGTGCAACTGTCGGGATCGTGGCAGATTCATGGACTCAATTAGGGCGTTAAGAGTCAACGCTGGCATTGTCTCTAACTTCTCGACGGAACTGCTTCTCGACGACATCCCCTTCTCGACGACTTCCCCTTCTCGACGAGAAGTTAATGTGCGGTGTTAACTACTAACGCGGGGCATTAACACTTGTTTCAGTGAATCATTATAAATCAACATCATGTTCATAGGTTTATTTAACTATAGTACCTGCACACTATTAACACAAGCAAGATCAAATACATAATGTGATTTGTTATTCTTAAACTAAGAGATGTGGAACACAAGCTCCAATAATCTCCCTCTTTTGATAATTACAAATCCACTAATAAGAAATAAAACATAACTAGAGTAGTGTTTATAGTGTATATGTTAAGCGTGATAATATGCATACTCCCCTATATGGATGCTCCCCCTACATGAATGCATTCTCTATTTTACTCCCCCTAAATAATAGATTTCTTATGTTTTCAATTTATTCTCCCCCTTTTGTTATAATCAAAAGGAAGTGGGTTAGAGTATTAGCAATAAAAAATATTATGCATCACGTAGAAATACTAGCAACTTTTTGGAAAATAGTGAACACAGCGAAAGCAATTATGAAGCATCTATTTTAAAAAAAAATTTAAAATACAAGTGTATAATAAGCGTTTGAATAGGCAAAAGTCGATGCTTGATTTATAAAAGTTGCAAGTTTATTTGAAAATAGAATTTATAATTAGCAAGCAAGATTATATAATATCAAGTAAAGATATCTTGACAATGTAAGTTAATTTGCATTTCAACTAAACATAAACATAGTACAAATCATGCGTTGTTATCTAGTGCATTTACTCATAATTGTAGAGAATAGTGTATATAAGCTTTAGGTCCAATTCTCATGAGTGGAAGTCTTATAAATGATAATGATGTGTTCAATAAGGGTGTTTTGATAAAGTATACAAGTGTATAAATCAAATCACATGAAAATATATTATGTAAGAGCATAACTTGAAGTGAACATAATTAACTTTATTTCCACAAATTTCAATGCACATAAATAAAGAGTACAACTATCAAGGTGCTTTGCACACCCAATGCTTATTAAGACTTATCAGGGTGTAAAGTAGTGCTTGGGGATCACATTTATACCTTTTAGCTTTATTTTCATTTTTTGTGATTTGGTGTACTAAGAGAAGTGGTGTATAAAGTGTTTGCTACAAGACACTTTACAATTATTTAGCCAAGGTGCTCAACCTCACAATGCTCAATAAGACTTATCAGGAGGGTGAGTAGTGCTTGGTGGAGATTTCCTTGTCATTTATTATTTGCTTTTTAGTTTAGTGACTAAGGACTCCGAATTCACTTGATTTGCAAACATAGTATTTTAAACCACATTTCTCTAATCACAAGTGCATGAAGAACAAATAAGTTGATAAAGAATTCAATGTTGTGTAGGTAAACTATTTATGAGATTCAAAGGATGTTCTTATACTACATAATCATGCAATAAGATTTAAAACATATATAGATTAACAAAAAGTGTAAGTGAGAAAATCATTATCAAAGATAAAAACTTTACTCATACTTAGAGGCATGTAAAAATATTTCTACACATGTAATCTATAACCAAATTCTTTGCACATTATTAAGATATTATTCAAGGCATGACAAATATAAGACAATGTTTTTAAGAAACTTGAAAGTTAAATTAAACATGGTATTTAATCTTTAATTGATATAATTTATCATCCTTGACAATGGCAATGAATAATAATCATTTTTGTTGAAATTTTGTTGAATATTGATATAACAATAAACACACACACAGAAAAAAATTTTGTTCTTTGAAATTATTTTGTAATTTTGTATTTGTTTTTTTTTATATATATTCTCTGGAAAACATAGAAGTCTTTAATAGCCCTTTCAGTAAATGATATTCTATGCCAGAGAGATATACCCAAAATAATGCATGAGAAAATACTTATTTTTATTTGAAAAGAAATAAAATTTTGTTTTAAAGGAAATAAAAAGATTGAAAACTTTTTACAAACAGAGAAATAAAACACACACAAAACATTAAAATAATACCAGAAATTATTTAAAACAAACAAACAAAATTTTTGGAGCAAAGGAGCAAACGGCAGGTGTTAACTACTTAACGTCGAGACAGAACACTAAATTTTGACTTTTTGAAAAATATTTTTCATGATTCCTTTGCATGAGAAAGAGACCTTCTTACAGTTGAAATTTCAGACATTATGGAGTTGATTTGAAGGCTCTTCTAGCATGTTTTTGATGGTTTTTAAAGTGTTTTCACATTTTTTTAAAATGCAAACTAAAATATAAGACAATTTTAATAGCTTTTATAGGGTTTAAGGAGACATTTTTAAGACACCTAGTTCTAACATAAGCATGTGAAAACATGCATTGGGTAGAGGTTTGGTAAAAATGTCGGCAAGTTGTGATTCGGTTCTTATAAAGCTAATTTTAACATGTTCCTTCTTAATATGATCTCTAATAAAATGATGTCGGACATCTATATGTTTCGATCTATAGTGATGTACGGGATTGTTTGTGAGATCTATAGCACTCTTGTTGTCACACTTTAATTCTATGTTATTTAGATGAACACCAAAGTCTTCTAACGTTTGGGTCATCCACAAGGCTTGTGCATAACAACTACCTAGTGCGATATATTTGGCCTCGGTTAGGAGAGGGCAACATAATTTTGTTTCCTACTGACCATGATATGAGTGAAGGGCCAATAAAATGACATGTGCCACTAGTGCTCTTACAATCTAATGAACATCCTGCATAGTCCAAATCAAAAAAACTGTGTAAAATAAAACAATCATTATGAGGATACCATAAGCCTAATCTAGATGTTCCGATTAGATATCTAAAAATACGTTTAACCGCTTTCAAATGTGATTCTTTTGGGTTGGCTTGAAATATAGCGCATAAACAAACGGAAAACATAATATCGGGTCTAGATGCGCTTAAATAAAGCAATGAGCCTATCATTCCTCTATATAATGTTTGATCAATAGAAATATCGGCTTCATCTTTTCCTAATTTTAGTGATGCACTCATTGGTGTATTAGCTTGTTTTAGGTTTTCAAATCCAAATCTTTTAAGAATATCTTGAACATATTTAGTTTGACAAATAAATATACCATCTTGTTTTTGTGAGATTTGAAATCCTAAAAAATAAGTGATTTCTCCTACCAAGCTTATTTCAAATTCATTTTCATCACTAAAATTACTTCATTACATAACTCTTCATTAGTGGCTCCAAAAATGATATCATCAACATAAATTTGTAATATAATCAAATCATTATCTACATGCTTAATGAAGAGTGTATTATCCGCACTTCCCATTTTATAACCGTGCTTTATCAAAAATAATGTCAATCTATCATACCAAGCACGTGGCACTTGCCTCAATCCATAAAGTGCTTTCTCTAATTTATACACATGGTTTGGAAATCTTTCACTCACAAAACTGGGGGGGTGTTCTACATAAACTTCTTTTATAATCCCGTTTAAAAAAGCACTTTTAACATCCATTTGAAATAGTTTAAATCTTTTAAAACTCCCTAATGCAAGAAATATTCTAATTGATTCTAGGCGAGCAACATGTGCAAAAGTTTCATCAAAATCTACCCCTTCGATTTGTGAATACCCTTGTATAACTAGTCTAGCTTTATTCCTTGTAATTTTAGAGTCAGCATCTAGTTTGTTTTTGAAAATCCATTTTACTCCTATAATTGGATGATTAGATGGCCTCTGTACTAAATCCCAAACCTTATTCCGTGCAAATTGATTTAGTTCATCATTCATAGCTAAAAACCAAAATTCATCATTTAAAGCGGTTGAAATGTTTTTTGGTTCTCCTATCACAAAACAAAGTTTTGAAAAGACTCATGTAAAGAAGAACGAGTACTTACCCCTTTTGATGGTTCTCCTATCACAAGCTCCTTTGGATGATCCATAGTAAACTGCAACACACTTGGAGGAACATATTATACTATTTCATCCTCTTTTTCCTCTTTTTCTTCTTCTTTTTCTCCAAGCGATTCATCATCCTCATGCTCCAAAGGGGAAAGGGGTTCGTCTTCGTTTTCTGTATGATTAGTATCTACACAAGGAACAAACTCATCAAACCTTACATGTATAGACTCTTCAACTATTTTAGTTCATTTATTATAAATTCTATAAGCCTTACTAGTTAAAGAGTACCCAATGAAAATTCCCTCATCACATTTTTCATCAAATTTTCCTAGTGCATCTCTAGTGTTTAAAATAAAACACTTACAACCAAAGACATGAAAATAAGATACATTAGGTTTTCTCTTAAAGTAAAGCTCATAAGGTGTCAATTTTAAAATAGGTCGAAGCATGACACGATTAATGATATAATAATAAGTATTAACCGCTTCAGCCCAAAATGATTTAGGCAACCATATTCACAAAGCATAGTGTGTGCTAGCTCTTGAAGGGTTCTATTTTTCCTCTCCACTACACCATTTTGTTGTGGGGTGCGAGGAGCAGAAAATTCATGTTTAATTCCTAAATCATTACAAAAAGAAGAAAATTTATCATTTTCAAATTATCCTCCTTGATCTGAGCGTATGCATTTAATTTTTAAATCAAGTTAATTTTGAATATGAATGCATAGTTTTGTAAATTCAAGGAATGCATCGAATTTGGAAGATAGAAATAAAGTCCAACAAAATCTAGAATAATCATCAATTATTATAAAAGTATATTTTCTACCACCTAGACTTGAAGTTCTAACCAGTCCAAATAGATCCATATGAATTAATTGAAGTGGTCTAGAAGTAGAAATTACAATTTTGCTTTTAAACAAATTTTTTGAAAACTTTCCTTTTGGGCAAGTCGTACAAAGGGAAGATAAATTACCATTAAGCATAGGTAAACCTTTACGTAATTTATCTTTTGATAATTTCAAAATAAGCTTGGTGCTAGAGTGACCAAGACGTCTATGCCAAAGTTCTAATTCTTCATTTTTAGAAATAAAACAGTTTAAAGAAGAATTTGAAAGATCATTAAAAGTAATCATATAAACATTATGCATTCTATGTGCGGTGAGTACGACATCATTTGTTTTGAAATTTATAATTTTGCAAAGATTTGTAGATGATTCAAATAATAAATTTAAGCCTATATCACATAATTGACTAATTGAAATTAAATTATGTTTTAAGCCATCTACAAATAAAACATTTTAGATTGAAAAAGAATCGTTACCCACTGTGCCGATGCCCATGATCCTTCCTTTTCTGTTGTCACCAAATGTCACCATCCCTCCTTTCTTCATCTCAAGGCTAAGGAACTTTGTTTTGTTTCCCGTCATGTGTTTAGAGCATCCCGAGTCCAACTACCACACGTCCTTTTTGTCCTTAGCCTGCCAACATACCTAAAAAGGAGATGAGAGTAAAGATTCGGATACCTAAGAGGTTCCTACCATAGAATAGGTGGAAACCTTAGGCACCCAGATTTGCTTTATAGCACTACGACCCTTTTTCCTACAAGAGTTTGAGGTGTGTCCAAATAAATGATATTTGGCACACGATATAAAAGGGGATGAGACCCTTTTTGAAGTTTTGGATAAACTCTTGCTGGAAAATGAGGTAACATTTGAATTTTTTAATTTATTATTAACAGAATTAAAGTTTCTGGAATTATAGCTAACGCTGGCTTTAGGAGTTAACGCCTGGCGATAGCTTCCAGAACCATATCCAAGGCCATATTTGGCACTTCCATGGCATTGGTTGGCCAAGATCATGTCCAGAGATCTTTGCCCAACTCTAAACTTCTTAATAGCTATATTTAAATCATGAATACGAGCTTTGAGAGCGGTATTTTCCGTTACCAACATAACACACCGATTCGCAAAACTCTTCTTTCCTTCCTCTATTTGAGAAAGAGAGGGTTTTAAAGTTCTTTCTAAATCCCCATTTTCCTTAGTAAGAATTTCAATATTGGATTGGGATTTAAAAAGAGCTTCTTCAATTTCTTTCACTCTTGCCAAGGAGTGATTGCACTCTTGGTAAGATACCTTTTCTTTCCCTAATTGTTTAGATAATCTTTTGTTTTCTTTTAATAAAAGTTTATTTTCAGAATATAGAAGATCAATATCTTTTAAACTTTAATCAAAAAATTTGCATGTTTGTAAATATTCAATATATAAATCATCATAAGTAGTAGGGAGAGTTACCTCAGTGTCGCTTTGGACACTGCTTTCATCCTCGGATGTTTTGTTACTTTTTCCCATAAGGCACATATTTGCCTCTTCTTCATCACTAGTGGATGAGCCGCTTGAATCCTCGGAGGAGGAGTCATCCCATGTAGCCGCTTTTAGGACTTTCTTCTTCTCTTTTCCCATGTGTTGTTTTTCTTTAAGCTCTTTCAGATATTTCGGGCACTGGCTCCGGATGTGTCCGGTCTTTCTGCAATGATAGCACTCCGATGGTGGTCGCTCATCATCATCCTCGTCGCTTCCTCTTCCTTTCTTCAATGAAGATCCCTTCTTGATGAAATATTTCCGGAAGGTGTTTCTTTTCTCCGGATTTTTCATGAACCTTTTGACTTCTTCACAAAAAGGATCTCATCGTCCTCTTCATCATCTTCATCAACTTCCTTATTCGACTTCAATGCTAAGTCCTTCTTCTTTGGCTCCAAGTTATACTCTTATTGTTGAATCATGAGTTCAACCTCATGGGTCTTGAGGTTCCCAATGAGTCTCTCAATTTGGAGCTTCCTTAAATTGTGCGACTCCGAGATAGCCGTCACCTTTGGATTGAACTTTGGAGGGAGAGACCATAGAATTTTTCTCACCAAGTCATCGTTGGAGAACACTTTTCCAAGTACTTTTGAGTCATTGACGATCTTGGTAAATCTTGTGTACATTGAATCAATGTCTTCATCCGCCTCCATTCGGAATTTCTCGTATTCAGATTCAAGTTGGAAAAGCTTTGAATCCTTGACCTGCGAAGTACCTTCATGTGTGAGTTCTAATAAATTTCATATATCATAAGCAGTTTCTCAAGCACAAGTTCTATTAAATTTTGTTCTATCCAATGCACAAAATAAAGCATTCATAGCTTTAGCATTATTTTTGCATCTTAACTTGTCATTATCATCCCATCTGTCTCTTGGTTTTTCCATACTAATTTCTCCAACAACAATTTTTGGTGGACAGTAACTTTGTTTTACCATATCCCACACATCATTATCTAAAATAATTAAGAAACAACGCATTCTAGTTTTCCAATAGTTATAATCAGTCTCAGAAAATACTGGAGGTCTACTAATTCCTTGACCCTCAATGAAAGCATGATCATGATGTGTCATTATTCCCGATTGTGAATCATTTTGGAATAACCTCGCTCTGATACCAAGTATTGGATCTGGTGGCGCCCTTAGAGGGGGTGGGTGAATAAGGTGTTTACTGTTTTTGAGATAGACTGATAGATTTTAAATAACAGAAAAACGTTTTGGCTCTGTCGCTAATGCCTGGCGTTAAGTGTCAACACCGGACGTTATCTCTGCAGAAAATATTTTTACAAAAATATTCAAAATGATTTCTTTATGAAATACAATTCCAGAAAAATTAGATATACTGAAAAAGAATTTTATATTTTACAAAAATGATTACAAGGTTAAAATTTCAATAACGCTTGAAATTAGAGGCAACAACTTAAAAATCACTTTTTGTTCCTTCACCGGTCCTTCTCACAAGGACCGGTTGGCTATAGCCTATCTTTCCCCAGATAATGCCTCTAGCCACCCCCTAGATCTACCCTAGACCTAGTCGCCACGCACAAGGCAGCAAATTTCCCCCTAAACCGAACCCGGCCTAGTCGCCACACGCAAGGCGGCGAATTCACTACCGTTACAAGGAAAAATGAAAAGATAAAGTAAAAAATCAGAATAAAAGACTCCCTAGATTGAAGAGCGCCGAAGGAGATGTTGAAGATACGCCATGACCACGTCGAAGTTGAAGCGAGCGTCCTTCTTCAAATTTGCCATTGGAAATCTCCTTCTCACTCCTGTTCCTCAATGTTGGTGTTGGGAGTGCTCTCTGAATTCGGGATGAAATGATCTCTCTAAAGTATATAATGAATGCTTGGATTACATCTCACTTGATCAAATGAAATTAATTCTTTAAATAAGCACAGAAGCAAACATACAGCGTTAAGAGTTAACGCCAGTGTTAGTGAACGTGCACTGTTGTGGCTGAGCTCGTGCAACCATCGGGATTGTGGAAAATTCATGGACTCAACGCGGGCGTTAAGAGTCAACGCTGGCGTTGTCTCTAACTTCTCGACGGAACTGCTTCTCGACGACATCCCCTTCTCGACGACATCCTCTTCTAAACGAGATGTTAACGCGGGGCGTTAACTACTAACGTGGGGGCGTTAACACTTGTTTCATATAATCATTATAAATCACCATCCTGTTCATAGAGTTATTTAACTATAGTACATGCACACTATAAACACAAGCAAGATCAAATACATAGTGTGATTTGTTATTCTTAAACTAAGAGATGTGGAACACAAGCTCTAACAAAATCAAGATTCGGAAATGGCATCCCAAGAAAATAGCCGCCCTCAAGCCCTATCAAGGTTTGGTTGGTGCTAGCATTTCCCCTTACTTCTTGATCAAATTACTGAAGAACTCATTAAATCATCATGGTCATTTTGATGTTCCTACCCAAAAAACGAGAACAGCGAGGGGCCTGCTCCATCCACCTCCACCCGAGTTCTCACCATCGATGGATAGCCAAACCTCGACCAGAGGTGGTGGCTTAGGGGATTTTCCGGAGATGGCCAGAAAACTGGGCCAAAGTTGGCCCTCGGAGAGCAAATCGGGGTCGTGGGCTAATCAAAGAAGATGATCTCGCAGCCATCCGATCTGGCTGATCTGATAAATGTAGACAAATGTTTAATTAAAATGTATTTTTGTCATACAAGAATAGAACTTTTGATTTTAAATATTGAGGCCCTATGAGGTCAGAAAATGAAACATTGGCTGAGTCAACTCTTGTAGATCTATGAGCCTACTTTTTATAGGAATTTGATTCAATTCATTTGGATCATCACAGCCCCTTGTAGAACACTTTTGGTGGGGCTGGTCCTAGTGTAGGCCAGATATTAGATTTTAAATATATCTTAGATGGTAACTCTAATGGGGCTGAAATTTGGGTCATGCATGCATGTGCCCTAGGCCTACCTTGTGCCCGAAAATCAAATTTTTAGGAGAATATGTTTTTATAGTTTTGTTCATTATTTGATTTATCCAATTAATGTGATTTAAGGAGTTGAACAACTCAAAATGATCCCAATTTTTGTGGCATGCTTATTAGGTCATCAGTTGGCCTTGGTCAAAATTGGAGTGCAATTGGATCACTGCATGTTGGGTTTTTTCACTTGCATGTTCTTGCATGATATGTATTATGGTGTGCATATAGCTAAAAGGGGTATTTTGTAAACTTAGCACATCTGGCTAGATCTCAGCCTTTGGAATTTTGGTCACATCCTTGTTATGACATAATACATCACCTTAGTGAAAATTTGGATTTTGGGGAGTTAAAATCCGAATTAATTGATTAAATTAAAATATGTCTCCTTTATGTAAATGTGAAATGATTGTGGTAAAAATCTTTTGGAAAATTGTGAGACTCTGAGAAATCATTTAGAATATCAATTGGAACCTCTGTAAATTTTGTAGAAATTTTTCAGAAGTTATTTCCTTGATTAACATCAAAAATCATGACTTGTCACATTTTTGAATTATTGGAATTTTAATAAGGAAAAAGAGTTGGAAAATTTTAAAACTCTGGAAGGACATTTTAAATCTAGTTTTGAACCTCTGTAAATTTTCCTTGAATTTTTGGACTATTAATTATGAGGGTTTATTCATAAGTTGAATAATTATATTTTGAATAATTATTTATTTCTGGAGAAAGTACCTATTAGAAAATTATGAATCTTTGTCAGCCATAATTTTGGATCATTATAAGTATCTGTAAATTTTCTTATAAATTTTGGATGATTAATTTTGGTACTTTCTTCAATAACTAGAGTATTCATGTTTTAGGAATTTATTTAATTCAGGAGTAAATATTAGCTAGAAAATTAAGATACTCTTGAAAAATGTTTAGTTAGGGATTTTATATGTCTGGAAATTTTTGAGAAATTATTGTTAAGGATTTAGACTTATTTCCAGTAATATTGTAATTTATGCCAATTTTTGAGAAAATATATGTAAGGGTTTTATGGTCTGTAAAAATGTGAAATTCAGATTATGGCTATTTTTGGTAAATATTAGGCCCTGTTAATCTTCCTGAAACATTTGGGTCAATATAGCATAGGGTTCCTTTGTTAATGTCCTATAGGCACTATATTTCTCATAAATGATTTTTCGGCGGGAAATTAGTTAGGAAAATTACCAAACATTGGATTTATCCATAGTTAAGCATGTTTGACCTCAGATAGAAAATTTAGCCTACTTGGATAATGGAAAACAATACCTTATGTACAAAATGGGAAACCACTAAGTTAATATGCAAGGTTAAATAAGTAGGGCCCCCTTTATGGAATGTGATTCATCATAAGTATCTGACACCTTAAGACATGTGGAAATTCAGGAAAGCATCCAAGGTCATTGATTATGAAGATTGTATAGGTGTCTCATGTGGGCCTTAACGTCATACTTAGGTTGGATAGTGGTTTTCGGATACCCAAAGTGTGAAAAAGAGATTAGACCTTATTAGGGGTCCCACACTCAACCCCTCAGTATTAAGTACTTATGTGGAAGTAAACCAACCTTAGTAGGAAAGGCTATCTTAGGGTTAATACTTAAGGGTGAAGTCGGAAAGTGAATAAGATGAACCATGGCTTAAAGGTGATGAAGGAATAAGAGTGTGAATCCGAGTAAGGCTGAGAACTTGAGTGTGTGTGTGTAGTTCCTAGGTGAAGAAGGGAACTCAAGGTTAGAATGTGATGACGAGTGAGTTAACACCTAGTCACAAGTCATAGTGGTGTTGGGGTTCCAGAATCCCCCACTCCTAAGTAACTAAAACCCACCTTAGGGATCTAAAGTAAGCAGATAGGTTGTGGGAAGTAGGAGTAGCCACCAATAATAATAATATCTTGACAAAGGGAGGTTTGGGATGTTACCCCATCTTACCTCCTAGTACCGCTATGAGCCCTTCACCGGGTAGCCCTCGGGAAGTCCAAGGTTAACCCTAAAACTTATAAGTTCAACTAAATAATAAAGAAAAGTAGTCAAAGTAGGAGAACTTGATAAGGTAATCCTCATCCCAAATATGGGACGAATTGGTACAAGGACAGGTTAAGTCCTACGAGCGGTAGTCTCAGATATTATAAGGACTAGGTGTTGGATCGGTAGGCGCCCTTAGAGGGGGGGGGGGGGGGGTGAATAAGGGTTTTAAAACTTTTTCTTATAATTTGGAATAATTGAAATAATGAGAGATCAAAATAGTGATTTTGAATAAAGATCTAAATTGTTTTATAATGAAGGAGAGGATAATAAACAATTTAGAGAAATGAAGATCAAATCAATTTTATTACACAAAGAGAGACATGATTATTATTAATAATATTGATTATAAAATTCGATTTCAATGACGCTAGAAATCAAGGGAAAATATGAAAGACTCTTTTTGTTTTTTATACCGACTCGTATCCCCACGAACCGGTTGGCTTTAGCCAATCCTTCCCTGGATACGGCCTCAAGCTGCTCTAGCCAATCCTTCCCCGGATATGGCCTCGAGCACCCCCTAGACCTAACCTAGATCTAGTCGCCAACACGAGGCGAGTTTCTGCCCTAAGTCCGGCCCAGACCTAGTCGCCAACACGAGGCGAGTTCACTAAACGATTACAGAAAAGATGTGAAATAAAAAGACAGCAATATAAAAACTCCCTATATGGATCTCTTGGAGAAGTAGACGAAGACCCGCAGAGTATGATCGTAGTCGATGCGGTCTTTCATCACGATGATGACGCGTGTTGAAATTTTCTCCACGGATCTCCTTAAGCCTTCATGGAAGTGGCACGAAGCTCTGGATTTTGGGAGTGGGAGAGGATAAAGAAGACGGACCCAAGGGGTCCTTTTTATAGCCTTGGAGCTAGCGCCTGGGCTATCGCTACCGCCGGCTCTATTCCAGTTTAGGAAATATTCTCCGCATGTGAATCCTTCATTTTAGGCAAGTCGGCCGCCTTCCTCTATTACTTTGCGCTACCGCCGGCGCTAGCACCTACTACCGGAGCTATCTGCCTTCTATATATGCATCCCGCCAGCTTGAATTTCACTTTTGCACTTTCAGGTGCTACCACCAGTGCTAGCAGCTACCGCCTGCTCTAGCAGCTACTGCCGGAGCTACCGTCGGAGCTACCACCCGCTCTAGCGGCCAATTTTGAGTTTTGGCTCCAAACTCGGGGGCTTCTTTTATATGTTATCCTTGAGTCATGTGGACCTGTTTTCCTGCACACTTAAACACACAAGATCAAATACACATATGATTTGTTATTCTCAAACCTAGGAGATGCGGAAGACCGTGTTCTAACAAACTCCCCCTTTTGATAATAACAAATCCATTAATGATAAATCTGAGCATTAATATATAAGCATGATGAAACCTACTTGTGTTTGTGTGAGAGTGATGACTTAGCATAATTGTCGATTTTGGTATTTAGAATTGCTCCCCCTAAATACATGCTCCCCCTATGTGAATGCTCCCATAATATATAAGCTATCATCTTAATCATTAGTCATGTTAGTTTTTCCTTTTGATAGCGGTTAATATTTATCATGTTAGTTCTCCCCCTTTTGTTATTAGCAAAAGTAGGTAAGGAAGCAAAACACACAATTTTTTTTTTATAATAAGATAAAGGCATGATTGAGCTTTTAGAGAGAAGGAAATAATAAGGAGTTTTAGATTAATTTTCATAGAAATAGATTAGAGTTTCTAGCATAAAGATGAACAATATAATATTTGCCAAGTAATTAATATTATCTTGTTAGTTCTCCCATTTATATAAGAGTTTTAAGCTTAAGAGGTAATGATTTCCAAGTAACCAATCTACCCAGACAATATGTCTACACCCTAGCCCCGTACTAAGTGATAGATGTTCATGAGGAGTTGCATACATGTCGTAGGTTGGGGTGTTAGTCCCATATGCAAACACTAGAAAATACTCAACCTAGCACTCTTTCCCCCCAGTGCCTCACAAGGCCCCACTGGAACTCTCCTCGGTTAAGGACATGACATGACTTAGAGATTAGGTTATCTAATGTCTACAACCCTATGCCCCCGCTATGGTGAGATATGTAATCATGGATAATAGTTATTGGAAACATTTAAGCGTTTTAAATCTAATTATAATTTCATAGCCAATGGGTTTATATTTTTATTTGAATATTTAAAAAAACATATCTATATTGAAATCCATTAATGGATCGGAGTTTTTTGCATAACAATATTTTCATAGAAATACATCAGAGTTTTTAGCAAAAAAAGTATTCATGTTTAGAGCAACCAATATAAAGTTTACCAAGCAAGTCTACCACTTGTTGAAAGAAAGGAATTTTAAGCTTCAAGTGATGATGCACACACAAGAAAAGACTTTAAATAAGCATGAAAGCGCAAGGTAAAAACAATTATATGGTTATGATGCGGAAGACTTATAGAAATACAAGAAACATCTTTTTGTAATCATGATGATTCATAAGAAGAAAAATAGGAGTTAAATTCAAAAGGAGAAGATGTTTTTGTAAAAACATTTTTCTTTTAAAAACTTTAAGGTTTATAGCATAATTTTTGAGAGATTTGAAGCTAGAAGGCTATAAAATTGTTTATCCAAAGACAACATCAATTTGGAAGTTCAAATATCATAATAGTAATAAGAGATGTTATGCCATACAAATGATGTTATTTGGATAAAACTAATCTTATATAAATATCCAAGTTAAAGAAAATATTTTGAAGGAATATTTTTGTATGCAAGTAAGATTTTCAATAAGGTTTTCATGACAATAGTTAGGGAGTTCTATTTTTCAACAAACTACTAAGGCAAGCATGATTGCACATATTCCAGAAGATAGTTATCAAGTTAGGAAAAAATTGTAGAGATCATGTATTGCAATCTAGTGCTTTTACTAAAGCTTTCTAGAGAATTCATGTAAAGAAGCATTAGTCCAATTCTCATGAGTAGAAGCTTTATGAGAGATAATGATGTGTATAAAAAGTATTTTGATAAAAGTATACAAGTGATATAATCCAAAACACATGACTTATATAGTGAAGTAGAAACATTATTAAGCATGTAATCTTTTTAACTACTTATACACATCAATTCTAGATTTGATACAAAGCACAAAAAGTATAACTACCAAGGTGCTTCGCCCACACAATGCTCATTAAGACTTATTAGGGAGCGAAGTAGTGCTTGGGGGATCACATATTTTATTTTCAATAAGAATTCCTTTTTTGTGATCCGGTGTACATAATAGAAGTGTATTAAAGTAGTTTGCACGTGACACTTTACAATTCTTTCCAAGGTACTCAACCTCACAATGCTTATGAAGACTTATCAGGAGATTCAAGTAGTGCTTGGTGGACTTATCTTTGTCATTTTATTATTGAAATTTTTTTTTTGAGCAAGACAAAGTTCTCCGAATTCACTTATTTTTTGCAAACACTTATAATTTTGTAATTTCACTTCTATATGTGCAACAAAGTTTTGAATAATATGTAGGTAATAGAGATAGAAATCTTAATATTGTAAGCTACTACACTACACAATCATGTAGGATTAAGAATTATGGGCGCATGTAGTCTACCAAAAAGTGTGAGTGTAAAGAGATCATTATTAAGCATAACACATTACTCATACTTAGAGGCATACAAACGCAATCCTACATAATTCACTATAGACTTTTTCATTGCTCATAACAAGATTAAATTCTAAGCATGACAAGCCAAAACAATGTTTAAAAAACTTGAGATTTTAAATTAAACATTTTTAGCCAACTCTAAAAGAACATGCTTGTCATTTTTGCCAAAGGAATAAAACATAGAAATCTTTATTATTTTAATAAAGACTTTTCAGAAATAAGTAAAGACATATTTTTTGCATTTTTGTATTTTAGAATTTTGCATTTGATTTTTCAATCTTCACATAATGGCATAAAGATAAACATAGGTAGTACATCTAAAAGAACATATTTTTATTGATTTTCCAAAATTTTAAAAACACAGACTATTGGAGACATAACCTAGCACCGTCGGTAGGTCCTAGCGCCTGCGTTAGCTCACAAAGAGTGCTTATTTTAATCATATAACCTAGATTTTATTTGATTACACTTACGATTTTGCTCAATTATGTTTATGCAATGTAAGACCTGTTTAATTAAGTGAAGAGACGAGAAGAAATCGCAAAAAGTTGCGGAAGTTTAAAATTTTAGAACATGGGCTCCATATTCATTAAACCATAATTCTTCAGTTTTGCACAACCAGTTAAGTTTAATATTATAGGATATGCAAACAAAGAAGACATGATTGAACAAAACAAATATGCATGATTTTAGTGATAATAGATTGGTCATTTATAAATGATAACCTGACTTTTACTTTTGATTTAATTTGATTTTTAAACTTCATTTAGGCTTTAGGGGACAAAGTCAAATTTCAAATATTATATTAGATGACCATGCCATGATGGCTTAAAGAAAAGAAGAAAATAGAGAACAAAAGGAAAAATAAAATGGAACATTAGGAATATCATGAAGTAGAGTATTTTGTAATTCATTTTGATTTATTTCTACTTCATGCAAATGAAAGATACTAGTAGATAAAAGATTTGAGTATCCAAAGGGAACCAAGTGTAATGGATCCTTTGGGTGCCCAAATATAGCGTGATAATTTTTGGGGAGACAAAAGAATGAATCCTTTCAAGTGGAGTGAATGTTTCATTTTTTATTTTGGGTCTCCATTCATATTTTGATTTAATATTATGCATCAAATTTTCATATTCATTGAAATTAGGCTTAGAATAATAATGACTTTTGAAATTATTTTTCATAGGAAATTTGTGCACATTTGAACTTAATTTGGGAGATATGTAATGAGGGTTAGATTTCATTATGCTTTTATGATTAAATATTCTACTAGGTGCATGTTTAAAAGATTTTATAATACTAGTAGAAGCTTACACATGTTAGATGATACAGTAGAAATAAAAGATTTTTTTATTACTTGTAAATTTTTCCACAAATACTTTTAATGATTCTAGTTTATTTAATAAAATATTATTTTCATTTACTAATTTTTCATTATGCTTTTTGAAATTAAAAGTTCTTTTTCAAAATCCTTGAATTTTTTTAATATTATAACAATCAAAACAAGGCTTTGAAATTTCAATTAAAGAGCATGATGGAGATTCAAACACATCATTTTTGGATTCTAGATTCACATTTGCCTTCAAAGTTTTATTTTCTAAACGTAGTTTTGAATTTAAATTTTTTAATTTCTTAATTTTATGCTTAGAAGTTTGTAGCAATTATAATGCAAAAATAGAATTGCAAAAGATGGAATTTGATTTCCTTACAGATTTTGGACGCGATGAGATTTTAGCATAGAGTTCCTTTGTTATCTTTATCTTTTTGGCATTCGTCATCCAAATACACGATTTCTTCTTTTCCACTTGATGTGCTCTCCATTGATTAATCATGAGAGAAGCTTTCTTGAACATCTTTGCAAGCTTTTATGTTCTCCAATTCTTGTGTTTGTTTTATACCTGTAGATGGAGAATCATAAGTTATCTCAAGAAATTCCACATCTCGTATGCAGTAGGAAAAGTATAAATGAGTTTGGAAATATTTTGATCAAACGCACTATCACGACCCGTCTCGACAAGAGTCAGAGTGCGCTTAGGGCGGGCCGTGATGCCACAGGCATAGGCGGAAAGAAAACCATGCCTGCTAAGGCGGAGACAAAAATACTACAAATAATTTTAAAATAGTTACTTTTGATTAAAACATGTTGATTTGTTGCGGAAGCTTTGAAACAGGTGCACATGCATTTTAGCAAAAGCTCATGATACAAGTTCTGGAACAAAAATTTATGCAATGACCATCGCAAATGAATGAGCATACAAAACATGTCAAATTCTAGTACATATAATATTTATCCTAGTAGTTGTCCATGAAATAGGAGAAAATGGCTGATCATAATTATTACATAAAAGAAATATCTGACAGATAACGAAATGAAACATAAAAATAGAACCCGAAGCTTGACGCAGATCGGTTTAGGAAGCAGGCGGCTTAGGAACGAACGCTGAGGCATATTCCAAAACAAGAAGGAAAAGCCTCAAAACATGAAAATCAGCAGAGCAAAGCAAAATAAAGTATGCGCAGGAGAAACAAAATATTTGTGTACCATTTTTCATGAAGCAGAGCTAACAAGACAGACAAGCAAGTGAGACAAGCAGAAATATCTAAAATTAATAGACTACTCTGAAATATAGCATACAAAGATGATCATGTAATAACATGAGTTGTAACAAGTGAAAGTGTAGGTGTTTTTGTTTGATGCGCAGGATTCATGATTCAGGTAGATTCAAGTACAGATTCAGGAGATTTAGAAATTTAAGCTCATTATGACCGGTCCTTTGTTCCCATTAGGTATTCAAGAGGGAACCTAAGTCAAGGAGTTGCATCAATTAAACCTTACCTTTCAGTGTTAACTTACGTTGTTAATGACTTAGTACAGGATTTCGCGGACTCTAGTGTACAGAAACAAGTTATCAAATCGAGGATTCAGGTATTTGACAGGAAAATTTTGAATATAAGGAAATATTTCTCTTGATCTTGGTAAACTTCTGAACCCGTTTTCTTCGCTATTCCAGTATCTTCATAGTTAGCTTTCATGCCTTAATGTGTTTTTATATTGTTGTCTTTTTATTTCACATCTTCAAATCCATATAGGTCATTGTATAAATTTCTGTTCCAGAACTTGTATCATGAGCTTTTGCTAAAATGCATGTGCACCTGTTTCAAGTTATCATATTTTAAAGCTTTCACAACAAATCAACCTGTTTTATTCAAAAGTAACTATTTTAAAATTATTTGTAGTATTTCTGTCTCCGCCTTAGCAGGCATGGTTTTCTTTCCGCCCATGCCTGTGGCATCACGGCCCGCCCCGAAGCGCACTCTGACTCTTGTCGAGACGGGTCATGACAGTTGGTATCAGAGCCAGGTTTGTTTCTAAAGATAATGTATTTTTTACAGTTATCAAATATTTAAAATCTTATTTTATAAATATTTATGCATGCATCATTTTTACACGCACCTTGTCATTATGGGTTGTTCGCGGCTGAAACATGCACACACTCACTCATAAGCATGAGTAGTATGCACACGAATGTTAAGGGAGTATGGGCAAACTTAACATTTTTGTGCATATGAATTCCACTAGGATATACACCGCTTGCGAATATTAAATGGTTATGGGCAGTCTAATATTTTCAAGTGTGTTGGCATTATTGTCTTAATATGCATGACATGTTAAGTGATATGTGAGCTTAACATGGCATGTGTATCCATTCATTTGCATTCATATCATAAGCATTGCACAAGTGTCCAGCTAAGAACAACAATAATGATTGTACACGCATGAATTTACTACTTGCTTGACATCACACATGATTTCAATTTTGCACTTGCATGAACATTACCTAGAGTTGTCCAATGAAAATGCTGTAATTATTACATAATTTATGTACCTGACAGTAGGAAATGTTTTGGAATCTCTAGTTCAAATCTCCGATATTCGTACTCGGTCTTTCTGTTCTTCTCAACTATCGATCTCATCTGATTCTTCAGTATCCCTTTCTAGTTAGCTCTTAAGCGCCAACATCGCAAGTAAGTTACCTCTTCATGCAAAGATTTTCACTCCTGAATTCTTGAGTCTTATCTCTCAATTCTGAGCTAAGTGAAGCAGTTCTTGTGTTCCCTGAATCCAATCCTTCGTATCTGGCCATACACGCTAAGATCGTAGAGTATCAAGTATGCAAGTTTAAAAAGAAAAATGTATTATTATCTGTATTATTTTAGGGTTGTTACACGGACAAAATAGACTATTCATAGATTTTGCATTTAAAACCATTTTGTTTTTATTTAATACGATAGGTGTCTTTTTAATAGTAATACTCCAAACTTTTTCATCTAAAGCTTTAAGAAAATGTTCCATTACTATTTTCAATCCTTTATAATTTCTTCGTTCAAATAAAGGTGGTTTAAGAAAAAAATTTTCTTCATTAAAATTTACTCCACTAGTAGAAGCGAGATCATGAGACGCCATTATTCCCAGTTGTAAAGACAATTGGAATAAAACCTAGCTCTGATACCACTTGTTGGATCGGTAGGCGCCCTTAGAGGGGGGGTGAATAAGGGTTTTAAAACTTTTTCTTATAATTTGGAATACTTGAAATAATGAGAGATCAAAATAGTGATTTTGAATAAAGATCTAAATTATTTTATAATGAAGGAGAGGATAATAAACAATTTAGAGAAATGAAGATCAAATCAATTTTATTACACAAAGAGAAACATGATTATTATTAATAAAATTGATTACAAAATTCGATTTCAATGACGCTGAAAATCAAGGCGAAATATGAAAGACTCTTTTTTGTTTTCTATACCGACTCGTATCACCACGAACCGGTTGGCTTTAGCCGATCCTTCCCCGGATACGGGCTAAAGCCGCTCTAGCCAATACTTCCCCGGATATGGCCTCGAGCACCCCCTAGACCTAACCTAGATCTAGTCGCCAACACGAGGAGAGTTTTTGCCCTAAGTCCTACCCAGACCTAGTCGCCAACACGAAGCGAGTTCACTAAATGATTAAAGAAAAGATGTGAAATAAAAAGACAACAATATAAAAACTCCCTATATGGATCTCTTGGAGAAGTAGACGAAGACCCGTAGAGTATGATCGTAGTCGATGCGGTCTTTCGTCACGATGATGATGCGTGTTGAAATTTTCTCTACGGATCTCCTTAAGCCTTCATGGATTTGTGGGAGTATCTCTCTGAACCTTCCTCTATATGAAGTGGCATGAAGCTCTGGAATTTGGGAGTGGGAGAGGATGAAGAAGACGGATCCAAGGGGTCCTTTTTATACCCTTGGAGCTAGCGCCTGCGCTATCGCTACTGCCGGCGCTACCCCAGTTTAGGAAATATTCTCTGCGTGAGAATCCTTCATTTTAGGCAAGCCGGACGCCTTCCTCTATTGCTTTGCGCTACCTCCGGCGCTAGCACCTACCGCCGGCACTATCTGCCTTCTATATATGCATCCCGCCAACTTGAATTTCACTTTTGCGCTTTCAGGCGCTACCGCCGGCACTAGCAGCTACCGCCCGCTCTAGCGGCCAGTTTTGAGTTTTGGCTCCAAACTCGGGCGCTTCTTTCATATGTTATCCTTGAGTCATGTGGACCTGTTTTCCTGCACACTTAAACACACAAGATCAAATACACATATGATTTGTTATTCTCAAACCTAGGAGATGCGGAAGACCATGTTCCAACATTAGGTTAGTCATGCGAGCGATAGGCTCAGTATATTCTAAGGACTGTGTTAGTTCTGCGAGCGGCAGGCTCGGTATTATATAAGAAGAACTGGGTTAGTCCTGCGAGCGGTAGGCTCGGTGTTATCTAAGAGGGACAGAGTTAGTCCTGTGAGCAGTAGGTTCGGTGTTATCTAAGAAGGTCTGGGTTAGTCTTGGCTCGGTGTTATCTAAGAAGGATTGTGTTAGTCCTGCGAGCGGTAGGCTAGGTGTTATCTAAGAAGGATTGGGTTAGTCCTTTGAGCGATAGGCTCGGTATTATCTAAGAAGGACTGGGTTTGTCATGCAAGTGGTAGGCTCAGTATTATCTAAGAAGGACTGGATTAGTTTTGCGAGCGATATGTTCGGTATTATTTAAGGAGGAGTAGATAGTCCGACGAGCTGGAGGCTCGAGAAATACAATTAAGAGGGGTTACTTACCACATAGTACATGGATGCCCTGCGTGTTCTTAGGGGCGTATGTAAGGTCTAGGCTGGGAGGTGTCATACTAGCTTAGTAGTGGAGGATCTGATCCACTGCCTCTATTTTCCTCAATGGGGTGTACCTGAGTGGAGACTCAAAAAGTGGGATAGAGGTGGTTCTTACCAGATAGTATGCGGATACCATGTGTGTTCTTAGGAGCGTACAAAAGGTCTAGGCTGGGAGATGTGTGACATAAGCCTAGAAGTGGACATGCCCGATCCACTGCCTTGTTTGCCTCAACCGGGTACCTGATTTGACACACTTGAACAGAGGGAATTAACAAAGGTCTGTACATACAGAGTCTAGTGGGTGAGCTGCATCATTGCATTGCAGTGCATAGGATAACGTCATTTCATAAACAAGTCATCGTATAAATTAGTATGGGCTCTTTTATACGATGAGTTTACCTTAACACCAGATCCCTATGTTGGATCGATAGGCGCCCTTAGAGGGGGGGGGGGGGGGGGGGGGGGGGGGAGGGGGAATAAGGGTTTTTAAAACTTAAGTTATATTTTGATTTTCTTTAAAATAATGCGTGAATAAGAAAGTGAGAAATCAAACAAAGCAATTAAAATAAAGTGAAGACATGTTTTATTGATATGAAATAAGGTTTTACAAAAGTTGATTTCTATAACGCTAGAAATCGGTGGAGAATAATAGTAAGCTCTTTTTGTTTTCTATCCCAACTCGCATCCCCACGAACCGGTGGCCCAAGCCTATCCTTCCCCAGATTCGGCCTCAAGCCGCTCTAGCCAATCCAACCACGGATATGGCCTTGAGCACCCCCTAGACCTAACCTAGATCTAGTCGCCAACACGAGGTGAGTTTCTGCCCTAAGTCCTACCCAGACCTAGTCGCCAACACGAGGCGAAATCTCTAACGGTTTATAAGAAATATGAAATGATAATAATAAAAACTCCCTCTTGAAGAACTTCTGAAGTTGGAGACGAAGATCCATTGTAGAATAAGCGTTGTAGAAGCGGACATCGTTTGGATCCGGCGTGAAGAGATTCACCTTCAGAAATCTGCAGAGCTTTGGTAGGACATCAAGTTTCGGCCAAATCAGCCTCTGGAATTCTAGCACTCAATCTCTCTCTCTGATAGGGTCAACGAAATGAGAGAAGAGGGGTCCTATTTAAAGCCTCAGCTCTAGCGCATGCACTAGCGCTACCGCCGGCGCTATCCCTGATTAGGCATTATTCTACGCGGGGAATATTCAATCCGAGGAAACATTTCTCTCTTGCCTTCTGTGCTCCGCGCTATCCACTACCGCCAGGCGCTAGGTGCTACCGTCGACGCTAGTGGGCATGTTGGATTTGTTGGCTCAAATTTGGGTGCAACCTTCTTATGTAATCCTTGAGTCATATGGACTTTGTTTCCTGCACACTTAAACACACAAGATCAAATACACATAGGATTTGTTATTCTCAAACCTAGGAGATGCGGAAGACCATGTTCCAACAAACTCTCCCTTTTGATAATAACAAATCCATTAATGATAAATCAGAGCATTAATATATAAGCATGATGAAACCTACTTGAGCATGTGTGAGAGTGATGACTTAAGATAAATAGTGATTGTAGAATTTTAGAATTGCTCCCCCTAAATGCATGCTCCCCCTAAGTGAATGCTCCCCTAATATGTAAGCTATCATCTTTAATTAATCAAGTTAGTTTTTCATTTTGATTGCGGATTTTATTTATCATGGAAGAACTCCCCCTTTTGTTATTAGCAAAAGTGGGTAAGGAAGTAAAATACATAGAATTTTGATAATGGCATGATCGAGCTTTAAGAGAGAAGAAAATGATAAGGATTTTTAGAATAATTTTCATAGAAATAGATCAGAGTGTGTAGCTTAAGTATTGTTATAGAAATAAATCAGAGTTTTTAGCTTTATTTAAAAAAAATGAAATGACATTTACCATGCAAGTCTATCATTTAAAAAATTTGAGTTTCAAAACTTGAGATAAGCATAAAAAGAACACAAGGTAAACGAAATGTAGCAGAAGACTTAGAAAAGTACAGCAAACATCTTTTTGTAAGACATGATAAAAGATGTTTTTGACAAAAAATTTCTTAAGAGGATTATCATGAAGTAACCAAGCATGAAAGAGATATATGAAAGAGAGACTACTACAATGTTATTCTAATTCAAACAAAAGTCAAAACACACCAAACATTGTAGAAAGCATGCTAGGTAATCTAGTGCATTTTAGATATAAAAAAGTATTATAGAATTAGCATTAGGATCCAATACTCATGAGGAGAAGTGTTATGGAAGATAATGATGTGCACAAAGTGTATTTTGAAAAGAGTAAACCAATGTTATAATCAAAAATACAAGACAAATGTAGAGTAAAGTGCACAATAAAACACAAATAAGATTACTTTCACACACTTTAATGCACAAAGAAAAAATGTACAGCTACCAAGGTGCTTTGCACACACAATGCTCATTAAGACTTATCAGGGTGCAAAGTAGTGCTTGGGGGATCACACAATTTTAATTTTTCAGTTTTGTTTTTGATCCGGTGTACTTAAGAATAAGTGGTTTTTTTAAATGAATGTTTGCGCAAGATACTTTACTAATCTTTCCAAGGTGCTCAACCTCACAATGCTTATTAAGACTTATCAGGAGGTTCAAGTAGTGCTTGGTGGAGTTATCTTTGCCACTTTATTGTAATTTTTTGTTTTGTACAAAGTTCTCCGATTACACTTGCTTTGCAAACCAATTGAATTTTGAAAAGTACAACCACTTTTCTTTATATTTAATAGTGCAAATAAATGTAGTGTATGTAAGATACTTGTGCAAATTTAATTTATTGTACAATTACAATACATAAGCAAGCATCGTTAGATTAAAAATATAAGTAGACTTAGCCAAAAAGTGAGTGAAGAAATATCATTATCAACCATAAGACATTTACTCATACTTAGAGACATGCTAAGCAAGGTTCTATACTACTTTTACAATAGAATTGATGCACATATTAATAGATAAATCAAAGCATGATAAGAACAATGTATAAAAAGTTGTTTGACAAGATAAATTGTAACAATGTAGAAGTACTAAATGATAGATTAAATTATGCTTGATGTTCACAATACAGTTTTTTTTTATAATTTTGATGTTTTATATTTTTGTATTTTATTTTGCATTTAAAAATAGAATTTAAACAAATGAACAAAAATATTTTTTTTGTAATTTTGGCTATTGTAATTTTGTATTTGGATTTTTCAAAAATGAAATAAAGTCAGAAGTGCAAGAATAAATAGTACATATAGATTAGTATATTTTAAGTATTTTTCAAAATTTTAAAAATACAGAAAAACAGATAGGGGCGCTAGTGCCGGCGTTAGCGCTAGCGTGGGAAACAGTACATGATTTTTGATGATTTTGAAAATTTTAATTGTTGATCTTGATTACGTGTCTCAATAGTAGTTTCATGCAGAAATTTCAGAATTTTAGGAGATGTTTTAGATGGTGAAAAATTGCATACATGCGTTTATGAATGTGTTTTAACTTGAAAGATCTAGGACTCCTAACTCAAGTCGTAATAATCAAAATCTTGCATCGGGAAGAGGTTTAGTTAATATGTCAACGAGTTGAGAGTCCGTACAAATAAAACTTACTTTTACATGCTCTTTCTTAATGTGATCCCTGATGAAATGATGGCGAACATCTATATGTTTGGATCTAGAGTGGTGTACGGGATTATATGTAAGGTCTATGGCACTTTTGTTGTCACATTTAAGATCAATATTTTTGAGATGAAGTCCAAAATCCTCTAGAGTTTGGCTCATCCATAACGCTTGTGCACAACAATTATCAAGTGTGATGTATTCGGCCTCCGTGGTGGAGAGTGCAATCGAAGACTATTTCCTACTAGACCAAGCAAGTAATGAGGGTTCTAAAAAGTGACAAGTACCGCTAGTGCTTTTTCGATCTAGTGAACAACCGGCGTAATCCGAATCGGAATAGTCGTGAAGTGTCAATGTATCATTGTGCGGGTACCATAATCCTAATTTGGATGACCCTAATAGATAACGAAAAATATGTTTTACCTCTTTTAAATGAGATTCTTTTGGATTGGCTTGAAAGTGGGCACATAGACACACAACAAACATTATATCTAGTCTAGATGCACTTAAGTAAAGAAGAGATCCTATCATTCTTCTATATAAAGTTTGATCAATGGAAATTCCAGATTCATCTTTTCCTAGTTTTAAAGAAGCACTCATAGGAGTAGAAGCTTGTTTAAGATTTTCAAATCCAAATCGTTTAAGCATATCGTGAACATATTTTGTCTGGCAAATAAAGATACCATCAGATTGTTATGAGATTTGAAAACCAAGAAAATATGATAGTTCTCCTACAAGACTCATTTCAAATTCATTTTTCATTACTAAGACTACTTCATTACACAACTCTTCATTAGTGGCGACAAAAATGATATCATCAACATATATTTGTAAAATAATTAGATCGTTATTATTATGCTTAATGAAGAGTGTGTTGTCGGCACTTCCTATAACATAACCGTACTTTAACAAAAAATGATGTAAGTCTATCATACCATGCACGGGGCGCTTGTTTTAATCCATAAAGCGCTTTTTCTAATTTGTAAACATGATTTAGAAAATTTTCATTTATAAAACCGAGGGTTGTTCTACATAAACTTCTTCTTTTATAAACCCGTTTAAAAAGGCACTTTTAACATCCATTTGAAATAATTTTATTTCTTTAAAACTCACAAATGCCAAAAATATTCGTATAGATTCTAAGCGAGCAATGGGTGCAAACGTTTCTTCAAAATCTACCCCCTCAATTTGAGAAAAACATTGAGCAACTAAGCGTGCTTTATTTCTTATAATCCTAGATTCACCATCTAATTTATTTTTAACGATCCATTTTACGCTAATAACAGGATGATTAGATGGTTTATTTACTAGATTCCAAACTTTATTTCTTTCAAATTGATCTAACTCTTCATTCATAGCCAAAATCCAAAATTCGTCATTTAAAGTGGTGGAAACGTTTTTAGGTTCGATTTCAGAAACAAAGCAAATATTTGAAAACATTTCATGAAGAGAAGATCGAGTTCTTACCCCAGTAGAAGGTTCCCCAATGACTAGCTCTTTTGGATGATTTTTTGAGAAGTTTAGGACGCTTGGGGCACATATTCATCTTCCTTGGCCTTCTCCTCCTCTTCTTTGGAAGGTTCCTCTTCGTCATGCTCCAAAGATGGCAAAGGTTCATCATTTGTACCTGTAGGAAGTCTTTCTGCACACGGAATAAATTCATCAAATTTAACATTAATAGACTCTTCAACCTTACTCGATCTTTTGTTAAATATTCTATAGGCTTTACTGGTTGAAGAATATCCAAGAAATATTCCTTCATCACATTTTTCATCAAATTTTCCTAAAGAATCTTTTGTATTAAGAATTAAACATTTACACCCAAATACTTTAAAATATGATACGTTAGGTTTCTTTTGATAATATAGTTCATACGGTGTGAGATTTAGAGATGGGCGAGGCATGACTCTATTCATTACATAGCATGATGTGCTTACTGCTTCGGCCCAAAAAATCTTACGTAATTTATATTCAGATAACATAGTGCGTGCTAGTTCTTGGATTGTCCTATTCTTTCTTTCTACCACACCGTTTTGTTGAGGTGTGCGTGGAGCGGAGAACTCATGCTTAATACCTAACATTTCACAAAAAGATTTAAAGTTTTCATTTTCAAATTCTCCTCCATAATCTGAGCGAATGCATTTTATTTTTAAATCTAGTTCATTTTGAATACGAGTACATAATTTTGAGAATTCGCAAAACGCATCAGATTTTGAAGAGAGAAATAAAGTCCAACAATATCTCGAGAAATCATCTATTATAACGAAAGTATATATTCTACCACCAAGACTTGCGGTGCTAACTAGACCAAAGAGATCCATATGAATTAGTTGCAATGGTTTAGAAGTAGAAATTTTGTTTTTGCTTTTAAAAGATGATTTTGTAAATTTTCCTTTTTGGCATGGTGAACATAGTGAAGATAAATTTTCATTCAATTTAGGCAATCCTCTAATCAATTCCCTTTTTGCTAGTTTTAAAATGAGCTTTGTGCTAGCGTGACCTAAACGTCTTTGCCATAGTTCTAATTCATCATTTTTTGTTATAAAACATTTTATAGAAGATTTGGAAAGATCATGAAACGAAACTATGTAAACATTGTGAATTCTACGTGTAGTTAGTAACACATTTTTTGTTTTAAGATTAAATATTTTGCAAAGATTAGTGGATGATTCAAATAGTACATCTAATCCTTTATCACACAGTTGGCTTATAGATATTAAGTTATGTTTTAATCCTTTAACATAAAGAACATTTGAGATAAGAAAGGATTCGTTACCCACTGTACCTACTCCCATGATCCTTCCTTTACCGTTATCACCAAACGTTACGATTCCTCCTTTCTTCTTTTCTAGGCTAAGGAATTTTGCTTTGTCACCCGTCATGTGCTTGGAGCAGCCTGAGTCCAAGTACCACACGTCCTCCGTTTCCTTAGCCTTCCTGCAAATCTAGAAAGAAGATGAGAGTAAAGATCGGGATACCCAAGAGGTACCACCAATAGAGTAAGTAGATTTATTAGGTACCCATATTTGTTTTAACGATCGTTGTTTTATATTCCTGCAAGATCTAGATGTGTGACCAAACTTAAGACAATTTGCACATGAAATAAAGGGGGTTGAGACCCTTTTCTGAATTTCTACATTGCTCTTGCCGGATGATGTTTGAACTTTAGAAAAAACAAGAGATTTTTTAACTATTGAGCTACCGCCGGCGTTAGTGGCTAGCGTCGGGCGGTAGGGCTCACTTTGATATCCGAGTCCAAACTTTCCATAACCATAACATTTGTTTCCCAAAATCATGTCCAGGGATTTTTGACCTATTCCGAATTTTTTATGGCCATATGGAGATCATGATTTTGTTTTTTAAGAAATGTATTTTCTTGTGCAATCATAACACATTTATTTTCAAAACCCTTTTTGTTATTTTCAATTTGTGAGAGAGAGGTTTTTAGTTTTCTCTCTAAGTCCCCCTTTTCTTTTGTAATATTTTTTATTTGTGAGAGGGCCTTAGAAAGAGAAACTTCAAGTTCTTTTGCCTTACATAAAGAGTGCTCACACTCTTGGCATGAAACCTTTCTCTTTTCAAGGGAAATCAATTTTTTTGTGAGCTTATGATTTTCTTTGATAATAGATTCGTTTTCACGATTTAATATAATATTATTTTTTATACTTTGATCATAGGATTTGCAAGTTTGAACAAATTCATCATAGAGTTCTTCGAAGGTGGGAGGAGTTACCTCAGTGTCGCTAAGTACACTGGTGTCGTCATCGTTGCTTTTTGCCATTAAGCATAGGTTTGCTTCCTCCTCGCGAAATCCGCAGAGCTTTGGTAGGACATCAAGTTTCGGCCAAATCAGCCTCTGGAATTCTAGCACTCAATCTCTCTCTCTGATAGGGTCAATGAAACGAGAGAAGAGGGGTCCAATTTAAAGTCTCAGCGCTAGCGCTACCGCCGACGCTATCCCGGATTAGGCATTATTCTGCGCGGGGAAATCTTCATTCCAAGGAAACATTTCTCTCTTGCCTTATGTGCTCCGCGCTACCTCCTGCGCTATCCACTACCGCCAGGCGCTAGCTCCTTCTATATGCGCTCCGAAATTGCGCAGATCATCGCTAGTGTCAGGTGATAGGTGCTACCGCCGGCGCTAGTGGGATGTTGGATTTGTTGGCTCAAATTTGGGGGCAACCTTCTTATGTAATCCTTGAGTCATATGGACTTTGTTTCCTGCACACTTAAACACACAAGATCAAATACACATAAGATTTGTTATTCTCAAACCTAGGAGATGCGGAAGATCATGTTCCAACACCCTTAACTTATATGTTTGTATGTGCATCCATATAAGTTAAGGTTACTTTTGTAGTTGCTCTTACCTTTTTCTCTTACACTACTTGAGATATATAAAGAATTGATAGTATAGCTCTATTTCTATGGCTGTTTACATATGTACTTTCTTGTTAGCTAGTTCCATGTCACCTGCTTGTTTTACACCAGCTTGTTGTCCTCCGCTTGTCCTCCCGCACGGTGCTTAGGAGTCATGGGGGAGGCGAGGACAAAATTGGCTTAGTCATTATGATTAACGGTCGGTTGTGATCGTAACACCAGGTGTACGAGGAGCTGGAGCAGCAGTACAACCAACGCCACGTGATGGCAAGACCTGAGGAGTTGTTGTCACGTACTACTACTATCACACGATGACATGTTGATGAGAGTTGTTAGCTTCCGCATATATGTAGAGTGAGAGAGTGTGTTTAGTTTTATTTTGGACATGTACTGGGCATAAGCCCTTACTCTCTTTCATTTATTGTACTCATTATTGGACTTGTATTCATTTGGATATATATATGTGTGGTTGTGTACTCGTTTATTTAGTTTACTGATCTCATGTTGGCCTGGTAGACCGTTCTTGCTGGCAGAATCGGTGTCTTGCGGAGGCAACTAACTCGTGTGTTAGTGTCACCGTAAGACGGGGGGTTCTGGGCATAAGATCTGAGAAATCTCCGGTGCGGGAGAGGGATCTTACATCTTCACCTTCTCTATCACCCCTGCCCGGGAAATGACCTCTAGCTCCACCGCCTCTTCCATGGCCTCCAGCCAAGACTGGTCCCCCAGTCACCTTACATCCTTCCTCCACGAGCGAGTGCTTCGACTTCTTCTCTGTCCATCACCCTCTCCTCCCGAGATTCCCGCAACTTTCTTGCCCCTTCTCCCTGGGCTCGAACCTCTTCTCCCTTTTCCTCCTTCCTTTCCTCCACTTCGGGTTCTTTCACGACTCCTTCCGTCATCTCCTACCTCTCCATCTCCTTGCCCAACTCTTCCTCCTCTGCCTGCCAGGTGATGGTGTTGACCGTGGTAATGTAGCATTGTCTGGCCATCTTCGGATCTCCCCTCAGCCGGACCTAGACTCCTCCCACATTGTACTTGAGGAATTGGTGGAATTAGGAGGGAACACATCGAAACACGTTGATGAGGGACCGTCCAAAGATGGCGTTGTAGCTTCTCCGAGCGTCAATAATGATGAATCGGTAGTTGCGGGACTAACCCCCCAAAGTCACATGGAGCCCTACTCCTCCCTCCACCTCCTTCCTCTCTCCTGAAAACCCAAATAATGGCTCATCAGAGGCCAGCACCCTCCTCGCCTCCACTTTCATCTCGTCGAACGCCTTCTTGAAAATGACATTGACCGATCTCCCATTGTCTGCGAGGATCCGAGAAATGGTGAAGTTCTCGATGGCCGCCTAGATCACCAGCGCATCACAGAATGGATCCTCGTGGTCCATCATATCCTTCGGAGAGAAGGTAATCTTCTCCTCCGGGGGTGGGGCCTAAGAAGTTGAAGCCAGACTCTGACGGTATATGGTGTGGAGGCTCACCTTTTGGGTTGCCTCGATCCCCACTCCCCCCATCGATCACTCTGATCCCTCCTTGACTTCCTACGTTGGCTCTGTCCACGCACTTGTCCTCCTCTTCCACCACTCCGGTCACCTCTTCTATACTCACTGGCGGTTGTTGCTCCCTTGGGCCTCTCTCACTCCTGACTTCCAAGAACTCTGGGTAGGTGGTTATTGTGTGACCCTCCTACTGATGGAAGTCACAGTATGGCAACACCACCCTCCTCTGTGGATCAGTTTCTTCTCCTAACTCCTGGCACTCCAACTCCTCTCGCTCCTCCTCCTGCTCTCCTCGCTCTTCTCTGGCCAATTGCCATGGCCTGCTGAGGCGGGGGAGTGAGTGGCCTCGGGCCCTGCCTCCATCCTAGGTGGTTGGGTCTTCCTTGGCCTCCTTGGAAGTTCTCCCTCCTTGGACAAACCCTCTTCCTGGGCCTTGCATGCCTCCTCCCCGCTGCCTCCATCCTAACTCTGGATCCTTCGACTCATCTCTCCTCCTGACTTCATGTTGTCTCGCCTCCGACTCACTCAACTTTGCCAACCTCCTTGTGAACTCCTGATTGGACGCCTCTTCTTTGATCTCCTCTGTCGCCCTTTCCACCGGCTCCTCAAAGGATAGGGGGGGATTCTGCTTCAGGTTCATCTAAAAGAATCCCTCTCGCAGCCCCGCCGTGAAGGCAATCTGGAGGGTGAACCCGGGTACCTCCTGGATGAGCAGGACCTCTTCCTACAATCTGTCCACATAGTGGGCCAGCGACTCCCATGGCTCTTGCTTGATCTTGAAGAGCTCCTTGACAACCTTCTTTCTCTTCTTTGATGTCGAGAACTGCGGCTGGAAATTCTGACGCAAATCCCCGAATCCATAGATCGACACCACGAGGAGCTGGTGAAACCAGTCCCACGCCTTCTTCTTCAAGGAGATGGTAAAGAGACGGCATTTGAAAGCATCCAACAAGGGCTGGATGGAGACCATGTACTCAAACCATTGCAGGTGTTGGACTGGGTCATCTTTGTCGGTGTAGTAGACCATCTTCGGCTACCTGAACCCTTCCGGGAATGGTGCGGAAATCACCAGCTCGTAGAACGGTCTTCCTACGCTTGCTTCTCTTGCCTACTCCACTCGCCCCACGAGCTCGCTGACCGGGCCTGCACTCGTCGAGATGGGAAAAAGCTCTGATCCGGTGAGATCTCTCCCTAGTGCCTCACCCGCCTTCTCCTTATCGGGCCTCTGTCCCAGGGCATTCTCGCCTACCCCCAGCGGAGGGATGACCTGGGCCACCGGGGTCAAGAATTCGCCTCGCGCCGTGGCGAAGGCGAGGTTGATTGTCTCTATCATTTCACTATTAAAGTCTGCCAGCATCCCAACCGTTGTTGGTGAGTCGGGTGGTAGCGAGATGTTGTAGTCAGCACCTTCCTCATCCTCTCCAGCCATGTTACTTCCCGGGGTTTTTTTTTGTACAAGCCGCATTCAACGCTCACCGCACCAAAAATGTTGGAACCGAGAATCGGCCCAACGAGGAGTTCGGACCCCAAAGAGGGGGCGAATATTACTTACTTGACCCGAGGAAGAACTTGGCCAAAAATTCAGAACTAAGCACCGACCCTTGGTTGCAGCGCGGAGGTCCCACCACACACCCGGAAGATCTAAGAGCACTCCCCTCCCAAGCCAAAACTGAAGCTGGGCACCTTCGAGAACCTTGGACACTGTTCAGAGTTGTTCAGAGGAGGAAGAAGCCCCAAAAGTGGATGCCCTCCAAAGGTACCCCTTAGGGTCTATATATAGTTTTCTCAACTGGGTCTGCCAATAACGTAAATCAGCATTTCGGTTTTGCTAAATGCACCCCAAAATTGTCTACCAACAGCCAAACTCCGCTGTTTTGAAGGTCTATTGGTAGTCTCCCAAGGGCATCTAGGTAAATTCACCTCTAGATCCCGCTGGGCGAGTGGCCCATGAAGGCACCGCTCTCCTAACTTCCCGCACACTTGGTTCGTGAGATTCTAATGGGTGAGTGGTCCATGAAGGCACCACTCGCCAGATCTCGATGGGCGAGTGGTCTGTGAAGGCACCACTCGTCTAACTTCCCGCACACCTGAATCATGAGATCCTACTGTGTGAGTGGTCCGTTAAGGCACCACTTGCCAGATCACGTTGGATGAGTGGTCCGTGAAGGCACCACTCGCCTAACTTCTCGCACACCTGGTTCGCGAGATCCTGCTGGGCGAGTGGTCCATGAAGGCACCACTCGCCAGATCCTTGGCCCTCTAGGCGAGTGGGCTTCCGCCCCTAACCCTCCTGGTCGTCTGCATATATGAATACCTAAGAGGGAGAGTGCTTAATGAATGAGGATTACACTTTCCCTGAAGCTCACTTGCCACTCCTGACCTGGGCGAATGTCTCTTTAACGCTCTGGGCAAATGCAGACCTATCCATTTTGTTCATCCCTTTGACTGTCTCGGTCCAGGGGGCCCACTCGACGAATATGTGGTTGTACAACAAGGCTATAATCAATAAGTTTGAGAGACTTCCCAAGCAAGGAATATCTTCCAAAAGAGTGTCTCTCCCCTAGCACCATCAGCCAAAGGGAAGGAAAAGGCTTTACCTCAAAAGCCTGTTCCTAAAGTGAAGTCTGTGACTGTGCAACCAACTTCCAATTTAGTGCATAGCCATAAGAATAGCTCAAGAAATGCTTGTTGTAAAGCTGCCTACTCTTCTGAATACCAACACCCCATTCAGAAGGTGACTCAGAAATGAAGGTATAATAAATTTGAATGTTGGTGTTGTGGCAAGTATGGGCACTTTGCTATAGATTGTTGGTTTTACCCAACAATGCCTAGAACAAGGAATAAGAGGCCTGCTAATAGATTTGCTATTAAGCTTCCAGTGGTAAGGCTAATAAGAAGCTAGGACCCAAATTCATTTGGGTTCCTAAGGTATACTAATCTTTGTCTTGCAGGTTTGTCCAATGGCCAGCCAAAGAAAAAAGCGGTTGTTGGACAATAGATGATCCATGCCTAAGTCTGGATTTAGAGACATTCTATTAAAGAAAAATATTATTTTCAACAAGTATATTGGATCTTGAAATCACAACCATTGATTCTGAGATCAATAATCTAAATTTGCCAGCTCAGGTACACGCCCCTTCACATTCTAAAGTAAGACATATATAAATAGGTCATATGTTTAGAAATATAGTAAAACTTACATTTTCTCTAAGCCATCAGTCGAGTTCTCGAGTTCTCACAACGCCTAAGCTCAACAGACTCGACGATCCTGAGGAAATGGAACCGGTGAAGAATGACGATACCTGCAATACTTGAAGCGATCTGGTACGCGGCAGGTTCATCAACGCCGATGAGAAGATAAAGTTAGTTATTGGGCTAATTGATGTAGTGGGGCTAGAATATGTGCTCTCGGAGCCAACTTCCATCATGCATAGAGAGCTTCTGGAGTTCTATGTTGGGCCCAAGAAGAGTACTTCTAGAAATGCCATCAAAACTAGGGTTGGAAATACCCTATTGAGACTAATGGCAAAAGTACTCTCCAAGGCACTACGTCTACATAGACTTATAGGGGAAGAAATAGAGGATGAGATCTCAGAGGAAGATCATTCAACAGCAAAGAAGTGGTGCAACCACATAGAACAATCACATGGTACCTTGAAGAAGGCTGAATTCAATGTTAAGGGGAAACTTCTGGCTGATATAATAGGCAAAGCACTTTTGTGCAAACCTAGATCTCATGACAGAATATCCAAGGACATGTTTGAGATAATGACTAGAGTAATTCTCTGCAAGAAAACTTACTGGGCTTAGTTATTGTTCAAAAGATATAAAGAAGTCTTCAAACACCAAACTTTGGAAGAATACTATCCTGATACCTCCTTAACACTCTTCATTTGAATGAAAAGATGGGCTCACCCATCCATAATATGAAAAGAATTGACATTAAAATTTTGGGAAGATGGGAGAAGATCATCCCTAAATATGTCAAGAAAGGGAAGAAAGCAAGTAGCAGTCAGGACAACCCATCTGCAAGTATTGACAGCACTCCAAATCCAGAACAACAAGTAGAGACTTTGGTTGAAAATGTGTCAGTGCCTGAAGATTCTGCTGCTAGGCAAAGAAGTGTTCCAGTTGAGGGGAAGACTCATGCTGATCTCCCAGCCCAAGAGACTGTGGAACCTACTGAGAATGTGGATGGTGTTGAGGGGGAGTCTCACAATAATCTCCCTGCTCTAGAGGGTAAGGAAGCAAACTGCATTGAGTTATCTATCCAAGAAGACCTATGAAGTTGCAGAAACGATACTGACAACACTGTCCTTGAGAAGGAAAGTACTGAGCAAGAAAATATGTGTACAGAATTCATTCTAATTCCTGACAAAGAAGCGGACAAAGAACCTGAAAATACCCATCAAAGACAGGATGCCCCTAATGATCTCCTTGATGAAGAGTTCACGGTTAGTATGGATAAAGATCTGCAAGCAGAGGTGAATGAGAAAGAACATGATCCTCCAGGATCATCTGTATAAACCTCTCATGAGCTAGCTCCAAGCTCTATAGTTGATCAAATAATGACTCTGCTCACTGAGGAAAGACAGCACTATTAGGCATATGTGGAAAAAGATGTCAAGGAATTCAGAGATGACATGTCTGAACAGATAAATGAGTTAAAGGCAGATATTGATCACATTAATGCTCAGATAACTAGCTGGTTCACAAGGGTAGGAACTACTATAAATAGTAACAAGAATGCTCTCAAATATCTAGGTGAAAGAGTAGACACCTCTCTTCAACAGAATCAACATGGATAAGAGGATTTGGAAAGTGCAGTCAGATGGCTCACTGCAAAGATAGCTGAGAGTTAGAAAATGATCATAACTAGGTGTATCAATTCAAATGAATTTACCCATGAAACACTCAATCTGAAGTTGGAGCCCAAAGTCAAGAGCCATTATATTGAATACATGGAAAGACTTTGGGGATATTTGCAAAGACATCTCCAGACATTACCCTTCAAGTGAATGAGATAAACACAAGAAGACAGCAGACAGGAGAGGCTCTACAAAAGACATCAACCGGAAGGAACACTGCCAGAGAATGCACCTCCCATCCCTGGGAGATACATTCCAATGCCCTTCTGATATTTTGAAAGACAAGAGCAGAAGCAACATAGCAAGGAGAAAGAGACAGGAAAGAAATGTACCTACTAAAAATAGTACAAAAACTTGTGATAGCTAAAAGCAAATGTAGTTGTAAAAGTGTTTAAAAACATTTGGTCTATTTATAATATCTTGCTGAAGTTTCTGAAGTACTTGTTCATTTATTCATTTCATTATTTTGCACTCTAATACTTGCTTTACATGTGCTAAAATATTGTTAATTAACTAATTTCTGTTTAAAAACTATGAATGATAGTCAACACATAATAGTTAATGTAGGTTAGGTAAAATTATTAATCACTAACATTAAATGTATAATCTAGTGTCATTAAAATGGCAATGCCTCCTTATGAAAGCATGCAAACTGCTAAGAATAATGTTGCAGCTGACACACAAGATGAGCTCATGCTGATTATGCATAAGAACAATCCAAGACAATATCATTTTGTCCACAAAACGATATCATCGCGATGACAGATGGTCTCGTCGTGATGACACTATGATTTCGCCGTGATGACACGATGATACCTAATTATCAATTCGTCAAGTCAAAAATCTGAAATGAATCAATCACATCCATTGAATATGAATCAATCAAATCCCTAATATGCAGCTTTTCGCTTTCCAAACTAGAAATTATAAATAGGAGTCAAATGTCATGAAATTAAAGCATATGCTACATTTTCCCTAAAAGTCGTTGAGTGATCTTTGTCTGGTGGAAGCAAATAAGTCAATACACTCAGCTCTCCTTCAAGCATCTAAAAATGGCTCTAAAGGGAGAGGGATACCTATATAAAAGAAGTTAAGAAGTAAGAGATGGATTTCAGAAGGCTCCAGAAGAAATTCAAGCCATTATAAGACTGCTCGACTCCGTCGACCTGCAGTTCATGCTATCTAAACAAATTGTAATTATGAGAAGAAATGTCCTTGAATTCTACTCCAATGCTAAAACTGGCTCAAATGGGAAATCTGTAAAGAGTAAGATTATTTGAATAAAAGTAAAGGTAACCTCAAATAGACTGGCCAATGTTCTCAATATGCGCCCATTTGCCAATGAAGAAGAGGATGAAGAGGTGATCAAGCAAGAGTTAGATGATGCCCTAGAGGGGTGTGGGCACTCAAAGAAGTCGTATGGGTCACTAGAAAGGAAGCACTTTAACCAGCAAGGGAAATGGCTGGCTGATATAGTTAGGAAAGCCATCCTTTGCAAGGTAGGCTCCATGATAGGATATCCAAGCAAATGTTTGATCAGATGGCTAGGATAATCCTGATCAAGAAGACAAACTGAGCTCAGATTGTCTTGCAAAAAATTCAAGAGAGCTTTCAAGTACCAAATCTTGGTAGAAATCTTTTCCTCTACTTACTACTGTCATACCCTGACCACTTCAACAAGAAATAGGACATAAAAATCCATCACATGCAAATAGTGGATATAAAAGTTCTTGAAAGATGGGAGAAGGTCCTAACAAAGTCTCACAAAAGGAAGAAGGTAGTAAAGGCTGTAAAAAGTGAAGAAGGAAGCTCTTCCATAGAAAGTGAGCCAGTTCATAATCCAAATCTGTCAAGCTCTGAGTAAGAGGTGGGGCACAGGGACTTCACATTCCAAGCTTCAGTACATAGCATTGAGTCTAGAGACACTGAAGGTACTGGTCAAGGAAAAGAGATGGAGCTCAGTGACAATCTTGATGATATCTTAAGAAATGTTTCTAACAGAAGAACTGCAAGTGATCTTGAAGTGAGGGGGAGCATGACACTGAGCTCCCTGCTCTTGTAGAAGAAGTGATCAACCGGATCACTGAGGTTGAGGATGGTATCCATCCTGGGTTAGCAGTCCAAAAGGACCCAATTTAAGTTGCTAAGGAAATGAACCAAGAAGAGGTTCTTGTCAACACATGTAGAAAGTTGATAATTATTGAAGCCATCGTTGTTCCTGAGGATGAAGTGAGACAATCTTCTATCAGAAGATCTCCTTCTCCAATGTTTGAAGAAGAAGAATGAATGGAAGACCTTCTATAAGAAGTAATGAAGAAGAAAGCTGAGAAGGAACCTGAACAGCCTAGCTCCTCCAAAGGACAAATGCTAGAAGACTCCTCATTGCTGGTTTAAATAAAGATGCTCTTGGATGAGCAAAGAGTTAATCTTGAAGCCTATGTTTACACTATTTTCAATGATTTAAGAAGAGACATGTCTAGTGAGACTACATGTCTAAGAATAGAGATGAAGTATCTGCAGGAAAACACAATCAGTTTCTTTAAAAGAGCAGCTCCAACAGTAGATCACAATGCCAAACAGCTAGAACTCACAAGGGTCAAGCTTATATCATTGAAAATCAATGTACAACATCTGAAAATCTGGAGGAAGCTTTCACAACATAGAAGGATCATCCAAAAAAGGTTGGATCTCTACAGTCAGGAGCTGGATGGTCATCGTATATGTTCAAAATATTTCCTAGCTTAATCCTAAGCATAATTGGAACCCATTATTATAAACTCTTTCCCTCTCTCTCCACCTACACTCATCTCCCACTTAGCCTAAAACAAAATTAGTGGCCGGAGATATTTTTGAACTCAAACAGGAACTAACCTGGAAGGTACCTTCGGCCCATCTCCTAGTGCCACCTTCCCTCTACCCCTAACCTTAGTTAAACTTAACCAAGAGGTAGAGGAGGATGGGGGGTCTCTGATCTCTTACATATAGAGCCTGAGCCTGAGCGAGGAAGGGGGGTGAGAAAAAGAAAAGAAAAGAGGGGGAAGCTCTATCAAAATAGTGGGGGCTGCTCTTCATAGCTCACGGCAAGGTTCTCCCATTCGTCGGATAGTTTCGGGGGGATGGAGGAACTGCATGCGTCGGATAGTTTCTGGGGGTGTCCATTCCTGCTGGTTCCGTGAACTTGGGCGAAGTGGGTGTTGCATTCGGAAATCCTTTGCAGGGTATTTGGGGATCCGTTCCCACAAATGGTGCCAAACTGTTGCGGGTCGCTCGGGTGCTTTTGTAGACCGGTCGACTTGAACCGTCTTAGCTCGGAAGTGAACCGAGTGCGCTAACAGTCAATTTGAGATTCGTTGAGTACACTGGGACTTTTTAACGTGGAAAACCCGGAAAGGTTAAAAAACCATACGGTTGGAGCTGTGCCGACCAAACTCCACTATCTTCTGAGGGGTTACAGTTAGGTACTTAGAATTCGAGCGCGACAGGCCGCCACTCGTTACAATAATAGAGAGAGAGAGAGAGAATTCCGAAGGTGACAGGCCACTTCTCGGAAAACTAAGTCTTTTTCTTTCTGAGGACGGTGGAGAACGAAAGTGAGAATGCTCGGGAGAACAAAAGTGAGAATGCTGAGTCGCCTTTCGGGAGAAAGGAAATCTTCATGTCCACGAATGAGATCTTCAAGCGCCGAAGGAGAATTCCAAGGAAATCTTCAAACGAGCTCTCTCAGGCGCCGAAGGCAATATCCCCTCAAATGAAGGCTCTGGGCTCCTTTTATAGCTTTGGTCGGGGGTAGACCGGTAATTTTGCCGTCGTAACCACCTGACGGGCGAATCACGCTGGTCGATTTGGAGCACACTGATCGCCATTTTTTGTAAATGACTGTCTCGCCCCTCGGGCAGTTCGAGCAGTTCGGGCAGCTTCGTTGAGGGTAGGAAAGGTGACAAGCGGGTCCTGTAATCTGAGAAAATAGAAAGACAAATTATGAGTGTGTCGGGAAAGTCGGAATGCTCGGAGCGCGCTCAGAATCATTCCGAGCGCGAAACGAACACGGGAACGTTCTGGGCGTGCAACGAACACGGGAACGTTCTGGGCGTGCAACGAACACGGGAACTTTCTGGGCATGCAACGAACCCGGGAGCCAGAGAGAGGGGCTCTACCAGAATCTGGAACCCGGAGAGCGCGCAGCGATTTCAAAGAGGGGGGTTTGCCCATAACCCGTTACATGGGAGAGTGGCTTGGCCAAACCCTAAGGGGGTGCGGCTCGGCCACACCCTAAGGGGGTGCGGCTCGGCCACACCCAAGGGGGGTGCGCCTCGGCTTGGCCGCACCCCACATGGGGTGTGTCTTGGCAGCACCCCAAGGGGGTGCCGCTTAGCCGCACCCCACATGGGGTGCGGTCGGGCCGCACCCTCCATGGGGTGCGGTTAGGCCGCACTCCTCACTATGGGGGTCCGGCTATCCGCACCCCACTAGTGGGGTGCGGACTAATCGCACCCCAGTGTTGGGGTGCGGTTATGGCGGCACGCGGCGCCTGGCGGAGCGAGGACTGGGCGGCGGTTTCTTCAACTCCCGCGATCATGCGTTGACCCCACTAACTCCACTTCTTCTTAGTGGAGCTTCTTCTAAATGCATTCCATGGCTCTTATAAATTTATGAGGAAGTATCATCTTTACGGATGCACATCAGGTGCTGATATGGGCAGCCCTGCTTTGTCTTTAGGCAGCCCATAAATTAAATGGGACCCGCTATTTTTTATTTTCCTCATCATAAACTAGTAGCAACCCAAAAAACCCTAATCCCCCTTTCGTTTCCGCCCTGTTGCCACCAATGTCGACGAACGACACCTTCCTCTTCCCCGTCGATACCTCTTCACGTTTGCGATCTCCTCCACCGCCGACCAAGATCTGACCGCCAGAGAGACTACCGGTTGCTACGTACAAGGCATCCATTTCGTCCGCGGGTCCAGCCACACGGAACTCCATTCGAGCCCTCCCTTGCCGGAAGCCATCGCCATTTCCAATGTATAGATGCTACATTTGACCTCGATGTCGAGCAAAACCGTCTACTGGTCGCCTAAAGTCAATCCATAACAGTTCTCCATCCCGTTTGTTGAATGACAAGGCATTCGTGCATCCCTCCCTCGCCGATTCAAGTATAATTTCGCGCTTATTTTCTCCGGACTCTATTGCATTATTTAATCTTTTTTTTCTTTTTGCAGGGTGTCGCACATAACAATGCGGAATGATGTATTTTGAATGCGCCAAATTTTAAAAATATTATATATAATGTGGAATGATAAGTTTTGTAGTACAAAAAGATTATGCAAAGATCAATATATAGTGCTTTAATTATTATTATTATTATTTTTACAAAAAATTTGGGCTGCGAATAACAAATTGGGCTGCAATGTGGTAAAAATGGGCTGCTATTAACGATGAGCTTCCCATATCAACACCTTTTTTTACGCAATTGTTATCCGCAAACCATAAATGGCTATCCACATACCAACTTTTTCTAGTTTATAAATTGTTATCCGCAAACCAATTTTAGACTTGAGCATTCGATATCTTTGTTCTCCTGAGCAGGGTCTGACAACGAAGAAACATCTCTGACGACCTTCTGAGCACCTGAATGTGTGCACGGATCGTGATTCGTAAAATAAATGCGCGGATAAAGACCGAGTTGAGGAAGAAAGACGATTTCTTCACCGTCCATGCGATTTCAGTTTGTTTGGGAGAGAGTAACCCTATCTATATAAATCTTCCCAAACAAACCCTAGCTATCTAAATCTTCCCAAACAAACCGAAATCCCATGAACGGTGAAGAATTGTGTTTCTTCCTCAACTTGGTCTCTATCAGTGCATTTTTTTTACGAATCACGATCCGTGCACACAATAAATTGCTCAGAAGATCGTCAGAGATGTTCCTTCGTTGTCGGGCCTTGCTCAGGAGAACAAAGATATTGAATGCTCAAGTCTAAAATTGGTCTGCGAATAACAATTTGTAAACTAAGAAAAGGTTGGTCTGCGAATAGCCTTTTATTGTCTGCGGATACAATTCCGTTTTTTTAAGTGCTGCACAACACTACAAAGAAATTACATGCTAAACTAAAATCTAAAGAGGGATATCTTTCAAAAGAAAACATGCATTATCTAAGTATATATACTTGTTTATATAAATTTTAATCAAAACATGTAATGGTGTTACAAAAGACAAAGAAACAAATATAATAAACATGTGTCATTATGGAATTATAGTAATAAACTACACTTATGAGGTATTATGAATAATGCATGAGAGGCTTGAGACTTGATAGAATTAATTCTGTCAAGTGCTAGCTGATCAGCACTGATCTTGCAGCCTACGCAAAGATGAGTATTATTGGCAAATTTATTTACGCTAATCACAACTCATTGTTAATGGCAGATCGCAGAAATACAAACACAGGCCAATATGTTAATGGAAGACCAAGAGCAAATTTTAAAAAAAAATCAAAACATACACAAATGTTGCAATATTTATAACTTTCAATGTTCATAGGAGCACATAGAAGAGTACGAGAAATCGCTGAAATTTGAGAGAAACTACTTTGTGTCAGTTGTTTCTTCTTCATATGATTTTTTAGATCTATAATAAGAACTAAAACAATGTAAATAAATAAATAAATAAATCTTATTTTGGAAGGAGATAGCAAAGAAAATCATGCATTTAGTCATTTACCAAATGATTCCATAACATCCGTAAGATCACATTGAGGTGCAGGAGAAACCACTAAAATTTGGGAGAAAGTCTTGTGTCAATGTTTCTTTCGCCTTAGGTTTTTCGGATCTAAAATAATAATGATAACAAATAAAATCAATAAAATAATCCCTGATTTATGAAGGAGTTGACCATGATTTCGATAGAAATATTTCAGATCTATATGTGGGAGAGAGAAAATGATCTCGGTTCTAAAAAAACTAGCAAAAATACCTGTATTCAGAGAAGGCGGAAAAATCGGTGGTGGCGACATCCAGTTTCAGGTGTCCGATGGCGGTGGAGACACTCCAGAGGAGGTGGAGACCGGTGGCGGTGAGCGGCTGAGCCGGTGACGCACCTGCGCCATCGGCCAGGGAGATCGGCAGGAGAGAGGTTATGCGAAGAGAGTGGCGGGATTTTCACGGGGCGTCAGTTTAAGGTTGGGCTGCTAATAAGTCTTAAATTTGAGTAAAATAAAACAAATTTTCTTAAAAAAAATGACGGCCAATATTCAAAGTTATTACATGAGAAACAGATTCATGCGGAATACAAGCCAAAGCCTTTAGTCCGGATTATCTTCCTCTGCTTCTCTCTCTTGTTTCCTAGAGTGAGAATCTCTCCATGGCGGGAGGAGGTCGCCGGCGTCCTCCCTCTCGCGGTAAGGGTGGCGGTATTCATGGATCTCGTATAGATGATGGTGGCGGATCTCTGAAGGGTGGTTGCGGCCTTGATCCCATTGGTGATGGGGACGGCGGCGGCATGGATCTCAACTCCCGCATGGCTCGTGCTGGTGGCAATGTCCCTTCCAATGTGGTGGCGAGTGGGTCTTCCTCTCACGGTGGCAGGTTTGTGTTCACTGCAGGCCGCGCGGGTTCCTCCTGTGTCGCTGGAGGGCTTGGGACCGGCGCTTCATTGGAAGAATCTGCTAGGGTTGCGACTGCTATCGGCGACCTTGGGCGGGTAGGTCTTTCTGAAACAAACTGTGTCGAGTATGATGTCGATATGGTGCAGGCTTCGCCGAATGTTGCGGGTATGCCGAAGGGGAAAGGTGTCCTGGCTGCCGACTTGGATTTTCCTGAATCCGTGGAATGCCCACCAGATGCTCGTGGTTTTGCCGCTCACAGCGACCCTATTGCTGCTCAGACTGTTTTTCGGTGCAATGTGCGGCCTTGGAGTCCACCTTTGGCTGGAGAAGGGGCATCCCGCCGACCTCCAAACCTGGTTGGGGATGATCTGCTTGCTCGGCGCCTCAAGACTCTTTATGTCATTGAGCATACAGAAAGTATCCATGACATCTCCAAGAATGGGAAACTCTGTATGGATGGATGACGAGATTGTTGATAACAATATTCGCAAACTCGAGCATACTGCTTTGGCTGGGAAACTGCTTGGACAGCGCGTGTCATTAAACTAAACGCTGAGCTCAGACGCCGGTGGGAGCATTTTGGATTCTTCAGACTCACCATGGCGAGTCCTGACTGCTTCCTTTGCATCTTCGACCATTCCACTGCTCGAGACAAGGTCCTAATGGGCGGTCCATGGTTTATCAATGGGTATGTTATTGGCCTTAACGTGTGGACGCCGGCGTTCAACCCTCTATCCATGCAAGGCTTCTCCTCGCCCATTTGGGTCCGTCTTCCTGGCCTGCCGCTCATGTTCTGGGATAAAAGAAACATCGAGCGGATTGCCGCGAGGCTTGGGGAACCCTTGCGGTTAGATTCCATTACGAGCAACTTGGAACGTGTCGCGTTTGCGCGTGTGTGTGTCAAAGTGGACCTCTCAAAGCAACTCCCTACGGGAGTTTGGGTTAGCAGCCGGTTTTATCATCAGAAATTTTTTCAACCGATGGAGTATGAGGGACTCTCTGCGCTATGCTTCAAGTGCGGCTGCGTGGGCCACAAGGCTGATTCTTGTTCTGCTCCATCCACCATGCCCACGACGCCTAAACCCTTCCAGCCTGACGCTGATGTTCCTCCCAACCCTGCTCCTCCGGGGACCCTCTGTCTGCCCCCTCGCCACCTGCTGCCTGCTGTCTGCTGCCAAACGGGGGGACGACAACCTGCTGCTACTGGGTCCCTACCTGCTGCCTTTGTGACTGATTCTGCGCTGGCGACATCTTCCCAGGGCGGTGAGGGGCGTGGCTACGGGCCGTGGGTCCTGGTGCAGAGGATAATGAACTTCCCTATCAAAGCGAAGCCGGGCCTGCCCCCTGCCTCCCAGCCTGCCGTGTTTGGCTCTGCTTCTGGTATACCTGATGCACATGCGTCGGCACCAACTCCAATCTTCTCCCAGCAGGGGATGAACCCATTCTCGGCGCCTAAACCATCTGACCATATAAGCCCGGGGCCCTCTTTTGTGCGGGCTCGGTCGACTGGAGAGGTTGGCGGTTCACGTGTTATCTCTAAACCGAAAAGGAAATAGGGGCGTAACAGCTCCAGGACTCTGTTACAGGCTCTTTCAACACTCCAGATGAAATCGTTCAATTAAAGGGATGAGATGATACCAGCTGTCACTCGATCAGGCATCCTAGAGAAAGGCAAAAGATATTGGATGAATGACAGCTGTCCACTTAAATTAGTATTTTATAAATATTAAATAAACATTAGATATATTACCGTCACTAGTCATTGTATTATAAATACTCTCTTATATGTAATAAGATAGTTAAGAAAACAAGAAGTTTCTTCTTTTTAATTTGTCTTCTTCCTCCCTCCGTCCAATTCCCTTACTCCGGCTGCCCTTGGCCCTTCTTCTGGTTCGATTGATTCTCCGCTTCAGATAGCATTCAACATTGGTTGTCTCGTCCATTTATTCTCCTCCCAGTTAGGGAATGGGTTCTTTTTACTCGTCAACAAAGAGTGACGCCACGTGATCCAAAGGTACAAAATTAATTCTTGGCGGCCCTCCAAACTGAACAAACTACTCGCGAGGCTCTGATTGACGAATCAAAACGCACATTCACGCAAGATCTTCAAATGAAGGAAAATATCCTGGTTCAGCAAATCATGGCGGTTCGCGAGGCTGCGTCTGATCAGTTATCATCGTTCCGCCTGGAGATCCCCGCGCAACTTGCTGATATCAAGAAACCCGCCAGGGAGCCTACTCCAGACGCTCTACCTCCGTAGCAGTATCTCCATTTGTGCCCCCTCCACCGGCTGACAATCCATCATCGCCTACCGTCAATCCAGTTCTTGGGCAATTCGAGGCTGCCTACACGTCCCATATTACGGACGACCCACCGACGACAGGGTACAGGATCCTCTCCATTTCACATGAAATGGATAGACATATTTCATTTTCCTCTCCATTCCACGGCAAGTATGATTCATTTTCCTATGAATAGACATATTTCACTACCCAAAATACCATTCTAATGACTCTCATATTTCACTCCCGCGAACCTTCCTGGCCGTGGATTTAGGATGGATCCATCTCCACCATGAAAAGGATAGTATCCATTTCTATCCATTCCATGTGAAATGTAGAGGATCCTAATCCCAATGACAGACCCTTCAACCGGTCTTGCGGTCTGCTTTGACAGTTCGTCACTAACTCGCTAACCCAGGTCGCATCTCTTCCTTATAACAAATCAGTTCATATTAATTGTCCACGATTTAACGATGGAGATCCTACGGATAATAACGTCCGCCCGCAAGAGTACCTAATTCTTGCGGCCATTCATTTAGACAAATCTACGCGATCATCCCACATTAACATTTCCATCGTCATATGACGACCCGACCTGTACCTTAACAAAACTTACTCAAACAACCACGGTTCATGCATATAAAAAACAATTCGAGGATTTATGTACTCGCGTTACCGGTATGTCGATTGCGGTCCTTACTAGCACCTTCATTTTGGGACTAAAACCACATATCCGTCAATCCGTTATGACTCAACGACCCATCGAATTATATGATACATTTTCCCTTGCTTGGATGTATGAGGATCAAACGAAAGACGAATTTTGCATTCGTCCGATTTCTCATAGCAACACTTTTTGGTCCCCTAACATTTTCCCTAAACTTAATCAGTCTCTTCAAGAATTCCAATTAAACGCCTCACTCCAGGCGAATTGTAATATCGCAGCGATAAGTGATTTTGTTATAACTACGATGGCAAATACTCTTACAGGCATCAATGTAAAGGCGAAGACACTTCTTTACTTTGATGGAACCGAAACGGAAGAGGAAGAACTCCTCCAATTACCTCCATACGTAGATTTATAAGAGCCCGATCATTTGGTAGTTAGCATTCATGAACTCCACAGCCCTATACCGGCACATTTGTTAAGAGTCACCTCCTATTTGAACTCACAACCTCTTGAATCCTTAGTCGACGGAGGAAGTTCTCACAATTTCATTTCGATTCGTATGGTCTCCTACCTTCAATTACTAGTCACAACTATTGCCGCCTTCTGTTGAGAAAAACTCACATTTTGATTTGATATGTAGTTTTAAGAGTGATTTATTACGTTATTACTCATGTTGTATAGAAGGGTAATTTGTGTCATAAGAACTTAGTTTCAGTATAAGAAGCTAACAAAGACTAGTCAAAGTAGCGTCGAAAGATATTCGACGCAACGACAAGGGTAAACGACGCTGTTGGTACCAAAAATGGTACCTCCAAAATTCACACTAAGGGGAAATGGGAGAAAACTGCGAAGTGCAGGTTACTAAGACAGAAGATGCTGGAACAAAGAGAAACGATCACGAAATGGCGATCACGAAGAAATGAGACCGCTTACACAGGTTGTAAGCTGGAGCCTCGGAGCAGAAGTCCCTTTTCTGGTACCCCTACCCCTCTATTTATAGACGAGGGGGCTGCCCAAACGGGCAGAAATGAAAACTACGGGCTGCCCGGGATACAGGAGAGTCAGGGCAGAGATGAGAGATGAGAATAGCAAAAATAAGAAAATCGATCAGACCGCTTAAGCTGGCGGTCTCGCACTGCCCTGACCGCTTGGCACTTAGAAAAATCCGGCTGAGTAGGCAGCTGGCGATCTGGGCGATCACCGAAATTGAGACCGCTTGAGGCCGAAAATTTTGTCCTGCAAGAGGAGGTCGCGGGCTTTTCCGGGCAAACATAATCCCCGCACATTTTTAAGTTGCTTCTGGAACTTCGAAAATGTAAGCTTTGACCGCTGAGACCGCGATCGTCATAAATGCAGCTTGGTCTATAAATACCGGTTGAAATCTTCAGATTCCAAGACATTGAGAAATTCCAACCCTCGAGCGGTCTCTGAAAATTAGGTAGGCGCGATCTCTTGTAAAGATGACTATGCTCGATCTTTTAAAGGCTCTCCCATCGAAGGCGAACTCTCCTGGGAAAAAGGAAAGCGTCAGTTCAAAAAAACAAAAGAAGGTGTCGAAGGCTTTAACGAAAGCGAGCACTTCAAAGGAGACCGCCCGATCTCCGCCAAAATCTGAACTTCCTGAGGGTTCAGTTGCGTCGGTCTCTGTCTTTTCTGAACCATCTAATACTTCTTCAGACCCTGTATGGAAATTGTCTGACTTTTCCATTTCCTTTGATTGTCAGAAGTCCCTGGAAGCGCTAGATCAAACAACTTCCAAGCCACCTGAGACCGCCTCTACCGAAACCATTTTGGCCGGTCTGCGCCAGAAAAAGGCCGAGGCAGAATCCTTAAGACAAAAAATTGCGGATCAAGTGGGAGCTGTTAAGAGCAAGAAGAGAAAAAATTCAAGCCCATCCAGTTTGACTTATAAGAGAAGCAAAAGAAGTGGGGAAGAAAAAGACGTGATCGCCTTGGGGGCGACCACACTTCCTGAATCTACCGATCTGGAGAACACCGCGGAAATTTCAAAGGTGAGTGCTAAGGGCGATCCCTTCTTCCCCCTTGCGATCTCAACTTTATCAAGAGAGGATGATTCCGGATTAATCGCCTATCTTGATGAGGTTTCTTCTAATAATTCATTTTTTTTCATCGTTGCAGGTGTTGGATCCCCTTGAGGCTTCAGCTCTCAGAAATGCCGTCGTTGAGAAGGAGATCGCGGACAGGGAGAAGGAGATCGCTGATGCAGCGATCAAGGCAAAGGAGGAGGAAGAGAGAAAAAAAAGGAGATGGAAGAGGTGATGAAGAAGAAGAAAGAGAAAGAGGCAGAGGAAAAGAGGGAAAAAGAAGAGAAAGAGAAGAAGGAGAAAGAAGAAAAAGAGAAGAAAGAGAAAAAAGAGAAGAAAAGGAGAGAGGATGAGGAGAAGAAGAAGAAGGACAGGGAGGAAAGGGAGAAGAAAGAGGAAAAAGAAAGAGAGGAAGAAGAAAAGAAGAAAAGAGCGGCTAAGGTCGTTGAAGAGAGGAGGGAGAAGGAGGCTTTGATCGCTGAGGAGGAGAGGAAGCAGGCGGTCAAGGTCGCTGAGGAGAAGGCGACTATGATCGTTGAGGAGGAGAGGGAGAAAGAGGCGGTCTTGCAGACCGTGGAGAAGAGAAACACTGAAGAGGAGATCGCGAAGAAACTGCAGATTGCTAAGGAGAAAGCTGCACTTTCTAGCGGTCTCCCTGGTGATTCTTCTCAGGAAGACCGTCTGAACAAGGCTGCAATAGATCGCGCGTCGGCGGTCTCAGCTTTACGAGCTGGTAAGGGTAAAAAGACTCTCCAGTCGGTTGAATTCCCTTCATTACCTGTGGTTCGACCTGTCTCTTCAGAAAGAAAACGTGAGGTCATCCTTATTGAGACCGATGATATCCTTTTGAGTAATGAAGAGTTAAAAAGAAGAAGAAAGGAGGGAGAAAGATCGCAAAAAAGAGAATTGGAAAGAATGGATCTGGAGCGTTTAAGGGGATCAGATCGCCTTTCACTGACCGAAGATCCCGCGGTCACTAAAGATGTCGGAAGAGCTTTACGTGACTGCGGTCTCAACTTCTTTCCAAGTACTCTTTCTGCTTATTAAAAGAATTTATTTAATCGTTTGTTAATGATTGAAGTAACCCATCTATTGTGACCACAGATGATGATAATGCTGAGTTCGAGGAGGGAGAACTTCCTCAGCACATCGCGACCTCTCCCCAGCTCGCCAGCATTCTCAATCCAATGTTCGAGGATGTTCGCTCTATGCTGATGAGGGAGCGAACTCAGAACGATCAGATCCACAATCTTGAAGAGAAACTGCGTACTAATGAGAAGAGGGTTCGAGAGGAATGCAATCTGAAGATTGCAGAGATCGCGCGAGCTCTCAAGAAAGCTGAAAATGATGCTGAGTATTACAAGGGGAAGGCTGCGGTGGTGTATGCGGAGAATGAGAGGCTGAGGGGCGGTCACACAAAGATACTGATGAGACCGGGTACCTCCAATGATCATCCAGCGGAGAGACCGCAGCCTGAAATAGTGCTAATCCCTATGGAGCAGGTGGACAAGGAGATGTCAAAGATTCACCGAGCTGCAATGCTGGCTAATCATAGTTTGGTATCGGTTATGGCCGCAGTGAATGATATGCAGGATGTCGCTGCTCATGTAGGGAGAAATAGGCCTACTAGGAAATGAACATTAATTTGAGACCGAGCGGCCTCTGAGTTTAAACAATTTGTCTTGTAATATTTTTACTATTAATGTGCCATATATTTTTGCATGGTTCCTTTTAATTCTGTGTTTTATGCGATCTCGATTTTTTATAATTTCGATCTTTTCATGCCTGGATTGCCTGTATTGTTGCTGCTTTATGTGTATGTGTTTTGATTGATTGAGACCGCCAATATAACATGCTTTTGCGTAGTCTTGCATAAGTCGAGCGGTCTGAGCATTTTTTGCTGGGCGGTCTGCATAAGGTAATGATTACGAAATGACCCTTCGACTTCTATAAATAGATGCCTTCATAACCTTCGTTTTATGCTTTCTTGAATGCGCTCTAAGCACCGATCTCAGCGATCCCTCAAAATGGTGTCCGCTCGTGCTTCTTCTGCCAACATCTTCCTGAATGCCGATCACAAGCAAGGTCGCTTATCAAAGGATGAGTATATTGAGTTTATAAAGAAGTATATGATCCAGACTCAGGTAGTTGTGAGACCGCCAGCTGAACAAGAAAGGCTGAACTTCGGAGAGGAGAAGAAATTTGTCATTCCCATCGATCACTTCGATCACGGATTAAAAATCCCCCTCCCTTGGGAATGGATAGAAATACTTGACTATTATGGTATGGTACTTGCCCAGTTGGCCCCGAACTCCGTCGGTCTGGTCAACGTTTTCATTAATTACTTGAGATCGGAAAAGGTGAAATTTACGATGAATCTGTTCTGCGCAACCTTTACCGCGAAGATTCTGAAGGAAGGCAAGAAGAAGGAAGAGTTTAAAGGGCTGATGTACTTTTCAGCAGAAGGAATAAAAATCCTTAATCTTCCCAACAAAATCTCTTTCTGGACAGAAAGATTTCTCATTTTTGAAGGTGACCTTGGCGGTCTCAAGAGCTCACCATCTCCGCGACCTGACAGCATCTTTAAGAAGATAAAAGCGGTCTCTACTGAGGAGCTGAAGATTTTGGCCTTCTTGGCGGGCAAGAGGATCGACCTCATTCACTATTTAGCGATCTGGCCCGAGATCGCTGAGATCACCCCAGCCGAAAGTAAGTCTTCCTTGCGGTCTCGAGTAGATTCCTTTCATGTCTTTTGTATCTTTTTCCTAACTTTTTCCTTTTTCCTAACTTTTAGCGACCTTTGCGGTCCCTGAAAAAGATCCCATCTCCCCAACAATGGAAGTTCTCACTCAAAGGGAGAGGAGGCTGAAGCGCGAGGCCGACGTGTTCGGCACCACCTCTGAGACCGCTGAGCGAGATTTTCCCTTGGTTGGTTTTAAAAGAAGAATGAAGGACATCAAAGGAAAACCCCTCCTCAAATGGGCGGCTAAAGGAAAATCTGTGAAGGTGTCCACTGATCTACCCTTGTGGAGCGGGAAGGTGACCCGTCACGCCTACGCGGTCACTTCGGCTTTGTACGGGAGAAAGAATACGAACGAAATATTGAGAATTGAGACCGAAGAGCTCCCCAATCTCTGTGCTCAAGTGACCGCTAGAAGCACCATCCTAAACCACCATATGGGGCGGTCTCTTCGCAGCGCTCTGGATGAAATAACTGCTTTGCAAGAGGAAAGAAAGGCGAGAATTTTACCTATATTTTATGAATGCATTACTTGTGATCGCGCGGTCTAATATATTTCCTTTTGGCAGCAATTTGAAAAGGCAGCCTATGACCCTGAAAATCCAGCTTTTCAAAGGGCTATGATGCACCATATAAAAGAGACCGCTGACCAGGTGCTGGATGAGGTTCGCAACCGCGGTGGATTTACTGAAGAATTCAAAGATATATCATTTGCCGATCTCTTCCCTGATGCGGCACAGAGAATTGAAGAACAATCTGTGACTGCTGAAGAGACCGCGGATGCTGCTGATGAGACCGCAGGTCAAGATGAAGATGTCGTGATCGAAGACGAAGAAAGTGGAAGCCGCTATACCCTGGGCCTGGATTCCAGTTCGAGCTCAAGCTCTGGATCTAGAATTCCAGGGAGTAATTTAGAAGAATCTTCCGCAGAAACTAGTTCTTCCCCCTCGAGAGAGCGGTCTTCTAAGAGATCAAAGAGAGAATAAATTGTAAATTTTTTCCTTTTTCTTTTTTTGGAGACCGAGCGGTCTCGTTGTAGTAGACATTTCAGAATATATATATGAAAATTGAATTTCTGTTAGATTCTGTCTAAGTGAATGAATTTGTTTCTAATCCATATATTTATTTGTTCTTCTGAGTTAGAATCGGCATTCGATCTCAATGTCTTAGGTTCATCAAATATTTTCCTTTTATGATTGAAGAGCTTCAGGTGGCTATCTTTTGGAAAAGATACTAATGATCTTGAAGGAAAACCGAAACTTTATATAAGCAAGGCTACTTTGCGATCTCAAGATAATCAGATCGCTAATAAAAGGAAATTCAGCAACTCAACTGTTTGATCAGAAAGTAACCAACTTATCCATAATAGTTATGCGGCCTCAGATTACACAGGTCGCAATATAAGGAAACTAACTTGAAGATGATTTGAACTCATCGAACTCTGGATGATCGGCGCCCAACTGACTTTCAGGAAACCCGTTTGACGACCTCTTGATAGCCATGATCATTACTTAGAAAGGAAAATAATAACTTCTCATGAATTCCAGTTCAGCGATCATATTATATACAGACCGACATTTTGAAGAAAACCCAACTTTCATTTGATGAGGAATAGAAAATCATGATCATTCCATATAGCTTTGAATAACAGGGAACATCGGGATCTTGATCTTACCAAGACCGGGCCGACCTCTATCAAGCTGGCGCAAGAGATTCCCGAATAGCGACCTCAATCATCCTGAAAAAATTATGCCTGGTGATCATAAACGACTCAGATCGCTCTTTGGAGAAAGAATAGGAAAGAAGAACATGCGGTCTCATAAATTGCTGACCGCCTGATCCCAGTACAAAGGGATGAACATGATTTTATAGTAAGAAGAAGATGAGAAAAAGGATCAAGAATGATCCATAGGGCTGGTGTGGTCATGCCGCGGAGGCTATACCGACATTGCTTTTCTAAAAGGATCACCGAGTTTGTTGCAAACTTGCCAATCTAAGGTTCAGGCGACGGTCATAGATGTTTCTGGCCGCCCCTTACCTAACCACGCTTCAACGAGTATTCGAAAGTTACAGACCAAAATGATCGGTAGGGCAGGTGTGGTCATGTCGCGGAGGCTACACCGACATTGCTTTCCCTGAGAGATCATTAAAATTTTAACAATGTCCTTCTCAATGCATGACAGAGCTGAGCCAGCCACCTAGACCTCCTTGATATGCTGAGGTGTGCCAGATGTCAGCAAGGACCCGGCATCCTAAACTTCCACCGCTCGATCTTGGCGAGCTACTGCTACACAGATTTGAAATCTCCCCGACATCTGTGGTCCTGGCGGAATTACACGTCGAGCTAACAAGTCGAGGGGGAAGATAGTAGGATCCGTCGATGTCTCACTTGACAGGTTTTTGGCTTTCAAAAAACAGCCTATTTTTAAGACTTGTCATTCATCACTTGCATTGAGAATGTTTTGATAATACCTGCGTGATGTTTGAGAGAAGAAAAGTGAGAAAAAGAATGAGTGAATCAGATACGAACACTTAAGAAAAGAAGAGCTTGAAATCATCTCCGCTCCATGAATGAGGCAATTCTTCTCCTTCATAAGTTTGGAGATGGTAAGCACCATTTTTAAGCACAGTCTTCACCACGAACGGCCCCGCCCAGTTTGGGTTAAGCTTTCCAACTAAACCAGCTCTTGCCGCTATATCTACCTTCTTCAAGACCAGATCCCCAACAGCGAATTCTTTGGTTCTTACATTTTTATTGAATAGTCTCGTCATTCTCCTTTTCACTTCTTCTTGTCTGATGATTGCCATATCTCTTAACTCCTCGATTAAGTCAAGGCTACATTTTAGCTCCTCATCATTTCCTTCCATCCAGTCAATTTGATTATGTTGTGCTAATAATACTCTTGGGCTTTTTACTTCAAATTCCACCGGAATAAGAGCTTCGGAGCCGTGTGACAATTTGAATGGAGTCTCTCCAGTAGCAGAACTTGGAGTTGTCCTCAAGGCCCATAAGACGGAAGGTAGTTGTTCTGCCCAGTTGCCCCTGACATTTTCTACCTTCTTTTTTAAGAGATTTATGATAAGTTTGTTGGCGGCTTCTACCTGCCCATTGCTTCTAGGATGATGCACGGAAGCGAAACGTAGCTCAATGCCAATTTGATTGCAGAAATTAATAAGAGTTGAATTATTGAACTGAGAACTGTTATCTGTGATGATTGCCATTGGAATTCCGTGCCGACATACTATCTCCCCCCAAATAAAATTCTTCACGGCTTGAGTAGTAATTTTGGCCAATGCTTTGGCTTCTATCCATTTGCTGAAGTAGTCAATCATGACAATAATATATCGACGTTGCCCACTTGCCATGGGAAAAGGCCCAATCAAATCCATCCACCAAACTGCAAATGACCATGGGGTTGCTATTGATTTGAGTTGCTGAGCTGACTGATTTTGAAGAAGAGCAAACTTCTGGCACTTGACACATTTCTTAGCAAATTTTTCCGCGTCCTTCCTCATTTGGGGCCAAAAATAGTCTTGCCTCAAGATTCTTTTCTCCAAAGTTCTAGCCCCAGAATGACTTCCACATTCTCCTGAATGAACCTCCTGAAGGACCATTGGAATCTCCTCTTCCGAAACACACCGTGCTAATGGTGAAAGGAAAGTTCTTCTATAAAGCACTCCTGCAACAAGATAATAGTTAGCTGCTTTCCGTTTGAAACTTTTCCTATCCTTTACCGTTGAATGGAGCTTTCCAGTCGAAAGATATAGAACAAATGGATCCATCCAAGACGGATGCTGATCAATCTCCATAACCTCTCCTTCTTCAATTGCCGGGCGAAACAATTCCGAAGTTGTTCCTCCCGAGAGAAGTCCAAACTTTGCCAATTCATCTGCTTCCACGTTCTCACCCCTTGGAATATGTTCAATAGTAAAGCTTTTGAACTTTCCTATCTCGATTTTTACCAGGGTTAGATATCACTTTAAAATACTATCTCTAGTTTCGAAAATTCCATTCACTTGAGAAGCCATTACTTAAGAATCTGTAAAAACTTTGACATCATCAATCCCCAGCTCTCTGGCAAACTTAAGACCGGCTAGCAAAGCCACATATTCCGCCTGATTATTTGTTACTTGAAAATTGAACTTCAGTGCCTGATCCAGCCTTACTCCATTAGGGTTGACTAAGACAACTCCAGCTCTGGAGGAGTTTCTTCCTGAGGCTCCATCCACGAAGATTTTCCAGGAAAGGGGTACTCCGACCCCCTTCTGAGACTCAACTTCTTTGGCATCCACCATGAAGTCTGCTAAAACTTGAGCTTTGATTGCCACCCTTGGAACGTAAGATATGTTGAATTCACTGAGCTCTATTGCCCACTTTGCCAGCCTTCCTGAATGTTCTGGTTTCTCCAAGACACTCTTCAATGGAAGATCAGTAACGACTAGAATCAAATGAGCTTGAAAATATGGTCTTAATCTTCTTGCTGAAGTTACGAGCATTAAGGCCAACTTTTCGAGAATAGGATAGCGAGTCTCTGCATTCTTCAGGATTCGACTCACGTAATAGACTGGGATGTTTGTCCGGAAAGCCCGCGACCTCTTCTTGCTGGTCAAATTTTTCGGTCTCAGCGGTCTCAGTTTTGGTGACCGCCCAGATCGCCAGCTGCCTCCTCAACCGGAGTTTTCTAAGTACCAAGCGGTCAGTGCAGTGCGAGACCGCCGGCTTAAGCGGTCTGATCGTTTTTCTTATCTTTGCTATTTGTACCTCTTTTCCCTGTCCCGGCTCTCCTGTACCCTGGGCAGCCCATAGTTTTCAGTTCTGCCCGTTTGGGCAGCCCCCTCGTCTATAAATAGAGGGGTAGGGGTACCTGAAAAAAGGACTTTTGGCTCCGAGGCTCCAGCTTACAACCTGTGTAAGCGGTCTCATTTCTTCGTGATTGCCATTTCGTGATCGTTTCTCTTTGTTCCAGCATCTTCTGTCTTAGTAGCCTGCACTTCGCAGTTTTCTCCCTTCCCCCTTTGTGTGAATTTTGGAGGTATCATTTTTGGCACCAACAGAACGAACACGCGACCTTCAGATTCGAAGTGTCAGGTGAAATTCAGACTTTCAAGATGGCTGATCGCCGTAGAGGTCGTCCCTTGCGATCTCCCAGCGTTCCCCCTTCCGATCACAACCCGTTAGAAGCGCTTGAGCGCCGCTTCGAGCTTCGTGTTGAACAAGCTCTCCGCGAGGCCGCCCGAGCTAGGCAGGAGACCACCTCTATTCAGCAGGAGATCGCGCGGTCTCAGCAGGAGGCCGCTCGAGATCGGCAAGAAGTTGTTCGGGCTCAGCAGGAGTCCGCAAAGCAGATTGAGGTCATGAACCAGGTTCTGGCCGCGATCTCCCAGAAGATCCTTCCTCAAACCTCTCAGGTCGCCACCCCTGACCGCATGGCAAGCGGTCAGCCGAGTGATCATCCCGTCTTCCAGCCTGCAGCTCCTCAACGATCTCAGCATGAGGAGTTCACCGCCCGTCATAATTCTTTCCGAGCCGCAACCCAGGGGCCTCCGGCTCAGGCCCTGAATTTTGAAGAAGGGTTTGTTTACCCTAAAGCTCCTCCTGCTTCCTTTCTCCCTCCGGGACCTTCTGAATTAGGGGAGCCTTCCCCCTTTACCGATGAGATTCGTCGGGATCCGATTCCTTATGGATTCAGGGAGCCCCGCCTTCCTGTGTATACAGGAGAGACCGACCCAATGTGTCATCTTCAAGCCTTCGAGTCGGCTGTTGCTCTCAGAACCATTTCGGATGGAGTGAGGTGCAAGCTGATGGTCACCTCCTTTGATGGGTCGACCATGGAATGGTTCTATAAGCTGCCCTGTCAATCTATCCCAAACTTTGCTGCCCTGAGGCAAGAGCTTCTCCTAAGGTTTGCCACCGCAAAGAAAAGGAAGAGTGGTCCTGCGACTCTCTTCAAGATTAAGCAAGGCGACAACGAAACTGCAGCGCATTTTGTTGACCGCTTTCAAAAAGAGATCTTGGGAGTCAGAGATATGGATCCTGAACTTTATATGGTAGCTTTGATCAGTGGCCTGCAGGAGGGCCCTCTGAAGTTTAAAGTCACAACCAAGGAGCCTAGCTCCTACCAGGAGCTGATTAGCATTGCCAATCGCTACATAGAAGGGGAGATCAACAACCCCACCTATGTGAGCAATTTGACCAACAGAGCCACTCAGAAAGGCTCTGCGGGATTCTATCCTGCCCCATCTTCCTCAAAGCCTCGACAAGAGCTCCCACCTCCGGCTCCGAGAGGTAAGAATTATCGCAACAACCGTTTTAATCGAGGTAATCAATTTTTCCTGCCTCAAGGTTCATTTCTTCAAACCCCTGCTACTCCTGCTCCGCAAGTCACCCCCGTCCACCAGATCCAGTACGCCCAACCTCCTCTTCTGCCCATTCCTTCACTCTACAATGAATCCCAAGAGTCTTTTACAGACTTTGGTGTTTCTATGAGTGAAGTGCTCCAAATTCTTCAGAAGCAGCCCTTTTTCAAGGGGCCAGCTCCGCTAAACTCTGACCCAAAAACCAGGAATCCTACTCTCTACTGTGAGTACCACAGAGATAGGGGACATTTGATAGAGGATTGCAGAGCTCTCCGCCTGTTCTTAGAGAAGCTACTAAAAGAGGGTAAGCTCCGAGATCTCATTCAGAAAAATGATTCTGCAAAAGCCTCAACCTCCAAGGCTAAATAGGTAGCGGAGGTTCACTGGGCATGCGAGGAAGTGGATGATATTGGCCATTTGGGCAATATCAGATTTCCCAATGAATGCGTGGATGCTGATGACGAAGGCGCCTTGGGCATTCTTTTCTGCATCCACGGAGGTGCAGGTCCGGAATCTTCAAGAAAGGCAAGTCTGAAGAGGGTTTACCAATCAGAGTTGCTGGCACCTCTTCAACCCCGGTTCGAGGAACGGTCACTTTCGGTGATGAAGACCTTCCTCAGACCGCGAATCCCTTTGACGACGCGGTCGTCATTAAAGCTGTAATTGAAAATTACACAGTGGAGAAGATTCTGATAGACACGGGAAGCTCAGTCAACGTGCTCTTCAAACCTGCCTTCGAGGCGTTGAAGACAGGTAAATCCCTCCTATCAACTGAAGGCCCCCTTTATGGTTTTTCAGGAGAGAAGAAGGAAGTAGAAGGGCTCGTCACTCTTTCCGTAATTCTGGGAGGAATAGTGAAGCTGGTCAAATTCATAGTCGTTGATGCTCCCAGTAGCTACAACGCAATCTTTGGAAGACCCTTCTTGAATGGATATCAAGCCATTGTCTCCACCTATCATCAAGCGGTGAAGTTCGCCTTAAATGGCAAACAACACCGAATCAGGAGCGACCCAAGGAAAGCTAGGGAGTGCTACGTAAAGACGGTCAACATGATCATGTCTTCTCCTCCCCAAGAACTCATGATGACTGAATCGATGGAAGTCCCTGAACAAGTCCAAGCCGCAGAAGAAGTTGAGGAGGATGCAAGGGATGGAGTTCGCTTGGAACCTGCCCAAGCAACTCAAGATGTTCGGATCAGCGAGGAAGATGAGAGCAAGAGCCTCTCCATCAACGTTGAATTATCTGAAGCCGACAAGAGTCAGCTCATCTCTTGCCTTCTGCAAAATCTAGATATCTTCGCTTGGTCGGCAGATGACATGCCTGGAGTGGACCCGGATGTTGCTTGCCACCATCTCAATATTGACCCAAGCTTCATCCTGATCCAGCAGAAGAAGTGGTCTGTTGCAACTACTCTAGCACAGCCTATCCGTGAAGAGGTAGAGAAGCTCCTGAAGGCAAAGTTCATCCAACCAATCCAATACCCAGAATGGGTGTCAAACGTTGTAATGGTAAAGAAGTCAGGTGGAAAATGGAGAATGTGTGTCGACTTTACCAAACTCAATAAAGCTTGCCCCAAAGATTGCTACCCCTTGCATCAGATAGATTCATTAGTAGATTCTGCGGTAGGTTATTCTTTTATGAGCTTTTTAGATGCTTTTTCAGGTTACCATCAAATCAGAATGCATAAACCAGACATACCTCATACTTCATTTATCACAAATGACGGTTGCTTCTGTTATCTCGTAATGCCTTTTGGACTAAAAAAAGCTGGAGCAACCTATCAGAAAATGATGGATACAGTTTTCAGGAGTCAAAAAGGAAGAAACCTTGAGGTGTATGTTGATGACCTCTTGGTAAAAAGCAAATTATTCTCTTCTCATCTTAAAGACCTCTCGGAAACTTTTGCAACCCTTCGAACTTTTAATATGAGGTTGAATCCGTTGAAGTGTGTTTTCGGGGCAAGTAAAGGAAAATTTCTGGGTCACCTCCTTACTCCAGAAGGGCTGGAACCCAATCCTGACAAAGTAAAAGCTATTCTGGAGATGCCACCTCCCAAGTCCACCAAAGAAATTCAACAGCTAGGAGGGAGGATGGCAGGCTTAAGACGCTTCATCTCCCGATCAGGGGATAAGAGTGCACCTTTCTTTAAGACCCTCCGGGGAGGGAGTAGGTTCGAGAGGACGAAAGAATGTGATGATGCTTTCATTCAGCTTAAAAAGCAATTGACATCAATCCCTTTACTCCAAAGCCCGCGAGAGGGAGAGAATCGTTTTATGTATTTGGGAGTCGGAACCGATGCCATAAGCTCTGTTTTGGTCCGAGAGGAGAAAAAGAAGCAATTCCCAGTCTATTACGTGAGCCGAATCCTGAAGAATGCAGAGACTCGCTATCCTATTCTCGAAAAGTTGGCCCTAATGCTCGTGACTTCAGCAAGAAGATTAAGACCATATTTTCAAGCTCATTCGATTCTAGTCGTTACTGATCTTCCATTGAAGAGTGTCTTGGAGAAACCAGAACATTCAGGGAGGCTGGCAAAGTGGGCAATAGAGCTCAGTGAATTCGACATATCTTATGTTCAAAGGGTGGCGATCAAAGCTCAAGTTTTAGCAGACTTCATGGTGGATGCCAAAGAAGTTGAGTCTCAGAAGGGGATCGGAGTGCCCCTTGCCTGGAAAATCTTCGTGGATGGAGCCTCAGGAATAAATTCTTCCGGAGCAGGAGTTGTTTTAATCAACCCAAATGGAGTAAGGCTAGATCAGGCGCTGAAATTCTATTTTCAAGTAACAAATAATCAGGCGGAATATAAGGCTTTGCTAGCCGGTCTTAAGTTTGCTAGAGAGTTGGGAATTGATGATGTCAAAGTCTTCACAGATTCTTTGGTGATGGCTTCTCAAGTAAATGGAACTTTCGAAACTAGAGATAGTATTTTAAAGCGATATCTAATTCTGGTAAAAAACGAGGTAGGGAAGTTCAAAAGCTTGACCATCGACCATATTCCAAGGGGTAAGAACATGGAAGCAGATGAGTTGGCAAAATTTGAACTTTTCTCGGGAGGAACAACTTCGGAGTTGTTTCACCCAGCAATTGAAGAAGGAGAGGTCATGGAGATTGATCAGCATCCGTCTAGGATGGATCCATTTGTTCTATATCTTTCAACTGGAGAGCTCCATTCATCAATAAAGGATAGGAAAAGGTTTAAACAGAAAACAGCTAACTATTACCTTGTTGCAGGAGTGCTCTGTAGAAGAACTTTCCTTTCACCATTAGCACGGTGTGTTTCGGAGGAGGAAATTCCAGCAGTCCTTCAAGAGATCCATTCTGGAGAATGTGGAAGTCACTCTGGGGCTAGGACTTTGGAGAAAAGAATTCTGAGGCAGGGCTATTTTTGGCCTCAAATGAGGAAAGATGCGGAAAAATTTGCTAAGAAATGTGTAAAGTGCCAGAAGTTTGCTCCTATCCAAAATCAGCCGGCTCAACAACTCAAGTCGATAGCAACTCCATGGCCGTTTGCAGTTTGGGGAATGGATTTGATTGGTCCTCTCCCTATGGCGAGTGGGCAGCGTCGATATATTATAGTTATGATTGACTATTTCAGCAAATGGATAGAGGCAAAAGCATTGGCCAAAATTACTACTCAAGCCGTGAACAATTTTATTTGGGGGGAGATAGTATGTCGGCACGGAATTCCAATGGCAATCATCACGGATAATGGTTCTCAGTTCAATAATTCAACTCTTGTTAATTTCTGTAAGCAAATTGGCATTGAGCTACGTTTCGCTTCTGTGCATCATCCTAGAAGCAATGGGCAGGTAGAGGCCGCCAACAAACTTATCATAAATCTCTTGAAAAAGAAGGTAGAAAATATCAGGGGCAACTGGGCGGAACAATTACTTTCCGTCTTATGGGCCTTGAGGACAACTCCAAGTTCTGCTACAGGAGAGACTCCATTCAAATTGTCACACGGTTCCGAAGCCCTTATTCCGGTGGAATTTGAAGTAAAAAGCCCAAGGGTATTATTGGCACAACAGAATCAAATTGATTGGATGGAAGGAAATGATGAGGAGCTAAAATGTAGCCTTGATTTAATTGAGGAGTTGAGAGATACGACGATCATCAGACAAGAAGAGGTGAAAAGAAGAATGACGAGGCTATTCAATAAAAATGTAAGAACCAAAGAATTCACTGCTGGGGATCTAGTCCTGAAGAAAGTAGATGCAGCAGCAAGAGCCGGTTCAGTTGGAAACCTTAACCCAAACTGGGTGGGTCCGTTCGTGGTGAAGAGTGTGCTTAAAAATGGTGCTTACCATCTCCAAACTTATGAAGGAGAAGAATTGCCTCATTCATGGAGCGGAGATGATCTCAAGCTCTTCTTTTCTTAAGTGTTCGTATCTAATTCACTCGTTCTTTTTCTCACTTTTCTTCTCTCAAAACATCACACAGGTATTATCGAAACATCCGCAATGCAAGTAATGGATGACAAGTCTTAAAAATAAGTTGTTTTTTGAAAAGCCAAAAACCCGTCAAGTGAGACATCGACGGATCCTACTATTTTCCCCCTCGACTTGTTAGCTCGACGTGTAATTCTGCCGGGACCACAGATGTCGGGGAGATTTCGAATCTGTGTAGCAGTAGCTCGCCAAGCTCGAGCGGTGGAAGTTTAGGATACCGGGTCCTTGCTGACATCTGACACACCTCAGCATAACAAAGAGGTCTAGGCGGCTGGCTCAGCTCTGTCATGCATTGAGAAGGACATTGTTACAACCTTAATGATCTTTCAGGGAAAGCAATGTCGGTATAGCCTCAGCGGCATGACCACACCTGCCCTACCGATCATTTTGGTCTGTAACTCTCGAATACTCGTTGAAGCATGGTTCGGTAAGGGGGCGGCCAGAAACATCTATGACCGTCGCCTGAACCTCAGATTGGCCAGTTTGCAACAAACTCGGTAATCCTTTAAGAAAAAGCATTGTCGGTATAGCCTCCGCGGCTTGACCACACCATCCCTATAGATCCTATTTTTGAGATTCCTTTGAACTGGAATCGGGCGGTTAGCAACTTATGAGACCGCATGTTCTCCTTTCCTACTTCCCCAAAGAGCGATCTGAGTCATTTATGATCACCAGACATAATTTTTTCAGGACAATTGAGGTCGCTATTCAGGAATCTCTTATGCCAGCTTGATAGAGGCCGGCCCGGTCTTGGTAAGATCGAAATCCTGATGTTATCTGTTATTCAAAGCTATATGGAATGATCATGGTTTTATATTTCTCACCAAGTGAAAGTTGGGTTTTCTTCAAGATGGCGGTCTGTATATAATATGATCGCTGAACTGGAATTCATGAGAAGTTATTGTTTTCCTTTTCAAGTAATGATCTTGGCTATCAAAGGGTCGTTAAACGGGTTTCATAAAAGTCATTTGGGCGCCGATCATCCAGAGTTCAATGAGTTCAAATCTTCTTGCAAGTTATAGTTTCCTTGTATTGCGACCTGTGTAATCTGAGACCGCATAACTATTATGGATAAGTTGGATATTTTCTGATCAGACAGTCGAGTTGCTGAATTTCTTTTTTAACGATCTGATTATCTCGAAATCGCAAAGTAGTCTTGTTTACATAACCCAAGGCATTGAGATCGAATGCCGATTCTAACTCAGAAGAACAAATAAATATATGCATCAAAAACAAATTCATTCACTTAGACAGAATCTAACAGAAATTCAATTTTCATATATATATTCTGAAATGTCTACTACAACGAGACCGCTCGGTCTCCAAGAAAAAGAAAAAATTACAATTTATCCTCTCTTTGATCTTTTAGAAGACCGCTCGCTCGAGGGAGAAGAACCAATTTCTGCGGAAGATTCTTCTAAGCTATTCCCTGGAATTCTAGATCCAGAACTTGAGCTCGAACTGGAATCCAGGCCCAGGGTATAGCGGCTTCCACTTTCTTCGTCTTCGATCACGACATCTTCATCTTGACCTGCGATCTCATCGGCAACATCCGCGGTCTCTTCAGCAGTCACAGATTGTTCTTCAATTCTCTGTGCCGCATCAGGGAAGAGATCAGCAAATGATATATCTTTGAATTATTCAGTAAATCCATCGCGGTTGCGAACCTCATCCAGCACCTGGTCAGCGGTCTCTTTTATATGTTGCATCATAGCCCTTTGAAAAGCTGGATTTTCAGGGTCATAAGCTGCCTTTTCAAATTGCTGCCAAAAAGAAATATATTAGACCGCGCGATCACAAGTAATGCATTCATAAAATATAGGTAAAATTCTCACCTTTCTTTCCTCCTGCAAAACAGTTATTTCATCCAGAGCGCTGCGAAGAGACCGCCCCATATGATGGTTTAGGATGGTGCTTCTAGCAGTCACTTGAGAACAGAGATCGGGGAGCTCTTCGGTCTCAATTCTCAATATTTCGTTCGTATTTTTTCTCCCGTAGAAAGCCGAAGTGACCGCGTAGGCGTGACGGGTCACCTTCCCGCTCCACAAGGGTAGATCAGTGGACACCTTCACAGATTTTCCTTTAGCCGCCCATTTGAGGAGGGGTTTTCCTTTGATGTCCTTCATTCTTCTTTTAAAACCAACCAAGGGAAAATCTCGCTCAGCGGTCTCAGAGGTGGTGCCGAACACGTCAGCCACGCGCTTCAGTCTCCTCTCCCTTTGAGTAAGAACTTCCATTGCTGGGGAGGTGGGATCTTTATCAGGGACCGCAAAGGTCGCTAAAAGTTAAGAAAAAGGAAAAAGTTAGGAAAAAGATACCAAAAACATGAAAAGAATCTACTCGAGACCGCAAGGAAGACTTACTCTCGGCTGGAGTGATCTCAGCGATCTCGGGCCAGATCGCTAGATAGTGAATGAGGTCGATCCTCTTGCCCGCCAAGAAGGATAAAATCTTCAACTCCTCAGTTGAGACCGCTTTTATCTTCTTAAAAACGCTGTCAGGTCGCGGAGATGGCGAGCTCTTGAGACCGCCAAGTTCACCTTCAAAAATAAGAAATCTCTCTGTCCAGAAAGAGATTTTATTAGGAAGATTAAGGATCTTTATTCCTTCTGCTGAAAAGTACATCAACCCTTTAAACTCTTCCTTCTTCTTGCCTTCCTTCAAAATCTTCGCGGTAAAGGTTGCACGGAACAGATTCATCGTAAACTTCATCTTTTCCGACCTCAAATAATTAATAAAAACATTGACCAGACCGATTGAGTTCGGAGGCAGCTGGGCGAGCACCAGACCATAATAATCCAAAATTTCTAGCCATTCCCAAGGGAGGGGGATTTTTAATCCATGATCGAAGTGATCGATAGGAATGACAAATTTCTTCTCCTCTCCGAAGTTCAGCCTTTCTTGTTCAGTTGGCGGTCTCACAACTACCTGAGTCTGGATCATATACTTCTTTATAAACTCAATGTACTCGTCCTTTGATAAACGACCTTGCTTGTGATCGGCATTCAGAAAGGTGTTAGCAGAAGAAGCACGAGCGGACACCATTTTAAGCGATCGCTGAGATCAGTGCTTAGAGCGCATTCAAGAAAGCATAAAATGAAGGTTATGAAGGCAGCTATTTATAGAAGTCGAAGGGTCATTTCGCAATCATGACCTTTTGCAGACCGCCCAGCAAAAATGCTCAGATCGCTCGACCTATGCAAGGCTACGCGAAAGCATGTTACATTGGCGGTCTCAATCAATAAAACACATACACAAGCAGCAATAATACAGACAATCCAGGCATAAAAAGATCGAAATCACAGAAATCAGGACCGCACAAAACAGAATTAGAAGGAACCACAAAAATATATGGAACATTAATAGCAAAATATTACAAGACAAATTGTGTAAATCCAGAGACCGCTCGGTCTCAAATTAACGTTTATTTCCTTAAAGGCCTATTTCTCCCTACATGAGCCGCGACATCCTGCATATCGTTCACTGCGGCCATAACCGATACCAAACTGTGATTAGCCAGCATTGCAGCTCGGTGAATTTTTGACATTTCCTTATCCACCTGCTCCATGGGGATCAGCACAATTTCAGGCTGCGGTCTCTCCGCTGGACGATCGCTGGAGGTACCCGGTCTCATCAGCATCTTTGCGTGACCGCCCCTCAGCCTCTCATTCTCCGCAGACAGCGCCGCAACCTTCCCCTTGTAATACTCAGCATCCTTTTCAGCCTTCTTGAGAGCTCGCGCGATCTCTGCAATCTTCAGATCGCATTCCTCTCGAACCCTCTTCTCGTTAGAGCGCAGTTTCTCTTCAAGATTGCGGATCTGATCGTTCTGAGTTCGCTCCCTCATCAGCATGGAACGAACATCCTCGAACATTGGGTTGAGAATGCTGGTGAGCTGGGGAGAGGTCGCAATGTGCTGAAGTTCTCCCTCCTCAATCTCAGCATTATCATCATCTGCGGTCACAAGAAATGGGTTACTTCAATCATTAACAAACGATCAAATAAATTCTTTTAATAAGCAGAAAGAGTACTTGGAAAGAAGCCGAGACCGCAGTCACGTAAAGCTCTTCCGACATCTTTAGTGACCGCGGGATCTGTGGTCAGTGAAAGCCGACCTGATCCCCTTAAACGCTCCAGATCCATTCTTTCCAATTCTCTTTTTTGCGATCTTTCTCCCTCCTTTCTTCTTCTTTTTAACTCTTCATTACTCAAAAGGATATCATCGTTCTCAATAAGGATGACCTCACGTTTTCTTTCTAAAGAGACAGGTCGAACCACAGGTAATGAAAGGAATTCAATCGACTGAAGAGTCTTCTTACCCTTACCAGCTCGTAAAGCTGAGACCGCCGCCGCGCGATCTGCTGCAGCCTTGTTCAGACGATTTTCGTGAGAAGAATCGCCAGGGAGATCGCTAGAAAGAGCAGCTTTCCCCTTTACAATCTGCAGTTTCTTCGCGATCTCCTCTTCACTTCTTCTCTTCTCAGCGGTCTGCGAGACCGTCTCTTTCCTCTTCTCCTCCTCGGCGATCAGAGCTGCCTTCTCCTCAGCGACCCTGACCGCCTCTTTCTCCTTCTCCTCAACGGTCTTAGCCGCCTCTCTCTTCTTTTCCTCTTCCTCTCTTTCTTTTTTCTCTTTCTTCTCCTCGTCCTTCTTCTTCTCCTCGTCCTCTCTCTTTTTCTTCTCCTTCTTCTCCCTCTTTTCTTTCTTATCTTTTTCTTCTTTCTCCTTCTTCTCTTTCTCTTCCTTTTCCTTCTGTTCCTCTGCCTCTTTCTCTTTCTTCTTCTTCATCACCTCTTCCATTTCCTTCTTTTTCTCTTCCTCCTTTGCCTTAATCGCTGCGTCAGCAATCTCCTTCTCCCTGTCCGCGATCTCCTTCTCAACAACGGCATTTCTGAGAGCTGAAGCCTCAAGGGGATCCAACACCTGCAACGATGAAAAAGATGAATTATTAGAAGAAACCTCATCAAGATAGGCGATTAATCCAGAATCATCCTCTCTTGATAAAGTTGAGATCGCAGGGGGGAAGAAGAGATCGCCCTTAGCACTCACCTTAGACGTTTCCACGGCATCCAGATCGATAGATTCAGGAAGTGTGGTCGCCCCCAAGGCGATCACGTCTTTTTCTTCCTCATTTCTTCTGCTTCTCTTATAAGTCAAACTAGATGGGCTTGAATTTTTTCTCTTCTTGCTCTTGGCAGGTCCCACTTGATCCGCAATCTTTTGCCTTAAGGATTCTGCCTCGGCCTGTTTCTGGCGCAGACCGGCCAAAATGGCTTCGGTAGAGGCGGTCTCAGGTGGCTTGGAAATTGTTTGATCTAGCACTTCCAGGGACTTCTGACAATCAAAGGAAATGGAAAAGTCAGATAATTTCCATACAGGGTCTGAAGAAGCATTAGACGGTTCAGAAACAACAGAGACCGGCGCAACTGAATCCTTAGGAAGTTCAGATTTTGATGGAGATCGGGCGGTCCCCTTTGAAATGCTCGCTTTCGTTAAAGTCTTCGACACCTTTCCTTTTTTCGAACTAACGCCTTCCTTTTTCCCAGGAGAGTTCGCCTTCGATGGGAGAGTCTTTAAAAGATCGAGCATAGTCATTTTTGAAAGATATCACGCCTATCTGATTTTCAGAGACCGCTCGGGGGTTGGAATTTCTCAATGTCTTGGAATATGAGGATTCCAGCCGGTATTTATAGACCAAGCTGCATTTATGACGGTCGCGGTCTCAGCGGTCAAAGCTTACATTTTCGAAGTTCCAGGTGCAACTTAAAAATGTGCGGGGATTATGTTTGTCCGGAAAGCCCGCGACCTCTTCTTGCTGGTCAAATTTTTTGGTCTCAGCGGTCTCAGTTTTGGTGACCGTCCAGATCGCCAGCTGCCTCCTCAACTGGAGTTTTCTAAGTACCAAGCGGTCAGGGCAGTGCGAGACCGCCGGCTTAAGCGGTCTGATCGTTTTTCTTATCTTTGCTATTTGTACCTCTTTTCTCTGTCCCGGCTCTCCTGTACCCTGGGCAGCCTGTAGTTTTCAGTTCTGCCCGTTTGGGCAGCCCCCTCGTCTATAAATAGAGGGGTAGGGGTACCTGAAAAAAGGACTTTTGGCTCCGAGGCTCCAGCTTACAACCTGTGTAAGCGGTCTCATTTCTTCGTGATCGCCATTTCGTGATCGCCATTTCGTGATCGTTTCTCTTTGTTCCAGCATCTTCTGTCTTAGTAGCCTGCACTTCGCAGTTTTCTCTCTTCCCCCTTTGTGTGAATTTTGGAGGTACCATTTTTGGCACCAACATGGGAATTGCTTCTTTTTCTCCTCTCGGACCAAAACAGAGCTTATGGCATCGGCTTCGACTCCCATATACAGAAAAAGATTTTCTCCCTCTCGCGGGCTTTGGAGCAAAGGGGTTGATGTCAATTGCTTTTTGAGCTGAGTGAAAGCATCATCACACTCCTTCCTCCACTCGAACCTACTCCCTCCCCGGAGGGTCTTAAAGAAAGGTGCACTTTTATCTCCTGATCGAGAAATGAAGCGACTTAAGCCTGCCATCCTCCCTCCTAGCTGCTGAATTTCTTTGGGGGACTTGGGAGGTGGCATCTCCAAAATAGCTTTTACTTTGTCAGGATTGGGTTCTAGCCCTTCTGGAGTAAGGAGGTGACCCAGAAATTTTCCTTTACTTGCCCCGAAAACACACTTCAACGGATTCAACCTCATATTAAAAGTTCGAAGGGTTGCAAAAGTTTCCGAGAGGTCTCTAAGATGAGAAGAGAATAATTTGCTTTTTACCAAGAGGTCATCGACATATACCTCAAGGTTTCTTCCTTTTTGATTCCTGAAAACCGTATCCATCATTTTCTGGTAGGTTGCTCCAGCATTTTTTAGCCCAAAAGGCATTACGAGATAACAGAAGCAACCGTCATTCGTGATAAATGAAGTATAAGGTATATCTGGTTTATGCATTCTGATTTGATGATAACCTGAAAAAGCATCCAAAAAACTCATAAAAGAATAACCTACCGCAGAATCCACTAAAGAATCTATCCGAGGCAAGGGGTAGCAATCCTTGGGGCAAGCTTTATTGAGTTTGGTAAAGTCGACACACATCCTCCATTTCCCACCTGACTTCTTTACCATTACAATGTTTGATACCCACTCAGGGTATTGGATTGGTTGAATGAACTTTGCCTTCAGGAGCTTCTCTACCTCTTCACGGATAGGCTGAGCTAGAGTGGTTGCAACAGACCTCTTCTTCTGCTGGATTGGGATGAAGTTCGGGTCAATATTGAGATGATGGCAAGCGACATCCGGGTCCACTCCAGGCATGTCATCTGCCGACCAAGCGAAGATATCTAGATTTTGCAGAAGACAAGAGATGAGCTGACTCTTGTCAGCTTCAGATAATTCAGCGTTGATGGAGAGGCTCTTGCTGTCATCTTCCTTGCTGATCAGAACATCTTGAGTTGCTTGGGCAGGTTCCAAGCGAACTCCATCTCTTGCATCCTCCTCAACTTCTTCTGCAGCTTGGACTTGTTCGGGAACTTCAATCGATTCAGCCATCATGACTTCTTGGGGAGGAGAAGACACGATCATGTTGACCGTATTTACGTAGCATTCCCTAGCTTTCCTTGGGTCGCTCCTGATTCGGTGTTGTTTGCCATTCAAGGCGAACTTCACCGATTGATGATAGGTGGAGACAATGTCTTGATACCCATTCAGGAAGGGTCTTCCAAAGATTGCGTTGTAGCTACTGGGAGCATCAACGACTATAAATTTGACCAGCTTCACTATTCCCCCCAGAATTACGGAAAGAGTAACGAGCCCTTCTACTTCCTTCTTCTCTCCTGAAAAACCATACAGGGGGCCTTCGGTTGATAGGAGGGGTTTACCTGTCTTCAACGCCTCGAAGGCAGGTTTGAAGAGCACGTTGACTGAGCTTCCCGTGTCTATCAGAATCTTCTCCACTGTGTAATTTTCAATTACAGCTTTAATGACGACCGCGTCGTCAAAGGGATTCGCGGTCTGAGGAAGGTCTTCATCACCGAAAGTGACCGTCCCCCGGACCGGGGCTGAAGAGGTGGCAGCAACCACTGATTGGTAAACCCTCTTCAGGCTTGCCTTCCTTGAAGACTCCGGACCTGCACCTCCGTGGATGCAGAAAAGATTGCCCAAGGCGCCTTCGTCATCAACATCCACGCACTCATTGGGAAATCCGATATTGCCCAGATGGCCAATATCATCCACCTCCTCGCATGCCCAGTGAACTTCCGCTACTTCCTTAGCCTTGGAAGTTGAGGCTTTGGCAGAATCATTCTTCTGAATGAGATCTCGGAGCTTACCCTCTTTTAGTAGCTTCTCTAAGAACAGGCGGAGAGCTCTGCAATCCTCTGTCAAATGTCCCCTGTCTCTGTGGTACTCACAGTAGAGAGTAGGATTCCTGGTTTTTGGGTCAGAGTTTAGCGGAGCTGGCCCTTTGAAAAAGGGCTGCTTCTGAAGGATTTGGAGAACTTCACTCATAGACACACCAAAGTCTGTAAAAGACTCTTGGGATTCATTGTAGAGTGAAGGGGTGGACAGAAGAGAAGGTTGGGCGTACTGGATTTGGTGGACGGGGGTGACTTGCGGAGCAGTGGTAGCGGGAGTTTGAAGAAATGAACCTTGAGGCGGGAAAAATTGATTACCTCGATTGAAGCGGTTGTTGCGGTAATTCTTACCTCTCGGAGCTGGAGGTGGGAGCTCTTGTCGAGGCTTTGAGGAAGATGGAGCAGGATAGAATCCCGCAGAGCCTTTCTGAGTGGCTCTGTTGGTCAAATTGCTCACATAGGTGGGGTTGTTGATCTCCCCTTCTATGTAGCGATTGACAATGCTAATCAGCTCCTGATAGGAGCTAGGCTCCTTGGTTGTGACTTTACACTTTAGAGGGCCCTCCTGCAGGCCGCTGATCAAAGCTACCATATAAAGCTCGGGATCCATGTCTCTGACTCCCAATATTTCCTTTTGAAAACGGTCAACGAAATGTGCTGCAGTCTCGTTGTCCCCTTGCTTAATCTTGAAGAGGGTCGCAGGACCACTCTTCCTTTTCTTCGCGGTGGCAAAACCTTAGGAGGAGCTCTTGCCTCAGGGCAGCAAAGCTCGGGATAGATTGACAAGGCAGCTTATAGAACCATTCCATGGCCGACCCATCAAAGGAGGTGACCATCAGCTTGCACCTTACTCCATCCGAAATGTTCCTGAGGGCAACAGCAGACTCGAAGGCTTGAAGATGACACATTGGGTCGGTCTCTCTTGTATACACAGGGAGGCGGGGCTCTCTGAATCCATGAGGAATCGGATCCCGACGAATCTCATCGGTAAAGGGGGAAGGCTCCCCTAAATCAGAGGGTCCTGGAGGAGGAAGAAAAGGAGCAGGAGGAGCTTGAGGGTATGCAAACCCCTCTTCAAAATTCAGGGTCTGAGCCGGAGGCCCCTGGGTTGCGGCTCGGAAAGAATTACGACGGGCGGCGAACACTTCATGCTAATATCGCTGAGGAGCTGCGGGCTGGAATACGGGGTGATCGCTCGGGTGACCGCTTGCCATGCGGTCAGGAGTGGCGACCTGAGAGGTTTGAGGAAGGATCTTCTGGGATATCGCGGCCAGAACCTGGTTCATGGCCTCAATCTGCTTTGCGGACTCCTGCTGAGTTCGGACAACTTCTTGCCGATCTCGAGCGGCCTCTTTGTTGGGAAAATGATTTCTCTTAACCCCTGAAAATGAGTCAAATATGAATTCCAAGAATGAAAAACAAAGCTAAGTAAATATGCGTCGAATAGTGTTCGACGCAACGTCGAAATGTAGTCGACGTCTCTTTCAGATTAAGTCGAAGTAACTCTAGGAAGATTTCGACGTATGTGTTGTCGACGTTACTCTGATTTCTAGTCGACGCAACTAATGAAGTCGACGCACCTTAGTCGACGCACCTTCCTTATTCACCTCTCGACGTCCAGACAGGATGTACTCGACGCTTGCGTCGAATGGCAATCGACGCACGTCGATTTATTTGACAGACTTAAATATGTGCCAGATCTCTTTCCTTCTTTCAGTAAATCTGATTTGTATGGAATAATGTTAATATTTTATAGCCGTTCTGAATCATTCTTTCCTTCTATTTGATTCTTGGCTAATCTGATTAACTCTATTTTGGATATTATTTGAAATCAGAATTCATTCTTTCCTTCTACAGAAATAAACATTATGGAAACATTTTTTTCTTTCTTTCTATTCTCTCTAACTGCTAATTGATTATCCTCCTATAGTATTATGTTGAATTAACAGAGCTATAAATAAAGAGGAGGTCGACAGAAAATAAACAAGAGTGATCTACCACACACATTTGAAATAGAGGAAAAGCTCCCAAGAGAAAAGAGAGAAATTGAGAAAAAGCTCTGCAGCAACATTCAAGCACTTCTTCTTCTGCTTCTGAAGTCATACTGCTGCAAAATCTGATAGCTCTCACAAAGAGAGAAAGGCTGCAAATCTTCTTCTCTCTATAGAAGAAAGATTCAATTCACTTCTTGCGCTTCCAATCTTCTTGCTAGGAAGAAGATTCTTTCTTGTTTTTATTTCTTCTCCTTTCTTTCTTTCTCACTTAAACATTGTAAAAGAGTTTTTAGAATCTCTCTCCAAAAAATTCAGTGTACTGGTTCTAAGAGTCTCCTTGTCAAAAAACTTAGTTGGTTCTAAGAGTCTCCTTGTCAAAAGACTCAGGGTGGTTCTAAGAGTCTCCTTATCAAAAGACTCAGTGCAAGATAGTGAATTCCTACCAAGGGGGTAGAAGAGTGGACTACCCAAAGTTTGGGGAACCACTATATTTTCTTGTGTTGTGCTGTGATTTATTTTCTTGCATTTACTTTATTTTCTTGCTTAATTCTTGTTGGTGTGTGGGAAGCTCTAATCTGTGATCATACACATATATATATTAACTTTGCACAAAATAATTTTTAAATCTCTATTCACCCCCCCTCTAGAGAATTCTAGTGAGGTTAATTGTGCACTTTCACTCTTGCTGAGACCGCATGATCTCCTGCTGAACAGAGGCGGTGTCCTGCCTAGATCGGGCGGCCTCGCGGAGAGCTTGCTCAACACGAAGCTCGAAGCGGCGTTCAAGCGCTTCTAGAGGATTGTGATCGGAAGGGGGAACGCTGGGAGATCGCAGGGGACGACCTCTACGGCGATCAGCCATCTTGAAAGTCTATGAGTTTCACCTGACACTTCGGATCTGAAGGTCGCGCGTTAGTTCTGTTGGTACCAAAAATGGTACCTCCAAAATTCACACTAAGGGGAAATGGGAGAAAACTGCGAAGTGCAGGTTACTAAGACAGAAGATGCTGGAACAAAGAGAAACGATCACAAAATGACGATCACGAAGAAATGAGACCGCTTACACAGGTTGTAAGCTGGAGCCTCGGAGCAGAAGTCTCTTTTCTGGTACCCCTACCCCTCTATTTATAGACGAGGGGGCTGCCCAAACGGGCAGAACTGAAAAACTACGGGCTGCCCGGGATACAGGAGAGCCAGGGCAGGGATGAGAGATGAGAATAGCAAAAATAAGAAAATCGATCAGACCGCTTAAGCTGGCGGTCTCGCACTGCCCTGACCGTTTGGCACTTAGAAAAATCCGGCTGAGGAGGCAGCTGGCGATCTGGGCGATCACCTAAATTGAGACCGCTTGAGGCCGAAAAATTTGTCCTGCAAGAGGAGGCCGCGGGCTTTTCCGGGCAAATAGACGCAACGTCAGAAAAATCTCTTAAGTATTTTTGATCTCAGCGCTATGACTATTTCCTCTCAATGTAGCGTCGAAATATTCAAGCAGCGCTTAACTCGTCAAAGTAGCATCGAAATCTCTAAACAACGTTGAATTAGCCAAAGAAGCGTCGAAATATGCAAGCATCGTCGAAACCTCCATGCAGCGCTAAATTCGTCAGAGCAACATCAAAATCTTATAAGCAGAGCTGACTCCTCCAAGCACCTCTGATGTCTGTTCTCCTCTATTCAGAGTATACATCGAAAAGTCATTGAAGGACAACTGGTGTCGACATTCTTAAGAAGTCCTCCAATTGTCATCTCTCTCTAAATGTGCCCGACAAAAAGCATGGGCATAATACAACCGTTGAATTTCTATTCTCAGGCAAAGATATCCACGCCTATGAAAGTAGTATCCAGAACAATTAATGCTGAAGTTTTGAAACAACAAAACAAATGACACATATAGAAAGGATAATCAGACAAAAGAAAAGTACATGAAAATAGCAGTAAGATAATTGCAAATTATTAAGGAGAAAAGATCAACCCTCTCTCTGTGTGGTGCACATCCACTGAAGGAGGTTTCCTCTCGAGAACTCAACTGGCGATCAAGAAGAATCTTCCCCTCTTTCTGAAGATTCAAAACAAAGAAGTCATTGTCTTAAGGGTCATTACTGAAGATCATGATTCATCCTTTTCCTCCAAAATCTTGGTCAATAAGAAGAAGCTTCTATTCACTCCCGTCTGAATCCACACCGCACTGCAACGAATAAGCTCCTTCAGAGATCTGTTATTGAAAGACACATTGTGGAAGCACCACTCAACCTGATGAAAGAGTTCTTGAATATCTTTTTAAAAGATTCTAACTTGGTTGGAGATACCTTATCAACAACTCATAGCTCATTGAGTCTCCCTTAGAAAGGACTCTTGGTTTTGGAGTGACCTTGCCAACAACTCCTGGTTGAGCTTCCTTATCAACAACTCACTCAGTTTTGGAGAGACCTTGTCAATAACTCCCGGTTGAGCTTCCTTATCAACAACTCACTTGGTTTGAAGAGACCATATCAACAACTCCACAGTTTTAAGGGATTCTTATCCTACTTGCGGGCAGAGTAGACGTACCCAGATTTATTGGGGAACTACTATAAATTCTTGTGTCATCTATGTTGTGTGCTTTTTCTCTGTGATTTCATTTTCCAAACTTCTTTTATTAACTGTTAAATTACTGTGATTGTGTTATAACATAAATTTCATGAAATTGTGCAAAACAGTCAAATTAATTCTCAATAACTTTAAATTACACTATTCACCCCTCTGTAAAGTACATCTCAAGTGATTATCATCTCTTTAAATTTGTATCAGAGGGAGGTTGATCAGAAAAAGATTAACACCTTGATCAACAAGATCCCCAGTGGACTAATCACTTAAGGAAGTTTATATCACAAACATGAGCATATCTCTAGCCAAAAGACTATGCAACCACAACACCTCCTATATGCAATATGAACAATCTTTCTTTATGGAAATCTAGAATTAAAATATATATGAATTCTATTGAAGAAGAATTTTTTGATGTTGTTTTGACAGGTCTTGTAAATCCTACAAGGACAAATGACCATGGAGAAAATATGCTTATTTCGAGAGCTGATTGTTCATGTTAGAACACAAAAGTATATTGGCGGTTAAACTCTTGTAATCGCACCTTGCAATCAGTGTAGTTTGCCAGATCTAACCATAACATATGTGCCTTGTGATGATCATAATGGAGATGCGCTAACCGCAAGCTTTGCTGGTGAAGACAGGCAAATTCATCCTTGGTACTTGCTCAAGGATACTGATTGTACGTGATGGGTGGTTAACCTGGTGTAACCGCACATCCTGTGCGGACAGCTACATCCTGTGCGGTCAGCTATTGGTTGACCGCATTAACCGCGCTAGTCATCCATCTGTAGATTCATGTAAATTAGTCTCACACTGCCTAATTATAATCTCTCTCACCTCCTCCGTTCTATATAAAGGAGGTCATACCCATGTAATATTCAAATTTTTGGGAAATAAAATATTCAGTTATTTTCAACTATCATGTGTCATTGTTAATTTCTATAAGTTATTTCCAAGTGTTGGGAAAAGTGTCTAGCAATGTTCCTGATTTGAAGAAGTTCTCAGGACAATGATAAAAGCACTGTGTATTTGATGTTCTATCTTATTTATGGATATAGTGTATAATTAGTATGAACAGTGCTTCTTAAATCTCTCCAAGTCCAAAATCGTTGAGAAGGACTGCGCATATCATGGAAACAATACTGTTGAACCAGGAAACCACAGTTCAACCTCTGAGCCCGGAAACCACGGCTCGAGAGGAGGCCCCCCACTAACCCAGAAAATCTAAAGAACTTCCCCTCCCAAGCCAGTTGCTGAGCTAGGCACCTTGGAGAGTTCTAGAGAGCTCTTGTCCACCCACCTGGAAACCACGGTGGGAAGCAAGTCAGATCTCCCTAGCAGATCAAAGTTAACCAGAGGAGAGAGAAACAAGTGAGAGATCCTCTCCAAAGGTGCCCTTGGGGGTCAATTTATAGTTTTCTGAAAAAGGTTTGCGGATAACCTAATCCATCCTCTTGATTTCACTAAAACCAGCCCAAAATGGTCTGCCAACAACAGAATCCCGCTGTTTGGAATTGCTATCTGTAGACCAAAATGGAAATCCCCGAAGAACATACTATCAACCCAAAGGGTGATTCCAAGCTATGCTAAGCCGACTCGCTGGAGTGGCGAGTGCCCGGTGCGGCTGAGACTCGCCGCTCACACCAAGCTGGGGGGTGAGTGTCGGCTAGAGGTGAGTGCGAGCTAAAGCGCCCCACTCGACTGGCCGACTCGCCCAAGCCCAGTCCTGCTCCAGATCACCGAATGGCTTGATGCCCCCACTCGACAAACACGAGGTTGTACACAATCTCCGCTCTTTGCGAGTTTGTCTCAAGCTCGGAAAGATAGCTCATCCTCGTACGTTTGGCGAGTGCCTTGATTTTGAGGAGAATCTTTCGGTGGGCCCCACCGGGGGCTATATATACTAGGAGGGAAGCCCCCCTTTATCCTCGAACCTACTCCCCTTCTTTCTCGCAGTACATTGGTTGACCACTATGCCGCTCTCTCAAGAACTCAGGCTCGTCTTGCTGCTGCCAAAAACTAGAGCGTGCCGAACTCCGCTGGTTTCCTGGGGCTTATTGTCGGCAAAACTTCACAAGCCACCCCAACGCGAGGGGAGATGCGAGGAGCCAAGAAGGAGAGATAGGTATCTATTGGAGAGGGAACAAGTATGGCCGAGCTTCCCTCGCAGCCGGGGTTCAGCTTGGGCCTTGGGGTCTCGGAACAGGTGAACTTTTCCCTATTGCATTTTCTCGCGAAGCCTCTGCGAGTCTGTCATTACTGAAACATAAAATCCGCAGGTTAACGCGGCCATGGAAGGTGGAGCGAGTGGTCAGCAGACCGGCGAGGAGGAAGAGGCGAGTCGTCTGGTCAAACCTGACATCTTCGTTGTTGGTAAGCGGATGTTGCTCTTTGTTGCGCTCGGCTCGCATTTTATAGGTATACTAACCACATTCAATTTTGTAGTGCCTGATTTCGACGATCTCGTGCCATCTCCTCTGCGACAAAAATCGTCGACCCGAGACCTGTCAGAGGAGTTTGCCAAGATTCCTGCGAGCAGTATTGCTGGTGTCGGTGAGCCCTCTGAGAAGCGGGGTCCTGGCAAGACTCCGCTGCGAGGGGGATTTGGGAAGTCCCTGGTGCTTCCCCTCTCCTGCCCCTTCGACGTGAAGCCCAGACTCCCCTCTAATCAGGACCGTGATCCCGCCTCGCATCGCGAGGGAAAATTCGTCGAGGACTCGCTCGATAGGTAATTCTCCTAGCTCTTTTCTTTTGATTTTCCGCTAATGATGAAAAACTTTCTTCAGACAATACCCAAAGGGATGACGACTCTGATGGGCGAATGCAGTACTCGGCACCGCCTTCTACGAACACTATCAACGAGTTGATGTAGGGATACCGTGACGACGTGGACATTACGCTAACAGAACAAACATTCATCACAGAGAATAAAATAGCATGGAGGGATCCGACCAAAAACGAACGAAAAGGGATCGGTTGGCTCTCCAAATCCGAAAGATAAAAATATGCGGGACTCGATACAACGTCCTTATGACCTACCTCTCCAACAAGCACACAAATCACCGTGAGCCGGACTCAATACAACGCCCTTAAGACCTACCTCTCCAACAAGCACACAACTCACCGCACCTACACAAGCATCTATTCCATCAATCGATTCATTTCAAAACGCAGCGACAATTTTCTTGGAGCGGTGGTGAACATTCAAGCGGCGATTAAGCGTTAGTTGAGATTAACTCCCTTGTTAACGCCAAGTGCACCAATCTTGGAGAGCAAATCAAGGCTACGCCAAGTTTCGCTCCCGCACCGGATCTACCCGATCCGAACAACAAGAGATTCAATAACAACACTTAGATTTCAGATTTTTGCAAGCGAGAAAATTAAAGCCACGCATAAAACGATTCGACAAAAACTTCCACAAACTAAAGCGTAGAAAGAATCACTAGCAAGAAGAGGGGTTACCCAACCAAGAAGATGAACACACAAGATAAGGTGGGAGAATCTCTCTCTCCATGATTCCACCGGCGTCGCACCGAACGGAGAAGCACCCTTTCTTCCTTGGAGTCGCACCGCGGAAGTCTCGCCGGAGTCGCACCGTAGAGGATGGAGGGAGGCGGCCTTGGAGTCACACCAAGAGGAAGGGGGGCGACAAGGGGGAGCACCACCTTGGCCGAAATTTCCCAAGGGGAATTAGGGTTTGCTTTTCAATCTTCAATATCCTCATTCCTTCATAAAGACCCCCTTAAATAGGAGTTTACACAAAATCATAACCATCCATGATGGAGATGAAACCTCATCCATCCGTATGGTTAAATACACACCAAAATGAAATTAAGAGTTAAATTAAAATTACAACCATTTTAATAAATATAAAATTATCATCTAGCATTAAATAATTTTATATTTATTAATATAGAATAAAAGTGCATGAATAAAAAGTCTAATTTTTCATGGCGGCTTTGGCACGCCGCGGGCGGAGATTATAACGCGGTCTTCCATCAGCATCATCATGGCACCTCAGATCTTTGTGGCGCAGCGCCTCGGCAGCCGGGCCAGCATCATCAAGGAGTGTCGGAGGGGACGCGCCATCAATCCTCCCCCACTCAAAATCAAGCATCTTCGATGCGTGGTCTGATAGGTAGCGGCGGAGAAAATCAGCATCCAGTCGTTGAAGCTCCGTCGCGAGGACCCATGAATCATCTGAAGGAGGGCGATCACGCCAACGGATGAGGAAGCGGTAAGTAGCACCCTCCGCGGTAGTAAGTGGCTCCGCAGCAAGTATCATGTCCGGAGTGAGAAAAGTCTTCGGAAACCTGGGGAACATATCAGCAGTAGGAATAAAAGTATGCGACTTACCATCCGGTGAAATACCTGTGGGAACCGATAGAGAGAGGTCATCCGTACTACCACTCCCTAACCCATTAGAAGATTTGGTGGAAGGAGAAGAAGTCAAGGAACTCAACTCATGTGGAGGCGATACGAACATCGTTAAATCCGAGACGTTAAAAATAGGGGAGATTCCCCATTCGGCAGGCAAATCCAAAACAAAAGCGTTGTCACCTATTTTCTTAATGATCCGAAAAGGGCCGGCGCGCTTAGGTGCTAACTTTTTAACGGTGCCAGATGGCAAAAGTTCGGGAACTAATCGTACTAAGACCAAATCGCCAACCTTGAAGTGTGACACTCTCCGATGTATATTGGCGTATGCCTGATAAGAATCATACTGAGCGGTCAAGGTAGCCCGTATACGTGCATGAAGGTCGTGAATATGTTGGGCGAAGGATTGTGCAAATTGACTTGCCTTGTATGTTGGGGGCAAGGGAACCAAGTCAAGAGGCACAGGGGCCTTGTACCCGTGGACAATCTCATTTGGCGACAAACCGGTGGACCGATTTTTGGAATTGTTGTAGGCTAACTGAGCGTGGGGAAGAAGAAGATCCCATGTGCCTTTATGATCACTCACAGACATCTAAGAAGGTTCCCTAGGCTCCGGTTAACCACCTCAGTTTGCCCATCGGTTTGAGTATGATAGGCGGAGGAAAACAACAGTTTGGTACCCATTAGGATCCAAAGTGTCTTCCAGAAGTAGCTCGTATACTTAACATCCCTATCCGAGACAATTGTCTTCGGCACTCCTCGGTGACTAACAACTTCCTTAAAATATAGCTTTGCGATATGAGATGCGTCGTCGGTTCTAGTACACGGTATAAAATATGCCATTTTGGAGAACCTATCCACAACTACGAAGATAGAATCGAGACGACGAAAAGTGGTGGGTAGGCCTAAGACAAAGTCCATGCTCACATCCTCCCAAGGTACGGATGGTATAGGCAACAGAGTATATAACCCGACGTTGGTTTTGGTGCCCTTGGAAACTTGGCAAGTACGACAACTACTCACTACCCGTCCTACCATTGCCTTCAAATTTGGCCAATAAAACTTTTCCTCAACCAGGGTGATAGTCTTATCCCTACCGAAATGGCCACTCAACCCGCCACTATGCAGTTCCCAGATGATATGGAGACGTAGAGATGACTGCGGAATACATAATTTCCCATGCCTAAAGAGGTAACCATCCTTGATAACGAACACAGTAATAGTGGTGGGGGAACTATCCTAGGCAGATAGGTAAGAATCCTGGAAATCCGGGCATGTAGCGTACTCATCTTTGATTCGCTCGAACCCGACAACGTTAACCTCCATAGTGGTGACTAAAAGGGCTAGGCGACTAAGAGCGTCCGCAACCCGATTGTCCGCTCCCTTAAGGTGTTTGAGATTAAAAGTGTAACCCTGTAGGAAGGATACCCACTTGGCGTGACGCGGGCTGATTTTATGTTGGCCATTGATAAATCGTAATGCTTCGTGATCGGAGAGGATCACGAACTCGTTAGAGAGGAGATAATGCCGCCAGTGGTGCAAGCATCTAATGACCGCATAAAATTCCCTATCATAGTTGGAATAATTCAATTTAGCGCCCGCCAACTTTTCACTAAAGAAACTCACAGGGTGCCCCTCCTGACTCAAGACACCTCCTATTCCCACGCCCGAAGCGTCACAAGTAAGCTCAAAGACTTTCGAGAAGTCAGGTAGACGTAAGACGGGTGCCTCAGTCATAAGCTCTTTGATGCATTGGAAAGCGAAGGTGGCGGACTTCGTCCAAGTAAACTCACCCTTTTTCACGCAGTCACTAATGGGGGCCGTGATGCTGCTAAAGTCTTTTATGAAACGGCGGTAGAAAGTTGCCAACCCATGGAAGCTCCTCACCTCACGTATCGTGGTCGGCACGGGCCAGTCCTTAATCACCTTAACCTTGCTAGGGTTGACTTTAATGCCCTCCGTTCCAACGATGTAGCCTACAAACTCCACCTCCGTAACATGGAAAGTGCATTTCTTGAGATTCAGAAATAAAGTTTCCTTCCGTAGGGTGGAAAGAACCACACTCATGTGGGAGATGTGCTCGGTGGTAGTAGTGCTGTAAACCAAGATGTCATCGAAGTAGACAACTACGAACTTCCCCAAGAATGGCTGAAAGACATGCGTCATCATCCGGGAGAATGTGCTGGGGGCATTGGATAGCCCGAAGGGCATCACAAGCCACTCGTATAACCCGTCCTTAGACTTAAACGCCGTCTTCCACTCATCTCCCTCGCGGATCCTTATCTGGTGATAGCTGCTTCGTAAATCTAACTTAGAAAATATCGTGGCGCCAGACAAGACATCGAGAAGGTCATCTAAGCGCGGTATAGGAAATCGGTACTTGATGGTGATTTTGTTGATAGCGCGGCTATCAACACACATCCGCCACGTACCATCCTTCTTGGGGGCAAGAAGGGCTGGCACCGCACAAGGACTCATGCTAGTCCTGATGAATCCTTTTTTCATCAAATCCTCGATCTGAGTCTGCAGCTCTTTGTGGGCCGCAGGATGAAGCCTATAGTGGGGTTGGTTCGGCAGGGACGAACCCGGAATGAGATCTATCGCATGCTGTATGTTCCTCAATGGAGGTAACACAGAAGGCAACTCGTCTGGGTACACGTCCTTATATTCGTCCAAAAGTGCTCGTAACTCCCTAGGCAACTCATTCAACGCTTCTGATTCACCCTTCGCACTCATAAGAGCTAAAGCGTCCATAACTCCCTCAAGAAAAGGATCTCTCACGAACTCTCTCCTACCAACTAGCTCAATGCCTTCCTCTCGGCCGGGACGGTAGTGTCCTTAGCCAAAGCTACCGGCTCCTTCGGAACGGTCGGTCTCAAAGTGATGGTCTTACCGTTGAATTTGAATTCATAAGTATTGGCTGTTGAAATTGTTGAAGTGGAGTGGAAGGGAGTCCGGCCGGTCTAAAGGCTGGAGACCGCAGAGACCGCGCGGTCTGCGCTGGTGCTCTGGTAGTTTGGTTCTGCGATCTCTCCCTGCTGTTCTGGCGATCTGCTGTGATCGGCTAGGTTGCTTCTTGGTTTGGTCGTTGGTTCTGGCGACCTGTTGCGAGTTCTTCCGGTCTTGTTCTGGGCGGCCTGTTCTTGGTTGTCTGCAGTGACCGGGCGGCTTGTTTGGGCTATTCTGGCGACTTGGTTCAAGTCGGCCAGATGTTTGTCTCTGCTTAGGCGATCTCAGGAAGGGTGGTCGCTGTGTCCGCGTGGCTTGTGCGCGGCTTGCTGCTGACTTCGGTCTTGGACTGAATCTTGTCCAAGTGTTGTGTTCGCGCGATCTGCCTTGTGAGACCGTTCGCGATCTGATGGGCGGTTATTGTATCCCGGTTTGTGCGGTGACGACATCCGTCTCTCCGTCTATAAATAGGGGTGCAGGGCCCGTCATTCCTAACAAGAATTGTAAGAACAAGAGCCCGGATTATTTCTTGCGGTCTCAAGTTTTGAGGTCGCGCGACTTGGATGTGAGCTAACCGGTTGTTGTGTTTGCAGGTTTGCGGTCAGCAGGTTGCGGTCTCCTTCCTTGGTGATTTCCGGTGGCTTGAATAAACAGTTCGTCTGCGGTCTGTCAGCGAACTGGGTTATTGTGTTCTTGTGCTGTTCACAGCGAGCTCAGCGATCAGGCGACCTCTAGCGGTTAGGCGATCAGAGTTGCGGTCTGGCGACAGCTTCAGTTCTTTGTTCCAATAAGCTTCAGTTCGTGCGGGCTGGGATTGCGGTCTGGCAGTGCAGGTTGTCTGCTTCTGTTCGTGCAGTCTCAAGGTGTCTCTGCGGTCTGACTGTGCAAGCGGTCTGGGAGTACAGCAGAGCAAGCCGGGCGACCTGAGCCTTTTCGCGGTCTGTGCGGTCTCTGCTTTGGCAGACCGCCAGTTTCATTTTTGGTGTGTTTGTTCTTCTCATCTCCGTGATTCTTATGAATCATGTCTCGCCATGTATACCTCGCATTGTAAAGCAGTTCTGTTTCAATAAAGATTTCTTGTGTTGCTGTTTTGGCATTGTGGTTGTTTGGCTATAACTCTTGTTGATACAACTCCTGCTTACTCCTAAACGGTCTTTCAAAAATTTTAACATTGGCTCGACCGAAATGTGTGACGTCACGGTCATAAAGCCAAGGGCGGCCTAATAACACGTGACACGCGTCCATGGGGAGGACATCACACCAGACCTCATCCGTGTAAGATTTAAAGGCAAGAGGGACCAGGCAACGCTTGCTAACCGGGACGGTAACCTTGCTAATCCAAGCTACCTGGTAGGGTGTGGGGTGCGGTTCCGTGGTCAGATTCATACGTTTAACAGCGTTCTCAGAGATAACATTTACACAACTACCGCTATCTATGATAAGCTTGCAAAGCTTGTCGCCACTCTTAAAGATCAGAGAGAAGATACTCGTCCTCCTCCAGTCATCTAGCGGACGTGGAGTGGTCAGAATACAACACATCACCATGAGATCGCTTGGGACCCCTTCGGGGTCGCTCTCCTCGGCGGCCTCATACACATAGTCAGTAGAATCGGCGACCATGTCTAAGAGGGCAACGACCTTAGTCTTAGTTGGGCATTCAAAGGCATAGTGGCCTTGAACACCGCAAGAATAACACGTGGTATTGACCTTGCTAACTTTCCCAATGGGAACACGCTCACTCGTGGGGTTCCTGGTGTTCCTAGCGGTGATCACGACGGATTTAGACTCGGTGTTTCTAGACTTTCCCCTGTCCGGATAGGTGGAAGAAGACGCTCCAACGGTGGTCTTATTCCTCGTGTGGGAATAATGGGATTGAGCCTTGGCGGCTAGGTGTTTTTCAATGTCTAGGGCGGCATTGAAAGTCGTGTTCAGATCTGTGTGCCCATAGCGCAAGAGCTTCCGCTGGATATCGGGTTGAAACCCCTTACGAAACCTGGATAATGTGACCTCTGGGGGTTCCCTAAGCTCGCAACGCACCATACGGTCTTTCAACTCTCCCATATACTCGGCCACCGACTTTGAACCTTGCCGCAGGGTGGCTAGTTCATCGAACATTTGGGTTCGGTGGTAAGCGGGAACGTATTGGTCGGTGAGCAAATTTTTCATCACTGCCCATCCGATAGGTGGAACTTCCTGTCCGGCTCCCAACCTCCTTTCCTCATTCAGCCAAAAGGTTTTCGCACGATCTGTCAACTTCATGCGGGCGACTTGGACCTTTTGGAGATACGTGAGATTGTGCCACTGGTAGTAACATTCCATATCAATTACCCAGCTAAGGAAGACCTGGGGGTCTCCTATGCCATCGTAGGTGGGGGCATCAATCTTGATGGCTCTAGTGATATCGAAACCATGCTCGGGGCGGCGTTCTTGAGGGGGCACTCGGGGGTGGTCCCCATCAGAATCCGAATCAGTGACCGGTTGGTGCCGGTTGGGCCCCTCAACATCACCGGGTGGTGGTGGCGGTCCTCCTTGATTCCGTAAGATTTGTTCTAACATTGTCCTAAGCTCAGTCAATTCGGTGCGTAGGCCTGCTATGACCTCAGTGTTGGGATCATTGTGCTGATTCGCGGCCATCCTAAACGTAGACGGTGTCGTGTACTCCGTGCGTAGCCTAGTTCGCATTCAGGTTCAGGAAAAATTTTGGGAAGCTGATTTTTCCTAGGACTGTAGCTAGATTGACATTGAATATTTTTATAGATTCCTGATGTGCGTAATACGGAGATCGTTAAATTTTTTTTTTTTTGAATTTTGACAAAAATTTCAGATTTCAGACCGCTATTCGCACACCACCTAGACAGAATTACGACGCTTCCAATTGTTAGGCCGACCTAACGAGGACGAATCGAAAAAGTTTCAGTTTTAATGTTGTTGGAAATACGTGCAGGAAGTTACAGAAAAAAATTTCAGATTTTTCTGACAAGTTTTAAATTTCTAATGTTTTACTAAACGCAGACCAATCCGAAAATTTTCAGATTTTCCTATTGATTAGAACGACCAACAAGGATCGCAGCGAGGATGTTTGCAACGTGGGAGTTGAAACGACCTGCTTTGATACCAAATTGATGTAGGGATACCGTGACGATGTGGACGTTACGCTAATCGAACAAACATTCATCACAGAGAATAAAATAGCATGGAGGGATCCGACCAAAAACGAACGAAAAGGGGTCGGTTGGCTCTCCAAATCCGAAAGATAAAAATATGCGGGACTCGATACAACGTCCTTAGGAACTACCTCTCCAACAAGCACACAACTCACCGTGAGACGGACTCGATACAACGCCCTTAAGACCTACCTCTCCAACAAGCACACAACTCACCGCACCTACACAAGCATCTATTCCATCAATCGATTCATTTCAAAACGCAGCGGCAATTTTCTTGGAGCGGTGGTGAACATTCAAGCGGCGATTAAGCGTTAGTTGAGATTAACTCCCTTGTTAGCGCCAAGTGCGCCAATCTTGGAGAGCAAATCAAGGCTATGCCAAGTTTCGCTCCCGCACCGGATCTACCCGATCCGAACAACAAGAGATTCAATAACAACACTTAGATTTCAGATTTTTGCAAGCGAGAAAATTAAAGCCACAGATAAAACGATTCAACAAAAACTTCCACAAACTAAAGCGTAGAAAGAATCACTAGCAAGGAGAGGGGTTACCCAACCAAGAAGATGAACACACAAGATAAGGTGGGAGAATCTCTCTCTCCACGATTCCACCGGCGTCGCACCGAACGGAGAAGCACCCTTTCTTCCTTGGAGTCGCACCGCGGAAGTCTCGCCGGAGTCGCATCGAAGAGGATGGAGGGAGGCGGCCTTGGAGTCACACCAAGAGGAAGGGGGGCGGCAAGGGGGAGCACCACCTTGGCCGAAATTTCCCAAGGGGAATTAGGGTTTGCTTTTCAATCTTCAATATCCTCATTCCTTCATAAAGACCCCCTTAAATAGGAGTTTACACAAAATCATAACCATCCATGATGGAGATGAAACATCATCCATCCGTATGGTTAAATACACACCAAAATGAAATTAAGAGTTCAAATTAAAATTACAACCATTTTAATAAATATAAAATTACCATCTAGCATGAAATAATTTTATATTTATTAATATAGAATAAAAGTGCATGAATAAAAAGTCTAATTTTTCATGGCGGCTTTGGCACGCCGCGGGCGGAGATTATAACGCGGTCTTCCATCAGCATCGTCATGGCACCTCAGATCTTTGTGGCGCAGCGCCTCGGCAGCCAGGTCAACATCATCAAGGAGTGTCGGAGGGGATGCGCCATCACGAGTGCCTCGGCGATCCCTCCAACACGGCCGAGATGAAAGATCGATTGGCGAGTATCCTGCGGAAGCATGGGTACATGCTCCACGAGATCTTAGAGTAGAGGGATTCAACGGACTTTGATCCCTTCCCTCGCATCCTCGCCCTGGAGCGGCGAATGGAGGCTCTTGAAGGGGACTGCACTCTTCTCGCGGAAGAGGTGCAAAGGCTACCAGGGGATGCTCCGATTCCGCTGGAGTAACATTTTAGGCGGATCGATAAATGCGCCTTCTCCCTACAATGGGAGATCGCCGCTGCTCGCGAGCACGTCTTCGCGAGGCGAGGCTCGAGGGGACGAATGAGCGGTTGAGGTCCCCGGAGGTGAAGTCGATCGCACTTCCAACCTGCTCGCGATTGAATGCTTCTTCTCTCTCCCCCTCTTTTTTCTGCTTTGATGTCATGTTTCTGTAAATATTATGCTTGGATTTGTAACCCCGTCTCATGGGGGTCTTTTTTTTTCATTTTACCTGATGTGGATCGCGTGTTGTGTTGCTCTCCCTTGAAAGAATATAGGTATGCTAACTAATTCACCTAGAGGGGGGGGGGGGGGGGGGGGGGGGGGGAATAGGTCTTTTGGGTTTTACTTGATAATTATGGCCTGTTAAAACTATTCTAATCAGAGAATCAAACAACACAGAAAGCACACAATTATGTATAGAGGTTCCTCAAGACAGGGTGTCTTGAGTAGTCCTCTTTCCTCCTTCACCTTTCTAACAATGTGTTAGATAAGGCCAACTCCTCCAATTCTCAGCTCCAAGAGCTTACATCACAAGTTCCTCAGAACTTCTCAGATCATGGATGATCCTACCTCAGGACAAAGGTCCCTACAACTCAGAGCTATCACTAGCTCCTACCTCAGGCACAACAGCCCTACAAACTCAGAGGAAAACACCTCCTACAGCTCAGACCACCTCCTGGTCCTACCTCAGGCAAAAAGCCTTACAACTCAGAGCTATCACCAGCTCCTACCTCAGGCACTCCTGCCCTACAAACTCAGAGGAATACACCTCCTACTGCTCAGAACACCTCCTGTTCCTACCTCAGGCAACAAGCCTTACAACTCAGGCAAATGCCCTACAAACTCAGGCAAAAAGCCTTACAGAAAAAGATGTTTTTATAAATATTCTACAGCAGAAATACTCTCCTGTAGATCCTGCACAGTCTGTGCTTTCCTGTAGCTGAAGATGTTGATAACAACTACCACTTGATCTTCCTCTTCAATAGTGAAAGTGGAGGTTAGATCTTAAGTTACTCTAGAGGGGTGGGGGGGGGGGGGGTGAATAGAGTATTAAAAACTTTTCCTTAGTTTTATAGTGTAATTAAAATAGTGTTATATATATATGTGTAAGCAGAGTGAGAAATATATAAACAGAATAACTGAATAAATAAAAAGCACACAACACAGCACAAAGAAATAAACACAACCAGAAGACACAAGGAATTTATAGTGGTTCCCCAATAAATCTGGGTAGTCCACTCTTCTACCACCCTTTGGTAGGAGTCCACTAGAAGGGTTGATCAGGTGCCCTAACACCAAGGTGAATTTTGATCAGGTGTCCACACACCAGAGAACTTTTGATCAGGTGCTCAAAACAAACAGGATTTTTTGATCAGGTGTCTTGCCACCAAGGAACTACACTTTTGAAGGGAGTATTAACCCTGTACAAGAGAGGTAAGAAAAGGGTTATAGTGTTCTTCTCTGTCAAGATGCTGAGAGAAGACTCTAGTGGACTTGTTGTAAAGCTCCCCCTGTCTGATTGAAGTAATTGACAGATGTTGGAGAAGCTTTCTCTTGAAGACTCAAATCTTCTATAGCAGATAGATCTGGAAGAACAGGTTCTTCAGATTCCTTGTTGCTCTTGTAGAAGACTTGAAATTGCAGCAGAATATCTGAGAGATGGATCTTGAAGATGATGTTCTCAGAAAGAAGATGAGTGCTGCTTGAGGAAGAAGAAGAAGACTGAGAATAGTAGACTGAATGTTCTTCTACTCTTTCTCTATCCTTGTTGTTGTCTTTTTGCGTTCTGAAAGGAATGCTAATTTGAATTCTGTCGAGTGAGATAAGGCAAGAATGTCTGTCTTGATATATTCTATTTTTGGAATAGAATAATCTGTCTTTAAATCTTTCTTGGAATAACAACAAAGACAAAACAATTTTGTCAGGTCCTTTAATTCCTTAGCCGTGAAAAACTCCTTAGCATTAAATGTCAACGACTATTCTTGTCTTGGAACAAAGGAAATAAGGAATATATTTGAATAAAATAATATACTTACTTGCCTGCCTTGAATACCTTCAAAAGTATTGAATATATCCGTTGGAGTCGTCGATCTGAGTTCAGAGTATTGAAAAACAACTGATATAAATAATCTGGACTTGAATTTGTCGAACTGAGCCTTAATATAGAATTTGTTGAGCTCTGGCTGGAATTCGTCGAACGCTGCTCGCCATTTGTCGGACACTGCTCAAAGAATGTCGAGCGCTGGAACTGGCTATAATACTTCAGTCTACTGAGACAAATTCGTCGAACGAAGCTAGTCATTCGTCGAACGCCACTCGACATTTGTCGAACACTGGGAACTTAAATTTTCCTTAAGTTCTAGCAACTTTAACAGCCTAAAAACTTTACCCATAAACTATACAATGGGGTCAACTTGATCCTTAGTTCGACACATAGTGATCCTAGCCCAAATCAGTAATAGGTTGTTCCAACAATCTCCCCCTATTTGGGTTAGGATACTATTTGACAATCAATCAAATAAATACAATAGAAAAATAAACAGCAGAGCATAAAAGATATATCTGACAGAATGAAAATTCATTTCAGCAGATAGAATAAAAATAGTGCTCTGAGTTCATTACAGCCAAAATGTTAAACAAGAACAGAATAAATAAGTCTGAACCTTTTTCACTTCTTAGCTGGTTTGAAGATGATTATCCTGTTTGGATCTTCAGACTTCTTCTTGCTTATGTAGAGATCTTGAGCACCAATAACAGTCTGAGATTTAGCTTGAACAACAACTGCTTGAGGGTACTGCATCAGGAATTCTTCAGCATTGAAAAAGTTCTTTGATTTGTACTTTTCAAACTCTTTTCTTCTGTACTCTGACATGGTTGAGAACTGAGAATGGTCTTTCGCTTCAGCTTTTGCCTTATTAATCTGTGCTGAGGCAATTGTCTCTTTGAATCTAGCCTTTTGTGCTATTTCATCAATTTCTGTATTCACTGGGGACAAAGGCCTATCATCAGAATCAATAGCTTGCAATGAAGGTTTTTCAAAAGGAATGTTTAATTTCCTGTGCAAGGATCCATCAGATATTGTAAGCTTGTATACTGTGGAAACATTCTTGGAAGGAGTTGAAGAAAATCCTGAAGACCAGGAACTCTGATAACCACTAGTGTTAGCTGGTTTACTTGATTGCTGATTAGAGAACTTTTGAGAAGAAGAAGAAGGTGCTGCTGAGCCTGCTGCTGGAGGAGGAGGTGGAGGGGGATTGAACTTGACTGGCTTATCAGAATAATATCCAGTTTTCTTGAATTTCTTTCTCCTCTTAGTTTCATTTCTGGAGAACTTCATCCAGTGAGGGGTATCTTTGTCAAGAGTGATATTATGAAGGATGTAGTAGGGAATATCACTATCTGGGTTATGAGGCTTGGGGACAGCCAAAGTCTTAGCCTTTCTTTTCTTTCTCTTCCTTGATAAAGTATCATCGGGATCACTATCATTGTCTTCTTCATCAGAGTCAGAAGAGGGAATTGGATTATCATATAAATCATTAACCAATTTAAGAGCTTTGATCTTCTGCTCTTCAGCTTCAAAAGCTTCATCTTCTGCTCTCCAAATTTCATCAAAATCTGGAATAGGTGATTCATCAAAGATAAAGGTTGGGACATCAAAACTGTTGTTAATTTCCTCTGAAATTTCAACTGATTCACTTGCATAACTTTGAACTGGAACTGAAACAAGAACTGGATCTTCTCTTTGAACTGCAAAACTGCTGATAATCTTTTTCAACAAAACTTTATCAATGGGAACAGTATAAGGGACAATTGCTCTAGAATGATCTTGATGTTTTGGCAGATTAGAGAAAATAGAACTGAACTTAGACAGCAAATGAGTAATATCTAAGGAAGGATGAATATAGATATTATTTAACTTTTCTATGACTGGAACTTCAGATATTTCAACCAAATCAAACATATCTAAATCAGAACTTTGAACTGTTTCTTCAACAAAAACTGTATCTGTATCTTCAACAAAAACTGTATCCTCAATAACAACTGTAGCCTCTGAAACAGGAGCTTCCGGAGCTTCTTCATTAGGCATCTCCCCCTGCCTAGCTTCAGGGAGACCTGAATCTAGGCCCTAGAAGAAGGGACAGAGATGGAGGAAGGAATTGAAGATATAGTAGAAGAAAGTTCAGAGATTGCTTGAAGAATTGGAGCAATTTTTGCATCCAATGTGGAGTCAAGATTAGAAAGAATGTTATGGACTGGAGCAAGTTTTGCATCCAGGATTTTATCTATCTTGGGAACAATGTAGTCAAGAATTTGATCTGCAACAGTTTGGAAATGTAGAAATAGCATTTCAGGTGGATGAGATGAAGTTGGTTGATAAGTGGAAGGAATAGAGGTTGGTACAAAGATGTTTGCAACATTTGCATGTTGTTGAGGGATGTCAGAATGAATAGGGCAAGAGTGACGAGTGGGTGAATGATGGTCATCATGCATGGGAGATGGAGGTGGAGAAGTATGAGGGGTTAGAAGGGTAGATGAGGATGGAATGTCATCAATGAGTGTGGGAGAATCTGGAGGTAAAGATTGTGCAGGGGAAATGTTGTGAGGAGGAGATGGGAGAGGAGGAGAAGAAACAAGAGGAGGAGGAGAGCTTCTAGAAGGGTTGAGGGAGTGACTGGATCAGTCCTTGTGCCTTCAGAAGTTTTCTTCTGTGTAGCTGCTCCTGTGTTCTTCTTGGTAAACACCCTGTCCCATTTAGCAAAGAGAGCTGAGGTCAGCTTCTTGCTAGCATTAATGGTCACCTTGGGAGAGACCAGAAGGTCTTGGTGTCTTTCCTGCAATACAATTCCAATAATTCTTCCAAAACAAACATTTTCCTTTGAAATCTTCTTCTTAATCAATCCAAAGAGAATGGATCCCCAGTTCACTTTCTTCTTTTCCATTAAGGCCACCATCAACATAAATTGGTGCCTATTGATATAATCATGACCTGTTGTTTTTCCTAACAACACTTTGCCAACAATATCAGAAAGAAACTTATATTCCAAAGATAAGTTTTTCTTAAGCAGGTGATTAGGGTTTCCAGTAGAATAACCCATCTTAATCAATGCTTCACCATTTTCAACGGAGCTGAGCTCTAACTCATCATCACCATTAACAAAACCAAAAACCTTAGTTAGAATGGTAGGGGTAAGAGAGACCTGATGTCCTGAGATGGTTCCTGTCAGACTTTCATCTTCCTGCTTAGCCGTAAAACACCATTCTTTAATCTCTGCTGTGTGCAGCTTTATCCTCATGCTCATTAGCTTCTTTAACTGTTGCTCCTCAAAGAGTTGAAGGATATCTTTGAAGACTTGGTCAGATTAAGCAAAAGATTCCATGTCGATGTCAAACCCGGCATCGAACTTCATCGAGTAGAGCGCGGCTTGAGAGATCGCCATTTGTACCTACAAGAGAGAAAGATCAAGTGCAGAGGGGAACTGGAGGGAAACGATTTCTGTAGGCGCGATCTATTAAGAAATAAATTAGAGATTATATAGACCGGAGAAGGGGGCGCATTTGTGGAGCGGCATTCGGCAAAAACCTAATAAAAACAGAAGTTGAAAAGACTTTAGGTCTCCGTCTGACGCCGTTTGACAAAAATATCTTTTCCGTTGACCACCGTTCGACAGGTGAAATTTTCTTTATCGATTCTGAAGATAAAAGGTTTCGTCGACCACCGTTCGACAAATGATACAAATTCGTCGTCCTCTGTTCGACGAATTTTGGGGATAAATAGAAATGTTAATTTTTTAACAGATTGAATCTCCATCTATCATTCCTATTTGATTTATAAAGAAGATATGCTTCTTTTCATCCAAGGGCTTGGTGAAAATGTCAGCTCTTTGTAAATCAGTAGGAATAAATTGTAGGCAAATTTTATTTTTATCCACATTATCCCTAAGGAAGTGGTGCCTAATTTCTATGTGTTTAGTCCTACTATGGAGAACTGGATTTTGTGCTATAGATATTGCACTAGTATTGTCACAAAATAGAGTTGAATTATTTAAGTTGACACCATAGTCTAGAAGTTGATTTTGTATCCACAACATCTGTGAGCAGCAACTGCCAGCAGCTATGTATTCAGCTTCAGCTGTTGATGTAGACACATATGTCTGTTTTTTACAAAACCAAGACACAAGCCTATCACCAAGAAACTGAAAAGTTCCTAATGTGCTTTTCCTGTCTACTCTGCATCCAGCATAATCTGAATCTGAGAATCCAGTTAATTCAAATTCAGATGCTGTTGGATACCAAAGTCCTAGATTAGGGCAACCCTTTATATATCTCAAAATTCTTGTTAATAAAATTAAGTGAGATTCTTTGGGGTTAACTTGAAACCTAGCACAAATACAGGTAGCAAACATTATGTCAGGTCTACTAGTTGTTAAATAAAGTAGTGAGCCAACAATTGCTCTATATACTTTTGAATCAACAGGTTTCCCTGATTCATCATTGTCAACAACAACATTTGAGGGCATGGGTGTTTTCATGGTGGAAGAATCAGACATACCAAACCTTTTCATTAATTCCTTAGCATACTTAGATTGGGATATGAAGATTCCATTTGGAGTTTGCTTCACTTGAAGACCAAGGAAGTATGATAACTCACCCATACTACTCATTTCAAATTTAGATTGCATTATATTAGAAAATCTTTTGCACAAATTTGAATCAGTAGAGACAAAAATAATGTCATCTACATATATTTGAACTAGCAAAGTTTGATTTTTATGTATCCTGAAAAATAGGGTTTTATCTACTATGCCCCTACAGAAATTGTTTTCCAAAAGAAAACTAGCTAAAGTCTCATACCATGCTCTAAGAGCTTGTTTGAGACCATAAAGAGCTTTCTTAAGCTTAAATACAAAAGAGAGTTGAGTTGGAGAGATGAAACCTGGTGGTTGTTCCACATAGACTTCTTCTTTAATTTCTCCATTTAAGAATGCACTCTTCACATCCATTTGAAATACTTTGAACTTTTTATATGCAGCAAATGCAAGAAAGATTCTGATTGCTTCAAGTGTTGCAACAAGAGCAAAGGTCTGATCATAATCAATGCCTTCTTCCTGTGAATAACCTTGTGCTACCAGTCTTGCTTTACTTCTCACAATGTTGCCTTGTTCATCTAGCTTGTTCCTGAAGACCCATTTAGTGCCAATAACTGGATGGCCCTTTGGTCTTGGAACCAAATCCCAAACCTTGTTCCTTTCAAACTGGTTGAGCTCCTCTTGCATTGCAAGAATCCAATTTGGATCTTGTTCTGCATCTGTTATAGTTTGAGGTTCAACTTGTGATAGGAAACAAGTATGCATCTGATTTTGATGTAGTTGATGCCTTGTTTGAACACCTGCTGAAATATCTCCAATTACTTGTGATATTGGATGATCTCTAACTGTGATGTGGTCAACAGTTGGAGTTGGTTCAACAATGATATCTTCTTGGGGAATTTGATCAGCTGTCACTTGAATTGTCTTGCCAGCAAGATCTTCTGGATGATCTTCTTCTTCACTATCTTCAAGTGTTTGAGTTGTTGGAGGTGAAGAATCTCTTTTCTTTAGATTTAGCTCATTTAGCTCTCCACATAAATCTGATACCTGCAAGGTATCTATGGTAGAGGTGGTATTCCTCTCCTCATTCAATAAGTTAGTTTCATCAAAAGAAACATGCATGGACTCCTCTATTTTAAGAGTAGATTTGTTGTAGACTCTATATGCCTTACTAGATAGAGAGTATCCAAGAAATATGCCTTCAGCTTCTTTAGCTTCAAACTTCCTTAGATATTTCTTATCATTGTTATGCACATAGCATTTACAACCAAAAAATCTTAAAATAGCTAACCTTAGGCTTTTTATTCTTGAGTAGTTCATAGGGAGTCTTACCCTTGAGTTTATGTATCAGGCTTCTATTCAACACATAATTTGCTGTGTTTACTGCCTCTACCCAAAAGGAGAGTGGCAAATGAGCATCAACAAGCAATGTAGTTGCTGATTCAATTAATGTTCTATTTTTCCTTTCAGCTACCCCATTTTGTTGAGGGCTTCTAGGAGCTGAGAAACACTGCCTGATCCCTTCTTTTCCACAGAATTCTCTCATCAGAAGAGACTCAAACTCAGTACCATGAACACTTCTGATCAATGCAACTATAGTAGAGTACTCAATCTTGATGGACCTGAGAAAGTCTGTTAGATCTTTGAAAGTGTCAGACTTGCTCCTAAGAAAGAACACCCAAATGAATCTTGAGAAGTCATCTACAATAACTAGAGAATAATGCTTCCCTCCTACGCTCTGTATAGCAGTAGGTCCAAAAAGATTTAAATGCAATAAGTACAGAATCCTAGGTGAATCACTCTTGGATAAAGATTTGAAACTACGTCTAGATTGCTTACCTAACTGACAAGCCCTGCAAAGTCCTTCCTTCTTGTATGAACCAGAAGGCAGTCCTCTGACAAGATTGTCCTTAGAAAGCTTAGAGATAGTCCTAAGGTTAATGTGTCCTAGCCTTTTATGCCATAGTTCATTTGTCTTACTTATTGAATTAAATAGACAGATGTCAGTTTTGGCAGAGTCAAAATTGACTAGATAAATATTTCCTTGTCTAATACTAGATAATACATTTTTATTTTTATTATTGGTAATAAGAGATTGGGAAGGGTTAAAGGTTACCTGATAACCTTCATCACATAACTGGCTTATGCTGATGAGGTTGTGCTTGAGACCTTTGACATATGATACTTCTTTGAATGTGACTGCTCCAACTTTGACTTTTCCATACCCTTTTGTCTGTCCACAGTTGGAGTCTCCAAAGACAACTTTGGGTCCAAGCTTTGCCTTATAATTGCTTAGGTTAGCCTTGTTTCCTGTCATATGTTTTGAGCATCCACTATCCAAGTACCAATATTCTTTTATCCTTGGATAGCTGTGTACCTGCAAAGACAGAAAAATAAACTAGTTGTTTTTGACCCAGACTACCTTGGGTCCATTTGTTTGTCCACAATATTCAGAAATAAAGGACATTTCAGGCTGATCCTTGTAGCCTTGTGGATGATATCTCCTTGGAGGTATAATCCATTCAGTAAAAGAATTTTTAGTGTGTTGAGAATTAGAATTCCTGAAATTCTGTGTATAGTATCTGTTCGACAAATCTGGGTAAATTCATCGACCGCCGTTCGACGAATATGTATGATTTTGTCGAGCGCCGTTCATATGATAACTATACTGAAAATCTGTTTTCAGTTTTCGTCGATCTCCGTTCGATAAATTTGAATCTTTTCGCCGAGCTTCGTTCGATGAATTCTTCTGTATTCTCTTATTCTTAACAGACTTGCTTGGAATGACTTTATTTGCTTCTACAGCCTCTTTGCTTTTAGCAGATATGAATTTTATAGGTGTAGATAATATATTCTTCTTAACTAGATGTGGCTCACTTGGTGAGGCACCCAAGCCCAGTTTGCTATTAAGTCTAGCATTAACTGTGCTTGTTATGTCCATCAGTTTGATACTTCTCCCATTTAGGGATTCTTCAAAACAATATGTTCCCTGGAGGCAGCCAAATCATTTTTAAGTTTTATATTCTCTTCACTTATAATTTTCATGTCAGCTAACTTATTTCTGAGTGAGATTATTTCTTTCTTAGATTTCAGTAAGTCTAAGCAAAGAACTTTGAATTCAGCCTTGAATTCAACTGAAGTAAAATCAAAATGAGATAATACCTGATCTGCACCATCTTCTGCTTCAGAGTCTGATTTTTCCTTATCAGAATTATGTCCTGAGGCATTGATAGCCATCATGCAGAATGTTCTTTCTTCTTCATCATCACTGGAGCTGGATGAGGAAGCATATTCTGACTCACTAGCTGAGTCATATATGGCCATCAGACATTTGTCACTTTCATTTGATTTTTCTTCATCATCATCAGATGAACTGGATGATGGTTCAGATTCAGTTTCACTCCAGGATTCTGCAATGAATCCTCTTCCCTTCTTTTTGTGCTTATGTAAGGAAGATTTGCTGGAGCTTCTTTTCTCCTCTTTCTTTTCTTTCTTTTTCTCTTATGGACATTCTGTCAGGTAGTGTCCAGGTTTCCTGCAACCATAACAAATAACTTCTTTAGGAGTTGATTTGTCATACCTTTGCTTTTCTCTTGATCTGGACTCCTTCTTTCTGAAGTCCTTCTTAGCCATTTTGTAGAATCTATTGGCTATGAGACTCATAAACTCCTCATCTTGTGGAGTCTTTTCTTCTTCTGCATCAGCTGCTTTGAAAGCTATGTTCTTTTCTTTCTTTGTTGCTGGAGATGTAGTGGATGATTCAGCTTCCCTGGACTTGATGAGCTGCTCATAAGATTTGAGTTTGCCCAACAAAGCTTCAGTGGTAATCTCATTCAGACTTCTGGCTTCCTTGATTGGCCAGATTCTGGAATCCCATGTGCTGGGGAAGCACATTAGAATCTTATTATTTATTTCAGTGATAGATATCACTTTGTTCAGAGATTTCAGCTCATTAATTATGAGACTGAGTCTATTATACATATCAGCCACTGTCTCTGTGTCTCCTTTCTTGAAGTTTTCATACAGAGAGATCAAGTGTGATCTTCTGTCTTTTCTTTCATCTGCAGAACCTGCAACCATGTTATTTAGTGAAATCCAAATTTCTCTAGCTGAAGTACATTCAACCACTTTTTGAAATATGTCATCAGACATAGTTTGAGCCAATATGTTCATGGCTTTAGCATCTGCACTTCTTTGCTTATTTTGAGTTTTTGTCCACTCAGGAGGTGGGACAGCATGATTGTCTCCTGTAGTTTCAGTGCTGGTTGATGCTGTAGGTGCTGGAGGCCCTGTCAGAATAACATTGAAAATTTTCTCATCAATAGAGTTCATATAAAGCCTAATCCTTGCTTTCCAGAGTGCAAACTTGCTAAGATTGCACATTGGAGGTCTTGTGCTTGAGTACTCCTTGTTCTGTGCCATGGGTTTTTAACAGAAAATAGATAAAGAAAAACTCTAAATTAATTTAAGATCTAATTGATCTTTGTGATCCAGGTGTTATCCTGTAAATAAGATCAACCAACCTCTGATACCAATTGAAAGTGCAGGTTAGATCTTAAGTTACTCTAGAGGGGGGGGGGGGTGAATAGAGTATTAAAAACTTTTCCTTAGTTTGATAGTGTAATTAAAATAGTGTTATATATATATGTGTAAGCAGAGTGAGAAATATATAAACAGAATAACTGAATAAATAAAAGGCACACAGCATTGCACAAAGAAATAAACACAACCAGAAGACACAAGGAATTTATAGTGGTTCCCCAATAAATCTGGGTAGTCCACTCTTCTACCACCCTTTGGTAGGAGTCCACTAGGAGGGTTGATCAGGTGCCCTAACACCAAGGTGATTTTGATCAGGTGTCCACACACCAGAGAGCTTTTGATCAGGTGCTCAAAACCAATAGGATTTTTTGATCAGGTGTCTTGCCACCAAGGAACTACACTTTTGAAGGGAGTATTAACCCTGTACAAGAGAGGTGAGAAAAGGGTTATAGTGTTCTTCTCTATCAAGATGCTGAGAGAAGACTCTAGTGGACTTGTTGTAAAGCTCCCCCTGTCTGATTGAAGTAATTGACAGATGTTGGAGAAGCTTTCTCTTGAAGACTCAAATATTCTATAGCAGATAGACCTGGAAGAACAGGTTCTTCAGATTCCTTGTTGTTCTTGTAGAAGACTTGAAATTGCAGCAGAATATCTAAGAGATGGATCTTGAAGATGATGTTCTCAGAAAGAAGATGAGTGCTGCTTGAGGAAGAAGAAGAAGAAGACTGAGAATAGTAGACTGAATGTTCTTCTACTCTTTCTCTATCCTTGTTGTTATCTTTCTGTGTTCTGAAAGGAATGCTAATTTGAATTCTGTCGAGTGAGATAAGACAAGAATGTCTGTCTTGATATATTCTATTTTTGGAATAGAATAATCTGTCTTTAAATCTTTCTTGGAATAACAACAAAGACAAAATGATTTTGTCAGGTCCTTTAATTCCTTAGCCGTGAAAAACTCCTTAGTATTAAATGTTAACAGTTATTCTTGTCTTGGAACAAAGGAAATAAGGAATATATTTGAATAATTTAATATCCTTACTTGCCTGCCTTGAATACGTCCAAAAGTATTGAATATATCCGTTGGAGTCGTCGATCTGAGTTCAGAGTATTGACAAACAACTGATATAAATAATTTGGACTTGAATTTTTCGAACTGATCCTTAATATAGAATTTGTCGAGCTCTGGATGGAATTCGTCGAACGCTGCTCGCCATTTGTCGAACGCTGCTCAGAGAATGTCGAGCGCTGGAACTGGCTATAATACTTCAGTCTGCTGAGACAAATTCGTCGAACGAAGCTAGTCATTCGTCGAACGCCACTCGACATTGGTCGAACACTAGGAACTTAAATTTTCCTTAAGTTCTAGCAACTCTAACAGCCTAAAAACTTGACCCTTAAACTATACAATGGGGTTAACTTGATCCTTAGTTCGACACATAGTGATCCTAGCCCAAATCAGTAATAGGGTTGTTCCAACAAATAGAGTGATGGAAGATCACCTTGCCCCTTCTGGTGGAGGAGCTATCTTCTTCTCTTTGTTTCTTCTTCTCTTTCAGTGAGCAGGATGAAAGATGAGAGCAACAGCCGTCAATGGTGAAAAATGATTTTGCAAGCAATCGGCTGGGGTTCAGAAAATACCCTAAGTCTTTCTTTTATACTTCTTTTATCTTCAACGGCTCTAATTTGATCTCCCGAGAAGTATGGGAGAGATTGGTGGTCCCCTATAGCTTTTCTGCAACTTGCCCTAGCTGCAGGACCCGCCGCTCTGCGTATCTGTAAAGAAGGTCTGCGTTCGACGAACGTGCCACACTCTGCGTTCGACAAACCTGCTGCATCCTGCGCTTGACGAACTTGCCAAACTCTGCGTTCAACGATCTGCATTGTCTCTGCATTCGACGATCTGCCTTGTCTCTGCGTTCGACGATCTGCCTTGTCTCTGCGTTCGATGAACAACACTCTGCGTTCGACGAACACGCCAAGCTCTACGTTCAACGATCTGCCTTGTCTCTGTGTTCGACGAACGACACTCTGTGTTCGACGAACACGCCAACTCTCAGCTATTTCTTCCTTTCTATATGCGTTCGACGAACTGCCTTCTGAGTTCGACGAACACGCCAACTCTCATCTGTTTCTTCCCTTCTGCCTGCGTTTGACGAACTGCCTTCTGAGTTCGACGAACACGCCAACTCTCAGCTACTCCTTCTCTGGTCTCGACTCAGCGGTCGACGAACTGAGTCCTGCGTTCGACGAACGGCACTCTGCGTTCGACGAACATGCCATTCTTTCCAATGTGCACGCTGCTCCTTTCCCGTCTCAGTGGATCCGCTGAGACAGTGGGCTCGTCTCAGCGGTTTTTGACCAGACAAATGTTCATCTCCTTGTAGATGATTTCTCCTCATTTAAGGGCATGTTTGGCCCTTCCTTTTGAGTCACCTGTGCCTGTATATCCTACACAAGTATAGCTTTATCAAATACAATATGTCCTTAGCATTGTGATTGATACCTCTTCAAACCAAGGTAATATTGAGGGCAATATTCCCAACAATCTCCCCCTATTTGAAGAAGGTAGAACATTCCCAATGCTAAGGTACATTAACAGCAAAAACATATCACAGAAATGAACTGTATAGCATGGGCCCAAACACCCTAAGCATTGGCCCTATCTAGCATTGGCCTATCCTAAGCATTGGCCCTGCAAAAACATATCATAGAAATGATCTGTATAGCATGGGCCCTAACACCCTAAGCATTGGCCCTATCTAGCATTGGCCTATCCTAAGCATTGGCCCTATCTCCCCCTTTCTGGTTTCTTCAACTATTTATCCCTCTATGGTTTCTTCAACTATTTATCCCTCTATGGATTGGGAGGCAACATCTATAGATCCCTTTGGATCAACTTATAGGACAAACTATACACTCTTAGCATTTTCTATCTCCCACTCAACTTATAGCCAACTCCCCCTCAATTTGAGCAAGAGTTAGCTCCCCCTTAATTGGAGCACCTGTATTTACCCAGACAATTCCCTGCTCATTAAAAGAAAACAGGAAATACAGCTGATCCAGATGTTTCTGATCCAGCTGATCAATTTAAATAATTCTACATTTAACAACTTAGGGATATTATCTACCATATCAGTGGATTATGCCTATTGAAGGAAGATCAATTTAGATATTAATTTATCATAACATTACATTTTCTGATAAATTGAACAGATATGGTATAAGCAGTTTAATATAGAGAACACATATTCAGAACTGAACTCATTCTAAATTCAACATGCCTAAGTCAATTTTAAAAGAATTAAACTTGGCTTCATCCAGTGGCTTAGTGAAGATATAAGCTACTTGATTGTCTGTAGGGACATATTCAAGTTTGATATCTTCACACTCTACATGCTCTCTAATAAAATGATACCGAATTTCTATGTGCTTGGTCCTGCTATGGGATACATGATTTTTAGCAATAGAAATTGCACTGGAAGAGTCACACAGCAGAGTAGATTGTCTTACCTTTATGTTGTAATATTCCAACTGATGTTGTATCCACAGAATTTGAGCACAACAGCTACCTGTTGCAATGTACTCTGACTCAGCAGTGGACATTGCCACACTGGTTTGCTTTTTCCTGCTCCATGAGACCAGCCTCCTCCCTAGGAATTGACAGGAGCCACTTGTGCTTTTCCTGTCCTCTTTGCATCCTGCAAAATCTGCATCTGAGTAGCCTATCAATTCAAAATCATTGTTCCTAGGGTACCAAATGCCAAGATTCAGGCTTACCTTTAGGTATCTCAAGATCCTCTTAACAAAGGTGTAGTGAGATTCTTTAGGACATGCCTGATATCTAGCACAAACATATGTAGAATACATAATGTCTGGCATACTAGTAGTTAAGTACAATAGGGATCCAATGATACACCTGTACAAGGATTCATCAAAGGCCTTCCCCTTGTCATCCTTGTCTAATGATACATTAGATCCCATGGGTGTTCTCATGGTGGAGGCAGATTTCATCCCAAATTTCTTGATGAGCTCCTTAGTGTACTTGGTCTGGAAGATGAAAATTCCATCATCAGACTGTTTCACTTGGTGCCCAAGGAAATATTTGAGCTCACCCATACTGCCCATCTCAAACTCCCCCTGCATTAGATTAGCAAATCTCTTACAGAGGTTGTTATCAGCAGACCCAAAAATTATGTCATCAACATAAATTTTGACTAAGAGACACTTGCCCCTTGTTTCCCTAAGAAATAATGTGCTATCAATCTTTCCCCTCATGAACTTGTTCTTGAGGAGAAAGCTGGACAAAGTCTCATACCAAGCTCTTGGAGCTTGCTTTAGACCATACAGGGCTTTCCTAAGAAAATAGACATGAGATTTAAGAGTAGGATGTACAAAACCTGATGGGTGCTCTACATATACTTCCTCTTTTAGATTTCCATTCAGGAATGCTGATTTGACATCCATCTGGTAGACTTTGAAGCCCTTGTGAGCAGCATATGCTAGGAATAGTCTTATGGCCTCCAACCTTGCAACTGGGGCAAAGGTTTGGTCAAAGCCTATTCCTTCCTCTTGCCTATATCCTTTTGCAACCAGCCTTGCTTTGTTTTTGATGATTGTCCCATTCTCATCTAACTTATTTCTGAATATCCATTTGGTTCCAATGATGTTGTGTTCTTCTGGTCTTGGCACCAACTTCCATACTTTGCATCTTTTGAATTGCAAAAGCTTTTCCTGTATAGCCTGAATCCAGAATGGATCCATGTTGGCCTCTTCAAACCTTTTAGGCTCTACGAGTGACAGAAAACTGAGGAACAAGGCCTCATTGTGAGCCCTGCTCCTTATTGTAACACCTTGCCGAACATTCCCTATTATCTGCTCTATGGGATGATCCCTTAGATGTCTGGTAGCTGTAGTCATTCTGTTCTCAGCTTGCTGTGCTGTTTCTACAGGTTCAGCAGTTTCATTATCAAGGTTGACTTCTTCCACTTCAGGGATGGCAACATCAGAAATTGTTTTGCTGCAGCTGGGAGTGTCTTGTATAGACATACTTTCCAATTCCTGTTCATTTCCTGTCAAAACAGAAGATCTAGACCAGCCTTTATATATTAGGCTGGTCTCATAAAAAACAACATGCATAGACTCCTCTACAACATGAGTTTTCTTGTTATATACTCTATAAGCTCTACTATGAGAGCTATAGCCAACAAGAACACCTACATTGCATTTCTCTGCAAACTTTGTTAATTGGGATTTTCCATTATTTAGAATGTAGCATTTGGAGCCAAAGATTCTAAAATATGAAATTGTAGGTTGTTTGCCTTTCAGAATTTCATAGGGGGTTTTCCCATGAACCTTATTGATAGAAGCTCTATTGAGAACATGACAAGCTGTATTGACTGCCTCAGCCCAGAAATATTCTGGGAGTGAGGAGTCACTAAGCAGTGTTCTCCCAGCTTCTATCAAGGTCCTATTCCTCCTATCAGCCACACCATTTTGTTGTGGAGTCCTTGGGGAGGAGAACTCTTGGGTGATACCAAATTCTTGACAAAATCTTGTCATTGTATCAGATTGAAATTCTGTGCCATGGTCAGTCCTAGTCCTGACCACATCACATTGTAGATCATTCTGAATTGCTTTGACATAATTGATAAAGACATTTAAAGTATTAGATTTCTTCTTAAGGAAGAATACACATGAATACCCATGTATATTTTGAGTGATCATCAACAATCACCAAAGTATACAACTTCCCACCTAGGCTCTGAATTGGCAAAGGACCAAACAAGTCCATATGCAAGAGATAAAGACATCTTTTAGTGTCTTTTGTGCCAATACTTTTAAAGGTGGCCCTAGTTTGCTTACCCATTTGGCATGCATGACAGGGACCATCTTTAATACATTTTAAATTTGGACTATTCCTAACAAGATTTTTAGAGAAAAGTCTATACATTGTCTTGTAGTTAATATGAGCAAGTCTCTTGTGCCATTGAACACAAAGAGACTCATTCTCATTAGCTACAGGACAAATAGAAGTAAAAGAATTACTGCAAATGAAATCTAAGCAATAAACATTTCCACTCCTAGTGCTTGAGAGAATAGTCTCTAAGTCATTTGACTTTTTGATCAAGCACTTGTCATTGTGAAATTCAATGACACAGGCTAAGTCACATAGTTGAGTTATTCTTACTATGTTGTGTTGCCACCCTTCAACATAAGCTACCATTGTGATTGTAACTATGCCATTGGAGATCATACCATAGCCTTTGGTGACTCCTGTTTCACCTCCCCCAAATATAACTTTGGGTCCATTCTTCACTGGCTTGTAATCCTGTAGACGACTCCTAGTTCCTGTCATGTGCCTTGAGCACCCACTGTCCAAGTACCATATTTGGTTGAGACTGGTACTTGAACTACCCTGCAGAGAAATTTTTAGTTATCCTTAGGATCCCAAAAAGCTTTGGGTCCTAGGTGCCTGTTAGTTTGATTAGATACTCTCACACTAGCTACACTCCTAGCAGGAAAGATCTTCTTTGCATTAGGTACATTGGGATTGTACCAACAATCTATGGCAAAGTGTCCCACCTTGCCACAGCACCAACAATCATGAATATTGTATCTCCTTTTCTGAACATTTTTCTGAATTGGTACAGCACCGTGCACATGTTCAGTAGAAGAGACTGCAGCATTCTTCCTATTTCTTTCAGCAATAATCTGACTGAAGGATAATCTGTGGACAGTCTTGCTGCTCTTTGTCCTGATGGCCTCAGCTTGCTTTGGCTTGGCAGCCATACAAGATCTGATGGAATCAGACACTAGGCAGCATACCTTGTCAATAGATTTGACAGCAGTCTTGCTTTTTGCTGAAGCTGATTTGGAAGTGCTTGCTTCCTTGTTCTTGACTGAAGGTGCGGAGACACCAAACACAAATGGTCCAGATTGGGCCATTTGTATTTCCTCATGGGGAGCTTTCATTGCACTCAAACCCATGCCCTATCTTTCACTATAGGAAGGAGGATTTTCCTTCCTATAGGACCTCCCATTCTTCTAGTGACCATAAATACTTTCATGTCATACCTGTTGGAAGGAAGTAGCATATTTTGAAAGGTGGTTTGAGGCTTAGCTTTCTCCTTGCACTTTACTCCACTCCCTTCTCCTACTTCCATCTTATTGAATCCAAGTCCTCTCCTATTGGTTTGTGAGGAGAAGGTGTCAATAAGGGGAAGTACAGATTTGGGCTTGGAGAATTGAGCCACCATGCTCTTCTCGTTCACCAGCTTCTCCTCAAGGTCCTTGATGACCTTGTTCTTCAGGGAAATAGTGCTCAATTGAACACTTGTCATACCCTTTAAATGACTTATTTGTCTACTCATCTGGGCCACCAAGGAGGTAGGTCCAGTGTAGTCATCTTCAGTCTTCTTAAGGGAGGCAATTTCCTGGGCTTGCCTTTTGGCAAGCTTCTTGCTCTCTTTCAGAGCAATAACCAAGGCATCATATTTGTCAATCAATTGATTGACATCTACCTCAGCTTCTGAAACACTTTCATCATGTGATGGCTGTGCTTCAGATTCTTGACATACATCATGATCAGAAATAGAAGTGGAATGGATTGATACCTGATCATTGTTAGACATATTCTGACTCCCTTCCTCATCAGTGAGGGCCATAAGGCCTATCAGAACACAGTCTTCTTCATCCTCCTCTTCATCACTATCTGAGTGTGATAGAGGGGCCCTGATTCATGTCCTAGCAGCAGGATAGTCTTCATCCTCCTGAGCAGCAAACAGCCCTATGTAGGCTTTCTCTTCTTCATCTGAATCTGAAGATGAAGATTCAGATTCACTCCAGCTCTTGCTTTTCTTGGCTAGAAGGGATTTTCTCCCCTCCCCTCCTTCTTGTGATGAGGCTTCTTTTCACCTCTTTCTTTCCTTTTGACTGGGCAGTCATCAATGACATGCCCAGGCTTGCTGCAACAATAGCAAACAATGTTATCTGAAGCATGTTTACTAGTTTTGGAATCATACCTGTCCCCTTTGGGGTGATGCCTTTCAGATCTGAAGTGATCCTTCTTGGAGTGTGATGAGGAGGAGGGCTTACTCTTCCATTGATTCCTCCTCATCATCTTCTTGAACTGCCTAGAGAAGGCAACAAACTCTTCATCAGAAGAAGAGCAGTCTGGAGAGCAGCTCTCAGACTTCTCAAATTCAGCCTTTCTTCTTGGAGGTGACTGTAACCTGCTCTTGCTCTACTTTGAGCTATCAGCTTTGAGAGCTATGGTTCTCTCCTTTGTGTGAACCTTGGAGGAAGTGTCCTCCTCCTTTCTTGCAGTCAGTTAATCTCATCTGAGAGCAGTTTTCCAAACAGTGTATGGGTAGGGGTTTCTCCAAGCCATTCCCCTTCCTTGATTGCACAGATTTTAGTGTCCCAATCTCTAGTTAAAGATCTAAGTAACTTGTCATTTAGCTCATAATATGTGAACACCATCTCATAGGTTCTTATTTCATTTACTATCCTAAAGAACCTTTCATAGCACATGGAGATGTTCTCCTGGCTATGCTGTTTGAAGGCTTCATATTCCTGATTGAGGAGAGACTTTCTATCATCCCTCACTTCAGCAGTTCCTTCCATATATATAACCAATGTGTCCCACATTTCCTTGGCAGTTGTGCAGTGTACCAAGTTCTGAAATGTAGTGTCATCAATTGCATTAATAATTATATTCTGGGCCCTTTTGTCCATTGTGTACAGTGCAATTTCATCATTGGTCAGCTCAGAAAATATCTTGAGTACTTTTCTAGTAGGGTCAATAGTGGAGGCCTTTTAAAGGTATAAGGACCATTTTTTACAGTTACATAGATCCTTGGGTCTGAGGCTTCCATGAACAGCCTCACCCTTTGCTTCCATATGCCAACGTTTTCTTTGGAGCATATGGGCAACTTCATTGACCACAACTCTTTCTTCATTCCACTGGAGGCCATTTGATTTTGAATCAGCAATACCTAATTAGGAACTAGTCAGACTGTTAAGTCCTTCTTGACCAACCTGCCTTTGATACCACTTGAAAGAATATAGGTATGCTAACTAATTCACCTAGAGGGGGGGGGGGGGGGGGGGGGTGAATAGGTCTTTTGAGTTTTACTTTATAATTATGGCCTGTTAAAACTATTCTACTCAGAGAATCAAGCAACACAGAAAGCATACAAGTATGTATAGAGGTTCCTCAAGATAGGGTGTCTTGAGTAGTCCTCTTTCCCCCTTCACCTTTCTAACAATGTGTTAGACAAGGCCAACTCCTCCAATTCTCAGCTCCAAGAGCTTACAGCATAAGTTCCTCAGAACTTCTCAGATTAAGGATGATCCTACCTCAGGACAAAGGTCCCTACAACTCAGAGCTATCACCAGCTCCTACCTCAGGCACAATAGACCTACAAACTCAGAGGAAAACACCTCCTACAGCTCAGACCACCTCCTGGTCCGACCTCAGGCAACAAGCCTTACAACTCAGAGCTATCACCAGCTCCTACCTCAGGCACTCCTGCCCTACAAACTCAGAGGAATCCACCTCCTACTACTGATAACACCTCCTGTTCCTACCTCAGGCAACAAGCCTTACAACTCAGGCAAATGCCCTACAAACTCAGGCAAAAAGCCTTACAGAAAAAGATGTTTTTATAAATATTCTACAGCAGAAATACTCTACTGTAGATCCTGCACAGTCAGTGCTTTCCTGTAGCTGAAGATGTTGATAACAGCTACCACTTGATCTTCCTCTTCAATAGAATGATGGAAGATCACCTTGCCCCTTCTGGTGGAGGAGCTATCTTCTTCTCTCTATTTCTTCTTCTCTTTCAGTGAGCAGGAAGAAAGACGAGAGCAACAACCGTCAATGGTGAAAAATGATTTTGCAAGCAATCAGCCGGGGTTCAGAAAATACCCTAACTCTTTCTTTTATACTTCTTTTATCTTCAACGGCTCTAATTTGATCTCCCGAGAATTATGGGAGAGATTGGTGGTCCCCTGTAGCTTTTCTACAACTTGCCCTAGCCGTAGGACCCGCTGCTCTGCGTATCTGTAAAGAAGGTCTGCGTTCGACGAATGTGCTACACTCTGTGTTCGACGAACCTGCTGCATCCTGTGCTTGACGAACTTGCCAAACTTGCCAAACTCTGCGTTCGACGATCTGCATTGTCTCTGCATTCGACGAACTGCCTTGTCTCTGCGTTCGACGATCTGCCTTGTCTCTACGTTCGACGAACGACACTCTGCGTTCGACAAACACGCCAAACTCTGGGTTCAACGATCTGCCTTGTCTCTGCGTTCGATGAACGTCACTCTGCGTTTGACGAACACGCCAACTCTCAGCTGTTTCTTCCTTTCTGTCTGCGTTCGACGAACTGCCTTCTGAGTTTGACGAACACGCCAACTCTCAGCTGTTTGTTCCCTTCTGCCTGCGTTCGACGAACTGCCTTCTGAGTTTGACGAACACGCCAACTCTCAGCTGCTCCTTCTCTGGTCTCGACTCAACGGTCGACGAACTGAGTCCTGCATTCGACGAACGACACTCTTCGTTCGACGAACATGCCATTCTTTCCAATCTGCACGCTGCTCCTTTCCCGTCTCATCGGATACGCTGAGACAGTGGGCTCATCTCAGCGGTTTTTGACCAAACAAATCTTCATCTCCTTGTAGATGATTTCTCCTCATCTAAGGGCATGTTTGGCCCTTCCTTTTGAGTTACCTGTGCCTGTATATCCTACACAAGTATAGCTTTATCAAATACAATATGTCCTTAGCATTGTGATTGATGCCTCTTCAAATCAAGGTAATATTGGGGACAATATTCCCAACATCCCTTTTTTTATATATCGCTATACGATGATGGGGTCCGCTAGGCTAGAGTGCTTGCTCGCACTCGCCATTGCAAGGCTTACTAGCACTCACATGAGGATAGGAGCAAGTGGGCATGTGGTGAGTCACATCACTAGTCGTGAAACCCCATGACCGCTCTTTTTCTATAAATACCCCTTCCTTTCATTTTGGTACTCACCTACCACATTAATTGGGCCCGTGCTCTTATTTTTTATTCGACTCGCACCCTTCACTTGCCCGCTTCTCAAAAGTTTCTAAATTCGATCATATGGACGGGCGAGGAAGCTATGCGGCCAACTTCGCCGACCACTGCTTCCCCGAGGGGAGAGTGTCGGAGGAGGACCGGCTAGCTTTCGCGGTGGCGTATCTCCCTAAGGGATACACTGCTCGCTGCCCTAGGGATCGCGAGGCCATCAACTCCTTTCACGAGGACAAACTCGCCTTCCCACTCTCGCACTTTGAGGCGGGTCTCCGCATCCCCCTGTGTCCCGAAGTGAAGTAGTTCCTAAAGTATTTCGGGATGGTGCCCGCGCAGCTTAATACCAACGCGGTTTCCATGCTCTTGGCATTCACGTGATACATGCGTGTGGAGAGGATCGAGTTCAACCTCACCACCTTCCACAAGTTATTTACCTACCGGTCGATCGCAGATGGGGTCACTTTCCTGCCCGGCTCACAGGTCAAGGTTTTGAGACCTCCAACAAGGTGCACCATTGGAATGACCGATTCCTCAAATTCAAAGGGAACTTCAGCAACATTCCTTACACGTCGATTCAGCGAAGCAAGTCGATTTATCGTGCTCCTCGCATGGAGGGAGACATGGCGGACTTCTGCAAGTTCTTCTTCGAGAAGGACTTCGAGATCGCCTATCTGCGGCGACGTCTCGACTTGCTCCCTTTTATTCTGCAGGGAGATGGTATGCTTCTTCTCATATGTTTCATCTCACCTTTCTTCTAATCGCCCCCGTATCTTAACACGTTTCTTTATTCTAGGGGAATGCCTGATCCCGGTGAACCTGCCTTACGCGGATGGCGGGAAACTTGCCTCTCAGCTTTGTTAAAATTTTTGATTTGAATCGTTTAGGAGTAAGCAGGAGTTGCATCAATTGAGTTATTGCCAAATAACCACAATGCCACACAGCAACACAAAAGTCTTTATCTAATCACAAACTTCATTTCAAGTGCGAGGTATACATGGCGAGACATGATTCATAAGAATCACGAAGGAGAGAAGAACAAAACACCCAAATCAGGCAAAACTGGCGGCTTGATAAGCAGAGACCGCACAACTCCAGAGATCGCCCGGCTTGACCTGAGACCTCGCGAACAGAAAATAGACAGACCTCCTGCACTGCAAGATCGCCACCTCAGACCGCAGGAACTGCAGCTTATTGAATTGAACGAAGAACAGAAGCTGTCGCCAGACCGCAACTTAGATCGCCTAACCGTTGAAGGTCGCCTGATCGCTGAGCTCGATGCAAACAACACAAGAACACCATAAAGCAGTTCGCAGACAGACCGCTGCCGAACTGTTTATTCAAGCCGCTGGGAATCACCAAGGAAGGAGACCGAAACCTGCTGACCGCAAACCTGCGAACACAACAAACAGTCAACTCGCTTCCGAGACCGCCCGACCTCAAAGTTGAGACCGCACGAATTAACCCAGGCTCTAGTTCTTACAGTTCTAGTTATGAATGACGGGCCATGCACCCCTATTTATAGGCGGGTAGACGGATGTCGTGATCGCACAGGAGAGATACAATCACCACCCGTCAGATCGCCAATGGTCTCACAAGGTAGACCGCGCGATCAGACCACTTGGTCAACCTTCCTGTTGGAACATGGTCTTCCGCATCTCCTAGGTTTGAGAATAACAAATCCTATGAGTATTTGATCTTGTGTGTTTAAGTGTGCTGTATAACAAAGTCCACATGACTCAAGGATTACATAAGAAGGTTGCCCCCAAAATGAGCCATCAAATCCAAAACACCTACTAGCGCTGACAGTAGTACTAGCGCAGGCGCTAGCTGTCGTTCGACGAACTGTTAGCGGCGCTCGACAAAATGCTCATAACGGCGTTCGACGAAAATTCGTTCGACGAACTCTTTGCTACGTTCGACAAAATTTCGTTCGACAAAATGTTTGCTTAAGCGCAAATGCCGGGAGAACTTATAGAAGAAGATAGCGCCAGGCGATATCCGATAGCGCAGGCGATAGCGAGGATCACAGTAGGCAAGAGAGAATTGTTTCCTCCGATTGAAGATTCTTCCGCGCAGAATGTCCTAATATGGGATAGCGCTGGCGGTAGCACTAGCGCAGGCGCTAGCGCTAAGTCTATAAAAAGGACATCTTGGCTCCGTCTTCTTAATCCTCTAGAGATCCAGAATTCCAGAGCTTCGTGCCACAACATAGAGAGGAAGTTTCAGAGAGATACCCCCACAAATCTATAAAGGCTAAAGGAGATCCGTGGAGAAGATTTCAACACGCATCATCATCGTGACGAAAGAACGCATCGACTACGATCATACTATGCGGGTCTTCGTCTACTTCTCCAAGAGATCCACATAGAGGGAGTTTTTATATTATTGTCTTTTTATTTCACATCCTTTCTTATAATCGTTTGGTAAACTCGCCTCGTGTTAGCGACTAGGTCTGGGTAGGACTTAGGGCAGAAATTCACCTCGTGTTGGCGACTAGGTCTCAGGAGTAGGTCTAGGGGGTGCTCGAGGCCATATCCGGGGAAGGGTTGGCTAGAGCAGCTTGAGGTCGTATCCTGGGAAGGATCAGCTAAAGCCAACCGGTTCGTGGGGATATGAGTCGGTATAGAAAACAAAAAGAGTCTTTCATATTTCGCTTTGATTTCTAGCGTCATTGAAATCAAAATTTTGTAATCATTTTTATTAATAGTAATCATGTCTCTCCTTTTGTAATAAAAATGATTTGTTCTTCATTTCTCTAAATTGTTTATTATCATCTCTTTTATTATAAAACAATTTAGATCTTCATTCAAAATCACTATTTTGATCTCTTATTATTTCAAGAATTACAAAATATAATATAAGTTTTTGAAAACCCTTATTCACCCCCCTCTGAGGGCGCCTACCGATCCAACAAGTGGTATCAGAGCGGGTTTATTCCAACCGGCTTAACAACCAGGAATAATGGCGTCTCATGATCTCGCTTCTATTAGTGGGGTAAATTTTTATGAAGAAGAAAAATCTCTTAAACCACCTTTATTCGAAGGAAGAAATTATAAAGGGTGGAAATTTTTAATGGAAAAGTTTATTAAAAATTTAGATATCGAAGCATGGAATATAACAATAGTAAGACCAACAGATGAAACAAATAAAAAGGAACGTCACCTAAATGCAAAAGCTTTAAATAGTATTTTCTGTGCTTTATCTCACGACATTTCAAAATTAATATACTGTTTTTCTAGTGCATACAAAGTATGGAAATTTCTTAAAGAAATGTATGATTCTCCTTCTACAGGTATTGAACAATCACAAGAACCGGAGAATATGCAAGCTGTTGGGGAAATGATTTATCTTAACCCCTAGAATTGAGAAGAATATAATTTCTAAGAATGAAAAATTAGTCTAAGTAAATATGCGTCAAATAGTAATAGACGCATCGTCGAAATGTAGTCGACGTTTCTCTCAGAATGAGTCGAAGTAACTCTAAGAAGAATTCGACGTAATCTTTGTCGACGTACCTCTGACTTCTAGTCGACGCATTTAATAAAGTCGACGCACTTTAGTCGACGCACCTTCCTTATTCTCCTCTCGACGCCCAGCCAGGATGAAATCGATGCTTACGTCAAATAGTAATCGACGCACGTCGATTTCTATAAGAAATTCAAAAACACGCCAGATCTCTTTCCTTCTTTCTGTAGATCTGATTTTTATGGAATGATATTATTATGTTATAGCCGTTCTGAATCAGTCTTTCCTTCTATTTGATTCTTGGCTAATTTGATTAAGTTTATTATGGATATTATTTGAAATAAAAAAGATCTCTTTCCTTCTACAGAAATATTTATTATGGAAACTTTTATCTCTTTCTAATTCTCTGTCTGCTAATTGATTATTCTCCTCTAGCAATATCTTTTTAAACAGAGCTATAAATAAGAAGGAGGTCGGCAGAGAATAATGAGTAGTGATCCACCATATACATTTGAAAAAGAGGAAGAGCTCCCAAGTGAAGAGTGAGAAAGCTGAGAAAAGAGATAATGTGCTGCAGCAAAGAAAAAACCTTCATCTTCTCCTCCTTCTGAAGCAATTCTGCTGCAAATTCTGAAAACTCTCACAAAAGAGAGAAAAGCTTACAATCTCCTTCTCACTATAGAAGAGAGATTACATTCACTATTCTTGTGCTTCTAATCTTCTTGCTAGGAAGAAGATTCTATCTTGTTTTAATTGTTTCTTCTCATTCTTATTTCAACTTCAATTGTGTAAAAGAGTTTTTAGAATCTCTCTTCAAAAAATTCAGTTGTACTAGTTCTAAGAGTCTCCTTATCAAAAGACTCAGGCTGGTTCTAAGAGTCTCCTTATCAAAAGACTTTGTGCAAGATAGTGAATTCCTACCAAGGGGGTAGAAGAGTGGACTACCCAAAGTTTGGGGAACCACTATATTTCTTTGTGTTGTGCTGTGATTTTCATTTTGCTATTTCTTTCTTTATTTACTTAATTCTTGTTGGTGTGTGTGGGAAGCTTAATTCTGTGATTATTACACACATATATATATTTGTTAACTTTGCACAAAATTTATTTAAATCTCTATTCACCCCCCTCTAGAGAATTCTAGTGTGGTTAACTGTGCACTATCAATTGGTATCAGAGCCAGGTTGATCTAAAAAGGTTAACTCCTTGATCAAAAAGATCCTACCTCTTATATATATATTTCTAAAAACTATTTTCACATGGCACAAATCAATGATTATGCTTCCACCAGACCACCAATTTGCAACCTTGAAAAGTTTGCACTTTGGAAAACAAGAATTAGAATTTATTTAAACTCTATTGATGAAGAATTATTTAATGTTATTTTGACAGGTCCTCCCAAGCCTTATAAAAGCGACTCAAGTGGTAAAGTGACTCAAACACTTGTCCCAAGGGCTGAGTGGACAGTTGAAGAGAAGAAGGCAGAAACATGAGATGCAAAAGCTGTGAACATTCTTGTCTCAACCCTCTCAGATGAAATCTTTCAAAAGGTTGTTGATTGTGAATCAGCCAAAGAAATCTGGGAGGCTCTTACCAAGATGGTAGAAGGAAGTGCTGATGAAAGGAAAGATAGATAGGCTCTATTGATATCCCAATATGAGAACTTTCAAAAGAAGCATGAAGAAAGCATATCTGAGATGTATGACAGATTCAGTCTGATCATCAATCAATTAAAGAGCCTGGATAGAGAGATCTCTCTCATAGAGATCAATGACAAACTGTTAATGAGTCTCCCAAGTTCATGAGACTCAAGAATATGGGCAATAAGAGATACAAGAGTACAAAAGGAAATCTCAACAGATGTCCTCTTAGGAAAACTCAAAGCAACTACTGAAAACCAGAGAAGAGAAGGAAAGAAGAGGAAGCACTTCAACCTCCTCAAAAGATAGAAACATTGCTTTGAAAGCAACAGAAGATGAGACCCCTGTCACTGAAGAAGAATTATTCAGCCTCCTGGCCAGAAGATTCAAGAAATGGGTCAGGACAGATGAGTCTAGAAGGAGAGAATCAAAACCAAGGTATGATAAAACTCCCACTAAAAAAATCTTTTGTTATTCCTGCAGGAAAACTGGACACATTGCACCAGAATGTCCAGAAAATACTGAGAAAAAGAAAGATCTGAAAAAGAAAGATCTCAAGAAAAAGTGGAAGAAGAAAGAAAGAGGCTTCATTGCAGAAGCTTGGAGTGAAACAGATTCTGAGGACAGTACCTCATCCAAAAGTGACAATGAAGAGTCTAAGCAAGAAGACCTATGCTTAATGGCTCTTGAAAGCTCAAAGGAAGAACATTGTGCTAAATCATGGAGTGAGACAGAATCAGAAGGAAGCATCTCTTCTGAAGATGATAAAGAAAATAACCTTATTCTCATAGAGGAATCTGAGGATAAGGATGGTGTAAGCATTTTTGATGACATAGATTTTCTATGTGATGATTTAAAAAATCATTTTAAAGGATTATGTTTAGATCAACTAAAAGCTAAACAAGAAATTAAGAATCTAAAAGAACAAATTAATGTCATTAAAAACCAGAGAAATATAGAGGATACTTGTTCTAAAAATTATGAGTTAAGGGCTAACATCAGAGAAAAAGAAATAGAGAGGGCTAAAATAGAAAACCAGCTCCTTAAGAATAAGGTATCCCAAGCAAAAGCTTTTGAAGAATCAATAAAAAGGAGAAGCCAAACACTTATAGAAATCACAGAAAAACAAACAAGAAGACATAAAAATCTTGGGCTAGGAGCTGATCCCTCAGCTAGTCTAATTCCATCCAACAAACCTGCTTGGATGAGCCCTGTTAAATTCACTACATCCACTAAATCAATAAACCAAGAAGAAGACTCACAAAATAAGGAAGAAGACTCACAAAATAAGGAAGAAGACTCCCTCAATGAGATAAACCATTTTGATGAAACATCATACTATACAGATGAAGACTCTCAAACTACTTCTAAGAAGGCAACTAAGACAAAAGAAATAACTCATAAAGAAATAAAATCAGAAAAAGGGAAAAATAAAATTTGTGAAAACAGAATTGCGTCGACTTCATATCGACGCATGAATGATAGTGCGTCGAATTCTACTCGACGCAATCTCTCAGATGCTTTGACCTCAACTCGACGCTTGAATAAAAGTACGTCGACTTCCAATCGACACAACTTCTTACATGCGACGATTTTAGATCAACACAATCTGGAGAAAGCGCCGAATATTAATCGACGCAACTATCAACATACGTCGAATAGATATCGACGCATAAAAACTCAGAGCAACATAATTACAGGACATATCTATTCTCCAAAAACTTTCCATCTTAACCCTCATTCAGGACCCATTCATCCTGATCATAATTTCTACCCTAATCAAAACTTCTATCGTAACCAAAATTTTTATCCTAATCAAAATTTCTATCCTAATCAAAGCTTTTACCCTAATCAAAAATTTTATCCTAATCAACACTTCTATCCCTCTCAAAACTCAAATTCTCTTAATCTAAGGACAATTAGGTGTTATATCTGCAATAAAATTGGCCACACTGCCAAACAATGTTGGCATAATCAATCAAATTGTTCATAAGATTAGTCCTAGGGTAACTTAGAAAACTTTAGGATTAGGAAGAAAGAATCCCTCAAGAAAAACCTGAAATCTTCAGACAAAGTAAAAGTCACGTCGATTTCTTAAATCGATGCATACGTCGATAGGAAACCCTAACATCTTAACTCAGACTGTATCAACGCTTACGTCGAATTCCACTCGACGTAACGTCGACTTCATGAAAAAGAGCGGCAATATTAAAATATTTTTCGATCACATCTACTGTAGTACCGAATAAGCCTCGAATTGCGACTCGTTTCGACGTTTCACCTGACTTAAATAAACTCTTCAGTTAGAAATCCTCTCGCACTCTACATCTTTCATCCATCTTACCTCTCAGTCCAACCATCTCTTCCTCTCTCTCACTGATCTAAAATGGCTCCCAAGATAAACTCTGGTTTCGACATTGACCTCGAATCCTTCTAGGCTGCCGCTGAAAATTATAAGAGCATCATTGCTCTCTTCACTGAAGCTGGCCTAGATAAGCTCATCTCCACAAGATGCAAGCTCCTAGAGATAGAACTCACAGAGCTAATGGCTCATGTTCAGATATCTGAACAAGGAGAAATCACTGGAACAATATATGAGAAACCTGTCTCAATCTCTGCTGAACACATTAGGAACACCTTTGATCTTCCATCAGGTACATTCCAATATTATCCTTGTTCAAATAAAATAGGGAAAGCAAGTTATTTTCTAAAAGAGTAACTAAATAAATCTCCTTTACCATTCCCTTATCAGGTGATGAACCTGTGGAACTCACCCCTGATGAAATCAAGAATTTACTACTCACAATGAAGTTCTCAAAAGATAGACCAATCCATCTGAAGAAAATAGATTTTTCTGATGAGTATAGGCTACTGGAAGACATAATAGGAAAAGTACTACTATGTAAGATCTCTGCCTATGATGCAGTGCCCAGGCAGCAACTGAATCTCATGGGGCCCTTTTGCTGAAGAAGAAAGTAGACTGGGGCAGCTGCTTACTCAAAATGATAAGCTACAAATATTCTCACAAAGAGAATGCCTACATGAGGATTATGAGTCAAGTCCTCTTCCACTCCTTTCCCGACCTATGCAGGTCAAAAGGAATTCCCATCCCTACTGGCAAAAGGATGTCCATTGCTCTCTTCTCAAAATGGACCAGGCAAATTCCCAAGCCCGGTGCCATTCCTGAAAGGACTCCATCTCCTCCTAACTCTCCTGCTCATCCATCTTCACCTCCTCCTCCTCCATTGTCTCCTCCTCCTCCAACACAACATGAACCATCTCCATCCACTGAAAACCTCATCACCCAGTGTATCCAGTCCGCAACCCAAAAATTTCAGGACATGCTGGATGGACACTGCTCTCAAATTCACTCCTCCATCATGCACATGCAAACCCAAATAGATGGGGTCAATGCCTCTGTGCAAAGCTTGAAGACCTCTGTCTCTTCCTCTAAAGTGACCAAGTCTTTCTTAACCTCCTTGGCTAAGAAGGTCAAGAAGGGGGAGAAATTAGATGAAGAGCAGTCCTCAAGTCACGAATCTCTCTCTCAAAAGTCCCTTCCTACTTCAAAAACTGATCCACTCAAGACCATTGGGAATGAAATTGTACCTGAGCTATATACTGAAGAACAGATAACAGGTATATTCTCTATAGCAAGAGAAGCTGCCCAACAAGTAGTTCTCCTTCAAGGGAAGACTAGCAGAGCAGAGAAAGAAGTTGAAAAGGAAACTAATGCTGAAGAAGCTATAGGAGAGAAAGAAAAAGAAGCTGAAGCTCAGGGGGAGCCAAATACTGAAGCTGAAGCTGAGAAAGAAACTGAAAAGGTAAATGTAGAAGAAAAGGAAGTTCCATTTCAGGGGGAGCAAACTGCTGTGACTCAGGGGGAGCTGAGTGAACCACCTGTTACTGAGAAGGAGCAACCCACCTCTCCAACAATAGTAGTATTCACTAGGAAAAGAAAAACTCCTCCTACACCTCCTGAATGATGTGTTACAATATTGATACAATCTATATTTTTTTCTTTCCATGCTTAAATACTTATTATGAAGTCTGTTTATATGATTTCTCCCTTCTTCTGATTACTTAGCATATTTCTTCTCTATATAAATGCTTTACTGTGTTGATTAAAAGCTGATACAATTTCTCTCTAAATAGGGTTAAGACAAATAGGGGGAGATTGTTGTGGAAATGATTTATCTTAACCCATAGAATTGAGAAGAATATAATTTCTAAGAATGAAAAATTAGTCTAAGTAAATATGCGTCGAATAGTAATAGACGCATCGTCGAAATGTAGTCGACGTTTCTCTCAGAATGAGTCGAAGTAACTCTAAGAAGAATTCGACGTAATCTTTGTCGACGTACCTCTGACTTCTAGTCGACACATTTAATAAAGCCGACGCACTTTAGTCGACGCACTTTCCATATTCTCCTCACGACGTCCAGCCGGGATGAAATCGACGCTTACGTCAAATAGTAATCGACGCGCGTCGATTTCTATAAGAAATTCAAAAACACGCCAGATCTCTTTCCTTCTTTCTATAGATCTGATTTTTGTGGAATGATATTATTCTTTTATAGCCGTTCTGAATCAGTCTTTCCTTCTATTTGATTCTTGGCTAATTTGATTAAGTTTATTATGGATATTATTTGAAATCAAAAAGATCTCTTTCCTTCTACAGAAATATTGATTATGGAAACTTTTATCTCTTTCTAATTCTCTGTCTGCTAATTGATTATTCTCCTTTAGCAACATCTTTTTAAACAGTGCTATAAATAAGAAGGAGGTCGGCAGAGAATAATGAGTAGTGATCCACCATATACATTTGAAAAAGAGGAAGAGCTCCTAAGTGAAGAGTGAGAAAGCTGAGAAAAGAGATAGTGTGCTGCAGCAAAAAAAAGCCTTCATCTTCTCCTCCTTCTGAAGCCATTCTGCTGCAAATTCTGAAAACTCTCACAAAAGAGAGAAAAGCTTACAATCTCCTTCTCACTATAGAAGAGAGATTACATTCACTATTCTTGTGCTTCTAATCTTCTTGCTAGGAAGAAGATTCTTTCTTGTTTTAATTGTTTCTTCTAATTCTTCTTCTCATTCTTATTTCAACTTCAATTGTGTAAAAGAGTTTTTAGAATCTCTCTTCAAAAAATTTAGTTGTACTGGTTCTAAGAGTCTACTTATCAAAAGACTCAGGCTGGTTCTAAGAGTCTCCTTATCAAAAGACTTAGGCTGGTTCTAAGAGTCTCCTTATCAAAAGACTCAGTGTAAGATAGTGAATTCCTACCAAGGGGGTAGAAGAGTGGACTACCCAAAGTTTGGGGAACCACTATATTTCTTTGTGTTGTGCTGTGATTTTCATTTTTCTATATCTTTCTTTATTTACTTAATTCTTGTTGGTGTGTGTGGGAAGCTTAATTCTGTGATTATTACACACATATATATATATTTGTTAACTTTGCACAAAATTTATTTAAATCTCTATTCACCCCACCTCTAGAGAATTCTAGTGTGGTTAACTGTGCACTTTCACAAGCTTGCACAAGTCTTCAAGAATGCTCCTCTCATGATGGTTCAATGGAACACACATCAAATGGAAAAGAAGAAGAAGTACTGTCTTCGGAAGAGGAGTGCCAAAAAGATGTAAAAGAAACCATATGTTCAAATCATGCCTCTCCCGAAAGCAATGTAAGGAAATAAAATCCCATCTTTTGTACTTCTATTTCTACATTACAATTGCTTCAAACTACAAAGGGTAAAATTAAGAAATTAAAGAATGCAAATAAACATCTGCGCCTAGAAAATAAAAATTTAAAGGCAAAAATTAAAGAAGAATCAAATTCTAATTTATCTAGTTCTACCCAAGGCTCCTTAGTTGAAAACATTACACCTTGTATAGAATTTAATGATTTGAAAGAATAATGCAAGGAACTTGAAAAGGAACTTCTTTCTATAAAAGAACAAAATAAAAAATTATGTTTAGAAAATTCATCTTTGAAAAATGATTGTGCTAAGTGTAAAGAATATAAAATTGAAATTAAAGAGATGGATGAAACATTTGATGAATATAGAAACAACTATCAAGATCATATTGATTCAATTGTTTCCACTCTTAAAAATAGCACAATTGCTTATAATAAAGCTAGACATAATTTAAAGATCAAGAATGATGAATTAAAATAAAAAATCAACTTGCTTATGAAAATTGTAAATACAAATTCACAATATCAAACTATATCTAAAACAAGTTGAATATGAATATGAACATCTTAACTAAGTTTAATAATGGGAGTAAGGAACATAAATGATTTGTTAATCTAAATCAAAATCACCATTATTTACAAAATTATGTATCTCTTAAAGTAAAATCAAATATGCAAAAATTTCCTATGAAAAATGATTTCAAATGTCATCATTATTTTAAGCCTAAGTTTAATGAATATGGAAATTTAATGCAAAATTATAATATTAAACCTAAGTATGAGTGGAGACCCAAAATTAAAGATGAAACATTAACTCCACTTGAAAGGGTCCATTCGTACTTGTCTCCCCAAAAGCCATCTCGCTATATTTGGGTACCCAAAGGAACCATCCCACATGGTCCCCTTTGGATACCTAAAACTCTTATTCATTAGGTATCATCAATTGCATGAAGTAGAATCCTTTCAAAATGCAATATACAAAGTTCTACTTCATGATATGCTTTCATGTCTTTTAATTTTTCTTCTTTTCTTATTTCTTTTGAACTATCATGTCATGGTCATCCTATACAGTATTAAAAATATGATTTTATCTCTTAAAAGCTTAATATGTTTATATAATCAAATTGATCAAAATTCAAAATCATATTTTATTTTGATGACCTATCTTTTATTCTTATATTCATTGCTTCTAAATATCTTATATTATCCATATGAATCAAACTCTAAATTTGCTATAAGATATTTCAAATTAAATCCGGTTATTAGGCAATTAAGATTTTTAGCCTTCACCAACGAGTGGTTTAGTGAAATAACTTGATCTAAAAGAAAATTCAAGATCTAAATTAAAGCTCAACTTTCAATATGGTTGTCTTTGTTCACAAAAAAAAAATTATATTGTGTTCACTCCTTGATGTCAAACATGATCTAAACCATCACTATTGTTCACCTATCAAAAATCACATATATATATTCAAAATTCTTAATTAAAAGAAAATCACTAAAATGTATTGAAAGAATTTACCTTCATAATGAATATTGAATTCACATGCACCACCATGATCTATTGATGTCCTTTGCTAAAATTCTCTAACATCATATATCATAAGTCATATCAAAAGTCTTCTAAAAAATAATTATTTCTATCACAATTATGTGAATTATAATTGATATATTAATTGATGACAATTGATATTATAATTACATACCATGGTTGGTGTATTATGTGTGTATTGTGATTTATTTCAAGTTTAGACCTTTGAATCATCTTGATATCAAATCAAATAAATCTTCACTCCACTCTAGGTCTATAAGTTGAAACACTATCAAACCTTGGTATAACATTAATCTCAAACTTATCATACTAACATTGTCGACTAAAGAATTTTTGTGTCTATGTTAGGCTTTATATGTTTACCAAGATATACAGGCTGGGTATTCTCATCTAGGGCTTATCCATGGTATTATTGTGCATGAACATGATTGTTAATCACTAAAATCATGCATATTTGATTTGTTCATTCATGTCATCTCATGCAAAGTTTATTTGGAAAAGTCATATACAAAATCGCTAATGTTTCATGAAATTTGCACTATCTAGACATCTCCTAAAAATCTAAAATTTCAGCATGAAACTACTATTAGGACACTTAATCAAGATCAACAATTAAAAATTTCAAAATCATCAAAAATCGTGTACTGTTTCCCGCGCTAGAGCTAACGCCGGCGCTAGTGCACCTATTTTCTTTTCTGTAATTTTAAAATTCTGAAAAATTCCTAAAAATATATTAATCTATGTGTACTATTTTTTTTGCACTTCTGTTTTTATTTCATTTTTGAAAAATCAAATACAATAATATAAAACAAAAACAAGTATCAAAAATTGTTATTTTGAACTTAACTTTTCTATTTACATGTATCTTGCGAAAGGGTGATTTGGGTTATCATCCCATCACATCACCTAATACCGGGCGAACCTCTCACAAGGTAGTCCTCGGGAAGTCCAAGATCAATATTATGAGTTCAAACTTTAAATCAAAATTATTCTTCAAAATATCAAAAATACTATATGGACTTCTTTGAAAATCAAGCATGATTTAATCTATTATTTAGAACTTCTATGATGTTGCAATTTATCTTTTCAAACTACTTTGAACATTGTTTTCATCATGCTTTGATGTATCTGTTATTATGTGCATCAATAATATTGTAAAAGTTGTGTAGAACTATGCCTAACATGCCTCTAAGTATGAGTAAATGTTTTATGTTTGATAATGATCTTTATTCACTCACTTATTTTGGCATTGTCTACATTTATGTTTAATCTAAGAATGCTTGTGTATGTTGCGTATTAGTATAATGAATTAAAATTGCACAAGTATCTTACCTACACTCCTTTATTTGTACTTTTAAAGGTTAAGAAAAGTGGTTATCTTTTTCATAAATTATATTGGTTTGCAAAACAAGTGTATTCAAAGAACTTTGTACAAAATAAAAATCATAAAATAAAGTGACAAAGATAAGTCCACCAAGCATTACTTGAACCTCCCGATAAGTCTTAATAAGCGTTGTGAGGTTGAGAACCTTGGAAAGAATAGTAAAGTATCTTGTGCAAATCAAATCTTTCTTTCAAAATAAAAACCACTTACTCTTAAGTACACCGGATCACTAATCTCAACATTAAAAATAAAATATGTGATCCCCCAAGCACTACTTTGCACCCTGATAAGTCTTAATGAGCATTGTGTGTGCAAAGCACCTTGGTAGTTGTACATTTTTGTTTGTGCATTGAAGTTTGTGGAAGTAAAGTTATTTGTGTTTTATTGTGCTCTTACTTTACATATTACTTATATTTTTGATTAAAACCTTTGTTTACTCTACTCAAAAATATACATATGTGCACATCATTATCTTCCATAACACTTCTTCTCATGAGTATTGGATCCTAATGCAAATTCTATACTACTCTATATTTATGAAATGCACTAGATAACCTAGCATGCTCTCTACAATGTTTAGTATGCTTTGAAATTGTGAATTAACATAACATTGTAGTTCTCTCTTTTTGATATCATTATTTCCTGTTTGGTTACCTTATTATTGAATTTAAAGATTTCACTTGAACAATGATTTACAAAACATCTTCTTGATGAACTTGAACTCATATATTCTTTTATGGATCATCATTGATTACAATAAGATGTTTCTTGTATTTCTATAAGTCTTCCGCATCATCACCATATATTTCTACCTTGCACTTTCATGCTTATATCAAAGTATTAAATACCAAAATTCCTTTTTCAACAAATGGTAGACTTACTTGGTAGAATTTATATTGGTTATTCTAAATATTGTAATGCTAAAACTCTGATTCATTAATGGATTTCTAAATAGCTACGTGAGTTGTTTGTTTATAAAAAAATTTTAAAAAATAAATCCAGAGGCTATGTCACTAGATTTAAAACGCTTAAATGTTTCCAATAATTATTATCCATGACTTCATTTCTCACCATAGCGGGGGCGTAGGGTTGTAGACATTAGATAACCTTTATCTCTAGTCATGTCTTGTCCTTAACCGGTGAGGGTTCCAGTGGGGCCTTGCGAGGCACTGGGGGGAAAGAGTGCTAGGTTGAGTTGTGTCTAGTGTTTGCATATGAGACTAACACCTGTCACTTAGTACGGGGCTAGGGTGTAGACATATTATCTGGGTAGTTTAGTTACTTGGACATCATTACATTTGTTTATGCTACAAACTCTGATTTATGAAAATGTTGTAATACACAAACTCTGATCTATTTAAATAAAAAGTATTCTAAAACTCCTTATCATTTCCTTCTCTACAACTCGATCATGCTTTTATCTTATTATCAATTTATAAGTGGTGTCTCCTTACCCGCTTTTGCTAATAACAAAAGGGGGAGAACTAACATGATAAATATTAATCTGCTATCAAAATATAATGCTTAATTAAGATGATAGCTTACATATTAGGAGAGCATTCACTTAGGGGGAGCATGTATTTAGGGGGAGCAATTCTAAATGCTAAAATCACAAATTATCCTAAGTCATCACTCACACACACACACACAAGTATGTTTCTTCATGCTTATATATTAATGCTCTGATTTATCATTAATAGATTTGTTATTATCAAAAGGGGGAGTTTGTTGGAACATGGTCTTCCGCATCTCCTAGGTTTGAGAATAAAAAATCCTATGTGTATTTGATCTTGTGTGTGTTTAAGTGTGCAGGATAACAAAGTCCACATGACTCAAGGATTACATAAGAAGGTTGCCCCCAAAGTTGAGCCATCAAATACAAAACACCTACTAGCACTGGCAGTAGTACTACCGCATGCGCTAGCTGTCGTTCGACGAACTGTTAGCGGCGCTCGACAAAATGCTCATAATGGCGTTCGACGAATATTCGCTCGACGAACTCTTTGCTACGTTCGACGAAATTTCGTTCGACAAAATGTTGGCTTAAGCGCAAATGCTGGGAGAACTTATAGAAGGAGATAGCGCCAGGCGATATCCGACAGCGCAGGAGATAACGAGGAGTACAGTAGGCAAGAGAGAATTGTTTCCTCCGATTGAAGATTCTGCCGCGCAGAATGTCCTAATATGGCATAGCGCCGACGGTAGTACTAGCGCAGGCGCTAGCGCTAAGTCTATAAAAAGGACATCTTGGCTCCATCTTCTTAATCCTCTAGAGATCCAGAATTCCAGAGCTTTGTGCCACATCATAGAGAGGAAGTTTCAGAGAGATACTCCCAGAAATCTGTAAAGGCTAAAGGAGATCCGTGGAGAAGATTTCAACACGCATCATCATCGTGACGAAAGACCGCATCGACTACAATCATAATCTGCGGGTCTTCGTCTACTTCTCCAAGAGATCCACATAAAGGGAGTTTTTATATTATTGTCTTTTTATTACACATCCTTTCTTGTAATCGTTTGGTAAACTCGCCTCGTGTTGGCGACTAGGTCTGGGTAGGACTTAGGGCAGAAATTCGCCTCGTGTTGGCGACTAGGTCTCGGGAGTAGGTCTAGGGGGTGCTCGAGGCCATATCCGGGGAAGGGTTTGCTAGAGCGGCTTGAGGCCGTATCCGGGGAAGGATCGACTAAAGCCAACCGGTTCGTGGGGATACGAGTCGGTATAAAAAACAAAAAGAGTCTTTCATATTTCGCTTTGATTTCTAGCGTCAATGAAATCAAAATTTTGTAATCATTTTTATTAATAGTAATCATGTCTCTCCTTTTGTAATAAAAATGATTTGTTCTTCATTTCTCTAATTTTTTTATTATCATCTCTTTTATTATAAAATAATTTAGATCTTCATTCAAAATCACTATTTTGATCTCTTTTTATTTCAAGAATTACAAAATATAATATAAGTTTTTGAAAACCCTTATTCACCCCCCTCTAAGGGCGCCTACCAATCCAACACTTCCGTCCAAGAACGCAGATCAGCAGACAGATCGCGTACAAGTCGCGTGAAAATGAGACCGCGCACAAGCCGCGCGGGCACAAGAACACTCCTTCCTTAGATCACTAGGAGCAAACCAAGAACCATCTGGCCGACTTCAGACAAGTTGCCAGATCGACCAGCACAAGCTGCCTGGTCAGGCGGTTACATAAGAACAGACCATCCGGTCTTCTACAAAGAAGATAGATAGACCAAGTAGAATAACCCGGAGAGAGACCGCAACAACCAGGAACAAACCGGCTAACCAGCAGACCGCCAGAACAGACCGGCAGAGCCAGACCGACAGAATACCAACACAAGCCGCGTGGTCTCTGCGGTCTCCAAAATTCAGACTGCCGGCCACCTTCCACTCCACTTCAACAATTTCAAAACTCCCCCTTGAAGTGGGAAGTGGAAACTAGCCCGAGTAAACTCCGCAACTGAGTAAACGGTCCCTTTACCAGCGGCTTTGTGAAGATGTCTGCAACATTGTCCACACTCTGAACATGCTCGACCATAAGAGATCCTCCCAACACCTTTTCACGAATGAAATGGTGTTCAATCTCAATATGCTTGGTCCTCTTGTGATAGACTGGATTATTAACCAGCTTGAGAGCACTCTCATTGTCCCCGTGTAGCATAGTGGGACCTCAAACCTCCTCATGAACTTCCTCTACCAACCTCCCGAGCCAAACGGCTTCCTGAGCTGCTAAGGCCGAAGCCTTGTATTCCGCTTCTGTGGTAGATACAGACACCGAGTCCAGCTTTTTGCTGCACCAAGAAATAGCTGTGGGGCCCGTCATAAAGACAAAACCAGACATTGATCTTCGATCATCCACGTCTCCCCCGTAATCAGCATCCATGTATCCAAGCAACTCCAAGCTTGACCCTCTCCTATATAGGAGACCCAAATCAGAGGTCGACTTCACATACTTCAAAATTCCTTTCGCCGCTAGAAGATGAGGCCTCCGTGGATCCGCCATGTACCAACTCACTTTGCCAACTGCATAAGTATTATCTGGCCTCGTGATGGTCAAGTAAATCAAGATCCCAACCAGAGCTCGGAACACCAACGGATCAGATAGAACTCATCCCTCATCCTTCCGAAGTTTATGATGCTGTTCCGGAGGTATAGAGCTGCTCTTCCCTTCCTCCATGCCGAATCGTTGAACGATCCGCTCCGCATATCCATCCTGAGAAACGAGCACTCCGCTCTCCCGCTGTGGACCTCGAGTCCAAGGAAATGGTGAAGCTCACCCAGATCCTTCATCTCAAACCTGATAGCAAGCTTAGCTCCCAGCCTCGCTACTGCCTCCTTCGAGTTCCCGGTTGCAATCATGTCATCCAAATACAGCAGAACAATAACCCGAAGCGCCCCCTCCTTCTTGACGAACAAGCTAGAATCAGAGTCTGAAGCAAAGAACCCGCAGAATAGAAGATACTCTGCGATCTTTCCATACCACGCCCGATGCGCTTGCTTCAAACCATACATGGCTTTCTTCAGTTTGCAGACGTAGTCCGGACACTCCTCCGAGATGAAACCCGGCGGCTGGATCATGAAGATATCCTTGTCAATCTCTCCGTATAAGAAAGCATTCTTCACATCGAGCTGCCAAATCTCCCATCCACTTGAAGCCGCCAAAGCAATAACAAATCGGACCGAAGTCATCTTTGCCACTCGACTAAACGTCTCATCATAATCTTCACCATACTGCTGTAAGAACCCGCGAGCCACAAGGCGAGCCTTGTATCACTCGATCATGTCGTCAACTTTCTTCTTGAGCTTATAAACCCATTTGCATATCATAGGGGTAATGCCCTTGGGCCTGGGCACTAGAGACCAAGTCTCATTCTTCTTGAGAGCATCCATCTCCTCTTGCATAGCAATGTCCCACTGCTTCACGCCTTTGGCTTTCTCAAAGCTCGATGGCTCCCTCTCATCCAAGGGACCAGCAAAGAAACATGAGACAAAGCTCACCATGTTTCCTCCTGTGTATCAATCCGGTGGCTTAATAGTCCTCTTCAACCTCCTAAGAGGTTCCACCTGACTAGCCACCTCCTCAGCTGCTTCTTCTGTGCTATCTCCTCTTCCAGATGAACTTGGAGCATCGCTCCCCCTGCTTCCTGAACCTGAAGCCTCCATCTCTGAGCGAGACACAACAGGAGAAACAGGCAACTCCACTTGAAGATTTTCCGCAGCATTCCCTTCTTCATCAACCCTGCTCTCCGGTAGTTCAACTCCTGAACTCCCCTTGTAGGAAGTTACCTCATTGAACACCACATCCCGAGATACAAAAGATCTTCGAGTTTCAGGATCCATGCATCTCCATCCCTTCTTCCGCTCATCATATCCAACAAAGACTAGCTTCCTTGCTTTCACATCTAGCTTTGTCCGAAGAGCATCAGGAATATGCACATAACAGGTTGACCCGAACACCCGAAGGTGTGCAACACTTGGTTTCTCCTTGAACATCAGTTTGTGAGGGGTCTTCATGTTGATAGGACTTAGAGGCATCCTTTTGGTGACGTAAGCCGCACAAGACATTCCCTCCGCCTAGAAGGACTTTGGGATACTCTTGGCATGAAGCCATCATTTGCAAGTTTCCGTCAGATGACGGATCTTCCGTTCTGCAACGACATTTTTCTATGGAGTATGGGCACAAGTGAGCTCTCTCCGAACGCCGTGTTTCCTGCAAAAACTTGAGAACTCACCAGAGGTGAACTCCCCACCATTGTCAGTTTTCAATTTTTTCACCCGCAGGCCTAACCGACCTTCAACCAGCTCCTTGAACTCCACGAACCTCGCAAAAGCTTCCGACTTCTCTTTCAAAAAATACACCCAGACATATCTGGTGTAATCGTCAATCAACACCAACATATATCTGTTGCCTCCAAGGCTTGGGGTGGCAGTCGGTCCCATCAAATCACCATGAATGCACTGCAACGGCGCTTTGCATCTTGTTTGCGATTTATCAAATGGAAGTCGATGAGACTTACAATACTGACATCCCGCACAAACATGATCGTCTCCATAGGAGGACAAGCTAGGCAAGCCCTTGACATGGCCCCTTACCACCATAGCCTTCAATTTTTCCATGCCTACATGCCCCAACCTTTCATGCCAAATAGCCGTGCTATCATTGGTCTTCATCTTATCAACATAGGTACTTGTCGACAAAATGAACAAGTCCTTCACCCACTTTCCAACATGGATAACGTCTCCCTTTATCTCCGGTTGAGTTTTAAGAAACTTCACTTATGTTGGGCCAAACAGAACATGATAGCCAGCATCGATCGCATTGGTCACAGAGAAGAGATTCTTCTTCATACCAGGAACGTGATAAACACTCCTCAATGTGAGTGGACCCTTATCACTACTCAGGGAAACAACACCTTCTTGTTCTACTGTATGAATAGAATTATCAGCCGTAATGATAGCATCGTTACCTGAGTAATACGCCAAAGAAGAGAATTTTGATTCATCCCTGGTGAGGTGATGCCCACACCCTGAATCCACGATTCAATCCTCTTCGAAGTTGATGGCAGCCAAGGCCTTAACGGGCATCGCCGTCATATTAGCCGCAAAGGCTCCGCCCCATCCAGCTTCATCAGACTTTGGCTTCTCCTTCTCCGCTACATGTCCTGGCTGAAGATTAACCCGACAATCCTTCTTGAAGTGGCCGGTCTTATTACACCTGAAGCACCTTGGTCCCTCTCCCTTCTTCTTCCCATCAGACTTAGAAGTATAACCCCTATCCTGCTGACCTGAAGTAGAGGGTCCATCATGACCTGGCTTCTTCTTCTCCCACTTCTTCTTCTTCTTCCCAGAGAACAACACATCACTCTCTCCCCAGAGATAGACGTCCCTGCCATCTGTCTTGCTAAACTTTCCTGCGAAGCAAGTAAGTTTTCCAGCTCCAACAGAGATGGTTGATTTGCCCAACCCTGAACTGAAGTCACAAAGGCAAGATACTCCTTCTGTAGCCCGTGGATGATATGCCTCTTCAGTTTTGCCTCCGAGATAGGCTCATCAAGGTCCATTGCAGAAATCTTTGCTGTGAGGTTCTTCATCTTGAGAAAGAAGGTAGAAATAGAAAGATCACCTTGAGAGGCTTTCGCCAACTCATTTTCAAGAAACTGTAGCCGAGCTACATTCTTCTTATTAAACAACCCGTCCAAAGACGTCCAAATCTCAGCAGTAGATTTACATCCAATGATGTGATCAAACCGCTCTGGTGAGATAGCCCTCTTGAGTGTGAACTCTGCCTTAGCATTAGTCCTCCTCCAAAGTCTCACCTCTGCCATATTATCTCCTGCTAGAAACACCTCTTGTGTGTCTTCTCCTCCAACTATCTCCCATAGATCCTCGCCAAGTAAGTAGCTCTCCATACACAACCTCCATTTCTTATAGTTAGTCGATGTGAGGAGTTCAATACCAAGCCCTCTTGCGTATCCACCTTCCATGCCAATCTATGTGGTCTCTTCTTCACAAAGACGATGGTAACTCAAGTTGATCACTGCTTATCCACTCCAACAACCTGCCTCTGTTACCATGCAAAAAGTTTTGATTTGAATCGTTTAGGAGTAAGCAGGAGTTGCATCAACTGAGTTATATCCAAACAACTACAATGCCACACAGCAACACAAAAGACTTTATTGAATCACAAACTATATTTACAGTGCGAGGTATACATGGCGAGACATGATTCATAAGAATCACGAAGGAGAGAAGAACAAAACACCAAAAAAAGGCAAAACTGGCGGCTTGACAAGCAGAGACCGCACAGACCGCACAACTCCAGAGATCGCCCGACTTGACCTGAGACCGCGCGAACAGAAAATAGACAGACCGCCTGCACTACAAGACCTACACCTCAGACCGCACGAACTGGAGCTTATTGAATTGAACGAAGAACAGAAGCTGTCGCCAGACCGCAACTCAGATCGCCTAACCGCTGAAGGTCGCCTGATCGCTGAGCTCGATGCGAACAGCACAAGAACACCATAAACTAGTTCGCAGACAGACCGCTGCCGAACTGTTTATTCAAGCCACTGGGAATCACCAAGGAAGGAGACCGCAACCTGCTGACCGCAAGCCTGCAAACACAACAAACAGTCAACTCGCTTCCGAGACCGCCCGACCTCAAAGTTGAGACCGCACGAATTAATCCAGGCTCTAGTTCTTACAGTTCTCATTATGAATGACGGGCCATGCACCCCTATTTATAGGCGGGTAGACGGATATCGTCACCGCACAGGAGAGATACAATCACCACCCATCAGATTGCCAGCGGTCTCACAAGGTAGACCGCGCGATCAGACCACTTGGACAACCTTCCGCCCAAGACCGCAGATCAGCAGATAGATCGCGCACAAGTCACGTGAACACGAGACCGCGCACAAGCTGCGCGGGCACAAGAACACTCCTTCCTTAGATCACCAGGAGCAAACCAAGAACCATCTGGCCGACTTCAGACAAGTCGCCAGATCGACCAGCACAAGCTGCCCGGTCAGGCGGTTACATAAGAACAGACCGCCCGGTCTTCTACAAAGAAGATAGACAGACCAAGTAGAATAACCCAGAGAGAGACCGCAACAACCAGGAACAAACCGGCTAACCAGCAGACTGCCAGAATAGACCGGCAGAGTCAGACCGGCAGAATACCAACACAAGCCGCGCGGTCTCTGCGGTCTCCAAAATTCAGACCGCCGGCCACCTTCCACTCTACTTCAATAATTTCAACCAGCTTAGCCTGGCGACAGCGGCTACGGCAGCTTGCATTGGCGGCTCGGCCAAGCTCAAGTCTAGCAATGGCAAAGGGAAGAGGACAGTGGTTGACCTCGACTCCCCACCCTCTTCTAATCGCCGAAAGAAGCTGAAGAAGTCGCTAGTGTCCATGAAGACCCTGACGAGTCACCAGGATCCTGTGGTCCATGCCGACGCTGTGACAAGTGGGGTGGACATGTCAGACTTGCACCCACACTTCGACCTCGGGGAGAAGCCCTTGGACAGCGCGGGCGTCTCTCTGCTTTCTTGGGAGGTGGCGGGGGAGAAGGTCTCCCTTTCTACTCACCTCCCCTCCTGGGTCGAGCGGGGCAAGGCTGGCGACCATGCTTTTTCCCTCGCCTATAGGCTGACGGGAGGGAGGAGGCCACCACCTTTGAGAAGTCCTCCATGCGGGAGCTTGCCTATGAGATCTCGTGAGCCCAGATGCGTGCCACTGAGCTCTAGCATATGGCATCTTGCCGCGATATCTCCTTCTTGAAGAGGTTCTATAAAGCTGAGGCCGCTCGAGAGCTCGCAGAGGAGAAGGATGGGGACCTCGAGATGCGACTTGAGGTCGCCGAGAAGCTTCTAGGATAGGCTCCGACGGTGGAGGTAGATCTCACCATCCTAATTACCTTCCCCCCTCTTTTTTATTCCCTTGTCTTCATTTTTCTTAACACAGGCTATTGAGGCCGCGATCCAAATGGCGATCCAGAATAGTGAGCTGGATGCCGAAGTGAAGGCCCTCAAGGAGCAGCACGCACAAGCCACCGTGGAATTGTCGCCGACGGAGCGAGAAGGGGTGCAACTTGTCACCCTGACTGAGATGGAGGCGACGCGGAGGCTCATGGTGATCAAACCCACCGAAGCCACACTCGTCATGTTGTGAGACGTCAACGCATTCGGGGCAGGTTGGGAGAACATCACCGCAGAAGAGTTGATTCCGACACTCTTCCTTCCCGACCCCCCGACGGGCTCATCCTCCGACTCGCATGCCTACTCACCGGGTAATGAAGGTGACGACGAGTGAAGATCAAACACCGATAGTCTTTTCTCTTTCTGTTTTCTTTTCTATGTAAGGGGGAGAGTCCCTAATCATTTTTGTTGTGTATGTAAGGGGTGATACCCCAAACTTGTGTGATATATGAATGGAATTTTTCCAAGTGTTGTTTTTCCCCGTTTTCTCTTCTTTTTTTTGCTCAAATGCATGGACATTCGCCTTAGTTTCCGGGACTCTGCGAGTGCCTCCTCTTAGGGACCCATACTAACTCTCTTATGGATCTGGAAAGAGATAGGGACTTAGGGATTTAGAGATTTAGGGACTTATAACTTAGTGATTCGTGAGACCTAGGGACTTGCTAGACCTAGGGCTCTGTGGTCCCTGTCTGCTTGCCTCTCTTTGATGCGTGCTAAGGGCAGCTCTCCATCTGAGATTTAGCAATGGCATTAGGCCCACATCCTGGTTGCGATCCATGCCAGCCGCGTGCTCACTATTATCTATTGCGAGAGAGAGCAGGATGGAATAATGGCCAGGGAGAGACCCACTCGTCTCACACCCTTGTACTGTTTAGGTTAGATCTTCTTATGTGATTTTCCTGCCCTACCGACCTTCTAGAGCCTGGTCAGCGGGGTCATTTCTATGGACCTTTCAGTGTAACCTTACAACCTACTGCCTGTGTGGTCAACCTGCCCAGTCGACTTGTGAGAGCTCGGTCGGTGGAACCTACTAAGGGGTCTTTCATCATCATTTCCTCCTGCCTCCTGATCAGTCAACATGCCACACCGGATTATGAGAGCCCAGTCGGCGGAACCCACTCCAGATAGATATAAAGTTACTTGAATGATGGGATAAAGTTCTCACAAAGTCTCCCAAAAGGAAGAAGGCAATAAATAGTGTGGAGAGTAAAGAAGGAATCTCTTCCACAGAGAGTGAGCCTATACACAATCCAAATCTATCAAGCTCCGAGGAGGAGGTGGAGTAGAGGCATGTCTCACTCCAAACTTCAGCACAGAGCACTGAATCCAGAGACACTGAAGGAACTGATCAAGGTTGTGCTTCAAGTGAGGGGCAGCATGACACTGAGCTCCCTTATCATGTGGAAGAAGTGATCAACAAGATCACTAAGGCTGAGGATGTTGTCCATCCTGGATTAGCAGTCCAAGAGGTTGAAGCTGAAAAAGAACTAAGCCAAAAAAGTTTGCTGTCAACACAAGAAGAGATCTGTTAGTTATTGAAGCCTTCACTATTCCCGAGGATAAAGTGAGACAATCTTCTTTCAGAAGATCTCATTCTCCCCTGTTTGATGAGGTATAAGGAATGGAAGACTATCTATCTGAAGTAATGAAGAAGAAAGCTGAGGGAAAACCTGAAAAGCCCAGCTCCTACACAGGACAAATGCTAGAAGATTCCTCACTGCTGCTCTAGATAAGGATGCTCTTGGATGAGTAAAGAACAAGCTTGAAAGCTATGTTGACACTGCTGTCAATGACTTAAGAAGAGACATGTCCAGTGAGACTGTTGGTCTAAGAATCGAGATGAAATATCTGCAAGAAAACACCATCAATTTCTTTGAGAAAGCTACTCCAGCAGTAGATCACACTGCCAAACAGCTAGAACTCACTCACAAGGTTCTAGATGATATCATTGAAAATCAGTGTGCAACATCTGACTGTTGAATTTTTTGAAGTGGAGTGGAAGTGACCGGGCGGTCTGGTTTTGGGTGACCGCAGAGACCGCGCGGTCTATGTTGGCGATCTGCCGGTCTGGTTCTGGCGGTCAGCTGATTGACCGGTTTGTTCCGAGTTGTTCCGGTCTCGTCCCTGGTTGTTCTGCTTGGATTGTTTATCTCCTTTGCAGAAGACCGGGCGGTCTGTTTTCTTGTAACCGCTGTGATCGGGCGATTTGTGCTTGGCGATCTGGCGACTTGTCTGAAGTCATCCAGATGGATCTTGGTTTGCTCCCGGTATTATAAGGAAGGAGCGTTACTGTGCCCGTGCGGTTTGTGCACGGTCTCGTGCTCGCGCGGCTTGTGCGCGATCTATCTGCTGATCTGCAGTCTTGGACGGAAGGTTGTCCAAGTTGTGTGATCGCGCGGTCTGCTCTTGTGAGATCGCCGGCGATCTGTCGGGTGGTGATTGTATCCCTTCTGCGGTGACAACATCTGTCTACCCACCTATAAATAGGAGTGCATGGCCCGTCATTCATAACAAGAACTGTAAGAACTAGAGCCTGGGTTAATTCGTGCGGTCAACTTTGAGGTCGGGCGGTCTCGGAAGCGAGTTAACTGTTTGTTGTGTTCGCAGGTTTGCGGTCAGCAGGTTGCGGTCTCCTTCCTTGGTGATTCCCAGCGGCTTGAATAAACAGTTCGACAGCAGTCTGTCTGCGAACTGGTTTATGTTTGTTCTTGTACTGTTTGCAGCGAGCTCAGCGATCAGGCGACCTTCAGCGGTTAGGCTATCTGAGTTGCGGTTTGGCGACAGCTTCAGTTCTTCGTTCAATAAAGCTCCAGTTCGTGCGGTCTGAGGTGGTGGTCTTGCAGTGCTGACGGTCTGTCCGATTTCTGTTCGCGCGGTCTGAGGTCAAGTCGGGCGATCTCTGGAGTTCGAGCGGTCTGAGTGGTCTCTGCTTTGTCAAGCCGCCGTTTTTGCTTTTTGGTGTTTCGTTCTTCTCTCCTTTGTGATTCTTATGAATCATGTCTCGCCATGTATACCTCGCACTGTAAATGAAGTTTGTGATTCAATAAAGTTTCTTGTGTTGTTGCGTGGCATTGTGGCTGTTTGGCTATAACTCAGTTGATGCAACTCCTGCTTACTCCTAAACGATTCAAATTCAAGAATTTTAACATGGTATCAGAGCTAGGTTGTTGGAGTGGATAAGCAGTGATCAACTTGAGTTTCCATCATCTTTGTGAAGAAGAGACCACACAGATTGCCATGGAAGGTGGATACGCAAGAGGGCTTGGTATTGAACTCCTTACATCGACTAACTATAAGAAATGGAGGTCATGTATGGAGAGTTACTTACTTGGCGAGGATCTTTGGGAGATAGTTGGAGGAGAAGACACACAAGAGGTGTTTCTAGCAGGAGATAATATGGCAGATGTGAGACTTTGGAGGAGGACTAATGCTAAAGCAAAGTTCACACTCAAGAGGGCTATCTCACCAGAGCTGTTTGATCACATCATTGGATGTAAATCTGCTGCTGAGATTTGGACCTCTTTGGATGGGTTGTTTAATAAGAAGAATGTAGCTCGGCTACAGTTTCTTGAAAATGAGTTGGCGAAAGCCTCTCAAGGTGATCTTTCTATTTCTACCTTCTTTCTCAAGATGAAGAACCTCACAACAGAGATTTCTGCATTGAACCCTGATGAGCCCATCTTGGAGGCAAAACTGAAGAGGCATATCATCCGCCGGTTGCGGAAGGAGTATCTTCCCATTGTGACGTCAGTTCAGGGTTGGGCAAATCAACCATCTCTATTGGAGCTGGAGAACTTACTTGCTTCGCAAGAAAGTTTGGCAAGACAGATGGCAGAGACTTCTATCTATGTGAGAGATAGTGATGTGTTGTTCTCTGGGAAGAAGAAGAAGAAGTGGGAGACGAAGAAGCCGGGTTATGATGGACCCTCTACTTCAGGTCAGCAGGATAGGGGTTATGCTCCTAAGTCCGATGGGAAGAAGAAGGGAGATGGACCAAGGTGCTTTAGGTGCAATAAGACCGGCCACTTCAAGAAGGATTGTCGTGTTAATCTTCAGCCGGGACATGCAGCGGAGAAGGAGAAGCCAAAGTCTGATGAAGCTGGATGGGGAGGAGCCTTTGCGGCTAATATGATGGCTATGCCCGTTAAGGCATTGGCTGCCATCAACTTCGAAGAGGATTGGATCGTTGATTCAGGGTGTGGACATCATCTCACCGGGGATGAATCAAAGTTCTCTTCTTTGGCGCCTTACTCAGGTAACGATGCTATCATAACGGCTGATAATTCTGTTCATTCAGTAGAACAAGAAGGAGTTGTCTCTTTAAGCAGTGATAAGGGTCCACTCACCTTGACGAGTGTTTATAACGTGCCTGGTATGAAGAAGAATCTCTTCTCTGTGACCAATGCGGTCGATGCCGGTTATCACGTTCTGTTTGGCCCAACAGAAGTGAAATTTCTTAAAACTCAACCGAACATAAAGGGAGATGTTATCCATGTTGGAAAGAGGGTGAAGGACTTGTTCGTGTTGTCGACTAGTACATATGTTGATAAAATGAAGACCAATGATAGCACGACTATCTGGCATGAAAGGTTGGGGCATATAGGCATGGACAAATTGAAGGCTATGGCGGTAAGGGGCCTTGTCAAGGGCTTGCCTAGCTTGTCTTCCTATGGATACAGTCATGTTTGTGCGGGATGTCAGTTTGGTAAGTCTCATCGACTTCCATTTGATAAATCACAAACAAGATGCAAAGCGCCATTGGAGTGCATTCACAGTGATTTGATGGGACCGACTGCAACCCCAAGCCTTGGAGGCAACAGATATATGTTGGTGTTGATTGACGATTACACCAGATATGTCTGGGTGTATTTTTTGAAAGAGAAGTCAGAAGCTTTTGCGAGGTTCGTGGAATTCAAGGAGCTGGTTGAAGGTCGGTTAGTCCCGCGGGTGAAAAAATTGAGAAATGACAATGGTGGGGAGTTCACCTCTGGTGAGTTCTCAAGTTTTTGCAGGAAACACGACGTTCGGAGAGAGCTCACTTGTGCCCATACTCCACAGCAAAATGGCATTGCAGAATGGAAGATCCGTCATCTGACCGAAACTTGCAAATGCTGGCTTCATGCCAAGAGTATCCCAAAGTCCTTCTGGGCGGAGGGAATGTCTTGTGCGGCATACATCATCAACATGATGCCTCTAAGTCCTATCAACATGAAGACCCCTCACGAACTGATGTTCAAGGAGAAACCAAGTGTTGTACACCTTCGGGTGTTCGGGTCAACCTGTTATGTGCATATTCCTGATGCTCTTCGAACAAAGCTAGATGCGAAAGCAAGGAAGCTAGTCTTTGTTGGATATGATGAGTGGAAGAAGGGATGGAGATGCATGGATCCTGAGACTCGAAGATCTTTTGTATCTCGGGATGTGGTGTTCGATGAGGCGACTTCCTACAAGAGGAGTGCAGGAGTTGAACTACCAGAGAACAGGGTTGATGAAGAAGGGAAGGCTGCAGAAAATCTTTGAGTGGAGTTGCCTGTTTCACCAGGAGCTCCTGTTATCTCGATCTCTGAGATGGAGGCTTCAGGTTCTGGAAGCAGGGGGAGCGATGCTCTAAGTTCATCTGGAAGAGGAGCTAGCACAAAAGAAGCAGCTGAGGAGGTGGCTAGTCAGGTGCAACCTCTTAGGAGGTCAAGAGGACAATTAAGCCACCAGATCGATACACAGGAGGAAACAGGGGGAGCTTCATCTCTTGTTTCTTCGCTGGTCCCTTGGATGAGAGGGATCCGTCAAGCTTTGAGAAGGCCAAAGACGTGAAGCAGTGGGACATTGCTATGCAAGAGGAGATGGATTCTCTCAAGAAGAATGAGACTTGGTCTCTAGTGCCCAGTCCCAAGGGCATTACCCCTGTGACATGCAAGTGGGTCTATAATCTCAAGAAGAAAGTTGATGGTACAATCGACCGATACAAGGCTCGCATTGTAGCTCGCGGGTTCTCACAGCAGTATGGTGAAGATTATGATGAGACGTTTAGTCCATTGGAAAAAATGACTTCGGTCCGATTTGTTATTGCTTTGGCGGCTTCAAGTGGATGGGAGATTTGGCAGCTCGATGTTAAGAATGCTTTCTTATACGACGAGATCGATAAGGATATCTTCATGATTCAACCGCCGGGCTTCATCTCGGAGGAGTGTCCGGACTACGTCTGCAAACTGAAGAAAGCCCTGTATGGGTTGAAGCAAATGCCTCGGGCGTGGTATGGAAAGATCGCGGAGTATGTTCTATTCTGCAGGTTCTTTGCTTCAGACTCTGATTCTAGCTTGTTCATCAAGAAGGAGGGGGCACTTCGGGTCATTGTCTTGCTGTATGTGGATGACATGATTGTCACCGGGAACTCGAAGGAGGCAGTATAAAGGCTGAGAGCCGAGCTTGCTATCATATTTGAGATGAAGGATCTGGGTGAGCTTCACCATTTCCTTGGACTCGAGGTTTAGAGGCGGGAGAGCGGAGTGCTCATTTCTCAGGCTGGATATGCAGAGCAGATCGTTCAACGATCTGGCATGGAGGAAGGGAAGAGCAGCTCTATACCTCTAGAACAACATCATAAACTTCGGAAGGATGAGGGGAGAGTTCTATCTGATCCGTTGGTGTTCCGAGCTCTGGTTGGGAGCTTGATCTACTTGACCATCACGAGGCCTGATATTGCCTATGTAGTCGGCAAAGTGAGTCGGTACAATGCGGAGCCACGAAAGCCTCATCTTCTAGCGGCAAAAGGAATTCTGAAATATGTGAAGTCGACCTCTGATTTGGGTCTCCTATATAGGAGAGGGTCAAGCTTGAAGTTGCTTGGATATATGGATGCTGATTACGGGGGAGACGTGGATGATCAGAGATCAACGTCTGGTTTTGTCTTTATGACGGCCCCACAACTATTTCTTGGTGCAGCAAAAAGCGGGACTCAGTGTCTGTATCTACCACAGAAGCGGAATACAAGGCTTCGGCCTTGGCAGCTCAAGAAGCCGTTTGGCTCAGGAGATTGGTAGGTGACATTCATGAGGAGGTTCGAGGTCCCACTATGCTATGCGGGGACAATGAGAGTGCTCTCAAGCTGGTTAATAATCCAGTCTGTCACGCGAGGACCAAGCATATTGATATTGAACACCATTTCATTCGGGAAAAGGTGTTGGGAGGATCTCTTATGGTCGAGCATGTTCAGAGTGCGGACAATGTTGAAGACATATTCACAAAGCCGCTGGCAAAAGGACCGTTTACTCGGTTACGGAGTTTACTCGGGCTAGTTTCCACTTCCCACTTCAAGGGGGAGTGTTGAATTTTTTGAAGTGGAGTGGAAGTGACCGGGCGGTCTGGTTTTGGGTGACCGCAGAGACCGCGCGGTCTGTGTTGGCGATCTGCCAATCTGGCTCTGTGGTCTGGTTCTGGCGGTTTGCTGATTGACCGGTTTGTTCCTAGTTGTTCCGGTCTCGTCCCGGGTTGTTCTGCTTGGATTGTTTATCTCCTTTGCAGAAGACCGGGCGGTCTATTTTCTTGTAACCGTTGTGATCGGGCGGTTTGTGCTTGGCGATATGGCGACTTGTCTGAAGTCGGCCAGATGGTTCTTGGTTTGCTCCTGGTATTCTAAGGAAGGAGCATTCTTGTGCCCACGTGGTTTGTGCGCGGTCTCGTGCTCGCACGACTTGTGCGTGATCTGTCTGCTGATCTGCGGTCTTGGACGGAAGGTTGTCCAAGTTGTGTGATCGCGCTGTCTGCTCTTGTGAGATCGCCGGCGATCTGTCGGGTGGTGATTGTATCCCTACTGTGCGGTGACGACATCTGTCTACCCGCCTATAAATAGGGGTGCATGTCCCGTCATTCATAACGAGAACTGTAAGAACTAGAGCCTGGGTTAATTCGTGCGGTCTCAACTTTGAGGTCAAGCAGTCTCGGAAGCGAGATGACTGTTTGTTGTGTTCGCAGGTTTGCGGTCAGCAGGTTGCGGTCTCCTTCCTTGGTGATTCCCAGCGGATTGAATAAACAGTTCGGCAGCGGTCTGTCTGCGAACTGGTTTATGTTTGTTCTTGTGTTGTTCGCAGCGAGCTCATCGATCAGGCGACCTTCAGCGGTTAGGCGATCTGAGTTGCGGTTTGGCGACAACTTCAGTTCTTCGTTCAATAAAGCTCCAGTTCGTGCGGTCTGAGGTGGCGGTCTTGCAGTGCTGGCGGTCTGTCCGGTTTCTGTTCGCACGGTCTCAGGTCAAGCCGGGCAATCTCTGGAGTTCGAGCGGTCTGAGCGGTCTCTGCTTTGTCAAGCCGCCGTTTTTGCTTTTTGGTGTTTTGTTCTTCTCTCCTCCGTGATTCTTATGAATCATGTCTCGCCATGTATACCTCGCACTGTAAATGAAGTTTGTGATTCAATAAAGTTTCTTGTATTGTTGTATGGCATTGTGGTTGTTTGGCTCTAAGTTAGTTGATGCAACTCCTGCTTACTCCTAACTGATTCAAATTCAAAAATATTAACACTGACAATCTAGAAAAAGCCTTCACAGCTACTGCCAGACAGATGACTACCGTGCATAAAAAAATCATCCAAGAAAGACTGGATCTCTGCAATCAGGAGCTGGATAATCATCTGCTTGAAACTAAGAATCATCTAGAAGAAAGAATCCACATGCTAAAGGATAAAATTCATAATCTTCAGGGAAATCTGCAAAGGGACATTTCGAAAGAAGTCATAAAGGGGGAGAAATCTATGATAAAGGCTAGTTGAGAGCATGCCATATGGACCTTTAATACAATCAGGGAAGCAGTGAATCTCCCTCCTATCTTCTATGATGAGCCTGTTGTTATATATGCTGATGCACCTTCTGCTACTGTTGACAAAGGAAAGGAAAGGAGATTGTTGATGAAGATGAGATAGAGTTAAGAAAGAAGAGATATAGAGAATCAATGGAGAAGAAAGAAGATTATGAGCAATGAAGCCCTAAATCAAGGGAAATAATCTAAAGTGCATGGGAGCATATCAAAACAAATTAGATTGAAAGGAGCAAATTGTATAGCACCCAAGAATGGATAAAGCATGAAAATCAAGAAGAGCTAAGAAGAAGCCACATAAGAGATAAGATGGCAGGAATAATCCCAACAGATGCACAAGAGCCACTCAGATATCATCCTAAGCCCAATGGATATTGATAGTTTATTAGGATGTAGTCTTGATCACCTAGAGGGGGGGGGGGGGGGGGGGGGGGGTGGGTGAATAGGTCTCTTTTATTTCTAAGCTTATGCCTAGCTGTTTTCAGAGTTTATGTCAGTTATGAATCAAGCACACAGAAAACACACAAGCATATATAGAGGTTCCTCAAGACAAGGTGTCTTGAGTAGTCCTCTTTCCCCCTTCACCTTTCTAATAATGAGTTAGACAAGGCCAACTCCTCCAATCTCAGCTCGAAGAGCTTACAACTCTGATCCCTCATGATCTCTCAGGTTTTCTCCAAATCCTACCTCAGGCTCAACAACCTTACCTCAGGCACAATAACCCTACCAACTCAGACCTATCAAGAAGTCCTACCTCCTCAGATCTCCACTGAGATTCTACACTCAAGCTGAACTCTCAGCTCTACACTCAGGCCCAACAGCCCTACACCCTCAGGCAAAATGCCCTACAAGCTCAGAACAAATATTTTCCTACAGGAGTTATAAGTGATGCTTACAACAGAAGATAAAACAGATAAATCTTTCAAGCCTTTGGTCTTCTGTTGCTGATTTACTACAGTTACAATCTTGAAACAGGGAAGAGTATAATAGCCTCAATCCTGCTCTTTTCTGATCCGTCTCTTCAGTAGATGAATAAGGATCAACTTGCACTTCTTGATTTACTCAGGAAGAATAAACTTTCTATCCTTGCAACTTCAGGAAGTAGGAAGAGAAATCTTTTGGACAGCCGTCGATGGAACAGTAGGTGTAAGTTCTTTTTCCAAAAGCTTGGCATTTACAAAGCCCTAAGTTGTTCTTTTATACTCCTTCAGTCTTCAAAGGCTATTAGATGACCTCTGACACAGTATGGAGGTGATTGGAACACCTTATCTTGCTTTACTGCAACTGGCACTAAAAGCAAAACCCGCCAGCACATTTGAATCTGTCTCAACGGTTGGTCTGAGACAGCTCTCAGTCTCAGCGACTACTTCTATCTCCGTCTCAGTGGATCCGCTGAGACAGACAGTTGTCTCAGCAGTTTTCCTCAATCTGCAGTTCAGCAGACCCATACTCCTTCTCAGCGGGTCCTGGCCTTATCTCAGCGGTTCAGCTGAGACTGAGAACTCATCTCAGCAGTTTTGGCAGTAAACCACTGAACTTATTCCACATCTTGGAATAACCTAACCCTGCATAGTCAAGATGTAAAATAGGGTTTATCAAATACAAATTGTACTTAGCATTGAGTGTGATGCTTCTTCAAATCAAGGGAACATTGAGGGTAATATTCCCAACAATCTCCCCCTATTTGAAGAAGACAGAACACCCCCAATGCTAAGGTACATAATAATAGAAACTTATCATGCAATGAATTATGTAGCATTTATGAATTCATATCATATAATAGTTGACATAATTTAGGTATAACACATCATGTCAATACAGATTGCATTTGTGATAATTATAACAACAATGTCAAAAGAATTGTATTGTTAATTCATTATGTTCAGATATCACTGAATCTTTATAGCAAAGATACTTACTATTACTAGGCTTAGACTAAGATTAGTCATAAATCAATAGATTTAGCCAAACTTTAATTTTCATTCTAGTCAAATTGTTGAGACATTGTTTTACATTACATTTTGATTTTCAAGAAAAAAACTAAATGCATAAATTTAAGTTCTTCTCCTCTTAGATGATGTTGAACATTCAACAATGTCTACAACAGCTTCTTTCCCTTTGGCTGAGCCCTCTTTGTCTTCAGTAGCATCAGCCATGTTTGCTGCTTCTATTTCAGCTATCTTCTTCCTGTTTTATTGCCTTCTGAAGTACAGATATGACTTTGGAATGTACCTTGAGGGCATCCTTTTTGGATTATCCTTCCTTACCAGATTTTCTTTAAATATTCTATCCATTTTTGTGTTTCTTTCCAAATTCTTTATCCATTCTTCAGAGTGATAGATTTTATCAATGTCTTTGCAGACTTATCCATGCATTTAGAATTATGCTCTTGGAGTCTTCACTCCAGTATTCAAAATATGGGTCATTGGTCTGCTCATCCCTCTACTTAGCCATAAACTCTTCAGCTAGCATTGTGTGTTCTCTCTCTCTTTTCTTTGCCAATCTGTCATTTTGAGCAATTTCTTCTTGTTTAGAGAAGTCCCAATCTTCAGCTCTAAGCCTATCCAGGAGGTGAAGGTTTAAGACTAGCCTTGTTCCTTATAGAACCTTGAGGGCTAGCTCAGTGTTGGTGATAACATTGTTATCCTCCCCCTTTCTGGCTTCTTCAAATATTTTTTGATTTATGTCCTGTTGAGCAGCAGTTATTGAGCCAGAAATGGTTTGGAAAACATTTTCAATATCAACCTTCAACTCATCCTTGTTCCTGTCAGCCTCACCATTCAGTTGCATAGCAGTGGAGTACATATATTCTTCTATATGATTTGTTGTATCCTTTAGTACCCCATCTGCTTTACTTACATAATCCTTGACATATCTCATGTCAGATTCAGCCATTTTAAGATCATTGCTAATGGATTTGAATATATCTGATTGAGAGTTTACAGTCTTTTCTGCCATGACAAACCACTTGGTCATTTGCTTATTTAGATAGATAGTTTCATCTTTGATGGGTTTCAGTTCAGCCATTACTTCAGATTTCACAGTGGAGTCAGACTGATCTATATATTTTTTTACTACAGAGGCTGGCCTGTCTACATAATCCTTCATAGATGTTAGATGAGTATCTAACATGATTTGAATGGCACTCAAAATGCTTTCATTGGATTGTGAGGAGGTGGAGGTTGAAGCTTGCTGTTCAATGACTAGAGGTTGTTTAACCTGATCAGGTAGACTTGAGGGAATTATTTCCTCAATGTCAATTGCTGGAAGCTCCCCCTCAACATGATGATCCTTATTATCACCATCATCAACATTATTATCATCCTCATCATCATCATCAGCAGATTTGTCTTGATCTGATGAATCTAAGAAATCTAGTACATCATCTTTACCAACTGATGGCTCTTTGATCTTCTCCCCCTCAGATGGGGTATCAGGTTGTCCGTGACCTGGTGAATCCCAGAGAGCTGGTTCATTATCAGAATTAAGTTTTATTCTTCTTTCAAGATTTAAGAAGATTGTGTCAATCTTACTTTGCATATCCTCAGGAGAAGGCACTTTGTCCTCATCAATCCTGTTAGAGACTGCTTCACCATCATTATCATCATTAGCAACATCCATTATAGGTGGTTCTTGTTGTGCTCCCCCTCAGATAGGCCATCCAATTGTCCTTGTGGATTTGAAGTTCATATTATTGAGGAGTCATTAATGATTAACTAATTGACTAGTTAAGATTATATGACATTATTAGTAATGTGAGGTTGAAGGATTAATTACCAGGGGTGCAATTTTTCACCATGGCATTTTGATGGATATAATCAACAGGCATATGTGGTGCATCTACAACATCTGGACATCCATAGTGTTAGGACCATCATGTATATCTATAAGGTGATTTGCTTGATTGACAACAAGGTTTCCTTTATCTGAGGCAGCATCCTCATGTTTGTCAGTCCTAAGATTTTCCTTTTCAGGACTGCTGTGAGATCCAAGATTAGCACCAACATCCTTATTCTTATCAGAGTGGTCTGACTCAGAACTTGAAATAATCATATTTGTCTTCTTGGTTGCTTTTGATTTCTTTTTCTCCTTCTCCTTTGCCACGGAGGGATGGCGCATTGGGAGCACCCTTGTGAACCTATCAAGAGTCTTTATGTCCATCCTCTTCAGGTAATGGAGATTTGATACTTTTGAGCTCTCAAACTTCTCTGGATAAGTTTGGATCAGATACAGGGAGAGAATTCTACCCAGATTAGGTGCCTGCAGACATTCCTTAATTCTTTAAAATATTTCTCCCCACGAAGTTTTCTTTTTCAGGATGATCTAGTCATAAGGTCAAACATGTATTGGGAGATTGTGTCAGGAGACCCAGGCTTGCAAAAAATTGCTTTTCCCACTATGCTGACAAAAGTTTGCCTTTTTGATTGAAGAATTTCCTTTTCAATGATCCTTTGTTGGCATCACTGTATTCAGACCACTTCAGAGCCTTTTTCTTATATTTTTTTAGAGATTTCTTCCTCCTCATCTTGACTGCATGAGGGAATGTGTAAGGCTTTCTCTATTTTTGATAAAGTTATTTTCACTCTTTCTCCTCCTATCTTAGATTTTAATGTTGACTTGGAATGAGACAACTTTACATTACTGAACCATTCCAGAACTTCAGTTCTGAGAATGACAGTTGGTTCAGACAAAAGATACTCCAGACCTTGGGCTTCTAGGAGTTGAATAACTCCCTTTATCTCTTCTAGAGAATGGGAAAATCCATTCCTGACAATTTCATAGCGCTCCAGAAGATCCTTTGAACTCTTTGGCGCCATTATTTCTATAGAAGGAGACGCTGAGACGGAAGGGAATTTGATTCATCTCGGCGGCTAGGGAGGAAGGGTTTTGTAGCTCTCTTTAATCAACAATGGTCTATTTATATAGCCTTGTTTTAGGTTTTGATTACCCCTAATGATTAAAGTTTAGTGAACTTATTATTTTAATGGAATTTAGATCATTTGAGGTTGTATTTGGTCATACTGTAATTGAACCAGCCCATCTCAGCGGAACCGCTGAGACGGTGACCTAAACTGCTGGGACAATTTAGCTGTCTCAACGGTTCAACTGGGATTTTTCCCAGCTGTCTCAGCGGCTTAGCTAAAGCAATCTCTTCTATTTTAGCTGACCTTACTGTCTAATCATTAATCCATTTGAGATTTGATTGTTTAATGTCTTAACCATGTCACTAAAAGTATTGACGTGACAATATTTTAAATCATAACATAACATTCATAATATCATAGATGACTGATAGAAGGAAAAATTAGTCAATATTCAATATTTAACATACCAAGTTCAATCATGAAAGCATTAAATTTAGCCTCATTCAATGGCTTGGTAAAGATATCCGCAACTTGGTTGTCAGTTGGGACAAATTCAAGGCAGATATCTTTACTTTCAACATGCTCTCTAATAAAATGATATCTTATCTCTATGTGCTTAGTCCTGCTATGAGAGACATGATTCTTTGCAATATAGATAGCACTGGATGGGTCACAATATAGAGAAGACTCACTTACCTTGAGGTTGTTAAAATTTTTGATTTGAATCGTTTATGAGTAAGCAGGAGTTGTATCAACTGAGTTATAGCCAAACAACCACAATGCCACACAGCAACACAAAAGTCTTTATTGAATCACAAAGCTTCGTTACATTTCGAGACATACATGGCGAGACACGATTCATAAGAATCACGACGGAGAGAAGAACAAAATACACCAAAAAACAAATCTGACGACCTGACAAGCAGAGACCGCACAGACCGCTGCACTCCAAAGACTGCCCGGCTTGACCTGAGACTGCACAAACAGAAAACAGGAAAGATGATCGGAACTGCAAGACCGCCACCTCAGACCGCACGAACTGGAGTTTATTAAACTGAACAAAGAATAGAAGTTGTCGCTTGTCCGCAACTCAGATTGCCCAACCGCAGAAGGTCGCCTAATCGCTGAGCTCGCTGCGAACAGCAAAAGAACAACATAAACCAGTTCGCAGACAAGCCGCTGCCGAACTGTTTATTCAAGCCACTGGGAAATCACCAAGGAAGGAGACCGCAACCTGCTGACCGCAAACCTGCAAACACAACAAATAGTTAACTCGCTTCCGAGACTGCCGACCTCAAAGTTGAGACCGCACAAAACAACCCAGGCTCTAGTTCTTACAGTTCTCATTATGAATGATGGGCCCTGCACCTCTATTTATAGGCAAGAGGATGGATGTCATCACCGCCGCAGGAGAGATATAGTCACCACCCATCAGATCGCGAGCGGTCTCAAAGAGCAGACCGAGCGATCACACCGCTTAGACAACACCTATCCAAGACCGCAAGTCAGCAACAGACCGCACACAAGCCGCGCGGACACAGAACACTCCTCCCTTGGATTGCCAAGGACAGACCAAGAACATCTGGCCGACTTCAGACAAGTCGCCAGATCACCTAGCATAAGCCGCCCGGTCACAACGGTCACCCAAGAACAGACCGCTCGGTCTTCCACAAAGAAGATAGATCAACCAAGCAAAGCAGACTGAAAGAGACTAGAACATACTAGAACAAACCCGGCCAAACACAGCAGGCCGCTAGAGCCAGACCGACAGAACACCAACACAGAGACCGCGCGGTCTCTGCGATCATCAATATCAGACCGTCGGCCACCTTCCACTTCACTTCAATAATTTCAACCCCCCTTGAAGTGGGAAGTGGAAACTAGCCCAAGTAAACTCCACAACCGAGTAAACGGTCCCTTCGCCAGCGGCTTTGTGAAGATGTCTGCAACATTGTCCGCACTTCGAACATGATCGACCATAAGAGATCATCCAAACACCTTCTCACGAATGAAATGGTGTTCAATCTCAATGTGCTTGGTCCTCGTGTGACAGACTGTATTATTAACCAATTTGAGAGCACTCTCATTGTCCCCGCGTAGCATAGTGGGACCTCGAACCTCCTCATGAATGTCCTCCACCAACCTCCTGAGCCAAATGACTTCCTGAGCTGCCAAGGCCGAAGCCTTATATTCTGCTTTTGTGGTAGATACGGACACCGAGTCCTGCTTTCTGCTGCATCAAGAATAGTTGTGGGGCCTGTCATAAAGACAAAACCAGATGCTGATCTCCGATCATCCACGTCTCCCCCGTAATCAGTATCCATGTATCCAAGCAACTCCAAGCTTGACCCTCTCCTATACAGGAGACCCAAATTAGAGCTCGACTTCACATACTTCAAAATTCCTTTTGCCGCCAGAAGATGAGGCTTCCGTGGTTCCGCCATGTACCGACTCACCTTGCCAACTGCATAAGCAATATCAGGCCTTGTGATCGTCAAGTAGATCAAACTCCCAACCAGAGCTCGAAACACCAACAGATCAGTTAGAACTCTCCCCTCATCCTTCCGAAGTTTATGATGCTGTTCCAGAGGTATAGAGCGGTTCTTCCCTTCCTCCATGCCGAATCGTTGAACGATCCGCTCCGCATATCCAGCCTGAGAAACGAACACTCCGCTCTCCCGCCTCTGAACCTCGAGTCTAAGGAAATGGTGAAGCTCACCCAAATCCTTCATCTCAAATCTGATAGCAAGCTCGGATCTCAGCCTTGCTACTGCCTCCTTCGAGTTCCCGGTGACAATCATGTCATCGACATACAGCAGAACAATAACCCGAAGCACCCTCTCCTTCTTGACGAACAAGCTAGAATCAGAGTCTGAAGCAAAGAACCCGCAGAATAGAAGATACTCCGCAATCTTTCCATACCACGCCCGAGGAGCTTGCTTCAACCCATACATGGTTTTCTTCAGTTTGCAAACGTAGTCCGGACAATCCTCTGAGATGAAGCCCGGAGGTTGGATCATGAAGATATCATTGTCAATCTCTCCGTATAAGAAAGCATTCTTCACATCGAGCTGCCAAATCTCCCATCCACTGGATGCCGCCAAAGCAATAACAAATCGAACCAAAGTCATCTTTGCCACTGGACTGAACATCTCATCATAATCTTCTCCGTACTGCTGTGAGAACCTGCGAGCCACAAGGCGAGCCTTGTATCGCTCGATTGTGCCGTCAGCTTTCTTCTTGAGCTTATAGACCCACTTACATGTCACAGGGGTAATGTCATTGGGCCTGGGCACTAGAGACCAAGTCTCATTCTTCTTGAGAGCATCCATCTCCTCCTGCATAGCAATGTCCCACTGCTTCACGCCTTTGGCCTTCTCAAAGCTCGACGACTCCCTCTCATCCAAGGGACCAGCAAAGAAACATGAGACAAATCTCACCATGTTTCCTCCTATATATCGATCAGGTGGCTTGATATTCCTCTTCGACCTCCTAAGAGGTTGCTCCTGACTTACCACCTCCTCAGCTGCTTCTTCCGTGCTAGATTCTCTTCCAAACGAACTTGGAGCATCGCTCCCCCTGCTTCCAGAACCTGAAACCTCCATCTCTGAGCTTGACACAGCTGGAGCTCCTGGTGAAACAGGCAACTCCACTTGAAGATTTTCTGCAGCCTTCCCTTTGTCATCAACCCAGCTCTCCAGTAGTTCAACTCCTGAACTCCCCTTGTAGGAAGTCACCTCATCGAACACCACATCCTGAGATACCACTGATCTCCATGTCTCAAAATCTATGCATCTCCATCCCTTCTTCCGCTCATCATATCCAACGAAGACTAGCTTCCTTGCTTTCGCATCTAGCTTTGTCTGAAGAGTATCAGGGATATGCATGATGAGTCTCCATTATATACATGTTTTAGGACTCATTTGGGCTTATTATCATGCATAGGTACTGCATATTTGGTTGATTATCGATCATATTGGACTAGTTGTTCATTTGCGTAGATAGTACCTTCCATAGCCTAGTTCTGTGTGCTATCTTGGATGGTTCCCTTTTATTCTTTTTAGTGAATATTTTATGCCGCTGGGGAGCTTTGTTTCTATACCCCAGTGGGTATGTTTGAGTTTGCTGCAGGTGCAATGATCATGTGAACGCTCGGAATGGTTTGGGGCGAATTTTAGCCTAAAAATCCACTGATCGTGCGTTTTCCTTCGTGCACGATCAGGCGCACGACCACTGGTCGTGCGTTAATTCCCCTTAACTGACAGAGCGGTTCGCACGATCATAGGCCTTCTTCGCGCATGATCATTGGTCGTGCGCCACTGACCGTGCATTATTTTCCTATCTTCCCCTCTGCTACAGGTTGACCTCACATGAGCACAAGCATTCCTTCGCGCACGACCACTGGTCGTGCACCACTGATCGTGCACACTATTTCTCCAGCTCCTATTTAATGCCCTGTTCCGCGATTTTAGTGTATTCATTCCGCCCCGTAGCCGCCCATCCACGGATTTTGGGAGCTTCTCTCCCCCCATTCGCCTCCCTTCGTCCATCCATACTCCGTTCAAGATCCGGGCATCAATTCATCATCCAAATGCTCTGCTTCCTCCACTCCGACGAGTTCTCAACCACGCAACACTATTCTGGTGAAAAGAAGAAGAAGATGCAGGGATTCAGTGCCAGTTCAGAGGTTCAAGTGAAGAAGATGGTACGTTAGCAGAGGATTGACAACCTTTCGAGTATCCCGGACGTTAGCCGAAGCCGAGCCCGGATCCAGATTGACAACCCGGAATTCCGGCCATGAACGACGGCGAGTCTTCATCCTTTGGTGACGAAACCTCTATCTCTCATTTTCATATTATTATTTGTTGTGTAATTTCTGAGATTTTGATGTATTGAACAATTAGTTGTGATAATATAATCTTGTCCCGTTATGTTATTGGTTGATGATCTCGTTGTGACAATCGTTCCATTTCATTCACATTCACAATCCACGCTATAGCAAAAGTGCTACTAGCATTTGCGAAGAGGTGCTCTCGACCCTCAGCACTTCCGCCCTTGCGATCGCCAATCCTCGTGCCTTCTCGTCCATGCTCTTTCCGAAGGACGACATCGCGTCCGTTGCATCCATCCCGCCCTGCGAAGCGGAGTTTTGACCCGCATCTCATTTCTGTGTAGTAATTTAGGAAACCAAAATCAAAGCCCCTATTTTTCCTTTAATTTACTCTTGTAATTATTTTCTCAATCCGAAGAGTCAAACTAACCACGCGCATTCCTTGAGAGATAATATTCGGGGATGTACTCCCAACTTTATTACTTGTGCGACCAGTGCACTTGCCGAACACGCATCAAGTTTTTGGCGCCGTTGCCGGGGAATGCATGCGTAGTTTGATTTTGGTGTTTGAGTTAATAGTTTCAGGAGTTGTTGTTTTTTGTTTATTTCTATTATTTTCGGGTTGTGTGTATGCAGGAGCGATGTCATGTTCTTTACTGCCTCTGTCACAACATGATGAGGATACAGCCAATTTGGAGGAGAAATTCTTCAAATTTGCTAAAATTATAATTCAAAGCCTTGAAACGCGGCAAGAGTATATTGATAGATTGACTATGCAGGTTGAGAATTTGGTGTCTCTTGCCTCAGCCGTGTTGGAAGAACCTCCTCATGATGTGATAGTGGTACAATCAGAACCTGCAGGGAGTGAAACCGGGATCACTCCCTCGACTAATGATTCTTTATGTTCTTCATCTACTTTGTTTCTTGACCCTCTTTCATTGGTTACAATTCAACAGGAAGAGTTAGCGTTGGTCATCCAGGTAGAATCTGATCATCTCTCACGGGAGGATGTCACTTGTGACATTTCTTCCTCCTGCTTTGCTCCTACGGATGTTGAGTATACTCTCGCTCCATCTCTTCCTATTATTTCTAACATCATTTCATTTGTGCCCCCGCAGAATTTGGAATATGCTGATCCATTTTTGGGCAGTTGGATGAGGCATTCCTGGCCTGATAAGCATGTTGCAGTGGCAGATGATATTGCTTTGTCCACTCCAGCGTCACTGCATGTGCTTCCCCTAAAGGACTGGCTGCAGGGGGAAATCAGAAAGAGAGCAAAAAAAGAGGAGACTTGGGGATGGAGGCTAAACCTCGTACCTCGTTGCCATTAGTTGTGGGTCTCTGGACCTTTTTCTTCTATCTGCAGTTACTATTTTAAATCAACGTATAGTTGATTTCTCTGGATGGTTGTGTAATAATACTACGTAGACTGGGATGACCTCCTCTCTTTAATTTTGTGTGAACAATTTTATAATCTGCTTAATACAGGTATTTAGTCCACCTTAAGGATGGTAAACAAAAGGGCTTCTTGGAAGACAACCCATGGGAACCACCCGGTTCCGTTTGCTTGCTTTAATTTCTATTATGTTTTTTTTTTTTGCTTTGGTGCTAACAATGCAAGTGTGAACTCGATTGGATGAAGAAGAGGAGATCTTTAAAGAAGGATTATACCGCTCTTTTGGCATGCTCTTAGGAGCATAGGTACTCTTAACCCAGCTCTTAATTTGCTTCGAAAGTTTATATTTGATTTGTTTTTTTAAAATCAAGTTCGGGGGGAGCGGGCCTTTGCTTACGCTACATGCACATACATGCTAGAATGTTGTGTTGGGAAATTTATATTGATTGTCTCATTGCATAACACACACCACACGTGTTTTATTTTTTACTCATGCACAATTATCGTGTAAGTGCTTGATGTATATGTTTAGAAGTTTGATTGTTAGTTTAGGATTGTGTGGCAGAACAGGATGTGACCCGTGCGGTGCTACTAGTAGAGCGCTCACGCGACATAACAAATCTTGTAGAATAGATTCAATTACAAAGTTATAGTTTTATTTACATCATTTGTGTAATTACTTAATACTTTACTCAAACGGTTAATTTGGTGAATCTAGCGGTAGCCCTAGGTCGAGTGTAAAAGAGCTATTAGCCTTGTGTTGTTTGAGTTAGAAGGAGAGGAGACCTCGCTCGGTGGTTAAGAACTTACCCCAAGCTATTTTCAAAATGAGTGCGTTGAATGATCTTATTGGGAGCATGACGTAGGCCATCATTTGGTCCGGTTGAGCTTTGATTTCCCAACCTAACGTCATCCTTTGCTAGCCTCATTGAGCCTTACCTCTCCTATTTGTTAAACTCCACTAAACTTTCACCAAGGACACATCTCCTAACCTAAAGTGCACTTGAGTCAAGCTTTGAAATATATACATATTTATGATGATTGTACGGTGCGTAGAAAAAAATGAGAATGAGTTAAAATTTTGATTGATCCTAACTTATGTTTCTATGGATTTAGAAAAAAAAAGGTAAAAGAACTCTAAATAGAATATAACCACAAGTGTGGTAGTCTCGTGCACATCATCATGCTTAAATGAACTCTGGGGTAGTGTGCTTCAAGGCGAAGATGTTGAGGTTGAAATTTGTTTATTTATCGGAGAATGAGTGCGTTTAGCCAACGTTCTTCTACTTCATTACCATACCTCAAACCAAGCCCTAAGACTAACCTAAAAGCCCTACTGATTCTTGATAAGATCATCTCATGCAGTGGAGAAGGTGCGAAAGGGCAAGCGTATGACCACCGACCTTGATGGATTTCTTGGAGAGCTCTTCCCTGAGATCCAATTTGAGCAACGCTCACCTCAGCAGTTCACGCTATTTTCCCTAGGGCGCGACTGTTCAATTCACCAGTGATTCACCTCAGAGTATTAGTATTTTGTATTTGTTTTAAAATATTTTCTACTTTATTTTTATGCTCGTTAGTTCTTTACTTCCCATCATGTTTTGCCTGCACAGTTGCTTCTTTAACATCAATTTTTCTATCGTGGGATTGAGTGTTTGCCCAAGACGTGCAAACGAGTAAGTCTGGGGGTGTGATGAGTCTCCATTATATACATGTTTTAGGAGTCATTTGGGCTTATTATCATGCATAGGTACTGCATATTTGGTTGATTATCGATCATATTTGACTAGTTGTTCATTTGCGTAGATAGTACCTTCCATAGCCTAGTTCTGTGTGTTATCTTGGATGGTTCCCTTTTATTCTTTTTAGTGCATATTTTATGCCGCTGGGGAGCTTTGTTTCTATACCCCAGCGGGTATGTTTGAGTTTGCTGCAGGTGCAATGATCATGTGAACGCTCGGAATGGTTTGGGGAGAATTTTAGCCTAAAAAGCCACTTATCGTGCGTTTTTTTCCTTCGCGCACGATCAGGCGCAAGACCAATGGTTGTGCGTTAATTCCCCTTAACTGACAGAGCGGTTCGCACGATCATAGGCCTTCTTCGCGCACGACCATTGGTCGTGCGCCACTGACCGTGCATTATTTTCCTATCTTGCCCTATACTACAGGTTGACCTCGCACGAGCACAAGCATTCCTTCACGCACGACCACTGGTCGTGCGCCACTGATCGTGCACACTATTTTGCCAGCGCCTATTTAATGCCCTGTTCCGCGATTTTAGGGTATTCATTCCGCCCCGTAGCCGCCCATCCATGGATTTTGGGAGCTTCTCTCCCCCCATTCGCCTCCCTTCGTCCATCCATACTCCGTTCAAGATCCGGGCATCGATTCATCATCCAAACGCTCCGCTTCCTCCACTCGGCGAGTTCTCAACCACGCAACACTATTCTGGTGAAAAGAGGAAGAAGATGCATGGATTCGGTGCCAGTTCAGAGGTTCAAGTGAAGAAGACGGGACGTTAGCAGAGGATTGACAACCCTTCGAGTATCCCGGACGTTACCCGAAGCCGAGCCCGGATCCGGATTGACAACCCGGAATTCTGGCCGTGAACGACGGTGAGTCTTCATCCTTTGGTGATGAAACCTCTATCTCTCATTTTCATATTATTATTTGTTGTGTAATTTCTGAGATTTTGATGTATTGAACAATTAGTTGTGATAATATAATCATGTCTCGTTATGTTATTGGTTGATGATCTCATTGTGACAATCGTTCCGTTTCATTCACGATCACAATCCATGCTATAGCAAAAGTGCTACTAGCATTTGCGAAGAGGTGCTCTCGACCCTCAGCACTTCCGCCCTTGCGATCGCCAATCCGCGTGCCTTCTCGTCCATGCGCTTTCCGAAGCACGACATCGCGGCCGTTGCATCCATCCCGCCCTGCGTAGTGGAGTTTTGACCCGCATCTCATTTTTGTGTAGTAATTTAGGAAACCAAAATCAAAGCCCCTATTTTTCCTTTAATTTACTCTTGTAATTATTTTCTCAATCCGAAGAGTAAAACTAACCACGCGCATTCCTTGAGAGACGATATTCGGGGACGTACTCCCAACTTATTACTTGTTGCGACCGGTGCATTTGCCGAACACGCATCAATGCACATAACAGGTTGACCCGAACACCCGAAGGTGTGCAACACTTGGCTTCTCCTTGAACATCAGTTCGTGAGGGGTCTTCATGTTGATTGGACTTAGAGGCATCCTGTTGATGACGTATGCCGCACAAGACATTCCCTCCGCCCAAAAGGAGTTTGGGATACTCTTGGCATGAAGCCAACATTTGCAGGTTTCCGTCAGATGACGGATCTTTCGCTCCGCAATGCCATTTTGCTGTGGAGTATGGGCACAAGTGAGCTCTCTTCGGACGCCGTGCATCCTGCAAAAACTTGAGAACTCACCAGAGGTGAACTCCCCACCATTGTCAGTTCTCAATTTTTTCACCCGCAGGCCTAACGGACCTTCCACCAGCTCCTTGAACTCCACGAACTTCGCAAAAACTTCTGACTTCTCTTTCTGAAAATATACCCAGACATATCTGGTATAATCGTCAATCATCACCAACATATATCTGTTGCCTCCAAAGCTTGGGGTGGCAGTCGGTCCCATCAAATCACCGTGAATGCACTCCAATGGCGCTTTGCATCTTATTTGCGATTTAGCAAATGGAAGTCGATGAGACTTACCAAACTGACATCCCGCACAAACATGACCATCTCCATTGGAGGACAAACTAGGCAAGCCCTTGACAAGGCCCCTCACTGCCATAGCCTTCAATTTGTCCATGCCTACATGCCCCAACCTTTCATGCCAGATAGCCGCGCTATCATTGGTCTTCATCTTGTCAACATAGGTACTTGTCGATACAAGTCCTTTACCCGCTTTCCAACATGAATAACGTCTCCCTTTATCTCCGATTGAGTTTTAAGAAACTTCACTTCTGTTGGGCCAAACAGAACGTGATAACCGACATCGACCACATTGGTCACAGAGAAGAGATTCTTCTTTATACCAGGCACGTGATAAACACTCCTCAATGTGAGTGGACCCTTATCACTGCTCAGAGAGACAACACCTTCTTGTTCTACTGCATGAACAGAATTATCAGCCGTAATGATTGCATCGTTACTTGAGTAAGGCGCCAAAGAGGAGAACTTTGATTCATCCCCGGTGAGGTGATGCCCACACCCTGAATCCACGATCCAATCCTCTTCGAAGTTGATGGCAGCCAAGGCCTTAACGGGCATGACCGTCATATTGCCCGCGAAGGCTCCTCCACATCTAGCTTCATCAGACTTTGGCTTCTCCTTCTCCGCTGCATGTCCCGGCTGAAGATTAACCCGACAATCCTTCTTGATGTGGCCGGTCATATTGCACCTGAAACACCTTGGTCCCTCTCCCTTCTTCTTTCCATCAGACTTGGAAGCATAACCCCTATCCTGCTGACCGAATTAGAGGGTCCATCATGACCTGGCTTCTTCTTCTCCCACTTCTTCTTCTTCTTCCTAGAGAACAACACATCACTATCTCCCCCAGAGATAGAAGTCCCCGCCATCTGTCTTGCCAAACGTTCCTGCGAGGCAAGTAAGTTTTCCAGCTCCAACAGAGATGGCTGATTTGACCAACCCTAAACTGATGTCACAAAGGCAAGATAATCCTTCCGCAACCCGCGGATGATATGCCTCTTCAGTTTTGCCTCCGAGATGGGCTCATCATGGTCCAATGCAGAAATCTATGCTGTGAGGTTCTTCATCTTGAGAAAGAAGGTAGAGATAGAAAGATCACCTTGAGAGGCCTTTGCCAACTCATTTTCAAGAAACTGTAGTCGAGCTACATTTCTCTTATTGAACAGCCCGTCCAAAGACATCCAAATCTCAGCAGCAGATTTACATCCAATGATGTGATCGAATAGCTCTGGTGAGATAGGCCTCTTGAGTGTGAACTCTGCCTTTGCATTAGTCCTCCTCCAAAGTCACACCTCTGCCATATTACCTCCTGCCAAAAACACTTCTTGTGTGTCTTCTCCTCCAACTATCTCCCATAGATCCTCGCCAAGTAAGTAACTCTCCATACACAACCTCCATTTCTTGTAGTTAGTCGATGTGAGGAGTTCAATACCAAGCCCTCTTGCGTATCCAGCTTCGATGGAAACCTATGTGATCTCTTCTTCACAAAGACGATGACAACTCAAGTTGATCACTGCTTATCCACTCCAACAACCTCGCTCTGATACCATGTTAAATTTTTTGATTTGAATCGTTTAGGAGTAAGCAGGAGTTGTATCAACTGAGTCATAGCCAAACAACCACAATGCCACACAACAACACAAAAGTATTTATTGAATCACAAAGCTTCATTACATTTCGAGACATACATGGCGAGACATGATTCATAAGAATCACGAAGGAGAGAAGAACAAAATACACCAAAAAACAAATCTGGCGACCTGACAAGTAGAGACCGCACAGACCGCACAGACCGCTGCACTCCAGAGACCGCCCGGCTTGACCTGAGACCGCACGAACAGAAAACAGGCAAGATGACCTGCACTGCAAGACCGCCACCTCAGACCGCACGAACTGGAGTTTATTGAACTGAACTAAGAACAGAAGCTGTCGCCAGACCGCAACTCAGATTGCCTAACCGCAGAAGGTCGCCTGATCGCTGAGCTCGCTGCGAACAACACAAGAATAACATAAACCAGTTCGCAGACAAGCCGCTGCCGAACTATTTATTCAAGCCACTGGGAAGTCACCAAGAAAGGAGACCGCAACCTGCTGACCGCAAACCTGCGAACACAACAAACAGTTAACTCGCTTCCGAGACCGCCCGACCTCAAAGTTGAGACCGCACAAAACAACCTAGGCTCTAGTTCTAACAATTCTCATTATGAATGATGGGCCCTGCACCTCTATTTATAGGCGAGAGGACGGATGTCTTCACCGCCACAGGAGAGATACAGTCACCACCCATCAGATCGCGAGCGGTCTCAAAGAGCAGACCGCGCGATCACACCACTTAGACAACACCTGTCCAAGATCGCAAGTCAGCAGCAGACCGCGCGGACACAGAACACTCCTCCCTTGGATTGCCAAAGACAGACCAAAACATCTGGCCGACTTCAGACAAGTCGCCAGATCACCCTGCATAAGCCGCCCTTTCACAACGGTCACCCAAGAACAGACCGCCCAGTCTTCCACAAAGAAGATAAATCAACCAAGCAGAGCAGACCGAAAGAGACCGGAACATACTAGAACAAACCCGGCCAAACACAGCAGGCCGCCAAAGCCAGACCGGCAGAACACCAACACAGAGACCGCGCGGTCTCTGCGATCATCAATATCAAACCGCCGGCCACCTTCCACTTCACTTCAATAATTTCAACAGAGGTTGTAGTCCTCTAACTGATGTTGTATCCACAAGATTTGTGCACAACAACTACCTGCAGTAATATATTCAGACTCAGTAGTAGATATTGCCTCACTGTTCTGCTTCTTGCTGCTCCAAGATATCAACCTCCTTCCTAGGAACTAACAAGTTCCACTTGTGATTTTACTATCTTCTTTGCATCCTGCAAAATCTGCATCTGAAAATCCAGTCAGTTCAAAATTATTGTTCTTAGGGTACCAAAGGCCAAGATGTAGGCTGCTTTAAGGTATCTCAAAATCCTCTTTGCAGCTGAGTAGTGAGATTCCTTAGGGCATGCCTAGTACCTAGCACAAACACATGTAACATACATAATGTCTGGTCTACTAGCAGTTAGATACAATAGGGATCCAATAATGCACTTGTACATGGGTTCATTAAAGGCCTTTCCCTTCTCATCCTTGTCCAAGGAAATGTTGGACCCCATGGGAGTTTTCATGGTGGAAGCTGATTCCATCCCAAACTTCTTGATAAGCTCCCTAGTGTACTTAGTCTGAGAGATGAATATCCCCTCATCAGACTGTTTCACTTGGAGGCCTAAAAAGTACTTGAGCTCTCCTATACTGCTCATCTCAAACTCCCCCTGCATAAGGTTGGCAAATCTTTTGCAAAGGTTGTCATCAGTAGACCCAAATATTATGTCATCAACATATATTTGGACTAGAAGACACTTGCCCTTTGTTTCCCTAAGAAATAATGTGCTATCTATCTCTCCCCTCAAGAACTTGTTCTTGATGAGAAAGCTAGACAATGTCTCATACCAAGCCCTAGGGGCTTGCTTTAGACCATATAGAGCTTTCCTAAGTAAATAAACATGAGAAGAGAGAGAGAGAGAGAGAGAGAGAGAGAGAGAGAGAGAGAGAGAGAGATAGAGAGAGAGAGTTGGATGCAAAAAATCTGATGGTTGTTCAACGTAGACCTCTTCCTTCAAGTCACCATTGATGAAGGCTAATTTGACATCCATCTGGTAAACTTTGAACCCCCTGTGGACAGCATAGGCAAGGAATAACCTAATTGCTTCTAACCTTGCAACTGGTGCAAAGGTTTGATCAAAGTCTATACCCTCTTCTTGTCTATAGCCCTTGGCTACTAATCTAGCCTTGTTCTTGATGATGATTCCATTTTCATCCAGCTTGTTTCTGTATATCCATTTGGTGCCAATGATGTTGTGTCCTCGAGGTTTTGGCACCAACTTCCATACTTTGCATCTCTTGAATTGAAGAAGCTCTTCTTGCATGGCTTGAATCCAGAATGCATCTTGATTGGCCTCTTCAAACTTCTTGGGCTCCATATGCGACAGGAAGATCAGGAATAGAGTTTCATTGTGAGCCTTGCTTCTGGTTAGTACACCTTGGTTCTGGTCTCCAATGATTTGTTCTCTTGGATGATCTCTTAAGTGTCTTGTTGCTGCAGGCAACCTATCCTCTATTTGTTGTATTTCATCTACTGGTTCAGTAGTATCTTCAGCAGCCTGTACCTCTTCACCTCCAGGAATTGCAATATCTGTATAGACTTTGCTGCTGCCGGACATGTCTTGTACAAACATCTTTTCCATTGCCTTTTCATTTTCTGTCAAAATAGAAGAACTAGACCAGCCCTTATAGAGTAGGCTGGTCTCATCAAACAGTATATGCATACACTCTTCTACAACAAGAGTTTTCTTGTTATAAACTCTATAAGCTCTGCTATGTGAGTTATAACCAACAATAACCCCCACATTGCATTTTTTCTGCAAACTTTGTTAATTGAGATTTTCCATTGTTTAAAATGTGGCATTTGGAACCAAAGATCCTAAAGTATGAAATTGTACGTTGTTTGCCTTTCAGAATCTCATAGGGGGTAATTCCATGAACCTTATTGATGGAAGCTCTATTGAAAACATAACAAGCAGTATTGACTGCCTCAGCCCAGAAATATTCTGGGAGTGAGGAGTCACTAAGCAATGTTCTCCCAACTTCTATCAAGGTCTTATTCCTCCTCTTAGCCACACCATTTTGCTGTGGAGTCCTTGGGGAGGAGAACTCTTGGGTGATACCAAATTCTTGACAAAACCTTGTCATGGATTTAGATTGAAATTCTGTGCCATAGTCAGTCCTACTCCTGATCATAGTACATTGTAAGTCATTCTAAATTTCCTTAACATGGTTTATAAAGACATCTAAAGTATCATATTTCTTCTTAAGGAAGAATACCCATGTATATTTTGAGTGATCATCAACAATCACCAAAGTATACAACTTCCCACCTAGGCTCTGAATTGGCAAAAGGACCAAACAAGTCCATGTGCAATAGATATAAACATCTTTCAGTGTCTTTGGAGCCAATACTTTTAAAGGTGGCCCTTGTTTGCTTACCCATTTGGCAAGCATGACAGGGACCACTTTTATTACATTTCAAGTTTGGACTATTCCTAACAAGGTTTTTAGAGAATAGTCTATACATTGTCTTATAGTTAATGTTGGCAAGTCTCTTGTGCCATTGAACACAAAGAGACTCACCTTCATTAGCCACAAGACACACCGAAGATAGAGAAGTATTGCATATAAAATCTAAACAATAAACATTCCCACTCCTAGTGCCTGAGAGAATGGTCTCTAAGTCATTAGACTTTTTGATCAAGCACTTGTCATTGTGGAATTCAATGACATAGCCAATGTCACATAGTTGACTTATGCTTACAAGTTTGTGTTGCAACTCTTCAACATAAGCTACCCTTGTGATTGAAATTATACCATTGGAGATCATACCATATCCCTTGGTGATTCCCTTTTCAGATCCACCAAAAGTAACGTTAGGTCCATTCTTCACAGCTGTGTAGTCTTGTAGAAGACTTCTGGTATCTGTCATGTGCCTTGAGCACCCACTGTCCAAGTACCATATCTGTTTAAGACTGGTACTTGAACTAACCTGCAAGATAAAATTTATTATACCTTAGGAACCCAATTGATTTTGGGTCCTAGATCCCTGTTAATATCATATGAAATATTCCTGGAAAGGTTTTGTCTGGCTGGAGTGCCTTTCCTTGCAATTGGAATATTCGGGTTGTGCCAACAATCAATTGCAAATTGACCCACTTTGCCACAACACCAACATTCATATATGTTGCATCTTCTTTTCTATACAGATTTGGAAGTTGAGGATTCCTTCTTCTGTTTAGAGAAGGATATAACTGTATTTTTCTTATTCCTTTCAGCAATCACTTGACTTTTTGCCTTCCTATAATCAGTCTTGGCAGCCAATATCTGATTGTCATCAACAAATTTTAGCATGGCAGCTAAGTAAGTGTTGATGGCAGCAGAGTCTGGGCTGTTAGGCTTGGTTATAGGTCTGACATCAGCCCCAATTTTTGTTGGATAGGAGTTGGAAGAAGCAACCTTCTTTATCTTGAGTGTAGTGGTTGAGGTTCCAAAAACAAATGGGCCATGATGGGCAATTTGAATTTCCTCATGTGGAGCCTTTAGGGCACACAAGCCTAACTCCTTTCTATTCCTATAGCTGTGAACATCTTTGTTCAAGCTATTGGAACTACCATTCAATCGGTGACCATGAATGCTTTGTTGGTCATATTTGTTGGATGGTATCATTAACTTCACAAAGGAAGACTTTGGTTCAATTGAACCTTTGTCTTTACCCTTTGTGCTAACAGCTGCAGCCTCTTTATTGAATCCCAATCCTCTTTTATCAAGAGTGGAGAAGGTGTCAATAATAGGTAGCACTGTCTTAGGCTTGGAGAACTGATCCACTAGCATTCTCTCCTCGAGAAGCTTTTCCTCAAGATCCTTGATGATCTTGATTTTATGGCTTATGGTGCCAATATGGATAATTGACATTCCCCTTAACTTGGCAATTTCTGTGCTCATCTGAGCTAGCTGGTTATCATGTTCAGTGCAATCAGATTTTGCATGCTTTAGGGAAGCAATTTCTAGAGCTTGCCTCTTGGCTAACATCTTGCTCTTTTTCAGGACTTCCAAAAGAGCGTCATACCTGTCAATCAATTGATTGACATCTTCCTCAGATTCTGAATCACTTCCACCATTAGATGAAGGTGCTTCAGATTCTGGGCTTGTCTCATATTCAGATGAAGAAATGCAATGAATAAGTACCTATTCACCGTCAGAGTTGTTCTGACTATCTTCCTCATCAGTTATGGCCATCAGGCCTAGCTGATCTTTGTCCTCTTCATCCTCCTCAATGTCACTATCTGAATATGACAGTGGGGCCCTGATTCCAATCTTGGCGCCAGGAAAATCTTCATCCTCTTCTACTGCAAACAACCCAATGTAGGCTTCCTCTTCTTTATCTGAATCTGATGTTGAGAATTCAGATTCACTCCAACTTTTCCCTTTCTTTGCTAGGAAGGATTTTTCACCTTTCCTTTCCTTTTGGTGATAATGTTTTTATCACCTTTCTCCTTCCTCTTGACTGGACAGTCAGCAATGACATGTCCAGGCTTGCTGCAACAATAACATATGATATTATTTGAAACATGTTTAACAGGTTTATATTCATACCTGTCACCCTTGGTATGCAGTCTTTCAGATCTGTTGTGGTCCTTCTTGGGATGTGAGGAGGATGAGGGCTTGTTCTTCCACTGCTTCCTCCTACTCATCTTCTTGAACTGTCTTGAGAAGGCAGCAAACTCCTCATCAGATGAAGAGCTGTCTGAAGTGCTGTTCTCAGACTTCTCAGATTCAGCAATCCTTCTTAGAGGAGACACCAAATTATCTTTGCTCTTCTTGGATCTGTCAGCTTTGAGAGCAACAGTTCTCTCCCTTGTATGAGCCCTGGAGGAAGTATCCTCTTCCTTCCTTGCAGACAACTGCATCTCATAAGATATCGGTTTCCCAAACAAAGTATGGGTAGGTGTTTCACCTAACTTAGCCACTTCCCTGATGGCGCATATCTTTGTGTCCCAGTCTCTAGTTAGAGATCTTAGGAACTTGTCATTTAGCTCATAGTCACTGAATACCCTTTTATAGGTCCTCAGTTCATTGACTATCCTGAAGAACCTTTCATAGCAGATGGATATTGTTTCCTGGCTGAGCTGCCTGAAATCCTCATATTCTTGATTGAGGAGAGATTTTCTATCATCCCTCACTTCAGCAGTCCCTTCCATATACACAAAAAGTGTATCCCATATCTCCTTGGATGTTGTGCAGTGCACTAAGTTCTGAAAGGTGGAGTCATCAATTGCATTTACAATGATATTCTGGGCTCTTTTATCCATTATGAATAATGCAAGTTCATCCTTGGTTAAGTCAGTAAAAGCCTTGGCCACTCTCTTAGTTGGATCTATAGAGGAGGCTGTTTGAAAAGTGAAAGGCCCCTACTTCATAGTGATGTAGATCCTAGGGTCAGAGGCTTCCATGAACAACCTTGCCCTTCGCTTCCAAATGCCAGAGTTTTTTGATGCATATGGGCAACTTCATAGACCCCATCTCCTTTTGCAATCCAGTGGAGGCCATTGGGTTCAGATATGACTACTCCTTTGTAGGGTCTTGTCAGACAGTTATGTCTTTTTTGACCAACCTACCTCTGATACCACTTGATAGTTTATTAGGATGTAGTCTTGATCACCTAGAGGGGGGAGGGGGGTGAATAGGTCTCTTTTATTTCTAAGCTTATGCCTAGCTGTTTTCAGAGTTTATGTTAGTTATGAATCAAGCACACAGAAAACACACAAGCATATATAGAGGTTCCTCAAGACAGGGTGTCTTGAGTTGTCCTCTTTCCCCCTTCACCTTTCTAACAATGAGTTAGACAAGGCCAACTCCTCCAATCTCAGCTCCAAGATCTTACAACTCAGATCCCTCAGGATTTCTCAGGTTTTCTCCAAACCCTACCTAAGGCTTAACAGCCCTACCTCAGGCACAACAACCCTACCAACTCAGACCTATTAAGAAGTCTTACCTCATATATCCACTAAGATCCTACACTCAAGCTGAACTCTCAGCTCTACACTAAGGCCCAATAACCCTACACCCTCAGGAAAAATGCCCTACAAGCTTAGAACAAATATGTTCCTACATGAGTTATAAGTGACGCTTACAACAATAGATAAAATAGATAAATCTTTCAAGCCTTTGGTCTTCTGTTGCTGATTTACTGCAGTTTCGGTCTTGAAATAGGGAAGAGTACAGTAGCCTCAATCCTGCTCCTTTCAGATCCTTCTCTTTAGTAGATGAATAAGGATAAACTTGCCCTTCTTGATTACTCAGGAAGAACAAACTTTCTCTCCTTGCAGTTTCAGGAAGCAGGAATAGAAATCTTTTGGACAGCCGTCAATGGAATAGTAGGTGTAAGTTCTTTTTCCAAAAGCTTGGCTTTTACAATGCCCTAAGTTGTTCTTTTATACTCCTTCAGTCTTCAACGGCTATCAGATGACCTCTGACACAGTAGGGAGGTGATTGAAACACCTTATCTTGCTTTACTGTAACTTACAGCAAAAGCAAAACCCGCCAGCACATTTGAATCGGTTTCACTGGTTGGCCTAAGACAACTCCCAATCTCAGCGGCTACTTCTATCTCCGTCTCAGCGGATCCGCTGAGACAGACATTTGTCTCAGCGGTTTTCCTTTGTCTACAGCTCAGCAGATCCAGACTCCTTCTCAGTGGGTCCTGGCCTTGTCTTAGCAGTTCAGTTGAGACTGAGAACTCGTTTCAGCAGTTTTGGCAGTAAACCACTAAACTTATTTCACATCTTGGAATAACCGAACCCTGCATAGTCATGATGTAAAATAGGGTTTATCAAATACAAATTGTACTTAGCATTGAGTGTGATGCTTCTTCAAATCAAGGGAACATTGAGGGCAATATTCCCAATAGCTATTTCACTAGGCTATCTGAAAAGAAACAGGAGGCTGCTGCCAAGAGATCATGGAATGGAGTTATACAGGAACCAGAAGCATAGTTGGCTTTCTTGTTTTGGTGAAATGTAAAAATACTGGAAATTTCAAAAACATTTCAACACTTATAAATTCATAATGTGATAATGATGCTTCTTATACTATAAATTGAAATGACTATTTCATATTATCTATCATATATTGATGCTCTTACAATCTAAACTGAAATGCTCTTATTATCTACTGATTTTCATTAAATGTGCTTTATCATTGTCTGGTTATGATTTCTTCAAATAGAGAGAGATTATTGGAAACACTGCCCACAATGTTTCAGATTTGGATAAGTCCCTAAGTCAATAATAAGTATAATTTCTATTTGATGTTCATTTGATGTGACATGTGCAGGTTAGGACATCATACATTTTAAGTATAATGCCTTAAGATCAAGCAAAAATGACTAAGGCATATATCATCGTGTCAACAAGGTACACCCAATGATATTATTGAGATCACTCGCAGAAGACAATAGAAGAAATCAATTAAGAATCATTATGACAATAAGAAGAAGACGACGATATCATTGTGTCAACAAAGTATACACGATGATATCGTTGTGAGAATAAGAAGAAATAACTAAGTCAAGATATCGTCGTGACAACAAGTATAACATGATCATATCATTGTGACAACAAGTTTCACACGACGATATCATTATGAAGACTCAAGAGGGGCTAGCTAAGTCAAATATCATTGTGAAGGAGCTATGTCATCCTAAATGATGTTACATATCGTGGAGACAGAGATTGCAGTTGAGAAGTGTTGGAGATTGTGTTCCACATCTCTTAGTTTGAGAATAACAAATCACACTATGTATTTGATCTTGCTTGTGTTTATAGTGTGCAGGTACTTCTCTGAAAAGAGAGTTAACGCCCCGCATTAGGGCTAACACCCCCCGTTAGAGCTAATGCCCAACGTTAGAGTTAATGCCCCGTGTTAGAGTTAACGCCCTACGTAAACTTTTTGTCGAGAAAGGATGTCGTCGAGAAGGGAATGACGCCGAGAAGAACTTTCATCGAGAACAAAGAAACAACGCCAGCGTTGAAGCTAACGCCCTTGTTGTGTTCACAATCTGCCATGATCTCGAAGGTTGCACGATCTCAGCAATGACCATACACGATCTCTAATGCTGGTATTAACTTCTTAACGCCAGGAATTAGCTCCCGTGCCTATTTAAAGACCTGATTTCATTGCTCAAAGGTTGAGCCATTCAAGCCTTCATTCTAAACTTCTGAGAGAGCTTTTCATCCCCGAATTCAGAGAGCACTCCCAACACCACCATTGAGGAACAAGAGTAAGAAGGAGATTTCCAACGGTCAAATTTGAAGAAGGATGCTCGCTTAAACTCCGACGATGGTCATTGCGTGTCTTCAACATCTCCTTCAACGTTCTTCAATATAGGGAGTCTTTTGTTCTGAAATTATTTTTTTCTTTTCATTATTTTCTTGTAACGGTAGTGAATTCGCCCCCTTGTGCGTAGCGACTAGGCCGGGTTCAGTTTAGGGGTAAATTCGCCACCTTGTGCGTGGCGACTAGGTTAAGTTAGATCTATGGGGTGGCTAGAGGCCTTATCTGGGGAAAGATAGGCTATAGCCAACCGGTCCTTGGGAGAAGGACCGATGAAGGAACAAAAAGTTAATTTTACTTTGTCGCCTTTAACTTCAAGCGTTATTGAAATTCTATCTTTGTAATCATCTTTTTGAGATATATAATATTCATTTTTATTATCTCTGATTGTCTGGAATTGTATTTCATTTAAGATTTAATAAGTAAAATAACTTTGGCATATTTCTGTGAAAATTATTTTCTGGAAAGCTAACGCCAAGCGTTAACTCTTAACACCCGTCGTTAGCAGTAGAAAAAAAATGTTTTAGTTTTCTAAAAACTCTTTGTTTTACTTAAAAAATCGTAAACCCCTTATTCACCCCCTCTAAGGGCGCCATAGATCCAACACTTGGTATCAGAGGAAGGTTATTCAAAAATGGTTTCACAACCGGAAATGATGGCGCATCATGATCTTGCTTTCGTTGAGGGTAAAGGGATTAGTAGACCTCCACTATTTACCGGTACTGATTATAATTTTTGGAAAACAAGTATGTGTTTTTTTTAATTGCTTTAGATAATGATGTGTGGGGTATGGTAGAACAATGCTACTCTCCGCCAATATTTGTTGTTGGAGAAGTTACTATGGAAAAACCAAGAGACAAATGGGATGATAACGACAAGTTAAGATGCAAGAATAATGCTAAAGCTATGAATGCTTTATTTTGTGCCTTAGATAGAATGGAATTTAATAGAACTTGTGCTTGAGAAACTGCTTATGATATATGGAATTTATTAGAAATCACTCATGAAGGAACTTCGCAGGTCAAGTATTCAAAGCTTTTCCAACTTGAATCCGAATACGAGAAATTCTAGATGGAGGCGGATGAAGACAAATTCAATGTACACAAGGTTTACCAAGATCGTCAACGACTCAAAAGTTCTTGGAAAAGTGTTCTCCAACGATGACTTGGTGAGAAAAATTCTAAGGTCTCTCCCTCCAAAGTTCATTCCAATGGTGAAGGCTATCACGGAGTCGCTTGATCTGAAGAGCTCCAAATTGAGAGCTTCATTGGGAACCTCAAGACCCATGAGGTTGAACTCAAAATTCAACAATAAGAGTACAACATGGAACCAAAGAAGAATGCTTTGGCCTTAAAATCAAAGGAGGCTGACGAAGATGATGATGAAGAGGATGAGGAGAGCCTCTTTGTGAAGAAGTTCAAAAGGTTCATGAAGAATCTGGAAAGGAGAAACACCTTCCGTAAATATTTCATCAAGAAGGGATCTTCATCGAAAAAAGGAAAAGGTATCGATGAGGACGATGATGAGCGACCACCACCGGAGTGCTACCATTGCAGAAAGACCGGACACATCCTGAGCCAATGCCCAAAATATCTAAAAGAGCGTAAAGAAAAGCGACACAAGGGAAAAGAGAAAAGAAGGTCCTAAAAGCGGCTATTTGGAATGACTCCTTCGACTAATCAAGCAGCTCATCCTCCAGCAGTGAAGAAGAAGCGAAAGTGTGCCTCATGGCGAAGAGCAACACATTATCCGATGATGAAAGCAGTGTCCAAAGCGACACTGAGGTAACACTTCCTACTACTTATGATGGTTTATATATTGAATATTTGCAAATTTTTTGATAAAAGTTTAAATGATATTGAGATTCTAAATTCTGAAAATAAACTTTTGTTAAAAGAAAAGAAAAAACTATCTAAACAATTAAGAAAAGAGAAGGTATCTTTCCATGAGTGCAATCACTCCTTGGCAAGAGTGAAAGAACTTGACGAAGCTCTTTCTAAGTCCCACTCCAATATCAAAATTCTTACTAAAGAAATGGGGGATTTAGCAAGAAATTTAAAAACCTCTATTTCTCAAATAGAAGATGGAAAGAAATCTTTTGCAAATCAGTGGGTTATGTTAGTAACGGAAAACACTTCTCTTAAATCCATAATTCATGATCTAAATATGGCTATAAAAAATTTCGGAGTTGTGCAAAGGTCTCTCGACATGATCTTGTCCAACCAATGCCATGGTAGTGCCAAATATGGCCTTGGGTATGTTACTGGGATCTATCGCCAGGCGTTACCTCTTCACATTGGCATTAGAAATAATTCTAGAAATCTTATTTTTGTTATTAAAAAATCATTTCAAAATTCAAATGTTATCTCATCTTCCCGCAAGAGTTTATTCAAAACTCCGAAAAGGGTTTCATCCCCTTTTATATCGTGTGCCAAATGTCATATATTTGGACACACCTCAGACTCATGTAGGAAGAAGGGTCGTAGTGCTATAAAGCAAATCTAGGTGCCTAAGGTTTCCACCTTCTCTATGGGAGGAATCTCTTGGGTATCCGAATCTTTACTCTTATCTCGTTTTTAGGTATGTTGGCAGGCTAAGGACAAAAAGGATGTGTGGTATTTGGACTCGGGATGCTCCAAACATATGATGAGAAACCAAGCAAAGTTTCTTAGCCTTGAGATGAAGAAAGGAGGTTTGGTGAGATTTGGAGATAATGGAAAAGGAAGGATCATGGGCATCGGTATAGTGGGTAACGATTATTTCTCAATCTCTAATGTTTTATTTGTAGATGGCTTGAAACATAATTTAATATCAATTAGTCAATTATGTGATAAGGGTGTAAATGTATTATTTGAATCATCTACAAATCTTTACAAAATAATAAATTCTAAAATAAATGATGTCGTACTCATCGCACCTAGAATTCATAATGTTTATATGATTGCCTTTAATGATCTTTCACAATCGTCTGTAAAATGTTTTATTTCTAAAAACGACAAATTAGAACTTTGGCATAGACGTCTTTGTCACTCTAGCACCAAGCTTATTTCAAAATTATCAAAAGATAAATTAATTAAAGATTTACCTATGCTTAATGGTAATTTATCTTCTCTATGTACGCCTTGCCAAAAAGGAAAGTTTTCAAAAAATTCTTTCAAAAGCAAAAATGTAATTTCTACTTCTAGACCACTTCAATTAATTCATATGGATTTATTTGGACCATTTAGCACTTCTAGTCTAGGAGGTAGAAAATATGCTTTTGTAATAATTGATGATTATTCTAGATTTTGTTGGACTTTATTTCTATTTTCCAAATTTGATGCATTTCTTGAATTTACTAAACTATGCATTCATATTCAAAACGAACTTGATTTAAAAATTAAATGCATACGCTCGGATCATGAAGGAGAATTTAAAAATGATAAGTTTTCTACTTTTTGTAATGTTTTAGGAATTAAACATGAATTTTCCACTCCTCGCACCCCACAACAAAATGGTGTAGTGGAGAGGAAAAATAGAACCCTTCAAGTGCTAGCACGCACTATGCTTTATGAATTTGGGTTTCCTAAATCATTTTGGGCCGAAGCTGTTAATACTTCATGTTGTATTATTAATCGTGTCATGCTTCGTCCTATTTTAAAATTAACACCTTATGAGCTTTATTTTAAAAGAAAACTTAATGTATCTTATTTTTTATGTTTTTGGATGCAAACTTTTTATTTTAAATACTAGAGTTTCATTAGGAAAATTTGATGAAAAATGAGATGAGGGAATTTTCATTGGTTACTCTTCAACTAGTAAGGCTTATAGAATTTATAATAAACGAACTAAAATAGTTGAAGAGTCTATTCATGTAAGATTTGATGAGAATGTTCCTTGTGTAGATACTAATCGTACAAGAATCGAAGACGAACCCCTTCCACTTTCGAAACTTGAGGATGATGAATCGCTTGGAGAAAAAGAAGAAGAAAAGAGGAGAAAGAAGAAGAGATAGTAGAATATGTTCCTCCAAGTGTGCTCTGTTTTCAAAAGATCATCCAAGGGAGCTTATTATTGGAGAACTGTCAAAAGGGGTAAGTACTCGTTCTTCTTTACACGAGTCTTTTTCAAACCTTTGTTTTGTATCCAAAATAGAACCGAAAAATGTTTCAACCGCTTTAAATGTTGAATTTTGGTTTTTAGCTATGAATGATGAATTATATCAATTTGAACGTAATAAGGTTTGGAATTTAGTAGAGAGGCCATGTAATCATCTGTTTATAGGTGTCAAATGGATTTTTAAAAATAGACTAGATGGTGACTATAGGATTACAAGGAATAAAGCTAGAATAGTTGTACAAGTGTACAACCCTCATATTTTCCAAGGGGTGTTTAGTGGAGAAAGGTCCGTTCCCTACCTCATGTCGAGTACAGCTCGACTAAAGGTGTTGAGTCTCCCTCCACCTTTGGTCGAGTTTAGCTCGACCTAAGGGTGTTGAGCTTTCTCCACCTCCTGTTGAGCTCGGCTCACAGGAGGGGTGTTTAGTGGAGAAAGGTCCGTTCCTCACCTCATGTCGAGTTCAGCTCGACTAGAGGTGTTGAGTCTCTCTCCACCTTCGGTCGAGTTTAGCTCGACCTAAATGTGTTGAGCTTTCTCCACCTCCTGTTGAGATCGGCTCACAGGAGAGGTGTTTAGTGAAGAAAGTTTCGCCTCTCGCCTCAAATCAGGTTCGGTTGAAAACTCGGCAAGAGCACCCCGTTGGCAGGGCCCTTCATGGAATCCTCTAGGGTCCCACCTACTCGTCAAATAGGTGGGTGGGACTTTCTTTCTGAGCTTAAGGCAAGCTCGCAACGAGCGGGGATTGTGTACAACCCTCATATTTTCCGAGCCGGTGTGACCCGACGCAGGTGAGGTCGTGGTAGAGAAGATGACCGTAACGCAGCAGACCTTGGGTCTAAACCAAAGAGAGAAGGTCCCACCTCCCCACTCGCCCGCCCCCTTGGGAGCGGGTGGGGGAGGTTCCCCCCTACCCACTCACCCGCCCTCTTGGGGGTGAGTGGGGGAGGTTCCCCACTCCCCACTCGCCCGCTCCCTTGGGGGCGGGTGGGGGAGGTTCCTCCCTCCTCACTCGCCCGCCCCCTTGGGGGCGGGTGGGGGAGGTTCCCCCCTCCCCACTCGCCCGTCCCCTTGGGGGCGAGTGGGGGAGGTTCCCCCCTCCCCACTCGCACGGCCCCTTGGGGGCGAGTGGGGGAGGTTCCCCCCTCCCCACTCGCCCGGCCCCTTGGGGGCGGGTGGGGGAGGTTCCCCCCTCCCCACTCGCCCGCCCCCTTGGGGGCGCGTGGGGGAGGTTCCCCCCTCCCCACTCGCCCGCCCATTGGGGGCGCGTGGGGGAGGTTCCCCCCTCCCCACTCGCCCGCCCCCTTGGGGGCGAGTGGCGGAGGTTCCCCCTCCCCACTCGCCCGCCCCCTTGGGGGCGGGTGGGGGAGGTTCCCCCCTCCCCACTTGCCTGCCCCCTTAGGGGCGGGTGGGTGAGGTTCCCCCCTCCCCACTCGCCCGCCCCCTTGGGGGCGAGTGGGAGAGGTTCCCCCCTCCCCACTCGCCCGCCCCCTTGGGGGCGCGTGGGGGAGGTTCCCCCTCCCCACTCGCCCGCCCCCTCGCGGGGTGGTGGGGTCTCGAGTAGACTCGTTTGGACCTCCGACAAGAGGGGGAGTGGGTACCTCGAGTACCGCTCACCCCTCCTCCTGTGTTGACCGATCGTGATGGTGTTCGGACTGCGGATACCAGGATTTTGGCTATCCGCAGTCCATTTTTGGGAAGTCTATAAATTGACCCCATGGGCACCTTGGGAAAGGTTGGCTTTCTACCCCCTCCCTCGCGTGTGAGCAAGCACTACCCCTCCCCTCCCCCTGTCATTGAAGGTGGACGGTGAGGTGATCCTTATTGCCCTCCAAGGTGCCCAGGCTCATCATTGGCTTGGGAGGGGAAGTTCCTTGTGAGCTTCCGGGTATGTGGTTGGATCTCCACGCAGCAGCGTAAGGGGTCCATTTGTGGACTCAGGTGTTCTCCAAGGGCAAGGTTATTTGGCTCTTAGTGACTGGTCAAGGGTCTCGCTCAGGTCAAGTAAGGGTTAGCTGCATCCCCCTTGTGAACATCGAAACTGGGTTACTGGTTTCAACATTATGGTGCGGTGAGCGTGGAAGTAGCTAGTTTGGAAAGCTCTGAGCAAGTCTCATGGCTGGAAGCGATGAGCTGGGGGACTCACACCCTACCGGCGAGTGCGTGAAGAAAGAAGACGTCAAGGAGTTCATGAAGTCAATCCAGGAACTCTTGCGGGTCGCACTCCCCCCTCACAGCGAGTGCTCAACACCACCCGCACCCGTCTTTACCTCGCCATCCCCAGCGGAGACAGAGCGCACCCGTCGACAAGAGAAGGGGAGGAGGTGGGCGGGGTCCCTGTTCTTGATTCAACAGAAGCATAGAGAGACGCTGGGAAGCTACGCGGATCGGTTTCAGGAACAAGTCCTCCGCCTCTAGGTTGATCAGGGAAGCAGGAGGGACCAGGAGAAAGAGAAGGAATAAGAAGACAAAGAAGATGAAGGAAGTAATGAAGGAGATGGTCAAGGTGCATGTGACCAAGTAGGCCCAGAGAGGCGCGTTGTAATAAAAATGTAACTCCTCGATGATGAATGAAAAAGATTCCAGGTAACACCTATGATAAGATCCCCGACTAGAAACCATTCTCTGGGCTCGGTTATGCCGACAGATGGGAGTCTCATCGGGTCGATTTGCTACTTGGTAGCTGATTTAGGAGGGCGCTGAGTTCCTCTATCTCTAGGCAAGCTGAGCCCCTAGGACACGGGTGGATGCCTCCGCCTCCCATTAGATTGGGAGGGCGGTGAGTTCCCCTGTCTCCAGGTAAGCAAAGCACCTAGGATGCGGATGGGTACTCCCGCCTCCAACTGATTTAGGAGGGCGCTGAGTTCCTCTGTCTCCAGGCAAGCTGAGCCCCTAGGACGCGGGTGGATGTCTCCGCCTCCCATCAGATTGGGAGGGCGGTGAGTTCCCCTATCTCCAGGTAAGCAAAGAACCTAGGACTCGGATGGGTACTCCCGCCTCCAACAGATTTAGGAGGGCGCTGAGTTCCTCTATCTCTAGGCAAGCTAATCCCTTAGGACGCGGGTGGATGCCTCCGCCTCCCATTAGATTGGGAGGGCGGTGAGTTCCCCTATCTCTAGGTAAGCAAAGCACCTAGGACGTGGATGGGTACTCCCGCCTCCAACTGATTTAGGAGGGCGCTGAGTTCCTCTGTCTCCAGGCAAGCTGAGCCCCTAGGACGCGGGTGGATGCCTCCGCCTCCCATTAGATTGGGAGGGCGGTGAGTTCCCCTGTCTCCAGGTAAGCAAAGCACCTAGAACGCGAATGGGTACTCCCGCCTCCAACTGATTTAGGAGGGCGCTGAGTTCCTCTATCTCCAGGCAAGCTGAGCCCCTAGGACACGGGTGGATACCTCCACCTCCCATTAGATTGGGAGGACGGTGAGTTCCCCTGTCTCCAGGTAAGCAAAACACCTAGGACGCGGATGGGTACTTCCACCTCCAATCGGTAAGATCCCCGACTAGAGACCATTCACCAGGCTCAGTAATGCTGGCAGATGGGAGGCTCATCGGGTCGACTCGCTGCGGGCAAGATTTCATAACGGGTAATTGGTTTGATAAGATGGTGGAGTTCCCCCGCCTCTAGGTGAAGGTAAGCACCTAAGACGTGGGTTGGATCTCTGCCTCAATTGCTTTGATAAGATGGTGGAGTTCCTCTGCCTCTAGGTGAAGGTAAGCACCTGGGACGTGGACTGCTTCTCCGCCCCTGGATAGTTCAAGAAATTGTTAGTTCCCTCCCCCTCCAGGTGAGCTCGGCTCCCTGGTAGGTGTGGAGTTCACTCCCCCTCCAGGTGAGCTCGGCTCCCTGGTAGGTGTGGAGCTCCCTCCCCCCTCTAGGTGAGCTCGGCTCCCTGGTAGGTGTGGAGTTCTCATCTTCCACCGCAGGTCGAGTTCAATTCGACCTAAGGTGTTGAGCTTTCTCCACCTCCAGGTGAGCTTGGCTCACAGGAGGGTTGTTAAGTGGAGAAAGGTTTGCCTTCCGCCTCAAGTCGAGATCGGCTCAACTAGGGGTGTTGAGTTTTTCTCCACCTCAGGTCAAGTTCAATTCGACCTAAGGTGTTGAGCTTTCTCCACCTCCAGTTGAGCTCGGCTCACAGGAGGGTTGTTAAGTGGAGAAAGGTTTTCCTTCCACCTCAGGTCGAGCTCGGCTCGACTAAGGGTGTTGTGTTTTTCTCCACCTCAGGTCAAGTTCAATTCGACCTAAGGTGTTGAGCTTTCTCCACCTTCAGCTGAGCTCGGCTCACAGGAGGGTTGTTAAGTGGAGAAAGGTTTGCCTTCCACCTCAGGTCGAGCTCGGCTCGACTAAGGGTGTTGTGTTTTTCTCCACCTCAGGTCAAGTTCAATTCGACCTAAGGTGTTGAGCTTTCTCCACCTCCAGTTGAGCTCGGCTCACAGGAGGGTTGTTAAGTGGAGAAAGGTTTGCCTTCCACCTCAAGTTGAGCTCGACTCAACTAGGGGTGTTGAGTTTTTCTTCCACCTCAGGTCGAGTTCAGCTCGACCAAAGGTGTTGGGTTTTCTTCCACCTCAGGTCAAGTTCAATTCGACCTAAGGTGTTGAGATTTCTCCACCTCCAGTTGAGCTCGGCTCACAGGAGGGTTGTTAAGTGGAGAAAGGTTTGCCTTCCACCTCAGGTCAGCTCGGCTCGACTACAGGTGTTGTGTTTTTCTTCACCTCAGGTCAAGTTCAATTCGACCTAAGTTGTTGAGCTTTCTCCACCTTCAGCTGAGCTCGGCTCACAGGAGGGTTGTTAAATGGAGAAAGGTTTGCCTTCCACCTCAGGTCGAGCTCGGCTCAACTAAGGGTGTTGTGTTTTTCTCCACCTCAGGTCAAGTTCAATTCGACCTAAGGTGTTGAGCTTTCTCCACCTCCAGTTGAGCTCGGCTCACAGGAGGGTTGTGAAGTGGAGAAAGGGTTGCCTTCCGCCTCAAGTCGAACTTGGCTCAACTAGGGGTGTTGAGTTTTTCTTCCACCTCAGGTCGAGTTCAGCTCGACCAAAGGTGTTGGGTTTTCTTCCACCTCAGGTCAAGTTTAGTTCGACCTAGGGTGTTGAGCTTTCTCTACCTCCAGTTGAGCTCGGCTCACAGGAGGTGTGTTTAGTAGAGAAAGGTACGTTCCCCACCTCATGTCGAGTATAGCTCGACTAAAGGTGTTGAGTCTCCCTCCACCTTCTGTCGAGTTTAGCTCGACCTAAGGGTGTTGAGCTTTCTCAACCTCCTGTTGAGCTCGGCTCACAAGAGGGGTGTTTAGTGGAGAAAGGTTCGTTCCTCACCTCATGTCGAGTTCAGCTCGACTAGAGGTGTTGAGTCTCTCTCCACCTTCGGTCGAGTTTAGCTCGACCTAAATGTTTTGAGCTTTCTCCACCTCCTGTTGTGCTTGGCTCACAGCAGAGGTGTTTAGTGAAGAAAGTTTCGCCTCTCGCCTCAAATCAGGTTCGGTTGAAAACTCGATAAGAGCATCCCATTGGCAGAGCCCTTCATGGATTCCTCTAGGGTCCCACCTACTCATCAAATATGTGGGATGGACTTACTTTCTGAGCTTAAGGCAAGCTCGCAAAGAGCGGGGATTGTGTACAACCCTCATATTTTCCGAGCCGGTGTGACCCGACGCAGGTGAGGTCGTGGTAGAGAAGATGACCGTAACGCAGCAGACCTTGGGTCTAAACCAAAGAGATTAGGTCCCACCTCCCCACTCGCCCGCCTCCTTGAGGGCGGGTGGGGGCGGTTCCCCCCTCCCCACTCGCCCGCCCCCTTGGGGGCGAGTGGGGGAGGTTCCCCCCTCCCCACTCGCTCGCCCCCTTGGGGGCGGGTGGGGGAGGTTCCCCCCTCCCCACTCGCCCGCCACCTTGGGGGAGGGTGGGGAAGGTTCCCCCCTCCCCACTCGCCCACCCCCTTGGGGCGGGTGGGGGAGGTTCCCCCCTCCCCACTCGCCCGCCCCCTTGGGGGCGGGTGGGGGAGGTTCCCCCCTCCCCACTCGCCCGCCCCCTTGGGGGCGAGTGGGTGAGGTCCCCCCCTCCCCACTCGCCCTCCCCCTTGGGGGTGCGTGGGGGAGGTTCCCCCCTCCCCACTCGCCCGCTCACTTGGGGGCGAGTGGGGGAGGTTCCCCCCTCCCCACTCGCCCGACCCCTTGGGGGCGGGTGGGGGAGGTTCCCCCCTCCCCACTTGCCCGCCCCCTTGGGGGCGCGTGGGTGAGGTTCCCCCCTCCCCACCTCGCCCGCCCCCTTGGGGGCAAGTATGGGAGGTTCCCCACTCCCCACTCGCCCGCCCCCTTGGGGGCGGGTGGGGGAGGTTCCCCCCTCCCCACTCGCCTGCCCCCTTGGGGGCGCGTGGGGGAGGTTCCCCCCTCCCCACTCTCCCGCCCCCTTGGGGGCGAGTGGGGGAGGTTCCCCCCTCCCCACTCGGGCGCCCCTCCTCGAGTCTCGCTCGCCCCTCCTCCTGTGTTGCCCGATCGTGATCGTGGTCGGACTTCGGATAGCAGGATTTTTGCTATCCGCAGTCCATTTTGGGGAAGTCTATAAATAGACCCCATGGGCACCTTGGGAAAGGTTGGTTTTCTACCCCCTCCCTCGCGTGTGAGCAAGCACTACCCCTCCCCTCCCCCTATCATTGAAGGTGGACGGTGAGGTGATCCTTAGTGCCCTCCAAGGTGCCCAGGCTCAGCATTGGCTTGGGAGGGGAAGTTCCTTGTGAGCTTCCAGGTATGTGGTGGGACCTCCACGCTGCAACTTAAGGGGTCCGTTTGTGGACTCAGGTGTTCTCCAAGGGCAATGTTCTTCGGCTCTTAGTGACTGGTCAAGAGTCTCGCTCAGGTCAAGTAAGGGTTATCTGCATCCCCCTTGCGAACGTCGAAACCGGGTTACTGGTTTCAACAACAAGGATATTCACAAATCGAAGGGGTAGATTTTGATGAAACTTTTGCACTCGTTGCTCGCCTATAATCAATTAGGATATTTCTTGTATTTGAGAGTTTTAAATGATTTAAATGATTTCAAATGGATGTTAAAAGTGAATTTCTAAACGGGATTATAAAAGAAGAAGTTTATGTTGAGCAACCCCCCCCCCCCCCCCCCCCCCCCGGTTTTGTGAGTGAAAATTATGGATTGAAGCAAGCGCCATTTGCTTGGTATGATAGATTGATATTATTTTTGATAAAACACAGTTATAAAATGGGAAGTGCGGATAATACACTCTTCATTAAGCATGTAGATAATGATTTGATTATATTGCAAATTTATGTTGATGATATTATATTTGGAGCCACTAATGAAGAGTTATGTAATGAAGTAGTTTTAGTGATGGGAAATGAATTTGAAATGAGCTTGGTAGGAGAACTCAATAATTTTCTAGGATTTCAAATTTCACAAAGACAAGATGGTATTTTTATTTTCCAAACTAAATATGTTCATGATATTCTTAAAAGATTTGGATTTAAGAAACTAAAACAAGTTAATACACCAATGAGTGCATCACTAAAGTTAGGAAACGATGAAGCCAGTATTTCTATTGATCAAACATTATATAGAGGAATGATAGGCTCATTGCAATATTTAAGCGCATCTAGACCCAATATTATGTTTTCTGTTTGTTTATGTGCTAGATTTAAAGCTAACCCAAAAGAATCATATTTAAAAGCGGTTAAACGTATTTTTAGATATCTAATCGGAACATCTTGATTAGGCTTATGGTATCCCCATAATGATTGTTTTATTTTACACAGTTTTTCTGATTTAGACTATGCGGGATGTTCATTAGATTGTAAGAGCACTAGTGGTACGTGCCATTTTATTTCCCTTTCACTCTTATCGTGGTCGAGTAGGAAACATAATTCTGTTGCCCTCTCCACCACCGAGGCTGAATATATCGCACTAGGTAGTTACTGTGCACAAGCCATTTGGATGACTAAAACGTTAGAGGACTTTGGTGTTTATCTGAATAACATAGAATTAAAGTGTGACAACAAGAGCGCTATAGATCTCACAAACAATCCCGCACATCATTCTAGATCGAAACATATAGATGTTCGACATCATTTTAATAGAGATCATATTAAGAAGGAACATGTTAAAATTAGCTTTATAGGGATTGAATCACATCTTTTCGATATTTTACCAAACCTCTACTCGATGCACATTTTCACATGCTTAGGTTAGAATTAGGTGTCTTAGAAATGTCTCTTTAAACCCTATAAAAAGCTATTAAATTATCATATGTATCGTTTTATATTTGTTTGCATTTTTGTTTACAAAATTCAAATAAATCAATAAAAATGTACAAACACTTTTAAAACCACCAAAACATGCTAAAAGAGCCTTCAAATCAACTACATAATGTTTGAAATTTCAACTGAAAGAAGGTCTCTTTATAATACAAATGAAATATTAAAATAAAAATAAAAATTTGGTGTTCTGTTTTGGCGTTAAGAAGGTAACGCCTGACGTTAGCCTCTCTGCTCCAAAATTGTCTTTTTTGAAAAATCTATAGTATTATTTTATTGCAGTGTTTTGATTTATTTCTCTTTTTTCAAAAAGTATTCTATTTTTGGTTGTTATTTCCTTTCAAAAAATTATGAACAAAAACAAAATATATGCTTAAATGATTTATTCAAGGATGATTATATATACTGCTTAAAGATTATTAATAATGTTTAATTTAAACCTTCAAGTTCTTTATAAACATTGTTTTGATTTTATCATGCCTTGAATAATATCTTAAAATGTGCAAAGAATTTGGTTATAGATTACATGGGTACAAATGTTTTTACATGCCTCAAGTATGAGTAAAGTTTTAATCTTTGATAATGATTTTCTCACTTACACCTTTTCTACATGTGTTTTAAATCTTATTTTTGTATGACTGTGTAGTATTAGAACTTATTTTGAATTTCATAAATAGTTTACCTACACAACATTGAATTCTTTCGTGAATTCTTTGTTCTTCATGCACTTGTATTTAGAGAAATGTGATATTTAGAATAAAAATTTATATGTTTGCAAAACAAGTGAATTTGGAGTCCTTGGTCACAAAAAAATATATGACAAGGAAAACTCCACCATAAGTTGTAAAGTGTCTCGCGCAAACAAAATTTTAACCACTTCTCTTTAAAAATAAAAATCTGTATGTGCATTGAAATTTGTGGAAGTAAAGTTATTTATGTTCAATTCAAGTTATGCTCTTACATAACATAATTTAATGTGATTTGATTTATACACTTGTAAACTTTATCAAAATACCCTTATTGAACACATTATTATCATTTATAACATTTCCACTCATGAGAATTGGACCTAAAACTTATCTACACAATTCTCTATAATCTTGAGTAAATGCACTCGATAGCAAAGCATGATCTTTACAATGTTTATGTTCACTTGACATGCAAATTAATTTACATTGTAAACATATATTTACTTGATATTTTTATAATCTTGCTTCTTTTTTTTACAAATGAACTTGCAACTTTTGTTTCTAAAATTCAAAACATCTACTTATTTGATTTAAACGCTTATTATATTTTGTACTTACAAATTCTTAAAAATGTTTAATATTGCTTTCGCTGTGTTCACTATTTTTCAAAAAAATTGTTATTATATCTACATAATGCATAACATTTCATATTGCTACTACTCTAACCCACCTCCTTTTGATTATAACAAAAGGTAGAGAATAAATTGAAGAAATAATGAAATCTATTATTTAAGGGGAGTTAAATTAGAAAATGCATTCATGTTAGGGGAGTATCCACATAGGCGGATTATGCATGTTAATCATGCTTATCATATACTATAAACACTACTCTAATTATGTTTTATTTCTTATCAGTGGATTTATTATTATCAAAAGGGGGAGATTGTTGGAGCTTGTGTTCCACATCTCTTAGTTTGAGAATAACAAATCACACTATGTATTTGATCTTGCTTGTATTTATAGTGTGCATGCACTTCTTTGAAAAGAGAGTTAATGCCCCGTGTTAGAGCTAACGCCCCATGTTAGAGTTAAAACCCTCGTTAGAGTTAACACCCTGTGTAAACTTTTCATCGAGAAAGGATGTCATCAAGAAGGGAATGATGTCGAGAAGAACTTTCATCAAGAATAAAGAGACAACGCCAGCGTTGAAGTTAACACTCGCGTGGAGTTCACGATCTGCCACGATCTCGACGGTTGCACGATCTCAGCAACGGCCATAGTCGATCTCTAACACTGGCGTTAACTTTTTAACGCCAGGCGTTAGCTCCCTAATGCCAGGCATTAGCTCCCGTTCCTATTTAAAGAGCTAATTTCATTGCTCAAAGATTGATCCATTCAAGCCTTCATTCCAAACTTCTGAGAGAGCTTTTCATCCCCGAATTCAGAGAGCACTCCCAACAACACCATTGAGGACCAAGAGTGAGAAGGAGATTTCCAACAGTCAAATTTGAAGAAGGATGCTCGCTTTAACTCCGACGATGGTCATTGCATGTCTTCAACATCTCCTTCAGCATTCTTCAATATAGGGAATCTTTTGTCTGAAATTATTTTTTTCTTGTAATGGTAGTGAATTCTCCGCCTTGTGCATGACGACTAGGCCAGGTTCACTTTAGGGGGAAATTTGTCGCCTTGTGCATGGCGACTAGGTCAGGGTAGATCTACAGGGTGGATAGAGGCCTTATCTGGGGAAAGATATGCTATAACCAACCGGTCCTTGGGAGAAGGACCGGTGAAGGAACAAAAAGTCAATTTTACTTTGTCGCCTTTAATTTCAAGCGTTATTGAAATTCTATCTTTGTAATCATCTTTTTGAGATATATAATATTCATTTTTATTATCTCTGATTGTTTGGAATTGTATTTCATTTAGATTTCATAAGTAAAATCACTTTGGCATATTTCTGTGAATATTATTTTCTGGAAAGCTAACGCCCAGCGTTAACTCTTAACGCCCGACGTTAGCAGCAAAACAAAAAAAAGTTTCAGTTTTCTAAGAACTCTCTGTTTTACTTACAAAATCGTAAACCCCTTATTCACCCCCCTCTAAGGGCGCCATAAGATCCAACATTTGGTATCAGAGGAAGGTTATTCCAAAATGGTTTCACAGCCGTGAATAATGGCGCATCATGATCTTGCTTTCGTTGAGGGTCAAGGGATTAGTAGACCTCCACTATTTACCGGTACTGATTATAATTTTTGGAAAACAAGAATGCATTGTTTTTTAATTGCTTTAGATAATGATGTGTGGGGTATGGTAGAACAATGCTACTCTCCGTCAATGTTTGTTGTTGGAGAAGTTACTATGGAAAAACCAAGAGACAAATGGGATGATAACGACAAGTTAAGATGCAAGAGTAACGCTAAAGTTATGAATGTTTTATTTTGTGTTTTAGATAGAATGGAATTTAATAGAACTTGTGCTTGCGAAATCGCTTATGATATATGGAATTTATTAGAGATCACTCATGAAGGTACTTCGCAGGTCAAGGATTCAAAGCTTTTCGAACTTGAATCCGAATAAGAGAAATTCCAGATGGAGGCGGATGAAGACATAGGTTCAATGTACACAAGGTTTACCAAGATCGTCAACGACTCAAAAGTGCTTGCAAAAGTGTTCTCCAACGATGACTTGGTGAGAAAAATTCTAAGGTCTCTCCGTCCAAAGTTCAATCTAAAGGTGACGGCTATCATGGAGTCGCACAATCTGAAGAAGCTCCAAATTGAGAGCCTCATTTGGAACCTCAAGACCCATGAGGTTGAACTAAAAATTCAACAACAAGAGTACAACATGGAGAAAAAGAAGAAGGCTTTGGCCTTAAAATTAAAGAAGGAGGCTGACGAAGATGATGATGAAGAGGACGGTGAGAGCCTCTTTGTGAAGAAGTTCAAAAGGTTAATGAAGAATCCGGAAAGGAGAAGGACCTTTCGAAAATATTTCATCAAGAAGGGATCTTCATCGAAGAAAGGAAAAGGCAGCGACGAGGACGATGATGAGCGACCACCACCGGTGTGCTACCATTGCAGAAAGATCGGGCACAAACAGAGCTAGTGCCCAAAATATCTGAAAGAGCGTAAAGAAAAGTGACACAAGGGAAAAGAGAAAAAGAAGGTCCTAAAAGCAGCTACTTGGGATGACTCCTCCTCCGACAAATCAAGCAGCTCATCCTCTAGCAGTGAAGAAGAAGTGAATGGGTGCTTCATGGCGACTAGGTCAGGGTAGATCTATGGGGTGGCTAGAGGCCTTATCTGAGGAAAGACAGGCTATAGCCAACCGGTCCTTGGGAGAAGGACCGATGAAGGAACAAAAAGTGAATTTTACTTTGCCGCCTTTAATTTCAAGCGTTATTGAAATTCTATCTTTGTAATCATCTTTTTGAGATATATAATATTCATTTTTATTATCTATGATTGTCTAGAATTGTATTTCATTTAAGATTTATAAATAAAATCACTTTGGCATATTTCTGTGAAAATTATTTTCTGGAAAGCTAACGCCCAACGTTAACTCAACGCTCGGCGTTAGCAGCAGAACCAAAAAAAGTTTCAGTTTTCTAAAAACTCTCTGTTTTACTTAAAAAATTGTAAACCCCTTATTCACCCCCTCTAAGGGCGCCATAAGATCCAACGAGAAGTTACATATCATCGAAAAGATCACGATGATATCGACGAGAAGACCTTATTTCATCGTAACTGGACATGTCACTGAGATGGCAAGTTCTATCTTGAGATATCTATTTGAGAGGAGGATCTCAGAAGACTTGAATATTTTTATAAGTTAGATCTCTGAGATGATAAGTTTTATTGTCGAGATGGTGTTCATATCGTCGAGACAGATTGAGATTTTTTGAAATGCATTGTCTGCATTTAATGGTGCCGTCCAAGGGTCCAATCAACGGATGTTGTTTAGGAATGGTCTTCTGACATTATGAGACCTCGGAATAGCCCGTTAGACATTCCTGTCATATATAAGGATAATTTTGTTTCCCTAAAAAAAGAGAACACAGAAAGAAAAAGAATCAATCGAATAAAAAACAGTGTGATGATTTTCAGAAGAAGGAACATTTTTGAGAACATTACTCATAGTTCTCCAAGGTTCAGTCAGAAATCATCGACTGATAAGCTTGTTCCAGATTGATGGAAAGGATCAAAGAGAACCTTCTGTGCATCAGTGAAAAGTTCTTCAAGGTTTTCTCTTAAGATCCAGAGGCCGTCTACTTCAGGACTTAAAAGACACTTCAGGATATATTCCCTATTCTGTAAAGTGTTCTTCAATATTGTAAACCTAATGTATTCTCTATTGGGCCTTGTGCCCGAGTTGTTGGATTTTAGGAACGTTAGGTAGGATCTATTGTAGATCTGAGTTGTAAGGCCTGTTGTGCCTGAGTTGTAGGGTTATGAGAATCTGAGGTAGGATATTGACTGGATCTGAGTTGTAGGGCTTGGAGTGCCTGAGCTGTAGGGCCTTTGTACCTGAGGTGTAGGATCTGTGAAAGAGATCTGAGATTTGGAGGAGTTGGCCGAGTCTAGCATACTGCTAGATAGGTGAATGGGGACAGTGAAGTACCCACATTGGGGAACCACTATAAATATTGGTGTGCTTCCTGTGATGTGATTTCTGGTTGTATTCTCTCAAACTAATTTAGACTCAATCTCTAAAAGACCAAAACAATTTTACAACACCTATTCACCACCTCTAGGTAATTAGACTACACCCTAAATTTATAATGATCTTCCAACAATGGTCACAACATCATCCCCACGACTTCCAGCAGATGAAGCCTCCGCACACCCAGCAGAATAAAGTAAACCATCCTCCCCTCCTTCTAACAGCCTATCTCGACCAATGGGACAATGCTCAAGAAGAGTACACTGACATCGGAATCCTAATGGATGAGGTGGTGGAGATCCACTAAAAGCAGTCGAACTTCGAGCCCCCCAAACCCCCTGAGAGCAGGGTTCAAATATTAGAACAAGGGCCTCTAATGTAAGTTCCACCGAGATGTTGGGCATGACACCAAGAATTGCTGGGTCCTTTGAGAATTGGTGGAGAAGCTGCTTAGGGAAGGAAAGCGTAAGTATCTTCTCCTGGGAGCACCAAGGAGGCTGCCGCGACAAAGGGAAATGAAAAGAAAAAGATGAATCCGGACTGAGTATCTAGAGGTATGGCAACATAAACCAGGGCCGCGATGGTGGCCAAGAAAGCTAAGAGGATGTGTGCATGAAGGTCAAGGGAGTCGGCCGATTAGGGAACATTAATTACATTCACGGCGACATGAGATCAAAATCCTCCTAGAAGGTAAGCTTCAAATGCCTCCGTGAAAGGGAAGTGGCCTCAACCTCCCTCGCTCCGCCGTACCAGGGAATAGTCACTTTCAAAAAGGAGGATCTGCCTCGAGCCACCAATCCACTCCATGATGCGGTAGTGATCAAGGCTTTCCTAGATGATTATATAGTGTCATGAATCCTCATCGACATGGGCTACTCAGTGAACATCCTTTTCAAGCCCGCTTTCGATGCCATGAAGTCTCACAAGGACTTGAAAGCCTATGACGGACCTCTGTATGGCTTTACAGGTGAAAGAAAGGAAGTGGAAGGAGGAGTCAACCTCACAGTAGTCCTATGTGAGGTGGCTCAGCCAGAATCATTTTTGGTGATTGATGCTCCGAGCAGCTACAATGAAATCTTCGGGAGGCCCCTCCTAGATGACTTCCAAGCCATAACATCAATGTATGACAAAGCCCTCAGTTCTCACTGGGGTGGGGGGGGGATAGTTCAGGGTCCGGAGCGACCCCAAGTCTGCTTGAGAATGTTACATTCGATCGGTGAATTCAGTCCATGAGTATGTTCCCCCTGAGTGGGGATTGTCACCCAAAGGGCCCGCCTCTTTAACGAGTGGCGGTGGGAAAAATCCCAAGGTGGTACTTAATCTTGATATCTAGATTATTTTTTGAATTTTCGCTATATTTTCATGTTGCCTAAATATCTCATTGCAATCTTCGAATGAGATGCTAATTTTTCGTTTTTTCTATGTTAGACATAACCCGTGAATCCTTGCATAATGCCACACGAAAGTTTTGAAGTAAATTGAGAATTGTTCTCTATAAGTCTGACAGGTGGTCAGGAAAAACTCTCAATTCACGAATACTCTCTCTGGGCAGTCACCATACCCCACTTGAACCCCCTCGTATGAATCTAAATGTCTTGAGCGGAGGGCTTAGGGGTACAAACTCTCTCCGCAGTTGTGGGCTACTTTCTCCACCCTAAGATCACAACAATTGCCTTCGTAGGAATAACTCGCGATTGACATACGTGGCAGGTTAGGAATGTGATAGCTGACCATGCGTCAGCATAGATGTTGTTACCATTATAGGCACCTCTCTGAGGACACGCTCTGAACCATTGCTGCTTCATCCCCCAAGAGTGTATTCAGACACTACTTGCGGAGGAGAACCCTGCGGATGTCATATGCCCAATTGGTGGTCGTAACCTCTGACAATGGACCCCTTAATATGAGAGGTGGGAGACATAGCCCCCTGTGGGACGTCCTTTCAGAGGAGTGATCTGTCCTAGGACACCCATAACACCACTGGAAGACCCCGACAGAGGGAAGCCCTGCGGCCATTGTGTCATCACCCATAAAAATTGTGAAAATCAACATCTTAGAGCAAGTAAACATAAGGCTTGTGTAGAGCACCATACATGTCTTCACAGTCGTTCCTTTGGGTCCAAGAGGGCATACCTCTCAAAAGCGGTGAATAGCGTCGACTTAGTCTTCTATTTTTAATAAGAGGGCACCCGATGAATAGTGCCACCTTGGTCTTCTATTTTAAATAGGCGGGCACTCGGCGAATAGTGCCGCCTTGCTCTTCTATTTTAAATAGGAAGACACTCGTTGAATAGTGCCTCCTTGGTCTTTTATTTTAATTGACGGGCACTCGACGAATAGTGGCTCAATAAAGGCATGCATTCCCTTCCTCCTCCCTTAGTGCTAGATTCTACTTCTTCCCTTTTTGAATTTGGTTGAGGTTTGGTGATTTGGCCATGTTCACGTCCAAGCTCTCAAGCTCGAATGAAACCCGCCCCCTATTTTGCGAATTGGCCACCTTCGACTGCAATATCTATGACAAACGACGACCAACCCCCGGCCGTAGGTGTTGACCTCGGCTGTTTGGCCGGAGGCGGCATCAAACGTCCGGGATCAAGCTTGGAAAGCCCTCCAGGAGAGATTAATCGGATCCCTTGGCTCAAGGATGAAGACAACTCCTGGACCGTCCGATCTGGACGATCTGTTAACCGCAGACCACAATTAAATAAATTGCTAGTATATAGGAATTTTTGCCTGATCTTATAATAATTGTAGAAAATACTTAGAGGCAGATTCATAAAACGTGCCCAACATGAAAAATGACGCTCTATGTCTCTAATATTTGGAGCACTGTAGCTCCCTCAGCACCTATTTTGGTGGGACTGGTCTTATTATAGGCAAAAGATTAAATTGCAAATATCTCTCAGATGGTAAATTAAATTGGGCTGAAATTTGGGTCATGCATGCATTTGCGCTAGGACTACCTTATGACCAAAAATCAGTTTTTTAGGAGAATATTTTTCTATTGTTTTGTTCATCATTTGATTTATCAAATTAATGTGATTTAAGGAGTTGGACAACTTAAAATGACACCAAATTTGGGTGTCGTGCTTATTAGGTCATTAGTTGATCATGGTTAAAATTTGAGTGCAATTAGACCACTGCATATTGGGTTATTCCACTTGGATGTCTTTGCATGATATGGAAAATGATGTGCATATAACACCCAAGTTGAACTTAGTGAATCTTGGAGTTCTACAACTTTAAATAGGATGAAATTTTGGACATGCATGAGTCTTGCCCAAACACATACCCTGCTCAAAAATGGGAAGTTTTGGGAAGACTTTTCTATAGTTCTTATAATAATTTCTTAAAACATGCATGGTATAAATTTTGGGTTTATATGAAGTCAAATCACTCAAAATCTCCTTTGGTAGATTGATTATGTGTATATTAGTCTTTGATAAATTTTTGACTCAATTGGATTCTTGCATATGAGTAGATCTATGTTTAAATGAACCATAGAAGATCCTTTATTTAGGTCACACTAAATGTTGTTTTTGCCCTAGTGAAATAGACCTTTTTGCTCTCAAAGTTTGAGGCCCTTAGAGGCCATAAAATGAAAAGTAGGCTGAGATAACTTTTGTAGGAATTGGAGTCTACTATCTGTAGAAAGTAGAATCACACCATTTGGTGCCCTACAACTCACTGTAGGGAAGATTTGGTAAGATTGGTCTTAGAGAAGGACTGAGCATAAATGGTGAATAACTTTTATATGGTAGAATATATGAAGTTGAAAATTAAACCATGTGTGTATGCATCCTAGATCTATTATGTGCCCAAAAATCAAAATTTTTGGTGTACATTTTTCTAAAGTTTTTGTAGAAATTTAATAAACCATGCATGGTGTATATTATGGGTTATTTTGTCTCAAATCACTCCAAATCTACCTTGGTAGGATGGTGGTGTGAATAATAGTCTCTGGTTAAAATCTTGGGTCATTTAAACCCTTGCATGTAAGCAAATCTAGGTCAAAACATGAAACTTAGTAGTTCCATCTTTAAAATGTTCATTAAGGGGGATAAATTAACCATATTTTGAGAATCTAGGAAAATCCCCTTGGTCAACTCTCATGAAATTTAAAACTTGCACTTATGACCACGGGACAATACTCTATAGAGAAAATCATCAACCTTTGGGTTTATTTCCCTGGGAAACTTGATTTCATATGATTTGGCCACATAGGCCCTAAATGAGTATTTATAGGGTCAAAGCTCACTGAAATGTCTTAGAAAGTTGTATATAGACTATTTATATCAGTATGAAGCTATGAAAATTTTATTAGAATTAATCCTTAAGTAAACTTCATACTTCCTTCACAAAGTAGCATTCGGTCTTATAACTTGAGAATTCAATTCCTTGAATTATTGATGTTGGATGGCTATCAAATTTTGTATACAGACTTTTTATATCAGTATGATGCTATGGAAAATTTATTAGAATGAACCTTTGAGTAAACTTCATACTTCCTTCACAAAGTAGCATTTGGACTTATAACTTGAGAAATTAATTCCTTGAATTATTGATGCTGGATAGCTATAAAATTTTGTATGCAGACTTTTTATATTAGTATAAAGCTATGGAAAGTTTATTAGAATTAACCTTGAGTAAACTTCATAATTCCTTCACAAAGTAGCATTTGGGCTTATAACTTGAGAATTCATTTCCTTAAATTATTGATGATGGATGGCTTTCAAATTTTGTATACAGACTTTTTATTTCAGTATGATGCTATGGAAATTTTATTAGAATTAACCATTGACTAAACTTCATACTTCCTTCACAAAGTAGCATTTGGACTTATAACTTGAGAAATTAATTCCCTGAATTATTGATGTTGGATGTCTATCAATTTTCTTATGCAGACTTTTTATATCCGTATAAAGCTATGGAAATTTTATTAGAACTAACCTTTGAGTAAACTTCATACTTCCTTTACAAAGTAGCATTTGGACTTATAACTTGAGAAATTAATTCCTTGAATTATTGATGCTGGATGGTTATCACATTTTGTATACAGACTTTTTATATCAGTATGATGCTATAGAAATTTTGTTAGAATTAATCTTCAGGTAAGCTTCATACCTCACAAAGTAGCATTTGGGCCTATAATTTGAGAAATTAATTCCTTGAATTATTGATGCTGGATGGCTATCAAAGTTTGTATATAGACTTTTTATATCAGTAGGAAGCTCTGGGAATTTTGTTAGAAATAATCATTGAGTAATTGACATACTTCCTTCACATAGTAGAATTTGAGCTTATAACTTGAGAAATTAATTCGTTGAATTATTTATGTTGGATGGCTATGGAATTTTGTATACAAATCTTGTATATCAGTCGGAAGCTCTGCGAATTTTTTTAGAATTAATTATTGAGTAAAAGACATACTTCCTTCTCAAAGTAGAATTTGAGCTTATAACTCGAGAAATTAATACCATGTATTATTGTTGCTGGATTGTTATGAAATTTTGTGTATAGTCTTTTTATATCAGTATGAAGTTCTGGAAATTTTATTAGAATTTATTATTGAGTAAACTTCATACTTCATTCACAAAGTGGACTTGAGTTATAACTTGAGAAATTTATATCTTAAACTATTGACACTGGAATGCCATGGAAATTTATAACCATTCTAATGTATAGGATGGACCTTAATAAGGTTGCATGCTAATTTGACATTTGTTGCCCTAGGAACTATTGGGTTGAACCAACAGTCAATGGCAAAGTGGTCAATCTTACCACAACACCAGCATTCAAACTTGTTATACTTCTTATTCTTGCTCACAATAGGAACTGGATGACTCTGTATGTGAGCGGAGGGATACTTGGAAGAGATTGCATGAGATTCTTTGCATAACATGTGGTTGTGTCTTTGATTTCTCTTGGGATGCACAACCACTGCCTTGACTTTGGCAGCAGTCCTATTAGAAGGTAACTTCTCTTTGCTTTTGGCGCTAGTGTTGAGACCAAATGCAAAGGGTTCATGATTTTTCATTGCATTTCTTCATAGGCTGCCTTAAATGCACTTTTTCCATGATGAACATCAGTTGTTCCACTTTTAGAACATTCATTTATAAGATGTCCATAGATGGACTCTTAAACAAACATGTTGGAGGATAGAATTACCTTCCTAAAGTTGATCTTCTTGTTCATAGGCTTATCATTATGATTTTCTTTAAAGTATCCTACTTCTTCCGTATGAATAGGAGAGAACCCGTCAATTAGCGATGAATTGTCTTGGGCTTGGAGAAGCTTGCAACTAGCTTCCTTTCAATGAGGAGCTTCTCCTCCAATTCAAAGATTTTTCTGTCCCTTAATATTACGGCACTAGATTGATCTACAACATTCTTCAGAGATTCAATCTCTCTGGCTTGTGCCTTGCACAACTCTTTACTGCCAACCAAGGCCTTGAGAAATTTCCCAAACTGATATATTAGCTCAGTATTAAAGCTTGCTTTGAAATCTTGTTTGAGTTTGCTGAAATCTGAGTTTTCTTGAGTTAGTCTTTCAGCCTTCTCAAGTAATTCAGACTTATTGGCTTCAATAGTTTTTATCTCTTTAGCCTGAGCCTTACAAAGCCTCTTGCTTCTCTTAAGAGCTTCAAGAAACTCTCCTTATTGTTCTAACAGAACACGAAGCATCTCCTAAGATTGATTTTGCCTCTGAATCAGTATTTGAGAGTCTTAGTAGCACTGAGAGTCGTAGTCTTCTTTTCCAGGAAGCTCTTTTCTTAATTCTTTTCTCTATGAGACCTCTTCTCATCAGATTTCTTTTTTCCTTCCTTTTTGAAGGACAATCAACTATCATGTGGCCTGATTTTCTACATCCAAAATAAATTGTGTCATTTGAAATATGTTTATTCTATTTTGAATCATACCTGTCCCCTTGTGATATGTGCGGATATCTGCTTCTCCTTGAGTTGGATGAGGAGGAAGATCTTCCTTTCTACCTCCTTTTTCTTCTTAGGAGCTTCATCAAGTTCTTGGAGAATAATGTAAGTTATATATCAAACAGATCGAATCTAGTGGAGCTTGTCTCAGATTATTCAAATTCCGGCTCCTTTCTTCTCCCGGAGCTCCTAGCTTCAAAGGCCACAGACTTTTCTCTATGGTGAGATCTGTTGCCTTCTTCTTCAGCTTTCCTTGTATTTAGCTGAAGTTCATGGGAATGAAGTTTCCCAAATAGATTCTGGGGTTCCATGTTGCCCAGGATCCCCATCTCTCTAATAACACAGATCTTGATGTCCGACTATTTGTTTAGTCATTTGAGAAATTTGTCATTCAAATCATAGCTAGTGAAGGTCCTTCCATATGTATTTAGGCCATTCACAATCTTGAATAATTGCTCATAACACTCAGAGATGGAATCCTTCTTGTCTTGTCTGAATGCTTTATACTCCTGGTTGAGGAGAGACTTCATATCCTACTTCAGCCATTCATTCCATGTAGACCACCAAGGAACCCCACATCTCCTTCGCAGATTTGAAGTGGACAAGATTCTAGAAGGTTGATTCATCAATAACACTCTCAAAGATATTCTTGGCCCTCTTGTCCATTGTGGCCAGAACTATCTCATCCTTGGACATATCAGAATACTTCTTTGGAAAATGGGCTTCATTGCTGACAGTAGACACAGTCATGGGTATGAAAGGTCCTTCTTCAATGGTGATGAAGATTCTAGGGTCAAAAGCCTCCATGAAGAGCTTCACCCTCTCCTTCCATATAGAAATTTTTTCTTTCTTACAGATGGACAACTTCATAGAGCTGAACTCCTTGTAGTTCTCACAAGCAGACATGATGCTTGATTCTAGGTGAACCCAAGTCGATCTTATTTTTGGTTATTTTACTATGGGTCACTTAGATCACACCTAGAGGGGGTGGGGGGTGAATGGTGTGATAGGTGCTTTTAAGTTTTTTTTTAGATTTATCAAGATAATCAAGAAAGCACACACAAAAAGCACATAAATTTAAAGAGGTTCCCCAAGAATGCCTTGTGTAGTCCTCTCTCCACACCACCTATCTAGCAATGTGCTAGACTAGGCAAAACTCCTCCAATTCTCAGATCTCACAATAGAGATCCTACCTCAGTCTTCACCATAAAAGACTTACACTTAGGCTACTAAAAGTCTTACCTCAATCTCTGCACCCAGAGATCTACACTCAGTACTCACAATAGAAGATTTACACTCAGGATGCCAAAGCCTTACCTCAATCCCTACACCTAGAGATTGAAAGTGCACAGTTAACCTCACTAGAATTCTCTAGAGGGGGGTGAATAGAGATTTAAAATATTTTTGTGCAAAGTTAATAATTATATATATATATATGGGTGTAGTGATCACAGATTAGAGCTTCCCACACACCAACAAGAATTAAACAAGTAAAGAAAACAAATGCAAGAAGAAAAATCACAGCACAACACAAAGAAATATAGTGGTTCCCCAAACTTTGGGTAGTCCACTCTTCTACCCCCTTGGTAGGAAATTCACTATCTTGCAATGAGTCTTTTGATAATGAGACTCTTAGAACCACCCTGAGTCTCTTGATAAGGAGACTCTTAGAACCAACTGAGTCTTTTGAAAAGGAGACTCTTAGAACCAGTACAACTGAATTTTTTGAAGAGAGATTCTAAAAACTCTTTTACAGTATTTGAAAGCGAAATAAAGGTAAAGAAGAAAGAGAGATAATATAAAGACAAGAAGGAATCTTCTTCCTAGCAAGAAGATTGGAAGCACAAGAAGTAGTGAATGAAATCTCTCTTCTATAGTGAGAAGGAGATTGTAGGCCTTTTCTCTCTTTTGTGAGAGCTATCAGAGTATGCAGCAGAGTGGCTTCAGAAGCAGGAGAAGATGGAAGCTTGATCTTTGCTGCAGCACTATTTCTCAATTCTCTCTCTTTTTCTCTTGGGAGCTTTTCCTCTTTTTCAAATGTAAAATGGTGGATCGCATCTTTCTTGCTCTCTGCCGACCACCTTGTTATTTATAGATCTGTTCATTAAAATAACACTATAGGAGAGTAATCAATTAGCAGGCAGAGTATTAGAAAGAAGGAGAATTTTCCATAACAAATATATCCATAGAAGGAAAGTATTCATTCTGATTTCAAATAGTGTCCATAATGGATTTAATCAAATTAGCCAAGAATTCATTAGAGGAAAAGAATAATTCAGAACGGCTATAAAGAATAATTTGATTCCATATAAATCAGATCTATGAAAGAAGGAAAGAGATCTGGCGATTTTTGAATTAATCATAGAAATCGACGTGCGTCCATTACAATTCGACGTAAGCATCGAATTCGTCCTGGCAGAACGCCGAGAGATGAATAAGGAAGGTGCATCGACTAAGGTGCGTCGACTTCTCAAGATACGTCGACTAGAAGTCAGAGCTACGTCGACATAGGATACGTCGAATTCTTCTTAAAGGTACTTCGACTTATTCTGAAAGGAACGTCGATACTACTTCGACGTTGCGTCGAATACTATTCGACGCATATTTACTTAACCTTGATTTTCCTTTCTTAGAATTCATATTCAACTCATTTTCAGGGGTTAAGAGAAATCATTTTCCCAACAATCTCCCCCTATTTGTCTTAACCCTATTTAGAGGGAAATCACAGCATTTGTAGAGAAAAGAAATATGTCAATCAGGCAGAAAAGAAATTGGAAAGAGAGATCATATAACCAAATTTTCCAGAATTATATAAACAGACTTCATGTTCATACCAATTAGTATTTAACTATAGAGTAAAATATATCAGTATTATTTTCAAACATTACTCAGGAGGGGTAGGAGGAGTCTTTCTCTTTCTCTTGAATACTACTGTTTTAGGAGAGGGGGGTTTCTCCTTCTCAGTTCCAGGAAGTTCACCTAGCTCCCCCTGAGCAAATTGCTCCCCCTGGGAAGGAACTTCCTTTGATCCTTCTAACTCTTCAATTTCTTTATCATCTTCAGCTCCAGCTGTATCTGGCTCCTTAGCTCCTACTTCAGCCAACACAGCATCTGGCTGTCCTTTTTCATTTTCAGCTTCATTCATAACAGTATCCAGCTCCCCCTGAGTTTTAGTTTCTTTATTTTTCTTACCATCTGCCACTTTTCCTTTTCAGCTTCATTGTCTGCTCTGCTTGCCTCCCCTTGTAGTAGTACCACTTGATTTGCAGCCTCCCCCTTCTTGACCTTCCTGGCCAGGGAGGTTAAGAAAGACCTGGTTACTCTAGAGGAAGAGAGAGAGGTCTTCATATTTTGCACAGAGGCACTGACCCCATCTATTTGGGTGTGTTTGTGAAGGATGGAGGAATGAATCTGGGAGCAGTGCTCATCCAGCATTGCTTGGAATGTTTGAGCTGCTGATGCAATGCACTGAGTAAGGAGGGTTTCAGTGGATGCAGATGGTTCATGTTGTGGTTGGTGATGAGGAGAGAGTGATGGAGGTGGTGATGAGGGTGGAGAAAGGTTAGTTGATGTATAAGGTATTGGTGATAATGGAGGTGAAGATGATGAGAAAGTATGAGGAGGAGGAGATGGAGAAACTGCTGTTTGAGGAGCAGGGGTTTGAGAAGAGGTAGGTAGAGTAGGAGTTGTGAGGGTGGTAGAGACTATTGGAGTGGATGATGGTGGTAGAGAAGGATTGTCTCTTTGAGGAGGAGGAGGAGGAGATGGATGAACAGGAGAGTTAGGAGGAGAGGGAGTCCTTTCAGGAATGGAACCAGGCTTAGGGATTTGCCTGATCCACTTGGAGAATAGAGCTATTAACATTCTTTTCCCTGGAGGAATGGGGATTCCTTTTGACCTACATAGGTCAGGGAAGGAGTGGAAGAGTACTTGACTCATAATCCTCATATATGCATTTTCTTTGTGTGAGTATTTGGATCCTATCATCTTGAGCAAGCATGTGGACCAGTCCACCTTCTTCTTCAGCACAAGGGTCCCCATGATGTTCAATTGCTGCTTAGGTACAGCATCATGGGCTGAAATTTTGCATAGTAGTATCTTTCCTACTATATCTGCTAGCAGTCTGTACTCCTCAGAAAAGTCTATTTTCTTTAGATGGATTGGTTATCCTTTAAAAACTTCATGGTGGTTAGCAGATGCTTGATTTCATCAGATGTGAGGTCTATAGATTCATCACCTAATAAGGGAATGATGAAGATTTATGAGGTTACTCTTTAGAAATTGATTTCCTTTCCCTATTTTATTTGAACAAAGATAATATTAGGATATACCTGATGGAAGATCAAAGGTGGTCTTAATATGTTCTGTAGAGATTGAGACTGGTGTCTCATAGATTGTTCCCTGGATTTCTCCTTATTCAGATATCTGAACACGAGTCATCAGCTCTGTGAGCTCTGTTTCCAGGAGCTTGCATCTTGTGGAGATGAGTTTGTCCAATCCAGCTTCAGTGAACAGAGCTATGATGTTCTTATAATTTTCTGCAGCGGCTTGGAAGGAGTCGAGGTCAATGTCGAAACCAAAGTTTATCTTGGGAGCCATTTTAGGTCAGTGAAAAAGAGAGGAAGAAATGGCTGGAGTAAGGAGCAAGAAGGATGAAGGATGCAGAGTAGTGAAGGTTTCTAACTGAAGAGTCTTTTTAAGTTAGGTGAAGCGTCAAAACGGGACTCAATTCGAGGCTTATTCGGTACTTTAGTGGATGTGACCGAAAATATTTTAGTATTGCCGCTCATTTTTATGAAGTCGACATTATGATGAGTGGAATTTGATGTGAGCGTCGATATAGTCTGATTTGGGATGATAGGGTTTCCTATCGACGTATGCGTCGATTGGAGTCGACGTATGCGTCGATTTCACTTATTGAGTTGAGTCATCGACGGTGCGTCAATTAGAAGTCGACGTGACTTTTGATTTTCCTGAAGAATTTTAGGTGTTTATTTCTTTTTATTTCTTCCTAGTTCTAAGTCAGTCTTGGACTAATTTTTACAGATAGTTTGATTGGTTGTGCCATCATTGTTTGGCAAGGTGGCCAGTTTTGTTACATATATGGCACTTGATTATCTTACTCTTATGATAATTTGAGTTTAGAGAAGGATAGAAGGGTTGATTAGGATAGAAAGTTTGATTAGGATGGGAATTTTGGTTACCAGGTTTAGGGTAGAAATTTTGGTTAGGATAGAGGTGTTGATTAGGATGGAAATCATGGTTAGGATGAATGGATCCTGAATAGGAATTATAGAAGGTTTTTGGAGGATAGGCATTTAAGTTGCTCTGAATTTTTGTGCGTCGATATCTATTTGACGCATGTTGATAGTTGCTTTGATTTATATTCGGCGCTTTCTCCCGATAGCGTTGATCTGATATCGACGCATGGAAAAAGTTGCGTCTATTGGAAGTCGACGTACTTTTATTCAAGCGTCGAGTAGAGGTCGAGGCATCAGAGAGGTTGCGTTGAGTAAAAGTTGACGCACTATCATTCATGCGTCGATATAAAGTCGACGCAACTGTATCTTCATACATTTTCTTTTTCCCTTTTTCTGATTTTGTTCTTTTATGTATTGTTTCTTTTGGCTTAGTTGCTTCTTCAGATGAAGTTTGAGAGTCATCAGCTGAATAATATGATGTTTCATCAAATTGTTTTATTTCCTTGAGGGAGTCTTCTTCCTTATTTAGTGAGTCTTTTTCTTGGTTTGATTTGATGGGTTTTGTGAATTTTATAGGGATCATCCAAGCAGGTTTGTTGGATGGAACTTGGCTGGTTGAGGGATCAGCCCCTAGACCAAGATTTTTATGTCTCCTTATTTGTTGTTCAGTGATTTCCTTGAGAGTTTTGCTTCTCATGTTTATTGATTCTTCAAAGGCTTTTGCCTGGGATACCTTATCCTTAAGGAGCTTGTTTTCTATTCTAGCCCTTTCTACCTCCTTTTCTATGATGTTAGCCCTTAATTCATAATTTTTAGAGCATTTAACTTCTTTATTTCTCTGGTTTTTAGCCACATTGATTTGTTCTTTTAGATCTTTAATTTCTTGTGTAGCTTTTAGTTGATCTAGACACATTCCCATAAAATTATTTTTGAAATTATCACTTTGAAAATCTATTTCATCAAAAATGCTTACCTCATCCTTTTCCTCAGATTCCTCTATGAGAATAAGGCTATCTTCTTTTTCATCTTCAGAAGATATGCTTTCTTCTGATCCTGTCTCACTCCATGATTTAGCACCATCATCATTCTTTGAGCCTTCAAGGGCCATTAAGCATAGATCTTCTTGCTTAGGCTCTTCATTGTCACTCTTAGAAGAGGAGCTGTCCTCAGAGTCTGTATCACTCCAGGCTTCTGCTATAAAGCCTCTTTCTTTCTTCTTCCCCTTTTTCTTGAGAACTTTCTTTTTCAGATCTTTCTTTGTCTCAGCATTTTCTGGACATTCTGGGGCAATATGTCCAGGTTTCCTGCAAGAATAACAAATAATTTCTTTAGTAGGAGTTTTGTCATACCTTGGTTTTGACTCTCTCCTTCTTGATCCATCTGTCCTGACCCATTTCTTGAATTTTCTGGCCAGGAAACTGAATAGTTCTTCTTCAGTGATAGAGTTTCCTTCTTCTGTTGCTTTTAATGCAATGTTCCTGTCTTTTGAAGAAGTTGGAGTGTTTTCTCTTCTCTTCTTCTCTTCTCTGGTTTTCAGCAGTTGCTCATAGGATCTGAGTTTTCCCAAGAGAGCATCTGTTGAAATTTCCATTTGTCCTCTTGTGTCTCTTATTGCCCATATCCTTGAGTCCCATGAACTTGGGAGACTCATCAGCAATTTGTCATTGATCTCTGTGAGAGAGATTTCTCCATCCATGTCCCTTAGTTGATTGATGATCAGACTGAATCTGTCATACATCTCAGAGATGCTTTCTTCATTCTTCTTTTGGAAGTTCTCATATTGAGAGATCAATAGAGCCTTCCTATCTTTTCTTTCATCAGCACTTCCTTCTACCATCTTTATGAGAGCCTCCCAAATTTCTTTGGCTGATTCACAATCAACAACCCTTTGAAAGATTTCATCAGAGAGGGTTGAGACCAGAATATTTACAGCTTTTGCATCATATGTTCTTGCCTTTTTCTCTTCAACTGTCCACTCAGCCTTTGGGACAAGTGTTTGAGTCACTTCACCACTTGAGTCTTTTTTATAAGGCTTGGGAGGACCTGTCAAGATAACATTAAATAAATCTTCATCAATAGAATTCATATAAATCCTAATTCTTGTTTTCCAAACTGCAAACTTTTCAAGATTGCACATTGGTGGTCTGGCGGAAGCATAATCTATGATTTGTGCCATGTGAAAATTAATATTTTTCAGAAATTTATATATAAAAATAAGAGGTAGGATCTTTTTGATCAAGGAGTTATCCTTTTTAGATCAACCTCCCTCTGATACCAATTGAAAGTGCACAGTTAACCTCACTAGAATTCTCTAGAGGGGGGGGGGGGGGGGTGAATAGAGATTTAAAATATTTTTGTGCAAAGTTAATAATTATATATATATGGGTGTAGTGATCACAGATTAGAGCTTCCCACACACCAACAAGAATTAAACAAGTAAAGAAAACAAATTCAAGAAGAAAAATCACAGCACAACACAGAAATATAGTGGTTCCCCAAACTTTGGGTAGTCCACTCTTCTACCCCCTTAGTAGGAAATTCATTATCTTGCACTGAGTCTTTTGATAAGGAGACTCTTAGAACCACCCTGAGTCTTTTGATAAGGAGACTCTTAGAACCAACTGAGTCTTTTGAAAAGGAAACTCTTAGAACCAGTACAACTGAATTTTTTGAAGAGAGATTCTAAAAACTCTTTTACAGTATTTGAAAGTGAAATAAAGATAAAGAAGAAAGAGATATAATATAAAGACAAGAAGGAATCTTCTTCCTAGCAAGAAGATTGGAAGCACAAGTAGTAGTGAATGAAATCTCTCTTCTATAGTGAGAAGGAGATTGTAGGCCTTTTCTCTCTTTTGTGAGAGCTATCAGAGTATGCAGCAGAGTGGCTTCAGAAGCAGGAGAAGATGGAAGCTTGATCTTTGCTGCAACACTATTTCTCAATTCTCTCTCTTTTTCTCTTGGGAGCTTTTCCTCTTTTTCAAATGTAAAATGGTGGATCACTTCTTTCTTGCTCTCTGCCGACCACCTTGTTATTTATAGCTCTGTTCATTAAAATAACACTATAGGAGAGTAATCAATTAGCAAGCAGAGTATTAGAAAGAAGGAGAAATTTCCATAACAATTATATCCATAGAAGGAAAGTATTCATTCTGATTTCAAATAGTGTCCATAATGGATTTAATCAAATTAGCCAAGAATTCATTAGAGGAAAAGAATAATTCAGAACGGCTATAAAGAATAATTTGATTCCATATAAATCAGATCTATGAAAGAAGGAAAGAGATCTAACGATTTTTGAATTAATCATAGAAATCGACATGCGTCGATTACTATTCGACGTAAGCGTCGAATTCGTCCTGGCAGAACGTCGAGAGATGAATAAGGAAGGTGCGTCGACTAAGGTGCGTCGACTTCTCAAGATACGTCGACTAGAAGTCAGAGCTACGTCGACATAGGATACGTCGAATTCTTCTTAAAGGTACTTCGACTCATTCTGAAAGGAACGTCAATACTATTCGACGCATATTTACTTAACCTTGATTTTCCTTTCTTAGAATTCATATTCAACTCATTTTCAGGGGTTAAGAGAAATCATTTTCCCAACAGAGATCTACACTCAGATCTTATTAAAGATCCTACCCCAAATCACCAAGGATCCTACACTCAGATTCCCACTGGAATCCTACTGTATACCCTATAATTTGTCGAGATCAGAGATGAATAAGAATGACTTAGAAGAACTCGCCCACTCGGGGCGAGTAGAGGAGATCTCACTTATACAACCCCATATTTGTAGAGATCAAAATTGACTGAGGAAGACATCTGAGGAGACCAACTCACTAGGTTATCAGGGTTGCAGGGTCACCATGTCTCCACGTCGCTAGGATCGCAGGGTCATTAGGTTGTCAGGGTTATAAGGTTGCCAAGTCGCTAGGGTCGCTAGGGTCGTAGGGTCGCTAGGGTCGCTAGGGTCGCTAGGTTGCCAGGGTCGCATGGTCGCCAGGGTCGCATGGTCGCCAAGGAGAACTTAGGAAGTAATATATCGGCCCACGTTTAGCCATTCAAAATAGTACGATTTCGCTGTTGGTAGGCCAATTTGGGCTGTGGATTATAATTCAAAAAAACAGGATTGTGATATCCACAGAGCACTTTCAGAAAATTATAAATAGACCATCAAGGACACCTTTGGAGAAGTCCTTTTCTTGGCTTGCTCTATACTTTGGCTATTTCTTGTTGGCGAGAGCTCCATCCCTCTATTTGCCTAGTTTTTGAGCTGACAGTCTGGTTCTCTCTAGTGCCCTTCAAGGTGCCCGGGTCAGCATGGGCTTGGGAGGGAAACTCTCTTTGATCATCTATGTTTATGGTCGGACCTCCTCGCTACAGCTCGCAGGTCAATTCTTAGTTTCGCCCCCTTTAGGGGAATTTCTTGTGCTCGCCAGCCTCTCCTCATCATATCTCACCCAGGTCGGGCACTAAATCAGTAAACTTTGGTCACCTCTAGGTCCGAACAGCATGGACCAAAAATCTTGGTTCCAACACCTACAACTCAGATTCCCACTGGAATCCTACAACAAACTCAGATCCAAAGGATCCTACAGCAGCAGAATAAAGAGTAATTGTTTACAATACAACTTAGACTCAATAAGAAGGAATGAATAATCTTGAGTCTTCTGTAGAAGCACATCAGTAGGGCTTCTTCTTCCTTGATCAGATCTTCGATAGAATCTTCTTGGAGAATGAAATCTCGATCAAAAAAACTTCTTGCAGAAAGAGCTTCTTACTCAAAAAAATGTTCTTCAGAAAGAATTTGATTGCTTGAGTAATAGTTGAGCAGAAAGATGAATCAGATCTTTGATTGAACAAGCTCTTGAAGGTTATGCAAGAATTCTTGAGAATGAACTGTAGCATAAATTTGATTTCTTCCTTCGAAAAAGTTAGTTGTCGCAGCCAAGGAATTTTATGTTCTCGTTCCCTTCGTAAAAGTTAAAGTTAGAATATATTTGATTTGAGAAACCCTAAGGCTTTAATTGGGTATCAATCACTAACTGCTAGAATCAAGAAAGTTTTAATAATTAAAACTTTCCAGAAGGAACTCCCTGATTGGCGCAACAAATGGCTTCTTCTCAAAATGAAATTAAAGTTAGTGCACGATTTGTGGTCTCCTTCCCCGTCTAGTCGATATGAAAATGTTCTTGCCGATATAATGTTCAAGTCGACAATCTTCAAGTCGACATACTGTTCAGGTTGATATTATGTTCTAGTCGATATACTTCTAGTTGATATACTTCTAGTCGAATGTTGAGCATATGGTTGATTGACACTGTTTATACTACTTGATAGCACAGTCTGGTCAAATCTTCTTAATTTCTAGTCAAATGTTGAACAACTGGTCGAATGACACTGCTCATATTGCTTGATAGCACAGTTTGATCAAATCTTCTTTGATATCTACTCGAATGTTGACCATCTGGTCGAGTAAATACTGTTCATATTGCGTGATAGTACAGTCTGGTCGAATCTTCTTCATGTTCACACGAATGGCTTCTTCAGAGTTTTTTCTAGTCGAATAGAGTACATATGGTCAAATTTGGTCTTAGTACAATTTTCTGTGAATAACTCTTCTTCTCCCTGTCTTGTCGAATTGATCTAGTCGAATCATTTGATATTCAGTCGAATTGTAGCTTGAGACAAAAGCTTCTTTATTCATGACTTAAGACAACTTTGAGCTTTTAAGATATCTGGTGAAATAGCCTTGACCCTTCTACATGATCGTGTAGATGGTCAAAATGAATTTGCGCTTAATAGTTTCATGCTTCTTATCATCTACACGAATCATCTTGATTCTTCTGCACATTCGACTGGATTATCTAGTAGAATTTTTACTTAAACAGATTTCTTCATTTAATAGATCTCTGGTCGAATCATCTATATATTCGACTAGATTGTCTAGCCGATATTTTACTTAGCAGATTTTAGGCTTAACCCAACTAGTTAGCCAACTTTGCAACATGATCTCCAAACCTTTTCCAAGTGATTTTTCCTTGTTAGTGACAAGTCTAATATAGTGTTAGGGCATAAGTCAACATGTGTTTTGCATCATGAAAGATTACACAGGTAAACATTGTTTGAGTGAATATAAGCCTAACCATACATTAGCCATGCACTTTAGTTACACCTGTCACATCAAAACTAGCATAAACATTAAATACAATGTGTGATATCTTTATTGTAAGGACTTCTTCAAATCTGGAATACTGAGGGAAATATTCCCAACAATCACATTCAGCAAAAAGTCAAGATGTTGCGGATAGATGAACCCCGACGGTCACCTAATCAAAAAGAATTAAATACAAACTTTATTCTCCTATGGTTTCTTTGCTCCCGTCATCATCACCATCATCGCGGTCTTCCGGATTAGGCGCTGCAGACACCCCAACATATGCATATAGCGAATCGTAACTGATATCAACATACTTCGGCCTCAAGACGCCTCTCTCCCTCATCATGTTCAATGTCTCCTTCGTGGAGAGTTTGCTAATCTCGAGCGTGCGCTGTCGGAACCTAGGGATAAGTACAATAGCGTGAGTCTGCAGCAGAAGCGGTTGCAGGTTAGAAGCCGCATGCGGGTAATGGACAACTTTAAGTTATTAATTTACTCATACCTGTAACTTTGCCTGTCGATAAGAATTCACCCTCAGAACGTCTTCAAGTGTGTCTGATGTTGCTATTGTAAGTCAGAGACCTCAGGTTCGCTGTCAAAAACTTCACAGGGAAGTCGCACATAGGAATGTGGTCAATTTCCTGGTGGTCCTCAATGTCGCAGACTGTGCTGGATATGTCAAGTGCGTAGGTGAGAGCACGCACCTATTCTTTCCATGAAGGGAGCCCAGTACTGAGCATGACTGACCCAGGATCCATGAGCATAAGAAATTTCCCATCATTTTTGCGAATCCCCTCCGGTGCCAGAAGTGGAGAGGTCACCCTCGCATTCTTGCGGGAAGGTCAGTCCCTCGCCCATTGGTGCTCGTCTCCATGTGAAGATCTAGGGATAGTGCATGGTGGTTTGTTGGGCTTGAAGGCTGGCACCACCAGAACAACTGCAAAATAAGGAGGATCAGCACAAGTACATGTAGGTACATGGGTGCTTATTTTTCATACTTATATTCTTGGAAGTGCAGATTGTGCACGTACTGCATGCGGCGAACATAGCACGCGATGGCCATGCACTCACTCTCCATAAAGTGTGCGACCAGCACGCCCACCACCAATAGCGCTGAGGACTGAAAGGTCTCATCCCCGCGCAAGCCCGGGACCAGGATGAGCCTGCCAAAGACATCTTGAAAGGCAGCGCAATACATTCGCCAGTCAGGTGTTGCCTCTGCTAGGCTTAGTACCTGCATTTAGGCGAAACCAAATCTGAACCTGCTGCACTCGAGAGCCCACGACTGGAACAGATGGAGGAACAGCTCCAAATTAAACTGTATCTGTTGCGTACTCAGGTAAGTCATATAGGACTGCTGGAAGGCGACGAAGTCCGACGTCAATTGAGCGGGCACCACTCCAAAGAAATTCAACACTTCCACCATCTCGGGGAAGAGGGGGAAGGTCCATCATACGTTAAAATGACTGAACGACACCACCAGCTCATCCGCCAACATGGTGTTTGCTCTCTCGCCCCTCCTGGGCAGTTGCGCCGAGTACCCATTGGCCAGTGGGTGTCTTGTCAGAAACTCCTCCAAATCGTCATCAGTAAGTGCAGGGGGAGGGAGTTCGCAGCTCAAGAAGGTAACCACACACTCAGTAAGAGCAGAGGGAGCTCACACCATCTTCTTAGCAATCGCCTACTCACTAATGTGTGGAAAGGGTGGGGTCATTATTGGATCGGTAGGCGCCCTTAGAGGGGGTGAATAAGGGTTTTAAAAACTTTTGTTATATTTTGATATACTTGAAAAACTAAGAGATTAAAATAGAGAATTAGAATGAAGATCTAAATTGATTTATAATGAAAGAGAAAATAATTATCAATTTAGAGAAATGAAAAACAAATCAATTTTATTACCCAAAGAGAGACATGATTACTATTGATAATATTGATTACAAAACTAAATTTCTATGACGCTAGAAATCGAAGGTGAATAATAAAATCCTTTTTGTTTTCTATCCCAACTCGTATCCCCACGAACTGTTGGCTTTAGCCTATCCTTCCCCAAATACGGCCTCAAGCCGCTCTAGCCAATCCTTCCCCGGATATGGCCTCAAGCACCCCCTAGATCTACGCCCTAGACCTAGTCGCCAACACGAGGTGAATTTCAGCCCTAAGTCCTACACAGACCTAGTCGCCAACACGAGGCAAATTTCAGCCCTAAGTCCTACCCAGACCTAGTCGCCAACACGAGGCAAATTCACTAAATGATTACACGAATAATGAGATGAAACAAATAACAACAATATAAAAACTCCCTATATGGATCTCTTGGAGAAGTAGACGAAGACACGCAGAGTATGATCGTAGTCGATGTGGTCTTTCATCACGGTGATGAAGTGTGTTGAAATCTTCTCCAATGATCTCCTTAAGCCTTCATGGATTTGTGGGAGTCTCTCTCCGAATCTTCCTCTCGATGCTGTGGCACGAAGCTCTAGAATTTAGGATGATAAGAGCATGAAGAAGATGGATCCAAGGGGTCCTTTTTATAGCCTTGGAGCTAGCGCATGCGCTATCGCTACCGCCAGCGCTATCCCGGTGTAGGGAATACTCTCCGCGCGAGAATCCTTCATTTTAAGCAATCTGGTCACCTTCCTCTATTTCTTTGCGCTACCTCTTGCGCTACCTGATACCGCCTGCACTAGATGCTACTGCCTGCATTAGCTTTTATCGCCTGGTGCTAGCACCTTCTATAACTGCTCCCGAAATTTTCTCTAATCAGAGCTAGCGCCGGCGCTAGCGCTAGCGCCGGCTCTAGTGGGCATGTTGGAATTTTGGCTTCAAATTTGGGCACAACCTTCTTATGTTATGCTTGAGTCACGTGGACTTGTTTTCCTACACACTTAAACATACAAGATCAAATAACATAGGATTTGTTATTCTCAAACCTAGGAGACGCGGAAGATCATGTTCCAACATACTCCCCCTTTTGATAATAACAAATCCATTAATGATAAATCAGAGCATTAATTTATAAGCATGTTGAAAACTACTTGTGTGTGTAAAAGTGATGACTTAGGATAATTGTCGATTTTGGTATTTAGAATTGCTCCCTCTAAATACATGTTCCCCCTATGTGAATGCTCCCCTTAAATGTAAGCTATTATTAATCAGATTAGTTTTCCCTTTTGATAGTAATTATTATTTATTATGTTAGTTCTCCCCCTTTTGTTATTAGCAAAAGTGGGCAAGAAAGCAATAGACATAAAAAGAGGATTTTTTTTATAAAAAGATAGGACATGATCGAGCTTTTTAGAGGAAATGGAATGATAAGGTAATGAATTCCAAGTAACCAATCTACCCTGACAATATGTCTACACCATAGCCCCGTACTAAATGACGGATGGTCATGAGGAGCTGCATACATGATGTAGGTTAGGTGTTAGTCCCATATGCAAACACTAGAAGATACTCAACATAGCACTCTTTCTCCCTAGTATCTCGCAAGGCCCCACTGGAACCCTCCCCGAGATATGACTTAGAGGTTAGGTAATCTAATGTCTACAACCCTACGCCCTCGCTATGGTGAGATATGTGATCATGGGATAATAACCATTGGAAACATTAAGCATTTGAATCTAATGATAAGTTCATAGCCTATGGGTTTATTTTTTTATTTGAATTAAAAAAAAAACTCACATAGCTATTTTGAAATCCACTAATGAATTAGAGTTTTTAGCATAAAAATAATATTCATTTTAGAACAACCAATATAAATTCTACCAAGCAAGTCTACCACTTGTTGAAAAAGGAATTTTGAGATTTAAGACTTTGATATAAGCTTGAAAGCGCAAGGTAAAAAATATATGGTGATGATGCAGAAGACTTATAGAAATACAAGAAACATCTTTTTGTAATAATGATGATTCATAAGAAGATATATGAGTTAAATTTCAAAAAAGGAAGATGTTTTTGTAAATCATTTTTCATTTAAAATCTTTAAGTTTGACAATAAAGTAACCAAGCATGAAAGAAGGATATCAAAGAGAAACTACTACAATGTTATTATAATTCACAAATTCAAAGCATACCAAACACTATAGAAAGCATGCTAGGTTATCTAGTGCATTTATATATAAAGAGAGCATAGAATTTTAGCATTAGGATCCGATACTCATGAGAAGAAGTGTTCTGGAAGATAATGATGTGCACATAAGTGTATTTTCAATAGTGTAAACAAATGATTTAATCAGAAAATACAAGACATGTAGAGTAAATTGCACAATAAAACACAAATAATTTTACTTCCACACACTTCAATGCACAAAAAAGATGTACAACTACCAAGGTGCTTTGCACACACAATGCTCATTAAGACTTATCTGGGTGCAAAGTAGTGTTTCGGGGATCACACACTTTATTTTTCAATATATATAATTTTTTTTTGTGATCCGGTGTACTTAAGAATACGTGGTGTAAAAATGAAGGTTTGCACAAGACACTTTACTATTCTTTACAAGGTGCTCAACCTCACAACGCTTATTTAGACTTATCAGGAGGTTCAAGTAGTGCTTGGTGGAGTTATCTTTGTCAATTTATTTCTTGATTATTTTTTGTACAAAGTTCTCCGAATACACTTATTTTACAAACCAATGTAATTTTGAAAGCACAACCACTTTTCTTAAATATTAAGAGTGCAAATAAAGGTGGTGTAGGTAAGATACTTGTGCAAAGGTTAATTCATTGTACAGTTACAATACACAAATAAGCATTCTTAGATTAAAAGCACATGCAGACTTTGCCAAAATAAGTGAGTGAATAAAAATTATTATCAACCATAAAATATTTACTCATACTTAGAGGCATGTTAAGCTTGGTTCTACACAACCTTTTCATTACAATTGGTGCACATATGAGTAGATATACCAAAGCATGATAAAAATAATGTTCAAAGTCGTTTGAAAAGATGAATTGTAACATTGTAGAAGGTCTAAAGGATGGATTAAATCATGCTTGATTTTCACAATAAAGTCCATATAGTATTTTTTTTTTATTTTTGAAAAAAAATTGATTTAATTTTTGGACTCTTAAAATTAATCTTGGACTTCCCGAGGTCTACTCTGTGAGGGGTTTATTAAATTTTTGTACTAGAAGTGGAATTGTGCTTGGCGGTCTGCGGATTGGAGACCGCATAGACCGCGTGGTCTGCGCTGGTTCTCTAGTTGGTTCTGTCTTAGCGGTTTGTTTGAGGCGGTCTGATCTAGGAGATCGTTATCAGTCCAGGCGACTTGCGCGAGTTTGTTCTGGCGACTTGTTCAAGTCGGCCAGGTGTTCAAGTAGGTCGTCCTCTTGCAATGACCGGGCGGTCTGTCGACTGTTCTAGTCGGTCTGGTTACTGAAGGAGTTCTTTGCTTTGCAATAAGACCGGGCGGTCTGCTTTTCATAGACTGCGGTAACCGGGCGGTTTGTACATAACCGTATGGTTAATAAGGGAGCTGCTTAGCTTTGCTGAGCACAGGCGGTTTGGTTTATGAGACCGCTCGCGATCTGATGGGCGATTATTGTATCCCAGTTTGTGCGGTGACGACATCTGCCTATTCTCCTATAAATAGGGGTGCAGGGCCCGTCATTAACGACGAGAACTGTAAGAACCAAAGTTGGCTTGATTGTGCCGTTCTCAATTTGAGGTCACGCGGTTTGGGATTTTGTCTGACCGGTTTGTGTGTTCGCAGGTTAGCGGCTACCAGCTCGCGGCCAGCTTGTCTCTTTTCTTCCAGCTTTGAATAAACCAGTCCGGGCGGACTGTGTTTAGGTGTTCTTGATCTGGTGCAGTAAACTCAGTTGATCAGGCGGTCTTAAGTGACCAGGCGGTCTTGAGTTGCGGTCTGTTACAGATAGCAGTTTCCTTGTTCAGAGTTCGCGGGTTTCTTCTGTGATCAAGACCGTGCGGTCTGGGTGATCAAGAAGGGCAAACTGTTTGTTTTTTCAGCAGAGGAATAAAGCAGCAGGTCGTCAGTCTGTGGTTGCAGTCTGGCAGGTGCGGCTTGTACTCTGTTCGCGCGGTCTCAGGGGCTACCGTCTGGCTTGTCTGTTCGCGCGGTCTGGCGGTCTGAAGTGGTCAAGACCCCAACAGCTTGTTTACCTTTGTGTTTTTTGCTTCTCTCCTCTGTGATTCTTATGAATCATGTCTCGCCATGTATACCTCGCTTTGTAAAGAGATAGTTAATATCATATCACTATTCAGTGTTCCCATTGTCACTGTTGTGCTACACTTGTGAAAAGTTTGTGTAGTGATTCCACTTTTTTACTTCATCTCCATACCTTAAGTTTTTTTAACATGGTATCAGAGCGAGGTTGCTGGGGTTGTTGAGCAGAATTTGCTGATACTTCTCTCGGGTTTCTCAAGTGATTAGCAATCAGTGGGATAACAATGGAAGGAGGATATTCTAGAGGTCTTGGTATTGAGCTCCTTACGCTGACTAACTTCAAGAAGTGGAAGTCTTGCATGGAGAGCTATCTTCTTGGCGAGGATTTGAGGCACATAATTTGTGGCTTGCGGACGGAGTATTTTGCCCTTGTTACTTCTGTTTAAGGCTGGGCCAATCTGCCTTTGTTGCTGGAGCTGGGGAACTTACTTGCTTCGCAGGAAAGTTTGGCTAAGCAAATGGATGGGATGCCTGTCTCTGGGGGAGAAGGCGAGGTTCTCTTCTCTGGCAAGAAGAAGAGATGGGACAAGAAGAAGAAGACATCTAGAGATGATGGTCCATCTACTTCATATCAGCAGGAGAGGAGCTATGCTCCTAAGCGTGATGGGAAGAAGCAGGAAGGACCTAGATGCTTCAGGTGTAACAAGCTTGGTCATTTCAAAAGGGACTGGAAGGTCAATCTTCAGCCAGGGCATGCTGCAGGGAAGGAGGAGGTTGGTTCCAATTTAGAAGGTAGTTAGGGTGGTGGAGGCGCATTCATGACTGGCCCGTATATTCGGGCCATGGCTTCCATCAACTATCAGGTTGATTGGATAGTTGACTCTGGATGTGGTCATCACCTCACCGGGGATTGTTAGAACCTAGTTAATTTGGATTAGGATCCCAACCCAAATAGGGCGAGATTGTTGGAACCTTAGTTTTTATTTGAGTTAGGATCCACCTTAAGTATCTAAGTTTATATCATAACTCATTTTATAACTTAGATTAATTATCATTAAGAAAGAAGGCTGCAAATAGACATATAAATAAAAGGCTGAAAATAATATATATATATATATATAAATAATATACTAAGAAAAATATATATAATAATAGGCTAATTAATATAAGAGAAAATAATATAAGAAAAAATAATATAAGAGAAAATATTATAAGAGAAAATATTATAAGAGAAATTAATATAAGATAATATAAGAGAAATAATATATTTCATATATTGTCTGCGTTCGACGAACGTCAAACGACGCTCGACATTCGTCGGACGGCGATCGACGAACAAAATATTTTCTATAGCAGCGCTCGACAGATTACAGCAGGGAAGCATCGGTCGACGAAATCCGAACAACGGTCGACGAATGACGAACAACGCTCGACGAAAGTTCTCTGCAGTTAATCAATGTTCAGAATATCATTTGGCGAGCTCAGCCCGACAAATGACGAGCTGAGGTCGACGAATTTTTGCAGCATTTACTTTATATATATTTGCTCTACTATATTATATGTCTTATTCTTATATACTATCAGATTTATTTAAAGCAATATTTTATTTATCCTATTTATATATTGCTATATATATATTGTTGATCTGACCTTACAGCGTGCAAACATTAAATAATATAGCTGTTGGTAGCAAAGCATTAAATGCTATAGCCGTTGCAGCAAGCAAAAGAAGGAAAGAGGACAGCTCGAGGATCTGCAAAATGAAAGAGATAATATATTCTTTCCTCTTCTGTCAGCAAGAATTCAAATAAGACAGATTATATATATATAGTTTATATTGCTGTACAATATAGTAGGAAGAATATAGATAGAATATATTATATCTTGCTGTACAGGAAAAAGGAAGAAGAAGAAAAACAGAGGAGCAAAAAGAGGCAGATCAAATTCATATTACATCTTCTTTTTGCCTAATCCCTTTCTTGCAGATCATATACAACCTGAGACATCAAACACTATCATTTGCTTAGGGATCCAAAACTGCAAGAAGAAGAACAGAGGATTTGCTTTCTAGAGATGGAACCTCCACAAGCTGTCATCAAACTACATCAGACAGGGGGAGCTCTCTTCAACATATTCATCAAGAGTCTTCTCAGCAAAAGAGAAGAACATCATAAACTTTCTATTTTCTTTTATTCCTTCCCATCTTGTAAAGGGTTAAAACTCCCTTCAAAAGTTTACTCCCGGTGATAGGCCACCTTAGCAAAAACCGGCAGCTTGGTTTATAAGCACCTTATCAAAAGCTTATAGGTGAATTGGGCACCTGATCAAAACTCCCATTGGTGTGTGGACACCTTATCAAAATCACCTTGGTGTGAGGGCACCTTATCAACAACCTCTAGTGGATTCCTACCAGTGGGTAGAAGAGTAGATGTGCCCAGTTGAGGGGAACTACTATATATCTTGTGTCATCTGGATGTTTGCTTTGCTTTATTTCTTATTTACTGTGCTGATTTTTATATGCCCTTTCACTGTTTGCGTTTATTACTCAATCAGCAAACACACTTATATATATATATATCATTTACTTTGAAATAAACAAAGTTAAACAAGAGTTTTAATAATAAGAATAAGAACTAAAACTCTCCTTTCAATTGGTATCAAAGCAGGTTGATTTTATCAATCACCCTCATCAGAGGATATCAATTGTCCCTTTCAATTGGTATTAGAGGAGGCTAATTTTATTTTTTCAATTTCTTGCACCTGATACTCAATTGAATCCCTTTCAATTGGTATCAGAGGAAGTTGAATTTTTTTTCACACAGGCTAACACCTGAAATCACAAAGATCACCTTAGTTCTTATTTGTTTTTAAAAAGAGTTTTTCCAAATGGCACTAGCAGATTTTTTAATTTCAGATCCACCTTTTTATAATTTGCATAGTTTTGATTTATGGCAAATTAGAATTAAATTATTTATGAATGCCATAGATGAAGATATATATAAATCTGTTTTGACAGGAACTTCATCTTCAACTTCTTCAACAGATGATCAAGAAAAGTTGATCAGTGTTGATGCCATGGCCATGGAAATAATGGCTAAATCAATGTCTGATGACATTCTTCTTAAAGTGGCTGATTGCACTTCAGCAAAGAGCATTTGGAACTCCCTCTCTAGGATGGTAAATGAACCATCTTCTTCCTCTTCCACTAACATCATTTTTGATGCAGAATCATCTTCAACTCTAACTGAAGAAGAAGAAAAGGAAGAACAAAAAGCCATAGCTTTTTGCATGATGGCTATATAGGGTTCAGATTACAAATCAGATGCTGAATCTGATGAAGAAAAGGTAAAAGAGGTAACAACATTTCCTAATTTTACCTCTGATTTCACATCTGCTTTTAACTCACCATCTACAAATTTGAAAAATTCTGAATCAGAATCAGAAAAAGTAATTATATCAGATTTTGAGTTAATATATATAAATATGATGAAATCTGACAAAGAAATAAAAGAGTTAAAAATAACTATTTTGACTTCTGATTATAACAAACCTCAAGAAAATTTTAAAATAACAACAGAACAATTTATTTGCTTAAAAAACAAGTTCATTAAAGCTAATAAATTTGTACAACCTGTTAAAAAGAAAATTCTTAATGTTCAGCAAAACCAATTTAAAAATTCAAATTTATATTTCAATGAAATAAAAAGGCCAACTTATCTATCTATAAGGCATTTTTGTTTTAACTGTTTAATGTTTTTACTTAAATTATGATTAAATTAAAACAGCAGTTTTAAGTTTCTTTGAATTTTATATCTTAAAAACAAGTCAGATAGACTTCACTTTCTTACAGATTTTTTTTCTCCTAAAATCATGTTGAGCATTCTATTGTAGTTGCATTGATCAGGAATGATCTTGGCACTGAGTGTGAGTCTCTTCTAATTATAGGGGATTCTATAGAAAGAAGCTATCAGACATTGTATTTATGATTTTAAAATTCTTAGAATCTGTTAACAGTTGGCAATTCATTTCATTTAAATTCCTATTTTAATCAAGATTTAGGAAATCAGAAATTGCTCAGTTATAAAAGAAATTTAAAAATAATCTCTGTCCCTTAAGCAGCTCAAAACTTTTTATGCTTAGGAATCCTAAACCAAATAGGGGGAGATTGTTAGAACCTAGTTAATTTGGATTAGGATCCCAACTCAAATAGGGGGAGATTGTTGGAACCTTAGTTTTGATTTGAGTTAGGATCCACCTTAAGTATCTAAGTTTATATCATAACTTATTTTATAACTTAGATTAATTATCATTAAGAAAGAAGGCTGCATATAAATAAAAGGCTGAAAATAATATATATATAAATTATATACTAAGAAAAATATATATATATAATAATAGGCTAATTAATATAAGAGAAAATAATATAAGAGAAAATAATATAAGAGAAAATATTATAAGAGAAAATATTATAAGAGAAATTAATATAAGATTATATAAGAGAAATAATATATTTCATATATTGCCTGTGTTCGACGAACGTCGAACGACGCTCGGCATTCGTCGGACGACGATCGACGAACAGAATATTTTCTATAGCAGCGCTCGACAGATTACAGCAGGGAAGCAGCGGTCGATGAATTCTGAACAGCGGTCGACGAATGACGAACAACACTCGACGAAAGTTCTCTGTAGTTAATCAATGTTCAGAATATCATTTAGCGAGCTCATCCCTACAAATGACGAGCTGAGGTCGACGAATTTCTGCAGCATTTATTTTATATATATTTGCTCGACTAAATATTATGTCTTATTGTTATATACTGTAAGATTTATTTAAAGCAATATTTTATTTATCCTAGTTATATATTGCTATATATATATTGTTGATCTGACCTTACAGCGTGCAAACATTAAATAATATAGCCGTTGGCAGCAAAGCATTAAATGCTATAGCCATTACAGCAAGCAAATGAAGGAAAGAGGACAGCTCGAGGATCTGCAAAATGAAAGAGATAATATATTCTTTCCTCTTCTGCCGGCAAGAATTCAAATCAGACAGATTATATATATAGTTTATATGATGTACAATATAGTAGGAAGAATATAGATAGAATATATTACATCTTGCTGTACAGGAAAAAGGAAGAAGAAGAAAAACAGAGGACCAAAAAGAAGCAGATCAAATTCATATTACATCTTCTTTTTGCCTAATCCCTTTCTTGCAGGTCATATACAACCTGAGACATCAAACACTATCATTTGCTCAGGGATCCAAAACTGGAAGAAGAAGAACAGAGGATTTGGAATTAAGAGAAGGAGCCTCCACAAGCTGTCATCAAACTACATCAGACAGGGGAGCTCTCTTCAACATATTCATCAAGAGTCTTCTCAACAAAAGAGAAGAACAACATAAACTTTCTATTTTCTTTTATTCATTTCCATCTTGTAAAGGGTTAAAACTCCCTTCAATAGTTTACTCCCGGTGACAGGCCACCTTAGCAAAAACCTGCAACTTGGTTTATAAGCACCATATCAAAAGCTTATAGGTGAATTGGGCACCTAATCAAAACTCCCATTGGTGTGTGGACACGTTATCAAAATCACCTTGGTGTGAGGGCACCTTATCAACAACCTCCAGTGGATTCCTACCAGTGGGTAGAAGAGTAGATGTACCCAGTTGAGGGGAACTACTATATATCTTTTGTCATCTGGATGTTTGCTTTGCTTTATTTCTTATTTGCTGTGCTGATTTTTATATGCCCTTTCACTGTTTGTGTTTATTACTCAATCAGCAAACACACTTATATATATATATATATATCATTTACTTTAAAATAAACAAAGTTAAACAAGAGTTTTAATAATAAGAATAAGAACTAAAACTCTCCTTTCAATTGGTATCAAAGCAGGTTGATTTTATCAATCACCCTCATCAGAGGATATCAATTGGCCCTTTCAGTGATGAGTCGAAGTTCTCCTCATTGTAGCCATATACAGGTAATGACGATATCATTACGACTGATGATACTATTCATGCAGTAGAGAAGGAGGGTGTGGTTTCATTGAACGATGATAGAGGTACTCTTACGTTGAAGAGTGTCTATCATGTTTCGAGGATGAAGAAGAACCTCCTCTCGGTGACCAATGCGGTGGATGCTGGCTATCACGTTCTGTTCGGTCCAACAGAAGTGAAATTTCTTTGAAATATCAGCTGTGAAAGCAGAGGTCACTTATGTTGGGAGACGGGTGAAGGACTTGTTTGTTCTTTCAACAAGTTCTTATGTTGATAAGATGAGTTCTAACGACAGCACTGTTATCTGGAACGAAAGGCTTGGGCTTGTTGGGATGGATAAGTTGAAAGCTATGGCGGGAAGAGGCCTCGTGAAAGGTCTGCCTAGCTTGTCATCTTTCGGGGATGATCACGTTTATGCAGGTTGTCAGTTTGGTAAAGCTCAGCGCTTTCCATTTGACAATTCACAAAGCAGATGTAAAAGACCATTGGAGTGCATCCATGGTGATCTGTTTGGACCTACCAACACTGCCAGTCTTGGAGTTAGCAGGTATATGCTTATTTTGGTTGATGACTTCACCTGATATACTTGGGTATATTTTCTGAAGGAGAAGTCGGAGGCGTTCGAGAGGATTGTGGAGTTCAAGGAGCTGGTGGAAGGTCGGCTAAACCTGCAGGAGAAGAGGTTCAGAACTGACAATGGAGGGGAGTTCACCTCCAAGGTGTTCTTTAACTTCTGCAGGAAGCATGACATTCAAAGGGAGCTTTCTTATGCTCGCACTCCACAACAGAACGGAGTTGCAGAGCGGAAGATCCGTCACCTGACGGAGACCTGCAAATGTTGGCTTCATGCCAAGAGTATCCCAAAGTCCTTCTGGGCAGAGGGAATGTCTTGTGCGGCCTATGTTATCAACCAGATGCCTCTAAGTCCTATCAACATGAAGACCCCTTATGAGTTGATGTTCAAGGAGAAGCCAAGCGTGGAACACTTTCGAGTGTTTGGTTCTACCTGCTACGTGCATGTTCTGGATGCCCTTAGAACGAAGCTAGATCCTAAGGCAAGGAAACTAGTCTTCGTCGGTTATGATGACCGGAAGAAAGGGTGGAGATGCATGGATCTCGAGACATGGAGATATGTGGTCTCCAGGGATGTGGTATTCGACGAACTAACATCATACCAAGGTAGCTCTTGTATAGAGTTACAAGGAAGCAGGGTAGATGGTGGACCAGAGGAAGCTGCACAGGAAGTTCTGGTGGAGTTACCTGTTTCTCCAGGTGCTCCTAGTATTTTTAGCTCTGGGACAGGTTCTTCAGGTTCTGGAAGCAGGGGGAGCGATGCTCCATGTCTACCTGAAAGGAAAGCTAGTCCAGAAGCTGCAGTTGAAGAGGTGGTTCAGAGTCAAGCTCTGAGGAGGTCCAAGAGGACCATTATTCCACCTGATCGGTATACGGGTGGGAACTTGGTGAGCTTTATCTCATGTTTCTTTGCAGGTCCCCTGGATGAGAGAGAGCCATCTTGTTATGAAAATGTCGTTGGAATCAAGGAGTGAGAAGGATCCATGGATGAAGAGATGGCTGCCCTCAGGAAGAATGAGACTTGGGACTTGGTGCTTAAAGTTGAGGGTGTTACTCCGGTGACTTACAAGTGGGTTTTCAAACCGAAGAAGAAGGATGATGGAAGTATTGAGTGGTACAAGGCTTGCCTTGTAGCTCGAGGTTTCTCTCATAAGTATGGGGAGGATTATGAAGAGAAATTTAGCCCCATTGCCAAAATGACTTCGGTCCGGGTGGCGATCTCTTTGGCAGCTTGCCAAGGGTGGAAGATCTAGCAACTCGACGTGAAGAACGCTTTCTTATATGGTGAGATTGACAAGGATATCTTCAAGGATCAGCCACCTGGTTATGTATCCGAAGAGCACCCAAGATATGTTTGCAAGCTCAAGAAGGCTCTTTACGGCTTGAAGCAAGCGCCTCAGACGTGGTACGGGAAGATCGCAGAATACCTCCAGTTCTGCGGATATTTTGCTTCTGATTCAGATTCAAGCTTATTCGTAAAGAAGACGGGGGAGCTTCAGGTCTTGGTGTTGCTGTACGTTGACGATATGATCATCACGGGGAATTCTGAAGTGGAGGTAGCTAGGCTTCGTGCTGAGCTAGCTATCAGATTCGAGATGAAGGATTTGGGTGAGCTCCACCATTTCCTTGGGCTCGAAGTGGAGAGGAAAGAGAGCGGTATGCTCGTTTCCCAAAAAGGCTATGCGGATCGAACCGTGAAGAGATTCGACATGGAAGGGTGGAAGAGTAGCTCTACTCCACTGGAAGTTGGATTTCATCTTCAGCGAGATGAAGGGAAGGTTCTTACCAATCCTTTGGTGTTCCGGGCATTGGTCGGAAGCTTGATATACTTGACGATCACGAGGCCAGATATTGCTTTTGCAGTTGGCAGGGTGAGTCGGTTTATGGAAGAGCCTCGGAAACCTCATCTTGTGGCGGCTAGGAGTATATTGAAGTATGTCAAATTCACCTCGGATTTGGGTCTCTTCTACGGGAGAGATTCAGGCTTTTGCTTGGACGGGTACATGAATGCTGATTATGGAGGGGATTCGGATGATCAAAGATCGACGTCTGGATATGTCTTTATGACAGGCTCTATAGCTATATCATGGTGCAGCAAGAAGCAGGATTCTGTGTTTGTCTCTACCACAGAAGCGGAGTACAAAGCTTCAGCTTTGGTGGCTCAGGAAGCCATCTGGCTTAGGAGGCTTGTGGAGGACATTCATAGGGAGGTGTGAGGTCCTACTCTGCTACGTGGTGACAATGAGAGTGCTCTCAAACTGGTGAACAATCCAGTTTGTCACGCGCGTACTAAGCACATAGAGATTCATCATCATTTCATTCATGAGAAGGTGTTGGAGAGATCTCTGATTGCGGAGCATGTGCAGAGCAAGGAGAATGTTGATGACATATTTACTAAGCCGCTGGCGAAGGGACCATTTGGTCGGTTGCGGAGTTTGCTTGGGCTGACTTCCACTTCCCACTTCAAGGGGGAGTGTTAAATTTTTGAAGTGGAAGTGGAGTTGTGCTCGGCGGTCTGCGGATTGGAGACCGCAGAGACCCCGCGGTCTGTGCTGGTTCTCTGGTTGGTTCTGTCTCAGTAGTTTGTTTGAGGCGGTCTGATCAGGGAGACCGTTATCAGTCCGGGCGACTTGCACGGGTTTGTTCTGGCGACTTGTTCAAGTCGGCCAGGTGTTCAAGTAGGTCTTCCTCTTGCAGTGACCGGGCGGTCTGTCGACTGTTCTAGTCGGTCTGGTTACTGAAGGAGTTCTTTGCTTTGCAATAAGACCGGGCGGTCTACTTTTCGGAGACCGCGGTAACCGGGCGGTTTGTACATAACCATATGGTTAATAAGGGAGCTGCTTAGCTTTGCTGAGCTCGGGCGGTTTGGTTTGTGAGACCGCTCGTGATCTGATGGGCGATTATTATATCGCGGTTTGTGCGGTGATGACATCTGTCTATTCGCCTATAAATAGGGGTGCAGGGCCCATCATTAACGACGAGAATTGTAAGAACCAAAGTTGGCTTGATTGTGCCGGTCTCAATTTGAGGTCGCGCGATTTGGGATTTTGTCTGACCGGTTTGTGTGTTCGCAGGTTAGCGGCTAGCACCTTGCGGTCAGCTTGTCTCTTTTCTTCCAGCTTTGAATAAACCAGTCCAAGCGGACTGTGTTTAGGTGTTCTTGATCTGGTGCAGCGAACTCAGTTGATCAGGCGGTCTTCAGTGACCAGGCAGTCTTGAGTTGCTGTCTGTTGCAGATAGCAGTTTCCTTGTTCAGAGTTCGTGGGTTTCTTCTGTGATCAAGACTGTGCGGTCTGGGCGATCAAGAAGGGCGAACTGTTTGTTTTTTCATCAGAGGAATAAAGTAGCAGGTCGGCGGTTTGTGGTTGCGGTCTGGCAGGTGCGGCTTGTACTATGTTCACGCGGTCTCAGGGGTTACCGTCTGGCTTGTCTGTTCACGCGGTCTGGCGGTCTGAAGTGGTTAGGTCGCCAACAGCTTGTTTATCTTTGTGTTTTGTGCTTCTTGTTGGAACATGGTCTCCCGCATCTCGTAGGTTTGAGAATAGCAAATCCTATGTGTATTTGATCTTGTGTGTTTAAGTGTGCAGGATAATAAAGTCCACATGACTCAAGGATTACATAAGAAGGTTGCCCCCAAAGTTGAGCCATCAAATCCAAAACACCTACTAGCGCTGGCGGTAGTACTAGCGCAGGCGCTAGTTGTCGTTCGATGAACTGTTAGCGGCGTTCGACAAAATGCTCAAAACGGCTTTCGATGAAAATTCGCTCGACGAACTCTTTGCTGCGTTCAACGAAATTTCGTTCGACAAAATGTTGGCTTAAGCGCAAATGTCGGGAGAAATTATAGAAGGAGATAGCGGCAGGCGATATCGGATAGCACATGCGATAGCGAGGAGCACAGTAGGCAAGAGAGAATTGTTTCCTCGGATTGAAGATTCTGCCGCGCAGAATGTGTCCTAATTTGGGATAGCGCCGACGGTAGCACTAGCACAGGCGCTAGCGCTGAGGCTATAAAATGGACCCCTTGGCTCCGTCTTCCTCATCCTATTGAGATCCAAAATTCCAGAGCTTCGTGCCACAACAGATAGAGGAAGGTTCAGAGATATACTCCCACAAATCCATAAGGACTAAAGGAGATCCGTGGAGAAGATTTCAACACGTGTCATCATCGTGACGAAAGACCGCATCGACTATGATCATACTCTGCGTCTTCGTCTACTTCTCCAAGCGATCCACATAGAGGTAGTATTATATTATTGTCTTTGTATTTCACATCTTTTCCTTTAAATCGTGTAGTAAATTCGCCTCGTGTTGGCGACTAGGTCTGGGTAGGACTTAGGGCAGAAATTTTCATCGTGATGGCGACTAGGTCTCAGGTGTAGGTCTAGGGGGTGCTTGAGGCCATATCCGGGGAAGGGTTGGCTAGAGTGGCTTGAGGCCGTATCCGGGGAAGGATAGGCTAAAGCCAACCGGTTTGTGGGGATACGAGTCGGTATAGAAAACAAAAGGAGTCTTTTATATTTCGCTTTGATTTCTAGCGTCATTGAAATCAAAATTTTGTAATCAATTTTATTAATAATAATCATGTCTCTCTTTGTGTAATAAAATTGATTTGTTCTTCATTTCTCTAAATTGTTGATTATCCTCTCCTTTATTATAAAACAATTTAGATCTTTAAACAAAATCACAATTTTGATTTCTTATCATAAGCAAGTATTTCAAAATATAATTTAAGTTTTTAAAACCCTTATTCACCCCCCTCTAAGGGCGCCTACCGATCCAACAAGTGGTATCAGAGCGAGGTTATTCCAATTCAGCTTTACAACCGGGAATAATGGCGTCTCATGATCTCGCTTTTCCGAAGGGTCAAGGGGTTAGTCGACCACCTCTCTTTACTGGGTCAGATTTTAACTACTGGAAAAATCGAATGATGTGTTTTCTTATGACCATGGATGTAGAAGTATGGAACATGGTAGAAGTTCGGTACTCTCCTCCTACAACTGTAGTGGGAGAGGCGACATTGCTAAAACCTAAAGATAAATGGGATGATAACGATAAATTAAGGTGTAAAAATAATGCTAAAGCAATGAACGCTTTATATTGAGCCTTAAATAGGACTGAGTTTAATAGAATTTCTACATGCATAACTGCTTATGATATTTGGAATCAATTGGAAGTTATTCATGAAGGTACATCGCAGGTGAAAGATGCAAAGCTATTCCAACGGGAATCTGAATATGAAAAATTCAGGATGGATAACGAAGAAGACATTACCTCGATGTACACTCGCTTCACCAAGATCGTCAACGCTTCGAAGGCACTTGGAAAGACCTACTCAGACGGGGACTTGGTGAGAAAAATTCTTCATTCCTTACCTCCAAGGTTCAATCCAAAGGTGACAGCCAACTCGGAGTCGCAGAACTTAAGAACGCTCCAGATCGAGAACCTTATTGGGAATCTCAAAACCCATGAGGTAGAACTCTAGATTCAATACGATGAATACAACAAAGAGCCAAAATAAAAGGCGCTAGCACTAAAATCAAAGAAGGAGAGCATCGCAGATGATGATGATGATGAAGAATGTCTCTTGGTGAAGAACTTCAAAAGATTCATGCGGGATCCCGAAAGAAGAAAAACTTTTCACAAATACCTCACCAAAGGGTCCAACAAGCAAGGGTCATGGAAGAACAAGGCAAGCAATGATGATATGGAGAAATCTCCTCCAGAGTGCTTCAACTGCAGAAAAATCCGACACGTTCAAAGTGAATGTCCAAAAATTCTAGAGAAGGAGAAGGAAAAGAGGCACAAAAATATGAACAAGATGAAAAAGTATACGTCTTCTGAGGAGTCAAGCGCAACAACTTCAAGCGACGATGAGGGAGCTAACTTATGCTTAATGACAAAAAGCAACGATGACGACACCAGTGTTCTTAGCGACACTGGGGTAACTCCTCCTACCTTCGAAGAACTCTATGATGAATTTGTTCTAACTTGCAAATCCTATGATCAAAGTATAAAAGATAATATTATATTAAATAGTGAAAATGAATCTATTATTAAAGAAAATCACAAGGTCACAAAATAATTGATTTCCCTTGAAAAGAGAAAGGTCTCATGTCAAGAGTGTGAGCACTCTTTATTTAAGACAAAAGAACTTGAAGTTTCTCTTTCTAAGACCCTCACACAAAACAAAACTATTGCAAAAGAAAAAGGGGACTTAGAAAGAAAACTAAAAACCTCTCTTTTACAAATTGAAAATAACAAAAAGAGCTTTGAAAATAAATGTGTTATGATTGTACAAGAAAATACATTTCTTAAAAAACAAAATTATGACCTCAATATAGCCATAAAAAAATTGGGATTGGTCAAAAATCCTTGGATATGATATTGGGAAACCAATGTTATGGTTCTGGAAAATTTGGGTTCGGATATAAAAGTGAGCCCTACCGCCCGCCACTAACGCCAGCGGTATCTCAACCTTTAAAAAATCTTCAATTTATTCTAAAAATCAAACCTCATCCAGTAAGAGCAGTGTAGATTTTCAGAAAAGGGTCTCAACCCCCATTATCACGTGTGCAAATTGTCATAGGTTTGGACACACGTCTTGCTCTTGCAGGAAAATAAAATAGGGATCTCTAAAGCAAATCTGGGTACCTAAGGCATCCACTTATTCTATGGGTGGTACCACTTGGGTATCTGGATCTTTTCCCTCGTCTTCTTTCTAGATTTGCAGGAAGGCTAAGGATAAGAAGTATGCCTGGTACTTGGACTCGGGTTGCTCCAAGTACTTGACGGGCAAAAATGCAAAGCTCCTTAGCCTATACAAAAAAGGGGGGATAAAGGATTAAACGTTTTAAGTCACATTCATAAACACAATCGTTTCATTTTTTTTATGAACATTACTCTTTATTCACCGAAACCATGCATATTTGATTTGTTCAAACATGATATCTTGGGTTTTCATTTCCTATATGTTTCAAGTTAAAATCACAAGCCTTTAGAAAAGTCAAAATGAAAACATAAGCAAATATATCTCATGCAATGATTATTTTAAGTCATATAAGAAATCGCTAACGTTTCATGCAATTTGGACCATCCAAAACATCTCTTAAAAATTTGAAATTTCTGCATGAAACTACTATTGCGATGCTTAATCAAGATCAACAATTAAAAAATTAAAAAACCTAAAAAATCGTGTACTGTTTCCCGCGCTAGCGCTAGCGTACTTATTTGTTTTTTAGTATTTTTAAAATTTTGAAAAATTATTAAAAATATATTAATCTATATGTCCTATTTATTTTTGCACTTCTGATTATATTTCATTGTTGAAAAACCAAATACAAAATTACAAAAGCCAAATTACAAAAAACTTTTTTGGTTATTTGTTTGATTTCTATTCCTTTATGCAAAAATATAATACAAAAATATAAAACATTAAAAATATCAAAAATACTGTATGGACTTTATTGAGAAAATCAAGCATGATTTCTTCTATCACTTAAGACTTTCTACAATGTTGTGATTCATATTTTCAAACTACTTTGAACATTGTCTTCATCATGCTTTGATATATCTATTAATATGTGCATCAATTATCTTTTAAAAGTTGTGTAGAACTAAGCTTAGCATGCCTCTAAGTATGAGTAAATGTTTTATGTTTGATAATGATCGCTATTCACTCACTTATTTTGGCATTGTCTACATATGTGTTTAATCTAAGAATGCTTGTGTATGTTTTGTAATTGTACAATGAATTAAAATTGCACAAGTATCTTACCTACACAACCTTTGTTTGCACTTTAAAAGTTAAGAAAAGTGGTTATGTTTTTTATAAATTATATTGGTTTGCAAAACAAGTGTATTCGGAGAACTTTGTACAAAACAAAAATCATAAAATAAAGTGACAAAGATAACTTCCACAAGCACTACTTGAACCTCTTGATAAGTCTTAATAAGCATTGTGAGGTTGAGCACCTTGTAAAGAATAGTAAAGTATCTTGTGCAAACCATAACTTTCTTTCAAAATAAAAAACCACTTATTCTTAAGTACACCGGATCACTAGTTTCAATATTAAAATAAAATAAAATATGTGATCCCCCAAGCACTACTTTGCACCCTGATAAGTCTTAATGAGCATTGTGTGAGCAAAGCACCTTGGTAGTTGTACATTTTTTGTGCATTGAAGTGTGTGGAAGTAAAATTATTATTGTTTTATTGTGTTCTTTATTTTACATATTACTTGTATTTTTGATTAAAATATTTGTTTACTTTATTCAAAATACACTTATGTGCACATAATTATCTTCCATAATACTTCTTCTCATGAGCATTGGATCCTAATGCTAACTTTACAGTACTCTTTATTTATGAAATGCACTAGATAACCTAGCATGCTTTCTACAATGTTTGGTATGTTTTGAATTTGTGAATTAACATAACATTGTAGTACTCTCTTTTTGGTAACATTATTTCATGCTTGGTTACTTTATCATTGAATTTAAAGATTTTACTTGAACAAAGATTTACAAAAACATCTTCTTTTTGAAATTTAACTCATATATCTTTTTATTAATCATCATTGATTACAATAAGATGTTTCTTGTATTTCTATAAGTCTTCCGCATCATAACCATATAATTGTTTTACCTTGCGCTTTCATGCTTATTTAAAGTCTTTTATTTTGTGTACATCATCACTTGAATCTTCAAATTCCCTTCTTGCAACAAGTGGTAGACTTGCTTGGTAAACTTTATATTGGTTGAATTTTCTTTTGCTATAAAACTCTGATTTATTTCTATGAAAATATTGTTATATTAAAAACTCCGATTCATTAATGGATTTCAAAATAGCTATATGAGTGGTTTCATAAATTCAAATAAAAATATAAATCCATAGGCTATGTCATTAGATTTAAAACGCTTAAATGTTTCCAATAATTAATATCCATGACTTCATATATCACCATAGCGAGGGCGTAGGGTTGTAGACATTAGATAACCTTATCTCTAGTCATGTCTTGTCCTTAACCGGGGAGGGTTCCAATGGGGCCTTGCAAGGCACTGTGGGGAAAGAGTGCTAGGTTAAGTTGTGTCTAGTGTGTGCATATGGGACTAACACCCCAACCTACGTCATGTTTGCAGCTCCTCATGGCCATCCGTCACTTAGTACAGGGCTAGGGTGTAGATATATTGTCTAGGTAAATTGGTTATTTGGAAATCATTACCTCTTTAAGCTAAAAACTCTGATCTATAAAAATTACTCTAAAACTCCTTATTATTTCCTTCTCTCTACAAGCTCGATCATGCCATTATCTTATTATCAAAAAATTTTGTGTTTTGCTTCCTTACCCACTTTTGCTAATAACAAAAGGGGGAGAACTAACATGATAAATATAATCTGCTATCAAAATAGAAAACTAACATGCTTAATTAAGATGATAGCTTACATATTAGGGGAGCATTCACTTAGGGGGAGCATGTATTTAGGGGGAGCAATTCTAAATGCTAAAATCGTTAATTATCCTAAGTCATCACTCTCACACACACAAGTATGTTTCTTCATGCTTAAATATTAATGGTCTGATTTATCATTAATGGATTTGTTATTATCAAAAGGGGGTGGGGGGGGGGGGGGGGAGGGGTTGTTGGAACATGGTCTTCCGCATCTCCTAGGTTTGAGAATAACAAATCCTATGTGTATTTGATCTTGTGTGTTTAAGTGTGCAGGATAACAAAGTCCACATGACTCAAGGATTACATAAGAAGGTTGCCCCCAAAATTGAGCCATCAAATCCAAAACACCTACTAGTGCTGGCAGTAGTATTAGTGCATGCGGTAGCTGTTGTTCGACAAACTGTTAGCAGCGCTCGACAAAATGCTCATAACGGCGTTCGACGAAAATTCGCTCGACGAATTCTTTGCTGCGTTCGACGAAATTTCGTTCGACAAAATGTTGCCTTAAGCGCAAATGCCAGGAGAACTTATAGAAGGAGATAGCACCAGGTGATATCCGATAGCGCAGGCGATAGCGAGGAGCACAGTAGGCAAGAGAGAATTGTTTCCTCGGATTGAATATTCTGCAGCGCAGAATGTGTCCTAATTTGGGATAGTGCCGACGGTAGCACTAGCGCAGGCTCTAGCGCTGACGCTATAAAATGGACCCCTTGGCTCCGTCTTCCTCATCCTCTTGAGATCCAAAATTCTAGAGCTTCGTGCTATAACAGATAGAGGAAGGTTCAGAGATATACTCCCACAAATCCATAAAGACTAAAGGAGATCCGTGGAGAAGATTTCAACACGCGTCATCATCGTGACGAAAGACCGCATCGACTATGATCATACTCTGCGTCTTCGTCTACTTCTCCAAGAGATCCACATAGAGGGAGTTTTATATTATTGTCTTTGTATTTCACATCTTTTCCTTTAAATCGTGAAGTAAATTCGCCTCGTGTTGGCGACTAGGTCTGGGTAGGACTTAGGGCAGAAATTTGCCTCGTCTTGGCAACTAGGTCTCGGGTGTAGGTCTAGGGGGTGCTCGAGTCCTTATCTGGGGAAGGGATGGCTAGAGCGGCTTGAGGCCGTATCCGAGGAAGGATCGGCTAAAGCCAACCTGTTCGTGGGGATACGAGTCGGTATAGAAAACAAAAAGAGTCTTTTATATTTCGCTTTGATTTCTAGCGTCATTGAAATCAAAATTTTGTAATCAATTTTATTAATAATAATCAAGTCTCTCTTTGTGTAATAAAATTGATTTGTTCTTCATTTCTCTAAATTGTTGATTATCCTCTCCTTTATTATAAAACAATTTAGATTTTAAACAAAATCACAATTTTGATTTCTTATCATAAGCAAGTATTTCAAAATATAATTTAAGTTTTTAAAACCCTTATTCATCCCCCCCTCTAAGGGCGCCTACCGATCCAACACTTCTCTCCTCCATGATTCTTATGAATAATGTCTCGTCATGTATACCTCGCTTTGTAAAGAGATAATTAATATCATAGCACTATTCGGTCTTCTCATTATCACTGTTGTGCTACACTTGTGAAAAGTTTGTGAAGTGATTCCGCTTTTTTTACTTCATCTCCGGACCCCAAGTTTTTTAACGTTTGATTTAAAGTTTTATATTTTTGAAAAAAAAATTTGATTTAAAGTTTGAACTCTTAAAATTGATCTTGGACTTCAAATTGAAAAAAAAAATCGACCTCAAATTGTCACTATTTTTTATATTTTTGAAAAAAAAATTTGATTTAAAGTTTGAACTCTTAAAATTGATCTTGGACTTCCTGAGGTCTACTCTGTGAGGGGTTCACCCAGTACTAGGAGATGTGATGAGATGATAGCCCAAATCTCCCTTTCGCAAGATACATGTAAATAGAAAAGGTAAGTTCAAAAAAAAAATTTTGATACTTGTTTTTGTTTTATATTTTTGTATTTGATTTTTGCATATAGAAATAGAAATCAAACAAATAACCAAAGAGAGGAAGTAAGAAAAATATTTTTTGTAATTTAGCTTTTATAATTTTGTATTTTAATTTTTCAAAAATCAATTATAGGCAGAAATGTAAAACTGAGTAGTACATATAAAATAATATATTTTTAGTGATTTTTTAGAATTTCAAAATTACAAAAAATTGGACAATCGAGCTAGCGTTGGCGCTAGCGCTAATGTGGCAAATAGTACACTATTTTTCTAGACTTTGAAAATTCTGAATATTGATCTTGATTAAGTGACCCAAGAGTAGTATTATGCAGAAATTTCTGAATTTTTGGAGAATTTAGATAGCGCAAATTTGCATAAAACGTTAGCGATTTCTTATATGACTTGACAACGCATGATATTGTTTTTCTTATACCTTCATTTTGATTTTTCTAAGGCATATATTTATCAATATAATGTAAGTTGAAAATGATTGGAAATGTAAGCACAAGATATCAGTTCGAGTAAGCCAAATAAGCATGATGTAAATGATTAGTATGTGATGATGTTTATGCAAAGAATAACATGGATATGCCCTAGATAAGAATACCCAGCCTGTATATCTTGGTAAACATATAAAACCTAACATATATACTAATATTCTTTAGGTGACAATGTTAGTATGATAAGCTTAAGATTAATGTTATGCCAATGTATGATAGTGTTTCAATATATAGACCTAGAATGAAGTGAAGATTCTATTTGATTTGATCTTATTGATATCAAAGATGATTCTAAGGTCTAAACTTGAAATAAATCACAATACACACATAATACACCAACCATTGTAGGCAGTTATAATATTAATTGTCATCATATAATTCATATAAATATGATAGGAATAGTTGTTTTAAAGGACTTTTGATATGACTTATGATATATGATTTTAGAGAATTTTAGCAAAGGTCATCAATAGATCATGGTGGTGCATATGAATTTAATATTCATTATGATGGTAAATTTGTTCAATACATTTTAGTGTTTTTCTTTTAAATTATGAATTTTGAATATGTATGTGATTTTTTATAGGTGAACAATAGTGATGGTTTAGATCAAGGAGTGAACACCATACAATTTTTGTTGCAGAAGTTAAATTTTAACTCATTAGGTCAAAACCCAAATTATGGTTCGTGTGTTGTAATGAGTTCTTGAGAAGATGTCCACACGTTGTCATATGTTAATTCTCCAATTTTGTTGATGAAGGCTAAAATGCATAATAGCCTAATAACTTGATTTAATTAAAATATTCTATAGCAAATTTATAGTTCAATTTATATGAAAACTATATGATATTTATAGTCAATGATTTTAATAATAATAGATTGGTCATTTATAAATGAAAACCTGACTTTACTTTTGATTTAATTTGATTTGTAAACTTCATTTTGGCATTAAGGGACAAAGTCAAATTTCTAATATTATATTAGGTGACCATGGCATGATGGCTTAGACAAAGTAAAAAAAAGAAAATAAAAAGGAACATTAGGCATATCATGAAGCAGAGTATTTTGTAATTCATTTTGATTTATTTCTACTGCATGCAAATGAATGATACTAGTAGATAAGAGATTTAGGTATCCAAAGTTGACGATGTGTAACGGTTCCTTTGGGTACCTAAATATAGCGAGATGATTTTTGGGGAGATGAGAACGAAAGAACCCTTTCAAGTGAGGTTAATGTTTCATTTTTTATTTTGGGTCTCCATTCATACTTTGATTTAATATTATAATTATGCATGAAATTTCCATATTCATTAAAATTAGGCTTAAAATAATGATGACTTTTGAAACCATTTTTCATAAGAAATTTTTGCACATTTGAATTTAATTTTGGAGATACATAATGAGGGTAAGAATTAATTATGCTTGTATGATTAAACATTCTAATAGGTGCATGCTTAATATATTTTAAAATCCTAGTAGAGGTTTTACATATGTTTGATGATAAAATAGAAATAAAAGATTTTTATTGCCTGAAATTTTTTGCACAAATAGTTTTAATGATTCTAGTTTATTACATAAAATATTATTTTCATTTATCAATTTTTCATTATGCTCTTTTGAAATTAAAAGTTCATTTTCAAAATCCTTGAATTTTTCTTTATATCATTACAATCAAAACAAGGATTTGAAATATCAATTAAAGAGCAAGATGGAGAAACCACAGCACAACTAGATTCTACATTAGCCTTTAACCTTTTAGTTTCTAAATGTAATTTTGAATTAGTCTTTTTTAATTTCATAATTTTACGTTTAGTAGATTGTAGCAATTATAGCGTAGAAATTGAATTACAAACAATAAGGGATTTTGATTTCCTTACATCGTTTGTGGATGAGGACTAGTTTGAACATGAAGTTCCTTTTTCATCATTATTGCATTCCTCTTCCATGGATGAGTTTTCATCTTCCCTTATATTAGATGTGCATTCTATGGATTCATCATGTGTTGAGCTTTCTTGAATACTTATCAGGCTTGCATATTCTCCGGTTCTTGTGATTGTTCGATATCTGTAGATGGAGAATCATAAGTTATGTCAAGAAAATTCCACATCCCGTATGCAGTAGGAAAAGTATAAATGAGTTTGGAAATATTTTGATCTAACGCACAAAATAGACTATTCAATAATTTTGCACTTAAACCATTTTGTTTCTATTTGATACGCTAGGTGGTTTTTCAATAGTACTATTCCAAACTTTTTCATCTAAACCTTTAAGAAAATTTTTCATTAATATTTTCCATTCTTTATAATTTCTTCCTTCAAATAAAGGTGGTGCTAGAGATTTTCCTTCTTCATAAAAATTTCCCCCACAAGTTGAAGCGAGATCATGAGATGCCATTATTACCGGTTGTTAGACCGATTTGGAATAACCTCCTCTGATACCACTTGTTGGATCGGTAGGCGCCCTTAGAGGGGGGGGGGGGTGAATAAGGGTTTTAAAAACTTCTGTTATATTTTGATATACTTGAAAAACTAAGAGATTAAAATAAAGAATTAGATTGAAGATCTAAGTTGATTTATAATGAAAGAGAAAATAATTATCAATTTAGAGAAATGAAAAACAAATCAATTTTATTATCCAAAGAGAGACATGGTTACTATTAATAAAATTGATTACAAAACTAGATTTCTATGAAGCTAAAAAACGAAGGCGAATAATAAAATCCTTTTTTTTTCTTTCCCGACTCGTATCCCCACGAACCAGTGGCTTTAGCCTATCCTTCCCCGGATACGTCCTCAAGCCGCCTTAGCTAATCCTTCTCCGGATATGTCCTCGAGCAACCCCTAGATCTACACCCTAGACCTAGTCGCCAACACGAGGCAAATTCACTAAACGATTACACGAATAATGAGATGAAACAAATAACAACAATATAAAAAAATCCCTATATGGATCTCTTGGAGAAGTAGACGAAGACCCGCAGAGTATGATCGTAGTCGATGCGGTCTTTCGTCATGGTGATGAAGCGTGTTGAAATCTTCTCCAATGATCTCCTTAAGCCTTCATGGATTTGTGGGAGTCTCTCTCCGAATCTTCCTCTCTATGATGTGGCAGGAAGCTCTGGAATTTAGGATCATAAGAGCATGAAGAAGACAGATCCAAGGGGTCCTTTTTATAGCATTGCAGCTAGTACCTGCGCTATCGCTACCGCCAGCGCTATCCCAGTTTAGGAAATATTCTCCGTGTGAGAATCCTTCATTTTAAGCAAGCCGTCCTCCTTCCTCTATTGCTTTGTGCTACCGCATGCGCTACCCAATACCGCATGCGCTAGATGCTACCGCCTGTGTTAGCTGCTATCGCCTGGCGCTAGTACCTTCTTATGTTATCCTTGAGTCATGTGGACTTGTTTTCCTGCACACTTAAACACACAATATCAAATACACATAGGATTTGTTATTCTCAAACCTAGGTGATGCGGAAGACCATGTTCCAACAGTCATCTCTATTTATAGACTTCCCACTCTGAGGGTCCAAGGGGGAGAGCGCGCCCTCCTCGGTGGATGTTCGTCAACGACCCTCACTATCTCTCTTCGAAAACAACATAAGCGCATACAGAATGAGTTTGCCAAATGCAGAAGAAATGACATCAAGAAATATATTATGAGGACACAAAGAATCAGCAAGGAATTCAAAAATACTGTTGAATCAAAGCAAAATTACAAATAGAATCCACGCGACAACACGTGTGGACCTCCTATCCTAATCAAAAGGCATGTACCTTCAGTGTCGCGATCTCCGCCTCTAGCTCCATCATCCACCTCTTCATACCCACGACAACCTCCAGGAAGAGCACCAGTTCATTTTGAAACTCAAAAGCAGACAAATCAGCACTTGCGGTGATTAACACACATAGTAAGGGTGAAAAGTTGTTTATTTTTCCACAAATTATTTATACAGGAAACAGTACCTCGTGCCTCAAAAGTGGGCACGCCCCCAGAATCCAATCCTTCATTGCTAAAAGATTCAGCTAAGGTGGCCCGGGGCCCGGTGTCAAAGGTCACTAAAGGGCCACTCTCTGTAGACTCAAATGCATCAAACTCTATCTGCAGCTATCCAGATATTCCCGTCGAGCTGAATAGCAAATGCCTGGCAAGCTCGGGATCCACCCGATGGAGGTAGGCCATTTGTGAAGCCTCTCCCCGCCTGCACATCTCATGCATCCGCGCATTTGTATATGGCCGCTCTCTGGGCTTCACCCCTTTGAGCAGGGGAATGATAAATGATTCCCATTGGGGAGGAGTTCTAGCCAGAGCTAGAGAAAGCCGCGGGCGATCGACAGAAATTCTGCGTCCACCTACCAAGTTGTCGATGAAGTCGCCCATTTGCTCCATCGCCTCCAAGGCGCCCAAAGGCAGAATGAATCCTTCTCGGTGTCCCGAGCTTGGATTCTCAGCACCACTGACTTGTGGGACCTCCCGATGAACCCTTTAGGGTGGCGGCTTCAGATCAGGTACGCGCCTTTTTTCTATTATTGCAGGGTCTCGCAACGCTTTCTCTTCGAGCTGATGCATCTGCAACTGAGCTCTGCGAATGATCAATCTCTCTGATGTCTCCCTGGTGCTGGATTCAGGGGGAACCTTCTCAGAGGTCTTACAGGTCAGAAGCGGTCCTGCCGGACTCAAGCCAGTCACCTTCTAGGAGGAGATCTTCTCCATTATCCAAGCTTCCCCTTCGGCGTCGAAGATGATCGGGCCACGCTTCAGATCGAGGATGACTCTAAGCGATTCTTATCCAGCTGCTCCACCTCCTGCACGCACATTTGGGGTTGGGAGCGGACTGTTTATCGCGGTCCTCTTTGAGCCTTTATGTGGCTGCACCTTCAAGGCCGCCGAAACAGACTTCTATGCGTACAAAGCAACAAGAACTGACCTATCGAGTCCAACCATCCCAGCAAGAGAGGTCGCGAGTAGAAGGAATTTTGGTGGGGTAACCAATGGGTACATTTTCAGTCCTATTTATAGTTTTTAGCAGCTTGAAAACCGAGTCACAGTCTTTGCGGTTATCTTTGTACTTTTTTGAAGCCCACATAGACTAAAAAAAGTGTGGGGATTCTGTTAACCCAAATCTTGTGGCCTTTGTCATCTTCTGCTCCGCCATCCCTGAGTGGATTTGCAGGCGTGTCTGCGCACGAATTCCAAAAAAGTGCGCTCTCACCAGGTCCCTAGCGGGCACCCCCAGAGTTCCCATGGACTCATTCCAGTATCTCAGCAGGGACGCTGGTAGGATTGTTTGCCAAAGAGCCCATGCCCTCCAGCCAACAGCGTCAGCCTCCCAAAGGAGTCGCGACGAGTACTATCCAGAACCCTCCTGGACCCCTTTCTGTGAACAAGTGCATGCGGTCACGACCTGTCGTGCTCGCACACCCTCTTCTTCTCTTTCGTGACCGATGCTTCATTTCCTCGAGCGACAGAGCATTTAATATAGCATTAAATACTCCCGACCGGCCAAACAATCTACCCTATAGTATAAATAGAGGGTTAGGGGTTCTTGGAATACATAGAACTTGGGCCAGAAGCTACCCTATTGTAGGTGCAGTCACAAGTTCCTGTCAGATGGTTGCCTTCTATTTTCTAGCATTCTTGTAATAGCTTGTAAAAGGTCCTTATTGAATATAAAAAGCCCATAGCAAGAAAGGCATTCGCCTCTACGGGCCAATCTGGTGTCCTCCGCTACTAGCGGCATTTACTTTTCTATGCTCTGTTCGTCTCGTCCCGCAAGTTAGTAAGTGGTTGCTTGTGGTTTTCGATCCCTTTCTCTTAATCCCCCAGAGTATTCGCTGAGTGTGGAGAGTTGGTGACAATTTTGGTGCTAACATTCCCTAAGACAAAAAGTTAAGAGGATTTCACATATAATAATCAGGAATTCGCACAATGCCATCATTCATTAGGGACTATCTAAAATCAAAAGATCCTTCAAAATAAGCATTTTGTATTCATGGAATATTCTCATCAGAAACAATCATTATCAATGTCAGAGCAACCCTTACAAGAAATGTCATCATAATGAACCACAAACAAAGAGAAAAGATAATAGGTTTGATAAGTAATTGCTCATTCCATTCATATCAATAAAATTCTTATGCATGAATATAATATTCACAGTTACAAAACACTAGCGTGAATACTCAAAGACCGAAAAGAAAATTCAACATCAAGTCCACCCTAATCTGAAGAGCATATCCATCATTCGTAATGATCAGATTCTCACCCTAGATCTCATTCCCGTCTGCAATAATTGTGTTGAATGAAGAACCATATAATGTAGGAATGGATGTCGATCTTCTACGTTGATACATGAATGTCAAAATTTTACTTTGACATCAAAAGCTTGATCTTCTCTGCATGTTCATAAATTTCAAATTTTACTTTACCATCAAAATCAAAGATCGTCGTGTATCTTGCTTCCTCTTTAACGAAGCATTAAATGCAAATATGGTAGCATACTCCTACTTTATCTAAGCATGACATCAAAAGCTAGGACGGTTTCACATTCCTTTTTCTGCTTGAGCATGACACTAGAGGTGTGCACAAGAAGCTGACAACATGATCTGGCTGCAACAAAGGAAATATTACGATATCAAGTTATTAATTCCATTAATTTTCCATATCAAGATCATAACCGATAGAGGATAACTTGTCTCTAAAATGATTTTTTTTGGATTGTCGACTGACTGATTTATAGAAAAGAGATGTGAAGATAAAGCGCCAGAATCCCTAATGCATCCAGGCATAGTATAACAATATTCACACTAATCTTCCTATCCTTTTAGGGAATATTAATGGGAAGAAATGTGAGCTCTCCATTCCACATTTCTTGTTTGTCAAGATATCAAGGATAAATCGCATTATCGGTGACTATTATCTATTTTCACAAAGTTCTCGCAAACTTAAAGGTTGAGATTGCGCAAGCTTTGGTCTCAGCTATAGCATTGGATAATGCTCATGACAAGACAATGCAAAATTCAATTTTCAGCTACAGCTTGCGCGAACAATGATTTTATATTCACACAACCTCTCTCGCTTTCAATTTAATGGTTATCATCCATATATATCTCTCCTACTACCCGCTTCTCTTTTACCCATGCAGTCTTTTCTTTTTTGAGCCTACCCACTTGGGTAGATCTACACTAGTATAAATAGAACTGAATAGAATCGTGAAAGGCATCTGTAAGATCATTGGGTTGTCCGCAAGTTCTGGCGATCTTGATTCTCTGGCTTTCATATTACCCGCTTACTCCTATTTTACCATATTAATTATGGACACAAATCTTATAACTGATAATTCACTTAATAAAATCACGCAGAGCTAAATGTTCAGGCCACATCATCTGCGGAACCTCTTCTTTCATATACATTTGCAACTTTTGGAAAAAATAGTCTTTTATTTATCTTACAAATTATATGCAAGTGATTTCATTATCTAAGATGTATTAGACATGTTGTATAGAAAAGGGTAAAATGGTCATTATATGTCCAAGGATATCACACTCACTTAGAGTGTCAAAACCAGGTCCAAGGAAAGCACAAAATTCAGTTGAGTTAAACTTGCGTCGAATAGAAGTCGACGCAACTTCTACTGGAAGTCGACGCAACCTTGACTGAAGGTCGAAGTAACTCAGACTTCTTGTCAAAGTATCAAATGAAGTCGACGCAACACTGAAATGAACTCAACGCAGAAGAAAGAGCTTGTCGAAGCAATCTTAGAAGTTGATGTAACTTCGATTTCAATTCAACGCGAAAGATGTAGTTAAAGTCCAAGTCTTAAACTCGACAGATAAGTCGATAAGTAATCGACGCAACGTCAACATCTGAGTTCAGTCAGAGCTAAGAAGGAATTTGAAGAAGCTTCCATAAGAACCCATAGGTGATTCAAATTGAAGGAAAAAGAACTCGACGCTACGTCGAATACAGTCAAAAATGGAGGGTTTTCTGCTGTCTTTTTTAATGCCTTTTCAGAAGGTATCCAAGGCAATGGTTTGAATTCTAACGGTTCATTTATTACCAAGAATGGAATGGAGTGTTCCAGATAGACATCAAGAACATTCTTGGAAGTTATTCAAATTAGATAGATGGGTCGGGAAACAGAAATAGAAGGAAACATTTAATGTCCAATGGGTATTCCTTCTGAGGATAGAACATAAGAGGAAAAAAATTTAAATACTATTCGACAAAGAATAAGTATACACAAGAAGGAAGAAAACACAACTAAGATTATTATTCTATCTTCTTCTTCCTCAAGATCTCTCAGAGAGAAAAATAAGAAGAAGAACTCTGTACAGGAAAATAAGGTTGTTGTTTCTTCCTCACATCTTACAGAAGCAAGCAAACAAGAGTACATAGATCACAAGGATCAAAAGCTCATAGCCCTTGCATTCTTCTCTACCATAAGAAAGGGTTCATTTAATACAGATCTTGAAGAACATCAAAAGCTCACAGTTGTAGAAGGATTCATACAACATAATCCAATTCTCTTATTCTTCTTTACTTCTCTTCTTCACAATGTAACTGAGAAAGAGTCCTAAGAATCCCTCTCCAAAGGATTCAGTTGGTTCTAAGAGTCTCCTTATCAAAAGACTCAGTGGTTCTATGAGTTTCCTTGTCAAAAGACTCGGTGTGTGGTTCAAAGAGTCTCCTTATCAAAATACTTAGTGCTGGTTCTGAGAGTCTCCTTATCAAAAGACTTAGACACATATAGTGCAATCCTACCAAGGTGGTAGAAGAGTGGACTACCCACATGTTGGGGAACCACTATATAATTTTTGTGTCTTCTGTGTTTGCTTTTTTGTGCTGTCCCTTTACTGTTTTTTGTTTACTATTCTCTGTGTTTATTTTATTCTATACTGGTTATTGCTGATTACATAGTCATTAGAGTAATTTGTATTGTGTGTGCACATTTAGGGTAAAAGTTTTTTAAAACTATATTCACCCCCCTCTAGAAAAAACTCAAAGGGTACACCTTGATCAAAAGATCACCTCTCACAATTTTCTATAATTAAAAACTATTTTCAGAAAAATGAGTTAAGGACTATGCATCAATAAGACAACCGTTGTGTAATCTTAATAAGTTTACACATTGGAAGGCCCGAATAAAATTATATATGAACTCTATTGATGAAGACATCTTTGATGTCATTATTTCAGGTCCCCCTGCACCATACAAGAAAGATGCCAGTGGATCTACAACACAGGAAGTTGTGCCAAGGGATGAATGGACAGATGTTGAAAAGAAGCAGAAGGCATGCGGTGCCAAGGCTATGAACATTCTGGTCTCCACTATGTCTGATGATATTTTCCAAAAAGTAGCTAACTGCCAATCAACAAAGGAGATCTGGGAATCCCTTTCCAGATTGGTAGAAGAAAGCTCTGAAGAAAGGAAGGAAAAAAAATTCCTTCTCATATCCCAATATTAGAACTTTCAAAAGAAAGTTGAGGAAAGTGTTGCTAAAATGCTTGAGAAATTCAACCCTATAATAAATGAGCTGAAAGGTCTAGATAAAGAGATATCTCTGACTAAAATAAATGATAAGCTCCTCATGTTCTTCCCAAGCACATGGGACTCATGGATTTGGGCCATCAGAGAGTCCAGATGCCACAGAGAGATCTCCACTGATGCTTTACAAGGAAAGCTCAATATTATGAGCTACTATTGAAAAGCAGGGCTGAGACAGATGCCAAGGAGGTAGTCTCAACTCCTATCCAAAGGAGTATTGCCTTGAAGGCTATTTAAGGAGAGCCTTCCAATCCTGAAGATGAGATGTTCAGTCTTTTAGAAAGAATATTCAAAAAGTGGGACAAGACAAAAGATTCAAGCAGAAAAGAGTGGAGCTCAAAACCTAAATTTGATAAGACTCAAAAGTAGGAAGTGATCTGCTTTTCCTGTAGAAAACCAGGACATATAGCTCCTGAGTGTCTTGAAGAGCAACATGACATGAGTATTAGTAGAAAGGAGCTCAGGAAGAAGAATTCCTCCCAGATAAAGGACAAAAAGAAGGGAAAGGGTTTCATTGCTGAAAACCTGGAGTGATACAGAATCTGATTCAAGCTCCTCTTCATCAAAGAGTGATGAAGAATTTACTAATGAAGCTTCCTTCCTAATGTCATTGGAGGTCTCCTCAGATGATGAAGGAGATCAGGTAAGTCTCTTTGATGACTTTGAATTTAATTCAGAAGAATTTAAAAATTGCTTTAAGGAATTTTACAATGATTATCTTAAAATTCAAAAAGAAATAGAAACAGTTAGGGAAGAGTTACAAGAGATTAAAATGGATGATTTGTATTCTATAAATTATGATCTAAGAAATCAAATTTGTAAAAAGGAATCATAACTAACTAAAATAACTAATGAAAATCTAGCTTTAAAAGAAGAGCTTACAAAGGCAAAAGCTTTTGAGGACTCACTCAATGGAAGGAGTCAAAAGCTAAAAGATATTACACAAAATCTCTTCATTAGATTCAAGCACCTAGGTCTAGGAGCAAACCCATCCACCAGCACAGAAGTCCCTAGTAGACCTGCCTGGAAAAATCCAGTTAGATTTGTTAGACCTAGTGATTATCAAACAAGTGAGGGGAGTGTAGTATTCAAGGGTCATGACAATAATAATCCTGATAAAATCACTGTATTTAATAAAGTAAATCCTAATAGTGAAAAGAGACCTCTAGGGAAAAATAGTTCAGAAAAACCAATAAATCTAACTCAAAAGGCTAAAGTCAAAAATAAAATCATTAGACATTCTGCAGATTTATTGTACTTAGATACATTCTATGCACATTTTCAGTACCAAGATAATAAGTTTAAGTTTGGTGAACCAATTCTCTGCCATCCAAAAGGATACCATGAAAGGCCATTCTATTCTTTCATATCACCTTATAATGGTAAAAGCAAAGGGCCCAAGGTAACCTAGGTACCTTCTAATGTTTGAGCTACTTGTGCAGGAAAAGTTAGGATTCTTCCCTCAGAGAGAATGAAGGGAACGAAAGAACTAAATGCTCAATAATGAACTACATATATTCAAAGGGAGTGATCTCTACTCTAAAATCCTTTGTTGTTTTTATAGTTCAGAAAAATAATATTATAAATACTATTTTTAATAAAAATCATTGCTGGGAAAAACATCAAGAATTTTCTAAGAAAATAAAACTGTAAATTCAGTGTTGCGTCGAATAGAACATTCGAATAACATTCAATGCAACATCAATTTTATATCGACGCATACATCGATTTAATAATTGCTTTATAAATTTGAGGTCTCGTCGATTACTATTCGATGCAACATCGACATGCTTGCGTTGACTTATTAGTTGATAAACTATTTTGAAGGTGCGTCGAGTTCTAATCGACTCAACGTCGACATATCAAGCACACACAGTTTCTCTTCTAGAAGATGCTTTGACACATTTTGGCGCGTTGAATATTAATCTTTGTCGATGGTGCATCGAATACAACCCTAAGTTGCGACGAATCATCTTCTTTTAAGGAACTTAGATGTCGAATTTGTTACACTTTCAAATTATCTCCTTCTTGCTCTCGCACTTTCTTTCTCTCTTGTTCTCTCGTGTTCTTGCTCTCTCTCTCTCTCTCTTCTTTGCAGGTACATCACTAAGGAGTCAATGACTCCTCCCAAGAGAAATTCTGGTTTCGATGTGGATTTGGAATCATTCAACGCAGCATCTGATAACTTCAAAGTCATCTCAGCTTAGTTTATACACCTGGACTGACAAAGTTGATCTCAAAAAGGTACAAAATTTTTGATGTCGAGTTGATAAAGCTTAAGGACAACATTCACATAGGAGATGATTGATCCCTCAATGTGAGAATCTATGGAACTGATATCAACATTAAAGAGGAAATGTTATGCCACACCTTTGACTTACCTACAAGTGATGATTCTGATGAATTGATAGGGGAAGAGACAAGTAAAGCATTACAGATAATGCAGTTCAGAAAGTAAAGGGCAATTAACCTAAGAAGATTGATGTATCTGCATAATACAGGTTTTTGGCTGATATATTAGGAAAGGTATTGCTACGCAAGATTTCAGCTCATGATGCAATTCCCAAACAATAGCTACAAGTTCTGGGAGTTCTGGTTCTGAACAAGAGGATAAACTGGGGGAGGTGCATCCTGAAGATGATAGGACTAAAATAAGCTCATAAGGAGAATTCTTATATAAGCATGATGATCCAAGTTCTGCTCCATCTTTGCCCAATGGTCTGCAAGTCAAAAGGAGTGCCTATGCCTCCTTGTAAGAGAATAGACATGGGGATTTTCTCAAAATGGACTAGGCAGATTCTAAAGCCTAGTCAAGCAGCCCCCTCTCCTCCTCCTCCTTCTCCAGTTCAATAGGATCATGAGTCAATTCTACCAGATCCCCCAAGGGATAATCTAGCACAGGACCATGCAGTAGTTAAATAATATATTATTCCGTAAGATGTTGGAATATGGTCTTCCGCATCTCATAGGTTTGAGAATAACTAATCCTATGTGTATTTGATCTTGTGTGTTTAAGTGTACAAGAAACAATGCCATATGACTCAAGGATACATAAGTTGGTTTCTGCCATGTTTGAATCCAAAATTCCAGCATGCTCGCTACCGCCGACGCTAGCCACTAGCGCTGGAGCTAGATCTAATTAGAGCAATTTTGGGAGGCACTTTTAGAATGCGCTATCAGCTAGTGCAGGCGCTATCTCAGAGCAGAAGAGTAATTGCGACAGAGTTTCCTTGGAATGAAGATACACACATGGAGAATATTTTCTAATTTAGGATAGCGCCGAAGGTAGCGATAACACGGGCGCTAGCTCTCTCTCCTATATAAGGAACCCTCTTCTCTCATTTTCGACACACATGTTGGAGAGAGGTTGAGTGCCAAAATTCTATATTCTTATTCTACCGAGAATTGATCTCCCACCCAAAGTTCTATGAGTTTCTGAAGGAGGATCTCTTCACGCCGCATCCGACCGAAGACCGCTTCAAACATGCTTATTCTACAGTGGTCATTCATCTCAGACTTCAAAAGTTCTTCAAGAGGGAGTTCTAATATTGTTGTTGTTATTTTCATCTATTTATTATTGTGATCGTGTAGTAAATTCGCCTCGTGTTGGCGATAAGGTCAGGGTAAGACATAGGGCAGAACTTTGCCTCGTGTTGGCGACTAGATCTAGGTTTGGTCTAGGGGTGCTCGAGGCCATATCCGGGGAAGGATTGCCTAGAGCGACTTGAGGCCGTATCCGGGGAAGGATAGGCTAAAGCCATCGGTTTGTGGGGATACTAGTTGGGATAGAAAACAAAAAAGACATTTTATTATTCACCTTTGATTTCTAGCGTAATAAGAAATCAAGTTTTATAATCTTATCTTTCAAGTTAATAAAACAATGTCTCTATTTTATTTCACTTGATTTGTTTGATTTTTATCTATTTTGATCACTTAGATTTTTAAGTATTTCAAAATATAACACAAGTTTTAAAACCCTTATTCACCCCCCCCCCCCCCTCTAAGGGCTCCTACAGATCCAACAAGTGGTATCATAGGTGTTGGAGCATGCGTCTCGCACTCCTCCGATTTGATAATAACAAAGTCCCATTTGTATTTGATTCTATTTTTTATTAATGGTGTGCAGGTAACAGGTATGAGATGTTCACATTTCTTCTGGAGCAAAATTTGAATGTGGGAAAATTTCACTGTCGGAAAATTCCGACATCCGCTGTCGCCCCGGCGACAGCAGAGAAGTTACAACTAATTCCCTCCACGGCAGCACGACGAAAGGCAGTTTTGAGCTGTCGGAAATCCGACAGCGATGTCGCCCAGGTGACAGCTCGGAGGTTAAAACAACTGCCCACGATACCACCCACGACCGACAGTTTTGCGCTGTCGGAAATCCGACATCGATGTCACCCAGGCGACAGCTCGGCGGTTACAGCAACTGCCCGCACAACGGCACTCCAGCGGCAGTTTAGCGCTGTCGGAAAATTCCGACAGTCAATGTCGCCCAGGCGACAGCGATTTTCTATAAAATGACTCCTTGTGTTCGTGCATTCCAAGATTTGAGAATTCCAAGTTCCTTCCTGAGTGCATACGAACCAGAGAGCTCCAGAACCTCTTCAACTCCCATTTGTGCAAAGAAGGATTGAAGATTGAAGACGAGATCGGGCGCGCTTCTACATCAACGATCATCTCGAGGCTTCAACAATCCTTTCAGAGATCTGAAATTCTAGGGAGTTGTTCTTTTCATATTGTATTTTCATTTACACACATTTCATTTTGTATTGGTAGAGAAATCGTCGTCTTGCGTGCGACGTCTAAGTCCTTGCGTGGCTTAGGGGAAAATCGCTTCCTTGTGCGGAGCGTCCAAGTCCTTGCGTGGCTTGGTGGGAAATCGTGGCCTTGTGAGCTACGTCTAGATCTTGGGAAGATCTAGAGGATAGGCTTGGGCTTGGTCTTGGGAGAGACAAGTGATAGCCTTCCGATCCTTGGGAGAAGGATTGGTAAACCAAAATTGTTGAATTTTTATTAACATAATTGTGCCTTGATCTTAAGCATTGTTAAGATCATTTTTATTGTATGCAAATTTCATGATTAATATAATTATGTCCTTTTCTTTAATTACATATTTGGTGGCATAATCTTTATCTTAGAAATTTGTGTTTGATTTAATACGAAAATTGCATTGGTTTGAAAGTGTTTATAAGTAATTTTTTAGTAAAGTAAAATTTGTCTAAAAAATTATTAAGTAAAAATTATATTTTAAACACACCCTTATTCACCCCCCCTCTAAGGGCGTCACACGATCCAACAAGTGGTATCAGAGCGAGGTTGCTCCAAAACGGTTTTACCACCGGGAGTAATGGCGCACAACGATCACGCGTTCGTTGAGGGGCAAGGAATCAGTAGGCCACCACTTTTTACGGGCACAGACTATAACTATTGGAAAACCCGAATGCGGTGTTTTCTAATAGCTCTCGACATGGAAGTTTGGAATATGGTCGAAATGAGTTATTCTTCCCCAACAATTGTTGTAGGAGATGTAACTATGGTCAGACCCAAAGACAAGTGGGATGACAATGATAAATTAAGATGTAAAAATAATGCAAAAGCCATGAATGCTTTATTTTACGCACTAGATCGCACTAAATTTAATAGAGTTTGTGCTTGTGATACTGCATATGAAATTTGGAGTCTTTTAGAAATCACTCATGAAGGTACTTCGCAGGTAAAGGATTCAAAGCTATTTCAACTAGAGTCAGAATTCGAAAGATTCAAAATGGAGGTGGATGAAAAAATTGATACAATGTACACACGATTTACTAAAATCGTGAACGATTCAAAGGTGTTGGGTAAGGTTTTCTCCAATGGAGATTTAGTGAGGAAAATCTTAAGACCACTTCCCCCGAAGTTCAATCCTAAAGTGACTGCAATTTCTGAGTCACATGACCTTAAGACCTTACAATTGGAGAGTCTCATTGGGAATCTAAAAACCCATGAAGTGGAGTTGAAGATTCAAAGCCAAGAGTACAATTTGGAGCCCAAAAAGAAAAGCTTGGCGTTGAAATCTAAAAAGGAAGTTGAAACTGAATCTGAAGAAAGTGGGGAAGATGAGGAAGGACTGTTTGTGAGGAACTTTAAGAAGTTTATGAGAAATCCGGAGAGGAGAAATTCATTTAAGAGATTTTTCAAAAAGAACGATTTTGCCTACCAAAAAGGCAAAGGAAAAATGGAGATGAAGAGAAGCGTCCGCTACTGGAGTGCTACCATTGCAAGAAGATTGGTCATATCAGAAGCAAGTGCCCAAAGTATCTGAACGAGCAAAAAGCAAAGAGGCACGATAAAAGTTACAAGAAGAAAGTGTTAAAGGCAGAGACTTGGGATGATTCTTCGTCTGGTGAAGAAAGTGATTCCTCAACACAGGAGGAAGAGGAGGCAAATGTCTGCTTGATGGGGAAAGAAAAGGCGTCATCTGACGACAATTGCAGTGTCCAAAGCGACACTGAGGTAACTCCTCCATCTTATGAAGATTTATATTCTGAATTTATAAAAACTTGCAAATTTTTAGATAAAAGCCTAAAACAAATTGATTTTTTAAAATCTGAAAACAAAGTTCTTTTGAAAGTAAATAAAAAGTTATCAAATGATTTGAAATCTATTGGGAACGAGAAGGAAATTTGTCAAGAGTGTGATCACTCTTCGACAAGGATAAAAGAACTTGAAAACACCATTTCTAAGTCCGATCAAAAAATTGATCAACTTCTAAAAGAGAAAAAGGATTTAGAAAAAGTTGTTAAATTCTCTCATTCTCAATTAGAGAATTATAAGAAAAGTGTTGCAAATAGATGTGGTATGATAGTAAAAGAAAATTCAATTTTAAAGTCCAAAGTAAATGAGTTGAACATGGCAATTGGAAAATTTGGTGTTGGAAAAAAAATCTATGGATATGCTTTTAGCCAACCAATGCCATGGGACAGCAAAATTTGGGCTAGGATACGTTTCTGGAAGCTCTGGAGGCTGTCGGAAATTTCTGACAGCCGCTGTCGGAACCAACGACAGCTCCAGGTTCAGAAAACCTGTTTTTCAAAATGAAAATTTTTCTAAGTCCACACATAAAGATGTTTCCACCCGCAAGAATCCAGAGAAACCATTGAAAAATGGTTCCGCACCATTCATTGTGTGTGCCAAATGTCATCGATTTGGTCACATCTCGGTCTCATGTTGGAAGAAAGGAAAAGTTAATGTTAAACAAATCTGGGTACCTAAGACGTCCACCTATATAATGGGATCGACCACTTGGGTAACCAGATCTTTACTCTCATCATCTTTTTAGGTGTGCGTGCAGGCTAGGAACAAGGAAGACGTGTGGTATTTGGACTCTGGATGTTCAAAACACATGATGGGCGATAAATCAAAGCTCCTTAGCCTGGAGATGAAGAAAGGTGGAACAGTGACATTTGGAGATAATGGCAAGGGTAAAGTCAAAGGCATTGGAGTAGTAGGTAACAAAGAATTTAAAATTTCAAATGTTTTATATGTTAAAGGTTTGAAACATAATTTAATTTCTATTAGTCAACTATGTGATAAAAATCTAAATGTTCTATTTGACTCTAGCTCAAACCTTTGCAAAATTATTGATTCTAAAACAAACGAAATCGTACTTACTGCACCAAGAATAAACAATGTCTATACAATCACTTTTCATGATTTATCTCATTCTACACTTAAATGTTTTATTTCAAAGAATGATGAACTTGAATTATGGCATAGGAGACTAGGACATTCTAGTGCCAAGCGCATAGTAAAGCTTTCTAAAAATAAAATTATAAAAGGTTTGCCAAATTTGAATGGAAAGCTTTCTTCATTATGTTCACCATGCCAAAAAGGAAAGTTTACAAAATCATCTTGTAAAAGCAAAAATGTTATTTCTACTACTAGACCTTTACATTTATTACATATGGACTTGTTTGGTCCAATTTCTACACAAAGTCTAGGAGGTAGAAAATATACGTTTGTTATTATTGATGATTATTCTAGATTTTGTTGGACATTGTTTTTAAATTCAAAATCTGATGCTTTTGATGAATTTGTAAAACTAATTTCACGTATTCGAAATGAACTTGATTTAAAAGTAAAATGCATTAGATCAGATCATGGAGGAGAATTTGATAATAAAAAATTTATTTCATATTGTAATGAATTTGGGATAAAACACGAATTTTCTGCTCCTCGCACACCACAACAAAATGGTGTAGTGGAGAGGAAAAATAGAACACTTCAAGAATTAGGACGTACTATGCTTTGTGAATTTAAATTGCCAAAATATTTTTGGGCCAAAGCGATCAGTACTGCATGCTATATTATTAATCGTGTCATAATTCGTCCTACATTACAATTAACTCCTTATGAAATTTATTTTCAAGGAAAACCAAATGTATCTTACTTTAATGTTTTTGGTTGTAAATGCTTTATTTTGAATACAAAAGATAACTTAGGCAAATTTGATGAAAAATGTGATGAAGGAATTTTCATTGGTTATTCTTCAACTAGCAAGGCCTATAGAGTTTATAATAAACGTACTAAAGTGGTTGAAGAATCTATTCATGTAAAATTTGATGAAAACATTTATTGTGTAGAAAATACTAAAGTTGCAGGTAATGAGAAAAATGAAGAAGATGTGGAACAAAATCTGAAGAAAAATGATGATGATAATGATGAAAAAAAAGTAGAGAAAGAAGATGAAAAAGATGGTGAAGAAGAAGAAGAACAAGAATATGTACCTCCAACCGAGCTAAGGTTCTCAAAAGATCATCCGCAAGAACTTGTTATTGGAGAACCATTAAATGGGGTACGTACACGTTCTAGTTTACATGAAAGTTTTTCAAATTTATGTTTTGTCTCAAATATAGAACCAAAAGATGTTGCCACCGCTTTAAATGATGAATCTTGGTTTCTAGCTATGAATGAAGAACTTAACCAATTTGAAAGAAATAAGTTTGGATTCTTGTAGATAGACCTAGTGATCATCCTATAGTAGGAGTCAAATGGATTTTCAAAAACAAATTATATAGTGACTCTAGGGTCACTAGAAATAAAGCTAGGCTTGTAGCGAAAGGATATAATCAAATTGAAGGGATAGATTTTGATGAAACATTTGCACCCGTAGCACGATTGGAAGCAGTTAGAATTTTTGTTGCATTTGCTAGTCATAAAAGGTTTAAATTATTGCAAATGGATATTAAAACTGCATTTTTAAACGGGTTGATTAAAGAAGAAGTTTATGTTGAACAACCCCCAGGATTTATAAATGAAAAATTTCCTAATCGCGTATATAGATTGCTAAAAGCTTTGTATGGTTTAAAACAAGCACCACGAGCATGGTATGATAGATTGACTATATATTTATTACAAAATGGTTTTAAAATGGGTGGTGTTGATTGTACACTCTTCATTAAGCAAGTAAATGATGATTTAATTGTTTTACAAATTTATGTTGATGATATTATTTTTGGAGCCACTAATGAAGAGTTGTGTAATTATGTTGTAAAAATGATGGAAAGTGAATTTGAGATGAGTATGGTAGGAGAATTAAAATATTTCTTAGGATTTCAAATTGTTCAAAAACATGATGGAGTTTTTATTAACCAATCAAAATATATTCATGATGTTTTAAAACGATTTGGATTTGAAAATCTCAAACAAGCAAATACTCCAATGAGTGTATCTTTAAAATTAGGAAAAGATGAAAATGGAATATCAATAGATCAAACTTTATATAGAGGCATGATAGGTTCACTTTTATATTTAACTGCTTCTAGACCGGATATTATGTTTTCAGTTTGTTTATGTGCTAGATTTCAAGCCGATCCCAAAGAATCACATTTAAAAGCGGTAAAAAGAATTTTTAGATATTTAATTGGCACATCTAAACTTGGTTTATGGTATCCTCATAGCGATGATTTTACTCTTTTTGGCTACTCTGATTCTGATTATGCCGGTTGTTTACTAGATAGGAAAAGCACTAGTGGCACTTGTCACTTTTTAGGGCCCTCACTAATTTCATGGTCGAGTAGGAAACATAATTCTGTTGTCCTCTCAACCACCGAGGCCGAATACATCGCACTTGGTAGTTGTTGTGCACAAGCTCTTTGGATGAAACAAACTTTAGAAGATTTTAATATTAAACAACAAACTATTGAATTATGGTGTGATAATAAAAGTGCAATTGATTTAACATACAACTCGGTCCATCATTCAAGGTCTAAGCATATTGATGTGAGACATCATTTTATTAGAGATCATATTAAAAATAACCACATAAAAATTTCATTTATAGGCACGGTTAATCAACTAGCGGATATATTCACTAAACCGTAACCGGATTCCCGTTTTTCTATGCTTAGGCTAGAATTGGGAATCCTAGACATTTCTCAATGAATATATCACTACTTAAAACCTATAAAATAAAAAAAAGCATCACAAAACCTATACATTTTAAAAAGACAGCCTAAATTTTAAAATCAAATCATAGAATTTCAAATGACTTAACAAAAATTCAAACATTATTAATATTACATCAATATTGTTCCAATAAAAACAGTAGAAAACAACATAAGTTCAAGTTCATTAACAGAAAACATCATCTGAAGAAGTTCACTGTCGCCCAGGGGACAGTGGATGTCGAAAATTTCCGACATCAGTCAGCAGCAGTAGCCTGATGAAACTACTCAGAATCCTCAAAACCAGCCCCGCTGCTCTCTAGACAATCTTCTGGAGGTCCTCGTCTTACGGCCTTACCACGGCGAGTCCGCCTCACCGATTGGCGTGGCGGTTCTTCGTCTGGAACTTGCCAGTCAGCCTCTTCCTACGGAGTTGGCTTTAACTTCAGACCTTTGACAAGAAACTTCATAAACTTATGCATTCGACTACGGTCCTTTTTCACTTCTTTCTTGTGATCCTCTAATGAATCACATAAATCATCAATGGACTCTCGTAGTGATCCTGCCCTAGGCATTGGCGGCTCTCCAATCTCAATTCCAGGATGGGCCTTTTTCTGCGTCTTCTTCACTTTCATCGTACCCGTATAATATATCTCCGGATAACAATCATCAAAATAAGAATCTTGAGCTATCCATCCGTACTTTTTATATAATATATGCTGAATTATCGCCCCCATTGGCAGCGTGTGAACCTTCACCCATTTTGGATGCTTTAATCTAAACGCATACCGAATCTGAGAGAGTATGAAGTCCGCCACATCAAAGAGTTCATCTTCCATAATGAAATAAGTAATGAGGGTCAACTGAGCCGTGATACTCCTTGTATCTCCACTCTTCAACATGACTGAGTTCCTTAATATATCTTGAACTAAACAAGCATCCGGAGTGAGTGACGTAACTTCAGTGGTTAGAGTCTTCTTTTGACTCCCATGTAAACTCATGTTTACAAGGGTCCAATCTCTATCTTTTCTATAACTCTCCACTATATCCGACATATTTTCACTCATCACTAGTCTGAATTCCTCTCTTAGATCAACATGTGTTATTTCCACATGTTGACCTTGGATTCTTGATCTAACTCCCCCATCCAATTCAGTGTAATTGGGATCTTCCAAATGATTATAGAATTCTCGAACCAAAAAGGATGAAAACGAATCTGCTGTGATTATTGAGAGTATACCTGCATTTGCAAGCCGATCATAGATATGATCGTGCTTCGGCGAATCAAATTCAACATATTTCGTTACTCCAACTATGGATTTCTCCACCCCAGGGTACACTTGATACGAACTATGCGCATCTTCAGAAGTACTTCTTCGCGCTTTAGAACTGGAAGCCATTCTGCAAATAACATATAAAAAAATGGATTAAACATGTGCTGTGCACTGGAACACTGTCGCCCAGGCGACAGTGACTGTCGGAAAATTCCGATAGTACTTCAGTAAACTTCTCTTGAAATATTTTTACATAAACTTCCAGATCTACTCAAAATAAAGTTTTATTTCAACATCAAGTTTTAAGAAAAAAATTATAATATTTTTTCAAATCTACATCTTCTCCATATCCGTACTATTCATCATCTTCAACCTTCTTCCAAAAGAAAATCTTCCATTTTTAAAAAAAATTTCTACTATGTACAAATGCAAAACTTCAACCACAAAAAAAAACACAAAATCAAAACATTTTTCACCAAGATCCAACACGATCCCCTTGATTTACACTAGATCTACACTTTTAAAACACAAAACTTCCAAGATCTACACCATTCATCAAAGGGAAAATAAAAAACATACATCTTTTATCATCTCCCCTTCTAAAATCAAAAATCCCTAAAAAATTTTGAGTCAAAACACTTAAAAATCCAAAACCATACCTTAAAACTAGGATGTCGCCGACCTCCGACAGCCTTCTCTCGCCCTTCAGTTCAGAAAAATGATGCACAATAGGGTTTGACTCGGTCCAAAGCCGTATTTATATTTTTGGTTGTCGCCCAGGCGACAGTGACTGTCGGAAATTTCTGACAGCTCCCGATTTGATAAATCTCCATTTTTTGGTCTCTTTGACGCTTTACAATAGTTATATGTCATTATTATTGCTTCACCTCATGACTTGATGACAAACCATGTGCTTTTTATCTTTAAAAAAAATGGCTCTTACATGATTATATGATTCATTTCCAAGCTATCATCGTATTGACACAACTACTTAGTTGTTTAGACCATTGGAAATTGTTTTCGCATGCCTCTAAGTATGAGAAATTGTTTATCTATCATAATGAACTATCACGTTCACTTCTTTTGATCAATACGTATGTCTTTTTATTTAATATATACATGAATCATATTTGCTTTAACATAATAAAATAGCACTTCATAAATACAACTTTCAACCTTGATTTGTTAGCACAATAAAATATACACCATCTTTTGCGATTCAAGTGAATTCGGAGATCCTTGGTCATTAAAAAAATTATCAATATCTCAAAAATACGATATCACAAAATCTGTGATAAAAAATAAAATAAAAATAAAGACAAGGATACTCCACCAAGCACTACTTACCCTCCTGATAAGTCTTAATGAGCATTGTGAGGTTAAGCACCTTGGAAAGAATTGTAAAGTGTCTTGTGCAAAAGAAATATGGTTTACTATTCTTCTTGTGCTATATTTTCAAAGTCAAAGTTGACTTTATATGCTTATATTATGTTCTCCATTTCAATGATCATGTAGATTAAATAACTTCATATGTTTGATCTAAGTATCACATGTACACATCATTATGTTATATAAACATTCATCTCATGAGAATTGGACCGAAAATATTCCATAAATCTATACACTATTGTGTCATTCTATGATACTTTCAAATGACCTTACTCATGTCTAAGTTATTTTCTTTCATTACTTCATATGGCTATACCGTCACTTCATGAGTTTATTCATACTATGGCATATTCCTATTACTTCATGAACTTCAATCATTTCCAACAAAGTGCTTCCGCTTACTCTTCATTTCTACATCCTATATCTTTTCCCTTAAGAACTACTTTTTAGCTAATATTAACTTTTGCTAATACCAAAAGGGGGAGAATTAAAAGTATAAAAAGAGAAATCACAAATCTATTACACCTAAATATTCCACCTAAACAATACATCATTTCAACTTACTTTAACATTTAGGGGGAGCATATATTTAGGGGGAGCATACATTTAAGGGGAGCATTCATTTAGGGGGAGCTTTCATCTAAAGGGAAATTATTTATTTTTAAGAGAAATATATCATGTTATTTTTGTGCACACACCAAATGTTAAAATCAACAATCTAAATAGAAATGATTTCTTTTTATACGGATTTGTTATTATCAAAAGGGGGAGATTGTTGGAGCATGCATCTCGCACTCCTCCGGTTTAATAATAACAAAGTCTCGTTTGTATTTGATTCTATTTTTTATTAATGGTGTGCAGGTAACAGGTATGAGATGTTCACATTTCTTCTGGAGCAAAATTTGAATGTGGGAAAATTTCACTGTCAGAAAATTCCGACAGCCGCTGTCGCCCCGGCGACAGCAGAGAAGTTACAACTACTTCCCTCCATGGCAGCACGACGAAAGGCAGTTTTGAGCTGTCCGAAATCCGACAACGATGTCGCCCAGGCGACAGCTCGGAGGTTACAACAACTGCCCACGATACCACCCACGACCGGCAGTTTTGCACTATCGGAAATTCGACATCGATGTCGCCCAGGCGACAGCTCGACGGTTACAGCAACTGCCCGCACGACGGCACTCCAGCAGCAGTTTAGCGCTGTCGGAAAATTCCGGCAGTCAATATCGCCCAGGCGACAGCGATTTTTTATAAAATGACTCCTTGTGTTCGTGCATTCCAAGATTTGAGAATTCCAAGTTTCTTCCTGAGTGCATACGAACCAGAGAGCTCCAGAACCTCTTCAACTCCCATTTGTGCAAAGAAGGATTGAAGATTGAAGACGAGATCGGGCGCGCTTCTACATCAACGATCATCTCGAGGCTTCAACCATCCTTTCAGAGATCTGAAATTCTAGGGAGTTGTTCTTTTCATATTGTATTTTCATTTACACACATTTCATTTTGTCTTGGTAGAGAAATCGTCGTCTTGCGTGCGGCGTCTAAGTCCTTGCGTGGCTTAGGGGAAAATCGCTTCCTTGTGCGGAGAGTCCAAGTCCTTGCGTGGCTTGGTGGGAAATCGTGGCCTTGTGAGCTACGTCTAGATCTTGGGAAGATCTAGAGGATAGGCTTGGGCTTGGTCTTGGGAGAGCCAAGTGATAGCCTTCTGATCCTTGGGAGAAGGATTGGTAAACCAAAATTGTTGAATTTTTATTAACATAATTGTGCCTTGATCTTAAGCATTGTTAAGATCATTTTTATTGTATGCAAATTTCATGATTAATATAAATGTCCTTTTCTTTAATTACATATTTGGTGGCATAATCTTTATCTTAGAAATTTGTGTTTGATTTAATACGAAAATTGCATTGGTTTGAAAGTGTTTATAAGTTTTTTTTTAGTAAAGTAAAATTTGTCTAAAAAATTATTAAGTAAAAATTATATTTTAAACACACCCTTATTCACCCCCCCCCCCTCTAAGGGCGTCACACGATCCAACAATAGGGGTGTTATTCCAAACGGTCTAACAACCAGAAATAAATGGCGTCTTATGATCTCACTTTTCTAGAGGGTCAGGGTGTTAGTAGACCACCTCTTTTTACTGGGTCAGATTTCAACAACTGGAAATCTAGGATGATGTGCTTTCTTATGACAATGGATATAGAAGTATGGAACATGGTAGAAGTTCGGTACTCTCCTCTTACAATTATAGTAGGAGAGGTTACGGTAGAAAAACCTAAGGATAGATGGGATGTTAACGATAAACTCAAGCGCAAAAATAATGCTAAGACAATGAATGCTTTATATTGTGCACTAAATCAAACTGAATTTTATCGAATTTCTGCCTGTATAATTGCTTATGATATTTGGAACCAATTAGAAGTTACTCATGAAGGTACATCACAGGTGAAAGATGCAAAGCTATTCAAACTGGAATCAGAATATGAAAAATTCAGGATGGATGCTGAAGAAGACATCAACTCAATGTACACACGCTTCACCAAGATCATCAACGCTTCAAAAGCTCTTGGAAAGATCTACTCCGACAGCGACTTGGTCAGAAAAATTCTTCGCTCCCTACCTCCGAGGTTCAATCCAAAGGTGACCGCCATCTCGGAGTCACACAACCTAATTAAGAACGTTCCATATCGAGAACCTCATTGGGAATCTCAAAACCCATGAAGTAGAACTCCAGATTCAACATAATGAATACAACATGGAGCCAAAGAAAAAAGCGCTGGCATTGAAGTCAAAGAAGGAGAGCAACGAATATGATGATGAAGATGAAGAAGGTCTCCTAGTCAAGAACTTCAGAAAATTCATTAGAAATCCGGAAAGAAGGAGCACCTTCCGGAAATACTTCTAGGAGGATGCTCGACGAAAAGGGTCTTCCTCTTCTTCAAAGAAAGAAAAGGAAAGCGACGACAAAGAAGAAAGACCATCACCGGATTGCTATCACTGCAGGAAGACCAGACACATTGAAAGCCAATGCCCGAAGTATCTAAAGGAACAAAAAGAAAATGATACAAAGTGGAGGAGAAAAAGAAGGTGCTGAAAGCCGCAAAATGGGATGATTCTTCCTCAGAAAAATCAAGTGGATCTGAGTCAAGCAGTGAGGAGGAAGAAAACTTATGCTTGATGGCAAAAAGCAACGATGATGACACCAGTGTTCGTAGTGACAACGAGGTAACTCCCACCTTCAAAGAACTTTTTGATGAAATTGTTCAAACATGCAAAGCCTATGATAAAAGTATAGAAGATAATATTATTTTAAATCATGAAAATGAATCGCTCATCAAAGAAAATCATAAGCTTACTAAAAATCTAAATTCTTTGGAAAAGAGAAAGTCTTCATGCCAAGAGTGTGAACACTCCTTATGTAAGGCAAAAGATCTTGAAACTTCTCTTTCTAAGGCCCTCTTACAAATCAAAACTCTTACAAGCGAAAAGGAAGATTTAGAGAGAAAACTAAAAAACTCTCTCTTACAAATTGAAAATAACAAAAAAGGTTTTGAAAATAAATGTGTAATGCTTGTAAAAGAAAATTCATCTCTTTAAAAAGAAACTCATGACCTCAATATGGCCATTAAAAAATTTGGAATTGGTCAAAAATCCATGGACATGATTTTTGGGAACCAATGCTATGGTTCTGGAAAATTTGGGCTCGGATATTAAAGTGACAGCTACTGCCCGACGCTAGCCACTAACGCCGGCGGTAGCCCATCATATAAAAAATCTTCTATTTTTTCAAAATATCAAATCCCATACAGTAAGAGCAATGTAAAACTTCAGAAAATGGTCTCAACCCCCTTTATTTCGTGTGCAAACTATCATAGGTTTGGACACACGTCTAGCTCTTGCAAGAAAATAAAGCAGGGATCTTTAAAGCAAATATGGGTACCTAAGGCATCCACTTATTCTATGGGTGGTGCCTCTTGGGTATCCAGATCTTTTCTCTCATCTTCTTTCTAGACTTGCAGGCAGGCTAAGGACAAGGAGGACATATGGTACTTGGACTCGGGCTGCTCCAAGCACATGACAGGCAACAAAGCAAAGTTCCTTAGCCTAGAAAAGAAGAAGAGAGGGATCGTTACTTTTAGAGATAACGATAAAGGAAGGGTCATGGGAGTCGATACAGTAGGTAATATATCCTTTACTATTTCTAATGTTCTTTATATAAAAGGTGTAAAAAAGAACTTAATATATATTAGTCAATTGTGTGATAAAGTATTAGATGCTTTATTTGAGTCATCTACAAATCTTTGCAAAAAATTTAGTCCTAACACAAAAGATGTTTTACTAACCGCACCTAGAACTCACAACGTATATGTAATTTCCATTCATGACCTTTCCTAATCATCTAAACCTCTTCCTGATGCAAGATTTTGATTGCTACGACTTGAATTATGTGTCATAGATCTTTCGGGTTAAGTCACATTCATAAACGCAATCATTTTATGCATTTTCCCTATCTAAACTTCTCCAATCCTTCTAAAATTTCTACATGAAACTAATCTTTGAACACTTATTCAAGATACAAAATTAGATTTTTCAAAATCCAGAAATTTAGTGTACTATTTGCCGCGCTAGCGCTAGCGCCGGCGCTAGCGCACCTATCTGATTTTTTGTTTTTTTAAAATTTCACAAAATCACCAAAATGTGCTCTTTTATATATACTACTTATTTTTGCATTTCTGTCTTTAAATGATTTTTTGAAAAATTAAAATAAAAAATTACAAATGCCAAATTACAAAAAATATTTTTATTCTCTTCCTTTCTTTGTTTAATTGTTTGATTTCTACCTCAGTATGCAAAAATTAAATACAAAAATATAAAACAAAAAATTATCAAAAATATTTTTGAACTTAACTTTCTATTTACATGTATCTTGCGAAAGGGTGATTTGGGATGTCACCCCATCATATCTCCTAGTACCGGCACAAACCCCTCACAGCGTAGACCTCGGGAAGTGCAAGATCAATTATAAAAGTTCAAATCTTAAATAAAAATTATTTTTCAAAATATAAAAAAAAATTGAATGAACTTTATTGTCAATATCAAGCATAGTTTATCATTTAGACCTTCTGCAATGTTGCAATTCATTTTTTCAAACTACTTTGAACATTATTTTTATCATGCTTTGATATATCTAATCACATGTGCATCAATTGCATTGTAAAAGTTGTGTAGAACTAAGCTTAGCATGCCTCTAAGTATGAGTAAATGTTTTATGATTGATAACGATATTTATCACTCACTTATTTTGTCAAAGTCTATATGTGCTTTTAATCTAAGAATGCTTGCTTGTGTATTATAATTGTATAATTAACTAAAATCTTCACACGTATCTTACCTACATTACTTTTATTTGCACTCTTAAAAATTAAGAAAAGTGGTCATGCTTTCAAAATTAAATTGGTTTGCAAAACAAGTGTATTAGGAGATCTTTGCACAAAACAAAAAATCATGAAATAAATTGACAAAGATAACTCCACCAAGCACTACTTGAACCTCCTGATAAGTCTTAATAAGTGTTGTGAGGTTGAGCACCTTGGAAAGAATAGTAAAGTGTCTTGTGCAAACCTTAATTTAAAAAAAAACACTTATTTTTAAGTACACCGGATCACAAAAATTAATATTGGAAAATAAATTGTTTGATCCCCCAAGCAATACTTTGCACCCTGATAAGTCTTAATGAGCATTGTGTGTGCAAAGCACCTTGATAGTTATACCTTTTTCGTATGCATTGAAGTGTGTGGAAATAAAATTATTTGTGTTTTATTATGCTCTTTACTCTACATATGTCTTATATTTTTGATTAAATCATTTGTTTACTCTCTTCAAAATACACTTTTGTGCACATCATTATCTTCCATAACACTTCTTCTCATGAGTATTGGATCCTAATGCTAATTCAATACTACTCTTTATACATAAATGCACTGGATAACCTAGCATGCTCTCTACAATGTTTGGTATTTCTTGAATTTGTGAATTACAATAACATTGTAGTAGTCTCTTTTTGATATATTTCTTTCATGCTTGGTTACTTTATTGTCAACCTTAAAGGTTTCAAAAGAAAAATGATTTACAAAAACATCTTCTCATTTTGGAATTTAACTCATATTTCTTCTTATGAGTAGTCATGATTACAAAAAATATGTTTCTTGTATTTCTATAAGACTTTCACATCATCACCATATAATTTTTTACCTTGCGCTTTCATGCTTATTTAAAGTCTTTTCTTTTGTGTGTATCATCACTTGAATCTTAAAATTCCTTTCCTTCAATAAGTGGTAGACTTGCTTGGTAAAATCTATATTGGTTGTTCAAACACGCATATCATCTTTATGCTGAAAAATCTAATTTAAGAAAATTTTTATTTTAAAAACTCCTTATTATTTTATTTTCTCTAAAAGCTCGATCATGCCTTATCTTTTTATTTAAAAAAACCTCTTTTATGTTTATTGCTTCCTTAGCCCACGTTTGCTAATAACATAAGGGGGGAGAACTAACATGATAAATAAAAATGCTATCAAATGGGAAAACTAACATGGTTAATGGTTAAGAAGATAGCCTACATATAAGGGGACCATTCACATAGGGGGAGCATGCATTTAGGTGGAGCAATTCTAAATACCAAAATTGACAATTATCCTAAGTCATCTCTCACACAAACACTCAAGTTGGTTTCATCATGCTTTATATATTAATGCTCTGATTTATCATTAATGGATTTGGTATTATCAAAAGGGGGAGTTTGTTGGAACATAGTCTTCTGCATCTCCTAGGTTTGAGAATAACAAATCCTATGTGTATTTGATCTTGTGTGTTTAAGTGTGCAGGAAATAATGTCATATAACTCAAGCATAACATAAGAAGGTTGTCCCCAAGTTTGAAGCCAAAATTCCAGCATGCTTACTAGCACTGACGCTAGCCACCAGCGCAGGCGCTAGCTCTTATTTGAGCAATTTCCAGAGGCACTTTTAGAAGGCACTAGCGCATGCGCTAGCGGCTAGCGCATGCGCTATCTCGGAGCAGAAGAGGAATTGTGGTTGGGTTTCCTTGGAATGAAGATACGCACGTAGAGAATATTTCCTAATTCAGGATAGCGTTGACGGTAGCGATAGCGCTGGCGCTAGCTCTCTCTCCTATATAAGGACCCCTCTTCTCTCATTTTCGGCACACATGTTGGAGAGTGGTTGAGTGCCAAAATTCCAGAGCCTTATTATGCTGAGAATTTATCTCCCACCCAAAGTTCTGTGAGTTTCTGAAGAAGGATCTTTTCACGCCGCATTTGACCGAAGACTGCTTCAAACACGCTTATTCTACAGCGATCATTTGACTCCAATTTCAAAAGTTCTTCAAGAGGGAGTTCTAATATTATTGTTGTTATTTTCATCTATTTATTATTGTGATTGTGTAGTAAATTCGCCTTGTGTTGGTGACTATGTTTGGGTAGGACTTAGGGCAGATATTCGCGTCGTGTTGGAGACTAGATCTAGGTTTGGTCTATGGGGTGCTCGAGGCCATATCCGGGGAAGGATTTGCTAGAGTGGCTTGGGGCCGTATCCGGGGAAGGATAGGCTAAAGCCACCAGTTCGTGGGGATACGAGTCTGGATAGAAAGCAAAAAAGACTTTTTATTATTCGCCTTCGATTTCTAGCATCATAAGAAATCAAGTTTTGTAATTTTATATTTCAAGTTAATAAAATCATGTCTCTATTTTATTTTACTTGATTTGTTTGATTTTTCTCTATTTTGATCGCTTTGCTTTTCAAGTATTTTAAAATATAACACAAGTGTTGGATCTGTAAGCGCCCTTAGATGGGGGTTGAATAAGGGTTTTAAACTTTTTATGATTATTAAAGAAAATAATTCTCTATTGATACCGCCAGCGGTAGTGTAACCGCTCGGCGTTAAAGACAGAGAAAGTACATTTAGGTTAAACCAATGAAAATCAGAGAGCACGAATCAGAGATGAAGAAACAAACATATTTTCATTAATATTAAATTGAAATAGTTATGATTACAAAACTTTTCCCAATGACGCTTGGAAGGAGGCGACCAATGAATATTATTTTCGTTTTCTATACCGACTCGTATCCCCATGAACCGGTTGGCTTTAGCTGATCTCTCCCCAGATACAGCCTCAAGCCGATCTAGCCTTCCTATCCCCAGAAAGGCCTCGAGCACCCCCTAGATCTACTCCCTAGACCTAGTCGCCAACACGAGGCGAATTACTCCCTAAGTCCTGTGAAATATTCCATAGATCTAGGAGTGAGTAGGAATAGTATAACTCAAAGTTCAAGCCAACAACCAAAAGCACATGAAGCAAACACAATCTTTATTGATCAAAGCAAATTCTTCATTACAAGGAGAGGAATACTTGGCGAGAAATGATTTCGCCAGTACACAAAAACAGGAGAAAATACAAAGCTGAAAGATAACCAACGGTCTGCCTTCCTGAGACCGCCTGACCACGCGACCTGACAGTTCGCTCGACTAGAAGACGAGACCGCCCGAACTGCCCGCCAGCGACATGAACAACACCAATTGAGAACCCCGCGAACTCCCACTAATTCTCCCAAACTCCAGCAACCCGCACTGCAAGCCGCGAGACCGCCCGAACACCTTCAAAAGAGGAGATGATCGTTGTTGCCCGCACAATCCGCAGAAGCTGCACAAAAGAAGTTCAATCAGCAAGACCGACCGGTCACAAGAATTGAGACTGCAAGAACTAGCCGCGAGTTCTGCTTGCACTTTGTGTGATATATTTTGCTGCTATAGTGGCTCCTATTTATAGGCATGAGACCTGATCCAGTCACCACCCTATGAGATAGAGTCACCGCCCCCTTGATCGCGCGACCAGACCGATCAGACCCCGTGATCAGCAAAAGATCCTTCTGCTTAGTAAGCTCGCCGACTTCACGAAGAAGCCGCGCGATCATGACAACATGCCCGGTCATGAAGCTTACCACCTGTGTTCGCCACTCGACCTCCTCCAGAGACCGCGAACACACCAGACCGACTAAGGCAACAGCCCGCCAAGTCGATCAATCACCTGTGACCGCATATACTAGCAGATTGCCGAAGGACCAGCCATGTGAACACAAACCGAAAACCGCATATACCAGCAGATCTCCAGGGACCAGCTTATGCGAACTCAGAAGAGGAGACCGCGCGACTATGAAGACCTTAGTCCGCGCGCACCACAAAGAACCCGGACAGCCACCAGACCGGGCTGCCCACCACCACGCGATAACAAGCACCAGATCGCGCGATTACTCCAGCTCGCCACGCAGTCACACGACCAGACCGCGCGGCCTCACCTCGGCATCCTTGGGACAGAAGAACGACGGTCACGCTGAATAGCCCGCGGCTAGACCAGAGAGGTCAGACTGCCAGAGGAGACCACAAGACCGTGCGGTCAGACCAGAGCGCGCGGTCTCCCCCCAGACCGCCAACTTCCCAAACTTCCACTTCCGCAAGCTCCTTGAACTCCACAAGCTCCTTGAACTCCACAAACTTGGCAAACGCCTCTGCCTTCTCCTTCAAGAAATATATCCAGACATATCTGGTGTAATCATCGATCAAGACCAGCATATATCTGCTGCCTCCGAGGCTTGGGGTAGCAGTCAGTCCCATCAAGTCACCGTGGATGCACTCCAATGGCACACTACTCCTTGTCTACGACTTGTCAAACGATAGTCAATGAGACTTGCCGAACTGACATCCCGTGCACACATGACCGTCTCCTGACCAGACCTCTCACCGCCATAGCCTTCAACTTATCCATCCCTACATGCCCCAATGTCTCGTGACATATCACGGCACTATGCTTCGTCCTCATCTTGTCGACATAAGAACTTGTCGATAAAACGAACAAGTCTTTTTTCCTCCTCCCGACATGAATGACCTCAGCCTTCACCGCCTCCACATTCCGAAGAAACCTCACTTCTGTTGGCCAAACAGAACGTGATAGCCAGCGTCTACAGCGTTGGTCATGGAGAAGAGGTTTTTCCTCATTCCGGGCACATGATAGACACTCTTCAAAGTTAGTGGCCCCCTATCACTGCCCAAGGAAACAACCCCCACCTTCTCTACAGCATGCACAATATTATCAACAGTAATAATGGCATCATTACCTGAGTAGGGCTGCGCAGAAGTAAGCTTCGACTCATCCCCGGTGAGGTGATGACCACACCCCGAGTCCACGATCTAGTCCTCCTGATAGTTTATAGGAGCCGCAGCTCCAATAGAAGCTGAGAAGGCTCCTCCCCATCCTCCCTCAATCTGCCTGGCTTCAGCTTCCTCCTTTCCTGCAGCAACATGCCCCAGCTGAAGATTCACCCGGCAATCCTTCCTGATGTGACCAACCTTTCCGCACCTGAATCACTTGGGACCTTCTCCCTTCTTCTTCCCTTCAGCCTTTGGAGCATAGCCCCTCTCCTGCTATCCAGAAGTTGAAGGCCCATTGCCTCCTCCAGCGGTCTTCTTATTATCCCACTTCTTCTTTTTCCCTATGAAGAGAACTTCGTCATCTCCCCCAGACCCTGACACTCCCGCCATCTGCCTTGCCAGACTCTCCTACGAAGCAAGCAGATTTTCCAGCTCCAGCAGAGACGGCTGATTTGCCCAACCCTGCACCGACATCACAAAGGCAACATATTCCTTCTGCAAGCCACGGATGATGTGCCTCTTCAGCTTCGCCTCAGAAATTGGCTCATCAGGATCCAGCGCTGAAATCTCGGCGCACAAGTTCTTCATCTTTAAGAAGAACATAGAGATAGAAAGATCACCTTGAGCCGATCTGGCCAGCTCATTCTCCAGGAATTAAAGTCTTGCCACATTCTTCTTGTTAAACAGCCCATCCAGGGCTTTTCAAATCTCTGCAGCTGATGCACACCCCAAGATGTGATCAAACAGGTCAGGTGATATTGCCCTATTCAGGGCGAACTCATCTTTGGCATTGATCCGCCTCCAGTTCCTCACCTTATGATGGTTATCTCCAACCAGAAAAACTTCCTCCGTGCTCTCTCCTCCAACCACGTCCCAGAGGTCCTCACCCAGAAGATAACTCTGCATATAAGACCTCCACTTCTTAAAGTTGGTCTAGTTTAGCATCTCAATTCCAAGACCCCTTGCTTTCATGGCTCTACCACTGGTTCCTTCTTCACAAAGGCGATGACAACTATGAGTTAATCACTGCTCTATCCACTCCAACCTGGCTCTGATACCATGTGAAATTTTCCGTAGATCTAGGAGTGAGCAGGAATAGTATAACTCAAAGTTTAAGCCAACAACCAGAAGCACATGAAGCAAACACAATCATTATTGATCAAAGCAAATTATTCATTACAAGGCGAGGTATACTTGGCGAGACATGATTTCGCCAGTATACAAAAATAGGAGAAAATACAAAGCTGAAAGATAACCAGCGGTCTGCCTTCCTGAGACCGCCTGACCGCCTGACCGCGCGACCTGACAGTTCGCTCGACTAGAAGACGAGACTGCCCGAACTGCTTGCCAACGACTTGAACAACACCAACTGAGAACCCCGCGAACTCCCACTGATTCTCCCGAACTCCAGCAACCCGCACTGCAAGCCGCAAGACCGCCCAAACACCTTCAGAAGAGGAGATGACCACTGCTGCCCGCACAATCCGCAGAAGCTGCACAAATTCAATCAGCAAGACCGATCGGTCACAAGAATTGAGGCCGCAAAAACTAGCCGCGAGTTCTGCTTACACTTGGTGCGATATATTTTGCTGCTACAGTGGCTCCTATTTATAGGCGTGAGACCCGATCCAGTCACCACCATATGAGATAGAGTCACCGCCACCTTGATCGTGCGACCAGACCGATCAGACTGTGCGATCAGCAAAAGATCCTTCTGCTTAGTAAGCTCGCCGACTTCACGAAGAAGCCGCGCGATCATGACAACACGCCCGGTCATGAAGCTTACTACCTGTGTTCGCCACCCGACCTCCTCCAGAGATCACGTTCACACCAGACCGACAGGCAACAGCCCGCCAAGTCGATCAATCACCTGTCACCGCATATACCAGCAGATCGCCGAAGGACCAGCCATGCGAACACAAATCGGAGACTGCATATACCAGTAGATCGCCAGGGAACTCTTATGCAAACTCAGAAGAGGAGACCGCGCGACTAAGAAGACCTTAGTCCGCGCGCACCACAAAGAACCCGGACAGCCACCAGACCGGGCTGCCCCCCACCACGCGATCACAAGCACCAGATCGCGCGATTACTCTAGCTCGCCACGCGGTCACACGACCAGACCGCGCGGCCTCACCTCGGCATCCTTGGGACAGAAGAATGGCTATCACGCTAAATAGCCCTCGGCTAGACCAGAGAGGTCAGACCGCCATAGGAGACCGCAAGACCGTGCGGTCAGACCAGACCGCGCGGTCTCCCCCCAGACCGCCAACTTCCCAAACTTCCACTTCAACATTTTCAACAAGTCCTACCCAGACCTAGTTGCTGTGTGGCGAATTCCCCCTAGTCCCCGCAAGGCCCTAGTCGTCGTGTGGCGAATTTCTCTACCGAACAAAAGATATAAAGGTTACAATTAGAAAAAAACAAGAACACGAACTAAAAACTCCCTCAAAAGAAGAACTTGATGTCGATGTAGATGCGATCGTATTGGTCTTCAAGTTCTTTGCATTCACGAATGTTGACGGAGTTCTTTGGGCTGCTTGGAGGAGGCTCTCACGAGTGCTCTGAATATATGGCTTCAATTCATTCAGTAACAGCAAGCCTTAACGGAGGAAGCGCGCGTCTTTAAATAGGATCAGCCGCTACCGCCTGCGGTAGTACTACCGCCCTGCGGTAGCCACATTAGGCAATGATCAAGCATACGGATCGTGACAACTTAGGCAACTTTTGAGCGCCAAACTTTGTGCTCCAACTAGCGCATCACGGTAACGCTAACGCTCCGCGATAGCGAGATAACCTTCCTTCAGCAAGTATCTCCTTCCATATTTGCTCCTCAATTCATGCAGACGGGAGAATTCCAAAAGCTACCGTCGGGCAGTAGAGATGTCACGCCGCGGTAGAGCATGCTAAATATGTATCTCGCCAATCATTCCTTTTTCTCCACTGTTTCCTTCCTGTCAATTGTTTCCATTTATGCTAGCACCAGCGGTTGTGCTAACATGCCGCGGTAGCAACTCCTGTCATCAATTTTCGTCGTCCGACATCTATTTTCGTCGAACCCATTTCGTTGAACGCCATCTTCGTCGAATGCCATTTTTGTCGAACGCCAGTTCGTCGAACGGAATCTTCTTTCATCGATCACCATTTCGTCGAACGACATCTGATTCCCTAGCGCCAGTGGAAGTGCTAGCGCTACACAGTAGAGCACATATCTTTTCATCGAACGCAGTTTCATTTCGTTGAACGACTTCACATTTCGTCGAACGCAGTTTTCATTTTGTCGAACTCAATTTCATCGAACGGCCTCACATTTCATCGAACCACTAGCGCCAGCGGTAGTGTTACCGCGCCGCAGTATTAACAGAGAATCATCCTGATGTCACTTCGACGTCTTTCTTTTTCACACTCCTTTGGGGATTGAATGTTGAAGATCCTGCACACTATAAACACAATGCAAGTATGATCAAATATAATAGGATTTGTTATTGTCAAACCAAGAGATGCGGAAAGCATGTTCCAACAAACTCCCCCTTTTGATAATAACAAATCCCTTTAGAAAGAAATAGTTCAAAAGATAGGAATTTTGTTTATTAAAAAGGATAAGCATGAAATTTAAAACATGTGCATATGCTCCCCCTAAATGAATGCTTCCCCTAAGTGAATGCTCCTCCTACAACAAAAAATTCCTATGAACTTGACTCCCCAAAAATGTGAATTTCTTTAAAATTTATTCTCCCCTTTTGGTATTATCAAAAGAGGGTGGAGAGAAAGTCAAACGTTAATGTGTTCAATAAATGTGTAGAGAGGGAATGAATATGATAAAGAGTTAAATGCTTAAGAAAAAATACAATATATAGGAGTGAAAAAAGGGAATGTGAAGAAATTGACATAAGGAAACCGCTTGTTGGAAAAACATATTCATGATTGAGCGTACAAGTAGTAAAGAGGTGGAAAGCATGAAGAAATATATTTTTGAAGTGAACATCTATATAAGAATGATGAAGCATAGTAGATGATTAAGAGTTGTAGATAAAAATAGATGTTGTAGCAATTTAAGTACACAAAAAGATTTCAGTTGCAACATAACCATACACTTGTTTTGAAAAGGAAATATTCATGATCGAGCGAAAGGAGAGAGTAGCACAGCGGAAAAGATATAGGATAAGCGTGAAAGAACATTAATTATTGAATATATAAAAATAATCACTTGCCTTTTTAAATTAATTTTAATAAGTGTAGTACTTGTTTAAGGGAGATGCAATATTGTGTGACAAGTACATGTAAAGAATAAGCATGAAAACAATGTAGGCAAGTAGGAATGCAGAAAGTTAAAACAAGGTTAAGAAGATTAATATTTTTTGTAATAGTTTGACCATTTCAACAATTGACCAATTTAACTTTGAAAATTTTCATAACAAAAAGGCAAGCATGAATTAACATATCCAAAGAGATAATAACTACAATGTAACCAATTCGTATTTCAAGTAAAGAAAACATTATATAAATCATGCATTGCAATCTAATGCTTTTACTTAAGTTTTTAGAGAATTATGTAATGTCTGCATTTGGATCCAATTCTCATGAGTGGAAGCTTTATGAAAAACAATGATGTGTGCATAAGGTGTTTTGATAAAAGTATACAAGTGAAATAATCAAAACACATGACATATATAATGAAATAGTGACAACAATATTAAGGATGCAATCTTATAATTACTTTCACACATCAAATCAAGAATAAAATTTCAAAGCACATAACATACGTAAAACTACCACGGTGCTTCGCCCACACAATGCTCATTAAGACTTATCAGGGAGCAGAGTATTGCTTGGAGGATCACATAAGCATTTTGATGGGGACGACGACCCACATCATGATGAAAATGCGGTTGATGATGATCAACCACCACCATCTAAGGATTTGCGACGCTACGACAATCTTGATGGCAACGTTACAACCTTCGCCCTCGGCACACGAAGAACCTTATTTAAATTTTTATTTCGTTTTATTATGTTATTTTAGACATTTATTCTGGCCTGCGTTTAGCCAACTTTTGCTGCATTTATTTATGTTGGTCTGCGTTTAGCTGGCCATTGCTGCTGTTAATTTATTTGGGCTGCATATAGCCATTGGTGTGTGTAAGGCTATATAAGGCCATGACTATGAGATTAATATTCAGTTTTATGTTTTGAAATTTGAAATAGAATCCAAACTTGGAATTCTCCCCCTCTCCCTCTCTTCCTCTCTTGGAAATTCCGCCCCCCCCCCCCCCCCCCCCCCCGCTCTTCTTCCTTCTCCTTGGTCGCCCCTCTCTCTACTTCCACTCTTGGAGATTTCGGCCACCACTTCTCCCCCTCACCTTCTCCTTCTCTCTAGAATTCGGCCAGCAACAACAAAGAAGATCCAAGGTGCACGAAGGATTGGGCAAACTCGTTCGGGCGTGAATCGACGAAGACGGACGTGTACATCTTCTTTGGCTCATCTTTGGTGGGCTTGTGGAGTGAACGATCGATTGTTGTGGATCCAATATCTCGGATCTACAAACTCCGAGTGGGTAACAAAACTTTCTACCAAAGAGTTTTCCCTCTTAGATTATTCGAGTGGTGGTCGAGTTTTGGCGTGATCTTGGAAGCAACGGAATTTTCGTGGTTATTTTCTTGTGGATCTGAGTTATCTTTGATATTTCTGAGACATAAGAAAAAGGATTGGCGATACTTGCTTTGTTCTTGTTGGGGAAACATCCACCCTTTCCGAATCGATTTGTTTTGGTGGATTTTCATTGGTACAACACCGTGCTCGTCCGGAATCAATATTATTCCTTTTAGCTTGTGTGGATATAGGCCTATAGTATATATTCATACTCTAGCGGTTGCTACCCGTATGCTGCGTTAAAATCAATAATAAGCAGATTCGAGGACTGCGTTTAATTTGTGTTTGGGTAGAGCGGAGCGGCGAGAGTCTTTTGTTCGTAATTGTGTGCGACCACTTCAACTCGGTGGCCTACATCAATTTTTGGTATCAGAGCTAGGTTCGTGTCAATTTCTAAATTAACGCAATACTTAGGTTGTCGTAGAATGCCGACACTCACAATCGTCACACGATTTGGCACTCAAAATTTAAAAATAAAATTTCTTCGGTCTGCGAATAGCGGTCTAAAATTTTCATTTTTTTGCGAATTTCAAAAAAAACTTTCTAGATATTCTTCTTAATATTTTCTGTAAGAAAATCAAAAATATTTGTACTTACCTTAGTTATTAGGCGGGAATAAAATTATATTTCGTAAAATTTCTGTCGTGATCTAAAATTCTGGTCTGCATTTAGTAAAAAAAAACAATTTTTTCTGCAGAAATCTACAAAAAAAAAATCACTTATCTTGTTTTTTATGCGCACTAGGCTTGGCACGGAGTATATCCCAACCACTTCCACCATGGCAGACGACCATGATGACAAGCACGCTCCGACAACGATTGCGGAGCTTCGGGACGAGTTTAACGCTAAGTTCGATGCACTCACACAGTTAATACAAGGCTTAGCTTTAAATCAAGCGGCGCCTCGAAATCTCGCTGCCAACCAACGAGATGAGAGACTAAATCATCGTCGTAACTAGGACGACGAGCAAGCACCTCATCATGAGTTCGATGTAACTAGAGCCATAAAAATTGATCCACCGTCATATGATGGTATGAGTGAACCCCAAGTCTTTTTAGACTGGATCATGGAGATCGAGTGTTATTTCGAGTGGAAAAACCTGGTGGACGGTGAGAAAGTGCGGGTCGCACGGATGAAGCTTCTAGGTAGGGCCAAAACATTCTGGTTGAACGAAGATAGGCGATTAGGTACAGTGATGGAGCACCCCCAATTGGGTGGGCTGCCATGAAAGCACTTTTGTCGGACCAATATATCCCTGCGTATCACTGAACCCAAATGTTCGACGACTTAGCCACCCTTCGTCAAGGGGGCAAATCGGTAGCGGAGTACATGGGACTCCTTAAAGATATGATGGTGCGGTGTGACGTGCGAGAAATGCCCGAAGTTACACTATCTCATTTTCGCAATGGACTCAACCCAGACATCCAAAGCAAGCTCTTGCGTTATGGTCATACGGACCTTAACACGACTTTCAATGCTACCTTAAACATAGAGAAGCACAATGCCTACAAGTCCAAGGGACGAGCTTTCCAGAAGGGAAAGTCCCTTTTAGGAGCCCCACCTTCGTCCTCCATGAAGGACAAAGGGAAGTAGATCGACTGATTCGAATTCCGTAGTCATTACCGCTAGGAATATCAAGAGTCCCACTGGTGAGAGAGTTCCGATAGGGTGGATTAGTAAGACTAACGCCACTTGTTTCACTTGCGGGATCCAAGGGCACTACGCTAGTGAGTGGCCCACTAAAACGAAGCCCCTAACACTTATGGGCTCTCCCTCCGAACCCGCCGAAATTGTTTGCGAGGCCGCGGATGAATCTGAAGGCGAGCCTAGTGATATGGATGATGATTCTTACATGATGGTGATGCGATGTATCTTAACTACCCCACAAGTATTGGACGAGTACAATAGGACAAGCATATTTTCTCTGCACTTTAAAAGCGGTGATAAATGGTATAAGCTGATTATTGAAAGCGGGAGTTGCATGAATGTAATCTCTAAAAATGCGGTCACTCGGATGAAACTAAGCACGGAACCACACCCCCAACCATATAAAATTGCTTGGGTCAACAAAACTTCAATAGGGGTGTCAAAGCGATGTCTAGTGCCATTGGCTATTAAGGGATACGTGGATACGGTTTGGTGCGACGTTATCCCTATGGACATTTGTCACATGTTGTTAGGATGTCCGTGGCTCTTCGATTATGACGTCACTCACTTTGTCCATGCAAATACCTATGAGTTCAAGTTTAACGGCAAGATCGTTACCTTGAAGCCCACGCCCCCTAAGGACCCCTCGATCGCTTCTTCGGACACAATTGTGCCCGCGGAGAAGAAGACATTAACGTTGATAGGTAGGAAAGAGCTCGAGCGTCACTCCTTCGTTGAGGGTATCCTTTATGCGCTAGTTTGTATACAAGTCAAGGGCGATGAATCCTCGTTCGAGAGCCTACCGTCGGCGTTGCAGAATCTTTTAGAGGAGTATAAGGATTTGTATCCGAAGGAGTTGCCCGCAACATTACCCCCGTTGCGGGATATCCAACATGCCATAGATCTCATTCCGGGTTCCTCCCTACCCAACCTACCATACTATCGATTGAATCCGTCCGCCCACGCGGAGTTGCAAACCCAAATTGCTGAATTATTGCAAAAAGGATTTATTCGGCATAGTAAAAGCCCATGTTTCGTTCCCGCCTTGCTAGCACCCAAGAAAGACGGTTCTTGGAGAATGTGTGTGGATAGTAGGGCCATTAATAAAATCACTATTAAATACCGTTTTCCCATACCGCGTTTGGACGACCTTTTAGACATATTAGCTGGGGCCACAATCTTTTCGAAATTGGATCTTAGGAGTGGCTACCACCAGATACGGATCAGAGAAGGGGATGAGTGGAAAACAACATTTAAGTCGAAGGAAGGACTTTATGAGTGGCTAGTAATGTCATTCGAGCTCTCCAATGCCCCAAGTACGTTCTCTCGGATACCCACGACTTCCAACCATATATGGGGAAGTTTATAGTGGTGTATTTTGATGACATACTCATTTTTAGCACATCTACTTCCGATCATGAGGGGCATTTGAAGATTATTTTGGAGACGCTCCGAAAGGAGAAATTATTTGTCAATATTAAGAAGTGCACGTTCTATGTTTCGTCGGTGGAGTTCCTAGGTTACATTGTTAGTTCGGAGGGCATACACGTTGATCCTAAGAAGGTCCAAGCCATATTGGATTGGCCGGAACCCACCAATATTAGGGAAGTTAGAAGTTTCCACTGTTTAGCCACCTTCTACCGCTGGTTCATACGCGACTTTAGTAGCATCATGGCTCCCATCACAGAGTGCATGAAGAAAGGCGATTTTGTGTGGTCCAAGTCTGCCACCAAAGCGTTCCACACTATTAAGGCCCAAATGTCGGAATCACCCCTCTTGCGGTTACCGGATTTTAATAAAGTCTTTGAGCAACATTGGCGGCACTACCTCCTTCCTAAGGAGTTTGTTATCCTTTTCGACCATGAGGCGTTATGGTTCGTCAACTCACAAAGTAAAATCAGCCCCCGCCACGCAAAATGGGTCTCATACCTGCAGGAGTACTCCTTTAACATTCAACATCTGAAGGGAAATCTTAACCGGGTGGCGGATGCTCTTAGCCGCGTCTCTCTGTTATTGACCACACTAGAGGTTAAGGTCGTAGGTTTTGAGCGTATTTAGAACGAGTATGTTCATTGTCCAGATTTTAAGGAAATCTATTTGTCCACCCAAGGCGATTCACCCACAACCATTTCTGCGTATTATCTTCGTGATGGATATTTATTTAAGCACGCTAAGCTATGCATCCCTCGTTCTTCCCTTCGCCAATTCATAGTATGGGAGTTTCATAGTGGCGGTCTCGGCAGCCACTTTGGGCATGATAAAACCATTACCTTAGTAGAGGAAAATTTTTATTGGCCGGGACTCAAGTCTACGGTACACAAGGTGGTTGGAAGTTGTAGAGCATGTCAGTTAGGAAAAGGGAATAAGACGAATGCGGGTCTATATACCCCCCTCCCGATTCCTTCCGTTCCATGGGAAGATGTTAGCATGGACTTTATCCTAGGCCTTCCCGTCACGTTTAGGCATCACGACTCCATTATGGTGGTCATTGACCGGTTCTCGAAGATGACTTATTTCATTGCATGTCACAAAACCGAAGATGCGTCTCACGTCGCTAAGTTATTCTTTAAAGAGGTCATTGGGCATAGGGGCATCCCTAAAACTATTGTCACTGATAGGGACGTGAAATTGACGAGTTATTTTTGGAAGACTTTATGGAAGATCATGGCCACCAAGCTCTTATTTTCCTCGGCTTACCATCCGCAAACGGATGGCCAAACGGAGGTAGTTAATAGAAGTTTGGGTAGCTTACTTCATTTTCTTATGGGGGATCACAAAGGCACTTGGGATCTCATCCTCCCACATGCACAATTGGCCTACAATAATTCTAAAAATCGGTCCACCGGACTCTCACCCATTGAAATCGTACACGGCTACAAGGGACCCGTGCCTCTTGACTTAGTCCCATTACCGCCATCTTATAAATCTAGTCAATTTGCACAGGATTTTGCCTCGCATGTTCACGCCCTACATAAACACATAGATCAAACGTTAGCAAAATAATATGTCTCTTATCAAGCTAACGCAAACTTACATAGAAGGGAAATCCATTTTTATATTGGCAATTTTGTTATGGTGCGTCTCTCCCCTGAACGGTTTCCAACGGGAACCATAAAGAAACTGGCAAATAGGAGAGACAGTCCTTTTCGTATTTTAAAGAAATTAGGAGAGAATGCTTATCTCTTGGAATTACCCATTAAATGGGGTATATCCCTTATCTTCAACGTTTCTGATTTAACGCCATATACCTCGCCACCACCTGAATTATCTGTCTCCCCGTTTCTTTCCACTACCAATTCTAATGGGTTTAGGGTGAGGTTTTATCTGGATCGTTCTCTCCATCAGCTGCTACTGGGGGTATGTTGCCTAATGAATTTGCTACATTTTCTTCTTCTTCGACTAACGCATTTCCAAGTTTCCCCAAGACAGTTTTTGTGCCTGACAGGATTATACAGGATGAGGTGTTTCCCTCTCTGCATGGTGACTCGCGATGGTTCTTGATCCGATGGCGTGACCGCCCCGCCTCTTATGATTACTGGCTCTCTGCCTCGGAAGTGGCCCTTCTGGACAAAGCTCTCCTACATCGGTACCTGCACGCTCCCTCATCGGTGATGAGTACTTTCGAGCGGGGGAGGGTTGATGGGGAGGACGGCCCACAACATGATGAAGATGCGGTTGATGATGATCAACCACCACCATCTAAGGATTTGCGAAGCCACGACAATCTTGACGGGCAACGTTACAACCTTCGCCCTCGGCACACGAAGAACCTTATTTAAATTTCTATTTCGTTTTATTATGTTATTTTAGACATTTATTCTGGCCTGCGTTTAGCCAACTTTTGCTACATTTATTTATGTTGGTCTGCGTTTAGCCGTCCATTGCTGCTATTAATTTATTTGGGCTGCATATAGCCATTAGTGTGTGTAAGGCTATATAAGGCCATGACTCTGAGATTAATTTTCAGTTTTATGATTTGAAATTTGAAATAGAATCCAAACATGGAATTCTCCCCCTCTCCCTCTCTTCCTCTCTTAGAAATTCCGCCCCCCCTCCCCCCCCCCCCCCCCCCCCCCGCCCCCCTCTTCTTCCTTCTCCTTGGCCGCCCCTCTCTCTACTTCCTCTCTTGGAGATTTCAGCCACCACTTCTCCCCCTCTCCTTCACCTTCTCTCTAGAATTCGGCCAGCAACAACAAAGAAGATCCAAGGTGCACGAAGGATTGGGCAAACTCGCTCAAGCGTGAATCGACGAAGGCGGACGTGTACATCTTCTTTGGCTCATCTCTGGTGGGCTTGTGGAGGGAACGATCGATTGTTGTGGATCCAATATCTCGGATCTACAAACTCCGAGTGGGTAACGAAACTTTCTACCAAAGAGTTTTCCCTCTTAGATTTTTCTAGTGGTGGTCGAGTTTTGGCGTGATCTTGGAAGCAACGGAATTTTCTTGGGTATTTTCTTGTGGATCTGTGTTATCTTTGATATTTCTGAGACATACGAAAAAGGATTGGCGATCCTTGCTTTGTTCTTATTGGGGAAACATCCACCCTTTCCGAATCGATTTGTTTTAGTGGATTTTCTTTGGTACAACACCGCGCTCGTCCGGAATCAATATTATTCCTTTTAGCTTGTGTGGATATATGCCTATAGTCTATATTCATACTCTAGCGGTTGCTACCCGTACGCTGCGTTAAAATTAATAATAAGCATATTCGAGGGCTGCGTTTAATTTGTGTTTGGGTAGAGCGGAGCAACGAGAGTCTTTTGTTCGTAATCCCGTGCGACCACTTCAACTAGATGGCCTACATCACATTTTTTATAAAATTTTATTTTTATTGATTCGGTGTACAAATAGAAGTGAAAAAAAGGAATATGTTTGCACAAGACACTTTATAATTGTTTCCAAGGTGCTCAACCTCACAATGCTCATTAAGACTTATCAGGAGGGTGAGTAGTGCTTGGTGGAGTTTTCTTTGGCTTTTTATTTTAGAATTTTATTTTGGGCCAAAGGACTCCGAATTCACTTGTTGTTGCAAACAATTATATTATTGAAATAACACTTCTATATTGTGCATGAAATTTATTTTTGAAAGATGATGTAGGTTATTTAGACATACAACTTAATATGTTAAAACTATTACACTACACAATCATGCAAGACTAAGATTATGACCACATGTAGATTACCAAAATAGTGAGTGTATAATTCATTGATTAACATAAAGCATTACTCATACTTAGAGGCATGCTAGGCAATCATACATAATTATCTATAGACTATTTCATTGCACATAATCAAATTAAGGTCAAGGCATGAAGATAAAACAATGTTTAGGAAATTTGAAATTAAAATTAGACATTGAAGACTATCTTAAATGTATGCCAAACACAAATTTGACCATTTTGAAACAAAAAAAACTAAGATGTTTGCTCTTGTGAAATATTATAGTCAAACTAAAATTTTGTAAAGAGATAAAGCAAAACAAATAACGAAAACATATTTTTGATTTGTTTTATAGTTTGTTTTGTTTTTAGAATTTTAAAAGAAAATAACACAAATTGAAAAATAAAAATTAAAAAGAAACTGGAAATTCAGAAATACCTACTACCGCCAGCGGTACCCAGCTATCGCTGGGCGGTAGTGACAGAACTCGAATTTTGGTGAAACATGAAATTTTTCAGAATTTTTCTTTTGAATATATTTGTGCAGATTAGTGATAATGAAGTTCAACAATGAAATCAGACATATGCATACACAAAAATGCGGATTTTGCAAGTTCAAGCTAATATGTCCAAAACCACCAAATTCTAGCCTAAGGTCTCACAATACACTTTCAAAATACTTGTGTTTTTCACATGCATGAGAGTTCAGAAATAGATAATATGAAAAACATAAGATAACATGTTTGAGCACAAATATGCATAAGTGAAATAATCATAAATAAGTGAAATAATATTCATGCAATCGATAAAATATAAGTATGTCTAAGATCAAGATACCCTAATCAACATGTCTACACTCTAGGCCCGTACTAAATGACAGATGGGCATGAGGAGTTGCACGCATGCCATAGGTTGGGGTGTAAATCCCATATGCATACAAAAGACAATGCTCAACCTTGCACTCTTTCCCCGTAGTGCCTCGCAAGGCCCCACTGGAACCCTCCCCGATTAAGGATAAGAAATGACTAAGTGATTAGGTTTCTAATGCACACAATCTTACGCCCTCGCTATAGTGAGACACATAATGTGGTTGAATGATCATGGGCATACTAAGCATTTAATCTTATGGAAAAACAATTTATAAACTATGGCTTTTATGCAAGATTAATTTCACATTAGATTTGTTTTTAAAGCACATAGTTATTATGAATTTTAACTTCCAATTTTTTAGATTTTGGTTAAGCATGATAGGGGCAAACAAATGACGCAAAAATATTAAGTAGATAAGCAAAACTTGCGCATTTTATAAATATAGCATAATACCCCTAAAATACCCTTTAAATCCATTTTGACAATTATTTCATTTAGTCTTAAAAATATCATATGACAAATTTAGTTTTCAAATTTTATAAGACTTTTAAGGAATGGATTTAGAAGGATAAAAATAAAGGATAAATAGACCACTTGAAAATAATATGACTTTTTATTTAATTGTGTTCAATTTGATTTAATAATGAATTTTGGTTTAATATGTGAAAATCATATCACAAGTTATATAAAGTGATCTTATCATGATAGCTCAAAGAAAATAAAAGCAAAAACAAAAAAGAAATGAAGCATATCATGAAGTAGAGAATTGATATTTCATTTTTAAAATATTCTACTCCATGCACTTGGTGATACCTAATGAATAAGAGATTTTGGTATCCAAAGGGGACCAAGTGGGATGGTTCCTTTGGGTACCCAAATATAACGTGTTGACTTTTGGGGAGACAAGGATGGATGGACCCTTTCTTTTGACATTAGTGCGTCATTCTTAAGTATGGGTCTCCATTCATACCTTGGACAAACATTATTTTTAGTTTTCAAATTTCCATAATCATTTACTTGAATATTTGGATAAAAATTTTTTTTGAATTTATTATTTGATGGAAATTTGTTTGCATTTAATTTTAGGTTGGGAGAAACATGATTTTGTAAATAATGGTGATTTTGATTTTGATTTACAAATCCTTTATGTTCCTTACTCCCATTATTAAACTTAGTTACGATGTTCATATTCATATTCAACTTGTTTTTAGATATAGTTTGATATTGTGAATTTGTATTTACAATTTTCATAAGCAAGTTGATTTTTGATTTTAATTCGTCATTCTTGATCTTTAAATTATGTCTAGCTTTATTATAAGCGATTGTGCTATTGTTAAGAATGGAAACAATTGAATCAATATGATTTTGATAGTTATTTCTATATTCATCAAATGTTTCATCCATCTCTTTAATTTCAATTTTATAGTCTTTACACTTAGCACAATCATTTTTCAAAGATGAATTTTCTAAACATAATTTTTCATTTTGTTCTTTTACGAAAGTAAACTCTTTTTCAAGTTCCTTGAATTTTTCTTTAATATTATTACATTCAAAACAAGATATAGAGTTTTCAAATGAAGAGCATGATGGAGATACAAACATTTCATTTTTGGATTATACATTCACATTTGCTTTCAAAGTTTTATTTTCTAAACGTAGTATTGCATTAGCCATTTTTAGTTTCTTAATCTTACGTTTAGCAATTTGTAGCAATTGTAATGTAGAAATAGAAGTACAAAAAATAGGAGATTTTGATTTCCTTACAGCGCTTGTGGATGAGGCAAGATTTGAACATATTGTTCCTTTGTCTTCTTCATCTTCCTCTTCCAAACAAGAGTTTCCATCATCCTTTCCGCTTGATGAGCATTCTATGGATCCATCATTTGAGTAGCTTTCTTGAATATTTGTGCAAGCTTGTATGTTCTCCACTTCTTTTGTTTGTTCCATACCTCCAGAAGGAGAATCATAAGTTCTTTCAAGAAAATTCCAAATCTCATAAGCGGTAGGTAAAGTATAAATAAGTTTGAAAATATTTTGGTATAACGCACAAAATATATTATTCATAGATTTTGCATTTAAAACAATTTCGTTCCTAGTTAGTGAGCTAGGTGGCTTTTCAATAGTAATATTCCAAACTTTTTCATCTAAGGCCTTAAGAAAATTTTTCATTAATGTTTTCCACCCTTTATAATTTTTGCCCATAAATAAAGGTGGTGATAATCCTTTTTCATTTACATTAAAATTTTCCCCACTCGTAGAAGCGAGATCATGATCAAGAGACGCCATTATTCCCAGTTATTAAGCCGATTTGGAATAACCTGGATCTGATACCACTTGTTGGATTTGTAGGCGTCGTTAGAGGGGGTGAATAAGGGTTTTAAACTTTTATGATTATTAATGAAAATAATTCTCTGTTGCTACCGCCAGCGGTAGTGTTACCGCTCGGCGTTAGTGACAGAGAAAGTACGTTTAGATTAAACCAATGAAAATTAGAGAGCACGAATCAGAGATGAAAAACAAATATATTTTCATTAATATTAAATTGAAATAGTTATGATTACAAAACTTTTCCTAATGACGCTTGGAAGGAGGCAACCAATGAATATTCTTTTCGTTTTCTATACCGACTCGTATCCCCACGAACAGGTTGGCTTTAGCCGATCTCTCCCCAGATATGTCCTCAAGGCGCTCTAGCCTTCCTATCCCCAGAAAGGCCTCGAGCACCCCCTAGATCAACTCCCTAGACCTTGTCGCCAACACTAGGCGAATTACTCCCTAAGTCCTACCTAGACCTAGTCGTCGTGTGGCGAATTCCCCTAGTCCCCGCAAGGCCCTAGTCGCCGTGTGGCGAATTTCTCTACCAAACAAAAGATATAAAGGTTACAATTAGAAACAAATAAAAACACAAACTAAAAACTCCCTCATAAGAAGAACTTGATGTCGATGTAGATGCGATCAGATTTGTTTTCAAGTACTTTGCGTTCACGAACGTTGATGGAGTTCTTCGGGTTGCTTGGAGGAGGCTCTCATGAGTGCTCTGAATATATGGCTTCAATTCCTTCAGTAACAGCAAGCCTTAACGGAGGAAGTGTGCATCTTTAAATAGGATCAGCCGCTACTGCTAATGGTAGTACTACCGCCCCGCAGTAGCCATATTAGGCAATGATCAAGCACACAGATCGTGGCAACTTAGGCAACTTTTGAGCGCCAAAGTTTGAGCTCCGACTACCGCGCCGCGGTAACGCTAACGCTCCGCGATAACGAGATAACCTTCCTTCAGCCAATATCTCCTTCCATATTTTCTCCTCAATTACATGCAGACGGGTGGATTCCAAAAGCTACCGACGGGCGGTAGAGATGTCGCGCCGCGGTATAGCATGCTAAATATGCATCCCTCCAATCATTCCTTTTTCTCCAATGTTTCCTTCCCGTCAATTGTTTCCATTTCTGTTAGAGCCAGTGGTAGTGCTAACGCACTGCCGTAGCAACGCCTGACATCAATTTTTGTTGACCGGCATCTATTTTCGTCGAACCCATTTCATTGAACGCCATCCTCGTCAAACACATTTCGTCGAACGCCATTTTCGTCGAACGCCAGTTCGTCGAATGAAATCTTCTTTCATCGATCACCATTTCGTTGAACAACATCTAATTTGCTAGCGCCAGTGGAAGTGGTAGCGCTCCGTGGTAGAGCACATCTCTTTTCGTCGAACGCAGTTTTATTTCGTCGAACAGCTTTACATTTCATCGAACTCCGTTTTCATTTCGTCGAACTCAATTTCGTCGAACGACCTCACATTTCGTCGAACCACTAGCGTCAGCGGTAGTGTTACTGCGCCGCGGTATCAACAAAGAATCATCCTGATGTCGCTTCGACGTCTTTCTTTTTCACACTCCTTTGGGGATTGAATGTTGAAGATCCTACACACTGTAAACACAATGCAAGTATGATCAAATACAATAGGATTTGTTATTGTTAAACCAAGAGATGCGGAAAGCATGTTCCAACAACAAGTTTTAAGACCCTTATTCACCCCCTAAGGGCGACTACATATCCAACATATGTCATTGCTCAAAATCTCCACTCCATTCCATCTACTCCAGCTCCAGAATCTACACCACAGATTTCCCTCTAACCACAACAACAACAACAACCTTCCATCAACTCTACTTTTGAAAATCTTCCAGAAATCCATTATGCTCCCCTACCACAATCTCTCATCACTCCAGAAGATAATCAATTACAATCACCTATCCACCAAAATTTCCCAAACTTCAATGAGGATTCCACATCAATTCCTCAAGTTATCCTACCCGCGCCTCTTCTTGACACACCTCTTACTTCTACCACACATTCTACTCCTCCTTTTAATGTTGAGCAAATAATTTCCAAAGCAGTAGGACTGGCTACTGGTACATTTGTTGATCTACTGCTGACTCAAGCCAGAAAGTTCAACAGAAATACTCATAGATGGAGACTGAATTGCAAGAATCAAAAGAGTCTCTCATGGCTCTCAAAACATTTATGTCCTCCTCCATGGTGGCTACAGAATTCTTAACCTCCCTTGTCAGTAAGGTTCAGAAGGGGGCTAATTTCCATGAGGAGGAAATGCTTGGTCAAGAAAAAAAGGTGGCCAGGAGAAGGATAAGATTGCTGAAGTTCCTGATCCTAATAAGATTGCTGTATTTCAAACAGTAATGCCATATATTCCAGATGTTCCAGATGTTTCAAATCCAGATGCACATATCCAGGGGGAGACTCTTATAAATCCTCAAGAAAAACCAAGGGGAGACCTTAGAAGAAGTAATTCTAGATGAACAGTTCTTGGAAGAAGTTTCAAAAATTGCTAAAGAGGTTGTCCAGTTAGCTGAAGGTGCATCACCAATTCAGGGGGAGCTTCATCAAGGAGACAACGTGGATGTAGAAGAGGAGTATGAGCCTCTGGTATATGCTCCAAGAAAGGTGTCACCTCCGGTGTTCTCAAGGAAGAGGAAAACTCCTTCCAAAGAATAGTGAAGTACATGTATTCAGTAAATATTATTAGATCTGTAGGCGCCCTTAGAGGGGGGGGGGGGTGAATAAGGGTTTTAAAACATTTAATATATTTTGAAATACTTGAGATAATGAGAGATCAAAATAAAGTAAAACAAAATAAATCAAGTGAAATAAAATAGTGACATGATTTTATTACTTTGAAATATAAGATTACAAAACTTGATTTCTTATAACGCTAGAAATCGAAGGCGAATATTAAAAAGACTTTTTCATTTTCTATCCCGACTCACATCCCCACGAACTGGTGACTTTAGCCTATCCTTCCCCGGATACGGCCTCAAGCTGCTCTAGCCAATCCTTCCCCATATATGGCCTTGAATACCCCCTAGATCTAAACCCTAGACCTAGTTGCCAAAACGAGGCGGATTTCTGCCCTAAGTCCTACCTAGATCTAGTCACCAACACGAGGCGAATTCACTACACGATTATAATAAAAAGAGATGAAATAAACAACAATAATATAAAAAACTACCTCTAAAGAACTTCTGAAGTTGGAGACAAAAGGACCGATGTATAATAAGCGTTGTTGAAGCGATCTTCGGTAGGATGTGACGTGAAGAAATCCTCCTTCAGAAACTCACAGAACTTTTGATGGGAGATCAATTTTCGGCAGAATAAGGCTCTGGAATATTGGCACTCAACCTCTCTTAAACTTGCGTGTTGAAAATGAGAGAAGTAGGCTCCTTTTATAGGAGACCGAGCTAGCGCTTGCGCTAGCACTACCGCCGGCGCAATCCTGGTATAGAATTATTCTGCACGTGCGTATCTTTCATTCCAAGGAAACTCTACTGCATTGCCTCTTGTGCTGTGAGATAGCGCCTACGCTATCCGATACCGCTTGGCGCTAGCGCCTTCTAAAACAGCTCCAAAAATTGCTCTAATTAGAGCTAGCGCCTCCGCTAGGTGCTACCGCCGACTCTAGTGGGCACGTTGGAATTCTAGCTTCAAACTTGGGGGCAACCTTTATATGTTATCCTAGAGTCATATGACTTTGTTTCCTACACACTTACACACACAAGATATATCTAGTTCATATCGAATTTGTTATTCTCAAACCTGGGAGATGCGGAAAACCATGTTCCAACAAATATAATCAATTTACATTATATCTTCAGGCTGATACAGTTATTGAGATCAATATGATTTCTTGGAAGTTTCTTATATGGTCTGTGCTTCTATTTAATAAATGACCTTATTGATAGTTGTATATTTGTATGCACTCAATTTTATGTCTAAGTATGTTTGAAATCACTTGAACAATTTGTTAAGATAAATAGGGGGAGATTGCTGGGAAAAACCCTCTTTGATTTATCTTTCAAATTATATGCAAGTGATTTCATTATCTAGGATGTATTACCCATGTTGTATAGAAAGGGTAAAATGGTCATAAGATGTCCTAGGATATCACACTCACTTAGAGTGTCAAGACCAGGTCCAAGACAAGCACAAAATTCAGTTGAGTTAAACTTGCATCGAATAGAAGTCAACGCAACTTTGAATGGAAGTCGACGCAACCTTGAATGAATGTCGAAGTAACTCAGACTGCTTGTCAAATATCAAGTGAAGTCGACGCAACGTCAAAATAAACTCAACGCAGAAGGAAGAGCATGTCGAAGCCATCTTAGAAGTCGACGTAACTTCAATTTTAATTAAACGCGGAATATGTAGTTCAATTCCAAGTTTTCAACTCGACGAATACATCGAGAAGTACTCGACGCAATGTCAACATCTAAGTTCAGTCATAGCTAATAAGGTATTTGAAGCTGCTTCTATAAGAACTCAGAGGGTCGTCGAATTGAAGGAAAATGAAATCTACGCTACATCGAATACAATTAAAAATGGAAGGTTTTCTGCTATCTTTTCTAATGCCTTTTCAGAAGGTATCCAAGGTTATGGTTTGACTTCTAACGGCCCGTTTATTGTCAAGAATGGAATGGAGTGTTCCAGATAGACATCAAGAACATTCTTGAATGTTATTTAAATCAGATAAATGGGTCGGGAAACAGAAATAGAAAGAAACATTTAATGTCCAGTGGATATTCCTTCTAAGGACTGAACAGAAGAGGGAAGAAATTCAAATACTATTCGACAAAGAATAAGTATACACAAGAAGGAAGAAAACAAAACTAAGATTATTATTCTGTCTTCTTCTTACTCAAGCTCTCTTAGACAGAAAACAAAAAGAATATCTATGCACAGGAAAACAAGGCTGCAGCTTCTTCTTCACATCTTACATCAACAAATAAACTAGAATACAAAGATCACAAGGATCAAAAGCTCATAACCTTTGCATTCTTCTCTACCATAAGCAAGGGTTAATTTTATATAGATCCGGAAGAACGTCAAAAGCTCACAGCTGTAGAAGGATTCATATAGCAGAATCCAATTCTCTTCTTCTTCTTCTTCTTCTTTACCTCTTTTCTTCACTCTGTAACTGAGAAAGAGTCCTAAGAATCCCTCTCCAAAGGATTCAGTTGGTTCTAAGAGTCTCCTTATCAAAAGACTCAGTGGTTCTAAGAGTTTCCTTATCAAAAGACTCAGTGTGTGGTTCTAAGATTCTCCTTATCAAAAGACTCAGTGATGGTTCTGAAAGTCTCCTTATCAAATGACTCAAGCACATATAGTGCAATCCTTCCAAGGCGGTAGAAGAGTGGACTACCCACATTTTGGAGAAACACTATAAAAATTCTGTGTTTGCTTTTCTGTACCATCCCTTTACTGTTTTTTGTTTACTATTCTATGTGTTAATTTTATTTTGAATTGGTTGTTGCTGATTGCATAGTCATTAGAGTAATTTGTATTGTGTATGCACATTTAGGTTGAAAGTTTTTTAAAACTCTATTCACCCCCTCCCCTCTAGAGAAAGCTCAGAGGGCACACTGTGCACTTTCAGCAACTCAAAGTAATTATCCACCTACAATGTCTAATTCACCCAATCTTTTCTTAGGTGTAGAGTTAAGGCACTTTCGGCCCTAATACTATTTGATGATTAATAAAAAATGATACCATCATTGAATTTAAGGGTAAATATTTATGGGAGAAAATAAGAAAAAAATTATGAGTGAGAACAAAAGAGAGGGAGAGAATTAGAGAATTGATTTTTTATTACTTCATTAAAAATGATACAACGTAGACAATAGCTTCAGACACTGACTAATCGACATAAAATCTACCCAAAATACAATTCACAATATTCAGCTAGCGCATTCCACCTACATTGCGCTACTCATAGATCATGGAAGCAAAGGAAGTCTGAATTATTGAAAACACTAAATAACATGTGTATCATTGATGTCAAGTAGTAGCGGAGCCCTCACACAACATGGAAAAGAAGTAATGGAGTTAAAGTGATTTGTGGACCTAGAGTTTTTTTACTAGTTCGCAAGTCTATCTAAAACCAAATTTCCCTCTAAAAATGTGGTGTATAGTGTGATGGTTTTGGGAGATGAGCTGTAAAATATTGTGCTCATGGGAAAAAGTAGACCAATAAATGGACTTATTAGATATGGAAGAGCAGACTAATAAAGAGTCAGTGAAAGAATTAACATTGCGCCACTCCAATACGTCACAACATAGCATACCAGCATATAAGGCCAAAAAATTGCCTTTTAATGTGAAGACTACACATAGTGGGAAGAAGGAGGCATACACTGGTTCCCCTTACTTTTGGATGATGATGTTGTAGATCCAATTACAATTGATCCTTGATGTTTCATCTAGATCTCTTTATGAAAAGCCTTAAAAGCACTCAGACCTATATCTACTCGATCCCTTGAAATTTGTGGCTTTGTTCCACTTGTAGAGCATTCATTGGACAGAGATCCACATGACATATCATTATCATTTGCATTGGAATGAAAAATAGCCTTGTTGAATATGGCCTGATCATTGGATTGCTTGCCACTATTTGTCTCACTTGTGTATCCTACACCACCTCTATATGGTGTAGAAAATCTATCTATGATTGGCAAAACAGTTTGTGGCTTAGAATAGCTAGCCACAAGCTTCCTTTTTACAAGTAGCTTATCCTCAAGATCCTTAATGATCTTGTTGTTTCTAACATAATGAGATCACCTGGGATTTTAGATTCCTCTCAGCTTACTTAATTCTTCACTCACTTGAGATAGCTTTCCCACCTTCTCTAGAAGTTTAGATTGAGTCAGCTTGAGGGATTCTATTTCCTCAGCCTGAGCTTTTGCAAGCTTCTTGCTTCTCTTTAGAGCATCTAGCAAAGATCCAAACTAACTCACTATGTCAGCCTCATCCTCATGATTAGACTCTGATGCTGATGATCTATCAAACTCACTATCATGCAAGAATTCTGCTTCTGATTCAAAATCAGTAGCAGAAAGAGGAGCTCTGATATTTACCTGAGTAGGAGAGTTGGACTCATCTTGGCCTTCTTCATCAGATAGGGCGACAAACCCATATCATTATTCTTCTTCAAATTCACTGTCATATAGTGATAGAGGCGCTCTTATGCATACCTTGGATGCAGGATAGTCAGCCTCCCCTTCAATTTTAGACAGAGCAGTAAGCCCAATGTGGAATTCTTCTTCAGAGGAAGAGTTATTGTTGTTTTTGTCGCTTAGAGTCTTTATCATCTTTGCAATGAAGCTCCTCTCATGCTTCTTGCCCTTATATGATCTTTTCTGATCAAACCTTACATTTTCCTTTTCTTTTCTCCTTATTGGGAAATCAGTGATTATGTGGCCTGCCTTTTGACACCCATAGCAAACAATATTAGTAGAAACATGTTTGTTATGTTTGGAGAAGTCATATGCTTATCTTGTCTCTTATTTGACAGTAGTCTCTTGAACTGTTTGTAGAGAAGATGTAACTCTTCATCATAAAGTTCATAATCTGAAGTGCTGGCTTCAGATTCATCATTATTATCATTTATTTCTTGATGGATTGCATAAGCCTTATTGCATCTTCCTGTGATGTCAGCTCTGAAGGTTACTATCTTCTCCTTGCTTCATTCTTCTTCAGCCTTCCTTGTGTTTAGTTGCAGCTCATGAGACAACAACTTTCCAAACAGATTTTGGGGCTTGATGTTAGCCAAGTTCCTCATCTCCCTTATGACACATATATTGATGAGTAGTAAATTATACATATTTTTAGTATAGTTTTAACTAAAATTATAAAATTTTATGTAAATTAATAAATAAAGTGCATGTTTTTATTATTTCCTAACTAACTTAGCTTTATTACTATTTTGCAGCATTTTGGTAATTTTTTGTTAGGTCACGGGCGTGTAAAATTAAAACACCAAAAACTCAAGTCCTGGCCAATATCAGAGAAAGCCAATAAAGTGATCAAGTCACTCCCTCGGTCATGCCCATGACCGAGGTCGTGTCATGGGTCACGCTCGTGGGCAGCCTTCTTTTCCGTCAACTGTTCTAGAAGGCCAGCTGTTCCGATTTCTCCAGCATGCCCCAGGTCACTCCCTTAGTCACGCCCGTGACATCTCAGTCATGCCCGTGTGCAGCCATCTCTCCCATCAACTTATCCAGAAGGTCAACTATCCTGACCCCTCCAGCACTCCCCAGGTCACGCCCCCGGTCACGGCCGTGACCGAGGGCGTGTAATTCTAGAAATTTGCCTATACATACAGAGGCTCGGCTGAAGCTTAGGATCCAGATTTTGCGTGTAGTTTTGAGTGTTTGTGAGCTATTTTGTGCATTTTCCTTTTTTTCTCTTATGTTTTTATGTTTTTAGTAATTTTCTCTCTCTTAATCTAGTTGTAATCTTCATTTAGGAAATGAAATAGTTTGTTTAATTATTTTGTTCTTCTTTTCCTTATGTTGGAGTGTGTGTGTATGTATTTAATTTTTCATTTCTTTTAATTTAGTTCTCTTTATGTTGGTGTGTGTGTGTGTGTATGAGTTATGTTTTTATTTTCTTTTAACTTAGCTTTCTCTTTATGTTGGTGTGCGTGAGTATATGAGTGCTAGAATTTATTTGTTTTATAATTTAGTTTCTCTTTATGTTAGTGTGAGTTTGTGTATGAGATACTTTTTGCTTTTTTTGTAATTTAGTTTTAATTCAAAGTAGAGTGTGTGTGTGAGATAGTTTTTCCTTTTTTTGTAACTTAGTTTCCAATTCAAAGTAGAGTGTGTGTGTGTGTATGAGATAGTTTTAACATTTTTTGTAACTTAGTTTTACTTCAAAGTAGAGTGTGTGAGTGTGTTAACTTAGATTTACTACTTTTCATTAAAATTATTGTAGAGTGTGTGAGTTTTCAATTTAGTGTGCTTTATTTACTAATTGTGTTTCTTTAATTTTTGCTGAACGCACTCATATTCGCATAAAATATTATCATGTACTTTTTAATCACTAAAGCCGTACCCATTCCGATGAGTGGCTAATTTCTTTTAGCACTCGATGCCGAAGAGCATTGGGAGAAATAACTGGTTTTCTAAAATTGAAAAATCTCTTTCTTTTCTAATCAATTAACGAGCTTTAGATTTACCCAAGAATAACGTTGAGTGGAACCAAATAATCGATGTCTGGTTTTAATTTCCATTTCTGTACACTAGTTAGCCGAGAGGCTCATGTGTACAGATCGATCGCTCATGGGTAAAGAGAATTACACACTACCCTCGAGAGAGGATGGCATAAGTATCTCGGATTGGAATAAAAATTGAGTATTAATGAGATTTGAATAAAGAACTAGAGTTCGGTTGAATATTCTTAATCATAGGTGGGTGTACCCTTGAGAGAGGTGCATTCATACTTATGGAACCTCCACGGCCAAGCCGTTCTAATTAATCAAAAAATCAGATCTTTTCCACCTAAAAATGCTATTTCCATCTCAAGGTAAAACGACATCGGGCGCTATCCTTATCATTATTTTCAAAACCCTAATTATATTTTTATTATCGCTCTCTAAAAATTAAAATCAAACTAAAAATCTTACTCCGTTAAAATAATAGTTGGTTCCTTATAAGTAAAAATAATTAACACAATCCCAAGAAAAATACGACTTTGATATTTTCTAATAATATCCTATACTATACGCGATAAGGTATACTTGCCTTCATCAAATATTGGTTCGGATAAATTTCCAAAAGCTCTAAAAAGAAAATCAAATTCTAAATCATTAAGTTTTTGGCGTCATTATCGGGGACTTGTGTTGTTATTTTGAAAAAAGAAACACTATTAATTTTATCTTTTACTTCTTCCTCCCCCTTTTCTTATATATATATATATATTCAATAGAAAAACCAAAAAACCAAAAAAAATCAATATTAGTGTATGACCCGAGGAAGCTCTTCGAACGACCCGGATACTCCTTTTGATCTTGAAATCGAGCGCACCCTTCATGAGCGCTTTCGATCTCGTGATCAAAATCCACCATTAAATCTCGAAGAGCCTATCCGAGACACTAGCGCAGAAGTTATGGTTGAGCCCAATCCAATTGCGGTCGCGCCAACGACCCTAGCATATTATGCGTGCCCAAATTTGGACGATACAGGATCCAGTATCACTCGCGCAACGGTGGCCAATAATAATTTTGAAATTAAACCTAGCATCATTCAAATGGTAAAACAGTCAGTACAATTTGAAGGTTTGCCGGATGAGGATCCGACTTTATATCTTTGAAATTTTTTGGAAATTTGCGATACCTTTAAAATTAACGGCGTCACTGATGACGCCTTTCGTTAACGTTTATTTCCATTTTCTTTGCGTAATAAGGCCAAGTAGTGGCTGAGTTCTCTTCCGAGATGATGTATCACCACGTGGGATGAAATGATGGAGAGATTTCTAACAAAATATTTTCCTCCATCTAAAACTGCTAAATTATGCACGGATATCGCCTTTTTTATTCAATTTGATTCTGAGTCTCTCCTCGAGACTTAGGAGCGCTTTAAAGAGTTTTTGCATAGGTGTCCTCATCATGCGCTGTCGTCTTTGCTGCAGGTCCAAACATTCTATAATGGCTTGAATTTCCCACCGTGATAGATGATCGATGCAGACGACGGGGGAACATTAAACAACAAAACCCGGAGGCCGCTCAAGCTCTATTCGAGGAGATGGCCATGAATGCCTATCAATGGAATGTGTCTAGGTCGCGCCCTAACAAATCGGCAGGGATTTATGAAGTGGATGCCACTGCTCACTTAGCCTCGCAAGTAGAGCGGCTAAGCAAGCAAGTGGAGTAGAATACTGCTTCCTCCTCCACTCCTATTTGGGCTCCAACTAATAATAACTTAGTCGAAGAATTTGTAGATTACCTAGGCAAGTCAATTCCCCCCCCCCCCCCCCACCCCCCCCTTCAACCCTTACAATAACCCTTATAGTAATAATTATAATCTGAGTTGTAGGAACCTCCCAAACTTCTCCTGGAGTAATCAAAATAATGCTCAACACCCGCCAAATGTGAATCCGTAAGGATTTCCGCACGGATTCCAGCCTCCTACTCCAAAACCTTCTCCGCTCAAAGATGTTTTTACTAAAGACATTGCGTCCAACGAGTCAAATATCAGAAATAATATCGAATCGATAAAAAACTTGGAAAACCAGGTTAGACAGCTTGTGAAGTTGGTCTCCGAGCAGCCATATGGAGCTTTGCCAGGGAACACAGAGCTGAACCCCAGAGAGAATGCCATTGCCATAAACCTTCACAGTGGTATGGAGGTAACTCCCGAAAATGGGTTGTGCCTAAGGTACATACTTCGACACCGACCCCTACACCCTCTCCTCGATAGATAAATTACCGAGTATCCCGAATATGCCAAACATTTCTAGCTCGCCTCTTCCTTATCCATCAAAAATAAATAATGAGCGAAAGGATGAGCAATATAAAAAATTCTTACAAATTTTAAAACAAATTCAAATAAATATTCCCTTCTGTGAGGTACTCTCCCAAATGCCGAAATATATGAAATATCTTAAAGACTTGCTTTCTAATAAAAAGAAACTCGAGGAAGTTTCGTGCGTTTCCCTTAACGCGGAATGCTCGGCTGTTCTCCTTAACAAATTACTGCCAAAACTGAATGACCTGGGATGGTTCTCCATCCTATGTCTCTTTGGAAATATGTTAATAAAGTACGCTCTAGCAGACTTGGGTGCCAGCATAAATTTGATGCTTTTTTCTCTTTTCAAAAAACTCAATCTAGGCGTTTCGAGCCCGACAAAGATGAGCATCCAACTCGCGAATCACTCGACAAAGTACCCGATAGGGGGGTAGTGAAGGATATTCTGGTCAAGGTCGACAAGTTTATCTTCCCGGTAGACTTTGTCATCCTGGACATAGAGAAGGACGCTGAGGTGCTTATCATACTCGGTCGCCCCTTCATCGCAACCTCCCGCACATTAAATGATGTAAGTCACGGTCGACTTCTTTGGGTTGGAGACGATGAAGTTACTATGCATTATAATCCCTCAATGCGGAACTCCCTATCAAACGATGATTCTTGTTATAACTTGGAACCCGCGCTTGAAGAGGAATGTTCTTCTCTTTCTGAATTTCTCTCCTTAATGCTAGATGATTCAGATTTGGCAAATCTATTCTGTCTCGATGAAATGCTTACTGATTCGCCATTCAAACCCTTTAATTCATAAGTTTTAAAAATTATGCCATCATACGAAGAACCGCCAATCCTCGAGCTGAAACAACTCCCCGATAGTCTAAAATACATTTTTCTCGAAAAAGATTTAAAACTTCATGTTATTATCCCTTCTGCCATAAGTGATTCGGAGACTTCCGAATTTGTAAAATTTTTACACAAGCACCTCCGTGTAATTGTATGGCAGATTTTAGATATCAGGGGGATAAATCCCTCATTCTACACTCACAAAATTTTTCTAGAAGATAACTCCCGCAAAACCATCCAGCCTCAACGACGACTTAACCTGAACAAGCGGGATGTCGTTAAGGCTGAGGTAATAAAACTTCTTGATGCGGGAATTATCTATCCTATATCAGACAGTATGTGGAAAAGCCCCATACAAGTCATCCCCAAAAAGGGTGGTATAACGGTCGTGGCAAACCAAAACAATGAACTGATCCCAACCCGTATTGTTACGAGCGGCAGGTGTGCATCGACTATCGAAAATTAAATGATGCCACCCAAAAAGACCACTTCCCACTACCATTTATCGACCAAATCCTCGAGTGACTTTCAGGTCATCCATTTTATTATTTTCTTGATGGTCTTTCAGGGTTTTTCCAAATCCCTATTTCCCCCCAAGGCCAGGAGAAAACAACTTTTACTTGCCCCGTCCGCACCTTCACATATCAAAGGATGTCATTTGGACTCTGCAATGCGCCAGCTACATTCCAATGATGTATGCTGGCAATATTTGGCGAGCTCGTAGAAGATATCATGGAAGTCTTTATGGATGACTTCTCTGTATTCAGAAACTTTATTAAACATTACTTGCAAAATTTGGATAGAGTCCCTCTAGCGGTGTGAAGAGACGAATTGAGTTTTAAATTGGGAGAAATGCAACTTTATGGTTCGAGAGGGTTTGCTCCACGAGCATATGATTTATTCCAAGGGGATGGAGGTCGATAAGGCTAAAGTCAAAATCATCGAAAAGCTTCCCGCACCTTCAAACATAAAATCCATTAGAAGTTTTCTAGGACATGCGGGTTTTTATCGTCGGTTCATACAAAACTTTTAAAAAATTACAAAACTGCTAACCCACCTCTTAAAAAAAGATTCCCCTTTCATTTTTGATAGTGAATGCGTAGAGGCATTTAATTTCATTAAAGAAAAACTTATTAATTCTCCTATTTGTATGGTGCCAGATTGGTCCCTTCCGTTTGAAATCATGTGCGATGCGAGCGATATCATTGTAGGAGTCATTTTTGGCCGGCGTGTTAATAAATATTTTCATCCTATTTATTATGCTTCATGAACGCTCACAGCCAAACATGCCAATTACACTACAATGGAAAATGAACTTCTGGTCGTTGTCTTCGAAATCGATAAGTTTAGATCTTACGTCACGCTTTCAAAAGTAATCGTTTTCATCGACCACTCTTGCTTGCTTCGATGGATCCTCCTTCTGCAAGAATTCGACTTAGAGATCTGGATAAGAAGGGGGCTGAAAATTTGGCAGTCGACCACCTCTCTGGTTTAGAACACCCAGCGGCAGAAGAGCTCGTAGAGTCCAAAATAGATGATAGAATTCCTGAGGAGCACCTCTTAGCTGTAAATATTATAAAAACATCTCCAGCCCCTTGGTTCGCAGATTGCGTCAACTATTTAGTTGCGCGGGTTCTTCCAAAAGATTTTTCGACACAACAAAAGAAGAAATTCTTTTTTGATTTAAAAAAATACTTTTGGGAGGACCCTTTTCTCTTTCGCTTCTGCGCGGACCAAGTAGTGCGGAGATACATTTCAAGCGAGGAGGTGCGCAAATTTTGCAGCACTGCCACAAGGGACCGGATTGTGGGCATTATCAAGCCAATTGAATCGCGCGGAAGGCGCTAGAGGCGGGCTTTTATCGGCCCACTCTGTTCAAAGATGCTAACACTTTTGTGAGTACCTACGATAGGTGCCAGCGGTCAGGTAACATCTCTCATCATGATGAGATTCCCCAAAACCTTTTTCTAGAGTGTGAAATCTTTGATTTATGGGCATAGATTTTGTAGGCCCTCTACCTTCTTCTTCTAATAATCACTATATTTTAGTGGCGGCCGACTATGTATCTAGGTGGGCAGAAGCGCAAGCTTTCCCCAACAACGATGCGAGAGTCGTCGTTAATTTTCTAAAAAAAATTATTTTCTCGCTTTGGCATGCTTCGAGCAATAATAAGTGATAGGGGTACGCATTTCTGCAACGCGCAGTTCACAAAAATCCTATCTAAGTACGGCATTACACACAAGTTCTTCACCTTCTTTCACCCCCAAACAAGCAGCCAAGTTGAGGTAGTAAATCGAGAGATTATACGCATTTGAGAAAAAATTGTTTCATTAAATAGGAGACATTGGTCCATAAAACTCGATGATGTACTGTGGGCGTATCGTATGGCGTACAAGACTGCCATCGGTTGTACGCCATATCAATTAGTCTATGGCAAGGCGCGCCATTTTCCGGTAGAGTTAGAGCACCGCGCCTTTTGGGCTCTAAAATTTTTAAACCTTGATTTGAACTTAGCCTCCGAGAGTAGAAAATTTCACCTAAATGAACTCGACGAATGGCGTGTGAACACTTAAGAGAGTAATAAATTTTATAAAGAGCGCTCTAAGTTCTACCACGATCGAAAAATAAAATGTCCAAAAACTTTTGTGCTGGGGGATCTTGTCATTCTTTATAACTCACGCCTCAAGCTTTTTCCGGGTAAGTTAAAATCTCAATGGTCCGGCCCCTTTGAAGTCAAAGAGGTTTGTCCATATGAGACCATTCTTATCTCCCACCCAGAAAAAGGCTCATTTAGAGTCAACTGGCACTGTATGCAACTTTATCTTGCGGCCGATCCAGTGGACGGAAATATCGAATCTTTAACCCTCCTCAATTATAATGTCACCGTGCCAAATTATTCAAGCTACGCAGTGGTAAACAAAGCGCTTATGAGAGGCACCCCATTTCAATCTAATATTTTATTATGCTTCATTTTTCTTACATGTTTTTGCAGGGTTTATTGTGGCCTCGCCGGCCTCAATTCAGGGAAGCCTTTTCGCTCACCCTTCTTTCTTTTTGTATAAACCGCACTTTCATTTTATCTTCTTCATACTTAAATTACAACATTGGGGACAATGTTGGGTTATAAGTTTGGGAGTAATTTCCCGTTTTCAGTTAAAAATTATGTACAACAACAAAAAAAATGACAAAACCCCCAAAATTTACAAAAGTAGTCTTTTTCGAAGTAGAAAAACAAAAAATTTACATAACGCCAATTTTCTCCAAAAAAAATTTATAAACCCCCAAATTTCTCCAAAAATAAGTTTATTTCACAGTAGAAAAAAAAACAAAAATATAATAAATTTTTACATTTTTTCCTAAGGACCTAGTTTCGAGAGTATCTATTTGTGGATTCATAATTTTTAATTTGCTAGCCATTTGTTCATCAGAGGTAGATAGATTTAAACGTCTGGGGTTAAGTTTTAAAGAATATCTTGTGTTTCTTATTTAAAATGATTATTTGTTTTCAAGCACTACTTCTGAATTATCTAAAATAGAGGCATGTGTATTATGTTAGAAAAACAAATTTAGACCTCAATTATCTCGAATTTATGCCTTTAAAAATTCAGGAACATTCAAATTACTAAGGTTGCTCTCAAATTTTTTTATTATTATTCTAGAATTCCTCTTGAAAACCCTCTTGTAATCACCCATTAAGCATGGCATGAAAAATAGAAGAAGAAAATGAATTAAAACAGGATCTTATGTCAATGAGAATAAGACTTCATTCCATAAAAACAGGCACCCAATAAAAATTTAAAAGATCTTATGTCAATGAGAATAAGATTTCATTCCGTAAACATAAGCACTGGGTTAATTGAAAAAGAAATAGTTTTCCCTCATAAACCATGGTGGGCGCCAAAGAAAAATAGAAAAGAGGGGTGTGAGGATAAAATCCATCACCCCTAATTCAAGTACTCTCCTTTTTGCCAAAGCTTTTTACCCTTTTTCCCCTTAGCCAATTTATTGTACTAGACTTAATTCAAAAATCTTTTTGAGTGCATAATTAGTAACTTGTATTATTTCCTTCAATTTATTTAAAGCAAAGGTTCTTATAATTTCGATCTAACATTGTTTACTAATGCTTGCAATTTTTCTTGCTATTTGATTCTCTTAAGAAGTCTTTTGGCTAAGATATTTCCGCTACTTAAATCACTTACATAATTTAGGACTTAACTCTTTATACTCCAGATTTTTATTTTTCAGTCCAACTTTTGGTTAAATTGATAACCTAAAATTAAAACTTATGATAATTTTGTACGAATATTTCTATTACTTTTGATCTGGAATAGCAAAAACTAAAATATGGGGGTATTTGATGAGTAGTAAATTATACATATTTTTAGTATAGTTTTTAGTAAAGTTTTAACTAAAATTGTAAAATTTTATGTATATTAATGAATAAATTTCTTGTATTTATTATTTCCTTACTAACTTAGCTTTATTTATGTTTTGAAGCATTTTGGTAAATTTTTGTTAGGCAAAGCCATCGGTCACTCCCGTGACCGAGGGCGTGTAAACTTAAAACACCAAAAACTCAACTCCCGGGAAATTTCAGAGCAAGCCAGCAAAGTGATCAAGTCACGCCCTCGGTCACGCCCGTGACCGAGGCCGTATAACGGGTCACTCCCATGTGCAGCCTTCTTTCCTGTCAACTCTTCCAGAAGGTCAGCTCTTCCGATTTTTCTCCAGCACGCCCTAGGTCACGCCCGTGACATCTCGGTCATGCCCATGTGCAGCCATCTCTCCCATCAACTTATCTAGAAGGCCAACTATCCTGACCTCTCCAGCACGCCCCAGGTCATGCCCTCGGTCACGAACGTGACCGAGTATGCGTAATTCTAAAAAGTTGCCTATAAATACAGAGGCTCGGCTGAAGCTTAGGATCCAGATTTTGTGTGTAGTTTTGAGTGTTTGTGAGTTGTTTTATGCATTTTCCTTTTTTTCTCTTATGTTTTTTGTAATTTTCTCTCTCCTAGTCTAGTTGTAATCTTCATTTTGGAAATGAAATAGTTTGTTTCATTATTTTGTTCTTCTTTTCCTTATGTTGGAGTGTGTGTTTATGAGTTTAAATTTTCTTTTCTTTTAATTTAGTTCTCTTTATGTTGGTGTGTGCATGAGTTATGTTTTTATTTTCTTTTAACTTAGCTTTCTCTTTATGCTGGTATGTGTGAGCGTATGAGTGTTAGATTTTATTTATTTTATCATTTAGCTTCTCTTTATGTTATTGTGTGTGTGTATAAGATAGTTTTTTGCTTTTTTTGTAATTTAGTTTTAATTCAAAGTAGTGTGTGTGTGTGTGTATGAGATAGTTTTTGCCTTTTTTGTAACTTAGTTTCCAATTCAAAGTAGAGTGTGTGTGTGTGTGTGCGCATGAGATAATTTTTACATTTTTTGTATCTTAGTTTTAATTCAAAGTAGAGTGTGTGAGTGTGTTAACTTAGATTTATTACTTGTCATTAAAATTATTGTAGAGTGTGTGAGTTTTCAATTTAGTTTGTTTTATTTACTAATTGTCTTTCTTTAATTTTTGCTAAACGCACTTGTATTCGCTTAAAATATTATCATTTACTTTTTAATCACTAAATCCGTCCCCATTCCGATGAGTGGCTAATTTATTTTAGCACTCGATGTCGAAGAGCATTGGGACAACTAAATGTTTTTCTAAAATTAAAAAATCTTTTTCTTTTCTAATCAATTAATGAGATTAAGGTTTACCCGAGAATAACGTTGAGTGGAACCATATAATCAATGTGTGGTTTTCATTTCCATTTTCATACACTACTTAGCCGAAAGGCTCGTGCGTATGGATCGATCGCTCGTGGGTAAAGAGAATTACATGCTACCCTCGAGAGAGGATGACGTAAGTCTCTCAAATTGGAATAAAAACCCAATAGCGAGGTTCACAACATAAAGAGAGTATTAAGGAGATTTGATTAAAGAACGGGAGTTCGGTCGAATATTCTTAAACTCAGGTGGGCATACCCTCGAGAGAGTTGCATTCATACTTATGGAACCTCCATGGCCAAGCCATTCTAATTAATCGAAAAATCAGATCTTTTACTTCTAAAAAAGCTATTTTCTTCTCAAGGTAATTTGACATCGGGCGCCATCCTTATCATCGTTTTCAAAACCCTAATTATTTTTTTATTATCGCTACCTAAAAATTAAAATCCAACTCAAAATCATATTCTGATAAAATAATAGTTCATCCCTTATAAGTAAAAATAATCAACACGATTCGTGGAAAAATATGATCTTGATATTTTCTAAAAATATCCTATACTATACGCGACAAGGTATACTTGCCTTCATCAAATATTGGTTCGGATAAATTTCCAAAAGCTCTAAAAAGCAAATCCAATTCTAAATCATCATATATTTATGTCCCACTCTTTATTTAGTGATTTAAGAAACTTGTCATTCAAGTCATAATTGGAGAACTCTCTCTCATATGTTCTCAGACCATTCACTAGCTTGAAGAATTTCTCATAGTATTCTAAGATAAAGACCTTCTTATCCTGCCTAAAGGCCTCATACTCTTAATTAAGAAGTGATTTTCTGTCATCTCTCACTTCTTATGTGCCTTCCATGTAAACCATCAGAGAGTCCCACATTTCTTTGCCAGTCCTGTAGTGAATCAGATTTTGGAATGTAGAGTCATTTATAACACTCACAATTATTTTCTTGGCCCTTTTGTCCATTGTGGCCAGAACAACTTCATACTTGGTCATTTTAGAATTTTTCTTTGGGACTTGCATGGCTGGATCTATAGTTGAAGATTTCATAGGGATGAAAGAACTTTCTTCAATAGTTATAAATATTCTAGGATCAGAAACTTCCATGAATAGCCTGACCCTTTCCTTCCAGATTTAAAAGTTTACTTTTCTGCATATGGCCAGCTTCATTGAGCTGAGTTATTTGAAGTTCTCTCCAAAAGTCATGGTGAGTAGACTGTCTTCCCTGATGAGGATCTTGTTCAAGCTGTTAAGCCCTTTTTGAACAACCTCGCTATGATACCACTTAATAGTTTATGGGATTGTCTAATCTTCACCTAAAGGGGCGGGGGGGGGGGGGGGGTGAATAGGTGATGTGGTCTTTTTGTAAACTTCTGATGCGGAATAATGAAAGTAAAAAGAGATACACATAATCACAGAGAAGTTCACAACGTAACACTGAAATCTATAGTGGTTCCCCGATTTGTAGTCCACTTTCCCTTTTGCCTATCTAGGAGTGCTCTAACCTCGGGCCACTTCCTCTAAAACTCAGATCTGCATTTCCTACAACTCAGAGACAATGAATCCTACCTAATAAGCACTATCTAACCTCCTACCTTAAATCATAAGGATCATACAACTCAGAAGAACTGCTGGCTTCCTACCCCAGGTCACAGTGTTGAAATTGTTGAAGTGGAAGTTTGAGGACTTTTGGACCTGGGCGGTCTGGGAGGAGGTCGGGCGGTCTGGCTTGACCGCATGACTTGGCGGTCTGCCTTTGCGGTCTGGCTTATCTAAGCCTAGCTGCGGTCTCCTGGTATGGCCGCTGGTATCTGGTCCAAGGCGGCTGAAGGTGAAGGCTGCGCGGTCTATCTGTGACCACGTGGCGGGCTGATCGTCTTCAGGTGTGCGCGGTCTGTGTGTGACCGCGTGGCGAGCTGTCTTCTTCAAGGCTGTGGCGGTCTGGTGTGACCGCACAATTTGATCCAGGTTTTCCAGAATGCGGTCTAGTGGCTGACCGGGCTTTCTGGTAGTATTCGCGGACTAAGGGACTTAGTCACGCGGTATCAGTTCGCGGTCTCAGGAGGAGACTGGTATGCGAGCTGGTTGCTGTTCGCGGTCTCAGGAGGAGACCGGCATGCAGACAGGAGTTCGCGGTCTGATGGTGAACTGGCTGTGTTTGCGATCTCTGGCAAACACAGGGGGTGAACAGCTTCGGGTGGTCTGGCGATCTCCTTTGGAGTCGCGACCTGCTGTGAGAGTGGCGGTCTCTGATGGGTGATGTTGAAGCTGGCGAGTTCACCAAAATGAAGCAGGAGTACTATTGCTGATCGCGCGGTGTGACCAGTCAGGTCGCGCGGTCTGGAGGGTGGTGATTCTATCTCATAGGGTGGTGACTGGATCAGATCTCATGCCTATAAATAGGACCCATCGGCAGCAATAATTAGAGATACACCAAGTGTAAGCTGAGTTCGCTTCTTTCCTGCGGTCTCTATTTGTGTGACCGGGCGGTCTGCTGATTGAACTTTTCTTGTGCAGCTTCTGTGGATAGTGCGGGCAGCAGCATTCACCTCTTTCTCTGAAAGTGTTCGGGCGGTCTGCGGCTTGGAGTTGTGTTGCTGGAGTTCGGGAGGATCAGGAGTTCGGAAGGCGGGGTGCGGTCTGATCGGCGGTATGGTGTTGTTCTGAGATTGGCATCAGGTTGCGGTTTGGCGAGTTGCTGAGGTCGCAACGAAGACCGCGCGGTCTCAAGTTATCTTCAACTTGTATTATTTTCCTTTGGTGTTTGTGCTGGCGAAATCATGTCTCGCCAAGCATGCCTTGCCTTGAAATTTGAAGTTTCTATCAATAAAGATCGTTTGTTTGCCTCCATTTGCTTCTGGTTGTTTGGCTTGTGAACTCTAAGTTGACTAACTCTTGCTCTCTTCATAACGATTCGAAAAATTTCACATGGTATCAGAGCGAGGTTGGAGTGGTTAGAGCAGTGAGTGACTTAGAGTAGCCATCACCTTTGTGAAGAAGGAACCAGTAGTAGAGCAATGGAAGCGAGGGTTCTTGGAATTGAGATGCTTACATCGACTAACTTCAAGAAGTGGAAGTTGTGTATGCAAAGCTATCTTCTAGGTGAGGACCTCTGGGAGGTAGTTGGAGGAGATCAGACGCAGGAAGTTGTCCCGGAAGGGGATAATGGGGCTGAGGTGAGAACTTGGAGGAGGACGAATGCGAAGGCAGAGTTCACTCTGAAGAGGGCAATTTCACCTGATCTGTTTGATCACATTCTGGGATGTTGATCGGCTGCGGAGATCTGGAGAGCCCTGGATGGGCTGTTTAACAAGAAGAATGTAGCGAGGTTACAGTTCTTGGAGAATGAGCTGGCAAGGTCGGCTCAGGGTGATCTTTCTATCTCCACTTTCTTTTTGAAGATGAAGAACTTGTGCGCTGAAATCTCAACATTGGATCCTGATGAGCCTATCTCTGAGGCGAAGCTGAATAGGCACATCATTCGCGGCTTGCGGAAGGAATATGTTGCCTTTGTGACGTCGGTACAGGGATGAGCTGGAGAACTTGCGTGCATCGCAAGAAAGTTTGGCAAGTCAGATGGCGAGGGTTTCGGTGGCTGGGGGAGATGGCGAAGTGCTCTTCTCGGGGAAGAAGAAGAAGTGGGATAAGAAGAAGAAGACTGCTGGAGGAGGCTATGGGCCTTCAACTTCTGAGCAGCAGGAAAGGGGGTATGCTCCCAAGGCTGACGGGAAGAAGAAGGGTGAAGGTCTGAAGTGCTTTAAGTGTGGCAAGTATGGCCACATCAGGAAGGATTGCAAGGTAGTCACCAAAGCTGGGCATGCTGCGGAGAAGGAGTAAGCTGAGGCCAGGCACTTTGAAGGAGGTTGGGGAGGAGCCTTCTCGGCTTCTGTTGGAGTTTTTGCTCCTATCAACTATCTGGAGGACTGGATCGTGGACTCGGGGTGTGGTCATCACCTCACCGGAGACGAGACCAAGCTTTCTTCTGCACAGCCCTATACAGGTAACAATGCAATCATTACTGCTGATAATACTGTGCATACAGTAGAGAAGGTGGGGGTTATTTCCTTGGGCAGTGATAGAGGGCCACTTACTTTGAAGTGTGTCTATCACATGCCTGGTATGAGAAAAAAACTCTTCTCCATTACCAGCGATGTAGACGCTGGGTATCACGTTCTGTTCGGCCCAACAAAAATGAAGTTTCTACGCAATTTTGAAGTCGTAAAGGCTGAGGTCGTCCATGTTGGGAGACGGGCAAAGGACTTGTTCGTTTTATCGACAAGTTCCTACGTCGACAAGATGAATACGAATGATGGTGCCGTTATATGGCATGAGAGGTTGGGGCATGTAGGGATGGACAAGCTGAAAGCTATGGCGGTGAGAGGTCTGGTCAAGGGCCTACCAAGTCTATCTTCCTACGGTGAAGGTCATGTTTGCGCGGGATGTCAGTTCGGCAAGTCTCGTCGGCTACCGCTTGACAAGTCGCAGACAAGGAGTTGTGTGCCATTGGAGTGCATCCACAGTGACTTAATGGGACCCACTGCTACCCCAAGCCTCGGAGGCAGCAGATATATGCTGGTGTTGATCGATGATTACACCAGATATGTCTGGGTATATTTCCTAAAGGAGAAGTTGGAGGCGTTTGCCAAGTTTGTGGAGTTCAAGGAGCTCGTGGAGGGTCGGCTAGGACTGCAGGTGAAGAAGCTGAGGACTGACAACGGAGGGGAGTTCACCTCCAGTGAGTTCTCTACTTTTTGCAGGAAGGCAGACATCCGGAGAGAGCTCACTTGTGCACATACTCCACAGCAGAACAGAGTTGCAGAGAGGAAGATCCGTAATCTGACGGAGACCTGCAAGTGTTGGCTGTATGCCAAGAGTATCCCAAAGTCCTTCTGGGCGGAGGGAATGTCTTGTGCTGCCTACGTCATCAACAGAATGCCTTTAAGTCCCATCAACATATTGACTCCACATGAGATGATGTTCAAAGAGAAGCCAAGCGTGGCACACCTTAGGGTGTTTGGTTCCACCTGCTACGTGCATGTTCCAGATGCTCTTCGGACGAAGCTAGATGCTAAAGCAAGGAAGCTAGTCTTCGTGGGATACGATGAGCGAAAGAAAGGATTGAAGTGCATGGACTCGGAGACACGGAGGTTTGTGGTATCTCACGACGTCGTGTTCGATGAGGTGACATCTTACAAGGGGTCTTCTAATGTGGAGCTACCAGAGAGCAGGGTGGAGGTGCCGGAGAAAGCTGTGGAGGATCTTCGGGTGGAGCTACCTGTGTCACCAGGTGGTCCATCTCCTTCTAGTTCCGAGACGGGGGCTTCTGGTTCAGGGAGCAGGGGGAGCGATGCTCCTAGCACGTCTGTAAGAGGAGCTAGGGAAGAAGCAGCTGGAGATAATGCGGTTTAGGGGAAGGAGCTGAGGAGGTCGAAGCGAGCGATCGTCGCCCCTGATCGCTATACAGGAGGAAACGCAGTGAGATTCATCTCATGTTTCTTCGCTGGTCCCTTGGATGAGAGGGAGCCGTCGAGCTTTGAGAAGGCCAGAGGTGTGAAGGAGTGGGACATTGCTATGCAAGAAGAGATGGAAGCTCTCAAGAAGAATGAGACCTGGTCTCTTGTGCCCAAGCCCAAGGGCACCATTCCTGTGACATGCAAGTGGGTCTACAAGCTTAAGAGGAAAGCTGACGACAGCATCGAGCAAAACAAGGCTCGTCTTGTAGCTCGGGGGTTCTCGCAGCAATACGGTGAAGACTACGAGGAGACTTTCAGTCCGGTGGCAAAAATGACTTCAGTTCGGTTCATCATTGCCTTGGCGGCATTCAGTGGATGGGAGATTTGGCAGTTCGACGTCAAGAATGCTTTCTTGTACAGCGAGATTGACAAGGATATCTTCATGGTCCATGTACAACCTCGATATTCGCCTAGAGAACGGGCAACCAAAGGCGAGCGAGCCAGAGGGGCCGGCGAGTCAAGAACTCGCCAAGTGCTCGCTAGGAAGCGAGCGAGTCAAGAATTGGCTAAGTGCTCGCTAGGAAGCGAGCGAGTCAAGAACCCGCCGAGTGCTCACAAGGAGGCGAGCGGGTCAAGAACTCACCGATGGGTAGCGAGAAGACGAGCGAGTCAGATCCCTTCCAGAGTCATCAGGATCGGCCAAATTACCCTGTCACCCTTGGTGGTCTGCCTTTAGCCTATCCAAACAGCGGAGTTTGGCTGTTAGCAGACCCATTTGGGGTGCGGATAGTAAAATCAAGAGGCGGAATCCTGCTATTTGCAGGCCAGATCAGAAAATCTACAAATAGGACCTCAAGGGCACCTTTGGAGAGGATCTCACCTCAACTTCCCTCTCCTTAGGCATTCTTTGGTTAGCGTTCCCAGAGCTCTCCAAGGTGCCCAAGTCTCAGCTTTGGCTTGGGAGGGGAAGCGCTCAACGATCTTCCGGGTTAGTGGAGGGACCTCCTCGCTGTGACCAAGGTCTTAGTCAGTTTCCTAATCTTCCGCCTACCCTCCTCGAGGGATTAGTAAGGACTAGCCACCCCTCATCACGGTGAGGGCCCCGAGCTCTACGAGAGACCGAGAAATCGGTTTCAACATTTTGGTGTGGTGAGCGTGGAGCGTGGTTGGTTCAAGAAAATTCCAGCGAAGGGTTATGGCGGGAGATGAGGAGCAGGGCGAGGAGTTCGGCGAGACTCCTCAGGAGGCGATGGCTAGGATGCTCGCGGATTCCCGAAAGGAGGTGCTCGACACCTTGGGGTTCACGGTGTCGGCTCTGCGAAACGAGTTTGCGACCCCAGCCCCTCGGGCGCCCCCTCCCCCCACAACAGTCTGCGAGGAGGCACCAGGGGGAAGGGCTGGAAAGGAAGTTGTTGTTGGTCTAGGTCAGAGAAGGGAAGGGCGAGTGTTGTTCGCCAGTCCGGCGAGCTCCGTGCCGGCGAGCTCAGTGTTGGCGAGCTCCGTCCCAGCGGGCGCGATGCAGGCGAGTGCGTGCTAAGAGGAAGCGGCGACGGTCGGGGTGGTTCCAGCGAGCACCGCCCTCGCGAGCACAATCCCGGCGAGTTCAAGTTTGGTGAGCGAGCTCGGGGGGCGAGTGGAGCCAGGAAGAGTGACAGGAGGGGGAAGCCACTTTTGCGAGCTGGTGCTTTCCGCACCCGTCCCTAGGGGATTTGGAGAATGGGACCGGGTGTACTACAACGGTAGAGATGACCCTGTCCAGCACCTGCAGAGTTTCGAAGACTCGGTCTCCATCAGGCCGATGTCAGATGCCTTCAAGTGTCGGCTCTTTGCCGTCACCCTCAAGGAGAAGGCCAGGGACTGGTTCCATCATCTCCCAGCAGGGTCAATCTACTCGTTCGAGGATTTGCGTCGAAGTTTTTTGCTGAGGTTCTCGACCTCAGAAAAGAGGAAGAATGACGATGATTCCCTCTTCGCAGTGAAGCAGGGACCCAGGGAGTCGCTGGCTCAGTATGCCGATCGGTTCCAGGAGGAAGTACAGCTCACTCAGGAGATGCCTGGGTTCGCACTCCAACTCGCCTTCACGGTCGGGTTGAAAGAGAGTTTCTTCAAGATGGCGTTGAAGTGAAAAGCCCCCGTCTCCTTTGAAGAACTGATGGAGAGGGTGTCGGAGGAAGTCGCAAGTGAGGAAGCCAATCCGGAGCTCACCAGGAGGCTAGCAAAGCTCAGTGAACCGGAGGCGAGGCAGCAGGAGGTCAGGAGAAGGGAAGAGCCCCAGGCCCCGGAGGGAGAATGGAGGCCGCAAGGTGGAGGAATGCAAGGGCAAGGAAGGGGTTACGGCCCAGGAAGGGGTAACCATGTCGGAGGTCAATGGAGGCCCCCCCAGTTAGGGTGGAGGCAAGGTCCGATGCAAATGCATCCCCCTCCCCAATAGGCCATGGCGATTGGAAGGGGAAGAGGAAGAGAAAGAGGAAGGGGAGGAGAGGCAGAAACGGCAGCCGCTAGGAGGAGAAGGAACAGGGTGGCAGAGGCCGAGGCAAGGGAAGTGGTGTTGCCATATTGCATCTTCCATGATGTGGAAGGTCACTCGACGGACACCTGTCCGGAGTTCCTGGAAGTAAAGAGGGGCAGAGCGCCCGCGCCACCACAGTAGCAGCCAGTAAGGATCGTGGAGGTTGAACCTCGAGAGGAGGATGAGGAAAGATGTGAGGATAGAACCGATATGGGAAGTAGAGGAGGGATCAGAGTGATCCATGGGGGGTAGGGGTGGAGGCGACCCGCAAGGCTAGCCTCCATACCATCTACCGCCGGAGCGTGGCTTCGACATCCACCGCTCCTCCCCCGGCCGAAAAATCATTTTCACCCAGAAAGACATGCCGGGTTACGAGGACCCGTTCTGCGACGCGCTGGTCATCCAGACGGCGATCGAGAACTTCACCGTCTCTCGGATCCTAGTGGACAACGGAAGTTCGGTCAATGTCATCTTCAAGAAGGCGTTTGACAAGATGGAGGTGGAGCCTAGGAGGGTGTTGGCCTCAGATGGCCCTTTGTTTGGATTCTCGGGGGAGAGGAAGGAAGTAGAAGGGGGAGTGGGGCTTCATGTGACCCTGGGTGGGCAGTCCCGGAACTGTCGTTTTGTCATTGTGGACGCCCCAAGCAGTTACAGCGCTATCTTCGGGCGGCCACTCATTAGCGTGTTCTGCTGTGTCCCTTCCACCTTTCATCAATGCCTCAAGTTCAACGACGAAGGGGTTCAGGTGCGGATCAGGGGGATCCCAAGGTGGCAAGACAGTGCTACGTAACGGCTGTCAACACCATCTCCTGGATGGGAGAAGCTGAAGAGTGGGATAGGATGATGGAGGAGGCGGCCGAAGCCGGAAGTATGGGGGTAGCCGAGGAGAAGATGGATGGAGATGAAGTCCATGCCCAGGAAGGGGTAGCTGAGGTACCCCGGGCGGAAGGAAAGGAAGAAGAAGAAAAGGCCCAGGAGGGAAGGGCGGAAGAGCTGATGGTGGTAGAGAAGGTAGTAGAGGAGGAAACCCAGGCTCCCACGTGTGCCGAGGAGGAGAGGGCTTGGGGAGAGCAGTCCCGGTTGGAGGCTGTGGACGAGGTTGTATAGCTCGAGGTCACCACCCGGCTGGGGGTAGTGGAAAAAGTCTGAGTCAGCGGAGAACTCAGCCCGGAAGATCAAGCGGAGATTCTGGCTTGCGTACAGAAGAACGTGGACGTCTTCGCTTGGAGCGCCGCGGAAATGCCCGGGATCGACGCGTATGTGGCTTGCCATCGCCTCAACCTCGATCCCGGCACCCGCCCCATCCGCCAGAAGAGGAGGGCTATCGCCGACAAGCTGGAAGGACCCATCCGAGAGGAGGTGGGTAAACTTCTGCAGACAGGTTTTGTATCAGAGATCCAGTACCCAGGCTGGGTCTCCAACGTAGTTATGGTAAAGAAGGGAGGAGGTAAGTGGCGTATGTGTATCGACTTTTCGCTTCTTAATAAATCATGCCTGAAAGATTGCTACCCCCTGCCCAGAATCGACGCGCTGGTTGACTCAGCCATTGGTTTTTCTGTAATATCTTTCTTAGATGCTTTTCAGGTTACCATCAAATCCGCATGCACCCCCCGGACATCAAGGATGTTTTCTTCATCACGGGGGATGGATGTTATTGCTATAAGATGATGCCCTTCGGGCTCAAGAACGCAGGGGCTACGTACCAAAGGATGATGGATAGGGTTTTCCGTGAGCAGAAAGGAAGAAATTTAGAAGTCTATGTTGACGACCTCATGGTGAAGAGCCGAGACCTTGGGTCTCACCTCCAAGACCTTGAGGAGATGTTCGGGACCCTGCGGCGGTACAAGATGAAACTCAATCCCTTGAAGTGTGTCTTTGGGGCAAGCCGAGGAAAGTTCCTAGGCCACTTACTCACCCCCGCGGGGGTGGAGCCCAACCCGGATAAGGTTAAGGCGGTAATGGAGTTGGGGTCACCAAAGAATCCAAAGGAGGTTCAGAGCCTTACAGGTAAGTTGGCTGGGCTCAGCAGGTTCCTCTCCAAGGCGGGAGAAAAGTGTGCACCTTTTTTCAAGGTGCTGCGGGGCAACAAGAAGTTTGAATGGACCCGGGAGTGCGAGGAAGCCTTCCAGGCTCTGAAAGAACAGCTCACCCAAACCCCTCTGCTCCAGGGACCGAGGCCAGGAGAAGACCTATCCCTGTACCTTGGGGTAGGGTCCGAAGCAGTAAGTTCCGTGTTAATCCGGGAGGAGGGGAAGAAACAGTTTCATATCTACTACGTCAGCCGAATGCTGAAGAAGGCAGAGCTCCGGTACCCGATCTTGGAGAAGTTGGCCTTCGCATTGGTGGTGTCAGCCCGGAGGCTCCGGCCTTACTTTCAAGCCCATTCAATCAAGGTGGTGACAAACCACCCGCTCCGTAAAATCATGGAAGGAGTGGAGCACTCAGGGAGGTTGGCAAAGTGGTCCGTGGAGCTAAGTGAATTCAATATCACGTTCGTACCCAGGACGTCCATCAGGGCTCAGGCGGTGGCAGACTTCATGGCCGACTATGCAGCCGAAGTGGGGGAGCACGAGCCACCTCCCCCAGAGGCATGGAAGATGTTGGTGGACGGAGCGTCGGGAAAGTACTCCTATGGAGGGGGAATGGTCCTGGTAAGTCCTCAGGGGACTCGGATTGAGCAAGCCTTGAACATCCGTTTCCCAATCACCAACAACCAGGCTGAGTACGAAGCGGTGATAGCGGGCCTTCGGCTGGCCCGAGAACTGGGAGTGCAGGACGTGGAGGTCTCCATGGACTCCATAGTGGTAGCATGCCAGATCAAAGGAGAGTTTGAAGCAAAGGACCCGACCCTCCTGCTATACCTGGAGAAGGTTAAGGGGGTCATCGGGCAGTTCCGCACCTTCTCCATCAAGCACGTGCCGAGGGAGGAGAGCACCCAGGCGGACCTCTTAGCCAAGTTCGGTCCCCGAGCGGGAGGGACGACTTCGGAACTCTTCCGTCCCTCCATCGAGGAAGGAGAATTGATGGAGGTGGATCATCGAGCCTCGTGGATGGATCCATTCATCACCTTCCTATCCTCCGGGCAGTTCCCTGGAGAGGACGTGGACAAGAGGCGCTTCAGGTATAAGTCCGCTTATTACTCCTTGCATGCAGGAGGGCTATATAGGAAAACTCTCTCGGGACTCCTGGCCCATTGTGTTTCCAAGGAGGAGGTTCCGAGAGTCCTGGAAGAAATCCACTCCGGGGAGTGCGGCAGCCACTCCGGGAGTCGGACCCTAGAAGGGAGGGTGTTGAGGCAAGGCTACTTCTGGCACACTCTCAGCAAGGATGCGGCAGAGTTCGCGAGAAAGTGTCTGAAGTGCCAGCTCTATGCTCCGCTCCAACTCCTCCCAGCTCAAAGGCTCCGGACCATCACGGCCCCCTGGCCCTTCGCCATATGGGGGCTGGACCTGGTCGGCTCCTTTCCCCAAGCCAGTGACCAAAGGAAGTTCCTGCTGGTCATGATCGACTACTTCTCCAAGTGGGTAGAAGTGATAGCACTCGCTAAGGTAACCTCTCAGGTTATAAGGAATTTTGTGTGGGGGAGATAATTTGCAGGCACGGACTCCCTCTAGCTATAGTGACGGACAATGGGCCGCAATTTGCTAGTGAAGAGTTTGTTGGCTTCTGCGCTCAGCTCGACATTGACCTCAGGTTCGCATCGGTCCACCACCCGAGGAGCAATGGGCAGGTGGAGGCGGAGAACAAAATAATCGTTAACCTATTAAAAAAGAAAGTGGAGAACCTTCGGGGAAACTGGCTGGAACAGCTACCCTCCTTCCTCTGGGCCATGAGGACTACTCCGAATACCGCCACCGGGGAGACTCCATTCAAGCTCTCTCACGGGTCCGAGGCCGTTCTCCCCATAGAGTTTGAGGTAAAGACCCCCCGGGTGATCGCTGCGAGCGAGGGGGATGAAGAGTGGATAGAAGGTAACAATGCAGAGCAGAGGCTGTCGTTGGACCTGGTGGAAGAACTCTGGGACTTGGACACCATCAGGAAGGAAGAGGTCAAGCGGCGGATGGCTCGATATTTTGACAAACATATCCGGATAAAACACTTTCAGAAAGGAGATCTAGTCCTGAAGAAGGTCAATGCGGTCGGCAGAGGGGCCACGGTAGGTAGCTTAACCCCAACTGGGAGGGTCCATATATTGTAAGCAGGGTGCTCAAGTCGGGAGGGTATCAACTCCAGGATGTGGAAGGGGTACCCCTCGACCGAGCCCGAAGTGGGGATGATTTGAAAAGGTTTTACCCTTGAGTGCTTTATTATGTTGTTTAATTAACGTCTTACTCCATTCTTATGACGCTTATAACTACTGCCGCGCCGACGTGACAAAGGTTGGGTATGATGGTGCTGGAATGCCCCAGATCGATTCCGCTCCCGGGCTCTCACTAGACGGGGGGTTCAGGTTGATCTCTGGAGAGGCTGGCAAGGTAACAAGTGTTGGTGCTGGAATGCCCCAGATTGATTCCGCTCCCGGGCTCTCACTAGACGGGGGGTTCAGGTTGATCTCTGGAGAGGCTGGCAAGGTAACAAGTGTTGGTGCTGGAATGCCCCAGATCGATTCCGCTCCCGGGCTCTCACTAGACGAGGGGTTCAGGTTGATCTCTGGAGAGGCTGGCAAGGTAACAAGTGTTGGTGCTGGAATGCCCCAGATCGATTCCGCTCCCGGGCTCTCACTAGACGGGGGGTTCAGGTTGATCTCTTGAGAGGCTAGCAAGGTAACAAGTGTTGGTGCTGGAATGCCCCAGATCGATTCCGCTCCCGGGCTCTCACTAGACGGGGGGTTCAGGTTGATCTCTGGAGAGGCTGGCGAGGTAACAAGTGTTGGTGCTGGAATGCCCCAGATCGATTCTGCTCCCGGGCTCTCACTAAACGGGGGGTTCAGGTTGATCTCTGGAGAGGCTGGCATGGTGACAAGTATTGGTGCTGGAATGCCCCAGATCGATTCCGCTCCCGGGCTCTCACTAGACGGGGGGTTCAGGTTGATCTCTGGATAGGCTGGCATGGTGGAAAGTATTGGTGCTAGAATGCCCCAGATCGATTCCGCTCCCGGGCTCTCACTAGACGGGGGGTTCAGGTTGATCTCTGGAGAAGCCGGGAAAGTCGTACGTGGGTTGGGCAGGTAAGACAAGATACTCATGCCAGGGGATTCTGGCTCGCGAGCGACCCCAAGACCCGGGCAAGGCGAGACCAGAGGTCCGCTCGCGCACGAGGATCATTCGCGGCAGGGTAATAGAGTCGGTGGCTCGCAAGGTCACTCGCAAAAGGTATCGAAGAGAATAAGGAAAATGACCCGGGAGGAGTCTGTTCTCGCGACGAACCGCGGATATCGGCGGGGACCCGCAAGTGGCAAGTGAGAATGAGGTAGGCGAGAGCGACCCAGATATAACACAACGAGGAAAGGCCGCCAACAAAATAGGGGCGAGCGCGAGCTCTAAATGAAGATCCACATACACGAACATAAAAAGATAGGGGCCTCACAGGCACAACGGAAAAGATTGTGTGCGAACCATGAATAAAACATAACACAGAAAAAGATTGATGAAGCGTTCCCTTTCATTCCTCACAAAAGATTACAATTCGGCGGAGGTCTCGCCGGAAACAAAAAGAAAGGAAAACTTTTACATCATTAACAAGAAGAAAAAAACAAGGCAGCTCGCCGGGCAGCTCTTCAACCGCTCTCTCTACCCTCCACCTCGGAGATGGGCGCGAACAAGTCGGGAACGACTTGCTCCGCGGTGAACTCCATGGCATCGGGGATGATCATGCCCGCTCCCTTCAGAATGTCGAGGACAAGCTCCGCGATCTCCATCGACCTCTTGCGGTCGGCTTCCTTCTCTTCCCGCGACTGACCGCGAGTCCCAGCTCGCGGAGGAGGGGGAGGTAGCACCGCCGAGGCCAGGTCGTCGACCTGGGCCTTGAGACAAGTGTTCTCCAACTCCAAGTTAGCAATCCGCGCGTGGAGCTGACTGACGGACTCGGCATCCTGCAAGAGGCGGGTTAGCGAGAGGAGAACGAAGCCAAACTGGAAGAGACTTCCACCGAGCAATACTTACCAGCCCGCCTTGAAGGTTGGCGAGGAGGCCCTCTGACAAGGCCTCTTTCCCCTTAAGCTCCGTGACTTCATCCGCGGACTTCTGAAGCTCGACTTTGAGCTCCTTGATCTCCCTATCCGCCGTGAGGTACCGACGACCCACCATGTGAGTTAGCTCCATCGCCCGGAACTGGGCTCGCATCGCCTCGTACACGACCCCCCTCGGCATGAAGGATCGAAAAAGGGAGGCATCCTCGCGACCATAGAGACCAAAGGCGAGCGCGAACGCCTCGCCCCCGGCCTTACCATCCTCTACCCAAGAGGGGAGCAGAGAGGAGCAGGCGATCTTATTCTGGTCAGGGTCCCACGCGAGCACCGGCTCACCGACCGCGTCCACCAGCTTCATGCCGAGCCCGAAATTAGTATGGCTCGACGGCTTGGGCCGGGCAACCGTCTTCCCTGGCTCGCCCCCCTCTTTGGCGAGCTCCTGATCCACAGAAGGAGAGGGGAGGTCAGGGTCAGACAGGTCCACGACCTCCTCCGCCTTGGCAGCAGAGGGAGTCTTCCTGGCCTTCTTCCCCTCCCCCTGCGAAGTAGGCCGGCGTGGGGGGGGGGGGAGGACGCTTCTTTCTCGATGAAGAGCTCGGGACGTCGCGGCAGGCCTCGGTGGCCGCGCGCGCGAGCGAGCTGGGAGAAAGAGAAGAGGGAGGCGCATGAGCCGGATTGAGGGGAAGATCGCGTTCTCCTACAAAGATAACGAGGTGCGTTAGACGATCAAAAGAAAGAGGATTAAAAAAGTTGACGAGTTCGAGTCAAACCTTCTCCCGGAGGGACGGGTGGCAGGAGGTCCACTCGCTCTCGGAGGAAGGCGACTTCAAAGTTTTTTCCTTTGAGGAACTGGTACAGTGCCGCGTCGCAACCACCTAGAGAGATCGGAGGGCGGTAGGCAACCTCGTCTCACTGGATAGGGGTGTAAGAGATGTTGCCGAAGGGACCCTTCACCAGGATGAACTTCTGCGTCCAGTAATGAGTTTTGTTCACCGTCTCGCAAACGGTAACATGCTGGCTCGCAAAGTGAGCCGTTCCGTCCCTGTTCGCGCGAAATGAGAAGATCTTGCGGAAGGCGAGCAGGCTGAACTCGATCCTCTCCGCCCTGAGGTAACTGGCGAACGCGACCACCACGGCGATCGCGTTCGGCGTTAGCTGGCTCGGCAAGACGCCGAAGTACTTTAGCACCTGGAAAAGTCGACAAACTTTAAGCGCCGTTCGCAAAGCAATTCAGGAAATCCAGGGATGAGAAATAAATAATACCTGGCGCACTTCCGGCCAGAGAGGGAGTCGAAACCCATTTTCGAAATGGGCGACAGGAATTGCGAGCTCGTCCGGGTGCGGGTCGCTGAGGGAATCCCTAACGGTAGGGCAGCGAGCCACGAAATCGGAGTGGATGAACTGGTCAGCGGCGGCCCGATATTCCTCCTTCGTGAGGTTGGCGCAGTAGAAAATGTCGTCGAGGAAGGCTTTGGCGCACTTGGCTCGCCCCTCTGTTTCCGCCTCGCCAACCATATTGTGTGATCCGTCGAGTCACAAAGGTCGCGAAGACGAGCTAAAATCTGCGGGAGAAATAGAAGGAGAAAGAGCGCGAGGAGGAAATAGTAAATGCGGTGGTTGAAAAGAAAAATGGTCGGCTATTTATAGGAATAAGGAAGGCGGGAAGAAGCCGAAGCGTCGTTATCTGCGGATAGCGGATCCGCGCGGTACTCTCCCGCCTCCAGGGATCCAATTCGCTCCCTGCGAGTCGACAACCTGTTAAAAGCTTTTCCCCATTTGCGAGCTAACATTAAAAACAATGAATCATAAAGGGAAAAAGCAAGGGAGGTGCGCGAGTGCGAGTAATAGAGATGTAATTCATACGAGAGCAAACCAAGCGGAGAAAAAGAACGAGATAAAAAGCAAAAAAAAAATAATAATAAGAGGCTCGCAAGCGAGTCAAAGTACTGTTATTACAGACTCATAAAGATTGTTCGCGACCCCTCCTAATGAAGAGGAGGGGGGGAAGAAAAACAATAAAAAGGCAATACGAAGATCCTCAATATCGCAACCACTTCCAGCGACCGCGACCCCGGACACCGGAGCGAGGGGAGACTCGCGGGTAGTGATACTCGCGGAGTGACCGGTTCGCCTGGCTCGTCAGCCGCATGTAGTCATCGATGCGAGCAATATACACCCCGGGGGAGGTCGCGTCGCCCTGATCGGTCGGTCGTATCTCAGCGAGAACGCGCGCATTCGCGTCCTCCATCGCGGCGAACCTTTCTTCATTGGCGAGCCGGTCTAGCCGATTCTGCTCGTGTAGATCCCTTAGCAGGGTGGTATGCTTCTGAAATATCTCCGTGACCCGCCTCTTCATTCGCTCCGGATCGCTGGGATCCCCCAAAAAGTCAGCAACCTGGCTCGGCGAAGGGGGTGGAGACACCTTCAGCGCTCCAGACTCTGACTCGGAGAGAGGGGTCATCGGGTTACCTGTGAAGTAGGAATCAGCGACAAAATGAAGAGCAACACTCAGTGACAACAGTCTAACCTAGTGGAGGAATTGGAGTACTGGGCCGCTGGCGGGAGGTGCCCGGCTGACCCCGGAATGCCTCAATAAAGGCAGGGGTGAGGTCCTTACCCAGACCAGGGGCGAGCGTGGGTCTGAAGCCAAGTCCAGGCTCGGCAATCAACGTCCCTCCTGGGCTCCTCTGACCCAGGACGCCGAATCCAGGAGTGGGGATATTTTGATTCGGCATGAGGAACGAGTTCGCTGGAGGAGGAACTTGATCCTCTGGTGCCGCGAGGGAAGACACTGCATGAAAAGTAAGTACGACTTAGCGAGTCAAGGAACGTAAGGGAAAACGAGGTAGTTAGCTCACCTCGTTGCGAAGGCGAGTCCTGTCTATCAACGGCCCTCGTATCCGCAAGAAAAACGTCACCCCCACCCGTAGAGGAGAGATGGATCTCCGTGTTTGGCCTTCCCGATTCGCTCTCGCCCGGAGGATCATTCTGCGAATATGATAAATAAGGACGAAAAGGAAGAGCACCAAATAAGCAACTGGGCGATAATACTTGAGAGGCGCGCTCGTCATCCGGAGAGTGCGGCGAAGAGGAAGACCCACCCCCACCAGCCGGGCGCCGGACGACCTTTGCCGTCCTTAGGGAAGGGGGAGGCGGAGAGCGTCGCGGAGAATTCCAGGAGGCGATGACAGCGGTCTTCCCCTTCTGGGCCGCCTGCGAAGCCTTTAGGCGGGACAACATCTCGTCCTTTTTCGACATCGCGTTGGGGCCCGCGGCGAGTAAGAAAAGCCAGAGAAAAATGAAAAGTTGGAATGACGGCCAAGGAGAGTGGTATTTATAGTGGTGAGCATGGGACCCACCGAAAGATTCTCGCCACGTCACCAAGGGGCCGACGAATATCAAGGGTTGGATGATTCTTTGTGAGCCTAAAAAGCCTCGCGAAGAGCGGGGATTGTGTACAACCCCGATATTCGCCTAGAGGATGGGCAACCAAAGGCGAGCGAGCCAGAGGGGCCGGCGAGTCAAGAACTCGCCAAGTGCTCGCTAGGAAGCGAGCGAGTCAAGAATTGGCTAAGTGCTCGCTAGGAAGCGAGCGAGTCAAGAACCCGCCGAGTGCTCGCAAGGAGGCGAGCGGGTCAAGAACTCACAGATGGGTCGCGAGAAGACGAGCGAGTCAGATCCCTTCCAGAGTCATCGGGATCGGCCAAATTACCCTGTCACCCTTGGTGGTCTGCCTTTAGCCTCTCCAAACAGCGGACTTTGGCTGTTAGCAGACTCATTTGGGGTGCGGATAGTAAAATCAAGAGGCGGAATCCTGCTATTTGCAGGCCAGATCAGAAAATCTATAAATAGGACCTCAAGGGCACCTTTGGAGAGGATCTCACATCAACTTCCCTCTCCTTAGGCATTATTTGGTTAGCGTTCCCAGAGCTCTCCAAGGTGCCCAAGTCTCAGCTTTGGCTTGGGAGGGGAAGCGCTCAACGATCTTTCGGGTTAGTGGAGGGACCTCCTCGCTGTGACCAAGGTCTTAGTCAGTTTCCTAATCTTCCGCCTACCCTCCTCGAGGGATTAGTAAGGACTAGCCTCCCCTCATCACGGTGAGGGCCCCGAGCTCTACGAGAGACCGAGAAATCTGTTTCAACAGTCCAGCCACCAGGCTTTGTGTTTGAAGATTTTCCAGAGCATGTATGCAAGCTGAAGAAGGCTCTGTATGGGTTGAAGCAAGCGTCGAGGGCGTGGTACGGGAAGATCGCAGAATACCTCCTATTCTGTGGATTTGGTGCTTAAGACTCAGACTCAAGCTTGTTTGTCAAGAAGAGCGGGGAGCTTCAAGTCATCGTGCTGCTATACGTCGACGATATGATCGTGACAGGGAACTCGGAGGAGGAGGTAGCACAGCTTCGGGTCGAGCTGTCCATCAGGTTCGAGATGAAGGATTTAGGTGAGCTTCATCATTTCCTTGGACTCGAGGTGCAGAAGATGGAAGGTGGAGTGCTGGTGACCCAGGCTGTATATGCGGAGCGGATCGTGGAGCGATTCGGCATGAAGGAAGGGAAGTGCACTTCCACACCTCTGGAGAAGGCCACAAAACTTCGCAAGGATGAGGGGAGGATCATGCAAGATCCGTTGGTGTTCCGAGATCTAGTTGGGAGCTTGATCTATCTGACGATCACGAGGCCAGATATTGCATATGCAGTTGGCAGAGTGAGTCGATATATGGCGGAGCCACGAGTACCTCATCTGCTAGAAGCCAAGAACATTCTGAAGTATGTCAAGGCGACCTCGGACATGGGTCTCCTATACAGTTGGGATGCGGGCCTCGAGGTGCACGAGTATATGGATGCTGACTACGGGGGAGATTCGGATGATCAGAAGTCGACGTCTGGATTCGTATTCATGGCGGGCCTTACAGCTATATAATGGCGGGCCCTACGCCTGGATTCCGTATCGGTCTCCACCACGGAAGCGGAATACAAGGCTTCGGCCTTGGCAGATCAGGAAGCCATCTGGCTTAGGAGGTTGGTGGGAGACGTCCACAAGGAGGTTTGGGGCCGACTCTGCTTCGCGGTGACAACGAGAGTGCTCTCAAACTGGTTACCAATCCAATTTGTCACGCAAGGACCAAGCATATCGAGATCGAGCATCACTTCATACGGGAGAAGGTACTGGAGGGATCTCTTTGGGTTGAGCATGTGCGGAGTGCGGACAATGTCGCTGACATCTTCACAAAGGCGCTGGCGAAGTGGCCGTTCACACGGCTAAGGAGCCTACTGGGGCTAGTTTCAACTTCCCACTTCAAGGGGGAGTGTTGAAATTGTTGAAGTGGAAGTTTGAGGACTTTTGGACCTGGGCGGTCTGGGAGGAGGTCGGGCGGTCTGGCTTGACCGCATGACTTGGCGGTCTGCCTTTGCGGTCTGGCTTATCTAAGCCTAGCTGCGGTCTCCTGGTATGGCCGCTGGTATCTGGTCCAAGGCGGCTGAAGGTGAAGGCTGCGCGGTCTATCTGTGACCACGTGGCGGGCTGATCGTCTTCAGGTGTGCGCGGTCTGTGTGTGACCGCGTGGCGAGCTGTCTTCTTCAAGGCTGTGGCGGTCTGGTGTGACCGCACAATTTGATCCAGGTTTTCCAGAATGCGGTCTAGTGGCTGACCGGGCTTTCTGGTAGTATTCGCAGACTAAGGGACTTAGTCACGCGGTATCAGTTCGTGGTCTCAGGAGGAGACTGGTATGCGAGCTGGTTGCTGTTCGCGGTCTCAGGAGGAGACCGACATGCAGACAGGAGTTCACGGTCTGATGGCGAACTGGGTGTGTTCGCGGTCTCTGGCAAACACAGGGGGTGAACAGCTTCGGGCGGTCTGGCGATCTCCTTTGGAGTCACGACCTGCTGTGAGAGTGGCGGTCTCTCATGGGTGATGTTGAAGCTGGCGAGTTCACCAAAATGAAGCAGGAGTACTATTGCTGATCGCGATGTGTGACCGGCAGGTCACGCGGTCTGGAGGGTGGTGATTCTATCTCATAGGGTGGTGACTGGATCAGGTCTCACGCCTATAAATAGGACCCATCGGCAGCAATAATTAGAGACACACCAAGTGTAAGCTGAGTTCGCTTCTTTCCCGCGGTCTCTATTTGTGTGACCGGGCGGTCTGCTGATTGAACTTTTCTTGTGCAGCTTCTGCGGATAGTGCGGGCAGCAGCGTTCACCTCTTCCTCTGAAAGTGTTCGGGCGGTCTGCGGCTTGGAGTTGTGTTGCTGGAGTTTGGGAGGATCAGGAGTTCGGAAGGAGGGGTGCAGTCTGATCGGCGGTCTGGTGTTGTTCTGAGATCGGCAGCGGATTGCCTTTTGGCGAGTTGTTGAGGTCGCAAGGGAGACCGCGCGGTCTCAAGTTATCTTCAACTTGTATTATTTTCCTTTGGTGTTTGTGCTGGCGAAATCATGTCTCGCCAAGCATGCCTTGCCTTGTAATTTGAAGTTGCTATCAATAAAGATCGTTTGTTTGCCTCCATTTTCTTCTGGTTGTTTGGCTTGTGAACTCTAAGTTGACTAACTCCTGCTCGCTTCATAAAGATTCGAAAAATTTCACACACAGGACCCTACAACTTAGACGCTATAGATAGCCTCCTACCTCAGGTTGCACATGACCCTATAAGCCAGATTCAACTAGGTGAATCCTACGGCTCATATCTTTGAGAGATCCTACAGTTGAATAAGATTTGAGATATAAAATCTTTCTATAGAACCAAAATAATAATACTTAGCAAATCTGGAGCCTTCTTGAAGCTTGATGTAGATTGGCTTCAACCTTGATCTCCTTGTAGGGGACTTGAAATAATCTGCTTTAGTGTAGAACAATTCATCTGCTCTTTCGAAGACCCTTCTTCCTCTTCTTACCGATAAGTGATTTAGCATTTAGTAAATCAGCAAGATGAGTCGAACTCTTACTTCTGGAGAAGAAAAGATTTTCTTCAAGGAATGTTTTCTCCACTCTTGAGCTTCCTGATAGTGACGCCTCTTCTCGAATGCGGCAGCGGCAAACTCTACCATTAATATTATGATTGAAGTAATTATTAGGAATCTCAAGATTAGGGTTTGCAGAAATTCATCTCTGCCTTTTTATATGGACATTTGATAACAGTCACTTCCTCAGACGACCTTTATGTCCGATTTAAGCTTTTCATAAAGCTCATCTTTGCTTGGCCCAATCTGCGGCAGCCATAAATGACGTGATGCCAAAATCACGCTTTAATTTGAATTCTGGCCTTTCCACAAATCGACTAGATGTTTGGTCAAATTTACTTGGTGTCTAGTCGAATATAGTTCTTCTGGTCGAATTTGAGCTCTGTATAGCTATAGTTCAAATCTTCTGCACGAATTGTTTTGGTGCCTTTGGTGGTCTTCAAAACGACATTTCATGGTTCAATCTATTAGTCGAATCATCTACGTGAATCATTTTGATGTCCCTTTGTGCTTCACAAGATGATATTCGTCTGCTTCAGCCTTCTAGTCAAATCGTCTGCACGAATCGTGTTGATGACCCTCTGTGGTTCACAAGACCATATTTCACAACATTTCTCTTCTAGTCGAATCTTAGACACGAATTGACTTGATATCTCTTTATAGTCTTCAAGATGATAAATGAGTCCTTATATCTTCTATCCAAGTGATAAGCCTATATGGTCGAATCTGCCTTGATATTTATGAAATGTCATGTTGATTCCTCGATGACATTTCACGTGACCTCGACGATATTTGAGATCACCTCGACAATATATGCCTTCGACAAATTCTTCCTTTATACAAGTGCTACTAGATATCTATTGTATACTTCCAAGATGATATGAAAGAAATTGAGCCTTGTCAAGACGATATCATCTTGGAAAGTATATTACCAAGACGATATTTAGAGATATGCATTCTTCTTCTAGACAAGTTGATATGTGTGTAGTTGAGATTTTTCAATACATTATCGTCTTGGAGCTTAGGTCTTCAAGACGAAATCGAGACCTTTACTCGACGACATTTAGGCTCTCCAAGATGATATTTGACATAATCAATTTCTGATCTTCTCAACTTAAATCCTTTGCTTTAGCTCACATGTTTGACCTATATTCCAGATGATAATAAGATAGTGAGAAGTCAAATATAGTCTAGATCATAGGTTGACATGGCACTTTTCATAATGAGGGATTACATTGGCAAAACTTTGTTTGATGACACTAAGTCTAGCCCTATGTTAGCCTTGCATTGTCTAGTACTTGAAAGCAATATTCTAAACCAAATGCATCAAATAAAAAGTGTGTTTATCCTTGAGTTTAGGACTTCTTAAAAGCAAGAACATTGAGGGCAATTTTCCCAACATAGAGTTCCTACCATGGTTGTTCCAGAGAAATTTGGATATGTATTTATCTTGTACAACCCTGGGTTTGCCGAGTGGACCCAGCAAGGTCAGCGGGTAGAAGGGGCTAGACTCACCTACCGCCAGCTTATTGTAACTGCAAGGCATTAAGCTCATGCAAGTCAACTCTCCTCTAGCCGATCGGCTAAAATTCTAGCGGATAACGGAGTCGACTCACCTCTATCCATTTGGCTAAACCTCGAGACGATAAGTGAATCGACTCACTTCTAGCCGATATACGAGTGCAAGCTCGGTAGCCAGTACTAGTCCTCAGTTCAGGGGGGGAGCAACGAGCTTCCAATCACATTGGGGACTCACCACCCCCAGGCGAGCATGCCTCAAGTGGCATGGACTCTCCCCTTGGGTGTAACCATTTTTTCCCAAGAGATCCCATTTTGTCCTGCAATCAACCATTCCAAACAGCGGGATCCTGCTGTTGGCAGGCCAATTTGGGTTGTGTTTAGTAAAACCAAAAGGCGGGATTCAACTATCCAAAGAACATTTTCAGAAAACTATAAATAGACCCCCAAGGGAACCTTTGGAGAGGATGAGTCTTTTTGGCCTTCTCTCTCCTTAGGCTGTTTCTAGTTGGGAGAGCTCCAGCACTTTGTTTGTCATAGTTTCTGGGCTAGCAGTTTGGTTCTCTCTAGTACCCTCCAGGGTGCCAAGCTCAGCATTGGCTTGGGATAGGAAGTTCTCTTTGATCTTCTGGTTTAGTGGCAGGACCTCCTTGTTGTAGCTCGTGGGGTTTGTTTCAAGTTTTCCACCTTCATGAGTGAGGTTCTTTGATCTGAGTGTCTGTCATAGTGTTCTAACTCAGGAGAAGTAAAAGCAAGCTACCTCAGTCTAAACTCCTCTTGAACTGTGTTTTCTAGGTTCAATATTTTGGTGCGTTGAGCGTTGATCGTAACTTGTTCGAAAATTTCTGAGTAAGTCCCATGGCCAGAATTGAAGGGTAAGAGTCCGACCTAGGTGGCTCACCCCCTATAGCGAGTACATCAAGAAGATATATTTTGATGAATTCAGGAAGTCGAACCTAGAGAACCTGCGCCTCGCTCTCACGCCACTGGGCAAGTACTTGACCCCTGCGGTCCCGTACTCACCTCGCAAGCCTTGGGCGAAGAGGTGCCAGGAAAGCGAGCAGGGAAGGAATTGTGGAGGAGGACGATATTGGGTTTTTCTACAATCATATATTGTATGTAGGCGCAGCGGAAATAAAGAGAAACAACCCAAGAAGATTCGGATCGGACCATGAACATTGAATCAAGAAGTTAATTAAAACTGCAGGTATAAATTACCTTACTGGAGTTTGATCGAATCCAACCTAGGTGCTCCAAGAAGATGAATCCTGTCAGCGGCTATGCGAGAGTCCTCACGTAGAATGATGTCTACGTCTCTATAGTGATCCACACGAGCCGGGAGAAGAACGACTGCACCTTGCACTTCCACGAACTGCTAGGTTCGCTCCAGGAAGAACAATCGTGATGACGATCGCCGGAGAGGAGGTCGGCTGAGGCGAACGGGGCGGCCGAACTCTTTCCATCTAGGGTTCGGGCGAGAGGCGGAACTCCTTCCATCGGCTGAACCTTTCGTCACATCTAAGAACCCTAAAAGAAGATCTATTTATACCCAAAGCATAAACAGGCTTCTAGAAGAATCGCTATCCGCAGACCACACAGCAGAATTGGGGTTTCTATAACAATTCATCGGGATTCAACGGAACAGCATTCGTCGACTTTTCACGGAACAATCCGACGAATCAGACGAATCATATCAGACGGCAACATTTGCCGAGTTAATGATATCTGTAGCAATTAGTCGAGTTTCCACGGAACAATCCGATGAATCCGACGAATCATATCAGACGGCAACATTTTCCGAGTTAAAGGTCTCTGTGATAATTCGTCGAGTTTCCACGGAATGATCTGACGAATTCCGACGAATCCGACGAATCATATCCGACGAATTCCGACAGCAACATTTGCTCTACCTCCCCAATTCTGTATGGTGATTGGTAACCTTTACCAACACAGTCAATCTTCCAACTTCTCCACATGCTCTTATGTGCGACCCTGCAGGCTCATATCGCGTTGGCAGTGACATTACATGTTTGACCACTTCTAGATCACAATGGTAACTCCAACAGTCTCCCACTTGATCTTGAAAGTATCAAACAAAAACCTCACAAACAATGAGCGGCATCTAGCAATGCATCATTGCTCCCCAAGAAATAAGAGTTCATAACTCATAAGCCTTTATGACCAATGTTCCAGCGTTGTCTTTGTCCCTTTGTCCCTTACATCCGGAAAGAACTAGAGGCATGGACCGTGTCACCCTCTTAATAGCTCAATCCAAGTTTCTTGATCTAGAACGGACTTCCAGAGAATGGTGAGCTCAATATCACATATTGACTCAACCAAGCATGGCCATGCATTTCTCAGTCCAATTCCATCAAGGGGCCCATGGATGCAACTCCTGTTATATATGAGGACAAATCTCATATCTGCTCACACCCAAACATCCAAATGATTCGTAACGTACCCAACGACCATCCTTATCATCAACCTTCTTCAAGGAAGACTTTAGATGGCATCAAAGCACGCTCTTCCTCACTCGATGAATGCTGTGACTTCAAGTCAAAGGACCACAACACCATTGTCAAATAAGACCTACTTGTGACACTTTTAAGTAACAATCCACAAAGTAGTCTCAGGTTGGGTCTGTCCAGTACAACTTGTTCACTAACAAGTACCCACGTGATGACTTGATATCACAATATCATGACCTGTGAGAACCGGTTATCAGTCAACACACATGCTAGTCTTAATGCATCATCATCACCCTTAGCTTCTACAATGATACCTCGACCATGGACCTTTTAAGAATGAAGCTTCGAAATCATAGGCTCTCACATTCAAGTCACGTACTTGATGTCCTATGGAAGCGAACATTCTAAGGGTATTTATCACGAATTTTATTCTATCATATAGAAACAGTATATCGTAATAAAAGAACTTGCCATTAATTGTAAAAGAAAATAATTGGTACACAATTCATCATATGAATAAATATTAAACAGCCAACAGAATATATATTTTACATGCAACTCACAAGACTCCCAATAGAGTTGATCACTCAGGTATCGTATACCCATTGATCTAGTATGACCATCATGCTTTCTCTGCGCGAGAGGCTTTGTCAGTGGATCTGCAATATTCTCCTCAGTCGGCACTCTGCAAATGTTCACATCTCCTCGTTCGACAATCTCACGAATAAGATGGAACCGCCGAAGTATGTGCTTGGAGTGCTGATGGGATCTAGGTTCCATAGATTGTGCAATTGCACCATTGTTATCACAGTAGAGAAGTACGAGACCAACAATGCTAGGAACTACATCTAGCTCGCCGATGAATTTCCTAATCCATACAGCCTCCTTCGCTGCATTTGCCGCAGCGATATACTCGGCCTGAGTTGTAGAATCAGCAACTGTCTCTTGCTTGGAACTCTTCCAGCTCACAGCTCCTCCATTCAGGCAAAACACAAACCCTGACTGAGACTTCGAATCATCCCTATCAGTTTGGAAGCTGGCATCCGTGTAACCACTTACAACGAGCTCTTCCTTTCCACCATACACCAAGAATACATCCTTAGTACTTCTTAAGTACTTCAGGATATTCTTTACGGCTATCCAGTGACATTCACCAGGATCAGACTGATACCTGCTAGTCATGCTCAAAGCAAAAGAGATATCGGGTCGAGTACATAACATTGCATACGTGATTGACCCAATTGCCGAAGCATATGGAATCAACTTCATGCGGTCCTTATCTTCATAAGATTTTGGACACTGGTCCTTAAAGAGATTTACACCATGAGACATGGGCAAAAATCCTTTCTTGGACTCAAGCATGTTGAACCGCTTCAACACCTTCTCAATGTACGTACTCTAGGTCAAACCCAGCAACTTCTTCGATCTATCTCTATAGATCTTAATACGAGTATGTAAGTCGCTTCACCCAAGTCCTTCATAGAAAAGTAGTTCCCTAGGTTGTTCTTAACAACTTTCAGGGTTGGTATGTCATTCCCGATCAACAGTATGTCATCTATATACAATATCAGGAAGACAACAATGCTCCCACTGATTCGCTTGTAAAGACACGGTTCATCCTCATTCTTGACAAAACCAAACTCTTTGATCTTCTCATCAAAACGAAGAGTCCAACTTCTAGAGGTCTGTTTCAATCCATAGATGGACCTATTCAGCTTGCATATTTTAGTGGCTTCATTTGGGGATACAAAACCCTCGGGTTGTGTCATGTACACTTCCTCAAGGAGGTTTCCATTTAGGAAAGCCGTTTTGACATCCGTCTGCCAGATCTCGTAGTCATAATACGTAGCAATAGCAAGCAATATCCTAATGGACTTTACCATGGAAATAGGGGAAAAGGTCTCATCATAGTCGACACCATGAATTTGCTTGAAACCCTTAGCCACCAGTCGCCCTTTGAATGTCTGTACATTCCCATCCATGTCGGTCTTCTTCTTGAAGATCCACTTGCACCCTATGGGTCGTACCCCTTCAGGTGGTTCCACCAAGTTCCAAACTTGGTTTGTATACATGGAGTCCATTTCGGATTTCATAGCCTCAAGCCATTTGTCGGAGTCCGGTCCATTCATAGCCTCTTGGTATGTTGCTGGTTCATCATCATGATCCATAAGCAACACATTACCTATTTGAGACACGAGAAATCCATATCTCTCAGGCTCAAATCTTGGCCTACCAGATCTACGTAGGACTTGTGTCTCGTGAGCAGGTTCTCTAGCTACAACATCTTGTAGTCCTGGCTCAGAATCCAATTCTGGTTCATTCACTACTTGTGGTTCTTGAACTTCTTCAAGTTCTACCTTTTGCTTCTTTCTTGACAAGAACTCTTTCTCCAAGAAGACACCCATCCTTGCGACAAACACTTTGCCCTCAGACGGTAGGTAAAAGTAATATCCTTTTGTTTCCTTAGGATATCCCACCAGATAACACTTATCTGACTTGGGTTCCAGCTTGTCAGGCATATGACGTCGTACGTATGCCTCACAGCCCTAAATTTTAATGAATGACATGCTAGGACGCTTCCCAGTCCATATCTCATATGGTGTCTTTAGAACCGTTTTCGTTGGAGCGCGATTCAGTGTCATTGCAGCAGTCTCTAAAGCAAAACCCCCAAAAAGAAACAGGCAAGTCTGCATGACTCATCATCGACCGTACCATGTCTAACAGAGTACAATTTCTCCTCTCAGACACACCATTATGCTGCGGTGTCCTAGGTGGAGTGAGCTGTGATACAATACCACACTCTTTCAGATGATCACGGAACTCATGACTCAGGTATTCGCCACCTCGATCAGATCGGAGTGCTTTAAGCTTCTTACCCAATTGGTTCTCCACTTCATTCTTAAACTCTTTGAACTTTTCAAAAGTTTCGGATTTGCACTTCATAAGATACACGTATCCGTATCTACTGAAATCATCAGTAAATGTAACGAAGTAGAAATACCCACCTCTAGCCATAGAACTCATGGGTCCGCATACATCACTATGTACTATACCCAAAAGATCCTCAGCCCTCTCAGTATAACCAGTGAAAGGGGCTTTAGTCATTTTGCCTAATAAACAAGACTCGCATCGCTCAAATGATTCATAATCAAATGAGTCCAATAGTCCATCTTTATGGAGCTTGGATATGCGCTTCTCGTTTATATAGACCAAACGACAATGCCAGAGATATGTAGGATTTGAGTCATTTGTTCTTAGTCTTTTATTATTATCTATATTATAGATCGGATGGTCTAGGTTCAAAACATAAAGACCATTAAACAATTGAGCTACAGCATAACAAACATCATTCTTAAATATAGAACAACAATTGTTCTTAATTATAAAAGAAAATCCAATCATGTCTAAGCATGAAATGGATATAATGTTTCTAGTTATGGCCGGAACATAATAACAATTATTAAGTTCTATTACAAGCCCACTGGGCAAAGAAAGACGGTAAACCCCTACGGCTACAGCAGCAACACTTGCTCCATTGCCGACTCGCAGGTCCACCTCTCCGTTACTCAGCAATCTCCTCCTTCCTAGTTCCTGCACATTTGTACAAATGTGAGAATCACATCCGGTATCCAATACCCAAGATGAAGGAGCAGAAAGGTTTATCTCTATAACGTAAATATTTGAAGCGGAAGTCATACCTCCCTTCATTTTCTGCAGACCCTCAATGTACGAAGGACAATTCCTCCTCCAATGACCAGCCTTGCCACAGTGGTGGCATTTCCCTTCCTTCACGGTGCTCTTCTTTTTCAGCGCAGAAGATTTGGGCTCAAGATGCGACTTAGGTCCCACCTTCGTCTTCTTGAAGCCCTTGGCCTTACCCTTGCCTTTATGTACCATCAATATGGGACTAGCAGGCTTGGCATTCTTCATGTTTATCTCGGCAGTTTGCAACATGCCTAGGTGCTCGGGCAGTGTCTTGTCTATTTCATTCATGTTGTAGTTCAAGACAAACTGCTCATAACTATCCGGCAACGATTGCAGGATAAGATCTGTGGCCAACTCTTGACCCAGAGGAAAACCCAGGCTCTCCAGGTTCTCAATATACCCAATCATCTTGAGTACGTGAGTACCAACTGAGTCTCAAGCTCCCATTTTGCACTGAAATAAGGCCTTCGTGACATCGAACCTCTCTTGACGAGCTTGCCCTTGAAACATTTTCTTTAGGTGCTCGTCAATCTCCTTGCACCCCATGTTCTCGTGTTGCTTCTGAAGCTCAGAGTTCATGGTGGCAAGCATAAGGCACTCGACGTCTAAGGCGTCATCGGTATACTTCTATCCTTATCAACACGGGACGAGTTCCCTGTCGGCACCTCGGGGGCTTCTTCTTCCAAGACGTAGAGCTTTCGCTCTTTCCTGAGAACAATTCTCAGGTTCCTATACCAGTCCATGTAATTCGCCCCACTAAGCTTGTCCTTCTCAAGGATAGCTCTTAGGGACAAGGTGGAATGCGAACCACTTGCCATGGAATTCTACAAGAATTCATGCAGAATTTAATCAGTACCAAAATTTCAAAATACAATTTATTTTAATTTGGACTTCAATTAAATACTCCCACTATTTTATTCAAATTGATAGCCCTCACTATCAATATGGAGAGTCCATGCGAGCTACTCTCTTAGTGGACAAGATCCGTATTTCACCAACACCACGAGTCCGCTTTGGCGTTCCTCTCATAATGCAGTTATTTAGGTAGGCAACGCTTGCCAATTGCATCCTCATGCAACTCTTGTATGGCTGGTGAATAACTCCTTATTCGCATCCATCATACGGTGCATGCCAACCCTATGCCTCTAGGCACTCAACCTTTGAGGTCACCTAGTTAAGTTAGACCCGATGTCGACAGTGGGATATCACAATTATCCGCTCGCACCCTTACCAAGATAGATTAATGCACCTTGCTTTGGCAAGCCCACACTTCATCGATCGAGGCAGGAAGAGTGTCATCCATCGGAAGGCATCCGAACACTTAATATTTGATGAAGGGATTTTAATAGCAAGTTAACACTTAACCATGATCAACATTTGATCAATGTGCACATTAACAGAAAAAACAAGCTTTCTAAAATCCACATGCATCCCTTATGTTCACAACATAAGACTATCAACCTTTGATAGACGAAAGGGCTAAATCTGGACATTTAGAATTTTTCCAAATCTTCAGATTTACATGCATTGGACAAAGGCAAAGACAACTCGACTTAAAGCAGTAGACAAGCTCGTCTCTCATTGTTGGATTCAAAATCCAAAACAATACATGGGTTCATTAACCACTTGAGGGACGGTTACTGCTAAGGAGACAACAATTTCTAACAATTAGAAATTACCACGAAATCCCAGACGTTCCTGGCGGGGTTTCAAGGGGCCGCGCCCCTGGCGGGGTCTTAGGGGCAGAGCCCCTAACGGGGTCCAAGGGACAGCGCCCCTGGCGGTGGTCCCGCTGACCGATCAGCGAGCGGGGTCAAGGGGCAGAGCCCTTGCGGGGTGCGAGGCAGAGCCCCGACCAAATTTTTGAAATCCCACCACCAGAAATCACACAAAATCACATCAAATGTGATATTCCAAGAAGAAATCTTGACATTTAGAACGCTTCCAAATACCTAGATTTGCACGTACTGGAATAACCTAACTTCTGAAACAACATTCATGACCGGAACCTACCTCTGATACCACTGTTGGGTTTTTCTACAACCATACATCGTATGTAGGAGCAGCGGAAATAAACAGAATAACCCAAAAGAATTTGGATCGGGCCATGAATATTGAATCAACAAGTTAACAAAATTGCTAGGTATAAATTACCTTACTGGAGTTGGATCGAATCCAACCTAGGTGCTCCAAGAAGATGAATCATGTCAGCGGCTATGCGAGAGTCCTCACGTAGAATGATGTCTACGTCTCTACAGTGATCCACACGAGCCGGGAGAAGAACAACTGCACCTTGCACTTCCACGAACTGCTAGGTTCGCTCCAGGAAGAACAATCACGACGATGATCACCGGAGAGGAGGTCGGCTGAGGCGAACGGGGCGGCGAAACACTTTTCGTCTAGGGTTCGGGCGAGAGGCGGAACTCCTTCCGTCGGCTGAACCTTTCGTCACATCTAAGAACCCTAAAAGAAGATCTATTTATACCCAAAGCATAAACATGCTTCTAGAAGAATCGCTATCCGCAGACCACACAGCAGAATTGGGGTTTCTGTAACAATTCGTCGGGATTCCACGGAACAGCATTCGTCGAGTTTTCACGAATCAATCCGACGAATCCGACGAATCATATCAGACGGCAACATTTGCCGAGTTAATGATCTCTGTAACAATTCGTCGAGTTTCCATGGAACAATCCGACGAATCCGACGAATCATATCAGACGGCAACATTTGCCGAGTTAAAGATCTCTGTGATAATTCGTCGAGTTTCCACGGAACGATCCGACGAATTCCGACGAATCCGACGAATCATATCCGACGAATTCCGACAGCAACATTTGCTTTACCTCCCCGATTCTATATGGTGATTGGTAACCTTTACCAACACAGTCAATCTTCCAACTTCTCCACATGCTCTTATGTGCGACCCTGCAGGCTCATATCGCGTTGGCAGTGACATTACATGTTTGACCACTTCTAAATCACAATGGTAACTCCAACTGACGAGTGGGCCCTCCGTGGGTTAGTGATGTTCACTAGCTCGTCGGGTACTCTCTACACTGGTAAGGAGGTTGCGTGAGTCCCTCTGACTCGAGAGGTAGGGCTAGGGAGCCCTTTGTGCAAATTAGTTCTTTTGGCCCCAGTGTCGGAGGGGTTCAAGGAGCCTGTCATGTCCTACTACACAGGCAAGGATGATCCCATCCAGCATCTCTAGTGGTTCGAGGACATGATCTCGATCAATAAGTGACAGACGCCTTCAAGTGTAGGTTGTTCACCATTTCATTCAAAGAGAAGGCGAGGGACTGGTTGCACCAGCTTCCCTCAGGGACCATATACAACTTCAAAGAGCTACGACGGAGTTTGCTGTTGCGTTTATCCACCTCCAAGAAATGAAGAAATGGGTGTAGGCCCTTTTCCTGATCAAGCAAGGAGTTGATAAATCATTGGGGTGCTACGTGGATCGCTTCTAGGAAGAGATATTCCTAGTTCATGAGGTTCCCGGGCACACCTTGCAGCTAGCCTTCACTCTTGGGTTGCAGCAGGGGTTATTCAGGATGGAGCTTTCCTGGGACCCCTCTTTGTCCTTCGAGGAGCTGATCGACCGAGCAGGGATGGACATCGAGTGTGTGGCCACCAACTGCATATTTATGCAGTTGGCCAAGTTGGGAGAGAGAGATATATGAAGGTACCAGAAGGATTACAATAGTAGGAGGGGAGAAGAAGAGAAGAGTCGAAGAGGCAGGGGTTCCAAGGACCCCGCCCCCCCCCCCCCCCCCCCCCCCGGAGGGCAGGAGTGGGGGGGAGGTTTCAGACGCCAATCAACTGGCCAATCTGGAGGCCGGAGGGAGGACCCCGCTCATGGTCAAGGAAGAGGGTTCGCCCAGGGCGAAGGACCCTTCCAAGTAGGAGGAACTTCCAAGCAGGGCAAGGATGGTTCAACCCTCCAGGGTGGCAACCCATTCTGAGGCCATTCCAACCCCCACCTCAGCAAGCCATAGCGATTGGACAAGGAGGAAAAAGGAAAAAGAAGTAATCGCCCAGGAGGGGAAGGAAGGGGATGACGACATTGCTCTACTATGACTTCCACTAGGATAACGATCACACGACTACGACCTGCCCATAATTCTTGGAGTTAACAGGTGGAGTGAGAGCCCCTATGGGGTAGTAGCCGCAACTACGGATCGAGGGAGTGGGAGGAGAAGGAGTAGTAGAGGCGGAAGACTGGTGTGAATACCAGGTCGACGTGGGTACCCGGGGAGGGATCAGAATTATCCATGGAGGGGTAGGGATCGAGGCCACCCGAAAGGGGAGCCTCCATGCCATCTACCTTCGGAGTGTCGCTTTGCCTTCCAAAACCCCACCCCCATAGGAGAAGATCACCTTCTCATCAAAGGACATACCGGAGCATGACGACCCATTATTTGATGCGCTGGTGATCCAGATAGCGATCGAGAACCTTACTGTTTCTAGAATCCTGGTGGATAACAGGAGTTCTATTAACCTGATCTACAAGATGGCCTTCGTTGAGATGAAGGTGGAGGCGAAAAGGGTACTCGTGTCTGATGGTCTATTCTTTGGGTTCTCCAGAGAGACAAAGGAAGTGGAGGGAGGAGCCGAGCTCGTTGTAACTTTGGGGGGAATGTCAAAGAATTGCCGGTTCGTTATCATAGATTCCCCGAGCAGCAATAATGTCATCTTTAGACGGCCCCTCATCAATGCCTTCTGGTGCGTGCCTTTCTCCTACCACAAGTTCTTGAAGTACAGCATCAGAGGACTCCAGATCCGGATCAGGGGACTGATGGCGCAAATCTCACACACCGCTATAGGCGGTAGCTTGACTGCGACACGAAACGGTAGTGTACCGATCGTTCAAGAATATAAAACGAGGAGTAATCCCCGAGTATCGAATCTCTCAAGGAACACAGTAAGGTGGAGTTAACGTTCGAGGAAGGGCTTGAGATCGAAGTCCTTGAGTCGGATGGAATGCGGAAACGGGGTGATTTGGCTTTTGGAAAATAAAAGAAAACAACTATAACTACTCCTATGCAATGCCGCTATGCAATGCTTCGCTTGGCGGGATGGAAGACTACGTAGGCCTAGAACGCGCTACTTCGTAAGGGCGGATGGACGAGTAGGCAAACGGATCAAACTATGCAGGCCTTGAGCGCGCTGCTTCGTTAGGCGGGATGGAATACACGGGCCGCTATGCCACGCTTCGGTAGGCGGATGGGCGAGTAGGCTAACGGAATGAGGGTCACCGGCACCTCTTCGACAAGCACGCCACTAGCAATTACTAGTGCAGCACCGGACACGGTGGTGGAGTGGAAAATGGATGGCGGCGCACCTCATTCACACATATGAATAATATGATTCCATAAACATGAAATGAACATTAATAAACAAGATTCATAGTGTCATCATCTAAATATAGAGATTACAAACAAATACAACCACACAAGTAGAAGAAAGAGGCAAGAGATACGACCGAATCCGGAGTCTCGTTGTAGATTCACGGTAGGAATCGTTGGGTTGTCAATCCACGTCCTAGCTCGGTCCCAACTGCGTCCGGGGTAGAGGAGGGTTGTCACACCTCCCAATGGACCCGTCTTCTCCAGCGTTTTACAATCCGGCCACGTCCGATGCGAGGAACTCCTTCCTTGGCGATGAAGATGAGTGTAGAATCTCCTCCTTGAAGCCCTTGGATGATGGAGGAGGCCTATGGGGCGAAAACTTGCGGAAATGGGCGGAACGGCGGAGCTGGGCGAAAAAACGGCGAGAGATCTGACCTAAATCGCGAGCAGGGCTATTTATAGGCGCTGGAATAAACAGTGCGCACGATCAGTGGCGCACGACCAGTGGTCGTGCGCACTAGAATTTGGTGATCGTGCGCTCTGCCTGGGCGGAGCCTACAAGGTCAGAAATTATAAAATACAATGTTCGCACGACCAATGGCGCACGACCAGTGGTCGTGCGCACTGTCGTAAGTAGTCGTGCGATAAGCCAGACAGAACTCATAAAAAAGGCGTTAAGTGCGCACGATCAGTGGCGCACGACCAGTGGTTGTGCGCACTAGAACCAGTGATCGTGCGCAGTGTTCCTGTACAGAATTGTATCGAGAACACCTGCACGACTCCTGTTCCAGCATAACCACAAATCCAGCCACTGAAAGTGGCACTTAACAGCGCATGAAAACTACTAAAGATGAAAAACATGATATAACACCAAAAACGGGCCTAGAAGTGCACATAGCATGGAATAACAAATATGAGCGAAAACATGCCTAAAGTGTAGTGCATAAACTAGGAAATCGGCCCAGATGAGTCCATAAATGTTTATATGATCAGGACTCATCACACCCCCAGACTTACCTGTTTGCGCGTCCCGAGCAAACAAATTCTAAGCGAACGAGGAAAGAAAAGTAGATGGCTTAAGATTACAATACAGAGTACCATGCGAAGTCGCATGCTCACGTGCATAAGAAAAATAGTAGAAAAGATTTCTGATTATAAAAACAGTTTATATATTTCTAAAAGAGTAAAAGCATATTACAACCACTCAAAATGGTGAACTACGGTGAATCATCCGGTCATGCATACCGAGAAAGTAAACTAAGCGCTGAGATGAGCATTGCTCAAGATTGGGGTGCCGGACAAACTCCACCGAAATCCATCAGTGTCGGCGACCATAGGCTCACCCGGTCACATTCTCTCCACGACACTAGATTGGTCCATAGCGTGAGTCGGTAGGACTTTTAGGTTTTAATTGAGGCTTGGGTTACGGTGAGGTAAACAATGATAAACAAGAGGGCTTATAACACGCAACCCAAATGAGCTTTAATATAACTACCCACGCACCAAAATCGAATGCAAGTGCACCACACCCCCAGACTTGGACTTTTGCAACATAGGTGTGTGCACCGCCTACTCCCAATACATAATTTTTCTACATGATTTTTCAATAAAACTCATTTTTCTTTTTTTTTCTCTTTTCCTTTTCATTTTTTTTTCTTTCTATCTTCTTTTTCTTGTCTTTTTTTTCTTTCAGCAAAATTTTCAAATGAGCATATCCACAGATTCACATAATAAACACCACAATCAACGCCCCCCATAATGTAAATAAAACTACAACTAAAGCTCAGATTTGGGTGTGCGACTAGGATTGGCGTTTAGGCTTTGGTGAGACAACAGTGGGGCTGAATCAAAGAAAGGGTAGGCACAACTGGGCTAACGAGGATAAAGCGATAGGAGTGGGCACAAAGGCTCAACCGGGCCAAAATGATGGCCTACGTCATTCTCACGCACTAGAACTATCCTATGCCAATGCTTCAAGAATCGCTTGGGGCAAGTTCTAGCCACCGAGAAAGATTCTCCTTTCTCCCGACTCAAGCAATACGAGTCTAGCGATCATCTACACACATCCCTATGCTACCGTTTGATTCCACCGGATTCACCATTTGAGTAGAGTAAACAATATTTACACTAATAGAAAAAAATTATAAAACCATAAGTATAAAGAGAAGTCTAATCTACACAAATTTCTATGCAACCGAGCACTCGACTAGGAGCACTACTGGAGTCAACATTTTACTCTGCTACAAAGTCCTAAGCCATCACCTAGACTTTCCCAAATAAGCAGGAGAATTAAATTCACAACAGAGCAGGCAAACAGATGAGTACGCGCTCAAGTGGGTGCTGTGGTGTGCAATGAAAATGAACAAAACATTTTAAAGGAAATCTTCTAATATGCAATGCAATAGTGCATGCGAGCGGGTAAACAAAACTACTCTCCCCCAGACTTAAACTAAACAACCCACATAATATATGATATGAAAAACACAATAGGGCTAGGGAAAGAGAGTACCCAATGCTCAGAAATGAGCATACCAGAAGATTGGCGTGTAAGCTAAAATGAAGCTACAGCATCTGCCATCCAGAAAAGATACCTGCAGGGGTCAGCTCCGCAAAAACAAAAGAAAAAGAAAAACTAAAATAAACTACGGCTAACTAAACATGATTAGAAGAAATAAAAATGCAGGAAAAGTAAGATAACTACTGGGTTTATTGTCCTCCCAGCACGACTTATTCAAATTGAAAACAGTTCTAGCTAATGGGTCTATGAAAAGAGAAGTGCACAGGTAACTGTTCTAATATGCGTGTCGGTAGCGGGTACCGATACGGCAACAGAACAGTCACGCCTCTACCCGAATATAAGTAATACATGCTCGTCACAGGTAGAGGGAAAAGAAAGTAAGAAGAGGAGGAGGAGATATCCTCGCTCAACTCACCAAAAATATCCTTGCCTAGCAAGGAGTCGTCAACAGGGAGGCAGCAGGAGGCGAAGGCAATGAGTGGAGCTTCCTCTACGGAGGGGGAATAAACCTCCTCACATGAGAGGATGCTCTCATCATTGACTTGAGCAAAAAGCTCCAAGTCCTCCTGAAGTACCTGTGAAGATTCAACCTGCACAGACTCAGATGAAGGAAGGGGATCAAGAAATAAAGAAGACGAAGAACATAAATAAACATCAATCGGGGGAGTGATCCCGGTCTCACTCCCATCAGGTTGGGGAAGTAAAATAATGTTGGCATTGTCATCAATGCCGCAAGGTTCAGCGGGATCGACAGTGGCCCTGCCCAAGATTTGGACTTCCTCCACCGGTGTTGAGGAAAACTCCTCTTCACCTAGAAGGTTGTCCTCCTTCATAGGAATAGGCACAACACATAGATCGCCAGCCTCATCCTGCGACACATCCTCAACAATGTCGTCGGAGACGAGTATAGTATGCACAATAGGGGGAGGAGTAGTGCTCGGATAAAAGTCGAGCACCGATTCCTCACAAAGAATCGAATCCACTAGAGGTGGTGGATACACATGGAGAATAGGCTCAGCAATGTCAGTGCATAGATCGGCCGCACATCCGGTGACCGTATCCATGCCATTCCCTTCAAGATGTGAAGGTGACAAAGACACATAACCGGATGTTGAAGGTGTGCCGCCAGAGTTAGGAGTTGGGACGATCCGGATATCCGGCTCGTCATCCTCATCCAATTGGCGAAGATACTCGGCACAGTCCTTCAGGACATGATCAGTGCTCTGACAAAACCGGCACTGCCTTGCGGGCTTCTTTGGCACAGCGGGAGCTGGAGCCGAAAAGAAGTACGATGGTAAAGGCTCAGCAGAGTAGCCATAAGACTTACGCGCACCATATGGAGTACCAGACGAAGTCGGTGCTCCATATGCTGGGCTATAAGAATTATGCCTACTATTCTCCGTAGGGCATTCATCACTAGAGTGGGAGGTAGCTCCACACCAACGGCAACGGAAATTAAGATGTGCCCACATAGTGCGAAGATAAAACGATTCAAATATAAAAACACTATTGTGCGAAATACCACAACTAACAAAAATTACTAAAGGAACCTAATTAAAACAGGAAAATGGAATAAAAAGAAATAAGACAAAGAAATGCAATTTACAAATGGAAGGGCTTCTCTCTCAGGTTCTCCCTCTCCAAAAAACTCACACGACTGTGTTCCCCGGCAACGGCGCCAAAAACTTGATGGCGCAAATCTCACACATCGCTATAGGCGATAGCTTGATTGCGACACGAAACGGCAGTGTACCGATCGTTCAAGTAATATAAAACGAGGAGTAATCCCCGAGTATCGAATCACTCAAGGAACACAGTAAGGTGGAGTTAACGTTCGAGGAAGGACTTGAGATCGAAGTCCTTGAGTCGGATGGAATGCGGAAACGGGGTGATTTGGCTTTTGGAAAATAAAAGAAAACAACTATAACTACTCCTATGCAATGCCGCTATGCATTGCTTCGCTTGGCGGGATGGAAGACTACGTAGGCCTAGAACGCGCTACTTCGTAAGGGCGGATGGACGAGTAGGCAAACGGATCGAACTATGCAGGCCTTGAGCGCGCTGCTTCATTAGGCGGGATGGAATACACGGGCCGCTATGCCACGCTTCGGTAGGCGGATGGGCGAGTAGGCTAACGGAATGAGGGTCGCCGGCACCTCTTCGACAAGCACGCCACTAGCAATTGCTAGTGCGGCACCGGACACGGTGGTGGAGTGGAAAATGGATGGCGGCGCACCTCATTCACACATATGAATAACATGATTCCATAAACATGAAATGAACATTAATAAACAAGATTCATAGTGTCATCATCTAAATATAGAGATTACAAACAAATACAACCACACAAGTAGAAGAAAGAGGCAAGAGATACGACCGAATCCGGAGTCTCATTGTAGATTCACGGTAGGAATCGTTGGGTTGTCAATCCACGTCCTAGCTCGGTCCCAACTGCGTCCGGGGTAGAGGAGGGCTGTCACACCTCCCAATGGACCCGTCTTCTCCAGCGTTTTACAATCCGACCACGTACGATGCGAGGAACTCCTTCCTTGGCGATGAAGATGAGTGTAGAATCTCCTCCTTGAAGCCCTTGGATGATGGAGGAGGCCTAGGGGGCGAAAACCTGCGGAAATGGGCGGAACGGCGGAGCTGGGCGGAAAAACGGCGAGAGATCTGACCTAAATCGCGAGCAGGGCTATTTATAGGCGTTGGAATAAACAGTGCGCACGATCAGTGGCGCACGACCAGTGGTCGTGCGCACTAGAATTTGGTGATCGTGCGCTCTGCCTGGGCGGAGCCTGCAAGGTCAGAAATTATAAAATACAATGTTCGCACGACCAATGGCGCACGACCAGTGGTCGTGCGCACTGTCGTAAGTGGTCGTGCGATAAGCCAGACAGAACTCATAAAAAAGGCGTTAAGTGCTCATGATCAGTGGCGCACGACCAGTGGTCGTGCAAACTAGAACCAGTGATCGTGCGCAGTTTTCCTGTACAGAATTGTACCGGGAACACCTGCACGACTCCTGTTCCAGCATAACCACAAATCCAGCCACTGAATGTGGCACTTAACAGCGCATGAAAACTACTAAAGATGAAAAACATGATATAACACCAAAAACGGGCCTAGAAGTGCACGTAGCACGGAATAACAAATATGAGCGAAAACATGCCTAAAGTGTAGTGCATAAACTAGGAAATCGGCCCAGATGAGTCCATAAATGTGTATATGATCAGGACTCATCAGGGACACCCCAAGGTGGCTAAGCAGTGTTGCATCATGGCTGTGAACACCATCTCTTGGAAGGAGGAAGAAAATAAGGTAAATAAGGCGATGGAGGACTGGGCCAAGCTGGATGCAATGGAGGAGATAGAGATGAGGGAAGTCATCACCCAGGGTGGGAGGCTAGAGAAAGTTCAAGTCAGCGGGAGGATAAGAAGGGATGACAAGGAGAGGGTCGAGGAGTGCATCTAACGGAACATGGATGTCTTCGCCTAGAGCACTGCGTACATGTAGGGCATCGATGTGGATGTGGCATGCCACCACCTCAACCTTGATCTAAGAATCCGCCCTATCCGCTAGAAGAAGAGAGTTGTGGCGGCCGCTATGGCCGAGCCCATACGGGCTGAAGTAGGAAAGTTGTTGGAGGCAGATTTTGTGTCGGAGATCTGGTACCCAGGCTGGGTATCCAATATTGTAATGGTAAAGAAGAGTTATGGGGGGGTGGAGAATGTGTGTACACTTCTCGTTATTGAATAAAATGTGACCCAAGGATTGTTATCTACTACCTTGAATCGACGCGCTGGTAGACTCAGCCATCGGTTTCCCTGTGATAAGCATTTTGGATTCTTTTTCAGGTTATGATCAGACCTGAATGCACTCGCCGGATGTCAAGGTCGTTTCCTTCATCACAAATGATGGATGCTACTATTATATGATGATGCCTTTTGGGTTGAGGAATGCAGGGGCCACTTATCAAATGATGATGGACCGAGTTTTCAAGGAGAAGAAGGGGAGAAATTTGGAGGTCTACGTAGATGACCTAATGGAGAACAGCATGGATGTTGTATCTCACCTCCAGGACCTGGCAGTGACTTTCGCCACCCTGAGAAATGCGACTCAATCCTATGAAGTGTGTTTTCGGGGTAGGCAGGGGAAAGTTTCTGGGCCACCTCCTCACCCCGACAGGGTTAGAGCCCAATCCCGATTAGGTGAAGATGATCTTGGATTTGGAGTCACCAAGGAATGCCAAGGAGGTCCAGCGCTTGATGGGCAAGCTGGCAGGGTTGAATAGATTCCTCTCTTGGGCAGGGAAGAAGTGATCACCCTTCTTCAAAGTATTGCGAGGGAATCAAAATTTTGAGTGGTCTCCGGAGTGCGAGGAGGCTTGCCAAACATTAAAGAAATAGCTCATGTAGACCACACTACTCCAAGGACCGAAAAAAGGAGAGGATTTGTCTTTGTACCTCGGAGTGGGAGCTGAGGTGATAAGCTTGGTCCTAGTTTGGGAGGAAAGAAAGAAGCAGCTACGCATCTACTATGTCAGCAGGGTCCTGAAGAAGGCAGAGCTCAGGTATCTCATTCTGGATAAGTTAGTGTTTGCCCTGATCATCTCGGCAAAGAACTTCTGACCACCCGCTTCGCAACATCATGGAAGGTGCAGAGCACTCAGGAAGGCTGGAAAAGAGGTTAGTGGAGTTGAGCGAGTTTGAGATCTCCTTCTTACCTCGACTATTAATTAAGGCGCAGGCGGTGGCTAACTTCTTAGTAGAGTATGTGGTCTAGGTGGAGGAATGCAAGTCTCCCGAGCATGTGTCCTGGGAGATGCTCGTTGATGGGGCATCAGGAAGAAACTCCCTAGGAGGGGGAGCTATCTTAGTAAGTCCACTGGGGATGAAGATCGAGCAAGCGATCGACATCCACTTCACTCACAAAAATAACCAAGCCAAGTACGAGGCAGTAATAGCAGGGCTCTGCTTGGCGAGAGAGATAGGGGTGTAGGATGTGAATGTTTCAACGAACTCGATGGTGGTTGTTGGATCTTTAGGCGCCCTTAGAGGGCGGTGAATACGAGTTTTATGGAATTTAAAGCATAAATAAGAATATCATAGTTTATCGATGAAGTTTCTAAATATTTTATAGAAAAATATATTTTAATATCTCAGAAATTATTATATTGAAGATTCCTTTTTAAGGAAAATGGAATTTTATTTTTCTTCACTACCATCGGCGTTAGTGCTAACGCCCAGCGCTTGTTCACAGAAATTGAATTCCTCAAGTTAATGAACAAAATGAATCTTACAGTAGATTTTGCTTTAATGCTTTAAATATAGTTTAAAACTTTTTAGAACAGGAAATAAAATAAATTGAATTGAATAATGAATGACATGATTTTATTTCACAATATATTTATTACAAAAATGTTTGATTTCTATAACAATAGAAATCAATGCATGAATATGAAAATCCCTTTTTTGTTTTCTATACCGACCCTTCTCCCAAGAATCGGTTGGTTCTAGCCTCTCTCTCCCCAGATAAGGCCTTGAACCACCCCTAGATCTACCCTAGACCTAGTCACCACAACACGCGGTGAATTACGAAAACATCCCCGTAATCTGACGTCCACTCCGGACTATTTTCCCCCTAAGTCTCGCAAGACTTAGTCGCCAAAAATTGTGGCAAATTTCCCATGAAATTCTTACCGGAATCCGACAATCTCCCTGAATGATTTCTCCCTCCCATTACAAAAAGATAAACCAAAAGAGAATACAAAATATATAAAGTATAAGTGAAACTCCCCAAGAATTTCTGAAGGTGAAGAAGAAGGCGATGTAGACATCAAAGTTCTTGATGCACTCGCCCTTCGTGTTGAATATGTGTTTTTTCACTTCTCATTCAGATTAATCTCTTGATCTTCAAGTTCACCCAAGGAAGTTCTCTCAATGTCTGGAGACAAGCCTCTCTCAAAATATTCAGAGTTATAGCTTTGGAGGCAAAGGAATAATCCTCATTAATTTAAAAAGAGAGGAGACACTCTTTAAATAGACCACGGGAGCTAATGCCAGAATTAGTGAGAATGTCAGGCGGTAGCTAAATTAAGTAAGAGCAGCACACAGATTGTGGCAGATATGGAAGTCACGCTCTGCAAATTTCAGGAACGACAGCTACCACCAGGCAGTAACGTTATCGCCCACGTTAGCGTTATATCTTTCCTCGCCGTCGAATCTCCTTCCTCTATTGCACCTTGATCACGTGTTGATTGACAGACTTTCCTTATGTTATCGCTGAGCATTAGAGCTAAAGCATTACGGTAGTAACTTGCTATGTATGGCTTTCTCGACGATATGTCACAATGCCGTCTTCCCATCTTGATGATATAGTAAGCGTCGAGCGGTATCGCTACCACTGGCGTTAGTACACAGAGATTAGCTTCGGTTTGTTGTCTCGACGATATGTTGCAGCTTCGGCTTGATGTATCGACGATAACACTACTGTCGGGTGGTATCTCTACCAATGGCATTAGCACATAGAGATTTTTGTCGTCTATCTTTTATCCTCGTTCAATATATATATGTACATGTATGACCTGCACACTATAAACATACAAAAGAATATATCAAATACATCATGGTACTTGTTATTCTCAAACCAAGAGATGCGGAACACATGTTCCAACAAACTCCCCCTTTTGATAATAATAAATACCTTTATGAGAAATTAGTGAGTTTAAGAGATTTGTGTTTATAGATAATTGTGGTAAAAGATATGCATGAATAACAGGTTTGTAGCATAATAAATTTAATCTAATAATGCATACTCTTCTTATATGAAGGCTCCCCTACATAAGTGTTTCCAATATATTTTACTCCCCCTAAATATAATATATATTCTACTAGATTTCTCAATTTATTTATAACAACATGCCCGTACAAATGATATAATAATAGGTGCGGTCGGGACCCCACTCCATATCGAGCATACAAGATAGACGTTATTAAAGAAGTAATCAACAAACTACACACTACAAAGACACAAATGCTAGCGGAAGCATTTTATTTATTTCAACAATAATGTCCACATCACTAGGAATTCATAAACAACAAGTGTTTTGCCTTAAGGCCTTACATTCACCAAAATGTAACAAGACTTTAACATGGCTTACATACATCGGCACGCAGGACAACAATACATGAAAAAGCTATAAAATGGTTCGACATTGGCCTTCAAGGGTTAGCTCAGCATTTGGGCTCCAAGCCAGATACTTCTTGTTTGGCTCGCCAGTACCTGTACCATCTACAAATAAGCGGTAAACAAGGGTCAGCTATGAGCTGTCCACAAACCGTGTGACAATCCCACCCCTAGCCATCCTAGCAGACTGCAGGGCAGTAGTACCGCTCTCCTGCAAGTTAGCTGTAATAAGCAACATGTATAACAAAAGAAAGTGTGACTACTCTAAACAGAGTGAAGTTTCAAGCACAATCAATTCGTCTAGGTTGAGCATCAAAGTAAGTGAACCTAGAAATGCACATGATGTTGGTTGGTCAACATGAAGGTTCCTTCAACCGCCTAATCAAGAGGCTAACAAACATCAATCACAAACGTTTGTATGCACGACCAAACATTTTCATGCACTCAAGGCATGCCAATCAGTGTACTCTGTCTCGTGTCCCACCCCCATCCTAAGTTATGTAAACTTAGATAGTACTTGAGCTTTGGTCAGTCTACATCTACACGTCTTCTGGTCTTACCCATGTTCAATCAGTGACTAAGAGGTGTGACATCCCACCAAAATGCATGGAATGGGTTTGGTTCAGCTTTGACTGGGCTCAAGATTAATGGAATCACACATCGCGGTGTGGGTATGACTTCACCTCTACATGGGAGTATGCAAGATAACCAACATTATGAACACACCAAGTTAGGCACTCACGAACTACAAGCGTTCAACATAAAAGAATGCTATAAGATAACATGATACACACCCAATCCACTCGTGAGGACATAGGCTTCGCACGCACTACCAATGTAGGAGGTCCAAGATGACTCAACTATGATTTGTGGTTAAGGTTTGAGTTCAACCATTACAAAATCAAAGGTCTTTCTTCAAGCAGTCCAAGAGCTGCTTTACTCCCGTGCCTCACAACGAAATGATGTATTCACGAAGTCATTCTCTAGCATGGATACTAGGCTTCAACAAAATGTAAACAACAAATCAAACATCACCAATCCAGGATAACGGCCACAGGTAGGCTTCACGTAAAATGCCTAAATCCGCTCGTATTCTGGATTTCTACATGCAATCCATGCCGGGGATGGACACAATCGACCCGGAGTTCTGAAGAAAAGAGACAACCCTATGCAAGCATAGAAAATCAAACATATAGTGGACAAGCACGTCCTAAGATCGGAGAGAATGATCAATACCCTTGAAGATCATTTAGGCGCCATGAATCAGAAATCTAGCCGGTCGAAAAAGACCACAACGAAATGCTCTCCGTGGATCTGAAATTGGCTTGCGAATCGGAGATTCAAAGCTCCAACAATGGCAGCTTATCTTCTTCTTCTTCCTCTCCAAGACCAAGGCTTAGCCAAAGATTTTAATTCAAAATAAAGGAGGAAATTCATTGTTTGCCTATTTAACATAACAGGGCGGCCTATTCTAGAGTGTCCGATCACATTCCATAAAGGATTTAAGGGTCACAATCACAGATTTGTGAATCTATTCCGTCAGCTACCACTAACGTTATAGCTAATGCGCCGCGTTATCTCTTAAGCGGTGGTCTGATATTATCCAGAATAGTCAGCACATCGACGTGAACTCTCACCAATATTTTGAGTGATATCGATTGGAAGACCTATCATTGGTGTTAGAACTAACGCTCGACGTTAGCAACTTTGTCATTAGACCTCTCGATGACACAGTGGAGCTTCACGACGATGAACTAGAGCTTCTAGTCAATATAGCTACCGCCAACGGTAATACTACCGCTCGGCGTTAGAAACCTCATCGACAAGCCGTCTTATCGAAAAGTCCTTTCGTCGATAGACCTTTTCGACGACACACGACCGTCAGCATTATCACTAACGCCTAGTGTTAGCTGTCAGCTTGCAGGTTTACTTTATTTTTTTCCTATAGGGAACCTGGGGTGTTACAACTCCCCTCCCCTTAAAACAATTTCGTCCCCGAAATTCTAGAAACCAGAAAGCAATTAGAAAGAAACAAAAATTTAAATCATACCTCAACAAAACAACTTTGGAAAATCCTCAAGCATTGTTTGCTCTGGCTCCCATGTAAGTTCCTCATGACCGCAATTGTCCTAGCGGACTTTAACCATTTGACTGCCTTGTTAACAGCCAGACTTCAGTGTATTCAATGCGAATGGGCTTGAATTTCATCTTTAGCCCACCATTGACCGACACTTTTGCATCCGCAATAATATGAGTAGGGTCGAACACATCAAGCAATCCGCTCAGCTCTGTATAAAGAGCAAGCCGATATGCAGGTTCGCCAACACGGTCCAAGATCTCAAATGGTCAAAGGTATCTCAGACATAGCTTTTTCAAGCGCCGAATCCTTGATACACCCTTGAATGGTTTGATATTCAAGTAAACCTAGTTGCCAACAATGAACTTGATATTTATGTGCTTGGTGTTGTAATATTTTTCCTGCCTATCCTGAGCAATTAATAATCGCTCCCATATTGTTTGAATCATCGAATTTGCATCATCAGCATCTTTTCGATTAAACAACTTCATGTTGCATGTTTCCGCCCAAACCAAGGGAGTCCAACATTTTATACCATATAGGGCCTCGAAGGGCACCATTCGTATACTCGCTTGGTAGCTGTTGTTGTAGGCGCACTCGATCATATAGAGATGGTCCTCCCACCTCTTTCCGAAATCCAAGGCGCACATTCGGAGCATATTGTAACACCCCAAAAATCATAGTCCAGCGAGGTAGGCGGAGTGGTAGCGTCGCACTCGGAATAGGCTGAAAATTCCATAGCAGGTTCTTCGCGCACGCTCACTGGCCTCCTTCGCGCACGACCAGTGGTCGTGCACCTGATCGTGCGTTAATTCTCAAGGGTTGAAGGTCGGCTGATCGTGTAGTGCGCACGATCAGGGGATGTTGGTCGCGCACAATCACTGATCGTGCGCCGCTGCTCGTGCGCACTGTTTTTTCTGCTCCGCGAAAAGTGACGGGGAAGTTGATCCGGCCGTCCAAAAACGTTGGGTTTTGATCCAACGACTGCGATGGATGGCTGGGGGGTTTTAGGGCTTGGTAGAGGAGTTAAATCCTCATAATTTCGAAGGCTTTCTCTCTCTTAGGTTGGAGAAAGGAGGAGGAGGCAAGGAGGAAGGAGAAGGGGAATCCGCCATTGCCGGAGCTTCGGAGCTCCGTTCGCCGATCCGAGACCGGCAACGCGTAGAGGGCATCGAGGCGCTTCTTCTCCACCGTTTGTTTGCAAGCTTCTCATGGCTAGGAGGAGATCTCAAAAGGTAACGACATTTCTCCTCCCGTTCTTTAGGATGCGTGCATGGCATCCCTTTAATTTCTGCATTTTGGCACTGGATCCGTCGAGTGAGAGGGATCCGGGTCGCCTTGGTTCAAAAGGAACCATCGGGTTGATTGAGTCCGTCCCCGACATGATTTGCACTAGAGATCCGCTCCGTTAGCGGATTAGGCATTGTGGGTGAAGCCGGATTTGTGGTCGTTGGTCCGATTCGGTGATGTTGATTTACGCACATTTTAGGGGTTTTGTTAGAAATCCGAATACGCCGCACTCGTTGTTATGAAGCACTTGTAGCTTCGTGTGGTAACGAATGTTGGGTTTAGGGCGGAGAAATAATGTGCGGACTATGGGGATTGTGATGTCTAGTGTTGTGCGAAGGCGTGATTGGTCTTTGTGGTCGGCTGGCTATCCCGTGAAGACTGAGATTCACGTGTGGAGAGTGTCCCGGCAAGATTAGTCCCTTCGATTGTTGACTGACGCGAATGTCTGTGCTACGGATGAGTCCGATGACGGTCGCCAGGCGAGGCAATCGGTGGACGTTGTCCCGAGAGTAAGTCCAGGGCCTTGGGACGTTTTGGTTAGCCAGAATTCTTAGTATCGGTCTTGGTGTGTTGTTGGCGGCCCGAGCGTGTGAGCTATTAGACAAGCCCGATGGCATGGTGAGCCAGGCGAGGTGGGTCTCAGCGAGAGCTCTTGGCCTTGGGTTATGATGCCCTTGCGGGGAAATGATAAGTACCCTTGTGTTTGTGATGTGATGATGATGTATGATGATGTGATAGATTCATATGCTTTAGGGTGCCTTGGGTGAAACCCGGGTTTGCATTCATTTTGCATTAATAGGCCCCTTTTATTACCTGCTCAACATAGAAACGTGGATGATGTTTGTGACACTCATGCCTGTATTTATGTTGCTTTTCTTTATGTACATTTGCATACGAAGTGCTGACTTGCAGGGTAAAGTAGTTCCCCGGGGTCCGCTAGGACGGCCGGGAGGAGGGATGTTGTTATACCGTTTGTGGTCAGCCATAGCTGACCCTCGTTTACCGCTCTTTGTGATTTGGTTGCAGGGCAAGAAATGTAGGCTGGACCCAGCGCGCCGGCCAAAAAGGCCTAAAGCCTCATGAAGTGTTTACCTTGTCTTCATGCATTTCTATTATTACATTTTGTTGTAACCGGCTTGCATGTCGAGGTAGTTTAGGTAAAACTACTATTTGTCCCCTTTTGTTGGGACGTCCTTTTGTGTTGAATGTTTGGTAATTTGGACTGTGGTTTTGTATGGCCTTAAGGCCAGTTGGACTCCTATGTAGTGTGGACAATCTCTGTGTTTTATGTTTGCTTCCGCTGTGTTGTCTAAGTTTTGAGAATGGGTAGTTAATATCATCTTTTAATACTGATGCTGTGGCGGTTATATGCTGTGGGGTCCCGGCCGGACCCATGTTATATGATCATTGCAGGGGAGGTGTTACAATTTGGTATCAGAGCTAGGTTTGCGTATTCTTGCGAGGTCTAGTGTAATTGGATCGCGTTAGAGATTGTCCACATATGAGTTTTGCGCGGGATCATGAGTATCCCTATATTTGAGTCTTGTGAATAGAGCTTGATAAGTCTTTTTCCTTGCTTATGCTAGGATGTTGGCGACGATGCGGGGACGTCACGAAGGCAAGAGGAGCCTTCGGGAAGCAGCGATACTGCTCCGGGCCTCGTGAATGTGGGCATGTCCCCGGCTGATTTTTGTCGCATGCTAGCGGAAGCAATGGTAGCGGCCCAAGCTGGAGCGATGCCACGGGTTCCGACACCGGTGGTGCAAGTTGCAACTCCGGTTACTCCGGCATCTACGCCGGCTACACCGGAGGTCGAAGTAAGGCAAGCAGAGCCTTTAGCGGAGAGAGCTATTCCGATGGGTGATCGATTCATGAAGTATTTCTTGAGTTTCCACCCTCCGACATTCAAGGGAGTTGGCACTCCCACGGATGCCGAAGATTGGCTTTCGAGGATCCAGGAACTCTTGAAGGCAGCTGAGACCCCAGAGGAGAGGCAGTCTCACTATGCGAGCTTCATGTTAGAGGGCGATGCGAAGTTGTGGTGGGTGAGCCATAATGGTCGATATTTTGTTGGGCGTGTTCCGTCCATGGAGGAGTTCGGGAACGCTTTCCTAAAGCGTTATATTCCGGCTTCAACAAGGTTAGCACTGCAGCGGCAATTTTTGCATTTGGTGCAGCGTGAGAAGTCAGTGGACGAGTATCTTCAAGAGTTTACTCGGTTGGGTCGTAATGAGGGAACGACTATGGCAGATGATGAAGAGAGAGATAATCTCTTCTATCAGGGGTTGAGGGAAAATTTAAGGCAACCACTCATAGCCTTGAAGAATGCGAGATTCAATGAGTTAGTCGAAGCCGCTCGCACATTGGAGAGCGACATGGAGCGAACCCAGCGGAGAAAGGGTTTTGCGGCAAAGCAGGGAGAAGGAAAGCCTTCTCAGTCTCAGTCTCAGTGGAAGTCCGAGGGCAGCCGATGGAAGAAGAAGCCCCGTCCTAGTAGGCCTGGGGAGAGAAGTGGCGCAACTTTGGGAGATTTCCGCTCCAAAGGTCTGTTTACTTGTTACAGGTGCGGCAAGGTGGGTCACATAAGTCGGTATTGTACGGAGGGCGGAGCTGAGCAGGAGCCGAGGCAGGAAAAATCGGTGCATTCCGGCCCTGGCGTTGCGGAGAGGGGGAAAGCAGCGGAATCAAGTGCTTCGCGGTTCCCTCCAGTGCAGCCGAGAGCGTATAATCTTGGGCAGCAGGAAGCAATACGTCAACCCGACGTGGTGACAGGTACAAAAAGTTTAAGTTTTTGTTTGTTACTATAATGTAGGTTGCGGCCTTTTATGTTTATTTTTGCACGTGGTTAGGTTTCGTGCTAGTTTCGGGCTACCCCTCTCGAGTGTTGTTCGACACGGGGGCGTCACACTCTTTTCTTGCGGAAAGTTTTATCCGGAAGATTGGTGCTGAGTCCGTAGAGGCAGAAGTGGAGCTGAGTGTGCGTATGCCGAATGGGTCTTTCATGACTACCATGAGGAAGGGATGCATTGTGATGCAAATTGGCGATTATGATTTCGTGTTGGTAGCAGCAATTCTGCCACTAGCCGAATTCGACGTTATCTTAGAGATGGACTGGCTTGCAGTGCAACGAGCTAGTATCGACTGCCAGTTGAAGGTGGTAACCCTGAGAGGTGAAGGTAGAGTCGAGGTCAAGTTTGAAGGCCTAAGCGGAGTTGCTTGCTCCCTGATTTCCGCCGTGCAAATGAGGCGTGCGGTAAACTAAGAAGGCGAGGCGTTTTTAGCTTTGTTGGAGACTCACTCCACAAAGTTGGCAATTGGAGAAGTTCCGGTGGTGGAAGAATTTGAGGACGTATTCCCCGAGGAGCTTCCGGGAGCACCTCCTCAGCGTGAGATCGACTTTTCGATCGAGTTGGTACCAGGCGCGAGGTCGGTGTCGCGTCCTCCGTTTAGGATGGCACCGAAGGAACTGGCCGAGTGAAAGGTGCAGTTGCAAGAATTGTTAGAGCAAGGGTACATTAGGCCCAGCTCTTCGCCATGGAGCGCGCCGGTATTGTTTGTGAAGAAGAAAGACGGAAGTATGCGGTTGTGTATCGACTACCGTTAATTGAATAAATTGACCGTTAAGAATAAATATCCGATTCCACGAATCGATGATTTATTCGACCAGTTAGTAGGGTCGGTGGTGTACTCCAAATTAGACTTGAAGTCGGGGTACTACCAGTTGAAGATTCAAGAAGAGGACATCGCTAAGACAGCGTTTGGGACTCGGTATGGCCACTACGAGTTTTCGATGATGCCGTTCGGATTGACAAACGTGCCATCTGTCATCATGGATCTGATGAACCGGGTTTTTCGACCGTTTCTAGATTCGTTCGTGGTGGTGTTTATTAATGACATTTTGGTGTACTCAAAAACAGAGGCAGAGCATGAGTCTCACTTGAGGCGGGTATTGCAGACTCTAAGGGAGAATCAGCTCTATGCTAAGTTCTCTCAATGCGAGTTTTGGATCGAGAAGGTGGCTTTCTTGGGTCACGTAATTAGTGGAGATGGGGTGGCAGTAGATCCAACGAAGATTGAAGCCATTAGAGATTGGCCTGTATCGAGAACCGTGGCGGAAGTCCGGAGCTTCCTTGGACTAGTCGGTTATTATAGAAGGTTCGTGGAGAACTTTTCGCGGATGGCGTTGCCCCTCACCACTCTCACTCGCAAGGACCAAAGGTTCGTATGGAAACCGGAGTGTGCCCGTGCATTTGAGAATTTGAAGGAAAGGTTGATGTCTGCTCCAATCCTTAGTCTTCCTAGTGGGACGGAAGGATTTCAGATCTTTAGCGACGCGTCAGGTTATGGGTTGGGTTGCGTGCTGGTGCAGCACGGCAAGGTGATAGCGTATGGGTCAAGGCAGTTAAAGACGCATGAGAGGAATTATCCCGTCTATGATCTAGAGTTGGCGGCGGTAATTTTTGCGCTAAAATTGTGGCGGCACTACATTTATGGTGCGAAGGTGGAGATCTTCATGGATCACAAGAGCCTGAGGTATCTCCTGGACCAGAAGGATTTGAATATGTGCCAGCGTAGATGGGTCAAGTTCCTTGGGGACTACGACGTGGAGATTCAGTATACGCTGGGTAAAGCCAACGTGGTGGCGGATGCCTTGAGTAGGAAGTACTCTGGGCAAGGTAATGGGATGGAGGCGCATAACGAGCGTTTGATTCGAGACTTGGAGTCTCTTGACATTTCTTGTGTGGTTAGAGGTGAGTCTAGCGTAGCTCGTTTGAACTGGATTGAAATGCAGTGTGATATAATAGATCGAATCCGAGAGGCGTCTAGTGCGGACGAGGAGTGCCAATAGTTGGTGTTGGAGGCTCAGCAAAGCGAAGGCACGGCTTTGGAGATGGTTGGTGGAATTCTGAAGAGAGACAGAAGGATCTGTGTTCCGCGCTTTGGCAAGCTTCGCGAGGAGTTGATGTTTGAAGCTCACTTTACGAAGTACTCCGTTCATCCAGGAAGTACAAAGATGTACGCGGATTTGAAGAAATCTTTTTGGTGGCCTGGAATGAAGCGGGATGTAGCCGAGTACGTGAGCCGATGTTAGACTTGTTCCTTGGTGAAGGCTGAGTGCCAAAGGCCCGGTGGGTTCTTGAAGCCTCTTCCCATTCCCGAATGGAAGTTCGATGACATCTCCATGGATTTTGTACATGGTTTGCCTCGATCGCAGCAAGGTAACGATGCGATTTGGGTGATAGTGGATCACCTGACCAAGGTGGCTCACTTCATTCCGAATCAGAAGGGCGATGGCGTGGAGAAGCTCGTGGAGCTTTATGTTCGAAACATTGTGCGGTTGCACGGGATTCCGAAGAGCATCGTTAGTGATCGCGATGGGCGTTTCACTTCGAAGGACTGGAGGCTAGTACAGAAGAGCTTAGGCACAAAGCTTAAGTTTAGTACCGCGTTCCATCCGCAGACCGATGGTCAGACGGAGCGAACGAACCGTATGATGGAGGACATGTTGAGAATGTGTGCTCTCGACTTTGGTAAAGGTTGGGAAGACCACCTCTTCATGGTGGAGTTTGCCTATAACAATAGCTTCCAGGCGAGTATCAAAATGGCGCCCTATGAAGCTTTGTATGGAAGGAAGTATCGAACGCCGATGTCTTGGGCGGAGGTGGGAGACACTAAGCTGTTGGGGAAGTAAGTGGTGGAAGATGCTTGCGAGTTGGTGCGGGCGGTTCAGGAGCACATGAAGGCTGCTCAGGATCGACAAGCGAAGTATTTCAACGCGCGCCACAGAAATGTAAAGTTTGCAGTGGGCGACATGGTCTACCTGAAGATCAAGCCGTTCAAGGGTGTTTCGTGGGTACGGCGACTCAAGAAGTTGAGTCCGCGGTATTTGGTTCCGTTCGAGGTCACGGAACGTATAGGCGAAGGAGCCTATCGGTTGGCGTTATCTGCAGAGCTTAGTGGATTACACGATGTCTTCCATGTCTCTGTGTTGAGGAAAGCTCTGGTGGAGCCGAGCGTCGTGGTCGAAGCGGCGGCGGTGCCGGTGATGGAGGATTTGGGGATGAGGGTTCGTCCGGTTTGCATGGAGGATTCAGAAGTCCGGCAGTTGCGCAACAAGGAAGTCAAACTTGTAAAGGTGCAATGGGACAATTGCGGGCGAGACGAATTCTCTTGGGAGCGTGAGCAAGCGATGCGGGAGGATTTCCCGAAACTTTTTGCTCCAGGTATGCATTATGAATTTCCTGTTTAAATTCTGAAATTTCGAGGACGAAATTCTTTTAAGGGGGGTGGAGTTGTAACACCCCAAAAATCGTAGTCCAGCAAGGTAGGGGAGTGGTAGCGTCGCGCTCGGAATAGGCTGAAAATTCCATAGCAGGTTCTTCGCGCACGCTCACTGGCCTCCTTCGCGCACGACCAGTGGTCGTGCGCCTGATCGTGCGTTAATTCTCAAGGGTTGAAGGTCGGCTGATCGTGTAGTGCGCACGATCAGGGGATGTTGGCCGCGCACGATCACTGACCGTGCGCCGCTGCTCGTGCGCACTATTTTTTCTGCTCCGCGAAAAGTGACGGGGAAGTTGATCCGGCCGTCCAAAAATGTTGGGTTTTGATCCAACGGCTGCGATGGATGGCTAGGGGTTTTAGGGCTTGGTAGAGGAGTTAAACCCTCATAATTTCCAAGGCTTTCTCTCTCTTAGGTTGGAGAAAGGAGGAGGAGGCAAGGAGGAAGGAGAAGGAGAATCCGTAATTGCCGGAGCTTCGGAGCTCCGTTCGCCGATCCGAGACCGGCAACGCGTAGAGGGCATCGAGGCGCTTATTCTCCACCGTTTGTTTGCAAGCTTCTCATGGATAGGAGGAGATCTCAAAAGGTTACGACATTTCTCCTCCTGGTCTTTAGGATGCGTGCATGGCATCCCTTTAATTTCTGCATTTTGGCACCGGATCCGTCGAGTGAGAGGGATCCGGGTCGCCTTGGTTCAAAAGGAACCATCGGGTTGATTGAGTCCGTCCCCGACATGATTTGCACTAGAGATCTGCTTCGTTAGCGGATTAGGCATTGTGGGTGAAGCCGGATTTGTGGTCGTTGGTCCGATTCAGTGATGTTGATTTACGCACATTTTAGGGGTTTTGTTAGAAATTCGAATACGGCGAACTCGTCGTTGTGATGCCCTTGTAGCTTCGTGTGGTAACGAATGTTGGGTTTAGGGCGGAGAAATAATGTGCGGACTATGGGGCTTGTGATGCCTAGTGTTGTGCGAAGGCGCGTTGGTCTTTGTGGTCGGCTGGCTATCCCGTGAAGACTGAGATTCACGTGTGGAGAGTGTCCCGGCAAGATTAGTCCCTTCCATTGTTGACTGATGAGAATGTCTGTGCTACGGATGAGTCCGTTGACGGTCGCCAGGCGAGGAAATCGGTGGACGTTGTCCCGAGAGTAAGTCCAGGGCCTTGGGATGTTTTGGTTAGCCAGAATTCTTCGTATCGTTCTTGGTGTGTTGTTGGCGGCCCGAGCGTGTGAGCTGTTAGACAAGCCCGATGGCATGGTGAGCCAGGTGAGGTGGGTCTCAGCGAGAGCTCTTGGACTTGGGTTATGATGCCCTTGCGGGGAAATGATAAGTACCCTTGTGTTTGTGATGTGATGATGATGTATGATGATGTGATAGATTCATACGCTTTAGGGTGCCTTGGGTGAAACCCGAGTTTGCATTCATTTTGCATTGATAGGCCCCTTTTATTACCTGCTCAACATAGAAACGTGGATGATGTTTGTGACACTCATGCATGTATTTATGTTGCTTTTCTTTATGTACATTTGCATACGAAGTGCTGACTTGCAGGGTGAAGTAGTTCCCCGGGGTCCGCTAGGATGGCCGGGAGGAGGGATGTTGTTACACCGTTTGTGGTCAGCCATAGCTGACCCTCGTTTACCGCTCTTTGTGATTTGGTTGCAGGGCAAGAATCGCAGGCTGGACCCAGCGCGCCGGCCAAAAAGGCCTAAAGCCTCATGAAGTGTTTACCTTGTCTTCATGAATTTCTATTATTACATTTTGTTGTAACCGGCTTGCATGCCGAGGTAGTTTAGGTAAAACTACTATCTGTCCCCTTTTGTTGGGACGTCCTTTTGTGTTGAATGTTTGGTGATTTGGACTGTGGCTTTGTATGGCCTTAAGGCCAGTTGGACTCCTATGTAGTGCGGACAATCTCTGTGTTTTATGTTTGTTTCCGCTGTGTTGTTTGAGTTTTGAGAATGGGTAGTTAATATCATCTTTTAATACTGATGCTGTGGCGGTTATATGCTGTGGGGTCCCGGCCGGACCCACGTTATATGATCATTGCAGGGGAGGTGTTACACATATCCTCCATGGTTCTAATAGTCCTTTCAGTCTCCCCATCCGTTTGCGGATAGAAGGCCATGCTAAACTTCAGCTTGGTACCCAATAGTTGGTGAATGAGCCTCCAATTATTCGCTATAAAATACCATCTCGTCACTTACGATACTACGTGGCACGTCGTGTAATCATACTATGTTATCTATATAAAGTTTTGCCAACTTTTCCATAGAATTATCTTTCCGGTTCGAATGAAGTGCGATACTTTTTCTAGACGGTTTACGATCACCCAGATGGCGTCATTCCCATGTTGTGATCTCGGCAATCCATGCATGAAATCCATTGTGATATCGTCGAAATTCCATTTCGTAATCGGCAAAGACTTCAAAAATCCACCAGGTCTTTAACATTCGGCCTTCACAAGTGCGCAAGTATGACACTTCCCACATAAAGGGCTATGTCTTTCTTCAAACCCTGACACCAGAAAGGTTTCTTAATATACATATACATCTTTGTGCTCCCTGGGTAGATTGAGTACTTGTATAATGAGCCTCGTACATCAACTCCTCCCATAATTTCCCGACATTTGGGATGCACAAATGGCTATCTCTCCAAAGTAGACCGACATCAAAAGAGATCTCAACATTTGACCCATCCACGGTGTCTTCCACATAATGCTTCATGCTCTCGTCAAGCTCCAAAGCTTGTCAGACTCTGTTTGCAAGGTCACATTGCACTTCCGTCCATTTCAAGTATGTCATAGTTTTTGTTCTCTAATCGACACAACAGATCTCCATGGACTCCAAATCCCTGATTAGACGCCCATCATGCATCTGAATACAGTTTTCTTGCGTAGAAGTCCTCTGACTTAACACATCAGCAACAACATTTCCCTTCCCGTGAGTGTAATGAACATCAAAGGTGTAGTCCCCAAGGAACTCTATCCACCACCTTTGTCTCATGTTCATTTCATTCTGAGTTAACAGATACTTTAGGCTCTTTTATTCCTTAAAGATGTAAATCTTCACACCGTATAAGAAATGAGGCCAAAGTTTAAAAGTGAATACCACAACCGCCAACTCCAAGTCATGGACCAGGTAAATACTCTCATGCACTTTCAACTAGCCAGTGCCATAAGCAATTATCTTTACAAACTGAAGAAGAACGCAACCCAAGCTGCTCTCTAAGGCATCATTATAAACTTCATAGTCGTTTGTCCCATATGGTGAACATAAAATCGACGCCGTGGTTTAATTCCTCAAATGCTCGCGCCATGCCAGCGACCATGCGAACTTCCGATCCTTCCTAGTCATCGTAGAGAGAGGTAGAGGTATCCTCAAGAAGTTCTCTACGAAGTGCATATAGTAGCGAGAAAGTCCCAAGAAGCTTCGGACTTCTGCTATATTTATCAACACATGCCACTCTCATATAGCAACTATCTTCGTCGGATCAAGCGTGATACCCTCGCCACTAATCACATGACCTAAGAATGCCACAGACGGTAGCCAACACTGACATTTAAAGATCTTGTCATACAACTGACTCCTTATCATGGTGCTCAGAATTATACACAGATAATCTACATGCTCCTCTTCCGTCTGAGAGTAAACCAAAATATCATCGATAAAGACAATCATAAATTGGTCTAAGTACTCTCAGAATGTTCAGTTCTTCAAGTCCATGATTACTGAATACAGTGAGTGTGACACAGGTTTGGCACCCAACACCAACTCAAAACAAAAATTGATTTATCACTGAGGCGGAGCCTCTAGGAGCTCATTTAAAACTCATAATTTCATATTTGAACCTTCACGCAACGTCCCATATCAGCTTGCTCATCCTAAATCCATTTGGCAGCACTACATCCAATATATCCTTCGTGATAGAAGAAGGGACTCCGATATGCAACACGAAGTCCTCAGACAGAAAGGAGTGAGATGCTCAAGTAGCAAAGAGAGCTCTCGCTGGATAGTTAAATAGGACAAAGCCTAACACAAACAATTTGAGCAAGCCATCATACACAATGTATAAAGCATAATTATCTTATGAATACTACAAACTAACTCATACCTGGTATGACATCACATGAACGGATGACTTCTTATTGACCAAGAGAGTGAATTCTCGGTTGAGTTGGAGGAGGTTGGGATGCAGAAGACTCCACCGCCTTCCCTTTCTATGCATAAGAAGCACCCCCCTTTTTGACATACTCCAATGCTCAGTTGTCCACCTTCAGAGGACCAGACCGATAATATCGGGCATAGTGTCCTACCTTTCCACAAGTGTAGCAAGTCACCACACGCCGCCCAGTTGTCTCCCCCAAAAGCTTGGACTTCTTTTTGTACTGTATGTACCCCGACTTTGAAGAGGCTGGCTCAGGCGTCTTCACATTGGAATCTTGTTCTTTCTTATGTTGGACTCACACTAAGTCCATCTCCAGATATCTAGCCATCTTTACAAAGACAAGGATGTCGAGTAACATCGGACCCGTAATTAATAGTCGTAAGTCATCCCGCAGACCTTTGTAGAACTTATTGGTCTTCATCTCCTCGTCGTCCAACATTGATCCCGCATATTGACCCAGATAGATCAATTCATGCAAATATTCATCTACTGTGTGCTCTCCCTACGTCAGACTCAAAAACTTACTCTGTAGTCCAACATGCTTGAAGGAGTGCATGTACCTTTGAAGGAATAACTATTCAAATTTTTCCAATGAGATTTGTGTATGTGGTCTCCCGCCATATTCACGTACCACCATTTCTTCCCACCAAATCCTAACTTCTTCGTTTAGAAGGAATGTGGCTAAGGTGACGTTCTTTGCTTCTTCCATCTCCTTTGCCATCAAAGTTCATTTTATACATGCTAGACAATCTTCTGCTTCAGTTGGGGATTCCATCCCCGAGAAGTATGGAGCTTGGAAGCTCAAGAAATGCTTCAAATGTTGATCGGACGTGCATTTTACAGCTATCGGTTCAACAACAACAACCGACTTAGGGTCCACCTCAGGGTTAGGAGGTTGTACAAGCCGTCCTGGTTGTGCATTACCATCACAAACACCACCCCCGCAACCAAACGTATAGTTTTTTGCGAAAGGAGGGGCTATAGGCACGTCAGTAGATGCACTACTTTCAGTTAAGCAACGGGGTTGGGACTGCCCCGCGCCACTCCGAGTCACCTTTAATCGTGGCATACAAAATTTAATGACTACAACTAGCAAAACAACAAGCATGGAACGCTCATGTTCCGCAAACAATGCAACAAGTATGATTATTTTTCATTCCTAAGTGGACATCATTGTGGTTTTATTTGGTTTAAGGTGACGCACTGCACGTGCTCGCTACACCTTAAAAGAATTCATCTACAAATTCAGAAATGAAGAATCCATGCCGGAAGCTGATACCAAATTATAACTCCCTACCCATATAGATGATATAACAGTAGGTCCGGCCGGGACCCCACACCATATCAAGCATACAAGCTAGACGATATTAAAGTTGTAATCAACAAACTACACACTACATAGCCACAAACGCTAGCGGAAGCATTTTATTTATTTCAACAATAATATCCACATCACTAGGAATGCATAAACAACAAGTGTTTGGCCATAAGGCCTTACATTCACCAAAATGTAACAAGACTTTAACATGGTTTACATACATCTGCATGCAGGCTATCATTACATGAAAAAGCTATAAAAATGGTTCAGCATTGGCCTTCAAGGGCCATCTCGGCATTTGGGCTCCATGCCCGCTACTTCCTGCTCGGATCGCCAGTACCTACACCATCCACAAATAAGTAGTAAACAAGGGTCAGCTATGAGCTGACCATAAACCGTGTAATGATCCCACCCCTTCGACCATCCTAGCCGACTGTGGGGTGGTGGTACCGCACTCCTGCAAGTTAGCCATAATAAGTAACATGTATAACAAAATAAAGTGTGACTACTCTAAATAGAGTGAAGTTCCAAGCATAATCAATTTGTCTATGTTGAGCATCAAAGTATGTGAACCTAGATATGCACATGATGTTGGTTGGTCTACTCGAATGTTCCATCAACCACCTAAGCATGAGGATAACAAACATCAATCACAAATGTTGGTATGCACGACCACACATTTTCATGCACTCAAGGCATGCCAATAGGTGTATTATGTCCTGAGTCCCACCTCCATCCTAAGTTATGCAAACTTAGATATTACTTGAGCATTGGAAGGTCTACGTCTACACGACTTCTGGTCTTCCCCATGTTTAATCAGGGACTAAGAGGTGTGACCTCCCACCAAAATGCATGGAACGGGTTTAGTTTAACTTTTCCCGCGCTCAAGATCACTGGAATCACACATCACGGTGCTGGTACGGCTTCACCTCTGCCCATGAGTATACAAGATAACCAACGTTATCAACGCACCGAGTTAGGCACTCACAACCTATAAGCATTCAACATAACATAACATTATAAGATAACATGCTACGCACCCAATCCACTCGTCATGGCATAGGCTTCGCATGCACTACCAACGTAGGAGGTCCAAGATGACTTATATATGATTTGTGGTGAAGGTTTGCGTTTAACCACTACAAAATCAAGGGGCTTTCTTCAAGCACTCCAAAAGTTGCTTTACTCCCTAGCCTCGCAACAAAATGATGTATTCACTGAGTCATTATCCGACACGCATACTAGGCTTCAGCGAAATGCAAATGCCAAATCAAACATCACCGATCTGGTCTAATGACCACGTGTAGTCCTCACAGAAAATGACTATATCTGCTCATATTTTGGATTTCTACATGCAATCTATGCCGGGGACAGAAAAAATAGACCCGGAGTTCCGAAGAACTAAAGGGAGTCCTAGACTTCACTAATTAGTGAAAGAGATAACCCTATGCAAGCATAGAAAATCAATGCATGTAATGTACAAGCACATCCTAAGACTGGAGAGAAGGATCATTACCCTTGATGATCGTTTCGACGCCAGGAATAAGAAATCTAGTCAGTTGAAAAGGACCGCAACGGAATGCTCTCCATGGATCTGAAACCAGCTTGCGATTTGGAGCTCCAATAATGACAGATTATCTCCTTCTTCTTCTTCCTCTCCAAGACCAAGCCTTAGCCAAATATTTTAAGTCAAAATAAAGGAGGAATGTCACTGTTTACCAATTTAGCATAATAGGGCGGCCTATTCTGGAGTGTCTGATCACAATCCATAAAGGATTTAACGGCCACGATCATAGATTTGTGAATCTATTCCGTCAGCTACAGTCGATATTATCGCTAACGCATCGTGTTAGCTTTTAAGCGGTTGTCTGATTTTATCCAGAACAGTCAACGCATCGACGTGAACTCTCACTGATATTTTGAGTGATACCGACTTGAAGACCTACCGCCGGTGTTTTGATAAAGTATACAAGTGAATTAATCAAAACACATGACATATATAATTGAATAACACAATATTAAAATACACAAATAATATTACTTCCACAATATTTCAATGAACATGAATGAAGAGTACAACTACCAATGTGCTCTACACACAATGCTTTTTATGACTTATCAGGGTGCAAAGTAGTGCTTAAGGGATAACATTTATTCTTTTACTTTTATTTTTATTTTTGTGATCCAGTGTACTAAGAGAAGTGGTGTATAATTTGTTTGCTGCAAGACACTTTACAATCCTTTCCAAGGTTCTCAACCTCATAATACTCATTAGGACTTATCTGATTTCACTTATCTTACAAACAATGGGATTTTAATTTTTAAACCACTTTTCTCTAAAGAATAAGTGCAAGAAAAAACAAAAAATTGCAATAACAATTCAAAGTTATGTAGGTAATTTATTTACGCATTTTAATCTATTTTGTTATTACACTACACCATCATGCAAGTCAAAGATTAACAACACATGTTTATCAAAATAAGTGAGTGAATGTATCATTATCAAACATATAACATTACTCATACTTTGAGGCATTCTAAATATTCTAACACTTGTTTTCTACAGTCAATTTCATTGCACTTAAACAATATAGTTTTCAAGACATACAAATAAAAAACAATGTTTTGAAGAAACTTGAAAATTAAATTAAACATTGTATTTAATCTTTAATTGATATAATTAATCATCCTTAACAATGTAAATGAATAACAATCAGTTTTTATAAAAAAAATACAAAATAATAAACACGCATAAAGAAACAAAAAGAAAAACATATTTTTATTCTTTGAAATTGTTTTGTAATTTTGTACTTGATTTTTAAATATTTTAAAATAAATAGTTTTTTGGAAAGGTTGAAGTATATTAAGAGCACATCAGTATAATGATCTTCTATGCCAAAAAAATGCAAAAAGAAAGGAAAATCAATTTTATGTTACCGCTGTCGCTAGTACTACCGCGCGGCGCTAGCAATAGAGAATTTTTCTTTTACTTAGAAAACACGATTTTTGATAATTTTTCATTTTGGTTTTTCTTGATTCATGTTTTCTAAGATATGTTACACCAAGTACCGCAAAGAATTCTTAATAATAATGAAAAAGTTAGCGATAAAAGATTGTTGGCTTAAGGTGTCAAAATAGTCTTTCAAAATACTTATGTTTTTCAAATCATGAAAGCCCAATAAGTATATAGTATGAAAAACACAAGATAGCATGTTTAAAATGAGCATAGAGAGTGAAATAATAGTCATGCATTGTATATGATAAAAATATGTCCTAAGATAAAAACTACCATGACTATATATCTACACCCTAGCCTCATACTAAGTGACAAATAGGCATGAGGAGCTGCACACATATAGTAGGTTGGGGTGTTAATCCCATATGCACACATAAGAGAATGCTCAACCTAACACTCTTTCCTTTCAGTGACTTGCAAGGCCCCACTGAACCCTTCCCGGTTAAGGACAAGACATGACTTAGAGGTTAGGTCTCTAATGCACATAATCCTACACCCTCGCTATTGTGAGACACATGTCATGGGTTAATAATCATGGACATACTAAGCGTTTTAGCCTATGAATATATAAACTATGGTACAATTGCATGATTAATTTTTGGATTTATAATTATAGTGAATATTGTTGATTTTAAATATATTTAGAAATTTTTATTCATGAAATCAACTACATGGATATTACGATTTTCAAATTTTAGTATTATATTTTACTTTAGCATAGTGTGGCAAGATATAACTAGCATGAACATTGATTTCCACTTATGGTAAGGGATGATGTTGGTATGATGAGTTAGGGAAACAAGGTGCAATGCTATGTAGAGATAGACAAATATATAAATGATTTGCATGTATTCAACATAGAGTTTTGATTGATTTCTTTATTAACCTGGAATTAAATTATAATTCTATTTGATTTTATCTTATTTATACCAAGTTGATTCTAAGGTCTAAATATAATGAGATACATACAATCATAAAATCATAAAATATTTTTGGTTATTTTTGTAAATTTTCATTTTGATTTTTGAATATTAACCAAAACATATATAAAATTTTCTAAAAGTAAACATGGTGATGACTAAAGTAGCAGAATAATTTTTTTAGAAATTAATATTTAGAGAAATCAAAGTTTTTCAAGAAAAATAGGCTACCTCCGGCGGTAAGTGTTATCCCCGTGCAGTAACTCACATATATTAGATTTTTCATGAATTAAACATGTTATTTTGCGATTTTTCGATTCCGATTTTTCTTGATTGTGATTTAACATGATAGGGGCTATCATATGCAGTAAAGAAATTAGAAGAATAAATAAAAAGTTGTGTATTTAATATTTTAGCCTAAGATCCCTAATAGCCCATTTAAATCCATTTTTAAAAATTATTTCATTAGTCTTGATAATATCACATAACAAATTTATTATTCAATTTATAATGATATTATAACACATTTATATGCAAAAGATTTAAAAAGAATAAAAACTAGAAAAGAAGATAAATAGGTCACTTGAAATGATATGACTTTTATTCAATTTCTTCCAATTTAATTTATTAAAATTTAAGTTTATGCAAAGTGATTGTGTCATATTATATTATGTATAAAGTGACCATAAGGAGGTTGGATCAAAAGTGAAAAACAAAACAAAAATTGTACAAACTGAAAAGAAAAGAAAATAATTTTTGTTTTTAATTTTAAGTTAAACATATCATGAAGTAGAATTTTGTATATTCAATTTTGATTTGTTTCTACTTTATGCATTTGATTTGATACTAATGAATAAGAGATTTAGGTATCCAAAGGGGACCAAGTGTGACGGTTCCTTTGGGTACCCAAATATAGTGTATAGGTTTGTGGGGAGACACAGATGAATGAGCCCTTTCAACTGTGTCATCTTTAAGTATGGGTTTTTTCATACCTTGGTTGAATGTTTTCATAGTCATGAAATTGTGGCTTATAATTGTAGTGATTTTTCAAAGTATTATTGATAGGAAATGTGTGAATATTCTGTTTGAAAGAAAAATGATTTTGTGTAAGATGATGATAGTTAATTTAAAAACAAAGCATTGAAGATTTATGAATTTTGAAATTGTTTTTCAAACTAGAATTAAGTTACTTTTCATTTTCACTCTTCCAGTTATACAAAATTCATAATATGTGGAGTAAAACTTTTGAAGTTTTGATTTTTTTTAATAAACTAGAAATAAGAGATTTTTCATTACTTGAAAATTTTTAATAAACATTTTTAATAATTCTAATTTATTAGTTAGAGCATCATTTTCTTTTATCAATTTTTCTTTATGCTCTTTTGGAATTAAAAGAACTTTTCCCAAAACCTTGAGTTCTTCTTTAAACGTATTACAATCAAAACAAGGTTTAGAATTTTCAACTAAAGAGCAAGAAAGAAAATTTGACACATCAATATGAGATTCTACTTTACCATTTACTTTTAATGTTTTATTTTCTAAATGTAATTTGGAATTAGCATTTTTCAACTTTAAAATTTTACGTTTAGCAATTTCAAGCATACGAAATGTAGAAATAGAATTCTTACAAAAAGAGAAAATTTTGATTTTCTTACATTGCTCTAGGATGAGGCAAGTTTTAATCACAAGGTTCTTTGACATCTTCTTGGCATTCCTCTTCCATAGATGAGTATCCATCTTTTCTTCCGCATGATGTGTTCTCTTCTTCTATTCCATTTGATGTGCACACAACGGATCCGTCAATGAAGGAGTTTTCTTGAGTACTTAGGCAAGCATATATATTCTCCAATTCTTATCCTTATTCAGTCCTATAGTTGGAGAATCATAAGTTTCTTCAAGAAATTTCCAAACTTAGTAAGCAGGAGGAAACGTATAAATAAGTTTGAAAATATTTTGATCAAGTGCACAAAATAAACGATTTATAGATTTCGCATTTAAAACCAATTCATTTTCATTTAGAATACTTAGGGGCTTTTTAGTAGTAACATTCCAAACTTCTTTATCTACATATTTAAGAAAATTTTCCATTATAATTTTCCATCCTTTATAATTTTCACCCATAAATAAAGGCGGTGCTACAAAATTTTCTTTTAATAAAATTCATCCCCTCTAGTGGAAGCAAGATCATGAAGCGTCATTATTCCCGATTGTGAAGCCATTTTGGAATAACCTGCCTCTGATACCACTTGTTAAATCTTTAGGTGCTCTTAAAGGTGGGGGGGGGGTGTGAATAAGGGTTTTAAGGAATTTAAATCTTAAATAAGAATATCATAGTTTATCGATGAAGTTTCAGAATATTTTATAGAAAAACATATTTTAATATCTCAGAAGTTATTATATTGAAGATATTTTTTAAATAAAACGGAATTCTATTTCTCTTCATTACCGTCGTCGTTAGTGCTAACGCCCAACGCTAGTTCACAGAAATTGAATTTCTTAAGTTAATGAATAAAACAAATCTTACCATAGATTTTGCTTTAATGCTTTAAATATTATATAAATTAATTTAGAACAAGAAATAAAATCAATTGAATAGAACAATGATTGACATGATTTTATTTCACAATATATTGATTACAAAAATGTTTTATTTCTATAAAGCTTGAAATCAAGGCAAATTACAAAATCTGATGTCCACTCCAGACAATTTTCCCCATAAGTCTCGCAAGACTTAGTCGCCAACAACCAAAAGGGATTACAAAAAGTTAAACCAAAAGGGATTACAAAATATATAAAGTATAAGAGAAACTCACCAAGAATTTCTGAAGGTGAAGACGAAGGTGATGTAGACGTCGGTGTTCTTGATGTGCTCGCCCTTCATGTTGAATATGCATTTTAGCCCTTCTCCTTCAGATTAATCTTTTGATCTTCGTGTTCGCCCAAGGAAGTTCTCTCAATGTCTGGAGATGAGCCTCTCTCAAAATATTAGGGAGTTCTGGCTTTGGAGGTAAAGGAATAATCCTCATTAATTTAGAAAGAGAGGAGTCGCTCATTAAATTGACCATGGGAGCTAACGACGGTGTTAGTGATAATGGCGGGGAATAGCTGAATTAAGTAAGAGCAGCACACGGATCATGGCAGATATGGAAGTCGTGCTCCGCAAATTTCGGGCATGACCGCTACCGTCAGGCGGTAATGCTATCGCTTGTGTTATCGTTATATATTTCCTCTACATCGGATCTCCTTCTTTTGCTCCTTGATCATGTGCTGATTGGCAGCCTTTCCTCATATTACCGCCGGTCGTTAGAGCTAACGTGTCGCCGCAGTAACTTGCTATGTATAGCTTCCTCAATGATATACCACATTGTCATCTTGTCATCTCGGCGATATATCAAGCGTCGAGCAGTATCGCTACAGCTGGCATTAGAACATAGAAATTAGCTTTGATTTGACATCTTGATGATATGCTGCAGCTTTGGCTTGACGTCTCGACGATATCACTAGCGCCAGGCGGTATCGCTACTGCTGGCATTAGCACACATAGATTCTTTGTCATCCATCTTTTATCATCATTCAATATATGTTTGTACATGTATGGCATGCAAACTATAAACACACAAAAGACTAGATCAAATACATTATGGTATTTGTTATTCTCAAACCAAGAAATGCAGAATAGATTTTCCAACGGTTGTGGCATCCCAGGTCAAAGGGGAGTTTGAGATGAGGGAGCTGACTCTCCAACGATACCTAACAAAGGTCAAGGGTCTCATTGGTTTGTTCATCACCTTCTCTATTCAGCATGTGCTAAGGTAAGAGAACACTCAAGCAGACTATTTGGCAAAGTATGTCCCTCAAGCGAGAGGAACTGTGACAGAATTATTTCGACCATCCATCGACGAGGGAGAGATGATGGTGATCGATCGGTGACCCTCGTGGATGGATCCTTTCATTGTTTTCCTGACCTCAGGCAAATTTCCTGCGGAGGTTCTGATGAGTCCCATTTATATATACATTTTTGGACTCATTTGGGCTGGTATTCTAGTCTATGCACCACATTTTAGGCATGTTTTCATTCATATGTACTATTCCATGCTAGGTGCACTTTTTAGCCCATTCCGGTGTGCAATTGCGCTCCTTGTTGTTGGGGGTAAGCACATGGTGCTCCCCTTCTCTTATTCTATGTTTTTCTGATGCTGGACGTGTATTCCCAGCCATTATATCTTGTATGCAGGTGACCGGATCGTCTTGTTTTCCCCACAAGTAATGTCTGTGCATATCGCACGGTCGTGCATTTCCTTGATGCACGGTCGGGAGCGGTCGTGCGTTTGTGTCTGGGCTAAAAATGGAGCGTCGGAGTTTAATCGTGCATTTTGACGCACGGGCGGATTCGCCCGTGCGTGAGTAAAACGCACGGTCGACCTGTGTCTTCCTGATTTCAGAGCTTCGGAGTTTACCCGTGCATTTGAACGCACGGGCGGTATTGGTCGTGCGTGAGCAATTTGCACGGGCGGCGCAGCGTCTTCCCCAAGCCACATTTTACGAGTTAATAATGCACGGTCTGTGCACGGTCGTGCGTTCGACCGTGCGTGACCATTTTTCTGCCTGTTTAGTATAAAATGCAGGAATAGAGGACGATTGGAGGACGATTGGAGATGGATTGGAGCGATTGAGAGAGCGAGAAATCAGTTCCTTCCCGCTGCTCTTGAGGGCTGAAGGCTTCCCCTTCATCTCCACCACCATAGAGGCCATCTCCGGTGATTTCCACCTCCATCCTTCCATCCGAGAGCACTAGGAAGCTTTCTCCACCATTATCTCAAGCATTCCTCGCCGAGAGACCAGAGAAACGCTGAAGATCGTAGGAGCGGTGATAGCCTCCTTCGAGTTAGCTCACCATCTGAGGGCCGAGCTCGGAGAGAGCCCGACAACCTCTTCTTCCAGCCGAGAACCCAAGATGCGGTGACTTCTTCTTTGTGGTCCTCTCTAACCTTTGATGCTTGTACTTGTTTATGTGTTGTATGAATGCTTGTTAAGTTAATCTTAAGGATTATTGCTTTTGTTCATGTCCAATGTTGATGTGGTGGCAAGAATAGCCCTTTTTCCTAGTGATTTTCTAAGTTTCGTTGTGTGTGAAGCCACTAGCAAGTGCTAGTGGTGATGTTTAGAGAAGAGGTGTGTGCGACCCTCAACCGTCATAGTTACATTCTGTCCACGCGCCTCCCGAAGCACGACATCGCGGCCATTGCATCCATCCCGCCTTGCGAAGCGGAGTTTTGACCCGCATCTCTTTTCTGCACTAACTTAGGAAACCCAAAATCAATGCCCTTGTTTTTCTTTTGTTTGCTCGTATAACAATCGATTCACCACACGTTTCGTTCACCAGAACCTGCATTCCTTGATAGACGATATTCGGGGAAGCTATTCCCAATTTTATTACTTGACAGCGACCGGTGCACTTGCCGAATACGCATCAAGTTTTTGGTGTCATTGTCGGGGAATGCAGGCGTGATGAGATTTTGGTTTTGAATCGATTGTTTGCGATTGAGCCTTTTATTCCTTTTTAATTTACCCTTTTTCATGCTATTTTCTTTTTCTTTATCATGTGGGCACATTTGAATATCCGATGTCGTTGGTGTGGGGACACATCCCACGCTAGTGATAGGTGTCCCAAAGAGTATGGTGTTGTTCAGAAACTGTACGGGTCCCATAAATCTTTTGGCTCCTCTACTGTGCCTCCGTTGTCGCACTATTACGCGGCTACCGCACCTTGGGTGCCGGCAAAGCCGGTAAAGCAGTGTTTATTTTGCAAAAGTAGAGAGGACGCCTTGAAGGACTGTGCGGATTATCTTCGCCAATTGGCGGATGACGATGAGCTGGATATTCGGATCATCCCATCCTCAAATTCGGCGAACACAGCTCCTTCCTCTGGTTACGTGTCACTTCCACCTTCACTTTTTGAAGTCTCTGGAATCGACACGTGCATCAGTGTCCCTCATGACCCTATTTCTGATGCAACCCCCCATACCTCTTCAGTTCATGTACCACTTTGCGTGGATTTGTGCCCTTGTGTGGAGAGTGAGCCCGAGTTCTTAAGAAGCGCGCATTCTCCCACTACACACGAAACTACATCTATTTCTGATGTTATCATTGAGATCAATTTGCAGGATGGTGCAGACCTGCGCAGTGTCATGCCCACTCTCATGGAGGAGGACAGTCTCGATTTTGCTGAAGCAACCGTTTCGGTCCAGTGCGAGGAAGTCCAAGTTATAGAGGAGGCCATTGCGTGCACTGTTGATTCTAGTGAAATCTTTAATGATATTATCAGTTTGTCATTGCCGCACCCTATGGGGGATGAAGCCCGGATTATCCCCTCAGATGAGATTTCTTTTAGTTTTTCTTCCAATTTATTTCCTGACCCCCTTTCTTTATGTACAAGAATGCAGGATGCCCCTCCTCCGGTTGATCAGACCTTATACATGGAGGAGCCGAAAGCTTGGCGGGGTGAGGAAGGTATAGTGAAGGACCATCTTGTTTCCTCATCATCGTTGGTGCTTCCCTTGGAGGATTGGTTACAAGGGGGCAAGCGGTTCTTCTTTGAAGACATAATACTGGAGGAGAAGAAGAGAGCGAAAAAGGAGGAGATTTGGGGTTCGAGGCTGAGCATGCTACTTAATTTCCACCCCTACTACCAGGTCCCCGGACCTTTTTCTTTCATCAGTTGTTACTATTTCAAATCAGCTTTATAGCTGATCTGTTTTGAGCATGTAATAGTAATTAGGATTTATTAACTTTTGCTTAGTCCTAGACTTTATAAACTGCTTTAATACAGGTATTTGGTCCACCTTTAAGGACATTAAATAAAGGGCTTCTTGGGAGACAACCCATGGGAACCACCCAGTTCCGTTTTCTTAGTCTTTGTCTTTTAGTCCTGTTTTTCTTTTCTTTTTGCTAACATCGCAGGTTAAAGCTCTCGCGTGGTGGATGCGGAAGGAGAAAAAACTTGAAGAAGGAATTACCGCACTTCTGGCATGCTCATTTATGAGCATAGGTCCACTCTTCCCCTATTCTCCTTATGTTTAAATTATTTAATTTATTAAGTTTTGATCAAGTCTGGGGGATAGAGCGAGTTATGCACGTGCACACACTTTGCATGACATGTTAGAATGTGCTGAGTTAGGATTTGTATTTTGTTGCACACATTGCATACACTTGCACCTAGTTCACGCGCACTTGATCACGCATGCTTATCGGGTATCGCTGCGAGGTTCCCCGCTCGTAAGAATTGGATTGTTAGCGTATGAGTGAGGAGTAGAAAAAAGGTTGACTCGAGTAGTGCTCTAGTCAAGTGCTCCCGTCACGCCTAGAAATTCAATTAGAGTAGAATAAAATACAGAGTTATAATTTAATTATTTCTATTACAGTAGCTGCAATCTATTTTACTCTAGTGGTGAATCCGGTGAATCCAACGGTAGCATAATGTCGAGTGTAGCTAGACTAGTAGTAGCTTATTACTAGGGTCGGAAGGAAGGACAACCTTTCTCGGTGGCTAGAACTTGCACTAGGCGACTCTTGAAACGATTGCGTTGAAGTACTCGTTATAAAGTGTGATATAGCCCATTTCATGATCTGTTTGTGCTTTTGAAATCCTTGCCAATGTAATCACCTTTGCAAGCCCACATGAGCCTACCTTTCCTCTTTGTTTAGCTCCACTTAAATGTCACCAAAGCCATACGGCCATGCCCATTCTCGCACCAACAAGTGAGCTGAAAGAAATTTATATATCTATCTTCTTTGGTGCAATCTCCGTGTTGTATGTTAGCTTTGAAAAAGCTGAAGGAGAAGTTTTTATTATGCCTACAAAAGAAATTCTGTCGAGAAAGAAATATTGAAAAAGAAAAAAGAAAATTTTCAAAAAGAACTTTCAATTACATTCTCTCGACAAAGGCAAAATGTATGATTGGCTCAGCACACACCTAGTGTTCAGTTGTAGTCTGGGGGTGTTGTGTAGTTCTTGAAAATGTTGTCTTGGTGATTCTTATTCCCTTGAGTGCAGGTTATGTTGAGTGCGATTCCTATCGTCCTTCTACTTATCTAACCTAAACTCAGCCTAAGCCCAATGATTGCCTATAAGTCCTATTGATTTTAGTTACGAGTCATCTCATGCAGTAGAGAGAGTGCGAACGTGCAAGCCTATGGACACCGACTTTGATGGATTTCTTAGGAGTTTGTCCCTAGCTTCGATTCGAGTAATACTCTACTCATTAGTCACGCTATTTTCCCTTTTTGCGCGACCAAAAGATTCACCGGGATTCACCATCCAAGTAAAGTAAATTCCAAACCACTGCTTTAGAAGTAATTAGATATAATCTTGAGTTTAATTCTATTCTAATGCATTTCTATGCACGTGTGCATGCGACTTTGCATTGTTCTCTACCGCTCAAACTCATGCTAACATCCATTTGTTCCGACAGGAGAGCTGAGTAGTTTGCCCGAGAAGTGCAAATGGTTAAGTCTGGGGGTGTTATGAGTCCCATTTATATATACATTTTTAGACTCATTTGGGCTGGTATTCTTGTCTATGCACCACATTTTAGGCACGCTTTCATTCATATGTACTATTCCATGCTAGGTGCACTTTTTAGCCCATTCCGGTGTGCAATTGCGCTCCTTGTTGTTGGGGGTAAGCACATGGTGCTCCCCTTCTCTTCTTCTATGTTTTTCTGATGCTGGACGTGTATTCCCAGCCATTGTATCTTGTATGCAGGTGACCGGATCGTCCCGTTTTCCCCAAAAGTAATGTCGGTGCATATCGCATGGTCGTGCGTTTCCTTGACGCACGGTCAGGCGCGGTCGTGTGTTTGTGTCTGGGCTAAAAATGGAGCGTCGGAGTTTAATCGTGCGTTTTGACGCACGGGCGGATTCGCCCGTGCGTGAGTAAAACACACGGTCGACCTGTGTCTTCCTGATTTCAGAGCTTCGGAGTTTACCCATGCGTTTGAATGCACGGGCGGTATCGGTCGTCCGTGAGCAATTCGCACGGGCGGCGCAGCGTCTTCCCCAAGCCACATTTTACGAGTTAATAACGCACGGTCTACACACGCTCGTGCGTTCGACCGTGCGTGACCATTTTCTGCCTGTTTAGTATAAAATGCAGGAATAGAGGACGATTGGAGGATGATTGGAGACGGATTGGAGCGATTGAGAGAGCGGGAAATCAGTTCCTTCTCGCTGCTCTTGAGCGCTGAAGGCTTCCCCTTCATCTCCACCACCATAGAGGCCATCTCCGGTGATTTCCACCTCCATCCTTCCATCCGGGAGCACTAGGAACCTTTCTCCACCATTATCTCAAGCATTCCTCGCTGAGATACCAGAGAAGCGCTGAAGATCGTAGGAGCGGTGACAGCCTCCTTCGAGTTAGCTCACCATCTGAGGGCCGAGCCCGGAGAGAGCCCGACAACCTCTTCTTCCGGCCGAGAACCCAAGATGCAGTGACTTCTTCTTTGTGGTCCTCTCTAGCCTTTGATGCTTGTACTTGTTTATGTGTTGTATGAATGCTTGTTAAGTTAATCTTAAGGATTATTGCTTGTGTTCATGTCCAATGTTGATGTGGTGGCAAGAATAGCCCTTTTTCTTAGTGATTTTCTAAGTTTCGTTGTGTGTGAAGCCACTAGCAAGTGCTAGTGGTGATGTTTAGAGAAGAGGTGTGTGCGACCATCAACCGTCATAGTTACATTCCGTCCACGCGCCTCCCGAAGCACGGCCTCGCGGCCGTTGCATCCATCCCGCCTTGCGAAGCGGAGTTTTGACCCGCATCTCTTTTCTGCACTAACTTAGGAAACCCAAAATCAATGCCCTTGTTTTTCCTTTGTTTGCTCGTATAACAATCGATTCACCACATGTTTCGTTCACCAGAACCTGCATTCCTTGAGAGACGATATTCGGGGAAGCTATTCCCAATTTTATTACTTGACAGCGACCGGTGCACTTGCCGAATACGCATCAGGTTCCGGACAAGAGGCAATTCAGCTACAAGTCCGCCTACTATCTGCTTCATGAAGGGAACCTATACTGGAAGACCATGTTAGGGCTCCTAGCAAGATGTGTCTCCGAAGAAGAGGTCTTCATGGTTCTGGAAGATATTCACTTCGGGGAGTGTGGCAATCACTCTGCGAGCCAGACCTTGGAGAAGAGGGTGTTGCGCCAAGGCAACTTTTGTCCCACGATCGGCAAAGATGCGGCGAATACACGAAAAAGTGCGAGAAGTGCCAGCTCTTCGCACTGCTTCAGATCTTACCATCGCAGAGGCTCACGACAATTATGGTGTCGTGGCCTTTTGCAATCTGGGGGATGAACTTGGTAGGACCATTCCCCCAGGCTAGCGGGAAAGGGAGGTTCCTCCTAGTCATGATTGACTACTTCTCTAAGTGGATGGAGTTCAAGGCACTGGCAAAGACAACCTCGCAGGCAATAAGGAGCTTCATTTGTGGGGAGATAATATACCTATATGGGCTTCCCCTAGCCATCTTCATGGACAACGGGTCGCGGTTTGATAGTAATGAGCTCACTAGCTTCTGCAGCCAATTGGGCATTGACCTCCGCTTCGCGTCCATCCACCACCCGAGGAGCAATGGGTAGGTAGAGGCCGCGAACAAGTTCATTATAAAATTATTAAAGAAGAAGTTGGAGAATTTGAAGGGAAACTAGGTTGAGCAACTCCCCTCAGTCCTTTGGGCTTTATGAACCACACCCAACATGACCACTAAGGAAACCCCATTTAAACTCTTTCATGGCTCGGAGGCTGTGTTGCCAATGGTGTTTGAGATAAGATCCCCGCGAGTCATCGTCGCGGGAAAAGGAGATGATGAGTGGAGAGTGGAGAATTAGGAAGAGCTGCGACTCTCGCTTGACCTCATCTAACGGCTTCGCAACCTAGCAACGGTTTGCCAAGAGGAAATCAAGTGCGGGATAATTAAGAATTTTTCTAAGCACATTTGAATTAGGCAATTTGTAAAGGGAGAACTAGTTCTTAAAAAGGTCGACGCTGCGGGAAGGTCAGCAATAGTTGGAAAATTCCACCCCAACTGGGAGGGCCCTTATGTGATTTTGGAGGCATTGAAGTTAGGAGGGTATCGCCTCCAGAATGCTGAGGGAGCCCCCTAGCAACACTTGGAGAGGCGATGACCTGAAGCATTTTTATCCCTAATTTATAATGAAAATTTTATCTTCATAAACTTGTTTTTGTGATATATGGACTTCTGCCCAGCCCGGGCGGGGTACCATGAATTGAAAGGTGTATGCTAGTTGAAAGTTAGAAGTGATTTTTGTTGGAAAACCCCTGAGAAGGTTTCACTGACCATGCTCTCGCAAACTGGAAGGGCAGGCTGGTCACTCAGGTGGCTGGTAAAGAAGTTGTTTTGGAAAGCCCCTGAGAAGATTCCGCTGACCAGGCTCTCATAATCTAGCGGGGCAGGTTGATCACTCAGGTGGCGGGTAGAGAAGTTGTTTTGGAAATCCCCTGAGAATGTTTTGCTGACCGGGCTCTCACAAGCCGGCAGGGCAGGTGGATCACTCAGGTGGTGGGTAGAGATGTTATTTTGGAAATCCCCCGAGAAGGTTCCGCTGACAGGGCTCTCACAAGCCGGCAAGGTAGGTTGATCACTCAGGTGGCGGGTAGAGAAATTATTTTGGAAATCCCCTGAGAAGGTTCCACTGATCAGGCTCTCGCAAGCTGGCATGGCAAGTTGATCACTCAGGTGGCAGGTAGAGAAGTTGTTTTGGAAAGCCCCTGGGAAGTTTCCTCTGACCGGGCTCTCACAAGACAACAGGGCAAGTTGATCACTCAAGTGGCGGGTAGAGAAGTTATTTTAGAAAGCCTCTAAGAAGGTTCTTTTGACCGGGCTCTCACAAGTTAGCAAGGCTGGTTGATCACTCGGGTGGAGGGTAGAGAAGTAGTTTCAGACAGCCCCTAAAAAGGTTCCATTGACTGGGCTCTCACAAGTCGGCATGGAAGTTTAATCACTCAGGTGGCGGGTATAGAAGTTGTTCTGGAAAGCCGCTGAGAAGTTTCTGCTAACTAGGCTCTCACAAGCCGGCAGGGAAGGTTGATCACTCAGGTGGTGGGTAGAGAAGTTGTTTTGGAAAGCCCCTGAGAAGACTCTGCTGACCATGCTCTCATGAGCCGACAGGTCAGGTTGATCACTCGGGTGGCAGGGTAGAAAAGCAGTGATGGAAAGCCTCTTAGAAGGTTCCGCTGACCGGGCTCTCACAAGCTGACGGGTTAGGTTGATCACTCAAGTGGCAAGGTAGAAAAGAATTTGCGTTGACCACTCGGGTGACAAAGTAGAACAGAAGTGTTGGAAAGCCCCTGAGAAGGTTTTGCTGACCGGTCTCCCATAAGCCGGTATGTAGGTTGATCACTCAAGTGGCAGGTAGAGAGGAAGTATTTTTAAAGGAAGCCCCCTAAAATGGTGGATTTTGTGGGAGAAAGGATAGGGGATTGAGAGACCTTCGAAGAGGATAGATAACCCAACAATGGATGCATGAACGAAAGAAAATGGCAAAATAAAGGGCATCAGGAAAACCTGAGATAAAATAGGGATCTGGGCGAGCACGATTGGTCTCGCCCCGTCCACCCACACACTTCACTCTCCACCTAGGTCACGATGGTCTCGCTAAGTACGTGGCCCGCAGCAAGTGCGAATATGAAAAAAATACCATCCCTCTCCACAAGAGCAAGCACGAATATCATGTCTCGAGTGCTCGTCGGCAAGAGGGAGACGATTATTGTCAACTCCTCAATGATATTAATGCTCTAAAAGCAGGGCAAAGGGGTCTCGCAGACCTCTTACAGACTCAACGACAAGCGCACTCGCAGACTCCCAAACATTGAGATGGCCCTAAACACGAAGGCATTTCGTTGAAGGGTTGCGGGCGCACCGGGGTTGCTGGACCTAGTACTAACAAGTTACAATGGGGCGAGTCGGGCGTCCTGACAAGGTGTTTGGACTTTAAGGCCGGCACTCGGGGAGCTCATGAAATTAAAGCGAGTTGCCAATAAAAAAAATTAAAAAAAGGTGGAAATAGAAAACACTTTGAAAATTTTCATTAATAATTCATTATAGTTACATATTTTGGGGACCTCACCCATACATAGCAAAAGTACATTGAAAAGAAAAAAAAAACATAAACTAAGGGGCTGGCAGGTCCGCAGGGGATAGTTCTTGCTCATCGTCTTCATCTTCAGCAGGCGAGTAGGAATGTGAGTCGGAAGGCGAGTTCGTTGGGGGATCGAGAAGGAAGAGTGCTAGGATCAGCATCTAGGCGGTGACATCCTACCACCCCGCCTGCAAAGTGTCGAGGTTGTGCAACATCACGAGCGTGGTCTCGGTGGACTCGACGACCAGGATCTTTCGGTTAGCCTCGACCTTGCGCGGCGTGAAATGCAATAGCTTTGTGACTTTGGAGGTGAACTCATCGTGCTCCTCCACGTCCACCTTAGAAGAGACACTGGCAGGTTGCCCCTTGAGGACTTCCACCTCCGTCTCCAGCTCGCCGATGCGCGCTGCCATTCAGGCCGCCATCTCGACATCCTGTAATGATGTTGCATGAGATGGTTTAACGAAAAAGAAATGAAAATTTATCAAAAGAAATAGAACTCACCAAACCACTAGAGGCCTTCGCGAGGAGTCTCTCAGCGACTCCAGGCCACATCTCCAGGTATTTGGCTCGCTCACCTACCAGTTTTCTCTTTGCCTCGGTAGCACAGTGCTTTTTGCTGAAGCTTAGGCCGCGACACGATGCCATATGAGAGAGCTCAGTGGTGCGCAACTGGGCCCGCGTTCTCTCATACGTGAGATTGCGTAGAGTCGCCTGTTGATGCAAAAATTGCATCTCCACAACGTCACGCTAGGGGAGCTAGGGGAAGGAGAATACTGAGAATTATCGTTTACTTTGCGGTCAGAAGATGTCAGAAAGTGACAGGGCACCGAGCGGCAAGACCAGACTTACCCGCCACGGCGAGTGCCTCTATTGTGGCGGGCACCTGAATTGATTTGGAACTTGCGGTTACAAAAAGAGGCTAACCTGGCGGTTAAGCGAGTAGCTCACAAGGGACTAGATTCGAAATTGCTTCCACAGGAGGCAAGCTTGGGGATTTGAATCTGTGTCTCTTATGGCTTTTGCTCACCCCTATTTATATTTTTGGGGGTCTGCCCAAATGGGAAGACTCTAAAATTATGGACTACCCAAGGTACAGGAGAACCGGGCAGGGGTGAGAAGATACATAGGAGAGAAAGTACTCTAACTGCGCGGTCCGGCGGCCAGACAGGCACTTGGTCCTGGCCTTTCCTTGAGATGCTAGAGAGAGTGGGGCAGTCTGGGAGGTCACCAAACTCATGATCAGGTGGGCTCATCTTTGAGGAGAGCTGAGAGTTAGTCACGGGATTCCGGGTAAACATGATCATAGCACATTTTCAAGTTTCTTGAGAATTTCAAAAATGTTTTCTTTAACCGCGGAGAACGTGACCTACCTTTCATGCTGAAAATTCTATAAATACGGCTGTGGACGCTTGGAAATTCATATTAACCCTTTGAGATGCGAACTTCTTTCCCCCTGTAGTAAGAATATTATAGACTGCGGCGAGAAAAAAAGATGAGCCTGATGAAGAGTATTGGAGGGGTCTCCACGCGGTCTTCCCCCTTGAAGGATTATATTGACAAAAGAAGTTCCCGGGCAGTCAATACTTCAAAACTGCGGACTGATGGAAGTTTGAAAATGGTGAAGACCATAGTAAATGCTAAGAAAATGTCTACACCAGAGAAAATAACTAAAGTTATTGAGATAGCTGAGCCCTTAAGGCAGTCGAGGTGGTCACGCTGTTCATATCTCCGATCATTGATATTGATGGCGCTCCCTCTACCGACTTGATCACCAAGCGACTAGACGGTGCTGATATAACTTTTGATATGTCCCAACCTGATGTTGATCTCGAACAGGTCGCTGATCAGAACATGCTGAATCCTTCTACAGGACAAGGGCGTGGCGACCAGCAAGACTGCTTGCCTGTAGACAATTCTAATGTTAACCAGGTCAAATTTGATATGAAGAAAATCATAACCGCTGTTGATCGACTAAGACAAGAACTTGGCGTTCGGTCAGAGCTTGAGGATGCGACAAGAAAGCGTGATCAATCAGATTCGATCCATTGGAGAAAAGTGACAATATAGTAATTAAAAAGAGAAAGTTGACTAAGGAAGAGAAAAAGAAGAAGAGAAAAGATAAGAAGAAAGTCTTAACCATCGAGAACGACGCGATTAATGATGATGTCATTGTCAGTGAAGAAGGAGAAGTGCTGCGGTCTCCTGTTAAGTCTTTCGAGAAAGAAAAAGAACATTCTGACCGTGGTTCTCCAACTTTGGCTGGTTCTTTTCCTCTCGAGAAGGTTGACTATGATTTAACAACATATTTAGATCTTGCTTTCTCTGAAGATGATGATTATAAACATGCGGTTAATTTATAGGTCCTTGATGTCCATGATGTCGAGGAGACAGAGGTTGATGCTAGTGCTGAGATGGAAAGAATTCTGGAGGAGGAGAAGGAGAAGGAAGAGGAGAACCAGATCCAGATAGCTCGAGAAAGGACTGGCCTGACCGATAATGTCGTGGTCACTTCAGTGACTAAAAAAGCTGAGATTGAAAAGGCTGCGGGGCTAGAGCAGAAGTTGTAGAAGCTATTCGGTCTGGTAAGACTCGTGTCAGACTACAACTCATTGTTTCTTCAATGACCATCAAGTCTTACTTGTCGCGCGATAAGAGACCAATGATTGATTTATCCCTTTGAACGATCTCTTTCCGACGACTAATGTTGGCTTAAAACAAAGTCGCAAGGAGGGAGAGTGGTCTCGAAAACAACAACTCAAAGATATAGACTCTGAATGATTTAGACCTTCTGATCGCTTAGATCTGACCGCTCCTTCTGTGGTCAACAAAGTAGATGAAGTGCTTTTGCATACTTCCAATCCTGTTGTCTTAGAAGTAGAATGCATACGTCTTCTCTGCATATCATTTTTATTTTTCAAGTGAAAACATATACCATGTTGAGCGATTACTTACATCTCACAACAGATGAAGAACCAGTGAAGAAGGTCAAGACACCCATGAAGATCCTGAAATCCCTCTGAAAGCTTCTAAGTCCCTTGATCGAGGATATGAAGACAATGCATCAAAGAGAAAGGGCTCTTGAAGACCAGGTGCGAGCTCAAGCTGCTGCTTCTGATAAGGAACTGAAGGAAAGGCTGGCTGAAATGGAGATGCGAATGATGAACCAACGCAAAGAGCAGACTGACTGCATTTAGAAGCTAGAGAAGGACGTTGAATACTACAAAGGGAAAGATGTGGCCTTGTCCTCAGATGCCAATCGAACTAGGTAGTCTAAACCTGCAGTAACAGCGGGAAAGGCGGGAACGTCCACTGTCGATCAGCAGGGAGAAAGGGTTCGATATCTAATCGAGCGATTAGATATATTAAACTTCTGATTTCTGCAAAGAATAATTTCTGTTTAAGCTAAAGTTAATGGACTGAACGGTCAGATATCTAATCGAGCGATTAGATATATTAAACTTCTAATTTCTGCAATGAATAACTTCTGTTTGAGCTGAAGTTAATGGACCAAACGGTCAGATATCTAATCGAGCGATTAGATATATTAAACTTCTGATTTCTACAATGAATAATTTCTGTTTGAGCTGAACTTAATGGACCGAACGGTCAGATATCTAATCGAGCGATTAGATATATTAAACTTCTGATTTCTGCAATGAATAATTTCTGTTTGAGCTGAAGTTAATAAACCGAATGGTCAGATATCTAATCGAGCGATTAGATAAATTAAACTTCTGATTTCTGCAATGAATAATTTCTGTTTGAGCTGAAGTTAATGGACCGAACGGTCAAATATCTTATCGAGCGATTAGATATATTAAACTTATGATTTCTGTAATGAATAATTTCTGTTTGAGCTGAAGTTAATGGACTAATAGGTCAGATATCTAATCGAGATATTAGATATACTAAACTTCTAATTTCTGCAATTAATAATTTCTGTTTGAGCTGAATTTAATGGACTGAATGGTCAAATATCTAATCGAGCGATGAGATATATTTACTTCTGTTTTCTGCAATGAATAATTTATGTTTGATAGCTAACCGGCCGATTTGTTATGTGATCACGTGATAAAATCTTTCTAGAACTATCTTTAGAATCTTATAAATACGACTGAACAGAGAAGGGATTCGAATATGCGACCGAAGCAAAAATCTAGGTAGTCTCTCATAATTGTAGCCGCGCAAGTAAGCACCTGCGATATTTTCCTATCTGCTATTCACAAGCCTTCTCGATTAACTCCTCCAGAGTGTGAACAGTTTCTAGACAATCATTTTACTCAAACCCAGTTGACCACACGACTTCAATTAGAGAGTGAAGGACCAAACACTGGATCAGATAGAATGATCGTTATCCTGATCGATCACTTCGATTATGGTTTTTTTCTTTCCCTTTCCCTGGGAACTTATAGTGATTTTCAACCACTATGGGGTTGTTCCTGGTCAGCTTCCACCCCACTCTATAGCTGATATATTCTCTTATGTAGCTTATATAATGTCAGAGAGAGTTCTCTTTACCCTAAATGTCTTCCGCAACACTTTTACCATTTGAGCTCTGAAGGAGGGAGAGAAGAAAGAAAGGTTTATGGGGCTACTTTACTTTGGCTGCAAAGGAATGAAGGTGATACATCTTCCGAACAAAGTTTCAAGCTGGATAGAGAGGTTCCTAATTTTTGAAGGGGACTTCGGAGATTTAGCCGTGCGACCAGAAACTCATCATAATTCTATGTTCAAATCTCCAAAAGGTGTTATCAAAAACAGAGAGAGAAATTGTGAAGTATATGGCCCCTGAGTGACTAGATATAAATCACTATGTTCCATTGCTGGACTCAGTTGCTGATGTAACAGCTGAATAGAGTAAGATGTAACCTGCAAATAAGCTATAGATAATCGTTTTAACCGAACGAAATGCTGTTTGAAAAACTTCTCTTCTTCTTTTCAGCGACTCTTCGGGTACTGAAGAACAAGCCGTTGAAATCACAAGGAGAAGAAGTCCATACGCATAGATAGATAAGGAAGATAAGAGATGCATGAAGGTTTCCTCAGGTGACCGTCGAGGAGGGGAGCTCTTCTTCTGGCTCTTTCTAGGTCTCTCATATCGGCAAGGGAGTAAAAGACCTTGCCAGCAACCCACTCATTCGCTGGGATTCAAAAGGAAAAAAAGTCACAATCTTAACTGTTGGGAACAGTGTTCTGCAATGTTCCTGATTTGAAGAAGTGCTCAGCTCAATGATAAGTGCAAGTTGTATTTAATGTTCCATCTAGTTCATGCTTGCAGAGATCGACAATAAGAAGAGTACTTTGGTTAATTCAGTAAGTACTATATCATCAAGAAGATGGAGATGTCATCGACAAAGTATGCTTGTCGTCATAAAGATGATGCAAAGAAAACGCTGAGACTTGGCGAGTTCGTCAAACGCAGAAGCAAGATCGTCGAACTCAGAAGGAAGATCGTTGACCGCTGAGACTTGGCGTGTTCGTCGAACGCTGACACTTGGCGCGTTAGTCGAACGCTGAGACTCGGCAAGATCGTCGAACGCAGAAGCAAGATCGTCAAACGCAGAAGCAAGTTCATCGAACGCAGACTTGGCCTGTTCGTCGAACTTTGGATGGAGTTCGTCTAACGCAGAGACGGGACAGAAGAATGAAGTTCGTCGAACACAGAATGATGTTCGTCGAATGAAGATTGTCGTTCGTCGAACGCAGAGAAGAATGAAGTCAAAGGAAGAAATGTCATCAAGAAGAACAGACTTCGTCGAGAAGAAGCCTCGTCGATGAAAAGGCTAAGTATGATTGATGGCGTAGGACATCGTCGTAAAGAAGGCATGTCGTCGAGAAGACTAAAGAAGAACAACTGAGGTCAAGCAGTTACTAAAGTATGATCTGTCGACATGCTATCACTTATGTCATCGAGAGAACAACATGATTACGATGACAGACAGCAAGAAAGAAGATCTCAACGACACAGTCAAAGATAGCATATCGCCGTATATGCAGAATCGCCAGAATGTCTCGTATCGTCGAGATACCTGCTTCAGAGGTAGAAGCAAGAAGATTTGAAGGTCTACCAAGGCGTAAGGCATCGATAAAGACCTATCGTCGAGATATCATTCATGTCGTCGTTACATTGGAAATATCGTCGAGACAGATTCAAAAGTTTCGGATGCGCTGTCAGCATTTATTTCCGCCGCCTGATTGTCCAATCAGCGCATGCTTCTAAGGAATGGGCGTCTGACATTAAAGGACATAACATGTGACCGTAATGCGCCTCATCTATCCTATAAAAGGTAACAGTGATGCCCTTAGAAAAAGAGACTTTTGCAATAGAGAAAAAGAAGAAAGAATCTCGCCGCTACACTTCAATAGAACAATATTTTCCCGGCGGAGAAGTAGAGAACATGCATCAAGTGTTCTCTGAAGAATCAATCATCTCCATCGACTGAAAAGTAGCCAATCAACATCAGGCAAAAGAAGAGGAGGCTGAAGAAGATCCAGTGCTGAAACTCCAGATCAAGAAGCATCTTCTTCAACCTAAAGAAGCCGATCTTCAACAGGCTAAATTTTTCGATCTTCATCCGGCAGAAGTAACAGTCTTTTATCATTGTAATCTTTGTAAGGCTTGCGGGAATATTTGTCTAGCTTGAGGGCTGGAAAGCTGTGAGTCTTGAGGGCCAGGGCAGTGGACTTGCGGGTCCAACACCATCTAGCTTGAGGGATGGAGACCTGTGAGGCTTGCGGGCCAGGGCAGAGGCTAGACTTGCGGTTCTGGCTAGGTAAGGCTTGCGGGCCTGTTTATCAAGCTTGAGGGCTTGAGACCTGTGATGCTTGAGGGCCAGGGCAGAGGCTAGTCTTGGGGGTCTGAGCTAGGTAGGGCTTGAGGGCCTGAGTGTCGAGCTTGCGGGCTCGGGGGCAGTAGGGGCTTGTCGGCCTAGGCTGCTGGACTTGCGGGTCCGTGTTGTAAGGCTTGAGGGCCTGAAGTTTTTGGCGGCATTTGCCGAGCCTAGCACACTACTGGGTAGGCACAGAGGGACAGAGGACTACTCAAGACAGCCGGTCTTGAGGAACCTCTATACATCTTTGTGTTTTTTCTGTGTTATGCTTTATAACTTATAGATCTACTAATCAGAAATCAAGAACACCAAAAAGGGGATAGGATAATTTGAAAAACCTATTCAACCCCCCCCCCCCCCCCCCCCCACCCCCTCTAGGTGATAAGTCGACACCCTATAAACAACAAGTGGTATCAAAGTGAGGTTGTTCAAAGAAAATCCTAACAGCTTGAACAGATCTGCCAGTGGGTGTCTAAGTTTCATAAGTAGGGAGTCAAGAATAGTTATGTGCTCTAGAGAGAACTTTGCCCTTTGGAAAGTTAGATCAAGAATATTCATGGAGCGAGGCAATGGATCCAAGAATGTTTTTGATCGTTCAAAAATGTCCCTCCATGATTATGTTAAAAGATGAGACTCTTCTAGTCGGCTTAGACAAAGAAGCAAGAAGCATTCTAGATTGTGCAGTAGATCTGGCAACACACCAGAAGCTGAGTCATTGCACAACAACAAAGGACATGTGGGACTCCTTAGAAGTCCTCATGGAAGGGTCAGAGGAAGATTTTGAAGAAGAAACCTCTCATGAAGAGGTATGTATCAGAGCACCACTGACCACTTCAGACAGTGAATCAGAAGATGAAGAATGCTCTGGATCAGGAGAAAGAATAAGAGCACCCTTGACCCTCACAGACTGTGACTCTGAGGATGAGGAAGTCTGTGGGTTGATGGCTCTATCAGATGAAGAAAATCATGATAAATCTTATCATGATCAGGTATGCACCACTCACACACATTTACTACCTGCTTCATTTAAGAAGACCAAGAGTGGATCAGGTGATTGTTCATCATCTGAAGATGATACAGAAGACTGCTCATCTCGCAACAATAAGAATCATATTGATCTATTAGAACAGTTTGGTGATCTCTTGGAGGCTCTGAGAAAGAGCAAAAGGCTTGTTAAGGAACAAGCTAGGGAGCTAGAATCTCTCAGACCTTTAAAGGTTGAATCGGATGGGAAACTAGGTATGTCCTACAGTAAGTACACCGATCCAAATGAGCTCAACAAAATCATAGACAAGCTTTATGATGAAAGAAGACGAAGGGAAGAACTTATCAAGAAACTTAAGAATGACCTTCTTAAGGAAAGAAGCTTGGTGGCTCAATTCTCTAAGCCCAAAACTGTGCTGCCCATCATTGACACCTTCTCCTCCTATGGAAATAGGAGGGGATTGGGTTACAATGAAGGGGCAATAGATGCTGGGAATGGAGAAAGGGGCAAAACTAAAGCAGAGCCTCATACCACATTTCAGAAGGTAGTGTTTCCCTCTAACAGGTATGATCAGGACAGTGTCCATGGTCACTGGATGAACGGAAACTCCATTAGTCATTGAAATGCCTCTTACTATGGAAAGAGAAAGGGCATTGGGATGAGTGCATTAAAGGCTCCCCATGAGGAAATCCAAATGGCCCATCATGGACCATTTGTGTTTGGTGCCCCAGCCCCCCTCTCAAGGATAAAGGAGCAACATCTTCCTAATCTCTCCCAGATAAGAAGCAGACTAGTAGCCCCAATATGATCAATTCTCACCTGATCATATCTGATGCCATTAACACCATGTCAGCTACCAAGCTAACATCTGTTGCTGACAAACAGATAAAGTCAAGAAGAAACAATAATACTAGAGCAGCCAGTCAGCTCTTGGCTGAGAGAGATAGGAAGAATGTTGCTTCCTTCTCTACTGAACATACTTCAAAAAGTATCAGAAAAGAAGGTACAACATCCATGATTGTTGGTTATGTGGCAAAGTGGGACACTTTGCCATTGACTGTTTGCACAACCCTAGTGTGTCTGGTGCAAAGAAGAGACCTCCTGGAAGGGCTGAGGTGAGTAGAAGAATTCCCTTTTATGCTAACAAGAACCTAGGACCCAAGTCACCTTGGGTTCCTAAGGATTATTAAATCTTTCTTGCAGGGTAGTCCATTTAGCCAATAAAAGGTGAATAAGGCTATTGGACAATAAGTGCTCCAGGCTCAACTCTGGACTAAGAAAAACTCACCACATACCAAGGTGCACTGATCAAGGGAGAGCTGACAGTAAAGATAAGTGGACATTCCATCGAGGGGGAGCCACTAGCTCAAGAAGAATCAAAGGCTATGGTGAAGGTAACCATGTTAATGTTAAACACATAACTTCGTCTTTATCTAAGTTCGTAAAAGTAATTTTCAAAAAACATATTGTCTGAACGATGATTGGTATCGTCAAAATTACCCCTCTACTTAGAATCACGACGATATCCAATCATCAGCAGACTCTTAAATAGATCTAAGCTCATTCATTTCAGCTAAACTCGAGTTAGTCAGACATTTAACAAATGAAACTTCAACTTCCAATTCGGACATTATAAATAAGGTCAAATGTCTTAAGGTTAAAACACTTTCTACATTAGCCCTAAAAAGGCATCGTGTTCTCCACGCCTTTCCAAGAGTAAACGAGTCGACAGTACTGAAACCCTCCTAGATCAAGCAAAAGATGGCACCAAAGAAGGAAGGATTCCTCTTTGAAGGATGCGAAGTAGTGAGAGGCGCTTTCGTGGAAGGACCAGAGGAGATTCAAAACGCCATCAAGCTAATGAACGACGTCGGCCTAGAATTTGCCCTCTCCGAACCAATTATAATACTCAAAAGAGATGTGCTGGAGTTCTACTCAAATGCCAAGTGTGGCTCAAAAGGAACATCCGTAAAAAGCTTAATCAACGGGATAAAGGTCAAAGTAAACCCTAAGAGGCTGGCTAGGGCACTTCAGTTGCCGACCTTTGCCAAGGGGGAGGAAGATGAAAAGATCACCCAGGAAGACCTTGACAAGGCTCTAGCATGGTGTGGGCATTCGAGCAAGACCTATGGGTCCTTGGAAAGGAAGAACTTTAATCAACAAGGAAAACTTGTGGCAGATATAGTAGGTAAAGCCCTCCTCTGCAAGGTAGGGTCGCATGATAGGATATCCAAGCCCATGTTCGAGATAATGGCAAGGATAATCCTAAGTAAAAAGACCAACTGGGGTCAGCAAATCTTCAAGAGGATACAAGAAAGCTTTCAAGTCCCAAATCTGGGGAGAATCCTATCACTATTTCTTCTGCTCTCCTACACTGAAAGCTTTAACAAAAAGTATGCAGTAAAAATTCATCACATGAGAAGGATGGACATCAAGATTCTTGACAGGTGAGAGAAAACTCTGACTAAGCCTCCCAAGAAGTTGAAGATTGCAGAAAATGTGAAAAGGAAGGGAGAAAGCATGTATGAAGGAAGTGAGTCAGGCAACAGCTCATCTCCATCTGACTCTGAGGCAGCTGTGGAGACAAGGAATGTCGCCCTCCAGACCTCTGCTCCAAGTCAGGGATCCAGGAAAATGGCAGGAACAGATCAAGGAAGTGCTGAAACTGAGGGGGGGAAGAACAGTGAGCTCCCTGCTCAAGTGGAAGAAGTGATCAATAAGATCATAGGAGCTGAGGATACTGGTCATTCTGAATCAGCAATGCCAGGGGACAACCAAGAGAACCCTGCTGATGAAACTAGCAAAGATCAGCAAAGTCTTGAAAAGGAGAATGAGCCAAATCATTTACTCATAAGAAAATCTCTATCTCCAATAATTGAAAGGGAGGAAGAAGAGGAACAAGATTGTTCACCCCCAGAGGATAGTCCAGTGGAGCTCTCACTACTATCTCAGATAAAGATGCTCCTGGAAGAGCAAAGATTAAAACTTGAAAGCTATGTCACCTCTGCTATCGATGATCTAAGAAGGGAACTGTCTGCTGAAATGACAACCCTAAGAAATGATGTGAAAAATATGCATGAATTCACTGCCCGTACTCACAAGGGTATATCTAACCTAGGGGCTAATTAGTCATTGATTGTCGGCAGCATAGAAAAGGCCTACATTGCATCCACCAAGAGGATGGCTGAACATAAAGAACATATTAAAGAAAGTCTAGATCACCACAATAAGGATCTAGACAGCCATCTGCTTGAAACCAAGAATCACATGGAAGCAGGGGTCCACATGCTCAAGAACAAGATATTGGCCTCCGAGGAGAACCTCCAAAGGGGGATATCTGAAGAAGTCATAAAGGGGGAGAGATCAATGATAAAGGCCAGTAGTGATCATGCCATCTGGACCACCAACACCATCAGGGAAGCAATGAATCTTCCTCCTCTATATTATGACGAGCCTGCTGAAGAGCAAGCAGGAAGAATTCCTGATACTGATAAGGGTAAAGGAAAGGAAGTACTGGAGGATGAAGAAACAAAACTAAGAAAGAGAAAGTACAGGGAAGAAATGGAGAAAAAGGATGACTATGAAAGATGGAGTCCCATATCTAGGACCATCATTCTAAAAGCATGGGAGCATGTGAAAGTTAACAAAGGTGAAAGATACAATGTATACAGTCCTCACGAATGGGCTAATCATGAAGATCAAGAAGAAGTAAGAAGAGATTACAGAAGAAATAAGCAAGCCGGAAGAATTCCAGCTGACACTCCTGAACCTTTAAAATATCATCCTAAACCGTTTGAGTACTTCATCAGGCAAGCTGATAAGGAGCAGGAAGTTAGTGTCAAGAAAGCAAAGGGCGATGCTGATATGAGCGCACCAGAGATATAGATGGCTAAACCTTCAGGGGGCTAATTGTAGAAATGTCAAAACTTTTGAAAACATTTGGCACTACTTATAAATGAAGTAATATTTGTCAAAATTCTGTGTTCACTCAATTTTAGCTGAAATGTCATCATTACATGCTTATTTGCTTAAAATGTTAAACCCTTTATGTGAATGGCATTTATCATTGAGTTGATTATGACTTCTTCAAATAGGGGGAGATTGTTGGGAACAGTGTCCTGCAATGTTCCTAATTTGAAGAAGTGCTCAGCTCAATGATAAATGCAACTTGTATTTAATGTTCCATCTAGTTCATGCTTGCAGAGATCGACAATATGATGAGTACATTGGTTAATTCAGAAAGTACTATATCGCCGAGAAGAAGGAGATATCATCGACAAAGTATGCTTGTCGTCATAAAGATGATGCAAATCGAATGCTGAGACTTGGCGAGTTCGTCGAACGCAGAAGCAAGATCGTCGAAATCAGAAGGAAAATTGTCGACCGCTGAGACTTGGTGTGTTCGTCGAACGCTGAGACTTGGCGCGTTAGTCAAAAGCTGAGACTCGGCAAGATCGTCGAACGCAGAAGCAAGATCGTCGAACACAGAAGCAAGTTCGTCGAACGCAGACTTGGCGTGTTCGTCGAATGTTGGATGGAGTTTCTCTAACGTAGAGACGGGACAGAAGAATAAAGTTCATCGAACACAGAATGCTATTCATCGAACAAATATTGTCGTTCGTCGAACAAAGAGAAGAATGAAGACAAAGGAAGAAATGTCGTCAAGAAGAACAGACATCATCGTGAAGAAGCCTCGTCGCTGAAAAGGCTAAGTATGACTGATGGCGTAGGACATCGTCGTAAAGAAGGCATGTCGTCGAGAGGACTAAAGAAGAACAGCTGACGTCAAGCAGTTACTAAAGTATGACCTGTCGACATGCTATCACTCATATCGTCGAGAGAACAACATGATTACGACGACAGACATCAAGAAAGAAGATCTCAACGACACAGTCAAAGATAGCATATCGTTGTATATGCAGAATCGCCAGAATGTCTCGTATCATCGAGATACCTGCTTCTGAGGCAGAAGCAAGAATATTTGAAGGTCTACCAAGGCGTAAGGCATCGACAAAGACCTGTCGTCGAGATATCATTCATGTCATACTAACATTGGAAATATCGCCGAGACATATTCAAAAGTTGCGGACGCACTGTCAACATTTATTGTCGCCGCCTGATTGTCCAATCAGCGCGTGCTTTTAAGGAATGGGCGTCTGACATTAAAAGACATAACATGTGACTGTTATGCGGCTCATCTGTCCTATAAAAGGGAACAGTGATGCCCTAGAAAAAGAGACTTTTGCAATAGAGAAAAAGAAGAAAAGAATCTCGCCGCTACACTTCAATAGAACAGTATTTTCTCGGCGGAGAAGTAGAGAACAAGCATCAAGTGTTCTCTGAAGAATCAGTCATCTCCATCGACTAAAATGTAGCCAATCAACATCAGGCAAAAGAAGAGGAAGCTGAAGAAGATCCAGTGCTGAAACTCCAGATCAAGAAGCATCTTCTTCAACCTAAATAAGCCGATCTTCAACAGGCTAAAGTTGCCGATCTTCATCCGGCAAAAGTAACAGTCTTTTATCATTGTAATCTTTGTAAGGCTTGCGGGCCTATTTGTCTTGCTTGAGGGCTGGAGAGCTATGAGGCTTGAGGGATAGGGCAGTGGACTTGCAGTTCTGACACAGTCTAGCATGAGGGCTGGAGACCTATGAGGCTTGAGGGACAGGGAAAAGGCTAGACTTGCGGGTCTGGCTAGGTATGGCTTGCAGGCCTATTTGTTAAGCTTGAGGGCTTGAGACCTGCGAGGCTTGAGGGCCGGGGCATAGGCTAGACTTGTGGTTCTGAGCTAGATAGGGCCTGAGGGCCTGAGTGTCGAGCTGCGGGCTCGGGGGCAGTAGGGGCTTGCGAGCTCGGGGGCAGTAGGGGCTTGCGCGCCTAGGCTGTTGGACTTGCGGGTCCGTGTTGTAAGGCTTGAGGGCCTGAAGTTTTTGGCGGCGTTTGCCGAGCCTAGCACACTGTTGGGTAGGCGCAGAGGGACAAAGGACTACTCAAGACACCTTGTCTTGAGGAACCTCTATACATCTTTGTGTGTTTTCTGTGTTATGCTTTATAACTTATAGATCTACTAATCAGAAATCAAGAACACCAAAAAGGGGATAAGATAATTTGAAAAACCTCTTCACTCCCCCCCCCCCCCCCCCTCTAGGTGATAAGTCGACACCCTATAAACAACATTACTACTCTCCCATCATGGAAGAGTGATCGCTCAGGTCATCATGCTAGTGTGATCACCAATGCTCTTTATGGAAAAAAGAACTTGTCTGAAATAGGAGAAATCGATCATGAAGACATTGTTGTTGTGGCCGCTCAAGATGCTTTGAGAAATAATATTAAGTCATTATGTCGGGCAGTTACAATGACAATCACTGAAAACCATAGCAATCCTGGAGGAAAAGTTAGAGGTAAAAGACAAAAGTTTTAGAAATCACGCATATAAATTCATCCTTAACTGATCAATCTAATTGTGTTTCTTCTCCATCATGTTTATGATCCTGACAACGTTGAGTTCCAGAGGGCAGTAATTACCCATTGTCGAGAGACCGTCGAGGATGTTCTGAAGATGTTGAGAGAGCAGGGCGGTCTCAATGAAGGTTTTGTGGAGGCCACATTTCTAGATTTCTTCCCGAATGTTGCAGCCTTTGAGATCGAGACAGTCATCACGGTCTCTGATGATGAGGAGATGGATGACGCGGTTAATGATGAAGATGAAAGATGATGAAGAAAAAGAAAGAATGATGAAGGAGAAGGAGGTGAAGAGGCAAGGGATGATGAGACCACGGAGGAGATGGATAATGAGGAGAAAATGGATGAAGAAGAAGATGTTGAAATCGAAGACCAAGAGAATTTTGATGAAGGAGGACCTGTAGTTAGTTATAAGGTCTATGAAGAGTCCTAGCAGCAAGAAAGTGATAGCAAGTATGATTGTTCTGAGTCTGGCTCGAGCTCTTTCTCTAGTTCCAGCTCAAGTTACTCATCTTCCCTGATAGCTCCTCTGTAGAATCTCCATCAAAGAAGAAGAAGAAGACAAAGAAGGACGTCGAGGATGAAAAAAAATAATATTTAGGATAATGTAATCTTTTTATTTTGAAGAAAAGGCCGCTGACTGGTTTTATTAGGCGGTCGGAAACACTTATAATTATTTTTGCTATAAAATGAAAGAAGGAAATCTTTTCTTTGTTACCTTTACCGCTTCAACTTTATTACCTCTGCTTGTAATTTTCTCGCTGCCTTCTTTTATAATAGCACTGGTGTTGTCGATCGTGCTTTATGTTAATTGTGTAACCGCAATACTTAAGACTTTAGGTCCTTCAGAGTCAAGACAATCATACTTGTAGAATAAGCAATATGATATCTGTTCGCGCGATTAAATCATGGAATAAGCAATATGATATCCCTCCATCTTTCAGATAAGCTGCTTGATAGATAGAGTCGCGCGATCTGATTTATGATTTCTTAACAGTCTTAATGCTTGACTACTCCTGACCTTCGAGATGTATCAATAAGATAAGAGACCCAGAATACCTTAGGGCAATTAATTGAAATATGTATTTTTGATTTGGCATAGAGATCGCAGAGCGATTGATATAATAATCCAGGATGATGTTATCACAAGTAATTTAATCGCTTGAGAAATACTGAATCAGTATTTTTGTATGTTCGGTCAAGAATAATAATAATTGTATATTGATGTATACATAATAAGAAGATCAGAGATTTTAACCGCCTATGCGATAATGATAGAGTTTTTGACCGCTCGATCAGATTAACAATTTTATTTAACGAAGTCCAAGATCCATCATTACATATTGCTTGATTAAGGAATAGAAACGAACACATCCGAACATCACTCTGGCCGCACGATCAGATTTACAAGACCTTTTTCCGATCACATTTGTTCATATAGATAAATCTCGAAGTGATAGCTCAGACCGCACGGTCTATTTATATAAAGGTCGATTGGAACAATATTTTTCGGGAGGTATACATACTAAGATGATCAATTGGGCAGGTGACACATTAAAAATGATGGTATTGCCTTCCTCAGAGAGATCATCAAAGTTGTAACAGCTTCCGAAGGACCTCGAAAGTCAGGAAAAAGCAAAAAGAGGTTTACAGACCAAAATGATCAATTGAGCAGAAAACGTGCTAAAAAGCGATCGGCATTGCTTTACTTAGAGAGATCATAGTGGCTATGACAACCCTAAAAAGAAAATTTACCTCGGCGGTCAAGAAAAGAGGTTCCCAGACTAAAATGATCAATTGTCAGGTGACGTGGTAAGAATGTCTGGTATTGCTTTCCTCAAAGAGATCATAATGGATGTGGCAAACCAAAAGAAAGAACGACCTCAGCGGTTAGGAAAAGGCAAAAAGAGGTGTACATACCAAAATGATCAATTGGGCACGTGACGTGCGAAAAAGCGACTGGCATTACTTTCCTCAAAGAGATCATTGTGGTTGTGACAACCCTAAAAAGAAAAAGCGACCTCAGCGGTCAAGAAATGAGGTGCATAGACCAAAATGATCAATTGGGCAGGTGGCGTGCTAAAAAGCGACTGACATTACTTTCCTCAGAGAGATCATAATTGCTATGGCAACCCAAAAGAAAGAAAGACCTCTGCGGTCAAAATTTCTAGTCACTCCAGGGCTCACGCGGCGTTCAAAGATGCTCCTGACCGCCCCTTTCGCAGAACTTGGCTATCCCTAGGCTAATGATTATTCGAGGGTCACAGGATAAGATGATCAGTTGGGCAGGTGACGTGCTAAATAGTGACCGACATTGCTTTCCTCAGAAAGGTCATCAAAGTTGTGATGATGTCCTGAAATGCATGATAGAGATGAACATTCACCTAGATCTCCCTTGATGCAGAGGTGTGTCAGATGTCAGTAAGGACCCGGCATCCTATAGATCCTCCGCAAGAGCTTGGCGAGCCACTGCTATACAAAAGTAAAATCTCCCCACTACCCATGGTCATTGTAGGTTTTACAACTCAAGGTTCATATCGTGGGGGAAACAAGTAGGATCTGTCGATATCTTGCTTGATAGGTTTTCAGACATATGTTCTCATCCTCAGAAAATGTTTCTTTCATGAGGTAGCAGAAAAGGTGTCAATAAATGCATTGAAGATAGTCAAAACAATTGAACAAATGAAAGAAGGAAAGATTTTACTTATGAGAACAATTATTTCAAATCATCTCCACTCCAAGTTCGAGACATTTCCTCCCCTTTATAGGTGAAGACGATAAGCACCATTTGAGTACCTCATTTACAATAAATGGCCCTGCCAAGTTAGGATTTAGTTTTCCAACTGAACTAGATCTTGCTACCGCATCTACTTTCTTTAGAACTAAGTCGCCAACAACAAACTCCTTTATCCTGACATTTTGTCGAAATATTTCATCATTCTTTGTTTCACTTCTTGTCTGATTGTTGATGTATCTCGTAATTCTTTAATGAGCTCGAGACTGCACTTCAGCTCTTCATCGTTCGCTTCCATCCATCCATCTTCATTCTGCTTTGATAATAACACCCTTGGACTCATCACCTCAAATTTGAGAGCTTCTGAACCATGAGATAACTTAAATAGAGTTTCACTAGTAGCCGATGTTGGAGTTATTCTTAAAACCCAGAGCACTAACTATTCTGCCTAGTTACCATGAAGATTTTCAACTTTCTTCTTTAGGAGATTTAGGACCAACTTGTTTGCTGATTCAACTTGCCATTGTTTCTTTGATGATGTACTGAAGTGAATAGTAGCTCAGATCCTATCTGGCCACATAAATTTATCAAGTCAAAATTATTGAATTAAGGACTATTGTTAGTGATTATGGCCATTAGAATTCTATGTATGCACACGATTTCCCACCATATGAAGTTTTTCCCGATCTGGGTGGTAGTTTTAGCCAATGGCTTTGCTTCAATCCACTTGCTGAATTAATCAATCATCACAAGAATAAAACGGCGTTGCCCACTAGCCATTGGAAAGGGTCCGATAAGATCCATCCCCCAAACTACAAATGTACATGGAGTTTCTATCGACCTGAGCTGCTGAGCTGGTTGATGTTATAAAGGAGCAAAATTTTGACATTGTACACATCTCTTTGCAAACTTTTCAGCGTCTTTCCTCATTTGAGGCCAGAAATAACCTTGCCTCAGAATTCTTTTCTACAGAGTTCTAGCACCTGAATGACTGCCACATTCTCCCGAATGAACCTCCTGTAGCACAACTGGAATCTCTTCCTCTGAAACACAAGCGGTTAGAGAAAGGTTTTCCTGTACAAGACTCCTGCGATGAGGTAGTAATGAACTGCTTTTAACTTGAACCTTTTCTTATCTTTTATAGATGGATGAAATTCCCCGATTGAGAGATAGAGGATGAATGGATCCACCCAAGATGGATGTTGATCTATTTGCATGGTCTCACCTTCTTCAATAGCTGTGTAAAATAATTCTGAAGTAGTTCCTACTGAAAGAACAAATTTTGCCAGCTCATCTGCCTCTGCATTTTTTAAACGTGGGATATGCTGGATAGTGATACTTTTGAACTTGTCGATTTAAATTTTTAATAGCATTTGATATTACTTTAGAGTGGAATCTCTAGTTTCATAAGTTCTATTTACTTGGGAAGCCATCACTAGTGAATCAATTTTCACTTCTACATCCTCAATGCCCAACTCTCTTGCGAATTGGAGACCTACAAGCAGCGCTTCATATTCTGCTTGATTATTTATAGTGGGAAAGTAGAATTTCAATGATTGATCCAATCTGACTCCACTTGGATTAACCAAAATAATTCCTGCTCCAAAAGAATCCCTAACAGAAGCTCCATCCTCAATTCCTGCTCTTCTTTTTAATTCTGCTTTCTGATATATCTATCATCTGCTAGTACATGCATGAGCTTTGATCACCATCCTTGGCACATCAGAGATGTCAAATTCACTGAGCTCGATTGCCCACTTTGCTAACTTTCCCGAATGTTCTGGATTTTCTAGGACACTTTTAATGGCAAGTCAGTTACTGCCTGAATTTAATGAGCCTGAAAATACGGTCGAAGCCTGCGAGCTGAGATGACAAGCATTAACGCTAGCTTCTCAAGAATTGGGTATCTGGTTTCTGCACCTTTAAGAATTATGCTAACGTAGTAAACTGGAAACTATCTTTTTTCTCTTCTATGATCAAAACTGAGCTTATTGCATCAGAACCAGCTCCAAGATAAAGGAAACTATCCTCGCCTTCTCGAGGGCTCTGAAGCAACAGAGTTGATGTTAACTGCTTTTTCAATTGATCAAATGCATCATCACACTCCTCGGTCCACTCAAACTCTTCTCCCCATGCAGAGTTTTAAAAAATGGTGCACTCTTATCTCCTGAACGAGATATAAGCTGACTCAAACCGTCTATCCTTCCACCCAGTTGCTGAACTTATTTAGGCGATTTCAGAGGCGCCATATCTAAGATTGTTTTTACCTATAGATTTGGCTTCAATCCTTCTGGGGTGAGAAGATGACAGAGGAACTTTCCTTTGCTTCTTCCAAAAACACACTTCATAGGAGTCAACTTCATGTTAAAGGCTCGTAGAGTAGAAAATGTCTCAACGAGATCATTAAGACGAATTAAAAAATCTTTGCTTTTTTTATTAAGTGGTTGTCAACATACACTTCTAAGTTTCTTCCTTTTTTTATTTTTAAACGTGATATACATCATCCATTGATACGTTGCATCAGCATTTTTTAGCCTGAAAGGCGTCACACGATAACAGAAGTAGCTGTCGTTCATGATGAAAGAAATATGAGGAATATCGGGCTTATGCATTCTAATTTGTTGATAACCAGATAATGTATCTAAAAAGCTCATACAATAGTACCCTACCGCAGAATAAATTAAAGAATCTATCTGGGGCAAGGGCTAGCAATCTTTCGGGCAAGCTTTATAAAGTTTCGTAAAATCTACAGACATCCTCCATTTCCCCCTGCCTTTTTCACCATTACAACATTCGAAACCCAATCAGAGTATTGAATTTCTTGAATAAACTTCGCCTTGAGGAGCTTATCCACCTCCTCCCTTATTGGCTGGGCAAGGGTTACCGCCACCGCCCTCTTTTTCTGCTTGATTGGAGTGAAGCTCAAATTAATGTTGAGGTGGTGGCAGGAAACATCAAGATCAACTCCTGGCATGTCATTTGCTTACCAGGCAAAGACATCCAGATTCTTCAGAAGGCAGGAGACGAGTTGGTTCTTCTCCTCTTTGGGCAATTCTGCATTGATGAAGAGTGTCTTTCTTTCATCCCTCTTATCAGCAGGAATAACTTGAGTCACCTGGGCAGGTTCCAGATGAGCTCCTTCTCTAACTTCTTTTTCCACTTATTCTTTTGTAACCTCACGGTGGTCAGCATCTTGCAGAACTGGAAGACACTCAGCAACCTTCAGGGGAGGAGAAGATTCAGTCACATTGACCGTCTTAACATAACACTCCCAAGCCAGCTTGGGATCACTCCTGACCCGATACTGCTTTCCATTGAGAGGTGATAAAGTAGTTTTTATATAAGTTTTTAATAGAAAATTTTGTAATTATTTAATATGAATTTTCCTTTTTATGTCAATTTTAGGTTATAAGTAGTTCTTTTTGTAATTTTGATTCTAACTTAGCCTAATTTTAATATTTGCAGATTTCTGGGACAAATCGGGAAAAATCACATGTCACGCCCTCAGTCACGCCCGTGACCAAGGGCGTGTAACCTGAAGATCAGTCCAGAGTCGCAGCCGTGCTGTTGAGCTAGTCCACACCCAGTCACGCCCCAGGTCACGCCCGTGACCCAAAGTCACGCCCGTGACCGGGGGCGTGTAATTTTAGCATCTGCCACGTGGAGCCGCCGTCGAGACGAGAAGCTGCCGTTGAGAAGTCAACTTGAGTCACGCCCGTGACCCAAAGTCACGCCCGTGACCTTCCCGCGTGATCCAAGCACGCCGCCGCGCCGTCTGGCTAGCCCATGCCGCATTAAATGAAGCCGTCCTGATTCACGCCCGTGACCCAATTGTCACGCCCGTGACATGTGCGATTTTCTCCCGCCGTCACGCCAAGCCCACGCCGCGACCGGATCCGATGCTGCAGAGATTACACGCCCTAGGTCACGCCCGTGACCGAGGGCGTGTAACATGAAATTTTTGCCTATAAATTCAGAGGCTCTCCTTGAGTTCAAGGTTCAGAATTTTGGAGTGGGGAAGGTGCTGCTGGAGCCAATCTTGAGTAGTTTTCCTTTTTCATGTTCATGTTCATGTCTCTTTATTTTCATGCTCTCTTCCTTTTCTAATGCAATGTATTAGCTTTCCTTTAGTTTAATAGTCTAGTTTAAGCTTGTAATCTTGTTTTTCCTAGCTTGCAATTTCCTTTCTTAAGTCTTGTAATAGTTTTTCATTTAAATAAAAAAAAAATAGTTTGTTCTCTTTATTTTGTCTCCTCCTTAGCTAAAATTTCTTAATATGCATTTTTATTTTTCTTCCTCTTCCCCCTCCACCATGATTAACTAATCCTCATTAGTACTCGATCTAAATGATCCGAGGATGAGTTAGACAAGTTATGATTTTCTAAAGTTTTCTTTTTCCGTTTTTATAAACACTTGAATTATCCTTGATTTTTAATTAGTGAGGCCATACTTTCGATATATGGTTTTCGCTTAAGTTTTCATATTTAGTTAGCCGAGAGGCTCAAAGTATGAATCGATCACTCAAGGGTAAAGAGAGTTGCACGCACCCCTCGAGAGAGGATGACGTAAATCTCCCGGATTGGAGTCAAATCCAATAGTGGGGTTCACCTCGTAAAGCAAGTTTTAGGTAATCGATTATAGGACGAGAGTCCGGTTGATTTTTCCTAATCTTAGTTGGGCATTAACCTCGAGATAGGCATGTTCGAGCTTCGGGAACCTCCACGGTCAAGTAGTTCAATTTAAACGGAATTAGATTTAATTTCTTTTTACTTGTCTTTTCTCACTCCAAGGTGACTTTTGATTGAGTACTAGCCTCTTTTATCATCATCTAAACCCTTAATTTAGCTTGCAATTTCTCTTTTTTTTAGCCAAGAACCAAAACCCCAAAATATCATTAGATAAGATAATAGTGACTTTCCTCAAAGTAGAAGTAATCAACGCGCCCCGTGGAATACGACCTTGGTATTTCTTAATATCCTATACTATAGACGATAAGGTACACTTGCCTTTATCGGATATAGTTTTGGAGAAAATCTCAACCCTTCACTAAAATTTCAAAACCGCAAAATCTATATCAAGTTTTTGGCGCCGTTGCCGGGGAATTTTGCGTAGATATTTTGAAACAAGGATAGCTATTAATTTTATCATGTTGTTTTTATTTTAGTTTTTCTATTTTTGAAAATCTTAAGGGTGAAATTAAAATTCTTGGAAAGGACGCTTTGGGCTTGAATTCCCATCACAGCCTCTAGTACCTTGCAAACCCTTCACCGGGTAGATCTTGGGAAGTCCAAGACTAACTTAATCCGCCTAAAAAGAACAAAAAAATATTCTCTCTTTTTCTTCTTCTTTCCTTCTCTTTTTAGTGTATGACCCGTGGTAGCACTTCGATTCTTCCTTTTGATCCGGAAATCGAGCGAACCCTTTTGAGGCACCGCCGTTCTCATGATCAAGGAAATCAAGTAGAATCTGAAGAGTCAATCGGGGACACTAACGCAGCAAATATGGATCATAATCTTAATCCTCCTAATCTTAACGAGCCAAACCCTAATGAGGACGCGCAACGGACCATGTCCTATTATGCGCGGCCGAATTTGGAAGGCACACAATCGAGTATTGTTCGCCCCACGGTGGCGAATAATAATTTTGAGATCAAGTCCAGCATCATACAAATGGTGCAACAATCGGTGACCTTTGATGGTCAACCGGACGAGGATCCAAATTCACATATCTCTTACTTTCTTGAAATTTGCGACACTTTTAAGATCAATGGCGTCACCGATGATGCCATTCGATTACGTCTTTTTCCTTTCTCTCTGCGGTCTAAGGCCAAGCAGTGGCTGGGCTCCCTACCAAGGGGATCCATCACTACATGGGCCGAAATGGCGGAAAAATTTCTTAATAAATATTTCCCGCCTTCAAAGACCGCTAAATTACGCACGGATATTGCATCGTTCATGCAAATCGACTCGGAGACTCTCTATGATACATGGGAGCGCTTCAAGGAGCTTTTGCGTCGATGCCCTCACCACGCACTTGCCACTTGGCAACAAGTGCAAATATTTTATAATGGCTTAAATCTCCAAACGAGGCAAATGATTGATGCGGCCGCCGGGGGGACATTAAATAACAAAACCCCGATCGCCGCTCAAGAGCTTTTCGAAGAGATGGCCACAAATGCGTATCAATGGAACATGCCCCGAGCGCGGCCTAATAAGCCGGCCGGAATTTTTGAAATAGACGCTAACGCAAATTTGGCTTTACAAGTTGAGCGCTTAACAAAGCAAGTGGCGGAGATGTCTGCTTCCTCCGCCACTCCTCCTTGGGCTAATAATATTTTACTTGAAGAGCAAGTTGATTACATGGGAAATCCACCTCGGCCTTCCTATAACCCGAACACCGCTCCGTATAATAACACCTACAATGTGGGTTATAGGAATCATCCGAACTTCTCATGGAGCAATCAAGGAAATGCTCAGCGTCCCTTAAATTTAAATCAACCTCCAAATCAACTTCTCAATTTAACTCCCCCTCAAAATTTTAATCCACCCGGTTTTCCACCGCAACAGCAAAAACCCTCTCCGCTTGAAGAGGTTTTTGCAAAATATGTTGCTACAAATGAAGCGAACATCCGGAACCTCACCGGATCGATCAAAAATTTAGAGAACCAAGTGGGCCAGCTAGCAAAGATAATCTCCGAGCGACCGCAAGGAGCCCTTCCGGGAAACACGGAGCCCAACCCAAGGGAGAGCGCAAACGCGATTACACTCCGAAGCGGGAAGGAGGTGGCTTCTAAGCAGGACGAACCCATGGTAACTTCCTCTCCTCCTCCTCCTCCTATTTTATCTTCAATTTTACCTACTACGTTAGCTCCGCGCGCTTCTACTTCTAATGTTCCGTATCCATCTAAGTTTAAAAGCGAGAGCGCCGAAAAGAATTATAAAAAGTTTTTAGATATTTTAAAGCAAATCCACATTAATGTACCCTTCTGCGAGGCTATCTCTCAAATGCCTAAATATGCGAAATATCTTAAGGAGTTGCTCTCCAATAAGAAAAAATTAGAAGATATTTCGCATATTTCTTTGAACGCAGAATGCTCCGCGGTTGTACTCAACAAATTGCCTACAAAAGTGAATGACCCGGGACGGTTTTCCATCCCGTGTTTATTTGGCAATTCGTTAGTAAAACACGCTTTAGCGGATCTGGGAGCAAGTATCAATCTCATGCCTTTTTCATTATTTAAGAAACTAGGTCTAGGAAATCCAAGCCCCACTCGAATGAGTATTCAATTAGCGGATCGCTCTTTAAAATATCCGGTAGGAATAGTGGAGGACGTGCTCGTCAAGGTCGACAAGTTCATCTTCCCGGTGGACTTTGTCATTCTTGACATCGAAGAGGATGCCGAAGTACCCCTCATACTCGGCCGCCCCTTCCTTGCCACCTCCCGCGCCATTATTGACGTAAGTAACGGAAAGCTCCTCCTTCGGGTTGGAGATGATGAAGTTTCTTTCGGCATAAATTCCTCGATGCGGAACACATTAGAAAACGACGATTCATGTTTTTACCTGGAAGAGTGTTGGGAATTCGATTCCCCTCCCGAGTTAGTCTCCACCTCGAGTCACGAGTCCGAGTTCGCCGAGCTCTTTTGTCTGGAAGAAGAAGTCACTCGTTTCACACCACCCGAACCACTATTTTTAGAAAAATTAAAAATCAAAACATCTTATGAAGAGCCACCCGTTTTGGAACTAAAGCAACTTCCCCCTCACCTTAAGTATTTATTTTTAGAAGAAGAGTCGAAGCTACCCATCATCGTTTCATCCGAACTTAGCAACTCAGAAATTTCCGAGTTGGCTATTGTCTTAAGAAAGCACCGCCACGCAATTGCGTGGCAAATTTCGGATATAAAGGGTATAAACCCTTCCTTCTGCACTCATAAAATCTTCCTCGAAGATAATTCCCGAAATTCGGTCCAGCCTCAACGACGGCTAAACCCTAACATGAAAGAAGTCGTTAAGGCCGAAGTGATCAAACTATTGGACGCGGGAATTATCTACCCGATATCGGATAGTACTTGGGTTAGCCCAGTACAAGTCGTACCAAAGAAAGGTGGCATTACGGTAGTAGCTAATGAGAATAACGAGTTGATCCCAACCCGTACTGTTACGGGTTGGCGGATGTGCATCGATTACCGAAAACTAAATGATGCCACCCGTAAGGATCACTTCCCCCTACCATTCATCGATCAAATTTTAGAGCGCCTTTCAGGTCACTCCTACTACTGTTTTCTCGATGGTTTGTCGGGATATTTTCAAATACCGATTTCGCCCGACGACCAAGAGAAAACCACTTTCACTTGTCCCTTTGGCACCTTCGCTTATCGAAGGATGCCATTTGGTCTTTGTAATGCGCCAGCTATATTCCAAAGATGTATGCTGGCAATATTTGACGAGTTAGTAGAGGAGGTGATGGAAGTGTTTATGGACGACTTTTCCGTGTTCGGAAATTCATTTAAAAATTGTTTAAAAAATCTTGAGCGCGTGTTGCAGCGATGCGAGGAAACGAATTTAGCACTTAATTGGGAGAAATGCCATTTTATGGTCAAGGAAGGGCTAGTCCTTGGTCATAAAATTTCGGGCATGGGGATCGAGGTCGATAAGGCCAAGATCGAAGTGATTGAAAAACTTCCCCCTCCAACAAACGTAAAAGCTATTCATAGTTTCCTAGGCCACGCAGGGTTTTATCGGCGCTTTATACAGAATTTTTCAAAAATCACAAAGCCGTTAACCCACCTTCTTGAAAAAGAATCCTCGTTTATTTTTAGCGATGAATGCCATTTGGCTTTTAAACTCATCAAAGAGAAACTTATAAACTCCCCGATTCTAGTCGCGCCGGATTGGTCGCTTCCTTTTGAAATCATGTGCGACGCGAGTGACATTACGGTTGGTGCCGTTTTAGGCCAACGGGTGAGTAAGTATTTCCACCCTATTTATTATGCGAGCAAAACACTCACGTCGGCACAAGCGAATTACACCACAACTGAAAAGGAGCTTCTAGCGATCGTTTTTGCCTTCGATAAGTTTAGGTCATATATCACCCTCTCAAAAGTTATTGTCTTCACGGATCACTCCGCACTTAGGTATCTTTTAAGCAAATCGGACGCCAAGCCTCGTCTTTTGCGATGGATCCTCCTCTTGCAGGAGTTTGACTTAGAGATCCGGGACAAAAGAGGAGCCGAAAACTTGGCGGCCGATCATCTCTCCCGTTTAGAAAACCCCGCCTCGGAAGTTTTGATAGAATCTGACATCGATGATAAATTTCCCGAAGAGCGCCTCCTCGCTCTCGAAGATATTAATACGTCGTCTACCCCCTGGTTTGCAGATCTGGCTAACTATTTAGTAGCCCGGGTCTTGCCAAAAGAATTCTCGAGTCAGAAAAAGAAGAAATTCTTTTCTGATTTAAAGAATTACTTTTGGGAGGACCCCTTTTTATTCCGTGTATGCGCAGACCAAGTGGTGAGACGATGCGTCTCGAGTGAGGAGGGTCTTAAAATTTTACGACATTGTCACGAGGGACCATCCGGTGGTCATTATCATTCGAACCGAACCGCGAGGAAGGCGCTGGAGGCAGGCTTTTATTGGCCCACGCTCTTCAAAGATGCTCACACCCTTGTGAGTACTTGCGACAGCTGCCAGCGGTCGGGCAACATCTCTCGCCGGGATGAGATGCCCCAAAATATTTTCTTAGAATGCGAGATTTTCGATCTTTGGGGCATTGATTTCGTTGGTCCTCTCCCTCCTTCATTTTCAAATAAGTATATTCTAGTGGCGGTCGACTACGTGTCAAGGTGGGCGGAAGCGCAAGCTCTCCCCACCAACGATGCGCGAGTCGTCGTTAACTTTTTAAAAAAATTATTTTCTCGATTTGGCACTCCGCGCGCTATTGTGAGTGATCGGGGCACCCATTTTTGCAATACTCAATTCACAAAAACTTTAGCAAAATATGGTGTCACGCACAAACTATCCACTGCATATCACCCACAAACGAGCGGCCAAGTCGAAGTGGTTAATCGAGAATTAAAGCGAATTTTAGAGAAAACGGTTTCTATTAATCGGAAGGATTGGGCAATAAAGCTCGATGACGCGCTTTGGGCCTATCGTACGGCGTACAAGACCGCTATCGGTTGTACACCATATCGAATGGTCTATGGCAAGGCTTGCCACCTTCCGGTCGAATTAGAACACCGCGCATTTTGGGCGCTTAAATTTTTAAATCTCGATTCCACTTTAGCGGGTGAACAAAGGAAGTTTCAAATAAACGAGTTAGATGAATGGCGAGCGAATGCGTATGAGAGCAATAAATTATATAAGGAGCGAACAAAGTTTTATCACGATAAACATATAAAATTTCCGAAAACTTTTTCGCCGGGCGATCTCGTCCTCCTTTATAATTCTCGCCTTCGCCTTTTTCCGGGAAAATTAAAATCCCGATGGTCCGGACCCTTTATTGTTAAAGAGGTTTGGTCCTATGGGACAATCCTAATTTCCCACCCGGAAAAAGGCTCCTTCAAAGTTAACGGGCACCGCCTTAAATTGTATCTTCCGGGAGACGTACCTAATGACAAGAGTGATGCGATTTTTCTTCATCATATAACATAATCGGCAAGTGGGTCAAGCTACGCGACCTTAAACAAAGCGCTTTTGGGAGGCACCCCAAAGTTATCTTTTGTTATTTTCTCTTGTCTTTTCTTTTCTTCTTTAACAACTTTTGCAGGTAATCGCGGCTTCCCCACAAAAGCTTCAAAAAAAATCAGGGAAGCCCTTTTTCCTTCTCTTCTTTCGTTTTTGCATTTTTTTTTATCTTTTCCTACTTCATACTTATTTTTAAACATTGGGGACAATGTTTAACTTTAAGTATGGGGGTGTAAATAGCCCTTTGTAAATTCTTGTAAATAGTTGTTAAATTAGAAAATTTTCAAAAAAAAAAAAAAATAATATATATATATTTTCTTATGTTTTTCTTCTATTTTAGCACTTGTAAAACCCAAAACTCAAAAAAAAATAGAAAACAGAAAAATTTAAATCTTGGAAAGGGACGTTTGGGATTTTATCCCATCACACCTCCTAGTACCTTGCGAACCCTTCACCGGGTAGCCCTTGGGAAGTCCAAGACTTGCAAAAAAATTTGTTAAGTTTTAAATCTAGTTTCCTTTCTTTGTAAATAGTTTTTAATGAGAAAAATTCAAAAAAAGATAATATCAAAAATTCAAAAAATTCTTATTTCCCTCCTTGTTGTTTTTGTGATTTCTTAGAAATCTAGTTGAGAATGTTTATAAGCATGTTTAAGTTTTTAATTGGCTAAAATTTTGCTTATCATAGTTTGTTAATTTTAAATTTGAGGTAATCTTGATTTAAGAATCATCTTATGATTTTAAATTGATTAGAGAATTTTGTTAGCATGACTTCTCTTTTTATTTTTAAATGGCTTCATTTTGTAGTAAATTTCCTAAACCTCTTTAGATTTCAATTATACTTTCTTCTAACTTCTTAGATCTTAGGAATTTTAATTTTACTAGAATTTGCTCTCAATATGATTTAAAACTAGCTAGATTTATTTTTCCCCTACCCTACCCCTTTGATGGCATAAAAAAAATGTGTATTAAAAGATCATATGTCATGGGAATAAGAGGATAAAATTCATTATTCCCTAAAACATATGCACCCAAAATATTTGAAAAGATTATATGGCATGGAGTAAGAGGATAAAATTCATTACTCCTAAACCATATACATTTTGGGTTTTTATTAGAAGAGAAAAAAAAAGAGAAAAGAAGAAAAAAAAAAAAAAAAAGGAAATTTCATGATAAATTCCATTTCCTCCATTCAAAAATTTCTCTTCTTATGCCAAATTCTATGAAATCACCCTTAGCCAATTATCATTGTTCTAGTTTTAGTTGAAAATTATGGAGAGAGCAATATTTAGTAATTTACTTTTCCTTAAGATTCTTTTAAGATAGAGTTCTTATAATTTTAATTTAATTTAGTTTTATAATTTCTACAATTTTGTCAAACTACTTAATTTTCTTGAGAAGTTATTGCCTAAACATTTTTCCCTCTTTTCAAATCATCATCATAATTTAGGACTTAACTCCCCCTTGAATTTACTCTTAACTTAACTTTTGGTTAAATGAAATTTTAGTTTTAAATTAAAAATTTTTTTAAGGATGTCTTATAAATTATGTCTCACACTTTTGCTCTGGAATAGCAAAACCTCAAGTATGGGGGTATTTGATAAAGTAGTTTTTATATAAGTTTTTAATAGAAAATTTTGTAATTATTTAATATGAATTTTCCTTTTTATGTCAATTTTAGGTTATAAGTAGTTCTTTTTGTAATTTTGATTCTAACTTAGCCTAATTTTAATATTTGCAGATTTCTGAGACAAATCGGGAAAAATCACATGTCACGCCCTCAGTCACGCCCGTGACCAAGGGCGTGTAACCTGAAGATCAGTCCAGAGTCGCAGCCGTGCTGTTGAGCTAGTCCACACCCAGTCACGCCCCAGGTCACGCCCGTGACCCAAAGTCACGCCCGTGACCGGGGGCGTGTAATTTTAGCATCTGCCACGTGGAGCCGCCGTCGAGACGAGAAGCTGCCGTTGAGAAGTCAACTTGAGTCACGCCCGTGACCCAAAGTCACGCCCGTGACCTTCCCGCGTGATCCAAGCACGCCGCCGCGCCGTCTGGCTAGCCCATGCCGCATTAAATGAAGCCGTCCTGAGTCACGCCCGTGACCCAATTGTCACGCCCGTGACATGTGCGATTTTCTCCCGCCGTCACGCCAAGCCCACGCCGCGACCGGATCCGATGCTGCAGAGATTACACGCCCTAGGTCACGCCCGTGACCGAGGGCGTGTAACATGAAATTTTTGCCTATAAATTCAGAGGCTCTCCTTGAGTTCAAGGTTCAGAATTTTGGAGTGGGGAAGGTGCTGCTGGAGCCAATCTTGAGTAGTTTTCCTTTTTCATGTTCATGTTCATGTCTCTTTATTTTCATGCTCTCTTCCTTTTCTAATGCAATGTATTAGCTTTCCTTTAGTTTAATAGTCTAGTTTAAGCTTGTAATCTTGTTTTTCCTAGCTTGCAATTTCCTTTCTTAAGTCTTGTAATAGTTTTTCATTTAAATAAAAAAAAAATAGTTTGTTCTCTTTATTTTGTCTCCTCCTTAGCTAAAATTTCTTAATATGCATTTTTATTTTTCTTCCTCTTCCCCCTCCACCATGATTAACTAATCCTCATTAGTACTCGATCTAAATGATCCGAGGATGAGTTAGACAAGTTATGATTTTCTAAAGTTTTCTTTTTCCGTTTTTATAAACACTTGAATTATCCTTGATTTTTAATTAGTGAGGCCATACTTTCGATATATGGTTTTCGCTTAAGTTTTCATATTTAGTTAGCCGAGAGGCTCAAAGTATGAATCGATCACTCAAGGGTAAAGAGAGTTGCACGCACCCCTCGAGAGAGGATGACGTAAATCTCCCGGATTGGAGTCAAATCCAATAGTGGGGTTCACCTCGTAAAGCAAGTTTTAGGTAATCGATTATAGGACGAGAGTCCGGTTGATTTTTCCTAATCTTAGTTGGGCATTAACCTCGAGAGAGGCATGTTCGAGCTTCGGGAACCTCCACGGTCAAGTAGTTCAATTTAAACGGAATTAGATTTAATTTCTTTTTACTTGTCTTTTCTCACTCCAAGGTGACTTTTGATTGAGTACTAGCCTCTTTTATCATCATCTAAACCCTTAATTTAGCTTGCAATTTCTCTTTTTTTTAGCCAAGAACCAAAACCCCAAAATATCATTAGATAAGATAATAGTGACTTTCCTCAAAGTAGAAGTAATCAACGCGCCCCGTGGAATACGACCTTGGTATTTCTTAATATCCTATACTATAGACGATAAGGTACACTTGCCTTTATCGGATATAGTTTTGGAGAAAATCTCAACCCTTCACTAAAATTTCAAAACCGCAAAATCTATATCAAGAGGAAATTTAACATCAAGATGAAAGGTGGAGACTACCATCTAATACTTATTGAGTATAGGCCTTCCAAAAATAGCATTGTAGCTGCGTGGATCCTCAACTAATATGAACTGAGCATTATGGAGAGTATGACGCTTCCCTCTACCTCTTTCTTCTCTCCATAGAAACCATAGAGTTGCCCTTCTGTGGAAAGGAGAGTATTCCCAATCTTTAGAGCCTCAAAAGTAGGTTTGAAGAGGAGATTCGCAGAACTACCGGTGTCAATAAAAATTCTCTCCACCGTGTAGTTTTCAATTACCCCATTGATGACTATAGCAGCATTGAATGGATTGGCGATCGGAGGAAGGTCATCTTGCCCAAAGGTGATGATACCCCTAGCAGGAGAAGAAGAGGTGGTCATAGTAATCTATGATCGGAAGACTCTAGAGAGACTAGCCTTCAGGGCTGACTCAAACCCGGCCCCTTCATGGATATAGAAGAGGTTGTGGACCAAGGAACCTTCATCGTTGGCTTCTATGCACTCGATTTGATAACCATTGTTGCCAAGGAGGCCAACATCATTCACTTATTCACATTCCTAATGAACTTATCCCATCTCCTTATTCTTGGAGGTGGAAGCCTTTGAGGATTTGTTCTTTAGGACTAGGTCCTGCAACTTCCCCTCCTTCAGAAGCTTCTTCACAAGCATATAGAGAGCCCGACAATTCTCTGTGAGATGCCCGTCTCACTATGATGCTCATAGTAGAGAGAGAGAGAGAGAGAGAGAGAGAGAGAGAGATTTGGACTTGAGCTTGGATTGCATAGGGGCCGACCTCTTGTAGAAAGGCTGCTTTTGAAGGATCTGAACTACCTCGCTCATCGGTAGGCTGAGCCCCGTGAAGTACTCATGTGAGTCGTTATAGGGGTACTATGACTAAGCTGGAGGAGGAGGCAGACAGAACTAGATTTGATTGATTGGAACTGACTCGGTAGTTATAACGACTGGGGCAGCCAACATTGGTTTCCTATTTTGAAACTGTTGATGGCCTTGATAGGGATGATGAGGATGGAAGTTCCTACCTCTTTGAGAAGGAGGTTGGAACTCTTGGCGAGAAGGCCTTGTCGGTTTTTGAGGAGTAGTGGAAGAACCGGCAGAGCCTCTCTAACTTGCTCTCGATTACAAAGAGGGGACATAGGTGGGGTTGCTGATCTCCCCCTCTATGTAGCGAATGTTGATGCTGATTAGCTCTTGATATGAGTTAGGCTCTTTGGTGGTGACCTCAAAAGTGAGGGGGCCCTCCTGAAGGCCATTGATTAAGGTGACCATGTAGAGCGAAGGATCCATATCCCTGATCCTAAGGATCTCTTTTTGGAAACGATCCACAAAGCGAGCTAAGGTCTCACCTTCACCTTGCTTGATCCGAAAGAGGGATGCAGGACCACTCTTCCTCTTCCAGGCGGTAGCAAACCTTAAAAGAAGCTCCTGGAGGAGCACGACAAAGCAGGTGATGGACTGGGAAGGTAGTTTGTAAAACCACTCCCATGAATGCCCATCAAAGGAGGTGATAAGAAGCTTACACCTCATCGCATCTGAGAGAGACCTCAGTGCGACACTCAACTTGAAGTCCTGGAGATAGGAGAATAGATCATTCTCCCTAAAGAACATAGGCAGACGAGGCTCCCTAAATCCATTGGGAATGGGTTCCCAACGAACTCTATCTGTGAAGGGAGATGGCTCCTCTACTTCAATAGTAACGGGAGGAGCGGAAGGATATGCATAAGCAGCAGTGGATTGAGGATAATCATAAACTTCCTGAAAATTTAACACTCGGGCTGAATTTCCCTGAGCTGCTTCCTGGAAGAAGTTCTCGTGAGCGGCCGCAAACTCTCTATTATAGGTCCGAAGAGGAGCGGTGGGATGAGCAAATCTGATGGGAGGAGGAGGAGGTATCTCCTCAATTGGAGCTTCAGGAATCACTAGAAGGGTCGCGGCTACTGCGATTAGAGAAGCTTGCCTCTGAGTAAATGCGATCAGGATCTGATTCATGGACTCTAACTGACGGGCGGTCTCGCGGTTAAAATGCTCCAGGCGAGCTTCAAGGGCTTCCCAGGTGACTGATTCACCTGGGCTAGAGGCAATCGGATGACGAATGAACTCGTGGTCTGACATATCTAGTCGTGACTTTCACTAACAACTCAAAGTCTGAAGGTCGCATGTTTGTTAAGTTGACGCAAAAATTGCACCTCCACAACGGCACGATAGAGGGAGCTACAGGGAAGGAGAAGACTGGGATTTATCGGTTACTTCACGATCAGAAGATGTCAGAAAGCGACAGGACGCCGAGTGGTAAGACTAGACTTATCCGTCGCGGTGAATGCCTCTCTTGCGGTGGGCACCTGAATTGATTTGGAACTTGTGGTTACAAAAAGAGGCTAACCGGGCAGTTAAGCGAGTACCTCACAAGGGACTAGATTCGAGACAGCTTCCACAGGAGGCAAGCTTGAGGATTCAAATCTGTGTCTCTTATGGGTACTGCTTACCTCTATTTATAGTTTCGGGGGTCTTCCCAAACGGGCAGGCCCTAAAATTAAGGGCTGCCCAGGGTACATGAGAACTGGGAAGGGGTGAGAAGATACAAAGGCGAGAAAGAACTCTGACAGCGCGGTTGGGAAGTCAGACAGGCACTTGGTCCTGGCCTTTTCATGAGATGCTGGAGAGAGCGGGGAGTTCTGGCGGTCACCAAACTCATGACCGGATGGACAGGTCTTTGAGGAGAGCTGAGAGTAAGTCGCGGGATTCTGGGTAAACATCATCTTCTCATATGCGGCGGCGTCCTCCCTCCCATAAAGCCCATAGGTAAGGGGCATAAGCGCCCTCATCAGCTTAGCCGAGCTCGACCCAGGAGGGAAGGAGGGAGGAAACGGAGACCCTATCAGCCTCATTTGTACACACAAGCAGAGAGCTTGCCGCACTGTCCTAGGGCCTCTACCCCAAACCAAAATTAGGGGCGATTCATGCATCTCCACCTCACTCGCCCCTGCATAATCACTTACCGAGAGATCTATACTGCTCGGCGTGGCGGCCATCTTCTTCTTCGCAATGATTTTCTTCAGTCTCTTCTGTGAGTCGGCAGGAGGGGAGGGGTCAAGGTCTACCACTGGCCTCTTCCCATTGTTGTTGCTGGGCGCGGCCTTGCCCAGATCAATGGCAAAGCATACCTTCCCCCGACAACACAGGGGGGCGAGTCGAGGCAACGCCGCAGGTAGGCGACCTCGAATTTCTTCCTATTAAAGAACTTCTAGAATTTTTCCTCTTCGCCGTCCACGCGAGGGGCACGGTAAACCGACTTGCTATTTTGGATCGACGAGTACAGAATGTTGCCAAAGTCCCTTTTGATGAAGATGAACATGTCGTTCCAGTGGTGGACTTTGTTTGAGGTCTCGCAAACGTTGAGTTATGAGCCAGTTAAATAGGTGACTCCATCTGGGGTCGTCTGGTAGATGAATAATATGCTGAAGCTGGTGAGGTTGAACTCGATCCTCTCCTCGTGTGGATGGCATGGAATGCGATGAGCACGACTATCGTGTTCGTGTTGATCTGCGCGGGCACCGTCCCGAAGTACTTAAGAAATTACTTTAACTCGGGCCACAAGGGGAGGTGGAGCCTGACGTCGAAATGGGAGAGGGGGAAGGTGAGCTCGTCTGGATGAAAGGTGTTGATGGCCTCGCCTTCCCTTGGGCAGCAAATGGAATACCCCTCTAGAAGGAGAGTGGCCACAAAGGTGAGGCGATCCTCCTCTGGCACCTTCCCTTCAGGGAAACAATGATCGGTGAAGTTGGTGACACAATTCCCTTACCCATCAGCAGACTCAACATCGCCGGCCATCACAAATAGGGTTGGAGAGTGCGAGAGGAGAGTGCAAGAAAAGACAGAAGGGGCAGGGGGTGCAGTTAATGTGATAGGTAAGTAAGGAAGGAGGGTATTTATAGAAATAGTGGGCTATGGGGGTCGCGACCATTGATACAACCCACTCTCTCCCATCCCACTCGCCCCTACCTACAAGCGAAGTCTCATCGGCCCTTCCCTAAAAGGCGAGCGAGAATACCCCTACAGCTCGACTAGACATCAAAAATGGGAGCAATAAAACACAACATGCGAGCCATATCAAATGAAAGCATAAATCCCCGCGAGGCGAGGTCAAGCGCATCAGGAAATAATAGTACGGTTGGGTATTATGCCTTCAATGTTCCTAGATTGTAAGAAGGAACACAAATATAGATAAGCAAAGTTGTCTTTGATATATGTTTTAGTTCATGATGTGACATGTATGTCACGACTATATGTTTAGTATATCAAGACTATATTTTCAGTATCAAAACTATACAGAAGTGAAAAATTCACTAAGTCAAATTTTGGCTTGAGCCTTAGCAGACATATCGTTGAGACATAGAATATATCATCAAGACAGTCTCGACGATATCATCTTGAAGAAGCCTTATCTCTGAGAAAGCAAAGTCAAGTCATGAAGACAACATCTCAATGATATCGTCTTGAAGAAACCTTATCGACTTTGTTGGGAATATTGCCCTCAATGTTCCCCTAATTTGAAGAAGCATCACTAATAATTCTATGAACATATTGTATTTGATAAACCCCATTTTGCATCATGGCTGTGCAGGATTTAGTTATTCCAAGCATTGGAATAATGTTGGTGGTTCACTGTCTGAACCGCTGAGAGGAACTCACTGTCCTAGCAGAACCACTGTGACGAGGCCAGGAGCCGCTGAGAAGGGGTCTGCCTCAGCTACGCTGCAAATAGACTAAATCCGCTGAGAAGATAATCTGTCTCAGCGGATCCGCTGAGAAGAAGTCAGCGCAACTGCTGAGACTGAAGTCTGTCTCATCTCAATCGCTGAGACAGGCTCAAATCTGAAAAATGATACAGACGGGATTTGCTTTTTGTGCAGACAGCTGTAAAGCTATATAAAGTATGTTATCCATCTCCATGCTGTGTCAGGGGCCTTCTAAGAGCCGTTGAAGATGGAAGGAGTATAAAAAGAACATGATAGGGCACTTCAGAGTTGTTGTTGTTGTTGCTGCTGGTGTGTTTAGTGCTGAAAAGAAGAATAGTTGTTTACTGTTCCATTGATGACTTTCAAGTACTCTCTCCTTCTGCTTCCAGAACAAGCAAGAAGAAACAAGGAGAGGAGATATCTCTTCTATCGAGAAGTGCAAGGTGATCCTTTCTTATCTACTGGAGAGGAGGATCAGTTAGGAGCAGGTCTGAAGATTTCCTTCATCCCAGCTTCAAGGTTGCACCAGCTGTGCATAAACAATAGAAGACAATATCAGTGATGTCAACTGTTGTAAGTTATAATTATATCCATTGTAGGAACTTTATGGTTCTAAGCTTGTAGGGCTATTGAGCCTGAGATTGTAGGGTTGTTGAACCAGAGCTGTAGGGATGTTTAACCTGAGATTGGTAAGGCTGTTGAACCTGAGCTGTAGGGCAGTTAGCCTGAGAAGTAGGGCTTTTTGATAGGCCTGAGGTAGGAGATCAAGGTGATCTCTGAGCTGTGGGAGTGTGAGCACTCTGAGTTGGTAGGGCTGGTTGGGCCTGAGATAGGATTTGGAGCAAACCTGAGATATCCTGAGGGAATTGAGTTGTAAGCTCTTGGAGCTGAGATTGGAGGAGTTTACCTTGTCTAACACACTGTTAGAAAGGTGTAGAGGGAAAGTGGACTACCCATACACACACTATCTTGGGGAACCACTATAAACAATTGTGTGCTTTCTGTGTTTGCTTGAGTTTTTATTTACTACTCATTAACTGCTATAAACAATTAAGTAAATCTCAAAGAGACCTATTCACCCCCACCCCTCTAGGTGAATTAGACTACCAACCTATAAATTATCAAGTGGTATCTGAGGTAGGTTGTTCAAAAAGGACTTAACAGTCTGACCAAATTCTACATAGGTGTAGTCAAATCTGACTCTGATGCAGGCTACGCTCTCCGACACGATTGCTACGAATACGCACGCGTTCTCTCTCAACGTTCCCAAATTTTATGTTCGCACAAAATTACTCGCAACGTACACGCGACGCAATATTTATCAATTAGATGTTAACGTACGGGTAGTCACACCGCTAGACGTTGAATAAATGGTTATAGGCCAAAATTCTCCCCGACTAAAAGGACCCACCCGGTCTGAACGAGCTTGAGTTGTACCAAAAGAGATCCACCAAAAATTATGATTCAAAAATGGTAGATCTCTCCCAACAAAAAGTCGAGGTTCGTCAATCCTCTTCAAAAATTAAAAAAATAAGAAGAACGCACAAATCGATCGAAAAAAACCATGATTATGCAAGTTATTCGAAGATCACGCCAAACTTACCACCACAAGAAGTTAACATGAGGGAAATCTCACGAGTAGAAATTTCGTTACCCCGCTTGAGATGAGATTATCCTCAAGCATGCACTCGCACAAATCATTCTTCAACGGTTCCACCGGAGATGCATCATTTGGAGAGAAACTCGTCCGTCGTATTCGCTTCACGCCAGATCAAAGATCCACACGAACTAGCACCAAGCACCTTGAATGAAATCTTCAAAGAGGAAGACTTTGAAGATACGAATTCTTTGAAAGAAAAAAAGGATAGGAGATCCTTCATGTTGCAAGCAAGAGAGAAAAGAGAGAGGGATGTGAGAAAGAGTCGTAGAGGAGAACAAAAATGAGAGGAAGAGAGGGAGAGAGGTGGTCGAAATTTCAAGAGGGGGAAGGAGGGAGTTCGTCTAGAGAGAGGGAGGAGGCTTTAGGGTTTCAATATTCTTATCATTCAATAATTAAAATCTAATACAAGATGGTCTTTTATAGGCTAGCCAACAAACTTGTCTAAACGCGGTCCAAAATTAAAATAAAACATGAGCATGGCTAAACGCAGTCCAAAATTAAAATAAAAATGGACATAAACAAGTCCAAAAATAAAAAACAAAGCTAGAAAAACTTTAATTAATAATTATAATTATTAATTATTAATCTTGCGCCGCGGACGAAGGTTGTAACGGCGATGGCGTTCGTCATGACGGTGCGGCGATAGCGTTAAATCCGAAACATTGAAAATAGGGGAGATTCCCAAATCAGTGGGTAACTCCAAAAGAAAAGTGTTTTCTCCTAATCGCTTTAAGATTCGAAGGCAACCGTTCAGGGATGAGACGCACCATAACTAAATCGCCAACTTTCAAGTGAGACGCTATCTTATGTACGTTAGCATAAGATTGATAAGATGCGTATTGAGTAGCTAACATGTCCTTATCGTGCTTGTATAAATTATGAACGTGAGAGGCAAAGTGTTGTGCAAATTGACTTAACTTATAAGATGAAGGTAACATAATCAAATCAAGTGGCACTGGTGCCTTATAACCGTGCACGATTTCATTCGGCGATAAATCTGTTGATCTATTTTTAGAATTATTATTCACTAACTGAGCATGAGGAAAAAGTAAATCCCAAGTACCCATGTGGTCAGCTAAAATCATAGTCACGTGTAGGTGAATGTGGTAAGAAACTGGAGGAAAAATATGCGCAACTGGACTGGATGAGTAAGTACGTCGTGAAGAAACTAAGTCTAGGGGTACAGTCGCCACAGAATCATAATGGCTCGCGACCGCCAACAAATCCATAGACGGGCACTCAAAAAAATTGTCAATCAAAGGTGACGCGTAGTCAGATGTACGAAGGGTGGTGAAAAGACCGAACACAAAATCTAACAACTCAACAAAATATGTCTGATGGGACATGGACAACGGAGGGGCTAGTAACATATGCAAAACCAACTGGCTAGGATGCGGCATAATAAATTCATGTCCTAAAAATTTTGCAGGTCGAGTACACGGGTCAGGAGGGAGGACCAACAAAATCGAACCTGACACAATTTCTAATTCATAATGATCTTCAGGCAAAGGTGATAACATCAAAGAAATATCATCCAGGTTCTCAACGTCAAAGTCACCCAAAGTTAACCTTTCCTCGCAAGGTAAATCTTCCAATGCACTAGGTACGTCCTCCAAATCAGAATCATCAGACAAATCTAAAACCGGATCAGAGGGGAGGTCCTCTTTCATATCACTGGGGTAACCAATCTCCTCATCATTGCTAAGTTCTTCCTTAATAACGACATTGCCCTCAGCGGTAGGCTCACTCAAGGGCACATACTCAGTATTGTCAGAAGGTTCAAAAACTATATTAGGAAGTTCGGGAGGAGACACTCTCGACGCATTGTGTGTAGAAATTATGGGAGGAAACTCACTAACCGGAATACTCTCACCGCGCGGTCTCATGGCATCCCTAGCGATAATGACAACCGAGTTCGAGTTAGTGGACCGGAACTTTCCCTTATCTTTCAGGGATAATGGAGGGGGAGGTCCTAAGATGGACTTGCCCTTCTGAAAATAACGAGACTTGGACTTGTGAGCAAGATGCTTCTCAATATCCAACGCGGCATTATAGGCGGTGCTTAAATCTGTGTGTTCATAACGAAGGAGTTTACCTTGAATGTGGGGGTTAAGCCCCTTACGAAACCGTGAAAGGGTGACCTCAGTCATCCCCTTAACATCGCACCTAGCCATCATGTCCTTCAGGAGGCCCATGTACTCCGCAATTGATCAATTCCCTTGTCTAAGGGAAGATAACTCATCAAACATTTGCGTTCGATGGTATGAAGACAGAGGAGGGGTTCGCTTGGCCGAAAGTTGGGCCACCATTTTCCGAATCTCCCCCAGTTGTTGATTCATCTCACGTCGAAAATCATCAACCCGCGAGTGGTTTCGCACGTCACGAGGCAAAGTTGGGGTGCGATTAGCCATAACTTTGGCATGCAAGTAAGCTAAACGGGAAACATAAACGTCATGAGCCATACCTGAAGAGTAGGTGTGTACTCGGGACCAGAACTAGTGAACATGCAAATATGCAATGATAGAAAATTTTTAAATCTAAACTAGACAGATTTATAAAAGAGAATTTAATAAGGAGAAAAATTTTGAAATTCCAGAAAATTTTGAATTTCCAGAAATATTTGAATCTCAAAATTTTGAATTTTAAATTTCAAAAATTTGAATTTGAAATTCAAAAATTTGAATTTTGAATGTGAAAATCAAATATTTAAATTTTGAATTTGAATTTAAAAATTTTGAATTTCGAATTTGACTTTCCAAAATAAATTTTTTTTTTTTGCTATTTTCGCAGATAAAATAAAAAATTTAGGCTGCTATTTGCAGACTAGAAATTTTAAATAGGACAAAATTTTATGAAAGATAATTTTATTCCCACTTAATAACTATGGTAATTAAAATTATTTTTTGATTTTCTTACTGAGAAAAATATGGAGAATTTTCATAATTTTTTTTTTTTCGCAGAGAAATAAATTTTTTAGGCCGCTATTCGTAGACCAGAAATTTAAAATTTTGAAATTTTGAACACGAAATCGTGCGAAGATTGTGTGTCGGCATTCTAAGAAAATTTTAGGAATGCGTCAATTAAAAAATTGACACGAACCTAGCTCTGATACCAAATTGATGCAGGCTACGTTCTCCGACACGATCGATATGAACAGGCACGCGTTCTCTCTCAACGTTGCCAAATTTTGCGTTCGCACAAAATTACTCGCAACGTACACGCGACGCAATATTTATCAATTAAATGCTAACGTACGGGTAGTCACACCGCTAGAGGTTGAATAAATGGTTATAGGCCAAAATTCTCCCCGACTAAAAGGACCCACCCAGTCCGAACGAGCTTTAGTTGTACCAAAAGAGATCCACCAAAAATCACGATTCAAAAAGGGTAGATCTCTCCCAACAAAAAGGTGAGGTTCGCCAATCCTCTTTGAAAATTAAAAAAAATAAGAAGGACGCACAAATCGATCGAAAAAAATCACGATTATTCAAGTGATTCGAAGATCACGCCAAACTTACCACCACAAGAAGTTAACAAGAGGGAAATCTCACGAGTAGAAATTTCGTTACCCCGCTTGAGATCAGATTATCCTCAAGCATGCACTCGCCCAAATCGTTCTTCAACGGTTCCACCGGAGATGCGCCGTTTGGAGAGAAACTCGTCCGCCGTATTCCCATCTTGCCATATCCAAGATCCACAAGAACTACCACCAAACACCTTGAATGAAATCTTCAAAGAGGAAGACTTTGGTTTGCCGAATTCTTTGAAAGAAAAAAAAAGGATAGGATATCCTTCGTGTTGCAAGCAAGAGAGAAAAGAGAGAGGGATGTGAGAAAGAGTCGTAGAGGAGAACGAAAATGAGAGGAAGAGTGGGAGAAATGGGGCCGAAATTTCAAGAGGGGGAAGGAGGGAGTTCGTCTAGAGAGAGGGAGGAGGCTTTAGGGTTTCAAAATTCTTACCATTCAATAATTAAAATCTAATACATGATGGTTTTTATAGGCTAGCCAACAAACATGGTAAAACGCAGTCCAAAATTAAAATAAAACATGAGCATGGCTAAACGCAGTCCAAAATTAAAATAAAACATGAGCATGGCTAAACGCAGTCCAAAATTAAAATAAACATGGACATAAACAAGTCCAAAAATAAAAAACAAAGCTAGATAAAATTTTAATTAATAATTATAATAAAATAATTATAATTATTAATTATTAATCTTGCGTCGCGGACGAAGGTTGTAACGGCGATGTCGTTCGTCATGACGGTGCGGCGATGGTGTTCTTCAAAATTGTTGTCGCGGCGATGGCATACGCCATGATTGTTGTTGCGGCATCGTCCATCCAAGTCTTCAAATGTAGTGTTGTGGTAGCGATCAAAATAATGCATCGAGTCGGCGTCGTCAAGGAACTAGTCACGAACATATGGAGGGGCGTCGTCACCATCAATCCTCCCCCACTCAAAATCACTCATCACTGATGAATGGGACATAAACAAACACCTGTCAGACAAAGCAAAGGTCTGTGGAACCCTTGGAAATGCGTTAGGCAAATACGGAGAAAAAGTTTCATCATCAACATTAGACGTACCTCCAGTAGAAACCGAAGAAGAGAGCGAACAGGGCACAAGCTCACCCCTCAACCCATTAGAAAATGTAGTGGGAACCAAACAGACAGTCGGTTAATTCAAGTGATGGAGAAATATATGGCGTTAAATCCGAAACATTGAAAATAGGGGAGATTCCCCAATCAGTGGGTAACTCCAAAAGAAAAACGTTTTCTCCTAATCGCTTTAAGATTCGAAAAGGCCCCGCTCGCCGATTTGCTAACTTTTTTATGGTGCCCGAAGGCAACCGTTCAGGGATGAGACGCACCATAACCAAATCGCCATCTTTCAAGTAAGACGCTCTCTTATGTACGTTAGCATAAGATTGATAAGATGCGTATTGAGTAGCTAGCGTGTCCTTAATGTGCTTGTGTAAATTATGAACGTGAGAGGCAAAGTGTTGTGCAAATTGACTTAACTTATAAAATGAAGGTTACAGAATCAAGTCAAGTGGCACTGGTGCCTTATAACCGTGCAAGATTTCATTCGGCTATAAATCCATTGATCTATTTTTAGAATTATTATTCGCTAACTGAGCATGAGGAAAAAGTAAATCCCAAGTACCTATGTGGTCTGCTAAAATCATACACACGTGTAGGTGAATGTGGTAAGCAATTGGAGGAAAAATATGCGCAACTGGACCGGATGAGTAAGTACGTCGTGAAGAAACTAAGTACAGGGGAACAGTCGCCACAGAATCATAATCGCTCACGACCGCCAACAAATCCGTAGACGGGCACTCAAAAAAATTGTCAATCAAAGGTGACGCGTAGTCAGATGTATGAAGGGTGGTGAAAAGACCGAGCACAAAATCTAACAACTCAACAAAACATGTCCGACGGGACATGGCCAACGGAGGGGCTAGTAACATAGGCAAAACCAACTGGCTAGGACGCGGCATAATAAATTCATGTCCTAAAAATTTTGCAGGTCGAGTACACGGGTCAGGAGGGAGGACCGACAAAATCGAACCTAACATAATTTCTAATTCATAATGAGCTTCAGGCAAAGGTGATAACATCAAAGAAATGTCATCCAGGTTCTCAACGTCAAAGTCACCCAAAGTTAACCTTTCATCGCAAGGTAAATCTTCCAATGCACTTGGTACGTCCTCCAAATCAGAATCATCAGACAAATCTAAAACCGGATCAGAGGGGAGGTCCTCTTTCATATCACTAGGGTAACCAATCTCCTCATCATTGCTAAGTTCTTCCTTAATAACGACATCGCCCTCAGCGGTAGGCTCAGTCAAGGGCGCATACTAAGTATTGTCAGAAGGTTCAAAAACTATATCAGGAAGTTCGGGAGGAGACACTCTCGACGCATTGTAGGTAGAAATTATGGGAAAAACCTCACTAACCGGAATACTCTCACCGCGCGGTCTCATGGCATCCCTAGCCATAATGACAACCGAGTTCGAGTCAATGGACCGGAACTTACCCTTATCTTTCAGGGATAATGGAGGGGGAGGTCCTAAGATGGACTTGCCCTTCTGAAAATAATGAGACTTGGGCTTGTGAGCAAGATGCTTCTCAATATCCAACGCGGCATTATAGGCGGTGCTTAAATCTGTGTGTTCATAACGAAGGAGTTTACCTTGAATATCGGGGTTAAGCCCCTTACGAAACCGTGAAAGGGTGACCTCAGACATCTCCCTAACATCGCACCTAGCCATCATGTCCTTTAGGAGATCCATATACTCCGCAACTGATCGATTCCCTTGTCTAAGGGAAGATAACTCATCAAACATTTGCGTTCGATGGTATGAAGACAGAGGAGGGGTTCGGTTGGCCGAAAGTTGGGCCACCATTTCCCGAATCTCCCTCAGTTGTTGATTCATCTCACGTCGAAAATCATCAATCGGCGAATGGTTTCGATTTGGTTGTCGCACATCACGAGGCAAAGTTGGGTGCGATTAGCCATAAATTCGGCATACAAGTAATCTAAACGGGAAACATAAACGTCATGAGCGATACCCGAAGAGTAGGTGTGTACTCGGTACCAGAACTAGTGAACATGCAATGATAGAAAATTTTTGAATCTAAACTAGACAGATTTATAAAAGAGAATTTTATAAGGAGAAAATTTTTGAAATTTCAGAAAAATTTGAATTTCCATAAATATTTCAATTTCAAAATTTTGAATTTTAAATTTCAAAAATTTGAATTTGAAATTCAAATATTTGAATTTTGAATGTGAAAATCAAAAATTTGAATTTTGAATTTGAATTTTGAATTTAAAAATTTTGAATTTTGAATTTCAAATTTTGAATTTTGAATTTGAATTTGACTTTCCAGAATTAAATTTTTTTTGTTGTTGTTTTCGCAGAAAAAAATTTAGGCCGCTATTCGCAGACCAGAAATTTTAAACACGTCAAAATTTTATGAAAGATAATTTTATTCCCACTTAATAACTAGGGTAATTAAAATATTTGTTTGATTTTCTTACTGAGAAAAATATGGAGAATTCTCATAATTTTGTTTTTCGATTTTCGCAGAGAAATAAATCTTTTAGGCCGCTATTCGCAGAACAGAAATAAAAAATTTGAAAATTTGAAATTTTGAACCCGAAATCGTGTGAAGATTGTGTGTGCCGGTGTTCTAAGAAAATTTTAGGAATGTGTTTATTAAGAAATTGACACGAACCTAGCTCTAATACCAAATTGATGCAGACTACGCTCTCCGACACGATCGCTACGAACACGCACGCATTCGATCTCAACGTTCCCAAATTTTACGTTCGCACAAAATTACTTGCAACGTACACGCAACGCAATATTTATCATTTAGATGCTAACGTACGGGTAGTCACACCGCTAGAGGTTGAATAAATGGCTATAAGCCAAAATTCTCCCAGACTAAAAGGACCCACCCAATCCGAACGAGCTTGAGTTATACCAAAAGAGATCCACCAAAAATTACGATTCAAAAAGGGTAGATCACTCCCAACAAAAAGTTGAGGTTCGCCAATCCTCTTCGAAAATTAAAAAAATAAGAAGAACGCACAAATCGATCGAAAAAACCACGATTATCCAAGTGATTCGAAGATCACGCCAAACTTACCACCACAACAAGTTAACAAGAGGGAAATCTCACGAGTATAAGTTTCGTTACCCCGCTTGAGATGAGATTATCCTTAAGCATGCACTCGCCCAAATCATTCTTCAACGGTTCCACCGGAGATGCATCGTTCGGAGAGAAACTCGTCCGCCGTATTCGCTTCACGCCAGATCCAAGATCCACACGAACTAGCACCAAGCACCTTGAATGAAATCTTCAAAGATGAAGACTTTGGTTGGCCGAATTCTTTGAAAGAAAAAAAGGATAGGAGATCCTTCGTGTTGCAAGCAAGAGAGAAAAGAGAGAGGGATGTGAGAAAGAGTCATTGAGGAGAACGAAAATGAGAGGAAGAGAGGGAGAGAGGGGGGCCGAAATTTCAAGAGGGGGAAGGAGGGAGTTCGTCTAGAAAGAGGGAGGAGGCTTTAGGGTTTCAAAATTCTTATCATTCAATAATTAAAATCTAATACAAGATGGTATTTTATAGGCTAGCCAACAAACATGGCTAAACGCAGTCCGAAATTAAAATAAAACATGAGCATGGCTAAACGCAGTCCAAAATTAAAATAAACATGGACATAAACAAGTCCAAAAATAAAAAAACAAAGCTAGATAAAATTTTAATTAATAACTATAATTATTAATTATTAATCTTGCGCCGCAGACGAAGGTTGTAACGGCGATGGCGTTCGTCATGATGGTGCGGCGATGGCGTTCTTCAAAATGGTTGTTACGGCGATGACATACATCATGATTGTTCTTGCGGCATCGTCCATCCGAGTCTTCAAATGTAGTGTTGCGGCAGCTTTCAAAATAATGCGTCGAGTCGGTGTCGTCAAGGAACTGGTCACAAACATATGGCGGGGCGTCGTCACCATCAGACTACAATGGCTACCACTGGAGGATAGAAGGAGATGGGGTCAATGAAGTTGCCCATATGCAGAAAGGAGACCTTTGGCATATGGAAGCAAAGGGTAAGGCTGTTCATGGAGGCCTCAGACCCTAGGATTTATATTACTGTCAAGAAGGGACCCTTTGTCTTCACAAAACCCTCCACTATTGATCCTACAAGACAAGTAACAAAGTCATATGCTGAAATGACAAAGGATGAAATTGCACTGGCCATAATGGACAAAAGAGCTCAAAACATAATAGTCAATGCAATTGATGATTCCACCTTCCAAAACTTGGTACATTGTGAAACTGCCAAGGACATGTAGGATACACTAGTTGTGTACATGGAAGGCACTGAAGAAGTAAGGGATGATAGGAAATCCCTCCTTAATCAAGAGTATGAAGCCTTCAGGTAACAAAGTCTGGAATGCATAGCAGAATGCTATGAAAGGTTCTTCAGAATAGTGAATGAGTTGAGGACCTATGAAAGAGTCTTCACTCATTATGAGCTGAATGACAAATACTTAAGATCTCTAACAAGAGATTGGGATACCAAGATTTGTGCCATCAGATAGGTGGCAAAGCTGGTTGAGACTCCTCCCCACACTCTGTTCGGAAAGCTTCTCTCCTATGAGATGCAACTATCTGCAAGAAAGGAGGAGGACACATCCTCCAGGCCTCCTGCAAGGGAGAGGACAGTTGATCTCAAGGCTGAGAGTTCCAAGAAGATCAAGGCAAGGATGCCTTCACCACGAAGAAGGGTTGCTAGCTCAGAAAAGTCTGAGCTCAACACATCAGAAAGCAGCTCATCTGATGAGGAGTTTACTCCCTTCTCAAGGCATTTCAAGAAGCTGATGAGGAGGAAGCAGTGGAAGAACAAGCCCTCCTCCTCCTCACATCCCATGAAGGATCATAACAAAACTGAAAGGCGGCACCCCAAGGGGGAATGGTATGATTCTAAACATGTTAAACATGTTTCAAATAATGTGATTTGCTATTGTTGCTGCAAGACTGGACATGTCATAGCTGACTATCCAATCAAGAGGAAAGAGAAGGGTGATAAGAAAGCTTATCCCCAGAAGGGCAGGAAGGGTGAAAAATCCTTCCTAGCTAAGAAGGAGAAGAGCTGGAGTGAATCGGAGTCATCATCCTCAGATTCAGAAGAAGAAGAAGAAGAAGCCTATATTGGGCTATATATTTACAGCTGAAGAGGATGAGGACTATCCTGCTGCAAGGGCATGCATCAAGGCCCCTCTGTCACACTTAGACAGTGACATAAAGGATGATGAAGAAGATAGAGAACATCATGGCTTGATGGCCATAACTGATGATGATGAAGATAGTTAGGACAATCCTAACAAGATAACAATTCCTCTCACCCCCTCTTCTTATTATGAATCTATGACAGAATCTAAAGCATGCTCATATAATGTTGAGAGTGGATTAGAGTCTTAAGTGGTTGTCAATCAATTGATTGACAAGTATGATGCTTTATTGGATGCCCTGAGGAAGAGCAAGAAGCTAGACAAGAGGCAAGCTCAGGAAATTTCCTCCCTTTAGTTGGTTAAGCAAGAAAGCACTGAGTCTTCTACTCAGGTGGCTCATATGAGTAGAGAGATAAGAAAACTCAAGGGAATAACAATTGTCCAATTGAGCACCATCTCCCAAAAGAACAAGGTCATAAAGGACTTTGAGGAAAAGCTTCTCAAGGAGAAGAGCCTAGTAGCTCAATTCTCCAAACCCAAATCTGTACTACCCATCATTGACACCTTTTCCTCTCAAACTAATAGGAGAGGACTAGGCTTCAATAATGTGGCAGTGGGTGATGGCAATGGAGAAAAGGGCAAGGCTAAGGCTAAGCCTTATACCACCTTTCAAAAGGTGTTGCTTCCCTCCAACAGGTATGACCATGATAGCATATATGGTCACTGGAAGAATGGGAGTACCTATAGGAAGGAGAACACTCCCACTATAGTAGAAGAAAGGGCATGGGGATGAGTGATATGAAAGCTCCCCATGAAGAAATTCAAATGGCCCACTCTGGACTATTTGTTTTTGGTACTTCAACACCTTCATCCAAGAATAAGGAAGAAAGCTCTTCCAAGTCCCTACCAGCAAAGCCCATTGCTGCTGACAAGCCTGTTATCATGTCTAACAGCTCAGTGTCTAAAGCCATCAAATCTTGCCTAGCTGCCAAGCCAAGACAAGCTGGTGTCATTCAGACAAAGACTGTTAAGACTAACCATAGATTGTCTTTCAGCCAAATCATTGCTGAAAGGAAGAGGAAGAATGCTTTTGTCTTCCCTCCTTAACACAAGCACGGTAATGCCACTTCTTCAAAGAATGTTCAAAAGAGAAGATACAACATTCATGAATGTTGGTGTTGTGGTAAGGTGGGTCACTTTGCCATAGATTGTTGGCACAATCCCAATGTGCATAATGCAAAGAAGAGCTTTCCCGCAAAGGTGGCAGCAGGTTTGAAGAATTCCTTTCATGCTAACAAAGGCCTAGGACCCAAAATAAATTGGGCTCCTAAGGGTAAATAAATTGCTTCTTGCAGGATAGTTCAAGTACCAGACTATGGAAAATTTGGTACTTGGACAGGGGGTGATCAAGGCACATGACAGGTACTAAGAGACTTCTACAGAAATACCAAGCTGTAAAGAATGGACCTAAGCTCATATTTGGTGGATCTGGAAAGGGCATCACCAGAGGTTATGGTATGATATCCAATGGCATAGTCTCAATCACAAGGGTGGCTTATGTTGAAGGGTTACAACACAACCTTGTAAGCATAAGTCAACTATGTGACTTGGGTTATGTCATCGAATTCCACAATGATAAGTGCTTTATCAAAAAGTCAAATGACTAAGAGATCATTCTCTCAGGCACTAGGAGTGGGAATGTTTATTGTTTAGATTTTATATGCAATTCATCTCTATCTCCTGTGTGTCTTGTGGCTAATAAAAGTAAGTCTCTGTGTCTTCAATGGCACAAGAGACTTGCTTGCATTAACTACAAGATAATGTATAAGTTGTTTTCTTACAACCTTGTTAGAAATTGTTCTAATTTGAAATGTATTAAAAGTGGTCTCTGTCATGCCTGCCAAATGGGCAAGCAAACTAGTGCCACCTTTAAAAACATTGGCTCCAAAGACACTAAAATATGTCTCTATCTATTGCACATGGACTTGTTTGGTCATTTGCAAATTTAGAGCCTAGGTGGGAAGTTGTATACTTCGGTGATTGTTGATGATCATTCAAAGTATACATGGGTATTCTTCCTTAAGAAGAAATCTAATACTTTAGATATCTTTATAAACTATGTCAAAGCTATTCAGAATGAATTACAATGTACTGTAGTGGTCAAGACAAGAACTGACCATGATATAGAATTTCAATATGGAGCAATGACAAGGTTTTGTCAAGATTTTGGTTTCACCCAAGAATTCTCCTCCCCAAGGACTCCTTAGCAAAATGGTGTGGATGAGAGGAGGAATAGGACCTTGATAGAAGCTAGGAGAACACTACTTAGTGACTCTTCACTTCTAGAATATTTCTGGGCTGAGGAAGTCAATATTGCTTGTTATATTCTTAATAGAGCATCTATCAATAAGGCCATAGAAATAACCCCTTATGCAATTCTGATAGGCAAGCAACCAACTATTTCATAATTTAGAATCTTTGGTTGCAAATGCTACATTTTAAATAATGGAAAATCTCAATTAACAAAGTTTTCTGAAAAATGCAATGTAGGGATCCTTGTTGGATATAACTCTCATAACAAGGCCTACAGAGTATTCAACAAGAAAACGTATGTTGTAGAAGAGTCTATGCATGTAGTATTTGATGAGACTAGCCTGCTCTATAAAGGCTGGTCCAGTTCTCCTATTTTAATAGGAAATGAACAAAAGTTGCAAGATATGTCTCTCCAAGACATACCCAGCACAAACAAGAATAATTCAGAGGCAGCCATTCCTGAAGATGAAGATCAGCAAGCTGCTGAAGATGCTGCTGCTCAAGAAGAAGAGCTGCAGATAACTGACAGATTGCCTGCAGCAAACAGGCACCTAAGGGATCATCCAAGAAACCCAATAATTGGAGATGAAAACCAAGGAGTGGTTACCAGGAGCAGAGCTCACAATGAAGCTCTATTCTTAAGCTTTCTATCACAGATGAAGCCCAAGAAGTTTGAAGAAGAAAATGAAGACACATTCTGGATTCAAACAATGCAAGAGGAGCTGCTTCAATTCAAGAGGTGCAAGGTGTGGAAGCTGGTGCCAAAGCCTCAAGGATACAATATCATTGGGACCAGGTGTATCTATAGAAATAAGCTTGATGAGAAAGGAACCATCATCAAGAACAAAGCTAGACTAGTGGCCAAGGGGTACATATAAGAAGAAGGTATTGACTTTGATCAAACCTTTTCCCTAGTAGCAAGGTTAGAAGCAATACGGTTATTCCTTGCCTATGCCGCCCACAAGGGGTTCAAGGTATACCAGATGGATGTCAAATCAGCATTTCTGAATGACAATCTAATGGAAGAGGTATATGTGGAGCAGCCCTCAGGTTTTGTTTATCCAACTTTTTCCTCTCATGTCTATTTGCTTAGAAAAGCTTTATATGGTCTAAAGCAAGCCCCTAGGGCTTGGTATGAGACCTTGTCTAGCTTTCTCATCAAGAATAAGTTCTTGAGGGGAAAGATAGATAGTACATTATTTCTTAAGGAAACAAAGGGCAAATGTCTCCTAATTCAAATCTATGTTGATGACATAATATTTGGTTCAACAGATGACAATCATTGCAAAAGGTTTGCCAAACTTATGCATGGGGAGTTTGAGATGAGCAATATAGGAGAGCTCGAGTACTTTTTAGGCCTCCAAGTGAAACAATCTAATGAGGGAATTTTCATCTCTCAGACCAAGTACACTAGGGAACTTATTAAGAAGTTTGGGATGGACTCAGCTTCCTCCATGAAAACTCCCATGGGGTCCAATATTTCCCTGGACAAGGATGAAAAGGGTAAGCCCTTTGATGAATACATTTACAGGTGCATTATTGGGTCCCTGTTGTATTTAACTGTTAGTAGACCAGACATTATGTATGTTTTATGTGTTTGTGCTAGGTACCAAGCATGCCCTAAGGAATCTCATTACTCAGCTGCAAAGAGGATTTTGAGATACCTTAAAGGCAACCAACATCTTGGCCTTTGGTACCCTAGGAACAATGATTTTGAACTGACTGGCTTTTCAGATGCAGATTTTGCAGGTTGCAAAGAAGATAGGAAGAGCATAAGTGGAACTTATCAATTCCTAGGAAGAAGACTAATCTCATGGAGCAGCAAGAAGCAGACCAGTGTGGCTATATCCACAACTGAATCTGAATATATAGCTGCAGGAAGTTGTTGTGCACAACTATTGTGGATGCAACATCAGCTAGAGGATTACAACCTCAAGGTAAGTAATTTCCATTGTATTGTGACTCATCCAATGCTATCTCTATAGCTAAGAATCCTATCTCACATAGCAGGACTAAGCATATAGAGATAAGGTATAATTTTATTAGAGAACATGTTGAAAGTGAAGATATATGCCTTGAATTTGTCCCCACTGAAAAACAAGTAGCTGATATCTTTACAAAGCCATTGGATGAGGCAAAGTTTAATAATTTTAAAATTGAACTTGGTTGTTAGATCTAGAATAGATTTTATTATGTCAAACTATCAATGTTGCTCAGTCAAATTATCAATGTTGCTCATTATGTTATTCCTAGCTTTATTAAAACATGTTAACATGTACCACATGTACAACCTTGTATTCGCCGAGTGGGCCCCCGAGACCCAAGGGGTATTTTAAGACATTATTTTCCAGCACGGTCCAGGGCAGGAAGAGAGGGGGGCGAGCGGTGGAAGCAGGAGCCTCCCGCTCGCCCAACCAACTAGGGGGCGATATGGTGAGGGGCGGCCTGCCCCCCTCTCGCCCTCACCCTAGCAGTGGGGCGAGATGGTGAGGGGCGGCCTGCCCCCCTCTCGCCCCCACCCCAGCTGGGGGTGAGATGGGGAGGGGCGGCCTGCTCCCCTCTCGGCCCCACCCCAGCAGGGGGCGAGATGGTGAGGGGCGGCCTGCCCCCCTCTCGCCCCCACCCCAGCAGGGGGGAGATGGTGGGGGCGGCCTGCGCCCCTCTCGCCCCCACCCAGCAGGGGGGCGAGATGGTGAGGGGTGGCCTTCCCCCCCTCTCGCCCCAGCCCCAAGGAGAGGGGGCGGTCTGCGTTTAGCGCCTCAGAATGGCGGGATTTGGCTATTGGCTGGCCAAACTTGAGGGCATTTTTGTAATCTCGCAGGCCAGAAAGTGGTTATTGGCAGACCAAGTCCAGAAATCTATAAATTGGACCAAGGGGGCACCATTTGGGAGGACTTCAGCTTTGGATATCTCTCGCCCCAAGTCTCTTTAGTGGGTGAGGAGAGCCTCCAAGGGTGCCCAAGCTTAGAATTGGCTTGGGAGGGGAAGCGCTCTAAGATCTTCCAGGTGTGTGGTGGTACCTCCTCGCTAAGCCCTTGGTCTCATTCCTAGTTCCTTAGCCTCTTAGCCTAGAGCTCTCCCTTGGGAGAAGTAAGTGTGAGGTCACCCCCAACTTGTTGAGGGCCCGAACTCCACAGACCAAGTTATTGGTTTCAACATTATGGTGCGGTGAGCGTGGAGAGTGACCAGCACAAGAAAATCTCAAGCTGAGCTCCATGGATGGAGGTGGAGGAGGATCCAACCCAGGCCACTCGTAGCCCCCGGTGGCTGGAGTGACGTTAGAGATGTTTGAAAATTTCAAGCGGGAGGTCATGCAGACCTTGCAGGTAGCTTCCGCCATGATAGGCGAAGGCAGAGAGGAGGCAGTCCGGAGGTCCCACCCCAGCGGATGGGCGAGGGCACCCCCCACCAGCGATCCAGGAAAAAGGTGCCAGAAGGGGCGAGTGGGGAGGAGGCTTTCCCCCACTTGCACATCCCCAAAGAGGGGGCGAGTGGGGAGGCGGCCTGCCCCCACTCGCCCAGCCCTATAGAAGGGCGAGCGGGGAGGTATCCGGCCCCCACTCGCCCCGCCCCAAGAAGGGTCCAGTGGAGGTGAGCGGGAGAGACCTCCCCAGATGGCGGCTATCCAGTAGCCCGGCGAGCGCAGAGGCCTACGAGCTTACTCTGCGAGATCTTGCCACTCGCTGAATGGGAGAGGGAATTCATTTTTGTGAGATGCAAGGCTGCTTTGCTCAGGTTTGTTTTTGAAATTGTTTTTCTTTTATGAACGGTTGGTGTCAACTTACAAGATGATGATGCTTAGAATGTGAAAAAGAATAGCCCCGAAGTAGACCCGCTGACCAGGCTCCCACCAAGCTGGCAGGGCCGTAGGATCGCTCGGTGGCAGGTTTCAAAGGCAGTTAGCCCCGAGCAGACCCGCTGGCCAGGCTCTCACCTAGCTGGCAGGGCCATAGGCTCACTCGATGGCAGGTTTCAGAGGCAGTTAGCCCTGAGCAGATGTTGGGAAAATGATTTATCTTAACCCCTGAAAATGAGTTGAATATGAATTCTAAGAAAGAAAAATCAAGGTTAAATAAATATGCATCGAATAGTATTCGACGCAACGTCGAAGTGGTGTCGACGATCCTTTCAGAATGAGTCGAAGTAATTTTAAGAAGAATTCGACGTATCCTATGTCAACGTAGCTCTGACTTCGAGTCAACGCATCTTGAGAAGTCGACGCACCTTCCTTATTCTCCTCTCGACGTCCAGCCAGGACGAATTCGACGCTTACGTCGAATAGTAATCGACACACGTCAATTTCTATGTTTAATTCAAAAATCGCCAGATCTCTTTCCTTCTTTTATAGATCTGATTTATATGAAATCAATTTATTCTTTATAGCCATTCTGAATCATTCTTTTCCTCTAATAGATTCTTGGCTAATTTGATTAAATCCATTATGGACATTATTTGAAATCAGAATGAATTCTTTCCTTCTATAGATATAATAGTTATGGAAATATTTCTCTCTTTCTAATACTCTGTCTACTAATTGATTTCTCTCCTATAGTGTTATCTTAATACACAGAGCTATAAATAAGGAGAAGGTCGACAGAGAATAAAAACAACAAGTGATCCACCATATACATATTGAAAAAGGGGAAAAGCTCCCAAGTGAAAAAGAGAGAGAATTGAGAAATAGTCCTGCAGCAACCATCAAGCTTCCATCTTCTCCTGCTTCTGAAGCCATTCTGCTGCAAACTCTAATAGCTCTCACTAAAAGAGAGAAAAGCTACAAATCTCCTTCTCACTATAGAAGAGATTTCATTCACTACTTCTTGTGCTTCCAATCTTCTTGCTAGGAAGAAGATTCCTTCTTGTCTTTATATTATTTCTCTTTCTTCTTTACATTTATTTCACTCTCAAATACTGTAAAAGAGTTTTTAGAATCTCTCTTCAAAAAATTCAGTTGTACTGGTTCTAAGAGTCTCCTTTTCAAAAGACTCAGTTGGTTCTAAAAGTCTCCTTATCAAAAGACTCAGGGTGGTTCTAAGAGTCTCCTTATCAAAAGACTCAGTGCAAGATAGTGAATTCCAACCAAAGGGGGTAGAAGAGTGGACTACCCAAAGTTTGGGGAACCACTATATTTCCTTGTGTTGTGATGTGATTTCTTTTCTTGCATTTACTTTCTTTACTTGCTTAATTCTTGTTGGTGTGTGGGAAGCCATAATCTGTGATCACTACACATATATATTTATAATTGCACAAAATCTCTATTCACCCCCCCCCCCTCTAGAGAATTCTAGTGAGGTTAACTGTGCACTTTCAATTGGTATCAGAGGGAGGTTGATCTAAAAAGGTTAACTCCTTGATCAAAAAGATCCTACCTCTTATATATATATATATATATTTCTAAAAATTATTCTTCACATGGCACAAATCAAAGATTATGCTTCCACCAGACCACCAATGTGCAATCTTGAAAAGTTTGCAGTTTGGAAAACAAGAATTAGGATTTATATGAATTCTATTGATGAAGAATTATTTAATGTTATCTTGACAGGTCCTCCCAAGCCTTATAGAAAAGACTCAAGTGGTGAAGTGACTCAAACACTTGTCCCAAAGGCTGAGTGGACAGTTGAAGAGAAGAAGGCAGGAACATGTGATGCAAAAGCTGTAAATATTCTGGTCTCAACCCTCTCTGATGAAATCTTTCAAAGGGTTGTTGATTGTGAATCAGCCAAAGAAATTTGGAAGGCTCTCATAAAGATGGTAGAAGGAAGTGCTGATGAAAGGAAAGATAGGAAGACTCTATTGATCTCTCAATACGAGAACTTCCAAAAGAAGAATGAAAAAGCATCTCTGAGATGTATGACAGATTCAGTCTGATCATCATCAATTAAGGGACTTGGATAGAGAAATCTCTCTCACAGAGATCAATGACAAATTGTTGATGAGTCTCCCAAGTTCATGGGACTCAAGGATATGGGCAATAAGAGACACAAGAGGACAAAGGGAAATATCAACAGATGCTCTCTTAGGAAAACTCAGATCCTATGAGCAACTGCTGAAAACCAGAGAAGAGAAGAAGAGAAAAGAAAACACCCCAACTTCTTCAAAAGACAGGAACATTGCATTAAAAGCAACAGAAGAAGGAAGCTCTGTCACTGAAGAAGAACTATTCAGTTTCCTGGCCAGAAAATTCAAGAAATGGGTCAGGACAGATGGATCAAGAAGGAGAGAGTCAAAACCAAGGTATGACAAAACTCCTACTAAAGAAATTATTTGTTATTCTTGCAGGAAACCTGGACATATTGCCCCAGAATGTCCAGAAAATGTTGAGACAAAGAAATAACTGAAAAAGAAAGATCTCAAGAAAAAGGGGAAGAAGAAAGAAAGAGGCTTTATTGTAGAAGCCTGGAGTGAAACAAACTCTGAGGACAGCTCCTCTTCTAAGAGTGACAATGAAGAGCCTAAGCAAGAAGACCTATGCTTAATGGCACTTGAAGGCTCAAAGAAAGATGATGGTGCTAAATCATGGAGTGAGACAGGATCAGAAGAAAGCATATCTTCTGAAGTTGAAAGAGAAAATAGCTTTATTCTCATAGAGGAATCTGAGGATAAGGATGAGGTAAGCATTTTTGATGAAATAGATTTTCAAAGTGATAATTTCAGAAATGATTTTATGGGAATGTGTCTAGATCAACTAAAAGCTAAACAAGAAATTAAGGATCTAAAAGAACAAATTAATATGGCTAAAACCAGAGAAATAGAGAAGTTAAATGCTCTAAAAATTATGAATTAGGGGCTAACATCATAGAAAAGGAGGTAGAAAGGGCTAGAATAGAAAACCAGCTCCTTAAGGATAAGGTATCCCAGGCAAAAGCTTTTGAAGAATCAATAAAAATGAGAAGCCAAACTGTCAAGGAAATCACTGAACAACAAACAAGGAGACATAAAAATCTTGGTCTAGGGGCTGATCCCTCAACCAGCCAAATTCCATCCAACAAACCTGCTTGGATGATCCCTGTAAAATTCGCCAAACCTATCAAATCAAACCAAGAAAAAGACTCACTAAATAAGGAAGAAGACTCCCTCAAGGATATAAAACAATTTGATGAAACATCATATTATTCAGCTGATGACTCTCAAACTTCATCTGAAGAAGAAACTAAGCCAAAAGAAACAATACATAAAAGGGCCAAATCAGAAAAAGGGAAAAAGAAAATTTATGAAGATACAGATACGTCGACTTCATATCGACATATGAATGATAGTGCGTTGAATTCTACTCGATGCAATCTCTCAGATGCCTCAACCTCAACTCGACGCTTGAATAAAAGTACATCGACATCAAATCGACGCAACTTTGTTCATGCATCGATACCAGATCAACGCAATCTGGAGAAAGCACCGAATATAAATCAACGCAACTATCAACATACATCGAATAGATATCGACGCATAAAAACTCAGAGCAACTTAAATGCCTATCCTCCAAAAACCTTCCATCTTAACCCCTATTCAGGACCCATTCATCCTAATCATGATTTCTATCCTAATCAACACCTCTATCCTAACCAAACTTTCTATCCTAACCAAAATTCCCATCTAAATCAAACTTACTATCCTAATCAACACTTCTATCCCTCTCTAAACTCAAATTCTCACAATACTAAGATAATCAAGTGCTACATATGTAACAAACTGGCCACCTTGCCAAACAATGTTGGCACAATCAATCAAACTATTTGTGAAAATTAGTCCAAGACTAACTTAGAAACCTTTAGGATTAGGAAGAGATAAAAAGAAATAAAAACCTAGAATTTTTCAGGAAAATTAAAAGTCACGTCAACTTCTAATCGACGCACCATCGATGACTCAACTCAATAAGTGAAATCGACGCATGTGTCGACTACAATCGATGCATACATCGATACGAAACCCTAGCATCTTAACGCGGGCTGTATCGACGCTTACGTCGAATTCCACTCGACGTAACGTCGATTTCATGAAAACGAGCGGCAATACTAAAATATTTTCGGTCACATCCACTGAAGTACCGAATAAGCCTCGAATAGTGTCGCATTTCAATGTTTCACCTGACTTAAAAAGACTCTTCAGTTAGAAACCTTCACTACTCTGCATCCTTCATCCTTTTTGCTCCTCAGTCCAGCCGATTTCTTCCTCTCTCTCTCACTGACCTAAAATGGCTCCCAAGACCAACTCTGGTTTCGACATTGACCTTGAATCTTTCCAAGCCGCCGCAGAAAACTACAAGAGCATCATTGCTCTGTTCACTGAAGCTGGACTAGATAAGCTCATCTCCACAAGATGCAAGCTCCTGGAAACAGAGCTCACAGAGCTGATGACTCATGTTCAGATATCTGAATAAGGAGAAATCCAAGGAACAACCTATGAGAAACCTGTCTCAATATCTGCAGAACACATTAGGACAACCTTTGATCTTCCATCAGGTACACCCTAATATTATCTTTGTTCAAAGCAAATAGGGAAAGATAATCAGCTTCTAAAGAATAACTAAATAAGTCTTCATCACTCCCTTATTAGGTGATGAGTCTATAGACCTCACACCTGATAAAATCAAGCATCTGCTAACCACCATGAAGTTTTCAAAGGATAGACCAATCCATCTAAAGAAAATAGACTTTTCTGAGGAGTATAGACTGCTAGCAGATATAGTAGGAAAAATCCTGCTATGCAAGACCTCAGCCCATGATGCAGTGCCCAAGCAGCAACCGAATATCATGGGGGCCCTGGTGCTGAAGAAGAAGGTGGACTGGGCCACATGCTTGCTCAAGATGATAAGCTCTAAATACGCACACAAAGAAAATGCATATATGAGGATTAAGAGTCAAGTACTCTTCCACTCCTTCCCTGACCTATGTAGGTCAAAAGGAATCCCTATTCCTCCAGGGAAAAGGATGTCAATAGCTCTATTCTCCAAATGGACCAGGCAAATTCCTAAGCCTGGTTCCATTCCTGAAAAGACTCCATCTCCTCCTAACTCTCCTGTTCATCCATCTCCTCCTCCTCCTCAAAGAGACAATTATTCTCTACCACCATCATCTACTCCACTAGTCTCTACCACTCTCACAACCCCTCCTCTACCTACCTCTTCTCAAACACCTGCTCAAACAGCAGTTTCTCTATCTCTTCCTCCTCCTACTTTCTCATCCTCTCCACCTACTTTATCGCTCATACCTCATGTATCAATTAACTTCTCTCCAGCTTCATCACCACCTCCACCACTCTCTCCTCATCACCAACCACAACATGAACCATCTGCATCCACTAAAGCTCTCCTCACTCAGTGCATTGCATCAGCAGCTCAAACATTCCAAGCAATGCTGGATGAGCACTGCTCCCAGATTCATTCATCCATCCTACACATGCACACCCAAATAGATGGGGTCAGTGACTCTGTGCAAAGTCTGAAGACCTGTCTCTCTTCCTCTAGAGTAACCAGGTCTTTCTTAACCTCCTTGGCTAAGAAGGTCAAGAAGGGGGAGAAGCTAGATGAAGAGAAGCCCTCCACTCCTAAATCTCTCTCCCACAAGTCAATTGGAAATGAGAGAGTACCTGAGCTGCATATTGAAGAACAAACAATAGAGGTACTCAATATAGCAAAAGAGGCTGCAAGTCAAGTGGTACTATTACAAGGGGAGGCAAGCAGGGCAGAAAATTAAGCTGAAATGGAAGATGTGGCAGATGGTGAGAAAGATAAAGAAGCTGAAACTCAGGGGGAGCTAGGTACTGTGATCGTTGAAATAAGAGCTCAGGAGCCAGGTACTGCTATGACTGAAGCTGAAACTGAAAAAGAAACTGAAGAGGCAGAAGTAGAAGCAACCAAGGAAGTTCCATCCCAGGGGGAGCAAACTGATGTAACTCAGGGGGAGCTGAGTGAACTAACTGGTGCTGACAAGGAGCAACCCCCCTCTCTTACAACAGTTGTATTCACTAGAAAAAGGAAGACTCCTCCTACCCCTCCTGAATAATGCCTTACAACAATGAATGATATATTTATGGTTGAAAACTGATTGATCTGAACATGAAGTTTGTTTATAGAATTTCCTTTTCTAATTTCTTACCTATATAAATACTTTATTGTGATTGATCATATGCTGATACAATTTCTCTCTAAATAGGGTTAAGACAAATAGGGGGAGATTGTTGGGAAAATGATTTATCTTAACCCTTGAAAATGAGTTAAATATGAATTCTAAGAAAGAAAAATCAAGGTTAAATAAATATGCGTCGAATAGTATTCGACGCAACGTCGAAGTGGTGTCGACGTTCCTTTCAGAATGTGTTGAAGTAACTTTAAGAAGAATTCGACGTATCCTATGTCGACGTAGCTCTGACTTCGAGTCGACGCATCTTGAGAAGTCGACGCACCTTCCTTATTCTCCTCTCGACGTCCAGCCAGGACGAATTCGACGCTTACGTTGAATAGTAATCGACGCACGTCGATTTCTATGTTTAATTCAAAAATCGCCATATCTCTTTCCTTCTTTTATAGATCTGATTTATATGGAATCAATTTATTCTTTATAGCCGTTCTGAATCATTCTTTTCCTCTAATAGATTCTTGGCTAATTTGATTAAATCCATTATGGACATTATTTGAAATCAGAATGAATTATTTCCTTCTATAGATATAATAGTTATGGAAATATTTCTCTCTTTCTAATACTCTGTCTACTAATTGATTTCTCTCCTATAGTGTTATCTTAATACACAGAGCTATAAATAAGGAGAAGGTCGACAGAGAATTAAAACAACAAGTGATCCACCATATACATATTGAAAAAGGGGAAAAGCTCCCAAGTGAAAAAGAGAGAGAATTGAGAAATAGTCCTGCAGCAACCATCAAGCTTCCATCTTCTCCTGCTTCTGAAGCCATTCTGCTGCAAACTCTGATAGCTCTCACTAAAAGAGAGAAAAGCAACAAATCTCCTTCTCACTATAGAAGAGATTTCATTCACTACTTCTTGTGCTTCCAATCTTCTTGCTAGGAAGAAGATTCCTTCTTGTCTTTATATTATTTCTCTTTCTTCTTTACATTTATTTCACTCTCAAATACTGTAAAAGAGTTTTTAGAATCTCTCTTCAAAAAATTCAGTTGTACTGGTTCTAAGAGTCTCCTTTTCAAAAGACTCAGTTGGTTCTAAGAGTCTCCTTATCAAAAGACTCAGGGTGGTTCTATGAGTCTCCTTATCAAAAGACTAAGTAGATAGTTAATTCCTACCAAAGGGGGTAGAAGAGTGGACTACCCAAAGTTTGGGGAACCACTATGTTTCCTTGTGTTGTGCTGTGATTTCATTTCTTGCATTTACTTTCTTTACTTGCTTAATTCTTGTTGGTGTGTGGGAAGCCTTAATCTGTGATCACTACACATATATATATATATATATATATATAATTGCACAAAATATTTTAAATCTCTATTCACCCCCCTCTAGAGAATTCTAATGAGGTTAACTGTGCACTTTCAGCAGACCCGCTGACCAGGCTCTCACCTAGCTGGCAGGGCTGTAGTCTCACTCGGTGGCAGGTTTCAAAGGCAGTTAGCCCCGAGCAGACCCGCTGACCAGACTCTCACCTAGCTGGGAAGGTCGTAGGCTCACTCGGTGGAAGGTTTCAGAGGCAGTTAGACCCGAGCAGACCCGCTGACCAGGCTCTCACCTAGCTGGCAGGGCCGTAGGCTCACTTGGTGGCAGGTTTCAGGTGGAGTTAGCCCCGAGCAGACCCGCTAACCAGGCTCTCTCCTATCTGGCAGGGCCGTAAGCTCACTCGGTGGCAGGTTTGAAAGGCAGTTAGCCCCGAGCAGACCCACTGACCAGGCTCTCACCTAGCTGTCAGGGTCGTAGGCTCGCTCAGTGGCAGGTTTCAGAGGTAGTTAGCCCCGAGCAGACCCGCTGGGCTCTCACCTAGCTGGCAGGGCCGTAGGCTCACTCAGTGGTAGGTTTCAGAGGCAGTTAGCCCCGAGCAGACCCGCTGACCAGGCTCTCACCTAGCTAGCAGGGTCGTATGCTCACTCAGTGACAGGTTTCAAAGGCAGTTAGCCCCGAGTAGACCCGCTGACCAGGATCTCACCTAGTTGGCAGGGTCGTAGGCTCACTCAGTGGCAGGTTTCAGAGGAAGTTAGCCCCAAGCAGACCCGCTGACCAGGCTCTCACCTAGATAACAGGGCCGCAGGCTCACTCGGTGGGAGGTTTCAAAGGCAGTTAGCCCCGAGCAGACCCGCTGACCAGGCTCTCACCTAGCTGGCAGGGCCGTAGGCTCACTCGGTGGCCAGTTTCAGAGGCAGTTAGCCCTGAGCAAACCCGCTGACCAGGCTCTCACCTAGCTGGCAGGGCCATAGGCTCACTCGGTGGCAGGTTTCAGAAGCAGTTAGCCCTGAGCAGACCCGTTGACCAGGCTCTCACCTAGCTGGCAGGGCCGTAGGCTCACTCGGTGGCAGGTTTTTGAGGCAGTTAGCCCCGAGCAGACCCGCTAACCAGGCTCTCACCTAGCTGGCAGGGTCGTAGGCTCACTCGGTGGCAGGTTTCAGAGGCAGTTATCCCTGAGCACACCCGTTGACCAGGATCTCACCTAGCTGGCAGGGCTTTAGGCTCACTCGGTGGCAGGTTTCAGAGGCAGTTAGCCCCGTGCAGACCCGCTGACCAGGCTCTCACCTAGCTGGCAGGGTCGTAGGCTCACTCGGTGGCAGGTTTCAGAGGCAGTTAGCCCAGAACAGACCCGCTGACCAGGCTCTCACCTAGCTGGCAGGGCCGTAGGCTCACTCGGTGGCAGGTTTCAAAGGCACTTAGCCCTAATGTTGGCCCACTGACCAGGCTCCCATCAAGCTGGCAGGGCCGGGAACCGCTCGGTGGCCGGAGGTTTTCAAGGTACTTAGCCCCGGGATGGCTCTGCTAGCCGGGTTCTCGCTAGCCGGCGAGCTCGGAAGGCCTCTCGGGGAGGCTAAGTGTTTTTCCCCCGAGGTGACTCCGCTAGTTGGGCTCTCGCTAGCCGGCAGGGTAAGAAGGCCTCTCGGGGAGGCTAAGTGTTTTTCCCCCAATATGTCTCCGCTAGCCGGCAGGGTAGTAAGGCCTCTCAGGGAGGCTAAGAGTTTTTCCCCTGAGATGGATCTGCTAGGCGGGCTCTTGCTAGCTGGCAGGGTAGGAAGGCCTCTCGGGGAGGCTAAGAGTTTTTCTCCCGAGATAGCTCCGCTTCTCGGGCTCTCGCTAGCCGACAGGGTAGGACGGACTCGTTGGGAGGCTTAGGTAAATTTTCCCCGGGGTGATAGAGTTTTCTCATTTTCCCCCAGCGCCACTCGCCGAATAAACAGGGTTGGACTTTTTTCCAAGCGTGTACCCCGCTCGAAAAGAGCGGGGATTGTGTACAACCCTGTATTCGCCGAGTAGGTCCCCGGGGCCCAGGGTGTTTTTAGCACTGCCCCAGGCAAAGAGGGGGAGCGGGCAGGAGTGTTTTTTGGGCGTACCCGGTAAGAGGAAGGTGAGTGGTGGAGGCGGGCGGCCTCTCGCTCGCCCAACCTCGTAAGGGGGCGAGCCAAGGCAGGTGACCTTGCAGTGTCGCCCCAGCCCCAGCAGGGGGCGAGATGGTGAGGGGTGGCCTGCCCACCTCTCGACCCCACCCCAGCAGAGGGGCGAGATGGTGAGGGGCGGCCTGCCCCCCTATCGCCCCCACACCGGCAGAGGGGCGAGATGGTGAGTGGGGCCTGCCCCCCCCCCCCCCCCTATCACCCCCACCCCAGCAGAGGGGCGAGATGGTGAGGTGCGGCCAGCCCCCCTCTCGCCCCCACCCCAGCAGAGGGGCGAGAAGGTGAGGGGCGGCCTGCCCCCCTCTCTCCCCCACCCCAGCAGAGGGGCGAGATGGTGAGGGGCGGCCTGCCCCCTCTCGCCCCAGCCCCAAGGAGAGGGGACGGTATGCATTTAGCGCCTCAGAATGGCGGGATTTGGCTATTGGCAGGCCAAACTTGAGGGCATTTTCGTAATCTCGTAGGCCAGAAAGTGATTATTGGCAGACCAAGTCCAGAAATATGTAAATAGGACCAAGGGGGCACCATTTGGGAGGACTTCAGTTTTGGCTATCTCTCTCCCCAAGTCTCTTTAGTGAGGGAGGAGAGCCTCCAAGGGTGCCCAAGCTTAGCATTGGCTTGGGAGGGGAAGCGCTCTAAGATCTACTGGGTGTGTGGTGGGACCTCCTCGCTAAGCCCTTGGTCACATTCCTAGTTCCATAGCCTCTTTTCCTAGAGCTCTCCCTTGGGAGAAGTAAGTGTGAGGTCACCCCCCCCCCAACTTGTTGAGGGCCCGAACTCCACAGAGACCAATTTATTGGTTTCAAAACCACAAGCTTGTTAGGAAATGTTGGTATCAAGTGCTATCAAGTAGCATATTTAGGATAAGAATAAATCCCAAGAAAATGGCTCACTAAAAGGCAGTGAGTTCAGCTGAAATAGTTGAGAAAGTTTCAGCTGAACCATTGAGACAGCTGAGAAGGTCTCAGCTGATCCGCTGAGACGGCTAAAACTGTCTCAGTGGTTGACAATATCTTGTCCCAACAGTTTGTCATTCCGTCTCAGCGGTTCCGCTGAGGCGGGCTGACTCAAATAAAATCAACTCTAATTGACATGACAACACTGTACAAACAATAAAATTGATTAAACTAATCAATAATATTACTTAGGGCATATCTAAACCTAAGGCAAGTACCTATAAATAGAAGTAGGTCAATTAATGAATCATTACTCTTATTAACCTAGTCGGCGAGACGAACCCTTCTCCCCCCATCTCAGCTACTTGTCCTCTGAAGAAATGGCGCCAAATATGGCAAAAGAACTCCAGGAAGGTTATGAAATAGTTAGAAATGGATTCCAGCATGCCCCAGCAGAGATAAGAGAAGTGGTTCAACTTCTAACAGATCAAGGATTGGAATATGTTCTCTCTGAGCCAACCATAATTCATAGAACTGAAGTTCTGGAATTTTTCAACAGTGCCAAGATGTCATCCTCTAATTCTTTCATCAAGACTAAAATAGGAAGCATTAAAATCCAAATCTCTCCAAGGAAGATGGAGAAGGCCCTTCAGCTGACCTCTTGCAGTCAAGAAGAGGAAGAAGAAGTATCTGATGGAGATGAAGACCAAACACTAATGTGGTGTGATTACAGTGATGCCAAGATTGGCTCACTAAAGAGGAAATTCTTTAATCAGAGAGGCAAGCTTCTCTCTGATATAGTTGGAAAGGCACTGTTGTGCAAGCCTAGATCATATGACATAATTTCCAAACACATGTTTGAATTGATGTCAAGAGTAATTCTAAAGAAGAAGACTTCCTAGGCAGCTATTATATTTCAAAGGATAAGAGAATGTCTGCAGGACCCCAACCTAGGTAGAATTCTCTCACTCTACCTTCTGAACACAAACCCGGAGGACTTTAACAAGTCAAAAGGTTCAAATCTTCATTATCTCAAAAGTATGGATATCAAAACCTTGGACAGGTTCTCAAGGGTCCTCCCCATGAGCCAACCCTCTGAGCCGAAGGAGAAGATGAAAAGTTTAGTGAAGGGACTGAGGAAAGCAAGATTGATATGCTCTGATTCAGGGTCAGAGGTAGAAGAGAATGTTCCAGTTGTGGGAAATCAAGGACCAGCCAGCAATCCTCCAAAGGATGATCAAGGAGAAGACCATGACACAGAAGGCCATGCTACTGAGAAAGATCATGATAAAGAAAAAGATGATGATGCTGAGGAAGTGCATCAGATGGATAAGGATGTTGCTGCTGGTGATGTTACTGATAAAAGTGTTCAGCATGTTCAATCCTCTTCAAAAGATCATGAGAATGATCAAGGGGACTTTGCTACTGACCTACAGGGTAAGATTGATTTAATTATATCAAATCTAGAGAATAGGTTAAGGCTAATTCCTGCTGAACCAGCATAGTACTAGGGAGATAATGAGGACCAGGATAATGCCCTATATGAGGTGGAGCAACAGAAAAGAGATGCAGATAAGGAAGATGGAGGTGCTCCAAATGTGGGGGAGCAAGCAAAGATGGATACTGAAGCCCATCCAAGTAATAAAGCTAAGGGGGAGCACTTCCCTGCTCAAGCTAAGGGGGAGCATGATCAGTAGGCAGTGGAGTCAGCAGCAGCTGAAGACCAAACATCTGCAGTATCACAAGACAAGCTCATCAGTTCAATCAGCTCCCTAATTGAAGGTTACATGACTTCAATAAAATATTATATTGATAGCTCAATATTGTCTGTAAAGAAAGAAGTCATGGCAGAAGTGCAAGAGATTAAGGAAGAAACTGCCTTCCTTAATAAACAAATGACAAAATGGTTTGACCTAGCAGAGAAATATGTGGTTGCTCAGAGCACCATTTTGAGGTCAATGGACAAACAACTCCAATTATCTGAGCAAGACCTCAGTTATGTCAAAAATTATATTAGCAAGACCGATGAGGTAATAGAGAAGGCCTCATATCACATTGAAGAGTATGTATGGAAAATAGCTACAATAATGATTGGAGAGGCAGAGCAGATGAAGGATGAGCTCAAGTCAGACTTAGAAAATGCCTTGTAAACCCTCTCAAGAGATGTAGCTGCAACCTCCCAGTCCATGGAAACTAAAGTGGTTAAAGAAGCCAGAAAGGGGAAGGTGGCCAATGCTGAGACAAACTCTGAGCTAGCCCTCCAAGTGTTACAAGGAACAAGGGTAGCACTAAATCTCCCCTTACTGGACAACTACATAAAGGAAGATTTTGACTTTGAAGGGCAAGCTAAAATAGCTCAAGATACTCAGCTTGCTAAAAGGAGGAAGAGAGAAGGTGTGATGCTAGCTGAAGAATTTATGGCCAAGCAAAGGAAAGAGCAGGGCAATGACCCTGATTATGAGTACTGGAGTGAGGACTCCAGGAGCATCATACTTAATTCCTGACTGAGCCAAGGTCAATTATGCAAGTACATTGATAGAATTTATCCAGGTGAAGAGTGGATAAGGCACCTAGAAAGGAACACTAAAGGGAAAAGATATTCAAGGAGAATCTTGTGAGAAAGCACAACCCAAGAAGGATGCCCTCCAGATATATTCCAAAGCCATCCCTTTACTTCAAGAGGCAAGAAAATAAGAGGAAGCTAGCTGAGATAGAAGCAGCAAATGCAGAAAAGGACACTGCTGACAAGGATGTTATTATTGAAGACAAGGAGTCCACTGCCAAAGGAAAGGATGTTGTTGCTGACATTGCAGAATGCTCAACTTCTTCAAAGAAGAGAAAAACATAGACATATGTATTTAGTTTTTCAGAAAATCAAATTGTAACTTGAACAATGTATCAACATTATGACAACAATGAAAATTAAAAGTCTGTTGAATTTAATAGTTTGTGTTATAGGCAAATCTTAGTCAAGCTTAATATTATTTATGCTATATACATTTTGTGATGCCTAGACATAAATATTTAATAATGTTATGGTTCTTAATTAAAAAAAAATGTTGTTATGTTGTCATGAAAATAATCTGCAATGACATTATCTGCAATGCCTAATAAATGTTCACATTTACATGTCATGACATCATGAATGCTACGTAATACTTTTTCATGATAAGTTCTTTCTATGGTTATGTAGCTTAGCATTGGGGATGTTCGACCTTCTTCAAATAGGGGTAGATTGTTGGGAATATTTCCCTCAATGTTCCCTTGATTTGAAGAAGCATCACTCACAATGCTAAGAACATATTGTATTTGATAAATCCCATTTTGCATCATGACTGTGCAGGGTTCAGTTATTCCATGCATTGGAATAATGTTGGTGGTTCACTGTTTGAACCGCTGAGAAGAACTCACTGTCTCAGCGGAACCACTAAGACGAGGCTATGAGCCACTGAGAAGGGGTCTGCCTCAAAGGAGCTGCAGATAGAGTAAATTTGCTGAGAAGACAATCTGTCTCAGTGGATCCGCTGAGAAGAAGTCAGCGCAACAGCTGAGACTGAAGTCTGTCTCAGCCTAACTGCTGAGACACACTCAAATCTAAAAAATGACACAAACGGTATTTGCTTTTGGTGCAGACGGCTGTGAAGTTATATAAAGTATATTATCCATCTCCATTCTATGTCAGGGGCCTTCTAAGAACATGAGAGGGCACTTCAGAGTTGGTGTTGTTGCTGGTGGTGTGCTAAGTGCTAAAAAGAAGAATTGTTGTTTACTGTTCCATTGATGACTTTCAAGTACTCTCTCCTTCTGCTTCCAGAACAAGTAATAAGAAACAAGGAGAGGAGATAGCTCCTCTATCCAAAAGAGCAAGGTGATCCTTTCTCATCTACTGAAGAGGAGGATCAGATATGAGCAGGTCTGAAAATTGCCTTCAGCCTAGCTTCAAGGTTGCACCAGCTGTGCATAAACAACATAAGACAATATCAGTGTTATCAACTGTTGTAAGCTATAATTATATCCATTGTAGGAACTTTATGGTTCTGAGCTTGTAGGGCTATTGAGCTTGAGACTGTAGAGTTGTTGAACCTGAGCTATATGGCTATTTAGCCTGAGATTGGTAAGGTTGTTGAGCCTGAGCTGTAGGACAGTTAGACCGAGGAGTAGGGCTTCTTGATAGGCCCGAGGTAGGAGATGAATGTGATCTCTCAGCTGTAGGAGTGGGAGAAATCTGAGTTGGTAGGGCTGGTTGGGCCTGAGGTAGGGTTTGGAGCAAAGTTGAGAGATCCTGAGGCATCTGAGTTGTAAGCTCTTGGAGCTGAGATTGGCGGAGTTTGCCTTGTCTAACACACTGTTAAAAAGGTGTAGAGGAAAAGTGGACTACCCATAGACACACTGTCATGGGGAACCACTATAAACAACTGTGTGCTTTCTGTGTTTGCTTGAGTTTTTGTTTACTACTCATTAACTGCTAGAAACAATTAAGTAAATCTCAAACAGACCTATTCACACCCCCCCCCCCCCTCTAGGTGAATTAGACTACTAACCAATAAACTATCAGACTTGAAGATTAAGTTTAAGTCATATAGAAAGAAACATCTAGATGATGTTGTCTAGAAGAAATCATATCGTGTAGAAGATTATGTTAAGTCATGAAGAAAGGATCATATAGACGTCATCGGCTTGAAGATTTTATATCGTCTAAAAGATCAAGACGATATCGTCTTGAAGAATATATATCATTTACATTGATCAAGATGATATCGTCTTGAAGGAATTCTATCGTCTTGCAGATGCAGAGATGCATTTAATGCACAGATTTTCTTGGAAATTGGTATTCAAAAAATGTGCACGTCGCCTATCTTGCACACCAATCAAGGAAAATAATTAATGATATATCTTCTATAGAATATAGCCGTTTACACAGCATTTTGGAAGAATATTACTTATTTTCAAATATTGCAAGTTCCAAAAAGGGGAGAGCATTTATGATAGTTTATTCTGCTGTTTTAGTCTATATTCTTTAATGGGCTAATTAATTATGGAATGAATTATTGAGGGCCTTTATGCATACGTGCAGAGGAATATAAATAGATTTTATTTTCAAAATATATACACTTCTGATCATTCTCACTCTCACACTCAATCAGAAAAGAGAAAAGAGTTGAACAAGGAAATCTTCATTTTGCTGTGTTTTGAAGACTACAAGGAAGAATCTTCTTCTTCCTGGACAAGAAGCTCAATCTGATATATTCAGAAGAATATTCGAGAAGGATTTGGTTATTCAAAAATCACTGAGCCTACATCTACAAGAAGAAGAAGGAGACCAAAATGTGAAAAGCTTTATCTTTGAAGCCTTCTCTTCTTTAACGGCAAAACCACCATCTTATTTTGTAGGGTTCTGTGTGAGCCTAAGTTTGGTAGGATCTTTGTTTAGATCTGAGTGCTTGGTAGAACTTGTAAAATCTGAGTTATTACTGTAGGGTTTGTGTAACCTGAGTGTAAGCTTTTCTGTGTGAGGGCTAAGGTAGGATCCTTTGTGATCTGAGTTGTCAGATCTGTTATATAGTGAAAGAGATCTGAGTTTTGGAGAAGTTGCCTAGTCTAGCACATTGCTAGATAGGTGGGAGGGACAGTGGACTACCTCTTGACACATTGTCTTGAAGGGAACCACTATAAATCTCTTTGTGTTTTTTGGTTTGCTTGTGTGCTGTGTTAAATACTTTTAAAGGACTAAGTAATCTTGAAAAAACCTAATCCCCCCCCCCCCCCCCGCTCTAGGTGTAGTTTAATCAATCTCATATCTTTCAATGGGTATCAAAGGTAGGTTAAGTTCAAAGGCCAAACAACTTAGAATAAGATCCCGAAAATATTTTGGGTTATTAGCAAACTATGGCTGGTGAACATCATAAGGAGATGAGTTAAATGAAGCTGCTCATCTGCACCAATGAGAATTTTCCCATCTGGAAGCAGAGGATCAGATTGTACATGGAAGCCTCAGATCCTAGAGTCTACTCTGCTGTATAAGAGGGACCCTATATTCCAATAACTATTCCTGTGGAACCTACAGTAGTCCCTGTTTCTAAGACCTTGTCTCAGTTCACCAAGTATGAAGTAGTCTTGGTCACCATGGATAAAAGGGCTAAGAACATCATTGTCAATGCAATTGATGACTCTACATTTCAGAACCTAATTCACTGCAAAACAGCAAAGGAAATGTGGGATTCATTAGTTGTATACATGGAAGGAAAAGAAGAAGTAAGGTATGACAGAAAATCCCTTCTGAATTAGGAATATGAATCCTTCAGGAAAGACAAGAAATATAAAATAGCTACATGCTATGAAAAATTATTCAGAATTGCAAATGGGCTCAGTACTTATGGAAGGGAGTTCATAAATTATGAGCTCAATGATAAGTTCTTGAGATCCCTAAACAAGGAATGGGATATGAAGCTTTGTGCCTTCAGAGAAGTTGGCAATCTGGGAAACATGGAGCCTCGGCAGTTGTATGGCAAGCTCTTATCATATGAGATGCATCTGAATACTAGAAGATCTAAAGAGGAGAACTCCAAGGTTTCCGGTAGAGAAAGGGCAGTGGATTTTAAAGCTGAAACTTCAAGAAAGCACAAGGGCGTGGAGCCTGCTTATATCTCAGAAGATGAGATCATCAGCAATTTCAGCTCTGATCTCTCAGATGGAGAACTCTTCTTGTTTAGAAAGTAGTTCAAAAAGCTGCTAAGAAATAGAAGAAGAGGAAATAGAAGACAAGAAGCGTCTCCCTCTAGTTCAAGGAGAGAAGACAAATCTGGGAGCAAACACAAATCTGACGGTATGATTCTAAACCTAACAAACATATTTCTTCTAATATTACTTGTTACAGGTGCAAGAAGCCTGGACACATCATAGCTGAGTGTCCATTCAATAGAAAGGAGAAGAATGAAGAAAGGAAGCACACAAAGAACAGGAAGATGGAAAAGAGCTTTGTAGCTAAGAAAGTGAGAACCCTCAGTGATAGTGACAGTGAGTCATCTTCATCAGAATCTGACAGCCACTTGGCAGCAATGGCCTTTTTAGATGAAGGAAGTTGTGATGAATCCCATCATAACCAGGTAATTCCTAAAGCCTCTCCTACCATATCTGACACAGATTCAGATGCCAGCTCCTCTTTAACAGTAAGAGAAGATGGCATTGATTATATTGAGAAATTCAGTGCCCTGCTTGAAGCTCTTAAGAAAGCAAACGCACTCTGTAAAGCACAACCAGCAGAGATCATCTCCTTAATTGACAAGAGAGATGAACTGCTTAAGAAAGTAACTGAGCTAGCTCAAGATAAGACCAAATTATCAATTTCTCCACTGAGCACTAGCACTTTAACTGAAGTTATTAAGCATAAGAATATTAGAATCAAAGAGCTTGAGAATAAGCCCTTAGACAAAGGGAAAATTGTGGCAAGTTATTCTAAGCCACAAACTATTCATTCCTTAATTGATGGCTATTCACAAACAAATAAGAAAGATTTGGGCTATGGTCAAGGCGAAGACAGTGGGAAATCTTCTCAAGGAAAAATAGTCTTCAGAAAGGTGATCATACCCACAAATCCTTATGATCACTGTAGCATCTATGGATGCAATGAGAGCAAGAAGACCGAGGGTGGTCTTAAGCTCCCTTCTACTTAGGTAAGTAAAAGATAGGCTTTCCTTGGGAAGAGTGCTCTATCAACACCCCAAATTTGTTTTCCTATGAATGCCTTAAGCAATTCTCATGCTGGGGAAAGTTCAATAGCTTCTAAGAAAGGAGGGTTAGCTGTCAAGCAACATACTAACTCAGTCAGACCAAGCACAACATGAAAATCTAGATATAATAGATTTCAATGTTGGTGTTGTGGTAAAGTAGTGCATTTTGCCTTAGATTGTTGGTTCAATCCAACTGTGCAGAATGATCCCCACATGAGAATCAGAAAGCAAGTTGCTAGTTTTCCATTTAGTTCTTTTCCTAACAAGCACCTAGGACCCAAGAAAGCATGGGTTCCTAAGGAGGTGTAGGTATCTTGTAGGTATGTCCAAAATACACCAAGACTCCTGTGTGGTATTTGGACAGTGGGTGTTCCAGGCACATGATTGGAACTAGAAGCCTCTTGAAGGAGTTTACACCTGTAGAAGATGGACCCAAAATCAAATTTGGAGGATCTGACATAGGTGTAGTCAAAGGCTATGGTAAGATTACTAATGGTAGTATCACTATCACAAGGGTAGCTTATGTTGAAGAGTTACAACATAACCTCATTAGCATAAGTCAACTATGTGAATTGGGATATACTATTGCTTTCCATAAGTATGAGTGCCTGATCAAGGTATCTCAGAATTCTGAATCTATTTTAATAGGCACTAGGAGTGGCAATATTTATTACTTGAATTTTATTTACATTAGAAAGAATGAACATGTATGTCTTGTAGCAAATGAATGAGTGTCTGCTTGTGTAAAGTGGCACAATAGACTAGCCCACATTAATTACAAGTCTCTTAAGAAATTAATGATAGAAAATTTGGTAAGGAATGCTCCTAAGTTGGATTGTTTAGAGATTATTACTTGTCATGCATGCCAAATGGGCAAGTAACAAGAACTTCATTCAAAAGCCTACAGGACAAACAATCTACTAGGCGCTTATACCTCCTGCACATGGATTTATTTGGTCCTATGGCAGTGCACAGCTTAGGAGGAATGACTTATACACTAGTTATTGTTGATGATCACTCTAGGTTTGCCAGGGGTGTTCTTTTTAAAACATAAGTTTGATACCCGGAGTACATTCAAGAATTTTGTCAAACAAATTCAGAATGAAATAAACAGTTCTGTGGTCAAAATCATAAGTGATCATGGAACTAAATTTCAGTCTGGGTTAATGACTGAATTTTGTGAAGAAGAAGGTATCTTACAAGAGTTTTCTTCTCCTAGAACTCCCCAATAGAATGGGGTGGTTGAGAGGAAAAATAGAACACTTATTGAAGCCAGTAGGACCATGCTAAGTGACTCCTCACTCCCAGAATATCTTTGGGATGAGGCAGTCAATACTGCATGTCATGTGCAAAATAGAGCACTCATCAATAAGAACCATAATAAGACTCCTTATGAGCTGATTAAGGGTAAGAAGCCAACACTAGCCTACTTTAGAATATTTGGAAGTAAATGTTATGTGCTGAAAAATAATAAGCATTACATTACCAAGTTCTCTGCAAAGAGCTATGAAGGTGTCTTTGTAGGATATATCAAGCATAGCAAAGCCTACAGAGTCTTCAATAAGAATGCTCTTACAATTGACTATTCATATTGTTTTTGATGAGAGCTGGAATTGAGGATGGACTGGACAAATTGAAAATCAGAGAAGAAGAGATTGTTGAAAAAGAAGAACTCTTTACACAGAACTCCATTCTAGAAAAAATAGAAGAAGCTACAGAAAATACAGATTCTCAAAATGTTAATCCTAAAGGAGCGGCTGAGGAAATTACTGAAATAGAAGAACCTCAAATGGTATTGCCCATAACAAGAAGACATCTCAGACATCACCAGTAGACCAGATAATAGGTGAGCTTGATCATGGAGTGAGAACCAGAAGAAATTCTCTGAATGAAAGCTTGCACCTGAGTTTTTTGTCGCAACTAGATCCTAAGAAATTTGAGGAGGCAAACAAAGAGCAATTCTGGGTTATGGCCATGCAAGAAGAGCTCAACTAATTCAGGAGATGTAAAGTTTGGAAGCTTGTCCCAAGGACACAAGGGCATAATATTATTGGGACAAAGTGGGTTTATAGAAACAAGATGGATGAAGCTGGAGTGATTATAAAGAATAAGACAAGGCTGGTAGCTTAGGGATAAAGGCAGGAGGAAGACATTGATTTTGATTAGACATTTGCCCTTGTTGCTAGATTGGAATCCATCAGACTTTTTCTATCTTATGCTGCATTCAAGGGCTTCAAAGTTTACCAAATGGATGTTAAATCAGTATTCCTAAATGGAGACTTGAAGGAGGAGGTCTATGTAGCTCAACCGCCATGTTTTATCTCTCCTACACATCCTGACTATGTCTATTTTTTAAATAAAGACTTGTATGGTTTGAAGCAAGCTCCAAGGGCTTGGTATGAGTCACTGTCTACCTTTCTCCTTGAAAACAAGTTCTCAAGAGGGAAAATAGATAAGACTCTTTTCTTGAGAGAGTTGAAGGGCCAGATCCTTCTGTCCAAATATATGTTGGTGACATTATATTTGACTCAACTGATGGGCGTCTTTGCAAGAGGTTTGCTAAACTTATGCAGAGTAAATTTGAGACGAGCAGTATGGGAGAGCTTAAATATTTCTTAGGTCTCCAAATAAAGAAATCTAAGGAAGCAATTTTTATTCCTCGGACCAAATTTACCTTGGATATCATAAAGAAATTTGGTATGGAGAACTCTACCCTTATGAGAACTCCTATGGGTTCAAATATGTCTCTAGACAAGGATGAAAAGGAGAAACCCTATAATGAATCTATGTATAGAAGCATAATTGTCTCATTGCTCTACCTCACTGCTAGTAGGCCAGACATCATGTTTGCTACTTGTGTTTGTGCAAGGTATCAAGTTAACCCCAAAGAATCTCTTTACTCAGTAGTGAAAATAATTTTGAGATATCTGAAGTGTACACCAAATCTAGGGCTCTGGTATCCTAAGTCGAATGATTTTGAGTTGTATGGTTATTCTGATGCAGACTTTGCTGGGTGTAAAGAGGATAGAAAAAGCACTTCAGGAACTTGTCAGTTTTTGGGGAGAAGGCTTGTGTCCCGGAGTAGTAAAAAGCTAAATAGCATTGCTATCACCACAGCTGAATCAGAATATATTTTATCAAGTAGTTGTTATGCATAGCTCCTTTGGATTCAACACCAATTAGAGGATTACAATTTGCAAATAAAGAGAACACCTCTCTTTTGTGATTTCTTAAGTGTCATTTCTATTGCTAAGAATCCTGTGGCACATAGTAGAACAAATCATATTGAAATTAGATATCATTTTATTAGGGATCATGTAGAAAAGGAGGATATCTACCTTGAGTAGTCAATACAGAAAGGCAGATAGCTGACATTTTTACTAAGCCCCTTGATGACTCAAAGTTCAATCAATTCAAAATTGAATTGGGAATGTTAAGTTCTTAAATTGGGCATGTTGAATTCCTTATGTCTTTTCTTAGAGGATGTGAAATATTTTGATAATGGGATGGATCTCTCATAAGGTCCACCCTAAAGTAATCTAACAACTTTTGTTTTGAAGATAGGAAAATCAAAAAGCTTGGATAAGGCATAAGTAGAAAATCGTCTAGAGGAAAATAGATTACACAAAGAAAATCGTCTCAATGGTCAAGATGACATTCCAAATGTCTCGACGACAAATTCCATGTGATCTTGATGACATTCTTGATGACAAAGCTCAGGCAGGCCGACAAAATGACGTCACAGGTCACGTCAGCGTCATAATTACGCCGCATTTATGGGTCTATCAACATGATTTTGGGAGATTTGAACAAGTACGTGCCTATTACCCTTCCCAATGCATGCTAGTAAATATTAGGCAATATAAAAGCATAGAAATTTGCACTCACACAAAATCCTAGAATCCCTATTTCATCTTCTTCCTCCTCTCGTCGACTTCCTGCAACAAGCAATGGCTCCAAAAATCACAGATGAGAAAGTTCTTTCTGGAGGAGAGTTAATTAAAGATGGATTCAAAGGTGCAGCTGAAGAACTTGATATGGTGATTACTCTGCTATATTCTTCTAAATTAGAGTATGTTTTTATTGAGCCTACTCGGCTATGCTAAACAACATTGTCTGAAATGTATGAAAATGCTCAAATTAGCAAAGTAGGAAAAGCAATTTTCACCATTGTGTCTGGTGAATACATAAGGATTATTGCCTTGGGCCTAACCAATGCCCTTAAACTAACTGTATTGGATGAGAATGAAGAGGAGGAATCAGTTAAGCTTAAGGATTTCATGGAAGGATACAGATGGTGTGGCCCAGATGGCAAACCTTATGGTGGTATTCAGAGAAATAAGATGAATATAGAAGGTAAACTATTATCAGATATCATTGGAAAAGTACTGATATGCAAGGCTGGGTCACATGATAGTGTACAACCCTGTATTCACCGAGTGGATCCACGGGGCCCAAGATGTCATTAGGCCAAAAATCTTTTAAGAGGCACTGCCCCAGGTAAGAGGGGTGGGTGAGCCTTCGGACGGGCTCAAGTCCGAGGGGCGCAGCCCCAGATTATTTCGAAGAGGGGGGCGAACAGGGAGGGCGGTCAACCCCCTGTCTCGCCCAGCCCTCTAAGGGGGGTGAGCAGGGAGGGAGTACTACCCCCTGTCTTGCCCTAGCTCCTTTAGGGGGCGAGCAGGGAGGGCGGTCAGCCCCCTGTCTCGCACCATCTCCCTTGGTGGGCGATCATGGAGGGCGGCCTTCCCCCTTTCTCGCCCCAGATCCTTTGGGGGCGAGCAGGGAGGGCAGCCTGCCCCCTGTCTCGCCCCAGCTCCCTTGGGGGGGCGAGCAGGGAGGGCGGCCTGCCCCTGTCTCACCCCAGCTCCTTTGAGGGGCGAGTAGGGAGGGCGTCCTGCCCCCTGTCTCGCCACAGCTCCTTTGGGGGGAGCAGGGAGGGCGGCTTGCCCCCTATCTCACACCCGCTCCTATGGGGGGTGAGCAGGGAGGGCGACCTACCCCCTATCTCGCCCCAGCTCCCTTGGGGGGCGAGCAGGGAGGGCGGCCTGCTCCCTGTCTCTCCCCAGCTCCTTTGAGGGGCGAGCAGGGAGGGCGGCCTGCCCCCTGTCTCGCCCCAGCTCCTTTGGGAAGCGAGCAGGGAGGGTGGCCTGCCCCCGATCTCGCCGCAGCTCCCTTGGGCGGGGGCGAGCAGGGAGGGCGGCCTGCCCTTGTCTCACCCAGCTCCTTTGGGGGGTGAGTAGGGAGAGCGTCCTGCCCCTGTCTCGCCCCCACTCCTTATGGGGCGAGCAGGGAGGGCGGCCTGCCCCTTGTCTCGCCCCAGCTCCTTTGGGGGGGGCGAGCAGGGAGGGCGGCCTGCCCCCTGTCTCGCCCCAGCTCCTTCGGTGGGCGAGAAGGGAGGGCGGCCTGCCCCTTGCCTCGCCCCAGCTCTTTCGGTGGGCAAGCAGGGAGGGCAGCCTGCCCCTATCTCGCCCCATCTCCTTTGGGGGCGAGTAGGGAGGGCGACCTACCCCCTGTCTCACCCCAGCTCCTTTGGGGGGCGAGTAGGGAGGGCGGTCTGCCCCCTATCTCGCCCAGCCCTAGGAAGGGGAGGTGGTCTGCGTTTAGCACCTCGGAATGGAGGGATTTGGCTGTTGGCAGTCCAAACCCGGGGGTATTTTCATAATCTCGTGGGCCAGAAGCTGGCTATTGGTAGACCAAGCAAGGAATTCTATAAATCGGACCAAGGGGGAACCATTTGGAGGGGACTTCTCTTTTGGTTACTCTCTCCCCAAGTTTCTCTGGTGGGTGAAGAGAGCCTCCAAAGGTGCCCAAGATTAGCATTGGCTTGGGAGGGGAAGCGCTCTAAGATCTTCTGGGTGTGTGGTGGGACCTCCTTGCTATGCCCTTGGTTTTGTTTCTAGTTCCTTAAGCCTTCAACCTAGCACTCTCCCTTGGGAGAAGTAAGTGTGAGGTCACCCCCCAACTTGTTGAGGGCCCGAGCTCCACAAGAGGCCAAGTATTAGTTTCAACATTTATGGAGTGGTGAGCGTGGAGAGTGACCAGCACGGAAAATCTCAAGTTGAGCTATATGGCTGGAGGTGGAGGAGATGAATCCGACCCGGGCCACTCCGAGTCGCCGGTGGCTGTGGTGACAATGGAAATGTTTGAAAACTTCAAGCGGGAGGTCCTGCAGACCTTGCAACTAGCTTTCGCCATGAGAGGCGGATGCGAGGAAGGAGGCGGTCCGGAGGTCCCTCCCCAGCAGATGGGCGAGAGCACTCCCGGCCAGCAATCCAGGAAGGAGGTGTCGGCGGGGGAAAGTGGGGAGGCATCCGGCCCCCACTCGCCCGGCCTCCAAAGAGGGGGCGAGTGGGGAGGTGGCCTACCCCCACTCGCCCAGCCCCAAGGGAGAGAATGGGAAGGTGGCCTGCCCCACTCGCTTAGCCCCAAGGGGGCGAGTGGGTAGGCGACATTCCCCCACTCGCACAGCCCCATAGGGGGGCGAGCAGGGAGGCATCCGGCCCCCACTCGCCCCACCCCAAGGGGGGTTCAGTGGAGGTGAGCGGGCGAGACCTCCCGGATGGTAGTTGTTCAATGGAACGGCGAGTGCAGAGGTCTTTTAGCTGACTCGGCGAGGGCAAACCACTCACCGAGCCAGAAGTAGGGAGGGAAGTGCCTTCTTTGAGTTGATCCTGTCAGCCCCAGTTCCAGAGGGGTTCAGGGGGGCGGAGATGTCTTACTACTCCGGCAAGGATGACCCAGTCCTGCACCTGCAGTGGTTCAAGGACATAGTCTCAGTCTAGCCTATGTCAGATGCCTTCCTGTGCCGACTCTTTGCCACTACTCTGAAGGAGAAGGCAAGGGATTGGTTCCACCAACTCCCCGTGGGAACTATCTATGCCTTCGAAGATATGCGCTGAGGTTTCCTGTTGTGTTTCTAAACGTCGAAGAAGAGGAAGAAGGATGTCGAGGCACTCTTCAAGATCAAGCAAGAGCCAAGGGAGTCGCTGGCTCATTATGTGGACAGGTTCCAAGAAGAGGTCCTGCAAGTCCAGAAGGTGTCAGGTTTCACCCTGTAGCTCGCCTTCAGAGTGGGGCTGCGGGAGGGGTTCTTCAAGATGGGATTAAAGCGGAAGACCCCCTATCCTTTAAAGAATTGATGGAAAGGGCGGCGAAAGAAATTGAGGGAGAGGAGGCCAACCCGGAGTTCGCAAAAAGGTTGGCCAAGCTGAGTGAGCCAGAGGCAAGGAAGCAGAAAAGGGAGATGGAGGATCCCAAAAGAAAATTTGACCGAGGAGAGGGCAGCTTCCAGGGGAGAGGCCCGACCCCCCAAGGTGGAGGCAGGGACCGAAGGCACTCCCTCCACCACCTCAGCAAACCATGGCGGTTGGTGGGGGTGAAGGACGAGAGACGGGAAAGCAGAAAGGAGAGGAAGAGTAGAGGATAGGGTTGTGTTACCCTACTGTGACTTCCATGAGGAGGAAGGTCATGCGACGTCCGCCTACCCTGAGTTTTTGGATATGAGGGAGGCAAGGGGTCTGAGGAAGCAACTTCAGCAACCGGAGGGGGTCGAAAGACCAGGCTTGGGAGTAGGAGACCAAGTTTTGGTTTCCATACTTAGTTTTTTCTTTAAGTCCATGTATTACGATGTTTTACTTGCATACTTAGTTTTTTCCTGCATGTAATGTGATAACTAATGTGATGAAAAGATTTTAAGGTACTTAGCCCCGATGCTGGCCCACTGACCAGGCTCCTATCAAGCTGGCAGGACCGGGAATCGCTCGGTGGCCGGAGGTTGTCAAAGTATTTAGCCCCGATGTTGGCTCGTTGACCAAGCTCCCATCAAGCTGGCAGGGATGGAAATCGCTCGGTGGCCAAAGGTTGTCAAAGTACTTAGCCCCGATGCTGGCCCGCTGACCAGGCTCCCATCAAGCTGGCAGGGTCGGGAACCGCACGGTGGACGGAGGTTGTCAAAGTACATAGCCCCGATGCTGGCAAGCTGACCTAGCTCCCATCACGCTGGCAGGGACGGGAACCGCTCAGTGGCCGGAGGTTGTCAAAGTACTTAGCCCCGATGCTGGCCCGCTGACCAGGCTCCCATCAAGATGGCAGGTCCGAGAACCGCTCGATGGCTGAAGGTTTTCAAAGTACTTAGCCCCGATGCTGACCCGCTGACCAGGCTCCCATCAAGCTTGCAGGGACGGGAATCGCTCGGTGGCCAAAGGTTGTCAAAGTACATTGCCCCGATGCTGGCCCGCTGAACAGGCTCCCATCAAGCTGGCAGGGCCGGGAACCGCTTGGTTGCCGGAGGTTGTCAAAGTACTTAGCCACGATGCTGGCCTGCTGACCAGGCTCCCATCAAGCTAGCAGGGCCGGGAACCGCTCGATGGCCGGAGGTTGTCAAAGTACTTAGCCGCGATGCTGGCTTGCTGTCAGGCTCCCATCAAGCTGGCAGGGCCGGGAACCGCTCGGTGGACTGAGGTTTTCAAAGTACTTAGCCCTGATGCTGGCACGCTGACCAGGCTCCCATCAAGCTGGCAGGGCCGGGAACCGCTCAGTAGTTGGAGGTTTTCAAAGTACTTAGCCCCGATGCTGGCCCGCTGACCAGCCTCCCATCAAGCTGGCAGGGTCGAGAACCACTCGGAGGCCAGGGGTTGTCAAAGTACTTAGCCCCGGGATGGTTCCGCTAGCTGGTCTCTCGCTAGCCGGCAGGGTAGGATGGCCTCTCGGGGAGGATAAGTAGTGTTTCCCCTGAGATGGCTTTGATAGCCGGGTTCTCACTAGTCGGCAGGGTCGGATGGCCTCTCGGGGAGGCTAAGTAGTTTTTCCCTCAAGATGGCTCCGCTAGTCTGGCTCTCACTAGTCGACAGGGTAGGATGGCCTCTCAGGGAGGCTAAGTAGTTTTTCCCCTGAGATGGCTCCGCTAGCCGGGCTCTCACTAGATGGCAGGGTAGGAGGGCCTCTCGGGAGGCTAAGTAGTTTTTCCCCCGAGATGGCTCCGCTAGCCGGCTCTCACTAGCCGGCAGGGTAGGATGGCCTTTCGGGGAGGCTAAGTAGTTTTTCCCCCGACATGGCTCCGCTAGCCAGGCTCTCACTAGCCGACAGGGTAGGATGGCCGCTCAAGGAGGCTAAGTATTTTTTCCCCCGAGATGGCTCCGCTAGCCGGGCTCTCAGTAGCCGGCAGGGTAGGAGGGCCTCTCGGGGAGGCTAAATAGTTTTTCCCCTGAGGTGGCTCCGCTAGCCGGGCTCTCACTAGCTGGCAGGGTAGGAGGGCCTCTCGTGGAGGATAAGTATTTTTTCCCTCGAGATGGCTCCGCTAGCCGGGCTCTCACTAGCCGGCAGGGAAGGCTGGCCTCTCGGGGAGGCTAAGTAGTTTTTCCCCCGAGATGGCTCCGCTAGTCGGGCTCTCACTAGTCGGTAGGGTAGGAGGGCCTCTCAGGGAGGCTAGGTAGTTTTTCCCCCGAGATGGATCCACTAGCCGTGCTCTCACTAACCGCAGGGTAGGATGGCCTCTCAGGGAGGCTAAGTAGTTTTTTCCCCCGAGATGGCTCCCCAAGCCGGGCTCTCACTAGCCGGCAGGGTAGGAGGGCCTCTCAGAGAGGCTAAATAGTTTTTCCCTCGAGATGGCTCCGCTAATCGGGCTCTCACTAGCCGGCAGGGAAGGATGGCCTCTCGGGGAGGCTAAGTAGTTTTTCCCCCGAGATGGGTCTGCTAGTCGGGCTCTCACTAGCCGGCAGGGTAGGATGGCCTCTAGGGGAGGCTAAGTAGTTTTTCCCCCGAGGTGGCTCCTCTAGCCTGGATCTCAGGAAGGCACTCGCCGAATAGGAAGGGTTGGATTTTTCTTTCCGACCATGAGTCCCGCTCGAAAAGAGCGGGGATTGTGTACAACCCTGTATTCGTTGAGTGGATCCCCGGGGCCCAAGATGTCATTAGGCCAAAAATCTTTTTAGAGGCACTGCCCCATGTCAGAGGGGCGGGTGAGCCTTCGGACGGGCTCAAGTCTGAGGGGAGCAGCCCCAGATTATTCCTAAGAGGGGGCGAGTAGGGAGGGTGGTCAGCCACCTGTCTCGCCCAGCCCTCTAAGGGGGACGAGCAGGGAGGGCGGCCTGCCCCCTATCTCACCCCAGCTCCTTTGGGGGGCGAGCAGGGAGGGAGACATGCCCCCTGTCTCGCCCCAGCTCCCTTGGGGGGCGAGCAGGGAGGGCGGTCTGCCCCTGTCTCACCCCAGCTCCTTTAGGGGGTGAGCAAGGAGGGCGGCCTTCCCCTATCTCGCCCCAGCTCCCTTGGGGGCGAGCAGGGAGGGCGGTCTACCCCCTGTCTCACCCCAGCTCCTTTGAGGGGCGAGCAAGGTGGGTGTCATACCCCTATCTCGCCCAAGCTCCTTTGGGGGGCGAGCCGGGAGGGCTTCCTACCCCCTGTGTCACCCCCGCTTCTTTGGGGGGTGAGCAGGGAGGGCGGCCTACCCCGTGTCTCTCCCCAGCTCCCATGAGGGCGAGCAGGGAGGGCGGTCTGCCCCCTGTCTCGCCCCAGTTCCTTAGTGGGGTGATCAGGGAGGGCGGTCTGCCCCCTATCTCTCCCCAACTCCTTTGGGAGGAGAGCAGGGAGGGAGGCCTGCCCCATGTCTCACCCCAGCTCCCTTGGAGGGTGGGCAGTGAGGGTGGCCTGCCCCCTATCTTGCCCCAGCTCCTTTAGGTGGCAAGCAGGGAGAGCGGCATGCCCCCTTTTTCACCCTCGCTCCTTAGGGGGAGAGCAGGGAGGGCAACCTGCCCCCTCTCTCGCCCCAGCTCTTTTGGGGGGCGAGCAGGGAGGGCGGACTGCCCCTGTCTCGCCCCAGCTCCTTTGGGGAGAGTAGGGAGGGTGGTCTGCCCCCTGTTTCACCCCAACTCATTTGGGGGGCGAGCAGGGAGGGCGGCCTGCCCCCTGTCTCGCCCTAGCTCCTTTGGGGGTGCGAGCAGGGAGGGCGGCCTGCCCCCTGTCTCGCCCAGGCCCAGGAAGGGGAGGTGGTCTACGTTTAGTGCCTCGGAATGGCGGGATTTGGCTATTGGCAGGCCAAATCTGGGGGTATTTTTGTAATCTCGTGGGCCAGAATCTGGCTATTGGCAGACCAAGCAAGGAATTCTATAAATAGGACCAAGGGGGCACCATTTGGAGGGGACTTCTCTTTTGGTTACTCTCTCCCCAAGTTTCTCTGGTGGGTGAAGAGAGCCTCCAAAGGTGCCCAAGCTTAGCATTGGCTTGGGAGGGGAAGCGCTCTAAGATCTTCCGGGTGTGTGGTGGGACCTCCTCGCTAAGCCCTTAGTCTTGTTTCTAGTTCCTTAAGCCTTCAACCTAGCGCTCTCCCTTGGGAGAAGTAAGTGTGAGGTCACCCCCCAAACTTGTTGAGGGCCCGAGCTCCACAAGAGGCCAAGTATTGGTTTCAACAGATAGAATCTCCAAAGAGATGTTTGAGCTGATGATCAGAGTGATTCTTGAGAAGAAGACTGACTAGGGGAAAATCTTATTTGAAAAGATCAAAGAAAACTTTAAGTACCCCAACTTTGGAAGAATACTTTCTTTGTACTTAAAGCACTCCATTCCTCAACATCTAAATGAGTCTGAACCAACTCCTCTCCATTATCTGATAAGCATACATATGAAGACTATTAGTAGGTGGAAAAAGAAGTTCACCAAAAAGGTAGCAGGTGAACCTTCCTCCTCAAGAATTGATGTCCCTCAAAGCCCAGCACCCCTCCCACAAAGTACTCCAAACTCTCCTGCTTCTATTGAGGTGGAGCCTATGAGAGAAGATACAACTGTGATGGATAGTGCTCCAATACCTCAAGATGAGGTGACTCCAGAAGATGTTCTAACAATTGCTCAAGAAGCTATCTTGAATATGGAAGTTGATGAATCTGAGAAAAGTCCAAGTGGTGGACATGCAGTTGTTGAAGAGATAGAAGAGTCTGACAGATCATTGAATGAATTTCTAAATGATGACATGCCTAAAAGTACAGATGAAGAAGAATATGAGCAGCCCTCTGAAAACCCTACAACATTAGAGGGGAGTCCACTGTTCAAATCACAGTGAAACCCTCACCTCCAAGGATAGAAGATGAGCAACATCCTCCAATCATCATAGCCCCCACAGTCCCATCAACTGAATTTATGTCTCAAATGGAAGCTCTACTTGATAGACATAGAGTACATTTTGAAGCATACGTGAATAATACTGTCACAAACTGTAAAAATGAGTTGTCTGCAAGGATAGATGCTTTGTAAGAGGACATATATCATCTAAATCATCAAAATACAAATGTGTATCATACTACTTCCACTGTTGTTGCTAATATAGGAACTGAAATAGCCCATATCAATGAAGCTACTTATCTAATTGGACAACAACTGAACATTAAGCTTGATAGAATGTCTACTCTAAGAGATAATCAGCAGGCCATCATACAAAACCAAAATGTGACCTTCAATGACTTTGAAGATGCCATCAATACCTTACTTCAAAGAATATCATCTACTGCTCAAATCTCTCAAGAGCTAGTAGACAATGTTGGTGAAACTCTCCTTCATCAATTTCAAGTCACCCAAGATCAAATTTCCTCTACACAAAATCAATCTCTCAGAACTGCTCAAGGAACAACCATGGATGCAGTTGGTAATTTCAATGCTCTACTCTCTAAGCAAATTCAGAACTCCCAGGCCATTCTCTCCAAAGAAATGTTTTCAAAAGCCGGAAAGGGGGAGATAATTTCAAGCCATCATGCCATGTTGCTATCAAATGAAGTAAGATTCTCTATGGATCTTGAGCAAATTGACTATGGGATTGCTTATCAACATCCCATTCTAGAAGGCAGTCTCCCTAAAGGACCCTCAAATGTGATAATGCTAGAAGTTCTTCCAGAGCAATATCAACAGCCTGACAGCTTTCAAGGATACTTTGTTGATGATCCTGTCAGTGGAAGTGGGCAGATCAGGAAAAGCAAAAGACATCATGTTGATTCTGAAGAACGAGAAGCTAAAAGGAAGAGAATGGAGGAAGTAAAGAAGAATCCAAATTTTGAAAAATGGAGCTCTTGCTCAAGGGATATCATCTTGAATACTTGGACTCTATATCAACAAGGAAAGCATGACAATGGTAAATTCTACCGCTCAGAAGAATGGCACAAATATGAGATGGGTGAAGCTGGCAGAAGGGATTATTGGAACAGAGTTAAGTTGGGAGATACTTCAGTGCCTGCTCATGCTCCTCTCAGACATCATCCTAAGCCTTATAACTATTTTGAAAGGCAAAAGCAGAAGTTGGCTTAAGCTGGGCAATCCAAGAAAGTTGAACCATCTGGGAAAGGAAAAGCTGTTCAGGGGGATTGAAGAAAAAGGAATCTAGAAAAACACATGCACATTTCTATGTTTTTCATTTATGACTGATATTTTTGTGCTTGGGATAATATTTAATCAATATATAAAATGCTCTGAATCTTGTTTGATTTGTATTGAATATAGTCAAGCTTATCTATAATTGTAAGTTCTGGCTTCTTCAAATAGGGGTGATATTATTGGGTATTGTGCCTTCAATGTTCCTAGATTTAAAGAAGGAACACAAATATAGATAAGCAAAGTTGTCTTTGATATATGTTTTAGTTCACTATGTGACAGGTATGTCAAGACTATATGTTTAGTATATCAAGACTATATTTTCAGTATCAAAACTATACAGAAATGAAAAATTCACTACGTCAAATTTTGTCTTGAGCCTTTGCAAACATGTCGTTGAGACAGGGAATATATCATCGAGACAGTCTCGATGATATCATCTTGAAGAAGCCTTATCGCTATGAGCAAAGTCAAGTCATGAAGACAGCATCTCAACGATGTCATCTTGAAGAAATCTTATCAACTTGAAGATTAAGTTAAGTCATATAGAAAGAAACATCTAGACGATATTGTCTAGAAGAAATCATATCGTGTAGAAGATTATGTTAAGTTTTGAAGAAAGGATCATGTAGACATCATCGGCTTGAAGATTTTATATCATCTAGAAGATCAAGACGATATTGACTTAAAGAATATATATCATTTTCATTGATCAAGACGATATCAGCTTGAAGGAATTTTATCGTCTTGACAGATGCAGTGCTGCATTTAACGCACGGATTTTCTCGAAAATTGGTATTCAGCAAATGTGCACGATGCCTATCTTGAGCACCAATCAAGGAATAATTAATAATATATCTTCTGCAGGATATAGTCGTTTACACAACATTTAAGAAGAATATTACATATTTCCAAATATTGTAAGTTCCAAAAAGGGGAGAGGATTTATGGTAGTTTATTCTGTCGTTTCAGTCTATATTCTTTAATGGCCTAATTAATTAAGGAATGGATTATTGAGGGTATTTATGCATAAGTGTAGAGGAATATAAATAGATTTTATTTTTGAAATCTATACACTTATGATCATTCTCACTCTCACACTCAATCAGAAAAGAGAAATGTGTTAAACAAGGAAATCTTCATTTTGTTGAAGACTACAAGAAAGAATCTTCTTCTTCCTGGACAAGAAGCTCAATCTGATATATTTAGAAGAGGATTCAAGAAGGATTTGGTGATTCAAAAATCACTGAGCCTACATCTGCAAGAAGAAGAAGGAGACCAAACTATGAAAAGCTTTATCTTTAAAGTCTTCTCCTCTTCAACATCAAAACCACCTTCTTATTTTGTAGGGTTCTGTCTGAGCCTAAGTTTGGTAGGATCTTGGTATAGATCTGAGTGCTTGGTAGGACTTGTAAAGTCTGAGTTATTACTGTAGCGTTTGTGTAACCTAAGTGTAAGCTTTTCTATGTGAGGGCTGAGGTAAGATCCTTTGTGATCTGAGTTGTAAGATCTACTATATAGTGAAAGAGATCCGAGTTTTGGAGAAGTTGCCTAGTCTAGCACATTGCTAGATAGGTGGGAGGGACAGTGGACTACCTCTTGCACATTGTCTTGAAGGGAACCACTATAAATCTCTGCATGTTTTCTGGTTTGCGTGTGTGCTGTGTTAAATACTTTTAAAGGACTAAATAATCTTGAAAACACCTAATCACCCCCAACCCCCTCTAGGTGTAGTTTAATCAAACCCATATCTTTCAAGTACATTATTCGGGTGCAAGAAAGTAGAAGAAGAAAATAATAACATGTCATTTTCAAGGAAAAAAATGCGAGTGGGATCACAGGGGGTGCCACCTCCAAAAACCCCGACCTCACGTCCGCACCTCTGAGGCACGCCTAGCATGGGCGGACTTGCGGACCTCAGTGATTTCATGTTGCATCGAGCGCACAAAGTTTTCGAGTCGTTTGAGGTGACCCTCCATTAGTACCGTGTCACCCCCCCTCCTTTTGTTGCATCTCTTACGCGAGCATGATGCAGTCGCCCTCAAGGAGTCCATTTGCTGCTCCAGGGAAAGGATGCGAGGAAAGGGTTCATTCTCGGCCAAAGTCCTCTCCTCCTAGAGCTTGTAAAGCATGTAACCATACTTCTGCTGTTCCACGGTCATTCAGATTTTCATCTCGGCAGCATCAGAGGTGTCACACAGGTACTCACCAATCATGGAAGTGGAAGGCGGCGCCAAGTAGATCCCTGCATCTTCCGACTTGTCAGCTATCGAGACGTCAGGATCTGAGAGTGTAGGCAAAATGTTAGCATGAAATTAGAAGCTAAAAAGGAATGGGCGAATGCATTCCCTTACAATGCGAAGTCCCGATACCCTTTTCCTCACAATGGGTAGAGGGCTTGCCACGACGGCTGGGGGAATCCTCGGCGTTCCGCCAAAGGCGCATGAGGTGGGAAGTACCATGGACTTTTCTGAACCCACTCGTGATAGAGGCTTGGTAGGGTCTGGTACTGTGGTGACCACGGCGAATCTAGGAGCATTACTCGTCGTGGCAATGACGGTGTTGGCGAGCTCCTCAGCCAGGTCGCAAGTAAGAAACCTCAACCGCAGGGGGTCCGGGAAAGATCGACAAAGGTGGGCACTGCAAAAATGAACACATGGTTAATTATACTTATAATGCGCGAGTCTAGTATGAGGATAGAAATGGTCATGTACCAGGAATCTGAAGGCGAGTATCAGGGTTTGCCTGAGTGCTCTCACCCTCCTACTTGTCGTCTTCTCATCCCCCTATGTCATCCTCGGCAGCGAGGTGGGGCTGCGAGGCCTGAGGTTTTGAAACAGACGTTATTAGAAAGATTGTAAGCGGGCAAAAGGAGGAGGGGGAATCGCACCTAATCAGATGTATCGAAACCCAGGTAAAACTCGGGTTTCGATTGAAGTCCTGATAAAGTCGCCGCTCCTCTTAGAGACTCGTGCCACACTTTGTGATGACCCTTCTTCATGCGTGCCTAGGTGGCGTGCGTTAAGTGTGCTCGGAGATGATGGCTAGCATCCCAGAAGAGGTCGCATCGTTCTTTTCCCTAAGGGAAGCGAGGCGAGCTAGGATGTCCTTGCAAGGCGGCATGATGGAGACCAGCTGAGGGGAAGCAAGGACAAAAGGTAGGGAAAAGGGAGGATCCTTTGAGTTTCCTCCCCCTCCCCCCATTATATATATAACCCTCGGTGGGTCCCACCGAAAGATTCTCTCTGAAATCAAGGTACTCGCCAAACACTTGAGGTTGAACTATCTTTCTGAGGTTGAGGCAAACTCGCAAAGAGCGGGGATTTTGTATAACCCTGGGTTTGCCGAGTGGACCTAGAATGGTCAGCAGGTAGAAGGGTCTAGACTCGCCTACCTCCAGCATTATCGTTATCATGAGGCATTAATCTCTGGCAAGTCGACTCGCCTCTAGCCGATTATGGAGTCAACTCGCCTCTAGCCGTTCGGATAGATCTTTAGCCAATCGACTAGATGTCTAGCTGGCGAGTTCACTCACTTCTAGCCGATATGCGAATGCAAGATCGGTACCTAGTGCCAGTCTTGGTTCGGGGAGAGCGGCGAGCATCCAGTCACATCAGGTACTCGCCACCCCCAAGAGAGAACACCTCAAATGGCGTGGACTCTCCCCTAGGGGTACCCCTTTTTCCCAGGAGATCGCATTTTGGCCTACAATCAGCCATTCCAAATAGCGGGATTCCACTGTTGGCGGACCAATTTGGGTTTTGTTTAGTAAAACCAAAAGGCAGGATTCAGATATCCGTAAACTATTTTTAGAAAACTATAAAAAGACCCCCAAGGGCACCTTTGGAGAGGATGGGTCATTTTGGCCTTCTCTCTCCATAGGATGTTTCTAGTTGGGAGAGCTCCAGCACTCTATTTCTCATGGTTTCTAGGCTAACAGTCTGGTTCTCTCCAGTACCCTCCAGGGTGCCCAGCTCAGCATTATCTTGGTTCTCTTTGATCTTCCGGGTAGTGGCAGGACCTTCTCGCTGTAGCTCACGAGGTCTATTTCTAGTTTTCCACCTTCATGAGTGAGGTTCTTTGCTCTGAGTGTCTGGCCTAGTTTTCTAACTTAGGATAATTAAAAGCAAGCTCCATCAGTCTAAACTCCTCTTGAACAATGGTTTCTAGGTTCAACATATCTAAGATGTCAATAACAGACACCGAAATATTGGAGCAAGCAATGAGGTGAGTATATGGGGATAGGAGTGTAGATTTAATTAGAGATGTTGAATTTTGAAGTGTAAGTGAAGGTCGTGCGGTCTGGTAAACCGCGGAGGTCGGGCAGTCTGGTAGGAAGACCGTGCGGGTTGTCTTCCCGCAATGGACTAGCGGTTAGCTAGTGGCAGATGGCCTTGATTCTTCAACCATCTGGGGTCAGCTATCTGGTTGTAATCGAGCGGTTAGAATTTGCGGTTACCTCTAGGTGTTAGTGCTCTGGTCGGTTCACTGCTCACAGACTGGAAGGTTTCTGCTGGTTTTGCTGGAGTTTGCGAGTAGTCCGCGCGGTTTGTTATTAAGTCGGCGAACTATTTGGCAGGGTTAACTCAGCAAGCCGCGCGAGTTGTTTGCTACTCACTACTGCTATGGGCGGTTATCCTATCTTGTAGGCTGTGACTGCACTCCTCACCTCTACTATAAATAGGACCTCCCGGATCGAAGAAAAAAAACTAGAACTGTAAGTGAGAGCTCGCGAGTTTTGAGGTGCGGATAGAACTTTCTGTTCGAGCGGTTTGAGATTTGCCTTTGCTGTGTTCGCAGGTTTTGCGGCTTGCTTGTGGTTATGATTTGATCAGAGGAGACCGTGGCAGATAAGTCGCTAGCATTCAACGGCGGGTAGCAGCAGGAGGTTGCGGTTAGCGACAAGGCAGTTTTCTCTTTGGCTCGTTTCAGCTTTCAATAAAGGATCAGTCTGTGGCGGGTAGGTTGTTTGCCTTTGTCGGACTGTTCTGTATTCAGTTCTTTAGCAGCTTGTTTGCGGTTAGAAGTGTCCAGGTGACTGCGATCAGGCGTCCTTGCTTGGGCAAACAGAGTGAGCATTGGAATAACAGGTAGTCCACGTGTTGAGTTGTGGTTTGGCGAATTGGCGGTTTGCGCAGACAACTTTGTTAGTCGGGCGGTTTGGTGGGTTCTAGTTGTAACCGCCAACTTCTTGTAGTTGGTTTTTTCCTTCTCTCCTCTTCATTGTGTGTATTGATAAATCATGTCTCGCAATGTGTGTCTCGAAATATACAGAAGATAGTTGATACAAGATTTTTCTTGTTCCTTCATTGTTTCTGGTTTCTGTTGCTTGGTATGGTTGAAGTGTTCCTGCGGCCTAGTTCTCGTTTTTACGCTTATTAGAAATTTTAAACATGGTATCAGAGAGACAGAGGTTTGAGCAGTGATTCAGCCGCAGTTATCTTGCTTGGATTTCTTGAAGCACAGTTATCAGTGGTGTAGCAATGGAAGAAGGAATAGCAAGAGGGCTTGGTATTGAGCTCCTGACGCAGACTAACTTAAGAAGTGGAAGTCTTGCATGGAGAGCTATCTTTTGGGCGAGGACCTCTGGGAGGTTGATGATGGAGAAGAAACTCAAGAAGTGGTTGCTGTTGGTGAAAATGCTCATCTGGTGAGAGCTTGGAGGAGAACTAGTGCTAAGGCGGAGTTTACTCTCAAGCGGGCTATCTTATCAGAATTGTTTGATCACATATTTGGATGTAGATCAGCTGCTGAGATTTGGACAGCCTTGGATGGCTTGTTCAATAAGAAGAATGTAGCTCGACTACAGTTCTTGGAGAATGAGTTGGTGAAAGCCACTCAAGGAGACTTGTCCATATCAATGTTATTCCTGAAGATGAAAAACCTCTGTGCAGAGATTTCGGTTTTGGACCCGGATGAGCCTATCTCAGAAGCTAAGCTGAAGAGGAACATAATTCGCGGCGTGCGGAGGGAGTATGTGACCTTTGTTACTTCTATTCAAGGCTGGGCCAATCAGCAATCATTGCTGGAGTTGGAAAACTTGCTTGCTTCGCAAGAGAGTTTGGCTATGCAGATATTAGGGATGTCTATCTCTGGGGGAGAAAGTGAGGTTCTCTATTCTGGAAAGAAGAAGCGCTGGGACAAGAAGAAGAAGATATTTGGAGATGATGGTCCATCTACTTCATATCAGCAGGAGAGGAGCTATCCTCCAAAGCGTGATGGAAAGAAGAAGGAAGGACCTAGATGCTTCAGGTGCAATAAGCCTGGTCACTTCAAGAAGGACTGTAGGGTCAATCTTCAACGGGGCATGCTGCAGGAAAGGAGGAGGCTGGTTCCAATAATAATGTTAGTTGGGGTGATGGAGCTTTTATGACAGACACTTGTGTTTGGGCTATGGCTTCTATCAACTATCAAGATGATTGGATAGTGGATTCTGGGTGTGGTCATCACCTCACCGGGGATGAATCCAAGTTCTCTTCTTTGTAGACATACACATGTAATGATGCTATCATTACTGCTGATGATACTATACATGCAGTTGTGAAGGAGGGTGTAGTTTCTTTAAACGGAGATAGAGGTCCAGTTACGTTGAAGAGTGTCTATCATGTTCCAGGGATGAAGAAAAACATCTTCTCGGTGACCAACGATGTTGATGCTAGCTATCACGTTTTGTTTGGTCCAACAGAAGTGAAGTTTCTTCGGAATGTGTCAGCGGTGAAGGCTGAAGTCACTCATGTTAGTAAAAGGGTGAAGGACTTGTTTGTGTTATCTACAAGTTCTTATGTTGATAAGATGAGGACTAATGATAGCGTTGCTATCTGGCGTGAAAGACTTGGCATGTTGGGATGGATAAGCTGAAGGATATGGCTGGAAGAGGCCTTATGAGAGGCTTGCCTAGTCTGTCATCTTTCAGTGAAGGTCACGTTTGTGCATGTTGTTAATATGGTAAGGCTCATCTCCTTCCATTTGACAAATCACAAAGCAGATGCAAGGCACCATTAGAGTATATTCATGGTGATCTGTTTGGACCAACCGCAACTGCCAGTCTTGGAGGCAGCAGGTGTATGCTTGTCTTGATTGATGACTTCACTAGGTATACTTGTGCATACTTTATGAACACTACAAGAAAACTGACATTTACTGACGAAAATGTTGTGACGGATTATATTTCGTCACTAAAAACATCTCTTTAGTGAAGAAATATAGTTCGTCACTGAAGACATGTTTTCAGTGACGAAATAAACATTTGGTCACTAAAAACATAGATTTAGTGACGAAATATAAGTTCAGTCACAAAAATATTTTTTTTAAAAGTGTTTAGTAACCAAAAATAATTTAGTCACTAAATTATTTATTTAGTAACCAAATACATTAGTCACTAGGTATCAAAATTTTGTAGTTTCTTTAATGAAAAAATTCATTTAATCTCTCCTAATGAAAATGCGCTTCATATGCCTATAAAAATTCTTATTTCTTATTAAAATTATTCTTTCTCATGAAAACATCATTGGAGTCAATTCAGAACACAATTGATAGAATCTATAAAGATCATTGGTCGTTGTTTGATGGGTTGGTAGAAAGCACCTCAGTCAACACTAGATGAATGGGTGAAACTACTAGATGATTTTCATGGTTAATACTCCGTAACTATTGTTGACAAATAATCTAATATTTATGTGCTAAATCTTTTAGATAATACGTGTTTTAGTGATCACAAGCTGGGAACTTAGTGCCGAAAGTACGAAAAAAGTTTGTCTGATCTTATAATTATATAAAAATTTATTTTATTTTGTATGTCATATAGATTTGAAGTTTAGCTTTGAAACTGTTTATGGTATCACTTACATTTGACGATTATACTAATTTGAAATAAATAGTCACAAAAATTTCATTTTTACTAAAGAGTATTATTGTAAACAGCTCGCTTTCAATATAATTTTTTACAATAAAATTGAGTAGGTGATCTAATTTTTATATTTCATTTGTGAAGTTATTTTTTATTTCTTATTAATTTTTTCGATCAGCCCACGTTCCGCACTCCTTCCGGCTTCCGCACTCCGCCACTTTCCCCTCCACGCGATTTTATCAAAGCAACCATTTTGATTCCCTCGCATGGCCTAACTTCTTCAGCCGAACGCCTTCCTCCATCCCGCTTCCTAGAGACCTAGACGGCGCATCATCGAGGACGAAGACGAGCATCCCCGCCCAGTCCCCAACTCCTTCGTCGAGGACGAAGACGAGCATCCCCGCCCAGTCCCCAACTCCTTCGTCGAGGACGAAGACGAGACATCGACGAGACGACGTGTCGACGGCGAGGAAGAGCAGGCTACGGCTCCGTTTCGTGAAATCAGGGGAGGTAAGCTATTTCATTCTGTGATTCATATATTCATACTTAGCCCTAGGATTCTATTTCTAGAAATTGAAACCCTAAAGGATAACAAGGTTATAATAAAACCTTCTCTTTTAATTATGATCCTATTTGCTAAACTTTTGGTATGCCTAACTTGGAAAAACTCAAAATCTCATATCTTACATGAAGTACCCATTATTATATCTTCTATTTTGTTTACTACTTAAGGAACGACACAAATTTGAGCATTATAGTCTTAGCTTCGTAATAAGCCACTTTGCACATCTTCTTGCTTCCATATTATAGCAGGACTCAATTAGCAACGAAAAAGAAAATATTTTTTAGTATCAAGAGTTTAAATCAATTTATGGAATCAGCAAGCATCAGGGCATAATAATGAGAGGGAAACCTACAAGCTGAATGTTGATGAAATCTTCCGTGTCATCAATATACTCCTTCATCTGAAAAAACAAAATTAGACATTTACATAAGAAAACTTCAAGAAAAAAAATGAACAAACGAAAAGGAAAAAGCAGGTTACTGAAGTAAGCTTGTTGAGATTGCTATCAATAACGACAAAATAAGCCTCTAACCACATTTCGAACTCTTCAATATTCTCTTTATTGCTTTCTGAGCTCTTCATACTATCATGCCTACTACGAGAAAGGCTTAATGTCTTTTCAAGTCTCCGGGAATCAGTTGGAGAAGAAAGAGGAGAAACCAGGGCTGAAACTGATAGGCCAGCTCCAGCAGAACTATGTCCAAATAAATAATGATCGCCATAGACCGAGGTTTCCAATCGCCTTTTCTTTTCTGTAAGATACATTTCAGCCATATATTAGCACGGTGTCGTTTTTTTGGTGCCATTAACTTTATTAAAAACTATGGTGATCAATTTTAAGTGAAGGGAACTATGTGAATTATATTAAACTTACTTAAGATGATACTTTGTCAATAGATTGGTTGAATTATATGTCTCTGTTCGGGAGAGTTGTGGTAGCGTTTGTTGTCATAGATGTTGCTTCCACTTCGTTGGTCTTCAATACTTTTTTAAATCCATCAGCAGATTATGATGACATTGGGGCTTGAGAGGTTAGTATTTTTGAATGATTAACTTGTTCAACCATGATGAAAGTACTTAAATACTAGTGAACACACTTTAACTTTGTCAAACCATTTAACGAAAAGGAAAATTCAAGTTATCATAACATAACATTTGTACAACTTGATTTTCTATGTTTGAGAAATATGTGACACTTTTTAATTACCTTTTAATAATTTTTACTTGTAGTGCAATGGATAAGAGTTGGATGGATCTCAATGATCGACGACAACCAACTTACATCAATGGAGTGAATGACTTTCTTGATTTTGCTTTTACACATTCTGCTAGGGGAAATAATATTCATTGTCCATGTCATAAATGTGGAAATATTTTCTTCCACACTCGAGATATTGTGTTTGGGCACCTTATTATGAATGGAATGATCAGGACTTATAAATGGTGGTCATGTCACGGTGAGGATTATTACTTTAACTCAACTTATGGTAGCAACAGTTCAATTCTTGGTGAGGATGAACAGGAGATTTCAGAGCATGATGATATGCATGCTATGCTTGAAGATTTTAATACTGGTTATAATAATATGAATGAGATTGCAAAAGAATGTAATAACGATGACCCAAATGAAGCAGCTAGAAAATTTTATGATTTGCTAAATGATGCTGAAAAAGAATTATATCCCGGCTGCAAAGAATTTACAAAATTTCAATTTCTAGTTACTTTGTTGACACTTAAAACTGATTATGGTTGGACAGATCGATCTTTTACTGAATTGCTTAAAGTATTAAAAAGGGCAATCCCTTTTAGTGAAACACTCCCAAGTAGCTTCTATGAAGCTAAAAACTATATGCAAGAGCTTGGAATGGGGTGCAAGAAGATAGATGCTTGCTTGAATGATTGCATTCTCTACCGCGATAAATCTGCAGATTATGTAAGTTGTCCCACTTGTGGCACATCCAGGTGGCAATCTAGCATGGACACCGATAATACAAAAAGTAATATGCATTCAAAAAAGAGTAAAACTATTCTCAACAAGATATTGAGACACTTTCCTTTGATACCTAGACTTCAAAGGTTGTATATGTGCTTGATGAGTCCTGATCATATACACTTTTATGGACTCATCTGGGCCATCTATTTAGTCTTTTCACTGTACTTTAGCCATGTTTTAGCTCATATTGGTCATTCTATGCTAGGTGCACTTATGGGCCCGTTTTGGTGTTATTTCTTGTTTATCTTCATCATTAGCTTTCATGTATTGTTAAGTGCCACTTTCAGTGGCTAGATTGGTGGTTGTGCTGGAATGGGAGTCGTGCAGGTGTTCCCGATGCAATTCTGTACAGGAACACTGCGCACGATCACCGGTTCTATTGCGCACGACCACTGGTCGTGCGCCACTGATCGTGTGCACCTAACCCTTTTTCACGAGTTCTGTTTGGTGCAGTGCGCACGACCACCAACGCCAGTGCGCATGACCACCGGTCGTGCGCCACTGCTCGTGCGCACTTATCATTAAAATTCTGAGTTCTGTTTGTTGTATTGCGCACGACCATCAACGCTAGTGCGCACGACCACCGGTCGTGCGCCACTGGTCGTGCGAACATGTTATTTCATAATTTCTGTCTTTGCAGGTTCCGTCCAGGCAGAGCGCACGATCACAGGATTCTAGTGCGCACGACCACTGGTCGTGCGCCACTGACCGTGCGCACTGTTTAATTCCAGCGCTTATAAATTCCCTGCTCGCAATTTAGGTCAGGGAGCCCGCCGTATTCCGCCGTTTTCTGGTCCAGTTCGTCCGACTTCGCCCCTCCATCGCCGCCCACCATCTAGAGGTGCTCCGGGCTTGCTCTTCACGCCAATCTTGAGCCGGAGTTTCCTCTCGGCCTCCTCCTTCATCCAAGAGCTTCAAAGAGAGATCTAGCCGCCATCTCCATCGAGCAAGAGGAAGTTTGCAACCTCTACCGGATCGTGACGCGAAGAAGACGGGTCTATTGGAGAGTCATGACAGCTCTCTCTACCCCGGACGTAGTTGCGGACCGAGCTTGGACGCGGATTGACAACCCGGCGATTCCAACCGTGAATCTACAACGAGCCTTCGGATTCGGTCGATTTCTTGCCTTATTCTTCTCTTATTGATTGTTGTAATAGCTAGATCTATATATTTTGATGAAGTTGCACTTAGACTTGCTTCTATTTATATAGATTTCATGTTTGTGTGAAATGCTTTTGTGGTCTATGTGTTTATGAGGAGCGTCACCATCCATTTTCCACTTCACCACCGCGTTCGTGTGTCGCACTATCAATTGCTAGTGGCGTGCTTGTCGAAGAGGTGCTTGCGACCCTCACTCCGCTAGCCTACTCGTCCATCCGCCTACCGAAGCGTGGCATCGCGGCCCGTATTCCATCCCGCCTAACGAAGCAGTGCGCTCAAGGCCTGCACAGTTCGATTACGCTTGCCTACTCGTCCATCCGCCCTTTCGACGCAGCGCGCTCAAGGCCTGCCTAGTCTCCATCCCGCCAAGCGAAGCATTGCATAGCGGCATTGCACAGGAGTAGTTGATAGCTTTTATTTTATTTTCCAAAAGCCAACCCAACTCCCCCGCATTCCATCCGACGTTAAGGACTTCAATCTCAAGTCCTACCTCGAACGTTAACTCCACCTTACTGTGTTCCTTGAGAGATTCGATACTCGGGGATTACTCCTCGTTTTATATTACTTGAACGATCGGTACACTGCCGTTTCGTGTCGCAGTCGAGCTACCGCCTATAGCGGTGTGTGAGATTTGCGCCATCAAGTTTTTGGCGCCGTTGCCGGGGAACACAGTCGTGTGAGTTTTCTTGAGAGGGAGACGAGAGATAGTTGTTCTTTCTTTGTGTATAGCCGCATTATTATTTTTGTTTGCCTTTTAATCTTCTGTTGTTTGTTTTTATTTCTTTCCCCCCTATTTTGAAGTTTTAGGCAAGTTTTATTCAAGGAGTTTTTTTTTTTAGTTGTGTAGATTCCCTTGCAAAGAATTTCAGTTTCATTGTATCTGCTCTTTTATTGATAATGTCGTCATGGGATATTTCACCTAGCTTTAATGACAAGATGGTTTATTATTTGGACCAAATGAATGAGTTAAATGCTAGGCAGTGTAGGAACATTGTTTGCTTGTTGTGTCGAGGAGAGGGTCATGAATTGAAGGACTGTCCGCGTCTTTTCAATCCTGACCGCCGCTCCTCCACTCATGACGACATTGTCCCTATCACTCATTCTTTACCCATGGAGGCAATTGTGCCCTCTACCCCTGAGCTTGTCTTGTGCACGGACTCCTCACTCCCTGTGTGTGGCTTCACTCCTAGTGATGATGATCACTCATCTGTTAGCCAACAAGGAGAGGAATGGGAGCTCCTAGATGCACCTGAGTCTGATGAGGAAAGTATTCTTTCCATCGGGGAGGCTTTAGCAGATCTTTTTGCGGAGGAACCAAATCTTTGTGTTCCTCCAGTTTCTTTGCGAGATTTTTCTGCACACAATTTTTGTGATCCTATCGAAGTGAAGGAGTGGGGTGATGCTTCTGACTCGGAGGGTGCTCCAAAGTGGGATGAGGATGTCATTTTCCCTGAGGGGGAGAATGAATACTTTGAACACGATGATGCACCTCGGTGGGATGAGGAGGATACTCTCTCTGATGAGGAGGTTTGCACTTCTTCATGGGACGAGGAGGTCCAAATCACCACTGAGGCTCCTGAGTTCTCAAGTCCCCCTTGCTATGATATTTACGATGATGATAGTGATCTACCCTTGGATCTTGCTGGGAGTGAGACCGGGACCACTCCCCCGATTTTTGATTATTTATGTCATTCTTCTCTTTTATTTCCTGACCCCCCTTCTTCATCTGAGCCTGTGCAGGTTGACTCTTCACAGGTACATCAGGAGGACTTGGAGCATGATGCTCAAGTCAATGATGAGTGTATCCTCATATGTGAGGAGGTTTATTCCCCCTCCGTTGAGGAAGCTCCACTCATTGCCTTTTCCTCCTGCTGCCTCCCTGGTGACGATACCTTGCTAGGCAAGGATGTGTTTTGTGAGATGAGTGAGGACCAGGCCTCCTCCTTTTCTTACATTCTCTACCCTCTACCTGTGAGGAGCAGGTATCTATATTTAGGTAGAGGGGTGACTGCTCTGTCTCCGTATCGGTACCCGTTACCGATGCGCATATTAGAACAGTTACCTGTGCACTTTTCTTTTCATAGGCCTATAAGCTAGAACTGTACAAAATCTGAATAAGTCATGCTGGGATGACAATAACCCCAGTAGTTATCTTACTTTTCATGCATTTTATTTTATTCAATCCTGTTTAGTTAGCTGTAGTATTGTAGTTTATCTTTTTCTGTTTCTTTTGTTTTGCGGAGCTGACCCCTGCAGGTACTTCTTCTGGATGGCGGATGTTGCAGCTTCATTTTAGCTTACACACCAATCTTCTGGTGTGCTCATTTCTGAGCACTGGGTACTCTCTTTCCCTAGCTTTTTCTGATTTTCATGTCATATATTCTGTGGATTGTTTAGTTTAAGTCTGGGGGAGAGTAGTTTTGTTTACCCGCTCACGTGCACTATTGCACTGCATACTAGAAGATTTCATTTAAAATGTTTTGTTCATTTTCATTGCACACCACAGCACCCACTTGAGCGCGTACTCATCTGTTTGCTTGCTCCGTTGTGAATTTAATTCTTCTGCTTATTTGGGAAAGTCTAGGTGATGGCTTAGGACTATGTAGCAGAGTAAAATGTTGACTCTAGTAGTGCTCCTAGTCGAGTGCTCGGTTGCATAGAGATTTGTGTAGATTAGATTTCTTTTTATACTATGGTTTTATATTTTTCTCTATTAGTGTAAATGTTGTTTACTCTACTCAAATGGTGAATCCGGTGTGAATCAAACGGTAGCGTAGGGATGTGTGTAAACGATCGCTAGACTCGTATTGCTTGAGTCGGGAGAAAGGAGAATCTTTCTCGGTGGCTAGAACTTGCCCCAAGCGATTCTTGAAGCATTGGCATAGGATAGTTCTAGTGCGTGAGAATGACGTAGGCCATTATTTTGGCTCGGTTGAACTTTTTTTATTTCATGCCTATCGTCTACCCTTGCTAGCCCCTTTGTGCCTACCCTTTTCTTGATTCAGCTCCACATTTATCTCACCAAAGCCTAAAAGCCTAGCCTAGTCACACACCCAAATCTGAGCTTTAGTTGTAGTTTCATTCACGTTTTGGGGGGTGTTGATTGCGGTGTTTATTATGAGAATCTGTGGATTTGCGCATTTGACAAATCTGCTGAGAGAACAAGACAAGAAAAAGAAGAATTAAAAAAAAATGAATGAATGAAAAGGAAAAGAGAAAAAAAAAGAAAAATGGGTTTTATTGAAAAATCAAGTAGAAAAATTGTGTATTGGGAGTAGGCGGTGCACACGCCCATGTTGCAAAAGTCCAAGTCTGGGGGTGTGGTGCACTTGCATTCGATTGTGGTGCGCGGGTAGTTATTTATAAAGCTCATTTGGGTTATGTGTTTTAAGCCATCCTGTTTATCATTGTTTACCTCACCGTAACCCAAGCCCCATCTCTAACCTAAAGTCCTACCGACTCACGCTATGAACCAATCTAGTGTCGTGGAGAGAATGTGACCGGGCAAGCCTATGGTCACCGACACCGATGGATTTCGGTGGAGTTTGTCCGGCATCCCAATCTTGAGCAATGCTCATCTCGGCGTTTTGTTTATTTTCTCCGTATGCATGACCGAATGATTCACGGTTGTTCACCATTTTGAGTAGTTGTAATATGCTTTTACTCTTTTAGAAATATATAAACTATTTTTATAATCAGAAATCTTTTCTACTATTTTTCTTATGCACGTGAGCATGCGACTTCGCATGGTACTCTGTATTGTAGTTTTAAGCCATCTACTTTTCTTTCCCCGTTCGCTTAGAATTTGTTTGCTCGGGACGCGCAAACAGTTAAGTCTGGGGTGTGATGAGTCCTGATCATATACACTTTTATGGACTCATCTGGGCCATCTATTTAGTCTTTTCACTGCACTTTAGCCCTGTTTTAGCTCATATTGGTCATTCTATGCTAGGTGCACTTATGGGCCCGTTTTGGTGTTATTTCTTGTTTATCTTCATCATTAGCTTTCATGTATGGTTAAGTGCCACTTTCAGTGGCTAGATTGGTGGTTGTGCGGAATGGGAGTCGTGCAGGTGTTCCCGGTGCAATTTTGTACAGGAACACTGCGCACGATCACCGGTTCTATTGCGCACGACCACTGGTCGTGCGCCACTGATCGTGTGCACCTAACCCTTTTTCACGAGTTCTGTTTGGTGCAGTGCGCACGACCACCAACGCCAGTGCGCACGACCACCGGTCGTGCGCCACTGCTCGTGCGCACTTATCATTAAAATTCTGAGTTCTGTTTGCTGTATTGCGCACGACCATCAACGCTAGTGCGCACGACCACCGGTCGTGCGCCACTGGTCGTGCGAACATGTTATTTCATAATTTCTGTCTTTGCAGGTTCCGTCCAGGCAGAGCGCACGATCACAGGATTCTAGTGCGCACGACCACTGGTCGTGCGCCACTGACCGTGCGCACTGTTTAATTCCAGCGCCTATAAATTCCCTGCTCGCGATTTAGGTTAGGGAGCCCGCCGTATTCCGCCGTTTTCTGCTCCAGTTCGTCCGACTTCGCCCCTCCATCGCCGCCCACCATCTAGAGGTGCTCCGGGCTTGCTCTTCACGCCAATCTTGAGCCGGAGTTTCCTCTCGGCCTCCTCCTTCATCCAAGAGCTTCAAAGAGAGATCTAGCCGCCATCTCTATCGAGCAATAGGAAGTTTGCAACCTCTACCGGATCGTGACACGAAGAAGACGGGTCTATTGGAGAGTCGTGACAGCTCTCTCTACCCCGGACGTAGTTGCAGACCGAGCTTGGACGCGGATTGACAACCCGGCGATTCCAACCGTGAATCTACAACGAGCCTTCGGATTCGGTCGATTTCTTGCCTTATTCTTCTCTTATTGATTGTTGTAATAGCTAGATCTATATATTTTGATGAAGTTGCACTTAGACTTGCTTCTATTTATATAGATTTCATGTTTGTGTGAAATGCTTTTGTGGTCTATGTGTTTATGAGGAGCGCCACCATCCATTTTCCACTTCACCACCGCGTTCGTGTGCCGCACTAGCAATTGCTAGTGGCGTGCTTGTCGAAGAGGTGCTTGCGACCCTCACTCCGCTAGCCTACTCGTCCATCCGCCTACCAAAGAGTGGCATCGCGGCCCGTATTCCATCCCGCCTAACGAAGCAGTGCGCTCAAGGCCTGCACAGTTCGATTCCGCTTGCCTACTCGTCCATCCGCCCTTTCGATGCAGCGCGCTCAAGGCCTGCCTAGTCTCCATCCCGCCAAGCGAAGCATTGCATAGCGGCATTGCACAGGAGTAGTTGATAGCTTTTATTTTATTTTCCAAAAGCCAACCCAACTCCCCCGCATTCCATCCGACGTTAAGGACTTCAATCTCAAGTCCTACCTCGAACGTTAACTCCACCTTACTGTGTTCCTTGAGAGATTCGATACTCGGGGATTACTCCTCGTTTTATATTACTTGAACGATCGGTACACTGCCGTTTCGTGTCGCAGTCGAGCTACCGCCTATAGCGGTGTGTGAGATTTGCGCCATCAGTGCTCTAGGATGGCCAAGGAGATGAGGTGGCATAAAGAAAAGAGGTGTGATGACGGTAAGTTGAGACATCCAGCTGACGCATTTGCTTGGAAATCATTTGATAAAAAACACCAAGAATTTTCATCGGATGCACGGAATGTTAGGCTTGGTTTAGCAAGCGATGGGTTCAATCCTTTTGGTCTTATGAGCACAAATTATAGTTTATGGCCAGTTGTTTTAGTCCCATATAACATGCCACCATGGATGTGCATGAAAGCACCTAATTTTATAATATCCTTGATTATTCCTGGTCCAGGACAACCTGGGAATGATATGGATGTGTATTTACAGCCTTTGATTGATGAGTTAAAACACTTATGGGAAGTTGGGGTTTGTACTTATGATGCTTATGGAAAGTCCAATTTTAATATGCATGCTGCTTTGCTGTGGACAATAAATGATTTTCCTGCTTATGCTAACCTATCAGGATGGAGCACTAAAGGTAAGCTAGCATGTCCTTGTTGCAACAAGGATACGTGGTCTTGTCGATTGAGGAATGGGTTTAAGATGAGTTACATGGGAAACAGACGTTTCTTGTATCCAGGTCATAGATGGCGTAAAGATAAAAAGTCTTTTGACGGAACAATAGAAACTCGTTCTGCGCCAAAGGACCTATCAGGGGATGAGATTTTAGAACAATTAAAAGAATGCGACAATGTGATATTTGGAAAGCATCAGAAAAAAAGAAAGCAGGATGAAGTGTCTCTACCTTATAATTGGAAGAAGTTGAGTATTTTCTTTCAGTTACCATATTGGAGAACACTTGAGATACGACATTGTTTAGATTACATGCATATTTTAAAAAATATTACTGAAAATATATTGGGAACTATGTTGAATATTGACGGGAAAACAAAAGATGATTTGTCAGCTAGACTAGACCTAAAGGAAATGGGCTTGAAAGCAGAATTACATCCGATAGAGAAAGATGGTTATTATATAATGTCGCAAGCCTGTTATACTTTAACGCTAGCTGAGCGAAGGGCAGTATGTCATTTCTTAGAGAATATAAAAGTTCCAGATGGTTATTCATCTAACATAAGGAGATGTGTAAATTCTAAGGAAGGTAAGGTTTCAAGAATGAAGGCTCATGATTGTCATGTTTTTATGCAAGATCAACTTGCACCAGCTTTTTGTGGCATTGTCCGAAAAGAGGTTTATGATCCGCTAGTTGAATTGAGTCTATTTTTCAAGGAGTTGGGCTCTAAGACATTAACTATTGAAGTGTTGGATAGACTTGAGAGTAATATTCCTATCACACTTTGCAAACTGGAGAAGATATTTCCCCCTTCTTTTTTCACAATCATGATGCACTTGCCAATTCATCTTGCAAGAGAAGCCAAAATTGCTGGTCCGATTCATTATCGATGGATGTACCCAATTGAGAGGTACGCATTATTTTTTCTTCTGGATTTATTTTTTTGTTTAAACACAATCTTATATAATCCTTGATTTTGTAATATAGATATTTACGAACGCTTAAATCATTTGTAAGAAATAAAGCACGCCCCGAAGGTTCAATGGCAAATGGTTATCTAGTACATGAGTGTTTGACATTTTGTTCAAGATACATGAGTAAAGTTGAGACAAAGCTGAATCGTCCAACTAGAAATGATGAAGGAAATGACATACAAGATTCAAGATTATCCATTTTTCAAAAGTCTGGCAGATCACTTGGCAAAGGTTTTGAAAATAATCTCACATATGAAGATTGGCATTGTGCTTAATTGTACATATTAAGAAATTGCCCGGAAGTGGAACCATTTATAAAGTAAGTCTCACAACTTTGTTCTCTAATACATATTAATAAATTGTAATACAAATATTTTGCTGATCATTTTCATTTATAGGGAGCATCAATGGGAACTTGAGCAAGTATCTTCTAAAGATGTTGGAAGAAGACACGAGTCTGCCTTTGTTAAATGGTTTGAATTACGGGTAAATTAGTAGTATAATATAATTTATTTTATGTATTATGGAGTTATTGTTATTATATTTCAATTTAACATGTTCATTATTCAACAGGCATCAAAGTTGTACTATGAAGGGGATCTAAGAGTTAACGTGGAATTGTTACAGTTAGCACGCGGTCCAATGAAAGGGGCAACACATTTTACTGGTTAGATTGTTAATGGCTTCAGGTTTCATACTTATGATCGTGAAATTAGACGCAAGACTCAGAACAGTGGAATTATTGTGAAGGGTGATGAGCAGTCAGGTGGAAGAGAATATTATGGAGTTCTAAAAGACGTTATTCAATTAGACTATGGCGTTGATTTCAAAATTGTTCTATTTAAATGTGAGTGGTGGGATACATACCATGAAGGCAAAGGCTACAAGAAGGAAAAAAATGGAATTATTTCCGTTAATGTAAAACATAATTTGAGAAGCAATGAACCTTATGTTTTAGCTTGCCAAGTTGAGCAAGTATATTATGTAGCCGATAACAAAAATAAGGATTGGAGATTGGTAATAAAGACAACGCCTCGTCACTTTTATGATTTTCCTTCTAAAGACAATGAAGACTTCCATGAAGAAGAAATTCATTTGTATGATATAGATGTTGGGTTAAGCCCATTGCTTGATATTGCCATAGATGATGATGACACTGAAATTTTATTGCAAAGAACTGATGTTGAAGCTATGACAATTAAGAAAAGAGATCAATCATGTCTAAGAAGAGCTCTGAACGAAGAAGACATCGATGATGATACTATTGATGACTCTGTGGATGATGTAGAAAATGGGGACGTTTAGTACTATTTTTTATCCATTTTTGTTATTTTCATATTTGTTTATATTTTTTTAAAGTCAAATATGTATTTTTGATGTGTGCAACTCTATTGTTTTTCATATTTGTTTATGTTAATCAAAAGATATGAAATTAACTTCATTCCATTTATTGTTAATCATGTTTTTTAGTTTAATTATTTTGAATATCATATCTTCTTTCAGGTAGTTAAGAAGAATATATGGCAGAAAAGCTAAAGATTAGCGCTAAAGTTAAAGATTCTCGCGTAGAAAGTCACAATCCACTGAATTGGCAAGCTAACTCATCCAAATTTCACCCATGAACCACTGCAGCACGTATTTGTTCTTTAGCTAGTTCATTTAATCATCATGATAATGTGAATGATAAAATGCGTAAACATATAAAATATAAAGCGCATCAATCTACCAAATTAGATGCATCACAATCTATAAAAGAAAGAACAACACAACCTACAAGTATTACATCCTACCATCAGCCACCAATACACCCACATTCATCACTTCAGTTGGATCGAGATTTGATAAATGAAGAAGGGAATGCAAATGAAATTGGGTATGAACTTGATCATATCGAGCCTGAGGCTGATCGTGTACATTCAGATCCAACAGATCTCAGGCATGGTAATATCGATGCTACAACTTTTTTTATTTAAATTCACTGATTTTTAAGTGTTTTACCATTGAAATGCCAATCAACAGGTACATTTGAAATTAAGAAAAGAACACGTGGTCCGACCACTGGGATTGGATGGTCTAAGAGAAAATATCATTGTACGGAAAAGGTAGAAGTTCAGATTCCCGCGGACCTTCGCAGAATAGTTGGTGAAAGATCTCAAGAGCTTGTCACAAGGAGTGGACGCATTGTAAGGTTATATGCTCCTTTGAATGTGGAGAAATGGGCCCATATTCCAGTTGATATAATTGATAAAATAGTTGATATTATCTATGTAAGTAATGAAATTCTTACAATTAAATATATGAAATATTGAACATTATATATTTTTTTATGAAGACGTATTTTAACATGTATTATGTTTTTTAGACTGAATTCAATCTCCCAAATGAGAATCATGTCATCGATGACCTTATATCTTCACTTCGCCGAATCTATAATGTTTGGCGTGCTCGTTTGCATAGCGATCATTATCTAAATTGGAGTACTGATGCACAAAGGCGTGATCATTGCCCTAAAGAAATCAATCCCGATCAATGGAGTTGGCTAATTGGTTATTGGGGCAGCGCAAAGTTCAAGGTATTGAAAACATTAATTTTTTTTTATTGGTTATCTACAAATTAGTGGTTAAATTAAATATTACTAACATATTTATTTTCTTATTGATTCATTGTAGAAAATTAGTGATGTAAACAAAAAAAAATAGGAGCCAACAAAAAATTAAATCTCATGTTGGCACAAAGTCTATTGCGCGAACAATACATGAACTAGTAAGATTTTAAAGTTTTATATAATTATGATATAGTTTACAAATTGTCATTATACTTTAATTTTGTCTTACTGATTTCTAAATGTAGAGGCAAGTTGCACATGAAGATCAACAATTGCATATATACGTACGATTGTGGGAGAAAACTAGAAAGGGTAAACAAAATCAGTGGACCGATGAAGCTGCAGAGGAGGTGTACAATAAACTTTTGGAACTTCATGAGGAACAAAAAAGAGACAAAGGAGAAGACAAATTGACTACGGAAGAAGCCTACACAATAGTGCTTGGTAAACGATCAGGCTATATTCCCGGAATGGGGCCAGGACCAAAGCCATTGGACCGTGAAAGTACTAATGGACAACGTCTTCGAGCACAAGTACGAGCTGAAGTAGAAGCGGAGATGACTGTACGTATTCAAGAAATGGAGGAAAGAGTGGCTCAGAGAGAGGCACGAATGGAGCAAAGAGAGGCACGCATGGAGCAGATGGAGGCACGGATGATTGCCTTCATGGAACGAAGAGAACTAGAGGATCAGATGGACAATACTAGCTAGATGATCTTTGGCTAGTTGTGATGATGATGCCATCTTCAACTTAATCTTCACCAATATTATTGTCATATTTTACAAATTTGCTTACTTCCCTAATTTCATGCAATATGTTTCTTACAAACCTTTTTTTGATCTTCTTGACATTACGAATCTACCTATTATTTTATTCAAATATTTTTTACTTTAGAAATCTTTGTCGTGATTGTCACACTTTTGAAAACTAGAGGATTCAGGTATAGAGAATCATCATCATAAAGAGTACTGTCATCATAAATATTATTGTCATATTTAAATTATTTGATGACATGCTCAGTTAAGCTTTTCTACATTTGACATATTATAAATGTTTTTCCAGGTGTTATGAGGCACAACAAAATCTCGAGGATAGGGATAGACATCCTGTCTACAACAAGGAGAGGCATGCTTTATTCCCTGTAAGTTGTCCTGAGTTAAATTTATCAGGAAAACTGTGAAATGGCTGTTTTCAAACAAACTAACGCTTCTCTAGCAATATCTTGCTCGTCAGAGTTTCTCTCCACCCAAAACGGAATATGATAAGGTTTCTCCCTCGGATGAAGAACCGAGGATAACAACTTCAAGGGCAAACCAAATTTTCTAGTAGGTATTTTGTGATCATTGCAATTCATGGATGAGTAAAACAGAATACAGATTCAGTATTGGAGCCATCATTTGTATGACTCCAGTGGTTGAGGCAATTTATTCTTTCTTCGATAACTCACAACTAAACTGGCTCTGCCTCAAATTTTCATCTTCAACTCTACAAAAATAGCCCTCTCATCCTAAAAAATCATATAGGATAGAGATGACTTTGGCCTAGTGAGCAGCCTTCTGCTGTTATAATCTTCTTATTTTACTGTTGCATCACCTTAAGCACTATAAAAGTTTATGCATAATTGCAGGTTCTGGCTCCATCTACTTGTATGGATTTTTTGATCAAGCATGGAAGGATGGGATGAGCAAGGATGAAGCTAAGGTATGATGTGTACTTAGACAACTGTTTCCACTGATTTTATGCTCTACTTTATAGGCTTGATGATGTGTAAACATCAGATTTTTTTTTTTGGCAAACTGGAGATAGAGTTTCATATTCGTTCATTTATTCACAGAAATTGGTGGTGAAGGCCGTCTCGCGAGCAATGTGCTCGCGATGGCGCCAGTGGAGGTGTTGTCCGTACTGTTACTGTAAGTTCTTTTATATTATCTTGTTCACGTGTGGGCTTATAGGATAGAGATGACTTTGGCCTAGTGAGCAGCAAAGCTCTCAAAGGAAAAAAGAAAAATCTCTCAAATATGGGTTTTTGATTAATTATAATTTTTAATACATGGTAGTTTTAACCTTAATTACATTTTAACCTCTAAGGCCGTCTCAGTAGCTATTTCATTTTAACCTTAATTACATGGTAGTTTTCCTATTTTTAAAACATAAAGAGGGTACAGTTCAGAGATATACATAAAGGTTGAAGTGAATTTTACACTTTCATTTTAACTTAGTTCTGTATAATTATTTAATTATCTGTTTTAAGTTTAGTGTGGTTTAAAAATTTTTCCTTTGGTTATAACATTTACCGTGCTTTTCAGGATATCTATCTTCATACAAACTGTCTGGCGATTTTGGCAAATATGGCTCCTCATGTGATCAGATTATCATCATATGCATCACAGAGGCTGGTTAGCCTCTTTGACATGCCCTCGCGAAAGTATGCTCTTTTCCCCTTTTCTCACCCCCCCTATATATATTATTTATTTGATGATTTAGCACTACAGAGATATTGTTTAAGAGGCTTTGACCCCCTTATTCCAGGTATGCAAAATTAGCCGAGTTAAAGAACGACAAAATTCTGAATGCTTCTGTCCTCCAAATTGGAGGAACCATAGCTGATGACATGGTAATTTTGCCTTATTTTAAGTTCTCAATTGTAATTGATTTATATGTCAAGCTTTTGCTGTTCTGTAATCTAAAATCTCATTATTTCCTATTGAGTGAATTTCCAAATTAATTTCAGTCAACAGAGCTTCATATCTATACTGATTTTCTAAGAATTGTGCTCAAAATTTTGAATGCAATTCTCACATATGCCTTACCGCAGAATCCGGAGGTATGATATTTTGCAACGATCTTTTTCACTGTTTTTTTAATGCCATTATACTTATTTTCTTTTATGCTTATAACAGGTAGTGTATGCTATAATGCACCGACAGGAGGTGTTTCAGCCTTTCAAAAATCATCCGAGATTCCATGAGTTGCTTGAAAACGTGTTTATAGTATGCTATATTTTCCTCGATAATTTTGTTGATAATCATAATTTTTTCCTATTTCGTTTAGGTTTTTGCCAGTGTGTTCAATTGTTAATGGTTTTCAGTACTTTTGATTGACAGGTTCTTGATTTCTTTAACAGTCGGATGGATACACATCAAGTGGATGGTGAGTGGTCTGTGAACAAGGTACTTGAGGTCATCATCATAAATTGCAGGTCATGGCGTGGTGAAAGGATGAAGGTGTGTTTCAGCTATGGTATCATGTTGATCACAAGATTCTCTTCTTGTCATTATAAATATTTGCTTTACTGTAGCAAACAGACCTTGACAATCTTCTAATTTGTTCCTCGAACATTGCAGATTTTTACACAGTTACGCTTCACTTATGAACAAGAGAGTCATCCAGAGGAGTTCTTTATTCCATATGTGTGGAGGTTAATTCTAGGTTACAGGTGATGATTTCTATATTATGGTTCATTAACTGAGATAAATGATTATGTGCATAAAAAATAAAATGGGTATTTTTTTTGGTTCTGCAAGCCTTTCCCCCGTTTTAGGTTTTTGATACTTTTTCCTTTGAGAGCTTTGCTGCTTTCAGTTAAATGTTTCTAAGCTTGTTATGTCATTTTGTTGCAGTAAAACAAAATTAGTGTTCATTGTCACCAACGATCACCTCTTTTCATGAATTGAACGTATGATAGGCATAAGTCAAAGCGTCTCTTTTTTTTTCATTATTTTGACTGTATGCATATCCACTACTCAGTGGGCTTGGTTCTTTGACCCAATCTCCCTCCCTGAAATCTGAAAGGAAAAAAGAAATTTTTTTTGCCTAATTAGCCCACCCCAAGTCATTTGGTTAATTAATCCTTCTTTGCATGAAAGGTATACAACCATCCATATCAGTAATTAAACCTTCTTTATGAGGATCATAATGTTTGCTGATTTGTGATATATGCCTTGCTAAACTGAAATAACAAAATACAATTGAAAGATGCATTAGACAGTATTTTCGGAGCTCATTTGTTAAGACTGAAAGAAGATTAAATTTCTGGATTCTTCACTTGTTTTCTTTCTTTTCCCCATCTCTACAACAACAGAGCCGATCTCCATTTACATTGGTATATATAATGCATGCTTTCTTCTGACCCTCTTCTGAAGTGATTCTTAGAATTGTCCCATTTGAACTATTTTACATGTTACTTATATGCAATGATATATTGATTCTTACATGACTATAATATAGCTAATTGTATCAGGTCTTGTATGACACAAGCAGCTACTTGGAGAAGAACAAAGATCTAATTTACTCAGATGCGGTCCAACTCCTTCAATCATGTAATTGCAAATTTCTTTAGTCATTTGCAGAGGGGAAGAGGAGTGCAAGTCTTCTTCTTTTCACGTCACTACTTGTTTGTGAAGAAAAAGTGAGATGGTTCCATAAGCAGCATCTATTTAGGCATTAGGTCTTCTGCATATAACTCTCTTTTTCAATGTATTAACTTTAATAGAGAGAAAAGTTATATTGGTCTGTATAGAAGGGTTTGGGCTATCTCCCACCTTCATTTTTTATTAATTAAATAATAATAAAAATTCTCCTTGCAATAAGTTTCTTTTAGCAATTTGAAACTCTATTATTGTGTATGATATTGTGAATAAATAATAACTAAATTAATTTGGTCACAAAAAGTATTATTTCAGCAACAAATAATGTTTTGGACAATAAATATGTTTAGTGACAAAAAAATTGTTGGTCACTAAAAATACCTTTAGTGACGGAGATTGGTTGTCACAAAAAATACGCATTTAGTGACCAAAGATATTTTGGCTACTAAATATATTTAGCGATTGATTATCTTGGTCACAACAAATATTCAGTGACGGAGAATAATTGTCATTAAAAGTATACATTTAGTGACGGAAAAAATCTTAGTTGCTAAAAATAAATAGTGATGGAAATTATTTCGTTACTAAAAATAAACATTTAGTAACGAAAATTATTTTGGTCACTAAATACATTCTGTGACGGCCATTTTGCAACCATCTAGTGACAGACTAAATTCGGTCACTAAATGTCTTTAGTGACCAACCCGCAATATTTAGTGACCAAAATTTTCGTCACTAAAAGCCAGATTTCTTGTAGTGGAAGGAGAAGTTTGAGGCATTCAGGAAGTTTGTGGAGTTCAAGGAGCTCATGGAGGGTCGACTTAACTTGCGGATCAAGAAGTTCAGAACCGACAATGGAGGGGAATTTACTTCCAATGCGTTCTTCAACTTCTGCAAGAAGCATGGCATCTGGAGAGAGCTTTCTAGTGCTCACACTCCACAACAGAATGGAGTTGCAGAGTGGAAGATCCATCATCTGATGGAGACCTGCAAATGTTGGCTTCATGCCAAGAGCATCCCAAAGTCCTTCTGGGCAGAGGGAATGTCTTGTGCAACTTATGTCATCAATCAGATGCCTTTAAGTCCCATCAACATGAAGACCCCTCATGAGTTGATGTTCAAGATAAAGCTTACGGTGGAACACCATCAAGTGTTCGGATCGACCTGCTACGTGCATGTTTCTGATGCTTTTAGAATGAAACTAGATGCGAAAGAAAGGAAGCTAGTGTTCGTCAGATATGATGACCGGAAGAAGGGCTAGAGATGCATGGATCCAGAGATACGGAGAGCTATTGTCTCAAGGGATGTGGTACTTGATGAGTTAACATCATACCAAGGTAGCTCTTCTGTTGAGCTACAAGAAAGCAGGTTAGATAGTGGACCAGGAGAAGCTGCAAGGGAGGTTTTGGTGGAGTTGCATGTTTCTCCAGGTGCTCCAGTTGCTTCTAGCTCTGGGTCAGGTGCTTTAGGTTCTGGAAGTAGGGGGAGCGATGCTCCAAGTGTGCCCGAGATAAGAGCTAGTCCAGAAGTTGCAGTGGAAGAGGTGGATCAGAGTAAAACTCTAAGGAGGTCGATGAGGACTATTATTCCACCAGCTCGGAATACAGGGGGAAATCAGGTGAGCTTCATCTCATGTTTCTTTGTTGGCCCCTTGGATGAGCGAGAGCCATCATGCTTTGAAGATGCCACTGGAGTCAAGGAGTGGGAAGATTCCATGAATGAGGAGATGACTGCCCTCAAGAAGAATGAGACTTGGGATCTTGTGCCCAAGGTTGATGGCATTACTCCTGTGACATGCAAGTTGGTCTACAAGCTGAAGAAGAAAGATGATGGGAGCATCGAGCGATACAAGGCTCGCCTTGTAGCTCGAGGGTTCTCTCAACAGTACGGAGAAGACTATGAAGAGACGTTCAGTCCGGTAGCTAAGATGACTTCGGTACGAATGGTAATTGTATTGGCAGCTAGCCAAGGGTGGAAGATTTGGCAACTCGGCGTAAAGAATGCTTTCTTGTACGGCGAGATTGACAAGGATATCTTCATGGTTCAGCCATCGGGATATGTATCGGAAGTTCATCTAGGACACGTCTGCAAGCTCAAAAAGTCTCTTTATGGGTTGAAGCAAGCGCCTCAAGCGTGGTATAGGAAGATCGCAGAATACCTCCAGTTCTGCAGATATTTTGCTTCAGATTTAGACTCGAGTCTGTTCGTAAAGAAGATCAAGGAGCTGCAAGTCTTGGTGTTGTTGTACGTTGATGACTTGATTATCATGGGGAACTCAGAGGCTGAGGTAGCTAAGCTTCGAGCTAAATTGGCTATCAGGTTCGAGATGAAGGATCTGGGGGAGCTTCACCATTTCCTTGGACTCGAGGTGGAGAGGAAAGAGAGCGGTGTGCTTGTTTCCCAGAAGGGCTATGCGGAATGGATCGTGAAGCGATTCGGCATGGAAGGAGGGAATAGCAGCTCTACTCCACTGGAGGTTGGTCTAAAACTTCGGCGGGATGAGGAGAGGATTCCTCCTGATCCGTTGGTGTTCTGGGCTCTTGTTGGGAGTCTGATATACTTGACGATTACTAGGCTGGATATCGGTATATGGCGGAACCACGGAAATCTCATCTGGTAGTGGAAAAGAGTATTCTTAAGTACGTGAAGTCGACCTCAAACATGGGTCTCCTTTATGGGAGAGACACAGGCTTTTGTTTGCATAGATACATGGATGCCGATTATGGGGGAGACTCTGACGATCGGAAATCGACGTCTTGTTATGTTTTCTTATGCGGATCGGCGGCTATTTCCTGATGTAGTAAGAAGTAGGATTCAGTGTCCGTCTCTACCACTGAAACGGAGTACAAGGCTTCTCCCTTGGCAGCTTAGGAAGCCATCTGACTTAGGAGATTGGTGGAGGACTTCCATAAGGTAGTTCGAGGTCCTACTTTGCTGCGTGGTGACAATGAGAGTGCTCTCAAACTAGTTAATAATCCAGTCTGTCACGCATGGACCAAGCACATCGCGATCAAGCATCATTTCATTTGTGAGAAGGTGCTGGAGGAATCTCTGATGGTTGAGCATGTGCGGAGTGAGGACAATGTCGCTGACATCTTCACAAATCCGCTGGCGAAGGGACCATTTACTCGGTTACGAGGATTGCTTGGGCTGATTTCCACTACCCACTTCAAGGGGGGGTGTTGAATTTTGAAGTGTAAGTAAAGGTCGGGCGGTCTAAGCATCAAACCGGGCGGTCTGGTAAACCGCGAAGGTCGGGCGGTCTGGTAGGAAGACCGCGCGGGTTGTCCTCCCACAGTGGACTGGCGGTTAGCCAGTGGCAGATGGCCTTGATTCTTCAACCATCTGGAGTCAACTATCTTGTTGTAATCAGGCGGTTAGCATTCACGGTTACCTCTAGGTGTTAGTGCTCTGGCCGATTCTCTGCTCGCGGACTGGCAGGTTTCTGTTGGTTTTGCTGGAGTTTGCGAGTAGTCCGCGCGAGTTGTTTGCTACCCGCTGCTGCTGTGGGCGATTATCCTATCGTGTAGGCGGTGATTGCACTCCTTACCTCTACTATAAATAGGACCCCCCGGATCGAAGGAAAAAACAAGAACGTAACTATAAGTGAGAGCTCATGAGTTTTGAGGTGCGGATAGAACTTTCTGTTCGCGCGGTTTGAGATTTGGCTTTACTGTGTTTGCAGATTGTGCGGCTTGCTTGTGGTTCTGATTTGATTAGAGGAGACCGCGGCAGATAAGTCGGTAGCGGTCTGTGGCGGGTAGCAGCAGGAGGTCGCGGTTAACGACAAGGCAGTTTTCTCTTTGGCTCGTTTCAGCTTTCAATAAAGGATCAGTCTGTGGCGGATAGCGGTTTACCTTTGTCGGACTGTTTTGTATTCAGTTCTTCAGCAGCTTGTTCGCGGTTAAAAGCGGTCAGGTGACTGCGGTCAGGCGGCCTTGCTTGGGCGAACAGAGTGAGCATTGGAATAACAGGTAGTCTGCGTGTTGAGTTGCGGTTTGGCGACTTGGCGGTTTGCGCGGACAACTTTGTTAGTCGGATGGTTTGGCGGGTTTTAGTTGTAACCGCCAGCTTCTTGTAGTTGGTTTTTTTCTTCTCTCCTCTTCATTGTGTGTACTGATAAATCTTGTCTCGCAATGTACAGAAGATATTTGATACAAGATTTTTCTTGTTCCTTCATTGTTTCTGGTTTCTGGTGCTTGGTATGGTTGAAGTGTTTCTGCGACCTAGTTCCCATTTTTCCGCTTATTAGAAATTTTCAACAAGAGCAAGCCTACCTTGTTCAAAAACCTAAGAGGACATCCCGTAACAATTGAATGTAATCTATCAACAATGGGTTCGAAATAAGCAGTCGTGCAACTACCATGGTAACTACCATGGTAAATGGGAATCCCTAAATAGGTGAATGGAAATGAACCGAGTTGAACTTTAAGTTTTTCCAGGATGATCTTCCGACTTAGAGGAATAGTGTTACTTTGTTAGACAAATAAATATTACTTTTTTGCGAGTTTATTAATTGACCTGAACAACTTTCTAATTGGGAGATGACTTTAATCAATGGACTTAATGGTATCATCAACATAGAGGCAGTAAGAGATGTCGAGGCTCCTAGGGCAATCACTGAACCAAATGGCCTTAGGGTATGTTCGTTTGGAAAAGATTTGTTTTAATGAATTGACTTTCAATCAAATAACAATACATGTAAGAATTGACATTGAGTTTAAATCTAATTTTGTTGTTCGGTCGCATGATGATATTCTGTCACGGGAAATGACATTGGTGACTTTTGTTTGACATATAGAAGACATTGGTTTTCAAGAATTGAAACAAAAGAATTTGTTCACCCGAGCACGCAATTTTTGCCCCGGAGCGTATTTTTCTGTCCGGATGGGAATTGTTTGCCTGGGCATGCATTTTTCTCCCCAAAGCGTATTATTCGACCCGGGCGCGACACGAATTTTTTGCCTGGGTGCTTGTTTTTTGCCTGGACGCGTGTTTTTCGTCAGAGTGTTCATTTTTTGTTCCGCATGCGAATTTTTCGCCCAGACGCGCATTTTCCTGTATATCAAACGTTTTTCACTTTGACGCGTGTTTTTTGCCAAGACGCGCGTTTTTCGCTCAGGCGCACGTTTTTCAGCTCAGGCACACGTTTTTTGCAATGGCGCGTGTTTTTCGCTCTGGCACAAGTTTTTCGACCCGGACACTAATTTTCCACTCGGACAAGCATTTTTCGCTTATGGGCCGAAAAACCCGCTCCCACACGAAAAACACATGCTCGGGGGTAAAAATCGCGCCCGGGCAAAAACTCACGTCCGTGCCAAAAACCCCGCTCCTAGGCAAAATAATATACGCCCGAGCGAAAAACACACATCCTGCCTAAAAAATACGCACCCGAGCCGAAAATGCATTCAGGCAAAAAGCGTGCAGCCGAATAACGCACACAAGGGCAAAAAAATCTGCGTTCGGGAAAATAATCGCGTTCGAGCCAAAAAATGCATTCCAGGAACGAAAAATGCGCGCTCGCCCAAAAAATGTGCGCCTGAACGAAAAACACGTGCCCCGGCGAAAAATCCCCGTCCGTGACATGCACTTCCAGGCGAAAAACACACATTTGATCGAAAAACGCACGTCTGGGCAAAAAACGCGCGCCTGGGCCAAAATGTGTGCTTTGGGGAAAAATGCGCGTCCGAACGAAAAATTTGTGTCCGGGTGTAAAACGCGCGTTCGGCCAAAAAAAGACACGTCTGGCCGAAAAATGCACGCTCGTGGGAAAAATGTGTGCCCGACCGTGAAATGCTCGGTCGGGCCGAAAAAAAAGCTCTCAGGCGAAAACACTCGATTATGTTGAAAACCTATTGATGGAGCCAACCCAGTACCGCTTGGTGAATTGGATTCTTTTGAAGGTTCAAGCCGCTACAATCTTCACCCTCGAACCCGGAAGAATAATTAGTTCCACTTTATTCAAGTTTTTTTTTGGATAATTATGTAGTTAAAAACTTTTGTGTTGTTTGTTATGTTAAGACAATTTTTATTTGGGTTGAACCAATTTGGACAAGCCATAAGTCATCTTGGTTCAAGTTGGTTTGAGTCTTTTATTTTAATTCATGCACTTTATATTTGGCCAAATATGTTGAATGGCCGAGATTTTATCTCTATGATGAATGGTTGTGAGAGATTATTGTAACTCTATTTATATCTCTTTTCAGAGATGAAAACCTAATGAGAATATTTTTTAGAACTTCAAATTAGCCCTCCTTTGGATATGCCGCTCCCTCCCTCTCTCCTAGAGGAAATTTCGTCGCTCTCTCTCTTGGACGAGAGATCGTCTTCTCCGGTGTGACTCCGGTAGAATCCGTGGTAGTGTGATGCTCCGCAACCCCTTTGTGAGACTCATTAGGTAACTTGTTTCTATCTCCCTTTCTTGGTGTGTGATTCTTCTAAATCTTTTTCTTGCTAGTAATTTTGGTGGAGTGAAAGTTTGGTGTTACCTACGAAATTTTTGAATTAATCCCTTGCAATTCGAACATGTGAATGTTCATTTTATTTTTACAGATTTTAAAACGCGATTTGACTCTTTCAGTTCTCTTCTTGTTGGGCTATCGTTTTACTAGATTTAAATCTTACATTTTAAAACGGACTCTTCTCTTGCAAATTTTCATCTATTTAAAGATGATGTTTTTGATAGCGATGTTATTTAGATGTGAAGATGTTGATCATATTTCTTGTTGAGAAAATCCGAATTTTTGTATCATTCGAAATCATTGGGAATAGATTTAGATCTACATCAATTTAATTAGATCTACACCAATTTGGTATCAAAGCGAGGCGTGCAAGTTTCTTAACTTTGCACCAATCTTTCTTTGTGTTTGATCTATAATTCATCTTGATCGACGGCTGAGTTTCAATAAAAAAACGAAACAAAATAAAATTTAGGGTCGATAATTGTTTCCTATTCAGCACCCCTTGCTATTTTATTTTTGGAAATTTTATTTTTGAGCTTTTTGGGCTGAAATTTTAAATGCAATTTAAAGACACCCTCGGGAGCCTACAGAAAAAATTCCTTAATTTTCTAGATTCATTTCTTTGTCCAACAAAACCAACACTTTAAAATGGTTTGATATTTGTTTTCTATTTTGCACCCCTTGCTGTTTTATTTGTAGTATTTTTATTTCTTAACGTTTTGGTCTGAAATTTTTACTTAGTATTAAAGGCACTTTCACGAACCCAGTCAAATATTTCCATAATTTTTCGACTTTATTTCGTGGTCCAAATAAATTCGTGAACTATTACCATATCAAAGGATTTCCTGCACTGGCCAGATTTTTAGGTGTCCACTATTTTAGCCATAACTTTCTCAATTTAACTCTGAATTCAGAAATTCAAAATTCTACAGTTTCGTGTTTGAGTCCTCTACAGATTTTCAATTCATCATACTTTCAAAATCTGCGTTAATTTGGGTCATAAAATTCATTCATTCCCGCACTCTATGCACACTAGATCCGGTCAAGAATACAATACCTATTCTCTGTCTAGTATGGCCGACGAGCAACCTACGGACCAAGATCCTGATCCTATAGCTGTACTACGGCATGAGATGTCCAGCAGATGGATGAACTGTGTGGTATGTTCGCTCAATTTATGACTAATAGGAATCCAGATCCTCCTCGGGGTAATCATCACCTTAATCGCCGAGTCCCCAATGTTAATGATAATGCCCATGATGTTCCCCCACATGCGAGGAAGCATAACCGCGGTAATGAACAGGAACCTGATCTTACAAAAAAATTAAGATCGACGCTCCTACTTATGATTGTTTCGGTGATCCCCAAAAATTTCTAAATTGGATCTTAGACATTGAATGTTATTTTGATTGGCACCATTTGATGGGCCCGCAACAAGTTCAAGTGGCTAAAATGAGACAGACTGGGCATGCTAAAGTCTTTTGGTTGAATGAAGAAAGACATTTATGAGCAAATAATAGTGTTCCCCCTGTCGGATGGCAAATTATGAAAAACCTCCTTAAGGACCAACATGTGCCCGCATATCATCGCACACAAATGTTTGTTGAATTAGCAACCCTAAGGCAAGGTGATAAATCTGTTTCTGAATATATGGGACATTTGAAAGATAAAATGGTTTGGTGCGAGGTACGAGAGATGCCTGAAGTAACCCTCTCTAGGTTCCGTAAATGCCTTAACTTTGATGTCCAAAGACAACTCCTTCGCTATGGTCACATAGACTTGAACACTACCTTTAATGTTGCTCTTGATATAGAAAAACATCTTGCTTTCAAGTCAAATCTAGAAATAATCAAAATAAGAGTAAGTCCTCTCAAAATACTTCCACTACGTCGTATAAAGACAAGGGCAAATATAAAACTAATGATCAAAATACCATTGTCATTATGGCTAAAAATGCTAAAAATCCTAATGGTGAACGAATTCCTGTAGGTAAAATTACTACAAATAATACATGTTATGCATGTGGGTTACAAGGACATTATGGTAGAATGCCCAACAAAAAAGAAAGCCTTGACTTTTCTTGAACCTTCTAGCAAACAATCTGATTATGTTTATGAAGCTACTGATGAGTCTGAGTCTGAAGGGGTACCTAGTGACATGGAAGATGGTTTCAATGTTATGGTTATGCGTTGTATTTTGAACACCCCTCGCACATTTGATGATTGAAAAAGAACTAACATTTTTTCCTTAAACTTTAGGAGTGGTGAGAAATTTTGCAAATTGATAATAGATAGTGGAAGTTGTATGAATGTTGTGTCTGAAAATGCAGTTGTTAGAATGAAGCTTACAACTGAACCTCACCCAAATCCATATCAAGTTGCTTGGGTCAATAAAACATCTATCCCAATCACATCTAGATGCCTTATCCCACTGACCATTAAAGAATACTCTGATAAAATCTGGTGTGATGTCATTCCAATGGATGCTTGTCATGTTCTTTTGGGTCACCCATGATTATTTGATAATGATGTTACTCATTTTGGGAGAGCTAATGTGTATGAATTTAAATTCAATGGAAAGAAAATTACTTTAAAGCCAACTCAACCCAAGGATCTATCTAGCAAAACAAAAGACACCACACTACCTGCTGAGAAGAAAACATTAAGCTTGATTAGTAAAAATGAATTTTCACGTGATACATTTTATGGTGGAATTGTCTATGCTTTAATTTTATTACAATCTTCTGGTGTTCTAGAAAATATTGATGTTTTGCCGCCAAAATTAAAAGAACTGCTAGAAGAATACAAGGATATTTATCCTGATGAGCTACCTTCTGATTTACCTCCCCTTAGGAATATCCAACATGCCATCGATCTTATTCCTGAATCTTCTTTGCCCAATCTATCGCACTATAGATTAAACCCTACTGCACATCAAGAGTTATAAAATCAAATTTCTGATCTTTTAAATAAAGGCTTCATTAGACATAGTATGAGTCCATGTGTAGTCCCTGCCTTACTTGCACCCAAAAAGGATGACACTTGGCGAATGTGTGTTGATAGTCATGTCATTAATAAAATTACTATTAAATATCAATTCCTTATCCCTCGTTTAGATGACTTATTTGATATGCTTAACGGTGCCACCATATTTTCCAAACTAGATCTTAGGAGTGGTTACCATCAAATTAGAATTCGAGAAGGGGATGAGTGGAAAACAACGTTCAAATCTAAAGAGGGCTTATATGAATGGCTAGTAATGCCATTTGGACTTTCTAATGCACCAAGCACATTTTCTCGAATGATGACTCATATCTTCCAACCCTTTATGGGTAAGTTTGTTGTGATTTACTTTGATGATATTTTAGTATATAGCACCTCTACTTCTGACCACCTCTCTCATTTGAAAGCTATATTTACTATCTTCCGCAAAGAGAAATTATTTGTTAATCTCAAAAAGTGCACCTTTTTTGTGAATTCTATTGTATTTTTGGGATATATTGTGATTTGTGAGCTCAGAAGGCATCCAAGTGGACCCTGAAAAAGTTAGAGTCATTAAGGAATGGCCTGACCCTAAGAACATTAGAGATGTGTGGAGTTTCCAAGGATTAGTAACCTCTTATAGACTTTTTATTCGTGATTTTAGTAGCATCATGGACCTTATCACGGAGTGCATGAAAAAGGGTGAATGTGTTTGGACTAAATTTGTTGCTCATGCCTTCCAAACTATAAAACATAAGATGACTGAAGCTCCTGTCCTTCGCTTGCCAGATTTTAGTAAAGTTTTTGAAATATCATGTGATACTTCAGGGACAGGTATTGGTGGAGTTTTAAGTCAAGAGGGGCACGCAATTGGGTACTTTAGTGAGAAACTTACAGGTCCCAAGCTTAATTATTCAATTTATGATAGGGAATTCTATGCCTTAGTTCAAAGTCTTCGTTATTTGAGACATTATCTCCTTCCTAAAGAATTTGTACTATTATTTGATCATGAAGCACTTAAATTTATCAATTCCCAACATAAGGTTAGCCCTCGACATGCTAAATGGGTCTCTTTTCTCGAAGAATACACATTTAATATAAAACACCTTAAAGGTTCTCACAATCGTGTAGATGGTGCTCTTAGCCGCATATCCTTACTATTGTCCACAATGCAAGTCAAAGTTATTGGCTTTGAAAGGATTAAAAATGAATACGCTGATTGTCCGAATTTTAAAGACATTTATTTGAGTGTTACAAGTGATTCTCCAAATTTAACTTCTGAATATTACATTCGAGATGGATATCTATTCAAAGGTTCCAAACTTTGCATCCCATGTTCTTCTCTTTGACACTTTCTCATTTGGGAATACCATAGTGGTGGGGTTGTTGGACACTCTGGAGGTGATAAGACAATCTCTTTAGTAGAAGATAAGTTTTTTTTTGGCCTATATTGAAATCTCTTGTAGGAAAAGTTGTTAGTAGTTGCAGGACGTGCCAAGTTGCCAAAGGTAATAAAACAAATGCAGGTTTATGCACACCTCTTCCTATCCCATCCATTCCATGGGAATATGTAAGTATGGATTTTATCTTAGGCCTTCCTCCAACCATTCGTAAGCATGATTCAATCTTAGTTGTTGTGGACAGATTCTCTAAAATATCTTATTTTATTCCTTGTAACAAAACTAGTGACGCATCTCACATTGCCAAAATTTATTTTAAAGAGGTTGTTAGTCACCGTGGTGTGCCAAAAACAATAGTTTCTGATAAGGATGTTAAATTTACAAGTTATTTTTGGAAAACACTTTGGAAATTATTGGGTACTAAACTTCTATTCTCGGCGGCTTACCACCCACAAACGGATGAGCAAACAAAAGTTGTTAATAAAAGTTTAGGCAATCTTTTGAGGTGCCTTGTGGGCGAGCACAAGGGTACATGGGATTTATTACTTCCTCATGCCTAACTTTCTTATAATAATTCAAAAAATAGATCTACTGGTCATTCTCCCAATGAAATTGTTCATGGCTAGAAAGCACTTGTGTCTCTTGACTTGATTCTGTTACCGCCATCATACAAAACAAGTCAATTTGCACAAGATTTTGCTCAACATATTCATGATTTACATAAAAACATTAAAAAAACTAGCTTCTACGTATGATCTTTAACAATCAAATGCTAACATGCATAGAAGGGCTCAAGTTTTTAATGTTGGAGATTTGATTTTAGTACGCCTAATCCCTGAACGGATGCCTTCTGGCACCATAAAGAAGTTAGCCAAAAAGAGGGCAGGTCCCTTTAAAATTCTAAAAAAATGGGTGATAATGCTTATGTTTTAGAATTGCCAGTTGATTGGAGAATTTCTCCTATTTTTTATATTTCGGATTTAACACCTTATTTATCACCACCACCTGAATTACTTTGTCCCCCTTTTTCTTCTTCTATTGGAACTACATCTCTTTGGGTGGGAAGTGAGTCTATTTCAGAGCATACTCCTACTACGGATCCTTTCGTAGTTACACATGTACACATTATACATGATGATGTTTCAACTGTTACTAATGCATTTCCAAGGTTTCCCAAAACCTCCTTTGTTCCTGACAGGATTTTGGATGATAAAATTACTACCGATGATGATGTTGGCATTCATCGCTACCTTGTTCGTTGGAGAGATCGACCCATCTCAGATGATTCATGGATTACTGAAGATGTGTTGGAAAGACTTGATGATGCTCTACTACAGCAATACCGCTTGGACCACTCACTGGTGATGAGTGCTTTTGAGCGGGGGAGGATTGATGGAGCCAACCCAGTACTGCTTGGTGAACTGGATGCTTTTGAAGGCTCAAGCCGCTACAATCTTCGCCCTCGAACCCGTAAGAATAATTAGTTCCACTTTATTCAATGGTTTTTTTGGATAATTATCTAGTTTAAAACTTTTGTGTTGTTTGTTAGGTTAAGTGTAAGATCCCTCTCCCGCACCTGGAGAGCTTCCGAATCTTATGCCCAGTATCGCCGCCTTACGGTGACACTAACACCCGAGTTAGTTGCCTCCGCAAGACGCCGATCCTGCCGGCAAGAACGATCAACAGGCCAACAAGAGTTAAGAAGGAAAATAAACAAAACCAAGTCCACAATCACACATTTATACAACAAAATATAAAAAGTCCATCAATGAGTACAACAAGTAAAGGAGAGAAAGGGCTTAAGCCCGGTACATATCCAAGTAAAGTACAAAAACTCTCTCACTCTACATCTGTGCGGAAGCTAAACAAACTTTCAACTCTCGAACACCTGTCTCATAGTAGAAGAATGCGCGACATCTGCTCCTATGGTCCTGTCTCCTCATCTAGCTGGGGCTCCATCACCTCGGACACCTACGGTCACAACCGACCGTTAGTCATAAAGACTAAGCCGATTTTGTGCCCGCCTCCCCCCGCGACTCGTAGGCACCGTGCGGGAGGAAAAACCCCAATACTCGTAGGCACCGTGCGGGAGGAAGAAGCGGAGGACACAAGGTAGAGTAAACAAAAGCAGGTGGCAAGTGGCTAGACTAGCAGAGTTTATAATTATTGAACATTGAATGATAACAATTCTATACTAGCAGAGTATAGTGCGACAACAATAAGTAAAAGACAAAGCAATATAAAGAAGCAGGTATAAGAAATAAGAGCAGCTACGAAAGTAACCTTAACTTATATGCACACACAAAAGCACATAAGCTAAGGGATCTGGCAAGAAGTAAACTCATCATATAAAAGAGCCCATACTGATTTATATGATGAGGTCTCTGTTTGTGCATAAATGCTATGATATGATGTGCAATGCAATGATGCAATGTTTGTATTATTATTTCATACACATGCAACTCACCCACACGACTCTGTACGTAAAGACCTTTAGTTCCCACTTTTCGGAGGTAGCTAACCTCTCGGGCACCTCCCGTCGTGGTCAAACGGTGGCAGAGGAGCGGGCGTCTCCTCACCTAGGTGGGTAAGTCACACTACCAGACATAGGCCCTAACGTACGCTATGATACAGGTACCCGGTACTCACGAGCTCCTGCGTACTAAACTGAATTGCCCAGGCAGGGTTTAGGGACTCCGTCCCGTCGGACGCGCAGAAGACAATCTGGCCCCCATAAAACCACTAGCATTGCCGAGTCAACGAACTGTTGTCGGTGTGACGACTAAGACAGAACCGAAGACCCACCACATCTTATACACAATCAACATGTATTAGCCATTTACTACCGAGCCTCCAGCTCGCAATTCTACATCAACATTTATAAAGTAGAGCCTACGGCTCGCCAGACTATACCAGTCTTATATTTAAACTACGAGCCTACCGCTCGCTAGACTACGCCAGTCTTATATTTAAAACTACGAGCCTACCGCTCGCTAGACTACACTAGTCTTATATTTAAACTACGAGTCTGCCGCTCGCTAGACTACACTAGTCTTATATTTAAACTACGAGCCTACCGCTCGCTAGACTACACTAGTCTTATATTTAAACTACGAGCCTACCGCTCGCTAGACTACACCAGTTTTATATTTAAACTACGAGCCTACCGCTCGCTAGACTACACCAGTTTTATATTTAAACTACGAGCCTACCGCTCGCTAGACTATCCCAGTCCTTCCGTATATATCTCGAGTCGACCGCTCGCAGGACTATCCCAGTCCTTCCTTATATATCCCGAGTTTACTGCTCGCAGGACTATCACAGTCCTTCCTTATATCTCGAGTCTACCGCTCGCAGGACTATCCCAGTCCTTCCTTATATCTCGAGCCTACCGCTCGCAGGACTATCCCAGTCCTTCTCATATAACCCGATCCGGTTTGGGATGAAAGATAACTTGTCAAGTTCTCCTACTTACTAGTCTTGTTTATAATTTAGTTGATCTTAGAAGCTTTAGGGTTAGCCTTGGACTTCCGAAGTGTTACCCGGTGAGGGGCTCGCAGCGGTACTAGGAAGTATGGCGGGCTGACACCCCAAACTTCCTCTTCCCAAGGCACTTAATGTTGTTGGTATCTACCCCATTCTACTTGATCCCCATTTTCCTCTCCAATTACATTAAATCTATAAGATGAGTTAAACTTGGCTCTTAGGAGTGGGGGAGTTCGTTTGAACTCCAACACCACCAATTGTGACCGGGTGCTGACTCTCCCGTCGTCACATTCTAAGCTCGAGTTCCCATCTTCACCGAGGAACTGCAAACATTCAATTAGCATTCTCAACCTTACTTGGACCCACACTCCTATTCTTCGTCATCCTTAATCCAGGGTTTGCCTTAGATATTTCTCGACTTCTCTCTTGAGTATTTACCTTAAGATGGCTCACCCGGCTAAGGGTAGTTTTACTTCCATATAATCATTTAACACTGATGAGTTGTCGGTGGGGCCCTTGATGAGGTCTAACCTCCTTTTTATATCATTATAAATTCCTGCACTTATAGCTTTGCTAAACGCACCCCAACCCTTATTTCCCATGAGGCCCTTAGAGGTGTTCTTCCAAATAATCTGAGCCTTCATAATAATCAAAGAGTTAATTGTTCTATGTGTGAAGGTCAGTGGTGGTCTAAATCATATAAATCAGTTTTACTATTCGCAGACCAAGTGAGATTGAGCTAGATTTGACTCCTATGGTGCAATCTTGATTATATCATATCCAAATGAGTTCCAATTATTACCATAGGTTCACATTGAGTAGTGATCTAACAACCTCAAATTCTAATTTCATAAATCCTCTACGGAATCTTAAATCATAGTTTCTGTTTAAAACAGAAGATGTGCAAATAGTGATTTATACATCGATTGTTAACTAATGATCTCCATAAATTCTGATAAATTCACTGTAACATAATATTGGTAAAAAAAAACCAGATCCTAAGTCTCATATTAATCCAAGGAGTATTTACCCTTATTATCATTTATTACATTTGTTGTGCCAAAAAGGGTTTACACTACAAGTGCTATGTTAAGACTTCAATAAATTCTGGGAAAATTACTATAGCACAATATTGGTCTAAAAACACCAGATCTTAAGTCTCATATTAATCCAAGGAGTATTTACCTTTATTTATCATTTATTACGTTTGGTGTGCCAATAAGGGTTTACACTACAAGTGCTATGTTAAGACTTCAATAAATTCTGGGAAAATTACTATAGCACAATATTGGTCTAAAACACCAGATCTTAAGTCTCATATTAATCCAAGGAGTATTTACCTTTATTTACCATTTATTACATTTGGTGTGCCAATAAGGGTTTACCCTACAAGTGTTATGTTAAGACTTCAATAAATTCTGGGAAACTTACTATAGCACAATATTGGTCTAAAAACACCAGATCTTAAGTCTCATATTAATCCAAGGAGTATTTACCTTTATTTATCATTTATTACATTTGGTGTGCCAATAAGGGTTTACAATACAAGTGCTATGTTAAAACTTCAATAAATTCTGGGAAAATTACTATAGCACAAAATTGGTCTAAAAACACCAGATCTTAAGTCTCATATTAATCCAAGGAGTATTTACCTTTATTTATCATTTATTACATTTGGTGTGACAATAAGGGTTTACACTACAAGTGCTATGTTAAGACTTCAATAAATTCTGGGAAAATTACTATAGCACAATATTGGTCTAAAAGCACCAGGTCCTAAGTCTCATATTAATCCAATGAGTATTTACCTGTATTGATCATTTATTACATTTGGTGTGCCAATAAGGGTTTACACTACAAGTGCTATGTTAAGACTTCAATAAATTCTGGGAAAATTACTATAGCACAATATTGGTCTAAAAGCACCAGGTCCTACGTCTCATATTAATCCAAGGGGTATTTACCTTTATTTATCATTTATTACATTTGGTGTGCTAATAAGGGTTTACACTACAATTGCTATGTTAAGACTTCAATAAATTCTGGGAAAATTACTATAGCATAATATTGGTCTAAAAGCACCAGGTCCTAAGTCGCATACTAATCCAAGGTGTATTTATCCTTAATTATCATTTATTACATTCTTACTAAATGCACCCTAATTTTTCCTACACCCTTAAGTCCAAAACTTCAACTTGAAGTTCAGAGAAATCCACTCATGTACATGAGTTGAATTCTTAACTAGAGGTGGTTGATAACATATCTGAGGCATGGACAAATCTTCAAAGCATTTGCATGAGCCAAAATCACTAAACACACCAGATACACTTTTATACATGTTTCACTAAAAATGGTGCTGAGGGAGCTACAGGGATCCAAATAACATGAAACTAGTGGCATTTTAAAGGTAACTTCAAGATCTACAATTGTTATGTTGGTCACTTCCTCCAAAAATGATCCTAACCTAAGTAAAATCAACATGCAAGTTCTGTTACCAATTGTTTATCTTAATCAAAATACACTTATATACATGTCTCACCAAAAATAGTGCTGAGGGAGCTAAAGGGATCCAAATGATATGAAATCAGTGGCATTTTAAAGGTAACTTCAAGATCTACAATTATTATGTTGGTCAATTTCTCCAGAAATGCTCCTAACCTAAGTAAAATCAACATGCAAGTTCTGTTACCAATTATTTATCTTAATCAAAATACACTTATATACATGTCTCACCAAAAATGGGGATGAGGGAGCTACAGGGATCCAAATGATATGAAATCAGTGGCATTTTAAAGGTAACTTCAATAACTACAATTGTTATGTTGGTCACTTCCTCCAGAAATGCTCCTAACCTAAGTAATATCAACATGCAAGTTCTGTTACCAATTATTTATCTTAATCAAAATACATTTATATACATGTCTCACCAAAATGGGGCTGAGGGAGCTACAGGGATCCAAATGACATGAAATAAGTGGCATTTTAAAGGTAACTTCAAGAACTACAATTGTTATGTTGGTCACTTCCTCCAGAAATGCTCCTAACCTAAGTAAAATCAACATGCAAGTTCTGTTACCATTTATTTATCTTAATCAAAATACACTTATATACATGTCTCCCCAAACATGGTGCTGAGGGAGATACAGGGATCCAAATGACATGAAATTAGTGACATTTTAAAGGTAACTTCAAGATCTACAATTGTTATGTTGGTCACTTCCTCCAGAAATGCTCCTAACCTAAGTAAAATCAACATGCAAGTTCTGTTACCATTTATTTATCTTAATCAAAATACACTTATATACATGTCTCACCAAAAATGGTGCTGAGGGAGCTACAGGGATCCAAATGACATGAAATCAGTGGAATTTTAAAGGTAACTTCAAGATCTACAATTGTTATGTTGGTCACTAGCTACCTCCAGAAATGAGCCTAACCTAGGTAGAATCAACATGCAAGTTCTGTATAAATTGTTTATCTTAACAAAAATACAAATGTGACAATTTAAATTAAATAGAAGACATAATAATTATAGCTCTAATGACCTCCAAACTCTAGTATTTGGATGGTTAGGTCATCATACATGCATGGTTAAAGTTTTAGTGACATGCAAGGTGATTCTCATCTTCAATCACATCTAAAACCTCAACAATCCCCAAATGGCTATTAGCAACCCAATTTCCTCCTAAGTCGCAAACTTCATTTTGAAGTTCAAAGAAATATACTCATGCATTTGTGATGAAAATTTAACCAGTGTCCATACATGACCTAAAGAAGCCCTCACCAAAATTTGGGATCATTAGGAGATATATAACTCCAAATATTCCATTTATTTGACTTTCCATGTTCTGAATAAAACTTTAGAAAAATAATCTCCTAAAAATCTGATTTTTGAACCTAAGCTAGGTATATGGCACATGCATGCATGGCCAAAATCTCAAGTCCATCAGACCTATATTTTAGAGTGTGCACACTAATTAATTTCTGGTTTATGTTTTGACCAGCCTCAGAAAAATGAGTATTGTGGGTCCTAGAGTGATTCAAATGACCTGATTTTAATTTCAGATGAAAGTAGACATCAAGACCTACAAAAGCTATCTCAGGCAATTTGTCCTAAAAATGAATCTAAGGGCCTCCAAATCCAACATGAAAATGCATAAGAAAGTGTGACAGAATATTTTCATGACATTAATTGGTCTGCAATTATCTGATCAATCGGATCAGACGGTTGCCAGTCATCTTCCTCCTCTAGCCAATGGCTACGATATACCCGACCTGGAGGAACTTAGATCTCCATTTACCATCCATCCAGCCACCTCCCTGGCCGGCCACCGCCACCAACACCTCCGTCGAGGTGGTGGCTATCGACCGGCGGTGGTTTGGCCGCCGGAGGTGGTGTTTTCCGGCGAACCCAACACCATGGATATTCCGAAATTCTCCATTTTCTGACCATGGATCGGGCTCAATTGAGCCTGATGTCTCTCCTAATGGATCTAGGATGCAGCTCCTGTCAAAGACACCACTAGCCCTCATTGGACTCTCTACGCGACGGTGCTTCAGGAGATGAAGGGGCCGAAGCAGGACTGCTCCTTATAAGTCCCGGGGAGATTACCTTAGATTACGGCCTCAGGTTAAAATTCCCCACAACCAACAACATCGCAGAATACGAGGCACTAATCGCCGGCCTCCGGCTTGCCATCGACTTCAAAGCAGAGAACCTGACGATTTGCGCAGACTCCCAATTCGTAGTCTCACAAGTTGAAGGAAACTACGAGGACAAGAATGACCAGATGACGAAATATCTCGCGCTCGCAAGATTGCTCCTTCAGAAGATCCTGTCGTACCAAATCCTGCACATCCCCCGAGAGCTGAATTCCAGGGCAGACGCTCTATCTAAGCTCGCAACTTCACCTGTTGAGTCCGAGATCGCACCTCCGAGGGAAACCGGAGGCTGCGGGTTGCCGGTTACTTTTTGTGTAGAAGAATGAGACCGCTAGCAGCGGTCAAGGCCAGACTTCGCCTGCCGCGGCAAATGCCACTCCTGCGACGGGCTTTCCTTTGATTAGAAAAAAGTGGTTACAGCGGGCTGCAAGTGCAGAAAAAGAGAAGTCGGCCGGTCAGACAGTCCGCAAGACGTGAAACTCGAGACCGCAGCCCAAACAAGCGAGCTCCTGGATTCGAGAGTGCGTCCCTTGTGAACAGTGCCACCCCCTATTTATAGGCTTGGGGGCCTGCCCAAATGGGCAGGGATAAAATAACCGCCTGCCTGGGTACAGGAGAAACGGGCAGGCGGTGACGAGATGCACAAAGAAGAAAAAAGAAAGAAGTCGCGCGGCTTGGCGGCTTGCTCTTCCGACCTGTCTGACTTGAGGCTGGAGATACCGGGACCAAGTCAATGATTCAGACCGGGCGGTCTCTGGCTTGAGACCGCGGTCTGTCTTCTGGACATGGCTTGGCTGATCTTCAGAAGGTAACCCGGGTAGTCTCTGATCTGAAACTGCGGCTTGTCCTTCCGGGTTTGAATCTTGAATCTCTTATGGCAGTACCCGCGCGGCCTCCTTCCTGAGACCGTGGATAGCCCTCTTGCTTTGGCCCTTGACGATCTTCACTCTTGGGAGCGGTCCGAAACTGACATCAGACCACCCGGCCTGGTTTACCTTGAGCTGAGAGCTACCGATCCTGGAACCCAGCGGCCTGACCCAGCGGTTCGCCCGGTCCGAGAGTGATCCAACCCGAGAAGCGGTTTTCCGGGTAAACATAATCCCCGCATATTTTAAAATCTCAAGAGGATTTCGAAAATATAAACTTTAGCCGGGGGACCGCTCCGACTTGCCCTGAATTCTATAAGAGAGCCAGAGAACTCATTCTGCAGAGTTTTTTCCGAAATCACGGGATATTGCTTGCCAGCTGCGGTTGGAACTTTTAAGACCGGTAATTCTTCGATCATGGATTTCCTAGACGCCGTGTTAGACCGCGTGGATCCCGTCGGAGATCAGAAGAAGGTGGAAGATAAAAGGCGCGAATCGACTGAGAGGTCACAGAAGGAAAAAGAACAGCAGGACAGGAAAGACCGGAAAAAGAGGAAGCGGGCTGAGAAAGCAGCGGCGGATAATTCCAAGTCCGTAGTAGGCTCAACAATTCCCAAGACTCCTGCGGAGCCCGCAGCGGACAGTTCGGGACCTCCCCCCCAGCGATCTTGGCCAACCGGCTGCTAGCCCGCTGAACAAAGGGGAGGCCGCCCCTTCTGGTAAAGTTGACTCCAATAGCCCTTCGAAGAAGGTCGGCGAGGCCGACTCGTTTGACATGGAAATCACCCCATCCGGGAATCCCCATTTGCTAGTCAAAGACTTGGGGGAGGAGGCGGTTAATTCTCCAAGGCCGGGCGAACTGAGTGCCCCTTTGTCCGTGGATGACTACCCCAGTCCCCCCAAAGAGGTTAGCCCAGCTCCGGGTAAGAAAGAGAGGAAAAGGAAGAAGACCGGGTCAGTGACCGAGCGAATAACCAAGAGGGTCAAGAAACTAGCCTCCAAGGAAAGGGCGGCCTTTAAGAAACCGGCCGAATCCCTCCTCCAGACCAATTCGCGGTTAAAAGAAGAGCTTGGCCTAGCGACTCCTCCACCCGCTAAGGTAAATGACTCGCCTGCTACCCCTGATGCGAAACCGGGCGACCTGCCTCCGGACTCGGCGAGTAGCTTATCACTTAATGGGATCTTTCAGGATATGGATGAGCTGATGGGGCGAGATAAACTTCTTGACAGCCCGATGTCTTCAAAGCGAACTGTTTCCACTACAGATAACACAGCCCATCTTGAGGAGACCGCTCAGACGGAGGTCGAAGAGCGGGAAGCTGCTGCCCGGACCGCCCTGGAGGTTGAAAAAAGAGCGAGGGGACTCGGAGAAGTATTGAAAGTGCAGGCGGAGGTCCCCTCGGTGATGACCGGTGAGGAGATAATGATGGCAAAGAAGGAAGGAGCGGAGCGGGTTTTGGACAAGCCGCTGCGTCCTGATCCTTTCGCACCAGGTAAGCGTCCCACGGATTATAAAGCTGTCCGCTTCTTCATCCCGCGGCCTCGCCGTAATAAATTACTGAACCCGCCGCCGAGCTTCTTTCCCTTAGCGGCCTGGTCCCCTTCCGCTAGGCAGAAAACGTAGAGACTCTGGCGTGAGCAACGTCGGAAGATGGACCCGGAACGGTCTAAGCGGCCTGTGCGCCCAGGCATTGATCTTATATTTATGTTCATTTTGTATGTTTATGGCGTTGTATGCTCTTGCTACTTATAACCCGAGCGGCCTCTTGCAGATAGCGAGGAGCAGATCGTGAAGCCGGGCGACCTTGAGGCCAGCCTGCCTCCATTAGTCCCCCTGATATCAATCTGTGCGACGACTTCGCAAGAAGGGCTGCAACTGCTCGAGCGTCTCGAGGAGGATCTGGTAAATCTGAGGGCCCGCTTGAAGGAGGTGGAAGACCGGGAGGCCGGTACTCGGATTGCTCTGGAGGACGAGCGAATGGCGAGGGGGAAGGCTGAAGAGACGCTGAAGGCTCAGCTTGAAGCCGCGCGAGCTACGGTGGAGGCCGAGAAGAGAGTCAGGGTGGCGCAAGTCGCCACTCTGACCGCTCAGCTCGAGAAGGAGAAGAAAACATCGGCTAAGTTCGAGGAAGACTCGAAATACTACCAGGATAAATTCCTGCGGTTAACCAGGGAAGTCGCTGCGGGCCGGCGAAGTATGAATGATGGGATGCAGGTTGTTAGCCGCCCGACTGTTGGGGCGGGCTCAAATCCTCCCCCGGTTCGGGCGGCTGATCCTATGATTGATGAGGCCACCGCAACCCCCCGCATGATTGCCGCTACGCGGGTTGAAAGGGATGTCGGGCGGCTTCATAGCACAATCAACCATCTCCATTATCATACCAGCCAGATTTATTCCCTTCTGAACACCACCAGCGACCAGGTCGCGCGACTTCACAGAGAAGATGTCTCCCCCGAGCACCGTCAGCCGTGACCGGCTTTTGAGAACAATTTGTATTATAAATGCGGCTTGTTGATTCGGCCTTTGTTTGAACAATGCTTCTTTTTATTTTATCTTTTATTTGAATAACCCGTGCGGGTTCTTGTTTTAGCCGCTGTGTTTGTGTTCTGTTTCTTTTGTGCCTTATCCGAACTGATTTCAGGTCGCACGATCTGTGATGTGTGCTTGCTTCGGTTTCCTTTGCTTCTTTTCTTTTTCTGGTGAATCTAACCATGCAGGCAATTGACCGCACGGTTAGAAATGTATAGCCGCGGCATAATTTTACTATTCGCAGATCGTAAAAAATCTATAAGTAGGGACTCTTCGAAGTCATTTTTACGGTTTCCAGATGGCGCGATCTAAGAACATGTCGCAGCGGCCTGTTAAGGTTAAAGCCGTTCGAGCAGATGCGGCCTTAGCCTTTCATTCGGCGGACCACCCAGAGTGCCGACTCACCCAGAGCGAACTGGATGAATTCAATGCAAAACACATGGCAGGGAGTAACCTGCTCGCGCGGCTCCCTTTGCGCAACGAGCGGATTAACTCTTCCAATCCGCACCAAATAGCCGTCCCGGTCGACCACTTCGAATATGGCTTCAAATTTCCGCTGCCACTTGAAGTCATAGCCATCTTCGACCATTACGGGGTTGTACCCGGCCAACTTCCACCGAACTCCATCGCCTCCATATACAGTTTCATATCCTACCTCCGGTTCGAGCGAACCAGTTTTTCTCTTGACCTTTTCAGGAAGTTCTTCTCGGTGCGGGCTGTCTCCGCCGTGGGGACTTCAACTTTCAGGGGGCATCTCTACTTTGGATGCCACGGACTGAAAATTGTCAACCTGGCGAACAAGGTCTCGGACTGGTCGGAGCGGTTCGTGATGCTCGAAGGCAACTTTGGGCTGTTGCAAACCAACCCGCAAGTTCGGGGGGAAGAGGCCTTCCAGATCCCCCAGGTTGGACAGATCGAGAAGGACACCTTCACGTTCCTTGAGAACGAGCGGTTGGACATCAATCATTACATCCCGCTGTTCTCAGAGCTAGAGGATGTCCTCCCCGAGCACAGTGAGTTCTTCTAGACCGCTTGCATATGACTGCGCGGACTGCTTTGTTTAAACTTCTTATCTTACCTCGCAGCTGCCCGCATCGTCCCTGCGAACAAGCCGGTCACTCCGGCCAGCCCAGTTTTGACCCAGAGGGAGAAAAGGCAGCGGCGAAACAGATCGCCATCATCAGAGGAAGAGGGCCCGGCGTCCCCCGATGAATATGAGCTTCTTCGTTCCTGCGGAAACCCGCCCGACCTGCAGGGCAACCCGACTGTCCTCTGGCATAGGGATGGGAGCCGTATCCGGGTGTCCACTGCACTTCCCCCATGGGGAAGTGATAAGATTAACCGCCATGCGCTAGCCGCCGGGGCCGCTATGTATGGCCGAAAGACTTTGAAGAAGCTGAAGAAGACCCCGGAAGAAGAGCTTCCCCGGCTAGCGGCGCAAGCCGGCGCATGGGGGTTCGCGGCCAATCACTTCATGGCCTTGTCGCACAGGAGGCTGCTTTCTGTCCAGAAATTTCTGGAGAAGAAGTACGAGGAGCAGGTCGCGAAGAATGCGCGGCTTCAAGAAGAGAATGTGCGGCTTCAAGAAGTCGTGGCGGTGAGTTTGACAAACGATGACGCGGCTTCTTTTATTCAGACCGAGCGACCTAACTTATTTTTCCTTTCTTGCAGAAACAATATGAGATGACCAACCCGGCCTTCCAAGACGAGGTGTTCCTCATGTGGCCCAAGGGATCAACAAAGCTTTGGGCCTTATGGAAGACCGGGGCGGTCTGTGCGAAGGATTCGGGGGTACTACCTTCTCCGACCTCTTCCCTGCCCTGAAGGTTCAGCTCGATGAGATCAGCCAAAGGCAGAAGGGAAAAGCCAAGGTAGGCGAGGAGGCTGAAGCCGATGCGGGCAGGGAGATCGTACTCCATCAAGGAGGTGATAGAAGTGGTGAAGCCGCTGAGGAGGTCGACGCGGATGATGCTGCTGATGATGATGATGATGAGGACAGCTTGTCCTCTGGAACAACTGGCTCTGCTAGCAAGACCGGGCGGTCTAGTGGTAGCGATTCATCGGACTATTCTTCCACGTCAAGTGAAGGTTATTCGCCCGACGTTGATGCGGACTCGATTTCTCCTGTCAAGAAGAAGAAGAAGAAGTCGGCAGAATAATGCCTTTGTTTTTAGCTTCATTTTTGTATAATCGCCGGTCTTTATTTGTTAGTCGGACGGTTAACTTTTTGTCAAAATATTTAAAGAAATGAATAGAAATTTTACCTGTTTGATCGACCTTTTAGTATTACTTACTTGTGGCTGATGTCTTGTTTCTTTTCTTTCTTTTCACCTTTTGCTTTTTATGATCTAGCCGTGCGGTTATCCTGATCTGAGCATAAGTGATGATTTGATGATCTTGGACGATCTATGTTCGAACCGTGCGATTACTCATTTAGGTCTCAGGACGTCTGATTTCTGATAATATGAACCATAACATATAGACTCATGCGACTATAATTTAGACCGGGCGGCTTCTTATCATTCAGAGATATTTTATCCTTGCCGATGTAAATAACGAATCATAACTTTGCGCGGTTTGAATTCTATCCCGGCAAGTAATACCCTGCATCTTAGAGATAACTTTTTGCTTTAAGAAATAACTCAACTCGATCGATTGAAGAATAATCCGGGCGATCAGATATTTAGATCTTGAGATATCCAACTTAATTGATTGTAAAAGATAGGTAATGCCCGCCCGGTTAGAATACAACCTGAGCAATATATTCAGATCCAGAAATACCCAATTTCAACAGGATGGAGGGATAGACAAACCCGACCGGTCAGAACATAATCCGGGCAATCATATAATTAGCTCCATAAATATCCAATTTATAATGGACGGATAAACTCGCCCGGTTAGAATATAATCCGGGCAGTCATATAATTGTCCAAGAAATACCCAGATCATAAAAAATTGACAGGACCGCCCGGTCAGAATACAACCCGGGCAACCATGTAATTATCCAGAAATACCCCAACTTATACACAATCAGACCGTTCGGTTTAAAAGTTCAGACCGCCCGATCTTGATATCACAACCCTTTATTAGGGTAGAAGAACACCTGTACCTGTTTTAATAATATCTTCCCCGAATGGTTTTATACAAAAAAAACACAAGAGGTGAATACCTTCCTGTAGGGAAAAAGGATAATCTACAGGCTCAGATGACCAAGTGGGCAGGTGGGCCTCGGCGGCGAACATTGCTTTCCTCAAGTGGTCATAAGAGTTGTAGAAATAAAGAGAAACAAGTACAGACCCAGATGACAAAGTGGGCAGGTGGGCCTAGGCGGCGAACATTGCTTTCCTCAAGTGGTCATAAGGGTTGTAAGCGACTCGACTGCTCTCTTGCCTAGGGCTACAAGCCGAGTTGATCAATTGGGCAGGTGGGCCTAGGCGGCGAACATTGCTTTCCTCAGAGAGATCAACTCAGTTGTGGGTCCCGCTTAGGCATCGCTCGAGAGTACCTTAGAGTATTCGATAGTCACAGACTAAGATGATCAGTTGGGCAGGTGTGGTTACGCCGCGGGGGCTATACCGACATTGCTTTCCTCAGAAGAATCATCAAAGCTGTAATTATATCCCCCTCGGGGCATGATAGAGCCAACATTCACCTAGACCTCCCTTGATGTAGGGGTGTGTCGGATATCAGCCGGGATCCAAGGTTCCGAGGACCACCGCACGGGAATTGGCAAGCTACCACTACACGTGCGCGAAAACTCCCCGCTACACATGATCTTCATGGTTTTACGCTAATGACTACAATCCGAGGGGGTTCGAGCAGAACTTGGCGATGTCTTAGTGGTTCAGTGAGTTTGATATATGAGAAAATGCAGAAAAGAAAAATCAGACATGGAGAAGTGTCAGTATGGAGCTTCTTATTAAAATACCTCAAAAAGCTGCAGAAAAGTAAGGAAGACATTTCAAGGATAGAACCGTTTGAGATCGTCGCCACTCCAGGTGCGCGGGATGTCTTCTCCTTCACTTGTTTGGAGGCGATAAGCCCCACCTTTTAATGCTTCCTTGACGATGAAAGGTCCAGCCCAATTAGGATTTAGCTTCCCGACATTACCTGTTCGGGCTGCTGCATCAACCTTTCTTAGTACGACGTCGCCGACCGCGAAATGTTTTACCCTGACATTTTTGTCGAAGTACTTTGTCATCCTCCTTTTAACTTCTTCTTGCCTGATTGTTGCCTCATCCTGAAGTTCTTCGATTAGATCCAGACTATACTTGATAGCCTCGTCATTGTGGTCTACCCATGCTTCTCCTCCTTCTTTCCCGTACACAACTCTTGGAGTGACCACCTCAAACTCCACAGGAACAATAGCCTCCGAGCCATGAGACAGTTTGAATGGTGTCTCCCATGTAGCTGAAGATGGAGTAGTACGAAGAGTCCAAAGGATGAGGGAAGTTGATCCGCCCAGTTTCCTTTCTAATTCCAAACCCTTTTCATCAGGAGCTGCTGGATTCGCTTGTTGGCTGCTTCTACCTGACCGTTGGTCCTTGGATGATGTACTGAGGAGAACCGCAGGTCAATCCCAACCTGATCGCAAAATTTTATCATCTCGGGATTATTAAATTGAGGACCATTATCAGTGACAATTGCCAGCGGAATTCCGTGTCGACAGACTATTTCTCCCCAGATGAAGTTTCTGATGATTTGGGTAGTAGTTCTTGCTAGTGCCTTAGCCTCGATCCACTTGCTGAAGTAGTCAATCATAACTATGATAAAGCGGCGCTGACCGCTAGCCATTGGAAAGGGTCCGATGAGATCCATCCCCCAAACTGCAAAAGGCCACGGCGCAGTTATTGATCTGAGTGACTGAGCAGGCAAATGCTGAAGAGGGGCGAATTTTTGGCACTGCACACACTGCTTGGCGAATGCTTCAGCATCCTTTCTCATAGTCGGCCAAAAATATCCTTGCCACAGGATCCTTTTTTCTAAGGTTTTTGCCCCTGAATGGCTACCACATTCCCCAGAATGAACTTCCTGAAGTATGATAGGAATCTCTTCTTCTGAAACACATCGTGCTGAGGGGGAAATTAAAGTTTTTCTGTAGAGTACTCCTGCTATTAGATAATAATATGCCGCCTTCCTTTTGAATCTTCTCCGATCTTTGATGGAATGGTGGAACTCTCCCTTTGACAGGAATAGCTAGTAAGGATCCTTCCATGAAGGATTATGATCAATTTGCATGAGTTCTGCCTCATCTATTGCCGGATGAAAAAGTTCAAAGGTCACTCCCCCTGATGGAAGACCGAACTTCGACAATTCATCTGCCTCCTCGTTTTGCGTTCTTGGGATGTGCTCGATAATAAATGACTTGAATCTTCCGATTTCCTTTTTGGCTAATAGCAGATATTTTCGCAGAATCGACTCTCTTGTCTCATAATTTCCCAAGACCTGGGAAGCCATCACCAATGAATCAGTTCTAACGTGTACATATTCTATGCCCAACTCTCTCGCGAGCCTTAGCCTAGCCAGAAGTGCCTCATATTCTGCCTGGTTATTTGTAACTGGGAAGAAGAACTTGATAGCTTGCTCCAGCCTGATGTCATTTGGGCTGATCAACACTACTCCGGCTCCCACGGAGTTTTTGCCAGAAGCCCCATCCACATAAATGATCCAAGCCAGAGGAGATCGTACCACCTGTTCTGGACTAAGCTCTGTTGTATCTACCAGGAAGTCTGCCAAGATTTGCGCTTTGATTGCTGTTCGGGGGATGTACGATATCTCAAATTCACTTAGTTCAATAGCCCATTTTGCCAACCTCCCTGAATGATCTGGCTTTTCAAGAATATTTTTTAGAGGATGATCTGTAACAACTTGGACGGAATGAGCCTGAAAATAAGGGCGAAGCCTTCGCGCAGACATAACCAAAGCCAAGGCCAGTTTCTCCAGGATCGAATATCTGGTTTCGGCATCCTTAAGGATGTGGCTGACATAGTATATTGGAAACTGCCTCCTCTTCTCTTCCCGAACGAGGACAGAACTCACCGCTTCTGGTCCGACTCCCAGATATAAGAATAGTTTTTCCCCCTCACGGGGACTTTGGAGTAGTGGAGTCGAAGTTAACTGTCCCTTCAGCTGCTCGAAAGCCTTGTTACATTCCTCGCTCCATTCGAACTTTGATCCCTTTCGCAATGTTTTAAAGAATGGGGCACTTTTATCTCCGGATTTAGAGATAAACCTGCTCAATCCTACCAATCTCCCCCCAAGTTGTTGAACTTCTTTAGTATTTCGAGGAGGGGTCATATCAAGGATGGCCTTCACCTTATCTGGATTTGGTGCAAGGCCATCAGGAGTTAAGAGATGCCCAAGAAATTTTCCTTTGTTTTCCCCGAACACACATTTCAATGGGTTTAATTTTAACTTGAACCTCCGTAGAGTAGCGAACGTCTCTACGAGGTCTTCCAAGTGCAATGAGAATGTTTTACTTTTGAGAAGAAGGTCATCAACGTAAACTTCGAGATTCCTGCCTTTTTGATGTTTAAAGACGGTATCCATCATTCTTTGGTATGTTGCACCCGCATTCTTAAGACTGAAGGGCATTACGAGATAGCAGTAACACCCATCGTTTGTGATAAATGAGGTATGCGGGATGTCGGGTTTATGCATTTTAATTTGATGATACCCGGAGAAGGCATCGAGGAAACTCATAAAACCATACCCAACCGCGGAATCAACTAAAACATCTATCCGAGGCAAAGGGTAACAATCCTTAGGGCACACTTTATTAAGTTTGGTGAAGTCCACGCACATGCGCCACTTCCCACCAGATTTCTTAACCATTACAACATTCGACATCCACGTGGGATATTGAATCTCAGAAATGAAACCCGCTTTTAGGAGTTTGGAAACCTCCTCTCTGATGGGCAACGCCAGCTTGGTCGCCACTTCTCTCTTCTTTTGCTGGACGGGCTTGAACTCAGGAGATACGTTTAGATGATGACAAGCCACGTCTGGATCCACTCCAGGCATATCCTCCGCTGACCAAGCGAAGATATCCAGATTCCCCAACAGACAAGAGATTAGCTCCACTTTCTCCTCCTCTGACAACTCAGCGTTGATGACCAGCTTCTTTTCTGCCCCCTCAGCGATAGGAACTTCTTGGGTCACTTGGGCAGGTTCCAAGTGAGCCCCTTCTCGATCTTTTCCCTCCTTGACGGCCTCTGGAGACTCAGCAACCTCCAGCACCTCATCCATGATCTTGGGAAGCGAAACGTCAGTGATCATGTTGACAGTTCGGACGTAGCACTCCCGAGCTACTTTGGGGTTGCTTCTAACCCGATATTGTTTTCCTTCAGCAGCGAACTTGAGGGCAAGGTGAAAGGTGGACACTACCGCCCTATACGCATTGAGAATCGGCCTCCCGAAGATGGCACAGTAGTTGCTTGGGGCATCTACTACCACAAAATTGATCAATTTTATCACTCCTCCAAGAGAGACCAGGAGCTTCACTGAACCTTCTACTTCCTTCTTCTCCCCAGAAAAACCGTAGAGGGGCCCATCGGTGGGAAGCAAATGCTTTCCAGTCTTCAGGGCCTCGAAAGTTGGGCGGAAAAGGAGATTGACGGAGCTGCCAGTATCAATCAAAATCTTGTGGACGGTATAGTTTTCGATAACGGCCCTGATAACCACCGCATCATCGAAAGGATTAGCATTGGGGGGAAGGTCATCCTGACCAAACGTGACAATAGTGCTTTCGGGAGGAGAACTTGTAGTGGTTGCCACTTCCTGCTTTAGAACTCTCGCAATGCTGGATTTGCGAGATGATTCCGCTCCAGCTCCCCCATGGATACAATAGATGTCCCCTAAGGGGCCCACATCATTTGGCTTCGATGCATTCGGTAGAAGGATGAATGTCACCATAATAGCCGGCGTTCTCGACGTTGGCGCATTCCCAAGTTACTTCTACTGTTTCCTTCTCCTTTTTCTTCTCGGTAGTTGGCTCAGCAGTTTTATCTTTCCGAATTAGACCCCGGAGCTTTCCTTCTCCCAGGAGTCTTTCTATGAGCAGACGAAGGGCCCGACAGTCTTCAGTTAGATGTCCCCCCTCTTTATGATATTTGATGAATAGTAAATATACGCATTTTTCTTTATAATTTTTAGTATAATTTTAATTAGATTTCTAAATAATATATGTAAATTAATGAATAAAATGTTTGTTTTTGTTATTTTTGTTTTTAACTTAGTTTTATTTTAATTTTTGTAAAGTTTTTGTAATTTTGTTAAGTCACGCCCTTGGTCACGCCCGTGTCCAAGGGCGTGTTCACTAATCCCTAACATTTTCTTTTCCCTGCTCTTTTTCCAACTCAAACATCAAGTCACGCCCTCGGTCACGCCCGTGACCGAGGCCGTGTACATCAGTCACGCCCGTGTTGAATGACCAAGCCCAGATTCGAGCCAAGATGTCAATGTCACGCCCACTGTCACGGCCGTGATCGGGTCACGCTCGTGACCGAGGCCGTGACCCCTCAATTTCTTTCGGAAGAACAAAGGACACGCCGCCCGTCACGCCCAGCAGCCGACAACACAATGCCGACATCGAACACGCCCGTGTTACTTGGAACACGCCCGTGTACTTCCGAAGTCGCCGGTCAAGCCTTCCAGATGCCTGCCTGGATCCAGCTGTTCTGGTTATTCGCACCCCAAGCCGTGTCACGCCCTCAGACACGCCCGTGTCCGAGGGCGTGTAATCCAAAATTTTTTTCTATAAATAGCCAGTTTCAGCTGAGTCCAAGAGTTCAAAATTTTGGGAGCTTCTCTTAAGGTTTTGTTCCATTTTGCTGATTTTTGGTGTTTTGTAATTTTTGCAATTTTGTGCTCTTTTTCTCTCTTGTTTTTTGTAATCTTTTTATTATGGAAATGAAATAGTTGGCTTGTTTTGTCACTCTCTCTCTCTTTGTTTTGTTGGAAGTGTGTGTGTGTTTTCTTTTTCTTTTTCTTTTTATTTTTAGTTTTTTGTAATTTAGTAATTTAGTAATTTTAATTAGTTTTCATCTTTTTAATTTGTGTGTGTGAGTGTATGAGAGTAATTTGTATTTATTTTAGTTTTGTTTTGTTGTTAGTGTGGGTGAGTGTATGAGTATAACTTTTCTTTTCTTTTAACTTAGTTTTCATTATTGTTGTGTGTGTGAGTGTATGAGATTAGTTTTGTTTTATTCTTAATTAGATTTCATTAAAGAAGAGTGTGTGTGTTTATGAGCATAGATTTTATTTTCTTTTAACTTAGATTTCAATTTCAAGAAGAGTGCGTGTGTGTAGGTGAATAAATTTTGCGCCTTTTTGGTAACCGAATAGTTTCTATTTCTGTCACGCATTTATTTCCCGCCTATCCGTTTGGATAGGACTTGCTCACGCATTTATTTCCCGCCTATCCGTTTGGATAGGACTTGCTCACGCATTTATTTCCCGCCTATCCGTTTGGATAGGACTTGCTCACGCATTTATTTCCCCTCTACCTATTTGGGTAGGGATCGCATTTCTTCAATTTCTGCAATTTACCGCTTTAATTTTAATTCCGTAGAGTGCGTGAGTTTTCAATTAGTGCGTCTTTTATCTTTTATATATTTGCTTTTTGCTTAATCACGCGCCCCGCTCAATCGCTAATTATCGCCGTAGTTATCATTATAGTTTCATAAAACCCTAAAAATTTCTAAGCAAAACTACTTTTCAAATTAACGTTTTCGTTCTTTTTCTTTTCATCGCTTTTCTTGGTTTTTGCTAAACGCACACCAAGCCCGCGATAGTTATCGTTTTCGTCACTAACTTTTCTATAAAATCATAAAAATCTTCAAACTCTTCTCGATAAGATAATAGCGCGTTCCTAACAAGTAGAAATAATCGATACGACCTTGGAAAAATACGACCTTGATATTTCAAAAGAAATATCCTATACTACTATCGATAAGGTCCACTTGCCTTTATTGATTTTAGTCCGGATAATTACATAAACCCAAAAGCTTTCTCTCTAAAGCACTCTTTAAAACTCTTTTAAAAACACTAAAAAATTGTTGCAACGCCTCTTTGGTTGTTGCAACTAGCTCAAGGTAAAAGAAGTTTTAAAACGCTCTTAAAGAATTGTTGCAACTACTTAAAAAATTGTTGCAACAATATTTTCAAAAAACTTTCAATTTAAATTTTAAAAGTAAAGTAGCTTTATTTTTCTTTCCATTCTGCCTTCAAAGGACGCGGCCGAGGAGGAATCCTCGATATTTCGAAAGAGAAAGAGTCCGTTACTTCTATCCTTCGATAGGATAATGGATAATTCCTCGAAGTAGGATTACTCGCGGGGCTCTTCGAAAACGTCCGCCCAAGGTTGAATCGAAAAGGAAGAAAGAGCTTTTCCTTTTCTTTCTCTCTTTCTAACAAAGAAAAGAGAGAAACAAACCAAGTAAAAAGCGTATCAAGTTTTTGGCGCCGTTGCCGGGGAACTTGTGTCGTTATTTTGAAATAGGAAACGCTATTAATTTTATCTTATATTTCATCACTTTTTCTATCTAAAAAACAAAAAAAAAACAAAAACAAAAATATATCTAAGTAAAGAAAAATAAAAAAATATATAAACACATATTTTTCAATTTTCTTTTTTTACATATATTTTGGAATATAACTACTTATATGTTCATATAAAAACCAAAAAACAAAAAAAAAAAAAACCAAAAACCAAAAACCAAACCAAAATCACAAAAACAAATAAAAACCTTATCTTTTTCTTTCTCTTTATTTTAAATTCCTCCTAAAAGTAAAAGCCCCACAAAAATCAAAAATATATATATATATATATATATATTTTACTTAAGTAAAGAAAAACCAAAAAAATATATTACTTTCTTTCACTTATTTTTCTTTTTTTCATCTTTGTAAAAATATCTCTAAAACAAAAAACCAAAAAAAATCTATAAAAAGAAAAACTCTCTTTTTTCAAAAAAAAAAAAATTTGCGAATAGTGTATGACCCGAGGCGATTCTTCGAATAATCCAATATTACCTTTTGATCCCGAAATCGAGCGCACGCTTCTCGAGCGCCGCCGATCTCGTAATCAAAATCTACAAATAGATCCCGAAGAATCCGTCGGCGATATACATATAGGAGTAATGGGCGATCCTAATCCACCTGCGGCTCCGCAGCGGACCATGGCCTACTATGCCAGGCCGAATTTGGAGGATACAGGATCGAGCATCACTCGCCCCGCGATAGCAAATAACAATTTCGAAATAAAACCCAGCACCATTCAAATGGTACAGCAGTCGGCTCAATTCGACGGCTTGCCAGATGAGGACCCAAACCTTCATCTATATAACTTTTTAGAAATTTGCGACACGTTTAAAATTAATGGCGTCAGCGATGACGCCATTCGCTTGCGCTTATTTCCTTTTTCCCTGCGGACAAAGGCGAAATCGTGGTTGACTTCTCTTCCGAGAGGGTCCATAACCACGTGGGCCGAATTGACGGAGAATTTTCTAACTAAATATTTTCCTCCGTCAAAAACCGCCAAATTACGCACCGACATCGCATCATTTATACAATTCGATTCCGAGTCTCTCTACGAGACTTGGGAGAGATATAAAGAATGTCTGCGTAAGTGTCCTCATCACGCGCTACCACCTTGGCTACAGGTACAAACGTTCTATAACGGCTTAAATTTCTCGACTCGACAAATGATCGACGCGGCCGCCGGGGGAACGTTAAACAACAAAACCCCGGAGGCCGCTCAAACTTTGTTCGAGGAAATGGCCATGAACGCATACCAGTGGAATGTGCCAAGGGCGCGTCCTTCTAAAGCGGCTGGGATTTTTGAAGTGGATGCCACTACTCACTTAGCCTCGCAGGTAGAGCGGCTAAGTAAGCAAGTGGCGGAGATGACTGCTTCCTCCTCCACCCCCGCGTGGGCTAATAATAATAATAATAATTTTAATAATCTTAATAATATTAATAATAATAATAATTTATGCGAGGAATCGGTGGATTACGTGGGTAACCAAGTGCGGGCGCCCTTCAACCCTTATAGTAATAACTATAACCCGGGTTGGAGGAATCACCCGAACTTCTCCTGGAGTAACCCAAATAATGCGCAACGCCCTCCACCTGCGATCCCGCAAGGATTTCCGCATGGATTTCCCCAAGGATTTCAGCAAGGTTTTGCGCCTCCCCCTCCAAAACCTTCTCCGCTCGAGGAGCTTTTTGCAAAATACATGGCTTCCAACGACGCAAATATCCGGAATATAACCGGATCGCTAAAAAACTTAGAAATACAGGTAGGCCAGCTTGCAAAAATGGTCTCCGAGCGGCCACATGGAGCACTGCCGGGGAACTCGGAGCAGAACCCGCGTGAAAATGCCCACGCCATTACCCTTCGCAGCGGCAAGGAGGTCGACTCCCCATTGCGGGTTGAGCATCAGGTAACTGTTTCGCCTCCGACCCCTGCACCCTCGTCTTTTATTTTATTAGATACGGAAACAAAATTAGCGCCGGGCGTCTCGAGCCCGCAAATTCCGTACCCCGCAAAACTTAATAAAGAGAAGGAGGACGAACATTATAAAAAGTTTTTACAAATTTTTAAACAAATTCAAATTAACGTCCCCTTCTGCGAGGCACTCTCACAAATGCCGAAATACGCGAAATACCTTAAGGAGCTCCTTTCTAATAAAAAGAAGCTCGAGGGTATTTCGCGTGTTTCCTTAAATGCGGAATGCTCGGCGGTCCTACTTAATAAATTGCCGCCAAAACTAAACGACCCGGGAAGGTTTTCCATCCCGTGCCTTTTTGGCAATTTATTAATAAAGTGCGCCCTAGCGGACCTGGGAGCGAGCATCAATTTGATGCCCTTCTCCCTCTTTAAAAAACTTGATTTGGGTGTTCCCACCCCAACGAAAATGAGCATCCAACTCGCGGATCGCTCGATAAAATATCCTATCGGGGTAGTGGAGGACGTTCTGGTCAAGGTTGACAAGTTTATCTTCCCGGTAGACTTCGTCATCCTCGACATCGAGGAGGACGCCGAGGTGCCAATTATCCTCGGTCGCCCTTTCCTCGCGACCTCCCGCGCTTTAATTGATGTGAGTAACGGTCGCCTCCTCCTTCGGGTAGGGGACGACGAAGTTACCCTTCTTATTAATCCCTCGATGCGAAATTCTTTATCGAACGACGATTCTTGCTTTCACTTAGAATCCGCGTTCGAGGATGAGTGTTCTTCGCTTTATGAATTACTCGCTTTAAATATAGACGAACCGGATTTGGCGGACCTCGCCCCTTTGGACGAGCTACCGCCAGATTCGCCTTTCGAATCTTTTAATTCTAAAAGTTTAAAAATAACAACCTCTTACGAAGAACCCCCGGTCTTGGAGCTTAAGCCACTCCCCGACCATTTAAAATACGCTTTTCTCGCCGCGGACTTAAAACTCCCGGTTATTATTTCGTCTTCCTTATCTGATTCGGAAACTTCCGAATAAGTTAAAGTTTTGTCCACGCATCGCCATGCAATTGCATGGCAGATTTCCGATATTAGGGGGATAAATCCCTCTTTTTGCACGCACAAAATATTATTAGAAGATAATTCCCGCAAAACCATCCAGCCTCAGCGACGATTAAACCCAAATATGCGGGAAGTCGTTAAGGCTGAAGTAATAAAATTACTGGATGCGGGGATTATCTACCCTATTTCTGACAGCACGTGGGTTAGTCCCATTCATGTCGTGCCTAAAAAGGGCGGTATAACGGTCGTGGCAAACGAACATAACGAATTAATTCCAACTCGTACTGTTACGGGTTGGAGGGTGTGCATCGATTACCGAAAATTAAATGATGCCACCCGCAAAGACCACTTTCCGTTACCGTTTATCGATCAAATTTTGGAGCGGCTATCGGGCCATCCTTATTATTGTTTTCTCGATGGTCTATCGGGATTTTTACAAATTCCTATCTCCCCCGAAGACCAGGAGAAAACAACCTTTACGTGCCCCTTCGGTACCTTTGCGTATCGAAGGATGCCATTCGGCCTCTGCAACGCGCCAGCTACATTTCAACGATGTATGCTAGCGATATTTGGAGAGCTCGTAGAGGATATTATGGAAGTCTTTATGGATGACTTCTCGGTTTTTGGAAGCTCCTTCCAAAACTGCCTCCAAAATTTAGATCGAGTCCTCCAACGATGCGAAGACACGAACCTGGTTTTAAACTGGGAAAAGTGTAATTTTATGGTTCGAGAAGGCTTAGTTCTCGGCCACAAAATTTCTGAAAGAGGGATGGAGGTCGACAAGGCCAAGGTCGAAATAATTGAAAAACTCCCCGCGCCCTCAAATATTAAATCAATCCGTAGTTTTCTTGGCCACGCGGGTTTTTATAGGCGGTTCATCCAAAACTTTTCTAAAATAACAAAACCGCTAACCCACCTCCTGGAGAAGGAATCTCCATTTATTTTTGATAACGCGTGCGTAGAGGCATTCAATGCCATAAAAAATAAACTTATCCATTCTCCCATTCTGGTGGCGCCCGATTGGACCCTTCCGTTTGAGATAATGTGCGACGCGAGCGATATAGCGGTAGGGGCTGTATTAGGCCAACGCGTAAATAAATATTTTCATCCTATCTACTACGCGTCCCGCACGCTCACGGCCGCACAGGCTAATTACACGACAACGGAAAAGGAACTCCTTGCCGTCGTCTTCGCCATAGATAAGTTTAGGCCCTACGTCACGCTTTCAAAAATTATTATATTTACCGACCACTCCGCCCTAAAATATTTATTAGAAAAAATGGACGCTAAGCCCCGCCTTCTTCGATGGATCCTCCTATTACAAGAATTTGATTTAGAGATCCGCGATAAGAAGGGGGCCGAAAATTTAGCGGCCGACCACCTTTCTCGTTTAGAGCACCCAACCGCGGAAGCGCTCTTCGAACCGGAAATCGATGATCGATTTCCCGAGGAGCGTCTTTTAGCTTTAAATAATTTACAAACTTCTCCCTCGCCTTGGTTCGCAGACTACGCCAACTATTTAGTTGCGCGGGTGCTCCCGAAAGACTTTTCAAAACAGCAAAAGAAGAAATTCTTTTCTGATTTGAAAAATTACTTTTGGGAGGACCCTTTCTTATTTCGCGTCTGCGCGGACCAGGTCGTGCGGAGATGCGTTTCGAGCGAGGAGGGTGCGCAAATTTTGCAGCACTGCCACGAAGGGCCGGCCGGGGGGCATTATCAAGCCAACCGGACCGCGCAGAAAGCGCTAGAGGCGGGCTTTTATTGGCCCGCTCTCTTCAAAGACGCTCACACTTTTGTGAGCACATGCGATAGCTGTCAACGGTCGGGTAACATCTCTCGTCGCGACGAGATGCCCCAAAATTTTTATTTAGAATGCGAGATTTTCGATTTATGGGGCATAGATTTCATAGGCCCCCTACCTCCTTCATATACAAATCGCTACATTTTAGTGGCGGTCGACTACGTATCTAGGTGGGCGGAAGCGCAAGCTCTCCCCACCAACGATGCGAGAGTCGTCGTCAAATTTCTTAAAAAATTATTTTCTCGCTTCGGTACGCCCCGTGCGATAGTTAGTGATAGGGGTACGCACTTTTGCAATGCCCAGTTTGCAAAAATATTAACCAAATATGGCGTCACGCATAAGCTCGCCACCGCCTATCACCCCCAAACGAGCGGCCAAGTGGAGGTAGTAAATCGGGAAATCAAACGCATATTAGAAAAAACCGTTTCAACTAATAGGAAGGATTGGGCACTTAAATTAGACGACGCGCTGTGGGCTTATCGTACGGCGTACAAGACCGCAATCGGTTGTACGCCTTATCGATTAGTCTACGGCAAGGCATGCCATTTGCCCGTAGAATTAGAGCACCGCGCTTTTTGGGCGTTAAAACTCTTAAATCTCGATCATAATTTAACCGCCGAAAACCGGAAATTCCAATTAAACGAACTCGATGAATGGCGTGCGAACGCTTACGAGAGTAATAAATTTTATAAGGAACGCTCGAAATTTTACCACGACCGCAAAATTAAATTTCCAAAATCATTTGCGCCGGGCGATCTCGTCCTCCTATATAACTCACGTCTTCGTCTTTTTCCGGGGAAACTAAAATCCCGTTGGTCCGGCCCCTTTCAAGTGAAAGAGGTTTGGCCATACGGGACCGTCCTTATCACCCACCCGGAAAAAGGCGACTTAAAAGTTAACGGTCACCGACTAAAACTCTACCACGCGGGGGATCATCTGGGAGGGAAGTTAAATTCCATACCCCTCCCCCACCTCTAAAAAGATCGTACCCCGCCAACGCGTCGAGCTACGAGACGGTAAACAAAGCGCTCGTGGGAGGCACCCCCATATTTATCCAATTACGCTCTTTTTTATAAAACCAAAAAAAAAAATTATGAAATAAATTTTCATTTCAAAAAAATAAAAACTTAAACAAAAATAATAATAATAAATAATAAATAATAATAATAAATAAATAAATAATAATAATAAAATGAAAAAAAAATAATAAATATTAATAATTATGCATATTTTAAATTATCATTCTTTTTTTTCAAAGAAAAACATAAAACAAAATAAAATAATGCAAAAACTTTAAAACGAAAATCAAAAAGAATTTTGGGAAATTTTCAGATAAGACAATAGGAAGTTTCTCAAAGTAGGATTACTCGACAGACCCGAGAGGGGATTTTTGTCGATATTTCGAAACAAGAAAACCCCGTTGCTTTTACCTTTCTATTTCTCTTATTTCTTCCTTGGTTTTTATCTTAAAGTTTTCTCTTTATTTTCTTTATTTTATCCTTCTTAAAATTTAGATATATTTTAAAACATGCATTTTCAAATTAAAACCAAAACAACAAAAAAAATATTTACAATATAAATCATAACATAAAAAGATGATAAACATTTATTTTTATCATACCCAAAAAAATATATGATCACATATATACTTTTAACTTCTTCTATACGTATTTTATTCGTGTTTTGTACATTTCGGAAAACTAAAACAAACCAAAAAAACAATTTTGTATATATTCGTGGAGTCCCTTTTTTTTATTTTGTAACTATTCTTGTAAATTTTTTTTCTTTCTTGTAATTAAAATCTTCGTCTTTTTTGTAAATATTTTCGTTCCTCACACTTACCTTCAACATTGAGGACAATGTTGGTTTTAAGTATGGGGGCGTGTTTTCCCTCTTTTTTGTAATTATTTTTGCCCCTCCCTTATCAATTGAAAAATCCAAAAAAATTTACATGTTTTATATTTATGTCTTTATTTGTATATAAATAAACCTTATTTATAAAATCAAAATCCAAAACAAAAAAAAAAAAAAGATGAAAAGTTTTACAAAAAAATTTGTTACAACAAAATTCACAAAAATTTTGCCATAACATTCAAAAAATATGTCTTTCTTTTTCCTTTTTTTAGTATTAATGTAAATATATATGTATTTACATATGTTTTTTGTTATAAATCAAAATAAACAAATGATGAAAAAAGTACTTAAAAATTTGTTATAACAAAATTAATTTTGTCATAACACCAAAAATATTTATGTTCTTTTATTTTCTTTTCTTTCTTTCTTTCTTTCCTTTTTTTATGTACATATTTTTAACAAATTTAAAACAATCAAAAAATTATGAAAAGAAAAAAAAAATATCTTAGAAAAATCAAAAAAAAAAAAAAAATCTTGTATTTATTTATGCATTTTGTTATAAAGAAAATCAAAAATCAAAAAAAAAAACAAAAAAATCATATCTTAAAAACAAAAAAAAAATATTTGAAAAACTTATCAAAAAAACCCAAAAATAAAATAAAACCCCTACTTAGCTTTTTGTTATTCCCAAGGCGAGGTTAGTTTTATCTCTAAGCGCTTTTCATTATTTATGATTTGCTAAATCAATTTTATTTATTTCATAGTTTGAAAAATTTAAATCGAGGAATTTTCAGTAGTAAAGAAAATCTTGCGATCTTAATTTAATTTGAGAACAGAACTTTTAGCACTACCTCGAGTTTACCCTAAATAGATTCATTTTTGTATTATATTGGCAAACCATCTTTAGATTCAATTATTCTAACTCTAAACTTGTGAAACTTTAGGAATGTTTTTAATCTACTAAACTTGCTCTCAAAATCTTTCTTTATTAATCTAGAATTTCTCTTGAAACCAAAGTATAAACACCCCTTTAGCTTGGCATAAAAAAAGTAAAAGAAGAAGTTTTAAAAAAGAAATCCTGTGTCAATGGGAATAAATAGATTCCGTAAACACAGGCACCCAATATTGTTAAAAGAAATCCCGTGTCAATGGGAATTTAATTCCGTAAACACGGGCATTGGGTTAAGTTTAGAAAAGATTTCAATTATCCCGCGTAAACCAACGCTGGGAACCAAAGCAAAACCACCAAAAAGGTGGGGTGAGAGGATAAAATCCGTCACCCCTATATCCAAGCACTCTTCTTTTTGCCAAGGCTACCTTTTTTCCTACCCCTTAGCCAATAAAATTGTACCTAGATTTTAATTTAAAAAAGTTTGAGAGAGCATAATTAGTAGGCTTTATTTATTCTTAAAAACTTTCTTAAAAAAGGTTATAGTTTTATATAATTCTATTCTAATTAAAAGGTACCAAAGACTGCAATAATCGATGCTATTTAGCTAACTTTAGAAGTCTCGCTAAAATTTTTTCGCTCTTTTTAAATTACTTTCATAGTTTTGGACTTACCTCTTTAAATACCCTAAATTTATTTCGATCTTACTTTTGATTTAATAAAAACTTTAGTAAATTAGAAATTTTATTAAACGTCTTATAGGTATCCCTTACTTTTGCTCTGGAATAGCAAAAGCTTAAGTATGGGGGTGTTTGATGAATAGTAAATATACGCATTTTTCTTTATAATTTTTAGTATAATTTTAATTAGATTTCTAAATAATATATGTAAATTAATGAATAAAATGTTTGTTTTTGTTATTTTTGTTTTTAACTTAGTTTTATTTTAATTTTTGTAAAGTTTTTGTAATTTTGTTAAGTCACGCCCTTGGTCACGCCCGTGTCCAAGGGCGTGTTCACTAATCCCTAACATTTTCTTTTCCCTGCTCTTTTTCCAACTCAAACATCAAGTCACGCCCTCGGTCACGCCCGTGACCGAGGCCGTGTACATCAGTCACGCCCGTGTTGAATGACCAAGCCCAGATTCGAGCCAAGATGTCAATGTCACGCCCACTGTCACGGCCGTGATCGGGTCACGCCCGTGACCGAGGCCGTGACCCCTCAATTTCTTTCGGAAGAACAAAGGACACGCCGCCCGTCACGCCCAGCAGCCGACAACACAATGCCGACATCGAACACGCCCGTGTTACTTGGAACACGCCCGTGTACTTCCGAAGTCGCCGGTCAAGCCTTCCAGATGCCTGCCTGGATCCAGCTGTTCTGGCTATTCACACCCCAAGCCGTGTCACGCCCTCAGACACGCCCGTGTCCGAGGGCGTGTAATCCAAAAATTTTTTCTATAAATAGCCAGTTTCAGCTGAGTCCAAGAGTTCAAAATTTTGGGAGCTTCTCTTAAGGTTTTGTTCCATTTTGCTGATTTTTGGTGTTTTGTAATTTTTGCAATTTTGTGCTCTTTTTCTCTCTTGTTTTTTGTAATCTTTTTATTATGGAAATGAAATAGTTGGCTTGTTTTGTCACTCTCTCTCTCTTTGTTTTGTTGGAAGTGTGTGTGTGTTTTCTTTTTCTTTTTCTTTTTATTTTTAGTTTTTTGTAATTTAGTAATTTAGTAATTTTAATTAGTTTTCATCTTTTTAATTTGTGTGTGTGAGTGTATGAGAGTAATTTGTATTTATTTTAGTTTTGTTTTGTTGTTAGTGTGGGTGAGTGTATGAGTATAACTTTTCTTTTCTTTTAACTTAGTTTTCATTATTGTTGTGTGTGTGAGTGTATGAGATTAGTTTTGTTTTATTCTTAATTAGATTTCATTAAAGAAGAGTGTGTGTGTTTATGAGCATAGATTTTATTTTCTTTTAACTTAGATTTCAATTTCAAGAAGAGTGCGTGTGTGTAGGTGAATAAATTTTGCGCCTTTTTGGTAACCGAATAGTTTCTATTTCTGTCACGCATTTATTTCCCGCCTATCCGTTTGGATAGGACTTGCTCACGCATTTATTTCCCGCCTATCCGTTTGGATAGGACTTGCTCACGCATTTATTTCCCGCCTATCCGTTTGGATAGGACTTGCTCACGCATTTATTTCCCCTCTACCTATTTGGGTAGGGATCGCATTTCTTCAATTTCTGCAATTTACCGCTTTAATTTTAATTCCGTAGAGTGCGTGAGTTTTCAATTAGTGCGTCTTTTATCTTTTATATATTTGCTTTTTGCTTAATCACGCGCCCCGCTCAATCGCTAATTATCGCCGTAGTTATCATTATAGTTTCATAAAACCCTAAAAATTTCTAAGCAAAACTACTTTTCAAATTAACGTTTTCGTTCTTTTTCTTTTCATCGCTTTTCTTGTTTTTGCTAAACGCACACCAAGCCCGCGATAGTTATCGTTTTCGTCACTAACTTTTCTATAAAATCATAAAAATCTTCAAACTCTTCTCGATAAGATAATAGCGCGTTCCTAACAAGTAGAAATAATCGATACGACCTTGGAAAAATACGACCTTGATATTTCAAAAGAAATATCCTATACTACTATCGATAAGGTCCACTTGCCTTTATTGATTTTAGTCCGGATAATTACATAAACCCAAAAGCTTTCTCTCTAAAGCACTCTTTAAAACTCTTTTAAAAACACTAAAAAATTGTTGCAACGCCTCTTTGGTTGTTGCAACTAGCTCAAGGTAAAAGAAGTTTTAAAACGCTCTTAAAGAATTGTTGCAACTACTTAAAAAATTGTTGCAACAATATTTTCAAAAAGCTTTCAATTTAAATTTTAAAAGTAAAGTAGCTTTATTTTTCTTTCCATTCTGCCTTCAAAGGACGCGGCCGAGGAGGAATCCTCGATATTTCGAAAGAGAAAGAGTCCGTTACTTCTATCCTTCGATAGGATAACGGATAATTCCTCGAAGTAGGATTACTCGCGGGGCTCTTCGAAAACGTCCGCCCAAGGTTGAATCGAAAAGGAAGAAAGAGCTTTTCCTTTTCTTTCTCTCTTTCTAACAAAGAAAAGAGAGAAACAAACCAATTAAAAAGCGTATCAATATTCACAATAAAGGCTCGGATTCCGATTACGAATATCCGACTTCAGAGCAGCGGGCCTTTTGAAATCTGGCCTCTTTTGCAGAATCTGGACTACCTCGTCCATGGTGACGTTTAGGGGAGTGAATGAGTCTTGCGAATCATCGTATTGGGTTGATGGAATGACTGGAGGTGGCTGCGCGGCATACTGTTGTAAATATACCAGCATGATTTGTGGAAGGGGAGCGGATGGAGCGGGAGTGATGGCCAACGGTGGTTTCTGATCTTGAAACTGCTGATGGCCCATAAATGGTTGCTTTATTTTGTAGTTCCTCCCCCTTTGGGAGCGGGGTTCGAAGTGGGACTGATTCGATGGTGGATGACGGAAGGATGGATTCGATGGCTCCTTGTTGCTTACCAGCTTCGCGACGTAGTCTGGATTGCTCTTCTCTCCTCTGATAAACATATTTGCCAAACTTATCATCTCCTGATAAGTCTTAGGCTCCCTTATATTTGCTTCGAACTTTAGGGGGCCCTCTCTTAGGCCATGGATGAGGGCAACCCTATACAACTCCGGGTCCACATTTTGCACTTCCATGATCTCTCTCTGGAATCGATCCACAAAATGAGCCCATGTCTCGCCTTCCCGTTGTTTTATATCGAAAAGGGCCGCCGGGCCGCTCTTTCTTTTCTTTGAGGTGGAGAATCTCAGCAGGATTCTCTTCGCAGCTCCGTGAAACAACGGATCGACCTGGGGTGCAAACCGTAAAACCATTCCCTCGCTTGTCCTTCAAAGGAGGTTACAAGAAGCTTGCACTTGGTTGCATCAGTCAAGGTTCTGAGAGCAACGGCTGACTCGAAAGCTTGTAAATGAACCGTGGGATCAGTCTCTCCATTGAACGCTGGCAGGCGAGGTTCCCTGAAATTATTAGGGGCAGGCTCCCCTCTGACTTCGTCCACAAAGGGAGAGGTCTCTTCCATGTCTTCATATAGAGGAGTAGAGTAATAAGCCGCTGGAGCTGCGGCTATTCGCGGACAAGCCGCCTGATAAGAAGACTGGGAGGCTGCTTCTGGCGGGTAGGAGTGATGAATAGGAACTTCAGGCGGGTAGGAGAGACGGGCCGCGCCCTCCTGCGGGTAGGAGAGATGGGCAGCGTGAGAAGTCGCCCCCTGGAAGTCGAGGACTCGAGCTGGCATGTTGTGCGCGGCTTCCTGATAGAAGTTTTCCCTAGCCGCAGGGTCTTCTTGATGGAGCTGGAAATTAGCGGTCTGCGGTAGCGAGTAAGGAGGAGGTGGAGGAAGGACCGGGGTCACCGCCCGATTAGTCGCGGCTTGTTGCGGAACTAGTCGCTCAGTTAGTATTGCTAAAGTCTGACTGATCTCTTCAAGTCGCTGATCAGTGGCCCTCTGAGCCCGCTCGGCTTCTCTCTTTGACTGCTCCAGGGCTTCCCACAGAGAGTCCTCGCTATGATCGGAGCGGTCTCCAAGGGGGAACTGACGGTCTGACATTATGGCGAAAAGGGATTTCACCGACACTCCGCGATCTGAAGGTCGCGTGTTTTCTGTTGAGTCCGAGATCGCACCTCCGAGGGAAACCGGAGGCTGCGGGTTGCCGGTTACTTTTTGTGTAGAAGAATGAGACCGCTAGCAACGGTCAAGGCCAGACTTCGCCCTCCGCGGCAAATGCCACTCCTGCGACGGGCTTTCCTTTGATTAGAAAAAAGTGGTTACAGCGGGCTGCAAGTGCAGAAAAAGAGAAGCCGGCCGGTCAGACAGTCCGCAAGACGTGAAACTCGAGACCGCAGCCCAAACAAGCGAGCTCCTGGATTTGAGAGTGCGTCCCTTGTGAACAGTGCCGCCCCCTATTTATAGGCTTGGGGGCCTGCCCGAATGGGCAGGGATAAAATAACCGCCTGCCCGGGTACAGGAGAAACGGGCAGGCGGTGACGAGATGCACAAAGAAGAAAAAAGAAAGAAGCCGCGCGGCTTGGCGGCTTGCTCTTCCGACCTGTCTGACTTGAGGCTGGAGATACCGGGACCAAGTCAATGATTCAGACCGGGCGGTCTTTGGCTTGAGACCGCGGTCTGTCTTCTGGGCATGGCTTGGCTGATCTTCAGAAGGTAACCCGGGTAGTCTCTGATCTGAAACTGCGGCTTGTCCTTCCGGGTTTGAATCTTGAATCTCTTATGGCAGTACCCGCGCGGCCTCCTTCCTGAGACCGCGGATAGCCCTCTTGCTTTGGCCCTTGACAATCTTCACTCTTGGGAGCGGTCCGAAACTGACATCAGACCACCCGGCCTGGTTTACCTTGAGCTGAGAGCTACCGATCCTGGAACCCAGCGGCCTGACCCAGCGGTTCGCCCGGTCCGAGAGTGATCCAACCCGAGAAGCAGTTTTCCGGGTAAACATCACCCATCAGCTACCAATCCCAAAGACGCCGAGTGGAAGAGATCGTGGTTCCAAGTATTCAAGGGCCATGGGAAATCGCGACCATCCACCAGGAAGAGCCATCCTGGATGACCCCGCTGCGAGCCTACCTCGAGCACGGGCACCTACCCAAGGACCGTTTGGAAGCACAAAGGTTACGGATGCGAGCGGCATCATTTGCCATCGTGGATGGGGAGCTTTACAAGCGGGCATTCTCAGGGCCCTATCAAAAGTGCCTACCGGCGGGCGAGGCGGACTACGCCATAAGAGAAGTACACGGGGGAATCTGCGGAGAACACCTAGGCGGGAAAGCTTTGGCCCAAAAGATACTACGCCAAGGTTTTTATTGGCCAACAATGAAGAAGGACGCGACCGAGCTAGTCCAAAAGTGCAGGAGCTGTCAGCTGCATGCAAAGGTACCTCATCAGCCCCCGGTCACGCTCTGCACACTCCAAAGTGCATGGCCATTCGCGCAATGAGGAACCAATCTCCTCGGCCACCTACCTCTAGCATCGGGGCAGAGGAAATTCATCATCCTAGCTAGCCATCGACTACTTCACCAAGTGGGTAGAAGCGGAGCCCCTGGCCAAAATCACAGAAGAGAACGCCAAACAATTTTTCTTTAAGAAGATTATGTTGGGAACAGTGCCCTGCAATGTTCCAGATTTGAGGAAGTGCTCAGCTCAATGATAAATGCAAGTTGTATTTGACATTCCATCTAGTTCATGCCTGCAGGAATCGACAATATGTCATGTACCTTAGTTATTTTACTAAGTACATATCGTCGAGAAGAACAGGCGATACCATCGACAATGCGTGCTTGTCGTCGTAATGACGGGCAGAGCAGCAACCGCTGAGAAGCAAAGTCTTCGTGGACCGCTGAGACATGGCGAGATCGTCGAACGAAGAATGCCGATCGTCGACCGCTGAGACATGGCGAGATCGCCGAACGATGAATGACGATCGTCGAACGAATGATGGCAAGTTCATCGATCGCAGAATGCTGTTCGTCGAACGCAGAGAAGATACAGGACATCGTCTTGTGGAACTCATGTCGTCGAGATAACATATGATTACGACGACATGAAGCAAGAAGGAAGCTCACGACGACACTGTCAGAGAAAGAAGATCGTCGTATATACAGAATCGCCAGGATATCTTGTATCGTCGAGATACCACCATCAGAGGCAGAAGGAAGATCGCGACGACAAAGTCAGAGACAGCTTGTCGTCGTAATGATGCAAATATCTTCAAGATAGAATTCAAATCTTGCGGACGTGATGTCAGCAATTAATACCGCCGCCTGATTGTCCAATCAGCGCGTACTCTTATGGAATGGGCATCTGACATTAAAGGACATCAGATGTTACCGTTATGCGGCTCATCTGTCCTATAAAAGGGAACAGTGGTGCCTTAGAAAAATACTCTTCGAAGAAAAATAAGAAGAACGAGAAAGTATTCCACCGCTACGCTTGAATAGACCAGTATTCTCGGTGGAGAAGAAGAAGAAAAAGTAGAGAGCAAGACTCAAGTGCTCTCTGAAGAATCAGTCATCATCATCGACTGAAAGGTAGCCGATCAACACCAGGCAAAGAAAGTGAAGGCTGAAGAAGATCCAGTGCTAAAACTCCAATTCAAGAAGCATCTTCTTCAACCTAAAGAAGCCGATCTCCATCAGGCTAAGTCGCCAATCACCATCAGGCAGAAGAAGCAGTTTTAATTTATTGTAATTTCTTGTAAGGCTTGCGGGCCAATTTTTCTAGCTTGAGGGCTGGAGAGCTGTGAGGCTTGAGGGTCATGGCAGTGGACTTGCGGGTCCGACTTTGTCTAGCTTGAGGGCTGGAGAGCTGTGAGGCTTGAGGGCCAAGACAGTGCGCTTGCGGGTGCGATCTGTCGAACTTGCGGGCTCAGGGGCAGTAGGGGCTTGCAGGCCTAGGCTGTTGGGACTTGCGGGTCCATGTTGTAGGGCTTGAGGGCCTGAGTGTCGAGCTTGCGGGCTCAGGGGCAGTAGGGCTTGCGGGCCTAGGCTATTGGGACTTGCGGGTCCGTGGTGTAAGGCTTGAGGGCCTGAAGTTTCTGACGGCGTTTGCCGAGCCTAGCACACTGCTAGGTGGGCGCAGAGGGAAAGGGACTACTCAAGATACCCTGTCTTGAGGAACCTCTATACATCGTTGTGTGCTTTTCTGTGTTGTGTTTTGTATTTCATACATCTACTAATCAGAAATAAAGAACACCTAAAGAGGGGATAACATAATTTGAAAATCCTATTCACCCCCCCCCCCCCCCCCCTCTAGGTGATAAAGTCGACACCCCATAAACAACACATTATCTGTCGCTTCGGTAGCCCAGCAACAATCATTGCAGACAACGACACTCAGTTCATCGGGAAATCCTTCACCAAGATGTGCGAGGACCTGAAAATCAATCTTCGTCACACAACCGTAACACATCTGCAAACCAACGGGCAAGTGGAAGTCACGAACCGCACCATCCTCAAAGGGTTGAATACGCGCTTAGAAGAAGCTAGGGGACAATTGGTGGATGCACTCCCAAGTGTACTATGGGCATACCGCACAACAGAGAGGACTCCTACAGGATAGACGCCTTATAACCTCTATTACGGTACTGATGATGTCATCCCGGTTGACATCGGCATTTCAAGAACCTGGGTGCTAACTTTCGATCCCAACAAGAATGGCGAACTGCTTCGGGAAAATCTTAACTTAATCCACGAAGTCCGAGACGACGACACCCAGCATGTCGCATCCTACCAAAGGCACGTAGCCCAGCTCTATGACAGAAGGGTGAAGCCCAGACTAATCAACGTAGGAGATCTTGTCCTATGCAGCATCGAGGCAGTCGGAAAAGGCCCCCAAGGAGATAAACTCTCACCAACTTGGGAAGGTCCATACGTTGTAACTGCGGTCATAATACCCGGAACATACAGGCTCAGAATAGCGGAAGGGAAGACTCTACCACGCACCTGGAACGCCCAGAACCTGCGCTGCTTTTATCAGTAATATTAAGTCTTCTATCACGCAAAAAGCCGCAAGGTCGGACTCGTGCAAACCTATCTTATATTATATATTGTATGCAAATCCGTAAGCTCAAACTCGTGCAAACTTATCTTATATTATATATTCTGTACAAAGCCGCGAGCTCAGACTCGTGCAAACTCATCTTGTATTACGAAAGCCACGCGCAAAATGATTCTCTACTATGAAAAATATACTTTTACACCTATATTCGATTAAGAAAAATCATTATTGTTGGATCTTATGACGCCCTTAGAGGGGGGTGAATAAGGGTTTTATGGAATTTTAAATCTTAATTAAATTTATCAAAGTTTGTGTCAAAGTTTAGGAATATTTTATAAGAAAATATATTTTGATATCTCAGAAAAGATTGTATTAAAGATTCCTTTTTAAACAAGAGAAACAAAACTTTTTGTTAACTATTGCTAACGCCTGGCGTTAAGTGTTAACGCTGGGCGTTAGCTCTCCAGAAAATATTCCTTAGCACAAAAAGATTTTCGCAGTGATTTTACTTATGAAATCTTAAATGAAATACAATTCCAGAAAATCAGAGATAATAAAAATGATTATTGTATTTCAAAGATAATTACACAAATGTTAATTTTAATACTTTAATGAAAATATAAATTAAAACATTCTTGAAGAGGAAATAAAATCAATTGAATAGAACATTAAAAGACATGATTTTATTTCATAATAAATTGAATACACAAATGTTTGATTTCTATAACGCTAGAAATCAAGGCGAGAATATGTAAAAACACTTTTTGTTGTTTCACCGGTCCTTCTACCAAGGATCGGTTGGCTATAGCCTATCTATCCCTAGATAAGGCCTCTAGCCACCCCTATATCTACCCTTGACCTAGTCGCCATGCACAAGGTGGCGAATTACCCCTAAGCCACACAAGGACCTAGTCACCAACAACCGCGACGAATTACCCACAGAATCCTTCTCGAAAACCGACGTTCTCTCCGAACGATTTCTCTACACAAATTACAAAAGGAAAAAGTAAAAGATTACAAGATAAGTAAAGTGAAACTCCCCAAGAAATTCTAAAGATGAAGACGAAGGCGATGTAGATGTTGGCGTTCTTGAAATGATCGTCCTTCGTATGGAATATGCGTTGTAGACCTTCTCCTTCAAAATCCTCTTTAGATCTTCATGATAACCCAAGGGAGATCTCTTAATTGATGTACACGAGACTCTCTTAAAATTATTGGAATTCTGGAATCATCTCACAAGGAATGAGAGGAGTTGTACTTTAAATAGCCTCGGGAGCTAACGCGTGGCGTTAAGAGTTAACGCCGACGTTAGTGAACGTGCACTGTCGTGGCTGAAATGGCACAACCGTCAAGATCGTAGCAGTTTGTGGAACGGCATCTCAGTTTGTCGAACGCCATCAAATTTCATCGAACACAATTTCATCTAACGCTATCAAAGTTCGTCGAACACAATTTCATCGAACGCCATCAAAGTTCGTCGAACGCCATCAAAGTTCGTCGAACGCAATGTCGCCGAACTCAATTTCGTCGAACACCATCAAAGTTCGTCGAACGCAATGTCGCCGAACTCAATTTCGTCGAATGCCATCAAAGTTCGTCGAACGCAATTTTGCCGAACTCAATTTCGTTGAACGCCATCAACTTTCGTCGACTGCAGTTTCGTCGAACGCAATTTCATCGAACGGAATCCCATTTCGTCGAACGTCAACAACTTTCATCGAACGCAGTTTCGTCGACCGGCATCACATTTCGTCGAACGGCTAGCGCCCAGCATTAAGATCTAACACCTGGCGTTGTCTCTGGCTTCTCGATGGATTCGTTCTCAACGGCATTTCTTCTCGACGGATTCCTTCTCAACGGAAGTTAACGCGGGGCGTTAACAACTAACGTGGGCGTTAGCTCTCTTTCCAGCGAGTCATCTCCATTCAGTATACTGCATATAGGGATGTGTAGCTATAGTTCCTGTACAACCTGCATACTATAAACACACAAAATACAAGATCGAATACAACACGGTATTTGTTATTCTCAAACCAAGAGATGCGGAACATAGGCTCCAATAATCTCCCCCTTTGATAATAACAAATACCTGTATGAAAAATTAGTGAGATTAAGACTATTTGTGTTTATAGATAAGTGAGGTAATAATATATGCATGAATAACAGGTTAAAAGCGTGATAGATTTGAAAGCGTGATAGATTTGAAAGCGATAATGCATACTCTTTTTATATGAAGTCCTCCCCATACAAAAGTGTTCTCTTATAATTTACTCCCCCTAAATATCTATTTGACTAGATTTCTCAATTTCTTCTCCACCTTTTGTTATTAGCAAAAGTGGGTAGGGATGAGTGTATATCTATTAAGATTGAGTAGGAACTACTTATTGAAGGATTGTCATGATCGAGCATATGATATTGTATGCACCTCCTTTATGATTACTCCCCCTACATAAATACTTTCTTTGAGTTTGAAATCATTATAATGTACTCCCCCTAAATATTAGATTTATGTAATTTATTCTCCCCTTTTGGTAGTATCAAAAGAGGGTTTAGGTGAGAGTGTGCAAAAAGAAGTAATATGTTCTATATCGAGAAGAAAAATAGGATGCAATCAAAAGCTTGTTAAATACTACTTGTTGAGAAAAATATAAGCATGGTGGAACATATAGTAGTAAGTAACATAGCTGACATGATAAAGTAAGCATTCTATTTTAAGATACCTCTTGTTGAAAAGAAAACCACAGCGTTAAAAATAATAGACATGAATGAGCATAAGTGGTAAACTTAGCAGAAGAATATAATAAGCACTCTTAAACATAAACATCATTTTAGAAGATAAAATCATATAAAGGATAATGAGTTTTAAATTTGAAAAGTTGATGTTTGAGTTAAAGATTGAAGAGATGTTATTCCATTAAGATAAAATTGCAAGCATGATTTGATGATATCAAGAAAAGATACAAAGACTACAATGTAATCAAATTTGCATTTCAAGTAAACATAAACATTGTAGCGATCATGCTTTGTTATCTAATGCATTTACTTAAGTTTGTAGAGAATTTAGTAGATGAGCATTAGGATCCAATTCTCATGAGTAGAAGTTTTATGAAAGATAATGATGTGTACAAAGTAGTGTTTTGATAAAGTATACAAGTGAATCAATCAAAAACACATGACATATATAATGAAATAACACAACATTAAAATACACAAATAATATTACTTCCATAATATTTCAATGCACATAAATAAAGAGTACAACTACCAAGGTGCTCTGCACACATAATGCTTATTAAGACTTATCACGGTGCAAAGTAGTGCTTGAGGATCACATTTATACTTTTTAGCTTTATTTTCATTTTTTTGTGATCCGGTGTACTAAGAGAAGTGGTGTATAAATTATTTACTACATGACACTTTACAATTCTTTCCAAGGTGCTCAACCTCACAATGCTCATTAAGACTTATCAGGAGGGTGAGTAGTGCATGGTGGAGTTTTCCTTGTCATTTATTATTTGCTTTTTTGTTTAGTGACTAAGGACTCCAAATTCACTTGATTTGCAAACATACCATTTGAAATCACATTTCTCTAACGAATAAGTGCATGAAAGACAAAGAAGTGTAATAACCAATTCAATGTTGTGTATGTAATCTATTTATGCATTTTAATTATTTATGTTATTACACTACACAATCATGCAAGTATAGGATTGTAAACACATGTAGATTATCAAAAAAAAGTGAGTGAATAAATCATTATCAAACATAATATATTACTAATACTTAGAGGCATGCTAAGCGTTTCTACACCTGTTTATCTACAATCAATTTCATTACACATAACAAGATAATTTTCAAGGCATGACAAATACAAAACAATGTTTTTTCTAAGAAACTTGAAAGTTAAATTAAACATTATATTTAATCTTTAATTGATATAATTAATCATCCTTGACAATGACAATGAAAAACAATCATTTTTTTAAACAAATTTTTTTAAATAATTTTTTTTTAAATAATTTTTTTTTAAATAATAAATTTTTTTATTTTTATATAAGCACAAAAAAATAAACACACATAAAGAGAAAAACATGTTTTTGTTCTTTAAATTTTTTTTGTAATTTTGTATTTGTTTTTTGTATATATTCTCTGGAAAACATATAAGCATTTTTAGCCCAATCAGTAAATGATATTCTATGCCAGAGAAATAAACCCAAAATAATGCATGAGAAAATACATATATTTTTTTTTTGAAAAGAAATAAAATTTTGTTTTTAAAGGAAATAAAAAGATAGAAAACGTTTTACAAACAGAGAAATAAAACACACACAAAACATTAAAATAATACCAGAAATTATTCAAAATAAGAACAAAAAATTTTGGAGCAAAGGAGTTAACGCCAGGCGTTAGCTTCTTAACGCCAAGACAGAACTGCAAATTTTGATGTTTTGAAAAAATATGTTTTTCATAATTCATTTGTATTATAAAGAGGCCTTCCTTCAGTTGAAATTTCAGAGTATATTGATTAGATTTGAAGGCTCTTTTAGCATGTTTTTGGTGATTTTTCAAATACTTGTGTTTAGTAAAATCAATAAAGCTCAAAATAATAAAATATGCAAACACAAGATGCAATGTTAGAACAAAAACAAATATGCATGATTTATGTATAAAGAGTGAGATAATGTTCATGCAATGAATATAATATAAGTATATCTAAGATCAAGATACCTTAACTACATGCCTACACTCTAGCCTCGTACTAAGTGACGGATGGTCATGAGGAGTTGCACACATGCCATAGGTTGGGGTGTTAATCCCATATGCATACAAAAGATGATGCTCAACCTAGCACTATTTCCCCTCAGTGCCTCGCAAGGCCCTACTGGAACCCTCCCCGGTTAAGGACAAGACATGACTTAGAGGTTAGGTCTCTAAAGCACACAATCTTACGCCCTCGCTATTATGAGACACATGTCATAGGTTTAATGATTATGGACATACTAAGCGTGTAAGCCTTAAATATATTAACTATGGTATAATTGCATGATTAGTTTTGGATTTACACTTATATCGAAGATTGTTGATTTTAAATCCATTTAGAAAATTTTTATTCATGCAAATAACTACAAAGGAAATTATGATTTTTAGACTTTAGTAATATAATTTACTTTAGCATTGCAAGAAATATAACTAGCATGGACATTGATTTCTACCAATGGTAAGAGATGATGCTAGTATGATGAATTACGATAATAAGGTGCAAAGCTAAGTAAAGTTGGACAAATATATAATTGAATTGCATGTATTCAAACATAGAGTTTTGAATTTTCATAGACCTAGAAAGAAGTGACAATTCTATTTGATTTCATCTTGTTGATATCAAGTTAATTCATATGTCTAAAGATACTAAGATTGCAAACAATAGAGATGCACATCACACACACAAAACAAGATATGAAACTATAATACCAATTGCAATCATATATTTCATAATTCATAAGGTTGATAGAATTAGTTGATTTAAGATAGGTCTTGATAGATCATTAATTATGATATATGAATATAGTGAATTTTAGCATAGGATATCAATAGATCATGGTGGTGATTGTATGGTTCATATTCATCCTTTTAATATGTAGTGACAGCTTGTAAAGTGAATATTATACTACATATATATAAAGGAACAAAAAAATTGTTTTGGTTGTTTTGAAATATTTTGTAAATTTTCTTTTTGATTTTAATTTGTAGAAATTAGACAAAACAAATACAAGGTATCTGAAAGTAGAAGATAATGATACTTAACATAGTAAAATAATTTTTCAGAAAATAATAATTAGAGAAATCAAAATTTTTAGGAAAATATGCTACCGCCAGCGTTAGTGATAACGCCTGGCGTTGGTAACAGAGTTACAATATTTGATTTAAAACACATTATTTTTGATATTATTTGATTCTGATTTTTCTCGATTATAATTTTCAATATAGGGGCTATTATATGCAGCAACAAAAAATAGACAAATATGCAATAAGTTGTGCATTTAATATTTTAGCCTAAGACCCCTAAAAATCCATTTAAATCCAATTTTGAAAGTAATTTAATAAGTCTTTATAATATCATTTAGCAAATTTAGCATTCAATTTATAATGATAATATAAGACATTTATAGGCAATGGATTTAACAGGAATAAAACATATAAAAAAAGATAGATCACTTAAAAATTATGATTTTATGTTCAATTTAATTCAATTTGATTTGTTAAACATTAGGCTTAAAATGAAAGTCATATCTCATGATATATAAATTGATCATAGTGTGTTGGCTCAAAAATAAAAAAATAAACAAAAGAAAAAGCAATTAAGCATATCATGAAGTAGAGTAATGATATTTCATTTTTAATTTGTTTCTACTTCATGCAATGCAATTATTCCTAGTGAATGAGAGATTTAGGTATCCAAAGGGGATCAAGTGTGATGGTTCCTTTGGGTACCCAAATACATCGTGTTGACTTTTGGGGAGATAGTGATGAATGGGCCTTTACAAGTGGAGTTAGTGTTTCGTTTTTAATTTTGGGCCTCCATTCATACTTTAGTTGTTTATCTGTTAAATTCATATTATGATTATTTGACATCTTTTTGTGATGATGGTTGTTTGAAAAATAATTCATTTGGGATTTATGTGTATTCAAATTATTTTTCAAAATACATTGATGTTGATAATCATAATGAATTTTATTATATTGATTCTTTGAGAGTTTATAAGAGTGATGGTCTTTCTTAAGAATTGAATGTTGAAAGAGTGGGTTACAATATGTTTTAAATGATTGGTTCTTATTTTGATGATTTTCATTTTCACTTTTTCTTATAGACATACTCTTATAACATGAAGTTAAGCTTTTAGGCTTTTGATAATTTGATAAACTAGAAATAAAAAAAAATTTATTATATGAGTAATTTTGAATAAACATTTTTAATGATTCTAGTTTATCCTTTAAATTATCATTTTCTTTTATCAATTTTTCATTATGCTCTTTTGAAGTTAAAAGACTGATGAGTCTCCATTATATACATGTTTTAGGACTCATTTGGGCGTATTATCATGCATTGGTACATCATATTAGGTTGATTATCAATCATATTGGACTAGTTGTTCATTTGCATAGATAGTACCTTCCATAGCCTAGTTCTGTGTGTTATCTTGGATGGTTCCCTTTTATTCTTTTTAGTGCATATTTTATGCCGCTGGGGAGCTTTGTTTCTATACCCCAGCGGGTATGTTTGAGTTTGCTGCAGGTGCAATGATCATGTGAACTCTCGGAATAGTTTGGGGCAAATATTAGCCTAAAAAGCCATTGATCGTGTGTTTTCCTTCGCGCACGATCAGGCGCACGACCACTAGTCATGCGTTAATTCCCCTTAACTGACAGAGTGGTTCGCATGATCATTGGACTCCTTCGTGCACGACCACTGGTCGTGCGCCGCTGACCGTGCGTTATTTTCCTATCTCCCCCTCTGCTACAGGTTGACCGCGCACGATCACAAGCATTCCTTCGCGCACGACCACTGGTCGTGCGCCCCTGATCGTGCGTTGTATTTTCTCTACTCCGTATTTAAAGGCCGGTTCCGCGATTCTAGGGCAAGCCAGCACAGTTTGGGCGCAAATTCTTCTGCCATTTTCCCTCTCCAAGCTCCATCCATCCATCCTCTTCCTTGGGAACGCTTCATCCATCGATCCTAAGCTCCATCAAGGGTCCTAGAAGCATTCTCCGCCATCTACAGCAAGCATTTGAAGGTGAGACATCTCCATTGAGCTAAGTGGAAGAGACCCAGCTCTGAGAAGAAGACGGATGATGTTTAGAGGTAGAGACAGCCTCTGAACCCCGGAAGCAACCGAGGACTAAGCTCAGAGGAGGCGTGATGACCCCCCATTCTGACCAAGATCTACGGCGAGGCTTCTCATCTCGTGGTTACCTCTACCCTCTCTCTCTTTTTGGAAATGTACTTTTGATTGTTGTAATGAACTGGATTGCTTTCTATTTGTCTATGAATGGGAGCTTTTTCTTGTTTCGTTCTTCATTTGATGCTTTGTTGTGATGCGCTCCGCCTCCACTCCACTTCCATACACGCGTTCTAGCTAGCTCACTCTAGCAAAAGCTAGAGGTGAGAGTGAAGAGGTGCCTTCGACCCTCACAAAACCCCGCACTGTGGCCATTTCACCCACTTACTGAAGCACGGCATCGCGGCCGCTGCACTCACCCCCACTTTGCGAAGAGGTGTGTGCGACCCTCAATCGTCACAGTTACTTTCCATCCATGCGCCTTCCGAAGCACGGCATCGTGGCCGTTGCATCCATCCTGCCATGTGAAGCGGAGTTTTGACCCGCATTTCTTATTTCTGCAATAGCTTAGGACACCATCCACAACACCCTTGTTTTATTCACTCGTGTAACAATCGACTCACTCTATTTTCTTATGACCACATCCTGCATTCCTTTGAGAACGATATTCGGGGAATTCCTCCCTACTTTTATTACTTGACAATGACCGATGCACTGCCGTCGTACCGCCTTTCGCGCTTGCTAATTAGCGGTGTTGAAATCACGCGTCAAGTTTTTGGCGTCGTTGTCGGGGAATGCAGGCGTGATGAGATTTTGGTTGTGATTTAATTATTTTCGATCGAGTCTTTTATCCTTTTTAATGTATTCTTTTTCTTGCTATTTTCTTCTTCTATATCATGTGGGCACATTTGAATATCCGATGTCGTTGGTGTGGGGACACATCCCACGGTAGTGATAGGTGTCCCAAAGAGTATGGTGTTATTCAGAAACCGTACGGGTCCCATAAATCTTTTGGCTCCTCTACTGCGCCTCCGATGTTGCACTATTACGCGGCTACCGCACCTTGGGTGCCGGCAAAACCGGTAAAGCAGTGTTTATTTTACAAAAGTAGAGAGCACGCCTTGAAGGACTGTGTGGATTATCTTCGCCAATTGGCGGATGACGATGAGCTGGATTTCCGGATCGTCCCATCCTCGAATTCGGCGAACACAGCTCCTTCCTCTGGTTACGTGTCCCTTCCACCTTCACTGCTTGAAGTCTCTGGAATCGACACGTGCATCAGTGTCCCTCATGACTCTGTTTTTGATGTGACCCCCCCATACCTCTTCGGTTCACGTACCACTTTGCGTGGATTTGTGCCCTTGTGTGGAGAGTAGCCCGAACTCTTAAGAAACACGTCTTCTCCCACTACACACGAATCTACATCTATTTCTGATATTGTCATTGAGGTCAATTTGCAGGATGTTGCAGACCTGCGCGGTGTCGTGCCCACTCTCATGGAGGAGGACAGTCTCGATTGTGCTGAAGCAACTGTTTCGGTCCAGTGCGAGGAAGTCCAAGTTATAGAGGAGCCCATTGCGTGCGCTGTCGAGTCTAGTGAAATCTTCGATGATGTCATAAGTTTGTCATTACCGCACCCTATGGGGGATGAAGCTGGGATTATCCCCTCAGATGAGATTTCTTTTAGTTTTTCTTCCAATTTATTTCCTGACCCCCTTTCTTTATCTACAAGGATGCAGGATGCCCCTCCTCCGGTTGATCGGACCTTATGCATGGAAGAGCTGAAAGCCTGGCGGGATGAGGAAGGTACAGTGGAGGAACATCGTGTTTCCTCATCATTGTTGGTGCTTCCCCTTGAGGATTGGTTACGAAGGGGCAAGCGGTTTTTCTTTGAAGACATAATACTGTAGGAGAAGAAGAGAGCGAAAAAGGAGGAGATTTGGGGTTGGAGGCTGAGCATCCTACTTAATTTCCACCCCTACTACCCGATCCCCGAACCTTTTTCTTTCATCAGTTGTTACTACTTCAAATCATCTTATAGCTGATTTGTTTTGTGCTTGTAATAGTAATTAGGATTTATTGACTTTTGCTTATTCCTAGGCTTTATAAACTGCTTTAATATAAGTATTTGGTCCACCTTTCAGGACGTTAAACAAAAGGGCTTCTTGGGAGACAACCCATGGGAACCACCCGGTTTCGTTTGCCTTTTAATTTCTTTTATGTTCTGATTATTTCCTTTTTGCTAACATCGTAGGTTGAAGCTCTCGCGTGATGGTTGAGGAAGGAGAAAATTTAAAGAAGGAATTACCGCACTTCTGGCATGCTCATTTATGAGCATAGGTCCTCTCTACCCGTATTTTCTGTATTCCTGAATTCTCTATTTTATTTAGTTTTGATCAAGTCTGGGGGAGAGTTCGAGATGTGCACGTGCACGCACTTTGCATAGCATGTTAGAATGTGCTGAGTTAGGATTTTTATTTTTTTGCACACATTGCATCAGTTTGCACCTAGTTCACGCGCACTTGATCACGCGCGCTTCTTGGATATTGCTGTGAGGTTCCCCACTCGTAAGAATTGGATTGTTAGTGTATGAGTGAGGAGTAGAGAAAAATATCGACTCGAGTAGTGCTCTAGTCGAGTGCTCCCGTCACACCTAGAAATTCAATTAGAGTAGAATAAAATTCAAAGTTATAATTTAATTATTTCTATTATAGTAACTGCAATTTATTTTAATTTGTGGTGAATCCGGTGAATCTAACGGTAGCACAAGGTCGAGTGTAGATGGACTAGTAGTAGCTTATTACTAGGGTCGGAAGGAAGGACAACCTTTCTCGGTGGCTAGAACTTGCACTAGGCGACTCTTGAAACGATTGCGTTGAAGTACTCGTTATAAAGTGTGATATAGGTCATTTCTTGATCCGTTTGTGCTTTTGAAATCCTTACCAACGTAATCACCATTGCAAGCCCACTTGAGCCTACTTTTCCTTCTTGTTTAGCTCCACTAAAAAAAATTACACTAAAGCCATACGACCAAACCCATGTTCGCACCAACAAATAAGCTGAAAGAAATTTATTTATCGATCACATTTGGTGTTATCTCTGTGATGTATGGTAGCCTTGGAAAAGCTGAAGGAGAAGTTTTTATTGTGCCTACAAAAGAAATTCTATCGAGAAGAGAAAAGAAAAGAAAAAAAAATTGTTCAAAAAGAACTTTCAATTACATTCTCTTGACAAAAGCAAATTATGTTTGGCTTAGCACGCACCTAGTGTTCAGTTGAAGTCTGGGGGTGTTGTGTAGTTCTTGAAAATGTTATATTGGTGATTGTAATTCTCTTGAGTGCTCGGGTTATGTTGAGTACGATTCACATCGTCCTTCTACTTATCTAGCCTAAACTCAACCTAAGCCAAATCTTAACCTATAAGTCCTGTTGACTTTAGATATGAGTCATCTCATGCAGTGGAGAGAGTGCGAACTTGCAAGCCTATGGACACCGACTTTGATGGATTTCTTAGGAGATTGTCCCGGGCTCTGATTCAAGTAATACTATACTCATTAGTCACGCTATTTTCCCTTATGCGCGACCAAAAGATTCACCGGGATTCACCATCCAAGTAAAATAGATTTCAAATTACTGTTTTAGAAATAGTTAAATGTAATCTTGAGTTAAATTTTATTCTAATGTATTTCTACGCACGTGAGCATGCGACTTCGCATGAGTCTCCACCGCTCAATCACATTCTAACATCCAATTGTTCCGACATGAGAGCTGAGTAGTTTGCCCGAGACGTGCAAATGGTTAAGTCTGGGGGTGTGATGAGTCTCCATTATATACATGTTTTAGGACTCATTTGGGCTTATTATCATGCATAGGTACTGCATATTAGGTTGATTATCGATCATATTGGACTAGTTGTTCATTTGCGTAGATAGTACCTTCCATAGCCTAGTTTTGTGTGTTATCTTGGATTGTTCCCTTTTAATCTTTTTAGTGCATAGTTTATGCCGCTGGGGAGCTTTGTTTCTATACCCCAGCGGGTATGTTTGAGTTTGCTGCAGGTGCAATGATCATGTGAACGCTCGGAATGGTTTGGGGCGAATTTTAGCCTAAAAAGCCACTGATAGTGCGTTTTCCTTCGCGCACGATCAGGCGCACGACCACTGGTCGTGCGTTAATTTCCCTTAACTGACAGAGCGGTTCGCACGATCATTGGACTCCTTCGCGCACGACCACTGGTCGTGCATCGCTGACCGTTCGTTATTTTCCTATCTCCCCCTCTGCTACAGGTTGATCGCGCACGATCACAAGCATTCCATCGTGCACAACTACTGGTCGTGCGCCCCTGATCGTGTGTTGTATTTTCTCTGCTCCATATTTAAAGGCCGGTTCCGCGATTCTAGGGCAAGCCAGCACAGTTTGGGCGCGAATTCTTCCGCAAGCTTCCGCCATTTTCCCCTTCCAAGCTCCATCCATTCATCCTCTTCCACGGGAAAGCTTCATCCATCGATCCTAAGCTCCATCAAGGGTCCTAGAAGCATTCTCCGCCATCTACAGCAAGCATTTGAAGGTGAGACATCTCCATTGAGCTAAGTGGAAGAGACCCAGCTCTGAGAAGAAGACGGATGATGTTTAGAGGTTGTGACAGCCTCTGAACCCCGGAAGTAACCAAGGACTGAGCTCGGAGGAGGCGTGACGACCCCCCATTTCGACCAAGATCTACGGCGAGGCTTCTCATCTCGTGGTTTCCTCTACCCTCTCTCTCTTTTTGGAAATGTACTTGTAATTGTTGTAATGAACTGGATTGCTTTCTATTTGTCTATGAATGGGAGCTTTTTCTTGTTTCGTTCTTCATTTGAAGCTTTGTTGTGATGCGCTCCGCCTCCACTCCACTTCCAAACACGCGTTCTAGCTAGCTAACTCTAGCAAAAGCTAGAGGTGAGAGTGAAGAGGTGTCTTCGACCCTCACAAAACCCCGCACTGTGGCCATTTCACCCACTTACTGAAGCACGGCATCGCGGCCGCTGCACTCACCCCCACTTTGCGTAGAGGTGTGTGCGACCCTCAATCGTCACAGTTACTTTCCATCCATGCGCCTTCCGAAGCACGGCATCGCGGCCGTTGCATCCATCCCGCCTTGCGAAGCGGAGCTTTGACCCACATTTCTTATTTCTGCAATAGCTTAGGACACCATCCACAACGCCCTTGTTTTATTCGCTCATGTAACAATCGACTCACTCTATTTTCTTATCACCGCATCCTGCATTCCTTTGAGAATGATATTCGGGGAATTCCTCCCTACTTTTATTACTTGACAACGACCGGTGCACTGTCGTCGTACCGCATTTCGCGCTTGCTAATTAGCGGTGCTGAAATCGCGCGTCAAAGACCTTTTTCCAAAACCTTGAGTTCTTTAAAAGTATTATAATCAAAACAAGGTTTAGCATTTTTAATTAAAGAGCATGAATGAGAATTTGAAACATCAATATAAGATTCTACTTCAGTGTTTGCTTTTAAAGTTTTATTTTCTAAACGTAATTTGGAATTAACATGTTTCAACTTTGAAATTTTATGTTTAGCAAATTTAAGCATACGAAATGTAGAAATAGAATTTGTTACAAAAAGAGAAGATTTAGATTTTCTTACCTTGCTATAGTTTCCGTCTTCTCTTTTGCTTGATGTTTTGTCATCAATTGAGTTCAATATTGTTTCTCTCTTAGATATATCTTCCTCCAAGCATGAGTCCTCGTCGATTTCTTCTCTTGGATCCATAAGGAATTCCTCTTGTTCATCATCTGTGGAAGGAAGACTATAAGTGTTCTCAAGAAATTTCCAAACTTCAAAAGCAGTAGGAAGCGTATAAATAAGTTTGAAAATATTTTGATGTAGAGCACAATATAGACTATTCATAGATTTGGCATTTAAAACATTTCATTTTTATTTAGAATAAATGGGGCATTTTAATTGTAATATTTCAAACTTCAATATCCAAAGTTTTAAGAAATTTTTTCATAAGTGTTTTCCACCCATTATAATTTTCACCCATAAATAAAGGTGGTGATAATGATTTTTCATTTTCATAAAACTTATCCCCTCTAGAAGATGCGAGATCATGAAGCTCCATTATTCCCAGTTATGAAGCCGTATTGGAATAACCTGCGCTCTGATACCATGTGTTGGATCTTCCTGCGCCCTTAGAGGGGGGGGGGGGGGGAATAAGGGTTTTATGGAATTTTAAATCTTAATTAAATTTATCAAAGTTTGTGATCAAAGTTTAGGAATATTTTATAAGAAAATATATTTTGATATCTCAGAAAAGATTGTATTGAAGATTTCTTTTTAAACAAAAGAAACAAAACTTTTTGTTAACTGTTTCTAACGGCTGGCGTTAAGTGTTAACGCTGGGCGTTAGCTCTCCAAAAAATATTCCTTAGCACAAAAAGATTGCCGCAGTGATTTTACTTATGAAATTTTAAATGAAATACAATTCCAGAAAATCAGAGATAATAAAAACGATTATTGTATTTCAAAGATAATTGCACAAATGTTAATTTTAATACTTTAATGAAAATATAAATTAAAACATTCTTGAAGAGGAAATAAAATCAATTGAATAGATCATTAAAAGACATGATTTTATTTCATAATAAATTGAATACACAAATGTTTGATTTCTATAACACTAGAAATCAAGGCGAGAATATGTAAAAACACTTTTTTGTTGTTTCACCGGTCCTTCTCCCAAGGACCGGTTGGCTATAGCCTATCTATCCTCAGATAAGACCTCTAGCCACCCCCTAGATCTACCCTTGACCTAGTCGCCACGCACAAGTCGGTGAATTACCCCCTAAGCCACACAAGGACCTAGTCGCCAACAATCGCGGCGAATTACCCACAGAATCCTTCCCGGAAATCGACGTTCTCTCCGAACGATTTCTCTACACAAATTACAAAAGGAAAAAGTAAACGATTACAAGATAAATAAAGAGAAACTCCCCAAGAAATTCTGAAGGTGAAGACGAAGGCGATGTAGATGTTGGCGTTCTTGAAACGATCGTCCTTCGTATGGAATATGCATTGTAGACCTTCTCCTTCAAAATCTTCTTTAGATCTTCATGATAGCCCAAGGGAGATCTCTTAATTGCTGTGCACGAGCCTCTCTTAAAATTATTGGAATTCTGGAATCATCTCACAAGGAATGAGAGGAGTTGTACTTTAAATAGCCTCAGGAGCTAACGCGTGGCATTAAGAGTTAACGTCGGCGTTAGTGAATGTGCACTGTCGTGGTGGAAATCGTGCAACCGTCAAGATCGTGGCAGTATGTGGAACGACATCTCATTTCGTCGAACGCCATCAAATTTCGTCGAACGCAATTTCGTCGAACGCCATCAAAGTTCGTCGAACACAATTTCGTCGAACGCCATCAAAGTTCGTCGAACGCAATGTCGCCAAACTCAATTTCGTCGAACGCCATCAAAGTTCGTCGAACGCAATGTCGCCGAACTCAATTTCGTCGAATGCCATCAAAGTTCGTCGAACGCAATTTCGCCGAACACAATTTCGTCGAACGCCATCAACTTTCGTCGACCACAGTTTCGTCGAACGCAATTTCATCGAACGGAATCCCATTTCGTCGACCGGCATCACATTTCGTCGAACGGCTAGCACCCATCGTTAAGATCTAACGCTCCTACAATTATTATCTTCTTCGCCCCCAAAAGCGCTTTTCATCATCCATGTCGGGGCCCTGCCCCGGGGACTTCGCACCGCCGTCGATTGAAAGTTCGCCCTTCTCCTCCGTCGTCGGGTCCCGGCGTCGTAAGGGCCTGCCCCTCTTACGTTCGCCCACGGTTTGAATACAACCGCTATTCACCGGCCAATTCGGGGCCCTGCCCCGGAGACTTCGTACCGCCGTCGATTGAAGGTTCGCCCTTCTCCTCCACCGTCGGGTCCCGACGTCGTAAGGGCCTGCCGCGCATACGTTCGCCCATGGTTTGAATACACCCTCTATTCACCGGCCATTTCGGGGCCCTGCCCCGGGGACTTCGTACCGTCGTCGATTGAAGGTTCGCCCTTCTCCTCCGCCGTCGGGTCCCGGCGTCGTAAGGGTCTGCCCTTCTTACGTTCGCCCACAGTTTGAATACCCCCGCTATTCACCAGCCAAATCTATATTCTAAAAGCTGCGGGCTCAGACTCACGCAAACTAATTTTTTACTATAAAAAAGTCGCGAGCTCAGACTCGCGCAAACTAATTTTCTATTATGTAAAAGCCGCGAGCCAAGACTCGCGCAAATTTATAATCTACTATGAAAAAGCCCCGAGCTCAGACCCACGCAGACTCATCCGTTATTTTGTGAATAACCATCAAGCTACTCAGGTATCGACACTAAACGACAAGCTCACCGCAATCTCCGACGCAATCGCTGTACATCAATCCCGCAGCCAATCAAGAAGAGATAAAGGCTTCTCCCACAACTAGAGCCGAGCAACTTCTGGCACGTCGCATAAAGATGACGATAATCCAAATTGTCGCGAAAGAAAATCAAAACCTCCGAACTCCTCCACGCAATGATTCGAACTTCGAAGGTTTGGGGGGATTATGATGTGCACCCGTAAAGATGATGCCTCCCCATGAACTTATAAGCACGACGGAGTGCATTTAGAAGAAGCTCCACTAAGAAGAAATGAAGTTAGTGGGGTCAACGCGTGATCACGGGAGTTGAAGAAACCGCCGCCCAATCCACGCTCCGCCAGACGCCGCCATAATCGCACCCCACTACTGGGGTGTGATTAGCCCGGACCCCACTTATGGGTGCGGATAGCCGCACTCCCATAGTGGGGGGTGCGGCCTAACCGCACCACATGGAGGGTGAGGCCTAGTCGCACCCTCCTTGGGGTGCGGCCAAGTCGCACCCCATGAGAGCCGCGGCCGGGCCGCACCCCCTTGGGGTGCGGCCTTGGGTGCGGCCAAGCTACACTCCCCCGTAACGTGGTTCGGGCAAATCCTCCCTCTTCGAACTCGCCGCGCGCTCTCCGGGTTCCGAATTCTGCTCAGAACGCTCTCATGTTCGTTGCGCGCTCAGAACGCCTCCTAGCGCGCTCAGAACGCTCCACGTTCCGAGCACGCTCACTTTTTTGTCTTTCTAATTCCTCAGATTACAGGACCCACTTGTCGCATTTTTCACCTTCAGCAAAGCTGCCTGAACTGCCCGAACTGCTCGAACTGCTCGAACTGCCCGAGGGGCGAGACGGTCATTTACGAAAAATGGCGATCCGTGTGCTCCAAATCGGTCAGCGTGATTCACCTATCAGGTGGTTACGGTGGTTACGACGGCAAAATTACCGGGCTACCCCCGGCCAAAGCTATAAAAGGATCCCAAAACCTTCATTTGAGAGGACCTTGTCTTCTGCATCCGGAAGAGCTCCTTTGAAGATTTCCTCGGAATTCTCCTTCGGCGCTTGAAGATCTCTTTCGTGGACTTGAAGATTTCCTTTCTCCCGAAAGGCGACTCAGCATTCTCATTTTTATTCTCCCGAGCATTCTCACTTTTGTTCTCCACCGTTCTCAGAAGGAAAAAAACTTAGTTTTGCGAGAGGTGGTCTGTCATCTTCGGAACTCTCTCTCTCTCTCTATTATTGTAACGAGCGATGACCTGTCGCGCTCGAATTCTAAGTACCTGACTGTAACCCCCCAGAAGATAGTGAAGTTGGTCGGCACAGCTCCGGCCACGTGGTTTTTTACCCTTTCCGGGTTTTCCACGTTAAAAAGTCTCAGTGCTCTCAACGAATCTCAAATTGACTGTTAGCGCGCTTGACTCGCTTTAGAGCTAAGACGGTTCAAGTCGATCGGTCTACCAAGAGCACTCAAGCGACCAACCACAAGATTCAATCTTGACGATGAATAGATCCCTCCATTTAGTCCCAAATGAATAGGAATTTCATCCCTGCAAGATTGGATCATGATCATCTTCATTTGGTTCCTCTTCGTCCATTTAATGGTTTAAAACTCCTTTAATTCACTTTATCAAAAGATGTGAAGTTTTTTAATTGGAGATATTGAAAATATAAAAGGATGAAATCACTGAGTCCGACAAATTAACTTAGTAACGCTTCCAACAGAAATAAATACTATTCATTTGAAGTGAAATGTAAATGATATTTTTTCCTCTAATTATTAGACCCTGTTCTTACTGGCAACAGGCCTGCTGCTATCGATTATCCTAAACCACTGGCTCTCGGGATCACAACTTTGATCATTCCCAAGGCACCTGCACGAGCTCGTCACTATAGTGCTTCCATCCTCGCCCACATCCAAGCACAGCCTGACGCCGCCAGTCGTCGTCATCTTTGTGGAGACATGCATCCTCGAATCCGATATCAACTCCCACTTTGAAGCAGAATCACTGCAAACTACTCCAGTATTCACCTTCTCACCCTCACCGGCCGCTCTGAGGCACATCAGCGTCCCCTTCAACGCCAGCGTGTGCTGCTGAGTGTACTCCCAGGCTTCTGACTCGTCGCAAGGCCCCAGTTGAAACGGCACGAGGCGAGATTTCCTCACCACACACAACCCAGTCGCCGGGTGAAAGAAAACTTTGTAGGGTTTTGTATCAGAAAGACCTGGTCCTGAATCAAACCAAGTGTACGTGATTATTTAATTGTTTTCTCATGATCAGAAAAGAGGCTTATTAATGGCATGCAGCGTTGCTAGGCCCACAGCGTTACCTTGAAAAGGAGACTGAAGTGTTGATATTCTCTGGAGGAATGTAGCGTTCCTAGGCCTGCACCAGTCATAAGTGAGGACGCCGTAAAACTCCTCCATGCCGAGCACGCCTTCCCTGAGATAATAGCTACCCTGCAGAGTCCAGAGAGCCCAGTCGACATCGAGCTCAGCCGCCAGGCCGAGGAAGCAGCCCAAGTAGCGGTTGTCGTTGGCGTTTGTGCCGCGCTGATCTATTCCAAATTCGCTCACGAACAGCGGCCAGCCCTGGTTCAGCAGGAATCCTGCCCGTCTCATCACGCTCCTAGAGATGTTGCCGCAGACTTGGTTGGGGCTGCCGCTTTTCCAGGCTTCTCCGTTGGAGAAGGAGTACCAGTGCAGCTCAAACACCAGTTTTGACGAGAAGCTCAGATTAACTTGCTTCTTTGAGAGGAAGCTCAGGTCGTTGTCGAAGCTGAGCCCAGAGAGTATTACCAGAACGTTAGGATTTGCTGCATGGACCGCCTCTGCTCCTCTTTGCATATATCTACATGTATTTTCTCATGAAGTTTTAAGCCCAGCTTGGAAGAGAGGTGTAAGAATCCTGACCGCATGGTCAACATATTTATACAAAAATAAATAGTATTTGGATAGTTGCGATTGCGAATAGTATTTTCTTAAAATAATGTTTTAGATAGAAATTTTAGTTATGTAACTGTGGTCAACTTTTAGGTGTAAGGAATGCCCTAATTACCCAACTAAGAAGGAAAAGAAGGAAAATTTGGATCAAAAAAGTTGATACTAGAATTTTGCGATCATTATATCTGCTATCACAAATTCACACCATTAATGCTTAGATATCTGAACTACCTCAAACATGTTGAAAGGCAGTACGATAAAATTGATTCATAAATAAATATTTCAGTTCTACTATACATAAACTATGATTGCTTGATGTACAAACATAAATATTTGAGTGATTTTTCTGGTCAGGTCGAGGCAACCGAAGACCCATTAATGGATGAGGAAGCTATGATTTGAGTGATGTACAAACATAAACTACGATTGCTTGATGCACCAACGCACGGGAGCGCCTCTTGAGTGCACCAGCACGCGGGGTATCGTGCGCACCACTACGCGGGAACGCCTCTCGCGCGCACCAGCGCGCCCGCCGCCGCGCTCCTCGCTCGCCTTTGTAGTCTCCCAACCAAGGGTGTGAATAGTAAAATCCCTCACTATAGGGTGCGAATAGTAGAATCCTCCATCCTAGGGGTGCACATAGTAAAATCTCCCATCAATGGGTGCGATAGTAAAATCACATATCATTGGGTGCGGATAGTAAAATCCTCCATCGTGTGGGTGCACATAGTAAATCACCCATCATTGGGTGCAGATAGTAAAATCCTCCATCATGGGAGTGCACATAATAAAATCCCCCAACATTGGGTGCAGATTGTAAAATCCCCAATCAATAGGTGCAGATAGTAAAATCTATCCCCCATCATTGCGTGCAAATAGTAAAATCCTTCATCATAGGGTTGCACATAGTAAAATCCCCCATCATTGGGTTCGAATAGTAAAATACTCTATCATGGGGGTGCACATTGTAAAATCCTCAATCATTGGGTGGGGATAGTAAAATCTCATCATTAGGTCTGGATAGTAAAAGCCTTCATCATGGGAATGCATATAACAAAATCCCCAATTGGGTGCAGATAGTAAAATCTCACATCATTGGGTACGGATAGTAAAATCCTTTAACGTGGAGGTGCATAGTAAAATCCCAGATCATTGGGTACAGATAGTAAAATCCTCCATTATAGGGGTGCTCATAGTGAAATCCCTCATCATTGGGTGCTCATAGCAAAATCCCCATGATATGGGTGCACATAGCCAAATTTATGTACATGGGTGTGTGCTTAGCGAAATCCCCCATCATGGGGTGCGCATTGTGAAATCCCCATGAAAGGGTGCACATAGCTAAATTTATGATTATGGGTGTGCGCATAGCAAAATATCCCATCATGGAGGTGGGTATAGCCAAATTAATGATCATTGGTGTGCAGATAGCAAGACTCCCTAGCAAACTTAATTACCAAAATCCCCATCTCAGAATCTATTAAAGGGACTCAGAGCTCTCATTTGAAAACACCTTGTCTCCTACGTCTAAGAGAGCTCCAGTGTAACATCCCCAAAACAACCAGACCCCTGAGTTGCATTTTGTCATGACAAGGTCAAGACATTGCTCTAAGAGGCCAAGATGGCCTTAAAAACTAAGGTGAATAGGTAAAAATCACCTTGATGTGCATTTAGCAAGTTTTGATGTCCTAGCTTAGAGGTGACCAAAAGACACCAACAAATCAACATAACCTCATCATGACCCTATGACCATCCAAAGAGGTGAGTAGACCACTAGGGACCCTTGGGGGTCAACCAATTTGGTCAAATTTGACCAAAAGTCAACCTTGAGCTATCATAGGTCAAATCCTCCCCCAATAAGTTCAATTGACCACCAAATCATGAAATTGACCCCACCCCTAGCATTAGGGCATCAATAAGGACCTATTAGACCCAAAAGCCCCACCATGGAGTGGTCAATTTGACCAAATTGACCAAAGTCAACTTTCCCCCAATTTTGGTCAAAATCACACTTATTGGCTAAATTGGCCCAATGAGAGAATCACCATGACCTAACCCACATTGGGTGGTGTCACTAGGTTCAAACCAACACATTGGACCAAGCCACCCCTCAGTTGACTAAGTCAAACCCCCAAGTCAACCATAGTCAACATAGGTCAAAAATGGCCTAAAACATGAAAATCAAGTGGGCTAACTCAATAAACTTGAGTCAAGACCCAAGCCCAGCTCATCCAGCAGCCCACATGCACAAAGACCTCCCATGCCCTCTGATTTTGAATGGTGGAGACATGCATGGGGGTAGGAGGGTAAAATCCCCAATTTTTAGGAGAAAGAAAGTGAGGAAAAGAGGGAATGCAAGCCAAGTGGCTCTTCTCCTCTCTTCCCAAGCTTCCAACTGATCTCCCCAGAACTTTAGCAGCTGAATTACTGGGATGGGGGACACATGGAGCCAAGGAGGAGCTTCCAATGTTGGAGGCCGAAATCCCCCCTATGATAACTCCTCATACAGCCCTCCTCACCCATTTTACTCATTTTCATTAGCTTCAGAAGCTTGAAGAGAGCTGAAATCGACTGTTAGATCATTACATTTGGTGGAGAAATGAGATCGGGAGCAAGCTCGCCGGAGGAGATCACCGCCATGGCCGCCCGCCGCAATTGCCGCCGCCAACCTCCATTAAGGTCCGGTTTCTCCTCCTCTCCCTCTGTGCTAGCTTCCTAGATCCTTAGGAGATGAAAACCAAGTTTAATTCAAGCTCTATATACGGACAATAATGGAGATTTAGGTAAGAAATGCCCATGCTAGAACTTCTCGTCTAGGGCATTATTTGCCATGAAATAGATCTCAATCAACTCTTCTCTTTAAAACGAAGCTATAGGAACTTATTTCGTGCAAAATGATGGACTATGGAGGGAGTATTGGCCAAAATAGGTTAGAGATCATCATTCCCGTCGGCTGGAGGAAGAAGACGAGCAGGAGCCGTCCGATTTTGCGCAAAGATCTGTGCAAGATTTTAATATTTCATTTTAATAATTATTCAAATCTGTCACAAACCGGGCAGCACTTTCAATCTAATTTTTGAACCCCTTAGAGTCCAAAAATCGAAAAATGGCCAGAGACAACACTTGTAGCCCTATGGGTCTACTTTCTGTAGAATTTGAGATCAAGTGATTTGGAGCTCTAGAGCTCCTTGTAGAGCCATTCTACTAAGACTGCTCATTATGTCTATTAGCAAACCATAATATTTCTGCCTAGGATTTTAATGTACTTTGCATACTATTTTTGAAGGCCTTAGAAGCCATATCATGAAAAGTTGGCAGAGACAACATTTGTAGCCCTATGGGTCTACTTTCTGTAGGATTTGAGATCAAGTGATTTGGAGCTCTACAGCTCCTTGTAGAGCCATTCTACTAAGACTGCTCATTATGTCTATTAGCAAACCATAATATTTCTGCCTAGGATTTTAATGTACTTTGCATGCTATTTTTGAAGGCCTTAGAGGCCATATCATGAAAAGTTGGCAGAGACAACATTTGTAGCCCTATGGGTCTACTTTCTGTAGGATTTGAGATCAAGTGATTTGGAGCTCTACAGCTCCTTGTAGAGCCATTTTTCTAGGACTACTCTTTATGTCTATTAGCAAATTTGGGTGGAGTGAGCCCTATGCCTTGGGGTTGACCCAATGGCTTGAAATGCTGGACATGGATACTTGGCAGTAATATGCCTTCCCAAAGGTTGTTTGGGATTTTTGGGTACAAAATCCCAAGATATGGAATTTACTAAACTACCCCTAATTTAGGTTATAAAATAAAAAGGCGGTCATATGAACTTGGAATAATATGAGACTTAGGATCGGGTGCTTTTAGACTAATATGGTGCTATAATAGTTTTCCCGGAATTTATTGAAGTCTTAACATAGCACTTGTAGTGTAAACCCTTATACGCACACCAAATGTATTAAATGATAATTAATGGTAAATATTACTTGGAATAATATGAGACTTAGGATCTGGTGCTTTTAGACTAATATGGTACTGTAATAGTTTTCCCAGAATTTATTGAAGTCTTAACATAGCACTTGTAGTGTAAACCCTTATACGCACACCAAATGTATTAAATGATAATTAAGGGTAAATATTACTTGGAATAATATGAGACTTAGGATCTGGTGCTTTTAGACTAATATGGTACTGTAATAGTTTTCCCAGAATTTATTGAAGTCTTAACATAGCACTTGTGGTGTAAACCCTTATACGCACACCAAATGTATTAAATGATAATTAAGGGTAAATATTACTTGGAATAATATGAGACTCAGGTTTTGGTGTTTTTTAGACCAGCGTTATGTCATGGTAATTTTCCCTGAGATCACTGAGATCATAATCAAATACTTGACGTGTAAATCTCTATTTGCACACCTCCTATCTTTAATAGAAACTATGACTTAGGATTCCCTGGAGAATTTATGAAATTAGGATTTGAGATTGTTAGATCACTACTCATTGCGAACCTATGGTGATAATTGGAACTCGTTTGGATATGATGTGATCAAGATCGCACCATAGGAGTCTAATCTAGATCAACCTTGTTTCGGTCTGCGAATAGTGAAACTGATTTACATGAATTAGACCACCACTGACCTTCACACGTAGAACTGTTAACTCTTAGTAATTATGAAGGCTCAGGTCACTTGGAAGAGCATCTCTAAGGGCATCCTGGGAAATAAGGATTGGGGCGCGTTTAGCAAAGCTATAGGTGTGTGAGTTTACAGTGATATGAAAAGGAGGTTAGACCTCATCAAAGGCCCAACACACAACTCATCAGTGTTAAACGATTGTATGGAAGTAAAACTACCCTTAGCCGGGGAGCCATTTTAAGGTAATACTCGAGGGAGAAGTCGAGAAGTATCTAAGGCAAACCCTGGATTAAGGATGACGAAGAATAGGAGTGTGGGTCCAAGTAAGGTTGAGAATGTTATTTGAATGTGAGCAGTTCCTCGGTGAAGAAAGGGGACTCGAGTTTAAAATGTGACGAGGGGAGAGTCAGCACCCGGTCACAGCTGGAGGTGTTGGAGTTCAAGGAACTCCCCCACTCCTAATTGCCAAGTTTAACTCATCTTAGAGATGTAATGTAATTGGAGAGGAAAATGGGGGTCAAGTAAAAAGGGGTAGACACCAACAAGATTAAGTACCTTGGGAATAGGAAGTTCGGGGTGTCAGCCCGCCACACTTCCTAGTACCGCTGCGAGCCCCTCACAGGGTAACCCTCTGGATGTCCAAGGTTAACCATAAAGCTTCTAAGTTCAACTAAATCATAGACAAGACTAGTTAAGTAGGAGAACTCGGCAAGTTAACTTCCATCCCGAACCGTGACGTTATTTATAAGAATGGACTGGGATAGTCCGGCGAGCGGTAGGCTCGGGTTATAAGAATGGACTGGGATAGTCTAGCGAGCGGTAAGCTCGTAGTTTATATATAAGACTAGTGTAGTCTAGCGAGCGGTAAGCTCATAGTTTATATATAAGACAAGTGTAGTCTAGAGAGCGGTAAGCTCGTAGTTTATATATAAGACTAGTGTAGTCTAGCGAGCGGTAAGCTCGTAGTTTATATATAAGACTAATGTAGTCTAGCGAGCGGTAAGCTCGTAGTTTATATAGACTAGTGAAGTCTAGCGAGTTGTAGGCTCTAATTTATAAATGCTGATGTAGATGTGCGAGCTGGAGGCTCGGTTGTAAAAGGCTAACTTATGTTGCTTGTGAATGAGATGTGGTGGGTCTCCGGATCTGTCTTAGTCGTCACACCGACAGCAGTTCGTTGACTCGGCAGTGCTAGAGGTTTATTAGGCCCAGGTTGTTTTACTGCGCGTCCGATGGGACGAATTCCCTAAACCCTGCCTGGCCATTTCAGTTTAGTACGCAGGAGCTCGTGAGTACCGGGTACCGGTATCACAGTTTACGTTTGGGCCTAGGTCTGGTAGTGTGACTTACCCACCTAGGTGAGGAGACGCCCGCTCCTCTGCCACCGTTTGACCACGACGGGAGGTGCCCGAGGGGTTAGCTACCTCCGAAAAGTGGGAACTAAAGGTCTGTACGTACAGAGTCGTGTGTGTGAGTTGCATGTGTATGAAATAATAATACAAACATTGCATCATTGCATTGCACTTCATAGCATAGCATTTCTGCACCAACTGAGACCTCATCGTATAAATTAGTGTGGGCTCTTTTATACGATGAGTTTACTTCTTGCCAGATCCCTTAGCTTATGTGCTATTGTGTGTGCATATAAGTTAAGGTTACATTCGTAGCTGCTCTTTTACTTATACTGCTCTTTTACTTATACTGCTCTTTTACTTATACTGCTCTGTTACTTATACTGCTTCTTACTTTCGCTTATATACATACTCCTGCTTGGGTAGATATGCTTTCATTACTTGTTTAGTACCTTTATACTTGCTAGTCTCGCCATTGCCACCTGCTTTTGATTTACCCCTTGATGTCCTCCGCTTCCTCCTTCCACACGGTGCCTAGGAGTCGCGGGGGGAGGCGGGGACAAAATCGGCTTAGTCTTTATGACTAACGGTCGGTTGTGACCGTAGGTACACGAGGTGATGGAACCCCAGAGAAGAGGAGATAGGACACAAGGAACTAATGCCGCGCGTTACTTCTACTACAATACAGGTGTTCGAGAGTTGAGAACTGATTAGCTTCCGCATAGATGTAGAGTGAGAAAGTTTATATACTTTGCTTGGATATGTACTGGGCTTAAGCCCTTTCTCTCTTTTAGTTCATTTCTCATCAAGGACATTGTAAGCATGTACTTCTGTATTTAATGTGATTTGTGGGCTTGTTGCTTCTATTTGCTTCTATTACTCTGAATTGTGGTTGGCCTAGATGATGTTGATTAGCCGGCAGGATCGGCGTATTGTGGCGGGGACCATTGGGTGTAATGGTCTCGCCGCAAGACGGCGGTTCTGGGCGGTAAGACCCGGTTTAAAAGCAAAAAAAAAAAGGAGGGTCTTACAAAGTGGTATCAGCTTAGCCGACTTTCGATCCAAGTAAAAGAAGTCCACAAAACCTAGGGCAACCCCCGCTCGAGTTAGTTTGAGGACAAACTAGCAGCGGAAGCAGTGGTGTGCCCATACAGGAAATCACATAATTTTTGTCCACTTAACGATGAGATTAGGCCAACCCGACTAGTACACCATATTGGCTTGACTTAGCAAGACTACTCATAAGGTATCCTAGTCCGACATCAACCTCAAGTATATTTTGACCGAGTAGTAGGATACCCCAAGGTGACTAAAAGAAGGAGTTGAAAGCGTGTGTGAGTGTTCAGGGCTTACTCGGTGATATACCCACATCGCTTCCTAAGTGATATTAACACTCCTCAACAAACAAATAGGACAATCTTAAGTGGTTTTGGTGTTTGTGAGACTCGTAAGGCCTTACTTGTGTGCTTAGAAGCTGATACTGCACACTCCCACCCTCGGAAAACCATCACAAAGGAAGGATGTCAAACGTGGAACGAGAAGTTCAACTTAGAGAAGACCACTTGATAGGCACACGATCTTTGGGAAAGAGTTACGACAAATGGCATTTTGAGGGTAGAGAGCCCTACCATATACAAAAAAAAAACTCAAGGACTGTATACCCATAAGGTTTATGTAAATACGCGAGATGTCCAAACTGTCGGATATAAGGAACTCATCACAAGATTACGGGAGGCTAATCTTGTTTCTTCGTTTATTGGGCCACAAAAATTTTGACTTTGCTTGTTTTAGAAATATAGAAGCCCCTGAAATACAACTCCCTGGGCACCTAGCTTAGTGCAGGGTATATAAGTGAACCCCAAACCCAAATCGGTGCACCCCCACCATCCGACTTGTCTAATGATCTGAATTTTACACTGTACTCGTAAATTTAATACGTTACACATGCTACCCAAGAATCAGAATTTTGGGAAATAAAGTTCTATGGATTTGGAAATAAGTACATTGCAGACGATTGCGGTAGACCTAAGAATTGATAAGACCAAGGTGGCTTAGGATAACATCTGTGTTGTTACACACACTTAGAGTTTTATGGATATTTTTTTTTTCCTTGGTCAATTCTTTGAAATTTTGAAACATGCACTTGTTATCAAGAGATCCTCACCTCTAAAAGAATCAAGGACTTTGAAGATTGAGTTCCGTAGGAAATTGGGGTTTATGAACTCTTGTTGCATTAAGCAGTGTTGAGAATTCCAGGGTCATCATTTATTTATATTTTTTTCCCTAGATCAGTGTAAAAACTTGGAATATTTTAGAGATGAGTAGATAGACTCGTGGTCTCCATTAAACTTCTGAAAATTTTATTATACTTAACTATTGGTTAGTTATCATACCTCCTTCACAAAATAGGTTCTGCGCCCTTAACCGCATAATTAATCTTCTGGAATTATTTAAGAAGGAGAACTATGGGCTTCTGCTCAACACTATCTTGGATCATGTTTAGTCTCTGAAAATTCTGTTAAACCTTTTGGCCCATGATAACTGATGCTTGGTGTACAAATTGGAGACCCCATAATTATGAAAAGAAGTAGGAATGAGGCCAAAACAAATATGACTTTATGAAGAGTTGAAATCACTTACAAGACTTGGGGAATGATTCAGAGATCAACTCACGACATATTCACGTTAGTTGATTCGTAGGTGATAGGTCTGGTGCGAAATTTGAGCTTGGTTCGCGTTTAACAAAAATGAGGACTATAGATTTGACCGATAATGACACATGATTTGGGGTGAAAATCAGGAATGAGGTTTCAGGGCGCTAATGTGACTGGGTGCACTTCAAGAATTAATCTTGGAGGATTTTCAATATATGATTTTACGAGGCTCGGAATTGAGACTCACCCGAACTTAAGTACCAGAACTGAGCCTGTTTACTACTAAGGTATCCTTTTAGTTCAGTAAACGACCATGACATATTTACATTTACTAAATATCATGTCGAATCTTAGAAACATGAATAAACGTCTACATAAAGTATTAAAAGAATGAAGATGTCATGAAAATTAGGGGAATCAATATTGCCCAAGCCATAAACATACCATGACCTTGGAAGACAAGTCTAATTTCTAATTACAAACAATTAACAAATAAGAGTATTGATGTCACGTGTAAATGGTTGTGAACCACAGGAGAGTAGATCCAAAGTGTTGGTAAGGTTATGGTATTAAAGACATTGACGGTGATCGTGACAATGTACTCACCGGATCGAGAGCTGTATACTTACGAAGACATCATACTATAAAATATAAGACTCGATGGATTCTTACACTCGCCTTGTGAGTGTGTGACTTTACTTCGACTTATGTCCTCCCTCCACTACGATGTCTTCATCAATTGGGAATTGTCTAAGAACCCCCAGGTAAAGGATCTCGAACTCGAATAGGATGAGGTTTAACGAAAGTGCACTTGGGAGAAAACCGAGGATGAGTCAATGAGAATTAGACCTAACAAGTCTCAACGTTAATTGAGAGCCATACTGCACCCAAACAACTAAATCATCCATGAACTCTAACTCCCGTGGACCTAAACCTAAATTTTGGGGACGAAATTGTTTCTTCGTTTATTGGGATTTGTAACATCCCCAAAACAACCAGACCCCTGAGTTGCATTTTGTCATGACAAGGTCAAGACATTGCTCTAAGAGGCCAAGATGGCCTTAAAAACTAAGGTGAATAGGTAAAAATCACCTTGGTGTGCATTTAGCAAGTTTTGATGTCCTAGCTTAGAGGTGACCAAAAGACTCCAACAAATCAACATAACCTCATCATGACCCTATGACCATCCAAAGAGGTGAGTAGACCACTAGGGACCCTTGGGGGTCAACCAATTTGGTCAAATTTGACCAAAAGTCAACCTTGAGCTATCATAGGTCAAATCCTCCCCCAATAAGTTCAATTGACCACCAAATCATGAAATTGACCCCACCCCTAGCATTAGGGCATCAATAAGGACCTATTAGACCCAAAATCCCCACCATGGAGTGGTCAATTTGACTAAATTGACCAAAGTCAACTTTCCCCCAATTTTGGTCAAAATCACACTTATTGGCTAAATTGGCCCAATGAGAGAATCACCATGACCTAACCCACATTGGGTGGTGTCACTAGGTTCAAACCAACACATTGGACCAAGCCACCCCTCAGTTGACTAAGTCAAACCCCCAAGTCAACCATAGTCAACATAGGTCAAAAATGGCCTAAAACATGAAAATCAAGTGGGCTAACTCAATAAACTTGAGTCAAGACCCAAGCCCAGCCCATCCAGCAGCCCACATGCACAAAGACCTCCCATGCCCTCTGATTTTGAATGGTGGAGACATGCATGGGGGTAGGAGGGTAAAATCCCCAATTTTTAGGAGAAAGAAAGTGAGGAAAAGAGGGAATGCAAGCCAAGTGGCTCTTCTCCTCTCTTCCCAAGCTTCCAACTGATCTCCCCAGAACTTTAGCAGCTGAATTACTGGGATGGGGGACACATGGAGCCAAGGAGGAGCTTCCAATGTTGGAGGCCGAAATCCCCCCTATGATAACTCCTCATACAGCCCTCCTCACCCATTTTACTCATTTTCATTAGCTTCAGAAGCTTGAAGAGAGCTGAAATCGACTGTTAGATCATTACATTTGGTGGAGAAATGAGATCGGGAGCAAGCTCGCCGGAGGAGATCACCGCCATGGCCGCCCGCCGCAATTGCCGCCGCCAACCTCCATTAAGGTCCGGTTTCTCCTCATCTCCCTCTGTGCTAGCTTCCTAGATCCTTAGGAGATGAAAACCAAGTTTAATTCAAGCTCTATATACGGACAATAATGGAGATTTAGGTAAGAAATGCCCATGCTAGAACTTCTCGTCTAGGGCATTATTTGCCATGAAATAGATCTCAATCAACTCTTCTCTTTAAAACGAAGCTATAGGAACTTATTTCGTGCAAAATGATGGACTATGGAGGGAGTATTGGCCAAAATAGGTTAGAGATCATCATTCCCGTCGGCTGGAGGAAGAAGACGAGCAGGAGCCATCCGATTTTGCGCCAAGATCTGTGCAAGATTTTAATATTTCATTTTAATAATTATTCAAATCTGTCACAAACCGGGCAGCACTTTCAATCTAATTTTTGAACCCCTTAGATTCCAAAAATCGAAAAATGGCCAGAGACAACATTTGTAGCCCTATGGGTCTACTTTCTGTAGGATTTAAGATCAAGTGATTTGGAGCTCTACAGCTCCTTGTAGATCCATTCTACTAAGACTGCTCATTATGTCTATTAGCAAACCATAATATTTCTGCCTAGGATTTTAATGTACTTTGCATGCTATTTTTGAAGGCCTTAGAGGCCATATCATGAAAAGTTGGCAGAGACAACATTTGTAGCCCTATGGGTCTACTTTCTGTAGGATTTGAGATCAAGTGATTTGGAGCTCTACAGCTCTTTGTAGAGCCATTTTTCTAGGACTACTCTTTATGTCTATTAGCAAATTTGGGTGGAGTGAGCCCTATGCCTTGGGGTTGACCCAATGGCTTGAAATGCTGGACATGGATCCTTGGCAGCAATATGCCTTCCCAAAGGTTGTTTGGGATTTTTGGGTACAAAATCCCAAGATATGGAATTTACTAAACTACCCCTAATTTAGGTTATAAAATAAAAAGGCGGTCATATGAACTTGGAATAATATGAGACTTAGGATCGGGTGCTTTTAGACTAATATGGTGCTATAATAGTTTTCCCGGAATTTATTGAAGTCTTAACATAGCACTTGTAGTGTAAACCCTTATACGCACACCAAATGTATTAAATGATAATTAAGGGTAAATATTACTTGGAATAATATGAGACTTAGGATCTGGTGCTTTTAGACTAATATGGTACTGTAATAGTTTTCCCAGAATTTATTGAAGTCTTAACATAGCACTTGTAGTGTAAACCCTTATACGCACACCAAATGTATTAAATGATAATTAAGGGTAAATATTACTTGAAATAATATGAGACTTAGGATCTGGTGCTTTTAGACTAATATGGTACTGTAATAGTTTTCCCAGAATTTATTGAAGTCTTAACATAGCACTTGTGGTGTAAACCCTTATACGCACACCAAATGTATTAAATGATAATTAAGGGTAAATATTACTTGGAATAATATGAGACTCAGGTTTTGGTGTTTTTTAGACCAGCGTTATGTCATGGTAATTTTCCCTGAGATCACTGAGATCATAATCAAATACTTGACGTGTAAATCTCTATTTGCACACCTCCTATCTTTAATAGAAACTATGACTTAGGATTCCCTGGAGAATTTATGAAATTAGGATTTGAGATTGTTAGATCACTACTCATTGCGAACCTATGGTGATAATTGGAACTCGTTTGGATATGATGTGATCAAGATCGCACCATAGGAGTCTAATCTAGATCAACCTTGTTTCGGTCTGCGAATAGTGAAACTGATTTACATGAATTAGACCACCACTGACCTTCACACGTAGAACTGTTAACTCTTAGTAATTATGAAGGCTCAGGTCACTTGGAAGAGCATCTCTAAGGGCATCCTGGGAAATAAGGATTGGGGCGCGTTTAGCAAAGCTATAGGTGTGTGAGTTTACAGTGATATGAAAAGGAGGTTAGACCTCATCAAAGGCCCAACACACAACTCATCAGTGTTAAACGATTGTATGGAAGTAAAACTACCCTTAGCCGGGGAGCCATTTTAAGGTAATACTCGAGGGAGAAGTCGAGAAGTATCTAAGGCAAACCCTGGATTAAGGATGACGAAGAATAGGAGTGTGGGTCCAAGTAAGGTGACGAAGGGAGAGTCAGCACCCGGTCACAGCTGGAGGTGTTGGAGTTCAAGGAACTCCCCCACTCCTAATTGCCAAGTTTAACTCATCTTAGAGATGTAATGTAATTGGAGAGGAAAATGGGGGTCAAGTAAAAAGGGGTAGACACCAACAAGATTAAGTACCTTGGGAATAGGAAGTTCGGGGTGTCAGCCCGCCACACTTCCTAGTACCGCTGCGAGCCCCTCACAGGGTAACCCTCTGGATGTCCAAGGTTAACCATAAAGCTTCTAAGTTCAACTAAATCATAGACAAGACTAGTTAAGTAGGAGAACTCGGCAAGTTAACTTCCATCCCGAACCGTGACGTTATTTATAAGAATGGACTGGGATAGTCCGGCGAGCGGTAGGCTCGGGTTATAAGAATGGACTGGGATAGTCTAGCGAGCGGTAAGCTCGTAGTTTATATATAAGACTAGTGTAGTCTAGCGAGCGGTAAGCTCATAGTTTATATATAAGACAAGTGTAGTCTAGAGAGCGGTAAGCTCGTAGTTTATATATAAGACTAGTGTAGTCTAGCGAGCGGTAAGCTCGTAGTTTATATATAAGACTAATGTAGTCTAGCGAGCGGTAAGCTCGTAGTTTATATAGACTAGTGAAGTCTAGCGAGCTGTAGGCTCTAATTTATAAATGCTGATGTAGATGTGCGAGCTGGAGGCTCGGTTGTAAAAGGCTAACTTATGTTGCTTGTGAATGAGATGTGGTGGGTCTCCGGATCTGTCTTAGTCGTCACACCGACAGCAGTTCGTTGACTCGGCAGTGCTAGAGGTTTATTAGGGCCAGGTTGTTTTACTGCGCGTCCGATGGGACGAATTCCCTAAACCCTGCCTGGCCATTTCAGTTTAGTACGCAGGAGCTCGTGAGTACCGGGTACCGGTATCACAGCGTACGTTTGGGCCTAGGTCTGGTAGTGTGACTTACCCACCTAGGTGAGGAGACGCCCGCTCCTCTGCCACCGTTTGACCACGACGGGAGGTGCCCGAGGGGTTAGCTACCTCCGAAAAGTGGGAACTAAAGGTCTGTACGTACAGAGTCGTGTGTGTGAGTTGCATGTGTATGAAATAATAATACAAACATTGCATCATTGCATTGCACTTCATAGCATAGCATTTCTGCACCAACTGAGACCTCATCGTATAAATTAGTGTGGGCTCTTTTATACGATGAGTTTACTTCTTGCCAGATCCCTTAGCTTATGTGCTATTGTGTGTGCATATAAGTTAAGGTTACTTTCGTAGCTGCTCTTTTACTTATACTGCTCTTTTACTTATACTGCTCTTTTACTTATACTGCTCTTTTACTTATACTGCTCTGTTACTTATACTGCTTCTTACTTTCGCTTATATACATACTCCTGCTTGGGTAGATATGCTTTCATTACTTGTTTAGTACCTTTATACTTGCTAGTCTCGCCATTGCCACCTGCTTTTGATTTACCCCTTGATGTCCTCCGCTTCCTCCTTCCACACGGTGCCTAGGAGTCGCGGGGGGAGGCGGGGACAAAATCGGCTTAGTCTTTATGACTAACGGTCGGTTGTGACCGTAGGTACACGAGGTGATGGAACCCCAGAGAAGAGGAGACAGGACACAAGGAACTTATGCCGCGCGTTACTTCTACTACAATACAGGTGTTCGAGAGTTGAGAACTGATTAGCTTCCGCATAGATGTAGAGTGAGAAAGTTTATATACTTTGCTTGGATATGTACTGGGCTTAAGCCCTTTCTCTCTTTTAGTTCATTTCTCATCAAGGACATTGTAAGCATGTACTTCTGTATTTAATGTGATTTGTGGGCTTGTTGCTTCTATTTGCTTCTATTACTCTGAATTGTGGTTGGCCTAGATGATGTTGATTAGCCGGCAGGATCGGCGTATTGTGGCGGGGACCATTGGGTGTAATGGTCTCGCCGCAAGACGGCGGTTCTGGGCGGTAAGACCCGGTTTAAAAGCAAAAAAAAAGGAGGGTCTTACATCCAGAGTCTTCCTTCGAGGATCTCCATGAGGTCTCCATCGGCGCTTGACGATCCCTTCGAAGATCTCCTTCGGCGCTCGAAGATCTCCTTCGAAGTTTGATAATTCCTTGGAGATGACCAGAGATCTCCTTCGACCTTTGAAGACGGCTCGAAGATCTCCTTAGGCATTTGAAGACGGCTTGAAAGATCTCCTTCGGCCTTAAAAAAGGGCTCGAAGATCTCCTTTGGTCTTTGAAGACGGCTCGAAGATCTCCTTCGGTGTTTGAAGACAGCTCGAATATCTCATTTGACCTTTGAAGTCGGCTCGAAGATCTCCTTCGCTCTTTAAAGACGGCTCGAAGATCTCATTCGGCCTTTGAAGACGGCTCAAAGATCTCATTCGGCCTTTGAAGATGGCTCAAAGATCTCATTCGACCATTGAAGATTCCTTCGGAGCCTCGAAGATCTCCTTCGCTCCTCGAAGGTCTCCTCGAAGATAGTTTAAGGACCTCATCCAGCTCCGTCCTTCGAGCTCAGAGCCCCATTGTCGTACCCATCATTATAGATTGCTTCCAAGAACGCTCATCACCATTACACTCCAAGCGACCTCCGCGGTCTAGAAGAATTATTGTAACGAGTGGTGTCCTATCACCTTCGAGAGATAACTTTTGTAACACCCCAAGAAAAGTGGAACTTTGGTCGGCACATTCCATGGTTTTTCCACGTTAACAAGTCTTCTTGACAGCTGTCTAACTTTACTTTGACTTATTGCGCGCTCGACTCAATCTCGAGCTGAGACGATTTAATTCAACCAGCATACAAGAGCGTCGAGCGGCCCAAAACAATTTGGCGCCGTTTTTGAGAAAGGTGTTCCCAAACTCCGCAAAGATTCTCTGAAGACAGTATTGGCTTCACAGCAATACTCGTGACTAAGGCCTATGGAAAGAAGGGGTACCCGTACAACTGTAGGGTCAATCCCTATGGGTGCGTGGAGCCAGCTCCCTCTCACTCGCTTATCAATATACCTCTCACGGAAGAGGCAATGATCGCGCATGTAGTTGCGTTGGAAGGGCACATGCGTCAAATGGAAGAATGCCAGGACGAGATGCTCGCCCTCCTAAGAAACTTGGGATCTCCTCTAGCAGCCAATCCAGGCCCCGAGCCTAGCAACATGCCTCTGCCAGCTCTGAACCATGCTCCAACTAAGTACGCTGCCCGCACGCATCATGCCTCTGAAGAAGAATTCTCCGATGCTTCCAGCTCAACACATCCATTCCGATCGACTAGAGAACTCGAAGCCAACCTTCATCACCACCGCTCAGAAGTAGCAGGCTTCGGGAAGGCTATTGGAAGGCTCACTCACGAGGAAATATGTGATGCAATTAATGAAGAATACAGGCAAGTCGGATGATGGGCCGCTTTCACCCATCGCCCTCAACACCACGACTATCCACTGGCGCCTCTAGTCCAAGAGCAACTGATCCCATATGGCTTTAAGCTCCCCAACATAGAGACATTCGACGGGACGGACGATATCCACTGGAGCATGTTAATCACTTCACCATAATCATGTGAATCTACAACACTCCAGATCAGCTGCTAAACCAAGTGATCCCAGTCACACTAAAGGAGCAAGCATGTACCTGATTCCATTCCCAGAGGGAAGGAGCAATCAACAGTTTTGTGGAACTAACTCAGCAGTTCATAGATCAGTTCATCGCCAACCACAGGATCATCCAAAGTCCCTCTCATCTTTCAGGGATTCGCCAGAATTAGTGAGGTGCCCTCAAGGAATTTTTCTGTCGCTTAACTACTAAAGCGCAAAAAATCCCCAGGGTCAACCCTGAGCTCTTGCGGGCATCTTCCTGGGAGGACTCCCCCCAAGAGGTTTCTACTCAGCACCAATGATGGAGACGGTGCCAAGCTATCCCGATCTCGTGCACTGTATCAAAGCTCAAATCACTGCAGACGATGTCATTGAAGCACACCGACAACAGTTCAAAGGAAGTCAGAAAAGGAATGAGAGGACCCAGCGCAACCAACTACACCAAAATCCTGGACTGTTGGTGAAGGCGCAACTTGATCTTTATATCAACGGAAAGGCGCTACGGGTCAAGTGAAGGAACGTTGGACCTAACAATCCCCCCCCCAGCGTCCAGCATGACCCGCAAGCTCAGAGGTGCTCCACATGGCCCGCAAGCTCAGAGGTGGCTTGACACATGGCTCCGGCCGCCTGACCCGCAGGACCCACACAGGTAGAGAGAATTTCAGGAATTATCAGCGCCCCCCCCCCCCCCCCCCCCCCCCCCCCCGGTCTCGAACCCGCAACCTGCTTTGATACCAATTGAGAGGACCCAGCGCAACCAACTACACCAATAGCCCGGACTGTTGGTGAAGGCGCAACTTGATCTTTATATCAACGGAAAGGCGCTACGGGTCAAGTGAAGGAACGCTGGACCCAACAAGGAAGAAGGGGACAGAGCCTGTCCCTAGAAGACAGGAAGAGTGTCATAGCAACGAGGGTCGCCAAGACACCCGGAGGGATTGGGGTCCCCGACTGCCTCAAGATTACACTTCCCTCAACACATCTCACACCAATATGCTTTATGCAATCCAAGACAACCCGACACTCCAGAGGCCAGCGGTACTCATCCTCCTGAATGACAGAGGGGACTCGTTAACATACTGTGAATTTGATCGAGGGAATGGTCAGAACACTGAAGAATGCACCAAGCTGAAGGAAGCAATTGAGCGCCTTGTCAACGAGTACTCCTCGGAAGGTTCCTACAAGGCTAGGTGCTTAATCAACTAGCTCCACCCCAACCTAAAAGAGATCATCCACCCACGCACCAGGGCGTGGGGGCATGAAAGTAGTAGTAGAAGTAGATACCATAGCTAGGTACCCCTTCTCCTCTAGCTCTGTCAACTCCATCGCCCACCGTAAGGAGGGTCGGAAAGTTCAGAAGGCGCAGCAACCCGCTAGTATCAATTTTGGAGACGAAGGCCTGGAAAGGCTGCTCTTACCACACCAAGACCCTCTTGTCATCAGTGCGGGAATAAGCAACCCAAGATTCTACGTCAAGAGGATATTGGTCGACAACAGAAGCTCTATTAACATCTTGTTCATGTCCACCCTCTGCATTATGAAGATTCCAAAAGAACAACTCAAACTGGCAATGTGAGCAGTATACGACTTCCACGACAGCTTCATCCTAGTACAAGGAACATTTACTCTGCTCATCACTCTAGGTAAGTTCCCAAAGCAAGCCCAGCATTACGTCTAGTTTGTAGTCGTAGAGTGTGACTCCGCGTACAATGCCATCTTTGGCCGCCTTGTCCAGACGCAATTTGAGACCATTCCCTTCATCCCACACTTAGCGATAACGTTCATCAACCCATGAGGAGTTGGAGTTGTTTGTGGCAACTATGAGGCAGCTCGCTCTTGCTATCTACAACAAGCACACCTCGAACAGGGCCCAGCCACAGCCTCTTGCGCGGAAGGCCCTCGGAACACAGCTGCAACACACTACCTCGACCTGCCAAAGGGTCCCCCGTGAGTCTGATCCAGAAGAGCCAACAACAGGATGGAAAACACCCCATTATTTGCATTTCATTACACATGTTTATTCATTTATGTGTTTCTCTTCATTTCTTAGAACAATAGCCGCGAGCCTACACCCGTGCGCATGTATCTAATTTTATCTTTCAATTAATTATTTATACTTCTAACTCCATGGTTATACTCAGTGACTGCAACTACTGGTTTGAACACATTCTCTCTTCAGCATTGTAGTAGGTCACAACACCACTAGGGTCTGCTCTCTTCAAGGTCGCCATCGATTTGAACGCATTCGCTCTTCACCGCCATTTGGGTTCTGCCCTCTAACTGTAACTATCGGTTCGAACGCATTCTCTCTTCACCATCATAGTAGGTCACGCCACCGTTATGGCCTACCCCCCCTCACTGTCGTCATCGGTTCGAATGCATTAGCTCTTCACTGCCATACGTGGTCTGCCCCCTAACTGCAATTATCGGTTCGAACGCATTTGCTCTTCAACATCATAGTAAGTCACGCCACCATTAGGTCCTGCCCCCCTCACGGTCTCCATCGGTTTGAATGCATCTACTCTTCACTGTCATACAGGGTCCGCCCCCTAACTGCAACTATCAGTTCAAACACATTTACTCGTTACCGTGATAGTAGGTCACACCACCATCAGGGCCTGCCACTCTCACGGTCTCCATCGGTTCGAACGCATTTGCTTTTCACCGCCCTATAAGGTCCTGCCCCTATTGCAACTATCGGTACAAAGGCATTCACTCTTCACCGTCATGGTAGGTCATGTCGTCGTCAGGGTCTGCCCCATAATGATCGTCATCAGTTCAAACATATTTGCTCTTCACCACCATACAGGTTCTGCCCCCTGACTGCAACTATCGATTCACACACATTCGCTCTTCAATGTCATAGTAGGTCATGCCACCGTTATTGTCTGCCCCCTCACAGTCTTCATCGGTTCGAACACATTCTCTCTTCACTGCCATAAGGGGTCTACCCCCTAACTACAACTATCTATCCAAACACATTCGCTCTTCACTGCCATACGGGGTTCGCCCCCAGACTGCAACTATCGGTTAATGAATTCGCTCTTCACCGCCATACGGGGCCCGCCCCCTTACTGCAACTATCGATTCGAACACATTCGCTCTTCATGGTCATAGTAGTTTCGCTCTCCGACTGCAGCTATCAGTTCAAATGAGAAAGCTCTTCACCGTCATAGTAATTGCGCTCCCAAAACCACGCTCCCGATTATATCGAATGAAACATCCCAACACCAACATAGTACATATGAATCTCGCCATCGCGTTGCTCAGACCTCAATGTTAAGTGTCAAGCTCGCCACAACCTTCGATGCTAATTCCAAGAGGCTAGCTCACTACGGCCTCCGATGCTAACGCCAAGCGATAAGCTTGACATGAACTCCAATGCTAAAGCAAAGCCACAAGCTCGCCACGACCTCCAATGCTAACGCCAAGCTGCAAGCTCACCACATCCTCCGACGCTAATGCAAAGCAGCAAGCTCGCCACGACCTCCGACGCTGACACCAAGCGGCAACTCCCGACGCATAAGCAGAACGACGAGCTCATAACCTCGCAAGATTGCGGCAATTCGCCCAAACAAGTTTGCACACTCAAAAACTTACGCCAAATAATTTCTTGGCTCATTTTCTACAAAAACGATCTCCAAAAATTGGGGGGCATTTGATGGGGTTCCCCAAAAAATAGTTCGATTGAACCAAATATTTTATGTCACAACCATGACCAGCTCGCCGACATAATTTCAATGGGACCATTCTCACCCAGTCCCCAGTCTGTTAGGTATCCCAAATGGATAGTAGAACAACTCACACGCGGGAGCGAACAACGACACGCGGGCGCAGCCCACCACGCACACCAGCGCACGGGGATCTTATTCTTGTATGCACTATTGCATGGAAGCATCCCCCCACACTCACCAGCATGCTAGAGTGGCCCCCCGTGCACACCAGCGTATGGGAGACCCCCCGCCCACCCCCACCGCACGCACACACTAGCGTGAGGGAACACCTCCTGCTCACACCAGTGTGTGGAGGGCCTCCCTCCCACGCAGACCAGCGTGCGGGGGCGCCTCCCGAGAGCACCAACGAGTAGGGGCCTCCCTCACGTAAGCACCGGTGCGTGGGAGTGCCTCCTGCGTGCACCAGCACCCCGGGGCCTCCATTCTGCTTGTGGGAGCGCCTCCCACGCGCACCAGTGCATAAGGGCCTTCCTCCCGTGCGCGGGAGCGCCTCCCGTGCGCGGGAGCGCCTCCCGCACACGGGGGCCTCCCTACCATGCACACCAGCCCACGGGGGCCTCCCTCCTGCGCACCTAAGTGCCTCACGTGTACACTAGCGCGCGCGGGGCCTCCCTCCCGCACGCACCAGCATGTGGTGCCTCCCTCCCACGCGCACTAGCAAGTGAGACCGCCTCCCGCGTGCACTAGTATACGGGGGCCTCCCTCCTATGTGCAGGGGCATCCCCCATGTGCTTTGGAGCACCTCTCTCGTCATCTCCCGACGCGCTCACTACCGCGCTCATCACCCACGACTGTGCTCGCCACTCGCCGATGCGCTCATTGTTGCCATCGCGCTCCTCGCTCGCCGCCGTCGTCTCCCAACCATGGCGGTGTGATAAGTAAAATCCCCCAATAAGTGGTTTGAATAGTAAAATCCTCCATCATGGGAGTGCACATAGTAAAATCTCCCATCATTTGGTGCAGATAGTAAAATCCGACATCATTGGGTGCAGATAGTAAAATCCTCTATCATGGGGGTGCACATAGTAAAATCCCCCATCATTGGGTGTGGATAGGTAAATCCTCTATCATGGGGGTGCACATAGTAAAATCCTCCATAATTGGGTGTGGATAGTAAAATCCCTCATCATTTGGTGCAGATAGTAAAATCCCCCTATCATGGGTGTGGATAGTAAATTCTTCCATCATGGGGTTGCACATAGTAAAATCCCCTTTCATTGAGTGTGAATAATAAAATCCTTCATCATGGGGATGCACATTGTAAAATCCTCCATCATTGAGTGTGGATAGTAAAATTCACAATCATTGGGTGTGGATAGTAAAATCTCTCATCATTAGGTTCGGATATTAAAATCCTCCATCATGGGGGTGCACATAGCAAAATCCCTCATCATTGTGTGCGGATAGTAAAATCCCACATCATTGGGTGCGAATAGTAAAATCCTCCATCTTTGGGGTGCACATAGTAAAATCCTAGATCATTGGGGCTCTGTTTGGCGCGGCGTTTTTTCTCCGGTGAGTTTGGAAAAAACACCACCGTCATAGAATGTATGTTTGGCATGACAACGGTTATGACCGCCGTCAAGAAAAGAAAACTAGTTTGGAACATTACAGTTCCTTAGGTTAGGTTGGGCGTTCACGAACGACGGTTCATAACCACCGCGTTCACGACCGCTACCGCCATGCCAAACAGAGTCTAGGTGTGAATAGTAAAATCCTCCATTATAGGGGTGCACGTAGCGAAATCCCCCATCAGCAGGTGCGTATAGTGAAATCCCCATGATATGGGTGCATATAGCCAAATTTATGTATATGAGTGGGCGTATATCGAAATCCACCAACATGGGGTGCGCATAGCAAAATCCCCATGTTATGGGTGTGTATAGCAAAATTAACGATCATGGGTGTGCGCATTGCGAAATCCCCCATCATGGGGGTGCACATAGCCAAATTAATGATCATGGGTATGTAAATAGCAAGACTCCCTAGCAAACTTAATTACCAAAATGCCACTCTCAGAATCTATAAAAGGGACCCAAAGTCCTCATTTTGAAAGCACCTTGTCTTCCACGCTTGAGAGAGCTCCAGAGTCTTCCTTTCAAGATCTCCCTAAGTTCTCCTTCAGTGCTTGAAGATCTCTTCAAAGATCTACGACGCTCGAAGATCTCCTTCGAAGTTTGATGATTCCTTGAAGACAGTCAAAGATCTCTTTCGACCTTTGAAGATGGCTCAAAGATCTCCTTCGGCATTTGAAGACGCCTCGAAGATCTGCTTCACCCTTTGAAGACGGCTCGAAGATCTCTTTTGGCCTTTGAAGATGGCTCGATGATCTCATTCGGCCTTTGAAGACGACTCAAAAATCTCATTCGACCTTTGAGGATTCCTTCGGAGCCTCGAAGATCTCCTTTGCTCCTCGAAGGTGCCCTTGAAGACAGCTCGAGGACCTCATCCAGCTCCGTTCTCCGAATACAAAGCCTCGTTGTCGCATTCATCATTCCAGAATGCTTCCGAGCACACTCATCACCATTACACTCCAAGGCGACCTCCACAGTCCAAAAGAATTATTATAACAAGCGGTGGTCTGTCACTTTCGAGATATATCTTTCGTAACACCCCAAGAAATAGTGGAACTTGGCCGGCACAGATCCGACCCTGTGGTTTTATCCCCTTTTTAGAGTTTTTCCACGTTAAAAAGTCTTCTTGATAGCTGTCTAACTTTACTTTGACTGATTGCGCGCTCGGCTCACTCTCGAGCTGAGATGGTTTAATTTGACTGGTCAACAAGAGCTTCGAGATACCCACTAAGGCTTCTCGAGTCAAATCGGACCAAAGCGCTCAGGCAAGTCAACTTGACTGAGTGTGCCTCTGTGCGCGCGCGTGCCCCATGCATGCACCCCTCTGCGTGCGCGAGTGCACGCAGCGTGCACACCCTTTGCGAGTGCGCCGCTTGCACACCCACCCCTTGCACACCTGCCCCTTGTGCGCTTGCCCCTGGCGCGCCCCCTTGTGCTCCTGCCCCTTGTGTGTGCGCCCCTTGTTCTCCTGCCCCTTGCGCGCCCGCCGCCTACGCCTCCGCTGTCACTGCTGTCGTTGTCGGGTAATATGTCTGGGCCGCCCGGACCTCCCGGGGGGCATGTTCGTCATTTTTGGGAAATTTGTGATCCAGGTGACAAGAATCAAGCAATGTCATTCGTAAACTCCAAATTCAGTCAGGCGCAATTACCAACATGTCGTTTCAAGAAAGCTATAAAAAGGAACTCAGACCTTCAGTTGAAGGTAAGCAACCAGGGAGACAAGAGAAAACTCTGAGGTTTTCCGAAGAGGGCGTGTTACTTAGATCGTTCCTTCGCTCTGAATTCACTCGGCCCGCTCTCAAGTCTGTTCATGCTCAACGCTCATGCTCATCATATGCAGGAAAGGACAAGGGAGAAGAACGCTCTCGTGGACGCTCTCACGGAAGCTCTGTGGACTTAGTCATTTTTCCTATTTTCATTGCTTTCAAAGCTTGTAAATGGAGAGGTGTCCATCACCCTCCTGGAATCAAGAACTCTTGTAACCTCAAGGACTATCAAATAGATGAGAACAGTCCAATGTTTAGAGAACAAAACAACAATAAAGCTATACTTAATAAAAAAGAATCCTAATAATGAGAATAACACCCTAGGCAAGAACAATCCAGAAAAATCGATGAACTACAATCAAAAGGCTAAAACCAAGAGAAAAATCATTAGGCATTCTACAGATCTACCATTGATGATACCGATATTTATAGTGTTTAATGGACTCATCCGGGCTAGTTTTCACTCGTGTGCACTTCACTTTCAAGCCTTAATTACTTGTATTTCACTCATATTCACTTTCACTCTAAGTGCACTCTTTAGGCCCATTTTGGTGTGCATTTGCACTCCATGTTGTTGGGGGTAAGCACATGGTGCTCCCCAACCCTTTTTCTGTATTTGGATTGAGCTGGAAGGGTGTTCCCAGCTGCGTGATTGCCATTTGGATTTGTTGTGCAGGTGGGTAGATCGTCCATATTGCCCAGAATTCATGTCTGTATGAATTGCACGGTCGTGTATTTTCTTCACGAACGGTCGGCTGCGATCGTGCGCGATGATTGGCTGGCCAATATGGTGTTCTATCCCCACTCGTGCGTTTTGGTCGCGTACGAGAGTTTTTGCCCATGCGTGAGTAAAATCGCATGAGCCCGTATTTTGTCCAAATATTATGTAATTAATCACCCGTGCGTTTTCTTCACGCACGGTTGGATTCAACCATGCGCGAAGGAAACACACGATCTCTCCTTGTTGTCCTATTTTCTAGGTGCTCTGGATTTGCCCGTGCATTTTTACGCACGGTCGGTTTTGATCGTGCGTGAGTAAAATCGCACAGGCGCATTTGTTTCTTCTTCTTGGATTTTCTGCCCATTTAATATCGCACGAGACACGCACGGTCATGCGTTCGACCGTGCGTGCCTATTTTTCTGACTGTTTTCAACTTTAAGCGCAGATTTCGACCTAATGTGGGATCAATCATCCTTTTCCGCCATTTCTACCACAGGACGAGCTCCAACTCTGTTTTTCTTCCACCTTCCATGAGGGCTTTGCCCTAGACCGCTTCCATCATCCAAGTGCTTCAAGGAGAGGATTCCACCCTCATCTTCATCACCAAGCAAGGAGTTCTTCGCATTGGACGTGGTCGGATTGTAGTTTACTAGAGAAGACGGGTCCATTGGGAGGAAGTGACAACCCTCCTCTACCCCGGACGATAGTTGGAACCGAGCTAGGACGCGGATTGACGACCCGACGACTCCTAGCGTGAATCCACAACAACCTCCGGATTCGGTCATATCTCTTGCCTTTTTCTCTACTTGTGTGGATGTATATGAAAGTATTCATTACTATTTGATGATGTATGTCATTTGAGACTCTTGATTTATAGTGATATTTTCATAGTTGTGAAAATGCTTATTTATGTAGAATGTGTTTGAAGTGCGCTGATTCCGCCCCCACTCCATTCTAGTCCACAAACCCTCCATTCCATTCTGCATGCCTACTTTTCCACTCGCCAAGCTAAGCGGTGCGAACGGCCTGTATAACCCACTTCACTTCTGCCGGTGAGAGTCACTCCATCCGCTTGCCTTCTCGCCCATCCTCCTAACGAAGCAGTGCATAGCGGCCTGCATAGTTTCCATTCGCCTTGTGAAGCAGTGCATAGTGGCCTACATAGTAGTTTAGTATTTTAGTTTTATTTTGCTTTTCCACAATCCAATCCAACTCTCCCGCAATCCATCCGACCTAAAGGACTTCAATCTCAAGTCCTGCCTCGATAGTAAACTCCACTTTACTGTGTTCCTTTGAGATCGATACTTGGGGATCACTCCCATTTTATATTACTTGAACGATCGGTACACTGCCGTTTCATGCCGTAGTCTTGCTCCTGCCTATAGCGGTGTGTAAGATTTGCATATCATGTTTTTGGCGTCGTTGCCCGGGAACACAGTCGTGTGAGTTTCTTGAGAAAGTGAGCTGAGAGATAAATTCCTTTTTCATTTGTTTGTCGCATTTATTATACTTTAGTGCTTGTAAATTCTCTAATTATCTATTTTAAATATTTAAAAAAAATTAGGTTTCCGCTGATTTAAATTTTACTTTGTGCATACTTAGTTCTTTTTCAGCTTATATTATTTGTGAATCCATCTTTGCACCAATATGTATTCTTATCAACAATGTAGATGGTGTAGAGCGTTTAATCATTCTAGTGATGATTGTCATCTAGGAAGCCGTAATTATAATCCGTATAGTTCATCGTATGGAGAATCTAGATCTTCATACAATGAACCTACCTATTATAATTATGCGTCCCGATTTCGAGCATCGCCTTCACCGGGTGGTTTGACTTTTCTATTGTCAAAAACTACCGGGAAGCGCTGCTTGTGCTGTCGAAGTTTTGATCACATGTTGAAGGACTGTGAGAAATGGAAATTGCAATTGGAAGAGGATGATGAGACAACACTCATCACCATTCCACCATTTCCTTATCATACTACCCCTTCCATCGTTGATGATATATACGACATGCCCCCATGTCCATATGGAAGCATAGAGGATGTGTCCTCTAGTGGCTGATCACTGTGATGACATCTTGGAGTTTTCTTCCTCTATGGTGCCTTCCTTTCCTGTGGATTCTGTATCTGAGGATATTTCTTCTTTCTTAGCGGACTCTATCTTGAGCCATATTTCTACTCAGATATTTTCTTGTATCAGTATGCATGTATCCTCTGCTCTTATTGCCAAATTTTTAGATGTGCTGGATGCGCCTATGGAGCCCGAAGCTGTGTCGAGTTACACTGAGGAGGATCTTGTCCTTAGTGAGGAGGTTTCTACCTCATCACCAGAGGAGAAGGTCCAACTCATCACCGAAGTTGCTAGCTGCTCATTCTTCCTGCAGTGATTTTATTGCGATCGGCAATAATCCTTCTATGGAACCCGATGGGAGTGAAACCGGGACCACTCCTCCTGTGTTTGAATTTTTTTGTTCTTCGTCCATTTTATTTCATAATCATCCTTCTTATAATGATGATATTGATAAGTTCATTCTTCCTGCTTCCCAGCCTGCTTTAATGTTGGAGTTTCTGAGGTGATCTCAAAGCAATCAATAGTTAGTCTTACTGCCAACGCAAGATGAGCCTATTGGGTCGCACATAAAAGCATTTGGAGAAGTTGGAGAAAGGATTGTGTTGGCCTTACTCATATTGGATATGAGTGGAGGACCAATCTCGTGACTGCTTGGAATTAAGTTGAGAATGTCTCAACGGGAAATCGTTTAAAGGGTTTAAACGAATGAGTATTTACTTGACAAATTCGGCTAAAGTGTTTAACCGAACTGCGTCAAATTCGGTTAAATGGTTTAACCGAATTAGCTTGATTCGACTAATGAAATTCGGCTAATATGATTAACCGAATTATAACTAATTCGACTAAAGGGTTTAGCCGAATCATGTCAGTTCGACGAAAGGGTTTCGACCAAATGATATAGCCGAATTTGTATAGACGAATTCTTCGAAATGGTTTTGCCGAATCTGAGTCGAATTCGGTTATACTGATTAGTCGAATTCGGCGAATGTAAATCTGGACAGAAATGTTCTGGTCTGCGGATAGCCTGATTTATGCGTTTTAGTATAAAAGGGCAAGCGATTCTAGGTTTACAAAAACTTAATCCTTTTCGCAATTTAGACGAGAACTGCCGACTGGAACTGTTCCGCGCGAGGGCATCTCGTTCTTCCCGTCCGCCGATCATTTTCCGCCGCCGCTAGTCGTCGCCGTCAGTCGCCGCCTCCCCTGGATCGGATCTAGCAGTCTGTGGGGACGTTGAGAGCCTCCTTCTTCGACCTAGTTCTTGTACGACAAGAAGCTAGGGTTCTCCTTTGCTTGTTTGGACTTCTGTAGAGGGATCGATCCATTTCGATTCTTGAAGAACTCAAAGGCAGATTTTTGGATCTCTCTTTGGAGCACCTTGGTTGAGTGTTGACTCAATCCCGCAAAGGTACTTTGTATTTCGATTTGATTATTCTCTTGAATCATGAAAACCGCAAGATCCGTTAGTCTCTTTTGGGTTGTTCTTGTCTTTATTTCCGCTGCGCATATCTGATATGTCATCCCATTAGGGGGATAGAAAACCCAACATTTAATTTATGATATTTCGCATCTTCCCCTGCAGGTGCATGAGTTTTTGGACCCATTTGGGGTGATTCTGAGTGGCAGTCTTGGAAGGGAAAGCAGATGGCAATGATGAAATCAATCGCCTATTCCACCTCCTCATCATTGCTTGTGTTTTCCTTGAAAGACTGGGTGCAGGGTGGTAAACGTTATTTCATCAATGACCGTCGATTAGAGGAGATGAAGAGGATGAAGAAAGATGAAATTTGGAGATGGAAAGCTTCCGATCTTCTTGACTGCTGTTGTTGGGTCTTCAGACCCATTTCTTTCATTTCTAGTTACTACTTTAAATCAACTTATAGTTGATCATTTTGATGAGCATATAATAATTAGGATTTATTAACTTTTGCTTTAATAGACAATCTTATAAAACTGCATAATACATGTATTTAGTCCAGCTTAAGGACGGTAAACAAATGCGATGCTGGGAGACAACCCAAATCTTTTTGTTTTATTGTGCTAATATGCTAATAGTTTAGTATTAGATATGTTTTGCTTGGAGTCTCTCTTTCCTGCAGGTGCGCGACAATTATCTTGTTTGGCAGATGATGCGGCTTTGTTTTGGTTTACACGCCAATCTTCTGGTATGCTCACATATGAGCATTGAGTAACTTCTCTTCCCCTAGCTTTTATTTTAGTCTTTATTGTATATCTTGTATTGGAATGTTTAGATTAAGTCTGGGGGAGAGCTGCTGTATTTATTACCCGCTGCACACACTCAATGTCAATGCATGCTAGAAGTATATTTATTTCATTTATTTAGTATTGTTCATCTTCACCGCACACCACAACACCCACTTGAGCGTGCACTTAGCCGTAGGCGCGTTACGAGTTCAACTCGTTTCTATTGTGTGATTGGGAAAATCTTTGTGATGGCTTAGGATTGTGAGACGGAGTAAAATGTTGACTCTCGTAGTGCTCCTAGTCGAGTGCTTGCGTCTCGCATAGAAATTCTTGTAGAATTAATTTTTCTTTATGCTTATAGTTTTATATTTGTTCTATTTGCATAAATATTGTTTATTCTACTCAAAAATTGTTGAATCTGGTGTGAATCAAACGATAGCATAGAAATGTGTGTAGACGTTCGTTAGCGTCGTATTGCCCGAGTCGAGAGGAAGGATTATCTTTCTCGGTGGCTAAGAACTTGCCCCAAGCGATTCCTGAAGCATGTGTATATGGTTAGTCAATTGCGTTAATGTGATGTAGGTCATCATTTTGGCTCGGTTGAGCCTTTGTGCACATTCCTATCGATATATCCTCGCTATCCCAATTGTGCCTACCCGACCTACCCGTTCTTTGATTCATCACCACTTTTATCTCACCAAAACCTTAAAAAGCCAATTCTAATCGCGCACCCGAATTTGAGCTCAAGTTTGTATTTTATTTTCATGTTTGGGATGTTGATGTTGTGATATTTTTGTGAAATTGTGGATGCGCTTCATTGCTCAATTTGCTGAAGATGTTTTGAAAAGAAATGAAAAAGAAAAGAAGAAAAAGAAAAGAAGTGAAAAGAAAAAGAAGAAGAGCTGAATTGAAAATCTTTATGGATAAATTTATGATTGGGAGTAGGCGATGCACACACCCATATCTAGGGGTGTGATGCACCCGCGTGTTTATTGTGCTGCGTGGATAGCTTTTTGTGCTAGCTCATTTGGGTTTATGTGCTTTAAGCCCTCATGTTTATCTTTGTATACCCTACCATAACTCAAGCCCCATTTCTAAGATAAATTCCTACTAATTTGCGCGTTGAACCAAACCAGTGTCGTGGAGAGAGTGTGAATGGGTGACCTTATGGTCACCGACATTGATGGATTTCTTTGGAGGCTGTCCCGAGCCCCGATCTTTGGCAATGCTCACCGTAGCGATCGGTTTACTTTCTTCCTACGCGTGACCGGATGATTCACCGTGATTCATATTTTGAGTAGTAATAATATATTGATACGCTTTTAGAAAAATATAAACTATTATGCATAATTAGGTATTTCTTCTACTGAATTTTTATGAGCATGAGCTTGCGACTTCGCATGGTACTCTGCTTTTACAATTTCTATGCCAGCTTGTGTTTTCTTGTCCGCTTGAGGGATGATTTGCTCGGGACGAGCAAATGGTTAAGTCTGGGGGTGTGATGAGTCTGATATTTATAGTGTTTTATGGACTCATACGGGCTAGTTTTCACTCGTGTGCACTTCACTTTCAAGCCTTAATTGCTTGTATTTCACTCATATTCACTTTCACTCTAAGTGCACTCTTTAGGCATGTTTTGGTGTGCATTTGCGCTCCATGTTGTTGGGGGTAAGCACATGGTGCTCCCCAACCCTTTTTCAGTATTTGGATTGAGCTGGAAGGGTGTTCCTAGATACGTGATTGTCGTTTGGATATGCTGTGCAGGTGGGTAGATCGTTCATGTTGCCCAAAATTCATGTCTGCATGAATCGCATGGGCGTGCATTTTCTTCACGCACGGTCGGCTGCCACCGTGCACGATGATCGACTGGCTAATATGGCGTTCTGTCCACACTCGTGCGTTTTGGTCGCGCACGCCCGTGCGTGAGTAAAATTGCACGAGCCCGTCTTTTGTCCAAATATTTATGTAATTAACGCGAAGGAAATGCACGATCTCTCCTTGTTGGCATATTTTCCAGGTGCTCTAAATTTGTCTGTGCATTTTTCCGCACGGTCGGTTGCGATCGTGCGCGAGTAAAATCGCACGGGCGCATCTGCTTCTTCCTGGGTTTTCTTCGCATTTAATATCGCATGAGCCATGCATGGTCGTGCGTTCGACCGTGCGTGCCTATTTTTCGGACTGTTTTCTATTTAAAGCGCAGATTTCGACCTAATGGGGGATCGATCATCCTTTTCCACCATTTTCGCCGCATGAGGAGCTCTAGCTCCATTTTTCTTCCACCTTCCATGAGGGCTTTGCCCTAGGACACTTCCATCATCCAAGTGCTTCAAGGAGAGGATTCCACCCTCATCTTCATCACCAAGCAAAGAGTTCTTCGCATTGGACGTGCCAGGATTGTAGTTTATCAGAGAAGACGGGTCCATTGGGAGGAAATGACAACCCTCTTCTACCCCGGATGATTGTTGAGACCGAGCTAGGACGCAGATTGACGACCTGACAACTTCTACCGTGAATCCACAACAAGCCTCTGGATTCAGTCGCACCTCTTGCCTTTTTCTCTACTTGTGTGGATGTATATGAATGTAATCTTTACTATTTGATGATGTATGCCATTCGAGACTCTTGATTTATAGTGCTACTTTCATAGTTGTGAAAATGCTTATTTGTGTAGAATGTCTTTGAAGTACGCCGATTTTGCCCCCACTCCATTCCACTCCGCAAACCCTCCATTCCATTATGCGTGCCTACTCTTCCACTCGCCAAGCTAAGCAGTGCTAACGGCCCATATAACCCACTTCACTTCCACCGGTGCGATCCACTCCATCCACTTTACTTCTCTCCCATCTGCCTAGCGAAGCAGTGCATAGCGGCCTGCATATTTTCCATTCGCCTTGCGAAGCAGTGCATAGCGGTCTGCGCAGTACTTTAGTATTTTAGTTTTATTTTGCTTTTCCACAATCCAATCCAACTCTTCCGCAATCCATCCGACCTAAAGGACTTCAATCTCAAGTCCTACCTCGATAGTAAACTCCACCTTATTGTGTTCATTTGAGATCAATACTTGGGGATCACTCCCATTTTATATTACTTGAACGATCGGTACACTGCCGTTTCGTGCCGCAATCTTGCTACCCGCCTATAGCGTTGTGTTAGATTCCTGCATCAACTATATCAAGATGCATTCAATGCAAATTTCAAATATCAAGATAATGATTATTGGTCTAGTAGACCTATTTACTGTCATCCAAAAGGGTATCATGAAATACCACTATATTCTTTCATATCACCTTATAATGGTAACAGTAAAGGGCCCAAGGTATCCTGGGTACCCTATAATGTTTGAATTACATGTGCAGGAGAACTGGTGATCCTTTCCTCAGAGATAATAGAGGGAAAGGGAAAATCTAATTATTCAACATGGAACTTCAAATAATCAAGGGAGTGACTTTTTCTCTAAAACTCTTGATGATGCATTCTAATTAACACATAATATTATAAATGTTATTTTCAATAAAAAACCATTGCTGGGAAAAATAGGATAAATTTTTTAAAGAAATGCAACTGTAGATTCATAGTTGCGTTGAATAGAATTCGATGCACCGCTGAGTTCTACTCGACATTAGCTCCGAGAGTCGCCTGGGATAGAAAATTTGAATAGCATTTGACGCAGCGTCGAATACCTATCAACGCATTCGTCGATTTAATAATTGCTGTATAAATTCAAAGTCACTTCGATTACAAATCGGTGCAACGTCGACATGCCAAGCGCGCGCAGTTTTTCTTATCGATGATACATCGACACGTTTTGGCGTGCTAAATTTACTCATTTTCGACATTGCTTCGAATACAACCCTAAGTTGCGATGAATCGTCTTCTTTTAAGCAACTCAGTTGTTAGATTATATTACGCTTTCAAATTTTCTCTCTCTTGCCTTCTTGCTCTCTAGCTCTCTTGCATCCTTGCTCTTGCTTCTCTCTCTCTCTCTCTCTCTCTCTCTCTCTCTCTCTCTCTCTCTCTCTCTCTCTCTTTTTACTTCTGCATGTACTACAGAATCAATAGCTCCTCCTAAAGGTAATTCTGGATTCGATGTAGATATTGAATCCTTTAATGCTGCTTCTGACAATTTCAAGGGAATTCTCAGGTTATTCCAAACCGCGGGGCTGACGAAGTTAATTTCAACAAGATGCAAAATATATGATGCGCAACTAACAGAACTAAAAGATAACATCCATATTGGAGATGATGGATCCCTCCATGGAAGAATTACAGGCAACGACATTGACATCACAGAGGAGATGTTTAGACTCACATTTGATCTACCAGAAGGTGAGGACTCAGATGAACTGACAACAACAGAGATCAGTAGTGCACTACAGATAATGAAGTTCAATAGAGAGAAGACAATCAATTTGAAGAAGAATGATGTCTCAGAGGAATATTGAGAAATATAGGTTCCTGACTGACATTGTAGGGAAAGTCTTATTGTGTAAGATTTCTGCACATGATGAGATTCCCAAACAAAAACTACAGATTATGGGAATACTGGTCCTCAATAAAAGAATCCATTAGGGGGAGGTGCCTCCTGAAGATGATTGGTCATAAGTATGCACATAAGGAAAATGCATACATGAGAATAATGAGCCAAATCCTACTCCATCATTACCCAATGGTATGCAAATCAAAAGGAGTGTCCATTCCTCCTGGAAAAAAAAATTAATATAGGTATTTTCTCCAAATGGACCAGGAAAATTTTGAAGCCTGGTCAAGCTGCACTCTCTCCTCCTCCTTCTTCAGCTCCTCAAGATCATGAGACAGACTTAACATACCTCCCAGGTGATGCTCCAGCTCAAGACCCTACAACAGTACTACCAGACACAACAAAAGAACTTGCAGCAAGGACCTCTCCTCAACAACAACCACAATCTACCATAATACCAGAAGATACTCAAAGACAATCTTCTATCAACCAAAATCTCACAGACCTTAATGTTGCTTCAACATAAATCCCTCCCATTAACCTATCTCCACCTCATGTTGATACACCCTCTACATCCCATCTTATGCACTCCTTTGACATTGACCAAGCAATTTCTAAAGCCGTGGGGCTGGCCACTGGAACCTTTGCTAATCTACTACTGACTCAAGCAAGAAAATTCAACAGAAAATACTCTCAAATAGAGAAAGAACTGAAGGATTCACATGAATCTATCCAGACAATAAAGGGAGTGATATCTTCCTCCAGAGTTACAAGATTGTTGGGAAAAACATCCTTTGATTTATCTTACAAATTATATACAAGTGATTTCATTATCTAGGATTTATTACCCATGTTGTATAGAGAGGGTAATTTGGTCAATAGATGTCTTAGGATATCACACTCTCATTAGGGTGTCAAAGGCCAGTCCAAAAGAGCCCAAAATTCAGTTGAGTTAAATCTACATCGAATAGAAGTCGACGCAGCTTCGACATCAAGATGAAGTAACTTTGAATAGAAGTAAGAATAACTCAGACTGAAGTCGATGTATAAGTTGAAGTCGACGCAACGTCAAGATGTACTCGACGCAGAAGACAAAGTTAGTCGAAGCAAAATTTGAAGTTGACGCAACTTGGCCTTATATTCGACGCATAAGGAAGAGCTCTGAGTTGTGGATTTCATCTCGACAGATACGTCGATAGGTATTCGATGCAATGTCGACTATAGAGTCCATTTCTAAACTAAGGAGGATTTTGAAGAAGCTTCCATTAGAACTCATAGGTGCATCGATAAGAAGGCAAATGTATTCGACGCTACGCCGAATACAAACAAAATTAGAATATCTTCCATATTCTTTTCTAAAAATGATTCAGAGGTTATACATGGAATTGATTTGATTTCTAACGGGTCGATTATATCCATGAACGGAAAGAAGGACTCCAGAGACACAATAAAGATATTTCTGGAAGAAATTCAAAAAGAGATTGATGTGTCAACAAAAATAGAAGGAGAATATTATTATCACTTGGACATTCCTATTAGGGATACAACAGATGAGGAAAGGAATAATAATTTTATTCGACAGAAGAATAAGGGGACTCAGGAAGAAAGACAACAATAATAATTCTATTATTCTTTCATCTTTTTTCTCTTGCAGCACCCTCTCTCAGATAGAACAAAGGAAATCTCTATACAGGAATTATTGAAAGGCTTCTTCTTCATCTTCTCATACAACAAGAATCCTACATAAATACAAAGATTTTGTGGATCAAAGCTTGAACAGTCTTTGCATCTCTCTCTCATCAAGGGCTCATCTACTAAAATAGTGATCCATCAACAAATACTAAGTGCCTGAATTCTCAGTGATTGCTGAAGGAAGATTCTACCAGAAGAACATTCTTCGTATATTTCTTCTCTATTTTACTCTTTCTTTTATTTATTGTAATCTGAGTAAAGAGTTCTTAGAATCCCTCTCCAAAGGGTTTAGTTGGTTCAAGATCTCCTTACCAAAAGATCTAGTGTGGTTCTAAGGGTCTCCTTACCAAAAGACTCAGTGGTTATACTGTCAAAAGACTCAGTGATTGGTTCTAAGAGTCTCTTTATCAAAAGACTCAGTGGTTCTAAGAGTCTCCTTATCCAAAAACTCAGGCACTGGATAGTGTATCCCTGCCAAGGTGGTAGAATAGTGGATGTACCCATATTTTGGAGAACCACTATAGCTCTTGTCTCATTTGTGTTGTGATTTTTTGTGTTGTACATTTACTTTATTTCTGCAATATGTGATTATTTTATTCTGTGTTGGATAGCCGAATGCATATTTATTAGAAGCATTTTTATTGTGAGTGCATAACAAATAGAAAAAGTTTTAAAAACTCAATTCACCCCCACTCCCCTCTAGAGAATACTCAGAGGACTCACTGTGCACTTTCAACCCTGAGCTCCTACGCTGTGTTTTCCTCAGAGGGCTCCAACTAGGAAAAATCCACTCCATGTTATTCAAAGGCAGTCTGAAAAGAAAGAAGGAGCAGGACCCAGCTAGGAAGAACGACAAACGTCGTGACGACTTATGCCCAGCCAAGGGGGGCACCACCAGCATTAGACCTTCACTACCCTCAACACCTTGTGAACAAAAGCATTACTCGCCATCTGAGATCACCCCTCTCTTCAAAGATCGAGGGCTCTTGCCCCAAACTCGGGGGACCAATCTATGTACTGCGGCTATCATTGAGGACATGGGCACACCACAATAAGTTGCACATGACTGAAAATAGAAACCGAATAGTTTGTTCATCTGGGGAACCTAGAGAAATTTCTATGAAATGCGAGTTGTAGATTGCCCAGTCCAGAATAAGCCCGCAAGGGGGCTGTTGGGAATCTTGCCCACATGATTCCTGATTTGAAGAAGTCATCATGTCAAGAATACTTTACTTTGTATTTAATCATATATCTAGCTTATAATCTCAGGAAGTTAAAGAAATGTCATCGAGAGGAATAGGAGATATCGTCGACAAAGAATGCTTGTCGCTGTAATGATGAGCAAAGCAACCGCTGAGAAGCAAAGTGTTCGTTGTCTGCTGAGACGAGATAAAAGAAATAGCTGAGATTTAGTGCGTTCGTCGAACGCAGAAGGAAGATCGTCAAGCTCAGAAGGAAGATCGACGACCGCTGAGATTTGGCGTGTTCGTCGAGCGCAGAAGGAAGATCGTCGAGCTCAGAAGGAAGATCGACGACAGCTGAGATTTGGCGTGTTAGTCGAGCACAGAAGCAAGATCGTCGAACTCGGAAGGAAGATCGTCGACCGATGAGACTCGGCAAGATCGTCGAATGAAGGATGGCAAGTTTGTTGATCGCAAAATGCTGTTCGTCGAACGCAGAGAAGACGCAGTATCGTCGACTTCACCAAATTGGTCGTGTCGTCGAGAAAGAACAAACATCGTCGAAAAGAACGCATGTCGTCGAGAGAACAATATGATCACGGCGACATGATGCAAGAAGGAAGATCGCGACGACATAGTCAGAGATAGCTTGTCGTTGTAATGACGCAAATATCTTCAAGACAGAATTCAAATCTTGCGGACGTGCTGCCAGCAATTAATCCCGCCGCATGATTATCTAATCAGCGTGTGCTCTTAAGGAAAGGAGGGTCTGACACTTAAGGCACTTTTTCAGAAGACCGTTGGGGACCTCGCAGTCTTATAAAAGAGATAAGAGGTTGCCCAAACAAATAAATTTTTTTTGAAAGAACGAACTTGCGCGGATAGCGAAACGAACAGTACAAGAGGCGCAAGAAAGAAAAGAAAGAAAGAAAGAGAAGAAGCAGTCATCTTCATCGATTGTTAAGGTGTCAATCCTCATCAGGCTAAGAAAAGATTTGAAGAAGAATCGTGTACTCAAGATCTGATTCAAAAGCATCTTCTTCAATCTCAAGGAGCCAATCTTCATCAGGCTGAAGTTGACGATCCACATCAGGCAGAAGAACGGTTGTATTACTGTACTTTCTTGTAAGGCTTGCGGGCCAACTTGTCTAGCTTAAGGGCTGTAGAGCTGTGAGGCTTGAGGGCCAGGGCAGTGCACTTGTGGGTGCGTCTTGTCGATCTTGAGGGCTCGGGGGCAGTAGGGGCTTGCGGGTCTAGGCTGTTGGGACTTGCGGGTCCGTACTGTAGGGCTTGAGGGCCTGAGTGTCGAGCTTGCGGGCTTGGGGGGAGTAGGGGCTTGCGGGCCTAGGCTGTTGGGACTTGCGGGTCCGTGTTGTAAGGCTTGAGGGTCTGAAGTTTTTGGCGGAGTTTGCCAATCCTAGCACACTGCTGGGTAGGCGCAGAGGGACAGAGGACTACTCAAGACACCCTGTCTTGAGGAACCTCTATAGATCTTGTGTCGTCTGGTGTGCTTTATCCGTGATTATCTGTGCGATATTTTCTATGTTGTGCATATATATTCAGAACTCGCGCAAATAATTTAAAAAGAACCAAGATCACCTAACACCCCCCCCCCCCCCCTCTAGGTGAACGTTCCATCCCTAACAAGTGGTATCAGAGCCAGATTGATCAAAAGAAGACTTAACGGTCTGATCTAGATCAGGAACGATTCACAATGGACGGTGGAGATCAAAATCGGGAAATGAGATCTATGAAACTTCCGATCTGCACCAAGGAGAACTTTCCCATCTAGAAGGAAAGAGTTAGGCTGTTCATGGAAGCGGCCGAGCCAAGAATCTATCTGACAGTCCAACAGGGTCCTTTTATGCCCACAACCCCTTCCACCATTGATCCGACGCGGAAGGTAATAAGGAAATATGAAGATATGACCAAGGACGAGCTAGCCTTGGCAGGCCTGGATAAAAGGGCACAGAATGTTATTGTAAGCGTTGTAGATGATTCAACCCTCCAGAACCTAATTCACTACAAAACGACCAAGGAGATGTGTGACTCCTTAATCGTATACATGGAGGGTACTGAAGTGGTAAGGGATGACAGGAAATCCCTCCTCAACCAGGAATATGAAGCCTTCAAACAAGGCAAGAATGAAACTATCTCCAACTGCTATGAGAGATTTTTCAAGATCGTGAATGGCCTGAGAAACTACGAGAGAGAGTTCACAAACTCTGATCTAAATGACAAGTTTCTCAAATCCCTCACAAAGGAATGGGATATCAAGATATGTGCCATCAGAGAGATGGGCCAACTGGGCAACATGGAGCCCAAGAACCTATACGGGAAGCTGCTGTCTCATGAACTTCAGCTTAATACAAGAAAGACTGAAGAAGAAGAAAGCTCAAAGGTGAGCTCAAGAGAAAGATCGGTGGCTCTAAATGTTGAGAGCACCAGATGATTCAAGGGCAAGACCTCTACTTCTTAGAGTTGAACTGAGAACAGTGAGGAATTAGAAGCCAGCTCCTCTGACTCTGATGACACTGATAGAGAGGTGGTCCTCCTCTCAAAACAATTCAAAAAGCTGCTACACAGAAGGAGGGACAACAATAGAATCTCCTCCTCAAGCTCCAGAAGATCTGACTATCGGGACAGATTCAGGGCTCCCAGGGAGGACATGTATAGATCCAACTCCAGTAAACATGATTTAAATAATACTGTTTGTTATTCTTGCAGCAAAACAGGTCACATGGCTGCCGACTGCCCCTCCAAGAAAAGGGAGTCAAGGAACCATGAAGAGAGAAGGAGCTCTAGGAGCAAGAGAACCTCCGAGAAAGGGTTCGTGGCAAAGAAGACCAAAACGTTGAGTAACTCTGACTCAAGCTCCTCTGGGACTGAGGATGAAGCACTTATTGGACTGATGGCCATCAATGAAGGCAACCAAGATGACAACTCTCCTGGAAAGGTAGGTCCAAATGCCAACCAATCTCCAATTTGGTATTTGGACAGTGGCTGCTCCAGGGACATGACTGGAGTCAGAAAGTATTTGAAAGAATTCATCCTCGTGGAGAATGGACCGACTGTTATCTTTGGAGGTTCAGAAAAGGGAGTGACCAGGGGCTACGACAACATCACTAATGGGTTAGTTACCGTCACAAAGGTAGCTTATGTGGAGGAGTTGAGACACAACCTCATAAGCATAAGTCAGCTCTGTGATCTAGGCTTTGTTATTACTTTCCACAAGGACAAGTGCCTATTTAAGAAGTTCTCAGATTCTGAGACTACCTTAACTGGGAATCGAAGTGGGAACATTTATTGTTTGAATTTCCTCAATATAAATTCTTCCATGCCCATATGTCTTGTCGCTGATGGCAAAGAGGCTCTATGTGTACAATGGCACAAGAGACTTGCACACATCAATTATAAGACAATAGGCAAGCTTTTCTCACAAAACCTGGTCAGAAATGGACCTGACATTAAGTGCATCATAGATGGTCCCTGTCAAGCCTGCCAACTTGGAAAGCAGACTAGGACTAGTTTTAAAAGCATTTCTAACAAAGAGTCCACAAGATGCTTATTTTTACTACACATGGATCTATTTGGTCTCATGTCAGTTCATAGCTTAGGAGGGAAGGCCTACACCCTTGTAGTTGTTGATGACTACTCAAGGTTCACTTGGGTATTCTTCCTCGAAAAGAAATCAGATACCCTAAATATCTTGAAAAGTTTTGTCAGGCAGATCCAGAATGAGATGAACTGTACTGTGGTCAAATTCAGAAGTGACCCTGGGACAGAATTTCAGTCAGGGGCCATGACAGAATTCTGCCAAGACCTAGGTATCTCCCAAGAATTCTCCTACCCCAGAACTCCTCAACGGAATGGGGTTGCTGAAAGGAAGAACAGAACCTTGATAGAGGCCAGCAGGACAATGCTAAGTGACTCCTCCTTACCAGAATACTTTTGGGCAGAGGCTGTCAACACTGCTTGTCATGTGATAAACAGGGCCTCAATCATCAAAAACCACAAGAAAACTCCCTATGAGCTAATGAAGGGTAGAAAACCAACTCTATCCTACTTTAGGATCTTTGGTAGCAAATGTTATGTCCTTAATAATGGGAAATCCAAACTAACTAAGTTTGCTGAGAAAAGCCGTGAAGGTATTTTTTGTTGGATACAGCTCCCACGGCAGGGCATATAGAGTATACAACCTCAATACCCAAACAGTGGAAGTATCTGTTCATGTTGTATTTGATGAGACTAGCCTTATCCATAAGGGCTGGTCTAGTTCTCTAGTGAATGCAGGTACAGTGGAAAGATTAGAGAAGCTATCCATTGAAGATAAGGCTGACACCTCACTCAACAACAAGAATCAGTCTGTGATGGTTGAAATAGAGATAGAACCTGCAGACGATACAGAAATGGCTGAAGAAGTGCAGCCTGAAGAAGTAGCTCATACAGAAATACCCAGTACACTACCAACTGCCTTGAGACAAGTAAGAGATCATCCCCAAGAGCAGATAATAGGAAATGTCAACCAAGGCGAGCTGACAAGGAGTAGAGTTGCAAATCAAGCATTGTACCTAAGTTTTCTCTCTCAAATTGAACCCAAGAAATTTGAGGAAGCAAATCAGGATCCCTTTTGGATTGCTGCAATGCATGAGGAACTGAAGTAATTTAAAAAATGCAAAGTGTGGAAATTGGTTCCAAGACCCCAAGGACACAACATCATAGGAACCAAATGGGTCTACAGGAACAAGTTGGATGAAAATGGAATCATCACCAAGAATAAAGCAAGACTAGTGGCAAAAGGCTACAGACAAGAGGAGGGGATAGATTTTGATCAGACATTTGCTCCAGTAGCCAGACTGGAAGCAATAAGACTGTTTCTAGCCTATGCAGCATACCAAGGCTTCAAAGTCTACCAGATGGATGTGAAGTCAGCCTTCCTAAACGGTGACCTCAAAGAGGAGGTATATGTAGAGCAGCCCTCAGGTTTTGTAGATCCCACTAATCCTGATTATGTTTATTTTCTTAGAAAAGCACTTTATGGCTTAAAACAGGCACCCAGGGCCTGGTATGAAACTCTGTCAAGCTTTCTAATTGAGAATAAGTTCTCAAGGGGAAGGATTGATAAGACATTGTTCCTAAGGGAAGTGAAGGGCAAGATCTTGCTAGTGCAGATTTATGTGGATGACATCATCTTTGGCTCTACAGATAACAATCTCTGCAAAAAGTTTGCCAACTTGATGCAAGGAAAGTTTGAGAAGAGCAGTATGGGTGAGCTCAAATACTTCCTAGGTCTCCAAGTGAAACAATCTGAAGATGGTATATTCATCTCCCAGACCAGGTTCACTAGGGAGCTAGTCAAGAAATTTGGATTGGAGAGTGCTTCTTCAATGAAGACTCCAATGAGAACCAATGTGTCTCTGGACAAGGATGAGAAGGGCATACCCTTTGATGAAACCAAGTACAGATGCATGATTGGATCCTTGCTCTATCTAACTGCAAGTAGGCCTGACATAATGTTTGTTACATGTGTCTGTGTTAGATATCAGGTGAATCCTAAGGAATCTCATCATGTCTCTGTCAAGAGAATCTTAAGATACCTAAAGGGTACATCAAATCTTGGCCTATGGTACCCTAGGAACAATGGATGTGAACTAACTGGCTATTCAGATGCAGATTATGCAGGGTGCAAGGAAGACAGGAAAACTACATCAGGGACATGTCAATTCCTTGGTGGAAAACTGATCTCTTTGAGCAGTAAGAAGCAGACAAGTGTGGCAATCTCAACAGCAGAATCAGAATATATCTCGACTGGAAGCTGATGTGCCCAACTGTTATGGATCAAACATCAACTTGAAGATTACAATCTAAAGATGACCAAAACACCCCTGTTTTGTGACTCTTCAAGTGCTATCTCAATTGCTAAGAACCCTGTATCTCACAGCAGGACTAAGCATATTGAGATCAGGTATCACTTCATCAGGGAGCATGTGGAAAATGAAGATATCACCCTTGAATTTGTCCTAACAGACAAACAAGTGGCTGATATATTTACAAAGCCCCTAGATGAAGCTAAGTTTAACTTCTTCAAATTCTAATTGGGAATGTTAAACTTAGAGTAACCCTCAACTTTATTATTTACTAATAGCTTTCTAGATGAGTGGTCAGAAAATCTCACAGGACTTTGATGAATCATGCCTGAGCAAGGGGGAGCTTGTGCTATTCCTTGGTTAGAAAAGCAAAAGGCAAGAAGTCAGAAAGGGGAAGAAATGTTGCTCAAGAAGACCTTAAAGGTAGGGGGAGCAAAGAAGAGACATCAAATCAAGGGGGAGCTACAAGCTTGATGTACTCAGGGAGTTTAGCAAAGATAAGTACAATCTTACATGCTCAAAGTTAAGATTATAATATTTATTGTCTAGTGAAAGTACTCGTGAATTATGTTTCTGACTTCTTTAAATAAGGGGAGATTGTTGGAAATCTTGCCCACATGGTTCCTGATTTGAAGAAGTCATCATGTGAAGAATACTTCACTTTGTATTTAATCATATATCTAGCTTATAATCTCAGGAAGTTAAAGAAATGTCGTCGAGAGGAATAGGAGATATCGTCGACAAAGAATGCTTGTCGCTGTAATGATGAGCAAAGCAACCGCTGAGAAGCAAAATGTTCGTCGTCCGCTGAGACGAGATAAAAGAAACAATTGAGATTTAGCGCGTTTGTCGAGCGCAGAAGGAAGATCGTCGAGCTCAGAAGGAAGATCGACGACCGCTGAGATTTGGCGTGTTCGTCGAGCGCAGAAGGAAGATCGTCGAGCTCAGAAGGAAGATCGACGACTGTTGAGATTTGGCGTGTTCGTCGAGCGCAGAAGCAAGATCGTCGAACTCGGAAGGAAGATCATCGACCGCTGAGACTCGGCAAGATCGTCAAACGAAGAATACATATCGTCGAATGAAGGATGGCAAGTTTGTTGATCGCAAAATGCTGTTCGTCGAACGCAGAGAAGACGCAGTATCGTCGACTTCACCAAATTGGTCGTGTCGTCGAGAAAGAACAAACATCGTCGAAAAGAACGCATGTCGTCGAGAGAACAATATGATCACGGCGACATGATGCAAGAAGGAAGATCGCGACGACATAGTCAGAGATAGCTTGTCGTTGTAATGACGCAAATATCTTCAAGACAGAATTCAAATCTTGCGGACGTGCTGCCAGCAATTAATCCCGCCGCATGATTATCTAATCAGCGTGTGCTCTTAAGGAAAGGAGGGTCTGACACTTAAGGCACTTTTTCAGAAGACCGTTGGGGACCTCGCAGTCTTATAAAAGAGATAAGAGGTTGCCCAAACAAATAAATTTTTTTTGAAAGAACGAACTTGCGCGGATAGCGAAACGAACAGTACAAGCGGCGCAAGAAAGAAAAGAAAGAAAGAAAGAGAAGAAGCAGTCATCTTCATCGATTGTTAAGGTGTCAATCCTCATCAGGCTAAGAAAAGATTTGAAGAAGAATCGTGTACTCAAGATCTGATTCAAAAGCATCTTCTTCAATCTCAAGGAGCCAATCTTCATCAGGCTGAAGTTGACGATCCACATCAGGCAGAAGAACGGTTGTATTACTGTACTTTCTTGTAAGGCTTGCGGGCCAACTTGTCTAGCTTGAGGGCTGTAGAGCTGTGAGGCTTGAGGGCCAGGGCAGTGCACTTGTGGGTGCGTCTTGTCGATCTTGAGGGCTCGGGGGCAGTAGGGGCTTGCGGGTCTAGGATGTTGGGACTTGCGGGTCCGTACTGTAGGGCTTGAGGGCCTGAGTGTCGAGCTTGCGGGCTTGGGGGGAGTAGGGGCTTGCGGGCCTAGGCTGTTGGGATTTGCGGGTCCGTGTTGTAAGGCTTGAGGGTCTGAAGTTTTTGGCGGAGTTTGCCAATCCTAGCACACTGCTGGGTAGGCGCAGAGGGACAGAGGACTACTCAAGACACCCTGTCTTGAGGAACCTCTATAGATCTTGTGTCGTCTGGTGTGCTTTATCCGTGATTATCTGTGCGATATTTTCTATGTTGTGCATATATATTCAGAACTCGCGCAAATAATTTAAAAAGAACCAAGATCACCTAACACCCCCCCCCCCTCTAGGTGAACGTTCCATCCCTAACAAGTGGTATCAGAGCCAGATTGATCAAAAGAAGACTTAACAGTCTGATCTAGATCAGGAACGATTCACAATGGCCGGTGGAGATCAAAATCGGGAAATGAGATCTATGAAACTTCCGATCTGCACCAAGGAGAACTTTCCCATCTAGAAGGAAAGAGTTAGGCTGTTCATGGAAGCGGCCGAGCCAAGAATCTATCTGACAGTCCAACAGGGTCCTTTTATGCCCACAACCCCTTCCACCATTGATCCGACGTGGAAGGTAATAAGGAAATATGAAGATATGACCAAGGACGAGCTAGCCTTGGCAGGCCTGGATAAAAGGTCACAGAATGTTATTGTAAGCATTGTAGATGATTCAACCCTCCAGAACCTAATTCACTACAAAACGGCCATGGAGATGTGTGACTCCTTAATCGTATACATGGAGGGTACTGAAGTGGTAAGGGATGACAGGAAATCCCTCCTCAACCAGGAATATGAAGCCTTCAAACAAGGCAAGAATGAAACTATCTCCAACTGCTATGAGAGATTTTTCAAGATCGTGAATGACCTGAGAAACTACGAGAGAGAGTTCACAAACTCTGATCTAAATGACAAGTTTCTCAAATCCCTCACAAAGGAATGGGATATCAAGATATGTGCCATCAGAGAGATGGGCTAACTGGGCAACATGGAGCCCAAGAACCTATACGGGAAGCTGCTGTCTCATGAACTTCAGCTTAATACAAGAAAGACTGAAGAAGAAGAAAGCTCAAAGGTGAGCTCAAGAGAAAGATCGGTGGCTCTAAATGTTGAGAGCACCAGATGATTCAAGGGCAAGACCTCTACTTCTTAGAGTTGAACTGAGAACAATGAGGAATTAGAAGCCAGCTCCTCTGACTCTGATGACACTGATAGAGAGGTGGTCCTCCTCTCAAAACAATTCAAAAAGCTGCTACACAGACGGAGGGACAACAATAGAAGCTCCTCGTCAAGCTCCAGAAGATCTGACTATCGGGACAGATTCAGGGCTCCCAGGGAGGACATGTATAGATCCAACTCCTGTAAATATGATTTAAATAATACTGTTTGTTATTCTTGCAGCAAAACAGGTCACATGGCTGCCGACTGCCCCTCCAAGAAAAGGGAGTCAAGGAACCATGAAGAGAGAAGGAGCTCTAGGAGCAAGAGAACCTCTGAGAAAGGGTTCGTGGCAAAGAAGACCAAAACGTTGAGTAACTCTGACTCAAGCTCCTCTGGGACTGAGGATGAAGCACTTATTGGACTGATGGCCATCAATGAAGGCAACCAAGATGACAACTCTACTGGAAAGGTAGGTCCAAATGCCAACCAATCTCCAATTTGGTATTTGGACAGTGGCTGCTCCAGGCACATGACTGGAGTCAGAAAGTATTTGAAAGAATTCATCCTCGTGGAGAATGGACCGACTGTTATCTTTGGAGGTTCAAAAAAGGGAGTGACCAGGGGCTACGGCATCATCACTAATGGGTTAGTTACCGTCACAAAGGTAGCTTATGTGGAGGAATTGAGACACAACCTCATAAGCATAAGTCAGCTCTGTGATCTAGGCTTTGTTATTACTTTCCACAAGGACAAGTGCCTATTTAAGAAGTTCTCAGATTCTGAGACTACCTTAACTGGGACTCGAAGTGGGAACATTTATTGTTTGAATTTCCTCAATATAAATTCTTCCATGCCCATATGTCTTGTCGCTGATGGCAAAGAGGCTCTATGTGTACAATGGCACAAGAGACTTGCACACATCAATTATAAGACAATAGGCAAGCTTTTCTCACAAAACCTGGTCAGAAATGGACCTGACATTAAGTGCATCATAGATGGTCCCTGTCAAGCCTGCCAACTTGGAAAGCAGACTAGGACTAGCTTTAAAAGCATTTCTAACAAAGAGTCCACAAGATGCTTATTTTTACTACACATGGATCTATTTGGTCCCATGTCAGTTCATAGCTTAGGAGGGAAGGCCTACACCCTTGTAGTTGTTGATGACTACTCAAGGTTCACTTGGGTATTCTTCCTCGAAAAGAAATCAGATACCCTAAATATCTTGAAAAGTTTTGTCAGGCAGATCCAGAATGAGATGAACTGTGCTGTGGTCAAATTCAGAAGTGACCCTGGGACAGAATTTCAGTCAGGGGCCATGACAGAATTCTGCCAAGACCTAGGTATCTCCCAAGAATTCTCCTACCCCAGAACTCCTCAACGGAATGGGGTTGCTGAAAGGAAGAACAGAACCTTGATAGAGGCCAGCAGGACAATGCTAAGTGACTCCTCCTTACCAGAATATTTTGGGCAGAGGCTGTCAACACTGCTTGTCATGTGATAAACAGGGCCTCAATCATCAAAAACCACAAGAAAACTCCCTATGAGCTAATGAAGGGTAGAAAACCAACTCTATCCTACTTTAGGATCTTTGGTAGCAAATGCTATGTCCTTAATAATGGGAAATCCAAACTAACTAAGTTTGCTGAGAAAAGCCGTGAAGGTATTTTTTGTTGGATACAGCTCCCACGGCAGGGCATATAGAGTATACAACCTCAATACCCAAACAGTGGAAGTATCTGTTCATGTTGTATTTGATGAGACTAGCCTTATCCATAAGGGTTGGTCTAGTTCTCTAGTGAATGCAGGTACAGTGGAAAGATTAGAGAAGCTATCCATTGAAGATAAGGCTGACACCTCACTCAACAACAAGAATCAGTCTGTGATGGTTGAAATAGAGATAGAACCTGCAGACGATACAGAAACGGCTGAAGAAGTGCAGCCTGAAGAAGTAGCTCATACAGAAATACCCAGTACACTACCAACTGCCTTGAGACAAGTAAGAGATCATCCCCAAGAGCAGATAATAGGAAATGTCAACCAAGGCGAGCTGACAAGGAGTAGAGTTGCAAATCAAGCATTGTACCTAAGTTTTCTCTCTCAAATTGAACCCAAGAAATTTGAGGAAGCAAATCAGGATCCCTTTTGGATTGCTGCATTGCATGAGGAACTGAACTAATTTAAAAAATGCAAAGTGTGGAAATTGGTTCCAAGACCCCAAGGACACAACATCATAGGAACCAAATGGGTCTACAGGAACAAGTTGGATGAAAATGGAATCATCACCAAGAATAAAGCAAGACTAGTGGCAAAAGGCTACAGACAAGAGGAGGGGATAGATTTTGATCAGACATTTGCTCCAGTAGCCAGACTGGAAGCAATAAGACTGTTTCTAGCCTATGCAGCATACCAAGGCTTCAAAGTCTACCAGATGGATGTGAAGTCAGCCTTCCTAAACGGTGACCTCAAAGAGGAGGTATATGTAGAGCAGCCCTCAGGTTTTGTAGATCCCACTAATCCTGATTATGTTTATTTTCTTAGAAAAGCACTTTATGGCTTAAAACAGGCACCCAGGGCCTGGTATGAAACTCTGTCAAGCTTTCTAATTGAGAATAAGTTCTCAAGGGGAAGGATTGATAAGACATTGTTCCTAAGGGAAGTGAAGGGCAAGATCTTGCTAGTGCAGATTTATGTGGATGACATCATCTTTGGCTCTACAGATAACAATCTCTGCAAAAAGTTTGCCAACTTGATGCAAGGAAAGTTTGAGAAGAGCAGTATGGGTGAGCTCAAATACTTCCTAGGTCTCCAAGTGAAACAATCTGAAGATGGTATATTCATCTCCAGGACCAGGTTCACTAGGGAGCTAGTCAAGAAATTTGGATTGGAGAGTGCTTCTTCAATGAAGACTCCAATGAGAACCAATGTGTCTCTGGACAAGGATGAGAAGGGCATACCCTTTGATGAAACCAAGTACAGATGCGTGATTGGATCCTTGCTCTATCTAACTGCAAGTAGGCCTGACATAATGTTTGTTACATGTGTCTGTGTTAGATATCAGGTGAATCCTAAGGAATCTCATCATGTCTCTGTCAAGAGAATCTTAAGATACCTAAAGGGTACATCAAATCTTGGCCTATGGTACCCTAGGAACAATGGATGTGAACTAACTGGCTATTCAGATGCAGATTATGCAAGGTGCAAGGAAGACAGGAAAACTACATCAGGGACATGTCAATTCCTTGGTGGAAAACTGATCTCTTTGAGCAGTAAGAAGCAGACAAGTGTGGCAATCTCAACAGCAGAATCAGAATATATCTCGACTGGAAGCTGCTGTGCGCAACTGTAATGGATCAAACATCAACTTGAAGATTACAATCTAAAGATGACCAAAACACCCCTGTTTTGTGACTCTTCAAGTGCTATCTCAATTGCTAAGAACCCTGTATCTCACAGCAGGACTAAGCATATTGAGATCAGGTATCACTTCATCAGGGAGCATGTGGAAAATGAAGATATCACCCTTGAATTTGTCCTAACAGACAAACAAGTGGCTGATATATTTACAAAGCCCCTAGATGAAGCTAAGTTTAACTTCTTCAAATTCTAATTGGGAATGTTAAACTTAGAGTAACCCTCAACTTTATTATTTACTAATAGCTTTCTAGATGAGTGGTCAGAAAATCTCACAGGACTTTGATGAATCATGCCTGAGCAAGGGGGAGCTTGTGCTATTCCTTGGTTAGAAAAGCAAAAGGCAAGAAGTCAGAAAGGGGAAGAAATGTTGCTCAAGAAGACCTTAAAGGTAGGGGGAGCAAAGAAGAGACATCAAATCAAGGGGGAGCTACAAGCTTGATGTACTCAGGGAGTTTAGCAAAGATAAGTACAATCTTACATGCTCAAAGTTAAGATTATAATATTTATTGTCTAGTGAAAGTACTCGTGAATTATGTTTCTGACTTCTTTAAATAAGGGGAGATTGTTGGAAATCTTGCCCACATGGTTCCTGATTTGAAGAAGTCATCATGTCAAGAATACTTCACTTTGTATTTAATCATATATCTAGCTTATAATCTCAGTAAGTTAAAGAAATGTCGTCGAGAGGAATAGGAGATATCGTCGACAAAGAATGCTTGTCGCTGTAATGATGAGCAAAGCAACCGCTGAGAAGCAAAATGTTCGTCGTCCGCTGAGACGAGATAAAAGAAACAATTGAGATTTAGCGCGTTTGTCGAGCGCAGAAGGAAGATCGTCGAGCTCAGAAGGAAGATCGACGACCGCTGAGATTTGGCGTGTTCGTCGAGCGCAGAAGGAAGATCGTCGAGCTCAGAAGGAAGATCGACGACCGTTGAGATTTGGCGTGTTCGTCGAGCGCAGAAGCAAGATCGTCGAACTCGGAAGGAAGATCATCGACCGCTGAGACTCGGCAAGATCGTCAAACGAAGAATACATATCGTCGAATGAAGGATGGCAAGTTTGTCGATCGCAAAATGTTGTTCGTCGAACGCAGAGAAGACGCAGTATCGTCGACTTCACCAAATTGGTCGTGTCGTCGAGAAAGAACAAACATCGTCAAAAAGAACGCATGTCGTCGAGAGAACAATATGATCACGACGACATAGTCAGAGATAGCTTGTCGTTGTAATGACGCAAATATCTTCAAGACAGAATTCAAATCTTGCGGACGTGCTGCCAGCAATTAATCCCACCGCCTGATTATCTAATCAGCGTGTGCTCTTAAGGAAAGGAGGGTCTGACACTTAAGGCACTTTTTCAGAAGACCGTTGGGGACCTCGCAGTCTTATAAAAGAGATAAGAGGTTGCCCAAACAAATAAATTTTTTTTGAAAGAACGAACTTGCGCGGATAGCGAAACGAACAGTACAAGCGGCGCAAGAAAGAAAAGAAAGAAAGAAAGAGAAGAAGAAGTCATCTTCATCGATTGTTAAGGTGTCAATCCTCATCAGGCTAAGAAAAGATTTGAAGAAGAATCGTGTACTCAAGATCTGATTCAAAAGCATCTTCTTCAATCTCAAGGAGCCAATCTTCATCAGGCTGAAGTTGACGATCCACATCAGGCAGAAGAACGGTTGTATTACTGTACTTTCTTGTAAGGCTTGCGGGCCAACTTGTCTAGCTTGAGGGCTGTAGAGCTGTGAGGCTTGAGGGTCAGGGCAGTGCACTTGTGGGTGCGTCTTGTCGATCTTGAGGGCTCGGGGGCAGTAGGGGCTTGCGGGTCTAGGCTGTTGGGACTTGCGGGTCCGTACTGTAGGGCTTGAGGGCCTGAGTGTCGAGCTTGCGGGCTTGGGGGGAGTAGGGGCTTGCGGGCCTAGGCTGTTGGGACTTGCGGGTCCATGTTGTAAGGCTTGAGGGTCTGAAGTTTTTGGCGGAGTTTGCCAATCCTAGCACACTGCTGGGTAGGCGCAGAGGGACAGAGGACTACTCAAGACACCCTGTCTTGAGGAACCTCTATAGATCTTGTGTCGTCTGGTGTGCTTTATCCGTGATTATCTGTGCGATATTTTCTATGTTGTGCTTATATATTCAGAACTCGCGCAAATAATTTAAAAAGAACCAAGATCACCTAACACCCCCCCCCCTATAGGTGAACGTTCCATCCCTAACAAGTGGTATCAGAGCCAGATTGATCAAAAGAAGACTTAACGGTCTGATCTAGATCAGGAACGATTCACAATGGCCGGTGGAGATCAAAATCGGGAAATGAGATCTATGAAACTTCAGATCTGCACCAAGGAGAACTTTCCCATCTAGAAGGAAAGAGTTAGGCTGTTCATGGAAGCGGCCGAGCCAAGAATCTATCTGACAGTCCAACAGGGTCCTTTTATGCCCACAACCCCTTCCACCATTGATCCGACGCGGAAGGTAATAAGGAAATAGGAAGATATGACCAAGGACGAGCTATCCTTGGCAGGCCTGGATAAAAGGGCACAGAATGTTATTGTAAGCATTGTAGATGATTCAACCCTCCAGAACCTAATTCACTACAAAACGGCCAAGGAGATGTGTGACTCCTTAATCGTATACATGGAGGGTACTGAAGTGGTAAGGGATGACAGGAAATCCCTCCTCAACCAGGAATATGAAGCCTTCAAACAAGGCAAGAATGAAACTATCTCCAACTGCTATGAGAGATTTTTCAAGATCGTGAATGGCCTGAGAAACTACGAGAGAGAGTTCACAAACTCTGATCTAAATGACAAGTTTCTCAAATCCCTCACAAAGGAATGGGATATCAAGATATGTGCCATCAGAGAGATGGGCCAACTGGGCAACATGGAGCCCAAGAACCTATACGGGAAGCTGCTGTCTCATGAACTTCAGCTTAATACAAGAAAGACTGAAGAAGAAGAAAGCTCAAAGGTGAGCTCAAGAGAAAGATCGGTGGCTCTAAATGTTGAGAGCACCAGATGATTCAAGGGCAAGACCTCTACTTCTTAGAGTTGAACTGAGAACAGTGAGGAATTAGAAGCCAGCTCCTCTGACTCTGATGACACTAATAGAGAGGTGGTCCTCCTCTCAAAACAATTCAAAAAGCTGCTACACAGAAGGAGGGACAACAATAGAAGCTCCTCCTCAAGCTCCAGAAGATCTGACTATCGGGACAGATTCAGGGCTCCCAGGGAGGACATGTATAGATCCAACTCCAGTAAACATGATTTAAATAATACTGTTTGTTATTCTTGCAGCAAAACAGGTCACATGGCTGCCGACTGCCCCTCCAAGAAAAGGGAGTCAAGGAACCATGAAGAGAGAAGGAGCTCTAGGAGCAAGAGAACCTCTGAGAAAGGGTTCGTGGCAAAGAAGACCAAAACGTTGAGTAACTCTGACTCAAGCTCCTCTGGGACTGAGGATGAAGCACTTATTGGACTGATGGCCATCAATGAAGGCAACCAAGATGACAACTCTCCTGGAAAGGTAGGTCCAAATGCCAACCAATCTCCAATTTGGTATTTGGACAGTGGCTGCTCCAGGCACATGACTGGAGTCAGAAAGTATTTGAAAGAATTCATCCTCGTGGAGAATGGACCGACTGTTATCTTTGGAGGTTCAGAAAAGGGAGTGACCAGGGGCTACGGCAACATCACTAATGGGTTAGTTACCGTCACAAAGGTAGCTTATGTGGAGGAGTTGAGACACAACCTCATAAGCATAAGTCAGCTCTGTGATCTAGGCTTTGTTATTACTTTCCACAAGGACAAGTGCCTATTTAAGAAGTTCTCAGATTCTGAGACTACCTTAACTGGGACTCGAAGTGGGAACATTTATTGTTTGAATTTCCTCAATATAAATTCTTCCATGCCCATATGTCTTGTCGTTGATGGCAAAGAGGCTCTATGTGTACAATGGCACAAGAGACTTGCACACATCAATTATAAGACAATAGGCAAGCTTTTCTCACAAAACCTGGTCAGAAATGGACCTGACATTAAGTGCATCATAGATGGTCCCTGTCAAGCCTGCCAACTTGGAAAGCAGACTAGGACTAGCTTTAAAAGCATTTCTAACAAAGAGTCCACAAGATGCTTATTTTTACTACACATGGATCTATTTGGTCCCATGTCAGTTCATAGCTTAGGAGGGAAGACCTACACACTTGTAGTTGTTGATGACTACTCAAGGTTCACTTGGGTATTCTTCCTCGAAAAGAAATCAGATACCCTAAATATCTTGAAAAGTTTTGTCAGGCAGATCCAGAATGAGATGAACTGTACTGTGGTCAAATTCAGAAGTGACCCTGGGACAGAATTTCAATCAGGGGCCATGACAGAATTCTGCCAAGACCTAGGTATCTCCCAAGAATTCTCCTACCCCAGAACTCCTCAACGGAATGGGGTTGCTGAAAGGAAGAACAGAACCTTGATAGAGGCCAGCAGGACAATGCTAAGTGACTCCTCCTTACCAGAATACTTTTGGGCAGAGGCTGTCAACACTGCTTGTCATGTGATAAACAGGGCCTCAATCATCAAAAACCACAAGAAAACTCCCTATGAGCTAATGAAGGGTAGAAAACCAACTCTATCCTACTTTAGGATCTTTGGTAGCAAATGCTATGTCCTTAATAATGGGAAATCCAAACTAACTAAGTTTGCTGAGAAAAGCCGTGAAGGTATTTTTTGTTGGATACAGCTCCCACGGCAGGGCATATAGAGTATACAACCTCAATACCCAAACAGTGGAAGTATCTGTTCATGTTGTATTTGATGAGACTAGCCTTATCCATAAGGGCTGGTCTAGTTCTCTAGTGAATGCAGGTACAGTGGAAAGATTAGAGAAGCTATCCATTGAAGATAAGGCTGACACCTCACTCAACAACAAGAATCAGTCTGTGATGGTTGAAATAGAGATAGAACCTGCAGACGATACAGAAACGGCTGAAGAAGTGCAGCCTGAAGAAGTAGCTCATACAGAAATACCCAGTACACTACCAACTGCCTTGAGACAAGTAAGAGATCATCCCCAAGAGCAGATAATAGGAAATGTCAACCAAGGCGAGCTGACAAGGAGTAGAGTTGCAAATCAAGCATTGTACCTAAGTTTTCTCTCTCAAATTGAACCCAAGAAATTTGAGGAAGCAAATCAGGATCCCTTTTGGATTGCTGCAATGCATGAGGAACTGAACTAATTTAAAAAATGCAAAGTGTGGAAATTGGTTCCAAGACCCCAAAGACACAACATCATAGGAACCAAATGGGTCTACAGGAACAAGTTGGATGAAAATGGAATCATCACCAAGAATAAAGCAAGACTAGTGGCAAAAGGCTACAGACAAGAGGAGGGGATAGATTTTGATCAGACATTTGCTCCAGTAGCCAGACTGGAAGCAATAAGACTGTTTCTAGCCTATGCAGCATACCAAGGCTTCAAAGTCTACCAGATGGATGTGAAGTCAGCCTTCCTAAACGGTGACCTCAAAGAGGAGGTATATGTAGAGCAGCCCTCAGGTTTTGTAGATCCCACTAATCCTGATTATGTTTATTTTCTTAGAAAAGCACTTTATGGCTTAAAACAGGCACCCAGGGCCTGGTATGAAACTCTGTCAAGCTTTCTAATTGAGAATAAGTTCTCAAGGGGAAGGATTGATAAGACATTGTTCCTAAGGGAAGTGAAGGGCAAGATCTTGCTAGTGCAGATTTATGTGGATGACATCATCTTTGGCTCTACAGATAACAATCTCTGCAAAAAGTTTGCCAACTTGATGCAAGGAAAGTTTGAGAAGAGCAGTATGGGTGAGCTCAAATACTTCCTAGGTCTCCAAGTGAAACAATCTGAAGATGGTATATTCATCTCCCAGACCAGATTCACTAGGGAGCTAGTCAAGAAATTTGGATTGGAGAGTGCTTCTTCAATGAAGACTCCAATGAGAACCAATGTGTCTCTGGACAAGGATGAGAAGGGCATACCCTTTGATGAAACCAAGTACAGATGCATGATTGGATCCTTGCTCTATCTAACTGCAAGTAGGCCTGACATAATGTTTGTTACATGTGTATGTGTTAGATATCAGGTGAATCCTAAGGAATCTCATCATGTCTCTGTCAAGAGAATCTTAAGATACCTAAAGGGTACATCAAATCTTGGCCTATGGTACCCTAGGAACAATGGATGTGAACTAACTGGCTATTCAGATGCAGATTATGCAGGGTGCAAGGAAGACAGGAAAACTACATCAGGGACATGTCAATTCCTTGGTGGAAAACTGATCTCTTTGAGCAGTAAGAAGCAGACAAGTGTGGCAATCTCAACAACAGAATCAGAATATATCTCGACTGGAAGCTGCTGTGCCCAACTGTTATGGATCAAACATCAACTTGAAGATTACAATCTAAAGATGACCAAAACACCCCTGTTTTGTGACTCTTCAAGTGCTATCTCAATTGCTAAGAACCCTGTATCTCACAGCAGGACTAAGCATATTGAGATCAGGTATCACTTCATCAGGGAGCATGTGGAAAATGAAGATATCACCCTTGAATTTGTCCTAACAGACAAACAAGTGGCTGATATATTTACAAAGCCCCTAGATGAAGCTAAGTTTAACTTCTTCAAATTCTAATTGGGAATGTTAAACTTAGAGTAACCCTCAACTTTATTATTTACTAATAGCTTTCTAGATGAGTGGTCAGAAAATCTCACAGGACTTTGATGAATCATGCCTGAGCAAGGGGGAGCTTGTGCTATTCCTTGGTTAGAAAAGCAAAAGGCAAGAAGTCAGAAAGGGGAAGAAATGTTGCTCAAGAAGACCTTAAAGGTAGGGGGAGCAAAGAAGAGACATCAAATCAAGGGGGAGCTACAAGCTTGATGTACTCAGGGAGTTTAGCAAAGATAAGTACAATCTTACATGCTCAAAGTTAAGATTATAATATTTATTGTCTAGTGAAAGTACTCGTGAATTATGTTTCTGACTTCTTTAAATAAGGGGAGATTGTTGGAAATCTTGCCCACATGGTTCCTGATTTGAAGAAGTCATCATGTCAAGAATACTTCACTTTGTATTTAATCATATATCTAGCTTATAATCTCAGGAAGTTAAAGAAATGTCGTCGAGAGGAATAGGAGATATCGTCGACAAAGAATGCTTGTCGCTGTAATGATGAGCAAAGCAACCGCTGAGAAGCAAAATGTTCGTCGTCCGCTGAGACGAGATAAAAGAAACAATTGAGATTTAGCGCGTTTGTCGAGCGCAGAAGGAAGATCGTCAAGCTCCGAAGGAAGATCGACGACCGCTGAGATTTGGCGTGTTCGTCGAGCGCAGAAGGAAGATCGTCGAGCTCAGAAGGAAGATCGACGACCGTTGAGATTTGGCGTGTTCGTCGAGCGCAGAAGCAAGATCGTCGAACTCGGAAGGAAGATCATCGACCGCTGAGACTCGGCAAGATCGTCAAACGAAGAATACATATCGTCGAATGAAGGATGGCAAGTTTGTCGATCGCAAAATGCTGTTCGTCGAACGCAGAGAAGACGCAGTATCGTCGACTTCACCAAATTGGTCGTGTCGTCGAGAAAGAACAAACATCGTCGAAAAGAATGCATGTCGTCGAGAGAACAATATGATCACGGCGACATGATGCAAGAAGGAAGATCGCGACGACATAGTCAGAGATAGTTTGTCGTTGTAATGACGCAAATATCTTCAAGACAGAATTCAAATCTTGCGGACGTGCTGCCAGCAATTAATCCCGCCGCCTGATTATCTAATCAGCGTGTGCTCTTAAGGAAAGGAGGGTCTGACACTTAAGGCACTTTTTCAGAAGACCGTTGGGGACCTCGCAGTCTTATAAAAGAGATAAGAGGTTGCCCAAACAAATAATTTTTTTTTGAAAGAACGAACTTGCGCGGATAGCGAAACGAACAGTACAAGCGGCGCAAGAAAGAAAAGAAAGAAAGAAAAAGAAGAAGCAGTCATCTTCATCGATTGTTAAGGTGTCAATCCTCATCAGGCTAAGAAAAGATTTGAAGAAGAATCGTGTACTCAAGATCTGATTCAAAAGCATCTTCTTCAATCTCAAGGAGCCAATCTTCATCAGGCTGAAGTTGACGATCCACATCAGGCAGAAGAACGGTTGTATTACTGTACTTTCTTGTAAGGCTTGTGGGCCAACTTGTCTAGCTTGAGGGCTGGAGAGCTGTGAGGCTTGAGGGCTAGGGCAGTGCACTTGTGGGTGCGTCTTGTCGAGCTTGAGGGCTTGGGGGCAGTAGGGGCTTGCGGGCCTAGGCTGTTGGGACTTACGGGTCCGTACTGTAGGGATTGAGGGCCTGAGTATCGAGCTTGCGGGCTCAGGGGCAGTAGGGGCTTGCGGGCCTAGGTTGTTGGGACTTGCGTGTCCGTGTTGTAAGGCTTGAGGGTCTAAAGTTTTTGGCGGAGTTTGCCAATCCTAGCACACTGCTGGTTAGGCGCAGAGGGACAGAGGACTACTCAAGACACCCTGTCTTGAGGAACCTATATAGATCTTGTGTCGTCTGGTATGTTTTATCCGTGTTTATCTGCATATTTTCTGTGTTGTGCTTATATATTCGGAACTCGCGCAAATAATTTAAAAAGAACCAAGATCACCTAACACCCCCCTTTTAGGTGAACGTTCCATCCCTAATAGGGGCTGCCCGTGAAATAAACACCCTGGGGGAAAGCTTATGAAACATCCAAAGTATTCGACATCTCTACCCATATCTCATATTTTCAATAGCCGCAACATAAGGCGCGAGTACCTCCTCGTATGCGCGAATAACAAATGTCATTTTCCATTTCACTGCGTGCTTCTTCATTCTTTCAATAAAGTGGTCGGATATCCTTAAAGGAGACTCCGACTTTTTCCAACTAAGTTGGATATCCCCAAAGGAGACTCCTACCTTTCCCAACAAAGTGTCCTTATATCCCCAAAGGAGACTTCTGTCTTTTCCAACAAAGTGTTCAGATATCCCCAAAGAAGACTTTGGCCTTTTCCAACAAAGTGTTCAGATATCCCCAAAGGAGACTCGACCTTTCCCAACAAAGTGTTTTGATATCCTGAAAGGAGACTCCGACCTTTTCCAACAATTGTTTTCGAATATCCGGAAAGGAGACTCTAGACTTTTCCAACAAAATGTTCGGATATCCGGAAAGGATACTCTGGCCTTTTCCAACAAAGTGTTGGGATATCCACAAAGGAGACTCTAGCCTTTCCCAATAAAGTGTTCGGATATCCTGTAAGGGGACTCCATCATTTTCCAACAAAGTGTTTGGATATCCTCAAAGGAGACTCCGACCTTTCCCAACAAAGTGTTCGGATATCCTTAAAGGAGACTCCGACCTTTTCCAACAAATTGTTCAGATATCCTCAAAGGAGACTCCAGCCTTTTCCAACAAAGTGTATGGATATCCCTAAAGGAGACTCCGACATGTTCCAACAAAATGTTCGGATATTCTCAAAGAAGACTCCGGCTTTTTCCAACAAAGCATTTGAATATCCTAAAAGGAGACTCGGCCTTTTCCAACAAAGTGTTTGAAAATATCCTAAAAGGAGACTCCGGACTTTTCCCACAAAGTGAACAAACCCTGTGTTCTTCGACTTCACGATAAGAACAGTCCCCGAGTCCTTCTACTGACAATGATAGAATGGACGAAGGCCCTTCTGTGAATCCTAAACGAATGGAACTCGTATCCTTCTACTTCACGATTAGAACGGACTCCAAGTCCTTCTACTCTTCAAGATGAAAGCAAGCCCTGAATCCTCCTATGGATTCCGGTAAGGATGAACAACGAGTCCTCCTGCGCACTTAGCCAAAAACGAACACGGAGTCCTCTCACGCCATTTGGACAAGGGGGAAATTGTTCCTCTACATTGTACTCAAGCCAAATCCCCCGACACAAAGCCCAACGATGGTTGTTAACTCGGTGCGCAACATCAAACTCATGTGCTCGTACAGAAGGAACGTGAAAAAGAAAACATTGACAATCTACCACATTGCACCAAGCTCAAGCATGAGAACAACTCAATAATTTCAAAAGACGCCACAAGGGCGTCATCACAAGCAAAGGAGTGTTACGATACTAATCCACACCCGCATCAATAAAGGCAAAATTTGAATAAAGGATACAAAGTGAGAGCACAACGTGGATGCAATCAAGTCATCCCTCGGCATCAATGTCAGGATCGCCATTTGAGGAATCACCCACTCAAAATTCGGAGCACTCCAACATCCTTTGCACCACACCGAAGCCCTTTCCAAATCCAAAGCAGAATGCAACATCACACTCATTCTCCAGTAGCAGATCCACTTATGTGGCTCCTCCACGATCCAGACTCGCTCCACTCTAAAGTCTTAGGACTCCTTGTGCGCAGCAATCGCGGAAGCCCCGCCAAATTGATGTCCTTAAAGCGCCGCAGCCTTCGATGTTTTCTCCTCCTACAGCCGCGATAGCTTGGCCTCCGCCTTGACAGCTCTGTCTCAACCCCTTATAAGAACATACATCGATTCCTTCGACGCCCTCCAGAAAGAAGGACATCGAGTCATTCGACGCCCTCTAGCAAGAAAGGACATCGAGTCCTTCGACACCTTCCAACAAGACCCTGCATCGAGTACTTCAATGCCTTCCAACAAGAATGGACATCTAGTCTTTCGACACCTTCTAACAAGGATAGTCATTGAACCCTTCGACACTTTCTATCAAGAACGGATCCCAAGTCCTTCAGCTTCTCAAGACAGGAACAAGCCTCAAATCCCCCTCCGGCCTCCCACAGGGATGGACCCTGAGTACCCCAGCATCATTTGATAAAAATGTACTCTAAGTACTCCCGCACCAACAGGACAAGGGGGCAAACATCCCTCCGCACTATGTCCAAGCATTAACCTCGGGCACAAATGCCGAGCGATAATCACCAAAGCAAATGCACGAAGTCAAATTCACGCACCCATGAAAAAAAAAACACTTCCAATCAGCCATAATATACGAGGCTTAAATAGGAGGATGTCTCCGTAAAATGTCACAAGGGCTACAGAACGCATAAAAGCGTGTTATTGTGCCAAGCCGCATCTACTGCTACAAAGACAAAATCAATGCGCAAGTAAGTGGTTGCCAAAATCCCCCCGTCCAATTTCAACTACGGGATCTTCATCTCACGAGGCTGACAAAGTGGCCCCAAATAATCAACATACACTTCTAGGCCTAAAGAAAAGGACACCTCATGCCGCAAATGAAAAGGAATTCGTGACGTGCGCACACGGTAATAATCCAAAGTCCATAACTCCAAGTCGAAATGGTCAAAGTTATTAAATTTCTGGGCTCGTCTCATTGCAATTCGCGACCTGCAAAAATTAGGTGGCATCTGATCAGGTTCTCACTAAGGCTTCCTGAGTCAAACCGGACCAAAGCGCTCAAGCAAGTCAGCCCGCCAGAGTGAGTCACGCTCACTCGATGAGTCCTAAAATCAGTCCAAAGACACACCCATGCACGACACATGCGGCATGAAGGCACCCCATGCCCGTCCTAGCGCGCACGTACGTGAGCGCACAACGCGCACGCACGTACGTGAGTGCACAGCGCGCACACCCCTCTATGCGCGGGCGCGAGTTTACGAGCTACGCGTGAGTGCAACGAACGCAACACAGGAGTGCGCGCACGCAGCGCGGGAGCACACCACGCACACGCAGCACGCACTTGATAACTTCTCAAAAAGATGTTATTTTGATCCATAAATTTAATCTTATGTCTAATATATTTGATAAATATGAATTTAAATGGGTGGAATGTGATTAATTTTATATTTGATCTAAGTTTGGGTATTATCGTCATTTTCTTATTTTTTTTGTAAAAATGTTGAAGAATTACACTTGAAGAAATTAAGCTAAATCGATTTGAAGTCTGAGAAACATGTTGCAACAAACAAATATAACTATGTTGCAACAAGTTATTCTCTATTTGGAGTAGTTACACAGTTTCAGAAAGTTGTTGCATCAAATTTTTGGTTGTCACAACAACGCGGAAACGAATTTCAAAATTTAAAATTTAAATTTTGAGCCGATTACGAAATTGAAAGGGGACTTTGATTCAAATGAAAGGATGCTTCGAAGAGGGACGATATAACATATAAGGGGCGGAAGATATATAAGAAAAGGGGAGAAAATTGATTTCCATTTTTGGAGAAAAGAAGGAGAAGCACCAGTCCGAAGGGGACAGTTTTGGGCGAAAATCTTAGAGGATTTCTTGTAGCGTTTGAACTTCAATCATCATGTTTAGTAAGATTTTTCTTATTATGTGGTGTGTTCCTTTAATTATGAACTAAATCTCAAAATCTTGTATGATGAGTACTACGCTTGTTGTGATGGTGGATTTCTCTTAAGTTTTATGTGTGTGTGACGATTTATCTTTATTGAGTTTATGAATTTGGTAGTGAAACTTTTGGATTAAGTTTTCATTTTCTACTGCGCTACGAGATTCGAGAGATGTGTTGCGTAAGTATATGTATGAATGTTTTCTTCCTGCGCTGCGAGATTCGAGAGATGAGTGACGTAAGTTTTTAACCGAAGTTTCTATATTTTTACTGCGCTTCGAGATTCGAGAAAGGAGATGCGTAAGTACTTAATAAATTTAATATAGGATAGAAGGGAAAAAGAGATTTCATCTTCTTGCTAGTAACCTTGATTTTTATTTTTCACGATATTCTTCATTCCGTCTAAGTTATAGATGACTAGGGGAATAAAAAATATCAAGATTTCTGATATTGAGAGATAAAGCTTTCTGTTATAAAATCATTGTAAGGTAAGTTAATTGAGCATTCTCACAAAATATTATTTTAAAAATAATCATCACAGTAGACACAGAAAATCAAAATAAAAGACTACTTTTTCAAACTGATAGAAAACATTTTTAGGAAATCGACATTAAATTTTATTAAATTTATTATTCATTCTCAAAATAAATCTATTCAGTCTACTTGAATTTAAAGAAAAGGTTAAACTAGTACACACATGCAAGCGTTAAGTCACTTCTCCGTGGGAACGATCTTTACTTTCATTATATTACTTGATCTGACACGTGCACTTGCGTATATATCTATTTTCCACGTATCAGAGCTCTCCTTATGCTCGCCCATGGGCCCCTTGCGTGCGGGCGCGCCCCTTACATGCGCGCTTCCTGCGGCCTGCCACCGCCGCCGCTTTCGACCACCGCCGCCGCCGTCGGGCAACATGCCTGGGCCGCCCGGGCCACCAAGTTCGTCATTTTTCGAGAAATTGGTGATCCAGGTGACCAGAATCAAGTGACGTCATTCGTCAACTCCATATTCAGCCAGACGCAATTACCAACACTTTTCTTCAAGAAAGCTATAAAAATGCCCACAGGTCTTCATTTGAAGTCAAACAACTAGGGAGACAAGAGAGAGCTCTGATGTTTTCTGGCGAGGATGTGAGACTTAGATGTTTCTTCACTCTGAATTCACTCGGCTCACTCCCAAGTCTGCTCGAGCTCAACGCTCACGTCGACGCCTCAGCATGTGTAGGAAAGGACAGCATAGAAGAACACTCTCACGGAAGCTCTTTCGACTCGATCATTTTTCCTCTTTTCATTGCTTTCAAAGCTTGTAAACGGAGGGGTAGTCTGTCACTCTCCTGAAATCAATAACTCTTGTAATCTCAAGGAAACTAGTGGATTTTGGCCCGGCACAGATCCGGCCACGTGGTTTTTCACCCTTTTCAGGTTTTCCATGCTAAAAAACTTCGTGTCATTGCTGATTGGTTTCATTTGACTGTTTGCGCGCTCGGCTCACTCTCGAGCTAAGACGATCCGATTCTCTGGACCAAAGACAAACCGAGTGACCCATATATATATATATATATATATACATACTGAGTGACAGTGCACTGGGCCCCCGTGCCCTGCGCGACAGTACGCTCGTTACGATGACCTGCCCCTCGCCGTAGGGCGGGCTCCCCCCCCCCCCCCCCCCCCCCCATCACCCACCTCCGTCGGGCGGTCCGATTCTCATTTATTGTTCGCAAACCCTTTATTGTAGGATCTGGTGCTCTGCAAATAGCGGTCAATGCGAAAAATTTGGCTATTCGCATACCACGGTGGTCTGTAAATAGCTGCAACGCAGAAATGTTTAGCTACTCACAGACCCCTGTGATCTGCAAATAGCGATCAGGGCAAAACTATACGGCTATTCGTAGCCCATCCGCTTTAATGGGACAGTGAGAATAAAGTGGTAGACCTTTACACCGATAAGGGGATTATATATATATATATATATATATATATATATATATATATATATATATATACGAGTGACAGTGCACTGGGGGCTCCCCGTGCCCCGCGCGACAGTACCCTGCCCGCCCCCCGGCAGGCTTCGCCCGCCCCCGACACACACCCGATTATGTAATTGTCTAAACTATAAAAAACACAAAAACAACTTATTCATTCTATAAACCCGGCCTGTGCACTACCCCCATTCTCATCCAACTGAAAGAACAATTTATTAAAATGAATGCTTCAACCTCTATTATGAATTCCTTTTCAGCGTGCCAATCTGCTGTAAAAAATAGAATAAATTACAAATATTTAAAAAAGAATTGTAAATAGGACGCATTGCTTTGCTCGTTACACATGATCCAAAGCAGGCATAACAATACAACAACGTTGCTGCTACTTAAGACTTATTATACTTGTTGTTCACACGTTTCATTAAAATTATAATTCCAAAATTCTCATCAACAAATCGATATTCAAAATAGAATAATAAAAATTAGAGCAAATCATTGAATGAGCACACATGGAGTAGTCCACTTGAAGATTTATCTCCTGAAATGAACTTTAACACGTACAAATAAAATGTAAAATCATGTAGAATAATTTTGTATGGAGATCAAAAACCATTGAAAGAGCAAACACATCTCTTTCCACAGGCATGGTCATTTTTGGTTATCTATAATGAACGTCTTTTGTTGAACCAAAGAACAAATTTGTTGCGAAATTTGAAGTGGTGAACTGTAGAGAACGTTGTTAAGAATCTTATCGACAAACATATACGTCATGATTATCTGTTGTTGATCGATCTCCTATAAGTGTATACCTGTTTTAGCTTCAAATTTGTGTGAGAAGATGAGAGAAATTTCAAATCGAAAGAATTGCACAGAAAGAGATGATTGAAAGCGCCAAACAGAATATATATATAAGGAAATCATCATATATATATAAAACTCTGCAACAAACAGAATGTTTTTTGTTACGATCAAAATTAATTATCCAAACTCATTGATTCATCACATAAACAATTAAATGTAGGCTAGAAAGTGCATTCGCTTAGCAGACCAAAAATGAATTTCCACTGTTTTAGTGGATGCCATTGCTTTGGCATCTTCGGATAATTAACTTTGGGCCTATCGACTTTGTCAACTTTAGGCCACTCGTTCCAGGACGTTGCGTAGGTAGTAATACCATATTGATCTCCGTATATTTCTTCAACCCAGTCTGGAAATGCATGTTCATATATCTTGGGGTTTAGACCTGGGTGTTGGAGTCTATCCATTAAAAATTCTAATTTGACAGTATAAATAAGAGAAAACATTTTTTATTGAAATGACTTTGCTTCACATACCTTTTATCTCTTGTACAAATTTCCTTATCTTTGCAAGAGATCCTTTCCCCTTTTCATTTGACCTGATTATTGTCGACCCTTTTTGTGAAACTGATGTAAATGAAAAGCTTGCACATCATTAATGGATTAGTGATACTAAGTAAGGAATAGTTGTAAGAATTTGGTTAAAGTTGTGATTTAATAAAATACCTTTAAGTACCACTATTTTGTTTGGAGGCAACTCTTGTAAATATTTCCTTGTACACCACATTCTTCGTATATACACCTTCGTGGCCCTCTATTATTCCCTTTTTGACCAGTACCATCGTGTTTTGCTTTGAGACACCCCTTGACAGTGCTACATATAGTTGGTCGTGGTTGAATACATGATTAGGTAGGTAAATGCCTACATTTCCAATCGTTTGTCCCTGAGCTTTGTTAATAGTTAATGCAAAACACAAACGAACTGGAAATTGTTTGCGTGTCAGCTCGAACGGCATTTTTGCATCTTCTGCTGTCTGCAAAGGCATCCTGGGCAGAAATACTCGTAGACCCTTAAATTGTCTAGTTAATATGTCAGCTTCAATTAGATGTCTGCCGAAACGGCGGCATATTAGGCGTGTACCATTGCATAATCCAATTTTTGGGTCAAGATTTCGGAGTAGCATTATCGGGGCACCTTTTTTTAGTGTGAGTTTGTGTGGTGGAAGATTACCAGGGTTAATAGAGTTCAAAAATTCAGGTAGGTATAAATTGCGTGCATCCTCAGCCACATAGTCGAATGAGTAGTAAGTGATTTCTTCTCCATTAAAAATACGAAGGCACTTAGTGTTCAATGTGTTAACATCCTCGTTTAATGGAGTAAGCAACGCCCTTGTCTTCATATAATCGTTGTCATGTTCCGTGGTGTTTAAATTTTGAAAGACTCGTGCAATTAGAAGATCAATAGAATGTTCTCCCTCCCAAGGAATCACCATTTGGGATGGAATCCGAACCATGTCCTCCCCTACCATTGGCTCTTCCCCATCACCTACTCGAAGCAAGAAATCAGAGAAGCTCTGGTCATTCCGAGCTCTCATATTTTCTGTTAGTTGTAGTAATTTGACCTCAGACCAAATGTATGATTCGACAATGCTGGCGCTGATTATTTCAGATTTTGTTCCATTGATGACAACAGGTGTTACCTGGCGAAAATCTCCGCCCATGATGATGACCTTGCCACCAAATGGTTTGTCTATGTCTAGAATGTCTCTGAATGTACGGTCGACAGATTCGAATGCCTTCTTGTTTGTCATGGGAGCTTCATCCCAAATGATCGCAGCAGTTTGTCGGATTAATTTGCACAAATCCGATTGTTTCTTAATGTTGCACATGCACAAAGGTGTAAACGGTATTGGAATTTTGAGCTTAGAGTGTGCTGTGCCCCCCCTGGAAGTAGGGTTGCTGCAATTCCGGAAGATGCAGTTGCAAGTATTATGTGTCCATCTGTTCTGAACGCGGCAAGTAGGGATTTGTAGACGAATGTTTTCCCAGTACCTCCCGGACCATCCAAGAAAAATATATCTCCATTTCTGCGGCGTATAGACTCACTAATCGTCGTGAATGCAGCTAGCTGACCTTCATTAAGAGCTGTAATTGAATTTAAATCTGTAGCGGAAACTGAAAGTGATAGTTCGTGCTCTATAAGGCTGCAAAAATTTCTTGTGTCTTCGAAAGCTTCACTAATTCTCGGCAAATCAAAATCCGTTATATCGCGTTTATGCTGATGGAAAATGTTGTTTATATCATGAAGAAGTTTGTTTACTAAGTATGAACTATTTGTTGTGCTCCCACATGCATAATCTTCTGTCATGCTTGCGAAGTTCTCATCCCATAGATCTCGAACTCCAATTGGTTCGCAGTATAGCAATATTGTTGCAAATAGCCTTCGTAGTGCATGAGGCATTCTAGATTGTCTTGCTTCAGATAAACACTCCTTTAGGCTATTGTCTTCTTCAAGTAGGCCATAACGCTCTGCTGTTTGTTTGAAAGTTAAGTATCGCACACCCTCAACAGTCATAAGATGATCGAATGACTTGGGCCCCGGGATGTGATTTAGAAGCAAGCGCAAGTAAAACCTTTCACCTTCAGATGGCGCAACAGCATACAACCTGCCTACAACTTTTCGATTTGCTACTCGGTTTGTCCATCTTCTTGTTTGTGATAACCACCTGTAATGTTTCGCAAAGTCTACGTATAAATATGTGGTGCCCTCCAGTTCGTCATTGTGTATTCTGAAAAACTCTGTTAGCATTGTACGGGAGTTTCGGTTGTCCCCAATGATTTCTGATATCGTTTGACTGCTACGGAACTGAACTTGGTGTCTATTTGGTAGGTGTACTTGCAATCGAACGACGGATGGGTAAGTTTGATATAAAGTGAACTTAAATATTTTCCAGAATGCTTCAGGAGGACAAATCCAACGGCCGTCGACATATTTGCTGACCTCATCATAGTTAGGCCCCGGCCTGACTTCAAATGCTACACAGTCTGGCCCCTTATAAATATATTTGTACAAATATTTAATGCTTTTGATGCTGCTACAGATTTCAACATTAATATGACAATCATACTTTATTAGAAACCATGGATTATATGGAACAACCCAACCATTATCGATCATTAGGTCATCGTCTTGATGTAGAGCAATGTACCTGTTGTCATTCCGTCGACGGTAAATTGGGTATGAATCAGATCCTTGGATGGTAGACTCAGAGAATAGCTTGGGGTATCCCTTTTTACAGCAATTATTTCTCATGCATTGAGCGTTAGGTCTATATGGCCCGCATGGGCCATGTATCATGTGTTTAAGCACTGCATTGTACAACTCCGGCTCCTCATCTTGATATGGTATCTCAGCCCTGACAATGCAATCATAATCATCTGGTGTATTTAACCTATCGTTTTCATCGAGGATTATTAGCATATGGACATGCGGTAGACCTCTTTTTTGAAATTCAATCACGTGCACATGTGCGACGACCTTGCCAAGAACTCCCTTTTGGAAGATGTCTTCTTTCAAGTTTTCATATTTTGCATGAAAGATTCTGCTGACTAAATCTGGGCGATCTTGGGCACTTTGTCCTGGAAGAAGTTCATTTTTGATTTCTTGCCAAGAAGGATTGCACGTCATTGTTAAGAAAATATCTGGTTTCCCGAAATTTCTAACTACGCACATAGCGTCTTGGTATCTTTGTTGTCTTGATCGCCAAACCCGTTCACGATTAAGTTCCCGCTGGTGTTGAACTGCACAATCAAGCTTGTTTAGTGTGTGCATAGAGATGTGTATGGTGTTTGCTTAATTATTTAAAGGTACCGCGGGCAGAAGGTGCGTGAAGTTGTTCTTGTAACCGTTGTAGTGCGCGAGCTTCTCGTCTCCTCGCATTTACTGCATCACGCTGCTGTTGAGTTAGTGGTTGTCGTCGTCGTGTTGTCCGTGGTGGGTCCATGTTAGAATGTGTAGCGTTGTTCGTGTTGTCATGGCAAGTGTTACATTAATGTGTAGAAGTGATGTAGTACGTGAATGATGACTATACATGTCTGGTCTGCTTCATGAAAAAATTCTAATGTTTATTATGCTGGAAGAAATGCTGAAAGTTAGCTAAACTGTAGTAGAGGATGTGTGTTTGCATGAGAAGGTGAGGCTACGATTAGTAAAGGCTTGCAGTATAGTAGACTGCTGAAGATTATAACAATTACACAGTTAACTATAAGTCAATGGCTCCGAATCTACAGAGAATATGTGCAGGAGTGAGAAGATCGAAAGCAAAACGAACAAACAAATTATTTAAGGTTTTTTGCTCATCAACTGACAGTAGAAGGAAATGAAATTTTCATACTGGACGGCTAAGATTACATGAGAAGGTAATAGTGATTTCATACTGCAGAGAATTTCAAATTGTTTGGGATTAAAATCCATGAGCTGCTATAAGATTTTTTGTGGAGATTATTTGATCTTATAGGATCAAATAATGATCTTAACGGTCAAAAAGTGATGGTAGAAAAGTCTCGTGTGTGCAATATAAACAGAAATTTGCAGTTTGTATGATTCCATGGCATGAAAAAGTCAAAATATTACCAAAACCTCTCATAGGAGTTTGCATAATTACAGCTTCACCCCTCTATATTTTGAAATTACAAAAAACCATGCCTGTAAGATTACATTTTAATGATTTCATGACATGCAAGCAAACAAACCATGCCTTTTGCTGCGTATTCAATTAACCTAATACATCAATAACGTAATAAAAGGAATGGAAAATGGGGGTGCTGCAGGCAGAAGAAGAAAGGGGTAAAAAATGGAATCAAAATCAGAAAAGATAGAAATAAAAATTGAAAAAGTGGGGAGGCAAACCAAATAAGTAAATGAGGAGGCATCTAAAACAGAAAACCGGAGTACCAAAGCGCAAAATCAAAAACAGAATATCGGAGGATCAAAACGGAAATCGAAAAAAAGAACGGTGAAGAAAACCTGTAGGAAACTGAGAAGAAATTAGGGACGGAGTAAATAAACGAAAATGAAGAAGAAAGTGGATTTCTGAAAACTAAGCAGAAAAGGGAAGATACCAGTTAGTAATGCGGCGAGGGACTCCCAGTTAGTAATGCTGTGAGCGAAGTGTACTAACGCGGCATCAAGATCCTAATGCGGCGAGGGAGAAGGAGTATGCTCCGGCGATGGAGCCCGGCGATGGAGTCCCACGGCGATGGAGCGAGGGTTTTATCGGGGGAGATCCTATTCGGCGGAATGAGGAGAACGGCGATGGAGCGAGGGTTTTATCGGGGGAGAACCTATTCGGCGGAATGAGGAGACCGGGTGCCCTATTTCGAGATGGCTTGGATTTAAATAGAGGATATCATGTTTTAGATCGGACGGTTGGAGGTGATTGGCAGGGCATTACACCGATAAGAGTATTTTTTTTATATATTAGTATATATATATATATATTCACTGTTTTAGAAAATTCTATTAGTTGAAGGGAAAACTTCTGAAGCTCAATTAAAAGTGGATGTATTATCATCTTGGACAAAATATTACTCATCTTCAAAGTATTTTTATTGTGCTCTAGAGAAAATGAGTGAGACGTCTGATTTAGAAGTATAGGATTCCTAAGGCATGTGAGCTTATGTGGGAGATATCTCTAATCCCGTGCATATCCATGTATGCACATATAATGAATATAATTAAACAAAGTAACTCTCTGATATAAAATTTTCCAGATAATATGGCCATGATCATCTATTTAATTTAACTTAAATAATTATTTCATGGGAGTTTCCTAAGAATGTAATCTAGCATAGGAAACTCATTTTGCATTGTCTATTTAATATAAATCTAGTGTCCTTCACCTACAACCAATTGCTTTTATATTGGGTGAGTTTTAAATTTTCTTAGACCCTAAAGCCTACGCATACCAATTGCCAGGTATAAATTTCTTTATAGTATATATATATATATATTGACACACAAATAGTTTGTGTACTCGCATACTGATGAAGGAGCTAGACATACCTGTACCAATCACTTACGTTCTGCCTCGGCCCTCTAAGCTCATTCCTCAGGCTCATGCCGACAACATTGGTGGCATCGCAAAACATTCCAGCCATTTTTGTCAACCCGCTCGCCCACACATCTGGGTCGAAGTACTTGTCCCCGAAGAAGCCATTGCCGTCCGAATTACTGCAACACCATCCTGGCTTGCTTATGTGGTTGTCCAATATCACCATTATGTTGTTCTCTCCTAAGTTTCTAACAACAGCCTGTCATTGATCCATGATTAATTAGCATGTTTGATCTGACTCGAGTTAACCTGACTCAGTTAAGTTTGAGCTTGAATTTCATGTTAGTTGATTTCAGCTATTTCCAATCAAATCATCAATTAAACAGATCTTACTTCAAACTCGACCTTGGATAAAAGTTGAATGAGATTTTGAATTCACTACGAAAAAATCACTAAATATTAACGAAATTTAGATAAAATTTTTTCTTGATAATTACCAATAAATTTAACAAAAAATATTAATTTTGATATCTTCAATGAAATCACAAACAAAAATTTTCGTTGCTAAATAAGAAAAAAATATTTTTGTTGCTAAATTTTCTTAAAAAATTTAGCATCAAAATTTTGTTTTCTAATTTTTTTGCTAACTAAAAACAAATTTTGCAACAAAAACATGTCTCATAGAAATACCTGAATAAATACTTATGCCGAAATAATTATTAAATTAGCATAATCTATTGGAATTGAACTGGATAAAATAAAAATAAAAATAATATAAATTGGAATGGAAAATATAATACACACACAATATATATATATATAATATAAATTGGAATGGAAAATATAATACACACGCGCGGCGAGCACCGGGGATCCTTTATTTGTCCTTAAATCTGACCCCCCCCCCCCCCCCCCCCCCCCCAATTGCCTCTGTTTGACCTTATGATTTTCTTCAAGGCGGTATGCCTGGGAGCTTTGGTGACGTCTTGTGCGAGCGGAGCTAGGGTTTTACTCTTCTGATCCAGTGTTTGCTTGTCGTATATGCCTGTGGAGACGGGCAAGTGGCAATGATGGATGGTGGTGTAGCTCTCGGCGTGGGGGATGGAAGTTCTTGCGCGGCTGTCGCAGGTAAAATCGATCCTCCCTCTTCTTTCGGCGTTCCTTTCAAGCCCCTTGTGCCAACTACATATGGTCGGGTGTGTGCACCAAATTCACATATGAAGATATTACTAAGTCAGCAGCGCCCCCTTTTGCCATTCTCTAGTTGCCAAATGTTCCAATGGGCGGCCTCCCCTGTCTTCTCTTAAGGAAATGTTCACCTCTTCATTTAAGCTTGTCAGTGATTTCTGTTGAATAATTTAGTATATGTCCGCACGTGTCGAGACCGACTCGATAGTGTCTAATGAGTTTCATGTCATCATAGGGCTAGGCTATACGTTGGATGTACTATATAAGGTCATTCCTGTTGGAGCTTGTGTTTACACATCTCTTAGTTTGAGAATAACAAATCACACTATGTATTTGATCTTGCTTGTGTTTATAGTGTGCAGGTACTATAGTTAAATAACTCTATGAACATGATGCTGATTAATGACGATTCTCGGAAAAGAGAGATAACGCCCATCGTTAGTAGTTAACGCCCCGCGTTGACATCCGTCGAGATGAAATGTCGTTGAGAAGGAATCCTCCGAGAAGCCAGAGACAATGCCAGCGTTAACTCTTAACGCCCGCGTTGAGTCACGATCTGCCACGATCCCGACGGTTTGCATGACCTCAGCAACGGCCGTACACGATGCTTAACGCTGTCGTTAACTCTTAACGTTGGGCGTTAGCTCCCGTGTCTATTTAAAGACCTGATTTCGTTTGCTCTAGACACAATTATTCAAGCCTTCATTCCAGAGATCTGTGAGAGCATTTCATTCCGAATTCAGAGAGAACTCTCAACACCAACATTGAGGAACAAGAGTGAGAAGGAGAATTCCAACGACAAATTTGAAGAAGGACGCTCGCTTCAACTCCGACGTGGTCATGACGTATCTTCAACATCTCCTTCAGCGCTCTTCATTCTAGGGAGTCTTTTATTCTGATTTTTACTTTATCTTTTTTTCTTTTCTTGTAACGGTAGTGAATTCGCCGCCTTGCGTGTGACGACTAGGCCGGGTTCAGTTTAGGGGGATATTCGCCGCCTTGTGTGTGGCGACTAGGTCTAGGGTAGATCTAGGGGGTGGCTAGAGGCCTTATTTGGGGAATGATAGACTATAGCCAACCGGTCCTTGGGAGAAGGACCGGTGAAGGAACAAAAAGTGATTTTTAAGTTGTCGCCTCTAATTTCAAGCGTTATTGAAATTTTATCCTTGTAATCATTTTTGTGAAATATAAAATTCTTTTTCAGTATATCTAATATTTTTGGAATTGTATTTCATAAAGAAAATCATTTTGAATATTTCTGTAAAAATATTTTTTCTGGAGAGATAACACCCGACGTTGACTCTTAACGTCAGGCGTTAGCGACAGAGCAAAAAAGTTTTCCCGTTATTTAAAATTTGTACGTTTATATAAAAAACAGCAAACCCCTAATTCACCCCCCTCTAAGGGCGCCTTCAGATCCAACACTTGGTATTAGAGCTAGGTTATTCCAAAACGGTTTCACAACCAGAAATAGTGGCGCATCATGATCATGCTTTCATTGAGGGTCAAAGAATTAGTAGGCCTCCACTATTTACCGGGACTGATTATAAGTATTGGAAAACAAGAATGCGTTGTTTCTTAATTGCTTTAGATAATGATGTGTGGGGGTATGGTAGAACAAATTACTCTCCACCAACAATTGTTGTTGGAGAAATTACTATGGAAAAACCAAGAGACAGATGGGATGATAATGACAAGTTAAGATGCAAAAATAACGCTAAAGCTATGAATGCGTTATTTTGTGCTTTGGATAGAACGGAATTTAATAGAACTTGTGCTTGCGAAACTGCGTATGATATATGGAATTTATTAGAACTCACTCATGAAGGTACTTCGCAGGTCAAGGATTCAAAGTTTTTCCAACTTGAATCCGAATACGAGAAATTCTAGATGGAGGCGGATGAAGACATTGATTCAATGTACACAAGATTTACCAAGATCATCAACGACTCAAAAGTACTTGGAAAAGTGTTCTCCAACAACGACTTGGTGAGAAAAATTCTACGGTCTCTCCCTCCAAAGTTCAATCCAAAGGTGACGGCTATCTCGGAGTCGCACGATTTAAAGAAACTCCAAATTGAGAGCCTCGTTGGGAACCTCAAGACCCATGAGGTTGAAGTCAAGATTCAACAACAAGAGTAAAACTTGGAGCCAAAGAAGAAGGCCTTATCATTGAAGTCAAAGAAGGAGGTTGACGGAGATGATGATGAAGAGGACGAGAAGAGCCTCTTTGTGAAGAAGTTCAAAAGGTTCATGAAGAATCCGGAAAGGAGAAATACCTTTCGGAAATACTTCATCAAGAAGGGATCTTCATCGAAGAAAGGAAGAGGTAGCGACGAGGACGATGATGAGCGACCACCACCAGAGTGCTATCATTGTAGAAAGACCGGACACATCCGGAGCCAGTGCCCGAAATATCTGAAAGAGCGTAAAGAAAAGCGGCACAGGGGAAAAGAGAAGAAGAAGGTCCTAAAAGCGGCTACATGGGATGACTCCTCCTCGAAGGATTCAAGCGGCTCATCCACTAGCAATGAAGAAGAGGCAAATATGTGTCTTATGGGAAAAAGTAACAAAACATCTGAGGATGAAAATAGTGTCCAAAGCGACACTGAGGTAACTCTCCCTACTACTTATGATGATTTATATATTGAATATTTATAAACATGCAATTTTTTTGATAAAAGTTTAAAAGATATTGATCTTCTAAATTCTGAAAATAAACTTTTATTAAAAGAAAACAAAAAATTATCTAAACAATTAGGGAAATAAAAGGTATCTTCGAAGAGTGCAATCACTCCTTGGCAAGAGTGAAAGAACTTGAAGAAGCTCTTTTTAAATCCCATTCCAATATTGAAATTCTTACTAAGGAGAAGGGGGATTTAGAAAGAACTTTAAAAACCTCTCTTTCTCAAATAGAGGAAGGAAAGAAGAGTTTTGCGAATCGGTGTGTTATGTTGGCAATGGAAAACAACGCTCTCAAAGCTCGTATTCATGATTTAAATATAGCTATTAAGAAGTTTGGAGTTGGGCAAAGATCTCTGGACATGATTTTGGCCAACCAACGCCATGGAAGTGCCAAATATGGCCTCGGATATGGATCTGGAAGCTATCGCCAGGTGTTAACTCCTAACACCAGCGTTAGCTATAATTCCAGAAACTTTAATTCTGTTAATAATAAATTAAAAAAGTCAAATGTTACCTCATTTTCTAGCAAGAGTTTATCCAAAACTTCAAAAAGGGTCTCATCCCCTTTTATATCGTGTGCCAAATGTCATTTATTTGGACACACCTCAAACTCTTGTAGGAAAAAGGGTCGTAGTGCTATAAAACAAATCTGGGTGCTTAAGGTTTCCACCTATTTTATGGGAGGAACCTCTTGGGTATCCGGATCTTTACTCTCTTCTCCTTTTTAGGTATGTTGGCAGGCTAAGGACAAAAAAGATGTGTGGTATTTAGACTCGGGATGCTCCAAACACATGACGGGAAACAAAGCAAAGTTCCTTAGTCTTGAGATGAAGAAAGGAGGGATGGTGACATTTGGTGACAACGGAAAAGGAAAGATCATGGGCATCAGCACAGTGGGTAACGATTCTTTTTCAATCTCAAATGTTTTATTTGTAAATGGCTTAAAACATAATTTAATTTCAATTAGTCAATTATGTGATATAGGCTTAAATGTATTATTTGAATAATCTACAAATCTTTGCAAAATTGTAAATTCTAAAACAAATGGTGTCGTACTCACCGCACCTAGGATGCATAATGTTTATATGATTGTCTTTAATGATCTTTCAAATTCTTCTTTAAAATGCTTTATTTCTAAAAATGAAGAATTAGAACTTTGACATAGGCGCCTTGGTCATTCTAGCACAAAGCTTATTTTGAAATTATCAAAAGACAAATTAATTAAAGATTTACCTATGCTTAATGATAATTTATCTTCTTTTTGTACACCTTGCCAAAAAGGAAAATTTTCAAAAAATCTTTTAAAAGCAAAAATGTAATTTCTACTACTAGACCACTTCAATTAATTTATATGGATCTATTTGGACCAGTTAGCACTTCAAGTCAAGGAGGTAGAAAATATACTTTTGTAATAATTGATGATTATTCTAGATTTTGTTGGACTTTATTTCTATCTTCCAAATACGATGCATTTCTTGAATTTACAAAACTATGCATTCGTATTCAAAATGAACTTGATTTAAAAATTAAATGCATACGCTCAAATCATGGAGGAGAATTTGAAAATGATAAATTTTCTTCTTTTTGTAATGATTTAGGAATTAAACAAGAATTTTCCGCTCCTCGCACCCCACAACAAAAAGGTGTAGTGGAGAGGAAAAATAGAACCATTCAAGAGCTAGCACGCACTATGCTTTGTGAATATGGGTTGCCTAAATCATTTTGGACCGAAGCGGTTAATACTTCTTGTTATATCATTAATCGTGTCATGCTTCGTCCTATTTTAAAATTGACACCTTATGAGCTTTACTTTAAAAGAAAACCTAATGTATCTTATTTTCATGTGTTTGGTTGTAAATGTTTTATTTTAAACACTAAAGATGCACTAGGAAAATTTGATGAAAAATGAGATGAGGGAATTTTCATTGGTTACTCTTCATCTAGCACGGCTTATAGAATATATACTAAAAGAACTAAAGTAGTTGAAGAGTCTATACATGTAAGATTTGATGAGTTTGTTCCTTGTGTAGATTCTAATCATACAGGAAATGAAGACGAACCCATTTCCCCTTTGGAGCATGAGGATGAAGAATCGCTTGGAGAAAAACAAGATGATATATTTATTTGTCAAACTAAATATGTTCATGATATTCTTAAGAGATTTGGATTTGAAAACCTAAAACAAGCTAATACACGAATGAGTGCATCACTAAAATTAGGAAAAGATGAAGCCGGTATTTCTATTGATCAAACATTATATAGAGGAATGATAGGCTCATTGCTTTATTTAAGCGCATCTAGACCCGATATTATATTTTCTGTTTGTTTATGTGCTAGATTTCAAGCTAACCCAAAAGAATCACATTTGAAAGCGGTTAAACTTATTTTTAGATATCTAATCGGAACATCTAGATTAGGCTTATGGTATCCTCATAATAATTGTTTTATTCTACACGATTTTTCTGATTCGGACTATGCGGGATGTTCATTAGATCATAAGAGCACTAGTGACACATGTCATTTTATAGGGCCTTCTCTCATATCATGGTCGAGTAGGAAACAGAATTCTGTTGCCCTCTCCACCACATAGGCCGACTATATCGCCTTAGGTAGTTGCTGTGCACAAGCCTTGTGGATGACCCAAACGTTAGAATACTTTGGTGTTCATCTAAATAACATACAATTAAAGTGTGACAACTTTAAGTGTTATAGATCTCACAAACAATCCCGTACATCACTCTAGATCGAAACATATAGATGTCCGACCTCATTTCATTAGAGATCATATTAAGAAGGAACATGTTAAAATTAGCTTTATAGGTGTGAATCACAACTTGCCGACATTTTTACCAAACCTCTACCTGATGCACGTTTTCACATGCTTACGTTAGAATTAGGTGTCTTAGAAATGTCATTATAATCCTTATAAAAAGCTATCAAAATTTTCTTATGTACTTTGTTATATATGTTTGAATTTTTTTTAAAAAAAATTCAAAGATCAATAAAAATGTAAAAACTATAGACAAACCACCAAAAACACGCTAAAAGAGCATTCATATCAACTTCATAATGTCTGAAATTTCAATAGTAAGAAGGCATATTTATATTACAAAAGAATCATGAAAAATATTTTTCAAAAAGTAAAAAATTGGAGTTATGTCTTGGCGTTAAGAAGCTAACGCCTGGCGTTAGCCTCTATGCTCAAAATCTTGTTGATTTATTGAAATACTCTTGGTATTATTTTATTGCAGTACTTTGTTTTTTTTAAGGTTTTCTTATTTTTGTTGTTTATTTACTTCTAAAAGTTAAAAAAAATTGTGCTTAAATGTTTAATTCAAGGATGATTATATATATTGCTTAAGGATTCTTTATAATGTTTATTTTAAACCTTCAAGTTTCTTAAAAACATTGTTTTGATTTTAACATACCTTGAATATCATCTTAAAATGTGAAAAACAATTTTGATAATAGATTAAATGTGTAGAAACGTTTTTACATGCATCTAAGTATGAGTAAAGTTTTTATCTTTGATAATGATTTTCTCACTTACACCTTTTTGTTAATATACATGTGTTTTAAATCTTATTGAATAATTGTGTAGTATAAGAATTTATTTTGAATCTCATAAATAATTTACCTACACAAAATTGAATTCTTTGTTTTTCATGCACTTGTGATTAGAGAAATGTGGTATATAAAATAAAATTTATATGTTTGCAAAAACAAGTGAATTCAGAGTCCTTAGTCACTAAACTAAAAAATAAATAATGAATGACAAGGTAAACTCCACCAAACACTACTCACCCTCCTGATAAGTCTTAATGAGCATTGTGAGGTTGAGCACCTTGGAAAGAATTGTAAAGTGTCTTATGCAAACTAAATTTTCACCACTTCTCTTTAAAAAAATATATATATATGTGCATTGAAATTTGTGGAAGTAAAGTTGTTTATGTTCAATTCAAGTCATCTTCTTACATTACATAGTTTCATGTGGTTTGATTTATATATTTGTATACTTTATCAAAACACACTTATTGAACACATCATTATCATTTATAATACTTCCACTCATGAGAATTAGACTAAAAACTTATCTATACTATTCTCTACAATCATGAGTAAATGCACTAGATAGCAACACATGATCTTTATAATGTTTATGTATACTTGGAATGCAACTTTATTAACATTGTAAAAATATCTTTACTTGATATTTTTATAATCTTACTTGCTACTTTTTGTTACAAATTGCAAATGAACTTGCAACTTTTATTTCTAACATTCAAAACATCTAAATATTTTGAGTTAAACGCTTATTATATTTTGTACTTACAATTTCTACAAGATGTTATAAATAGCTTTCGCTGTGTTCACTATTTATACTAAAGTTGCTCTTATCTCTACTAAATGCATATTGTTTTATATTGCTATGACTCTATCCCACATTCTTTTGATTATATCAAAAGGGGGAGAATAATTGAAGAAATAAAGAAATCTATTATTTAGGGGGAGTATATTAGGAAATGCATTCATGTAGGGGGAGTATCCACATAGGGGGAGTATGCATGATTATCCACTCTTAACATATACTATAAACACTACTCTAATTATATTTTATTTCTTATTAGTGGATTTGTTATTATCAAAAGGGGGAGATTGTTGGAGCTTGTATTCTACATCTCTTAGTTTGAGAATAACAAATCACACTATGTATTTGATCTTTCTTGTGTTTATAGTGTGCATGTACTATAGTTAAATAACTCTATGAACAGGATGCTGATTAATGATGATTCTCAGAAAAGAGAGATAACGCCCCGCGTTAGTAGTTAACGCCCTGCATTAGCATCCGTCGAGATGAAATGTCATTGAGAAGGAATCCGTCGAGAAGCCAGATACAACGCCATCGTTGACTCTTAACGCCCGTGTTGAGTCACGATCTGCCACGATCCCGACAGTTTGCATGAACTCAGCAACTGTCGTACACGATGCTTAACGCTGACGTTAACTCTTAACGACGGGCGTTAGCTCCCGTGTCTATTTAAAGACCTGATTTTGTATGCTCTAGACACAATTATTCAAGCCTTCATTCCAGAGATCTGTGAGAGCATTTCATTCCGAATTCAGAGAGAACTCCCAACAACAACATTGAGGAACAAGAGTGAGAAGGAGATTTCCAACGACAAATTTGAAGAAGGACGCTCGCTTCAACTCCGACGTGGTCATGACGTATCTTCAACATCTCCTTCAGCGCTCTTCATTCTAGGGAGTCTTTTATTCTGATTTTTACTTTATCTTCTTTTTTTTCTTGTAACGGTAGTGAATTCGCCGTCTTGTGTGTGGCGACTAGGTCGGGTTCGGTTTAGGGGGGAATTCGCCACCTAGTGCGTGGCGACTAGGTCTAGGGTAGATCTAGGCGGTGGCTAGAGGCCTTATCTGGGAAAGATAGGCTATAGCCAATCGGTCCTTGGGAGGACCGGTTAAGGAACAAAAAGTGATTTTTAAGTTGTCGCCTCTAATTTCAAGCGTTATTGAAATTTTATCCTTGTAATCATTTTTGTGAAATATAAAATTCTTTTTCAGTATAACTAATTTTTCTGGAATTGTATTTCATAAAGAAAATCATTTTAAATATTTATGTAAAAATATTTTTTCTGGAGAGATAACGCCCTGCATTGACTCTTAACGCCAGGCGTTAGCGACAAAGCAAAAAAGTTTTTCAATTATTTAAAATCTGTAAGTTTATATTAAAAACAGTAAACCCCTTATTCACCCCCCCCCCCCCCTAAGGGCGCCATCAGATCCAACACTTCCAAATCTGATGGTCCTTAGTAGAATACTTTGAGCAAGAGCAAACCCTAACATTCTCAAAGTAGTGACGCTAGGGTTCTCTCTCCCGCTTCCATCTCTAGCGATTTCTTTATCTTCCGCCATCGCGTTTTGCCCTGTCGGCGCTGCTCCTTTGCGAGATCTTTCTTGTTGCTCGCTCGAGGAAGGGAAAACAGTTTTTCTTCGATCTGATGTTGTTCTCGCCATCGATAGATAGCGGGAAGAGATATTTCATTTTCGTCTCCGCCTCTAGGAGAAGGTCCTCAAACCTCTGCTCCCGCCGCTGCTGTCTCGCTGCTGCCGCCAGGTGGAGAACTGTTCTCTCTCTCGCCGCTGGTGTTCCCATCTTTACTCTAAAGATTTGCCGTTGTCAAAGGTCAGATCTAGGTTTCCTGGAGTTCTCGTCGATATCGGGCAAAGTTTTAGTCGACAGCTGCTAGTGATCTCATCGACAAATGAACTAGTATATTTTCTGCGTATTGACCTGAAGTCTCGTTGATAACTGACAGTCTTCTCGCCGATAAGTGACAATTCTAGCCGACAAATTGGCATGTTCTCATCAATAGGTGATAGGTTCTCATCGAAAAGTTTTGTGTCGACTTGACTTCTCGTCAACAAGCGACAGGCTCTCGTCGACCGACTTTTTGTTAAGTGTTGTTCTTCTCATCGACATAGAGTGCGTCGACTGGTTTTCTCGTCGACAGGGATATTGCCAACTATTGTTCTTGTCGACAGTGGAAATCTTCTCACCGAAAGCTGCAGTCTTCTCGTCGATATCTGCCAGTGGTCTCATCGATATATGCGAATGGTCTCGTCGATATCTGCCAGTGGTCTCATCGATATTTGTTAGGATTCTAGTCGACAAGTGCATGTTCTCAGCCAGCAGAAGTTGTAGAATTAACTCTGGATTGGATCTGAAGTGGATTGGCTCGTCTATACTTTGATCAGGTGAACTCCTTCTAGTTTTCTACTTATTTTTACATGATGTCGAATCGAAGAGCATACAACATTGTTAAGTTGCAGTCTTTTGGCGCCACTGACTTCCAGGGTTGGAAGCTGCATGTCCAACTAGGAATGAAAGAATGCGAGATCTTCTACATAGTTCTTAGTGATTTCTTCATGATCGTGAAAACATGGACGAATATCAGTGGAGCAAAGATGAGGATTTCTACAGAGACTATCTATTGAATTCCCTATATCCTCGCCTCGCTATGACCTATAGTGTGTATAAGAGCACAAAAGAGATTTGTGATCGCTTGAACACACACTTCCATAAGGAAGAGGGACTATCGAAAACTCTCCTCAGAGAGAAGATTTTCAAATTTAAGTTCAACGTGAACTCGCCAGTCACCTCTCTGCTCATAGAACTAGAGCATATGCGTCACAAGCTGGAAGAAAATCAGTTTGAGATGTCTGACAATCTTTTGTGATTCTGATTCTAAGCAAGTTGCCTCCTGAGTGGACCACCTTCAAGACTGAAATGCACAGACTGAAGGAGATGATCGCACTAGATGAAGTCAGAAGGTTCATCCACATTGATGATCAAAATCTTACTGGTAAAAGCTTAAATCAAGTTGGTCAATCTTCACAGGTTGTCAACTTTGTTTCTCGATCTAACAAGCCTCATCGGAAGCCACTAGCACCTAAAGGTGAAGCCTTTGCCAAGTTGCCCGCCAAAAAGTCTTCTTTTAAAAGAAAGACGGGCAAGTGCCACAACTGCGACAAATAAAGTCACTGGGTCGTAGAGTGTAAGGCTCCGAAGAAGAAGAAGGAGAAAGCCCCACATAATGCAGCTTACATACCGGTAGATAACTCTGATCCCAAGTCCTTTGAGGCTATGATTAGGATTAGTCACAGCAGTGTATCTTCTGAGTGGTGGCTGGACAGTGGTGCTACCTGTCATATGACAAATGATAGAGGTTTTCTAAATGAGTTCACGAAGGTCAAAGACAAAGTGGAGAACTACAATGGAGGAGGGACCGAGGTGACTCATGCTGGGACAACGAAGTTGTTTCTCTCTTCAGGTATAACATTAACTCTAAAGCATGTTAGAGTATCTCCTAGTTTAACTAATAATTTAATTTCAATGAGTTTGTTAGATAAGGCTGGAATTACTTTCACAACCTTCAATGGTAGAATACTTTGGTTATGCATGCATGATCATTGGAAAATATAGGCTTAGCCTAAACAATAATAACATTAACCAAGTGAGTTTAACTCTAATCTGTTACACAACAGACTTAGGCATTTGAACTACAAGAAAATGTGAAATCTAGCTAAAAGTCATAACGTCCCTTTTGAAAAATAGCAAACTACTTCCAATCCACCATAATATTCAGGCTTGAATAGGAGGACGTCTCCACAAAATGCTGCAAGGGCTGCAGAACACACAAAAGCGCATTATTGTGCCGAGTTGCACCTACTGCGACAAAGACAAAGCAATGCGCAAGTAAGTGGTTGTCATGATCCCCCAGCTGCCCAATGTCAACTTCGGGATCTTCATCTCACGAGGCTGACACCAAGTGGCACCGAGTTATCAACATACACTTCCAGGCCTAATGAAAAGTACACCTCATACTGCAAACGAAAAGAAATTTGTGACGCGCGCATGCGGTGATAATCCGAAGTCCAAAACTCCAAGTCGAAATGGTCTAAGTTAAAAAAAATTCCAGGCACGTATCTTTGCAATTCGCGACCCGCGAAAATAACGGGGCACTAAGGCTTCCTGAGTCAAACTGAACCAAAATGCTCAAGCAAGTCAGCCAGACCGAGTGAGCCGCCCACACTTGAAGGGTCCCAAATTCAGCCAAAAGTCGCACTCGACACGAAGGCACCCCGCTCGCGCCACAGCGCACATACGAGAGCACATATCACGCACACCCCTCTGCGCGCAAAGGGCGCGTGCCCCTTTCACGCATGCCCCATGCATGCCCACACCTTGCAGAGCGTGGGAGCTCGCACAACGCGGGAGCTCGCACAACGCGGGAGCTCGCACAGCACGCGCCCCTTGTGCACGCGCACATCATGGGAGCGCGCACTCCCCTTGCGCCAGCGCGCCAGCGGTCCTTCGCCGCCTCCGTCCGCCGCCACTTTTGGCCGCTGCCACTTTTGGCCGCCGCCACTTTTGTCCACCTCTGCCATCGCCGTCGTCGGGCAACATACCCGCCCCCCGAGGGGCATGTTCGCCATTTTTGGGAAATTGGTGATCCAGGTGACCGGAATCAAGCAACTTCATTCGTCAACTCTAGATTCAGCTAGGCACAGTTACCAACACATCCCTTCAAGAAAGCTATAAAAAGGCCCACAAGTCTTCATTTAAAGACAATCAACCAGGGAGACAAGAGAGAGCTCTGAAGTTTTCCGACGAGGACGTGAGACTTAGATCGTTTCTTCGGTCTAAATTCACTCGTCTCTCTCTCAAGTTTGGTCACGCTCAACGCTCACGTGGTCGCCTCAGCACGTGGAGGAAAGGACAATGCAGAAGAACGCTCACGTGGACTCTCTCACGGAAGCTCTGTGGACTCAGTCATTTTTCTCTTTTCATTGCTTTCAAAGCTGGTAAACGGAGAGGTGGTCTGTCACTATCCTGGAATCAGGAACTCTTGTAATCTCAAGGAAACTAGTGGATTTTGGCCCGGCATAGATCCGACCACGTGATTTTTCACTCTTTCCGGGTTTTCCACTCTAAAACGTCTTGTGTCAAGCTGCTTGGCTTCATTTGAGTGTTTGCGCGCTCGGCTCACTCTCGAGCTAAGGCGGTCGGATTCTCTGGACCGGAGGAAAACCGAGGGACCCGCAACAAGCTTCATTGACTCTAAATGTTTTTCTGAAAAAAAAAAGATTTAAATTTCAAAATGCATTGGCCATCTTTAATTTAAGTTGTGAAATCATTTGCCTTGGCTATCTTTTGATATTGTATACATCCGTGCATTCTATTAGAAAAATGACTTTTAGGCTTTGTTTGAAGTGGTAGTGGCGGTCATGAATGCGGTGGTTATGAATCATCATTCGTGAACGCCCGACCTCACCTAAAGAATTTCATTTACTTTCATGTTCAAAACTAATTTTCTTTTCTTAGTGGGTGGTCATAACCGTTGTCATGCCAAACATACATTCTATGACAACGGCGTCTTTGTCCAAACTCATAGGAGTAAAAATGCTGTGCCAAACGGAGCCTTAGTCATAACGAGGCTTTACCAGAAACAAAATTGTTGTTATCGTTAGGACACTACGACAGGCTACTCATAAGTATACATTATTATTATAATTAAAGGTGCTCATGCAAAATTCATTGGAATCCACTATGTACGCTCACCTTGTATGCCTGAAGGAGAGGGAGATCCACCAGGCTTGGATTGTTCACAAGAATGGCAGCAACAGACTCATTGAGACCTAGAGACAGGAACGACTGCCTGACTGTTACCGCCGCCAGACTATAATCGGTGACGAGAAAAAGTGGCCAGGTGAACCTGACGCAGTTGAATCCCATGGAAGCTATGCCCTTGGAGATCACATCCAACGGCTGCTTTCCGAGCCCCTCTGCCACCATTACCTCATTGTGGGTGATCCAATTCACGCACGCAAGCTTAACCCGCTGCCCGGATTCATTGACAATCCAGCGCGCGCTCGTTGAAAGAGGCCCCGCCGCTGCCTCCGGCTGCGGCCGGAGGACCAAGAGCAAGGGCACGAGGAGGAGGAGATTTCTCCACATGTTCTTGTGCTTCTATGAGATATAATGTTCTGTGCACTAATTAGATGCTATATATATATATATATATATATATATATATATATATATATATATATATATATATAAGAAATAGTTATGCTGTTCAGAAGGATTGTTGATTCATATTTGTTGGTTGATGACTGGGTTTCGAGTTAGGGTATCATTATTTGAAGCCGGAAAGAGGCTTGCGGAAACTCCAAGAAAGCTTTGAATTCAACATTTTAAAATTTAAAGAATCTTAAACAACTACCCATATATAAAATAAATTATTAATGAGGGGGTCCCTCCATCAGAATTTTGTCTCATTCCAATCTCCACCTGATCTATTGGTTCAACATTCACATTGAGACATATGGTGGCTTAGAAGTAGGATTAAGTTTAGAGCGATGTTAAGGGCAGATCATATATAACTATGCGCAAACCATAAATAAACCCTAAAATTAATTTAAACGAGTATTTGTTTTTTCTGGAAAAATGAATAGGTGCATATCGAAACCCTAGTCCAATCCCAATGTTGATTGTCGTCGCCTCCTTCCTCCCCCTGTCACCACCGATTTATATCTCTCCTACCACCGAACCTACTCAAATCTTCCGCGCTCTCTCGTCGTCGGTAGACTGAGTCCTATCGTGATGATTTTCATATTTTTGTTTAGTAAAATGTTGGTTTAAATGTTAAGCAATTTTGATTTTGAATGTTTAAAGTTGGATTTTGATTAGTTTGTGTAATTTTATTTTAGATTTAGACTCTGTTTTGTGTGGTGTTTTTGCTCCGATAAATTTTGACAAAGACGCCACTGTCATAGAGTGTATATTTGGCATGCATGGCAACGGTTATGTCCGCCACCAAGAACAAAAAATTAGTTTTGAGCATAACAATGAATGATGTTTCTTAGGTGAGCTCGGGTGTTCACGAGACGGTTCATAACCACCGTGTTCATGACCTCTACAGACATGCCAAACGAACCCATACTTGTCTTTAAGATATTTTTGTTATTGGCCCGCACATAATATTGTGACATATACTTAAATTATTTAGGTCTGCACGTAATGATAATTTACGCCTAGCTAAAAGTGATTTGCTCTTTACATTGATCTAAGTTTGATGAAGCGGGAACATGAAGATCCTTATGCTAAAAGTACATAAATAGACATTTAAACAACAAATAAATATGAACGTTTCAATACAACAAAATGTTACTAGACTATTAAATGGTAATTCACCAAAAGCGTATGAAATCATAAACAATGGCAAAATCACGTGTCTTGGTCAGCTCGTCGACTCAGTCTTTTTATCAAATTTCGTCTCATTCCCCATCAAGCGTTTTAGAATTCGCTAGAGATCAAGCGACACGACAGTTTTACATCACAAGCCTACATTTGGGGAGGTTGGTTGCAACCGAATGTGGATAGGTTTCTTGTGAGAGAGATTTTCTGATGCTTCAAGACTGGTTTGGTCCTGGCGTGCATTTCATAGCGATTATAGCCTAGAATGGCTAAAAGACATTGTCTTTCTTCTACTCCAAAGCGTAGCTTTACTTATTTAGGTAAGTGTATTAATTACTATTTATGAGGTTTATATGCTTTAAGTTATTTTATATTAATGATGATATTTTCCCATCACCATCAAATTATATAATTTTACATTTTTAATGATGTAATGGGTAGTTTATTAAAGTGAAATATCTCTGGGAAAAAAAATGATAAAACTGATGGAAGAGACTTCTCGCTCACACTATATGAGAAAAATGAATCGGCAAGGAAAGAAATCCCTCAGAAAAAAATATTATATTTTTATTTGAGATTTTAAATGCACAATAATTTTTTTAGAGTTTATATTATCATAAAATTTTTTTGTTTTATTTTTTTTTCTTAAAATGCAATATTTGCGACATTTTTTCTGAAAAGCGTTATTGTAGAGTTTTAACTACGACGACATTTATCAAAAACATCGTGATAAGGCTAATATTTTTCTCGATATTATCACGATAGGTCAATTATTTACCATGAAGTTTTTTGAAAAAGTGTCGCGATAGAGCAACTGTTAATCATGACGTTTTTTTAAAACGTCGCAAAGAGCTACGGTGACGGTCGCAATCGCGACGATTTGGTGACGTTTTTATAAACGTCACAAAAACTATCGCGACACTTGAAAATCGTAGCTAAAGAAATAAGAAATGTCACCGTATAACGATTTTGTTGTAGTGACCCGCGGAGGAGTGAAGCGGTGCCGATTGTTGGAGCTTGTGTTCCACTTCTCTTAGTTTGAGAAATAACAAATCACGCTATGTATTTGATCTTGCTTGTGTTTATAGTGTGCAGGTACTACAGTTAAATACCCTATGAACAGGATGATGATTCTCTGAAAAGAGAGCTAACGCCCCGCGTTAGTAGTTAACGCTTCGCGTTAACTTTCGTCAAGAAGAAGCCGTCGAGATGAAATGTCGTCGAGAAGGAATCCGTTGAGAAACCAGAGACAACGCCGGTGTTGACTCTTAACGCCCGCGTTGAGTCACGATCTGCCACGATCCCGATGATTTGCACGCTCTCAGCAACTGCCGTACACGATGCTTAACGCTGACGTTAACTTTTAACGCCAGACGTTAGCTCCCAAGTGTATTTAAAGACCTGATTTCGTTTGCTAAAAGATGATGCAATCCAAGCATTGATTCTATACTTCAAAGAGATCATTTCATCCCGAATTGAGAGAGCACTCCCAACACCAACATTGAGGAACAAGAGTGAGAAGGAGATTTCCAACGACAAATTTGAAGAAGGACGCTCGCTTCAACTCTGACGTGGTCATGACGTACCTTTAACATCTCCTTCAGCACTCTTCAATCTAGGGAGTCTTTTATTCTGATTTTTACTTTATCTTTTCATTTTCCTTGTAACGGTAGTGAATTCGCCGCCTTGCGTGTGACGACTAGACCGAGTTCGGTTTAGGGGGAAATTCGCCGCCTTGTGCGTGACGACTAGGTCTAGGGTAGATCTAGGGGGTGGCTAGAGACCTTATCTGGGGATAGATAGACTATAGCCAACTGGTCCTTGGGAGAAGGACCGGTGAAGGAACAAAAAGTGATTTTTAAGTTGTCGCCTCTAATTTCAAGCATTATTGAAATTTTATCCTTGTAATCATTTTTGTGAAATATAAAATTCTTTTTCAGTATATCTAATTTTTTGGGAATTATATTTCATAAAGAAAATCATTTTGAATATTTCTGTAAAAATATTTTCTGAAGAGATAACGCCCGGCGTTGACTCTTAACGCCAGACGTTAGCGACAGAGCCAAAAAGTTATTCCTGTTATTTAAAATCTGCAAGTTTCCTTCCAAAATAGTAAACCCCTTATTCACCCCCCTCTAAGGGAGCCATTAGATCCAACACTTGGTATCAGAGGAAGGTTATTCCAAAATGGTTTCAAAATCGGGAATAATGGCGCATCATGATCATGCTTTCGTTGAGGGTCAATGAATTAGTAAACCTCCACTATTCACCGGGACTGATTATAACTATTGGAAAACAAGAATGCGTTGTTTCTTAATTGCTTTAGATAATGATGCGTGGGGTATGGTAGAACAAAGTTACTCTCCACCGACAATTGTTGTTGGAGAAATTTCTATGGAAAAACCAAGAGATAGATGGGATGATAATGACAAGTTAAGATGCAAAAATAACGCTAAAGCTATGAATGCTTTATTTTGTGCTTTGGATAGAGCGGAATTTAATAGAACATGTGCTTGCGAAACTGCTTATGATATATGAAATTTATTAGAACTCACTCATGAAGGTGCATCACAGGTCAAGGATTCAAAGCTTTTCGAACTTGAATCTGAATATGAAAAATTCCGGATGGAGGCGGATGAAGACATTGATTCAATGTACACAAGATTTACTAAGATCGTCAACGACTCAAAAGTACTTGGAAAAGTGTTCTCCAACGATGACTTGGTGAGAAAAATTCTACGGTCTCTCCCTCAAAAGTTACATCCAAAGGTGACGGCTATCTCAGAGTCGCACGATTTAAAGAAACTTCAAATTGAGAGCCTCATTGGGAACCTCAAGACCCATGAGGTTGAACTTAAGATTCAACAATAAGAGTACAACTTGGAGCCAAAGAAGAAGGCCTTAGAATTGAAGTCAAAGAAGGAGGTTGACAGAGAAGATGATGAAGAGGAGGAGGAGAGCCTCTTTGTGAAGAAGTTCAAAAGGTTCATGAAGAATCCGGAAAGGAGAAACACCTTTCGGAAATACTTCATCAAGAAGGGATCCTCATCGAAGAAAGGAAGAGGTAGCGACGAGGACGATGATGACCGACCACCACCAGAGTGCTATCATTGTAGAAAGACCGGACACATCCGGAGCCAGTGCCCGAAATATCTAAAAGAGCGTAAAGAAAAGCGGTACATGGGAAAAGAGAAGAAGAAGGTCCTAAAAGTGGCTACATGGGATGAATCCTCCTCCGAGGATTCAAGCAGCTCATCCACTAGCGATGAAGAAGAGGCAAATATGTGCCTTATGGGAAAAAGTAACAAGACATCCGAGGATGATAGCAGTGTCCAAAGCGACACTGAGGTAACTCTCCCTACTACTTATGATGATTTATATATTGAATATTTACAAACATGCAAATTTTTTTATAACAGTTTAAAAGATATTGATCTTCTAAATTCTGAAAATAAACTTTTATTAAAAGAAAACAAAAAAGTATCTAAATAATTAGAGAAAGAAAATGTATCTTGCCAAGAGTGCAATCACTCCTTGGCAAGAGTGAAAGAACTTGAAGAAGCTCTTTTTAAATCCCAATCCAATATTGAAATTCTTACTAAGGAGAAGGGGGATTTAGAAAGAACTTTAAAAACCTCTCTTTCTCAAATAGAGGAAAGAAAGAAGAGTTTTGCGAATTGGTGCGTTATGTTGGTAACGGAAAACACCGCTCTCAAAGCTCGTATTCGTGATTTAAATATAGCTATTAAGAAGTTTGGAGTTGGGCAAAGATCTCTGGACATTATCTTGGCCAACCAATGCCATGGAAATGCCAAATATGGCCTTGGATATGGCTCTGGAAGCTATCGCCAGGCGTTAACTCCTAACGCCGGCGTAGCTATAATTCCAGAAACATTAATTCTGTTAATAATAAATTCAAAAATTCAAATGTTACCTCATTTTCCAGCAAGAGTTTATCCCAAACTTCAAAAAGGGTCTCATCCCCTTTTATATTGTGTGTCAAATGTCATTTATTTGGACACACCTCAAACTCTTATAAGAAAAAGGGGGGTAGTGCTATAAAGCAAATCTGAGTGCCTAAGGTTTCCACCTATTCTATGGGAGGAACCTCTTGGGTATCCAGATCTTTACTCTCAACTCCTTTTTAGGTATGTTGGTAGACTAAGGACAAAAAAGATGTGTGGTATTTGGACTCGGGATGCTCCAAACACATGACGAGAAACAAAGCAAAGTTCCTTAGCATTGAGATGAAGAAAGGAGGGATGGTGACATTTGGTGATAACGGAAAAGGAAGGATCATGGGCATCTGTACAGAGCGTAACGATTCTTTTTCAATCTCAAATATTTTATTTGTAGATGGCTTAAAACATAATTTAATTTCAATTAGTCAATTATGTGATATATGCTTAAATGTATTATTTGAATCATTTACAAATCCTTGCAAAATTATAAATTCTAAAACAAATGATGTCATACTCACCGCACCTAGGATGCATAATGCTTATATGATTGCCTTTAATGATCCTTCAAATTCTTCTTTAAAATGCTTTATTTCTAAAAATGAAGAATTAGAACTTTGGCATAGGCGCCTTGGTCACTCTAGCGCCAAGCTTATTTTGAAATTATCAAAAGATAAATTAATTAATGGTTTACCTATGCTTAATGGTAATTTATCTTCACTTTGTACACCTTGCCAAAAAGAAAAATTTTCAAAAAATTCTTTTAAAAGCAAAAATGTAATTTCTACTACTAGACCACTTTAATTAATTCATAATGGATTTATTTGGATCGGTAAGCACTTCAAGTCTAGGAGGTAGAAAATATACTTTTGTAATAATTGTTGATTATTCTAGATTTTGTTAGACTTTATTTCTATCTTCCAAATCCGATGCATTTCTTGAATTTACTAAACTATGCATTCTTATTCAAAATGAACTTGATTTAAAAATTAAATGCATACGTTCAGATCATGGAGGTAAATTTAAAAATGATAAATTTTCTTCTTTTTGTGATGATTTAGGAATTAAACATGAATTTTCCGCTCCTTGCACCCCACAGCAAAATGGTGTAGTAGAGAGGAAAAATAGAACCGTTCAAGAGCTAGCACACACTATGCTTTGTGAATATGGGTTGCCTAAATCTTTTTGGGCCGAAGTGGTTAATACTTCTTGTTATATCATTAATCGTGTTATGTTTCGTCCCATTTTAAAATTGACACCTTATGAGCTTTACTTTAAAAGAAAATCTAATGTATCTTATTTTTATGTCTTTGGTTGTAAGTGTTTTATTCTAAAAACTAGAGATGCACTAGGAAAATTTGATGAAAAGTGTGATGAGGGAATTTTCATTGGGTACTCTTCAACTAGTAAGGCTTATAGAATTTATAATAAACGAACTAAAATAGTTGAAGAGTCTATACATGTAAGGTTTGATGAGTTTGTTCCCTGTGTAGATACTAATCATATAGGAAACGAAGACGAACCCCTTTCCCCTTTGGAGCATGAGGATGATGAATCGCTTGGAGAAAAAGATGAAGAAAAAGAGGAGAAAGAAGATGAAATAGTAGAATATGTTCCTCCAAGCGTGTTGTAGTTTACTAAGGATCATACAAAGGAGCTTGTGATAGGAGAACCATCAAAAGGGGTAAGTACTCATTCTTCTTTACACGAGTCTTTTTCAAACCTTTGTTTTGTATCCGAAATAGAACCAAAAAATGTTTCAACCGCTTTAAATGATCAATTTTGGTTTTTAGCTATGAATGATGAACTAAATCAATTTGATCAGAATAAGGTTTAGAATTTAGTAGAGAGGCCATCTAATCATCCAGTTATAAGAGTAAAATAGATTTTCAAAAACAAACTAGACGGTGACTCTAAAATTACAAGGAATAAAGCTAGACTAATTGCACAAGGGTATTCACAAATTGAAGGGGAGATTTTGATGAAACTTTTGCACCCGTTAATCGCCTAGAATCAATAAGAATATTTCTTGTATTTGCGAGTTTTAAAATATTAAAACTATTTCAAATGTATGTTAAAAGTGCATTTTTAAACGAGATTATAAAAGAAGAAGTTTATGTAGAATAACCCCCCGGGTTTGTGAGTGAAATATTTCCAAACCATGTGTATAAGTTAGAAAAAACGCTTTATGGATTGAAGCAAGCGCCACGTGCTTGGTATGATAGATTGACATTATTTTTGATAAAACACGGTTATAAAATGGGAAGTGCCGATAATACACTATTCATTAAGCATGTAGATAATGATTTGATTATATTGCAAATTTATGTTGATGATATCATTTTTGGAGCCACTAATGAAGAGTTATGTAATGAAGTAATTTTATTGATGAAAAATGAATTTGAAATGAGCTTGGTAGGAGAACTCACTTATTTTCTGGGATTTCAAATCTCACAAAAATAAGATGGTATATTTATTGGTCAAACTAAATATGTTCACGATATTCTTAAAGATTTGGATTTGAAAATCTAAAACAAGCTAATACACTAATGAGTGCATCATTAAAATTAGGAAAAGACGAAGCCGGTATTTCTATTGATCAAACATTATATAGAGGAATGATAGGCTCATTGCTTTATTTAAGCGCATCTAGACCCGATATTTTGTTTTCCGTTTGTGTATGTGCTAGATTTCAAGCTAACACAAAAGAGTCACATTTGAAAGCGGTTAAACGTATTTTTATATATCTAATCGGAACATCTAGATTAGGCTTATGGTATCCTCATAATGATTGTCTTATTTTACACGGTTTTTCTGATTCGGACTATGCGGGATATTCATTAGATCGTAAGAGCACTAGTGACACGTGTCATTTTATTGGCCCTTCACTCATATCATGGTCAAGTAAGAAACAGAATTCGGTTGCCCTCTCCACCATAGAGGCCGAATATATCGCACTAGGTAGTTGTTGTGCACAAACCTTGTGGATGACCCAAACGTTAGAAGACTTTGGTGTTCATCTAAATAACATAGAATTAAAGTGTGACAATAAGAGTGCTATAGATCTCACAAACAATCCCGTACATCATTCTAGATCTAAACATATAGATGTCTGATATCATTTCATTAGAGATCATATTAAGAAGGAACATGTTAAAATTAGCTTTATAGGGACTGAATCACAACTTGCCGACATTTTTACCAAACCTCTACCCGATGCACGTTTTCACATGATTAGGTTAGACTTAGGTGTCTTAGAAATGTCACTATAATTCTTATAAAAAGCTATCAAAATTATCTTATGTACTTTGTTATATTTGTTTGCATTAAAAAAAAATATTGTCAAAGATTAATAAAAATTTAAGAACTATAGACAAACCACCGAAAACATGCTAAAAGAGCCTTCATATCAACTTCATAATGTCTGAAATTTTAACTGTAAGAAGGCCTACTTATATTACAAATGAATCATGAAAAAGATTTTTCAAAAAGTCAAAAATTTGAGTTCTGTCTCGGCGTTAAGAAGCTAACACCTGGCGTTAGCCTCTATGCTCAATTTTTTTCTTTTCTGTATTGAAAAAAATAAAAAATTCTTGGTATTATTTTATTGCAGTATTTTGTTTTAATTTTTAAAAAAAAAAAAGTTTTCTATTTTTCTGTTGATTATTTACTTCTAAAAGTTACAAACAAAAAAATTATTATATGCTTAAATGTTTAATTCAAGGATGATTATATATATTACTTAAGGATTCTTTACAGTGTTTAATTTAAACCTTAATGTTTCTTAAAAACATTGTTTTGATTTTATCATGCCTTGAATATCATCTTAAAATGTGTAAAAAAATTTTTATTATAGATTACGTGTGTAGAAACGTTTTTACATGCCTCTAAGTATGAGTAAAGTTTTTATCTTTGATAATGATTTTCTCACTTACACCTTTTTGTTAATATACATATGCTTTAAATCTTATTGCATAATTGTGTAGCATACAAACTTATTTTTAATCTCATAAATAATTTACCTACACAATATTGAATTCTTTCTTGAATTCTTTGTTTTTTCATACACTTTTGATTAGAGAAATGTGGTATATAAAATAAAATTTCTATGTTTGCAAAAACAAGTGAATTCGGAGTTCTTAGTCACTAAACTAAAAAACAAATAATGAATGACAAGGTTAACTCCACCAAGCACTACTCACCCTCCTGATAAGTTGTAAAGTGTCTCGTGCAAACAAAATTTTCACCACTTCTCTTTCAAAAAAAATATGTGCATTGAAATTTGTGGAAGTAAAGTTGTTTATGTTCAATTCAAGTTATGTTTTTACATTACATAGTTTCATGTGGTTTGATTTATACACTTGTATACTTTATCAAAACACACTTATTGAACACATCATTATCATTTATAATACTTCCAATCATGAAAATTGGACTAAAACATATCTATACAATTCTCTACAATCATGAGTAATTGCACTAAGATAGCAAAGCATGATCTTTACAATGTTTGTGCATACTTGAAATGCAAATTACTTTACACTGTAAACATATCTTTCCTTGATATTTTATAATCTTGCTTGCTACTTTTATATTACAAATTTCCAATGTACTTGCAACTTGTGTATCTAAATTCAAAACATCTACTTATTTGATTTAAACGCTTATTATATTTTGCTCTTTCAAATTCTTAAAGATGTTCAATATTATTTTCGCTGTGTTCATTATTTTTCAAAAAGTTGCATTTATTTCTACATAGTGCATAAAGGAAAATTGATATTACTCGTCCCTACCTCCTTTTGATTATAACAAAAGGGGTAGATTAAATTAAAGAAATAAATTAGAGAAATCTATGATTTAGGGGGAGTAATTTTGAAAATGCACTCATGTAGGGGGAGTATCCACATAGGGGGAGTATGTATGTTTATCACGCTTAACATATACTATAAACACTACTTTAATTATATTTTATTTCTTATTAGTGGATTTGTTATTATCAAAAATGGGAGATTGTTGGAGCTTGTGTTCCACTTCTCTTAGTTTGAGAAATAACAAATCACACTATGTATTTGATCTTGCTTGTGTTTATAGTGTGCAGATACTACAGTTAAATACCCTATAAACAGGATGACGATTCTATGAAAAGAGAGTTAACGCCCCGCATTAGAAGTTAACGCTTCGCGTTAACATTCGTCAAGAAGAAGCCGTCGAGATGAAATGTCGTCGAGAAGGAATCCGTCGAGAAGCCAGAGACAATGCCAGCGTTGACTCTTAACACCCATGTTGAGTCGCGATCTGTCACGATCCCGACGGTTTGCACGCTCTCAGCAACTACCGTACACGATGCTTAACGCTGGCGTTAACTCTTAATGCCATGCGTTAGCTCCCATGTGTATTTAAATACCTGATTTCCTTTGCTAAAAGATGATGCAATCCAAGCCTTGATTCTATACTTCAGAGAGATCATTTCATCCCGAATTCAGAGAGCACTCCCAACACCAACATTGAGGAATAAGAGTGAGAAGGAGATTTCCAACGATAAATTTGAAGAAGGACGCTCGCTTCAACTCCGACGTGGTCATGACGTACCTTTAACATCTCCTTCAATGTTCTTCAATCTATGGAGTCTTTTATTCTGATTTTTTTACTTTATCTTTTCATTTTTCCTTGTAACAGTAGTGAATTCCCCGCGTTGCGCGTGGCAACTAGGCCGGGTTCGGTTTAGGGGAAATTCGCCGCCTTGTGCATGGCGACTAGGTTTAGAGCAGATCTAGGGGGTGACTAGAGGCCTTATCTGGGGATAGATAGGCTATGGCCAACCGGTCCTTGGGAGAAGGACCGGTGAAGGAACAAAAAGTGATTTTTAAGTTGTCGCCTCTAATTTCAAGCGTTATTGAAATTTTATCCTTGTAATCATTTTTGTGAAATATAAAATTCTTTTTCATTATATCTAATTTTTCTGGAATTATATTTCATAAAGAAAATCATTTTGAATATTTCTGTAAAAATATTTTCTGAAGAGATAACGCCTGGCGTTGACTCTTAACCCCAGGCGTTAGCGACAGAGCCAAAAAGGTTTTCTGTTATTTAAAATCTGTAAGTTTCCATCCAAAATAGTAAACCCCTTATTCACCCCCCCCCCCCCCCCCCTCTAAGGGTGCCATCAGATCCAACACCGATGACCCGCATAGTTAAATTAGTTTTTGTTTTTAATTTATTCTCCAAACCAAAATTCCACTTAAAATGTCGATGTAAAGACTTCAATCTCAAGTTTCGTCTCATAAGTTAACTCCACCCTGCCGTGTTCCACATGAGATGAATACTCAGGGGTAACTCCACCTTTTATTATTACTTGACGACATTGGTACTCTTTCCATAGATGCATCAGGTTTTTGGAGTCATTACCAGGGAGCACGACACGAGCGAGTTTCTAAAGAGTGAATCAAGAGAAAGAAATCTTCCAGTTTATATCAATTTGTTCTATCTTGTACATTTTTTCGTTTGACGTTTTCAGCTTTCTGTATTTCTTTAAGTTTTTTCATGTGGTGATTTTGGAGAGGATCAAGCATGATTTGGTTCCATTTGGTTGAGATCGAGCGAATACTACGAAATCTGAGAAAAGAGGAGGCTCAAGTGATGGACCTTCGTGACCACCTTCCGAATCTCAGAATAATAATGTTGTTAACCCGGATCCTAATATACATGTTGATGGGGAAGTGGTGCAACTGCGTGCTTGCATAATGCTTGAGTACGCTGCCCCCACCATGGGTAATGTTTACCCCACATTGATCCCGACCATCACGAATCAGTAATTTGAGATCAGGCCCTCTATCCTAAACATGCTTAAAAATTCTGTTCAGTTTTGTGGCCTTCCTATGGAGTATCCCCACCAACATATCTGTAATTTCCTTAAAATTTGCGATACTTTCTGAATTAATGAGGTTTTCGATAACACAATTCAGATTAAGCTTTTCCCATTTACCCTTAGGGCTAAAGCTAAATCTTGGATTTACACCATCCTCACCGGAAGTATTACCACATGGACGGAGCTAGCAAATGCTTTTCTAACAAAAAATTTCCCCTCTGCGAAAATCTTAGCAACACAAAATAAGATTTCCTCTTTTAGGTAGCATAATCAAGAGTCCCACACTAAAGTCTGCGAATGGTTCAATGAGATCCCAGGAGGTGTCCTCAACACGAGGTCGCTTTTTGAATGCTCGTGAACAATTTTTACGGGGCACTTGATCATAATATTCGTGTAAACGTTGATTCTGCCGCTTTAGGTTCTATGATGGGAAAAACTCCAGATCAAATGTGGAGTATAATTTTTGGCTCACAAGAATGCCCAAAGGGGCATTGGTAGGAGTTCCCCTAAATAGGCAGCGGGTCTATACGAAGTTGATCCATACACCGCTATCTCTACCCCACTAGGGGCAATGTATAAAAGGATTGAGGCCTTCGAAGGCTGGCTTGAACAAGAGATTTATTGAGCTGCCAGTATCAATCAGAATTATGTCCATGGTGAAGTTTTCTATCACCGCCTTGATCACTACCACATCATTAAAAGGATTTCCATGAGGGGGAAAATCTTCCTTACGAAACACAACTAATTCTGGCTCAGGAGCTGAGGTCGAGGCCACCACTACCTCCGACCTGAAGACCTTCGAAACACTAGACTTCTTCGAGGACTCCAACCCTGCCCCCCCCCCCTTCGTGGATGCATAAAATATGACCGAACTCCCCTTCGTCATCGACATCCACACACTCACTTCCGAAGAGACCGGTATCTTCCACTTCCTCACACTCCCAACACACTCCTGCCACAGTCTTCGCCTTCTTTGCTTGTTCTTCAACCCTTTTTGCTATCAAATCCTGGATCTTCCCCTCCTTTAGTAACTTCTCGATCAGGAACCTAAGAGCTCTGCAATTCTCAGTCTGGTGACCCCTGTCTTTGTGATATTCACAATATAAAGTTGGGTTTTTGGACCGGATGTCAGATTTGATTGGTGCTGGCTTCTTGAAGAAGGGTTGATTCTGGATAATCTCTAGCACCTCACTAATTGGGAGAGCAAGATTTGTGAAGGCATCTTGAGAGTCATCAAATAGCTGCCTAGGATGAGCAACTGGGGGGAGAAGAAGAAGAGCTGGAAGCTGAGTTAGAGCAGGCTGACGCCACTGGTTTAACTGCTGGTGATTGACGGATGGACGGTGGTGGCGAAAATTCCTTCCTCGAGGGGCTGGAGGCTGATAGTCTTGACGGGCTGGCTTCTGAAAACGTTGAGTTGAAGATGAACTGCTTGCTCCTTGATAAGCCAAGCTGGAGAGATTTGAAACATATTATGGGTTGCAGATCTCCCCTTCAAAAAATTTGTTGGCGATGGCTATCGGCTCCTAGTAGGGATTTGGTTCTCTGGTGGTTACTTCGAACTTCAACGGACCCTCTCGGAGGGCGTTAATGAAAGATACTTGATGCAGAACCGGGCCAATGTCCCTGATTCTCATAATCTCTTCTTGGAAATGCGCTACGAAGCGAGCTAAAGTCTCGCTTTCACCCTGTCTAATCTTAAAAAGGGCAGCAGGGCCACTTTTTCTCTTCTTCTAGGTAGCAAACCTCAGAAGAAGTTCTCTCCGCAGATCTGCAAAACAAGAAATAGACCTGGAGGGAAGGTTGAAAAATCACTCACCTGGCCTCACCTCCCAAAGAGGTTGCAAACAGCTTGCAACAGAGGCTTTCAAACAGAGTTCTCATCGACACTGCAGCTTCAAAAGCCTGCAGGTGAGAGACCAGATCATCCCTACTAGTGAATACTGGGAGCCGAGGTTCTCGGAATCCCATGAGAACTGGATCCCACCTCACTTGGTCGATAAAAGGAGATGGCTCCTCCCAACGATCAGCAAGGGATGAGCAACATCCTCCTGGAAGTTCAAAGCTCGGGTCGGACTACCCTGGGCAGCTGCCTAGAAAAAGTCCCTCCGAGCGACGAACTCCTCCCCCTAAGGCTGCAGAGGAGCTGCGGGCTGAGGGGCAGAGAGGTCTTGCATGTGACCTCTAACAGGCAGATTGACGACAAGTGTGGCGACCTCAACGGTCTGAGGGACGAAACACTATGAGATCTCCACTAAAGCCTGACTTATCATCTCTATCTGCTGAGCTGTCTCCCGTTGGGCTTTTGCGAACTCTTGTCGATTTTGCTCTAAAGCCCTCTTAAAGCGAGACTCAATGTCTTCTGAGGTCGCGCGACCTGGACCTGAGGGACCGCCTAAAGGCTGGCTATGCAAGTCCCGGTCTGACATCCTAAGAACGCTGAGTTCACCGGTACGCCCTAATTTGATGATCGCGTGCTCGTTCTGTTGGTACAAAAATTGTACCCCCACAACTAACACTGAAGAAAAAGGGAAAAAACTGAGGACGATCGATTACTAAGGTTCTATAGTGGCTGAGCATAATGTCACTAGACCGTGAGATCGGAAAAAGATTGATGGAGGACCTAAATTAAGACCGCTTAGGCTGTTACTATGATCTAGACTCGAGCCAAAAGTCCTTTTTAGGGACCCCTACCCATCTATTTATAGAGGCGGAAGCCTACCCGAATGGGCGGATCCCAAAATTACGGGCTGCCCAGGTCATAAGAGAGCTTGGATAAAGGAAAGAAGCTACCTGGGGTGCATATAGCAGAAAATCTCAGGTCCCTAGACCGTGCGGTATGACGATCTCAACTAGACTTGACCGCTGAGAACTTTGAAGATTTGCTACCGAGGATAAGACAGGCGGTCTTGAAAAACTGAGACCGCCGTGACCACCGAGACTAGATGAATTCCGTCGCAAGCACTTGAGATCGCGAACTTCCGGGCAAACATTACCACTTATACAAAACATGTATGCTACAAAAAGAACTTAGCTATCTCGACAAGTCCAAATCCAAAATTGCATCATACCTCTTATGGTAATTGCTAGTGCCCGACAATAGCACTCAACGTACATTGACCTGCATTCGACAACCTATTATGGACCCAAAACAGTTTTATGGACTTTAAGAAATTTGAGACAGGCCGAAGAAGCTTGGGAAAGAGGCTATCACGCGAGATAGCACCAACCACCCGAAGGTATGAGTAAAACTCATTATGGAATAGGGCACCACAATGTGTCTTGAAGGGAATGGAGAGTTGGGAATTAAAATTTGTTACTGCCCCATGATAGCTCCAACCTCCATATTGAAAGCTCCGACATTTTGAGGTTGAAAAAAGCGCAGGACTCAAAATTTAAAGTTATCGTCCGATGGTAGCCATTATCGCAGGTGATAGCTCCTCAAGAATTATAAAAATAATTTATTCTCTTAGGATTTGTAATTAATTATGAGATATTTCATAGAGAGAGTTTCTATAAGCTGTCTCAAGATCCTCCACCACTCCCAACCTTCAAGAGTAAATGATTCCAAGCAACATTGACGACTAAAGCTATAATTTAGTAGAAGGGTTCGTATTTACAACAATGCCTTCGAGCAATCCTTCCCCATCATCCTTCAATGTCAAATTTTAGGGAGTTTTTCTATGGAAAATTTTCTATCTCTTATGTATTTTCATTAAGATTTTGACTTTGATTGTTTATCTTTGAATTGAGTGGGAAAATGCCTCAAGTGTGATGACTTGATCTAGGATAGGATTATGGTGGTGAATTCGCCTCATGTGTGGCGACTAGATCTAGGTGAGACCTTAGGTGTTCTCTAGGGAGGAATTGTCTAGGGTCAACCAGTTCTAGAGTAGAGTTAGTATAGAAAACAAAATTGGTTTTATTTCTACTGCCTACTGATCTTAGCATTATAAGATCCAAATTTTTATCCTTACAAGTTTTTATATAAATGATTTGATTTCTCTTTTCTTTGATTTTAATGATTTAAATCACTATTTTTGATGTGCCGAAACTCTATTTTTATTAAAGATCTTAATTTCTGAAAGAAAATTTAACCATTTTTAATAATCCACATTCACCCCCAACCCTCTAAGGAAGCTACTTGATTCAACAAGTGGTATTAGATCTAAGTTAATCTTAGTATGCTTAACAACCTAGAGTATTAGATGTCAACACTTAGAGAGCAGTCGAATAATGATGATAAATCTATGTTATCCCCTCTATTATTCACCGAGACAAAGTATCATAAGTGAAAATAATAATGAATAAATTCCTTTTTTCTTTATTTATTGATGTATGAAATATAAATATTAATAAATACATTAAACCATCTATTTTAAAGAACAATAATTATATTCCTCAACCTACTTGTGAGTTAAATAAGTTTAAGAAAATTAGCTATGGTTTAAATGCTAAGGCCATGAATTATTTATTGTGTGCCACTAAAAATAATATTTTTAAACTCGTTTATACATTTAGCATTACTTTTGAGATTTAGAAATTTCTTGAAGAAACTTATTTGTCACTCTTCGAAGGTACTGAACAAATACATGAATTTGAGAACTAACCATACATTGTGAGTTTACATGCATGTACAACTACTCAAGAAGATTCTTGTTTGAACGACACTGTGGAGAGCACATAAAGGAAAATGGAAACTGACAGTGCATCATATTATTCAAATGATTGCTCATTCGATTGCACTATAAGCACATTTAAATATTCCTTACTTGAATCTAAATCTAATTTCACATCTAGTGCGCAAGAAAAATCTAAACATAAAATTAAAATAAAAAAATGTTAATTCAATAATGTGTTTAAAAAATAAAAGTTTAAAAGTAAAAGTTGATGAGAAACTAATTTCTTATGCGCCCTCTATTTCTGCCACATGCTTTGTAGTTGATAATTATATAAGTTATTCTGATTGTAACGAACTTAAAGAAAAATTCAAGGATTAAAAAAAAACTTATTACTTTCAAAGGGCATAGTCAATTATTGATTAATGAAAATTGTGCTCTCAATAGTAAACTAAATTCACTAAAATTGTTTGCTCAAAAATTTTCAAGCGATAAAAAATATTTTCTGTCAAGTTTATCTAGAAGAATTTGCATGGCATCTACTAGTGTTACAAAATTTATTAACCGACACGCACCTAGTGGATTATTCTCTTATGTCAGCACAACTTACATCAAGTGTTCTGTATGTTCTAAATTTGGACATATATCATGTAGCATTCATCATTTTAATTGGGTCACAAGGACCCTAGATGATTTAATAACAGGTAGCCAGAGCCCTCTTAGGGTACCCTAGAAGCCAAAATGCCTTCCTAGTTCTTAAACCTAGGAAAACCCCTGATGAGCTAAGGTGCTCACCCTAGCTCAACTAAATCCTGTTTGACATGTTGAACCTCAACATCTGTCAAATAGACCCTAAATAACCCAATTAGTATAATTAGGCTATGATTGACCTTGTAAAAACCCAAAGTAATACCCCTTAGACTATTAGGTCAAATATGACCTGATTAGCACAACTAGACCTAAGAATCTTCCCTGGCATTCTAAAGTTACCCATTAATTATTTTCATCATAATGAGGCTAACCCTAATTTTTTGTGTAAGTGTGTCCACCTCTAGAGTTGACTTTGGTCAAACCCCCTAAACAGAGACCTTAAGAGATCAAAATGATCATACCCAATCATGGCACACCAAACCACTTCCCTAGAAGTCTTTCCCTTGCCCACTCCCCAAAGAAAAGTAGAAGCTAAGTTTAATGGTTTGGATATGGACACAATCATGGCCCATTAAGCCTAAGCTCATCATAACCCACATAAATCTCCATTTGTGCCCCCACTTCCCACTTCATTCTAACAAACTCTGCCTCCCCAAGTATAATTCATGTACTTACATGACATCTTGTAACATCCCAACTTTAAAAAGGGGCCTAGCTAGTTCAATTGAACCCTTAGAGGAGCTTGGTTCGGGTCATAGTGAACCATAACCTGACCTCCGCCTCATATTAGTATCAGTGTAAGGAATGATGATGTGATATGATTGTTGAATAAATCAACTTGGAATCAATCTCGGTCAATGGCAGTGCTCTCGTGAGATCAAAACAAACTCAATAATATCAAACATATCTCATCTTAATATATAGTTGTAAAGTTAGTTAATGCTACTTAGATCAAGTTACACGATGACCCCAACGTGGCTTTCTGAGCAATAAAACTCAGAATTGACTTCCGCCAATTGCATCAGACTCATATGACCCATACGAGTGCAACGCAACTCATTTCATTTGAATCCGAGGTCGTTTAGTGAAAGTGACCGTTTTAGGCCATGTTGTTTGACACAGTCACCTTGAATTATCATTCTAGAAAAACAAACTCAGAATAGACTTTTGTCAGTTGTATTAGACTTATATGACCCATACGAGTGCAGTGCAACTCATTTAATTTGAATCTGAGGTCATTTAGCAAAAGTGATCATTTTAAGCCATATTGTTCGGCACGGTCACCCCGGATTATCATTCTGAGCAAGCGAACTCAGAATTGACTTCCGCTATTGTATTATACTCGTATGACCCAAATGAGTGCAACGCAACTTGTTTCGTTCGAATCCAAGGTTGTATAAGAAGTGATCATTTTATGCCACATTATTCAGCACAGTCACCTCGAGTTATCATTCAAAGCAAATGAGCTCAAAAGTGACTTCCATTAGTTATATTAGACTCGTATGACCCATATAAGTGAAACACAACTCATTTCATATGAATCCAAAGTCATTTAGCGAAAATGACTTTTTTTGGCCATGTTGATCGGCACAATCACCCTGAAACTATTTTTTGAGAAAATGAGCTCAGAATTGACTCCAGTCAGTTGCATTGGAAACGTATGGTTAATATGAATAAAACAGAACTTGTTTTGCTCAATTTCAATGTTGTTTAGTCAAGTAAATAAAAAATAAAACTTGTAAAATTATATGACATCTCGAAAAGCGTGAATGGTGGAATTCAATTATATCCTATCTATATTTACTCATCGCTCAATGAGTATGAACCACATTGATATTGACATACATGGGGGACCCTTTTACGGTTGACTTGGTTAAACCCTCTCCAAAAGGGGTTTTTTCTTATTTATAAACCACTCAACCCCACCCCATTAAATCCTAATCCCAAGAGATGATGGGTAACTAATTCTAGGGCCTTAGATTCTGTAAGCCCAAATCCCAAGGCAAGCCCAAGCTAAGACTCACCCAAGTATCTCCTCTCTTAGCCTAAACCAAAGAGTGGGTTTAGATATTTTAAACCCCAACCTCAACCCCAACCCCCACCTGCCAATAACCCCGGTGGACTCAACCCATCATGTGCATCCCTCCATTCCTCAACTGTCAGCTACCCACCTTTTGTTGGAATATGCATTATGCATATCTTGGTTTTAGAATAACATATACCGTTATGTATTTGATCTAGACTTTTTATTTGTTTATTGTGTGGAGGTCATACAGGTACAAGAATACACTGAACGAGGATAAAATACGGATGACAAAGCTCATCTCTATGACCTACCATGGGGAGGTAGCACTTACCACAGGGTGGTAGGTCTATATACTGAAGGACAGCTATCAAGAGGCTTTTAGAATGCAAGAGTGGCGGGAGCATATCCATCTTTTGCAAGTTCCTACCACGACGTGCTAACGATACCACCCAGTGACAACATATGGAAAGCCATCAATCAACCGCTGATTGAAGGATCAAATTTGGAAGGAGATCTAGTAGATCTATGTACAACATGATAACGCACCGCGCTAGCCCTTACTGCAGGGCGGTAAGATTGAATGCCTAATTTGGAGGAGATTGCTTGCCATATCGATGAGATCAGTTTGCCATATCGATGAGATCAACTTGCCATATCGATGAGATCTGCTTTCCATATCGACCAGACAATACTGTGGTGCGGTAACACCTACTGTCGAGCAGTAGCTCTCTGGATCTATTTAACGACCGGATCCACTCTGTCAAATGCGACGAGTGCACATCCACCAAATTCACCACTCCAAATATTTTGTGAGAGGCTCGTCTCTATACATCAAAAAGACTCCCTTGGGCAAACGTGAACATTGAAAGGGGATCTTGAAGGGGAAGTGCTACAATGTTTATTCAACACGAAGGGCGAACGCATCGAGAATGCCAACTTCTACATCGCCTTTGTATTCACCTTAAGATCTTCTTAGGGAGTTTTCTATTTCAAATTTATATATATATTTTGTACATTTTTTTGTATTGTATCAAGTGCCGAGGAGAAATCTTCCAGGTAGGATGTCGACTTTTGGGGAGGATTCCATGGAGAAATCATCAGGGGAGGACGTCAGATTACGTGGAGAATTTTGTGAGAAAATCGTCTGTGAAGGCCATCTAGACCGGGAAGGTCTAGGGAGGGATCGAAAACCTTCTAGGGGAGAAGGGAGAGAGCCAACCAGTCCTTGGGGGGAGGTTCGATATAGAATACCTAAAATCTTATTATTCATCGCTTTTGATCTCCGGTGTCATGGAGATCACAATCTTGTAATTGTAATCAAACATCTTATGAAATAGAATCATACCCTTCTTTGGCTTATTATCTTGATTTTATTTCTACTTTAAAATGTTTTAAATAATATTATATCTCAAAGTTTTAATGCAAAATATATTGTAAGGTTCTTTTGTGTTAAATATCTCCTTGAGTTCAAATAAATATTCCAAAACTTCATTAATTATCAAGAATATCTTATATAGAATTTAATTCTCAAAAACCCTTATTCACCCCCCCTTTAAGGGCGCCAGTAGATCCAACAAATGGTATCAGAGCGAGGGTATTCCAAAATAGTTTCACACTCGGGAATAATGGCACTTCATGATCTCGCATCTGCTAGAGGGGATTAAATTTTATTTAGTGAAAAATCATTAGCACCACCTTTATTTGAGGGTATACTTTATAAAGGGTGGAAAATTCTTATGGAAAAATTTCTTAAATCTTTAAATATTGAAATTTGGAGTATCACTATTACAAAGCTCCCAAGTGTCTTAAATAGGAATGAATGTTCTTTAAATGCTAAAGCTGTGAATACTTTATTTTGTGGGCTTGATCAAAATATTTTCAAACTCATTTATACTTTACCTAATGCTTATGAGATTTGGAAATGTCTTGATAAAACTTATAATCTTCCTTTTACAGATGATGAACTAGTGCAAGGTCTTATGGATCCAAGACAAGAAACAAATGAAGACTTGTGCTTAGAGGAAGACCTATCAAAGGAAGAGGAATGCAACTACACAATATCATGCTCAGATGGCGACATGGCAAGTACTTCATGCATAGAAGAAAATGTTAAAAGGAACATTGTTCAAATCTTGCCCATCCGAGAACTTTGTAAGTAGAAAAAATTCCCCTTTTAATACAACTTCTATTTCTACTGTCGTATGTTTGAAATTGCTAAATGCAAGATTACTACGTTGAAAAATTAAAATTCTAAATTATGTTTAGAAAATAAAAGGTCAAAAGCAAAACTTAATGTAGAACCAAATATTGATATGGCAATTGATTCCTCTTTAGGCTCTTCTTTTGAAATTGATATACCTTATTTTGATTGTACCTCATTTAATGAAAAATTCAAGGTTTTTGAAGAAGCGCTTCTTATTTCAAAAGTGCATAATGAACAATTGTTAAATAAAAATAACTCTATCATAGATAAACTAAACTCACTAAAATTATTTGTTCAAAAAAATTTCAAATGTTAAAAAATCTTATATTTCTAGTTTATGAACATTGTTGTGTAAGACCTCTAGTAGTTTTACAAATCTCGTTAAACACACACCTAGTAGAAAATTTAATAATATAAGAACACCTTACATCAAGTGCATCGTATGTTCCAAATTTGAACATATATCATCTTATTGTAAGGATAAATCTAAACCTTGCACATCTCACCAAATTTGGGTTCCCAAAAATTCATTATCCAAAATATTTGAATCTATATAGGTTCCCAAATCTTGTCTTTGAGTACCTTGACTCTATTGATTGTCTAGGGAGATGTTTATCTTAATATGGGTTGTTTTCATTAAAATGACTAATAATTAATCTATCAAACATATTTTTGCTCCTTAGCCAATTAAAAATAAAAATAACTTTTTCTTTTCTTTTTTGCTTTGTGAAATTTGTTGGTTTGTGCCTTTATTTTTGCGCCAGTATGTTTATGGTCACATTAGAAGCAATATGATTCACTCACATTAAGCTTCATTTTCAATAAATCAAATTGGATGAATTGGAGTAAAAACCATATCACTGAAAGTGACCAACTTATTTTCTTGCATCTACACTTATAAAGTTCATTGCCTATGATTATCACATAATGTCACTAGAAATCAATGTACTGAATTTCTTAAGTGATATTATCACGATTAATATAATCATTTTAAAAAATGGATTTAAATGGGCTACTAAGAACTCATAGGCTAAAAATTAAAATCTATAACTTTTTACGTATTTTTCTGATTTCTTTGTTACATTTGATAACACCTATCATTTTAAATCATAATCAAGAAAAATTAGAATTAAAAATCATGAAAACCATGTTTTTTTAATAAAAATTCAAAACTCTGTATGATACCACCGACGTTAAGACTTACCGCTGACAGTAGCTTTATTTTTCTTGAAAATTCCTGATTTTTCTCTAAACTATAATTTCTGAAAATAATTCTATTGCTTTACTTATTATTATTCTATGCTTTCAAAAAATTTAGATATATTTTGGATCGCTTTTTAAGGTAAAAATAAAAGAGCAAATTACAAAATAATTTCTAAATCAACAAAAACATATTCATATTCAATATTCACCCTAAAAAGCTTTCACCACATTTAATTTAAAAAAAGGGGAATGAATAGGAATAATTTATCATGTGATGACTAAAAGATAAATGTATTTCTATTATGCTTAAACTTTCAAATCAACATATAAAATTTTCATAATGAATACAATTTAAATAGATTCCATTGATTTCATAATTTTCTTTATGTATGAATTATGATTTGTGTTTGCATAAATCTCTCTTATAAAAATTATATTGAAACTTTGTACCTACAACATTATCATATATTCAATTTCATATATTAAGAACCATATCATCAATAACATAGCATTGCACCTAGTCATCAGTTAAGCATTACTCCTTAGTATTTGTCCAATTTAGTGTTCATGCTAGTTATCTATAATGCCACGTTATGCTAAATAAAAATAGACAAAATGAAATTTGAAAATCATGAAAATTATTTGGCTTAAAATCAACTATCCTCATTTCAAAAACTCCCAAAAATAAATCCATATTTTATGAATCGGTCTTTAGGATTAAATGCTTAGTATTCCTACGATCATCTACCATAATTATAAGTCTCATAATAGCGGGGGCATAGGTTTGTTTGCATTAAAAGCCCTAACCACTAAGACATGTCTTGTCCTTAGCCCGGGAGGATTCTAGTGGGGCCTTGCGAGGCACTAAGGGGAAAGAGTGCTAGGTTGGGAGATCACTTGTGTATGTATATGGGATTAACACCCCAAACTACGACATATATGTAGCTCCTCATGCCAATCCATCACTTAGTACGGGGCTAGGGTGTATACATATAGTCAAGGTAGTATTAATCTTAGGACATACATATATCACATTTAATGCATGAACATTATTTTACACTATGATCATTTAAATCATGCATATTGGGTTTGTTTGAACATGATATCTTGTGTTTTGCATATTACATGTTTTGAGCCTTCATGATTTTGATAAACACAAGTGTTTGAAACATAACAGTTTTAACACCTTAGGCAAAAATCATAAATCAGCAATTTTTTCATTATTTTTCAAAACTTTTTGCGGTAGTTGGTGTCCCATATCTTAGAAGATAGTAAGCAAGAAAAATCCAAACAAAAAATTATCATAAACACATTTTCAGAGCGATACTACAAAACTCTGTCTACTAGCATCATGTGGTAGGATCTAGCGCTGGAGGTAGCATTAAAAACTTAATTTCATATTTTTCTTTTTGTTTTTTTTCTCTGGCACTGATGCGCAAAACTATATCTGCAAACGATAACGACAAGTGTACCATATCGAATGTAGTATAGGTTGTAAAAACCAAGGTCATAAGACTCAGGGCGGTTGAATATTTTTACTTTGGAAAGTCTCTATTATCTTATCAAATAAAACTTGGGGTTGGTTGTTGCAAGAAAGAGAGATAACTTATTTTAAAACTATGAGTTAAAGGACTAGTACTCAACCTTGAATTACCTTGGAAAATAAACATAAGAAATAAAACTTCTAATTCTCTTAAAGAAATTACTTGACCGTGGAGGTTCCCGAATTATACGTACCGTACGTCTCTCGAGGATAAGCTCAACTGAGTTTAGGTTGATCAATCAAACTTTCGCTCTAGAATCAAAACCCCCAAAACTCGCTTTATCATAGTGAACCCCTCTATTGGATTTGACTCAAATCCGGGAGAATTATGTCATCCTCTCCCGAGGAGTGCATTCAACCGTCTTTATCCTTGAAATGATCGATACGAATTCAGAACCTCTCGGTTATTAGACTACGAAAACAAGAATGAGAATTATATATCGAAAATATAATCTCAATTCAATAAAGTTCAAGGATAAATCTTAAGCATTCTAAGGAAGAGAAAAAGAAGCTATAAATTAAAGCATAAATTATATTTTCCCTGGATCATCTCAGTCGAGTACTAATAGAAATTTAGCTACTCATAGAGATGGAGGAATTAACGAAAATAGAAGAGTGCATGATGAAAAAAGAGAATAGAATAAGAGAAAAAGGAATTATTTTATTGAATTACAAAGAAGTTACAACTAAGGAATTGAAAATTACAAGCTTTGAATTGAAAGTACAAGTTAATTGAGAGAGAAGAACAAGAGCTTGAGAATAAGAAAATAGTGCAGAAACTAAAGCTATAACTCCCCAAAATTTGTCCTTGATCATCTGGAGAAGCTCCCTTTAAATAGCTGAAAATTTTGTGTTACACGCCCTTGGTCACGCCCGTGACCATGGGGCGTGATCGAAGTAGCAGCGGAGAGGGTGCCTTCTGGAGTAATTGCGGGCATTATGTGTGTGTCACGCTCCTAGGTCACCCCCGTGACCTAGGGCGTGTAATCTTCAAAATAGGCTGCTGGCGGGAAGCTTCGGCGGGAAGTGGCGCGGGATGAGTCACGCCCGTGTACTGGATGACACGCCCCCTGGTCATGCCCATGACCTGGGGCGTGTAATTTTAACTGACGTGGCAGACTGATCTGGATGCTGGTGGCGGGTCACGGCCGTAACACTGGGTCACGCCCTTGACCTGGGGCGTGTAATTGGTGAATCTCTATGGAATGACCCTGGGGTGGCGGAAATAGGTCTGGAACACCTCGTAGGTTACACGCCCATGGGTCACGCCCGTGACCTTGGGCGTGTACTTGCACTTTTTTCTCAAAATGCCCAAAAAACCTGAAAACATATGATCAACCTAGGTTAGTTCATGGAATTGAAAAAGGAGTAATTTTCATGATGTAATTCATATAATTTATGTAATTTCATATTAAAACTATACTAAAGGATGAGTATAAAAACTACTCATCAAACACCCCCATACTTGAGCTTTTACTATTCTAGAGCAAAAGAATGAGGAAAGAATTATAAGAAATCGATATTATTTCTAATTAACCAAAATTTCATTAGACCAAAAGTAAGTTAAAAGCAAATTCTAGAATTTCAAGGATTAAGTCATAAGTTATGGTGATAAATTAAAAAGTGAAAAATATTTAGCTAAGTACTTCTCAAGATAACTATTTAGCAAACGAAATTATAGAAATTTTCAAACAAGAATAGATTGAAATTATAAACACTCTAACATAAAAGAAATTTAAGAAAAAGACACCTACCAAAATATTGCTCTCTTAATAATTTAGTTTAGGACTTGAAACAATGAAATTATCTAGGGATGGGTTTTAACGAAATGGCAAAATGAAGAGATACTAAAATAAAGGTGATGAATTTTATCCTCTCACCTTATTTGAATACGAATTTGTATATGTTTAGGAAAATAATGAATTTTATTCTCTTATTTTCCATGCCATATAATCTTTTTTTAAAAAATTCTCTTCAATCAAAAACCCAAAATGTATATGTTTAGATGTAATGAATTTTATCCTCTTACCTCATGACATATAATCTTTTAAATTATTTTGGGTGCATATGTTCAGGGGATAATGAATTTTATCCTCTTATTCCCATGACATATGATCTTTTTTCTACATAATTTTTTTTTATTTGCCAACAAAGGGTAATGGTAGGGAAATACTTATAGTTTATAAATTAAACTATTTTGAGAGCAATTTTTTTAGTGGAATGAACTTTCCAAAGATCTTAAAGTTAAAAGAGACTATAATAAAAATCTAGAGATGTTTAGCCAATTTACAACAATTTGAAGCCATTTAAAATTAAAAAGAGAAGTGAAGCTAAATAAATTCTCTGATTGAATTAACAACATAAAATATTTCTTAAAACTAAATTACTTCAAATTTAAATCTAACAAATTCTAATAAAACAAAATATTAGCTAAATTAAAAATGTAGGATTACTTATGATCAAACCTCAAACTAGATTTCTAGAAAGATAAAATACAAGGCTAGGCGTATTTATTATTATTAGTTATATACATTTTTTATTAGTTCTTGGACTTCCCGAGGTCAACCCGGTGAAGGGCTCGCAAGGTACTAGAGGCTATGATGGGAATTCAAGCCCAAACCGTCCTTTCCAAGAAATAAGATTTTTATTATAAAATATTATATATTTTTTTTCAAAAGGAAAACAATGAACACTATGCTACACCCCCATACTTAAAATTAAACATTGACCTCAATGTTTAAAGCTAAGTATGAAGATAAAAACAAGAATAACCCTTTTTAATTTTTTTATTATTTAAAAAAAAAAATAAGTTTATTGAAATAAAATACACAAATAGGAGAATCTACAAAAAAGAAGTGATTAAAGGGTGAAGAGGGCTTCCCTAGTTGGTAGACGAGGTTGTCGGACAAAAACCTGCAAAAATAAATGAAACAAAAAACAAAAAGGATAACGTTGGGGTGCCTCCCAAAAGCGCTTTGTTTATCGTCTCGTAGCTTGACTATGTGGCAATTTTTTTTAAAGATTTTGGAAGTGAATGGTTTCGATGTTTCCGGACGCTGGGTTGCCGGGGTGATATAATTTTAAACGTTGTCTGTTGACCTTGAAAGAGCCTTTTTCCGGGTGCTTTATTAGCACTGTCCCGTATGGCCAAACTTCTTTAACTATGAAGGGGCCGGACCATCGTGATTTTAATTTGCCCAGAAAAAGCCTAAGTCTAGAATTAAATAAAAGGACCAAGTCTCCCGGTGAAAAAGTTTTTTGATTTTTGATTTTATTATCATGATAAAACTTTGTGCGCTCCTTATAAAGCTTAATATTTTCATAGGCATTTGCGCGTCATTCGTCTAATTCATTTAATTGCAGTTTTCTATGCTCGGAGGCTAAGTTTAAATCCAAATTTAAAAATTTGAGCGCCCAAAAGGCGCGATTTTCTAATTCCACCGTTAAATGGCAAGCTTTTCCATAGACTAACTGATACGACGTACATCCGATGGCGGTTTTGTACGCTGTCCGATAGGCCCATAGTGCGTCGTCTAATTTTAGTGACCAATCCTTCCTATTAACGGACACAATTTTTTCTAAAATTCTTTTAGTTCACGATTCACCACCTCCACTTGGCCATTTGCTTGTGGGTGGTAGGCGGTAGACAGCTTGTGTGTAACACCATATTTTGCTAATATTTTAGCAAACTGGTTGTTATAGAAATGTGTGCCCCGATTACTAATTAGTGCTCGGGGTCTGCCAAATCGTGAAAATAATTTTTTTAAAAACATTTACGACGATTCTCGCATCGTTGGTGGGAAAAGCATGTGCTTCCGCCCACCTTGCCACGTAATCGACCGTAACAAGAATATTTTTGTTATTAAAAGATGATGGTAAAGGACCTATGAAATCTATTCCCCAAAGAACAAAAATTTCACATTTTAGAAATATATTTTGGGACATTTCATCCCGGTTAGAAATGTTACCTGGCCATTGGCACTGATCACAATTACGCACAAAAGTGTGAGTGTCTTTGAATAAGGTGGACCAATAGATGCCCGCCTCTAGCGCCTTTCTTGCGGTCCAGTTTGCTTGGTAGTGTCCACCGAATGGTCTTCCGTGGCAGTGTCGCAAAATTTGAATGCCTTCCTCGCCCGAAATACACCTTCTTACCACTTGGTCCGCGCAAACACGAAATAAAAAGGGGTACTCCCAAAAATAATTTTTCAAGTCCGAAAAGAATTTCTTCTTTTGTTGACTTGAAAAATCTTTTGGTAGGACCCGGGCCACTAAATAGGTTGCCAAATCCGCGTACCAAAGGGGTGGAAGAGGTCGTTACCTTTTTGATGGCGAGGAGGCGCTCTTCAGGGAATGTGTCGTCAATTTTGGCCTCCGCTAGCGCTCCTACAGCCGGGTTCTCCAACCGTGAGAGGTGATCGGCCGCCACATTCTTCGTTCCTCTTTTGTCCTGGATCTCCAAATCGAATTCTTGAAGAAGGAGAATCCATCTCAAGAGTCGGGGCTTAGCGTCTCCTTTATCTATTAAATATCGGAGAGCGGAGTGGTCTAAAAAAACAAAAACTTTTGAAAGCGTTAGATAAGAGCGAAATTTATCGAATGCAAAAACAATCGCCAAAAGTTCTTTTTCAGTTGTTGAATAATTAGCTTGGTCGGAAGTGAGTATTTTGCTTGCGTAATAAATTGAGTGAAAATATTTGTTCACCCGTTGGCCTAAAACAGACCCTACAGCAAAATCACTCGCATCGCATATTATTTGAATGGTAAAGACCAATTTAGCGCAATTAAAATTGGCGAGTTTATTAGTTCTTTCTTAATTCTTTCAAAAGCTTTTAAGTATTCATCGTCAAAAATAAACGCGGATTCTTTTTCTAAAAGATGAGTTAAAGGTTTAGTAATTTTAGAAAAATCTCGAATGAATCGCCTATAGAATCCCACGTGTCCTAGAAAACTCCTAAAAGATTTAAAATTAGTAGGTGGAGGAATTTTTTCTATTACTTCGATCTTGGCCCGATCGACCTTGATCCCCTTACTAGAAACTTTATGTCTGAGGACCAACCCTTCTCGGACCATAAAGTGGCACTTCTCCCAGTTGAGTGACAAATTTGTGTCTTCGCAGCATTGAAGAACACGATCAAGATTATTTAAACAATTTATAAAAGAATCGCCAAAGACGAGAAAAGCGTCCATAAAAACTTCCATGATGTCTTCTACTAATTCGTTAAAAATTGCCAGCATACATCTTTGGAATGTAGCCGGCGTGTTACAAAGACCAAAAGGCATCCTCCGATAGGCGAAGGTGCCAAAGGGACACGTAAAAGTAGTTTTCTCTTGGTCTTCGGGCGCAATTGGGATTTGAAAGTATCCCGAAAGTCATCAAGAAAACAATAATGTGAGTGACCGGATAGACGTTCTAAGATTTGGTCAATAAAGGGTAGCGGAAAGTGATCCTTGTGGGTGGCATCATTTAGTTTTCTGTATTCGATGTACACCCGCCAACCTGCAACAGTACGAGTCGGAATCAACTCGTTATTTTCGTTTGTGACTACCGTTATTCTGCCCTTTTTAGGCACGACTTGCACTGGGCTAACCCAGCTGCTATCAAAAATCGGATAAATAATTCCCGTGTCTAATAATTTTATAATTTCGGCCATAACGACATCCTTCATATTGGGATTAAGGCGTCGTTGAGGCTGAATAGTGCTGCGAGAATTATTTTCTAAATTTATTCTATGTGTGCAAAACGAGGGATTTATTCCCTTGATGTTAGAGATTTGTCACGCAATTGCGTGGCGGTGATTATTTAAAATTTTAATTAATTCGGAAATTTCCGAATCATTAAGCGCGGAAGATATTATTACGGGCAATTTTGAATCTTTTTCGAAAAAATTATATTTTAGATGTTCCGGCAATTGTTTTAATTCTAAACTCGGTGGCTCCTCGTAAGATGTTTTTATTTTAGAATTATTCATTTTTACTTCTTCAAATTTGAGCGGTCGAGCTATTTCTTTTAGACAAAATAAATTTGCAATTTCTGGGTTTTCAAATAAAGGAGAAATTATTTCAGAAAACGATGATATTTCCTCTTCAAAATTTGTTTCTAAGGTAAAAGAAGAGTCGTCGTTTGGAAGCGTATTTCTCATTGACTGATTTATATTAAAAGTAACTTCTTCTTCCCCAACTTGTAGGAGAAGATTTCTGTTACTTACGTCAATTATAGCCCGGGCGGTGGCTAGGAAGGGCTGGCCGAGTATGAGGGGTACTTCAGCGTCCTCTTCGATATCGAGGATGACAAAGTCTACCGGAAAGATAAACTTGTCAATCTTCACTAACACATCTTCTATGACCCCGATCTGGTACTTAACGGATCGATCTGCTAGTTGGTTGCTCATATTAGTTGGGCTTGGGGTGCCCAAACCAAGCTTCTTAAATAAGGAGAATGACATAAGATTTATGCTAGCTCCTAGATCGGCCAATGCATGCTTAATTAATAAATTAACGAACAAACACGGGATGGAAAACCATCCCGGATCATTTAATTTTTCTTGCAATTTATTTAAAATAATAGCCGAACATTCTGCGTTAAGAGAAATGCACGAAATATCTTCAAGTCTCTTTTTATTTGACAATAAATCCTTGAGATATTTCGCGTATTTAGGCATTTGAGAGAGTGCCTCGCAGAATGGTACGTTGATTTGAATTTACTTTAAAATATTTATGAATTTTTTGTACTGCTCCTCGTTGCGCTCATTTTATAATTTAGAAGGATACGGAATAGAAGGCGTTTGAATAATGCGTGGAGCTAAATCAGAAGAATTTGAATGCGGAGGCGGAGTTGAAACATTTACCTCAGGCTCTGCCAATTTTGAAATTTTTACCTCCTTTCCGCTATGGTGGGTTATTGCGTTGGCCCTCTCCCGTGGATTGGGCTCAGTATTGCCTGGCAGAGCTTCTTGCTGGCATTCGGAGAACATCTTGGCGAGTTGTCCAATTTGATTTTCTAAGCTTTTAATAGATCCGGATAGATTCCGGATGTTGGATTCATTGGAGGCAACATATTTGGTGAATGCCTCTTCAAATGAAGAGGGCTTGTGTGGTGGTGGTGGAGCGAATCCGGGAGGATTCACTTGTGGTGGACACTGAGCATTATTGGGGTTGCTCCATGAAAAATTAGGGTGGTTCTTTAAACCCGGATTATAAGAATTATTAAATGGAATGTTATTATTCAGGTTATAAGGAGGGCGATAAGAGTTCCCCATATAATCTACTTGCTCTTGAATGAAATTATTATTATTTTCGTTATTATTATTATTATTAGCCCAGTTGGTGGCGGAGGAAGCAGACATCTTCGCCACTTGCTTAGTTAATCTCTCTACTTGTAATGCTAAATTAGTGGCTGCCTCGACTTCATAGAGTCCGTCTGACTTGTTAGGGCACATCCGTGACGCATTCCACTAATATGCATTCATGGCCATCTCTTCAAAAATCTCTTGAGCGGCCTCAGGTGTTTTGTTATTAAGAGTCCCCCGTGCTGCCGCATCAATCATTTGCCTTGTTTGGAGATTCAAACCATTGTAGAAAGTTTGAACTTGTTGCCATAAAGGAAGGGCATGGTGAGGACATCTCCACAATAATTCCTTGAAGCGCTCTCATGTGTCATAGAGAGACTCTGAGTCTATTTGCATAAAAGAGAGAAAATTTGGCGGACTTTGCTGGAGGAAAGTATTCGTTAAGAATTTCTCCATCATTTCGGCCCATGTAGTGATGGAACCTCTAGGAAGAGATCCCAACCACTGCTTGGCCTTAGTCCGCAAAGAGAAAGGAAATAAACGCAACCGAATGGTGTCATCGGTGACGCCATTTATCTTAAAAGTATCACAAATTTCCAAAAAAATTAAAAGATGTAAATTAGGATCTTCATCTGGAAAGCCATCGAAAACGACGGTTTGATGTACCATCTGATTGATGCTTGTTTTAATTTCAAAATTATTATTCGCCACCGCCGGGCGAATAATGCTAGATTGTGTTCCCTCCCAATTCGGCCTCACATAATAGGACATAGTCTGTAGCGGGGCCTCATTATGGTCGAGGTCTTCCATTATACCTTCGTTAGTCTCTCCGATTGACTCTTCTCAGATTATTGGTAGATCACTAAATCAGAGACATCGCCGTAAGGTGCGCTCGATTTCCGGATCAAAACAAAATTCAAGATTAATTGAAGAGTTTCCTCAGGTCATAAACGAAAAGAAAAGAGGGAAAGATGCGGAAAAGAATAAAATAAAATTTTAGATAAATATATTTATTATATTTTTTTATTTTTTTTATTTTTTTATGTAGATTTTTTTAATTAGGTGATTTAACATTAGTCCTGGACTTCCCAAGGTCAACCCGGTGAAGGGCTCGCAAGGTACTAGAGGCTATGATGGGAATTCAAGCCCAAAGCATCCTTTCCAAGAATTTAGTTACACCTTAATAAATAAAATAAAAAAAATTAGAAAAGAAAAGATAAACTTAATAGATATATCTTTTTTTGAAATATAAACCTCGTCCCCAGCAATGACGCCAAAAACTTGATGCGCAAAACTATATCCGCAAACGATAACGGCAAGTGTACCATATCGAATGTAGTATAGGTTGTAAAAACTAAGGTCGTATTAGACTCGGGGCGGTTGAATATTTTTACTTTGGGAAGTCTCTATTATCTTATCAAATAATACTTGGGGTTGGTTGTTGCAAGAAAGAGAGATAACTTATTTTAAAACTATGAGTTAAATGACTAGTACTCAACCTTGAATCACCTTGGAAAATAAACATAAGAAATAAAACTTCTAATTCTCTAACTAAATTACTTGACCGTGGAGGTTCCCGAATTATAAACGTACCTCTCTCGAGGATACACTCAACTGAGTTTAGGTTGAACAATCGAACTTTCGCTCTAGAATCAAAACCCCTAAAACTCGCTTTATCGTAGTGAACCCCTCTATTGGATTTGACTCCAATCCGGGAGAATTATGTCATCCTCTCTCGAGGAGTGCATTCTACCCTCTCTATCCTTGAAATGATCGATTCGAATTTAGAACCTCTCGGTTATCAGACTATGAAAACAAGAATGAGAATTATATATCGAAAATATAATCTCAATTCAATAAAGTTCAATTATAAATCTTAAGCGTTCTAAGGAAGAGCAAAAGAAGCTATAAATTTAGGCATAAATTATATTTTCCTTGGATCATCTCGGTCGAGTACTAATAATAATTTAGCTACTTATAGAGATGGAGGAATTAACAAAAATAGAAGAGTGCGTGATGAAAAACGAGAATAGAATAAGAGAAAAAGGAATTATTTTATTGAATTGCAAAGAAGTTACAACTAAGGAATTGAAAATTACAAGCTTTGAATTGAAAGTACAAGTTAATTGAAAGAGAAGAACAAGAGCTTGAGAATAAGAAAACAGTGCAGAAACTAAAGCTATAACTCACCAAAATTCGTCCTTGATCATCAGGAGAAGCTCCCTTTAAATAGCTAAAAATTTGGTGTTACACGCCCTTGGTCACGCCCATGAGCAAGAGGCGTCTAAGGGGCATGATCGAAGCAACAGTGTAGATGGCACCTTCTGGAGTAATTACTGGCGTTACGTGCGTATCACGCCCCTAGGTCATGCCCGTGACCTAGTGTGTGTAATCTTCAAAATAGGCTGCTGGCGGGAAGCTTCGGCGGGAAGCTTCGGCGGGAAGTGGCACGGGATGAGTCACGCCCGTGTACTGGATGACACACCCCCCGTGACCTGGGGCGTGTAATTTTAATTGACATGGCAGGCTGATCTGGATGCTGGTGGCGGGTCGCGGCCGTGACACTAGGTCATGCCCTTGGGTCACGCCCGTGACCTTGGGTCATGCCCTTGGGTCACGCCCGTGACATGGGGCATGTAATTGGCAAATCTCCACGGAATGACCCCGGGGTGGCGGAAACAGGTTTGGAACACCTCGTCGGTTACACGCCCATGGGTCATGCTTGTGACCTTGGGCATGTACTTGCACTTTTTGCTCAAAATGCCCAGAAAACCTGAAAACATAAGATCAACCTAAGTTTGTTCATGGAATTGAAAAAGGAGTAATTTTCATGATGTAGTTCATATAATTTATGTAATTTCATATTAAAACTATATTAAAACTATACTAAAGCATGAGTATAAAAACTACTCATCAGGCACAAAAGATCTTTTACTGATATGCTCTTAATATACTTCCGTGTTATCCAGAAATCTATTTATTTTCAAAAATTATTTAAGAATTCAAATATAAAAATATAAAACAATTTCAAAAACACACAAATATTCTTTTTTGCTATCTTTGTTTTGTAATTTTATGAAAAAAATCTGCTTAGTTTTCATTGCTACTGTCAAGGATAATTAGATTTATCATTTAAATATTAAAACACATTGTTTAATTTAATTCTCAAGTTTCATAAAATATTGTTTTGTTTTGTCATGCCTTGAAATATATATTGTTATATGCAATGAAATTATTTGTAGATAACATGTTTATGATTGTTTAGCATGTCTCTAAGTATGAGTGATGTTTTATACTCGATAATGATTCATTCACTCACTCATTTTTATAACCTACATGTGTTTTTAATCTTCATCTTGCATGATTGTGTAGTGTAATAACATAATAATTAAAATGCATAAATTACCTACACAATATGGAATTGTGTCCTGCAATTCTTTGTCTTTTCATGCAAATTTTATCTGAGAATTGTTGTTTTAAAATTAAACTAAAATATTTGCAAAATAAGTGAATTCGGAGTCATTTGTCAATAAACTAAAAATAAAATAAAATATATGATAAGAGTACTCCAACAAGCACTACTCACCCTCTTGATAAGTCTTAATAAGCATTTTGAGGTTTAACACCTTGTAAAGGATTGTAAAGTGTCTTGTGCAAATAATTTTATTCACCACTTCTCTTAGTACGCAGGATCACAAAATTAATTTAAAATTAAAAAGAATAATGATGATCCCCCAAACACTACTTTGTACCCGATAAGTCTTAATAAGCATTGTGTGTATGAAGTACGTTGGTAGTTGTACCTTTTATGTTTTTTGTGCATTGAAATCTTGTGGAAGTAAAATTATTTGTGTCATTTTAATATTGTGCTTATTTCATTATATGTGTCATATGTTTTGATTAATACACTTGTATTCTTTATCAAACATTATTATACACATCATTATCTTATATAGATCTTCCACTCATGAGAATTGGATCATAATGCAAATCTACACTATTCTTTATAATTTTTAGTAAATGCATTAGATAGCAAAGCATGACCGCTACAATGTTTTATTTTACTTGAAATACAAATTAGTGTTCATTGTAGTTGATATCTCTTCTTGATATGTTAAATCATGCTTGTAATTTTTTAGTGAAATAGGATCTCTTGGATTTTAATTGAAAACATCCTCCTATTAAGCTTATAACTCTTTATACTTTTATGTTATTATTATCTAAAAGGATATTTACGTTAAGAATGCTTAATCAATAATTTTTTCGCTGTGTTTACTACTTGTGCTCAATCATGACTATTTATTTTTCAACTTTGGTATCTTAAAAATGTTTACTTTATAATTTTCACTGTGTTACTTACTACTATACTCATTCATGCATATATTTTCTCAATAAGTAGTATCTAACAAGCTTTAAATTGCATCCTATTTTCACCTATAAATAGAACACATTCATTCGTATTGAACACACTCACCTCTACCCTATTTTGATACTACCAAAAGAGGGGAGAATAAATTGCATAATCTAGGGGGAGTACAATAGAAAATTCATAGGAAGCATCTTTGTAGGGAGAGTAATCATATAGGAGGTGCATACACTACCCTTTGCTTGATCATGATAATCCTTAAATCAAGTGCACTAATTAATTTTGTAACTATACACTCATCCCTATCCACTTTTGCTAATAACAAAAGGGGGAGAATAAATTGAGAAATCTAGTGGAATAGATATCTAGGGGGAGTAACTTATATAGGAGAACACTTATATAGTGGCAGCATCCATATAAGAAGAGTATGCATTATATGGTTTGAATATATGATGAGTCCACTATTTACACTATTTTATGGACTCATCCGGGCTAGTTTTCACTCTTGTGCACGTCATGTTCAAGCTATAATCGCTTGTATTTCACTTGTATTCACTTTTACGCTATGTGCACTGTTTAGGCCTATTTTGGTGTGCAATTGCGCTCCATATCATTGGGGGTAAGCACGTGGTGCTCCCCACCCCTTTTTTCTATTTCTAGATTGAGTTGGAGGGGTATCCCCAGCTGTGTGTTTCCTATGCTGATTTTTGTGCAGGCGGACGGTTCATCCAATTTTGCCCAGATTTCATGTCTGCATGAATCGCACGGTCGTGCGTTTCCTTGACGCACGATTGATCCGATCGTGCACGGTCATCTGTGGTTCAAAACGGTGATCTGGATTTGCTTGTGCATTTTGTTCACGCATGGTTGGTTTGCCCGTGCGTGAGTAAAATCGCACGAGCTCCTCAGGTAAGCTGAAATTCTGGCTTTCAGAATTTGCCCATGCATTTTTACGCATAGTCTGCTTCGACCACGCGTGAGTAAAATGAACGGGTGCTTTGCTTCATCTTCCTGAGCTTTTTGCTTCATTAATAACGCACGGTCCATGCACGATCGTTCATTCGACCATGCGTGACCAATTTTTTGACTGTTACTATAACAGCTGCAGGATTCGTCCTTCCTCAAAAAAGACAGACCGAGCCCGCCACTTCCGTTCGAGCTCCGCCATTTCCATCGCTCCATCCATCTCCTCCACTTGGGAGAGGTTCTCCGGTGATTCTAAGCCACATCCAAGGATCCGGAAGCCTTCTCGGCCATCTATAACCAACATAAAGGTTTGGCATACTCAATTTGGTGAAGAAGAAGGAACCTACACTAGAGAAGAAGACGGAGAAGGTCAGAGGTAGTGACAACCTCTAGATCCCAGAAGCAACCACGAACTGAGCTCGGTGGCAGCTTGACAACCCACCATTCCGGCAATGACCCACGACGAGACTTTTCTTCTTGTGGTTCACTCTACCCTTTGTCTATTTGTGTGATGTGCACCTAAATACTTGTAATGAACCTAGAATGCTCTTTGTTTGTCTATGAATGAAAGCATGCCTAGCTATTTTCTCTACTTTGATGATATGTTGTGACGTGCCTCGCCTCCATTTCACATCCACCCCATACACGCACTAACTTAGCCACTCTAGCAAAAGCTAGAGGTGAGACGTCGAAGAGGTGTTTGCGACCCTCACTCTCGCAATAGAGATCACTCCCTCCGACCGCCTTCCATCCATCCACTTACCAAAGCACGACATTGTGTCATGCACTTCATCTCGCCAAGTGAAGCTGTGCTCTCGGCCCGCATTTTCCTTTTATTGTTGTTAAATTAGGAAACCCAAATCAAACCCCCCTTTCTCAAGCCATAGAAATCTCTATAACTGATTTCCCTAATCAGAAAATCATACACCCCTGTTGGAACACGGTCTTCCGCATCTCCTAGGTGTGAGAATAACAAATCCTATGTATATTTGATCTTGTGTGTTTAGGTGTGCAGGAAACAAGGTCTATATGACTCAAGGATGACATAAGAAGGTTGCACCCAAAATTGGGCCAATAATTTTAACATGCCCACTAGCGCTAGCGGTAACAACTAGCGCCCGGCGCTAGCGATGTTTAGCGTAAGTCCGGAGCACATATAGAAGGAGCTAGCGCCTGGCGGTAGCGGATAGCGTAGGCGGTAGCGCGTAGCACAGAAGGCATGAGAGAAATGTTTCCTCGGATTGAAGATTCTCCCGCACAGAATAATGCCTAATCCAGGATAGCGCCGACGGTAGCGCTAGCACAGGCGCTAGCGCTAAGGCTATAAATAAGACCCCTCTTCTCTCGTTTTGGGACAGACATCAGAGAGAGAGGTTGAGTGCTAGAATTCCAAAGCCTGTTTTGGTCGAAAGTTGATCTCCCACCAAAGCTCTGCGAATTTCTGAAGGAGGACTTCTTCACGGCGAATCCAAACGATGTCCGCTTCAACAACGCTAATCCTACAGCCGATCGTTGTCTCCAACATTAGATGTTCTTCAAGAGGGAGTTTTTATTATTATCATTTCATTTTTCTTGTAAACCGTTAGAGAATTTGCCTCGTGTTGGTGACTAGGTCTGGGTAGGATTTAGGGCAGTAATTTTCCTCATGTTGGCGAGTAGATATAAGTTAGGTCTAGGGGGATCAAGGCCATATTCGAGGTTGGATTGGCTAGAGCGGCTTGAGGCCAAATATGGGGAAGGATAGGCTAGGGCCACCGATTCATGGGGACGCGAGTCGGGATATAAAACAAAAAGAGTATTATTATTCGCCACCGATTTCTAGCATTTTAGAAATCAACTTTTGTAAACCTTATATTTCATATTAATAAAACATGTCTCTATTTGATTTTACTTAGTGTGCTTTTATTTTCTCATCATCTTAATCTCTTATTATTGTAAGATATTCAAATATAACATAAGTTTTAAAAAACCCATATTCACCCCCCCCCCCTCTAAGGGCGCCTACCGATCCAATAAGTGATATCAGGGTGGTTTTATTCCAATCGGCTTAACAACTGAGAATAATGGCGTCTCATGATCTCGCTTCTACTAGTGGGGTAAATTTTTATGAAGAAGAAACATCTCTTAAACCACCTTTATTTGAAGGAACAAATTATAAAGGATGGAAAATTTTAATTGAAAAATTTATTAAAACTTTAGATATCGAAGCATGGCATTTAGCAATAGTTAGACCAGTGGATGAATCAAATAAAAAGGAACGTCATCTTAATGCAAAAGCCAAACACGATTTATTTTGTGGTTTATCAAATGAAGTTTTCAAATTAATATATTGTTTTTCTAGTGCATACAAGTTATGGACATTTCTTGAAGAAATGTATGATCTTTCTCTCACAGGTATGGAACAAACATAAGAGGAGAAGGACATACAAGCATTCACCACTATTCAAGAAGATCTCTCTCATAGCAAAATCATGGAAAGGTTCTTAGACGAAGAGACAATACATTAAGAGAAAAAGAAGTTGAAACTTCATCCATAAAGGAGGAAGGCCTAGAAAACGAAAAAGGAACTTCATGTTCACATCTTGCCTCTTTCGATAGCGCTGTAAGAAATTCTAATCCTTCTTCTTATTTCCATATAGTAAAAATTTCTAAACGTAAAATGAAGAAATTAAAAATTGCTAATAAAAAATTACGCTTAGAAAATAAAAGTTTAAAAACGAATTCAGAATCCAAATATGATATGGCTTCTCCATCCTGCCCAAAAATTGAAATCTTAAAACCTTGTTTTGATTGTAATAATATTAAAGAAAAATTCAAGGAACTTGAAAAAGAACTTATTTTTGTAAAAGAACATAATGAAAGATTATTCTTAGAAAATTCATCTTTGAAAAGTGATTGTGCTACATGCCAAAATTATAAAATTGAAATCAAAGAGATGGACGAAACATTTGAGGAATTTAGAAATGACTATCAAAATCATATTGACTTTATTGTTTCCACTCTTAAAAATAGCACATTAGCTTATAACAAAGCTAGACATAATTTAAAGATTAAGAATGATGAATTAAAATATAAAATCAACGTACTTAGGCAAATTATTAATACAAATACTCAATATCAAGCTATATCTAAAAACAAGTTGAATATAAAGATGAATATCTCAAAGATCCCAAATAATGGGAGTAAGAAACACAAAGTGTTTGTAAATCAAAATCAAAATCATCATTATTTACAAAATCATGGTTCTCCCAACTCAAAATTAAAATTGCAAAAATTTCCTATAAACAATACCTTAAAAAATCATTACAATCATAATCTTCAATATAAAGATAATCAAAATAGAAATTTGATGCATAAGAATAACAATAAACCAAGATTTGAATGGAGGCCCAAAATTAAAACTGAAATATTAACTTCACATGAAAGGACCCATTCATCAATCTACCCACAAACCTACACGTTATATTTGGGTACCCAAAGCAACCACCACACTTGGTCCCCTTTGGATACCTAAATCTCTTATTCATTAGGTATCACCAAATGCATGAAGTAGAATATTATCAAAAATGAAATATACAAATTTTCTACTTCATGATATGCACTATTGTCTTTTTATTTTTCTCTTTGTTTTCTTATTTCTTTTTGCTATCATGGTATGGTCATCATATTGACACAAGACTTTATCACTTAAAGATTTATAAATCAAATTATCAAATTGTAAAGTCATGTCCTTTATTTTTAAAGACCAATCTATTCTTCCTAAACTCATTATATATCTATATATCATATATCACCAACATAAATTGAATTCAAAATTTTTCTATGTGATATGATTTCAAACATATACTACTTCATAGGATTTTAAATTTGGTTAAACATCTCCAGTTCATATGACTTCAAATTTATAAATAAAACGTAAAACAAAACCTTCAAAAACTACCAAAGAAGGACCAGATAAAAACAATCAAACATCCCAAAACAACAAAATTAAACATTGCGGATAGCGCAAGCACTAGCTGGTAGCACCGACTCTAGCAGACAGTATCCATGAACATGTGTTCAAATTCCTGTATTATTACAAAACTGAAAACTTAATTCCCCTCAGGATATTCCTACTCTTCTACTCTGTCTCATCTATCTCCTCCACACTAGCACTTGGAGATCATCTTCTGCGACTCTTCCGAATCAAATGACGTGGTGGATCCTGTACTAGGTTATCCCATTCCCTTCGCTCCGGTGTAGATGGATTTAGCTTTAATGCCTTGATCATGAACTTCATCATCTTCTTTATACCGGAAACATCTTTCTCCACTCTTGTCATCCGCTCTCCTATTTCTTCTCGAAAAGATTCAAATGAATCCTCTTGAGCCCCTCGGGATGATGCTCCTCATCGGAGTGGTGGTCGAGTAGATGTTGATGGTCATCCGGGAGGGATGTAGCTCGTAGGTGTGAGGTACTATAGATATGAGGAAATCAGTCTATCTAGTAAAAACCTATCTCAATAGATGGGTACATCATTTGAATGACCCATTGTATGATGCCACCCAGGGGCAAGTTGTTATATCTCTGGAGGGAAGGTTGCCGCAACTTGCATGAGTAACGAATCAAGGAGAGTAATAAGTCAGCCACGTCAAACTTTCCCTCCTCCAAAATGAAATAGGAGACATAGTTAAGTTGTGCTGTGACCTTCGCTATATCACCCAACTTCAGCATAATTATGTGGCGTAATACATCTTGAACTACTAGGGCGTCTACTATGACTATCGACAAAGAGGAGATCAGACTCATGCATGCCCTATTATGCATCACCATGTTCACATTAGTCCAATCTCTATCTACCGTAAACTTCTCAACTATCTCTAACAGATTTGGATGCTGCATCAATCCAAACACGACCCTCAGTTGTTCATGGGTAATAGTCACCACTTTTCCCTGCACCTGAGACCGCACTCGTCCATCCAGATTAGTCTGTGATGGGTCTTCCAAGTGCATATAGAAATCTCGTACTAACTCTGAAGAAAACCCCTCAGAAAGAAACAAATTCAACACTTCGGAGGCTCCAAACAGCTGCATGATGTGGTGGTGTTGAGGCATGTCAAACTCCACAAAATATGGGACACATACTATTGCAGCCTCCACGGCCAACTCTACACTTTTCTTTCCTTTTGATCCAGGAGCCATCTGCCACATTATAAGAGAAATTAAAATTAAGCAAAATTCACTAGCGCCAGCGCTAGCACTAGCGTCAGGCACTAGCATTAGCGCCTATAGTAGTGCCGGTGCTAGTTCTCTGATCTGAAATGTAAAGATCTCTCTAAAATAAAAGATTTCCAAATCCTAAATTGCTAGATCCAAGAAACCCACATAATCTAAACTAAAATCAAAACTAAAAATCCTCATAAAAATTCAAAATGAAAAACAAAAATCTTGAAGATTCCTTTTTTGATCTATAATCAAAATCAAAAGTTTTTCTTAAAAGAGGTTATAAATCTTCATCAAAATCAACTATTTAGAACAAGAATCATAAAAATAAGGAAGATTTGTTCTAGTTCCTCTCTTCAAAAATAAAAGAATCAAGCATTGTAGATCTAGTTTCTAAAACCACTTAATAACTTCAAATATCTGCATCTCTAACATCAAAATCAAAGTTTAAAACATAAATCATAAGAAAAGATGAAGTTTTACCTTAGATCTATGCGTGGGCTGGGTTATCTTCTAGGGTTTTTCGGGAGAGCTTGAGAGGCAATGGTCGAAATGACAAAGAGAAAAGTGAATTAAATAAAGTAGCGCTACCGCCAGCGCTATCGTTAGCGCGAGCGGCATCGCTTGGTTCTGCTTTTTGTATTTTTTAAATTTTATAAAATACCTATATTTATGCTCTATTATATGTACTACTTAGTTTTGCTGTTCTGACTTTATTTCATTTTTAAAAAAATCCAAATACAAAATTGCAAAAAATATTTCTTTTTGTTCATTGGTTTAAATTTCTAAATGCAAAAATCAAATACAAAAATATAAAACACAAAAACTAACAAAAAATGTATGGAATTTATTGTGATAATCAAGCATATTTTTAAACTATCTTTAGAACTTCAACAATGTTCCAATTTATCTTATCAAACTACTTTGAACATTTTTCTTATCATGCTTTGATATATCTATTAATATGTGCATCAATTATATTGTAAAGGTAGTGTAGAACCTAAGCTTAGCATGCCTTTAAGTATGACTAAATGTTTTATGGTTGATAATGATATTTCTTCACTCACTTTTTGGCTAAGTCTACTTATGTTCTTAATCTAAAGATGCTTGCTAATGTATTGTAATTGCACAATAAATTAAATTTGCTCACGTATTTTACCTACACTACACTTATTTGCACTATTAAATATAAAGAAAAGTGGTTGTACTTTCAAAATTCATTTGGTTTGCAAAGCAAGTGTAATCAGAGAACTTTGTATAAAACAAAAAAATGAAATAAAGTGACAAAGTTAACTCCACCAAGCACTACTTGAACCTCCTGATAAGTCTTAATAAGCATTGTGAGGTTGAGCACCTTGGAAAGATTAGTAAAGTATCTTGTGCAAACCTTCATTTCTTAAAAAATACCACTTATTCTTAAGGTGCTGCCGGAGCTTGATTTTCGTCGCCGGAGCGGGGTTGCGGAGAGATCTCGTCGGGATCGGCGTTGGTGGTGAGGCCATCCGGCCGTAGATTTCACTTCGGTGTGGTGTCGCCTTCCGAATCAAGGCAAGAAAACTTTTCCTTTCCTCCCCCCTCGATCTCTTTTGCTGGATCTTTTCTTTTGTTGGTAGTTTCCTGGATCTTCAAGTGCAGAACATCTAATTTTGTTGACAAAATCTTTGTATCATTTATGGCTTGATCCTCTAGTTTTTTGTTGGCAAAATTCTTGGTTTATATGTGGAATTTCCTCCTGTTTTGTTAGCAAAGTTTTCTGGAATTTTTAAATGGTAGATTCCCTACTTTGGTAAGCAAATTCTGGATTTTTGTTTGGGGCTGCTATATATATAATCTCTATCTGGATTTTGGGGGCTGCTATATACATAATCAATTTAGTGTTGGGGGCTGGTGTACGCATATAATTTCAGTTGGAGCTGCTGCATATAATTCTATTTGGATTATTTTTGGGCTGCTTTACATAATTTCAGTTTGGGGGCTGCTATATATACTCAAGGTTGGATCATTTTCTTTTTGAGAGGGGCTGCTATGTATAACTCCAGTGGACTTTGGGGGCTGCTATTTATATAGTTCTATTCTGAATATTTTTATGGGGGGGGGGGGGGGGGGGGGGGGTTGCCATATATAATCCTACTCTCGATATTACGTTCAATTGTTGTTATATGACTGGTGGGTCACCTTCAGGTTGCAAGTTGCGTAATCGACTCATAGTTCAAGCTTATTCTTGTTATATGGCATTCAGTTGCTTTGGTTATATGGCCTTGGGTATAAGAAAATACGGTTGACATGTTCGGCAATCATATTTAAATGTTTGTTAAATTATAAAGTCACTCATAGTCTCACACTAGTAGCGTAGCTGTTGAGGTCATCTATTTGCCATTTTTTCCTTCTCTTTTAATCCTTTTTCCTGGTTTTGCTTCTCTTCCCCTTTAATGGTTGTTTCTCCCCCTTTTTCTGCAAGTGAAGTTCTGCTTGTGGCCTTCTTTGTTGTTTTGATAAATTTTCTCGGAAAGGTCGTTTTCTGTGTATTCTCGGAAATCAAGTTCCTTCTTGTGCATGTTGATTCTTGTTTATACCATAGACTTGTTTAGAAGTTCTCTCGGTGTAGCTCCTAAATTTTCTAGCCATTTGGTCCAGAATTTATTAAAACATCTGCCATGAAATTTTTAGTCTTTCTGTCCAGAATTTCTGTCCAGAATTTCTGTCCAGAATTTCTGTCCAGAATTTCTGTCCAGAATTTCTGTCCAGAATTTCTGTCCAGAATTTCTGTCCAGAATTTCTGTCCAGAATTTCTGTCCAGAATTTCTGTCCAGAACTCCCTAGTTTTCTGTGTAATCTGCCTTTTGATTTTGAGTATTTTAAACCCTTTCTGACCCAGTCTTCCATGTAATTTTTGTGTTAACTTTCTCAGTGAAGGGTAATGCTTCCTCTTCACTGTCTTAGCAATCGAGTTGAATGTAAAGATTTCCTTTTAGTGGTTGTGGGATGCAAATAGTGGTCCTTCCCCTTAATGACTTTGTTTCTTGAAGCTTAGTTATACTAGGCTCTCTTGTTGGTTGTGTCCTTCAAGTAGTAGTAGTTCCCTTGGCTTGATTTTGCTGGGTGATTGGAAGTCCTTCATTTCAGTCCTTTCTTCTTCCCTGTCTGCCTAACCTGTTGATTTTAGGTTAGGGGCTGTTGTGTTTCCTTTTTTGGGTCTTGATTGGTGTTCTGGGTTCTTGATTCCTGCTGTCATCCCCTTGGAATCTGGATAGCTTCTATACCTGTTTAGTTATGCTACCAGGTAGTCTGATAAGACTTCCCTAGGTTTAGAAATGTTTGCTCACCCTAAGATTGTGCAATTACTTCTTCTTTTATGAAGTTTCCCGTCGACTTTGATATGAGTCTTTCTCGTCGACTTTGATATAAGTCTTTCTCGTCGACTTTGATATAAGTCTTTCTCGTCGATTCATTCGCTTATTCTGAATTGTTTCCTCATATATTTATATGTTCTTTTGTCGGGTGTTCCCGGGTATCTTAAGCGATGTTATCAAGCGTTTTAAGCCCTTTTGTTGAGATTTTTGATGAAACTATGCTTTATTCTTTGAGTTGTCCTGCATCTGGTTAACGACCTTTTATGGTGTCTTGTCATGCCTTATTCATCGTACTATTATGAGAAGTTTGTTGAGAGTCAAGTTTGGACTCACCAAGTGTTTTCTTTTGACCTTTGAGTGTTGTTCTGGTGTTTGGCCTTTGAGTTAAGTTTACCTTCGTCTTGTTTCGACACCAAGCCTTGCATGGTGTCGTCTTTCTGAAATCTTCGACCTTGTTGTAAGTTGAATGTTGATATATTGATTAATTGCTGAACCTACTGCTTACTGATCCTCTCGTCTTGAGTTGTGGTTACAACTACCTGAAATCCTGTTTTCCCATCTGACACTCCTCTGTTTGCTATGTTGGATTTATGAGCCAAGTATGCTATGTTGTCTAATTCTCCGAGATAGTTTTGGTGAGTGGTTCTTGATCTCTATGATCTTCGTTGTCTAATGTTCTGAGTGTTCTCTGGTGAACTGCACTGTGGTTTATTTATATACTTATATATATACATGTACTGATATATATGATTATGCACCCCTGCTCCTGGTGCTATGTGTGAGTCTGTTGAGTGAGTGAGCTAAATGTCACCGCCACAGTGACTCTTTTGGACTGTTGGTTTGGGTGGATCCGAGCCACTACCGCAGCACTCCTATATGGTTTTTGGGCTGCGGGCGTTAGTGGAAGATACCACCGTCGCTGTGCCTTCTTTTGGGGGATGCTCTTCCCTCGAGCTGATCAGTCTTAAGTGCTTATAAATTTACAGACTTATATATGGGTATTATGATATTATATGTATAACCACCACCTCTGAGCCGCAATGGCGGACACGTGGTTGGCTTTGATTGCTTTGGCTATTACCTTCTGGTGCAGGCTTTTCCTCTTATCGAGTGCACTCGTTTGAGCTGGCACGAGTTGTTGTAATATGATTGATGTTTATCTACTTAGTTCTCCTTTCTGCAATCTTTTATTTCTGATTGCTGCTAATCTTGGTTTTCTTGCACCCTTTGGGATGAGGCATTCTTTTCTTAAGAATGTCTCAGGTTCAGGTCTTTAGCTGCCGCTGGAGTTAGAGCGGTGTCGTTCAGTTTTCCTGTCGAGGCCCTTCCTCTCTTCTAGGTAAGGGGCAGTTCTTTAGTTGTTGCCCTCTTTTGGCTGTTTTCTTTCTTTTCTATGGGCTCGTGTCAGTTGTTGACGCCCATAGCTCTAGTTTTCTTGTGCTAGTTTACTTGCTAGTTGTTTTGCTGTTACTTTCAGGTTTTTTACCTACTTGCTCTCTGGGAAGCTTTATGCTAGGATGCATTAGTTACTTTATTGGTATAAAATGTCATTTTTGCATATCATGATTTTTATTAATTGTCACATACTTTGAAGATCGTAGAAAATCCTTTCTTACTATACTAAACTTAGACATGTGCATATCATATCTGGGATGTTGACCTTCATGCTCATGTAGGCTAAAATGAACCTATTTTCCGCTGCGTATGTATAGTTTTCTACTTGTGGACTAGATGATCCACCGGACCGAGGGACACGGTCTTAAGCAAAAATGTAAAATTCTCTTTTTAATCCAAGCACATTTATGTCTTTTATAAAATAATCGTAAGGAGTGTTTGCCTGAGCGTCGGTAGTTGTCCCCTGCTTGACGTGGCATCATAGCGCGTATTTTCCCTTTGCTCTGATAATATTTATTAAATTCGTGGGAAAATGCGGGTTGTGACAGTTGGTATCAGAGGGTGGTTAGCCGGGTTGCTCGGATAGTCTGGTTGGCCCGGTTAACCGCCTGGTGAGAATCGTTATTCATTGCATACACACACCAAGGGGTCATCAGTATGTCTTGGCTGAAGCATGAACACTACACTCATAGCATGATAAGAGGTATACGGGGCATATTATGTAGTATGGGATGCATAATATGTGTTTGTATATGGATCCTCATAGGTGACAACATACGACTTTCTGTAGTATGAGATGCATAACGTAGGTCGCATTCGTGTCCATTAGCTCGTTTTTTTTTTCGTTACATGCGATAATATGTAGTATGGGATGCATAAGATTGCATGTGTACGCCGCTTATAGCATGCATTAAGGCGTTTTTAGATTGCATAGCACTGCATGCACATCATAACATAACATTAGCACAAGTGCCAAGTTAAAGACATATATGATGACGCTCGTACACACATGATTTGAAATAAAATTTTGCATTCATGCATTTATATTTTATGCACATAAGTTGATAGGACGATGGTATATCATCCTAAGTTAAGCATAACACCATTTCATGAATTCCCAGAGCAAGGTAACAACAAGAGCAAGTATCTACACTTTTCTGATCTGTATCGAGTTAGGAAATTCTAATTCCTAGTTGTTGCGCCTTGAGCTAGGTGTAGTGAGGTGATTGTTCGTAATTGCAGTCGGTGACTCCAGAGCGTAGTGCGTCGTAGTCGACTCCCCAGTTAGAGGGCGAGTCTTCGGGTGCGCGCAAGGTAAAGCGTTTGGTCCTTTAGCTGGACATCGGTCTTTCCTTATGTGCGTTGGCTTTTCGCGCTAGGTTTTTCCTCTGATTCTTTCCGCGGTGTGTGCTCGTAACCTTTTAGTTCCCAGTGGGTTTGCTTACCTCGTTTCTATGCTAGAAACCGTTTTCAGTTTGCCGTGTATCGAGGTTTTTCTTGTGGCGCGTGAGTTCCCTGATGTCTTCCCAGTTAATCCCCCTGTTTTTTCTGCCTGTGAGAGCTGAGGAGTTTGTTTCTGACCTTGAGCCGGGTACCCATCCTATTGCTAAGGCACCGTACCCTTTGGCGCCGCATGTGTTGCGAGAGTTGCGCACTCGGTCAGATGAGTGGTTGTAGTGTGGCTTTTTCCTGGCCTAGTTCCTTGCCCTGGAGTGCTCTCGTCTTGTTCGTAAAGAAGAAAGTTAGTTCGGTGTTTTCGAAGGCTGATCTTCGTTTAGGCTTCCTTTAGTTTGGAATCCGCAAGTCAGATGTTCCGCGATCTACTTTCTGTTCTCGGCTTGGACATTTCGAGTTCTTGGTAATGCCCTTTTCCTGTTGGTTAATCTTATCCGCATCTGTTTTCCTAGCCCTTTTCGATTAGCATTTCTATCTAACGAGTGTGAGCTTACCTCTCTCTTTGTACCTTTCATTCGATATCTTCTAAGTTTCGGGACGAAACTTCCTTCTTGGTGGGGTGACTGTAATACCCTAGGTTTTCTCTTATAATTAATCTAAGCGGGTATGTGAGGGATTTAGTGGTAAAGCGTTTGGTATTGTAGTTGCAAAGTTTCGGGCAGAAACTTTTTGTTAGGAGGGGTGGCTGTAACGCCCCGGGTTTTTCTTATAATTTTTTTAATAAAACATATGGAATTAATAATAATTATTTGAAATCGAGATATTAATTCAGGGCGTCGATGCGAAGGGGCGTTACCGTTGCGGGAGCGTCGTCGTCATCCGACGTTTTTGGTTCTAGGGAGAGACTTATTTGCGGGTATATATATACGTGTATATGGGTTCTTGTATAGGTAAATTTATGCAATCATGTTTTCGTATAGGGAGGCATAGGTAGGTGGAGATTTATATGCGTATATAAAAGTTCTTGCATAAGTATATATAAGTTTTCATATATAAATTTCTTATAAATATATAAGTTATTTATATATATATAAGTTTATATATATATAAACAAACTATAACCCTTCAGCCATTCTGCTCTTTCCCCTCCCCGATGACTTTAGTTTGCCAAAATGGAGGTAGTGGCGAGATAGGGTTTCGTCGGGCGTCGGCCGTCGGGGGAGGTTTAGGTGCTGCCGGAGGTTGATTTTCGTCGCCGGAGCGGGGTTGCGGAGAGATCTCGTCGGGATCGGCGTTGGTGGTGAGGTCGTCCGGCCGTAGATTTCACTTCAGTGTGGTGTCGGCTTCCGAATCAAGGCAAGAAAACTTTTCCTTTCCTCCCCCCTCCATCTCTTTCGCTGGATCTTTTCTTTTGTTGGTAGTTTCCTGGATCTTCAAGTGCAGAACTTCTAATTTTGTTGACAAAATCTTTGGATCATTTAGGGCTTGATCCTCTAGTTTTTTGTTGGCAAAATTCTTGGTTTATATGTGGAATTTCCTCCTGTTTTGTTAGCAAAGTTTTCTGGAATTTTTAAATGGTAGATTCCCTGCAAATTCTGGATTTTTGTTTGGGGATGTTATATATATAATCTCTATCGGGATTTTGGGGGCTGCTAGCCTGCTATATACATAATCAATTTTGTTTTGGGGGCTGGTGTACGCATATAATTTCTGTAGGGGCTGCTGCATATAATTCTATTTGGATTATTTTTGGGCTGCTTTACATAATTTCAGTTTGGGGGCTGCTATATATACTCTGTTTTACCCAGAAATCGGTGATCCCCTCGAGTTAGTTGTCAGAGCCCTGTTGGTCTCCTATCACCTAGGTGGTCTTACTTTCGTGCCTCGTAGGAGTCGAACTACACGCAACCTAGCCTAAAAGTCGCGCCCCGCGTGACTCCTCCCCCGGGAGGTCGCTGCCACCCTTCTTTTTGGGCTTCCTTGTCCTCGCTCCGGAGGTCGCCCGTTGGCGACCTCCCCCGAGGGGAGATCGCCCAGCCCTGGGCGATCTTAGCCCGGAGGTCGCCCGTTGGCGACCTCCCCCGAGGGGAGATCGCCCAGCCCTGGGCGATCTCAGCCCGGAGGTCGCCCGTTGGCGACCTCCCCCAAAGGGAGATCGCCCAGCCCTGGGCGATCTCAGCCCGGAGGTCGCCCGTTGGCGACCTCCCCCGAGGGGAGATCGCCCAGCCCTGGGCGATCTCAGCCCGTAGGTCGCCCCTTGGCAACCTCCACCGAGGGGAGATCGCCCAGCCCTGGGCGATCTCAGCCCGGAGGTCGCCCCTTGGCGACCTCCCCCGAGGGGAGATCGCCCAGCCCTGGGCGATCTCAGCCCGGAGGTCGCCCCTTGGCGACCTCCACCGAGGGGAGATCACCCAGCCCTGGGAGATCTCAGCCCGGAGGTCGCCCGTTGGCGACCTCCCCCGACGGGAGATCGCCCAGCCCTGGGCGATCTCAGCCCGGAGGTCGCCCGTTGGCGACCTCCCCCGAGGGGAGATCGCCCAGCCTTGGGCGATCTCAGCCCGGAGGTCGCCCCTTGGCGACCTCCCCCGAGGGGAGATCGCCTAGCCCTGGGTGATCTCATCCCGGAGTTCGCCCCTTGACGACCTCCCCCGAAGGGAGATCGCCCAGCCCTGGGCGATCTCAGCCCGGAGGTCGCCCATTGGAGACCTCCCCCGAGGGGAGATCGCCCAGCCCTGGGTGATCTCAGCCCGGAGGTCGCCCCTTGGCGACCTCCCCCGAGGGGAGATCGCCCATCCCTGGGCGATCTCAGCCCGGAGGTCGCCCCTTGGCGACCTCCCCCGTGGGAAGATCGTAAAGAGGGGAGATCGCCCCTTGGGCGATCTCGCCTTGTGAGGTCACCCTTAGGCTGATTCAATTATGTGCTGTTTAGGTGATGCAGGTCCAGACGATCTCAGAAGGTCCAGACGATCTCAGCGGTCTCAGCTGACGATGTCAGAAGGTCTCAGGCGATCTCAGCTTGTCCCGGGCGGTCTCAGCTGGTCCAGACAATCTCGGCGGTCTCAGCAGCGATCTCAGCTTATCCCGGGTGGTCTCAGCTGGTCCAGACGATCTCGGCGGTCTCAGCAGTGGTCTCAGGCAATCTCAGCAGTTCCCGCCAGCCTGTTACCTTTCATATCTGCCCGTTTGGGCAGGCCCCGTGTCTATAAATAGAGGGGTAGGTGTACCAGTTGCAGGACTTTTGGAGAGCTTCCAGTTCCAGCCAGTGGTTAGAGCGGTCTCAGTTTTGAGTGACCGCCGAGACCACCGATCACTCTTTCCGGAGACCTCTTCGCCTCCCTCCAGGCCCTTTTTTCTTCAAGTTCCCTACAGGCCCTTTTTTCTTCAAGTCTTATGATGTTTTCTTTCATACTTTTCTATTGTAATCTCAGTTGTAATACAAGCTTTATATCAATAAAATTACCTTTCCTCCAGCTCAAAGTAACCGGCCACCCAACAGTTTCACCCCTCATCCTTCAGTTTGAGCGAGTGTGGAGTTGGTACATTTTTTGGCACCAACAGAACGAACACGCGACCTTCAGATTTTGAGTGGTTGGTGAACAGTGGTTGCGAGGAATTCGACCTGAAATTCACCAAAACTTCAAACGGTCATAACTTTTGATCCGGGTGTCGGAATTCAGAAATTCAGAGCTTGTTGCGACCGGTTCGGCCTGAACTATCCAAAAATTGAACTGGATATCCCGTTCAGGCACTTTTTAGCCCTCAGATTTCAAAAATTCCACTCCGTTTGGGAGTTATCGCAGTTTTTTCCATTTCGGCAATTCTTGTTTTTTGAGTAGCAATGGAGATGCCAGAGGTTCAAGCTCCTGTTAAGAAAGCTCCTTTCCCTCCTCGAGTCGCGGCTTATCCTTCATCTCCTCCAGATATTGTTGAAGAGGAAGATCTTTCTCCCTTCACAGATAGAGTTTGTTGGGTGACTGCTCCCGATAATTTTAGAGAACCTCGTATGCCAACCTTCACTGGGGAAGAAGATCCCTTCTCCCATCTCCAATCCTTTGAGTCAGACATTTCTTTAAGAGCGTTAGTGGATGGCGTTAAATGCAAACTCTTTGTTATGACCCTTGACAGCCATGCTAGAGAATGGTTCTATAGTTTGCCATCTGGATAATTTTCTTGCCTTATGGATTTGCGGAGAATTTTCCTCTTAAGGTTTTCAACCTGCAGGAAGCGGAAAAGGGGTGTCGCAACACTTTTCCAAATTAAGCAAGGAGTTAATGAGAGTCTCGCTCACTTTGTTGATAGATTTCAGAGAGAAATTCTTCAGATTGTTAGTACAGATCAAGAACTGTATCAAGTTGCTTTAATCAACGGACTCCAAGAAGGCCCTCTCAAATTCAAAGTTACCGCAAATGAGCCCAAGTATTATAGGCATCTCATCGAAATAGCAAACCGGTTTATTCAGGGTGAGGCGGTGAATCCAAATTATATGAAGTCTCGGAACCAGCAGACTCGGCAGCATCAGAAGCATTACTATCATCATCGTTCATCTTCATCACAAATCCCTCCGCAAGAGGAGCAGTTCAAGTCCTATTCACCTCCTCCGAATATGCCTGCTTCATCTCAACAAGATATGCCATCTCCATTCTTGGAAGTCTCTCCCATACAATCTTATGATCCTACAACATTTGAATATGAAACTTACTCAGAAGGATCTGATCAGTTGAATCTCCCTTTGGAAGAGGTTATTCCAATTATTCGGAATATGCCAGAGTATAGAGGACCTCGTCCTATAAGGTCTAAAGTTGAAAATCGCAATCAGGAACTCTACTGCATATATCATTCAGCTGCTGGTCATGATACAGAAGATTGTCGTGCTCTCCGAAAATTGGTAGACCAACTGTTGAAGGCAGGAAAATTACAGGATTATGTTGCTTAATAACATGAAGATCTTATTTTCCAGCAAAGACAACTTTACAAAACAGATATTCTCTCCTTCAATAAAAGAAATGCATGAAATATAGATGAGATAGAGTGTCAATTTTGTTTTGCATGTCTCCCATTTGTTTGGAGTTTCTGCATCTTTTATTTTCTAAGTTTGCTTGTAATAAGAATAGAAGTTATCTGCGTTCTACCAGCAGCTATCATCGCAAGGATTTTTCCAGCGGTCAGCTATATCAATCTTCATAACCATATTCACTGCGGACATTCAACCAAGTACGTTAAATGCTTTTTCGTTACTTTACCTTTTGTTACTTTTTCCTGTTTATTTTCATATTTCTACAAATACGTTGATATGAAAAGTAAAAATTAGCCAGATCAACCGGAACGGCTAAAACTTTGTCATTACTTTACTTTTTCCTGTTTACGTAAATACTTCGTGAAATACGTAGACGTGTATATGAAAGGTAGAGATACCTTCTCTATTGTTTGATATAAAGTATGGAAGTAACATCTCCAATTCTCTCTTCTTCTCCGGGTCGTAAAACCCACAACGACCACATCTCGCTAGAATCACTCGCAGATGTGTAGTGGTAGCCCAACCCCCTTTCCCCCAACCTCTCTTCCTCAATCTCTTCCTATATGATGATTACCATCAATAGTTGAGACATCTGGGTGAGATTAAAAGAAAGGTTATGTTCATTGATTTGTGAGCTCCCGCTACCGACTTTTATTAGCCGGTAGGGCTGGGGATGGGTCGATTTCACATAAAGGTTTCCATGAAGAAGTTATGTTGAATTGTTCCAGATTTTTCTAAGAGAAATGGTCTCAAATGTTAAAAATCACTGGTTAGTTGTTCTCCAAAGCTTTATTTGAGAAAGAGGTTCTTCAGCGATCTGAAGGATTTGAGACCGCCGTTTCTTATTTCTCCCTTTTGGAAAGAGATCTGGGTTATCTGTGATCGCCGGCTTGATCCTCTCCAGGACTTGGATGGAAGTGATCGCCAGGCGTGGTTTTCTAAAGAGGCATGGTTCTTCAAATGAAGTGGAAAGTGATCTGGGTTATTCGTGAACGCCGGCTTAATTTCCTCTAGGGCTTGGAAGTTAGAGATTGCCGGCGGGATTTCCTGAGTTTTATTTGGTCTTTCTGGTTTCTTCAGCGAAGTAAAAGATTTCAGACCACCGACGTAATTTCCTCCAGGACTTGGAAGTTAGAGATTGCCGGCGGGATTTCCAGAGTTTTATTTGGTCTTTCTGGTTTATTCAGCGAAGTAAAAGATTTCAGACCACCGGCGTAATTTCCTCCAGGACATGGAAGTTAGAGATTGCCGGTGGGATTTCCAGAGTTTTATTTGGTTTTTCTGATTTCTTCAGCGATCTCAAAGATTCGAGACCGCTGACTTAATTTCCTCCAGGGCTTGGATGTTAGAGATTGCCGGTGGGATCTCCAGAGTTTTATTTGGTCTTTCTGGTTTCTTCAGAAATACGAGATTTGAGACCACCAGTTTGATCTCCTCCAGGACTTGGATGTTTGAGATTGCTGGTTGAGTTCTCCATTTCTTTTCAGAAAGTGGTTTTCAGAGATTTAAAATATGTTGAGACCACCAGTTTGATCTCCTCCAGGACTTGGATGTTTGAGATTGCTGGTGGGATCTCCCGAGTTTATTTGGGAAGAGCTTTTCTGTGATCTGTGATTTGAGACCGCTGGTTTGATCTGCTCCAAGATTTGGATATTAGAGATTGCTAGTGGGCTCTCCAGGAAATTTTCAGTTTTAGAAGTGATTTTGGCAATCTGAAGTATTGAGGACTATTAACTGGGTCTCCTCCGAGATGCCTTCCTAACTGACAAGAGATTTATGATCATCAGATGAGAACTTCTCATACATATTTCAGGCGGCCTGGATAAATTAAGACCACAACATGAGCGTTTATCTGCTCAAGCGATCTGAAGTATACCAAGGCTTTTTTGAGATCTTTTTCAATTTTTCAGTTAGAAGACGGTCCGGGATTGTTGGAGTAATTGTTACATCAATCTTCCAACGTGAATCCATCAAATATTTATCATTTCATCCGCAAGAAGTGGTGGTCTGAATTATTTGAGACCGACATTCGTCCCTTGAAGATCACTCAAATGGGACTACAAGAGTTCAAGATCATTATTTATGGATTATCGTAATCTGGCTTCTCCCTAGAAGACCTTGAGTACTGAAGATCAGTATATACAAATAGTTGACATCGGAGTTATTTCATAACAAAGCAGTTTCAAATGGCCAAGCCTTGTAGCTTCTTAAAAGGCGTTTTGACAACCAAACAACCGTCATTCATAATTTCTGGATGGAGTTCAAATATGAACAAAATAAGTTTCTCATCCGTTTTAGGTCGATTGATCGACAACAAGTTGTCTTAGGTACCTGATGTATCTTTACTTTTTCATATACCTGTTCAGCATATCTTTTACACATGGAGACAGGTGTTCACTTGTTCTCTTCAGTTACTCATGTAACATATGTTTCTTTTATACCTGCTCTGACCGTTCTTTCGCAGAAATAGGCAGGTGCTAGCATTTTCTCTTCAGGTACTTGCATAAAAGCCAGTGTTAACCCCTAATTTACTTTATAACTATATGATATTACAAATATTCTTCACTTCTTGATACAAAGGAACCTTAGGAGCAAAAGACATGAAGTGCATTTGGGAGCACTTGAATCTTGTTTTAGATTTCTGGCCAGTTCACACGGTCGTGCAAGCAAAAAACGCACGATGGTCTGCGAAGAGCCATGCATTTTCTTCTATTCCCAGACAATTATCGCTATTTGCAGACCACTTCTGCTATTCGCAAAAGTCCGTGCTATTCCACCCAAAAAAACCACTCTATCTCCGTACGTGCGTTCTACGCATGACCGTGCATTTTTTCGTATTCGCAAACCATCGAGCTGCTTCTCAATATTCTAGTTTTCCCGCCCCTACTTTTCATTTTGGAGCCCACATTAGCTGAAATCAATTTTTTGGCTATTTCATCATATTTTCATGCATTAGATTGGCACTTTTCAATTAAGGGGACTTGACACTAAGTTTTCTCAAAGGAGTTTACCCTAAGCTTTCTCCCACCATACAAGGCTTTCATGAGGAGGATTCTTCAGCAATAGTATTCGCACCGTAAAGAAATCTAGTTCATTATGTGGATGGAGCAAACCCACCAAGAAGATGGGTAACATTGGAGGACTTGGTGACATCATCTCTCTTGACCTTGAAAGGTAGCCAAGGATTAAGTTGAAGGATCACAACCTTCTTCCATACTTAAGGAAGAGTTGCAGGGCTGTGTTTATATCTCTTACTTGTCTCCTCTCTTTTAGGTTACTTTGTATGAGCTTTTCTCTTTCTTTTAATGATGGTGAAGGGTATTGTTATGAACATTTATTGCTAAGCATGTCTCTTTCATTGTATTTCAATGAATAGTTCATCCTCAGGTTTGTCCATGGTTTAAACTTGAAGATTGCTTAAGTTTGATTGAGTTTTGGTTGTGTTGTGTTAATGATTTCATGCTTGTGTGTTTGAGATTAGATCGAGAGAGAGATATTTTATGATATTAAGTGTAAAGTGTTGGTGAAGAGTAGTTGACGACTCTCGAGTCTTGCTAGTGTATTTGAGCGAAGTAGTGAAGGTGACCCATAGTGAGTGAAGCGGTGAAGGCAACTCGCAGTAAGCGAAGCAGTGAAGGCGACACATAGTGAGAGAAGTGGTGAAGGAGGCACGAAACCTCTAGTTAGTTTTATTTCTTGCATCCATAGCTTAGAAAAATCAAACTCAAATCAACGTTTCTGACACCACCTTAGTTTCTAAGTTTTCACTGCGATTAATCCATACCGTCGTGTTCCACGAGAGATTTGATACTCAGAGATTTATTCATGTTTTATATTACTTGATGATCGGTGCACTTACTACTAGACCAATCAATTCCCAACTTTCTCTCGTCACTTATTAATTATGAACTTGCATGATTTCACCACTTTTGATAAAGTTTCACCCATTTAGCACAAAAGTTAACCATCATAGAATTGATCTCTGAGGATATCTAGAACTTCAAATAGAATAAGAAACTCCAACTTGGAAGGGTGTTAGAATACTCTATAACATCCACGATGACCACAACTTCTATTGAAGGCTCTAAGGTTACCAAAAACTCGCATGAAGTTGACTGGTCTAAAAGGTAAGCCTAAACTAGCTAAATTCAAAATGCTCTTGACAAAGATCTAATTCTCCAAATAAATATTATAACCCCAATTTGGAAATATTAGATAGAGCCCTATAACTTCTATGAAGACCCCTACTTATGGTGTGTTGTTGGGTATTGTAGCCACAATAACCTTGATTTGAAGAAGTGTCCCTTGAACTAAGATGAACTGATATTGTATTTATTGTGGCATCTTAGTTGTGTGTTTGTAGGACATTAATTACTAAGTACAAACTAATGTCTGGTTTCAATGAGTCATAAACACAGGCCTATGCAATGTAATCCCTCATTATGTAGACCAAGGTGTTGACTCATGTGAAATCTATGTATTGGGATGTACTTCATTTTTAAAAACTATGGAGAAGTTAAGAGGCAATGGTTGCTGGATTCAGGATTGGAAGAATTTTTTGTCTATGTCTTTTTCGTCGAGTGGTCTCGAGAAATCTAGATGGATTCGTCAAGACAACTCGTGAAGACTTAGCTATTCACCTAATTTACTCGAGAAGACTCAGAGAAATTTGTCAAGCATTTTTCGTCGAGTAAAGGTCTGTTCACTCGAGAACACTCGACGATTTTGTCGTGTGGTCTGCCGATTTCTCGTGAACACTCAACAAATTTGTCGAGTGCTCTCGTGAAATCCTCGAGTGGCCTTAGATTTCTTTCTTCCCGTCTCAGCATATTTTCTAAGTCTATTTTGTCGAGTCATAATTTGAAATTCGTCAAATAATCCTTTATTCCATGAGTGCACTCGATGAATGCTGACAGAGCGCGTGTTCTTCAATTCGATGTGGGTTTTCCTTTTAGGGTTTTTCTTCTATGTACAGTACACGTAGAGCTTACTCCTTAAGTCCCATTTATAGCCATTTGAGAAGGACCTATAAATATTTAAAGGACTTTTCATTAAACCCTAATCGTGCTAATTTTGAAAAGAAACATCGGAAGTTCCGTCGGCTATTCACGTTCTCGAAAAGAAGGTTTTCTACCTCCGACAAGTTCTCTGCACGATTCTTCCTCAGATTTTAACTCAACAAGATCACTTTGTTTAGATTCATTCAAGTGATTTATAGATCTTGTTGTGTCGATAGGTGTATAACCCTCATTCTCTGAGGGTGGGCCCACTCAAAGCCACGTAGGTAGAAGTTAAGGTCAAAAGGTCAACACAGAGGCCAGCAGTCCAAGACACAAGATAGCTCAGCCAGCAGGAGCTGAAGAAGGCGTGGGAGAGTATGGGTGGACTCGCGCGAGTATCGCTGATGCTTGCCCCTTTCCAACCGAGGTTGCCTCAATGTCGCCTAGTTGCCGAGTTGAGTGGGGTATAAATAAGACCCCCCCTCTCTTTGGTTTGCCTATAAATAGGACCCAAGGGGTACTTGGATTGGCACTTGAACTTGAGCTTTTGGAAACTCCCACTCTCAAATTCTCAAACCCGTCATCCTTGGCCGTTACTCCCGGTACTAGCCAAGTCGGTGCCTTCCTCATACCCTGCTCGGCCATTTTTGGTTTTGGAGGGGAAGTCTCTTCTGAGCTTTTGGGTACGTGGTGGGACCTCCCTACCGCAGCGCCTGGGGTCCTGTTGTTCTTTGTCCTAGCCCTTTTTGTCATTGCCATTCAAGCCATCTAGCCGGACTACTGGGCGAGTAGTCTCCAGCTGCATTGATCCAAATTTTAGAGTCGAGATTTTCTTGGCTTCAACACTTTGGTGTGGTGGCGTGGATTGTGGCCAGAGGGAGAATGTTTGGTGGAAGGGCGAGCTGGTTGTTGGCAACCATGCAGAGGTAGTCAGTAACTCAGCCGGCGGCGGCGAGTTTGTGACGTTGGCGTTCTTTGAGTAGTTCACGTAATGACTCAAGGGAACCATGCGAGCAGCTTTGCAACCTCGCATGAAAGGAACAACGACCTCGCCTCATCGATCGATTCTTGCCGAGGAAGGTTCTCCATCCCGATGAGCAGGGAAGTAACATGTAGAGGCCCGAGAGACCAAGGAGGTCACAGTTATACCCATAGGCCTAGCAGGGAGCTGTCGGGACTCGATTCTGCGAGGAGGAGGAGCAAGCGAGGTAATACGGTACTTGCCAAGTTAGCGAGTATGGAGGTGATACTCGCCAGGCAGAGGATCGTCGCCAGGTGGGTGGGAGGAGCCCATTCTGTGAAGAGATCATTGTTGCGCCAGCGCCGGAGGGGTTCAGGGATCCCGTGATTAATTACTACTCAGGGAGGGATGACCCTATCCGACACATCCAGTGGTTCGAGGATGTAGCCTCCATCCGAACCATGTTAGATGCCTTCAAGTGTAGGCTCTTCACTATCACATTCCAAGGGAAGGCCAGGGACTGGTTCCACCAGTTGCCAGCAGGTTCGATCTACTGCTTCGAGGACTTGTGCCGGGGGCTGACGATGTGGTTTGCCATGACCAAGAAGATGAAGAAGGAGGCTACGACCCTCTTCCACCTCGTGCAGGGAGACAAAGAAACGTTGGGGCACTACATCGATCGTTTCCAGGAGGAGATGTTGGAAATCCAGGAGGTGGATGGTCCCACCTTGCAGATTACCCTAACGTTTAGCCTTCGCGAAGCTCTCTTCAAGTTGGAGCTCGGCAGGAATCCTCCTTATTCCTATGACAACCTCATTGAGAGGGCCAACAAGTTTGTTCAGGGTGAGGCTTCCAACCGCGACATCCTAGCCAGGCTCACCAGGGTAACTAAGGAAGATTAGGAGGAGGAAGAGAAGACCCTATGAGAAGGAAGGAGGAAGAGCCCAGGAGGGAGAAGAAGCGGAAGCCTGAGGAGAGGCGAAGGGAAGAAAGGAAGAAAAAGGAGGAGCATAGGAAGGAGGAGCCCAGAAGGAACGATGAGAGGAGACTCATCGTGGCTCCAGAGCGTCGGGAGGAGGAAAGATGATATCAAGTTCCCCTCAACCGACCGCCTTGGAGGCCGTCAAGGGGACCACAGCGTCAGGATCGTGGAAGGAGATCCCCGAAAAGAAGACGCTTCGACTGGCCAGAGAGGCCTCATGAAAGGAGAAGGGAGGAAGCAATGGAGGTTGCCCGGCGTGGCAACCGGCAAGGTCGGAAGAACTGGCGGAGGAGGCTGCAGGAGGAGGAGATTCCCCTCTACTGTGATCTGCATCAGGTGGAGGGGCATGGGACGATGGCTTGCCCATATTTTTGGGAAGCTAGGAGAAGGTTAGCTGTGGGAGAAGCAGGGGATAGAAGCCCCTGTCGAGCTGCCAGCAGTGCAAGCCGTCGCTCGCAGGACGAATGAAGACCGAGTCGACCATGGAGGTCGAGGAGACCTCGTCCAGGGAGGCAGATGAGTAGGGGTGATCCACGGGGGAGCAGGGTTGGGAGCTTCCCGCAAGGGAAGTCTACATCAAATCTATTGAAGGAGTGTCGCTTCGACCTCACAGGCACCGCCCCCATTGGAAGAGATCACCTTCTCAGAGGAGGACATGCTAGGGAATGAGAACCCCTTTCATGATGCCCTCGTGATCCAAGCTGCTATAGAAGACTTCCCCATTGATTGGATCCTAATCGATAATGGTAGCTCTGTGAACGTCATCTTCAAGGAGACATTTGACAGTTTGGGCATTGGAGCAGATCAAGTCCGGGTGTCGGATGGCCCCCTCTTTGGCTTCTCAGGAGAGATGAAAGAGGTGGAGGGAGGAGTAGATCTCCTTGTAATGCTCGGTGGCACTTCCCTCAACTACCGCTTCGTCATCATGATGCCCCGAGTTGCTACAAGGCCATCTACGGAAGGCCACTTCTCAACACCTTCAAGGTTGTTCCATCATCCTACCAGCAGTGCCTCAAGTACTGTCAGGGGGACGTTCATGTGAGGATCAGGAGCGATCCAAGAGCCTCTCGCAAGTGCTATATCAGCGTGGTTAGCACCATCAGCTGGATGACTGACGCAGAGGAATTCAAAAGTGTGCTGGGGAGCACGACCAGACTGGAAGCGTCCGAAGAGGTTGAAGAAATTGAGGTACTCTCTGACGCAGGAGTATCTGGGTTGTTGAAGATTGGAGGATCGCTGAAGGTCAGCAAGAAGATTGATATGGCGATGTGTCTGCAAGAGAACGTCGACATCTTTGCCCGGAGTGCTGCTGAGATGCCCGGGATCGATCCAGAGGTTGCCTGCCACCGCCTCAATCTCGACCCCGCGGTCAAACCCGTCCGCCAGAAGAAGAGGTCAAGTGCCACCATATTGGTCGGACCTATCCGCAAGGAAGTAAAGAAGTTACTGGATGCAGGCTTTGTGTCGAAGATCCAGTTCCCCGACTGGGTCTCGAATGTGGTAATGGTGAAGAAGGTTGGGGCATCTGGAGAATGTGTGTTGATTTTTCTTTGATGAATAAAAGCTGCCCGAAGGATTGTTATCCTTGCCTCGAATCGACGCACTGGTTGATTCAGCCGTCGGTTTTTCTGTAATGAGCTTCCTTGATGCATTTTTAGGATACCATCGGATTCAGATGTATCCCCCCGACTGCCACGATGTTTCCTTCATCACTGGCGATGGCTGTTATAGCTACAAGATGATGCCTTTCGGGCTAAAAAATGCAGGTGCGACCTACCAGCGGATGATGGACCATGTCTTCAAAGAGCAGAAGGGGAGGAATCTGGAGGTGTAGTGTACGACCTCTTGATCAAAAGTAAGAGTATCCAGGAGCATGTAGCTGATCTGGTGGAGACCTTCGCGATGCTAAGAATGTTCGAGATGAGGCTCAATCCAGCAAAGTGTGTGTTCGGAGCTAGAAGGGGAACGTTTCTGGGGCATCTCATCACCCCGGGAGGGGTAGAGCCGAACCCTGACATGGTTAAGGCAATCCTGGAGATAACCTCGGTAAAGACGATGAAAGAAGTTCAAAGGCTGACGGGAAGGTTGGCGGGTCTTAGTTGCTTTCTGTCAAAGGCATGTGAGAAGTTCTCTCCCTTATTCATGATTCTTCGTAAGGGCGAGGACCTCGCATGGTACGACAAATGCGAGAAGGCATTCGGAAGGCTGAAGGAGCAGTTGACTCAGACACCTCTCCTTCAAAGACCGAAAGAAGGCGAAGACCTACTCATCTACCTGGAGTAGGGGTGGAAGCAGTGAGTTCGGTGCTGGTCCGAGAAGAAGGAAAGAAGTAGCTACCCATCTATTATGTTAGCCAGGTGCTCAAGAAGGTGGAGTTGAAGTATCCAATCCTAGAGAAGCTTGCCTTCACCTTGGTAGTGTCAGCGAGGAAGCTCCAGTTTTATTTCCAAGCTCATTCCATCTGGGCCGCGACTGATCATCCTCTCCAGAGTATCTTAGAAGGGGTGGAGCATTCAGGAAGGCTGGCGAAATGGTCGGTAGAACTTAGTGAGTTCGACATTTCCTTCTTGCCCCGGGTGGCGATCAAAGCGCAGGCAGTGGCAGACTTTTTAGCCGACTTCTCGGTAGAAGCAAAGCTTGGAGAGGGAGTTTCTAATCCAATCCCCTAGAAGATGTTCTTGGACGGAGCTTCGGGTAGAAGCTCTGTGGGCATAGGCATCATTCTTGTCAGCCAACAGGGAACTCGGATCGAGCAAGCAGTCGATATCCTCTTCCCCGTCATGAATAATCAAGCGAAGTACGAGGCCATAGTGGCAGGTTTGCGTCTCGCGCAAGAGTTGGGCATTCAAGATATCAGAGCCTTCACTAATTTAATGGTGGTCGCGTCACAGATTTGGGGATAGTTCGAAGTACGAACACCATCCTGCATAAGTATCTTGTCAAGGTAAAAGGATTCATTGGAGGCTTTCAATCCTTCTTCATCGAGCACGTGCCGAGAGAGGAGAACTCGACAGCGATTCGTTTGGACAAGTACAGACTGAAGGCTGGAGGAAATCTCTTGAAATTGTTCTGACCATCCATCGAAGAAGGGGAGATGATGGAGATCGAGCAGCATCCCTCGTGGATGGATCCATTCGCAGCATTTCTATCTACCAGACAGCTCACAGCGGACGGAGGGGACCAGAGAAAGTTTCGATACAAGGCGGCGTACTACTTATTGCAGGACGGGGAGCTATATCGTAAGACCATCTTGGGCGTCTCTGAAGACGAAGTACCTCGAGTGTTAGAAGAGATCCACTCGGGAGAGTGCGGAAGTCATTCTGGGACTCGTACTTTGGAGTAGAGGATTCTAAGGCATGGTTATTTCTGGCGTACTATCCGAAAGGATGCGGAGGTCTTCTCCAAAAAGTGTCAAAATTGCCAGCTATTTGCCCCACTTCAGTTGCAGCCATCCCAGCAACTTCGCTCGATCACCGCCCCGTGGCCGTTCACTATCTGGGGAATGGATTTGATAGGTCCCTTTCCTTCAGCCAGTGGCCAGAGGAAGTTCATTCTCGTCATGATCGACTACTTCTCCAAGTGGATCGAGGCCAAAGCTCTAGCCAAGTCCACCTCTCAAGTCGTGAAGAACTTTATCTGGGGGGAGATCGTCTACAGATTCGGGATCCCTCTCACCATCATCACCGACAACGGTCCCTAATTCGCCAGCTTGGAGCTGGAAGTTTCTTGCAGGCAGCTAGGGACAGATCTTCGGTTCGCTTCAGTGCATTATCCAAGGAGCAATGGAAAAGTGGAGGCCGCCAACAAGATGATCATCAACCTCCTAAAGAAGAAAGTCGAGAACCTACGAGGTAATTGGGCGGAGCAGCTCCCCTCGGTGTTGTGGTCTTTGAGGACCACTCCTAGCTCATACAAAGGGGAAACCTCGTTCAAACTCTCCCATGGGTCCGAGGCTCTCATCCCAGTGGAGTTCGAGGTCAGAAGTCCAAGGGTGATCGCGACCAAAGACGGAGATGAAGAATGGCGGCTGGAGAATGAGGAAGCTCAGAAGCTATCCCTCGACTACATTGAAGAACTCTGAGACTTAGCCTCAGCTCGGCAGGAGGAGATCAAGCGTTGAATGATGAGCACTTCGACAAGCACGTTTGCCTCAAGCATTTCCAAGCAGGTGATCTAGTCCTGAAGAAGGTGGACGCGGTAGGAAGATCAGCAGCCATTGGGAAGCTCAACCCAAATTGGTAGGGACCTTTCATCATCCACGAATCACTTACAACAGGAGGATATCGCCTGCACAATCATGAAGGGGAACTATTGGGGAATACCTGGAGAGGCGATGACCTGCAAAGGTTTTATCCCTGAGTAGGAACGTGTACATCCCTCTCCTGTAAATTTATTTTTCATAAATAAATTCCAGCAAAAAATTTATCCCAGCAAAAAATCTCTAAAGGAAAAGAACGGATGATGGGACGGTGCCTCGGTAGTGCGTTCTCCTAAGACCAAGCCTCTAAACTGACGGTCGAGATCACCTCCCCCTTGCACGTTGGTCGTAGTTCCATCCGACCGCATCTCTCATCCGACTGGAGAGATTATCAGGAAGAAGTCTGGATGCCGACCTCCCAACTCGACGATAGGATGATCGACTAAACCTCTCATGGGACCCTTGAATAGACGCGCCATAAACCCTCAAGAGTGGAAAGCTCATGGCATAGCATCTTGTTTCTGATTACCTCATCCAATCATTTGAGTTGGTGTGCTCAATCCTCTCTGATTGTTGAGTCTATCAGGAAAAGTTCGTCGAAACAGCATCAACATCATAATAGGATGGAGACCTCGGGATGGTGTGTCTTTGGACCTCCCCGACTGCCAGTCCCTACTTGTAGATCTCTTCGCCAGCATCAAAATCACAATAGGATGGAGACCTCAGGATGGTGTGTCTTTGGACCTCCCCGACTGTCAGTCCCTACTTGTAGATCTCTTCGCCATCATCAACATCACTATAGGATGGAGACCTCGGGATGGTGTGTCTTTGGAACTCCCCAACTATCAGTCCTTACTTGTATATCTCTTCGCCAGCATCAACATCACATTTGGATGGAGACCTCGTGATGGTGTGTCTTTGGACCTCCCCGACTATCAGTCCCTACTTGTAGATCTCTTCGCCAACATCAACATCATGGTAGGATGGAGACCTCGGGACGGTGTGTCCCTTAGGACCACCCGGATGGTCATTCTCTACTCCTCTCATCCTGGAGTTCGTTAAAATTACAAACATCCTGGCAGTTCTTCATCAGGTACAAAAGAAAGCCTTAGGAGCATATGTCCCGCAGGACCCTCTCCAACGACGTTCACAGATTAACTCTATCAAGGATTTTGAAAAAAGCGAGTATATAGGTGCGACTATATTGGTGCGAGTATTCAGGTGCGAGCAGCTAACAAACGAGTACGGAATGATCGTCGACCGCAACACTCAATCTCACTCATGCCTAGGAGCCTAGAGAGCACTAAACCTCGTCACAGGCCTAAAGGTCTACTCAGCTTGCAAACAAGAAGGAAAGAACGGTAACAAAAGGCGAGCAAAAGAATCTGTATTCATTACTTTTATGATTACATCTTCAAAAATATGATATACAGCTCACAAAAAGAAGACTGGCGACTATGCATCATCATCGCCTCCATCTTCGCAATCATCCTCGCCATCGACGTCGACATCTTTGTCCTCTCCATCCTTATCCTCGGAGTCATCATCCTCGGCATCTTTGGAAGACGGTGAAAGATCTCGCCTAGGGGTGGTGGATTCCTCGACGAGCAGCGCCGGGATGAGGTCCACCACAGTCAGGTTCATCGCCTCCGACTTCAAGAGACCTTCATCTTTCAACCTACTCAGGACAACCTTCCCGATCGCCCACGCGATCTCTCGGCGGATGTGCGGCATCGCGTCGCCATGCATCCTTATTTGCCTGCCGACCCTGGAGGGGCCCGTCTCCGAAGACTGTTGCTCGGCAGGCCGAGTTTCCAGCTCGGCGATGCAGACTTGGGTGGCCTCCAAGGTCTGCCGAGTATCCTCCAACTCCTTCTCAAGCTCAGATACCTTCTTCGCCGTCTCGATCTCGGCGGCCTAAAAAGACATGAAGACAACGATTAGCAGAATGATCGGCACAAAAGGCGAGTATTCCAGAAGCCGTAAAAGCGACGAGCGAGTACCTCATACTCTTTCCACTTGGCCGCCAGTAGCCCCAGGGCGATGAGTTTTTTACTTTGCACCTTGATCATCTTGCTCGTACTCCAGCAGCCGCCTCGCCGTCGCATGGCTGAGATCGGTAACTCGCAAGTACGAGCGCGAGCTCTGGTAGGCTAGATACTCGGTCGAGACCTCCTGCAAGGCCTCAGCATCCGCGCGACCATACATGGCAAACATCACATCGAATGCCTTGTCGTTGTCCTCCCAATCCTCCGACCATGCAGGGAGGTTGTTGCTCAAGGTCACCTCGTGGGCGCGCTCAACCCAGGACACTAGAAGGAGACCATAGGCATCCTCGCTACGACCACCTTCATTAAAGAGCGGGTGACTCTGAGACTCGCCAGCCTATGAAGGATCCGCCATCACATTCAGGACCCTCCTCGCGACCTCCTTCTTCTTTCTCGCAGACTCCCTGAACTTTGCCTTGCCTTTCCGCTTCCTCGAAGACACGACATCATCGTCGGCGACCTCCAGCTCATCACCGCCCGACGACAAGTCAATCGGGGTTGAAGTCCCCATCGTCGCCTCCATCGGAAGAGGCTCGCTCGACAAAGAGCGAGTAGCTGGAAAAAGACATAATGTAAGAGCTTTAGTCGCCAGTCAAAGACAAAGAGGCGAGTATGACCAATACTCGCTCAGAAGACTACCTTCGCCCGGGAACACCTCGACGAGCTCATCTACTCACTTCCTCCAGAAGACCACATCCAAGCGGCGATTCCGGAAGCAGTCGAGTAGCTTCTCCCTGCTCTCCTTTAGTAAGGAACGGCGAAGGCGCTCTCCGCCGGCTGGAAGGATGAGCTTGGGATGGTCCCAAAGTCGCCCTTGATAATGACTAGTCACTCGCCCCAGCGATGATTCTTATTCTCCTTGTTGGCAAACGTGCAGACATGACTGCACAAGAAGACGATGCCCTCGCCCATGGCGTTGAAGTGGAATACTCGCCGGAAGATAGAAAGATCAAATGCGATCGTCTCTTCTCGCAAGAAGCAAAGGAACCCGATGATCATCGCCACGCTGTTCAGATTTATCTGGGCAGGGACTATCACGAAGTAGCGCAGAATCTGGCAGAAATCTGTCCACAACGGTAGTCGCAAGCCGACCTCAAAGTGGGAGACAGGAAACACCATCTCGGTGGGCGAGAAGGTGTTCAGGCATTCATCCTCGTGAGGAAGCCTGGCGACATAGCCCGGCGACAGGTATTTAGCGGAGAATTCCTTCAAGTCCTTCGACCGTGTAATTGGCTTCTAGAAGGAGGTCTTCTCAAAGTTCTTGGCGTGATTCGCACGCCGGATGGCCACCTCATCAGCCATTCTTAAAGTAAGAGAAGCGAAGGAGCGAGTATCAAAAAGGCGAGAGAGAGAGAGAGAGCAATCGGGAGATACTCGCTAGGATTGAAGGAAGATCGGCAGAAGCGCAATAAATACATACCCACCCCCCATTTATAGTAGTCGAGGATACTTGGCTTGTCGCGTACGCCGCCGCGAATACGAGTAAGGGGTGGCGAGCATTAAGGAAAGTCTCCAAATCCGCTGCGCAAGTCAAAACATCAACATTCAGCGTGCGAGTACCTGCATCAGAATACAAGGAAGCTTGCCAGATAGTTGCGACATTCAACAACTACTCGCAAAAAGACCACAAAAAGAAGATAGAAAATTCAGACATCACAGCAAGCAAGCCAGCAAACAAAGAATAAAGGGCGAGATTACAATACTCGCCCAATAAAATTACTTGAATCAAATGTTCGAATTACAAATACTCGCCAAGCAGCGACCTTGCGACAACAAAGGAAAAAAGAAAAAAGAATCTAAGGAGGGCCCTGTAGGTTTGCTTGGGCATCAGGAGGTTGCAGATGTCGCCCAACCCAGCCCATGCTACGAGCTTGCTTGAAGTGCTCGAAGGCCAGGGTCATCGCGTCCTTGCCTTGCTGCAACTGGTCCTCGATCCTCACCAGCCACCCAACCGAGCCCATGTTGGCGCGCATCCCTACAAGCTCGTCATGATGCAGCTGTTGGCGATGCTCCATCCTGGCGATCCGGTGCTCCAAGTAGTTGACAAATTGAATGCGAGATTCCGCCCCAGCTAGAAGAGTATCAAACTCTTCCAGCTGGGATACTCGCACCTCCAGCTCGGTCAAGCGACGATGAGTCTCGATGGCCGCCAAGTGTTCGACCCGCGCCTCCATTTCGGTCAAGCGGCGACGAGGCTCGCTGATCATCAAGGGCTCTATCTACACGTCTAGATCCAAGATGACACGAGTATCCCTCTCTTGGTACTCACGAGAAGGAAGCCCAACTCCATCGATTAAAGCTCCCACAGGAGTCTGTGCGCGAGTTGTAAGGAAGACACAGGAGCAGAAGGCTTTAGTTGCGAGGATCAAAGGACAGACCCAGCAAAATTAACGAAGCAACAACCAAGTTACCAGGTCGGCGAGCATCATTCCTCGAGCGGCGAGGAGGACTGCGAGATCGCCGAGAAGGGGAGCTCCTTCCTCGATGCGGGGAGATGCTATGGTGGCCAGCACCTCGCAAGTTGAGTGAGTCCTACCAGTTTGCTCCATGCTGGGAGGCGCGTCTAACCCTGCCTTGGGGCGGAGAACCCCGAAGATCCCCCAACCTTGCCTTAGCGCGAGGACTCTCCCAGATGCGTTGAGGGAGCAGCAGAAGACAAAGGGCACTGATCGCCCTGGATGTCAGCAGGAGGAGGGATCTGAGGAGGTAGTGGAAGCCCACCCGTGGGCAGCTGCAAGTTGCTCACCAGCTCCGGTTGTTGTAGAGGTGGTGGCGGTGGAAATGCATTGCTCGCCAAAGGAGCCCTCTGCTAACTTGAAGGCCGCTTCTCCAGCAAAGAGCTGTGAAGGATCCGCACCGAGCGACTACTATGCGATCCCTCCCCAACCCCAGGCGAGATCATCGGAGATGATCGCAAAGGCGATACCACCAAAGGCTCCTCCTGAGCATTAGTGATCGGCGAATCTACGAGTATAAGCAAGAGCGTCAGAACCTCGCCAACATAGAAAAATTAGCAAGCTAACCTACAAGGTGGCGAGTAGGTAGCTCACACCTCGCGCAAGAGTGACATTCGGTTGAATCTGAGTCAAGGCCTCTGATGTACTCGCGTCCGGAGCGACTGTTGGCGCAGGAGGATCAGGAGCAGGCGAGTTTCCATTGTGAAAAAGGCCCAGATCATCAAGCAATTGCTGACGTCGGCCGGCTAGAGGATCGACGACATCCTCCTCAGCGGCAGCTTTCTTGTTCTTTTTCTTCTTCTTCTTCGTAAGTCGCTTCCTCTTCTTGTAAGCGAGGAAGTATTCAAGCTCCGCGTCTACTCGAGCAGGAGTTCGAGCAGGAGGCAGCAATCCCAGAAGGACGGACATGTCAGCGGCAGCTTCCTCAGCAATACTGCGCGATATCTTGAAGCAAGAACAGAAAAGCCTTGCATCAGATACCCCTCCCCCTCTATATGTAGGGCCAGGGTGTTGGACAGCGAGATGCTGACTACAAATCAATACTCGCCAGCAGGACAGCTCGTCGAATGAAGGTTGGATGATTCTTTCCGAGCAAACTACGTTACTCGCAAAGAGCGGGAATTGTGTACAACCCTCATTCTTCGAGGGTGGGCCCACTTAAAGCCACGTAGGCAGAAGTCAAGGTCAAAAGGTCAACACAGAGGCCATCTGTCCAAGACACAAGATAGCTCAGCCAGCAGGAGTAGACGAAGGCCTGGGCGAGTATGGGTGGACACGCGCAAGTAGCCCTAATACTCGCCAAAAGGTGGGTGACCATAGGTGATGCTCGCCCCTTTCCAAGCGAGTTCGCCTCATTGTCGCCTAGTTTCGAGTTGGGTGGGGTATAAATAAGACCCCCCTCTCTTTGGTTTGCCTATAAATAGGACCCCAGGGGTTCTTTGATTGGTACCTGAACTTGAGCTTTTGTAACTCGCACTCTCAATTTCTCGAACCCGTCTGATAGTTTATATAGGATGTAGTCTTAAACACCTAGAGGGGGAGGGGGGTGAATAGGTTTCTTTTAATTTAGGCTTAGTGTTTTCTGATTTTAGGTTAGTAAAGTATCAAGCACAGAAAACACACAAAGAGATTTATAGAGGTTCCTCAAGACAGGGTGTCTTGAGTAGTCATATTTCCCCCTTCACCTTTCTAACAATGAGTTAGACAAGGCCAACTTCTCCAAACTCAGCTCCAAGAGCCTACAACACAGATCTCACAGGATCTCTCAGGTTTTCCCAAACCCTACCTTAGGCACAGCAGCCCTACCTCAGAGGAATCCACCTCCTACAACTAAGACCACCTCCTGGTCCTACCTCAAGCTGACCTCTCAGCTCTACAACTCAGGCCAATCAGCCCTACCTCAGATCACACACTGATCCTACCTCAGAGGAATCCACCTCCTACAACTCAGGCCAATAAACCTTACACACTAAGGCAATAAAGCCCTATAGACTCAGAACCCAAAGGCTCCTACAGATGATATAATAAGAATTACAAATAGAAGGAAGAAGAGGTCAAGCCTTGTTCTTCTTCTTCTTCTTATCAGCTGTTGTTGCAGACTTGAACCAGGGAGGAGAAGTGCAGCTCCAACTTGATTCTTCTTGAGCAGCCCTTCAGATGATGGACTGGGTCTACTTTCTAAGCCTTGTTCTTCTTGATCATCCCTTCAGATGAAGGACATGATCTACTTGCTCTATCTTGAGATGAATCAAGATGAGCTTGTTGGAACAACCCTATTACTGATTTGGGCTAGGATCACTATCTGTTTATTAGGACTAAATTGACCCCCAATGTATAGTCTAAAGGGTCAAGGTTTTAGGCTATTAAAACTAAGGAAAAGATAGATTTTCTGCGTTCGACGAACTCCACACTGCGTTCTACGAACTCTATCCTGCATTCGAAAAACGACATGCTCCTGCATTCGACAAACTTGCCAAGGTTCTGCGTTCGACGAACTCATTCTGTGTTCAACGAACTCCTCTCTGCGTTTGACGAAATGCTCTCGGCGGTCGATGAAAGCTTGTGTCAGCGGTTGATGAACCTCAGTCTCAGCGGTTGACTAAGTCTCAGCGTTCGACGAACCTCTCAGTCTCAGCGGTCGACGAATTTGGTCAGTTCAGGGTCGACGATTTTGTCAAATCTCTGCGTTCGATGAAATATCATTCAGATCGACGAACTCAGTTCTTCCATATAGATTTAAGCAGTTTATGTTTGAGATCGACGAACTCAACATTGTGTTCGACGAAATTTATTCTGATCGACGAAAATTCTCTTCAGCAGATTTATTTCAGAAGATCAGTTATATTATTCTCTGGACTCAGATCTTTCAGTAACGGCTCTATTTCTTCCAGATAAGTCAGGATATTATATTTCCTTTTATTATCCTCCTATTTCGAAAATAGCCATTGACATTTCTTTGGAAAAGAACATTTTCATGGAAAAGGAAAAGAAATAAAGCATGTCAGATTTGCAGTTCCCAGGATAACTCTTTCAGAATATTTTATTCCTTAAATCAAGGGATTTGAATTTGAAATCAGTCAAAGATATATTATCAAAAGAAAAGGGAAGAAGAGATACAGTATTTTACAACATCATTACGGAATATCTGTACAAGAAAAAGAAAAAGGAAGAGGAATACAGTCGAGAGGAAGAAGAAAGAAAAATATAGAAAAAGCTTTCAGATCTTCATCTTCCTCAAGCAGCACCCTCGTTTACTGAGAACATCATCAAGATAAATCTCTCAGTCTCTGCTTCAAGTTCAGATCTTCAAAGAGCAACAAACAATCTGAGAAATATTGATCTCTCAGATTCATCAACTATCAAGGAAGATATCTGTTTCAAGAGAAAGCTCCATCCTCAAGCTGTCAAGAATTTCAATCAGATAGGGGGAGCTTTACATCGCATTCCACTAGAGTCTTCTCTCAGATTATTGACAGAGAAGAACATCTAAACCCTTCTTTATCCCCTCTTGTACAGGGTTATAACTCCCTTCAAAAGTTAACCCCTTGGTGGCAGGGCACCTGAACAAAAACCTGTAGTTTGGTTTGAGCACCTGATCAAAAGCTCCTTGGTATTTTGGGCACCTGATCAAAACCCCATTGGTGATAGGGCACCTGATCAAAAACCTAGTGGAATCCTGCCAAGGGTGGTAGAAGAGTAGATGTACCCAGATTTATTGGGGAACTACTATAAAATCCTTGTGTCCTCTGTGTTGTGTTTATTTTTCTGTATTATACTGTGTGCTCTCTTTGTGTTTGTTTTTATTACTCACTCAGTACACATATATATATATCACTATTTTAATTCCGCTATAAAAATATGTGCGGCAATTTTTAATACTCTATTCACCCCCCCCCCCTAGAGTAAATCTAAGATCTAACCTCACTTTCAATTGGTATCAGAGGACTTTCCACTGATACCAGAGGAATTTCAATTGGTATCAGAGGTAGGTTGATTCTTTACAGGCTAACACCTGAATCCAAAGATCAATTAGATCTTAAATTTATTTCAGAGTTTTCTTTTGCTTAAAAACTCATGGCACAAAAAAAAGAATATTCAAGCACAAGACCTCCTATGTGCAATCTAAATAAGTTTGCACGATGGAAGGCAAAGATCAGATTGTACATGAATTCTATTGATGAGGAAATTTTTAAAGTTATTTTGATAGGACCTCCTACACCTACAACAACAAGTGCTGAAGCACCAACTAACAACAATGTTGTTCTACCACCTGAGTGGACAGATGCTCAAAAGAAGCAGAGAAGTGCTGATGCCAAAGCTATGAACATATTGGCATAGACAATGTCAGATGACATTTTCCAAAAAGTTGTGGAATGCACTTTAGCAAGGGAAATCTGGATCTCACTCATCAACATGGTTGAAGGTTCTGCAGAAGAGTCAGAGTCTTTATCCAGCTTATCTGAAGATGAGAATGAATCAAATGACAAAGATCAATGCTTGATGGCTATCTATGACTCAAGCAGTGAGTCAGAACATGCATCATCATCCAGCTCTAGTGATGATGAAGATGATGCAGATAAAAGAATTTATGTATGATGGCTATCAATGCCTCAGGACATAATTCAGAAGAATCAGAATCTGAAGCTGACAGTGATCAGGTAATATCTAATTTTGATTTTAATTCAATTGAATTCAAAGATGAATTCAAAGGTCTTTGTATAGATTTAATTAAATCTGAGAAAGAGATAATCTCTCTCAGAAATAAGTTGGCTGAAATGAACCAACTACGTGAAGAAAATGTTATTCTTAAGAAAGAATTGGCTGCCTCCAGAGAACATATTATTCTCATTGAGAACAAGTAATCTGAGGCTAAGAAATTTGAAGAATCCCTAAATGGGAGAAGTATCAAACGGATGGACATCACAAGCACAGTGAATGCCAGATTAAGTGACAAACTAGGCTTGGGTGCATCATCAAGTGAGCCACATCTGATTAAGAAAAACATACTTTCTATACCAGTAAAATTCATTTCTACCAAGGGTAAATAGGCTGTAGAAATAGATGAAAACATTTCAAGCAAGGCTGTTAAGAATATAAGAATTCAGCAGAATTCGTCGAACGGAGCTCGATGAAATCAATTCACTTTGTCGAACGGAAATCGACGAACTCTGAAGCAAGAATTTCAGTATATTCATTATTTGAACGGCGCTCGACGAAAGCAGTTCAGATCGACGAACTCAGTTCTTCCATATAGATTTAAGCAGTTTATGTTTGAGATCGACGAACTCAACATTGTGTTCGACGAAATTTATTCTGATCGACGAAAATTCTCTTCAGCAGATTTATTTCAGAAGATCAGTTATATTATTCTCTGGACTCAGATCTTTCAGTAACGGCTCTATTTCTTCCAGATAAGTCAGGATATTATATTTCCTTTTATTATCCTCCTATTTCGAAAATAGCCATTGACATTTCTTTGGAAAAGAACATTTTCATGGAAAAGGAAAAGAAATAAAGCATATCAGATTTGCAGTTCCCAGGATAGCTCTTTCAGAATATTTTATTCCTTAAATCAAGGGATTTGAATTTGAAATCAGTCAAAGATATATTATCAAAAGAAAAGGGAAGAAGAGATACAGTATTTTACAACATCATTACAGAATATCTGTACAAGAAAAAGAAAAAGGAAGAGGAATATAATCGAGAGGAAGAAGAAAGAAAAATATAGAAAAAGCTTTCAGATCTTCATCTTCCTCAAGCAGCACCCTCATTTACTGAGAACATCATCAAGATAAATCTCTCAGTCTCTGCTTCAAGTTCAGATCTTCAAAGAGCAACAAACAATCTGAGAAATATTGATCTCTCAGATTCATCAGCTATCAAGGAAGATATTTGTTTCAAAAGAAAGCTCCATCCTCAAGCTGTCAAGAATTTCAATCAGACAGGGGGAGCTTTACATCTCATTCCACTAGAGTCTTCTCTCAGATTATTGACAGAGAAGAACATCTAAACCCTTCTTTATCCCCTCTTGTACAGGGTTATAACTCCCTTCAAAAGTTAACCCCTTGGTGGCAGGGCACCTGAACAAAAATCTGTAGTTTGGTTTGAGCACCTGATCAAAAGCTCCTTGGTATTTTGGGCACCTGATCAAAACCCCATTGGTGATAGGGCACCTGATCAAAAACCTAGTGGAATCCTACCAAGGGTGGTAGAAGAGTAGATGTACCCAGATTTATTGTGGAACTACTATAAAATCCTTGTGTCCTCTGTGTTGTGTTTATTTTTCTGTATTATACTGTGTGCTCTCTTTGTGTTTGTTTTTATTACTCACTCAGTACACATATATATATATATCACTATTTTAATTCCGCTATAAAAATATGTGCGGCAATTTTTAATACTCTATTCACCCCCCCCCCCCCCTAGAGTAAATCTAAGATCTAACCTCACTTTCAATTGGTATCAGAGGACTTTCCACTGATACCAGAGGAATTTCAATTGGTATCAGAGGTAGGTTGATTCTTTACAGGCTAACACCTGAATCCAAAGAGCAATTAGATCTTAAATTTATTTCAGAGTTTTCTTTTGCTTAAAAACTCATGGCACAAAAAAAGAATATTCAAGCACAAGACCTCCTATGTGCAATCTAAATAAGTTTGCACTATGGAAGGCAAGGATCAGATTGTACATGAATTCTATTGATGAGGAAATTTTTAAAGTTATTTTGATAGGACCTCCTACACCTACAACAACAACAAGTGCTGAAGCACCAACTAACAACAATGTTGTTCTCCCACCTGAGTGGACAGATGCTCAAAAGAAGCAGAGAAGTGTTGATGCCAAAGCTATGAACATATTTGCATAGACAATGTCAGATGACATTTTCCAAAAAGTTGTGGAATGCACATTAGCAAGGGAAATCTGGATCTCACTCATCAACATGGTTGAAGGTTCTGCAGAAGAGTCAGAGTCTTTATCCAGCTTATCTGAAGATGAGAATGAATCAAATGACAAAGATCAATGCTTGATGGCTATCTATGACTCAAGCAGTGAGTCAGAACATGCATCATCATCCAGCTCTAGTGATGATGAAGATGAAAGAATTTATGTATGATGGTTATCAATGCCTCAGGACATAATTCAGAAGAATCAGAATCTGAAGCTGACAGTGATCAGGTAATATCTAATTTTGATTTTAATTCAATTGAATTCAAAGATGAATTCAAAGCTCTTTGTATAGATTTAATTAAATCTGAGAAAGAGATAATCTCTCTCAGAAATAAGTTGGCTGAAATGAACCAACTACGTGAAGAAAATGTTATTCTTAAGAAAGAATTGGCTGCCTCCAGAGAACATATTATTCTCATTGAGAACAAGTAATCTGAGGCTAAGAAATTTGAAGAATCCCTAAATGGGAGAAGTATCAAACTGATGGACATCACAAGCACAGTGAATGCCAGATTAAGTGACAAACTAGGCTTGGGTGCATCATCAAGTGAGCCACATCTGATTAAGAAAAACATACTTTCTATACCAGTAAAATTCATTTCTGCCAAGGGTAAATAGGTTGTAGAAATAGATGAAAACATTTCAAGCAAGGATGTTAAGAATATAAGAATTTAGCAGAATTCGTCGAACGGAGCTCGATGAAATCAATTCACTTTGTCGAACGGAAATCGACGAACTCTGAAGCAAGAATTTTAGTATATTCATTATTTGAACGGCGCTCGACGAAAGCAATTCACTTCGTCGAACGACGATCGATGAACTCAGCCCAGTTCGTCGAACGGAAAATATACAGAAAATCTATAGAATTTTTATTCTTCACATACTTTCAATCCTCTCACTGAGTGGATAATTACTCCAAGGAGATATCATCCACAAGGTTATAAGGACCAGCCTGAGATGTCTTTCATTTCAGAATTTTGTGGAAAATCAAAAGGACCCAAGGTAGTCTGGGTCAAGAACAACTAGTTTATTTTTTCTGTTGTGCAGGTACACAACTATCCAAACATAAAAGAATATTGGTATCTGGATAGTGGCTGTTCAAAGCACATGACAGGAAACAAGGCCAATCTAACAAACTATAAGGCAAAGCTTGGACCTAAAGTGATATTTGGAGACTCTAACTGTGGACACACAAAAGGATATGGACAGATCAAAGTTGGAACAGTCACCTTCAAAGAGGTAGCTTATATCAAGGGTCTAAAGCACAACCTCATCAGCATAAGCCAGTTATGTGATGAAGGTTATCATGTAACCTTTAACCATTCCTTATGTCTTATTACCAATAATAAAAACATTAATGTGTTATCTGGTATTAGACATGGAAATATTTATTTAGTCAATTTTGACTCTGCCAACTCAGATATTTGCTTATTTAATTCTATAAGTAAAACAAATGAATTATGGCATAAAAGGCTATGACATATTAACCTTAGAATTATATCTAAGCTTTCTAAGGACAATCTTGTTAGAGGACTGCCTTCTGGTTCATACATGAAGGAAGGACTCTGCAGGGCTTGTCAATTAGGTAAGCAAACTAGAAGTAGTTTTAAATCTTTATCCAAGAGTGATTCACCTAGGATTTTGTACTTACTGCATTTGGATCTCTTTGGACCCACTACAATACAAAGTCTAGGAGGGAAGCATTATTCTTTAGTTATTGTAGATGACTTCTCAAGATTCACTTGGGTGTTCTTTCTTAGGAACAAGTCTGACACCTTCAGTGTTCTGACAGACTTTCTCAGGTCCATCAAGATTGAGTACTCTACTCTAGTTGCATTAATCAGAAGTGATCATGGCACTGTGTTTGAATCTCTTTTGATGAGAGAATTCTATGGAAAAGAAGGGATCAGGCAGTGTTTCTCTGCTCATAGAACTCCTCAACAAAATGGGGTAGCTGAAAGGAAAAATAGAACCCTAATTGAATCAGCAACTACATTTCTTGTTGATGCAAACTTGCCACTCTCTTTTTGGGCAGAGGCGGTGAACACAACAAATTATGTGTTGAACAGAAGCCTTATACCTAAACTTAAGGGAAAAACTCCTTATGAATTACTCAAGAATAAAAAGCCTAAGGTTAACTATTTTAAGATATTTGGCTGTAAATGCTATGTGCATAACAATGATAAGAAGTATCTAAGGAAATTTGAAGCAAAATCTGCTGAAGGTATATTCCTTGGATAGTCTCTTTCTAGTAAAGCATACAGAGTTTACAACAAATATACTCTTAAGATAGAAGAGTCCATGCATGTATCTTTTGATGAAACTAACATGTTAAATGAGGAGAGGAACACCACCTCTACCAAAAATATTTTGCAGGTACCAGCTCTATGTGAAGAGCTCAATGGATTAGATCTACAGAAAGAAGATTCTCTACTTCCATCAACTCAAAATCTTCAAGACAGTGAAGAAGAAGATCATCCAGAAGATCTTACTGACAAACCAAATCAAGTGACAACTGAACAAATTCCTCAAGTGGATACCATTGCTGAACCAACTCCAACTGTTGACCACATCACAGTTAGAGATCATCCAATATCTCAAATCATTGGAGATATTTCAGCAGGTGTTCAAACAAGGCATCAACTACACCAAATCAGATGCACACTTGTTTCCTATCCCAGATTGAACCTCAATCCATAAAAGATGCAGAACAAGATCCAAATTGGATTCTTGAAATCCAAGAGGAGCTCAATCAATTTGAAAGGAACAAGGTATGGGATTTGGTTCCAAGACCAAAAGGCCATCCAGTCATTGGCACTAAGTGGGTCTTTAAAGCTAGATGATCAAGGCAACATAGTTAAAAACAAAGCAAGATTGGTAGCCCAAGGATATTCACAGGAAGAAGGAATTGACTATGATCAGACCTTTGCTCCTGTTGCAAGACTTGAAGCTATCAGGATTTTTTTGGCCTTTGCTGCATTCAAGAAATTCAAGGTATATCAGATGGATGTGAAGAGTGCATTTCTGAATGGAGACATAAAAGAAGAAGTCTAAGTGGAACAACCACCAGGTTTCATCTCTCCAACCCACTCCTCTTATGTATTTAAGCTTAATAAAGCTCTATATGGTCTCAAGCAAGCTCCCAGAGCATGGTATGAGTCCTTAGCTAATTTTCTTTTGGAGAACAATTTCTGTAGAGGCATAGTTGATAAAATTTTATTTTTCAGGATACATAAAAATCAAACTTTACTAGTTCAAATATATGTAGATGATATCATATTTGGCTCTACTTATTCAAATCTATGCAAAAGATTTTCTGACCTGATGCAATCTAAATTTTAAATGAGTAGTATGGGTGAGTTATCATACTTCCTTGGTCTTCAAGTGAAGCAAACTCCAAATGGCATATTCATATCAAAATCCAAGTATGCTAAGGAATTAGTGAAAAGGTTTGGTATGTCTGATGCTTCCACCATGAAAACACACATGCCCTCCAATGTTGTTGTAGATAATGATGAATCATGGAAACCTGTTGATCAGAAAGTATATAGAGCAATTGTTGGCTCATTACTTTATTTAACAACAAGTAGGTCTGACATAATGTTTGCTACATGTTTTGTGCTAGGTTCCAAGTTAACCCCAAAGAATCTCACCTAATTTTATTAAAAAGAATTTTTAGATATATAAAGGGTTGTCCAAATCTAGGACTCTGGTATCCAACAACATCAGAATTTGAATTAACTGGATTCTCAGATTCTGACTATGTTGGATGCAGAGTAGACAGGAAAAGCACATCAGGAACTTGTCAGGTTTTTGGTGATAGGCTTGTGTCTTGGTTTTGTAAGAAACAAACATATGTGTCTACATCAAAGGCTGAAGCTGAATATATAGCTGCAGGCAGTTGCTGCTCACAGATATCGTGGATACAAAATCAGCTCCTAGACTATGGTATCAATCTAAATAATTCAATTATATTTTGTGACAATACAAGTGCAATATTTATAACACAAAATCCAGTTCTCCATAGTAGGACTAAACACATAGAAATTAGGCACCACATTATCATAGATAATGTGGATAAAAATAAAATTTGCCTACAATTTATTCCTACTGACTTACAAAGAGCTGATATTTTCACCAAGCCATTGGATGAAAAGAAGCACATCTTCTTTATAAAACAGCTAGGAATGATAGATGGAGATTCAATCTGTTAAAAATTAAATTTTCTACTTATCCCATCTCTTCATCGAACTGAGATCGACGAAATCTAATCGTTCGTTGAACGGATATCAACGAAGTCATCTAGTTCGTCGAGCTGAGATCGACGAAAAATTATTTATCGTCGAACCCAGTTTTGATGAAGCTTATTTTTTTCTTAATCTTTCCTTATAATCATTTCTTTTTTAACTGAATGCCTACAGAAATTGCTTCTCTTTCCAGTTCCTTTGCACTTGATCTCTGTTTTCTTTTGCAGGAACAATAACAATATTTCTTCCAAAAAATTGCATCCTTCCCTACCTCCTCATATGTCCCTTCTTCTATGGGCCTAGCTCCAGGGCTTCCTGAAACTAGGCAGGGGGAGAAGTTCTATGACGAAGCTCCATATGATGCAGTTTTTGCTCAGGGGGAGGTGTTCTATGAACTAGGCAGGGGGAGAAAGCTGAAGAAGCTCCAGTCTCAGGGGGAGATGCTCTCAGGGGGAGATGTTTTATGAAAGAGGGATGATGCATGAAGAAGCTACATATGTTGCAGTGTTTGCTCTAGCTTAATGTAGATTCAGATATAACTTTTGATATAGGAGAAGCAACAGATACAGATTCAGATAATCAGTTATTGCTACAGCTCGGATATCAAATTCTGATATAGCAGATTCAAATGCAGATTGGTAGCAAAGCAGATTAAGAATAAATTTTTTGTTAAGAGCAGATTCAGTTCAGATCAACAAATTTAGAAAGCTGAAAAATTTCAGATTCAGAACTTTTGTTTGATATAGCAGATACAACTCAGTTAATTAAACCCAAAACTCAGATAAAGACAATATCAGAATTCAGAAAGTCAGAAAGCAAGAATTCAGAAAGACAAAAGGTTCTGATTGTTTGTCATTATTATTTCTGTTTTCAAATGTAATGTTTCTAAACTCAGAGTATCATATTTCTTATATATCTGCTGAAATGTTTATAATCTGCCAGATATATATACTCTGTGTTTTATTTGTTTTAATTTTTGTCAAATAGTGTCCTAACCCAAATATGGGGAGATTATTGGAACAACCCTATTACTGATTTGGGCTAGGATTATTATCTGTTTATTAGGACTAAATTGACCCCCGATGTATAGTCTAAAGGGTCATGGTTTTAGGCTGTTAGAACAAAGGAAAAGATAAGTTTTCTCCGTTCGACGAACTCCACACTGCGTTCGACGAACTCTATCCTGCATTCGACGAACGGCATGCTCCTGTGTTCGACGAACTTGCCAAGGTTCTGCATTCGACGAACTCATTCTGCGTTCGACGAACTCCTCTCTGCGTTCGACGAAATGCTCTCAGCGGTCGACGAAAGCTCATCTCAGCGGATGATGAACTTCAGTCTCAGCGGTTGACCAAGTCTCAGCGTTCGACGAACCTCTCAGTCTCAGCGGTCGATGAATTTGGTCAGTTCAGCGGTCGACGATTTTGCCAAATCTCTGCGTTCGACGAAATATCATTCAGATCGACGAACTCAGTTCTTCCAGGCAGATTTAAGCAGTTTATGTTTGAGATTGACGAACTCAACATTGTGTTCGATGAAATTTATTCTGATCGACGAAAATTCTCTTCAGCAGATTTATTTCAGAAGATCAGTTATATTATTCTCTGAACTCGGATCTTTCAGTAACGACTCTATTTCTTCCAGCTAAGTCAGGATATTATATTTCCTTTTATTATTCTCCTATTTCGAAAATAGTCGTTGACATTTCTTTGAAAAAGGACATTTTCATTGAAAAGGAAAAGAAATAAAGCGTGTCAGATTTGCAGTTCCCAGGATATCTCTTTCAGAATATTTTATTCCTTAAATCAAGGGATTTGAATTTGAAATCAGTCAGAGATATATTATCAAAAGAAAAAGGAAGAAGAGATACAGTATGTTACAACATCATTATAGAATATCTGTACAGGAAAAAGAAAAAGGAAGAGGAATACAGTCGAGAGGAAGAAGAAAGAAAATACAGAAAAAGCTTTCAGATCTTCATCTTCCTCAAGCAGCACCCTCATTTACTGAGGACATCATCAAGATCAATCTCTCAATCTCTGCTGCAAGTTCAGATCTTCAAAGAACAACAAACAATCTGAGAAATCTTGATCTCTCAGATTCATCAGCTATCAAGGAAGATATCTGTTTCAAGAGAAAGCTCCATCCTCAAGCTGTCAAGAATTTCAATCAGACATGGGGAGCTTTACATCTCTTTTCTCCTTGCAGCCTTGTGTTAACTCAGTTCTTGGCTGCCGACAATGGAGCAGTAATGTTCTGCTTGCTTGTGTGCTGTAGAGTAATAACAAAAGTTCTTTGTTAAACCCTAACTTATTCCTTTTATACATCACTGACCCCCAACGGCTCTTTGATGTCCTCCTGACAGGTATGGGAGTGATTGGTGGTCCCCAATATGCATTTCTGCAGCTTGCGCCAAAAGCAGAACCCGCCAGATCACATTTGAACTGTCTCAGCGGTTGGGCTGAGATGGTCAGCCGTCTCAGCGATTGCTTGATGCGCTAATTCGGCACTGCTAATTAGCAGGCACGAAATGCGAAACGACGGCAGTGCACCGGTCGCTCAAGTAATAAAATAGGGAGGAACTCCCCCAATATCGTTCTCAAAGGACCGCAAGTTGGGTAGTACGATTTGCTCAAACCAGGAAATCAGTTAAAAGGGTTAATAAGTAACAGAGGGAGGTTTGGTTTGGGATCCTATGCTATTGCAGAATAAAGAGAGATGCGGGTCAAAACTCTGCTTCACAAGGCGAGATGGATGCAATGGCCGCGATGTCGTGCTTCGGAAGGCGCGTGGACGAAATGTAACTATGACGGTTGAGGGTCGCACACACCTCTTCTCTAAACATCACCACTAGCAATTGCTAGTGGCTTCACACACAACGAATCTCAGAAATCACTAGGACAAAAGGGATATTCATGCCATCACAACAACATTGCATATGAACACAAGCAATAATCCTTAAGATTAACTTAACAAGCATTCATAAAACAGCAACAAAGAAGTTCAAGCATCAATGGTTAGAGATGACCACAAAGAAGAAGTCATGTATTGGGTTCACGGCCAGAATGAGAGGTTGTCGGGCTCTCTCCGGACTCGGCCCTCAGATGGAGAGCTTGGCTCGAAGGAGGCTATCACCGCTCCTTCAATCTTCAGCGCTTCTCTGATCTCTCGGCGAGGAATGCTTGAGCTAATGGTGGAGAAAGCTTCCTAGTGCTCCCGGATAGAAGGATGGAGGTGGAAATCACTGGAAATAGCCTCTATGGTGGTGGATATGAAGGGGAAGCCTTCAGCCCTCAAGAGCAGCGGGAAGGAAGTGATTTCCCGCTCTCTGAATCGCTCCAGTCCGCCTCCAATCGCTCTCTCCGTTGACTGCCTTGATTCCTACTTTTTATAGCAAATAGGCTGAAAAATGATCACGCACGGTCGAACGCACGACCGTGCGCATACCGTGCGATATTAATGGATAAAATATGGATTGGGGAAGAAGCTGCGCCGCCCGTGCGATTTGCTCACGCACGACCAATACCGCCCGTGCGTTCAAATGCACGGGTAAACTCCGACGCTCTGAAATCACAAAGACACAGGTCGACCGTGCGTTTTACTCATGCACGGGCAAATCCGCCCGTGCGTCAAAATGCACGAGTAAACTCCGACGCTCCATTTTCTGCCCAGAACCAACGCACGACCGCAACCGACCGTGCGTCAAGGAAACGCACGACCGTGCGATATGCACTGAAAATACTTCTGGGGAAAACGGGACGATCAGGTCACATGCATACAAGATATAACAGCTGGGAATACACGTCCAGCATCAGAAAAACATAAAAGAAGGGAAGGGGAGCACCATGTGCTTACCCCAAACAACAAGGAATGCAATTGCACACCGAAATGAGCTAAATAGCGCACCTAGCATGGAATAATACATATGAATGAAAACGTGCCTAAAATGTGGTGCAAAGACTAGAATATCAGCCCAAATGCGTCCAAATATATATATATATATATATATATATATATATATATATGGGACTCATCACACCCCCAGACTTAACCATTTGCACGTCTCAGGCAAACTACTCAGCTCTCCTGTCGGAACAATTGAATGTTAGCATGAGTTTGAGCGGTAGAGAACAATGCGAAGTCGCATGCTCTCGCGCATAGAAATGCATTAGAACAGAATTAAACTCAAGATTGTATCTAATTATTTCTAAGACAGTAAATTGAAATTTAATTTACTTGGGTGGTGAATCCTGGTGAATCTTTCGGTCGCGCAAAAGGGAAAATAGCGTGGCTAATGAGTAGAGTATTACTTGAAACGAAGCTAGGGACAAACTCCTAAGAAATCCATCAAAGTCGGTGTCCATAGGCTTGCACGTCCGCACTCTTTCTACTGCATGAGACGACTCGTGTCTAAAATCAATAGGACTGATAGGCAATTATTGGGCTTAGGTTGAGTATATGCTAGGTAAGTAGAAGGACGATGGAAATCGCACTTAACACAACCAAATGTGATCGAAACAGAAATTTCCTCATCGGTTGGTGCGCAAATAGGTTCGACCGTATGGCTTTGGTTAAATTTTTAGTGGAGCTAAACAAGGAAGAAAGGTAGGCTCAAGTGGGCTTGCAACGGTGATTACGTAGGTAAGGATTTCCAAAGCTCAACCGGATCAAGAAATGGCCTATATCACATTTTATGACGAGTACTCAACAAAATCGTGTCGAGAGTCGCCTAGTGCAAGTTCTAGCCACCGAGAAAGGTTGTCCTTCCTTCCGACCCTAGTAATAAGCTACTACTAGTCTGCTACACTCGACCTTATGCTACCGTTGGATTCACCGGATTCACCACTAAAGTAAAATAAATTTCATCTACTATAAAAGAAATAACTAAATTATAATTCTGAATTTCATTCTACTCTAATTGAATTTCTAGGCGTGACGGGAGCACTTGACTAGAGCACTACTCGAGTAAACATTTTTCTCTACTCCTCACTCAAATGCTAACAATTCAATGCTTATGAGCTGGAAAATCTCGCAGTGATACCCAATAAGCACGCGTGGTTAAGTGCGCGTGAACTAGGTGCAAGTGTATGCAATGTGCGCGACAAAATACAAATCCTAACTCAGCACATTCTAACATGTCATGCAACGTGTGTGCACGTGCACAGCTCGCTCTCTCTCCCCCAGACTTGATTAAAACCATCTAAATTAAACAATTCAGCAATAAATAAGAGAGGGGTAGAGTTGACCTATGCACATAAAAGAGCATGCCAGAAGTGCGGTAATCCCATTTTGAAAATATTTCTCCTTCATCATCGTCCACCACGCAAGAGCTTAGCTTCACCAACAAGGTTAGCAAAACAGAAATAACAGTGCACAAAAGGAATTAAAAAGCTAGACGGAACCGGGTGGTTCCCCATGGGTTGTCTCCCAAGAAGCCCTTTTGTTTAACGTCCTTTAAGGTGGACCAAATACCTGTATTAAGCATTGTTCAAAGAGCAGAAAGATATTGTTCCAAACTAAAATAAAAACGACCAACACGGCGAAGTGACAAAATAGAGCACAAAAATCAGACGGAAGAAACAGCACAATCACAGCCCCGAGACCCCATCATGCATCAGTTGTATGCTGATTTGTGGTGGTTCTTCCCCGCTGCGCGATATTGGAAAGAGGTGAAGGCTTTAGGGCCCAAGGAGGATGTCTCCACCTTGCCCCTAGCCTCTTCCTTCCCGCGCCGGAGGACAGCAGAAAGTGATTCACGCAGCAATTTTTCTTTCCTCAGCTTCTCCACAGTTGGAGAGCGCCAACGTTGATAACTGGCAGAACTTCCCTCCTTAGTGGTGGGTGGCTTCACTTCCATTGCCGCCGTGGCAACCGGATCAGCCCAATGGACCTGCTTAAAATGTTCACATTTGTTACTTTGATTCGGGCAATTTTTCATAAGGCACTTTGTTCCACCATCTCCCTCATCATTCAATATTCTGGTTTCAGTACTGTCTCTTGCCTCCTTCCCCTCTTCCGTCACAACTTGCAACTTCTTTTCATTCTTTGCTCCTTCTGGCGATTCTGTTCTTTTCTCGGCTTCTGCATCACTAGATGGTTTATCTGTAAAAACAAGGGGGGAGTAGATTACCGCTTCTGATACAATCTTGGGACAAGTGGAGGGCGTCACCTTACAGGGTAAGACAACACACCCCTTAGAAAAATCTAAGGTGGCACCGCTCTCTTTTAAGAACGGTACTCCCAAGATGGGAATGGATTGATTCAGACTTGGTCCCAAGACTTGGAAGTCGGCAACTACTACCGTCCCTTCAATTGTAACTTCCACATTCCTGACTTCTCCCTCAGCCTTAACTACGGTCCCATTAGCAAGCAGTAGTGACTTCCGTTCATCTGTATCCATATTAATTTGCAGTTTAGCAACATCCTGCAAGGCGAGGATGTTGCGAGATGAACCGGAATCACATAGGGCTACCGTTTCAATATTGTTAATGGAGCAAGCAACTACCAACTCTTTTAGTTCACCTACTCCCGCGTCGGAGAGACTCTTCCCTTGGTTAATTGGATTTTTTTTCTGTATTACTGGGAAGGGTCCCTTGCGCACGCTCGGTTAGCACTTGAGCCAGTTGGCCCACTTGCATCTCCAAGTTACGCATGGACGCGGTTTGGTTCACCATATTAGCGTTGGAGACTTCCATAAACCTCTCCATCAACTCTTCAAGATTACTTTTCTTAGGGACCGGGGCACCTTGATTATAACCCGGCTGAGGCGGCCTTGGTTGAATTCCGGATGCTTGAGCATCGTTTTGATGCTGGCCCGGTTGCCATCGTTGGCCTGCAGCATTTTGGTTCCATGAAAAATTGGGGTGATTTCTCACACCCGGATTATAAGCATTTCCGTAGGGTGCCCCCCTAGCTTGATTTCCAACGAAATTTACAGATTCATTTAAACTAGGCTGAGAGAATTCACCTGATTGCCCGCTACCTGGGCACTCGTATGAGTGGTGACCACCACCTCCACATCCTTCACATGTAATGTTAGATGCGGGCGCAGCAACGGGAGGTAGTGAATCCACCACGAATAATCCCGAGCGCTTCTAGGCGCATTTCTCCCCGCAGTCCAGAAAGTGTTGTGGGACACGGTGTCCTGCAGAATTCTAAGAGCTTCCTCAGGCTTGTGGTTCATCAAGGTTCCTCCTGCAGCAGCGTCAATCATCGCCCGATGGTTGGGCTCGATGGCAAAGTAGAAGGTCTCCACAATGTTTCACGGCTGGAGCTTGTGGTTTGGGCATTTGCGCAGGAGGTCACAAAGACGCTCCCAAGCTTCTGCGAGGGTTTCCTGCTCAGCTTGCCGAAAAGTGGCGATCTCACGCCGAAGGCTCACAATCTTGTCCACCGGGTGGAATTTGGCGAGAAACATGGACGCGAGCACATCCCACGTTGCAACAGTTCCTGGAGGGATAGAATGGAGCCACACCTTGGCTTTGTCACGCAATGAGAATGAAAACAGTCTCAACTTGACTGTTTCGTCAGTGATTCCAGCATACCGGAAGGTATCGCAAATGTCGGCGAACTCAGCCAAGTGAAGATGTGGGTCTTCATTGGGCATCCCAGAGAACTGCGCGTTGTTACGGATGATGTTCAGGATGGCGGGCTTGATTTCGAACTGATTGTTCATGATGTTAGGCCCAAAAGCAGGATACACACTCCCAACTGTAGGAGTGGTGTAGTCTCTCATGGTCCTAGGTCTCGGCCTGACCACTTCATTTTTGTCAGCTACCTGACCCACGACCGGTGCATTTCCCACTCCAGGATTAGCCTAATTTCCATTAACATCCATGGTGGCAGCAGCACGGAGACGCGCCCGCAGGGTACGCTCTATTTCATGGTCAAATGCTGCGCACTCACCAGGATCTCTTCTATGCATACACCGCTATTCAACACAAAACAAAAAAAGTAATAAAAAACACAAAAAGACCTTAAAACAGATCTCCAAAGAAAAACAAATCGTACACGCTTGCAGTCCCCGGCAACGGCGCCAAAAACTTGATGCGCTAATTCGGCACTGCTAATTAGCAGGCACGAAATGCGAAACGACGGCAGTGCACCGATCGCTCAAGTAATAAAATAGGGAGGAACTCCCCAAATATCGTTCTCAAAGGACCGCAAGTTGGGTAGTACGATTTGCTCTAACCAGGAAATCAGTTAAAAGGGTTAATAAGTAACAACGGGAGGTTTGGTTTGGGATCCTATGCTATTGCAGAATAAAGAGAGATGCAGGTCAAAACTCCGCTTCGCAAGGCGAGATGGATGCAACGGCCGCGATGCCGTGCTTCGGAAGGCTCGTGGACGAAATGTAACTATGACGGTTGAGGGTCGCACACACCTCTTCTCTAAACATCACCACTAGCAATTGCTAGTGGCTTCACACACAACAAATCTCAGAAATCACTAGGAAAAAGGGATATTCATGCCATCACAACAACATTGCATATGAACACAAGCAATAATCCTTAAGATTAACTTAACAAGCATTCATAAAAAAGTAACAAAGAAGTTCAAGCATCAAAGGTTAGAGAGGACCACAAAGAAGAAGTCACGTCTTGGGTTCACGGCCAGAATGAGAGGTTGTCGGGCTCTCTCCGGACTCGGCCCTCAGATGGTGAGCTTGGCTCGAAGGAGGCTGTCACCGCTCCTACGATCTTCAGCGCTTCTCTGATCTCTCGGCGAGGAATGCTTGAGCCAATGGTGGAGAAAGCTTCCTAGTGCTCCCGGATGGAAGGATGGAGGTGGAAATCACCGGAAATAGCCTCTATGGTGGTGGAGATGAAGGGGAAGCCTTCAGCCCTCAAGAGCAGCGGGAAGGAAGTGATTTCCTGCTCTCTGAATCGCTCCAGTCCGCCTCCAATCGCTCTCTCCGTTGACTGCCTCGATTCCTGCTTTTTATAGCAAACAGGCTGAAAAATGGTCACGCACGGTCGAACGCACGACCGTGCGCAGACCGTGCGATATTATCGGATAAAATATGGCTTGGGGAAGAAGCTGCGCCGCCCGTGCGATTTGCTCACGCACGACCAATACCGCCAGTGCGTTCAAACGCACGGGTAAACTCCGACGCTCTGAAATCACAAAGACATAGGTCGACAGTGCGTTTTACTCACGCACGGGCGAATCCGCCCGTGCGTCAAAACGCACGAGTAAACTCCGACGCTCCATTTTCTGCCCAGACACAAATGCACGACCGCAACCGACCGTTCGTCAAGGAAACGCACGACCGTGCGATATACACAGAAATTACTTCTGGGGAAAATGGGACGATCAGGTCACCTGCATACAAGATATAACAGCTGGGAATACACGTCCAGCATCAGAAAAATATAAAAGAAGGGAAGGGGAGCACCATGTGCTTACCCCCAACAACAAGGAATGAAATTGCACACCGAAATGAGCTTAATAGTGCACCTAGCATGGAATAATACATATGAATGAAAACGTGCCTAAAATGTGGTGCAAAGACTAGAATATCAGCCCAAATGAGTCCAAAAATATATATATAAATGGGACTCATCATTGCTTCTGTCCCGTCTCAGCGGATCCGCTGAGAAAGACAGTTGTTTCAGCAGTTTCTTCTATCTGCAACTCAGCTTGCCCCGATGCCTTCTCAGTTGCTCCTGGTCTTATCTCAGCGGTTCAGCTGGGACAGAGAGCTTGTCTCAGCTGATCATACATTACACTATGGTGTGCTCTTGTCCTGCATACTTATGAGATAGAAATAGGGTTTATCAAATACAACTTGTACTTAGCATTGAGTGTGAGGACTCTTCAAATCAAGGGAACATTGAGGGTCATTTTCCCAACAATCTCCCCCTATTTGAAGAAGGCAGAACACTCTCAAATGCTAGAGTACATTACTCATAAATTCTTGATGTGTTATTGCAATAATGAGTTCAACATATCATGCTTAGTGCATCAGTTATTTTAAGACATATGGTTGATATGAAAAGATTCTACCACAGAGTTTAATCAATCCAGTAGTAAGATTTGATAAACATAACAATGCAACATAGATTGAATTATCCAATCATAAAGCTGAGTTCGATGAACACAAACTGAGATCGTCGAACACAAAGCTGAGTTCGGCGAACTCAAAGCTGAGTTCATCGAACTCAAAGCTGAGTTCGTCGAACTCAAACTGGAGTTCGTCGAACACAAAGCTGATTAACAATCCATCAATTTCAATCCAGATAGAATAGCAATTCAAAGCTCAGTTTGTATTCATATAATCATGAGTCATTTTAGTTCAATATTAATTGAATACATAAACTGTTTCAATAGTCATTCATTTAGAATTTTCTTTTCTTAGAAGAGGAGTACTCAGGAATATCAGCAGCTGCTTCTTTTCCTTTAGCTGAGACTAGTTGGTCTGCTGCCGAATCCATGTCTTCAGCAACCACTTCTTCTTGTGCTGGGAGCTCTTTATCTTCAGCATCCATGTTTTCAGCAATCACTTCTTCTTCGACTGGAGGCTCCTTATCTTCAGCAGGTACATCCATGTCTTCAAGCATATTTGTGGTTGTATCCTTTTCAGCATTTGCTGCTTCAATCTCAGCTATCTTCCTCTTGTTCTCTTGCATTTTAAAATACATGAATGTCTTTGGGATGTATTTAGATGGCATCCTTCTTGGGTTATCTTTTCTTACAAGGTTTGATTTAAATACTTTATCTCTTTTTGTGTTCCTCTCTAAATGCTTTATCCATTCCTCAGATGGATATAGCTTGTCAATATCTTTGCTTATTTGGCCATGGCTTAGCCAGGCATTCAGGATTATCTCTTTGGAGTCATCACTCCAATATTCAAAATCAGGGTCTCTACTATTTTCATCCCTTTGTTTGGCCATGAATTCCTCAGTGAGCAACACATGCTCTCTTTCTCTTTTCTTTTTCAATCTCTCATTTTGTGTTATTGCCTCTTGATGAGGGAAATCCCAGTCTTCTGCCCTATTAACATCTAATATAGGAAGATTCAGAGCTATCCTTGTACCTTGTGGGACTTTCAGTGTGAGGTCAGAATTGATGACTGCATTCGTATCCTCCCCCTTTCTGGATTCTTCAAAGATCCGTTGATGGAGGTCTTGATTAGCTGTTATTATTGTGCCAGAGAGAGTTTGGAATACATTCTCAAGGTCAGCTTGAAGTACATCTTTTAACTTGCCTACTTCTTCATTCAGATGGGAAGAGTGGCTCGTGCAGCAATGGATTGGGAGACAGTTGCAATTTCTGCTCTCAGCTCTTCCTTGTACCTGTCAGCTTCTTCATTTAACTGCATAGCAGTTGAATAGACATGCACTTGAAGATGATTGGTTGACTTCTCTATCACCTCATCTGTCTTACTCACATAATTCTTGACCTATCCCATGTCCTGTTCAGACAGCTGAAGATGTTTATCCATGGATCTTAGAATGGTATTCTGAGAAATTACTGATTTTTCAGCAAGGTCAAACCACCTTGTCATCTGTTTGGTGAGTATGTCAGTGTTTTCCTTTATTGCTTTGACCTCAGTCATGATCTCAGCTTTCACATTCAAGATGGACTGATCAATGTATCCCCTGACAGATGTAATTGATTGATCTACATGTGACTGCATGGTGGTGAGATGGGACTGTAGTAGCAGGTTTATGGCACTGAGAAGAGCCCCATTGGGTGAGGTGGAGGAAGAGGCTTGCTGAATGTTAACAGCAGCTGGGGCATCATCCTGCTCATCTTCAGTGTCAGCATCTTGATGGTCACTTAGATTGACATCATCAGCATTATCATCCTCCTTCCCCTCAGAGAGAGCATCTTTTCTTCCAGGAATGCTGGGACAATGAGTTGGAGTTAGATTGAACTACTTAGAGGTTCTAAGGATAATAATGTAAGATTTACCTAGAACATCATCTTTCTCTGCAGGAGGAGCATTCTGCACCTCCTCCTCAGATAAATCAACTTGAATGGAAGAATCTAGGAATTCTAGAAGAAGAATTATAAAGTTAGATTTTATGATTCTTAATGTTTAGGCTAGGTTTTTAGGGCTTTACCTATAACATGATCTTCATCAGCTGATGGCTCTTATGGATGCTCCCCCTCAGATGGGGCATCAGATGAATCTTGTGAAGGTAATGACCACAAGGATGGTGCATTGTAAGGAATGTTTCTTATTCTTTCTTCAAGACTAAAGATAATTGTGTCAATCTGACCATGTAAATTTTGAGGTGATGGTCTTGTGTTCACATCAATATCATTGATTTTTTTAATATCAATGTGTAATGATTCTTGTTGATACTCCCCCTCAGATGAAGCACACACCAGTTGTTGAGGATCTGGGTTCCATATTAATTAAATGTCAGACTTGACTAACAATTGTTATTAGTTATGATTAATGAGTTAGGAGGAGTTGAATTAGTTACCAGGAGTGATGACTTTGTCCAGCTGCTGTGGATGGACGGGTTTAGTCGGTAGGTCATTTGGGGTAGCCTCTTTGTTAAGAATGATGTGTGACCCAATGTCAGCATCTTCATCTTTGTCTGAATAATCAGACTCAGAACTGGACATGATCAACCTTGTTTTCTTAGAAGATGAGGGGGTTGTCTTCTCTTTTCCTCTAGTTTCAGAGGGCTGACTCATAGGCAATACCCTGGTGAATCTTTCTAAAGTTTTTATGTCCATTCTCTTGAGATAGTGAAGATTTGCCACCTTTGATGTGCTAAACTTGTCAGGTTGGGTTTGCAGGAGGTATAGGCAGAGAATTCTTCCCATATTGGGTGCCTGAAGGCATTCCTTTATTCTTTGAAAGATGACCTCTCCCCAAGAGGTTTTCTTTTTTAGAATTATTCTTGTCATTAGGTTAAACATGTACTTTGAGATTGTATCATGGGACCCTGGTTTGCAAAGAATGGCTTTTCCCACAATATCTGATATAAGTTTTCCCTTTTGGTTGAAAAATTTCCTCTTCAATGAGCCAATTTTGGCATAATTGTACTCAGTCCATTTTAGAGCCTTTTTCTTGTCTTTTTCAGAGATGTCATCCTCCTCACTTGGACTACAGGGAGGAAGATGTAATGTTTTTTTGTAGTTTTGTTGGGGTTATCTTTATTCTATCTTCTCCAATCTTTGACTTGAGGGAGTATTTGGAGGTGGACAATGTGACATTACCAAATCATTCCAGAACTTCAGTTATGAGAATGACACTGGGTTTAGATAGTAGAAATTCCAGACCTTGGTCTTCTAGGAGTTGAATCACTCCCTTAATTTCTTCTGGAGCATGGGCAAACCCATCCATTACTATCTCATATCCTTCAAGAAGATCTTTAGAGCTTTTGGGAGCCATTGCAGTGGTGGAGGAATGCGCTGGGACAGAAGAGTAGGTTTTTCGTCTCGGCGGCTGGAAGAGAAGGGTCGTGTGCTTTTCACTAAGCAAATAGGCTATTTATATGGCTTAAAACCTAGGTAAAATTAAACCTAGTAATTGGATTTGATTGCTCTTATAATTGTAAGTGTAAATGAAACGACATCATAAGTTGAGTTCGTCGAACACAAACTGAGTTCGTCGAACATAAAGCTGAGTTCCTTGAACTAAAACTGAGTTCTTCGAACTCAAACTGAGTTCGTCGAACTCAAACTGAGTTCGTCGAACTCAAAGCTGAGTTCATCTGAACTACATCATAAAGCTGAGTTCGTCGAACTCAAACTGAGTCCGTCGAACATAAAGCTGAGTTCGTCGAACTCAAACTGAGTTCATCTGAACTACATCATAAAGCTGAGTTCATCGAACTCAAACTGAGTTCGTCGACCTCAAAGCTGAGTTCATCTGAACTACATCATAAGTTGAGTTCGTCGAAGACAAACTGAGTTCGTTGAACTCAAACTGAGTTCGTCGAACTCAAAGCTGAGTTCATCTGAACTACATCATAATGTTGAGTTCGTCGAACTCAAACTGAGTTCGTCAAACTCAAAGCTGAGTTCATCTGAACTACATCATAAAGTTGAGTTCGTCGAACTCAAACTGAGTTCGTCGAACTCAAACTGAGTTCGTCGAACACAAAACTGAGTTCGTCGAACTCAAGGCTGAGTTCGTCGAACTCAAACTCAATGTTCGTCGAACCCAGGAAAGAGTTCGTCGAACGGAGACTTTTCCCTACTGTCCAAGTGCAAACTGAAGCTCAGCTGAAACAGATTGTTCTGGTTAAGCTGATCATACTACTTTAAAATCATTAGAGATAGGATTACTTGAATGCATAATCATGTCTCTTATAGGGTTGATGTGTCAAAATTTTAAGTTATATCAAATCAAGATTGGATGAGTGAAGTGTTTTACACTATTCTATATTTAACATTCCTAGTTCAATCTTGAAGGCATTAAACTTGGCCCCATCCAATGGCTTAGTGAAGATATCAGCCACTTGGCTGTCAGTGGGGACAAATTCAAGGCAGATATCTTGAGATTCTACATGTTCTCTTATTAAATGATATCTTATTTTTATATGTTTAGTCCTGCTGTGAGAGACAGGATTCTTAGCAATAGAGATATCACTGGATGAGTCACAGTAAAGAGGAGAGTTACTTAACTTGAGGTTGTAGTCCTCTAGCTGGTGTTGAATCCACAATAGTTGTGCACAACAGCTCCCTGTAGCAATGTCTTCAGACTCAACAGTGGAGATAGTCACACTTGTCTGCTTCTTGCTTCTCCAAGAGATCAACCTTCTTCCTAGGAATTGACAAGTCCCACTTGTGCTCTTCCTATCTTCCTTGCAACCTGATGGCTGCTCTACATATACTTCCTTTTTCAGATTTCCATTTAAGAAAGCTGATTTGACATCCATCTTGTTCCTGAAGATCCATTTGGTGCCTGTCACATGTCTTGAGCACCCACTGTCCAAATACCAAATCTGCCCAAGGCTGGTATTTGAACTAACCTGCATGATGAAATTAATTACCCTTAGGAGCCCAAGTAGCTTTGGGTCCTAGGTACTTGTTAGCATGATGAAATGACCTTACACTAGCTGCACCCTTTGCAGGAAGGCTCATCTTTGTACATGGCACATTAGGATTGTGCCAACAGTCTATGGCAAAGTGTCCTACTTTACCACAACACCAACATTCATGAATGTTGTATCTCCTCTTCTAAACATTTCTTGAGGGGTGTGTAGCACAGTCCACATGTTCAGGAGGAGAGACAACATCTTTTCTCTTGTTTCTTTCAGCAAGGATTTGGCTGAAAGTCAATCTGTGGACAGTCTTAGAGTTCTTCGTATTAATGGCATCAGCTTGCTTTGGATTTTGGGCAATGCAAGTTTTGATGGCATTAGACACTGAGCAATTAGACATGTCCACTGATTTGACAGCAGTCATGTTCTTGGCTGAATCAACCTTAAAAGGGCTTGCTTTCTTATTCTTGAATGAAGGGGCTGATGTACCAAATACAAATGGTCCATGTTGGGCCATTAGAATTTCCTCATGGGGAGCCTTCATAGCACTCAATCTCATTCCCTTTCTTCCACTATGGGAAGGAGTATTTTCCTTCCCATAGGTACTTTCATTCTTCTAGTGACCATACATGCTTTCATGGTCATACCTGTTGGAAGGGAGTAATACCTTTTGAAAGGTGGTTTGATGCTTAGCCTTACCCCTGCTCTTTTCTCCACTCCCTTCTCCTGCTTCCATTTTATTGAATCCTAGTCCTCTTCTATTGGATTGAGAAGAGAAGGAGTCAATAATAGGGAGCACAAATTTTGGCTTGGAGAATTGAGCCACTAGGCTTCTTTCTTTCACAACCTTCTCCTCAAGATCCTTGATGACCTTGTTCTTCAGGGATATGGTGCTCAGATGGGTGATAATTATCCCCTTCAGATGGCTAATTTCCCTATACATCTGATTCATCTTGGTAGAAGATTCAGTGCATTCTTGTTTTTCCATCTTAAGGGAATCTATCTCTTGGGTTTGCCTCTTGGCTAGCTTTTTGCTCCTTTTCAGAGCTTCCAAGAGAGCATCATACTTGTCAATCAATTGATTGAAATCTACCTCAGCTTCTGAATCACTTCCACCAATTGATGAAGGTGCTCCAGATTCTGGGTCAGTCTCATAATCAGAAGAGGATAAGGAATCACTACTAGAAAAGTGACTTTTAGCCACACTTTTTTTCCCACGGGTCAAAAATCGTGGCTAATAATGAAGTATTAGCCACGACCCCTAATTCGTGGCTAATAAACAAGTATTAGCCACGGATGTCTAATTCATGGCAAAAAAGAAATCATTAGCCACGGTTTTTTAATTCATGGCTAATAAGATAGTATTAGCCACGGTTTTCTAATTCGTGGCTAATATTTTTGCAACATTTCTTACTCTATGGCTAAAAAGGAAGTACTAGCCACGATTTTAGGTCGTTGCAAGAAAAACACTATGAGAAAATTGATTAAAATTTATTTATTTTTATTAATAATATGTGCAAAAAATATTTATATTAATTAAAACATTAATTATCACACTTAATTAATTAATCTGTGTCACATATAATTCGATCACAACACGTGTTATGATCGTCTTAATTATTTATATATTTACAAATTAACTCTCACATATAAAAATGAGTATTGAGTGTTGGTAGAAAGAGAGAGCAAATTTTCTTAAGTGTGACAATCTAAAGATGATTAGGAAGTGTAGAAGGAACATTTTGCTCATGTAACATCCCAATTTCAATGAGTCTAGCTAGTAGATTCACTTGACACACAGTGAGCGGTCTAGTTGGGTTCATATGACTCATTTACCTAATTATGACTCAAAACATATCAGATATTTTAAGTATACGCAAACTCACCGATACGAACCATAAAGTTATAAGGAGCTCCAAGGGGTGCAATTAGCAAAAGCCCTGCCATGGGAAAGCGGAGGCAATGAAGCCGAGTTCAACTCCATTAAAAGGGAATAGGGGTGAGAGTAAGAACCCGCGCAGCATCACCCACACGGGTATCAACAAGGCCAAACCCTGCCATCGGCGGGTGCGATCGTAGCCACACCCCACTAAGTGGGTGCGGATAGACGCGCACCCCACTAGGGGAGTGCGGGCCGCACCCCACTTAGGGGACGTGACCAAAACCGCACCCCATGTGGACAGCCAAGGTCGCACCCCCCATAATTGGGTGCGACCAAGGCCGCGCCCCCCATGGGGGGCGGCCAAGGCCGCACCCATGGGGCTGGAGCGGAAGCGCTCTCTGCGGAGAGAGATCGCTTTCTGCGGAGCAGGAGCGGGCGGGAGCGCGAGAGCACCTCCCGTGGAGCAAGAACGCATTACGCCTCCCGCAGAGCAGGAGCAAGTCGAAGCACGAGAGTGCCTCCTGCGGAGCAGGAGTGATCAGAAGTACTCTTACAGAGTAGGCGGGAGCGGAAGCGCTCCCTGCAGAGCAAGAGCGCTTTATACGGAGTAAGAGCGGGCGAAAGCACTCTTACAGAGCAGGAGAGAGTGGAAGCGCTCCCTGCGGAGTGGGACCACTTTCTACGGAGCAGGAGAAAGCGGGAGGGGCAACTCGAATCTGCTTAGCTGCAAGATTTAGACCGGCATCGGAGTTGGAGCCGCCTTACGAGTCTGGTCGAGGCTGCAATGAGAAACCTTTGGTCCGACTCAACCCGAGCCCTTTAGGGGAGCCCCATCAACCGACATGATGCTCGCTCGAAGTGAATTGGTGGGCTCGACAACTTGCATGAAGAGAAGTCGGGATTGGGTTTTGCACGAAGACAAGCATGCAGGATCGCAATCCGGCCAGCCTATAAAGGCACTAAGTTCGATCCCGGGAAAGATCGCGATTGATTTACAAAATATGTATTGTAGAATCATGTGATGATATGATTCGGATCTTGCGATCCTACGATTCAGATCACACAATCCCGATAACCATGATGCGGATGCACGGAAGTCGTGGAAGATGGTAGGAGGCTAATTTTTCACAACATATGGTAAAATTTTGGAGGAAAATCATGATTTCATTTCCCTACGTATACCATTTTATCTTTTCATTTTGTCTATACAAGCCTAATTTGTCTTTTCATTTTTACTCTTGCCCCCAAATTCCCCCCCCCCCCCCCCCCCAATATATTTGGACAGAAAAAAATATTCCCCCCAAATTTTTTATTCTTTGTTGTCGCATCTCCTCCTCCTCAGTCCACAATACTTTTTGCGCCCTTCTCGAAGTGTCATCTTCCCGTCGCCCTACTCCAATCCCCATCGTCCCATCCACCTGCTCCAGTCTCCCTCCTCCCATCGTCGTGCTCCAGTCACCCTCCTCCCATCGCTATGCTCCTGTCGCCCTACTCCTGTCGTCATGCCCTAGTTGTCCTCGACGAAGAAGGTACTCGGCATCCTCGACGAAGAAGGTGCTCGGCTCCCTTGGCGTCCTCGACGAAGAAGGTGCTCGGCTCCCTCGAAGGTGCTCGGTTCCCTCGACCTGAAGTTCCTGCTCCAGATTTGCGAAGCTTCGACATCCTTATTTCGCAAGGTAGCTTCTCCTTCCCAGAAAGATGCTTTTGCCCTATTTTTCATGCATTTCTTCCATTTTTTTTTGGTCAGAATAGTTTCCCTGCTTTCTTCTCTGTGTTTTTTCCCAGATTTCTTCTACAATGTTCAAAAAAACACCACCACCATCATAAATGTCTTTACCGCTATTACCACCCTAATTAAATTTCTAGTATCGTAATAATGCTGTGTAGTAGTAAACCATGGGATTATATTCAGGTTATGCTCAAATTATGTATGAATTCGTTTGTCCTGGCTCATCATTTCCCAACATGTTGTCTTGCTGAACACTATTTGAACCTTGGCAAGTTGGCATACACTTATTTGTAAACCATGGCATTACGTTCAGTTATTTCTAAGTAAGATATGATTGCCATCAGCAAAGCTGTCAAAAATGAAACACAGGAAATATAATTGGGTTCATCTATGATTTTATTTGGTTTAAACTTATTTACCTTTATAAAAATAACTCAATTTTACAGGCAAACCTAAAAACTTTATTTTGAGTGTGAATTTGAGTTTTTTTTTGGAATAGGCGCAAACCAGATAACAAGGCAACTGGCAAGATAAGATGAAGATATAATAAACATAGTATAATGAAGCTTTTTTTGGTCGAATGTACAAAGAATAGAGAGTTTAATGCAAGTATCCTTAATTTTTCTAAGTCATAAAGCTCGTGATTCCTTGATAGCTTTCCTTTGACCCGATTGCTCATGCAAAGTTGTTTTACATTTTCTCACATATGCGACCATTTATCTACATTGTTCCCTTTAAACTACTTTTTTTACTGCTCTTGAAGCAACTGAGAAGTTATTTTTAGTTTGTCTTGAAATCGTCTTGAAAGTAAAAGTGAGTTGAGTTTTGGCTTGTGGCTCTTGAGGTATTAATTTCAATGTTTTTTTAAATTGTAGGCAGCAAGATAAAGGAGGACTTATTGTTGGTTTTACGGCTCTTCTCCGGCTTCAAATTGTTGCTTAGGTTTCACTCTCTTCATCTCTATATCCTTTTACATTCATGTTTTCTAGGTGTGCTTTGAGGTACTAGTCAAGTAGTGGCTAAGCAAAGCACGATAGACTCTGTGATTGATGTTTGTAGGGATGTTCTGTAGTATTGGTCGGTAGAAGGTCAAGCGGAGCAAATAGATATTTATTTACTTTGCGGGTACTTACTCATGTTTTGCTGATTCCAATTTTAAAGTCTCATTCCCTTGTAAATCACTTATTATGAGCTTTTATGTAGGTTACTATAGCATTTAGCATGGATAAGAGTTGGAGTGATTTGCAAAATAGAGCTTCAGATGAAAATATTATGGGTGCTGACATGTTTTTGGACTTTGCTCATCAAAACAATTCAAGTGATTTTGAGAGTAGGATTTACTGTCCTTGCAAAAAATGTACCAACCGTTATCTTGTAGAGAGAATTGTTGCACGTGAGTATATAATTATTCATGGGTTTCTCAAAAAGTAAAAGACATGGAGTTTTCATGGTGGAGCACAAGGCATTTCAACATGGGGCATGGGAGAGCGGTTTCATATTGATTTTGATAAGCATGGGTTGCCTATGGGTAAGTGTGAGCAACCTTTAATAGGACAACTTGGTTTGCTAGCGAGGAATGGCTTTAAATTATCGCTAACATATGCACGATGGAGTGATTTACCTGATGATGTTCTTAATGGGTTGTGGCAGGAGATACATGTATGCTATTATTTTAACAAGTTTAAAACATAAATAGTATTGTTAATTCTTATTATGTTTTTGTGTAAGTGCGGAATAACACAGATGCACCTCCAGAGTTTCGAACTAAATACTTGCATATAATTGGAGAGAGATGGAGAGAATGGAAACATTACATCAAACGTGGTAACAATAATATATATAAGACATATGAGGAGCATTTATCTATCGTCCCAGATGGTGTTGTTGCTGATCAGTGGAGGACACTTGTTCAGTACTGGGGGCAAGAAACTACAAAGTCTATATCAGTACAAAATACATTCAACCGTGAGTGTCAAGGAGGATATCATAAGATGGGCAGATCGTCATTTCACTCCATTCGACAAAAGGTAATTAATTAACTAAAAATATTTATAATTATGCATACAATTGAGATTAATGTTATATATTATATTAATATTTTAGATTGAGGTAGAGGGAATTGAAATGGATAGACTTAGTGTTTTTAAAAGAACACGAACTGACAAACATGGCATGATTGAGTATGAAGCTAAAGAGCTTATTGTAAGTTCCCTTTTTTATTGTTGACTTTCATTCCAAGAAAAAAATGAATTAATAAATATTATTTTGTATCTTCATAATGCAGGATGATGTGAATAGTTTGTATGAAAAGTTACCTGAGGAGGAGCGCACTGCAGAATATAAAGAAGCTTGTTTTGTTAAGGTCATGGGAGAGGATGGCCATGGCCGTGTGCGTACATGGGGTTCTGGTATAAGCAATCCACAATTAAGTGTGGAAGCATCAAATTCAATTCGTTCGCAAATTCGAGAGGAGGTGCAATCTCAATTTGACTCTCAAATTGCTCAAATGAAAGCACAAATGGATGAAATGACACGTGTTCAATAAAACATGCAAGTGTTTTAGAGCGTGTTGGCAATCCATTAACACCAACAATGAATAGAAGTGATGATCCTTCCATTCCATCTAGCACTGGAGAGGCTTGTATTTAATGTTACTTTTCAATTACTAATTTTTTTTTAAAACTTCTAATATTTTAAATTTTATAGGTTGGAGATGAACACGATGCTTTAGAAGATGGAGAGTTGGAGGGCATGATGCATCGTTCAACAAACTAATATATATGCTATAGTTTTTTGATTTGTTTTATTTTGTGGATTGGGAATGATTACTTTTGAAGTTTATGGATGATTTCATTTTGGCTTGTGCTATAAACTATTGAAGACAGTTTATATTAATTAATATTTTACTTGTTTATGCATAGATCATATAAATATTTTTCGAATTAAAAATTGTCTTCTTTTAATATACACTATTTTGCTACCATATGTTTCTCTAAAAAGTTGTGTATTGGGAGTACACAAATAGTTCATAGTATTTGGGAGTACACAGAAAGTTCGTCGAAGAAATAAGGAGATAAAATAAGAGAATACAAACACCTATTTGTGGGCGTTCGTTGCTTAATTTATTAGTATTTTGATGATTATCGTACATAATCTTTAAAGATTAATTTATTAAATTTTGTATAATGAAACTTGCAAAAAAGTTTTTGCCACAGGGTGAAATCGTGGCAAATAGTATATGTAACACCACAAAAATCATAGTTCAGCGAGGTAGGCGGAGTGGTAATGCTGCGCTCGGGATAGGCTAAAATTCCACAACAGTTCTATGCGCACGACCATTGTCCTCTTCGCGCACGACCAGTGATCGTGCGCTAGCGATCGTGCGTATCTCGCAAGGAATCGGAGTTCTGTCTCGGCTTATCGCACGACCATTCTCCTCTTCGCGCACGACCAGTGATCGTGCGCCTGTGATCGTGCGCCCTGTTTATTTCTGTTCCGCGAAATCGTTGGGGGTGACGATCCGACCGATCAAATATTTCGGGATTTGATCCAGCGGCTGAGATGTTTCGCTGGGGGGCTTTAGGGCTTGGATGAGGGGTTAATCCCTCATATTTTCAAGCCTTTTCTCTCTCTTAGGTTGGAGAAAGGAGAAGGGGGCAAGGAAGAAGAAGAGGGGAGATCCGCCATTGTTGGAGCTTCGGAGCTCCGATCGTCGATCCGAGACCGGCAACGCGTAGAGGGCGTCAAGGCGCTTCTTCTCCACCGTTGGTTTGCAAGCTTCTCATGGCTAGGAGGAGATCTCAAAAGGTAACGACATTTCTCCTCCCGGTCTTTAGGATGCGTGCTTGGCATTCCTTTATTTTCTGCATTTTGGCACCGGATCCTTCGAGTGAGAGGGATCCGGGTCGCCTTGGTTCAAAAGGAACCATCGGGTTGATTGAGTCCATCCCCGACATGATTTGCACTAGAGATCCGCTCCGTTAGCGGATTAGGCATTGTGGGTGAAGCCGGATTTGTGGCCGTTGGTCCAATTCGGTGATGTTGATTTACGCGCATTTTAGGGGTTTTGTTAGAAATCCGATTACGTCGAACTCGTCGTTGTGATGCCCTTGTAGCTTCATGTGATAACGAACGTTGGGTTTAGTGCGGAGAAATAATGTGCGGAGTATGGGGCTTGTGATGCCTAGTGTTGTGCGAAGGCGCGATTGGTCTTTGTGGTCGGCTGGCTATCCCGTGAAGACTGAGATTCACGTGTGGAGAGTGTCCCGGCAAGATTAGTCCCTTCGATTGTTGACTGACGAGAATGTCTGTGCTACGGATGAGTCCGTTGACGGTCGCCAGGCGAGGCAATCGGTGGACGTTGTCCCGAGAGTAAGTCCAGGGCCTTGGGACATTTTGGTTAGCCAGAATTCTTAGTATCGGTCTTAGTGTTTTGTTGAAGGCCGGAGCGTGTGAGCTGTTAGACAAGCCCGATGGCGTGGTGAGCCAGGCGAGGTGGGTCTCAGCGAGAGCTCTTGGCCTTGTGTTATGATGCCCTTGCGGGGAAACGATAAGTACCCTTGTGTTTGTGATGTGATGATGATGTGATAGATTCATACGCTTTAGGGTGCCTTGGGTGAAACCCGGGTTTGCATTCATTCTGCACTGATAGGCCCCTTTTTATTATCTGCTCAACATAGAAACGTGGATGTTGTATGTGACACTCATACCTGTTTTTATGCTGTTTTCCGTTTATGTACAGTTGCATACGAAGTGCTGACTTGCAGGGTGAAGTAGTTCCCCGGGGTCCGCTAGGACGGCCGGGAGGAGGGATGTTGTTACACCGTTTGTGTTCAGCCATAGCTGACCCTCGTTTACCGCTCTTTGTGATTTGGTTGCAGGGCAAGAATCGTAGGCTGGACCCAGCGCGCCGGCCAAAAAGTCCTAAAGCCTCATGAAGTGTTTACCTTGTCTTCATGCACTTCTTTTTTTTTACCTCTGTTGTAACCGGCTTGCATGTCGAGGTAGTTTAGGTAAAACTACTATCTGTCCACTTTTGTTGGGACGTCCTTTTTGTGTTGAATGTTTGGTGATTTGGACTGTGGTTTTGTATGGCCTTAAGGCCAGTTGGACTCCTATGTAGTATGGACAATCTCTGTGTTTTCTGTTTGTTTCCACTGTGTTGTCTGAGTTTTGAGAATGGATAGTCAATATCATCTTTTAATACTGAAGCTGTGGCGGTTATATGTAGTGGGGTCCCGGCCGGACCCATGTTATATGATAATTGCAGGGGAGGTGTTACAATTTGGTATCAGAGCTAGGTTTAGTATTCTTGCGAGGTCTAGTGTTTTTGGATTGCGTAAGAGATTGTCGACATAGGAGTATTGTGCGGGATCATGAGTATCCCTGCATTCGAGTCTTGCGTTTAGATCCTGATGAGCTTTTATTTTTCCTTGCTGATGCTAGGACGTTGGCGACGATGCGGGGACGTCGAGGAGGCAAGAGGAGCCTTCGGGGAGCAGTGCTACTGCTCCAGGCCACATGAATGTGGGCATGTCCCCGGCTGATTTCTGTCGCATGCTAGCGGAGGCAATGGTAGCGGCTCAAGCTGGAGCGATGCCATGGGTTCCTACGCCGGTAGTGCAAGTTGCGACTCCTGTTACTCCGGCGGCTACGCCGGATACACCGGAGGTCGAAGTAAGGCAAGCAGAGCCTTTAGCGGAGAGAACTATTCCGATGGGTGATCGATTCATGAAGTATTTCTTGAGTTTCCACCCTCCGACATTCAAGGGAGAGGGCACTCCAATGGATGCCGAGGATTGGAATTCGAGGATCCAGGAGCTCTTGAAGGCCGCTGAGACCCCAGCTGAGAGGCAGTTTCACTTTGCGAGCTTTATGTTAGAGGGAGATGCGAAGTTGTGGTGGGTGAACCATAACGGTCGACATTTTGTTGGGCGTGTTCGGTCCATGGAGGAGTTCGGAAACGCTTTCCTAAAGCGTTACATTCCGGCTTCAACAAGGTTAGCACTGCAGTGGCAGTTTCTGCATTTGGCGCAGCGGGAGAAGACAGTGGATGAATATCTGTAAGAGTTCACTCGGTTGGGTCGTTATGCGGGTACGACTATGGCAGATGATGAAGAGAGAGATAACCTCTTTTATCAAGGGTTGAGGGAAAATTTAAGGCAACCACTCATAGCCTTGAAGAATGCGGGATTCAATGAGTTGGTCGAAGCCGCTCGCACGCTGGAGAGCGACTTGGAGAGAACTCAGCGGCGAAAGGGTTTTGCGGCAAGACAGGGAGAAGGAAAGCCTTCTCAGTCTCAGCCCCAGTGGAAGTCCGAGGTCAGCCGATGGAAGAAGAAGCCCCGTCCTAATAGGCCTGGGGAGAGAAGTGGCGCACCTTCGGGAGATTTCCGTTCCAAAGGTCTGGTTACTTGTTACCAGTGTGGCAAGGTGGGTCACATTAGTCGTTTTTGTACCGAGGGCGGAGCTGGGCCAGAGCCGAGACAAGAACAATCGGTGCGTTCGGGTCCCAGTGTTGCAGAGAAAGGGAAAGCGGCGGAGTCGAGTGCTTCGCGGTTCCCTCCAGTGCATCCTAGAGCCTATAATCTTGGGCAACAGGAAGCGATACGTCAACCTGATGTGGTGACAGGTACGAAAGGTTTAAGTTTTGTTATTACTATAATGTAGGTTGCGGCCTTTCATGTTGTTTTGCACGTGGTTAGGTTTCGGGCTAGTTTCGGGCTACCCCTCTCGAGTGTTGTTCGACACGGGGGCGTCACACTCTTTTCTTGCGGAAAGTTTTATCCGGAAGATTGGTGCTGTCCGTAGTGGCAGAAGTGGAGTTGAGTGTGCGTATGCCGAATGGGTCTTTCATGACTACCATGAGGAAGGGACGCATTGTGATGCAAATTGGTGATTGTGATTTCGTGTTAGTAGCAGCGATTCTGCCACTAGCCGAATTCGATGTTATCTTGGGAATGGACTGGCTTGCGGAGCAGCGAGCTAGTATCGACTGTCAGTTGAAGGTGGTAACCCTGAGAGGTGAAGGTAGAGCAGAGGTCAAGTTTGAAGGCCTAAGCGGAGTGGCTTGCTCCCTGATTTCCGCTATGCGAATGAGGCGTGCGGTAAACCAAGGAGGCGAGGCATTCTTAGCTTTGTTGGAGACTCACTCCACAAAGTTGGCTATTAGAGAAGTTCCGGTGGTGAAAGCATTTGAGGATGTATTCCCCGAGGAGCTTCCGGGAGCACCTCCTCAGCGTGAAAGATTTCTCGATAGAGTTGGTACCGGGAGCGAGGCCAGTGTCGCGTCCTCCATTTAGGATGGCACCGAAGGAACTGGCCGAGCTAAAGGTTCAGTTGCAGGAGTTGTTAGAGCAAGGGTACATTAGGCCCAGCTCTTCGCCGTGGAGCGCGCCGGTTTTGTTTGCGAAGAAGAAAGACGGAAGTATGCGGTTGTGTATCGATTATCGTGAATTGAATAAATTGACCGTTAAGAATAAATACCTGATTCCCCGAATCGATGATTTGTTCGACCAGTTAGTGGGGTCGGTGGTGTACTCCAAGTTGGATTTGAAATCGGGGTACTACCAGTTGAAGATTCGAGAAGAGGACGTTGCCAAGACAGCGTTTGGGACTCGGTATGGACACTACGAGTTTTCGGTGATGCCGTTCGGACTGACGAACGCGCCATCTGTGTTCATGGATTTGATGAACAGGGTTTTTCGCCCGTTCTTAGATTCGTTCGTGGTGGTGTTTATTGATGACATTTTCGTTTATTCAAAATCGGAGGCAGAGCATGAGTCTCACTTGAGGCAAGTATTGCAGACTCTAAGGGAGAATCAGCTTTATGCTAATTTCTCAAAATGCGAGTTTTGGATCGAGAAGGTGGCATTCTTGGGTCACGTCATTAGTGGAGACGGGGTGGCGGTAGATCCATCGAAGATTGAAGCCATTAGAGATTGGCCTGTTTTGAGAACCGTGGCAGAAGTCCGGAGTTTCCTTGGACTAGCCGGTTATTACAGAAGGTTCGTGGAGAACTTTACGCGGATGGCGTTTCCCCTCACCACTCTCACTCGCAAGGACCAGAGGTTCGTATGGACACCGGAGTGTGCCCGTGCATTTGAGAATCTGAAGGAAAGGTTGATGTCTGCTCCAATCCTTAGTCTTCCTAGTGGGACGGAAGGATTTCAGATTTTCAGCGACGCGTCAGGTTGCGGGTTGGGTTGCGTGCTGGTGCAGCACGACAAGGTGATCGCTTATGGGTCAAGGCAGTTAAAGACTCATGAGAAGAATTATCCCGTCCACGATCTGGAGTTGGCGGCGGTAATCTTTGCGCTAAAGTTGTGGCGGCACTACGTTTATGGTGCGAAGGTGGAGATCTTCACAGATCACAAAATCTTGAGGTATCTTCTAGACCAAAAGGACCTGAATATGCGGCAGCGTAGGTGGGTCGAGTTCCTTGGGGACTACGACGTGGAGATTCAATATACGCCGGGTAAAGCCAACGTGGTGGCGGATGCTTTGAGTAGGAAGTACTCCGGGCAAGGTAATTGGATGGAGGCGAATAACGAGCGTTTGATTCGATACTTGGAGTCTCTTGACATTTCTTGTGTGGCTAGAGGTGAGTCTAGCGTAGCTCGTTTGAACTGGATTGAAATGCAGTGTGATATAACGGATCGAATCCGAGAGGCGACCAGTGCGGACGAGGAGTGCCAACAGTTGGTGTTGGAGGCTCAGCAAAGCGAAGGCACTGCTTTGGAGATGGTTGGTGGAATTCTGTGGAGAGATGGAAGGATCTGTGTTCCGCGCTTCGGCAAGCTTCGCGAGGAGTTGATGTTTGAAGCTCACTTTACGAAGTACTCCGTTCATCCAGGAAGTACAAAGATGTACGCGGATTTGAAGAAATCTTTTTGGTGGCCTGGGATGAAGCGGGATGTAGCCGAGTACGTGAGCCGATGTCAGACTTGTGCCTTGGTGAAGGCTGAGTGTCAAAGGCCCGGTGGGTTCTTGAAGCCTCTTCCCATCCCTGAATGGAAATTTGATGACATCTCTATGGATTTTATGCATGGTTTGCCTCGATCGCAGCAGGGTAACGATGCGATTTGGGTGATAGTGGATCGCCTGACGAAGGTGGCCCACTTCATTCCGAATCAGAAGGGCGATGGCGTGGAGAAGCTCGTGGAGCTTTATGTTCGAAACATTGTGCGGTTGCACGGGTTTCCGAAGAGCATCGTTAGTGATCGCGATGGACGATTCACCTCGAAGGACTGGAGATTAGTGCAGAAAAGTCTAGGCACGAAGCTCAAGTTTAGTACCGCGTTCCATCCGCAGACCGATGGTCAGACGGAGCGAACGAACCGTACGTTGGAAGACATGTTGAGGATGTGTGCTCTCGACTTTGGCAAGGGTTGGGAAGACCACCTTTTCATGGTGGAGTTCGCCTATAATAATAGCTTCCAGGCGAGTATCAAGATGGCGCCATACGAAGCTTTGTATGGAAGGAAGTGTCGAACGCCGATGTCTTGGGCAGAGGTGGGAGACACTAAGATCTTGGGAAAGCAAGTGGTGGAAGATGCTTGCGAGATTGTGCGGACGATTCAGGAGCGCATGAAGGTTGCTCAGGATCGACAAGCGAGTATTTTAATGCGCGCCACAGAAATGTGGAGTTTGCATTGGGCGACATGGTCTACTTGAAGATCAAGCCGTTCAAGGGTGTTTCGCGGGTGCGGCGACTCAAGAAGTTGAGTCCGAGATATTTGGGTCCGTTCGAGGTTACAGAGCGTATAGGCGAAGCAGCCTATCGTTTGGCGTTGTCCGCAGAGCTGAGTGGATTACATGACGTTTTCCATGTCTCCGTGTTGAGGAAAGCTTTGGTAGAGCCGAGCGTCGTAGTCGAAGCGGCGGCGGTGCCGGTGATGGAGGACTTGGGGGCGAGGGTTCGCCCGGTGTGCGTGGAGGATTTCGAAGTCCGGCAATTGCGTAACAAGCAAGTCAAACTTGTAAAGGTGCGATGGGATAACTGCGGGCGAGACGAATTCTCTTGGGAGCGTGAGCAAGCGATGCGGGAGGATTTCCCGGAACTTTTCGCTCCAGGTATGCGTTGTGAATTTCCTGTTTAAATTCTGAAATTTCGAGGATGAAATTCTTTTAAGGGGGGTGGAGTTGTAACACCCCAAAAATCGTAGTTCAGCGAGGTAGGCGGAGTGGTAATGCTGCGCTCGGGATAGGCTAAAATTCCACAACAGTTCTATGCGCACGACCATTGTCCTCTTCGCGCACGACCAGTGATCGTGCGCTAGCGATCGTGCGTATCTCGCAAGGAATCAGAGTTCTGTCTCGGCTTATCGCACGACCATTCTCCTCTTCGCGCACGACCAGTGATCGTGCGCCTGTGATCGTGCGCCCTGTTTATTTCTGTTCCGCGAAATCGTGCGGGGGTGACGATTCGACCGATCAAATATTTCGGGATTTGATCCAGCGGCTGAGATGTTTCGCTGGGGGGGCTTTAGGGCTTGGATGAGGGGTTAATCCCTCATATTTTCAAGCCTTTTCTCTCTCTTAGGTTGGAGAAAGGAGAAGGGGGCAAGGAGGAAGAAGAGGGGAGATCCGCCATTGTTGGAGCTTCGGAGCTCCGATCGCCGATCCGAGACCGGCAACGCATAGAGGGCGTCAAGGCGCTTCTTCTCCACCATTGGTTTGCAAGCTTCTCATGGCTAGGAGGAGATCTCAAAAGGTAACGACATTTCTCATCCCGGTCTTTAGGATGCGTGCTTGGCATTCCTTTATTTTCTGCATTTTGGCACCGGATCCGTCGAGTGAGGGATCCGGGTCCCCTTGGTTCAAAAGGAACCATCGGGTTGATTGAGTCCGTCCCCGACATGATTTGCACTAGAGATCCGCTCCGTTAGCGGATTAGGCATTGTGGGTGAAGCCGGATTTGTGGCCGTTGGTCCGATTCGGTGATGTTGATTTACGCGCATTTTAGGGGTTTTGTTAGAAATCCGATTACGGCGAACTCATCGTTGTGATGCCCTTGTAGCTTCGTGTGATAACGAACGTTGGGTTTAGGGCGGAGAAATAATGTGCGGAGTATGGGGCTTGTGATGCCTAGTGTTGTGCGAAGGCGCGATTGGTCTTTGTGGTCGGCTGGCTATCCCGTGAAGACTGAGATTCACGTGTGGAGAGTGTCCCGGCAAGATTAGTCCCTTCGATTGTTGACTGACGAGAATGTCTGTGCTACGGATGAGTCCGTTGACGGTCGCCAGGCGAGGCAATCGGTGGACGTTGTCCCGAGAGTAAATCCAGGGCCTTGGGACGTTTTGGTTAGCCAGAATTCTTAGTATCGGTCTTAGTGTGTTGTTGATGGCCCGAGCGTGTGAGCTGTTAGACAAGCACGATGGCGTGGTGAGCCAGGCGAGGTGGGTCTCAGCGAGAGCTCTTGGCCTTGGGTTATGATGCCCTTGCGGGGAAACGATAAGTACCCTTGTGTTTGTGATGTGATGATGATGTATGATGATGTGATAGATTCATACGCTTTAGGGTGCCTTGGGTGAAACCCGAGTTTGCATTCATTCTGCACTGATAGGCCCCTTTTTATTATCTGCTCAACATAGAAATGTGGATGTTGTATGTGACACTCATACATGTTTTTATGCTGTTTTCCGTTTATGTACATTTGCATACGAAGTGCTGACTTGCAGGGTGAAGTAGTTCCCCGGGGTCCGCTAGGACGGTCGGGAGGAGGGATGTTGTTACACCGTTTGTGGTCAGCCATAGCTGACCCTCGTTTACCGCTCTTTGTGATTTGGTTACAGGGCAAGAATCGCAGGCTGGACCCAGCGCGCCGGCCAAAAAGGCTTAAAGCCTCATGAAGTGTTTACCTTGTCTTCATGCACTTTTTTTTACCTCTGTTGTAACCGGCTTGCATGCCGAGGTAGTTTAGGTAAAACTACTATCTGTCTCCTTTTGTTGGGACGTCCTTTTTGTGTTGAATGTTTGGTGATTTGGACTGTGGTTTTGTATGGACTTAAGGCCAGTTGGACTCCTATGTAGTATGGACAATCTCTGTGTTTTCTGTTTGTTTCCGCTATGTTGTCTGAGTTTTGAGAATGGGTAGTCAATATCATCTTTTAATACTGAAGCTGTGGCGGTTATATGTAGTGGGGTCCCGGCCGGACCCATGTTATATGATCATTGCAGGGGAGGTGTTACAGTATAACCTTAAGCTTTTAGGCACGGGAAATTATCGTGGCAAATAATAAATCAAAGCTGATTTATTTTAACCACGGGATTATGATGTCATTAATAAATATAAAATTAGACTATTAGCTACGGCAAATGGCCGTGGCTAATAGTTATAGAAATATGAAAGTATTAGCCACGGGCTGAATTCGTGGTGAATAACAATGAAACCGTATTGTTAGCCCCGACAGATTATTCGTGGCTAAAGTCGATAAACTGAGTCTTTTAGCCACGGTTCAATTTCGTGGCTAAAGCTCGTGGCTAAAGCGTATTTGCCACGGACTGGGCGTGGCAAATACCTTTTGCCACGCTCGCATTAGCCACGCCTATTCGCCGCGGCCATTCTTTAGCCACAGTTTGGGACTTTTAGCCACGACAATTTTGCCCTGGCTAAAAGTCCACTTTCTGGTAGTGAATGAATTAATACCTGTTCATTTTCTGAGATGTTCTGACTGTCCTCATCATGAGTGATGGCCATGCGGCCTAGTTGAACATTGTCCTCTTCATCCTCCTCTATATCACTATCTGAGTGTGATAGAGGGGCCCTGACTCCAACCTTGGCAGCAGGATCATCTTCATCTTCTTCTGCTGCAAACAGCCCTATGCAGGCTTCTTCTTCATTCTCTAAATCTGAAGTTGAGGATTCAGATTCACTCCAGCTTTTTCCTTTCTTTGCTAGGAAGGAATTTTCACCCTTCCTATCCTTTTGGTGATGATGCTTCTTATCACCATTCTCCTTTCTTTTGGCTGGACAATCAGCTATGACATGTCCAGGTTTGCTGCAGCAATAACAAATTATGTTATTTGAAACATGTTTATTAGATTTGGAGTCATACCTGTCACCCTCTGGGTGTTGTCTTTCAGGTTTCCTGTGTTCTTTCTTGGAGTGTGATGAGGAGGAGGGCTTATTCTTCCATTGATTCCTCCTTATCATCTTCTTGAACTGCCTTGAGAAGGCAGCAAACTCTTCATCAGAGGAAGAGCAATCTGAGGTGTTGATTTCAGATTCAGCACTTCTCCTTGGTGGAGACACCATCCTGCCCTTGCTTTTCTTGGAGCTGTCAGCTTTGAGAGCTACAGATTTCTCCCTTGCCTGAGCCCTTGTTGAGGTGTCCTCTTCCTTTCTTGCAGATAGATGCATCTCATAAGAGAGCAGTTTTCCAAACAATGTACGAGTGGGGGTCTCACCAAGCTTAGCCACTTCCCTGATAGCACAGATTTTTTGTGTCCCAATCCCTAGTTAGAGATCTAGGGAACTTATCATTCAGCTCATAATCAGTGAACACTCTCTCATAGGTTCTTAGTTCATTTACTATCCTAAAGAACCTTTCATAGCACATGGAGATGTTCTCCTGGATCTGCTGCCTGAAGGCTTCATATTCCTGATTGAGGAGTGACTTTCTATCATCCCTCACTTCAGCTGTCCCTTCCATATATACTACTAATGTGTCCCACATTTCCTTGGTAGCAGTGCAGTGTACTAAGTTTTGAAATGTGGAATCATCAATAGCATTAACTATGATGTTCTGGGCTCTTCTGTCCATAGTGAACAATGCAAGTTCATCCTTGGTCAAATCATTGAAGGTCTTGAGCACTCTTCTTGTTGGATCTATGGTGGAGGCAGTTTGAAAGGTGAAAGTCCCTTGCTTTACAGTTATGTAAATCCTTGGATCAGATGCTTCCATAAACAATCTAACCCTTTGCTTCCATATGCCAAAGTTTTCTTTGTTGCATATGGGCAACTTCATGGATCCCATCTCCTTCTGAAATCCAGAGGAAGCCATTGGATTGATAAGACTATTCCTTTAGAGGATCTGGTCAGACAGTTATGTCCTTATTGACCAACCTCCCTCTGATACCACTTGATAGTTTATATAGGATGTAGTCTTAAACACCTAGAGGGGGGTGAATAGGTTTCTTTTAGTTTAGGCTTAGTGTTTTCTGATTTTAGGTTAGTAAAGTATCAAGCACAGAAAACACACAAAGAGATTTATAGAGGTTCCTCAAGACAGGGTGTCTTGAGTAGTCCTCTTTCCCCTTCACCTTTCTAACAATGAGTTAGACAAGGCCAACTTCTCCAAACTCAGCTCCAAGAGCCTACAGCACAGATGCCACAGGATCTCTCAGGTTTTCCCAAACCCTACCTCAGGCACAATAGCCCCACCTCAGAGGAATCCACCTCCTACAACTCAGACCACCTCCTGGTCCTACCTCAAGCTGATCTCTCAGCTCTACAACTCAGGACAATCAACCCTACCTCAGATCACACACTGATCCTACCTCAGAGGAATCCACCTCCTACAACTCAGGCCAATCAACCTTACACACTGAGGCAATAAAGCCCTACAGACTCAGAACCCAAAGGATCCTATAGATGATATAATAAGGATTACAAATAGAAGGAAGAAGAGGTCAAGCCTTCTTCTTCGTCTTCTTATCAGCTGCTGTTGCAGGCTTGAACCAGGGAGGAGAAGTGCAGCTCCAACTTGATTCTTCTTGATCAGCTCTTCAGATGATGGATTGGATCTACTTGCTAAGCCTTGTTCTTCTTGGTCAGCCCTTCAGATGAAGGACTGGATCTACTTGCTCTATCTTGAGATGAATTAAGATGAGCTATCTCTTTTCTCCTTGCAGCCTTGTGTTAACTCAGTTCTTGGTTGCCGACAATGGAGCAGTAATGTTTTGCTTGCTTGTATGCTGGAGAGTAATAGCAAAAGTTCTTTGTTAAACCCTAACTTATTCCTTTTATAAATCACTGACCCCCAACGACTCTTAGATGTCCTCCTGACAGGTATGGAAGTGATTGGTGGTCCCCAATATGCATTTCTGCAGCTTGCGCCAAAAGCAAAACCCGACAGATCACGTTTGAACTGTCTCAGCAGTTGGGCTGAGATGGTCTGCCGTCTCAACGGTTGCTTCTGTCCCGTCTCAGCGGATCCGCTGAGACAGACAGTTGTCTCAGCAGTTTCTTCTATCTGCAGCTTAGCTTGCCCAGATGCCTTCTCAGTGGCTCCTGGTCTTGTCTCAGCGGTTCAGCTGAGATAGAGAGCTTGTCTCAGCTGATCATACATTACACCATGGTGTGCCCTTGTCCTGCATACTTATGAGATAGAAATAGGGTTTATCAAATACAACTTGTACTTAGCATTGAGTGTGAGGACTCTTCAAATCAAGGGAACATTGAGGGTCATTTTCCCAACGCCGTCATCCTTGGTCGTTACTCCCGGTACTAGCCAAGTTAATGCCTTCCTCGTACCCTGCTCGGCCATTTTTGGTTTTGGAGGGGAAGTCTCTTCTGAACTTCTGGGTACATGGTGGGACCTCCCTGTCGCAGCACCTGGGTCGTGGTTTTCTTTGTCCTAGACCTTTTTGTTGTTGCCAGTCAAGCCGTCTAGCCAGACTACTGGGCGAGTAGCCTCCAGCTGCATTGATCAGAATTTTGGAGTCGAGATTTTCTTGGCTTCAACAACAGATATTCAGATAAAATCGTTCAAGTTAGAGATTTCTTCTTCCCCATTCATGTTCATGTTGGAGTTTCTTAGGTGATCTCAAAGTAATCAACAGTTAGTCTTACTGCCAACGCAATATGACCTTATCGGGTTGCACATAAAAGTGTTTGGAGAATTTGGAGAAAGGATTGTGTTGGCCTTGCTCATATTGGATATGAGTGGAGGACCAATCCTATGACTGTTCGGAATTGAATTGAGAATGTCTCAAATGGGAAATAAGTAATAATGATGAATCGCCTAAATGTTTTAGACGAATTCTTTAGGAATTGGCTAATTTCGTCGAAAGTCTTTAGTCGAATATGATAATTCGTCTAAATTGTTTAGTCGAAATTATCTGTTCAAATTCGTCTAAAGCGTTTAGTCGAATTTAAGACAATTCGTCGAAATTGTTTAGTCGAATATGATAATTCATCTAAAGTGTTTAGTCGAAATTATCTATTCGAATTTGTCTAAATCTGATGCGCAAAACAATATCTGCAAACGACAACGGCAAGTGCACCGTGTCGAATGTATTATAGGTTATAAAAACCAAGGTCATATTAGACTCGGGGCAGTCGAGTACTCTTACTTCAAGAAAATCTCTATTATTCTATCAATTAAAACTTTGGAGTGATTTTGCAAAAAAGAAAATAAAAATAAGATTAAAACGATGAGTAAAAAGGCTAGCACTCGATCTTAGAATCACCGCAGAATAAAGACTAAGAAGAAATAAAATCGCATTCTCTAACTAAAATAACTTTGACCGTGGGGATTCTCGAATTATGAACGTACCTTGGGTCGAGGATACGCCCAACTAAGATTAGGAATATCAACTGAATTTTCATTCTATAATCGATAACCTAATACTTGCTTTACGAGATGAACCACTCTATTGGATTTGACTCCAATCCGGGAGATTTATGTCATCGATCTTCCGAGGGTTGCATGCAACTCTCTTTATCCTTGAAGGATCGATTCATCTTACGAGCTTGTTCGGCTTACTTAAGAACGAAAACAAGAACGAGAATTATATATCGAAAATATAATCTCCTTTCATTAAAATCAAGGATAAATCTTAAGCATTTTAGAAAAGAGAAAGAGCGATTCTAAATTACTTCAAAACCAATATTATTCCTTGGATCATCTCGACCGAGTGCTAATAGAAGTTTAGCTACTCATGGAGATGGAGGAATAAAAAGAAATAAAAGAATACATGAATAAGGGAAAAGAAAATGAGAGAAATAAAACTAATTTATTAATTGATGCAAAGAGAATTACAAACTAAGAAAAGGAAATTACAACTATTGAATTGAAAGGTACAATTTGCAAGTAGTAAAAGGATTGTAAGAACTACTAAAAACATGAAAATCAATACATGAGATGAAAGTTCTAATCCTAAAAATTCATCCCCAAAATTCCTCCCAAACATCTGCTGGAGCTGGCTTTTTATAGCTGCAAAATTGAGGTTACACGCCCTTTGGTCACGCCCGTGACCAAGGGCGTGTTAGGGGCGTGATCGACGCTGGAGGAGAGGGCGCATTCTGGCTTCAATGCAGGCGTTTCGGACGCGTCACGCCTTAGGTCACGCCCATGACCTGGGGCGTGTATTATTTAAATGTGCTGCTGGCGGGAAGGCGCGCGGGGCGAGTCACGCCCGTGACTGGATGTCACGCCCCCTGGTCACGCCCGTGACCTGGGGCATGTAACTTTAATTGACGTGGCAGGCATGCAGGCAGCTGGTGTTGGGTCACGACCGTGACTTGGATGTCACGCCGCCTGGTCACGCCCGTGACCTGGGGCGTGCACTTGACAATTTTGAACATTCGTCGAACTCTCCCCTTTTCGTCGATCTCCGCGGTTCGGGGCCGTGACATTGGGTCATGTCCTTGACCACGCCCGTGACCTAGGGCGTGTACTTGGCGAATTCTTTATGGAATGACTCTGGGCAGCGGAGGCAGGTCTGGAACACCGCGCAGGTTACACGCCCATTGGTCACGCCCGTGACCTGGGGCGTGTACTTGACATTTTTGCTCGAAGAGTCCAGAAAACCTAAAAAAACATAAACTAAGCTTAAATTAGTGGCAAAAAATAAAATGGAATGAATTAGATAAGATAATACATATAATTTATATAAATTCATATAAAAACTATATTAAAATTATACTAAAAGATGAGTACAAAAAGTACTCATCAAACACCCTCATACTTGAGCTTTTACTATTCCAGAGCAAAAGAGTGAGGAAAGAATTACAAGACATCGATATTATTTCTAATTGACTAAAATTTTATTAAACCAAGAGTAAGTCAAAAGCAAATTTTTAGGAATTCAAGAATTAAGTCATAAATTATGTTGATAATTTAAAAAGAGAAATTTGTTTAGCTAACTACTTCTCAAGATAACTATTTAGCAATCGAAATTATAGAAATTTTCAAACAAAATTAGATTGACATTATAGACACTCTAACATAGAAGAAACTTAAGGAAAAGACACCTACCAAAATATTGCTCTCTTAATAATTTAGTTTAGGACTAGAAACAATGAAACTGGCTAGGGATGGGTTTGATGAAAAGGCAAAATGAAGAGTTCTTGAATAGAGGTGATGAATTTTATCCTCTCACCTCATTTGAATAGGAATTTGTATATGTTTAGGAAAATAATGAATTTTAGCCTCTTATTTTCCATGCCATATAATCTTTTAAAAATTCTCTTCAAATAAAACCCAAAATGTATATGTTTAGATGTAATGAATTTTATCCTCTTATATCATGATGTATAATATTTTAAAATGATTTTGGGTGCATATGTTTAGGGGATAATGAATTTTATCCTCTTATTCCCATGACATATGATCTTTTTTCTACATTTTGTTTGCCAACAAATGGTGAGGGGAAAGAAAACTTCTAGTTTATAAGTTAAACTATTTTGAGAGCAACATTTTAGTGGAATGAAATTTCGTAAGATCTTAAAGTTAAAAGAGAATATAATAGAAATCTAGAGATTTTTAGCCAATTTACCACAAAGTGAAGCTATTTAAAATTAAACGGAGAAGTAGTGCTAAATTAATTCTCTAATTGAATTAAAAACATAAAGTGTTTCTTAAAACTAAATTACTTCAAATTTAGATTTTACAAATTCTGATAAAATAAAATATTAGCTAAATTAAAAATGTAGGAATACTTATAATCGGACCTCAAACTAAATTTCTAGAACATTAAAAACAACAAGGCTAGGCGTATTTATTATTATTATTTTTATAAATATTATTTCTTGGACTTTCCGAGGGATACCCGGTGAAGGGTTCGCAAGGTACTAGGAGTTGTGATGGGAGTTCAAGCCCAAAGCGCCCTTTCCAAGAAATTAGATTTTTATAATTTTTATATTTTTTTTCAAATAAAGATACAATGAATGCTAAGCTATACCCCCATACTTAAAATTAAACATTGTCCCCAATGTTTAAAACTAAGTATGAAGAACATTTGAAAGAAAACAAACTTTAAAAAAAATACTAAAAATTAAGGATAAGTAAGGGGTGTCTCCCAAAAGCGCTTTCTTTTTCCCGTCTTTAAGCTAGACGGTCAGTGTTAGGAAAAAGGAAAATTAAAAGAGAAGTGAACAGGCAACTCCCCTAATTCACGCGTAGGTGAATGTGCCGGCGTTAGTCGCACGGCTACTCCTCCGCTGTAGTCTTGATTCTTTTGTTGTCGGTGAGCTTGAAATTGTGAATCCAAATTATCTAAACAAATCTTAGGTAATTTGGAAAGATGGAGATGAGCGGCAAATGGATCTCTGAAGACGTTTGGTTGCAACAGCTCATCATCTACAAGGAAATTATTAGTATCAAAAGAATCAGAACTAAGCGATTCAGAAAAACTTTTGCAAGGAGGAAGCGCTTGCGAAAATATAAGATTAAGCTCCGGTTGTTCCTTTTCTAAAATAAAATTTTCATTAAGAAAATCTAGTGTATTACCAAGCGGAATAAAATTTTCGGACACAAAATTTTCATGAATTTTTGGTTGGATAGAAGAAATTCGCGAATATTCATGACAAAGAAAATAAAATCCGGGTGGAGTAGGGGAAGAAACTTGTTCTTCTTCTATTTCATCCAGGGTGCCCATAACTTTAAGAAATTCTTGGTATAATAAGTTTTCTTCATCTTTGGTAAAAGAAGTTATGGGATTACATGAAATCACATGTTCCTCCATAACTAAATTATCCAAAGATGGAGAAAAAATACTAGAAGAAATAAAATTCTCCTCTAAATTTGGTGGGGGGAGTATCGAATTGGTTCGGTGGAGATTCCCCAAAATTAGAGAAAGGAAATTTCGGCGCAAAAGAAGAAGAACAAGAATTCAGATCTAAAGATTTATCTTCATCGCCCCGAAAACTATCCGGGTGACCTTGCCACCAAGAATAATCTACTTCGGGGCTAGAAGAAAAATTATTACAAGCCGAAAAATTATTCTCGTGAAAATTAGAAAAAACACTAGACGAAATAATATTTTCCTCTAAATTTTGGGGGGAAGTATCTATTTGGATCTGCGGAATTTCCCCCAAATTAGAGAACGAAAACTGCGGTGTACAAAAAATTGTGTCTAAAGATTTATCTTCGTCGCTCCCAGAATTATCCTGGTGAGTTTGCCACCAAGAATAATCAACTTCGGAGCTAGAAGAACAATTATTAAATGCCAAAAATTTGTTCTCATTATAATTAGAAAAATTATTTTCATCAAAGTTTGAAAAATTGTTTTCATTAAAAGATGAAAAATTATGATCGTAATTATTATCAAAATTATTTGCATAATATTGAGGATAATTATTTTCATAATAATTATTTTGAGCATAAGAATGTAAATAACATTCCTCACTTTGATGAGACGCATTACAATAAAAACAACTATTTTGGCGTTTTTGTGTCGCTTCCAAAAGATATACTTGGCTTTGAAGCTCGGCAACTTTTACGGCCAATTCAAGTGACTCCATTTAATCAAAAAAAAAAGGAAACAACCTTTACTCAAATGAATGGAATTTTAAAAATATTTTCATTATATAAATTTTTTTTTCAAAAAGCGGGTTAAATTAGTCCCAGACTTCCCAAGGTCAACCCGGTGAAGGGCTCGCAAGGTACTAGAGATTATGATGGGAATTCAAGCCCAAAGCATCCTTTCCGAGAATTTAGATTACGCTTTTTAAGATTTTTTTAAAAAAATTTAAAGAGAAGGGGGAGAAGAAAGAGTACGATAAAATTAATAAATATTTCTTTTTTCGAAATATCAACCGTGTCCCCAGCAACGGTGCCAAAAACTTGATGCGCAAAACTATATCCGCAAATGACAACGGTAAGTGTACCGTGTCGAATGTAGAATCGGTTATAAAAACCAAGGTCGTATTAGACTCGGGGCGGTCGAGTACTCGTACTTCAAGAAAATCTCTATTATTCTATCAATTAATAATTTGGAGTGATTTTGCAAAAAAAGAAAATAAAAATAAGATTAAAACGATGAGTAAAAAGGCTAGCACTCGATCTTAGAATCACCGCAGAATAAAGACTAAGAAGAACTAAAATCGCATTCTCTAACTAAAATAACTTTGACCGTGGGGATTCCCGAATTATGAACGTACCTTGGGTCGAGGATACGCCCAACTAAGATTAGGAATATCAACTGAATTTTCATTCTATAATCGATAACCTAATACTTGCTTTACGAGATGAACCCCTCTATTGGATTTGACTCCAATCCGGGAGATTTATGTCATCCTCTTCTGAGTGTTGCATGCAACTCTCTTTATCCTTGAAGGATCGATTTGTCTTACGAGCTTGTTCGGCTTACTTAAGAACGAAAATAAGAACGATAATTATATATCGAAAATATAATCTCCTTTCATTAAAATCAAGGATAAATCTTAAGCATTTTAGAAAAGAGAAAGAACGATTATAAATTACTTCAAAACATATATTATTCCTTGGATCATCTCGACCGAGTGGTAATAGAAGTTTAGCTACTCATGGAGATGGAGGAATCAAAAGAAATAAAAGAATACATGAATAAGGGAGAAGAAAATGAGAGAAATAAAACTAATTTATTAATTGATGCAAAGAGAATTACAAACTAAGAAAAGGAAATTACAACTATTGAATTGAAAGGTACAATTTGCAAGTAGTAAAAGAATTGTAAGAACTACTAAAAACATGAAAATCAATACATGAAATGAAAGTTCTAATCCTAAAAATTCGTCCCCAAAATTCCTCCCAAACATCTACTGGAGCTGGATTTTTATAGCTGCAAAATTGAGGTTACACGCCCATGGTCACGCACGTGACCAAGGGCGTGTAAGGGGCGGGATCGGCGCTAGCGAAGAGGGCGCGTTCTGGCTTCAATGCTGGCGTTTCGGAAGTGTCACGCCCTGGGTCACGCCCGTGACCTGGGGCGTGTATTATTTAAATGTGTCGCTGGCGGGAAATATTTGGCGGGAAGGCGCGCGGGGCGAGTCACGCCCGTGACTAGATGTCACGCCCCCTGTTCACGCCCGTGACCTGGGGCGTGTAACTTTAATTGATGTGGCAGGCGTGCTGGCAGCTGGTGGTGGGTCCGGACCGTGACTTGGATATCACGCCCCCTGGTCACGCCCGTGACCTGGGGCGTGTACTTAATAATTTTGAACATTCGTCGAACTCTCGCCTTTTCGTCGATCTCCGCGGTTCGGGGCCGTGACATTAGGTCACGTCCTTGGTCATGCCCGTGACCTGGGCGTGTACTTGGCGAATTTTTCACGGAATGACTCTGCGCAGCGGAGGCTGGTCTGGAACACCGCGCAGGTTACACGCTCATTGGTCACGCCCATGACCTGGGGCGTGTACTTGACATTTTTGCTCGAAGTGTCCAGAAAACCTGAAAAACATAAACTAAGCTTAAATTAGTGGCAAAAAAAAGGAATGAATTAGATAAGATAATACATATAATTTATATAAATTCATATTAAAACTATATTAAAATTATACTAAAAGATGAGTACAAAAAGTACTCATCAAAATCGTTTAGTCGAATTTAAGACAATTCGTCGAAAGTGTTTAGTCGAATATGATAATTCGTCTAAAGTGTTTAGTCGAAATTATCTGTTCAAATTCGTCTAAATCGTTTAGTCGAATTTAAGACAATTCGTCGAAAGTCTTTAGTCGAATATGATAATTTGTCCAAAGCGTTTAGTCGAATTATTATGCATTCGACGAATTTAAATCTGGCAGAATTGTTCTGTTTTTCCTCTGGTCTGCGGATAGCCTGTTTTTTTTGCCTTGCGTATAAAAGGGGGACGAGATTAGGTTAAAGTAAGATTGATCCCTTTCATGACTCGGAAGCATTCCGATAGACGTCGTCCCCGTCCGCAGACCTCCCCCGTACGTCGACTTTGTTCGCCGCCGACAGTCGCCGCCTCCCCTTCAACGGATCTAGCAGTTCATAGGAATGCAAAGGACGTTCTTTCTCCGACCCATACCTAGTGCGACATGGTATTGGGGTTCTCCTCCCTTGTGTGGATCTCTGTAGAGAGGCCGATACATTTCGGTGCTTGGAACTCGAAGTTTGTCTACCGGATTTCTTGTTGGAGCATCTTGGTTGAGTATTGACTTAATCCCGGAAAGGTATATCGCATTTTGCATTGCTAATCTCTTGATTCATGAAATCTGAAAGATCCTTACTCTTTGGGTTGTTCTAGTTATTTCTTCCGCTGCGCACATTTTTGATGTGTTCATATCATTATGAATGGTATATAGAAAACCCAACAGTGGTATCAGAGCTAGGTTGCGATCAAGTGCGTGTAAATCAGGAAATTTAGAAGCGTTCTAAATGCCCAGATTTCTTCTTGGAACATCATTTTGATGGTGTTTTTGTGTGGTTTCTGGTGGTGGGATTTCAAAAATTGGTCGGGGCTCTGCCTCGCACCCCGCAAGGGCTCCGCCCCTTGACCCCACTCGCTGATCGGTCAGCGAGAACCCCGCCAGGGGCGCGGCCCATTAGTATCCCGCCAGGAACGCCTGTGATTGCATTGCATTTTTCATGTTTCATAGATTGTTTCTCCTTTGCAGTAACCGTCCCTCGAAATGGTTTGTGAAACCAAATGTCATGGATTTTGAATCTGACAGTGAGAGACGAGCTTGTCTACTGCATAAGTGGAGTTGGTGCTCCTATGTTCAATTCATGTAAATCTGAAGATTTAGAAATGCTCTAAATGTTCGGATTAGCCCCTTTTATCAAAGTGTTGATAATTTGTTCTCGTGCACATAGGGGATGCATTTGGTTTGCGAATATTGTATTTCTATTTTGTGAAAGTGCACGGTGATTAAATGTTAATCACGATGAAATGTTCATCAATTGAAAAATAAAATCCCTTATCCAATATTAAGTATACGGATGCCTTCTGATGGATGACACTCTTCCTGCCTCGATCAATGAAGTGTGGGCTTGCCAAAGCAAGGTGCATTAATCTATCTTGGTAAGGGTGCTAGCGGATAATTGTGATATCCCACTGTCAACATTGGGTCCAACTTAACTAGGTGACCTCAAAGGTTGAGTGCCTAGAGGCATAGGGTTGGCATGCTCCATATGATGGATGCGAATAAAGAGTTATTCACCAACCATACAAGAGTTGTATAGTGATGCAATTGACAAGTGTTGTCTACCTAATTAACCGCATTATGAGAGGAACGCCAAAGCGGACTTGTTGTGTTGGTGAAATACGGATCTTGTCCACTATGAGAGTAGCTCGCATAAACTCTCCGAATCGAAATTAAGGGTTGTCGATTCGATTATAATAGTGGAGCTTTTAATAAAAATCCTTATTAATATAAAATGTATTTTGAAATACAGTACTAAAAGTTTTGCAAATTTATTGTAGAATTTCCATGGCAAGTGAATCACACTCCACCTTGTCCCTGAGGTCTATCCTTGAGAAAGACAAGCTCAACGGGACGAACTTCCTTGACTGGTACAGAAACCTGAGAATTGTTCTCAGGCAAGAGCGCAAGCTCTATGTCTTGGAAGGTGAAGCCCCTACAGAGCCGACCGGGAATGCTCCGCGAGCAGACAAAGATGCTTACAAGAAGTATCAGGATGATAACTTGGATGTGGAATGCCTCATGCTTGCTACCATGTCCTTTGAGCTTCAGAAGCAACACGAGAGCATGTGTGGTTATGAGATAATCGAGCACCTCAAGAAAATGTTCGAGGGGCAAGCTCGGCAAGAGAGGTTTGACATATCCAAGGCATTATTTCAGTGCAAGATGGGAGCTCGAGACTCAGTAGGGACTCACGTACTCAAGATGATTGGGTATATAGAGAACCTTGAAAGACTGGGGTTTCCCTTGGGCCAAGAGTTGGCCATAGATCTGATCCTACAATCGTTGTCGGAGAGTTATGAGCAGCTCGACTTGAACTATAACATGAATGAAATAGACAAGACACCGCCCGAGCTCCTAGGCATGTTGAGAACTGCTGAAAATAACATGAAGAAGGACAAGCATGCTAGCCTGATACTGATGGTGCATAAAGGCAAGGGCAAGACTAAGGGATCCAAGAAGATGGAGATACGATCTAAGTCCCATCTTGATCCCAAATCTTCTGCACTGAAAAGGAAAGGTCTAGCGAAGGAAGGAAAGTGCCACCACTGCGGTAAGGCAGGGCATTGGAGGCGGAACTGTCCCCTCTATATTGAGGATCTGCAAAAGAAGAAGGGAAGTGTGACTTTTACTTCAGGTATTTACGTTATAGAGATAAACCTTTCTGCTCCTTCATCTTGGGTATTGGATACCGGATGCGGTTCTCACATTTGTACAAATGTGATGGAACTGAGAAGGAGAAGAATGCTGGGTAAAGGGGAGGTAGACCTGCGCGTCGGAAATGGAGCAAGAGTTGATGTCGTTGCCGTTGGTGTCTATTGTCTTTCTTTGCCCACTGGGCTTGTAATAGAATTAGATAACTGTTATTTTGTTCCAGCCCTAACTAAAAACATAATATCCATTTCATGTCTTGACATGGAAGGTTTTTCGTTTATAATTAAAAACAATTGTTGTTCGATTTTTATGAATGATGTTTGTTATGGTGTAGCCCAATTGCTTAATGGTTTTTATGTTTTGAACTTAGACCATCCGATCTATAATGTAGAAAATACTAAAAGATTAAAAACAAATGACTAGAATCCTACGTACCTTTGGCATTGTCGTTTAGGCCATATAAACAAGAAACGCATATCCAAGCTCCATAGAGATGGACTACTGGACTTATTTGATTATGAATCATTTGAGAGATGCGAGTCATGTTTATTAGGCAAGATGACGAAAGCTCCTTTCATTAGTTGTAGTGAGAGGGTTGGTGATCTCTTGGGTATAATTCATAGTGATGTATACGGACCAATGACTTCTATGGTAGAGGTGGGTTCTACTACTTCGTTACATTTGCTGATGGTTTCAGTAGATACAGATACGTGTTTCTTATGAAGAACAAATCTGAAACCTTTGAAAAGTTCAAAGTGTTTAAGAATGAAGTAGAGAACCAACTGGGAAAAGGATAAAAGCACTTCGATCTGATCGAGGTGGCGAATATCTGATTCATTAGTTTCGTGATCATCTAAAGGAGTGTGGTATTGTATCACAGCTCACTCCGCCCGGAACACCGTAGCATCATGGTGTTTATGAGAGGAGGAATCATACCTTGTTAGACATGGTGCGGTCGATGATGAGTCATGCAGATCTGCTCATTTCCTTTTGGGGTTTCGCTCTAGAGACTGCTGCTTTCACACTAAATTGAGTTCCAACGAAAACAGTTCAAAAGACACCATATGTGATATGGACTGGGAAGCGTCCTAGTATATCGTTCATTAAGATTTGGGGCTGTGAGGCATACGCACGATGTCAAATGACTGACAAGCTGGAACCCAAATCAGATAAATGTTATCTCGTGGGGTATCCTAGGGAGACTAAAGGGTACTACTTCTACCTGTCGTCTGAGGGCAAAGTGTTTATCGCAAGGGCTGGTGTCTTTTTGGAGAAAGAGTTCTTATCTAGAAAGACTGCAAAGGTACAACTTGAAGAGGTTCAAGAACCACAAACAATGAACGGACCGGAATTGGAACATGTGCAAGGACTACAAGAAGTTATAGCTGGAGAACCTGCTCAAGAAACACAAGTCCTACGTAGATCTGGTAGACCAAGATTTGAGCCTGGGAGATATGGATTTCTCATGTCTCAAATAGGTAATGTGTTGCTTATGGATCATGATGATGAGTCTACAACCTACCAAGATGCTATGAATGAACCAGACTCCGAGAAGTGTCTTGAGGCCATGAAATCTGAAATGGACTCCATGTATACAAACCAAGTTTGGACCTTGGTGGAACCACCTGAAGGGGTAAGACCCATAGGGTGCAAGTGGGTCTTCAAGAAGAAGACCGACATTGATGGGAATGTACAGACATTCAAAGGCCAGCTGGTGGCTAAAGGTTTTAGGCAAATTCATGGTGTTGACTATGACGAGACCTTTTCCCCTGTGGCCATGGTTAAGTCCATCAGGATTCTACTTGCTATTGTTGCGTATTATAACTATGAGATCTGGCAAATGGATGTCAAAATGGTTTTCCTTAATGGAAACCTCCTTGAGGAAGTGTATATGACACAACCCGAGAGTTTTGTATCTCCAAGTGAAGCCACTAAAATATGCAAGTTGAATCGATCCATTTATGGATTGAAACAAGCTTCTTGAAGTTAGAATCTACGTTTTGATGAGAAAATTAAAGAGTTTGGTTTCATCAAGAATGAGGATGAGCCTTGTGTTTATAAGAGGATTAGTGGGAGCATTGTTGTCTTCCTGATATTGTATGTGGATGACATACTGCTGATCGGGAATGACATTCCGACCCTGCAAGTTGTTAAGAACAACCTAGGAAGCTGCTTTTCTATGAAGTACTTGGGTGAAGCGACTTATATACTTGGTATTAAGATCTATAGAGATAGATCAAAGAAGTTGTTGGGTTTGACCAAGAGTACATACATTGAGAAGGTGTTGATGCGGTTCAACATGCTTGAGTCCAAGAAAGGATTCTTACCCATGTCACATGGTGTGAGTCTCTCTAAGGACCAGTGTCCTAAATCTTTGGAAGATAAGGACCGCATGAAGTTGATTCCATATACTTCAGCAATTGGATCAATCATGTATGCAAAGTTGTGTACTCTACCCGATGTCTCTTATGCTTTAAGCATGACGAGCAGATATCAATCTGATCCCGGTGATGGTCACTGGATTGCTGTCAAGAATATCCTAAAGTACTTGAGAAGGACGAAGGATCTATTCTCGATGTATGGTGGAGAGGAAGAGCTCATTGTAAATGGTTACACGGATGCAAGCTTCCAGACTGATAGGGATGATTCAAAATCTCAATCAGGTTTTGTATTTTGCCTTAATGGTGGAGTTGTTAGCTGGAAAAGTTCCAAGCAAGAGACAGTTGCTGATTCTACGACTGAGGCCGAGTATATTGCTGCTGCCAATGCGGCGAAGGAGGCTGTGTGGATTAGGAAATTCATCAGCGAGCTTGGTGTAGTTCCTATCATTGTTTGTCCCGTAGTTCTCTACTATGACAACAATGGTGCAATATCCCAAGCTAAGGAACCTAGATCTCATCAGCGCTCCAAGCACATACTTAGGCGGTTCCATCTTATTCAAGAGATTGTCGATCGAGGAGATATGAACATTTGCATAATACCGACTGAAGAAAATATAGCGGATCCACTGACAAAGCCTCTTGCGCAAAAGAAGCATGATGGTCATGTTAGATCAATGGGTATTAGATACCTGAATGATCATCTTTAGTGAGAGCATTGTGGATTGTATGTTTGTTGGTTGTTTATTCATTTGATGAATTGTAATATATACTGTGTTTTTCCATTTTACATTTATGGCAAGTTCTTATTGTTATGTCAATAGTTTCTATTTGCTAGATTAATTAGCATAATAAACGCCTTAGAATGTTGGCTTCTATAGGGATTCAAGTACGTGACTTGAATGTGAGGGCCTATGTATAACAAGAAGCTTCATTCTTAAATGGTCCCTAGTCGGAGTATCATCTTAAAAGTTGAAGGGCAATCATGATACGTTAAGACTAGCATGTGCGTTGACTGATGACCGGTTCTCACAGGTCATGATATTGTGATATCAAGTCATCACATGGGTACTTGTTAGTGAACAAGTTGTACTCGACAGACCCACCTTGAGACTACTTTGTGGATTGTTATATGAACGTGTCACAAGTAAGTCTCAACTGACAATGGTGTTTGTAGTTCTTTGACCTGAAGTCACAACATTCATCAAGTGAGGAAGAGCGTACTTTAATGCCATCTAAAGTCTTCCTTGAGAAAGGTTGATGATAAGGGTGGTTATTGGGTATGTTACGATTCATTTGGGTGTTTGTGTGTGGACATATATGAGATTTGTCCTCCTTTATGACAGGAGTTACATCCATGAGCCCCTTGATGGAATGAGACCGAGAAATGCATGGCCATGCTGGGTTGAGCTAATATGTGATATTGAGCTTACCACTCTCTTAAGGTCTATTCTAGATCAGGAAACTAGGATTAAACAATGATGAGGGTGACATGGTCCATGCCTCTAGTTCTATCCAGATGTAAGGGACAAAGGAACAAGACAACACTGATACATTGGTCAAGACAGGCTTATTGAGTTATGAACTCTTATTGCTTGGGTAGCAATGATGTATTGCTAGATGCCGCTCATTGTTTGTGAGACTTTTGTTGATACTTTGTGATCAAGTGGGAGACTGTTGGAGTTTCTGAGGTGATCTCAAAGCAATCAATAGTTAGTCTTACTACCAACGCAATATGAGCCTATAGGGTCGCACATAAAAGTGTTTGGAGAATTTGGAGAAAGGATTGTGTTGGCCTTACTCATATTGGATATGAGTGGAGGACCAAATGGGAAACAAGTACTAATGATGAATGATTTAAATGGTTTAGATGAATTCTTTAGGACTTGGCTAAATTCGTCGAAAGTCTTTAGTCGAATATGATAATTCGTCTAAAGTGTTTAGTCGAAATTATCTGTTCAAATTCGTCTAAAGCGTTTAGTCGAATTTAAGACAATTCGTCGAAAGTGTTTAGTCGAATATGATAATTCGTCTAAAGTGTTTAGTCAAAATTATCTGTTCGAATTCGTCTAAATCATTTAGTCAAATTTAAGACAATTCGTCGAAAGTGTTTAGTCGAATGTGATAATTCGTCTAAAGTGTTTAGTCAAAATTATCTGTTCGAATTCGTCTAAATCGTTTAGTCAAATTTAAGACAATTCATCGAAAGTGTTTAGTCGAATATGATAATTCGTCCAAAGCGTTTAGTCGAATTATTATGTATTCGACGAATTTAAATCTAGCATAATTGTTCTGTTTTTCCTCTGGTCTGCGGATATCCCATTTTTTTTGCCTTGCGTATAAAAGGGGGACGAGATTAGGTCAAAGTAAGATTGATCCCTTTCACGACTCGGAAGCATTCTGATAGATGTCATCCCCATCCGCAGACCTTGCCCCGTACGTCGACCTTGTTTGTCGCCGACAGTCGCCGCCTCCCCTTCAACGGATCTAGCAGTTCATGGGCGATGTAGAGGACGTTCTTTCTCCGACCCATACATTGTGCGACAAGGTATTGGGGTTCTCCTCCCTTGTGTGGATCTCTGTAGAGAGGTCGATACATTTCAGTGCTTAGAACTCGAAGTTTGTCTACCGGATTTCTTCTTGGAGCATCTTGGTTGAGTATTGACTTAATCCCAGAAAGGTATATCACATTTTGCTTTGCTAATCTCTTGATTCATGAATTCTGCAAGATCCTTGCTCTTTGGGTTGTTCTAGTTATTTCTTCCGCTGTGCACATTTTTGATGTGTTCATATCATTATGAATGGTATATAGAAAACCCAATAGTTCAAACATTCATCTTTTTCAAGGAAGAAGGCGATCAATTTTTCTCAGATCTGAAAAAAGTAGAATCTCCTTGAGATTCTAAGAGATAGATTTTCAATCTATATATTTTGAAAAAAACTTTAACATATTCTTGTAGGAAGTTTTATCTTCCGAGTTCTTGTAGATCCTAGCTTAGAGGATCGAGTTTGTAGGAGAGTTTGTTCTCCGAACCTTTTTGTAGGAGAGATTGTTCTCCGAGCTTGTAGAAGTTGTTTACTCTGAGTTGTAAGATTATTTATAATCTGAGATTAGTGAAGTAGCCTAGTCTAGCCGGGAGTGCTAGATAGGTGAGGCGGGAAAGTGGACGTACCCATTCCAGGGAACCACTATAAATCCTTGAGTTTGTGTGTGCTCTTTGTTTTCTGTATGCTTTTCTTTCAAGATTTTAATTCCGCTTAAAAGCCATAAAACTCACCTATTCACCCACCTCTAGGTGATTTAGGTAGTAACTAGAAACTTTCTTGTGTAACATACAAATTAAAAATAGGGACACTAGAAGTCCAATTGGCACCCCAATTAGCGCACCACCTCCCCTAGGAGACAAGGTAGAACCCTTAAAGAGGTAAAATGTGTACTTCTCCCTTTTGACCAAATAAAAATCAATGACCCCACTCCTAACCAATTGAACTAGCCATCTCCTTACTCATGAACTAAATTAGCCAAACCACCAATTGGCACCCCAATTAGTGCACCACCTCACCTTGGAGATAAGGTAGAACCCTTAAAGAGGTCAAATGTGCATTTATCCCTTTTTGATTAAATCAAACACAATTGACACCATTCTTGACCAATTGAACTTGCCGCGCCATGCCTCATGTCCTAAGCTAGCTAATCTCCAAAATGTTGACTTTGGTTAATAATAGTCAACCAAAATTAACCATGGTTTACTTAAGGCCAAAACCTTCATTTAACATACCTAAACCCTACACTAACCCAAAGGCCCTTGAATCAATCCCTAGCCACATCTTAACCCAAACCCCATGCTTAATTTCAGATAACCCATGATTAGGCTAATTAACCAAAGTCAAAAGGTCAAAGTTCAATTAAGAGGAAAATAGCCATTTTGGGAAATACTTCAAGAGGTGAAATTGTGGATACGATGGCCGACTATGGAGGAGTGGGGAGGAAGATGGCATCTTCCTCCTCAGCCTATAAAAGCCCCACCTTGCTCCTCAGTAAGCTCACTCACCCCCAAGCATCAGTTCTAAGCAGATAAATCAGTAGAATACCTCAGGAGGAGTGGAGAGCCCAAAATCAACCAAGCCATGACATCCTATGCTCGTTCCAGGAGAACACTGCCCTTGAAGGTGAGATTTACTCCTCTTCCATTTCTGTAAGAATCCTAGAATGATTTCAAATTGAAATCAAACGATTGGGCTTTGATTTCATGTAATTTAGTGGAGTTTGGCCGTTAGAATGCCCTTATAATTTCAGCCGCCGAACCACCTCCAATAGATAGACCTCATCAATGTGAAACTGTTGGTGGTGGTGGTGGTGATAGGAGGTGATGGTCGAACGACAATGGAGGAGCCCTGAAAGCTCCATCCAGGTGGGATTAATCATCTGCATTGGTCGGAGGTTGAAGACGATCTTGTGACCGTTCAATCACCTTAAAACTGTCGAAACAATGATTAGTTGATCCCCATAGTGGATCGATAGCGGATCATTTATGGGGGAATGCCATTTTGTGATCTGCCACCTCCCTGCGTCTTCTGATATGTTATAAAATTTGTGCTATTATTAAATACTAAGCTATAGTTTGATTGTTTAATTTATATATATTTGCACCCCAACACAGAGATTTAAAATTGTATTTTAAGTGCCTTAATGGTTGAACCAGCCCAAGTGGTCAACATGAAACTTGTAGTTCTTATTCTGGGCTTTCCAAAAGGGGTGGAACATTTTCTGGAGATGAGTATAACTGCCTGAATTAATTTATGACATAAATGTGATATAAACCATTGGTTTATCATATTTTGTGTATTTTTTGGTCAATTCACATAGGATGAACATGAAATTTGGGGTATAAATTCTTCATGAGGTTAGTAATGTAGATATATACACTTGGAAGTTTTGGGACATGTTTTCCTATAGTTTGATTCAAAATACATTAAATTTTCACACATGAATATTATTGAAATGTTTTGATCTTAATCATTGAAATAAATTACCAAATTTATATGTTACACTTATATTATCATGAATGATCTTTGTTTATAATTTGAAGACAGTTGGACATGGTTAACTCCTATTATGAATTATACATTTGGAAGAAATAGATTAATTCATTAAATTGTCACACATGTATATTATTGAAATTTTATGATCTTAATCAATGAAATATTATCCCAAATTTATATGGTACACTTATATTGTCATGAATTATCTTTGTTTATACTTTTTAGACATTTGTACATGGTTAACTTATATTATGAATTATACATTTGGATGATATAGTTTAATTAATTAAATTGTCACGCATGAATATTATTGAAATATTATGATCTTAATTGTTGAAATAAATTCTCAAATTTATATGGTACACTTATATTGTCATGACAGATCTTGGGTTACAGTTTGAAGACAATTGGACATGTATTGCTCATTTTATGAATTATTCCTTGAAAGAGTATAATTACATTTTGTTAATTGTCACACATGAATATTATTGAAATATTATGAACTTAATAATTGAAATTAATTCAGAAATTTATATGATACACTTATAATGCCATGACTAATCTTGGGTTAGAGTTTGAGAACATTTGGATGTGAATTGCCCACTTTATGAATTTTACGTTAGAAGAGTATAGTTTAAATTTAAAATTCATTTATCACACTTAATTAACTCCCTTGCCTTGAATGAGTTAAGTACTTAGGATGGAATGCCTCTAAATAATTAAACATGAAATATGTTGGCTCATATATTAAAATATTACTAATGAATAAGTAAAGTTTCATTTGCTCTTAATAAATGTGGTTTCTATTTAGCAAAAACCAATATTTATATCATTAGACTATTATGAAACATTTCTATTTCTGAAATAGCCTTAGGTTAATTATAAGGCTATCATTTAAGCCCAGTCAACTTTAGCATATGGCTGTGAAAATCTTTCATTAAGTCATCCAATTGGTGTATAGGAAAGTGGCAATGGGTGAACCAATATCCCCCTCAAGGAAGGTGGTGAATAATGGTACACAGTGCGACCACCGACCTTACACTTACCTCACCAATTGGCTACCTAAATTAGACATCACTACCATTGCTAGTAAGTTAAATGGTGTGTTTAAGAGTTATTCTTGAAATCCTCTTTCATGTCTATTATAGACTACGTGATCATAAAGATTAGTTTCTTAGTCTGGTTAGGAGATCAACATTGAGTAAGTTAAATGGTGTGTTTAAAAGTTATTCTTGAAATCCTCTTTCATGTCTATTATAGACTACGTGATCTTAAAGATTAGTTTCTTAGTCTGGTTAGGAGGTCAACATTGAGTTAAATGTTTGGTTCAAGAAAATAATTGTGGCAAGTCTAACCACTCTACGGAACAAAACACACTAATAAAGAGACTTGAGTGTTAGACCCTTAGGCTTTTGGGATGGGTTTGTCTTGTGGATATAATCCCAGTGGGCAATACTCCCTTAGCTTGTATCAAATCTCTGCTGGTTTTAGCGAGATGTATGATAGTAGTACCGGTGTGGTCCAGTACTGTACGTTATGGCCTAGGATGGTAGTGTGTCACCTACTTAGAAGCAGAGTAATCTGATGCATTATTATCATCCCCATGATGATAAGGCTTGTGTGGCTAGTTAGTGGCTTAACAACTGGACTAGGTAGGACATAGACATCTAAGGGTAAAATAGTTCAATCTTTCATCATACTTAAAATTACATCATACCATACTACATTTCATACCTTGCATCTTTAAACCCTTATCTTATAAGTTTGTATGGGATCTCCCGTAGGATAAGCCCATGCTATGATATCTCAAGACCCTTACCCTATAAGTTTGTATGGACATTCTTATATGTTAAGTTATTTCGGCATTATATGTGTTACTCATTGTTATTGTAATACTGTCTTAACATTACCTGCTAGATTTATTATTATGTCAGAACAAGACCTTAAGCTTGCAAGTTTTTATGAGCATTCGTATAAGTTGAGTCGTTTACGCATCCACCTTACCACTTGTTTCATAATGCAAATGCTCTCTTTCTCGTCACTCAGTTTATTCATACTACCGCTTATGAACTTTTGCCTCTTACCTCTACCTGATGCATTTGGATGCATTGGGGGAATGGAAAAGAATCTACTTAGTCAAATTGACTAATGGTTTGTTACAACCCTCTCTAGGAGCCCCTCCAACAGCCGAGCCCGCAGTACCACCCCTAGTCTGATGGCATTGAACTGATGATGGAGATTTCGATAGTGGTAGCCCCTAATCCAGACCCTGAGACTGTGCCGAGAGATGTGAGCATTTGTCTCTACTCAATGTATCTTGTTCTTGAGTAAGGGCATATCTTAGCCCTAGTATCTTTCTTTCCAGGGCATGTCTTAGCCCTATTTTTCATTGTAATCCTGGACTTATGTCCTTATGTATAAAAATGTGAATTAGGACTTTCTCTTTGTCTCATGTACTTTCTTTATAGGTTAGTCTTATTGTGATGTAATGATGTCTCGCCTTACATAGCAAGTGTCATAATGTAGAGGTTAGCCCGTTTGCTAACACTACCGCATGGAAACTGCTCTTGGCATAAGAATCCCTTTGGCCATTCACTATTACCTGGAGGGGGTTCTTATAAATGGAATCAGAGATACACATGATCCATCTATGTTAAAATCCTACTTTCACCACTGGCGAGCTTAGCTTTCTTTGACAGTTTGTGGATGAACTTGCATAGCGGAAGCTGGTGAGCCCAAGTGCAAAATCACATACATAATATGTAATAACTCTCTCTTTTCTAAATCGCCAACCTATAACACATGTATTTTTAACTATAGATCCCGAGGGATGCCAGACCAAGTACTAGATTGTCTCCCCTTCCATTACTCAGCACATTTCACCAACCAATGATCAGCAAAATTCTAACAGACATCTTAGCCACTTTTCGAGCTGCCATGAACCAGCAAGGGGGAGTCTTCTAGTCGAACCACAAACAAACTGGCTATACATATTCCGTGTCTTCTCTCCACCTAACTTCAACGGTACAAAATCGGCAGTCCAAATAGATAAATGGTTAGACTTCATCCAGGAGCTTCTAGTTGGAATCAGATGCACCAGGAACATGACCATTACCTTGACCGTGTCTTCCTTGGTAGGATATGCCCGAAGATGGTGGAAATTGGCTATTGACAGCGCATTCCTACGAAAATCTTATGGATAGATAGAGTGGAGTGAGTTCTCTGACACCTTCAATGACCACGTCATTCCATCTACGAATCGAGATGAGTTGCATGAGAGATTCTTACCACTCAAGTAAGATAACTTCTTCGTCCTAGACTATGAGAGGGAGTACTCTCATCTAGCTCGCTTCATGAATTTTTTCACTCTTTACAAGCACGACTTCTCAAAGCATTTCTACCGCGGCCTCAAGGAATGTATTCAATAACTGCTCATCTTCGCAGCTCACTCTTCTTTTGCGCACATTCTAGAGTCAGTGAAGACATTGGAGTCAGATTACCTTATGGTCCAGAACCCCAGGAAGAGGTCAGCGGAGATTGTCATGGAACACAACAATAGTAGAAGAAATATGCCCCCATTCAGAGGTGGAGTTGTGGACAGGCGAAGAGATACAAGACCTTTCTACCCCGATCCAAGGCCAGAGCAGCGACCACAGTATCCAGCCCCACACCCACCACCCATACCCAAAGAACCCTTTCAAGGGAATAGCTTTCACTGTCATCTGCCTGGCCACTTGTGGTCAAATTGCCCGCAGAGGAATGTTCCACCTAGGATGGAGGCACCTGCACTATTTCAAGGTAGTGGAAGAGGTCGTGGAAGAGACTTTCAAGGAATAAATGGGGGTAGTTAGAGAAATCCCTAGCCTCCACAACAATAGGCTTATGCATTGGATATTACTTAAGGACACAAGCCACAGGATATAGTTTCAGGTAATTTTTGTCTTAGGTTTTTACCTTTCAGTCTTTCTGTAACTTAGTTAAATTTTCAACACTTGCAACAAATTACTTCAGGTGTATGTACGATAAGTGGAAAACTAGCACACACACACTATTTGATACAGGAGTTAAATGTGTGATTCAAAAAAATAATTATGGCAGGTCTAAACACTATGCCGAACAGAACACACTGATGGAGAGACTTGAGTGTTAGACCCTTAGGCTTTTGGGATGGGTTTGTCTTGTAGATATAACCCTAGTGGGAAAAACTCATTTAGCTTGTATCAAATCTCTACTGGTATTAGCAAGATGTATAATATGAGTACAGGTATGATCAAGTATTGTACATTATGGACTAGGATGGTAGAGTATCACCTACCTAGAAGCAGAGTAATCCGACCCGCTGTTATCATTCGCCACGGTGATAAGGCCAGCATGGCTAGCTACCTGCTTAACAAGTGGACTGGGTAGGACATAGACATCTAAAGGTAAAATTGTTTAATCTTTCATCATACTTAAAATTACATCATACCATACTACATTTCATACCTTGCATCTTTAAACCCTTATCCTACAAGTTTGTATGGGCTCTCCCATAGGATAAGCTTGTGTAATGATATTTCAAGACCCTTAACATATAAGTTTGTATGGGCATCCTTATACATTAATTTATTTTTGCCTTATATTATCTACTCATTCATATTTTAATAATATCTTAACATTACCTGCTAGATTTATTATTATGTCAGAACAAGTCCCTCAGCTTCTAAGTCTGTATGGGAATTCTTATAAGCTGAGTCATTTACGCATCCACCTTACCGCTTATTTCATAACTTAAACACTCTCTTTCTCATCACTTGGTTTACTTATACAACTGCCTGCGCACTTTTACCCCTTCCCTCTACCCGATGCATTAGGATTCATTTTGGGAATGGAAGGAAATCCACTTAGTCAAATTGACTAATGATTTGTTACAACACTCTCTAAGAGCCCTTACAACAGCTGAGCCCACAGTACCACCCCTAGTCTGATAGCATTGAAGTGGTGATGGAGATTTCAATAGTTGTAGCCCTTACTCCAGACCCCGAGACTGTGCCGAGAGATATGATCATTTGTTTCTACTCCATGTATCTTGTTCTTGAGTGAGGGCATGTCTTAGCCCTAGTCTCTTTCTTTCCAGGGCATGTCTTAGCCTAGTGTTCTGCTATAATCCTTAACTCTATGCCCTTATGTTTAAAAATGTGAATTAGCACTTTATGTTTGTCTCATATACTTTCTTTATAGGTTGGTCTTACTGTGATGTAATGATGTCTCGCCTTACAGAGCAAGTGTCATGAAGTAGAGGTTAGCCCATTTCTAACAGTATTGTATGACAACTGCTCTAGGAATAAGAATCCCCTTGGTCGTACACTAATACCGGTATGGGGTTCTTACATGATGAATAGTAAATGGCATTCAAACTTTGGCTTGAAGCATTCTGGTTGTATTGAGGTGTTTAATAACTCTAAAAAGGTTGAATATATAAAAGTTGAAGCAAACAGCCACCAAATAACTTCCAATTTTAACCACAAATGTATGTTATCATAATGCTCCCACCAAAAATTATGATTCTGATTTCATCATTAACCCCTGCAACAGTCCATTAATTTTTATAAAACAAGCTTATTAAAGTTTACAAATTCTTTAGGGAAAAGCGCTCCAAAAATCTCCAAGTTAAAGGGTTATATCAATTATGTCACAACATTAATATTCATGGACAACAGACTTTAAATAGGTAAAAAAAAACCTACAAACATCCTCTGAGAACATGGTATCCCAATTTAGAAAACACTGGGAAAGCCCTACTACTTTCAAATTGAGAGTTTTCCCTGGTAAGGTCAGGAAGGTCTTCAAATTGGAGACACAAAATGCTATGCAGAATCTCATATTGGCACAGCAAACCTTATGCAATACTATTCAGAAATAAAATGATTAAATAAGTGTAATGCTGATCTTACATAAAATCAGATGGCGTGTAAGGGCTCTGCATAACAAAGTGTCATTCCCCCACAGTGGATCCATTGTCGATCCGTTGTGGGGGATAGCCAATCATTGGCTTGACGAGTTTAAGGAAATCTAATGGCGAGGAGATCATCTTATACATAAGATCAAGGACCTATATCAAATCATGCTGGATAGTGGCACTGCCCTGTTTCCAGCCCCTCCATCACTACTCTAGTGATCACCATGGACTCTCACTGCGACCAAAAGATTCTTTGATGGAAGGCAAATTTGGGGGAAGTGGTCTGATTGTCTCAGGTCGCATGTGATCACTAGAATTGGAGGGGAAAGCTTGCTGCCACTCTCCATCGTTGTGAAACTAATTCCAGTGATCGAGATGAACCAAGGGCCATCTGAAAGATTCAGTGATCTCTTTGTAACCTGGTGGGACCTCCTAGTGAGCCTTGTAACCTGGTGGGACCTCCTAGTGAGCCTCTAGAGGCCTATGAGAGGTTTTCCAAATTGGTGGTGGTCTGAGGCAGCGCAACTCATCAGAAAGCCACTCTAGAGCTCGAAAAGGGCTTCTAATGACTTCAAAAGGACCTAGTAGAGAAGGTGAGTTAAGAATCACACCTTAGAAGGGTTGAAGTGGCTCAATCTAGTCCTTGGAGGCCTCACCAGAAAATAGAGTCTCCATGCAAATCCTTACTCCAAGTCGCCACTGGTTGATCTCTAGAGGGGTATTTTTATTCAAAATCACTCACACAGCTCAAAGAAGGTTGTTTGAGTTCTTCGGTAGGGATATTAATGTAGAGACTGATGGAATTTGACATTGGACTCAAACAGGTGAACCTGTTTTGCCAGGAAGAAGCTTTTGCAGGTTATGGCAGAGCTGCTATTGGGTAGAGCTCATTTTGAGCATTTCCATTTAGTCCTTTAAGAGTTGCTCATTACTTAATATTACCTAAAGCCAAAGAACTCAAGGGGGAGAGGTTGCCGACAATGCTTTCTTTGAGCTCCAACCAAGTCTTTGTCTCTATTACGCAATAGTGCTGAAAGTATAATGTCTTTTTATCCTAACTAGGCATGTCCTACACCAAAATCATGCAAGGGGGAGAGGGGAGGTGGTAGCTATCCATAGGTAAACTTTTCTTGAGCTTGAAGTTAACTTAGCATTATTTGGCTCTTGTGATGACAAAGTCTTGCTTAGTCTGTAATCCATGTTCTTCTCACATCAATTGAGTCATGAGGCTTCATGATGAAGAGGAGGATGGGGGTTTAATTGAGATTAATCATCATGAAGAGGCTTTGAACTAAGCTTTGTCAGGGTTGACTTCTCCTTGACTCTTAGTGAGGTGGAAAGGATATTGGGAAGGTGGGGCCTTGGTTGAGTGATGTTGAATATCAAGAATTACATTGGGGTCAATTGGGAGCTCAGGGTCCATATGACATCATTGGGGTAGAGTTTGACCAACATGTTGACCTTATATAGTCATTAGATGAGGTGGCCCCTATGGGTCCACTGGTTCCACCGTAGTCTCAAGAGACACTACAACAAACTGCACTTATAGTAAGGACCTAAATCGTTACAGTAAGTGCCAAAAATCCTTACAAAAACACTTTGGTAACGAAAAAAAATTTAAGTAACGGTCCTTCTCTAAAGCTCGACGCTAAAGGTTCTTGTAACGAATGTATGCATGTCGTTACAAATAAATTAATTGTAACAAACGATACTTTCTCACCAAAAAGAGATTCTTCCTCACAATAAATTGGTCACAATAAATATTATTTCGTTACGAATGTTTTTTTTTTCTCACAAAAAACAGTTACGATTAAAACTATTTCGTTACAAATGTTTTATTTTTCCTCACTAAGAATAAACTAAATTCGTTACAATAAAGTATAATAAACGATATTTCGTTACAATAGATTAAACAATAGTAACGAAAAAATCGTTACATTTGTTTTCCATTCTTCTTACTACAGCCAATTCATTTATATATCAAAAATATTCCATTTCTATTTTTTGTGTACCTGAGATTTTATTACAAATAATATTCTTGAAAACACACATATATTTAATATTTCGTAACAAGATCAACATGTATTTATTCAAACCAAAATACATTACATAGAGTACAAGTTATTATCATCTCTTCTAAAATAATACAATATTACATTACAAGATCAACATGTTTCTAATAAATCTTCCGTCATTTTTCGAAAAATGAATCGTCCATCCCTTTCTGACTAATGAATCTTTCGTCACTTGTCGGTCAATGCTCGAGCACCCTACAAATAAAAGAGAGCAATTAAGATCACAAAATTCAATTCAGAAAAATGGTCATTAATTCAATACAGAACTAATCATTTGAATTTGAGGGGAAAAATAGTACTTAATCAGCATCTATTCCCACCAGAGCAAGCTACGGGGAAAGTCCTACAGGTTTCAAAGGCATACTTTCAAACTGCTATAGAACTTTCAAAGGCCTTTTTACTCCTGCTATAGAATTTACTTTAAGCATGAGCTATTTTTACCAAAAGGGCCATTCAAAGAAGATAAAACAAGAGACAACATACATGATCTATCTAAACATATGAACTCCTGATTTTTTTCTCTTCTATTATCTTCCTTCTTGGAAGGCTGGAACAGGTTCAGAATGGAGATGAATCAGGCACAACTACTACTGTTATGCTTCTTGTACTTTTAAAAAGAGTACTTGATCATTTCTCATGTTGGAGACTCACATGCGGTATTAAACAACCAAAGAATGTTAGAAGTTACTAAAGGAGGTATTAGCTGTAGTTTTTATGTGATTTTTTTTGAAACTAAAAGAAAAGAGTCGGTGAAGTAAATACCACCTAGATGCAGAAGCAAAGACAAAAAATTGGTTCAACTGGGCTACACTTCGAGTCCACAACACTTCATTGCAACGCTAAAGTGATAAGAAGAAATTTCACATATTATGTTCAGAAACTATCTAGTAAAGAACCTTGGGAATTCTTGAGTGGTATTTAGATCACAAACAACTCTCTTAGCATCGACATTTCATGCTTTGATACCTCCATCAGCTATCCCTATGAGCAGCTATAATAAAGAGAATGTAGAAAAACCAAAAATACAAATTTCATGCATCCTCTTTATTAGGTAAGGCATTCAAAAATGCATAAGACAGAGAGAGGGGGGGACTCGTAGCATGAGTTAAATTACCAAGTGGACAGATCTGCATTCCCATTCAAGTAACAAGATCTCAGCCCCACAGTATATAATTGCATTTCTATATGTTGGCGCAGATGATCCATATGTCCAAATCCTAGAATGATTTGATCGCAAGAATGAAACTTGTAAATAAAAGACTACAAACTTTTAATGCACCAACAAAAACATTTAAGCAAGTTGAGTTTTCAGAAAATAAATAAAGGAAAAAAGGTGAAGCCCAGTTGAACTCTTGTATTATGATTTGTTTTGAGGTGTATCATTAGAAGTGGTCTCATTGTATTATGATTTGTTTTGAGGTGTATCATTAGAAGTGGTCTCATTGTTTGAGTTTTGTCCACGAATAAGAGACATCACCCTCATAAACTGCATATATTTATAAAATAATTATAATTATGTAATTGAAATTTAAAGACTTACACAAATCTAGCATTAATTAAATATACCTGATCTGAAGATAGATGTATTCTAGGTTCTGCTGATGTTCCAGAGGAGAGAAAAAATGCCGCCTTAAATCAATTTTGCTATGATCCAAAAGCACAATTAGATAATATAGAGAAATGGTGATATGCAACGCTATTAATATCATGTTATTAAAAAAATCAAGTTCTTGGATGAATTGGTGAATATAGGAATGTCATTTACAACTTATATAGTTATATGTTAGATGGTTAAGGGTTATTTGGATCAATATGGTGGAGACATCAAATATTATGTCTATGGCTCCGTTTGGTGCGGCGTTTTTGCTCCGGTGAGTTTGGACAAAAACACTACAGTCATAGAATGTATGTTTGCATCACAATAGTTATGACCTATCATGATCACTACAGTTGCTTCCCTTCTGCCAAGTCTTACCATCATCTACTTTTTTAGGTGATGATATGAACAAAGAGTTGAATTGATCTGCCATTATAAAAAAAAAGACTGATGGAGCAAACTGACAAACAATGCTATCTTAAGAAACCACCCAGAAATTTTGATTCCTCCAACCCGTAAGCGAGGAGAGATTGTGCATTGCCTGGCATTTTACCCAGCTGCTGCTCAAGAAGTTCTCCCTTCAAATCAAAAGAAGTTCTGAAATGAAAAGAGAATAGCTGGGCTTCCTATGCTTTGGCAGGCAGGAGGCTGCAAACATAATCAGGATATTCTCAAACTCCAATATAATTTATCGTGCAGAGAAATTATATTGGAGTTGCAAATAACTTTCTGCCAAAGGAGATTTGCCCAGCAATTCTTCTGTTTCTCATCTCACATCCCATGCAATACTAGTTTTTATGGAAAAATCAGAAATTGAAGCCCTAAATTACCGGGAGCTAAATCCAAGCCCTAAATTGAAGATCCAAATGATGGCTCTGCTGAGTAGAATCAGAAATTTGACTTTTTACTCTAGAAAATAGAAAGAAGAAGAGGATAATCGAAGGAAGAACCGAAGAAGATACCTGCAGTGCTAGCGAATGTGAGGACCTAGATCCGGGAAGAAATGAGGGCAGAGGTAGCGCCGCAAAAAGGTAGTCTATTTGTGTCGCTTTGGAAGAAACACTGTCGGACGGTGACGATGGGTTACGATGACGATAGGCGTTGGCGAGGCGGCTGTTTCAGCATCGACGAAGGAGTCGAAATCTGATGTCGCTGGGGAGTTCCGAGCGTGAGAGAGGAAATGGAGAGGGAAATGTATGCGACGGGTGCGGCTGATGCTCAGGACTACAGGCGAATCGGCGAAGGAGACGAGAATCGCGAGTCATGCTGGGAGATGGAAGAAGAGAATCTCACAATGCCGCTGGTGATTTGTCTGCCTGTGCACGCCGGGAAGGAGAATCGCGCGAGCAAAGAGCCGATGCGAGACCTAAATGTGAGAGGGAGTATATAGATTGAGAATTGTTGGTAGCCCTGAGTAAATTTTGGGTGGAAAAGTTTTTAAGTTCCCTCCATAATTTTAGGCTGGTGTTAAAGGCAAACCAGAATTGGCTATTCGCAAACCAATTTCTATGAGTTATTACGCGCCTTTTGAAAATACGCTTTGTACATGCAGTTTTAGGAAAAGTGTTCAACACGAAAATTGTAGATCTCGTCGAGATCTACAATTTTTGTGTTGAACACTTTTCCTAAAAATGCACGCACAAGACGTATTTTTAAAAAATTCACTATAGTTAATCAGAGTGACAATACGCCTTGTGCGTGCATTTTTAGGAAAAGTGTTCAACACGAAAATTGTAGATCTAGACGAGATCAACAATTTTTGTGTTGAACAATTTTCCTAAAAATGCATGTACAAGACGTATTTTCAAAAGGCGCGTAATAACTCATAGAAATTGGTTTGCCAATAGCCAATTCTGGTTTGCCTTTAACATCACCCTAATTTTAATGTCTTTGTATTAACTATTATATTTTTATGGCAAGATCAGATTAAAAATGAAGCTTTTCAAAATGCGAAGCTAATATAAAAAAAATTAATGTATGTGTTTGTGTCTTTGTAGCTATGTGTGTGTTTGTGTGTCTATGTATGTCTGTGTGTTTGTGTGTGTGTGTGTATGCGTTTGTGTCTGTGTGTGTGACTGTGTGTGTGTATATGTGACTGTGTGTGTCTGTGTCAGTCTATGTATGTGTATGTGTTTGTGTCTGTGTCTGTGTTTGCATGTATGTGTCTGTCTGTGTCTGTATTTGTGTCTGTGTGTTTGTGTCTATGTTTGTGTGTGTGTGTGTCTATGTGTGTCTGTGCATGTGTGCGTCTATTTGTGTCTGTGTCCGTGTTGTGTCCGTGCCTGTGTGTCTATGTGTGTGTTCGTGGTTATGTGTGTGTGTGTGTGTCTTTGTGGCTATGTGTGTGTTTGTGTATGTGTGTGTTTGTGTTTGTGTCCGGCTTTGTGTTTGTGTCTGTGTCTATCTGTGTGTGTGTCGGTGTGTGTGTGTGTGCATATGTCTGTGTTTGCATGCATGTGTGTCTGTGTGATTTTGTTTGTGTGTCTGTGTTTGTATGTGCCATCTATGTATGTATGTATGTGTCATCTATCTACGTGTGTGTGTGTGTGTGTCGGTGTCTGTGTCTGTCTGTGTCGTCTGTGCCAATGTGACGTTACCCCCGCCTCAATAGTACTACTGTCCCAATGTGACGATGCTCATGCATCTCGCAAACCCCGCGCGCGCGAAAATTCTTATGCCGCAATAGTACCACAAACATGTCTATGCCTAGACTTAAAAGTAAATCTTATTTAAAAAGTAATTAATGCTAGCTTAATTATTGAACCACATGTTTTATTTATCGATATGACATGTATTTAAGACTTTCTTTATATCTATTTTCATTAAACCACGTGTCTTCTAGAAATCAATATGACATGTAATGAGATAACATGATGGCGTGGCAAAGTCGACGAAAACAGAGAAGATGACGAAACTGTAGTTGCAGCTGGGTTTGGTGAAACAATTAGTGATATTTTTAATGTTACGATATTTATTAGTCATCTCGCGCGCGCCTGTAAGAAAAATGTGCGCTCTAGCAAAAACTTGCATGTGTGAAAATGCACGTCCGCAAAAAGATGCGTGACTGGGGCTAAAATACACCTTGGAGAAAATGAGTGCCGATAATTCGAAAATGCGTGTCAGGGTAAAAACGCGCTGCCAAGCGAAAATGCGCGCTTGGGAGACAATGCGTCCTGTCAAAAATGCATGCAAGTGCAAAACGTGCGACTGGGCATAAAACGTGCGCTCGGGCAAAAAACGTGCGCCGAGTGAAAAACACGTGCCCGCCCGAAAAGGTACTCTCTCGGGCCAAAAATGTTCTCCCGAGCCCGCGCCGTGCGTGCCCTTGTGCTCGGAGGTGGTTGCACGTGCGCACGAGAGTGTCTTTGCGTGCGTTCGAGGCCCGTGCGCGGTAGTTATTTTTATGCTAAAATTATGTTAATAAATTAATGTCAAATTGACATTCATTTTTAAATTTAATGTTTTTAATTATTGGATATTTTTTTTTGCAAAATTTTATGAAGGAAAATTTTCCTCCATATATTTCATTCATGTAAGAGAGAGGGGGAGAGGAAGAAAAACTTATATAAAGAGGTTTTTAAAGTTTTAAAAAAACTTTATATAAAAATGTTTTTAAACTTTTGAAAATGACTTACTTTAAAATGATTTTTTGTTAAAACATAAATACTTTTGAAATAAATAATTATAAAATATTGATGTATATTTTTTTACGGTCATTTTGAGTACTCATATGTATATGTTGCGGGCGAAGCCCGCCGTTGCCGGCCGGGTACTATAGAATGCGGGCACAGCCCGCTCGAATGCGGGCACAGCCCGCTCGAATGCGGGCGCAGCCTGCTCGAATGCGGCGCAACCCGCTAAGAGTCAGCGAGCACGGGCGAAGCCCATGCGGAGCTACTCGTAAAGTTTTATATAAAAACTTTATATAAAATTTTATACACGTTTGAAAGACATTGCTACAGCTCGCAAATGGATGTTTGTGTGTTTGGTTATCCATGTCTGTGTGTGTGCATGTGTCTGTGTTTGAGCCCCGACACATGCAATACGCGCTAGCTCTCAAGCGAAAAATGGAAATCTACACGCACGAGAGTGCATTTGCGTGTGCGCGAGAGTGCATTTGCGTGCGCGCGAGAGTGCATTTGCCTGCACGCGGGTTCGTGCGTGATTTTATTTTAATTCCAAAATTATATTAAAAAATTAATGTCATATTAATTTGCATTCATTTTTACATTTAATATATTTTAATTTTTTGTTTTGTTTTGTTCAAAATTTTATGGAGGGAAATTTTCATCCGTATATTTCATTCATTCATGTGAGAGAGAGATAGAGCTGCATGGAGAGAGGCAGAAAAACTTTTATAAAAAGTTAAAGATTTATAAAAAACCCTGTACGCGCAAAAATACATACATGTCGCAATAGTACCACATATCTGCGACAGTCGCGCATGGATGTTTGCGAGTTGTAGGAGTACTGTCGTCGCGTTAGAGCACTATCGAGGCGGGGTACTGTCGCGCATACAAATTTTTTTTTTAAAATAATAATTCAAAACTTTGATAATAAAATAGTACAAAAATTGAAAATAAAATATGATATATTTTTTGTAACAAAACTTTAATAATAAAATATTACTATTAGTAAGGACAATGTCTTTGTCACAAAAAACTTTCATGATATGGTTACAATTGATACTTATTGTGAGAAATGTTTTCTATTTGTAACGTAACATTAGTGTTGTTACAAATACTTACAGTTATAGTAACGAATTAATTATTATTGTAACAAACTTTAAAATATTCGTTACAAAAATTTACTTTTTTGTAACAAAAAAAAATATTTGTTACTAAATATAACTATTAGTAACAAACTGTGTTTTAGTTATATTTCAGTCCTTACAACAGGTGCAGTTTGTTGTAGTGAGACTATGAGTAGTTCAACCAAGACTAGGGTGCACCAACTAGGTCAATGCTAACTTTTGTGAGGTCAATTGAGTGTTGTGGGCCAAACATGGCCTGAGCTGGCTCAATTGAGCTCTAAGGTTCACCTAGGTTTCTAACGGGTCAGCACTAGATCAAAGGTTGATGTGAGACCCCCTTGAGTCCACTCTAGGCCTTGTGTGTGCACAAAGTCTTCCTAGGCCCTATTAGGGCTCCTAGAGGTGTCCTAAACTCCTAAGGCGCCCTTATGAAAATGGGATGTTACAAATCTAATAAATCAAAAACAAATTTCATCCCTGATATTATGAGGTATAAGGGAGAAAAGTTGGTGCTCACGGAGTCTCTCCAAAAGTAGCCTCAATTGATCAGTATGAGCCTCCTCAAACTCCGAGTAAACCAGGATGTCGTCAATGAAAATTAGGATGAAAAGATCCAAAAATATCTCAAAGACGTGATTCATGAGGCACATAAATGAGGAGGGTGCATTGGTGAGGCCAAACAACATTACCGTGATCTCATATAATCCATACCGAGAGCTGAATGAGAATGTCTTCCTCCTTAATCCTTTACTAGCAGTACCTGGAGAAAAGATCAAACTTTGAGAACCCAGGGGCTCCACGTAACTAATCTAAAATCTCATCGACGCGGGAGAGAATAAGTATTCCACATTGTTAACAAAAGGAGCTCACTATAATCGATGCAGAGATGAAGGGTTCCATCCTTCTTCTTGATGAAGAGGATGGGTGATCCCCACGAGGACAAACTAGGCCAAACAAATCCTGACTCTACCATCTCCTAAATTTGTACTCTGAACTCTGCCAGCTCTTTGGGACCCATCCGATAAGGGGTCCTCAAGACGGTGCGAGCTCCTAGCACAATATTAATTTGAAAATCTACTTCACGATGCGGAGGAAAGCCAGAAGATTCTCTGAAAAGACATCTGATAATCTAGAACAATTGGGGCCTCTTGAATCTCCACACGACCCTCTAACATGTTGAAGTAAATCATATACACTTCTGCTCCGTGGAAAGTTGACTAAACGACTTGAATAGGACTCAGGAGAATCCTAGAGCCAATGATTATAGCTCTGAAGGTGATAGTCCAGTCTGCTGATGATCGCAATGTGACCTACTTCAACACACAGTCTATCTTAGCTTTGTGCCTCTCCAACCAGTCCATGCATAATATCAAGTTGAAGTCTAAAATTTCCAAAATCATCGTCGCGACCTCAAAAAACTCCTCTTGCAAGTAAACCATGAAGTCACACTTTGCCGATGATAGCATCTTCGACCCATCAGGGAGTCACACATGCATCGTCAGACCATTCAAGAACCTAATGCCTTCAAGGTCCTGAACGAAGTCCTGAAGAAAAATGAGTGTGTGGTTTTGGTGTCAAATACAGTGTGAGCAGGTTTCCCTCCTACGATCAGGACTCCTGAGGGTTTACATATATTTAAAGTTTACCAAGGTCTAGACGGATTATAAGTAGGTGTGCTATGGATAGAAATTTAAGAAACTTGCATAAATAAATTTACCTACGACAACGTCCTAAGGCTCGTGGCCCTGAGCAAGGTCTAGAGCATAATCATGTCGCTGAACCGGCTAGATATTCCTCCAATCAAATCTACCATACAGGGTAACCGTCTCTCTGACCCCTACCCCCGCGACGTTGAGCAGCCTAGGGCTCCTGACTTCTGAACAATGTTGGGCAATTGGCCTGCATATGGCTTGGTTGGTGCACTGATAACAGATAACCTCTCTTGAGGGGCAACCATTCCTCTTCTGAGCCTGAGGTGACAGTGGAGGGGCAATTTTTCTGAGGGGCAATTTTTCTAGGTTGCTGCTCTTGCCTGAACCGCTAACGTTCACTTCTCTGATGTCTAAAATTCACTCTTCCTAGCTGAAATCTCATCTTGGGTCCACCAACTTCGACCATCAGCAGTTGAGATAAGTTCTCAGCAGGCTGGTTCTTCTACGACTGCACAAATAACTGGTCTGCCTCGCCACATGGTGCTTATAGCCTTATGAAAAGAAATATAATAATTTTTTATTAAAGGCTGACAATTTCAGCCTTTAATTAATATATGGTCAAACGGTCTTATGTCCGTTTGGCCTTATTCTATCATTAAAATAAGGGATTACCTTGTTTTTTTACAACAAACAACTTTATAGTTGTTTGGCCCAAATAATTAAAGTTATTTATTTATTATTAAGTATTATCTCTCAATCTGTTATCTCCGCCTTTGCTCATTTTAAGAGTGAGGAGAAAAATGAGAATTTTTACAATGACAGCCCGCAAATGGCTATTGGCACCTCCAATAAATTAAAAAAACACATAAAATTTAATTTGACTCTTCTCTAATAGCAGACTCACTTAAAGACTCTTCATTTCCCCCATTTTTTTCCGTTCTCGTCGAAATTCCTCGAAAATTTCTGATTTCTCGCCGTCGGTCGCCCAAAACCGCCAGAGAAGAACCCTTAGACACGGTCGAACTCCTCTGGATATTTTTTGGCGACACCGACGAACCCTTCCAAAATCTCGTATATTTTCTCCTATTTTTGATTTTTTTTGTAACTCCTAAATAATATTTTTCATTTACTTTATCATTAGTGAGAAAATAGATGATTTTTTTCACTAAATGTGGTTTGTTTGACTTAAATTTTATTTTCATTTTGGGCTGCCAATATCGCTTTGTTGGGCTGCTATTATCATTAAGTTGCCAATAGTCATTCATGAGTTGCCAATATAAATAGCACTTTTTATATGATGTTCCGCTGATATTTCTTTCCCATCATCTCCTCATCATCTCTTCACTTGCATCGATGAACTCTAACAATGATGTGACTGCTCCTCATCCTGAGATTTGAATTGTGGATCACAAGCATCGTGCGTATAGGTGTGAGAGAACTTGGACCCGATCCGTATCGATGATTAGTTAAAGCAAAATATCGATATTATGTAAAATTGCTCACAACAAAAGTTAACTCATCATTGATGCGACATTTGAAATCTTATTTAAACAAAAAAGCCCATGAGTTGAGTCAAGTGCAATTATCTTCGGCTTCGTTTGGCGCGGCTGATCGAGACGGGGCGGGAGGAGACGGGCGGCGGGTGGAGAAGCTGGGAGGAGGCGTAAGTTCGAAAAGCGCCGTTTGGCGCCGTTTCCTTCAGCGCAGCGGGCTCAAACGCCCTAAACGCCGCCGGAAGGCATTTGTTTTGCCGTCTTCCGGCGGCGTTTGCCCCAAACGGGGCGGCGAAACGCCGCCCCAAACGAAGCCTTCATCTAGGCAAATTTAGTTCTACGATCAAACTAGATAACGAAAGACGCAAATGAAGAATGTAATCATAGGTAGCTTATCATTCAACGTACTATTACGACAACGAGGACGAAACGATATATATACGCAGTGAGCTATTACCAAAATTACATCCAATAAGTAGAACGACACTTCGAGCCAATCCACACAAAGCTTACATTAAAATATTTTTTTTTAATAAAATGGATCAATAGTTTTGAAGAAAGGGTTAGCTTAACGAGAGATATTTGGTCATCCAGATAATAATGAGGACTATTGCATATTTGCATAACTTGTCCTTAGATTGATCTCATTTCGTGGGAATTATCAAAACGTATAATTTTATTTGAAAGTATCGAATAACCACATAGTGGAAATGTGATTTATCAAGTTATAATAAAATGCGTCCGAGATTAATTGAAAATAAAATATAATATAATAAGTATTTATTTTGATAATGTCTCGAATAATAATGTGACTGTAGAATTATTAAAAAGAGATTTAAAATATTTTCTAAATATATAATGTTTTTTCATACTGTGTATAGTGGAAATGTGATTTCTCAGGTTATTATAAAATGTGTCAAAAGATAGTTTATCTTTTATGAATATTTGTGTTGATAAAATTAAATATATAATATTTTAAGATAATTGTTCAGCCCATGATCACCCTATGCAAATCATAATTCACTCTTTCTTGCCAAGACACACACACATAATTATATAAAACACACTTTGGCGAAAGATATTTTCCAATTTCACTCATCTTTTATCACAATATTTATAAATTTTTCTAAATAGATTTAATTTGTGCTTTTTAAAATTTAATAAACTATACCAATATCCTTTCAAATTTATCAAGTTTTATATTTACAAGACAAAAACTTTACAGAGAAGATGAAAAACATATATAAGGCGTTGGCCCTGCCGGAGCGCCACACGAATACACCCGTTAGGTTCGCCGGGGTATGGCGACCCCGACGGTGGGCCCCCGGCAGGCCAACGACGGCTCTGCTGGCGGCGGCAGAGGGAATCGGTGGTGGCGGAGGAATCGGGCAATTGTTTATACACATAATTATAATTATTTACATAAAATTATCATACATATAATTATTTAAAATTATTTATAATTATATATAGAGAGAGATATAATTTCATATTGTTATATAATATATTAAACTATTTAAAACTGATATTTTTTATATAATTATATATGCATATATAAAACTTATATTTTTACAAAAATATAAATTTTTTTTTAAAATACAGATTTAAAAAAAAAAAAAATGTTTGAAAACTTATATAAATATAATAATTTATATAATTTACAAAAATGGAAAACAAAATTAAAAATAACAGGGTGTGTGTTGGTGGCAGGCGAAACCTACCGGGAGCGGGCGAAGCCCGCCGTGGGCGGGGCGGGTACTGTTGTGCGTGGCATGGGAGGCCCCTCGTGCGCTGTCACTCGCGCGCGCGTGTGTGTATATATTGTTGGGTATTGTAGTCACAATATCATTGATTTGAAGAAATCCCCCTTAAACTAAGATGAATTGAATCTGTATTTGATATTGTATTCTAGTTGTGATATTGCAGGATCATAAATTCAAAGTACAAACCAATGTCAAGTTTCAATGAGGCATAAAACACAGGACTATGCAATATAATTCCTCATTGTGTAGAACATGGTGTTGACTTATGAGAAATCTCAATATTTGGGTGTACTTCATATGCAAAGTGTTGGAAAAGACAAGAAAGAGATGTTGCTGTTTTTCTGAGACAGAAGAGAAATTGTCCAAGTAAAATTCATCGAGTTCACTCGAGAAGACTCGATTCATTCGTCGAGACATCTCGGGAGGACTAGACAATTTCGTCGAGATCACTCGAAAGGCCTCAGTTAATTTCTTAACTCCTTTTGTCGAGTGATTAGTTGATCTCTCGTGAACACTCGACTAATTCGTCGAGTGCTCTCGAGAAGCCAGTGGAAGATTCAACAAGGATCAATTTTTCAGCCAAGTAATTTCCGTCGAAAAGAGAAGAAGAATTCGTCGAGACGAATCCGTTGAGATGTCAAGTGGAATTCGTCGAGTGATCAAGACATTTCACGAGTGCACTCGACGAACTGAATTATTTGCTTTTCGTTTTCAAATATCAAACGGCTTACCTTATGACTTCTTCCATGTACAGTACACACGGAGGTTTTTCCTTATGTTTCGTTCTTAGCCGTTAGAGAAGAATCTTATAAATAGTTAAGAGTTATTTTCATTTAACCCTAATCGTGAATAGAAAAGAAAAATCACACTTTCCGTCTATCGGCTTTCTTCAATATCGTAAAGAACGAACTTGTAACCGACAAACCTTTTCCTCACGATTCTTCTCAAAGAACAGAGTCGACCAGATCTCTTCTTTCAGATTCTCTCAAGATCAGTCGACTCCTATGTTTTCAGATCCATATTTCAAAAGATAAAGTCTCTTTCTTCCTTCCTCTTTCAAGATCAGAGCCTTCACTCAAGTAAGGAAGAAGAAGACAATATTTTCGGATCTGAAGAAAAATCTCTTTGAGATTTAAGAAGACTATTTTCAATCTAAAGTAGTTGTAAAAACCCTTTACACATTTTGTAGGAAGTGTTTACTTCCGAGTTTATAGATCCTTGTTGGAAGGATCGAGTGTAGGAGACGTTGTCCTCTGAGTTTGTAGGAGAGGTAACTCCGAGTTGTAAGATTTGTTTAAATCTGAGTTTTGGTGAAGTAACCTAGTCTAGCTCGAAGTGTTAGATAGGCGAGGAGGGAAAGTGGACGTACCCATTCCAGGGAACCACTATAAATTCTTGTGTTTGTGCTGTGTTCTTTTTTTCTGTGAGCTTTTGTTCTTAAGTTTTTAATTCCGCTTAAAGCCATATAATTCACCTATTCACCCCCTCTAGGTGATTTAGGTAGCAACTAGATACTTCAATTGGTATCAAAGCTATGTTGTTCGTTAAAGGTTAACACCTTGAACAAGATCTCCATGTAGTTGCAAATTGACAGAATGTCTTAAATGGATAGAACCAAGGATTCCTCCGTGAAGCTGCCCGTCTGCACCAAGGAGAACTTTCCTATGTTGAAGGAAAGAGTCAGATTCTACAAGCAGTTCAAAAGGTTGCTTAATAAGAGAAGACATAGGAAGAATCAATCCTCCTCCTAAGATCACAGAAGATCAAGACGTGATGGTGATCATCATAAGAAGAGCTACAGCAACGACAAGTATAAGTCAAAACCAAACAAACACATTTCTTTTGACGTTGTTTGTTACTATTGTAATAAGACAGGACACATGATTGCTGAATGCCCGTACAAAAAGAATGAAGGATCCAAGAAAGAAGAAAAGAGAACCTTCAAAAATAAGAAGAAAACAGAAAAGAGCTTCATCGCGAAGAAGTCAAAGACACTTAGCGATAACGACTCACATGAGTTAAGCTCAGACAAAGAAGCCTAATTTGGGCTTATGTCTCAATAAGATGAGGACAACTGCAACACCCCGTATGAGGGGAAGGTAAACACTCACACTCCTCTTTCTAATTCTGAAACTGGATCCAATGCGAATAAATGCTATTCTTTAGAGGAAGATTCAGATGTAATGGTTCAGTACAGAGTCTTATTGAAGGGATTTGACAAATGTCGCAAGGTAGTCAAATCTCAAGCAAAAGAGATTGAATCTCTCAAGGCGGTGGAATCTGATCTGAGGGAGGAAATTGAAAATTTGACTCCTCTCAGAGATGAAGTCCCAAACCTTGAAAGATGAACTTAAAAGATCCGCCGAACTATTAAATCTGTAGGTGAAGTCTATTAATAAACTAGAAGGGAAGTTAGTGGTGGAAAGGAAGCTTGTGAAAAGTTTCTCGAATCCAAAGACTATCCTTTCTCTCATTGATAAATTTTCTGCTCCTGTGAAGGGTAGTGGTCTCGGTCATGAGACTGAGAAGAATAAGGCTGCTAAGGGGAAAGCTGTTAAAGGTGAGGAAAAAGCTACTCAAAGTCAACCTTTCTTCAAGAAGGTTACTTTTTTCGACAAACAAATATGACTTTGAAACATCTTATGGTCACTTTGCGAGACCAACTCACGTTAAATCTAGCAAAAGTAATCAAGGATGGAGCCAATCCCGAAGCTCTGGAACGACTGCTCTCAAAGCACCTTATGAAGAGATAATCCTCAAGGATTATGGTTCATTCGTGCATGGATCAGTTGCCAAGAAAGAACCAAAGATCAAGCCTATTGTTGCTAAGCCACTTGAGAAGAAGGAGCCGTGTGTATGTTGCAATCATGAGGCTTCTACTTCTAAGTTTGCAGCTCCTTCTAGACCTCCCGTTCAAAAGTTGAAGCAGTAGAATAAGAGAAGGTATAATCGATTTGATTGTTGGTGATGTGGCAAGGTTGGTAACATTGCCATCGATTGTTGGTTCAATCCTTTGAATTATATGTAAGACCCTCTTTTTTTGCATTCTTTCCCGGGTCTTACCGCCCAGAACCGCCGTATTGCGGCGACACCATTTACTATATGGTCGCCGCCACAATACGTCGATCCTGCCGGCTATTCAACATCATCCAGGCCAACCACAATTCACAGTATTAGAAGCAATAAAAGAAATAAGTCCACAAATCACATTAAGTATATAAATTACATGATTACAATGTCCACGATGAGAATTAAAGTAAAAGAGAACTAAACGAATAAGGGCTTATGCCCGGTACATGTTTAAGTATAGTGCAACAACACTCTCACTCTACATCTATGCGGAAGCTAACAAACTCTGTCTTCATGCATCTGTAGCTGCTGCTGTGGCGAAGTGTAGTGGTTGTTCTGCTTCATCCCGTCTTCCTGTCCTGTCTCCGGAACGGGATCCTACTGCTCCGGCACATCATCCTTAAAATGATGTGGTCCACTGACCGTCAGTCTATAGGACTCAGCATATTCCTCACCGCCTCCACCCGCGACTCCTAGGCACCGTGCGGGAGGAGGAAGCAGAGGACATCAAGGGGTAAATCAAAAGCAGGTGACATGTGGCTAGACTAGCAGAGTTTATAATTATTGAACATTAAATGATAACAATTCTATGCTAGCAGAGTAAAGAGTGGCATCAATAAGTAAAAGACAATGCAATATAAATAAGCAAGTATCATACATAAGAGCAGCTATGAAAGTAACCTTAATTTATGTGCACACACAAAGACACATAAGCTAAGGGATCTGTCAAGAAGTAACTCATCGTATAAAAGAGCCCATACTGACTTATACAATGAGGTCTCTGTTTGTGCAGAAATGTTATGCTATGATGTGCAATGCAATGATGCAATGTTTGTATTATTATTTCATACACATGCAACTCACCCACACGACTCTGTACGTACAGACCTTTAGTTCCCACTTTTCGGAGGTAGCTAACCTCTCGGGGCACCTCCCATCGTGGTCAAACGGTGGCAGAGGAGCGGGCGTCTCCTCACCTAGGTGGTTAAGTCACACTACCAGACCTAGGCCCTAACGTACGCTGTGTTACCGGTACCCGGTACTCACGAGCTCCTGCGTACTCTTGCTGGATCCGAAGAAACCAGACCTTTATTTGGCCAGGCAGAGTTTGGGGAATCCATCCCGTCGGACGCGCAGTAGAAACAACCTGGCCCCTCTTTAAACCTCTAGCACTGCCGAGTCAACGAGCTGCTGTCGGTGTGACGACTAAGGCAGAATCGAAGACCCACCACATCTTATACATAAGCAACATGTATTAGCCATTTACTACCGAGCCTCCAGCTCGCAATTCTACATCAACATTTATAAAGTAGAGCCTACCGCTCGCCAGACTATACCAGTCTTATATTTAAACTACGAGCCTACCACTCGCTAGACTACACCAGTCTTATATTTAAACTACGAGTCTACCGCTCGCTAGACTACACCCGTCTTATATTTAAACTACGAGCTTCCGCTCGCTAGACTACACTAGTCTTATATTTAAACTGCGAGCCTACCGCTCGCTAGACTAAACTAGTATTATATTTAAACTACGAGCCTTCCGCTCGCTAGACTACACTAGTCTTATATTTAAACTGTGAGTCTACCGCTCGCTAGACTACGCTAGTCTTATATTTAAACTACGAGCCTACCGCTCGCTAGACTAACCCAGTCCTTCCTAATATATCACGAGCTTACCGCTCGCAGGACTACCCTAGTCCTTCCTTATATATCCTGAGCTTACCGCTCGCAGGACTATCCCAGTCCTTCCTTATATACCGAGCCTACCGCTCGCAGGACTACCCCAGTCCTTCCTTATATATCCCGAGCTTACCGCTCGCAGGACTATCCCAGTCCTTCCTTATATACCGAGCCTACCGCTCGCAGGACTATCCCAGTCCTTCCTTATATACCGAGCCTACCTCTCGCAGGACTATCCCAGTCCTTCCTTATATACCGTCCCGGTTTGGGATGGAAGTTAACTTGTCAAGTTCTCCTACATAACTAATCTTGTCTATAATTTAGTTGATCTTAGAAGCTTTGGGGTTAGCCTTGGACTTCCGGAGGGTTACCTGGTGAGGGGCTCGCACCGGTACTAGGAAGTGTGACGGGCTGACACCCCGAACTTCCTCTTCCCAAGGCACTTAATCTTGTTGGTATCTACCTCTTTTTACATGATCCCCATTTTCCTCTCCAATTACATTAAATCTCTAAGATGAGTTAAACTTGGCACTTAGGAGTGGGGGGAGTTCTTTTGAACTCCAACACCACCAACTGTGACCGGGTGATGACTCTCCCATCGTCACATTCTAAGCTCGAGTTCCCTTTGCTGGATCGTGTGACGCCCTTAGAGGGGGGGTGGGGGTGAATAAGGGTGTGTTTAAAATATAATTTTTACTTAATAATTTTTTAGACAAATTTTACTTTACTAAAAAATTACTTATAAACACTTTCAAACCAATGCAATTTTCGTATTAAATCAAACACAAATTTCTAAGATAAAGATTATGCCACCAAATATGTAATTAAAGAAAAGGACATAATTATATTAATCATGAAATTTGCATACAATAAAAATGATCTTAACAATGCTTAAGATCAAGGCAAAATTATGTTAATAAAAATTCAACAATTTTGGTTTTCCAATCCTTCTCCCAAGGATCGGAAGGCTATCACTTGTCTCTCCCAAGACCAAGCCCAAGCCTATCCTCTAGATCTTCCCAAGATCTAGACGTAGCTGACAAGGCCACGATTTCCCACCAAGCCACGCAAGGACTTGGACGCTCCGCATAAGGAAGCGATTTTCCCCTAAGCCATGCAAGGACTTAGACGCCGCACGCAAGACGACGATTTCTCTACCAATACAAAATGAAATGTGTGTAAATGAAAATACAATATGAAAAGAACAACTCCCTAGAATTTCAGATCTCTGAAAGGATGGTTGAAGCCTCGAGATGATCGTTGATGTAGAAGCGCGCCCGATCTCGTCTTCAATCTTCAATCCTTCTTTGCACAAATGGGAGTTGAAGAGGTTCTGGAGCTCTCTGGTTCGTATGCACTCAGGAAGGAACTTGGAATTCTCAAATCTTGGAATGCACGAACACAAGGAGTCATTTTATAGAAAATCGCTGTCGCCTGGGCGACATTGACTGTCGGAATTTTCCGACAGCGCTAAACTGCCGCTGGAGTGCCGTCGTGCGGGCAGTTGCTGTAACCGCCGAGCTGTCGCCTGGGCGACATCGATGTCAGATTTCCGACAGCGCAAAACTGCCGGTCGTGGGTGGTATCGTGGGCAGTTGTTGTAACCTCCGAGCTGTCGCCTGGGCGACATCGTTGTCGGATTTCCGACAGCTCAAAACTACCTTTCATCGTGCTGCCGTGGAGGGAAGTAGTTGTAACTTCTCTGCTGTCGCCGGGGCGACAGCGGCTGTCGGAATTTTCCGACAGTGAAATTTCCCCACATTCAAATTTTGCTCCAGAAGAAATGTGAACATCTCATACCTGTTACCTGCACACCATTAATAAAAAATAGAATCAAATACAAACGGGACTTTGTTATTATCAAACCGGAGGAGTGCGAGACGCATGCTCCAACAATCTCCCCCTTTTGATAATAACAAATCCGTATAAAAAGAAATCATGTCTATTTAGATTGTTGATTTTAACATTTGGTGTGTGCACAAAAATAACATGATATATTTCTCTTAAAAATAAATAATTTCCCTTTAGATGAAAGCTCCCCCTAAATGAATGCTCCCCTTAAATGTATGCTCCCCCTAAATATATGCTCCCCCTAAATGTTAAATTAAGTTGAAATGATGTATTGTTTAGGTGGAATATTTAGGTGTAATAGATTTGTGATTTCTCTTTTTATACTTTTAATTCTCCCCTTTTGGTATTAGCAAAAGTTAATATTAGATAAAAGAGTAGTTCTTAAGGGAAAAGATATAGGATGTAGAAATGAAGAGTAAGCGGAAGCACTTTGTTGGAAATGATTGAAGTTCATGAAATAATAGGAATATGTCATAGTATGAATATACTCATGAAGTGACGGTATAGCCATATGAAGTAATGAAAGAAAATAACTTAAAAATGAGTAAGGTCATTTGAAAGTATCATAGAAAGACACAATAGTGTATAGATATATGGAATTTTTTCGGTCCAATTCTCATGAAATGAATGGTTATATAACATAATGATGTGTACATGTGATACTTAGATCAAACATATGAAGTTATTTAATCTACATGATCATTGAAATGGAGAACATAATATAAGCATATAAAGTCAACTTGGACTTTGAAGATATAGCACAAGAAGAATAGTAAACCATATTTCTTTTGCACAAGACACTTTACAATTCTTTCCAAGGTGCTTAACCTCACAATGCTCATTAAGACTTTTCAGGAGGGTAAGTAGTGCTTGGTGGAGTATCCTTGTTTTTATTTTAAATTTTTTGATCACAGATTTTGTGATATCGTAGTTTTGAGATATTGAAAATTTTTTTATTGACTAAGGATCTCCGAATTCACTTGAATCGCAAAAGATGGTGTATAGTTTGTTGTGCTAACAAATCAATGTTGAAAGTTGTATTTATGAAGTGCTATTTTATTATGTTAAAGCAAATATGATTCATGTATATATTAAATAAAAAGACATACGTATTGATTAAAAGAAGTGAACGCGATAGTTCATTATGATAGATAAATAATTTCTCATACTTAGAGGCATGCGAAAACAATTTCCAATGGTCTAAACAACTAAGTAGAAGTGTCAATACGATGATAGCTTGGAAATGAAATCATATAATCATGTAAGAGCCATTTTTTTTAAAGATAAAAAGCACATGGTTTATCATCAAGTCATGAGGTGAAGCATTAATAATGACATATAACTATTGTAAAGCATTAAAGGGACCAAAAATTTGGAGATTTATCAAATTGGGAGCTGTCGGCAATTTCCGACAGTCAATGTCGCCTGGGCGACAGCCAAAAATATAAATACAGCTTTGGACCGAGTCAAACCCTATTGTGCATCATTTTTCTGAACTGAAGGGCGAGAGCAGGCTGTCGGAGGTTGGCGACATCTTAGATCTAAGGTATGGTTTTGGATTTTTAAGTGTTTTGACTCAAAATTTTTTAGGGATTTTTGATTTTAGAAAGGGGAGATGATAAAAGATGTATGTTTTTTATTTTCCCTTTGATGAATGGTGTAGATCTTGGAAGTTTTGTGTTTGAAAAGTGTAGATCTAGTGTAAATCAAGGGGATCGTGTTGGATCTTGGTGAAAAATGTTTTGATTTTGTGTTTTTTGTGGTTGAAGTTTTGCATTTGTACATAGTAGAATTTTTTTAAAAAATGGAAGATTTGCTTTTGGAAGAAGGTTGAAGATGATGAATAGTAAGGATATGGAGAAGATGTAGATTTGAAAAAATATTATAAATTTTTTTTAAACTTGATGTTGAAATAAAACTTGATTTTGAGTATATCTGGAAGTTTATGTAAAAAATTTCAAGAGAAGTTTACTGAAGTACTGTCGGAATTTTCCGACAGTCACTGTCGCCTGGGCGACAGTGTTCCAGTGCACAGCACATGTTTAATCCATTTTTTTATATGTTATTTGCAGAATGGCTTCCAGTTCTAAAGCGCGAAGAAGTACTTCTGAAGATGCGCATAGTTCGTATCAAGTGTACCCTGCGGTGGAGAAAGCCATAGTTGGAGTAGCGAAATATGTTGAATTTGATTCGCCGAAGCACGATCATATCTATGATCGGCTTGCAAATGCAGGTATACTCTCAATAATCACAACAGATTCATTTTCATCCTTTTTGGTTCGAGAATTCTATAATCATTTGAAAGATCCTAATTACACTGAATTGGATGGGGGAGTTAGATCAAGAATCCAAGGTCAACATGTGGAAATAACACATGTTGATCTAAGAGAGGAATTCAGATTAGTGATGAGTGAAAATATGCCAGATATAGTGGAGAGTTATAGAAAAGATAGAGATTGGACCCTTGTAAACATGAGTTTACATGAGAGTCAAAAGAAGACTCTAACCACTGAAGTTACGTCACTCACTCCGGATGCTTTTTTAGTTCAAGATATATTAAGGAACTCAGTCATGTTGAAGAGTGGAGATACAAGAAGTATCACGGCTCAGTTGACCCTCATTACTTATTTCATTATGGAAGATGAACTCTTTGATGTGGCGGACTTCATACTCTCTCAGATTCGGTATGCGTTTAGATTAAAGCATCCAAAATGGGTGAAGGTTCACACGCTACCAATGGGGGCGATAATTCAGCGTATATTATATAAGAAGTACGGATGGATAGCTCAAGATTCTTATTTTGATGATTATTATCCGGAGATATATTATACGGGTACGATGAAAGTGAAGAAAATGCAGAAAAAGGCCCATCCTGGAATTGAGATTAGAGAGCCGCCAATGCCTAGGGCAGGATCACTACGAGAGTCCATTGATGATTTACGTGATTCATTAGAGGATCACAAGAAAGAAGTGAAAAAGGACCGTAGTCGAATGCAGAAGTTTATGAAGTTTCTTGTCAAAGGTCTGAAGTTAAAGCCAACTCCGGAGGAAGAGGCCGAATGGCAAGTTCCAGACGAAGAACCGCCACGCCAATCGGTGAGGCGGACTCGCCGTGGTAAGGCCGTAAGACGAGGACCTCCAGAAGATTGTCCAGAGAGCAGCGGGGCTGGTTTTGAGGATTCTGAGTAGTTTCATCAGGCTGCTGCTGCTGACTGATGTCGGAAATTTCCGACATCCACTGTCGCCTAGGCGACAGTGAACTTCTTCAGATGATGTTTTCTGTTAATGAACTTGAACTTATGTTGTTTTCTACTATTTTTATTGGAATAATATTGATGTAATATTAATGATGTTTGAATTTTTGTTAAGTCATTTGAAATTCTATGATTTGATTTTAAAATTTAGGCTTTGTCTTTTTAAAATGTATAGGTTTTGTGATGATTTTTTTTAATTTTATAGGTTTTTAAGTAGTGATATATTCATTGAGAAATGTCTAGGATTCCCAATTCTAGCCTAAGCATAGAAAAACGGGAATCCGGTAACGGTTTAGTGAATATTACCGCTAGTTGATTATCCGTGCCTATAAATGAAATTTTTATGTGGTTATTTTTAATATGATCTCTATTAAAATGATGTCTCACATCAATATGCTTAGACCTTGAATGATGGACCGGGTTGTATGTTAAATCAATTGCACTTTTATTATCACACCATAATTCAATAGTTTGTTGTTTAATATTAAAGTCTTCTAAAGTTTGTTTCATCCAAAGAGCTTGTGCACAACAACTACCAAGTGCGATGTATTCGGCCTCGGTGGTTGAGAGGGCAACAGAATTCTGTTTCCTACTCGACCATGAAATTAGTGAGGGGCCTAAAAAGTGACAAGTGCCACTAGTGCTTTTCCTATCTAGTAAACAACCGGCATAATCAGAATCAGAGTAGCCAAAAAGAGTAAAATCATCGCTATGAGGATACCATAAACCAAGTTTAGATGTGCCAATTAAATATCTAAAAATTCTTTTTACCGCTTTTAAATGTGATTCTTTGGGATCAGCTTGAAATCTAGCACATAAACAAACTGAAAACATAATATCCGGTCTAGAAGCAGTTAAATATAAAAGTGAACCTATCATGCCTCTATATAAAGTTTGATCTATTGATATTCCATTTTCATCTTTTCCTAATTTTAAAGATACACTCATAGGAGTATTTGCTTGTTTGAGATTTTCAAATCCAAATCGTTTTAAAACATCATGAATATATTTTGATTGGTTAATAAAAACTCCATCATGTTTTTGAACAATTTGAAATCCTAAGAAATATTTTAATTCTCCTACCATACTCATCTCAAATTCACTTTCCATCATTTTTACAACATAATTACACAACTCTTCATTAGTGGCTCCAAAAATAATATCATCAACATAAATTTGTAAAACAATTAAATCATCATTTACTTGCTTAATGAAGAGTGTACAATCAACACCACCCATTTTAAAACCATTTTGTAATAAATATATAGTCAATCTATCATACCATGCTCGTGGTGCTTGTTGTAAATCATACAAAGCTTTTAGCAATCTATATACGCGATTAGGAAATTTTTCATTTATAAATCCTGGGGGTAGTTCAACATAAACTTCTTCTTTAATCAACCCGTTTAAAAATACAGTTTTAATATCCATTTGCAATAATTTAAACCTTTTATGACTAGCAAATGCAACAAAAATTCTAACTGCTTCCAATCGTGCTACGGGTGCAAATGTTTCATCAAAATCTATCCCTTCAATTTGATTATATCCTTTCGCTACAAGCCTAGCTTTATTTCTAGTGACCCTAGAGTCACTATCTAATTTGTTTTTGAAAATCCATTTGACTCCTACTATAGGATGATCACTAGGTCTATCTACAAGAATCCAAACATTATTTCTTTCAAATTGGTTAAGTTCTTCATTCATAGCTAGAAACCAAGATTCATCATTTAAAGCGGTGGCAATATCTTTTGGTTCTATATTTGAGACAAAACATAAATTTGAAAAACTTTCATGTAAACTAGAACGTGTACGTACCCCATTTAATGGTTCTCCAATAACAAGTTCTTGCGGATGATCTTTTGAGAACCTTAGCTCGGTTGGAGGTACATATTCTTGTTCTTCTTCTTCTTCACCATCTTTTTCATCTTCTTTCTCTACTTTTTCTTCATCATTATCATCATCATTTTTCTTCAGATTTTGTTCCACATCTTCTTCATTTTTCTCATTACCTGCAACTTTAGTATTTTCTACACAATAAATGTTTTCATCAAATTTTACATGAATAGATTCTTCAACCACTTTAGTACGTTTATTATAAACTCTATAGGCCTTGCTAGTTGAATAATAACCGATGAAAATTCCTTCATCACATTTTTCATCAAATTTGCCTAAGTTATCTTTTGTATTCAAAATAAAGCATTTACAACCAAAAACTTTAAAGTAAGATACATTTGGTTTTCTTTGAAAATAAATTTCATAAGGAGTTAATTGTAATGTAGGACGAATCATGACACGATTAATAATATAGCATGCAGTACTGATCGCTTCGGCCCAAAAATATTTTGGCAATTTAAATTCACAAAGCATAGTACGTCCTAATTCTTGAAGTGTTCTATTTTTCCTCTCCACTACACCATTTTGTTGTGGTGTGCGAGAAGCAGAAAATTCGTGTTTTATCCCAAATTCATTACAATATGAAATAAATTTTTCATTATCAAATTCTCCTCCATGATCTGATCTAATGCATTTTACTTTTAAATCAAGTTCATTTCGAATATGTGAAATTAGTTTTACAAATTCATCAAAAGCATCAGATTTTGAATTTAAAAACAATGTCCAACAAAATCTAGAATAATCATCAATAATAACAAACGTATATTTTCTACCTCCTAGACTTTGTGTAGAAATTGGACCAAACAAGTCAATATGTAATAAATGTAAAGGTCTAGTAGTAGAAATAACATTTTTGCTTTTAAAAGATGATTTTGTAAACTTTCCTTTTTGGCATGGTGAACATAATGAAGAAAGCTTTCCATTCAAATTTGGCAAACCTTTTATAATTTTACTTTTAGAAAGCTTTACTATGCGCTTGACACTAGAATGTCCTAGTCTCCTATGCCATAATTCAAGTTCATCATTCTTTGAAATAAAACATTTAAGTGTAGAATGAGATAAATCATGAAAAGTGATTGTATAGACATTGTTTATTCTTGGTGCAGTAAGTACGGTTTCGTTTGTTTTAGAATCAATAATTTTGCAAAGGTTTGAGCTAGAGTCAAATAGAACATTTAGATTTTTATCACATAGTTGACTAATAGAAATTAAATTATGTTTCAAACCTTTAACATATAAAACATTTGAAATTTTAAATTCTTTGTTACCTACTACTCCAATGCCTTTGACTTTACCCTTGCCATTATCTCCAAATGTCACTATTCCACCTTTCTTCATCTCCAGACTAAGGAACTTTGATTTATCGCCCGTCATGTGTTTTGAACATCCAGAGTCCAAATACCACACGTCTTCCTTGTTCCTAGCCTGCACGCACACCTAAAAAGATGATGAGAGTAAAGATCTGGTTACCCAAGTGGTCGATCCCATTGTATAGGTGGACGCCTTAGGTACCCAGATTTGTTTAACATTAACTTTTCCTTTCTTCCAACATGAGCCCGAGATGTGACCAAATCGATGACATTTGGCACACACAATGAATGGTGAGGAACCATTTTTCAATGGTTTCTCTGGACTCTTGCGGGTGGAAACATCTTTATGTGTGGACTTAGAAAAATTTTCATTTTGAAAAATAGGTTTTCTGAACCTGGAGCTGTCGCTGGTTCCGACAGCGGCTGTCGGAAATTTCCGACAGCCTCCAGAGCTTCCAGAAATGTATCCTAGCCCAAATTTTGCTGTCCCATGACATTGGTTGGCTAAAAGCATATCTAGAGATTTTTTTCCAACACCAAATTTTCCAATTGCCATGTTCAACTCATTTACTTTGGACTTTAAAATTGAATTTTCTTTTACTATCATACCACATCTATTTGCAACACTTTTCTTATAATTCTCTAATTGAGAATGAGAGAATTTAACAACTTTTTCTAAATCTTTTTCTCTTTTAGAAGTTGATCAATTTTTTGATCGGACTTAGAAATGGTGTTTTCAAGTTCTTTTATCCTTGTCGAAGAGTGATCACACTCTTGACAAATTTCCTTCTCGTTCCCAATAGGTTTCAAATCATTTGATAACTTTTTATTTACTTTCAAATGAACTTTGTTTTCAGATTTTAAAAAATCAATTTGTTTTAGGCTTTTATCTAAAAATTTGCAAGTTTTTTATAAATTCAGAATATAAATCTTCATAAGATGGAGGAGTTACCTCAGTGTCGCTTTGGACACTGCAATCGTCGTCAGATGACGCATTTTCTTTCCCCATCAAGCAGACATTTGCCTCCTCTTCATCCTGTGTTGAGGAATCACTTTCTTCACCAGACGAAGAATCATCCCAAGTCTCTGCCTTTAACACTTTCTTTTTGTAACTTTTATCGTGCCTATTTGCTTTTTGCTCGTTCAGATACTTTGGGCACTTGCTTCTGATATGACCAATCTTCTTGCAATGGTAGCACTCTGGTAGTGGACGCTTCTCTTCATTCTCCATTTTTCCTTTGTCTTTTTGGTAGGCAAAATCGGTCTTTTTGAAAAATCTCTTAAATGAATTTCTCCTCTCCGGATTTCTCATAAACTTCTTAAAGTTCCTCACAAACAGTCCTTCCTCATCTTCCTCACTTTCTTCAGATTCAGTTTCAACTTCCTTTTTAGATTTCAACGCCAAGCTTTTCTTTTTGGGCTCCAAATTGTACTCTTGGCTTTGAATCTTCAACTCCACTTCATGGGTTTTTAGATTCCCAATGAGACTCTCCAATTGTAAGGTCTTAAGGTCATGTGACTCAGAAATTGCAGTCACTTTAGGATTGAACTTCGGGGGAAGTGATCTTAAGATTTTCCTCACTAAATCTCCATTGGAGAAAACCTTACCCAACACCTTTGAATCGTTCACGATTTTAGTAAATCGTGTGTACATTGTATCAATTTCTTCATCCACCTCCATTTTGAATCTTTCGAATTCTAACTCTAGTTGAAATAGCTTTGAATCCTTTACCTACGAAGTACCTTCATGAGTGATTTCTAAAAGATTCCAAATTTCATATGCAGTATCACAAGCACAAACTCTATTAAATTCAGTGCGATCTAGTGCGCAAAATAAAGCATTCATAGCTTTTGCATTGTTTTTACATCTTAATTTATCATTGTCATCCCACTTGTCTTTGGGTTTGACCATAGTTACATCTCCTACAACAATTGTTGGGGAAGAATAACTCATCTCGACCATATTCCAAACTTCCATATCGAGAGCTATTAGAAAACACCGCATTCGGGTTTTCCAATAGTTATAGTCCGTGCCCGTAAAAAGTGGTGGCCTACTGATTCCTTGCCCCTCAACGAACGCGTGATCGTTGTGCGCCATTACTCCCGGTGGTAAAACCATTTTGGAGCAACCTCGCTCTGATACCACTTGTTGGATCGTGTGACGCCCTTAGAGGGGGGGGGGGGGGGGGTGAATAAGGGTGTGTTTAAAATATAATTTTTACTTAATAATTTTTTAGACAAATTTTACTTTACTAAAAAATTACTTATAAACACTTTCAAACCAATGCAATTTTCGTATTAAATCAAACACAAATTTCTAAGATAAAGATTATGCCACCAAATATGTAATTAAAGAAAAAGACATAATTATATTAATCATGAAATTTGCATACAATAAAAATGATCTTAACAATGCTTAAGATCAAGGCAAAATTATGTTAATAAAAATTCAACAATTTTGGTTTACCAATCCTTCTCCCAAGGATCGGAAGGCTATCACTTGTCTCTCCCAAGACCAAGCCAAAGCCTATCCTCTAGATCTTCCCAAGATCTAGACGTAGCTCACAAGGCCGCGATTTCCCATCAAGCCACGCAAGGACTTGGAAGCTCCGCACAAGGAAGCGATTTTCCCCTAAGCCACGCAAGGACTTAGACGCCGCACGCAAGACGATGATTTCTCTACCAATACAAAATGAAATATGTGTAAATGAAAATATAATATGAAAAGAACAACTCCCTAGAATTTCAGATCTCTGAAAGGATGGTTGAAGCCTCGAGATGATCGTTGATGTAGAAGCGCGCCCGATCTCGTCTTCAATCTTCAATCCTTCTTTGCACAAATGGGAGTTGAAGAGGTTCTGGAGCTCTCTGGTGCGTATGCACTCAGGAAGGAACTTGGAATTCTCAAATCTTGAAATGCACGAACACAAGGAGTCATTTTATAGAAAATCGCTGTCGCCTGGGCGACATTGACTGTCGGAATTTTCCGACAGCGCTAAACTGCCGCTGGAGTGCCGTCGTGCGGGCAGTTGCTGTAACCGCTGAGCTGTCTCCTGGGCGACATCGATGTCGGATTTCCGACAGCTCAAAACTGCCTTTCATCGTGCTGCCGTGGAGGGAAGTAGTTGTAACTTCTCTGCTGTCGCCGGGGCGACAGCGGCTGTCGGAATTTTCCGACAGTGAAATTTTCCCACATTCAAATTTTTCTCCAGAAGAAATGTGAACATCTCATACCTGTTACCTGCACACCATTAATAAAAAATAGAATCAAATACAAACGGGACTTTGTTATTATCAAACCGGAGGAGTGCGAGACGTATGCTCCAACACCCTTCTTCACCTAGGAACTACACACATACACCTAAAATTCTCATCCTTACTTGGACCCACACTCCTATTATTCGTCATCCTTAATCCAGGGTTTGCCTTAGATACTTCTCGACTTCGCCCTTGAGTATTTACCTTAAGATGGCTCACCCGGCTAAGGGTAGTTTTACTTCCATATAATCGTTTAACACTGATTAGTTGTTTGTGGGGCCCTTGATGAGGTCTAACCTCCTTTTCATATCATTGTAAATTCCTACGCTTACAGCTTTGCTAAACGCACCCAAATCTTATTTCCCACGATGCCCTTAGAGATGCTCTTCCAAATAACTTGAGCCTTCATAATAATCACAGAGTTAATAGTTCTATGTGTGAAGGTCAGTGGTGGTCTAAATCATATGAATCAGTTTTACTATTCGCAAACCAAACTAAGATTGAGCTAGATTTGACTCCTATGGTGAAATCTTGATCACATCATATCCAAATGAGTTCCATTTATTATCGTAGGTTCGCAATGAGTAGTGATCTAATAACCTCAAATCCTAATTTCATAAATTCTCTAGGGAATCTTAAATCATAGTTTCTATTTAAAATAGAAGATGTGCAGATAGTGATTTATACATCGACTGTCAACTAATGATCTCCATAAATTCTGATAAATTCACTATAGCATAATATGGTCTGAAAACCTCAAAACCTAAGTTTCACATTTTTCCAAGGAGTATTTAATCATAATTTCTGATTAAAACAAATGGGGTGCAAATAGTGATTTACACTGCAAGTACCATCTACATATCTCTATAAATTCTGATAAATTCACAGTAACATAATATTGGTCTAAAAACCCCAAACCCCTAGTTTCACATTTTTCCAGGAACTATTTAACCATAATTTCTATTTAACATAAATGGGGTGCAAATAGGGATTTACACTACAGGTACCATATTATGACCTCAATAAATTCTAAAAATAATTGCCATAGCATAATACTGGTCTAAAAACACCAAACCCTAGATCTCACATTTTTGCAAGGATTATTTTACCATAACTACTATTTAATACAAGTGTTGTGCCAATAAGGTATTACACTACAACTACCATCTACAAGTCATAATAAATTCTGATAAAATTATAGTAGTATGATACTGAACTAAAAACATCAGAGCCTCAATTTCATAATTTTTCAAGGAGTATTTGTCCAAAATATTCATTTAATACAAGTGGTGTGCTAATAGGGCTTTACACTACAACTACCATCTAGAGGTCACAATAAATTCTGATAAAATTACAGTAGTATGATATTGACCTAAAAACATCAGAGCCTCAATTTCATAATTTTCAAGGAGTATTTGTCCAGAATATTCATTTAATACAAGTGGTGTGCTAATAGGGGTTTACACTACAACTACCATCTAGAGGTCACAATAAATTCTGATAAAATTACAGTAGTATGATACTGACCTAAAAACATCAGAGCCTCAATTTCATAATTTTTCAAGGAGTATTTGTCCAGAATATTCATTTAATACAAGTGGTGTGCTAATAGGGGTTTACACTACAACTACCATGTAGAGGTTACAATAAATTCTGATAAAATTACAGTAGTACAATATGGACCTAAAAAATTCAGAGCCTAAGTTTTATAATTTTACATGGAATATTTATCCATATTTTCCATTTAATACCAATGGGGTGCTATTAGGAATTTATATAACAAGTACTATATAATGACCTCAATAAATTCTGGAAAAATCAGGATAGCATAGAAATGATCTAAAACCACTTCGTCCTAAGTTTCATATTTTATATCATTGGTTTGATCCATATTCTCTAATTATAACAAATAAGCATATTCCACCACTTTCCAAATGAAGTACCATTTATATGAAACTATAAATCACAGGAAAATTACTAGGTAATTGTAATGATCTAAAAAGGGCCTATCCATAATCTCAAAATTTTCTCAGTGGATTTTATGCATGTTTGCTATAAGATAAGGAATGCCCTTATGCCATAAAAGCCTACTTTTTCTCCTCCAAAAATTCTACCAATAGTCATAGGTGTTCTAAATACTGAAATAATGAATCACGTTTAATTTCATAATTTTCTATAAAACTATTCTCATTGAATTCATATAAACTTCAAAGGGGCAAAATGTAATTGGTGCTAACACTAGTATGAAATAAATTTCATAAATTCCCAATAATTCACCAGAGGTCTAACTCAACATTATAGACTTATGACCAAAGATCTAGAATTTTCTAGATTCAATTACTCATTTTTAATTCATTAATTTGAAAGGGTCTAATTTTTGAATTAAAACATAAAACCCTAAAATTTTGACTCCACAAATTCCACAACTTCAGAGGATGATGTATTCCATCCATACCAACTCATATCCAAAGTTTCTAGGGCATCTAATGGGGCAAATGGGCCAAAATCACCTTTTCCCATTTTTGCTAAATGCACCCCAATTTCCTCTTAGACACAAACTTCATTTTTGAAGTTCAGAGAAATATACTCATGCAAATGTGATGAAATTTTAACCAGTGTCCATACATGCCCTAAAGAAGCCCTCACCAAAATTTGGGATCATTAGGAGTTATATAACTCCAAATATTCCATTTATTTGATTTTCCATGTTTTAGACCAAACCTTAGAAAAATAATTTCCTAAAAATCTGATTTTTGATCCCAAGCTAGGTATATGGCACATGCATGCATGGCCAAAATCTCAAGTTCATCAGATTTATATTTTAGAGTGAGCACACTAATTAATTTCTGGTTCATATTTTGACCAGTCTCCCTAAAATGAGTATTGTGGAACCTACAGTTAACCAAATGACATGATTTCACTTTCATATGAAAGTAGACAGCCATTTCTACAATTCCTATCTCTGGGGATTTTTCAAAATATGGCATTTAAGGGACTCAAAATAAGCCTACAAAAATAGGGCAAAAGTGTGACAGAATATGCATATAAATCCTTAATTATATGATATTTATTAAAAACACTGTTCATCTTCTTCCTAAAAGACCCGAAATTTTTAGTCTACAGGGTTGATTTCGGACCCATTTTCCCGGCCACCTGGGCACTCCTTCGTCCGGCAAACACCACCATCTCCATCATGGATGTGGGGGCTATGGATCCCCGGCGACGCCGCCACCGGCGGCGGCCCGTACGGCAGTTTTGAGCTTGGGCTAAAATGCCCCCATTTTTCCGAAAATGAAATAAGGAATCGTGCTCATTTGAGCTCGATCTCAACCCTGGAAGATCTAGAAAGCTAGCACAGATGGAGAGGGGAAGGAAACTTGCCTCAGTCAAGCTTGTTGGTGGACTTTTCCCAAAATTGCCATGGCCGACGCCTCCATTAGAGCACCTTGCCGATCTCCCAATTCAGCATCGTTTCCTTCGCTTCAAAGCTCCATCCCGACTCCTCTCAGGCTTCTAAAGCTGATGGTGAGGTCTAATTGAGCTGAGGGAGGCTTAATGTGAGGGTTCCATCAATGCCCATTTCGGCCAAGGGGAAAATTCAGAAATTGGCCTCCACTTGGCCTCATGGCAGCAGGGAATTGATGTCAAAAGTTCTGGGGAGTTCAAAACGGGGCTTGGGAAGAGTATTGGAGTGCCAAGTGGAGCTCTCCCCATGAAACCATGAATTTGTCTCATTCCAATTTGGGGAAATTCCCAAATTACCCTTGCATGTCACTTAATTCCTGAAATCAGAGGGCATGGGAAGTAATTGAACATGTGGGCTGCTGTATGGGCTTGGGTTGAGGTCATGGCCCATTGGGGTTTGGTTCAATTGGTTCAAAAATGCTCATTTAGCCCAATTTTGACCTATGTTGACTTTTGGGGTTGACTTGGTCAACTGATGGGTTGACTTGTCTAAAGTGTTTGTCTTGAGTCCCTTGACACCGTCCAATGTTGATGGGGTCATGGTGATGCCCTAATTGGGCCAATTTGGCCAATATGTGTGATTTTGACCAAAATTGGGGAAAGTTTGACTTTGGTCAAATTGGCCAATTTGGTGACCTATAGATGGGGCTTTTGGATCTATTGGGTCCCCTATGATGTATAAGACTAGGGGTGAAGTCAATCTCATGTTTTGTTGGTCAATTGGACCCATTGGTGAAGGATTGACCTATGTTGACCTAAAAGGTACCTTGGTCAATTTGGTCAATCGGGTTGACCCCAATGGGTTCTAAATGACCCAAGGGATTCCCTAAGGCGTTTAGGAAGTGTTGGTGGGGTCAATTTGTCATTTTGAAGTCTAATATCAAGTTATAAGTCATGGAGTCAAATTTGGCTATTTGCACACCAAGGTGATTTTCACTTATTCACCATGGTTCTTAAGGCCATTTGTCCTCTTAGAGCAATGTTATGACCTTGTCATGACAAAAATGCATCTTAGGGGTCTAGTTGTTCTGGGGTTGTTACATTATAAGACTCCACGAGTTAACAGTGCAAGAATGACCCATCACAATGTTAACACTCCAAGTGGCGGTCATCTAACAAGGAGCCAAAGACCCAAATCTGTTTGGGTTCCAAAGGGAAATTGATTCTTGAATGCAGGTATGTCCAAAGGCCAACAAAATTTCTATCTGGTATTTGGACAGTGGATGTTCACGACATATGATCAGAACAAGGAGCCTATTACAAAATTATACCCCAGTCAAAGACGGTCCAAAAGTTATCTTTGGCGGATCTGACCGGGGAATTAAAAAAGGCTATGGTACGATTACAAATGGTATAGTCTCTTTCATAGACATTGCTTATGTTAAAGGATTATAACATAATCTCATTAGCATAAGTCAATTATGTGACCAAGGCTATATGGTAGAGTTCTAGAAGGATAAGTGCTTGATAAAGTCGCCTGATACATCTAAACTATTTTAACAGGCACTCAGAGTAGAAATATTTTCTACTTGAATTTTCTATGTTTAGATTCTTCTACACCAGTGTGTTTTTTAGCAAAAGATATTGCATCTCTTTGTGACCAATGATACAAGAGATTAGCACATATTAATTTCAAAACTATAAGTATGTTATTTTCTCACAACTTAGTGTGCGATGCACCTGATGTTAAGTGCATTAAATAGAGACCTTGTCATGCATGCCAAATGCGTAAGCAGACTCGAGATACCTTTAAGAGCATTATTGGCAAAGATTCTACCAGAGGTTTATATCTGCTCCATATGGACTTATTTGGTCCCACGCCAGTTCATAGTTTAGGAGGTAAAGCTTATGATAATTAGTTTTTAGTCATCGTTTTTAGGTTAGTTTATTATGTTATTTGCGTTTTTATTTTTATCTTTTGTTATGTTTGTATGCATGTTTTTGTTATTTTCCTATTTTTCTATTTTTTAAAATCTAATGTTTTATTTTATGTTTTATTTTTATTGTTTAATATTTTTATATTTTCTTATATTAATTGTATGTTGTGTCTTAAATTTGTTTTGTTTTAATTTCTTATTTTATTTTGTCATAACTATATTTATATTTTATTTTGTAGGTTTGATGTTGCTCGTCACCGCCATCACCGCGCCTTCAATGTTCAATGAAGTTGTCGCGTTCGCCGTCGTGTGCCCGTCCATATCGCCATCGCCGCGCCGTCAATATTCATGTCGCACCGCCATCGCAGCTCATCCAGCCCGCCACCTTTAAATTAAATCAAACTATTCAACCAGCCAATCAACCTTCATTTGGAGCAGCCCAACAACAACCTTTCCATGCAAACCGTGAGCCACCAAGCAGCCCGGTTCCTTACTTTAATGTTGTCCAGCTCCACACATTTAACTCCATGCAGCAAGCCCACTTCTCCTTGATTTGAAGCAGCTTTTTAATGAAGCCCACTTCATCAAACCCATCATGCGGCCCACCTCCATTCCGAACAAACCAAACAGCCCTCTTCATAAAACAATAGCAGCCCACTTCCCTACCCTTCATTAAATCAAATCACTCGCCACCTTGCATGCATGGCATCTCTCTCCCGTTCTCTCTCTCCTTTTAATTTCGTTTCTCTTCTTTTATTCTCATTCATCCCCTCTTTTATATTTTTCTCTCCTCATTTAATCCCATCCATCCCCCCTCTTTTTCTATTTTTATTTTATATTTTATTTTATATTTCTTTTAAATAAAATACCATGCATGTAGCCCCTCTCTCTCTTCTCATTTACTATTATTCATGCACCTATCCATTCATGCATCTCTCCACCCCATGTGTCCCTTCATCTCCACTTCCTTCTAGATCATTCTCCCTCTCCTATAAAAGGGCCCCATCCCTCATGCTTGAGTTAGAATGGAGGAGTTAGAATATTTTAGAAAGCAAGCTTCCATTCCAAGTATTTGTATTTTCTTGTTGTTTTCCATTTCTCTAAGTAATAGTTTAGTATTTTTCATTGTTGTACTTTTATTTCAAGTTGAATGAAAATGCAAGTTTCTCTTTTCTCTTTCTATAATGCTTAGCTAATTTTCATTTTGTGTTCGATCGTGATGATCTTTGCAATGGAATAACGTTTCGTTCATTTTATGTTTGCATTTGTATTTTTATTTTTGATCCGACCTTGAATTATTTCGTATCGACTCTGTATTTCTAGTATACGGTAGTAGATTCCGATCTCCTATTCGAGTAGCCGAGAGGCTCGTGAATGTGAAAGATCACTCAAGGAAGGAAGGAGTTGCACGCAACCCTAGAGATATGATGACATAAATCCTCCGGATTGGAGTCAAATCCAATAGCCCGGTTCACTTCGATAATGCGACTTTAGGCCTTTTGATTTACAAAAAGATTTCGGTCAAAACGTCTAGAAGTTAGGAGATTTATTGCTCTAGCGAGAATATTTCTTAGTTTCAGATCCGCCACGGTCTTTATAAAATTGCAAATGTCAAACTAATTTATTCCATTATTTTATTTCAAAGTGAATCGTCGATCGAGCACTCTTTTCGTAATAGTTTATTTCTCTTTAATTAAGCTTAGTTTATTTTTATTTTCAAAACCCACCAATCGTTCGGTAGGATAATAGAGTCGTTGTGAGTAATAGTACTTGCCAGACCTGAGTTTAAATACGACCTTGATATATTTTATATCATATGCTATATTTCGATAGGTACACTTGCCTTAATCGAGTATAGATTGGAGAATACAAATTTCTCTATCAAGTTTTTGAGTTGCATGCAACCCTAGAGATAGGATGACGTAAATCCTACGGATTGGAGTCAAATCCAATTGCGCGGTTCACTTCGATAATGCGACTTTAGGCCTTTTGATTTGCAAAGAGATTTCGGTCAAAACGTCTAGAAGTTAGGAGATTTATTGCTCTAGCGAGAATATTTCTTAGTTTCGAATCCGCCACGGTCTTTATAAAATTGCAAATGTCAAACTAATTTATTCCGTTATTTTATTTTAAAGTGAATCGTCGATCGAGCACTCTTTTCGTAATAGTTTATTTCTCTTTTAATTAAGCTTAGTTTATTTTTATTTTCAAAACGCACCAATCGTTCGGTAGGATAATAGAGTCGCTGTGAGTAATAGTACTTGCCAGACCCGAGTTTAAATACGACCTTGATATATTTTATATCCTATGCTATATTTCGATAGGTACACTTGCCTTAATCGAGTATAGATTGAAGAACACAAATTTCTCTATCAAGTTTTTGGCGCCGTTGCCGGGGATATTTTTGGCAATATTACGAAAGCATCGAGTTTATTACTTCTACTAAAAAAAATTATTATTATTATTATTATTATAAATTATAATTAACCCAAATCATCGTTTTTCTATTCCACCTAAATTCCTGGAAAGGACGCTTTGGGCTTGAATTCCCATCACAGCCTCTAGTACCGCTGCAAACCCCTCACAGGGCAGATCTCGGGAAGTCCAGGACTAACATAATCCGCCTAAAAAAAATCAAAAAATTAAATTTTCTCTTTTTGTTTGTAACAGTTTTTTTTATCTTGGAATCATCTTCTTTTTCCGCTCTTTGCGGGTCGCCCGACCATTTTAATTTTGCATGTTTTTCGGGAACCCCTCCCTCATATGATTTTAATTTTTCTGAAGTAGGTCAAAGTGGCCAATTTGACCCTTACTCCAATTTTTATCTTACTTGGGATGTGGGGAACCCGTCTTATTTTTCGCATGATTTTGCCCCGCAAAGCGTCGCGCCTCTAATTTTTAATTCTATCGATAATTGGTATTTTGAATTGCAAACTTCTTTAGATAATACTAATGCGCATTTCAAAACCATTATCGATTATTTTTCTCATGAGGCCGCATCTTTTTCTCCGTCTTCTTCTCCGTCTCCTCCAATTTCTTCATGTAATGAGTCACCGGATATCCCGACTTGTCTTTTTCCTCTCGAGGAGGATAACTATTCGGATATTCCGGATTGTTTCCTTCCTCCTTTGGATGACACCCCTATGGATATTCCGGCGTGCTTTTTACCTTTTGAGGATGACGAGACGCCTCAAAATTCTCCTTCTTTTTCTGAAGACGTTGGTGATTCCATTTCTGATTTAAATTCAACTGTTCCAACTTTTTCGATTTTTAACGAGTCTTTTTCCTCCTCCCCTTTTTATTTTAGATACTCCCTCTTTAGTTCTTTCTATCCCTTTTTCTTCTCCCGAAATTTCACAAGTCTCTCCTTCTCCTTGTGAAATTTCAGTCAATGAAACTTCTTTTTCTACTTCTTTTATTTCTCTTTCTATTTCTTCTTCTTTTTCTTCTTCTTCTTTTAACGACCCCTTCATTCCCATTCTACATGCGGCGGAGTTCTTCTATAACTCCGTCCGTTCATTTTCGGGTGTCATTCCCTTGAAGATTCCACCGCATGTCGGTGCGATTCTTCAATTTTTCTTTTTTTTTTCTTATTTACTCTCCTAAGCGCATACTTATGGAGTTACCTCTTCATCTTAGTTTTTATTTTCCATTTAGCTAACCAATAACGTCGGGCTCAGACGACGTTAAACAAAGAGCGCTCTTGGGAGGCACCCCTTGCTTACCATTTTTGTTCTTTCTTTTTCTTTTTATTTTGCAGGAATAAAACCTTCGGCGGTTCGTTTGGCTCCATCTTCTCTTCCTTAGGCCTGAGTCGGTTTCTAGCTCAAGCATGGGGGAGCGACATCTGCATTCGGCCTCACGAATCCGGGGAAGTCGTTCTTTTTATTTTACTTTATTGCACCCCCTCTTCTTTTCTTCTTTTCTTTTTTTTCCTGATACTTACTATTCAGCATTGAGGTCAATGTTGAACTTTAAGCATGAGGGAGTGTTTTCCCTTTCTTTTTAATTACTATTTTGTTTCTTTAGCCTTATCAAAAATCCAAAAAAAATTGAAAAATGCAAAACCCAAAAAAATAAAAAAATTAGAAAATTCCAAAAAAGATCATATTTCAAAATCCAAAAAAAAAAAATGAAAAATCCAAAATATAATAAACTCCTTGCTTTGTCTTTTTGTTATTTTTAGAAATTTAGTTTGAGTTTGTTTATAAGTATTTCTATTATTTTTGATTTGCTAATCTTTTATTTCATCATATTTAGTTAAATCTAATATTTAATGATTTAGTTTTAAGAATTATCTTATGGTTTTAATTTGCTTAGAGTAACTTATTTATCATCATTTTCTCTTTTATTTTAAATAGTTTCAATTTTGTAGTAATTTTGCTTAACAATTTTGGATTCTAATTATTTCTACCGCATGCTTTTTGAATCTTGGGAAATTTCAATCTACTAGTGTTGCTCTCTAGTATTTCAGTTTATTTTCTAAAAGTTTTGTTTAACCTCTTATCATTACCCCAATTCTCCTTTTTCTTTTTATTGTTAGATCATATGTCATGGGAATAAGGAGATGTTAGTTTCTTATTCTCTGGTAAACATATGCAACCCAAATGAAGAGAGGAATTAAAAGTTCATATATGTCGTGGGAAGTGATAGGATGTTAGTCTATCATTTTCTGGTATTACATATATATTTTATTAAAAAAAAATTTAGTGGGGTGTGAAAAAAAATATTGATGATCACCTCCAATCAAAGACCTCTTCATGTTGATTTCCTCCCCAAATCTCTTAGCCAATATTCTTGTCCTAGATTTTAAATTAAAATATTGGGAGAGCAAAAGTAGTAGGTTGCTATTTTTTCCTTAAGTTTCTTTTAAGATATGGTTTTTATAATTTTAATCTAACCTTGTTTGCAATTTACTCACTTTTGACGCTAGTTAATTTATTAGAGAAGTTTTGGCTAAATATTTCTCTTTTTTCATTTTAATTTCATAATTTAGGACTTAATTCTTAAATCTCTAAATTTTATTTTTGGCTAGATTATGGTGCAAGTAAATTTTAGTTTAATTGAAAATTTTATAAATGTCTTATAAATATTTCTCATCTTTTGCTCTGGAATAGAAAAAGCCTAAGCATGAGGGAGTTTGATAATTAGTTTTTAGTCATCGTTTTTAGGTTAGTTTATTATGTTATTTGCGTTTTTATTTTTTTCTTTTGTTATGTTTGTATGCATGTTTTTGTTATTTTCCTATTTTTCTATTTTTTAAAATCTAATGTTTTATTTTATGTTTTATTTTTGTTGTTTAATATTTTTATATTTTCTTATATTAATTGTATGTTGTGTCTTAAATTTGTTTTGTTTTAATTTCTTATTTTATTTATTCATAACTATATTTATATTTTATTTTGTAGGTTTGATGTTGCTCGTCACCGCCATCATCGCGCCTTCAATGTTCAATGAAGTCGTCGCGTTCGCCGTCGTGTGCCCGTCCATATCGCCATCGCCGCGCCGTCAATATTCATGCCGCACCGCCATCGCAGCTCATCCAGCCCGCCACCTTTAAATTAAATCACACTATTCAACCAGCCAATCAACCTTCATTTGGAGCAGCCCAACAACAACCTTTCCCTGCAAACCGTGAGCCACCAAGCAGCCCGGTTCCTTACTTTAATGTTGTCCAGCTCCACACATTTAACTCCATGCAGCAAACCCACTTCTCCTTGATTTGAAGCAGCTTTTTAATGAAGCCCACTTCATCAAACCCATCATGCGGCCCACCTCCATTCCGAACAAACCAAACAGCCCTCTTCATAAAACAATAGCAGCCCACTTCCCTACCCTTCATTAAATCAAATCACCCGCCACCTTGCATGCATGGCATCTCTCTCCCCTTCTCTCTCTCTCCTTTTAATTTCTTTTCTCTTCTTTTATTCTCATTCATCCCCTGTTTTATATTTTTCTCTCCTCATTTAATCCCATCCATCCCCCCTCTTTTTCTATTTTTATTTTATATTTTATTTTATATTTCTTTTAAATAAAATACCATGCATGTAGCCCCTCTCTCTCTTCTCATTTACTATTATTCATGCACCTATCCATTCATGCATCTCTCCACCCCATGTGTCCCTTCATCTCCACTTCCTTCTAGATCATTCTACCTCTCCTATAAAAGGACCCCATCCCTCATGCTTGAGTTAGAATGGAGGAGTTAGAATATTTTAGAAAGCAAGCTTCCATTCCAAGTATTTGTATTTTCTTGTTGTTTTCCATTTCTCCAAGTAATAGTTTAGTATTTTTCATTGTTGTACTTTTATTTCAAGTTGAATGAAAATGCAAGTTTCTCTTTTCTCTTTCTATAATGCTTAGCTAATTTTCATTTTGTGTTCGATCGTGATGATCTTTGCAATGGAATAACGTTTCGTTCATTTTATGTTTGCATTTGTATTTTTATTTTTGATCCGACCTTGAATTATTTCATATCGACTCCGTATTTCTAGTATACAGTAGTAGATTCCGATCTCCTATTCGAGTAGCCGAGAGGCTCGTGAATGTGAAAGATCACTCAAGGAAGGAAGGAGTTGCACGCAACCCTAGAGATATGATGACGTAAATCCTCCGGATTGGAGTCAAATCCAATAGCCCGGTTCACTTCGATAATGCGACTTTAGGCCTTTTGATTTACAAAGGATTTCGGTCAAAACGTCTAGAAGTTAGGAGATTTATTGCTCTAGCGAGAATATTTCTTAGTTTCGGATCCGCCACGGTCTTTATAAAATTGCAAATGTCAAACTAATTTATTCCATTATTTTATTTCAAAGTGAATCGTCGATTGAGCACTCTTTTCGTAATAGTTTATTTCTCTTTAATTAAGCTTAGTTTATTTTTATTTTCAAAACCCACCAATCGTTCGGTAGGATAATAGAGTCGTTGTGAGTAATAGAACTTGCCAAACCTGAGTTTAAATACGACCTTGATATATTTTATATCATATGCTATATTTCGATAGGTACACTTGCCTTAATCGAGTATAGATTGGAGAACACAAATTTCTCTATCAAGTTTTTGAGTTGCACGCAACCCTAGAGATAGGATGAAGTAAATCCTACGGATTGGAGTCAAATCCAATAGCGCGGTTCACTTCGATAATGCGACTTTAGGCCTTTTGATTTGCAAAGAGATTTCGGTCAAAACGTCTAGAAGTTAGGAGATTTATTGCTCTAGCGAGAATATTTCTTAGTTTCGGATCCGCCACGGTCTTTATAAAATTGCAAATGTCAAACTAATTTATTCCGTTATTTTATTTCAAAGTGAATCGTCGATCGAGCACTCTTTTCGTAATAGTTTATTTCTCTTTTAATTAAGCTTAGTTTATTTTTATTTTCAAAATGCACCAATCGTTCGGTAGGATAATAGAGTCGGTGTGAGTAATAGTACTTGCCAGACCCGAGTTTAAATACGATCATGATATATTTTATATCCTATGCTATATTTCGATAGGTACACTTGCCTTAATCGAGTATAGATTGAAGAACACAAATTTCTCTATCAAGTTTTTGGCGCCGTTGCCGGGGATATTTTTGGCAATATTACGAAAGCATCGAGTTTATTACTTCTACTAAAAAAAATTATTATTATTATTATTATTATAAATTATAATTAACCCAAATCATCGTTTTTCTATTCCACCTAAATTCCTGGAAAGGACGCTTTGGGCTTGAATTCCCATCACAGCCTCTAGTACCGCTGCAAACCCCTCACAGGGCAGATCTCGGGAAGTCCAGGACTAACATAATCCGCCTAAAAAAATCAAAAAATTAAATTTTCTCTTTTTGTTTATAACAGTTTTTTTTTATCTTGGAATCATCTTCTTTTTTCGCTCTTTGCGGGTCGCCCGACCATTTTAATTTTGCATGTTTTTCGGGAACCCCTCCCTCATATGATTTCAATTTTTCTGAAGTAGGTCAAAGTGGCCAATTTGACCCTTACTCCAATTTTTATCTTACTTGGGATGTGGGGAACCCGTCTTATTTTTCGCATGATTTTGCCCCGCAAAGCGTCGCGCCTCTAATTTTTAATTCTATCGATAATTGGTATTTTGAATTGCAAACTTCTTTAGATAATACTAATGCGCATTTCAAAACCATTATCGATTATTTTTCTCGTGAGGCCGCATCTTTTTCTCCGTCTTCTTCTCCGTCTCCTCCAATTTCTTCATGTAATGAGTCACCGGATATCCCGACTTGTCTTTTTCCTCTCGAGGAGGATAACTATTTGGATATTTCGGATTGTTTCCTTCCTCCTTTGGATGACACCCTATGGATATTCCGGCGTGCTTTTTTACCTTTTGAGGATGACGAGACGCCTCAAAATTCTCCTTCTTTTTCTGAAGACGTTGGTGATTCCATTTCTGATTTAAATTCAACTGTTCCAACTTTTTCGATTTTTAACGAGTCTTTTTCCTCCTCCCCTTTTTATTTTAGATACTCCCTCTTTAGTTCTTTCTATCCCTTTTTCTTCTCCCAAAATTTCACAAGTCTCTCCTTCTCCTTGTGAAATTTCAGTCAATGAAACTTCTTTTTCTACTTCTTTTATTTCTCTTTCTATTTCTTCTTCTATTTCTTCTTCTTCTTTTTCTTCTTCTTCTTTTAACGACCCCTTCTTTCCCATTCTACATGCGGCGGAGTTCTTCTATAACTCCGTCCGTTCATTTTCGGGCGTCATTCCCTTGAAGATTCCACCGCATGTCGGTGCGATTCTTCAATTTTTCTTTTTTTTTTCTTATTTACTCTCCTAAGCGCATACTTATGGAGTTACCTCTTCATCTTAGTTTTTATTTTCCATTTAGCTAACCAATAACGTCGGGCTCAGACGACGTTAAACAAAGAGCGCTCTTGGGAGGCACCCCTTGCTTACCATTTTTGTTCTTTCTTTTTCTTTTTATTTTGCAGGAATAAAACCTTCGGCGGTTCATTTGGCTCCATCTTCTCTTCCTTAGGCCTGAGTCGGTTTCTAGCTCAAGCTTGGGGGAGCGACATCTGCATTCGGCCTCACGAATCCGGGGAAGTCGTTCTTTTTATTTTGCTTTATTGCACCCTCTCTTCTTTTCTTCTTTTCTTTTTTTTCCTGATACTTACTATTCAGCATTGAGGTCAATGTTGAACTTTAAGCATGGGGGAGTGTTTTCCCTTTCTTTTTAATTACTATTTTGTTTCTTTAGCCTTATCAAAAATCCAAAAAAATTGAAAAATGCAAAACCCAAAAAAATAAAAAAATTAGAAAATTCCAAAAAAGATCATATTTCAAAATCCAAAAAAAAAATGAAAAATCCAAAATATAATAAACTCCTTGCTTTGTCTTTTTGTTATTTTTAGAAATTTAGTTTGAGTTTGTTTATAAGTATTTCTATTATTTTTGATTTGCTAATCTTTTATTTCATCATATTTAGTTAAATCTAATATTTAATGATTTAGTTTTAAGAATTATCTTATGGTTTTAATTTGCTTAGAGTAACTTATTTAGCATCATTTTCTCTTTTATTTTAAATAGTTTCAATTTTGTAGTAATTTTGCTTAACAATTTTGGATTCTAATTATTTCTACCGCATGCTTTTTGAATCTTGGGAAATTTCAATCTACTAGTGTTGCTCTCTAGTATTTCAGTTTATTTTCTAAAAGTTTTGTTTAACCTCTTATCATTACCCCAATTCTCCTTTTTCTTTTTATTGTTAGATCATATGTCATGGGAATAAGGAGATGTTAGTTTCTTATTCTCTGGTAAACATATGCAACCCAAATGAAGAGAGGAATTAAAAGTTCATATATGTCGTGGGAAGTGATAGGATGTTAGTCTATCATTTTCTGGTATTACATATATATTTTATAAAAAAAAAATTTAGTGGGGTGTGAAAAAAAAATATTGATGATCACCTCCAATCAAAGACCTCTTCATGTTGATTTCCTCCCCAAATCTCTTAGCCAATATTCTTGTCCTAGATTTTAAATTAAAATATTGGGAGAGCATAAGTAGTAGGTTGCTATTTTTTCCTTAAGTTTCTTTTAAGATATGGTTTTTATAATTTTAATCTAACCTCGTTTGCAATTTACTCACTTTTGACGCTAGTTAATTTATTAGAGAAGTTTTGGCTAAATATTTCTCTCTTTTCATTTTAATTTCATAATTTAGGACTTAATTCTTAAATCTCTAAATTTTATTTTTGGCTAGATTATGGTGCAAGTAAATTTTAGTTTAATTGAAAATTTTATAAATGTCTTATAAATATTTCTCATCTTTTGCTCTGGAATAGAAAAAGCCTAAGCATGAGGGAGTTTGATAATTAGTTTTTAGTCATCGTTTTTAGGTTAGTTTATTATGTTATTTGCGTTTTTATTTTTTTCTTTTGTTATGTTTGTATGCATGTTTTTGTTATTTTCCTATTTTTCTATTTTTTAAAATCTAATGTTTTATTTTATGTTTTATTTTTGTTGTTTAATATTTTTATATTCTCTTATATTAATTGTATGTTGTGTCTTAAATTTGTTTTGTTTTAATTTCTTATTTTATTTATTCATAACTATATTTATATTTTATTTTGTAGGTTTGATGTTGCTCGTCACCGCCATCATCGCGCCTTCAATGTTCAATGAAGTCGTCGCGTTCGCCGTCGTGTGCCCGTCCATATCGCCATCGCCGCGCCGTCAATATTCATGCCGCACCGCCATCGCAGCTCATCCAGCCCGCCATCTTTAAATTAAATCACACTATTCAACCAGCCAATCAACTTTATTTGGAGCAGCCCAACAACAACCTTTCCCTGCAAACCGTGAGCCACCAAGCAGCCCGGTTCCTTACTTTAATGTTGTCCAGCTCCACACATTTAACTCCATGCAGCAAGCCCACTTCTCCTTGATTTGAAGCAGCTTTTTAATGAAGCCCACTTCATCAAACCCATCATGCGGCCCACCTCCATTCCGAACAAACCAAACAGCCCTCTTCATAAAACAATAGCAACCCACTTCCCTACCCTTCATTAAATCAAATCACCCGCCACCTTGCATGCATGGCATCTCTCTCCCCTTCTCTCTCTCTCCTTTTAATTTCTTTTCTCTTCTTTTATTCTCATTCATCCCCTCTTTTATATTTTTCTCTCCTCATTTAATCCCATCCATCCCCCCTCTTTTTCTATTTTTATTTTATATTTTATTTTATATTTCTTTTAAATAAAATACCATGCATGTAGCCCCTCTCTCTCTTCTCATTTACTATTATTCATGCACCTATCCATTCATGCATCTCTCCACCCCATGTGTCCCTTCATCTCCACTTCCTTCTAGATCCTTCTCCCTTTCCTATAAAAGGACCCCATCCCTCATGCTTGAGTTAGAATGGAGGAGTTAGAATATTTTAGAAAGCAAGCTTCCATTCCAAGTATTTGTATTTTCTTGGTGTTTTCCATTTCTCCAAGTAATAGTTTAGTATTTTTCATTGTTGTACTTTTATTTCAAGTTGAATGAAAATGCAAGTTTCTCTTTTCTCTTTCTATAATGCTTAGCTAATTTTCATTTTGTGTTAGATCGTGATGATCTTTGCAATGGAATAACGTTTCATTCATTTTATGTTTGCATTTGTATTTTTATTTTTGATCCGACCTTGAATTATTTCGTATCGACTCCGTATTTCTAGTATACGGTAGTAGATTCCGATCTCCTATTCGAGTAGCCGAGAGGCTCGTGAATGTGAAAGATCTCTCAAGGAAGGAAGGAGTTGCACGCAACCCTATAGATAGGATGATGTAAATCCTCCGGATTGGAGTCAAATCCAATAGCGTGGTTCACTTCGATAATGCGACTTTAGGCCTTTTGATTTGCAAAGAGATTTCGGTCAAAACGTCTAGAAGTTAGGAGATTTATTGCTCTAGCGAGAATATTTCTTAGTTTCGGATCCGCCACGGTCTTTATAAAATTGCAAATGTCAAACTAATTTATTCCGTTATTTTATTTCAAAGTGAATCGTCGATCGAGCACTCTTTTCGTAATAGTTTATTTCTCTTTTAATTAAGCTTAGTTTATTTTTATTTTCAAAACCCACCAATCGTTCGGTAGGATAATAGAGTCGTTGTGAGTAATAGTACTTGCCAGACCCGAGTTTAAATGCGACCTTGATATATTTTATATCCTATGCTATATTTCGATAGGTACACTTGCCTTAATCGAGTATAGATTGGAGAACACAAATTTCTCTATCAGCTTACACGTTGGTTATTGTTGATGACTACTCACATTTTGCTTGGGTATTCTTTCTAAAACACAAGTCAGACACCTTTGACTCTTTCACCATATTTGTTAGGCAAATCCAGAATAAACTTAATTGCAATGTAGTCAAAATCAGAAGTGACCATGGAACAAAATTCAAGTCTGGGACTAGGACAGAGTTTTGTGAAAGCTTAGGTATCTTTCATGAGTTTTCCTCTGCTCGTACTCCACAACAAAATACAGTTGCTGGGAGAAAGAATAGAACACTCATTGAGGCTTGTAGAACAATGTTGAATGATTCTTCCCTATAAGAGTACTTCTGGGTTGAAGCTGTCAATACTGCTTGCCACGTGCCAAACAGAGCACAAATCAACAAGAATCATCGTAAGACACCTTATGAACTTATGAAAGGAGGTAAACCAACTGTGTCTTATTTTAGAATTTTTTGCAGTAAATGCTTCATACTTAACAATGGGAAGCATTACAAAACTAAGTTTAGTAAAAAGTATTTTGAAGGTATTTTCGTAGGTTATAGTAACCATTGAAGGTATATAGGATTTTCAACAAGAAAACCCTGGTTGTAGAAGAAACTTGTTGTACAACCCTGTATTCGCCGAGTGGGCCCCCGGATCCCATGAGGTATTTTTGGCATCGTCTTTCAGCATGTTCCAGGAGAGGAAGAGAGGAGGCAAGCGGTGGAGGCGGGATCCTCCTGCTCGCCCAACCAAGCAGGGGGTGAGAGGAGGAGGGGTCCGACCCCCCTATCGAACCCATCTCATGTGGAGGGGCGAGAGGAGGAGGGGTCCGACACCCCTCTCGCCCCCATCTCAAGTGGAGGGGCGAGAGGAGGAGGGGTCCGCCCCCCTCTCGCCCCCATGTCAAGTGGAGGGGCGAGAGGAGGAGGGGTCTGACCCCCCTCTCGCCCCCATCTCAAGCAGGGGGGCGAGACAGGGAGGAGGTCAGCCTTCTCTCGCCCGGCCCCAGGAGGGTGTTCTGGACTGCGTTTAGCGCCTCGGAAAAGTGAGATTTGGCTATTCAAAGGCCAAATCCAGGGGTATTTTGGTAATCTCGTAGGCCAGATTGTGGTTATTGGCAGACCAAGTTCAAAATCTTATAAATAGGCCCAAGGGGGCACCATTTGGAGGGATCTCTCTTTTGGCTATCTCTCTCCCCAAATCTCTCAAGTGGGTGAGGAGAGCCTCCAAAGGGTGCCCAAGCTTAGCATTGGTTTGGGAGGGGAAGCGCTCTAAGATCTTCCGGGTGAGTGGTGGGACCTCCTCGCTAAGCCCTTGGCCTTGTTCCTAGTTCCTTAACCCCTTAGCCTAGAGCTATCCCTTGGGGGGAGTAAGTGTTGGTCACCCCTCAACTTGTTGAGGGCCCGAACTCTACAGAGACCAAGTCTTGTTCTCAATTCTTGGTTTCAACATTATGGTGAGGTGAGCGTGGAGAGTGAACAACTCAAGAAACTCTCAAGATGAGCTCCATGGCTGGAGGTAGAGGATCCAACCCAAGCCACTCGCAGCCCCCGGTGGTGGGAGTGACGTTGGAGATGTTTGAAAATTTCAAGCGGGAGGTCCTGTAGACCTTGCAGCTAACCTTCGCCACGATAGGCAAAGGTAGGAGAGGAAGTGGTCCGGAGGACTCTCCTCAGTAGGTGGGCGAGAGCACTCTCGGCCAGCAATCTGGGAAGGAGGTGCCTGTGAATTTTTCCGTAGATCTAGGAGTGAGCAGGAATCATACAACTTAAAGTTACATCCAACAACCAGAAGCACATGAAACAAAACAATCTTTATTGATAACAGCAGGAATCTTCATTACAGAGCGAGGTATACATGCCGAGACATGATTTCGCCAGTACACAAGACCAAAAGGAAAAATATAATGCTAAAGAAAGATAACTGGCGGTCTGAACACAAAAGCCGCCTAACCGCGCGGCCTGGATTTTCGCGCGACTAGAAAAGGAGACTGCGTGAACAGTCTCCCGGCAACTTGAACAACACCACTGAAACTCCGCGACCTCCCGAACTCCACTGATCCTCCCAAACTCCAGCAACCCACATTGCAAGCCGCAAGACCGCCCAGACACTTTAGAAGAAGAGGTGACCGTTGCTGTCCGCACAATCCGCAGAAGCTGCACAAAGGAAGTTCAATCAGCAAACCAGGCGGTCACAAAAAAGAGACCGCAAGTTCTAGGCACGAGTTCAACTTACACTTGGTGCGATGATATTGCTGCTACAGTGACACCTATTTATAGGTGTGAGACCAGATCCAGTCACCACCCTATGAGATAGAGTCACCGCTCTGATCGCGCGACTAAGATTGGTCAACCTATGCGGTCAGCAGAAGATCGCTCTGCGCTTAGTGAGCTCGCCGACTTCAATCCGACCAGGAGATCGCCACTCCTTCAAGAAGCCGCGCGATCATGACATCCCACATGGTCTTCACGGCCACCACCAGTGTTCGCAAATACGAGACCTCCTACAGAGACCGCGAACACAGCCAAGTAGACTAAGGCAACATCCCACCAAGTCGACCAACACCAGTGTCCGCATATATCAGCAGATCGCCAAGGAACCAGCTTATGCGAACACAAAGGGGAGACCGCGTGACTAAGAAAACCTTAGTAGGCGCGCACCACCAAGAACCCAGACAGTCAGCAGACCGGACTGCCGGATACCAGAACAACAACCCTGTGTGGTTAACAGCTTAACCCGCACAGAACAGAATAACAGCTCGCCACGCGGTCTCACGAACCAGATCGCGCGGCCTCACCTCGGCAGCCTTGGACAGAGAACGGCGGTCAGGCCGAATAAGACTGCGGATAGACCGAGTAGGTCAGACCGCAGAGGAGACCGCGAGATCACGCGGTTAGACCAGACCGCGCGATCTCCTCCCAGACCGCCAACTTCACACTTCAACATTTTCAACACTCCCCCTTGAAGTGGGAAGTTGAAAACAGCCCAAGTAAACTCCTCAGCCGAGTGAACGACCCCTTCTCCAGCGCCTTTGTGAATATGTCAGCAACGTTTTCCAGACTCCAAACATGCTCGACCGAAATAGACCCCTCCAACACCTTCTCACGAATGAAATGATGCTCGATCTTGATATGTTTGGTCCTCGCGTGACACACTGGATTAGTAACCAGTTTGAGTGCACACTCATTGTCGCCGCGGAGCAGAGTCAGACCCCGAACCTCCTTATGGACATCTCCCACCAACCTCCTAAGCCAGATGGCTTCTTGAGTTGCCAAGGCCGAAGCCTTTTATTCCGCTTCCGTAGTAGAGACAGACACGGAATCCTGCTTCTTGCTGCACCATGATATAGTTGTAGGGCCCCACATGAAGATGAATCTAGACGTCAACTTCCAATCATTCGAATCTCCCTCGTAATCAGCATCCATGTACCCATGCACCTCGAAGCCCGCATCCCTCCTATATAGGAGACCCATATCCGAAGTCACCTTGACATACTTCAAAATATTCTTGGCCGCTAGTAGATGAGGCATCCGTGGTTCCGCCATATAATGACTCACCCTGCCAACTGCATACGCAATATCCGGCCTAGTGATCGTCAGATAAATCAAGCTCCCAACCAGAGCTCGGAACACAATCAGATCTTCCAGAATCCTCCCCTCATCCTTCCGAAGTTTCATGGCCTTCTCCAGAGGTGTAGAAATGCATTTCCCTTCCTTCATGCCAAATCGCTCCACGATTCGCTCCGCATATCCAGCTTGGGACACCAGCACTCCACTTTCCTTCCTCTACACTTCGAGTCCAAGGAAATGGTGGAGTTCACCCAAGTCCTTCATCTCAAATCTAATAGATAGCTCAGCCCAAAGCTTTGTTACCTCCTCCTTTGAATTCCCCGTCACGATCATATCGTTGACGTAAAGCAGCACGATGACTTAAAGCTCCCCGTTCTTCTTGACAAACAAGCTCGAGTCAGAGTATGAAGCACCGAATCCACAGAATAAGAGATATTCTGCAATCTTCCCGTACCACGCCCTCGGCGCTTGCTCCAACCCATATAGGGCCTTCTTCAGCTTACAGACATAGTCTGGAAATCTTTAGATACGAAGCCTGGCGACTGGATCATGAAAATATCCTTGTCAATCTCGCCGTACAAGAAAGCATTCTTTACGTTGAGTTGCCAAATCTCCCATCCATAAAATGCCACCAAGGCAATAATGAACCGTACTGAAGTCATCTTCGCCACCGGACTAAATGTCTCTTCATAATCTTCACCGTATTGCTGCGAGAATTCACGAGCCATAAGGCGAGCATTGTATCGCTCGATGCTGCCGTCTGCCTTCTTCTTGAGCTTATAGACCCATTTGCATGTCACAGGGGTGATACCCTTGGGCATGGGCACCAAAGACCAGGTCTCATTCTTCTCAAGAGCTGTCATCTCTTCTTCCATAGCCGAATCCCACTGTTTCACGCCTTTGGCCTTTTCAAAGCAAACTGGTTCCCGCTCATCTAGGGGACTAGCGAAGAAACACGAGACAAAGCTTACCATGTTTCCTCCTGTATAGCGATCAGAGGCAACGATCGTTCAACACCAGCATATACCTGCTGCCTCCGAGGCTTGGGGTAGCAGTCGGTCCCATCAAGTCACCGTGAATACACTCCAACGACACACTACTCCTTGTCTGTGACTTATCAAATGGCAGTCGATGAGACTTGCCGAACTGACATCCTACGCAAACATGACCGTCACCGTAGGAAGATAGACTAGGCAGGCCCTTGACTAGACCTTTTATCGTCATAGACTTCAGCTTATCCATTCCTACATGCCCCAACCTTTCGTGCCATATAACGGCACTATCATTTGTCCTCATCTTGTCAACATAAGAACTTGTCGATAAAACGAACAAGTCTTTTGCCCTTCTCCCGACAAGAATGACATCGGCCTTTACCGCCTCAATGTTTCGTAGAAACCTTACTTCTGTTGGACCGAACATAACATAATACCTAGTGTCTACAGCGTTGGTCACGGAGAAGAGGTTTTTCCTCATTCCTGGCACATGATAGACACACTTCAACGTTAGTGGCCCCCTATCACTGCCCAAGGAAATAACCCCCACCTTCTCGACAGTATGCACAGTATCATCAGCAGTTATGATAGCATCATTACATGAGTAAGGCTGCGCTGAAGAAAGCTTCGACTCATCCCCGGAGAAGTGATGACCACACCCTGAGTCCACGATCCAGTCCTCCTGATAGTTGATAGGAGCCGCAGCTCCGACAAAAGCCGAGAAGGCTCCTCCCCATCCTCCATCATTTGGCCTGGCCTTAGTTTCCTCCTTCCCTGCAACAACATGCCCTGGCTGAAGATTCACCCGGCAGTCCTTCCTGATGTGACCAAGCTTTCCACACCTAAAGCACTTGGGTCCTTCTCCCTTCTTCTTCCCTTCAGCCTTGGGAGCATAGCCCCTCTCCTGCTGTCCAAAAGTTGAAGGCCCATTGCCTCCAGTGGTCTTCTTTTTCTTATCCCATCTCTTCTTCTTCCCTGTGAAGAGCACCTCGCCTTCTCCCCCACACACTGACACCCCCGCCATCTGCCTTGCCAGGCTCTCCTGCGACGCAAGCAGATTCTCCAGCTCCAGCAGAGACGACTGATTTGTCCAACCCTGCACCGACATCACAAAGGCCACATACTCCGCAAGCCGCGGAAGATGTGTCTCTTCAGCTTTGCCTCAGAAATTGGCTCATCAGGATCCAGTGCTGAAATCTCAGCCCACAGGTTCTTCATCTTCAGGAAGAACGTAGAGATAGACAGATCTCCCTGAGCCGACTTAGCCAGCTCATTTTCCAGGAACTGTAGCCTCGCTACATTCTTCTTGTTAAATAGCCCGTCCAGGGCTCTCCAGATCTCGGCAACTGATCCACACCCTAAGCTGTGATCGAATAGGTTAGGTGATATTGCCCTTTTCAGAGTGAACTCTGCTTTCGCTTTAATCCTCCTCCAATTCCTCACCTCATGACCATTATCCCCAATTGGGACAACTTCCTGCGTACTATCTCCTCCAACAACCTCCCAGAGGTCCTCGCCCAGAAGATAACTCTGCATGCACGACTTCCACTTCTTATAGTTAGTCGACGTGAGCATCTCAATTCCAAGACCTCTTGCAAAACCTGCTTCCATGGCTCTACCACTGGTTCCTTCTTCACAAAGGCGATGACAACTTTGAGTTGTTCACTGCTCTATCCACTCCAACCTCCCTCTGATACCATGTGAATTTTTATGTAGATCTAGGAGTGAGCAGGAATCGTACAACTTAAAATTACAGCCAACAACCAGAAGCACATGAAACAAAACAATCTTTATTGATAACAGCAGGAATCTTCATTACAGAGCGAGGTATACATGGCGAGACATGATTTCGCCAGTACACAAGACCAAAAGGAAAAATACAATGCTGAAGAAAGATAACTGGTGGTTTGAACACAGAAGCCGACTAACCGCGTGGCCTGGATGTTCGCGCGACTAGAAAAGGAGACCGCGCGAACAGTCTGCCGGCAACTTGAACAACACCACTGAAGCTCCGCGACCTCCCGAACTCCACTGATCCTCCCGAACTCCAGAAATCCACACTGCAAGACGCAAGACCGCCCGGACACTTTAGAAGAAGAGGTGACCACTGATGTCCACACAATCCGTAAAAGCTGCACAAAGGAAGTTCAATCAGCAAACCGGGCGGTCACAAAAAAGAGACCGCAAGTTCTAGGCATGAGTTCAGCTTACACTTGGTGCGATGATATTGCTGCTACAGTGACACCTATTTATAGGCGTAGGACTAGATCCAGTCACCACCCTATGAGATAGAGTCACTGCTCTGATCGCGCAACCAAGATTGGTCAACCCGCGCGGTCAGCAGAAGATCGTTCTGCGCTTAGTGAGCTCGCCGATTTCAATCCGACCAGGAGATCGCCACTCCTTCAAGAAGCCACGCGATCATGACATCCCGCATGGTCATGACGCCCACCACCAGTGTTCGCAAATATGAGACCTCCTCCAGAGACCGCGAACACAGCCAAGTCGACTAAGGCAACAACCCACCAAGTCGACCAACACCAGTGTCCGCATATATTAGTAGATCGCCAAGGAACCAGCTTATGCGAACACAAAGGGGAGACCGCGCGACTAAGAAAACCTTAGTCGGCGCGCACCACCAAGAACCCGGACAGTCACCAGACCGGACTGCCGGATACCAGAACAACAACCCTGTGCGGTTAACATCTTAACACGCACAGAACAGAATAACAGCTCGCCACGCGGTCTCACGAACCAGACCGTGCGGCCTCACGAACCAGACCGCACGGCCTCACCTCGGCAGCCTTGGATAGAGAACGGCGGTCAGGCCGAATAAGACTGCGGCTAGTCGAGTAGGTCAGACCGCAGAGGAGACCGCGAGATCGCGCGGTTAGACCAGACCGCACGATCTCCTCCCAGACCGCCAACTTCACACTTCAACATTTTCAACAGTGTTAGTGGGGGGGGGGGGGGGGAGTGGGGAGGCATTCGACCCCCACTCGTTTAGTCCCCTAGGAGGGGGCGAGTGGGGAGGTCCCAGACCCCCACTTGCCCAGTCCCAAGGGGGCGAGTGGGGAGGCAGCCAGCACCCACTCGCCCAGCCCCAAAGGGGGGCGGGCATAAGAAGTCCTTTGTGTGAGATGATCCTCTCGGCCCCAGTTCCAGAGGGGTTCAGAAGGTTGGAGATGTCTCACTACTCCGGCAAGGATGACCCCGTCCTGCACCTGCATTGGTTTGAGGACATGGTCTCCATCAGGCCCATGTCGGACGCTTTCAAGTGTCGACTCTTCGCGACAACTCTGAAGGAGAAGGCTAGAGATTGGTTCCACCAGCTCCCTGCGGGATCCATCTATGCCTTCGAAGACTTGCGCCGAGTTTTCCTGCTACGCTTCTCGATGTCAAGAAAGAGGAAGAAAGATGCCGAAGCACTTTTCAAGATCAAGCAAGAGTCAGGGGAGTCACTGGCTCACTATGTTGACCGGTTCGAGAAGGAGGTTCTCCTCACCCAAGAGGTGCTAGGCTACACCCTCCAGCTCGCTTTCATCGTGGGGCTGCAGGGGGGATTCTTCAAAAGGGACCTCAAGAGGAGAGCTCCTTTGTCTTTTGAGGAGTTGATGGAAAGGGTGGCGGAAGAAGTTGAGAGTGAGGAGTCCAACCCAGAGTTCGCAAGAAGGTTGGCCAAACTGAGTGAGTCGGAGGCAAGGCAGCAGGGGGAGGGTAGGCGCTCCCAAGAGGAAGTTCGACCAAGAGGAGGACAACTTCCAGGGAGAGGGACCCAACCTCCCAGGGTGGAGGCAGGGACCGAAGGCACCCTCTCCACCACCTCAGCTGACCATGGCGATCGGATACATAAAAAGAAGAAATCATAAGGGAGGAAGAGGTGGCATCCGGGTGGAGTTACCTTACTGTGACTTCCACGATGAGGAGGGTCACGAGACATCCACCTGCCCCGAGTTCTTGGAAATGAGGGAGGCAAGGCGTCCGAAGTCGCAATGTCAGCAACCAGAGGAGGTCGAGGAGGACCATGCCTAGGAGTAGAAGTCCAAGTCTCGGTCTCCGTGCTTAGCTTTTTCTTTAAATCCATGTAATATGATGGTTTATTTCCTTAGTTTTTCTTGCATGTAACCGGATGAATAATGTAATAAAAGTTTTTCTAAGTGCTTTTCCCCTCGGATGGTTCCGCTGACCGGGCTCTCACTAGCCGACAGGGCAGGTTGACCTCCCAGGGAGGCTAAGTTCTTTTCCCCTCGGATGGTTCCGCTGATCGGGCTCTGACTAGCCTACACGGCAGGTTGACCTCCCAGGGAGGCAAAGTTCTTTTCCCCTCGGATGGTTCCGCTGACCGAGCTCTCACTAGCCGACAAAATAGGTTGACCTCCCAGGGAGGCTAAGTTCTTTTCCCCTCGGATGGTTCCGCTGATCGGGCTCTCACTAGCCGGCAGGACAGGTTGACCTCCCATGGAGGCTAAGTTTTCTTCCCCTCAGATGGTTCCGCTGACCGGGCTCTCACTAGCCGGCAGGACAGGTTGACCTCCTAGGGAGGCTAAGTTTTCTTCCCCTCGGATGGTTCCGCTGACCGGGCTCTCACTAGCCGGCAGGGCAGGTTAACCTCCCAGGGAGGCAAAGTTCTTTTCCCCTCGGATGGTTCCGCTGAACGGGCTCTGACTTGCCGGCAGGACAGGTTGACCTCCTAGGGGGCTAAGTTCTTTTCCCCTCGGATGGTTCCGCTGACCGGGCTCTCACTAGCCGACATGACTGGTTGACCTCCCAGGGAGGCTAAGTTTTCTTCCCCTCAGATGGTTCCGCTGACCGGGCTCTCACTAGCCGGCAGGGCAGGTTGACCTCCCAGGGAGGCGAAGTTTTCTTCCCCTTGGATGGTTCCGCTGACCGGGATCTCACTAGCCGGCAGGATAGGTTGACCTCCAAGGGAGGATAAGTTTTCTTCCCCATGGATGGTTCCGCTGACCGGGCTCTCACTAGCAGGCAGGGCAGGTTGACCTCCCAGGGAGGCAAAGTTCTTTTCCCCTCGGATGGTTCCGCTGACCGGGCTCTCACTAGCCGGCAGGACAGGTTGACCTCCCAGGGAGGCTAAGTTTTCTTCCTCTCGGATGGTTCCACTAACCGGGCTCTCACTAGCCGGCAGGGCAGGTTGACCTCCCAGGGAGGCAAAGTTCTTTTCCCCTCGGATGCTTCCGCTGACCGGGCTTGCACTAGCCGGCAGGACAGGTTGACCTCCCAGGGAGGCTAAGTTCTTTTCCCCTCGGATGGTTCCGCTGACCGGGTTCCCACTAAACGTAGGACAGGTTGACCTCCCAGGGAGGCTAAGTTTTATTCCCCTCGGATGGTTCCGCTGACCGGGCTCTCACTAGCCGGTAGGGCAGGTTGACCTCCCAGGGAGGCAAAGTTCTTTTTCTCCTCAGATGGTTCCGCTGACCGGGCTCTCACTAGCCGACATGACAGGTTAACCTCCCAGGGATGCTAAGTTCTTTTCCCCTCGAATGGTTCTGCTGATCGGGCTCTCACTAGCCGGTAGGACAGGTTGACCTCCCAGGAAGGCTAAGTTTTCTTCCCCTCGGATGGTTCCGCTGACCGGGCTCTCACTAGCCGGCAGGACAAGTTGACCTCCCAGGGAGGCTAAGTTTTCTTCCCCTCGGATGGTTCCGCTGACTGGGCTCTCAATAGCCAGCAGGGCAGGTTGACCTCCTAGGGAGGAAAAGTTCTTTTCCCCTCGGATGGTTCCGCTGACCGGGCTCTCACTAGCCGGCAGGACAGGTTGACCTCCCAGGGAGGCTAAGTTATTTTACCCTCAGATGGTTCCGCTGACCGGGCTCTCCCTACCCGGCAGGACAGGTTGACCTCCTAGGGAGGCTAAGTTTTCTTCCCCTTGGATGGTTCCGCTAACCGGGCTCTCACTAGCCCGCAGGGCAGGTTAACCTCCCAGAGAGGCGAAGTTTTCTTCCCCTCGGATGGTTCCGCTGACCGGGCTCTCACTAGCCGGCAGGACAGGTTGACCTCCTAGGGAGGCTAAGTTTTCTTCCCCTCGGATGGTTTCGCTGACCGTGCTCTCACTAGCCGGCAGGGCAGGTTGACCTCACAGGGAGACAAAGTTCTTTTCTCCTCGGATGGTTTCGCTGACCGAGCCCTCACTAGCCGGCAGGACAGGTTGACCTCCCAGGGAGGCTAAGTTTTCTTCCCCTCGGATGGTTCCGCTGACCGGGTTCTCACTAGCCGGCAGGGCAGGTTGACCTCCCAGGGAGGCGAAGTTTTCTTCTCTTCGGATGGTTCCGCTGACCGGGCTCTCTCTAGCCGGCAAGGCAGGTTGACCTCCCAGGGAGGCAAAGTTCTTTTTCCCTCTGATGGTTCCGCTGACTGGGCTCTCACTAACCGGCAGGGCAGGTTGACCTCCCAGGGAGGCAAAGTTCTTTTTCAGTTGGATAGTTCCGCTGACCGAGCTCTCACTAACCGACAGGGCAGGTTGACCTCCCAGGGAGGCAAAGTTTTCTTCCCCTCGGATGGTTCCGCTGACCAGGCTCTCACTACCCGGTAGGGCAAGTTTACCTCCCAGGGAGGCAAAGTTTTCTTCCCCTCAGATGGTTCTGCTGACCGGGATCTCACTAGCCAGCAGGGCAGGTTGACCTCCTAGGGAGGCAAAGTTTTCTTCCCCTCAGATGGTTCTGCTGACCAGGCTCTCTCTAGCCGGCAGGGCAGGTTGACCTCCCAGGGAGGCAAAGTTTTCTTCCCCTCGGATGGTTCCGCTGACCGGGCTCTCTCTAGCCGGCAGGGCAGGTTGACCTCCCAGGGAGGCAAAGTTTTCTTCCCCTCGGATGGTTCCGCTGACCGGGCTCTCTCTAGCCGGCAAGGCAGGTTGACCTCCTAGGGAGGTTAAGTGTTTTTCCCCAACATGGCCCCGCTAGCCGGGCTATCAATAGTCGGTAGGGTGGCCCCCCCCAAGAAATCCTTAGTAAATTTTCACCGGGATGAAATGGAGTCTTCTCAATTTCTTTCGGCGCCACTCGCCGAATATACAGGGTTGGACTTTTCTTTCCGAGCGTGTACCTCGCTCGAAAAGAGTGGGAATTATGTACAACCCTGTATTCGCCGAGTGGGCCCCCGGATCCCATGAGGTATTTTTGACATCGACTTTCAGCATGTTCCAGGAGAGGAAGAGAGGAGGCAAGCGGTGGAGGCGGGAGCCTCCTGCTCGCCTAACCAAGCAGGGGGGCGAGAGGAGGAGGGGTCCGACCCCCCTCTCGCCCCCATCTCAAGTGGAGGGGCGAGAGGAGGAGGGGTCTGACCCCCCCTCTCCCCCATCTCAAGTGGAGGGGCGAGAGGAGGAGGGGTCCGACCCCCCTCTCGCCCCCATCTCAAGTGGAGGGGCGAGACAAGGAGGGGCCCGAGCCCCCTCTCGCCCCCATATCAAGTGGAGGGGCGAGAGGAGGAGGGGTCCGACCCCCCTCTCGCCCCCATCTCAAGCAGGGGGGCGAGATAGGGAGGAGGTCAGCCTCCTCTCGCCCTACCCCGGGAGGGTGTTCTGGACTGCATTTAGCGCCTCAGAATAGCGAGATTTGGCTATTCGCAGGACAAATCCAGGGGTATTTTGATGAGATGAGAATGCTTCATAGCATCTCTTCTAGTGTCTTTGTTGAAGATGCAGGTGCTAAACTAAAAAAGCTCAGCCTGGAAGAAGCAGCTAAAGAAGATGCTACAAGGTCAATTGAAGTGAACAGTCCAACCTTAATTGAGGAAGAAGAGCCTCAAGAAGAAGAAGATGCACCTGAAGTGGTAGAACCTCCTGGTGGCATGGACGATGTAAGAAATCTAGCGATCAGACACTCAAGAGATCACCCAGTTGAGCAGATCATTTGAGATACTCGTGTTGGAGTGAGAACAACAATAGGTACAACTAATAAAGTTTTGCACTTGAGTTTTCTATCTCAGATTGAGCCTAAGAAATTTGATGATGCAAAAGAGGATGCTTCATGGATCATTGCCATGCAAGAGGGTCTCAATCAGTTCAAAAGGAGCAAAGTCCGGAAGCTAGTACCATGTCCCAAAGGACAAAATGTCATATGGACGAAATGTGTCTTCAGAAATAAGCTGGATGAAGAAGCTGTGATCATCAAGAACAAATCCAGACTTGTAGCTCAAGGTTATAGACAAGAAGAAGGGATCAACTTCGATCAGACTTTTCCCCAGTGGCCAGGCTCGAAGAGATCAGGTTATTTCTAGTGTATGCTACTCACAAGGGATTCAAGGCCTATCAAATGGACGTGAAATCAACATTCCTTAATGGTAACTTAAAGGAAGAAGTATACATAGAACAACCCCCAGGTTTTGTGGATTCCACCCTCCCTGGTTATGTTTATTTCTTATGCAAAGCTCTATATGGTCTTAAACAAGCTCCTCGAGCTTGGTGTGAGATGCTCTCTGCTTTCTTCTTGAGAACAAGCTCACAAGAGAAAAGATAGATAAGACATTATTTCTTAGGAAGTAAAAGGCAAGATTTTGCTAGTGCAAATTTATGTCGATGACATTATTTTTGGATCTACAAATGACAACCTATGTAAAAAGTTTTCTAACTTGATGCAAGGGAAATTTAAAATGAGTAGTATGGGTGAGCTGAAGTATTTCTTAGGACTTCAGGTGAAACAATCTGAAGATGGAATTTTCATCTCACACACGAAATTCACCAAAGAGTTGATTACGAAATTCGGAATGGAGAATGCAACCTCTATGAGGACTCCAGTGGGTTCAACTATGACTCTGGAAAAGGATGAGAAAGGGAAACCTTTTGATGAAACCAAGTATAGAAGCATAATTGGATCCTTACTCTACCTCACTGGCAGTAGGCCAGATATAATGTTTTCAACATCTGTATGTGCTAGATTTTAGGTGAACTCTAAGGAATCTCATTATGCCGTTGCAAAGAGGATTTTGAGATATCATAAAGGCACACCGAATCTTGGCTTATGGTACCCAAGAAGTAATGACTTCGAGCTAATTGGTTTTTCAGATGCTGATTTTGCAGGTACCAGGGATGACATAAAAAGCACTTCCGGGACTTGCCAATTCCTTGGAAGGAGGTATATTTCTTGGAGTTGGAAGAAGCAGAATTGTGTAGCAATCTCAACTGCTGAATCATAGTATATCTCCGCAGGAAGTTGTTATGCACAACTTTTATGGATCATAAATCAGTTAAAAGATTACAACCTGAAGTTGAAGGAGATTCCTATGTTCTGTGACTCATCAAGTGTTATAGCAGTTGCCAATAATCTAGTCTCTCACAGCCTGACAAAGCATATATGGATACATTATCACTTCATCCGGGAGCATGTGGAGAACATGGAAATCAACCACAATTATGTTCCGATGGATAAGCAAGTTGCAGATAATTTCACGAAGCCGTTAGATGAGGCTAAGTTCAAATATTTCAAATTGGAACTTGGTGTGCTAAACAAGGAATCATGAAGAAAAGCCAAGAAAAACATACAAAAATCAAAAATTTTGTTCATTCAAAGAACTGATGGGAATTACACGAACAATTTTGACGATTCATCGAGTCTTCACGTATTGTTTCGACGAATAAGTTTATTTTGTTGAGTCCTCTTGACGAATTGGAGCAATTTCTAGAGTCATTTCGACAAATCACCAAGTCCATTCTCTCTCTCAAAGGATTTTAACTCTAATTTCTATCTTTATTGGATCCAAAGAGTCATTATATTATAAAGGTATGCGCCATTCTCTCTCTTCAAAATATTAGTACTATATAAATCTTAGAAGGGTTCACGGATTCACATCCTATTCATCGAGACCTCACGGACCCTTTCGATGATTCGTCTCCTCTCTCTTTCGACGATTCTCCTTTTTCTTCCATTCGTCGATTCGTCTTCCATTCTCAATGGCTCGCAAAATCTCTGGGTATCTGTAGACAGGGGGAGAGCTAGCTTGGACAGGGTTCGCTAATGCCTCTGACAAGTTTAAAAACATTGTTTTGATGCTCGAAGTTGCAGGTCTGTCTTTTGTTTTGGAACATCCTTGTCGAGTGCTTGACAGAGAAGTTTTATAGTTTTCAAGCACGTCCATCTTCGTCGATAAGGGACTATTATCAAGAGTTCTATTGGAGATTCAATTGTCAGAGTGAAGCCCTCCCTGCTTACTAAATTCTTGCAGTTGCCAACAGTGACTGAAGAAGACATTCTCGACGAGAAGGATTTTAGAAGAACTTAATCAATCAGTGGTTTGCCTAAAAATTCCACCTCCATTCGTCGAAAGCTTATGAATGGTGAAGGAAAACTCTTATCATATATTATAGGCAAAGTTCTGTTGTGCAAAGTTGGTTCACATGATTACCTTTCCAGTGATATGTTAAGTTATTGACAACAGTGGTCTGCAGGAAGAAATTGGATTGGGGTTTACCATTGTTTGATAAGATAAAGGCAACCTTGTTGACCACCAATTTTGGCAGAATCATTACTCTCTATTTGAATCAAATTGATGGAAATCAATTTAATATGTCTTCAGGAATAGTAGTTGATCACCTCATGAAGATACTCTTCTATTTTGATCAGATGGGACATGAAAATAGCAAAGCCAGGTACAAGGAAGATTGTGATTAATGATGAATAAGAGTTTGAGGATGAGCCTATAACTCACACCTCACCTCCAAATGTTTCTACCAAGACTCCAGTTGCAGCAATTCAGGGGGAGAGATCTCAAGATCCATCTTCAAATGTTCAGAAAGATCTATCTGCAACTCAGTCCCCTCTGCCCCATATTCCATCTCCTCCATTTGATGATGATGATCAAGGTGATGCAGATGATCAAGATGATAAATATGATGATGATGCCCTAGAGAATGAGACTGTTCAAGAAAGTAATCTTGCTGGAGATGTAGTTCCAAGTGCTCACCATTCTGGTGAAGAAGAAGTTGTCAAGGAGAAAAAAATCCACACCTAGTGGAGTTCTTATTGTGGTAGATGAAGTTCCCGGTGGTCAGAAATTTATTGCATATTTTGAGGGGAAGACAGTCCTAGAAGATGTGGTCCCAGAAGCTGAATACAGAGAAGATGAGGTGTTGCCCTCTATGGAAGCAAGAGAGTGTGTGCACTCTGCACCTCCTGCTCAGGAGAATGTTAGGCCTTCTCTAGGTGGAGGTAATTCAATTGAGTTCATGTTCAATGATGAACGTTTTGGCACCCATTCTCCTCAGTATGTTCATGCTCCCGCTCCATCCACCTCCAAGTATGAGCTGTTGAAGACCATTGAAGCTTTGCTAAAAGCTCCAAGCTGAACATTTTGAATTCTCTCTGAATCAAGTTTTTGACAAGGTAAAAGAAATGGAAGCTGATGTAAATAATGGTCTAGCTGCAATGAAGCATAATATTGATCAAGTAAAGAAAGTATTAGATAACAACTTTACTGTTGCTGGTAAAGTTGTGCATCTCACCAAGGATGGAGTCAAGTCTATTTATGATTCAACTCAAGAGCTTTCTTAAGGTCAAGACATATTGATGCGCTCTATATAGTCAGACAGATATTATCTGCACACAGAAATGAAAATTTTCAAAGAGGAAATTATCCAAACCCGTAACAAAGAAGTCAGAAAGGGGGAGGAGAATGTCCTAAGTAAAATGGATGAATTAAGCAGTGAACTGGAGAGCAAATTTCATGAAGCCAATGTCTACCATTATCAAAATGTCCAATGTTTTAATGAAGAATTGACAGGAAGAGTAGCTGAGCAGCAATCTTTTGTAGCTGATCTAGAGCTTCCTCCAGAAGCAAATCAGTGTGATCCTCCTCTACAGTATTCTCAGGTTTGGTCTGATCATGAAGAGTGTGAAGAACCTTCGGTGCCCCCTCTGAAAAAGGGGAAATATGGGGAAGGTCCTTCTGCCAGAAGGATAAAATACCTTAGTGTTGTGTTGTGATTCATGAATGCCCTAAAACATTTATGTAAATATTAATGTTTTGTTGATATTTTGTTTATCTCAATTTTATTATGATATTCTATTTATCTGTGATTACGTTTATTATCTGTGCAAATCACCTTGATAGATAGGGTTCCGACTTCTTCAAATAGGGGGAGATTGTTGGGTATTATAGCCACAATAGCCTTGATTTGAAGAAGTCCCCATTAAACAAAAATGAATTGAATCTGTATTTGATATTGTATTCTAGATGCGATATTGCAGGATATAAAATTCTAAGTACAAACCAATGTTTGGTTTCAATGAGTCATAAAACACAGGGCTATGCAATGTAACTCCTCATTGTGCAGAACATGGTGTTGACTCTTGAGAAATCTCTCTATTGGGGTGTACTTCATATGCAAAGTGCTGGAAAAGACAATAAGGAGTTGTTGTTGTTTTTCTGGGATGGAAGAAAAAATGTCCAAGTAAAATTCATCAAGTTCGCTCGAGAAGACTCAATCCATTCGCCGAGACATCTCATTAGGACTAGACAAATTTGTCGAGATCACTCGAAAGGCCTCAGTTAATTTCTTAACTCCTTTAGTCGAGTGATTAGTTGATCTCTCATGAACACTCGATGAATTTGTCGAGTGCTCTCGAGAAGTCAGTGGAAGATTTAGCAAAGATCAGTTTTTTAGCCAAGTAATTTTTGTCGAGAAGACAAGAAGAATTCGTCGAGACGTTGAGACAAATCCGTTGAGATGTCAAGTGGAATTCGTCGAGTGATCAAGACATTTCATGAGTGCACTCGACGAACTGACTTATCTGCTATTCGTTTTCAAATTTCAGACTGCTTACCTTAGGCCTTCATCCATGTACAATACACGTGGAGGTTATTCCTTAATTTTCATTTATAGACGTTAGAGAAGAATCCTATAAATAGTTAAGGGTTATTTTTGTTTAACCCTAATCGTGAACAGAAAAGAAAAATCGCACTTTCCGTCTGTCGGCTTTCTTCAATCTCGCAAAGAACAAACTTGTAACCGACAAAGCTTTTCCTCAGGATTCTTCTCAAAGAACATAGTCGACCAGATCTCTTCTTTCAGGCTCTCTCAAGATCATTCAAGATCAGTCGACTCCTAAGTTTACAAATCCTTATTTGAAAAGATAAAGTTTCTTTCTTCCTTCCTCTTTCAAGATCAGAGCCTTCACTCAAGCATGGATGAAGAAGACAATATTTTCAGATCTGAAGAAAAATCTCTTTGAGATTTAAGAAGATTGTTTTCAATCTAAAGTAGTTGTAGGAAGCGTTTACTTCTGAGTTTGTAGATCCTTGTTGGAAGAATCGAGTGTAGGAGATGTTGTGCTCTGAGTTTGTAGGAGTGGTGACTATGAGTTATAAGATTTGATTAAATCTGAGTTTTAGTGAAGTAGCAGAGTCTAGCCCGAAGTGATAGATAGGCGAGGCGAGAAAGTGGACGTACCCATTCTGGGGAACAACTACAAATCCTTGTGTTTGTACTGTGTTCTCTTTTTCTGTGTGCTTTTGTTCTTAAGTTTTTAATTCCGCTTAAAGCCATAGAACTCACCTACTCACCTCCTCTAGGTGATTTAGGTAGCAACTAAATGCTTTCATATATATATACATATATATATATACACACACATATATATACATATACACATATATATTGATACACACACACATATATACACACACACACATATATACATATATATATATACATACACACACACACACACACACACACACACACACATATATATATATATACATATTGTTGGGAACAGTGCCCAGCAATGTTCCTGATTTGAAGAAGTGCTCATGTTAATTATAAGTACAATTTGTGTTTGATGTGCATTTGAGGTGACATGAGGAGGTTAGAATATCATACACACTAAGCATAATGTATTAAAATCAAGCAAAGATATCTAAGGCAAATATCACCGTGTCAACAAGATACACACGATGATATCGTTGTAACAATGAGTATCACATGGCAATATCGTTGAGAAGACTTGTGAAGGATCAAGGCTTACTGCAGAGATATTGAACATATCGTTAAATCAGTATAAAACTCATTGTGGACAAAGCTTAGTTTTATCATTGAAAGAATAAGTCATTAATCCTCATGACAATAAGGATTACACGACAATATCATTGTGTCAACAAAGTACACATGATAATATTATTGTGAGAACAAGAAGAATTAATCAAGTAACAGTATCATCGTGTCACCAAGTATCACACGACGACATCGTTAAGAAGTCTAACGTGATGAAGCTCTTCAGAAGACTTGAGTAAAGTATCTGGCTAAGAAGACTTATCATCGAGAAAGAAAGGTTTTCATTGGAAAGACTGCCTTACAGAAGTTCTTTAAGAATTTTAAAGTAAAATGTCCGGCTAAGTTGATGACATCATCGTAAAGGAGCTTTGTCATCGAGAAGACTAAGTGAGAATTCGTGGAGATAGTTTGGAGCCAAAGTGTTCCTTATCGTCAGGATGATCCTGATGATATCGATGAAAAATCAGGATGATCTTGACGATATCGATGAGAAGACCTCATGTCGGCAAGATGTTCACGACGACATCTTTGAGGTGATTTCATGTCGTCGTGATTGCAGGTGTAGCTGAGATATCTCATATCACTGAGATATCCTTATTAGAAGAAGATTTAAGAAGACTTAAAGATTTGTCTAAGTCCAAGATGGATCGCCAATACGACAAGCTCTGTCGTCGAGATGTTACTCATATCATCGAGACAGACTGAGAAATTTCGAATTGCGCTGTCTGCATTTAATGCAGCCACATGACAGTCCAATCAGCTCATGCAGTTAAGGAATGGGCCTCTGACACTTAAAGGATCTTTGAGTCGATTGTTAGTAGGTCCCCCAGTCATATAAAAAGGAATAGTGTCTGACCTAATTTCTAACACACAGAATACACAAATTAATCAAACAGTAAAGACGAGTGTGTAAAGAAGGAACAATCTCTTGAGAATAATACGCTCTTGCTCTATGTTCTCCAAGTATCATTCAAGCAACATCGACTGTCAAGCTGTGTTCTAGATTAAAGAAAATAAAGAAGAGAAGCTTGCATTCATCAAGAAAACATATTTATAGCTTTCTCTTCAAGTCCAGACGTCGTCAACATCTGGCTTCAGAAGAACTCTCCAATATTTTCTTTACTGGGTAAATGGTTCTTCATTCATGTATCTTATACATTCTCTGCAGGACTTTTATAATTCTGAGCTGTAGGGTTCTGCTAGAACCTGAGGTAGGATCTGTGATAGATTTGAGTTGTTGGATCTGAGATAGATCTGAGTTATAAGGCCCGGTGTGCCTTGTTGGACATGTGTGTCACATCCCTTTGTTTGAGAATAATAAATCACCTATTGTATTTGATCTTATTTGTCGTGTGTTTATAGTGTGCAGGAACTATAAGTGCAATACTCCACAGGTAGCTAGCAGCTTCAAATCAAATTCTCTGAAGGAGAGCTACCGCCAGCGCTAGGGGTTACCGCAGGCGCTAGCACTACCGCCAGCGCTAGCGCTACCGCTTGGCGCTAGCTCGAGTTCGTGTACAACCACCACGCCGCTGACGGTTGCGCAACTGCTCTACACAAACGCTATCTCAGGCGTTAGGAGCTACCACAGGCGCTAGCGACAAAGTCAATATATTGATGTCTTCTCTCTCGTTTTGGCTAGAGCTTCCAGAGAGATTACTTGTGCCAAAATTCTAGAGCTGTTACTCTGCCGAAAGTTCTTCTCCCACTCAAAGCCAAAGAATATTTCTGGAGAAGGAAGCCCCCAGGCTGCATCCGAAGAACAATCGCTTCAACTTCGCTTGTGCTACAACGATCCTTCATCCTCAACTTCAGAAATCTCATAGATGGAGTTCTTGTTATTTGCTTTATTTCATTATTGTAATTTTTGTAGTAGAATTTGCCTTGTGTTGGCGACTAGGTCCTTGCACGACTTAGGGGGTAATTCGCTGTGTGAGTTGACGACTAGGTCTAAGTGATTAGATCTAGGGGGCTCGAGGCCATATCCGGGGAAGGATTGGCTAGAGCAGCTTGAGGCCATATCCGGGGAAGGATTGGCTAAAGCCAACCGGTTTGTGGGGATACGAGTCGGTATAGAAAAGAAAAAATTGTTTTACTTTGTACGCCTCCGATTTCTAGCGATATTAAAATCAAATTTATATAAACATCTTTTTATACCCGCTAAGCAAACTGCGGCTCCGAGTTCATGCGAGAGCCGCTATTCTTCTTTATTCTCTACCCGCCATTTATCATCTCCTTCCCATATGGCTACGACTCTAGGGGACCGTACCACGAGCTCACTGGCAACATGGCCTCGAAGCCGTGGAAGAGTTTGAAAGGAGTTTCCCCCGTGGACATACTAAGAGTGGTTCTTAAAGCCCAAAGGACTAAGGGGAGCTGCTCCACCCAGTTAGCCTTCACGTTTTTACCTTCTTCTTTAACAGATTTACAATGGTTTTCTTCACTGCCTCCACTTGTTCGTTGCTCCTGGCATAATGGACGGACGCGAAGCGAAGGTCGATGACCAACTGACTACAGAAGCTGGTGAGCTCATTGGTAGCGAACTGCGGCCCGTTATCTATGATGATTGCTAGGGGCAGCCCATGTCGGTAGATTATCTCTCCCCAAATGACATTTCTGATTATCTATGATGTTTTTTTGCCAGCGCCTTGACCTCTATCCACTTGGATAAGTAGTCGATCGTGACCAGGAGGAACTTCCTTTGCCCACTGCCCTGAGGGAAATGGCCTACAAGGTCCATTCCCCAGATTGCAAAGGGCCACGGTGTCGTGATTGTCCTGAGTTCTTCCGCTGGTAGAAGTTGCAGCAGTCCTGAGTCTTTCCGCTGGTAGAAATTGCAGTGGTGCAAAGAGCTGACACTTTTGAAACTTCTTCGCATACTCAACACATGCCGAATGGAAAAGGTTCGGAATAGCCCGATGAGCCCCTTGAACTTCGTCAGGCATCGCTGGAGAGTCGGCCTTTGGTTTTTGACGCCACCACCATCGAATCCATGGAAACATTCACGTCCTGGACCCCCAGCTCCCTTGCCAAGCGGAGCCCTGCTATCACCGCCTCATACTCAGCTTGATAGTTGGTGAGAGGGAAATGGATGTCAATCTCTTGCTCGATCTTTGTCCCCTGTGGACTTACCAAAACCTCTCCTCCCAGTTAGTACCTCCCTGATGCCCCATCCACCAACATCTCCTAGGCTAAGTGCTTGTGGGATTGGGATTCTTCCACCTCGACCACATACTCTGCCAAAAAGTCAGCTACTGCATGCGCCTTTGTTAAAACTTTCTAGTTCCGATATCTACTGATAGATTTCAGTTTAGATACCATAGACTATGAGTTCTTAGAAGCGGGAATAGGCACAAGAACACTCTCAACCATACCAAGCTAAGTAATCAGCATAATAGAAGAACAAGAAATAGTTATTCGCTATCTCTTTATAATGCGAGGTATACATAGCGAGACATGATTCATCAAAATATAAGATGGAGAGAAAACAAAAACAACAAACACCTAGAGATCAACAAATATTGAAACCGCCAGAGATCGCTGAACAATCAGACCGCAAGGCACCACTAAGACCGTGCGAACATCGCAGGTCGAAAACCTGCTGATAAGTAATAAAATATATGTATTTTTAGTATAATAATTAGTATAATTTTAATTAATATTGTAAATTTTCTATGTAAATTAATGAATAAGTTGATTGTTTTATCATTTTTTGTTACTAACTTAGTTTTATTTTTGTTTTTGCAAATTTTGGCAAATTTTGTCAAGTCACGCCCTGAGTCACGCCCGTGACAACAAGTCACGCCCGTGACCCAAGGACGTGTAATTTTAAAATGCCAACTTCCCAATCTGCGTTCGACGAAAGGACAAGCTGCATTCGACGAAAGTCGAACTGCGTTCGACGAACGCCCTCTGCCCCTGCGTTCGAAGAAAGCTCTCCGAGCTGCGTTCAACGAAAGCTCTCTGAGCTGCAGTCGACGAAAGCTGTCCAAGCTGCGTTCGACAAACTCCCTCTGCCCCAGCGTCTGACGAACGGCGTCCAGCGTTCGACGAATCCCTCTCAGCATCCAGCATTCGACAAACGATGATCTGCGTTCGACGAACTCTCTCTGTCCAGGCGTTCGAAGAATCCAGCGCACACGCCAGCCGTCACACCCCAGTTAAAGAAGATGTGTCGCCCACTGTCACACCCGTGACACTGCAGGTCACGCCCGTGTGCATCCAAGTTTGACGGCCAAACCTTCCAGAAGATGGCGGATGCGACCCCTAAAGCACGCGCAAATGTCACGCCCTAAGTAACGGCCGTGACATCCAAGTCACGCCCGTGACCTAGGGCGTGTAAAAATGAAAATTTTCCTATAAATAGAGGGGCTCGGCTGAAGCATTTCTCATCCAAAATTTGAGTGTTGTAATGTTATTTTGAGTTCTTTTGAGTGGATGTGAGTTTTCTTTATGCAATTAAGTTTATGTTTGTTTGTAATTTTCGCCTTTTAGAAATAAAATGTTGTTTTCTCATTTGGATCATCTTCTTTTTCATTTATGTTAGTGTGTGTGTGTGTGTATGAGTATAACTTTATTGCTTTCATAACTTAGTTTATTGCTTTCATAAAAATACTTTATCGCTTTCTTTTAACGTTTTATTTCTCGCTTTCGTTTACAAGCTTTCTTTCGATTCAGTCTTTTTATTACAAGTAGAGTGCGTGCGTATATGAGATAGTGTTTTTCTTTTTGTAACTTAGCTTTATTTCAGTCTTTATATAACTGCTATATACCACCCCCATCTTGAATAAGAGGCTAATTTACTTTAGCACTTCTTTAAGTCGGTTGGGACGGATATTATTTCTGCACTTTTATATGTCTTTTATTTCTATACCACCCCCATCTTGAATAAGAGACTAATTTCCTTTAGCGTTTGTTTAAGACGGTTGGGACGGATACTATTACTGCTTTTATATAGGTCTTTTTATTTCTCTTTTTATCCGCTTGTATCCGCTTAAATTATTAAACATGTATTTTCTTATTAATGCCGTCTCCATTCTGATGAGTGGCTAATTTCCTTTAGCGCACGATGTCGAAGAGCATTGGGACCCAAAAATAGTTTTTCTAAAAATTGAAACATCTCTTCTAAAATAATTAACGCTTAAGATTTACCCGAGAATAACGTTGAGTGGAGCCACATAATCGATGTATGATTTTCATTTCCGTCTCCATACATTAGTTAGCCGAGAGGCTCGTGCGTACGAACTGATCGCTCATGGGTAAAGAGAAGTGCGCTCTACCCTCGAGAGAGGATGACGTAAGTCTCCCGAATTGGAAGTAAAAACCTAATAGCGGGGTTCACAACATAAGGCGAGTATTAAGAAGATTTGATGGTAGAAAATTCATAATCTCAGGTGGGCGTACCCTCGAGAGAGGAGCGTTCATAATTATGGAACCTCCACGGCCAAGCCGTTTTAATGTTTTGAAAAGTCATCTCTTTTACTTCTAAAAAAGACTATTTTCGTCTCAAGGTAATTCGACATCGGGCGCTATTATTATCATCGTTTAGAACTCTAGTTATACACTTATTATAATTCGCTTTAAAAAACCCACACTAAAAACTTATTCCGATAAGATAATAGTTTGTTCCTCAAAGTAGCTTAATCAACACGATCCGCGGAAATATACGACCTCGATATTTTCTAAAACAAAATATCTTGTATTACTCACGATAAGGTATACTTGCCTTTATTATATGGTTAATTCGGATTACAAAAATTTAAACAAAAGCTTTTCAAACCAATTTAGTGCAAAACTCTCCTTTGCTATTTTAAAAATCAATAAAACTCGGCATTGTAGTCAGGGTGTAATCGTCAATATTTCGAAAGCAGAAAAAGACCGTTACTTCTATCATTCGATAGGATAACGGTTAATTTCTCAAAGTAGGAGTACTTGCGAGACTTTTTGAAAACACCCGTCTAATTCTAATCTCGTCATATAAAGGTTAACCAAAACAATTAAACAAGAAGCAATCCGATTTTAATCATCAAGTTTTTAGCGCCGTTGCCGGGGAAAAATTAGTGTTGTTATTTGAAACAAGGAATTACTATTACTTTTATCATATATATTAAAAATATAAAAAAAATATCAACAAATATATATAATTATTACAAAAAGCAAAAAAAAAATATATCATTTTTATTATTAGTATATGACCCGAGGAAACTCCTCGGACGATTCGATTATTCCTTTTGACCCCGAAATTGAGCGCACTCTTCACGAGCGCCTCCGACTTCGCGATCAAAACTTATTCGAATTTCCCGAAGAGTCTGTCGGAGATACTTACACTGAACCTATGGCCGATCAAATTCCAGATGTGGCCCCGCCATGGACCATGGCATATTATGCCAGGCCAAATCTGGAAGATATCGGATCGAGTATAACTCGCCCAGCAGTGGCTAATAATAATTTTGAAATAAAATTAGCATCATTCAAATGGTACAACAGTCAGTCCAATTTGACGGTTTGCCAGATGAGGATCCGAACTTACATATTTCTAACTTTTTAGAAATATGCGATACATTTAAAATTAATGGCGTTACTGACGACGCCATTCGTTTACGCTTATTTCCATTTTCGCTGCGGACGAAGGCAAAAGCGTGGTTAACTTCTCTTCCCAGAGGATCCATAACCACGTGGGCCCAATTTACGGAACACTTTTTAACTAAATATTTCCCCACGTCAAAAACCGCTAAGTTACGTACGGATATCGCCTCTTTTATTCAATACGATTCTGAGTCTCTCTATGAGACTTGGGAGCGTTTTAAAGAGTTCCTGCATAGATGTCCTCATCATGCGCTGCCGTCCTGGCTACAGGTCCAGACGTTTTATAATGGTTTAAATTTCTCAATACGACAGATGATCGATGCGGCCGCCGGGGGAACGTTAAACAACAAAACCCCGGAGGCCGCTCAAGCTCTGTTCGAGGAAATGGCCATGAACGCCTATCAATGGAATGCGCCTAGATCACACCCTACTAAACCGACCAGGATTTATGAAGTGGATGCCACTTCACACTTAGCCTCTCAAGTCGAAAGGTTAAGTAAGCAAGTGGTGGAGATGACTGCTTCCTCCTCCACTCCCGCTTGGGCTAATAATAATAATAATAATAATAATAATAATTTTGTCGAAGAAACTGTAGATTACCTAGGCAACCCAGTTAGGCCCCCCTTCAACCCTAATAACAATCCGTATAGTAATAATTATAATCCTGGTTGGAGGAACCACCCAAAATATTTCCTGGAGCAATCCTAACAATGCTCAGAGGCCCCCAATTGTAAATCCTCAAGTATTTCCGCAAGGATTTCCGAACGGATTTCAGCCTCCACCTCCAAAATCTTCTCCGCTCGAAGATATTTTTGCTAATATGTTGCGTCCACCGAGTCAAATATCCAGAATATTACCGGATCGATTAAAAACTTGGAAAATCAGGTGGGACAACTGGCAAAGATGGTCTCTGAGCGGCCATATGGATCTCTACCAGGAAACACGGAGCCAAACCCCCGAGAAAATGCCAACGCCATAAACCTTCGCAGCGGCAAGGAGGTAACCACCCCAAAATGGGTTGAGCCCAAGGTACATGTTTCGACACCGGCCCCTCCACCCCCTCTCTCGATAGATAATACAACGAGTATTCCAACTGTGCCGAATATTTTTTTCTCGTCCCTTCCCTATCCCTCGAAAATAATCAATGAGCGGAAGGACGAGCATTATAAAAAATTTCTACAAATTTTAAAACAAATCCATATAAACGTTCCTTTCCGCGAGGCACTCTCCCAAATGCCGAAATATGCGAAATACCTTAAGGAGTTGCTTTCTAATAAAAAGCGACTCGAAGATGTTTCGCGTGTTTCCCTTAACGCGGAATGCTCGACTGTCCTCCTTAACCAATTGCCGCCAAAACTGAATGACCCGGGACGGTTCTCCATCCCATGCCTCTTCGGCAATATGTTAATAAAATACGCTCTAGCGGACTTGGGAGCTAGCATCAACTTGACGCCTTTCTCCCTTTTCAAAAAACTTTATTTGGGCATCCCAAGCCCGACAAAGATGAGCATCCAACTCGCGGATCGCTCGGTAAAGTACCCGATATGGGTAGTGGAGGATGTTCTGGTCAAGGTCGACAAGTTTATCTTCCCGGTATACTTTGTCATCCTGGACATAGAGGAGGACGCTTAGGTGCCTATCATTCTCGATCGCCCGTTCCTCGCAACCTCCCGCGCATTAATAGATGTAAGTAACGGTCGCCTCCTCCTTCGGGTTGGAGACGATGAAGTTACTTTGCATATCAACCCCTCCATGCGGAACTCACTATCGAGTGATGATTCCTGCTTTAATTTGGAATCCGCGTTTGAGGATGAATGTTCTTCTCTTTCAGAATTATTATCTTTAATGATAAACGATTCGGATCTGGCAAATCAACCTCCTTTGGATGAATTGCCACCAGATTCGCCCTTCGAGCCTTTCGATTTGAAAGAGTTAAATATCTCCACATCTTATGAAGAACCTCCGGTCTTGGAGCTTAAGCAACTCCCCGACCATTTAAAATATGCTTTTCTAGCCGCGAACTTAAAACTTCCGGTTATAATATCATCTACTTTAACCGATTCGGAAACATCCGAATTGATTGAGGTTTTGTCTAAACATCGCCGTGCAATTGCATGGAAAATTTCTGATATCAGGGGAATTAACCCCTCATTCTGCTCCCACAAAATTTTTCTTGAAGAAAACCCCCGCCAAACAATTCAGCCTCAACGGCGACTTAACCCGAATATGCAGGAAGTCGTTAAGACTGAAATTATTAAACTCCTCGATGCGGGGATTATCTATCCTATATCCGACAGTATGTGGGTAAGACCCGTACAAGTCGTCCCTAAAAAAGGCAGTATAACGGTCACGGCAAACACGAATAACGAATTAATCCCAACTCGTACTGTTACGGGTTGGAGGGTGTGCATCGATTACAGAAAATTAAATGATGCCACCAGAAAAGACCACTTCCCGTTGCCGTTTATTGATCAAATCCTAGAGCGTCTCTCCGGTCATCCTTTTTATTGCTTTCTTGATAGTCTCTCTGGATTTTTCCAAATTCCTATTTCCCCCGAGGACCAAGACAAAATGACTTTTACTTGCCCTTTCGGCACCTTCGCATATCGAAGGATTCCGTTTGGCCTCTGTAACGCGCCAGCTACATTCCAACGATGTATGCTGGCTATATTCGGCGAGCTTGTAGAAGATATAATGGAAGTCTTCATGGATGACTTCTCCGTATTTGGAAGCTCTTTTCAAAATTGTCTAAAAAATTTAGATAGAGTCCTCCAGCGGTGCGAAGAGACGAATTTAGTCTTGAACTGGGAGAAATGCAATTTTATGGTCCGGGAGGGTTTATTCCTCGGCCATAAAATTTCTTCCAAGGGGATAGAGGTCGATAGGGCCAAAGTCGCTATAATTGAACAACTTCCTGTTCCTTCGAACGTAAAATCTATTAGAAGTTTTCTCGGCCACGCAGGTTTTTATCGACGGCTTATTCAAGATTTTTCAAAAATAACCAAAACGCTAACTCACCTCCTGGAAAAGGATTCCCCATTTATTTTTCACACGACATGCGTAGAGGCATTTAATTTTATAAAAATGCAACTTATCAATTCTCCAATTCTGGTGGTGCCAGATTGGTCCCTTCCATTTGAGATTATATGCGACGCGAGCGATAACGCGGTAGGAGCCATCTTAGGTCAACGCGTAAATAAATATTTTCATCCATCATATTACGCTTCTCGCACACTCAATGCCGCACATGCTAACTATACGACAACGGAAAAGGAACTTCTTGCCGTCGTCTTTGCTTTTGATAAATTCAGGCCATACGTAACACTTTCACACGTAATCGTTTTCACTGACCATTTCGCCCTAAAATATCTTTTGGCCAAAGTTGATGCCAAGCCCCGCTTGCTTCGATGGATCCTCCTTTTACAGGAATTTGACTTAGAGATCCGAGATAAGAAGGGGGTTGAAAATTTAGCAGCCGACCACCTCTCACGTTTAGAACAACCCTTCGCAGAAGCGCTCGTCGAACCCGAAATAGACGATCGATTTCCTGAAGAGCGCCTTTTTGTTGGATCGGTAGGCGCCCTTAGAGGGGGGGGGGGGGGTGAATAAGGTTTTAAAGATTTTAAAACTATTTTGATTATTTTAGAAAAAGCTTTAAATATGATAATAAAGAAGATCAAGACTAATCAAGTAAAGTAAGAATAGAGACATGATTTTATTAACTTGAGAGACATGATTACAAAAACTTGATCTCTTATGAAAGCTAGAAATCAAAGCTAAATAGAAAAGAAACCTTTTGGTTTTCTATCCCGACTCGCTACCCCACGAACCGGTGGCCCTAGCCTTATCCACCCCAGATTCGGCCTCAAGCCGCTCTAGCCAATCCCTCCCCGGATGTGGCCTCGAGCCCCCCTAGACCTAGCCTAGATCTAGTCGCCAACACGAGGCGATTTTCCCCCTAAGTCCTACACGGACCTAGTCGCCAACACGAGGCGATTTCACTAATCGTTTACAAAGTGGAATATATAATAATAAAGAAATAAGAACTCCCTCAAGATGGACTTCTGAAGTTGGAGACGAAGATCCGCCGTTGAATAAGCGTTGTAGAAGCGGACTTCGATCTGATCCGGCGTGACGAGATTCTCCTTCAGAAGTTTTGCAGAGCTTCGCTAGCACATCAACTTTCGGCCAAGATAGCCTCTGGAATTCTGGCACTCAATATATCTCTCTGATGTGTGTGTCTGAAACGAGAGGACTTGGGTCCTTTTTATAGACTAGCGCTAGCGCCTGCGCTAGCCACTAACGTCGGCGCTATCCCATATTAGGAGACTTTTTGCGTGGCAGAATCTTCAATCCGAGGCAACAATTCCAGCATGCCTTCTGTGCATCGAGCTAGCGCCGGCGCTATCCACTATCGCCTGCGCTAGTGATCAGTTTGGAGTTGATGGCTCAATTTCGGGGGCAACCACCATATGTAAACCTTGAGTCATTTTGACCTGTTATCCTGCACACTTAGATCACACAAGATTAAATACACACATATAATTTGTTATTCTCAAACCTAGGAGATGCGGAAGACCGTGTTCCAACAAACTCCCCCTTTTGATAAAAACAAATCCATTAATGATAAATCAGAGCATTAATCTAAATAAGCATGAAGAAACATATTTGTGTGTGTGTGAAAAGGATGACTTAGGATAAATAATGATTATAGCATTTTAGTATTGCTCCCCCTAAATACATGCTCCCCCTAAGTGAATGCTCTCCTAATATGTTCTTAACTGAATTAAGCATGTTAGATATGTTATCATGGTTAGTTCTCCCCCTTTTGCATTTTATCATGTTAGTTCTCCCCCTTTGTTATTAGCAAAAGCGGGTAGGGAGACACCACTTCAAATTGTAATAATATGGTTAATAGGCATGATCGAGCTTTGAGAGAAGGAAATGATAAGGAGTTGTAGAAATCTTTTTATTGAATTAGATTAGAGTTTGAGTATCTATATTGTCATAAATCAGAGTTTTGTAGCATAAGCACAAGATAAAAGCAAAGGTGCGGAAGACTGAAAAGAAAACATCTTGTATAAGAAATGATAATTCAAAAAATAGTGGAGTTTTCATTTCAGAAAGAAGATGTTTTGTACATCAAAGGTTAAACAAGAGGTTAATTTCACCAATGAAGAAACCAAGCATGAATAAATATTATCACAAGAGAGATTACGACAATGTTATGGTAATTCATAATTTCAAAAACAAACTAAACATTGTAGAAATCATGCTAGGTTATCTAGTGCATTTTATAAATAAAGAGTAAGTATAGAATTAGCATTAGGATCCAATACTCATGAGAAGAAGTGTTATGGAAGATAATGATGTGCACAAGTGTATTTTGGATAAAGTGAACAAGTGTGTTAATCAAAAATACAAGATAAATATAGAGTAAAGTGCACAATAAAAACACAAATAATTTTACTTCCACACACTTTTAAGCACAAATTAAAATGTACAACAACCAAGGTGCTTTGCACACACAATGCTTATGAAGACTTATCAGGGTGCAAAGTAGTGCTTGGGGGATCACACAAGTTAATTTCTCAAGGTTGATTCTTTTTGTTGTGATCCTGTGTACTTAAGAAGAAGTGGTTTTATTTTTAAAATGAAGAGTTTGCACAAGACACTTTACTAATCTATCCAAGGTGCTCAACCCCACAATGCTTATTAAGACTTATCAGGAGGTTCAAGTAGTGCTTGGTGGAGATGACTTTGTCAAGGTTATGATGAGTTTGATTTGAACACAGTTGTCCGATTACACTTGTTTTGCAAACACTTTAAAGAAGAAATTTCAACCACTCTTCTTAATATTTAATAGTGCAAATAAATGTTGTGTAGGTAAGATACTTGTGCAATTTTAATTTTATGTACAATTACAATATATTAGCAAGCATTCTTAGATTAAGAAGCACAAGTAGACTAAGCCAAAAGGTGAGTGAAATAATATCATTATCAAACATAAAACATTTACTCATACTTAGAGGCATGCTAAGCTTAGTCCTACACAAACTTTTCTAATTATTATTGATGCACATATTAATAGATAGATCAAAGCATGATAAAAACAATGTTAAAGAAGTTTGAAAAAAATAAATTGTAACATTATAGAGACTCTAAAGAATAGATTTAAATCATGCTTGATGTTAATAAAAAGAAACATACAAAAATTTTGGATTTGGTTTCAAGTTTTATGTTTTAGTATTTTAATTTAAAAAAAACTTTAAATAAAAGCAAAACATATTTTTGGTTTTTGTCTTTTGTAATTTTATATTTGATTTTGGTAAATGACAAAAGCTTTTAAACAAGAGCAAAACGTATTTTTGAAATTTTGTCTTTTATAGTTTTGTTTTTGATTTTTCAAAATTTAAATAAAATTAGTGGTGCAAAAACAAATAGTACATATCTATTAACATAATTTTAGGAACTTTTCAAAATTTTAAAAATGCAGAAAATCAGAAAGTCACGCTAGCGCTAGCGCGGAATACAGTACATGATTTTCGAGGAGTTTAAATTTTTTGATTGTTGATCCTGATTAGGTGTCCCAATAGTAGTTTAATGCTGAAATTTCAGATATGTAGGAGGTGTTTTCGATGGTGAAAAATGCAAAAAATTGTGTTTTGTGAAAGTGTTTTAACTTGAAAGATCTAGGACACCTAACTCAAGTCGTAATAATCAAAATCTCGCATCGGGAATAGGCTTAGTAAATATGTCAGCGAGTTGGGAGTCCGTGCCAATGAAACTTACTTTTACATGCTCTTTCTTAATGTGATCCCTAATGAAATGATGACGAACATCGATGTGTTTGGATCTAGAATGATGTACAGGATTATATGTGAGGTCTATTGCACTTTTGTTGTCACATTTAAGGTCAATGTTTTTAAGATGAAATCCAAAGTCCTCTAGTGTTTGACTCATCCATAGTGCTTGTGTACAACAACTACCAAGTGCAATATACTCGGCCTCCGTGGTGGAGAGTGCAACCGAGGATTGTTTCCTACTAGACCAAGCTACTAAGGAGGGTCCTAAGAAGTGACAAGTACCGCTAGTGCTTTTTCGATCTAGTGAACACCCGGCATAGTCCGAATCGGAATAGCCGTGGAGTGTGAATGTATCATTGTGTGGGTACCACAAACCTAATTTAGATGATCCTAATAGATAACGAAAAATCCGTTTTACCGCTTTTGAATGAGATTCTTTTGGGTTGGCTTGAAAGCGAGCACATAAACATACGGCAAACATTATATCTGGTCTAGATGCACTTAAGTAAAGAAGAGATCCTATCATTCCTCTATATAACGTTTGATCAATTGAAATTCCGGATTCATTTTTTTCTAGTTTTAAAGAAGCACTCATAGGAGTAGAAGCTTGTTTAAGATTTTCAAATCCAAATCGTTTAAGCATATCGTGAACATATTTTGTTTGGCAAATAAATATACCATCACTTTGTTGTGAGATTTGAAAACCAAGAAAATAAGACAATTCTCCTACAAGACTCATTTCAAATTCTTTTTTCATTACTAATACTACTTCATTACACAACTCTTCATTAATGGCTCCAAAAATGATATCATCAACATAGATTTGTAAAATAATTAGTTCGTTATTATTATGCTTAATGAAGAGTGTGTTGTCGACACTTCCCATAACATAACCGTGCTTTAACAAAAACGATGTAAGTCTATCATACCATGCACGGGGCGCTTGTTTTAATCCATAAAGCGCTTTTTCTAGTTTGTAAACATGATTAGGAAATTTTTCATTTATGAAACCGGGGGGTTGTTCTACATAGACTTTTTCTTTTATAAACCCATTTAAAAAGGCACTTTTAACATCCATTTGAAATAATTTTATTCTTTTAAAACTTGCAAATGCCAAAAATATTCGTATAGATTCTAGGCGAGCAACGGGTGCAAAAGTTTCTTCGAAATCTACCCCCTCGATTTGAGAATATCCTTGAGCCACTAGGCGTGCTTTATTTCTTATAATTCTAGATTCACCATCTAGTTTATTTTTAAAGATCCATTTTACACCTATGATCGGATGATTAGATGGTCTTTCTACTAGATTCCAAACTTTATTTCTTTCAAATTGTCCTAACTCTTCATTCATAGCCATGAACCAAAAATCGTCATTTAGAGCGGTGGAAACATTTTTAGGTTCTATTTCCGAAACAAAGCAAATATTTGAAAATGTTTCATGAAGGGAGGAGCGAGTTCTTACCCCAGTAGAAGGTTCCCCAATGACTAGTTCTTTTGGATGATTTTTTGAGAAGTTCAAAACACTTGGAGGAACAACTTCAAATTCTTTGGTCTTCTCCTCCTCTTCGATGGATGGTTCTTCTTCATCGTGCTCCAAGGAGGGCAAAGGTTCATTGTTTGTACCTGTAGAAAGCTTCTCTGCACATGGAGTAAACTCATCAAATTTAACATTAATAGACTCTTCAACCTTTCTTGATCTTTTGTTAAATATCCTATAGGCTTTACTGGTTGAAGAATAACCAAGAAATATTCCTTCATCACATTTCTCATCAAATTTACCTAAAGAGTCTTTTGTATTAAGAATAAAACATTTGCATCCAAATACTTTAAAATATGATACGTTAGGTTTCTTTTGAAAATATAGTTCATATGGTGTGAGATTAAGTGATGGGCGAAGCATAACTCTATTCATTACGTAGCATGATGTGCTTACGGCTTCGACCCAAAATGACTTAGGTGTTTTATATTCAGATAGCATGGTGCGTGCCAGTTCTTGAATTGTCCTATTTTTCCGTTCTACTACACCGTTTTGTTGAGGTGTGCGTGGTGCTGAGAGCTCATGTTTAATTCCTAACATTTCACAAAAAGATTTAAAATTTTCATTTTCAAACTCACCTCCATGATCAGAGCGAATGCATTTTATTTTTAAATCTAGTTCATTTTGAATACGAGTGCATAATTTTAAGAATTCGCAAAATGCATCAGATTTAGAAGAGAGGAATAAAGTCCAGCAATATCTAGAGAAATCATCTATTAGAACAAAAGTGTAAATTTTACCACCAAGACTTGCGGTGTTAACGGGACCAAATAAATCCATATGAATTAGCTGTAGTGGTTTAGAAGTAGAAATTTCATTTTTGCTCTTAAAGGATGATTTTGTGAATTTTCCCTTTTGGCATGGAGAACATAATGAAGATAGATTGCCATTTAGTTTAGGTAGTCCTCTAATCAAATTTCTTTTTGCTAGTTTTAAAATAAGCTTTGTACTAGCATGACCTAAACGTCTATGCCAAAGTTCTAATTCATCATTTTTTGTTATAAAACATTTTATAGATGATTTTGAAAGATCATGAAACGAAACTATGTAAACATTATGAATTCTAGGTGCAGTGAGTAATACATCTTTTGATTTAGGATTAACAATTTTGCAAATATCAGTGGATGATTCAAATAGTACGTCTAATCCTTTATCGCACAGTTGACTTATAGATATTAAGTTATGTTTTAATCCTTTTACATAAAGAACATTTGAGATAAGAAACGATTCGTTACCCACTTGCCTACGCCCATGATCCTTCCTTTACCGTTATCTCCAAATGTTACAATCCCTCCTTTCTTCTTTTCTAGGCTAAGGAATTTAGCTTTATTGCCCGTCATGTGCTTGGAGCAACCTGAGTCCAAGTACCACACGTCCTCTGTTTCCTTAGCCTTCCTGCAAATCTAGAAAGAAGATGAGAGTAAAGATCCGGATACCCAAGAGTTACCACCCATAGAGTAAGTGGATTTCTTAGGTACCCAGATTTGTTTTAAAGAGCGTTGTTTTGCATTTCTACATGAGCTAGAAGTGTGTCCAAACAAAAGGCAGTTTACACAAGCAATAAAGGGGGTTGAGACCCTTCTCTGAATTTCTTTCTTGCCCTTGCTAGATGATGTTTGAACAACAGAAGATTTTTTTAGAGTTGAGCTACTGCCGGCGTTAGAGGCTAGCGTCGGGCGGTAGGGCTCATATTGAAAACCGAGCCCAGATTTTGTAGAGTCATAACATTGGTATCCCAAAAGCATATCCAGGGATTTTTGGCCTATCCCAAATTTTTTTATGGCTACATTTAGGTCGTTATTTTGTTTTTTAAGAAAGGTGTTTTCTTGAACTATCGTAACGCATTTGTTTTCAAATCCCTTCTGATTAGTTTTAATTTGTAGGAGAGAGGAGTTTAGCTTTCTTTCTAATTCCCCCTTTTCTTTTGCAATAGTTTTGACTTGTAGGAGGGCTTTAGAAAGAGAGCTTTCAAGTTCTTTTGATTTGCACAAAGAGAGCTCACACTCTTCACAGGAAATCTTTTTCTTTTCAAGAGAGATTAATTTCTTTGTTAGTTTATGATTTTCTTCCATAATTGATTCATTTTCACGATTTAAGATAATATTATCTTTTACACTTTTATTGTAGGCTTTGCAGGTTTGAACAAATTCATCAAAAAGTTCTTCAAAAGAGGGAGGAGTTACCTCAGTGTCGCTAAGAACACTGGTGTCGTCATCGTTGCTCTTTGCCATTAAGCACAGGTTTGCTTCTTCCTCGTCGCTTGATTCAGATTTGCTTGATTCTCCAGAGGAAGTGTCATCCCAAGTTGCGGCTTTCAGTACTTTCTTTTTCTCTTTTGCTTTGTATTGTTCTTTTTGCTCCTTTTGATACTTTGGGCACTGGCTCCGAATGTGTCCGGTCTTTCTGCAGTGGTAGCACTCGGGTGGTGGCCTTTCTTCTTCATCTTCGCTTCCTTTTTCTTTCCTTGATGAAGAGGAAGATGCCTTTCGTCGGGTATCCTTTTGGAAGTATTTGCGGAAAGTGTTCCTTCTTTCCGGATTCCTGATGAACTTCCTGAAGTTTTTCACCAGGAGACCTTCTTCATCTTCATCATCATCTTCGACGTTCTCCTTCTTTGACTTTAGTGCAAGCGCCTTTTTCTTTGGCTCTTTATTGTATTCATCGTGTTGAATCTGGAGTTCAACCTCATGGGTTTTTAGATTCCCAATAAGGTTCTCGATCTGGAGTGTCCTCAAGTTGTGCGACTCCGAGATGGCTGTCACCTTTGGATTGAACCTTGGGGGTAAGGAACGAAGAATTTTCCTCACCAAGTCCCCGTCTGAGTAGATCTTTCCAAGTGCCTTTGAAGCGTTGACGATTTTGGTGAAGCGGGTGTACATCGAGTTGATATCCTCTTCGGTATCCATCCTGAATTTTTCATATTCAGATTCTAGTTGGAATAGCTTTGCATCTTTTACCTGCGATGTACCTTCATGAGTAACTTCAAGTTGATTCCAAATATCATAAGCAGTTATGCTTGCAGAGATTCTATTAAACTCAGTCCTATTTAAAGCGCAATACAAAGCGTTCATTGCTTTAGCATTATTTTTGCATCTTAGTTTGTCGTTATCATCCCATTTATCTTTGGGTTTTAGTAAAGTCGCATCTCCTACTACCATTGTAGGAGGAGAGTACCGAACTTCTACCGTGTTCAAAACTTCTACATCCATGGTAATAAGAAAACACATCAGTCGATTTTTCCAGTAGTTAAAATCTGACCCAGTAAAGAGAGGTGGTCGACTAACCCCTTGACCCTCCAAAAAAGCGAGATCATGAGACGCCATTATTCCCGGTTGTTAAGCCGATTGGAATAAAACCCCTCTGATACCACTTGTTGGATCGGTAGGCGCCCTTAGAGGGGGGGGGGGGGGGAGGGTGAATAAGGGTTTTAAAGATTTTAAAACTATTTTGATTATTTTAGAAAAAAGCTTTAAATATGATAATAAAGAAGATCAAGACTAATCAAGTAAAGTAAGAATAGAGACATGATTTTATTAACTTGAGAGACATGATTACAAAAACTTGATCTCTTATGAAAGCTAGAAATCAAAGCTAAATTGAAAAGAAACCTTTTGGTTTTCTATCCCGACTCGCTACCCCACGAACCGGTGGACCTAGCCTTACCCACCCTGGATTTGGCCTCAAGCAGCTCTAGCCAATCCCTCCCCGGATGTGGCCTCGAGCCCCCCTAGACCTAGCCTAGATCTAGTCGCCAACACGAGGCGATTTTCCCCCTAAGTCCTACACAGACCTAGTCGCCAACACGAGGCGATTTCACTAATCGTTTACAAAGTGGAATATGAAATAATAATAAAGAAATAAGAACTCCCTCAAGATGGACATCTGAAGTTGGAGACGAAGATCCGCCGTTGAATAAGCGTTGTAGAAGCGGACTTCGATCTGATCCGGCGTGACGAGATTCTCCTTCAGAAGTTTTGTAGAGCTTCGCTAGCACATCAACTTTCAGCCAAGATAGCCTCTGGAATTCTGGCACTCAATATATCTCTCTGATGTGTGTGTCTGAAACGAGAGGACTTGGGTCCTTTTTATAGACTAGCGCTAGCGCCTGCGCTAGCCACTAACGCCAGCGCTATCCCATATTAGGAGACTTTTTGCGTGGCAGAATCTTCAATCTGAGGCAACAATTCCAGCATGCCTTCTGTGCATCGAGCTAGCGTCGGCGCTATCCACTATCGCCTGCGCTAGTGATCAGTTTGGAGTTGATGGCTCAATTTCGGGGGCAACCACCATATGTAAACCTTGAGTCATTTTGACCTGTTATCCTGCACACTTAGATCACACAAGATTAAATACACACATAGGATTTGTTATTCTCAAACCTAGGAGATGCGGAAGACCGTGTTCCAACACTTTTAATTTTAAATAAAATAAAAACTTCTTCCACCCCTTGGTTCGCAGATTATGCGAACTATTTAGTCGCACGGGTCCTTCCAAAAGATTTTTCGACTCAGCAAAAGAAGAAATTCTTTTCTGATATGAAACACTACTTTTGGGAGGACCCCTTTCTCTTTCGAGTCTGCGCAGACCAAGTGGTGCGAAGATGTGTTTTAAGCGAGGAGGGTGCGCAAATTTTGCGACACTGCCACGAGGGTCCGGCTGGAGGGCATTATCAAGCCAACCGGACCGCGCAAAAAGCGTTAGAGGCGGGCATTAATTGGCCCACTCTCTTTAAGGATGCTCACACTTTTGTGAGTAAATGCGATAGCTGCCAGCGGTCGGGTAACATCTCTCATCGTGACGAGATGCCCCAAAACCTTTTTCTCGAGTGTGAAATCATCGATCTGTGGGGCATAGATTTTGTAGGCCCCCTACCTTCTTCTTTTAATAATCGCTATATTTTAGTGGCGGTCGACTACGTCTCTAGGTGGGCGGAAGCGCAAGCTCTGCCCACCAATGATGCGCGAGTCGTCGTCTATTTTCTAAAAAAATTATTTTCTCGCTTTGGCACGCCCCGTGCAATAGTTAGTGATAGGGGTACGCACTTCTGCAATGCCCAGTTTTCAAAAATTTTATCTAAATATGGCATCACGCAAAAGCTCGCCACCGCCTATCACCCCCAAACAAGCGGCCAAGTAGAGGTAGTAAATCGCGAGATTAAACGCATTTTGGAGAAAACCGTTTCTTTAAATAGGAAAGATTGGCCCGTCAAACTCGAAGCGCGTTGTGGGCATATCGTACGGCATACAAGACCGCTATCAGCTGTACGCCCTATCGATTAGTCTACGGCAAAGCGTGCCATTTACCTGTAGAGTTAGAGCATCGCGCTTTTTGGGCCTTAAAATTTTTAAATCTCGATTCGAACTTAGCCTCCGAGAATAGGAAATTCCAACTAAATGAACTCGATGAATGGCGTGCGAACGCTTATGAGAGTAATACATTTTATAAGGAGCGTTCTAAGTTCTACCATGGTCGCAAAATAAAATTTCCCAAAACATTTGCGCCGGGCGATCTTGTCCTTCTTTATAATTCACGCCTTCGTCTTTTTCCGGGTAAGTTAAAATCCCGATGGTCCGGCCCCTTTAAGGTTAAAGAGGTTTGGCCGTATGAGACCGTTCTTATCTCTCACCCCGAAAGAGGCGAATTTAAAGTAAACGGGCATCGTTTAAAACTTCACCTTGCGGGCTATCCAGTGGACGAAAATACTGAATCCTTAACCCTCACCAACTTATAATCTCACCACGCCAAATGCGTCAAGCTACGCGAGGGTAAACAAAGCGCTCGTGGGAGGCACCCCATATTTATCTAATATTTTATTATGCTTTGTTCTTTTTTCTTTTGCAGGGTTTCTTACGGCCCCGCCAGCTTTATTTCAGGAAAGCATTTTTGCTCCCTCTTTCCTTTTGTATACATTGCACTTTTATTTTCACTTCTTCATATTTACATTACAACATTAGGGACAATGTTGGGTTTTAAGTATGTGGGTGTTTTACTGTCTTTATTTACAAAAAAACTTAAAAAAATAAAAAAAAACAAACAAAACTATACAAAAAAGACTATTTTCCTATTTTATTCTGCATTTTGCTTACTTTTGTAAATATAAGCTTAAATAAAACTACAAAAAAAATTAAGAAAATCACAAAAATTAATTTTCAAAAAAACTTGTTTTCCTTTTTTTTTCATAGTACAAAAAAATATCCAAAATTTTTTTTTTTTGCAAAACCCCAAAACTTTCCCAAAAAAATATATAACTATATAGTAGTTGAAAAAAAAAGGCAAAAATCCAAAAAACTAATAAACCCTACTTTACTTTTATTCTTAAAGCATTTAGTTTCGAGAGTATATGTTTGTGGATTTTCATAATCGCTAGTTTTACTATTTGTTTGTTTATCTAAGATCGATAGATTTAAACGTTCGGGGTTAAGTTTTAAAGAATATATTGTGTTTTTAATTTAAATAGAGGCTTTATTATCAAGCACTACTTCTACTAGCTAAAATAGAGATATGTGTATTATGTTGGCAAAACAACTTTAGACCCCAATTATCTCTACTTTGTCTCTAGGAATCTAGGAATTTTCAAATTACCAAGGTTGCTCTCAAACCTTTTTTTTATTATTTCTAAGAATTTTTTCTCGCAAACCTTTGTATGCATGGCAAGAAAAATAAAAGAAGAAAAAGATCTTATGTCAATGGGAATAAGACTGCGTTCCGTAAACAAAGGCACCCAATTAAAATTTTAAATAATCTTATGTCAATGAGAATAAGATTTCATTCCGTAAACATAAGCATTGGGTTATTAAAGTAAAAGAAAAAACAAACAGTTTTCCCCCGTATATCACGGTGAGCACCAAAGAAAACTAAAAAGGAAAGGTGGAAAGATACAAACCATCACTCTCCTTTTTGCCATAGATTTTTACCCCCCTTTTTCCTTAGCCGATTTATTGTTTCTAGACTTAATTCAAAAAATTCTTTGAGAGCATAATTAGTAAATTGCATATTTCCTTCACATTTCTTTAAACAAAGGTTATTATAATTTCGATCTAATCTCATTTACTAATGATTGCAATTTTGTTTGCTATTTGGTTAATTAAGAAGTCTTTTGGCTAGGACATTTCTTTCTACTAAAATCATTTGCATAATTTAGGACTTAACTCTTATTACTCCGAATTTTTATTTTTCAGTCTCTTATGATTAAAATAAAATGATAGATAAAAATTAGAACTTATGTTAATCTCGTATAAATCTCTCTTACTTTTGCTCTGGAATAGCAAAAGCTTAAGTATGGGGGTATTTGATAAGTAATAAAATATATGTATTTTTAGTATAATTATTAGTATAATTTTAATTAATATTGTAAATTTTCTATGTAAATTAATGAATAAATTGCTTGTTTTATCATTTTTTGTTACTAACTTGGTTTTATTGTTGTTTTTGCAGATTTTGGCAATTTTTGTCAAGTCACGCCCTGAGTCACGCCCGTGAAAACAAGTCACGCCCGTGACCCAAGGGCCTGTAATTTTAAAACGCCAACTTCTCAATCTGCGTTCGACGAAAGGCAAGCTGTGTTCGACGAAAGTCGAACTGCGTTCGACGAACACCCTCTGCCCCTGCGTTCGACGAAAGCTCTCCGAGCTGCGTTCGACGAAAGCTCTCCGAGTTGCGTTCGATGAAAGCTGTCCAAGCTGCGTTCGACGAACTCCCTCTGCCCCAGCGTTCGACGAACGACGTCCAGCATTCGACGAATCCCTCTCAGCGTCCAGCGTTCGACGAACAGCGATCTGCGTTCGACAAACTCTCTCTGTCCAGGCATTCGAAGAATCCAGCGCACACGCCAGCCATCACGCCCCAGTTAAAGCAGATTTGTGCCGCCCACTGTCATGCCCGTGACACTGCAGGTCACGCCCGTGTGCAGCCATGTTTGATGGCCAAACCTTCCAGAAGACGGCGGATGCGACCCCTAAAGCATGCGCAAATGTCACGCCCTAAGTCACGGACATGACATCCAAGTCACGCCCGTGACCTACGACGTGTAAAAATGAAAATTTTCCTATAAATAGAGGGGCTCGGCTGAAGCATTTCTCATCCAAATTTTGAGTGTTGTAATGTTATTTTGAGTTCTTTTAAGTGGATGTGAGTTTTCTTTATGCAATTAAGTTTATGTTTATTTGTAATTTTTGCCTTTTAGAAATAAAATATTGTTTTCTCATTTGGATCATCTTCTTTTTCATTTATGTTAGTGTGTGTGTGTATGAGTATAACTTTATTGCTTTCATAACTTAGTTTATTGCTTTCATAAAAATAGTTTATCGCTTTCTTTTAACGCTTTATTTATCGCTTTCGTTTAAATGCTTTCTTTCGATTCAGTCTTTTTATTACAAGTAGAGTGCGTGCGTATATGAGATAGTATTTTTCTTTTTGTAACTTAGATTTATTTCAGTCTTTATATAACTGCTATATACCACCCCCATCTTGAATAAGAGGCTAATTTAATTTAGCACTTGTTTAAGTCGGTTGGGACGGATATTATTTCTGCACTTTTATATGTCTTTTATTTCTATACCACCCCCATCTTGAATAAGAGGCTAATTTCCTTTAGCGCTTGTTTAAGACGGTTGGGACGGATACTATTACTGCTTTTATATAATTCTTTTTATTTCTCTTTTTATCCGCTTGTATCACCTTAAATTATTAAACATGTATTTTCTTATTAATGTCGTCTCCATTCCGATGAGTGACTAATTTTCTTTAGCGCACGATGCCGAAGAGCATTGGGACCCAAAAATAGTTTTTCTAAAAATTAAAACATCTCTTTCTAAAATAATTAACGCTTATGGTTTACCCGAGAATAACGTTGAGTGGAGCCACATAATCGATGTGTGGTTTTCATTTCCGTCTCCGTACATTAGTTAGCCAAGAGGCTCGTGCGTACAGACTGATCGCTCACGGGTAAAGAGAAGTGCGCTCTACCCTCGAGAGAGGATGACGTAAGTCTCCCAAATTGGAAGTAAAAACACAATAGCGGGGTTCACAACATAAGGCGAGTATTAAGAAGATTCGATGGTCGAAAATTCATAATCTCAGGTGGGCGTACCCTCGAGAGAGGAGCGTTCATAATTATGGAACCTCCACGACCAAGCCGTTTTAATGTTTTGAAAAGTCATCTCTTTTACTTCTAAAAAAGACTATTTTCGTCTCAAGGTAATTCGACATCGGGCGCTATTATTATCATCATTTAGAACTCTAGTTATACGCTTATTATAATTCGCTTTTAAACACCCACACTAAAAACTTATTCCGATAAGATAATAGTTCGTTCCTCAAAGTTGCTTAATCAACACGATCTGCGGAAATATACGACCTCGATATTTTCTAAAACAAAATGTCATGTATTACTCACGATAAGGTATACTTGCCTTTATTATATGGTTAATTCAGATTAAAAAAAATTAAACAAAAGCTTTTCAAACCAATTTAGTGCAAAACTCTCCTTTGCTATTTTAAAAATCAATAGAACTCGGCGTTGTAGTCAGGGTGTAATCGTCAATATTTCGAAAGCAGAAAAAGACCGTTACTTCTATCTTTCAATAGGATAACGGTTAATTTCTCAAAGTAGGAGTACTTGCGAGACTCTTTGAAAACACCCGCCTAATTCTAATCTCGTCATATAAAGGTTAACCAAAACAATTAAACAAGAAGCAATACGAATTTAATCATCACCTGCTATCTGCCAGACCGCCACCTCAGACTGCACGAGATGCTGACTTATTGAATTGCTGAGAAAGAACATGTTCGCACTTATTGATCACCTGACCGCAATGTCGCATAACCACAGAAGCTGCGCGCGAACAGAGACGAGAAACTGCACAAGTTGTCGCCTGACCGCAACTTAGATCGCATGACCTCTAGATCGCCTGATCACTGAGTTCGCTGCGAACAACTAAAGAACTACAACTCAGATTGCACAGTAGGAGACCGCTGGCGAACTGGTTATTCAAAGCTGGGAAAGGAAGAAGTTTGCTGACTGTTGGTCGCTAATCTGCGAACACAACAAATGATCAACACAAGTTCTAGACCACATGACCTCAAAATTGAGACTGGCACAAACAAAACAAGCTTTAGTTCTTACAGTTCTCGTGAAGAAAACCAGACGGATGTCGTCACCGCCCAAAAGAGGTGCAATAACCGCTCATCCAGATTGCGCGCGGTCTCAGTAAACCAGACCGCCCGGTCACCAACAATACTTGGACAACTTGCCATCCAAGATAATAAGGTCAGAGAGCCCGTGCAGACCGCTCGGTCTCTGTGGTCTCCATTTATTCAGACTGCCTTGCACCTTCCACTTTTACTTCAAAAAATTCAACACTCCCCCTTGAAGTGAGAAGTGGAAGTCAGCCCAAGAAAACTCCGTAACAGAACAAAAGGTCCCTTCGACAGCGGCTTTGTGAAGATGTTCGCAACATTGTCCTCGCTCCGCATATACTCAACCATCAAAGATCCCTCCAACACCTTCTCTCGAACGAAGTGATGCTCGATCATGATGTGCTTGGTCCGTGCATGACAAACTATATTATTGACCAGTTTAAGAGCACTCTCGTTGTCACCACGTAGTGGAGTAGGACCTCGCACCTCCTCATGGATGTCTCCCACTAGCCTCCTAAGCTAGATGGCTTCCTGAGCTGCCAAGGCCGAAGCCTTGTATTCTGCTTCCGTAGTGGAGACAGACAACAAATCCTGCTTCTTGATGCACCACGAGATAGCTGCGGGGCAAGCCATAAAGACATATCCAGATGTCGACTTTCAATCATCTGTATCTCCTCCATAATCAGCATCCATGTACCCATGCAAACTGAAGCTCGAGTCTCTTCCATAAAGAAGACCCAAATCAGAGGTGGACTTCACATATTTCAAAATGCTCCTTGACACCACTAGATGAGGTTTTCGCGGCTCTGCCATATATCGACTTACTTAGCCTACATCATAAGCAATATCCAGCCTCGTAATTATTAAGTAAATCAAGCTTCCAACCAAAGCCCGGAACACCAAGGAATCAGAAAGAACCCTTCCCTCATCCCGCCGAAGTTTCAACCCAACTTCCAGTGGAGTAGAGCTACTCTTCCCATCTTCCATGCTGAATCGCTTCATGATCCATTCTGCATAGCCTTTCTGAGAAACGAGCACACCGCTCTCTTTCCTCTCCACCTCAAGACCAAGTAAATGGTGGAGCTCACCCAAATCCTTCATCTCAAATCTAATAGCTAGCTCAACCCGGAGCCTAGCTACCTCCTCTTCAGAGTTACCTGTGACAATCATGTCGTCAATGTATAACAGCACTAAGACCTGAAGCTCCCTCGTCTTCTTTACGAACAAGCTCGAATCAAAATTAGAAGAAAAGTATCCGCGGAATTGGAGATGTTCTGCGATCTTCCCATACCACTCCTGAGGCGCTTGCTTCAAGCCGTAAAGATCCTTTTTGAGCTTGCAGACATGTCCTGGATGAACTTCAGAAACATAACCAGGTAGTTGCACCATGAAGATATCCTTATCAATCTCGCTGTAAAGGAAAGTATTCTTCACGCCGAGTTGCCAAATCTTCCACCCTTGGCAAGCTGCCAATGCAATCACCACCTAAACTGAAGTCATCTTGTCAACAAGACTAAACGTCTCTTCATAGTCTTCTACGTACTGTTGAGAGAACCCTCGAGCTACAAGGTGAGCCTTGTACCGCTCGATGCTGTCGTCATCCTTCTTCTTCAACTTGTAACCCAACTTGCATGTCACAGGAGTAATGTCATCAACCTTGGGCACTAGATCCCAAATCTCATTCTTCCTGAGGGCAGCCATCTCCTCATCCATGGCATCCTCCCACTCCTTAACTCTAGTGGCATTTTCAAAGCAAGACGTCTCTCGCTCATCCAGGGGGCGAGCAAAGAAACATAAGACAAAGCTCACCAAGTTCCCCTGGTATACCGAGCTGGTGGAATGATAGTCCTCTTGGACCTCCTCACGGCTTTACCCTGATCCACCTCTTCTGCTAACTCTTCTAGAAAAGCTCTTATTTCAGACACAATTGGAGCAACGCTCCCCCTACTTCCTGAACTAGAAGCACCTGGCCCAGAGCTAGAAGCAGCTGGAGCACCAAGAGAAAAAGGCAACTCCACCAGAACTTCCTTAGCAGCTTCTCTTGGTCCTTCAGCTGACCTGCTCTCTTGTATATCCACAGATGAGATACCATGGTATGACGTCAGCTTGTTGAATACCACATCCCTTGAGACCACATATCTCTGTGTCTCAGGATCCATCCATCTCCAACCCTTCTTTTGGTCATCATAACCAACGAACAATAGCGTTCTTGCTTTCGCCTCTAGCTTCGTTTTGAGGGCATCAAGAACATGCACATAGCAGGTTGATCCAAACACTCGAAAGTGTCCCACACTTGGCTTCTCCTTGAACATCAACTCATGTGGAGTACTCATGTTGATAGGATTGAGAGGCATCTGATTAATGACACAGGCTGCGCAAGACATTCCCTCCACCCAGAAAGAATTAGGAATGCTTTTAGCATGAAGCCAACACCTGCAGGTCTCTGTCAGATGATAGATCTTCCGCTCTACAACTCCGTTCTGTTATGGAGTATGTGCATAAGAAAGCTCTCTATGAATGCCATGCTTCCTGCAGAAGTTGAAGAACTCACTTGAAGTGAACTCCCCTCCATTGTCAATTCTAAACTTCTTGATCCGCAAACCAAGCCGACCCTCCACGAGCTCCTTGAACTCCACAAACTTCCCGAACGTTTCAGACTTCTCCTTCACAAAGTATACCCAGGTATACCTAGTGAAATTATCAATCAAAATCAGCATATACCCATTACTTCCAAGACTGGCTGTTGCGGTTGGTCCAAACAAATCACCATGAATACACTCCAACGGTGCTTTGCTTCTAGTTTGAGATTTGTCAAATGGAAGGAGATGAGCCTTACCAAATTGACACCCAGAACAAACGTGACCATCACCTAAGGATGAAGGACTATACAGTCCATTCACTAGGCCTCTTGCCGCCATAGCCTTCAGCTTATCCATACCAACATGCCCAAGCCTCTTATGCCAGATAGCGGCGTTGTCGTTAGCTCTCAACTTATCAATATAGGAGCTTATTGATAAAACAAACAAGTCCTTCACTCTACTTCCAACATGAGTGACTTCAGCCTTCACGTTAGACACATTTCGTAGAAACTTCACTTCTGTTGGACCAAACAGAACGTGATAGCCAACATGAACAACATTGGTCACGAAGAAGAGGTTCTTCTTCATACCCGACACATGATATACACTCCTCAAAGTGAGTGGACCTTTATCACTACCTAAAGAAACGACACCCTCCTTATCTAATGCATGAACAGTATCATCATCTGTAATGATAGCATCATTACCTGAGTATGTCTGCAAAGAAGAGAACTTTGACTCATCCCCGGTGAGGTGATGACCACACCCTGAGTCCACTATCCAATCATCAGGGTAGTTGATGGAAGTCATGGACCGAACACTAGTGCCCGTCATGAAAGCGCCTCCACCACCCCAACTACCTTCAGCATTGGAACTAGCCTCCTCCTTTCCTGCAGCATGCCCTGGCTGAAAATTAACTCTGCAGTCTCTCTTGAAGTGACCAGGCTTGTTGCATCTGAAGCACCTTATCCCTTCCTTCTTCTTCCCATCAAACTTAGGAGCATAGCTCCTCTCCTGCCGATATGAAGTAGATGGACCATCACCTCCAGGAAACTTCTTCTTCTTGTCCCATCTCTTCTTCTTTCCAGAGTAGAGAACCTCACTTTCTCCCCCGAAGACAGATATCCCTGCCATCTGCTTAGCTAAACTTTCCTGCGATGCAAGCAAGTTTTCCAGCTCCAGCAATGATGGCTGATTGGCCCAGCCTTGCACAGAAGTAACAAAGGCCACATACTCCCTCTGCAAGCCGCGGATTATGTGCCTCTTCAACTTTGCTTCTAAGATAGGCTCTTCCGGGTCTAATGTCGAGATCTCTTCACATAGGTTCTTCATCTTCACAAAGAAAGATGAGATATACATATCTCCTTGAGTTAATTTTGTCAACTCATTCTCAAGAAATTGTATCCTCGCTATATTCTTCTTGTTGAACAAGCCATCCAAGGCTGTCCAAATCTCAGCAGCAGACCTACATCCTATGATGTGGTCAAAGAGCTCAGGAATGATAACTCGCTTGAGAGTAAACTCTGCCTTAGCTTTTGTTCTCTTACAAGCCTTTACCTGCTCAGTATTCCCTTTAGTAGCAACTACTGGTTGTCTTGCATCTCCTCCAACTACCTCCCATAAATCCTCGCCAAGAAGATAGCTCTCCATGAAAGACTTCCACTTTTTTAAGTTAGTGTGTGTAAGGAGCTCAATACTAAGACCTCTTGCATAACCTCCTTCCATTGTTATGCCACTGGTTAACATGAGCTTCCAGAAATCTCAAGCAAGATATTGTGGTTGATCGCTGCTCAAGCCTTCTGTCCCTCTGATGCCATGTTAATATTTTATAGTTCTGATATCTACTGATAGATTTCAGTTTAGATACCAAAGACTAAAAATTCTTAGATGCGGGAATAGGCATAGGAACACTCTCAACCATACCAAGCTAAGTAACCAGTATAATAGAAGACCAAGAAACAGGTATTTGCTATCTCTTTATAATGTGAGGTATACATGGAGAGACATGATTCAACAGAATATAAGATGGAGAGAAAACAAAGACAACAAACACATGGCGATTAGCAACTACTGAGACCGCCAGAGATCTTTGAACAATCAGACCGCATGACACCACTGAGACTGCGCGAACAGCACAGGTCGAAAACCTACTATCTTCCAGACTGCCACCTCAGACCGCACGAGTTGCTGAGTTATTGATCTGTTGAGAAAGAACCTGTTCGCACTTCTTGATCGCCTGACCGCAAGGTCGCATAACCACAAAAGCTGCCCTCGAACAGAGAAGAGAAACTACACAAGGTTTCGCCTGACCGCAACTTAGATGGCCTGACCACTAGATCACCAGATCACTGAGCTCATTGCGAATAGCTCAAGAATTACAACTCAGATCGCACAGTAGGAGATCACTGGCAAACTAGTTATTCAAAGCTGGGAAAGGAAGAAGACTGCTAGCTGCTGGGCGCTAACCTGTGAACACAATAAATGATCAACACAACTTCCAGACTGCGCGATCTCAAAATTGAGACCGGCATAAACAACCAAAGATTTAGTTCTTACAGTTCTTGTCAAGAATGACGGGCCCTACACCTCTATTTATAGGAAATCAGACGGATGTCGTCATAGCCCAAAAGAGGTGCAATAATTGCCCATCCAGATCGCGTGCGGTCTCAGCAAACCAGACCGCCCAATCACCAACAATACTTAGACAACCTGACATCCAAGATAATAAGGCCAAAGAGCCCGCGCAGACCGCTCGGGCTCTGCAGTCTCCATTTATTCAGACCTAAGGTCTGAATACATGGAGACTGCAGAGCCCGAGATGGCTACCCATTCTTACATACCCACTACATCTCAAGTTACTCTAAAAATCCTAAGGTAAATTACATTAGGCCGGAGAGACGAGTGTCGTTGTTCAATTGAACATCGAATCCTAGCTTTCTTAGTGGCCGAACATTTTGTGAGTAAACACTCAATACCTACCTAATCTCCCAATCCATACATCGGGCATACTTATACTTGCTGACGGTTCAATCCTCCTATCATATCATTATAAATTCCCGGATTGATGGTTTTACTAAATGCACCCCAACCTTTTTCTTCTAATGTATATCACTAATGGTTAATCATTTAATTAATCTATTCCTTTATAATAATCAAGGAGTTAATAGTTCTATGTGTGATGGTCAGGAGTGGTTTAAATCACATAAATTACTTTTTACTATTCACAGACCGATTTGCCTTTAAGTAAAACTACATGTCCTACACGGTTGACTATATGATTACTAACTAGGTATGAGACCATTTTAATTCCAGAGATTCATATTAATGTCTAAGTTCTATGTACAAATCTCTATGATATTCCAGCAATAATAAATCAAGATTTAATTTCTCGAGTCATAAGTCCAAATGCCTCTTTGTGAAGGAAGTAGGAAGTTTACTCAGAGATTATATCTAATAAAATTTCCATAGCTTCATACTGATATAAAAAGACCCTATGCAAAATTTCATATCAATCCAGCATTAGTAATTCGGGGAATTAATTTATCAAGTTATAGGTCCAAATACTACTTTGTGAAGGAAATATGAAGTTTACTAAGAGATTAATCCTAATAAAATTTCCATAGCTTCATACTGATATAAAAAGACCATATACAAAATTTCATAACAATCCAGCATCAGTAATTCAGGAAATTAATTTCTCAATTTATAGGTCCAAATGTTACTTTGTGAAGGAAGTATGAAGTTTACTCGGAGATTAATTCTAATAAAATTTTCATAACATCATACTGATGTAAAAAGACCATATACAAAATTTCATAACAATCCAGCATCAATTATTCAGGGAGTTAATTTCTCAAGTTATAGGTCCAAATGTTACTTTGTGAAAAAAGTATGAAGTTTACTCAGAGATTAATTCTAATAAAATTTCCATAGCTTCATACTGATATAAAAAGATCATATACAAATTTCAAAACAATCCAGTAAGCTTTGACCCTATAATTAATTACTCACTTGGGGTCCATGTGACCAAATCATATGAAATCAAGTTTCCTAAGGAAATCAACCCAAAGGTTGATGATTTTCTCCATAGAGTATTGTCCTATGGTCCTAAGTGCATGTTCTAAATTTCATGAAAGTCGACCAAGGGAAAACTTTTAAATTCTCATGTAATTCTAATGCTACATGGTAATGTTATATGCACACCAAATTTCCCTAACACATGCATATGCAATAAACCAACATGCAAGGGTCCAAATGACCTTAAATTTTAACCATGGACTATTATTTACATAACCAACCTCCCAATGCAGATTTGGGGTGATTTGAATCCAAATCACCCATAATTTACACCATGCATGATTTATTAAATTTCTACAAAAACTTTAGAAAAATGTGCCCCCAAAAATCCGTTTTTTGGGCACATAGTAGATCTTGGGTGCATACACAAATTGGTTAATTTTCACCCTCGTCTCATCTACTATATAAAAGTTGTTTTGAATTTAAGATATGTACTTCTCTAGGGCTAGCCTTACTAAATCTGCCCTACAGAGAGTTGTAGGGCACCAAATGATGTGATCTCACTTTCTACAGATACTAGACACAAAGGCCTACAAAAGTTGTTTCTGCATGCTCTTCATTTTAAGGCCTCTAATGGCCTCAAAAATTGAGAGCAAAAGGACTATTTCACTAGGCAGCCACATTGGTGTGTCCTAAGTAAAGGCCGGTTCATTTAAACATAGATCCACTCGCATGCAAGAGTCCAAATGGACTAAAATTTTTACTAGACCCCTATCATGATAATTCTAAGCCCCCAACCCAAATTTGGGGTGATTAGGAGTCATTAGCCTCCATAATTACTACATGCAAGCTTAATTAAAATCCCAAATAAATTTAGGAAAATTAATTCTAAAAATTATCAAATTTTTACAGGAAGTGTAATAGGGCATTACTCATGCATGCCCAAAAATTCAAGATATTTGGAGTTGTAGATCTCCATAAGTAAATTTCCAAAGATCTCGAGCACCCTATGTACATGCTACACTAAAATGGATGCTCAGGGTGCTACAGAACTCCAAATCTAGTGAAATAAATTTCTAAATTTTGTTCAGTCTAGGGGCTACATTTTTGGTTTAGGTGACTTTTCCTGAATCAACACCTATGATTTACTATAATTATTTAAGCTGCAGCCCATTTTTGAGCTTATTATTAAAATCATATTCATTAAATAAAATGCAGAAAATAGGCTAATTTGGACGGGATCGGTTCATCTCCCTCCTTGAGCCAACGGCTGAGATCGCTTGCAGCTGGGCCTTCTTCTTAACTGAAATCTGGCCACCTGAGGGCATATCCTGCCAAACCCTCAAGCCACCACCTCCGGCCGAGGTTAGGCTGTCGACCGGCGGTGACATCTTGGTCAGAGGTGGCCGGAGCTACCCCCCCCCCCCCCCCCCCCCCCCCCCGTAAAATTCATTTTTCGTCTAAGAACATAAAATTCCAAAATGGTGAAACCACCATTACACAGCTTTCTTTGAAAATGGAAGAGGAAGATCTCTAGCACAGGTGGAGAGGGAGAGGATCTTTCCTGAGTTCGAGCCGCATTATCAGTGGTTGCTTGGTTCACCATTGCCGACCTCAACCTTCTCAGAGCCATGGTTATTCTTGGTTGCAGCTGCTGATTTCTTTTCCAAGGTTGGGGGTTCGACTGCTCTGGAGGTCCTGAACGTGATGGAATGGAGAAAGGAGGGGGGAGTTGGGGTATATGGCATCAGGCCATTAATGGCTCTCGACCAACCTTATCGCCACCTCTAGCCAATCCATTCCCCCTTATCACTGCCCCAAACTGATGGCAATTAATTCCCCAGCTCAGGGGAGATCTTGTGGAAGGGAAGTGGGGTGCCATTTGGCACACATCCCCCATTTTCCTCTTCTTTGTCTTCCTTGTCATTTTCCCCATCATAATTCAAATCCTTTGGAATTAACCCCCTTAATTTTGAAATTCCAGAGGGCCCTAGGTTCATATCTCATGAGGGCTGGTTAATAGGCTCTTTGGATGGGGCTAAGTCCAATAGGTCTTGAGTTTGGGCTCACTTGACCCAAATTGACCAAATTAGGACTTTTAAGATTAGGATTGAATCAAGCTCATCCCATCCAACGTGACTGACTTACATTAGTGTCTTAGACCCTATGGACCTATTCCAAGGGGAATTAGGTCATGATGGGGTCATATGGGGTTTAATTTCACAATTGAGCCTTAAGGGCAATTTGGGGAGTTTTGTGTTTTTGCCCTAATCTTCCAAAATTGAATGTTCACCTTGGTTCATTTAGGTCTCATATACTCCCCTTGGGTCTTAGGAGAGGTTGTGCTGCGTCAATTTGGCCAATTGAAGGCGAGTTGAACCATAAAGGGCAAAGCTGTAATTTGGGGCAATTTAATAATTTTGCCCAATTTCCCAAAAATTGGCCCACCCAAATGGGTCAATTTTGTCCCACTAGTCTCTCCTAGTATTCGTAGAGGGTTAGGTGTGAACAATTTGATCACATTGAGCCAATTGTTGGCCAATTGAAAGGACTAGTTCACTTAAGTCAAATTGGGACTTTTTGGTAATTGGCCTAATTTGAGTCAACTTGTGGCCCCATGATGGGTCTTTTGGGTCCATTAGGTCCCCTTGGGGGGGGGGGGGGGGGGGGGGGGGGGCGGGTTGCCTTATGATGATAGGTCCAATTTGATCATTTGGAGTCCAATTGACTTCATTCAGGGATGTTTGACCTAAATTGGCCTAAGGTTGACCTTGGTCAATTTTGACCGAGGGTCCCTAGTGGCCAATTTACACCCTTAAATGGCCATAGGGGTCAATGTGAGTTTATTTTGACCTATTGAAGTCTCTTGGCCACTCCTAGGCTAGGTCATCAAGAATTGTTAAATGCACCCCAATGTGCAATTCTACTTGTTCTCTTGGGTTTTTGAGGATATTTTAGTCCACCTTGTGTACTTAATCCAACCTAGGGGGTTTCCCTTGGTTATATATGATACATAGGGTGCTTTATTCCTTTTGAGTTACCATTGAGTTCTCTTTATATTGGGGTGGCCCATAGTGGCTAAGTGCACACCATGTGCTTTTCACCCATTCAACTTGTCACCATGGTACCCTAGGTCACTTATCCTATTTTTGTCTTGACTTGTCATGACAAAAATTCCCTAGGGGCCTAGTAGTTTGGGGGATGTTACAAATCTTTTTGTCCCCGATATTAAGATCGGGTGTACAGGTTTTTAGATCAAGTTGACTAATCAAGAATATTTTTAGCAGTTAAGTATTACCTGATTTGAAATGTTCTGGTGTTGGAACCGCGATTCGGCCCAACGAGGAGTTCGGACCCCAAAGATGGGTGCAACTCGTGCTTACTGATCCCTCGGAGCAACTTGACTGAAGACTTAGAACCTAGACCCTTGACGACAGTTTGGAGGTCCCACTACACACCCGGAAGTTCTTAGTGCGCTTCCCCTCCCAAGCCAAAAACTGAAGTCGGGCACCTCGGAGAGCTCTAAGAACACTAACCAAAGATGACATGAGGAGAGAGAAGCCCAAAAGAATTGTTCTCCAAAGGTGCCCTTAGGGTCTTATTTATAGCTTTTCTGAATTGGTCTGCTGATAGCGGGATTCTGCCTTTTGGTTTCACTAAACGCACCCTAATTTGGTCTGCTAACAGCCAAACTCCCCTGTTCCGAAGGGCTACTGGCAGCCCACCAGGGGCAGAAGGGTAATTTCACCTCCTTAGCCCCCTGGGCGAGTGGCCTGCGAGAGCACCACTCGTGAGTCTTCTCGCGAGTCTTGCTCGCAAAACTTCCCTAGGCGAGCAGCCTGTGAAGGCACTACTCGCCTTCCTTCTGACGACAACCGCCCAGGCTAGGCATCGCAGTTTCCCCTGCGAGATCGCCCTGGCTCACCTTGCCTGGCTCTCGCGACTCCTTAGTGGCGAGATGACCACTTCCTGCCTAATTTACTCATCCCCGGTCCTTACCCCCTCAGGCGAACACAGGGTTGTACGCAATCCCCGCTCTTTGCGAGATTACTCTAAGCTCGTAAAGAAACATCCAACCTCGGGTTTTCGCTGGCGAATACTGATCTGTTGGGAATCTTTCGGTGGGTCCCACCTCACAGCAATAAATACCACCCAAGTCGGGGTGACACGCACCATTATTCTCTCTTCCTCTTTCCTCGCCTCCTTCTACCATAGCTGCCGGAAAATGCCTCTTTCAGAAGAACTTTGAGCTCGCCTGAAGGCATCCAAGGCGGGCAAGTTTTCTACCATGGCCAACGCCGCCTCCTGGATGACCCGGCAGATCGCTCCTCCTTTGCCCAAGATGAAAAAGGTGAAGTCAGCCCGTCTGCCCCCAGGGGAGGATAGGACTGTACTGCTGGACTCTTCTCCTAACACCAGACCCGCAGGGAGGTAAAAGCTATCCTTTTCGCTTACCTTCTCATTTGATTTCACTAAACCTTTCCTGACCGCAGGGCCCCCCTCCTATCGATAAGGGCGCGGGCGAGGACTTAACCGGGCTCGCCAGATCCTCTCGCGAGGACTGACCTCGCCAACGAGCAAGCTGCAAGTAAGTTACCCATTCTTACCTTCCAAGCTTAATGTCCTAACTGATGGCCTATTCATTCTCCTTCTTACAGCCTCCCCCCATGCGACCCCAGGTCGTCAAAACTCGCGACCCTAGTCGCCGGTCCTCCCTGACACAACCCTTAACACCCCGGGGTTCCATCTCTTGAGGGGGGAGGGTTCTGGTGGCTCGCGACTGACCACATCCCTTCCTGTTGACGACGTGACGCGCCACAATGGTCTAGGGAAGTCCATCTCGCTTCCCTTCAACAATCATTTTCAGGTTCGGCCTAACATTTCTCGCCCGCCTCCTGGTAAGGATTCTGCTGCTTCATATGAAAAAGATCGCTCTCTGCGACAATAAAAAAAGGCTTCGTTAACTACCAACGTTGTTTAGATTTGCTTGCAGGTGATTCAGAGACCCTCCCCGCCGACTCTAACTTTGGGGAGGAGGAGATGTCGCCCTTCCTTTGCGGAAGAAAATGGATGATTTCCTTGGTGACCCGCGAGACCTCGAGACCATGAAGAGGCGGACTTCAGAACTGTTTCAGAAGCAAGGGCGAATACTGCAGGACCTTCACATCCAGGCGAAGAGGGATACATAAATTTCTGAGGAGTGGCACGCCACTCTATTGGATGAGTGTGTGCGGCTCCGCGCCGATATGCCGCAAGACCCTAGCGAGGAGGCCACCTCCCCGGGGACGCACCTCGCGCGAGTGGATGATTACGCTCGCATGATTCAACGCGAGACTCGCGCCTGTACAACCCTCATATTTTTCGAGTCGGTGTGACCCGACACGGATGAGGTCGTGATGAAAAAGGTGACTGCGACGTAGCAAAACGAACCAACGGAGGTCGTCGAGACTAAAAAGAGAGGGGCGGGGGGGGGGGGGGTCAAATTTCCTTGTCCGAATGGACCTTGGGTCCACGCGCCCAAGGCCCCGGGCGAGTGGACCAAAAGTCCACTCTCCCAAAGGTGTAGGCGAGTGGACCCTTGGTCCACTCACCCCATGTAGTTGGGCGAGTGGACCAAGGGTCCACTCGCCCAAGGGTGTGGACGAGTGGACCCTTGGTCCACTCGCCCCATGTAGTTGGGCGAGTGGACCAAGGGTCCACTCGCCCAAGGGTGTGGGCGAGTGGACCCTTGGTCCACTCGCCCCATGTAGTTGGGCGAGTGGACCAAGGGTCCACTCGCCTGAAGAGTGGAGTGGACCGTGAGGTCCACTCGCCCAGTCAGGGTGGTGGACCTCGATCCACTTGTTCGATCCCCGGCAAGGGGGGGAGTGGACGTCGCATCCTCCACTCGCCCCCTCTTTCATTTTGATCGTCCAGGTTCGTGGTTGAGCTGCGGATAGCAGAATTTTGGCTATACGCAGCTCAATTTTGGGAAGTCTAGAAATAGACCCCCATGGGCACCTTGGGATGGGTTGTTGGTACCCCCCTCCCTCACGTGTGAAAAAGCACTACCCCTCCCCTCCCCCTGTCATTGAAGGTGGACGGTGAGGTGATCCTTAGTGCCCTCCAAGATGCCCAGGCTCAGCATTGGCTTGGGAGGGGAAGTTCCTTGTGAGCTTCTGGGTATGTGGTGGGACCTCCATGCTGCAGCTTAAGGGGTCTGTTTCTAGACTCAAGTGTTCTTCAAGGGAAAGTCTTTTGGCTCTTAGCTACTGGTCAAGGGTTCTATCTTGGGTCAAGTAAGGGTTAGCTGCATCCCCCGTGCGAATGTCGAGACCAGTTCTCTGGTTTCAACATTATGGTGCGGTGAGCATGGAAGCAGCTAGTTCGGAAAGCTCTGGGCAAGTCTCATGGCTGGAAGCGATGAGTTGGGGGACTCACTTTTGTCGGTGAGGGCGTGAAGAAAGGTGACTTCAAGGAGTTCAGGAAGTCAATCCAGGAAGTCTTGCGGGTCGCACTCCCCCCTCAGGGAGAGTGCTCGGCATCGCCAACACCTGTGCTCGCCTCGCCGTCTTTGATGGAGATATAGCAAGCATGTCGGCAAGGGAAGGGGCTAGCCTCGGTGGAAGGCTTGAGCCTCCAAGCGCAAACGCTCTTCAACAGCTCTCCTGGGGCCAGCTGCCCCGAGTGAGGGGGTAGGGAGGATGCCTCCATCCCACCCGGAAGGGGGTGGAGTCCCTGTTCCTGATTCAACAAAAGCATGGGGAGACGCAGGGAACCTACGCAAATCAGTTCCAGGGGAAAGTCTTTCACCTCCAGGTTGACCAGGGAAGCAGGAAGGACCGGGAGAAAGAGAAGGAATGAGAAGGCAGAGAAAGTGGAGTAGGTGATAAAAGAGATGGCCAAGATGCATGTGGCCGAGTAGACGCAAGAAGGCGCGTTGTAATAGATATGTAACCTCCCCATATTGAATGAAAAGTAGGTAGAGATAGAACCTTAGGAAAAACCTCTGGGAAGGTGTTGAGTTCGTCTGCCTCCAGGTGAAGGTAAGCACCTAGGACGTGGATGGGTACTCCGCCTCAAGTAGGTAAGATCCCCGACTAGAGACCATTCTCCAGGCTCAGTCATGCCAGCAGATGAGCGACTCATCGGGTCGACTCGCTGCTTGAGTAAGTGGCTTGGGAAGGTGTTGAGTTCCTCTGCCTCCAGGTGAAGGTAAGCACCTAGGACGTGGATGGGTACTCTGCCTCCAGTTGGTAAAATCCCCGACTATAGACCATTCTCCAGGCTCAGTCATGCCGGCAGATGGGAGACTCATCGGGTCGACTCGCTACTTGAGTAAGTGGCTTGGGAAGGTGTTGAGTTCCTCTGCCTCCAGGTGAAGGTAAGTGTTGGGTATTGTAGCCACAATTACCTTGATTTGAATAAGTGTTCCTTTGAACTAAGTTGAATTGAGTTGTATTTGATGATATTTTCAGTTATGTGTTTGCAGGTTCTAAATGGTTAAGTACAAACAAATGTCAGGTTTCAATAAGTTGTTAAACACAGGACTATACTATGTAATTCCTCATGGTATAAACCAAAGTGTTAACTTATGTGAAATCTCTCTATTGGGGTGTACTTTATATTCAAACACAAAGGAAGGCTAAGAGAAAGTTGCTGCTAATATTGAAATTTGGAAGAAAGGAAAGAAATTGGAAAAATTTCTTAAGGTTTTTCTGTTCGATGAATTGTGGAAATTTCGTTGATTGGAAGAATTCGTCGATCGCAAGTATTCGTCGAACGCAGCAGTTCGTCGAACGAAATTCGTCAAACGCAAGAATTCATCGATCGTCGTTCGACATTTCTCAATCACTGGTTTGCTGATAGCAGAAGGCATTTTGTCGAGCGTTGTTTGGTTACATTTCGTCGAGCGCGGTTTGGTCATATTATCGTCGAGCGCTGTTTTATTAAATCTCTATTATTATTTGATCTCAGGTGTGCCGATAGCTGAATAGACTTGGTCGACCGCCGTTCGACTAATATATGACATTTCGTCGAACACAGTTCCGTTCGACGAAATCCTTCCAGAGCGAGTTTTTCTGGCGCTGTTTCATTTATTCAAATTAATTAAAATCCGATTGGATTAAGGAATGTTTTTTGTAATATCTGCAGCAGCCATTAGAGATTATGTCTCATTAATTCGTGCTGATAGCCTTGGAAAGAAATCTTCCTTAATTCTTGCTGATTGGAGAATTGATTTATGCATGCAACAGTTGGAGAGAATATATTATTCCTTTATTTCAATATTACAGCCGTTGACAGAATTATTTCCTTATTAATTCTTTATAGCCGTTGGAGAAGATATAAATATATATTCTGTTCTATTTTTCTGAACACAACTGATCGTGGAATTCTTTCTCTCTTCTTCCTGTGAACTGTCGGCTATTATTCTCACTCAAGTTTCTCTCTCACTGACAGAAAGAATATCTGCTGCTCTTCCTTGCTAAGAGCATTTGACAGATCAAGGTTAATCGTGAAAAAGGGAGTGCAAATATTATATACAGTTTTCTTTCTCTCTTGTTCTGTTGGCTGATATTATTCCTCACGCAAGTTCTTCGTCTCCAACAAGAAATTGTTTTGCGATTCTTCATCGCCAAGGGTAGTTGACAAAATCAAGCTATTCAGAATCTCTCTACTATCTTCTTGATCAAGTCGACTCAAGTATTCAGATCAAGGTTTTTCAAGCAAGGTTTTTCTTCTTCTTCAATCCTCTGGTGCAAGACTTTATTTCTCAAGCAAGAAAGAAGAGAACCTATTTTCTCAGATCTGAAGTCAAATCTCATTGAGATTTCAAGAAGTTTGTTTTACAACTATTTCTTTTTGTAGGAGTTGTTTCGCTCCGAGTTTTTAGTAGGAGTTGTTTTCTCCGAGTTTGAGTAGGAGTGATTTGCTCCGAGTTTTTGTAGGAGTTGTTTTGCTCCGAGTTCTTGTAGGAGTTGTTTTGCTCCGAGTTTTTGTAGGAGAGTTTGTTCTCCGAGATTGTAGGAGTTTGACTCCGAGTTGTAGGATTATTGATAATCCGAGTTAGTGAAGTAGCCTAGTCTAGCCGGTCGTGCTAGATAGGTGAGGTGCAAAGTGGACTACCCAAGTACGGGGAACCACTATAAATCCTTGTGTGTACCGTGCTCTTTGGTTTTCTGTGTGCTTTTGTTCATATTTTTAATTCCGCAAAAAGCTATAGAAACCACCTATTCACCCCCCTCTAGGTGATTTAGGCCGCAACTAGATACTTTCAATTGGTATCAGAGGTAGGTTGTTCATACAAGGTTAACACCTTGAACAAGATCTATAAAATCTAGTTAAAAGAGACAGTATGACCGGAATGGATAAATCCAAGGATTCCGTCAAGTTGACAGTCTGCAATAAATAGAACTTCCCCATGTGGAAGGAAAGAGTGAAGTTCTACATGGAAGCGACCGATCCAAGAATCTTTCAGATTGTGGAAGAAGGACCTCATGTCCCCATGAAACCTTCTTCAATAAATTCTAATATTCAAATAACCAAGAAAATGCTGGAATTGACCAAGGATGAGATTGCTCTCGTCTCTTTGGATAAAAAGGCCAAGAACATCATTGCCGGTGCAGTGGATGATTCTATGTTGCAAAATCTGATACATTGCAAATCTGCAAAAGAAATGTGGGATTCCATAGTTGTTCTCATGGAAGGTACAGAAGAAGTGCGAGATGATCGACGATCTTTGCTGAATCAAGAATATGAAGCATTTAAGCAAGATCTGAAAGACTCCATCTCTGACACTTATGAAAAGTTCTTCAAGATCGTAAACGGTCTTAGAAATTATGATCGGGAATTCACAGTCGGAGAATTAAATGACAAGTTCTTGAGATCCCTGACGAAATAATGGGATACCAAGGCAATTGCTATCCGGGAATTTGGAAAGTTGGCTACGATGGAGCCACAGATTCTGTTCGGAAAGCTTCTATCACATGAGCTCAAGCTGAGCATCAGAAAAGCAGAAGAAGAAGGATGCTCCATTTCTGGAAGGGAGAACTCTGTGGCACTGAAGGCCAAAGCAAAAGAGGTAAAGCTAGATCATTTGAAAGGACACAGTCGTCAGATGAAGACGACAAGTCTGTGGCTTGCTCATCAAGCTCAGACATGTCCGATGGAGAGTTCTCCTCACTCTACAAGAAATTCAAGAAATTGCTCAGAAGAAGGAAGCAAAGGAAAGGTCAATCCTCCTCATCAGATCATAGAAGATCAAGACATGATGATGACCATCACAAGAAAGAACACAGCAACGACATGTATAAAACCAAACCTAATAAACATGTTTCGACTGATATCATTTGTTATTGCTGTAATAAGCTAGGACATATAAGTACGAAATGTCCATACAAAAAGAAGAAAGAGAAGAAATCCTTCAAAGGAAAAAGGAAAGAAGAAAAGAGCCTCTTAGCAAAGAAGTCTAAGACTCTTAACGACAGTGACTCAGGGAAGTGAAGCTCAGATGAAGAAGCCTATTTTGGGCTTATGGCACATTCAGATGAGGAAGTAAGTGACTCCACATACAAAGGGAAGGTAAACTCGCACACTCCTCTTTCTGCTTCTGAAACTGACTCAAAGGCAAATGATGGCTATTCTTCAGAGGAAGACTTAGATTTAACGACTCAGTATAAAGCCGTTTTGGAAGGATTTGACAAATGCCGCAAGGTAGTCAAATCTCAGTCAAAAGAGATTGCATCTCTCAAGAGGGTTGAATCAGATTTGAGGAAGGAAATTGAAAAATTAACTCCTCTCAAAGATGAAGTCCAAATCTTGAAAGATGACTTCAAAGCTCCACTGAGTTATTAAATCTTAAGGAGAAGTTTATCAATGAACTAGAAGGTAAGTTAATGGTGGAAAGGAAGCTCGTAGAAAGCTTCTCAAAGCCAAAGACTATCCTTCCACTCATTGATAAATTTTCTGCTCCTGCGAAGGGTAGTGGCCTTGGTCATGAGGCTGAAAGTAGTAAGGCCGCTGAGAAGAGAGCTGTGAAAGGAAAAGGAAAGGCTGATCAATGTCAACCTTCATTCTGGAAGGTAGTGTTCCCGACAAACACTTATGATTTTGAGTCCATGTATTGTCACTGTACAAGACCAACTCATGTTGAGTCAAGTAAGAGGAACCAAGGATGGAGCCATCTCCGAAGCCTCGAAACAACTGCTTTCAAGTTACCTTATGAAGAAGTAATCCTCAAGGATCATGGTTCATTTGTACATGGATCAGTTACTAAGAAAGCACCAAAGATCCAATCTATTGTTGCTAAATCTCTTGAAAAGAAGGAGTCATGTGTGTGTTGCAACCACGAGGCTTCTACTTCTAAGAAGGTTGCTCCTGTTAAACTCCCAGTTCAAAAGTTAAAACAGGAGAACAAAAGAAGATACAATCGATTTGATTGTTGGTGTTCTGGCAAGGTTGGTCACTTCGCCATAGATTGTTGGTTTAACCCTAGAAATTATAAGACTCCACGGGTTAACAATGTAAGAATGACCCCTTGCAATGTTAACACTCCGAGTGGTGTTGATCTAACCAGGAACCTAGGACCCAAATCCTTTTGGGTTCCTAAGGGAAATTAATCTGTGTTTGCAGGTATGTCCAAAGGCCAACCAAAACTCTAATCAGGCATTTGGATAGTGGATGTTCATGGTACTTGACAAGAACATAGAAGTATATAGTAATGTTGCTGAAAAGCTTAGGAAATCAGTCCAGGCACTGAAATTCTAAGGGGGAGAAAAGATTGAGGGGGAGATGATTCAACATATTCAAGATATACTCCCATGAAGTTGCTGAGGGGGAGCTTTGAGCTCTCATGCTTTTTCTTCCCTATCTGAAGTAGTCAGAAAGGCTGGGGGGAGAAGTTGAAATTGGAAGAGAATTTGAAGTTGGGAGGAATTGGCAAAGTTAGAATTGGCAAAGTTGAAAGAGAGTTGAAAAGGAGAGAAAGTTGAAAAAGCTAAGTTTGTAACTCTCCTTATCTATTTGATATATATTTATCTTAGTGCAATTCAACTCAGTACATAGGTTCTGACTTCTTCAAATAGGGGGAGATTGTTGGGTATTGTAGCCATAATTACCTTGATTTGAAGAAGTGTTCCTTTGAACTAAGTTGAATTGAGTTGTATTTGATGATATTTTCAGTTATGTGTTTGCGGGTTCTAAATGGTTAAGTACAAACCAATGCCAGGTTTCAATAAGTTGTTAAACACAGGACTATACTATGTAATTCCTCATGGTATAGACCAAAGTGTTAACTTATGTGAAATCTCTCTATTGGGGTGTACTTTATATTCAAACACAAAGGAAGGCTAAGAGAAAGTTGCTGCTAATATTGAAATTTGGAAGAAAGGAAAGAAATTGGAAAATTTTCTTAAGGTTTTTCTGTTCGACGAATTGTGGAATTTCGTCGATCAGAAGTATTCGTCGATCGCAAGTATTCGTCGAACGCAGCAGTTCGTCGAACGAAATTCGTCGAACGCAAGAATTCGTCGATCGCCGTTCGACATTTCTCAATCACTGGTTTGCTGATAGTAGAAGGCATTTTGTCGAGCGCTGTTTGGTTACATTTTGTCGAGCGCTGTTTGGTCATATTATCGTCGAGCGTTGTTTGATTAAATCTCTATTATTATTTGATCTCAGGTGTGCCGATAGCTGAATAGACTTGGTCGACCGCCGTTCGACTAATATATGACATTTCGTCGAACACAGTTCCATTCGACGAAATCCTTCCAGAGCGAGTTTTTCTGGCGCTGTTTCATTTATTCAAATTAATTCAAATCCGATTGGATTAAGGAATGTTTTCTGTAATATCTGCTGCAGCTGTTAGAGATTATGTCTCATTAATTCCTGCTGATAGCCTTGGAAAGCTATCTTCCTTAATTCTTGCTGATTGGAGAATTGATTTATGCATGCAGCTGTTGGAGAGAATATATTATTCCTTTATTTCAATATTACAGCCGTTGATAGAATTAATTTCCTTATTCATTCTTTATAGCCGTTGGAGAAATATATAGATATATATTTTGTTCTATTTTTCTGAACACAACTGATCGTGGAATTCTTTCTCTCTTCTTCCTGTGAACTGTCAGCTATTATTCTCACTCAAGTTTCTCTCTCACCAACAGAAAGAATATCTGCTGCTCTTCCTTGCTAAGAGCATTTGACAGATCAAGGTTAATCGTGCAAAAGGGTGTGCAAATATTATATACAGTTTTCTTTCTCTCTTGTTCTGTTGGCTGATATTATTCCTCACGCAAGTTCTTCGTCTCCAACAAGAAAGTGTTTTGCGATTCTTCATCGCCAAGGGTAGTCGACAAGATCAAGCTATTCAGAATCTCTCTACTATCTTCCTGATCAAGTCGACTCAAGTATTCAGATCAAGGTTTTTCAAGCAAGATTTTTCTTCTTCTTCAATCTTCTGGTGCAAGACTTTATTTCTCAAGCAAGAAAGAAGATGACCGATTTTCTCAGATCTGAAGTCAAATCTCATTGAGATTTCAAGAAGTTTATTTTACAACTATTTCTTTTTGTAGGAGTTGTTTTGCTCCGAGTTTTTAGTAGGAGTTGTTTGCTCCGAGTTTGAGTAGGAGTGGTTTGCTCCCAGTTTTTGCAGGAGTTGTTTTGCTCCGAGTTCTTGTAAGAGTTGTTTTGCTCCGAGTTTTTGTAGGAGAGTTTGTTCTCCAAGATTGTAGGAGTTTTGACTCCGAGTTTGTAGGATTATTGATAATCCGAGTTAGTGAAGTAGCCTAGTCTAGCCGGTCGTGCTAGATAGGTGAGGTGCAAAGTGGACTACCCAAGTACGGGGAACCACTATAAATCCTTGTGTGTACTGTGCTCTTTGGTTTTATGTGTGCTTTTATTCATATTTTTAATTCCGCAAAAAGCTATAGAAACCACCTATTCACACCCTCTAGGTGATTTAGGCCGCAACTAGATACTTTCAGTAAGCACCTAGGACGTGGATGGGTACTCCACCTCTAGTTGGTAAGATCCCCTACTAGAGACCATTTCTCCGGGCTCAGTCATGACGGCAGATGGGAGACTCATCGGGTCGACTCGCTGCTTGAGTAAGTGGCTTGGGAAGGTGTTTGGTTCCTATGCCTCCACGTGAAGGTAAACACCTAGGACGTGGATGGGTACTCCGCCTCCAGTTGGTAAGATCCCCAACTAGAGACCATTCTATGGGCTCAGTCATGCTGGCAGATGGGAGACTCATCCGGTCGATTCGCTGCTTGAGTAAGTGGCTTGGGAAGGTGTTGAGTTCCTCTGCCTCCAGGTGAAGGTAAGCTCCTAGGACGTGGATGGATACTCCGCCTCCAGTTGGTAAGATCCCCGACTAGAGACCATTCTCCGAGCTCAGTCATGCCAGCAGATGGGAGACTCATCGTGTCGACTCGCTGCTTGAGTAAGTGGCTTGGGAAGGTGTTGAGTACCTCTGCCTCCAGGTGAAGGTAAGAACCTAGGACGTGGATGGGTACTCCGCCTCCAGTTGGTAAGATCCCCGACTAGAGACCATTCTCCAGGCTCAGTCATGCCGGCAGATGGGAGACTCATCGGGTCGACTCGCTGCTTGAGTAAGTGGCTTGGGAAGGTGTTGAGTTCCTCTGCCTCCAGGTGAAGGTAAGCACCCAGGATGTGGATGGGTACTCCACCTCCAGTTGGTAAGATCCACCACTAGAGACCATTCTACGGGCTCAGTTAGGCCGACAGATGGGAGACTCATCGGGTCGACTCGCTGCTTGAGTAAGTGGCTTGGGAAGGTGTTGAGTTCCTCTGCCTCCAGGTGAAGGTAAGCACCTAGGATGTGGATGGGTACTCCGCCTCCAGTTGGTAAGATCCCCGACTAGAGACCATTCTCCGGGCTCAGTCATGCCGGCAGATGGGAGACTCATCGGATCGACTCGCTGCTTGAGTAAGTGGCTTGGGAAGGTGTTGAGTTCCTCTGCCTCCAGGTGAAGGTAAGCACCTAGGACGTGGATGGGTACTCCGCCTCCAGTTTGTAAGATCCCTGACTTGAGACCATTCTCCGGGCTCAGTCATGCCGGAAGACGGGGAGACTCATTGGGTCGAATCGCTGCTTGAGTAAGTGGCTTGGGAAGGTGTTGAGTTCCTCTGCCTCCATGTGAAGGTAAGCACCTAGGATGTGGATGGGTACTCCCGCCTCTAGTTGGTAAGATCCCTGACTAGAGACCATTCTCCAGGCTCAGTCATGCCGGCAGATGGGAGACTCATCAGGTCGACTCTCTGCTTGAGTAAGTGGCTTGGGAAGGTGTTGATTTCCTCTGCCTTCAGGTGAAGGTAAGCACCTAGAACGTGGATGAGTACTCCGACTCCAGTTTGTAAGATCCCCAACTAGAGACCATTCTCCGGGCTCAGTCATGCCGACATATGGGAGACTCATCGGGTCGACTCACTGCTTGACTAAGTGACTTGGAATGATGATGAGCTCCTCCGCCTCTAGGCAAGCTAGGCCCCTAGGACGTGGATGGGTATTCCACCCCCAGTTGGTTTGAAAAAGTGTGGAGTTTCCTCTGCCTCCAGGTAAGCTAGGACCCTAGGACGCGGATGGGTACTCCGCCTCCAATTAGTTTGGGAAGGTGTTGGGTTCCTCTGCCTCCAGGTAAGCTAGGCCCTTAGGACGTGGACAGGTACTCCGCCCCCAATTGGTTTGGAAAGGTGTTGAATTCCTCTGCCTCCAGGTAAGCTAAGCCCCTAGGACGTGGACTAGTTCTCTTCCCCCAGTTACTTTTATGAGATGGTTGAATTCTTCTGCCTCCAGGTGAAGGTAAGCACCTAGGGACGTGGACTAGTTCTGTTCCCCCAGTTGCTTTGGTAAGATGGTTGAGTTCCTCCACCTCCAGGTGAGCTCGGCTCCCTGGTAGGTGTGGAGTTCCCTCCCCCTCCAGGTGAGCTTGGCTCCCTGCTAGGTGTGAAGTTTCCTCAACCTCCAGGTGAGCTTGGCTCCCTGATAGGTGTTGAGTTCCTCCACCTCCAGGTGAGCTCGGCTCCCTGTTAGGTGTTGAGTTCCTCTACCTCCAGGTGAGCTCGGCTCCCTGGTAGGTGTGGAGTTTCCTCCCCCTCCATATGAGCTTGGCTCCTTGCTAGGTGTTGAGTTTCCTCCACCTCCATGTGAGCTCGGCTCCCTGTTAGGTGTTGAGTTCCTCCACCTCCAGGTGAGCTCGGCTCCCTGTTAGGTGTTGCGTTCCTCCACCTCCAGGTGAGCTCGGCTCCCTGGTAGGTGTGGAGTTTCCTCCCCCCTCCAGGTGAGCTTGGCTCCCTTCTAGGTGTGGAGTTTCCTCCACCTCCAGGCGAGCTCGGCTCCCTGTTAGGTGTTGAGTTCCTCCACCTCTAGGTGAGCTCGGCTCCCTGTTAGGTGTTGAGTTCCTCCACCTCCAGATGAGCTCGGCTCCCTGGTAGGTGTGGGGTTTCCTCCCCTGAAAGTGGAGGTTAGATCCTAAATTAACTCTAGAGGAGGGGGGTGGGGGGGGGGGGGGTGGGGGAATAGAGTTTTAAAACTTTTCCCTTAGTTTTATAGGCGGAATTAAAAATAGTGATATATATATATATATATGTGTGTATAGAGTAAGTGATTTATAAAAACTAAATAAAGAAATCAACACAGCACAAGCACAGAAAAGTAAAACAAACACAGAAGACACAAGGAGCTATAGTAGTTCCCGCTAAACTTGGGTACGTCTACTCTTCTACCACCCTTGGTAGGAATCCACTAGGATTTTTGATCGGGTGCCCTCACACCAATGAGCTTTTGATAAGGTGCCCAAAAACCAAGCAGGATTTTTGATAAGGTGTCTTGCCACCAAGAGGTAAACTTTTGAAGGGAGTTTTAACCCTGTACAAGATGGGATAGAGAGAGGTTTAGATGTTCTTCTCTGTCAAGAAGCTGAGAGAAGACTCTAGTGGATGTATGTTGAAAAACTCCTCTGTCTGATATGAAATGTTTGACCAGAATCTGAATGAATTCTTGAGTTCTAACAGCCTAAACTCTTGACCCATAAACTATACATTGGGGTCAACTTTGTCCTGAGTCAACATATAGTGATCCTAGCCCAAATCAGGGTTGTTCCAACAATCTCCCCCTATTTGGGTTAGGACACTATTTGACAAAATTTGAAAATAAATAAATAATAATACAGCAAAAACTGTTGGAACATGCTTTCCGCATCTCTTGGTTTGACAATAACAAATCCTATTGTATTTGATCGTACTTCTTTTGTGTTTATAGTATGCAGGATTCTGTGCTTTCAAATCTCCATAGTGCTATGTTGTTGCTATCGCGCCGCATTAACCTTACCGCTGGCGCTAGCAAACTGCTGAGAAGAAACTGCTGAGAAGAAACCACTGAGAAGAAACCGCTGAGACCAAACCGCTGTGAAGAAACCGCTGAGACGAAACCGCTGAGAAGGAAACCGCTGAGAAGATCTGAAAGCTCTACCGTGCTGCATTAAGCCTACTGCTGGTGCTAACAACTGCTGAGAAGAAACCACTGAGAAGGAAACCTGCGTTCAACGAACTGGATGCTCCGTTCGACAAACTGGGTTCGACGAACTCGGTGCTCCGTTCGACGATCTGCATGTTCTACCGCGGCGCTCGATGAAATGAATGACATACTGCGGAGTGGTAATACTACCATTGGCGCTAGTTCCGTTCGACGAAATTTCATATCAGGGCGTTCGACGATCGATGAAAGCTGAGGACCGATCGACAAACTGCATCTCTACCGCGGAGCGTTAAAACTAACGCTGGCGCTAGCTTCCGAAAGACGAAATGATGTTCGAGAGAAAATAATGTCGATCGACGAACCAGATTGAGATCGACGAAAACAAGTTTCCGTTCGACGAACCAGATTGAGATCGACGAAAGCTGAGGACAGGTCGACGAAGATGCGCCCGATGAAATGACCTACCGTGGAGCGTTAGCACTGACGCTGGCATTAGTATATATGGAAACTATCGACAGAAAGGAAAGTGGAGAGAAAAGGAATGTCGACGGGTCACTATGTTTGGCAAGTACCATCGCGGCGCGTTAGGTCTAATGCCCGTCGGTAGCTTTTGGAAACATCCCGTCTGCATATGATTAAGGAGCAGATTTGGAAAATGATATTGGCTGAAGGAAGGAAATCTCGTTAATGCGGGGTGTTAGCAGTACCGCGACGCGCTAGGTTGACACAACCGTTTGCGCTCAGAAGTTGCCTTAACTGCCATGATCCATGTGCGCGTCGTGTCACTATCGCGGGGCGGTAAGTACTAGCGCAGGAGGTAGCTGTCGAATCTATTTAAAGAGCGGTACTTCCTCCCATTATGTGTTGGCTGATAGAGAACTAATTGAAGCCTTATTTCAGAGCACTCGTGAGAACCTTCAGAAGCAGCCAAGACAACTCCGTCAACGTTCGTGAACACAAGGAACTCGAAGAAAGAACCAACACGCTTATTCTACGAGAAGGTCGCACGCATCAACTCAAAGTATTACTTCAGCACACCTTCGACAAGATCTTCGAGTTCAACCTAAGAGGGAGTTTGTCTTTAGTTGTTATTTTTCATTTGTAATATTTCTATATCTTTTGTTCGGTAGAGAAATTCGCCTCGTGTTGGCGACTAGGTCTGGGTTGGACTTAGGGAGTAATTCGCCTTGTGTTGGCGACTAGGTCTAGGGAGTAGATCTAGCGGGTGCCCGAGGACCTTTCTGGTGATAAATTGGCTAGAGGCGGCTTGAGGCCTTGTCTGGGGAGAGACAGGCTAAAACCAACCGATCCTTGGGAGAAGGGTCGGTATAGAAAATGAAAAAGAGTTTTTCATTTGTCGCCTATTTCCAAGCGTTATTGGAAAGTTTTTGTAAACATATGTATTTCGATTTGATGATTAATGAAAATATGTTTATTTCTTCAATCTATGATTCGTGCTCTTTGATTTTCATTGTCTTAACCTGAAAGCTAATTTCTGTCACTAACGCCGAGCGGTGACACTACCGCTGGCGGTAGCAACAGAGATTTATTTTCTTTAATAATCAAAAAAAGTTTTAAAACCCTTATTCACCCCCCCCCCCCCCCCCCCACCTCTAAGGGCGCCTACAGATCCAACAAGTGGTATCAGAGCTAGGTTATTCCAATTCGGCTTAACAACCGGGAATAATGGCGTCTCTTGATCATGATCTCGCTTCTACTAGTGGGGAAAATTTTAATATAAATGAAAAAGGATTATCACCACCTTTATTTATGGGCAAAAATTATAAAGGGTGGAAAATATTAATGAAAAATTTTCTTAAGGCCTTAGATGAAAAAGTTTGGAATATTACTATTGAAAAGTCATCTAGCGTACTAACAAGAAACAAAATTGTTTTAAATGCAAAATATATGAATAGTATATTTTGTGTGTTAGACCAAAATATTTTCAAACATATTTATACGTTACCTACCGCATATAATTTTTGGAATTTTCTTGAAAGAAACTTATGATTCTCCTTCTACAGGTATGGAACAATCGCAAGAACCGAAGAATATACAAGTTTGCACAAAATTTTCAAGAAAGCTCCTCTCATGACGGATCCATAAAGTGCACATCAAGTGAAAGAGAAGAAGAAGTACTGTCTTCGGAAGAGGAGTGCCAAAAAGAAGCAAAAGAAATGATATGTTCAAATTGTGCCTCTCCCGAAAGCAATGTAAGGAAATCAAAATCTCCTATTTTTTTTACTTCTATTTCTACATTACAATTGCTTCAAACAACAAAGCGCAAAATTAAGAAGTTAAACAATGCTAATAAACATTTGCGCTTAGAAAATAAAATTTTAAAGGCAAAAATTGATGAAAATCAAATTCTAATTTATCTAGGTTCTACCCAAGGTTCCTTAGTTGAAAAACATTACACCTTGTATAAAATTTAATGATCTAAAAGAAAAATGCAAGGAACTTGAAAAGGAACTTCTTTTTATAAAAGAACAAAATGAAAGATTATGTTTAGAAAATTCTTCTTTGGAAAATGATTGTGCTAAGTGTAAAGACTATAAAACTGAAATTAAAGAGATAGATGAAACATTTGATGAATATAGAAATAACTATCAAAATCATATTGATTCAATTGTTTTCATTCTTAAAAATAGCACAATCGCTTATAATAAAGCTAGACATAATTTAAAAATTAAGAATGATGAATTAAAAACAAAAATCAACTTGCTTATGAAATTTATAAATAAAAATTCACAATATCAAGAAATATCCAAAAACAAGTTGAATATGAATATGAATATTTTAACTAAGGTTAATAATGGGAGTAAGAAACATAAAGGATTTGTAACTCAAAATCAAAATCACCCTTATTTACAAAATCATATTTCTCCCAACCTAATTAAATGCAAACAAATTTCCTCCAAATTATAAATTCAAAAATCATTTTGATCCAAATATTCAAGTAAATCATCAAGGAAATTTGACAAATAAAAACAATATTAAACCAAGGTTTGAATGGAGGCCCAAAGTTAAGAATGAAACACTAACTCCACTAAAAAGGGCCCATTCATCACTATCTCGCCAAAAGCTAACACGTTGTATTTGGGTACCCAAAGGAACCGTCACACCCGGTCCTCTTTGGATACCTAAATCTCTCATTCATTAGTATCCAATCATTTGCATGAAGTAGAAATCAACTAAAAATGAAATATCATCATTCTACTTCATGATAATGCCTAACCTACTTTTTGTTTGTTTATTTTCCTTTTTGTTGAACCATCATGATATGATCATTTTATATAACTTATGATATGACTTTCACATATTAAACCAAAATTCATAAATAAATCAAATTGAATAAAGTTGAATATTAAGTCATTGCCATTTTTAAGTGATCTACTTATCCTTTTTATTTTATCCTTCTAAATCCATTTCCTAAAAGTCTTATAAAATTTGAAAAACTAAATTTGTTATATGATATTATTAAGACTAAATGAAATAAGTGTCAAAATGGATTTAAAAGGTGCATTTTAGGGGTATTAGACTAAATTTATAAAATGCACAAGGTATTTAATATATTTGCGTCATTTTTGATTACCCCTAGTATGTTTAATCATAAATCGTGTCAAATCGGAATTGAAAAATTGCATGAATATTATTTCACTTATTTATGATCATTTCACTCATGCATATGTTGTGCAAAACTCAAGAATTAAGGTCTAATGAGTATGGAGCTTTAATGAATATGAAACTCATGTACTAAAATTTTAACTTCCGCAACTTTTTGTGATTTCTTCTCGTCTCATCACTTCATTAGACAGACCTAATATTGCACAAACATAATTAAGAAAAATCGGAAGCAGAATCGAAGAAAATATAGGCTATATGATAAAATTAGCACTCTCTGTGAGCTAACGCAGGCGCTAGTACCTAACGCCGGTGCTAGCCCAAGTATCCGATTTTCTATAATTTTAAAATTTTGAAAAATCACTAAAAATATATTATTTTATATGTACTACTCATTTTTGCATTTCTGTCTATAATTGATTTTTGAAAAATTAAAATACAGAATTACAAAAGCCAAATTACAAAAACTATTTTATTGCATTCTTTCGTTATTTGTTTGATTTATATTTCTATATGCAAAAATCAAATACAAAAATATAAAACAAAAACAAGTATAAAAAATTATTATTTTGAACTTAACTTTTCTATTTACATGTATCATGCGAAAGGGAGATTTGGGCTATCATCCCATCACATCTCCTAGTACCGCGCGAACCCCTCACTGGGTGGTCCTCGGGAAGTCCAAGATCACTCTTATGAGTTCAAACTTTAAATCAAAATTATTCTTCAAAATATCAAAAATACTGTATGGACCTTCATTAAAAATCAAGCATGATTTAACCCATCTTTTAGACCTTCTACAATGTTATAATTCATTCCTTCAAACTACGTTGAACATTGTGTTTTTTTCATGCTTTGATATATCTACTTCATTTGTGCATAAAATTGTATTGTAAAAGTTGTGTAGAACTAAGCTTAGCATGCCTTTAAGTATGAGTAAATGTTTTATGGTTGATAATGATACTTATTCACTCACTTATTTTGGCATTGTCCACGTATGTTTTTTAATCTAAGAATGCTTGTGTATGTTTTATAATAGTACAATGAATTAAATTGCACAAGTATCTTACCTACACTACCTTTATTTGCACTTTTAAATGTTAAGAAAAGTGGTTATGTTTTCATAAATTATATTGGTTTGCAAAAGAAGTGTATTCAGAGAACTTTGTACAAAACAAAAATCATAAAATAAAGTGACAAAGATAACTCCACTAAGCACTACTTGAACCTCCTGATAATTCTTAATAAGCGTTGTGAGGTTGAGCACCTTGGAAAGAATAGTAAAGTGTCTTGTGCAAACCTTATTTTTCTTTTAAAATAAAACCACTTACTCTTAAGTACACCGGATCACTAGTCTCAACATTAAAATAAAATAATATATGTGATCCCCCAAGCACTACTTTGCACCCTGATAAGTCTTAATGAGCATTGTGTGTGGAAAGCACCTTGGTAGTTGTACATTTTTTTGTGCATTAAAGTGTGTGGAAGTAAAATTATTTGTGTTTTATTGTGCTCTTTACTTTACATATTTCTTGTATTTTTGATTAAAACATTTGTTTACTCTACTCAAAATACACTTATGTGCACATCATTATCTTCCATAACACTTCTTCTCATGAGTATTGGATCCTAATGCAAATTCTATACTACTCTTTATTTATGAAATGCACTAGATAACCTAGCATGATCTCTACAATGTTTTGTATGTTTTGAATTTGTGAATTAATGTAACGTTGTAGTAATTTCTCTTTGAAAACATTATTTCATGCTTGGTTACCTTATTGTCAAAATTAAAGATATTAAATGCAAAATGATTTACAAACTTCATTTTTGGAATTTAACTCATATATCTTCTTATGAATCGTCATGTTTATAATAAGATGTTTTCTTGTATTTCTATAAGTCTTCCGCATCATCATCGCCATATATTTTTACCTTGCACTTTCATGCTTATATCAAAGTCTTAAATATCAAAATCCCTTTTTTTGTTACAAATGGTAGACTTGCTTGGTAAAATTTATATTGGTTGTTCTAAACGTGAAAATATTGTAATGCTAAAACTCTGATTCATTAATGGATTTCAAAATAGCTATGTGAGTTGTTTGTTTAAAAATTCAATAAAAACATAAATCCATAGGCTATGTACCCATCATTAGATTTAAAATGCTTAAATGTTTCTAATAATTATTATCCATGACTTCATATCTCACCATAGCGGGGGCGTAGGGTTGTAGACATTACATAACCTTATCTCTTGTCATGTCTTGTCCTTAACCGGGGAGGGTTCCAGTGGGGCCTTGCGAGGCACTGGGGGGAAAGAGTGCTAGGTTAAGTTTTGTCTAGTGTTTGCATATGGGACTAACACCCCAACCTACGGCATGTATGCAGCTCCTCATGCCCATCCGTCACTTAGTATGGGGCTAGGGTGTAGACATATTGTCTAGGTAGATTGGTTACTTGGAAATCATTAATTTTTATGCTTAAAACGTTTATAAAGCTAAATCCTTTGTGTACTTAAAATGCTACAACATTTATTTTGTTATGTCTAAAATTCATAATCATTTACTATGCTTCTAAATTCCTATATAGATGTTCATTTCAACAACAAAAATTATTTCGTCATGCTTTCCACCTCTTTACTACTTGTATGCTCGATCATGAATAAGTTATCCAACAAGTGGTTCTTTATGACTAATTCTTCACATTCCCTTTCTTTCTATCCCACCTATTATATTTTTCCTAAGCGTTTAACTCTTTATCATGTTCGTTACCTCTCTACACATTTATTGCAAACATAACCGTTCGACTTTCTCTTCACTCTCTTTTGATAATACCAAAAGGGGGAGAATAAATTTGAAAGAAATTAACATGTTTGGGGAGTCAAGTTCATAGGAAGTTTTGTTGTAGGGGGAGCATTCACTTAGGGGAGAATTCAGTTAGGGGGAGCATATGCACATGTTCTTAATTTCATGCTTATCTCTATTATATACACAAATTCCTATCAATTGTATTATTTCTTTCTAAGGGGATTTGTTATTATCAAAAGGGGGAGTTTGTTGGAACATGCTTTTTCGCATCTCTTGGTTTGGACAATAACAAATCCAATTGTATTTGATCATACTTGTTTTGTGTTATAGTATGCAGGATTTTGTGCTTTCAAATCTCCATGGTGTTGTGTTGTTGCTTACCCGCGCCACGTTAACCTTACCGCTGGCGCTAGCAAACCGTTGAGAAGAAACCGCTGATACCAAACCGCTGAGAAGAAACTGCTGAGACCAAACCGCTGAGAAGAAACCGCTGCGACGAAACCACTGAGAAGGAAACCGCTGAGAAGATCTGAAAGCTCTACCGCGCCGCGTTTAAGCCTACCGCTAGCGCTAACAACTGCTGAGAAGAAACCGCTGAGAAGGAAACCTGCGTTTGACGAACTGGATGCTCCGTTCGATGAACTAGGTTCGACAAACTCGGTGCTCCGTTCGGCTATCTGAATGCTCTACCGCGGCGCTCGACGAAATGAATGACATACTGCTGAGCGGTAATACTACCATTGGCACTAGTTCTGTTCGACGAAATTCATATCAGGGCATTCGACGATCGACGAAAGCTGAGGACCGATCGACGAACTGCAGCTCTACCGCGGAGCGTTAGAACTAACGCTGGCGCTAGCTTCCGAAAGACGAAATGATGTTCAAAGAAAATGATGTCGTTCGACGAACTAGATTGAGATCGACGAAAACAAGTTTCCATTCGACGAACCAGATTGAGATCGATGAAAGCTGAGGTCAGCTCGACGAAGATGCGCCCAACAAAATGACCTACCGCAGAGCGTTAGCGCTGACGCTTGCGTTATCATATATGGAAACTATCGACAGAAAGGAAAGTGGAGAAAAAGGAATGTCGACGGGTCGCTATGTTCGGCAAGTACTATCGCGGCGCGTTAGGTTTAACGCCCGGCGGTAGCTTTTTTAAACATCTCGTCTGGATATGATTGAGGAGCAAATTTGGAAGATGATATTGGCTGAAGGAAGGAAATCTCACTAACGCGGTGTAAGATCTCTTTTCTCAAAACCCGTTCGGGTACATGAAAACTCGAACCTCTCCCGCATCGCACGGTTGAGGTGGGATCTTCGCCCAGAATCACTGCCTTGCGGTGTCACCAACACTCGGGTTGGCTAACCCTGCTCAGCACCGACTCTGCCGGCTATACGATCATAAGTAAATATATGCCAAAAGTAAGTACAGAGTTAAAGGCATGCCCACATGTCACAACATCATATAGATATATAATGAAACAAAATGTCCAAAAGGAGACAGTACAAGCAAAAGGGGCTTAAGCCCGATACATATCCAAAATGAGTACCCTCTCTCTCTCTCTCTACAACATGCGGAAACTACAGACTCTCAAAACTGAAAGCTAACTGTCTAGTCATCAACCTGTGGCGTCGTGGTAGTACACTGCATCCGCTGCTCAGGACCTGCCATCTCGTCCAGCTGCGCGCGGGACAACTCTGTCTCCTCGGACTCCTGCGGTCACAACCGACCGTTAGTCATAAAGACTAAGTCATTTTGTCCTCGCCTCCCTCCATGACTCCTAGGATCCGAGCGGGAGGAAGAAGCGGAGGACAACAAGGGGTGAACAAGGAAAGAGGTGACATGGCACTAATCTAGCAAGTATAGGAAAAGCAGTAAAACTAGCTAGCAGTATAGTGCAAATAAATGACAGTAAAGTAGAGCATGAAGTAAACCCAGTAATAAAAATGCGGTGCAGTAAGTAAAATTAATCTACCATCATAGATTTGTACCTTAACTTATATGAACGCCCATACGACATATAAGTTAAGATGTCCAGGTAACCCATCATATAAAAGAGCCCATACTAATTTATATGATGGGGGTATACTAATGTGTATGTTATGCTATGCTATGCTTATGATGACTTAATGTGTTTATGCAATGTGACTCACCCACACGACTCTATGCGGATAGACCTTTATAGTTCCCAATTTGTTAGAAAGGAAGCCAACCTTTCCGGTACCGACCGTCATAGCTCACGGTGGCAGTGGATCGGGCACTCCACATCCTAGGCGGGTATGCACACTACCAAGCCTAGACCTCATGTATGCATCAACGTTAAGAACACAACAACGGAGCTCCTGCGTACTCTTGCTGGAATCCACCAGACTTTAAGGTCGGGGTGGGTTATTAGGGATTGTCCTCCAGACCGCTGTACTCAAACTTACCGTCCCTCTAAACCTCACCCTCACCTGAGTCAACGTACTACTGTCGGTGACACGACTAGCCTAGTACCGAAGACTCGCCACTATTTGCATAAGAAACAGGTGTTATTAAGTCCACCCGAGCCTCCGGCTCAGGGACTAACACACAAGCTGATCCAACCCATCTCCTCCTCGAAGGAGATCCATACTAGTTTGCTGACCTAATTAGGCTACTCTTGCCTACAATTTAGTTAGTATTATAATTAGGGTGAATCTTGGACTTCCCGCGGTATACCCCGGAAAGGGGCCCCCAACGGTACTAAGGATTTAAAGGGGCTCAACCCCACCATCCTCTTTCTCAAGACAATTACTTTAGTTGGTGATTAACCTTTAGTTCACCCCTCATTATTTCATATAATTAAAGTAACTTAGCTCAACACCCGTCCCACCCAATTGGGTTGGACGTACCTCCACCCTCATGAACCAACCCCTAGCACCATCTCACTGCTAACCCTAGGTTTGACCCTCCTTGAATCATTGTAAGCTATAACACAAATACTGAATGGCCATAACTTCTAATCACTACTTAGGGGTTTGAATTGTCTAAAATTCAAAATTCTGTTTTTACTAATCGCAGACCACTAGGTTGAACTAACCTCAAGCCTCAAAAGGAGATCCTTCTACAAACTCATCACCAGGGTCTGGTATAATTATACTAGGCTCCCACTGACCTTAATAAGGTATGTTCCAATTTCCATAATTTTCCATATTAATTTGGTTATTATTATTTAAAGTAGTTAAGGTCTTAGGTCAAATTACACATGATCTATCCTCAAAATACTTCTACAAACTACATGAAACTTATCAGTAAGGTAATATTCCATATCAAGGTGGTTTACTGAGTTTCATGACCCTAGGATGTCATGTGGCCTACTAAATCATCATAGTTGTATAATTACCAAAATGCCACTATAATTAGGAAAAATAATATTTCACATCTGAAAATCCTACAAAAATTACCAAGTGTCCATATGGGGGTCTAGAGTCCTCTGCCAAATATTTATATCATTACCATATGATTTGACTAATTAAAATGATTTAACATCCAAGTGTAGTAAATACCAATTTCCACATGATGTACATGAAATACAAATCCACAGGATTCCAAATAATTATCATGAGTATATATAAACAAAATATGACAGATAACCAAGTTTCATAATTTTGCCCAATGATTTGACATTTTTTATAATTAAATTCCTCTAAGCTAGTAAGCACTTAAAAATTCCTCCACAAGAAATAACACTTCAATAAATTCTACTAAAATTACCATAGCCTATTTTCATCCCAATTCATCCACTGATAAAATATCATAACCATACAAGGACATCTGACCATGCATTTTATTTATTTGAGGAAATAGTGGCAATTTTATTTAATAAGGGAAAAATACATAAATGACTCAAAATATTCCCAATAGATTATCTAAGCCATTTCATTCTCTAAAAAACATGACTACAAAGTTCTGAGCTAAGGAAAGTACATTTGGTCCTATGTCCTTCACAAACCCTAAATTGCAACCCTAAGGGTTTACCCTTAGGGTCTTAGGACACACCACCCTAATGGCTCCAAATGCTCCATTAGGGGGTGTCACATGCATTAATATATCATTACCTACATAATCATCATGATGGGAGGAGGCCAACTCACTCAACTCCTCAAAATGGCCTAAACCCTATTTTGCCCCTTAAACGCCCACATTAAGGTTTCCCATTTTCCATATCAAATCAACTCCAAATGGAGTGAAAATTTAGACAGGCACTACTCATGTACTAAAGGGCATGCCATAAAAATTTGGTGTCATTTGGACTTCATATGCTCCAAAAATCAACTTTATTTAAATATCTTAACTATCACAAAAACTATAAGTAAAATTGCCCATCAAGGGCTGATCTTTGGGCATAGGGTGACCCTAGGGTATACCTACCCATGGTTAAAATCTTAGCTTCAAAGCTTGAGAGGTGTAGGCTAGGTTATTATTTTAGTGGACTGACCTAGTGTAGGACCAGTCCTAGTAAAACAGCTCCCCAGGGAGCTGTGGGTCACCAAATGACCTGAACTCAAGCCCTAATGAAAGGTAAGGTCAAGGTATACAACTTTAATGTTGGGCACTTTTTCTAATTCAGTCATTAAGGGCCCTTAATTAATTTTTGAAGTGGTTGGTATATTAAAGTGAGAAAATCCAAGACCTTGAATTAAATTATATACATAAATAGAGAGGAGCACGAATCTTAAAGCGAATTCAGCGGCTGCCGGCTCGTCTTCCTCCTCCAGCCAACGGCTGGGATCGAGCCGAGCTGGGCAAGTTTTGCGACCAAGTTTGCCGGCGATCCAGCCACCACCACCGCCGGCCAACACCACCGACACCTTCGTGGTGGTCGGGGCTACCATCCATCGGAGACTGGCGGCCGGAGGCGGCGGTTTTCGGCGATCCCAGGCTTCCCATTTCGAGTGGAAAACCATGGATTTAAGGAATGGATTTGGGCTCAATTGAGCCCGATCCTTCGTCGCTTTGTGATAGGAAGCTAGCATGGGGGGAGGGGAGGAGAAATGAACCGTGATTGGGGCGTGGCGGCGGCTCCGGCGGCGGATCACCATGGTTATGCTTTGCTCTGGCGACCCCGCTCTCGATCTCGATCCTCCAGCTCTAGCCTTTCTCCAGGTGTCATTCCCGACTGCTCTCTCCCTTCTGAAACTGATGGTGTGGCTGGAATGAGGTGGGGAGGCCTATATAACTTGATTTGAAATCAAGCTTTCTCGGGTAGCCTCCTTGCTGCCACCCTCCTGCACCTGCTGGCCTCCTGCTTCCCTCTGGGTCAAGCCCAGAGCAACAGCAATCTGGGCTGGCCCCTAGGCTGATTGGAGGTGGAGTGTAGAGGGGGGTTTGCTTTTTGCTTTTCTCTTTTAGCTTTATGCCTTTTTAATCACTTTTTGGTCCCCCCCCCCCTCTCATTTGATTAATCAAACCTAAGGTTTGAGCTCAGTCCAAGGCTGATATGGGCATGTCCTAACTCCATAAGTGATTGATTAGATGATGGGGGTTGGGTTCCATTCAAATTAGGCTTAGAATTCCCCTTAATGGGCTATGTTGACCATGGTTGACATTGGTCAACAAGGTGAGTGGGTTGACCCCACTTGGGGGGGTCATGGGTCCCTTAACATCACCCAACATTGGTTGGTCCATGGTGGGGCCCCAATTGGTTCAATTTAATCAAAGGGTATAGATTTGACCAAAATTGGGTAAAGTTTGACTTTGGTCAATTTCATGCAATTGGGTCTCTCCCAAGTGCAATTTCCATCCTATTGGTCTCCCTTAGTGGTTAGGGCATCACATGTGAGGTCAATTTGGAAAATTGAGGGTCAATTGACCTAGTTGAGGGGCTTAGGGTTAGGTTGGTTTTTGAGCTTTGGTGTGCACTTAGCAATTTCTACCTTAGCCTAAGGCCCTTGTGGCCACTCATCTCACCACTATGCCCTAACATTTCCAATGGGTCTAGCAGGATTGGGGATGTTACAAATCCTAATAAACAAAAAAAATATTCGTCACCAAAATTTAAGATCGGGTCTACGGGTTCTACGCAATATAAGGTAAAAAGAAAATTGCAAGGAGGTTTAGGTTGTACATGAAGTGAAGAGTTCTGGGTAGCGTTGTTGCATGAGGTCCATGGGCTCCCATGTGTGCTCCTCCCGCCCGTGGTTGGACCACAACACCTTTATCAACGGTACACTCTTCCGCCGCAGGACTTGGACCTCCGTATCGTCGATCCGGATGGGCTCTAGTAGGACTGACCGATCGGGTGCCACCGGGCCTGATGTAGATGAAACATGCTGCTCAGGATGAAGCAGGGCTCTCCGAAGCAAAGAGACGTGGAAGACGTCATGCAGGTTCTCCAACTCTGGCGGTAGCTCCAGCCTGTACGCCAAAGGACTGATCCGCTCCAGGATCAAATAAGGCCCCACATACCGAGGACTGAGCTTCTTGTGCCCCCGCACTCGAGAAACCCCGTGCATAGGCCGAATCTTCAAGAATACTCGCTCTCCCACCTGGAACTCCACCATACGATGCCTCGCATCATAGTACTTTGGCTGTCTGCTCTAGGCCTCCAGCATCCGCTCCCTGATCAGCCTCACCTGCGCATCCGTCTCCTAATATAATCTGAACCTAACGACCTCGGGTCCTCGTTCTGGATCCAGAAAAAGTGGTGTCGGCACTTCCTCCCATACAATGCGGCATAAGGTGCCATTCCAATGCTAGCCTGGTGACTGTTGTTATAGGAAAAACTCTAACAAGGGCAACAGTCTCTCCCAGGGCTTGCCGGTATCTAAAATGCACAAACGTAGAAGGTCCTCCATAGTCCGGTTGGTGCGCTCAGTCTGACTGTCAGTCTGCGGATGAAACGTCGCGCTGAATGTCAACCGGGATCCCAAGTAGGCCTGAACCGCCTTCCACTCCCTCAAAGTGAAGCATCTATCTCTATCTGAAACTATCATCTTTGGCACCCCATGATATCTGACCACCTGCTCCACAAGCACCCTTACAAGGTCACCGACCGGACCCTCCTTCCATACTGGAATAAATCGAGCTACCTTCGTCAGCTCGTCCACTACCACCCATATCGATTCATTCCCAGAGCGGGAGCGAGGTAGACCATGCACGAAGTTCATCGATATGTCTTCAAACTTCCACTCAGGTAATGGTAATGGCTTGTAATATTCCTCCTGGGCTCCTACACTCCGCCTTCATGCGTTGGCAAGCCCTCGCAGTGCGTCACATACTGGATAATATCCCTCTTCATCCCCGGCCAAAACACAACCTTCCGAAGGTCTGCTGCCATCTTGGTGATCCCTGGATGCACTGAATACTGGGAGCAATAAGCCTCCCTAAGCACCTCCTCTCTAATACGTCCTCCAGCTGGGATGTAGACTCGGTCTCGATGGTGAATAAGCTCCTCCCTCAAAGAATAGTCCCCTACCATGTCGTCCAGCAACGATCTGAATACTGGCTCCAAGTCAGGGTCCTGCAACTGTGCCTCCCGAATGCGGTCCCGAATATTGCAGACAATATTCAAGGACGCTAGATACTCCGCATATGTCTCGGGGTCGGCCCTGGATACAACTGAAATGTGCATGTCCTCCAATGCCTAAGTCAGCTCCATAGCCATCACACGGCTCTCTGCTCCTGGTGTACCTCCTCTCCTGCTCAAAGCATCCGCTACGGTGTTGGCCTTGCCTGGATGGTAATGCAATGTGTAACTGTAATCGCATAAGAACTCTAACCACCTCCGCTGACGTAGGTTCAAGTCCTTCTGCGTGTCAATATACTTGAGGTTCTTGTGGTCTGAGAAGATCTCACAATGAACCCCATATAGGTAGTGCCTCTAGATCTTCAAGGCGAAGATGACCGCTCTGAGCTCGAGGTCATGCACTGGGTAGTTCCTTTCATGTACCTTCAACTGATGGGAAGCGTACGCGACCACGTGACCATGCTGCATCAACACTACTCCCAACCCCTGAAATGATGTGTTTGTGTAAACCTGAAATCCTTCCTTCCCAGATGGAAGGGCAAGGATGGGGGAAGAGGTGAGTTGGCCCCTTCAAGCTCCAAGTGGGCCGCCTCAGACTGCGGAGTCCAGACGAATGGGGCATCCTTCTTGGTCAAAGAAGTGAGCGGGAGGGCAATCTTGGAGAACCCTTCCACAAACTTCCGGTAATAGCCCGTCAATCCTAGAAAGCTCCGCACATCTGAAGCTGACTGCAGTCGAGGCCACTCCTAAACAGCCCGCACCTTGGCCGGATCCACTGCCAGTCCTTCTCCACTAATGATGTGTCCCAGAAAAGCCACCTCCCGTAGCCAAAACTGACACTTGGAGAACTTCGCATACATCTGGTGCTCTCTCAACTTCCTCAATATTAGGGCCAGATGCCCAGCTTGCTCCTCCTCCGTTCTGGAATATACTAGGATGTCATCGATGAACACGATAACGAAGATGTCGAGAAAGGCCTCGAACACCCTGTTCATCATGCTCATGAAGGCTGAGGGGGCATTAGTGAACCCAAAGGGCATCACTGTGAACTCATTGCAATCCATACCTTGAGCTGAAAGCTGTCTTCAGTATGTCCTCCTCTCGAATCTGTAGCTGATAGTATCCTGATCTCAAGTTGAGCTTGGAGAACCAGTGAGCTCCCTGCAACTGATCGAAGAGCTCGTCAATCCTCGGTAACGGATAGGTATTCCATACCGTCAACCTATTGAGCTCCCGGTAATCTATACATAATATGAGCGTTCCATCCTTCTTCTTCACAAATAATACCGGCGCTCCCCAAGACGAGGAGCTCGGCCTGACGAAACCCGCATCTACCAGCTCCTTCAACTGCACCCTAAACTCTGCCAGCTCCTTGGGTGCCATGCGGTATGGTGCCCGAGACACGGGCCTCGCTCCTGGCACCAGCTGAATCTGAAAATCTACCTCCTGATGAGGTGGCAGTCCGGGTAACTTCTTTGGGAATACGTCGGAGAAGTCTCGTACTACGGGAATGTCTGATAAGGAGGCCTCCACCTCCGCCATCTCGAAGCATACAAGATATACCTCGTCGCCCTGCTCGTGGGCCTTGACTACCTGAACAGAAGATAAGGAAGAGCGGGATATCGGTCCAATACCTTCGAACGTCGCAAAGGTGGTATCGTACCGCAACACCACTCTCTTTGCTTGGCAGTCTATCTGGGCGTGGTTCAAAGTGAGCCACGTCATGCCCAAGATAAGGTCGAAGTCGGCGAGCTTTAGCACCGAAGCTGTAGCATCGAGGGTTAGGCCGTCGATGGTCAACTTCAAGGTGCACTTAGCCGTCATCTCGATCTCTGATCCATTGGGGAGGCGCACCCTGCTGGTGGGTCCCGTGTAATAATGGATTTTCTCCAAGCCCTTAACAAAGTCTTCGGAAACAAAGCTATGCGAGGCACCAGTATCGAATAGGGTGTGGGCGGGCTTGCCACACACCACTATAATGCCTGGGGAAAGTAGATTGTTTGCTTAATTTCTAATTTAGAAGGTTGAAGATGCAGGTAAATTTAAGCAGTAATAAATTAAAGTACAGAAAGCATTAAATTACCTGCTATAACTTCCTCCGGGTTCCTCGGCTGTGCAAGATCCAAGGCATAAACCTGCTCCTGCTGCCTACCTCTGTCGTGATACCCCCTGCCTCGACCCCATCCTCGGCCTCGGCCCTGCTGTGCTTGAGGGGCTGCCGGAGGTGCTGCTGGTGGTGGAGAGGTGGTGGAGTGAATCGACGAGGGCAATGGGCCCTGACGTGACCTGGCTGGTTGCACTCGAAGCACACTACTGGAGCGCATCCCCAGTCATCAAATCTCTGGGGCCCCCAGGTACGTAGGGGTTGTGGGGCTGGTAAGGGCTGGGGCTGTTGTACTGGTGCAATCTGAGGACGAGGACGTCCCCCTCCCCTCCGGTGCCTCATAAGTCCGCCCCGCTGCGAGCCTCTGCTGCTCTCCCCCTGGTACATGGCCTCAGCTGGCCTCTTCCTTCCGCCCTGCACTCTGATCTGATCTGCCTCCAGCTTCTTTGCCGTCTCGATAATCTGAGTTAGGATGCCCTCAGAAACAAACAAGAGTGCCTGCCTCAACGGGTCTCGAAGCCCCTTGTAGAATCTCTTCGCAAGAGTGTGATCATCTGCGGCATGAGACCTCGCAAATCTGGATAAATGGGAGAACTCCCTCTGGTACTCAATCACTAAGCGTGTCCCCTGAGTAAGGTGTAGAAACCTCTCTTCCAGCTCATCTCTGTCCGTGCTGGATATGAAGTGCTCCAGGAAAGTGGCACTAAACTCGTCCCAAGAAATATCTGAGTATTCCCTATCTCTGAAAGTGGTCTCCAGCAGTGACTTCCACCACCTCTTGGCATGTGCATCAAGAGCTGATACTACCAAAAATACTGCCTTACCGACCGGGCAACCGATGCCCGCCAGCATCTCCTTAATGGTGTCCAACCACTCCTCAGTCTTCACTGTATCCTCTGTCCCTCGGTAGGTCGGTGGGGAAAGACCTCTAAAGGTGCTCAACCAGTTCGCTCCCGGGTTTGGCAGTGGTGCCGGGATGGACTGGGCCCTGAAGGTCTCTAAAATGGCTGCTAACGTCTGTCCCAACTCCGACTGCTGAAGAGTAGTGGTAGTTGGAGGGGGAGGGATACAGACCTGAGGCTCCCTGCTCACTGGGGCCTACAAAAGATAGGGATTTAGTTAAAATTTTTGGTCTTACTTATTGATTATTGGACTGTTTTATGTGATTCCATACATGGGCACACCATAGCTTCCGCTACCTAGTTTGTCCGCAAACAAAGCTCAAGCGGGGTGACCCAGTATGTTGTGGACTGTTCTCTTATGATCATTCGTTCTCTGATACCATTTATAAGATCTCTTTTCTCAAAACCCATTCGGGTACATGAAAACTCGAACCTCTCCCGCATCGCACGGTTGAGGTGGATCTTCGCTCAGAATCGCTGCCTTGCGGTGTCACCAACACTCGGGTTGGCTAACCCCGCTCAGCACGGACTCTGCCGGCTATACGATCATAAGTAAATATATGCCAAAAGTAAGTACAGAGTTAAAGGCATGCCCACATGTCACAACATCATATAGATATATAATGAAACAGAAATGTCCAAAAGGAGACAGTACAAGCAAAAGGAGCTTAAGCCTGATACATATCCAAAATGAGTACCCTCTCTCTCTACAACATGCGAAAACTACAAACTCTGAAAACTGAAAGCTAACTGTCTAGTCATCAACCTGTGGCGTCATGGTAGTACGCTGCATCCGCTGCTCAGGTCCTGCCATCTCGTCTAGCTACGTGCGGGACAACTCGGTCTCCTCGGACTCCTGCGGTCACAACCGACCGTTAGTCATAAAGACTAAGTCGTTTTGTCATTGCCTCCCTCCACGACTCCTAGGATCCGAGCGGGAGGAAGAAGCGGAGGACAACAAGGGGTAAACAAGGAAAGAGGTGACATGGCACTAATCTAGCAAGTATAGGAAAAGCAGTAAAACTAGCTAGCAGTATAGTGCAAATAAATGACAGTAAAGTAGAGCATGAAGTAAACCAATAATAAAAAATGCGGTGCAGTAAGTAAAACTAATCTACCATCACAGATTTGTACCTTAACTTATATGAACGCCCATACGACATATAAGTTAAGATGTCCAGGTAACCCATCATATAAAAGAGCCCATACTAATTTATATGATGGGGGTATGCTAATGTGTATGTTATGCTATGCTATGCTTATGATGACTTAATGTGTTTATGCAATGTGACTCACCCACACGACTCTATGCGCACAGACCTTTATAGTTCCCAATTTGTTAGAAAGGAAGCCAACCTTTCGGGTACCGACCATCGTGGCTCACGATGGCAGTGGATCGGGCACTCCACATCCTAGGCGGGTATGCTCACTACCAAGCCTAGACCTCACGTACGCCTCAACGCTAAGAACACAACAGCGGAGCTCCTGCGTACTCTTGCTGGAATACACCAGACTTTAAGGTCGGGGTGGGTTATTAGCGATTGTCCTCCAGACCGCGGTACTCAAACTTACCGGCCCTCTAAACCTCACCCTCACTTGAGTCAACGTACTACCGTCGGTGACACGACTAGCTAGTACTGAAGACTCGCCACTATTTGCATAAGAAACAGGTGTTATTAAGTCCACCCGAGCCTCCGGCTCAGGGACTAACACACAAGCTGATCCAACCCATCTCCTCCTCGAAGGAGATCCATACTAGTTTGCTGAGTTGATTAGGCTACTCTTGCCTACAATTTAGTTAGTATTATAATTAGGGTGAATCTTGGACTTCCCGCGGTATACCCCGTAAAGGGGCCCCCAACGGTACTAAGGATTTAAAGGGGCTCAACCCCACCATCATCTTTAGCAAGACAATTACTTTAGTTGGTGATTAACCTTTAGTTCACCCCTCATTATTTCATATAATTAAAGTAACTTAGCTCAACACCCGTCCCACCCAATTGGGTTGGACGTACCTCCACCCTCATGCACCAACCCTAGCACCATCTCACTGCTAACCCTAGGTTTGAACCTCTTTGAATCATTGTAAGCTATAACACAAATACTGAATGGCCATAACTTCTAATCACTACTTAGGGGTCTGAATTGTCTAAAATTCAAAATTCTATTTTTACTAATCGCAGACCACTAGGTTGAACTAACCTCAAGCCTCAAAAGGAGATCCTTCTAAAAACTCATCACCAGGGTCTGGTATAATTATAATAGGCTCCCACTGACCTTAATAAGGTATGTTCCAATTTCCATAATTTTGCATATTAATTTGGTATTTATTATTATTTAAAGTAGTTAAGGTCTTAGGTCAAATTACACATGATCTATCCTCAAAATACTTCTACAAACTACATGAAAATTATTAGTAAGGTAATATTCCATATCAAGGTGGTTTACTGAGTTTCATGACCCTAGGATGCAATGTGGCCTATTAAATCATCGTAGTTGTATAATTACCAAAATGCTAGTATAATTAGGAAAAACAATATTTCACATTTGAAAATTCTACAAAAATTACCAAGTGTCCATATGGGGGTCTAAAGTCCTCTGCCAAATATTTATATCATTACCATAAAATTTGACTAATTAAAATGATTTAACATCCAAGTGTAGTAAATACCAATTTCCACATGATGTACATGAAATACAAATCCACAGGCTTCCAAATAGTTATCATGGGTATATATAAACAAAATATGACATATAACCAAGTTTCATAATTTTTCCCAATGATCTGACATTTTTCATAATTAAATTCCTCTAAGCTAGTAAGCACTTAAAAATTCCTCCACAAGAAATAACACTTCAATAAATTCTAATAAAATTACCATAACCTATTTTCAACCCAATTCAGCCACTGATAAAATATCATAACCATACAAGGATATCTAACCATGCATTTTATTTATTTGAGGAAATAGTGGCAATTTCATTTAATAAGGGAAAAATACATAAATGACTCAAAATATTCCCAATAAATTATCTAAGCCATTTTATTCTCTTAGAAACATGACTACAAAGTTCTGAGCTAAGGCAAGGACATTTGGTCATATGTCCTTCACAAACCCTAAATTGCAACCCTAAGGGTTTACCCTTAGGGTTTTAGGACACACCACCCTAATGGCTCCAAATGCTCCATTAGGGGGTGTCACATGCATTAATATATCATTACCTACATAATCATCATGATGGGAGGAGGCCAACTCACTCAACTCCTCAAAATGGCCTAAACCCTAATTTGCCCCTTAAGGGCCCACATTAGGGTTTCCCATTTCCCATATCAAATCAACTCCAAATGGAGTGAAAATTTAGGCAGGCACTACTCATGTACTAAAGGGCATGCCATCAAAATTTGGTGTCATTTGGACTTCATATGCTACAAAAATCAACTTTATTTAAATATCTTAACTATCACAAAAACTATAGGTAAAAGTGCCCATCAAGGGCTGATCTTTGGGCATATGGTGCCACAAGGGTATACCTACCCATGGTTAAAATCTCAGCTTCAAAGCTTGAGAGGTTTAGTCTAGGTAATTATTTTAGTGGACTGACCTACTGTAGGACCAGTCCTAGTAAAACAGCTCCCCAGGGATCTGTGGGTCACCAAATGACCTGAACTCAAGCCCTAATGAAAGGTAAGGTCAAGACCTACAACTTTAATGTTGGGCACTTTTTCTAATTCAGTCATTAAGGGACCTTAATTAATTTTTGAAGTGGCTGGTATATTAAAGGCAGAAAATCCAAGACCTTGAATTAAATCATATACATAAATAGAGAGGAGCACGAATCTTAAAGCGGATCTAGCGGCTGCCGGCTCGTCTTCCTCCTCCAGCAAATGGCTGGGATCGAGCCGAGCTGGGCGAGTTTGCGTCCAAGTTTGCAGGCGATCCAGCCACCACCATCGCCGGCCAACACCTCGGACACCTTCGTGGTGGTCGGGGCTACCATCCACCGGCGACTGGCGGCCGGAGGCGGCGGTTTCCGGCGATCCCAGGCTTCCCGTTTCGAGCGGAAATCCATAGATTTAAGGAATGGATTTGGGCTCAATTGAGCCCGATCCTTCTTCGCTTTGTGATAGGAAGCTAGCATGGGGGGGGGGGGGAGGAGAAACGAAACGTGATTGGGGCGTGGAGGCGGCTCCGGCGGCGGTTCACCATGGTTATGCTTTGCTACGGCGACCCCGCTCCCGATCTTGATCCTCCAGATCAAGCCTTTCTCCAGGTGTCATTCCCGATTGCTCTCTCCCTTCTGAAGTTGATGGTGTGGCTGGAATGAGGTGGGGAGGCCTCTATAGCTTGATTTGAAATCAAGCTTTCACAGGTAGCCTCCTTGCTGCCACCCTCCTGCACCTGCTGGCCTCCTGCTTCCCTCTGGGTCAAGTCCAAATCAACAGCAATCAGGGATGGCCCCTAGGCTGATTGGAGGTGGAGTGTAGAGGGGGTTTGCTTTTTGCTTTTCTCTTTTAGCTTTATGCCTTTTTAATCACTTTTTGGTCCCCCCTCTCATTTGATTAATCAAACCTAAGGTTTAAGCACAGTCCAAGGCTGATATGGGCATGTCCTAAGTCCATAAGTGATTGATTAGATGATGGGGGTTGGGTTCCATTCAAATTAGGCTTAAAATTCCCCTTAATGGGCTATGTTGACTATGGTTGACTTTGGTCAACAAGGTGAGTGGGTTGACCCCACTTGGGGGGGTCATGGGTCCCTTAACATCACCCAACATTGGTTGGTCCATGGTGGGGCCCCAATTGGTTCAATTTAATCAAAGGGTGTAGATTTGACCAAAATTTGGTAAAGTTTGACTTTGGTCAATTTCATGCAATTGGGTCCCACCCAAGTGCAATTTCCATCCTATTGGTCTCCCTTAGTGGTTAGGGCATCACATGTGAGGTCAATTTGGACAATTGAGGGTCAATTGACCTAGTTGAGGGGCTTAGGGTTAGGTTGGTTTTTGAGCTTTGGTGTGCACTTAGCAATTTCTACCTTAGTCTAAGGCCCTTGTGGCCACTCATCTCACCACTATGCCCTAACATTTCCAATGAGTCTAGCAGGATTGGGGATGTTACACGCGGGGCGTTAGCGGTACCGCGATGCGCTAGGTTGTCACAACCGTTTGCGCCAAGAAGTTGCCTTAACTGCCAAGATCCGTGTGCGCGTCGTGTCACTGTCGCGTGGCGGTAGTACTAGCGCAGGCGGTAGCTGTCGAATATATTTAAAGAGCGGTACTTCCTCCATTATGTGTTGGCTGATAGAGAATGAATTGAAGCCTTATTTCAGAGCACTCGTGAGAACCTTCAGAAGCAGCCAAGACAACTCCGTCAACGTTCGTGAACGCAAGGAACTCAAAGAAAGAACCAACACGCTTCTTCTATGAGAAGGTCGCACGCATCAACTCAAAGGATTACTTCAACACACCTTCGACAAGATCTTCGAGTTCAACCTAAGAGGGAGTTTGTCTTTAGTTGTTATTTTTCATTTGTAATATTTCTATATTTTTTGTTCGGTAGAGAAATTCGCCTCGTGTTGGCGACTAGGTCTGGGTTGAACTTAGGGAGTAATTCGCCTTGTGTTGGTAACTAGGTCTAGGGAGTAGATCTTGGGGGTGCTCGAGGCCTTTATGGTGATAGATTGGCTAGAGCGGATTGAGGCCTTGTCTGGGGAGAGATAGGTTAAAGCCAACCGGTTTTTGGGAGAAGGGTCGGTATAGAAAACAAAAAAGAGTTTTTCATTTGTTGCCTCTTTCCAAGCGTTATTGGAAAAGTTTTTGTAAACATATGTATTTCGATTTGATGATTAATGAAAATATGTTTATTTCTTCATCTACGATTCGTGCTCTTTGATTTTCATTGTCTTAACCTGAAAGCCAATTTCTCTGTCACTAACGCCGAGCGGTAACACTACCGCTGGCGGTAGCAACAGAGATTTATTTTCTTTAATAATCATAAAAAGTTTAAAACCCTTATTCACCCCCCCCCCCCCCCCTCTAAGGGTGCCTACAGATCCAACAAAAACAACAGAGCATAAATATATCTGATATATTTTAAATATTTCAACAGATATAAAATGAATAGTACTCTGAGTTTTGAAATTACATTTCAATAAAAACTAATAAAAAGAACCTTTGTCTTTCTCTGAATTCTGACATCTGAATTCTGAAATTTGATATTGTCTGAACTGTATTGTTCTGAATTCTGATCTGTAACTGAACTGTATCTGTTATGTTTCAGCTTTCTGAATTTGATCAGAACTGAATTGTATCTGCTATGTAAATCAGCTTTTTGAATGTTAATCTGAATCTTTATAATCTGAATATCCTATCTGCTGCTTCTTTTAAATCCAAAACTGTATTCTGAATCTGCATATAAATACTGCAATCTACTTTCTAATCTGAACAACTTTATAATTCTGATTAGCTGTGCTTGTCATCTTGCCCTTTCTGAAGGCATCTCCCCGTGAGAGTGGTCTCCCCCTGAGACTGGAGGTTCTTTAGCTTTCTCCCCTTGCTTAGTTTATAGAACAACTCCCCTTGAGTAACTGCATCAAATGGAGCTTACTCATAGAAACTTCTCCCCCTGCCTAGTTTCAGGAAGGTCTGAAGCTAGGCCCCTTGAAGAAGGGACATTTGATGGAGGTAGGGAAGGATGCAAGATTGTCATTGATATTATTCCTGCACAATAAAATAGAGATCAAGTGCAAAGGGAACTATGAAGAGAAACAATTCTGTAGGCATTTATATAATAAAAAAACTTAGTTTGATATTGAAGGGAATGAGGGGATAAATAAAATTTTTAATTTTTATCATATTGAATCTCCATCTATCATACCTAGCTGATTTTATAAAGAATGTATGTTTCTTTTCATCCAAGGGCTTCGTGAAAATGTCAGCTCTTTGCAAATCAGTAGAGATGATTTTAGGCAAATCTTATTTTTATCCACATTATCTCTGATAAAGTGGTGCCTAATTTCTATGTGTTTAGTCCTACTATGGAGAACTGAATTTTGTGCTATAGATATTGCACTAGTATTGTCACAAAATATAATTGAATTATTTAAGTTGACACCATAGTCTAAGAGCTGATTTTGTATCCACAATATCTGTGAGCAGCAACTACCTGCAGCTATGTATTCAGCTTCAGCTGTTGATGTAGACACAGATGTTTGTTTCTTACAAAACCAAGACACAAGCATATCACCAAGAAACTGGCAAGTTCCTGATATGCTTTTCCTGTCTACTCTGCATCCAGCATAATCTAAATCTGAGAATCCAGATAATTCAAATTCAGATGTTGTTGGATACCAAAGTCCTAGATTAGGGCAACCCTTTATATATCTCAAAATTCTTTTTAGTAAAATTAGATGAGATTCTTTGGGGTTAACTTGGAACCTAACACAAATACAAGTAGCAAACATTATATCAGGCCTACTTACTGTTAAATAAAGTAATGAGCCAACAATTGCTCTATATATCTTCTAATTAACAGGTTTCCCTGATTCATCAGTATCAACAACAGCATTAGAGGGCATGGGATTTTTCATGGTGGAAGAATCAGACATACCAAATCTTTTCACTAATTCATTAGCATACTTAGATTGGGATATGAAGATTCTATTTGGAGTTTGCTTCACTTGAAGACCAAGGAAGTATGATTGTTCACCCATACTACTCATTTCAAATTTAGATTGCATTAGATTAGAAAATCTTTTGCATAAGTTTGAATCATTAGAGCCAAAGATAATGTCATCTACATATATTTGAACTAGTAGAGTTTGATTTTTATGTATCCTGAAAAATAAATTTTTATCTACTATGCCTTTATAGAATTTATTCTTTAAAAGAAAACTAGCTAAGGTCTCATACCATGCTCTGGGAGCTTGTTTAAGACCATAGAGAGATTTATTAAGCTTAAATATAAAAGAAGAGTGAGTTGGAGAGATGAAACCTGGTGGTTGTTCCACATAGACTTCTTCTTTGATTTCTCCATTCAAGAATGCACTCTTTACATCCATTTGATAAACCTTGAATTTCTTGTATGCAGCAAATGCAAGGAAGATCCTGATTGCTTCTAACCTTGCAACTGGTGCAAAAGTCTGATCATAATTTATTCCTTCTTCCTGTGAGTATCCTTGAGTTACTAGTCTAGCTTTGTTTCTCACAATATTGCCACATCTAGCTTGTTCCTGTAGACCCATTTAGTTCCAATGACTGGATGATTCTTTGGTCTAGGAACCAATTCCCAAACTTTTTTTTATCTCAAACTGATTGAGCTCCTCTTGCATAGCAATGATCCAGTTGGGATCTTGTTCTGCATCTTGTAGGGATTGAGGTTCAATATGAGAGAGAAAACAAGTATGCATCATATTCTGATTTGCTTGATGCCTTGTTTGCACACCTGCTGAAATATCACCAATAATTTGAGATATTGGATGATCTCTAACTGTGATGTGATCAACAGTTAGAGTGGGTTTAGCAATGATTTCCACTTGGGGAATTTGTTCAACTGTTATATCCTGTGGATGATGTTCTACTGTTATCTGATTTGAACTGTCAGCAAAATCTGGATGATTTTCTTCATCACTTTCTTCAGCATTCTGCTGTACAGGATTTAGAAATCCTTCTTTCTGTAGAGCTAATTGATCTAGCTGCTCATATAGTGTAGGTACCTGTAGGTTTTCTATGGTAGAAGAATTCCTCTCCTTGTAAAACATATTAGTTTCATCAGAGGAAACATGCATAGATTCTTCAATTTTAAGAGAAGATTTGTTATAAGTCCTATATGCTTTGCTGACTAATGAATAGCCTAAGAAAATTCCTTCTTCAGATTTTGGTTCAAATTTCCTAAGATATTTTTTTTATCATTATTGTGAACAAAACATTTACAACAAAATGTTCTAAAATAGTTAACTTTAGGTTTCTTCCCTTTAAGTAACTCATAAGGAGTCTTACCCTTAAGTTTGTGTATCAAATTTCTATTCAACACATAGTTTGCTGTGCTAACAGCCTCTGCCCAAAAAGATAAGGGCAAATTAGCATCTGCAAGTAATGTTGTTGCTGATTCAATTAGAGTTCTATTTTTCCTTTCGACTAACCCGTTTTATTGAGGAGTTCTAGGAGCTGGAAGCAATGCCTGATACCTTCCTTCTCACAGAATTCTTGCATGAGAAGAGACTCAAACTCAGTGCCATGATCACTTCTGATCAATGCAATATGAGTAGAGCACTCAATCCTTATACTCTTAAGAAAGTCTGTAAGAACTTTAAAGTTATCTGAATTTTCTCTCAAAAAGAACACCCAAGTGAATCTAGAGAAGTCATCTACAATAACTAGAGTGTAAGACTTCCCCCCTAAACTCTTTGTTGTTATAGGTCCAAAAAGTTCCATATGTAACAAATATAAGATTCTAGGTGAATCACTTTTAGATAATGATTTAAAACTACTTTTAGTTTGCTTGCCTAGTTGACATGCCCTACAAAGACCTTTCTTGTATGAACCTAAAGGTAAACCTCTAACAAGATTGTCCTTAGATAATTTAGCAATGGTCCTAAGGTTTACATGTCCTAATCTCTTATGCCAAAGTTCACTAGGTTTGCTTAATTCATTAAATAAACAAATTTCTTATTTATATGAATTAAAATTTACTAAATAAATATTACTTTGCCTAATACCTGATAAAACAATAATATTATCAGAAGATTTAATAAGGCATTTTAATTTATTAAAAATTACCTGATACCCTTCATCACATAATTGACTTATGCTGATGAGGTTGTGCTTCAGTCCCTGACATAAGCTACCTCTTTGAAGGTGACTTCTCCAACCTTGACTTTTCCATAGCCTTTTGTTTGTCCACAGTCGGAGTCTCCAAATATTACTTTTGGTCTAACCTTTGCCTTGTAGTTGTTCAGGTTGGCCTTGTTTCCTGTCATATGCTTTGAACAGCCACTATCCAAATACCATTTTTCATTTATTCTTGGACAGCTGTGTACCTGCAAAAACATAAAAACAATCTATTTGTTCCTGACCCAGACTACCTTGGGTCTTTTTGAATTTCCACAAAAATCTGAAATAAAAGACATTTCAGGTTGGTCCTTGTAACCTTGTGGATGATATCTCCTTGGAGGTATTATCCATTCAGTGAAAGGATTCTTAGAATGTGAAGAATAAGAATTGTTCAAATTCTCTGTATAGTTTCTGTTCGACGAACTAGGCTGAGTTCGTCAAGCGTCGTTCGACGAATGAATGAGATTTCATCGAGCGCCGTTCATATAATGACTATATTGAAAATCTGTCTTCAGAGTTCGTCGAGCTCCGTTCGACGAAGTGGATACATTTCGTCGAGCTCCATTCGACGAATTCTGCTGAATTCTGCTATTCTCAACAGTCTTACTTGAAATGTTTTTATTTATACCTACAACCTCTTTGCTCTTAGCAGAGATGAATTTTATAGGTGTAAAGAGTATGTTCTTCCTAATTAGATGTGGCTCACTTGATGAAGCACCCAATCCCAGTTTGTTATTAAGTCTAGCATTAATAGTGCTTGTGATATCCTTCAGTTTGATGCTTCTCCCATTGAGCGATTCTTCAAATTTCTTGGCCTCAGAAAGTTTATTCTCAATAAGAATAATTTGTTCTCTAGAGGCAGCCAAATCTTTCTTAAGATTAGCATTCTCTTCACTTAAATTATTCATTTCAGCTAGCTTATGTCTGAGTGAGATTATTTCTTTCTCAGACTTTATTAAGTCTAAGCAAAGAACCTTGAATTCATCTTTGAATCCAACTGAATTGAAATCAAAGTTAGATATTACCTGATCAGCATCATCTTCTGCTTCTGCTTCTGATTCTTCTTTATCAGAATTGTTGGCTGAGGCATTGATTGTCATCATGCAGAAGTTCTTCTCTTCTTCATTATCTTCATCATTACTGAATGCTGATGCATTTCCTAACTCACTGCCCGAGTCATAAATGGCCATCAAATATTGGTCATTTAATTTTGATTCTTCTTCATCATCTGAAGAACTGGATGATTGTTCTGATTCAGTTTCACTCCAGGTTTCTGCTACAAATTCTCTTCCCTTTTTTTTGTGCTTGTGGGGGGAAGACTTGTTGGAGTGTCTTCTTTCCTCTTTTTCTTTTCTCTTTTCCTTCTTGTCCTTCTTGTTTCGATTCTCTGGACAGTCAGGTGCAAAGTGTACTGGTTTCCTGCAACCAAAACATATAACTTATTTTCTTTCTTTGTTGCTGGAGATGAAGTGGACTTTTCAGCTTCTCCGGATTTGATGAGCTGCTCATAGGATTTGAGCTTACCCAACAATGTTTTAGTAGTAATCTCATTGAGGCTTCTGGCTTCCTTGATTGGCCAGATCCTAGAGTCCCATGTGCTGGGGAAGCACATTAAGATCTTGTCATTAATCTCAGTGATAGAGATCACTTTATCCAAGGTCTTCAGCTCATTTATTATGAGGTTGAGCCTATTGTACATATCAGCAACACTTTCAGAATCTCCTTTCTTGAAATTCTCATATTGAGAAATAAGATGGGACCTTCTGTCCTTCCTTTCATTAGCAGATCCCTCAACCATATTGTTGAGAGAAATCCATATTTCTCTTGTTGAGGTGCATTCCACCACTCTCTGAAAGATGTCATCAGACATTGTTTGAGCCAGAATGTTCATGGCTTTTGCATCAGCACTCCTTTGCTTTCTTTGAGCTTCAGTCCATTCAGGAGATGGAATAGCATTGTTGGTAGTTGTGGTTCCAGTACTTGCTGCTGCTGTAGGTATTGGAGGACCTGTCAAAATAACATTAAATATTTCTTCATCAATTGAGTTCATATATAACCTAATCCTTGCATTCCATAGTGCAAACTTACTGAGATTGCACATATGAGGTCTTGTGCTTGAATACTCTTTGTTTTGTGCCATGAGTTTTTAAAAGAAAAATAAATAAAATAAAAACTCTAAGAGAATTTAAGATCTAATTGATCTTTGTGATTCAGGTGTTAGCCTGTATAGAATCAACATCCCTCTGATACCAATTGAATGTGGAGGTTAGATCTCAAATTAACTCTAGAGGGGGGGGGGGGGGGGGTGAATAGAGTTTTAAAACTTTTCGCTTAGTTTTATAGCGGATTTAAAAATAGTGATATATATATATGTGTATAGAGTAAGTGATTTATAAAAACTAAATAAAGAAATCAACACAACACAAGCACAGAAAAGTAAAACAAACACAGAAGACACAAGGAGCTATAGTAGTTCCCCACTAAACTTGGGTACGTCTACTCTTCTACCACCCTTGGTAGGAATCCACTAGGATTTTTGATCAGGTGCCCTCACACCAATGAGCTTTTGATAAGGTGCCCAAAAACCAAGCAGGATTTTTTGATAAGGTGTCTTGCCACCAAGAGGTAAACTTTTGAAGGGAGTTTTAACCCTGTACAAGATGGGATAGAGAGAGGTTTAGATGTTCTTCTCTGTCAAGATGCTGAGAGAAGACTCTAGTGGATGTATGTTGAAAAACTCCTCTGTCTGATATGAAATGTTTGACAGTTGATTGGCTGGAGCTTTCTCTTGAAAGAAATGATCTTCCGGTAGCTGATAAATCTGAGAGACAAGAATGCTTCTCAGATTGTTTGTTGCTCTTTGGAGATCTGTGCTTGCAGCTGATGTCTGAGAGATGAATGTAAATGTTCTCAGAAAATAAATGTTGCTCAATGAAGTAGAAGATCTGTATAAACTTTTTCTGTTCTTCTTTCTTCTACTTCTTTCTTTTCTGATTCTTGCAGCATAAATGCTGAGAGGTGGTGTTGAAGATGTTCTCAGAAATTGCTGCTAGAGGAGGAAGAAGAAGATCTGTTAGCTATATGTTCTTCTTGTATATTTCTCTCTTTCTTTTCCTGTTCTTTTTCTCTGTACAGCAATTCTTGATATGTTCTGTATATTTGTTGTCGTGAAAACTGCTGTATAATAATCTACTATATCTTCTTCCTTATTTTCCTTTTCTTTTGAAATATCTGACAGATAATAAATGCAAATCCCTTATATTAAGGAATATAATAGATCTGAAGAGCTATTTTGAAAACATAAATCTGCTGCGCCATTTATCTCTTTCCTTTTCCACGAAATGTCCTTTTCCGAGGAATGTCAACGGCTATAATCTTGGAATAATAAAGGAAATATATTTTCCTTACTTGATCTGATAGAAAGAGCCGTTGCTGTAGTCGATCTGAGTTCAGAGAATGAAGTAAGTATAATCCTTCTGAAATTTCTGAACTTGAATAAGAATTCTTCGATCTGAGTAAAATTCGTCGATCTCAATAAATTTTGTCGAACGCAGATTCGTCGATCTCAAGATTTTCGTCGAACGCAATATTTACTTCGTCGACCTCAAATGAATCTTGCTGGAATAATTAATTTTATTGAGCTGAGGAGAACTTTCGTCGATCTGAAGGTATTCGTCGAACGCAGACTTGAGTTCGTCGAACGGAAGTATTCATCGACCGCTGATCCTGGATAAATTCGTCGACCGCTGAGCTTGAGCAAAATCGTTGACCGCTGAGCTGGGATCTGTTCGTCGACCGCTGAACCAATCTGTTCGTCGGCCTCTGAACCAATCAGTTCGTTGACCTCTGAACCGCTGAGACGGGATTGTCGACCGCTGAGACGGGATCGAAGCAAGCCGTTCGTCGAACGCAGAATGTAATTAGTTGAGCGCTGCACTTAGACAAATTCTTCGACCGCTGAGATTTGAGCTGTTCGTCGAACGCAGAATATAAGCCGTTCGTCGAACACAGAGAGCTTGCCTTTCGTCGAATGCAGAGAGCTTACCGTTCGTCGAACGCAGAGAGCTTGTTGTTCGTCGAACGCAGAGAGCTTGCCGTTCGTCGAACGCAGAGAGCTTGTCGTTCGTCGAACGCAGATAGCCATTCCTCGAACGCAGAGTGGAGTTCGTCGAACGCAGAATCTGAATGAATTCTTGAGTTCTAACAGCCTAAACTCTTGACCCATAAACTATACATTGGGGTCAACTTTGTCCTTAGTGTTGGGTATATTGTCCTCAATATAACCTTGATTTGAAGAGGCATCACTCCTAATGCTAAGGACATATTGTATTTAACAAAGCTACACTTGTGAAGAATATACAGACACAGGTAACTCAAAAGGAAGGCCCAAACATGGCCTTAGACAAGAAGGAATCATCCACAAGGAGATGAAGATCTGTCTCAGCATAACCGCTGAGACGATGGGTTACAACCGCTGAGACGTGGAGCCGTCTCAGCGGGTCCACTGAGAAGAAGACTGGAACAACCGCTGAGAAGGGGACTGGAGCTGCCGCTGAGACTGAAAGCTGTCTCAGCCCAACCGCTGAGACAGATCCAAATGTTTTGACGGGATCTACTTTCGGCACAAAAGACTTCTGAGAGGGAAAAGCAAGTCCAATCAGCCCCATACCGTGTCAGGAGGATCGATATAGCCGTTGAAGCCCTATGGAGGTATAAAAGGAGATGCTAGGGCACAACAACAACATCTGTTCTATTGAAGCTTTCACTACACGCCGCAATCGAGCATTCGCGATTCAGCCAGTTGAAGTCATTCTCTGCTGCTGAAGTTAATCTTCATTGGGAGATTAGATAGCTCTTCCTGTACCAACTCAGGAAGGGCAAGTTGATCTTTTGCTTGGATAAAGAAGAAGATCAAAGTGATACAAATCTGAAGCTGATGTTTTCAGATCCGAAGAAAGGACTCAGAAGACCTAAGAGTAATCCTTTTGTCCTCTGTGTTCAACTCAAACTCTATTATATCTTTGTAAGGCATTGTTGCCTAAGAAAAAGGCTGTTGAGCCTGTGTGTAAAGCTGTGTTGACAGCTTGAGTGGTAGGACCTCTTGATAGGTCTGAGGTAGGAAATCTGTGGGATTTCTGAGTGGTAGGAGTTCATAACTCTGAGTTGTAGGGCTGCTGCTGTGCCTGAGGTGTAGGGCTGTTGAGCCTGAGTGTAGGGCTGTTGTGCCTGAGATGTAGGGCTGTTAGGCTCGAGTGTAGGGCTGTTGTGCCTGAGGTAGGATCACTCTGGATCTGAGAAGTTCTGAGGAACTTGTGGTGTAACCTCAAGGAGCCGAGTTTGAAGTTTGTGGGCCTTGTCTAACACACTGTTAGAAAGGTGAAGGGAGAAAGAGGACTACTCAAGACACCCTGTCTTGAGGAACCTCTATACATCCTTGTGTGCTTTCTGTGCTTGTGTTTTCTGCAGCTAGAAACCTTAGGCTTAAATAAAGAAAATATGTAGAACCTATTCACCCCCCTCTAGGTATTATTGACTACACATATATAAACTATCAAGTGGTATCAGAGGTAGGTTGATCAAAAAGACTTAACAGTCTGATCAGATCCTATAAAGGAGTAGTCAAATCTGAAATCAAATGGCCAACAGTGCAATGAAGAAGGAGTTGGGGTCAATGAAGTTGCGTATATGCTCCAAAGAAAACTTTGGCATATGGAAGCAAAGGGTAAGGCTCTTCATGGAAGCATCAGACCCAAGGATCTTTTTGACTGTCAAAAATGGTCCTTATACCTTTGAGAAAGTCTCCACCATTGACCCTACTAGAAAAGTACTTAAGGTATTTTCTGAACTGACCAATGATGAGATAGCACTGTACACTATGGACAAGAGAGCCCAAAACATAATAGTAAATTCCATTGATGACACTACATTTCAGAACTTGGTACACTACCAAACTGCCAAGAAAATGTGGGACACATTGGTTGTCTATATGGAGGGAACAACTGAAGTAAGGGATGATAGAAAGTCACTCCTCAATCAGGAGTATGAAGCCTTCAGACAGCTGAGCCAGGAGAATATCTCCATGTGCTATGAAAGGTTCTTTAGGATTGTAAATGAACTAAGAACCTATGGAAGGGTGTTCACAGATTATGAACTTAATGACAAGTTCCTTAGATCTCTAACTAGAGAATGGGACACCAAAATCTGTGCAATCAGGGAAGGGGCAAGACTTGGAGAAACCCCCACCCATACACTGTTTGGGAAACTGCTCTCATATGAGATGCAGCTTTCTGCAAGAAAGGAGGAGGACTCTTCCTCCAGGGCTCACACAAGGGAGAGATCTGTTGCTCTCAAAGCTGAATGCTCTAAGAGGAACAAGGGTAGAGTACAGTAACCTCCAAGAAAGGTTGTTGAATCTGAGAAATCTGAGAGCACCATATCAGACAGTTCCTCGTCTGATGAGGAGTTTGCTACCTTCACAAGACAGTTCAAGAAGATGATAAAGAGGAAACAATGGAAGAACAAACCTTCCTCCTCTTCTCATCCCAAGAAGGATCATTACAGATCTGAGAGGCAACATCCCAAAGGGGACAGGTATGACTCTAAAACTAGTAAACATGTTTCAACTAACATAATTTGCTATTGCTGTAGTAAGCCTGGACATGTCATTGCTGACTGTCCAGTCAAAAGAAAAGAAAGAGGTGACAATAAGCCTCATCACCAGAAGGAGAGGAAGGGAGAAAAATCCTTCCTGGCTAAGAAAGGCAAGAGCTGGAGTGAATCTGAGTCCTCATCTTTAGATTCAGATGGTGAGGAGGAAGCCTACTTGGGGCTGTTTGCTGATCAGGAAGAAGAAGACTATCCTGCTGCCAGGATAGGAATAAGGGCCCATCTATCACATTCAGATAGTGATGAAGAGGAGGATGAGGTCACTCTAGATGACCTTGGGCTGATGGCTATAACTGAAGATGAGGACAGCCACAGCAATTCAGAACATGAGCAGGTATTGATACACTGCATTTCTCCTTCTTCTGATTATGAAAAAAATCCAGAATCTGAATCTCCTCCATCTAAAGTTGGAGGTGAATCATACTCTGAGGAGGATGTCAATCAATTGATTGATGAATATGGTGCACTCCTGAAAGCTCTGAAAAAGAGCAAAAAGCTAGCCAAGAGGCAAGCCCAAGAAATTACTTCCCTAAAGCAATCAAAATCTGAGTGCATTGAGCATGCTACCCAGCTAGCTCAAAAGAGCAATGAGATTGCCAAGCTAAGGGGAATGTCAATGATCCATGTGGGCACCATAAATCACAAGAACAAGATCATCAAAGATCTTGAAGAAAAGCTCCTCAAGGAAAGGATGCTAGTGGCTAGTTTCTCCAAGCCCAAGACAGTGATGCCTATTATTGACACCTTCAACTCACATGGCAGGAGAGGTGTTAGTTTCAGCAAAGAGGCAGCTACTAGCAACACTAAGGGAAAGGTCAAGGACTCAAAAGAATCTAAGACCTCCTTTGTGAAGGTCTTGATGCCCTCAAACAAGTATGACCAAGAAAGTATTCATGGTCACTTACTAAATGGAAGTTCCTATAACTTGAGCAAGAATTCTCACAGTTATGGAAATAGAAAGGGCATGGGATTGAGTGCAATGAAAGCTCCACATGAGGAAATACAAATCCAACCTGGACCATTTGTGTTTGGAGTCTCAGCACCTTCAGTCAAGAACATGGAAGCAAGCTCTTCCAAATCTGCTTTAGCAAAAAGCAAGACTGCTGTCAAATCTATTGACAAGACCTATTGCCCAGTGTCTGATTCCATCAGATCTTGTATGACTGCCAAGTCAGTGCAAACTGAGACCATCATGACAAAGAGCAGCAAGACTGTCCACAGATTATCCTTTAGTCAGATTATTGCTGAAAGAAATAGGAAGAATGTCGATATCCCCTCTGCTGAACATATACAAAGTGCTGCACAAATTCAAATAACTGTTCAGAAAAGGAGATACAATATTCATGATTGCTGGTGTTGTGGCAAAGTGGGACACTTTGCAATTGATTGTTGGCACAACCCCAATGTGCCGAAGGCAAGGACTGATTCTCAAGCCAAACCAGCCCTCTCTAGGAATATTCCCTATGGTGTTAACATGAACCTAGGACCCAAAGCCAGTTGGGGCCCTAAGGTACACTAAATTTTGTGTTGCAGGTTAGTTCAAGTACCAGTGTCAACCAAATATGGTACTTGGACAGTGGGTGCTCAAGGCACATGACAGGAACTAAGGACCTTCTAAAGGACTACCATCCAGTGAAGAATGGACCCAAAGTTATCTTTGGTTGATCTGAAAAGGGAGTCACCAAAGGATATGGTATGATTTCAAATGGCATAGTCTCAATTACAAGGGTAGCTTATGTTGAAGGGTTGCAACACAACCTTATAAGCATAAGCCAACTATGTGACTTAGGCTATGTCATTGAATTTCACAATGACAAGTGCTTGATCAAAAAGTCTAATGACTTGGAGACTATTCTCTCAGGCACTAGGAGTGGAAATGTTTATTGCTTAGACTTCATTTGCAATTATTCTATTTCTTCTGTGTGTCTTGTAGCTAATGAAAGTGAGTCACTTTGTGTCCAATGGCACAAGAGACTTGCCCACATTAACTATAAGACAATGTATAGATTATTTTCTAAAGACCTTGTTAGAAATAGTCCTAAATTAAAATGTGTTAAAAGTGGTCCCTGTCATGCTTGCCAAATGGGTAAGCAAACTAGGGCAACCCTTAAAAGTATTGGCTCCAAGGAGAAAGGTGTTTATACCTATTGCACATGGACTTGTTTGGTCCTTTGCCAATTCAGAGCTTAGGTGGGAAGTTGTATACTTTGGTAATTGTAGATGATCATTCAAAGTATACATGGGTATTCTTCCTTAAGAAGTCAGATACCTTACATGTCTTCATAAATTATGTCAAGGCTATTCAGAATGATCTACAATGTACTGTGGTCAGGACAAGAACTGACCATGGCACAGAATTTCAATCTCATGCCATGACAAAATTTTGTCAAGAATTTGGTATCACCCAAGAGTTCTCCTCCCCAAGGACTCCACAGCAAAATGGTGTGGCTGAGAGGAGGAATAGGACCTTGATAGAAGCTGGGAGAACATTGCTTAGTGACTCCTCACTCCCAGAATACTTCTGGGCTGAGGCAGTCAATACAGTCTGTTATGTTCTCAATAGAGCCTCCATCAATAAGGTCCTTGGGAAAACCCCTTATGAGATTCTGAAAGGCAAACAACCTGCAACTTCTTACTTTAGAATCTTTGGTTGCAAATGCTACATTCTAAATAATGGAAAATCTCAATTAACAAAGTTTGCAGAAAAATGCAATGTGGGGGTTCTTGTTGGATGTAGCTCACATAGTAGAGCTTATAGAGTTTATAGCAAGAAAACCCATGTTGTAGAAGAATCTATGCATGTTGTATTTGATGAGACCAGCCTTCTCTACAAAGAATGGTATAGTTCTTCTATTTTGGCAGGAAATGAAGAAGGGATGAATGAGCTGAATGTCTAAGACAATCCTAGCAGCAGCAAAACACAAACAGCTGCTGCAATTCCAGAACAAGAAGAGGTACAAGATGGTGAAGTCATAGCTGATCCAGTGGAACAAATACAACCACCAGAGGACCCTCTTCCTGCTGCTGCAAGGCACCTGAGAGATCATCCAAGAGATCTAATAATTGGAGATCATACCCAAGGCATATTGACAAGAAGCAGAGCTCACAATGAAGCACTATTCTTGAGCTTCCTTTCTCAAATGGAGCCCAAGAAGTTTGAAGAGGCCAATCAAGACACTTTCTGGATTGAAGCAATGCAGGAAGAGCTCCTACAATTCAAGAGATGCAAAGTATGGAAGCTAGTGCCTAGACCTCAGGGACACAATGTGATTGGCACTAAATGGGTATACAGGAACAAGCTTAATGAGAATGGTACAATCATCAAGAACAAGGCCAGATTAGTAGCCAAAGGATACAGGCAAGAGGAAGGTATAGACTTTGATCAAACCTTTGCACCAGTTGCAAGGTTGGAAGCAATTAGGCTATTCCTTGCCTTTGCTGCCCACAAGGGGTTCAAAGTCTACCAGATGGATGTCAAATCAGCCTTCCTCAATGGAGACTTGAAGGAAGAGGTATATGTTGAACAACCTTTAGGTTTTTTTGCATCCAACCCTAACTTCTCATGTTTACTTTCTTAGGAAAGCATTATATGGTCTCAAGCAAGCTCCAAGAGCTTGGTATGAGACTTTGTCCAACTTTATCCTCAAGAACAAGTTCATGAGGGGAAAGATTGATAGCACATTGTTTCTTAGGGAAACAAGGGGCAACTGTCTCTTAGTCCAAATTTATGTTGATGACATAATCTTTGGGTCTACTGATGACAACCTCTGCAAGAGCTTTGCAAATCTAATGCAGGGGGAGTTTGAAATGAGCAGTATGGGTGAGCTCAAATATTTCCTTGGGCTCCAAGTGAAACAGTCTGATGATGGAATTTTCATCTCCCAGACCAAGTACACTAAGGAGCTCATCAAGAAATTTGGGATGGAATCAGCCTCCACCATGAAAACACCCATGGGGTCTAATGTATCATTAGACAAGGATGAAAAGGGAAAGGCCTTTGATGAGTACATGTACAGATGCATCATTGGATCCCTATTATACTTAACTGCTAGTAGGCCAGACATTATGTATTCTACATGTGTTTGTGCTAGGTATCAAGCATGTCCTAAGGAATCTCACTACACCTCTGTGAAGAGGATTTTGAGATACCTTAAGGGAAGCTTGCATCTTGGCATGTGGTACCCTAAGAACAATGACTTTGAACTAACAGGCTTTTCAGATGCAGATTTTGCAGGTTGCAAAGAAGACAGGAAGAGTACCAGTGGTACTTGTCAATTTCTAGGGAGAAGATTGATATCTTAGAGCAACAAGAAACAAACCAGTGTGGCAATATCCACAGCTGAGTCTGAATACATTGTTGCAGGTAGCTGTTGTGCAAAACTCCTTTGGACACAACATCAGTTGGAGGATTACAACCTCAAGGTAAGGGAATCTCCTTTGTATTGTGATTCATCCAGTGCAATCTCTATTGCTAAAAATCCCGTCTCTCATAGCAGGACTAAGCACATAGAGATTAGATATCATTTTATTAGAGAACATATAGAATGTAAAGATGTCTGTCTTGAATTTGTCCCCACTGACAAACAAGTAGCTGATATCTTTACAAAGCCACTGGATGAATCTAAGTTCAATGCTTTTAAAATTGATCTTGGCATGCTCAGTATAGAATAGTCCTAAAATGTTTGAGTATTAGCTGTCACAATTGTTAATTATGAATGATAAATTGTCAAACCTTACATTACTGAACACCACAACTTAGTGACATGACTAGGACCCATCTTAAGCCATAATATCTACATTAGATCAAAACCCTATGATCAGCTGAAATGCAGGAGCATGTTCAGCTGAATTAGCTGAGAAAAATCCAAGCTGAACCGCTGAGACGAGCAAACTGTCCCAGCGGTTGACACTTTACTATCCCAGCGTCCTAGGACTCCGTCTCAGCTGAACCGCTGAGACGGGGTATGTTAAATATGAAACCTAATAATTAACCCAAAACCCGTTAACACAATAAGGTAATTAAGTCTAAAATCCTAGGGTTAATAAAATCGAAACTAAAAATCTATAAATAGATACACTGTAACCTAAAACAAATCACAAAGCCAAACCCTTAGTCGTCGAGACGATTCATCATCTCTCCCGTCTCAGCGCATCGATTCTCTGCTTCCATGGTGCCAAAAAGCTCGAAAGATCTCCTGGAGGGCTACGGAACTGTAAGAGGTGGATTCTCTCATGCCTCAGAAGAAATTCGACACGTGATTCATCTATTGGAAGCTCAAGGTCTGGAGCACATGTTGTCTGAACCATGCTGCATTCTCAAAGCTGAAGTTCTGGAATGGTTCAACCATGTCAAACTGTCTCCATCCAAAACCATCCTGATGTCCAAGATAGGAGGTGAGAAGATTAAGATTACTGCTAAAAGGTTGGCGAAGGGGCTAAAATTAACTCCCTGCAGTAAAACTGAAGAGGAAGGGATATCTGAAAAGGATAAGCTGACTGCCCTAAAGTGGACAGGATACAGTGAAACTAAGACCAGTTGTCTAAGGAGGAAGTTCTTCAATCAACAGGGGAAACTGTTGTCTGATGTTGTGGGCAAAGCTATCCTATGCAAGCCTGATTCACATGACACTGTCTCACAGTTCAGGTTTGAATTAATGACAAAGATAATTCTATCCAAGAGAACATCATGGGGAGAAGTCATCTTTCAAAGGATAAAGGAATCCCTACAAGCCCCCAATATGGGAAGAATACTATCTCTGTACCTACAGAATAGTTATTCTGAGACCTTTGCAAACTCCAAGGGGTCCAATCTCCTTTACCTCAAAAGAATGGACATTAAGACTCTGGATAGATTCTCCAGGGTGCTCCCTATGAGCCAGCCATCTGTGACAAAGGAAAAGAAGAAAGAAGTATCCCAGCAGATATCAAAGTCATCCTCAAAGTCAACTGAATCTGAAAATGAAGATAGTCATGGGTCTGATCATAGATTCGTCAGCAACCCAATGAACATTGATAATGAAGGAATCCCCAGGACAAATGAAGAGATCTTCAGGACAAATGAAGAGGTCCTCAGGACAAATGAGGAGCCCCAAGGAAGTGTTGTGCCCAATCCTGAGCACACTCAGATGAATGCTGATCCTACTATTCCTCATGACGAAGATGAAATTCCCAACTCACCTATCCATGGTGATCTTAGACAAAACTCTCCTCCTGAGGATGCCCCAAGTGAAGGGGGGCATAGCTCTTCCTATGAAGGAGAAGGTGGGTATGCTAGTAAGGGAGGACATCACCAGGAAATGGGATCACCCAATGCCCCATCTGAGGGGGAGCAGATCCCTCATCATGAGAGGGATAATGCTCATAGTAGAGCTGAAGAGATGATGGAAAAGGAATTACCCCAAGAAAGGACAGTTGCAGCTCTGGACACATCTGACCTGATAAACTCAATACAAACAATAATTGAGGGTCAGATGTTGTCTATGAAAGAGATTGTTGCTGAAAAGATTCAGGATGCATCTACTCAGATAAGGAATGAATTGCATACAACAAAAGCTGCATTGTCTCAGGAAATTCAGGCCAGTGAGCAGAGAATGGACTCAAGCGTGGCTGAAGTGAGAACTGAGCTCAATGCCCAAGTTAATGATGTCAAAACTGCATCAGATCATATCCTTCTGCAGATGGCAAGATGGTTTGAAATGGCCAAAAATACTGTTGCTGCCCAGCACACAGTTCTGAAGGATATTGCAGCCCATCAAGGGGATTTCACAAAGGACATCACATATGTAAAGAATCATCTTTACAAAAATCAAAATGTCTGGGAAAATGCAGTGACAAGGATGGCACATGTGGTCAACACATCAAGCAGCCAAGTCAAGTCCCACATTGACAAGGCAAAGGAAAATATTTTGGATGACGTGGATAGCTCCTTACAGACTCTCTCTCAATCCATATTGGATCAACATTCTGAAATTGAGAAGAAAATAGTGGAATATAGCAAAGAAAGAGAGGAGAAGATTACCAATCTACATGCTAAGATGAAAGGAGCACACATACAGTTATATAACGACATGGAGTCCTCTCACAAACTGATACTCTCCAATCAAGAAGAAGCCAGCAAGCAAATGGTGGAAGTGGTAAATAATGCTTCCAGGGCTATTCAAGACAATATCCTTACCATGGCCAGAAAAGTCACTGACAATCAATGGGAGTCAAGCTTAAAAGTGTTGCAAGGAATAAGAATTGCCTTGAATCTGCCAATTCTGAACCCTAGCAGAGATGAAGACTTTGACTACCACAGTCAATCAAATCTAATTGCTGATGAGAGAGCAGCAAAGAGAAGAAGGGTAGAAGGTATTCAAACTGCTGAAGAATACATGGCTCAGAAGAGAATGGAAAGATTAGAGGATCCACTCCATGAGGATGACAATCTGGAGTTAGACACAATTGTTGTCAATACCTGGGTGAGCCATGGAAATCCAATGAAAGACATTGACCATGTCTATTCAGCTGCTGAGTGGATCAAACATCTTGAAAGGGAATCTTTAAGGGAGAGGATTCTCAAAGAAAATATGGTAAGAAGGGAAACTCCTCTAAGAATTCCCTCCAGATATCTTCCCAAGCCACTTATGTACTTCAAAGTAAAGGAACATATCAAGGCCGCTGCTGAAGCTAGGAAACGAAAGTCTACAGATGGAGGAAGCTCTTCCAAGGGTCAATCTTAGAACAACCAGACTTAACATTTTGGTTTGGATTGAATGAACAACTATTAGTTGAATTTTCCTTTATATATCTGTAATAAACAGTTGAAATGAAATGACATTTCATATTCTGATCATAATATCGTGTTTGTTACTATTGATATGTATTTTTTTTATCTCTAGTATTCAGAAGTTTAAATGGAGTGTTCAGATTGCAATGGCTCGGCTATTACAGGAAATAGCTCTTCAATTAAGGGAGAGTAAATTACTTACTTAGTTTAGGGGTAGCTAGCACATGCTAAAAGTGTACAGGTTAGCCTATAGATTGATCCAAAGGGATCTAAAGATGTAATCCCTCTATACATCGTAAGTTAAGGGGGAGATAGTAAGTTAAGGTTGAACAAGGCAGAAAGGGGGAGATAGGTCCAGTACCAATGCTGGAGAAAGGGAAGAAAGAGGTAATGCTTATGTTTATGCTGATGCTTATGCTTATGCTTAGAGTGTTAGGTCCTATGCTTCACAGATCACTTTCTCATGGTATCATTTTTTTCTGTGATAAGATTTTTATTGTTAATGGACCTTAGCATTGGGGATGTTCTACCTTCTTCAAATAGGGGGCGATTGTTGGGTATATTGTCCTCAATATAACCTTGATTTGAAGAGGCATCACTCCTAATGCTAAGGACATATTGTATTTAACAAAGCTACACTTGTGAAGAATATACAGACACAGGTAACTCAAAAGGAAGGGCCAAACATGGCCTTAGACAAGAAGGAATCATCCACAAGGAGATGAAGATCTGTCTCAGCATAACCGCTGAGACGATGGGTCACAACTGCTGAGACGAGGAGTCGTCTCAGCGGGTCCACTGAGAAGAAGACTGGAACAACTGCTGAGAAGGGGACTGGAGCTGCCGCTGAGATTGAAAGCTATCTTAGCCCAACCGCTGAGACAGATCCAAATGTTTTGACGGGATCTACTTTCGGCGCAAAAGACTTCTGAGAGGGAAAAGCAAGTCCAATCAGCCCCATACCGTGTCAGGAGGATCGATATAGACGTTGAAGCCCTATGGAGGTATAAAAGGAGATGCTAGGGCGCAACAACAACAACTGTTCTATTGAAGCTTTCACTACACGCCGCAATCGAGCATTCGCGATTCAGCCAGTTGAAGTCATTCTCTGCTGCTAAAGTTAATCTTCAAAGCGAGATTAGATAGCTCTTCTTGTACCAACTCAGGAAGGTCAAGTTGATCTTTTGCTTGGCTAAAGAAGAAGATCAAAGTGATGCAAATTTGAAGCTGCTGTTTTCAGATCCGAAGAAAGGACTCAGAAGACCTAAGAGTAATCCTTTTGTCCTCTGTGTTCAACTCAAACTCTATTATATCTTTGTAAGACATTGTTGCCTGAGAAAAAGGTTGTTGAGCCTATGTGTAAAGCTGTGTTGACTATGGGTGTGCAAAAATAACCGAAGAACCGAGAACCGGACCGGAACCGAACCGAACCGAATGATTTGGGTCGGTTCCAAATAGGCTCGGTCCGGGTCCGGTTCTCATAATACCAGAACCGATAATTTGGTTCGGTTCCTGGTTCCAAGGGTCGGGTACCCAGAACCGACCCGAGAACCGAATATCAATGCTAAAAAAAAAATATTTTGAAACAACTATTATAGTCATATCACTTGATACGAAAAAATAATTGAGAATATTGTCGTATGACTAAAGAGAATAGGTATTGTACTCATGTAGTTGTATGACTTCAATATTATAGAGAATCGTGATACAATTATTTTAAGACATTGATAGTTATATTACAAATAATCATGAGTTGAAAGAGACATTTTTTTTAATTATTTTGAGACAGGTAGAACCGAGAATCGAACCGGAACCGAACCGAAGCAAGCGGTTCGGATCCGGTTCTATACTTTAGGACCGTGGGTCGGTTCCGGTTCCAAAAGTTTGGAACCGAACATACATGGGTCGGTTCTTGGTTTTGGGTGGAACCGAACCGAACTGATCCGAGTTGCACCCCTAGTGTTGACACCTTGAGTGGTAGGACCTCTTGATAGGTCTGAGGTAGGAAATCTGTGGGATTTTTGAGTGGTAGGAGTTCATAACTCTGAGTTGTAGGACTGCTGCTGTGCCTGAGGTGTAGGGCTGTTGAGCCTGAGTGTAGGGCTGCTGTGCCTGAGGTGTAGGGTTGTTGGGCCTTAGTGTAGGGCTGCTGTGCCTGAGGTAGGATCACTCTGGATCTGAGAAGTTCTGAGGAACTTGTGGTGTAAGCTCAAGGAGCTGAGTTTGAAGTTTGTGGGCCTTGTCTAACACACTGTTAGAAAGGTGAAGGGGGAAAGAGGACTACTCAAGACACCCTGTCTTGAGGAACCTCTATACATCCTTGTGTGCTTTCTGTGCTTGTGTTTTCTACAGCTAGAAACCTTAGGCTTAAATAAAGAAAATAAGTAGAACCTATTCACCCCCCCCCCCCCCCTCTAGGTATTATTGACTACACATATATAAACTATCACTTAGTCAACATATAGTGATCCTAGCCTAAATCAAAATTAGGGTTGTTCCAACATCCCCATCCAGGTGAGCTTGGCTCCCTGTTAGGTGTGGAGTTTCCTCCACCTCCAGGTGATCTCGGCTCCCTATTAGGTGTTGAGTTCCTCCACCTCCATGTGAGCTCGACTCCCTGTTAGGTGTTGAGTTCCTCCACCTCCAGGTGAGCTCGGCTCCCTGGTAGGTGTGGAGTTTCCTCCCCCTCCAGGTGAGCTTGGCTTCCTGCTAGGTGTGGAGTTTCCTCCACCTCCAGGTGAACTGGGCTCCCTGTTAGGTGTTGAGTTCCTCCACCTCCAGGTGAGCTCGGCTCCCTATTAGGTGTTGAGTTCCTCCACCTCCAGGTGAGCTCGGCTCCCTGGTAGGTGTGGAGTTTCCTCCACCTCCAGGTGAGCTTGGCTCCCTGTTAGGTGTGGAGTTTCCTCCACCTCCAGGTGAGCTCGGCTCCCTGTTAGGTGTTAAGTTCCTCCACCTCCAGGTGAGCTTGGCTCCCTGCTAGGTGTGGAGTTTCCTCCACCTCCAGGTGAGCTCGGCTCCCTGTTAGGTGTTGAGTTCCTCCACCTCCAGGTGAGATCGGCTCCCTGTTAGGTGTTGAGTTCCTCCACCTCCATGTGAGCTTGGCTCCCTGGTAGGTGTGGAGTTTCCTCCCCCTCCAGGTGAACTTGGCTCCCTGCTAGGTGTGGAGTTTCCTCCACCTCCAGGTGAGCTCGGCTCCCTGTTAGGTGTTGAGTTCCTCCACCTCCAGGTGAGCTTGGCTCCCTGTTAGGTGTGGAGATTCCTCCACCTCCAGGTGAGCTCGGCTCCCTGTTAGGTGTTGAGTTCCTCCACCTTCAGGTGAGCTTGGCTCCCTGTTAGGTGAGGAGTTCCCTCACACTCCAGATGAGCTTGGCTCCCTGCTAGGTGTGGAGTGTCCTCCACCTCCAGGTGAGCTCGGCTCCCTGTTAGGTGTTGAGTTCCTCCACCTCCAGGTGAGCTCGGCTCCCTGTTAGGTGTTGAGTTCCTCTACCTCCAGGTGAGCTCGGCTCCCTGGTAGGTGTTGAGTTTCCTCCCCCTCCAGGTGAGCTTGGCTCCCTGTTAGGTGTGGAGTTTCCTCCACCTCCAGGTGAGCTTGGATCCCTATTAGGTGTGGAGTTTCCTCCACCTCCAGGTGAGCTCGACTCCCTGTTAGGTGTTGAGTTCCTCCACCTCCAGGTGAGCTTGGCTCCCTGTTAGGTGTGGAGTTCCCTCCCCCTCCAGGTGCGCTTGGCTCCATGCTAGGTGTGGAGTTTCCTCCACCTCCGGGTGAGCTCAGCTCCCTGTTAGGTGTTGAGTTCCTCCACCTCTAGTTGAGCTTGACTCACAAGAGGGTTGTTAAGTGGAGAAAGGTTTGCCTTACACCTCAGGTCGAGCTCGGCTTGACTAGAGGTGTTGAGTTTTTCTCCACCTAAAGTCAAGAACAATTCAACCTAAGCTGTTGAGCTTTCTCCACCTCCAGTTGAGCTGGGCTCATAGGAGGGTGGCTAAGTGGAGAAAGGTTTGCCTTCCACCTCAGGTCGAGCTCGGCTCGACTAGAGGTGTTGAGTTTTTCTCCACCTAAGGTCAAGATCAATTCGACCTAAGGTGTTGAGCTTTCTCCACCTCCAGTTGAGCTCGGCTCATAGGAGGGTGGATAAGTGGAGAAAGGTTTGCCTTCCACCTCAGGTCAAGCTCGGCTTGACTAGAGGCGTTGAGTTTTTCTCCACCTAAGGTCAAGTTCAATTCGACCTAAGGTGTTGAGCTTTCTCCACCTCCAGTTGAGCTCGGCTCATAGTAGTGTGGTTAAGTGGAGAAAGGTTTGCATCCCGCCACAAGTTAGGTTCAGTTGAAAAACTTGGCAGGAACATCTCGTTGGTAGGGCCCTTTCTGGATCACTCTAGGGTCCCACCTACTGGTAAAATAGGTGGGTTGGACTTTCTTTCCGAGCTTAAGGCAAGCTCGAAAAGAGCGTGGATTGTGTACAACCCTCATATTTTCCGGGTCGGTATGACCCGACACAGATGAGGTCGTGACGGAAAAGGTGACCGCGATGCAGCAAATCGAACCAACGGAGGTCGTCAAGACCAAAAAGAGTGGGCCCGAGGGGGCAAATTTCTTAGGCCGAATGGACCTTGGGTCCACTCGCCCAAGGCCCCGGGCGAGTGGACTCTTGGTCCACTCGCCCATCTACATGGGGCGAGTGGACCAAGAGTCCACTCGCCTAAGGGTGTGGGGGAGTGGACCCTTACTCCACTCGCCCAAGGGTGTGGGCGAGTGGACCAATAGATGGGCGAGTGGACCAAAGGTCCACTCTCCCAAAGGTGTGGGCGAGTGGACCCTTGGTCCACTCTCCCAATGTAGTTGGGCGAGTGGACCAAGGGTCCACTCGCCCGAAGAGTGGAGTGGACTGTGAGGTCCACTCGCCCAGTTAGGGCGGAGGACCTCGATCCACTTGTTCGACCCCCAGCAAGGGGGAAGTGGACGTCTCATCCTCCACTCGCCCCCTCTCTCGTTTTGATCGTCCAGGTTCGTGGTTGAGCTGCGGATAGCAGAATTTTGGCTATCCGCAACCCAATTTTGGGAAGTCTATAAATAGACCCCCATGGGCACCTTGGGAAGGGTTGTTGGTACCCCCCTCCCACGCGTGTGATCAAGCACTACCCCTCCCCTCCCCCTGTCATTGAAGGTGTACGGTGAGATGATCCTTTGTGCCCTCCAAGGTGCCCAGGCTCAGCATTGGCTTGGGAGGGGAAGTTCCTTGTGAGCTTCCGGGTATGTGGTGGGACCTCCACGCTGCAACTTAAGGGGTCTGTTCCTAGACTCAAGTGTTCTTCAAGGGAAAGTATTTCGGCTCTTAGTAACTGGTCAAGGGTTCTAGCTCGGGTAAATTAAGGGTTAGCTGCATCCCCCTTACGAACGTCAAGACCAGATCTCTAGTTTTAACAACGTCTCTTGGATCGGTAGGAGCCCTTAGAGGGGGTGAATAAGGGTTTTAAAAGCTTATATTATATTTTGAAATACTTGCTTATGATAAGAGATCAAAATAGTGATTTTGTATAAAGATCTAAATTGTTTTATAAAGAATGAGAGGATAGTAAACAATTTAGAGAAATGAAGATCAAATCAATTTTATTACACAAAGATAGACATGATTATTATTAATAAAATTGATTACAAAATTAGATTTCAATGACGCTAGAAATCAAAGTGAAATATGAAAGACTCTTTTTGTTTTCTATACCGACTCGTATCCCCATGAACCGGTTGGCTTTAGCCGTTCCTTCCCCGGATACGGCCTCAAGACTCTCTAGCCAACCCTTCCCCAGATATGGCCTCGAGCACCCCCTAGACCTACACCCGAGACCTAATCGCCAACACGAGGCGAATTTCTGCCTTAAGTCCTACCCAGACCTAGTCGTCAACACGAGGCGAATTTACTACACGATTTAAAAGAGATGGATAAATGAAATAACAACAATATAAAAACTCCCTATATGGATCTCTTGGAGAAGTGGACGAAGACCCGCAGAGTATGATCGTAGTCGATGCGGTCTTTCGTCACGATGATGACGCGTGTTGAAATCTTCTCCACGGATCTCCTTAAGCCTTTATGGATTTGTGGGAGTATCTCTCTGAACCTTCCTCTCTATGTTGTAGCACAAAGCTCTGGAATTTAGGATCTCAAGAGGATGATGAAGACGGAGCCAAGGGGTCCTTTTTATAGCCATAGAGCTAGCGCCTGCGCTAGTGCTACCGCCGGCGCTATCCCATTTTAGGACATATTCTGCACGGCAGAATCTTCAATCAGAGGAAACATTTCTCCCTTGCCTTTTGTGCTCTGCGCTACCGCCTGCGCTATCGGATACCGCCAGGCGCTATCTCCTTTTATATGTGCTCCCAGAATTGCGCATAAGCATTCTTTTCGTCGATCAAATTTTTCTCGAGCGCAGTGATGAGCATTTCGTCGAGCGCAGCTTACAGTTTGTCGAGCGAAAGCTAGCGCCAGCGCTAGTACTAGCGCGCCATGGTAGAGTAAGAAGTTCATCGAGCGCCAGTTTGCATCTCATCGGTTTTCCATCCCAGCGGTTTCGTCTCAGCGGTTCTGTCTCAGCAGTTTCATCTCAGCGGTTCAATTTCTTCTTAGCGGTTCCGTAGCGCTAGCGCCAGGCGCTAGGTGATATCGTCGACACTAGTGGGAGTATTGTATTTGATGACTCAAATTTGGGGGCAACCTTCTTATGTAATCCTTGAGTCATATGGACTTTGTTTTCCTGCACACTTAAACACACAAGATCAAATACATATAGGATTTGTTATTCTCAAACCTAGGAGATGCGGAAGACCATGTTCCAACAAACTCCCCCTTTTGATAATAACAAATCCATTAATGATAAATCAGAGCATTAATATATAAGTATGATGAAACTTACTTGTGTGTGTGTGAGAGTGATGACTTAGGATAATTATCGATTTTAGCATTTAGAATTGCTCCCCCTAAATACGTGCTCCCCATAAGTGAGTGCTCCCCTAATATGTAAGATATCATCTTAATTAAGCATGTTAGTTTTCTATTTTGATAGCAGATTATATTTATCATGTTAGTTCTCCCCCTTTTGTTATTAGCAAAAGTGGGTAAGGAGGCAAAACACAGAAAAGTTTTGATTAGAGGATAAAGGCATGATCGAGCTTTTAGAGAGAATAAAATGATAAGGAGTTTTAGAATTATTTTTGTAGAGATAGATCAGAGTTTTTAGCAATATAACATTTTCCAAGTAATCATATTATAATGTTAGTTTTCTCCTTTATATAAGAGTTTTAAGCATAAAAAGGTAATGATTTCCAAATAACCAATCTACCCAAACAATATATCTACACCCTAGCCCCGTACTAAGTGATGGATGGGCATGAGGAGCTGCAAACATGTCGTAGGTTGGGGTGTTAGTCCCATATGCAAACACTAGACAAAACTCACCCTAGCACTCTTTCCCCCTAGTGTCTCGCAAGGCCCCACTGGAACCCTCCCCGGTTAAGGACAAGACATGACTATAGATAAGGTTATCTAATGTTTACAATCCTACGCCCCCGCTATGGTGAGATATGAAGTCATGGATAATAATTATTGGAAGTGTTTAAGCGTTGTAAATCAAATTATAATTTCATAGCCAATAGGTTTTAATATTAGAATTTTTAAAGAAAAATTCACATAGTTAATCCATTAATGAATCAGAGTTTTAGTATTACAATATTTTCATAGAAATAAATTCGAGTTTTTAGCAAAAAAAAAATCTTGTTTAAAGCGACCAATATAAAGTTTACCAAGCAAGTCTACCACTTGTTGAAAGAAAGGAATGTTAAGATTCAAGTGAGGATGCACACAAAATAAAAGACTTTAAATAAGCATGAAAGTGCAAGGTAAAACAATTATATGGTTATGATGCGGAAGACTTATCGAAATACAAGAAGCATCTTATTGTAATCAATGATGATCCATAAAAAGATATATGAGTTAAATTTCATAAAGAAGATTTTTTTTGTAAATCATTGTTTAATTAAAATCTTTAAGTCTAACAATAAAGTAACCAAGCATGAAATAATGTTATCAACAAGAGATTACTACAATGTTATTTTAATTCACAAATTCAAAACATACCAAACATTGTAGAAAGCATGCTAGGTTATCTAGTGCATTTATATAGAAAGAGTATTATAGAATTTTGGCATTAGGATCCAATACTCATGAGAAGAAGTGTTATGAAAGATAATGATGTGCACATAAGTGTATTTTGAATAGAGTAAACAAATATTTTAATAAAAAATACAAGAAATATGTAAAGTAAAGAGCACAATAAAACACAAATAGTTTTACTTCCACAAACTTCAATGCACAAAGAAAATGTACAACTACCAAGGTACTTTGCACACACAATGCTCATTAAGACTTATCATGGTGCAAAGTAGTGCTTGGGGGATCACACAATTTTATTCTTCAATATTGATTTTTTTGTTGTGATCCGTTGTACTTATGAATAAGTGGTTTTATTTTAAAAATGAAAAGTTTGTACAAGTCACTTTACTAATCTTTCCAAGGTGCTCAACCTCACAACGCTTATTAAGACTTATCAGGAGGTTCAAGTAGTGCTTGGTGGAGTTATCTTTGTCAATTTATTTCATGATTTTTTTTGTACAAAGTTCTCCGATTACACTTGCTTTGCAAACCAATTGAATTATGAAAGTACAACCACTTTTCTTAATTTTTAAGAGTGCAAGTAAATGTAGTGTAGATAAAATACTTGTGCAAATTTTAATTCATTGTACAATTACAATACACAAGCAAGCATTCTTAGATTAAAAGCATATATAAACTTTGCCAAAATAAGTGAGTGAATGAGTATCATTATCAACCATAAAACATTTACTCATACTTAGAGGCATGCTAAGCTTAGTTCTTCACAACTTTTACAATACAATTTTGAGCACAAATGAGTAGATATATCAAAGCATGATGGAAACAATGTTCAAAGTAGTTTGACAAGATAAATTGGAACATTGTTGAAGTTCTAAAGATAGTTTAAAAACATGCTTGATTATCACAATAAATTCCATACAGCTTTTTTTGTTGGTTTTTGTATTATATATTTTTGTATTTGATTTTTCATTTAGAAATAGAATTTAAACAAATGACTAAAAACCAAAAAAGGCAAAACATATATATTTTTTGTAATTTGGCTTTTGTATTTTTGTATTTGATTTTTGAAAAATGAAATAAAAGCAGAAGTGCAAAAATGAATAGTACACATAGATTAATATATTTTTAAGAATTTTTCAAAATTTTAAAAATACATAAAAACAAATAGGTGCGCTAGCGCCGGCGTTAGCGCTAGCGCTGGAAACAGTACACGATTTTTGATGATTTTGAAATTTTTAATTGTTGATCTTGATTAAGTGTCCTAATAGTAGTTTCATGTAGAAATTTCAGATTTTTAGGAGATGTTTTTAGATTGATAAAAATTGCAAAATTGCATTTATGAATGTGTTTTAACTCAGAGACCTAGAATGAAGTGATGATTTTTTTTATTTGATATCAAGATGATTCAAAGGTCTAAACTAGAAATAAATCACAATACACACATAATACACCAACCATGGTATGTGATTATAATATCAATTGTCATCAATTATTATATCAATTATAATTCACATAATTGTGATAGAAATAATTGTTTTTAGAAGACTTTTGATATGACTTACGATATATGATGTTAGAGAATTTTAGCAAAGGACATCAATAGATCATGGTGGTGCTTGTGAATTCAATATTCATTATGAAGGTAAATTCTTTCAATACATTTTAGTGATTTTCTTTTAATTAAGAATTTTGAATATATATGTGATTTTTGATAGGTGAACAATAGTGATGGTTTAAATCATGTTTGACATCAAGGAGTGAACACAATATAATTTTTTGTTGTGAACAAAGACAACCATATTGAAAGTTGAGCTTTTATTTAGATCTTGAACTTTCTTTTAGATCATGTTATTTCTCTAAACCACTTGTTCGTGAAGCCTAAAAAGCTTAATAGCCTAATAACTGGATTTAATTTGAAATATCTTATAGCAAATTTATAGTTCAATTTATATGAATACTATATGATATTTATGGGTAATGATTTTAATGGTAATAGATTGGTCATTTATAAATGAAAAAAAAAATACTTGTCTTTTACTTCTGATTTACTTTGATTTGCACACTTCATTTAGGCTTTAGGGGACAAAGTCAAAATTTCAAATATTATATTAGATGACCATGACATGATGGCTTAAAAAGAAAACAAAAAGAAAAAATAGAAAAGACATTAAAGCACATCATGAAGTAGAAATTTGTATATTTCAATTTGAAAATATTCTACTTCATGCATTTGGATGATACTAGTAGATGAGAGATTTGGGTATCCAAAGGGAACCAAGTGTAACGGTTCCTTTAGGTACCTAAATATAGCGTGATAATTTTTGGGGAGATAAAAATGAATGAATTCTTTCAAGTGGAGTTAATGTTTCATTTATAATTTTGGGTCTCCATTCATATTTTGATTTAATATTATGCATCAAATTTCCATATTCATTAAACTTAGGTTTAAAATAATAATCACTTTTGAAATTATATTTCATAGGAAATTTGTGCACATTAGAATTTAATTTGGGAGATACATAATGTGGGTTAGAATTCATTATGTTGGTGTGATTAAACATTCTACTAGGTGCATGTTTAATATGTTTTAACATACTAGTAGAAGTTTTACACATTTTTGATGATAAACTAGAAATAAGATATTTAAATTTATTTAATTCTTTTTGAAAGAGTGATTTTAAAGATTCTAGTTTATGAGAGAGAATATTATTTTCATTTATCAATTTTTCGTTATGTTCTTTTGAAATTAAAAGTTCTTTTTCTAAATCCTTGAATTTTTCTTTAATATTATTATAATCAAAATAAGGTGTATAGTTTTCAAATGAAGAGAATGATTGAGATTCAAACACATCCTTTTTGGATTCTTCATTCACATTTGCTTTCAAAGTTTTATTTTCTAAACGTAATCTCTTATTAGCAATTTTTAATTTCTTTATTCTATGTTTAGCAATTTTTTGTATATGGAAATAAGAAAAAGAATTGGACTTTCTTACAGCGCAATCGGAAGAGGCAAGATGTGAACATGACGTTCCTTTGTCGTCTTCTAGGCCTTCCTTCTTTATAGATGAATTTTCATCTTCTCTTGATGAATTGCTCTCTTTGGCTAAGTCAATTTCCAAGATTTCCATGGTTTTGCTACAAGAGAGATTTTCTTGAATAATGGTGGATGCTTGTATGTCCTTCTCTTCCTATGTTTGTTCCATACCTGCAAGAGGAATATCATAAGTTATCTCAAGAAAATTCCACATCTCGTATGCAGTAGGAAAAGTATGAATGAGTTTGGAAATATTTTGATCTAACGCACAAAATAGACTATTCATAGATTTTGCATTTAAAACCATTTCGTTTTTATTTAATACGCTAGGTGGCTTTTTAATAGTAATATTCCAAACTTTTTCATCTAAAGCTTTAAGAAAATTTTCCATTAATATTTTCCATCCTTTAAAATTTCTTCCTTCAAATAAAGGTGGTGCTAGTGATTTTCCTTCTTCATAAAAATTACCCCCACTAAGACAAGCGAGATCATGAGACGCCATTATTCCCGGTTGTTAAGCCGATTGGAATAAATCCTAGCTCTGATACCACTTGTTGGATCAGTAGGAGCCCTTAGAGGGGTGGGGGTGAATAAGGGTTGTAAAAGCTTATATTATATTTTGAAATACTTGCTTATGATAAGAGATCAAAATAGTGATTTTGTATAAAGATCTAAATTGTTTTATAATGAAGGAGAGGATAGTAAATAATTTAGAGAAAAGAAGATAAAATCAATTTTATTACACAAAGATAGACATGATTATTATTAATAAAATTGATTACAAAATTAGATTTCAATGTCGCTAGAAATCAAAGCCACGAACCGGTTGGCTTTAGCCATTCCTTCCCTGGATACGGCCTCAAGCCGCTCTAGCCAACCCTTTCCCGGATATGGCCTCGAGCACCCCCTAGACCTACACCCGAGACCTAGTCGCCAACAGGTGGCGAATTTCTGCCCTAAGTCCTACACAGACCTAGACGCCAACAAGAGGCGAATTTACTACATGATTTAAAAGAGATGGATAAATGAAATAACAACAATATAAAAACTCCCTATATGGATCTCTTGGAGAAGTGGATGAAGGCCCGCAGAGTATGATCGTAGTCGATGCGGTCTTTCGTCACGATGATGACGCGTGTTGAAATCTTCTCCACGAATCTCCTTAAGCCATTATGGATTTGTGTGAGTATCTCTCTGAACCTTCCTCTCTATGTTGTGGCACGAAGCTCTGGAATTTAGGATCTCAAGAGGATGATGAAGACGGAGCCAAGGGGTCCTTTTATAGCCATATCGCTAGCGTCTGCGCTAGTGCTACCGTCGGCGCTATCCCATTTAGGACATATTCTACGCGGCAGAATCTTCAATCTGAGGAAACATTTCTCCCTTGCCTTCTGTGCTCCGCGCTACCGCCTGCGCTATCGGATACCGCCAGGCGCTATCTCCTTCTATATGTGCTCCCAGAATTGCGCTTAAGCATTCTTTTCATCGATCGAATTTTCATCGAGCGCAGTGATGAGCATTTCATTGAGCGCAGCTTACAGTTCATCGAGCGAAAGCTAGCGCCAGCACTAGTACTAGCGCGCCGCGGTAGAGTAAGCAGTTCGTCGAGCGCCAATTTTCATCTCAGCGGTTTTCCATCCCAGCGGTTTCGTCTCAGCGGTTCTGTCTCAGTGGTTTCATTTCAGCGGTTTCGTTTCTTCTCAGCGGTTCGGTTTCTTCTCAGCGGTTTCTTAGCGCTAGCGCCAGGCGCTAGGTGATATCGTCGGCGCTAGTGGGAGTATTGGATTTGATGGCTCAAATTTGGGGGCAACCTTCTTATGTAATCCTTGAGTCATATGGACTTTGTTTTCCTACACACTTAAACACACAAGATCAAATACACATAGGATTTATTATTCTCAAACCTAGGAGATGCGGAATACCATGTTCCAACAACGTCGTCTGCGCATATCATTACCCTAGGCCTCCGACACGGTCAGGAGTGCGAGGTCGAGGTAGGTGGAAATGGATACAATACTAATCCTCGCTTGCACTCCTCCTCTGCCCGGCAAGACCCCCGACAATGCTTGAAAACTTGTTTAATCGTGTTGGACAATCTCGCGAAACTTTTTACCTTTTTACTAACTATTTCTCGCCCGCTGCCGGGGCTCTCGCGTACTTATTATTTATTATGCATCATAATTTCTCACAATGCTCGCTATTTATTTTTTATTTCTGTTTTCTTTCATGTTGTTCTCATATGCAAACCTTGTTTATACTAATCTCGTAAGCTGGTCTCGCTCACTAATGCATCTGGGCCTACCTTACATTCTCGCACGCAATCATCTTATGAGGTTTTGCCTAACCGGACCCCCCGCCGCTTCGACTTCTTTCCCGCGCTTTTCATTTTCTATAAATAGGTCCCAGCGCTGAAACTCACCCACCGCATTTATCACTCGCTCTTCTTCTTCCTCCACCTGCGAGATCTCGTGTTCTCTCCCTCGCGCTTTTTGTTCTTCTTCTCGCAGGCTGAAGGTCGGCTGAAGTGTGCCTGGGCCTTTACCGACCATACTTTTTTCAATTGTAACCTAACCGAGGAAGAATACCTCGCAGCTGTCGCCATCTTCATCCCGACGGGGTTCGCTGCTCGCTGCCCTAGTGAGGATGATGTAATCAACATCCCCCTAAAGGATGAGCTCGCCATCCCTACCGCCCACTTTGGTGTTGGCCTGCGCCTGTCTCTATGGCCAGAGGTTCGTCAGGTACCTGTTGATCTTTCATCTTGCCGAAATTTATACTCTCGATTGCTTCTTTATGACCTCGCAATTTTTGCGCGCCAGGTGCTAAAACACTTTGGCGTGATATTGGGTCTGCTGACCCCCAATGTTGTGGTCGTCATCGTCGCGTTCGCGTGCTATATGCGAGAATAACGCATTGAGTTCAGCTTACCTGTCTTCCGGAAGTTGTTCTCCTTCAGGGCCTACAAGGAGGGCACCGCCTACTCCATGGGCTCGCAGGTCAAGGTCGTCGAGACCGTCAACAAGAGCCACTACTGTGCTCAGAAGTTCCTTTTCGTCAAAGGGAACTTTGGTAACGTTCCCTTCTCGCCGATCCAGCTTGGCGAGAGCACCTACCCCCCCCCCCCCCCCCCCCCCCCCCCCCTCCCCCCGGCTCTCAGTGTCCATGATGCCGCCCTGTTCTAGTTCTTCAACAAGAAGAACTTTGAGGTGGTCCATCTCCGCTGAAACCTCAACTCGCTGCGGTGCTCCCCGGGGAGGGTATGTATCGCGCTTGTTCATCTATCTCTTCTTGAGTCTTTCGCTGACTATCTCTAACTATTAAACCTTTACAGGTGAGCGAGACCTCCCCGTCCATCCTCCTTACAAGAGCAACAGGTCAATTCCTGTGGGCCTTGCTCTCGCGACCATGGGAGCGGATGCCTGCCACGAGATTCCCCGCCCTACTACTCCGCCTAGCAGGAAGAGGGTTGAGTCCTCTGGCCGCAAGGATCCCTCTTCGCAGCCCTCGCAGAAGAAGAAGTATAGAAGAATCCCCTCCCATCTGGTAAGGGAAAGGGGCATGCCAAGTCCTCCTCGAGCGGGATCTCTCCGACCGGCCTTTCCGCAAAAAGGGAGGCAAGCGAGCTGGTCGAAGAGGTCTCCAGGACCTCCTCCCAGCCAGTGCCGATCAACCACTGGAACTTTGGTCTCGGCCAAAGGCACAAGGATGAGGCCGGCGAGCACCTACTATTATGGAGCCCCGAGGTCAACAGGGCCTCAATTTGCACCTTTCTTCCCTCTTGGGTGGAGCAGGTGACCGTCAATGGGCAGGCGTTCTCATTCTCCTTAGGGCTTTATGGTCGTGAGGATGCCTCGGTTTTCAAGACTGAGACCGCGCGGATCCTAGCAAATGAGAGCGCGCGAGCCCATCTCCGTTCCTTGTAGCTCGCCCATATGACCGGTCAGCGATGCCTTCAACTGGAGCGCCATAACGAGGAGCTCGGTCTCGCTTACAAAAACTCCGCCGCCGAGAGCGCGAGCCTAAAGGAGAGGCTGCTCACCTCTGACGAGCTTCTCTCCGGCCATCAGGATGGAATGGTTAGTCTTCAATCCCTCGCATTCTTCCTTTTCTAGCACAGCGCTTCCCCTGGCTTAACTCCTTTCTTATTTACAGGATGTCGAGACCGCTATGGAGCTTCGCGCTCGCATCTCCAGCCTGGAAAAGGAGGTCACTGGGCTGAAGGATTATAACCAGGAGTTGGTCCTCGCCGCCTTCCCCCCGTCCCCTCGCTCCTTGAAGGATGAACAGCGAGCCCGTTTGGGATTTGAGATACCCCTTCCCTTGCTATGCGAGGTTATCCCTTCTCGCCGAGCGAGACAACCCTTTTCTAGTAACCTTACCAGCCTCTCCGTGAGATCAACCTGACCCACCAACTAGTGAGAGCCTGGCAGCGGGATCATCTGGGGCATTCCAGCACCAAACGTACTTGCCAGCCTCTCCGCGAGATCAAACTGACCCACCGTCTAGTGAGAGCCCAGCAGCGGAATCATCCGGGGCATTCCATCACCAAACTTACTTACTTGCCAGCCTCTCCGTGAGATCAACCTGACCCGTCGGCTAGTGAGAGCCCGGCAGCGGAATCATCCAGGGCATTACAACACCAAACTTACTTACTTGTCAGCCTCTCCGTGAGATCAACCTGACCCACCGGCTAGTGAGAGCCCAGTAGCAGAATCATCCAGGCCATTCAAGCACCAAACTTACTTACTTGCCAGCCTCTTCGTGAGATCAACCTGACCAACCAGCTAGTGAGAGCCCATCAGCGAAATCATCCGGGGCATTCCAGCACCAAACTTACTTACTTGCCAGCCTCTCCGTGAGATCAACCTGACCAACCGGTTAGTGAGAGCCCAGCAGCGGAATCGTCAAGGGCATTCCAGCACCAAACCCACCCTCCAGGTCCCATGGTTAGAAAAAAAAAGAGAGTAGATAAAATCAATCATAATTATGAACCACAAAATCAATCAAACCCCCAAAACTTCAAGGGTATAAATGTTTTAAATCGTCCCCACTCCTAGCTCGGCCGAGAGGTATCTCTTCCACATCTTGGAGGTGGTACCCTCCCGACTTGAGTACTTCGCTTACAATGTAAGGCCCCTCCCAATTGGGATCAAGTTTACCTATCACGACCCCTCTCCCCATTGCATCGACCTTCTTCAGGACCAAGTCCCCTTTTTCGAACTATTTTACTCTGATATGCTGGTCAAAGTATCTGGTCATTCGCCTCTTGACCTCCTCCTGTCGAATGGTGGCGAGATCCTGGAGTTCCTCCACCAGGTCCAAGGATAACCTTTGCTCCTCTTCATTCTCCACCCGCCACTCGTCATTACCCTCCCCCGCGGCGACTACCCGGGGAGACTTCACCTCGAATTCTATAGGAAGCACGGCCTCAGACCCATCAGAGTGTTTGAAAGGGGTCTCCCCGGTGGCCGTGTTTGGAGTAGTTCTTAAGGCCCAGAGGACCGAGGGAAGTTGCTCTACCCAGTTTCCACTGAGGTTCTCGACCTTCTTTTTGAGCAAATTCACGATTATTTTGTTTGCTTTCTCCACCTTCCCAATGCTCCTCGGGTGGTGGACCGACGCAAACCGAAGATCTATACCGAGCTGGGTGCAAAAGCTGACGAACTCATCGATGGCAAACTGCGGCATGTTATCTGTCACTATGGCCAGTGGGAGTCCATGCCTGCAAATTATTTCACCCCATACAAAATTTCTCACTACTTGGGATGTTACACTGGTCAGCACTTTCACCTCCATCCACTTGGAGAAGTAGTCGATCATTACCAGCAGGAACCTTCTCTGACCACTTTCCTGGGGGAAGGGATCAAGCAAATATTACCCCCATATCACGAAGGGCCACGGAACCATGATAGTCCGGAGCCTCTGAGCTGGGAAGAGCTGGAGTGGAGCATAGAACAGACACTTGGAGCACTTCTTTGTGAACTCCACCGCATCCTTGTTGAGGGTGGGCCAGAAATAACCTTGTCTTAGCACCCTTCCTTCCAATGTCCTGCTCCCCGAGTGGCTACCACACTCCCCCAAGTGGATCTCCTCCAAGACCCTTGGGACCTCCCCCTCTGCTACACAATGGGCGAGGAGTCCCGAGAGGGTCTTACAATGCAGCCCACCTGCATGTATGGAGTAATAGGCGGATTTGTACCTGAGTCGTCTCTTGTCCACCTCCCCTTCGGGGAACTTCCCCGATGTTAGGAAGGTGACAATGGGACTCATCCACGACTCTTGCTGGTCTATCTACATCAGCTCTCCTTCCTCAATGGATGGTCGGAAGAGTTCCGACATAGTTCCTCCTGCTCGGGGACCAAACTTGGCTAGAATGTCTGTCGGGGTGCTCTCCTCCCTCGGCATATACATGATGGAGAAAATGCGGAACTGCCCGATGACCCTCTTAACCTTCTCCAGGTAGCGCTGGAGGATTGGATCCTTTGCCTTGAACTCCCTCTTGATCTGGCACGCCACCACCATGGAGTTCGTCGAGACCTCCACGTCTTGCACACCCAACTCCTGGGCCAGCCGCAGGCCTGCTATCACCGCCTCGTACTCAGCTTGGTTGTTGGTGATTGGGAAATGAATGTTGATGGCCTCCACAATCCTTATCCCTTCGGGGCTCACCAGGGTAACTCCTCCTCCAATGGAGTGCTTCCTTGATGCCCCATCCACTAACATCTTCCAAGCCTCCGAGTGGGGCACCTCCTGCTCCTCCACCTCGGTCACGTAGTCCGCCAGGAAATCTGTCACCGCTTGTGCCTTTATTGATAGCCTGGGTACAAACGAGATATCAAACTCGCTCAGTTCTATGGACCACTTTCCCAACCTTCCCGAGTGCTCTACCACTTCCATGATGTTGCGAAGGGGGTGGTCGGTCACCACCTTGATTGAATGTGCTTGAAATAAGGCTGGAGCTTCCGGGCCGACACCACCAAGGCGAAGGCCAACTTCTCTAGGATGGGGTACCGGAGCTCCGCCTTCATCAGCACTCGGCTGACGTAGTAGATTGGAAGTTGCCTTCGGCCTTCTTCCGGGATCAGCACTGAACTTACTGCCTCGGATCCTACACCCAGGTATAAGGATAGATCCTCCCCCTGCCTTGGCCCCTAGAGCAGAGGAACCTGAGTGAGCTGCCCCTTCAATGCTTGGAAAGCTTCCTCACACTCCGAGGTCCATTAGAATTTTTGATTCCCTCTCAGCACCTTGAAGAAGGGTGCACACTTCTCTCCCGCCCGGGAGAGGAATCTACTGAGCCCGGCCAACATCCCCGTGAGGCGCTGAACCTCCTTGGCATTCCTTGGCGATCCGAGTTCCATGATGGCCTTGACTTTATCTGGATTAGGCTCCACCCCGGCTGGGGTGAGTAAGTGACCTAGGAACTTCCCCCGGCTAACCCCGATGACACACTTATGGGGATTGAGTTTCATTTTGTACTTCCGCAAAGTCCCAAAAGTCTCTTCGAGGTCCCGGAGGTGGGATTCGAGGTCTCGGCTTTTGTTCATGAGGTCATCTACATAGACCTCCAGGTTCCTTCCTTTCTGTTCTCGGAAGACCCTATCCATCATCCATTGATATGTTGCCCCTTTATTTTTTAGCCCAAAGGGCATCATTTTATAGCAATAGCGCCCATCCCCTGTGATGAAGGAGACATCCTTGATGTCGGGGCGGGGGGGGGGGGGGGGGTTGCATGCGGATCTGATGATAACCCTAAAAAGCATCTTAAAAATACATCATAGAGAAACCAACGGCTGAATCAACCAGCGCATCGATTCTAGGCAAGGGGTAGCAATCCTTGGGGCATGATTTATTAAGCAAAGAAAAGTCAACGCACATTCTCCACTTACCTCCTCCCTTATTTACCATTACCACATTAGAGACCCAGTCGGGATACTGGATCTCTGATACAAACCCTGCTTGGAGGAGCTTGCCCAACTCCTCTCGGATGGGCCCTTCCATCTTGTCAGCTATGGCCCTCTTCTTTTGACGGATGGGGCGAGTGCCGGGATCGAGGTTGAGGTGATGGCAAGCCACATCAGCATCAATCCTGGGCATCTCCGCGGCACTCCATGCGAAGACGTCCACATTCTCCTAGACGCTGGCTAGGATTTGCTTCTGCTCCTCCGGGCTGAGCTCTATGCTGATTTTGATTTTTTCTACCACCCCCGCTCGGGTGGTGACTTCAAGCTCCACAGCCACATCCACGGCCTCCATACGGGACTGCTCCCCCCCCCCCCCAATCACCCTACTTCTCCTTGTCGCAAGCTAGCGCTTCGACCTCCTCCTTTCTCCCTTCTCGAACCTCCATCAGCTCTTCTGCACCTTCCTCCTGGGCCTCCACTTCCTCGTCTCTTTTCTCCTCTCCTCCCTCTTCGAGCCTCGCTAGCTCCCCCATCTCCTGATCCCATTCTTCCGCTTCGGCCATCCCAGAGATGGTGTTCACGGCAGTCACATAACACTGGCAGGCCACCTTCGGTTCTCCCCTTATCCGGACTTGGACTCCTCCCGCGTTGAACTTAAGGCATTGGTGGAAGGTGGAGGGGACGCAGCAGAACGCATTGATGAGCGGACATCCAAAGATGGCACTGTAGCTGTTGGGAGCATCCACTATGACGAAACAGCAATTCCTGGACTGCCCCCCCCCCCCCCAGACTACATGGAGCCCCACTCCTCCTTCTACCTCCTTCCTTTCCCCGGAGAACCCAAACAACGGGCCATCCGAGGCCAACACCCTCCGTGCCTCAACCTGCATCTCGTCAAATGCCTTTTTGAAGATGATGTTGACCAAGCTCCCATTATCCACAAGGATCCGGGAGACGGTGAAGTTCTCGATCGCTGTCTGAATGACCAGCGCATCGCAGAACGGGTCTTCATGACCCGGCATGTCCTTCTGAGTGAACGAGATCTTCTCCGATGGGGGCGGGGCTAGGGACGTCGAAGCCATGCTACGACGGTAGATGGTATGGAGGCTGGCCTTCCGGGTCGCCTCAATACCAACCCCCCCCCCCCCCCCCCCAAGGATCATCCCGATCCCTCCTCGGGTCCCCCGCGTCGACCCGGTCTTCACACCTCTCATCCTCCTCATCCTGAGGCAGGACCTCCTCAATCCTCACCGCCCACTATTCCCATGGCGTCGGTGCCCTGGCCCCTCTCACCTCTAGGAACTCCAGGCAGGTGGCCGTGGCGTGCCCTTCCTGATGTAAACCTACGCTCTCCGACACGCTCATTATTGGTAGATCTATGATGAACGCGCGACTCAAGAAAAATGATGTAAATGCAAGCCACACAGTGCAAGTGCACTGGACTAGGCAAAGAGAAACAATTGTCACACGAAGGGTCGCTAACCCTCTTTAGTTCTCCCAAGGGCGACAAGCCAATGTTTGATCAAGCGAAATGGACCCACCCGATCCGATCAAGCTATGCGTTGTACTAAAAGAGACCCACCAAAAATTGCGATTCGGAAAATGGGTAGATCTCTCCCAACAAAAAGTCAGGGTTCGCCAAACCACTTCGAAAATTAAAAATAAATGGTTGAATGCAAATTTCAATATGAAAGAAAACCACGATACTTCGGTGATTCGAAGATCACGCCACAGATTCGACCACAAGAATAATCTAGAGAAAAGAAACACACGAGTGGATCGTTCGTTACCCCGCTTGAGATAAGATTAGCCTCAAGCATGCACTCGCCCGGTCGCTCTTCTACGGATCCACCGGAAGCTCATTGTTTGGAGAGGAATCCGCTCGCTGTCTTTCGCTTCACGTCGTCCAAGATCCACACGAACCCACCACGCGCCGTGGAGGAAACTCCAACACAAAGAGGAGGCTTGAAGGGGGCGGCCAAGAGAGGAGGTATGGGCTTATGGGGAGGAGAGAGGTAAGGTGGTGGGGGGAATAATGGAGAAAGAAGGTGGGCGGCTTTCCTAGAAGAGGTAGAGTGGTCGGTGGTTGAGAGGGAGGGAGAGAGTGGGCGGCCTTGGCCGAACTTGGAGAAGGGGAAAGATGAGAGGGGGCGGCCAAAGAGAGAGAGAGAAAGAGAGGGAGAGAAATCAAGAGGGGAGGGATTTAGGGCAGCAAATTTATTTCATTCCCACTTAATCCAAATCCTCCAAAACATAGCCTTATATAGGCTTTACAATTACAGTGGCTAAACGCAGTCCAAATTAAAACAATAAAACAGAACATGACAAGTTCCAATAAATAAAATAAAGCATGACAATTTTAATTAATAATTATAAGGATAATTATTAATTAAAATATTCTTATTTTAAAAAAGCATGATAATATTAATTAATAATTATAATTATATTATAATAATTATTAATTAATGTTCTTATGTCCCGGACGGAGGTTGTAGCGGCGATGGCGTTCGTCATTAATATCGTCGTGTTGATGGCGGCGCAAGTCTTAGGTTGGAGAGGCGCCGTCGTCCGCAAGCGCGTCGGTAGCATCCGTAAGCACCCTGTTACGATCATCTTCTTGTTGAGGGCCGTCGTCTCCATCAATCCTACCCCGCTCAAAAGTACTCATCACCGATGAGTTGCGTTGGCGGTAGCGGTGGAGAAGAGCATCATCCAAAAGGGCCACCTCCGACTCAGGAAGCCATGAATCATCGGAGGCCGGGCGATCACGCCATCGATTCAAATAGCGGCGACTGGCACCACCAGGAGAGGAGGTCACTTCATCTCGGAGAATCCTGTCAGGAACATAGGTGGTTCGGGGGAACCTTGGAAAAGCGTTAGGCAAAAAAAGAGGAGCAAATACCATCATCAACATTCAACGTACCTCCAGTGGGGACCGAAGAAGAGAGCGAACTAGGCGCAAGCTCACCCCCAACCCAGTAGACAATGATGTGGAAGTAAACGGGCAGGTAGACAATTCAAGCGGTGGAGAAATATAAGGCGTTAAATCCAAAACATTGAAAATAGGGGAGATTCCCCAATCAGTGGGTAACTCCAAAAGAAATGCATTTTCTCCTAATTTTTTTAAAATTCGAAAGGGGCCCGCTCGCCGATTGGCCAACTTTTTTATGGTTCCCGAAGGCAACCGTTCAGGGATGAGGCGCACCGTAACCAAATCGCCCACCTTTAGGGGGATGCTCTCTTATGCACATTAGCATGAGATTGATACGAAGCGTATTGAGTGGCTAACGTGTCCTTGATATGCTTATGTAATGTATGAACATTTGAGGCGAAGTCCTGTGTGAATTGACTTGACTTATACGATGGAGGTAACGGGATCAAGTCAAGTGGCACTGGTGCCTTATACCCATGCACGATCTCATTTGGAGACAACCCAAACGGCATTACTAACCACTCGTAGAGCCCCTCTTTAGATTTAAGGGCTGTCTTCCACTCGTCACATTCTCAAATTCGAATTTGGTGGTAGCCACTCCTAAGATCCAATTTAGAAAATATTGTGGCTCCAGCTAGCATGTCCAACAAGTCATCCAATCGGGGGATGGGAAACCTATATTTAATTGTTATTTTATTGATTGCCCTACTATCCACGCACATCCTCCAAGAACCATCCTTTTTGGGAGCTAACAAAGCCGGGATGGCACACGGGCTTTTACTATGGCGGATAAATCCTTTTTGTAGTAAATCAAAAATTTGAGATTGCAACTCTAAGTGCGCGGAAGGATTTAACCGATAGTGAGGCAAATTGGGTAAAGAGGAGCCAGTATGAAATCTATCGCATGTCGTATGTCTCGCAAGGGAGGCAACGTAGGCGGTAACTCTTCCAGATAGATATCCTTAAACTCCTCTAACAGTCTACGCAACGCTGGAGGCAAATTTTCAAAGAAGGAACGTCCTCGTTTACTGGTAGACAAACTAACGCATATAGAACACCATCCAAAAATGTCTGGCGTGTGAACTCTTTCTCCACAGGCACAATTGTGTCCTTAGAGGCGACCGATGGGTCCTTAGGCGGAGAGGGTTTGAAGATAATAGTCTTGCCCTTAAACTTAAACTCAAAGTGTTGGCTCGCTCGAAGTGAGTGACATCATGGTCATAGAGCCATGGGCGACCTAATAAAACATGACACGCATCCACTGGGATGACGTCACACCAGACCTTCTCCGAATAAGCCTTGATGGCCAGTGGTACTAAGCAACGTTTTGCTACCGGAAGGGATGTCTTATTAACCCACGCGACCTTATAGGGGTGGGGGTGTGGTTCGGTCACTAACGCCATCCGGGTAACCGCATTCTCAGAAATAACTTTCATGCAGCTTCCGCTATCAATAATCAGCTTGCACCACTTCTCGCCGCTTTTAAAATTTAAACAAAAGATGTTCGTCTGATTCCAGTCATCAGACGCACGCGGGGAGGCGTAAATACAACGCATCACCATCATGTTGGTGTCATCATCTAAATCACTCGGCACTCCCTCCGAATCGGAGTCATCACCGGCCTCACACTCGAGCTCGGCGACGTCTTCAGCAGTGTCCAACAGAGCTAAAGGCTTGGCCTTAGTGGGGCATTCACTTGTGTAGTGCCCTTGAACACCACAGCTAAAACAAGAAGCGTTCGATTTGCTAATCCGACCTACGGGCACACGATCGCCGGACGGGTTACGCATATTCCTAGCTGTAATTACGACGGAGTTCGAATCAGTGGATCGAAACTTCCCTTTATCTTTCATGGCTAACGGAGGAGGTCCTAAGATGGACTTGTTCTTTTGGAATGAACGCGACTTAGATTTGTGCGCCATGTGCTTCTCAATGTCTAACGCGGCGTTATACGTGGTGTTCAAATCAGTGTGACCATAGCGAAGGAGTTTACCCTGAATTTCGGGACTAAGCCCTTTGCGGAATCGAGAGAGGGTAACTTCGGGCATTTCCTTAACGTCACATCTAACCATCATATCTTTCAAGATCCCCATGTACTCCGCGACCGAGCGGTTCCCTTGCCGAAGGGAGGCTAACTCATCAAACATTTGTGTTCGATGATACCTCGGGACGTACTGGTCAGTCAACAGGGCTTTCATGCCCACCCAACCAATTGGAGGCAAACCATCCCTCGCACCTAAACGCCGCTCCTCATTGAGCCAGTACGACTTAGCTCGAACCAACAACTTCATACGCGCCACACGCACCTTATCCTCGTCAGTCAAATTTTGCCACTGAAAGTAGCATTCTATCTCCGTAACCCAATCCAAGAAAACTTGGGGATCACCCAACCCATCATAGGATGGTGGTTTGATCCGGACAGCCCTAGTGATATCAAAGTCGTGCGGTGCTCGTGGGGCCTGTTCGGGATTACCATTAGGATTAATGTTCCCTTCAGCACGTTGGTGGGCTGCAGGGTTTGGGGGGTCAGGATCAGGGACACGATTAACGTTAATATTTTCCCCTACGTGTTGACGGGCAGCATGATTCTGAGGTGCCCTTTGGGCTAGCCGAATCTCGTATAACATCTCTCGGATGTCCGTCAACTGATCATTGAACTCCTGGCGGAGTTCATCAACAGCCGTTGGACCGTAACCCGAGTCCCGATCGTCTGTCATTTGAGACGAGGACGTAGGATACTTCGTGCCAAGTCTCGTACGCATGCAACGTGTACCTAACGATTCTGACCAAAAAATGTTTATAAATGAAAAAAAAATTGGATTTTCTAACAGAAAATGATGTAGAATATTAAAAAAAATTTGTTTTTTTTGCTGGAAAATAACAGATTTAGGACACTAAACGCAGACCAGAAATTTTAAACAGGCTAAAAATTTTATGAAAGATAATTTTTCTCCCGCCTAATAACTAGGGTAGTAAAATATTTTTTTTGAATTTCTTACAGAGAAAATAATGGGGAATGTCAAGAAATTGTTTTTTGAATTTCGCAGAAAAATAAAAATTGTAGAACGCTATTCGCAGACCGACGAATTTTTTTTTTTTAATTTTTGAGCGTAGAAACGTGTGTAGGTTGTGAGTGACGATGTTCTAAGAAAATAACAGGAATGCGTCAATTAAGAAATTAACACGAATCTGGCTCTGATACCAAATTGATGTAAACCTACGCTCTCCGACACACTCGTTATTGGTAGATCTACGATGAACGCGCGACTCAAGAAAAATGATGCAAATGCAAGCCACGCAGTGCAAGTGCACCGGACTAGGCAAAGAGAAACAATTGCCACACGAAGGGTCGCTAACCCTCTTTAGATCTCCCAAGGGCGATAGGCCAATGTTTGATCAAGCGAAATGCACACACCCAATCCGATCAAGCTATGCGTTGTACCAAAAGTGACCCACCGAAAATTGCGATTCGGAAAATGGGTAGATCTCTCCCAGCAAAAAGTCGGGGTTCGCCAAACCCCTTCGAAAATTAAAAATAAAAGGTTGAATGCAAATTTCAATATGAAAGAAAACCACGATATTTCGGTGATTCGAAGATCAAGCCACAGATTCCACCACAAGAATAATCTAGAGAAAAGAAACGCACGAGTGGATCGTTCGTTACCCTGCTTGAGATAAGATTAGCCTCAAGCATGAACTCTCCCGGTCGCTCTTCTACGGATCCACCGGAAGCGCGTTGTTTGGAGAGGAATCCGCTCGCCGTCTTTCGCTTCACGTCGTCCAAGATCCACACGAACCCACCACGCGCCGTGGAGGAAACTCCAACACAAAGAGGAGGCTTGAAGGGGGGCGGCCAAGAGAGGAGCCGAGGAGAGAGGAAAGGTGGTGGGGGGAATAATGGAAAAAGAAGGTGGGCGGCTTTCCCAGAAGAGGTAGGGTGGCCGGCGGTTGAGAGGGAGGGAGAGAGTGGGCGGCCTTGGCCGAACTTGGAGAAGGGGAAAGATGAGAAGGGCGGGGGGCGGGGGGGGGGGGGCAAAGAGAGAGAGAGAGAGGGAGAGAAATCAAGAGGGGAGGGATTTAGGGCAGCAAATTTTATTTCATTCCAACTTAATTCAAATCCTCCAAAACATAGCCTTATATAGGCTTTACAATTACAGTGGCTAAACGCAGTCTAAATTAAAACAATAAAACAAAATATGACAAGTTCCAATAAATAAAATAAAGCATGACAATTTTAATTAATAATTATAAGGATAATTATTAATTAAAATATTCTTATTTTAAAAAACATGATAATATTAATTAATAATTATAATTAAATTATTATAATTATTAATTAATGTTCTTGTGTCGCGGACGAAGGTTGTAGCGGCGATGGCGTCCGTCATTAATATCGTCGCGTTGATGGCGGCGCATGTCTTTGGTTGGAGAGGCGATGTCGTCCGCAAGCGCACCGGTAGCATCCGTAAGCAGACCGTTACGATCATCTTCTTGTTGAGGGTCGTCGTCTCCATCACTTCCTCCTGATGGAAGTCACAATACGGCAACGCCACTCCCCGCACCACCACCCCCCCCCCCCCCCTCTCAGCCTCTGCCCCCCTATTCCTCCTTCTTGGTCCTGCTCCCACTCCTTCTCCCACTCTCCTTCCTCTTCCTCCTCTTCCTTGCCTGATTGTCATGGCTTGCTGAGGCGGGGGAGGCATCTGCCTCGGACCCTGCCTCCACCATAATTGATGGGGTCTTCCCTGACCCCCTTGGAAGTTACCCCCTCCTGGGGAATAACCTCTCCCTTGAACCTACGCTCCTCCGCCTTGCTGCCTCCACCCCACCTCCGGGGCCCTGGTCTCTTCTCTTCTCTACACCTCCTGTTGCTTGGCTTCTGGCTCACTGAGCTTTGCTAGCCTCCTAGTGAGCTCCAGATTATCCTCCTCTCCCTCAATCTCCTCTGCCACCCTCTCCATCAACTCCTCGTAGGAGACGGGGGCCTTCCTCTTCAAGCTCATCTTGAAAAAACTCTCCCTCATCCCTACCGTGAAGGCGAGCTGGAGGGCAAACCCAGGCATCTCCTGGGTAAGCAGAACCTCCTCCTGGAATCGGTCCACGTAGTGAGTCAGCGACTCCCGCGGTTCCTGCTTAACCTTGAAAAGCGACTCGGTATCCCTCTTCCTCTTCTTCGAAGTCGAGAAGCGCAAAAAAAAGGCTCCACGCATGTCTTCGAATTGGTAGATCGAGCCAGTCGGGAGTTGATGGAACCAGTCCCTAGCCTTCTCCTTTAGAGTGACGGTGAAGAGCCGACACTTGAAAGCATCTGACATCATCCGGATGGAGACCGAGTCCTCGAAAGACTGCAAATGCTGGACAGGGTCATCCTTGCCGCAGTAGTGGACCCTATCCCACTCCCTGATCCCTTCCGGGACCGGTGCGGAAAATACCAGCTCGCAAAAAGGGCTGCTCCTACTCATTGTCCTCTCCTGCTCGACTCGCACTACGAGTTCTCTCACAAGACACAAGCTTGCCAGGGCTGCGCTCGCCAGAACCGCGCTCGCCAGGACTGTGCTCGCCAGAACCGGACCTGTCGGGGCAGCGCTCGCTGGGCTGGCAAAAATCTCTCGCCCGACGATATCTCTTGTTGCCCCTGCCACCTCCTTCACTGCCCTTACCCCCGGGGCACACTCGCCGACATTCGGAGGGGGGAGCACCTGAGGTGCTGCGATTGCGAACTTGCTTCGCACCGCGACGAAGACGAGATCGATGGTCCCGAGGACCTCCCTCCTGAAGTCCGCGAACATCCCCAGTTTCACCACCGGCTTTGAGCCGCCAAACTCGTCACCCTACTCTTCATCTCCCGCCATGCTGCTTCCTTAAAACTCTCTTGCACTAGCTGCTCTCCACGCTCACCGCACCAAAAATGTTGGAACCGGAATTCAGACCAACGAGGAGTTTGGACCCCAAAGATTGGTGCAACTCGCGCTTACTGATCCCTCGGATCAACTTGACCGAAGACTTAGAACCTAGACCCTTGGCGATAGTGTGGAGGTCCCACCACACACCCGGAAAATCTTAGAGCGCTTCCCCTCCCAAGCCAAAAACTGAAGTTGGGCACCTTGGAGAGCTCTGAGAACACTAACCAAAGATGACATGAGGAGAGAGAAGCCCAAAAGAACTGCTCTCCAAAGGTGCCCTTAGCGTCTTATTTATAGCTTTTCTGAACTGGTCTTCTGATAGCGAGATTCCGCCTTTTGGTTTCACTAAACGCACCCCAATTTGGTCTGCTAACAGCCAAACTTCGTTGTTCCGAAGGGCTACTGGCAGCCCACCAGGGGTAGAAGTGTAATTTCACCTCCTTACCCCCCCTGGGCGAGTGGCCTGCGAGAGCGCCACTCGCGAGTCTTCTCACGAGTCTTGCTCGTGAAACTTCCCTAGGAGAGCAGCCCGTGAAGGCACTGCTCGCCTTCATTCTGACGACAACCGCCCAGGCTAGGCCTTGCATGCTCCCCTGCGAGATCACCCTGGCTCGCCTTGCCTAGCTCTCGCGACTCCTTAGTGGCGAGATGACCACTTCCTGCCTAATTTACTCATCTCCAGTCCTTACCCCTTCAGGCGAACATGGGGTTGTACATCTGGGTAGTGTTGTTGCATCAGGTCCAGCGGTTCCCATGTATGCTCTTCTTGCCCATGATTAGACTAGCGGACCTTCACTAGCAGAACTTTATTCCACCGCAAGACCCGAACGGCTGTGTCATCAATCTGTATTGGCTTCAATCAGACTGTACGATCGAATGCTATCGGCCCCATTGCAGTGGTGATCTGTTGTTCTGGACGATGAAGTGCTCTCTTAAGCGAGGAGACATGAAAAATGTCGTGTAACCCGGATAGCTCCGTGGTTGTTCTAGTTTATAAGCCACGGGGCCGATCCATTCCAAGATCCTATAAGTCCCCATGTACCTCGGACTGAGCTTCTTTAGTCTCCGTACCAGTGAGACTCCGTGTACCGGTCATATTTTCAAAAACACTATGTCTCCTGCCTAGATTTCTACCTTTCGATGCCCGCATCGTAATATTTAGCATGTCCGCTCTGTGCTTCCAACATCCAACCCCGTATCAGTCGCATATGGGCATCTATGCCTTCTATATATCCTGGCCCCAGTGCCTTCGGGTCTTCTTCCTGAATCCATGAAAGTGGAGTCCTACACTCCCTCCCATAGTATCAAATCTTTCTAATGGTGATTATGTTGTCTTTTAATATACATGTTCTGGTCCTCGATGCTACCAGTTGAAGAATCATACATAATGTACACATCTTCGATATATTGTCTGCCAATTTCAAATTCTTTTGGTTATTATACCTTTAATGTCATGCTATAGCAAATTAATCTTAATTGTTCAACATCATGAAAGTCATTATCTGTCTTCTCGTATGAATTCTTTAATTACTCCACCTTATTTTAATCTACACATTTCCAATATGATGAGTTATTCAAATTGAGAGGGTTTGGCTTTTGATTGAGTAAGCCAAATATGAATCACCTTCGAATGCTCTGAAGGGGAGAAATCCTCGGTATAATCCTAACTTGCAGGGACCCGGTTCGAATCCACACATCCCATAAGTGATTTGTTTGTCCCAAGTAACTAGCTCAACAACCATATGTCTCCAACAATTCGACTAAATTCGGATATTTGTTCGACCAACGATATTGTACTGTTTTCCCTGAACATCACTCAGATCATCGTCTCTGAATTGAGAAGGTAAATCTATGGTACCACACCTCGCATGAGATTTGTTTATCTCTTAAGATCACGAGGGCTTATTGCCCGTTCCATTCCTATCCAGTCCATATCCGACCTAAACTTGCACTAAGTCTATAGTTCATGTCGGTTCTCTCTTGCGTTCTTCATGAATTTGTTAAATCGAATCCTTTACCGACAATATAATCACAAATGGTGTGTTACGATGTTAGAGTTAAGTCGGTGGAGCATCTAGGGATACCTTTTGTTGAGGCAATAAATATCGCACCATCTTAATTGTTTGTAAAACTCTTTCTACAACCAACGTTGCCTCGAATTATGTCTTTTAAAAGAAATTTTTCTTAATTTCCTCGTGAATTTGCAAATAAATCATACCGTGTATTGTATTAGGGAAGGCACAATTGCTCTTTACGTTGCGTACCAAGTAGTTATCTATTCCTTTATACTCATAATTTGAGGATTCTCTCGAAGTCTTACACTATCTTCCTTCATTTCAAGAGTCACATGCAAATATAACTAGGCGACCAGATTTATATCTCGAAAACTTCATTTACTATTTTCTTTGTTTACTTATCTGTCTAATCCTTAGAGCAACAAGGGGGTAAATAATCATTCTTGAAAGGCTCTATGCTCTTATTCCGATTGTGAATTCATAATAGTCACGTCATTAATAATTCACCCTTCTTAAAATGAAGGAATTCTTCAAGGGTCTCGACTTCTAGGAAGGGTTGGTCATCAAACCGATTATGCATACTTCAAAATATCTTCTTCAGTCAAGTAATCTTACATACTTCATGGTCGCTTACATTTTTGACAAACATTTCCAAAAATAAAGTCTAGGGAACTCGATTTGTTACCGAACTGGACCCAATAAGCAAAATGATTAGCCCCCGTACATTTTGGGCTATGTTTCTTTGATATCCTTATGATATATTCATCCTAGATATGCACCCAATCCTTAGGGAATACAACTCTAGACTTGGAATTCCATCCTAAGACCTATTGATATTCTACACAATTTAGGCCCTCAAGGTTACCAACTACCACAACCTTCTCAAGGTTAATCTATGGGCAACCCACAAATGGGCCTTTTCTGAACTCGAATCCTTATCTAACCTCTAGTATTTGTCATGGTGATTATTTTGATGTAACTCAGTTGTTGGTTTGGAGATTAAGTTTACGAGTCTCCTACTACCCACAAATGGTTTTCATGCACTGAATCTCCTTAGGCGGTCTTCTCCATTGAGTAGGAAGTGATAATATCACTTGATATTAGAATTAAGGACATCGGAGTTTAAGCTTTAAGCAACTACTTTCTCAATAGACTCTTCCCTTAGTCACTTTGGGTGTCCTAATGCATTAATTAGTATATACCCGAGGTCGATTTTTGGTTAGGGTACGCTGTGAAATCGTCTTGGTGCATCAAATTATAATGATGTCCTAGTTGGGTTGGCCTAACTCATTGATTAATGGACTATTTTGTGTGATTTTGACACATGGGCACACCACTGCTTCCACTGCTAGTTTGTCCTCAAACTAACTTGAGCGGTGGTGTCCCAGGGTTTGTGGACTTCTTTCTCGTTGGATCGTTTGTTCAAGTGATGCCTCCCTCTGATACCAATTGTAAGATCCCTCTCCTGCACCTGGAGAGTTCCCGGATCTTATGCCCAGAACCGCCGCCTTACGGTGGCACTAACACCCGAGTTAGTCACCTCCGCAAGACGCTGATCCTGCCGGCAAAAATGATCTTCCAGGCCAACAAGAGATAAGATGTAAACTAAGTAAAATGCACCAAGTCCACAATCACATATATCTGTATAAATATCCAAATGTATACAAGTCCAAAAATGAGTACAATAAATGAAAGAGAGTGAGAGCATATGCCCGGTATATTTCTAAAATAATGGAAGAAAACTCTCTAACTCTACATCCATGCGGAAGCTACAAAAGTAACCTTAACTTATATGCATACGCAAAAACACATAAGCTAAGGGATCTAGCACTAAGGTAAACTCATCGTATAAAAGAGCCCATACTAATTTATACAATGAGGTCTTTGTTTATACAAGGATTTTATGCTATATTGTGCAATGCAATGATACAAATCACTCACCCGACTCTGTATGTACAGACCTTTTGTTAGTTCCCTCTATTTGAGTGTGTCAACTCAGGTACCCGGTCTAGGCAAACAGGTCAGTGGATCGGTCTTGTCCACTTATAGGCTTATGTCACATATCTCCCAGCCTAGACCTTACATATGCCCCTAAGAACACACGGGGTATCCGCGTACTATCCGGTAAGCACCACCTCTATCCTGCTTTTCGAGTCTCCGCTCAGGTACACCCCGTTGAGGCAAACAGGGGCAGTGGATCAGGTCCACCACTCCTAGACCAGTATGACACCTCCCAGCCTAGACCTTACGTATGCCCATAAGAACACACAGGGTATCCACATACTACTTAATACAATGATGTCATCGAGTCCTCGGCTCGGAGGAATTGAGCAGTCTTTCCTTATACTACCAAGCCTACTGCTCGCAAGACTAACTAGTCCTTCCTAGACACTACCGAGCCTACTGCTCGCAGGACTAACAAGTCCTGACATCATAAATTCCCAAGCCTCCAACTCGCAGGACTTAACCCGACCTTTTACCATTCCGTCCCAAACATGAGGCGATGTTTACTTTCCAAGTTTCCCCTACTTACTACTCTTGTCTATCGTTTAGTTGAACTTAGATGTTTAGGGTTAACCTTGGACTTCCCGATGTCTACCCGGTGAAGGGCTCGCAGCGGTACTAGGAGGTGCGATGGGATGACATCCCAAACCTCCTTTTCTCAAGGTATTTAGACTTGTTAGTGGCTACCCATTTTTACATACCCACTACCTCTCTAGTTACTCTAAAAATCCTAAGGTAAATTACATTAGGTCGGACAGACGAGTGTCGATGTTCAATTGAACATCAAATCCTAGCTTTCTTCGTGGCTGAACATTTTGTGAGTAAACACTCAATACCTACCTAAGGTGCCAATTCATACATCAGACATACTTATACTAGCTGACGGTTCAATCCTTCTATCATATCATTGTAAATTCCTGGATTGATGGTTTTACTAAATGCACCCCAACACTTTTCTTCTAATTTATGTCACAAATGGTTAATCCTTTAATTAATCTATGCCTTCATAATTATCAAGGAGTTAATAGTTATATGTGTGATGGTCAAGAGTGGTCTAAATCACATAAATCATTTTTTACTATTCGCAGACCGGTTTGTCTTTAAGTAAAACTACATGCCCTACAGGGTTGACTATATGATTACTAACTAGGTATGAGACCATTTTAATTCTAGAGATTCATATTAATGTGTAAGGTCTATGTAAAAATTTCTATGTTATTCCAGCAATAATAAATCAAGAATTAATTTCTCAAGTCATAAGTCCAAATGCCACTTTGTGAAGGAAGTTTGAAGTTTACTCAGAGATTAATTCTAATAAAATTTCCATAGCTTCATAATGATATAAAAAGACCATATACAAATTTCATATCAATCCAGCATCAGTAATTCGGGGAATTAATTTCTCAAGTTATAAGTCTAAATACTACTTTGTGAAGGAAGTATGAAGTTTACTCAGAGATTAATCCTAATAAAAATTACATAGCTTCATATTGATATAAAAAGACCATATACAAAATTTCATAACAATCCAGTATCAATAATTCTAGGAATTAATTTCTCAAGTTATAGGTCCAAATGTTACTTTGTGAAGGAAGTATGAAGTTTACTCAGAGATTAATTCTAATAAAATTGTCATAGCTTCATACTGATATTAAAAGATCATATACAAAATTTCATAACAATCCAGCATCAGTTATTCAGGGAGTTAATTTCTCAAGTTAAAGGTCCAAATGTTACTTTGTGAAGGAAGTATGAAGTTTACTCATAGATTAATTTTAATAAAATTTTCATAGCCTCATACTAATATAGAAAGACCATATACAAAATTTCATAACAATCCAGTAAGCTTTGACCCTATAATTACTCACATGGGGTCCATTTGACCAAATCATATGAAATCAAGTTTCCTAAGGAAATCAACCCAAAGGTTGATGATTTTCTCCATAGAGTATTTTCCTATGGTCCTAAGTGCATGTTCTAAATTTCATGAAAGTTGACCAAGGGAAAACCTTTAAATTCTCATGTAATTCTAATGCTACATGGTAATGTTATATGCACACCAAATTTCCCTTTCACATGCATGTGGAATAAACCAACATGCAAGGGTCCAAATGACCATTCATTTTAACCATGGACTACTATTTACATAACCAACCTCCCAAAGGATATTTGGGGTAATTTGAGTCCAAATCACCCATAATTTACACCATGCATGATTTATTAAATTCCTACAAAAACTTTAGATAAATTTGCCCCAAAAATTCTTATTTTTGGGCACATAGTAGATCTTGGGTGCATACACACATGGGTAAATTTTCAACCTCATATCATCTACTATATAAAAGTTGTTCAGAAGTTAAGATATGTCCTTCTCTAGGACCAGCCTTACTAAATCTGCCCTACAAAGAGTTGTAGGGCACCAAATGATGTGATCTCACTTTCTACAGATTGTAGACATAGAGGCCTACAAAAGTTGTCTCTGCCTACTCTTCATTTTAAGGCCTATAAGGGCCTCAAAAATTGAGAGCAAAAGGACTATTTCAATAGGGCAACCACATTGGTGTGTCCTAAGTAAAGGCCTTCTATGGTTCATTTAAACATATATCCACTGGCATGCAGGAGTCCAAATGAACTAAAAATTTTACCAGACCCCTATCATGATACGACTAAGCCCTCAGCCCAAATTTGGGGTGATTAGGAGTCATTAGCCCCCATAATTACTACATGCAAGCTTAATTAAAATCCCAAATAAACTTTAGGAAAAATAATTCAAAAAATTCTCAAATTTTTACAGGTGTAATAGTGCATGGCTCATGCATGCCCCAAAATTCAAGCTATTTGGAGTTGAAGATCTCCATAAGTAAATTTCTAAAGATCTAGAGCACCCTTTGTACAGGCTACACTAAAGTGGATGCCCAGGGTGCTACATAACTCCAATTCTAGTGAAATAAATTTCTAAATTTTGTTCAGTCCAGGGTCTACATTTTTTGTTTAGGTGATTTTTCCTGAATCAACACCTATGATTTACTATAATTATTTAAGCTGCAACCCATTTTTAAGCTTATTATTAAAATCATATTCATTAAATAAAATGCAGAAAATACTCCTTGAGCCGTCGGCTAAGATCGCTTGCAGCTGGGCCTTCTTCCAAACTGAAATCTGGCCACCTGACGGCATCTCCGGCCAAACCCTCAAGCTACCACCTCCGGTCGAGGTTAGGTCGTCGACCGGCGGTGACAACTTGGTCGGAAGGGTGGCTGGAGCTACCCCCCCCCCCCCCCCAGTAAAAATCAATTTTTGGCTAAGAACATAAAATTCCAAAATGGTGAAACCACCATTACACAGCTTGTTTTGAAAATGGAAGAGGAAGATCTCTAGCACATGTGGAGAGGGAGAGGATCTTGCCTGAGTTCGAGCCGCATTACCGGTGCTTGCTTGGTTCTCCATTGCCGACCTCAACCTTCTCAGGGCCATGGCTTTGCAGCTGCTGATTTCTTCTCCAAGGTTGGGGGTTCGACTGCTCTGGAGGTCCTGAACGCGATGGAATGGAGAAAAGAGTGGGGATTTGGGGTATATGGCATCAGGCCATTAATGGCTCTCGGCCAACCTTGCCGCCACCTATAGCCAATCCATTCCCCCTTCTCACTGCCCCAAACTGATGGCCATTAATTCCCCAGCTCAGGGGAGAGCTTGGGGAAGGGAAGTGGTGTGCCATTTGGCACCCATCCCCCATTTTCCTCTTCTTTGTCTACCTTGTATTTTTCACCATCTTAATTCAAATCCATTGAAATTAACCCCCTTAATTTTGAAATTTCAGAGGGTCCTAGGTCCATATCTCATGAAGGCTGGTTAATAGCCTCTTTGGGTGGGGCTAAGTCCAATAGGTCTTGAGTTTGGGCTCACTTGACCCAAATTGACCAAATTGGGACTTTTGAGATTGGGCTTGACTCAAGCTCACCCCATCCAATGTGAATGACCTACATTGGTGTCTTAGACCCTATGGACCTATTCCAAGGTGTTGGGTATATTGCCCTCAATATTACCTTGATTTGAAGAGGCATCACTCTCAATGCTAAGGACATATTGTATTGAACAAAGCTATACTTGTGTAGGATATACAGGCACGGGTAATTCAAAAGGAAGGGCCAATCATGCCCTTAGATAAGAAGAAATCATCTACAAGGAGATGAAGATCCGTCTCAGCAGAACCGCTGAGACGAAGGGTCAAAACCACTGAGACGAGGAGCCGTCTCAGCGGATCCACTGAGAAGGAGAATGGAGCAAACCGTTGAGACTGGAAGCTGTCTCATCCCAACCGCTGAGACAGATTCAAATGCGCTGATGGGATCTGATTTTGGCATAAGCGAAAATAAAAAGGGAAAAGCAACTCCAATCTGCCCCATACTGTGTCAGGAGGACCGAAATAGCCGTTGAAGCCTTCTGGAGGTATAAAGCAAAAAATAGGGCACAACAACTAGCACTGTTCCATTGAAAAGCTTTGCTGCAAGCCGCAATCGAGCATTCACATTTCAGCCAGTTGAAGTTATTCTCTGGAGCTGAAGTTAATCTTTTGAAGGAGATTAGTTAGCTCTTCCTGTACCAACTCAAGAAGGGCAAGTTGATCTTCTGCTTTGCTAAAGGAGAAGATCAAGGTGATTCAAATCTGAAGCTGCTGTCCTTCAGATCTGAAGAAAGGAAACAGAAGACCTGAGAGTAATACTTTTATTTTCTATAATTATTACAAACACTCTAATATCCTTGTAAGGCATTGTTGCCTGAGTGAAAGGTTGTTGAGCCTGTGTGTAAAGCTGTGTTGACAGCTTGAGTGGTAGGACTTCTTGATAAGTCCGAGGTAGGAGATCTGTGTGATTTTTGAGTGGTAGGAGTTACATAACTATGAGGTGTAGGGTTGCTGAGCCTGAGTGTAGGGCTGCTGTGCCTGAGGTGTAGGGCTGCTGAGCCTGAGTGTAGGTCTGCTGTGCCTGAGGTGTAGGGTTGCTGAGCCTGAGTGTCGGGCTGCTGTGCCTGAGGTAGGATCACTCTTGATCTGAGAAGTTCTAAGGAACTTGTGGTGTAAGCTCAAGGAGCTGAGATTGGAGTTTGTGGCCTTGTCTAACTCACTATTAGAAAGGTGAAGGGGGAAAGAGGACTACTCAAGACACCCTTTCTTGAGGAACCTCTATAAATCCTTGTGTGCTTTCTGTGTTTAAGTTTTCTGCAGCTAGATACATTAGAATTATATAAAGAAAATAAGTAAAACCTATTCACCCCCCCCCCCCCTCTAGGTATTATTGACTACACCTATATAAACTATCAAGTGGTATCAAAGCCAGGTTAATCAAAAGGACATAACAGTCTGATCAGATCCTATACAGGAGTAGTCAAATCTGAAATCCAATGGCCAACAGTGGAATGAAGAAAGAGTTGGGGTCAATGAAGTTGCCCATATGCTCCAAAGAAAACTTTGGTATATGGAAGCAAAGGGTAAGGCTATTCATGGAAGCCTCAGACCCAAGGATCTTTTTGACTGTCAAAAATGGTCCTTATACCTTTGAGAAAGTCTCCACTATTGACCCTACTAGAAAAGTACTTAAGGTATTTTCTGAGCTGACCAATGATGAGATATCACTGTACACTATGGACAAGAGAGCCTAAAACATAATAGTAAATGCCATTGATGACACTACATTTCAGAACTTGGTACACTGCCAAACTTCCAAGGAAATGTGGGACACATTGGTTGTTTATATGGAGGGAACAGCTGAAGTCAGGGATGATAGAAAGTCACTCCTCAATTAAGAGTATGAAGCCTTCAGACAGCTGAGCCAGAAGAATATCTCCATGTGCTATGAAAGGTTCTTTAGGATTGTAAATGAACTAAGAACCTATGGAAGGGTGTTCACAGATTATGAACTTAATGACATGTTCCTTAGATCTCTAACTAGAGATTGGGACACTAAAATATGTGCAATCAAAGAAGGGGCAAGGCTTGGAGAAACCCCTACCCATACACTGTTTGGGAAACTGCTCTCATATGAGATGCAGCTCTCTACAAGAAAGGAGGAGGACACTTCCTCCAGGGCTCACACAAGGGAGAGATCTGTTGCTCTCAAAGCTGAAAGCTCTAAGAAGAACAAGGTTAGAGTGCAGTCACCTCCAAGAAAGGCTGCTGAATCTGAGAAATCTGAGAGCTGCAATTCAGACAGCTCCTCTTCAGATGAGGAGTTTGCTGCCTTCACAAGGCAGTTCAAGAAGATGATCAGGAGGAAACAATGGAAGAACAAACCTTCCTCCTCTTCTCATCCCAAGAAGGATCATTACAGATCTGAGAGGCAACATCCCAAAGGAGACAGGTATGACTCTAAATCTAGTAAACATGTTTCAACTAACATAATTTGTTATTGTTGTAGTAAGCCTGGACATGTCATTGCTGACTGTCCAGTCAAGAGAAAGGAAAGAGGTGACAAGAAGCCTCATCACCAGAAGGAGAGGAAGGGAGAAAAATCCTTCCTAGCTAAGAAAGGCAAAAGCTGGAGTGAATCTGAATCTTCATCTTCAGATTCAGATGGTGAGGAGGAAGCCTACTTGGGGTTGTTTGCTGATCAGGAGGAAGAAGACTGTCCTGCTGCCAGAATAGGAATCAGGGCCCCTCTACCACATTCAGATAGTGATGTAGAGGAGGATGAGGACACTCTAGAAGACCATGGGCTGATGGCTATAACTAAAAATGAGGACAGCCACAGCAATTCAGAACATGAGCAGGTATTGATAAACTGCATTTATTCTTCTTCTGATTATGAAACAGGTCCAGAATCTGAATCTCCTTCATCTAAAGTTGGAAGTGAAATAGATTCTGAGGAGGATGTCAATCAATTGATTGATAGGTATGGTGCACTCCTGGAAGCTCTGAAAAAGAGCAAAAAGCTAGCCAAGAGGCAAGCCCAAGAAATTACTTCCCTAAAGCAATCAAAATCTGAGTGCATTGAGCATGCTACCCAGCTAGCTCTAATGAGCAAGGAGATTGGCAAGCTAAAGGGAATGTCAATCATCCATGTAGGCACCATAAGCCACAAGAACAAGATCATTAAGGATCTTGAAGAAAAGCTCCTCAAGGAGAGGATGTTGGTGGCTCTATTCTCCAAGCCCAAATCTGTGCTACCTATTATTGACACCTTCTCCTTTCAAACCAATAGGAAAGGATTAGGGTTCAATAAAATGGAAGTAGGAGAAGGGAGTGGAGTAAAGAGCAAGGAGAAGGCTAAGCCTCAACCCACCTTTCAAAAGGTAATACTTCCCTCCAACAGGTATGACCATGAAAGCATTTATGGTCACTGGAAGAATGAGAGGTGCTATAGGAAGGAAAATGCTATAGGATTGAGTGCCATGAAGGCTCCCCATGAGGAAATTCAAATGGCCCAACATGGACCATTTGTTTTTGGTACTTCAGCCATATCATTCATGAATAAGAAGGCAAGCCCTTCTAAGGTTGAATCAGTCAAGAAAATGACTGCTGCCAAATCTGTAAACATGTATGAGTGCTCAGTATCAGATTCCATCACATCTTGTATGGCTGTCAAGCCATTGCAAGCTGATGCCATCAGGACAAAGAGCATCAAGATAGCTCACAGAATGACATTCAGTCAAATCATTGCTGAGAGGAACAGTAAGAATGTTGTTGTATCTATTCCTGGACATAAGGACTGTGTTGCACAATCCTCAAGAAATGCTCAGAAGAGAAGATACAACATTCATGAGTGTTGGTGTTGTGGCAAAGTGGGACACTTTGCAATTGATTGTTGGCACAACCCCAATGTGCCAAAGGCAAAGATTGAACCTCAAGCCAAACCAGCCCTTTCTAGGAATATCCCCTATGGTGTTAACATGAACCTAGGACCCAAAGTTAGTTGGGATCCTAAGGTACATTAAATTTTGTGTTGCAGGTTAGTTCAAGTACCAGTCTTAACCAAATATGGCACTTGGACAGTGGGTGCTCAAGGCACATGACAAGAACTAAGGATCTTCTAAAGGATTACCATCCAGTGAAGAATGAACCCAAAGTTACTTTGGTGGATCTGAAAAGGGAGTCACCAAAGGATATGGTATGATTTCAAATGGCATAGTCTCAATCACAAGGGTAGCTTATGTTGAAGGGTTGCAACACAACCTTGTAAGCATAAGCCAACTATGTGACTTAGGCTATGTCATTGAATTCCACAATAACAAGTGCTTGATCAAAAAGTCTAATGACTTGGAGACCATTCTCTCAGGCACTAGGAGTGGAAATGTTTATTGCTTAGACTTCATTTGCAATTATTCTATCTCTTCTGTGTGTCTTGTAGCTAATGAAAGTGAGTCTCTTTGTGTCCAATGGCACAAGAGACTTGCCCACATTAACTATAAGACTATGTATAGATTATTTTCTAAAAACCTTGTTAGAAATAGTCCTAAACTAAAATGTGTTAAAAGTGGTCCCTGTCATGCTTGCCAAATGGGTAAGCAAACTAGGACCACCTTTAAGAGTATTGGCTCCAAGGATACTGAAAGGTGTTTATACCTATTGCACATGGACTTGTTTGGTCCTTTGCCAATTCAGAGCCTAGGTGGGAAGTTGTATACCTTTGTAATTGTTAATGATCATTCAAAGTATACATGGGTATTCTTCCTTAAGAAGAAGTCAGATACCCTACATGTCTTTATAAATTATGTCAAGGCTATTCAGAATGATCTACTATGTACTGTGGTCAGGACAAGAACTGACCATGGTACAGAATTTCAATCTGAAGCCATGACAAAATTTTGTCAAGAATTTGGTATCACCCAAGAGTTCTTCTCCCCAAGGACTCCACAGCAAAATGGTGTGGCTGAGAGGAGGAATAAGACTTAATAGAAGCTGGGAGAACATTTCTTAGTGACTCCTCACTCCCAGAATACTTCTGGGCTGAGGCAGTTAATACAGCCTGTTATGTTCTCAATAGAGCCTCCATCAATAAGGCCCTTGGGAAAACCCCTTATGAGATTCTGAAAGGAAAACAACCTACAATTTCTTACTTTAGAATCTTTGGTTGCAAATGCTACATTCTAAATAATGGAAAATTTCAATTAACAAAGTTTGCAGAAAAATGCAATGTGGGGGTTCTTGTTGGGTATAGCTCACATAGTAGAGCTTATAGAGTTTATTACAAGAAAACCCATGTTGTAGAAGAATCTATGCATGTTGTGTTTGATGAGACCAGCCTTCTCTACAAAGAATGGTCTAGTTCTTCTATTTTGACAGGAAATGAAGAAGGGATGCATGAATTGACTGTCCAAGACAAGTCCAGCAGCAGCAAAACCCAAACAGCTGCTGCAATTCCTAAAGAGTAAGAGGTACAAGATGGTGAAGTCATAGCTGAACCAGTGTAACAAACACAGCCACCAGAGGGCCCTCTTCCTGCTGCTGCAAGGCACCTGAGAGATCATCCAAGAGATCTAATAATTGGAGATCATACCCAAGGCATATTGACAAGAAGCAGAGCTCATAATGAATCACTATTCTTGAGCTTCCTTTCTCAAATGGAGCCCAAGAAATTTGAAGAGGCCAATCAAGACACCTTTTGGATTGAAGCCATGCAAGAAGAGCTACTACAATTCACAAGGTTCAAAGTTTGGAAGCTGGTGTCAAGACCTCAGGGACACAATGTGATTGGCACTAAGTGGGTATACAGGAACAAGCTTGATGAGAATGGTACAATCATCAAGAACAGGGCCAGATTAGTAGCCAAAGGATACAGGCAAGAGGAAGGTATAGACTTTGATCAAACCTTTGCACCAGTTGCAAGGTTGGAAGCAATTAGGCTATTCCTTGCCTTTGCTGCCCACAAGGGGTTCAAAGTCTACCAGATGGATGTCAAATCAGCCTTCCTCAATGGAGACTTGAAGGAAGAGGTATATGTTGAACAACCTTCAGGTTTTTTTGCATCCAACCCTAACTTCTCATGTTTACTTTCTTAGGAAAGCATTATATGGTCTCAAGCAAGCTCCAAGAGCTTGGTATGAGACTTTGTCCAACTTTATCCTCAAGAACAAGTTCATGAGGGGAAAGATTGATAGCACATTGTTTCTTAGGGAAACAAGGGGCAACTGTCTCTTAGTCCAAATTTATGTTGATGACATAATCTTTGGGTCTACTGATGACAACCTCTGCAAGAGCTTTGCAAATCTAATGCAGGGGGAGTTTGAAATGAGCAGTATGGGTGAGCTCAAATATTTCCTTGGGCTCCAAGTGAAACAGTCTGATGATGGAATTTTCATCTCCCAGACCAAGTACACTAAGGAGCTCATCAAGAAATTTGGGATGGAATCAGCCTCCACCATGAAAACACCCATGGGGTCTAATGTATCATTAGACAAGGATGAAAAGGGAAAGGCCTTTGATGAGTACATGTACAGATGCATCATTGGATCCCTATTATACTTAACTGCTAGTAGGCCAGACATTATGTATTCTACATGTGTTTGTGCTAGGTATCAAGCATGTCCTAAGGAATCTCACTACACCTCTGTGAAGAGGATTTTGAGATACCTTAAGGGAAGCTTGCATCTTGGCATGTGGTACCCTAAGAACAATGACTTTGAACTAACAGGCTTTTCAGATGCAGATTTTGCAGGTTGCAAAGAAGACAGGAAGAGTACCAGTGGTACTTGTCAATTTCTAGGGAGAAGATTGATATCTTAGAGCAACAAGAAACAAACCAGTGTGGCAATATCCACAGCTGAGTCTGAATACATTGTTGCAGGTAGCTGTTGTGCAAAACTCCTTTGGACACAACATCAGTTGGAGGATTACAACCTCAAGGTAAGGGAATCTCCTTTGTATTGTGATTCATCCAGTGCAATCTCTATTGCTAAAAATCCCATCTCTCATAGCAGGACTAAGCACATAGAGATTAGATATCATTTTATTAGAGAACATGTAGAATGTAAAGATATCTGTCTTGAATTTGTCCCCACTGACAAACAAGTAGTTGATATCTTTACAAAGCCACTGGATGAATCTAAATTTAATGCTTTCAAAATTGATCTTGGCATGCTTAGTATGGAATAGTCTTAAATGTATGAATAGTAGTTGTCACTATTGTTGATTCTGAATTGTGAATTATACAACTTTACATTATTATACATTACAACTTAGTGACATGACTAGGACATTGACTCAGCCAAAAAATCTACATTAGGTCTAAACCTTATGATCAGCTAAACTGCAGAAGCATGTTCAGCTGAATCTGCTGGGAAAAATCCCAGCTGAACCGCTGAGACGAACAATTTGTCCCAGCGGTTGACAGTTCACTGTCTCAGCGGCCTAGGTCTCCGTCTCAACTGAACCGCTGAGACGGGTTGTGTTCAAAATAAAATCTCATAATCAATCCTTAATTAACTCAAAATTCCTTAACACAATAAGGTAATTAAGTCTAAAAACCTAGGGTTAATAAAAACGAAACTGAAACCCAATAAATAGATACATTGTGACTTAAAACACACCACAAAGTCAAACCCTTAGCCGCCGAGACGATTCATCTTCTCTCCCATCTCAGCGCCTCGACTTTCTACTCCCATGGCGCCAAAAGGTTCAAAAGATCTCCAGGAGGGCTATGAAATCCTCAGAGAAGGATTCTCTCATGCCTCAGAAGAAATAAAATAAGTGATTCATCTGATGGAAGCTCAGAGTCTGGAGTATATGCTGTCTGAACCCTGCTGCATTCTCAGAACTGAAGTTCTGGAATGGTTCAGCAATGTCAAATTATCTCCTTCCAAAACCATCCTGAAGTCCAAGATAGGAACTGAGAAGATAAAGATAACAGCCAAAAGGCTGGAGAAGGGACTGAAACTCACTCCCTGCAGTAAAAATGAAGAGGAGGAGATATCTGAAAAAGACAAGCTGACTGCCCTAAAATGGACAGGGTACAGTGATGCTAAGACTAGTTGTCTAAGGAGGAAGTTCTTCAATCAACAGGGGAAGCTATTGTCTGACAAAGTGGGCAAAGCCATCCTATGCAAGCCAGGTTCACATGACACTGTATCACAGTTCATGTTTGAACTAATGACTAGGATAATTTTGTCCAAGAAAACTTCATGGGGAGAAGTTATTTTTCAAAGAATAAAGGAATGTCTAAATGCCCCCAATATGGGAAGGATTCTATCTCTGTACCTACAGAATAGTTATTCAGAAACTTTTGCAAATTCAAAGGGGGCCAATCTCCATTATCTCAAGAGAATGGACATTAAGACTCTGGATAGATTCTCCAGAGTGCTCCCTATGAGTCAGCCATCTGTGGCAAAGGAAAAGAAGAAAAAGTCAATCCAGCAGAAATCTGATTCATCCTCAAAATCAGATGGGTCTGACCTTAGATATGCCAGCAGCCCAATGAATATAGATAATGAAGATGTTCCCAGGACAAGAAGGGAAGAGGAGCCCCAAGGAAGAGTTGAACCCAATCCTGAGCCAACTCAGAAGAATACTGATCCAGCTGTTCCTCTAGCTGAAGATGAAGTTCCCAATTCACCTATCCATGGTAAATTAGGATTTCAGTTAGATCTCTCCTCTCTATCAATAATATAGTCTAGGTGTTTAACTCATCAATCATTTTTCAGGTGACCTTAGACAAAATTCTCCACCTATGGATGCCCCAAGTGAGGGGGAACATAGCCCTGCCTATGCAGGTGGAGGTGGGTATGCTAGTGGGGAGGAACATCAACAGGAACCAACACCCCCAAATCTTCAAGATACACCTAATGCCCCATCTGAGGAGGAGCAGATCCCTGATGATGGAAGGGATATTGCTCATAGTAGAGCTGAAGAGGTGGTTGAAAAGGAATTGGTCGAGGAAAATCCAGTTGCTGTTCTGGGCACATCTGACCTGCTACACTCAATACAAACAATGATTGAGGGTCAGATGTTGTCTATGAATGAGATTGTTGCTGAAAAGGTCCATGATGCCTCTGCTCAGATAAGGGGTGAGCTGTATGCAACAAGAGCTGCATTGACTCAGGAAATTCAGGCCAGTGAGCAAAGAATGGAGTCAAGAGTGGCTGCAGTGAAAACTGAGCTGAATGCCCAGGTTAATGATGTCAAAACTGCATCAGATCATATCCTCCTGCAAATGACAAGATGGTTTGAAATGGCCAAAGGCACAGTTGCTGCTCAGCACACTGTACTGAAGAAAATTGCTGATCATCAAGGGGACTCCACCAAAGGCATCACATATATAAAGAATCATCTTTACAAAAACCAAAATGTATGGGAGAATGCAGTTGCAAGGATGGCACAAGTGGCTAACACATCTAGCAGCCATGTCATGACCCACATTGACAAGGTCAAGGAAAGCATTTTGGATGATGTGGATAGCACTCTTCAAACCCTCTCCCAATCCATAATACATCTACACTCTGAAATAGAGAAGAAGATAGTGGAAAATAGCAAAGAAGGTGAGGAGAAGATTACCAATCTACATGTTAAGCTGAAAGGAGCTTACATACAGCTGTATAACAATATGGATTCTGCCCACAAACTGATACTCTCCAATCAAGCAGAAGCAAGCAAGCAAGTGGTGGAAGTGGTCAACAATGCTTCCAGTGCTATTCAAGAAAATATCCTTACCATGGTCAGAAAGGTCACTGATAATCAGTGGGACTCAAGCTTAAAAGTGCTGCAAGGAACAAGAATTGCTTTGAATCTTCAAATCTTGAACCCAAGCAGAAATGAAGACTTTGACTTCCAAAGTCAATCAAATCTGATTGCTGATGAGAGAGCAGCAAAGAGGAGAAGGGCAGAGGGCATTCAAACTGCTGAAGAATATATGGCCCAGAAAAGAATGGAAAGATTAGAGGATCCACTCCATGAAGATGACAATCTGGAGTTGGACACAATTGTTGTCAATACTTGGGTGAGCCATGGAAATCAAATGAAGGACATTGACCATGTCTACTCAGCTGCTGAATGGATTAAGCATCTTGAGAGGGAATCCTTAAGGGAAAGGATTCTCAAAGAAAACTTGGTGAGAAGGGAAAATCCTGTAAGGATTCCCACAAGATATCTTCTCAATCCTCTTCTATACATGAAAGTAAAGGAGAAGATCAAGGTTGCTGCTGAAGCTAAGAAAAGGAAGTCCAAAGATGAAGAATGCTCTTCCCAGGGTCCATCTAAGAAGACCATGCCTTGAATTTTTTTTTATCATCAGTTGTATTGTTTGAAATATTTGTACTGAACATTTAAATTGAAATGATATTTCATCTTTTGACCATAATGTTGTGCTTATTACTATTGTTATATGTACTCTGTACCTTTATCTTTAGTATTCAGGAGCTAGAATGGGATGTTCAATTTGAACAGGTTCAGTTATCACAAAAATTGCTCACCAATTAAGGGGGATCAATCTTCCTGCTCAGGTTGAGGGGGAGGTGGCAAATGCCAAGATAGTGTAGGTTGACCTATACGTTGATCCAAAGGGATCTATAGATAGTGCCTCCCAATCCCTAATGGGATAATTAGTTGAAGAAACCAGAAAGGGGGAGAAAGAGCCATTGCTAAGCAAGAACCTATGCTTAGGATATTAGCAAGAGGAGATAGGTCCTATGCTTCACAGATCATTTTTCTGTGAGAGTGGTAATTCTATGCTTAGTATATCACTAAAGAGCCATGGCTAAGTAAGAACCTATGCTTAGAATATTAGCAAGAGGGAGATAGGTCCTATGCTTCACAGATTATTTTTCTGTAAGATTATTTTTCTGTGATATGATTTTTATTGTTAATGGACCTTAGCATTGGGGATCTTCTGCCTTCTTCAAATAGGGGGAGATTGTTGGGTATATTGCCCTCAATATTACCTTGATTTGAAGAGGCATCACTCTTAATGCTAAGTACATATTGTTTTAACAAAGCTATACTTGTGTAGGATATACAGGCACAGGTATTTCAAAAGGAAGGGCCAATCATGCCCTTAGATAAGAAGAAATCATCTACAAGGTGATAAAGATCCGTCTCAGCAGAACCGCTGAGACGAAGAGTCAAAACCGCTGAGACGAGGAGCCGTCTCAGCGGATCCACTGAGAAGGAGACTGGAGCAAACCGCTGAGACTGGAAGCTGTCTCAGCCCAACCGCTGAGATATATTCAAATGCGCTGATGGGATCTGCTTTTGGCGCAAGCGAAAATAAAAAGGGAAAAGCAACTCCAATCTGCCCCATACTGTGTCAGGAGGATCGAAATAGCTGTTGAAGCCTTCTGGAGGTATAAAAGCAAAAGCTAGGGCACAACAACAATCATTGTTCCATTGAAAAGCTTTTGCTGCATGCCGCAATCGAGCATTCACGTTTCAGCCAGTTGAAGTTATTCTCTGAAGCTGAAGTTAATCTTCTGAAGGAGATTAGTTAGCTCTTCCTGTACCAACTCAAGAAGGGCAAGTTGATCTTCTGCTTTGCTGAAGGAGAAGATCAAGGTGATTCAAATCTGAAGTTGCTGTCCTTCAAATCTGAAGAAAGGAAACAGAAGACCTGAGAGTAATACTTTTATCTTATGTAATTAGTACAAACACTCGTATATCCTTGTAGGGCATTGTTGCCTGAGTGAAAGGATGTTGAGCCTGTGTGTAAAGCTGTGTTGACAGCTTGAGTGGTAGGACTTCTTGATAAGTCTGAGGTAGGAGATCTGTGTGATTTCTGAGTGGTAGGAGTTACATAGCTCTGAGGTGTAGGGCTGCTGGGCATGAGTGTAGGTCTATTATGCCTGAGGTGTAGGGTTGCTGAGCCTGAGTGTAGGGCTGATATGCCTGAGGTGTAGGGCTGTTGAGCCTGAGTGTAGGGCTGCTGTGCCTGAGGTAGGATCACTCTTGATCTGAGAAGTTCTGAGGAACTTGTGGTGTAAGCTCAAGGAGCTGAGATTGGAGTTTGTGGTCTTGTCTAACTCACTGTTAGAAAGGTGAAGGGGGAAAGAGGACTACTCAAGACACCCTGTCTTGAGGAACCTCTATAAATCCTTGTGTGCTTTCTGTGTTTGAGTTTTCTGCAGCTAGATACATTAGGATTATATAAAGAAAATAAGTAAAACCTATTCACCCCCCTCCCCTCTAGGTATTATTGACTACACCTATATAAACTATTACAAGGGGAATTAGGTCATGGTGGGGTCATATGGGGTTTAATTTCACAATTGAGCCTTAAGGGCTATTTGGGGGTTTTGGTGTTTTTTCCCTAATCTTCCAAAATTAAATGTGCACCTTGGTTCATTTAGGTCTCATATACTCCCCTTAGGGCTTAGGAGAGGTTGTACTGGGTCAATTTGGCCAATTGAAGCCCAATTGAACTATAAAGGGCAAAGCTGTAATTTGGGGCAATTTAGTAATTTTGCCCAATTTCCCAAAATTGGCCCACCCCCACTCGGCCAATGTTGTCAACTAGTCTCTCCTAGTAGTCATATAGGGCTGGGTATGATCAATTTGATCACATTGAGCCAATTGGTGGCCAATTGAAATGACTAGTTCACTTAAGTCAAATTGGGACTTTTTGGTAATTGGCCCAATTTCAGTCAACTGGTGGCCCCATGATGGGGCTTTTGGGTCCATTAGGTCCCTTTGGGGGGGTTTCCTTATGATGATAGGTCAATTTGATCATTTGGAGTCCAATTCACTTCATTTAGGGAGGTTTGACCTAAATTAGCCTAAGGTTGACATTGGTCAATTTTGACCAAGGGTTGACCCCAAGGGTCCCTATTGGCCTGTTTACCTCCTTGAATGGTCATAGGAGTCAATGTGAGGTTATTTTGACCTATTGAAGTCTCTTGGCTACTCCTAGGCTAAGTCATCAAGAATTGCTAAATGCACCCCAATGTGCAATTCTACCTGTTCTCTTGGGTTTCTAGGGACCTTTTAGTCCACCTTGTGTACTAAATCCAACCTAGGGGGTTTTCCTTGGTTATATATGATACATAGGGTGCTTTATCCCTTTTGAGTTACCCTTGAGTTCTCTTTATATTGGGGTGGCCTATGGTGGCTAAGTGCACACCATGTGCTTTTCACCCATTCAACTTGTCACCATGGTACCCTAGGTCACTTATCCTATTTTTGTCATGACAAAAATTCCCTAGGGTCCTAGTAGTTTGGGGGATGTTATACGAGGATTCTCGAAATTGTGAAGTTATCGATCGTTGTTTGGATGGCCAGCGCATCGAAAAAGGATCTTCATGCTCAGGCATATCCTTTGTGGTGAAGGTGATCTTCTCCTGTGAGGGTAGGGTCCTGGAGATCGAAGCGACACTCCGACGATATATGGCATGGAGGTTACCCTTTCAGGTGGCCACGACTTCTACTCCCCCATGGATCACCTTGATCCCTCACCGGGTTCCCACGTCGACCAGGTCATCGCACCGGTCATCTACCTCCGCTCCTCCTCGTCCTCTTCCGGCATACTGAAGTTGTTGTCGCCCCCCATGGGCTCTCTTCCCTCCTCTTATTTCTAAGAACTCGGGGCAGATAGTCGTTGCGTGAGCTTCCTCCTAGTGGAAGTCATTGTATGACAATGCCACCCTTCCCCTTTCTACCCCTCCTAGGCGATTATTTCTTCCTCTTCTTCATCCTTGTCCTAACGGCATGGCATGCTGAGGTGGGGGATGAAAGGGTCTCGGACCCGACTATGACCCCAGAGGGTTGAACCATCCCTTCCCTCCCTAAAGTGCCCCCTCCTCCTTGGAAAGGTTATACTCCCTAGGGAAATACTCTTTTGTGATTTTGAGGATACCCTCCCAGTGGCCTCCACATCGGTCGATTGACGAGCGATTGGTACCTTCCCTCTAGTTCCTGCCACCTAGGGGATCCTTGGAACCCCTGCCTCCTCGGCTACTCCCTTCTTCCCACCTCCTGCTGCTGGGATCCTCCTCCCCCTTCTCTTCTCCTACAGCCCATTTGGCCAACTTTGCCATGAAAGTGTTGTTGGTGGCCTCCCCCTCGATCTCTCGCCCCGCCTGCTCGATCAATTCCTCAAATGACAGAGGAGGGTCTCAGGAAAGTCCCATTTTGAACAGCCCTTGCCACAATCTAAGGGTGAAGGCAAGTTGCAAGGTGTGCCATGGCACCTCATGGACCTAGATAACCTCCTCCTAGAATCGGTCCATGTAGCTCCCCAACGATTCCTCGGTCTTTTTCTAGACTAGGAAAAGAGACTCGGCCCCCTTCTTCCTCTTCTTTGAAGTGGAAAACCGCAGCAGGAAACTACGGCGTAGATCTTCAAAACTGTAGATAGTCCCGGAAGGGAGCTGATGGAACCAGTCTCCTGTCTTTCCCTTAAAAGAGATGGCAAACAACTTGCACTTGAAGGCATCTGTCATATTTCTAATGGAGATGACGTCCTCAAACCACTAGAGATGCTAAAGGAAATCATTGTTTCCCATGTAGTAGGATACAATGAGCTCCATAAAACCCTCTGGAATGGAAGCTGAGCAAATCAGCTCGTAGAATGGACTTCCTAGCTCTACCTGGTGAGCTGGGGGTACTCGCCCGGTCTCCTCGCCTGGGTAGCGAGCACTCGGTGGGCTAGGAAATAACACCTGCGCGTGGAGGGCTCGATCATCTTCCCTCGCCTGCGCCTCCTTCCTGGGTCGCCTGTCGGGTGCATCATCGCCCAAGGCTTGCGAGTTGACACTGGAACCGCAGGAGTTGAGCACTCACCCAACGGCAAAAGAGCGATGCGCAGGGTCTCCAAAATTGACTTTCTGAACTCATCAAAGTCACTCTTTCTAAGAACTCGCCTAAAGGGGGCAAGCTAACAAGATCGACTCCTTACCCATCGCTTCCAGCCATGGGATTTTACTCAGGATTTTCCGAACAAGCTATGGTCCACGCTCACCACACCAAAAATGTTGAACTCGGAAACCTCGGTTCAACCTCTAAGCCCGAAAACCAAGGCTCGAGTGGAGTTCAGACTGGTGTAACCTGCTTTTACTTTTCCTGAAATCATTTGCTAGTTCAGGCACTGAGAACAAAGAATCTCACTCACAAAAGGTGGAAAACTAAGAACATACCCCGCGAGATGCAACGAGGAGGTCCCGTCACTAACCTGGAAGATCATAGAGAATTTTCCCTCCCAAGACAAATGCTGAGATGGGCACCTTGGAGAATGCTAGAGAGTCTCTATCTACACACTCGGAAACCACGGTGAGCAGTATGCTAGAACTCTCACCGACCAAAGCTAACCAGACGAGAGAGAAACAAGTGAGAGATCTTCTCCAAAGGTGCTCGATCTTGGGGGTCTATTTACAGTTTTCTCAAAACGGTATGCGGATAGTTGAATCCCGCCTCTTGGTTTACTAAAAGCGGTCCAAATTGGTCTGCCAACTGCAGAATCCCACTATTTGGGATGGCTAACTGCAGGCCAAAATGGGACTTCCTGGGAAAAACAGACAACCAAGCAGACAGGCGACTCCAGGCTATTCTAGGCCGGCTCGCCAGAGTGGAGAGGACACGTAATGGCTGGGACTCACCACTCGCACCGAGTTAGGGCCGAGTGTAGGCTAGGGACGAATGCGAGCTGGGACCCGCCGTACGCCCAACTGACTTACCAAATCCCAGTCTTGATCCCGATAGCCTGATGGCTTGATGAGTCCACTCGACAAACACAAGATTGTACAATGGTGAAGAGCAGGTGTGTCCGAGCCGATAGGGCATAGTCAGGAGGGTCGGACCCTGAATGGCAGTGAAGAACGAATGTGTTCCAACATATGGCGACCGTGATGAGGGCAAGTCCTGGCGGTGTCGTGACCTATTATGACAGTGACGAGCAGATGCGTCTGAACCGATAGTTCGCGGTCAGGGGGGGGACCCTGAATTGCGGTGAAGAGCGAATCTGTTCGAACCGATGGCGACCGTAAGGGGGGCTTTCCCTAGAGGTGTCGCGACCTACTATGATGGTGAGAGAGGATACGTTCGAACCGATAGTGCTTGGTTAGGGGGCAGACCACAAATGGCGGTGAAGATCGACTGTGTTCGAACCGATGGCGACCGAGAGTAGGGCAGGCCCTGGTGGTTTCATGACTTGCTATGATGGTGAAGAGCGGATGCATTCTAACCGATAGTGCGAGGTCAGATGGCGAACCTCGAATGGCGGTGGAGAGAGAATGTTTTTGACCTGTAGCTGCAGTCACTAAGTACAACCATGGAGTTAGAAGAAAAAAAAAATTGAAAGATTAAAACAGATACATGAGCGCGAGTGCAGGCTCGTCGCTATTGTTCTAAGAAATGAAGTGAAATGCCAAAATGAGTAATGAAATGCAGATAAAGGGGGTGCTTCTCCGCTATTTTCTTGGCTCCTATGGATCAGACTTGCGGGGGATTTGGCAGGTCGAGGTAGTGTGTTGCAGCTACATTCTAGGGGACGTTCGTGCTAGGGGCGGTAGTCGCGGCCTATCCAGGGCGTGGCTGTTGAAGATAGCATGAGCAAGCTACTTCCCGGTTGCCTCGTACAATGCTCACTCCTCCAGGGATGGAAAATTGGATCACTAAGTGCGGGATGGAAGGGATGGCCTCGAACACTGCTTTAAGAGGACCGCCATAGATTGAGTTGTATATTGATTCGGACTCCACCACCACAAACTGGATGTTGTGTGTAGAACCATGGTGAGAAGGCGGCGAGAAAAAGCGGCTCGTCGTCTAACTTGCCTATAATCATCCGCTATCACATTGCGTATCTCCTCACGAGTGAGTCTTCCAACAGCTTTCCCGAGGCCAACTCTTCCCTGGTGGTGATGATGAGAGTCATCTCCATGGCCTCTGGCCAGTCGAGCGGGATGCGCAGAGCTGGCCGCAACGAAGAATTGCTCGGAGATATCATCCTATTGAGTGAACTCTTCTGTCGGGGGATGATTCGGAGACGGTGGAGGCGGATTTACCAGCACAAGAGGTGAAATGGGATCTCGAGGAGCTATGAGAGCCAGCATCTCGACATGGTGCTCTTCCATTTGCCGCATGCACCATTCCAATACAGCTACAGGCGCAATCATTGCCTTCTTCACGAGAGGCACATTGATGAACGAGTGGGAGGGAGCTGGATCAACTCGCCCTCCAGGGATTGATCCTTCGGTAGTAGAGGCACTCCTTCCTGCCATAGTCGTCAGGCGCAAGTATTGCCTTGAAGTAAATACTGTCTTCAAAGAGTCTTTACAGAGTTTGGATAACACCATTCCCACAAACGGCGTCAAACTGTTACGGGTCGCTCGACGCTCTTATAAAACAGTCGAATTGAACTATCTCAGCTCGAGAGTGAGCCAAGCGCGCAATTAGTTGAAGTAAAGTGAGATAGCTGGCAACAAGAGTTTTATTGTGGAAAACCCAGAAATGGTGAAAAACCACGGGGCCGGAACGGTGCCGACCAAATTGCACTATATCTTTGGGTGTTACAAATAGTATAATAAGTGATGATGACAAGTCTCGCTTGTTCCAGGGGGTGCAGAGAATAATGAGAAAGTCAAAAACTCTAAGGTGGAAGGAGATCTCCAAGGGCCAAAGAGAGATCTTCATCTTCGAAAGTCGTAGGAGATCTGTAAAGGATTCTTTGAACGCCAAAGGAGAACTCTGAAGGATCTTCAAAATATCTAAGGTGGAAGGAGATTTCCAAGGTCCAAAGAGATATCTTCATCTTCGAATGTCGTGGGAGATCTTCAAAGGATTCTTCCAATGCCAAAGGAGAACTTTGAAGGATCTCGGACGCACGATGCGGACGCGGAGGCGTTCGGCGCGCGCCGTGGACGCGGAGGCGTTCGGCGCGCGCTGCGGACGCGGAGGCGTTCGGCGCGCGCCGCGGACGCGGAGGCGTTCGGCGCGCGCCGCGGACGCGGAGGCGTTCGGCGCGCGCCGCGGACGCGGAGGCGTTCGGCGCGCGCCGCGGACGCGGAGGCGTTCGGCGCGCGCCGCGGACGCGGAGGCGTTCGGCGCGCGCCGCGGACGCGGAGGCGTTCCGCGCGCGCCGCGGACGCGGAGGCCTTCCGCGCGCGCCGCGGGCGCGGAGGCCTTCCGCACGCGGCGCAGACGCGGAGGCATTCCGCGCGCGGCGCGGAGGCGTTCCGCGCGCGCCGCGGACGCGGAGGCGTTCCGCGCGCGCCGCGGACGCGGAGGCGAGCGGCGCGCTCCGCGGACGTGGAGGTGATCGGCGCGCGCCGCGGACGCGGAGGTGATCGGGGCGCGTCGCGGATGCGGAGGCGATAGGGGCGCGAGGAGGACGCAGAGGCATTCGGCGCGGCATGCACCATGGACGCAAAGGCGTTGGGCACACGTCGCGGACGCGGAGGCATTCGGCGCGTGTCGCGGATGCGAAGGCGTTGGGCGCGCACCATGGGCGCGGAGGCGTTCGGCGCGCGCCGCGGACGCAGAGGCGTTCGGCGTGCACCATGGGCGCGGAGGCGTTCGGCGCGCGCCGCGGACGCGGAGGCGTTCGGCGCGCGCCGCGGACGCGGAGGCGTTCGGCGCGCGCCGCGGACGCGGAGGCGTTCGGCGCGCGCCGCGGACGCGGAGGCGTTCGGCGCGCGCCGCGGACGCGGAGGCGTTCGGCGCGCGCCGCGGACGCGGAGGCGTTCGGCGCGCGCCGCGGACGCGGAGGCGTTCGGCGCGCGCCGCGGACGCGGAGGCGTTCGGCGCGCGCCGCGGACGCGGAGGCGTTCGGCGCGCGCCGCGGACGCGGAGGCGTTCGGCGCGCGCCGCGGACGCGGAGGCGTTCGGCGCGCGCCGCGGACGCGGAGGCGTTCGGCGCGCGCCGCGGACGCGGAGGCGTTCGGCGCGCGCCGCGGACGCGGAGGCGTTCGGCGCGCGCCGCGGACGCGGAGGCGTTCGGCGCGCGCCGCGGAGGCGTTCGGCGCGCGCCGCGGACGCGGAGGCGTTCGGCGCGCGCCGCGGCCGCGGAGGCGTTCGGCGCGCGCCGCGGCCGCGGAGGCGTTCGGCGCGCGCCGCGGCCGCGGAGGCGTTCGGCGCGCGCCGCGGCCGCGGAGGCTTTCGGCGCGTGCCGCGGGCGCGGAGGCGTTCGGCGTACGCCGCGGTAGCGGAGGCGTTCGGCGCGTGCCGCAAACGTGGAGGGGAGAGGCGCGCTCCGCGGACGCGGAGGCAATCGGCACCCGCCGCGGACCCAGAGGTGATCAGGGCGCATCGCAGATGCGGAGGCGATAGGGGCGCAAGGAGGACGCGAGGCATTCGGCGCGCGTCGCGGACGCAAAGGCGTTGGGCGTGCGCCACGGACGCGGAGGCGTTGGGCGTGCTCCGCGGACGCGGATGCGTGCGGCGCGCGCCGCGGAAGCGTTCGACGCGTGTATTTGGCCATAAATTCGTTGGGTATAGTGTGCAGGTTTACAGGTGTGAAGTCGGACAAGAACTCCAATCTCTGTAAGTTACCATTGGCGCTAGTGATACCGTCAGGCACTAGCTCAGGCAACATGTCGACTGGACGTGCTCAGCCTCAAGGAAATATCGATGAGATAAAACATATCGACTTGACATTACCACTGGGCATTAGCTTTTACACCAGTGCTAGCATGTCGTCTAGTTGGCCAACATCGTTGTGATAGAAGATATTGTTGAGACAACACATGTCAGCTGGATAAGGTTATTACCGCTGGCGCTAGCCCTACCGCTGAGCGTTGGCCATGTCGATGAGAAGCAAGGATCAACTAGAGGGACTGCATGTCGACTCGATGGTGATATAGTTGAGACCAAGCTTATCAACTACCACCACGTGCTACTGCTACCGCACGCACTATCTAGATTTCCACGTTAGCGATCTGAGGACTCACCGCGGGAAACTGGTGGCGGTCATAGAAGGAAAAGATACTACTGTGCTGCGTTATCTTTACCACTCCGCGGTAAGACTAGTGTTCAAGGAAAGGCCTGCCACCTTCCTTATCTGCCTTCGACCAGCTGGGCAAGTTTCCAAAAAAACTAAGGATGTCGCACCACGCTAGCTCTAATGTGTCGCGCTAAGTAATGATCACAAGGAAAGCTCTGCCGCCTTGCTTACATGGAGCAGGAGAGTTGGGAGGAAAACGAATAAACAAACCTACCGTCGGGCGCTAGCGATACCGTCGGGCGCTAGCGATACCGTCGGGCGCTAACGATACCGTCGGTGGTAGCTTATTTAAACGCATGTAAATGAGAATTCTTTTCTCCTAACTCTTGGCACAGAACCCTAGAACGAACGGAGCAGGCTTCCAGCCGTCTCTACCACAAGGAGTCGCCAACCAAGGAGAAGAACTCTTACCCTCATTCAGGCATGAAGAAGATCTTCGGAGAGCGCGGGCAATGAACGTGAATCAAAGGACGATCGTGTGCATAAAGAACGTGAATCAAAAGCATTGATCGCTCACCTCCTTCGTAGACAACCTTTGAGGGGGCCATCTTTTATCTTTTGGCTTTTCTTTTTTCTTTATTGTATCGTAGAGAAATCGACCGGGGAGGTCGTCGGATTCCGGGGAGTCCGTGAGCAATCAACGGTGGAGTTCGTCGGATTCCGGGGAGGAGTTCGTGAGAAATTGACCAGGGAGATCGTCGGATTCAGAGGAGGATTCCATGGAAAATCGTCCGTGAAGGGCGTCTAGATCGGTGAGATCTAGCGGGCTCGAAGATCTTCGGGGAGAAGGGAGAGAGCCGGCTCGAAGATCTTCCTGGGATGAAAGAAGAGAGCCAATCGGTCCTCGGGGAGAGGGTCGGTATAGAAAACCCAATAGTTATTCGATTTGTCGCTTCCGATCTCCGGCGTCATCGAGATCTAGTTTTGTAATTGTAAACCTTACTTTAATATTGTAATGTATTTCATTTCTCTTATTTTACTGTACAACTACATATGACTCTTATTGTAACTTGAAATAATTTTCGTGTGTACTCTAAAATGATCTTCTGTAGGTCGAGAATACGGTTTCTGTGAGTTACCGCCAGCAGTAACCCTACCGCCCCATGCCAGTATCCAGAAAGCTTATTCCTACTGCAGAATAAGTTTAAACTCACATTATTCACTAAAAACCTTATTCACCCCCACCCCCTTCTAAGGTTGGCCACTAGATCCAACAGTTAGAGTTCAAATTTTCTTGCTGATCTAAAAAAAACTTAATCATCTATCGCCAAGAAGAAGAAGGATCTTCGAAAGTGCAAAGGAAGCATTCTTCACGGAAACATATCCAATCAAAGTCCTCTGCAAGAAGATCAAAGTTGAAGTCAATTCACATCATGCTTCAAGAAGACTCCAGATTTGTCAATATCTATTATTCTGAGTCTATAGAAAGGTTTTGAATCAAAATGTATAACTGTAAGATCTCTCCGAGATCTGAGTTGTAGGATTCATTTGTTGAATCTGAGTTATAGGGTCCTATGCGGCCTGAGGTAGGAGGCTAGCCATAGCTTCTGAGTTGCATGGTCTTATATGACTCTAGGTAGGAAGCTAGCCAAAGCTTCTTAGTTGTATGGTCCTTGTGACCTGTGGTAGGAGGTCAGTTAGCACCTCTGAGGTAGGAGACTTGGTCTCTGAGTTGTAGGATCTGAGGATCTGAGTTTTGGTTGGAGTTTGTCGAGGTTAGCTCATTGTTAGATAGGCGGAGGGTGAAAGAGGATGTACCCAACTCGGGGAACCACTATAGTTTTCTTTCTCTGTGCTGTGAATTTTCTTTGATTGTGTGATTGTTGCATAAACTCTCTTTATTCCACACTAAGTTTATGAAAAGGTAACAATACCTACTCACCCCCCCCCCCCCCCCCCTCTAGGTGAATATTAGATGAATCTCATAACTGACAAGTGGTATTAGAGGGAGGTTGTTCAAAAAGGCTTAACCGCTTGAACAAGATCCTTATCAGGGAGATACTGTCTAACCACCATGACTTACGGGGAAAATAACAAAGAACTAAGTTATATGAAGTTAGTTGTATGCACAAAGGAGAATTTTTGATTCTGAAAGAAAAGGGTCAGACTGTTCATGGAAGCCTCTGATCCAAGGATCTATATAACAGTGGAAGAAGGTCATTTCATCCCTATGAAAGCTTCAACTATAAATCCAGTCAAGCAAGTCCCAAAGAAATATTCTGAAATGACCAGGGATGAAGTTGTTCTGGCCACCATGGACAAAAGGGCCAACAACATAATTGTGAGTGTTATTGATGACTCTACTTTTCAGAACTTGGTTCATTGCAAGATAGCCAATGAAAAGTGGGACTCTCTGATAGTGTACATGGAAGGCACAGAAGAAGTAAGAGATGATAGAAAATCACTTCTGAATCAAGAGTATGAGGCCTTTAGGCAGGATAAGAAGGACTCTATCTCAAAATGCTATGAGAAGTTCTTCGAGATAGTGAATGGTGGTGCGGGGGAGTTGCGGCCTGCATTGCACGACGGGTGCCAGTTGTCGCACCGCAGCGGCACAGCTTGCGCCGCACCAAGGTGGTGTGGGGGAGGTGCGGACTTGGCCATACCCGGCCGGTGCGGCCTTGGCCGCACCTGGGTGATGGGGCCTTAGCCACACCTGGGTGGTGGGGCCTTAGCCACACCTGGGAGGTGCCGCCTTGGTCGTACCTGGCTAGTGCGGCCTTGACCGCACCTGGGAGATGCTTGCTTGGCCGCATCGTGCGGCCGGCGCCGCACCAAGTAGGTGCAGCTGGCGGCGGGCGAGGAGTGCGGCGAGGCCAGCGGCGAAAATGGCGGTGAGGTTGGCGGCGGTTGCATGCATGGAGGAGAGAGAAAGTGGGTTGCTTGCATGGAGGAGAGAGATGGGGTTGTACATATGGATGAGAGAGAGAGAGGGGTTTGTACATATGGATGAGAAAGCACGGACCCGATGATGGGTGCATTTACCCTTATAATGGGGGTGTGGTTAGCATGTATGTGTACGCGTGCATTTTGGTGCCCGTTTGGAGGATCAAAGGGACTCAGAATTATGCGAGAATGGCCGCGTTGGAATTGCATCGATAAGTCGGTCGAGGTCGCGATGGAAAATCACGGGTTTGTCTGAATCTATTGTGGGGAACCCCATCACATATTATTCATAAACTATTCACGAATCTTGTCAATAGAAATAATATTATTCAAGATTCATATGTGAATACCACTTGATTCCAAATTTAGATTCAAATTCAAAAAATACGAATTTTAATTGAATCGATCATCGAATTATTCACAAACTATTTGGTTTGAAACCGGCCTAAGCTCAATAATGTTCTCATCACATAGTGTTTATTCAGACAATAGTTCTTCGGCCATTTTTAGGATTTTTTTAACACTATTAAATTTAAAAAAAAAAATAGAAAAAATATTTATATGAATTATTTAAAAAAATAAATATATAAGATAATTGATTCTGGTTTACATTTTTATTTATTTATTTATGAATATGCTAATAATTATTATAGATAAGGCAAAGTCGAATTCAACATCAAATCAATCAGTGACATTTTGACCTTTTTTATTTACATGATCCTTATTCTTTGCAATGAGATAACAAAAAGGTATTGTAAAAAATAAAATATTTGAAGTAAGGAACTTGAGAGTGCTACCTCAAAAGGTATTTTTTTATAATAATAGGAGTGACGGGCACGGCCTCCCGCCTGAGGGCGGCGATACTCGGTGGGGGTGGCGACACTCGGTGGGGGCGGCAAGCATCAATTTGATGTCACGGGAGCGGGGGATATAGTGGATGGACAGGATTTGAGTTTAAAATTAATTGTGCGGCCACGATAAAATGTTAGGTGTAATTAGAAGATATGTATATCATGTTACATAATAAAGAATTAAATAGAAGATTTCAGCTGAGCAAAACTAATGTTTAAGTTTAGCATAAAAAACAAAGACAAATTTCAAGAGACACAAAGCATGTTGTAATAAAAAAATAACCTACTAAAAAAACTCTCATCACTCAATCTAATATTCCAAAATCTAGACATACAAAAATTTCAAAAGGTTGATGAACCAGAAATTTCAAACTGAAGCTCCTGTGCAGCAAATTTTTTGAGTTTTCAACTGTCAGAATCATCCCTTGCAACCCTAGGATGTGGCAACCTTAAAATCACTCCTTACAACCCTTATATTGAACTTTGCTTAGTGATATATGTTCCTATGATTTTTTAGAAGATGCCATATCATATGAATTTCAACTGAGATAATAATGAAGCAGTGGACAACTCCTTGTTGCAGGTTCAGTGACGAAGACTCCCACTGCAATTCATATAGGATGAATAGAAAATCTAAAACTGAATGTTAGAAGCTCCCACTATAGGTTCATACTAAAGAAACAAAAATGCTAGAATTGAAACAGAGCTAATTCCCATCATAGATTCATACCATCGACTTCCCAATACCCAAGATATTGAGCATTGAAACAAATCTAACCAAAACTGCAGGCATACACAGGAATGCGAATTTGAAATAATTTTGAATGCATTAATGTCTGTTCTTAAGGATTGCTTGAAGATTGCATTCACAGAATAGTAAAAATAATACTCATTCTAATTTTGTCTTTGTCACGAAAAGGAAAAAAAATCATAAATGCATTCTCCAAAAAAATCATCCGAACAGAGCAAGATTGAAAGATATAAATGTTGTATGTGTACCTGGCGGACTCCAGCTTGAGCAGGGTAATGGTCAGTGAAGGCTTGCACAGGGCAGTGTTGTGTGGATGGTATCTAACCGGCATCTCCTTCAGCGGGGTCGAGATTATCAAAATGTTGGGCGACGAAGGATATAGAGAAGCCCTAATGTAGTGGAGATGGAAAATCCTTCTTTTTCTTCGACCAACGGAAAGATCAGAACGTACCGATGAGAACTCTATCGATCCGATGGGCAGATCTCAATGAGGAGGATGAGAAATAATTACCTTTGGAAGCTTTTGCATCAAGGGTAAGGGTCAGATGACTAAGTCGAAGTCGGTGGATTTCAGAGATTTGGACGACCTTTAGGTGTTCTCCGGCAACTAAGGTGGAAGAGTTGGTAGGCAGATTCGTGGTAGGGTCATTTCGCCGATCGTGGGAACGTAGGGAGTGGAGAACTCTCGTGCCCTAGGAGGCAATATGAAGTTGTCGAATGAGAAGTGATGGAGAGTTTTTGTTGGTGGTTTAATGGAAACCATTGAATCCGGTTTTTAGGATAGTGGATGGGTGAAATCGTGGATGGTGGTTAATTTTGATATGAATGCTTCCGATGAAATAAGTGAAGGCATATGAGGGTGGGAAATGAAAACATGGTAAGAGCTGTGAGAATAGTATATTGTCTTATATAATAAAGATATGATGAATGAAATTCTTGTTGATCTCAAAGGATTCGGAATTACTCTAGATGAATCAATGAAAAGAACTAAAAATGACAGTCTTAACAAATTGGATCGAGCCCCCATAATTTCTTAGATCTTCAAAAGAAGACTTTCTCAAAGATGAGGTAATCTCTTGAGAAGTACTCTAGAAGGGGTGAATAGAGGAATTAAATTTTTGATAGTTATTTCATTATTTTTCACAGTTTTACGCGCACCCACGTTATATCACAACCATAGAATTAATCACAACAATCTGAAGTAAATAAAAGTGCGGAAAAGAAAAACGCAAAGAAACGCAATAAACACAGACGACATAAGAGTTTTATAGTTGTTCCCCAATTAATTTGGGTATGTCTACTCTTCTGCTCACAAGCAGGATTTCACTATCTCAGTGTGAGGATTTTAATAAGGATCTTTTAGAACCAGGAGTTGTTGATAAGGTCTCTCCAAACCAAATGTGCTTTTGATAAAGTCACTCTAACCAGGAGTTGCTGATAAGGTTTCTCCAAAACCAAGATTCTTTTCTAAGGGAGACTCAATGAAGCAAGAGTTGTTAAGAAGGTCTCTCCAAAACCAATTAGAATCTTTTAAAGAGAGATTCAAAAACTCTTTCAACGGGTTAGATTTGAGTTTCCATAATATGTCCTTCAGTAGCAAGCTCTGAAGAAATTGATTCATTGTAAAACGGTGTGGATTCTGGCTTCTTCTTATTAATCATGATTCTTGAGGAGGAGATTGAATCAGGATCTTCAGCAATGACCCTTGAGACAAGGGTTTCTTCATTTGAATCTTCTGATATAAGAGAAGATTCTTCTTGATGAACATTTAGAGTTTCTGAGAGAAATACTCCTTCATTGTGTGTGTGAACCATAGAGAGAGTGTCACGACCCGTCTCGACAAGAGTCAGAGTGCGCTTCAGGCGGGCCGTGATGCCACAGGCATGGGCGGAAGGAAAATCTATGTTTGCTAAGGCGGAAGCAGAGAAGCTGTTAATTAAGTTTTAAAATAGTTACTTTTAAGAAAAACAGGTTGATTTATTGTGGAAGCTTTAAAATATGATAGTTGAAACAGGTGCACATGCATTTTGCAAAAAAAAATAACTTATGATACAAGTTTTTGGAACAGGTTTTTATGCAGTGATCATCGCAGATGAATGAGCATGCAAAACATATCAAATTCTAGTACATATAATATTTAGCCTAGCAGTTGTCCATGAAACAGGAGGAAATGGCTGATCGTAATTACTACATAACAAAAATATCTGACAATAAAAGAAATGAAACAAAAACGCAAAACCTGAAGCTTGGCGCAGATCGGTTCAGGAAGCAGACGGCGCAGACACGAACGCTAAGGCAATTCCAAAACAAGAAGGAAAAGCCTCAGAACATTGAAATACACAAGAACGAGCCAAATAATATATGAGCAGGAGAAACAGAATACTTGTGTACCGCTTTTCATAAAACAGAGCTAACAAGACAGGCAAGCAAGTGAGACAAGCAAAAAATCTAGAATTATTAGACTACTCTGAAATATAGCATAAACATTCTTGCAACAACATAAGCTGTAATCGTTGAAATGCGAAGGTGTTTATAGTGGGTGCACATGGTTCACACTCAAGTTCAAGTGTAAGGCTTACTAGAATAAGAGTATTTCTTGCTTACCGTGACCACGCAATCAAGACGATGCACCTTCTAAACCCTAGCTTCCAAGATTTGCTTATGACACGCGGGACCTAAGAGATTCAAAAGTTTAAGCTCGCTATGACCGGTCCTTTGTTCCCATTAGGGATTCAAGAGGGAACCCAAGTCAAGGAGTTTCATCAATTAAACTCTACCTTTAAATGTTAACTTACGTTATTAATGACTTAGCGCAGGATTTCATGGATTCTAGCATATAAAGACTGTAATCAGGATACTGATTCAGATATACAAGAGTATATTTTACAAACGTGAAACAGGTGGAATCAAGTTATAGAACATTATTTACTCAAGTCTTAGAACCAGACAGACATAAGACACAAGATTCGATGACTCAGAGAACTTGATAAAGAGTTTTGGAACTTGCGGATTCAAGTATTCACGAGTAATAAGATAACTATACATCATTTTCTAGGATATCCAGTATTCCTTTAGCTTATGTCATTTCCAAGACACGAATATCTTCTAAGTAACCATGTGTACGAGTCGAAGATTTTATATCAAGCACAATTCACCCAGTTACTAGCAGGAATCAAAACATTTATTATTATAACAATTAATGTTCCTGCTCGAAAAGATCTACTAGTCTTACATTTATCCATCAATGAGATGCAATTCATTTAAATGAAAATCCAATTAAAACCACTTTCGTTCACTAACTCGTCTTCCAACAAATTAGCTACAATTCATCTAAGTGACTAATCAAAATAACATCATTCATGTTCACGAATTCGTGTCATTTCAACACGTGACACCTCAATCTATTAACAAGTCAAATTTATATATTCAAGAACTAAGTTTATTTGATGAAACATGTATTCAAAGCAAAGTCATAAAATAGAAAGAAGAGACAGGCTAAATAAATTCAATGCTTGCAAGAGAGAGGGATCTCTACTTGCCTTAAGTGAGGCTGAATCTGATGGCGGCGGCTAGGCGGCGCAAGCAAAAGCAGAAATCACATTTTGAACCTGATTAAACACAATGAAAACGAAGCTGCATAATTTACTACGCTAACTCAAGCATTCTACGACGCGAAAATTAAACAAAGAGGGATTAGCAGATATTACCTCCCTCGAAAGTGAGGGGAGAAGAGATTCCACGCGGAGACGGAGACTTGGTGGCGCTTAGGTTGCGGAAACCCTATGTCGGAGAGGACTTGAAGAGATCCCACTGAGAGATTCGATGATCAGCGCCGGAAATCACAAATAAACCAGGGTTAGATGAATATAGGAGGGCAAAAATCTGAAATAGAAGGGGAAGGAGGGATTTCTTACCAATATTCATCAAATCCGAGTCCAAAATCCGAGGAGGAGGAGGAGGAGGGTTCGAGTAAAACCCTAGGCGGAAACAGAGAAGAAGAGGGCTACCGCCATTAGAGGAGGGGGAAAGGGGACAGTCGACTGCTGGAGATCGGCGAGAGGAAGAGATGCTGGAGGCGGCTCCTTTGGAGGAGAGGGAAGAAGGGGTTGCTGGCCACGAGGAGGAGAGGCTTGGTTGTTGCGGCTTGGAGAAGAAGTAGGAGATGTTGTTGCCGGACCCCTAGGAGGAGGGGGAGGGCTTCCTGGATGATCTCAGGAGGGGAGGAATCCGCCGGCCATGTGAAATTTTTCTAGGGACCTTGTGAGAGCAAGCAGGAATAACAACTAGAGATGCAAGCCAAACAACCAGAGACAATCTTAGGCAAACAAAACGATCTTTATTGATAGCAACACTTCAATTACAGGGCAAGACATGCTCGACGAGACATGATTTCGTCAGCACAAAAAAAAACTTCAAGGAGAAAGAACAGAAACTGAAGATAACTGAGACCGCACGGTCTCTTGCCGAACTCAGCAGCTCGCCAGACCGCTGCTGCCAGACCGCAACCGCTCCTAATCTCGAAACACCACCAAACCGCTGCACCAGACCGCTCCTTTGCCGACCTCCTGATTCCCGAACTCCAACACCACAACTCCAAGCCGCAAACCGCCCGAACACTTTCAGAGGAAGAGGTGATCGCTGCTGCCTGCACTATCCGCAGAAGCTGCACAAAGAAGAATTCAATCAGAGACCGCTCGGTCAGATAAACAAGACCGCAGGAACTAGGCAAACTCGGCTTACACTTGGTGTGTTCTAGTTGTTGCTGCAGTGGCTCCCTATTTATAGGCGTGAGACCTGATCCAGTCACCACCCCATGAGATAGAGTCACCACCCATCAGGTCGCGCGACCTTACCGGTCAACCCGCGCAATCACTGCAACCCTCCTGCTTCATTTTGGTGAGCGCCGACTTCACCCCAGACCGCGGGAGATCGCTACTCCCTTGGTCTGAACACGACTCCACACGGAGATCGCCAGACCGCCTAGAAGTCACCCACCACCTGTGTTCGCCTGAGACCGCAAACACAGCCAGCTTGCCCTCCTGGTCTCCTCCTGAGACCGCGAACTGAGACCGCGCGACTAAGAATGACTTAGTCCGCGAACTCCTTCAGAACCCTCTGGAAAGCCACCAGACCGGATTCAAGAGCCAACCCGTGCGGTCACGCTAGACCGGCACGTCCTTGAAGAGAACAACTTGTCACGCGGTCAAAGACAGACCGCGCGACCCTGAGGAAGATCACCCGTCATGCGGTCACAGCCAGACCGCACGACCTCCACCTCCAGCAGCCCTTGGACCAGACCAGCGGTCAACCCTGGAAGCCGCAGCTGACCAATAGAACAGATCGCCATTGTCAGACCGCCAGACCGTGCGGTCACGCCAGACCGCCCGGTCTCCTCCCAGACCGCCCAGGTCCAAAAGCCTCCTCCACTTCCACTTCAATAATTTCAACACTCCCCCTTGAAGTGGGAAGTGGAAACTAGCCCAAGTAGTTCCCTTAGCCGTGTGAACACGCTCGACCGAAAGAGATCCCTCCAGCACCTTCTCCCGTATGAAGTGATGCTCGATCTCAATATGCTTGGTCCTCGCGTGACAAACTGGATTGGTTACCAGTTTGAGAGCACTCTCGTTGTCACCGCGTAGCAGAGTCGGCTCCCGAACCTCCTTGTGGACGTCTCCTACCAACCTCCTAAGCCAGATGGCTTCCTGAGCTGCCAAGGCCGAAGCCTTGTATTCCGCTTCCGTGGTAGAGACTGACACGGAATCCTGCTTCTTGCTGCACCATGATATAGCCGTAGGGCCCGCCATGAAGACGAATCCAGATGTCGACTTCCGATCATCCGAATCTCCCCCGTAATCAGCATCCATGTATCCATGCACCTCGAAGCCCGCATCCCTCCTGTATAGGAGACCCATGTCCGAGGTCGCCTTGACATACTTCAGAATGTTCTTGGCCGCTAGCAGATGAGGTACTCGTGGTTCCGCCATAAACCGACTCACCCTGCCTACTGCATATGCAATATCCGGCCTTGTGATCGTCAGATAGATTAAGCTCCCAACCAGAGCTCGGAACACCAACGGATCTTGCATGATCCTCCCCTCATCCTTCCGAAGCTTCATAGCCTTCTCCAGAGGTGTGGAAGTGCACTTCCCTTCCTTCATGCCGAATCGCTCCACGATCCGCTCCGCATATCCGGCTTGGGTCACGAGCACTCCACCTTCCTTCCTCTGCACCTCAAGTCCAAGGAAATGGTGAAGCTCACCTAAGTCCTTCATCTCGAACCTGATAGACAGCTCGGCCCGAAGCTGTGATACCTCCTCCTTCGAGTTCCCCGTCACGATCATATCGTCAACGTATAGCAGCACGATGACCTGAAGCTCCCCGCTCTTCTTGACGAACAAGCTCGAGTCTGAGTCTGAAGCAACAAATCCACATAATAGGAGATATTCTGCGATCTTCCCATACCACGCCCTCGGCGCTTGCTTCAACCCATACAGGGCCTTCTTCAGCTTGCAGACATGCTCCGGAAGATCTTCAGACACAAAACCTGGTGGCTGGACCATGAAGATGTCCTTGTCAATCTCGCCGTACAAGAAAGCGTTCTTGACGTCGAGCTGCCAAATCTCCCATCCACTGAACGCCGCCAAGGCAATGATGAACCGAACTGAAGTCATTTTTGCCACCGGACTGAATGTCTCATCATAATCTTCACCGTATTGCTGCGAGAACCCCCGAGCTACAAGACGAGCCTTGTAACGCTCGATACTGCCGTCAGCTTTCTTCTTCAATTTGTAGACTCATTTGCATGTCACAGGAGCGATGCCCTTAGGCTTGGGCACAAGAGACCAGGTCTCATTCTTCTCGAGAGCTGCCATCTCTTCTTGCATCGCAACATCCCACTCCTTCACGCCTTTGGCCTTCTCAAAGCTCGACGGCTCCCTCTCATCCAAGGGACCAGCGAAGAAACATGAGACGAAGCTCACTGCGTTTCCTCCTGTATAGCGATCAGGGGCGATGATCGCTCGCTTCGACCTCCTCAGCTCCTTCCCTTGAACTGCAATGTCATCCGCTGCTTCTTCCCTAGATCCCCTTCCAGACGTGCTAGGAGCATCGCTCCCCTGCTTCCTGAACCAGAAGCCCCCGTCTTGGAACTAGAAGGAGATGGACCACCTGGTGACACAGGTAGCTCCACCTGAAGATTCTCCACAGCTTTCTCTGGCATCTCCACCCTGCTCTCTGGTAACTCCACATCAGAAGACCCCTTGTAAGATGTCACCTCATCGAACACGACGTCGCGAGATACAACAAATCTCCGCGTCTCCGGGTCCATGCACTTCCACCCTTTCTTCCGCTCATCGTATCCCACGAAGACTAGCTTCCTTGCTTTCGCATCTAGCTTCGTCCGAAGAGCATCTGGAACATGCACGTAGCAGGTGGAACCAAACACCCTAAGGTGTGCCACACTTGGCTTCTCCTTGAACATCATTTCATGTGGAGTCAGCATGTTGATGGGGCTCAGAGGCATCCTGTTGATGACGTAGGCAGCACAAGGCATTCCCTCCGCCCAGAAGGACTTTGGGATACTCTTGGCATGCAGCCAACACTTGCAGGTCTCCGTCAGATGACGGATCTTCCGTTCTGCAACTCCGTTCTGTTGTGGAGTATGAGCACAAGTGAGCTCTCTCCGGATGCCCGCCTTCCTGCAAAAAGTAGAGAACTCACTGGAGGTGAACTCCCCTCCGTTGTCAGTCCTCAGCTTCTTCACCCGCAGTCTCAGCCGACCTTCCACGAGCTCCTTGAACTCCACAAACTTGGCAAACGCCTCCGCCTTCTCCTTCAGGAAATATACCCAGACATATCTGGTGTAATCATCGATCAACACCAGCATATACCTGCTGCCTCCGAGGCTTGGGGTAGCAGTTGGTCTCATCAAGTCACCGTGGATGCACTCCAACGGCACACTACTCCTTGTCTGCGACTTGTCAAACGGTAGTCGATGAGACTTGCCGAACTGACATCCTGCGCAAACATGACCTTCTCCGTAGGAAGATAGATTTGGCAGGCCCTTGACCAGGCCTCTCACCGCCATTGCTTTCAGCTTATCGATGTAGGAACTTGTTGACAAAACGAACAAGTCCTTCGCCCTTCTCCCGACATGGACGACCTCGGCCTTCACGGCCTCTACATTTCGTAGAAATTTCACTTCTGTCGGGCCGAACAGAACGTGATACCCAGCGTCAACAGCGTTGGTCACGGAGAAGAGGTTTTTCTTCATTCCGGGCACATGATAGACACTCTTCAAGGTAAGTGGCCCTCTATCACTGCCCAAAGAAACAACCCCCACCTTCTCGACTGCATGTACAGTATTGTCTGCAGTAATAATAGCATTGTTACCTGTGTACAGCTCTGCTGAAGAAAGCTTCGACTCGTCCCCGGTGAGGTGATGACCACACCCCGAGTCCACGATCCAGTCCTCCTGATAATTGATAGTAGCCGAGGCTCCAATAGAAGCCGAGAAGGCTCCTCCCCATCCTCCATCAAAGTGCCTGGCCGGTGCTTCCTCCTTCTCAGCAGCATGCCCTGGCTGAGTATCCAGCCTGCAGTCCTTCTTGAAGTGCCCAATCTTTTCGCACTTGAAGCATTTGAGAACTTCCTTCTTCTTCTTCTCCTCAGCCTTAGGAGGATAGCCCCTCTCCTGCTGTCCAGAAGTTGAAGGCCCATAGCCTCCAGTGGTCTTCTTCTTCTTATCCCACTTCTTCTTCTTCCCTGAGAAGAGAACTTCGCCATCTCCCCCAGTCACTGACAACCCCGCCATCTGTCTTGCCAAGCTTTCTTGCGAAGAAAGCAAGTTCTCCAGCTCCAACAGAGACGGCTGATTTGCCCATCCCTGCACCGACGTCACAAAGGCCACATATTCCTTCCGCAAGCCGCGGATGATGTGCCTCTTCAGCTTCGCCTCAGAAATTGGCTCATCAGGATCCAGTGCTGATATCTCAGCGCAGAGGTTCTTCATCTTCAGAAAGAAAGTGGAGATAGAAAGATCGCCCTGAGCCGACCTTGCCAGCTCATTCTCCAAGAACTGCAGCCTCGCTACATTCTTCTTATTAAACAGCCCATCCAGGGCTCTCCAGATCTCAGCAGCTGATCCACACCCCAAGATGTGATCAAAGAGATCAGGTGAAATGGCACGCTTCAAGGTGAACTCGGCCTTGGCGTTGGTCTTCCTCCATGCCCTCACGGCCGGTCCATTATCACCTCCTTCTACTGCCTTCACCTCTTCTGTTTCATCTCCTCCTACCACCTCCCAGAGGTCCTCACCCAGAAGATAGCTCTGCATACACGACTTCTACTTCTTGAAGTTAGTCGATGTAAGCATCTCAATACCAAGACCTCTTGCAAAACCACCTTCCATTGCTCTTCCTCTGGTTCCTTCTTCACAAAGGCGATGGCTACTCTAAGTTATTCACTGCTCTTTCAACTCCAACCTCCCTCTGATACCATGTGAAATTTTTCTAGGGACCTTGTGAGAGCAAGCAGGAATAACAACTAGAGATGCAAGCCAAACATCCAGAGACAATCTTAGGCAAACAAAACGATCTTTATTGATAGCAACACTTCAATTACAGGGCAAGACATGCTCGACGAGACATGATTTCGTCAGCACAAAAAAAAAACTTCAAGGAGAAAGAACAGAAACTGAAGATAACTGAGACCGCACGGTCTCTTGCCGAACTCAGCAGCTCGCCAGACCGCTGCTGCCAGACCGCAACCGCTCCCGATCTCGAAACACCACCAAACCGCTGCACCAGACCGCTCCTTTGTCGACCTCCTGATTCCCGAACTCCAACACCACAACTCCAAGCCGCAAACTGCCCGAACACTTTCAGAGGAAGAGGTGATCGCTGCTGCCTGCACTATCCGCAGAAGCTGCACAAAGAAGAATTCAATCAGAGACCGCTCGGTCAGATAAACAAGACCGCAGGAACTAGGCAAACTCGGCTTACACTTGGTGTGTTCTAGTTGTTGCTGCAGTGGCTCCCTATTTATAGGCGTGAGACCTGATCCAGTCACCACCCCATGAGATAGAGTCACCACCCATCAGGTCGCGCGACCTTACCGGTCAACCCGCGCAATCACTGCAACCCTCCTGCTTCATTTTGGTGAGCGCCGACTTCACCCGCGGGAGATCGCTACTCCCTTGGTCTGAACACGACTCCACACGGAGATCGCCAGACCGCCTAGAAGTCACCCACCACCTGTGTTCACCTGAGACCGCAAACACAGCCAGCTCGCCCTCCTGGTCTCCTCCTGAGACCGCGAACTGAGACCGCGCGACTAAGAATGACTTAGTCCGCGAACTCCTTCAGAACCCTCTGGAAAGCCACCAGACCGGATTCAAGAGCCAACCCGTGCGGTCAAGCTAGACCGGCACGTCCTTGAAGAGAACAACTTGTCACGCGGTCAAAGACAGACCGCGCGACCCTGAGGAAGATCACCCGTCATGCGGTCACAGCCAGACCGCACGACCTCCACCTCCAGCAGCCCTTGGACCAGACCAGCGGTCAACCCTGGAAGCCGCAGCTGACCAATAGAACAGATCGCCATTGTCAGACCGCCAGACCGTGCGGTCACGCCAGACCGCCCGGTCTCCTCCCAGACCGCCCAGGTCCAAAAGCCTCCTCCACTTCCACTTCAATAATTTCAACAGGCCAGAGCAAGAGGAGGAGGCGCCGGCCCTAGAAGAGGAAGAGTAGGAGGCTGTCTGATGGCGACGGCCACCACGACGGCCAAATTGGTGATGAAGATGACGTCCATGGCGCACTAGGTGATCATGGGATAGTGGCGGAAGATGATGATGATGAACCGCCGGCCAAAGACTTGCGGCGCGTAGCGGTCACGGCTATAATCTTCGCCCACGCAACAAGAATTTAATTAATTTATCTTGCTAGTTTATGGTCTGCGTTTATCCATTTATGTGGTTTACAATTAATTATTTTATTTCCGTCATTTTGAATTTGTGGTGTGCATTTAGCCACTGTTATGGGCTGCTATTAGACTTTTGGATGTAAGCCTTATATAAGGCCAAAACTCTATCTATGTTAGTAGAATATTATTGAGATCAATATTAAAACTTTTCCCCCAAAAACCTAAAGCTCCTCTCTCCCTCTTCCTCTCTCATTGTCGCCGCCCACAAGGGTTTTCCCCTTGCTTCTTTGGTTCGGCCGCCCCCTCTCTCTCTTCTCCCTTCCTCCCTATTCTCTTCTAAATACTATTCCTCCACCACCTTTCATCTCTCTAGTTCTCCTTTCATCCACGGCTCCAAAGTTTCACATGCAAGAAGGAAAGGCTTGGGTGATCTTCTACAGCGTGAAGCGGGGAAGACGGACGTGTTCTTCATCCTTGGTGCGCTTCCTGTGGATCTCGAGGGACGGAGATCATTTCTTTTGGATCCAAAATCTCGGATCTACTTTCCGAGAGGGGTAACGAAAATTACTACTCAAGAGATTTTCCCTTCTTTGATAGTCTTGTGGTGGACGATTTTTGCGTGGATTTTCGAAGCTTAAATTTTCACGGTATTTTTAAATAATAAATCTGTGGTTTTCGTTTGGTTTTTCGATAACTCTCGAGAGGATTGGCGACCCTCGCTTTTTTTCTAGTTGGGATAGATCCTACCACTTTTTCGAATCGTGATTTTCTTTGGTGGATCTGTTTTGGTACAACTCCAAGCTCGTCGGAACCAATATTATTCCTTTTAGCCGGAGCTGATTTTGGCCTATAGCCATTCTCCGAACCATTTGTGGTGTGGCTACCCGTACGTTAGCGCAAAAGATAAATATAATATATTGTGATTGTTGTGTTTCGTTAGTGTGTTAAAGAGGGCGTAGAACGTAACGAGAGTCGTAGTTTCGTCATCCGTGTAGGATCGATTTGCGCGGGCCTACATCAATTTGGTATCAGAGGGAGGTTCGTGTCAATTTCTAAATTTACGCATTCCTTAGGTTTTCTTAGAACGCCGGCACTCACAATCTTCACTCGATTTGGCATTCAAAATTTAAAAAAAAAATTCGCCGGTCTGCGAATAGCGGTCTAAAATTCTCATTTTTTAGCGAAGTTCAAAAAACAAATTCCGGAAATTCTACTTATTATTTTCTGTAATAAAAAAAAATTTACTTACATTAGTTATTAGGCGGGAATAAAATTATCTTTCGTAAAATTTTTTGTCCTAATCTAAAAAATTTTGGCCTGCATTTAGTAAAAAAAACAAATTCTGCACAAAATTCCAAAAAAATTTTACTTTTCCTATTGTTCATGCGCACTAGGCTTGGCACGGAGTATCTCCCAACCACTTCCACCATGGCAGACGACCATGAGGACGAGCACGCTCCGGCAACAATTGCGGAGCTTCGGGACGAGTTTAACGCTAAGTTCGATGCACTCACACAGTTAATACAAGGGTTAGCATTAAATCAAGAGGCACCTCAAAATCCCGCTACCAACCAATGAGATGAGAGACCAAACCATCCCCGTAATCAGGACGATGAGCAAGCGCCTCGAGCTCCTCATGAGTTCGATGTAACTAGAGCCGTGAAAATTGATCCACCGTCATACGATGGTATGGGTGAACACCAAGTATTTTTAGACTGGATTATAATGATCGAGTGTTATTTTGAGTGGAAAAATCTGGCGGACGGTGAGAAGGTGCGGGTGGCACGGATGAAGCTTCTGGGTAGGACCAAAACGTTCTGGTTGAACGAAGAGAGGCGTCTAGGTACCATGAATGGAGCACACCCAATTGGGTGGGCTGCCATGAAAGCACTCTTGTCTGACCAATATGTCCATGCGTATCACCGAACCCAAATGTTCGACGAGTTAGCCACCCATCGTCAGGGGGGAAAATCGGTAGCGGAGTACATGGGACTCCTTAAAGATATGATGGTGCGGTGTGACCGAAGTTACACTATCTCGTTTTCGTAAGGGACTCAACCCGGATATCCCAGGCAAGCTCTGTTGAAATTTTGAAGTAAAGTGGAAACTGGGCGGTCTGTTTTTGGGAGACCGCCGAGACCGCGCGGCTTGTGTATGTTATCTGCTGGTCTGGCTCTGCCGGTTTGTTCTGGCAGTCTGCTGGTTGTTCCGGTTTGTTCTTTGTAGCTGCGGTCTGTTCCCGAGCTGGTGTGCTGGTTGGCTTGTCTTCCTTGTTGGAAGACCGGGCGGTTTGTTCCTATGTGTGACCGCCTATCCAGGCGGTTCGTGCTTGGCAATCTGGCGACTTGTTCTAAGTCGGCCATATGGTTCCTGGTTTGCTCCTGGTGGTCTAATGAAGGAGTACCTTTGTGACCGCGCGACTTGTGTGCGGTCTCGTATTCGCGCGATCTGTGCGCGATCTTGTCTGCTGATCTGCGTCTTGGTCGGATGATCGTCCAAGTGGTCTGATCACGCGGTCTGCCTTATGAGACCGCTGGCGATCTGACGGGTGGTGATTGTATCTCTTCTGTGCGGTGACGACATCCGTCTACCCGCCTATAAATAGAGGTGCAGGGCCCGTCATTCCTAACGATAACTGTAAGAACTGAGTCTGGGTTAATTCGTGCGGTCTCACTCTGAGGTCGGGCGGTCTCGGAAGCGAGCTGACTGTTTGTTGTGTTCGCAGGTTTGCGATCAGCAGGTTGCGGTCTTCTTCCTTGGTGATTCCCAGCGGCTTGAATAAACAGTTCGGCAGCGGTCTGTCTGCGAACTGGTTTATGTTCGTTCTTGTGCTGTTCGTAGCGAGCTCAGCGATCAGGCGACCTTCAGCGGTTAGGCGATCTGAGTTGCGGTCTGGCGACAGCTTCAGTTCTTCGTTCCAATAAAGCTCCAGTTCGTGCGGTCTGAGGTGCGGTCTTGCAGTGCTGGAAATCTGTCCGGTTTCTGTTGATGCGATCTCAGGTCAAGTCGGGTGACTTCTGGAGTCGAGCGGTCTGTGCGGTCTCAGCTTGTCTAGCCGCCAGGATTTTTTTGGTGTGTTTTGTTCTTCTCATCTCCATGATTCTGATGAATCATGTCTCGCCATGTATACCTCGCACTGTAAATGAAGTTTGTGTTTCAATAAAATTTCTTGTGTTGCTGTGTGGCATTGTGGTTGTTTGGCTTTAACTCAGTTGATGCAACTCCTGCTTACTCCTAAACTATTTAAATCAAAAATTTTAACATGGTATCAAAGCGAGGTTGTTGGAGTGGATAAGCAGTGATCAACTTGAATTGTCATCGTCTTTGTGAAGAAGAGACCACATAGATTGCCATGGAAGGCGGATTCGCAAGAGGGCTTGGTATTGAACTTCTTACTTCGACTAACTATAAGAAATGGAGGTCATGTATGGAGAGCTATTTACTTGGCGAGGATCTTTGGGAGATAGTTGGAGGAGAAGACACACAAGAGGTGTTTCTAGCAGGAGATAATTTGGCAGAGGTGAGACATTGGAGGAGGACGAATGCTAAGGCAGAGTTCACTCTCAAGAGGGCTATCTCACCGGAGCTGTTTGATCACATCATTGGATGTAAATCAGCTGCTGAAATTTGGATGTCTTTGGATGGGCTGTTCAATAAGAAGAATGTAGCTCGGCTACAGTTTCTTGAAAATGAGTTGGCGAAGGCCTCAGGGCGATCTTTCTATTTCTACCTTCTTTCTCAAGATGAAGAACCTCACAGCAGAGATTTCTGCATTGGACCCTGATGAGCCCATCTCGGAGGCAAAACTGAAGAGGCATATCATCCGTGGGTTGCGGAAGGAGTATCTTGCCTTTGTGACTTCAGTTCAAGGTTGGGCAAATCAACCATCTCTGTTGGAGCTGGAGAACTTACTTGCTTCGCAAGAAAGTTTGGCAAGACAGATGACGGGGACTTCTATCTCTGGGGAGATAGTGATGTGTTGTTCTCTGGGAAGAAGAAGAAGAAGTAGGAGAAGAAGAAACCATGTTATGATGGACCCTCTACTTCAGGTCAGCAGGATAGGGGTTATGCTCCTAAGTCTGATGGGATGAAGAAGGGAGATGGACCAAGGTGCTTCAGGTGCAATAAGACCGGCCACTTCAAGAAAGATTGTCGAGTTAATCTTCAGTCGGGACATGTAGCAGAGAAGGAGAAGCCAAAGTCTGATGAAGCTGGATGGGGAGGAGCCTTTGCGGCTAATATGACGGCGATGCCCGTTAAGGCCTTGGCTGCCATCAACTTCGAAGAGGATTGGATTGTTGATTCAGGGTGTGGACATCATCTCACCGGGGATGAATCAAAGTTCTCTTCTTTGGCGCCTTACTCAGGTAACGATGCTATCATTACGTCTGATAATTCTGTTCATGCTGTCGAACAAGAAGGTGTTGTCTCCCTGAGCAGTGATAAGGGTCCACTCACTTTGAGGAGTGTTTATCACGTGCCTGGTATGAAGAAGAATCTCTTCTCTGTGACCAATGCGGTCGATGTCGGTTATCACGTTCTGTTTGGCCCAACATAAGTGAAGTTTCTTAAAACTCAACCGGAGATAAGGGGAGTTGTTATCCATGTTGGAAAGAGGGTGAAGGACTTGTTCGTGTTATTGACAAGTACTTATGTTGATAAGATGAAGACCAACGATAGCGCGGCTACCTGGCATGAAATGTTGGGGCATGTTGGTATGGACAAATTAAAGGCTATAGCGGTAAGGGGCCTTGTCAAGGGCTTGCCTAGCTTGTCCTCTTTTGGAGACGGTCATGTTTGTGTTGGATGTCAGTTTGGTAAGTCTCATCGACTTCCATTTGATAAATCGCAAACTAGATCAAAGCGCCGTTGGAGTGCATCCATGGTGATTTGATGGGACCGACAACCACCACAAGCCTTGGAGGCAATAGATATATGTTGGTGTTGATTGACGATTACACCAGATATGTCTGGGTGTATTTTTTGAAAGAGAAGTCGGAAGCCTTTGCGAAGTTTGTGGAGTTCAAGGAGCTGGTGGAAGGTCGGTTAGGCCTGCGGGTGAAGAAATTGAGAACTGACAATGGTGGGGAGTTCACCTCTGGTGAGTTCTCAAGTTTTGCAGGAAACACGGCGTTCGGAGAGAGCTCACTTGTGCCCATAATCCACAGCAGAATGGCGTTGCGGAGAGGAAGATCCGTCATCTGACGGAAACCTGCAAATGCTGGCTTCATGCCAAGAGTATCCCAAAGTCCTTTTGGGCGGAGGGAATGTCTTGTGCAGCTTACGTCATCAACAGGATGCCTCTAAGTCCTATCAACATGAAGACCCCTCACGAACTAATGTTCAAGGAGAAACCGAGTGTTGCTCACCTTCGGGTGTTCGGGTCAACCTGCTATGTGCATATTCCTGATGCTCTTAGGACAAAGCTAGATGCGAAAGCAAGGAAGCTAGTCTTTGTTGGGTATGATGAGCGGAAGAAAGGATGGAGGTGCATGGATCCTGAGACACGGAGATCAGTGGTATCTCGGGATGTGGTGTTCGATGAAGTGACTTCCTACAAGGGGAGTTCAAGAGTTGAACTACTAGAGAGCAGGGTTGATGAAGCAGGGAAAGCTGCGGGAAGTCTTCAAGTGGAGTTGCCTGTTTCACCAGAAGCTCTAGTTGTGTCAAGCTCTGAGATGGAGGCTTCAGGTTCAGGAAGCAGGGGGAGCGATGCTCCAAGTTCGTCTGGAAGAGGAGCTTGCACAGAAGAAGCAGCTGAGGAGGTGGTTAGTCAGGTGCAACCTCTTAGGAGGTCAAAGAGGACTAGCAAGCCACCAGATCGATACACAGGAGGAAACATGGTGAGCTTCGTCTCATGTTTCTTCGCTGGTCCCTTGGATGAGAGTGAGTCGTCGAGCTTTGAGAAAGCCAAAGGCGTGAAGCAGTGGGATATTGCTATGGAAGAAGAGATGGATGCTCTCAAGAAGAATGAGACTTGGTCTCTAGTACCCAGGCCTAAGGGCATTACCCCTGTAACATGCAAATGGGTTTACAAGCTCAAGAAGAAAGCTGACGGCACGATCGAGCAATACAAGGCTCGTCTTGTAGATCGCGGATTCTCACAGCAGTATGGTGAAGATTATGATGAGACGTTTAGTCCAGTGGCAAAGATGACTTCGGTCCGATTTGTTATTGCTTTGGCGGCATCTTGTGGATGGGAGATTTGGCAGCTTGATGTTAAGAATGCCTTCTTATACGGAGAGATTGACAAGGATATCTTCATGATCCAGCCGCCGGGTTTCATCTCGGAGGATCGTTCGGACTACGTCTGCAAATTGAAGAAAGCCTTATATGGGTTGAAGCAAGCGCCTCGGGCGTGGTATGGAAAGATCGTAGAGTATCTCTTATTCTGCGGGTTCTTTGCTTCAGACTCTGATTCCAGCTTGTTTGTCAAGAAGGAGGGGGCACTTCGGGTTATTGTGCTATTGTATGTGGATGACATGATTGTCACCGGGAACTCGAAGGAGGCGGTAGCAAGGCTGAGAGCTGAGCTTGCTATCAGGTTCGAGATGAAGGATCTGGGGGAGCTTCACCATTTCCTTGGACTTGAGGTCCAGAGGCGGGAGAGCGGAGTGCTCATTTCTCAGGAAGGATATGCAGAGCGGATCGTTCAACGATTTGGCATGGAAGAAGGGAAGAGCAGCTCTATACCTCTGGAACAGCATCATAAACTTCGGAAGGATGAGGAAGAGTTCTATCTGATCCGTTGGTGTTCCGAGCTCTGGTTGGGAGCTTAATTTACTTGACCATCACGAGGCCTGATATTGCTTATGCAGTTGGCAAAGTGAGTCGGTACATGGCGGAGCCTCGGAAGCCTCATCTTCTAGCGGCAAAAGGGATTCTGAAATATGTGAAGTCGACATCTGATTTGGGTCTCCTGTTTAGGAGAGGGTCAAGCTTGGAGTTGCATGGATACATGGATGCTGACTACGGGGGAGACGTGGATGATCGGAGATCAACATTCGGTTATGTCTTTATGATGGGCCCCACAGCTATCTCTTGGTGCAGCAAAAAGCAGGACTCAGTGTCTGTATCTACCACAGAAGCAGAATATAAGGCTTCGGCCTTGGCAGCTCAGGAAGCCATTTGGCTCAGGAGGTTGGTGGAGGACGTTCATGAGGAGGTTCGAGGTCCCACTATGCTACGCGGGGACAATGAGAGTGCTCTCAAGCTGGTTAATAATCCAGTCTGTCACGCGAGGACCAAGCATATTGAGATTGAGCACCATTTAATTCGTGAAAAGGTGTTGGGAGGATCTCTTATGGTCGAGCATGTTCAGAGTGCGGACAATGTCGCAGACGTCTTCACATAGCCGCTAGCGAAGGGGCCGTTTACACGGTTGCGGAGTTTACTCGGGCTAGTCTCCACTTCCCACTTCAAGGGGGAGTGTTAAAATTTTGAAGTAAAGTGGAGACTGGGCGGTCTGTTTTTGGGAGAACGTCGAGACCGCGCGCCTTGTGTATGTTATCTGCCGGTCTGGCTCTGCCAGTTTGTTCTGGCGGTCTGCTGGTTGTTCCGGTTTGTTCTTTGTAGCTGTGGTCTGTTCCCGAGCTGGTGTGCTAGTTGGCTTGTCTTCCTTGTTGGAAGACCGGGCGGTCTGTTCCTATGTGTGACCGCTTGTCCGGGCGATTTGTGCTTGGCGATCTGGCGACTTGTTCTAAGTCGGCAAGATGGTTCCTGGTTTGCTCCTGGTGGCCTAAGGAAGGAGTACCTTTGTGACCGCGCGACTTGTGCGCGGTCTCGTATTCGCGCGATCTTGTCTGCTGATCTGCATCTTGGTCGGATGATCGTCTAAGTGGTCTGATCGCGCGGTCTGCCTTATGAGACCGCTGGCGATCTGACGGGTGGTGATTGTATCTCTTCTGTGCGGTGACGACATCCGTCTACCCGCCTATAAATATAGGTGCATGGCCCGTCATTCCTAACGAGAACTGTAAGAACTGAGCCTGGGTTAATTCATGCTGTCTCACTTTGAGGTCGGGCGGTCTCAGAAGCGAGCTGACTGTTTGTTGTGTTCGCAGGTTTGCGATCAGCAGGTTGCGGTCTTCTTCCTTGGTGATTCCCAGCGGCTTGAATAAATAGTTCGGCAGCGGTCTGTCTGCGAACTGGTTTATGTTCGTTCTTGTGTTGTTCGCAGTGAGCTCAGCGATCAGGCGACCTTCAGCGGTTAGACGATCTGAGTTGGGGTCTGGCGACAGCTTCAGTTCTTCGTTCCAATAAAGCTCCAATTCGTGCGGTCTGAGGTGTGGTCTTGCAGTGCTGGAAATCTGTCTGGTTTCTATTCGTGCGATCTCAGGTCAAGCCGGGCGACTTCTGGAGTCGAGCGGTCTGTGTGGTCTCAGCTTGTCTAGCCGCCAGATTTGTTTTGGTGTGTTTTGTTCTTCTCATCTCCGTGATTCTGATGAATCATGTCTCGTCATGTATACCTCGCACTGTAAATGAAGTTTGTGTTTCAATAAAGTTTCTTGTGTTGCTGTGTGGCATTGTGGTTGTTTGGCTTTAACTCAGTTGATGCAACTCCTGCTTACTCCTAAACGATTCAAATCAAAAAATTTAACAAGCTTCTGCGTTATGGTCATGCGGACCTTAACACGACATTCAATGCCGCCTTAGACATAGAGAAGCACAACGCCTACAAGTCCAAGGGACGGGCATTCCAGAAGGGAAAGTCCCTTTTAGGACCCCCACCTTCGTCCTCCATGAGGGACAAAGGAAAGCTTCGATCGACTGATTCGAATTCGGTAGTAATTACCGCTAGGAACATCAGGAATCCCACTGGTGAGAGAGTTCCGATAGGACGGATTAGTAAGCCTAATGCCACATGTTATTCTTGCGGGATCCAAGGGCACTACTCTAGTGAGTGTCCCACTAAGAGTAAACCACTGGCACTATTAGACTCCACGTCTGAACCCGCCGAGATCGTCTATGAAGCCGTCAATGAACTTGATGCCGAGCTGAGTGATATTGAAGATGATTCTTATATGATGGTTATGAGGTGTATTTTGGCCACACCACGTGCGTCGGATGAGTATAATCGGACGAATATCTTTTCGTTGAATTTTAAAAGTGGTGAGAAGTGGTGCAAATTAATAATAGATAGCGGTAGTAGTATGAATGTCATTTCGGAGAATGCTATCACTCGTATGCATTTAGTCACTGAACCGCACCCCCATTCGTATAAAATAGCGTGGGTAAACAAAACGTATATTGCGGTCTCTAAACATGTCTAGTGCCGCTTATGGTGAAGAGCTATATCGACAAGGTGTGATGCGACGTCATCCCCATGGATGTTTGTCATGTACTACTCGGTCGCCCGTGGCTATATGATTATGACGTGACCCACTTCGGACGAGCCAACACCTACGAGTTTAAGTTTAATGGTAAGACCATGGTCTTGAAACCTTCACTGCCTAAGGATCCGACGACTGCCTCCAAAGACACAATTGTGCCTGCGGAAAAGAAAACAATAGGCTTGATAAGTAAGAAGGAGCTAGAGCATGATACTTTCTTGAATGGCGTCATCTATGCTTTAGTATGTCTACAAGCTAAGGACGATTCACCATCTTTAGAGAGCCTACCGTTATCTCTGCGAACACTTTTGGAAGAGTATAAGGACGTCTATCCGGTGGACTTAACATCTAAGTTGCCACCCATGAGGGAAATCCATCACGAGATTGATTTCGTCCCGGGCTCATCATTGCCAAATCTCCCCCATTATTGACTCAATCCCTCCACACATAATGAATTGCAAACTTTGATTTCAGATTTATTAGCAAAGGGATATATTCGCCATAGTAAGAGTCCATGTGTCATCCCTGCACTTTTGGTCCCAAAGAAAGATAAGTTGTGGAGATTGTGTGTAGATTACCGGGCCATAAATAAAATTACTGTTAAATATAGGTTTCCCATCCCACGTTTGGACGATTTATTAGATATGTTATCTGGAGCCACCATATTCTCAAAGTTGGATCTTAAAAGTGGTTACCACCAAATAAAGATACGAGAGGGAGACGAATGAAAAACGGCATTTAAGTCTAAGGATGGGCTCTATGAGTGGTTGGTGCTTGGAGAGGGGCTCACCAACGGACCGAGTACTTTCTCGCGGTTGATAACCCAAATATTTAAACCATATATGGGTAAATTTGTTGTGGTCTATTTCGATGACATCTTAGTATTTAGCCTCTCGCCAATGGACGAACATTTAAGGACGATCCTTACAACATTGCGCCAAGAAACTTTATTTAGTAATCTTAAAAAGTGCGCATTTGGTGTGACTTCCGTAGAGTTTTTAGAATACATAGTGAGTTCCGAAGGTATTCATGTTGACCCTAAAAAGGTCCAAGTTATTCGATAATGGCCGAAACCAAAAAATATCCGGGAGGTTAGAAGTTTTCATGGATTGGCCACATTTTATCGAAGGTTTATTCACAATTTTAGTAGTATCATGACACCAATCACTGAATGCATGAAGAAGGGTGATTTTATTTGGACTAAAGCGGCCACTACTGCATTTCAAACGATTAAGGAACGGATGTCCGAAGCCCCACTACTACGGTTGCCGGATTTTAGCAAGGTGTTTGAATTATCATGTGACGCATCTGGGATAGTAATCTGAGGAGTTTTAAGTAAAGAGGGACATCCGATAGGTTACTTTAGCGAGAAGCTTGCGGGCCCGAAGTTAAATTACTCCAATTATGATCGTGAGTTCTATGTCGTAATACGTTGTCTACAACATTGGTGACACTATCTTATATCGAAAGAATTTGTAATCTTATCAGATCATGAGGCGCTAAAATTTGTAAACTCCCAAAGTAAAATCATCCCTCGGCACGCCAAATGGGTCTCGTACCTTCAGGAGTACACATTCATTATCAAGCACCTTAAGGGTACGTTAAATTGTGTGGCGGACGCTCTTAGTCGTGTCACCCTATTATTATCTGCAATGGAAGTAACGGTCATAGGATTTGAGAGAATTAAGGATGAATATGTTCAATGACCGGATTTTAAGGATATATACTTAGCCACTTAGGACAATTCCCCTTCTACTATATCTGCATACTACATCCGTGACGGTTATCTATTTAAGCATACGCAATTATGTATTCCCCGTTCCTCGCTACGCCATTTCATTATATGGGAGTTACATAATGGAGGGTTAGGTGGACATTTCGGTCGAGATAAAACTATCACACTAGTCGAGGACAAATTCTTTTGGCCGGGCCTCAAACCAATGGTCAATAAAATCGTAGGGAGTTGTTGTGTATGTCAATTAACGAAAGGTAACAAGACCAATGCGGGTCTTTACACACCACTTCCGATTCTGTCTGTCCCATGGGAGGACGTTAGTATGGACTTCATATTGGGCCTACCCCTGAGATTTAGGCGACACGATTCCATTCTGTTCGTAGTGGATCGATTTTCCAAATGGCCTATTTTATCGCATGTAATAACACCAACGATGCATCACATGTTGTTAAGTTGTATTTCAAGGAGGTCGTGGCTCATCGGGGCGTCCCCAAAACGATAGTGACTGATAGGGACGTTAAATTTACTAGCTATTTCTGGAAAACACTTTGGAAGCTTTTGGATACTAGACTTATGTTTTCGTCGGCCTATCATCCCCAAACGGATGGGCAAACGGAAGTGGTTAATCGAAGCTTGGGTGGTTTCCTTCGTTGCCTAGTGGGTGATCATAAAGGTACGTGGGACCTTATTCTTCCTCATGCTCAATTGGCTTATAATAATTCTAAGAATAGGTCCACTGGTTTATCTCCAAATGAGATCGTACATGGATATAAGGCGCCCGTGCCTCTTGACTTGGTTCCGTTACCGCCATCTTTTAAATCCAGTCAATTTGCACAGGACTTTGCCTCGCACGTTCACACTCTCCATAAGCACATTAGTGAGACGTTAGCTAAGCAATATGCTATTTATCAATCGAATGCTAACGTACATAAGCGAGCAGTCCCCTTGAATATTGGTGATTTGGTAATGGTTCGTCTTATCCCTGAACGGATGCCTTCGGGCACCATAAATAAATTGGCGAATAGGAGAGACGGTCCTTTTCGGGTTTTAAAGAAGCTAGGTGAAAATGCATATCTATTAAAGTTAGCCGCTGATTGGGGAATCTCCCCTATTTTTAATGTTTCAGATTTAACGTTTTATGTCGCTCCACCACCTGAGCTGTCTGTCTCTCCGTTTAATATTTCCACTATATCTTCTAATGGGGTGGGGGTGAGATTGTTTCTGGATCGCCCTCTCCTTTGGATTCTACGGGAGGTATGTTGCCTACTGATGATGAAACATGTTTTTCTTCTTTGCCTAACGCATTTCCAAGGTTCCCCCGGACCGATTTCTTGCCTGACAGGATTTTGCAGGATGCAGTGTTTCCCACTCCCGACGGTGACATTCATAGGTTTTTGATCCGCTGGCGAGGTTGCCCTGCTTCAGACGACTCTTGGCTCTCTGCCTCGGAGGTGGATCTTCTGGACGCGGATCTACTACACAGTTACTTTCCCGCACACTCATCGGTGATGAGTTCTTTTGAGCGGGGGAGGATTGATGGCGACGGCCACCACGACGGCCAAATTGGTGATGAAGATGACGTCCATGGCGCACTAGGTGATCATGGGATAGTGGCGGAAGATGATGATGATGAACCGCCGGCCAAAGACTTGCGGCGCGTAGCGGTCACGGCTATAATCTTCGCCCACGCAACAAGAATTTAATTAATTTATCTTGCTAGTTTATGGTCTGCGTTTATCCATTTATGTGGTTTACAATTAATTATTTTATTTCCGTCATTTTGAATTTGTGGTGTGCATTTAGCCACTGTTATGGGCTGCTATTAGACTTTTGGATGTAAGCCTTATATAAGGCCAAAACTCTATCTATGTTAGTAGAATATTATTGAGATCAATATTAAAACTTTTCCCCCAAAAACCTAAAGCTCCTCTCTCCCTCTTCCTCTCTCATTGTCGCCGCCCACAAGGGTTTTCCCCTTGCTTCTTTGGTTCGGCCGCCCCCTCTCTCTCTTCTCCCTTCCTCCCTATTCTCTTCTAAATACTATTCCTCCACCACCTTTCATCTCTCTAGTTCTCCTTTCATCCACGGCTCCAAAGTTTCACATGCAAGAAGGAAAGGCTTGGGTGATCTTCTACAGCGTGAAGCGGGGAAGACGGACGTGTTCTTCATCCTTGGTGCGCTTCCTGTGGATTTCGAGGGACGGCGATCATTTCTTGTGGATCCAAAATCTCGGATCTACTTTTCCGAGAGGGGTAACGAAAATTACTACTCAAGAGATTTTCCCTTCTTTGATAGTCTTGTGGTGGACGATTTTTGCGTGGATTTTTGAAGCTTAAATTTTCACGGTATTTTTTAATAATAGATCTGTAGTTTTCGTTTGGTTTTCCAATAACTCTCGAGAGGATTGGCGACCCTCACTTTTTTTCTAGTTGGGATAGATCCTACCACTTTTTCGAATCGTGATTTTATTTGGTGGATCTGTTTTGGTACAACTCCAAGCTCGTCGGAACCAATATTGTTCCTTTTAGCCGGAGCGGTTTGGTCGGGCCTACATCACTATCGTCCTGAGCAGGAGGAGGAAGCGACGGGGAAGCAAGAGGAGGCGGCGTCTGCCACTGCAGGAGGAGGAGGGGCAGGCGATGCTGCGTGTTGCGCGCGGGAGACGGGAACGAGAGCGGGATCGAGGTGCGTCTTGCGGGAAACAGAGAGGAGCGAGAGCCCTAGCTGAAGAGCTTTGCGGGTTTTAAACAGGGGGGAGGGGCTGGGGTGCGGTTAGGAATAAGAGGGAAATAATAATTGGTTTTATTATTATCATATCTTTTTTTGGGTTGTTACAATTTCCCCTTCTTAGGAAGTTTCGTCCCGAAACTCTCTGAGAATTCTCTAAATGGGACCTCTCATGGCGAAGATTCAGATGTCATTTAATCCAAACAAGATTTACAGATCAAGACATGGAAGCTAATTATGAATGTGCTGAAACAAAAAGGAAAATAAGCACGGAGACTTACCGAGATCAAGAGAAAATTTGTGGATACTTACTTCGCATATCAGATTCATGTTCTCGAGAGAATTACTCAGACTTTTCATGCATTCATAACACGGTTATCAAAAGGATGATTTTTCTTTCGAAACTTGCTTACTTGATACTCTACGATCTTAGCGGGTATGGCCAGATACGAATGATTGGATTCAGGGAACACAAGAATTGCTTCACTTAGCTCGGAATTGAGAGATAAGACTCAAGAATTCGGGAGCGAACAATCTTTGCATGAAGGGGGTAACTTACTTGCGATGTTGACGCTTAAGAGCTAACCAGAAGGGGATACTGGAGAATCAGATGAGACCGATAGTCGAGCAGAACAGGAAGATTGAATATGAATATCGGAGATTTGAAACTAGAGATTCTAACACATTTCCTACTGTCAGGTACATAAAATATGTAATAATTACAACATTTTCATTAGACAACTCTAGGTAATGATCATGCAAGTGCAAAATTGAAATCATGTGTGATGCCAAGCAAATAGAAAAACCATGCGTGTGCAATCATTATTGTTGTTCTTGGTTTCACACTTGTGCAATGATTTATGATATGAATGCAATGAATGGATACACATGGCATGTTAAGCGTCCATATCACTTAACATGTCATGCATATTATGATTCTAATGCCAACGCACTTGAAAATATTAAATCGCCCATACAATTTAATATTCGCAAGCGGTGAATATCCTTAGTGGAAATTCATATGCACAACAATGTTAAGTTTTCCCAAACTCCCTTAACATTCGTGTGCATACTACTCATGCTTATGAGTGAGTGTGTGCGTGTTTCAGCCGCGAACAACACATAATGACAAGGTGCATGAAGAAATGATACATGCATAAATATTTATAAAATAAGATTCAAAATATTTAATAATTGTAAAATACTTTATCTTTAGAAACAAACCTGGCTCTGATACCAACTGTCACGACCCGTCTCGACAAGAGTCAGAGTGCGCTTCGGGCAGGCCGTGATGCCACAGGCATGGGCGGAAGGAAAATCCATGCCTGCTAAGGCGGAAGCAGAGAAGTTGATAATTAAGTTTTAAAATAGTTACTTTTAAGAAAAACAGGTTGATTTATTGCGGAAGCTTTAAAATATGATAGTTGAAATAGATGCACATGCATTTTGCAAAAAAAAACAACTTATGATGCAAGTTTTTGGAACAGGTTTTTATGCAGTGATCATCGCAGATGAATGAGAATGCAAAACATATCAAATTCTAGTACATATAATATTTAGCCTAGCAGTTGTCCATGAAACAGGAGAAAATGGCTGATCGTAATTACTACATAACAAAAATATCTGACAATAAAAGAAATGAAACCAAAACACAAAACATGAACATTGGCGTAGATCGGTTCAGGAAGCAGGCGGCGCAGGCACGAACGCTAAGGCAATTCCAAAACAAGAAGGAAAAGCCTCAGAACATTAAAATACACATGAACGAGCCTAATAAAATACGAGCAGGAGAAACAGAATATTTGTGTACCGCTTTTCATGAAACAGAGCTAACAAGATAGCCAAGCAAGTGAGATAAGCAGAAAAATCTAGAATTATTAGACTACTCTGAAATATAGCATAAACATTCTTGCAATGACACAAGTTGTAATCATTGAAATGCATAGGTGTTTATAGTGGGTGCACATGGTTCACACTCAAGTTCAAGTGTAAGGCTTACTAGAATAAGAGTATTTCTTGCTTATTGTGACCATGCAATCAAGACGATGCTCCATCTAAACCCTAGCTTCTAAGATTTGTTTATGACACGCAGGACCTAAGAGATTCAGAAATTTAAGCTCGCTATGACTGGTCCTTTGTCCCCATTAGAGATTCAAGAGGGAACCCAAGTCAAGGAGTTTCATCAATTAAACCCTACCTTTCAATGTTAACTTACGTTATTAATGACTTAGAGAAGGATTTCATGGATTCTAGCATATCAAGACATGTAATCAAGATACTGATTCAGATATACAAGAGTATATTTTACAAATGTGAAACAGGAGGAATCAAGTTATAGAACATTATTTACTCAAGTCTTAGAACCAGACAGACATAAGAAACAAGATTCGATGACTCAGAGAACTCGATAAAGAGTTTTGCAACTTACGGATTCAAGTATTCACGAGTAATAAGATAATTATACATCATTTTCTAGGATATCCAATATTCCTTTAGCTTACGTCATTTTCAAGATACGAATATCTTCTAAGTAACCATGTGTACGAGTCGAAGATTTTATATCAAGCATAATTCACCTAGTTGTTAGCAGGAATCTTAACATTTATTATTATAACAATTAATGTTCCTGCTCGAAAAGATCTACTAGTCGTACATGTATCCATCAATGAGATGCAATTCATTTAAATGAAAATCCAATTAAAACCACTTTCGTTCACTAGCTCGTCTTCCAACAAACGAGCCACAATTCATCTAAGTGACTAATCAAAATAACATCATTCATGTTCACGAATTCGTGTCATTTCAAACACGTGACACCTCAATCTATTAACAAGTCAAATTCAGACATTCAAGAACTAAGTTTATTTGATGAAACATGCATTTAAAGCAAAGTCATAAAATAGAAAGAAGAGACAGGCTAAATAAATTCAATGCTTGCAAGAGAGAGGGATCTCTACTTGCCTTAAGTGAGGCTGAATCTGATGGTGGCGGCTAAGCGGCGCAAGAAAAAGTAGGAGATGCTGCTGCCAGACCCCTAGGAGGAGGGGGAGGGCTTCCTGGATGATCTCTGGAGGGGAGGAATCCGCTGACCAGAGGAAGAGGAGGAGGCGCCGGCCCTAGAGGAGGAAGAGCAGGAGGCTATCGTCCTGAGCAGGAGGAGGAAGCGAGGGGGAAGCAAGAGGAGGCGGCGTCTGCCACTACAGGAGGAGGAGCGGCAGGCGGCGCTACGTGTTGCACGCGGGATATGGGAACGAGAGCGAGATCGGGGTGCTGCTTGCGGGAAACAGAGAGGAGCGGGAGCCCTAGCTGAAGAGCTTTGCGGGTTTTAAACCGAGGGGAGGGGCTGGGGTGCGGTTAGGAATAAGAGGGAAATAATAATTGGTTTTATTATTATCATATCTCTTTTTTTTGGGGTTGTTACAGAGAGAGTTGATCTTTTTATGATCAACAACCAACCATTGTCTATCACTACTTTTCTTCTTTCTTTTTTCTTCGATCTGTTGATTTCACTTATATACATCTTCATTTGAAATCATTTCCAAAATTGCAGCATTAAACGTTCTAGATGAATCATGCCATATGTGATAGTTTATAAGGTAGTAGTCTAATTCACCTAGAGAGGAATGAATGGGTCTTTTTTATTTTTTTAAGTGCAGCTAACAGTTATTAGATAACAAACACAAAATCAAGCACACCACAGAAAGCACACAGTCCTTTATAGTGGTTACCCAAGACAGTGTGTCTATGGGTAGTCCATTTTCCCTCTACACCTTTCTAACAGTATGTTAGACAAGGCAACCTCCTCCAAACTCAGCTCCAAGAGCTTACAACACAGATCCCACGGGATCTCTAAGGTTTGCTTCAAACCCTACCTCAGGCCCAAACATCCTTACCTCTCAGAGTGCTCCAACTCTTACAACTCGGAAATCCACTGATCTCCTACCTCAGGCCTATCAAGAAGCCCTACCTCAGGCCTCCACAGAGATCCTACACCTCAAGCTGGGAGTAAAGCTCTACTAGCTCAGGCTAAACAGCTTTGCACACTCAGGCTCAATAGCCTTACAAACTCAGGCAGAATGCTCTATAAACCCAGAACAATATTGTTCTTACAGAGGTTATAATTTATATTTACAACAGATGACAACAAAGATGTATCCTTCATCCTTTTGTCTTCTGTTGTTGATGCACAGTTGGTGCTTCCTTGAAGCATGGCTGAATGGTAAAACATCAGACCTTGCTCCTATCTGATCTTTCTCTTCAGCAGATGAGGAAAGATCAACTTGCACATCTTGACTGAATCAGGAAGAACTATCTTCTCTCCTTGTTTCTACTAGCTGGTTCAGGAAGCAGAAGGAGAGCACTTATGGAAGCCGTCAATAGAATAGTGCAGTTTTTTATTCCACTTTTCAGCACACCTTCTGAAATGACCTAACATGTTCTTTTATACCTCATCCATCTGTAACAGCTATAAGGAGGGCCCTGACACCGTATGGAGGGGGACAGAATACTTTATCTTGCTTTACGGCCACTTGCGCCAAAAGCAGATCCCGCCAATGCTTTCTTCATATTTGAATCTGTCTCAGCGGTTGGGCTGAGATAGTGTTCAGTCTCAGCGGTTGGGCTGAGATAGTCTTCAATCTCAGCGGTTGAGCTGTCTTCTGTTGGAACATGGTTTTCTACATCCCTTTGATTTGAGAATAACAAATCCTACTTGTATTTGATCTTGTTTGTCATTGTGTTTTTAGCATGCAGGTTTGAACAAATATGACACTAGTATGCTGCAGTATTGGTCTGGATCTGCTCACAAACTGAAAAGAGGGATGTGGTCTAACGCCAGGTGTTAGGACTTTATGTTGGGCGTTGACTCTCGTTCCCATTATGATGATTATGGAAAGAAGGGAAGCAGCCGTGATTGCAGGAGCTCTTTAGGAATGACCTGACCTAACGCCAGCGTTAGACTCAACGCCAGCGTTAGGGTTGCCTAAAATAAATGTTTCCTAAAGTGCAGAATCTTCTTCTTGTTTTGAAGATCCAAGCCATCAAAACAATTCTATACTGGGTCAACGCCAGGCATTAGCCTTAACGCCGACGTTAGCGTCCATTCTTATAAATAAGTGGATTTCGTCTTCTTCAATTGATATTGCCAAGGAGTCCTATTCCAGCACTCTCAGTTATTTGTGAGGGCAGAAATTTCCAGAACACATCTCCCACTCAATTTCAAAAGGAGGAATCGAATGTGGCTTAGATCAACACACTAACTCAATGCGTAGAACGCACACTTGGGCTTCAACGATCTTCAGTGATTCTTCATCGTCTCTTTTAGATTACCTTATAGGGAGTTTTTTACATCTATTTTGTATTTACTTTTATCTTTGTAATCGGTTAGAGAATTCGCCACACGATGACTAGGTCTGGGTAGGACTTAGGAAGGAATTCGCCACACGGCGACTAGGTCTGGGAAGGACTTAAGGAGAAATTTGCCTCACGGCGACTAGGTCTAGGGAGTAGATCTAGGGGGTGCTCGAGGCCATTCTGGGGATAAAAAGGCAAGAGCGGCTTGAGGCCGTATCTGGCGAGAGATCGGCTAAAGCCAACCGGTTCTTAGTGAGAAGAGTCGGTATAGAAAATGAAAAGAGTCTTTCATATTATTCGTCTTGGTTTCTAGCGTCATTGAAATCGAATTTTGTAATCATATTTAATAAATGATAATCATGTCCTTTTCAATTAATTTTTTTTTCTTATTTAATTGATTTAGTACTCTTAACTTTTGATTCACTCTTATTCAAATAAAATATCAAAAGTTTTCTATAAAATACTAAAGTTTTCTAAAGCCCTTATTCACCCCCCCCCCCCCCTCTAAGGGCGCCTCAAGATCCAACAAGTGGTATCAGATGGAGGTTATTCCAAAACGGTTTCAGCACCAGGAATAATGGCATCTCTTGATCATGATCTCGCTTCTACTAGTGGGGAAAATTTTAATATAAATGAAAAATTATTATCACCACCTTTATTTATGGGCAAAAATTATAAAGGGTGGAAAATATTAATGAAAAAATTTCCTAAAGCCTTAGATGAAAAAGTTTGGAATATTACTATTGAAAAGCCACCTAGCGTACTAACTAGAAACGAAATTGTTTTAAATGCAAAATCTATAAATAGTTTATTTTGTGCGTTAGATCAAAATATTTTCAAACTTATTTATAATTTACCTACCGCATATGAAATTTGGAGTTTTCTTGAAATAACTTATGATTCTCCTTCTGTAGGTATGGAACAATCACAAGAACCGGAGAATATGCAAGCATGTACAAGTATTCAAGAAAGCTCCTCACATGATGGATCCATAGAATGCACAACAAGCATACGAGAAAATGAAAACTCATACATGGAAGAGGAATGCAATAAAGATGAAAACGAAACTTCATGTTCAAACCAGTCCTCATCCAAAAGCACTGTAAGGAAATCAAAATCCTTTATTGTTTGTAATTTTATTTCTACTTTACAATTGCTATAAGTTTATAAACGCAAAATTAAGAAATTGAAAAATGCTAATTCAAAATTACGTTTAGAAAATAAAAACTTAAAAGCTAAATTTAATGTAGAAATAAAGATTGATGCGTGTGATTATTCTCCATCTTGCACTTTAATTGAAAATATAAAACCTTATTTTGATTGCAATATTCTTAAAGAGAAACTCAAGGTATATAAAAAAGAGCATCTTAAAGAACATAATGAAAAATTATCTTTAGAAAATTCATCTTTTAAAAGTGATTGTGTTATGTGCAAAAACTATAAAGTTGAAATCAAAGAGTTGAATGAAATATTTGAAGAATTTTGAAATAACTATCAAACTCATATTGACTCTATTGTTTCCACTCTTAAAAATAACACAATCGCTTATAATAAGCTAGACATAATTTCAAAATTAAGAATAATGAATTAGAAACTAAAATCAACTTGGTTAAGGAAATCATAAAGAAAAACTCTCAAAACATACATTCACAATCTCAAGAAAAACAAAAGCAAGTTGACCATGAATTTTCTTAAATTGACTAAGCCAAACAAAGAAAATGAAAAACATCAAAAGATTGTAAATGAAATTCCAAAACACTATCATCACCATCATTTACAATATCAATCCTCTCTCAACATTAAATTAAACGGAAAAAAATTTCCCTTGAATAATAAATTCAAAAGTCATTTTTATCCAAACATTCAAGTAAATGACTATGAAATTTTGAAAAATAAAAATAACGTCTGTCCAAGGTATGAATGGAGACTCATACTTAAGAATGACACACTAATGTCAAATGGAAGGGTCCATTCATCCTTGTCTCACCAAAAGCCAACTTGATATATTTGGTTACCCAAAGGAACCTTCTCTTTTGGTCCTCTTTGGATACATAAATCTCTTATTCATTAAGTATCATCAAATGCATGAAGTATAATTTCTTCAAAATGAAATAAATAACTTTCTACTTCATGATATGCTTAAATGTCTCTATTTTTTCTCATTCTTTAAGCTATCATATCATGTCATCTTATATAATATTGAAAATATGACTTTATCTCTTAAAATTTAATAATCTTATAAAACATTTGATTAAAATTCAAAGACATTTTATTTTGCTGACCTACCAATATCACTTAAATTCATTGCCTATAAATATCTTATATCATCCATATAAATCTAATTCTAAATTTGTTAAGAGATATTTATCTAGATCAATGAAATCATGAACTTCATTGTTTCTCTTTCGGAAAATTTTGAGTCTATAAATTTTAAATATTTAGTTTGGTTAGTAACCAATAACATTTAAATATCTTGAGAAAGGGAGGTTTGAGGTGTCACCCCATCACATCTCCTAGTATCGGTGCGAACCCTTCATAGGGTAGACCTCAGCAAGTCCAAGATCCACTCTAGATTGCTAAGTTCAACTAAAGTCTAGCAAATATTAAATTAATTATAGACTCATGAGTATTCTTGTAATGAACGAAAAAGAAAAATTATCATTATCTTATACTTTCAAAATTTGTATTTAAAAAGAAAATCACAAAAGATATATTGAAAGAATTTATTGTTATAACTCAAAAGAATGAACATTGAATTCACACACTACACCATGATCTAGTGATGTCCTATGCTAAAATTCTCTATAATCATATATCATAATTCATGATCTATCAAGAATCATCTTTAATCAACTACTTGTATCATACTTAGGAATTATGATTTATATGTTGGCTATTGGTGTTATAACTTCACACCACGGTTGGTGTATTTTTGTGTGAAATATGGTTCATTATATTTGCATATATCTCACTCTTGTCTAGACCTTAGAATTAACCCTATACGTATTGAAAATAACTCACAAGATCAAATCACATCATTCTAGGTCTATGAACATTTAGGTTGAAGCTTCATGTTGAATATATGCAAATCAATCATATACTGGTAATGCTTACATAACATTGCACCTAGTTACCATAACTTTTCTTTCTAGCATCATCACTTACTATAAGTAGAAATCAATCTTTATGCTAGTTATATCATGCCATGTTATGTTAAAGAAAAATATAATAATGAAATTTGAAAATCAAGAAAAATATATATATATATTTATATATATATATATTGTTTACTATTCAAAAATTCAAAGAGAAAATGTACAAAAACTTTCTAAATGACCAAAAATATTTTCTCATTGGTTTCATTATTCACCTTACAATCTTTGTCTTTAAAACATTGAAAAAAGGATGAATATGAATTGTTTTATTCTAAATACTTTGCTTACATCATTATGAATAAAAATTTATGAGTACCTAAATTTCTATGTGTTAAAATTAATGATAGTTCAAAATAAAAAGATCTTCTAAATTCAAACATTAAACATAACTACAAAAGATCACATTGTTTACAACATATAGTTTGTGATCATTATGATTTGTGTGTGCATGTATCTCACTTATATATAAACCATAAAATCATGTTCATACAAATAAGAGCAAATCAATTAGAATCATCCCTTCATTATAGGTCTAATAATTGAAATACTATTGTTGAATACATGCAACATTAACTTAATTAATCTTATGGCGTATCATTGCATTCAAACTCATCATTCTAGCATTATCAACATAGAAATATTATCACCCATGCTAGTTATTTCATATTGCCATAATGAATTAATCTTAAAGTAGAAAAAGTGAAAGTTAAAATTCAGAATAACTATGCGTCTTTAAAATAAACTATAATAAGAAATCAATCTCGCATAAAAGCCATAGTTTATAAATCGGTTCCATAGGACAAAATGCTTAGGATGTTTATGATCATTCACCCACATTATGTGTCTCACAATAGCGAGGGCATATGATTGTTTGCATTAGATGACCTAACCTCTAAGTCATGTCTTATCCTTAATCGGGGAGGGTTCCAGTGGGGCCTTGCGAGTAGCGGTGAACATAAAGCCCGATCGGCCGGCCTGGACCGGGCCCGATCGGGCTTTTTCCTACTTATGTGCTCCCTGCTCCGGCCCTTCAGGCCGGGCCGGGCAGGACCGGGCCGGTCTCGAGCCCGATCCGGGCCGACCCGTTTTTTTACTTTTTTAATTTAAAAATTAAATTTTTTAATTTTTATTTTTATAAATAATTAAATATTGAAATTTTGAACAAAAAATTTGAAAAATTTGAAAAAATTTAAGGTTAGAATTATATTGTATTAATATTTAACAATTGGAACAAAAAAATTTATTAATATTGAAAATTTGGAACAAAAAATTTAAAATATTACAAAATTTAAGTCGTACAATTGTACAAAATACAAAATTGAAAATACAAACCTATGAAGGCTATGATTCTTATAAAATTTAATTAAAAAAATTTACATATATAAAAAAAAGTACATTTAGAGTGCTCGATTTAATCACCTTGTAAATTCAACGCGTCCATTTCGTCTTCTATCTCCTCCGAGCTATCCTCCAATGCTGTTATGTGTTGCTTCCTCTTTAAACTGTTTAAGTAGTCCTTGTAGCATATGCAAATCTCCAGCGAATCTTCGTTATGCCGGCTCCTCCGCTCGTTCAAAACCCTGCCACTAAGAGAAAAAGCAGACTCTGAAGCTACTGTACTAGCTTGGACAGTTAATAAATCACGGGCCATACAGGCCAAAACAGGATAGGTATTAGCTTTACCTTTCCACCAATTTAAGAGATCGAAGTTTTCGATCTCGTCTGAACTCATAAAATCGCTAAATTGAGTTTTTGTGTATAATCCTAATTCATCTAAACTACCAGATGTGCGCGCTTTTTTCCTAGAAGCTAAATCTAAAATTTTATTTTTAAGACTATCTTTCATTTTGGGTTGCGTTATTTCTTCGTGGGGTCGTGACCCGTATAAGTTATTGTAATAATTATAACTTTGCGTAAAAAAAGTAGTAAAACTTGTAGTACTAACGGGGTCATCCTCATCATAATTTATATTTAAGGTTAGATTAGTATTGATTTCGTCGATCAAATTTTCTACGCCTTCTACGTTAAGCAGCGGATTTAAAGCGGCGGCGCACGAAAACATAGGCGGTATTTCCCTATAATATTTTAAAAAAATTTCTTCCATTATTTTAATTAAAGGAGCCCAACCTTGGTGTTGCGTATAATAACTAAATCTTTCTGTGATATGTACGAAATGTTCAATTACAACTGCGCTCGTTGGATAATACACTCTAGATAAAGAAACGGTGGCTCTATAAAAACACTTTAGTAAATCTATATAATGTTCTATAATATTCCAATCAGTTTCACCTAAACCGTGTTCAATATTAAGCAAACTATAATATTCCATTAGAAGATCTTTTTGTAGAACGGCTCTTTTTAACATTTTATAGGTTGAGTTCCATCTAATAGGCATATCTAATTGTGGTTTTAAATATTTCTGATTTTGTGCTTTGCAAAATTTTCTAAAATCTTGAGCTCGTTGTTTAGTACAATAAATTGCTTTTAACATGTCGCGAATTTTATTAATATATTGTGACATTGCCTTTAAACTATCCTGTACCACTAAATTTAGGACGTGACAAACACATATAGTATGAAAAAACGCGTCGTTGAGAAATGGTTTTAAATCTCGTTTTAACAATTCAATTGCGGCGCCATTATTGGAGGCGTTATCAAGAGAAAAACTAAGTATTTTATCGTTAATTTTAAATTCCCGCGCACATTTCATAATAACCTTATATAAAGCTATCGCCGTGTGCGGGAATTCAAAACCTGTAAAACATAGTACGCGTTTATTTTGCTCCCACGAAATGGGATCAATCCAATGACAAGTGATGCAAAGATAAGCTAATCCTAAATTTAAATTACTCGTCCAAGCGTCGCTCGTTAGACTCACACGTCCTTCGAAATTTTCAAAATACCTAATTAATTCTTGTTTTGCTTCTAAATATAATCTAATCGTGCCGCGCCTTAAGGTAATTCTACTAACCTTTTGCTATTTGGGCTGAAGCCCCCCATGTATGTACTCTGTGCCGTCGTCATTGTCGAAGACGCTGAATGGCATCCCACGTTTGATGACGAACTTCGCCTGCAGCTCTCGCTGTCGCATTTGATCGTATGTCCAAATCTCTCTGGCTCCAGAAATTTGGGCTTGACTTGACTCGGGAGGAGCTTGTTTCGACTCGCAAGACTTCTGGTGTCTAATGAGCGTCGAGTTGCCGCTGATGGATAGCAACTTCGAGCACATCTTGCAGCGCGCTTTTCTTTCGGTCCCGACTAGGACCATCTCGAAATGCTCCCAAATACTCGCTCTACGATTGTGCTCCACCACCGAAGTCGTACTTTGGGAAGATGATGCTGGATTTGTGGAGGATGACGCCATTGGGAGAGCTAAGAGAGAGAGAGAGAGGGGTGGGGTGTGAGAAAAGAGAGAGGGGAGGGGGGGTATTTATAAGACATTTTTTGTTTTTTTTAATTAAAAATTATTAAAAAAAATTAATATAAAAAAAATGAGCAGCCAACGGCTCTCTTGAGAGAGAGCCGTTGGCTGCTCTCTCATGGCAGCATGGTTGCCACATGGCAGCCATGCTTCCATGATGAGCCTTAATCGGGCCTAGCCCGAGACCGGATCGGGCTATGGCCGGCCCGGTCTCGGGCTAGCCCGATTTTTGGGCTTTACCTGGCCCGGACCGGGCCGGGTACCGGGCTGGGTAGCATGGCCAAACCGGGCCCCTTTCAGGGTTCCGGGTAAGGGCTCGGCTCGGTTCGGGCCTGAACCGGGCCGGGCTTGACCGGGCCGTTCTCGGGCCGGCCCGTCAGGGCCGGTTTTTATGTTCATGACTACTTGCGAGACACTGGAGGGAAAGAGTGCTAGGTTGAGTTGTCTCTAGTGTGTGCATATAGGATTAACACCCTAACCTACGGCATGTATGCAGCTCCTCATGCCCATCTGTCACTTAGTACGGGGCTAGTGTGTAGGCATATTGTTAGGGTATTATAACCCAGGACATTCCTATATCATATATATTGCATGCACTCTTTATGATTATATTATTCCTGCATTCATTTCTTGATCAAACATTTTTATCGTGTGTTTTGCATATTTTATCATTTTTGAGCTTTAATGATATTATAAAATATAAATATTTGAAAACCCAATAAGATATAAAAACCATTTTTTAAATAAACATAAAACATGCTTAACAAACCTTCTAATGATCTCTAAAATGTATGAAATTTCTAAACTAAGAAGGCTTCTATATAATAACTCAAAATCAAAGGAAAGATTTTTCAAAAATGCATGAAAACTTCTACTGCCTTGGCGTTAAGAGATAACGCTAGCGTTAGGAACTAACGCCAGCGTTAGGAGTTAACGCCTAGCGTTAGCCTTCTGTGCAAAATTTCCAATATCATAATGTTGAATTGTATCTGATCTCTATATCTCTTAGTACAGTCTTCATGCAATCTTAATTACATTATTTGAATTAACGTTCTTAAAAATAATTTTTCAACCTTTTTATGAAAAAGTATTCAACAATTTTGTGTCTTCTAATCATCTTTAAATTATCTGAAATTTCTACACCAAGAAGGTATTTATGCATACTAACTGTTCCAAAGAAAAAAAATCAAAAATCTCAAAAAATAGTGTTCTGTTTGGGCGTTGAGTAGTTAACGTCAGGCGTTAGCTATTTTGGCCAAATTGAAAAATTCTGCTTTTTCTACAATAATTGTAAAATTATGGTTTGACTATAAGACTTCACAAGAGCAAACATCTTAGTCATTTTATTTTAAATGGTCAAAATTGATTTTGGCATACTCATGAAGATTTACTTCAATGACTAATTTTAATTTTAAATTTCCTAAACATTGTTTTATCTTGTCATGCCTTGACCTTAATATGATTATGTGCAATGAAATAGTCTATAGAAATTTATATATGATTGTCTAGCATGCCTCTTAGAATGACTAATATTTTATGTTAATCAATGATTCATTCACTCACTATTTTGGTAATTTACATGTGCTTATAATCTTAGTCTCGCATGATTGTGTAGTGTAATAGTTTTAACACATTAAGTTGTGAGAGAAATTACCTACACCTTCATTCAAACAATAAATTTCTTGCACATATAGAAGTGCTAGTTCATTATTGTTTAGTGTTTGCAACAACAAGTGAATTCGGAGACCTTTGGCCTAAAATTAAAAAAATGAAATAAAATTCCAAAGATAACTCCACCAAGCACTACTCACCCTCCTGATAAGTCTTAAGGGGCATTGTGAGGTTGAGCACCTTGGAAAAAATTGTAAAGTGTCTTGTGCAAACACATTTTTATTATCACTTCTATTTGTACACCGGATCACTAAAAATAAAAAATTATAACAAAGCTAATGTGATCCCCCAAGCAATACTTCGCTCCCTGATAAGTCTTAATGAGCATTGTGTGGGCGAAGCACCTTGGTAGTTATACTCATTTTTGTGCTTTGAAATTTTATTCTAAACTTGATGTGTGAAAGTAATTCTAAGATTACAATCTTAATATTATTCTTACTATTCCATTACATATGTCATGTGTTTTTTATTATTTCACTTGTATACTTTTATCAAAACACCTTATGCACACATCATTGTTTTTTATAAAGCTTCTACTCATGAGAATTGGATCCTAATGCAGCATTACATAATTCTCTAAAAACTTAAGTAAAAGCACTAGATTGCAATGCATGATTTCTACAATGTTTTCTTTACTTAAAATACAAAATGGTTACTTTGCTGCTATTATCTTTTTGAATATCTTAAATCATGCTTGCCTATTTGTTATGAGAATTCACAAAGTTAATGCTCAAATGTGAAGAGTCTAGTGTCAAACCAAACAAAAATATTCTTTACAAAAATATTAATCTTACTAACTTCGTTTTATCTTTCCGCATTCCTATTTGACTATGGTGTTTTTTACCATGATCTCTCATGCTTACTTCTAAGTTTTTTTTCTTCACTTATGTTTGTCAAACTATATTGCATTTATTTCAACAAGTAGTTTTTTGTTTAAAAAAACAAGTGGTAGAATTCATTTGGTAAAAACATGGAATGGTGTTCTTTCACGCTTATTATATCCTTTTCTGCAGTGCTAATCTCTCCCTTAGCTCGATCACGACTTAATTTATGTTTAAACAAAACTCTTAATCCTCTCTTAGTTATGTCTCAACTTTTGTCTTCTTTACTCTAGTTTTGTTTCACTCCACCCACTTTTGCTAATAATAAAAGGGGGAGAATAAAATGATAAATCGTAATGATTAAAGGATTAGGATTCACTAGATTAAGGGGGAGCATGAATGTAGTTTATGGGAGCATACACTAAGGGGGAGCACTTATGTAGGGGGGGCACAATTTAACAATCTATAATTCTTATTATTGTCTCAATATTGCTTAGTGTCATATATCCTTCTAAAAACACATCTCTCTTATATATGAATCTGATTTATCTCTATTGGATTTGTTATTATCAAAAGAGGGGGATTGTTGGAACATGGTTTTCTACATCCCTTAGATTTGAGAATAACAAATCCTACTTGTATTTGATCTTGTTTGCCATGTGTTTTTAGCATGCAGGTTTGAACTGATATGAGACTAGGATGCTGCATTATTGGTCTGGATCTGCTCACAAAATGAAAAGAGGGATGTGGTCTAATGTCAGGAGTTAGGACTTAATGTTGGGTGTTGACTCTCGTTCCCATCATGATAATTATGGCAAGAAGGGAAGCAATCGTGATTATAGGAGCTCTTCAGGAATGACCTGGCCTAACGCCTGCGTTAGGGTTCCCTAAAATGAATGTTTCCTAAAGTGCAGAATCTCCTTCCTATTTTGAAGATCTGAGCCATCAAAACAATTCTATACTGGGTCAACGCTAGGCGTTAGCCTTAATGTCGGCGTTAGCGTCCATTCCTATAAATAGGTGGATTTCATCTTCTTCAATTGCTATTGCCAAGGAGCCCTATTTCAGCACTCTGAGTTATTTGTGAGGGCCGAAATTTCCAGACCACATCTCCCACTCAATTACAAAAGGAGGAATCGAAGGAGGCTTGGATCAACATGCTAACTCAACGCGAAGAACACACGCTTTGACTTCAACGATCTTCAGCGATTCTTCGTCATCTCCTTCAGATTACCTCATAGGGAGTTTTTTATTTGTTTTTTGTATTTACTTTTATCTTTGTAATCGGTTAGAGAATTCGTCACACAGTGACTAGGTCTGGGTAGGACTTAGGGAGGAATTTTCCACACGGCGACTAGGTCTAGGGAGTAGATCTAAGGGGTGCTCGAGGCCATTCTGGGGATAGAAAGGCTAGAGCGGCTTGAGGCCGTATCTGGGGAGAGATTGGCTAAAGTTAACCAGTTCTTAGTGAGAAGAGTCGGTATAGAAAATGAAAAGAGTCTTTCATATTATTCGCCTTAATTTCTAGCGTCATTGAAATCGAATTTTGTAATCATATTTTATAAATGATAATCATGTCCTTTTCAATTCAATAAAGTCTTTTCTTATTTAATTGATTTAGTACTCTTAACTTTTGATTCACTCTTATTTAAATAAAATATCAAAAGTTTTCTATAAAATACTAAAGTTTTCTAAAACCCTTATTAACCCCCCCCCCCCCCCTTAAAGTGCGCCTCAAGATCCAACATCTTCGTCTCAGCGGATCCGCTGAGACAAATAGTCTTCTCAGCAGATTCTGTCTAAATGCAGCTCAGCTGAGGCAGACCCCTTCTCAGTGGCTCCTGGCCTCGTCTCAGCAGTTCAGTTGAGACAGATAAGTTGTCTCAGCGGTTATGACAGTAAACCACAAACCTTATTCCAATGCTTGGAATAAACTAACCCTGCATAGGCATGATGTAAAATAGGGTTTATCAAATACGATATGTACTTAGCATTGAGTGTGATGCCTCTTCAAATCAAGGGAACAATGAGGGCAATATTCCCAACAATCTCCCCCTATTTGAAGAAGGCAGAACATACACCAATGCTAAGATACATAACCACAAGAAAGAACTTATAAAGACAATGTATGAAATAACAGTCATGATATCATAACAAATAAATGTTAACAGTAGATTGGCATCACATAAAATGTCATGATAGATTATTATTAATATTCATGACAACATAACAATAACATTGTTTAACACAACAATACCATTATTAACTATATATAGGTACCATAGAATATATAAAGCATTAATATAGAACAATATTAAGCTTAACTAAAGATGGGCTATAACACAAGCTGTTAATTCAACAAATTTATCAATTTCATTAAAGATAAGATGTTGATACATTGTTCAGTTTATATTCTATTCAAATGAAAAATAAATGCATTTAGTTCATATTTTTCTTTTCTTTGCTGCACTAGAGCATTCCGCACCCTCAGTAGCAGCTTCCTTCCCTGCAGCAACAGCTTTGATTTCAGCCAACTTTTTCTTGTTCTCCTGCCTCTTGAAGTATAGATATGGCTTGGGAATGTATCTTGAAGGCATCCTCTTTGGATTGTTCTTCCTTACAAGATTTTCGTTGAATATCTTTTCCCTCTGGGAATTTCTCTGAAGATGCTTAATCCATTCTTCAGCAGGGTATATCCTGTCTATGTCCTTGCAGATTAGGCCATGATTCAGCCAAGCATTCAAAATAATGTCCTTGGAGTCATCACTCCACTGCTCATAATCAGGGTCATTGCCCTGCTCGTTTCTAGCCTTTGACATGAATTCTTCTACAAGCATTACTCCTTCTCTTTTTCTCATAGTGGCAAGCCGAGCATTTTGTGCTATCCTTGCTTGATGTTCAAAATAAAAATCTTCCTTTCTGAAGTTGTCCAGCAGAGGAAGATTCAGAGCTATTCTTGTTCCTTGTAGAACTTTGAGGGCCAGCTCAGAATTTGTTTCAGCATTGGCCACCTCCCCCTTTTTGGCTTCTTCAACCACATTTTGTTACAAGCTCTGGGAGGCAGCAACAACAAATCCAGATAAGGTCTGGAATGCATTTTCCTGATCTGATTTGAGCTCATCCTTCATCTTTTCTGCTTCTCCAATCATAGTTATTGCAGTGGACCATACATATTCTTCAATATGATTGGAGGCCTTCTCTATGACCTCATCAGTCTTACTTACATAGTTCTTGGCATAGCTTATGTCTTGCTCAGATAGTTGTAATTGCTTGTCCATTGATCTCAAAATTGCATTGTAAGCTACAACTGATTTCTCTACTAGGTCAAACCATTTGGTCATCTGCTTGTTAAGGTAATAGGTTTCTTCCATAAGACACTGAATTTCAGTCATTACTTAATTCTTCAATGTGGATACTGATTTATCAATGTAATCCTTTATTGAGGTCATATGACCTTCAATAATTGTACTGATGGAACTTAGGAGAAGTTCATTTGATACTGCAGATGAGGAGGGAGGGACTTCAGGTACAAGTGTGAATGTTTCCACAACATATTCTCCATGCTCCCCCTCAGCTTGAGCAGGGATGTGCTCCCCCTCAGTTGTATCACTGGGCTTGGCAGCAACCTTATCTACAGCATCCTTCCTTGATTTGCCAGTTGAACTTTCTTGCTCCCCCTCACTTGGAGCATCCTGATCTACATCATCAGAAGAGTTTTTCTGCTGCTCCCCCTCAGATGGGACACTCGGTCCTTCTTGATCATCTCCCTAGTAGTTTGTTGGTTCAGGAGAGATTAGTTTAATTCTTCTTTCTAGATTTAATATAAATAAATCAATCTTACTTTCTAGATCACCAGTAGTGTCCATTTGTCCCTCTTCATGATCTTTTGAATCTAAGGGCACATTCAGTACAGTGTCATCAACTGCATGAGACTTAGGAGCATCACTTTTAGTGTGATCTCCTCCTTGTTCATCAGAATTTGCTTCAGCATCAGCAGCATTCTTACTCTCCTCATGCTCTTCATCATTAGCAGCATCTTTATCCTTCTTATGCTCTTTAGTAGCAGCATGATCCCATGACCATCAGTATCATGGTCTTCATAATCATCTTTGGCTGGACTGCTGGCAGGAACTTGAATGTTCTCAGTGGGGACATTTTCTTCTTCCTCTGACTCAGAATCAGAGCAAATCATTCTGGCTTTCCTCAGTCCTTTGGTTACTATCTTTTTCTTTTCCTTCAGCTCAAAGGGCTGGCTCATTGGGAGCATCCTTGAGAACCTATCCAAAGTTTTGATGTCCATTCTTTTCAAGTAATGAAGGTTGGATCCTTTGGACTTTTCAAACTCTTCAGGGTATGTGTTCAGAAGATATATGGAAAAAATTCTGCCAAGGTTGGGGGCCTGCAGAAATTCTTTACTTCTCTAGAAAATAATAGCAGCCCAGGAGGTCTTTTTCTTCAAGATCACCCTTGACATTAGTTCAAACATATGCTTTGATATTGTGTCATGTGACCCAGGCTTGCACAGTAATGCCTTGCCAACAATATCAGAAAGCATTTTGCCTCTCTGATTGAAGAATTTCCTCTTTAGTGAGCCAGTTTTGGCAACACTGTACTCACACCACTTGAGAGCCTTTTCCTTATCTTTCTCAAACACTTCATCTTCCTCATCTCAACTGTATGATGGTAGTTGAAAGGCTTTCTCCATCTTCTTTGGAGATATTTTTATCTTTAAGCTTCCAATCATAAATTTTACTGAAGAGTTGGAGGATGATAACTTGGCATTGTTGTAAAATTCCAGAACTTCAGTTCTGAGAATTACAGATGGCTCTGATAGAATATATTCCAATCCTTGATCATCTATAAGTTGAATCAATTCTTTAATCTCATCTTGGGCATGCTGGAATCCATTCCTTATGATTTCATATCCTTCATGAAGATCCTTTGACACTTTTGGCGCCATTTTTTCTTAAGAATGAGTCGCTAGGATGGGAGGGAAGATGGTTCATCGGCTAGGGTGAGAATGATTGTAATTTATTTAATCAACATTTTCTTATTTATAGGGGCTTATCTTAGGTTTCGATTTGCCCTAATGATAGATGTAGATTAGACTCATCATTTTAATTGATGATATATTACTGAATACTCAATTATGACCTAATTTAATTGAACCAACCCATCTCAGTGGAATCACTAAGACGGAGTTACAACCCATTGGGACATGGTATTGTCAACCACTGAGACTGTTTTAGCCATCTTAGCGGTTCAGCTGAGACTTTCTCAGCTGTCTCAGCGGTTCAGCTGGAACTTTCTCAGCTGTTTCAGCTGACCTTATAGCCAAACAGAGGCTTATTCTAAATTGGATTATCCTTCTCCCTTATTATGTAACTAAATGTTCTAAGGTATAATTATTTTCTAGCAAAGCTTAGGAAATAATACAACAAATGTGATAGACATAATGAGATGTTGAACCTTATTCTAAGTTCAACATTCCTAGCTCAATTTTGAAAGAATTAAATTTGGCATCATCTGATGGCTTTGTAAAGATGTCAGCTACTTGATTGTCAGTGGGGACAAATTAAAGGCAGATATCTTTACATTCTACATGCTCTCTAATAAAATGATATCTTATCTCTATATGCTTAGTCCTGCTATGAGAGAGGATTCTTAGTAATAAAGATAGCACTAGATGAGTCACAATACAATGGATAGTGACTTACCTTGAGGTTGTAATCCTCTAGCTGATGTTGTATCAACAATAGTTGTGCACAACAGCTCCCTATAGCTATATATTCAGACTCAGCAGTGGATATAGCCACGCTGGTCTGCTTCTTGCTGCTCCATGAGATCAACCTCTTTCCTAGGAATTGATAAGTCTCACTTGTACTTTTCCTATCTTCTTTGCATCCTGCAAAATCTGCATCTGAAAAGCCAGTCAGTTCAAAATCATTGTTCTTATGGTACCAAAGGCTAAGATGTTGGCTGCCTTTAAGGTATCTCAAAATTCTCTTAGCAGCTGAGTAGTGAGATTCCTTAGGGCATGCTTGGTACCTAGCACAAACACATATAGCATGCATAATGTCTGGTCTAATAGCAGTCAGATATAACAGGGATCCAACAATGCACCTGTACATAGATTCATCAAAGGGCTTACCCTTCTCATCCTCGTCCAGGGAAATGTTGGACCCCATGAGAGTTTTCATGGTGGAAGAAGATTACATTCCAAACTTCTTGATAAGCTCCCTAATGTATTTGGTCTGAGAGATGAATATCCCATCATCAGACAGTTTCACTTAGAAGCATAAAAAGTACTTAAGTTCTCCCATACTGCTCATCTCAAACTCCTCCTGTATAAGGTTGGCAAACTTTTTGCAAAGGTTATCATCAGGATACCCAAAGATTATGTCATCAACATAAATTTGGACTAGGAGACATTTGCCCTTTGTTTCCCTAAGAAACAATGTACTATCTATCTTTCCCCTCAAAAATTTGTTCTTGATGAGAAAGCTAGTCAAGGTCTCATACCAAGCCCTAGGGGCTTGCTTTAGATCAAATAATGCTTTCCTATGTAAATATACATGAGAGGATAGAGTTGGATGAACAAAACCTGAGGGCTGCTCCACAGATACCTCTTCCTTCAAATCTCCATTTAGGAAGGCTGACTTGACATCCATCTGGTAAACTTTGAACCCCTTGTGGGCAGCATAGGCAAGAAATAGCCTTATTGCTTCTAACCTTGCAACTGGGGCAAAGGTTTGATCAAAGTCAATACCTTCTTCTTATCTGTATCCTTTGGCCACCAGTCTAGCTTTATTCTTGATGATGATGTCATTCTCATCTAGCTTGTTTCTGTGGATCCATTTGGTGCCAATGATGTTGTGTCCTTGAGATTTTGGCACCAACTTCCATACCTTGCACCTTTTGAATTGTAGCAGCTCTTCTTGCATTGCTTGAATCCAAAAGGTGTCTTCATTGGCTTCTTCAAACTTCTTGGGCTCCATCTGTGACAGAAAGCTCAAGAATAGAGCTTCATTGTGAGCCCTACTTCCGGTGATCACCCCTTGGTTTTCATCTCCAATAATTTGATCTCTTGGATGATACCTTAGGTGCCTATTTGTTGCAGGCAACTTGTCAGCAATCTGTAGCTCTTCTTCTGGAGCAGCAGGGTCTTCAGCAGCTTGCTGATCTACATCTTTAGGAATAACAGCATCGGAATAAGCTTTGCTAGTGTTGGGCATGTCTTGGATAGACATTACTTTCATTTTCTGTTCATCGCCTGTCAAAATAGAAGAACTGGACCAGCCCTTATATAGTAGGCTGGCCTCATCAAAGACAACATGCATAGACTCTTCTACAATATGAGTCTTCTTGTTGAATACTCTATAGGCTCTACTATCTGAGCTATATCCAACAAGAACCCATACATTGCATTTTTCAGCAAACTTTGTTAATTGAGATTTTTCATTATTTAAAATATAGCATTTGCAACCAAAGATTTTAAAGTATGAAATTGTTGGTTGTTTGTCTTTCAGAATCTCATAGGGGGTTATTCCAAAGGCCTTATTGATGGATGCTCTATTGAAAACATAACAAACAGTATTGACTTCCTCAGCCCAGAAATATTCTGGAAGAGAGGAGTCACTAAGCAATGTTCTCCCAGCTTCTATCAAGGTCCTATTCCTCCTCTTAGCCACACCATTTTGTTGTGGAATCCTTGGGGAGGAGAATTTTTGGGTGATACCAAATTCTTGACAAAACTTTGTCATTGCTCTAAATTGAAATTATGTACCATGGTCAGTTCTAGTCTTGCCCACAGTGCATTGTAGTTCTTTCTAGATTGCCTTGACATGGTGTATGAAGATATCTAAAGTATTGGATTTCTTCTTAAGGAAGAATACCCATGTATATTTTGAGTGATCATCAACAATCGCTAAAGTATACAAATTTCCACTTAGGCTCTGAATTGGCAAAGGACCAAACAAGTCCATGTGCAATAGATATACACATCTTTCAGTGTCTTTGGAGCCAATGCTTTTAAAGGTGGCCCTAGTTTTCTTGCCCATTTGGCATGCATGACAGGGACCACTTTTAACACATTTTAAAATTGAACTATTTCTAATAAGGTTTTTAGAAAATAGACTATATATTGTCTTGTAGTTAATGTGGGCAAGTCTCTTGTGTTATTGAACACAAAGAGACTCACTTTCATTAGCTATAAGACAAACTGGAGAAAGAGAACTATTGCAAATAAAATCTAAGCAATAAACATTCTCACTCCTAGTGCCTGAGAGAATGATCTCTAAGTCAATTGACTTCTTGATCAAGCACTTGTCATTGTGGAATTCAATGACATAGCCTAAGTCACATCATTGACTTATTCTTAGAAGGTTTTGTTTTCAACATAAGCTACCCTTGTGATAGAGACTATGTCATTGGTGATCATACCATATAATTTGGTAACTCCTTTTTCAGAACCTCCAAAGATAAATTTAGGTCCATTCTTCACAGCATTATAATCCTGCAGAAGACTTCTGGTACCTGCCATTTGCCTTGAGAACCCACTGTCTAAGTACCATATTTGCCTTAGGCTGGTACTTGAACTATCCTGCAAGAAGCAATTCATTTTCCCTTAGGAGCCCAATTGATTTTGGGTCTTAGGCCTTTGTTAGCATTTCAGACATTCTCAGACCCGTTGCAACCTTTGCAGGAAAGCTTTTCTTTGCATTAGGTACATTGGGATTATACCAACAATCTATGGCAAAGTGTCCCACTTTACCACAACCCCAACATTCATGGATGTTGTATCTTCTTTTCTGAACACCCTTTGAGGTGGAAGGAGCATCAATGTGCTTGTGTTCAGTAAAGAAGTTAACTGCATTCTTCTTATTCCTATTAGCAATAGACTGGCTGGTTGACAGTCTATAGTTTGTCTTAACAGACTTTATCTTAATGACATCAGCTTGTCTTAGCTTGGCAGCCAAGCAAGAGTGGATGGCATCAGATACTGAGCTGTTATACTTGCATATAGGCTTGACAACAGTCATGTGCTTTGCTAAGAGGGATTTGGAAGAACCAGCATCCTTATCCTTGAATAAAGGGGCTGAAGTACCAAATACAAATGGTCCAGACTGGGCCATTTGAATTTCTTCATGGGGAGCTTTCAAAGCACTCATCGTCGTGCCCTTTCTTCTGCTATAAAGAGGAGTATTTTCCTTCCTATAGGAACTCTCATTCTTCCAGTGACCATACATGATGTCTTGATCATTCCTATTAGAGGGAAGCAACATCTTTTGAAAAGTGGTATGAGGCTTAGCTTTAGCCTACCCCTTTCTTCCATTCTCAGCTCCAATTGCTACTTTATTGAACCCTAGCCCTCTCCTATCAGTTTGGTAGGTGAATGAGTCAATAATAGGCAATATGGATTTGGGTTTGGAGAATTGAGATACTAAGCTCTTCTCTTTGAGAAGCTTCTCCTCAAGGTTCTTGATGACCTTGTTCTTTTAGCCGATGGTGCTCAATTAGACAATTGTAATTCCCTTCAGTTGTCTTATCTCTCTACTCATCTGAGCCACCTGGGTAGATGACTCAGTGCAATCATGTTTAGCCTACTGAAGGGAAGCAATTTATTGAGCTTGCCTCTTGGCTTGCTTCTTGCTCTTTTTCAGAGCTTCCAAGAGAACATCATACTTGTCAATCAATTGATTGACATCCACTTCAGGTTCTGAACCACTCAGAATATGGCATTGACTCATAATCAGTATAGGGGAAAAGAGTAGATACCTCATCAAGATTGTCTTAACTTTCTTCATCATCTGTTATGGCCATTAAGCCATGATGTTCTCTGTCAGCTTCATCCACCTCTATGTCACTGTCTGGGTGTGACAGAGGGGCCCTGATGTCAACCTTAGCAGCAAGAAAGTCCTCATCTTCTTTAGCTGTAAATAGCCCAATGTAGGCTTCTTCTTCTTCTTCTTCTGAATCTGAGGATGATGACTCAGATTCACTCCAGCTTTTCTCCTTCTTTGCTAGGAAGGATTTTTCACCCTTCATTCCCTTCTGGTGATAAGGTTTCTTCTCACCTCTTTCCTTTCTTTTGACTAGACAGTCAGCTATGACATGTTCAGACTTGTTGCAGCATAACATATCACATTATTTGAAATATGTTTAACATGTTTAGGGTCATACCTGTCACCCTTGGGGTGCTGCCTATCTGATCTGTTGTGATCCTTCTTGGGACGTGAGGAGGAGGAAGGTTTATTCTTCCACTGCGTCCTCCTCGTCAGCTTCTTGAAATGCCTTGAGAAGGCAGCAAATTTCTCATCAGATGAAATGTTGTCTGATGTGTTGGGCTCAGAATTTTCTAAGTCAGCAGCTCTTCTTGGTGGAGAAGGCATTCTGGTCTTGCTCTTCTTGGATCTTTCATCTTTGAGAGCCACTATTCTCTCCCTTGCATGAGGCCTGGTGGATGTGTCCTCCTCCTTTCTTGTAGACAGTTGCATCTCATAGGAGAGCAGCGTTCCAAACAATGTATGTGGAGGAGTCTCACCCAGCTTTTCCACTTCTCTAATGGCACATATCTTTGTATCTCAATCTCTTGTTAGAGATCTTAGGAATTTGTCATTCAGCTCATAATGACTAAAGACCCTTCCATATGTCCTCAGCTCATTTACCACCCTGAAGAATCTCTCATAGCAATTAGCTATGCATTCCAGGCTGTGTTGCCTGAAGGCTTCATACTCTTGATTAAGGAGGGATTTCCTATCATCCCTCACTTCTTATGTACCTTCCATATACACTATGAGTGTATCTCACATTTCCTTGGCAGTCTCACAATGCACCAAGTTTTGGAAGGTGGAATCATCAATTGCATTCACTATAATATTTTGAGCTCTTTTATCCATAATGACTAGAGCAATTCATCCTTAGTCAATTCAGCATAGGTCTTGGGCACTTGCTGGGGTGGATCTGTGGTGGTGTCCTGTAGGAAGACAAAGGGGCCTTCCTTCACTATGATGTATATCCTTGGGTCTCAGGATTCCATAAATAGCCTAACCATTTGCTTCCATATGCCAAAATTCTCCTTTTTGCATATGGGCAACTTCATAGACCCCATCTTCTTCTTACCTCCAATGGCAGCCATTGGATTCAGATTTGATACACCTATGTAGGATATGGTCAGACTGTTAATTCCTTATTGACCAACATAGCTTTGATATCACTTGATAGTTTATAGGATAGTAGTCTAATTCACCTAGAGGGGGTGAATAGGTCTTTTTGATTTTCTTAAGTGCATCTAGCAGTTATTAGATAACAAACACAAAATCAAGCACACCACAGAAAGCACACAGTCCTTTATAGTAGTTCCCCAGGACAGACTGTCTATGGGTAGTCCACTTTCCCTCTACACCTTTCTAACAGTGTGTTAGACAAGGCATCCTCCTCCAAACTTAGATCCAAGAGCTTACAATACAGATCCTACAGGATCTCTTAGGTTTGCTCGAAACCCTACCTCAGGCCCAAACAGCCCTACCTCTCAGAGTGCTCCAACTCTTATAACTAAGAAATCCACTAATCTCCTACCTCGGGCCTATCAAGAAGCCCTACCTCAGACCTCCACAGAGATCCTACACCTCAAGCTGGGAGTACAGCTCTACTAGCTCAGGCTAAATATCCATACACACTCAGGCTCAACAGCCTTACAAACTCAGGCGAAATGCCCTACAAACTCAGAACAATATTGTTCTTACAGAGGTTATAATTTATGCTTACAACAGATGACATCAAAGATGTATCCTTCATCCTTTTGTCTTCTGTTGTTGATGCACAGTTGGTGGTGCCTTGAAGTAGGGCTGAATGGTAAAACTTCAGACCTTGCTCTTATCTGATCTTTATCTTCAGTAGATGAGGAAAGATCAACTTGCTCTTCTTGAGTGAATCAGGAAGAACTATCTTCTCTACTTATTTCTGCTAGCTGGTTCAGGAAGCAGAAGGAGAGCACTTGTGGAAGCCGTCAATAGAACATTGCAGTTTTTCTTTCCACTTTTCAGCACACCTTCTGAAATGTCGTAACTTGTTCTTTTATACATCATCCATCTGTAATGACTCTAAGGAGGGCCCTGACATAGTATGGAGGGGGGTAGAATACGTATTCTTTCTTTACGGCCACTTGCTCCAAAAGCAGATCCCGCCAATGCTTTCTTAAGGTTTGAATCTGTCTCAGCGGTTGGGCTGAGACAGTCTTCCGTCTCAGCGGTTGAGTTGTCTTCGTCTCCACTGAGACAGATAGTCTTCTCAGTGGATTATGTCTAAATGCATCTCAGTTGAGGCATATCCCTTCTCAGCGGCTCCTGTCCTCGTCTCAGCGGTTCAGTTGAGAAAAATATGTTGTCTCAGCAGTTTTGACAGTAAACCACGGACCTTATTCCAATGCTTGGAGTAAACTAACCCTGCATAGGCATGATGCAAAATAGGGTTTATCAAATATAATATGTACTTAATATTGAGTGTGATGCCTCTTCAAATCAAGGAAACATTAAGGGCAATATTCCCAACAATATGCATGGATATCTTTCATAAAATAGAAGACTAAAGGTTGTATTTTATCCATGATTTCTGCTGTGAAAAGTTCTGAGAAATGAACGTTGGAGGTTTTCTAAGAAATCAACGCCATGTTTTTTGTCCTGAGACCTCTCGATGTATACTCTGAATAGTATAAGAGGAGAATTTGGAGTCATTGGAGGAGTCAACGCCACTTTTGTGAATTTGACGCAACTTTGGAGAATTCAACGTCACGTGGAGATTTCGATGCTACTTTGGAGAATGCAACGCCGCTTGGAGATTTCAACGCAACTTTGGAAAATGCAATGCCGCTTGGATATCTCAACGCTACTTTGAAGGATTCAATGTTACTTTGAGAATTATACAAATTTGACTCAAATTACCCTTATATACAACATGGGTAATATCCTAACCAAATACTCTTCAAACTGTATATCAAATCAAGAGGTGGGTTTTCCAACAATTTCCCCCTATCTGATATACCAATTTTGCAAGAATTGTGAGTGATTTTCAGAAGAAAAAGAAATTAAAGCAAGCAATGGAGGTAAAATACGTCTCACGGATTAACCTTTACCTTGCATAGATAAGAATAAACATTGATGTCATCAACAAGAATAATGTAAGAAAAGCAAAGAGTTTGAGCATGATCCAGTCATCAGACCATATATTTTGTAGTAAAGTTTCTTTATAATACTTAGTGAACATTTCTTGAATGAATATTTTTCTTCACAGATAGGAATAAGCCCTAAACTCTAAACCATTTTTAGACGAGTCCTAGTTTGCTTATAGATAGAGAGAGAAGAATATAGGGATGGAAGAGAGGAGGAATTTTGACTCTGTCCTGCACATGTTCTTTGAGATCAGAACAACGCGAATGATAGTCCCAATTGTCTCACGCTCCCCTTGGATTGTTGCCATCTTCGTCGACAGCGGTCAATGAAATAAGAGGTGAGAAGGGAGCTTGACCACTATCCTCACGCATCTTCAGAGTTGTTGCCACCTTTTTCGACAACAATCTCTTATTGAGCAACGAGCTCCTAAGGACAAAGGAGTCGTCATGGTGAGTTAGAAGGAAGGCAAAGGATCTAGAAGGAGAGAACCATGGAGATGCTTCTCCATCCTCAGTAACTCCTCCCCCTGGGAGAGATCTCAACATTCCTCGCTAGACGAATGAGGCATCTAGTGAACATATGTGGCATTGTCAGTCCTTGCAAGAGGTCGTATGACATCAACCTCATGCAAGATACTGGACTCTAGTGACCATATGTGCCATTTAGCTTTTGCAGAGCCACAGTCCTTACTAGGAAACACCATTCTCCCCCTTCTTGATTCTTTAGAAGATAGGAATCAAGACCATCCTAAGAAGGAATAGTCTAGAAGAAGAGTTGGACTTGAAGGAGATGATTATTTGTAGTCTTCAACGACTAGAGGAAGTAAAAGTGAAGAGAAAACATGAGACATATGGATGAGGAGTGAAATGCCTATATGAAACAGTCCTAAAATGTACGGAATATCTGAATCGTCTTACTTAGATGAGATGGATGTTAGTTTCTTTTGACCAAACAGACAGTTGGAACTTGGGAGAAATAAAGTCGTGATTATTTTACATGTGATTGTTCAGATGTCTTCAACTCATAAGAGATTTGTCGATCTCTTGATACGAATAGAAGACGTAAAGTTCTCTAGTCATTTATTGTACACAGTCCCAATGCATGTGACTTGAGTCTAAACTCTAAGCCCTAGACATATACTAAATAAGGAGTGCAGTTAATTTTCATGACTTATACCCTAAGGTCTTTATATTAACTTATTCCATCAGTTGAGTATTTTCAGTCATGTCACCATTCCATAGCTGGTTTGTGAATGGACTGGGTTTTCACTTGCATCAAGAATAAACATTAGAAGGAGCTCAGTTTACCTTGGGTCTTATTTTTCAGTATAATAATTAATGTGTGAAGAGAAAGGAGTTCTCATATAACCTCTAGGGTGAGAGGTTGTTGATACATTGTACAATCAATCTTTCATGAAGTGCCCTACCTTATGGCAACATTAGCACTCTGTGAGAATGAGTGTGAGTGGTGCTCATATTTATTCTATTAGATCTGCTGTAGTGAGAGGCAGCAGTCAGGGAGCCAAAATCAGGTCGAATAGTATTTGATGCATATGAGTTGCGTCGAGTAGCATTCGATTGAACTTGATAGTAGAAGATGAGACTTCAGAGTCACTGGAGTCGTCAACGCCACTTTTGCGAATTCGACGCTACTTTGAAGAATTCAACGCAACTTGCAGATTTCGACGCTACTTAATTTGGAGAATGCAATGTCGTTCGGAGATTTTGACGCTACTTTGGAGAATGCAACGCCGCTTGGAGATTTAATGCTACTTTGAAGGATTCAACGTTACTTTGAGAATTATATAAATTTGACTCAAATTACCCTTCTATGCAACATGAGTAATATCATAATCAATCAATCTTCAAACTGTATATCAAATCAAGATGTGAGTTTTTTCCAATACTTTCTTTGATTCCTTGAACATATATGTTAATTTGTGCAGGTATCACATCTATATAAATTAAATTGGATTGCAATTGGAGGAATATACGAAAATTTAAATTCTGGTCCATTTGTGCAAGAACAAAGTGAGAAAGAAAAATGAGTTTTTATTGGGGATATAGAGACTTGAACCCTCGCGATTTTAAAATTCGACGGATTAATCATAATTCTGTTTCATCGCCTCTTCTGCGTATTTATTCATTTGAGCATGATTCATATATGCCAATTTTATTCAAACAATCAATTGTTCTATAAGCTGTCCAATAATTGTTGTTCATGCACCTAGGCATGCATGAGAAGAATAAACATCATACAGTGATGTGCATTTTTTAAATTTTGGAGTGTGCTCGTGATCCAAAATGCAGGACGTCTGCAAGAAATCTAGAGTAATAAAGTTTTTCTAGATGAAATCGGGACGTTTGCAAAGAAATGTAAAAGGCAGCGAAAACAAATCTATAAATCAGGACATTGCTGGACTTTTCTCCCTAGTCTTCTTCCCATCCCATCGGAATCCTCAAGCTGCCTTGTAGGAGGCATAAATGGTGGGTTTTCAGGATTTGGAGTTGGGATGTTTTAGCATATGAGGAGGGACGCGGGAGTTCTAGAGTGTGGAGATAGCCATACCCACTGACAAAAGCAGAATGGGGAAGAGAAGGAATGATCCTCAGTACTACTTTGTCTGCTCTGAGAGAGAATGCTCATGATCTCGGCTAATATCTGCACTCAAGCGGTGGAAAACTGAGCTTTGAGCAGGGATGGGCGTCATGGCAATGGGAAGATGAGGTTTTGGAGTTGCAGGTGCAGGTGTGCACGAAAAACCGAAAACAGCCCAAACTGCCCAAACCAAACCGATATCCACATTGAACCGCTTGGATCGGTGTAGGGGCGATTTTTCATTTAGGATATGCGCCCTTATTTCGGTTCTGTACGGTTTTTTATTTTCAAAAATAGATAAAACCGCACCGAACCAAAATAAACTAATAATACATAAATACATTATAGTTTATATTCTAATTATATAGTCAACCTTCACAAAAATCGAATTAAGTTTTTTTCCACGTCTCTTTAGTCTTTCCTTCAAACCCTCACGACCCAATTATGTCAACTTCGTTTGCATGGGTATGTTAGTAAATTTGTCGCATTGAACTTATATGTTGATTTGGTGCATGATAAGTTGTAGAATGATGATTGAGAAGAAATATAGATATAATAAAAAAATTCATTTTATTTTCACGACTATTCAGAATTAATACCAATATTTATCTTAAACACATTATTAGTTTTACTATTTTTTTAAATATTCAAAATTTTCTAATATTTTCTTACTTATGGCATGATTTTCTCTCTTAGAAATTTTGTCAAAGATAATATTCTTGACTCACAAGTTGATTGAAACAAACTTGCATATAGTAAATTTAAAATAAAGATTAGTTTATCACAATTTTCATATATACTTATACATCATATAATATAAAAATAATAATATTAATTTTGTGCTTTACAAATTATTCTAATAAACCTGAAAACCGCCCAAAAACTGCCTCAAACCGCACTGATTATTGAACCGCAATGATCAGTTTGGGTTTGGTTTGGTTTGGGGAAATAAATAACCGACATTTTTTGGTTTTGTTTCAGTTTGGGTCCAAACTGACCTAAACCGAACCGCTTGCACCCCTAGGTGCAAGGAACGATTGAGTATGGTAACCAATCGTGGAGCGAGCGTGGAAGAGGATCCAGTGCAGAGGCGGTGAGATCGGTGACGGTGAGACCATCAGATTCACCCGTGGATGTAGGCACGGTAGCGAGAACAGGGGACTTCACGTGAAAGGAATCACGAGAGGCGAGATAGGGTTTCAGAATATCGAGCAGTCGGGCGTGAAGTCGGGCGTTGGGTCGGTTTGGGAAGAGATTCATAATGGTGTGAAATTTTGTTGTCCGTTAAAATATCAGTAATGGTGTAGATCAGATGGTTTAAATTGAATGTATGATAAGAGCGGGAGATTAGTATATTGCCTTATATAATAATGGAATTGTTAAAGGCACCGTAGAAATGGCTAGTCGCACAGCATTTAGATATTTTTAGTACTTCAAATCTCCCTTCAAAAATCCTACTCGCACTCACATAATTCGCACGCTCCTCCCGCGACTCCCTCTCCCTTTCAGCGACTCCCTGTACCCGACGCCCCCAATTCTCCCGGCGTCGCTCCTCCTCCCGCCGCCGACGCACTCCAAGAGGACCGCCGACGCCCCTCCTCCTCCCGACGCCGCTCCTCCTCCCGCCTCCGGCGCTGCTCCTCCAGCGACGGGTAAGTGACCTAGGGTTTGAAGGGACTTCCGGCAAACTAAGGTTTCTTATTAGCCCATTTTACTCAAGGTTTTTCTCCTCCTTTGATCTACCTAGGGTATACTCGATCCAAAGCCGGTTGATTCCTCTTCATTATTGAAGATCATTGTGTTGAGTTTCTTCTCAACTCTAAGGTATTATCCTATATTTTTTTATTTCATTTTTTATTGTTTCAATGCATTGTGTTGAATGGTTGAATGGTTGTTATTTCAAAAAAAATCCAAGAATGTGTTGTCTTTTTGAGTGGATGAATGCGTTTGTCTGCAATATGGAGGGTAGTAATATGAATATTTCCCTTGAAATCACCTCTTATGAAGAGACTTCAAAATCAATTGAAGTGGACGTGGGTTCCCACTTTGCAATCAAAATAAGAAAAATTTCGTAAAGAAAGGCATTCGGAAATCATCAAGTAAAAGATGTGGTTGTTTGTTTTCTATTTCTGGGAAAAAGGTAGCACATGTAGATGAGTGGAAGCTAATTGTAATTTGTGGGTTGCATAATCATGAGCTTGTTCACTTGAAAGCGCACACATATGTTGGGCGATTGGATGAGGATGAAGCGAAGATAGTGGAGGACATGTATATTTTAGGAGTAAAACCAAGAAAGATTTTAGTAGTGGTTAAAAAAATAGTTCTATGAACAGAACAGTCATAAGAACTATTTATAATGAGCGGGTTTGGTTACACAAGAAAGAGTTAGATGGAGGTACACCGATAAAGTTCCTATATAAGAGTATCATGTTGGAGGGTTATGACAGCTTCAACAGGGTTGTTGATAGTACTGATCGTCTACAAAGTCTATTTTTTGCTCACTCTGTCTCCATCAAATTGAGTAGCATGTTTCCCACAGTTTTCCAACTTGATTGCACATACAAAAAAAATAGGTATCGCATGTCATTATTATGTATTGTTGGCATTGCCTCAACATATCAGTCATTCGTTTCATGTTTTTGTTTCATGTATGATGAAACCGGAAGTAGTTATAGATGGGCACTTGAATGTTTTCAATCATTGCTTGATCCATTATCAAAACCGATTGTACTTGTTACGGATAAGGAACTTGCTTTAATGAACGCTATCAAAGCTACATTTCCAAGTGCAAAAAATATTTTTTGTCGTGGATTATATATGGGTACTTTTGTTATTTATGGGTACTTTTGTTTGGGAGCAATTGCCATCTCTTTTCTCTGAATATATTATAGATGTGGATGATGTGCAGGGGGATGGTCATTGTGGATTTCAGATTATAAGTCAAGGTTTGCATTTAGATGAAGATTGGATACAAGTAAGGAATAATCTCCAATATGAACTTTTAAATCATACAACTTTATATGATGAAGTGTATGACACCAAGAGACGACAACACTGATAGATTCTCTTGATTGCACAATTACAGGCGCACCAGTTGAAAAATGGATGTCAGTACCCGATATGGTTTAGTAATTGCATAATTCTACAATGTTGTCGTAGTTTCTGTCACGTGATCAGTGCTTCACATTTCTTCCACTGCATTCAATTCCATCGACGGAGCCTAAACAAATTTCCATTGGATTTATAAATGAGAATCATTTTGTGTTGCTAATTCAAAGTGACAATTGTCCATTGCCACCAATATTCTCGCCATGGAGAAGGTTTCATGAGTTTGCACAAATGTGGGCATTTACATATATGTCACGGATTACCATTCCACCGACAAATATAAAGTGCACTTATGTTATCAGCTTGGAGGACTTTTGATAACGGTTAGAAAACATTACTTTGTATTATTAATATTTTCAAACTTATAAATTTGCATGTTGACTTTTACTTTGATTTTTATAGGAACATGTGATCACAAATATTTTGAGAACAAACTTCGTGATTTTTTGTATCAAGTATTTTGCCTTTTTCGTGAAAAAACATTAATTTATGTTACTTACATTTTCCAATCTGCCTATTTGAATGATGATTTTAAATTGCTTCGCATGATTTTTATACGGGCAAGAAGACCACAACGATTTGGACAACATATTTAGTGGTTTTTTGTATCACGTATTTGTCTATTAGGTTGATATTCATGTTGTAATTCAATAAAAACCTCTTTTATTCAAATTTTAAGTGCGGTGTATTTATCTCAATTGTGGTGCGATTAACACTGAGCGGTACCTTTAACAATATGTAAAAATGTGTGATGTCTTTACCAAGCGGTGCAACTAGCCAAAAGTGCGGTGCTTTTAACAATTTCCTATAATAAAGATATAGGTAAAATTAGCATGGACATGTGATAATCGAGGACATAATTAATGAAACTAATTATTAATTTCATTATTTGACCATTACATATATGAATATGTCCCATATTCAAGTTAAATAAAATACATATCAATAAATTTGGCTAATAAATATCTCTAAATTAAAATGTGAATCTCACCCAATGGGACTTGCTTGGTATGCCTCCATTAACAACGGTTAACATATAATAGCCCGGAGGCGCCGCCACCGGAGACGGTGGCGCGCTAACCGCCGCGCTCACAATCCCCTCAACCACCCCCTCCATCCCCCTGCACTCCAACCTCAGCACCCGTTGATGCATCGACAGCGAGTGCGTCACGAACGGCGCCGCGCTCGCTACAAACTCCACCACCGCACTCGGGCTCCCAATACCAAACGTCACCACAAACTCTTCTCCATACCTTATTCCCTCCCCTTCGCCCGCCACCATTAAATTCATAGCCCTCCGGTGGTCGAAAAGCTCCGATAAATAGTAAGGTGCGAACGCCTCCATCCTCAGCTCCGTCGGGTATGGGTACCCGGAAAAGTTGTACCTGTAGTATGGGTTGCTCCCGCCGACCAGAACCCGGCCGTCAGGGAGGAGCAGGGCGGTGGAGTGGTACATTCGGGGAATGGTCGATGCACGAAGGATGGAGAATCTCTCCCCGGTGTTGCCGTTGGGGTTGTACAGGTAGGGAGAAAGGACGGGGTTCATAGAATTCTGCCAGCCGGCGCAGCCGTGTGTGGCGCCGTTTATGATGAAGACGTCGCCGGTGGGAAGTACCAGCATGTCGCTCATCAGTCTCGGCCCCGGCATCTCCTCCATTGTCCACTCCGGCAGATCATCGGTAATTACCATCCGGCCGCATGAGCTCAGTGCTTGGCGGTATTCTCCGCGGCGGCTGGCTTGATAAGCGCCGGCGGAAGCGCCGCCGCATATCATGACTTCAACTCTCTGGAAGGCGTCGGTGTGGTCGAGCGGGAGAATGACAGAGGAGCCAGTGCTGGGGTAGTTTCGAGCGCCGCTGTCCGGAATGCGGGGGAAGGTGCGAACGACGGTGTTGCGGCGGTAATCGAACAGGATTGAGTCACGGTTGGCGAAGATGAAGAGGTTTCCGTCGGAGGAGAGGTGGACGAAGGGGTAGAGGTTGTTTCCCTTTTCGCTTGATTCTCTGGTTTGGCGGAGGAATGGGAGGTCGTAAGCAACCTCGCCAGAGTGGGATTTGGGGACGAACTCGTAGGTGAAGGCGTTTAGGCCACCGAGGATGAAAACACGGTCAGCTCCTGTTTACCAAGGAGAAGGAAGAAGATGATTAGATTACAGTCAAGCATAAATATTATAAATTTAAATTTATAAAAATGGCAGAGTAAAATGATTTAATACTATCGATTTTACTGCGGTGAAATGCGTTTTTTCTAATCCCAAACAAGCAAATTAACACAGACGCTTGTTTGACGACCTCTTTTGAGGCGGTGCTTCGAATAATATCAATTTCATATAGATAAATATTTTATATTTTAGGGTGCTTCGAATAATATATATAATAGATCTTGTCGGTGAAATGGTCCCTTTTATTTAATTCCAAATTAAATGCATCTCCAATCGCAGGATGGGCTCTGCATCCTGAACGGACTGGCAGCCTCTCTTATTAATAGAATCGTCTTGCCGTTTAAATATAAAGCTTCTACATCGAATTAATCACGCGGAAAAAATTAGGAATAATTAAGAACAACCTCCATCAGTCCCCCCATCGGGGAGAATCTGACTGGTGGCGTACCACCGGTCGTCGGCAAGGAGAGTGGGAGACTCAGTCCAGTCACAGCTGGAATCAGAGCAAGGTTGAAGGAATCGAATCTTGCGGATGCCGGAGCCGTAGCCGCCAGTTTGTCGCAGAGTGCCGTTTCTGAGGAAGGAACCAGAGGAGCACCACGTATCCGTTCTTAGTGTGAGGGGACGAAGACTGTTCGCAGCCACGTCGTATTCCATGGAGTGGGCCCAGCAACCGTCCACGCTGGACATCGTGTTTGTGTCGTTGCCCTCGTCTTTGCCTTCCGAGGAGTCGCCCCCGGCGGCGGCGAAGCAGGTACTGTTTGGGTGGAGGAGGTACCCGCTGCGGCCGGAGCTGGTCTGGTCGTAGAAGATGACAGTGTTGAGATGGGTAAGGGCCATGTGCATGACCACCACGCCGGAGCTGTTGAGAAGAAGCTCCCACGAGCCGCCTAAGCCAGCTTCGTGGCCTCCGTCACTCGCCGCAGCCATAGGCCGCTGGAAATGCAGCGTGAGGAGAAGCAGAAGCCCCACTACGGTGGTCGGATTAGTACTCATGTTATTCTGTTTTGCAGGAGAGTGCGTGAGAGAGAGAGAGAGAGAGAGAGAGAGAGAGAGAGAGATTGGGGAAATTTTAGAGGAGGTTTTATAGAAGAAGATGATGATGATGATGATGATGATGATGAAAGATAAGAAGAGGGCATGAATCATGGAGGATGGTGATTTATGGGGAGATGGAATTGAGGAGGTGATCTTTCTATTTCAAGGAGGAAAGTAGCAAGATCAGTGGAAAACGTTTATGAGGTGAATAGTAGGCCAGATCAACGGGAATTAAAGAGAATGTTTTGAACTTTTTTATTATCTAATTACTCAAATCTTTCTTGGGAGTTGCCTCAAGGAGAATATTTTTGTGCATACATATAATATGAAGAGTAAATTTACTCTTGGTTTTTTATAATTTCAAAAAATAGAGGGGAGGTCTCGATAAGAGTCGGGCACGAGGCTACCTCAGTATCGGACTACTCTTGGTTGTAAACAAGCTTCGTCAGTCGGTGCAGATTGTTTTGGGTGCACTTGAACTACACCAAAATTTATGATTAATGCAATGAATTGTAATAATTTGTCTGCCCGAAGTAGGCCTTCCGGCATAATGACTTATGGGCCACACTTTCTCTCTTCCCTTTTCTCTAAACAATGAGCAGATGAATAATTTCTTTTCTATTTTAGTAACGAAAGCTATAGATTACTCTAATGGTGCAACGCATTACAAATAAAGTATCTCTTTATAAATAGGATATATATATATATGGTGTAGATTTTCACAAACCATAAATGACTACTTGTACCCCCACAATAAACAACTTTTATTTATTTTTTTACTCACATAACCTAATAACAGCAGACCCCTTATATGAACCTCTTTAGAGATTTATGCAGTATGCGCCCCTTCGCCAACCTCGCCCGATCGACGATTTATTCCGGCCGCCCACCAATGTGATGACCTCAGCAACTCCTCCCACTTCAAAACCGTGACCATAGTCTCGTTTTCGTCTTCCACTGTATTGTCTCATGAAGCTCCACAAGCAGCTCGCCTCCCTCGATTAGGCTTCACCCTGGTGATCGGAAGAGACTTTTGACGGCAACTTTCTTGTGAGTTGCGAGTTTGCTGCGTTTAGATTGCTAGTAGGAGCTCAATCAACGCATGCAATTTTCTGTTAAAATATTATTGTAATGGCTTTCTCTGAGGCAGAGAAGGCTTACAATGACTAGGTAAATTGACACTATAATAAAGCCGTTATACAGTGACATTTTGTATGCCTTTAACGATGATTTCTAAAAGTCGCGATAACTTTCGCGACATTTATAAAAACGTCACCAAAGTGCAGTGGTAGAACTAGTGATTTTGCCTAACCCGGGCATTGTTTAAAAATTAATTAAAATTATATTTTCTAAATTAAAAAGATCAAAATAGATAAAAATTGAGTAATACACTAATTATTCACCGGCGGAATAAATATTGACCAGATTGAACAGCTTTTGGAAAAAAAATCTATAATTATTCTTTTGATCCACACTCCGTGCTATATCATTAAACATTTAAATTCCAAGTCTTATGATAAATAAACACACAAGAAATTCAAATATACAACTCACTTGCCGGTAGCAAGAGAAGGGAGTGAGATCAAATGTCAATTGCGAAGAGTTGCATAAAATTGAAAGTTAATTGTTGAACCCGAAAATTATGGTTCAACCTCTGAACCCGGAAATCACAATTCGAGAGGAGTTCAGACCGGTGTAGTTTGCTTTTACTTCTCCTGAGTAAAATCATTGGGTCAGACACTCAGAGCAAAGAACCTTACTCAAAATAGTAAAAAAACTAAAACAAATCCCGCGAGCTGCAGCGAGGAGATCCCGCCACAAATCCAGAAGATCAAAGAGAACTTCCCCTCCCTAAACCAATGATGAGTCGGGCACCATGGAGGGTACTAGAGAAAATTAGACCGCCAGCCCTGAAACCATGACAAATAGAGTTTTGAAGTTCTCTGAAATAGCCTAAGGAGAGAGAAAGCCCCAAAAAAGCAAGACCCCACCTAAGGTATCATTGGGGGTCTATTTATAGTTTCCCAAAGCGGTCCGCGGATTGCTGAATCCCGCCTTTCAATTTCACTAAACGCAACCCAAACTGGTCTGCCAACAGTGGAATCTCGTTGTTTGGAAAGGCTAATTGCAGGCCACAATGTGATTTCCTAGAAAAATGGGGACCCCCTAGGGGCGAGTCCACTCCACTTGAGGCGTGCTCGCCTGGGGATGACGAGTACCCGATGTGATTGGGTACTCGCCGCTCGCCATGAACTGAGGACTGGCGCTTGCTACCGAGCTCGCACTCGCATATTCGGTTGGACGTCTAGCCGATCGGCTAGAGGTCTAGTCGAACGGTCAAAGGTGAGTCGATAGGATTTCGGCTGGACGTCTAGCCGATCGGCTAGAGGTGACTCGACCCTCCTAAGCTTAACACCTCGCGATAACAATAACGTTGGCGGTAGGCGAGTCTGGCCCCTTCAACCTACTGGCTTTGTTAGGTCCACTCAACAAATGCGGGGTTATACACAATCCCCACTCTTTGCGAGTTTGTCTCAAGCTCGAAAAGATAGTTCAACCCCGAGTGTTTGATGAGTGCCTTGACTTTGGAGAGAATCCTTTAGTGGGACAACCGGGGGCTATAAATACCAGGAGGGAGGGGGAGGTCCGTTCCAAGCCCCCCCCCCCCCCCCCCCCCACCATTTTTCTCTTCCATCCGTTTCTCATCGGTTGATCGATTTTATGCCCTTTATCAAGAGCTCCGAGCTCGCCTCACCGTAGGTAAGAAGAAGGGAGAGACAACCTCCGTTGGGCTGCTGGGACTCACCACTGAGCACTCCTCACAAACTACGCTGAGGCGCGTAGAAAAATGGGTCGCCAAAAAACCGAGGTGAGAGTCCGTGGGAGAGGGAACGACTTTTCCCGAGCTTCCATCGCAACCCGGGTTTAGCCAGGGCCTAGGTGTTTCAGACCAGGTGCGAGTCTTCCCTTCCATATACTCGTCTATAACAACTTTCACGATGCTATTCCAATCTTGACTCATGGGTTTCGCTGATCATTGTTGCCACAGAGGGCGGTGCGGAAGACCAACTGGTCAGTGAGCAGGAGGGCGTGAGCAACCAGGTCGACCCTGATATTCGCCCCTTCGTTCCTAGTAAGCGAACGTTATTCTTCCTCGCACTTCGTGAGCACGACTAACCATGTTTATCCTCGTAGTACCCAATTACATCGACATCGCGCCGACCCCTCTGCGGTCGAAGTCGCCTACTCGAGACCTAACCCAGGAGTTTGCCAAAACGACCATCGCCCATGCGAGCACTGCGACAGGCATTGTCGTGATCCCTGATGCGTGGGGAACTTACAAGGCTGCCATGCGAGCAGGTGCAGAGAAGTATCTGGCGGGAGGCCGAGTTTACTCACCCATTAGGATCGCGAGCCAACTCCGCGTCGCGAGGGGAAGACCATGGAAGATTCGCTTGGTAAGGGAGTTCACTCGCCTCTTTCTTTCTCCATTTTTTTACTTCGCGCTAACCTTTTTCCTTTATCTCCAGAAGTTGACAACCTGAAATCTGACGAGTCAGATTATTCAGTAATCTACTCGGCACCGCTTTCTCCCGACATGAACGATGAGTACCTGGGCGACCCCTCCATTGTTGCTGAGATGAAGAGTCGAGTGGAAGAGATCCTACGGAAGCACATGTATATGCTTTGTGAGCTCCAGGAGGAAAGGGATTCGACGAATAATGATGCCTTCCCTCGCATCCTCGTTCTGGAATGGCGAATGGAAGCTCTTGAGGGGGACTGCACTCTGAACGCGGAGGAGGTGCAGCGACTCGCGGGGGGCGTCGCGGTGTCATTAAAGGACCACTTCAGGCGAATTGAAGATTGTGCGCTCGCCCTTCAATAGGAGATCGCCACGGCCCGCAAGTGTGCCCTCGTGAGGCGAGGTCCAAGGATGCGAATGAGTGGATGGGGTCCCCGAAGGTGAAATCCCATGTGCCTTCCATCCACTCACATTCGAGAGTTCTTTGAGATCAACTCTCTATTGCTTTTTAATTACTATATGAACATTATGATTTGCTCATTATGCTTAACCCCACCTCGCGAGGATTTATGTTTTTCTTCTTGTTTGTATGGCTCGCATGTTGTGTTATTTCCCTTGTTGCTCTTTGATGTTAGAATTTGCAAAACCAAAGTGCTCGCACTCGCTCCTAAAGGGCGGGCCGAGGAGACTTCGTGTGTAGTAGGGGCGAGTGGGTATGAGGTGATTGGGTCGCATCACTAATCGCGAACTGATGTAGGTCGGCTAATTCGATTCAAATTATAATGTTATTTTTTATTATAATGCCTTCCCGGATCCAAATTTCTACGTGGTCAATAGCGAATGCAGCCACAAGAATATTTCAGTTTATTCAAATTAAAGCTAGCATACGGGTAGCCACACCGTTCGAGATCGAATAAGAGCTATGATCCAATATTCTTTCCGGCTCAAAAGGCCCGGTGTCGGGTCCCACCAAGCGCATGTTATACCAAAAGAGATCCACCCCAAAAAATTACGACTCAAAAATGACAGCTCTCCCCCAACATGAAAAAGGAGGTTCGCTAAGCCTCGCGAACTAAGATAAACTTATTAAGATAGTCACAAAAAAATCAAATTGAGGAAACCACGAGTTTTTTTATGCTATCAACTTCAACCCCAAGATTCCTCCACCACAAGATCTATCTAGAAATGAAATCACACACGGGTAGAAGTTTCGTTACCCCGCTCGGAATTGTAGATCCGAGTTATTTTTTGGATCCACAAAAATATTGAGCGCTCTTTCCACGAGTCCAACGGAGATGAGTCAACGATGAGTAGCACGTCCGCCTTCTTCGTTTCACGCCGGTTCCGCAATCCACCGCGACAAACTCCAAGTACCTTGCAAGAGATCTTCAAGTGGGAGAAAAGAGATGGGCGGCCAAAAGAGAGGAAAGAGAGTTGTACGTGAGAGGGAGAAAGAAGAGAGAGGGGCAGCTAGAGAGAGAGAGCCTAAGAAAGTAACGTGAGAGGGAGAAGAATCTTTTAGAATTTGCAAAATTCTTTTTTTTTCATTCAATAATCATCTCATTACAATATATGGCCTATTTATAGGCTACACCACTCAATCTTCTCCAAGATATAATTCTAAAATTAGATGGCTCAAAAATAGTCCATCATGAATGCAGAATAAATTATGGCTACATGCAGCCCAAATCAAATAGCGAAAATAAGGAAATATATAATCCATAATTAAACAAAATAAACCTCACTAAATGCAGACCAAAATAAAAATAAACATGATAATGATATTTAATAATTATAATTCAATATTCCTTGCGGCGATGGAGTTCTTCAAAAGGGGCGGCGATGGCGTGCACCATATTTGTCGTTGCGACATCGACCATCATAATCTTGAAATGTGATGTTGCGGCAGCGATGACGTTGAAAGTAGTGCGTTCTTGTGCCGCGACGCCGTAAGTATTTCGATGGCGAGGACGCGTGATCTTCATCAAATGTGCCCAACGGTGGTAGTGTTTTCTTGCAACGATGATGATGATAGTAGTGTGTTCTTGCGCCGCGCCGCAGTAAGTATTTCGATGGCGAAGCCGCAAGATCTTCATCCAATGTGCCGGCTCCATCTTCATCTACATGTCGGGGTATGTCGCCGCCATCAATCCTCCCCCGCTCGAAATAACTCATCACCGATGAGTTGACTTGAATGTGTGGGCCAAGAGTCATCCACAAGTGCCACCTCCGATTCAAGTACCCAAGAGTCACCCGAGGTGGGATGATCATGCCACCGAGTCCAGAAACCACAAATGTCACCATGTGCGGGTGGAATCACCTCAACCTGTAGATTCCTGTCAAGCAAAAAGTCAGTCTTGGGGACCCTTGGAGAAGCATTAGACAAAGAAAGAGAAAATGCTACAACATCAAAAGACAACATACCTCCAATGGTACCCGAAGGAAAGAGCGTTCCAGTAATAAACTCACCCCCCCCAACCCGTTAGAATATTTAGTGGAAATGATAAACGGAGAGGCGAGACGACTATCACCATATCAGAAAAATAGTCGTTCGACCAACTTGTCAAATGAACCTGACCTCTGATACCAACTGTCACAACCCGTATTTTCTCAGCAATTAGAAATATCAGAGTAGAGAAAATATGCGTCATGATGCCACGTCATGCAGGAGACAACTGCAGACGCTCAGGCAGGAACCTATATCTTATTCATTACAAAACAAGTTTACATGATGACTCATTACTTGAAATAACTTATTAGGTTTGGGGTAAGAACTGTGTCTCTCAGTTCGTGGATCAACTAGTCCACAGAAGAAAGTATATATGTAATTGCAGCGGAAAAAAATACTTGGTATAGTTCAATTAAGGTTCTATATGCACGTGATGTCTGGACATAAAGAAAATGATATGCACATATCTAGATTTAGATTGGGTATGAAGATACTTGTACGTGACTTAAATATAAGGATTTGACCTATAAAAGATGCAATGAGAATGAAAGAAAATCATTTTATAACTATAATGCACCTAGGCATAAATCATTCCCAGAGAATAAGATTCACGAGATCGAAAAGTAGTGACAATAACTAGCAAGGAAGCTATAATATATGTAACAAAAAGAGGCACAATAGGCGTCAACAACCTGACACCAACCCATTTGCTTCAAACTAGCATGTCTGAACACAAGAAGAAAACTAACTACCACTACCTCGCAGCAGCGGGGTAAGACAGAAGATACAACTCCCAAGGTCTCCAAACTACACCTCTAACTGCTACAGCTCTGAAACTGAGACATTCAAATAAACAAAGAACGCCTCAGCAAGGAAAGCACAAGCGGCAGAAAAACATAAAAGTCCTGCGAAACAAGATAATAATAAGGCATAACGGGTACCAACCCAAGCCAAACTTATAGAGAAAAGAAGCTCCAAAGCATAGAGCTAAACAACGCACTGAGTGCACCAACACCTTTTAAAAATACCAGCAAAGTTCATTTATCTTGTTAATTCTATTTATGAGACTGATCAGCTCAATTTAAACGGGGGCAGTCATTTATCCTCTGCCACCCAAAGCCCAAAACCAGGAGGTGGTTCTTTATCCACTGCCACCCAAACACGACCCACGGGGCCACAGGCCAAGCCTGTTGTTCATGCCCCTTATAATGGCCACCGTGCAAGGCTATAAAAGAATCCCCACTGCCCCCCAAACACGGCCCACGGGACCACATGCTAAGCCTGATGTTCATGTCCCTTAAAATAGCCACTGTGCAAGGCTAAAGGCAATAACCCTCATTAATTAATTTTAGTTACCACACGAAATTTAGCCAGGGGAACAAAGCCAGAAAGATCCTAAGGACAAGGTTACAAATGAGAAAAACACCGCTCAAAATGATCATAAAGAAAACCCAGAAATTTTGCGTAACCACAATAGGTATAAGAACTCAGGCAGGAGGTGATCATGATCAAGGGCACAGTACAAACATTGGGAACATCCTTGTACACTTTAGAAGACACAAGATTCCAAGAGAGGGGAGGAGTCTGAAGCATAGCTCAAGGACTTGGAACTGGACTGGCATTTCTTGAGAAATAGAAAGCATTTATCGAGAAATAGAAGGCATTTATCGAGAAATAGAATACATTTCTCGAGAAAACAGGAATGAAGTCTAGGCATTTCTCGAGAAATAGAAGGCATTTCTCGAGAAAAAAGGAAGAAAATCTTCATGGATTTCACGAGAAACAAAGAAGATTTCTCGAGAAACAAAGGAGTTTTCTGCAGGGATTTCTCGAGAGACAAAGATGATTTCTCGAGAGATGGCTGGATTTCTCGAGAAGCAAAAAATCGGATTTCTCGAGAGATAAGGAGATTTCTCGAGAAATCAAAGAGTTTCCTCGAGAGAAAGAGAGACTTCTCGGGAAAAGAACACAAGGATCTTTCTCGAGAAATACAAGGATTTCTCGAGAAATACAAGGATTTCTCGAGAAATACATGAATTTCTCGAGTACTGGCCGAAATTTCTAGGCAGCAAACAGATTCTTCCAGGGGAAACTTTAGACATTGAGGGTGAGATCAAAAGAGAGTTCAAGAGTTAAACTAGCCAGGTGATACTCCAAATCAAGAGCTAAACATTGTGATAAGCACTCAAGCAGGAAAACAACACTTCAACAACAAAAGAGAAGGAGAAACTTCCACTTGCCTTAAACCTTCCAAACTCGGATTTCTCCGCTCCAAAATCTATGGATCGGCTAAGAACTCACCAAAGCACAAAAACCTGAAACTTTTCGGGCCAAAAAGTAGAGTTAGGTCACTACCTTGACTCCAAAAAAAACCTAGAAATAGGGAACTCTTACCACTAGAACGAAGATCTCGCCGAGAGCTCTCCGATTCTATTCTCCGTTTACGATTCCGTCCACTATAGCTCTCGAATCACCGGCCGGAAGAAGTTCCTGTCACGCCTCTCCCGCTCTCGCAAGAATTCTGGTCGACTCTTTGGAGAAGAAGAAGAATAGGGTCCTTTGGAAATTTTGGTATTTATATAAAACCCTAATTCCTTGTTTAAATAAATTAATAATTCTCCCATTCTATTTAAACTACGAGGGAAACTAAATCACCTCAGATTTTCACGAAAATTGCCCCTAAACTGAAAATCGGCGATACGAATCCAACGACAAAGTCAGAATTCAATTTTGACGAGCCAAGCTTGAGATTAAAATTCCCGAAGCTGAAATCTAAATAATTACTCAAAATACCCTCGAGTTTTCCTTTTAACTCGAAATAACGCGAAATCTCACATGCGCGACCTAAATTAAATACATTAACTAAGTTAAGGCTCAAAACCAATCCCGACGAGTTGACGTAATGTCCTTACGCCAAAATTACGTCACAGCGGGCACGCAAATAATTAACGAAAAACCAGGGGCGTTACAGAGGGAGATTGATCCTTCGGTGGTACGGGCAATCTTTCTTGCCATATCTGTCGGTCACGAGTATTGTTATGAAGCAAATACAGTCTTCAGAGAATCTTTGTAGAGTTTGGGAACAACTTTCTCACAGACGACGCCAAACTATTGTGGGTCACTCGAAGCACTCGTAGACCGGTCGAAGCGAACCATCCTAGCTCGGGAGCGGGTCGAGCGCACAAACGTCACAAGAAAATCCAACGGCTGACAAAGGAGCTTTTACGTGGAAAAATACCAGAAAGGGGAAAAAGCCACGGGGTCGGGTCTGTGCCGGCCGAATTTCACTATTTCTTGGAGAGTTACAAAAGTTTTTCTTATGAGGGTTATAGGCCACCGCTCGTTACAATAATGCTTCCCGGCCGTGGAGGTCGCTTGTAGTAGGATGGCAATGAGCGTTCTCGGGAGCAATCTGGAACGTTGAATGCGACAACGGGGTCTCTAAGCTCGGAGTTGGACGAGGTCTTCGAGAAATCTTCAGAGGATCCTTCAAGGAGCGAAGGAGATCTTCGAGGCTCCGAAGGGATCTTTGAAGGCCGAAGGAGATCTTCGAGCCGTCTTCAAAGACCGAAGGAGATATTCGAACCGTCTTCATAGGCATAAGGAGATCTTTTAACCATCTTTAAAGGTTTCCACTCGTTATAGTTCACTGCTGTAAACAAAGGTGGTGTTAGAGAATTTTCAGTCTATAAAATTTCATTCTCACTAGTAGATGCAAGATTACGGTTGACCATTATTCCCAGTGGTGAAAAATATTTGGAATAACCTCGCTCTGATACCACTTGTTGGATCTAGTGACCAACCTTCGAGGGGGGTGAATAAGGTTTTAAAGCAAGTACTGCAGATTTAGATTCTTCTGGAGTGGAATACGCTTTCTGTGCACTAGCGCGGAGTGGTAACACTTATCGTCGGCGGTATCAGCAGAAACCTTATTCTACACTTACAGAAGATCATTTTAGTGTACGCTCAATCACTTCAGAGACACAACAGTAAAGAGATGTAATTTCATCATGTTTTTAATAAATAAAATATGCAAGTCAGGTATTATGTGATAGTTGTGCACGCACGCGCAGTAGTCGTGTCTGTCGACGGGAAAAGTTTCCGGACTCATTTTTTGTATATCGCGACCTCTGGAAATTGGAGTGCATTTGATAGGTTCACCTAAAATTCGAGAAAGTCAAATCAGCGTTCGTAACCTATGACCCCGACCGGCTCTCCGAAATGGTTCTCCTAGGCCGTGCCGAATCCCGCCTCATCCAGAAGATCAGCACGCAATCCCGGCAGGCCGGAACCCGTGTGCACGCACCATTCCGGGGCACACAGGTGCACTGGAGTGCCTGCGCGCGCGCCCTTGCATGCGTGCACAGGTCGCTCGCGCCCCTTGCATGTATACCCCTGTGCGCGAGTGCAGGCCACGCATACTGGCCGCGCGTATTCTTAAGCGTGCTCTTGCGGCGCACGCCTGCGGAACACGCGCACAATCGTTTACATCACCTCGTCCCCCTCATTTGCGCACTCCTCGCCGTCGTCGCCACCGAAGATGACCTTGCCTGAATTGTCTGGGGGACATGATCGTAATATTCTAAAAATTGGTGATCAAGGTGCCTGAAATCATGCGTTCCTATTCTCCCGTCCAAATGTCAAAATGACGCAATTATCAGCCCGCCTCCCAGAAAAGCTATTAAAATGCCTTTAAGCCTCCATTGGAAGGGACAGAGAGAAAAAAGGAGAAGTCAGATTTCTGAGGTTTTATGGCGAAGACTTGTCTCTCTGTTCATCCTCTTCCTCGGCGCTCGCTCCGCTTGGGACGGTTCTGGTCTAGAGACTGCCCCCACAAGCGCAATTCAAGACTTTTTTTTTCTAGAAACTTGTAAAGGAGCGGTGGTTTGTCACGCTCCTAAACTCTAACTTATGTAATCAACTAAAACTTGTGGATTTTGTCAGAACTAGGTCTGACCCCGTATTTTTTCCCCTTTCCGAGTTTTTCCACGTAAAATGTCTGGATGTTCTGATGTTGGTTCTCTTTTTTACTGTTTCGCGCTTGACACACTCTCGAGCTAAACGGTCTGACTCCTCCGATTTGTGGAGCGTTAAGCAACTCGCGACAATCTTATTTTCATTTTTCTAAGAGAAAATAATATTTCTTAAATTAAATTTTATTCAACAACAAAACAATGAAATTGGTAAATTCCACAAGAAACCTTCAATTGCATTTCCTAGGTGAACAATAAAATTAGATTTGAGCAATTCTAATTCATAGAAAAATTGAAGTTAGATCTTAATTTCAATATCCAATTTTAAATCCGTCCTAACAAACTGGCTCATAGAAAACTCATACATTATTTGTTATTCACTTATTGACAATGTTTGATATGACAACCATTGTGACCGCCACCAAGAAAAAAAATTATTTTTGAACATTAAAATGGATGAATTTCTTTAGGAGAGGTATGATGTTCACAAACTACATTACATAACCACCGTGTTCACGACCTCCACCGCAACGCCTACCGGAGCCTAACTCAAAAGGTGATTAAATTTGAACGAACAAAAAATTGTGAAAGGAGCCTTCTAAAGTTGAAAGAATGTCTATAACAACATATGTTTTGTCATTACTAAGCAAGTCAAAGAATTTCAACATTATAGCCTATAGTTGTGTAGTAAGGCTGGGTTGAAGAAAGTGATTGCTTATGCTTCTCGTCGGTTCAAAAGAGTTAAAATAAACTACCTACTGCATGATTTAGAATGGACCACAATGAAATTTGCATTAAAATTTAAGCGACATAATTTGCTTAGAGAGTTCAAAACATATTTTACTTATAGGAGTAAAATATGCTACAAAAATTATGACCAGAATTAATTAAATTGTATGATCTGAAAATAATTTATAATCCCTGAAGAGTAGGTGCAATAACTAATGCATTAAGTAGAAGAGTTATAACCATGATGATGATAATAATAATAATAATAATAATAATAATAATAATAATAATAATAATAGGTGAATGTTATGTGCAAATCTGTTTTAGATAGGTGCAAACCGCTTTAACAATAAAAAATATTAAAACCTATTAAACAGAATCTCTCATTTTTTAGATAGGTGCAAACCATCTCCCGCTCTTCTTCGCCCTATCAACGCGATTTCATCTGTCGCCCGAGACATAGAGGATATCGAGCGACATACTGAGAGGGACGGAGAGAACGACGAGAGAGGGACAGGGGGAATGGCGGGACCGAGATGCCTAAACATCTCCCGACGTCGAGGATTTCTTCATCCTCTCGTCTTAGTAGATTTCGCCGCTTGCTTGGGTGAGTTACCTCCCGGTGTCAAGATCTGTTCTTATCAGTCACCGTTTCTTGTTAAATTGTTCATTTACCACCTATTTTTTGGGACATGATGCAAAGGGGAACTCAAGGGAAGGAGGAGGAGAATGCAGCAGAGGGGCAGGGGGACTGAGGAAGATGGTTGTTGGGAACAGTGCCCAACAATGTTCCTGATTTGAAGAAGTGCTCAGATCAATGATAAAGACACTATGTATTTGATGGTATGTTTTATTCATGACTGCAGAAGATAAACTATTTGCCAAATAATTCACTAAGTCCAAAAACATAAAGAGGGACTGGTCACATCATTGAGTTGCTATCAATATTGTTGACAAATGCATTAAAGCTACATAACTAATACCAAGACTAATAGAAATGAAAATTCACCAAGTAAAATATCGTCGAAACAATTCCGACGATATCGTCTTGAAGAAAACTTATCGTTGATAAAGCTAAATTCAGATTTCTACGATATCGTCTTGAAGAAGATGTATAAAGCTTTGAAAGGTTTAAGAAAGCTTATCATGGATATAGCTAAGTTCAGATGTCGACGACATCATCTTGAAGGAAACTTATCGTTGATAAAGCTACGTTCAATTGTCGACGATGTAAGACCCCCCCCCCCCCCCCCCCCTCCCAAAACTGAACCCGGTTCAGGGAGGGGGGATCTTACTGCCCAAGGGCGGCCACTAGTGCTTCCCGGATGGCAACGACCCACCCTCTCGAGCACTGAGTGGTCGCCTTGTCAGGCACAAGAATCACAACAACACATCAGAATCACATAGCGGAAGCAATAGAATAGGAAAACTAATCACACAGCTTATATTTACATAAAGAGAAAAGGTTGAAGCTTATTGTTTACAACATCTGCCTCGGGGGCTACACATAACTATAACAAATACTCTCAAGCTAGTCCTATACTCTATGACTCACGTCGCGGAAGACAGGGGGCAAGGCTGGAGTATCCGATCGGGCCATCTCTAAGGCCGGTAACTCATCCTGTGGTGTAGGGGCTTCGCGCTATCCCATCTCCTGTGATTGATTATAAGAATAACCATTAGTCACAGAGCTAAGTAGAAAACACATTCCCTCCCCGGATCCATATCTTGGGGGCGGGCTAAAGTACACGAATAAATATCCGAAGCAAGGTAGATGGTTAGCAGCAGGCAAACATATATACGTATATATATCTATAGGGCCTACCAACCATAATATCCACGAGGTAACATAGACGCGCAGTACGTAATAGAGGCAATACTATCTCGCGCACACTCGCACCCAGGTATTCAAACCTACACACACAAAAACCCTGTGTCGACACAGCATGGACCGCTTTGCTTCAAGCGGGGTTGCAAACCCCGCTGGCCTCACCGATGTGTCCATTGGTGACAGTGGTCAGTCCTGCCACTTCTGAATGTAGTCGTACCGTATCACTCAGGCCCTCCCGTACAACTTGGTGTACTAACTGGATGTGAGAGACATCCGGCGATTCTGAGATTTAGGCCGACCAACGGAGGCAAAACTGTGGGTTCGGAGTGGTGGTAACCCGCTGTGCACATCTCCCTGTCGCCATGAGTCGTCAACCCTCCCGCACCAGTACGAACGGTCTGCGGGCGTGACCGACCTACCACTTTCACAACAAACAATCTTCAAACAGCTTAAACAAAGAGTAAGCGCTTTAAGTCTTGACGCGACATTCTTAACTCGACCGGTTACTCGAATTTTGACTGGGAGGCTCGGCGGTAGGAGGGATCCTTATTTGGGGCTAACTCGGGAGGAGGGACTCAACTCCGGGTTTTCCCCAACTAAGGCCTCACAGAAAGGAGGAGAAGCATCGCTTGCCGGCGTAGGACCACAGTTAGCAAAATATATAAAGTGCAACATAAGCAGTAAGAAAGGCCGGAAGCAGGGGCCGAAATATCAGGACCAGTACGAGACTGGAGAATTAAAAGTACAAAAAACAGTAAATAAAGGACCAGTGCGAGCCTAGATTACTGGAAATGAACGAACAGAAATATAAGGGGGACCAGTGCGTGACTGGAGAATTGAAAGTACAAAAAGCAGTAAATAAAGGACCAGTGCGAGACTGGATTTAAGGAATAAATACAGAAAGTAAATGCAAGACTAGTACGGGACTGGAGAGCAAAATAAATAAAAGGGGTTAGTTGTCCAATCACTCCATAACAGGAGGCTTCAACGTCGACTCCGTTCTTAGGAGGAAGTTCCGTTCAATCCCCATTCATAGGAGTCTTTTCCCGTTCATAGGAGCTTACTTATATTTCATGAGATTCCTTATTTCCGTGTGTCTTGGGTTCACATTTTTAAATATCTTGGCGTTATTGAATTGGCGGTGTCGCCTCGCGATTGCGACCCAAACTACGCGTCGATACTTTTAACTTAGTCGATTCCTTAGATCGATACGCATAATTTCACTACGTAACTAAAAATACGCGTCGCGAGTCCGCCAATTTATCCCAATTAATTTCGCTCACTTTCGAGCGTTTAATTTGCTCGTAAAAGACTTTTAAAGAACCAAAAGAAAAGGTCACACCTTCCAACTTTGATAGTAACTGTGAAATACCCTAAATTAGAGCCTATAATTTTTGGAGAATTTTCCAAATTCATTTGGGCTTTTAATTCTTTTAAACAAACCTTGTATAGAGGTTTAAAAATAGCAAAACTCCACCTAAAAATCTCAAAAAATTACAGGAGGTGCCCCTCTGAGTGGGGAACATATTTCATGTTGGGAGTTTTTGCCAAAGCTGCCCCATTTACACCCAGAAAATTAAATAAGGGGAAGAGGGCTTTGGGGTGCAAATAGCGGAAAGGGGAGAGTCAGGGGGCGCTGCACCGTGCGCCCTCCCGGATTCCACACAACGTATCTGCTGTGGATCCGCTGTGGGGGCACATAAATGGAGGCGGGAGGCGGGAGTTAAGGAAAGGGGAGCCGCCTGATCTCCTGGTGGAGATCGGACGGCCCCCGCTAACCCAGCGGAAGACGGTCGTTGCCGCCGCCGGACAGCGGCTGGCTAGGGCCGGCGCCGCCCCCGGACGGTGCGCCGGGGGACGCCGACCACTCCGGCGGCCTGGCGCCGCCGGCCACCGACGGAAACTGCAAAGAAAGGGGGCGGGGGGGGGGGGGGGGGGGGGGGGGGCGCAGCCTGCATGCGCCATGCAGACTTGCTGCGCCACCTCCCCTGCGAGGGGAGCCTCCCCTGCCGCCCCTGGATGGGGCGCCGGGGAGGGGGCTACCCTCCGGCGTGGATCCGGCGGCCTGGCGTCACCGGCTGCTGCCGGGGGTTGGGCTTTTACCCCGTACAGGAAGCGGAGAGGGAGGGGGAAGGGCGCAGGTGCCGCCAGAGGCGCGTCCTCCGGCGGCCCTGCCGCCTCCTCTCGTCGGAGCTAAGGTCCCCGGGTGGGGACCTGCTCCCCCAGCACCACCACCTGCGCTGGGGGTGCGAGCTTCACGGCCAGCCCCCCTAGCCTGGGTAAGGTTCGGGGTGGGGCTGGAGGCGCTCCGGCGACGGGGGGGGGGGGGGGGGGGGGGGGGGGGGGGGGGGGGGGGGGCGACCGGCTTGCCTCAGGGAGGTAGGAAGGGGGAGGGAGAAGGGCACTACCTGGGTCGAAGGGGCTCGGGAGGCTGAGGGGAAGCTGGCCACGGTGGGGAGGTGGCGGCTTGGTGGCTCGGCTGGGAGGGGCTCCGACGGTGCAGCTGGTCGGCAGGGAAGGAGGAGGTGGCTGGTAAGGGGGGTCTGGCCTCTTTTATAGGGAAGGAGGGAGGCTTCCCCTCTCCCTCCCTATATCCCCACGTGGGGTTAAGGGAGGGATGGGTGGGGGGAGATATTTTCTCCCCCCCCCCCCCCCCCCTCTTCTTCCCTTGTCCTAATAGGGCTGCCTGTTCATGGGCAGCCCCCTCCCTTGAGGGAGGAGCCTCTCTCTCCTCCCCCCTTCTTTTCTTTTCCCAAAAAATTCATGCTTGGGGGGGGGGGGGGGGGGGGGGTTGACCAAGGTCAACTTAGAGTGGGGTCCTCCATGGTCCCGGGGGTCCATCAAGACTTACTGGGGCCGGTTTTGAGTTCGTGCGCTCCGTATTTCGCACGTTGTGCCGGGGCGGTCTGCATAATCCAAAACGGACATATTTTCTGTATGACCTCAGATCGGAGTGCAACGAGTTCTATGGCGCTTATATGGATCATATGAGCCTGATGGAACTGACGAGGCTCGATTCGGAGTACATCTGGCCACTTATTCATAATAATGTGGTTGCGACGCACTACGACACTCAAAATGGTCGTTTTCTCTAAACGATCTCGGATCGAGGTGCAACGAATTCCGTTGCACTCGTATTGGTCATACGAGTCTAATGGAACTGACTGAAGTCAGATCAGAGTACGTTTGGCCACTATTCCACAATAGTGTGGTTGTGGCGCGCTACGATACTCAAAATGGTCATTTTCTCTAAACGACCTCGGATCGAGGTGCAACGAATTCCGTTGCACTCGTATTGGTCATACAGGTCTAATGGAACTGACTGAAGTCATATCGGAGTACGTTTGGCCACTATTCCACAATAGTGTGGTTGTGGCGTGCTACGATACTAAAAATGGTCATTTTCTCTAAACGACCTTGGATCGAGGTGCAACGAATTCCGTTGCGCTCGTATTGGTCATACGAGTCTAACGAAACTGACGGAAGTCAGATCGGAGTTTCCTAGCACAGTATCCCTTAATCGTGTTACTTCCTACCATTGGGGTCTACTTTTATTGGGTCCGTTAGGGTCTAGGGACCCAATAAAAGTCGGGATGTTACAGACGATATCGTCTTAAAGAAGTTGTATATAGCTTTGAAAGGTTTAAGAAAGCTTATCATGGATACAACTAAGTTTAGATGTCGACGACATCGTCTTGAAGAAAGCTTATCGCAGATAAAGCTAAGATGTCTCTACGATATCGTCTTGAAGAAGAAGTTCAACCTTGAAGGCTAAAATATATATCTACTTGACTCATAAAGAAAGGTTCACTTGGACAAACATCGGCTTGAAGACCTCATGTCGTCTAGAAGATCAAGACGATATCGTCTTAAAGAAAGACAGTCAACCTGAAGAATAAGTCTAAGTCCAAATGAAAGTAACATCTCGACGATGTCGTCTAGAAGGAGTAATATCGTTTTGATATTAAGTAGAGTCGTGACGAAGAAAGTATATCGACGATATCATCGTGAAGTATATATGTCGTATACACTGATCGAGATGATATCGTCTTGAAGGATTAACATCGTCTTGATAGAGTGCAAAGCAACATTTAATGCGCAGACTTTCTTGGAAATTGATTTTCAGGGAATGTGCACGCTGCCTATCTTGCGCACAAATCAAAGAGCAGTAAATGATATATTCTCTACCGAATATGGTCGTTACACAGTGATTAATAAAGAAATTTATTATTTCTATTTTCTGCAAGTTCCAAGAAAGGCTAATAATTATGATAAAGAATTGCCAAATTCTGCAACACGTTTTAAAATGAAAAATTGATTATAGAATAATCAATAAATGGTTTTATGCAAAATTGCAAAGCATATAAAAGGAGATAATTTTATCTACAGAGGACACAACTTAGAATTCTCTCAAGCTTCATTCTCACACATATTTCCTAAAGAGAGAAAGAAAAGAATCAACAAGAGAAGAAATCTTCATTGTTGATGTGCTGTGAAATTCTACAGAATATTCTAAAGAAATGTTCATTGATCCACAAGATCTTTGGTCTTAGTGTTAAAAGAAGAAGAAGAAGATCTGTGATTCAAGTTCTTATTTTTGAAGTCTTCTCTTCTACAACAACATTTCTGTATTACTTTGTAGGGCTCTTTGTGAGTCTGAGTTGTAGGATCTTGTACCAGATCTGAGTTGGTAGGGTTCTTTGTGAGCCTGAGCTTGGTAGGGTTCTGTGTGAGCCTGAGTTTGGTAGGATCTTGGTACATATCTGAGTTTGGTGAATAGAGGAAAAGATCTGGGCTTTGGAGAATTTGCCTAGTCTAGCACATTGCTCAATAGGTGGGAGGGACAGTGGACTACCTCTAGACACATTGTCTTGTAGGGAACCACTATAAATCCTTGTGTGTTTTCTGGTTTGCTTGAGTGTTGTGATTGCTTTATTTTAAAGTAACAAATAATATTGAAAACACCTAATCACCCCCCCCCCCCCTTCTAGGTATAGTTTATAGACAACCCATATATTTCAATTGGTATCAGAGGGAGGTTAAGTTCAAAGGCTTAACAACTTAGAACAAGATCTACAAATTTAGTGGGTTGTAGTAAACAAATGACTTGTGAGCATCATCAAGAGATGAGATCAATGAGGCTGCCCATCTGCACCAAAGAGAACTTTGTCGTATGGAAGTTAAGAGGCAAGTTATTCATGGAAGCATCAGATCCTAAATTATTCATAGTTTTGAAGAGGGAACTTATGTCCCTAACACCTTTTCTCAGTTCTCCAATGAAGATGTACATCTGATATCCATGGATAAAAGTGCAAAACACATACTCGAAAATGCAATTGACGATTCCACATCTCAATACTTATGTCATTGCAAAACAGCAAAAGAGATGTGGGATTCTTTGGAGATCTACATGAAGGAAACTGAAGAAGAAAATTCAAAGGGGAATACCAGAGAAAGGGTCATGATTCTTGAGGGTGAAAGCTTGAGGAGTACCAAAGACAATATTCTGATAATTCAGAATGTCTCTGAAAAACACAGAGGCTTCTGATGCAAGCTCATCAAAATCTGATGACATTATTAAAGAGTCAGTACTCATCACCAAGCAGCTTAAAATAAAATCTGAAAACATCCTCCTCAAACTCCAGAGAAGATCTAGTCAACATGACCAGGATAAATCTTCAAAGGAGGAAAGGTATAACTCTAAATTCAATGAATCTGTTTTGGCTAATTTTGTGTGTTGTCACTGCAAGAAGACAGGTCACCTGATTGATGACTGACCCTCTAAGAAGAAAGAATCCAAGAAAAGTGATGATAGAAAAAGTCTAAAGGACAAGAAGGAATCTGAGAAAGAACACATTGCTAAAAAAATCAGAACACTCAGTGATTCTGACTCAGATCCATCAGAAGATAAGGAGGAAGCTCTTATTGGCCTTATGGCCATAACTGAAGAAATCCAGGATGGCTGCACCTCTCCTGGGAAGGTACTTATTAGAGCCCCCTTATCTATCTCTGATTCTGAATCAATGACAGTTTATGTGCAAAAGAGTGAGTGTAAATCTGCTTGCAGTAGCATATCCTCAAGATTCCCACATGAGGTTGAAACTAACCTAGTGCAGCATAATAAAACCATGTGGATTGCTTTGAAAAGATGCAAAAAAGCTTCTTAGAGCTCAATCTAAGGAATTATCATCCCTGAAATTTGTCCAATCTGAGCTCCAAGAGACAGCCGAGAAGCTGATTGTTATGAGCAAAGAAATGGACAAACTCAAAGATGTCACAAAGCTTCAAAATGCTGAGTTGGGTAAGAAGAACAAGGTCATTAAGGACCTTGAGGAAATGCTATTGGCTGAGAAGAAAATTGTTGTCAACTTCTCAATGCCCAAGACTGTCCTTCTCATCATTGACCAATTCTCTGCACCATTCAGAGGTGGTGTAGGATTTAGTAAGGAGACAGTCAAGGGCAAGACATCTGAAGCTCAATCTTCTTACAAAGAGAATCTACTGGCATCAAATATCTCTAACCAGGAATCTTCACTTGATCATCTGACCAAGGCTTGCTCTACAAGAAGCAGTAACCCCCCCCCCCCCCCCCCCCCCCCCAACAAGCATAGAAGAGCAAGCTTTGGGCCCAGTGTTTCTCAAACACCCCTTGAAGAGACCCAAGTAAGGATTTTAGGTTTCCATGTTCATGGGTCTGTAGCATCAACACTCAGAAGTAAGGGAAAGGCAACCAAGCCTATTCCCAAAGTGGTGAACCAAAAAGTGGTGAGATCAGCACAATCACATACTCACCATCATGAGGTTCACCCAAGGCCTGTTAGGTCAGCTATCTTCACTCCTGCCCCCCAACAATTCCAGGTGGAAAGGCATAAGAGAAGATACAACAGGTATGAGTGTTGGTGCTGTAGAAAGATTGATCATTTTGCTCTGGACTATTGGTTCAATCCAACAGTGCCTAATGCAAGAAGAGGGCAGACCACTCATAAGTGTAGTATTTCAGGTTATTTCCCTAACATGAACCTAGGACCCAAATCTAATTGGGTACCTAAGGATAAGTAATCCTTTTTGCAGGTATGTCTAAATGCCAACCCTTTTGGTATTTAGACAATGATTGCTCCAAGCACAAGGCTGGAGTAAATAAGTATTCAAGAAAACTCAACCCAGGGAGAATAAATTAATAATGATACTTGGATGTTCAATCAAACTAATGTCACTCAATTATCAGCACACTTCCCCAAGAAGTTCTTCCCTCTCTTGCTTCTATTGAGGGGGAGCCATCTAAGAGAAGATACAACTAATGGAAAATAATCCAACTCTTCAAAATGAAGTACATTAAAAGAATATCTCAAATTCCTGCAACAATGGAGGGGGAGTACATAGCCTTACTCACAATGAGGACCTCAGATCAATGATAGAAGATGAACAGAATGTTCAATCATTATAGTCCCTACTCTCTCATCTCCATGGTTGAGAAGTACATAAGTTAGAAAGCAAAAGACATCATGTTACCTTTGAAGAATAAGAAGCCAAGATGAAGAAAATGAATGAAGTAAAAGAGAAACCAAACCTTGAAAAATGAAGCCCTGCCCATGTAAACATCAAATTGATATTCTACATAAGAGATATGAAGGAGAAAATATACGTAGCACTATTTTCAAGAATTCTTCAAGGAGTGTGATGGGGCAAAACTATGCTTGCAAACGACAACGGCAAGTGTACCGTATCGAATGTAGTATAGGCTATTAAAACAAGGTCGTATTAGACTCGGGCGGTTGAGTACTCTTACTTCAAGAAAGTCTCTATTATTTTATCAATTAAAACTTGACTTGGTTTTGCAAAAAGGGAAATGAAAATAAGATTAAAAGAAGAGTAAAAAGGCTAGCACTCGATCTTAGAATCACCGCAGAAATAAGAGTAAGAAGAAACAAAATCGCATTCTCTAATTAAAATAACTTTGACCGTGGAGTTTCCCAAATTATAAACGTACCTCTCTCGAGGATACGCCCAACTAAGATTAGGTTGATCAACCGAACTCTCGTTCTATAATTGAAACCCCTAAACTTGCTTTAACGAAGTGAACCCCTCTATTGGATTTGACTCCAATTCGGGAGATTTATGTCGTCCTCTCTCGAGGGGTGCATGCAACTCTCTTTATCCTTGAAGGTTCGATTCGTCTTACGAGTTGGTTCGGCTAACTAAAGAACGAAGACAGGAACGAGAAAATAATCTCATTTCATTAAAATCAAGAATAAATCTTAAGCGGTTTAGAAAAGAGAAAGAGCGATTCTAAATTGCTTCAAAACCAATATTATTCCTTGGATCATCTCGACCGAGTGCTAATAAAATTTAGCTATTCATGGAGATGGAGGAATTAAAGAAACAAAAGAATACATGAAGAAGGGAGAAGAAAATGAGAGACATAAAACTATTTTATTAATTGCAATTGAAAAGAACTACGAGCTAAGAATTGAAAATTACAACTATTGAAATAAAAAAACAACTACAAGACTACTAAAACATGAAAATAAAACAAGAAAATGAGAAATGAACTCCCAAAATTCATCCTTAAACATCTGCTGGAGCTGGCTTTATATAGCTGAAAAAAATGAGGTTACACGCCCTTGGTCACGCCCGTGGCCAAGGGCGTGTAAGGGGCGTGATCGAAGTAGCAGCGGAGAGGGCGCCTTCTGGAGTAATTGCGAGCATTTCGGCCGTGTCACGCCCTAGGTCACACCCGTGACCTGGGGCGTGTAATCTTGAAATAGTGCTGCTGGCGGGAAACTCTGGCGGGAAGAAGCGCGGGGCGAGTCACGCCCGTGACCTGATGTCACGCCCTTGGTCACGCCCGTGACCTGGGGCGTGTAACTTTAAATGACGTGGCAGGCATGCTCTGGATATTGTGGCGAGTCGCGACCGTGACACTGGGTCACGCCCTTGGTCACGCCCGTGACCTGGGGCGTGTACTTGGCGAATCTTCACGGAATGACCCCGGTGTGGCGGAATCGGGTCTGGAACACATCTAGGCTGTCACGCCCTAAGTCACGCCCGTGACCATGGGCGTGTACTTTGGATTTTTACTCAAAGTGCCCAGAAAACCTGCAAAACATAAAATAAGCTTAAATTAGTGGCAGAAATAAAAAGGAATGATTTAGATAAGATAATATATATAATTTATATAAATTCATATTAAAACTATATTAAATTTATACTAAATGATGAGTACAAAAAGTACTCATCAAACACCCCCATACTTGAGTTTTTGCTATTCCAGAGCAAAAGAGTGAGGAGAGAATTACAAGACATCGATATTATTTTTAATTAACTAAAATTTTATTAAACCAAGAATGAGTCAAAAGCAAATTTTAGGAATTCAAGAATTAAGTCATAAGTTATGTTGATAATTTAACAAGAGAAATTTGTTTAGCTAACTACTTCTCAAGATAACTATTTAGCAATCGAAATTATAGAAATTTTCAAACAAAATTAGATTAAAATTATAAACACTCTAACATAAAAGAATCTTAAGGAAAAGACACCTACCAAAATATTGCTCTCTTAATAATTTAATTTAGGACTAGAAACAATGAAATTTGCTAGGGATGGGTTTAAACGGAATGGCAAAATTTAGACGAAGGATATGAAGAGGTTTTTGATTGGGGTGATGAATTTTATCCTCTCAACCCCTTTTTTTTCATTTTTTTAAAGTATATGTAATACCAGAGAATGATAGACTATTATCCTATCATTTCCACGACATATACACATTTTTTCTCTCTTCATTTTTATTTTTGGGTTGCATATGTTTACCAGAGAATAAAGAACTAACATCTCCTTATTCCCATGACATATGATCTAACAATAGGGGAAAAGAAAAAAATAGAAATGTTACCAAGGGTAAAGAAAAAACTTCTAGTTTATAAATCAAACTATTTTGAGAGCAAATTTTTAGTGGAATGAAATTTCCTAAGATCTTAAAGTTAAAAGCGAATATAATGAAAAAAATCTAGAGATGTTTAGCCAATTTACCACAAAGTGAAGTTATTTAAAATTAAAATGAGAAGTAGTGCTAAATAAATTCTCTAATCAAATTAAAAACATAAAATGTTTCTTAAAACCAAATTACTTCAAATTTAAATTTAACAAATTCTGAAAAAATAAAATATTAGCTAAATCAAAAATGTAGGAATACTTATAATCAATCCTCAAACTAGATTTCTAGAAAAATAAAAACAACAAGTACGGATTTTATTGAAAAAAAAAATTTCCCTTAAATAAAAATACAGTGAATGCAAAGCTATACCCCCATACTTAAAATTAAACATTGTCCCCAATGTTTAAAACTAAGTATGAAGAACACTTGAAAAATAAACTTTAAAAGAAAAAATACACAAAATTAAAGATAAGCAAGGGGTGCCTCCCAAGAGCGCTTTCTTTTTCCCGTCTTTAAGCTAGACGGTTGGTGTTAGGAAAAAGGAAATTTAAAAGAGAGGTGGACAGGCAACTCCCTTAATTTGCGCTGAGGCGAATGCGCCGGCGTCAGTCGCACGGCTACTCCTCCGGTTATCTTGTGATTCTCCTTTTGTCCTTGAACTTGAATATGTAAATCCAAATCACCTATACATACCTAAGGTGATTTGAATTTATAAAGATGGGCGGCATGTGGATCATCAATTAATTGGGGTAGCAACGGCTCATCTTCAACCTGGAAATTATTAGTATAAAGAGAATCACAATTAAACTTGTCAGATAATATTTCGCAAGGAGGAGGCGCTTGCGAAAATAAATGATTAAGCTGCGGTTGTTCCTTTTCCAAAATAAAATTTTCATTAGGAAAATCTAGCGTATTACCAAGCGGAATGAAATTTCCGGACACAAAAATTTCATGAATTTCTGGTTGAATTAAAATAGAAGGGATTTGCGAAAATTCATGATAAAGAAAAGAAGATCCGGGTGAAGTAGGAGAGGAAACTTGTTCTTCTTCTAGTTCATCCGGGGTGCCCAAAACATTAAGAATTTCTTGGTAAGAGAATTTTTCTTCATAATTGGGAAAAGAAACTATGGGAGTACATGAGCAATCATGTTCCTCCATAACTAAATTTTCCAATGACGAGGAAAAAACACTAGAAGAAAGAAAATTCTCATCTAAATTCTGGGGTGGAGTATCAAATTGAAAAAGCGGATATTCCCCAAAATTAGAGTACGAAAATTGCGGCGCAAAAGAAGAACAAGAATTCAGATCTAAAGTTTTATCTTCATCGCCCTGAAGACTACCCGGGTGACCGTGCCACCAAGAATAATCTACTTCGGGGCTAGAAGACAAATTTTTAGAGGCCGAAAAATTATTCTCGTGAAAATTAGAAAAATTCTTTTCCTCTAAATTTTGGGGGGAATTATCTATTTGGATTTGCGAAATTTCCCCCAAATTAGAGAACGAAGACTGCGGTGTATAAGAAGAAAAACAAAAATTCGGATCTAAAGATTTATCTTCGTTGCTCCGGGAACTATCCGGGTGAGCTTGCCACGAGGAATAATCAACTTCGGAGCTAGAAGAACAATTATTAAATGCCGAAAAATTATTCTCATTAAAATTAGAAAAATTATTTTCATCAAAGTTTGAAAAATTATTTTCCTTAAAAGATGAAAAATTATGATCGTAATTATTATCAAAATTATTTGCATAATATTGAGGATAATTAATTTCATAATAATTATTTTGGGAATAAGAATGTAAATAACATTCCTCAATTTGATGAGGCGCACCACAATAGTAACAACTAATTTGGCGTTTTCGTGCGGCTTGTAAGATATAAACTTGGTTTGTAAGCTCAGCAACTTTAACGACCAATTCGGATAATTTCATAATAAAAAAATGAAACAACCTTTACCTAAATGAATGGAATTTTATAAATATTTTTATTCTAAATTTTTTTTCAAAAAGCGGGTTAAATTAGTCCCGGACTTCCCAAGATCTACCCGGTGAAGGGTCTGCAAGGTACTAGAGGCTATGATGGGAATTCAAGCCCAAAGCGTCCTTTCCGAGAATTTAGATTGCGCTTTTTAAGATTTTTTTTTTATGGAAATAAAATTAAAGCGAAGGGGGAGAAGAAAGAGAACGATAAAATTAATAAATATTTCTTTTTTCGGAATATCAACCGTGTCCCCGGCAACGGCGCCAAAAACTTGATGGGGCAAAACTATGCTTGCAAACGACAACGGCAAGTGAACCGTATCGAATGTAGTATAGGCTATTAAAACAAGGTCGTATTAGACTCGGGGCGGTTGAGTACTCTTACTTCAAGAAAGTCTCTATTATTTTATCAATTAAAACTTGAGTTGGTTTTGCAAAAAGGGAAATGAAAATAAGATTAAAAGAAGAGTAAAAAGGCTAGCACTCGATCTTAGAATCACCGCAGAAATAAGAGTAAGAAGAAACAAAATCGCATTATCTAATTAAAATAACTTTGACCGTGGAGGTTCCCGAATTATAAACGTACCTCTCTCGAGGATACGCCCAACTAAGATTAGGTTGATCAACCGAACTCTCGTTCTATAATTGAAACCCCTAAACTTGCTTTAACGAAGTAAACCCCTCTATTAGATTTGACTCCAATCCGGGAGATTTATGTCGTCCTCTCTCGAGGGGTGCATGCAACTCTCTTTATCCTTGAAGGTTCGATTCGTCTTACGAGTTGGTTCGGCTAACTAAAGAACGAAGACAGGAACGAGAAAATAATCTCATTTCATTAAAATCAAGAATAAATCTTAAGCGGTTTAGAAAAGAGAAAGAGCGATTCTAAATTGCTTCAAAACCAATATTATTCCTTGGATCATCTCGACCGAGTGCTAATAAAATTTAGCTATTCATGGAGATGTAGGAATTAAAGAAACAAAAGAATACATGAAGAAGGGAGAAGAAAATGAGAGACATAAAACTATTTTATTAATTGCAATTGAAAAGAACTACGAGCTAAGAATTGAAAATTACAACTATTGAAATAAAAGAACAACTACAAGACTACTAAAACATGAAAATAAAACAAGAAAAGGAGAAATGAACTCCCAAAATTCGTCCTTAAACATCTGCTGGAGCTGGCTTTATATAGCTGAAAAAATGAGGTTACACGCCCTTGGTCACGCCCGTGACCAAGGGCGTGTAAGGGGCGTGATCGAAGCAGCAGCGGAGAGGGCGCCTTCTGGAGTAATTGCGAGCGTTTCGGCAGTGTCACGCCCTAGGTCACGCCCATGACCTGGGGCGTGTAATCTTGAAATAGTGTTGCTGGCGGGAAACTCTGGCGGGAAGAAGCGCGGGGCGAGTCACGCCCGTGACCTGATGTCACGCCCTTGGTCACGCCCGTGACCTGGGGCGTGTAACTTTAAATGACGTGGCAGGCATGCTCTGGATGTTGTGGCGAGTCGCGGCCGTGACACTGGGTCACGCCCTTGGTCACGCCCGTGACCTGGGGCGTGTACTTGGCGAATCTTCACGGAATGACCCCGGTGTGGCGGAATCGGGTCTGGAACACATCTAGGCTGTCACGCCCTAGGTCACGCCCGTGACCATGGGCGTGTACTTTGGATTTTTACTCAAAGTGCCCAGAAAACCTGCAAAACATAAAATAAGCTTAAATTAGTGGCAGAAATAAAAAGGAATGATTTAGATAAGATAATATATATAATTTATATAAATTCATATTAAAACTATATTAAATTTATACTAAATGATGAGTACAAAAAGTACTCATCAGAGTGCTCAAGATAGACAATTATCAGATGAGCATCTCAATGACTTAAATGAATTCCCAGCGAGCAGTCTCGACAACAAAATCTGCATCTCGATGATATTAGTAAAATCTCGACGACAAACCTAAAGTGATTTCGATGACAATATCACAACAAAGATGCGCATAATCAAAATACAACGCAGACATTTCATGCTATATTGGATCCCTAATCTGAGCCATTTGATGGATTTTTAATATATTAACCGAGACAAAAAGGTACGCACCTCTTCATCTACTTCTAATATAAATAGAGTAAATGCTTAGGTCAAAATTACGCTTTCATTTGCCCTGAGCCATTTCCACGACAAACCTCTGTTCCGTCTCCGACAATCTTTGCTCTCAACATTCTGCAACAATGGATCCAAAGAAGGAAGAATCCTCAATCATCTCCGGATGCGAACTCATGAGGGGAGGATTCAGTTCTTGCTCTGAAGAAATCAGGTCAGTAATCGTACTGATAGAATCAGCTGGGCTGGAATATCTGCTCTGCAAGCCCTGTACTCTTATGAACAGGCCTAAGGAGCTCCAGGAATTCTTTGATAGAGAAAGAATCAATAGTTCCGGACTCATCCTAAAGTCTGTTGTAGCCGGAAAGAAGATCAAAATGACTTCCAAGAGCTTAGGAAAAGCTTTGAGGATTCCAAGACTGGAGAAGGAAGCTGAAGAGGAAGCTCTGACCGCTGAAGACCTTTCTGCTGGATATGTCTGGTGTGGGCATAGTGGCAAGACCTATGGGTCTATTAAAAGGGTAGAATTCAATCAAAAGGGAAAACTCCTGGTAGACATTATAGGAAAGGTACTGTTGTGCAAGCCTGGTTCCCACGATAGGATTTCGAAAGAAATGTTTGAGACAATATGCATGCTTATTGTTTCAAAGAAGATGGACTGGAGAAAGTTTCTATTCCAAATGATTAAGAACATCCTGAAAACCCCTTCATTTGGAAGAATTCCATCTATCATCCTTCTGAATACCCTCGGGGAAGTGGTGAAGGGAAACACGGGAACACCTCAACACTACTCAAAGAGGTTAGACTCAAAGATGCTGGACAGATGGGAAAGAGTTATCCCCAAGACCTCTAAGAATACCCAAGCACCTGCGAAAGGAAAGAAAAAGAAATCTGTGGTGGTTAATGACTCAGAGGAGGTAGGATCCTCTAGCAGTTCTGAAAGAGAAGGACCATCATCAATTCCAGACCCAACCCTGTCCAAGGATGTTGAGGAAGAAGATGTCCCGTCTCTACCAAGGGGGAGGCAGCTCTAAATCATGTGATTCCAGAGGATGTAAGTGTACCTGTTGACACAGAGGTTATGGAAGCAAGAATAAGTCCTATTCTGGGTAGTGATCTAGTTGAGGTGGAGTTCCTGATGGGAAGCTCAACCCAAGACACTGAGAAAGTTGAGGGGGAGTCACCGCATGGGTGCACAACCCAAGATACTGAGAGGGTTGAGGGGGAGCCCCATCTGGAGTGCTCCACCCTAGAAAGTCAAGCTGAAAACCTGCAGCTGAAAAGATAGTCCAGCTGGAGGACATCCTAGAGACAGGAAATGTCAGCAAGGAAAAAGACCCAGAAGAAGTTGAGCATACTGAACCTTCCACGGGGCTAGAGCTGGCACTTGGAGGAAAGATAGTGATCACAGTTGAAAGTGAGCCTATCAAGACAGTTTCTCCCAGGAAGTCTACTGCTTAGATAAGTAACTACTCATCTAATAGTGCCCCTAAAGATGCCCCAAAAGAAACAGTTGCTTCAGAAGAAGATGCTGCTAAAACATCCACTACACAATCAGGATCACTGTTTCACATGATGTCAGCATTGCTAAAAGCTCAAAGGGAGAAGATGGAACTGTTCATTCTACAAATAGTTGATGGACTCAGGCAAGAGATAATGGCTGAGCTGAAAATAGTAAAGGATGATATACATCACCTCAACACTCAACAAATTCACTTCTTTCACTTGGCAACTCCTGCCATGGAACATGTTGGTGAGAAGATCAATAAAATTGGACACCAGTCCCATCAGATCATTCAAAATCAAGGAACCATGACAAGGAATTATAAGCAAGCCTTTAGGCAAATAGCAGGGTTTATGAATGAAGACAGAGATCAAATTCTACAGAGATTGAATGAAAATACAGAGAGCATAGATGAACATTTGTTAGAAGTAAGAAATAACCTGGATGAGGTTGAACAACATATACATGAAAGAATGAGTCTTGTGCAAGTTACTCTTGATGATCACATTGCTGAAGAAGTCCTAAAGGTGGAGAAAGCAATGATAAATGCTGGCTCCACTCAAGCTACGTGGACAGTCAATCAGGTCAAGCAAGCCTTACAAAAACCTCCCTCAGCTTTTGAGCAAGCAGAACCTTCTGAAAGCACTGCATCAGAGGTCTATGGCATAGAAGTTGGAGATTTTGCTAGCTCTAGAAAAAAGAAAAAGGACTCAGAGCAAGAGGTACAGACAGAAGAGGCTTAAAGAAATTGAGCAGGATCCACAGTCATGCAATTGGATTCCTACCTCTAGAAATCTAATCTCAGAAGCCTGGATGGAAAGTGGATACCCTCAAGATGGGTCAGAGAGAATATATTATTCTGATGATTAGAATCTTCATTCAACTCAAATGGAGAAGAGGAGAAATCATAAAGTAGCATTCCCTCATGGTCCTCCTCCTTCTCCAAAGAAGATTCCAAAACTAATCAGTTTCTGTGAAAGGCAGAAGAGAAAAGGGAAGGGAAGCAGCAGTAGGATCTGAAGAATATGAAATATTTTGTCTAACTAATGACTTGGGCAAATGATTGAAATATTTTGTCTTAAGACATTATCTCTACTTATATCATGTTGATAAATGAATTATACTTGCTGAATGTCTTTAAACTTGATTCTATTTATCATGTGGCACTTATCATTGAAGTGAATTATGACTTCTTCAAATAGGGGGAGATTGTTGGGAATAGTGCCCAATAATGTTTCTGATTTGAAGAAGTGCTCAGATCAATGATAAATGCATTATGTATTTGATGGTATGCTTTATTCATGACTGCAGAAGGTAAACTATATGCCTAATAATTCACTAAGTCCAAAAACATAAAGAAGGATTGGTCATATCATTGAGTTGTTATCAATATTGTTGACAGATGCATTAAAGCTACATTACTAATATCAAGACTATAATTGAAATGAAAATTCACCAAGTAAAATATCGTTGAAACAATTACGACGATATCATCTTGAAGAAAACTTATCGTTGATAAAGCTAAGTTCAGATTTCGATGATATCGTCTTGAAGAAGATGCATATAGCTTTGAAAGGTTTAAGAAAGCTTATCATGGATACAGCTAAGTTCAGATGTCAGCGACATCATCTTGAAGGAAACTTATCATTGATAAAGCTAAGTTCAAATGTCGATGATATCGTCTTGAAGATGTATATAGATTTGAAAGGTTTAAGAAAGCTTATCATGGATACATCTAAGTTCAGATGTCGACGACATCGTCTTGAAGAAAGCTTATCGTAGATAAAGCTAAGATGTCTCTACGATATCGTCTTGAAGAAGAAGTTCAACCTTGAAGGCTAAAAGATATATCTACTTGACTCATAAAGAAAGGTTCACTTGGACAAACATCGTCTTGAAGACCTCATGTCGTCTAGAAGATCAAGAAGATATCGTCTTAAAGAAAGACAGCCAGCCTGAAGAATAAGTCTAAGTCCAAATGAAAGTAACATCTCGACGATGTCGTCTAGAAGGAGTAATATCGTTCTGATATTAAGTAGAGCCATGAAGAAGAAAGTATATCGACGATATCATCGTGAAGTATATATGTCGTATACACTGATCGAGACGATATCATCTTGAAGGATTAACATCGTCTTGACAGAGTGCAAAGCAACATTTAATGCGCAGACTTTCTTGGAAATTGATTTTCAGGGAATGTGCACATCGCCTATCTTGCGCCCAAATCAAAGAGCAGTAAATGATATATTCTCTACCGAATATAGCCGTTACACGGTGATTAAGAAAGAAATTTATTATTTCTATTTTCTGCAAGTTCCAAGAAAGATTAGTAATTATGATAAAGAATTGTCAAATTCTGCAACACGTTTTCAAACGGGAAATTGATTATGGAATAATCAATAAAGAGTCTTATGCAAAATTGCAGACCATATAAAAAGAGATAATTTTATCTACAGAGGACACAACTTAGAATTCTCTCAATCTTCATTCTCACACATATTTTCTGAAGAGAGAAAGAAAAGAATCAAAGAGAGAAGAAGTCTTCATTGCTGGTGTGTTGTGAAGTTCTACAGAAGATTCTAAAGAAAGGTTCATTGATCCACAAGATCTTTGGGCTTAGTGTTACAAGAAGAAATAGAAGATCTGTGATTCAAGTTCTTATTTCTGAAGTCTTCTCTTCTACAACATCTCAGTATTATTTTGTAGGGCTCTTTGTGAGTCTGAGTTGTAGGATCTTGTACCAGATCTGAGTTGGCAGGTTTTTTGTGAGCCTGAGCTTGGTAGGGTTCTGTGTGAGCCTGAGTTTGGTAGGATCTTGGTACATATCTGAGTGCTTGGTAAGACTTTTAAAGTCTGAGAAAATTGTTGTAATGTTTGTATAACTTGAGTGTAAGCTTTTCTGTGTTAAGAGCTGAGGTAAGATCCTTTGTGATCTGAGTTGTAAGATCTGGTGAATAGAGGAAAAGATATGAGCTTTGGAGAAGTTGCCTAGCCTAGCACATTGCTAGATAGGTGGGAGGGACAGTGGACTACCTCTAGACACATTATCTTGTAGGGAACCACTATAAATCCTTGTGTGTTCTCTGGTTTCCTTGAGTGTTGTGATTGCTTTATTTTAAAATAGCAAATAATATTGAAAACACCTAATCACCCCCTAGGTGTAGTTTATAAACAACCCATATCTTTCAATGGTGATCTGGTGGTTGGAGAAAGGTTGTTTGTGCGGCTTTATTGAGTTGAGAAGCACTCTGCATGGTATCAAGGGCTTGCCGGCCTGCCACCTGACCGGCTTTGCGTTGCCTCATGTACTTCGAGGGGCGGCGACATGGTACGCATTTCAGAAGAGTTGACCGCCCAATGGTATACAAAAATTATAAATAAAAAGGCAAATGTTATGTGCAAACCTAATATGGTTATGTGCATACCAATTCATGAAATAAAAAACAATAAAAACTTACATAAAAACCACCTTAAAATTGGATAGGGGCAAACCAAATCCATTTCTTCTTCCTCGCGCCCTAGTCGTTGGTTCCTATCTCAGCGTCCCTCCAACCTTTCGCACGCAGCGCCTCCTCTAACCTTCTGAAGGAAGCTCCCCATTCCTATTTCACTTCTCCACACTTCGTCGAGCCCTAGCCGATGGTTCCCTCTCGTAGCGCCACGTCCAACCTTCTAAACGTAGCTGACATTTGCAGCATGAGACGAACGATTGCTCCTTCGTATTTCTCCATTTCGCCCTTTCTCCTTCCTGCATTTCCAAAGTAAGTCCTTCCTATTTCCTTGGTCGACATTATGCCCTCTCTCATTCGCACTTTGCTTCATTTTAACCGAGCTCATTTTTTCTGCAGGACATTTTCTTCATGTTACCTTTCATTTCTGCTTCGCACATTCGACCATTCCTGCACTTATGATTCCATCTTATCAGCACTTCAGTGTCTTGGGCCAAGGTATTTAGTGAATGTGTATGATTTTAATTGGTTAATGTTATGTGCAAACATAGTAGGGACTCCCATTTCAGTGAATGTGTGCATGTGTAAATTGTGAGAATTGAAGTTAGTTTTCATATTTTTGTGATAGACTAAATGTGTATGAAAGATATCAAATTATTGACTTGTGAGGAATCGTCTAAACCAACACAAATTGATGTTGGAACACATTTCGTCACGTCACAACAATTTGAATTTAAAGAGCAATTAGTGCCTTGGTCTCAAAAATTGCAAAGGGATTGGGGTTTGTTGTGACAATTCAAAGTACCGACAAGCTTACTAGTAGATTGAAGCCTAGAGTTATGTTGGGATGTGATAGAGTTGGGTATTATCGTGAGAATCAACGAGCTAAAGGATGAGTACGAAAAAACTTACGAAAAAGTACCACTAAGAGGTGTGGATGTCCATTTTCACTGCAAGGTCAAAAAAATGCACATTTATGAATGAAATGTTGAAGTAAAGTATGAGTTACACAACTATGAATTGGTTCATCTTGAAGCCCACATGTATGTCGGTAAGCTAACGAAAAAACTTACGAAAAAGTACCACTAAGAGGTGTGGATGTCCATTTTCACTGCAAGGTCAAAAAAATGCACATTTATGAATGAAATGTTGAAGTAAAGTATGAGTTACACAACTATGAATTGGTTCATCTTGAAGCCCACATGTATGTCGGTAAGCTAAATGAAATTGAGGAGAAAATCATGGAGGATATGTATACAGCGGGGGTACAACCTCGAAAGATACTATCGGCTTTGAAGAATAGTTATGTTTATAACACCACTATAATGCGAACCATTTATAATAAAAGGACAAAGATGCAAAGCGCGGAGTTGGATGGGGGTACTCAAATGCAATTTATGTACACATGTATCACTGACAGGGGCTATGTTAGCTTTAACAAAGTGAATGTTAAGACCAATCAATTGGAAAGTTTATTTCTCGCTCATCATGTCTCTATTCAGTTATGTAAAATGTTTCCTTGTGTGTTCTTATTGGATTGCACATACAAAACTAACAGGTACAAGCTACCATTGCTTAGTATAGTTGGTGTCACTTCAACCAACTGTACCTTTTATGCCACTTTTGTGTTCATGTCCAGCGAAGTGCAAGCAAGTTACACATGGGATCTTGACTATTTTCGATCCACTCTAGATAAAAAAAATTTGTCATGTGTATTGATAACTGACAGAGAAATAGCATTAATGAATGCCATTACATTTTTTTCCAAAGTCCAAAAATATTTTGTGTAGGTTTCACATCAGCGGGAATATCTTGGCGCATTGTAAGGAGTTCAAGAAAGGTAAGGAGTGGGAGAAATTCATAGCAAGGTGGCAACAATTAGTTGAATCGCAAAGAGAATCAGATTTTTATGCTAACTTCCTTGACATGAAAAATGATTATGAGAGTAGTTACCCACGAGTTTATTCTTAAGTTCTCACTACATGGATCACACTTTATATAGAATATTTTATTTCTGCATGGCTAGATTTGCATTTACATTAGGGTAACTCTACAACAAATCGTGTGGAGGGCAGTCACAGTCAACTCAAGAAGTTTTTGGAAGTTTTAATTGGCAACCTAACCACTGTTTGGAACTCATTTGATCAGATGATTAACTTACAACACACGAAAATTAAGAGGTCTTTCGGGCAATGCTCCATTCAAATTAACAAGGAGTTTAGGACTTCTTTATAATCAGATTTAGTTGGGCGTGTTTCATTCACAGCTTTGGAATTCATTAAAAAGAAGAAATAATAACGAGGTTGGGTCAAGCTTTAATTGGAGAGTGCACACACATAACAAAATAAACGTTGGGATTTCCTTGTGCGCATGAATTACTACCCTACATAAGACAACATAATGTGTTTCCACTATGGATGATACATGACCATTGGAAACAACTTACTTTATATGAAATGAATGAAAATGAGGATCTTAAGGATGAAAAGGATGTGGCTACTGAAATTGATGTGGAATTTGAAGGGATCTTGAGGAGATATAATAGCACCTCTGAACTATAAAAACAGGAGATAAAGAGAAAACTATGGATCCCACTTTAAGTCAAACAATGGAACCTTCTATTCCAACCATAACAAAGGGTAGACCTAAAGGAAGTTATAAGAAGTTCTCAAATGATTATAAGTCGACTAAGCGGGATCCCTCCCTCTTTGAATAAGTTTTGAGGAGTGAGGAATTGACTTTGAAAATGAGTTCAAAACCGCCATCACAAAAGGGTGTAAGAAGTTTAAAAAGACTACTTCGAGTTGTCCATAAAGAGATGTCACCATACATATCAAACTATATTGTTGATATTGTCATGTCGATGGGGATGGACATTGCGGCTATTGAGTAATCAGTAGTGGGTTAAATATGGGAATGATTGGTTAAAAGTCTGTATTGATCTTTCACATGAACTGTAACAACATAAATAATTATATTAGGATATTTTGGGGAAGATAAGAAAATCAAAATTGGAAGAATCACTTGATTGTTCGATTGTTCCAGCTCCTTTGGATAAGTGGATGACAATGTCATATATGGGACTAATCTTTGCATCTTTCTACAATATTGCATTCTTGCCACTGCATTCGTCCATTTCAGCATGTTCCAGTCTTTCACATTCTTGTCATTGCATTCAACACCATCGTCTTCCCGAAGAAGAATATTCATGGGATTTATTCATGGAAATCATTGTGTGCAACTGAAGATGCATGATGACTGCCCACTACCTCCAATTATCTCTACTTGGAGGAGGTATCATCTTGACATGGCTGAAGAATGGTACAAAATTTACTTTGGCATGCCTTTACTTTGTCCTCAATTTGTATTATTCCTTAATCTCTTTATCATGTTAATGTTGCTAATGGATACTACTTTTGTAGGGGCCAAAATAATTAATAGGTAATTAAGAGAATAATTTTGCTTTTTAGCAAGACCACTGATAGTTGTGTCATCCCTTGAGTTAAATGTTAGTTTTTTTGCAAGACTTAAAGTTTTCCTTTTGAATAACATGCAAGGTCGTGAGTAATAATTTGTGAACTTTTTTCATTTCAGATGTCTGCGAGCAATGAAAGTCTCTTTTTTGCTGGAGAGATTTTGTATGATTTGTTTAATTATGTTATCATTAATTGGGGATAAATTTATGTTACTCTTGTAATGCTTCATTTTCAAGTACTGACTTGAGATTGGAATTAAATAGGAGCGGTTGGATAGATCCGGAGCTTGCGATCCCATTTGTTCAATTGATGAAGTAACCTCACAGTATTAAAATGCATTCAACTGATTTGCTACTGATTCAGTGAGATTATTTCATATAACTGTTTATTCAATTCTTATTCCCTTTCTAATGACAATCATCTTGTGTTGTCATGACTGATGTTTAAACATCATGCCATCTGCTGTATTTCTAGAGTAACAAAGCATGCATGCACCCGGAGTTGAAGCGGGGAAGGAAGGGTTGAAGGCCTGCACTATGTCGGATCCTATAGTTTTGCATTTTCTGCTTTTGACTCAAGAAGAGGGCAACATGTGTTATTTAGTGTAGTTTTTTTCCTTTCTATGTTATTGTTGATGGTTCAATGTATTGTACATGATTTACAAATGATGTCTTCTATGTTATCACACAAACTAGTAGTTAATATTTTGTTAATTTAAAGGATTTTGAAAGGTTTTATTTTGGTTTGCACGCAATAATTTGAGTTGCACATAAATTTTCCGGTAAGCACGTAAAATTAGTTTGCACATAGTCATATTAGGTTTGCACATAACATTTGCCTAAAAAATCTGATGCATGACCATTAAACATTGAAATATGCTCCACGAAAAGAAGAAAATCCGCTTTCATAGTATCTCCTATCTCTGGAGACCACCTCTGTTTCTTAGGACCGCCTATGTTTCTTCAGCTATTGGCGAACTAATTCGAAGGAACAATTCCACCAACATTATTAAATTTTTGAACTTCTACAACAATTGTTTGCAAGAGAAGAATTCTGCGATTGCAGGAAGATGAAATCTCTTGAAACACTTACGCCACCATTAGTAGATGAGCGGAGGCTGAGTTGGATCGAAATCAGCGGAAGAATGCATAAAGTTGGGGGAAGTGGTAGCTGAGATTAAGGGAATGCGAAGGAGAAGTATTTGCTACAGCACGGAGAGGAAATGGTGGTGAAGTTCGGCCTACTCTCCACCGCGCCTTGGCAAACTGAGTTGGCTGTAGAGAGAATGATTTGAATAATTTTTTTTGTTTGCACGTAACAATTTGGTTTACACATAATTTTTTTTGTTTGCACGTAACAATTTGGTTTACACATAATTTTTGTTTTGCGTGTATTAATTTGCACCTATTCAAAAATAATTTGCACATAACGATCACCTAAAATTAAGAATTTATCAACTCATTGTGTACACGAAGTAGTTTAAAATTTTGTGAATTAGTAATTCATTTCTACATGTCTACAATTGACTCAAGATGCTCGAAAGAATGTAAAATGGTAAAAATCAAAGATATCTAAGGAAGGAAAGCAAAAAAGAGATGAAAATTGATAAACATGAAATCATGAGATTTGGTAAACAAATTAGAGTGTTGGGTAACAAAGGCTCTAATTTAGGCTTCGTTTGGAGGGACTTATTTTTACCGGTCAAGCGGTTACGACCACATGAATCGGGCCTTAATTAAGGCCCGATTCATGTGGTCGTAACCGCTTGACCGGTAAAAATAAGTCCCTCCAAACGAAGCCTTAGAGGCGTTTTGGTTTCTGGACGGTGGGAAAAATGCTTGCATCAAAAAATGTTTTAAAATCTTTTTTGAACGCAAATCCAGAAGCTTTTCATATTTTCCTCTTCACTTATATGTACATTGACATTTCACATTTCCTCATGATGTTTTTCCTACCATTTTTTTCATGACAGCTTCAATCTCACAATTCTACTGTAGTAACAGTCCCAAACATAGTCAAAATTCTTCATTCATCTGGATCTACTAAGACATCTACAAGCTAGAAGTACACAAATTCTTAGTAGAATGTTACAAACTTTTTATTCCTAGATGGAAATGGGAAAAAAATTATGAAGGATCTGATAGTAGTACTCATAATTACTCATTTAACCAAGTCTTACTATTGTGTTTGGATTAAAGTTGGTGAATCTCTTAGAAAATTAGCTTAAATCTATATTGATCATGTTACATAATCTGAGATTTACATAATTACATCAAAATTTGGGAAGGTCGTATTAATTTGCATCTTGTAATGTAGTGATGATTTTTCTTTTTCTTTTTCTTTTTCGCGTGAAGCATTGTACTCCCGACAATGGTTGCCCTACAGCCAAGTCAACGTTATAGATGTTATGATTCATGACTTCAAATTTTAACATTCTCAACTTCATTGTCTTTCAATTATAGAATTCGAGATTTGCCTCATGGGTAGATTAGCTACATCCGGCACTATTTATACCCAGAGCACCATCTCTTGTAATCAAGAATACAAAATTATATTGCAGTCGTGCACGTCGAACACCACATAAAACCCTTTTCGTTCTTCAAAAAAATCTACCAAATAGCACAGTAATGACCGAAGAGAAAAGCTTACAAACACATTGACTCAATCAATAAAGCAACAAACACATTGACTCAGAGAAGCTAAAATTCCCCTCACTTCTTAGGAGAAGACCATTGGAATGTCTTAGTGAGACCTCAGCCCTTCGAGCAGAGGGCCTAATCTTTGTGCCCCAAGAAACAAAGCATCTCCCAGCAGAACAAGACCCAACTGCAAAAACAAGCCACACCATAGTCATGTTCTCATACGGATAACCACTCCATTTAGATAAATTACGAATGGATTTTTCTCTGAGCATTCCCTGGGGTTTCGGCGTTTTGCTATAAAGAACGGAGCTCTGAGTACTAGTAATCATACAGTTTTATGCACTTAATATAGATCCTAAGCACCTCTGCATTTACCTAACTGGATTTAGGCGGGCAGTTTAAAATAAATTCTAAGAGAATTTTTCTTATTTGCTAAGTTTTCAAGAGTTTAGAAACATTGCCAAAAAAACATTTATGAAGTACACAAAATTATATGGAACTTTCAATGTGGGACTAAATATTTCAACAAGCCATTTATGAAGTACACAAAATTATATGGAACTTTCAATGTGGGACTAAATATTTCAACAAGCCCTCTCACATGTAGGAACACATGGAGGGATCAGGGAGAGGGCAGTAGGACACAGGTCATGCATTCAACCATAATATCTATTGGTATACGGTGAAAAGGCCCATGAACATAAAAATATAGAATGCCAAAAAAAAATTATCAAAAAAAGCTACAAGAAATTTATGAAAAGCAGGAGAAAAGAGTTCAGTGTGTTCACCAGGCGACCCGTGAATACAAGGCGGTAGCCCCACCCCTCCTTTGCAGCCACAGCGCGTTGCTGATCAGTCCAACTGCTCTCACAAATTAACTAGGATAAGGATTAAGGGCCCAAACATGGAAAATTATAAGCATTTGCATGAATTATTTATTGAGATGGAAGATACAATCTCAAGTTTATCTAATCATAACTAAACATTGGTTCAAATGCCTTGGATCTGAACTCGAGTCAAATTAGCTATAAGCTGGCAGGATCAGAGCCATGCATGAGTTATACATATCGATGGGAGCTCCATTAATTTTCAATCTCATGACCAAACCTTTAGTCCACCTTACATAAATACATGCGATGCTTGGGATGCATATAAATAAATACACACACATATATAAAGGGTTATTTATCGGGACTGTTGGAACCGAGATACGGCCCAACGAGAAGTTCAGACCCCCGAGAAGGGTGCAGCTAGCACTTACTTATCAGAAGGAAGAACTCGACCGAAGATTTAGAACTAAATACCGACCCTTGGCTGCAGCGAGGAGGTCCCACCACACTCCCGGAAGATATTAGAGTGTTTCCCCTCTGAAGTCAAAGCTGAAACCAGGCACCTTGGAGAGCCTTGCAAGCTAACCAAGATGGTCCTGAGGAGGAAGAAGCCAAAAGAATTGGATCCTCTCCAAAGGTGTCATTCAGGGTCTATATATAGTTTTTCTCTACTGGTCTGCAAATAGCGTAACTCCGCCATTTGGTTTTGCTAAACGCACCCCAAACCGGCCTGCTAACAGCCAAACTCCGCTGTTCCGAAGGGCTATTGGCAGACCACAAAGGGTATCTGGGTAAATTCATCTCTAGACCTCATTGGGCGAGTGGTCAGTGAAGGCACCACTCACCAGACTTCCTCGAGCCGGGTTCGCGAGATTTTACCATGCGAGTGGTTCGTGAAGGCACCACTCGCCAGATCCCTAGCCTCTCGGGCGAGTGAGGTTCCCCCCTGATTCGCCTCGCGGCCCGCGCATCTGCACTCCTGGGCGGGCGAATGCTCGAAGAACGAAGGTTGCACTCGCCCCCCCTCTACTAGTCTGAGTCGCTTACGCCGAGCGGAGAGCCCCGCTCGCCTGGCTGCTACTAAACGCACCCCGAAACGGCGAACGTACACTAGTCTCGACGCGAAGCACCGGGATGAGACCGGCGAGCCCCTGCTGCGCTGGGATCCGGAGGCCAACAGGGTCTCTGTGTCAACCCTCCTCCCCTATTGGGTGGAGCAGGAGACCATCGGAGATCAGGCCTTTGCCCTCTCCTTCGGGCTTTACGGCCGGGAGGATGCCGCTGATTTTGACGAGCTGACGACCCGGGCGCTCGCTCACGAGAGCGCGCGAGCCCAGCTTCGCGCCCTGGAGCTCGCGCAAATGACGGGTTGGCGATGCTTCCGGCTGGAACGACACTCTGAAGAGCTGGAGCGCGAGCTGAAGGCCGCTACGGACGAAAACGCGAGCTTCAAGGAGAAGCAGAACATCTCAGATGGCCTCCTCGCCATCCTTCAGGGCGGGATGGTGAGTTGTTGAAGAATTCTCCCCCCGCCCCTTTTTTTCTTCGCAGCTTCTTTTGACTAACTCACCTTTTCTCTCGCAGGATACCGAGACCGCTAGTCAGCTTCTCGCCCGCACCTCCGAATTGGAGAAGGAGAACCTCAGGCTGAAGGCCCAAAACAGGGAGCTGACCCGGGCCGTCCTCCCTACGCCTCGCAGCGGCAAGACCCAGACATATTCAGACAGCGAGATGGAGGAGATGATGCAGAAGAACGCGATCGCAGAGGCGAACCATATCTTCCACACCTTGCAGGGAGCCGGCCTTCTGTCTGGCGAGGAGGCGCAGCTGACCATCGAGGAGGTGGTTCCGGAGCTGTTCTTACCGCTTTCGGAGTCTGACGACAGCGAGAGCGAGCATTCTGAGGGCCACTCTTAGATTCTAATGTATTTTGATATTCTGATTTTTGGCTGGCGAGATCGCCGCGAAATTTGTAATATAACTTTTTAATAAAATGAAAAGAAGTTTTACTTAGCTCTCTTTTTCTGTCTGCCTTTTATTTTCACCTCGCTGCAACGTACTCGCGCACCTTTCACGCAGCACTCGCGCGCCTTTCACGCGGCACTCGCGCGCCATTCACGCGGTACTCGCGCGCCATTTACGCGGCACTCACGCGCCATTTACCTTGACCGATTCATTTCGGCCTTGCTTTGCCTCTCTGTACCGGCGAGCCCCTGACTCGCTCATCTAGGTATAATGCCATCTTCCCTTGCTTAGGTACCTGCGAGCGAGGTCCTCCCCCGCGGGAGGCCTTGTATTGCTGATTTTTTTTTGCCGAAATCTCGCTAGGCGAGCCCTGTTTTGCCTCGCCCCCTGAATGGCTTGCCGACCCTGCCGGCTAGTGGGAGCCTGGAAGCGGTATTCCTGGGTCATGTCACAACCTTTACCATGCCAGCCTCTCCAGAGATCAAACTGACCCACCGTCTAGTGCGAGCCCTACAGTGGAATCGATCTGGGGCAATCCAGCACTCCTTTACCTTGTCAGCCTCTCCAGAGATCAACCTGACCCACCGTCTAGTGAGAGCCCGGCAGCGGAATCGATCTGGGGCAAAGCAGCATACCTTTACCTTGTCAGCCTCTCCAGAGATCAACCTGACCCACCGTCTAGTGAGAGCCCGGCAGCGAAATCGATCTGGGGCAATCCAACACAACTTTACCTTGCCAGCCTCTCCAAAGATCAACCTGACCCACCGGCTAATGAGAGCCCGGCAGCGGAATCGATCTGGGGCTATCCAGCACAACTTTACCTTGCCAGCCTCTCCAGAGATCAACCTGACCCACCATCTAGTGAGAGCCTGGCACCGGAATCGATCTGGGGCAAGCCAGCACAACTTTACCTTGCCAGCCTCTCCAAAGATCAACCTGACTCACCGTCTAGTGAGAGCCCGGCAGCGGAATCGATCTGGGGCAATCCAGCACAACTTTGCCTTGCCAGCCTCTCCAGAGATCAACCTAATCCACCGGCTAATGAAAGCCCGACAGCGGAATCGATCTGGGGCTATCCAGCACAACTTTACCTTGTCAGCCTCTCCAGAGATCAACCTGACCCACCGTCTAGTGAGAGCCCGGTAGCGGAATTGATCTGGGGCAATCCAGCACAACTTTACCTTGTCAGCCTCTCCAGAGATCAACTTGACCCACCGTCTAGTGAGAGCCCGACAACGGAATCGATATGGGGCAATCCAGCACAACTTTGCCTTGTCAGCCTCTCCAAAGATCAATCTGACCCATCGGCTAATGAGAGCCAGGCAGCGGAATCGATCTGGGGCTATCCAGCACAACTTTACCTTGTCAGCCTCTCCAGAGATCAACCTGACCCACCGTCTAGTGATAGCCAGGCAACATAATCGATCTGGGGCAATCCAGCACAACTTTACCTTGTCAGCCTCTCTAGAGAACAACCTGATCCACCATCTAGTGAGAGCCCAGCAGAGGAATCGATCTGGGGCAATCCAGCACAACTTTACCTTGCCAACCTCTCCAGAGGTCAACCTGACCCACCGGCTAATGAGAGCCCGGCAGCAGAATCGATCTGGGGCTATCCAGCACAACTTTACCTTGCCAGCCTCTCCAGAGATCAACCTGACCCACCGTCTAGTGAGAGCCCGGCAGCGGAATCGATCTGGGGCAATTCAGCACAACTTTACCTTGACAGCCTCTCCAGAGATCAACCTGACCCACCGGCTAATGAGAGTCCGGCAGCGGAATCGATCTGGGGCAATCCAGCACAACTTTACCTTGTCAGCCTCTCCAGAGATCAACCTGACCCACCGTCTAGTGAGAGCCCGGGAGCGAAATCGATCTTGGGACAATCCAGCACAACTTTACCTTGCCAGCCTCTCTCGCCCCACGAGCTCGCCGACAGGGCTCGCGCTCTCCGGGCTGGGGAACAGCTCTCGCCCGACGAGATCTCGCCCCGGCGCTTCGCCAGCCTTCTCCTTGCCAGGCCTCTAGCCCTGGGGCATTCTCGCCTGCCCCCGGCAGCGGAACGACCTGGGCCTCGGGGGTCGAGAATTCGCCTCGCGCCGCAGCGAAGGCGAGGTTGATCGTCTCCAAAACTTCTCTTCGGAAGTCCGTCAGCATCCCCACCGTCGTCGGCGAGCCAGATGGTGGCGAGCTGCCATAGCCGGCACCATGCTCATCCTCTCCGGCCATGTCACTTCCCCGAGATTTTCTTGTACTAGCTGCTCTCCACGCTCACCGCACCAAAAATGTTGGAACCGAAACTCAGCCTAACGAGGAGTTCGGACCCCCGAGAAGGGTGCAGCTAGCACTTACTTATCCGAAGGAAGAACTCGACTGAAGATTTAGAACTAAATACCGACCCTTTGCTGCGGTGAGGAGGTCTCACCACACTCCCAGAAGATCTTAGAGCGCTTTCCCTCCCAAGCCAAAACTGAAGTCGGGCACCTTGGAGAGCCTTGCAAGCTAAACCAAGATGGTCCTGAGGAGGAACAAGCCAAAAGAACTGGATTCTCTCCAAAGGTGTCCTTCAGGGTCTATATATAGTTTTTCTCTACTAGTCTGCAAATAGCGTAACTCCGTCTTTTGGTTTTGCTAAACGCACCCCAAACCGGTCTGCTAACAGTCAAACTTCGTTGTTCTGAAGGACTATTGGCAGTCCACAAAGGGTATCTAGGTAAATTTATCAGACTTCCCGCGAGCCGGGTTCGCAAGATCTTACCATGCGAGTGGTTCGTGAAGGCCGGGCGAGTGAGGTTCCCCCCTCATTCGCCTCGCAGCCCGCGCATCCGCACTCCTGGGCGGGCGAATTTTCGAAGAACGATGGTTGCGCTCTCCCCCCTCTACTAGTCTGAGTCGCTTACGCCGAGCGGCGAGCCCCGCTCGCCTGACTGCTACTAAACGCACCCCGAAACGGCGAGCGTACACTAGTCTCGTCTCCGCACTCCGCTCCTCGCAAGGAGGTTAGTCTGGCTCGCCCCTCCCTCGCGACCCGCCCGTCGCGAGGCGGCAAGCCCTCGCTCGCTTCGTCTAACCCTGATTCTCAATTTTACCCCTCGGCGAACACGGGGTTGTACAGGTACCTCCCCTCGAAGTTTGTGTAATTACAACTTGCACCCCTCTAACTTTCAAAATCACAAAAACCTCCGCTCAATGTTTACATTTCATAACATTCATTTACAAAAGTACCTCCTTTTCAAGGGGGGTCTTTTTGTGTTATGAAATGTATACATTGAAGGGGGTAATTGTAATTTTGAAAGTTAGAGGGGTGCAAACTGTAATTACACAAACTTCAAAAGGTCCCGGTAAATAACCCTATATATGTATATACAACACACAATCACACACGAATAATTACCAAAACTTCTCCTGGAAGTTAGCATAATTAGATTACACCCCTCTTATTATTGAAATTACAAAAACCTCCCCTGAATGATACAAAACATAACATTTACCTCCCATGTTCGCATTTCATAACATCCATGCAGAAAATACACCCCCTGAAAATGTACTCCGGGGGGTATTTTTGTGCATGGATGTTATGAAATGTGAACTTCAGGGGAAGTAAATGTTATGTTTTGTAACATTCATGGGAGGTTTTTATAATTTCAATAATAAGATGGGTGCAATCTGTAATTTATCAAATTTAGAGGGGAGGTGCCCGTAAATGCCCCTATATATATATATATACATACATACATACAATATAATAAAGAAAGTGTAGGCGGGGACACCAAAAATTACCTTTTTATGCAAATTATCATGATATACTTTAGGGTATATTTGTCTTTAAATCAAGGTTGTTTAAAGAGAGACACATCATTACAAAATATGTAAGACTTGAATTGTAATCTTCAGTCACCTAGAAAATTATTTTCATTAATACCTACGAAAACCATGACATCATCTTTTGTTTTCCTTTTAATTCGTATTATTATCATAAACTATTGATTAAAAAATATTTGAGCTCATAAAATTTATTTGGATGTTTTGATTTCTTACTAATTTTTGTGAATTATATCTATCTATAGTATGTGCAGTCGTAATTGTACCTTTCATCACTCGCCGCCTCCATTTTGTATTCGTCGGAACAAAATTTTTAATTGAGGACCGTGAACGAGTGGGGTTAGGCTCGTTACTTAGATCGACGGCATATACCGTTGCTTCGGGCATACAGAGGACCCGTGCACATGAACGTGTGTGTGCATTACTACAATTCTGCATATACGCACATATGCATGTAAGCATTAATACAAAATCTAAATACATGCATAAATATGTGTATGAATTCAGACATTCATCCTTATACATTTTGATTTTGTATAAAGCTAGTTTGATCCACGATTAATTCAAGTTTGATCCGAGCGGGGTTAGGCTCACTAATCAGATCGTTGACTCAATGCCAAATCACGATTAATGCTTACCCGAGAAATTCAGAAACACCGCCTATTCCAGCAAGTTTGAAGGGCTGGGTGCCTTCTCGTTGGAAATCCTGCTTGAAGTGGGAACGAAGTCAGAAACTTCAGAAAAGCTGACGGTTAGGATCTGTATTGAAAGATGAAATTACCTCTTCCTCGGCTGCATCTAAACCACCCTGAACCCAGAATAAATTTTTGTAACCTGCACTGTAGAGCTGTTCACAGGCAGCAAGAGATCTGCAAATATATGTAAAGAGTTCCAAACACATTTAGATTAAGTTCTAATTTGAGTGCATTTCCAAAGCATATTTTAAAACTATTGATGATTATTTATATTTTGGATAACAAATGATCCATATAGGGGTCTGCATTATTTTCTATAACATATTTTCAATATTTCAAAACTAATTTATCTTAATATACACTGTCATGCACAGTTGTTCTCTCAAATAGATAAAATTATTTCTTTGTTTGGAACAGCTTCTTCAAAACAGTTTAATCAATCTTCCTACCACTATGTCCAATAGCACATTTTCTCCCCACAGTTTCATACCACAGATATCCTCAAAATTGCAGCCAACCCAAACGGAGCTCTGTTTGCGGCGATAGTTTCCGAGCGGAGAGTTTTCCCCAATGTCACGCCAAGCTCTTTTGAGCGTCTAATCTAGTGGTGACATTTTTGTGGAACGTGATAGGCATGAAAATGTTTTTTTTTCCCGCAGAACTTGGTCATGCTGGGGCTTTTGGCGCTTCTGCATAAGTCGCGGCCATCACCTCAAACAGAGCCTTAAATGATAAAATAGCAAAAGTTTCAAGCTTTAGGAGTGGGTAGTTTTGGAATACTGTTAGGTGACCATGGATCGAACTTCGCAAGTTCAAACAAATGCTTGGAATCAGATTATAATCCACAATTTACAAAATAAAACCAACGAAAATAAAGAAAAACAAATTTAGTGGGAACATTTATCAGTCTTGAAGACATCTAATGTTCCAATATGAGAAGGGCAACTGTCTGGGCAATATTTCCTCTCTTCTGTTATGTCACCAAAATGTTTACAAGATGTTTATTCTGCTTCAAATTTAATTGAAATCGGATTGGGTTTTCTGCTTCAATTGAGCTGGAATTGAAGTAAACAATTATGTATAGCTCGAATCAATATCATATTGAGTCGGTGCATAACCAGGCTTGGCTCAGGTCGAGATCCGAATGATAACACAGCCCAAGGATCATTATATGGAAGGGCCAAATTGTTGCGGAAATTCGAGTAGAAAGAAAGTAAACCAAAAATAAACCGCAGAAGACACAAATTTACGTGGTTCACTCCAAGATGGGCTACGTCCAAGGGCAGCAGCAGTCGGATTTCACTATCAAGAACAGAGGCGGTTACAGAAAATGGGCGGATTTCCAGATTTGCAGAAGTCTTTAAAGCCAAGAAAGACGAGTTTATATAACACTCCGTAGACAAAAAGTAGGTTGACACGCCCTCGGCACATAGCCGGGTCATCCGGGCGTGTCATTCAAAAGTCGCATCTGGTCACGGGTAACTGCATCCAAGTGTCTCCAGGTCGTGTAACTGCTGACATGCCCTTGGCACACGGCTGTGTCATTCGGGCATGTCGCTGAAAAGTCGTGTTTGTCTGTCGTGACTTTGGGGCGTGTAATTGTTGACACGCTCTTTGCACACGCCCATGTACCTAGGGCGTCCACCGAAAAATTTTGCAGCACCAATCGTCGTCTTTGAGTTAGGATTTGATTCATATAATTAACACAAATGAACCCGGCGCGGCTCAAGTTTGAAACTTTTGTTCCATCGATCGAAGACGCCGAATGAAACAGTGTTGAAGCATCTGCAAATTTGTCTCAAATGTGCCCCTTATTTTGTATAATACTTGCCATTTTATTGCTTTATGCCCTTCTTAGGGTTGCACGGTAAGACTCTATACAGCCTAGTACGAGTCCTTGTAAGTGTCCATCGGTGTTGAATCCAAAGGAAACCTAAGACTGCGCGTGAGAGCTTTGCTGAGTTGCGTCATAAAATGCTTCTTAGTATACACGCTTTGTGAAAGGTTAACACCGTTGACGCGTTAAGCCATTCAACTACCTGAATGAAAGCTTATCGTGTGTTGCAGATGAATGATCAATGGCCTCCGAGACTCATTTTGATACGTTATGATTTAAGGAGTAGCATTGGTTGAAGAGAAGAGAGTGGAATTCGGCATGCGTGGGTAGCGTTATATTCATGTTGAGTAGAAACCGACATCGTGTTTCTTCCCTTTCGCTTAAGGGAGAGGCAAATGAGCGGAAAGGCTCGACCGAACTCTTGACCTGGTGCTACTTTTCACAAATCAACCATAACTGACGACCTCGCTTTTAGCTATGCAACCAACCGCTCTTTTATTTCCGAGGCAGCTAACTGAGACCATGACTCCCCTATATAAGAGAGTCTGTACCTCCCTGGAATGGAGGGGAGTCCCCAACTCGAAGAAGATCTGAATCTTAAACCAACTCCCAATTTTTTTCTCTCTTTTATTCTTTTATGGTAGTTATCTTCATCGCATCTCCAGTGCTCATCTTCTTTTGCTCATTTGTAAGTATTGCCAGATAAGAAGTGATAACACTAGTCCGATCTTACCCCCACCACATGTTTCTACCGCAACCGCCGGAGATCAGCTATCAATCAGTATATTTTAACTCCCCCGAGCGACATCCCGCTGAATTGCCTATTTTAAGTTAAAATTGGTGGCACGGATCTATTTCATCCTTTTGGCGACCCATCTGCCACAGGTTGTTGCTCCTCCGCAGCGAAAGCATCCACGTTGACACGGGTTGCTAGTTCATGGCGCAGCCGTGACCATCAATACATGCATAAATGGCACGATGAGCCACATGGTGGGATAACAAGGCTTCGAAGGTGTCAAAGAATTGGGTGTGGGAGCCCCTGTCACAAGTATGGCTCCACACACAAGAGGTTCATGCACGAGGCAGGGAGAGCTAAGGCAAACCACGGCTCGGAGAAACTACGACAGAGGTCTTGCAAGATCTTAACATTATGGCGACGCCAACGACATCACAGATGACGAGCACCTGGATACATTTGCAAAGATGGAGCACAGCCACGCCAAGACTTGGCATAAGACGTGTGCGACCAGGGCGTCACATATGCAGGCAAAGGAAAAGGTCATGGCATGCCCTCCATTTCATATGGTGTAAGGCCTTAGTACAAAAGCTTAGCAAGGCGGTGGAGGCTAGCGACAAAGGATGGCAATATTAATTGACCCGCAAGACGGCATGGAGCAATAAACTGTCGTATAGAGACTTGTGCATACTTAGTGCATGAATGACAAAGGATGAATCCAAACGATATGGATTGCAACAAGTGGAGGATCACACTAAAAGGTATAGGAGTATGTTTTACATTGAGTATATAAACGTATAAGAGGTGTTAACACGGTGTGCAAGACTTAAGCATGGACGTGATATTCTATGGCGCAGAAGATTGCAGGAATCTCCAGAAGACTAAAGAGAAATCTTAAAGATGACGGAAGATTCAAGAATGATTTGGAGTCTTCCAAAAGATTCTAGAGTCATGAAGAATACTCTAGAATATTATGAAATTATGTAGGCATGTCTAGAATATTCTAGTAGGATGTAGAATAGTCTACAATATTCTGAAAGAGTGTAGAACCTTCTAGAGAACTCTAGTTGTACATAAAAGTTTCTAGAATTGTGCGAAATCTTGTAGAGGTAAATTATTCTAGAATAGTCTAGAATACTCTTAAATATTGAAGATAATGTAGAGGCTTGTACATAGCCATGAGATGAGTGTAGAAGAGTTAAGAAGAGTTTAGAGTAGAGCGTTTCTAGAGCCTTCTCTTATTTGGAGGGAAACTACTTGGAGGTTATAAAAAGGGAATGAGATTATTCATTTGTAGCAAACAATCCTAAAAGCAATGTCAGTAAGTATCAAAGAATCAAGAGTTGTAAAGCTTTAAAGTTGTGAATAGAAGTTTGAGTATTCATTCTTGAGTGTTCTCCCTCTCCACAATATACGTGTGTGTGTGTGTGTGTGCATAATTTCGTAGTTAGAGAAGAAGTGAAGGTTGACTTAGCTATTGCAAAGGGTGTTAGAAGAGAAGCTAAGGCCGACGGATCGAGGTTTGAGCGCGGCGCCAATGCTGTGCCCTTGACAGCGCGCCTCTAGACTATGTCAATCACAGTTTATGCTTTCGGGATTCTGCTGCACTTTTTTTTTCAAACCGAGCCTTGGTCTAAAGAAGCCTCAATTCGGGCCCTGTGCACCTTCTAATAGGCCTCTGGATCACAAATGACGCCAGGATAATGGGATCGGGCTCCCGTTCTGGCCCTTCACTTCACTTCGAAGATGATACTTCATCCCTCAGCAGCCCAAGACTCTAGCCTGCCCTTGCCTACGACATGGATGATGCCCTTCTTGATACCGTCAAGAAATCGCTTTGCCTCAAAACATGTCATCTTGAGTAAACTCCAGAGCAAGCCTAGCTCCCAACAACCATCCCGCGAGATCCTTAATATCCACCATTGACCCCACTGCATCTGTCCTAAGTAGTACAGCTGATCCTCAATTGTATCAGACCGGCAACGATACTGCACACTATTCTCCTCACCGCCTCGACGTGCCTGTTGGATCATCCATGTCGTAGGCGGTGAGGAGAATAGGCACTTAGAAAATCATGAGAAATTGGAAATCAAATTTTATTTCCACAAGTGATGAATACAAATGATTGTTGATCTTAATAAAGCTTAAAATCAAGACTATGATAAAAATAAAATTCTTTTCAATTTACCGGTCCTTCAACCAAGGACCGACCGGCTATTAGCGAATCTCTTCCTAGATCTTGCTACTAGCCTCCCCCTAGATCTCTCCACGATCTAGACGCTGCACACAAGGCGGCGATTTACTCCTAAGCCTCACAAGGACCTAGACGCCACGCACAAGGCGGCGATTTCCTCTAAGCCACACACGGACTTAGACGGCACGCACAAGGCGGCGATTTCCTCTACGGATTACAAGATGAATAAATGAATTACAAAATAGAGATTAAGATATGAAAACTCCCTAAATCCACAGCTCTGAAGACGGCGTCGAATCCTTGCAAAGGTTGCCTGAGATACTGCGCACGGACCGTCTCTTCTTCGCTCTTGAACGTTGTTGCCAAAATGGGAGTTCTCGGAGTTCTGGAGCTCTCTGGACGAAATGCACTATGGAATTGGTACTCCAAAATGGTGTGTAACTTCTCCTCCACGAAAAATGAGTCAATATATATTTTGTCGATGTCGTCGACTACATCTAACTGTCGTCCGCTGACGTTATCTCCTACAGCTGCCACGTGTCCCATGCGAACGAAGTTTTGCGCGGCGTGACGGTTTCGGTTGAAACGTGGGCTGTCGGATTCCGATATCACTGTCGAAATTCCGACAGTGGACGAAACTGCAGAATCGTGGGAAAACCGCTGGGCTGTCGGATTCCGATATCTAGGTGTAGTTGACGACAGTGAATTTTCTGGACTATTCATTCTGAGCTCCAAACAATAATTAGCATAGTTGCATACCTATTGTACCATCACTCCATAGAGAAAATAGGATCAAACACACCCGAGATTTGTTATTAGCAAACCAAGGAGTTCGGAAAACATGTTCCAACAATCTTCCCTTTTTGATAATAACAAATCCACTTTGAAAGAAATCATTAAAGTGCAACTATAGTATTTGCTATGCATGAAAATGCATGATAATGTGCATACTCCCCCTATCTTAATGCTCCCCCTACATAAATTACTCCCCCTAAATGATTGATTACATGAATTAGTCTCCCAGTATTCTTCTATATTTCTCCTATATAGATATTTCTTCTATATTTCTCCTATATATCTCCCCTTTTTGGTATTATCAAAAGAAGCTAGGGTGAGGGTAGTAAGGAGGCATTTCTTATAAATGATAAAGCATGATCGAGCTTTTGTAATATAGATAATGATAAAGATTTTAAGCATAGTATATTTAAGAGATTTCAAATAAAAAGATAAGAGTTGTAAGCAAGCGGAAGATAAATGTATTTTGGGTAATGTAAACAATTGATTTAAATCACAAAATACAAGACATGTAAAGTAAAGTGCACAATAAAACACAAGTAAATTAACGTTCACACACTTTAATGCACACTAGTTTATAAAAAGTGGTGTATTAATCAAGAGTTGCACAAGAAACTTTACTATTCTTTCCAAGGTGCTCAACCTCACAATGCTTATGAAGACTTATCAGGAGATTCAAGTAGTGCTTGGTGGAGTTATAGTTGTCTACATATATAATTTTTTGTTCACATTTGTGAGACAACATTCTCCGAATACACTTGTTTGCAAACCCATAATTTTTGAAACTTAACCACTTTTCAAAATTTCATAAGTGCAATGCAAATGTATTGTAGGTAATAAACTTATGCAAGTTTTAATTTATTGTACAAATACAAAACACAAACAAGCATTTTTAGATTTAAACACACATGTTGATTACCAAAATAAGTGAGTGAAAGGTATCATTATCAATCATAATACATTTACTCATACTTAAAGGCATGCTAAGCTTGGTTCTACACATATTTTTTAATACAATTGATGCACTTTAAATAGATATATCAAAGCATGATAAACAAAAACAATGTTCATAGTAATTTGAAGGAATAAATTTTAACATTGTAAATAATTCTAAATAATAGAATTCATTCATGCTTGATATTAACAATAAAGATCATATTTTTTTTTAATTTGCTTAATAGAAAAAGAAAAATAAATAAATAAAAAAAATTGGATGTGCGAACTTTTAAATTGATGATTCATAATAAAAATAAAACAAAAAATTACAAAAATAGCCAGAAATACAAAACAAAATAGTGCACATAAAAGGAAATGTTTTTTGAGTAATTTTCGAAAACAAAAAAAAATTCAAAAGAAATTTGACCTTTTTAGGATGTCGGAAAACGACATCTAGGTGTCGTCGACGACAGCGGAAAAACTATAAAAGATCGAGAATCCGAGGAAACCAGATCTGGAAGGCATTTCCTGTAGGGTTTGCACGAGAGCTGCCGTCGGAAGTCGCCAGAAATCCAAGTTTTTTAGGTAAGTTTATGGTTTTTTGTTAATTTTGGTGATAATTTTTGAAATAAAAACTTGGTTTAAGTAGTTTCATTTTGTGTTTGTGAAGTTTTGAGAAGAAATCTGAGATTTATGTGTATATCTAAGAAAATACTAGATTTCATGATACAAAGTATTATTAGAAAAACCTAGATTTCATGATACTAATATTTGAAATTTATGTTGCAAAAAAAATGTCAGTAATGTAAAACAAAATAGCACATATAAATTAACATGTTGTGTATGAAGTTTAGAAATTAATTTAATTTTTGATGATGTCGGAAAACGACATCTAACTGTCGTCGACGACAGCTAAAAGAACACAAAAAGTCGCGAAACCGAGGAAGGCAGATCTGCGAGTCATTTTCTGTAGGGTTTTGTATTGTTTTTTTTTGTTTTTAGATTTGGAGGAATGAAATGCTACATCGAAGTATCGGCATAAATTTTTTTTTTTTTTTTGATGTGAAGGTTGGTCGAGTAAAGAGATGACATCAAGTTCTAGAGCACGGAGAAGTACTTCTGGTGACTCTCATTCGTCGTATCAAACTTATCCGGGCATTGAAAGATCACTAATTGGAGTAGCGAAAGTTGTGGAGTTTGATCTTCCACGACATGAAAACTTATATTTTCTACTCGCCGAGGCAGGTATATTTTCGGTCATAATTCCAGATATATTCTCATCAGTTTTAATTAAAGAGTTTTACAATCACTTGGAAGATCCAACGTATACGGATCTCATTCTTATCTTGGCGTCAAGGCCTACCAAGACGAGCCCCGACCGCCTTGACGTTTTGGCGACAAGGCGGACGCCTAGGCGACAATAAGGCGAGCAAATGCTAGGCGACATTTAAATTTTCTTTTTAAAACAAATGAAGAATATAGACAGCGGTTATTTTAATAACCGCTGTCTATAGTCACTGGCAGGGGACTATAGACAACGGTTATTGAAATAACCGCTGTCTATAGTACTATAGACAGCGGTTATTTCAATAACCGTTGTCTATAGTCCCCTGCCAGTGACTATAGACAGCGGTTATTAAAACCGCTGTCTATTGTAACATTACCTGTACAATAGACAACGGTTTATATATAAACCGTTGTCTATTTGTACAATAGATAGCGGTTTATATATAAACCGCTGTCTATACTACAGCGGTTTATATATAAACCGCTGTCTATACCCCTAATTTTTTTAAAAAAATAAGGCGGCCTTCGCCTTGTTTTCAATCGGCCGACTGGACGCCTAGGCGACGCCATGATAAGAATGACGGATCTGAATGGTGGTGTAAGATCGAAAATCCAAGGACAGTATGTGGAAATTACTCATATAGATTTGAGAAATGATTTTGGATTGGTTGAGAGTGAAAATGTGACGGACATAGTAGAAAATTATAGAAAAGACCGAGATTGGGCGCTCCTTAATTTGGTATTGCACGGAAATTCTATGAGGAATTTATTTATGACAACGACGACGCTCACACCGGATGCACAGATTGTGCAAGAAATCCTAAGAAATACTGTCATGTACAAAGCAGGTGACTCGAGAAGTATTACGGCACAACTTAGTCTTGTGACGTATTATATTTTAGAGAAAGAGTCTTTCGATGTTGCAGATTTACTGTTATCTATTATGCGCTATACATTTAGATTGAAGAGTCCAACTTGGAAGAAGTTTCATACATTTGTATTCCCGGTATTTTTAATACGGAAACGATGCGACCTAGTCGATCTCATCGTGAGCCATCGGTAGAGATGAGAAATCCACGAATCTCACGTGGAGGTTCGGTACGCGAAGCCGTGGATGAGTTACGGGACTCGCTTGAGGAGCATAGGAAGTCGTTTGAGGAGCACGGGAAGTCGTTTGAGGAGCATAAGAAGGATGTGAAGAAGAAGATGGGCAAGATGCAGAAATTTATGAAATTTCTGGTGAAAGGGTTAAAGCTGAAGCCTACACCTGCTGAGGCCGCTGAATGGGAAGATTCGGAACCAGAGCTGCCGCGTCAGTCGATGAGATGAACGCGACATGGAAGAGATGCTGGTCAGAGCTCCAGAGGAGATCAGGCAGAGAGTAGTGGTGCTGAGAGCAGAGATTTTTGAGTGTTTTTCTGCAGATATTGATGTTCTGGTAGATGTCGTGGACGACAGTGAAGTTTTAATTTTCTTTCAGTTTTCTGTGTTGTAACTTATATGGAGAAGTTATCTTCAGTTAGTTTTTGTATGAAACTTTCAGGTAGTGTGAATTTGATGAAATTTAATGATGTTTTAATCAAATGGTGTGTAGTTAGCATTTTTGAAATAAAATTTTTTTTTTTTTTGACATTTAATTTGGATATTTAATTTGATATGTCTAGGATTCCCAATTCTAGTCTTAGCATTGAAAAGCGGGAATCAGGAAGTGGTTTTGTGAATATATCGGCAAGTTACGAATCGGTGCCTATAAATGAAATTTTAATGTGATTTTGTTTGATGTGATCTCGTATAAAATGATGGCGAACATCGATGTGTTTAGACCTAGAATGATGTACTGGGTTGTTTGTTAAGTCAATAGCACTTTTGTTGTCACACCATAATTCTATTGTTTGATGATTAATGTTATAGTCTTCTAAAGTTTGTTTCATCCAAAGAGCTTGTGCACAACAACTACCAAGTGCAATATACTCGGCCTCGGTGGTGGAGAGGGCAACAAAATTCTGTTTCCTACTCGACCAAGAAATGAGTGAAAGGCCTAAAAAGTGGCAAGTGTCACTAGTGCTTTTGCGATCTAATGAACACCCAGCATAATCAGAATCAGAATAGTCATGCAAAATAAAGTTATCACTATGTGGATACCATAAACCTAGTTTAGAAGTACCAATTAGATAACGAAAAATACGTTTAACCGCTTTTAAATGTGATTCTTTTGGATTAGCCTGAAATCTAGCACATAAATATGCAACAAACATAATGTCAGGTCTTGAAGCGGTTAAATATAATAATGATCCAATCATCCCTCTATATAAAGTTTGATCTATAGAAATTCCACTTTCATCATTTCCCAATTTTAATGAAACACTCATAGGAGTATTAGCTAGTCTAAGATTGTCAAAACCAAATCTCTTTAACATATCATGAATGTATTTAGATTGATTAATAAAAATGTCATCATGTTTTTGTGTAATTTGAAAACCGAGAAAATAAGTAAGTTCTCCTACCATGCTCATTTCAAATTCATGTTTCATCACTTTAACAACATCCTTACATAACTCTTCATTAGTTGATCCAAAGATAATGTCATCAACATAAATTTGCAAGACAATTATATCATCATTTACATACTTAATTAAGAGTGTACAATCAGCACTACTCATTTTAAAATCATTCTTTAATAAATAGAACATCAATCTTTCATACCATGCTCGGGGTGCTTGTTTCAAACCATAAAGAGCTTTATATAACCTATAAACATGATTAGGATATTTATCATTAATAAAGCCAGGTGGTTGTTTGACATAAACCTCTTCCTTAATGTACCCATTTAAAAATGCAGTTTTAACATCCATTTGTAATAATTTAAATCGTTTATAACTAGCAAATGCAATGAAAATCCTAACTGCTTCAAGACGTGCTACGGGTGCAAAAATTTCATCAAAATCTATTCCTTCAATTTGAGCATAACCTTTTGCTACAAGCCTAGCTTTATTTCTAGTAATCCGAAATTCACTATCTAATTTATTTTTGAAAATCCATTTTACTCTTACAACAGGATGATCACTAGGTCTTTCTACAAGCTTTCAAACCTTATTTCGCTCAAATTGATTAAGTTCTTCCGTCATAGCTAAAAACCAAGATTCATCATTTAAAGCGGTTGAAATATCTTTTGGTTCTATGTTGGAAATAAAACAAAGGTTTGAAAATAAATCATGTAGAGAAGCATGTGTACTTACCCCTCTTGTAGGTTCTCCAATGACCAAGTCTTGCGGATGATCAGTAGTGAATCTAAGTTCACATGGTGACACAAATTCCTCAACTTCTTCTTGTACTTCTTCCTCTTTTTCTTTTTTTTCATTTTCAAGTATGTCTTCTTCATCATCATTTCTTTTCAACGGAAGTTCTTCACCATCGCCTGCAGATTTATTCTCCACTACACATGGAACAAGTTCATCAAATTTAGCATGAATTGTTTCTTCAACTACTTTAGTCCGTTTATTATAAACTCTATAAGCCTTACTAGCTGAAGAATAACCAATGAAAATACCTTCGTCACATTTTTCATCAAATTTATCTAAAGTATCTTTTGTATTTAAAATAAAACATTTACACTCAAATACTTTGAAATAAGATACATTAGGTTTCTTTTGAAAATATAATTCAAATGGAGTAAGTTTCAACATAGGATGTAGCATGACACGATTTATAACATAACATGCAGTACTAACAGCTTCGGCCCAAAAATATTTTGGTAGTTTAAATTCAGATAACATAGTGCGTGCTATTCTTGAAGTGTTCTAGTTTTCCTTTCCACTACACCATTTTGTTGTGGTGTACGAGGAGCGGAAAATTCATGCTTTATCCCAAATTCAGTACAATAACAACAACAACAACAACAACATAACCCATATAGTCCCCAATCATTGGGGGTATGGGCGGGGGAAGATTGGAAACAGACCTAACCTTTGGCACTATGCACAAAGTGGCTTCTCTCAGAGGAGAAAGACCTAACCTTTGACAATAAATGCACAAAGTGGCTGCTCACAGAGTACCACTGAAATAGTGGCCCCCTATACCGTCGCGTTTGCTGCGGAATCATGCCCTCAAATCAAAGCCAAAGACATCAGAGAGGGCAGACCCAAGAATCCATTTTGATTTATGTGCACATAACCATGCTTCCTTCATTCAGCATCCAGAGCATTGGTGAAGCACAATACCAAATTCAGTACAATATGAAATAAATTTTTCATTATCAAATTCACCATCATGATCTGATCGTATACATTTAATTTGTAAATCTAATTCATTTTGAATGCGAGTGCATAGCTTAGTGAATTCAATATACGCATCAAATTTAGATACTAGAAAAATAGTCCAACAAAAACGAGAATAGTCATCAATTAAGACAAAAGTATATTTTCTACCTCCTAGACTTTGAGTTGAAATTGGACCAAACAAATCCATGTGAATTAATTGCAAAGGCCTAGAAGTAGACAATATTTTTGCTTTTAAAAGATGATTTTGTAAATTTTCCTTTTTGACATGGCGAGCACAATGAAGAAAGCTTTCCATCTAATAGTGGTAAACCCTTAATCAATTTGTTTTTGGAAAGTTTCACTACAAGTTTAGTACTAGAATGTCCTAGTCGCCTATGCCACAATTCTAACTCATCATTCTTTGAAATAAAACATTTAAGTGATGAATGAGAAAGTTCATGGAAGGTAATCATATAAATGTTATGAATTCTTGGTGCGGTAAAAATAACTTCATGAGTTTTTGAATCTATTATTTTGCAAAGGTTTGACGATGACTCAAATAAAACATTCAAGCCTCTATCACATAATTGACTAATAGATATTAAATTGTGTTTCAAACCTTTAACAAAAAAAACATTAGAGATTTTGAAAGAATCGTTACCACCAATTCCCATGATCCTTCCTTTTTCATTGTCGCTAAACGTTACAACTCCTCCTTTCTTCATCTCCAGGCTAAGGAACTTTGATTTATTGCCCGTCATGTGCTTTGAACAACCAGAGTCCAAATACCACACATCTTCTTTATCCTTAGCCTGCCTGCATACCTAACAAGATGATGAGAGTAAAGATCTGGTTACCCAAGTAGTTCCTCCCATAGTATAGGTGGACGCCTTAGGTACCCAGACTTGCTTAATATTACATGATCCCTTCTTTCTGCAAGAGTCCGTGATGTGACCAAATCTATTGCATTTGGCACACATCACAAAGAAAGATGACACTCTTTTCAAAGTTTTCTGTGGACTATTACTGGAAGAGGATGTTGCAGCAGTAGTATTATACTTATTTTTATTATTAACTTTCCATTTAATGGAATTTTCACTGTCGTCGGCGACAGTGGCTGTTGTTTTCCGACAGCCTCCAGCAACGTATCTAAGTCCAAACTTCGCAGTTTCATGGCATTGGTTGGCTAATATCATATTCAGTGATTTCCGGCCAACTCCAAACTTATTTATAGCCAAGTTCAAATCATGGACTTGAGTTTTCAAAGCGGTGTTTTCTTTGACTAACATAACACACCGATTTGAAAATCCTTCCTTGCTATTATCCAATTGTGAATAAGAAGATTTCAGAGATCTTACTAAATCCCTCTTTTCTTTGATAAGAAAATCTACTTTGGATTTGGATTTAGAAAGTTCTAGTTCTAATTCTTTAATTCTTATCAAAGAGCGATCACACTCTTGACAAACAATCTTCTCCTTCTCAAGAACTTCTAATTCATTTGTTAGTTTTCTGTTTTCTTTTGAAAGAATTTTATTTTCAGATTTTAGACTATCAACATCTTTAAGACTTTTTTGAAAAAATTTACAAGTACGGAGAAATTCATCATAAAGCTCATAAGTTACCCCAGTGTCGCTCTGGACACTACAATCGTTCTCAGATGATGCGTCGCTTTTTCCCATTAAGCACATATTTGCTTCTTCATGACCTTCGGAACTTGAATCATTTTCTCCTTCGGATGATGTGTCGTCCCATGTTTCCGCCTTTAGAACTTTCTTTTTGTATCTCTTATTTTGCTCTTTCTCTTTTTGCTCTTTCAGAAACTTTGGGCACTTGCTCCTTATATGTCCAATTTTCTTACAATGATAGCATTCCGGTGGTGGACGCTCATCATCTTCCTCAGTTTCACTCTTTCCTTTTCCCTTCTTATATGAAAAATCCATCTTGTTAAAGTACTTCTTAAAATTGTTCCTCCCTTGCGGATTTCTCATAAACATCTTAAATTTTCTCACAAACAAACTTTCTTCATCTTCTTCCTCATCTCCATCAGTCTCACTCTCAACTTCTTTCTTAGACTTTAGTGTCAATGTCTTCTTTCTTGGCTCCACACTGTACTCTTGCTGTTGGATTTTCAGTTCCACTTCATGTGTCTTCAGGTTTTCAATTAAACTCTCTAGTTGAAGAGTCTTAAGAACATGAGATTCCGAGATGGCGGTCACCTTCGGATTGAACTTCGGGGGAAGTAATCTTAAGATTTTTCTAACTAAATCTCCATTTGAAAAATTCTTTCCAAGGACTTTGGAATTGTTGACGATCTTGGTAAATCTGGTGTACATCGTATCGACGTCTTCATCAACCTCCATTCTGAACTTTTCAAATTCTGACTCGAGTTGGAACAGTTTGGAGTCCTTCACCTGCGAAGTACCTTCATGAGTAACTTCTAATAATTTCCAAATTTCAAACGCAGTTTCACATGCACATACTCTATTAAGCTCAATTCTATCTAACGCACAAAATAGAGCGTTCATTGCTTTTGCGTTATTCTTACATTGTAACTTATCATTATCATCGCATTTATCCTTAGGCTTATCCATTGTTACACTTCCAAGGACAAATGTCGGTGGAGTATAACTCGTTTCTACCATGTTCCAGACTTCGATATCTAGTGCAATTAGAAAATAACGCATACAAGTTTTCCAATAGTTGTAGTCCATGCCCGTGAATAAAGGTGGTCGACTAATCCATTGACCCTCTACAAATGCGTGATCGTTATGCGCCATTACTCCCGGTGGTAAAACTGTTTTGAAGTAACCTCGCTCTGATACCAAGTGTTGGATCTTGCGGCGCCCTTAGAGGGGGGTGAATAAGGGCTAAAATTTACTTTGAATTTTTTTCTAATATATTATGATAATTTTAACGGATAAACAAGTAGATTTTTACACAACCTAAATAAGCACTTAGAAAATCATGAGAAATTGGAAATCAAATTTTATTTCCACAAGTGATGAATACAAAGGATTGTCGATCTTAATAAAGCTTAAAATCAAGACTATGATAAAAAAAATCTTTTCAATTTACCGATCCTTCAACCAAGGACCGGACGGCTATTAATGAATCTCTTCCTAGCTCTTGCTACTAGCCTCCCCCTAGATCTCTCCACGATCTAGACGCTGCACACAAGGCGGCGATTTACTCCTAAGTCTCACAAGGACCTAGACGCCACGCACAAGGCGGCGATTTCCTCCAAGCCACACACGGACTTAGACGCCACGCACAAGGCGGCGATTTCCTCTACGGATTACAAGATGAATAAATGAATTACAAAATAGAGATTAAGATATGAAAACTCCCTAAATCCACAGCTCTGAAGACGGCGTCGAATCCTTGCAAAGGTTGTCTGAGATACTGCGCACGGACCGTCTCTTCTTCGCTCTTGAACATTCTTGCCAAAATGGGAGTTCTCGAAGTTATGGAGCTCTCTGGACGAAATGCACTCTGGAATTGGTACTCCAAAATGGTGTGTAAACTTCTCCACGAAAAATGAGTCAATATATATTTTGTCGATGTCGTCGACTACATCTAATTGTCGTCCGCCGACGTTATCTCCTACAGCTGCCACGTGTCCCATGCGAAAGAAGTTTTTGCGCGGGGTGACGGTTTCGGTTGAAACGTGGGCTATCGGATTCCGATATCACTGTCGGAATTCCAACAGTGGACGAAACTGCAGAATCGTGGGAAAACCGCTGGGCTGTCGGATTCCGATATCTAGGTGTAGCTGACGACAGTGAATTTTCTGGACTATTCATTATGAGCTCCAAACAATAATTAGCATAGTTGCATACCTATTGTACCTGCACACCATAGAGAAAATAGGATCAAACACACCCGAGATTTGTTATTAGCAAACCAAGGAGTTCGGAAAACATGTTCCAACAGTGCCCACCTTCAACAACTAAGATCCAATGAGGTGGAGGCCGCGCCGAACAATTTTTCAACATTCATCGCATCCCCGACTCTCAATGTGGTTGTACGCACTCATCTACATTGAAGGATCAGCTCTGCACTAAACCTGTTGGTTGCACAAGACCACCCCTTCCTTAACATGGCCTTCACGCACAAAGGCCTGATTCATGATTTCATGTGTGAGTCCTACTTTTCTTCTTATGTGCTCCATTTTTAACATATTCTTTTTTCGCTTGTTTTTAGTTTTCTTTCAATCATCTAGCTATCATATTTGACCTATGCAGCCTACCACGCGCCGATGCTATATAAAAATCTAAACTGACAGAGAATTGAAAGCAGTTGGAGAGTATATGGAAGGCCCTCAGAATTAACTTCTCAAAAGGTGGAGTATTTATGTAAAATGAAAACCTCAGGCCTTTCTGGCAGATAACAATAAGGTCAGAATCTTTTGGAATTTTTTCCTCAACCTTCAATATGAAATTCCTGCAGTAGTAAAACTAAATTATTCTTAGTATAAATCAACTATAGAATTGCATGAAAGTTACAAACAAATGATTACTTAAGTAGCATACTTATCATATGTCAAAGTGAGACTTCCACTCCACCACCCTCCTGCAGAACACTATCATGAGATTGATCAATTCCAGAAAAAACAATGTACAAAAAGTTATTTTGTCATACATAATAGCATGGATAGTGAACAAAGCATTTGATCGAGATGCTAGGCTGAACGTCAATTTAATGTTGTTACAGACGCATTCTAGAGGAGCAAATTTAGCAGTAAGCGGATCTCCAGCGGCAGAACATTTGATGATTTTGCCTTTTATATTTTTATCTCGCTTTTAATTAATGTTATTGTTGGATCGGTGGCCAACCATAGAGGGGGGGTGAATAAGGTTTGAAGCGATATTATGAGATTTTAAACTTTTTGTGGAAAGAATACGCTCTCTGTGAGTTAGCGCAGGGCGGTAGTGTTACCACCGGCGGTATCTAACAGAAACTGTATTCTTGTGAATTAGTTTCTTTCGATCCGTACAGATGATCATTTCATCGTGTTTGAGATTGTAGATTCAGGAACAACAGATTGCAATATCAACTATTGAAAGCACACAACAAATCATGTCATAAAAATAAAACATATTATTCATTTTGACTGAACACTTCATTTGAAGATCTAAATGAAACTTACAACTACACAACGGTGATCTCCATGACGCCGGAGATCGAAAGCGATGAATAATATAATCTAAGGTTTTCTATACCGGCCCTCCCCCCGAGGACCGGTTGACTCTCTCCCTTCTTCCCCAGAAGGTCTTCGAGCCCTCGCTAGATCTCCCCGGTCTAGACGTCCTCCCCGGACAATTTCTCACGGAATCTGACGTCCTCCCCAGATGATTTCTCCACGCCACACGATACAACAAAGTAGAAGAAAAGAATTACAGAGATGAAACAATAGATCTAGAAAGAAAAGCTTGCTCCCTCAAATATTGTCTCCGGAGGCGGTGAGCTGTTGGCGCTTTTGATTCTCGTTCCTTGTGCGCTCGATCGTCTTCAGATTCACGTTCACGTTCGCACTCTACGGATATCTTCTTCCTTGCTCGAGAGGGTGAAAGTTCTTTCCTCCTTTCTCCTAAGAAGGAGGGTCCTTGCTCCAGCAACGATGTAGAAACCCTATTCCTCGTGTGTATGTCCATGGAGAAGGAAAAATGCTTTTATACGTCGTTTAAGTAAGCAACCGTCAACGGTAGTGCTACAGCGCGGCGGTAGTGCCTGTATACGCATTTTCCTCAATTTGTCCGGGCTTCAGGTAAGGAAGGCGACTGCGCTTTCCTTGTAGTCATCCATTAGCGCGGAGCGGCCGTGCTAGCGCGGAGCGGCCGTGCTAGCGCGGCACGGCCGTGCTAGCGCGGAGCGGTAGTGCTAGCGCGGCGCGGTAGAGTTGTTTGATTTGGCGCGTGCACAGCTGGCCATCTGCAGATAAGGAAGGTGGCTGCGCTTTCCTTGTAAACATGAGTTATCGCGGAGCGTTAGTTGCTACTACGGGCGGTAGCAGTATTTTTATTGTATGGATGCCACCAAGTACCCGTGCAGAGCACACGGATTGCTGACGTGTACTTCGGGGTGGCGCGGAGCGTTAGCAGTAGCGCGCGACGATAGTCATCCTAATCCCAAAGTTGACATTGCGACAATTTGTTTCGGAGTTACGCTGGAGAAGCATGCTCTGGATATAAAAGAGCTAGCACCCGACGGTATAGCTAACATCGGCGGTAGATGACAGATATTGCTTTTTCCCAAAATCAGTAAACATGCACATTATACCCAAAACAACGATGATCAAATACAACTTGAGATTTGTTATTATCAAGCCTGAAAGATGCAGAACGTATGTTCCAACAAACTCCCTCTTTTGATAATAGCAATCTCGTTCATGAGAGATAAATCGTGGTAGTGTTATACTATATAAGCAAGTAACATGAATAGGTAAAATTAATAAGAATTATCGTGTAAGCGTAAAGTTTGGTACAACTCCCCCTATATATATGCTCCACATATCCATGTGCCTAGATCATAATATCTCCCCCTACAAATGATCTCCCACTAGATGACTATCTCATGTACCTACTCTCCCCCTTTGACATTATCAAAACAGGTTGGGGGTAATCTAAACATACAGAGATATGAGAGAGATGCAGTGGGATAAACATGTAGAAAAACGTACACATGCATAATGATAATCAAGAATGCGTAAAGCAAGGGCACATAAAAAGTAAATCAGACAGTTGTGAAGCAGAAATGATAATCATGTGGAATCAAAAAAACAATATTTGAGACAAACCAATACATAAGGATTAGTAGTTTTGGACAATGCACACGAAAATAAATACACAAGATTTTTTGTACAATGTTACGATATTTATGGAGTTCATACATAGCAACATTGTATGTGTCATGAATTGAATCGTGCATTTGAACGTTCGTGGGATAAACATGTAATGTAGTTTTGAGTTCAATTCTTATGCATGGAAGTGTTAGATGAAACAAACATGTGTAAGTGTAGCATCAAAAGAGTTGGCATCAAGTCAAATAATCATTACTACATGCTATATTTCAGAAAACTTACATGCTAACACAGGATGAATGAAGTGATAAATCATGTCACATTGTTCGAATCTATACAATAAATAGAATAAGAACTAAGGCAACGGATATATTTTCTGATTGTGCACAAGATCGATCAAATCCAGATAACCAAGGTGCTCAACCTCACAATGCGTATTGAGGCTTATCAGGAGGGTGAGTAGTGTTTGGGAGTATCCTTGCTAAATGTGATGATAACATGTAATTTTAATAAAAAAAATTTACTATCATTTTTTATGATCATATTTCAGACAAGGTCCCCAAATCTATCGAAATCTACCCTTATAGGCAGATACACTTTAACTTGTATACAAAAAACCATATCAATAAAATTTGGCCAAAGTTCTATATCATATAAATTGGAGATGAACTACATGATATTGATTAATCAAGTTATGCATAGCGTGTTAAAACACAATATCACGAGTTATAACATGTAACCCTGACAATTCTACATTAGTGCATACTCTAAGGAGGTGTGTAATGTGCAATATCATTGTTCTACCTAAATCCTTACCCATACCAAGAGGCATATTAAACTTACATTACACACCTAATAACACTCATGAACAAACACAAGCAGATAGCGACATACCATGACATAATACACACAATGTAAACAATGATCAACATTCCTAAATAATAGCATTGTATGCACTCTATATGCTTTAAATTCTAGTCAGGTATGTCCACAAACTAGTGATTTGGTCAATATATTTTTTATTAATTTTAATTTTTAATTTTTAATTTTAAAAGAAAGGACAAACATTTAAAACAAATTGCAAATAAAAAAAGAGATTTAAGATTTTTTTTAATAAAACAAAAAAATACGTTAAATTTGTAGGAAGTAAAAGAAAAGGTGATAAGAAAACTATTTTTTTTTGAATAAAAATCTGATAAACACAAATCGAGAGTTTCAAGAAAATAGAGCTATCACCGGCAATAAGGTTAGCGTCGGGCGGTAGCAAACAGATTTTTGGTTTTTCATGAAATACGCATGGTTTTCGTGATTTTCAGATTCCGATTTTTTCTTGATTATAATTTGTCATTATATGAGCTATCTAATGCAGCAAACAAATCAGAAAAATAGACAAAAAATTATGTATTTTATAGTTTAGCCTAAGATGTCCAAAACTCTCAATTCTAGTCGAAGCATAGAGAATCGTGCATCAGGAAGGGGTTTCGTGAATATGTCAGCAATCTGGTTTCCGTGCCTATAAAATTTGTTTTGACGTTCTCCTTCTTAATATGGTCTCTAATAAAGTGATAACGAACATCGATGTGTTTAGAGCGCGAATGGTGTACTGGATTGTTGGTTAAGTCTATGACACTCGTGTTGTCGCACTTAAGTTCTACATACTTATATGACGGCCCGAAATCTTCTAATGTTTGTGTCATCCAAAGGGCTTGTGCGCAACAACTTCTTAGAGCTATGTACTCGGCCTCTGTCATTGAGAGGGCAACAAAATTCTGTTTTCTACTCAACCATGATACTAGCATCAGTCCTAGGAAGTGACATGTGTTACTTGTGCTTTTTCGATCAAGTGAGCATCCCTCATAGTCCCAATCGGAGTATCCATGGAGCGTGAACGTGTCAGTGTGTGGATACCATAGACCAAGATTTAGTGTCCCAATAAGATACCTAAAAATATGTTTAACGACTTTAAAGTGTGACACTTTAAGGTTAGCTTGATATCTAGCACACAGACACACTACAAACATAATGTCGGGTCTAGACGCACTAAGGTATAGTAGTGATCCTATCATTCCTCGATATACCGTTTGATCCACCGATATGCCACTTTCATCTTTTACTAATTTTAATGATACACTTATTGGAGTCTTAGTTTGTTTCAAATTCTCAAATCCAAACCGTTTAAGCATGTCTTTTATGTATTTCTTTTGGAAAAAAAATTCTATCTTCTCTTTGAGAAATTTGAAATCCTAAAACTTATGTCAATTCACCCACTAAGCTCATTTCAAATTCCCTTTGCATCACTTTTACAATTTCATTACATAATTTTTCATTAGTGGTACCGAAGATTATGTTATCAACATAGATTTGTAAAATCATTAAATCGTGATCATTATGTTTGACAAATAGTGTGGTATCCGCACTACCGATCCTAAAATCATATATTATTAGAAAAGTCGTTAATCTATCATACCATGCACGGGAGTCGGGGTGCTTGCTTTAAACCATAAAGGGCCTTCACTAGTTTCTATACATGGTTGGGATGATCACTATTCTTAAATCCGGAAGGTTGGTCTACGTAAACCTCTTTTTTAATATATCAATTTAAAAACGCACTCTAGAAGTCCATTTGATATAATTTAATTCGTTTAAAACAAGCAAATGTCAAAAACATCCTAATGGACTCAAGTCGGGCTACAGGTGCAAATGATTCCTCGAAGTCTATTCCTTCTATTTGAGAGTATCCCTGAGCAACCAACCTAGCCTTATTTCTAGTTATCATAGAGTCGCCATCTAGTTTATTTTTGAAAACCATTTTAAACCTATGACTGGATGGTTATTAGGCTGCTCAACTAAAAATCATACCTTATTATGTTCAAATTGGCTAAGTTCCTCGTTCATAGCAATAAACCAAGATTCATCATTCAAAGTCTCAGAAATATTCTTAGGTTCAATTTCAGAAATAAAACATAAATTTGAGAATGATTCATGTAAGGATGAACGATATTTTATCTCATGTGAAGGTTCCCCAATTATCAATTCCCTTGGATGTTGCTTTGAAAATTTTATGATGCTTGGTGGCTTATAACCCTCGTCATTTTTTATCTCACCCTCTTCTTCGCCTCTCACATTAGTTTGCTCCACTATTGGGTGTTCGTCTTCGTGATCACCTATACTAAATCTAGATTCTACACTTGGAGCATGCTCATCAAAATTCACATGAATAATTTCTTCAACAACCCAAGTTCTTTTATTATAAACCTGATACACACGACTAGTGGATGAGTACCATAAAAATATGCCAATATCGGATTTTTCATCAAATTTTCCTAATTGATCTTTGGTGTTGATAATGAAACATTTGCGACCAAAAACTTTAAAGTAAGACACATTAGGTATCTTTTCAAAATATAGCTTATATGGAGTTAATTTTAATATTGGGCGAAGCACGATCCTATTCATTACATAGCATGCGGTATTGACCGCTTCAGCCCAAAAATACCTAGGTAAGCTATATTCAGCTAGCATGGTGCGTGCGAGTTCTTGTAATGTTCTATTTTGACTTTCCACTACATTTTTCTGTGGAGTGCGAAGAGCGGAAATTTCGTGATGGATTCCTAAATTGCTACAAAAATTAGTAAAATTTTCATTTACAAATTCTCTCCCGTGAGCCGACCTAATACATTTAATTATCATTTCCATTTCATTTTGAATATGTGTGCATAGGGTGGAGAACTCGTGAAAAGCGTCAGATTTAGCAGCTAGAAAAATAGTCCAACAAAACCTAGAGTAATCATCAATCATGACAAAAGTATATCGTTTACCACCTAGACTACATGTACTAATTTGACCAAAAAGATCCATATGAATCAATTGTAGTGGTCAAGATGTGGTAACATCGTTTTTGCTTTTAAATGATGATTTGGTAAATTTTCCTTCTTGGCAAGGAGAACATAATGAAGTCAAACTACCGTTTAAGTGTGAAAGACCACGAATTAATTTTCTTTTGATAATTTAACAATAAGTTTACTACCGGAATGTCAGCCTCGTATGCCATAATTTTAACTCCTCATTTTCCGCAACTAAGCATTTTAGATTAGATGTAGATAAATCATCAAACGTGATAGTATAAACATTGTGCTTCCTAGGTACGGTTAACAATACATCATTCGTTTTGGCATCTATAATTTTGCATGAGTTTGTAGTGGTTTCAAATATAACATTAAAGCCCCTATCACAGAGTTGACTAGTAAAAACGAGATTGTGTTGTAAACCATCTAGAAACAAGACATTTGAAATAGAAAAACATTCGTTACCTACGATGCCGACACCTAGTATTCTTCCTTCGTTGTTGTCACCAAAATCACCATGTCTCCTTTCTTTTTCTCCAGGCTAAGGAACTTCTCTTCATCTCTCGTCATGTGCTTGGAACACCCAGAGTCCAAGTACCACACGTTCGCTTTGTCTTTAGCCTGACAACACACCTAAAAAGAAGATGAGGGTAAAGATCTGGTTACCCAAGTTGTTCCACCCATGATGTAGGTAGAGGACTTTGGTACCCAGATTTGCATTACAGTTTTAGATCATTTCTTCATACATGAGCCAAAAGTATGTCTGAACCCTTTACATTCGGCACACTTAGTGTAAGCGGTGGATGCCGCCTTTCGTGTTTTGGGAGGGCTCATGCTGAAAGAAAGAGATGAGTTTCCAGATTTTACAGATTTAGTTTTCGTTTTAGAATTCGCATTCTGCCTGTTTGCTGGAAAGTGGCTAACGCCTGTGGTAGTACTATCGCGCGGCGGTAGATGTGAATTATTATATCACGGCCCGAATTTTCCCGATCCATGACACTGATATCCTAGCAGCATATCTAGTGATTTCTGACCTATTCCAAATTTTTGAATCACACTATTCAAGTCATGGATCCTAGCTTTCAAAGCAGTGTTTTCTGTGACAAGCATTACACACCGGTTTGCAAATTGTTTCTTCCCATATTCAATGTGGCCAAGGGAAATCTAAAGTTTTCTCTCCAAGTCCTTCCTCTCTTTAGTAAGAGTTTCGATTGAGGAGGAAATCTTGGAGAAGCTTTCATTCAACTCTTTAATTGTAGCCAACGAGTGGGAGCACTCTTGGCATTCAACCTTCTCTTTGCCACATTTTATAAGTTCTTTATTTAGAGGTTTTAAATTCTTTTTCAACTGTTTATTTTCAGTTTTCAAAGTACTAGTTTCATCATGAAATTTATCTAATTTATCACACATGCGTTTATATAACTCATAAAGTTCTTCATAAGATGGAGGGGTTACCTCAGTGTCGCTATGGACACTGGCTTCGTTGTCAGATTCTTGCTTATGTGTCCCCATGAGGCAGAGAATTGCCTCCTCGCTGCTTGAACTCGAGATGCTTGATTCGTCGGATGATGTGTCGTTCCATGTCGACACCTTCAACACCATCTTCATTTCTTTGCCCTGGTTCTTCCTCTCTTTTTCTTCCTTTAAGAGCTTTGGACACTCTCTCTTTATGTGTTCGAATTTGTGGCAATGAAAACATTTCGGGGTGGATTTGTCCTCGTCACTTTCCACCACCTTTGACGGCTTGCTCCAGGTCCTCTTTCCTTCAGTATTGTTCTTCATAAATTTTCGAAAATTATTTCTCCTCTTCGGATTTCTTATGAACCTTTTGAACACTTGAACATAAAGGCTCTCTTCCTCATCGGTCTCCTCATCCACCTCCTTTTCTTTAGCAGCCTTCAGTGCGAGTGCCTTCTTCTTGGGCTCCCTTGGATATTCTTCAGCTTGAATCTTCAGCTCCACCTCATGAGTTTTCAGATTCTCAATGAGGCTCTTTATCTCCAGTGTGTTGATGTCATGTGACTCCGCTATGGCGGTCACCTTCGGGTTGAACCGTGGAGGAAGAGATCGGAGGATCTTCCTTACTAGATCTCCATTCGAGAAGCTCTTTCCAAGAGACCTCGAGACAATAACAATTTTGGTGAAGCGAGTGTACATAGCGTCCACCTCCTCGTCGACCTCCATGCGAAACTGTTCATATTCAGATTCCAATCAGAACATCTTAGATTCTTTCACCTGCGAGGTACCTTCATTAGTTAATTCCAATAAACGTCAAATATCATAAGCAGTTTCACAATTGCAGATTCTATTAAATTCAGTCTTATCTAACACACAAAACAACGAGTTCATGGCTTTGGCATTATTGGTACATCGACGCTTTTCTGTCTCATCCCACTTATCTCGCGGTTTTATCAAAGTTTGATCTCCTACAACGATAGTGGGTGGTGTGTATCAATTTTCTACCATGGCCCATACGTTCATGTCTAGCGTCATAAGAAATACTCTCATGCGTGTCCTCAAGTGATTGTAATCACTACCAATGAATAGTGAATGTGTGATTGTGGTTGGCCATTTTGCTTCAGGGTTTTAATCCTTTTGAAGCAACCTGACTCTGATACCACTTGTTCGATCTGTGACCAACCTTAGAGGAGGAAGGTGTATAAGGTTTGAAGCGATATTATTAGATTTTAAACTTTTTGCAGAAGGAATATGCTCTCTGCAAGTTAGCGAGGGGCGGTAGTGTTACCTCCAGCGGTATCACACGGAAACTGTATTCTTGTGAGTTACTTTCTTTCGATCCGTACAGATGATCATTTCAGCGTGTTTGAGATTGTAGATTCAGGAACAACAGATTGCAATATCAAGTATTGAAAGCACAAAACAAATCATGTCATGAAAATAAAACATATTATTCAATTCGATTAAACACTTCATTTGAAGATCTAAATGAAACTTTACAACTACACAACGGTGATCTCCATGACGCCGGAGATAGAAAGTGATAATATAAGCTATGGTTTTCTGCACCGGCCCTCCCCCCAGGACCGGTTGCTCTCTCCCTTCTTCCCCAGAAGGTCTTCGAGCCCTCGCTAGACCTCCCAAATATTGTCTCTGGAGGCGACGAGCAGTCAGCACATTTGATTCTCATTCCTTGTGCGCTCGATCATCTTCAGATTCACGTTCACGTTCGCACTTTGCGGAGATCTTCCTTGCTCGAGAGGGTGAAAGTTCTTTCATCCTTTCTCCTTGGACGGTGGCCCCTTGCTCCAGAAACAGCATGGAAACCTTATTACTCGTGTGTATGTCCATGGAAAGGGAAAAAACGCTTTTATACGTCATTTAATTAAGCTACTGCCAGCGGTAGTGCTTTCGTATACGCGTTTTCCTCCAGCTGTTCGGCCTCCAGATAAGGAAGACGGATGCGCTTTCCTTGTAGTCATCCAGTAGCGCGGAGCGGTAGTGCTAATGCGGCGCGGTAGAGTTGTTTGATTTGGTGCGTGCACAGCTGGCCATCTACAGATAAGGTGGCTGCGCTTTCCTTGTAAACATGAGTTACCGCGGAGCGTTAGTTGCTACCACGGGCGGGTAGCGGCATTTTCTTTGTATGGCTGCCACCAAGTTCCCGAGCAAAGCACGCAGATTGTCGACGTGTACTTCGGGGTAACGCGGCGCGTTAGCAGTGGCACGCGGCGGTAGTCATCCTGATCCCGAAGTTGATGTAGCGTCGATTTGTTTCAGAGTTGCGCTGGAGAAGCATGCTCTGGATATAAAGGAGCTAGCGCCCGACGATATCGCTAACTCCGGCGGTAGCTGGCATATGTTGCTTTTTCCCAAAACCTGTAAACCTGCACACTATACCCAAAACAACGATGATCAAATACAGGTTGAGATTTGTTATTATCAAACCTGAGAGATGCAGAACGCATGTTCCAACAGTTATTGCCTTTTATTTCGTGTTTATTATGGACTTTATTTGTATTTGGAGCCGCATGTATGCCCATCTGTGGAGAAATAATAAAGCATGAAAGATTTTTGCCATAATCTTCCCCCTCTCTCCAAGACACCGACCCCCTTCCTTTAGTCATCTCAAGTTTCCATCATAGGTCAACAAGAGAGAAAAGGAAAGAAACGTGAGAAATGTGCTTTCAATTTCAATTCGATTCTCCAATGCACTGTGATAAGATTCGTTCCAAGAGCCTCTAATAAATTGTCATCAGAGCCACATGTCATGGATGTCGAATCGGATCCCCATTGCAAAATCAACGCAATGTTTATGAAAATGATAGTTGATTCTGCCGCAAGTAAAGCAAGGCATATGTCCCCCCTCATCATGGTGTATGTTCCCATAGTGTTGGGAAAACCCCTGGGATTTGATGGTACAAATCCACACATGTTTGTTGATGTGGACTACTCAGATATGCAAGTAGCTTCTACCTTTAAAGAAATCAGGGGGAGCTACCCTGAAGCAGAAGGAAGTAGCCCAAAGGATGCCAGAAATAAGTGTTATTCAAAAGATGTTTCCTTATCTGTTCTATTATTTTGTAGAAAATATTCAGTATCCCCCACCTCCCCACTTTCAATTAGTATCAGAGCAAGGTTCACCTTTAATGTTCCATCATAGGTCCGTACTGAATACTACTTAAAAATTCTTTATAAATCACACTCGTTAAACTAAAGTCCCTTTATGTGCAATCTCTATTTGCACTATGAAACCCTAAGAAAAGGTTTATATATATATATATGTGTGTGTGTGTGTGTGTGTGTGTGTGTGTGTGTCTTCTCTCTAACAGGAATGCTCTTGAATCTAATCTAGTGACTACAAATACAAAAAATCAGAAGCTCACTTGGATCTTGACAAGGGAAGACTCCAACGGTCTAAGCAAACAGACTGTTACGCAGACAATGTGATTCTCATAGCCTTTGAGTAAGCAGACTGAGGCAGGAAGAAGAAAAACACAAGAGAAACCAAAGAAAAAAAGATCTTTACCAGGAAAGAGTTGTTGAAGATCCTCCCTCATTTTTCTTACGCAGGGACATGTATAGAAAATAAGGGGAGAAATAAAGGAAACAGGGGAGCAAACCCTATAGTTGGAACTACTTGTCTTGTAAGTTTCACATCAATCTTGATTGTTTTTTCTCTCATCAAATATGGGGAGATTGTTGGGAAAATCTCTGAGAATTGATGGTACAAAACCATATATACTGATGATGTGAACAACTTAGACATGCAAGTAGTTCCTACCTCTAAAGAAATCAAGGGGAGCTAGCTACCCTGAAGTATAAGGAAGTAGACCGAAGGAGGCCAAAAAAGTTTCGAGAAGAAATGTCATGGTCTGCTCAGAAGGGATCAAAGATCCTCGATCAAGTATTCTCCGTTCGGGGACTCGCTCTCTGAATGAGTACTCGATCGCCGATCGGAGATCTAAGCGCGGAATCCAGCCCTCTATTGCAGCACCCAGCGATCGATCAAAGATCGATGCTCGCCGACCGTCGTTTGCCTACCGAGCCTGGGCTCTTAGCGTTCATCGAGGAAGACACTGCTCTCGGCATTCGTCGACCGTACTGAAGACGTTCATCGACCGAGTTTGATCAAATGGACATTTTTGTCTGGACGCGGAATATAGACGTTGCAGAGTCAACAAAGATAAAGATGCTTCCTGACACACATATCTCTTGGTTTCTCGGGAGCAGGCCTAAAGATGATTAGGAGTTGCGAACTGAATGCTCTCCAATCCAAACGGCTACAAATACTAAGAGGACTTGAAGATCAATGTGAAGCAGAGAAAAGAGAAGAAAATGAATGACAGAAAGAGAGAGTATGTCAAGGCATCAGAAGAGAAAAAAAGAGGAAGTTGTCGACCGGAAGATTGCATAAAGAATGCAGATCAAAGTGCAGTAAGAACCCTCCATCTGCTTTTTTTCTCTAATGTAAACCGCGATCTCAGCTGTTGAGATCTGGCTATTTCCCTTCTTACCTCGTCTTCTAGTATCCTCCTCTCAGCCTCCCTTCTCCTTCCCTTTGTAAAGGTTGCAGGATCTCCTTAAAAGATTAATGAAGGTTTCGAGCTTCCTAGCAAAAAAGTCTCGGTAAGGTTACTGAAACACCCTTCAAAAGATTAGCGATGAGTTCTGGGGTCTCTAGTTGGAAAAGATCATGTTGTCTGGATAGACAGTGCGTTCCCACAGTGGTGGAAGTGTGGACTATGCAAAGGTTTTGAGAAACCACTAAGAATTTCTGTGTCGTCTGTGACGTTTTTCTTTTCTTATTTTCTGCATTTCTCTTTTCTATTTCTTAATTACTTCTCTGGTAACCAAAAAAATGTGATTTATAAGATATTTCCTTCTATATTCTCTTATTCTGTGGAAAATATTCAGTATCCCCCAAAATTTCACATAGACTCTCTCAAAATGTGCTAAACTGGTCTGAACTATGCAAATAATAGGGGATCCAACCGATCCCCCACCGACCGACCCCATGTAGCAATGCTCGCGCCAACTGTCTAGGCGTAGGATGAGGGGGAACAACCACTGGCTAGCAGCCCAACCTCCTAACCACCGCTTCCCAAGGGCTCGCTGGAACCATTCACAACGGTGTTCGATCACCTTATGGCTGTCGAACCACCGTAAGACAACCAGCGGGGTATGCCGACTAGGGTTCAAAAAGGAGTCGTGGGCTCAACTCCTCATGGCCCAAATCCGGTGGCGGGAATGTAGTGGGACACCCTGTTTTCTTATGAAGAATCTTTGCACTTGTTTTTGAGAGATTTTCCACCACACCGAGGCGAACCGCATGGCGTTCCTTATTATGTAAAGTTTGATTTTCCGTTGTTTGAAGACAAACAAGACACCTTACAGTGGTTCACTGGATGCGCGTAATTCTTCATCAATCAGCAAATCCCGCAGACATAGTGGATCAGCTTAGCGACAATTTAGTTAATGAGATTATTACGGGCCTACTCGGAGTGGTGGCCGGAGTAGTGGTCGGAGGATACTACGGAGCCCTTGACCGCGACTGCCTATGCGGAGTTGCTCATTAAATGAGAGAGCCACCAAATATCTCACACAATAAAAAGGAATTAGATATTCTTCTTCATGTCTCATACACCCATACATATGTCTTTATATAGGCTTACAATACATAAAAGACCAACAACGATAATGATACCTAATAGCAATGATGAACTAGGCCCGGGGCTCGAGGCCTATAGCTCATATTAACTAGATAAAGGAGTAATGATGACACCCCCTAACATAAAGCCCGATCGGGCCGGCCTGGACCGGGCCCGATCGGGCTTTTTCCTGCATCGGGTCGGGCCGGCCCGGTGCTCCCCTGGAATCGGGCCGGCCCGGGCCGGGCAGGCAGCACTAATGTGCTGCCTGCTCCGGCCCTTCAGGCCGGGCCGGGCAGGACCGGGCCGGTCTCGGGCCCGATCCGGCCCAGCCCGGTTTTTTCTCTTTTATAAATTAAATTTTAATTTCGTTAATTTTTATTTTTATAAATAATTAAATAATGAAATTTTGAACAAAAATTAAAAAAAATTGAAAAAATTTAAGGTTAGAATTAGATTGTATTAATATTGAACAATTTGAACGAAAAATTTGGAACAAAATTTTTTATTAATATTGAAATTTGGAACAAAAAATTCTCTATAATATTTTTAAAAAAATTCTTCCATTATTTTAATTAAAGGAGCCCAACCTTGGTGTTTCCTATAATAACTAAATCTTTCTGTGATATGTACGAAATGTTCAATTACTAATGCGCTCGTTGGATAATACACTCCAGATAAAGAAACGGTTGCCCTATAAAAACACTTTAGTAAATCTATATAATGTTCTATAATAACCCAATCAGTTTCACCTAAACCGTGTTCAATATTAAGCAAACTATAATATTCCATTAGAAGATCTTTTTGTTGAAGACTCTTTTTAACATTTTATAGGTTGAGTTCCATCTAATAGACATATCTAATTGTGGTTTCAAATATTTTTGATTTTGTGCTTTACAAATTTTCTAAAATCTTGAGCTCGTTGTTCAGTACAATAAATTGCTTTTAACATGTCACGAATTTTATTAATATATTGTGACATTGCCTTTAAACTATCATGTACCACTAAATTTAGGACGTGACAAACACATCTAGTATGAAAAAACGCGCCGTTGAGAAATGGTTTTAAATCTCGTTTTAACAATTCAATTGCGGCGCCATTATTGGAGGCGTTATCAAGAGAAAAACTAAGTATTTTATCGTTAATTTTAAATTCCCGCGCACATTTCATAATAACCTTATATAAAGCTATAGCCGTGTGCGGGAATTCAAAACCCGTAAAACATATTACGCGTTTATTTAGCTCCCACGAAATGGGATCAATCCAATGACAAGTGATGCAAAGATAAGCTAATCCTAAATTTAAATTACTCGTCCAAACGTCGCTCGTTAGACTCACACGTCCTTCGAAATTTTCAAAATACGTAATTAATTCTTGTTTTGCTTCTAAATATAACCTAATCGTGTCGCGCCTTAAAGTAATTATACTAACCTTTTGGTATTTGGGCTGAAGCCCCCCATGTATGTACTATGTGCCGTCGTCATTGTCGAAGACGCTGAATGGCAGCCCACGTTTGATAACGAACTTCGCCTGCATCTCTCGCTGTCGCATTTGATCGTACGTCCAAATCTGTCCTGCTCCAGAAATTTGAGCTTGACTTGACTCGGGAGGAGCTTGTTTCGACTCGCAAGATTTTTGGTGTCTAACGAGCGTCGAGTTGTCGCTGATGGATAGCAACTTCGAGCACATCTTGCAGCGCGCTTTTCTTTCGGTCCCGACTAGGACCATCTCGAAATGCTCCCAAATAGTTGCTCTACGGTTGTGCTCCACCACCGAAGTCGTACTTTGGGAAGACGACGCTGGAGTTGTGGAGGACGACGCCATTGGGAGAGAGCTAAGAGAGAGAGAGAGAGAGAGAGGGAGAGAGAGAGAGATGGGGTGTAAGAAAAGAGAGAGGGGAGGGGGTATTTATAGGATTTTTTGGGTTTTTTTTAATTATTATAAGTAAATAAAAAATATATATTTTTTTTATATTTAAAAAAATATAAAAGGCAGCCAACGGCTCTAATAAGAGCCGTTGGCTGCCTCTCATGGCAGCATGGCTGCCACATGGCAGCCATGCTGCCATGATGAGCCTAACGGCTCTAATAAGATCCGTTAGGCTCAATCGGGCCTAGCCCGAGACCGGATCGGGCTTTGTCCGGCCCGGTCTCGGGCTAGCCCGATTATCGGGCTTTACCCGGCCCAGACCGGGCCGGGTACCGGGCCGGGTAACAGCTACAAACCGGGGCCCTGCAAGGGCCCCGGGTAAGTGCTCGGCCCGGTTCGGGCCTGAACCGGGCCGGGCTTGACCGGGCCGGGCTCGGGCCGGCCCGTCAGGCCCGGTTTTTTTGTTCAGGACTAATTACGGGCCTACTCGGAGCGGTGGCCGGAGTAGTGGTCGGAGGATACTACGGAGCCCTTGACCGCGACTGCCTATGCGGAGTTGCTCATTAAATGAGAGAGCCACCAAATATCTCACACAATAAAAAGGAATTAGATATTCTTCTTCATGTCTCATACACCCATACATATGTCTTTATATAGGCTTACAATACATAAAAGACCAACAACGATAATGATACCTAATAGCAATGATGAACTAGGCCCGGGGCTCGAGGCCTATAGCTCATATTAACTAGATAAAGGAGTAATGATGACACCCCCTAACATATAATGATGGCATCCCATAACATCACACCCAGTCTTGAAAACGAGCTTGACCTCAAGCTCGAGGGGGCCCATGATGGTGTACAATTCATCTGATGCCTTCCTCGTCAGAATCCTTGACATGCAGGTAGAAAAGTTTTTTGCACCTGTGTCCGCGATTGTACTGTTGGTCGCAGTTATAACATAATCCATGAGCGCGGCGTTCCAACATCTCGGCCCGAGATAATCGGGGGACCGATGGGGCTGGAGAACCCTCGAGACAGCCCTGCGGAATGTTATTGTTGGGGAGCAGGTATGCCTCGTGTCAGCTGGAGGCGACGGTCGCAGAGCCTGACCAGACCCATAGCAGTCACTAAATTTGGAGGGGCGTCAAATTCGACATCCAGTCGTAGGCGGTTGCGGAGTCCGGCGGTGAAAATGGCGATTTGCATTTCTGGGGTAAGGGTAACATGCGCCAAAAGAAGCTGAAATTGTTCCAGGTACTCGTCCACGGACCCCGTTTGTCGTAAAGATGTGAGTTCGGCGAGGGGGTTGCTGCGGATAGGAGGACCGAAACGCAAGTTGCAGTACCGTTTGAAGTCCTCACACATCAGGTTCGGCTGCTCTGTGAGGAGACGAGAAGCCCACAATAGAGCTGAGTCAAGCATGTGGAAGGATGCTAGGTGAAGGCGTTCTGCTGCCAGAGTTTGTTGGTGGCCGAAAAATTGCTCGCATCTAGTGAGGCAGCCCAATGGATCACTTTTGCCATTGTATGTTGGAAATTCCAACCTGGAGTAGCGTGGTAGAAGAGCGGCGTCGGGGCGGACGAGGACCGGAGGTGGCGGCTCGTGGAGGAATAGTGGCGGCGGCGCGTGGCGGATAAGTGGCGGTGCCTGACTACTGCTTACTTGATCATGTGCGGGGGCGGTAGAGAGATTATTGATGTTTTTGGAGAGCGTAATAATGGCCTCTTGATGACGCTCCGTGATAGTATTTTGTTGTGCAATGAAAGTTTCTACCATGGTCATAAGTTGGTTGAGTTGAGCTGCCGTCTCGTCCATGTTGTGTTGGGCGAAGGAGAATGAGCGAGTGACAGGACGGTTTAATTGCACCGAGGAGGCCGCTTGGGAATGACCATGAGAGCCACGTCGGCGTCCAATAGTGGCCCAATTAAGATTTATTGATTACCCGAGGGAGTAAGTCTGCACGCTGATGTGCAGGGGATGGGCTCGAGACGGACAAAAGGCGTGGGCTGCTCTGCGTGTGTTTTTTTTTAATAAAATAGTGCCTGCTGTGGGGAGGGGCTCGATGAAAGATGAGGAAATTAGGCGGCAGACTGCTCGAGAGAAAAGGAGGGCACGGAAGGCGTGAACGAAATTTTGGCGTGAATGGCTCTGGGTTCTCCTATCGTTTCTGCCAGAGAAGTGCGTGAACGAGACTACGACGTGAGAGTCTTCGTCGACGAGCGGCTATGGAAGCTTGCAGACACAGGTAGATGTCGAGCGGCGCTGGAAGCTTGCGATTTTAGGGGTAATGGAAGACGAAGTCGCCAGGGCCGTTGGAGTCGACGATGGACAGTGGAGGCGCTGGAAGACGAAGTCGACGATGATGGACAGTGGAGTCGATGAGGATGTTGGGGTTGTTGGAGTCGACGATGGACAGAGGAGTCGATGAGGATGTACGGGGACTTGTTGATGCTAGGCGAGCAGGTGGACGAGGCAGTGGTCAGGTGGAAGACGGCAGAGTGGCTGCGTGTTGATGAAGCAGGATTTGCGGCTGGACAGAGGGCTGAGGCGATCGCTGGGAAGAACTTCCCGAGGGACTGGCGTCGGCAAACAAGGATCGAGAACCTCTGATACCAAGGTTGTTACGGGCCTACTCGGAGCGGTGGCCGGAGTAGTGGTCGAAGGATACTACGGAGCCCTTGACCGCGACTGCCTATGCGGAGTTGCTCATTAGATGAAAAAGCCACCAAATATCACACACAATAGAAAGGAATTAGATATTATTCTTCATGTCTCAAACACCCATACATATGCTTTTATATAGGCTTACAATACATAAAAAACAAACAACGATAATAATACCTAATAGCAATGATGAACTAGGCCCGGGGGCTCGAGGCATATAGCTCCTATTAACTAGATAAAGGAGTAATGATGACACCCCCTAACATATAATGATGGCATCCCATAACAGAGATCCGCACATTTGCGTTATGTACAACTAGTAAAGGAGCACACGAACATGAACTAGGAAGAGTTCAAGCTCTTCTGCAACTTCAGTTTTGTGGCACTACTATATAACAATCCTTTGGGAGACCTGATTTCTATCAAGCAAACCAGATTAGTCGATGAGTACTTGGGGCAGTTTCGGTCCCTACTGGCGAGGGCCACCTAGATCAGATTGGACCAACTGGTCCCCATTTTCACGACAGGCTTATAGGAAAGGTTACGACCCGATGTTGAATTACAAAATCCCCCAAACTTAGTCAAAACCATAAGCTTTATCGGGATCCACAACTGCAGATTACAAATGGATCGAGCTACGGAAGAAAAGTGACAGAGAACCAACCTTAGACCCCATCCATCACCTCGGGAACCATCGGGGGTTGTGTAGGCAGAACCACGCGAAAGAAGGAACACAATTTTAACATTTGTGAAAAGGCCATTCAGGGCAGACATGGCAAACTGTAATGTGCGTAGGTTGTGCTTCAATTGCGACAAGCCTTATTAGATGGGCCATCATTGTAAGAAACTCTTACAGTTGAGTTATATGAGCAGGAAGAGCAAGAGGAGGAGATAAAAGAAGATCCTGAGATTTCCTTACATGTCATGTCCGAAGACGAAAACCCTTGAAGTATGCAGATCAGAGCCTCGATCACAGGACAACATTGTTGACATTAATGGACTCAGGGAGTATGCACAACTTCACATTAGCGCCGCTCGACGACTAGATCTTCACATCCACCTCAGGCAAGCAAGCAGATCATCGTGACCATTTGTCAGTTGAGAGAAGATCATGAGACCGGCATGCACATATAGATACAACTTTTGGAGGATTACCTCTCCTTAAACTTGTACGGTACTCCGCACGACAAGTTCGACATCGTGCAGAGAGTAAAATGGATGAGCACGGCAGGGCCAATCATGTGGACTTCGCGGCATTTACGATGGACTCCAACTGGAACGACGACAAAGTCCTTTGGAAGTGGGATACATGGGACTCATTATCTCACGTTCACGCACTCTAAGGTCCGGGGACCCCTCCACGGTGCCGATTCAGTGGAGTTCTAGGTGTCAATTCTTAGAGCAATTCTTTCCCACCATTTGGCCGACCCCACTCCATCATTCTCTCTCCATTTTGACAACCAACTGCCTCATTCCCTCTCCATTTCGACGGCCAACTGCCGCCAGTTACTGCCAAATTCCCATGCCCCTTCTCAACCACACGATCTCCCCCTAATTCCCTAAAACCGCTTAATCCCCCTCACTGATTATCATATTAACCACCTTCATAATTGTTCCCCCTGCTGAAAACGTCACCCGGTGATCCTTCCTGGAACCAAAAAGGGAGTTCCTGCCTTCAGTTTCCTACGACGCTACTTTACGACATCTGGCAGAGCTTCTGCGTGCAGCTACAGACCCTCTGATGTCTGTTAGTCCCTCGTAGCACCCCTTGTTTCTGCTGACGGCAAGGTTAACAGTTCCCTGCTACCTCCCAGGTTCCCTTCCAACCCACCGCCCCTTGCTGGCTATGGCATTTGCAGGCTCCAGTGCCAGGCGACTGCAAGATTGTTGCAATACACCCCTACAACTCACAACCGGCAGCCCCTGTTAGCATTCCACTATCCCGCATCCCCTCACAATCAACGCAAAGTGGTGGAGGCCAGCCCAGGTTAGGGCGACGCAAAAGTACCCGACGTCGCACCCGACCGGAACCCTACAGGCCCTGAAACATTCAAACTATTATATTACATTTATTTATTGTATTGCACTTTATAAATGTATGTAACCCTATGTTGTTGAGCCGGTCCATTTGATCCGACCCTTCCTCCCCAATCGATCAGAGCCGCAGGAGTCCTCCAGTTTTCGCCGCTGCTCGCAATCAAGGCTCCCGCACGTCGCGCGTCCTCCGCCCGCTTCCACCGCCAGCTGGAGCCTCCGCTTCCTTCGGACGCACGCCCACGACGCTGCCCACATCCGCCGCCTGCAAGAGCTCTCCCCAGGCGGTTATGACAACTCCCGGCCACGACCTTCTGCTCCACGGGGCCGACCAGGCGGGGTTTTTTTTTGCGTTTTTCATAGTAAAGTTACTGTTCATAGTTAAGTTACTCTTGCTGTAGGAATTGAATGAGATTTGAAGCCTTGTTTGCTACTTGGATTGAGAGTAGAAAAGTAACCCTCCTGTTTGATTTTATTTCGTTAGAGATTCTGTGGATCCACCTTGGGTGTGAGAGCGAGTGAGAAATTAGATTGTTTAGTTTGTGGCTTCCATACACTAGTGAGTGTTTGAGATTTCGTGGAACCACATTAGTGTGAGAGTGAGCAACTTTTCTCCGTGGTGCCCGTGTGCGACATCGGCCGACCTCGGAGCGGGAGATCGAAGGTGGCGAGAAGTTCCTCGCGTGATCGCCATCGACTTCGTATACGGAAAGACGCCTCTTTCCGTGGGTAACTTGTTTCTTTCTCCTCCCTTGCGCGCGTCTACAATTTCTCTTTAGATTAACAGATTCATTGCTGGATTTTCTCCCGGGTTTTGTCGGCAAACGCTACGTCGAAAACTCCAAACGGAAACGTATTTGGAGTTCACGATTTCTGTTTGCTACGACAAGGGGAACGGAAGGAAACTTGCGAACTTCCTTCCCCGGATTTAGAATTGAATCATTTTTCAAGAAAATTCATTTTATGCAAAATAGTAATTTTGTGCTTTACAAAAATCTAGTTGCTTAATTTCTTAAAGTTCGTGCAAAGCCCGCTCAAATTTCAATTTTTAATTGCATGCATTTAGGGTTTCCTAGAAATAGCCGACAGGCGCGCAAACCTTACGCACTGTCATGCATCACAAAGCCTCCAGGAATCAAAAGGGGAGCAGGAAATCCCATATTCAGTAACATACTCGCTTCAAAATTGCTGCCCAAGTCTAAAAATGTAGGAAATCCATATCTTTGGTCTTAATTGTTTATGTAGGTTTTCAACTTGTTGGAATCCATACAATTTGGGATCTTAACTCGTATTAGTTTGTCTAATTATCGTTCTATTTGAAAGGTGTATTAGCCGAGCATTTCTTGGAATCACTCTTTGTTTTAATTCAACTTGTTAAAACCCAAATAAAATAGCCCATATTTAGATCCATGTTTTTCATTCCCCTCATTTATCTTTAGTCTCACATCTCCAATGGAGTGTTTGAGGGACCTCCTCTCTTGAATGTTGTACTATTTCTTAAGGGAAATACAAAATTTACATGGTATCAGAGCAAGGTTGTCTAACTGCCTTTAATTTAATCTCGTGCTTGCATGCCTCCACTACTTTCCAAGATGTCCCTACTGAGTGAATTCCGAACGGTCTCCCTTCCATGAAAGCCTCAGGCACCGCTCTGTACAATCTCTGTTGAGATCCTTCCCGTGACTACCAAGCTCTTCCCGGCAAGAACTCTCAGTACCAAGCGACCTTCCCCCTAGGCACAAGCAAGCTTGTGCGACTTCTCCTTGGCGTGAGCACCTCGAGTGACGTCTACTTCCGATTATCGGTCCACGATCAAAACTCTTACCCACTGCGATCTCTTTCGAACTCGCTGAACCTACCTCCGATCTCTACCGAGATCTCCCATACTCGACACTGCTGTTACCGTTGCCTGCGATCTCAGACTCGCTACCGATTTCTTTGTCGAGCAATCTCTGCCGAAGTCACAACTTTTTTTTTGCCGAACTTTCAGTGAAGTCCAAACTCGCAGTGGCTTGGTCTAGCATTCTCTTCATCTGAACGTCTTCTCCTGTTGTGCTCGTTGTGTCTCTGTCGAGAACGAACTCTAGCGATCCCTCAAACTCTAGAGAATACAATCTTGTCTCATCCAGAGCATTTCTTCCTCGCTCTTTCCTCGAGTTTTATTTCCACCAGCTGTAAGCTCCCCCCAGGGACATCTACATCATCTCTAGGACCTACTTTCAACTCCACCAATTGGTGATGTAGCCAAGCTTAAAGAAAAAGAAAACTAGCATGTAAAAGATGTCGTTGTTATTGGTTGGCATCTTAAGAGTGTTTACCATTCTATTAGCAACATTCTCGTTTGTCTTGAAACTGCAAAGGTAATTTGGGATCACCTTGCGGATTTCAACTCCTTAACAAATCCTTCTTGTATGATTGATCTACATCAATGATTTCTACTCCTTAATCAGTATTTCGTATTCAAAGGGCTTTGTGATGAGCTTATTGTTTATCACCCCCTCAACACAGATTTGACGATTCTACAACAACAACGGGATGAACTGACTCTCGTTTGCTTTGGGGTTACATTGTCATCACCCTGTCATTTTATCAAACATCAGATACTCACATTTGAACATCTTCTTATCCCGACTGAAGTTTATGCTAAACTTCCTCGTCTTCCTACCACACCAACTTCCTTGGAGATGTTTCCGCTCTTATCGTTGCTCCTGCTGGACACGGCGGTGGATGAGGAAGAGTTACTTGTAGTTGAGGTGTCTGACAGCATTCCTCCGGCACCCGCGACTACTGTGGTTGCAAAAATCATTCTAAGGAAAAATGTTGGGAAAAGCATGGAAACCCTAAATGGGCAAACCAAGTCTCCATAGAGCCGACTGCCTCTGAAAGCACCTCTAGAACAACGTTTTATCTCAATGTGCTAGATATGGAAAGTCTTTGTTGGGAACACTGCCCATAATGTTCCAGATTTGGAGAAGTCCCTCAGTCAATGATAAGTACATTCTGAATTCAATGTCTATCTGATGTGACATAAGCAGAATAGGACATCATTCAACCTATGTATGTTTGGAGATGAAATTAGTTCAAGTAAAAGTCTTTAAGTACAATATCAGTGTGAATGACACTCACACAACGATATCGTTGTGATCACTCACAGAGGAGAGCAAAAAGATTCAGTCATCTATCGACATGTTAATAAGAAGAACACGACGATATTGTCATGTCAACAAGCTTCACACGACGATGTCGTTGTGGAACTCAAGAAAAGTTTGCTAAGCCATTTATCGTCGTGTCAACAAGCTTCACATGATGATATCGTTGTGAGAGCTCAAGGAAAGCTTGCTAAGTCATTTATCGTCGTGTCAACAAGCTTCACACGACGATATCGTTGTAAGAGCTCAAGAAAAATCTGCTAAGTCATATATCGTTGTGTCAACTATCTTCACACAACGATATCGTCATGTCAAGCTCAGAAGAAGGGATTTAAAATTGACGGAGACGACAAAAGCAGATGTCAAATCAATCACTTCTGAAAAGTGCTCTGAGACAAACTTTTTAAGATCTCGACCGTTTGTAATGTCAGGGCTATAAAAGGATAAGAGAGGGTCAGCAAGCCCTAACTTTTGATCTTGAATACTTTGAGAAATCAGAAAGAAAAGCTTGTTGGCCGCAAAAAGCAATAGAACAGCAAAAGCAAGCTTTCTCAAGAAGAAGAAGAAGAAGAAGTCAAGCTTCAAGAAAAAGAAAGCTCTCACTCTAGAGAGTAAGAAGACTTCTATTCTCAAGGAAGCTCAGCACTGATCCTGGTACAAAAGCACATATGTTGATTGATCCAATGTTGCTGCTGTAGAAGGCTTTCTACTCAGAAAGATCTAAGAAGACTCAAGCTACAAAAGCAATATTTTCTTGAATCAAAATCTTGTAAACCAACTTATCTATTTCCTTTGTTTGTAAGATCTATTTGAGATCTGAGTTAGGGTTGTGTTGTCAGCCTGAGTGTAGGGCTAGGGAGAAGGCCTGAGTGTAGGTCGTTGTTGTAAGCCTGAGATGGGGTCTTATGAAGACATCAGGTAGGGTCCAGGGGTGAATCTGAGTTGTAGGAGTGTTATCACTTTGAGCTAGGGTTGCTACTTGCACTGAGGTAGGATCCAAAAAGTAGATATGAGGTAGGGGACTTGTTGGGTTCCTAAGTTGTAGGAGTCAAGGACTCTGAGCTGTAAGATCTTTGATCTGAGTTATTGGAGGAGTTGGCCTAGTCTAGCATAATGCTAGATAGGTAGAAGGGGACAGTGGAGTACCCATAATCTGGGGAACCACTATAAATCTCTGTGTGCTGTTCTGCGATGTGTTTGTTTTTCTTTGTCTGAGCTAAAACAGTCTACATAGTTTAAAGAGACTAAAATATTTAAAACACCTATTCACCCCCCCCCCCCCCTAGGTTATTAGACTACTCCTTAATCTTTCAGTCTTGAATGTCTTCTCCATGCACGGGACTCTAGCCAGGTCTCTCAACCTCAAGTTGTTGTTGCTTGTCGCAAGGGTAGTAAGGGTGGATCATTGATTCTGGGGCTTCCGCTCATATCTCTGATAACAAATCCCTCTTCCACAAGTTGTACAATTCTTCTGGGCAATCTCCTATAATGCTCGTCGATGGATCCATATTTGCTGTCATTGGCGTTGGTGATATTGACACCCCCATATGTCATTGACCTCTGTTATTTATGCTCCCAAGTTTCTATTAAATCTTGTATATGTTAGCTAATTAACAAAATTATTACACTACAACATAACTCTCTATCCTTACTCTTGTTCCATATAGGATCTCAGGATGAAGAAGACGATTGGTGGGATATGAAGGTGGGGATGGTCTCTACTATTTGCAGAGAAACGAACAATCTCTTGTTGCAGCCCTGCTTTCATCCTCAATGTCTCTTTACCAATGACACCTCTGTCTCGGTCATCCGTCCATCGACAAACTCCAGACTTTGTTTTCGTCTATCACCTGCAATCCATTTCAATGTGAAAGTTGTCAGCTTGGGAAACATCATAGATCTGTTTTCCCCCAAGCACTAGTTATAGTTTGAGTCATTTTTCTTTAGAACATTAAGATGTTTGGGGACCCTGTAAAATTTCATCATGTTCAGGGATAAAATATTTTGTATCTTTATCGACTATTGGTAGAAAGTAACATGAATTTATTTGTTAAAAGATCGTACTAAAGTCTTACATGTTTTAATCTTTTTATAATGAAGTTACAACTCAATTATCTTGCTCTTCGGGTGATACACACTGATAATGCTCTTGAATATATGGAACATGATTTTCAGTCCTTTTGCTCTACACATGGGATTGTTTATCAAATCTTGTATACTTGTACACCATAACAAAATGGTGTTGTCGAAAGAAAAATTGTCATTTAGTGGACACGCATGCACTCTTCTGTTGCATACAAATGTGTCAAAAACCTTTTGGTCAGACGCGATTTTGACGCTAAATACTTAATTAATCATATGTCATCTTATGTTCTAAAAAATGACGTCTTATATTAGCCTCTTCCCTCATGGACCACCTTTTTTATCTTCCACTAAAGGAATTTGAATGCCTCTGCTTTGTCCCTGACTTGCGAACGGGTATTGAAAAACTATCTCCTCGGGACATTCATTGTGTTTTCCTAGGTTACCCTCGCACTCAAAGAGGGTGTCAGTGTTACGACCCAATTGAAAAAAAAAAGAGTTATGTCAATGTTGATGCCACCTTTTTTGAAGACACGCCTTTCTTCACCACTAATAAAAATCGTACACCTACTCAGACTCCTCTGCCTATTCATGTCTTACCTGTGCATTCTACTGCTACTAACCCACCTCTGCAAGTATACGAGCGAGGACATAGGCCACCATCTCTGGCTAACTTACCCCCATCATTATCTCTTTTTCTCCTAAAGATTTTGAACATAGTACTCCCTCCTCGTCACTGATTTCCTTCTATGACCTTGATTTACCTATTTCCTTACAAAAACCGCGACGTCATTGTCCTAAATATCTTATTTGACATTATGTTTCTATAGTTCTTTATTGCAGCTTTACCTTCAATCACTATACCCAAGACTGTTGCGGAGGTTATGACGCATCCTACCCGGAAGGCAGCAATGCAAGAAGAAATGAATATGTTGCAAGCTCGTCATACTTGGGATCTTGCACCTCTACCTTCGAATTCGGAGACAAAAGGGTGTAGATGGGTCTGATGGCTCTATGGAAAGGCTCAATGCACATCTTGTAGCTAAAGACTACACACAAACATATGGTGTTGACTTCTTCGAAATCTTTTCTCCCGTGGCTCGGTTAAAATCCGCCCACATTTTGATCTCAATTGCGGTAAATAAAGGATGCCCCTTGTACCAGTTCGATATCAAAAATGTCTTTCTTTATGGGGAGCTCCTTGAAACTATGTGCATGAAGCAACCTCTAAGGTTTGTTGCTCGGGGGGAGTATTTTAGAAAAATCTGCAAGTTGAACAAATCCATTTATGGTTTAAAGCAGAGTACACGGGCTTGGTTTGACAAATTCTCTTATGTCTTGATGCAGGTTGGGTTCAGTCGCTCACACTGTGACCACTCAATGTTTGTAAAAGCCTCCATTATTGGCATTGTTATTTTCATAGTTTATGTGGATGATACAGTACTTTCTGGAAGCGACTTGATAGGAAGACAAGCTACAAAAAGCACCTTACCAAACACTTTGTAACCAAGGATCTAGGCAAACTTCACTACTTTCTGGAAATTGAAGTAGCACACAACAAATTTGGTACTGCTTTGAGCCAAAGAAAATAAAATATATTTTAGACCTTCTTGAGGAAACATGCTACAAGGGGCAAAACCGCATCCTCTCAAATGGATCAAACCAACTTGTTACGCGCACGCGGCGTCTTAGTATTATTATTATTGTTTTCTTTTAAATGTTATTAGGGTTGATGTGACCCCCCCCCTCCCTATATAAGGAGGTGGTTTTGGGGAGTTAGGATATCTTGAGATCTATTGTCTTTTGGCCTCTCATTAGAGAGAAGCTCTTTGGATGAACCAGCCTCCGAGAGTTGGCCGGAACTTGCTCCGGATTATATCCGTTGTTTCATTAATCCAAGCAATCTCTTTCTAGTTCGTATTATTTGGTCCGACCTGCCGCTCCGCCCGCTGCTACAGCCGTCGGAGTCTTCCTCTCCGCTGTTCGAGAGCTCGCGCAGCCCGCTTCCGCGATCTGACGCCGCACCGCACGCCGACGCATCGTGCGTAACCGTGATCGCCGCCCGATTCCGCGATCCGCGCCCGATTCCGCCTGTGCACGCCCCGATCCTTCACTGGGCAGCTCCGATCCGCTCGGCACCGCACCGATCCTTCGCCCCAGCGCCAGATCCTTCGACCCAGCGCCAGATCCGCTCGGCACCGCCAGATCCATCGACCCAGCGCCGATCCTTCCCTGTGCAGCCCCGATCCGCACCCGATCCGCTCGGCACCGCACTAATCCCTCGACCCAGTCGCGCCCGCTTCCGCAGCCTTCCCAACCCCGATCCTTCGACCCAGCGCCAGATCCAGCACTTGTTCCGCCCTAAACCAACCCGGATAGGCACCATCACTCAGTCGCTGGCCGGCGCCGCTGCGCCAGCCTACTTCCACTCTCCGTCGCCAGCCTACTTCCACTCTCCGTCGCCAGCCCGCACAGCTCCGCCCTCTCCGACACACTCCTGCGACACTCTATCCCTAGTGCATCCTCATATGCCAAAGGGGAGGATGAAATCCCACGTGGAAGCCCTCGAACACTCCCTCACCACCATCAACGCTCGTCTCGAGGCACAGGCCGAGCAGTTCGCCTCGATTCTGACCATGCTCCAGAACTTACGGCCCAGCCAGCACTCCGGGCCTCCTACCGCCTCTGTTGTGGGATCCCCCAGCACTGTGATCCCCGATACACCCGCAATGGTGGAATTACCTACTCCACCGTACCGTGGACCTGACATCCCCACATTCAACGGGACTGACCCCCTCATGTGGATTTCTCGCACCGAACAGTTCTTCGACATCCACCAGACCCCTCCGACGCAACGGGTCTCCACCGCACTTATCGGCATGGAAGGGTCTGCCCTCCATTGGGTCCGTTGGCTCCGCCAGACCTCTCCCGACCTCACCTGGACAGATCTCATCGAGGCCCTCATTCAGCGGTATGATGACCGCTACTCCAGCCCCATGATCGAGCGACTTTGCGGGTCCGAAACACCGGTTCCATTGACTCGTGCATTGATGCCATCGTGGAATTGGTCACCCATGTTCCCGAACTCCCCCCAGACCATTACTTGGGGTTCTTCATGAACGGCTTGCAACCCCACTTCCGCTCCCGTCTCCGCACCCTCAAACCATTAACGGTCCACCAAGCCATCAACCTCTCCCCCCTTGTGGAGGCGGAATTCCTCGCGACGTCCGGCGACATTCCTTACCCATCACCTTCCTCCAGGCATCCCTCCCAACCTTATTTCTCGACCCATCCCAAACCTCCACCTTTGCCACCTCCCCTACCCCGGCCACCAATTATGGGCCCAACCAACACTCGACATGTCGCTACACACCGCCTGACCAATCAGGAGTACAACGACTTACGGAGCAAGGGTATGTGCTTCTGATGCAAGCAACCCTGCTCTCCTGGTCATGCGTGCTCGGTGAAGGAGTGTCGGGTCCTCATAGGCGACGACGTGACCGCGCTCTCCGCCGCCGACTTTGACGTCTGCTGCTCTCAGACGGACTACCAGGAGACCCCCCGGGCAAATCGACGACATCCCAACCACTAGCATATCATTATTGATCGGCGGGCGGCAGGCCGACCTTGGGCTCAAGGTTGCTTTTCTGACGGGATGTATTATTACGCTCACGCGGCGTCTTATTATTATTATTGTTTTCTTTTAAATGCTATTTAGGGTTGATGTGAGACCCCCCCCCCCCCCCCCTCCCTATATAAGGAGGTGGTTTTGGGGAGTTAGGATATCTTGAGATCTATTGTCTTTTGGGCTCTCATTAGAGAGAAACTCTTTGGAGGAACCAGCCTCCGAGAGTTGGTCGGAGCTTGCTCCGGATTGTATCCATTGTTTCATTAATCCAAGCAATCTCTTTCTAGTTCGTATTACAACTCCTTATGGGAAACTGATTCATAAGAACTCCTTGATGTCAAACAGTACAGGAGATTGGCAGGAAAGTTAATATACTTAACTGTTACTTGGCCAGACATATTGTTTGTCGTTGGAGTGATCAGCCAATTCGGACAAATCTAGAAAATGTCATCGGGATGTTATACTCCAAATTCTTCATTTTTAAAAGGATCTACAGGGAAAGAACTATTCTACAGGAAGAATGGTTGCGTTGATGTCACTAGATATTCTGATATGGATTGCACTGGTGACCACTGGAAACTACAATGGACGTTATCCTGACGGAATAATGTCGGCAGTGACCAGTAGAAGTAATATAAAAGTATAAAACAGTGGAGTCTCACCGAGTATCGAATCACATGGAGCGCGGGTGAAGAAACTAGGACATCCTAAACCTTGAGCTATCTAAGCTAACGATTAAAGAGGATTTTATCTAATTTCTAATTTCAGAAGCTAATCTAACTAGCAATAACAAGCATTACTAACGAAATAGAGATTCACGATCATTCCACCACAAGATTTATTTGGGCAATCAAGACTATATCAAATAAAGATTATCTAATACAAACAATATTGGATTCCAAACAAATATTCAAGTTAAGCATACAACCATCAATAGTAAAGACAAATAAGAAGGTAAGAAGGTGAGCGCGAAGATAGCACCGTGAATACGGAGAGAACGAAGAGGTTATTCCTTGGAGTGGGAAGAGATGAGGTTGTCAATCCTCCTCTTCAAGCACACCTTGGCTGACTTCCGGGGTATGGGTAGAGCAATCACCTCTCTTATGGCCCGTCTTCTCTTCACGTTTGTTCTAATCTCTACATTGTTGGCACGACATCTTTTAGTGGCCTTCTCCTTGCTTAAGAATCAATCCTTGAAGCTTTGGTTAGAGGTGGAAGGAGGTTTCTCCCTTGGAAAATCGCTTGGAAGGGGCGGAAAACGGCGGGAGAAATGAGCAGGATCCCGACATTTGACCTAAAATTCAATATTTATAAATGTGGGAAAATGAGAGCGCGTGCGCATGAAGGGGCACGGGGCGTGCGTGAAGGAATTCTGCACAGAGGAGGATGGCATGTGAAATGGGCGTGCATGCGTGCATGAACAAAACGCACGCCCAACAACAGAACACAACCATTTTATGAAATGAGAGTGCACAGCCACGCACAGTGCGCGCACGGGCATGCGTGAACAAAACGCACGCCCGACAACAGAACAGTGATTTTAATGCCAAAAGCGCGCACATGTAATGAATAGTCTGTGCATGCGTGTGCGTGAGCAAAACGCACGCGCAGCAATAGAACTCAGTATTTTTGGTACAAGTTCACGACTTAATGAACAGTACGTACACGCACGTGCGCATAAGGGCACACGGGCGTGCATGGAGAATTTTGCACATAACCTCCCCTAAGAATAAGAAAATGTCAACACCTGTAAATGCACACAACAATACCTATATTTAAATAGGCATACATATAAATGAAAGATGCATTAAACTATACTACAAACAGGGTAAATGACCATGAAAATCCATGCAAAATACAGGGTAAAAACGCTATATAAATTAGAGGTAGCAAATACCCACAAACTTACTCGTTTGCTTGGGACAAGCAAACACACTCACCATAGTAGATAAACGATGATATTCGGAAGTTTTTTAACCGTTAATTCAAATAGCGTTCTAATTCACTACAGTGTTTACAAAGAAGGTTCAGTTAAAACAAGAAAATCAAGCTAGTATGAGGCACTAAATCTTCACAAATACAAGGTTAATACAATTTCCTAACCTAGCTATGCTTTATGTTCTTAAAAGCGCGCCTAAGGCTCAAGACTCACCAGGTTCAGAGGTTTGCGCCTTATTTGCGCCTTTGGAACATAAAAGGCGCGCCTGAATGATATTTTTGTTGTAAGTTCTTTTTTCAAAAAAAATGAAAAATATGTAAGAACTCAATAATTTTTTATTGATTTAGTGTTTGTGAAAGATAATTGTGCGTTGGGACTTAGATATGATGCAAGTGACTAGATTGATTCTATTTTTTAAGAGATATAAGCAATAGTAATGAATGATTAATTAGTAGGCTAGATGAAGAATTTGATCAAGAAGCTGAAATGATATTTGATGTTGATTATTTAAAATGGATGTATTTGCGCCTTGCCTTCGTCAAGCGCGCGTCTGCGCCTTGAGCCTAGGCTCCAAGACCCCTTAGCGCCTTGATGCATCTTGCGCTTTGATGCGTTTTGCGCCTTTAGTAACTAAGGTTATGCTTAGGCACATCCGTCCTAGGCTAGGGCATTGAGAAAGACTGAACTCCGTCAGATCCGGATTCATGGCTCATAAGCACCTGAGATGCCCGCAATGGAATCCACCATTGATAACACCCATAAGCTTGCCCGGCTACACCTTCTCCACCACACAGCTGAAATTTCATGCAAGACTCCCTAGGACGCAACGTTAGGCTTAGGCTTACGATGGGATATACAAGGATAAATATGACGGGTAATCCACACCTAAGCAAAAGGGAATGAGCTCGCAGAAAATACAGTCACCACAACATAAGTGAAGTGCCCCCCCCCCCCCCCCTAACTTACAATGAACTACATGGGTCTAAATCACAAAAAGAGCTACACCGCCAACATAACTCATATTTTCGTTTTCACTTAAACTTTTTACACATTTTTTTAAAAGAAATGAGGTGATGAATTTTATCCTCTCACCCCCACACATTTTTACTTTACTTTTCTTTCTTTCACTTCAATTTTCGTTTCCTTTTTCACCAAAAGGGATATAGTATAGAATTTCTTTTTATCCCCCAAAAAAACAAAATTTCCACTCAAATCATAAAGAATTTCCATCAACACAAATGCAGTAAAACAATGAGCTCAAAACTTAGTTGTGGTGATAAGAAGGTTATTTAGCTGTGGTGAATTTGAGTGGTGGTGCTAACAAGGAAATAGGGTATAGGCTCAACGTGGATGCGCAATGGTGAAAGGCGTTAGGAATGGTGCAAGGCTCAATCGATCTAAATAAAGGTTTAGATCCTAGTCTCTGCATAAAACCCGCTATGCATCGTCTTAAAGATCGTGTCAGGGCAAGTTCTAGGAATTAAGTTAGGCTTTGCTGATTTCAAGTGAGCGAGAAATTCTTCTATATGGGATCAACCACAATACTATTCTAGCTAAGAAATCCGCACCCAACACGAACTAGAGTACGGGAATCGTAAACCATGCATAAGAAAGGGTAGCTCATACCCATATTGATTCAAAATATCTTAAAAAGAACTTCACATGCAAAAAATGAGTACAATATAAGTTATGAGGATGAATAATAAAAACTACTAAATGAACATGTCATCCGCTAAACTGAGCTAGTCTTACTCAAAACTAAACAATTAAGCACTCAAAACTAAACAATTAAGCAAGATATCGGTGTATTCACAATAATTCTAATTCATGAAAATTAAAAATTAAAAGCAAGAAAAATGATTATAACAAGAAAAAGAGAATGGATGCACACATGAAAATAGGAACAAAGCTAACCGAATTACCCCCAAACTTACTTGAAGCATTGCCCTCAATGCAAAATTAAGGGAAAAGAAAGAGAGTGATAAAGTTAGATGTTACCCAGTGTTGAAGAATCGCATTCGAAAATAGAGAAGAGTAGGAAGATATAGGGAATTCCACATCCATCCACCCCAATACCTACAAAACTTATTAATGATATATGCAGGATATGAAATATCAAATAAACTAAATTATACTATTATAACAACAATACCAATAAATATTATATAAAATTTACAAAACATTGTCATCACAAATACACAAATATCATTGGCATCCCGGTTCATCCCAGAGAGCCTAAAATGTCAACTAATAAAGACAAGAGCGAAAGAGAGAAAAGGGAAAGAAAGGTCGAATTAGCAAAAAGGCCATCCAGGAGGATGTTCCCCAGTTGGATCCTCAGAAGGAGTAGGCTCCTCAGAGGGTCCCGCATGAGAATAACCCGTGTGTACCCCAAATCCATGTAAATAGCTCGTCAAGTATGTTAGATATACTGTACATTCATATGGTAGATATAGCTTAAGCTCACCTTGGGTGTTATGATCATCCTCTCATGTATATATATGTATATACTCTATTGTTGAGAGAAATACATCCATCATTTCTCTCTAATTCTATCATGGTATCAGAGTCGATAGGTTAGGGTTTCCGCTCGCGTCTGCCACTCCTGCTCGTCTCGCCGAGCCCGTCCTCCGCTCCGGCTCGTCTCCCCGAGCACGTCTGCTGCTCCCGTAACCCACCGGACACCGCCAGCCTCCTCTGCTGCCTCCCGAAGGTTTATCGCTCGCGTCCGCCTCTCTCGCTCATCTCGCTGAGCCCGTCCGCCACTTCCGCTCCTCTCGCTTAGATCGTCCGCTGCTCCTGCAACCCACTGGACACTGCCAGCATCCTCCGCTGCCTCCCGCAGCCCTCCTAACACCAACGGCCTCCTCCGCTGCCCCTGCAGCCCGCCGGATCTAGCCGGCCTCCTCCGTCTTCTCTCGCATGCCCCTTGATCTAGGCGTCCTCCTCCGTCCTTCATTGATTCGATGGCATCGCCTCACTTCTCATCAGCCTTCCTCCAGAAGGCCGATGTCATCCTCGACTGGTGGAACTATAAAGCATGGTTCACCACCATCAGTGTGATCCTCTGTGGCCTAAATCTATGGGGTCACATTGACATCACCGAGCCTGCTCCGCCCCCACCGGCTACAAGTTCTGCGGACTCCTCTTCCACTGTCAGCACAGCCACTTCCTCTCAGCGTTCCGACTGGGCGAGGTGGCGCTCGGACGACTGTCAGCACGGCCGTCATCTGTCAGTCCTGCGAGCTCCCCATTCGCATGACCGTCTACGAGCTACCTACGGCCAAGGCGATGTGGGATCACTTGCGTCGTCTCTACCTGCCATCTAGACGGACCCTGCGCTACTCCTTGTTTGACTGTTTCAGACCATTGGTGTCTGCTACCAGCGTAATCGGTTTGTACATGCTTTCTTTGTTGAGCTTCTGGACCTCTGGCATCAGTGCGATGAGATGGCACCTTCCCCCTGCGCTACTTGCACTCATTGTGTTGCTACATCTCAGGATCGCGACTTCCAACGTATGTATGAGTTTCTTATGTGCCTACGCCCCGAGTTCGAGCCTGTTCGTGCACAGCTTCTGCACTGGATCCTCAGTCGTCTCTCAACGATACCTTTGCCTTCGTGATCGCTGAGGAGAATCGTCTCTACTCCTTGAACACTGCTACTTCTCCTGGTGTGATGCCTCATGTTGTTCTGGCTGCTCCCCAGCTTCCACTGCTGCCTTCGCTTGGTTATAGTGCTCTGGTGCGTCCTGTTCCTCGTCCTCCTCTGGCGCCCTCTGCTGCTCAATCTGGTGCTCCACGTCGCCCGCTTATCCGCTGCCACTACTGTCAGTGCCTTGGTCATGTCAAATATGAGTGTCGCAAGCTTCAGAGGTCTCAGCTGTCTGGTCAGCAGCGTCCTCCTGGAGCACCTTCGGCTCATTTTTCTGCTCCGGCGCAGTCACTCTCTGTTTCTGAGCTTGCCCAGCAGCTCTCTCACGGTTCACTGCCTCGTTCCTCTGCCTCTGTACTGCCACCAGATGCTTCTGACGCCTCTGCCTCTCCGTCGGATGCCTCTGCACCTGCAGGTATCTCTCCCTCTGACTTGTTGCTTGACTTTGGAGCCTCTTTTCACATGACTTATGATGTCACCCACCTCTTGTCTTGTCAGCCCGTCTCCTCTGACCTTAGCATCATGGTAGCAGATGACACTATTCTCCCCATCACCAGCCGTGGCCTCCTTCATACCAGTCATTTCCATGTTCCCGATGTTTCCTACATACCCAAGTTATCCATGAACATTATATCCGCCAGCCAACTCACATACCATGGTTGTCTTGCTATTTTTGATGAGTTTGCATACCGTATGCAGGATCGTCTGACAAAGAAACTCTTTGGAGCTGGTCGTCGCCGTAGCGGGGTGGACGTCCTTGAGTCTCCATCTTCCATCCACTCCACCGTCACCGACGGCTTGTACCCTTTGTCTTCCTTCGGTGGGCTTCTCTCAGTGTCACCACCGTCTCGGTCATCCCAGCAGTTGCAGTTGTTTTCCACTTGTCCCTGTTCCAGTTTGACGTGAAGAATGTCTTTCTTCACGACAACCTTCAGCAGGAGGTGTACATGCTTCCTCCTCCCGGTCTCCCCTCCCCTCCAGGCCTTGCCTGCCACTTGCGGCGAGCTCTTTATAGGCTCAAGCAGGCGCCCCGCGCGTGGTTTGCACGTTTCAGCTCAGCCATTACAGCCGCCGGTTTTCAGCCGAGTACACATGATCCAGCCATGATTGTGCACTCCTCTCGTGGTTGGACTCTCATGTTACTTTATGTGGATGATATGATTATTACTGGTGATGATCCTTCTCATGTGGCTTTCGTCAAGCATCACTTTCGGCAGCAGTTTCAGATGACTGACCTTGGACAGCTGAGCTACTTCTTGAGCCTTGAGGTCACCTCTACTGACCGTGGTTTTCAGCTCTCTCAGCGACGTTACACATCAGATCTCTTATCGGGCTGCTCTCTCTGACTCTCGCACTGTGGACACCCCTATGGAGATTCACCTTCAGCAACGTCTGGATGATGGGGCTCCACTCTCTGATCCTACTCGCTATTGTCACCTTGTTGGGAGTCTCGTCTACCTCACTATTACTCGGCCCGACATTGCCAGTTGTTCATGTGTTGAGCCAGTTTGTTAGTGTGCCTACCTCTGTACATTATAGTCATCTACTGCGGCTCCTGCGATATCACCGGGCAACGACTTCACGTGGTCTCTTCTTCTCCAGATGTAGTTCTCTACAGCTCTGTGCTTACTCGGATGCTGTCTGGGCCAGTGATCCTATTAATCGTCGATTTGTCACTGGTTTCTGTCTGTTCTTGGGTTCTTCACTTATTGCATGGAAGTCCAAGAAACAGACTGGTGTTTCTTATTCCAGCACTGAGGCTGAGTTTCGGGTCATGGTTACCACTGCTGAGGATATTATTTGGCTCTGTTGGCTTCTTGAGAATATTTATGTCTCTTCTCCAAATCCCACTCCACTCCACTGTGATAACACCGGTGTCATTCAGATTACTCTGAACCCAGTAAAGCACTCTCTTTCCAAGCATATCGGGGTGGATGTTTTCTTCCTACGTTAGCAGTATGGTCTTGGCACCCTTGCTCCTGTGTATCTTCTGAGCAGCAGCTTGCAAATTTGATGACTAAACCACAGTCGCGAATCTAGCATACTTATCTATTATCCAAACTCTCGGTGTATGATCCCCCGTGAGTTTGAGGGGGGTGTTAGATATATTGCACATTCATATGGTAGATACAGCTTAGGCTCGCCTTAGGTGTTGTGATCACCCTCTCATGTATATATATGAATACTCTATTGTTGAGAGAAATACATACATCCATCATTTTTTCTCTAATTCTATCAAAGTAATCCATCTGGGTGCACAGATGGTAATCTGATGTGATGCATCTGGAAACACCTCCTCAAATGATCACCTCCCATAGGAGGGCTCTTCTCTCTCATCTCTTGCTGCATCAGCAACAGCCTCCTCATGCTCCTCCCAAGCTCGCACCTGCACCTCCTCTTCTTCTTCATCAATCCCAAAGACTGCTCTCCGCACCCTAGCATGCTCTCTCCTCGGATCCGGATCTTCTTCACCCATAGGGTTGACAAGAGAATACTCCTCCCATAGCCCCGGAGGGTTGTGTCGCACAAGTTCGGCGACACCAATGTGGTGAAGGAAATCTGAGTCGGAGTACAAAAAACTGCATGGCCGGGAGAGCATTCCACAATTCCATTGAACAAATCACCCGAGAGACGTATTGAGCGCCAACGATCTGCTTCACGTGCATGTTCTCGGCCTAGTGAAGTAGAAACTACACCGCCATGAGTCCGAGGTTGAAGGGGGACTCAACGATCCATGTTATACAAGTATATTAGGTCCTGTCTCCCCACATGTGTAATGATGCGTACTGCGATGGTATGGCTAAGAACATGATGCATGAAGTGGAGCAGGGGCCTCAGGATGAGAGTGGCCTTAGCCCTGCGGGCCTTGTATGAAGTTCTCCTATCGGTTATTTCCATCCAATAACTTTGTGGTGGAAAATCCTGAGGGAACCCATCAGCTAGATCAGCATATGATGGCAGGCGTCCCGACATACCCTGGGGTAACCCTAGGTGCCCATAGAACTCAGTGACGCTTACACTGTGAGGGATACCCAAAATGCAAAATGTAATTATTTGAAGGTGTAGGTTTCCCTCAGCAGCGGGAGCGACACGTAGGGTGGTGAGAAATTCTAGAGACAACTCCGAGTAGTCAGGGTCAGTTATGCACAATAACTCCTCCCAACCACCGTGGTTAATCAAGCCATGCACTTGATTCTCAAGGCCAAGACGAACAAGAACATCCCATCGGATTTGACGGGGGATCAAGAATGACTTGCCATAGAGGCGCGGGTGGCGCTTGATTTCCTCGGGACATTCAAAGGTAAGAATAGCGGCCCTAGCCTCGTCTTCATTGATCCTAGAGTAGCCCTCACCCCGCCTCGACTTCTTTTGAGCCACCTCCTTCCTCTTGTAGACTTTACTAAACATGAAGAAGGAAGTAGAACTCAAAGGAGGAGAGGGAGCCCAACAAATTACCTAGAATATACGGTATAGAAAGGAGCACACAACCACCTGAGCATAATGATGAATACTCCACGACGCCGACGGCTCTAGCATCTCTCGAATGGAGGACTCGCCGGAGAACTAGAGGAGCCTGCTCGAATCGTCAGACGGAAGACACGAACAGCACGTTGGAGAAGGCGGCGAAAAGGATCGTGCGACTGGCGAAATGGGTGTGCCCTAGGCTTTAACAATCTCAGGCGCATGCCCATGCGCTTAAATGACATGCGCATGCGAAAACACACGCGCGTGCACATAAAGGCGCACACATGTATGCCTGAGGAAAATTCAGCAAATAGGCACAAGAGCCCATGGATCAACATGAGCAAGCCCAAAATTTGGTAAGACGAGGCCCGGTGAGATTGTAACGCGACAATATTATTCAATGAAAATACTATCTAACTGCAAAGATTAAATAAAAATTCTAAAAACACACAATAAAGGGTAACTACTGGGTTTACTGTCTCCCAGCACTGAAAATTCTAAAAACACACAATATTATTCAATGAGAATACTATCTAACTGCACTGATCACTGTTGACACATTGCTCCTCCTCGCAGACGGCGGATGAACTGCTGGATGGTCCATTGGTGACAATTTGGACCTCCTCCTGTGTAGAGATAGAAATCTCCTCACAAAGGGCTATGACCTCCTTAGCACTGCAAAGTACCACATCAAACTCATCTGACTCCTCCTGCAAAGAAACAACATCAACTGCAGGATCAATAGGTACAAATGTAGAAGAATTGATGGAAATAGGAGGCATAACAATAACCGAATCAGAGAAATTATCTACATTATCCTCCACAGTTGAATCTAAAAAATGAAATGACGTATTAGGGGAAGAAATGGGCAACTCCTCGTCATTGTTTGGAGCAATGAAAATACTGACCAAGGTATCTGCAATGCTCCCAATAAGACATGGGGGCACTGAAGATATCTCATCAACTTAGGAAGGAACTGGAAGATTGGAGGATGACAAGAAAGTAATTATCGGCTCCGCATCCTCTTTCATAGTCTTTTTGAATTGTTCACAGTCCTTCACTACGTGATCAAAACTCCGACAAAATAAATATTGCTTCCTAGTAGGCTTGGGCTTTGAAGAAGGTAATGTTTGCATTGGAGGTGCATAGTTATAATAAGTTGGTTCTCCATATGCAGGGCCAACAAATGTTGATTCTTCATAGGAAGAGCCGAATAAATTAGAACTTTAATTTCTATTAGAACGATCATAACTATAATGCTTAAATGTTCCACACCACCGACATTGAACAAAATCACCCATAGCAATATGGAAATGGATTCAACAAAAATAATATATTCGATTCATTACACAAGTAGGAAATAAATCACGTACTAGCTTGTAGGTGAATTTGCAAAATATAAAACTAAAAGGATGGAGCTAAAAATGAAATAAGAAGTGCTTAGATTAGCATAGGTAAACTATTTCCTAGATCTTCTGACTAAGTCCACCGCGCTCCCCGACAACGGCGTCAAAAACTTGACCGCTGAAAACTACAACGGTTGTTATCCTGGCAGAATAACGTCGGCAGTGAATCGGTTGAAGTAATATAAAACAGTGGATTTCCACCGAGTATCAAATCACATGGAGTGCGGGTGAAGATACTAGGACGTCTTAAACCGTGCTCTATCTAAGCTAACGATTAAAGAGGGTTTTATCTAATTTCTAATCTCAGAACCTAATCTAATTAACAATAGCAAACATTACTAACAAAATAGAGATTCACCATCATTCCACCACAATATTTATTTGGGCAATCAAGACTATATCAAATAAAGATTATCTAATACAAACAATATTGGATTCCAAACAAATATTCAAGTTAAGCATACAACCATCAATAATAAAGACAAATAAGAAGGTAAGAAGGTGACGCGAAGATAGCACCGTGAATACGAAGAGGTTATTCCTCAGATTGGGAAGAGATCGGGTTGCCAATCCTCCTCTTCAAGCACACCTTGGTTGACTTCCGGGGTAGGGGCAGAGTTGTGACCTCTCCTATGGCTCGTCTTCTCTTCACGTTTGTTTTAATCTCCATGTTGTTGGCACCAGATCTTCTAGTGGCCTTCTCCTTGCTTAAGAATCAATCCTTGAAGCTTTGGTTGGAGGTGGAAGGAGGTTTCTCCCTTGGAAAATCGCTTGGAACCCAAAAGGCGGCGGAAAATGGCGGGAGAAATAAGCAGGATCTCGGCATTTGACCTAAAATTTAGTATTTATAGATGCAGGAAAATGAGCGCCCACGGGGCGTGCGTGAAGGAATTCTACGCAGAGGACGATGACCTGAGGAATGGGTGTGCGCCCGCGCACAGACATGCATGCACAAAACACACGCCCAGGCATAGAACACATCAATTTTATGAAATGAGAGTGCACGGCCACGCACAGCGCGCGCACAGGCGTGCGTGAACAAAATGCACACCCGACAATAGAGCAGTAATTTTAAGGCCAAAAGCAAGCACGGTCAATGAATAATCTGCGCATGCGCGTTAGTGAGCAAAACGGACATGCAGCAACAGAACTCAAAATTTTCGGCCCAGGTTCACGATTTAATGAACAGTGCATGCACGCACATGCTCATAAGGGCGCAAGGGTGTGCGCGGAGAATTCTGCACATAACCTCCCCTAAGAATAAGAAAATGTCCACACCTGTAATGCACACAACAATACCCAGATTTCAATAGACATGCATATGAATGAAAGATGCATTAAACCATACTACAAACAGGGTAAATGACCATGAAATCCATTCAAAATACAGGGTAAAAACGCTATATAAATTAGAGGTATCAATTGACTGCAAACTTGATAAACAATTTACGTCTGGTTTCTGAACTCTGGTTGGAAGAAATCTTGTTATTTGGCGTAGCAAGAAGCAAAACGTTGTTGCAAGATCTAATGCAGAAGCAAAATATAGAGCAATGGCCCAAGTCACTTGTAAGTTACTTTGGATCGAGTATCTTCTAGAAGAATTTGGGCTCTCTACCCCCACTGCAATTCCTCTATCATGTGATAATCGTGTTGCTATATTCATTGTCAGCAATCCTGTTTGTCACGAACTTACGAAGCATGTTAAACGTTATATAAATTAGATGTATCAATTGGCTGCAAACTTGATAAAAATTTTACGTCTGGTTTCTGAACTCTGGTTGGAAGAAATCTTGATATCTGGCGTAGCAAGAAGCAAAACATTGTTGCAAGATCTAATGTAGAAGCAAAATATAGAGCAATGGCCCAAGTCACTTGTGAGTTACTCTGGGTCAAGTATCTTCTAGAAGAATTTGGGCTCTCTACTCTCACTGCAATTCCTCTATCATGTGATAATCGTGTTGCTATATTTATTGTCAGCAATCCTGTTTGTCACGAACTTACGAAGTACGTTGAAGTAGATTGTCATTTCATCAGAGATGTGTTTAATTCCAAAAAAATAGATTCACACTCCGTTAATTAAATCTAATGATCAAGCAGTTGACCTCCTTAACAAAGTTCTTAATGAGAGGAGAACTCAATACTTATGTACCAAATTAGGCATGATTAATATATATGCTCCAACTTGAGGGAGGAGTGTTAAAGCTCAAATAAAATAGCTCATAGTTGGGCTCATTTTCTTTCATTTACCTTTAGTCCCAAATCTCCAATGGAGTGTTTGAGGGACCTCCTCTCTTGTATAAATATACATGTATGGTATATCATGTTTCTTTAGTGAAATGGAAAATTTGCACAACTAATGCATGTTTGTTTATCTAACCCACTGTTTTTCAATTGTGTATGTTTGTATTTCTCTTATTAATTTCATCATTCATTGTTATTTTATTTGTCTAACACTCACATGAGCATTCCATCATTTTAGGACCCCCACTCACTACCATACTAGCATATATACATTAAGTCTCATTAGATCACAATCACCTGAATACCTTCACTTTATCCTACATCAGATTCTCTCTCCTAAGAGAGCCCGAGACAAACTAACTTAAAGATAACTCACTCTCATACTAAGGGCTCTTTATATATAGACGAAGACCTGTTAAAAGAAGAAATATACTTCAAGACAAAATACGTAATTAATTAAGAATAGAAGTTAATCCATAAAGGTAGAGGCATCTTTGAGAGGGCTCTCGCTAGTGAGGTAGATCATCCGAGCGCGCAAGTCACCTATCCGTCAAGGGTGTACGCATCAATCACTAGCCCGATTTGCGACATAACCAGTTCCTAAATTGATCCTAAATCAACCTTAAGGCTTTGAGGGTTTCATGCTTCCCCTCATTTGCTCTATGCATGGTATTGTGATTGTCTGTGTTAACACTCTATTTTCGCAGAGTTCATATTTCTCCTTGGCTTTATCATCGCTTCGTGAAGGGTTTTCTCGCTCTCAGATTCTCGAATCTTGCCTCTCATAGCAATTTCAAGCTTGCTCAATGTCAAAGAAATTCGAGTTGGCTTAAAATCGATTCACGGGTACAAAGTTGGATCGACAACAGCCATACATTCAAGTTTTTTTGTAATTACCTAGTGAAAGGAATAGAGTTTGTTGGTTTTCCATAACTCGGCCACTTAGACCCTTCTTTGTTTGGCAAACTTGGTGTCGAGAGAGGAGGGAAATATGAATGCATACACTACGCTCACAAGGAGTCCCGCGCCAAAGAATGAATTCCCATGTATTATCTACACCTCAAACTGTGTATGATACCCACTGAAAAACCATCTTCTCTTTAGAATTGAATGGATGGGGATCACAGGGCTAATGATGATGATAATAGGGTTGATGAGTCTATGTCAAAATATTACAAAAGCAGGCTTGCATGACACTCATCTAACATCCGCATGCATAAAATTGATCAACAAAGAAAAATCTTCTGGTTCCATTACCCATTACAAAGTTTGTAATCTTTTTTGATAAACTTCCTATGTCAATTGTGTCATCTACATCAAAAATTGGTATCCATGTAGAGCCTTTTACACTTGCCTGCAAAAATATGAATATATTACAATTATATATATAACTACAAAGGAGCATAACCAAGAGAAAGCCCTATTATGATTTGAACCTTATTGTACTCCGCCGACGGGCGAACATCGAGCAAAGTTTTGCAGGATAGCTGAATTGCATAACCAGCTTCTTTTGGTGTGAGAACTTTGACCTTTTGTTCCCTAACCTGTGCAAGTGTGCAGCTTATATAGATTAGACCAAAGAAAAATGTATACCTTACATTTCAACAAACAACAGCACGTTGTGTCAACTTCTGAGCTATTAAGAAGAAATTCAAGATTAAAAATGGTGCAGTCAGTGTTTAATTTCCATCTTCCCAAGAAAGGACTGAGGCATTAGATTGAAGAGTTTACATATTCCCTGTCCTAAACTTTAGTTAACAAATTATGAGGCTGCTTCCACTATCAAAGCATATGTACCCAGGTGATAAATGATTACATATATTTGTCTCGGTATTAGGCTTCTGGTAAACAAAAGAATTCAAATTTGCAGGTGTTCTACTAGAATAAAGCTGCGTATTTAGTGTCAGAAATTTATGTTGTTTTGCTGTTTGAACATGCAAAGATATGGAAATAATATAATTTTTTATGAATTGGCAGCCGATACAGAATTTTCATAGAGATTACCTACAAATAGCGAGGGCACAAATACACACAAAATCAGATATGTGAATTCAACTGGAACACGTGTAATATTAAGAACAATGATAATAGCGGTGAATAAAAGAAAATAAACAAAATAAATGAAACAATTCTGCGAGGTGAAGTACGACTATGTGGTTGTTTAAAATAGTTGTGTTGCCTTTCCAACTAGAACACCCAACTATTTATGATATTCCGAGGATGCATGGCTACCGAAATTGGACAGACACCCAAAACTCCCATTGGACGAAGTATGTAGTAATCTCAAAGTAACAAAACATGGGAAGAGAATAGTAGAATACAAGTAGAGAAACAAAGGAGAGAACTGTTAGATGTATTGTATTATGGTGGTAGACCATCTTATGCTCACCTTTGGGTGTTGGGATCACCCTCTTCTCTGTATATATATATTGTCCTCTTAAGTGTGAATATAGAAGATCCATTCATTCTTTCATGGTATCAGAGATTTAAGGTTTTCCCATAAGCTGTCCCCGACGACATTCGCCAGCGCTCGTCTCCTGCCGAGGCCGTCGAGCATTTTCCGATCATTCTCTGATCCAGTCGATCCCGTCGAGCTTCGCCCGATCCCGTCGACCTTCGCCAGCGCTCGTCTCCTGCCGAGGCCGTCGAGCTTATTCCTGTCACGACCCGTCTCAACAAGTGCCAGAGCGCGCTTCGGGCGGGCCGTGATGCCACAGGCATGGGCGGAAGGAAAACCATGTCTGCTAAGGCGCAAGCAGAGATACTAATAAATAGTTTAAAAATAGTTACTTTTGAGTAAAACAGATTGATTTATTGCGGAAGCTTTAAAATATGCTAGTTTGAAACAGGTGCACATGCATTTTTGAATAAAATTCAAGATACAAGTTTTGAAACAGATTTTTTATGCAGTGATCATCTCAGATGAATGAACATGCAAACATGTCTAATTCTAGTACATATAATAATATTTAGCCTAGCAGTTGTCCATGAAACAAGAGAAAATGGTTGATTGTAATTACTACATAACAGAAATATCCGACAGTAAAAGAAATGAAAAGTAAACACAAAACCTGGAACTTGACGCAGATCGGCCTTAGAGAGCAGGCGGCGCAGGCACGAACACTAAGGCAAATCCAAACAGAAGGAAAAGCCTCAGAACATTGATAACATAAGCAAGGTAAATTACAAACTAGCAAGGGAAATAGCAATGCATAAGTACCAGTTATATCAGAAGCAAAGCTAGCAAGGCAGACAGTAAGCAAGACGAGTAGAAATAATTAGAATTATTAGACTACTCCGAAGCACAACAAATATTCAGTCATGTAATGTCATTAGTTGTAATCATTGAAAGGTGCAAGTGTTTCTTTCTGATGCACGAGATTCTAATAGGAGTCTAAATGCAAGGCTTATCAAAGTAATTGGGCTTGCTATGACATTATTGGTTCCCGTTACAAGGTAAGCGGAAACTCGATTCAAAGCGTCACATCAATTTAACACTACCTTTCAATGATTGTTTAGCACATAAATGAACTGAAGGATTCATGATTCAGACAGATTCAGGTTCAGATACAGGTTTAGATTCAAGACTTGCCGGAGATTCAGGAATAAGCAGATAAAAGATCATGTAATATCATAAGCTGAAATCAATAAAATGCGTAGGTGTTTATAGTGGGCGCACATGGTTCACACTCATGTCCGGGTGTAAGGCTTACTAGAATAAGAGTATTTCCTGCTTACCGTGACCATGCAATCAAGACGATGCACCACTTAAACCCTAGCTTCCAAGATTCACTTATGACACACAGGACCTTAGAGATTCAAAAATTTAAGCTCGCTACGACCGGTCCTTTGTTCTCATTAGGGATTCAAGAGGGAACCCAAGTCAAGGAGTTTCATCAATTAAACCCTACCTTTCAATGTTAACTTACGTTATTATTGACTTAGCGCAGGATTTCGTGGATTCTAGCATATCAAGACATGTAACCAAGATGCTGATTCAGATATACAAGAGCTGATTTTTTTTACAAACGTGAAATGGGAGGAATCAAGTTATAGAAATTATTTACTCGAGTCTTAGAACCAGACAGGCGTAAGCAACAAGATTCGATGACTCGGAGAACTCGATAAAGAGTTTTAGAACTTGCGGATTCAAGTATTCACGAGTAATAAGATAATTATACATCATTTTCTAGGACATCCAGTTTTCATTTAGTTTGAACCCTTCCAACAAACGATTATTCTCCAAGTAAACATGTGTACAACCCAAATATTTCATATCGAACACATTTCGTCTAATTGCTAGCAAAGAATCTTAACATTTGCCAATATACCAATTAATGTTCATGCTCAAAAAGAACCACTAATTCCTCCAATTAAAATCATCATTTCACATTTCACAACTCGTGCTATTTCAAATGCGTGAAACCTTAAACTATTATCAAGTCAAATCAAGCAATCAAAACTAAACTTATTTGATGACACGAGTATTCAAGAGTGAAGCATAAAATCATAAGAACAGGTCATGCTAAACAAAATTCAATGCTTGCAAGAGAGAGGGATCTCTACTTGCCTTAAATGAGGCTGAATCTGACGGCGGCGGCTAAGCGGCGCAAGCAAAAGCAAACATCACATTTTGAACTTGATCAAGCACAACGAAGGCGACATAGCATAAATTACTACGCTAATACAAGCAATCCTACGACAAGGAAATTAAACAACGAGGGTTTAGCGGATTTTACCTCCCTCAAAGGAGAGGGGAGAAGAGATTCCACGCGGAGACGGAGACTTGGCGGCGCTTAGGTTGCGGAAACCCTAAATCGGAGAGGACTTGAAGAGATCCCGCTGAGAGATTCGACGATCAGCGCCGGAAATCACAAATAAACCGGGGTTAGATGAATATAGGAGGGCAAACATCTGAAATAGGAGGGGAAGAAGGAATTTCTTACCAATAGGAAGTCAAGATCGGCTCAAGGAGCCGAATCCGAGTCCAAAATCTGAGAGGAGGAGGGTTCGAGCAAAACCCTAGGCGAAAACGGAGAGTAAGAGGGCTGTCAACCTTTAAACTGGCGGCTGGAGGGTTGCTGCCCACGAGAAGGAGAGGCCTTGCCGCTAGAGGGGGAGTGCTGCACTAGCTGAGGAAGAGGAGGAGGCTGCCAGCCCTTGGAGGAAGAAGGGATGCTGGAGGGGCCACTGTCGGCTAGGGGAGGAGGAGCAGGCTGCGTCGGCCATGGCAGGAGGAGGCGCCGACGGAGGAGACGGCCACATCTGGAGGAGGAGACGACTGCAGGAGGGAGAGCAGCAGACGTCGGCGGCTACGCTGCGCAGGCGAGACGGGAGCGGGAGACGAGAGCGGGAGTGCGGCTTGCGGCTTGTGGGAGACCTGGACCGGGGGGGATTTAATCGGGAGAGGGGCTGATCGGGATTTAACAGAGGAGGGAAGGCTGGTGTGCGGCTAGCCATTACGGAATTAGTATTATTATTATTCTTGGATTTTAGGGGTGTTACAATTCCGATCGTTCTCTGATCCAGTCGATCCCGTCGAGCTTCGCCTGATCCCAGTCGAGCGCTCGTCTCGTCCATCTTTGATCCCGCCGACCGATTTCTGCTCCCAGTCGAGCACTCGTCTCGTCCATCAGCCGATCGATCTTCGATCCCGCCTGCTCGTCCATCATTGATCTTCTTCTCCGGCTACTCCGCTTCCCCGATGGCCTCGTCTCACTCCTCCTCCTTCCTTCAAAAGGCTGACGTCATCCTTGATGGACGGAATTACAAGGCTTGGTCCGCCACGGTCGGTGTCATTCTCTGTGGCCTAGATTTGTGGGGTCACATTGACGGCTCCGAGTCTGCTCCTGCACCGATGGTTGTCGGCTCTTCCACTGACAGCACAACCGCCTCCACCAAGGGATCCGACTTAGCGCGGTGGCGCTGTGATGACTCTCATGCGATTGTCGTGATCTGTCAGTCTTGCGAGCTTCCCATTCGGATAGCTGCCTATGAGCTCCCTACGGCCAAAGCGATGTGGGATCACTTGCGTCGTCTCTACCAGCCGTTCAGTCAGGCCCCGCGCTACTCTCTGTTCCAGACCCTTGGCGTCTGCTACCAGCATGATCGGTCTGTTCAAGCCTTCTTTGCTAAGCTCCTTGATCTCTGGCGTCAGTGCGACGAGATGGCTCCTTCCCCCTATGTAACATGCCCTCAGTGTGTTGTTATCTCTCGGGATCGCAACTGTCAGCGCTTGTTTGAGTTTCTTATGCGCCTATGCCCCGAGTTCGAGTCCATCCGCGCTCAGCTTCTACACCGGCATCCCCCTCCGTCTCTCAACGATACTTTGGCCTTGGTGATCGCTGAGGAGAATCGTCTCCACTCCTTGGACTCCGCTACTTCTCCTGGTGGGGTTCCTCACACTGTTCTTGTTGCTCCCTAGCTTCCACAGCAGTCCTCTCTTGTCAGTGCTCCTCTGCTGCCCTGTCCAGGTTATAGTGCTCCGGTGCGCCCGGTTCCTCGTCCTCTGACGCCCTCTTCGGCTCAGTTTGGTACCCCCCGTCGCCCATCTTTCCGTTGTCACTACTGTCAGTGTCTTGGTCATATCAGATCTGAGTGCCACAAGATTCAGAGAGCTCAGCAGTCTGGTCAGCAGCATGCTCCCGGTGCTCCTTTCTCTGCTGTGACATAGTCTCTCTCTATTTCTGAGCTTGCACGGCAGATTGCTCAGCAGCTCTCTCAGGGATCTCTGCCTCGCTCTATTGTCTCTGTTCTCTCACCGGATGCTTCTGATGCTTCTACCTCTCAGCCGGCAGCTTCAGCCCCTTCAGGTATCTCTTCCTCCGACTAGTTGCTTGACTCTGGAGCTTCTTTTCATATGACACATGATGCCACACACCTCTCGTCCTGCCAGGCCGTTTCCCCTACCCTTAGTATCATGGTAGCAAATGGTATTATTCTCCCCATTACTAGTCGTGGCCTCATTCACACTAGCCGTTTTCATATTCCCGACGTTGCCTACATACCCAATCTATCCATGAACCTTATATCCGCCAGCCAACTCACATCTCATGGTTGCCTTGTTGTTTTTTATGAGTTTGTTTGTCGTGTGCAGGATCGTCTGACAGGACCACTCCTTGGAGCTGGTCGTCGCCGTAGTGGGGTGTACGTGCTTGATCGCCTCCATCTTCCTACCACCAAGTCATCTCCGGCAACTGCCACCTTTTGTCTTCCTTCGGTGGTCTTCTCTCAGTGGCATCACCGTCTTGGTCATCCCAGTGGCCCGCGCCTTGCGTCGCTCATTAGTCATGGTTTTCTGGGTCATGTTTCTGTTGATCGGTCTCATTCGTGTACGGGTTGTAAGCTTGGAAAACAGCTCCAACTTCCATATCCGTCTAGTGAGTCAAGGTCTTCGCGACCTTTTGATTTAGTTCATTCTGATGTATGGGGTCCCGCACCTTTTGTTTCAAAGGGCGGTCGCCGATATTATGTTATCTTCGTTGATGATTATTCTCGTTATTGTTGGGTTTATTTTATGCATTCTCGTTCAGACTTCTTCCAGATATATATCACTTTTTCTGCTATGGTGCGCACTCAGTTCTCCGCTTCCATTCGTGTTTTTCGTTCCGATTCCGGAGGGGGAGTACATCTCCCATGCTTTCCGCGATTTGCTGGCTAGCCACGACACTCTTCCTCAGCTTGCCTGTCCCGGTGCCCACGCTCAGAATGACACCAAAAAGCATCGTCACATTATTGAGACAGCACGCACCCTTCTTATCTCCTCTCATGTGCCTCCTCACTTTTGGGCTGAGGTTGTTTCCACTGTTGTCTATCTTATTAATTTGCAGCCCTCCACTTTCCTTCAGGGTCAGAGTCCTGGTGAGTGTTTATACTCTCGACTTCCTCGTTACACTCATCTCCGTGTTTTTGGTTGTCAGTGTTATGTTCTACTCTCTCCACGTGAGCGCACCAAGCTCTCTGCTTAATTCGTACCATGTGTCTTTCTTGGATACAGTATTAAGCACAAGGGCTATCGATGTTATGATATTGTTGCTCGTCGTCTTCGGATCTCTCGTGATGTCACATTTGATGAGTCTCACACTTTCTTTGTGTCCTCCGTCCCCCCGTCCTCGCACTCCTCTGTGACTCCCTCCGATGTGCAGTTTCTCACTCTTCCCACCTCACCACCTCATGTCTCATTCTCTCCTCCGGTGTGTCCTCCTCCTCTCCCCGTGCCACCGGCCTCAAACAAGACAGAAAATTGTCTCTTTGCTTGTATAGTGCCTCATGCACCCCATCTCGACGAACAATAATGACAAAGTGCAGAGATGCTTATGGTAAAAAAGAAATTATCGGCAGAAATGTGGAGTAATTAAGGAAGGTAGAACAACCAGCGCTTGAAATATGTGAAGCATAAAATGAATTCAGCGTAAGAAAATCCGTTAGCACACCTTGAATAAGAACAACATTTGTGCCATCAGGCCTGAGTAACCCAACGTGTGTGAGTGTGCTCACACATCTGGTGCAAAAGCCCTCCTAGTTTACCTTCTCAACAATGATTACACATGAGCGGACCCACGTGTAGACACACCCAGGCACGTGCTCGGGTGTCTTTTTGTAGAAAGTCCGCCTGGGGCTATGGACGACATGACCTAAAAGACGAAATTCTACTTCAGCCTCCTGATCTCCTTCTTTCAGGCTTCTCACATCAAGCCTTCAGCAGTCGATCTCCATCCCTACTGAAGCCCCCATAAGGCCTCTCCTTCCTTGTATGTGTTGCTGTTGGGAAAAACCCTTTGATTTAACTTAACAAATTACATAAAAGTGATTTTATTCCTTAGGTTGAATTACTGATTGTATAGTGAGGGTAATCTGGTCATTAGATGTCTTAGGATGTCACACTCAACTTAGGGTGTCAAGACCAGATCAAGAGAAGCAAAATTTGGGCAAAGTTAACATTTGCGTCGAATAAAAATCGACGCAACATCGAGTTAATGTCGACGCTACTCTGACTAGAAGTTCAAGTGGTTCAACCCTTGTGTCGAAGTAACTCAAGTCGACGTTACGTCGAATAGATATCGACGTAGAGGTCATGGACTTATCGAAGTACCTTGAGAAGTCGACGCAGCTTCTACTTCAACTCAACGCAGAAGGAAATATCTGTCGAAGCCATCTAAAGTCGACGCTACGTCGACTTCATCTCGACGCAGATAATGAAGTTCAGAGCCATGTCCTCAACTCGACGGTTACGTCGATAAGATATTGACGCCGCGTCGACTAGCAGAGTTCAATCAGAGCAAGGATGAATTCGAAGCTGCTCCTACATGAACTCGAAGGTGCGTCGATAAGAGAGGAATAGAACTCGACACTACGTCGAATACAGTCTGAAAAGGAAATCTTTTCAGCTGTCATTTTTGGACCTTCCTCATGGCCCACAACACTGAAGACTGTTCTCCAACGGCTCCTTAATTGCCTCAAATAGAATGAAGAATTAACAGAGGACAGAGAAAAACTTTCTTGGAAATATGTTAATAGTTGGTGGACGGGTCAGGAATTAAAGAAGGAAGGAAAGAGAAATTGTCATGTGGTGAATACCTTTTGAGGACTTACAGAAGGGGAAACAAAATTCAAATTCAAGAGGGACAATAAAAGGGAAGAAAAGAAAGAGAAAGACAGAGCATTCATTACAATCGTCTAACAACTTTTCTATTAAGGCTTCCTCTCTTCTCCTTCCTCCTTCAGGAACCTTAATAGAGAACATACAGAGAAGAAAGAACTGTTGCTCTCCATCTTATAGAAGAGAAGATCTGAAGGCTGCTCTTCATCACAATCATACAACAGACCGATCTTAATCAGAAGAGAAAGGATCTGATAACCATAGCTCCTGCAATACATCACCATCATAAGCAGGAGTTAATCATAAGCAGATACAGTGAAAGATTCAAGAAGTTGTTCTTCATACAAGCTTCATAAGAATTCTGAGAACAGAATTCTTCCCCTTCCCCCTTCTTCTTTCTCCTTCTCATTCTCTTCTGTAAAAGAATTTTAAGAATCTCTTTTCCAAAGGATTCAGTGGTTCAAGATCTCCTTATCAAAAGATCTGGTGGTTCAAGATCTCCTTATCAAAAGATCTGGTTGGTTTATAATCTCCTTATCAAAAGATCAGTGGTTCTGAGAGTCTCCTTGTCAAAAGACTCAGGCACAGTTGGTGCATTCCTACCAGGTGGTAGAAGAGAGGACTACCCACATTTTGGGGAACCTCTATAAAATGTTTGTGTCTTCTGGTTGTTTATTTTTTGTGTTGTCCCATATAGTTTATATTTATTTTACTGCTTTTTTTTGTTTCATATTTCAGCACTTTAGTTTTATTCTGTGTGAGATTTGTTTAAGCATAAACACTTAGTGTTTTATTGTATTTGCACAAATAGGATAGAAATATTTTTAAATCTCTATTCACCCCCTCTAGAGTATTCTCAGAGGCACACGGTGCACTTTCAATTGGTATCAGAGGGAGGTTGATCATTAAAAGGTTAACACCTTGACCAAAAAGACCTCCTACTCTTATTTCTTTAATTCAAATATTTTTATAAAGAAAATGAATACTAAGGATTATGCTTCTACAAGACCCACAGTGTGTAACTTGAATAAGTTCACACTCTGAAAGGACAGAATAAGGCTTTATATGAATTTTATTGATGAAGACATCTATAATGTTCTTCTCACAGGTCCTCCAACTCCAGTCAGACAAAAGGCAGGAGAATCCTCAACAACAGAGGCTGTCCCAAGGAATGAATGGATAGGGGCTGAGAAGAAGGTCAAGACATGTGATGCAAAGACCATGAATATTCTGGTATCAACAATGTCAGATGACATTTTCCAGAAGGTTGCTGAATGCCAATCAGCAAAGGATATCTGGGATTCTCTCACCAGAATGGTAGAAGGAAGCTCAGATGAAAGGAAGAACAGAAAGTCTCTTCTCATATCCAGTATGAGAACTTTCAAAAGAAAGCTGAAGAATCTGCTGCTGATATGCATGACAGATTCAGCATTATCATTAATGAGCTCAGAGGCTTGGACAATGAGATATCCTTGACTGAAATTAATGATAAAATCCTCACGTGCTTCCCTAGCTCATGGGATTCAAGGATCTGGGAAATCAGACAGTCCAGATGCCACAGAGAAATCTCTACTGAAGCTTTGTTAGGAAAGCTTAAGTCTTATGAGATGTTACTGAAGAATAAGGCTGAATCAGAAGAAAGGGAAACTACTTCAGCTCCTATCTAAAGGAGCCTAGCTATGAAAGCTACTGAAAGAGAGCCCTCTACTCCTGAAGATGAAATGTTCAGTCTGCTAGCAAAGAGATTCAAGAAATAGGTCAAGACTGAAGACTCAAGGAGAAGAGAAAGAAATTCAAGGCCCAGGTATGATAAAACTCCAAAGAAGGAGATTAAATGTTTCACTTGCAACAAGCCAGGGCACATTGCTCCTGAATGCCCACAAGAGCAAAGGGAAAGAAGCAGCAACAAAGAGGAGAAGAAGAAGAAGAAGTCCTTTAGAGGAAAGGACAAGAAGAAAGTCAAGGGCTTCATTGCTGAAATATGGAGTGATTCTGAAGCAGAATTAAGCTCCTCATCATCTAAGAGTGATGATGAAGCAGCAGCAGAAGCAGCCTGCATGATGGCACTAGGGATGTCATCAGATGATGAAGAGGAACAGGTATCAGTTTTTGATGATTTTGATTTTAGCTCTGATGATTTTAAATCCTGTTTTAAAGATTTCTGTGTTGATCATCTTAGGGTAGAAAAGGAATTAGACATAGCTATGACTGAATTAGAGAACCTTAAGAAAGATGAAATGCACCTAATAAATCAAAACCTATCAAATGAAATTAATAATAAAGAGTTAAAATTGATTAAACTGAGAGAAGAAAACATAAAATTGAAAGAAGAGCTAGCAAAGGCAAAGACCTTTAAGGACTCACTCAATGGGAGGAGTCAGAAGCTCAAAGACATCACAGAAAATCTCACTATGAGATTTAATCACCTAGGATTAGGAGCAGAGCCCTCCACTAGCACAGAAGCACCTAGGAAACCTGCCTGGAAAAATCCAGTGTCATTTGTTAGACCTAGTGAATACCAACCAAGTGAGAAGAGTGCATCATCCAAGGGTAAGGTTAACAGTCATCCAGATAGGATAGATAAACCTAATCAAGTAAATCTGAATAGGAAAGAAAAACCCCTAGGCAAGAACAATGTAGAGAAGTCAAATAACAACAACCAAAAGGCTAAAGCAAAACCTAGGATAATAAAGCATTCTGCTGATTTGTTATACCTAGATACATTCTACACTCATTTCAAGTATCAGAGTAACAAACATAGGTTTGGGAAACTCATTCCTTATCATCCCAAAGGGTATCATGAAAGACCTTTCTATTCTTTCATTGAACCCTACAATGGTAAAAGCAAAGGGCCCAAGGTAACCTGGGTTCCTTCTAATGTTTGAATTATTTATGCAGGGTTAGGTAGGGTCCCACTCAGGAGAAAATGAAGTGGAAAGAGAGATGTAGGTCATGAATAAGGAACAATCTTCATCCAAGGGAGTGATTTCTGCCTTGATTTTTTCCTTACAGCTTATAAATTAATATTATAATCTATTTTCAATAAATATAATTGCTGGGAAAAACAGCAAGAATTTTCTAAGAAAATAGATCTGTTCATTCAGAGGTGCGTCGAATAGAAGTCGACGTACCATCGATTTCTACTCGACCCCAGCGTCAAGAAGCATTCAGAGTGAATAATTCGAATAGATCTCGACGCAACGTCGAGTTCTTATTGACGCATGTGTCGTCTTATTGGTCGTTGATCAAAGTCGAGGTTGCGTCGATTGAAAATCGACGTAATGTCGACTGGACTACGTCGACTTAAGGGTTGTTGAACAATCTCCAAAATGTTATTACGTCGAGTATTATTCGACGCAATGTCGATATTACTGTGTGCTCAGAATTGCTTCTAGAAGCATTCTCGACTTATTTCTGCGCGCCAAATACTAATTCATACCGACGGTGCGTCGACATAAACCCTAAGTTGCGACGAATCGTCTTCTTTTAAGCAACTTCAACGTCGAGATCATTGCGCTTTCGAATTCTTCTCTTCTTGCTCTCTTGCTCTCTTGCTCTCCAGCTCTCCTGTGCCCCTCTCTTTCGTTTTCTCTGTGTCTTTGCAGATACCTATAATCAAATGGCTTCACCTAAGGTTAACTCTGGATTTGATGTCGACATTGATTCGTTCAATGCTGCTGTAGAAAGCTGCAAGGCCATCCTTGGTCTATTTCATTCTGCGGGTTTAACAAAGCTTATCTCCACAAGGTGTAAGATTCTAGATGTAGAACTAACAGAATTCAAGGATATTGTTTCAGTAGCAGATGGTGGTTCTCTCCAAAGGACAATCTCTGGTCAAGACATCAGCATATCTGAGGAAATTCTCTCCCAAACATTTAATCTGCCCACTGGGAATGACTCAGATGAACTGTCAGGAGAAGAAGTAAAGAATGTCCTAGAGATAATGCAGTTCAGGAAGGAGAAGCCAATTAATCTCAAAAAGATTGATGTGGCATAAGAGTACAGATTTTTAGCTGACATTGTTGGGAAGGTTATGTTATGCAAAATTTCAGCCCATAATGTCATTCCCAGGCAGCAGTTGCAGATCATGGGAGTTCTAGTTCTGCAAAAGAAGATTAACTGGGGGAGGTTTCTTCTAAAGCTGATTGCCCACAAGTACTCCAACAAGGAAAATGCTTTCATGTGGATCATGAGTCAGGTACTGCTTCGCCACTATCCTGGTGTGTGTAAGTTCAAAGGAGTGTTTATTCCTCCTGGAAAGAGAATAAACATAGGAATATTCTCTAAGTGGACCAGGCAAATCTTAAAGCCTGGTCAAGCTCCAGTTTCACCTCCTCCCTCTCCTCCTCAAGATTTTGAAAGGCAAATACCAGATCCCCCAAGGGATAATATCCCTTCTCTGGACATTGTTCCAGACCTCCATCAGGATGATGCACCAGCTCAACATTCTCAACAGCAGCAGCAACAACAACAACAACAACAATAGCACCAATCATCTTCAGCCCCAGAGTCATCTCCTCAAATACCCCATCAACTACCATCCACTATCACCCCAGATTATCAGCTTGCTCCACCTCCACCACCACCAATTCATTTCTCACCTGAAATCTATCATCCTCTCTCCCCTATCCAAGAAGACTTCCCTCCATCACCTCCTCCATCTACCTCTCATATCTCTCCAGTTGACCTTGAGCAGGTCATCTCCAAGGCAGTTGGTCTTGCCTCCTCTACTTTTGCTGACTTAATAGCCTCTCAGGCAAGAAAATTTGACAGGAAATATTCCCAAATGGAGGTTGTGTTATTAGACTCTACAAGGTCCTTCCAGAGTCTCAAAGACTTTGTATCTTCCTCCATGGTCACAAAAGAGTTCTTAACCTCTCTTACCAGCAAGGTTAAGAAGGGGGAGAACATTCTGGAGGAAGAAAGGCATGTACTATATGAGAGTGGTCCTACTAAAGGAAAAGATGTTGAAGACCCTGGGAAAGTGACCCTCTTCCAAGAAGGGAATGGGAAAGTAAATGAGCCATAAAATCAAGTGGATCCTATTCCAGTAAATCAGGGGGAGCTCCCAGATATTCAGGGGGAGCCTGCTCCAAAAGTTCAAAGGAATCTGGATATAGAAATGGCAGCTGTAAGTACAGTAGTGGTTCAGGGTGAGCCTCAGAACGAAGATCTGCTAGATGAAGTAGCTAAGATTGCTCAGGAAGCTGCCCAGCAGGATGAAGTAAATGCACAATCTCAGGGGAAGCTTCCCAAAGATGTTACTACAGAAGATGATGAGCCTCTGAATTTTGCTCTAAGGAAGGTGAAAGTGTTCTCAAGAAAAAGAAGAACTCCTAAGAAGGAGCAGTGAGGCTCAGGTACTTTGTAAAGTCCTACACTTCCTGAAAAACAGCTATGGTGATAGATATATTTCTTGACAATTGAATGACATGGTTTGTGATTTCAGTCTGTATCTTTCATATGTCTATACTGTCTTGAATGTATGTTTGTTTATATAAAGGAATGTGTAAAATTACTTTATTCAATCTGTAAAATTTGGTAAGATAAATAGAGGGAGATTGTTGGGAAAAACCCTTAGATTTAACTTAACAAATTACATAAAAGTGATTTTATTCCTTAGGGTGAATTACCCATTGTATAGTGAGGGTAATCTGGTCATTAGATGTCTTAGGATGTCACACTCAACTTAGGGTGTCAAGACCGGATCAAGAGAAGCAAAATTTGGGCAAAGTTAACATTTGCGTCGAATAGAAATCGACGCAACATCGAGTTAATGTCGAAGCTACTCTGACTAGAAGTCCAAGTGGTTCAACCCTTCTGTTGAAGTAACTCAAGTCGACGTTACGTCGAATAGATATCGACGTAGAGGTCATGGACTTGTCGGAGTACCTTGAGAAGTCGACGCAGCTTCTACTTCAACTCAACGCAGAAGGAAATAGCTGTCGAAGTCATCTAAAGTCGACGCTACGTCGACTTCATCTCGACGCAGATAATGAAGTTCAGAGTCATGTTCTCAACTCGACGGTTACGTCGATAAGATATCGACGCCACGTCGACTAGCAAAGTTCAATCAGAGCAAGGATGAATTCGAAGCTGCTCCTACATGAACTCGAAGGTGCGTCGATAAGAGAGGAAGAGAACTCGACGCTACGTCGAATACAGTCTGAAAAGAAAATCTTTTCAGCTGTCATTTTTTGACCTTCTCTCATGGCCCACAACACTGAAGACCGTTCTCCAACGGCTCCTTAATTGCCTCAAATAGAATGAAGAATTAACAGAGGACAGAGAAAAGCTTTCTTGGAAATATGTTAATAGTTGGTGGACGGGTAGGGAATTAAATAAGGAAGGAAAGAGAAATTGTCCTGTGGTGAATACCTTTTGAGGACTTACCAGAAGGGGAAACAAAATTCAAATTCAAGAGGGACAATGAAAGGGAATAAAAGAAAGAGAAAGACAGAGCATTCATTACAATCGTCTAACAGCTTTTCTATTACGGCTTCCTCTCTTCTCCTTCCTCCTTCAGGAACCCTAATAGAGAACATACAGAGAAGAAAGAATTGTTGCTCTTCATCTTATAAAACAGAGGATCTGAAGGCTGCTCCTCATCACAATCATACAGCAGTCAGATCTTAATCAGAAGAAAGAGAAATGATCTGATGACCATAGCTCCTGCAATACATCACCATCATAAGCAAGAGTTAATCATAAGCAGATCCAGTGAAAGATTCAAGAAGTTGTTCTTCATACAAGCTTCATAAGAATTCTGAGAACAGAATTCTTCCCCTTCTTCTTTCTCTTTCTCATTCTCTTCTGTAAAAGAGTTTTAAGAATTCATCTTCTAAAGGATTCAGTGGTTCAAGATCCCTTATCAAAAGATCTGGTGGTTCAAGATCTCCTTATCAAAAGATCTGGTTGGTTCATGATCTCATTATCAAAAGATCAGTGGTTCTGAGAGTCTCCTTGTCAAAAGACTCAGGCACAGTTGGTGCATTCCTACCAGGTGGTAGAAGAGAGGACTACCCACATTTTGGGGAACCTCTATAAAATCTTTGTGTCTTCTGGTTGTTTATTTTCTGTGCTGTCCCATATAGTTTAGATTTATTTTACTGTTTTTTCTGTTTCATATTTCAACACTTTAGTATTATTCTGTGTGGGATTTGTTGAACCATAAACACTTATGGTCCGTTCGGATTGTGGCTTTTGCTTTTCTGTTTTTGGTTTTCTGAATAAATAAAACAATTCAGCGGTTCGGTTCGCAAGAAATAACGTGGGTATTGGTTTTGCTGAAAAACCTCGGTTTTCATTTCCTCCTACGCCCAAAACCTATCCCATACCCTGGATTTTCCGCCCGCAGCCCTCGCGCCCGCAGCCCTCGCGCATCCATCGTTTTCTTGTTCGCCGGTGGTGAGGTGAGCCTCCATTGACCTGTTCATCTTCTCCATTGCACTCGTAGTTTGCCATTTTTGATTCTTCCCTGGTTTTTCCCGCCCGCAGCCTTCGCGCCCGCAGCAATTCTCCCATCTCACGCCGCACTCTACCATTATTTTCCTGTTCGCTCGTGGTGAGGTGAGCTTCGTTTTCCTATTCAACTTCTCCATTGCACTCGTAGCCTGCCATATATGTTTGATTCTTCCCTGGTTTTTCCGCCAGCAGCCTTCGCGCCCGCAGCAGATCTTTCATCTCACGCCGCACTCTGCCATCATTTTCCTGTTCGCCGGTGGTGAGGTGAGCCTCCATTGATGGATTGTTCATCTTCTTTATCAGTTTTTATCAATTTTATCATTTTTGTACAGGTTTTATCAGTTTTTCATGTTCATCTTCTCCACTGCACTCGTAGCCTCCATTGATAGGGATTTTTTTCAGCAACTGCAGCATTGAATTGGTATATCATTGCACATAGTTTTATCAGTGCACATAGTTTTATCATTGCACATAGTTTTATATTCCTGTGGATGAATTCCATCCAGCAGCCGAACATCAGAATTGCCCAATTCTAATTCCTGCAGCTCAAAACCATCCTGCAGTCAAACAACATAATTGGAATTCAGGAAAACCAAAACCTGCTGGTTTTGGTTTTTACTGAATTCCAATTCTTCAAAATCAAATCCTGCGATCCGAACGGACCCTTAGTGTTTTATTGTATTTGCACAAATAGGATAGAAATATTTTTAAATCTCTATTCACCCCCCCCCCCCCCCTCTAGAGCATTCTCAGAGGCACACAGTGCACTTTCAGTTGTTGCCAAGAAGTAGAAGGTTGATCTATAGTCTCTACCAACAGTGGCAAATTGTTTTTAGCCGTTTAGGTGCAAAATTTCACAATTGCTATTGAGCTTCCCTAGTTCTCTTCAGGGTTGATTGCATCGATCTTCTTCCTTGACTGTGTTTTACCTCCATGATTTCTTGATTTGTTTCGTTGTTTGAAATATTGGGAGTTTTGAGTTTGGAGTAGTATCGGAAAGGAGATATAAGTTAAGCAATGACGTGATTTCTATTTTTTTTGTTTAACTTAATCATTGAAGCCTTCTAATGGTTTTCTGATGGATTAATAGATCCAATTCAATAATTCAGTATTTATCTTGTGAGTTCTGTCCTGGTAAGCAATTGTTCCAGCTGTTCCTGCTTGATTGTTCTAGTCATTTAGTGTTCCCAAAATCGGTAAATCCGTCGGGTTTGCAAATGAAGAACGCATATTTTCTTGCCTCTTGTTTTATATGATTTGCTCATGATTTTATGCTTTCTAAATAGATTATCATCTGAACTTATAATCTGTCCAATCCATTTATTGTTTGAACTTCCTTTTATAGATCCAATCCGAGTTAACCACAATTGTTTAGAAATAATAGTATGATTAGCAATAGGAGTTTGTTTACAATCCATCTATTTTTGAACTTCCTTTTATAGATCCAATCCGGGTTAACCACAATTGTTTAGAAATAATAGTATAATTAGCAATAGGAGTTTGTTTAACAAGCCCAAATTTTGTTAGGGTCCCACATTGTCAGTTATCCATTAGCAGTTATATTACATATTGTATTATGAGTCTTTATGTATTAAGTTCGAGTGGTATGAGTCGAGTCGTAACAAATTGATAAGCCATTAGGGTCTGAATGTTTTAAGTTGTGCGCATCACTTTCATATTGGATTTATTTACGCCCAAGTCATTTTAATCTATAAATAGATCCATTGGGTAATGTATTAGGAGGGTATCAAATGAAGCATGTATGAGGGTTATGCGCCCTCGCCACGGACCCTGCATGTTCTCTGATATCGACACCTCCTGTCGTCCTCACAACGCACATCTTCAGCTATTTCAACCCACGACAGCAAACCCATGATCGCAACTCTCGCTTGTTTTTATCGAGCCCAGGTAACATTGGGGAGAAATTAATTAGTGAAATCTTAGTTGGATTTAATTGTGACGTGAGACGAATCTATAGGTGGCGGACAAATGATGTCCTAACCCTGCATGTAATGCGAAAATTCATGCAACGACTGCAGTGAACCTAAACACCATCTAATGAAGGGTGGGACACGTGGATGTGCGACTAACAAACAACCTCAAGTAATGTGAAAGAGAGAACAAAGCAAGCAATTGATAATTAAATCTCAAGCGATAATTTAAGCGAAGCAATTTATTTGTTTTAGGCGAAACAAGTTTAGCTTTCCTACGCGTTGAGGGTCAAAGCGAGAGCGCGCGGAAAATAGTTCCTGAGCACAAGATATCCCAGAATAAAATTCCACAATACAATAGATCCAAAAGAGCAAAGTTCACAATACCTATTTAATCTTAAAAACAAAAATTTCATACAACAATAAAACACTCACAGAATAAGGGGGTAACCGTAGGCGTGGTAGATCCAGTGGTTGGAGACGTATGTGTGTTGTCCTGGGATGGCGGTGTCAGCAGATTGATGTCTAGGGCTTTGAAGGGCGGGTGGCGGTTAGGGGACTGATGTGAAGCTGGCTGGTAGGCTGGTGGGTTGGATCGGAAAGGTGGGCTTGTTGCAAGGGAAGTGTGTGGGTTTCCAGAGGATGTGGAAAGGTTTTGGTAGTGGGATGGCTGGTTTTGAGAAGGTTAAAGGGGCGTGGAGGTGCTGGAGGGAGATGGGCTTGTTCTGGGAGGAAAACAGCAGCCGTTTGGTTTCCTCCTTGGATAAAAAGGTGTGACGGGTGGGCCTTTCCTGGGAGGAAAGGGTTGACGTTTCTGCATGGGATTTTTGGAAGATTGAGGGTGCAGATTATTAAGTTGATGAGGATTTTAGTGGGTTGTTAACTGTAGGTGCAAAAGGGGTGTTCGGTGTTGTTTTTTGTAGGTTTAGGGCTTCCAACCATGAGGCACAGTTGGGTTTTCGGTGGGGATTTGGAGAGGGGAAGTGATGCGGTTATGAGATGGGATATAAAAGGATACAAGAAAATAAAGATACAAACCTAAGGAGTCCACCTTAGGGCTTCGCGGCGTCGCACTACGAAAGATCGCCGAATTCCGAAAATTATGTTCTCCAAAATCAGCAATGAGGAGATGGCTGCCCCCAACTCCTATTTATAATAAAGGGGCATTAAGGCACCCTGACATCAACAGCTATGATTGACCGAGAGTGTCAAGTGCCCGATTTCAGTAAATAATTACTGAAAATACAAAAGTTATATATGAAAAAACATGTAAACAAAATCTGGACGCATCCGCGGAGTCGGATCGTCAATTCGGAGAAGCTAAGTATGACAAATGGTCAATCGACCCTGAACGGGCCCAAAACTTGCGCTCCACCGCAAGTTCGCGTCATCGTTCCTAATCATTCTCTCCGGCTTGAAAAAATTCATCTCCTGATGAATGGAGATCGAAATCCTTTCAGTGTGTGTCGGGCAAAATCGATGAGGAACATCGGGGGTCGTCCAAGTATCATCGATCATGGGGCATTCTCTTTAATGGTACTCATGTATCTATATGAAGGCGTGGCTACGCATGCATGGGCCCCAATATCAATAATGCTCTCAAGAGTCAAATGATGTGTTGATAATCTCAGTGTGATTGATGTTGCAGGCGGTGAAGCCATAGACGACTAACCCAATGGCAGGTGGGGCTCAGGAGTGAGCGGGGTGTAGGACTGGGGATGTGGTGGTATCGGCTCCGGGAGGTCTCCACAATACGGGTTCACATACTCGGGAGGCTCGTAACATGGTGTCAGGTCCTCAATTTTTGATATGGGATGGATATCCATACTCTCAGAAATATCAAGCTCGTATGCATTTGCTTTGATCCATCTCGTGAGTGTATAGGGACCCATTCGCTTGACGCTCAAATTTTTAGCAGGCCCCCGAGGGAGCCTCTCGGCGCGGAATCGCACTATCACCTGCTCGCCTTCATGAAATATCTGCTCCCGTCTGTGGTTATCTGCATGAGATTTATAAGATTCATATCAGGATTGATCATCGGACCGACTCATATAACACATGCAAATGATGAACAAAAGACTTCACAGACTTATGCAAATGATGCAAATGACCCACGACAAACAGGACACACTCTCTAAGGGAAGGTCTGACAATGACCCGGATATCTCTAAAATATGGTGGCCTATCAGGAGGCTCTTTCGGTGGAGTGTAAAAAAACTCATTGAGTGCGCGACAAGTATCCAAATGACTGTGTGAGACATCAACACTCAAATACGAGCTCATAAATGTCAAATGTCTCTCGGGAAACGCGACGTATCAGGGGGCTCACCAGGAAGGATCAATGAAAATTGGTCGAGAGTGCGACGACCACCCAAGTGAAAATCATAGACACTGTCGACCGAATGTGACCTATATTGTGGCGAGTGCCCCTCACAAGAAAGAACTCATTTGGTGGGTCAGCATGCGGTGTGTCCCAAAACACATCAAGAATGCGAGTGGTCATAAGGTAGACAATTGAATCATCGTAAGTATGCTCGAGTGTTTTTAAGGAAAGTCCTACATACTTGATGTTACACTCAAGATCCACTCTCTGGAGCAAGATCAGGGGCGATAATTTAAGAGATGTCAATACCTCAATACTCGTAAATGAGTCGCTCGCCTGAATTTCATCCTCATAAGGACGTGGTGGCTCATAGGAGGCTCAACAGGGGGCTCGTCAAAGAACCCGCCAACAGGGTCATGAACCTCCAAATGAGTACCGTCGTAAGGGGTAGTGTTCCCAAAAATGGGTGAGGCGGTCACAACGAGATCAACACTATGCTCTCGATTCTCGGTCATGATGTGGCTCGGGGCAATGACAGGGGAAGAGTGAGAAAAGTCCATATTACTGAAGAGTGGGCCAATAAGTAGAGTGTTAAGAACTGGATCTCTAGTCGAATGGGACACTAGGTTTAAGTGATGTGCGGAGGATGGATATATCATCACAATGTCATTGGGCCGCTCTTCCTCACTCTCGTGTCCTTGCTCACTAGTCATACTAGTGCCACTCTCCACTTGTATCAAAAGGTCATGATTGGACTCAACTCCAAAATCAAGTGGGAATTGAGTCTCATCCGAACGAGATGGATCAAAATCAGGTGTTGGATCTCTCATGTCAACGGGAGCACTACTAGACGCATCAGTGACTTGACCTTAATCCCTAAGCATTTTCCTATTGATTCCTCTTAAGGCAGTCCTCAAGTGATCAAGATGAGCATCCATGCGATCAAATTGATCAAGAACTAATCGCTGAAATTCGGCTTCATGTATCTCTATTTGCGGAACACTCAAGAGGGTCTTGACATCTGATGTGATCCTAGCGATGGTGGTCTCTATAGGAGGGTTTGGGTTGAGCAAGACACCCCTTCTTCCTCCTCGCATTCTCCGTGGGTTGAGCTCGGGTTCCTTGTATCTCCACCTCCACCACCACTGACGGGATCCCGACTATGTTAAGGGAGAAGCTCATAACAAATTCATGTCTCGTCTTGACCAAAGAGATCAGTTTAGTTCATGTGATAAACAAAAATTAATTAGTCTGGCTAAATTTTATTTATGACTTTACTCCAATAAATTTGCAGCTATTTGAACGTCAAGTTGACATTTATAGTTTTGACATGCGCTCTATATCAGTTGACACATTTTTTCAAGTAAAAGGAATCAGCGGGCTTCTCAAAAAAATAGTGGAATTAAAAAAACAAAATCATTTTTTGTTAGTTTTTAGACTGTTAAACTTGACATTTCTCTTACTTCTTGTAGCGGCTAGTGCTGAAATAGTATTTTCTACAATAAAGATCATAGAGAATCTTTTGCGAACTTGTTACGCGCACGTGCCATCCCATTTATCATTACTGTTTTCCTTTAAATATTTTTGGTTTGATGTGAGCCCCCTCCCCCCTATATAAGGAGGAGGTATGGGAGTGTTATAGGCATCTTTTGATCATTAGGGATTTAGGCTCTCATTTGGAGAGAGGGATCATTGGAGGAACCAGCCTTCTTGATCTTGGCCGGACTTCGATATGGATTGTATCCGTGTTCTTCTTTGATTAATGCAACTTCCTTCTTGTTCGTAATACTTGGTCCGACCTGCCGCTCCGACCGCTGACCTAGCCGTCGGAGTTCGTTCAGCCGTTCGTTCCAGTTCGGCGTCCCGATCTCAAGCCTGCTCGTTCCAGATCGTTCGTCCAGCCGTTCCAGCCGCTAGACGACGCCAGTGCTCGTTTCAGATCTCAAGCCGCTAGACGACGCCAGTGATCGTTCGTCCAGCCTGTTCGTCCAGCCGTTCCCGATCTCAAGCCTGCTCGACGACGATCGTTCCAGCCGTTCCAGGCGCTCGACGACGCCAGTGCGTCCAGATCGTTCGTCCAGCCGTTCCAGATCGTTCGTCCAGCCGTTCCAGATCGTTCGTCCAGCCGTTCCAGATCGTTCGTCCAGATCGTTCGACCAGACGTTCGTCCAGATCGTTCCAGATCATTCGTCCAGCCGCTCGACGACGCCAGTGCGGTCGAAGAGGCCCGATCGTTCGTCCAGCCCGTGCGTACTCCGCCTTCCTCCAGCACTCCCCATCGCCGCCCCGGCCCCCTGCGGGCCAGATCTGCCCCGGGCCAACCTCCCACTCGGAACAATCGTCCTCATATGCCAAAGAGCCGGATGGAAGCCCGCGTGGAAGCCCTCGAACACTCCCTCGCCACCATCAACTCTCGTCTCGAGGCACAGAACGAGCAGTTCACCTCGATTCTGACCATGCTCCAGAAATTGCAGCCCACCCCGCACTCCGGCCCCTCTACCACCTCTGTGGTGGGATCCCCCAAGCACCGTGCTTCCCGATGCTTCCGCAGCGATGGAAGTGCCTACTCCACCGTACCGTGGACCTGACATGCCTACCTTCAACGGGTCTGACCCCCTCGGGTGGATTGCCCGCGCCGAGCAGTTCTTCGACATTCACCAGACCGCGCCGACACAACGGGTCTCCACCGCAATCATCGGCATGGAAGGGTCGGCCCTCCATTGGGTCCGTTGGCTCCGGCAGACCTCCCCCGACCTCACCTGGCCAGCTCTCTCTGAGGCCCTCATTCAGCGGTATGACGCCCGCTACTCCGGCCCCATGATCGAGCGACTTTGCAGGGTCCGTCACACTGGCTCCATTGACTCATACATTGATGCCTTCGTGGAATTAGTCGCCCATGTCCCCGGTCTTCCCCCAGACCATTACTTGGGGTTCTTCATGAACGGCTTGCAACCCCACTTCCGCTCCCGTCTCCGCACTCTCCAACCATTAACGGTTCACCACGCCATTGACCTCGCCCCCTGGTGGAGGCAGAATTTCTCGCGACGTCCGGCGACATTCCTTCCCCATCACCCCCCTCTCGGCATCCCTCCTACACATATTTCTCGACCCATCCGAAACCTACACCTCCGCCACCTCCTCTGCCTCGACCACCAATGATGGGTCCTCGCAACAACCGGCCTATCCCTACCCACCGCCTCTCCAACCAGGAGTACAACGACTTACGAAGCAAGGGCCTGTGCTTCCGCTGCAAGCACCCCTACTCTCCTGGTCATGAGTGCTCTGTGAAGGAGTGTCGTGTCCTCATCGGCGACGACGTGGTCGCGCTCTCCGCCGCCGACTTCGACGCCCTGCTGATCGCGGACGGACTACCGCACGACGCCCCGGGCACCTCGACGGCATCCCACTACTGACCGGCGGGCGGCGCTCCGACCTTGGGGACAAGGTCGCTTTTCTGTCGGGATGTATTGTTACGCGCACGCGCCATCCCATTTATCATTACTGTTTTCCTTTAAATATTTTTGGTTTGATGTGAGCCCCCTCCCCCCTATATAAGTAGGAGGTATGGGAGTGTTATAGGCATCTTTTGATCATTAGGGATTTAGGCTCTCATTTGGAGAGAGGGATCATTGGAGGAACCAGCCTTCTTGATCTTGGCCGGACTTCGATCCGGATTGTATCTGTGTTCTTCTTTGATTAATGCAACTTCCTTCTTGTTCGTAATAGAACTAGAATGTGAAATGAATGGATGAATAATTGTTTGATTGCTTACATTGAGAAAGGTGTTGCAGATATAATTACAACTAATACAATTATTTCGCACTTCCAGAACATGTATATGCGCAAAGTAACTATTGATTTGTAAGTTTTTTTTAATTTATGTTACTCTAAATTGTATAAAGTTATGATATTGTTCAAAAATTAAAAACTTTTATATATATGTTTCGCTCTCGCATTGATGTAAAGAGCAAACAAAAATTTTGTACAATATTTTCAATAATTATTTTTTTAGTTTAAATTATTGTGCACGGACTGAGCGAAAATCTTAGCTCTATTATTGGTTACAAACCAAGTATATAAAAATGCTCACGAATTAGAAGATCACCAAACAAGGACTCTGTTTGGGGCGGCGGTGGCGGTGGAAAACGCAGCGATGGGAAATTAGTGGTGACATTAGAGTTGTCCAGAAAGCTGATTGAAAAAGTTGTAGACTGTTTGGAAAATCTACATTTAAGTGTTTTTCAAAAAAGGTGTTTTACGTTTTTCTGTTTGGAAGAACTTTATAATAATAATTGTTTAGCTTTTTAATAATAAAAAATATTATCCTAATCATTTATCGCATAGATATGTAAATATTATATAAATCATAAATAAGTAGGTTACAAAATATCAGCGGTGAGAAGCAAAGATCGTGAATGGGTAAAAAATCACGAATGGGAGAAAAAAATCTTTGCATTAGCGAGAACGAAGAAAGATAGAACACGAATGGTCGGGGCGTGTCTTTAGTAAATCTCGAATAAAAGTGGAAAATTGAAAGCAGAGAAAACAGTTTTTAGAAAACCGTGTTGGACCGACTGCTCAAAAAGCTCCCAAAACATCTTTCTTGAAAAAGCTTTTGTAAAAGATCTTCATTCAAATAACCTAAAAAGGGTGGTGGCAATGGGAATAGACACGGACGCTGCATGTTCTCTGATATCGACACCTCCTGTCGTCCTCACAACGCACATCTTCAGCTCTTTCAACCCACGACAGCAAACCCATGATCGCAACTCTCGCTTGTTTTTATCGAGCCCCGGTAACATTGGGGAGAAATTAATTAGTGAAATCTTAGTTGGATTTAATTGTGACATGAGACGAATCTATAGGTGGCGAACAAATGATGTCATAACCCTGCATGTAATGCGAAAATTCATGCAACGACTGCAATGAACCTAAACACCATCTAATGAAGGGTGGGACACTTGGATGTGCGACTAACAAACAACCTCAAGTAATGTGAAAGAGAGAACAAAGCAAGCAATTGATAATTAAATCTCAAGCGATAATTTAAGCGAAGCAATTTATTTGTTTTAGGCGAAACAAGTTTAGGTTTTCCTACGCGTTGAGGGCCAAAGCGAGAGCGCGCGGAAAATAGTTCCTGAGCACAAGATATCCCAGAATAAAATTCCACAATACAATAGATCCAAAAGAGCAAAGTTCACAATACCTATTTAATCTTGAAAACAAAAACTTCATACAACAATAAAACACTCACAGAATAAGGGGGCAACCGTAGGCGTGGTAGATCCAGTGGTTGGAGACGTATGTGTGTTGTCCCGGGATGGCGGTGTCAGCAGAATGATGTCTAGGGCTTTGAAGGGCGGGTGGCGGTTAGGGGACTGATGTGGAGCTGGCTGGTAAGCTGGTGGGTTGGATCGGAAAGGTGGGCTTGTTGCAAGGGAAGTGCGTGGGTTTCCAGAGGATGTGGAAAGGTTTTGGTAGTGGGATGGGCTGGTTTTGAGAAGGTTAAAGGGGCGTGGAGGTGCTGGAGGGAGATGGGCTTGTTCTGGGAGGAAAACAGCAGCCGTTTGGTTTCCTCCTTGGATAAAAAGGTGCGCCAGGTGGGCCTTTCCTGGGAGGAAAGGGTTGACATTTCTGCATGGGATTTTTGGAAGACTGAGGGTGCAGATTATTAAATTGATGAGGATTTTCGTGGGTTGTTAACTATAGGTGCAAAAGGGGTGTTCGGTGGAGTTTTTTGTAGGTTTAGGGCTTCCAACCATGAGGCACAGTTTGGTTTTCGGTGGGGATTTGGAGAGGGGAAGTGATGCGGTTATGAGATGGGATATAAAAGGATACAAGAAAATAAAGATACAAACCTAAGGAGTCCACCTTAGGGCTTCGCGGCGTTGCACCACGAAAGATCGCCAAATTCCGGAAATTCTGTTCTCCAAAATCAGCAATGAGGAGATGGCTGCCCCCAACTCCTATTTATAATAAAGGGACATTAAGGCACCCTGACATCAACAGCTATGATTGACCGAGAGTGTCAAGTGCCCGATTTCACTAAATAATTAATGAAAATACAAAAGTTATATATGAAAAAACATGTAAACAAAATCTGGACGCATCCGCGGAGTCGTATCGTCAATCCGGAGAAGCTACGTATGACAAATGGTCAATCGACCAAGAACGGGCCCAAAACTCGCGCTCCACCGCAAGTTCACGTCATCGTTTCTAATCATTCTCCCCGGCTTGAAAGAATTCATCTCATGATGAATGGAGATCGAAATCCTCTCAGTGTGTGTCGGGCAAAATCGATGAGGAACATCGGGGGTCGTCCAAGTATCATCGATCATGGGCATTCTCTTTAATGGTACTCATGTATCTGGATGAAGGCGTGGCTACGCATGCATGGGCCCCAATATCAATAATGCTCTCAAGAGTCAAATGATGTGTTGGTAGTCTCAGTGCGATTGCTGTTGCAGGTGGTGAAGCCATAGACAACTAACCCAAAGGCGGGTGGGGCTCAGGAGTGAGCGGGGTGTAGAACTGGGGATGTGGTGGTATCGGCTCCGGGAGGTCTCCACAATACGGGTTCACATACTCGGGAGGCTCGTAGCATGGTGTCAGGTCCTCAATTTTTGATATGGGATGGATATCCATACTCTCAAAAATATCAAGCTCGTATGCATTTGCTTTGATCCATCTCGTGAATGTATAGGGACCCATTCGCTTGGCGCTCAAATTTTTAGCAGGCCCCCGAGGGAGCCTCTCAACATGGAATCGCACTATCACCTGCTCGCCTTCATGAAATATCTGCTCCCGCCTGTGGTTATCTGCATGAGATTTATAAGATTCATTATCAGGAGTGATCATCGGACCGACTCATATAACACATGCAAATGATGAACAAATGACTTCACAGACTTATGCAAATGAGCAAATGACCCACGACAAACACGACACACTCTCTAAGGGAAGGTCTGACAATGACCCAGATATCTCAAAAATAAGGTGGTCTATCAGGAGGCTCTTTCGGTGGAGTGTAAAAAAACTCATTAAGTGCGCGAAGAGTATCCAAATGACTGTGTGAGACATCAACACTCAAATACGAGCTCATAAGTGTCAAATGTCTCTCGGGAAACGCGACGTATCAGGGGGCTCACCAGGAAGCATCTATGAAAATTGGTCGAGAGTGCGACGACCACCCAAGTGAAAATCATAGACACTATCGACTGAATGTGACCTATATTGTGGCGAGTGCCCCTCACAAGAAAGAACTCATTTGGTGGGTCAGCATGCGGTGTGTCCCAAAACACATCAAGAGTGTGAGTGGTCAGAAGGTAGACAATTGAATCATCGTAAGTATGCTCAAGTGTTTTTAAGGAAAGTCCTACATACTTGATGTTACACTCAAGATCCACTCTCTGGAGCAAGATCAGGGGCAATAATTTAAGAGGTGTCAATACCTCAATACTCGTAAATGAGTCGCTCGCCTGAATTTCATCCTAACAAGGACGTGGTGGCTCATAGGAGGCTCAACAGGAGGCTCATCAAAGAACCCGCCAACAGGGTCATGATCCTCCAGATGAGTACCGTCGTAAGGGGTAGTGTTCCCAAAAATGGGTGAGGCGGTCACTACGAGATCAACACTATGCTCTCGGTTCTCGGTCGCGGTGTGGCTCGGGGCAATGACAGGGGAAGAGTGAGAAAAGTCCATATTACTCAAGAGTGGGCCAATAAGTAGAGTGTTAAGGACTGGATCTCTAGTCAAATGGGACACTAGGTTTAAGTGATGTGCGGAGGATGGATATATCATCACAATGTCATTGGGCCGCTCTTCCTCACTCTCGTGACCTTGCTCACTAGTCATACTAGTGCCACTCTCCACTTGTATCAAAAAGTCATGATTGGACTCAACTCCAAAATCAAGTGGGAATTGAGTCTCATCCGAACGAGATGGATCAAAATCAGGTGTTGGATCTCTCATGTCAACGGGAGAACTACTAGACGCATCAGTGGCTTGACCTTAATCCCTAAGCATTTTCCTATTGATTCCTCTTAAGGCAGTCCTCAAGTGATCAAGATGAGCATCCATGCGATCAAATTGATCAAGAACTAATCGCTAAAATTCAGCCTCATGTATCTCTATTTGCGGAACACTCAAGAGGGTCTTGACATCTGATGTGATCCTAGCGATGGTGGTCTCTATAGGAGGGTTTGGGTTGAGCAAAACACCCCTTCTTCCTCCTCGCATTCTCCGTGGGTTGAGCTCGGGTTCCTTGTATCTCCACCTCCACCACCACCGACGGGATCCCGACGATGTTAAGGGAGAAGCTCATAACAAATTCATGTCTTGTCTTGACCAAAGAGATCAGTTTAGTTCATGTGATAAACAAAATTAATTAGTCTGGCTAAATTTTATTTATGATTTTACTCCAATAAAGTTGCAGCTATTTTAATGTCAAGTTGACATTTATAGTTTTGACATGCGCTCTATATCAGTTGACACATTTTTTCAAGTAAAAGGAATCAGCAGGCTTCTCAAAAAAATAGTGGAATTAAAAAAACAAAATCATTTTTTGTTAGTTTTTAGACTGTTAAACTTGACATTTCTCTTACTTCTTGTAGCGGCTAGTGCTGAAATAGTATTTTCTACAATAAAGATCATAGAGAATCTTTTGCGAACTAGAATGTGAAATGAATGGATGAATAATTGTTTGATTGCTTACATTGAGAAAGGTGTAGCAGATATAATTACAACTAATACAATTATTCCACGCTTCCAGAACATGTATATGCGCAAAGTAACTATTGATCTGTAAGTTTTTTTAATTTATGTTGCTCTAAATTGTATAAAGTTTTTATGATATTGTTCAAAAATTAAAAACTTTTATATATATGTTTCGCTCTCGCATTGATGTAAAGAGCAAACAAAAATTTTGTACAATATTTTCAATAATTATTTTTTTAGTTTAAATTATTGTGCACGGGCTGAGCGAAAATCCTAGCTCTATTATTGGTTACAAACCAAGTATATAAAAAAGCTCACGAAGTAAAAGATCACCAAACAAGGACTCTGTTTGGGGCGGCGGTGGCGGTGGAAAACGCAGTGATGGGAAATTAGTGGTGACATTAGAGTTGTCCAGAAAGCTGATTGAAAAAGTTGTAGACTGTTTGGAAAATCTCCATTTAAGTGTTTTTCAAAAAAGGTGTTTTACATTTTTCTGTTTGGAAGAACAACTTTTTAATAATAATTGTTTAGCTTTTTAATAATAAAAAATGTTTTATCCTAATCATTTATCGCATAGATATGTAAATATTATATAAATCATAAATAAGTAGGTTACAAAATATCAGCGGTGAGAAGCAAAGATCGTGAATGGGTAAAGAATCACGAATGGGAGAAAAAAATCTTTGCATTAGCGAGAACGAAGAAAGATAGATCACGAATGGTCGGGGCGTGTCTTTAGTAAATCTCGAATAAAAGTGGAAAATTGAAAGCAGAGAAAACGTTTTTTAGAAAACCGTGTTGGACCGACTGCTCAAAAAGCCCCCAAAACATCTTTCTTGAAAAAGCTTTTGTAAAAGATCTTCATTCAAATAACCTAAAAAGGGTGGTGGGCCGGTGGTAATGGGAATAGAGTTTTTCTCACCGCCACCGCCGCCCCCAAACAGAACCTAGGTTATTGTCTTTCGAGCATTTCTAAAAGCAGTTTTCCAACATTTAGCTGTGAAGATGGCATACATGAACAGGCATAACAAGACCGATTTAAGCCAGTGGCGGAAGCAGAAATTATATTCAGTGTGGGCGAAGTATAAAATTATTCAATAAAATAAATTGACTAATATAACAAAAATATGTCAATATTACATTAATATCACACAATTACTTAAAATAGTTGATCAATTCGGGGAAAACGATATCATTTACCTCAATTCATTGTTCTTTATGGATTATTTGAATACCACCATCCATTTTAAATATTTTTAACATTTCACACAATAACATAATAATGAACTTGTTTATATACAAAAAATTTAAACAACTAACTAGTTTATAAAAAAATTAAGTAACAATATAATAACGAACTTGTTTAAAAAAAATTACACAATAGCATAACAACAAACTAATTAATAACAAAAATATTAAACAACAATATAACAATAAAAAAAAATTAACAAAAATATAACAGCGAATTTGTTTATAACAAAAATTTAAACATCAATATAACAACAAATTTATTTTAAAAATCTTTAAATAATAACATAACAGCGAGTTTGTTTATAAAAAACATTTAAACAATAGCATAACAACAAGCTTGTTTATAAAAAAAACTTAATGTTGTTGTTGTTGGTAGGAATTGAACCCTGGACCGCTGGATTAAAAAAATACTCTACCAACTGAGCCAAGAAAGCTATTTTGATATAAATATTTTTATTGTAATATATTAGTTTATAACGTATCTGCCATGATAAACTGGTTTTCTATTACTGAAAGATAGTATTTTTAAAATTCAGTATGGACGGCCACCCACACTAGGACCTATGTAGGTCCGTCCGCCCATATCTTCAGCACAATGTTGAAGCTACGGTAGAAGCACGGTTGGCACCACTTCTAATCTTCTTTTTACATCCAAACCAAAAACAAAAACTCATTTCACTGAATCAACCCATGAAAAAAATATAACCTTCTAACACATTGTTAAGTACCAGTGATTCCCATCGTTTCCGTGCGGCTGCCATCTCTTTCGCCTGCTTCACTTCCTCTTCCTCGCCTACCAACGCTCCCCTCACCAGAGTCGGCTCAGCTCTCTGCATATGAACCAGTATTTCAAAATAAAATTAAAGCAAAATCCCAGAAATAAATAACTGGACGGAGAACAGTAGAGAAGGATATGGGAGAGAAGGGTAAGAAATTCACATGTGAATGGGGTCGGGAGCTTCTTCTAGAAGTAGGAGAGAAGGGACACGGTAGGCCGATAAGGGTTGCTTTTCTCCGGTACTCCGATGTCCGCCGGAGGGGATTGGAAGAAGGAATGGTGAAGCTGCTAGCTAAATGGGGCCGGGCAACTTCCATGGCGAGAGCGGAGAACTGCTTGCGCAGACTGGACTGTTGACACGAAGAGAACTTTATCCAGTAAAAAATAAAATTAAAAATAATTATTATGAATTAAATTTAATTATATAAGATATATATATACACATACTATAATATAGGGGAAAAGTATCATTTGGTGCAACATTCGTTGGACGATTTTGCCCTTGCACTAAAGGGTAATTTATCATTATACCATAGCAAAAGAGAGGAGAGAGGAGAGAGGAGAGAGGGGAGGGAGAGTGTGGTGGAGAGGGAAAATTTTTTGACCCGGGTAGTGTGCCTTCCTGTAGGAACGGGTTTAAAAGACTTATTTCAAAAATTAGTCGGGCCCACTATCGTCTTCTCCTCTTGACGTAATTTTTCCTCTCGACGGCTCGACGGGACGAGGGAGCTTTAACCTAGGCGACGGCCACATTTTCCCTTTCGCGGCCTCCCTCCTCGCGGGCGAAGTCACATCTCTGGATGATGTGAAAGACATTGTTGCCGGCTTCCTCGGCCTTCCTCCACGCCGGCGAAGTCACACCTCTCGACCGAGAAAGCCATTTGTTGTCGGCACCCGCGACGCTCTTCCTAACTTCGACCATCTTCTTACCTGCTACTCCAAGTACATGTTAATCCTTTCTCCCGCCGCTTCAGAGCAGTAACCCGAGGTATGTGTTTACAATTGTGCATACTACTGTATTTACAACTTTGCATACAACTGTATTTTCATATGTTATTACAATTGTAAGTACAACTGTATTTACAACTTTGCATACAACTGTATTTACAACTTTGCATACAACTGTATTTTCATCTGTTATTACAATTGTAAGTACAACTGTATTTACAACTTTGCATACAACTGTATTTCTTTTGTTGTACTCAGATGCCTGGCAGCAAATACTTGAGTTGTCGTTGTGCTGTTTCGACGTTTGTTGTGAATGCCCGTCCCCTCCTCCATGTGATTTCGGATGATTCCAAACATATTCTGAGGGAAGCAAATGTTTTGCTTTTATTCTCCATGCCCTCATTGTCGCATAACATACCTCTGGTGTATGTCCTTGCGAAGCTATATAGAAGGGACAAGAGGTGTTTCCTAATAGGTCCATATTACCTGAAAATTTCAGTTAATGAAGTAGCCATGATTCTTGGGCTACCAAATCGTGGTCGGGAGTTTTCTTTTTCTAGACTCCCTTGTATGGAGCTTTCCCACAGGGACTTGCTCAATGGGATGCGCATTCTTGTAAATGAGGAATGGTCCCCGGATCTGGAGCACCGGCGAGTGAGTACACTGATTAGGTATTTGTTGATTGTTTTTTCTTCCTTCTGAAGACTCTAAAGATCCCAAATTTTCTGGGCGTGTTGGAGGATGGTCTGGGTGCATTAAGAAAGTACAACTGGCCCAAGGCTATTCATGCTTTCTTGCATACACAGCTAGACTGCCTGAGTCGTGTCAACGCAGTTCGAGAGGAGGACACATGTTTAGGCTACTTCGAAAGCTGCTCGACTTGATTATTGGTAAGAATTTCGTTTATATTCGAGTTAATGTTTTATCAAATATAAATTTTAAACTAACATGTGTTGTTGTAGGTGTGGTTCTTTGAACACACCAATGTACAAAGAGTAGTACACTTCCTGGCTCGGCCCAGAATTTGTCGATGGTCAGACAAATTGAGGTATAATGCGAAGTTTTGTTTGGACTTGCGGAGTGAGCTGATGAAACCCAATCAGGTATATTTATTTATTTATTTACACCCATCCTTTTGTCTTTACAAATGTACTACGTTTTGTTATATCTTGTAGGTTAGATACAAGTTTAGTAGTGTAGAGGAGGAAGAGAAACAACTCCTAGGGTCAGAGGAGGAGGACTCTGATTTTGAAGATGTGAAGCCAAGTAAGAGGAAGGGAAGAGGTATGAAGAATGCTACAGATGCCAGGAAGAAAATGGATGTTGAGGACTCGGATTTTGAGGATATTGAGAAGGAGAAGGACAAAATGAAGTTTGAGGAAATAAAGAGAAAGGTTGTTAGGAAAACTGAGAAGAGATTGCTTAGGAGGGTTGAGAAGGAGAAGAAGGAGAAGAGAGGAAATGGAGATGAAGATGAAGATTGGAGCTTAATGGAATCTCGGCTCCGTGTTTTTATACGAGAAGAAGTTGGTAAGGTCGAGGGCTCTTTGAAGTCATTTTGCGAAAGTTGGTTTAAGAAGTTGCAAGCGGGCATTTCTCAATCCCGTCGTCGTACACCATCACCCACACCATCCACACCCCAGCCTAAAGTGTCCCCACCACTCCCTCTTCCACCCAACATACCGAAATCATTATCGTGGAAAGCCCCGCAAAAAAAAACATGTTCGGTTCAAGTTCCGGGGAAGGCTTGTAGCAGGAGGAAGCAACTGGTCACGCCTCCATATTACAAAGATCTCTCTTTGGCGCATAACTATCCAGGAAGACCACATATAAACCCTAAAGTTCAAGAAAATATTGATTTTGTCCTTAGTCGGTTCACGGAGAGGTATATTTTTTTCTGGTGCGCCTTTTCATACAAATAATTGCTTGACCTTCTCACAATTTTTTTATTTATAATTATAGCTCTAGGGTTATTTTTTCGAGTGGGAACATTGAGTTGACCAGAGGGGGCAAATGATCTGTTGTATAGTGGTTGGATATCAGACACTCACCTAGATGCTTACGCCGTGTTCCTTGGGTCGAAGCAGGAAAGGTCATCACAAAACGTTTCTTATATGTTTCACCTAATCATGCAGTACGTACTTTAACGCAGCTTCTTCCTTTTAAACCCTTAAAATTTGATCCTAGCATGTGGAGTAGGACATTGATAGCTCTTGACATTGATAGTATTTTCATCTGTTAATCATGCAGTATTATAAGATCGGCAAGGTTCCAAATAGCAAGGACTTGTTGAGCCATATAACATTGTCCAGTTTCGCGCCATCTGATATAATACTTATGCCCTGTCATATGTCGTCCCATTGGACATTGCTTGTCGGCCGCTTGAAGGAACAATCCTGAGAGTTCTATGATTCTCAGCCTAGAAGTGGCCATCATCGTTCCGCCCTTTGGAATTTGGTACACTCACACTAGTGACCATCACACTCCCATATGAACATTTAGTTCATGTGATTTCTAACTTTTTAGGTATCATGTAGGTAAGGACTTTATATGAGGAGGCAATGGAAGCATTGCCAACAAATATTATCAACTGGCCTATTAACGAAGTTCCTGATTTGCCAAAGCAAGATAACGGAGACGATTGCGGCGTTTTCGTGATGAAATTTATGGAGGCGGCGTTGTCGACCAAGTCATTTTCCCGGAAAGAAAACAATTAGTGGTACAAGGAGATGCCACGATTTCGCGCGGAAATAGCAAGCACTATCTTTCGGACATTTACTAACATAATTAATTCTAATGATGACAAATCATTTTCTGATTAATTACTGCACTTCCATTGTGTCATGTTCTTGTATTATTATTAAAGATACATTATTGCACTTAAATATTAGTTTCAGAATTTCATTGTGTTATGGCCCCATTTTCAATTAAGTTACAAGCAGTGGTGCATTCGTTTAGTCCAATTATTGCATGTTTCATCGTGTTTTCGTGATGAAATTCATTGTTACAGTAGCACAACACACAAGTGTGTTATTCAGAGTAGTGACAAAATGATGGATGTAAGGAAAACACAACAGCAATGATTCTGTGCTTGGTGGCATTAACAACAGTATTGGAGGTTGATGCTAAACCAGCTGCTTTAGATTATGGCATCCACAATGTTTCCTTAATGGTGCTTCCTTTAGCTCTTTCGCAAAACCATAAAAAGAATAGATGCAGGAAGCAACGCCAACATGCTGGTGCGAACAAAATGAAAAGAGTAGATATGTACATATAGACGTGAACAAAATGATGGATCTATCTACAGACGTCGGAATAAAATGAGTAGAGATGCAGGTTGAGCTCAATCAATTCATACATCATATCATTAAGATTAGTTATACTTTGAACATCCCTCAAAAAAGAATATTACAAAACATGCTTCGCTTCATGGTTTGAAAATATCTGTGATGCTCGAAAAATTAAACGACAAATCCAACTCAAAGTCTTCTTGGGGATCAAAAGCTGTAGGATTGGCCGATTGAGTTGTTTGGTGCGCAAGAACAGAATCGAGGAAATTGTGCGCCGAAACTGTTCTTTTCTTTGCTGCAACTTTCTTTCCTACAATTGAAATATTAAGATTTATTAACTTGCTATGATAAAATAAAAATCAAGGTCTTGGATAAATTTGAGATAGGAAATACAATACTTGGAATTTTGTTATTTTTTTCCCAATGTGCTTTAGGCCGGTCTTTCGAAACGCCTTTTGGTCGCTTTGTCGGCGGGTCCCTTAATTTTGTGTCATTTTTTACGTTCACATGGTCATCCCCAATCACCATAACTTCAACCCTCCGAGCCAAATCATTCATGCAAGTCATAACAAGTTCCCTTGTCGGTTGGCCGCTCTCAATTTGGAGGGCTAAGTCATATGTGAACCTCATTAAATGGTTCCTGAAAACCATATTTGATTCGCATTTGGCCATTGAAGGTGTGCATGGAAGGTAAATACCTTTCTTAGCATTCAAAGTGAATCGTTTGAGTAAATATTGGGCGGGAATGTGCTTTACATTTCTATGAATGAATATCCGCAAAATGTGTTTACATAGAATACCTTTGGTTTCAAATCCTCGGCAAGAATATTCTACTGCGCATGTACTACCATTGAAGTTTACAAACCATCTTTTACCGTCTTGATCTTCGTCACCAAGTGAGGTCACGTATGAGATACTATCATCCTCGTATCTCATCTCATCGACTATGCTAACCCCAACAGCCCCCTCCATGAATGATTTCTCGAAGATAGAAAACATTTTTCTGGTGTAAACCTTTGAAGCCTGCTTCAGTATGCTGAAACCTTTATATTTTAAACAAACGCTATCTTGTGTGCACTTAAAATCTTCATCGAACTCAACTCTCCGCCACGTCGAAAATAGTTTCTCCAAACCGATGAAGCACTCTACAATAGAGCTGGTTGCCTTGGAACAAACATGCAATCCATGGTTTGCAGATTCGCTCCTTTGAGTCGACAAAATGCCAAGATCCAACACATCCTTATTGTAGGCAGTTGACCACTTCCTCCGAACTGCATATAGGTCCCTCAACCATCTGTTGTCCTGTAAGCTTCCTTTCAACATCATCTCATTCCAATAACGATCAAACTCAAATTCACAGTCACATTTGCTCATGCATTGGTTGAATAAACCTCGAACACCTTTGTCATGGTTAAAACAATGAACTTTAGAAGGAGCTTTCTTGGAGATGTGCCATTGACACAGCCGATGTCGTCTGGTGGTGAAAACACACTCAATAGCAACCGCCATAGCCTGATCTTGGTCAGTAAAAATAGTTATGGGTTGTTTCCCACCAACGAACTTAAGAAATGTCTCAAAAACTCAACAAAATGAATCAATGGTCTCCTCTGCAATGAAAGTGCAACCGACGTAAACACTCTGCCAATGATTGTTAACAGCAATGAATGGAGCGCACGCCAAATTGTATTTATTTAATCTGTAAGTAGTGTAAAAAATAATAACATCACCGTAACAATCGTAGTCAATCTTACCGCGCCCATCCATCCAAAAAAAAACTAGTCAACCTATTTAGTTCATTTGTCTGGACTACATATGAGAACTTATTATCCTAAAGTTGTCTGGTTTGTAGCATCTTTAGCCAACTAACTGAGTCACCATTTTCAATTAAAGCTTTTTTAGCTCGTCGGACATAGTTATAGGCATCAACCTTGCTGAAACCGACATTTTCAAAAACCCCAACTTCTTCAGACAGGAAATTGTACGCTTGAACGGTTTTATACCAGCCTCTGTCATATTTTTTTATAAGATTGCCCTATAGTTCTGATACCTTCCGATTTGACCTTAGCAAATGCCTCTCTTTCTCCACTGCAAGAGGGTGATTATGCTCCTCCACAAACTTAACAACCATTCAATTCTGACCATTTTTATCAGTTCTAAAATGACAGCAAGCTAGACAACCGGTTCGAGTTTCTAATTTGCGATATTTAATTGGTGACGGTTTTGTGTGCTTCTTTTCGGCCTTGGAGTAGGTATATTCACGCATTTTGATAATTCTAGTGTGAGTCCAATAAATATGGTGTTCTTTACGAACACTAAATCCGGTTTTGTGTGCATAATCACAATACAAAGCATATGCCTCTTCTTCTGAATGGACTACAGGGAAATTAGGTTTTTCATTTTTGAACTGTAGCAAATTATATAACACATTAGATCCATATACAGTTCTAATGATTTGTATAAATACGGTTGTACTTTAAATAATAGTTGGTGCAGACTTACATCGCTGCCTTTATATATTTCGCCACTGCTGAACCCCATTTAAGTACTCCCCTGCTCAATGGAACCTTTTTCCAAGGACATGTTGTGGGCGAGAATGCTCTGTAAACGCTCGATCTTGAAAAACATTTGCCCAATTAAAAACTAGACATACATGGCAGATACACTATACATAGTTTCAGTGGCAGAAAACAAACCTCCCGTTACTGCTCTGAAGTCGCGGGTGCCGGCAACAATGGCTTTCTCCGTCGAGAGGTGTGACTTCGCCGGCAAGGAGGAAGGCCAAGGAAGCCGACAACAATGTCTTTCACACCGTCCAGAGATGTGACTTCGCCGGCGAGGAGGGAGGCCGCGAAAGGGAAAATGTGGTCGTCGCCTAGGTTAAAGCTCCCTCGTCCCGTCGTGCCGTCGAGTCGTCGAGAGGAAAAATTACGTCGAGAGGAGAAGGTGAGAGTGGGCACGGCTAATTTTTGAAATAAATCTTTTATACCCGTTCCTACAGGAGGCCTCCCTCCTCACCGGAGAAGTCACATCTCTGGACGGTGTGAAAGACGTTGTTGCCGGCTTCCCCGTCCTTCCTGCTCGTCGGCGAAGTCACACCTCTCGACGGAGAAAGCCATTGTTGCCGGCACCCGCGATGCTCTTCCTAACTCCGACCATCTTCTTACCTGCTACTCCAAGTACCTGCTAATCCTTTCTCCCGCCGCTTCAGAGCAGTAACCTGAGGTCTGTGTTTACAACTGTGCATACTACTGTATTTACAACTTTGCATACAACTGTATTTTCATCTGTTATTACAATTGTAAGTACAACTATATTTACAATTTTGCATACAACTGTGTTTCTTTTGTTGTAATCAGATGCCTGGCAGCAAATACTTGAGTTGACGTTTTGATGTTTTGACGTTTGTTGTGACTGTCTGTCCCCTCCTCGATGTGATTTCGGATGATTCCAAACATATACTGAGGGAAACAAATGTTTTGCCTTTATTCTCCATGCCCTCATTGTCGCAGAACATACCTCTAATGTACGTCCTTGTGAAGCTATATAGAAGGGACAAAAGGTGTTTTCTAATAGGTCCATATTACCTGAAAATTTCAGTTAATGAAGTAGCCATGATTCTTGGGCTACCAAATCGTGGTCGGGAGTTTTCTTTTTCTAGACTCCCTTGTATGGAGCTTTCCCAAACGGACTTGCTCAATGAGATGTGCATTATTGTAAATGAGGAATGGTCCCCGGATCTGGAGCACCGACGAGTGAGTACACTGATTAGGTATTTGTTGATTATTTTTTTCTTCCCTCTAAAGAGTCTAAAGATCCTAAATTGTCTGGGCGTGTTGGAGGATGGTTTGGGTGCATTAAGAGAGTACAACTGGCCCAAGGCTATTCATGCTTTCTTGCATACACAGCTAGACTACCTGAGCAACTGCGTCGAGAAAGACAGCTTGTCGAATAATGGTTGGATGATTCTTTCCGAGCAACTGCGTTACTCGCAAAGAGCGGGGATTGTGTACAACCCTCATTCTCCGAGGGTGGACCCCCCCAAGGCCACGTAGGCAGAAGTCAAAGGTCAAAGAGGTCAAACACAGAGCCCGGTAGTTCAAGGCAGAAGTAGAGAAGACCTCGGCGAGTATGCAGGCAATACTCGCCAGGTTGGCGAGTATGGAATAGAAGACCTAGCGAGTATTGGCCCGGCGTGTGCGAGCAGCCCCCAATACTCGCCAGATGGGCGACTATGGCGTGATACTCGCCGAGTAACCCATAGTCGCCAGGTTGGGGGCTGGGCTATAAAAGGCCCCCCTACCCTTTGGTTTTCCTATAAATAGGACCCTAGGGGTACTTGGATTGGCACCTGGACTTGAGCTCTCGAAACCCCGCTCTTGCATTCTGGAACCTGTCGCATTTGGCCGCTACTCCCGGTACTAGCCAAGTCGGTGCCTTCCTCGTACCCTGCTCGGCCATTCTTTGGTCTTGGAGGGGAAGTCTCTTCGGAGCTTCTGGGTACGTGGTGGGACCTCCCTGCCGCAGCACCTGGGGTCCTGTTTGTTGCTCTTCTAGCTTCTTCGTCGTTGCCAGCCAAGCCATCTCATCGGGCTGCTGGGCGAGTAGCCTCCGGCTGCATCGGTCCGAATCTTGAGGTCAGGATTTTCCTGGCGTCAACACTTTGGTGCGGTGAGCGTGGATCGTAGTCGGAGAAGGAAAGTTCAGCAGGAAGCCGAGATGGTCATAGGTGGCGACCATGAGGAGGTAGTCGGCAACTCGACCGCGAGTGGCGAGTTCGTGACACTAGCGGTTCTCGAAGCCTTCGCGCAGCGCATGGAGGGAGCCTTCGCGCAGCGCATGACGGGGATCTTGCAAGCAGCGCTTCAGCCGCGCGTCGAGGTCACGGCGACCTCGCCGCATCGCCCAACTCCGTCCGAGGGAGGGAGTCCCCCTCGGCGAGCAGGAAAGGAGCATGTGGAGGATGAAACCGAGCGACCAAGGAGGTCGCAGTTCTACCAGCCAACCTCGCAAGGCATTCGCTTCCGCGAGCCGTGCGAGCAGGGGAGATACCAGGATACTCGCCCATATGGCGAGTATGGAGGTGATACTCGCCAAGTTGAGGATCGTCGCCGGGCAGGAGGGAGGAGCCCCTTCTGCGAGGAGATCCTTGCCGCGCCAGTGCCAGAGGGGTTCAGGGACCCCGCCTTGAATTACTATTCGGGGAAGGAGGACCCCGTCAGGCACATCCAATGGTTCGAGGATATTGTCTCTATCCGAACCATGTCGGACGCCTTCAAATGCAGGTTGTTTGCCATCACCTTCCGTGCAAAGGCCTGGGACTGGTTTCATTAGTTGCCCGCCGGCTCGATCTACTGCTTTGAAGACCTGTGCCGTGGGCTGACAACCCGTTTCGACACGGCCCGGAAGCTGAAGAAGGAGGCAACGGCCTTGTTTTATCTGGTGCAAAAGCCAGATGAGGCATTGGGACCTTACATCGAGCGCTTTCAGGAGGAGGTTCTGCAAATCCAGGAGGTGGATAGCAACATCCTGTTGCTAGCCTTGACGTTCGGCATAAGTCAAGGCCTCTTCAAGTTGGAGCTCAGTGAGAATCCCCCCTACTCCTACGACAACCTTATTCAGAGGGCCAATAAGTTTGTCCGGGGAGAGGCCTCCAACCCTGACTTCTTGGCAAGGTTGGCACGGGTGACCAGAGGCGACTGTGGAGAGAGGGATGGAATCCCTGAGAAGAGGAAGAGAGAAGAGCCCCGGAGGGAGGAAAGGAAGAGGCCGGAGCGGCAAGAAGAAAGGGGAAGAGCAGAGAAGAAGAGGGAGGAGCTTTGGAGGAAGGAAACCAGGAGGAGCGTGGAGAGAAGGGCCGTCGAGTCCCCTGAGCATCAGGAAGAGGGAAGGCGCTACCAGGTCCCCGTCAACCGGCCACCTTGGAGGCCAGCTGGACGGCCCCAGCGTCGGGATCAAAGGGGGAGATCCCCGGAGAGAAGGCCCTTTCGCCAGCCAGAAAGGCGTCAGGAGAGAAGAAGAGACGAAGCGATGGCGGTAGCCGGGCGTGGCCGCCGTCAAGGAAGGAAGAAACAGAAGCCGAGGAGACAGCAAGCAGAAGAGGTTCTCCTCTACTGTGACTTCCACCAGGTGGGGGGACATGCCATGGCTGCCTGCCCAGACTTTTGGGAAGCCCGGAGGAGGCTAGCAGTAGGAGAAGGTGGAGGGGAGCAGCGGAGGGTAGAGGCCCCTGCCGAGCCTCAGGCAGGGCAGGCTGCCGTCGTTCGAAGGAGGGACGAGGACCGGGTCGACCTGGGAGGTCGAGGAGACCTGGGCCAGGGAGGCAGAGTTGGAGTAATCCATGGGGGAGCAGGGCTGGAAGCTTCCCGCAAGGGAAGCCTCCATCAGATCTACCGCAGGAGTGTCGCCTCGACCTCACAAGCACCACCCCCGATGGAGGAGATCACCTTCTCCGAAGAGGACATGCTAGGGAATGAGAATCCCTTCCATGATGCCCTCGTCATCCAGGCAGCAGTGGAAGACTTCACCGTTGATCGAATTCTGGTCGACAACGGTAGCTCCGTGAACGTCATCTTCAGGGGGGCGTTCGATGGACTGGGAGTCAGACCCGACAGAGTTCGAGCATCAGATGGTCCCCTCTTTGGCTTCTCCGGAGAGAAGAAGGAGGTGGAAGGAGGAGCAGATCTCCTGGTAACACTCGGTGGCACCTCCATCAGCTGTCGATTTGTTATCGTCGACGCCCCGAGCTGCTACAGGGCTATCTTAGGGAGGCCGCTTCTCAACGCCTTCAAAGTCGTCCCATCCTCCTACCATCAGTGCTTGAAGTACTGTAAAGGAGACGTCCAGGTGAGGATCAGGAGCGATCCAAGAGCCGCTAGGGAGTGCTATCTTAGCGCCGTCAGTACCATCAGCTGGATGGCTGACGCGGAGGAGTTCGGAAGAGTGCTGGAGAGCCCGGCCAGGCTGGAGGTGGCCGAAGAAGTGGAAGAAATCGAGGTACTCTCCGCAGCTGGAGTGCCTGGGTTGCTCAAGATTGGCGGGTCGCTGAAGACCGAAGAGAAGATCGAGATGGCGGCGTGTCTGCAAAAGAACGTCGACATCTTTGCTTGGAGCGCAGCCGAGATGCCAGGAGTCGACCCTGAGGTTGCATGTCATCGCCTCAACCTGGATCCCGCTGTCCAGCCCGTCTGCCAGAAGAAGAGAAGGACCGCCACCATCCTTGCCAAGCCAATTCGGGAGGAAGTTAAGAAACTGCTAGATGCGGGTTTTGTATCAGAGATCCAGTACCCAGGCTGGGTCTCCAATGTTGTAATGGTGACAAAGGCGGGGGGTAGCTGGAGAATGTGTGTGGATTTTTCCTTGATGAATAAAAGCTGCCCGAAGGATTGTTATCCCTTGCCTCGAATCGATGCGCTGGTTGATTCAGCCGTCGGTTTTTCTGTGATGAGTTTCCTTGATGCGTTTTCAGGATATCACCAGATCCGGATGCATCCCCCTGATTGCCGCGATGTCTCCTTCATCACCGATGATGGCTGCTACAGCTACAAAATGATGCCCTTCGGTTTGAAGAATGCGGGAGCCACCTACCAGCGGATGATGGACCACATTTTCAAGGAGCAAAAGGGGAGGAACCTGGAAGTGTACGTGGACGACCTCTTGATCAAAAGCAAGAGCGTCCATGAACACATAGCCGATCTGGTGGAGACCTTCGCGACGCTGAGCAGATTCAAGATGAGGCTCAATCCGACGAAGTGCGTCTTCGGAGCGGGCAGGGGAAAGTTCCTGGGACATCTCCTTACTCCGAAGGGAGTAGAGCCTAACCCCGACAAGGTTAAGGCGATCCTGGAGATGCCATCCCCAAAAACGATGAAGGAAGTCCAAAGGTTGACAGGCAGGCTGGCGGGTCTTAGCCGCTTCCTCTCAAAGGCCGGAGAGAAGTGCTCTCCATTCTTCAAAACACTCCGCAAAACAGAAAGCTTCGAGTGGACCGAAGGATGCGAGATAGCATTCGGAAGGCTGAAGGAGCAGTTGACTCAGACACCTCTCCTTCAGAGCCCGAAGGAAGGCGAAGACCTGCTCATCTACCTAGGAGTAGGAGCGGAGGCAGTTAGCTCCATCTTGGTCCGGGAAGAAGGGAGGAGGCAGCTACCCATCTACTATGTCAGCCGGGTGCTGAAGAAGGCGGAGCTGAAGTATCCGATCCTGGAGAAGCTTGCCTTCGCCTTGGTGGTGTCGGCACGGAAGCTCCGGCCTTATTTTCAGGCTCACTCCATCCGAGTGGTAACTGATCATCCCCTCCGCAATATCCTGGAGGGAGTGGAGCACTCAGGGAGGTTGGCGAAATGGTCGGTAGAACTCAGCGAGTTCGACATTTCCTTTTCCCCCTGAGTGGCGATCAAGGCCCAGGCAGTAGCAGACTTCCTGGCTGACTTCTCGGTGGAAGCGGAGCCAGGAGAAGAGGTGCTCAACCCGATTCCTTGGAAGATGTTTGTTGATGGAGCTTCGGGCAAAAGTTCAGTGGGGGTGGGCATCGTACTCGTCAGTCCGCAGGGAACAAGGATCGAGCAAGCAGTCGAGATCCTCTTCCCCGTCACGAACAACCAGGCGGAGTACGAGGCCATAGTGGCAGGCTTGCGCCTTGCCAAGGAGCTGGGGATCCGTGATGTCCGGGCTTTCACGGATTCAATGGTGGTCGCGTCGCAGATTCGAGGCGAGTTCGAGGTGCGCGACACCATCTTGCAGAAGTACTTGGTAAAAGTGAAAGGACTGATTGGAGGCTTCCAGTCCTTCTTCGTCGAGCATGTGCCAAGGGAGGAGAACTCGGCAGCAGATCGCCTCGCCAAGTATGGGCCGAGGGCTGGAGGAACTATCACCGAGCTATTCCACCCATCCATTGAAGAGGGAGAGATGATGGAGATCGAGCAACGCCCCTCGTGGATGGATCCCTTTGTGGCATTCCTGGCCAGCGGCCAGCTCCCAGCGGACGGAGGGGATCAGAGAAGATTTCGGTACAAGGCGGCATACTACCTCCTGCAAGATGGGGAGCTGTACCGCAAGACCATCTCGGGCCCCCTGACCAGATGTGTTTCTGAAGACAAAGTACCTCGAGTGTTGGAAGAGATCCACTCGGGAGAGTGTGGAAGTCATTCTGGGACTCGCACTTTGGAGCAGAGGGTCTTGAGGCATGGTTACTTCTGGCCTACTATCCGGAAGGATGCTGAGATCTTCTCGAAGAAGTGCCAGAAATGCCAGCTCTTCGCCCCCCTTCAGTTGCAGCCGGCCCAACAGCTCTGATCGATCATCTCCCCATGGCCGTTTGCCATCTGGGGAATGGACTTGATTGGCCCCTTCCCTCAAGCAAGTGGCCAGAGGAAGTTCGTTCTCGTCATGATCGACTACTTCTCCAAGTGGATCGAGGCCAAAGCTCTAGCCAAGACCACCTCTCAAGTCGTGAAGAACTTCATCTGGGGAGAGATCGTCTGCAGATTCGGGATCCCTCTCGCCATCATCACCGACAATGGTCCCCAGTTTGCCAGCCTAGAGCTAGAGGATTTTTGCAGGCAACTAGGAACCGACCTTCGATTCGCTTCCGTGCATCACCCAAGGAGCAATGGCCAGGTAGAGGCCGCCAACAAACTGATCATCAACCTACTGAAGAAGAAGGTGGAGAACCTAAGAGGTAATTGGGCGGACCAGCTCCCCTCGGTCCTGTGGGCTCTGAGAACCACTCCTAGCTCAGCCACAGGGGAAACGCCGTTCAAACTCTCTCACGGGTCGGAAGCTCTCATTCCAGTAGAGTTTGAAGTCAGAAGCCCCAGGGTGATAGCCGCGGAAGACGGAAGCGAAGAATGGCGACTAGAGAGCGAAGAGGTTCAGAAGCTATCTCTCGACTACATCGAGGAACTCCGAGATTTAGCTTCAGTCAGGCAAGAGGAGATCAAGCGCCGGATGGCAAAACATTTTGACAAAAATGTCCGCCTCAAACACTTCCAAACAGGTGACCTAGTCCTGAAGAAAGTGGATGCGGCAGGAAGATCAGCAGCCGTCGGAAAGCTCAACCCGAACTGGGAAGGACCTTTCATCGTCCAGGAAGCACTCCTGACAGGAGGATACCGCTTGCAGAACCAGGAAGGCGAGCTGCTAGGGAGCACCTGGAACGGCGATGACCTGAAAAGGTTTTATCCCTAAGGGGGAACGTATATATCCCATCCTTGTAAATTCATTTCTTTGAATAAAATTTACATCTCCCTGAAACATGGGACGAGGCAGCTTCCTTAACATCAACAAAGTTGTCAAAATAAAGAAGCCAGGTGAAGTCAATCTCCTCGCTAGGTTGGGAAATGAGCCTCCGACTTAACTCTCGTAAAAACTCAGAACGGATGATGGGACAGTGCCTCGGGTGTGCGTTCCCTTAAGACCAAGCCTCTGCACTGACGGTCGAGATCAGCTCCCCCCTTGCATGTTGGCCGCGGTTCCCACCGACTGCATTTCTCGTCCGACTGTAGAGATTACCAGGAAAAAGTCTGGACGCCGACCTTCCGATTCGGCGAAGAGATGATCAATTTCGCTTGCTCAGGGGACCCTTGAAAAAAAGGCGTCGTGTACCCTCGAGAGCTGAAAAGCTCGCAGCAAAGCATTTCATTTTCTAAATTATTGTGTCAGATCACATGAGTTAGTGTGCCTGAAGTGTGCTTAACTCCCTGCTAAATTCGTTGAGCAACAGGAAGCAGGTCCGATCCACATCCAGCATCCAAGTGGGATGGAGGCCTCGGGATGGTATGTCCCTTTGGACCTCCCCGACTGCCACTCCCTGCTTGACGTCGTCCTGCATCAACATTCACCGTAGCAGGTTGGAACACGAGCCTCCGACCACACCCTCGTAAAAACTTAGAACGGATGATGGGACAGTGCCTCGGTAGTGCGTTCTCCTAATGCCAAACCTCTGCACTGACGGTCGAGATCAGCTCCCCCCTTGCATATTGGTTGGTCGAGTTACCCTCCGACCGCATTTCTCATCCGACTGTAGAGATTACCAGGGGAAAGTCCGGAAACCGGCATTCCAACTTGGGAAGGGGCAAGACCGATTCGACTGACCGAAGAGTGGAGACACTCCGGCACCCAAGTAGGATGGAGACCTCGGGACGGTGTGTCCCCTTGGGCCTCCCCGACTGTCATTCCCTACTTGACGTCATTCTTCATCGACATCTGGAATCCAAGTAGGATGAAGGCTTTGGGATGAGGTGTCCCTCCGGACCTCCCCGACTGCCGTTCCCTACCCCCTCTCTCATAAACAAACTCCCTTAAATAATTTTAATGGGCTCTTCACCAGGTATAAAGCGAGGCCTTGAGTTGAGCATATGTCCCTCGGGATCCTCCAAATACCCCCCCCCCCCACGACTCGACTCCACCAAGGGAAACATTGAAGAAGGCGAGTATGGCTGTGCGAGCATACAGAGACGAGTATACAAGTGCGAGTATGGCTGTGCGAGTATACAGTGGCGAGTATGAAGAAGCACTCGCTCCCGCCTCGATCCTAAGAGCCTAGCGAGCACTCACCCTCGCCCCGAGCCTAGGAGCCTAAGCGGCATTCAAAAAAGAAAGCGAGCACCAAAGAAACAGGCGAGCAAAAGCTTTGACTTTTTTCATTTATAAACATTTGATGTACAGAAAAATCTTCAAGGGGTTTACAAAAGGTCGCCGGACGAGCAAGAAAAGGGTGCCCAGGCGACTAGGCGACATCCTCGCCTTAAATATCTACGTCGGCATCATCACCATCGTCACCATCATCGTCTTCATCATCGTCATCCTCGTCCTCGGAATCGTCATCCACATCACCACTGGATGGCGGCGAGGATGCTCGCAAGGGGGAGGTGGACTCCTCGGCGAGCAGCGCCGGGATAATGTCCTCCACGGTCAGCTCCATCGCCGCCGGCTTCAGAAGATCGTCCGCCTTCAGCTGGCTCAGGATGACGATCCCAGTAGCTCGCGCGATCTCTCGGCGAACGCGTGGCATATTGTCGCCATGCATCCGGATCTGCTTGCCGATCCTAGAAGGGCCCGCCACCGCTGGCTGTTGCTCGGCAGGCCGAGTTTCCAGCTCAGCGATGCGAACTTGGGCAGCCTCCAAGGCCAGCCGAGTGTCATCCAGCTCCTTCTCCAGCTGGGACACCTTTGTCGCCATCTCCACCTCAGCGACCTGCAAAAACAAGAAGACACACAAAATCAGCAAGTTATTCGGCAAAGTGGCGACTATCCTGGAGGCGAGTATCATAGAGAAGCGAGTACCTCATGCTCCTTCGCCTTGAGCCCCATGGCGATCATTTTCTTTGTGCTGACCCGGATCACCTCCTCATACTCCAGCAACCTCCTCGCCGTCATGTGCGCTAGCTCGGCGGACTGCAGCAGAGATCGCGAGGTCTGGTGCGCCAGGTACTCGGAAGGCTCCTCTCGCAGCCTCTCGGCGTCCTCACGACCATAGATGGCATGAAGCACATCAAAGGCCTCGCCCTGATCCTCCCAGTCCTCTGACCAGGGCAGAAGGTTGGAGCTCAGAGACACCACATGGTCGCTCTCCGACCAGGCGACTAGGAGGCGACCATAGGCGTCCTCACCACGAACACCCAAGTTGAAATTAGGGTGGGTATAGGGCTCGCCGGCCTCAGATGGGTCTGCCTTCTTGCCAAGGTCCCGGTGAGCGACTTCCTTCTTCTTCCTCGAGGGCTCGGAGGGCTCGCCCCTCTCCTTTCGCTTCTTCGAAGGCCCAGATCCTTCGCCGACGATCAAGGGCTCATCGCCTCCTGGCGACAAGTCTATGGGCGAGTAGACCCCATCCCCGCGAGCAGAGGTCCCCGCACCTCCCTGTGTGGAAGCCGTCGCCTTCACCACCACGGGAAGAAGCTCACGCGGCATAACCTGGACCGCTGCAACAAGAGGAGTGATAATTCCGGTTAGTCGCCAAAGTTGAAGACGAAGAGCGAGTATTGCGAAAACTCGCGCAGTAGATTACCTTCGCCTGCGAAGACCTCAGCGAGTTCATCCACTCTCCTCCTCCAGAGCACCACATCAAGGCGGCGATTCTTGAAGGATTCGAGCAGTTTCTCGCCACCCTCGTTCAGAAAGGAAACCCCGAAGACGCTCTCCGGCGGTTGGAAGGACCTTTCGGGGATCGCTTGGAAGTCGCCAGCAATGACGACTAGTCGCTCTCCCCAGCGGTGGTTCTTCTTCGCCGTGCCGACCAGTGTGCAGACGTGGCTGCAGAGGAAGACGACGCCCTCGCCAGTCGCCATAAAGTGGAATACTCGCCTAAAGACCGACAAGTCGAAGGCTATTCCCTGGTCGCGCAGGTAGCACAGGTATCCCACGATCATCGCCACCCCATTGGGGTTGATCTGAGCAGGGACTATCCCAAAGTAACGGATTATCTGGGAGAACTCCGTCCACAGTGGTAGTCGCAAGCCCACCTCGAAATGGCGAGTAGGGAATACCCGCTCATTGGTCAAGAAGGTGTTTAGTCGCTCACCCTGGCGAGGAAGCCTAGCGACAAACCCTGGCGGGAGGTACTTCGCCTTGATGACCTCCAACTCCTTCTCAGTCGTCGCAGACTTCTTGAAGGTGGTCGCCGCAAAGTTCCTGGCGTGATGGGCACGCCGGATGGTCGCCTCGTCGGTGATCTTGGAGGAAAGGAGGAAAAAGAGGCGAGTATCAAAGAAGACAAGAAGAGAAGAGAAGACAGAAGATACTCGCGCGAGAATTAGAAAATCGCCAAAGCGTAATTAAGACTCACCACCCCCCCCCCCCCCTATTTATAGTGGTCGGATAACTTGGCTTATCGAGCACGACGGCGCGACCAGGAATAAGGGGGTGGCGAGTATTAAGTTGAAGTCGCCAGCTCAACAACGCGCGTCAGCAGGAAGTCGACCTCCAAGGCGAGAAGACCCGCAAGAAAGAAACATGAACGAAGCTCGCCATGCATAGGCGACACGCAGACAATACTCGCCAAAATGAAAGGAGATAGAAAAAATCCATCACAGAAAAAGAAAGCAGAGCAAGTAATGGAGGGCGAGCTTCCATTACTCGCCTAGATAATTTTACATCAAATCAAAAATGTTTCAGAGTTACAAAGGTACTCGCTAAGGGCAACATAACATGGAAAGAAGAAAATAAAGAAGGACAACATCTAAGGAGGCGCCTGAAGATTCGCCTGAAAATCCGGAGGCTGAGGATGTCGCCCAACAAAGCCCATGCTGCGAGCACGCTTGAAGTGCTCAAAGGCCAGAGACATCGCGTCCTCACCCTGCCGCAGCTGGTCTTCGATCCTCGCCAGCCGACCGACCGAGCCCATGCTCGCGCGCATCCCCACCAACTCGTCATGATGAAGCTGCTGGCGATGCTCGATCCTCGCAACTCTACGCTCCAGATCGCTGACGGTATGAAGGCGAGATTCTGCACCAGCCAGGCGAGTATCGAACTCCTCCAGCCGTGATACTCGCACCTCCAGCTCGGTCAAATGACGATGAGCGTCCGTGCTCGCCAGGCGCTCAACTCGCAATTCAACCTCGGATAGGCGGCGATGAGGCTCGCAGATCGCCAAGCGCTCCAGCTTGGACTCCAGCTCCAGGATCGCGCGAGTAGCCCTCTCCTGGTACTCGCGGGAAGGAAGCCCGACCGCGTCGATCAAAGCTCCTATGGGAGTATGAGCGCGAGCTGCGAAAAAGGTTTGAGTGTTAGAAATTAACAAAAACAGCGAAGTAAAGACAATGACGACTATTGAAGACGGCGACTAACAACCTGGCCGAGGACTGCGAGAATGACGGCGAGGAGAGATCCGTGCCCGGCGAGGAGATGCGCTGCGATGATGGTCGCCTCGCCGCGAAGGGCCACCAATTGCTGGATCCCGGCTGGGAGGCGCGTTCCCCCGACCGCGATTATCGACTGGTCGTCCTCCTCCCCTTGCAGGAAAAAAGCCCGAGGAGCCCCCAGTCCCGCCACGGCGCGAGGACTCGCCCTGATGAGTCGAAGGTGCAGTAGAGGTCGAAGGGCGCTGATCGCCCTGAGGAGTAGCAGAAGGAGGGAACGGAGGAGGTGGCGGAAGCCCACCTGCGGGCAGCTGCAAACTACTCGCCGTTCCCATGGAATGAAGAGGCGGAGGAGGCGGAGGCACGATGCTCGCCAATGGATCACGTTGCCCGCTCATCGGCCTCTTCTCCAGCGAGGAGCTGTGGAGAACTCGCCCTGAGCGACCTCCACCCTGAGGCGAGACCATAGGCGACGACCTCAGCGGAGGCACGGCCAGAGGCTCCTCCTGAACTCCAATGGTGGACGAATCTGCGAAACATAAAAGAAATATTCAGCATCTCGGACCAAGTCGGGATCAATCAAAGAAGGTGGCGAGTAGGTATCTCCCACCTCGCGCAGGAGCGAGATTCTCCGGTTGATTCTGGGTCGAGGTCCCAGGCATGCTCACTTCCTCGGTGACATTTGGGGCAGGAGGATCAGCGGCCGGCGAGTCGCCCTCATTGGAGAGCCCCAGGTCGTCCAGCAGCTGCTGGTGTTGGTCGCACGGAGGAGCGGCGACCTCACCCTCAGCGGCTTTTTTCTTCTCCTGCTTCTTTTTCTTCTGGGCAAGCCTCTTCCTCTTCTTGGAAGAGGGAAGGTCGCCAGATGCGAGATCCGGGCGAGCAGGGAGCGAAGAGCCATCAAATAGGCCTACAAGACCAGCCATAGCCGCCTTAGCCTCGGCAGCATAGTCGCGCACCATCTTGAGCGAGTTCAGAAAAGACGTGCCATCAGAGACCCCTGCCCCTCTATTTATAGAGTTCGAGCGTCAGCCAGCGAGAGGGCGAATATAAGCCGATAGTTGCTGGCAGGAGAGCTCGTCGAATGAAGGTTGGATGATTCTTTCCGAGCAACTGCGTTACTCGCAAAGAGCGGGGATTGTGTACAACCCTCATTCTCCGAGGGTGGACCCCCCCCAAGGCCACGTAGGCAGAAGTCAAAGGTCAAAGAGGTCAAACACAGAGCCCGGCAGTTCAAGGCAGAAGTAGAGAAGACCTCGGCGAGTATGCAGGCAATACTCGCCAGGTTGGCGAGTATGGAACAGAAGACCTAGCGAGTATTGGCCCGGCGTGTGCGAGCAGCCCCCAATACTCGCCAGATGGGTGACTATGGCATGATACTCGCCGAGTAACCCATAGTCGCCAGGTTGGGGGCTGGGCTATAAAAGGCCCCCCTACCCTTTGGTTTTCCTATAAATAGGACCCCAGAGGTACTTGGATTGGCACCTGGACTTGAGCTCTCGAAACCCCGCTCTTGCATTCTGGAACCTGTCGCATTTGGCCGCTACTCCCGGTACTAGCCAAGTCAGTGCCTTCCTCGTACCCTGCTCGACCATTCTTTGGTCTTGGAGGGGAAGTCTCTTCGGAGCTTCTGGGTACGTGGTGGGACCTCCCTGCCGCAGCACCTGGGGTCCTGTTTGTTGCTCTTCTAGCTTCTTCGTCGTTGCCAGCCAAGCCATCTCGTCGGGCTGCTGGGCGAGTAGCCTCCGGCTGCATCGGTCCGAATCTTGAGGTCAGGATTTTCCTGGCGTCAACAGTCTCCTATGCAATGAAAGTGCAACCGACGTAAACACTCAGCCAATGATTGTTAACAACAATGAATGGAGCGCACGCCAAATTGTATTTATTTAATCTGTAAGTAGTGTAAAAAATAATAACATCACCGTAACAATCGTAGTCAATCTTACCACGCCCATCCATCCAAAAAAAACTAGTCAACCTATTTAGTTCATTTGTCTGGACTACATATGAGAACTTATTATCCTAAAGTTGTCTGGTTTGTAGCTTCTTTAGCCAACTAACTGAGTCACCATTTTCAATTAAAGCTTTTTTAGCTCGTCGGACATAGTTATAGGCATCAACCTTGCTGAAACCGACATTTTCAAAAACCCCAACTTCTTCAGACAGGAAATTGTACGCTTGAACGATTTTATACCAGCCTCTGTCATATTTTTTTATAAGATTGCCCTATAGTTCTGATACCTTCCGATTTGACCTTAGCAAATGCCTCTCTTTCTCCACTGCAAGAGGGTGATTATGCTCCTCCACAAACTTAACAACCGTTCAATTCTGACCATTTTTATCAGTTCTAAAATGACAGCAAGCTAGACAACCGGTTCGAGTTTCTAATTTGCGATATTTAATTGGTGACGGTTTTGTGTGCTTCTTTTCGGCCTTGGAGTAGGTATATTCACGCATTTTGATAATTCTAGTGTGAGTCCAATAAATATGGTGTTCTTTACGAACACTAAATCCGGTTTTGTGTGCATAATCACAATACAAAGCATATGCCTCTTCTTCTGAATGGACTACAGGGAAATTAGGTTTTTCATTTTTGAACTGTAGCAAATTATATAACACATTAGATCCATATACAGTTCTAATGATTTGTATAAATACGGTTGTACTTTAAATAACAGTTGGTGCAGACTTACATCGCTGCCTTTATATATTTCGCCACTGCTGAACCCCATTTAAGTACTCCCCTGCTCAATGGAACCTTTTTCCAAGGACATGTTGTGGGCGAGAATGCTCTGTAAACGCTCGATCTTGAAAAACATTTGCCCAATTAAAAACTAGACATACATGGCAGATACACTATACATAGTTTCAGTGGCAGAAAACAAACCTCCCGTTACTGCTCTGAAGTCGCGGGTGCCGGCAACAATGGCTTTCTCCGTCGAGAGGTGTGACTTCGCCGGCAAGGAGGAAGGCCGAGGAAGCCGACAACAATGTCTTTCACACCGTCCAGTGATGTGACTTCGCCGGCGAGGAGGGAGGCCGCAGAAGGGAAAATGTGGTCGTCGCCTAGGTTAAAGATCCCTCATCCCGTCGAGCCGTCGAGAGGAAAAATTACGTCGGGAGGAGAAGACGAGAGTGGGCCCTGCTAATTTTTGAAATAAGTCTTTTAAACCCGTTCCTACAGGAGGGCATGCTACCCGGGTCAAAAAATTGGGGAAATTATTTTGACCCGGGTAGCGTGCCCTCCTGTAGGAACGAGTTTAAAAGACTTATTTCAAAAATTAGCCGGGCCCACTCTCGCCTTCTCCTCTCGACGTAATTTTTCCTCTCGACGGCTCGACGACTCGACTGGACGAGGGAGCTTTAACCTAGGCGACAACCACATTTTCCCTTCCGCGGCCTCCCTACTCGCCGGCGAAGTCACATCTCTGGACGGTGTGAAAGACATTGTTGCCGGCTTCCTCGGCATTCCTCCTCGCCGGCGAAGTCACACCTCTCGACGGAGAAAGCCATTGTTGCCGGCACCCGCGACGCTCTTCCTAACTGCGGCCATCTTCTTACCTGCTACTCCAAGTACCTGCTAATCCTTTCTCCCGCCGCTTCAGAGCAGTAACCCGAGGTCTGTGTGTACAACTATGCGTACTACTATATTTACAACTTTGCATACAACTGTATTTTCATCTATTATTACAATTGTAAGTACAACATTTACAACTTTGCATACAACTGTATTTTCATCTGTTATTACTATTATAAGTACAACTGTATTTACAACTTTGCATACAACTGTATTTCTGTTGTTGTGCTCAGATGCCTGGCAGCAAATACTTGAGTTGTCGTTGTGCTGTTTCGACGTTTGTTGTGAATGCCCGTCCCCTCCTCGATGTGATTTCGGATGATTCCAAACATATTCTGAGGGAAGCAAATGTTTTGCCTTTATTCTCCATGCCCTCATTGCCGCAGAACATACCTCTGCTATATGTCCTTGTGAAGCTATATAGAAGGGACAAGAGGTGTTTCCTAATAGGTCCATATTACCTGAAAATTTCAGTTAATGAAGTAGCCATGATTCTTGGGCTACCAAATCGTGGTCGGGAGTTTTCTTTTTCTAAACTCCCTTGTATGGAGCTTTCCCACATGGACTTGCTCAATGAGATGCGCATTCTTGTAAATGAGGAATGGTCCCCGGATCTGGAGCACCGGCGAGTGAGTACACTGATTAGGTATTTGTTGATTATTTTTTTCTTCCCTCTGAAGACTCTAAAGATCCCAAATTGTCTGGGCGTGTTGGAGGATGGTCTGGGTGCATTAAGAGAGTACATCTGGCGCAAGGCTATTCATACTTTCTTGCATACACAGCTAGACTGCCTGGGTCGTGCCAACGTAGTTCGAGAGGAGGACACATGTTTAGGCTACTTCGAAGGCTGCTCGACTGTATTATTGGTAAGAATTTAGTTTATATTCGAGTTAATGTTTTATCAAATATAAATTTTAAATTAACATGTGTTGTTGTAGGTGTGGTTCTTTGAGCACACCAATGTACAAAGAGTAGTACATGATGCACTATTTTGGCAATGCTAATTAGCAAGCGCGAAATGCGATACGACGGCAGTGCACCAGTCGCTCAAGTAATAAAATAGGGAGGAACTCCCTGAATATCGTTCTCTGAGGACCGCAAGTTGGGTAGTACGATTTGGTCAAACCAGGAAATCAGTTAAAAAGATTAATAAGAAACAAAGGGGGGTTGTGATTTGGGTTCCTAAGCTATTGCAGAATGAAAAGAAATGCAGGTCGAAAAGCACCGCTTCGTAACATGTGGGTGAGTGCAGCGGCCGCGATGCCGCGATTCGTTAAGCGGGTGGAGTGGCCACAATGCGGGGTTCGTGAGGGTCGTACTCACTTCTTCGCAAACATCACCACTAGCAATCGCTAAGTGGCTTCACACACAAGCAACCTAGGCTATCACAACAACAAACAAGAGCTATTCTTGCCACTGCATCAACATTGGACATGAACACAAGCAATAATTCTTAAGATTAACTTAACAAGTATTCATACAACACATAAACAAGTACAAGCATCAAGGGTTAGAGAGGACCACAAAGAAGATGTCACCGCGTCTTGGGTTCACGGCCGGAATGAGAGGTTGTCGGGCTCTCTCCGGGCTCAGCCCTCAGATGGCGTGCTAACTCGAAGGAGGCTGTCACCGCTCCAACGATCTTTAGCGCTTCTATGGTCTCCTCGGCGAGGAATGCTTGAGCTAGCGGCGGCGGAAGCTTGCAAACGCTCTCAGATGGAAGGATGATGAAGGAGATCGCCGGAGATGGTCTCCTCTAGCCTCCTACAGTGGAAAGGGTGAAAATGGCGGGATTCCCAGCCTTTCCCGCGAGTGGGATCGAGCTCTGTCCCCTCACCCTAATGGCAGCAACAATTCCTGCTTTAATTAATGATAAAAATGGCGTGAAGACAAAGCTAATCCGCCCGTGCGATTTACTCACACACGGGCAAATCCGTCCGTGCGTCAAAACGCACAGACAAATTCAGATACGTCTTAAAACAGCAGAAACAGGAGACCGTGCGTTTTACTCACGCACGGGCGATTCCGACCGTGCGTCAAAATGCACGAGTAAACTCGAATCGCCAGTTTTTTGCCCAGATGAGAGCGCACGACCGCAGCAGACCGTGCGTCAAGGAAAACGCACGACCGTGCATTTCACACAGTTATGAAATCTGGGAGAAAAGTGGATACAAGACAATCCGGCCACCTGCACACAAGAAAATCAAGCTGGGAATACACCTCCAGCACCAGATAAACATAGAGAAATGGAAGGGGAGCACCATGTGCTTACCCCCAATAACAAGGAGCGCAATTGCACACTGAAACGGGCCTAATAGTGCACCTAGCAGGGAATAGTGAATATGAATGAAAACGTGCCTAAAGTGTGGTGCAAAGACTAGATAATCGGCCCAGATGAGTCCATAAATATATATATAAATGAGACTCATCACACCCCCAGACTTAACCATTTGCACGTCTCGGGCAAACTACTCAGCCCTCCTGTCGGAACAATTGGATGTTAGCGTGATTGTGAGCAGTAGAGAACAGTGCTAAGTCGCATGCGCACGTGCATAGAAATACATTAGAACAGAATTAAACTCAAGATTATATCTAACTATTTCTAGAACAGTAGTTTGAAATTCATTTTACTTGGATGGTGAATCCTGGTGAATCTTTCGGTCGCGCAAAAAGGAAAAATAGCGTGACTAATGAGTAAAGTATTACTCGAATCGAAGCTCAGGACAAACTCCTAATAAATCCATCAAAGTCGGTGTCCATAGGCTTGCACGTTCGCACTCTCTCTACTGCATGAGACGACTCGTATCTAAAATCAATAGGACTTATGGGTTAGAATTGGGCTTAGGTTGAGTATAGGCTAGGTAAGTAGAAGGACGATGGGAATCGCATTCAACACAACTTGAGCACTCAAGAGAATTACAATCACCAATACAAAATTTTCAAGAATTACACAACACCCCCAGACTTCAACTGAACACTAGGTGCGTGCTAAGACAAATATAAATTGAATTTGCCGAGAGAATATTATTTTTGCACCACTTTTTTTTTCTTTTTTTTTTCTTTCTTTTCTTTTCTTTTCTCTCATTAACAAAATCACATTTGTAAGTACAAAAAAAACGGCTCCTTTAGCTAATTCAAAACTGCCATACACCACAAAGATGACACCAAATGCGATCGAAAAAGAAATTTCTTTCAGCTCAAAGGTTGGTGTGAAAATAGGTCTGACCGTATGTCTTTGGTTAAATTTTAGTGGGGCTAAACAAGGAGGAAGGGTAGGCTCAAGTGGGCTTGCAACGGTGATTATGCAGGTAAGGATTTCAAAAGCATAATCGGATCAAGAAATGGCCTATATCACATTTTATGACGAGTACTTCAACGCAATCGTTTCGAGAGTCTCCTAGTGCAAGTTCTAGCCACCGAGAAAGGTTGTCCTTCCTTCTGACCCTAGTAATAAGATACTACTAGTCTAGCTACACTCGACCTTATGCTACCGTTGGATTCACCAGATTCACCACTAAAGTAAAATAAATTGCAGCTACTATAATAGAAATAATTAAATTATAACTCTGAATTTAATTCTACTATAATTGAATTTCTAGGCGTGACGGGGGCACTCGACTAGAGCACTACTCGAGTCAACATTTTTCTCTACTCCTCACTCATACGCTAATAATCCAATTCTTACAAGCGGGGAACCTCGCAGCGATACCCAATAAGTATGCGTGATCAAGTGCGCGTGAACTAGGTGCAAGTGTATGCAATATGTGCAACAAAATACAAATCCTAACTCATCACATTCTAACATGCCATGCAAAGTGTGTGCACATGCACCGATCACTCTCCCCCCCAGACTTGATCAAAACTAACTAAAATAACCAATTCAGAAATAAGTAAGAGAGGGGTAGAGTTGACCTATGCTCATAGAAGAGCATGCCAGAAGTGCGGTAGTTCCAACATTAATATTTTTCATACTTTCCTCGTCCTCCACAAGAGAGCATCCGCCTACAATGTTAGCAAAACAGTAATAGTAGTGCATAGAAGGAATTAAAAAGCAGACAGAACCGGGTGGTTCCCATGGGTTGTCTCCCAAGAAGCCCTTTTGTTTAACGAGGTGGACCAAATACATGTATTAAAGTTCGATAGCAGCAGTTAAAGAGATTGTTCCAAACTAAAATAAGAACGACCAACACAGCAAAGAGACAAAATAGAGCACAAAATCAGACCGAAGAAGCAGCACAATCACAACCCCGAGACCCCATCACGCATCAGCTGTATGCTGATTTGTGGTGGTTCTCCCCAGCTACGCGAGATGGGAGAGAGGTGAAGGCTTTAGGGCCCAAGGAGGATGTCTCCCCCTTGCCACTAACCTCTTCCTTCTCGCGCCGGAGGGCAAAAGAGCATGCTTCACGCAGCAGTTTTTCTTGCCTCAGCTTCTCCACAGTTGGAGAGCGCCAACTTTGATGACTGGAAGAATTTCCCACCTTGGTGGTGGGTGGCGTCACTTCCGTTGCCGCTGTGACAACCGGATCAGCCCAATGGACCTGCTTAAAATGTTTACATTTGTTACTTTGACTCGGACACATTTTCATAAGGCACTTTGTTGCGCCTTCTCCCTCGTCATTCTGGTCACTTCCGTTGCCGCTGTCTTCTGCCTTCTTCCCCTCTTCCGGCACAACTTGCAACTTCTCTTCTTTCTTTGCTCCTTCTAGCGATTCTGTTCTTTTCTCGGCTTCTGCATCACTAGATGGTTTCTCAGTAAAAACAAGGGGAGAGTGAATTACTTCTTCAGATACAATCTTGGGGAAAGTGGAGGGTGTCACCTTACAGGGTAAGACAACACACCCCTTAGAAAAGTCTAAGGTGGCACCGCTCTCTTTTAAGAACGGTACTCCCAAGATGGGAATGGATTGATTCAGACTTGGTCCCAAAACTTGGAAGTCGGCAACCACTACCATCCCCTCGATTGTAACTTCCACATTCCTGACTTCTCCCTCAGCCTTAACTATAGTCCCATTAGCAAGCACTAGTGACTTCCGTTCATCCGTATCCATTTTAAGTTGCAGTTTAGCAACATCCTGCAAGGCGAGGACGTTGCGAGATGAACCGGAATCACATAAGACTGCCGTTTCAATATTGTTAATGGAGCATGAGACTACCAACTCACTTAGTTCACCAACTCCCGCGTCGGAGAGACTCTTCCCTTGGTTAATTGGATTTTTTTTGGTATTACTGGGAAGGGTCCCTTGCGCATGTTCGGTTAGCACTTGAGCCAGTTGGCCCACTTGCATCTCCAAGTTACGCATGGACGCGGTTTGGTTCACCATATTAGTGTTGGCGACTTCCATAAACTTTTCCATCAACTCTTCCAGATTACTTTTCTTAGGGACTGGGGCACCTTGATTATAACCCGGCAGAGGCGGCCTTGGTTGACTTACGGACGCTTGAGCATCGTATTGATGCTGGCCCGGTTGCCACCGTTGGCCTGCAGCATTTTGGTTCCATGAAAAATTGGGGTGATTTCTCACACCCGGATTATAAGCATTTCCGTAGGGTGCCCCCCTAGCTTGATTTCCAACGAAATTTACAAATTCATTTAAACAAAGCTGAGAGAATTCACCTGATGGCTCGCTACCTGGGCACTCGTATGAGTGGTGACCACCGCCTCCACATCCTTCACATTTAATGTTAGACGCGGGCGCAGCAACGGGAGGTAGTGAATCCACCACGAATAGTCCCCGAGCGCTTTTAGGCGCATTTCTCCCCGCAGTCCAGAATGTGCTGTGGTACGCGGTGTCTTGCAGAATTCTGAGAGCTTCCTCGGGCGTGTGGTTCATCAGGGTTCCTCCTGCAGCAGCGTCAATCATCGCCCGATGGTTGGGCTTGATGGCGAAGTAGAAGGTCTCCACGATGTTCCACGACCGGAGCTCGTGATTTGGGCATTTGCGCAGGAGGTCACCAAGATGCTCCCAAGCTTCTGCGAGGGTTTCCTGCTCAGCTTGCTGGAAGGTGGCGATCTCACGCCGAAGGCTCACAATCTTGTCCACCGGGTGGAATTTGGCGAGGAATTTGGACGCGAGCACATCCCAAGTAGCAACAGTTCCTGGAGGGATAGAATGGAGCCATACCTTGGCTTTGTCACGCAATGAGAATGGAAACAGTCTCAACTTGACTGTTTCGTCGGTGATTCCAGCATACCGGAAGGTACCACAAATGTCGGCGAACTCTGCCAAGTGAAGATGTGGGTCTTCACTGGGCATCCCAGAGAACTGCGCGTTGTTACGGATGATGTTCAGGATGGCGGGCTTGATTTCGAACTGGTTGTTCATGATGTTAGGCCCAAATCCTGGATACACACTCCCAGCTGTAGGAGTGGTGTAATCTCTCATGGTCCTAGGTCTCGGCCTGACCACTTCATTCTCGTCAGCTACCTGACCCACGACCGGTACATTTCCCACTCCAGGTTCAGCCGGATTTCCATTAACATCCATGGTGGCAGCAGCACGGAGGCGCGCCCGCAGGGTACACTCTATTTCAGTGTCAAATGCTGCGCACTCACCAGGATCTCTTCTATGCATACACCTTCTTCAACACAAAAAAAATAATAAAAAAAAACAAAATGTCCTTAAAACGAATTTCCAAGAAGAACAAATCATACACGCTTGCAGTCCCCGCCAACGGCGTCAAAAACTTGATGCGCTATTTCGGCAATGCTAATTAGCAAGCGCGAAATGCGATACGACGGCAGTGCACCGGTCGCTCAAGTAATTAAATAGGGAGGAACTCCCCGAATATCGTTCTCTAAGGACCGCAAGTTGGGTAGTACGATTTGCTCAAACCAGGAAATCAGTTAAAAGGATTAATAAGAAACAAATGGGGGTTGTGATTTGGGTTCCTAAGCTATTGTAGAATGAAAAGAAATGCGGATCGAAAAGCACCACTTCGCAACGTGTGGGTGAGTGCAGCAGCCACGATGCCGCGCTTCGGTAAGCGTGTGGAGTGGCCACAGTGCGGGGTTCGTGAGGGTTGTACTCACCTCTTCGCAAACATCACCACTAGCAATCGCTAAGTGGCTTCACACACAAGCAACCTAGGCTATCACAACAACAAACAAGGGCTATTCTTGCCACTGCATCAACATTGGACATGAACACAAGCAATAATCCTTAAGATTAACTTAACAAGTATTCATACAACACATAAACAAGTACAAGCATCAAGGGTTAGAGAGGACCACAAAGAAGATGTCACCGCGTCTTAGGTTCACGGCTGGAATGAGAGGTTGTCGGGCTCTCTCCGGGCTCGGCCCTCAGATGGCGTGCTAACTCGAAGGAGGCTGTCACCGCACCAACGATGTTCAGCGCTTCTATGGTCTCCCCGGCGAGGAATGCTTGAGCTAGCGGTGGCGGAAGCTTGCAAACGCTCTCGGATGGAAGGATGATGAAGGAGATCGCCGGAGATGGTCTCCTCTTGCCTCATACAGTGGAAAGGGTGAAAATGGCGGGATTCCCAGCCTTTCCCGCGAGGGGGATAAAGCTCTGTTCCCTCACCCTAATGGCAGCAACAATTCCTGCTTAAATACTAAACAGGCAGAAAAATGGTCACGCACGGTCGAACGCACGACCGTGCGCAGATCGTGCGTTAATTAATGATAAAAATGGCGTGAAGACGAAGCTACGCCGCCCGTGCGATTTACTCACACACGGGCAAACCCGTCCGTGCTTCAAAACGCACGGACAAATTCAGATACGTCTTAAAACAGCAGAAATAGGAGACCGTGCGTTTTACTCACGCCCCGGCGATTCCGACCGTGCGTCAAAATGCATGAGTAAACTCGGATCGCCAGTTTTCTGCCCAGATGAGAGCGCACGACCGCAGCAGACGTGCGTCAAGGAAAATGCACGACCGTGCGTTTCACACAGTTATGAAATCTGGGAGAAAACTGGATACAAGACAATCCGGACACCTGCACACAAGAAAATCAAGCTGGGAATACACCTCCAGCACCAGATAAACATAGAGAAATGGAAGGGGAGCACCATGTGCTTACCCCCAATAACAAGGAGCGCAATTGCACACCGAAACGGGCCTAAAAGTGCACCTAGCAGGGAATAGTGAATATGAATGAAAACGTGCCTAAAGTGTGGTGCAAAGAATAGATAATCGGCCCAGATGAGTCTATATATATATATATATATATAAATGGGACTCATCAGTACACTTCCTGGCTCGGCCCAGAATTTGTCGATGGTCAGACAAATTGAGGTATAATGCGAAGTTTTGTTTGGACTTGCGGAGTGAATTGATGAAACCAAATCAGGTATATTTATTTATTTATTTACACCCATCCTTTTGTCTTTACAAATGTACTACGTTTTGTTATATCTTGTAGGTTAGATACAAGTTTAGCAGTGTAGAGGAGGAAGAGAAACAACTCCTAGGGTTAGAGGAGGAGGAATCTGATTTTGAAGATGTGAAGCCAAGTAAGAGGAAGGGAAGAGGTATGAAGAATGCTACGGATGCCAGCAAGAAAATGGATGTTGAGGACTCGGATTTTGAGGATATTGAGAAGGAGAAGGACAAAATGAAGTTTGAGGAAATAAAGAGAAAGGTTGTTAGGAAAATTGAGAAGAGATTGCTTAGGAGGGTTGAGAAGGAGAAGAAGGAGAAAAGATGAATTGGAGATGAAGATTGGAGCTTAATGGAATCTCGGCTCCGTGTTTTTATACGAGAAGAAGTTGGTAAGGTCGAGGGCTCTTTGAAGTCATTTTGCGAAAGTTGGTTTAAAAAGTTGCAAGCGGGCATTTCTCAATACCATCGTCGTACACCATCACCCACACCATCCACACCCCAGCCTAAAGTGTCCCCACCACTCCCTCTTCCACCCAACATACCAAAATCATTATCGTGGAAAGCCCCGCAAAAAAAACATGTTCGGTTCAAGTTCCGGGGAAGGCTTATAGCAGGAGGAAGCAACTGGTCACGCCTCCATATTACAAAGATCTCTCTTTGGCGCATAACTATCCAGGAAGACCACATATAAGCCCTAAAGTTCAAGAAAAATATTGATTTTGTCCTTAGTCGGTTCACGGAGAGGTATATTTTTTTCTTGTGCGCCTTTTCATACAAATAATTGCTTGACCTTCTCACAATTTTTTATTTATAATTATAGCTCCAGGGTTATTTTTTCGAGTGGGAACATTGAGTTGACCAGAGGGGGGGGGGGTGGCAAATGATCTGTTGTATAGTGGATGGATATCAGACACTCACCTAGATGCTTACGCCGTGTTCCTTGGGTCGAAGCAGGAAAGGTCATCACGAGGAATGAAACGTTTCTTATACGTTTCACCTAATCATGCAGTAAGTTCTTTAACGCAGCTTCTTCCTTTTAAACCTTTAAAATTTGATCCTAGCATGTGGAGTAGGACATTGATAGCTCTGGACATTGATAGTATTTTCATCTGTTAATCATGCATTATTATAAGATCGGCAAGGTTCCAAATAGCTAGGACTTGTTGAGCCACATAACATTGTCCAGTTTCGCGACATCTGATGTAATACTTATGCCCTGTCATATGTCGTCCCATTGGATATTGCTTGTCGACTGCTTGAAGGAACAGTCATGGGAGTTCTATGATTCTCTGCCTAGAAGTGGCCATCATCGTTCCGCCCTTTGGAATTTGTTACACTCACACTAGTGACCATCACACTCCCATATAAATGTTTAGTTTATGTGATTTCTAACTTTTTAGGTATCATGCAGGTAAGGACTTTATATGAGGAGGCTATGGAAGCATTGCCAGCAAATATTATCAACTGGCCTATTAACGAAGTTCCTGATTTGCCAAAGCAAGATAACGGGGACGATTGCGGCGTTTTCGTGATGAAATTCATGGAGGCGGCGTTGTCGACCAAGTCATTTTCTTGGAAAGAAAACAAGGAGTGGTGCAAGGAGATGCCACGATTTCGCGCGGAAATAGCAAGCACCATCTTTCGGACATTTGCTAACATAATTAATTCTAATATTGACAAATCATTTTCTGATTAATTACTGCACTTCCATTGTGCCATGTTCTTGTATCATTATTAAAGTTACATTATTGCACTTAAATATTAATTTCAGAATTTCATTGTGCTATGGCCCCCTTTTCAATTAAGTTACAAGCAGTGGTGCATTCGTTTAGTCCAATTATTGCATGTTTCATTGTGTTTTCGTGATGAAATTCTTTGTTACATTAGCACAACACACAAGTGTGTTATTCAGAGTAGTGACAAAATGATGGATGTAAGTAAAACACAACAACAATGATTCTGTGCTTGGTGGCATTAACAACAGTATTGGAGGCTGATGCTAAACCAGCTGCTTTAGATTATGGCATCCACAATGTTTCCTTAATGCTGCTTCCTTTAGCTCTTTTGCAAAACAATAAAAAGAATAGATGCAGGAAGCAGCGCCAACATGCTGGTGCGAACAAAATAAAAAGAGTAGATATGTACATATAGACGTGAACAAAATGATGGATCTATCTAGAGACATCTGAATAAAATGAGTAGATATGCAGGTTGAGCTCAATCAATTCATACATCATATCATTAAGATTAGTTCTACTTTGAACATCCCCCCAAAAAAGAATATTACAAAACATGCTTCGCTTCAAGGTTTGAAAATATCTGGGATGCTCGAAAAATTAAACGACAAATCCAACTCAATGTCTTCTTGGGGATCAAAAGCTGTAGGATTGGCCGATGGAGTTGTTTGGTGCGCAAGAACATAATCGAGGAAATTGTGCACCGGAACTGTTCTTTTCTTCGCTGCAACTTTCTTTCCTACAATTGAAATATTAAGCTTTATTAACTTGCCATGATAAAATAAAAATCAAGGTCTTGGATAAATTTAATGTAGGAAATACAATACTTGGAATTTTATTGTTTTTTCCCAATGTGCTTTAGGCCGTGCGTTCGAAACGCCTTTTGGTTGCTTTGTCGGCGGGTGCCTTAAATTTGTGTCATTTTTTACGTTCACATGGTCATCCCCAGTCACCATAACTTCAACCCTCCGAGCCAAATCATTCATGGAAGTCATAACAAGTTCCATTGCCGGTTGGCAGCTCTCAATTTGGAGGGCTAAGTCATATGTGAACCTCATTAAATGGTTCCTGAAAACCACATTTGATTCGCATTGGGCCATTGAAGGTGTGCATGGAAGGTAAATACCTTTCTTAGCATTCAAAGTGAATCGTTTGAGTAAATATTGGGCGGGAATCTGCTTTACATTTCTATGAATGAATATCCGCAAAACGTGTTTACATAGAATACCTTTGGTTTCAAATCCTTGACAAGAACATTCTACTGCGCATGTACTACCATTGAAGTTTACAAACCATCTTTTACCGTCTTGATCTTCGTCGCCAAGTGAGGTCACGCATGAGAACTATCATCCTCATATCTCATCTCATCGACTATGCTAACCCCAACAACCCCTCCATGAATGATTTCTCGAAGATAGAAAACATTTTTCTGGTGTAAATCTTTGAAGCCTGCTTCAGTGTGCTGGAACCTTTATATTTTAAACAAACGCTACCTTGTGTGCACTTAAAATCTTCATCGAACTCAACTCTCCGCCACGTCAAAAATCATTTCTCCAAACTGATGAAGCGCTCTACAATAGAGTTGGTTGCCTTGGATCAACCATGCAATCCATGGTTTGCAGATTCGCTCGTTTGAGTTGACAAAATGCCGAGATCCAACACATCCTTATTGTAGGCAGTTGACCACTTCCTCCGAACTGCATATAGGTCCCTCAACCATCTGTTGTCCTGTATGCTTCCTTTCAACATCATCTCATTCCAATAGCGATCAAACTCGAATTCACAGTCACATTTGCTCATGCATTGGTATAATAAACCTCGAACACCTTTGTCATGGTTAAAACAATGAACTTTAGAAGGAGCTTTCTTGGATATGTGCCATTGACACAATCGATGCCGACTGGTAGTGAAAACACGCTCAATAGCAACCGCCATAGCCTGATCTTGGTCAGTGAAAATAGTTATGGGTTGTTTCCCACCAACGAACTTAAGAAATGTCTCAAAAACCCAACAAAAAGAATCAATGGTCTCCTCTGCAATGAAAGTGCAACCGATGTAAACACTCTGACAATGATTGTTAACAGCAATGAATGGAGCGCATGCCAAATTGTATTTATTTAATCTGTAAGTAGTGTCAAAAATAATAACATTACCGTAACAATCTTAGTGAATCTTACCGCGCCCATCCATACAAAAAAAACTAGTCACCCTATTTAGTTCATCTGTCTGGACTTCATATGAGAACATATTATCCTCAAGTTGTCTAGTTTGTAGCATCTTTAACAAACTAACTGAGTCGTCATTTTCAATTAAAGCTTTTTTAGCTCGTTGGACATAGTTATATGTATCAACCTTGCTGAAACCAACATTTTCAAAACCCCCAACTTCTTCAGACAGGAAATTGTACGCTTGAACGGTTTTTATGCCAGCCTCTGTCACATTTTTTATAAGATTGCCCGGTAGTTCTGATACCTTCTGATTTGACCTTAGCAAATTGCCTCTCTTTCTCCACTGCAAGAGGGTGATTATGCTCCTCCATAAACTTAACAACCGTGCAATTCTGACCATTTTTATCAGTTCTAAAATGACAGCAAGCTAGACAACCGGTTCGAGTGTCTAATTTGCGATATTTAATTGGTGACGGTTTTGTGTGCTACTTTCCTGCCTTGGAGCAGGTATATTCATGCATTTTGATAATTCTAGTGTGAGTCTAATAAATAAGGTGTTCTTTACGAACATTAAATCCGGTTTTGTGTGCATAATCACAATACAAAGCATATGCCTCTTCTTCTGAATGGACAACAGGGAAAGTAGGATTTTCATTTTTGAACTGTAGCAAATTATATAACACATTAGATCCATATACAGTTCTAATGATTTGTATAAATATGGTTGTACTTTAAATAACAGTTGGTGCAGACTTACATCGCTGCCTTTATCCATTTCGCCAATGTTGAACCCCATTTCAGTACTCCCCTGCTCAATGGAACCTTTTTCCAAGGACATGCTGTGGGTGAGAATGCTCTGTAAATGCTCGATCTTGAAAAACACTTGCCCAATTAAAAACTAGACATACATGGCAGATACATCTATACATAGTTTCAGTGGTAGAAAACAAGCCTCCCATTACTGCTCTGAAGTCGCGGGTGCCGGCAACAATGGCTTTCTCCGTCGAGAGGTGTGACTTCGCCGGCAAGGAGGAAGGCCGAGGAAGCCGACAACAATGTCTTTCACACCCTCCAGAGATGTGGCTTTGCTGATGAGGAGGGAGGCCGCGGAAGGGAAAATGTGGTCGTCGCCTAGGTTAAAGCTCCCTCGTCCCGTCGAGCCGTCGAGAGGAAAAATTACGTCGAGAGGAGAAGGTGAGAGTGGGCCCGGCTAATTTTTGAAATAAGTCTTTTAAACCCATTCCTACAGGAGGGCACGCTACCCGGGTCAAAAAATTAGCCGACGGAGAGAGGGGAGAGAGAAAAACAAAGAGAAAAAAGAGAGAGAAAACTTAATCTTTTTATGTATACGTATATTTTTTATAAAATAAATATTTTAATATTGATGTATATTTTTTTACGGTCATTTGGAGTACTCATAAGTATATGTTGCGGGCACAACCCACAAACGCATCGAGCACGGGCGAAGCCCGTGCGGAGGCGGGCAAAACTCGCCTAGATGTGGCCGAAGTCTGCCCGATAGCATCGCGCCGGAGGCAGGCGAAGCCCGCTGTCGCCGGCCGAGTACTGTCGAGCCTGGCCGTAGGGTCGGGCACTCGTATATTTATATATATATACCATATATATATATCAACGAGTCGAACGACATGAGCCTCCGGCCCTACGTGCACCATTTTAAATGTCGGATGTCGGGTGCATATCGGATTGAGTTTTTAAATGCCGGATGTCGGGTGCATATCAGATTGAGTTTTTAAATGCCGGATGTCGGGTGCATATCGGATTGAGGTTTTAAATGTCGGATGTTAGAGGCATTTGTAATGCCCCTGAAATTTCAGGAATTATTTTAATCCTTTTTTGATGTCATTTTTGACGTAAGGGCTTTACGTTAGTGCAAAGTTAGCGGCGCATCGTCGTTTGCGCGTTTTCGCATTCGTACGGTCAATTCGACTAAATTTTGGAGTGCGCCAAAATTGGAAAATTTTATGTTAATAATTAAATTATTTATTTTAGAGAGACTCGTCGAAGTTTCTTTGCGATCAGAGCGTTATTAGAGCCCCAGTGATTTTCCAAAGAGTTTGGTTCTTCGGATTTTGATTCCGACTTCTACGTTGGATTCATAGCGACGACGTTTGTCTCGGTGCGATTTTCGTTGCAATCGGGGACCGTTGTTTCGACCGTTGTTGTCATTCACTTCCTTAATCTCTCTCTGTATATATATATATATATATATATATATATTATACAAATATCTTCCTCCATCTCTTTACAAATATATACATATATATATATTGTACAACCCCGAGTTCGCCTGAGTAGGTAAGGCCCGCAGATTAGTAACTTGGGCTGGAAGAGCTCATCTCGCCACTAAGGGGTCGCGAGAGTTGGGGGGCACGGGCCGAGGGGAGCTCGCAGGAAGGCATGCGAGACCCGACCTCAGTGGGTGTCGCTAGAAGGGGCGTGAGCGGGGCCCTCGTGGAGCGCTCGCCTAAAAGGTGTTCCACGAGCCATGCTCGCAAAGAGCCTCGCGGGAGCTCTCGCGAGTAGCCTTCTCGCAGGCCATTCGCCCATTGGCTAAGGAGACGAAATTACCCCTCTGCCTCTGGTGGTCTGCCATTAGGCCCTCCAAACAACGGAGTTTGGCTGTTAGCAGGCCAAATTGGGGTGCGTTTAGTAAAACCAAAAGGCGGAATTCCGCTATTAACAGACCACAAACAAAAAACTATAAACAGACCTTAAAGGGCGCCTTGGGAGAGGATTCCAATCTCAGTACTATGAGCTTCTTCTTCCCTTGGTTACTTTGGTGTAGCTCTCTAGCTCTCCAAGGTGCCCAAGTCTCAGCTTTGGCTTGGGAGGGGAAGCACTCAATGATCTTCCGGGTTTGTGGTGGGACCTCCTCGCTGTGACTAAGGTCTTAGTCTAGTTCCGAGTCTCCAGCCTGCTCCTTCCGAGGGATCAGTAAGGGTTAGATGCCCCTCAACTTGTTGAGGGCCCGAGCTTCACAAGAGACCGAGAAATCGGTTTCAACATTTTGGTGCGGTGAGCGTGGAGTGTGGCTGGTCCAAGAAAGTTCCTAGGAAGGGACATGGTAGGAGATGAAGAGCAGGGCGAGAAGTTTTGCTGGTCACCCCCGGTGGAGACGCCAAGGATGTTCTCGGACTTCAGGAGGGAAGTCCTCAACACCCTCAGGTTCGCAGTCGCAGCATTGCGAAGCGAGTTCGCAACCCCGGCGGCTCAGAAGTTCCATCCTCCGGTAGCGGTTGGCGAGAATGCCCCGGGAGGAAGGGCTGGGAAGGAAGTGGCTGGGGGGTCAGTGCAAGACCTGGAGGGGCAAGTGCTATTCACCAGCCCGTCGAGCTTAGTTCCGGCGAGCTCGGTGTCGGCGAGCGCGGGGCAGGCAAGCGCGGGGCAGGCGAGCGTGGGGCAGGTGAGCGCGGGGCAGGCGAGCGTGGGGCAGGAGAGCGCGGGGCAGGCGAGCGCGGCGCAGGCGAGCACGGTTCTGGTGGGCGCGACACCCGTAAGAGCGGATCCGACGAGTGTGGCTCTCACGAGCATGGCCCCGACGAGCTCAAGCCTAGCGAGAGAGCTCGGGGGTCGAGTGGGGCAGGAAAGGATGGCAGGTGAAGGGAGCCCCTTTTGGGAGCTGGTGCTTTCCGCACCCATTCCAGAAGGGTTCAGGGAATGGGACAGGGTATACTACCATGCCAGGGACGACCCTGTCCAGCACCTGCAGTCTTTCGAGGACTCAGTTTCTATCAGGCCGATGTCGGATGCCTTTAAGTGTCAGCTCTTCGCCGTCACCCTGAAAGAGAAGGCCAGGGACTGGTTCCATCAACTCCATGCGGGATCAATCTACGCATTTGAGGACTTGCGTAAAAGCTTCTTGTTGCGGTTTTTGACTTCAAAGAAGAGGAAGAAGGATGTCGAGTCCCTCTTCAAGGCGAAGCAAGAGCCCAAGGAGTTGTTGGCTCACTATGCGGATCGGTTCCAGGAGGAAGTACTACTCACCCAGGAGATGCCCGGGTTTGCCCTCCAGCTCGCCTTTACGTTGGGTCTGAGGGAGAGTTTCTTCAAGATGGGATTGAAGAGGAAGGCCCCCGTCTCCTATGAGGAGTTGATGGAGAGGGTGGCAGAGCAAATTGAAAGTGAGGAGGCCAATTCGGAGCTCACTAGGAGGCTAGCAAAGCTCAGTGATCCGGAAGTCCGACAGCAGGAGGTGCGGAGAAGAGAAGAGCCCCGGGCCCCGAAAGGGGGATGTAGGAAGCAGGGCGGAGGAATGCAGGGTCAAGGGAGAGGTTACGCCCCGAGAGGGGGTAACTTCCATGGCGGTCAGGGAAGACCCCATCAGTTGGGATGGAGGCAAGGTCCAAGGCAGATGCCTCCCCCGCCTCAGCAGGCCATGACAATCAGGCGAGGGAGGGGAGGAAGAGGAAGGAGAGAAGGGGCAGGAGTAGAAGCAAGAGCAGGAAGAAGAAGGGGAAATAGGGTGACAGAGGGCGAGAGGGGGGAAGTGACGTTGCCATACTGTGACTTCCATGATGAGGAAGGTCACGCGACGACCGCTTGCCCAGAGTTCTTGGAGACGAAGAGGGCCAGAGTGCTGGCGCAACATCAACAACAGCAAGTGAGGATTTAGGAGGTCCTGCCTCGGGCGGATGAGGAGGAAAGGTGTGAGGATAGGGTTGATTTGGGGACCCGAGGAGGGATCACAGTGATCCACGGGGGTGTAGGGGTTGAGGTAACCCGCAAGATGAGCCTCCATACCATTTACCACCGGAGCGTGGCTTCGACATCCACAGCTCCACCCCCGACAGAAAAAATTACTTTCTCTCAAAGGGACATGCCGGGTCATGAGGACCCTTTCTGCGATGCGTTGGTCATCCAGATCGCCATTGAGAACTTTACGGTGTCCCGGATTCTCGTGGACAACGGAAGCTCCTTCAACGTCATCTTCAAGAAGGCGTTCGATGAGATGAAGGTGGAAACCGAGAGGGTGTTGGCCTCAGACGGCCCGTTGTTCGGGTTCTCCGGAGAGAGGAAGGAGGTAGAGGGGGGAGTTGGGCTCCATGTGGTCCTGGGCGGGCAATCTCAGAATTGCCGCTTCGTCATAGTGGATGCCCCCAGCAGCTACAATGCCATCTTCGGACGGCCACTAATCAGTGCTTTCCGCTACGTCCCCTCCACTTTCCACCAGTGTCTCAAGTTGAACTCAGGAGGAGTTCAGGTCCGGGTAAGGGGAGACCCAAAAGTAGCAAGGCAATGCTACGTGACGACAGTAAACACCATCTCCTGGATAGCCGAAGCGGAGAAATGGGATCAGGAGGTGGGGAAGCCGGCGGGTCTCGGAGAGGCAGATGAGCAGATGGGGGAAGGAGAGGAGGAGAAGGAAGAGGTAGAGGGTCAGGCCCAGGAAGGAAGGGCGGAAAAGCTGATGGCGATCAGAGAAGAAGGAAAGGAGGAGGAGTCGAAGCGTTCGCAAGCGGCGAAGGGAAGGAAGAAGTTTGGGGAGAGCAGTCCCGACTGGAAGCCGTGGGGGAGGTCATGGAGCTCGAGATCACCACCCAGGCTGGGGCAGTGGAGAAGGTTCGAATCAGCGGGGAGCTCGGCCTAGAGGAGCAGAAGCAAATCCTGGCCTGCGTCCAGGAAAATGTGGATGTCTTCGCTTGGAGTGCCGCGGAGATGCCCGGGATCGATGCAGATGTGGCTTTCCATCGACTCAATCTCGACCCCGGCACCCGCCCCATCCGTCAAAAGAAGAGGGCCATAACAGACAAGCTGGAAGGGCCCATCCAAGAGGAGGTGGGTAAACTCCTACAGACAGGTTTTGTATCAGAAATTTAGTATCCAGGCTGGGTCTCCAACGTGGTTATGGTAAAAAAGGGAGGAGGTAAGTGGAGGATGTGTATCGATTTTTCCTTGCTTAATAAATCATGCCCCAAGGATTGCTACCCCTTGCCTAGAATCGATGCGCTGGTTGATTCAGCCGTCAGTTTCCCTGTAATGTCTTTTTTAGATGCTTTTTCAGGTTATCATCAGATCCGCATGCACCCCCCGACATCAAGGATGTCTCCTTCATCACAGGGGATGTGTGCTATTGTTATAAGATGATGCCCTTTGGGCTCAAGAATGTAGGGCCACGTACCAACGAATGATGGACAGGGTCTTCCGAGAGCAGAAGGGGAGGAACCTGGAAGTCTATGTTGATGATCTCATGATAAAGAGCCGGGACCTCGAGTGTCACCTCCGAGACCTTGAAGAGACCTTTGGGACCTTGCGGAAGTATAATGAAACTCAACCCCCTGAAGTGTGTCTTCGGGGCTAGCAGTGGAAAGTTCCTGGGACACTTGCTCACCCCAGCGGGGGTGGAGCCTAACCCCGACAAAGTTAAAGCGATCATGGAGTTGGGGTCACCAAGAAATTCGAAGGAGGTTCAGAGACTCACAGGAAAATTGGCCGGAATCATGTAGGTTCCTCTCCAAGGCGGGTGAGAAATGTGCACCCTTCTTCAAGGTGCTAAGGGGAAACAAAAAATTTGAATGGACCTCAGAATGTGAGGAAGCTTTTCAAGCTTTGAAAGGGCAACTCACCCAGACTCCTCTACTCCAGGGACCAAGACAGGGAGAGGATCTAACCCTATACTTGGGGGTCGGATCAGAGGCAGTAAGTTCGGTGTTGGTCTGGGAAGAAGGGAGGAGACAGTTCCCCGTCTACTATGTCACCCGAGTGCTGAGGAAGGCGGAGCTCCGGTACCCAATTTTAGAAAAGTTGGATGTCGCTTTAGTGGTATCAGCCCAGAAGCTCCGGCCATACTTCCAAGCACACTCAATCAAAGTGGTGACCGACCACCCGCTTCGCAAAGTCATGGAAGGGGTGGAGCATTCAGGGAGGCTATCAAAATGGTCCGTAGAGCTGAGTGAGTTCGACATCGCGTTTGTGCCCAGGATGTCGATCAAGGCACAAGCGGCGGCGGACTTCATGGAAGACTACGCAACGGAAGTAGGGGAGCATGAATCACCTCCCCCGGTGTCATGGAAGATGTTGGTGGATGGTGCGTCAGGGAAGCACTCTTATGGAGGAGGAATCATCCTAATAGGCCCCCAAGGGACAAAGACTGAGCAAGCCTTGAGCATCCATTTTCCAATTACCAACAACCAGGCCGAGTACGAGGCCGTGATAGCGGGCCTACGATTGGCCCGGGAGCTGGGAGTGCAAGACGTGGAGGTCTCAACAAACTCCATGGTGGTGGCATGCCAAGTCAAGGGAGAATTCGAAGCAAAGGAGCCGACCCTCCAACGCTACCAGGAGAAGGTCAAGGGGGTCATCAACCAATTTCGCACTTTCTCCATCAAACATGTGCCAAGGGAGGAGAGCACCCCGGCGAACCTCTTAGCCAAGTTTGGCTCTCGAGCTGGGGGGACAGTATCAGAACTCTTCCGACCTTCCATCGAGGAAGGGGAGCTGATGGAGGTGGATCAGCGAGCATCATGGATGGATCCCTTTGTCACCTTCCTGGCATCGGGAGAGTTCCCTGAAGAGGACGTGGATAAACGACGCTTCAGGTATAAGTCGGCTTACTATTCCTTATATCCAGGAGGTATATACAGGAAAACACTCTCGGGGCTCCTGGCCCGTTGTGTATCAGAGGAGGAGGTCCCAAGAGTTCTCGAAGAAATCCACTCGGGGGAATGTGGCAGTCACTCCGGGAGCCGAACTCTAGAGGGGAGAGTGTTGAGGCAAGGCTATTTTTGGCCTACCCTCAGCAAGGATGCGACAGAGTTTGCAAGAAAATATTCAATGTGTCAGCTCTATGCTCCACTCCAACTCCTCCCAGCTCAGAGGCTTCAGACCATCACCGCTCCATGGCCCTTCGCTATATGGGGGTTGGACCTGGTAGGTCCTTTCCCACAAGCTAGTGGCCAAAGGAAGTTCCTATTGGTAATGATTGATTATTTCTCCAAATGGGTAGAAGTAAAGGCGCTGGCCAAGGTAACATCCCAAGTGGTAAGAAATTTTGTGTGGGGGGAGATAATTTGCAGGCACGGGCTCCCATTGGCCATAGTGACGGACAACATACCACAATTTGCCAGCGAAGAGTTTGTTAGTTTCTGCACCCAACTCTGTATATACCTCAGGTTCGCGTCGGTCCATCACCCGAGGAGTAATGGCCAGGTGGAGGCAGCGAACAAGATAATCGTCAACCTGCTTAAGAAGAAAGTGGAGAATCTCAGGGGAAACTGGGTAGAGCAGATGCCCTCGGTCCCGTGGGCCTTGAGGACTACTCCAAATACGGCCACAGGGGAGACCCCCTTCAAACTGTCTCATGGGTCCGAGGCCGTCCTCCCGATAGAATTCGAGGTAAAAAAAAACCCCCAGGGTGATCACCGCAAGCGAAGGGGATGAAGAATGGCTAGTGGAGAATGATGCAGAGCAAAGGTTGTCCCTGGACCTGGTGGAAGAGCTCTGAAACCTCACTACTGTTCGACAAGAGGAAGTCAAGAGGTGGATGGCCAGGTACTTTGATCAACATATCAGAATAAAACAGTTCGAGAAAGGAGACTTGGTCCTGAAGAAGGTAGATGCGGCAGGGAGAGGAGCCGCTGTAGGTAAGCTAGAGCCTAACTGGGAGGGGCCTTACATTGTAAGCGAAGTGCTCAAGTCAGGAGGGTACCACCTCCAGGATGTGGAAGGGATACCCCTTGGCCGAGCCAGGAGTGGGGATGATTTAAAAAGATTCTATCCTTGAAACTTTTGTAATTAACTTATTGTGTGTTTTATTATCCACACATAGATTCCGAGGTTGTTTTTGAGCAGGTAACAAGCATTGGTGCTGGAATGCCCCAGATCGATTCCGCTGCCGGGCTCTCATAGACAGTGGGTCAGGTTGATCTCTGGCGAGGCTGGTAAGTGGCAAGTTCTTTGGTGCTAGAATGCCCCAGATCGATTCTGCTGCTGGGCTCTCATAGACAGTGTGTCAGGTTGATCTCTGAAGAGGCTGGCAAGTGGCAAGTTCTTTGGTGTTGGAATGCCCCAGATCGATTCCGCTGCCGGGCTCTCATAGGCAGTGGGTCAGGTTGATCTCTGGAGAGGCTGGCGAGTGGCAAGTTCTTTGGTGCTGGAATGCCCCAGATCAATTCCGCTGCCGGGCTCTCATAGACGGTGGGTCAGGTTGATCTCTGGAGAGGTTGGCAAGTAGCAAGTTCTTTGGTGTTGGAATGCCCCATATCAATTCTGCTGCGGGGCTCTCATAGACGGTGGGTCAGGTTGATCTCTGGAGAGGCTGGCAAGTGACAATTTCTTTGGTGCTGGAATGCCCCGGATCGATTCCGCTGTCGGGCTCTCATAGACGGTGGGTCAGGTTGATCTCTGAAGAGGCTGGCAAGTGGCAAGTTCTTTGGTGCTGGAATGCCCCAGATCGATTCCGCTGCCGGGCTCTCATAGACGGTGGGTCGGGTTGATCTCTAGAGAGGCTGGCAAGTGGCAAGTTCTTTGGTGCTGGAATGCCCCAGATTGATTCCGCTGCCGGGCTCTCATAGATGGTGGGTCGGGTTGATCTCTGGAGAGGCTGGCAAGTGGCAAGTTTTTTGGTGCTGGAATGCCCCAGATCGATTCCGCTGCCGGGCTCTCATAGACGGTGGGTCAGGTTGATCTCTGGAGAGGCTAGCGAGTGGCAAGTTCTTTGGTGCTGGAATGCCCCAGATCGATTCCGCTGCCAGGCTCTCATAGACGGTGGGTCAGGTTGATCTCTGGAGAGGCTGGCAAGTGGCAAGTTCTTTGGTGTTGGAATGCCCCAGATCGATTCCGATGTCGGGCTCTCATAAACGGTGAGTCAGGTTGATCTCTGGAGAGGCTGGCAAGTGGCAAGTTCTTTGGTGCTGGAATGCCCCAGATCGATTCTGCTGTCGGGCTCTCATAGACGGTGGGTCAGGTTGATCTCTGGAGAGGCTGGCAAGTGGCAAGTTCTTTGGTGCTGGAATGCCCCAGATCGATTCCGCTGCCGGGCTCTCATAGACGGTGGGTCGGGTTGATCTCTGGAGAGGCTGGCAAGTGGCAAGTTCTTTGGTGCTGGAATGCCCCAGATTGATTCCGCTGCCGGGCTCTCATAGATGGTGGGTCGGGTTGATCTCTGGAGAGGCTGGCAAGTGGCAAGTCTTTTGGTGCTGGAATGCCCCAGATCGATTCCGCTGCCGGGCTCTCATAGACGGTGGGTCAGGTTGATCTCTGGAGAGGCTAGCGAGTGGCAAGTTCTTTGGTGCTGGAATGCCCCAGATCGATTCCGCTGCCAGGCTCTCATAGACGGTGGGTCAGGTTGATCTCTGGAGAGGCTGGCAAGTGGCAAGTTCTTTGGTGTTGGAATGCCCCAGATTGATTCCGAAGTCGGGCTCTCATAAACGGTGAGTCAGGTTGATCTCTGGAGAGGCTGGCAAGTGGCAAGTTCTTTGGTGCTGGAATGCCCCAGATCGATTCTGCTGTCGAGCTCTCATAGACGGTGGGACAACTTAATCTCTAGAGAAGCCGGCAAAGGGGGAAGTTTTTGATTGCCAACAGGGCCTCAAAATGGCGAGAACGGGTGGTCTCGCAAGGCGAGACAATGAAGGTGCCCCCCCCCCCCCCCCCCCCCCCCCCCCCGTAAAATAGGGTCCTCGCAAACAATCTAAGGGAGAGTCGACAAGTGGGTAGCCCAGATAGGCGAGCCATACGAAAAAGATTACTCTCGCCGGCATCAGGTGGGAGAGAAGGATCATCCGGGTCTCTGGGAATGGCGCGAGAAGCAGCGCAGGGACCTCACTCGCCGAAGTTGAAAGGGGAAACGTTCGCCCCCCTCCCGCAAGATAGAGATTCGGAGGGGTGGATCCTGAAATCTATCACTCTAAGGCCGACTAGAAGGGCGAGAACTAGCGTGGTGAGTGTATCCCAAGTCGAGGCTATGCGGTTACGTAATAGGCGGACGCGAGCACGACGAATGCGATGGCAAAAGAACAAGTAATAAATGTGAGAAAAAAACAGCATACATAAATAGCGAGAATACAACAAACAACGGCGAAAATTGCCATTTCCATTTCATCAAAAATCAATTACAGGGGTTGCGGCGATCTCGCCAGCCAAAAATATAAAATAAAAATACAAGCGCTTTCTAAGGTTCGCCAGTAGACCGATCGTCCTCGCTGCCCGCTGGTGGCGGGGCTGGTGTAAACAGATCCTGGACCACGTCTTCGATCGTCAGGTCGGCCGCCTCGGCAGACAGCAGGCCGGCACCCTGCATGGACCGGAAGATGTATCGCACCGAGGTCATGGAGGCCTCGCGACATTCTTCCTCCCAGGCTCGCTTGTCATTCCTCAGGCGGCGAGGAGACGGGGGCCGACGGCTTGGATCAGCTCCTGGTTGTAAGTCTTCAACCTGGCGACCTCATTATCTAGGCCAGAGACGCGAGAGCGAAGCTCCCGGGTGTCTCAGCATCCTGTAGAGGAAATGGGTAAGCCATATGAACAATTAGGAAAGGAGGGAGGCGAGAACTCAAACACTTACCACATCCTGTTGACCGAGAGAGAGTGCCTCAGAGGCGAGCAACCTCTCCTTCATGCTTGTAATCTCGGCGGCGGAATCCTTGTAGGCGAGGGCAAGCTCCTCATTGTGGCGCTCTAGCTGGAGACATCGCCGACCCGTCATATGAGCGAGCTCAGTAGAGCGGAGCTCAGCTCGCGCACTTTCGTATGCCAAGGTCCTTGCGGTCTCGGCCTTGAAGACCGAGGCATCCTCGCGACCATACAGTCCGAAGCAGAGCAAGAACGCCTGCCCGTTGACTGTTGGCTGCTCCAGCCAAGAAGGGAGGAGGGTGGAGATGGTGGCTTTGTTGACCTCTGGATTCCATTACAGCAGGTACTCACCGGCCTCATCCTTGTGCTTTTGGTCGAGACCAAAGTTCCAGTGATTTATCGGCACTGGCAAGGAGGAGACCCTGGCGACCTTCTCGATCGGCTCGCCAGACTCCCTTTCTTCGAGGAATTTAGCCAGTAGGATCTCACCCGGGGAAGCCTTGGCGTGCCCCTTTCCCTTCTCGAAGGGAGGGGGATTCTTCTTGTTCTTCTTCTGAGAGGGTTGCGAGGAGGAGTCCTTTCGGCCCGAAGACTCGCCCCTTTTCTTAGTAGGAGGGGCAGCAGGACGGGAGGTCTCGCGGCAGGCATCCGCTCCCATCTTGGCGAGGGCGAGGTCCGCAGGAAAAGCCCGGCTGCTCGCGTAGGGGGGATGGACGCTCACTCACCTGTAATAGTTCAGTAATTAAAAATGTTAAGCGTGAACTTTGAGATGAAAAGGGCGAGCAAGCGCGATACATACCCTCCCCAGGGAGCATTGGCGGTATCAAGTCGAGGTTTCGGCGGAGATGCGCCACCTCGAAGTTCTTCTTACTGAAGAACTGGTATAGAGCGGCGTCACGACTGTCGAGAGCTGGGGGGCGGTAGGTGCTCTCGCCATACTGAATCGGTGAGAACGGGACGTTGCCGAAGTTCCCTTTGACGAAAAGGAACTTCTGAGCCCAGTAGTGGCTCTTGTTGACGGTCTCGTTGACCTTGATTCCCGAGCCCACGAAGTAGGTGGTGCCCTCCTTATAGGCCCAGAAGGAGAACAGCTTCCGGAAAACCGGCAGGCTGAACTCGATGCGTTCTTCTCGCATGTAGCATGCGAACGCGACAATGATTGCCACGACGTTGGGGGTCAGTTGGCCCAGTATCACACCGTAATGCTTTAGTACCTGGCGAGAAACATTGCGAGGTCTCTAAGAAGCGAGCGAGAGCTTAAAATTCGGAAAAGTAAAAGTACGCGAGATCAACGGGTACCTGACGGACCAATTCCATTCGAAAACAACAAGAAAAAGCGGAAATAAAAGAGTGCGAGCATCACAAGCAAGTATATTACAAACAACAAGTTCACAAGAGCCCCAGTAGCGGGTGAGAAAGGGTTAATAAGAAAATAGAAATGTTCAAGAGACGGTCCTGCGAAATTAAACAAATTTCAAATATTACGAAGGGTTTGCCGAGCCGAGAAATAGTGCGGGCGAGACTAGTAGCGTAGCCATTTCCACTGACCACGACCTCGCACTCCAGATCTCGGCGGGATCCTAGGGTAATGATACGCATTGAGCGCGCGAGCCTCGCGTTGGATCAGGCGGACATAATCATTCACCCGCGCGAGATGTGTTCCGGGGGAGGTGACCGTCTCGCCAATGTCTTCCGGCAGCTCGGCGCGGAGCCGCGCGCACTCATCCAGCAAGGCGGCGTGCCACTCCTCGGCAACTTCCCTATCCCCCTTACTTGGAGGTGAAGATCCTGCAACATCCGCCTTTGCTTCTGAAACAGTTCCAAGGTCCGCTTCTTCATGGCCTCAGGATCCTGCGGGTCACCCAAGAAATCATCCATTTGCTACGACAAGGGGAGAGACGACATCTCTTCCTCCCCAAAGTCAGAATCGGAGGGGAGAGTCTCAGAATTGCCTGCGAGCAAATCCAAGTATCGTAAGCCGTTAACGAGACTAACATGGAGGGTAACATCTCAACAAATGCAGCAAAACTATTACCTGCAGGCGGGGGAGAAGTCGTAGGACGACCCTGGAAGAGAGTAGCGAAGGGGAGCGAGACGGAATTCCCGTGACCACCGCGTCGCGTCGCATCGTCAGTAGGGACAGTTGGGGCAGGTCGCGAGCCACCGGAACCCTCCCCCCTCAGGAGATTGAACCCATGGGTCTTAATGGTTGTGTCGGGGGGGGGGGGGGGGGGGGGGGACTGGTGTCTGAGGTCACGAGCTTGGACGACCCGGAGTCGCGCGAGGAGAAGCTGTAAGAGGGAAAAATGAGAGCCATCCGATCAAAAGTCAATCCAGTTTCGTGGGAGCGAGACACTTACCAGCAGTTTCTCCGTTAACAAGATCAGTACTCTTCGCCGGAGGATCGAGACGGGTCTCGGTTAAGCCTCTGCCCGCGTCCTGATCAGCAGGGGGAGGGTCCTGCAGTCAGGCGAGGTTTAGAGAAGCCAAAGGAATAATTAAGCGAGAAGATTACCTTTTCAGCGGGCCGATCGTCAGGAGAAGAGTCCAGCAGTACGGTCTTGTCCCCCTCAGGGGGTATGCGGACCGGCTTCACCTTTTTTATCGCAGGCGCAGGCGGAGTGGCCTGGCTCGTCATCCGGGAGGAGGCGTTGGCCATGGTGGAGAGCCCTCCCTCTTTGGACGCCCTCAAACGAGCCTGAAGTTCTTCGGAAAGAGGCATTCCCCGACGGATATAGTATGCGGAGGGGGAATAAGAGAGAGTAATAGCGCGAATCACACCGACTTTGGCAGTATTTATAGGGGTGGGGTGGGACCCACCCGAAAGATTCCCGAACAGCTCAGGAGTCGCCGACGAACATATGGGGTTGGATGATTCTTTGCGAGCTTAGAGTAATCTCGCAAAGAGCGGGGATTGTGTACAACCCCGAGTTCGCCTGAGTAGGTAAGGCCCGAAGATTAGTAACTTGGGCTGGAAGAGCTCATCTCGCCACTAAGGGGTCGCGAGAGTTAGGGGGCATGGGCCGAAGGGAGCTCACAGGAAGGCATGCGAGACCTGGCCTCGGTGGGTGTCGCCAGAAGGGGCGTGAGCGGGGCCCTCATGGAGCACTCGCCTAAAAGGGGTTCCGCGAGCCATGCTCGCAAAGAGCCTCGCGGGAGCTCTCACGAGTAGCCTTCTCGCAGGCCATTCGCCCATAGGCTAAGGAGGCAAAATTACCCCTCTGCCCCTGGTGGTCTGCCGTTAGCCCCTCCAAACTGCGGAGTTTGGATGTTAGCAGGCCAAATTGGGATGCGTTTAGTAAAACCAAAAGGCGGAATTCCGCTATTAACAGACCACAAAAAAAACTATAAATAGACCTTAAAGGGCACCTTGGGAGAGGATTCCAATCTCAGTACTCTGAGCTTCTTCTTCCCTTGGTTACTTTGGTTTAGCTCTCTAGCTCTCCAAGGTGCCCAAGTCTCAGCTTTGGCTTGGGAGGGGAAGCGCTCAATGATCTTCCGAGTATATGGCGGGACCTCCTCGCTGTGACTAGGTCTTAGTCTAGTTCCGAGTCTCCAGTCTGCTCATTCCGAGGGATCAGTAAGGGCTAGCTGCCCCTCAACTTGTTGAGGGCCCGAGCTTCACAAGAGACCGAGAAATCGGTTACAACACACATATATATATATATTATACTATTCTCTTTGTTCTTCTTCCTCCCTGTTTACTGAGCCTGTGCTTTCGAGAGAGAGAGAGAGAAAGAGGGTTTTTCTTTTTTCCGTTGGCCGTCGAGGGAGCTCGAGAGCTCGAAATCTTCGCCGGAGCATAGATTTGGAAAGCTCTCGCCGTGCTCATCGTGTGCATGGTAAGTTTTGTCCGTTTTGTAGATTTTTGGCGCTAGGGTTAGCAGCCCTGTTGAAATTGTTGAAGTGGAAGTTAGAGGGCTTTTGGACCTGGGCGGTCTGGGAGGAGGTCAGGCGGTCTGGCGTGACCGCACAGCCTGGCGGTCTGGCTTGTCTAAGCCTAACTGCGGTCTCCTGGCTTGATCGCTGGTATGGGTCCAAGACGGCTGAAGGTGAAGGCCGCGCGGTCTGTCTGTGACCGCGTTGCGGGTTGATCATCTTCAGGTATGCGCGGTCTGTGTGTGACCACGTGGCGAGCTGCCTTCTTCAAGGGTGTGGCGGTCTGGTGTGACTGCACAATTTGATCTAGGTTTTCCAGAATGCGGTCTGGTGACTGATCAGGCTTTCTGGTGGTATTCGCGGACTAAGGGACTTAGTCGCCCAGTTTTAGTTCGCGGTCTCAGGAGGAGACTGGTATGCGAGCTGGACGCTGTTCATAGTCTCAGGAGGAGACCGACATGCAGACAGGAGTTCGCGGTCTCTGGCGAACACAGGTGGTGAGCAGCTTCGTGGCGGCCTGGCGATCTCCTTGTGGAGTCGCGATCTCACTATGAGAGTGGCGGTCTCTCATGGTTTGGTTGAAGCTGGCGAGCTCACCTAAAATGAAGCAGGAGTACTGTTGCTGATCGCACGGTGTGACTGGTAAGGTTGCGCGGTCTGGAGGGTGGTGATCCTATCTCATAGGGTGGTGACTGGATCAGGTCTCACGCCTATAAATAAGACCCATCAACAGCAATAATTAAGACACACCAAGTGTAAGATGAGTTCTCTTCTTCCCTACGGTCTCTATTTGTCTGACCGGGCGGTCTGCTGATTGAACTCTTATTGTGCAGCTTCTGCGGATAGTGCGGGCAGCAGCGATCATCTCTTCCTCTGAAAGTGTTCGGGCGGTCTGCGGCTTGGAGTTGCGTTGCTGGAGTTCGGGAGAATCAGGAGTTCGGAAGGAGAGGTGCGGTCTGATCAGCGGTCTGGTGTTGTTCTGAGATCGGCAGCGGGTTGCGGTCTGGCAGGTTGCTGAGATCGTAGGGAGACCTCGCGGTCTCAAGTTATCTTCAACTTGTAATTTTTTTCCTTTGATGTTTGTGCTGGCGAAATCATGTGTCGCCAAGCATGCCTTGCCTTTGTAATTTGAAGTTGCTATCAATAAAGATCACTTGTTTGCCTCAAGTTGTTTCTGGTGTTTTTTGGCTTGGATCTCTAAGTTGCTTAATAGATTCCTACTTGCTCTACCAAGATTCAGAAATTTTACATGGTATCAGAGCCAGGTTAGAGTGGATAGAGCAGGTTGCAACTTAGAGTTGCCATCGCCTTTGTGAAGAAGGAGCTAGTGGTAGGACAATGGAAGGTGGATATTCAAGAGGTCTTGGTATTGAGATGCTTACATCGACTAACTATAAAAAGTGGAAGTCGTGTATGCAAAGCTATCTTCTAGGTGAGGACCTCTGGGAGGTAGTTGGAGGAGATCAGACGTAGGAAGTTGTCTCGGAAGGGGATAATATAGCTGAGGTGAGGATTTGGAGGAGGACGAATGCGAAGGCAGAGTTCACTTTGAAGAGGGCAATCTCACCTGACCTGTTTGATCACATCTTGGGGTGTGGATCGGCTGCGGAGATCTGGAGAGCCCTGGATGGGCTGTTTAACAAGAATAATGTAGCAAGGCTACAATTCTTGGAGAATGAACTGGCAAGGTTGGCTCAGGGTGATCTTTCTATCTCTACTTTCTTTCTGAAGATGAAGAACTTGTGCGCTGAAATCTCAGCATTGGGTCCTGATGAGCCTATCTCTGAGGCGAAGCTGAAGAGGCACATCATCCGCGGCTTGCGGAAGGAATATGTTTCCTTTGTGACATCGGTGCAGAGATGGGCAAATCAGCCGTCTCTGTTGGAGCTGGAGAACTTGCTTGCATCGCAAGAAAGTTTTGCAAGGCAGATGGCGGGGGTGTCAGTGGCTGGGGGAGATGGCGAGTTGCTCTTCTCGTGGAAGAAGAAGAAGTGGGATAAGAAGAAGAAGATCGCGGGAGACAATGGGCCTTCAACTTCTGGGCAGCAGGAAAGGGGGTCTGCTCCCAAGGCTGACGGGAAGAAGAAGGGTGAAGGTCCGAAGTGCTTCAAGTGTGGCAAGTATGGCCACATCAGGAAGGATTGCAGGGTGGTCACCCAAGCTGGGCATGCTGCGGAGAAGGAGGAAGCTGAGGCCAGGCACATTCAAGGAGGTTGGGGAGGAGCCTTCTCGGCTTCTGTTGGAGCTTCGGCTCCTATCAACTATCTGGAGGACTGGATCGTGGACTCGGGGTGTGGTCATCACCTCACCGGAGACGAGACCAAGCTTTCTTCTGCACAACCCTATACAGGTAACAATGCAATCATTACTGCTGATAATACTGTGCATCCAGTAGAGAAGGTGGGGGTTATTTCCTTGGGCAGTGATAGAGGGCCACTTACTTTGAAGAGTGTCTATCACGTGCCTGGTATGAGGAAAAACCTCTTCTCCGTGACCAACGCTGTAGACGCTGGGTATCACATTCTGTTCGGCCCAACAGAAGTGAAGTTTCTACGCAATTTTGAGGCCGTAAAGGCCGAGGTCGTCCATGTTGGGAGACGAGCAAAGGACTTGTTCGTTTTATCGACAAGTTCCTACGTCGACAAGATGAAGACAAATGAGGGTGCCGTTATATGGCATGAGAGGTTGGGGTACGTAGGGATGGACAAGCTAAAAGTTATGGCGGTGAGAGGTCTGGTCAAGGGCCTGCCAAGTCTATCTTCCTACGGTGAAGGTCATGTTTGCGCGGGATGTCAGTTCGGCAAGTCTCATAGACTACCGTTTGACAAGTCGCAGACAAGGAGTAGTGTGCCGTTGGAGTGCATCCACGGTGACTTAATGGGACCTACTGCTACCCCAAGCCTCGGAGGCAGCAGATATATGCTGGTGTTGATCGATGATTACACCAGATATGTCTGGGTATTTTTCCTGAAGGAGAAGGCGGAGGCGTTTGCCAAGTTTGTGGAGTTCAAGGAGCTCGTGGAGGGTCGGCTAGGACTGCGGGTGAAGAAGCTGAGGACTGACAACGGAGGGGAGTTCACCTCCAGTGAGTTCTCTATTTTTTGCAAGAAGGCAGGCATCCGGAGAGAGCTCACTTGTGCACATACTCCACAGCAGGACGAAGTTGCAGAGCGGAAGATCCGTCATCTGACGGAGATCTACAAGTGTTGGCTGTATGCCAAGAGTATCCCAAAGTCCTTCTGGGTGGAGGGAATGTCTTGTGCTGCCTACGTCATCAACAGGATGCCTTTGAGCCCCATCAACATGTTGACACCGCATGAGATGATGTTCAAGGAGAAGCCAAGAGTGGCACACCTTAGGGTGTTTGGTTCCAACTGCTACGTGCATGTTCCAGATGCTCTTCGGACGAAGCTAGATGCGAAAGCAAGGAAGCTAGTCTTCGTGGGATACGATGAGCAGAAGAAAGGATGGAAGTGCATGGACCCGAAGACGCGGAGGTTTGTGGTATCTCGCGACGTCGTGTTCGATGAGGTGATATCTTACAAGGGGTCTTCTGGTGTGGAGCTACCAGAGAGCAGGGTGGAGGTGCCGGAGAAAGCTGTGGAGGATCTTCAGGCGGAGCTACCTGTGTCACCAGGTGGTCCATCTCCCTCTAGTTCCGAGACGGGGGCTTCTGGTTCAGGGAGCAGGGGGAGCGATGCTCCTAGCACGTCTGGAAGAGGAGCTAGGGAAGAAGCAGCTGGAGATAATGCGGTTCAGGGGAAGGAGCTGAGGAGGTCGAAGCGAGCGATCGTCGCCCCTGATCGCTATACAGGAGGAAATGCAGTGAGCTTCGTCTCATGTTTCTTCGCTGGTCCCTTGGATGAGAGGGAGCCGTCGAGCTTTCAGAAGGCCAGAGGCGTGAAGGAGTGGGACATTGAAATGCAAGAAGAGATGGCAGCTCTCGAGAAAAATGAGACCTGGTCTCTTGTGCCCAAGCCCAAGGGCACCACTCCTGTGACATGCAAGTGGGTCTACAAGCTCAAGAAGAAAGCTGACGGCAGCATCGAGCGGTACGAGGCTCGCCTTGTAGCTTGGGGGTTCTCGCAGCAATACGGTGAAGACTACGAGGAGACATTCAGTCTGGTGGCAAAAATGACTTCAGTTCGGTTCATCATTGCCTTGGCGGTGTTCAGTGGATGGGAGATTTGGCAGCTCGACGTCAAGAATGCTTTCTTGTATGGCGAGATTGACAAGGATATCTTCATGGTCCAGCCACCAGGCTTTGTGTCTGAAGATTTTTCGGAGCATGTCTGCAAGCTGAAGAAGGCCCTGTATGGGTTGAAGCAAGCGCCGAGGGCGTGGTACGGGAAGATCGCAGAATATCTCATATTCTGTGGATTTGGTGCTTCAGAATCAGACTCAAGCTTGTTCGTCAAGAAAAGCGGGGAGCTTCAAGTCATCGTGCTGCTATACGTCGACGATATGATCGTGACGGGGAACTCGAAGGAGGAGGTAGCGCAGATTCGGGCCGAGCCGTCTATCAGGTTCGAGATGAAGGACTTAGGTGAGCTTCACCATTTCCTTGGACTCGAGGTGCAGAGGAAGGAGAGTGGAGTACTGGTGTCCCAGGCTGGATATGCGGAGCGGATCGTTGAGCGGTTCGACATGAAGGAAGGGAAGTGCATCTCCACACCTCTGGAGAAGGCTATGAAGCTTTGGAAGGATGAGGGAAGAATTCTGCAAGATCCGTTGGTGTTCCGAGCTCTGGTCGGGAGCTTGATCTATCTGACGATCACTAGGCCGGATATTGCGTATGCAGTTGGCAGAGTGAGTCGGTATATGGCGGAGCCACGGATGCCTCATCTGCTAGCGGCCAAAAACATTCTGAAGTATGTCAAGGTGACCTCGGATATGGGTCTCCTTTACAGGAGGGATGCGGGCTTCGAGGTGCATGGGTACATGGACGCTGATTACGAGGGAGATTCGGATGATCGGAAGTCGACATCTGGATTCGTCTTCATGGCGGGCCCTACAGCTATATCATGGTGCAGCAAGAAGCAGGATTCCGTGTCGGTCTCCACCACGGAAGCAGAATACAAGGCTTCGGCCTTGGCAGCTCAGGAAGCCATCTGGCTTAGGAGGTTGGTGGGAGATGTCCACAAGGAGGTTCGGGAGCCGACTCTGCTCCGCGGTGACAATGAGAGTGCTCTCAAAATGGTAACCAATCCAGTTTGTCACGCGAGGACCAAGCATATCGAGATCGATCATCATTTCATTCATGAGAAGGTGCTGGAGGGGTCTCTTTCGGTCGAGCATGTTCGGAGTCAGGACAACATTGCTGACATCTTCACAAAGGCGCGGGCGAAGGGGCCGTTCACACGGCTAAGGAGCCTACTAGGGCTAGTTTCAACTTCCCACTTCAAGGGGGAGTGTTGAAATTGTTGAAGTGGAAGTTAGAGGGCTTTTGGACCTGGGCGGTCTGGGAGGAGGTCGGGCGGTCTTGCGTGACCGCACGGCCTGGCCGCCTGCCTCTGCGGTCTGGCTTGTCTAAGCCTAACTGCGGTCTCCTGGCTTGATCGCTGGTATGGGTCCAAGACGGCTGAAGGTGAAGGCCGCGCGGTCTGTCTGTGACCGCGTGGCAGGTTGATCATCTTCAGGTAAGCGCGATCTGTGCGTGACCACGTGGCGAGCTGTCTTCTTCAAGGCTGTGGCGGTCTGGTGTGACTGCACAGTTTGATCCAGGTTTTCCAGAATGCGGTCTGGTGACTGACCGGGCTTTCTGGTGGTATTCGCGGACTAAGGGACTTAGTCACGCGGTCTCAGTTCGCGGTCTCAGGAGGAGACTGGTATGCGAGCTGGACGCTGTTCGCGGTCTCAGGAGGAGACCGGCATGCGGACAGGAGTTCGCGGTCTCTGGAGAACACAGGTGGTGAGCAGCTTTGTGGCAGCCTAGCGATCTCCTTGTGGAGTCGCGATCTCACTATGAGAGTGGCGGTCTCTCATGGTTTGGTTGAAGCTGGCGAGCTCACCTAAAATGAAGCAGGAGTACTGTTGCTGATCGCGCGGTGTGACCGGTAAGGTTGCGCGGTCTGGAGGGTGGTGATCCTATCTCATAGGGTGGTGACTAGATCAGGTCTCACGCCTATAAATAGGACCCATCGACAGCAATAATTAAGACACACCAAGTGTAAGCTGAGTTCTCTTCTTCCCTGCGGTCTCTATTTGTCTGACCGGGCGGTCTGCTGATTGAACTCTTATTGTGCAGCTTCTGCGGATAGTGCGGGCAGCAGCGATCATCTCTTCCTCTGAAAGTGTTCGGGCGATCTGCGGCTTGGAGTTGCGTTGCTGTAGTTCGGGAGAATCAGGAGTTCGGAAGGAGAGGTGCGGTCTAATCAGCGGTCTGGTGTTGTTCTGAGATCGGCAGCGGGTTGCGGTCTGGCAGGTTGCTGAGATCGTAGGGAGACCTCGCGGTCTCAAGTTATCTTCAACTTGTAATTTTTTTCCTTTGATGTTTGTGCTGGCGAAATCATGTCTCGCCAAGCATTCCTTGCCTTTGTAATTTGAAGTTGCTATCAATAAAGATCACTTGTTTGTCTCAAGTTGTTTCTGGTGTTTTTTGGCTTGGATCTCTAAGTTGCTTAATAGATTCCTGCTTGCTCTACCAAGATTCGGAAATTTTACAAGCCCTAACCCTCATTTTTGTCCGATCATCGTAGATCCTTCGTTTTTAGGTCGTGTTTGAGCCGATCCTTGACGTGGAGGGCTTGAGAGACCGTATTTCAGTGATTCGTGTAAAGGCAAGTGGTGGTTTGCTCTTTCCTCCCCCTGGCTTGTATGTTTCTTCAGAACTCTTTTAATCTTCTTTATTTATATGTATATATATAATTAGTGTTGTTGAATGTTTGATGTACCTTAATTTTTATTAATTAAGGGTGTTCTGGTAGTCCAGGTTTGGGTTTTGAATGGAGAAGGTTAGGTTAGCTTAGGAAATATTTTTAGAAATTTCTGTCCAAGTAAGAATCGATGGGTCATCCTGTCAATCGACGGGACCTCCCGTCGATCGACGGGACCATCCCGTTGATCCCTGGTCTTAGCCGCTTTGTGGCTTTTGTTTGTTTTCTCTAAGGCAAAATCGACGGGACATCCCGTGGACCATCCCTTCGATCTTTGACCTTAGTCGGGTAGCCTTTTTCTCTAAGTCAGAATCGACGGCTCTTCCCTTGATCGACGGGACTGTCCGCCGATCGACGGGACAACCAGTCGATTTCTGCCTTTTCCCTTGTTGAAACTTTTTTTCTTGGTTTTGTTTCTCTTCCCCTTTAATGCTTGTTTCCTTCTTCTTTTATGCAAATGTAGTTTTGATTGTGGTCTTTCTTGTTGTCCTGATAGACTCTTTCAGAAAAGTCATTTTCTGTGTATTCTCAGAAATTAAGTTTCTTTTTGTGTATTCTGATTCCTTTTTATACCATAGACTTGTTCCAAGACTCTTTCTGTGAATTTGCAGAATTTATTAGTATGTTTGTCCAGAATTTATTAGAACTTCTGTCCTGAATTTATTAGTCTTTTTATCCAGAATTTTTGTCCAGAACTCCCAGATTTTCTGGGTAGTCTGCCTTTGACTTCTGAGTATTTAAACATTTCAGACTCAGTCTTCTATGTAATTTTGTGTTAATTTTCTCAGTGAGGGGTAATGCTTCTTTCTCACTGTCTTTAGTAATCTGGTTGAATGTAAATGTTCTCTTAGTGGTTATGGGCTGCAAATAACATTCCTTCTCCTTAATGACTTTGTTTTCCTGGAATCTAGTTATGCTAGGTTCTCTTGTTAATTGTGTAGTCCTCTTGGGATGGTTTTGCTGTGTGATTGAAAGTCCTTCATTTCAATCCTCTTCTTCTTCCTTGTATGCCTAACCTGTTGATTTTAGGTTTGTGGCTGTTGTTTTTCTCTTTTTGGGTCTTGATTGGTTTTCCGGGTTCTTGATTCCTGCTGCCATCCCCCTTGGAATCTGGATAGCTTCTATTTACTTGTTTAGTTATGCTACCAGATAGTCTGATAAGACTTCCCTTGATTTAGAAAAGTTTGTTCTTCTTAAGATTGTGTAATTATTTCTCCTTTATTAAGCTTTCCGTCGACTTTTGTTAAGTCTTTCCCCATCGACTTTGTCGCATATTCTGAATTGTTTCATCATACTTTATGTTCATTTGTCGGGTGTTCCCGGGTATCTTAAGCTATGTTATCAAGCATTTTAAGTCAATTTGTTGCGATTTTAGATGAAGCTATGCTTTATTCGTCGAGATGTCCCATAATTATTAAGTGTTTATTTTTGGTGTCTTTTTGTGGATTTCGTCGTGTGGTTTCGAGATGATCGTTAGGAGTCAAGTATAGACTCCCCGAGTGCTTTCTAATGAACCATTGAGTATTATTTCTGATGTTTGGCCTTCGTGTTAAGCTTATCTTTGTCTTGTTCCGACACCAAGCCTTGCATGGTGTCAGCTGGCTGAAATCTTCAACTTGTTATTATGTTGAATGTTGATCTTCTGATTGATTGTTGAATCTTGTGCATAATGATTCTCTCGTCTTGAGTTGTGGTTAAAACCATCTAAAATCATGTTTTTTCTTCCTAGCACTCTTTTGTTTGGCCGGTTGGATTTGAAGAGCGATGTTTGCTCTGTTGGATATTGAGAGTCAGGTATGCTCTGTTGGGGTCTGTTGGTTGTGTCAGCTAAGAGTCACCGCCATAGTGCCTCTGTTGGGCTGTTGGTTTGTGTGGACTGGAGTCACCACCACATCACCCCTGGTTTGTTTTATTTTGGGCTAAGGTTGGCAGTGGATAAAGGACCACCACCTCAGTGCCTGTTTGTGGATCATACACCCGAGGCGTTGTGGATTGCCCGACGTTAAATGATGCCCTTTTCTCAAGCTGATCAGTCTCAAGTGCTTATAACATATATGCTTATATTTGTGTATTATATTATGTTTGACCACCACCTCTAAGCTGTAGTAACGGAAACGTAGTTGGTTTTGATCAATTTGGCCATTACTTTGGTGCAGACATTTCTCTTACCGAGTGCACTCGTTTGAGCTAGTTCGGGTTGTTGTAAGCTAATAAATGCTTATCTTTTTAGTTCTCTTTTCTGCAATCCATTATTTCGATTGATGCTAACCCTTGTGTAGAATCTTGGGTTTTCTTGCTTCAACTTGCTCTTTCTTGCTGAGGCATTCTTTTCTTTTGAATGTCTCAAGCTTGGAGCTATAACAGTTCGGGTAGTAGATTTGGTGTCTCCGGAGCTACAGTTAGTTGCAGTTGTTCATTCTCCCCTCATTGTTATGAGGTGGTTGTTCCTTTGCTTCAGTTGTAGCTTTGGCTTTTCAGTGTTAGTTTACTTGCTAGCTTTTCTGTTGTTACTTACTAGTCAGTTTGTATACTTGCTCTCTGGAAAGTTTTATGTTAGGATGCATGAGTTACTTTATGTATAGAAAATGGCATTCTTGCATAGCATGATTTTAAGTAAATAATACATATTTTGAAGATCGTAAAAAAATCCTTTCTTTACTTATATCAAATTTAGAGACGTGCATATCATTGTTGAAATGTTTGATCTTCATGCTCATGTAGGATATTATGAACCTATTTCTCCATTGCGTATGTATAGTTTTCTATTCGTGGACTAGTTAATCCACTAGACCGAGGGGCACGATCCTAAGCTAAAAATGTGAATTTTCTATTTAATTCGATCATATTCATCTCTTTACAAATTATTCGGAAGGAGTGTTTGCCTGAGCGTCTGTAGTTGTCCTCGGCAGGACGTGACATCATAATGCGTGTTGTTCCCCTTGCTCTGATAATATTTAATAAATTCGTGGAAAAAATGCGGGTTATGACAACATTTGAAAATGTCAGGTTTTAAAACTACAATATATAAATATTACTATTATGTACAAAACAATGAGAAATAACAAATATTTAGCATCCTTTTTTTATTTGCAAGTTTGTTTGGGTTATCAAGTAAATTTTTCTACAGAGATATAACAGCGAGATACAACAATAAATGAATATTCATGCTGACTGAGCAAAACAATAAATAAAATAATACCTGTCTTTTTTGGAGGAATAGTTTAAGAGAGTTGTTGATGAAGAACTGGCCTTATGAGTTCATCAATATGGAGACCAGTTAGAGGAACTAACATAAGTTTGTTTGCCTTATCTATGCAAAATTAGCTGACATTTTAAACATCAAGCACTTGAAAGTCATTAGCATAATCAAGTAAAAGAAATGCAGCAATAAGTAGACAAAAAACAATCAATAATCACATAAAGCCACAAATTTAAGTAAGATATAAATATAATAATGAAGCTAAAAGAAATAACACAAGTTCACACTGTTATCAATGGTCTTATGATCTTAATACTTCCCTCCAAAAGCTAAACTCGAAAAATACTCTCCTCCAAAAGCTGAACCTGTTACAATAATTGAACATTTAAATTACACAAATTAAAGACAAATTAAACATGTTAAACTACACAAATTGCAAGTCAACCTTTATTTTACTAACCTCATTCCTCATCAATACTTTCCAAACGTGTTGTTTCATTATTATCCGTCTCGTAGTCACCTTTTGAAATGTCATCTTCAATGTGGTTCTCGTCTGATGAAGTAGAAAACCCTAGTTCATTTTCTTCAGCAAGACAATCTGATTTTCGTTTTCCTTTATTCTTTGACGATTTAGTATTCACAGTCATAGAAGATTGACGAGAACTTTTCCTTGGCTCTTTATCACCATCCATGCACTCCGCTACTTGCTGCCAAGTCAACCCCTCTCCGGGAAAGACCTCATCCTCTTCATCATCAACATCCATGCACTTCTTTGTAGAGCTAGAGCCCACCAACCACTCTGTCACTTTTCCATCATCAAAGTGTTTTGCTGCTATTGGATCTCTTTTAGGTTCCATTGACCTTGTCTTTATAGTAGCATTGAATTTTACAAAGACAAGATCATTCAATTTCTTATGATCCATTCTATTTCTCTTTTTTGTATGAATTTGTATGATCCAATTAATAAAAAAATTAGATAATAAAGATATATAAATTGTATTTATAAGTAAATAGTAATGAGTAACTTACCATTTCAAATGTGCTCCAATTTCTTTCACAACCGGAAGAGCTAGTGGTCAGTCCGAGAACACGTACTGCCATGTCCCTCAAATCTGGTGCATCATTCCCATTAAACTTCCACCAAATCACTAATTACATTTAAATCAAAAATATTAATAATACAATTAGCAACAAGAAATTATAAATAACACTTACAACACTAAAACAGGTGAATAATTGTACCAAGATCAACAGAATTACTGAGACTTTGTCTCTTTATAATTTCCCTGCCAAAAGATCCTTTCTTATTTCGATAGAGACATACTTGATCAGCAATGCGATCTTGAATAACCACATCCCTCCCATACATCTTAGACATACACTCAATTATCACATTGATGTATTTATCATCTTTTTCCATTTTTTCCCAATTTGCAAAATAAAAATATGGATTGAGATAATGACCAACAATATGTAGGGGAGTACTCAACTTACTATCAGTCCTTCTTTCTATTAGCTTCCATATAGGAAGATATGTTAAATTTTTGAAGTGGAAGTGGAATGGTGCCGGGCGGTCTGCAGATTGGAGACCATAGAGACCGCGCGGTCTGATCTGGGAGACCACTAATTGTCCGGGCGGCTTACGCGGGTTGTTCTGGCGACTTGTTCAAGTCGGCCAGATGTTCAAGTAGGTCTGCCTTCTTGCTGTGACCGGGCGGTCTGACATGTTGTTCTAGTCGGTCTGGGTTACTGAAGAAGTTCTTTGCTTTTGAAATAAGACCGGGCGGTCTGTTTTGATGATCGCGGTAACCGGGCGGTTTGTGTATAACCGTATGGTTCAATAAGGGAGCTGTTAGCCTTGCTGAGCTCGGGCGATCTGTCTTATGAGACCGTTGGCGATCTGATGGGCAGTTATTGTATCCCGGTTTGTGCGGTGACGTCATCCGTCTGCTCGCCTATAAATAGGGGTGCAGGGCCCGTCATTAATAACGAAGAACTGTAAGAACCAAAGTTGGCTTGATTGTGCCGGTCTCATTCTGAGGTCCCGCGGTTTGAGTTTTGCCTGACCGGTTTGTGTGTTCGCAGGTTAGCGACTAGCAGTTTGTGGTCAGCATTCCCCTTCTTCCAGCTTTGAATAAACCAGTCTGGGCGGACCGTGTTTAGGTGTTCTTGGACTGTGCAGCGAACTCAGTTGATCAGGCGGTCTTAAGTGGCCAAGTGGTCTTGAGTTGCGTTCTGCAGCAGGAAGCAGTTTCTTCTTCAAGTGTTTTCAACAGTTGAATAAGCAACAGGTCGAGCGGTTTGTGATTGCGGGCTGACAGGTGTAGGTTGCTCTATTCGCGCGGTCTTAGGAGTTAACCGCGCAGCTTGTCTGTTTGCGCGGTCTGGTTGTCTCAAGTTGTCAAGTCACCAGCAACTTGGTTTTTTTTTGTTTGTGCTTCTCTCCTCCGTGATTCTTCTGAATCATGTCTCGTCATGTATACCTCGAATTGTTAAGAGATAGTTAATACCATAGCACTATTCGGTCTTCCCATTGTCATTGTGTTGTTATACTTGTGGAAAGTTTTGTGAAGTGTTCAACATTTTTTACTTCATCTCTGGACCTCAAGTTTTTTAACATGGTATCAAAGCGAGGTTACTGAGCAGTAGTTCCTGATACTTCTCTCGGGTTCATCAAGTTGGTTAGCAACCAGTGGGATAGAAATGGAAGGAGGATATGCTAGAGGTCTTGGTATTGAGCTCCTTACGCAGACTAACTTCAAGAAGTGGAAGTCTTGCATGGAGAGCTATCTTCTTGGCGAGGATTTGTGGGAGGTTGTAGGAGGAGAAGAAAGACAAGCAGTTATTCCCGCTGAAGGAAATGCTGAGCTCGTGAAGGCTTGGAGGAGAACGAATGCTAAGTCGTAGTTCACTCTCAAGAGAGCTATCATTCCGGAGCTGTTTGATCACATCATCGGATGTAGATCAGCTGCTGAAATTTGGACAGCCTTGGATGGCTTGTTCAATAAGAAGAATATAGCTAGGCTACAGTTCTTGGAGAATGAGTTGGCGAAAGCAACTCAGGGAGATTTTTCTATCTCAACGTTCTTCTTGAAGAACGTGAACCTTTGCGTAGAGATATCGTCTTTGGACCCGGATGAGCCCATCTCAGAAGCTAAGCTGAAGAGGCACATAATCCACGGCTTGTGGAGGGAGTATGTGGCCTTTGTTACTTCTGTTCAAGGCTGGGACAATCAACCATCTTTGCTGGAGCTGGAGAACTTACTTGCTTCGCAAGAGAGTTTGGCAAAGCAAATGGCTGAGATGTCTATCTCTGGAGGGAGAAGGTGAGGTTCTCTTCTCTGGCAAGAAGAAGAAATGAGATAAGAAGAAGAAGACATCTGGAGATGATTGTCCGTCTACTTCATATCAGCAGGAGAGGAGCTATGCTCCTAAGCGTGATGGGAAGAAGAAGTAAGGACCTAGATGCTTCAGGTGCAACAAGCTTGGTCACTTCAAGAGAGACTGCCAAGTCAATCTTCAGCCAGCAAGCTGCAGGAAAAGAGGAGTCTGGTTCCAATTCTGAAGGTAGTTGGGGTGGTGGAGGTGCATTCATGATGGGCTCATGTGTTAGAGCTATGACTTCCATCAACTATTAGGATGATTGGATAGTGGACTCTTGGTGTGGTCATCACCTCACCGGGGATGAGTCGAAGTTCTCCTCATTACAGTCAAATACAGGTAATGACGATATCATTATGGCTAATGATACTATACATGCAGTAGAGAAGGAGGGTGTGGTTTCTTTGAACGATGATAAAGGTACTCTTATGTTGAAGAGTGTCTATCATGTTCTAGGGATGAAGAAGAACCTCTTCTCGGTGACCAATGCGGTGGATGCTGGCTATCACATTCTGTTTGGTCCAACAGAAGTGAAATTTCTCCGAAATGTTTCAGCTGTGAAAGCTGAGGTCACTCATACAGGGAGATGGGTGAAGGACTTGTTTGTTCTTTCAACAAGTTCTTATGTTGATAAGATGAGGGCTAACGACAGCGCCGCTATCTGGCATGAAAGACTTGGGCATGTTGGGATGGATAAGTTGAAAGCGATGGAGGGAAGAGGCCTGATGAAAGGTCTGCCTAGATTGTCATCTTTCGGGGAAGGTCATGTTTGTGCAGCTTGTCAGTTTGGTAAGGCTCAACGTCTTCCATTTGACAATTCACAAAGCAGATGTAAAAGACCATTGGAGTGTATACATGGTGATCTGTTTGGACCTACCAACACTGCCAGTCTTGGAGGTAGCAGGTATATGCTGATTTTGGTTGATGACTTCACCAGATATACATGGGTATATTTTTTGAAGGAGAGGTCAGAGGCGTTCGAGAGGTTTGTGGAGTTCAAGGAGCTGGTGGAAGGTCGGCTTAACCTGCGAGTCAAGAGGTTCAGAACAGACAATGGAGGGGAGTTTACCTCCAATGCGTTCTTTAACTTCTGCAGGAAGCATGACCTTCAAAGGGAGCTTTCTTGTGCTCACACTACACAACAGAATGGAGTTGCAGAGCGGAAGATCCGTCATCTGACGGAGACCTACAAATGTTGGCTTCATGCCAAGAGTATCCCAAAGTCCTTTTGGGCAGAGGGAATGTCTTGTGTGGCCTATGTTATCAACCAGATTCCTCTCAGTCCCATCAACATGAAGACCCCTCATGAGTTGATGTTCAAGGAGAAGCCAAGCGTGGAACACTTTCGAGTGTTTGGTTCTACCTGCTACGTGCATGTTCCGGATGCCTTCGAACGAAGCTAGATGCAAAGGCAAGGAAACTAGTCTTCGTCAGTTATGATGACAGGAAGAAAGGGTGGAGATGCATGGATCCCGAGACACGGAGATATGTGGTCTCTAGGGATGTGGTATTTAACGAGCTAACATCATTCCAAGGTAGCTCTTCTGTAGAGTTACAAGGAAGCATGGTAGATGGTGGACCAGAGGAAGCTGCAAAGGAAGTTCTGGTGGAGTTCCTTATTTCTCCAGGTGCTCCAGGAATCTCAAGCTCTGGGTCAGGTGCTTCAGGTTCTGGAAGTAGGGGGAGCGATGCTCCACGTTTACCTGAAAGGAGAGTTAGTCCAGAAGCTGCAGCGGAAGAGGTGGTTCAGAGTCAAGCTCTGAGGAGGTCCAAGAGGACCATTATTCCACCAGATCAGTATACGGGCGGAAACTTGGTGAGCTTTGTCTCATGTTTCTTCACAGGTCCCCTGGATGAGAGAGAGCCATCTTGTTATGAAAATGCCGTTGGAGTCAAGGTGTGGGAAGGAGCCATGGATGAAGAGATGGCTGCCCTCATGAAAAATGAGACTTGGGACTTGGTGCCTAAGGTTGAGGGAGTTACTCCGGTGACTTGCAAGTGGGTTTTCAAACTGAAGAAGAAGGCTGATGGAAGTATTGAGCGGTACAAGGCTTGCCTTGTAGCTCGAGGTTTCTCTCAGATGTATGGGGAGGATTATGAAGAGACGTTTAGCCCCATTGCCAAGATGACTTCGGTCCGGGTGGTGATCACATTAGCAGCTTGCCAAGGGTGGAAGATTTGGCAACTCGACGTGAAGAATGCTTTCTTATATGACGAGATTAACACGGATATCTTCATGGATCAGCCACCTGGTTATGTATCCTAAGAGCACCCAAGATATGTTTGCAAGCTCAAGAAGGCTCTTTATGGCTTGAAGCAAGCGCCTCAGGCGTGGTACGGGAAGATCGCAGAATACCTCTAGTTTTGCGGATACTTTGCTTCTGATTCAGATTCAAGCTTATTCGTAAAGAAGACGGGGGAGCTTCAGGTCTTGGTGCTGCTGTACATTGACGATATGATCGTCATGGGGAATTCTGAAGTGGAGGTAGCTAGACTTCGTGCTGAGCTAGCTATCAGATTTGAGATGAAGGATTTGGGTGAGCTCCACCATTTCCTTGGGCTCGAAGTGGAGAGGAAAGAGAGCGGTATGCTTGTTTCCCAAAAAGGCTATGCGGATCGAATCGTGAAGAGGTTCGGCATGGAAGGGGGGAAGAGCTGCTCTACTCCACTGGAGGTTGGAGTTCATCTTCGACGAGATGAAGGGAAGGTTCTTACCGATCCATTAGTGTTCTGGGCTTTGGTTGGAAGTCTGATATACTTGACGATCACGAGGCCAGATATTGCTTATGCAGTTGGCAGGGTGAGTCGGTTTATGGCAGAGCCTCGGAAACCTCATCTTGTGGCGGCTAGGAGTATCTTGAAGTATGTCAAATCCACCTAGGATTCGGGTCTCTTCTACGAGAGAGATTCGGGCTTTTGCTTGCACGGGTACATGGATGCTGATTATGGAGGAGATTCAGATGATCGGAGATCGACATCTGGATATGTCTTTATGACAGGTTCTACAGCTATATCATGGTGCAGTAAGAAGCAGGATTCTGTGTCTGTCTCTACCACAGAAGCAGAGTACAATGCTTCGGCTTTGGCAGCTCAGGAAGCCATCTGGCTTAGGAGGCTTGTGGAGGACATTCATAGGGAGGTGCGAGGTCCTACTCTGCTACGTGGTTACAATGAGAGTGCTCTCAAACTGGTGAACAATCCAGTTTGTCACTCGCGTACGAAGCACATAGAGATTAATCACCATTTCATTCGTGAGAAGGTGTTGGAAGGATATCTGACTATGGAGCATGTGCAGAGCAAGGAGAATGTTGCCGACATATTTATTAAGCCGCTGTCGAAGGGACCATTTGGTCGGTTGCGGAGTTTGCTTGGGCTGACTTCCACTTCCCACTTCAAGGGGGAGTGTTAAATTTTTGAAGTGGAAGTGGAATGGTGCTGGGCGGTCTGCAGATTGGAGACCGCAGAGACCGCGTGGTCTGCATTGGTGCTCTGGCCGGTTCTGTCTCAGGTGATCTATTCTGGGCAGCTTGATCTGTGAGACCGCTAATTGTCTGGGCGGCTTACGCGGGTTGTTCTGGCGACTTGTTCAAGTCAGTCAGATGTTCAAGTAGGCCTGCCTTCTTGCAGTGACCGGACGGTCTGACATGTTATTCTAGTCGGTCTGGGTTACTGAAGAAGTTCTTTGCTTTTGCAATAACACCGGGTGGTCTGTTTTGATGACCGCGGTAACCGGGCGGTTTGTGTATAACCGTATGGTTCAATAAGGGAGCTGTTAGCCTTGCTGAGCTCGGGCGGTCTATCTTATGAGACCGCTGGCGATCTGATGGGCGGTTATTGTATCCCAGTTTGTGCAGTGATGACATCCGTCTTCTCGCCTATAAATAGGGGTGCAGGGCCCGTCATTAGTAACGAAGAACTGTAAGAACCAAAGTTGGCTTGATTGTGCCGGTCTCATTCTGAGGTCGCGCAGTTTGAGTTTTGCCTGACCGGTTTGTGCATTCGCAGGTTAGCGACTAGCAGTTTGCGGTCAGCATTCTCCCTTCTTCCAGCTTTGAATAAACCAGTCCCGACGGACTGTGTTTAGGTGTTCTTGGACTGTGCAGCGAACTCAGTTGATCAGACCCTCTTTAGTGGCCAGGCGATCTTGAGTTGCAGTCTGTAGTAGGAAGCAGTTTCTTCTTCAACTGCTTTCAGCAGGTGAATAAGCAACATGTCAAACGGTCTGTGATTGCGGGCTGACAGGTGCAGGTTGCTCTGTTCGCGCGGTCTCAAGAGTTAACCGCGCGGCTTGTCTGTTCGCGCGGTCTGGCGGTCTCAAGTTGTCAAGTTGCCAACAACTTGTTTTTTGTGTTTGTGCTTCTCTCCTCCGTGATTCTTATGAATCATGTCTCGCCATGTATACCTCGAATTGTAAAGAGATAGTTAATACCATAGCACTATTCGGTCTTCCCATTGTCATTGTGTTGTTATACTTGTGGAAAGTTTTGTGAAGTGTTCCGCATTTTTTACTTCATCTCCGGACCTCAAGTTTTTTAATAGATACTTAGATTCATTACGATTTAGAGCAATCACAATATCCTCTTTAGCCTTCAGCATATCTCCGTATATCCACCTCATAGAAGGTGCATCTCCATTAGCTCGTCTCAATACTTTCACTAAATGATAAAATATACCAACATCAATCTCCACATCTTTCCAAAATTTCACATTATATACAATTGCAGCAGCCTGCAATTTTAAATAAATTAACATTAATTATAAAACAAAGTACTATATTATAAAACACAAGTTAGTCATTAATCATAAGAAGTAACACAAGTAAAACAAAGTTTTGTATTTTACCCTCTTTCTAGGTGGTGTGCGAGCTAACTTTGAGTCTTCCCATTTTTGCTATGAAAACATGTTCCTTATCTCTTTTTTTCTCTAATATGCTCTGCAAAGATAGAAATACAGTGGCAAATCTAGTCACTCCTGTCTGAATAAGTTCATGAGAATCCAATTCCTTGGTAAATTGTCTCAACAAATCAAGAGAAATGGTATGTCCATATATAAATACTGTCATTATACGACCAAGAGAGATATCATTTCTGATTTGCTTTATTTTTGCAATATCTCAAGCAATAAATTAATCGTGTGGGCTGCGCAAGACGTCCAAAATATAGAAGGTCTTTTCAAAGAAATCATCTTTGTCGCTAGCATATTATTAGATGCATTGTTCGTGACAACTTGCACCATATTTTCTTCTCCCGGTCCAGACTCAGATCCGATTGCCTCGTCAACAAAATCAAAAATAAATTTTCCATCAGCGTGCCTCTGAGAATCCTCTAGAGGGGGGGGGGGGGGGTGAATAGAGATTTAAAAATATTTCTATCCTAACTGTGTAATCAATAAACTAATCTAAGGATATATGCTCAAACAAGAACTCAGACAGAATAAACTTGTGCTGAAATGTAAAACACTAAGCAGTAAAGTAAGCTAGCTATAGAGACAACACAGAAATTTGTTAACCAGATGACACACAGATTTTTATAGAGGTTCCCCAAAATGTGGGTACTCCCCTCTTCTACCACCTGGTAGGGACGCACCACAGTGCCTGGGTCTTTTGATAAGGAGACTCTTAGAACCACTGAGTCTTTTGATAAAGAGACTCTTAGAACCACTGATCTTTTGATAAGGAGATCATGAACCACCAGATCTTTTGATAAGGAGATCATGAACCACCAGATCTTTTGATAAGGAGATCTTGAACCACTGAATCCTTTGAAGAGGGATTAATAAAACTCTTTTTACAGAAAAAGGAATAGAAAGAGAGGAAGGAAAGTTGAATGAATTCTGTTCTCAGAATTCTTGTGTTGGCTGTTTGAAGATCAGCCAATATGAAGTCCCACAGAATCTGCTCTTGATTAGCCCTTGCTTTAGAACCGCAGTGGCTTTGTTTGTCAGATTCTTTTGAACTTCTTCTGAATCAGATATGGCTGCTATGAGATGGTGATAAGGAGCAGCTAACAAATCTCCTGTTCTATCAGATGAGGAGCAGTTGTATTCCCTTTTCTTTTCTATTCTTTGTTAGGGTTTCTGAGAGAGGAGGAAGAAGAAGAGAAACCCTAATCTGAAGAAAATCGGCTGATAGTGATCAATGCTCTATGCCTCTCTTTCATTTCTGACCTTTTATATCATATGTGTCATTTGAATTTCTTTGTCCTTTTAGGTAAGACCTAAAAAGGTATTCTCCATGTAACATTCTCTTTCTTTCCTATTTTAATTCTCGACCCGTCTATCTAGAAGGAATATAGTTCCAAGAAACTTTTTGTCTCCTTCTTTAATGCTCCTTTCTATTTCAGGCAATTATTAAGCCATTGGAGAATGGTCTTGAAGGATGTGGGCCATGAAAGAAGGATCAGAGAGACAGCTGAAAAGGTATACTTTTGCAGACTGTATTCGACGTAACATTGAATTCATTTCTTCTCTTATCGACGCAACTCCGAGTTCATGTAAAAGCAGCTTCGATTTCATCTCTGTTCTGATTGAACTCTGTGAGTCGGCATTGCGTCGACATCTTATCGACGTGTCCGTCGAGCTGATCTGTCTGGCTCTAAACTTCATCTTCTGCGTCGAGAGGAAGTTGACCTTGCGTCGACTTTAGATAGCTTCAACTGATAAGATATTCTGCGTCGAGTTGAAGTAGAAGCTGCATCGATTTCTCTAGTTACTCCGATAAGTCCCTGACCTCTACGTCGACATCTATTTGATGTTACGTCGACTTGAGTTACATCGACAGAAGTATTGAACCACTTGGAATTCTAGTCAGAGCAGCGTCGATATGGACTCGATGTTGCGTCAAATTCTATTCGACGCAAATGTTAACTTAGCGCAATTTTGCTTCCCTTGATCTGGTCCTGACACCTTATGTTGAGTGTGACATCCTAAGACATCTAATGACCAGAGTACCCTTACTATACAATGAGTAATTTTAACCTAGTAGATAAAATCACTTTTAGTTAATTTGTTAAGTTAAATCAAGGGTTTTTCCCAACACAATGCAACTCCTGCTTCACAATGGACCATAATAAGTACATGCATCCGTCATAATACTACAATCATTTAATCTACAAGTAGCGGTGAATGAATTCAAAGATTCTTTTGTTCGCTCAACTTCTTTCTTAAGATGTTTTTCACTCAACTCATATGGGCTAGGCCCTTTCAACCCTGGCCCACACTGTCCAATATCATGTACCATATGATCAAAGGAGGGAAGCGACACATAATTAAAGGAAATGTCAGCCTCATATATCCATCTTTCGATATATGTGTTTATTTCCTCCCTTATGTGTTTCTTCCACCTATCTCCTCCCAATGTTATATTCCCGCCTTTACTTGTTTGTGCAACACTATTTGCCGACAGTTGGAAATGTATGTCCAATGGTCCTTTCGTCTTCAATTTAGAAAAGAGACTCCTATGCGATTCAGAGTTGTCTTCTAAATCCATTGAACCTCCAATCACCACTTCATCACAACCCGCCTCCAATCTAGCAATTTTGGCTTCTTTCATTGCTACTTATGACTTTAAAGCATCATCAACTTGGCTTTTCACCTATGTTGGAACTTTTGGACATGGTTTATGTTGGGAAAAACTCCTTGATTTAACTTAACAAATTACCTAAAAGTGATTTTACCTCTTAGGTTTGATTACCCATTGTATATTGTGGGTAATCTGGTCATTAGATGTCTTAGGATGTCACACTCAACCTAGGGTGTCAATACCATTTCAAGAGAAACACAATTTGGGCAGAGTTAACATTTGCGTCGAATAGAAGTCGACGAAACATCGAGTGGATGTCGACGCTACTTAGACTAGAAGTCCAAGCAACTCAACCCTTCTGTCGAAGTAGATCAAGTCGACGCTACGTCGAATAGCTATCGACGTAGATGAGATGGTTATGTCGAAGCATCATTAGAAGTCGACGCAGCTCGAGTTCAACTCAGCGCAGAAGGAAGAATCTGTCGGAGCCATTTGAAGTCGACGCAACTTTGACTACATATCGACGCAGATGGTGAGGTTCAAACTCAAGTCTTCAACTCGACGGATACGTCGACAAGTAATCGACGTAACGTCGACTAAAGAGTTCAATCAGAGCAAGGAGGAATTCGAAGCTGCTCTTATAAGAACTCGAATGCACGTCGATAAGAGAAAAAGGGAACTCGACGCTACGTCGAATACAGTCTGAAAAGGAAACATTTTCAGATGTCATTTTGAAGCTCTCTCATGGCCCACAATACTGAAGACCGTTCTCCAATGGCTTATTTATTGCCTCAAATAGAAAGAAGAATTAAAAGAGGACAAAAAAGCTTTCTTAGAAAAAAGCATACAGTTGGTGGACGGGTCGTGAATTAAAGAAGGAAAGGAAGTGAAATTGTCCAGGGAAAAATACCTTTTTAGGACCTACCAGAAAAGGAAATCAATTCAAATTAAAGAGGGACAATAAAAGGGATGAACAAAAATAGAAAAACGGAGAGCATTCATCACTATCTGCTTGAGTTTTTCGATTAGGGCTTCCACCTCTTCTTCTTCCTCCTGGAACCCTAATAGAGAAAAATACAGTGAAAACAAGAACTGCTCTCCCACTCTTAGAACAGAACAACTGAAGGCTGCTCTTCATCAATATCACATAGCAACCAGATTTCAATTAGAAGGAAGAGAAAGGATCTGACAATCATAGCTCCTGTAAATCATCACAATCATAAGCAGGAGTTCATCATCAACAGATCCAGTGAAAGAATATAGAAGCTGATCTTGAGACAGGCTTCATAAGAATTTTGATAACAGAATTCTTCTTCCTCCCCCCTCTTCTTTCTAATTCTCAGCAGGAGTACTATTGCTGATCGCACGGTGTGACCGGCAAGGTTGCGCGGTCTGGAGGGTGGTGATCCTATCTCATAGGGTGGCGACTAGATCAGGTCTCACGCTTATAAATAGGATCCATCGGCAGCAATAATTAAGACACACCAAGTGTAAGCTGAGTTCTCTTCTTCCCTGCGGTCTCTATTTGTCTGACCGGGCGGTCTGCTGATTGAACTCTTATTATGCAGCTTCTGCGGATAGTGCAGGCAGCAGCGATCATCTCTTCCTCTGAAAGTGTTCGGGCGGTCTGCGGCTTGGAGTTGCGTTGCTGGAGTTCAGGAGAATCAGGAGTTCGGAAGGAGAGGTGCGGTCTGATCAGCGGTCTGGTGTTGTTCTGAGATCGGCAGCGGGTTGCGGTCTGGCAGGTTGCTGAGATCGTAGGGAGACCTCGCGGTCTCAAGTTATCTTCAACTTGTAAATTTTTTTCCTTTGATGTTTGTGCTGGAGAAATCATGTCTCGCCAAGCATGCCTTGCCTTTGTAATTTGAAGTTGCTATCAATAAAGATCACTTGTTTGCCTCAAGTTGTTTCTGGTGTTTTTTGGCTTGGATCTCTAAGTTGTTTAATAGATTCCTGCTTGCTCTACCAAGATTCGGAAATTTTACAAGCTCTAACCCTCATTTTTGTCCGATCTTCGTAGATCCTTCGTGATTAGGTCATGTTTGAGCCGATCCTTGACGTGGAGGGCTTGAGAGACCGTATTTCAGTGATTCGAGTAAAGGCAAGTGGTGGTTTGCTCTTTCCTCCCCCTGGCTTGTTTGTGTTGGAACATGGTCTTCCGCATCTCCTAGGTTTGAGAATAACAAATCCTATGTGTATTTGATCTTGTGTGTTCAAGTGTGCAGGTGTACTAGGTCCACATGACTCAAGGAGTATACATGATGACTGCCCCCAAAATTGAGGCCAAAATTCGAACAAGCTCACTATCGCCGGCGGTAGCGATAGCGCCCGGCGATAGCGTTGATTAGCGCCATTTTGGAAGCAATTTAAGAAGGATGTTAGCGCCTGGCGGTAGCGGATAGCGCTGGCGGTAGCGTGACGCACATAAGACATAGAGCAAGAGGTTGCCGCGGATGGGAGATTCTGCCGCGCAAAACGTTGCCTAATCCGGGCTAGCGTCGACGGTAGCGCTAGCGCCGGCGATAGCGCTTGGGCTATATAAAGGACCCCTCACCTCTCGTTTCAGAGAGACATCAGGGAGAGAGAGGCAGTGCTACAACTCGAGAGGCCATCTTGGTCGAAACTTGAAGCCCTAGCGAAGCTCTGCAAATTTCTGAAGGAGGATTACGTCACGCCGGATCCAAACGAAGTCCGCTTCTACAAATGCTGATTCTACAGCGGATCTTCGTCTCCGACTTCAGAAGTTCATCTTAAGGGAGGTTTTATTATTTTATTTCTCTTTCTTCATTGTAAACGGTAGTGAAATCGCCTCGTGTTGGCGACTAGGTCTGGGGTAGACTTAGGGCTGAAATTTGCCTCGTGTTGGCGACTAGGTCTAGGGAGTAGATCCAGGTGGTGCTCGAGGCCTTTCTGGGGATAGATTGGCTAGAGCGGCTTGAGGCCGTATCTGGGGAGAGATCGGCTAAAGCCAATCGGTTCGTGGGGATACGAGTTGGTATAGAAAACAAAAAGAGCCTTTTTTATTATTCGCCTCCGATCTCTAGCGTCATCGAGATCAAGTTTTGTAAAACTTATTTATCATTAATAAAGCTTGTCTCTCTGTTTGTTTAACTTATTTCATGTCTTTAATCTTGCAATAATTCAAAGTTTTTCAAATATAATCTAAAATTTTTGAAAACCCTTATTCACCCCCCCCCCTCCTCTAAGGGCGCCGACCGATCCAACAAGTGGTATCAGAGCTAGGTTTTATTCCAATCGGCTTAACAACCGGGAATAATGGCGTCTCATGATCTCGCTTCTACTAGTGGGGGAAATTTTTGTGAAGAAGAAAAATCACTTGCACCACCTTTATTCGAAGGGACAAATTATAAAGGATGGAAAATCTTAATTGAAAAATTTATTAAAACTTTAGATATCGAAGTATGGAATTTAGCCATAGCTAGACCTGCAAATGAATCAAATAAAAAGGAACTTCAGTTAAATGCAAAAGCTAAACACTATTCATTTTGTGGTCTTTCAAATAAAATTTTCAAATTAATATATTGTTTTTCAAGTGCATATAAAGTATGGAAATTTCTTGAAGAAATGTATGATTCTCCATCTACAGGTATGGAACAATCGCAAGAACCGGAGAATATACAAGCGCGCATAAATCTTCAAGAATGCCCCTCTCATGATGAATCAATGGAGCACACATCAAATGGAAGAAAAGAAGAAATCTTATTTTTGGAAAAGGAGTGCCAAGAAGAAAACAAAGGAACAATATGTTCAAATCCTCCCTCATCCAAAAGCAATGTAAGGAAATCAAATTTCACCTTTTGTACTTCTATTTCTTCATTACAATTGCTACAAATTACAAAGCGCAAAATTCAGAAATAAAAAAATGCAAATTGCAAATTGCCCTTAGAAAAAAAAATTTAAAAGCAAAAGTTAAAGTAGTATCAAAATCTGATTTATCTAGCTTTACTCATGTCACTTCAATTGAAAATACAAAACCTTGTCTTGATTGTAATAATATTAAAGAAAAATTTAAGGAACCTGAAAAAGAAATTATTTTTATAAGAGAACAAAATGAAAAAATATGTTTAGAAAATTCATCTTTAAAAAATAATTGTGCTAATTGTAAGGACTATGAAATTGAAATAAAAGAGATGGATGAAACATTTGATGAGTATAGGGATAAATATGAAAAACATATTGACTCAATTGTTACCACTCTTAAAAATAGCACAATAAATTATAATAAAGCTAGACATAATTTAAAAATCAAGAATGATGAACTAAAATCAAAAATCAACTTGCTTAAGGAAATCATTAAGAAAAATGCTCAAAACATTCATTCACAATCTCAAGGTATATCTAAAAGCAAGTTGAATATAATTTCTCAAAATGTTGATAAATCCGACAAAGGAAATAAAGAATATCAAATGCTTGAAAATAAAATTCCAAATCATTATCATTTACAAAATAACCACTCTCCCAACATAAACTTAAAGATAAACAAATTTCCTATAAAGAATGTTGTGCAAAATCATCATGGAAATTTGATAAATAAGAATAATATTAAACTAATGTTTGAATGGCGGCCAAAAGTTAAAGATGAAACACAAACTCAAATCAAAATGGCCCATTCAATCACATCTCCCCAAAAGAAAACACGATGCATTTGGGTACCCAAAGGAACCGTCACACACGGTCCTCTTTGGATACCTAAATCTCTTATTCATTAGTATCCCATCATTTGCATGAAGTAGAAACCTAATAAAAATGAAATATCATTATTCTACTTCATGATTTGCTTAAATTTCTTTTTGTTTATTCTCTTTTGTTTCTTCTTAAACTATCATGCTATGATCACTCTATTTATCTTGAAAAGTCATATCATTTTGTTTAGTGATCTACTTATCCATTTTATTTTTACCTTTTAAATCCATTACCCTTAAATGTCTTGAACTATCATTATTAATTAAATATTGAAACTATTATCAAGACTAATGAAATTATTTTAAATGGATTTAATTAATAAAGGGCTTAGGCAAACAAAAAATTAAAATGCACAATGTGTTGATTATTATCTATCTTGTGTGATGAATATGATAGCCCTTATATTTGAGAAAATTTACAATAACTCTTCAAACTAACCAAAAATAGCTTCTCACTTCTTTCATATTCACTATTCACCTCACAATCTTTCCTTAAAATATTCTGAAAAATGTTGAATATGACTTGTGCTACATGCTTCACCATCATAATTATGTAATATCAAAAGATCTTTAAATTCAAACATTACAAAAGATCCACTTAGTTCTAACATTTGATTGGTGATCCTAATAAGTACATGAATGAATTAATGAAGTATGACTTGCATGTATCTCATTTGATTATAAACCATAGAATCAACTTTATATTAATAAATCAAATGAAATCATAAATTCATTCCATGTAAAAATATTAAATCACGTTCTCGAATACATGCAACATTATCTCAATTAATCTTGTGGTATAACAATTGCAATCAAACTCATTATTCTAGCATTATCAACTAATAGATATTATTCATGCTAGTTATCTCATATTACCATAATGAATTAATTACGAAGTAAAATAAAATAAAATTGAACGATAAAATAACTATGTGACTTTAAATTGTTTCCATTGGACTAAAATGCTTATGAATGTGCATGATATTCTTTTGCATGAACATTATTTTCTAAATCACTAAAATTATGCATATTTGTTCCTTCATGTCTTCTCGTGCTTACATTTCCTATCATTCTTCAAACTACATTAGATTGATAAAAGTCTAGAAAAATTTGAATTCACATACATTATGATAATCTATCTTATAGCTCATGCAAGATCTCGTTTGTTACGACTTGAGATAGGTGTCCTAGATCTTTCATGTTAAAACATGCTTACAAATGCAATTTTCTTCATTTTTAACCATAAAAAACATTTCCAAAAATTCTGCAAATTCAGCATGAAACTACTAATGGGACACCTAATCAAGTTCAAGCATCAAAATTTTCAAAACCCTAAAAAATCACTTACTGTTTCCCGCGCTAGCGCTAGCGCCGGCGCTAGCGTCGAGGTTCGTTTTTCTGTAATTTGAAAATTTTTAAAAATCCCTAAAAATATATTAATCTATGGGTACTATTCATTTCTGCATTTTTGCTTTTATTATATTTTTGAAAAATCAAATACAAAAATAGAAAATCCAAATTACAAAAAATATGTTTTGCTTTCTGTTTTTTTGTCATTTGCTTAAAGCCTATTTTTTCTTAAAAATCAAATACAAAAATATAAAACAAAAAATTATCAAAAATTGTTATTTTTGAACTTAACTTTTTACTTGTATCTTGCGAAAGGGTGATTTGGGCTATCATCCCATCATATCACCTAGTACCGGGCGAACCTCTCACAAGGTAGTCCTCGGGAAGTCCAAGATCAATTTTATAAGTTCAAACTTTAAATAAAGATTATTTTTCAAAAATATCAAAAAATAATGTATGGACTTTATTGTAAAAACTAAGCATGAGTTAATATATTATTTAGTACTTCTATAATGTTGCGATTTATCATCTCAAACTACGTTGAACATTGCTTTCATCATGCTTTGATATATCTATTAATATGTGCATCAATTATATTGAAAAAGTTGTATAGAACTATGCGTAGCATGCCTCTAAGTATGAGTAATGTTTTATGTTTGATAATGATCGTTATTCACTCACTTATTTTGGCATTGTCTACTTATGTGTTTAATCTAAGAATGCTTGTGTATGTTTTGTAATAGTACAATGAATTAAAATTGCACAAGTATCTTACCTACACAACCTTTATTTGCACTTTTAAAAGTTAAGAAAAGTGGTTATGTTTTTCATAAATTATATTGGTTTGCAAAACAAGTGTATTCGGAGAACTTTGTACAAAACAAAATCATACAATAAAGTGACAATGATAACTCCACCAAACACTACTTGAACCTCCTGATAAGTCTTAATAAGCGTTGTAAGGTTGAGCACCTTGGAAAGAATAGTAAAGTATCTTGTGCAAATCAAATCTTTCTTTCAAAATAAAAACCACTTATTCTTAAGTACACCGGATCACTAGTTTCAATATTAAAATAAAATAAAATATGTGATCCCCCAAGCACTACTTTGCACCCTGATAAGTCTTGATGAGCATTGTGTGTGCAAAGCACCTTGGTAGTTGTACATTTTTGTTTGTGCATTAAAGTGTGTGGAAGTAACATTATTTGTGTTTTGTTGTGCTTCTACTTTACATATCTCTTGTATTTTTGATTAAAACAATTGTATACTCTACTCAAAAACAAACTTATGTGCACATCATTATCTTCCATAACACTTCTTCTCATGAGTATTGGATCCTAACGCTAATTCTATGCTACTCTTTATTTATGAAATGCACTAGATAACCTAGCATGCTCTCTACAATGTTTGGTATGATTTGAAATTATGAATTGAAATTACATTGTAGTAACCTCTTTATGATAATATTATTTCATGCTTGGTTATTTATTACTTTTTGTCAACCATAAAAGATTTTCATTAAAACATGATTTACATAAACATCTTCTTTTTGAAATTAAACTTATATATCTTTCTATGGATTATCCTTAATTACAATAAGATGTTTCATGTATTTCTACAAGTCTTCCGCATCATCACCATATAAGTTTTACCTTGCGCTTTCATGCTTATATCAAGTCTAAAATCTCAATTTTTCTAAAAAAAACAAATGGTAGACTTGCTTGGTGGAATTTATATTGGTTGTTCCAACATGCATATCATTTCTTATGCTAAAAACTCTGATTTATTTCTATGAAACTTTCATGCTAAACACTCCTCCAACAAGTAAAATATCGCCTATAAAAACATCCTCTTTTATTGAATTTCAAATCAATATTTTCTTCTCTAATTGCTATAAGGATGTTGTTTCTTTATTCAAAAATGCTTTAACTCTTATCTTTATAAAGTTAGTTTTTTTTTTGAAATTCCAAAACATCTTCTTTTTGAGCTTGAACTCTTATTTAGTATTATGATTTTTTTTTGAAATCTTCCGCAATACTCAAACTCTGATTCATTCATTTCAATATAGCTATGTGAGTTTTATTTCAAAACAATTCAAATAAAAATATAAACCCATATGCTATGAAATTTCCCATTATATTTAAATGCTTAATGTTTCCAATAATTGTTATCCTTGACTTCATTTCTCACCATAGCGGGGGCGTAGGGTTGTAGACATTAGATAACCTTATCTCTAGTCATGTCTTGTCCTTAACTGGGAGGGTTCCAGTGGGGCCTTGCGAGGCACTGGGGGGTAAGAGTGCTAGGTTAAGTTTTGTCTAGTGTTTGCATATGGGACTAACACCCCAACCTACGGCATGTTTGCAGCTCCTCATGCCCATCCGTCAGTTAGTACGGGGCTAGTGTGTAGACGTATTGTCTGGGTAGATGGGTTACTTGGAAATCACTATTTTTTATGCTTAAAACTCTTATATAAAGGGGAAATCATTACTTTTGCTCAAACTAAAAACTCTGATATATTTATACAAAAATTATTCTAACAAATGGCTCTAAAAACTCCTTATCATTTCCTTCTCACTCAAAAGCTCGATCATGCTTTATCTTATTATCCAACTTTTCTGTGGTGCATCCCTACCCACTTTTGCTAATAACAAAGGGGGAGAACTAACATGATAAAATGCAAAAGAGGGAGAACTAACATGAACTAACATGCATGATTGATTAAGGTGATAGCATACATATTAGGGGATCATTCACATAGGGGGAGTATGTATTTAGGGGGAGCAATTCTAAATGCTAAAATCAATAATTATCCTAAGTCATCACTCTCACACACACACAAGTAGAGTTTCATCATGCTTATTTATTAATGCTTTGATTAATGCTTATTTCTAAATGCTAAAATCAATAATTATCCTAAGTCATCACTCTCACACACACAAGTAGAGTTTCATCATGCTTATTTATTAATGCTTTGATTTATCATTAATGGATTTGTTATTATCAAAAGGGGGAGTTTGTTGGAACATGGTCTTCCGCATCTCCTAGGTTTGATAATAATAAATCCTATGTGTATTTGATCTTGTGTGTTCAAGTGTGCAGGTGTACTAGGTCCACATGACTCAAGGAGTATACATGATGACTGCCCTCAAAATTGAGGCCAAAATTCGAACAAGCTCACTATCGACGGCGGTAGCGATAGCGCCCGACGATAGCGTTGATTAGCGCCATTTCGGAAGCAATTTAAGAAGGATGTTAGCGCCTGGCGGTAGCGGATAGCGCCGGAGGTAGCGTGACGCACATAAGGCATAGAGCAAGAGGTTGCCGCGGATGGGAGATTCTGTCGCGCAAAACGTTGCGTAATCTGGGCTAGCGCCTGCGGTAGCGCTAGCGCCGGCGGTAGCGCTTGGGCTATATATAGGACCCCTCACCTCTCGTTTCAGAGAGACATCAGGGAGAGAGAGGCAGTGCTACAACTCCAGAGGCCATCTTGGCCGAAACTTGAAGCCCTAGCAAAGCTCTGCAAATTTCTGAAGGAGGATTACGTCACGCCGGATCCAAACGAAGTCCGCTTCTACAAACGCTGATTCTACAACGGATCTTCTTCTCCGACTTCAGAAGTTCATCTTAAGGGAGGTTTTATTATTTTATTTCTCTTTCTTCATTGTAAACGGTAGTGAAATCGCCTCGTGTTGGCGACTAGGTCTGGGGTAGACTTAGGGCTGAAATTCGCCTCGTGTTGGCGACTAGGTCTAGGGAGTAGATCTAGGGGGTGCTCGAGGCCTTTCTGGGGATAGATTGGCTAGAGCGGCTTGAGGCCGTATCTGGGGAGAGATCAGCTAAAGCCAACCGGTTCGTGGGGATACGAGTCGGTATAGAAAACAAAAAGAGCCTTTTTTATTATTCGCCTCCGATCTCTAGCGTCATCGAGATCAAGTTTTGTAAAACTTATTTATCATTAATAAAGCTTGTCTCTCTTTTTGTTTAACTTATTTGTTGTCTTTAATCTTGCAATAATTCAAAGTTTTTCAAATATAATCTAAAGTTTTTGAAAACCCTTATTCACCCCCCTTTAAGGGCGCCGACCGATCCAACAGTATGTTTCTTCAGAACTCTTTTAATCTTCTTTATTTATATGTATATATAAAATTAGTGTTGTTGAATATTTTATGTACCTTAATTTTTATTAATTAAGGGTGTTCTGGTAGTCCAGGTTTGGGTTTTCAATGGAGAAGGTTAGGTTAGCTTAGGAAATATTTTTAGAAATTTCTGTCCAAGTAAGAATCGATGGGTCATCCTGTCAATCGACGGGACCTCCCGTCGATCGACGGGACCATCCCGTTGATCCCTGGTCTTAGCCGCTTTGTGGCTTTTGTTTGTTTTCTCTAAGGCAAAATCGATGGGACATCCCGTGGACCATCCCTTCGATCTTTGACCTTAGCCGGGTAGCCTTTTTCTCTAAGTCAGAATCGACGGCTCTTCCCTTGATCGACGGGACTGTCCGCCGATCGATGGGACAACCAGTCGATTTTTGCCTTTTCCCTTGTTGAAACTCTTTTTCCTGGTTTTGTTTCTCTTCCCCTTTAATGCTTGTTTCCTTCCCCTTTTATGCAAATGTAGTTTTGATTGTGGTCTTTCTTGTTGTCCTGATAGACTCTTTCAGAAAAGTCATTTTCTGTGTATTCTCAGAAATTAAGTTTCTTTTTGTGTATTCTGATTCCTTTTTATACCATAGACTTGTTCCAAGACTCTTTCTGTGAATTTGCAGAATTTATTAGTATGTTTGTCCAGAATTTATTAGAACTTCTGTCCTGAATTTATTTGTCTTTTTATCCAGAATTTTTGTCCAGAACTCCCAGATTTTCTGGGTAGTCTGCCTTTGACTTCTGAGTATTTAAATATTTCAGACTCAGTCTTCTATGTAATTTTGTGTTAATTTTCTCAGTGAGGGGTAATGCTTCTTTCTCACTGTCTTTAGTAATCTGGTTGAATGTAAATGTTCTCTTAGTGGTTATGGGCTGCAAATAACATTCCTTCTCCTTAATGACTTTGTTTTCCTGGAATCTAGTTATGCTAGGTTCTCTTGTTAATTGTGTAGTCCTCTTGGGCTGGTTTTGCTGTGTGATTGAAAGTCCTTCATTTCAATCCTCTTCTTCTTCCTTGTATGCCTAACCTGTTGATTTTAGGTTTGTGGCTGTTGTTTTTCTCTTTTTGGGTCTTGATTGGTTTTCTGGGTTCTTGATTCCTGCTGCCATCCCCCTTGGAATCTGGATAGCTTCTATTTACTTGTTTAGTTATGCTACCAGATAGTCTGATAAGACTTCCCTTGATTTAGAAAAGTTTGTTCTTCTTAAGATTGTGTAATTATTTCTCCTTTATTAAGCTTTCCGTCGACTTTTGTTAAGTCTTTCCCCGTCGACTTTGTCGCATATTCTGAATTATTTCATCATACTTTATGTTCATTTGTCGGGTGTTCCCGGGTATCTTAAGCTATGTTATCAAGCATTTTAAGTCAATTTGTTGCGATTTTAGATGAAGCTATGCTTTATTCGTCGAGATGTCCCATAATTATTAAGTGTTTATTTTTGGTGTCTTTTTGTGGCTTTCGTCGTGTGGTTTCGAGATGATCGTTAGGAGTCAAGTATAGACTCCCCGAGTGCTTTCTAATGAACCATTGAGTATTATTTCTGATGTTTGGCCTTCGTGTTAAGCTTATCTTTGTCTTGTTCCGACACCAAGCCTTGCATGGTGTCAGCTGGCTGAAATCTTCAACTTGTTATTAAGTTGAATGCTGATCTTCTGATTGATTGTTGAATCTTGTGCATAATGATTCCCTCGTCTTGAGTTGTTGTTAAAACCATCTAAAATCATGTTTTTTCTTCCTAGCACTCTTTTGTTTGGCCGGTTGGATTTGAAGAGCGATGTTTGTTCTGTTGGATATTGAGAGTCAGGTATGCTCTGTTGGGGTCTGTTGGTTGTGTCAGCTAAGAGTCACTGCCACAGTGCCTCTGTTGGGCTGTTGGTTTGTGTGGACTGGAGTCACCACCACATCACCCCTGGTTTGGTTCATTTTGGGCTAAGGTTGGCAGTGGATAAAGGACCACCACCTCAGTGCCTGTTTGTGGATCATACACCCGAGGCGTTGTGGATTGCCCGACGTTAAATGATGCCCTTTTCTCGAGCTGATCAGTCTCAAGTGCTTATAACATATATGCTTATATTTGTGTATTATATTATGTTTGACCACGACCTCTAAGCTGTTGTAACGGACACGTAGTTGGTTTTGATCAATTTGGTCATTACTTTGGTGCAGATATTTCTCTTACCGAGTGCACTCGTTTGAGCTAGTTCGGGTTGTTGTAAGCTAATAAATGCTTATCTTTTTAGTTCTCTTTTCTGCAATCCATTATTTCGATTGATGCCAACCCTTGTGTAGAATCTTGGGTTTTCTTGCTGCAACTTGCTCTTTCTTGCTGAGGCATTCTTTTCTTTTGAATGTCTCAAGCTTGGAGCTATAACAGTTCGGGTAGTAGATTTGGTGTCTCCGGAGCTACAATTAGTTGTAGTTGTTCATTCTCCCCTCATTGTTATGAGGTGGTTGTTACTTTGCTTCAGTTGTAGCTTTGGCTTTTCAGTGTTAGTTTACTTGCTAGCTTTTCTGTTGTTACTTACTAGTCAGTTTGTATACTTGCTCTCTGGAAAGTTTTATGTTAGGATGCATGAGTTACTTTATGTATAGAAAATGACATTCTTGCATAGCATGATTTTAAGTAAATAATACATATTTTGAAGATCGTAAAAAAATTGTTTCTTTACTTATATCAAATTTAGAGACGTGCATATCATTGTTGAAATGTTTGATCTTCATGCTCATGTAGGATATTATGAACCTATTTCTCCATTGCTTATGTATAGTTTTCTATTCGTGGACTAGTTAATCCACTAGACCGAGGGGCACGATCCTAAGCTAAAAATGCAAATTTTCTATTTAATTCGATCATATTAATCTCTTTATAAATTATTCGGAAGGAGTGTTTGCCTGAGCGTCTGTAGTTGTCCCCTGCAAGACGTGACATCATAATGCGTGTTGTTCCCCTTGCTCTGATAATATTTAATAAATTCGTGGAAAAAATGCGGGTTGTGACAACATTTGAAAATGTCAGGTTTTAAAGCTACAATATATAAATATTACTATTATGTACAAAACAATGAGAAATAACAAATATTTAGCATCCTTTTTTTATTTGCAAGTTTGTTCGAGTTATCAAGTAAATTTTTCTACAGAGATATAACATCGAGATACAACAATAAATGAATATTCAAGCAGACTGAGCAAAACAATAAATAAAATAATACCTGTTTTTTTTGGAGGAATAGTTTAAGAGAGTTGTTGATGACGAACTGGCCTTATGAGTTCATCAATATGGAGACCATTTTGGTCTTTTTTTATTCTTTAATTCTATATAAAAAATATAAATTATATGTTCGATTATAATTGTAAACTATGGTGCAAATATTTGCAAGGGTAAGGTGCTCTGACCTTCAGAGTTCAGTTAGAGGAACTAACATAAGTTTGTTTGCCTTATCTATGCAAAATTAGCTGACATTTTAAACATCAAGCACTTGAAAGTCATTAGCATAATCAAGTAAAAGAAATGCAGCAATAAGTAGACAAAAAACAATCAATAATCACATAAAGCCACAAATTTAAGTAAGATATAAATATAATAATGAAGCTAAAAGAAATAACACAAGTTCACACTGTTATCAATGGTCTTATGATCTTAATACTTCCCTCCAAAAGCTAAACTCGAAAAATACTCTCCTCCAAAAGCTGAACCTGTTACAATAATTGAACATTTAAATTACACAAATTAAAGACAAATTAAACATGTTAAACTACACAAATTGCAAGTCAACCTTTATTTTACTAACCTCATTCCTCATCAATACTTTCCAAACGTGTTGTTTCATCATTATCCGTCTCGTAGTCACCTTTTGAAATGTCATCTTCAATGTGGTTCTCCTCTGATGAAGTAGAAAACCCTATTTCATTTTCTTCAGCAAGACAATCTGATTTTCGTTTTCCTTTATTCTTTGACGATTTAGTATTCACAGTCATAGAAGATTGACGAGAACTTTTCCTTGGCTCTTTATCACCATCCATGCACTCCGCTACTTGCTGCCAAGTGAACCCCTCTCCGGGAAAGACCTCATCCTCTTCATCATCAACATCCATGCACTTCTTTGTAGAGCTAGAGCCCACCAACCACTCTGTCACTTTTCCATCATCAAAGTTTTTTGCTGCTATTGGATCTCTTTTAGGTTCCATTGACCTTGTCTTTATAGTAGCATTGAATTTTACAAAGACAAGATCATTCAATTTCTTATGATCCATTCTATTTCTCTTTTTTGTATGAATTTGTATGATCTAATTAATAAAAAAATTAGATAATAAAGATATATAAATTGTATTTATAAGTAAATAGTAATGAGTAACTTACCATTTCAAATGTGCTCCAATTTCTTTCACAACCGGAAGAGCTAGTGGTCAGTCCGAGAACACGTACAGCCATGTCCCTCAAATCTGGTGCATCATTCCCATTAAACTTCCACCAAATCACTAATTACATTTAAATCAAAAATATTAATAATACAATTAGCAACAAGAAATTATAAATAACACTTACAACACTAAAACAGGTGAATAATTGTACCAAGGTCAACAGAATTACTGAGACTTTGCCTCTTTACAATTTCCCTGCCAAAAGAACCTTTCTTATTTCGATAGAGACATACTTGATCAGCAATGCGATCTTGAATAACCACATCCCTCCCATACATCTTAGACATACACTCAATTATCACATTCATGTATTTATAATCTTTTTCCATTTTTTCCCAATTTGCAAAATAAAAATATGGATTGAGATAATGACCAACAATTTGTAGGGGAGTACTCAACTTACTATCAGTCATTCTTTCTATTAGCTTCCATATAGGAAGATACTGTTAAATTTTTGAAGTGGAAGTGGAATGGTGCCGGGCGGTCTGCAGATTGGAGACCACAGAGACCGCGCGGTCTGCGTCAGTGCTCTGGCCAGTTTTGTCTCAGTCGATCTGTTCTGGGCGGTCTGATCTGGGAGATCGCTAATTGTCCGGGCGTCTTACGCGGGTTGTTCTGGCGACTTATTCAAGTCGGCCAGATGTTCAGGTAGGTCTGCCTTCTTGCAGTGACCGGGCGGTCTGACGTGTTGTTCTAGTCGGTCTGGGTTACTGAAGAAGTTCTTTGCTTTTCAAATAAGACCGGGCGGTCTATTTTGATGACCACGGTAACCGGGCGGTTTGTGTATAACCGTATGGTTCAATAAGGGAGCTGTTAGCCTTGCTGAGCTCGGGCGGTCTGTCTTATGAGACCGCTGGCGATGTGATGGGCAGTTATTGTATCCCAGTTTGTGCGGTGACATCATCCGTCTGCTCACCTATAAATAGGGGTGCAGGGCCCGTCATTAATAACGAAGAACTGTAAGAACCAAAGTTGGCTTGATTGTGCCGGTCTCATTCTGATGTCGCGCGGTTTGAGTTTTGCCTGACCGGTTTGTGTGTTCGCAGGTTAGCGACTAGCAGTTTGTGGTCAGCATTCTCCCTTCTTCCAGCTTTGAATAAACTAGTCTGGGCGGACCGTGTTTAGGTGTTCTTGGACTGTGCAGCGAACTCATTTGATTAGGCGGTCTTAAGTGGCCAGGTGGTCTTGAGTTGCGGTCTGCAGCAGGAAGCAGTTTCTTCTTCAAGTGTTTTCAGCAGTTGAATAAGCAACAGGTCGAGCGGTTTGTGATTGCGGGCTGACAGGTGTAGGTTGCTCTATTCGCGCAGTCTTAGGAGTTAACCGCGCGGCTTGTCTGTTCACGCGGTCTGGTTGTCTCAAGTTGTCAAGTCACCAACAACTTGTTTTTTGTGTTTGTGCTTCTCTCCTCCGTGATTCTTATGAATCATGTCTTGTCATGTATACCTCGAATTGTTAAGAGATAGTTAATACCATAGCACTATTCGGTCTTCCCATTGTCATTGTGTTGTTATACTTGTGGAAAGTTTTGTGAAGTGTTCAGCATTTTTTACTTCATATCTGGACCTAAAGTTTTTTAACATGGTATCAAAGTGAGGTTGCTGAGCAGTAGTTCCTGATACTTCTCTCGGGTTCATCAAGTTGGTTAGCAACCAGTGGGATAGAAATGGAAGGAGGATATGCTAGAGGTCTTGGTATTGAGCTCCTTACGCAGACTAACTTCAAGAAGTGGAAGTCTTGCATGGAAAGCTATCTTCTTGGCGAGGATTTGTGGGAGGTTGTAGGAGGAGAAGCAAGACAAGCTGTTATTCCCGCTGAAGGGAATGTTGAGCTCGTGAAGGCTTGGAGGAGAAAGAATGCTAAGGCGGAGTTCACTCTCAAGAGAGCTATCATTCCGGAGCTGTTTGATCACATCATCGGATGTAGATCAGCTGCTGAAATTTGGACAGCATTGGATGGCTTGTTCAATAAGAAGAATATAACTAGGCTACAGTTCTTGGAGAATGAGTTGGCGAAAGCAACTCAGGGAGATTTGTCTATCTCAACGTTCTTCTTGAAGATGAAGAACCTTTGCGCAGAGATATCGTCTTTGGACCCGGATGAGCCCATCTCAGATGCTAAGCTGAAGAGGCACATTATCCACGGCTTGTGGAGGAAGTATGTGGCCTTTGTTACTTCTGTTCAAGGCTGGGCCAATCAGCCATCGTTGTTGGATCTGGAGAACTTACTTGCTTCGCAAGAGAGTTTGGCAAAAGCAAATGTCTGGGATGTCTATCTCTGGGGGAGAAGGTGAGGTTCTCTTCTCTGGCAAGAAGAAGAAATGAGACAAGAAGAAGAAGACATCTGGAGATGATTGTCCGTCTAATTCATATCACCAGGAGAGGAGCTATGCTCCTAAGCGTGATGGGAAGAAGAAGGAAGGACCTAGATGCTTCAGGTGCAACAAGCTTGGTCACTTCAAGAGAGACTGCCAAGTCAATCTTCAGCCAAGGCAAGCTGCAGGAAAAAAGGAGTCTGGTTCCAATACTGAAGGTAGTTGGGGTGGTGGAGGTGCATTCATGATGGGCTCATGTGTTCGAGCTATGGCTTCCATCAACTATTAGGATGATTGGATAGTGGAGTCTTAGTGTGGTCATCACCTCACCGGGGATGAGTCAAAGTTCTCCTCATTACAGTCAAATACAGGTAATGACGCTATCATTATGGCTGATGATACTATACATGCAGTAGAGAAGGAGGGTGTGGTTTCTTTGAATGATGATAGAGGTACTCTTATGTTGAAGAGTGTCTATCATGTTCTGGGGATGAAGAAGAACCTCTTCTCGGTGACCAATGCGATGGATGATGGCTATCACGTTCTGTTCGGTCCAACAGAAGTGAAATTTCTCTGAAATGTTTCAGCTGTGAAAGCTGAGGTCACTCATACAGGGAGATGGGTGAAGGACTTGTTTGTTCTTTCAACAAGTTCTTATGTTGATAAGATGAGGGCTAACGACAGCGCCGCTATCTGGCATGAAAGACTTGGGCATGTTGAGATGGATAAGTTGAAAGCAATGACGGGAAGAGGCCTGGTGAAAGGTCTGCCTAGCTTGTCATCTTTCGGGGAAGGTCATGTTTGTGCAGGTTGTCAGTTTGGTAAGGCTCAACGTCTTCCATTTGACAATTCATAATGCAGATGTAAAAGACCATTGGAGTGTATACATAATGATCTGTTTGGACCTACCAACACTGCCAGTCTTGGAGGTAGCAGGTATATGCTGATTTTGGTTGATGACTTCACCAGATATACATGGGTATATTTTTTGAAGGAGAAGTCAGAGGCGTTCGAGAGGTTTGTGGAGTTCAAGGAGCTGGTGGAAGGTCGGCTTAACCTGCGAGTCAAGAGGTTCAGAACAGACAATGGAGGGGAGTTTACCTCAAATGCGTTCTTTAACTTCTGTAGGAAGCATGACATTCAAAGGGAGCTTTCTTGTGCTTACACTACACAACAAAATGGAGTTGCAGAGCGGAAGATCCGTCATCTGACGGAGACCTGCAAATGTTGGCTTCATGCCAAGAGTATCCCAAAGTCCTTTTGGGCAGAGGGAATGTCTTGTGTGGCCTATGTTATCAACCAGATTCCTCTCAGTCCCATCAACATGAAGACCCCTCATGAGTTGATGTTCAAGGAGAAGCCAAGCGTGGAACACTTTCGAGTGCTTGGTTCTACCTGCTACGTGCATGTTTTGGATGCCTTCGAACGAAGCTAGATGCAAAGGCAAGGAAACTAGTCTTCGTCAGTTATGATGACAGGAAGAAAGGGTGGAGATGCATGGATCCCGAGACATGGAGATATGTGGTCTCTAGGGATGTGGTATTTAACGAGCTAACATCATACCAAGGTAGCTCTTTTGTCTCCTTCTTTAATGCTCCTTTCTATTTCAGGCAATTATTAAGCCATTGGAGAATGGTCTTGAAGGATGTGGGCCATGAAAGAAGGATTAGAGAGACAGCTGAAAAGGTATACTTTTGCAGACTGTATTCGACGTAACGTTGAATTCATTTCTTCTCTTATCGACGCAACTCCGAGTTCTTGTAAAAGTAGCTTCGATTTCATCTCTGTTCTGATTGAACTCTGTGAGTCGACATTGCGTCGACATCTTATCGACGTGTCCGTCGAGTTGATCTGTCTGGCTCTGAACTTCATCTTCTGCGTCGAGAGGAAGTTGACCTTGCGTCGACTTTAGATAGCTTCAACTGATAAGATATTCTGCGTCGAGTTGAAGTAGAAGCTGCATCGATTTCTCTAGTTACTCCGATAAGTCCCTGACCTCTACGTCGACATCTATTTGATGTTACGTCGACTTGAGTTACTTCAACAGAAGGATTGAACCACTTGGACTTCTAGTCAGAGCAACGTCGATATGGACTCGATGTTGCGTCAAATTCTACTAGACGCAAATGTTAACTTAGCGCAATTTTGCTTCCCTTGATCTGGTCCTGACACCTTATGTTGAGTGTGACATCCTAAGACATCTAATGACCAGAGTACCCTTACTATACAATGAGTAATTTTAACCTAGTAGATAAAATCACTTTTAGTTAATTTGTTAAGTTAAATCAAGGGTTTTTCCCAACACAATGCAACTCCTGCTTCACAATGGACCATAATAAGTACATGCATCCGTCATAATACTACAATCATTTAATCTACAAGTAGCGGTGAATGAATTCAAAGATTCTTTTGTTCGCTCAACTTCTTTCTTAAGATGTTTTTCACTCAACTCATACTGGCTAGGCCCTTTCAACCCTGGCCCACACTGTCCAATATCATGTACCATATGATCAAAGGAGGGAAGCGACACATAATTAAAGGAAATGTCAGCCTCATATATCCATCTTTCGATATATGTGTTTATTTCCTCCCTTATGTGTTTCTTCCACCTATCTCCTCCCAATGTTATATTCCCGCCTTTACTTGTTTGTGCAACACTATTCGCCAACAGTTGGAAATGTATGTCCAATGGTCCTTTCGTCTTCAATTTAGAAAAGAGACTCCTATGTGATTCAGAGTTGTCTTCTAAATCCATTGAACCTCCAATCACCACTTCATCACAACCCGCCTCCAATCTAGCAATTTTGGCTTCTTTCATTGTTACTTATGACTTTAAAGCATCATCAACTTGGCTTTTCACCTATGCTGGAGCTTTTGGACATGGTTTATGTTGGGAAAAACTCCTTGATTTAACTTAACAAATTACCTAAAAGTGATTTTACCTCTTAGGTTTGATTACTCATTGTATATTGTGGGTAATCTGGTCATTTGAATTCTTAGGATGTCACACTCAACCTAGGGTGTCAAGACCATTTCAAGAGAAACACAATTTGGGCAGAATTAACATTTGCGTCGAATAGAAGTCGACGCAACATCGAGTGGATGTCGACGCTACTTAGACTAGAAGTCCAAGCAACTCAACCCTTCTGTCGAAGTAGATCAAGTCGACGATACGTCGAATAGCTATCGACATAGATGAGATGGTTATGTCGAAGCATCATTAGAAGTCGACGCAGCTCGAGTTCAACTCAGCGCAGAAGGAAGAATCTGTCGAAGCCATTTGAAGTCGACGCAACTTCGACTACATATCGACGCAGATGGTGAAGTTCAAACTCAAGTCTTGAACTCGACGGATACGTCGACAAGTAATCGACGTAACGTCGACTAAAGAGTTCAATCAGAGCAAGGAGGAATTCGAAGCTGCTCTTATAAGAACTCGAATGCACGTCGATAAGATAAAAAGGGAACTCGACGCTACGTCAAATACAGTCTGAAAAGGAAACATTTTCAACTGTCATTTTGAAGCTCTCTCTCATGGCCCACAATACTGAAGACCGTTCTCCAATGGCTTATTTATTGCCTCAAATAGAAAGAAGAATTAAAAGAGGACAAAAAAGCTTTCTTAGAAAAAAACATACAGTTGGTGGACAGGTCGTGAATTAAAGAAGGAAAGGAAGTGAAATTGTCCAGGGAAAAACACCTTTTCAGGACCTACCAGAAAAGGAAATCAATTCAAATTAAAGAGGGACAATAAAAGGGATGAACAAAAATAGAAAAAACAGAGAGCATTCATCACTATCTGCTTGAGTTTTTCGATTAGGGCTTCCACCTCTTGTACTTCCTCCTGGAACCCTAATAGAGAAAAATACAGTGAAAACAAGAACTGCTCTCCCACTCTTAGAACAGAACAACTGAAGGCTGCTCTTCATCAATATCACATAGCAACCAGATTTCAATTAGAAGGAAGAGAAAGGATCTGACAATCATAGCTCCTGTAAATCATCACAATCATAAGCAGGAGTTCATCATCAGCAGATCCAGTGAAAGAATATAGAAGCTGATCTTGAGACAGGCTTCATAAGAATTTTGATAACAGAATTCTTCTTCCTCCCCCCTCTTCTTTCTAATTCTCAACTGTAAAAGAATTTTAAGAATCCCCCTTCCAAAGGATTCAGTGGTTCAAGAGCTCCTTATCAAAAGATCTGGTTGGTTTAAGATCTCCTTATCAAAAGATCTGGTTGGTTCATGATCTCCTTATCAAAAGATCAGTGGTTCTAAGAGTCTCCTTATCAAAAGACTCAGGTACAAGTGGTGCATTCCTACCAGGTGGTAGAAGAGAGGACTACCCATATTTAGGGGAACCTCTATAAAATCTCTTGTGTCTTCTGGTTGCTTATTTTTTGTGATGTCCCATATAGTTTATAGTTTTTCTATTTTTACATTTACAACACATCTTTTATTCTGTGTTAGGTGTTGTTGAAGCATAATCTCTTAGTATTTTTATTGTATGCTCAGTTAAGGTAGAAAAAGTTTTTAAATCTCTATTCACCCCCTCTAGAGTATATCTCAGGGGGACACTGTGCACTTTTAATTGGTATCAGAGGGAGGTTGATCATTACAAGGTTAACACCTTGATCAAAAAGACCTCCTACTTTTATTTCTTTATTTCAAATTATTTTACAAAGAAAAATGAGCTCTAAGGATTATGCACCAACAAGCCCACCAGTGTGTTACCTAAAAGGGTTTACACTCTGGAAGGTCAGAATAAAAATTTACATGAACTCTATTGATGAAGACATCTTTGATGTTATGATTTCAGGTCCTCCAGCTCCACTCAGACAAGATACCAGTGGAGCCTAAACAGTGGAAGCTATCCCAAGGAATGATTGGACACAGGCTGAAAAGAATGCAGAAGCCTGTAATGTTAAGGCTATGAACATACTATTGTCCACTCTGTCAGATGACATATTTCAGGGAGTGGCTGAATGTCAGTCTGCAAAAGAAATGTGGGATACAATGATCAGTCTAGCTGAAGAAAGTGCAGATGATAAGAAGGGTCAAAAGAATGGAAAAGTTTCCTAACTAAAACTTGGTGTGACTCAAAATCTGAGTCATGCTCCTCATCTGAAAGTAAACAGGAAGGTACTGTTAAAGAAATTTGTCTGACGGCTTTGGAGGCCTCCTTAAATAATGAAGAAGATCAGGTATCATACTTTGATGATTTTGATTTCTCTTCTAATGAATTTAAAACTTGCTTTAAAGAGTTATGCCAAGATCAATTAGAAGCAGAAAATCAAATAAAAATACTTAGGAAAAAATTAAAAGAACTGAAAAGTAAAAGGATATATGAAAATCACTCCTATGATAATCAATTCAGGATTGAGGTAGGAGAGTTAAGAAAACAAGTAGATGAAATAAATGCTGAAAATCTAAAACTAAAAGAAGAGCTAGCAAAGGCAAAGGCCTTTGAAGACTCACTCAATGGGAGGAGTCAGAAGCTCAAAGACATCACAAAAAATCTCTCTATGAGATTTAATCACCTAGGGTTAGGAGCAGAGCCCTCCACTAGCACAGAAGCACCTAGGAAACCTGCCTGGAAAAATCCAGTATCTTTTGTTAGGCCTAGTGTGTAAGACCCCCCCCCCCCCCCCCCTCCCCAAAACTGAACCCAGTTCAGGGAGGGGGGATCTTACTGCCCAAGGACGACCACTAGTGCTTCCCGGATGGCAACAGTCCACCCTCTCAAGCACTGAGTGGTCTCCTTGTCAGGTACAAGAATCACAACAACACATCAGAATCACATAGCGGAAGCAATATAATAGGAAAACTAAGCACACAGCTTATATTTACATAAACTGAAAAAGGCCGAAGCCTATTGTTTACTACATCTGCCTCGGGGGCTACACATGACTATAACAAAATGCTCCTAAGCTAGTCCTATACTCTAGGACTCACGTCACGGAAGACAGGGGGCGAGGCTGGAGTATCCGATCGGGCCATCTCTAAGGTCAGTAATTCATCCTGCGGTGCGGGGGCTTCGCACTGTCCCATCTCCTGTGATGGTTATAAGAATAACCGTTAGTCACAAAGCTAAGTAGAAAACACATTCCCTCCTCGGATCCATATCCTGGGGGCGGGCTAAAGTACATGAATAAATAGCCGAAGCAAGGTAGAGGGTTAAAAGCAGGCAAACATATATGCATATATATATATATCTATAGTGCCTACCAACCATAATATCCACGTGGTGACATAGATGCGCAGTACGTAATAAAGGTAATACTATCTCGTGCACGCTCGCACCCAGGTATTCAAACCTGCACACATAAAAACCCTGTGTCGACACAGCTTGGACCGCTTTTCTTCAAGCGGGGTTGCGAACCTAGCGGGCCTCACCGATGTGGCTGTCGGTAACAGTGGCCAGTCCTGCCACTTCTGAATGTAGTCGTACTGTATCACTCAGGCCCTCCCGTACAACTTGGTGTACTAACTGGATGTGAGCGACAACTGGTGATTCTGAGATTTAGGCCGACCAGCGGAGGCAAAACTGCAGGTTTGGAGTGGTGATAACCCGCTGTGCACATCTCCCTGTAGCCATGAGTCATCAACCCTCCCACACTGGTACGAACGGTATGCGGGCGTGACCGACCCGCCACTTTAACAACAAACAATCTTCAAACAGCTTAAACAAAGAGTAAGCATTTTAAGTCTTGACGTGACATTCTTAACTTGACCGGTCACTCGACTTTTGACCGAGAGGCTCGGCGGTAGGAGGGCTCCTTATTTGGGGCTAACTCGGGAGGAGGGACTCAACTTCGGGTTTTCCCCAACTAAGGCCTCACAACAAGGAGGAAAATCACCGCTTGCTAGCGTAGGACCGTGGTTAGCACTAAAATATATAAAGTGCAACATAAGCAGTAAGAAAGGTCGAAAGCAGGGGCCGAAATATCAGGACCAGTACGAGACTAGAGAATTGAAAGTACAGAAAGCAGTAAATAAAGAACCAGTGCAAGACTGGATTACTGGAAATGAATGAACAAAAATATAAGTTAGGGGACCAGTGCGTGACTGGATTACTAAAAGCATAAACAGAAAGTAAAAGTAGGGGACTAGTGCGAGACTGGATTTAAAGAATAAATGCAGAAAGTAAATGCAGGACCAGTACGAGACTGGAGAGCATAATAAATAAAAGGGTTAGTAGTTCAATCACTCCATAACAGGAGGTTTCAATGTCGACTCCGTTCTTAGGAGGAAGTTCTGTTCGATCCCAGTTCATAGGGGTCTTTTCTCCGTTCATAGGAGCTTACTTAGATTTTATGAGATTACTTATATTTCATGTGCCTTGGGTTCACATCTTAAATATCTTGACGTTAGTGAATTTGTAGTGCCGTCTCGCGATTGCGACTCAAATTTCGCGTCAATACTTTTAACTTAGTCGATTCCTCAGATCGATACACATAATTTTACCACGTAACTAAAAATACGCGTCGCGAGTCCGTCAATTTATCCCAATTAATTTCGCTCACTTTCGAGCATTTATTTTGCTCGTAAGACCTGTAAAGGACCAAAAGAACAGGTCACACCTTCAAACTTTGATAGTAATTGCAAAATACCCTAAATTAGAGACTATAATTTTTGGGGAATTTTCCAAATTCATTTGGGCTTTTAATTCCTTTAAATAAACCTTGCATATGGGTTTAAAAATAGAAACACTCCTAAAAATCCAAAAAAAAAATACAGGAGGTGCCCCTCTGAGTAGGGAACATTTTTCATGTTGGGAGTTTTTGCCAAAACTGCCCAATTTACCCTCAGAAAATTGAGGAAGGGGGAAGGGCTTTTGGGGTGCAAATAGAGGAAAGGAGGAAGAGTAGGGGGCGCTGCACCGTGCGCCCTCCTGGGGTCCCAACAACGGATCTGCAGCGGATCTGCTGTGGGGGGCACACATATGGAGGCGGGGGGGGGGGGGGGGGGAACAAGGTTAGGGGAGCCACCCGATCTCCTGGAGGAGAACGGACGGCTCCCGCTATCCCAGCGGGAGGCGGCCGCTTCCGCCGCCGGGAAGCAGCCGACCGGGGCCGGCGCCGCCCCCGGTCGGTGCGTCGGGGGCCGGCGACCACTCCGGTGTTGGTCCGGCGGTCTGGCGCCGCCGGCCACCGCCAGAATATAGGAATAAAGGGGTGCGGGGGCGGTGGCGCAGCCTGCATGCGCCATGTAGGCTTGCTGCGCCACCTCCCCCGCTGGGGGAGATTCCCCTGCCGCCCTTGGCTGGGCCACCGGGGAGGGGGCAGTCCTCCGGCGGGGGTCCAGCTGCCTGGCGCCGCCGGCCGTCGCCGGGGGTGGGGCTTTTACCTCGTATAGGAAGCAGAGAGGGAGGGAGAAGGGCACAAGTGCCGCTAGAGGCGCGTCCTCCGGCGGCCCTGCCGTCTCCTCCCGTCGGAGCTCATGTCCCTGGGTGGGCAAGGTTTGGGGTGGGGATGGCGACACTCCGATGACGGGGGGGGGGGGGGGATGGCTATCTTAGGGGAGTAGGAAGGAGGAGGGAGAGGGTTCTCTACCTGTGGGGGAGGGGCACAGAAGGCTGGGAGTCGGGCGACCATGGTGGTGGGGTGGTGGCGACGGCTCGGCTACGAAGGGCTCCGGCAGGGGAGGGGGAGGGCTGGCCGGTAGGGGAGGAGGAGGAGGAGGCTGAGGGGGGGGGGGGGTGTGAGTCCAGGGAAGGGGCTGGACCCCTCCTTTTATAGGGGAGGAGGGGGCCCTCCCTCCCTTTACCCACGATGTGGGACTAAAGGTAGGGTGGGCGGGGGGAGATATTTTCTCCCCCCCTCCACTACCCTAGGAGCTGCCCACTCATGGGTAGCCCCCTCCCCCTTGGGGGAGGAGATCCTCTCTCCTCCCCCTCCTTTTCTCCTCTTTTTCCCAACTTTCAAGTTTGGGGGGAGGGGGGCAGGGGGGGGGGGGGGTTTGACCAAAGTCAACTTAGGTGAGGTCCTCCATGGTCCCGGGGGTGCATCATGATTCACTGGGGCCGATTCCGAGTTCGTGCGCTCCATATTTCGTGCATTGTCCGAGGCGGTCTGCATAATCCAAAATGTGCATATTATCTGTATGACCTCTGATTGAAATGGAACGAGTTACATTACACTCGTAATGGTTATACAAGTCTAACAGAACTGACATAAGTCAAATCGAAGTACATTTGGTCACTGTACCCCAATGACTTAGTTGCGGCGCACAATAATACCCAAAATGGTCGTTTTCTCCAAACAACCTCAGATTGGAATGGAACGAGCTCCATTACACTTGTATCGATTATATGAGTCTAACAGAGCTGACGGAAGTCAGATCGTAGTACATTTGTTCACTGTACCCCAATGACTTAGTTGCGGCGCACAATAATACCCAAAATGGTCATTTTCTCCAAACGACCTCGGATTGGAATGGAATGAGCTCCATTACACTTGTGTCAATTATATGAGTCTAACGGAGCTGGTGGAAGTTAGATTAGAGTACATTTGGTCACTGTACCCCAACGACTTAGTTGCGGCGCACAATAATACTTGAAATGGTCATTTTCTCCAAACGACCTTGGATTGGAATGGGACGAGTTCCATTACACTCGTATCGATTATATGAGTCTAACGGAACTGATGGAAGTCAGATCGTAGTCCATAGTACACAATCCTATATCGGGTAATTTTCTATCGCTCGGGCCTACTTTTATTGGGCTCACTAGGGTCTAGTGACCCAATAAAAGTCGGGATGTTACATAGTGAGTACCAACCAAGTGAGAAAAGTACATCATCTATGGGTAAGGATAGTAGTTACCCAAATAGGATATATGAACCTAACGAAGTAAATCTGAATAAGAAAAAAACCCTCAGGCAAGAACAATGTAGAGAAACTAAATAACCACAACCAAAAGGCTAAAGCAAAACCTAGGGTAATAAAACATTCTGCTGATCTTCTATACCTAAATACATTCTACACACATTTCAAGTGTCAGAATAATAAACATAGGTTTGGGAAACCCATTCCTTATCATCCAAAAGGGTATCATGAAAGACCCTTCTATTCCTTCAATGAAGCCTACAATGGTAAAAGCAAAGGGCCCAAGGTAACCTGGGTCCCTTCTAATGTTTGAACTACTTGTGCAGGATTAGGTAGGGTCCCACTCAGGATAAAGTGGAGTGGGAAGAAAGATGTAGGTCTTGAATAAGGAACAAAATTCATCTAAGGGAGTGATTTCTGCCTTGAATCTTCTTTATAGTTCATAAAATTAACATCATAATATATTTTCAATAAATATTATTGCTGGGAAAAACAACAAGAATTTTCTAAGGAAATAGATCTGTTCATTCAGAGGTGCATTGAATAGAAGTCGACGTACCATCGACTTCTACTCGACGTCAACGTCAAGAAGCACTCAGAGTGGATAATTCGAATAGATATCGACGCAACGTCGAGTTGTTATCGACACATGTGTCATCTTATTGGTCGCTGGCCAATGTCGAGGTTGCGTCGATTGAAAATCGATGTAACATCGACGAGACTACGTCGACTTAAGGATTGTTGAACAATCTCCAGGTTACGTCGAATATTATTCAACGCAACGTCGATATTAACCACACGCGCTGAAGGGTTCTAGAAGCAGTCTCGTCTTATTTTTTACGCGCCAAATCCTAATCTTTATCGACGGTGCGTCGACATAAACCCTAAGTTGCGATGAATCGTCTTCTTTTAAGCAACTTCAGCATCGAGTTCATTACGCTTTTGAATTCTCCTCTCTTTTCTCTCTTGTTCTCCTCTTCTCCAGCTCTCTCACATTTTCTTCCCTCTTTCTCTCTCGTTTTTCTTTGTGATTGCAGGTGATAACAGTCAGATGGTCCACCAAAAGTGAACTCAGGTTTTGATGTGGATATTGATTCTTTCAGTGCAGCGACCGAAAGCTTTCAAGATGCTGGCTTAACCAAGCTGATATCCACAAGATGTAAGATCTTGGATATTGAACTGACTGAGTTTAAAGATAGTGTTCAAATAGAAGAGGATGGATCCCTCAAGGGAAAAGTGTCTGACACAGATGTACTGATAACAGAGGAGTTACTGAATCAAACATATGATCTTCTAACTGGAAATGAGTCAGATGAATTAACAAGGGATGAGACCAAGAGGGCCCTGGAGCTTATGCAGTTCAAGAAAGATAGGCCCATAAATCTGAAAAAGATCGATCTTGGAGAAGAATGCAAGTTCCTAGCTGACATAGCAGAGAAGGTATTGTTGTGTAAGATTTCAGCACATGATGATATTCCTAAGCAACAACTTCAGATAATGAGAGCTCTTGTTCTTAAGAAAAGGATAAATTGGGTGAGATGCCTTCTAAAAATGATTGGGCACAAGTACTCTCATAAAGAAAATGCATATATGAGAGTTATGAGCCAAGTTCTTCTCCATCACTTCCCAGCAGTGTGTAAGTCAAAAGGAGTGTCTATTCCTCCTGGAAAGAGAATAAATATAGGAATATTCTCAAAGTGGACCAGACAAATCTTGAAGCCTGGTCAAGCTCCAGCCTCACCTCCTCCTCAAGATTCAGAGAGGCATATACCAGATCCTCCAAGGGATAATATTCCTCCTCCCTCTCAAACTCTTCTGGACACTATTCCAGATCTCCCTCAGGAGTTTAACATTGCCTCGAAGCCCAGCTAGATGTGCCTTTAATAGACTTATCCCTCCACTTAATACTTGATTGCAATACCTGCATCAAACCCTGTTTATGTCCTTCACATCAACCTTCTCACCATGAGACCAAAAGGATCTCTGCCTAGTTTTGTACTTGATTCCTTTTTTGAAGCTTCAGACGCTATCACGAGTATTCTAATTTCTAAATAGACTACACTTACAAAACAAACGAAAGAAATATAAGTATAAAAGTAATATTATAAATATAACATAAGTTACAAATCAATACCTACTAATCAGATCTTTTGACTTTGAGCTCTTCCACTACTTCTTGAGTTCGACTTTTACTAGCAATTTTTCCTATTAAATCTGCAAAATTGAAACAAATATTAGCCATGATTCATGAACAACACTTATAACATACCTTAGATATTATTTTGAGTCATCGTAAATTCATAACTTTAAGATTATATTAGCATTTAACAACTAAAATCGAATGAGAAATTCAAAATAGTGCAACACAACTACCCAAACTACACAAGTGCCAACAGTGCAACACACATACATACAGTGTTTTAATCATCAACCTCATAACATGCCTTGATTGATGTTTTAATCATCAATCTCATATTAATCATATGATAGCAACAGTGCAACACAACTACACAAGGGCCAATATGATTAGCACATTAGAGCACTAGCACTACTTAGGAGGAACCATGGAAAATACTATGACATATAAATATTATGGTAAAGTTAAGAAAACTATAAAAAACTAAATACTATGAATCTATGATAAATAGCTATAACATATTTCAGTTTATGCAAAAGCTCAGTTCATACCACAACCAACAAAGGAGGTCCGACGGAAAAACCTCTACGAAAACAGCATTGGCAATATAGGACCATAGGATCTTGTCGTCGTCCTCCTACAACAACATAGGAATAAGGGGAAGAAGTCTGGGCATAGGAGGAAGAAGGGGAAGAATGCTTACAGGAGGAATAAGGGGAAGAATGCTTACGGGTTCTGTCCAGGTTTCTGGAGGTTCACCGAGGGGATGATGACTCGTAGAGGACTTCCAGACGCTCGACGGGGGGGGGGGGGGGGGGGGGGGGGGAGAAAGCGCTCGATCGGCTGGAAAATGGAGGAGAAAGAGCTCGACGGTGGAGGAGAAAGCGACAGAGGACTCGCAAAGGGCTCGTAGAGGAAGCATGGGGGAGGAGAAAGCGGCAGAGGACTCGCAAAGGGCTCATCAATGCTCAGCGAGGGAGGAGGCAGCAGAGGGCTCACGCTCAACGGGATTGCAGACGGCTCGCGCTCAACGAGAGAAAATTTAGGTCGTGAACGAATCTGCGATTTAAGTCAGCTATAAAGTCGCGCAAACAACATAGCGCCCGATATTGTCTTTTCTAGGATCGGCCGAAAAGTCGGAAATTTCCCTATTTATCGCCCGATTTAATTCAAAACGATTTTTTTTATTAATTTGAAAAAATAGATCGTTTTTTGTTCAAAACATACATGTGGGCCGACATGTCGGACATGTCATGTCGGACATGTCATGTCGGACATGTCATGTCGGACATGTCATGTCGGACATGTCATCCGACATTCAAAACATTGCCTACGTGAGTGTAATCGGCGGGCCTCGCCCGCCCCCGACGGACTTTCACCGCCACCGGCGGGATTCGCCCGCCCCGGAATGCTATTAATATATATTATTTTTATATATAATATATATTATATTTAATTATATATTAAATTTTTTTTATTAATTTGTTCTATAAGAATTAAAAATAGAAAAAAACATTAAAAAAACAGTTTAAAAAGAAAAGAACATCCGCCGCCCATTTTGGGCTGCCTCCGACGGCTGGCTAGCGTTATCCCACCGGCAAGTTTGTCGGACTCACGGATAGGGCCACTGCCATCGGTGGCCCTGCTGGAGTCCCACCGGACTACCCCCGGAAGGTTCGTCGGGGTCCGACGAACCTATAGGTGGGCTCTGGGGTCGCCGGTGGCGGCAACCCTAAGCCGACAAACTTTTTTTTCTTATAAAAAAATACAACTTTCGGTTGCAGGCGTGAGGGAGGTGGCTCGGGATTTTGGGGGGAGGGAGGGAGGAGGGTTTATAGTAAATGACTATTTGCAGGTCATCTTTATTAGATCCAATGGTGGAGATTTTCCTAATATCTCACTTTGCTAGTCTAATTACCTTGTCATTGGCTAAACTCATATTTCTTTATAATATATTATAGATGTATATATGCATATGTATGTATATATGTATATGCATGTATATATGTATATGTATGTATATATGTATATGTATGTATATATGTATATGTATGTATATATGTATAGCACAGGGCTCTGCCCCTACTGCCAAGCGCGTAAGTACCCGACCGGTGACGGCGGACTTCGCCCGCCCTCGACAGGCTTCACACGGGCAGGCTTCGCCCGCCCTTGCACCCACAACTTATACATATGAGTACTCAAAAGGACCGCACAAAAATTTTAATTAGTATTTTATAATTATTTTTTTCAAAAACATTTATATTTATATTTTAACAAAAAATCATTTTAAAGTAGGTCTAATGATTATCTACCAAAGTAGGTGTAGGAGGTCTACTAAAAAGCTTTTTGATTTTATGAATTTCCATCATTATTTTTATTATAGAGATGTAGTGTAATTACACAAATAGCCATTATATTTTATGAATTTCAATTTTTTCATAATATATGTTAAGTCATTGGAGTAAGAGAATGAGGCTATATTTGGCAATTTTGAATGTTGCACCAAAGACAACTTCTTGTATATAGTTGTTAAGGATATACATATCTTCAAGCACAAATAACACTCCCCTCAATCGTTTGATCAAAGAGCATATCAAATCTCATTCTTTAGATGGAGAGAGAAAGAAAGATTGAGGAGAGAGGGGAGAGAGAAACAGAATATAGATAGGCCTCTTAAAGCTACATGAGAAAGAGAGAGCGCTCGTGGGGGGGGGGGGGGGAGGGACAGCGGGGAGAGAGAGAAAGAAAGAGAGAGGTAGAACGTGGGCCTCTTACCGAAGAAAGAGAGGGGGAAAGAGAGCGGGAGGGAGAGAGACAGGGAGAGAGAAAGGGAGAGAGAGACCGATGGCAGAAGAGAGAGGAATAGGGAGAGAGAGAGAGGTTACTCTTATCAAAAACACTTTTTTGCACACATCATTGATTTTTATAAAGCTTCTACTCATGAGAATTGGATCCTAGTGCATATTTACATGATTATTTAAAAACTTAGGTAAAAACACTAAATTGCAATGCATTATTTCTACAATATTTTCTTCACTTGAAATACGAGTTCGTTACATTGTAGATCTTACCTTTTTGAATATGTCAGATCATGCTTGCCTATTAGTTATGGAAAATTTTCAAAGTTAATGCTCAAATGTGAAGAGTCTAGACATAAGAGCCAAAACAAAAATATTCTTTTCAAAAATATTAATCTTAGTAACTTTGTTTTGTTTTTCCGCATTATTGATTTGATCATGTACTTTGATCTTGCTTCATCATGCTTATCTTTAAGGTATCTCCTTCACTTGTATATTTCAAACTCTTATGTTCATTATTTTCTATCAAGTGGAAGAATGACTTGCATAAGTATATGGGATATTATTACTCACGCTTATCATATTATTTTTCTGTTGTGCTACTCTCTCTTTAGCTTGATCATGACCTACCTTATGCTTAAAACAAAACTCTTATCCTCTCTTAGTTTGTCCCAACTTTTGTCTTCTTTACTCTAGTCTTGTTTTTTTTTCACTCCACCCACTTTTGCTAATAACAAAAGGGGGAGAATAAAATGATAAATCTTAATGATTAATGGAGTAGGATTCATTAGGTTAAGGGGGAGCATGAATCTAGTTTATGGGAGCATACACTAAGGGAGAGCACTTAAGAAGGGGGAGCATAATTTAACATACTATAATTATAACTCTTATCTATATGTTGCTTAGTGTCATATATCCTTCTAAGAACACATCTATTATTTATGATTCTGATTTATCATTATTGGATTTGTTATTATCAAAAGGGGGAGATTATTGGAACACGGTTTTCCACATCCCTTTGATTTGAGAATAACAAATCCTACTTGTATTTGATCTTATTTGTCATTGTGTTTTTAGCATGAAGGTTTGAACTATATTGACACTAGGATGCTACATTGTTGGTCTAGACATGCCCACAAGATGAAAGTGGTTTAATGTTAGGCGTTAGGTCTTAACGTCAGAGTTGACACTCAATGATATTGACACTCGACGATATGGTCTGGACTTGCCCACAAGCTGAAATGATGAAAGTGGTCTAACGCCAGACATTAAGACTTAACGTCGGCATTGACTCTCGATGATATGGCATGGAGGGAAGCTGCCCTAATTGCATGAAAGGAGGAGGTTCTAGTTCTTATTTATCTTTTGAAAGATCTTGATTAAGTTTTTGATTTCAAAATAAATGATTTGTATATTTATGTGTTTACTGAATGAGTAATTTTCACAAACAGTAAGAGTGCACAGCAAAAATAAAAACATAAAACATAAACAAACAAATACAATCCAGATGACACAAGAAATATAGTAGTTCCCCAAAACTTGGGTACATCTACTCTTCTACCCACTGGTAGGAATCCACTAGGATTTTTGATCAGGTGCCCTTACACCATTGGAGGTTTGATCAGGTGTCCAATTCACCACAGTCAGGTTTTTGCTAAGGTGACCTGTCACCAGGAGTTCACTTTTGAAGGGAGTAATAACCCTGTACAAGATGGGGGTAGGGAATAAAATAACACAGAAATTGAAATGTTCTTCTCTGTATAAGAAGACTCTTGAAGATCCAGATGTGGTGCTGAATGGATCTGATATTGAAGAGCTCCCCCTGTCTGATACAGATTGTTGACAGTTCTGGAGGTCTCTTCTTTCACACACTTCTTTCCTCTGATGCAATGGTAATCCTGAGCAAGTAGTTGTGATTTGTGTCTCAGGATGTTCTTAATCTGCAGGAAGATGTTAGCAACCAGAGTGTGCTGTGTTTTTGTGTTATCTCTCTATCTCTGTATGTATATCTCCCTCTCTCTTGTATTTATAATCCGAGAAGTACTTTTTGAATTCTTGCCCGGGAAAATGGAAAGAGATAAAGTCTCTTTAATTTCATTCCTTGGGAAGATAAGTATGTCGATTTGACACATCAGAAACGGCTATGAACTTTAATGCTGCAACGGCTAGATTAGTCAAAAGATATTGTATAATATATAAGAGAGTCGTTAACTATAAATCATATTTTAGTCGAACTGACAGAGGTATAGAATTTCGTCGAACTCAGCTTTGCTTTCGTCGAGCCGAGCTTATCTTTTGATGTGCTAAGCAATTCTCTTTATATAAAATATACTTGATTTGATCTGAATAGATTTCGTCGATCTTGATTTATCTCGTCGACCTGCTGAGCTTTAGAGAAAGCGTCGAGCGCTGAGGCTGATCGTCGAACGCCGGTAGCAGTTCGTCAAACGCAGATAGCAGTTCGTCGAGCGCAAGAAGACTTATGATAATTTTATCTTTTCTTCTCCGATTCGATCGCATTATATTTAATTAGATGTTTTCTTTAGAATGGTGTGATTTAAGTTATCAGATAGATGAACTTTAGAGATTAGATGTTGATCCTAACTCAAATCAAACCTATGGTTCCAACAATCTCCCCCTATTTGAGTTGGGATCCTAAATCAAATTAAAACTAGTGGCCTGGTGGTCTCCCCCTATTTGGTTTAGGATGCCGACTGTTTTAATTTTTATATACTCCTTTTCTCTCTCACTTGGTTTCTCTGAATTTCTCATTTTCTTTCTCACTTGGGTTTTAATAAATTTTCATCTTTTTTTTTTAAATTATTTGAGCCACTTTGCTTTCCTAGATTTTAATTTCTTAAGATCTGAATTAAAATTTTCAATTGCAGCCACTTTTGTAATTAGAGAGATTAAATCTTATTTGGGGTTTTGAGCTTCTCATTTTCTCTCTCACTTGGGTAACTTTATTATCCTAGAAAATTTTAATATGTGAATTGCTACAGCTGTTAATGAATTTTAAGAGATGTCAGACATTTTCTTTCTCATAGAATCCCCTTATCAGAAGAGACTCACACTCAGTGCTATGATCATTTCTGATCAGTGCAGCTACAGTAGAATGCTCAAACTGACTTAGAGAAGTCTGTAAGAATACAAAGTTGTCTTTAACATTGTTTTTATAATGGAAACAATCCATGTAAATTTTAGATTTGTTGTTTTAGAATTGGAATGGAGTTTAATGGAGAAAAACTTTTTAATACCTTTTGAAAATTCTATTAGAAATATATGTTTTAAGAATTTTAAAATCTGATTTTTAATGCTAATTGAAAGTTTTCTTTTGTAGTCATTAAAATATATGTTTGAAATTATTTTAAAGTTTTATTGACAATCATTAAGCACTTTATCCTTAATTGATCTATTTTGTGTCTTTGATTTTTCTTCAGTTTTGTTACTTTCAGAAGTTAAATGATTTATCTTTATTAACTTCCTTTTAATTTCTTTGTCTGTTGTTATTGAATCTATGAGAGTTATTTCAAAAACATTTTTAGAGGTAGAGTTATGATTTGATTTTACCTCTTTTACCTTTCCTAGATCTGCTTTTGCATCTGGATTTTGGTATGACCCATTTATGGCCATCATGCAGAAAGCTTTAGCTCTAAGTTCTTCTTCCTCTTCTTCTTCACTTAGGTTTGTTGATGGTTCTGCATCAAAAATACAATCAGTTGAAGAGATGGAAGAAGGTTCATTTACCATCCTAGAGAGGGAGTTCCAAATTCCTCTTGCAGAGGTGCAGTCTTCAATTCTTTGAATAGTGTCTTTTGACACTGATTGAGTCAAGATCTGCATAGCTTTTGCCTCTGCATCAGTGGTAGTTTTCTTTGAAGAAGATATATCAGTGCTAGCATGAACGGGTCCTGTCAAAATAGATTTGTAAATCTCTTCATCTATAGCATTCATATATAATCTGATTCTAACTTGCCATAAAGAAATATTATCCAACTTAAATATAGGTGGATCTGAAAACAGAAGGATTTCTTGTGCCATTTTGAAAATTCTAAGAACTAAAAGTGATCTTTGTGATTTCAGGTGTTAACCTGTGTGACAAATCAATTTCTCTAATACTAATCGAAAGAAGTCTTAATTTTGAAAGTATTAAATGCTAGAAATTGAAATGGTAAAATCACCAGCCTCTGATACCAATTGAAAGGAGGAGGTTCTAGTTCTTATTTATCTTTTGAAAGATCTTGATTAAGTTTTTGATTTCAAAATAAATGATTTGTATATTTATGTGTTTACTGAGTGAGTAATTTTCACAAACAGTAAGAGGGCACAGCAAAAATAAAAACATAAAACATAAGCAAACAAATACAATCCAGATGACATAAGAAATATAGTAGTTCCCCAAAACTTGGGTACATCTACTCTTCTACCCACTGGTAGGAATCCACTAGGATTTTTGATCAGGTGCCCTTACACCATTGGAGGTTTGATCAGGTGCCCAATTCACCACAGTCAGGTTTTTGCTAAGGTGACCTGTCACCAGGAGTTCACTTTTGAAGGGAGTAATAACCCTGTACAAGATGGGGGTAGGGAATAAAATAACACAGAAATTGAAATGTTCTTCTCTGTATAAGAAGACTCTTGAAGATCCAGATGTGGTGCTGAATGGATCTGATATTGAAGAGCTCCCCCTGTCTGATACAGATTGTTGACAGTTCTGGAGGTCTCTTCTTTCACACACTTCTTTCCTCTGATGCAATGGTAATCCTGAGCAAGTAGTTGTGATTTGTGTCTCAGGATGTTCTTAATCTGCAGGAAGATGTTAGCAACCAGAGTGTGCTGTGTTTTTGTGTTATCTCTCTATCTCTGTATGTATATCTCCCTCTCTCTTGTATTTATAATCCGAGAAGTACTTTTTGAATTCTTGCCCGGGAAAATGGAAAGAGATAAAGTCTCTTTAATTTCATTCCTTGGGAAGATAAGTATGTCGATTTGACACATCAGAAACGGCTATGAACTTTAATGCTGCAACGGCTAGATTAGTCAAAAGATATTGTATAATATATAAGAGAGTCGTTAACTATAAATCATATTTTAGTCGAACTGACAGAGGTATAGAATTTCATCGAACTCAGCTTTGCTTTCGTCGAGCCGAGCTTATCTTTTGATGTGCTAAGCAATTCTCTTTATATAAAATATACTTGATTTGATCTGAATAGATTTCGTCGATCTTGATTTATCTCGTCGACCTGCTGAGCTTTAGAGAAAGCGTCGAGCGCTGAGGCTGATCGTCGAACGCCGGTAGCAGTTCGTCAAACGCAGATAGCAGTTCGTCGAGCGCAAGAAGACTTATGATAATTTTATCTTTTCTTCTCCGATTCGATCGCATTATATTTAATTAGATGTTTTCTTTAGAATGGTGTGATTTAAGTTATCAGATAGATGAACTTTAGAGATTAGATGTTGATCCTAACTCAAATCAAACCTATGGTTCCAACAATCTCCCCCTATTTGAGTTGGGATCCTAAATCAAATTAAAACTAGTGGCCTGGTGGTCTCCCCCTATTTGGTTTAGGATGCCGACTGTTTTAATTTTTATATACTCCTTTTCTCTCTCACTTGGTTTCTCTGAATTTCTCATTTTCTTTCTCACTTGGGTTTTAATAAATTTTCATCTTTTTTTTTTAAATTATTTGAGCCACTTTGCTTTCCTAGATTTTAATTTCTTAAGATCTGAATTAAAATTTTCAATTGCAGCCACTTTTGTAATTAGAGAGATTAAATCTTATTTGGGGTTTTGAGCTTCTCATTTTCTCTCTCACTTGGGTAACTTTATTATCCTAGAAAATTTTAATATGTGAATTGCTACAGCTGTTAATGAATTTTAAGAGATGTCAGACATTTTCTTTCTCATAGAATCCCCTTATCAGAAGAGACTCACACTCAGTGCTATGATCATTTCTGATCAGTGCAGCTACAGTAGAATGCTCAAACTGACTTAGAGAAGTCTGTAAGAATACAAAGTTGTCTTTAACATTGTTTTTATAATGGAAACAATCCATGTAAATTTTAGATTTGTTGTTTTAGAATTGGAATGGAGTTTAATGGAGAAAAACTTTTTAATACCTTTTGAAAATTCTATTAGAAATATATGTTTTAAGAATTTTAAAATCTGATTTTTAATGCTAATTGAAAGTTTTCTTTTGTAGTCATTAAAATATATGTTTGAAATTATTTTAAAGTTTTCTTGACAATCATTAAGCACTTTATCCTTAATTGATCTATTTTGTGTCTTTGATTTTTCTTCAGTTTTGTTACTTTCAGAAGTTAAATGATTTATCTTTATTAACTTCCTTTTAATTTCTTTGTCTGTTGTTATTGAATCTATGAGAGTTATTTCAAAAACATTTTTAGAGGTAGAGTTATGATTTGATTTTACCTCTTTTACCTTTCCTAGATCTGCTTTTGCATCTGGATTTTGGTATGACCCATTTATGGCCATCATGCAGAAAGCTTTAGCTCTAAGTTCTTCTTCCTCTTCTTCTTCACTTAGGTTTGTTGATGGTTCTGCATCAAAAATACAATCAGTTGAAGAGATGGAAGAAGGTTCATTTACCATCCTAGAGAGGGAGTTCCAAATTCCTCTTGCAGAGGTGCAGTCTTCAATTCTTTGAATAGTGTCTTTTGACACTGATTGAGTCAAGATCTGCATAGCTTTTGCCTCTGCATCAGTGGTAGTTTTCTTTGAAGAAGATATATCAGTGCTAGCATGAACGGGTCCTGTCAAAATAGATTTGTAAATCTCTTCATCTATAGCATTCATATATAATCTGATTCTAACTTGCCATAAAGAAATATTATCCAACTTAAATATAGGTGGATCTGAAAACAGAAGGATTTCTTGTGCCATTTTGAAAATTCTAAGAACTAAAAGTGATCTTTGTGATTTCAGGTGTTAACCTGTGTGACAAATCAATTTCTCTAATACTAATCGAAAGAAGTCTTAATTTTGAAAGTATTAAATGCTAGAAATTGAAATGGTAAAATCACCAGCCTCTGATACCAATTGAAAGGAGGAGGTTCTAGTTCTTATTTATCTTTTGAAAGATCTTGATTAAGTTTTTGATTTCAAAATAAATGATTTGTATATTTATGTGTTTACTGAGTGAGTAATTTTCACAAACAGTAAGAGTGCACAGCAAAAATAAAAACATAAAACATAAGCAAACAAATACAATCCAGATGACACAAGAAATATAGTAGTTCCCCAAAACTTGGGTACATCTACTCTTCTACCCACTGGTAGGAATCCACTAGGATTTTTGATCAGGTGCCCTTACACCATTGGAGGTTTGATCAGGTGCCCAATTCACCACAGTCAGGTTTTTGCTAAGGTGACCTGTCACCAGGAGTTCACTTTTGAAGGGAGTAATAACCCTGTACAAGATGGGGGTAGGGAATAAAATAACACAGAAATTGAAATGTTCTTCTCTGTATAAGAAGACTCTTGAAGATCCAGATGTGGTGCTGAATGGATCTGATATTGAAGAGCTCCCCCTGTCTGATACAGATTGTTGACAGTTCTGGAGGTCTCTTCTTTCACACACTTCTTTCCTCTGATGCAATGGTAATCCTGAGCAAGTAGTTGTGATTTGTGTCTCAGGATGTTCTTAATCTGCAGGAATATGTTAGCAACCAGAGTGTGCTGTGTTTTTGTGTTATCTCTCTATCTCTGTATGTATATCTCCTTCTCTCTTGTATTTATAATCCGAGAAGTACTTTTTGAATTCTTGCCCGGGAAAATGGAAAGAGATAAAGTCTCTTTAATTTCATTCCTTGGGAAGATAAGTATGTCGATTTGACACATCAGAAACGGCTATGAACTTTAATGCTGCAACGGCTAGATTAGTCAAAAGATATTGTATAATATATAAGAGAGTCGTTAACTATAAATCATATTTTAGTCGAACTGACAGAGGTATAGAATTTCATCGAACTCAGCTTTGCTTTCGTCGAGCCGAGCTTATCTTTTGATGTGCTAAGCAATTCTCTTTATATAAAATATACTTGATTTGATCTGAATAGATTTCGTCGATCTTGATTTATCTCGTCGACCTGCTGAGCTTTAGAGAAAGCGTCGAGCGCTGAGGCTGATCGTCGAACGCCGGTAGCAGTTCGTCAAACGCAGATAGCAGTTCGTCGAGCGCAAGAAGACTTATGATAATTTTATCTTTTCTTCTCCGATTCGATCGCATTATATTTAATTAGATGTTTTCTTTAGAATGGTGTGATTTAAGTTATCAGATAGATGAACTTTAGAGATTAGATGTTGATCCTAACTCAAATCAAACCTATGGTTCCAACATTGCAGGAGCATTTAAGGAATGATTTGACATAACGCCAGTGTTAGCCTCAACGCTAACATTAAGGTTGCCTAAAATGAATGTTTCCAAAGATGCAGTATTTTTTTCCAATTTTGAAGATCCGAGCCATCAAATTATTTCTATATTGGGTCAACGCCTGGCGTTATCCTTAACGCCAGCATTAGCTTCCAGCCCTATAAATAGTGGCATTCGTTCTCATCAACTACTGATTTTGAGAGAGTCATATTCCAGCTAGCACTTCAAAACTCTGTGAGGGCCGTATTTTCCTGACCACCATCTCCCACACAAATTCAAGAGATGAATTTGAAGGAGGATCGGATCAATGCTCATCCAATGCGAAGAATGCACGCTTCAACTTCAAAGATATTCAGCGAGTCTTCGCCATCTCCAGAATTCTTCATAGGGAATTTTACTTGTGTTTTATTTTTGTAACACTTTTATTATGATTGGTTAAGTGAATTCGCCGCGGTTATTGGCGAAAAGGTCCGTGGGCGGCTTAGGGGGAATTCACCGCAGTTGTGGCGACTAGGTCTAGGGAGTAGATCTAGGGGTGCTCGAGGCCTTTCTGTGGATAGAAAGGCTAGAGTGGCTTGAGACCGTATCTGGAGAAAGATCGGCTAAAGCCAACCGGTTCTTAGTGAGAAGAGTCGATATAGAAAACAAAAAGACTATTTCATATTCGCCTTAATTTCTAGCGTCATAGAAATCAAATTTTGTAATCAAATGTTATAAATGATAATTATGTCCTTTCATGTTAAATAAAATTGATTTCATTTCTTGTTAAAAGAGCTCTTTAATTTTGTTTAAATTTACTTATTGGAAAATTACAAAAAAATTATTAAAATCGTAAAGTTCTTTAAGCCCTTATTCACCCCCTCTCTAAGGGTGCCTCAAGATCCAACACTAACTGCATGAATGTTTACTTAAGAATCAATTTCTAGTTGTACATTTAATGGAACATCTTGTTGGATTTCAGATCAAAAATTCGATCAAATTTCCAATCTAAAAATGGATTGGAAGAAATGCATAAATTTCTCTACATTCTTACTGGACGAAACAATTATCTAATATGCTTACTGGAATAGCTTACAGTTTATCAACAAGAAGTAAATATCTTACATTCTCAATGTCGTCGGCAGATTTTTCGGAGGTGGGTAGCAGATTCCAGTCAGCAAGAAGGGAGCGACAAGAAGGAAGCAGATTCCTGTTACCCTAAACCCTAAATTGCGCCACCAAAGCGACTTCTCATGAATTGGGTAGATAAAGTCTACGAAATAAATGAGGGGAATTTTGAACAGAACTTTTCTATATGCCAGTTCATTCTTTGTATCTTTATATGTGGTCTTTCTTTATGTAATTTTTCTTCTTATGCTCCCCCTTTTTCCGATCCTATTGATTTAAATCTATGATTCACTCAGCTCTGACCTAGACTATAGTTCCCCTAAGGGATCTCAGGCTTCTAAAATCTCAAACTTTTTGAGTAAGAGAAGGATAAAGCGTTGTAATAATTAGTCATATGGGAATGCTTCGGTATATTCCCGCCCCGTGGTTTGGTTGGCTCCCAATGTTATTGTGTTGGTTTACGCCATTGTGATCTAATTGCTTCTACTTCACTCATAAGTCAGGTTGCTAGGCTCGTCCGATTAATTTGATGTCCCTTCCCGCTCGCACTCTCTTCTCCTGCTGCTGTCCTCCATCCAGTTCGGATCGAAGAAAGAACATATTGAAGTTTTAGAAGCCCCCACAAAGCCCTTATAATGGTTTAAGTTATGATTCAAAGATAGGTGAGCAGAGCGAAGTTTGAAGAAAACGAGGAAAGAAAGCGGTTTGCTTCCCTACCAACTAGAGAAAAAAATGAGAAAGATATCGAAAATGATCGCCCTGCTAAGTCAAAGAGAATAATCGGGAGTAGTGAGAATCATCCTTTCCTGCCGATGAGCCAAAAAAATTTCTCACGCGTAGCTGTCATTGGTTGTTAGGAAGCTTTGTTGTTGAATGTTCGAACCAAATTTCCTACTCAATTCTTTATTTTAGTATGTACTAAAATCTCTGCTTTCTTTTTCTTAAGTAGCGATTCAATTCCCCTTGTTGTTAATGAGTCAAGGATGGCTCGAAGAACTAAGTGGTGTAGTTGCTCTCTCTCACAATCATGAGTCAGTCTATCTTTAGCTTCTGCTTAAGAGCTGCTAACCTCACTTTGCTCGGGAAAAGCTTTGTAGGAATTCAGACATCTTCTGGTTCACCTCATGAGTCAAGTACCTGCTTTCCCGTCCATTGACAGAAGGAGAACTTTTGTGAGCGGTAAAAATCTAAAGATATGTAGGGAGATGGGCAAGAAGGGAGCAGATTCCAATAATCTTATCATTTTATATTGTTTATATATATATATAAAAAATCTAAAGATATATACTCTAAGAGGGGAATTTTTTTAGTACATGTAACGTACCTTCCTCTTCGTGCGAGAATAAATACTTTTTTCGCTCGCGTCTCACACTAACTTTTCTCCGCCTTTGCTCAAAAATTTCCTCTCTCGTCGAAGGCACACAAAAGAAGATCGTAACCTGCACTTTCATCGTCGGAATCAGGACATCTCTAGCTCATCTCTGACGGAAAACATAACAGGCCTACTATGCGTACATGTTACTCGCGATTCATCACTGGTTGTTCAGGTACTTCTCTGCGTCTGACTGTGAATCACAATCACTTCCCTAGGTTATTATATTTATAATGTCTTACTCAAATGTTCGTTATCGACTTTTCTCTTTGACTGGAGAAGGAAATCAGCGCAAATAAGGACAAATCTCTATACCATGTCAATTGACGACTTGCTGGCAGGGAATCTTAAGGAGGCAATGGATACTGTAAGCTACTTACTCCTCTTTTACTTGTGCTCTGATGTCTTTTTATTGTCTTTCTTGGTCATTATTTGTTTAGTGGTTTAACATGTACATGTCTAAAATAACAACTGTATTGGTTGCGTAAACAACCATATTTGTTAAAATAAGGTCGGATTATGTGCTAAGCCGGCCATATTTTATATTATACCATGTTGTAATTTACTCAACCTTGAGTTACCAGCAATTGCACCTTCATTTTTTTGCAGGCCAACAAGGTGAATGTTGTTTTCCCCATTGTTCGTTCTGATGAAGAGGCATATGCAATATATTCTGAGTATGCTCACAGCAGTAGTTTCATTGTTTAAAAACAACCTACTCACAATTGGATGCATACAAGGATCATCAAGGGAAGAGAGTGTTCTTGTGACAAAGTAGGTCATAAGATTTCCAAACCGGCGACTAATGTGCAAAAGAAGTTTCATAAACTTGATACCCACACCGAATGTTTGGTTTGCATACAATTCACCGTTGAACAAGATGGGAAGAATTGGGAGGTGTCCAAATTTGTTGAAGAGCACATCATTCACTTGTATTACCAAAAGATACATATTTGTTGAGATCGCATGGACATATATCTGATAGTCAAGCAACACTTATCAAGAATATGTCGGAAGTAGGAATTAGAACCATGTATGCATTTAACTTCTTAGCGAAAGTAGTTGAGGGGTGTTCACAATATTGTATTCTCTAAGACAGATGCATACAACTATGTACATCGAGAAATAAGAGTGTTTGATGTAGGCTGACCTTATGACACGATTACGACGCACAAACACGAGAACCTCTCAACGTATAGTTCTACGATAGCACACACAAACGCAGCGCACACATTATGCAATTTTATTGATCTGATGCTAACGTACGGGTAGCCACCCCATTGAAGATCGAATAAGGGCTATAGGCCAATATTCTCTCAAGCTAAAAGGACCTACCCGGTCCGATCGAGCAAAGTGTTGTACCAAAAGAGATCCACCGAAAATTAATGATTTCGGAAAAAGGTAGTTCTCTCCCAACAAAAAGAAAACGAGGTTCGCCAATCCTCATGAACTTAAATAAAATCAAGATGAACAACAAAATTGATCGAAGAAAACCACAATAATTTCAACGTTGTCGGAAGTCACGCAAAAATAAATCCACCACAATAATAATCTAGAGGGAAAACACAAAGGTAGATATTTTTGTTACCCACTCAGAAATTGATTGTATCTGAAATAGGATCGCTCTTCAACGGATCCACCGGAGCCGCACCGAATGGAGAGAAATTCGTTCGCCTTCCTCGCTTCACGCCGGAGTTGACTCCACGAGACCAAGAATCCCTTCACCTTTGGCTGAAATCCACCAAGAGGGAGGAATTGGGTTGGCCGAATCCCTCAAGGGAGAAGGAGGAGCATTCGCCGGCTTGCAATATAGGAGAGGAAGAGTGTAACATCCCCAATCCTACTAGACCCCTAGTGTGTGATTGGTGAGCTCAAAGGGTGGGATGAGGGGCCTTAAGGACCCTTAGGATGAGATTTTGCTAAGTGCACACCTAAAGTCCCAATCAAGTGGGACCCAAGCTACTATAGAGGGCCAATTGAACACCAAGTTTCCCAAAATGAGACCACCCTTAGTTCCCTAAACCTTAAGGAAGGAGTAATGGGGTGATCACCCCCCTTGGTGAGGCTCAATTCCATAGGATTAGCCCAAAATCACCTTAAGTAAGTCTGAACCAAACCAACCAATTGAGGGGCAACTGTCCCCCAAGAGGCCAAATTGACTTCCCCCTTATGTTCCAAACCCTATTATAGACCCTTTGGACCCAAAAGCCCCATCATAGGGTGGTCAACCCTCTCCAATTTGGTCAAACTCCAAATTAGGGCAAAAAGGTCAACTCAACCCAAATGTGGTCAATCTTCACCCAAATCCTAAAATTGACTCCACATCTAGTCTCTAAGCATCATTAGGAACCTAAGAGGCCCAAAAGCCCCATAATGGAAGGGTCAAGTCACCTCAATTTGGCCAAAATCCCAAAGAAGGGCAATTTGGGTATTTTCACACCTTTTGATCAAATTGGGCCAAATAGGGCCCCACCATGGTCCAATCTCTATTGGGTGATGACATGGGGCCCATGACCTACATGGGGGACCAGTCAACCCAATTGGTCAAAGTCAAAGTCAACTCAATTGGGCTTAATCCCAATTTGAGTGCCTAAACCTTTTCCCCCCCTTTTTAATTAGAACCTAAGCCTAAGGTTTATGAAATCATTTGGGCTCATAGGTCTGGTGGGGTGTGGCTAAGGGGTTGGGCTAACCCAAGCTAACCCAAGTGAGGAGTTGGGTTAAAGGAGGGGACAAAAAGTAACTTGATAAAGCAAAAAGCAAAAAGAGCCCCCAATCCCCCCTCTCTCTCCTCTCAATCAGCCTTGGGCTCACCCCTGAAGGGAGTTGATTACTGTGGTGGAGCTGGATTGCAGGGCTGCAGCACATGGTGGTCGGCCAAGTCGCCCCCGTGAGCCTCGAATTCAAATCTCCCAAGGTCGGCCTCCTCAGCCTATTTAAGCATCACCAACAGCTCCAGAAGCTGGTTTGCAGTCGGGCTAGAGCTTTGGATCGAAGAATTCGGTGGAGAGTTGAGTTCTGTAGCAGGCTTGCCGGAGACGGAGACAGAGATGGCAAACCGCCGGAATACTCGCCGCCCAGCCCGTTTCCAGGTTCGCTTCTCCCCCCCTCTAACTGTGCTAGCATCTAGGATCGTTAGGTGTCGGGTTCGAGCTTAATTGAGCTGAGCCCATTTCGTTTTTCTCCTCTGATTAGCCATTTGGGCTTCTTGGTAGAACCGCCAGAAACGGCCCCCGCCGGCGACCAATCCACCGCCAATCGATCGGCACCACCTCAACGGAGGTGGTGGTGGCGGTGGCTGGACAGGAGATGGACGGGTGGCCGGAATTTCCCGTTTCGGGCGGCTCCAAGTCCGGCAAATCTGAGCCGTTGGCTCGAGCTAGACGATGACAGAGGGCGGCCCAATCTGCGTCAAGATTTGTGCGCAGTCAGCGCCTTAAGGCTTGATGAAGTGGTGTGCTATTAGCCAGGATCTGTACTCTGTTTGTAACCCGATTTTAAGGCCCTTAAAGGCCATAACTCAAAAAGTTACCAGAGATAACTTTTGTAGATAGTTGAGTCTACTTTCATTTAGAACTTAGATCAAGCCATTTGGTGTTGATTTGACTTCTGTAGAGGCTTTTTGCTGAGACTGGTCCAAATAAATCCCTAGCACTAAAATATTTATAACTCCCATTTGGCTTGGAGTTTAGGGCTGAGATTTTAAACCCTAGTGTAATTATATTAGATCTATCTTGTGCCCAAAATTCAGGATTTATGGAGAAAATTTTCCTATAGTTTTTGTCTAATCATTAAATAGTAAATTTCTGTTATTTAGGTGGCCAAATCACCTTGTGGGGCCCCCACATTATAGTGGGGTGAAGTTTAGGCTAATCCCACACACTATTAAAAATATTGGGTCCATTGGACCACTCCTTGTGGGTGAACCCTCTTTGGAGTGAGGATGGCTTAAGGGTGGTGTGTGATTGGGCCAGGAACTTCACTCAGATTGAGAAGCCAAATTGAGGCCCTTAATGGCCAATTCATGAAAATGATGTGAGACACACTTTTGTAGCCCTGGATGTCTAGTTTCATTAGAAACTAAGATCTTGGCATTTGGAGGTCAGTAGAACCCATAGGAGCCTTTTTCCTAGGACTGGTCCTAGGTGGGGTTGGCCCACCAAAACCTTAATAACTTTTGATTGGGTGGGCCTATGGGGCTGAGATTTTGGCCACATGAGTGTCCACCCTAGGCCCACCTTGTGCCAGAAATTGGTGTAGAATGGGCACCTTTAAGTTATAGTTTTAATCTCATCTTAGGATTTTGACCTAAGAGGAATCAGTGGGTGAAATCACCCCTAATGACCCTCATTTTTTTGGTGGCATGTGCGTCTGGTTATGTATAGCCTCTGTTCCAAATTTGAAGCCAATTGGAGTTCATCTTAATGGTGAACCCCCAAAGGGCATATTTTTGCCCTAGGTTTGGAAGTCACATAACCTTGGTGGCTTGTGGATTTTGGAGCTTAGCCTTAGGGGCTTACCAAAATTCAGTGGTGCTGGGGCTTAGGGGTAGTGTAGGGTCTTGCTCATCACTAAGGGGGAGATTGGAGCATTGAAGACCAAAACCCTAGCCCAAACCTCAAAATTTACTTAACTGCCCTTTTGGGCCTTAATGAAGCAATTAGGACTTAAACACCTTTTTAGACAACCCATCTTCAACCCTAGGCTGAGAATGAAGTTTTAGGACCAGAATAATTATCTTGGAATTTTTACTACTTAATTAGTATTTATTTGAATTTATGGAAAACTAGCTTAATGGAGGGTTTGTGCCAATTCAATAACTTAGGGTCATCTTATCCTTACCAAACTGAACATGGAGGTCAATGGATATGTTTATGCCCATTGGATCTAGTCTTGTGATCCTTGATAATCTTTTCATGCTTACTTGGTTGAATTTACCCTTATGCCCTTTTTGAAAATAAATTAGTAATAAATGGCATATGACCTTGCAAAATTCTGAGATTTTGGCCAGTCATAGATAATCATATTATAATACATTGGAATCATTTGGGGTGTCCTTTACTTAAGAACTTATCCACTTTGTGATTTTTGAGAAAAATCTAGGTTTTGGGGGTTTATTTTGTTGCATAAGCAAAACCATATCTAAGGCCCCCAAACTCAGGAGGATGCTTACTTATGATGATATGTGGTTCTTGAAATTTTAATTAGTGCACTTATGGAGAGAATTATTGTTCTCATAAGAAATTACCATATATGCCCTTTTGATGATTTATGCAAATACATAGGCAAATCACCTTGTAGCCATATGAAACCTTCTGATGATGAGTACACCAATGTTTATAACATATGGGAATTTTTCTGGAATTTTAAATACAATTTTTGGTATTTATTTAATTAATTTGGTGGTTTTGTGCTAAACTTCAATCATTTAATTCAAGGGCAAAACAGTAATTATGATCATTCATCTCTTGGGGTTATGCATTTGAATTCAGTTTACACTCAGGATAATTATTGGGTAAGCATTGGTCCAGATTTTAGGGTACTTCATGAACAAGTTAGTGTGGCCCTCACTATTCAAGAAAATTAATTAAATATTAAATTAAGTTGGAAAATTATGGGAATTGAACCATGTCCTATTTAGGGCAGTAGGATCCTTGGATAAAATCTGTGGAGTCATAGGACCTGTGGTTAGGGTTTTCCCTTTGGAAGGGTGCAATATCCTTAAGTGGTCTGCGTTTAGCAAATTTGGGTTTTTGTAATCTAACCATCTAGACCCATGGGACTTGGAAGAGTACAGAAGTGTAGTATTAAGAAACTCATGATTAATAAGTCCTTCCTTGATGAGTCACCACCTTGAGGGATTCAGGTCAGGTCTAGGTCAGGAGAGAGAGAGAGAGAGTGCTGCACTTGGCCCAATAGGGCCAAGAGGGTTTAATGTCTAAGCTCACTCCCTGTTTAAAGAACAAAACAAAGATAGAGCAATAAACCACCAACCAACTAAATGTCTTGTGCTGGGGAAACTTTGGGGTTTAGCCCATCGTGTCCCCTAGTACAGATGAGAGCCCCTCACCGGGTGTAATTCGGGGTGTCCAAAGTAAATCTAATGTGCAATAACATTTAAGGTAGGCAAGAGGAACCATAATAGAATAAGTTTGGATTTATGTGTCTCCTCCCAATTTCGGGAGGGATAGGCTGTAGTACTTTGCTATACAAGTTGGGAACCTCGGGAGAGGGAGGGGGAGAATGATTATCCCAGTAACTCTCCCAGAAGTGTGGCAGGTCTTCGGTACTAGGCAGGTCGTCACTCCGACTGCGGTACGTTGACTTAGCGGGTGTGTATGGGTCTAAGGGGCCAGCTTGGCTGCGTGTCGGGATGACAGTTCCCCGAAGACACCTCTCACTTGGCTCACAGTCTGGTGTACTCCAGCAAAGAGTACGCAGAGCTCCGCGGTTGTTTAGCGTCGAGGCGTACGTGCGGTCTAGGCCTGGTAGAGTGTATACCCGCCTAGGAGTGGATAGCCCGGTCCGCTACCACCGTGTGTCACAGCGGTTGGTACCCGAGAGGTTGGCTTCCTCTCAAACAGAGGGAACTATAAAGGTCTGTGTGCACAGAGTCGCGTGTGTGAGTTCATTGCATAAACATTCATAGCATAAGCATAGCATACCCCCCCTGCAGATCCTCATCATATAAATCAGTGTGGGCTCCTTTATATGATGAGTTACGATTCCTGGATATCCTAACTTATAAGTTTGTATGGGCATTCATATAAGTTAGGGTACGAGAATGCTACTTATCGCTACTACTCTTACTGCTCTGCTTTACTTACTTTACTGCTTACTTACTGCTGCACCTTACTTTTTATGCTCCTGCCTTTACTTTCGCTTATATATGATAGTCTAGCCCCTTTTACACTTGTGTAGACTAGAATTATATACATATGCTAGTTTTACTTTCCCTGTCACCTGCTTGTTCCTTGCTCGTCCCCCGCTTCTTCCTCCCGCGCGGTACCTAGGAGTCGCAGGAGGAGGAGGGGACCTAGCGAGCTCGGTCATTCTTTGACTGACGGTTTGCATTGGGGCCGACAACAATCTAGGATTCCGAGGAGACGGAGCTGTCGCACGCACCGCAGGAGACGAGGGCAGGACCTGAGCAGTCAGCGACGCAGCGAGTAGCGGCCACGAGACTTCAGGTGGACTTCTTTTGAGTATTAGTGTTGAGCGACGTTGAGATAGCTTCCGCATGTAGTGAGTTTTGAGAGATTTTATATTATGATGTACCGGGCTTAAGCCGTTTCATCTATGTACTTTTGTTTCATGCTCGGACATATATTTATCTTGTGGTTCAACTTTTGATATATATAATGGAATGCGTTTTGTGGACTCTTTTTTATTCAGTTTGTACTTTCTCTCGTACTTACTTTTCTTATTGCTCGCACTATGATCATAGCCGGCAGGGTCGACGTTGCGTGGTGTATCCCAACCCATGTGTTGGAAGTCACCGCAATGCGTCGGCTCTGGGCATAAGGTCCGCTTGGCCCCGGGAGCGGGAGAGGGATCTTACAAAGAGGGATAGAGTATTATAAGAAACTAGAGAATAGGAGGGGAGGAGAAGGGAGAGGGGTGGCCAAAATCTCCAAGTGAGAAAGAGGAGGGGCGGCGGCTAGGGAGAAGAAAGAGGGAGCAAGAGGGGGAAATCGATTTTAGGGTTTCTTTTTAACATCCATTTTTTTCATCCTTCAATAATCATGGCCTTATATAAGGCTTACAAACATCTGGGCTATATGCAGCCCAATTAAAATAAACATAACAACATGGCTAAACGCAGGCCATAATGAAATACAGTCCCAAATTTAAAACAATGCAACTAGAAAATAAATAAATAGAAATAAAATTATAATTATTAATATTAGTCTTGCGCCGAGGATGGAGGTTGTAGCGTCCCTCAAAAAGGTTGTCGCGGCCCTGTAAGTCTTTGGATGGAGAGGTCGAAAGATCTTTGCTAAGCATGCCGGCTTCTTCCGTAAGCGTGTCGAATCCATCATCATCAACATGTTGGGGGTCGTCGTCTCCATCAATCCTCCCCCGCTCAAAGCACTCATCATCGATGAATTGGCTTGAATGTACCGGCACAGAAGAGCATCATCCAAAAGAGCCCCCTCCAGTTTAGGTAGCCAAGAGTAATTGGAGGTCGGACGATCACGCCATTGTATCAAGTAGCGGCGAATGTCACCACTTGGAGAGGAGAGCACTTCGTCTTTGAGGATCATGTCTGGCAAAAAAGTGGTCATTGGGAACCTTGGAAAAGCATTAGTCAAAGAAGGAGGAAAAGTTTCTACATCAACATTCAACGTACCTCCAGTGGAGACCGATAGAGAGAGCGATCCAGGAACAAGCTCACCCCCAACCCATTAGAGGACTCAGTGGAACCAAACGGACAGGTAGACAATTCAAGTGGTGGAGAAACATATGACGTTAAATCCGAAACATTGAAAATAGGGGAAATACCCCAATCAGTGGGTAACTCCAAAAGATATGTGTTTTCTCTTAATTTCTTTAAAATTCGAAAAGGACCGATTCGCCAAAAATAGGGGAAATACCCCAAGTAGTGGGAGAGTTGTTTTGACTGGATAAATAGATTTCCTTAAAATACGGACAATGGACGTACTCATCCTTAATCCTATCGAACCCAATCACTTTTACTTCTAGCGTTGACAATAATAATGATACATGATTAAGAGCGTCTACCACACGATTTTGAGTTCCCTTAAGATGTTTTATTATAAATGTGTACTCCTGATGATAGGAGACTCATTTGGCATGCCTGGGGCTAAACTTATTTTGAGAATTGATACATTTCAAAGCCTCGTGATCGGATAGGATAACAAACACCTTAGGGAGTAGATAATGCCATCAATATTGAAGGCACCGAATAACAGCATAAAACTCCCTATCATAATTAGAATAATTCAATTTCAGCCCCGCAAGCTTCTCACTAAAGTACCCAATGGGATGACCTTCCTGACTTAATACACTGCCAATACCGACTCCAGACGCATCACATGATAACTCAAAAATCTTATTAAAATCCGGCAATCGCAAAAGAGGAGCTTCTGACATCCGTGACTTAATTATTTGAAATGCTTTAGTGGCCGAATTGGTCCATGTAAAATCGCCCTTCTTCATGCACTCTGTGATCGGTGCCATGATACTACTAAAATCTCGAATAAATCGGCGGCAAAAAGTAGCTAGGCCGTGAAAACTCTGAACTTTCCCTTATGTTAGTGGGTTCTGGCCAATCCTTAATGGCTTGGATCTTCTTAGGATCAACATGTATGCCCTCCGAACTCCCAATATATCCAAGGAACTCTACAGATGGTACATTGAATGAGCACTTTTTAAAATTCACAAATAATTGTTCATTTCGCAACGTGGTAGGGACTATCCTCAAGTGCAATTCATGATCGTTCGGAGAGGTGCTAAAGAGTAGGATATCATCAAAATATATAACTACAAATTTTCCTAGGTAAGGCTTGAATACTTGGGTCATCAACCTCGAAAATGTACTCGGGCCATTCGTGAGCCCTTCCCCGAGCACCAACCACTCATAAAGTCCTTTTGATTTGAAAGTCGTCTTCCATTCGTCTCCCTCACTACTCCTGATTTGATGGTAGCCACTCTTAAGATCCAGTTCAGAAAAAGTCATGGCCCCGGCTAACATTTTCAAGTCGTTCAAGCGAGGGATGGGAAACCGGTATTTAACAATTATTTTATTAATGGCCCTATAGTCCACACACATCCTCCAAGAACCGTCTTTCTTAGAGACCAATAAGGCGGGTATGGCACAAGGACTCTTACTATGATGGATGAACCCCTTACTTAGCAAATCCGAAATTAAATTTTGCAATTCAAGGTATGTAGAGGGGTTAAATCGATAATGGGGAAGGTTGGGCAAGGAGGAACCCGGAACAAAATCATTCTCGTGTTGAATTTCCTGCATGGGGGGTAACTTGGACGGTAAATCAACTGGGTAGAAATCCTTAAATTCTTCTAATAAATTCTTCAATGTTAGTGGTAAGTTCTCAAAAGTAGATACGTCTTCCTTACTTGTAAGCAAACTAATGCATAAATGACACCATCCATAAAGGTATCACACGCAAACTCCTTCTTACCTATCAGACTTAACGTTTGCTTTTCTACCGGGATAATCGTGTCCTTAGAGGGGACAGTAGGATCCTTAGGCGGAGTGGGTTTTAAAATAATAATCTTATCGTTAAATTTGAACTCATAGGTGTTAGCTCGCCCCAAGTGAGTAACATCATGATCGTATAGCCATGAGCATCCTAGTAAAACATGACAGGCATCCATGAGGATGACGTCACACCAAACCTTTTCAGAATAAGCCTTGATGGTAAGGGGTACAAAGCAACGCTTCAAAACTGGAAGGGATTTCTTATTTACCCAAGCAACCTTATAGGGGTGAGGGTGAGGTTTGGTGGTTAACAACATCCGTGACACCGCATTTTTCAAAATCACATTCATACAGCTACCGCTATCGATGATCAACTTACATCACTTCTCTCCGATCTTAAAATTTAAAGAGAAAATATTCATCCTATTCCAATCATCTAAGGCACGAGGAGTAGCTAGAATACACCTCATCACCATCATATTGGTGTCGTCCTCTATATCGATGGGCACTCCATCCGACTCAGATTCTTCTTCGGCCTCATATATGAGCTCGGCGGATTCAGACGAGGTATCTAAAAGGGCTAGGGGCTTGGGTTTAGTAGGGCATTCAATAGCGTAATGTCCTTCAATTCCACAAGCAAAACACGTAGCATTCGTTTTGCTGATCCTACTCATGGGTACTCTCTCTCCAGTTGGATTTCTTATATTTCTTGCCGTAATGACAACCGAGTTCAAGTCAGCGGACCGAAACTTACCCTTATCCTTTTGGGTGGATGGGGGGGGGGGGGGGGGTGGTCCTAAGATGGACTTTGTCTTCTGAAATGAACGAGTGCTGGACTTGTGAGTATTCTGTTTTTCAATATCCAAGGCGACATTAATAGTGGTGTTTAAGTCGGTGTGGCCATAACAGAGGAGTTTGCCCTGAATGTCGGGGTTAAGCCTCTTACGAAACCTAGAGAGGGTGATCTTTGGCATCTCTCTAACATCGCACCTGACCATCATGTCCTTGAGAAGGCTCATGTAATCAGCGACCGACCTATTCGCTTGCCTAAGAGTAGCTAAATCATCAAACATCTACGTCTGATGGTACGCAGGGACGTACTGGTCTGTCAACATTGCCTTCATGCCTGCTCAACCAATTGGCGGTAGACCGTTCACTATACCTATACGACGTTCCTCATTCAACCAGAATATCTTAGCCATGCCTAACAACTTCATCCTCGCAACTCGCACCTTATCCACGTCAGTCAGATTGTGTAAGACCCCAAAACAGAAAATCGGAATTTTGGAATCCAGAGCTGTCGCCGGCGACAGTGGTTGTCGCCCGGCGATAGCGTTCTGTTGAGAAGGTTCTGTCATGAGCCGTCGGACGGCGTTGACTGGTCAATGTCGGTTCATTATCGCTGTCGTCAGGGCGACAGAGGCTGTCGCTGGGCGACAGCTCAAAGTTATACTTTGCATCCGAAATCGTGCCCATTGATTGCACTTTGACTTTGGGGGCTGGTTTTGGCTTGAGTGGCTCAGTGGATGCATAGGGTGGCCGAAATCCTCCTTCCTTCCTTATTTCCTTAAGGATTTTAATTTGGAGAGAGAGAGGAGCTTGGAGAAGAAGAAGCCAATAGTAAACCCTAGCTTGGAGCTTGGGTTTGGTGGAGCTACACTCATCCGATCCCCTCGAAGTTGGTGGCTACGCGTAGAGGAGGGCAAGGCGCTCCTTTCCATCTGTGCCGAAAGTCAAGCCATGGGCTCGAAGCGGCGTTTAAGGGTAACGATCTTTCCTACCCTCATTTGGACATGTCCTAGTCCATTCCCTTGCATCGTTGAGGCCCCTACCCAAAAGGGTGAGGTCGTGGCCTCCGACGGGTCGATTCGTGTTATCCCCATCAAAGCTTGCATTCATATAGAGCCCATGCGTAAAATCGGCGTAGGTGCGCTGTGTGAAGCTCATCCGAGGCGATTCGTCCGGATTGGTGATACTTTGTGGTATTGTGCGTGCCGGGGGAAAAACCCCATGTTATTATACTGCTTCGTAGGACTAGAGTGTGCTACTGCATGCGCAGCAACGCTCGGGGGTGTGCCCCGGGGAGCACCCGAAGTTAAAAAGCAGAAATGGAGTTCTGTCCAGCTATCGCTGGCGACAGTGACTGTCGCCAGGCGACAGCTCCCCAGAATTGGGTTCTGGTGAATTTGGGTGTTCTGAGGCAGTAGGAGTGCTACTGCATGTGCAGCAATGCCTGGGGGTGTGCCCCGGGAAGCACCCACAGCTAGAAGCCAAATTGGGGTTTTGTGCACTGTCGCTGGCGATAGTGAATGTCGCCAGGCGACAGCCTCCCAGACTGAGTTCTGGTGATGTTGTTGTGCCCACCCGTTGAGGGGACCTGAGGCCGGTGTATCCGACCTATGGGGGTGTCCTGGTGGATGACTTAGCGGCCCATGGAGGCGGCTAATTGAGAATACCTGGGCTGAGGGGACGGCATACCCGCTCTTCGTGTTGTACAACGAGAGCTGTGAACAACGGGCATTTGGCGAACCTGAAACCGCACCATTGCAGCACCTGATTAGTAAGTCTCGGACAGCATGTTGGGAGGCAATGGGACAGAGTCTTCGGACTACGTTATGTTCACAATTAAAGCACGGGGGAACCCTGGTATTCGGGCCGCCGACTTTAGCCTCGAAGGGCAAAGCCATCTAGAGTGGATGGTGGTGGAAGGCGTAGTACACCAAAGAGTGCCTGAGTGCACGAGACGTGGAGGCCATTCCCACGTTTGTGATGTTGCATATATATGAACTGTTGTGGACTTTGCTAGTCGCACTCTTATATATATATGCTGCTGAGACTGTTTTGCAGGGACGGTTAGAACTGCCACCCCCTCGAAGGGGTGGGGTCGTTATATTTTTGGTCAGCTTTAGCTGACCGTTGCCCTGTTTTGCCACCGTTTTTTGTGGGCTTGTTGTACAGGTGCTGGACCGAGCGGGAACATGGCGGGCTGAAGCCCCTGCGCTGCTGCGGCCCTTGAAGGCCTTTTGATGTTCCTTCTGTTTTTTATGTATGGCCGGCCTGCGCGCCGATGTTGGTAAACTGTAACGCCGTCGTGCCTCTTTTGTGTTGTAAAACATTTTATTCCAAGTTAATAGAAGTGGACATACCCGAGTTCGGGTCTTGTGGTTTATAATTCTGTCTCTCTCTCTTTTACTTCTGCATAAAATGCTCTGAGTTAGGCTTCGTGGTATAGTGTCGTTGTATATTCAATTAAGTGACGTTCCCGTTTGTTTTGTAGTATATGGCGTGGGGCCCCGGCCGGACCTTCTGCTATATGCTTCTTAACGGATGGGGGTGGTACAAATTGGTATCAGCTTCTAGGGTTCCGTATCCTTCTAAGGAATTCGTGGATGAATTATTTTAAGGGGTGGTGAGCACGTGTGTGCGCTACCGTTGAGACGTAAAATAAACCCAAAAATGTCCACTTAGGAATAAAATGTAACAACAAACCAACAATAATTGCATGATTTTGGAACCTGAGTGTTCCTTTTGTTGTTAGTTGCGACTGTGCTGTCGCCTAACTGTGTGTTGCACTTGTGTAGGGCACTCGAAGTGCAGCGGGACCGTCGCGTCCCCGTGATGTGCATGAGAGTAGTGGGTCTGCTGAGGCCCCTACAGCTCCGTCTGCTGAGTTGGTTCGGCTAGTTACTGAAGCCGTTCTAGCTGTGTTGAATGGCCAGCCTGAAAGGCAAGGCCAACCGCCGGTGCAGGAAGTGGCCCCAGAGCCACTAAGAGTGGAGCAAGTCCCCGTGAGGCGTGCTCCTGAGCAGCAGCTGAAGCACTTTCTGGGATTTCGACCTCCTCCGTTTACCGGGGTTGAATCCCCAGCTGAGGCCGAGGACTGGCTGTCGCATGTGAAGCGAATTCTGACAGCGACACAGTCGGAGGAAGCGCAGAAAGTGACCTTTGCTTCTTACTTGCTGGAAAAGGAAGCTAGGCGGTGGTGGGATGAGGTAGAGAGGCGCTAGTTTGCGGGAAGGCGACTGGTTGATGTGCCGATGGAAGAGTTCTCGAGAATCTTCCTCGCAAGGTATGTGCCTCAGTCGCAGCAGATCGCGATGGAGAACCAGTTCTTGGCTCTAACACAGGGTGGTAGACTGGTTGATGACTACCTGCATGAGTTCACCCGCCTCGGGCGTTATGCTGGAACTTCTTTCGATGATGATGAGAGAAGGGTGAACAGGTTCTATGGAGGTTTGCGTACTGAGTTGCGGCACCTTCTGACAGGGCCGTTGGCGCAGGGTTTCATGACCCTCGTGGGATCAGCCCGAGCCCTTGAGCAGGACATGCTCAGGGAGAAGGGCAAGGTGGCTGTGGTCGAGGCAGTGCCGGAGGGCAAAGCGCCGAGTGCGACGAAGTTGCAGAGGTTGAGTCGCTGGAAGAAGGCTCGAGTATCTGGGCCAGCTCCCTCTGCTTCGGGCGCGTCGTCTGGACGTGGCCCTCTTATTTGTTTCACTTATGGCAAGCTTGGCCATTTCTCTCGGGAGTGCCGCAGTGGGCTTCCAAGGCCAAAGAAGAAGTCGGGGCCAGCTTATTCTGAGAAGGGGAAGGCAGCTGAGTCCACTGCCTCCCGTATGGCTCCCCTGCAGCCCAGAGTCTTTAGTCTTGATCAACAGGAGGCTATCAAAGCCAAGGACGTCGTGACAGGCTATGTAAATGTTTTAGGCGTTCCTGCGAGAGCGCTTTTCGATACTGGAGCTTCGCACTCCTTCTTATCGTCGGACTTCGTCCAACGTATTGGTGCGTCGTCGATTGCTTCTGCAGATGGACTGGAGGTCCTACTGCCGAATGGATATTCGATGCGTGTGGAGAGGAGTTGATGTGTAAAGGTTCTAGTTGGTAGTCGGGAGTATGACCTGAAGGCATCGTTACTCCCCCTGGTTGAGTTCGATGTTATCTTTGGTATGGACTGGCTGTCGGAACAGCGTGTGTGTATCGATTGCACCACCAAGGAGGTGAGGTTTGGGCAAGGTGCCGATCGTGAGACGGTCTTTGCGGGCATGCATGGATCGAGCAAGATGCTGATGTCTGCTCTCCAGGTGTCCAAGGCAGTGCGACAGGGAGCAGAGTTATTCTTTGCTCTTGTGGAGGCTTCAACGCCGAGGCCCAGCCTAGTGGATGTTCCGGTAGTAGCAGAGTTCCCCGATGTGTTCCCGAGCGAGCTCCCCGGTGCTCCACCGCAGCGGGAGATATATTTCACGATTCAGTTGGTGCCAGGCGCTAAGCCTGTGGCCCGCTCGCCGTATCGTATGGCTCTGAAAGAGTTGGCAGAGTTGAAGCTGCAGTTGCAGGAGCTGCTTGAGCAGGGCTACGTGCGTCCGAGTTCCTCACCTTGGAGTGCACCGGTCCTCTTTGTCAAAAAGAAGGACGGTAGCCTGCGGCTTTGCATCGATTATCGGGAGCTGAACAAGCTGACCCAGAAGAACAAGTATCCTCTTCCGAGGATAGACGACTTGTTTGACCAGCTCGTTGGTTCGATAGTATACTCGAAGCTGGACTTGAAGTCCGGCTATTATCAGGTGCGAATCAGGGAGTGCGCCATCCCGAAGACTGCCTTTAGTATGAGGTACGGGCAGTATGAGTTCACCGTGATGCTGTTTGGGCTGTCTAATGCGCCTTCGGTGTTTATGGACTTGATGCACCGGACTTTCCGAGAGTACCTCGACCGGTTTGTGGTCGTCTTCCTTGATGACATACTGGTCTACTCTCAGTCCGAGGAGGAGCACGGTGATCACCTGCGAGTAGTCTTGGAGGTTCTGAGGCGGAACCAGCTGTATGTCAAGTTCTCAAAGTCCGGTGGCGTTCTTGGGCCATGTGGTTAGTGGTTCGGGTGTGGCGGTAGATCCGGTGAAGGTTGCGACCATCAGGGAGTGGCCTGTCCTTTATACTGTAGCAGAGGTGGATGGAGTTCCTGGAGGACTTCACCTTCGAGATCCACTACACTCCCGGGAAGGGGAATGTTGTTGATGATGCACTCAGTCGCAGGGCTCCAGCGCCGGCCAACTGGATTCAGATGCATGATGAGCACCTGATACATGACCTGGAGGCCTTGGGTATTTCTTGCGTAGAGAAGAGGAGCGGTGCCGGTGCCTGTTTGAGTTGGACTGAGGTGCAGTACAACCTCGCAGATAGAGTTCGCCAGGCTTTAGAACTCGATCCGAGTTTAAAGCGCTACGCGGAGGATGCTGGTGGTGGGCCGGATGCCCAGTTTCAGCTGCGTGACGGGTTGCTGTGGAGAGGTGACCGTTTGTGCGTCCCCAGGGCGGGTGAGCTGCGCGATGAGTTGATGTACGAGGCGCATCGCACCAGGTATTCAGTTCATCCGGGGAGCACGAAGATGTATAAGGACATGAAGGTCCTTTTCTGGTGGCCGGGGATGAAGAGGGACATCGCTCACTACGTGGCCAAGTGCCACACTTGTGCGCTAGTGAAGGCGGAATGTCAGAAGCCCGGTGGCTTTTTGAAGTCATTGTCTGTTCCGGAGTGGAAGTTTGATGACATTTCCATGGATTTCGTGCATGGACTGCCGAGGTCGCAGAGCGGGAACGATGCCATCTGGGTAGTCGTTGACTGGCTGACGAAGGTGGCACACTTTATCCCCAACCGGAGGGATGACTCGGTGGAGAAATTGGCGAAGTTGTATGTTGATACTATAGTGCGACTGCACGGTGTGCCCCGTAGCATCGTCAGTGATCGTGATGGACGCTTTACTTAGAGTGACTGGAGGCTAGTCAACCGTCTTTTGGGTACGAAGCTGCAGTTTAGCACGTCCTTTCATCCTCAGACGGATGGCCAAACTGAGCGTACCAACAGGACGATGGAGGACATGCTCCGGATGTGCGTCCTGGATTTTGGCAAGGGGTGGGAAGATCACCTCTTTCTTGTTGAGTTCGCGTACAACAACAGCTATCAGGCGAGTATTCAGATGGCGCCTTTCGAGGCCCTCTATGGCAGGAAGTGCCGCACTCCCTTAGCTTGGGCGGAAACGGGCGAGACGAAGCTCTTCAAGAGGAAAGACGTCGAAGAGGCGACTTTGACGGTGCGTTTGATCCGGGAGAGGCTTTTGGTTGCGCAGGATAGGCATGCGAAGTACTATAATGCGAAGCACCGCGACGTCCAGTTCGTCGTTGGCGATTGGGTTTACTTGAAGATCAGGCCATTCAAGGGCGTGTCCAGGATTCAGCGCTTGAAAAAGCTGAGTCCGAGATACCTTGGACCATTTGAGATCATCGAGCGCGTCGGCGAGGCGGCTTATAGGCTTGCTTTATCGGCGGAACTGAGCGGGCTACACGATGTATTCCACATCTCCGTGTTGCGGAAGGCAGTGCAGGAGCCTACGCAGGTGGTCGCGGTGGATCAGGTGCCCGTGGATAGTGGGCTTAAGACGGCGGTCAGGCCCGTTAGCATCGAGGATGCTGAGGTGCGTCAGTTGCGGAACAGGGCGATCCGTATGGTAAAGGTCCGTTGGGACAACTGCGGTCGCGAGGAGCTCTCATGGGAGCGTGAGCAGACCATGATGGAGGAGTTCCCCGAGCTGTTTCGGTGACGTTTATCTGTTTTTCCCCTTTGTGTAAAGACATTTTTGGATATATATATATGTGTGTGTTTTTACAAATTTCGGGTCGAAATTTTTATAAGGAGGGGAGGGTTGTAAGACCCCAAAACAGAAAATCAGAATTCTGGAATCCAGAGCTGTCGCCGGCGACAGTGGCTGTCGCCCGACGATAGCGTTCTGTTGAGAAGGTTCTGTCGTGAGCTGTCGGACGGCGTTGACTGGTCAATGTCGGTTCATTATCGCTGTCGCCAGGTCGACAGAGGCTGTCGCTGGGCGACAGCTCAAAGTTATACTTTGCATCCGAAATCGTGCCCATTGATTGCACTATGATTTTGGGGGCTGGTTTTGGCTTGAGTGGCTCAGTGGATGCATAGGGTGGCCGAAATCCTCCTTCCTTCCTTATTTCCTTAAGGATTTTAATTTGGAGAGAGAGAGGAGCTTGGAGAAGAAGAAGCCAATAGTAAACCCTAGCTTGGAGCTTGGGTTTGGTGGAGCTACACTCATCTGATCCCCTCGAAGTTGGTGGCTACGCGTAGAGGAGGGCAAGGCGCTCCTTTCCATCCGTGCCGAAAGTCAAGCCATGGGCTCGAAGCGGCGTTTAAGGGTAACGATCTTTCCTACCCTCATTTGGACATGTCCTAGTCCATTCCCTTGCATCGTTGAGGCCCCTACCCAAAAGGGTGAGGTCGTGGCCTCCGACGGGTCGATTCGTGTTATCCCTGTCAAAGCTTGCATTCATATAGAGCCCATGCGTAAAATGGGCGTAGGCGCGCTGTGTGAAGCCCATCCGAGGCAGTTCGTCCGGATTGGTGATACTTTGTGGTATTGTGCGTGCCGGGGGAAAAACCCCATGTTATTATACTGCTTCGTAGGACTAGAGGGTGCTACTGCATGCGCAATAACGCCTGTGGGTGTGCCCCGGGGAGCACCCGAAGTTAAAAAGCAGAAATTGAGTTCTGTCCAGCTGTCGCTGGCGACAGTGACTGTCGCCAGGCGACAGCTCCCTAGAATTGGGTTCTGGTGAATTTGGGTGTTCTGAGGCAGTGGGATTGCTACTGCATGTACAGCAATGCCTGGGGGTGTGCCCCGGGAAGCACCCACAGCTAGAAGCCAAATTGGGGTTTTGTGCACTATCGCTGGCGACAGTGAATGTCGCCAGGCGACAGCTTCCCAGACTGAGTTCTGGTGATGTTGTTGTGCCCACCCGTTGAGGGGACCTGAGGCCTGTGTATCCGACCTGTGGGGGTGTCCTGGTGGATGACTTAGCGGCCCGTGGAGCCGGCTAATTGAGAATACCTGGGCTGAGGGTACGGCATACCCGCTCTTCGTGTTGTACAACGAGAGCTGTGAACAACGGGCATTTGGCGAACCTGAAACCGCACCATTGCAGCACCTGATTAGCAAGTCTCGGACAGCATGTCGGGAGGCAATGGGACAGAGTCTTCGGACTACGTTATGTTCACAATTAAAGCACGGGGGAGCCCTGGTATTCGGGCTGCCGACTTTAGCCTCGAAGGGCAAAGCCATCTAGAGTGGATGGTGGTAGAAGGCGTAGTACACCAAAGAGTGCCTGAGTGCACGAGACGTGGAGGCCATTCCCACGTTTGTGATGTTGCATATGTATGAACTGTTGTGGACTTTGCTAGTCGCACTCTTATATATATATGCTGCTGAGACTGTTTTGCAGGGACGGTTAGAACTGCCACCCCCTCGAAGAGGTAGGGTCGTTGTTGAAACTAGTTTCCCGGTCTCAGCGTTCGAAAGGGGGTTGCGACTAACCCTTACTTGACCTAAGCCTAGACCCTTGACCGGTCATTAGGAACTGAAAGACTTGGACTTGATGAACACTTGAATCCACAAATGGACCCCTTAAGCTGCAGCGCGGAGGTCCCACCACATACCCGGAAGATCTTAGAGCGCTTCCCCTCCCAAGCCAATGCTGAGCCTGGGCACCTTGGAGGGCACTAAGAACCACCTCACTGTCAGCTGATGGATGACAAGGGAGGGGGGTGCTTGCTCACAAGACACACGCAAGGGGGGGGGGGGGGTAGTGACCAACCCTTCCCAAGGTGCCCATGGGGGGTCTATTTATAGACTTTCCCAAAAATGGACTCAGAATAGCCCAAATTGGACTGCGGATAGCCAAATGAACCGAGTCCACCATGCCTGGGCGAATGGACATCGTCCACTTGCTGACCTGATCGGTTGAGCAGATGCCCAAGAGGCGGGGAGTGGGGGATCCCCACTCGCCCAGGACGAGGGCGAGTGGGGGGAATCCCCCACTCACCTAGGAGGCGGGCGAGTGGGGGGAACCCCACTCGCCCAGGAGGCGGGCGAGTGGGGAGAACCCCACTCGCCCAGGAGGCGGGCGAGTGGGGAGATCCCCCACTCGCCCAGGAGGCGGGCGAGTGGGGAACCCCCCACTCGCCCAGGAGGCGGGCGAGTTGGGAGATCCCCAACTCGCCCAGGAGGCGGGCGAGTGGGGAGATCCCCCACTCGCCCAGGAGGCGGGCGAGTGGGGAGATCCCCCACTCGCCCAGGAGGCGGGCGAGTGTCCCCCACTCGCCCAGGAGGCGGGTAAGTAGGGGGACTCCGCCCTCCCTCTGACCCCGCTGATTCCTTATTCCGCTCTCCTGCCTCGACCGGCTCCGGTCACCTCTGAGCGGTTACTCTACTCGCCTCGGCTAATCTTGTTGTCTCGACCTCACCCGCGCCCGGTCGCACCGACTCGGAAAATATGAGGGTTGTACACAATCCCCGCTCTTTGCGAGCTTGTCCCAATCTCGGAAAGAAAGTCCAACCCACCTATTTGACGAGTAGGTGGGACCTTTGGGGAATCCGCGAAAAGATCTGCCAACGGGGCATCCCTGCCGAGCTTTTCTGTTGATCCTGACTTGAGATGGAAGGTGAACCTTTTTCCACTAAACACCCCTCCTATGAACCGAGCTCAACTGGAGATGGAAAAAGCTCAACACCTTAGTTCGAATTGACTTCGATCTGAGGTGGAGGAAAGACTCAGCACCTCTAGTCGAGCCGAGCTCGACCTGAGGTGGGAGGAAAAACCTTTCTCCACTTGAGAACCCTCCTATGGGCCGAGCCCAACTGGAGGTGGAGAAAACTCAACACCTTGGGTCGGATTAACCTCGACCTGAGGTGGAAGAGAAACTCAACACCTCTAGTCGAGCCGAGCTCGACCTGAGGTGGGAGGAAAAACCTTTCTCCACTTAAGAACCCTCCTATGGGCCGAGCCCAACTGGAGGTGGAGAAAGCTCAACACCTTGGGTCGGATTAACCTCGACCTGAGGTGGAAGAGAAACTCAACACCTCTAGTCGAGCCGAGCTCGACCTGAGGTGGGAGGAAAAACCTTTCTCCACTTAAGAACCCTCCTATGGGCCGAGCCCAACTGGAGGTGGAGAAAGCTCAACACCTTGGGTCGGATTAACCTCGACCTGAGGTGGAAGAGAAACTCAACACCTCTAGTCGAGCCGAGCTCTACCTGAGGTGGGAGGAAAAACCTTTCTCCACTTAAGAACCCTCCTATGGGCCGAGCCCAACTGGAGGTGGAGAAAGCTCAACACCTTGGGTCGGATTAACCTCGACCTGAGGTGGAAGAGAAACTCAACACCTCTAGTCGAGCCGAGCTCGACCTGAGGTGGGAGGAAAAACCTTTCTCCACTTAAGAACCCTCCTATGGGCCGAGCCCAAATGGAGGTGGAGAAAGCTCAACACCTTGGGTCGGATTAACCTCGACCTGAGGTGGAAGAGAAACTCAACACCTCTAGTCGAGCCAAGCTTGACCTGAGGTGGGAGGAAAAACCTTTCTCCACTTAAGAACCCTCCTATGGGCCGAGCCCAACCGGAGGTGGAGAAAGCTCAACACCTAACAGGGAGCCGAGCTCACCTGGAGGTGGAGGAACTCAACACCTAACAGGGAGCCGAGCTCACCTGGACGTGGAGGAAACTCCACACCTACTGGGGAGTCGATCTCACCTGGAGGGAGGAACTCCACACCTAACAGGGAGCCGAGCTCACCTGGAGGTAGGGGAACTCAACACCTAACAGGGAGCCGAGCGCACCTGGAGGTGGAGGAACTCAACACCTAACAGGGAGCCGAGCTCACCTGGAGGTGGAGGAACTCAACACCTAACAGGGAGCCGAGCTCACCTGAAGGCGGAGGAACTCAACACCTAACAGGGAGCCGAGCTCACCTGGAGGCGGAGGAACTCAACACCTAACAAGGAGCCGAGCTCACCTGGAGGTGGAGGAACTCAACACCTAACAGGGAGCCGAGCTCACCTGGAAGTGGAGGAAACTCCACACCTACCGGGGAGTCGAGCTCACCTGGAGGGAGGAACTCCACACCTAACAGGGAGCCGAGCTCACCTAGAGGTAGGGGAACTCAACACCTAACAGGGAGCCGAGCTCACCTGGAGGTGGAGGAACTCAACACTTAACAGGGAGCCGAGCTCACCTGGAAGTGGAGGAAACTCCACACCTACCGGGGAGTCGAGCTCACCTGGAGGGAGGAACTCCACACCTAACAGGGAGCCGAGCTCACCTAGAGGTAGGGGAACTGAACACCTAACAGGGAGCCGAGCTCACCTGGAGGTGGAGGAACTCAACACCTAACAGGGAGCCGAGCTCACCTGGAGGTGGAGGAACTCAACACCTAACAGGGAGCCGAGCTCACCTGGAGGTGGAGGAACTCAACACCTAACAGGGAGCCGAGCTCACCTGAAGGTGGAGAAACTCAACACCTAACAGGGAGCCGAGCTCACCTGGAGGCGGAGGACCTCAACACCTAACATGGAGCCGAGCTCACCTGGAGGTGGAGGAACTCAACACCTAACAGGGAGCCAAGCTCACCTGGAAGTGGAGGAAACTCCACACCTACCGGGGAGTCGAGCTCACCTGGAGGGAGGAACTCCACACCTAACAGGGAGCCGAGCTCACCTAGAGGTAGGGGAACTCAACACCTACTAGGGAGCCGAGCTCACCTGGAGGTGGAGGAACTCAACACCTAACAGGGAGCCGAGCTCACCTGGAGGTGGAGGAACTCAACACCTACAGGGAGCCGAGCTCACCTGGAGGTGGAGGAACTCAACACCTAACAGGGAGCCGAGCTCACCTGGAGGTGGAGGAACTCAACACCTAATAGGGAGCCGAGCTCACCTGAAGGTGGAGGAACTCAACACCTAACAGGGAGCCGAGCTCACCTGGAGGCGGAGGAACTCAACACCTAACAAGGAGCCGAGCTCACCTGGAGGTGGAGGAACTCAACACCTAACAGGGAGCCGAGCTCACCTGGAAGTGGAGGAAACTCCACACCTACCGGGGAGTCGAGCTCACCTGGAGGTGGAGGAATTCAACACGTCCTCAGACCGGCTTCTCTTCTTGGAGCCTTACCAACCCAAACGAATCTATCCGACGAGCCACCCAGCGACCGACATCAACAAGCCCGGGCGAGTGTTCTCCAGTCGAGGACCCGACTTGAAACGAATCTACACGACGAGCTACCCAGCGACCGGCATCAACAAGCCCGGGCGAGTGGTCTCCAGTCGAGGACTCGACTTGAAACGAATCTACCCGACGAGCCACCCAGCGACCAACATCAACAAGCCCGGGCGAGTGGTCTCCAGTCGAGGACTCGACTTGAAACGAATCTACCCGACGAGCCACCCAGCGACCGGCATCGACAAGCCCGGGCGAGTGGTCTCCAGTCGAGGACTCGACTTGAAACGAATCTACCCGACGAGCCACCCAGCGACCGACATCAAACAGCCCGGGCGAGTGGTCTCCAGTCGAGGACTCGACTTAAAACGAATCTACCCGATGGGCCACCCAGCGACCGACATCAACAAGCCCGGGCGAGTGGTCTCCAGTCGAGGACTCGACTTAAAACGAATCTACCCACGAGCCACCCAGCGACCGACATCAACAAGCCCGGGCGAGTGGTCTCCAGTCGAGGACTCGACTTAGATGCTATCTTTAACTACTTTTGATATATCATAAATAGATTACATAACATTGCATTGCGCTTCCTTGAGCTTACTCGGCCATATGCACCTTGGCCATCTCATTCATCACTTCCTCCATCTCCTCAGCTTCCTCCTGGTCCTTTGGGGCATAGCTGTCTCCTCTCTGCCGAGGTTCTTCTTCCTTTCCTTAACTCCAGAAACTCTGGGCATGTGGCTGTCGCGTGGCCCTCCTGCTGATGGAAGTCACAGTATGGCAATGCCATCCTCCTTGCTTCCTTCCCTGCGCGACCCCTCTTCTTATTTCCTCTTTTTCGGCCAATCGTCATGGTTTGCAGGTGGTAGGGTTGCAATGGCCTTGTGTCCGGCTGCCACCCTGCTGGGTTGAACCGTCCCTGCTCCCCCTGAGAGTTTCCTCTCCCTTGGAAATGGCCTCTTCCTTGGCCTTGAGGGGGTCCTCCTGGCGGCCTCCAGGTTGGTAGGGCGACTGGTGGTTGAAACTCCCAGCCTTGCTCCTGCCCAACGGGGGGTCCCTGGTCCCCCTGACTTCTCGCTTCCTCCTTCTTCTTCCCTCCTTGCTGATGTGCTTGCTCCGCCTCCATCGGAGATTGCGAGGTGAGCACGGGTGTGGGTGGTGCAGAGCACTCGCCGCGAGGGGGAGGTGCGATCCACAAGAGCTCCAGGATCGACTTCTTGAACTCGTCAAAATCACCCTTCTTTAGGTACTCGCTGATAGGGGGTGAGTCTCCCAACTCATCGCTTCCGGCCATGAGACTTGGCTCAGAGCTTTCCGAGCAAGTCGCTTCCACGCTCACCGCACCAGAATGTTGAAACCAGTTTCCCGGTCTCAGCGTTCGAAAGGGGGTTGCGACTAACCCTTACTTGACCTAAGCCTAGACCCTTGACCGGTCATTAGGAACTGAATGACTTGGACTTGATGAACACTTGAATCCACAAATGGACCCCTTAAGCTGCAGCGCGGAGGTCCCACCACATACCCGGAAGATCTTAGAGCGCTTCCCCTCCCAAGCCAATGCTGAGCCTGGGCACCTTGGAGGGCACTAAGAACCACCTCACTGTCAGCTGATGGATGACAAGGGAGGGGGGTGCTTGCTCACAAGACACACGCAAGGGGGGGGGGGGGGTAGTGACCAACCCTTCCCAAGGTGCCCATGGGGGTCTATTTATAGACTTTCCCAAAAATGGACTGCGAATAGCCCAAATTGGACTGCGGATAGCCAAATGAACCGAGTCCACCATGCCTGGGCGAATGGTCATCGTCCACTTGCTGACCTGATCGGTTGAGCAGATGCCCAAGAGGCGGGTGAGTGGGGGATCCCCACTCGCCCAGGACGAGGGCGAGTGGGGGGAATCCCCCACTCGCCCAGGAGGCGGGCGAGTGGGAGGAACCCCACTCGCCCAGGAGGCGGGCGAGTGGGGAACCCCCCACTCGCCCAGGAAGCGGGCGAGTGGGGAGATCCCCCACTCGCCCAGGAGGCGGGCGAGTGGGGAGATCCCCCACTCGCCCAGGAGGCGGGCGAGTGGGGAGATCCCCCACTCGCCCAGGAGGCGGGTCAGTAGGGGGGACTCCGCCCTCCCTCTGACCCCGCTGATTCCTTATTCCGCTCTCCTGCCTCGACCGGCTCCGGTCACCTCTGTGCGGTTACTCTACTCGCCTCGGCTAATCTTGCTGTCTCGACCTCACCCGCGCCGGGTCGCACCGACTCGGAAAATATGAGGGTTGACAGTCGTTATATTTTTGGTCAGCTTTAGTTGACCGTTGCCCTGTTTTGCCACCGTTTTTGGTGGGCTTGTTGTACAGGTGCTGGACCGAGCGGGAACATGGCGGGCTGAAGCCCCTGCGCTGCTGCGGCCCTTGAAGGCCTTTTGATGTTCCTTCTGTTTTTCATGTATGGCCGGCCTGCGCGCCGATGTTGGTAAACTGTAAGGCCGTCGTGCCTCTTTTGTGTTGTAAAACATTTTATTCCAAGTTAATAGAAGTGGACATACACGAGTTCGGGTCTTGTGGTTTATAATTCTGTCTCTCTCTCTTTTACTTCCGCATAGAATGCTCTGAGTTAGGCTTCGTGGTATAGTGTCGTTGTATATTCAATTAAGTGACGTTCCCGTTTGTTTTGTAGTATATGGCGTGGGGCCCCGGCCGGACCTTCTGCTATATGCTTCTTAACGGATGGGTGTGTTACAGATTGTGCCACTCAAAGTAGCACTATATTTCCATAACCCAGTCTAAGAAAACTTGGGGTTCACCGAGTCCATCGTACGATGGAGGTTTGACCCGGACGGCCCTAGTGATATCAAACTCGTACGGTGCACGCGTGACATGTTCATTATTATGATTTGCTCGTGGGTCTTGTTCATTAATAATATTATTATTTTGGTTATTCCCTTATTCACGTTGGTTGGCGACTTGATTACGGGGACTGGGGAGCCGCTTGATGTAACTTTAGATAGTGAAGCATCTCCCTAATGTCCATCAACTGATCCGTGAACTCCTGGCGGAGTTCGCCAATTGCTGTTGGACCGTGACCCGTGTCCCGCTCAGCCGTCATATGTGAGGACGACGTGGTATACTCGGTGCCTAGTCTCGTGCGCATGCAAAGAAATATTGATTCTGACCCGACAAATTTTATGAAAGATAGATTTGTTCCAGCTAATAACTAGGGTAAATAAAATAATTTTTTTATTTTCTTGCTGAAAAAAGTATGGAGATTTTCCAGAAATTTTTTGTTTTGATTTTCGCCGTAAAATGAGAATTTTAGGCCGCTATTCGCAGACCAGCAATTAAAAATTTTGTTGTTTTGAACAACGGATCGTGCAAGACAAGTGTGTGCCGGCGTCCTAAGTACATAAAAGGATGGTGTCAATTAAAAAATTGACACGAACCTATCTCTAATACAAAATTGATGTAGGCTCGCCTTATGACACGTTTACGACGGACAAACACGAGAACCTCTCAACGTACAATTCTAAGATAGCACACACAAACCCAGCGCGCACGTTATGCAATTTTATTGATCCGATGCTAACGTACGGGTAGCCACACCATTGAAGATCGAATAAGGGCTATAGTCCAATATTCTCTCAAGCTAAAAGGACCTACCGGTCTGATCGAGCAAAGTGTTGTACCAAAAGAGATCCACCGAAAATTAATGATTTTGGAAAAAGGTAGATCTCTCCCAAAAAAAGAAAACGAGGTTCGTCAATCCTCATGAACTTAAATAAAATCAAGATGAACAACAAAATCGATCGAAAAAAACCACGATAATTTCAACGTTGTCGGAAGTCACACAAAAGTAAATCCACCACAAGAATAATCTAGAGTGAAAACACAAAGGTAGATATTTTTGTTACCCACTCAGAAATTGATTGTATCCGAAATACGATCGCTCTTCAACTGATCCACCGGAGCCGCACCGAATAGAGAGAAACTCGTTCTCCTTCCTCGCTTCACGCCGGAGTTGATTCCACGAGACCAAGGATCCCTTCACCTTTGGCCGAAATCCACCAAGTGGGAGGAATTGGGTTGGCCGAATCCTTCAAGGTAGAAGGAGGAGCATTCTTCGGCTTGCAATATAGGAGAGGAAGAGGGATAGAGTATTATAAGAGACTAGAGAATAGGAGGGGAGGAGAAGAGAGAGGGGTGGCCGAAATCTCCAAGGGAGAAAGAGGAGGGGCGGCAGCTAGGGAGAAGAAAGAGGGAGAAAGAGGGGGAAATCAATTTTAGGGTTTCTTTTTAACATCCTTTTTTTCATCCTTCAATAATCATGGCCTTATATAAGTCTTACAAACATCCGGGCTATATGCAACCCAATTAAAATAATCAACAGCATAGCTAAACGCGTGCCATAATGAAATACAGTCCCAAATTTAAAACAATGCAACTGGAAAATAAATAAATAGAAATAACATTATAATTTTTAAATATTAGTCTTGCGCCGAGGGCGGAGGTTGTAGCGTCGATCAAAAAGGTTGTCGCGGCGCCGCAAGTCTTTGGATGGAGAGGGCGAAAGATCTTCCGTAAGCGTGTCGGCTTCTTCTGTAAGTGTGCCGGCTCCATCATCATCAACATGTTGGGGGTCATCATCTCCATCAGTGGTGATAGAAAATTGAGACTTAGCAAGGTTATTGGAAATATTTACAGAGAGACAGTTGGAGGACAACATATTTTCTTGTGCTCCCTTCATTACAGTAAACCACCACTAGCATAATGTTTTTGTTGGCGGGGCATTTGTAGTAGAGGAGACTATCAAAACTTTTTGCTGGATTTTTGATACTTTTTAAGGTTTGTTAGTGGTAAACAACCAACCACCATATTTACAGACCAAGATCATGCAATGACAACGACTATTGAGAGAGTTTTCACCAATACTCGGCATCGTTTGTGGCAATGTCACATTTCTAAAAAAGCATCATCGAATGTGCCAACTTTTAACAATATCAAGCATATTAAATCCTTGTTCAATGTTTTCAAGAGCAAATACGATAGTGAAATGGAGTTTGAGAGATATTGGAGAGAGATGATAACCCGGGGTAACTTGCATGAGATTCGATGATTAAATGATCTTTACAAGATCAGAATGAAGTGGTCCACTAGATTTAATAAGGAACAAATATATCTTGGCATTTTATCCACCCAACAGAGTAAATCGTCAAATAATGGCTTGCATGGATGCTCAAAAGCAACAAGTTCACTTGTTGAATGCTTCCTTGGAATGGAAAAAATGATTTCAGGTTGGCGAAGGAGTGAACATGATGAAGACTTCAAATGTAAACAAGGTATTATCACCCTAAAATTCAAAAATTATTTAATACTTAAGCAAATTTCCAAGGTCTATACAAGACAAATCTATTCAATCTTTGAGCGGGCATTTATGGAAGGTGCATTCTGTTTGATGGTTTAAGACGAGGCTAGGTACGGCCAAGATCAGCTCGTATATAACATAAGACATAAGCAGTGGATTGTGAAAGTAGATACAATGAGTTACGATGCGGAGTGCTCTTGTAGGGGTTTTCAAACAAAGGGCTTGTTATGCAAACTTGTTTTAAGCGTGTATAATATTCGGAATGTGAAGCATATTCCAAAAAAATACATTATTAAGAGATTTACTTTGCAGGCCAAGAAGGGAATCTATTTTTGTCAGTGCACAAATTCGAATGATTGTAATTCCAATCTACTTTACAGAAACCAAATGATGCGTTACACATATGACTTATGCCATCGAATTGAAAATTGCCAACTAGCAAAATACTATCTTGTGAACGTGATGAACGATTTGGGCAAAAGTCTAGAAGATATGGTAGACTACGATAAGAAGATTAAAAAGGGAATCTCTGAGAACAACGTGCAAAAAATAGAAGTACTATGATAGTTCTTGCCAAAAACATGAAATAACCAACATCTAAACCCCACTATACCTTAAAATTCAAAACATCAAACTTAAGAAATAGATGGAAGAAAACATCACTTCCCAGAAAAAAAAGCAAGCTGGAAGGGACTGTATTTCCAAACCACGTGCAAAAAATAATAGTATTATGATCGTATTTTTGCAAAAATAATTTGCCAGTTTTCATCTTTCACGGCATGTAGGGAATGAAATAGCAGCAAAAAACTGGATGATCAAAGCAAGACTGAAACAGGTACATCACTTCTAATCGACTTGGCAAAGATTAACACACTTGAATTACGGAATGTTCAGCTAGGTACTTAAATAACACAACTAATTTCTGCAGTTTATCAATGAGAACACGCTCATTTAAAAGGCTTGAATTCAATTAGCACATTTTGTGCATTTTAACAATAAAAACACCGAAGATGTCCAACTATATTAATATTCAGTTAGGTTTGTAAAGACCAACCAGGTCACAAAAATATAATCATGCTAGTAAAAAACTAATGCAAAGAAGGAATGTCTAGGAACGTCTCGAAAAATTCAATTGAAATTTCTGCCCGAAATTTGGGCATTTGTGTATACCAGTTTTGGTGTCTTTTCCGATTAACTCTCGAAGTGACAACTATACTCCTTATGCACTTTAATACAAAACACACCACAGTTATCATCGTTAGGTTGTATCGGCAATCCAGACACATAAATTATTGGCCACTCCAAAAAAAATTCGGGCAACATGCTGCTAGCGTCCTCATAAAGAAAATTTATCTGCACAAACAACCCATTACTCATTATAAAATTTATCACTTGAAATAGATCGAGATGCGTATATTATCCCTTTATGAATCGCGCGTAATTGGGTTGCACTTGGCAGTGAATCATAGTATTCCCAAACTTGTTCACTAATGTACGCAATGAGCACAGCCCAGAGGGATATAAGGTGGACTGGAATTTATATTAATCCGCAAACAATACCAAATTTGCTGTAAAGTGACTTGGTAAAGCCTTTGCACCAATAGAACTGTTTTTCAAATTCTGCAAAGTTGAAATACTGACTACATGAAATTACACATATATTATAAAAAAATATAAAAAATGCATATGTACTTACAGCATGGTTGGGGGATACATATAAGAAGTGCCTCACAATCATATGATTCATTGATGTTTTTTCATGTTTAATACCACGCTATAAGCATCCAAATGTAGGTCGCACAGCCACCCATTCTTTAAAAGTGCATCTTTGGTCGAGCGGTACATAATAATATTTCTCCGATGTTGTTACTGCAACAATTAAAGTACTATTACAAAAGGTAGTAATATAATATTGCGAGCACTATTGCAAGAGGTACTTAATTAAATAATGAAACAATGTACAAAAATAAATTATATATATCTGGGTGCAGTGAGAGAACGTGGTCTATAATCTTCCGATGTCTTTTCGATATCAATCCTCCCCCCGGGAAATCAACTTCCCCTACATTTGTAGTAAATATGAAAATTTTCTTCTGGTTGGCCCAATGCTTTATTCGTTTAATCAAGCTACTATCCTACACTAGCTCTTTAGAAGGGAGCCCAACTGCTACAACAGACGAAATATAAGATTTGGATGGATCAAGGAAACTGGTGACGTGCGTTGATGATAATGGTGTGGATAGATCAGGTGTTGAACCAGGAAACCATAGTTCAACCCTTGAGCCCGGAAATCACGACTCGAGGAGTTCGGACAGATGTAGTTTGCTCTTACTTCTCCCGAGTTGAATCTTCAGATCGGGCACTCAGGACTAGGAAGCTCACTCACCAAGGGTGAAAAACTAGAAACAGACCCCCGAGCTGTAGCGAGAAGGTTCCGCCACTAACCCAGAAGATCTATAGAACTTTCCCTCCCAAACCAATTGCTGAGAAGGACACCTTGGAGAGTGTCAGGGAGTTCTTCCCACCACCCGAAAACCATGATGAGCAGCAAGTCGGACCTCCCTAGCAGACCAAAGCTAACTGGAGGAGAGAGAAACAAGTGAGAGATCTCTCCAAAGGTGCCCTTGGGGGTCTATTTATAGTTTTATTAAAACGGCATGCGGATAGCTAAATCCCACCTCTTAAAAGCAGCCCAAATTGGTCTGCCACCAACGGAAACCTGCTGTTTGGAATGGTTAACTGCAAGCCAAAATGGAAACCCCTAAAAAACATGCCATCAACCTAATGGGCGAGTCCAGGCTATTCTAAGTCGACTCGTCGGAGTGGTGAGTGCCCGGTAGTGCTGGGACTCGCCACTCGCACCAAGCTGGGGGCGAGTGCCTGCTAGAGGCGATAACAAGCTGAGGCGCGCTACTCACCTGGCCGACTCGCCCAGACCCAGTTGCTCCAGATCACCTAGTGGCTTGGTGAGCCCACTCGACAAACACGGGGTTGTACACAATCCCCGCTCTATGCAAGTTTGCTTCAAACTCGGAAAGGTAGTTCAGCCCCGGATGTTTGGCGAGTGCCTTGACTTTGAGGGGAATCTTTTGGTGGCCCCAACCAGGGGCTATATATACCAGGAGGGGAGACCCACCCCCTCCCCCCTATCCTCGAACTTATTCCCATTTTTTCTCGCAGTACATTGGTCGACCACCATGCCGCTCTCTCAAGAACTCCATGCTCGTCTTGCTGCTGCCAAAAACAAGAGCGCTGTAACGCCCCTGATTTTCATTAATTATTTACGAGGCTGCTGTGACGTAATTTTGGCGTAAGGGCGTTACGTCAGCTCGTCAGGATTAGTTTTGGGCCATAGCTTAGTTAAAGTATGTAATTTAGATCGAGCGTGCGAGTTTTCACGTCGTTTCGAGTTGAAGAGAAGATTTTATGTAGTTGTCAAGAGTTTAGCTTCGGGAAGCTTTATCCCGAGTTTGGCTCATCGGAATTGAATTCTGACGTCGCCGTTGGTTTTGTAGCGCCGATTTTCAGTTTAGGTGCGATTTTCATGAAAATCCGAGGTGTTTTGCTCGCCCTCGCTGTTTTAGTAAAAAGGGGAGAATTATTTAATTATTTAAATATGGAATTTAGGGTTATATAAATACCTAAAATTCTCTCCCTATTCTTCCTCTTCCTTCGTCGAACCAAACCAGTCGCTAAGCGAGAGAGGCGAGAGCGGAGTGTCTTCGAGCTTTCGGTCGGCGATTCGAAGGTCGTAGTGGTCGGAATTGCGTTTGGTGTATAGATTTGGAAAGCTCTCGGCGAGATCTTCGTTCTAGTGGTAAGTTTTTCCCGTTTCGTGGAATTTTTGGAGTTTTGGTAGTGACCTAATTCCTCTTTTCGACCCGAAAAAGTTTCAGGATTTCGTGCTCGGTTGAGTTCTTGGCCGATCCATAGCTTTTGGAGCGGCGGTCTTCGAGTTTAGCAAGGTTTAAGGCAAGTGGCTTTCTCCTCCTTCCTTCTTATTTTCTTGAAGCACTATTTTTCCTTGTTTATGGATTCTGGTTGTGCTTTTGGCATGTTTGTTCGAGTGTTTGCTGGACAGTCAACAATGTTAAATTTTCGTATGCTACCAGTCACAAGGAACCAACGATGAACAAACAACGAAGTATTCTTTATACTAGGCAATTGAATTACAAAGAGAAGCTGACTACAAGGTGCATACACCTTGAATCACGTCAGCTGATGATATATAAAAAAATAACTTGTCGCGGACAAGGTCCGCTTCTCCACTCTCTCCTTCACAGTGCACTCTGCACTCTCCACCTCTCGCCGAGGTAAGGATTGGGGTCTCCTGGGGTGTAGGCACACTCCCACTCTCACTCCACTCTGTTGGATCGGTCGGCGCCCTTAGAGGGGGGGGGGGTGAATAAGGGTTTTCAAAAACTTTAGATTATATTTAGAAAAACTTCGGAATATTGCAAGATTAATAAAGAGACATCAAGTAAAAAATAATAAAGAGATATGTTTTATTAATATCAAACAATGTTTTACAAAACTTGATTTCTATGACGCTAGAAATCGGAGGCGACTATTAAAAATTCTTTTTCGTTTTCTATACCGACTCGTATCCCCACGAACCGGTTGGCTTTAGCCGATCTCTCCCCAGATACGGCCTCAAGCCGCTCTAGCCGATCTATCCCCAGAAAGGCCTCGAGCACCCCCTAGACCTAACCTAGATCTAGTCGCCAACACGAGGCGAATTTCAGCCCTAAGTCCTACCCCAGACCTAGTCGCCAACACGAGGCGATTTCACTTAAACGATTACAAGAAAAGATGTGAAATGAAAAAGACAATAATATAAAAACTCCCTCTATTTGAATCTCTTGGAGAAGTAGACAAAGACGCAGAGTATGATCGTAGTCGATGCGGTCTTTCGTCACGATGATGAAGCGTGTTGAAATCTTCTCCACGGATCTCCTTAAGGCTTTATGGAATTGTGGGAGTATCGCTCTGAATCTTCCTCTCTCTGCTGTGGCACGAAGCTCTGGAGTTTGGGATTGGAGGAGGATGAAGAATTCGGAGCCAAAGCATCCAATTTATAGCCTTTACGCTACCGCCGGCGCTAGTGCTACCGCCGGCGCTAGCCCGGATTAGGAAACGTTTTGCGCGGCAGGATCTTCAATCCGCGGCAACATATTGCTCCATGCCTCTTGTGCGCCATGCTACCGCCAGCGCTAGTAGCTAATGCCGGGTGCTAGCTCCTTCTAAAAACGATGCCGGAATCGCGCAGATCAACGCTAGCGCCGGGAGCTATCGCTACCGCCGGCGCTAGTGAGCCTCTTCGAATTTTGGCCTTAATTTTGGGGGCAGACATCATGAGTACTCCTTGAGTCATGTGGACTATGCTAACCTGCACACTTGAACACACAAGATCAAATACACATAGGATTTGTTATTCTCAAACCTAGGAGATGCGGAAGACCATGTTCCAACAAACTCCCCCTTTTGATAATAACAAATCTATTAATGATAAAACAAAGCATTAATAAATAAGCATGATGAGACTATACTTGTGTGTGTGAGAGAGTGATGACTTTAGGATAATTATTGATTTTAGCATTTAGAATTGCTCCCCCTAAATATATGCTCCCCCTATGTGAATGCTCCCTTAATATGTATGCTATCAACTGAATTTGTCATGTTGGGTTTATGATAGCGGGTTACATTTATCATTGTTAGTTCTCCCCCTTTTGCATTTTATCATGTTAGTTCTCCCCCTTTGTTATTAGCAAAAGTGGGTAGGGAAACAAAGCATTAAAAATGTGTAAATAAAAGAGAAGGCATGATCGAGCTTTTTAAGTAAATGATAAGGAGTTTTAGACTTGTCTTTCATTGAAAATGATCAGAGTTATGACTTATTTTATCCCTTTTGTTTGTAGTTCTCCCCCTTTTATAAATCAGAGTTTAGCAAAAAAATAATGATTTTCCCTTTAAATAAGAGTTTTAAGTCTAAAAAAATCATGATTTCCAAGTAACCAATCTACCCAGACAATATATCAACACCCTAGCCCCGTACTAAGTGACGGATGGGCATGAGGAGCTGCAAACATGCCGTAGGTTGGGGTGTTAATCCCATATGCAAACACTAGACAAAAACTTAACCTAGCACTCTTTCCCCCCAGTGCCTCGCAAGGCCCCACTGGAACCCTCCCCGGTTAAGGACAAGACATGACTAGAGATAAGGTTATCTAATGTCTACAACCCTACGCCCCCGCTATGGTGAGAAATGAAGTCATGGATAACAATTATTGGAAACATTAAGTATTTAAATCTAATGGGAAATATCATAGCATATGGGTTTATATTTTTATTTGAATTTTTGAAATAAAACTCACATTGCTATATTGAAATTCATGAATGAATCAGAGTTTGAGTATTGCGGAAGATTTCGAAAAAGAAACATCATAATATTAAATAAGAGTTTAAGTTAAAACGAGATGTTTTATAAGCAATATTTCACTTGTTGGAGGAGTGTTTAGAATAGAAATAGATCAGAGTTATAAGCAAAAAAAAATTCAACCAATATAAAGTTTACCAAGCAAGTCTACCACTTGTTGCAAGAAAGGAATTCGAAGATTCAAGTGATGATACACACAAGATGAAAGATTTTAAATAAGTATTAAAGTGCAAGGTAAAACAATTATATGGTTATGATGCGGAAGACATATAGAAGTACAAAAAACATCTTTATGGTAATCAATGATGGTTCATAAAAAGATATATGAGTTCAATTTCAAAAAGAAGATGTTTTTGTAAATCATTTTGCATTTAAAATTTTTGTTTTGACAATACAGTAACCAAGCATGAAATAATCTTATCAAAAAGAGATTACTACAATGTTACTTTAATTCACAATTTCAAAACATACCAAACATTGTAGAAAGCATGCTAGGCTATCTAGTGCATTTCATAAATAAAGAGTAGTATAGAATTAGCATTAGGATCCAATACTCATGAGAAGAAGTGTTATGGAAGATAATGATGTGCATAAAAGTGTATTTTGAATAGAGTAAACAAATGTTTTAATCAAAAATACAAGTAATATGTAAAGTAAAGAGCACAATAAAACACAAATAATTTTACTTCCACTCACTTCAATGCACAAAGAAAAAATGTACAACTACCAAGGTGCTCTGCACACACAATGCTCATCAAGACTTATCAGGGTGCAAAGTAGTGCTTGGGGGATCACATAGTTTTATTCTTCAAGATTGATTTTTATTGTGATCTGGTGTACTTAAGAATAAGTGGTTTTTATTTTGAAAGAAAGTTATGGTTTGCACAAGATACTTTATTATTCTTTCCAAGGTGCTCAACCTCACAACGCTTATTAAGACTTATCAGGAGGTTCAAGTAGTGCTTGGTGGAGTTATCTTTGTCACTTTATTTTATGATTTTGTTTTGTACAAAGTTCTCCGAATACACTTGTTTTGCAAACCAATATAGTTTATGAAAAAGATAACCAGTTTTCTTAACTTTTAAAAGTGCAAATAAAGGTTGTATAGGTAAGATACTTGTGCAATTTTAATTCATTATACTATTACAAAATATACACAAACATTCTTAGATTAAACACATAAGTAGACAATGCCAAAATAAGTGAGTGAATTGCGATCATTATCAAACATAGAACATTACTCATACTTAGAGGCATGCTACGCATAGTTCTACACAACTTTTTCAATATAAATTATGCACATATTAATAGATGTATCAAAGCATGATGAAGGCAATGTTCAAAGTAGTTTAAAAAGATAAATTGCAACATTATAGAAGTTCTAAATAATAGATTAAATCATGCTTGATTTTCAATGAAGTTCATACAATATTTTTGATATTTTTGAAAAATAATTTTTATTTAAAGTTTGAACTTATAAAATTGATCTTGGACTTCCCGAGGGCTACCTTGTGAGAGGTTCGCCTGGTACTAGGTGATATGATAGGATGATAGCCCAAATCACCCTTTCGCAAGGTACATAGAAAAGTTAATTTCAGAAGAATAATTTTGATACTTATTTTTGTTTTGTTTTATATTTTTGTAGTTGATTTTTACAAATAAAAACATATTTTTGTAATTTTTGCTTTTGTAATTTTTATATTTGATTTTTGCATAAAGATGAACTTTAAATAAAGGTAACAACACAAGTGAAAAAAAAACAAAACATATTTTTTGTAATTTGGTTTTTGTAGTTTTGTATTTGATTTTTCAAAAAATAAAGAAACACAGAAGTGCAAAACTAAGTAGAAAATATAGATTTATATATTTTAAGGGGTTTTTAGAAATTTTAAAAATACAGAAAAATGAACCTCGACTCTAGTGCCGGCGCAAGCGCTAGCGCGGGAAACAGTAAGTGATTTTTTAGGGTTTTGAAAATTTTGATGCTTGAACTTGATTAGGTGTCCCAATAGTAGTTCCATGCTGAAGTTGCAGATTTTTAGGAGATGTTTTGGATGGTCCAAATTGCATGAAACGTTAGCGATTTCTTATATACTTGACAAAATAATCATTGCATGAGATATATTTACTTATGTTTTCATTTTGACTTTTCTAAAGACTTGTGCTTATAACTTGAAAAAAAAAGGAAATGAAAACCCAAGATATCATGTTTGAACAAATCAAATATGCATGATTTTAGAGATTAACAATAATGTTCATGCACAATCATACTATGGATAAGCCCTAAATGAGAATACCCAGCCTGTATATCTTGGTAAACAAATAAAGCCTAACATAGACACAAATATTCTTTAGGTGGCAATGTTAGAATGATAAATTTGAGATTAATGTTATACCAAGTTTTGATTGTGTTTCAACTTAGAGACCTAGAATGGAGTGACAATTCTATTTGATTTGATATCAAAATGATTCAAAGGTCTAAACTAGAAATAATACACACATAATATACCAACCATAGTAAGCAATTATAATACCAATTGTCATTATATAAAATGTGATAGATGATTCTTGATATGAATTATGATTTTAGAAAGTTTTAGCAAAAGATATCAATAGATCATGGTGGTGCGTATGGCATCAATATTTATGACAATTAATCTTTCAATATGTCTTATGTGTTTTTCTTTTTAATTTAGATAAATATCTCATAGCAAATTCAGAATTTTATCCACTTGTTGGTGAAGGCTAAAAATCTAGTAACCGGATTTAATTTGAAATATCTTATAGCAAATTTAGAGTTTGATTCATATGGATAATATAAGATATTTAGAAGCAATGAATATAATAATAAAAGATAGATCATCAAAATATGATTTTGAATTTTGATCAATTTGTTTTATAAAACCATATTAATCTTGTAAGAGATAAGATCATATTTTCAAAATTGTATAGGATGACCATGACATGATAGTTCAAAAGAAATAAGAAAAATAAGAAAAATTAAAAGACATGAAAGCATATCATGAAGTAGAACTTTGTATATTTCATTTTGAAAGGATTCTACTTCATGCAATTGATGATACCTAATGGATAAGAGATTTAGGTATCCAAAGAGGACCATGAGTGATGGTTCCTTTGGGTACCCAAATGCATCGTGATGATTTTTGTGAAGACAAAGATGAATGAGTCCTTTCATGTGAAGTGAATGTTTCATTTTTAATTTTAGGTCTCCATTCAAACTTTGGTTTAATGTTATTCTTATTCATCAAATTTCCATTGAGATTATCTTTATATTGATGATTATGATTGTAATGATTATTAAAAGTGTTGTTCATAGGAAATTTGTGAGCATTTAATTTTATGTTGGGAGAAGGTTGATGTTGTAAATGATAGTAATGATTGTATTTTGGAATTTCAATGTCAATCTTTTGAGGTTTGTTATTTTTATTGCTTGGCTTGTTCAACTTATAAGAAATCATATTCAACTTGCTTTTGGATTTTGCATTATTTTGAGATTGTATGTTTTGAGAGTTTTTCTTTATGATTTCCTTAAGCAAGTTGATTTTAGTTTTTAATTCATTATTTTTAATCATTAAATTATGTCTAGCTTTATTATAAGCGATTGTGCTGTTTTTAAGAATGGAAACAATTGAATCAATATGATCTTAATAGTTGTTTCTATATTCATCAAATGTTTCATCCATCTCTTTAATTTCAATTTTATATTCTTTACACTTAGCACAATCATTTATCAAAGATGAATTTTCTAAATATAATTTTTCATTTTGTTCTTTTACTAAAATAAAATCCTTTTCAAGTTTCTTGTGCTTTTCTTTTAATTCATTATATTCTACACAAGTTGTGGTGTTTTCTACTAAGGAGCAATGTGTAGAACTAGATAAATTTGATTTTTCATTAATTTTTGCCTTTAAATTTTTATTTTCTAAGCGCAAATGTTTATTAGCATTTTTTAATTTCTTAATTTTGCGCTTTGTAGTTTGAAGCAATTGTAATGAAGAGATGGAAGTACAAAAGATGGAATTTGATTTCCTTACATTGCTTTCGGGAGAGGCACGATTTGAACATATCATTTCTTTGACATCTTTTTGGCACTCCTCTTCCGAACACAATACTTCTTCTTCTCTTCTATTAGATGTGTGCTCCATTGATCCGTCATGAGGAGGGCATTCTTGAAGAGTTCTGCATGCTTGCGTATTCTCCGGTTCTTGCGATTGTTCCATACCTATAGAATCATAAATTTCTTCAAGAAAATGCCATACTTTATATGCACTTGAAAAACAATATATTAATTTGAAAATTTCATTTGATAGACCGCAAAATAAATAATGTTTAGCTTTTGCATTTAATTGAAGTTCTTTTTTATTTGATTCATTTGCGGGTCTTGCTATTGCTAAATTCCAAACTTCGATGTCTAAAGTTTTAAGAAATTTTTCAATTAAGATTTTCCATCCTTTATAATTTGTCCCTTCAAATAAAGGTGGTGCAAGTGATTTTTCCTCTTCACAAAAATTTTCCTCACTAGTTGAAGCGGGATCATGAGACGCCATTATTCCCGGTGATGAGTACTTTTTGTACTCATCTTTTAATATAAGCTTAATATATTTTTAAATATGAAATTATATAGTTTTTATGCTTTTCTTATTAAAATTATTATCTTTTCAATTTTATAAACTAACTTAAGCTTTTTCTGTATATTTCAGGTTTTTTGGACGCATTGGACAAAAACTTCAAGTACACGCCCAAGGTCACGGGCGTGACCATGGACGTGTAACCTGCGCGGTGTTCCAGACCTGTTTTCGCCACCACGGGTGCGTTCCGTGAAGATTTCGCCAAGTACACGCCCCAGGTCACGGGCGTGACCAAGGGCGTGACCCAATGTCACGGCCGCGACTCGCCGCAAGCATCCAGAATCAGCCTGCCACGTCAATTAAATTTACACGCCCCAGGTCACGGGCGTGACCAGGGGCGTGACGCAATGTCACGGGCGTGACTCATTCCGCGCCACTCCCCGCTTCTTCCCGCCGAAGATTCCCGCCAGCAGCACATTTTGAAGGTTACACGCCCTAGGTCACGGGCGTGACCTAGGGCGTGACACGCAAAGATCGCCAGCATTAGCCAGATTGCGCCCTTTCCGCTCCGAGATGATCGCGCGCCTTACACGCCCTTGGTCACGGGCGTGACCAAGGGCGTGTACCCAGAATTTTTCAGCTATAAAATGCCAGCTCCAGCAGATGTTCTCGGGGGAAGTTTTGGAGACGAATTCTTAGGTTTAGAACTTTCATTTCTTGTATTTTTTTATGTTTTAAGTTGTTCTTGCAATCATCTTTCTTTATGCAATTCGCATTTTCAATTAAATAGTTTGTAGCTTCCCTTTTCATAGTTTGTAATTTCTCCTATCAATAAAATAGTTTTTTTTCTTACTCACTTATTTCTCATTCTTCTCTTTCTTCATTGTTTTATTTTCTTTTTGCAACCCAACTCTAAGTTTTAATTGATAAGATAATAGAGATTTTCTTGAAGTAAGAGTACTCAACCGCCCCGAGTCTAATACGACCTTGGTTTTTATAACCTATACTACATTCGATACGGTACACTTGCCGTTATCGTTTGCAAGCATAGTTTCGCTCATCACCCGGTTGTTAAGCCGATTGGAATAAAACCTAGCTCTGATACCACTTGTTGGATCGGTCGGCGCCCTTAGAGGGGGGGGGGGGGGGGTGAATAAGGGTTTTCAAAAAAAACTTTAGATTATATTTAGAAAAACTTCAGAATATTGCAAGATTAATAAAGAGACATCAAGTAAAACAATAATAAAGAGATATGCTTTATTAATATCAAATAATGTTTTACAAAACTTGATTTCTATGACGCTAGAAATCAGAGGCGACTAATAAAAATTCTTTTTCGTTTTCTATACCGAATCGTATCCCCACGAACCGGTTGGCTTTAGTCGATCTCTCCCCAGATACGGACTCAAGCTGCTCTAGCCGATCTATCCCCAGAAAGGCCTCGAGCACCCCCTAGACCTAACCTAGATCTAGTCGCCAACACGAGGCGAATTTTAGCCCTAAGTCCTACCCCAGACCTAGTGCCAACACGAGGCGATTTCACTTAAACGATTACAAGAAAAGATGTGAAATGAAAAAGACAATAATATAAAAACTCCCTCTATTTGGATCTCTTGGAGAAGTAGACGAAGACGCAGAGTATGATCGTAGTCGATGCGGTCTTTCGTCACGATGATGAAGCGTGTTGAAATCTTCTCCACGGATCTCCTTAAGGCTTTATGGAATTGTGGGAGTATCGCTCTGAATCTTCCTCTCTCTGATGTGGCACGAAGCTCTGGAGTTTGGGATTGGAGGAGGATGAAGAATTCGGAGCCAAAACATCCAATTTATAGCCTTTACGCTACCGTCGGCGCTAGTGCTACCACCGGCGCTAGCCCGGATTAGGAAACATTTTGCGCGGCAGGATCTTCTATCCGCGACAACATATTGCTCCATGCCTCTTGTGCGCCATGCTATCGCCAGCGCTAGTAGCTAACGTCGGGCGCTAGCTCCTTCTAAAAACGATGCCGGAATCGCGCAGATCAACGCTAGCGCCGGGCGCTATCGCTACCGCCGGCGCTAGTGAGCCTCTTCGAATTTTGGCCTCAATTTTGGGGGCAGACATCATGAGTACTCCTTGAGTCATGTGGACTATGCTAACCTGCACACTTGAACACACAAGATCAAATACACATAGGATTTGTTATTCTCAAACCTAGGAGATGCGGAAGACCATGTTCCAACACACTCTTCTCTTCTCTTTCACCTCTACTCTCTCTCTCTCTCTCTCCTCTTTTTCGCAATAGCATTAGCTCTTTACATGGGGGGGGGGGTATTTATAGTAAACACACAAATGAGGGTAGGGGGTAAGAGGGGGGCATGCACACACCACCTTGCATGGCTCCACTCGGCAAGGGTCATGTACACACCACTTGCACATGCCCACTTGCACACCTCTCACTTCCACTCGGCAAGACAATAACCAAGCAACCCCCTCCATTGGACTCGCCCAGCTCACCTCCCTCAAAGCTCCACTCGCCCATGCCCACTCGGCAAGGCCAACTCCTCCATTGCTCCACTCGGTAACAACACCTCCCCCTCACTTCTACTCGCCACTTCAACATGGCTGCACCCCTCCACGCGACAACCAACAAGGCAGCAGCTCCCCCCATCTCCACTCGCCTACTCAAAGGCAGCAGCCCCCCTGCTCCCACTCGCCTAAGCCACTAGGCAGCCCAACTCCAAGGCAGCCCAACTTGCTTTACTTGCCCAACACAGCAAGATTGTACTCGCCAACACAGCACTCACAAATCCTCTGGCTGCACTCGCCCCCATGCAAGATTGCACTCGCTCCCATGCAATATTGCACTCGCCCAGCTACAATCTTCCACTCGCCCCTCCTCTTCTCCAACCTCACTTCAAACTTCAACACTCCCCCTTGAAGTGAGCCTCGGGGACAACTCCAAGGCAGGCGCGAAGCTTCTTGAACGGCCCCGCAGATAGGGGCTTTGTGAAGATGTCTGCCAGGTTCTCTTCACTCCGCACATGCTCCACCGCAAGCGAGCCACCCAACACCTTCTCTCGGATGAAGTGGTGCTCGATCTCTATGTGCTTTGTCCTTGCGTGACACACTGGGTTGGTTGCCAGCTTCAGGGCGCTCTCGTTGTCACCACGCAGCACAGTAGGTCCGCCGACCTTCTCATCCACATCTTCCACCAGCCTCCTCAGCCAGACACACTCCTGAGCTGCTAAGGACGACGCCTTGTACTCGGCCTCAGTGGTGGAAAGGGAAATGGATTCCTGCTTCTTGCTGCACCACGAGATGGCAGTGGCTCCATACATAAACACGTAACCTGATGTCGACTTGCGGTCATCAGCGTTACCCGCATAGTCTGCATCTGTGTAGCCATGCAGCTTGAAGTCGGTCCTCCCTCCATAGAACAACCCCATCTCCAGGGTGCCCTTCACATACTTCTGTATCCCCTTGGCTGCCTCCAGATGAGGCTTCCGCGGCTCCTGCATGTACCGACTCACTCGGCCGACAGCAAAGGCGATGTCTGGCCTTATGATGGTCAGGTAGATAAGGCTCCCCACCAGTGCCCGGAAGATCTCCGGATCAGGAAGAATCCTCCCTTCTTCCTTCTGAAGCTTCAGCCCAACCTCCAGTGGAACAGAGCTGCTCTTTCCCTCCTTCATGTCGAACCTCTCGACGATCTTCTCGGCATAAGCCTTCTGGGTCACGAGCAGCCCGCCACTTCTCTTCTCCACTTGAAGTCCAAGGAAATGGTGCAGTTCACCAAGATCCTTCATCTCAAACCAGATGGCTAGTTGCTGTCTCAGCGTCGCGACCTCTTCACCGTTGTTCCCGGTCACGATCATGTCATCGACGTACAGCAGCACCAGCACGTGAAGATCTCCACTCTTCTTCACAAACATGCTCGAGCCTGAGTCTGAGGCATCGTAACCACAGAACTGCAAATACTCTGCAATCTTCCCATACCAGGCTCTCGGCACCTGTTTCAACCCATAGAGGGCCTTCTTCAGCTTGCATACATGACGTGGCTGAGACTTGGACACGTATCCAGGTGGTTGCACCATGAATATGTCCTTGTCTATCTCTCCGTATAGGAATGCATTCTTCACGTCCAGCTGCCACAGTTTCCACCCTCTGCACGTTGCTAGGGCAATGACCGTCCTCACCGACGTCATCTTCGCTACAGGACTGAAGGTCTCCTCGTAGTCCTCTCCATAGGTTTGTGAGAAACCTCGAGCGACAAGCCTAGCCTTGTACCGCTCCACTTCTCCATCAGCTCTCTTCTTCACCTTGTACACCCACTTGCAGGTGACAGGCTTGATGCCCTCCACCATGGGAACAAGGTCCCATGTCTCGTTCTTCTTCAGGGACTCCATCTCCTCATCCATGGTCACGTCCCACTCCTTAGTGCCTACAGCATCTTCAAAGCGGGCAGGTTCCCTCTCGTCGAGTGGTCCTGCGAAGAAGCAAGAGACCAAACTCACGAAGTTCCCCTCCTTATAGCGAGCAAGCGGGACGATGGTCCGCTTCGACCTCCTCAAGGCTTGGCCACTTTCTACCGCTCCGGTAGACTCCTCCTCTCCAGCTCCTCCTTCAACTTCTCTTGAAGCAGCGCTCCCCCTGCTTCTAGAGCTTGAAGCTCCACCTGAGCCAGAAGCTCCCATTGAGCCAGATGCTCCCCTTGAGCTAGATGGCGATGGGGCACTTGGAGATACCTCCAACTCCACCATAGAGTCCTCAGTGACTCTCTCTTCTTCCCTGCTTGATTCTCCACTCTCCGGCAGCACCACAGAAGAGACTCCCTGATACGAGATCAGTTCGTCAAACACAACATCGTGCGAGATGACAAACTTGTGGCTCTGCGGGTTCATGCACTTCCATCCCTTCTTCCTCTCGTCGTAGCCGATGAAGACACACTTCCTCGCTTTCGGCTCCAACTTGGTTCTCTCAGCCTCTGGAACGTGCACGAAGCATGTTGAACCAAACACCCTCATGTGACTTACATCTGGCTTCTCACCGAACATGAGTTGGTGTGGAGACACCATCCTGTTGGGACTCAGAGGTAGCCGGTTGATCACATGGGTGGCACATGCCATTCCCTCCGCCCATAAGGCTTTGGGAATCCCCTTGGCATGTAGCCAACTCCTGGTAGTCTCCACCAGATGGCGGATTTTTCTCTCTGCCACCCCATTCTGCTGAGGGGTGTGGGCGCATGAGAGCTCTCGTCGGATGCCGAATCTCCTGTAGAAAGAGTTGAAAGCGTTAGAGGTAAATGTTGGAAATTGCATTCACAATTACCTTGATTTGTGAGAAGTCACCCTTAAACTAAGATTGAATTGCTTTTGTATTTGATATGTTTTTCTAGTATTGTCTTGCAGATTATCATGGCTAAGTGTAAGCCAATGTCAGGTCACAATGGGTCTGCAAACACAGTTTCATAAAATGTAATCCCTCATTATATGAAACATGGTGATGACTCATGTGTGATCTCACTATTGGGGTACACTTCTTTTTCAAGACTATTGAAGACTTTGGAGTGCGGCTGCTGCATGTGTTCAAGAGAAGAAAAGAAATTTTTTGTGGAAAAAATTTTTTCCTAAAGGATATGTCTCGAGAGATCAGACATGTCTCGAGAGATCGTGGTTGTCTCGAGAGATCTTAAGTCTGAAATTTTTGTAATGTCTCGAGAGATCATTTAGTTCTCGAGACATCTCTTTCCTGCTTTCTCCGTTTCATGTCTCGAGAGATCCCTTATGTCTCGAGAGATCCCTCATGTCTCGAGACATCTGTCCGTAAAATTTCTAATTTTGTTTTTCTCTGTTTTGACGGATCGTGATCGCCCCTCTTCGTTTCTAACGGCTATTTTGAGTACGTTTAAGACCGATTTAACCCTAAATTGATCCTCTCTATATATAGGGTTGATCTTGGGTTATTTAAAGGTTCTTTTTCCTAATCGTTCATGACCTAATCTCTCTCCCGATCAAAAAGGACGTGAAAAGCGCCGCTCGCCGTCGCCTACGATTGGAGATCGTTCTTCTCATTGGAGTTGCCGATTTCTTTCAAGAAGGGTTCGATTGATCCATACTCAGGTTCTACAATCTCTATTGGATCGTTTCGGATTGCCAAAGACAGATTTGAAGGATCGTTGTTCTTCCACATCGTTCTCAAAAGCCATTCAAGAAGAAGGAAGAAAACGCCTCTGTTATTCAGATCTGGTTTAGTTTTGTTCAAACCCTTTTCAATCTATTGTAGGAGTTGTTTTCTCCGAGTTGTAGGAGTTGTTATCTTCGAGTTGTAGGAGAGGTTGTTCTCCGAGTTGTAGGAGAGGTTGTTCTCCGAGTTGTAGGAGAAGTTTTCTCCGAGTTGTAAGAGAGGTTCTCTCTGAGTTTGTAGGAGTTTGACTCCGAGACTGTAGGATCGCTCTTGATCCGAGATTTAGTGAGTAGTCAAGTCTAGCTGTGGTGCTAGATTGGCGAGGCCGGCAGTGGAGTACCCAAGTACGGGGAACCACTATAAATTCCTGGTGTTATCTGTGGCTGTGATTAATTTTGTGTGCTGTGCTTTACGTTTATTTTTTAATTCCGCAAAAGACGTAGAGATCACCTATTCACCCCCCTCTAGGTGATTTAGGTAGGCAACTAGATACTTCAATTGGTATCAGAGGTTTGCTGTTCGTTGCTAGGTTAACACCTTGAACAGGATCCATCCTTCTAGTTGCTAGCAAGCCATGGATAGAGTCAAGGAATCCTCTCTGAAATTGCCCATCTGCACTAAAGCCAACTTTCCTATGTGGAAGGAAAGAGTCCGTTTTTATATGGAAGCTGCAGATCCCAGAATCTTCCAAGTCGTGGAAGAAGGTCCCCATGTGCCAATGACTGCTTCGTCAACAAATCCTACTGTTCAGATACCTAAGAAAATGATGGATTTGACTAAGGATGAGATAGCTCTTGTTGCTCTTGACAAGAAGGCTAAAAACATAATTGCAAGTGCAGTGGACGATTCCATGTTGCAAAACTTAATCCACTGCAAATCAGCCAAAGAGATGTGGACATCCTTAATTGTTCTAATGGAAGGTACTGACGAGGTAAGAGAAGATAGAAGGTCTCTACTTAATCAAGAGTACGAGGCGTTCAAGCAGAATAAGAAGGAGTGCATTGCTGATGCGTACGAAAGATTCTTCAAGATAGTCAATGGTTTGAGGAACTACGACAGGGAGTTCACAAACGGTGAACTAAATGACAAATTCTTGCGTTCCCTAACGAAAGACTGGGATAGCAAAATTGTTGCCATAAGAGAGTTTGGAAAACTGCCAAGTCTAGAACCTCAAAATCTGTTCGGGAAGCTGTTGTCTCATGAATTACAAATGAACATCCGAAAGTCTGAAGAGGATGTAAATCGAGCTTCAAGCAAAGAAAGAACCTTAGCTTTGAAGGCAGAGAATTCAAAGAAGAGCAAAGCAGTGATACCGATCAGAGAAAAGGAATCTGATATTGAAGAAGAATCTGAAGCCAGCTCCTCCTGTTCCGAACTGTCTGATGGGGAGTTCTCTTTAATCTCCCGTCAGTTTAAGAAACTGCTGAACAAGCGGAGGCACATGAACAACAAGCCGTCTTCCTCGGATCATAAATATTCTCGTCGTGATGGCGAATATCACAGGAAGGGCTCAAGCAATAATGACAGGTATAAATCCAAACAGAACAAACACATTTCTTCTGACATTATTTGTTATTGTTGTAATAAGCCAGGGCACATGATTGCTGAGTGTCCCTATAAGAAGAAAGAAGGTGGAAGAAAAGAAGACAAGAAATCCACTCATGGAAAGAAGAAATCAGATAGAAGCTTCGTCGCTAAGAAAGCCAAAACTCTGAGCGACAGTGACTCCGATGAGTCGAGTGATGAAGAAGAAGCTTACTTCGGTCTGATGGCTATGTCTGATGATGAAGAAGCACCCCCGTACACCGGAAAGGTAAATGATCACACTATCCTATCTGATTCTGATTATGCTTCGGCTGAACAAAAGGATAACCTCTCAGACGATGAATCTGAGCTCATGTCTCAATATACCAAAATGCTCCAAAGCTTTGACAAGTGCCGAAAGGTTGTCAAAACTCAGGGTAAGGAGATCATGGCTCTCAAGGAGGTGGAATCTAACTTGAGAAAAGAAGTTGAAGAACTTTCTTCTCTCAAAGAGGAAGTCCAAGCCTTGAAAGACAAGATCAAAAGCTCGGAAGAGACTCTTGCCTTGAGAGATAATTCGATAAAAGTCTTGGAGGAACAGCTTGCGGCTGAGAAGAAGTTGGTTGAGGCATTCTCTCAACCTAAAACTGTTCTGCCAATAATTGGTACTTTTACCACTAAGGCAAAAGGAAGCGGTATAGGACATGAAGCTAGTACTAGCAATTCTTCAAAAAATACAATTGCTAAGAAGAATGGTCTGGTTGCTAAGAAAGCTACTACCAAAGAAAAAGGGAAAGCTCATCAAGAGCCTGTAGCATTCAAGAAAGTCATATTCCCTACGAATGCTTATGATTTGGAGAGTTCCTATGGTCATTTCACACGACCAATTCCTTTTTCACCTGTGAATGATCATAAGGAATGGGCTCCTCCCCGAAACTTTGGTGATAGTGCTTTTCAAGCACCCTATCAAGAGATTAATCGGAAAGGGTACGGTCCATTTGTTCATGGTCCGAGCGCTAAGAAAGCATCAAAAGTGAATGTTGTTGCACCAAAGCCGAAGAGGATAGTACCACCTTGTGTGTGTTGCCCCCATGAGGCATCCTCATCAAAAAGGGCTACTCCTGCAAGAGCTAACGTTCAAAAAGTTAAGCAGGAGAGTGTAAAGAGAAGGTACAACAGATTCGACTGTTGGTGCTGCGGTAAAATTGGTCACTTTGCCGTTGATTGTTGGTTTAATACAACGTATACTAGGAGACCACAAGTGAATGTTGCAAGGCAGACCACTCGCAATGTTAACATTCATCGTGGTGCTCAACTGACACGGGACCAAGGACCCAAATCTGTTTGGGCTCCTAAGGCGAAATGATTTATTTTTTGCAGGTATGTCCAAAGGCCAATAAAAATCCAATCTGGTACTTGGACAGTGGATGCTCTCGGCATATGACCGGGACAAGAAGCCTTTTGCAAAACTACATTCCAGTTGCGAACGGTCCAAAAGTTATTTTTGGCGGTTCAGACAGAGGAATAACTAAAGGCTATGGTATGATTTCTAATGGAAATGTATCTTTTTCCGATGTAGCTTATGTGGAAGGATTACAACATAATCTGATAAGCATAAGTCAACTCTGTGATAAAGGATACATTGTTGATTTTCATAAAGATAAGTGTTTGATAAAGTTGGCTGAAAATCATGAAACGATTTTATCAGGCATTCGCTGTAGAAACATATTTTGTTTAAATTTTCTTTGCATATCATCTTCTACACCAGTATGTCTTTTGGCAAAAGATAGTGCATCTCTTGTTGACCAATGGCACAAGAGATTAGCACATATAAATCTCAAAACTATTAATAAATTGTTTTCTCAAAACTTAGTGCGAGATGCACCAGATGTTAAGTGCATTAAAGATAGACCTTGTCATGCATGTGTAAAAAGCAAGCAAACAAGAGCTACCTTTAAGAGCATTATTGGCAAAGATTCAACCAGGTGTTTATACCTACTTCATATGGATTTGTTTGGTCCTTTGCAAATTAGAAGTTTAGGAGGAAAATCCTACACATTGGTTATTGTAGATGACTACTCTCGTTTTGCCTGGGTATTCTTTCTGAAACATAAGTCAGATACCTTTGACACTTTCACTAGTTTTGTCAGGCAGGTCCAGAATGAATTTAACTGTTCGGTGGTCAAAATCAGAAGTGACCATGGTACAGAATTTGAATCTGGAGCCATGACAGAATTCTGTGAAAGCCTCGGTATCTTTCATGAGTTTTCCTCTCCTCGAACTCCACAACAAAATGGAGTAGCTGAGAGAAAGAATAGAACACTTATTGAGGCTTGCAGAACCATGTTGAGTGACTCTTCACTACCTGAATATTTCTGGGCTGAAGCTGTCAATACTGCATGCCATGTGCAAAACAGAGCACTCATAAACAAAAACCATGAAAAGACTCCTTATGAACTTCTAAAAGGCAAGAAACCGACCATTTCTTATTTTCGAATCTTTGGTAGTAAATGCTTTGTGCTAAACAATGGAAAGCATTACAAAACTAAGTTTAGTGAAAAGAGTTTTGAAGGCATTTTCGTAGGCTATAGTAGCCATAGTAAAGCTTATCGTATTTTTAATAAGAAAACCCTAGTGGTAGAAGAATCTATTAATGTTGTATTTGATGAGACGAGCATGCTTCAAAGCAGCTCCTCTAGCATTTCTTCTGTAGACACAGGTTCAAAGCTGCAGGACTTAAGCTTGGATCAGCCAGTTGAAGAAAATTCTCAACACTTCATCAAGATTCCCCCAATAACAATCTATGAAGAAGATCATCCTGATGAAGAGCCACTCCAAGTGGAGGGAAATACTCCAACAGCAGAAGAAACTCCTATTGGTCCAAATCATGCAAGAAACCTCGGGCTACGACACATGAGGGATCATCCAGTTGATCAAATCATAGGAGATCCTCATGAAGGAATAAGAACAAGACGAGGTACCATTAACGAAAATATGCATTTAAGTTTTCTTTCGCAGGTCGAACCAAAGAAATTCCAAGAGGCAAATGAAGATCCATCCTGGATAATTGCTATGGAAGAAGAATTAAATCAGTTCAAACGATGTAAAGTATGGACACTTGTTCCAAAACCCAAAGACAAAAATGTCATTGGAACAAAGTGGGTGTATAGAAACAAGCTGGATGAAGAAGGAACAATCATAAAGAACAAAGCCAGACTTGTAGCTAAAGGGTACAGACAAGAGGAAGGCATCGACTTCGATCAGACGTACGCTCCAGTAGCAAGGCTCGAAGCGATCAGACTCTTCCTTGCTTATGCTGCTTTCAAGGGTTTCACCGTATATCAAATGGATGTTAAATCCGCGTTCCTAAACAGAGACATTAAAGAGGAAGTATACGTTGAACAACCCCCAGACTTTGCAGGTAGCAAAGACGACAGGAAAAGCACTTCTGGGACGTGTCAATTCCTCGGAAGGAGACTTATTTCCTGGAGTAGCAAGAAGCAGAATTGTGTTGCAATTTCAACCGCCGAGTCGGAATACATTTCTGCTGGCAGTTGTTACGCACAACTTCTCTGGATAAGAAATCAACTTCAAGACTACAACATGAAGCTCAAAGACATTCCTATGTTTTGCGACTCTTCCAGTGCAATTGCTATCGCAAATAATCCAGTCTCTCACAGTCGGACAAAGCACATCGAGCTACGATATCACTTTATTCGGGAACATGTGGAGAAGGGTGACATAAATCTGAGTTATGTCCCCATGGATAAGCAAGTTGCAGACATCTTCACGAAGCCACTGGATGAGACTAAGTTCTCTTTCTTCAAGACAGTACTTGGAATGCTCAACATGGAGTAATGGTCAAGTCAATCAAACCTTGGCGACAAGAAGTTTTCTTATGACAAGTCATGTCTCGGGACCTGGCAGGATTTCTCGAGACAAGAAGAAAATTTCGAGATAAGGTGATGTCTCGAGACACGGTGTATCTCTCGAGACATCAATGAAGAAAATATCACCTGAGCTCTCGAGACATAGCCGATGTCTCGAGACATAAGTTTTTTTTAAAAAGGAAATCTCAAACGACAGGTACGCGCTATTTCCTATTTCTAGTTTTCGAATTTCCGTAAAATCAAAATTAAATATATATATAAATACGAAATCGGAAAACTTGATGTTCACGCGAGTCATCTCCCGAGACCTCCTCGACCTTTCGTCTCCCTCTCGAGCGACGATCGTCTGCGACCGGTCTCAGTGCTGCGGTGGCTCCTCGTGCTTCAGCTTTCTTCGTTCAACATTCCTCCCTCCATCTTGCTGCAATGGCTCCCTCTCCTCATCCGAAAATTGGAGTCGGCAACGAGGTAATTCGGTTAGGTCTTGCAAGTTTATCCGATGAGTTCCATACTCTGTTTTGTATGCTTGATGTCGCCGGTCTCACCTTCGTTCTCGAGCATCCTTTCCGGATTTTGTTTGAAGAGGTTGAAGAATTTTTCATCAATGTAAAGCCAATCAAGGAAGGAAGTATGTTGATCTCCTTCGTTAAGGGTATAAAAATCAAAGTCTCTCCAGAGACTCTCGCTAAATATTTGCAGTTGTCTGAAGTGGAAGCTGAAGAAGAGCTAGTTGACACTGATTGGTTGACTACAACAAGGTTCTGTGGTCTAGATTCAGATTTTTCTACAGTTAAGAGAAATAAGTTGAATGTTGTAGGGAAGCTCCTGCTGGACATTATCTCAAAGGCACTATTCTGCAAGACAGGCTCTCAAGGACATGTGTCTGAAGAGATGTTTCTGTTGATGATTGGCATTGTTACTGGAAAGAAGAGAGATTGGGCCTCAATCTTATTCTCAAATATCAAAGCTTGCATAAACACTCCTAACTTTGCCCGGATCATCTCACTGTTTCTAAATCAGTTTAACCCTGCTATTTTCAACATGTCCAAAGGTACAGTTATCCATCACCTCAAGAAGATAGATGTCAGCTCCTTGCAGAGATGGGACATTCGGATCAAGAAGCCGGAAATGGCTGGTGCTCCTTCTGAGGGGGAGACTCTTAGATCTGCAGTTGCAAGAGAAGCAGAAACTCCAGCTCCTTCTTCTGAAGATCAAGCTCCCTTGGTGACATCATTGCCACTTTCCTCTCGAACTCGCTCTAAAGCTTCAGGTCGTGCCAAGCTGCAAATCCGTTCAAAAGCTAAAGGTAAATCCTCATCAGCTCCAACAGAATCCCTTCCAGTATCTGAAGAGCACAGTCCCGGTGGCCAACAGGCAGGGTCTGGTGCTAATTTTGTTTTTAACATAGATGATGATGATGTCATGTCAGTTCATGAATTGTCACCTCCCCTAGTACATGTTGAGGGGGAGTCAGAGTTTGACACAACCAAGAATGCTCCAGATGAGCTAGGTTGTGCAGAAGATTCTCTTCTAGAAAAGATTGAAGCACTGCTCAAGAAGCAGAGTGCACAGTTTGAAAATTCTTTGACAACTGTTCACAGGAAGATTGCCTCAGTTGAAAGTGAACTAGGCAGAGAGTTAGCTAAGATAAAATCCAATTATGAAAATCTCTCTGATTTGATGAGCCTAGGGAGCAAGCAAATTGATCATGCAACTGAAGGTGTAGGCACAGTGTTGACTCAGACTGTTATACTGACAAAGCTTCAAGAATCAGTGTCTGACAAGGCTGAAGCCAATACGTTCAGAATTGTTGATGAAGTCGGAAAGTTCAAAGATGATACTCTCCAAACCCTATCTGTAGAAGTCAGAAAGGGGGAGGAAAATATAGTAGCTAAAATGACAGATCTGATTGAAAGCTCCGTTTCTGCTCTTCAAAGCTCATGGAATTCTCAGTTTGAGCAGTTCTCTTCCAGGATGTTGAAGCAAGTTGCTGATATTAATGCTTATTCATTCAAAACAGCAACGTGGCTTCATAATCAGATTTTTCCTGAGTTGGCAATTGATCCAGATATTCCTGTTCCTCAGTTTTCTCCAAGGCCAGAAGAACTACTTGGGAAAGCTCCTATAGTTGAAGATCAATCAGATAGGGCTGGGACCAAAGGAAAAAGAAAATTTGGTGAAGGTTCTTCTGCCAGTCGATCAGTTCCTAGTTCTAGCTCTACAGGTCAGTGCAAAGCTAAGGCTGAGAAAAGTTATCCAGAAATCTGGAGCCCCGTCTCAAAAGACATTATTCTTGAAACCTACAAGTTAGTTCATGAAGGTAAGATGAACAGATCTGAATGCTACAGCTCTCAAGAATGGGAAAAACATGAGACAGCTCAAAGGAAGCGAAGGATTCATTTCAGAGCGTTTGGTTATAATAATGCTGATGCTCCGGAACCTCCTCCGTTTTACCATCCCAAGCCTCATGCCTTTTTCTCCAGACAAGAAGAAAAGAGGAAAAGGAGATCTTGAAGGATGATGATGATGATGCTGACAAGACATATTTTGTTTTCATTATGATTTAGTGAACATCAAGTCTTCTGAACAATTCAAATTTAGATATATATATATATATATATTTGATGTTTTGATGTTCCTTACTTTTTCATGTCTATATCTTTGTGTAGTATAGCATATTTATTCTTTAACTGCTGTAATTCAACTTAGTGTACAGGGTTCTGACTTCTACAAATAGGGGGAGATTGTTGGAAATTGCATTCACAATTACCTTGATTTGTGAGAAGTCACCCTTAAACTAAGATTGAATTGCTTTTGTATTTGATATGTTTTTCTAGTATTGTCTTGCAGATTATCATGGCTAAGTGTAAGCCAATGTCAGGTCATAATGGGTCTGCAAACACAGTTTCATAAAATGTAATCCCTCATTATATGAAACATGGTGATGACTCATGTGTGATCTCACTATTGGGGTACACTTCTTTTTCAAGACTATTGAAGACTTTGGAGTGCGGCTGCTGCATGTGTTCAAGAGAAGAAAAGAAATTTTTTGTGGAAAAAAATTTTTCCTAAAGGATATGTCTCGAGAGATCAGACATGTCTCGAGAGATCGTGGTTGTCTCGAGAGATCTTAAGTCTGAAATTTTTGTAATGTCTCGAGAGATCATTTAGTTCTCGAGACATCTCTTTCCTGCTTTCTCCGTTTCATGTCTCGAGAGATCCCTTATGTCTCGAGAGATCCCTCATGTCTCGAGACATCTGTCCGTAAAATTTCTAATTTCGTTTTTCTCTGTTCTGACGGATCGTGATCGCCCCTCTTCAGTTTCTAACGGCTATTTTGAGTACGTTTAAGACCGATTTAACCCTAAATTGATCCTCTCTATATATAGGGTTGATCTTGGGTTATTTAAAGGTTCTTTTTCCTAATCGTTCATGACCTAATCTCTCTCCCGATCAAAAAGGACGTGAAAAGCGCCGCTCGCCGTCGCCTACGATTGGAGATTCGTTCTTCTCATTGGAGTTGCCGATTTCTTTCAAGAAGGGTTCGATTGATCCATACTCAGGTTCTACAATCTCTATTGGATCGTTTCGGATTGCCAAAGACAGATTTGAAGGATCGTTGTTCTTCCATCATCGTTCTCAATAGCCATTCAAGAAGAAGGAAGAAAACGCCTCTGTTATTCAGATCTGGTTTAGTTTTGTTCAAACCCTTTTCAATCTATTGTAGGAGTTGTTTTCTCCGAGTTGTAGGAGTTGTTATCTTCGAGTTGTAGGAGAGGTTGTTCTCCGAGTTGTAGGAGAGGTTGTTCTCCGAGTTGTAGGAGAAGTTTTCTCCGAGTTGTAAGAGAGGTTCTCTCTGAGTTTGTAGGAGTTTGACTCCGAGACTGTAGGATCGCTCTTGATCCGAGATTTAGTGAGTAGTCAAGTCTAGCTGTGGTGCTAGATTGGCGAGGCCGGCAGTGGAGTACCCAAGTACGGGGAACCACTATAAATTCCTGGTGTTATCTGTGGCTGTGATTAATTTTGTGTGCTGTGCTTTACGTTTATTTTTTAATTCCGCAAAAGACGTAGAGATCACCTATTCACCCCCCTCTAGGTGATTTAGGTAGGCAACTAGATACTTCAATTGGTATCAGAGGTTTGCTGTTCGTTGCTAGGTTAACACCTTGAACAGGATCCATCCTTCTAGTTGCTAGCAAGCCATGGATAGAGTCAAGGAATCCTCTCTGAAATTGCCCATCTGCACTAAAGCCAACTTTCCTATGTGGAAGGAAAGAGTCCGTTTTTATATGGAAGCTGCAGATCCCAGAATCTTCCAAGTCGTGGAAGAAGGTCCCCATGTGCCAATGACTGCTTCGTCAACAAATCCTACTGTTCAGATACCTAAGAAAATGATGGATTTGACTAAGGATGAGATAGCTCTTGTTGCTCTTGACAAGAAGGCTAAAAACATAATTGCAAGTGCAGTGGACGATTCCATGTTGCAAAACTTAATCCACTGCAAATCAGCCAAAGAGATGTGGACATCCTTAATTGTTCTAATGGAAGGTACTGACGAGGTAAGAGAAGATAGAAGGTCTCTACTTAATCAAGAGTACGAGGCGTTCAAGCAGAATAAGAAGGAGTGCATTGCTGATGCGTACGAAAGATTCTTCAAGATAGTCAATGGTTTGAGGAACTACGACAGGGAGTTCACAAACGGTGAACTAAATGACAAATTCTTGCGTTCCCTAACGAAAGACTGGGATAGCAAAATTGTTGCCATAAGAGAGTTTGGAAAACTGCCAAGTCTAGAACCTCAAAATCTGTTCGGGAAGCTGTTGTCTCATGAATTACAAATGAACATCCGAAAGTCTGAAGAGGATGTAAATCGAGCTTCAAGCAAAGAAAGAACCTTAGCTTTGAAGGCAGAGAATTCAAAGAAGAGCAAAGCAGTGATACCGATCAGAGAAAAGGAATCTGATATTGAAGAAGAATCTGAAGCCAGCTCCTCCTGTTCCGAACTGTCTGATGGGGAGTTCTCTTTAATCTCCCGTCAGTTTAAGAAACTGCTGAACAAGCGGAGGCACATGAACAACAAGCCGTCTTCCTCGGATCATAAATATTCTCGTCGTGATGGCGAATATCACAGGAAGGGCTCAAGCAATAATGACAGGTATAAATCCAAACAGAACAAACACATTTCTTCTGACATTATTTGTTATTGTTGTAATAAGCCAGGGCACATGATTGCTGAGTGTCCCTATAAGAAGAAAGAAGGTGGAAGAAAAGAAGACAAGAAATCCACTCATGGAAAGAAGAAATCAGATAGAAGCTTCGTCGCTAAGAAAGCCAAAACTCTGAGCGACAGTGACTCCGATGAGTCGAGTGATGAAGAAGAAGCTTACTTCGGTCTGATGGCTATGTCTGATGATGAAGAAGCACCCCCGTACACCGGAAAGGTAAATGATCACACTATCCTATCTGATTCTGATTATGCTTCGGCTGAACAAAAGGATAACCTCTCAGACGATGAATCTGAGCTCATGTCTCAATATACCAAAATGCTCCAAAGCTTTGACAAGTGCCGAAAGGTTGTCAAAACTCAGGGTAAGGAGATCATGGCTCTCAAGGAGGTGGAATCTAACTTGAGAAAAGAAGTTGAAGAACTTTCTTCTCTCAAAGAGGAAGTCCAAGCCTTGAAAGACAAGATCAAAAGCTCGGAAGAGACTCTTGCCTTGAGAGATAATTCGATAAAAGTCTTGGAGGAACAGCTTGCGGCTGAGAAGAAGTTGGTTGAGGCATTCTCTCAACCTAAAACTGTTCTGCCAATAATTGGTACTTTTACCACTAAGGCAAAAGGAAGCGGTATAGGACATGAAGCTAGTACTAGCAATTCTTCAAAAAATACAATTGCTAAGAAGAATGGTCTGGTTGCTAAGAAAGCTACTACCAAAGAAAAAGGGAAAGCTCATCAAGAGCCTGTAGCATTCAAGAAAGTCATATTCCCTACGAATGCTTATGATTTGGAGAGTTCCTATGGTCATTTCACACGACCAATTCCTTTTTCACCTGTGAATGATCATAAGGAATGGGCTCCTCCCCGAAACTTTGGTGATAGTGCTTTTCAAGCACCCTATCAAGAGATTAATCGGAAAGGGTACGGTCCATTTGTTCATGGTCCGAGCGCTAAGAAAGCATCAAAAGTGAATGTTGTTGCACCAAAGCCGAAGAGGATAGTACCACCTTGTGTGTGTTGCCCCCATGAGGCATCCTCATCAAAAAGGGCTACTCCTGCAAGAGCTAACGTTCAAAAAGTTAAGCAGGAGAGTGTAAAGAGAAGGTACAACAGATTCGACTGTTGGTGCTGCGGTAAAATTGGTCACTTTGCCGTTGATTGTTGGTTTAATACAACGTATACTAGGAGACCACAAGTGAATGTTGCAAGGCAGACCACTCGCAATGTTAACATTCATCGTGGTGCTCAACTGACACGGGACCAAGGACCCAAATCTGTTTGGGCTCCTAAGGCGAAATGATTTATTTTTTGCAGGTATGTCCAAAGGCCAATAAAAATCCAATCTGGTACTTGGACAGTGGATGCTCTCGGCATATGACCGGGACAAGAAGCCTTTTGCAAAACTACATTCCAGTTGCGAACGGTCCAAAAGTTATTTTTGGCGGTTCAGACAGAGGAATAACTAAAGGCTATGGTATGATTTCTAATGGAAATGTATCTTTTTCCGATGTAGCTTATGTGGAAGGATTACAACATAATCTGATAAGCATAAGTCAACTCTGTGATAAAGGATACATTGTTGATTTTCATAAAGATAAGTGTTTGATAAAGTTGGCTGAAAATCATGAAACGATTTTATCAGGCATTCGCTGTAGAAACATATTTTGTTTAAATTTTCTTTGCATATCATCTTCTACACCAGTATGTCTTTTGGCAAAAGATAGTGCATCTCTTGTTGACCAATGGCACAAGAGATTAGCACATATAAATCTCAAAACTATTAATAAATTGTTTTCTCAAAACTTAGTGCGAGATGCACCAGATGTTAAGTGCATTAAAGATAGACCTTGTCATGCATGTGTAAAAAGCAAGCAAACAAGAGCTACCTTTAAGAGCATTATTGGCAAAGATTCAACCAGGTGTTTATACCTACTTCATATGGATTTGTTTGGTCCTTTGCAAATTAGAAGTTTAGGAGGAAAATCCTACACATTGGTTATTGTAGATGACTACTCTCGTTTTGCCTGGGTATTCTTTCTGAAACATAAGTCAGATACCTTTGACACTTTCACTAGTTTTGTCAGGCAGGTCCAGAATGAATTTAACTGTTCGGTGGTCAAAATCAGAAGTGACCATGGTACAGAATTTGAATCTGGAGCCATGACAGAATTCTGTGAAAGCCTCGGTATCTTTCATGAGTTTTCCTCTCCTCGAACTCCACAACAAAATGGAGTAGCTGAGAGAAAGAATAGAACACTTATTGAGGCTTGCAGAACCATGTTGAGTGACTCTTCACTACCTGAATATTTCTGGGCTGAAGCTGTCAATACTGCATGCCATGTGCAAAACAGAGCACTCATAAACAAAAACCATGAAAAGACTCCTTATGAACTTCTAAAAGGCAAGAAACCGACCATTTCTTATTTTCGAATCTTTGGTAGTAAATGCTTTGTGCTAAACAATGGAAAGCATTACAAAACTAAGTTTAGTGAAAAGAGTTTTGAAGGCATTTTCGTAGGCTATAGTAGCCATAGTAAAGCTTATCGTATTTTTAATAAGAAAACCCTAGTGGTAGAAGAATCTATTAATGTTGTATTTGATGAGACGAGCATGCTTCAAAGCAGCTCCTCTAGCATTTCTTCTGTAGACACAGGTTCAAAGCTGCAGGACTTAAGCTTGGATCAGCCAGTTGAAGAAAATTCTCAACACTTCATCAAGATTCCCCCAATAACAATCTATGAAGAAGATCATCCTGATGAAGAGCCACTCCAAGTGGAGGGAAATACTCCAACAGCAGAAGAAACTCCTATTGGTCCAAATCATGCAAGAAACCTCGGGCTACGACACATGAGGGATCATCCAGTTGATCAAATCATAGGAGATCCTCATGAAGGAATAAGAACAAGACGAGGTACCATTAACGAAAATATGCATTTAAGTTTTCTTTCGCAGGTCGAACCAAAGAAATTCCAAGAGGCAAATGAAGATCCATCCTGGATAATTGCTATGGAAGAAGAATTAAATCAGTTCAAACGATGTAAAGTATGGACACTTGTTCCAAAACCCAAAGACAAAAATGTCATTGGAACAAAGTGGGTGTATAGAAACAAGCTGGATGAAGAAGGAACAATCATAAAGAACAAAGCCAGACTTGTAGCTAAAGGGTACAGACAAGAGGAAGGCATCGACTTCGATCAGACGTACGCTCCAGTAGCAAGGCTCGAAGCGATCAGACTCTTCCTTGCTTATGCTGCTTTCAAGGGTTTCACCGTATATCAAATGGATGTTAAATCCGCGTTCCTAAACAGAGACATTAAAGAGGAAGTATACGTTGAACAACCCCCAGACTTTGCAGGTAGCAAAGACGACAGGAAAAGCACTTCTGGGACGTGTCAATTCCTCGGAAGGAGACTTATTTCCTGGAGTAGCAAGAAGCAGAATTGTGTTGCAATTTCAACCGCCGAGTCGGAATACATTTCTGCTGGCAGTTGTTACGCACAACTTCTCTGGATAAGAAATCAACTTCAAGACTACAACATGAAGCTCAAAGACATTCCTATGTTTTGCGACTCTTCCAGTGCAATTGCTATCGCAAATAATCCAGTCTCTCACAGTCGGACAAAGCACATCGAGCTACGATATCACTTTATTCGGGAACATGTGGAGAAGGGTGACATAAATCTGAGTTATGTCCCCATGGATAAGCAAGTTGCAGACATCTTCACGAAGCCACTGGATGAGACTAAGTTCTCTTTCTTCAAGACAGTACTTGGAATGCTCAACATGGAGTAATGGTCAAGTCAATCAAACCTTGGCGACAAGAAGTTTTCTTATGACAAGTCATGTCTCGGGACCTGGCAGGATTTCTCGAGACAAGAAGAAAATTTCGAGATAAGGTGATGTCTCGAGACACGGTGTATCTCTCGAGACATCAATGAAGAAAATATCACCTGAGCTCTCGAGACATAGCCGATGTCTCGAGACATAAGTTTTTTTTAAAAAGGAAATCTCAAACGACAGGTACGCGCTATTTCCTATTTCTAGTTTTCGAATTTCCGTAAAATCAAAATTAAATATATATATAAATACGAAATCGGAAAACTTGATGTTCACGCGAGTCATCTCCCGAGACCTCCTCGACCTTTCGTCTCCCTCTCGAGCGACGATCGTCTGCGACCGGTCTCAGTGCTGCGGTGGCTCCTCGTGCTTCAGCTTTCTTCGTTCAACATTCCTCCCTCCATCTTGCTGCAATGGCTCCCTCTCCTCATCCGAAAATTGGAGTCGGCAACGAGGTAATTCGGTTAGGTCTTGCAAGTTTATCCGATGAGTTCCATACTCTGTTTTGTATGCTTGATGTCGCCGGTCTCACCTTCGTTCTCGAGCATCCTTTCCGGATTTTGTTTGAAGAGGTTGAAGAATTTTTCATCAATGTAAAGCCAATCAAGGAAGGAAGTATGTTGATCTCCTTCGTTAAGGGTATAAAAATCAAAGTCTCTCCAGAGACTCTCGCTAAATATTTGCAGTTGTCTGAAGTGGAAGCTGAAGAAGAGCTAGTTGACACTGATTGGTTGACTACAACAAGGTTCTGTGGTCTAGATTCAGATTTTTCTACAGTTAAGAGAAATAAGTTGAATGTTGTAGGGAAGCTCCTGCTGGACATTATCTCAAAGGCACTATTCTGCAAGACAGGCTCTCAAGGACATGTGTCTGAAGAGATGTTTCTGTTGATGATTGGCATTGTTACTGGAAAGAAGAGAGATTGGGCCTCAATCTTATTCTCAAATATCAAAGCTTGCATAAACACTCCTAACTTTGCCCGGATCATCTCACTGTTTCTAAATCAGTTTAACCCTGCTATTTTCAACATGTCCAAAGGTACAGTTATCCATCACCTCAAGAAGATAGATGTCAGCTCCTTGCAGAGATGGGACATTCGGATCAAGAAGCCGGAAATGGCTGGTGCTCCTTCTGAGGGGGAGACTCTTAGATCTGCAGTTGCAAGAGAAGCAGAAACTCCAGCTCCTTCTTCTGAAGATCAAGCTCCCTTGGTGACATCATTGCCACTTTCCTCTCGAACTCGCTCTAAAGCTTCAGGTCGTGCCAAGCTGCAAATCCGTTCAAAAGCTAAAGGTAAATCCTCATCAGCTCCAACAGAATCCCTTCCAGTATCTGAAGAGCACAGTCCCGGTGGCCAACAGGCAGGGTCTGGTGCTAATTTTGTTTTTAACATAGATGATGATGATGTCATGTCAGTTCATGAATTGTCACCTCCCCTAGTACATGTTGAGGGGGAGTCAGAGTTTGACACAACCAAGAATGCTCCAGATGAGCTAGGTTGTGCAGAAGATTCTCTTCTAGAAAAGATTGAAGCACTGCTCAAGAAGCAGAGTGCACAGTTTGAAAATTCTTTGACAACTGTTCACAGGAAGATTGCCTCAGTTGAAAGTGAACTAGGCAGAGAGTTAGCTAAGATAAAATCCAATTATGAAAATCTCTCTGATTTGATGAGCCTAGGGAGCAAGCAAATTGATCATGCAACTGAAGGTGTAGGCACAGTGTTGACTCAGACTGTTATACTGACAAAGCTTCAAGAATCAGTGTCTGACAAGGCTGAAGCCAATACGTTCAGAATTGTTGATGAAGTCGGAAAGTTCAAAGATGATACTCTCCAAACCCTATCTGTAGAAGTCAGAAAGGGGGAGGAAAATATAGTAGCTAAAATGACAGATCTGATTGAAAGCTCCGTTTCTGCTCTTCAAAGCTCATGGAATTCTCAGTTTGAGCAGTTCTCTTCCAGGATGTTGAAGCAAGTTGCTGATATTAATGCTTATTCATTCAAAACAGCAACGTGGCTTCATAATCAGATTTTTCCTGAGTTGGCAATTGATCCAGATATTCCTGTTCCTCAGTTTTCTCCAAGGCCAGAAGAACTACTTGGGAAAGCTCCTATAGTTGAAGATCAATCAGATAGGGCTGGGACCAAAGGAAAAAGAAAATTTGGTGAAGGTTCTTCTGCCAGTCGATCAGTTCCTAGTTCTAGCTCTACAGGTCAGTGCAAAGCTAAGGCTGAGAAAAGTTATCCAGAAATCTGGAGCCCCGTCTCAAAAGACATTATTCTTGAAACCTACAAGTTAGTTCATGAAGGTAAGATGAACAGATCTGAATGCTACAGCTCTCAAGAATGGGAAAAACATGAGACAGCTCAAAGGAAGCGAAGGATTCATTTCAGAGCGTTTGGTTATAATAATGCTGATGCTCCGGAACCTCCTCCGTTTTACCATCCCAAGCCTCATGCCTTTTTCTCCAGACAAGAAGAAAAGAGGAAAAGGAGATCTTGAAGGATGATGATGATGATGCTGACAAGACATATTTTGTTTTCATTATGATTTAGTGAACATCAAGTCTTCTGAACAATTCAAATTTAGATATATATATATATATATATTTGATGTTTTGATGTTCCTTACTTTTTCATGTCTATATCTTTGTGTAGTATAGCATATTTATTCTTTAACTGCTGTAATTCAACTTAGTGTACAGGGTTCTGACTTCTACAAATAGGGGGAGATTGTTGGAAATTGCATTCACAATTACCTTGATTTGTGAGAAGTCACCCTTAAACTAAGATTGAATTGCTTTTGTATTTGATATGTTTTTCTAGTATTGTCTTGCAGATTATCATGGCTAAGTGTAAGCCAATGTCAGGTCATAATGGGTCTGCAAACACAGTTTCATAAAATGTAATCCCTCATTATATGAAACATGGTGATGACTCATGTGTGATCTCACTATTGGGGTACACTTCTTTTTCAAGACTATTGAAGACTTTGGAGTGCGGCTGCTGCATGTGTTCAAGAGAAGAAAAGAAATTTTTTGTGGAAAAAAATTTTTCCTAAAGGATATGTCTCGAGAGATCAGACATGTCTCGAGAGATCGTGGTTGTCTCGAGAGATCTTAAGTCTGAAATTTTTGTAATGTCTCGAGAGATCATTTAGTTCTCGAGACATCTCTTTCCTGCTTTCTCCGTTTCATGTCTCGAGAGATCCCTTATGTCTCGAGAGATCCCTCATGTCTCGAGACATCTGTCCGTAAAATTTCTAATTTCGTTTTTCTCTGTTCTGACGGATCGTGATCGCCCCTCTTCATTTCTAACGGCTATTTTGAGTACGTTTAAGACCGATTTAACCCTAAATTGATCCTCTCTATATATAGGGTTGATCTTGGGTTATTTAAAGGTTCTTTTTCCTAATCGTTCATGACCTAATCTCTCTCCCGATCAAAAAGGACGTGAAAAGCGCCGCTCGCCGTCGCCTACGATTGGAGATTGTTCTTCTCATTGGAGTTGCCGATTTCTTTCAAGAAGGGTTCGATTGATCCATACTCAGGTTCTACAATCTCTATTGGATCGTTTCGGATTGCCAAAGACAGATTTGAAGGATCGTTGTTCTTCCTCATCGTTCTCAATAGCCATTCAAGAAGAAGGAAGAAAACGCCTCTGTTATTCAGATCTGGTTTAGTTTTGTTCAAACCCTTTTCAATCTATTGTAGGAGTTGTTTTCTCCGAGTTGTAGGAGTTGTTATCTCCGAGTTGTAGGAGAGGTTGTTCTCCGAGTTGTAGGAGAGGTTGTTCTCCGAGTTGTAGGAGAAGTTTTCTCCGAGTTGTAAGAGAGGTTCTCTCTGAGTTTGTAGGAGTTTGACTCCGAGACTGTAGGATCGCTCTTGATCCGAGATTTAGTGAGTAGTCAAGTCTAGCTGTGGTGCTAGATTGGCGAGGCCGGCCGTGGAGTACCCAAGTACGGGGAACCACTATAAATTCCTGGTGTTATCTGTGGTTGTGATTAATTTTGTGTGCTGTGCTTTACGTTTATTTTTTAATTCCGCAAAAGACGTAGAGATCACCTATTCACCCCCCTCTAGGTGATTTAGGTAGGCAACTAGATACTTCATTAAACTCTCCCCCGTTATCACTTCTCAACTTCTTCACCCTCAGGTTCAGCCTCCCCTCCACTAGTTCCTTCCACTCCTGGAACTTCTCAAACACTTCCGCCTTCTCCCTCATGAAGTGCACCCACGTGTAGCGGGTGTAGTCATCCACTAAGACCAGCGCATACTTGTTTCCTCCATAGGTCAGGGTGGCACACGGTCCCATCACATCAGCGTGCACGCACTCAAGAAGTGCCCTGCACCTGGTCTCCGACTTGTCAAATGGAAGTCGATGTGACTTTCCAAACTGACAGCCCTCACACATGGCCGTCGCCGCACGAGGAGAGATTGGGCAGTCCAGACACCAGACCCTTCGCCGCTATCATCTTCAACTTGTCCATCCCCACGTGACCTAGCCTCTCATGCCAGATCGCTGCTCTGTCGTTGGTCTTCAGCTTGTCCACATAGACACTTGCAGAAAGAACGTACAAGTCCTTCACCCTTCTCCCGGTGAGCGTGACATCAGCATCAACTGAAGACAGGTTCTTCAGGAACTTCACCTCCTTCGGTCCGAACAGCACGTGGTATCCTGCATCCACTGCATTCGCAACTGAGAAGAGGTTCTTCTTCATGCCCGACACGTGATACACACTCTTCAGTGTCACGGGCTTCTCTTCACTTACCAGGGATACCATCCCTTCCTTCTCAACTGGATGCACTGTATCATCCGCCGTGATGATAGCATCAGTTCCACCATATGCCTTCAAGGAGGCAAACTTAGACACATCTCCAGTGAGATGGTGCCCGCAACCGGAGTCCACTATCCAGTCGTTCTCAAAGCTGACGGAGGCTAAGGCATCGACCGACGTTGCCGTCATCTCAGCCAAGAAGCAGTTGTCTCCGCCTTCACCGCCCTGGTGACCTCCACCTCTTCCTCCACCTCTTCCTCCACCTCTTCGATGGTCTCCACCTCTCTGATGGTCTCCACCTCTCTCAGCAACATGACCGGCCTTGAGATTAGACCGGCACTCCTTAGCCATGTGCCCGTACTTCTTGCAGGCAAAGCACAGGGGTCTCCCCCTCTGGTCATAAGGAGGGAGGAAGTTCTCTCTAACTCCCTGAGAGGACGTTGAAGGTCCATCTCCGGAGTTCTTCTTCTTCTTGTCCCAAGGCTTCTTCTTGCCTGAGAACAACGCCTCGCTATCTCCTCCTGAGATAGACACTCCTGCCATCTGCTTCGCTAAGCTCTCCTATGACGACAGCAGGTTCTCTAGCTCCAGTAAGGTGGGTTGAGTAGCCCATCCTTGCACAGATGTGATAAACGGAACATACTCCTTCCGCAGACCTCGGAGTATGTGCCTCTTCAGCTTCTCCTCAGAGATCGGCTCGTCAGGATCCAAGGCCGAGATCTCTGCACATAAGTTCTTCACCTTCAGGAAGAAGGTGGATATCGACAACTCTCCCTGAGTGGACCGCGCCAACTCATTCTCCAGGAACTGTAGCCGCGCTACGTTCTTCTTGTTGAATAGCCCATCAAGGGCACTTCAGATCTCTGACGCTGACTTGCACCCCATGATGTGGTCGAACAAGTCAGGAGAGATAGCTCTCTTCAAGGTGAACTCCGCCTTGGCGTTAGTCTTCCTCCACGCCCTCATAGCTAGACTATTGTCATCGATAGGAAACACTTCTGCCTGCTCTTCTCCTCCAACGACCTCCCATAGGTCCTCTCCAAGCAGGTAGCTCTCCATGCATGACTTCCACTTCTTGTAGTTGGTCTGGGTGAGCAGCTCAATGCCTAGTCCTCTCGCATATCCTCCTCCGCCGTCCATCTTGGATGACAACCTTGAACCTAGATAGCACACGTCGCTTCACCAACCTCGCTTTGATACCATGTTAAATTTTCGTATGCTACCAGTCACAAGGAACCAACGATGAACAAACAACGAAGTATTCTTTATACTAGGCAATTGAATTACAAAGAGAAGTTGACTACAAGGTGCATACACCTTGAATCACGTCAGTTGATGATATATAAAAAAAATAACTTGTCGCGGACAAGGTCCGCTTCTCCACTCTCCCCTTCAGAGTGCACTCTGCACTCTCCACCTCTCGCCGAGGTAAGGATTGGAGTCTCCTGGGGTGTAGGCACACTCCCACTCTCACTCCACTCTTCTCTTCTCTTTCACCTCTACTCTCTCTCTCTCTCTCTCTCTCTCTCTCCTCTTTTTCGCATTAGCATTAGCTCTTTACATGGGGGGGGGGGGGTATTTATAGTAAACACACAAATGAGGGTAGGGGGTAAGAGGGGGGGGGGGGGGGGGGTGGGGGGGGGGAGGGGGGCATGCACACACCACCTTGCATGGCCCCACTCGGCAAGGGTCATGTACACACCACTTGCACATGCCCACTCGCACATCTCTCACTTCCACTCGGCAAGGCAACAACCAAGCAGCCCCCTCCATTGGACTCGCCCAGCTCACCTCCCTCAAAGCTCCACTCGCCCATGCCCACTCGGCAAGGCCAACTCCTCCATGGCTCCACTCGGCAACAACACCTCCCCCTCACTTCTACTCGCCACTTCAACATGGCAGCACCCCTCCACTCGACAACCAACAAGGCAGCAGCTCCCCCCATCTCCACTCGCCTACTCAAAGGCAGCAGCCCCCTGCTCCCACTCGCCTAAGCCACTAGGCAGCCCAACTCCAAGGCAGCCCAACTTGCTTTACTTGCCCAGCACAGCAAGATTGTACTCGCCAACACAGCACTCACAAATCCTCTGGCTGCACTCGCCCCCATGCAAGATTGCACTCGCTCCCATGCAAGATTGCACTCGCCCAGCTACAATCTTCCACTCGCCCCTCCTCCTCTCCAACCTCACTTCAAACTTCAACAAACAATTTCCGCCTTCTGTCTTAACTTCTTCCTGCTGTTTGTTTTAATCTCTCGAGAAGGGCTGCCTGATTCCATTAATTTTTCGAGAAGTTTGTTGTTCCTGCCTTCCTGCATTAAGTTCTCGAGAGCAGCCTTCCTGCATTTAATTTCTCAAGAGCAGCCTTACTGCATTTAATTTCTCGAGAGCAGTCCTGCATTTAATTTCTCGAGAGATCAGATTTCTCCTTGAAGTTCGTCGAACGCCTTAAAGTTCGTCGAACGGGTTGAAATTCGTCGATCCGAGCGTTCGACGAACTGCTTGGAGTTCGTCGAACGGATCAGATTCTGCCGCTTGGGCGTTCGACGAGCGGCTAGGCGTTCGTCGAACGGTCCGCGTTCGTCGAACGGCCCGTTCGACGAACGGCCTGGAATTCGTCGAACGACCCGGCGAGTTCGACGAAATTCCCGGTTTGATCCCTGCTTCTATTTTTCCCGAGAACCTTTCCTTCCTGCTCTCATTTCTCGAGAGCAGTCTTTCTCCTGCATTTCAATTCTCGATGAAACAGGTACATCAAAAAACTGGATGATCAAAGCAAGACTGAAACAGGTACATCACTTCTAATCGACTTGGCAAAGATTAACACACTTGAATTACGGAATGTTCAGCTAGGTACTTAAATAACACAACTAATTTCTGCAGTTTATCAATGAGAACACGCTCATTTAAAAGGCTTGAATTCAATTAGCACATTTTGTGCATTTTATCAATAAAAACACCGAAGATGTCCAACTATATTAATATTCAGTTAGGTTTGTAAAGACCAACCAGGTCACAAAAATATAATCATGTTAGTAAAGAAACTAATGCAAAGAAGGAATGTCTAGGAACGTCTCGAAAAATTCAATTGAAATTTCTGCCCGAAATTTGGGCATTTGTGTATACCAGTTTTGGTGTCTTTTCCGATTAACTCTCGAAGTGACAACTATACTCCTTATGCACTTTAATACAAAACACACCACAGTTATCATCGTTAGGTTGTATCGGCAATCCAGACACATAAATTATTGGCCACTCCAAAAAAAATTCGGGCAACATGCTGCTAGCGTCCTCATAAAGAAAATTTATCTGCACAAACAACCCATTACTCATTATAAAATTTATCACTTGAAATAGATCGAGATGCGTATATTATCCCTTTATGAATCGCGCGTAATTGGGTTGCACTTGGCAGTGAATCATAGTATTCCCAAACTTGTTCACTAATGTACGCAATGAGCACAGCCCAGAGGGATATAAGGTGGACTGGAATTTATATTAATCCGCAAACAATACCGAATTTGCTGTAAAGTGACTTGGTAAAGCCTTTGCACCAATAGAACTGTTTTTCAAATTCTGCAAAGTTGAAATACTGACTACATGAAATTACACATATATTATAAAAAAATATAAAAAATGCATATGTACTTACAGCATGGTTGGGGGATAGATATAAGAAGTGCCTCACAACCATATGATTCATTGATGTTTTTTCATGTTTAATACCACGCTATAAGCATCCAAATGTAGGTCGCACAGCCACCCATTCTTTAAAAGTGCATCTTTGGTCGAGCGGTACATAATAATATTTCTCCGATGTTGTTACTGCAACAATTAAAGTACTATTACAAAAGGTAGTAATATAATATTGCGAGCACTATTGCAAGAGGTACTTAATTAAATAATGAAACAATGTACAAAAATAAATTATATATATCTGGGTGCAGTGAGAGAACGTGGTCTATAATCTTCCGATGTCTTTTCGATATCAATCCTCCCCCCGGGAAATCAACTTCCCCTACATTTGTAGTAAATATGAAAATTTTCTTCTGGTTGGCCCAATGCTTTATTCGTTTAATCAAGCTACTATCCTACACTAGCTCTTTAGAAGGGAGCCCAACTGCTACAACAGACGAAATATAAGATTTGGATGGATCAAGGAAACTGGTGACGTGCGTTGATGATAATGGTGTGGATAGATCAGGTGTTGAACCAGGAAACCATAGTTCAACCCTTGAGCCCGGAAATCACGACTCGAGGAGTTCGGACAGATGTAGTTTGCTCTTACTTCTCCCGAGTTGAATCTTCAGATCGGGCACTCAGGACTAGGAAGCTCACTCACCAAGGGTGAAAAACTAGAAACAGACCCCCGAGCTGTAGCGAGAAGGTTCCGCCACTAACCCAGAAGATCTATAGAACTTTCCCTCCCAAACCAATTGCTGAGAAGGACACCTTGGAGAGTGTCAGGGAGTTCTTCCCACCACCCGAAAACCATGATGAGCAGCAAGTCGGACCTCCCTAGCAGACCAAAGCTAACTGGAGGAGAGAGAAACAAGTGAGAGATCTCTCCAAAGGTGCCCTTGGGGGTCTATTTATAGTTTTATTAAAACGGCATGCGGATAGCTAAATCCCACCTCTTAAAAGCAGCCCAAATTGGTCTGCCACCAACGGAAACCTGCTGTTTGGAATGGTTAACTGCAAGCCAAAATGGAAACCCCTAAAAAACATGCCATCAACCTAATGGGCGAGTCCAGGCTATTCTAAGTCGACTCGTCGGAGTGGTGAGTGCCCGGTAGTGCTGGGACTCGCCACTCGCACCAAGCTGGGGGCGAGTGCCTGCTAGAGGCGATAACAAGCTGAGGCGCACTAACTCACCTGGCCGACTCGCCCAGACCCAGTTGCTCCAGATCACCTAGTGGCTTGGTGAGCCCACTCGACAAACACGGGGTTGTACACAATCCCCGCTCTATTGCAAGTTTGCTTCAAACTCGGAAAGGTAGTTCAGCCCCGGATGTTTGGCGAGTGCCTTGACTTTGAGGGGAATCTTTTGGTGGCCCCAACCAGGGGCTATATATACCAGGAGGGGAGACCCACCCCCCCCCCCCCCCCCCCCCTTATCCTTGAACTTATTCCCCTTCTTTCTCGCAGTACATTGGTCGACAACCATGCCGCTCTCTCAAGAACTCCATGCTCGTCTTGCTGCTGCCAAAAACAAGAGCGTTGTAACGCCCCTGATTTTCATTAATTATTTACGAGGCTGCTGTGACGTAATTTTGGCAGTAAGGGCGTTACGTCAGCTCAGTCAGGATTAGTTTTGGGCCATAGCTTAGTTAAAGTATGTAATTTAGATCGAGCGTGCGAGTTTTCACGTCGTTTCGAGTTGAATGAGAAGATTTTATGTAGTTGTCAAGAGTTTAGCTTTCGGGAAGCTTTATCCCGAGTTTGGCTCAGTCGAAATTCAATTCTGACTTCGTCCGTTGGATTTGTTAGCGCCGATTTTCAGTTTAGGTGCGATTTTCATGAAAATCCGAGGTGTCTTGCTCGTCCCTCGCTGTTTTAGTAAAAAGGGGAGAATTATTTAATTATTTAAATATGGAATTTAGGGTTATATAAATACCTAAAATTCTCTCCCTATTCTTCCTTCTTCCTTCGTCGAACCAAACCAGCCGCTAAGCGAGAGAGGCGAGAGCGGAGTGTCTTCGGAGCTTTCGGTCGGCGATTCGAAGGTCGTAGTGGTCGGAATCGTGTTTGGTGTATAGATTTGGAAAGCTCTCGGCGAGATCTTCGTTCTAGTGGTAAGTTTTTCCCATTTCCTAGAATTTTTGGAGTTTTGGTAGTGACCTAATTCCTCTTTTCGACCCGAAAAGTTTCAGGATTTCGTGCTCGGTTGAGTTCTTGGCCGATCCATAGCTTTTGGAGCGACGGTCTTCGAGTTTAGCAAGGTTTAAGGCAAGTGGCTTTCTCCTCCTTCCTTCTTATTTTCTTGAAGCACTGTTTTTCCTTGTTTATGGATTGTGGCTGTGCTTTTGGCATGTTTGTTCGAGTGTTTGCTGGACAGTCAACAATTTCCGCCTTCTGTCTTAACTTCTTCCTGCTGTTTGTTTTAATCTCTCGAGAAGGGCTGCCTGATTTAATTTTTTGAGAAGTCTGTTGTTCCTGCCTTCCTGCATTAAGTTCTCGAGAGCAGCCTTCCTGCATTTAATTTCTCGAGAGCAACCTTCTAGCATTTAATTTCTCGAGAGCAGCCTTCCTGCATTTAATTTCTCGAGAGCAGTCCTGCATTTAATTTCTCGAGAGATCAGATTTCTCCTTGAAGTTCGTCGAACGCCTTAAAGTTCGTCGAACGGGTTGAAATTCGTCGATCCGAGCGTTCGACGAACTACTTGGAGTTCGTCGAACGGATCAGATTCTGCCGCTTGGGCGTTCGACAAGCGGCTAGGCGTTCGTCGAACGGTCCGCATTCGTCGAACGGCCCGTTTGACGAACGGCCTGGAATTCGTCGAACGGGTCGGCGCGTTCGACGAAATTCCCGGTTTGATCCCTGCTTCTTTTTTTCCCGAGACCCTTTCCTTCCTGCTCTCATTTCTCGAGAGCAGTCTTTCTCCTGCATTTCAATTCTCGAGAGCCTTGATCTCAAGAAGCTTAGACCCTGCTTCAATTTCTCGAGAACAATTATTCTTCCCCATTTAATTTCCTGAGAGCAACATTATTTTTTCCCTGCCTCTAAATTTCTCGAGAACTCCTTGTTCTTTGCCTTTGCTTTCTCTCGAGAACTAAATGGATCTTTTTTTCCCCTTGGCTTTCCCTAGGACTTTATGACCCCACTCCTTGATTTCTCGAGGGCTAGGTTCTTACCCTTTAAATTCTCGAGAAATGCCCTCTACTTCTTAGTGCTTGAGTTATGTCTCCGATTACTTCTCCTCTTGGAAACCTTGTACCTGTTGTGGTCAGTTAACTTATGTCTTCTCTTATGAATCATCTTATGCAGGGTTTACTTCATTTGTGACCCTATCCTGGTGATTATTTCTCGGGCTATGCCCCGTGTTTTAAATAAGAATTTAATTAATAAGAACCATTGTCTTTAGCCTTCCACGGTAGTCGTGTTTGGGGGACAGTGGGGGGAATGTTATAGCCTTGCACGGTAGTCGTGTTTGGGTGGTTGGGTCTAGTGGTACCCCCACCTGGTTTTTGGGCTTGGGTAACGGAGGTAGGTAACCGCTCCCATTTAATTTGAGCTGATCAGTCTCTTTAAATAATGTAACAAGATAAATGAACTTTGTTTGTTCCTCTTTATGGCATGTTGGTGCACTTGGTGCTTGTTTAGTTCATTGTTTGGAGCATTTCTTTCGGTAAATCTGGCTTGGGTTGGTACCCCTTCTGCCTCATTTACTCTTCTTCTTGATGTTTTTCTGCCACTTGTAATTTCTTGCTGAGGCGTTCTTTGTTTTATTGAATGCCTCAGGTTCAAAGCCTTAGCTGCTAGTGGTGTAGCCCGGAGTCCCCGAGAGTTGTAGTTGCTGTTTTAACCCGCTGCTGCGAGGTAGTTGTGGTTAGTTTCCTTCTTGTGTTCAGACATGCTAGTTGGGAGCCAACGGGTTAATGTCAGGTTGTTGACGCCCGTTGTGCCCTTTTGATACTTTATAGCTTACTTGCCAGTTAATTGCTACTACTTTTTAGATCTTGTGCAACTTGCTCTCTGGGAATGATTTATGTCTAGGTGCATTATAGTTATAAAAATGGCTTTTCTTTCATCCTGATTGCATTCTTTTTAATAGAAATCCTTATCTTTAAAGTCGCCTAAAAGATATTTTCTATACTATACTACGCCTAGATATGTGCATATCATTTACTGTATGTCATGTCATCACGTGAATCTAGGACCTTAAGTGAACTAAATCAAGTATATTCCGCTGCAATTACATATATTTTCTCGGTGGACTAGTTGATCCACGAACTGAGAGACACAGTTCTTCCCCAAACTCAAATAAATGATTTCAAATGATGATCTATCATGTAAACATGTTTTGATTAATTAAGTAATAGGTTCCCGCCTGAGCGTCTGCAGTTGTCTCCTGCATGACGTGGCATCATGACGCGTATTTCCTCTTACTCTGATATTTCTAAATTCGGGGAAAATGCGGGTTGTGACAAGCGCGCCCATCTCCGTCGGTCTCCTGGGGCTTATTGTCGGGAACACTTCGGGAGCCACCCCAAAGTGGGTGGAGAAGCGAGGGACCAAGAGGGAGAGACATGTATCCATTAGAGAGGGAACCTCTCTGACCGAGCTCCCTTCGCAGCCCGAGTTCAGCTTGTACCTCGGGGTCTCCGAACAGGTGGACGTTTTCCTTAATATGTTTCCTTGTGAAAGCCTTTGTGAGGTCAGGTTACTAAAACATACAATTTGTAGGTCAACGCGGCCACGGAAGGCGGCGCGGGTGGTCGGCAGACCAGCGAGCAGGAGGAGGCGAGTCGTCAGGTCAACCCTGACGCTCCCTCCATTGTTTGTAAGTGAATGCTACTCTTTATTGTGCTCGGCTCATGTTTATAGGTACTAATCTCATTCAACTTTTTTAGTGCCCGAATACACCGATCTCGCACCTTCTCGTCCGCGACAAAAGTCTCCTACTAGAGATTTATCGGAGGAGTTTGCCAGGACTACCCTGGTTCCTGCGAGCATCGCTGCTGCTGGGATTGGTGAGCCCTCTGAGATGTGAGATCTCAGCAAGACTCCCATGCGGGTGGAATCTGGGAAGTCCCTGACGCTTCCCCTTTCCTACCCCTTCGGTGGGAAACCCAATCTTCCCTCTAATCAAGGTCGTGATCCGGCCTCGCGCCGTGAGGAAAAGACCGTTGAGGACTCGCTAGGTACGAAATTACCCTCGCTCCTTTCATTTAATTTGATGCTAATACTGACCTCCTTTTTCAGATGAGACCCAAGGGGATGACGAGTCTGATGAGTTATTACAGTACTCGGTGCCGCCTTCTCCAGACGCACTCGGCGAGTACCTAGGGGATCCCTTCAATGCTGTCGAGATGAAGAATTGGTTGGGGAGCATCCTGTAAAAGCATGGGTACATGCTCCGCGAGATCTTAGAGGAGAGGGCTTCGACGGACTTCGATCCCTTCCCTCGCATCCTCGCCCTGGAGCGACGAATGGAGGATCTTGAGGGGGACTGCACTCTACTCACGGAAGAGGTGCATAAGCTATCAGGGGGCGTGCCAATGTCGCTGGAGGTCACTTCATGCAGATCGACGAGTGCGCATTCGCTCTACAATGGGATATCGTCACTGCTTGTGAGCACGCCTTCGTGAAGCGAGGCCCAAGAGGACGAATGAGTGGTCGAGGTCCTCGGAGGTGAAGCCGATCGAGAGGGGTACCTGCCCGCCTTTGAACATTTTCTTTCTCTGTTCTGTTATTTTTGTGTGAACATTATGCCTGGGCGCGTAACCTTGCCTCGTAGGGATCTATCTTTTATTTTCCATTTTATGGCTCACATGTTATGTTGTTTCTCTTTGTCCTTCCTAGCGTTGTGATGATGAGGTTCGCTAGACTAGAGTGCTCGCTCGCACTCGCCATCATGAGGCTTACTGGCACTCCCATAAGGGTAGGGGCGAGTGGGCCTAGGGTGAGTGAGACACACTACTAGTTGCGAAACCCCCTGACCCCCTATTTCTATAAATACCCCCCCCCCCCCCCTCTTTTCTTTTTGGTATTCACCTACCACATTAACTGCACCTGTGCCCTATTTTCTTGACCTACTCGCATACTTCACTCGCCCACCTTTCAAAGATGACTAAATCTGACCTACGTAGGGGCGTGAAAACTGTGTGGCCAACTTTGCCAACCACTGCTTCTTGGAGGGGAGAGTGTCGGAGGAAGACTGACTCGCCTTCGCGACGGCGTATCTTCCCGAGGGATACACCGCTCGCTGCCCTAGGGATCGGGAGGCTATCAACACTTTTCGCGAGGACGAGCTTGCCTTCCCCCTCTCACATTTTGAGGTGGGTCTCTGCATCCCCTTGTGTCCAGAGGTGAAGTAGTTCTTGAAGTATTTTGGGACTGTGCCCGCGCAGCTCAACACCAATGCGGTGTTCATGCTCCTGGTATTCGCATGCTATATGCGCGAGGAGTGGATCGAGTTCAGCCTCACCACCTTTCGCAAGCTGTTCACCTACCGGCGACCGCAGATGGGGTCACCTTCCTGGCCGGCTCGCGGGTCAAGGTCTGCGAGACCTCCAACAAAGTTCATTACTGGAATGACTGGTTCCTCTTCGCCAAGGGGAACTTCGGCAACATTCCCTACGCGCCTGTTCAACGAGCGAATCGACCGACCGCGCTCCTCGAGTGGAAGGGGATGTGGCGGACTTCTGCAAATTCTTCTTCGAGAAGGACTTCGAGGTCGCCTACCTGTGGCGGCATCTCAACTCGCTCCCTCCTATCCCGCGGGGCGAAGATTTCTTTCTTATCTTATATTCCATCTCGCCTCACTTATACTCGCCTCTTCCACATTTTAACATGTTCCTTTGTTGTAGGGGAGCGCCTGATCCTGGTGAATCCTCCTCACGCGGGTGGCACAATGTTGACCTCTTTGCTCAGACTGGTGAAGGCGGCTGTTGAAGCTTGCACCGACGACTTGGTCAAGTCTAAGTCTGGCGACGGCAAAGGGAAGAGGGACGTGGTTGACCTCAACTCTGTGAAATTTTCCGTAGACCTTTATGGAGTGAGCAGGAAACGTGCAACTTAGAGATTCAAGCCAAACAACCAGAAACAAATGGAGGCAAACAAGTAATCTTTATTGATAGCATAAACTTCATTACAGGATGAGGTATGCTTGGCGAGACATGATTTTGCCAGCATACAAAACCAAAGAGGAAAATACAAAAAACTTGAAGGATGATAAATGAGACCGCTCCAGCCCGCTCGGTCTCCTTGCCGATCTCTGCAAGCTGCCTTACCGCACAACACTGCCGGTTACAGAACACCACCTCAGACCGCTGAGCAGACCGCACCCTCCTTTCGAACTCTACTGATTCTCCCGAACTCCAGCAACCCACACTACAAGCCGCAGACCGCCCGAACACTTTCAGAGGAAGAGGTGATCGCTGCAGACCGCACTATCCGCAGAAGCTGCACAAGAAAAGTTCAATCAGCAGACCGCCCGGTCACAATAATACAGACCGCAAGAATTAGGATAAACTCAGCTTACACTTGGTGTGCTAAATTTGCTGCTATAGTGACTCCTATTTATAGGCGTGGGACCTGATCCAGTCACCGCCCTATGAGATAGGATCACCACCTTCAGATCGCGCGACCAGACCGGTCAACCCGCGTGATCAACAATAGTTCTTTCTGCTTCATTTGATGAGCTCGCCGGATTCACCCCAGACCGCGGGAGATCTCCACTCCCTCAGTTAGATCGCGATTCCACAGGAGATCGCCAGACCGCCAAGAAGTCACCCACCACCAGTGTTTGCTTGAGACCGCAAACACTGCCTGTTCGCCACAAGACCGCGAACACCTGTTCGCATACCAGCCTCCTCCTGAGACCGCGAACAGAGACCGCGCGACAAAGATCCTTAGTCCGCGAACACCACCAGAAACCCCGGACAGTCATCAGACCAGATTCCAGAAGAACTAGACCAACCTGTGCGGTCACACCAGACTGGCATAGCCTTGAAGAAGTCAGCCCGCCACGCGGTCACAGACAGACCGCGCGGCCTCACCTTCAGTCGCCTTGGATAGATACCAGCGGTCATGCCAGGAGACTGCGACTAGGCTAAGACAAGCCAGACTGCAAAACAGATCGCCAGGTCGTGCGGTCACACCAGACCGCCCGACCTCCTCCTAGACCGCCCAGATCCAAAAGCTCCACAAAACTTCCACTTCAACATTTTCAACAAACTCCCCGCCCTCTTCCGACTTGCGAAAGAAGCTGAAAACATTGCTAGCATCCAAGAAGACCCCGGCGAGTCGCCAGGATCCCATGGTCCATGCCAACGCTGGGACGAGTGGGGTGGATAAGTCGGACCTGTACCCGCATTTTGGCCTTAGGGAGAACTGGACAATGCGGGCGGCCCTCTACTCGCTTGGGAGGTGGCTGGGGAGAAGGTCTCCCTTTCCACTTGCCTCCCTTCCTGGGTCGAGCGGGGCAAGGCAGGCGACCACGCCTTCTCCATCCCCTATGGGCTACATAGGAGGGAGGAGGCTGCCACCTTCAAGAAGTCCTCTATGCGAGAGCTCGCATATGAGAGCTCGTGAGCCCAGCTGCGTGTCATTGAGCTCTCACATATGGCATCCCGCCGCGGCCTCTCCTTCATGAAGAGGTTCTATAAGTCCGAGGCCGCTTGGGAGCTCGCAGAAGAGAAGGCCAGGGACCTCGAAACGTGGCTGGAAGTCTCGGAGAAGCTCCTGGGGCATGCTCCAAAGGAGGAGGTAGATCTCGTCACCTTACTCACTTCCCCCTCTCCTTCCCTTTCTTTTTCTTTCATTTCCTCATTTCTTCTAATACAAGATGTCGAGGCCGCAACCCGAATGGCGACTCGAAACAGCGAGCTGGAGGCCAAAGTGTAGGCCCTTAAGGAGCAACTCGCTCAAGCCACCGTGAGGTTGCTGCCGGCGGAACGCGAGGGGGTGCAGCTTGTCACCCATGCCGAGATGGAGGCGACACGGAAGCTAATGGTGATCAACGCCACTGAGGCCACACTCTCCATGATGCGGGATGTCAATGCATTGGGGGCGGGTTAGGAGAGCATCACCGCGGAAGAGTGCGCTCTTCCTTCCCGACCCCCCCCCCCCCCCCCCCACCGGCGGGCCCATTCTCCGACTCTCATGCCTACTCGTCGGTCTACAAAAGCGACGTCGAGTGAAGATCAGTGATTGGCCATCTTTTTTTGTTATGTAAAGGGGCGAGTTTCCCCTCATTTTTTGTTGTACATGTAAGGGTCGACACCCCCAAATTTTTGAGATCAATGAATGAAATTTTCCAAGTGTATCTTTTCGTTCTTACTTTTATATTTTTTTGTTCGCATGCATGAATACTCGCCTTAATTTCTGGGACTCTACGAGTGTCCCCTCTTAAGGATTTATACCAGCCCTCTTAAATCTTGCGAGAGCTGGGGATTTAGGGGCTTAGATTTGGATGTCTAATTTAGCAATTCGTGAGACCCTAGTGTTGAAATCGATATCTCGGTCTTTGTGGAGTTCGGGGCCCCCAACAAGTTGAGGGGTGGCCAACTCTTACTCCCCCAAGGGAGAGCTCTAGGTTGAAGGTGTTGGAACTATGAACAGGACTAAGGGCTCGGCGAGGAGGTCCCACCACATACCCGGAAGATCTTTAGAGCGCTTCCCCTCCCAAGCCAATGCCGGGCTTGGGCACCACTAGAGGCTCTCCTCAACCCGCTAGAGAGATTTGGGGAGGGATAGGGAGAGAGAAAGCTAGCCTAGAATAAGCCTCCTTCCAAATGGTGCCCCTTGGTCCTATTTATAGGATTTCTGGACTTTGGTTGCAAATAGCCAAAAACTAGTCCCTGAAATTACCAAAATACCCTCGGAAATGGCTGCAGATAGCCAAATCCCGCTGTTCTGCAGCGCTAAACGCAGACCAAACCCTCCCCCCGAAACTGGGAGAGAGGGGGTACCTCGCGGGGCTCGCCGAGCCCACTAACTGGGTGGGGCGAGACCCAGGGGTTGGCCCCCTGCTGGTCTCGCCCCCCCTGCTGGGGGCGCGGGGGCGAGTGGAGCTCGCCCCCCCTGCTGGGGGCGCGGGGGCGAGTGGAGCTCGCCCCCCCTGCTAAGGGCGGGGGCGAGAGGAGCTCGCCCCCCCCCCCTTACATGGGGCGGGGGCGAGAGGAGCTCGCCCCCCTGCTGCTGGGTCTCGCCCCCTCCTGCGGGGGGGCGCGGGGGCGAGGGGAGCTCGCCCCCCTGACTGAGGGCGGGGGCGAGAGGAGCTCTCCCCCCCTGCTGCTAGGTCTTGCCCACTCCAGTTGGGGGCACGGGGGCAAGGGGAGCTCGCCCCCCTGGCTGAGGGCGCGGGCGAGAGGAGCTCGCCCCCCCCCCCCCCCCCCCCCCTTACATGAGGCGAGGGCGAGAGGAGCTCACCCCCCTGCTGCTGGGTCTCGCCCCCTCCTGCTGGGGGCGCGAGGGGCGAGGGGAGCTCGCCCCACTTTACATGGGCTGGGCGAGCGGGAGGTCTCTACCTCCCCCGCTCGCCCTCCTCTTTCCTTTCCCTGGATCATACTGAACAATATTGTTACAAAATATCTCTCGCCTCGAGAACCTACTCGGCAAATACAGGGTTGTACACACCCCCTTGGGGCTGGGCGAGTGGGGGCCTGGCGCCTCCCCACCCGCCCCTCCTAGGGGCTGGGCTTGTGGGGTCCTGGCGCCTCCCCACTTGCCCCCTTGGGGCTGGGCGAGTGGGGAGGCGCCAGGCCCCCACTCGCCCAGCCCCAAGGGGACGAGTGGGGAGGCGCCAGGCCCCCACTCGCCCAGCCCCAAGGGCGCGAGTGGGGAGGCGCCTGGCCCCCACTCGCCCAGCCCCAAGGGGGCGAGTGGGGAGGCAGCCAGCACCCACTCGCCCAGCCCCAAAGGGGGGCGAGCATAGGAGGTCCTTTGTGCGAATCGATCCTCTCGGCCCCAGTTCCAGTAAGGTTCGGAGGGCTGGAGATGTCTCACTACTCCGGCAAGGATGACCCCGTCCTGCACCTGCAGTGGTTTGAGGACATGGTCTCCATCAGACCTGTGTCAGGCGCTTTCAAGTGCTGACTCTTCCCGACAACCCTGAAGGAGAAGGCTGGAGATTGGTTCCACCAGCTCCCTGCGAGATCCATCTATGCCTTCGACGACTTGCGCCAAGTTTTCCTGCTACGCTCTCGACGTCAAGGAAGAGGAAGAAAGAGGCTGAAGCACTTTTCAAGATCAAGCAAGAGCCAGGGGAGTCACTGGCTCACTATGTTGACAGGTTCCAGGAGGAGGTTCTCCTCACCCAGGAGGTGCCAGGCTACACCCTCCAGCTCGTTTTCATCGTGGGGCTGCAGGGGGGATTCTTCAAGAGGGACCTCAAGAGGAGAGCTCCTTCGTCTTTCGAAGAGCTGATGGAAAGGGTGGCGGAAGAAATCGAGAGTGAGGAGGCCAATCCAGAGTTCGCGAGAAGGTTGGCCAGGCTGAGCGAGCCGGAGGCAAGGCAGCATGGGGGGAGGGTAGAGGCTCCCAAGAGGAAGTTCGACCAAGAGGAAGGCAACTTCAAGGAAGAGGGGGCCAACCCCCCGAGGTGGAGGCAGGGACCAAAGGCACCCTCTCCACCACCTCAGCAAACCATGGCGATCGGCTACAGAAGAAGAAGAAATCGTAAGGGAGGAAGAGGGGGAGTCCGGGCGGAGTTACTTTACTGTGACTTCCACGATGAGGAGGGTAACGCGACATCCACCTGCACCGAGTTCTTGGAAATGAGGGAGGCAAGGCGTCCGAAGTCACAACATCAACAACCAGAGGAGGTCGAGGAGGACCATGCCTGGGAGTAGAAGTCCAAGTCCTTGTCTCCGTGCTTAGTTTTTCTTTAAATCCATGAAGTATGATAGTTTATTTCCTTAGTTGTTCTTGCGTGTAACCGGATGAATAATATAATAAAAGTTTTTCTATGTTCTTCACCCCTCGGATGGTTCCGCTGACCGGGCTCTCACTAGCCGACAGGGCAGGTTGACCTCCCAGGGAGGCTATGTTCTTTTCCCCTCAAATGGTTCCGTTCACCGGGCTCTCACTAGCCGGCAGGGCAGGTTGACCTCCCAGGGAGGCTATGTTCTTCACCCCTCGGATGGTTTCGCTGACCGGGCTCTCACTAGCCGGTAGGGCAGGTTGACCTCTCAGGGAGGCTATGTTCTTCACCCCTCGGATGGTTCCGCTGACCGAGCTCTCACTAGCCGGCAGGGCAGGTTGACCTCCCAGGGAGGCTATGTTCTTTTCCCCTCGGATGGTTCCGTTGACCGGGCTCTCACTAGCCGGCAAGGCAGGTTGACCTCCTAGGGAGGCTATGTTCTTCACCCCTCGGATGGTTCCGCTGACCGAGCTCTCACTAGCCGGCAAGGCAGGTTGACCTCCCAGGGAGGCTATGTTCTTCACCCCTCGTATGGTTCCGCTGACCGGGCTCTCACTAGCCGGCAGGGCAGGTTGACCTCCCAGGGAGGCTATGTTCTTTCCCCCTCGGATGGTTCCGCTGACCGGGCTCTCACTAGCCGGCAGGGCAGGTTGACCTCCCAGGGAGGCTATGTTCTTTTCCCCTTGGACGGTTCCGCTGACCGGTCTCTCACTAGCCGGCAGGGCAGGTTGACCTCCCAGGGAGGCCATGTTCTTTTCCCCTCGGACGGTTCCGCTGACCGGGCTCTCACTAGCCGGCAGGGCGGGTTGACCTCCCAGGGAGGCTATGTTCTTCACCCCTCCGATGGTTCCGCTGACCGGGCTCTCACTAGCCGGCAGGGCAGGTTGATCTCCTAGGGTGGCTATGTTCTTTTCCCCTCGGACGGTTCCGCTGACCGGGCTCTCACTAGCCGGCAGGGCAGGTTGACCTCCCAGGGAGGCTATGTTCTTTTCCCCTCGGATGGTTCCGCTGACCGGGCTCTCACTAGCCGACAGGGCAGGTTGACCTCCCAGGGAGGATATGTTCTTTTCCCCTCGGACGATTCCACTGACCGGGCTCTCACTAGTCGGCAGGGCAGGTTGACCTCCCAGGGAGGCTATGTTCTTTTCCCCTCAGACGGTTCCACTGACAGGGATCTCTCCAGCTGATAGGGCAGGTTGACCTCCTAGGGAGGCAAAGTCTTTTTCCCTCAAGATGGTCTCGCTAGCCGGCAGGGTTGGAAGAACTCTCGGGGAGGCTATGTGTTTTTTCTCGAAGTAGCTCCGTTGGCCGGATTTCTAGCGACACCCGTCGAATATGCAGGGTTGGACATTTCTTTCCGAGCGTGTACCTCGCTCGAAAAGAGCGGGGATTGTGTAAAACCCTGTATTCGCCGAGTAGGTTCTCGAGGCGAGAGATATTTTGTAACAATATTGTTCTGTATGATCCAGGGAAAGGAAAGAGGAGGGAGAGCGGGGGAGGTAGAGACTTCCCGCTCGCCCAGCCCATATAAAGGGGGGAGAGCTCCCCTCGCCCCCCGTGCCCCTAGCAGGAGTGGGCGAGACCCAGTAGCAGGGGGCGAGCTCCTCTCACCCCCTCCCCATGTAAGAGGGGGGGGGGGGGGGGGGGGGGCGAGCTCCTCTCGCCCGCGCCCTCAGCCAGGGGGGGCGAGCTCCTCTCACCCCCTCCCCATGTAAGAGGGGGGGGGGGGGGGGGGGGCGAGCTCCTCTCGCCCGCGCCCTCATCCAGGGGGGGCGAGCTCCCCTCGCCCCCGCGTCCCCAGCAGGAGGGGGCGAGACCCATCAGCGGGGGGGGGGGGGGGGGGGGGGGGGGGGGGGGGGGGGGGGGGGGGGGGGGGGGGCGATATCCTCTCACCCCCGCCCCATGTAAGGGGGGGCGAGCTCCTCTCGCCCCCGCCCTCAGCCAGGGGGGCGAGCTCCCCACGCCCCCGCGCCTCCAGCAGGAGGGGGCGAGACCCAGCAGCAGGGGGGCGAGCTCCTCTCGCCCCCGCCCCATGTAGGGGGGCGAGCTCCTCTCGCCCCCGCCCTCAGCAGGGGGGCGAGCTCCACGGGCCCCCGCGCCCCCAGCAGGGGGGCGAGACCAGCAGGGGGCCGACCCCTGGGTCTCACCCCACCCAGTTAGTGGGCTCGTCGAGCCCCGCGAGGTACCCCCTCTCACCCAGTTCCGGGGGAAGGGTTTGGTCTGCGTTTAGCGTTGTAGAACAGCGGGATTTGGCTATCCACAGCCATTTCCGAGGGTATTTTGGTAATTTCAGGGACCAGTTTTTGGCTATTTGCAGCCCAAGTCCAGAAATCCTATAAATAGGACCAAGGGGTCACCATTTGGAAGGAGGCTTATTCTAGGCTAGCTTTCTCTCTCCTCTCCCTCCCCAAATCTGTCTAGCTAGGTGAGGAGAGCCTCCAGTGGTGCTTAAGCCCGGCATTGGCTTGGGAGGGGAAGCGCTCTAAAGATCTTCCGGGTATGTGGTGGGACCTCCTCGCCGAACCCTTAGTCCTGTTCATAGTTCCAACACCTTCAACCTAGAGCTCTCCCTTGGGGGGAGTAAGAGTTGGCCACTCCTCAACTTGTTGGGGGCCCCGAACTCCACAGAGACCGAGATATCGGTTTCAACACTAGGGACTTGCGAGACCTAGTCCATGTGGTCCTAGTTCGCTCACCTCTCTTTGACATGGGCTGGGGGTAGCTCCCCGTCTGAGATTCAGCGAGTGCATTGAGCCTACACCATGGTTGCAAGCCACATCACCCGCACGCTTGCTAGTACCCATGCGAGAGAGAATGGGAGGGGTAGATGGCCGGGGTGAGATCAGTTCGGCTTGCCCCTTCCCTTGTTTAGATTTGAATCTCTTATCGTTATGTCCCTTTCGTCTTCTAGGTGATCTTCTCGCCCTATCGACCTTCAAGAGCCTGGTCAGCGGGATCATTTTTGGGGGCCTTTTATTATAACTTTACGGCCTGCTTCCTGAGCGATCAACCTGCCCCGCCGGCTTGTGGGAGCCAGGTTGGCGGAACTGACCCAGGTTTCCGTTATCATTACTTCCTGCCTCCGGAGCGGTCAACCTGCCCCGTCGGCTTGTGAGAGATCGGTTGGCGGAACCTACTCAGGGGTCTGTTCATCACAGTTTCTACCTGTCTCCTGAGTGGTCAACCTGCCCCGCCGGCTTGTGAGAGCCCGATCGAGGGAACCTACTCAAGAGCCATTCATCACAGTGTCTACCTGCCTCCTGGGTGGTCAACCTTCCCCGTCGGCTTGTGAGATCCCAGTCGGCAGAACCTACCTAAGGGCCATTCATCACAGTTTTCACCTGCCTCTTGAGTGGTCAACCTACCCCCACCAGCTTGTGAGAGCCTGGTCAGTGGAATCTACTCAAGGGTCATTCATCACAGTTTCTACATGCCTCTTGAGTGGTCAACCTGCCCCGTCGGCTTGTGAGAGCCCGGTCGGCGGAACCTACTCAAAGGCCATTCATCACAATTTCTACCTGCCTCCTGAGTGGTCAATGTAACATCCCAACTTTAAAATAGTGTCTAGCCGATTCAGTTAAACCCTTGGAAGAGCTTAGGTCGGGTCAGAATAAAACCACGACCCGACCTTCGCCACATAATGGTGGTCATTTAGAGAAATGACTGTTTTGGGTAGCATTATGCTTCACCACAACACCGAAGTAGTATAATGAGCATACGTGCTCCGAATCGACTTCCATCAGTTACATTAGACTCGTATGGTCGATACGAGTGCAACGGAATTCGTTTCGTTCCAATCCGAGGTCATTTTGATGAAAGTGACCATTTTGAGCACTGTAGCCCGTCACGATGACGCTATTTTAGTATAATGGGCATACACGCTCCAAATCAACTTTCGTCAGTTGCATTAGACTCGTATGGTCGATACGAGTGCAATGGAATTCGTTTCGTTCAAATCCGATGTCATTTGGTGAAAGTGATTTTGAGTATTGTAGCGCGACACGACGACATTATTTTAGTATATGGAGCATACGTGCTCCGAATCAACTTCCGTTAGTTGCGTTAGACTCGTATAGTGGATACGAGTGCAGCGGAACTTGTTTTGTTTCGATCCGAGGTCATATGAAGAATATGACTATTTTGAGTATCGTAGCGCGTCACGACAACGCGGTTTTAGAATATAGAGCACACGTGCTCCGAATCGACTTCCGTCAGTTGCGATAGACTCGTATAGTTGATACGAGTGCAACGGAACTCGTTTCGTCTCGATCCAAGGTCGTTTAGAGAAAACGACCATTTTGAGTGTCATAGGGCGTCACGACGACGCCGTTTTAGTAAATTTAGCATATGAACTCAGAATTGACCTGGATTCGTATGACCAATACGGGAGCAACGGAATTTGTTGCCCTTGATGTTGACGTCGTCAGTCAATTTGGTCAAATCAAGCTTTATGATGCAAGGAAAAGCGTGCACTCACATATATTACTAAACTACCCCAACATTGACTTGTTTCTCGATGACTTCGACCTACTTTGACCATGACCCACATAGGGGGGACCCACTCTAGGGTTGACTTTGGTCAAACCTCTTTAAAATGCAATTTTGATTATTTTAAAAGCTCCTCCACCACTCCCCAAGCTCAACACCTACCAAAGTCATCATGGGCCCCATCATGGGCTCTAATTTTCAGCAAGATGGATGGGTCTTGGGCCAAGCCAAGAGGAAGCTCTCTCTCTCCTTCTCCTTTTCTCTTTCTCTCTCTTCTGCAAACCAAAATCCAAGCCTCAAGATGGTGCCACTTGGGTGTACTCTCCCCTCTAGATGACTGTCAGCTGCCCTAGCTTGCTAGGATGAACCCAAGCCTTCTCCTCCATGAGGGATTAGTCCCACGCCATGAAGAAGAAGAGGGGAGACTCCTCCAACCCCTATAAATGGACCCCCCTCCCTCCAGAGCAAAGTACCCCTCTCCCCCATCTCAGTCGAGCCCAAGCCACCCCTGCCGGAGCCCCACCTCGCCGGAAAACCCAAACCCGAGCTCTACCACCCTCCACCACCTCCATAGGCGGAACGTGTCGGAAGCTCCCGGAGGCCTGCAAACCAGGTGGATCCCTCTCCTCTCCTCCCTCCCAAACTCCCGGACATGTCGCATGCGAACTCCAGCGGCCGGAGCGTCGCCGCCGCCACCCTCCCTCTCCTCCGTTAAGATTTTGATAAAAAATAATTCCGGCGGCAACCAGCGGCGGCAGGCCGCCGGACCACCGCCGGAGGGAGAACCCGCTCCCTGGGAGTCGGCCGGAGGCGGAGCCATGGTCGACCAGCGGCCGGCCGGCGGCGGGGAAGGCCCGCAAGGGGTGGCCCAAATTCAAAAACTTTAAACATCAAAGTTACTCAACCTGGCAAGGGCTATCCTCTGTAAAAATTTCATAATTTTTGGAAGAGGCTAAGTATTTTTAGAAATTAAAATACATCAAATATTTGGGTTTTTGAATTATCAGAGGGATCAAATGAGATCATAAAATTATGAAATAAATATAGGATGTTCCCAGAGTCCATGTACACCTGTGATAATTATTTGAGAAATTTTAGAACTCATTATTATAATTTAATGATTTAATCAAGCTCGGTCCATTACTTGTAAAAATTCCAGGGGGAGATTTTCATGACACACATGGCTCAACTTTTTATATAATATGTATTGGAGCATGATACAGCTTAGGAAAAATATTCAGATTTTTATATTGATTCTTGGTATTTTTCAAGGATTTAAACAAGTTGGGTCCTTTACTTGTAAACAATTCCAGGGGGAGATTTTCATGACCCACATGGCTCAAATTTTTATATGATGTGTATTATAGTATGGTACAACCTAAAAAAAATATTCAGATTTTATTATGCATTTCTGATATTTTTAAATATTTAAATGAGTTAGAAATTGTCGGTTTAATAATATCAGAGGCTTTTAATTTTGTTATAAAAAACTGAGAAAATCTCTAGATAACAGTGGATCTGGTGATTACCCACTGAAAATGTTTGGAAATATTTGATGCATTCTTGGTATTTTAAGATTTTAATACAATGACCGAGGCTACTTTAAAATTTCTAGAGGCTTTGTAAGACAACAGAAAGATCCAAAATATTTTGAGAAGACAATAAATTGCTTTGAAATACACTGCCACAGTTTGGTGATTTTGATAGGTGGGCTTATTTTTAAACATAAAAATAAGAGCTTATTCGAAGCAAACAAATCATCAAGCTGCAGTTAGAAAAATACTCGAACATCGGAAGTCGCCTCTGTTAGGAGAAATTAAGGAACTCATAATAACGCTCCTCCAATCTGCTTAAGCCAAGTTTAAAAGGCGCAATTAAAACCTATCGTCGGACTGTAATAAAGGGACATAATTTGGAAGAGACTCCTATGAACGGAGATAGAACAGAACTTTCCTCCTATGAACGGAGATGAAATCGAAGCCTCCTATATATGGAGTGAAGGACTACTAACCCTTTTATTCTATTGCACTTTCTTTTACTCCAGTCTCATGCTGGTCCCGCTCCTTTCAGTTTCAGTACCTTCCGCTCAATTTCTTTTCAGTACCACTCCAGTTTCGTACTGGTCCAGTTCATTTATGTACTTTATTTCCGTATTGACTAAATTTAGAGTTGACGTGAATATGAGACATTCCTTCAGGTTCAACCCTAAATAGTGCCGAACTGGCCGCCGCTCTTGGAGCAGAGCTGACAGATCGATGTCTTTGCTTTTTTTTATTGCCTATAATTTAGAGTTGACGTAAAGACGAGACATTCCTTCAGTGTCAACCCTAACTAGTGCTGAACTGGCCGCCGCTCTTGGAGCAGAGCGGACAAATCAATGTCTTTGCTTTTGTTTATTGTATTGTCTATAATTTAGAGTTAACATGAAGACGGGACATTCCTTTAGTGTCAACCCTAAATAGTGTCGAACTGACCTCCGCTCTTGTAGAGCAGAGCAGACAGATTGATGTTTTGGTTTTCTCTTTCTTTATTGCCTGTAATTTAGAGTTGACGTGAAGATGAGACATTCCTTCATAGTCAACCATAAATAGTGCTGAACTGGCCGCCGCTTGTAGAGCAGCGCGGACGAATCAATGTTTTGAGTTTTTTGTATTGACTCTAATTTAGATTTGACGGGAATATATTGTGCCTTCGAGAAATATTCCTACGGGAATATATTGTGCATTCGAGAAATATTCCTACGGGAATATATTGTGCCTTCGAGAAATATTCCTACAGCAATATATTGTGCCTTCGAGAAATATTCTCATGGGAATATATTGTGCCTTCCAGAAATATTCCTACGGGAATATATTGTGCCTTCGAAAAATATTCCTACGGGAATATATTGTGCCTTCGAGAAATATTCCTACGGGAATATATGGTGCCTTCGGGAAATATTCCTACGGGAATATATCGTGCCTTCGAGAAATATTCCTACGGGAATATATTGTGCCTTCGAGAAATATTCCTATGAGAATATATTGTGCCTTCGAGGAATATTCTTATGGGAATTAAATGTGCCTTCGGAAAATATGCCTTGGGAGAATGTCGGATGACCGATGAGTTTTACTCTAAGGCAACCCGCACGACGGATGGTCTGGGAGGGTAACCCGTGCGAAACTAATAGAACTACATGTGTTTGAGACCGTATGCAGTATGATACGGAGTACTTAGGCGATGGTCGTGGAAAGACTGTCTTGGCCCAATATGTGTCAAAATATCCCCTCGCTTATAAATGTTATATTATGTCTGTTGTTAGTATGGGTTGGATTTTGTTCGTAGTTATAATAACTTGTCTTTAGCACATGTGACAGGTGTAGATGAGAGACATCACCCATGTATGGATGAATCCACAGAGCAGGCTACGTCAGGTACAAGTCGTTAAGCTGCATCCCCTTTTGTTGTGCCATATCTCATGGTATCTATGTAATTGCAATGAATCCTTGATTGATAGGATTAAATGCGGCGGAGATATTGAAATTATTCATACAGGTCTTGAGTTTGAGGTTTCTGTGATAGTTAATCTTCTGCTATAATACTACGTCTTAGGTAAGTGTTATAAAGTGCACTCTTTGATGATATCTTTCGCTAGAAAAAACTGCTTCCCTACTCTGTTGATGTGCCGTGAAATTCGCTTAACATCACCCCTATGCACGACAACGGAGTGTTAAAAGAAGGGGGTTGGAGAAGCTAGTACCTTTACCCTTCGTGATTGCTTCGGCACCATGCTAAAAGGGTGGTGTGCGATAAGATCCCCCGGTCGGACCGCCGATTTGGGATGGGGGTCTTACAAATGGATCAGAGCGCAAATCATCTTTTTGACCAAAAGTGATCACAGAAACAACTCTTTCTCCACCGGTCGTTATTGCGTGGTTCGGGACGAACCACTGCAGTGGAAGCGGTGGTGGACCTTAAAGGTAAAAGTTGACAGCAAACTTGACATATATATGTGGATCAACAACTAAATATCATTTACCACATCTGATCTCAAACGATGATTTACCTTGTCCCCATAAAACACTTCCGTTAAAATTTACAAAGAACCACTTCAAATTTTGAACTCCGGGTTTATGCCTCTTTATTTTATTGGGATTAAATTCTCATTTTCAAAATTTCATTCGATGTAAACTAATCAAATAGAATTTTGTGTGCAATGTGAGGATTTTATTAATAATTTCAACCACAAGTTTAAGGCTCTTTGTTTTATTGAGATTAAAATTCTCGTTTTTCAAAATTTCATTTGAGGTAAGCTAATCAAATGAAATTTTGTGCGTAGATGGAGAATTACTCTAACGATTGCAACTATGAAATATGCTTTGACTTCATATAATGTTTATCAATTTGATGATCTGTTTAAAATAAAGTCGTGCAATCGTAGAAGAACTATGATGAAATGTTAGTCTTTTCAATAATGTCAATATTTTAGGAAATAATTACTAAGGCGATGCGCTGGATTGAAGTAAATTAGTGGTGAATTTAGAAAAGCTTATATAAAAGAACATAAGTACATTGTTAGCATTCGTGGGACTTGCGATATTTGTATACTCGGCCAGCCGGAAAGCCTCATTGAAAAGGGGTAAGCCACTGTGGACCCGAATATGTTAGTTACCAGTTTTATTCATTACTTTTATTGAAAATTGCTTGTGATAGAAAAGTGGCAGGTCGGTCATGCCCGTAGACCATACGTACTGGTGCGGGAAGGTTGACGACTCTAGGCGACAGGCAGATGTGCACCCCGGAAGCTCGGTTGTATCTTATATGCCCCGCTGGGTCCCTCCGCTGGTTGGCCAAATTCAGTTATTGTCGGACGTCACCTACGTCTGAGAGTAAACGGGGTTGTACGTTAGGGCCTGGGTAGTACGGTACATCGACGCCCAGAATTGGCAGGACCGGCCACTGTCACCGACTACCACATCGGTGAGTCTCGCGGGGTTCGCTACCCTACTGGAAAAGAAGCGGTCAAAATATGTCAACATAAAGTGCAAACTAGTAAAATATTGTAAATGATTACTATGGCGGGTCAGTCATGCCCAAGGACCGTTCGTACAGGAATGGGAAGGTTGATGACTCATGGGCACTAGGGAGTGTGTGAACCCCGGGAGGTCATTTATTATTTCCCCGGAGAGTCCCTCCGCTGGATAGCCGAATTTCGTAATTGCAGGATGTCGCTCACATCTAAGAGTACACAGAGTTGTACGTTGGGGTCTGGGTAGTGTGGTACGTCTACACCCAGAAGTGGCATGATTGGCCACTATCACCGACGGCCACATCGGTGAGGCCCGCGGGGTTCGCGACCCTGCTGGAAGAAAAGCAGCCAGACTGTATCAACGTAGGGAGTTGTGATGAGTCGTGAGTACTCGTTGTACATGGCTTGCATATGCATCATTTGCATCAGAACATACATAATTGCATGTACCATTAACATATAACCTTTGTATGAGAGTTGGTTATATGTCCTTGAACTTTCACTGCTTACTTGCATTTCTTTTTATCTGTTCCACTAACATATAACCTTTGTATGAGAGTTGGTTATATGTTCATGGATTTGCACTGCTTATGCAGGTTGTAACTTTTATTTGTCCCACTAACATATAACCTTCGTGTAGGAGTTGGATATATGTTAATGTTTTTTACTATGTTCCTTTAAGACACAACCCATACATTTCTGCGTTTCAGATATGCAAACCTTGGTGGTATCCGATTATGCTAGAACTAATTACTCGAAATCACTATCTAAGCTGGTAATTCATTATGCGTATGACTTGCCCACGTGGAATGTTCTCACGAACGATATACATCAGAATTACGGCAGAATAGACATAACTACGGTAAAGCTACCCCCAGTTCCACATAAGCTACTTATTATATTGCACAACAAAAGTAATCAATATGGCTCCGTGGATAAGGCCAGATCTGTAGACTCAGAAAAAAATTTGGGATCGTTCGACACTTGAGTTGTCTACAACAAGGTTCGTTGGAAATCCCCATGACCCACTCGCATTTTTAGGGACGAAAATTTTCTTTGTTTTATTGGTTTGTAACATCCCAACTTTAAAATAGGGTCTAGCCGGTTCATTTAAACCCTTGGAAGAGTTAGGTCGGGTCAGAAGAAAACCACGACCCGACCTTCGCCACTTAATGGTGGTCATTTAAAGAAATGACTGTTTTTGGCAACATTGTGCTTCACCACAACACCGAAGAAGTACAGTGAGCATACGTGCTCTGAATCGACTTTCGTCAGTTGCATTAGACTCGTATGGTCGATACGAGTGCAACGGAATTCGTTTAATTCCAATCCGAGATCATTTGGTGAAAGTGGCTGTTTTGAGCACTATAGCGCGTCCCGACGACGCTATTTTTGTATAATGGGCATACGTGCTCCAAATCAACTTCCGTTAGTTGCATTAGACTCATATGGTCGATACGAGTGCAACGGAATTCGTTTCGTTCAAATCCGAGATCATTTGGTGAAAGTGATCGTTTTGAGTTTCATAGCGCGTCACGACGACGTTATTTTAGTGTATGGAGCATACGTGCTCCGAATCAAATTCTGTTAGTTGCATTAGACTCGTATAATGGATACGAGTGCAGCTGAACTCATTTTGTTTCGATCTGAGGTCATATGGAGAATATGACTATTTTGAGTATCGTAGCGCGTCACGACGACGCAGTTTTAAAATATGGAGCATACGTGCTCCGAATCGACTTTCGTCAATTGCGTTAGACTCGTATAGTTGATACGAGTGCAACGGAACTCGTTTTGTCTTGATACAATGTCGTTTAGAGAAAATGAATTTTGAGTGTCATAGCGCGTTACGACGACGTCGTTTTGGTAAATTTAGCATATGAACTCGAAATTGACCCCAGTCAGTTGCATTGAATTCGTATGACCAATACAGGACCAACAGAATTTGTTGCCCTCAATTTAGACGTCGTCAGTGAATTTGGTCAAATCAAGCTTTACGATGTACCGAAAAGCATGCACACACCTATATTACTAAAATACCCCAACATTGACTTGTCTCTCGGTGACTTCGACCTACTTTGACTATGACCCACATAGGTGGGGCCCACTCTAGGGTTGACTTTGGTCAAACCTCTTTAAAATGCAGTTTTGATTATTTTAAAAGCTCCTCCATCACTCCCCAAGCTCAACACCTACCAATGTCATCATGGGCTCCCTCATGGGCTTTAATTTTCAGGAAGATGGCTGGGTCTTGGGCCAAGCCAAGAGGAAGCTCTCTCTCTCTCTCTCCTTCTCCTTTTCTCTCTCTCTCTCTTCCCCATACCAAAATCCAAGCCTCAAGATGGTGCCACTTGGGTGTACTCTCCCCTCTAGATGACTGTCAGCTGCCCTAACTTGCTAGGATGAACCCAAGCCTTCTCCTACATGAGGGATTAGTCCCACATAGTTCTGTCCAAAAAGCCCGGCGGGCCCGAGCCGAGACCGGGCCTATCGGGCCCAGGCTTTTTTCCAACCGGGCCCGGGCCGGGCCTAGCCATAACCGGGCCGGGTCGGGCTTGGTCTTTCCCTCCAAATGGGGGCCTGCCAAGGCCTCCAGGGCCGGGCCAGGCCGAATCGGGCCCTGGCCGGGCCCGGCCTTATGGCTGCCATGGTAGCAAGCTGTCATGGCAGCTTGCTACTGCCAAACTGGGCTTTTCAAGAGCCCGGTAAACCGGGCTTTGCCCGGCCCGACCCGAGCCGGGTACCGGGCCTGGAATTTTCCTAATATGGGGGCCCAGCTGGGCTCCCTAAGCCCGGCCCGGGCCCAGGCGAGCTTTGCGCGGGCCCGGGCCTCGACGGGCTTTTTCCGGGTCGGGCCCAGGCCGGCCCCCTGGGCCCGGTTTTTTTGAAAATCTCTACTCCCACACCATGAAGAAGAAGAGGGGAGACTCCTCCAACCCTTATAAATGGACCCCCTCCCTCCAGAGCAAAGTACCCCTCTCCCCCATCTCAGTCGAGCCCCACCTCGCCGGAAAGCCCAAACCCGAGCTCCACCACCCTCCACCACCTCCAATGGCGGAACGTGTCGGAAGCTCCAGGAGGCCTCAAAACCAGGTGGATCCCTCTCCTCTCCTCCATCCCAAACTCCCGGACGTGTCGCATGCGAACTCCGGCGGCAGGAGCACCGCCGCCGCCCTCCCTCTCCTCTGTTCAGATTTTGATAAAAATTAACTCCGGCGGCGGTCGGCCGCCGGACCACCACCGGAGGGAGCGCCCGCCCTCTGGGAGTCGGCCAAAGGCGGAGCCATGGCCGGCCGGCGGCGGGGAAGGCCCGCAAGGGGTGGCCGAAGTTCATAAGCTTTGTTAAAATTTTTATAAATTTTTATAATTATATTATTATAACATTTGATTTTTTCCGGGCCTTATAGGTTGCCCAAATGCAAAAACTTTGAACATCAAAGTTGCTCATCCTGGCAAGGGCTACCCGCTGTAAAAATTTCCTAATTTTTGGAAGAGGCTAAGTATTTTTAGAAATTAAAATACATCAAATATTTGGCTTTTAAATTATCAGAGGGATCAAATGAGATCATAAAATTATGAAATAAATATAGGATGTTCCCAGAGCTTATTTACAGCTGGGTTAATTATTTGAGAATTTTTAGAACTCATGATTATAATTTAATGATTTAATCAAACTCGGTCCCTTATTCGTAAAAATTCCAGGGGGATTTTCATGACTCACATGACTCAACCTTTTATATAATATGTATTGGAGCATGGTACAGCTTAGGAAAAATATTCAAATTTTTATATTGAATCCTGATATTTTTCAAGGATTTAAATAAGCTGGGTCCTTTATTTGTAAAAAAATCCAGGGGGAAGATTTTCATGACCCATATGGCTCAAATTTTTATATGATGTGTATTATAGTATGGTACAACCTTTCAAAAATATTCAGATTTTATTATGCATTTCTGATATTTTTAAGATTTAAATGATGTAGAAATTGTCGGTTTAATAATATCAGAGGCTTTTAATTTTGTTATAAAAATCTGAGAAAATCTCTAGATAACAGTGGATCTAGTGATTACCCATTAAAAATGTTTGTAAATCTTTGAGGCATTCTTGGTATTTTAATGTTTTAGTACAATGACCTGAGCTTATTTTAAAATTTCTAGAGGCTATGTAAGACCTCAGAAAAATCCAAAATATTTTGAGAAGACAATAAATTGCTTTGAAACCCACTGCCACAGTTTGGTGATTGTGATAGGTCGGCTTATTTTTAAACATAAAAATAGCTGCAGTTAGAAAAATACTCGAACATCGGAAGTCGCCTCTGTTCGGAGAAATTAAGGAACTCATAATAACGTTCTTCCAATCTGCTTAAGCCAAGTTTAAAAGGCGCAATTAAAACATATGGTCAGACTGTAATAAAGGGGCAGAATTTGGAAGAGACTCCTATGAACGGAGATAGAACAGAACTTTCCTCCTCTGAACGGAGATGAAACTGAAGCCTCCTATATATGGAGTGAAGGACTACTAACCCTTTTATTCTATTGCACTTTCTTTTACTCCAGTCTCGTACTAGTCCCGCTCTTTTCAGTTTCAGTACCTTCCGTTCAGTTTCTTTTCAGTACCACTCCAGTCTCGTACAGGTCCAGTTCATTTATGTACTTTATTTTCGTATTGACTAAATTTAGAGTTGACGTGAGGATGTGACATTCCTTCAGGTTCAACCCTAAATAGTGCGGAACCAGCCTCCGCTCTTGGAGCAGAGCTGACAGATTTATGTCTTTTATTTTTTTTTGTATTGCCTATAATTTAGAGTTGACGTGACGACAGGACATTCCTTCAGGGTCAACTCGAAATAGTGCCGAACTGGTCGCTGCTCTTGGAGCAGAGCGGATAGATCGATGTCTTTGCTTTTATTTTTTTGTATTGTCTATAACTTAGAGTTAACGTGAAAACGAGACATTCCTTCAGGGTCAACCGTAAATAGTGTTGAACTGGCCTCCGCTCTTGTAGATCAGAGCGGACAGATCGATGTTTGGTTTTCTCTTTCTTTATTGCCTATAATTTAGAGTTGACGTGAAAATAAGATATTCCTTCAGAGTCAACCCTAAATAGTGCTGAACTGGCCGCCGCTTGTAGAGCAGCGCAGACGAATCAATGTTTTGAGGTTTTTGTATTGACTTTAATTTAGATTTGACGGGAATATATTGTGCCTTTGAGAAATATTCCAACGGAAATATATTGTGCCTTCGAGAAATATTCCTACAGGAATATATTGTGCCTTCGAGAAATATTCCTACGGAAATATATTGTGCCTTCGGGAAATATTCCTGCGGGAATATATTGTGCCTTCGAGAAATATTCCTACGGGAATATATTGTGCCTTCGAGAAATATTCCTACGGGAAAATATTGTGCCTTCGAGAATATTCCTACGGGAATATATTGTGCCTTCGGGATATATTCTTACGGGAATATATTGTGCCTTCGAGAAATATTCCTACAGGAATATATTGTGCCTTCGACAAATATTCCTACGAGAATATATTGTGCCTGATGAATAGCAAATTATACATATTTTTAGTATAATTTTTAGCCTAATTTTGGGTAATTTTGTTCACATTGTATGTAAATTATTGAATAAATCTCTTGTTTTACCTAATGTATATAAATATTTATCTTTTTGAAAAAAGAAAAGAAAACTGAGTTATTTAATTATGAAACAATTCAGAATTTATGTAAAAATAAGTAAATATACTTATATATGAATAAAATTTTGAAATATTATTGTATAATAAATTTATTATAAATATAATAAATATATAGATATAATATATATAATATAAATAATATAGTTATATGTATGTAAATAAAAAGCAAAATAAATAAACATATATTTATATGTAAATATAAATGAAAACATAGTAATAATAATGTATATATTATTAAATATATTGAAATATATATATATATAATAAATAATAACAGTATAAATATAATCTTAAATAAAAAGAAAATTAAATTAAAAAATAATAATAATAATAATAATAATAATAAAAATAATAATAAAAATAAAAATAAAAATATATATTTATATAAAAATCTCAGAGCTCTGCATTTGTCGAACTCTGCTCTGCGTTCGACAAACGCTCAGCGCTCTGCGTTCGACAAACGCTCAGCGCTCTGCATTTGTCGAACGCTGCTCTGCGTTCGACAATTGCTCAGCGCTCTGCATTTGTCGAACGCTGCTCTGCGTTCGACAAACGCTCAGCGCTCTGCATTTGTCGAACGCTGTTCTGCGTTCGACAAACGCTCAGCGTTATGCATTTGTCGAACGCTGCTCTGCATTTGTCGAACGTTGCTCTGCGTTCGACGAATGCGCAGCGCCAGGCGTTCGACGATCTCATAACTATTATATTATATATTATATATACTATATATATATATCTGAAACCGCACGACGAATCCCTCACTGCCTCTCCTGTTCGACGAACTAAATTATTATATATATTATATATATCTGCCCTGCAGGAGCTCGACGAACTCTTCCCTGCGTTCGACGAAATCGCTCCCAGCCCGCCAACTCTCCTTCCAGCAAGCTGTCCTGCCAGCTCTCTCCTTCTAGAACCTGCCAGCTTCTATCCGCACCCCAACTCAAGTCAGACTTGCCCACCTCTCGGTCAAGCAGCCAGCTGCTATTTTCTTTTCTTTTTGCTAAGGGGCTCCTCCCTTGTTTTAAAGGTTCATAAAAGTTAGAACCTAAGTGGATTTTGTTAATTTCTCTTGAGTGTTCCCGTGAGCTTTATTTTGTGAGTGTTTGTGAGTTTTATTTTATGTATTTCCTTGCTCTTGTTTGAGCTCCCTAAGTTTAGATTTTCTTGAAAAAGTTGTAATATGAATATATATATATATATAAATTTTGTTTCTGATCTTCTATTATTGTTCTTCTTGTTCTTCTTTTATTTTTGTTCTTCTTGTTCTTCTTTCCTTATTGTTGAGTGTGTGAGTGTATGAGAGTAAATTTTATTGCTTTTGTTTTTAATTTAGTTTTTCATTTATTGTAAGTGTGTGTGTGTGTGTGTGTGTAGGTGGATAAATTTTGTTTTTGTTAACTTAGATTTTAATTTAATAGCATAGTTTTTAATATTGTCCTGCATTTATTTCCCCTCTACCCGTTCGGGTAGAGATTGCTTTCATTTCCCGTCTACCCGTTTGGGTAGAACTTGCACCGCATTTATTTCCCTTTTACCCGTTCGGGTAGAGATTGCAATTTCTGTCCTTTAATTTCTATCCTTTAATTTCTGTCATTTCAATTTCGTAGAGTGCGTGTGTTTTTAATTTAGTGTGCACCTCTTTTTCCTTATAATTGTTTCTTTGTTTTTGCTAACGCATGTAGTCGCTTAAACGTCATCGTCATCGCTCTTTTAACTTTATAAAATTAATCACTCGTTTCATCGATAAAATAATAACGTGTTCTCAAAGTAAAAATAATCAACACGTTCTTGGAAAAATACGACCTTGATAACTTTCTAAAAAATTATCCTATACTATACGCGATAAGGTATACTTGCCTTTTCGAATGATTAGTTAGGATAATAACGATACAAAAACTTGCAAAACTCTCTCCTTTTCAATTTACATATTTAGAGAATTCGGCGCCATAGCCGGGGCGTAATCGTCGATATTTCGAAAGAAGAAAAGACCGTTACTTCTATTCCTCGAAATAGGATAACGGTTAGTTTCTCGAAGTAGGAGTACTCGCGAAACTCCTCGAAAACACCCGCCTAATTCTAATCACATCACAAGAAAGGTTTTGCAAAGCTCTTAAATTTTAACCATCAAGTTTTTGGCGCCGTTGCCGGGGACTTGTTGTTATTTCGAAAAAAGAATCGCTATTAATTTTATCTTTTACTTCTTCCTCCCCCTTTTTCTCTCGTACATATATTTCAAAAAACAAAAAAAATAGAAAAAGCTCGAAAAATTATAAAAGAATTTCAAAACACGAATCATCTATATATATTTTCATTCGAAAAAAATAGGCTCTTTCTTTCTTTTACTTAAATTATCATCAAAAAATTTTTGCTTATAAAAAAGAAAAACCTTTTTTATATAAAAGTATATGACCCGGGGAAGCTCTTCGGATAATCCGGAAATTGCTTTTGATCCCGAAATCGAACGCACTTTTCACGAGCGCAATCGATCTCGTGACCAAAATCAAACCTTAAATCTCGAAGAATTAACCGGCGATACTATAGCGGATAATATGGCAGATCCCAATCCAAATGCGGCCCCACAACGGACCATGGCCTACTATTCCAGGCCGAATTTGGAAGATACTGGGTCAAGTGTCACTCGCCCCGCGATAGCTAATAATAATTTCGAAATAAAATCCAGCATAATCCAAAGGGTACAACAGTCGATTCAGTTCGACGGTTTGCCAGATGAGGACCCAAACCAATACCTTTCAAACTTTTTAGAAATTTATGACACCTTCAAAATTAATGGCGTCAGCGATTATGCCATTCGCTTGTGCTTATTTCCCTTTTCCCTGCGGACAAAGGCTAAATCATGGTTGACTTCTCTCCCAAGAGTGTCCATAACCACGTGTGCCGAATTGACGGAAAATTTTCTAACTAAATATTTTCCTCCGTCAAAAACCGCTAAATTACGCACTGATATCGCATCCTTTAAAGATCCTGAGTCTCTTTACGAGACTTGGGAGTGTTTTAAAGAATATTTGCGTAGGTGTCCTCATCACGCGCTACCAACTTGGCTACAAGCATTCTACAATGGCTTGAATTTCTCAACGCGTAAGATGATCGATGCAGCCGCCGGGGGAACATTAAACAACAAAACCCCGGAGTCTGCTCAAGCTCTGTTCGAAGAAATGGTCATGAACGCGTACCAATGGAACGTGCCAAGGTCGCGTCCTAATAAACCGGCTGGTATTTTTGAAGTGGATGCCACCAGTTTCTTAGCCTCGCAGGTAGAGCGGCTAAGTAAGCAGGTGGCGGAGATGACTGCTTCCTCCTCCACTCCCGCATGGGCGAATAATAATAATAATAATAATAATAGTATTAATAATAATAATAATAATAATAATAATAATAATAATAACTTAATTGAAGAAATGGTGGATTACCTCGGTAATCCGGTTCGGCCCCCCTTCAACCCTAATAATAATCCTTATAGTAATAATTTTAATCCGGGTTGGAGGAACCACCCAAATTTCTCCTGGAGTAATCCAAATAATGCGCAGCGGCCCCCAAATGCGAATCCGCAAGGATTTCCGCAAGGATTTCTACAAGGATTTCCGCACGGGTTCCATCAGGGATATCTGCTGCCTCCTCCAAAACCTTCTCCGCTCGAGGAAGTTTTCGCTAAATACGTCGCGTCCAACGAAACAAATATCCGGAATATTACCGGATCGCTAAAAAATCTTGAAATGCAGGTTGGACAGCTTGCGAAAATAATCTCCGAGCGGCCTCTCGGAGCTCTGCCAGGGAATACCGAGCCGAATCCTCGTGAAAATGCCCATGCTATAACCCTTCGAAGTGACAAGGAGGTCGTCTCCCCATTGCTGGTTGAGCCTACGGTATGCATTTCGCCTCCGACCCCTCCACCCTCTTCTTCAATTTTAGTTGCTCCGAATTTTCCAAATGCGCCAAGCGTTTCGAGCCCGCAAATTCCTTATCCATCGAAAATTAATAAAGAGAAGGAGGAAGAACATTATCAAAAAATTTTAAATTTTTTAAAACAAATCTAGATTAACGTCCCCTTGTGCGAGGAACTCTCTCAGATGCCGAAATACGCGAAATACCTCAAGGAGCTCCTATCTAATAAGAAGAAGCTCGAGGGTATTTCGCGTGTTTCACTAAATCTGGAATGCTCGGCGGTCCTTCTTAATAAATTGCCGCCCAAATTAAACGACCCGGGAAGGTTCTCCATCCCGTGCCTTTTCGGCAATTTATTAATAAAATACGCCCTAGCGGACCTAGGAGAGAGCATCAATTTGATGCCCTTCTCCCTCTTTAAAAAATTAGATTTGGGTGTACCTACCCTAACGAAAATGAGCATCCAACTCGCGGATCGCTCGATAAAGTATCCTATCGGGGTTGTGGAGGACGTTCTGGTCAAGGTTGACATGTTTATCTTCCCGGTAGACTTCATCATCCTCGACATCGAGAAGGACGTCGAGGTACCAATTATCCTCGATCGCCCTTTCCTCACGACCTCCCGTACATTAATTGACGTAAGTAACGGTCGCCTCCACCTTCGGGTCGGAGGCGACGAAGTTACACTTCACATTAATCCCTCGATGCGGAACAATTTATCGAATGATGATTCCTGTTTTAATTTGGAATCCGCGTTTGAGGATGAGGGTTCTTCACTTTTAGAATTGCTCTCTTTAACGGTAGCCGAATCGGATCTGGCGAATCTCCCTCCTTTAGACGAATTGCCGCCAGATTCATTTTTCGAGCCTTTTGATTCTAAAGGTTTAAAAATCACCACCTCTTACGAAGAACCCCCGGTCTTGGAGCTTAAGCAACTCCCCGACCATTTAAAATACGCTTTTCTCTCCGAAAATTCAAAACTTCCCATTATCATTTCTTCCACTCTAACCGATTCGGAAACATCCGAATTAGTGGAAGTTTTGTCTAAGCATCGTCGTGCAATTGCATGGCAGATTTCAGATATTAGGGGGATAAATCCCTCTTTTTGCACGCACAAAATATTTTTAGAGGATAATTCTCGCAAAACTATCCAGCCTCAGCGACGACTGAACCCGAACATGCGAGACATCGTTAAGGCTGAAATAATCAAACTCCTAGATGCGGGGATTATCTATCCAATATCGGACAGTACGTGGGTTAGTCCCGTACATGTCGTGCCAAAAAAGGGCGGTCTAACGGTAGTGGCCAATCAAAACAACGAATTAATCCTAACTCGTACTGTTACGGGTTGGCGGGTGTGCATCGACTACCGAAAGTTAAATGATGCCACCCGGAAGGACCACTTTCCGTTGCCGTTTATCGATCAGATTCTGGAGCGACTTTCGGGTCATCCATATTATTGTTTTCTCGACGGCCTTTCGGGATTTTTCCAAATTCCAATCTCCCCCGAAGACCAGGAGGAAAACGACTTTCACGTGCCCTTTCGGCACCTTCGCATACCGAAGGATGCCTTTCAGTCTCTGCAATGCGCCAGCTACATTCCAAAGATGTATGTTGGCGATCTTTGGAGAGCTCGTAGAGGACATAATGGAAGTCTTTATGGATGACTTCTCCGTATTCGAAAGCTCCTTTTCTAATTGCTTATATAATCTAGATCGAGTCCTCCAACGATGTGAGGACACGAACCTAGTTTTAAACTGGGAGAAGTGTAATTTTATGGTACGGGAAGGTTTAGTTCTCGGACACAAGATTTCCGCAAGAGGGATGGAGGTAGACAAGGCTAAGGTCGAAATCATCGAAAAACTCCCCGCTCCTTCAAATATAAAATCAATTAGGAATTTTCTTGGCCACGCGGGTTTTTATAGGCGGTTTATTCAAAAATTTTCCAAAATAACGAAACCGCTAACCCACCTCCTGGAGAAGGAATCTCCTTTTATTTTCGATTCCGCCTGCGTAGAGGCATTTAATATTATTAAAGAAAAACTTATCAATTCTCCAATTCTGGTGGCGCCAGATTGGTCCCTTCCGTTTGAGATTATATGCGATGCGAGCGATATCGCGGTGGGAGCCGTCCTTGGCCAACGTGTTAATAATTATTTTCATCCCATCTACTACGCATCTCGAACGCTCACAGCCGCACAGGCTAATTACACTACGACGGAAGAGGAACTTCTCGCCGTCGTCTTTTCAATCGATAAGTTTAGGCCCTACGTAACACTTTCAAAAATTATCGTTTTTACCGACCACTCCGCCCTCAAATATTTATTAGCTAAGGTGGACGTCAAACCCCCTCTTGCTTCGATGGATCCTCCTGTTGCAGGAGTTCGATCTAGAGATCCGGGACAAGCGGGGAGCTGAAAATTTAGCGGTTGACCACCTCTCTTGTTTAGAGTGCCCAATTGCGGAAGCGCTCGTCGAACCTGATATAGACGATAGATTTCCCAAGGAGCGCCTCTTAGCTCTTTCTAATTTAAAAACTTCTCCCACTCCTTGGTTCGCAGACTACGCAAACTATTTAGTTGCGCGGGTCCTTCCGAAAGACTTTTCAAAACAACAAAAGAAGAAATTCTTTTCTGATCTGAAAAATTACTTTTGGGGAGACCCACTTCTCTTTCGCGTCTGCACGGACCAAGTGGTGCGGAGATGCGTTTCATGCGAGGAAGGTGCGCAAATATTGTGTCACTGCCACGAGGGGCCGGCCGGGGGGAATTATCAAGCCAACCGGACCGCGCGGAAAGCGCTAGAGGCGGGCTTTTATTGGCCCACTCTCTTTAAAGATGCTCACGAGTATGTGAGCAAATGCGATAACTGCCAATGGTCGGGTAACATCTCTCATCATGACGAGATGCCCCAAAATTTTTATTTAGAATGCGAAATCTTCGATTTATGGGGCATAGACTTCGTCGGCCCCCTACCTCCCTCTTATGCAAATCGATATATTTTAGTGGCGGTCGACTACGTATCTAGGTGGGCGGAAGCGCAAGCTCTCCCCACCAACGATGCGAGAGTCGTCGGAAAATTTCTCAAAAAATTATTTTCTCGCTTCGGTACGCCACGCGCTATAGTAAGTGATAGGGGTACGCACTTTTGCAACGCCCAGTTTGCAAAAACATTATCTAAATATGGCGTTACGCACAAGCACACCATCGCCTATCACCCCCAAACTAGCGACTAAGTAAAGGTAGTTAATCGCGAGATTAAGCGTATTTTAGAAAAAACCATCTCGACAAATAGGAAAGATTGGTCTTTAAAACTCGACGACGCGCTGTGGGCGTATCGTACGTCGTACAAGACCGACATCGATTGTACGCCCTATCGATTAGTCTATGGCATGGCGTGCCATTTGCCCGTAGAGTTAGAGCATCGTGCTTTTTGGGCTTTAAAATTTTTAAACCTCGATCCGAACTTAGCGGCCGAATGATAACTTCTCAAAAAGAAGTTATTAAATCCTTTATTTTAGTGAATATTGAGAAATTATATGAAAGATAACGATGAATTGACTAATAAACTTCATATCTGTAATTGTGGACAGTTTTATCGACAAACGTGCAGTATATTTGTGCAGGAATGCGAGAAATCCATGAAAGAACGGACAACTGTAGGCTGGAATTATATTGCTGGGCAGATTGCAGCAGCTTGGTCATAACCTGGTCATAACATAGCAGTTTAAATTAAATATGCTGAACCAAAAGTATAGATTTTCGAAATATTCAAAATGGGGCCTGCAGTTCCTGGGTGAAAGGACGCATCTTGTCAGATTTTGGACTGTAGCGTTGAGAGATTAAAAAGGCTTTTGGCAGTTTCGAAAAGAAAAAAAAAAGGAGATACGGGTTACTTTTTAGAGAGAGAAAAAGTGAAGAAGGCTTTGAGAGAAGAAATAGCAGAGAGATTTGAGCGGAGTTGGCAACGAAGAGGACGAATTCCTGCGCTAATATTTAGACTCCGAACAATGTCTTGTAAGATCTTTTCAATTTGGTTTTTCATTTCAAGGATCATGAACTAAACTCTCTTATCTTGTATGTCGTGAGTACTAGTTTTTGTTGTGATGTTTAATTTATAATTTTTCCGTATGATTTCTTGGGTTGCTATCTTTATCAATGTTATGATTTATTGCGAAAGATTTGAATAATGTTTACCTTCAATATTTCATGGTGAGATTCGAGAGAGGAATCACGATTTATTTATGATAAATACTTAATGTTATGCGGCGAGATTCGAGAGATGAGTCGCATAGATATCTAATTTAAATCTTTTACTTCTATACTACGCCGCGAGATTCGAGAGAGGAGCGGTGTGTTTACATCATAATTTTGATATAATAAGAGAGAGAGGAAGAGATTCCATCACCTTATTAGCAAGAGCGATTTAATTTACCTTGCATTTATCTAAGTTAGAGATAACTAGCGAAATCTAGGTTATGGGAATTCAAAGATCGAGAGATTATGATTCCTAGTTTTTAATCAAGCAAGATAGTAAAACAAATATAATGCAACGGTATACTTAGTAAACATCACTACAGATCTAGGAAAGCAATATACAAGATTCCTTTCTCTAAAATTTGAAAAAAAAAAAAAACTTAAGTACTTTCAGTTTTAAAAATTAGTTTTAAATTTTCTGCAATTTAGTTTCGTCAAACCAATCGAATTATTTAACTTGGATTTAAGGAAAAGAGTAAGCTAATATTCATAAGCGTTAGAGTGTTCACTTCTACGAGGGAACAATATTAACTCACTATTATATTACTTGAGCTGGCACGTATACTTGCGTATATACACTAAAGGCGTATCACCGAATCCAGAAAATTCCAATTAAACGAGCTCGAAGAATGGCGTGCGAACGCTTACGAGAGCAATAAATTTTATAAGGAGCGTTCTAAGTTCTACCACGATCGAAAAATAAAATTCCCAAAATCATTTGCGCCGGACGATCTTGTCCTTCTTTTTAATTCACGCCTTCGCCTTTTTCCAGGTAAGCTAAAATCCAGGTGGTCCGGCCCCTTTGAAGTCATAGAGATCTGGCCATATGGCACCGTTCTTATTTCCCACTCCGAAAAAGGCGAGTTTAAAGTCAACGGTCATCGTTTACAACTTCATTTGGCGGGCGATCCGATGGACGGTAAACTCGAATCATTACCCCTCCCCAACATTTAAAAAACGCCAAATTAGTCAAGCTACGCAACGATAAACAAGGCGCTCGTGGGAGGCACCCCATATTTATCTAATATTTTTACTTTTGTCTATTTTATTTTTGTAGGGTTTTTCTTGCATTTTATCGTCTTAAATTTTTTTTTTTTATAAACTACATCTTCCTCTTTTTACTTCTTCATACTTAAATTACAACATTGGGGACAATGTTGGGTTTTAAGTATGGGGGTCTCTTTTTCCGTTCTTCAAACTTTGTAAATATTTAGAAAAATCCAAAAAAAATTAAAAAAACCACAAAAAAAATTTATATCATACTTTGTAAATATTTAAAAATATATAAAAAATTTATAAAAACCAAAAAAATAAAAATAAAATTATTTCATACTTTGTAAATATTTAGAAAAATCCAAAAAAAAATTAAAAAAAAAACCCAAAATAAAAAAAAATAAATAGAAATAAAATAAAATAAACAAAACAAAACAAAATGATAAAATCCCCAAAAATATAATAAAAACCCCTACTTAGCTTTTAATTTCTCAAAATTAGTTTGAGTTTATTTATAAGCATTTTTCATTATTTTGATTTGCCAAAACCCTTATTTGTATCATAGTTTGTAAGATTTAGATTCATGGAATTTTAGTTGTAAAGAACACATTATAATTTTAATTTAATTAGAGATCAAACTTTTTAGCACTACTTCAAGTTTACCCTAAATAGCTTCTTGTTGTATTATTTTGGCAGACCATCTTTAGACTTTAATTATTCCTACTCCAAACTTGTGAAACTTTAGGAATGTTTTAAACCTACTAAAACTTGCTCTAAATTTTTTTCTTAATTTATAAAATCTAGAAATTTCTAAACCCCTTACCTATTATTTCATTTCCTTGGTAATTTTATTTTAAAACATCTTATGTCAATGGGAATAAGATTTCATTCCGTAAACATAGGCACCCAATTTTATTAAAAGATTATATGGCATGGGAATAAGATTTTTGTTCCCTAAACATATTCATTGGGTTATTTTTGAAGATTGGAAAAAAAAATTCATTATGGGAATATGATTCCATTCCCTAGCCACTCTCAAATCCAAAAACAAATTGAGTGGGGTGAGAGGATAAAATCCATCACCACCAAATCAAGAATCTTCTTCTCTTACCAAGCCAATCAAATTGAAAACTAGATATAAATGAAAAAATTGAGAGAGCATAATTAGTAAGTTTTAATTATTCTAAAAAATTTCTTTAAAAAGTTAAAGTTCTTATAATTCTATTCTAATCATGGTGCTAATTATTGCAATTATTTAGGTCGCTACTTAGCTAACTTTAGAAGTCTTGTTGGCTAAAACTTTTTCGCTCTTTTTAAATCATTATCACGATGTTGGACTTACCTATTTTAATCTCCTAAATTTATTTCAAGCTTACTTTCGATTAAATAAAATTTTGGTAAATTAGAAATTCTATTAATGTCTTATGGGTATCTCTTACTTTTGCCTTGGAATAGCAAAAGCTTAAGTGTGGGGGGTATTTGATGAATAGCAAATTATACATATTTTTAGTATAATATTTAGCCTAATTTTGGGTAATTTTGTTCATATTGCATGTAAATTATTAAATAAATCTCTTGTTTTACCTAATGTATATAAATATTTATCTTTTTGAAAAAAAAGAAAAAAAAAGTTATTGAATTATAAAACAATTCAGAATTTAGTAAAAATAAGTAAATATATTTATATATGAATAAAATTTTGAAATATTATTGTATAATAAATTTATTATAAATATAATAAATATATAGATATAATATATATAATATAAATAATATAGTTATATGTATGTAAATAAAAAGCAAAATAAATAAACATATATTTGTTCACGCCAGGAAAATCTTGACCTCAAAATTCGGACCTTTGCAGCCGGAGGCTACTTGCCCAGCTGTCCGACGAGATGATCAAGCTGTCGACTATGAGGAAGCTAGGAGAGCAACAACAGGACCCCAGGTGCTGCGACAGGGAGGTCCCACCACGTACCCAGAAGCTCGAAGGAGTCTTCCCCTCCACAACCAAGAATGGCCGAGCAGGGTACGAGGAAGGCACCGACTTGGCTAGCAAGCAGGGGTGACAGGCTCGAGAATTCGGAAATCGGGATCCAGAAGCTCAAGCACAGGTGCCAATCCAAGTACCCCTGAGGTCCTATTTATAGGCAACCAAGGGGTAGGGGGTTTTATAGCCCAGCCCTAACCTGGCGACATACGGTATACTCGGCATGTATCTCCGACCATAGTCGCCCATCTGGCGAGTATTATTTCCTGCTCGCACAAGCCGGGCCAATACTCGCGTAGGTCTTCTGTGGTTTGCCGGACACTTGGGGCGACATACGGGATACTCGACACATATCTTCGACCATAGTCGCCCCTTGGGCGAGTATTTTGCCAATACTCGCCAAGCCTTCTTTGGCTCCTGCTGGCTGATTTGTCTGCCTCTTTGATTTTGACCTCTGCCTACGTGGCATTGAGTGGGTCCCATCCTCGGAGAATAAGGGTTGTACACAATCCCCGCTCTTTGCGAGTAACATAGTTGCTCGGAAAGAAACATCCAACCTTTATTCGACGAGCTTCTGTCTGGGCAAGTATTGGGAGATACTCAGAATCTTGTCGTCCGACGTCTGGGCTCTATATATAGGGGGGTCTCTGACGGAACCACCTTTCTGCACTCGCCGACAATGTCGCTAGCTTTTGCTGAGGCTGCAAAAAAGGCCAAGGCTGATCTCGCGAATCTGATCGGCGTTCCCATGCCTCCTCCTCGCATGGACGCCGAGGTAGACGCCTTCCTCGCTAATAAGAAGAGGAAGAGGGCGGCTAAGAAGAAGAAGAAAGAGAAAAAGAAGGAGGCGACTATGGAGAACGTCGCCGATCCTCTGAGCGGGCAGCGTCAGCAGCTGCTGGAAGATTTGGGCCTTTCTCACGAGGGGCTCTCGCCTGCTCTTGCTCCTCATCCCCCTTCGGCAGAGGTCGCCCCGGAGGTGAGTAGGGCTGGGGCCCAAACTCAAACCCAACCGGACCTCCCTCCTGCGCGAGGTGAGCTCTTTAGTCGCTGTTCTGAGGACTATGCTGCTACAAGAACCACTCCTGGCGGGATTTCTGATGCTCTTTGCTTCTGTTTTCAGATCCGCCGAATACCGAGATTCGGGAGGAGCCTTCGGATGCTCTGCCGCTGCGATCATCCTTGCTGATCTCGCCTGAGGGTGGATCTCGGGGTGGTCGCGCGGTGAGGATCCTCCACAGGTCATCCGTGGAGAAGAGGCCGATGAGCGAGCATGGGGCTCCTCTGTCGAGCATCAATCCTCCTCCTCCGCCACCACCTGACTCGCGACCAGAGCTGGCGAGCAGCTCGTATCTGCCTGGGGTCGTGCTGCCGCCGCCTCCTCCTGGACTTCCGCCCTCAGTGGCTTCTCCGGGCGATCAGCGCCCTTCTATTTCAACTGCTCCCTCTATCCACCAAGGGGAGTCCTCGCGCAGAGGCGGGACTGGAGGGTCTTCGGCCTTCTTTGCTCCAAGGGGTGGAGGGCACACAGGAGATGGTCGCGGTCGGGGGAGCACGCCCCATAACCGGGATCATCCTGGCGGCCACTCTACTCGCCGAGATGGCGTCCATCGCAGCCTCTCCCCGCATCGAGGAAGGGTCTCTCCTCGCCCGCGATCTCGGGGCCCTGGTCGCTGACGTTCCCGCAGTCCTCGGCCAGGTACTTTGGTCGCTGCTATCCACCGCTCTTTTGATTCTGCGGGAGTTCTGACTCTTCATATGCTCTTCTGCAGGTCGCGCTCATACTCCCGTGGGAGCACTGATTGACGCCGTCGGGCTTCCCCCTCGCGAGTACCAGGAGAAGGCTACTCGCGCTATCTTGGATTTGGAGTCCAGGATAGAGCGGCTATCGATCTGCAAGCCACATCGTCGCTTGACTGAGGTGGAGTCACGGGTTGAGCGCCTAGAGGCCAGTGTCCCTCATCGTCGCCTGACTGATTTGGAGGCGCGAGTATCCCGGCTGGAGGAGTTTGATACTCGCCTGTCGGGTACTGAAGCTCGCCTCCAGTCTATCAGCGACTTGGAGCGCAGGGTGGCACGGATCGAGCACCGGCAGCAGCTGCATCATGACGAGCTGGTCGGGATGCGCGCGAGCATGGGCTCGGTGGGGAGGCTGGCGAGGATCGAGGACCAGCTGCGACAAGGCGAGGACGCTATGTCCGTGGCCTTCGAGCATTTCAAGCGTGCTCGCAGCATGGGCTGGGTCGGGCGACATCCTCAGCCCCAGGATACCCAGGCGAACATCCAAGCACAACCCTAGCTGCTGACCCTTCTTCATTTTTCTTCTTCTTTGTAGCTTGTAGCTCCTGGCGAGCATCTTGTATCTTTGAACATTCTTTTATTTGAAGTAGTATTGATTTGCCGAGTAATTGGATACTCGCCTTTCATTCGTATCTTGCTTTATCTGTTGTTGTTTGGATTTTTTTCTCTTTCTTTTTGCTGTTTGCCAAGCATATGTTGAATGTTGCCTGCATCCTGGCGAGTTCCTTCATGTTTTTGTTGATGCAGGTACTCGCTAGCTGAAGGTCGGCATTTTGACGTGTTCTGAGCCTTTGGCGATTTACTTTGATACTCGCCACCCCTAGTCGTGCTCGCGGAGTCGTGTTCGACAAGCCAGGCTACTCGACTACTATAAATAGGGGGGGTGGGTGAGTCTTAAATACGCTTTCGGCGATCTCTAGCTCCTTGAGCGACTACCTTCCAGACTTCTTCTCTTCGCATCTCTTCCATACTCGCTCCGGACCCTTTCCTTCCTTCTCAAAATGTCTGATGAGGCGACCATCAGGCGGGCTAACCATGCTAAGAACTTCGAGGAGAACTCTTTCAAGAAGCCGATTACCCAGCAGAAGGACTTGGATGACTTCAACGCCAAGTTCGCGACTCCGGGGTATGTCGCCAGGCTTCCTCGCCAGTCTGAGCGACTAAACACTTCCTCGCCCTTGGCGATGATACATCCTATCCGTCACTTCGAGGTTGGTCTGCGACTTCCTCTGTGGCCCGAGTTCCGCCAGATACTCGTCTTCTACGGGATAGTTCCTGCGCAGATCAATCCCAACGGAGTGGCGATGATCATGGGATTCTTGTGCTTCCTGCGGGAACAGAATATCGTCTTTGACCTTGCGGTCTTTAGGCGAGTATTCACCATCATGGCGACCGGCGAGGGCGTCATCTTCCTGTGCAGCCATGTCTGCACTCTGGCGGGTACTTCAAACAAGAATCACCGCTGGGTGGACCGACTAGTCGCCATCGAGGGCGACTTCGCGGGCATCTCCAGCTCGCCCATCCAGCTGTCGGAGAATGTTTTCACGGTCCCCTTCCTGAGGGAGAGTCAGGAGAAGCTGCTCGACTCCTTCAGGCATCGTCGCTTTGACGTGGTGTTCAAGAGGAGGCGAGTAGACGAGCTTACGGAAGTTCGCCTAGGGGAAGGTACTTTTGTGCAAGCATTAGCCATACTCGCCCTTGAGCCTTGATCAGGCGACTAATCTTTGGTCTTCTTGTTTGCAGGCGTGCAAACTCTTCCGCGCGACGCTCTTCCTCCCGCGTTGAAGGCGACGGCCGCCACCCAAAGGGGTGCGGGAACCTCGGCGCGCGAGGTTGGGGGTTCCTCCCCAATTGTCTTGTCGCCAGGGGGCGACGATCCCAAGGTCGCCGGCGAAGAGGCCGGGACGTCCAAGAAGCGAGCGGGTAAGGCTAAGGTCGCTGAGCCCAAGAGACAGAAGAAGGAGGTCGCCCACAAGGATCTGGGCAAGAAGGCGGATCCTTCGGAGGCTGGCGAGCCGAGCGACCATCCTCTCTTTAATGAGGGCGCCCGTAGCGAGGATGCCTATGGTCTCCCATTGGTGACCTGGGCTGAGCGCGCCCATGAGGTGACCCTCAGCTCTAACCTCCCCGCCTGGTCGGATGAGTGGGAGGACAAGGGGGAGGCCTTCGACGTGACCTACGCCCTCTATGGTCGCGCGGACGCCAAAGTCCTGCAGGACACAACTACCGAGGATCTGGCTCACCAGACCTCGCGCTCCCTCTTGCGGTTAGCCGAGCTGGCTCATGCAACAGCAAGGCGACTGCTCGAGTATGAGCAGGCGATCAAGGTGCAGGGCCCGAAGATGATCGCCATGGCGAACAGGATTAAGGAGTTCGAGGTACTCACCATTGCGACTTTACTCGCTTTTTGGGCTACTCGCTACCTTGCAAACTTATTTAAACTAACCTTCTTCTTTTCGCTCGTTGTAGGCTGCCGAGCTGGAGTCGGCAAAGAGGCTGTCCCAGGTCGAGAAAGAGTTGGAGGATACTCGCTCGGCCCTGGAGGTCGCCCAAATCCGTATCGCCGAGTTGGAAACTCGGCCTGTCGAGCAGCAACCGGCAGAGGCAGCCATTCCCAGGGGCAAGCGCATAAGGATGCACGGCGACGACATGCCTTATATTCGCCGGGAGATCGCGCGAGCAACGGGGGAGGTCATCCTGAACCAGCTGAAGGCAGATGATCTTCTGAAGTCGGAAGCTATGGGATTGACAGTGGGGGACATCATTCCGGCGCTGCTCGCCGAAGAGTCCACCTCCCCCTTGCGAGCATCCTCGCCGCAGCCCAGTGATGCCGAGGATGAAGATGATGAGGATGGCGATGATGATGACGACGATGATGATGATGATGATGCTGACATAGATATAGAAGGCGAGGATGTCGCCTAGTCGCCTGGGCTCCCTTTTTGCTCGCCCGGCGACCTTTTTGTGCAGTTCTTTAATATACCTGTAACTTGATGTATACAAGATTTTTTGCATAAATGAAAGGAATTTGTTGACAAGTCTTACTCGCCTCTTTCTTTATGTATTTACTTCCTTGCTTGTATGTCGCTTAGGCTCCTAGGCTCGAGGCGAGGTTGAGTGCTCGCTAGGTTTTTTAGGATTTTGGCGAGGATGTATGCTCGCACCTGTATACTCGCAATGCATGCTCGCACCATCATACTCGCACCTGCAGACTTGCTCCTGAGGCCTTGACTTGCACCTAATGAAGAGCGTCGTGAGGATTTTAAGCAAGAATCAAAGGAGCTCTTCAAGGGAAGGAAGAAATAGAGTTCAGTAGCCGGGGAGGCCTCGGGGGACTTATCATCCCGAGGCCTCCCTTCTACTTGAAAAACTGATGTCGACGGAGAATGACGTCAAGTAAGGAATGGCAGACGGGCAGGTCCCTCAGGGACACACCGTCCCGTGGTTTCCTTTTACTTGGATGTTTTGATGCCTTCGAAGGACGACGTTAAGTATGGGATGGCAGCCGGGCAGGTCCCCCAGGGACTCACATTCCCAGGGCCTCTGTTGACTTTGATGTTTTGATGCCTTCGAAGGACGATGTTTAAGTATGGGATGGCAGTCGGGCAGGTCCCCCAGGGACTCACATTCCCAGGGCCTCCGTTGACTTGGATGTTTTGATGCCTTCGAAGGACGACGTCAAGTATGGGATGGCAGTCGGGCAGGTCCCCCAGGGACTCACATTCCCAGGGCCTCCGTTGACTTGGATGTTTTGATGCCTTCGAAGGACGACGTCAAGTATGGGATGGCAGTCGGGCAGGTCCCCCAGGGACTCACATTCCCAGGGCCTCCGTTGACTTGGATGTTTGGATGCCTTCGAATTTCGGTCAGTCAAATCGGTCACCTGCTTTTCCAAGTCGGGATATCGGCGTCCGGACTTCTTCCTGGTAATCCCTCCAGTCGAATGAGAAGCGCAGTCGATACGAACCGTGGCCAACATGGAAGGGGGGAGCTGATCTCGACCGTCAGTGCAGAGGCTTGGTCTTAGAGGGTTGCTGAACCGATGCACTGTCCCATCATCCGTTCCGGGGTTTTACGAGGTTCAAGTCGGAGGCTCATTTCCCAACTGGTGGTGACGGATATCGACGAGCAGATCGTCCGGTGGTGAATGACAGTCGGGGAGTTCCATGGGAACACACCGTCAAACCTGTTTCCTGCTGCTCAACAATTTTAAGGGGAGTTTAAGCACATTTAAGCACAGTAACTCACACAATCTGAGGAATGCTGGAAATAAGACGCTTTGAAGCGAGCTGGTTTAAATTGATCACTTCTTTGCCCGATCGGAAGATCGGCGTCCAGACTTCTTCCCTGTAATCTCTCCAGTCGAATGAGAAGTGCAATCGATACGAACCATGGCCAACATGCAAGGGGGGAGCTGATCTCGACCGTCAATGCAGAGGCTTGGTCTTAGAGGGTTGCTGAACCGAGGCACTGTCCCACCATCCGTTCTGGGGTTTTACGAGGATTAAGTCGGAGGCTCATTTTCCAACCTAGCATACTCTTCGCTGAAGATTCTTGCTGTGATAGAAAAAAAAGCTTCCCAGTCCCGTGTTTCAGGGAGAGGAAGGATTTTATTTATAAATCAATAGGGATTACAAGGGTGGGACATACACATGCCCCCTTAGGGGTAGAACCTTTTCAGGTCATCACCGCTCCAAGTATTCCCAAGCAGCTCTCCTTCCTGGTTCTGCAGACGGTATCCTCCGGTTAGGAGGGACTCGTAGATGATGAAGGGCCCTTCCCAGTTTGGATGGAGCTTTCCGATGGCCGCTGATCATCCCGCCGCGTCTACCTTCTTCAGGACAAGGTCACCTTCTTGGAAGTGCTTGAGGCGAACATTTTTATCGAAATGCCTCGCCATTCGTCGCTTGATCTCCTCTTGTCTGGGGGAAGCTAAATCTCTAAGTTCTTCGATGTAGTCGAGAGATAGCTTCTGAGCCTCCTCATTCTCTAGTTGGCATCCCTCACTTCCGCCCTCAGCGGCGATCACCCTTGGACTTCTGACTTCAAACTCTACTGGGATGAGAGCTTCCAATCCGTGAGAGAGTTTGAACGGTGTCTCCCCGGTAGCTGAGCTAGGAGTGGTCCTCAAAGCCCACGGAACCGAGGAGAGCTGGTCCGCGCAGTTACCTCGCAGGTTCTCCACCTTTTTCTTCAGCAGGTTGATGATCAGCTTGTTGGCGGCCTCCACTTGGCCATTGCTCCTCGGGTGATGCACAGAGGCGAATCGAAGATCAGTTCCCAGTTGTCTGCAGAAATCTTCCAGCTCCAAGCTGGCAAACTGAGGACCGTTGTCGGTGATGATGGCGAGAGGAATCCCAAACCTACAGACGATCTCCCCCCAGATGAAGTTCTTCACGACTTGAGAGGTGGTCTTGGCCAAAGCTTTGGCCTCGATCCACTTGGAGAAGTAGTCGATCATGACGAGAATGAACTTCCTCTGACCACTAGCTAGGGGGAAAGGGCCAATCAAATCCATCCCCCAAATGGCGAATGGCCATGGGGCGGTGATTGAATGGAGCTGCTGGGCTGGCTGCAACTGGAGGGGGGCGAAGAGCTGGCACTTCTGGCACTTTTTCGAGAAGAGCTCAGCATCCTTCCAGATAGTAGGCCAGAAGTAATCATGCCTTAAGACCCTCTGCTCTAAAGTGCGAGTCCCAGAATGACTTCCACACTCTCCCAAGTGGATCTCTTCCAACACCCGGGGTACTTCGTCTTCAGAGATACACCTGGCTAGGGGGCCCGAGATGGTTTTACGATACAGCTCCCCATCCTGCAAAAGATAGTACGCCGCTTTGTACCGAAACCTTCTATGATCCCCTTCACTTACTGGAAGCTGGCCGGTGGCAAGGAATGTCACAAAAGGATCCGTCCATGAGGGGCGCTGCTCGAGCTCCATCATCTCCCCTTCTTCGATGGATGGCCGGAACAGCTCGGTGATGGTTCCCCCAGCTCTTGGCCCATACTTGGCCAAACGGTCCGCCGCCGAGTTTTCCTCTCTCAGGACGTGCTCGACGAAGAACGACTGGAAGCCTCCAATCAATCCCTTGACCTTCATCAAGTACTTCTGTAGGATGGTATCGCGCACTTCGAACTCTCCTCTGATCTGCGATGCGACCACCATTGAATCCGTAAAGGCCCGAACATCACGGATCCCTAGCTCCTTGGCGAGGCGTAGGCCTGCCACTATGGCCTCATACTCTGCCTGATTGTTTGTGACGGGAAAGAGGATCTCGACGGCTTGCTCGATCCTCGTTCCCTGTGGGCTGACAAGAACGATGCCCACTCCCACAGAGCTTCTTCCCGAAGCTCCGTCAACAAACATCATCCAAGGGATTGGGTCGAACACCTCTTCCCCGGCTCTGCTTCTGCCGAGAAGTCTGCCAAGAAGTCTGCTACCGCTTGGGCCTTGATCGCCACCCGGGGTGAGAAGGAAATGTCAAACTCGCTGAGTTCTACCGACCATTTCGCTAATCTCCCTGAATGCTCCACTCCTTCCAAGATGTTTCGGAGAGGATGATCAGTTACTACTCGGATGGAGTGACCCTGAAAATAAGGCCGGAGCTTCCGCGCTGACACCATCAAGGCGAAGGCAAGCTTCTCCAGGATTGGATACTTCAGCTCCGCCTTCTTTAGTACCCGACTGACGTAGTAGATGGGTAATTGCTTTTTCCTCTCTTCTCGGACTAGCACAGAGCTCACAGCCTCTGCCCCTACTCTCAGGTAGATGAGCAGGTCTTCGCCTTCTTTTGGGCTCTGAAGGAGAGGTGTCTGAGTCAACTGCTCCTTCAGCTTTACGAATGCCTTCTCGCATACTTCGGACCACTCAAAATTCTCTGTTTTGCGGAGTGTTCTGAAGAATGGAGAGCACTTCTCCCCGGCCTTCGACAGGAAGCGGCTAAGACCCGCCAACCTTCCAGTCAATCTCTGCACCTCCTTCATTATCTTCGGGGAAGGCATCTCCAGGATCGCCTTAACCTTGTCGGGGTTAGGCTCTACTCCCTCCGGGGTAAGGAGATGCCCCAGGAACTTGCCTCTTCCCGCTCCAAAGACGCACTTCGCAGGATTCAACCTCATTTTGAACCTCATTAGCGTCGCAAAGGTCTCCACCATATCCACAATGTGTTCTTGGACGCTCTTGCTTTTAATCAAGAGGTCGTCCACATACACCTCCAGGTTCCTCCCCTTTTGCTCCTTGAAAATGTGATCCATCATCCTCTGATAGGTGGCTCCGGCATTCTTCAGCCCAAAGGGCATCATTTTGTAGCTGTAGCAGCCATCATTAGTGATGAATGAAACATCGCGGCAGTCAGGGGGATACATCCGGATCTGATGGTATCCTGAAAACGCATCAAGAAAGCTCATTACAGAAAAACCGACGGCTGAATCAACCAGCGCGTCGATTCGAGGCAAGGGATAACAATCCTTCGGACAGCTTTTATTCATCAAAGAAAAGTCTACACACATTCGCCAGCTGCCCCCTACTTTCTTAACCATTACAAAATTTGAGACCCAGCCTGGATACTGGATCTCTGACACAAAGCCTGCGTCTAGCAGCTTCTTCACCTCCTGCCGGATTGGCTCGGCCAGGATAGTGTCATTTGTCCTCTTTTTCTGGCGGACGGGCTGGGCCGCGGGATCCAAATTGAGGTGATGACAAGCGACCTCAGGATCGATCCCCGACATCTCTGCTGCGCTCCAAGCAAAGATGTTGATGTTCTCTTAAAGACACGCCGCCATCCTTATCTTCTCCTCGATCTTTAGGGACCCGCCGATCTTCACCAGCCCGAATGCTCCTACTGCGGAGAGCACCTCGATCTCCTCGACTTCCTCGGCTACCTCCAGCCTAGCTGGGCTCTCCAGCACCCTTCCGAATTCTTCCGCGTCAGCCATCCAGCTGATGGTACTGACGGCACTGAGGTAGCACTCTCTGGCGGCTCTTGGATCGCTCCTGATCCTCACCTGAACATCCCTCTGGCAGTACTTCAAGCACTGATGGTAGGAGGAAGGGATGGCCTTGAAGGCATTGAGAAGTGGCCTCCCGAAGATGGCCTTGTAACAGCTCGGGGCGTCGACGATTACGCACCGACAGTTGATGGAGGTGCCACCGAGGGTTACAAGGAGATCTGCTCCTCCATCCACCTCCTTCTTCTCCCCGGAGAAGCCAAAGAGGGGACCATCTGATGCTCGAACTCTGTCGTGTCTGACTCCCAGTCCATCGAACGTCCCTTTGAAGATGACGTTCACGGAGCTACCGTTGTCGACCAGAATTCGATCAACGGTGAAGTCTTCCACTGCTGCCTAGATGACGAGGGCATCATGGAAGGGATTCTCATTCCCTAGCATGTCCTCCTCGGAGAAAGTGATCTCCTCCAATGGGGGCGGGGCTTGCGAGGTCGAAGCGACGCTCCGACGGTAGATCTGATGGAGGATCCCCTTTCGGGAAGCTCCCAGCCCGGCTCCCCCATGGATCACTCCAACTCCTCCTCCCCCTCGACTCCCTTGGACAAACTCTCCACGGCCTCCGCGGCCGACGCGATCCTCGTTCCTCCTTCGAACGACGGCAGCCTGCCCTGCCTGCGGCTCGGCAGGGGTCTCGATCCTCCGCTGCTCTCCTCCGTCTTCCCCTGCGGCTAGCTTCCTTCTGGCCTCCCAAAAAGCTGGGCAGGCCATCATGGCATGCCCCTCCGCCTGGTGGAAGTCGCAGTAGAGCGGAACCTCTTCCATCTGCTCCTTCCTTGGCTGCTGCTTCTTCTTCTTCTTCTTCTTGCCCTGAGGGTGCCCAGGCCTGGCAACCATCATGGCTTCATCTCTCCTTCCCTCTCGCCTTCCCTGCTGGTGGTAAGGCCTCCTCTCGGGGGATCTCCCCCTCTGATCCTGATGCTGGTGCCGTCCAGCCGGCCTCCATGGCGGCCGGTTGTCCGGAACCTGATAGCGCCTCTCCTCTTCTCGACGCTCCGGAACCACGACGGGTCGCCTCTCATCGTTCCTGCTTGGTTCCTCCCTTCTCCTCTCTTCTCGTCGTTCTGGCTTCTTCCTCTCTGCCCTCGGGGGCTCTTCCCTCTTCCTCTTCTCTGGGACCTTCTCCCTCCCTTCCTCTGCTGCCTTGGTCACCTCCGCTAGGTTGGCCAAGAAGTCCCGGTTGGAAGCCTCCCCCTGAACGAACTTGTTGGCCCTCACGATGAGGTTGTCGTAGGAGTAGGGAGGGTTCCTGCCGAGCTCCAGCTTGAAGAGGCCTTGCCCTATCCCGAACGTCAAGGCCAGCTGCAGGATGGTGCGATCCACCTCCTCGATATGCAGTACCTCCTCCTGGAAACGCTCGATATAGGCCCCCAACGGCTCATCCGGTCTCTGGGTCACAAGGAACAGAGCTGTCTCCTCCTTCTTCAGCTTCTGGGCCGTGGCGAACCGGGTCGTTACTCCACGGCACAGGTCTTCGAAACAGTAGATCAAGCCCAGAGGCAACTGGTGGAACCAGTCCCTGGCTTTCCCTGTAAAAGTGATGGCGAACAGCCGGCACTTGAACGCATCCGACATGGTTCGGATAGAGATAATATCCTCAAACCACTGGATGTGACGAACAGGGTCGTCCCTCCCGGTGTAGTATTTCAACACAGGATCCCTGAATCCTTCCGGCACAGGCGCGGCAAGGATGTCTTCACTGAATGGGCTCCTCCCACTCGCTGGACGACGGTCTTCAAGCTGGCGAGTATCATGGCCATACTCGCCATAAGGCCGAGTATCCTGATATCTCGCCTGCTCTTCCACCTCGCGGAAGCGAATTCCTTGCGAGGATTGCGGGAAGGGCTGCGACCTCCTTGGTCGCTCGGTCTCCGGATTGACGTGCTCCTTGCCTGCGCGCTGGGTGCGCTCCTCGCCCTCGGTCAGCACCGGGCGATTAGGCGAGGTCGCCGTGCCCTCCGCACCCTGCTGGAACACTGCTCGCATAGCCCCTTCCATGCGCTGGGCGAATGCTTCAAAAACTTCCATCGTCACGAACCTGCCAGTTCCTGACGGGTTGCCGACCACTTCCTCGTGGTCGCCTTCTACGACCATCTTGTCTTCCTATTAGGTTTTCTCCCTCTGGCTGCGATCCACGCTCACCGCACCAAAGTGTTGACGCCAGGAAAATCCTGACATCAAAATTCGGACCTTTGCAGCCGGAGGCTACTTGCCCAGCTGTCCGACGAGATGATCAAGTTGGCGACTATGAGGAAGCTAGGAGAGCAACAATAGGACCCCAGGTGCTGCGGCAGGGAGGTCCCACCACGTACCCAGAAGCTCGAAGGAGTCTTCCCCTCCACAACCAAGAATGGCCGAGCAGGGTACGAGGAAGGCACCGACTTGGCTAGCAAGCAGGGGTGACAGGCTCGAGAATTCGGAAATCGGGATCCAGAAGCTCAAGCACAGGTGCCAATCCAAGTACCCCCTGGGGTCCTATTTATAGGCAACCAAGGGGTAGGGGGTTTTATAGCCCAGCCCTAACCTGGCGACATACGGTATACTCGGCATGTATCTCCGACCATAGTCCCCCATCTGGCGAGTATTAGTTGCTGCTCGCACAAGCCGGGCCAATACTCGCGTAGGTCTTCTATGGTTTGCCGGACACTTGGGGCGACATGCGGGATACTCGGCACATATCTTCGACCATAGTCGCCCCTTGGGCGAGTATTTTGCCAATACTCGCCAAGCCTTCTTTGGCTCCTGCTGGCTGATTTGTCTGCCTCTTTGATTTTGACCTCTGCCTACGTGGCCTTGAGTGAGTCCCATCCTCGGAGAATAAGGGTTGTACAATATTTATATGTAAATATAAATGAAAACACAGTAATAATAATGTATATATTATTAAATATATTGAAATATATATATAATAAATAATAACAGTATAAATATAATCTTAAATAAAAAGAAAATTAAATTAAAAAATAATAATAAAAATAATAATAAAATAATAGTAATAAAAAATATATATATATATAAATCTCAGCGCTCTGCATTTGTCGAACGCCGCTCTGCATTTGTCGAACGCTGCTCTGCGTTCGACAAACGCTCAGCGCTCTGCATTTGTCGAACGCTGCTCTGCGTTCGACAAACGCTCAGCGCTCTGCATTTGTCGAACGCTGCTCTGCGTTCGACAAACGCTCAGCGTTATGCATTTGTCGAACGCTGCTCTGCATTTGTCGAACGCTGCTCTGCGTTCGACGAACGCGCAGCGCCAGGCGTTCGACGATCTCATAACTATTATATTATATATTGTATATACTATATATATCTCTGAAACCGCTCGACGAATCCCTCACTGCCTCTCCCGTTCGACGAACTAAATTATAATATATATATTATATATATCTGCCCTGCAGGAGCTCGACGAACTCTTCCCTGCGTTCGACGAAATCGCTCCCAGCCCGCCAGCTCTCCTTCCAGCAAGTTGTCCTGCCAGCTCTCTCCTTCTAGAACCTGCCAGCTTCTATCCGCACCCCAACTCAAGTCAGACTTGCCTACCTCTCGGTCAAGCAGCCAGCTACTATTTTCTTTTTTTTGCTAACTGCAGCCCACCTTTGCCTATAAATAAAGGGGCTCCTCCCTTGTTTTAAAGGTTCATAAAAGTTAGAACCTAAGTGGATTTTGTTAATTTCTCTTGAGTGTTCCCGTGAGCTTTATTTTGTGAGTGTTTGTGAGTTTTATTTTATGTATTTCCTTGCTCTTGTTTGAACTCCCTAAGTTTAGACTTTCTTGAAAAAGTTGTAATATGAATATATTTATATTTTGTTTCTGATCTTCTATTATTGTTCTTCTTGTTCTTCTTTTATTTTTGTTCTTCTTGTTCTTCTTTCCTTATTGTTGAGTGTGTGAGTGTATGAGAGTAAATTTTATTGCTTTTGTTTTTAATTTAGTTTTTCATTTATTGTAAGTGTGTGTGTGGGGGGGGGGGGGGTGGATAAATTTTGTTTTTGTTAACTTAGATTTTAATTTAATAGCATAGTTTTTAATATTGTCCTGCATTTATTTCCCCTCTACCCGTTCGGGTAGAGATTGCTTTTATTTCCCGTCTACCCGTTTGGGTAGAACTTGCGCCGCATTTATTTCCCCTTTACCTGTTCGGGTAGAGATTGCAATTTCTGTCCTTTAATTTCTGTCATTTCAATTTCGTAGAGTGCGTGTGTTTTTAATTTAGTGTGCACCTCTTTTTACTTATAATTGTTTCTTTGTTTTCGCTAATGCACGTAGTCGCTTAAACGTCATCGTCATCGCTCTTTTAACTTTATAAAATTAATCACTCGTTTCATCGATAAAATAATTGCGTGTTCTCAAAGTAAAAATAATCAACACGTTCTTGGAAAAATACGACCTTGATAATTTTCTAAAAAAATTATCCTATACTATACGCGATAAGGTATACTTGCTTTTTCGAATGATTAGTTAGGATAATAACGATACAAAAACTTGCAAAACTCTCTCCTTTTCTATTTACATATTTAGAGAATTCGGCGTCGTAGCCTGGGCGTAATCGTCGATATTTCGAAAGAAGAAAAGACCGTTACTTCTATTCCTCAAAATAGGATAACGGTTAGTTTCTCGAAGTAGGAGTACTCGCAAAACTCCTCGAAAACGCCCGCCTAATTCTAATCTCATCACAAGAAAGGTTTTGCAAAGCTCTTAAATTTTAACCATTAGTGCCTTCGAGGAATATTCCTATGGGAATTAAATGTGCCTTCGGAAATGTGTCTTGGGAGAATGTAGGATGGCCGATGAGTTTCACTCTAAGGCAACTCGCACGACGGATGATCTGGGAGGGCAACCCGTGCGAAACTAATAGAACTACATGGGTTTGAGACCGTATGCAGGATGATACAGAGTACGTAGGCGGTGGTCGTGGGAAGATTGTCTCTGCCCAATTAGAGTCAAAATATTCCTTCCCTTATAAATGTTATATTATGTCTGTTGTTAGTAGGGGTTGGATTCTGTTCATGGTTCTAATAACTTATCTTTAGCACATGTGACAGGTGCGGATGAGAGACAACACCCATATATGTATGAAGCCACAGAGCAGGCTACGTCAGGTATAAGTCGTTAAGCCACATCCCCTTTGTTGTGTCCTATCTCATGGTATCTATATATTGGCAATGAATCCTTGATTGGTAGGATTAAATGCGGCAGAGATATTGAAATTATTCATACAGGTCTTGAGTTTGAGGTTTTTGTGATAGTTAATCTTCCGCTATAATACAACGACTTCCGCTAAGTGCTATAAAGTGCACTCTTTGATGATGTCTTCTGCTAGAAAACTGCTTCCCTTCTTTGTTGATGTGTCGTGAAATTCGCTTAACATCACCCCTATGCACGACAACGGAGTGTTCAAAGAAGGGGGTTGGAGAAGCTAGTACTTTCACCTTTCGTGATCACTTCGGCGCCATGCAAAAAGGGTGGTGTGCGATAAGATCCCCGATCGAACCGCCGATTTGGTAGGGGGTCTTACTAATAGATCAGAGCGCAAATGATCTTTTTGACCAAAAGTGATCACAGAAACAACTCTTTCTCCACCGATCATTATTGCGTGGTTCGGGACGAACCACTGCAGCGGAAGCGGTGGTGGACCTTAAAGGTAAAAGCTGACAGCAAACATGGCATATATATGTGGATCAATACTTAAATATCATTTACCACATCTGATCTCAAACGATGATTTACCTTATCCCCATTAAACACTTCCGTTAAACCCTACAAACAACCACTTTAAATTTTGAACCCCGGGTTTATGCCTCTTTGTTTTATTGAGATTAAATTCTCGTTTACAAAATTCCATTCGAGATAAACTAATCAAATGGAATTTTGTGTGCAATGTGAGGATTCTATTAATAATTTCAACCACAAGTTTAAGCCTCTTTATTTTATTGAGATTAAAAGTCTCGTTTTTCAAAAATTCATTTGAGGTAAGCTAATCAAATGAAATTTTGTGTGTAGATGGAGAATTACTCTAACGATTGCAACTATGAAATATGCTTTGACTTCATATAACATTTATCAGTTTGACGATCTGTTTAAAATAAAGTCGTGCAATTGTAGAAGAACTATGATGAAATGTTAGTCTTTTCAATAACGTCAATATTTTAGGAAATAATTACTGAGGCGATGCACTAGATTGAAGTAAATTAGTGGCGAATTTAGAAAAGCTTATATAAATGAACATAAGTACATTGTTAGCATTCGTGGGACTTGCGATATTTGTATACTCGGCCAGCCGGAAAGCCTCGTTAAAAAGGGGTAAGCCATTGCGGACCTGAATGTGTCAGTTACCAGTTTTATTCATTGCTTTTATTGAAAATTGCTTGCGATAGAAAAGTGGCGGGTCGGTCATGCCCGTAGATCGTACATACCGGTGCGGGATGGTTGACGACTCTAGGTGACAGGCAGATGTGCACTTCGGAAGCTCGGTTGTTTAATTTCTTATATGCCCCGCTGGGTCGCTCCGCTGGTTGGCCAAATTTAGTTATTGTCGGACATCTCCTACGTTTGAGAGTACACGGGGTTGTACGTTAGGGACTGGGTAGTGCGGTACATCCACTCCCAGAAGTGGCAGGACCGCCACTGTCACCGACTGCCACATCTGTGAGCCCCGCAGGGTTCGTTACTCTGCTGGAAAAGAAGCGGTCAAAATATGTCAACATAAAGTGCAAACTGGTAAAATATTGTAAGTGATTACTGTGGCGGGTCAGTCATGCCCAAGGACCGTTCGTACAGGAATAGGAAGGTTGATGACTCAGGGCACTAGGGAGTGTGTGAACCCAGGGAGGTCATTTATTATTTCCCCGGAGGGTCCCTCCGCTGGATAGCCAAATTTCGTAATTGCCGGATGTCGCTCTCATCTAAGAGTACACGGAGGTGTACGTTGGGTCCTGGGTAGTGCGGTACGTCCACACCCAGAAGTGACTGGACTGGCCACTATCATCGACGACCACATCGGTGAGGCCCACGGGGTTCGCGACCCTGCTGGAAGAAAAGCGGCCAGACTGTATCAATGTAGGGAGTTGTGATGAGTCGTGAGTACTCGTTGTGCATGTCTTGCATACACATCATTTGTATCAGAACATACATAATTGCATGTACCATTAACATATAACATGTGTATGGGAGTTGGTTATATGTCCTTGAACTTTCACTGCTTGCTTGCATTTCTTTTTATCTGTTCCACTAACATATAAATGGGAGTTAGTTATATGTTCATGGATTTGCACTGCTTATGCAAGTTGTAATTTTTATTTGTCCCACTAACATATAACCTTCGTGTATGAGTTGGTTATATGTTAATGGTTTTTACTATGTACCTTTAGGACACAATTCATACATTTCTGCGTTTTAGATGTGCAAACCTTGGTGGAATCCGATTATATGCTAGAACTAATTACTTAGAGTCACTATCTAAGCTGATAATTCATTATGTGTACGACTTGCCCACGCGGAATGTTCTCACGAACGATATACATCAGAATTACGGCAAAATGTACATAACTACGGTAAAGCTACCCCCTGTTCCACATAAGCTACTTATTATATTGCACGACAAAAGTAATCAATACGGTTCGGTAGATAAGGCCAGATCTATAAACTCAAAAAAAATTGGGATCGTTCGACACTTTAGTTGTCTACAACATGGTCCGTTGGAAATCCCCATGACCCACTCGCATTTTCGGGGACGAAAATTTTCTTTGTTTTATTGGTTTGTAACATCCCAACTTTAAATAGGGTCTACCCGGTTTACTTAAACCCTTGGAAGAGCTTAGGCCAGGTCAGAAGAAAACCACGACCCGACCTTCGCCACATAATGATGGTCATTTAGAAAAATGGCTGCTTTTTGTAGCATTGTGCTTCACCACAACACCGAAGTAGTACATTGAGCATACGTGCTCCGAATTGACTTCCGTCAGTTGCATTAGACTCGTATGGTCGATACGAGTTCTATGGAATTCGTTTCGTTCCAATCCGAGGTCATTTGGTGAAAGTGATTGTTTTGAGCACTGTATCGCGTCATGACGACGTTATTTTAGTATAATGGGCATACGTGCTCCAAATCAACTTCTGTCAGTCGCGTTAGACTCGTATGGTCGATACGAGTGCAACAGAATTCGTTTCGTTCAAATCCAAGGTTATTTGGTGAAAGTGATTGTTTTGAGCATCGTAGCGCGTCACGACGATGTTATGTTAGTATATGGAGCATACGCGCTCTGAATCAACTTTCGTCAGTTGCGTTAGACTCTTATAGTGGATACGAGTGCAGCGGAACTCATTTTGTTTCGATCCGAGGTCATATGGAGAATATGACTATTCTAAGTATCGTAGCGCGTCACGACGACGCAGTTTTAGAATATGGAGCATACGTGCTCCGAATCGACTTCCGTCAGTTGTGTTAGACTTGTATAGTTGATACGAGTACAACAGAACACGTATAGTCTCGATCCAAGGTCGTTTAGAGAAAACGACCATTTTGAGTTTCATAGCGCGTCACGACGACGTCGTTTTAGTAAATTTAGCATATGAACTCGGAATTGACCTCAGTCAGTTGCATTAGATTCGTATGACCAATACGGGAGCAACAGAATTTGTTGCCCTTGATTTTGACGTCGTTAGTCAAATTGGTCAAATCAAGCTTTACGATGCACCGAAAAGCGTGTGCACACCTATATTACTAAAATACCCCAACATTGACTTGTCTCTCAATGACTTCGACCTACTTTGACCATGACCCACATAGGGGGGACCCACTCTATGGTTGACTTTGGTCAAACCTCTTTAAAATGCAATTTTGATTATTTTAAAAGCTCCTCCACCACTCCCCAAGCTCAACACCTACCAATGTCATCATGTGCCCCCTCATGGGCTCTAATTTTCAGCAAGATGGATGGGTCTTGGGCCCAGCCAAGAGGAATCTCTCTCTCTCTCCTTCTCCTTTTCTCTTTCTCTCTCTCTTCCCCAAACCAAATCCAAGCCTCAAGATGGTGCCACTTGGGTGTACTCTCCCCTCTAGATGACTGCCAGCTGCCCTAGCTTGCTAGGATGAACCCAAGCCTTCTCCTTCATGAGGGATTAGTCCAACACCATGAAGAAGAAGAGGGGAGACTCCTCTAACCCCTATAAATGGACCCCCTCCCTGCAGAGCAAAGTACCCCTCTCCCCCATCTCAGTCGAGCCCAAGCCACCCCCTGCCGGAGCCCCACCTCACCGGAAAACCCAAACCCGAGCTCCACCACCCTCCACCACCTCCAATGGCGGAACGAGCCGGAAGCTCCCGGAGGCCTCCAAACCAGGTGGATCCCTCTCCTCTCCTCCCTCCCTCCCAAACTCCCGGACGTGTCGCATGCGAACTCTGGCGGTCGGAGCGCCGACGCCACCCTCCCTCTCCTCCGTTCAGATTTTGATAAAAATTAACTCCGACGGCGGCAGGCCGCCGGACCACCGCCGGAGGGAGCGCCCTCCCCCTGGGAGTCGGCCAGAAGCGGAGCCATGGCCGGTCGGCGGCCGGAGGAGGGGAAGGCCCGCAAGGGGTGGCCGCGCGTATAGGAATTTCCTGAGCTTTGTTAAAAAATTTATAAGTTTTTATAATTATATTATTATAACATTTGATTTTTTTCTGTGGCTTATAGGGGGTCCAAATGCAAAAACTTTGAACATCAAAGTTGTTCAACCTGGCAAGGGCTACCCGCTGTAAAATTTTCATAATTTTTTGGAAGAGTATAAGTATTTTTAGAAATTAAAATACATCAAATATTTGGGTTTTTGAATTATTAGAGCGATCAAATGAGATCATAAAATTACGAAATAAATATAGAATGTTCCCAGCGCCCATGTACACCTGGGCTAATTATTTGAGAATTTTTAGATCTCATTATGATAATTTAGCGATTTAATCAAACTCGGTCCTTTACTTGTAAACATTCCAGGGGGAGATTTTCATGACGCACATAGCTCAACTTTTTATATAATATGTATTGGAGCATGGTGCAGCTTTGGAAAAATATTCAGATTTTTATATTGACTCCAGATATTTTTCAAGGATCTAAACAAGCTAGGTCCTTTATTTAGATTTTATTATGTATTTCTGATATTTTTAAAGATTTAAATGAGGGAGAAATTGTTGGTTTAATAATATCAGAGGCTTTCAATTTTTTTATAAAAATCTGAGAAAATCTCTAGATAACAGTGAAACTGGTGATTACCCACTGAAAATGTTTGGAAATATTCTTGGTATTTTAAGGTTTTAATACTGATGTGCACCCGTAAAGATGATGCTTCCCCATGAATTTATAAGCACCATGGGGTGCATTTAGAAGAAACTCCACTAAGAAGAAATGAAGTTAGTGGGGTCAACGCGTGATCACGAGAGTTGAAGAAACCGCCGCCCAGTCCACGCTCTGCCAGGCGCCACGCTACGCCATAACCGCACCCCACTACTGGGGTGCAATTAGTCACATCCCTTTGGTTTGAGAATAACAAATCTCAAATTATATTTGATCTTGCTTGTCGTATGTTTATAGTGTGCAGGAACTATATGTGCAATACTCCACAGGTAGAAAGCAGCTTGGAACCAACAAACTGAACTCAAGCACTACCGCCAGCGCTAGGGGTTACCGCAGGCGCTAGCGCTACCGCCTGACGCTAGCTCAAGTTCGTGCACAATGCCATGCCACCGACGGTTTCGTAACTGCCTCCACACGAACGCAACCGCAGGCATTAGGAGCTACTACCGGCGCTAGTGAGAAGTTCTATAAATAGGAGCTTTCTTTCTCGTTTTGGATATCCATCCCAGAGAGATTGCTTGTGCCACAATTCTGTTGTTGTTATGATGCCTGTACAACCCTGTATTCACCGAGTGGGCCCCCGGATCGCATGAGGTATTTTTGACATCGTCTTTCAACATGTTCCAGGGCAGGGAGAGAGGAGGGCGAGCAGTGGAGGCGGAAGCCTCCCGCTCGCCCACCCAGCAAGTAGAGGGGGCGAGAGGAGGTGGGGCGAGCCCCCCTCTCGCCCCCGCCCCGGTAGAGGAGGGCGAGAGCAGGGGGCGAGACAGGAGAGGGCCGACCCTCCCTCTCGCCCCCATCCCCAGCAGGGGGCGAGACAGGAGGGGGCCGACCCTCCCTCTCGCCCCCATCCCCAGCAGGGGGCGAGACAGGAGGGGGCCGACCTCCATCTCGCCCCCATCCCCAGCAGGGGGTGAGACAGGAGGGGACCGACCTCCCTCTCGCCCCCATCCACAGCAGGGGCGAGACAAGAGGGGGCCGACCTCCCTCTCGCCCCCATCCACAGCCGGGGGCGAGACAGGAGGGGGCCGACCCTCCCTCTCGCCCCCATCCCCAGCAGGGAGGCGAGACAGGAGGGGGTCGACCTCCCTCTCGCCCCCATACCCAGCAGGGGGCGAGATAGGAGGGGGCCGACCTCCCTCTCGCCCCCATCCCAAGCAGGGGGCGAGACAAGAGGGGGTCGACCTCCCTCTCGCCCCCATCCCCAGCAGGGGGCGAGACAAGAGGGGGCCGACTCTCCCTCTCGCCCCCATCCCTAGCATGGGGCGAGACAGGAGGGGGCCGACCTCCCTCTCGCCCCCATCCCCAGCAGGGGGGCGAGACAGGAGGGGGTCGACCTCCCTCTCGCCCCCATACCCAGCAGGGGGGCGAGACAGGAGGGGGCCGACCTCCCTCTGGCCCCCATCCCCAGCAGGGGGGCGAGACAGGAGGGGGTCAACCCTACCTCTCGCCGCCATCCCCAGTAAGGGAGCGAGACAGGAGGGGGCTGACCTTCCCTCTCGCCCCCATCCCCAGCAGGGGGGAGAGATAGGGAGGAGGTCAGCCCCCTCTCGCCCAGCCCCGGGAGGGTGTTCTGGACTGCGTTTAGTGCCTCCAAACAGCGGGATCTGGTTGTTCGCAGACCAAGTTCAAAATCCTATAAATAGGACCAAGGGGGCACCATTTGGAGGGATCTCTTTTTTGGCCTTCTCTCTCCCTAAGTTCCTTTGTTGGGTGGAGAGAGCCTCCAATGGTGCCCAAGCTTAGCATTGGCTTGGGAGGGGAAGCGCTCTAAGATATTCCGGGTGTGTGGTTGGACCTCCTCGCTAAGCTCTTGGTCTCATTCCTAGTTCCTTAGCCTCTTAGCCAGAGCTCTCCCTTGGGAGAAGTAAGTGTGAGGTCACCCCCCAACTATTTGAGGGCCCGAACTCCACAGGGACCAAGTTATTGGTTTCAACATTATGGTGCGGTGAGCGTGGAGAGTGACCAACTCAAGAAACTCTCAAGATGAGCTCCATGGCTGGAGGTGGAGGATCTGACCTAGGCCACTCGCAGCCCCCGGTGGCTGGAGTGACGTTAGAGATGTTTGGAAGTTTCAAGCGGGAGGTCCTGCAGACCTTGCAGCTAACCTTTGCTGCGATAGGCGAAGGTAGGAGAGTAAGTGGTCCGGAGGTCTCACCTCAGCAGGTGGGCGAGAGCACTCTCGGCCAGCAACCCAGGAAGTAGGTACCAACGGGGAGGAGTGGGGAGGCATTCGGCCCCCACTCGCCCAGTCCACTAGGAGGGGGCGAGTGGGGAGGTGCCAGACCCCCACTCGCCCAGCCCCAAGGGGGCGAGTGGGGAGGTGCCAGGCCCCCACTCGCCCAGCCCCAAGGGGGCGAGTTGGGAGGTGCCAGGCCCCCACTCGCCCAGCCCCAAGGGGGCGAGTGGGGAGGTATCTTACCCCCATTCATCCAGCCCCGTAGGGGACGAGCGAGAGAAGTCCTTTGTGTGAGCTGATCCTCTCGGCCCCGGTTCCAGAGGGGTCCGGAAGGCTGGAGATGTCTCATTACTCCGGCAAGGATGATCCAGTACTGCACCTGGAGTGGTTTGAGGACATGGTCTCCATTATGCCCATGTCGGACGCTTTCAAGTGTCGACTCTTCGCGACAACTTTGAAGGAGAAGGCAAGGGATTGGTTCCACCAGCTCCCTGCGGGATCTATCTATGTCTTCGAAGACTTGCGTCGAGGTTTCCTGTTGCGTTTCTCGACGTCAAGGAAGAGGAAGAAGGATGCTGAAGCACTTTTCAAGATCAAGCAAGAGCCAGGGGAGTCACTGGCTCACTATGTGGATAGGTTCCAGGAAGAGGTTTTGCTTGTCCAGGAGGTGCCAGGGTTCACCCTCCAGCTCGCCTTCATAGTGGGGCTGAGGGAGGGGTTCTTCAAGATGAGTTTAAAGCGGAATGCTCCCCTGTCCTTCGAAGAATTGATGGAAAGGGCGGCAGAAGAAATTGAAGGGGAGGAGGCCAACCCGGAGTTCGCGAGAAGGTTGGCCAAGCTGAGTGAGCCGGAGGCAAGACAACATGGAGGGGGAGCGGAAGATCCTGGAGGGAAGTGTGACCAAGGAGAGGACAACTTCCAAGGGAAGAGACCCGACCCCCCAAGGTGGAGGCAGGGGCCGAAGGCACTCCTCCCACCACCTCAGCAAGCCATGGTAATTGGCGGGGGAAGAAGGAGGAGAGCCCGGAAAGCAGAAAGGAGAGGAAGAGGAGAGGATAGGGTTGAGTTGCCCTACTGTGACTTCCATGAGGAGGAAGGTCACGCGACGTCCGCCTGCCCTGAGTTCTTGGAAATGAGGGAGGCGAGGGGTCCTAGGAAGCAACAGCAACAACCGAAGGAGGTCGAGGAAGACCAAGCCTAGGAGTAGGAGACCGAGTTTTGGTTTCCACACATAGTTTTTCTTTAAATTCATGTAGTATGTTGGTTCACTTTCAGACTTAGTTTTTCTTTCAAGTAATGTGATGATCAAAGTTATGAAAGTTTTCAAGCTGGCAGCCCCGATGCTGGACCGCTGACAAAGCTTCCATCTAGCTGGCAGGGCCGGGAACCGCTTGGTGGCAGAAAGATCTCAAAGCACTTAGCCCCGATGCTAGCCCGCTGACCAGGCTTCCATCTAGCTGGTAGGGCCGGGAACCGCTCGGTGGCAGAAAGATCTCAAAGCACTTAGGCCCGATGCTGGCCCACTGACCAGGCTTCCATCTAGCTGGCAGGGCCGGGAACCACTCGGTGGCAGAAAGATCTCAAAGCACTTAGCCCCGATGCTGGCCTGCTGACCAGACTTCCATCTAGCTGGCAGGGCCGGGAACCGCTCGGTGGCAGAAAGATCTCAAAGCACTTAGCCCCGATGCTGGCCCGCTGACCAGGCTTCCATCTAGCTGGTAGGGACGGGAACCGCTCGGTGGCAGAGGGATATCAAAGCACTTAGCCCCGATGCTGGCCTGCTGACCAGGCTCCCACCTACCTGGCAGGGCCGGGAACCGCTCGGTGGCAGAAAGATCTCAAAGCACTTTGCCTCGATGCTGGCCCGGTGACCAGGCTTCCATCTAGCTGGCAGGGCCGGGAACCGCTCGGTGGCAGAAAGATCTCAAAACACTTAGCCCCGAAGCTGGCCCGCTGACCAGGCTTCCATCTAGCTGGCAGGGCCGGGAACCGCTCGGTGGCAGTAAGATCTCAAAGCACTTAGCCCCGATGTTGGCCCGCTGACCAGGCTTCCATCTAGCTGGCAGGGCCGGGAACCGCTCAGTGGCAGAAAGATCTCAAAGCACTTAGCCCCGATGTTGGCCCGCTGACCAGGCTTCCATCTAACTCGCAGGGCCGGGAACCGCTCGGTGGCAGAAAGATCTCAAAGCACTTAGCCCCAATGCTGGCCCGCTGACCAGGCTTCCATCTAGCTTGTAGGGCCGGGAACCGCTCGGTGGAAGAAAGATCTCAAAGCACTTAGCCCCGATGCTGGCCCACTGACCAGGCTTCCATCTAGCTGGCAGGGCTGGGAACCGCTCGGTGGCAGAAAGATCTCAAAGCACTTAGCCCCGATGCTGGCCCGCTGACCAGGCTTCCATCTAGCTAGCAGGGCCGGGAACCGCTCGGTGGCAGAAAGATCTCAAAGCACTTAGCCCCGATGCTGGCCCGCTGACCAGGCTTTCATCTAGCTCGCAGGGTCGGGAACCGCTTGGTGGCAGAAAGATCTCAAAGCACTTAGCCCTGATGCTGGCCCGCTGACCAGGCTCCCACCTAGCTGGCAGGGCCGGGCACCGCTCGGTGGCAGAAAGATCTCAAAGCACTTAGCCTCGATGATGGCCCGCTGACCAGGCTTCCATCTAGCTCGCAGGGCCGGGAACCGCTCGGTGGCAGAAAGATCTCAAAGCACTTAGCCCCTAAACTGGCCCGCTGACCAGGCTTCCATCTAGCTGGCAGGGCCGGGAACCGCTCGGTGGCAGAAAGATCTCAAAGCACTTAGCCCCGATGATGGCCCGCTGACCAGGCTTCCATCTAGCTGGCAGGGCTGGGAACCGCTCGGTGGCAGAAAGATCTCAAAGCACTCAACCCCGATGCTGGCCCGCTGACCAGGCTCCCACCTAGCTGGTAGGGCTGGGAACCGCTCGGTGGCAGAAAGATCTCAAAGCACTTAGCCCCGATGCTGGCCCGCTGACCAGGCTTCCATCTAGCTGGAAAGGCCAGGAACCGCTCGGTGGCAGAAAGATCTCAAAGCACTTAGCCCTGATCCTGGCCCGCTGACCAGGCTCCCACCTAGCTGGCAGGGTCGGGAACCGCTCGGTGGCAGAAAGATCTCAAAGCACTTAGCCCCGATGCTGGCCCGCTGACCAGGTTTCCATCTTGCTGGTAGGGCCGGGAACTGCTCGGTGGCAGAAAGATCTCAAAGCACTTAGCCCCGATGCTGGCCCGCTGACCAGGCTCCCACCTAGCTGGCCGGGCCGGGAACCGCTCGGTGGCAGAAAGATCTCAAAGCACTTAGCCCCGATGCTGGCCTGCTGACCAGGCTCCCACCTAGCTGGCAGGGTCGGGAACCGCTCGATGGCAAAAAGATCTCAATGCACTTAGCCCCAATGCAGGCCCGCTGACCATTCTTCCATCTAGCTGGCAGGGCCGGGAACCGCTCGGTGGAAGAAAGATCTCAAAGCACTTAGCCCCGATGCTGACCCGCTGACCAGGCTCCCACCTAACTGGCAGGGCCGGGAACCGCTCGGTGGCAGAAAGATCTCAAAGCACTTAGACCCGAAGCTGGCCCGCTGACCAGGCTTCCATCTAGCTGGCAGGGCCCGGAACCGCTCGGTGGCAGAAAGATCTCAAAGCACTTAGCCCCGATGCTGGCCCGCTGACCAGGCTTCCATCTAGCTGGCAGGGCCGGGAACCGCTCGGTGGCAGAAAGATCTCAAAGCACTTAGCCCCAATCCAGGCTCTCTCTAGCCGGCAGAGCAAGTTGACCTCCCAGGGAGGTTAAGTGTTTTCCCCCAAGGAGGCTCCGCTAGTTGGGCACTCACTAGCCGGCAAGGTAGAATGGCCCCTCTGGGAAGCTTGAGTAAATTTTCACCAGGACGAAGGGGAGTCCTCTCAATTTCTTTCGGCGCCACTTGCCGAATGTGCAGGGTTGGACTTTTCTTTCCGAGCGTGTACCTCGATCGAAAAGAGCGGGGATTGTGTACAACCCTGTATTCACAGAGTGGGCCCCCGGATCCCATGAAGTATTTTTGACATCGTCTTTCAACATGTTCCAGGGCAGGGAGAGAGGAGGGCGAGCGGTGGAGGCGGAAGCCTCCCGCTCGCCCACCCAGCAAGTAGAGGGGGCGAGAGGAGGTGGGGCGAGCCCCCCTCTCGCCCCCGCCCCCGGTAGAGGAGGGCGAGAGCAGGGGCAAGACAGGAGGGGGCCGACCCTCCCTCTCGCCCCATCCCCAACAGGGGGGCGAGACAGGAGGGGGTCGACCTCCCTCTCGCCCCCATACCCAGCAGGGGGCGAGACAGGAGGGGGCCGACCTCCCTCTCGCCCCCATCCCCCGCATGGGGCGATACAGGACTAGGCCGACCTCCCTCTCGCCCCCATCCCCAGCAGGGGGCGAGACAGGAGGGGGCCGACCCTCCCTCTCGCCCCCATCCCCAGCAGGGGGGCGAGACAGGAGGGGGCCGACCTCCCTCTCGCCCCCATCCCCAACAGGGGGCGAGACAGGAGGGGGCCGACCTCCCTCTCGCCCCCATCCCCATCAGGGGCGAGATAGGAGGGGGCCGACCTCCCTCTCGCCCCCATCCCCAGCAGGGGGGCGAGACAGGAGGGGGTCGACCCTCCCTCTCACCCCTATCCCCAGCAGGGGGTGAGACAGGAGGGGGCCGACCTCCCTCTCGCCCCCATCCCCAGCAGGGGGCCGAGACAGGAGGGGGCCGACCTTCCTCTCGCCCCCAGCCCCAGCAGGGGGGCGAGACAGGAGGGGGCCGACCTCCCTCTCGCCCCCATCCCCAGCAGGGGGGCGAGACAGGAGGGGGCCGACCCTCCCTCTCGCCCCCATCCCCAGCAGGGGGCGAGACAGGAGGGGGCCGACCCTCCCTCTCGCCCCCATCCCCAGCAGGGGGGCAAGACAGGAGGGGGCCGACCTTCCCTCTAGCCCCCATCCCCAACAAGGGGGCGAGATAGGGAGGAGGTCAGCCCCCTCTCGCCCGGCCCCAGAGGGTGTTCTGGACTATGTTTAGCGCCTCCAAACAGCGGGATCTGGTTGTTCGCAGACCAAATCTGAGGGTATTTTGGTAATCTCGTAGGCCAGATTGTGGTTATTTGCAGACCAAGTTCAAAATCCTATAAATAGGACCAAGGGGGCACCATTTGGAGGGATTTCTTTTTTGGCCTTCTCTCTCCCTAAGTTGCTTTGTTGGGTGGAGAGAGCCTCCAATGGTGCCCAAACTTAGCATTGGATTGGGAGGGGAAGCGCTCTAAGATCTTCCGGGTGTGTGGTGGGACCTCCTCGCTAAGCCCTTGGTCTCATTCCTAGTTCCTTAGCCTGTTAGCCTAGAGCTCTCCCTTGGGAGAAGTAAGTGTGAGGTCACCCCCAACTTGTTGAGGGCCCGAACTCCACAGGGACCAAGTTATTAGTTTCAACACTGTCGAAGATGGATCTCCCAGAAAAAGCTTAAGGAGAATCCTGGAGAAGGACTACGTCACGCTACATCTGAAGGACGATCGTGTTAAATTTTTTGAAGTGGAAGTGGAATGGTGTTGGGGGTCTGCAGATTGGAGACCCCAAAGACCGCGTGGTCTGCGCTGGTTCTCTGGCCGGTTTTTGTCTCAGGCGATCTATTCTGGGCGGTCTGATCTGGGAGACCGCTAAATGTCCAGGCGGCTTGCGCGGGTTATTTTGGCGACTTGTTCAAGTCGGACAGATGTTCAAGTAGGTCTGCCTTCTTGCAGTGACCGGGCGGTGTGACGTGTTGTTCTTGTCGGTCTGGGTTACTGAAGAAGTTCTTTGCTTATGCAATAAGACCGGGCGGTTTGTTTTGATGACCGCGGTAACCGGGCGGTTTGTGTATAACCGTATGGTTCAATAAGGGAGCTGTTAGCTATACTAAGCTCGGGAGGCCTGCTTTGTATCCCAGTTTGTGTGGTGACGATATCCGTCTACTCGCCTATAAATAGGGGTGCAGGGTCCGTCATCAATAACAGAGAACTGTAAGAACCAAAGTTGGCTTGATTGTGCCAGTCTCATTCTGAGGTCGCGCGATTTGAGTTTTGTCTGACCGGTTTGTGTGTTCGCAGGTTAGCGGCTTGCAGCTCGCGATCAACATTCTCCCTTCTTCCAGCTTTGAATAAACCAGTTCGGCTGGACTGTGTTTAGGTGTTCTTGGACTGTGCAGCAAACTCAGTTGATCGGGCGATCTTAAGCGATCAGGCGATCTTGAGTTGCGGTCTGCACCAGGAAGCAGTTTCTTTGTCAAGTGTTCGCGGGTTCTTCTGTGATCTTATGATCGGGCAGTCTGGGCGATCAAGGAGTGCGAACTGGTTATCTTTCAGCAGTTGAATAAAGCAGCAGGTCAGGCGGTCTGTGGTTGCAGTCCGACAGGTGCGGATTGTGCTCTGTTCGCGCGGTCTCAGGGGTTATCCGTTTGGCTTATCTATTCGCGCGGTCTGGCGGTCTCAAGTTGTCAAGTCGCCAGCAGCTTGTTGTCTTTTGTGTTTGTGCTTATCTCCTCCATGATTCTTATGAATCATGTCTCGCCATGTATAACTCAAATTGTAAAGAGATAGTTAATGCCAAAGCACTATTCGATCTTCCCATTGGCATTGTGTTGCTACGCTTGTGGAAAGTTTGTGAAGTGTTCCGCTTTTTTACTTCAACTCTGGACCTCAAGATTTTTAACATGGTATCAGAGGGAGGTTGCTGAGCAGTAGTTGCTGATACTTCTCTCGGGTTCCTCAAGTTGGTTAGCAATCAGTGGGATAGCAATGGAAGGAGGATATGCTAGAGGTTTTGGTATTGAGTTCCTTACGCAGACTAACTTCAAGAAGTGGAAGTCTTGCATGGAGAGCTATCTTCTTGGCGAGGATTTGTGGGAGATTGTAGGAGGAGAAGCAAGACAAGATGTTATTCCTGCTGAAGGGAATGCTGAGCTCGTGAAGGCTTGGAAGAGAACGAATGCTAAGGCGGAGTTCACTCTCAAGAGAGCTATCATTCTGGAGCTGTTTGATCACATCATCGTATGTAGGTCAGCTGCTGAAATTTGGACAGCCTTGGATGGCTTGTTCAATAAGAAGAATGTAGCTAGGCTACAGTTCTTGGAGAATGAGTTGGCGAAAGCAACTCAGGGAGATTTGTCTATCTCAACGTTCTTCTTGAAAATGAAGAACCTCTGCGTGGAGATATCGGCATTGGGCCCAGATGAGCCTATCTCAGAAGCTAAGCTGAAGAGGCACATAATCCGCAACTTGCGGAGGGAGTATGTGGCCTTTGTTACTTCTGTTCAAGGCTGGGATAATCAGCCATCGTTTCTGGAGCTGGAGAACTTACTTGCTTCGCAAGAGAGTCTGGCTAAGCAAATGGCTGGGATGTCTGTCTCTGGGGGAGAAGGTGTGGTTCTGTTCTCTGGCAAGAAGATGAGATGGGACAAGAAGAAGAAGAAGACATCTGGAGATGATGGTCCGTCTACTTCATATCAGCAGGAGAGGAGCTATGCTCCTAAGCGTGATGGGAAGAAGAAGGAAGGACCTAGATGCTTCAAGTGCAACAAGCTTGGTCACTTCAAGAGAGATTGTCAAGTCAATCTTCAACCAGGGCATGATGCAGGAAAGGTGGAGGCTGGTTCCAATTCTGAAGGTAGTTGGGGTGGTGGAGGTGCATTCATGACGGGCATGTGTGTTCGGGCTATGGCTTCCATCAACTATCAGGATGATTGGATAGTGGACTCTGGGTGTGGTCATCACCTCACCGGGGATGGGTCGAAGTTCTCCTCATTGCGAGCATATACAGGTAATGATGCTATCATTACGGCTGATGATACAATACATGCAGTTGAGAAGGAGGGTGTAGTTTCATTGAACCATGATAGAGGTACTCTTACATTGAAGAATGTCTATCATGTTCCGGGGATGAAGAAGAACCTCTTCTCAGTGACCAATGCGGTGGATGCTGGCTATCACATTCTGTTCGGTCCAACAGAAGTGAAATTTCTATGAAATGTTTCAGCTGTGAAAGCTAAGGTCACTCATGTAGGGAGATGGGTGAAGGACTTGTTTGTTCTTTCAACAAGTTCTTATGTTGATAAGATGAGGGCTAACGACAGCGCCGCTATCTGGCACGAAATACTTGGGCATGTTGGGATGGATAAGTTGAAGGCTATGGCGGGAAGAGGCCTGGTGAAAGGTCTGCCTAGCTTGTCATCTTTCGGGGAGGGTCACGTTTGTGCAGGTTGTCAGTTTGGTAAGTCTCAACGTCTTCCATTTGACAAATCACAAAGAAGATGTAAAAGACCATTGGAGTGTATACATGGTGATCTGTTTGGACATACCAACACTAGCAGTCTTGGAGGTAGCAGGTATATGCTGATTTTGGTTGATGGATTCACCAGATATACTTGGGTATATTTTTTGAAGGAGAAGTCGGAGGCGTTCGAGAGGTTTGTGGAGTTCAAGGAGCTGGTAGAAGGTCGGCTCAACCTGCGGGTCAAGAGGTTCAGAACAGACAATGGAGGGGAGTTCACCTCCAAGGCATTTTTTAACTTCTGCAGGAAGCATGACATCCAAAGAGAGCTTTCTTATGCTCACACTCCACAACAGAACGGAGTTGCAGAGCGGAAGATCCGTCATCTGACGGAGACTTGCAAATGTTGTCTTCATGCCAAGAGTATCCCAAAGTCCTTCTGGGTAGAGGGAATGTCTTGTACGGCCTATGTTATCAACCGGATGCCTCTCATTCCCATCAACATGAAGACCCCTCATGAGTTGATGTTCAAGGAGAAGCCAAGCATAGAACATTTTCGAGAGTTTGGTTCTACCTGCTACGTGCATGTTCTGGATGCCCTTCGAACGAAGCTAGATGCAAAGGCAAGGAAACTAGTCTTCGTCGGTTATGATGACCAGAAGAAAGGGTGGAGATGCATGGATCCCGAGACACGGAGATATGTGGTCTCTAGGGATGTGGTATTTGACGAGTTGACATCATACCAAGGTAGCTCTTCTATAGATTTACAAGGAAGCAGGGTGGATGGTGGACCAGAGGAAGTTGCAAAGGAAGTTCTGGTGGAGTTGCATGTTTCTCCAGGTGCTCCAGGTATTTCTAGTTCTAGGTCAGGTGCTTCAGGTTCTCGAAGCAGGGGGATCGATGCTCCATGTCTACCTGAAAGGAGAGCTAGTCCAGAAGTTGCAGTTGAAGAGGTGGTTCAGAGTCAAGCTCTGAGGAGGTCCAAGAGGACCATTATTCCACCTGATCGGTATACGGGCGGAAACTTGGTCAGCTTTGCCTCATGTTTCTTCGCAGGTCCCCTGGATGAGAGAGAGCCATCTTGTTATGAAAATGTCGTTGGAGTCAAGGAGTGGGAAGGAGCCATGGATGAGGAGATGGCTGCCCTCAGGAAAAATGTGACTTGGCACTTGGTGCCTAAGGTTGAGGGTATTACTCTGGTGACTTGCAAGTGGGTTTTCAAACTGAAGAAGAAGGCTGATGGAAGTATTGAGCGGTACAAGGCTCGCCTTGTAGCTCGAGGTTTCTCTCAGAAGTATGGGGAGGATTATGAAGAGACATTTAGTCCCATTGCCAAGATGATTCGGTCTGGGTTGTGACCGCATTGGCAGCTTGCCAAGGGTGGAAGATTTGGCAACTCGACGTGAAGAATGCTTTCTTATATGGCGAGATTGACAAGGATATCTTCATGGATCAGCCACCCGGTTATGTATCTGAAGAGCACCCAAGATATGTTTGCAAGCTCAAGAAGGCTCTTTACGGCTTGAAGCAAGCGCCTCGGGCGTGGTACGGGAAGATCGCAGAATACCTCCAGTTCTGCGGATACTTTGCTTCTGATTCGGATTCAAGCTTATTCGTAATGAAGACGGGGGAGCTTCAGGTCTTGGTGCTGCTGTACGTTGACGATATGATCGTCATGGGGAATTCTGAAGTGGAGGTAGCTAGGCTTCGTGCTGAGCTAGCTATCAGATTCGAGATGAAGGATTTGGGTGAGCTCCACCATTTCCTTGGGCTCGAAGTGGAGAGGAAAGAGAGCGGTATGCTTGTTTCCCAAAAAGGCTATGCGGATCGAATCGTGAAGAGATTTGGCATGGAAGGGGGGAAGAGCAGCTCTACTCCACTGGAGGTTGGAGTTCATCTTTGATGAGATGAAGGGAAGGTTTACCGATCCTTTGGTGTTTCAGGCTTTGGTTGGAAGTCTGATATACTTGACGATCACGAGGCCAAATATTGCTTATGCAGTTGGCAGGGTGAGTCGGTTTATGGCAGAGCCTCGGAAACCTCATATTGTGGTGGCTAGGAGTATCTTGAAGTATGTCAAATCCACCTCGGATTTGGGTCACTTCTACGGGAGAGATTCGGGATTTTGCTTGCACGGGTACATGGATGCTGATTATGGAGGAGATTCGGATGATCGGAGATCGACGTCTGGATATGTCTTTATGATAGGCTCTACAGCTATATCATGATGCAGCAAGAAGTAGGATTCTGTGTTTGTCTCTACCACAGAAGTGGAGTACAAAGCTTCAGCTTTGGCGGTTCAGGAAGCCATCTAGCTTAGGAGGCTTGTGGAGGACATTCTTAGGGAGGTGCGAGGTCCTACTCTGCTACGTGGTGACAATATGAGTGCTCTCAAACTGGTGAACAATCTAGTTTGTCACGCGCGTACAAAGCACATAGAGATTCATCACCATTTCATTCGTGAGAAGGTGTTGAAGGGATTTCTGACTGTGGAGCATGTGCAGAGCAAGGAGAATGTTGCTGACATATTTACTAAGCCGTTGTCGAAGGGACCATTTGGTTGGTTGCAGAGTTTGCTTGGGCTGACTTCCACTTCCCACTTCAAGGGGGAGTGCTAAATTTTTTGAAGTGGAAGTGGCATGGTGCTGGACGGTCTGCAGATTGGAGACCGCAGAGACTGCGCGGTCTGCGCTGGTGCTCTAGCCGGTTTTGTCTCAGGCGATCTATTTTGGGCGGTCTGATCTGAGAGACCGTTAAATTTCTGGGCGGCTTGCGCGGGTTGTTCTGGCGACTTGTTCAAGTCGGCCAGATGTTCAAGTAGGTCTGCCTTCTTGCAGTGACCGGGCGGTCTGACGTGTTGTTCTTGTCGGTCTGGGTTACTGAAGAAGTTCTTTGCATATGCAATAAGACCGCGCGGTTTGTTTTGATGACCGCGGTAACCGGGCGGTTTGTGTATAATTGTATGGTTCAATAAGGGAGTTGTTAGCAATGCTAAGCTCGGGCGGTCTGCTTTGCGAGACCGCATACGATCTGATGGGCGGTTTTTGTATCCCGGTTTCTGCGGTGACAACATCCGTCTACTCGCCTATAAATAGGGGTGCAGGGCCCATCATTAATAACAGAGAACTGTAAGAACCAAAGATGGCTTTATTGTGTCAGTCTCATTCTGAGGCGCGCGGTTTGAGTTTTGTCTGATCGATTTGTGTGTTCGCAGGTTAGCGGCTTGCAGCTCGCGGTCAACATTCTCCCTTCTTCCAGCTTTAAATAAACCAGTTTGGGCTGACAGTGTTTAGGTGTTCTTAGACTGTGCAGCGAACTCAGTTGATCAGGCGGTCTTAAGCAGTCAGGCGATCTTGAGATGCGGTCTGCAGCAGGAAGCAGTTTCTTTGTCAAGTGTTCGCGGGTTCTTTTGTGATCTTAAGACCAGGCGGTCTGGGAGATCAAGGAGTGTGAACTGGTTGTCTTTCATTAGTTGAATAAAGTAGCAGGTCGGGCGGTCTGTGGTTGCGGTCTAACAGGTGCGGCTTGTGCTCTGTTCACGCAGTCTCAGGGGTTATCCGTCTGGCTTGTCTGTTCGCGCGGTCTGGCGGTCTCAAGTTGTCAAGTCACCAGCAGCTTGTTGTCTTTTGTGTTTGTGCTTCTCTCCTCCGTGATTCTTATGAATCATGTCTCGTCATGTATACCTCAAATTGTAAAGAGATAGTTAATGCCAAAGCACTATTCGATCTTCTCATTGTCATTGTGTTGTTACGCTTGTGGAAAGTTTGTGAAGTGTCACGCATTTTTACTTCAACTCCGGACCTCAAGTTTTTTAACAGATCGCTTCGACCTCGCTTATACACAACAATCTTTCATCTCCAACTTCAGAAGATCTCATATAGGGAGTTCTTATTGTTATTATCATTATTTCTATTTCATTCCATATATTTTTGTAACTGTTTAGAGAATTCGTCTTGTGTTGGCGACTAGTCCTTGCACGGCTTAGGGGGTAATTCGCCGCGTGAGTTGGCGACTAGGTCTAGGAGATTATATTTAGGGGGTGCTCGAAGCCATATCCGGGGAAGGATTGGCTAGAGCGGCTTGAGGCCATATCCGGGGAAGGATAGACTAAAGCCAACCGGTTTGTGGGGATACAAGTCGGTATAGAAAAGGAAAAGATATTTACTTTTGTATGCCTCCGATTTCTAGCGATATTGAAATCAAATTTATGTAAACACTTTTTTATATAAATACAGTCATGTCTCTATTTGTGTTTACTTGATTTCTCTCCTTTGGCATAATCTCTAAAATATTGGTTACTAAGTTTTTAATTCTAATTAATTTATTTAAATTGTTTATTTCAATCTCTTTCATCATAAAACAATTTAGTACTTGCTTCTAAACTTGGATATTATGATATTCTCTTAATTTAGCTAAATTGTTATTTTGCCTTCTCCTATTATAAAATAATTTAGTAATTTTCATAAAATTATAAGAAGAATTTTTATTCCCTTATTCACCCCCCCCCCCCCTCTAAGGGCGCCTATCGATCCAACAAGTGGTATCAGAGGGTAGGTTATTCCAAATCGGTTTAAAACTGGGAATAATGGCGTCTCATGATCTCGCTTCTACTAGTGGGGGAAACTTTCTTATAAATGAAAAATCTTTGGCACCACCTTTATTTGAAGACAAAAATTATAATGGGTGGAAAACTCTTATGGAAAAATTTCTTAACTCTTAAGATATTGAAGTTTGGAATATTACAATTAAAATGCCCCCAAATATTCTTAATAAAAATGAAATGTTCTTAAATGCCAAATCAATGAATAGTCTATATTGTGCATTAGATCAAAATATTTTCAAACTTATTTATACACTTCCTACTACTTATGAAGTTTGGAAATTTCTTGAGAATTCTTATAGTCTTCCTTCCACAGATGATGAACAAGAGCAATTCCTTATGGATCCAAGAGAAGAAACCAATGAGGACTTATGCTTGGAGGAAGATCTATCTAAGAAAGTAGAATGCAACGTCATAATATTGGACTCAAATGATGGCAACACATCAAGCAAAAGAGAAGACGGAAATTCAACTATGGAAGAGGAATGCGAAGAAGATGTCAAAGGAACCCTTGGTTCAAATCTTGCCTCATCCCATAGCAATGTTAAGAAATTCAAAAACTTCTTTTTTTGTAACAAATTCTATTTCTACATCTCGTATGCTTAAAATTGCTAAACGTAAAATTTTAAAGTTGAAAATTGCTAATTCTAAATTATGTTTAGAAAATAAATCTTTAAAAGCAAACAATAAAATAGAATCAAATATTGATGTGTTAAATTCTCTTTCATGCTCTTTAGTTAAAATTCCTACTCCTTATTTAGATTGCAATCTATTAAAAGAAAAAATTCAAGGATATTGAAAAAGGGCTCTTAGTTTCTAAAAGGCATAATGAAAAATTGATAATTGAAAATGATGCTTTAACTTGTAAGTTAAGACAATTAAAATCTTTTGTTGAAAAAGTTCTAATTTCTAGTAATGACATTCATCATAAGATTTTGAATAACAAAGATAAATTAACTTACAAAATCATTTCTAAAAAGGATCATTTCCACACATCAACTCAAAAGGAGTTTAGTTTCACAAGGAATTGTGATCCTCACAAAATTCTTAAGAGTCACTATTATAAGTCTAAATATATTTTCAATCAGGACTCATATTTAAAAACTCCTTTTCATGAAAATCAAACTACAAAATATTTTCCTTCACATTATAAGGGTATGTCTATAAGAAAGAGAGGAAATGAAAATCATCAAAATAAGAAGCAATCATGTAACACATATTGTAACCCACTCTATCAACAATCACTTCTAAAGAATGACAATCACTCTTATAAACTTTCAAAGAATCCATATAATAAAATTCATTATGATTATCAACATCAATCTATTTTGAAAAATAATTTGAATAAACATAAATCCCAATGAATTATTTTTCAAATAACTACAATCATATAAAGATGTCACATAATCATTATATGAATTTGAGTGATAAACAACCAAGGTATGAATGGAGACCCATTAAGAAAAATGACACATAAACTTTAATTGAAAGGCCTCTTTCATCATTGTCTCCCCAAAGGCCAACACGATGTATTTGGGTACCCAAAGGAACCATCCCACTTGGTCCCCTTTGGATACCTAAATCTCTCATTCATTAGTATCCAATAATTTGCATGAAGTAGAAACAATTAAAAATGAAATATCATTTCTCTACTTCATGATATGCTTAATTTCTTTTTCTTTGTTGTTTTTTTATTATTTAAGCTAACATGCCTTGGTCACCACATAAATATTTAAAATATGACTTTATCATTTAAAGCTTTATAAATCAAATTGAATAAAATTTGAATAAAAAGTCATATGTGTTTAAAAGTGACCTATCTCTCATATTTTTAATTTTTATTCTTGTAAATCCTTTACCCATAAATGTCTTGAATTATCATTATAAATTGAATATTGAAATTATTATCAAGACTAATGAAATTATTTTAAAGAATGGATTTAAATGGTTTATTTAGGGGTCTTAGGCTAAAAATATTAAATGCACAACTTATTGTATATTTGTCTAATTTCTTTGTTGCATATGATAGCCCCTATATTGAAAAATCATAATCGAGAAAAATCGGAATCAAATGATAAAAAAACATGTGTTTTTAAATCAAAAATTATAACTCAAAATTGTAAATCAAAAATCATGAGTTGCCAACGCCAAGCGTTACCACTAACGCCGGCGGTAGCTTATTTTACTAAAAAAAATTTGATTTCTCTTATTATTATTTTCTGAAAAATCATGTTAAGTATCGTTATCTTCTACTTTCAGATACCTTTTATTAAAATCAAAAAGAAAATTTACAAAACAATTTAAAATAACCAAAACATTGTATTCCTTTATATATATGTAGTATAATATTCACTTTACAAGCAGTCACTATATATTAAAAAGGATGAATATGAACTATATAATCACCACCATGATCTATTAATATCATATGCTAAAATTCACTATAATCATATATCATAATTCATGATCTAACAAGAATTATCTTAAATCAACTAATTCTATCAACCTTAGGAATTATGAAATATGTGATGACTATTGGTATTATAGTTTCATATCTTGTTTTGTATGTGATATGCATCTCTATTGTTTGCATGTATCTCATTATATTTAGATCTAAAAATTAACTTGATATCAACAAGATGAAATCAAATAGAATAGTCATTTCATTCTAGGTCTAAAGAAAATTAATTTGAAATCTTCTTATATTACATGCAACATTATCTCCATTAAATCATATATAATAACATTGCATTCAAACTCATCATCCTAGCATCACTTCTTAGTTTATGCTTAAATTTATATGCTAGGTATAACATTTACAATGTTATTAAAATATCATGATAACTATGTCAATTGAAATTATAATAGAATACTAAAATTCCATCAAAACACATAGTTTAAGGATCAATCATTGGAATATATATGAATATTGTACCATGAATCATATATTATCATGCAGAACCAAAGATCAATAAATTCTATTATTGAATACAATTTTATTATAAATTTTAAAACGGTATATATGTGATCTTTGTCTTTGATATGATTGCATGATCATCACTTTCTAGACTTACAAATCAAACTTGCTCATTAAAAAGAAAATCACCAAATCATATTGCCATAAGTCTAGAAGGAATAGAATTCACATACATCATGATGATCTAACATATATTCTATGCAAAATTCTCTATAATCATAATTCATGTTCTATCAAGAAATATCTCAAATCAATAATGTCTATCACCTAGGAATTATGAATCTTATGATAAAAATATGAATTATGCTTTTTCTTTACATTATTTGGTGTATTGATATGCTTTGCTATTGATTGCATGTATCTCACATATATGTAGATTCTAGAATCAACTTTGTAATAATAAGAATAAATCAAACAAAATCGTCACTTTATTCTAGATCTATAATTTGAAACTCTATTTTGGAATACATGCAATATTAATGTTAACCTTATGACGTGACATTAAACCCAAAACTCATTATACTAGCATTATCACTTATTGAATATTAGTAATTGTGCTAGTTATCTCATATCGTCATCTCATAAAAATAGAGAAACTATGCGATTTTATATTGTTCTTCACTTTAAACAAAAATCATAGTTTATAAATCAACCCATAGTTTAAAAGCATAGGTTGTCCAATGATTATTCACCTATGACTTCATATCTCATAATAGCGGGGGGTGTAGGGTTGTATGCATTAGAGACCTAACCTCTAAGTCATGTCTTGTCCTTAACCGGGGAGGGTTCCAATGGGGCCTTGCGAGGCACTGGGGGGAAAGAGTGTTAGGTTGAGCGTTCTCTAGTGTGTGCATATGAGATTAACACCCCAACCTATGACATATGTGCAACTCCTCATGCCCATCCGTCACTTAGTACAGGGCTAGGGTGTAGATATTTTAGTCCGGGTAGTTTTTTAATCTTAGGACATACTTATATTACTCACTACATGAACATTTTATTTACTTATCACTTAAATCATGCATATTTTGGGTTGTTCAAAAATGTCCTCTTGTGATTGCATAATTTATCTTTTTTGTGCGTAAATAATTTTGTAAAACACAAGTATTTGAAAAAGTCAAAGTTTCATGCAAATTTGATCCACCTAGAGATCTTTAAAAATTCTGAAATTTCTGCATGAAACTACTATAAGGACACTTAATCAAGATCAAAAAATGAAAATTTAAAATTCTCAAAAAATCACTTACTGTTTTCTGCGCTAGCACTAGCGCCGGCGCTAGCGTGGATGTTCAAATTTTCTGTTTTTTTTTATTTCTAAAAATCTATAAAAAAATATGTTAGTTTATATATACTACTTAGTTTTTGTATGTCTGACTTTTATTATTTGTTTTATTTATATTATGAAAAATCAACTACAAAACTTCATAATTCAAAAATACAAAAATATATTTTTTTGTGGTTTCTGTTTTTCTTTCATTACAAACATTTCAAAACTAAAAAAATTGTATGATCTTTATTGCTAATATCAAGCATGTATGAATTCTATTATTTAGAATTATCTACAATGTTAAAACTTATTGCTTCATATTACTATGAACATTATTTTGTTTATCATGCTTTGATATATCTATTTAAAGTGCATCAATTGTATTTAAAAATATGTGTAGAACCAAGCTTAGCATGCCTCTAAGTATGAGTAAATGTATTGTGATTGATAATGATACTTTTACACTCACTTATGTTTGGTAATATACATGTGTGTTTAAATCTAAAAAATCCTTGCTTGTGTATTGTAATTGTACAATGAATTAAAATTTGCATAAGTTTAATATCTACACTACATTTGAATTGCACTTAAAAATTAAGAAAAGTAGTTTTAAAAAAAATTATGTTGGGTTTGCAAAATAAGTGTATTCGGAGAATGTTGTCTCACAAAAGTGAACAAAAAATAGACAAATATAACTCCATGAAGCACTACTTGAACCTCCTGATAAGTCTTCATAAGCATTATGAGGTTGAGCACCTTGGAAAGAATAGTAAAGTGTCTTGTGCAAACCTTGGTTATTACACCACTTTGTTAAAAATTATGTGCATTAAAAGTGTGTGAAAGTAATATATTTGTGTTTTGTTGTGCACTTTACTCTACATATGTCTTGTATTTTGTGATTTAAATCATTTGTTAACATTGCTCAAAATACACTTATGTGCACTTCATTATCTTTCATAACACTTCTTCTCATGAGTATCGGATTCTAATGCTTTCTCTATACTACTCTTTATATAAGAAATGCACTACATAACCTAGCATGATCTCTACAATGTTTAGTATCCCTTAAACTTGAAATTATGTAACATTGTAGTATAATCTCTTTTTGATATGTTCATTTCATGCTTGATATACTTATGAACAACTTTGAGATTTCAGAAAGGTTAAAGCATCTTTCAATTTTGAACTTAAACTCATATTTATACTTATGCTTTCATGCTTACAAAAAGTTATTTCTTATAATCTTTCGCTTGCTTACAACTCTTATCTTTTTATTTGAAATCTCTTATATACACTATGCTTAAACTCTTTATCATTATCTATATTACAAAAGCTCGATCATGCTTTATCATGCCTCCTTACTACCCTCACCCCACCTTCTTTTGATAATACCAAAAGGGGGAGATTAATTGAAGAAATCTAGAAGATTAAGGGGAGACTAATTCTTGTAATTTAGGGGGAATAAAACATAAATTGCATTTATGTAGGGGGGCATTAAGATAGGGGGAGTATGCACTATTCTCATGTTTATCATATACTATAGTTGCACTTTTATCTCGCTTATCATATACCATAAACACCTTTGTTGATTTCTTGCTAAGAGGATTTGTTATTATCAAAAGGGGAGATTGTTGGGCATGTGTGTCACATCCCTTTGTTTGAGAATAACAAATCCCAAATTGTATTTGATCTTGCTTGTCTTGTGTTTATAGTGTGCAGGAACTATAGGTGCAATACTCTACAGGTAGAAAGCAGCTTGGAATCAACAAACTAAACTTAAGCACTACCGCCAGCACTAGGGGTTACCGCAGGAGCTAGTGCTACCGCTAGCGCTACCGCCTGGCACTAGCTCAAGATCGTGCACAACGCCACGCCGCCGACAGTTTCGAAACCGCCTCCACACGAACGCTACCGCAGGCGTTAGGAGCTACCGCAGGCGCTAGCGAGAAGTTCTATAAATTGGATCTTTCTTTCTCGTTTTGGATATCCATCCCAGAGAGATTGTTTGTGCCACAATTATATTGTTGTTATGCTGCCGAAGATGGATCTCCCACAAAAAGCTTAAGGAGAATTCTGGAGGAGGACTACGTCACGCTACATCCGAAGGACGATCGCTTCGACCTCGCTCATACTACAACAATCCTTCATCTCCAACTTCAAAAGATCTCATATATGGAGTTTTTATTATTATTATCATTATTTCTATTTCATTCCATATATTTTTGTAACCGTTTAGAGAATTCGCCTTGTGTTGGCGACTAGGTCCTTGCGCGGCTTAGGGGGTAATTCACCGCGTGAGTTGGCGACTAGGTCTAGGAGATTAGATCTAGGGGGTGCTCGAGGCCATATCCGGGGAAGGATTGGCTAGAGCGGCTTGAGGCCAGATCCAGGGAAGGATTGGTTAAAGCCAACCGGTTTGTGGGGATACAAGTCGGTATAGAAAAGAAAAAGATATTTACTTTTGTACGCCTCCGATTTCTAGCGATATTGAAATCAAATTTATGTAAACACCTTTTTATATAAATACAATCATGTCTCTATTTGTGTTTACTTGATTTCTCTTCTTTGACATAATCTCTAAAATATTGGTTACTAAGTTTTCAATTCTAATTACTTTATCTAAATTGTTTATTTCAATCTCTTTCATCATAAAACAATTTAGTACTTGTTCTAAACTTGGATATTATGATATTCTCTTAATTTAGCTAAATTGTTATTTTGCCTTCTCCTATTATAAAACAATTTTGTAATTTTCATAAAATTATAAAAAGAATTTTTATTCCCTTATTCACCCCCCCCCCCTCTAAGGGCGCCTATCGATCCAACACTCCTTGGGGGTGGAGCCATGTCGCACCCCATATGGCGTGTGGCCAGGACGCACCCTCTTAGGTGCGGCCAAGCCGCACACCCTTCGGGTGCGGCCATGCCGCACCACCTTCGGGTACGGCCAGGCCGCACCCCCTTCGGGTGCGGCCAATCTGCACCCCCTTAGGTTGCGGCCAAGCACGCTCCCCCGTAACGGGGTTCGGGCAAATCCCCCCTCTTCGAACTCACCGCGCGCTCTCCGAGTTCCGGGTTCGGGATTCCGCCCAGAACGATCATGTACTCGTTGCGCGCTCAGAACGCCTCCTAGCGCGCTCGGAACGCTCCCGTGTTTGTAGCGCGCTTAGAATGCTCATATATTCGTTGCGCGCTCAGAACGCTTCTGAGCGCGCTCAGAACGCTTCCACTTCCCGACACGCTCACAATTTGTCTTTTTTCTCAGATTAAAGGACCCGCTTGTCGCCTTTTTCACCTTCAACAAAACTGCCCGAACTCCCCGAACTGACCGAAGGGCGAGACGGTCATTTACAAAAAAATGGCGATCCGTATGCTCCAAATCGGCCAGTGTGATTCACCCGTCAGGTGGTTACGGTGGTTACGACAGCAAAATTACCAGGCTACCCCCGACCAAAGCTATAAAAGGAGCCCATAACCTTCATTTGAGAGGAGCTTGCCTTCTGCACTCGGGAGAGCTCCCTTGAAGATTTCCTTCGTGGACTTGAAGATTTCCTTTCTCTCGAAAGGCGACTCAACATTCTCACTTTTTTTCTCCCGAGCATTCTCACTTTTGTTCTCCACCGTTCTCAGAAAGAAAAAGACTTAGTTTTCCGAGAGGTGGCATGTCACCTTCGGAACACTCTCTCTCTATTATTGTAACGAGCAGCGGCCTGTCGCCCTCGAATTCTAAGTACCTGACTGTAACACCTCAAAAGATAGTGAAGTTTGGTCGGCACAGCTCCGGCAGCGTGGTTTTTTACCCTTTCAGGGTTTTCCACGTCAAAAAGTCCCAGTGTACTCAACGAACCTCAAATTGACTGTTAGCGCGCTTGGCTCGCTTCAGAGCTGAGACGGTTCAAGTCGACCAGTCTACCAAGAGCACCCAAGCGACCTGCAATAGTTTGGCGTTGTCTGTGGGAACCGAATTCCCAAAGTTCTGCAAAGACTCAATGGAGGTAACACCTGCCGCCAATTGCAATGGCAAGAAGAAGTGCTCGCACTACTAAGGGATCAATCCCGGAGGGGCGCGTCGACCCAGCTCCCTCCCATTCGCTTATCAATGCGCCTCTCGCAGAAGAGGCAATGCTTGCGCTTGCGATAATGCTGGAAGGGCGCATGCAGCAGATGGAAGAGCAGCAAGCTGAGATGCTGTCTCTCGTAAGAAATCTCGAGGCTCCTCGAGCTCCCATTCAACCTCCAGCGTTGAACGTTCCACCGCCCCCAGCTCCGAGTCATGCTCCGAACGAGAAGGTCGTTCGAGAAGAAGAAGCCTCAGAAGAATTCTCCGACACAGCAAGCTCCGCTCATCCTGCTCCGCCAGCCAGAGGCCCAGGAGCTGACCACCATCACCATCGCCAAGGAAGAGCTGCTCCTGGCCGAGCAGTAGAAAGAATCACATGAGAGGAGATTCACGATATGATCTTAGAAGAATACGGCTAGGCATGGCAACACGCAGCTCTCGCCCACCGTCTCACGCACCACGGTTCCCCGTTATCGCCTCAGGTCTTGGCCCATCCGGTTCCAAACGGTTTCAAGCTTCCAAACATCGAAACATTCGACGGGACGGACGACACATTGGAACATGTCAATCACTTCACCACCATCATGAGGATTTACAGCGCCCCCGATCAGCTCCTCTATCAAGTGTTCCCGACAACCTTGAAAGGGCAAGCGCGTACTTGGTTCCACTCCCTGCGGGATGGGGCCATTAGCAACTTCGCAAAAATAACGCAGTAGTTCGTGGACCAATTCATCGTAAATCGAAGGATTATCCGAGATCCCTCCCATCTCTCAGGAATCCACTAGAACGACGGAGAAACTTTGAAGGACTTTTTCCGACGCTTCACTTCGGAGGCTCGACAAATCCCGGGGGTCGACCCCGAGCTCTTGCGAGGAGTTTCCCTTGGAGGCCTCCGCCCAAGTGGTTTTTACTCAGCTCTAATGAGAGAAACCATGCCAAGTTATCCTGACCTCGTTCCAAGTTGAAGCTCAGATAGCTGCCAACGAGGCCATCGAAGCGCACCGTTGACAGTTCAAAGGTAGCCAAGGGATGAAGAGGGGGTCAGATCAAACCCCTCATGGACGAGAAGAATGGCGCGGCGAGGGACGCCACAGCGACAAACGTCATCGCGATCCCCGGAAGGACCTGGGTCCACAGCCGCCCAGGGTCTACACCTCATTGAACACCACCAGAACAAATGTACTCATCTCCATTCAGAACAACCCAAAGCTCTGCACACCTCGGGCATCAGCACCGAACCCGAGGAGCGGTCAGTCCAAGTATTGCGAGTTCCATAGAGGGACTGGGCATACCACTGAAGAGTGTACCAGACTTAAAGATGAAATTGAGTGTCTCATCCGCCAAGGACTCCTAAGCAGATTCCTGCAAGGCCAGGTTCCCAATCAACCTCAACAACATAGGGAGGCAAGGGAGCAGCCTCCCACTCCCCTGGGCGCGGGAGGAGGAAGGCCGGTGGTGGGAGAAATCGAAACGATCGCTGGACCTCTCGTCCTGGCGACGCAGATCCTCTCGATTGCCAAACCCCCAAGAGACCACGAAGATAAGAAGCTCAAGCAGGACATTACGATTGCTTTCGGGGAAGAAGACCTGCAAGGGTTACGGCTACCGCATCAGGATCCCCTCGTAACTAGCGCAGGGATTGTGGACCCTTGCTTTAACGTAAAAAGGATATTGGTCGATAACGGGAGCTCAGTTGATGTTCTGTTCTTTTCCACTTTGCAAAGTATGAAGCTCAAGAAGGATCAGCTCAACCCTGCAGTCGGGCCCATCTACGGCTTCGACAATTGACCTGTTCCAGTTCAAGGCATGATCACCCTCCCAGTCACATTGGGCGAGTTTCCAAGATAGTCAACATACAACATTCAGTTCGTGGTGGTGGAGTCCACCTCCGCCTACAACACCATCTTCGGGAGGCCGCTCCAATCCATCTTTGGAGCAATCCCATCTATTCCGCATCTGGCTATGAAGTTCCCGACTGCCGCAGGGATAGGGGTCGTAAGAGGAAACCAAGAGGCAGCCAGAACCTGCTATCTAAAGCAAGCTAAGCCGGCAAAGGTGACCGCTCTCAACATCAACAACTTTGACTTACAAGACAAAGCTACTTTGCAGCGGGGGCACCCGTTGAAGGATTAGTGGAAGTGTCGTTCTCCCAGAAGGACCCGACTCGGACTATTCAGGTCGGGTCCCTCTTGTCGCGGGAAGAACGAGAAGAGTTCATAAGCTTCCTGCAGGAGAACGAAGACATCTTCGCTTGGAGCCCGGAAGACATGCCCGGGGTGGACCCTGAAGTCATTTTTCACTCTTTAAACACTAACCCTGCCTGCAGGCCTGTGATTCAAAAGAAGGGGAACTTCGCCCCCGAGCGGTTGAAGGCGATCGAAGAAGAAGTGGCTAAGCTCCTGGAGGCGCGGTTCATCCGCGAAGAGGAATATCCCACGTGGCTTGCTAATGTGGTCATGGTGAGAAATGCACCGGGGAAGTGGCGAATGTGCATCGACTATAGCAACCTAAACCAGGCGTGCCCAAAAGACAGTTTCCCCCTCCCGAGGATCGACCAGCTCGTCAACGCAACGGCCGTCCATGAGCTACTCAGCTTCATGGATGCTTATTCAGGCTACAACCAGATAAGGATGAACCCCGCAGACGAGGAGCACACCGCCTTCCGCACCGACAAGGGAGTCTACTGCTAGAAGGTGATGTCGTTTGGCCTTAAAAATGTCGGAGCTACCTACCAAAGGCTGATGAACAAGGTCTTCAAGAACCTCATCGGGGAAACGATGGAGGTATACGTGGACGACATGCTGGTGAAGAGCATCCACCGTTGCAACCACTTGAAAGACTTGGGAAAGTGCTTTCAGCTTCTTCGTCGCTTCCAGATGCGGCTCAACCCCAGCAAATGCGCGTTTGGTGTGACGGCGGGAAAGTTCCTGGGTTTCATGGTAACCCATCGGGGAATTGAGGCCAACCCCGAGAAGATCAAGGCGTTGGAAGATATGTCGCCACCTCGTTCAATTAAGGAAGTGCAACGCCTGAACGGGAGGATCGTTGTGTTATCTCATTTCGTGTCATGGACAGGAGACAAGTACCTCCCTATTCTTCAAAACTCTCCGGGGAGCACGCCACTCCGGGTTCCAGTGGACCGACGAGTGCCAAGTGGCCTTCGAACTTCTCAAGCAATACCTGGACTCACCACCGCTTCTGTCAAAGCCCATCCCCGGAGAGACCCTGTTCCTGTACCTGGCAGTTTCACCTACGAATCTTAGCTCGGTGCACATGAAAGACGAAGGAGGAGTGCAACGGCCAGTCTACTACCTCAGCAAAGTCCTTACCGACACCGAAACCAGGTATCCGGTAGCGGACAAGACAGCCTTAGCTCTCGTCTTCTCGGCGAGAATGCTTCGGCTCTACTTCCAGGCTCATACGGTAAAAGTGTTGACTCAGCTCCCGCTACGAGCAATCCTCCAGAAACCAGAAGTCTCGGGGAGGCTAGTAAAATGGGTCGTAGAGCTCGGCGAGTTTGACATCCAATTCTTGCCCCCGCCGGACATCAAGTCGCAAGTACTCGCCGACTTTATTGTAGAGTACACCATCTCACCAGAAGCAACTCCTGTCAAAGACACCACTAGCCCTCGCTGGACTCTCTACGTCGACGGTGCTTCAGGAGCTGAAAGGGCCGGAGCAGGATTGCTCCTCATAAATCCCAATGAGATTACCTTAGATTACAGCCTCGGGTTAAAATTCCCTGCAACCAACAACATCGCGGAATGCGAGGCACTAATCGTCGGCCTCCGGCTCGCCATCGATTGCAAAGCAGAGAACCTGACGATTTACGCAGACTCCCAACTCGTAGTCTCACAAGTTGAGGGAAACTACGAGGCCAAGAATGACCAGATGACGAAATATCTCGCGCTTGCGAGATTGCTCCTTCAGAAGATCCCGTCATACCAAATCCTGCACATCCCCAGAGAGCAGAATTCCAGGGCAGACGCTCTATCTAAGCTTGCAACTTCACCCACCAGCTACCAATCCCGAAGGCACCGAGTGGAAGAGATTGTGGTTCCAAGTATTCAAGGGCCATGGGAAATCGCGACCATCCACCAAGAAGAGTCGTCCTGGATGACCCCACTGCGAGCCTACCTCGAGCACAGGCACCTCCCCGAGGACCGTCTGGAAGCACGAAGATTACGGATGCGAGCGGCATCATTCGCCATCATAAACGGGGAGCTTTACAAGCGGGCATTCTCAGGGCCCTATCTAAAGTGCCTACCGGCGGGCGAGGCGGACTACGCCCTAAGAGAAGTGCACGGGGGAATCTGCAGAGAACACCTAGGCGGGAAAGCTTTGGCCCAGAAGATACTACGCCAAGGTTTTTATTGGCCAACAATGAAGAAGGACGCGACCGAGCTAGTCCAAAAGTGCAGGAGATGTCAGCTGCACGCAAACATACCTCATCAGCCCCCGATCGCGCTCTCCACACTCCAAAGTGCGTGGCCATTCGCGCAATGGGGAATCGATCTCCTCATCCCCCTACCTCTAGCATCTGGGCAGAGGAAGTTCATCATCCTAGCCATCGACTACTTCACCAAGTGGGTAGAAGCGGAGCCCCTGGCCAAAATCACAGAAGAGAACGCCAAATAGTTTGTCTGGAAGAGCATTATCTGCCACTTCGGTATCCCAGCAACAATCATTGCCGACAACGACACTCAGTTCACCGGTAAATCCTTCACCAAGATGTGCGAGGACATAAAAATCAATCTTTGTCACACGGCTGTAGCACATCCGCAAACCAACGGGCAAGTGGAAGTCACGAACCGCACCATCCTCAAAGGATTGAAAACGCGCTTAGAAGAAGCTGGGGGATAATGGGTGGACGCTATGGGCATACCGCACAACAGAGAGGACTCCTACAGGAGAGACGCCTTATAACCTCTGTTACGGTACTGAAGCTGTCATCCCCATCGACATCGGCATTCCACGCACCCGGGTGCTAACTTTCGATCCCAACAAGAATGACGAGCTGCTTCGGGAAAATCTCGACTTGATCCCTGAAATCCGAGACGATGCTGCCCAGCATGCCGCAACCTACCAAAGGTCGTAGCCCGGCTCTACGACAGAAGGGTGAAGCCCAGACCAATCAATGTAGGAGATCTCATCCAATGCAACATCGAGGCAGCCGGCAAAGGCCCCCAGGGAGATAAACTCTCACCAACTTAGGAAGGTCCGTACATTGTCAATACGGTCATAAAACTCGAAACATACAGGATCAGAACAGCGGAAGGGAAGACTCTACCACGCACCTGGAATGCCCAAAACCTGCGCCGCTTTTATCAATAATGTTAGGTCTTCTATCACGCAAAATGTTGTGAGCTCAGACTCGCGCAAACTTATCTTATATTATATATTGTATGCAAAGCCGCGAGCTCAGACTCGTGCAAACTTATATTATATTATATATTATGTACAAAGCCGCGAGCTCAGACTCGTGCAAACTTACCTTGCATTACGAAAGCCACATGCAAAATGATTCTCTACTATGAAAAATATGCTTTGACACATATATTCGATTAAGAAAAATCATTATTATCTTCTTCGCCCCCAAAAGCGCTTTTCATCATCCATTTTCGGGGCCCTGCCCCGGGGACTTCGCACCGCCGTCGATTGAAGGTTCACCCTTCTCCTCCCCCATCGGGTCCCGACGTCATAAGGGCATGCCCTCTTACGTTCGCCCACGGTTTGAATACACCCGCTATTCACCGGCCATTTCGGGGCCCTGCCCCGGGGAATTCGCACCGCCGTTGATTGAAGGTTCGCCCTTCTCCTCCGTCGTCGGGTCCCGACGTCGTAAGGGCCTGCCCCTCTTACATTCGCCCACGGTTTGAATACACCAACTATTTATCGGCCATTTCGGGGCCCTGCACCGGGGACTTCGCACCGCCGTCGATTGAAGGTTCGCCCTTCTCCTCTGCCGTCGGGTCCCGGCGTCGTAAGGGCCTGCCCCTCTTACGTTCGCCCACGGTTTGAATACACCCGCTATTCACCGGCCATTTTGGGGCCCTGCCCCGGGGACTTCGTACCGTCGTCAATTGAAGGTTCGCCCTTCTCCACCGTCGTCGGGTCCCGACATCGTAAGGCTATTCACCGACCAAATATATATTCTAAAAGTCGCAAACTCAGACTCGCGTAAACTAATTTTCTATTATGTAAAAGTCGCGAGCCCAGACTCGCGCAAATTTATAATCTACTATGAAAAAGCCGCAAGCTCAAACTCACGCAGACTCATCTGTTATTTTGTGAAAAAACCATCAAGCTACTCAGGTATCGACACTAGACGGCAAGCTCGCCGCAATCTCCGACGCAATCAAGGGGCGGAAAGCTCACTGCAATCTCCGATGCAATCGCTGGGTAGCAATCCCGCAGCCGATCAAGATGAGATAGAAGCTTCTCCAACAACTAGAGCCGAGAAACGAATTCCGGCACGTCGCACAAATATGACGGTAATCCAGATTGCCGCGAAAGAAAATCAAAACCTCTGAACTCCTCTATGCAATGATTCAAACTTCAAAGGTTTGGGGGGGCTTATGATGTGCACCCATAAAGATGATGCTTCCCCATGAATTTATAAGCACCATGGGGTGCATCTAGAAGAAGCTCCACTAAGAAGAAATGAAGTTAGTGGGGTCAACGCGTGATCACGAGAGTTGAAGAAACCGCCGCCCAGTCCACGCGCCGTCATAACCTCACCCCACTACTGGGGTGTGATTAGTCTGCACCCCACTAGTGGGGTGAGGATAGCCTCACCCCCATAGTGGGGGGTGCGGCCATGCCGCACCCCATGTGGGGCGTGGCCAGGCCGCACCCCCTTAGGTGCGACCAAGCCGCGCCACCTTCGCGTGCGGCCAAGCCGCACCCCCTTAGGTGCGGCCAAGCCGCACCCCCTTAGGGTGCGGCCAAGCCACGCTCCCCCGTAATAGGGTTCGAGCAAACCCCCCCTCTTCAAACTCATCGCGCGCTCTCCGGGTTACGGGTTACGGGTTCCGGATTCCGCCCAGAACGATTTCGTGCTCGTTGCGCGCTCAAAAAGCCTCCTAGCGCGCTCGGAACGCTCCCGTGTTCGTAGTGCGCTCAGAACACTCTCATGTTTGTTGCGCGCTCAGAACGCTTCTGAGCACGCTCAGAACACTTCCACTTTCCCGACACGCTCACAATTTGTCTTTTTTCTCAGATTACAGGAGCCGCTTGTCGCCTTTTTCACCTTCAACAAAACTGCCCGAACTGCCCGAACTGCTTGAACTGACCGAAGGGCGAGATGGCCATTTACGAAAAATGGCGATCCGTGTGCTCCAAATCGGTCAGCGTGATTCGCCCATCAGGTGCTTACGGTGGTTACGATGGCAACATTATCAGGCTACCCCCGCCCAAAGCTATAAAAGGAGCCCAGAACCTTCATTTGAGAGGAGCTTGCCTTCTACACCCGGGAGAGCTCCCTTGAAGATTTCCTTCATGGACTTGAAGATTTCCTTTCTCCCGAAAGGCGACTCAACATTCTCACTTTTGTTCTCCCGAGCATTCTCACTTTTGTTCTCCACCGTTCTCAGAAGGAAAAAGACTTAGTTTTCCGAGAGGTGGTCTGTCACCTTCGGAACACTCTATCTCTATTATTGTAACGAGTGGCGGCCTGTCGTGCTCGAATTCTAAGTACCTGACTGTAACCCCTCAGAAGATAGTGAAGTTTGGTCGGCACAGCTCCGGCCGCGTGGTTTTTTACCCTTTCTGGGTTTTCCACGTTAAAAAGTCCTAGTGCACTCAACGAATCTCAAATTGACTGTTAGAATTCTTGGCTCACTTCAGAGCTGAGATGGTTCAAGTCGACCGGTCTACCAAGTGCACCCAAGCGACCCGCAACAAATACAATGACCCGAGCTTACTTTAAAATTTCTAGAGGCTATGTAAGACATCAGAAAGATCCAAAATATTTTGAGAAGACAATAAATTGCTTTGAAACCCACTGCCACAGTTTGGTGATTTTGATAGGTGGGCTTATTTTTAAACATAAAAATAAAAGCTTATTCGAAGCAAACAAATCATCAAGCTGCAGTTAGAAAAATACTCGAACATCGGAAGTCGCCTCTGTTTGGAGAAATTAAGGAACTCATAATAACGTTCCTCCAATCTACTTAAGTCAAGTTTAAAAGGCGCAATTAAAACCTATGGTCGGGCTGTAATAAAGGGACAAAATTTGGAAGAGACTCCTATGAACGGAGATAGAATAGAACTTTCCTCCTATGAACGGAGATGAAACTGAAGCATCCTATATATGTAGTAAAGGACTACTAACCCTTTTATTCTATTGCACTTTCTTTTACTCTAGTCTCGCACTGGTCCCGCTTCTTTCAGTTTTAATACCTTCCGTTCAGTTTCTTTTCAGTACCACTCCAGTCTCGTACTGGTCCAGTTCATTTATGTACTTTATTTCCGTATTGACTAAATTTAGAGTTGACGTGAAGATGGGACATTCCTTCAGGTTCAACCCTAAATAGTGTCGAACTGGCCGCCGCTCTTGGAACAGAGCTGACAGGTCGATGTCTTTGCTTTTATCTTTTTGTATTGCCTATAATTTAGAGTTGACGTAAAGACGGGACATTCCTTCAGGGTCAACCCTAAATATTGTTGAACTGGCCACCGCTCTTGGAGCAGAGCAGACAGATCAATGTCTTTGCTTTTTTTTGTATTGTCTATAATTTAGAGTTAACGTGAAGACGGGACATTCCTTCAGGGTTAACCCTAAATAATGTCGAACTGGCCTCCACTCTTGTAGAGCAGAGCGGGCAGATCGGTGTTTTCGTTTTCTCTTTCTTTATTGCCTGTAATTTATAGTTGACGTGAAGATGAGATATTCCTTCAGAGCCAACCCTAAATAGTGTCAAATTGGCCGCCGCTTGTAGAGCAGCGCGGACGAATCAATTTTTGAGGTTTTTGTATTGACTCTAATTTAGATTTGACGGGAATATATTGTGCATTCGAGAAGTATTCCTACGGGAATATATTGTGCCTTCGAGAAATGTTCCTACGAGAATATATTGTGCCTTCGAGAAATATTCCTACGGGAGTATATTATGCCTTCGGGAAATATTCCTACGGAAATATATTGTGCCTTCGAGAAATATTCCTACGGGAATATATTGTGCCTTCGAGAAATATTCCTACGGGAATATATTGTGTCTTCGAGAAATATTCCTACGGGAATATATTGTGCCTTCGAGAAATATTCCTACGGGAATATATTGTGCCTTCGGGAAATATTCCTACGGGAATATATTTTGCCTTCGAGAAATATTCCTACGGGAATATATTGTGCCTTCGAGAAACATTCCTACGAGAATATATTGTGCCTTCGAGGAATATTCCTATGGGAATTAAATGTGCCTTCGGAAAATATGCCTTGGGAGAATGTCGGATGGCCGATGAGTTTTACTCTAAGGCAACCCGCACGACGGATGGTCTGGGAGGGCAACCAGTGCGAAACTAATAGAACTATGTGGGTCTGAGACCGTATGCAGGATGATACAGAGTACATAGGAGGTGGTCGTGGGAAGACTGTCTCGGCCCAATAAGAGTCAAAATATCCCCTCCCTTATAAATGTCATATTATGTCTGTTGTTAGTAGGAGTTGGATTCTGTTCGTGGTTCTAATAACTTGTCTTTAGCACATGTGAAAGGTGCAGATGAGAGACAACACCCATGTATGGATGAAGCCACGGAGCAGGCTACGTCAGGTACAAGTTGTTAAGCCGCATCCCCTTTTGTTTTGCCCATCTCATGGTATCTATATATTGGCAATGATTCCTTATTGATAAGATTAAATGCGGCGGAGATATTAAAATTATTCATACAGGTCTTGAGTTTGAGGTTTCTGCGATAGTTAATCTTCCACTATAATACCACGTCTTCCGCTATGTGCTATAAAATGCACTCTTTGATGATGTCTTCCGCTAGAAAACTGCTTCCCTACTCTGTTGATGTGTCGTGAAATTCACTTAACATCACCCACATGCACGACAACGGAGTGTTCAAAGAAGCGGGTTGGAGAAGCTAGTACTTTCACCCTTCGTGATCGCTTCAGCATCATGCAAAAAGGGTAGTGTGAGATAATATCCCATGGTCGGACCACCGATTTGGAGGGGGGGTCTAGTCAACCTGCCCCGCCGGCTTGTGAGAACCCGGTCGGCAGAACCTACTCAAGGGCCATTCATCATAGTTTCTACCTGCCTCCTGAGTGGTCAACCTGCCCCGCCGGCTTGTGAGAACCCGGTCGGCAGAACCTACTCAAGGTCCATTCATCATAGTTTCTACCTGCCTCTTGAGTGGTCAACTTGCCCCACCAGCTTGTGAGTATCCGGTCGGCGGAACCTACTCAAGGGCCACTCATCAACTCATCTCATTTTGCCTTACTACTTAACATAATATTTTTCAGCTTATGGCACCCCCCCCCCCCCCCCCCCCCATTTGATGGGGTAAAGGTCTATGCGCGTTTAAAAGAATTTACCACGAACTTTTATTAGCAACTATGAATAAAAACGCTTCAAGTCATCGCCGCTCTAGGTGTTGCTAAGGGGAATCCACTCGACATCCTGAAGGCGGTACCCCCTGACTTTAGTACTTCTAATATTATATAGGGACCCTCCTAGTTGGGGTTGAGCTTCCCGACCGACACTAACCTTCCTGCCGCATCGACCTTTTTGAGGACAAGATCCCCTTTTGCGAAGTGTTTAATTTGAATGTGTTTGTCAAAGTACCTTGCCAACATGCGCTTGATCTCCTCCTGACGAATGGTTGCCAGGTACCGAAGCTCCTCCACGAGGTCAAGCGAGAGTTGTTGTTCTTCCTCATTTTCAACCTGACATTCATCATCTCCTTCGCATGCGACCACCACTCGAGGGGACCTCACCCCGAACTCTACTGGCAACACGGCCTCAGAGCCATGCGAGAGTTTGAAAGGGGTCTCCCCCGTGGCCGTGTTGGGGGTGGTTTTCAAGGCCCAGAGGATGAAGGGTAGCTGTTCCACCCAGCTGCCCTTTAGGTTCTCCACTTTCTTCTTCAGCAGGTTTACTATGGTCTTGTTTGTCGCCTCCACCTATCTATTACTCCGAGGGTAGTGGACAAACACGAAGCGGAGGTCAATGCCCAACTGGTTATAGAAGCTGGCGAGCTCCTCACTAGCGAATTGTGGCCCGTTGTCTGTTACGATAGCCAGGGGCAGCCCATGCCGACATATTATCTCCCCCCAAATGAAGTTCTGCACCACCTGTGAGGTCGTCTTTGCCAAAACCTTTACCTCTAGTCACTTTGAGAAGTAGTTGATCACAACTAAGAGGAACCTTCTTTGCCCACTAGCTTGGGGGAACAGGCCTACCAGGTCTATTCCCCATATTGCAAAGGGCCATGACGTCATGATGGTCCTCATCCTTTGAGCTTGTAGGAGTTGTAGTGGGGCGACGAGTTGATATTTTTGGCACTTCTTTGAATACTCCGCCAAATCCTTACTGATTGTGGGCCAGAAGTGACCTTGACTTAGCACCCTTTTCTTCAAGGCCCGACTCCCAGAATGACTCCCGCACTCTCCAGAGTGGACCTCCTCTAGAACCCTTGGAACTTCCTCCTCGGAGACACACCTTGCGAGGAGCCTGAACAGAATCTTCCGGTACATGGCTCCCTCATGAAGCACATAGTAGGTGGACTTGTACCTGAACCGCCGCTTATCCGGGACCTCCTCCGGGAGTTTACCCGATGTCAGGAAAATAATGAAGGGATCCATCCATGTGGGTCGTCGGTCGATCTCCATCAACTCGCCTTCTTCGATGGATGGTCGGAACAACTCTGTCATCGTCCCTCCGGCACGAGGACCGTGCTTCGCCAAGTGATCTGCCTGAGAATTTTCCTCCCTTGGTACAGTCGAATGGAGAAGGTTCAGAACAGCCCAATGAGCCCTTTGACCTTCGTCAGGTACCGCTGGAGAGTCGATTCCCTAGTCTCGAATTCTCCCTTGATCTTTGACGCTACCACCATGGAATCTGTGATATCTTCATGTCTTGGATTCCCATCTCCCTTACCAAATGGAGCCCTGCTATCACTGCCTCATACTCGATTTGGTTGATGGTAAGTGGAAAGCGGATGTCTATTGTTTGCTCGGTCTTTGTCCCATGCAGACTTACCAAGATCACTCTCCCTCCTAGGGAGTACCTTCCCGATGCCCCATCCACCAGTATCTCCCAAGCCAAGTGCTTAGAGGACTGCGACCCTTCCCCGTCAACTATATACTCCGCTAAGAAGTCGGTCACATCCTGCGCATTCATCGATAGTCGGGGTACGAAGGAAATTTCGAACTCGCTCAGTTCCACCGACCACTTTGCCAATCTTCCTGAATGCTCTACCCCCTTCATGATATTGCGGAGGAGATGGTCGGTCACTACTTTGATTGAATACGACTGGAAATACAGCGAAGCTTTCTGGCCGAGATAATCAGGGCGAACGCCAACTTCTTAAGGATGGGGTATTTAAGCTCTGCTTTCTTCAAGACCCTGCTTATATAGTAGACGGGGAGCTGCTTTCTACTCTCTTCCTGGACCAGGAACAAGCTCACTGCCTCAGCTCCCACTCCTAGGTAAAGAGTCATGTCCTCCCCCACCCTGGGTCCTTAGAGTAGGGGTGCCTGCGTGAGCTGCCTCTTTAATTGCTGGAAGGCCTCTTCGCACTCCGAGGTCCATTCAAACTTCTGGCTTCCCCTCAACACATTGAAGAAGGGCGAGCACTTCTCCCCCGCCCGGGAGAGGAACCTGCTCAACCTTGCCAACTTCCCTATCAGCCTCTGTACCTCTTTTGCATTCCAAGGGGACTCCAAGTCTAGGATCGCCCTCACCTTATCGGGGTTGGGTTCTACTCTTACAAGGATGAGGAGGTGACCTAAAAACTTTATCCTCCCTGCCCCAAAGATACACTACAGAGGGTTAAGCCTCATTTTGAATTTTCCGCATGGTGGAGAAGGTCTCGATCAGGTCCTGATGATGAGACACAATGTCCCTACTTTTCACCATTAGGTCATCTACATAGACCTCTAAATTTCTACCTCTTTACTCCTTGAACACCCGATCCATCATTCATTGGTACGTGTCTTTCGTGTTCCTCAACCCGAAGAGCATCATTTTGTAGCAATAGCACCTGCCATCCGTGATGAAGGAAACATCCTTGACATCTGGTGGGTGTATTCAGATATGATGGTATCCCAAAAAGACGTCTAGAAAACTCATCACAGGAAAACCGACGGCTGAGTCTACCAGCGCGTTGATTCAAGGCAAATGATAACAATCCTTGGGGCACATTTTATTCAACAATGAAAAATCAATACACATCCTCCACCTCCCATATCCTTTTTTTCCATTGCAACATTTGAGACCCAGCCTGGGTACTGGATCTCCGACACAAAACCTGCCTTCAACAGTTTCTCCACTTCTTCTCGGATGGGTCCGACTAGAGTAGTTATCACAACTCTCTTCTTTTGGCGGATGGGGCGGATGCTGGGGTCGAGGTTGAGGCGATGACATACCACGTCCGCATTGACCCCTGGCATGTCCGCAACACTCCATGCAAAGATGTGGATGTTCTGCTGGATGCACCCGCAGATCTTCTCCTGCTCCTCGCTCAGCTTCCTGCTGACCTGCACTTTCTCTGGCCTCCCATCTATGGTGATGACTTCCTTCCTCCTGATTTCCTCTGCCGCCTCCAGTCTGGCTTATACTTCCATAGCTTTGTCCACCTCCTCTACTTCCTCTTTCCAGGTGATGGTGTTGACGACCGTGATATAGCACTGCCTAGCCACCTTAGGGTTTCCCCTGACTCAGATCTGGAACCCCCTCCACCCCGATGTTATACTTTAAACATTGGTGAATGGAGGAGGGCACGCACTAGAATGCGCTGATGAGGGGTCATCCAAAGATGGCATTATAGCTGCTCGGAGCGTCGACGATGATGAATCAGCAGTTCTTGGATGTTCCCCCCAGAGTCACGAGGAACTCAACTCCCCCTCCACTTCCTTCCTCTCTCCGGAGAATCAAAAGAGAGGTCCATCCGAAGTGAGCACCCTCTTCGCTTCCACTATCATTTCATCGAAGGCTTTCTTGAAGATCACGTTGATGGAACTCCCATTATCCACGAGGATTTTGGAGACCGTGAAGTTCTCGATGATTGTTTTGATCACTAGCGCTTCGCAGAACAGATCCTCATGCTCGAGTATATCCTTATTGGTGAATGTAATTTTCTCCTCCTAGGGCGGAGTCTTGGAGGTTGAGGTAACTGAAAGTATCTAGTTGCGACCTAAATCACCTAGAGGGGGGTGAATAGGTGGTTTCTATAGCTTTTTGCGGAATTAAAAATATAAAAAGTAGAGCACGCAGAAAACCAAAGAGCACAGTACACACAAGGATTTATAGTGGTTCCCCGATCTTGGGTAGTCCACTTTGCACCTCACCTATCTAGCACGACCGGCTAGACTAGGCTACTTCACTAACTCGGATTATGAATAATCCTACAACTCGGAGTCACCAGTCCTACAAGCTCGGAGAACAAACTCTCCTACAAAAACTCGGAGCAAAACAACTCCTACAAAAACTTGGAGAACAATCTTCTCCTACTCAAACTCGGAGCAAACAACTCCTACTAAAAACTCGGAGGAAAACCTCCTACAAGAATATGTAAAAGATTTTTACAAAACTTTAGATTGAAAAACAATCTTCTTGAAATCTTCTGGAGACTTGACTTGATCAGATCTGAAAATGATAGAACTTCTTCTTCCTTGAAAGAATAGAAAATCTGGATCTAGAGAGAGGAAGAAGAAACCTTTTCTTGAATGGTTGATCTGAAACTTAGAGTTGACTGGATCAAAATGAGAATGAATCTTTTACTTGTGTTGATCTTGTCAATTGCTCTTGGCGATGAAGAATCGCAAAACACTTTCTTGTTGGAGGAGAAGAACTTGCGTGAGAAATAATACCAGCCAACAGAACAAGAGAGAAAGAAAATCTGTATATAATATTTGCACTCACTTCACTGCCTGTACGAAAAATCAGAGAGTATATATATTTTCAACTCCTCTTCAACGGCTAGATTAAATAAATAAGGAAGAATATTTCTTCCTTTTGCTGTAGCAAGAATTTAGGAAAAAATATTCTCTCCAACGGCTATCTCCATATAATCTTCTAACGGATGGCTGCAAGCAAAAGTTAAGGAAGACATTCCTTCTCAAACGGCTATAAGCAAGAGATAAGGAATTAAATCAATTCCAACGGCTGTCTGCAATAATCAAGGGAAATTTTCCAGGAATGATGTACGCGGTAGAAGCTTAAATGGAAAGCAGACATTAAGGAAACCCAGCGATTTGAATTTCGAAACAGCGCCAGCGAAAATTTAGAATCTGTTAAAATTTCGTCGAACAGAACAGCGTTCGATGAATTTCCTTCCTTTTGTCGAACGGAGATCGACGAAGTATATATATAAACAGCGGTCGACGAAATATATTTATAAACAGCGGTCGACGAAATATAAGCAAACAGCGGTCGACGAATTAAATAATTACTGTGTTCGACGAACTGCTAATAAGCTGCGTTCGACGAAATGTCTTTAGCTAACAGCAAACCAGAGATTGATGAACTACATTCACTTAGTCGAACAGCGCTCGACGAAATACTTCAGTTCGTCGAATGGGGATCGACGAAATGCCAAAGCTCTGCGTTCGACGAACTGCTTCAACTAACAGCAAACCAGAGAACGACGAAGTATATTTACTTCGTCGAACGGCGTTCGACGAATTCTTGCGTTCGACGAAATCTTGTGTTCGACGAAAAGCTAAATACTTCGAAAAATATTTCTTCCTTCTTTCTTCCAGCAACTTTCTCTTAGCAGCAACTTTCTCTTAGCCTTCCTTTGTGCTTGAATAAAAAGTATACCCCAATAGAGAGATTTCACATAAGTTAACACTTTGGTCTATACCATGAGGAATTACATAGTATAGTCCTGTGTTTAACAACTTATTGAAACCTGACATTGGTTTGTACTTAGTCATTTATAATCTGCAAACACATAACTAGAAAACAACATCAAATACAACTCAATTCAACTTAGTTCAAAGGGACACTTCTTCAAATCAAGGTAATTGTGGCTACAATATCCAACAGTAACACTCCGACGATATATGGCATGAAGGCTCCCTTTCGGGTGGCCTCGATACCTCCCCCCCCCCCCCCCCCCCCCCCCCCCCCCGTGGATCACCATGATCCCTCCTCGGGTTCCCACATCGACCCGATCCTCGCACCGGTCCTCTACATCCGCTCCTTCTCCTCCTCTTCCGACACCTTGAAGTTGTTACTGCCCCCACCGAGGCTCTCCTCTCCCCTCTCATTTCCGAGAACTCGGAGCAGGTGGCTGTTGCGTGACCTTCCTCCTAGTGGAAGTCACAATACGGCAACGCCACTCTCCCCCTTTCTGCCCCTACTTGGCGATTTCTTCTTCCTCTTCTTCCTCCTCGGACTATCGCCATTACATGCTGGGGAGGGGCTGGAAAGGCCTCGGACCCGACTGCCACCCTGGGGGTTGAACCGTAACTGCCCCCTTGAAAGTGCCCCCTCTTCCTTGGAAGGGTTCCCCACCCTGGGCGAATCCTCTTCCCTGACCATGATGATGTCCCCCCGGCGGCCTCCACACCGGTCGGTTGACAGGTGGGTGATATCTTCCTCCCAGCTCATGCCCCCTAGGGGGTCCTTGGAACCCTTGCCTCCTTGGCTCATCCCTTCTCTTTACTTCTTGTGGTTGGGGTCCACCTCCCCCTTTTCTTCTTCTCCGACCAACTTTGCCACTAAGATGTCGTTGGTCGCCTCCCCTCGATCTCACGCCCTGCTCTCTCGATCAATTCCTCATATGACAGAGGGGGATCTCGGGCAAGTCCCATCTTGAGCAACCCTTTCCGCAATCCTGATGTGAAGGCGAGTTGCAAAGTGTGCCCTGACACCTCATGGACCAAGAGGACCTCCTCTTGGAATCGGTTCATGTAACTCCCTAACGACTCCTCGACCTTCTGCGGGATCAGGAAAAGAGTCTCGACCCCCTTCTCCCTCTTCTCTGACATGTCAAATCGCAGCAGGAAACTCCAATGGAGGTCTTCGAAGCCATATATGGTCCCGGAAGGGAGATGGTGGAACCAGTCCATCGCTTTTCCCTTGAGAGAGATGAAGAACAACTTGCGCTTGAAGGCGTCTGTCATCTGCCCTATGAAGACGACGTATTCGAACCACTGGAGATGTTGGAGGGGATCATCTCTGCCCGTGTAGTGGGACATGGTGGGCTCTGTGAATCCCTCCAGAATAGGGGCTGAGAGAATCGGCTCGCAGAACGGACTCCCTGACCCTACCTGGCGAGACGGGGGCACTCGCCCGATCTCCTTACATGGGTAGCGAGCACTCGACGGGCTGGAAAACAGCACTCGCGCGTGAATGGCTCACTCACCCTCTCCTACCTTCGCCTCTTTCCTGGGTTGCTCGCCAGATGCATCCTTGCCTAGAGCGGGCGGGCGAGTACTGGGACCGCGGGGGTCGAGCACTCGTCCAACGGCGAGAGGGCGATTCGCAAGGTCTCTAGAATCGACTTCCTGAATTTGTCGAAGTCGCTCTTTCTCACGAATTCACCTGAGGATGACGAGCCCCTAAGGTCGCCTCCTTGTCCTTCACTTTCAGTCATTGAATCTTACTCAGGATTTTCTAAGCAAACTATGGTCCACGCTCACTGCATCAAAAAATTGAACCAGGAAACCACATTTCAACCCTTGAGCCCAGAAACCATGGCTCGAGGAGTTCGGACTGATGTAGTTTGCTCTTACTTCTCCCGAGTTCAATCTTCAGACCAGACACTCAGGACTAGGAAGCTCACTCACAAAGGGTGGAAAACTAGAAACAGACCCCCGAGCTGCTGCGAGGAGGTCCTGCCACTAACCCGGAAGATCTAGAGAACTTCCCCTCCTAAACCAGTTGCTAAGCAGGACACCTTGGAGAGTGTCAGGGAGTTCTTCCCACCCACCCAGAAATCACGGTGAGTAGCAAGTCGGACCTCCCTAGCAGACCAAAGCTAACAAGAGGAGAGAGAAACAAGTGAGAGATCTCTCCAAAGGTACCATTGGGGGTCTATTTATAGTTTTCTTAAAACGGCCTGCGGATAGCTAAATCCCGCCTCTTGGTTTTACTAAAAACAACCCAAATTGGTCTGCCAACAGCAGAAAACCGCTGTTTGGAATGGTTAACTGCAGGCCAAAATGGAAACCCCTTAAAAACATACCATCAACCTAATGAGCGAGTCCATGCTATTCTAAGACGACTCGCCGGAGTGGCGAGTGCCTGGTGGAGCGGGGACTCGCCACTCACACCAAGCTGGGGGAGAGTGCTTGCTAGAGGCGAGTGCCTGCTAGAGGCGAGTGTGAGCCGAGGCGCGCCACTCGCCTGGCCGACTCACCCAGACCCAGTTGCTCTAGATCACCTAGTGGCTTGGTGAGCCCACTCGACAAACACAGGGTTGTACATAAGGAATACTAGGGTTGTTCTCTGATGATAATGGTGTGGATGCTGTTGGATCCTGTGGCGCCCTTAGAGGGGGGGGGTGAATAAGGGTGTGTTTAAATTTGTAATTTTTACTTAATAATTTTAAGACAATTTTACTTTAATAAAAAGTTTCTTAAAAATTAATTTTAAAAACAAAGCAATTTTTGTATAACACCAAGCACAAATTTCTAAGATAAAAATTTAAGCAAACCAATTTGTGATTAGTGAGAAGATCATCATTTTATTTATCATGAAATTTGCATACAAATAAAAATGATCTTAACAATGCTTAAGATCAAGGCACAATGATAATATGTAAATACAATATTTTTGATTTACCAATCCTTCTCACAAGGATCGGAAGGCTATCGCTTGTCTTTCCCAAGACAAAGCCCAAGCCTATCCTCTAGATCTTCCCAAGATCTAGACGTAGCACACAAGGCCACGATTTCCCACCAAGCCACGCAAGGACTTGGACGCTCCGCACAAGGAAGCGCTTTTCCCCTAAGTCGCGCAAGGACTTAGACGCCGCACGCAAGACGACGATTTCTTCCCCAATACAAAATGAAATATGAGTAAATGAAATACAATATGAAAAAGTCAACTCCCTAGAAATTCAGATCTCTGAATGGATTGTTGAAGCCTTGAGATGATCGTTGATGGAGTAGCGCGCCCGATCTCGTCTTCAATCTTCAATCCTTCTTTGCACAATTAGGAGTTGAGGAGGTTCTGGAGCTCTCTGGTTTGTATGCACTCAGGTAGGGACTGGAAATCTCCAAAGCTTGGAATGCACGAACCAAAGGCACCATTTTATAGACTTTCACTGTCGCCTGGGCGACAGTCACTGTCGGAAATTTCCGACAGCGCCAAACTGCCTCGGTCGTGCCGTCGAGCCGTCGTGTGGGCAGTTGCTGGAATCGTGGAGCTGTCGCTGGGGCGACATCGATGTCGGAATTCCGATAGCGCAAAACTGTCGGTCGTGGGTGAAGTCGTGGGCAGTTGATGTAACCGCTGAGCTGTCGCCTGGGCGACATCGCTGTCGGATTTCCGACAGCTCAATACTGCCGATTGCTGTTCTAACCGCTGAGCTGTCGCCTGGGCGACAGTGGGTGTCGGAATTTTCCGACAGTGAAAATTTCCCACAATCAATTTTTGCTCCAAGAGAATTGTGAACATTGCATACCTGTTATCTGCACACCATTAACAAAAATAGGATCAAATACAAACGGGACTTTGTTATTATCAAACCGGAGGAGTGCGAAACGCATGCTTCAACAATCTCCCCCTTTTGATAATAACAAATCCGTATAAAAAGTAAATCATGTCTATTTAGATTTGTTGATTTTAACCTTTGGTGTGTACACAAAATTAACATTATATATATTCCTTGAAAAATAAATAATCTATCTCGAGATGAAAGCTCCTTCTAATTGAATGCTCCCCCTACATATATGCTCCCCCTAAAGATATGCTCCCCCTAAGTATATGATGTATTGTGTAGGTGGAATAGATGGTTGATTTTTCTTTTTATACTTGTGAATTCTCCCCCTTTTGGTATTAGCAAAAGTGAATATTAGAGTAGATAATAGTTCGAAAGGGAAGATACATAGGTTATAGAAAGATAGAGTAAGCGGAAGCAATTTTTGGGAAGGATAGAAGTCCTTTAAATAATAGGAATATGCCATAGTATGAACAAGCTCATGAAGGGACGGTATAGCCATATGAAGTAATGAAAGAAAATAACATGAACATGAGTAAGATCATTAGAAAGTATCATAGAAAGACACAATAGTGTATAGATATATGGAATATTTTCGGTCCAATTCTCATGAGAGGAATGTTTATATAACATAATGATGTGTACATGTGATACTTAGATCAAACATATGAAGTCATTTAATTTACATGATCATTAAAATGTTGAACATAATAAAAGCTTATAAAGGCAACTTCGACTTTGAAGATATAGCACAAGCTGAATAGAAAAAACCATTTTCTTTTGCTCAAGTTACTTTGCAATTCTTTGCAAGGTGCTTAACCTCACAATGCTCATTAAGACTTATCAGGAGGGTAAGTAGTGCTTGGTGGAGTATCCTTGTCTTTATTTTATAATTTTTTTGAGATCACAGATGTGATATCGTAATTTTGATATATTGATAATATTTTTGTTTTTTGAGGATCTCCGAATTCACTTGAATCGCAAAAGATGGTGTATATTTTGTTGTGCTAACAAATCAAGGGTGAAAGTTGTTTTTAAGAAGTGCTATTTGATTATGTTAAAGCAAATATGATCCATGTATATATTAAATAAAATTAGTGTATTGATCAAAAGAGGTGAACGTGATGGCTCATTATGATAGATAAACAATTTCTCATACTTAGAGGCATGCGAAAACAATTTCCAATGGTCTAAACAACTTAGTAGAAATGTCAATACGATGATAGCTTGAAAATGAAATCATATAAACATGTAAGTCATTTTATTTAAAATAAATATCACATGGTTTGTCATCAAGTCATGAGATGAAGCATTAATAATGACATATAACTATTGTAGATCATAAAAGAGGCCTAAAATTGGAGTTTTGTGAAAATTGTAGCTGTCGGAAATTTCCGACAGCCACTGTCGCCTGGGCGACAGTGAAAAATTTAAATAGGGCTCAGGACCGAGTCAAAACATATTGTGCATCATTTCCTGGAGTGAAAAACAAGAGGAAGGCTGTCGGAAGTCGGCGACAACCCTAGATCCAAGGTATGGGTTTTTGATTTTGATGTTTTTAACTCCAAATTTTTTAGGGCTTTGTTATTTTGATAGTAGAGAAGAAGGAAAATGAAGTTTTCATGTTGATTGTAGATGAATGGTGTAGGTTTTGAAAGTTTTGATTTGAAAAAAAATGTAGATCTAGTTTGAAAACAAGATGATCTTGGTGGATCTTTGCCAAAAATATAATTTTTTTGTTAAATTTCTTTGTGATTTGGTGATGAAGGTTTCATTTGTTCATTTTCTTAAATATTTGTGTAGATTTAGGTTAGGGAAGAGGGTTGAAGATGATGAATAGTAAAGGATTTTGAGAATATTGTGATTTGAAAAATATGTTAAATTTTTTTGTATAAACTTGATGTTGAAATAATAGTTATTTTGAGTAGATCTGGAAGTGAAAGTAAAAATTTTCGAGAAAAATTCACTTGGAGGGCTGTCGGAAATTTCCGACAGCCACTGTCGCCTGGGCGACAGTGTTCCAGTGCACAATGAGAAAATCTGTTTTAATCAAAAATTTTTGTATTTTATTTGCAGAATGGCTTCCAGCTCTAAAGCCCGAAAGAGTACGTCGGAGGACGCACATACTTCATATCAAGTTTATTCTGGAGTGGAGAAGGCTATTGTTGGGGTGGCCAAATACATCGAATTTGATTTGCCAAAACATGATCATATTTATGATCGTCTTGCGAAGGCAGGTATTCTCTCAATAATCTCACCAGAGGGGTTTTCATCCTTTTTAATTCGTGAATTTTATAACCATTTGGAAGACCCAAATGTTACGGAATTGGATGGAGGTGTGAGATCAAGGATCCAAGGTCAACATGTGGAAATAACACATGCTGATCTACGAGAGGAATTTGGACTAGTGATGAGTGAGAATATGCCTGATATAGTGGAGAATTATCGGAAGGATAGAGATTGGACCCTAGTAAACATGAGTTTACATGGGAATCAGAAGAAAACTCTTACCACTGAAGTTACCTCACTTACACCGGATGCTTACTTAGTCCAAGATATATTAAGGAATTCGGTGATGTTGAAGAGTGGAGACACAAGAAGCATTACTGCGCAGTTGACCCTCTTTACGTACTATATTATGGAGGATGAGCCTTTTGATATGGCAGACTTCATACTATCCCAGATTAGGTATACGTACAGATTGAAACATCCAAGATGGGTGAAGGTGCATACGCTGCCAATGGGGTTGGTAATTCAGCGTGTACTTTATAAGAAGTATGGATGGATTGTGCAAGACTCGTATTTTGATGATTGTTATCCGGAAATTTATTTCACGGGTTCAATGAAAGGGAAGAAGCCGCTTAGAAAAGCTCAACCGGGAATCGAGATTAGAGAGCCGAGCATTTCTAGGGCAGGATCACTAAGGGAATCCATTGATGATTTGCGTGATTCGTTAGAGGATCACAAAAAGGAAGTGAAAAAGGATCGTAGTCGAATGCAGAAATTTATGAAGTTTCTTGTCAAAGGTCTGAAGTTGAAGCCAACGCCGGAGGAGGAGGCAGAATGGCAAGTTCCGGACGAGGAGCCGCCACGCCAATCGGTGAGGCAGACTCGCCGTGGCAAAGCCGTGAGACGAGGACCTCCAGAAGATTGTCCAGAGAGCAGCGGGGCTGGTTATGAAGACTCAGAGTAGGTTTGTGTTGCTGCTGCTGCTGGGAGATGTCGGAAAATTCCGACATCCACTGTCGCCTGGGCGACAGTGAACTTCTTTAAATTTCTGTGGTTTTTAATTTTTTTTTTTGTTTAAAGAACTTGATCCTTAAGTTTGTGCTACTGTTTTGATGTGAACACTATTGATGTAATGTTAGTGATGTTGAATTTTGTTAAGGTTTTTGAAATTTGATGTTTTGGTTTTTTTTTTTTTATAATTTTGGCATTTTTGTATTTACATTGTTTATGTTTTGTGATAATAAATTTTTTGTTATAGGCTTTAAAAAGTGATATATTCATTGTGAAATGTCTAGAATTCCCAATTCTAGCCTAAGCATAGAAAAACGGGATTCCGGTAAAGGTTTAGTGAATATATCCGCTAGTTGATTATCCGTGCCTATAAATGAAATTTTTATGTGGTTATTTTTAATATGATCTCTAATAAAATGATGTCTCACATCAATATGCTTAGACCTTGAATGATGGACCGGGTTGTGTGTTAAATCAATTGCACTTTTATTATCACACCATAATTCAATAGTTTGTTGTTTAATATTAAAGTCTTCTAAGGTTTGTTTCATCCAAAGGGCTTGTGCACAACAACTACCTAGTGCGATGTATTCGGCTTCGGTGGTTGAAAGGGCAACAGAATTCTGTTTCCTACTCGACCATGAAATGAGTGAAGGGCCTAAAAAGTGACAAGTGCCACTAGTGCTTTTCCTATCTAGTGAACAACCGGCGTAATCAGAATCAGAATAACCAAAAAGTGTAAAATCATCGCTATGAGGATACCACAAACCAAGTTTAGATGTGCCAATTAAATATCTAAAAATTCTTTTTACCGCTTTTAAATGTGATTCTTTGGGATCGGCTTGAAATCTAGCACATAAACAAACTGAAAACATAATATCCGGTCTAGAAGCAGTCAAATATAAAAGTGAACCTATCATGCCTCTATATAAAGTTTGATCTATTGATATTCCAGTTTCATCTTTTCCTAATTTTAAAGATACACTCATAGGAGTATTTGCTTGTTTGAGATTTTCAAATCCAAATCGTTTTAATACATCATGAATATATTTTGATTGGTTAATAAAAACTCCATCATGATTTTGAACAATTTGAAATCCTAAGAAATATTTTAATTCCCCTACCATACTCATCTCAAATTCACTTTCCATCATTTTTACAACATAGTTACACAACTCTTCATTAGTGGCTCCAAAAATAATATCATAAACATAAATTTGTAAAACAATTAAATCATCATTTACTTGCTTAATGAAGAGTGTACAATCAACACCACCCATTTTAAAACCATTTTGTAATAAATATATGGTCAATCTATCATACCATGCTCGTGGTGCTTGTTTTAAACCATACAAAGCTTTTAGCAATCTATATACGCGATTAGGAAATTTTTCATTTATAAATCCTGGGGGTTGTTCAACATAAACTTCTTCTTTAATCAACCCGTTTAAAAATGCAGTTTTAATATCCATTTGCAATAATTTAAATCTTTTATGGCTAGCAAATGCAACAAAAATTCTAACTGCTTCCAATCGTGCTACGGGTGCAAAAGTTTCATCAAAATCTACCCCTTCAATTTGATTATATCCTTTCGCTACAAGCCTAGCTTTGTTTCTAGTGACCCTAGAGTCACTATCTAATTTGTTTTTGAAAATCCATTTGACTCCTACCACTGGATGATCACTAGGACTATCAACAAGAATCCAAACTTTATTTCTTTCAAATTGATTAAGTTCTTCATTCATAGCTAGAAACCAAGATTCATCATTTAAAGCGGTGGCAACATCTTTTGGTTCGATATTTGAGACAAAACATAAATTTGAAAAGGTTTCATGTAAACTAGAACGCGTACGTACCCCACATAATGGTTCTCCAATAACAAGTTCTTGCGGATGATCTTTTGAGAATTGTAGTTCGGTTGGAGGTACATACCCTTCTCTTTCTTCTTCTTCTCTATCTTCTTCTCCTCTTTCTTCTTCTCTTTCTTCTCCTTTTTCTTCTTCATTTTCTCCAAGTTCTTCTTCATCATTCTCCACCGTGGGAAGGAGTTCATCTTCTTTTCCTGTAATTTTCCTTTCTACACATGAAGCAAACTCATCAAACCTAACATGAATAGATTCTTCAACTATTTTTGTTCTCTTATTATAAACTCTATAGGCCTTGCTAGTTGAAGAATAACCAATGAAAATTCCTTCATCACATTTTTCATCAAATTTGCCTAAGTTATCTTTTGTATTCAAAATAAAGCATTTACAACCAAACACTTTAAAGTAAGATACATTTGGTTTTCTTTGAAAATAAATTTCATAAGGAGTTAATTGTAATGTGGGACAAATCATGACACGATTAATAATATAACATGCCGTACTAACTGCTTCGGCCCAAAAATATTTTGGCAATTTAAATTCACAAAGCATAGTACGTCCTAATTCTTGGAGTGTTCTATTTTTCCTCTCCACTACACCATTTTGCTGTGGTGTGCGTGGAGCGGAAAATTCATGTTTTATCCCAAAATCATTACAATATGAAATAAATTTTTCATTATCGAACTCTCCTCCATGATCTGATCTAATGCATTTTACCTTTAGATCAACTTCATTTTGAATACGTGAAATTAGTTTTACAAATTCATCAAAAGCATCAGATTTTGAATATAAAAAACAAAGTCCAACAAAATCTAGAATAATCATCAATAATAACAAACGTATATTTTCTACCTCCTAGACTTTGTGTAGAAATTGGACCAAACAAGTCCATATGTAATAGATTCAAAGGTCTAGTGGTAGATATGACATTTTTGCTTTTAAAAGATGATTTTGTAAATTTTCCCTTTTGGCATGGTGAACATAATGAGGATAGCTTTCCATTCAAATTTGGTAATCCTTTTATTATTTTATTTTTAGAAAGCTTTACTATGCGTTTAGCACTAGAATGTCCTAGTCTCCTATGCCATAATTCAAGTTCATCATTCTTTGAAATGAAACATTTAAGTGTAGAATGAGATAAATCATGAAAAGTGATTGTATAGACATTGTTTATTCTTGGTGCAGTAAGTACGATTTCGTTTGTTTTAGAATCAATAATTTTGCAAAGGTTTGAGCTAGAGTCAAATAAAACATTTAGATTTTTATCACATAGTTGACTAATAGAAATTAAATTATGTTTCAAACCTTTAACATATAAAACATTTGAAATTTTAAATTCTTCGTTACCTACTACTCCAATGCCTTTGACTTTACCCTTTCCATTATCTCCAAATGTCACTGTTCCACCTTTCTTCATTTCCAGGCTAAGGAACTTTGATTTATCGCCCGTCATGTGTTTTGAACATCCAGAGTCCAAATACCACACGTCTTCTTTGTTCCTAGCCTGCACGCATACCTAAAAAGATGATGAGAGTAAAGATCTGGTTACCCAAGTGGTCGATCCCATTGTATAGGTGGACGCCTTAGGTACCCAGATTTGTTTAACAATAGCTTTTCCCTTCTTCCAACATGAGCTCGAGATGTGACCAAATCGATGACATTTGGCACACACAATGAATGGTGAGGAACCATTTTTCAATGGTTTCTCTGGACTCTTGCTGGTGGAAGCATCTTTATGTATGGACTTAGAAAAGATTGTATTTTTAGAAATAAGATTTCTGAACCTGGAGCTGTCGCCGGTTCCGACAGTAGCTGTCGGAAATTTCCGACAGCCTCCAGAGCTTCCAGAAATGTATCCTAGTCCATATTTTGCTGTACCATGGCATTGGTTGGCTAATAGCATATCCAGTGATTTTTTTCCAACACCAAATTTTCCAATTGCCATGTTCAACTCATTTACTTTGGATTTTAGAATTGAATTTTCTTTTACTATCATGCCACATCTATTTGCAAAAATTTTCTTATAATTATCTAATTGAGAATGAGAAGTTTTAACAACTTTTTCTAAGTCCCTTTTTTCTTTTACAAGTAGATCAAATTTTTGATCGGACTTAGAAATAGTAGTTTCAAGTTCTTTTATCCTTGTCGAAGAATGATCACACTCTTGACAAAATATCTTCTCTTTCCTAATAGATTCCAACTCTTTTGATAGTTTTTTATTTGCTTTTGAAAGACCTTTATTTTCAGATTTTAGAAAATCAATTTCCTTTAAGCTTTTATCTAAAACTTTGCATGTTTTCATAAATTCAGAATATAACTCATCAAAAGATGGAGGCGTTACCTCAGTGTCGCTTTGGACACTGCAGTCGTCTTCAGATGTAATGTTGTCTTTTGCCATCAAGCATAGATTAGCCTCCTCTTCTTCCTGTGTTGAGGGATCACTTTCTTCACCAGACGAAGAATCATCCCAAGTCTCTGCCTTTAACACTTTCTTCTTTTTATCGTGCCTCTTTGCTTTTTGCTCTTTCAGATACTTTGGGCACTTGCTTCTGATATGACCAATCTTCTTGCAATGGTAACACTCCGGTGGCGGACGCTCCTCTTCATTCTCCATTTTTCCTTTGCCCTTTTGGTAGGCAAAATCCTTCTTTTTGAAAAACTTTTTAAATGAGTTTCTCCTCTCTGGATTTCTCATAAACTTCTTAAAATTTCTTACAAACAATCCTTCTTCATCTTCATCACTTTCTTCAGTCTCACTCTCAAATTCCTTTTTAGATTTCAACGCCAAGCTCTTCTTTTTGGGCTCCAAATTATATTCTTGGCTTTGAATCTTCAACTCCACTTCATGGGTTTTTAGATTCCCAATGAGACTCTCCAATTTTAATGTCTTAAGATCATGTGACTCAGAAATTGCAGTCACTTTTGGATTGAACTTCGGGGGAAGTGATCTTAAGATTTTTCTAACTAAATCTCCATTTGAAAAGACCTTACCCAACACCTTTGAATCGTTCACGATTTTAGTGAATCGTGTGTACATTGTGTCAATTTCTTCATCCACCTCCATTTTGAATCTTTCGAACTCTGACTCCAATTGAAATAGCTTTGAATCCTTTACCTGCGAAGTACCTTCATGAGTAATTTCCAAAAGATTCCAAATATCAAAAGCAGTATCGCAAGCACAGACTCTATTAAACTCGGTGCGATCTAGTGCGCAAAATAAGGCATTCATGGCCTTTGCATTGTTTTTGCATTTTAATTTATCATTTTCATCCCACTTGTCTTTGGGTTTTTCCATAGTTACATCTCCTACAACAAATGTTGGAGAAGTGTAACTAGTTTCTACCATATTCCAGACTTCTATATCTAAAGCAATTAGAAAACAACGCATACGTGTTTTCCAATAATTATAGTCCGTGCCCGTGAAAAGTGGTGGCCTACTAATTCCTTGTCCCTCAACGAACGCGTGATCGTTGTGCGCCATTACTCCCGGTGGTAAAACCGTTTTGGAGTAACCTACCTCTGATACCACTTGTTGGATCCTGTGGCGCCCTTAGAGGGGGGGGGGGGGGGGGGGTGAATAAGGGTGTGTTTAAATTTGTAATTTTTACTTAATAATTTTAAGACAATTTTACTTTAATAAAAAGTTTCTTAAAAATTAATTTTAAAAACAAAGCAATTTTTGTATAACACCAAGCACAAATTTCTAAGATAAAAATTTAAGCAAACCAATTTGTGATTAGTGAGAAGATCATCATTTTATTTATCATGAAATTTGCATACAAATAAAAATGATCTTAACAATGCTTAAGATCAAGGCACAATGATAATATGTAAATACAATATTTTTGATTTACCAATCCTTCTCACAAGGATCGGAAGGCTATCGCTTGTCTTTCCCAAGACAAAGCCCAAGCCTATCCTCTAGATCTTCCCAAGATCTAGACGTAGCACACAAGGCCACGATTTCCCACCAAGCCACGCAAGGACTTGGACGCTCCGCACAAGGAAGCGCTTTTCCCCTAAGTCGCGCAAGGACTTAGACGCCGCACGCAAGACGACGATTTCTTCCCCAATACAAAATGAAATATGAGTAAATGAAATACAATATGAAAAAGTCAACTCCCTAGAAATTCAGATCTCTGAATGGATTGTTGAAGCCTTGAGATGATCGTTGATGGAGTAGCGCGCCCGATCTCGTCTTCAATCTTCAATCCTTCTTTGCACAATTAGGAGTTGAGGAGGTTCTGGAGCTCTCTGGTTTGTATGCACTCAGGTAGGGACTGGAAATCTCCAAAGCTTGGAATGCACGAACCAAAGGCACCATTTTATAGACTTTCACTGTCGCCTGGGCGACAGTCACTGTCGGAAATTTCCGACAGCGCCAAACTGCCTCGGTCGTGCCGTCGAGCCGTCGTGTGGGCAGTTGCTGGAATCGTGGAGCTGTCGCTGGGGCGACATCGATGTCGGAATTCCGATAGCGCAAAACCGTCGGTCGTGGGTGAAGTCGTGGGCAGTTGATGTAACCGCTGAGCTGTCGCCTGGGCGACATCGCTGTCGGATTTCCGACAGCTCAATACTGCCGATTGCTGTTCTAACCGCTGAGCTGTCGCCTGGGCGACAGTGGGTGTCGAAATTTTCCGACAGTGAAAATTTCCCACAATCAATTTTTGCTCCAAGAGAATTGTGAACATTGCATACCTGTTATCTGCACACCATTAACAAAAATAGGATCAAATACAAACGGGACTTTGTTATTATCAAACCGGAGGAGTGCGAAACGCATGCTTCAACAGATGCATGTACGGTTGACTTGTGTTGACGATGAAGTACAATGATGACCTTCTAAAATAGTTGCAGCTAAAACATCGATCCTACTGCAACAATAATTCTTTAAATTCTGCGCCTCCTCTGCTATAAATTCTCGGAGCCGGGACTCCAAACCAGAATCTGCAGCTTCTTCCTCCACTACTTTCTCATCAGCTCGATCCTTTGTCCTTTCTTTCTTCTACTCCTTCTTATCCCCCTCCTCTACAACCTGAAAGGAGAGATTAGTTCTTATTATATTTGTTAAAACTCTTGTTTAACTTTGTTTCAAAATAAATGATATATATAAATATATATGTGTGTTTGCTGATTGCTGTAATTAAAACAAACAGTAAGAGTGCATATAAATATCACAGCAATAATATGAAAGTAAAACAAAGCACATAACAAGCAAACCACAAAATAAACAAGCATCCAGATGACACAAGATAATATAGTAGTTCCCCAAAACCCGAGTACATCTACTCTTCTACCCACTGGTAGGAATCCACTAGGAGGTTGTTGATAAGGTGCCCTCACACCAAGGTGATTTTGATAAGGTGTCCACACACCAATGGGAGTTTTGATCAGGTGCCCAATTCACCTATAAGCTTTTGATAAGGTACTTATAAACCAAGATGCAGGTTTTTACTAAGGTGGCCTGTCACCGGGAGTAAACTTTTGAAGGGAGTTTTAACCCTTTACAAGATGGGAGAAATAAAGAAAACAAAAACAAATGTTGTTCTTCTCTTGGCTGAGAAGACACTTGATGAGGATGATGTTGAAGAAGGCTCCCCCTATCTGATTAAGTTTGATGACAGCCTTGGATGGAGCTTCTTCTCTAGATTGTGATCCTCTTCTTCTTCTTGCAGTTTTAGATCCCTGAGTAAATGATAGTGTTTGGTGTCTCAGGTTGTATATGATCTGCAAAAAAGAGATTAGGCAAAAAGAAGATGTAATATGAATTTGATCTGCTTCTTTTTGCTCCTCTGTTTCTCTTCTTCTTTAATTTCTGTACAACAATATGATAATGTATTCTGTCTATATAAAACCTATACATCAATATATGATATATATGATCTGCTGTAAAGAAATGCTGTATAATAAATCTGCTGTTAGCTGTTCATCTTCTTCTTTCTTCTTTGATCTGTATATTTAATCTGTGGAGCAGTTCGGCTATTTTGAATCCTTGCCGACCAAAGAGAAAGGAATAATATTTCTTTTATTTCCCAGATCCTCGAGCACATAAATTCCTTCTTTAGCTTGCTGCAACGGCTGCAACATTTAATGCTTTGCTGCCAACGGCTATAATATTAAATGCTTCACGCTGTAAGGTTAAATCAGCAATATATATAGCAATATATAAAATAGAATAAATAAAATATTGCTTTAATAAACTCTGACAACATATAATTAATATTTAATGATATAAAAATAATGCTGCAGAAATTCGTCGAGTTGAGGTCCACGTTCGTCGAGCTCATCATTTGATTCGTCGACCTGAACATGTGCTTTACTGTTTCTGAACATCTGCTGAATATTTGTCGAACGCAGGCTTGGATTTGTCGAACGGAAGGATTCGTCGACCGCTGAGCTTGAATGATTTCGTCGACCGCTGAAGTGAGAATTCGTCGACCGCTGTTCTGGTTGGAATTCGTTGACCGCTGTTCTGAGGAATTTGTCGACCGCTGCTTCCTTGATATTTTGTCGAGCGCTGCTATAATGTAATTTGTCGATCGCCGTCCGACGAAAGCTGAGCGTCGTTCGACGTTCGCAGAGCGCCGTTCGACGTTCATCGAACGCAGGCAATATATATAATATTTATTTCTTCTCTTATTTTCTGCCTATTAATATATATATATATATATATTTCTTAGTATATTATATATATTTTTATATATTTCTTATTATATATATTATTTATATTATTGTATATTTCATATATATATTATTCTTTTCTGCCTATTAATATATTTCTTTTTCAGCCTTCTTTCTTAATGAGATTTATTCTAAGTTATAAGATATATTATAATATAAACTTAGACACTAAAGATGGATCCTAACTCAAATCATAACTAAGGTTCCAACACAACCTTCTCCTTCTTCCTCTTCCTCTTCATTGCCTCCCTTTCCTCTCTCTTCTCCTTCATTTTCACCCACTTTCTCTTGAAGAACTTCTCAATTTTCTTCTCCTTTCTTAACTCTTCCTCATTTGTGAACTTCTTCTCATCCGATTTCTTCTCTTCCTCAATATCAGACTCCTCTTCGACTTTATTTCCCAAAAGCCTCTCTTCAGCCGAAAGAATATTCTCAAATGACGGCTTAACCTACACATCAATTTAGAGGTCATGTAACGGTACTGAAAAAGAATAATTATATTGATTATGAGAAAAATTTTATTATATGGCACACGCTCCCACACATGCACAACTTTACATAGAGCGCTAAACAAATCTTTCCACTAAAACTGAACATAGCAGACCATCGATATAGTCGAGGTCTGGCTAAGCCATCAACAACATGCCAACAATTCGTCATCTCATAAAACTATACCTACAAAAAGATGATATAACTTCAGAATATGTGATGAGTGGAATAAAACAAAAATTATTGTTCTCACTTACCACCATAAGAATACAATAACCCTCCAAATATCCTAAACTCTTCTTAGCTTCCTTTTTTGATGCATTTTGACTAAATTGCCAGAATTAAGAGTGTGAAATTTGTGCACCGCCTTTGACCAATTATATTTTCTAAATTCTTCAAGTACTTCAAAGTTATGAAGACATGCGGGATTTTAAATATCTTTAAAGGGATAAAAATTTGCACAGAACATATTTAACTAATTTGTCAACCCTCCCTGACTTGACCTCCTCAAACCAATCTGCACTTGACAGCCACAAACCTCTCCTATGATGTCTTTTTTGCTCATAATAAGCTAGCGAGCTCCTACTAAAATTGAATTCTAGGCCGGTGTTCAGAAGTCCCAACATTAGCGCAACTTGATTCACAGTAAATTTCATGTAAGTCTTTCCTAGTAAGAAAACCCTCCTCTTAACTGAGTAAGACCTTCACAAGGTGCCTAAGAGTGGAATATTTTGATTTAAATTTGGGATTGAAAATAACTGAAGCACTCTAGCTTCCTGTAACACAACATTTGAATGATTGATGATCACATTCAAAAGTGGTTGTGCTCAGTCCTTAAATGATGAAACAACACACCGACTATTTAGGTAATGACTCTCGGTCATCTGCAAGGATAAATATGGCTGCATGCTTAGAAAATACATCTTAAGAATTCAACAAAATGAGTATTACGACTGCATCAAATGAATTAGAAGCAACAATACGGATGCACCGACAAAACAAACGGCAACATCTGATGAGCAATATGCATCATCTTAATTGAAAATCATCTATAAATCCTAACTAGGCCCATCACGAACATTTTATTCCAAAATCAATGACAACCTGGACGACCGACTATCTACTTCAATTAGGACATCGATAGTGCATTTAGCTCTAAACAAAGAACACCATATGTCGTGAAAGAAAAAAAGAGTGATGATATGTACCTTTTATGCCAAAGGAAATCGTTGGACGGTGATGACAATCCCTGTGGCATGCAACCATAATAGGGAAAATACGACTACTTATTATTAACCAGAAGTAACAATAAAGCTACAACGTGAAGACATACGACTACATCTACTCAACAAGATGCAAGAACAAAATTGAAGACCAACCCTAAGAAATAAAATTTATTGGGTTATCCCAACCTTAAACCCTAAATATGCGAATCAACGATAACATTTCCGGTCATTATAAACGAAATAACATCATTATTCGTGAAGGCAGAGATGAGTAATGCGGTGTACCTTTTGCAGGCCAAAGGAAGTCGGTCGGCGGGTCACCTGTGATTACAGTCGCGCAGATTCTGCCGCTCAAAAATCGCCCTTGGCGGAGAACAAGGAGAAGCAAGGCATAGAGATTTTCCGAATTCGGAGAATGAGATGGGTCCCCCCGTGAGAAAAAAAAGTATTTATTATGACGTGTAGAATAAGGTGTACCAAAGAAGTTTCCCTTAGGAGTAGTCGAGGCAAATTTCCATTATTAATGGGCCGTCGCTCATCGCTATAACGCTTCTTTTATTTTTTATTTTGTTTTTCGTTTCTCGCTGATCCCTCCGAGTTCCGACTAATGGCCGATGAGGTCCCCGACGATGACATCCTCAGCGACCTCGACGGCGACGAAGAAGCTTCCAACGCTGCCCCCTCCGATGCCTCCGCCACCGAACAACGTCTTCATGATCTCCTCACTGAACTCGAACAGGAGCGCCGCGTGCGCAAGTTAGCCGAGGATTCTCGTGCGGAGCTCCAAACATCCGTTAACCGTCTAAAAGCTTTCGCCCAGGATGTCATTAAGAAGCGAGACGACGCCCTCCGCGAGAAGGACGAGTTGACCCGATCTTCCGAGCGTGCCAGAGCCGAGCTCTCCGAAGCCCTCAAGCAGAAAGAGGAGGCCCTGCGGCAGAAGGAGGATGCCCTCAAGCAGAAGGACGAGGCATTGCGGCAGAAGGAGGAATCTCTCAGGCACAAGGACTCATCACGGGCGGAAATAGAGACTGCCGCGCAGATGATGGTCACAGGCATTGAGAAGATCTCGTCCAAAGTTAGCGGCTTCAAAAATTTCTCAGCCGGTGGGCTTCCCCGCTCACAGAAGTACACCGGACTTCCGGCTGTAGCCTACGGCGTCATCAACCGTGCGAACGAGATCGTCGAAGAGCTCACCGGCCAGATTGATGCGGCGGTCAAGTCGAGGGACCAGGCGCGGGAGCAAGTTGAGCAGCGAAATTACGAGATCGCAATTGAGGTGTCGCAGCTGGAGGCCACGATCAGCGGACTCAGAGAGGACGCAACAAAAAAGGGCACTGAGATCGAATTACTAGGTAAGCTTGTTGAAGAGAAAGATTCAAGGATTTTGGTGATGGAGAAAGAAGTTTCCGAATTGAAACAGATTGGGGGCGAATCTTCTACAAAGTTGAGAAACTTGGAGGCAAAGGTGGACGCTCAAAGGCATATGACAATCGATCACTTGAAGCACTTATCAAAAGCATATGCACAGATAAACAGTATACTCCAGATTGCGGATGAAAGCTTGCCGGATCAATCAGACTCATCGGATTCATCCTTTGTGTGGAAGGAAACGGACATGGATCAGAATTTGCGGGCATCCTTGGAAGGCACTGTATCCATTTCTGAGTTAGCCAGCGTTGTTTCAGAGAAAGTGAGATTGAAGATAGAAAAGAGACACCGAGAAGTCAAGGATCTGGAGGAGAAGATTGATGCATTATTGGAAGAGAAGCAGCATATTGGGACTTTGCTCAGAAGCGCACTCTCTTCCAAGACCAATAAGGTATTGCAAGTGGCAGAGGATGGGCTCAGAGAGGCTGGAATAGATTTGAAGTTTAATGAACATAACAGTAATGGTGCTCATGGTGAAGAAGAAGATGAAGTCTATACCCTGGTAAAATAATTATTTTATTAAGATTTGTCTTCGTTCTCTTTTAAGTTTTATGTCAGATGAATGTAACTTTGTTTGTGTACATGTAAAAAATTTGAAGTCTTTGTCTATGCTCTTTATAGGCTGGTGCATTGGAGAATACTGTCAAGTCTTCTCATATTGAGATAATTGAACTTAGGCATTTGGTGGAAGCGCTCAGGTACTTATCACACTGCTTATATGCCCATTTATTTTGTGAAAATTCTGTAATTTTGTTGCAACAATCTGATGTACACATTCCTTAAAAGTTTGGAGTATTGATGTGTAGCGTCCACACGCTACAGTGAAACCAAGGGATAAAGGCGGCTTAGCAGCTGGCGACTTGTGCCATGCGTTAAGACCGTTACTCTAACGGTCATTAAGGAACCCAAACTATATATTAAGAGGATCATCTGTATTGTAATTACGCTATTATTTGTTAATAAAGTTCTTTACGTTATTTGCCTTACGAAAGTCCCATGTAACTGTTCTTCTTCTTCCCTAATGCCGCCGATCCATAGTCTACTCCAGTTCTTAAGGATCACCTAACGTAACAATTGGTGCTCCTCGTTGAGTCCTCCTTTTCCGACCATGGAGGTCCAACCATCGTCCTCTCCACTCGATCCACCTTCTCCGACGAATCGCCCGATCACCTGGCAAGATTTGGACAACCGCCACCGCCATTACATCGCACAAACGACGGCAATTCAGGCCACAATCCAAGCCCACCGCAACGAGTTCTCTCAAGATCTTCAAAAGATTTCGGCTGCCGTTCAACTCAATCAGCCAAATCATGACAACACCACGGCCGCCAACCGTGACTTCTATCAAGAATTCAAGGAATTTCGATCGGAAATGCAAGGCATCGCCCGGACGTTCACCGTCGGCAAAGGCAGTCTACCCAATCCGGTCCCGACAACATCGGTAGATCTTGGACAACCATCATATTCCTCCCATCCAGTGCCCAGTTTCCCTAGCTGTCCTCAGACGTTGGGAGACGGCCAGTCCCAAACCTTGGCTCCGGCGATCCCAATCAACACAGATTTCATTTATTCGGGAATATCACAGCCCTGTCCTCCCACAAACCCCGCCTTTCTTCCCTCTCAGCCACCGCAATTCTACTTCTCCCACTATCAACTCCCACAAGTACAGCCACAAACATACCCCAACCTCAATTTTCATTTTCCCCCTTATTCGGCCCAAACAAACACCACCCCACGGCCCACAACTGGTTTCCACCACCAACAACCTAATCATGAGCTCGCCAAACCACCGAAGGCTCGCATGGACTTCCCTCATTTCTCATCTGGAGACCCAACCAATTGGCTATACAAGGCCGAATTATATTTCCGCTACCACCAAACCAACCCTTTGAATTATCTGTTTATGGCCTCTATGCACTTGGAGATACCGGCGACAACATGGTTTCAAGGATTGCCGCGGGACGGTATGTGTCCGGATTGGGCTACTTTCAAATATGCAATACACGATCGCTTTGGAGCCACCGACTACGCAGATCCATTAGGTAAGTTCAATAAACTAATGCAAATTGGCTCCGTAGCTTCTTATCAAGAATCTTTCGAAACCCTATCTTGCCAAATAGAAGGATTATTACCCGATATTTTACGTCGTAATTTAATTTCAGGACTAAAACCATACATCAAGCGATCAATTACCGCACAACCACCCACTTCTTTATATCACACTTTTCGGTTAGCTAGACTATTTGAAGATCAATTTATGGAAGAACATAAACTACACAAACCGTGGGAGCCAAAACAGTCACAACTCACAAATACTTTTAAATCAACTCGTTCGGATAAATCTAGTATTAAAAGGTTATCCCCCGCCGAAACTCAAATACGTCGAGACAAGGGACAATGTTTTACATGCGAAGAAAAATATACCCGAGACCATCAATGTAAAAACAAATCTACCATATACTTTTACGAAGGCGACATTGATGACCAATTTGATACACCGGACGTTTTAGACGATTCCATTAATAATACAATAATCGAATCCGAAATAAGTGTAAACGCTTTAACCGGAAATTATTCACCAAAATCACTACGAGTAGAGGGGTCTATTGGGTCCTCCTTAGTACATGTATTTCTTGATAATGGCAGTACACACAACTTCATTACAAAACGAGCCACACACTATCACAAATTACCGATTTCAAAATGTACACCCTTTAAAATTCATGTCGGAAACGGCAACACAATGCTGTGTAACGAAGTATGTCTAAATGTTTTATTGTCAATCCAAGATATATCTTTCAAAATAAACTTGTTCATCACTGACTTACACGACACAGAAATAATATTAGGATTTCAATGGTTTGAAACATTAGGCCAGGTTACAATTGATTATAAAACCTTACAAATTTCATTCAATTACAATCAAACAAACTGTATTATTAAAGCCTTACGCACCCTCAATTCGGAACAAATTTCGCCAGCGCAATTAAATAAACTTATACCCCAAGACTCTATCGAAACACTTCTCATGTGCTTACAAGCTGATCCACCATCCCAAACACCCACGGACGACCTTAGCATACATCACACCAATGGAGAGTTGACGGACCTACTTAATCACTTCTCTTCCCTATTTACAATCCCGTCTACTCTTCCACCCGCCTGCCTAATTGATCACAAAATCCCACTAATTGATGAAACAAAAATAGCAAAAGTAAAACCGTATCGGTACCCTTATGTTCATAAAAATGAAATTGAACGTCTAATAGATGAAATGCTAAGAAATGGACTCATACGGCCGAGTACCTCGTCTTTCAGTTCACCAGTCCTCTTAATAAAGAAAAAAGACGGTTCTTGGAGATTTTGTGTTGACTACCGAGTACTCAACTCCATCACTATTAAAGATAGTTTCCCCATGCCGACAATTGACGAGCTATTAGATGAGTTATACGGAGCTTCTATTTTCTCCAAACTAGACCTCCACTCAGGATACCATCAAATTCGTATGCACACGACAGATATTCACAAAACCGCGTTTCGAACACATCAGGGTTTATATGAATTTCTGGTTATGCCATTCGGCTTAACCAATGCGCCCGCTTCATTTCAAGCATTAATGAACTCTATATTTCAACCTTATTTACGCCGTTTTGTGGTCATATTTTTCGATGATATACTTATTTATAGTTCTACTATAGTCACTCATCTACAACACCTCAAGATAGTTTTCGAAGTTTTATCTGCTAATTCGTTATATTTAAAACATTCCAAATGTAACTTTGCCGTACAGGAGATTCGAATTTTTAGGTCATACTATCTCCACCAAAGGCGTTCTACCTAATCCCGACAAATTGGAAGTAATAAAACACTGGCCGGAGCCGAAAACACTTAAACAATTGCGTTCCTTTTTGGGTCTAGCCGACTATTACCGCCGTTTTATTCAACATTACGCTAACATTTCCGCACCGTTAACAGACCTATTGGTTAAGGATAAGTTTACCTGGAATTCGAAAACATCAGAAGCTTTTCAGAACCTTAAAGATGTTCTAATGACACCACCTGTCCTATCACTACCTAACTTCGATTTACCATTCGTCCTAGAATGCGATGCTTCTGGCGTCGGAATAGGAGCAGTTTTATCGCAAAATAACCACCCTATATCGTATTTTAGTAAAAAGTTAACTCCAAGAGAACAAGCCAAATCAACATACTCACGGGAATTATTAGCCGTTACCACCGCCATTAGCAAATGGAGACAATATTTGATCGGGACATCATTTACTATATTAACGGACCATAAAACATTACATAATCTGTCCTCCCAAGTCTTAACCATGCCAGAACAACAAAATTATTTAGCAAAAATGCTCGGGTTTAATTATATTATCAAGTATAAACCTGGGCGAGACAATAGAGCAGCGGACGCATTATCCAGACAGCCACTACATATCGATAATAAGTCATTATACGCACTTCAAGCCACAGAGACCCAGGAATTTGACAGCATTTCATTTTCAGTATCCACTTTATTTCAGGATCTGGACGTACTATACCTAGAGGATCCTTATGCTAAGAATATTATTCAATTACTAAATTCACACCCCGCTAAACTTCCGGATTGGACTCGCTTAGGACCCAAACTGTTTTATAAATCAAAATTGTTCATTCCAGAAGGCCCAATACGACCAATATTACTTAGGGAGGCCCACGATACTAAAATCTGTGGACATTCCGGAATCACCGCCACATTTAAACGTTTATCATTATATTTATGGTGGCCTGACTTACATAAATCTGTCCAGGAATACATCCAACAGTGTGATCTCTGTCAAAAAGCTAAAGGCAGAAATTCACACCCATTCGGACTATTACAACCATTACCGATTCCCACCCAAATTTGGGCAGACATATCAATTGATTTTATTACCCATCTACCTTCATCAAAGTCCTTTTCGACAATTTTAGTTATGGTAGATCGTTTGTCCAAAGGGGCACATTTTGCCCCTTTGCCCCCACACTACACGGCCACACTAGTCGCACAAGTATTTTGGGATTATTGTGGGAAATTACACAGCCTGCCCGAGTCCATCGTCTCGGACAGGGATTCCATATTTTTAAGCGAGTTTTGCTTAAATTATTTTAAGACAAACGACACAAAGTTACGGTTCAGTTCGGCCTACCATCCACAATCGGATGGTCAAACCGAACGAGGCAATCGATGTATAAACCAATATTTATGTTTGTTTGCATTCCAACATCCACGTCATTGGGCCGAACTCCTAAGTTGGGCCGAATACCACTACAACACATCGTTCCACCATTCGGCCGGCATGACACCATATGAGGCAGTCTTTGGCCGAACGCCACCATGTTTTGTACCACTACCCATAGGAGGTTCACTTCCCTCACCATCCCTCCCCAACCCACATCACAGATCACTATTAATGATGCGATTACAGAATAATTTACACCAATCACAACATAAAATGAAGTCTACTACAGATAAAAACAGAACGGAAAAACAATTTCAGGTCGGAGATTTGGTACTCCTGCGTCTTCATCCCTACCGGCAACGATCCCTGCATAAACACAAATGTAAGAGATTTAGTCTACTATTCTACGGACCATATAAGTAATAGAGCGAATAGGAATGGTTGCATATCGCCTGGATCTTCCCCCAACATGTAAAATCCATCCTATCTTTAATATATCGCTTTTAAAACCATATTTTCATAACCAGTCCACAGCCATTCCACGTATCCCCCTACCAATTATTCCGTTTCAACCAAAACATAAACCAATCGATATCCTGGATTTGAGAACTATTTCAATCGAGAATAAAACTGTTGATCAAGCTCTAATTCACTGGGAAGGATACCTACCAGAGGAAGCTACATGGGAGGATCTCTCCACCTTTGATCCACAGACCTTACAAAGACTGCAGGAAGACTGCTCCTGCCTGCAGACATCGCAAGCTAATAAACAGGAACTGCAGGCTAGATCCGCGTCAACATCCTCGTCGGTACAAAACAGGGAGAATTCTACTTCAAACAATTTAGCTGTCATCCCCCCTCTTCGTCCCGGACATTTCCCTAACAACAAATTTTTATCAGATGGAACCGCAGGAAAACAGGCACAAGGCGAAAACATTGGGCAGGACTCACTCACAAGTCTTCCCCCACCAGCCGCACACAGGGACGAACCCCCACCTCAATTTTCAAATGTCATCGATTCTATTTCGCCAACAGTGGTTAACCCTCACATTTTTGCAGAAAATAGACATCCAGTGGGCTCACAAACACGAAGGGCAAACTCACCCGGGGACGCTGATAGCCCCACTGTCAGAACTTCGAAAGAACAGCCTCCGGAAGGAGAGAACAAATCGACAACATCACTCTTCAGGGACACCTAACAACCCAGTTCTCCCGTCATCCCCCACGATAATTTTTGTAAGTATGCTAACCACCTTCCTTCGAATGACAGCCTCGGGAGCAAATATCCGCCAACGCAGAACAAGCTCAAGACAGCAGACAAAGATCAGAAAGACAAAGCACCAACCTCGAAGAGCTACCCAGCTGACGGAGATAATCCCAAGTCCGCAGCAAGGCGGTCAAAACGGCTCCGGAACCATCTCCTCCACTCACTCCGGCGCCTGCATCTTCCCTCGCCACAACGTCGACCCCGATCCGCTCGCAGCCGCCCCAAAAGATCACCTTACACAGATCTGGGAGGTTCAGCTTGCTTTGATGACGCCGACCTCAACCCTCGTAAAAGACGCCCCAGGCAGAAAGGTCAGGACGGGCAGGAAATGTAGCGTCCACACGCTACAGTGAAACCAAGGGATAAAGGCGGCTTAGCAGCTGGCGACTTGTGCCATGCGTTAAGCTAAACGACTCTATTACGTTAAGTTAATGACCGTTACTCTAACGGTCATTAAGGAACCCAAACTATATATTAAGAGGATCATATGTATTGTAATTACGCTATTATTTGTTAATAAAGTTCTTTACGTTATTTGCCTTACGAAAGTCCCATGTAACTGTTCTTCTTCTTCCCTAATGCCGCCGATCCATAGTCTACTCCAGTTCTTAAGGATCACCTGACGTAACATGATGCCAATTCTATGAATATGTTATATGCTATACTATCGCTTGAGAGTTCTCATCATATTTGCAATGTTGGCTTCTACGCTGACGCAGGACGAATCTATAGGTGGCGGATTTACGATGCTCTAACCCTAGATGCCGTGCCAACGATCACATGATGAATGCAATGGACCTACGACAAACTCTAAAAGGTCATGAAAACATGCCTGCAATCTAACCAGATGTAAATTTAATGCGCATGCAAATGATTTGGTCCAATTGCAAATTAGCCACAAGCTATTAATTAAAATGAAGATTAGCAGGTGCACAATTGCTCGCAATAGATTTTAATTGGTAAACAAAATGAAAATTCACGCACAATTGAGGTGTAATTATATTAAGCGAGCGCCGAATAGGTCTAGCAAATTTCACAAAACACAAGCATATAATTTTTCATCCAATAAAGTATGATCCACATATCAATAGTAGCAAACAAGTACACCAAATTACAACTTACACATGTAGGTGGCGACAAAATGCAACAAAAGTAGTATTGAGGCTATAGGCTTCACGCGGATGCTGAAAATTGATGGCGGCGGTCACTTGAATGAATTTTGGGTGGGAGTGGAAGTGATTTGGAAGGGTAGTAGGGGCTGTGGACAGGGGATAGAGGTGCTGGAATCAAATTCCAGGGTGCTGAAATCAAATTCCAGGGTGCTGACATGAACCAGAATTGATTTCCCGGGTTTACAGCATTTGGGGTTGGAGTATTAGGCTGATGTGGACAAGAAATAGGGTTGCTGGACAAGAAATGGGGCTGCTGGAACCAACTCCTGGGTGCTGGACAGACTTCTTGGGCCTGTAATAGGTAGGAGGACTGCTGAATTTCTGGATTCTGGGTTCTGGAATGAAGCTCCAGGACCCAGACACTGATTTCTGTCTTCTCCCGAGCCTGGAACAGCCGGCGTGCAGGGGGGAGGGCTGCACGGTGCAGGGTAAAGAAGGGGGCGGACTGTGCGGCCTCGTACGGTGGTGATTAGGCTGTCTGGTACTTGGTAGGTGGTGGGGAATGGGAAAGAAGGCTGGTGGAGGGGAGAAAATGGAGGTGGAGTAGGCGGTTGGGTGTAGACGAGAAACATTCGGGCTCTGGGCAGACGGGATTGGAGAATGGCAGGGTTCAGCGGCAGTGAGAAGCGAGGGGAAGGACTTACGAAACATGGGGATGGCTGGCGAGGATCAGGGAAGGAGCTAGGGAGTAGGTCGCACCAAGGGTCAGGGATTTCTCGGAGTCACACCGAGAAGGGACCGACGGTTCCTCAAGTGGAAGCAAAACCATCGATACCTCTTGCTGCTGCCAGCGCCTCCTATATATATATATGGGTTTGGAATATATAAGCTCAATCTTTTTTAACGCTAAAAAAGCTTGAGCTCGTTTCCCAGAGTACATGTCGGAATTAAGCAAAAAATATATGCATTTTGTAGCCAAGAACGAGATCTACAACTTTCATGTTGAACATTTTTCCAAAATATGCACGGTTTGGCCTGAATATGGCCCGAAAGGTTTCTGGCTCGAATTTTGAAATTTATTATTATTATATTTATTTCGAATTTTGAATATGGCCCGAAATGCATATATTATTTGTCTATTCTGACATGTATTCTGAGAGAACGAGCTCAAGCTTTTTTAGGGTTAAAAAAGCTTGAGCTTTTTTAGGGTTAAAAAAGCTTGAGCTTTCTTAGGGTTAAAAAAGCTTGAGCTTTCTTAGGGTTAAAAAAGCTTGAGCTTTCTTAGGGTTAAAAAAGCTTGAGCTTTTTTAGTATATTCCATGTGTGTGTATATATATATCAAAATAAGCTAGAGCACCCAGATCAGATGACTCATAACATCCGAACCGATCGGGTGTCAAATACAACTCAAAGTAAAAAAAAAATACTTGAAAATGATTCGAAATGACCATCCGGGCGCATCCGCGGACTCGGATCGTCCGAATGGAAAGCGGATCACCGCGATCTCCATCATACGCTCTACACCTAAATGAAGTGGCCTTTATGTACAATAATTTTTCACATTTAGATTCCTCCATAAACCTACAGTAATGAAGACTTGTAAAAAAAATTCAGAAATAGCTATCTATGTTTACTCTTGCTTAAACCTATGTGGCTAAAAAATTACCACACCTTTGCTTTTACATGGCCACCAGCCCAAACCCTTTCTTTTAAACTTGCAACACATTAAAGTATAAGTGTGTTTGGATACCTTAACTTAAAATGTTAAGGTAGTGCATAATCTTATCAAAGTGCTCTAAAACATTCAAAATTGTGTTGAACTGAATTTTGAATAGAAGAGCTCTCCTATTTCAACCATCTTGAACTGCATAGATCGCCTGTTCAAGTTAATTGTCGATCTCTCAAATAAAAATACAAAAATAAAGTAAAAATATATAAAAACATATTGTAGAGAAGAGCAAAACCTTGTATATCCTTCTTCTATATCCAAATACAATGTATGAATACAAATATATAGTAGGGAGAAAGAGAGAGGACTTCCTTATACACAATGTAGGACTAAAGAAAAGAAAGAAACAAGAAACTAAATGGGCTCCAAAATGGGCCTTTACATGGACTTTTCTAACACTCCCCCGCAAGCTGGAGCGTACAAATCGTAGGCACCCAACTTGGACAGGAATTGATAAAATAGGGTGGTAGAGCCTTGGTGAGAATATCAGCAACTTGGTCAGTACCCGAAACATGCTTTAATTCTAACTTCTTCATTTGTACTTTTTCCCGGACGAAGCGACAGTCCATTTCAATGTGTTTCGTTCTTTCGTGGAAGATCGGGTTCGTAGCTATGTGTATAGCGGCTTAACTGTCACATAGAAAGATAGCTGGTGAGGGAAGATTTACTCCTAGATCAGCGAGGAGACTTTCAAGCCATGTGAGTTCAGAGACAACTGATGCCATCGAGCGGTATTCCGCTTCAGCTGAAGATCGAGCAACCACAACTTGTTTCTTACTACGCCTGGTAACAAGGTGACCTCCAAAGTAAGTACAAAATCCACTAGTAGACCGCCGATCATCCAGAGAACCAGCATAATCTGCATCAAAATACGCAACCAAAGTTGGAGTAGAAGACGAGGTTTTGTATACCAGCCCTTGACCAGAGGCTGTTTTTAGATATCTTAGGATGCGTTCAACAGCCTGAAGATGAGACATTCAAGGGGAATGCATAAACCGGCTGACAACCCCAATAACAAAGGATATATTTGGCCTCGTGACCGTTAGGTAAATCAGTTTTCCAATAAGTCGTCGATAATATTCTGGATTTGGAAGAGGAAGATCATCATCAGAGGCATGCACACACAACTTGTGATTGACATCCATATGAGTGTTAATCGGCTTGCATCCAGAGTAGCCAGCATCCTGAAGAAGATCGAGACAGTACTTCCGTTGAGAGAGGACAAGTCCATCAGGACGTCTTGCGATCTCAAGACCAAGGAAGTATCGAAGGTTCCCTAGATCTTTTGTTTGAAAAACGGAGCTAAGGTGTTGTTTGACCGCTTGTATTTACTTTGAATCATTTCCAGTGATTATGATGTCATCAACATATACCAACAGAAGAATCATTCCTATTTTTCGATGTCGAGTGAACAGAGAGAAGTCTGCCGAGCTCCGAGTAAAGCCAACTTCCCGAATAACCTTACTGAACCCGTCAAACCATGCCCGAGGGGATTGTTTGAGACCATAGATTGACTTCTTATGGTGACAAACCCGGGACTCCCCCGTGGTCTCAAACCCGGGAGGCTGTTGCATGTAAACTGTTTCTTGGAGGTCACCATTTAAAAAGGCATTCTTGATATCCAGTTGATGTAAAAGGGTCATTGTCGATGTACAACCACGGAGAGGAGGACACGAACTGTGTTGAGCTTGGCTACTAGAGAGAATGTTTCCTCATAATCGAGACCTTGTTGTTGGGTAAAGCCACGAGCCACCAGTCGGGCTTTCTGACGATCAATTGTCCCATCAGGAGCATTCTTGATGACAAAGACCTATTTACACCCAACAGGAGTCTGGCTTGGAGGGAGAGGGACCAGTTCCTATGTCTGGTTAGCCCAAAGAGCTATCATTTCTTCGTCTATGGCTGCCCGCCAGCCTGGATGTTGGAGAGCCTCCTGCACAGAGTTAGGTACAGAAATAGAGGATAATGAAGTAGCAAAGTGATGAAGCGGTGGGGATAGACGATGTAAGGATACATAGTTCGCCATGGGATGCGCGGTGGACGCTGGTGCCTGATTAGCAGGGCGCAGAGTGTCAGAGGTCGATGTCGACTGTATTGGGTCAACAGAGCGAGGAGTGCGACGGGTGTAGACACGGATAAGAGGTGGCTTGTGGAGAGCAAAAGCAGGGTCAGGAAGGAGTAGTGGTAGAGGAGTGGTAACGGGAACGACAGGTCGTGGGAAGGACGATGGTGGAAGAGGTGGGGTTGGTGCGGAGAAGAAAGGTTGATCCTCCTGAAAGGTAACATCTGCAGAAATGGTCACTTTTCGGGTAACAGGAGAGTAGCAGACGTAACCTTTCTGAGTACGTGAATAGCCGACGAATATGTGTTTGGCTGTTCGGGGATCCAACTTGTCCGTGAACGGACCAAGTAGGTGGACGTAGCAGGTACAACCAAATATGCGGGGTGTGAGAGAAAATGTCGGAGTGGAGAGGAAAAGGAGGCTAAACGGAGTAGCATTTTTGAGGACGGAGGAAGGGAGACGGTTAATGAGATAACATGCCGTTGACAGCGCAAAGTTCCAATATGCTTTGGTACCTGCATATGGATCATGAGAGAACGAGCAACATCGAGCAAATGTCTATTTTTCCATTCAGTAACGCCGTTTTGTTGTGGGGGGGGGGGGGGGGTATAGACATACGACGCCTGGTGAATGATCCCAAATTCAGACCAAAGATTAGCAAATTCATGGCTAGTATATTCGCGAGCATTATTTGTCCGAAGAGTTTTTATGTTTTCGGAAAACTGCGTGCGAATCTCAAGAACGAAAGCCCGAAATACGCAGGGAAGCTCAGAGCGATCACGAAGTAAATACAACCATGTTGTGCGAGAATAATCATCAATAAAGGTGATGAAATAACGATAGCCAGAGATATTGGTAATTTTGTACGGGCCCCAAACATCGGAATGCACTAAAACAAAAGGAGCAGAGCTCCGAGTACAATGAGGAGGAAAAGAGGAACGGTGTTGTTTTCCCAAAATACATGATTCACACTTAAAGGCAGAAAGAGAGATATCTGGAAGAGCCTTCTGAAGGATTGGAAGAGGGGCATGCCCAAGACGTCGATGCCAATCAACGGAGGAGACTGAGGAGAGGATGGTAGGAGAAACATCAAGGAGGTAGAGCCCGTTTTGCCGCCGCCCCTTACCAATGATACTCTGTATCCGTCGATCCTGCATCAGAAAAGAAGAAGTGAATGTTACTGAACAATCCAAATCAGTAGTGAGGCGACTAACATAAAGTAAATTAAACGGGGAGCCTGGAACATGAAGAGCCGAGCGGAGAGAGAGAGAAGAATTGAGAGGGATATCAGCAGAGCCGGAGACAGGGACGGTATCGCCATTGGTCACTGTGATATACTTAGGATGAGGAGAATCCAAGTATTGATGTGGTCTCAACGAGGTGATATGGTGGGTAGCAACTGAATCCACTATCCAGCGCAGACTAGTGGAGAGACAAGCATTACCTTCATTGGAGATGTAGGCGACGGAGCCAGGTGGGTGGCGGAGCATCCCATGAAGTTGCTGGAGCTGGAGGCGACCGCTTCAAGATCAGCCCGAGTGGCATAGGGATTGTCAGCGGCAACATAAGCAGTCAGATGAGGAGGAAGACCATGTTTGCGGTAGCAGGTCGCCTCAAGATGTCCATCCTTTCCGCAGAACGAACACTTAAGGCGTGGCCGGCCTCCACGACCCCCGCCCCGAGAGCCTGAACGTCTTCCACAAGCAGCGGGAGGGAGAGGTAGTAATGGCGCAGACGAGTGCTGGAGAAGGACCGGTGAGGGAGGTCCAGTGGTATCAGTAGGTGGTGAAACTTTGAGCAACATGGAGCATACATCAGATAATGACGGGGTAGAAGCAGATGAAAGGATCTGAGCCCGAATACTCTGAAGATGAAGCGGGACACGAGCCATCATCATGGCAATACAAACAACCTCTTTTTGAGCACACTGGGCAGCTAGATCCGTAGTGAAGGGCTGATGTTGGATCCAGGCTTCAGCAAGAGTCTTAGCCCGAGCAACAAATGAGGTTAAGTCGCCAGCCCCGCCAGTGTAAAGAGTTTGAAGCTCGATAATGATGTCATACAAGTGCTGGAGACTGTCCTTGCCGGAGTACAAGGAGTGGAGCTCCTACCACATTGCCTTAGCCGTCTCGTGATACATGGCCATGCGGTAAGGTTCGCCATCAAGTGAGTTGAGAAGCCATGTCTGAACATGGCCATCGCTACGCAGCCAGTCATCAGTAGGATCAGAAGGAGGCTCCTTAGTGAGATGAAACAGAAGTCCCTTGGACTAAAGAACCTGTCTGACAGAGTGCACCCATTCGACGAAGTTTTTCTTCCCAGTCAGGGAGATGGTGGTGATTATTAGCTCGTCGCGCAGTTCGGGAGTGAGGAGCACACGGGCTGCATGAGAGGAGGCGGTCTGCTCGTCGGGATTTTCTGAAGGATTAATGGAGGAACCCATTTGGATGCAACAGTTAGAGCGGCTAGAGCAGAGAGGACAACAAGAAGGGAGACTACTGGGAGGCTGCTGGCAAACCACGACAAAACAGGAGACCGTAGAGGGAGACGCTGACTGGTAGCTGCGGATAAGGAGGCCGCTGGTAGCTGGATAAGGAGGCCGCTGGATAGAGAGAGATCACCGTCTGGGAGGCTGCTGGTTAGAGGGAGACGCTGGCTGGTAGAAGAACAGGAGACCGCATGGGAGATCGCGCGAGCAGAGGACGTCTGCTGAGAGGAGACCGCACGGGAGCAGAGCGATCGTCGAGCAGCGGCGAGCAGCGTTACACGAGCAGGAAACCGCACAGGAGCGAAGCGAGCGGCGAGCAGCGTTACACGAGCAGGAGGAGCGGGGCCCACTTGTCAGAAGGGAGGAGGCTATAAGAGAGCCGAGAGAGCCGAGGAGAAGAGGAAGAGGGAAGGGAACAGGAGACCGCATGGGAGCTACAGTTAGAAGAACAAGAGACCGCACGGGATGCGATGAGACCGCACGGGAGGCGAGGAGACCGCACGGGAGGCGAGGAGACCGCGCGGGAGGCGAGGAGACCGCGGGGGAGCTGCGGTTAGAAAAAACGGAGACCGCAGATTCAGATCGATTGCTCTGATACCATGTAGAGAAGAGCAAAACCTTGTATTTTCTTCTTCTATATCCAAATACAATGTATGAATACACATATATAGGAGGGAGAAAAAGAGAGGAGTTCCTTATACACAATGTGGGACTAAAGAAAAGAGAGAAACAAGAAACTAAATGGGCTCCAATATGGGCCTTTACATTGACTTTTCTAACACATATAAATGTCGCTATAAACATGATGCAGACTCAGATCGTCCATTGGACGATGACCAATATGATAGTGACAAATCAGTCATGAATGGGCCCTAAAATTGGTGCTCCAAAAATCTTGTCGATCCCCATCATTCTCCCGACATGAAAGAATTCATCTTCTAATGAATGGAGATGAGTATTCTCTCGGTGTAGGCTAGGTAAGAATCAATGTGGATCCTCGAACGCCTGAATGGGCCTCGGTGTGGATCTTTTACTTTGAATTCTCTCAAAATATTATTTTAAGGTCACCTTCTTTTTATCTCCAATGTTAACAATATCATCCACATAAATAGGGCTGCCCGGTGCACAAGGCATCCCCGCGAGGGTCCGGGGAAGGGTCCCACCACAAGGGTGAAATGTAGGCAAACCTTACCTTGCATTTTTGCAAGAGGCTATATTATTTCATTTTGGATGAGTTACTATCTTGCATGTTTGATTCTTCTCAAGGATATTCATTTAGGGTCTATTTGGGGCAGCGGTGGTGGTCGTGAACGTAGCAGTTGGAAACTGCTATCATGAACAAAGTGGCTTGAAACTGCGATCATGAACGCAGCTGCATTGTTAGGAGAAACTATGTTTTTAGTGATCTCATGAACGTAAAAGCAGTTTTATCTGTTTGGTAGCACAAAACTATAGTTGCTGCTGGAGTCAAATTTCTTATCAAATAATAAAATGTTTAAACCTAAACATTAAAATTCTCAAAATAAATATTAAAATATTCAAACAATGATATTAAAATGTTTAATTCTCAAAATAAATATTAAAATATTCAAACAATGATATTAAAATGTTAAACATAGTTATAGTAATAATCAAATCAACATAACAACATATCATCAGTCCTCCCACGTTCATGAGCTTCACCTGCAAATTATAATAATACAAAAATGTTAGTATTACATAATTTATATAGTATTTCAACTAATAAAAATGGACTGTTAATATATCCGAGTGTATTATGTAACTGATTGTCTATATCATCTCGTAAGATCGCCATTTCATCATCCCCTCTCCCTTCGACTAAGTCAACATTTATTTCATAAGGTTCGAGCACACGTGCATTTGTCTCCTGATGTACATAGTTCTCATCATCCTCACACTCAGCAAACTCAAGGTCTTCACATGAAGGATGTCTACGAATATAGTTATGTAAAACCACTGTAGATTTTCCCCGAACGCACATTGAAGTTGACTATCAAATTCTGTTGAAGTATTTATATTTAAGTGTTTGGAGTTTAGTCCCACACCGCTTATCGGTGTTTGGTGTCTTGTTGTAGTCCTATATATTACCCCCTTGTGGGATGAATAAAATTACACCGAGTATTTCCTTTCCTCTAATCTAACATGGTATCAGAGCAAACGATCTGAAAACCTAAATTTTTTCTCCCTCACGCTCATCCCGCGACCAAGCCCCGGCCCGTTCGTCTTCCGCTTCCGGCTCGACTGCTGGGGCTTCGACGACTCCCTCTCCCCCTCGCTCCCGTCGATGGGATCGTCTCTTGATTCCAAAGTCGGGAGCGGGTCTCTCTCACGCTCTGCTCTTCTCCTCTGGCGTCATCGACGACATCGCCTGCTTCCGTCGGCTGCTTCCGCATACGACATCGACGACGACTCCTTCCCCCTGCGACATCGACGACATCGACGACTTCTTCCTCTGCTCCGTCGACCTGCTGGTCCAGATCCGGCGGCCTCTTCCTCTGCTCTCCTCCTCCGGCGGCTTCTTCCTCTGCCGATCGACGATCCCGTCGAGCCTTCTGCTCCGGGCTTCCTCTTCTCAATCGACGGCTGCTTCCCCTCTTCCAGATCTGCCGGTACCCCTCTTCCTGCCGCTGCTGCTTCTTCTCCGGCTGATCTCTGTGCGGTTGCTCTTCCTGCCGCTGCTGCTTCTACTCCGGCTACTTCTCCGGCCTTGCCGCCCTGTGCCACTGCAGTCCAGCCCTCTTCTTGCCGCTGCCGCTGCTGCCCCTCTCCTGCTGGACATCTGCGCCGCCCTGTGTCGCTGCTGTGCCGCTGCTGCTATGCCGCGCCCTCTTCAATTTCTTAAAGTGTTGCTGTAGTTTGTGTTGTGTTGTTGTCGTCGTTACTGTGTTGGTAGTGTCTTCTAGTCGGTTTGTGGACGATGGTTTCCCGTGCTGCTGCTCTCTGGGTGCCGAGCTCTTCTCTTCCTCCCTTCTCACTCGCCGCTGCTTGAGCCTTTTCTTGCTCGCTGCTGCTTGAGCACACTGCTCGCAGCCGCTTGAGCCCTCTGCTCGCAGCTGGCTTGTGCTTTGCTCGCTGCATCTCGGATCGTGGTCTTGCCGGCAACCGTTATCCATAGTTGTTCTTTTATGTGTTGTTTTGATTATCTTCGTCTGTGTCTCCATGCGAGTCTATGCCTTCATGCACGTGTTCCACGTGAGGGGGAGTGTTAGTGATAACGGCGACTCGGATGCCTCTTTTCCCGACTCCTGCCTTAGTCACACATGGCCCCCAGGTTGATTTCGTATGTTGATTGTGTCTTTTTCTTCTATGTTAGGTAGGTGTGGTATGGCGTTTGTTGGTTGACCTGGTTCCAGCACCGGGAGCATCCAGTGTGCTCATGGTCGGTTTGTGGACCAACGTCGTGTGGCCTTTGCCCGGTTGAAGTATCCCCGGTGACACACGGTTGGGCCTCGGTGACTGTTGTTTTGTCCCACATTGCCAACCATCATTTACCTTTTCTTTTATGTTGCGTCCAAGCTGAAGGGTTCCCCTTCAGCTTGAGGGGGAGTGTTGAAGTATTTATATTTAAGTGTTTGGAGTTTAGTCCCACACCGCTTATCGGTGTTTGGTGTCTTGTTGTAGTCCTATATATTACCCCTTGTGGGATGAATAAAATTACACCGAGTATTTCCTTTCCTCTAATCTAACAAATTCCTCCAATTATCTTTATTGAAGTGGGTGGTGAGCGTGTTGCCTAAATGACTTTCTTTAATACAGATATCACAGAATATCACGACATCATTTGCTTCTCATGATGCTGATACTTCTCTCTCTCTCTCCGATTACTCATTTGTTAAAGACAGTGCTCTATACACTACAAAAATAAACACGGACAATCCTAAAAACTAAAGTTATCATTCTCACGTAAGTGCAGAAAATAAAATGCATAAAACTTGGAAACGGAGGAACAATTGTGCACAAACTCATGCTGTCTTTCTGTTTTCTTTACTAAAACATTTTAAAGGACTAATTAAACCAATTGTGCATTAGCTACCACAACAATGAGAAAATAGAAGAGTTATAAGCAAACCACTTCCAATACTGAATGAGTGAGAAACTTGGCGCCAAGTTAACTTGTAGAAAACATGGTGCCTATATTGTATAATCAATTTTTAATTATTCATATTTTTTTCACGCTCAACTTAGCATTCTCATTTATAACAATGTACTTCTAATCTATCAGTCATAATTTTTCCACGTGCAACTTAGCATTCTTTTCATAACAATGGACTGCTATGTAAGGTTTTATACACTACCTTCTTCATTATTAAAAAAGCAAAATTCACATGTTCATGCTCAAATTTCGACGGCTATTTAGTCTGTTGTAAAGATTTAGGCAACATAAATAATTTCCTTCAATATCTATGATTTCCTGACCATCTCCCTAAGTAGAAGTGCTAGACCTACTGGTACACCGAGAAAGGATAGTAGCGGAAACCTCTTGCATAATATGCAGAACCACAAACTAAATAAATGAAAAGACAGTATCCTGTTTTTTGTATTATTGTATTGAATTTGGATATGCTTCAATTGAGAAGTTCAATGTTAAATATTGTATAGTGAAAATGGAAACCCTGATTGAAGAATCTAGCGAAGAAGAGGAAGGAGGGGAGTATTACCCTGCGGCGGTTGGCAAGGCTGAAGGGTCGGCAAAAATGGCACACACAAAATACCCTGATTGTCGGCGTCTGCGAGCGGAATGGGAGTTAAGCCTGCAGAGGTGGTCGATCCGGCGATTTTTGGAGAAGCTTGCGGGGGTCGGGAAGCCTGCAGTGGTCGTTGATGGGCTCGGCTAGAGAGAAGGGGGTTAGGGGAGGAGAATCACGAAAGGATCGGGAAGGGGCTTAGGGCGCAGAAGAGGAATCATAGAATTAGAAACGTGTAAGCGTAGGGGGTGGGACTGCGATCACGTATATATTCAAGGAAGTCATTGTTATGGCTATCACTTAATTAGTTTGGCTGAAGACTTACCTTATCCAATTCGAAATTTGCAGGTCCCTCATCTTTCTCCCATCCTCTCGGACCCTCTGCAACAACCACAAGCTTAGTTTCTGACCCCCATTCACTCTCCTTAGTGGGCGTCTCTAATGTAAGTATAACTAGCCTTCTCAAGAAATGACTATATGAGGTCATTCATGAGCATTTTGTACTCACTGCCGACTTTCAACAAATCTATATTCATAAGATATGATGCATTTGGTGGAATACTTCGTCTCCACCTACTTAATTTATAGACAAGTCAAACAAGTTCTCCTCTCCCACTAGATTACTTCAAACATTACCAATCGTCAAATTGATCCAGGAGGACATAATGGATTTCATAACCCTGTTTCTTGAGTCACAAAGCTATAACCGCCTCTTGATAGTGATCAGTCAACTGTGTATGATTCCTTTGTACCCTTAACACAAGCATACACGAGCGCATTGTTGGCACAACTATTTGTACGTGAGATCACACACCACGTATTTTCTTGATCCATCTTTAGTGACAAGGATCAATATTCATGAGTAATTGAGCACCTTTTGTCAGGGGTAATTCAAGAGTAATTCAAACTACATGGGATCATTCTCAAATATCTGGGTGTACTACAACCCCTTCCTCATTCTCTAACGAGCAGGAAAGTTGACCATTTGACTCGAGCTTAAAAGCAGAGTACATCCATTTTTTCATTTCTCATAGCTCAAAAAGGTGATGAATAATCACCATGTGGAAGCAGATATACTAGAAGATATATTCGTGGATACTTATGAGGTATGAGGCCAACGCTATAGTGTGTACGGACCACATTAAACATGAGCATTGCAAAAGTGACCAAGTACTTGTCCATTGGCTTGGACGACCAATAACCGAAGCTTCTTAGGTGTGCCAAGGAATTGTGTCACCAATATTCTTCATATTGCATCGTGGACAAGAAAATTTTCCTGGGGAGACATTGATACAACTCTACCGAATTAGCCTGGTCGAGTTCTGACCCTGGTATTTGAGAGGACCTCCCGAGACAGAGAACCCGATAAGCCTGACTTCTGAAGCAAGTGGAAGCCTAATTTGTAGGTGCCCATATGATGGGAATCAGGACCACAAATGAAGCATAAACATGAGCTTAATCAACTGCAGTCCAGGTAGTGGGAGATTAAACAGATGGTCTAATTTGGAGAAGTAAAATATATTGAATAACTCTAATGGAGTGGGTGACCTCTCAGGTGAAATGAAGTAATGGAAAAGTAATTATTTAATGAAGTATTAGTGGTTGTTGGTTGCTTTAAACTCTATTTAAATCAGTGTTAATGAAGTATCTAGCATCCTTTATCCGAATCAAGAAGTATTCGACTAGCCAGGGGAGGTTTGATCTAAATTGTTCTATCTCCACGTATCTCCGGTTTTTTTGTCCATATAAACCTCAATCTAATAGTATATATCGGAAAATGGGCATTCTCCGGTTCTTTTGTCCATCATATAAACCTCAATCTAATAATATATATCGGAAAATAGGCATTTTCTAAATACAACTAGGCAAGGAAATGAATGTGCAAGGTTTTATGAGATGATGAAATCTTAACATTATAATACCTACATCTATCTGAGGAGGAAGAAGTCCCCTTGGGGTGCTCTAGTCAGATGATTTTGATCTCACTATCCTGAGAAAGTCAGATCCATCCTTAAATATTGTTCTTCCTCTTCCATTTATGCTGAACGCCTGAACCTTGATCTCTCTCCTCGATATGAAGATCCCAATTGAGAAAGTTCAAAATTCTATTCATCTGGAGATTGTTCGTACATCATTCTAGCGATTTATGGGATCGACAACTTTTGAATTTTCAAAGTGACAATCGGAGACAACCATTGCATTTGTCGCTATTTTTCGTATTTTTAATATTTTTTCCGAGTTTTATTTTGAGAGTTACGGTAAATAATTCGATCGTGCAATCATAGCCGTTGAATTTATATACCCTAACTCTCCCTTAATATATCATGTTGTTTTGCCCTAAAGGGCACATCAAGGGTTGGCTTCCACGAAAGAAGCCACTCCTCTCCAAGAACGGGTGCAACTCCCGTCCCGCTCCTCTCCAGTGGTGCCCACGCCATCCGCCGCCTCTCACCTCTAGTCCATACTCCAGCGATCCTTCTCCAGCACACATCTCGCATCCCTCGGTCGGTCGTTCCTCTTGCAAATTTGAGCTTCCCAATTGAGAAAGTTCAAAATCCTATTCATCTGGAGATTGTTCGTACATCATTCTAGCGATTTATGGGATCGACAACTTTTGAATTTTCAAAGTGACAATCGGAGACAACCATTGCATTCGTCGCTATTTTTCGTATTTTTATGTATTTTTAATATTTTTTCCGAGTTTTAGTTTGAGAGTTACGGTAAATAATTCGATCGTGCAATCATAGCCGTTGAATTTATATACCCTAACTCTCCTTTAATATATCATGTTGTTTTTCCCTAAAGGGCACATCAAGGGTTGGCTTCCACGAAAGAAGCCACTCCTCTCCAAGAACGGGTGCAACTCCCGTCCCGCTCCTCTCTAGTGGTGCCCACGCCATCGGCCGCCTCTCACCTCTAGTCCATACTCTAGCGATCCTTCTCAAGCACACATCTCGCATCCCTCGTTCGGTCGTTCCTCTTGCAGTTTTGAGCTTCCCCACACCTCACGTCTCTCATAGCCCCATCATCTCCTTCCTCCAGCCTCGGGGGCCCCTGCTGCCGCCTCCTCCATCCCTGACGACAGCCGGCAGCCACTTTTTCCCCATCCCTACACCTTGCCAACCAATTTCGCATGCAGCCTCCCATTCCAACTCCTCCATACAAATGCCAACACCTCCTCTAGCTCTACCCAACCCCTATATTCCCTATCTGAGCCCCCTCACAGCCACCCCACAAGCAGCCTAGCCGTTTCACATATTCCAGCCCCCATTCAACCCCTCATTCACCTACAACACCTCCAAACAGCCACTCCACTACTTCTACGCACTTCACAGACAACCACCACACTCCTTCACGACCACCATATTTTCCCCTCCACTGCCGACGCCGTTTACTCGGTGAGTTTGCATATCAGTTTCATCTTCCTTTGTATTTGTAACGGTGCATCATTTTATTTCTAGTTATATTTTACTGAACTTTTTGCCAAGTTTCCTTTAGTGAACTTATTTGCCAAGTTTCCTTTAGTGAACTTATATGCTTTATTTATTTGATATTCAATGTCTTAACACTCTCAATTGCATGCAATTATTATTTGTTTTCTGATTAGAAATGATCATAATCAAGTGTGGTTGTTTGTGCGAATTTTAAATTCTCGTTATTTAATTAATCGCCCGTTGGAGCAATTGCATGATTGAATCATTTGCATTTGCATCACATTAGGGTTTTTGTCGCAACAACCCGCTCATTTAGATTGTTGTATTTTTCACATCTTCATTTTAGGGTTTTTCGTGGATTCATTTACTTTGGTCGCATGCTTGCTTGCATTCCGTTTATGGTTGGGGCATCACGTATTCGTCACCTGTATATTCATCTTGCATCATATTGTCATTATTATCTTCGAAGAACTGCAAATGTATTCGACGCCCATAGTTCTGTCCACTATGTAGCTCCATTATTTCTCATGTACCATTCTTTTACAAGGCTGTTAAGGCTTCACATATTACTTTCTTCCACTATGGTTTGTCAAAGGCTTCGTAGATATTAAGAGGGACTTCTTATTAGATTTTCTGTAATGTAATCTTCACCTAGGGGGGGGGGGGGGGTGAATAGGTGATGTCTGCCTTTTTAAAACTAATTGCGGAATAATAAAAGTATTAAAAGGACAAACACAGAAAACACCACAAACACAGAAAGCTATAGTTGTTCCCCGAGTTGGGTAGTCCACTTTCCCCCTTCGCCTATCTAGCAGCGTGCTAGCCTCGACCGCTTCAACCAAAACACCTCAGATCCGCAGATATTACAACTTGGAGATTAACTCCTACCTCAGGGATACTAGCTGATCCTCTACCTCAGATCCTCTAGCTCAGGATCCTACATTCAGATTCACAGCTGAAATCCTACTGCATGTTCAATCCAGAACCCTACCTTAGGTCACACATGACCCTACCTCAGATCCCAAATACAGGATCCTACAACTCAGAGTTTACAACCCCTACAACTCAGATTCAATCTTGAATCCTACCTCAGGCTCACACAGAACCCTACCTCAGGTCACACAGGACCTTACACACAGATCTCAGAGAGATCCTACAGAAGAACTAGAATAAGTATTTTTACAACTTTTCTTAGACTCAAAGAATAGATCTTGAATAATAGAGTCTTCTTTGCTGGATAATAACATCATTCCTGGATCAACAACAGATCTGTATATAATTTTCTTTGAAAGCTTGATCTGATCTGAACCTAGATATCAGAAAATGTCATGCTCTTAAGAGATTTGAGAGTGAATAACTTGGAGCAAACTTAGGAGCACTTCAGTTAATCTTTTAAATGTCTCCTTCTTGATATTTTCTTTGCATTTAAAGTTTGTGGTTCTTTTGAAAACTGTTCGATTGATTCTGAATATTAGTATTAGGGTTTTCTCTTCACATCTCATATGTATTTATATGAGAGATCATCAACGGTCGAATCCAACAGACTTTATGTCATATATACTTTTCCTTAAAGGTCTGATTTGACTTACGCAATCTGCGGCGGCATAGATTTGAATTGGGTCGACGATATGCAAGCTGTCTCGACGACAATTCACTTATTCAAGACGACATTTGAGTCTACAAGCCGATACAAACTCTTCCTGACTTGGAGTTAACTTCTAACAAAGATGTATAGCCATCAAGCAGATAAAACCTCATCTCGACGATACTTGTGGTCTTCAAGACGATATTTGAATTCAACACGACCACTGCCTTCAAACTGATTGTTAAGCTTATCAAGACGACATTTCAGCTTGTCAAGACGATAAAACTTAACTCAGATCTGAGCTTTTGTTTTGGCAACAAGGGACCCATATCTAGACGATATGGACTTAATCATTCTCAACTCAACATGCTTCTGAATTGTCGTTTAGACTTCTCGACGACATTTCATTTCGTCTCGGCGACAATTGACTTAGAGTAATTTCATCTTCAATGAAGGGTTTCCAAACGATATTCCTTTATATCCACGATTTTTTACTTAGCGTGAGACTTTCTCTATGAAAGACTTTCAGTCATCAACATGATGTGTATGAACTTCAGCTCTGTCAAGACGATAACTATTTTGTTGATCTTCTTCAAGATAATATTTGAATAACTGATACCTGTCAAAGCGATATCGTCTTGAACTGTGTATTATCAAGACGATATTTGGAGCTTGAACTGTGTATCTTCAAGACGATATCGTCTTGAAGCTTAAGGTTATCAAGCCGATATCGATACCTCTTCAAGACGATATTTGACTTGGGCAAATTCTGATCTTCCTGAATTTTGATCTTTTGCTCCACCCAACTTTCTAGACCTTTCCTCCTGTTGTTTATGAGTGAGTGACAAGTCTAACATAGTCTAGATCTTAGGTCGACATGTTGTTTTGCACAATGAGGGATTACATTGGTAAAACTATGTCTGATTACACTAAGTCTAGCTCGGGAATCAACGATACATAGTAACTATGTGTCCTCCAAAGACAAGACATGGCTAAGTTTCCTTTATGAGCAACTTTATATCTTGGACCGATATTATTGTTGGTAAGTGATGTACTATCCGTTGTAGCAATTGGTGAGCTGATGTTAAGTTTGAAATGATACATGGAGGTTGGAATAGTCGTCGAAGAATCTTGCAGTTGTTGTCGGTATATTGTGAATTTGTTATGTGGTGGAAGAGTCATATATCCAGTCTGTCGCAAATGGCGGCTTCTGCAGTGGGCAAAGGTCTTTGTTGAAGGCCCCTGTATTTTGCGGTCAGTGAATACATTTGTATTGAAGGAGGTAGCTGTGTATGCATCAAGGAAAAAACATGTAGTTGTATCTTTGAAAAAGCATGTTTTGCATCGAGAAGAATATTCGTGACTATGCTTGTGTCGTCGTCTTCATGCCTATGTCTTCTCTTGTAGTTGCATCATTGGCTGCATTGAAAGCGACATTTGCATCTACCGTCGAATTTTGCGTCAAAGTCAAAGATAGATCCCTGTTATTTGCTAGCCGAGGAAGAGAAAAGATGTCATGTAGAAGACGAATCCTCGCGTGTCATGAAGAAGATGCATGTGTAGAAGGGAACCCGAGTCAGTGTCAGAAAAGCAAGGTTGCAGATGCGGATGTCGAAGACACGTTGGTTGGGTTTTATATATCGCAGATATTCCATATATCGAGTTTTAATATTTTATTATTTATATATAAATTTATATTAATATTTTCATTTTTAATTTATATATTAACAATTTAACAGCTATTGAACTTCTAAATATTACAAACTACTATGAACAATTTGTGTTCCACAAATAAGACAATATAACGTGATAAGTAAAACACTAAATAAACATACATTTTAAAAATAATAGTTTTTAAGATGTCAGTGTTTTTGAATAAATATTATGTTTGCAACTATAACATCAAAATTTTAAAAACTAAATTTCATACGTATCTTTTTTTAATTTGTCTCATAATCATCAACAATCGGGAATGTAGATAGAATACGATCATCATCCGACTAACTTGACAACTCAAGATACAAACTACTATGAACAATTTGTGTTCCACAAATAAGACAGTATAACGTGATAAGTAAAACACTAAATAAACATACATTTTAAAAATAATAGTTTTTAAGATGTCAGTGTTTTTGAATAAATATTATGTTTGCAACTATAACATCAAAATTTTAAAAACTAAATTTCATACGTATCTTTTTTTAATTTGTCTCATAATCATCAACAATCGGGAATGTAGATAGAATACGATCATCATCCGACTAACTTGACAACTCAAGATCTTCCTCGTCCCTCTCAAACACTTTTCTCTTTCCTTTTCTTTTTTCAGTGATGACCATGTTTTTGCTCTTCATAATTCTAAAATGTCTCCTTGTTTCTAGGTCGGCGTCGACAACATCGCCAAGTTGCGCCACCGTCAACTCCTCTCCACGAAAGACTTCATCATCATTATCATCCTCACCATCAACAACATTCACCATCCACTTATGTACATTCCATGAATCTATGTCGTTGACTGCTAAAAGATCTCGACATGTGCCAGAATATTTTGACTTCAACAAAGCATTGAACTTTACAAAAATTAGATCATTCAATTTTTTGCTATAGAGTATATTCATCTTCTTAGAATGTATCGATAAAGGGCAGTCCGGTGCACAAAGCATCCCCGCGCAGCGAGGGTCCGGGAAAGGGTACACTAAATTATGGGTGCTGTTATATATAGATCAATAATGGTTATATACAAACCAGTTTTGAACAAATTTTGAGGCCTTTTTAAATACTAAACACAAACTAAATAAACCCTAAAAAATCATTTTCTATCCTATTTGTGCCCTACCCGATTTTCTCTCCCATTCGTGCGATACCCGAAACCCTCCTCACCCGTTTCTCGCGTGAAGCTTTGCCGCCCCTCCTCCGCTCCTCGCCGATGCGAAATGAAGCCGCCACCGCCTCCCTTCTTCATGGCCGACGATCTAGGCTTGGCCGGCGCCTCTCTCCTTCAAGCTTTTCCTCCTTTGGCGATGGAAGCAAGGTATTTCCCAAACCCTAATCTTCTCATCCTCCTATTTCTTCCCGTAGAAACCCTAAATCTTATGGAGTAAATTTTTTTTACATTTAGTTGAGTTCCAAGCATTCCTCATCCGGAGAGCCGATTTCCATTCATTCGTCCAAGTTGCATGATCCAATCTCCCTTCAATTAGTGGATTTCTTTTCCGATTTTGATAGTTTTAGCAATATTGAATCAAAGGAGGTGAGTGTGATCAAATGTATTGGTTCTAGAAGTATATTGGTACATTGTAGAAAGTTATTTACCAAAGGTATTGGGTGTGATCAATTTTTGGGTAAATGACAAAAAATTAATGAATGTAAAAAAAGAGGTAGTTTTGATGTGTCACGCGGGCAAGTGCACCACGGTCGTACAAGTAATAATAAAATGAGGAGTTACCCCTGAATATCGATCTCACGTGGAACACGACATGATGGAGTAATCTTTGGAGACGAGACATGAGATAAAAGTCTTTACGTCGGTGTTATCGGGGAAATTTCGGCATTTAGGGGGGAAATATTGAACGCACACGACCAGTGGTCATGCGTGAAGGAGGTACAATGCTCGTGCGGTCACCCGTGCGAAGTTGAGGGGGTTCTCGAGAATATTCTGGCAAATGAACGCGTGGTCGTGCGCAGAGGAGGCCACTGCCCGTGCGTGAAGAAAAACACATGAGTGGCTTCCTCAATGAAAAAGGGTCGAGACACCCGGGGGAAGCTACACTAGCACCGTACCTGCAGGAAAACCATTCAATATCTCTAGAATTTCACATCCACACAACCATAAACATAATATCAAAGTTTACAAATGAAATGAGAGGGAGAAGAGGTCTCCCTCATGCATGAAATGAATACAAATATGCTCAATCTAGCATGAATGCGCTCACAAGATGACTTCTGCAATTATGAAAGAAATAATAAGTAAATATACTAAATGGTGAGCTAAATGACATGAAAACCAAGCTAGATGAGCGCCTAAAACACTATTTGAAATTCACTCATCAAGTTCAACATGGAGTCTTGAAGTTTATATTTTTTGTAATGTTTATCTACTAATATGATATTAAGTGATTACAAAAAAATTCAATTTTTATTTTTATTTTGAACTGGTCTGTATATAACAACTATGTTTGCGTATTACAATTTTCTAATTTTACTGGTTTGTATATAGTAAGGGTTTGTATATAGCCAAAATCGGTTTATATATAACATTACTCTAAATTATCTATAAATTTTAAAAATATAAATAATGCGTACAATCATACACTCTAAATAAAATATTTCTATTAAACTAAATTATAAGTATTAGTAGTCTACATCTAACCATCTCAAAAGTGCTACAACTCTTTGTTACGGGTCCTTCCTTTATGGCGTTATTATTATTTATTTCCGAATATGCTTTATTTTGTCATAAGATCCGCGTCCTTATATGACGTCGTGATTTGTGTCGTGTCCGTTTTAGTCGCGTGTCCAAGTTTGCCGTTATTTCCTTTAGTGTTATTTCCTTTCTGGTGTCGATTGTAAGTCCATTTAAAGGACCCAGTGGGTCTTGTTTCGGTATGAATAAAGACGTCTAATTTTTCTAACCCTAAAAGAGATCATGGGAGCTCTCTCTCTCGAGCACGCCCCTCATAGGCAGCCGCGGTCAAGGCTCTGTAGTATCGCCGCCACCGTCATCTCCACCTCCGGCTACTCTTCCGGCGACCTCCGAGTCGGTCCCTAACAACTTGGTATCAGAGACGTCCTCCCCTCCTTCTTGCAAACCGACACCCGCAAACCGACAATCGCAAACCAACATCCCCAACCCCGCAAGCCCAGCGACAACACGCCCACCCGACAACTCCCCCTATCCGATCGCTGTTGATAGATCCTCCCGACGACAATCCTTCCGTGTCATCCGATCCTTCCGCTTAGCCCTCTGCACCACGACGACAGATCCTTCCAATCCGAGAAAATCGACGCAGCCATCCGTTAGCTGTTGACTCCCGCAACACAGTCGATCGACGCCTGGGCGTCCTCTTTTCCTTTCGCTGAGCCCTCTGAGCTCCTCGACGTCGACCAAGATCGACGCTCTCCCCGACGTTAAACTCCGCAGCAGATAACTCTCCGTCCAACGCCGACGCCCCAGCCCTGTCGACGCGACGTCTCCATGCTGCCACGACTTCCCCGCCACTTCCTCGTCACTGCTCTCGGTCCTTTTTCCTTCGACGCTAATCCCCCGACGCTAACCAGCCCAGTGGCGTCTAATCCTCCTCTACCAACATTACACGCACGCTTAACCGACTTATACACTACTCAAATTTGTGATGCCATCATTGGGAGACGACGCGACACTCGCGGCAACACAAATTTAGCCGCATCTGACGACTCCAGACGTCCCGTCACCCGCTCCTTATCCCGTGTTACCTCCATCCACACTATGGGAGACTCGCCCGATTTCTTGGATACTATGAACCGGCTGTGCGCGATCATATCTTCCATAGATGCACGCCTTCAAGATGTAGAGACACGCTTTCGGGATGCCGACGCACGTCATCAGGCTGACATGGCAACCCTCATCACCAAGCTTAATGGACTAACAACAACACCTCCCGTAGTTACCACCCCACCCATGGATCACGCTAGCAGTTAAGTTCCGCTACCGCCGCTCATTCGCCATGAGCCTCCACCGCAGACCCTTTTACGCCCTGAAGCTGCTATTCTACCGCGTTATACTCGGTTGGAATTCCCCACATACGATGGGAAAACTGATCCCTTGGGCTGACTCACCAGGTGCGAACAATTCTTTGGCCATCAACAAACACCGGCAGCTGAACGACACCCTCTAGCCTCTTTCCACCTTCTCGACTCAGCTTTGGTCACTCATCTCCTCACTGATCAACCGGGCCTAATGTGGGACGACTTCAAACGATTTTGTAACATACGTTTCGGCCCTCCCATCCGCAACAACCCCCTTGGTGCCCTCACAACATTTCGCCAAACAGGCTCCGTGGATGACTATCTGGACCAGTTTCAACTTCTTCTGGCACACGTCACACTTTCCCCAAAGATGCAGGTCGACATCTTCACCGCCGGACTTCGCGATCGCCTGCGACTGGATGTCGAATTTGAGGCTCCTCCAGACTTAGTGACTATTATGCGGCTCGACCGGGGTTCAAAACCTGAATGAGCGGCCCATAACTTAAAAGTGCACTTTTATGTTATGGGCCGCTCATTCACGGGCCTTCCCCGTCGGTTGAGCCACATAACAGGGCCGCGACCCATCCACCCCAACCCCTCTCCGCACGTGTTCTCAGCGCGGTGGGTTGTTGAGGCCGAGGATCGATCCCCATACCTCCTTGATAGAAACACTTAACGCTTGCTCCTATCACCAACTGAGCCGCGGCTCAGTTGGTGATGAGGGCAAGCGTTAAGTGCCTCTAATCAAGGAGGTAAAGGGTTCGAGACCCGGCCTCAACAACCTACCACGCCGAGAACACGTGCGATGATGGGTTGGGGTGTGCGGGCCGCGGCCCTGTTATGTGGCTCGACAGGGTTCAAAACCTGAATGAGCGGCCCATAACACTCTTCTCATAGCCAGAGGAAGTGGTAAAGCTCAAAATTTTCATTGCCATAATTTTAAGGTGTGTAGTATCAACCCCATTTAGTCTCCACTAATGCACTGATAAAAAACAAAATAACAAATTATTTCAGTAAAATTATTGGTTGAATCAACATAAAGTATTAAATTATACTCGCTTTGCCCCATCATTTAAAATTATTAGTCATACCATCTCTCTCGAGATGTTTGAGGCATAAATCACATTATTAGTGGAAGAGAATACATTTACCTGCTTCCCCAGCATTATTGGCTAATTTCATTGCTTCCCACTTTGCATATGTGAATAGACCCCTTAATTGTTTCTTATTTTCCAAGATATTATGTAGAGATAGAAACGTTGCATCGAATCTAGTCACACCTGGTCGAGTAAGTTCATGAAAGTTTGGTTCTTCCGTTGATTCTCTAAACATGTCGAGAGAGATGGTATGACCGTAGATAAAGACAGAGAGTTAGTTGTCCATGGAGTTAACACTCTTAATTAGTTTCAACTTTGTTATCCCACAACAAAAGATTAAGTGTATGTGTCACACAACTTGTCCAAAATTTTTTTGGTCCCTTCAAAGCCATAAGCCTCAATGCAGCTATATTATTGGACAAATTGTCTGTCACTCTCTGCAACATGATGTCCTCTAATGGGCTCTCGGGGCCATCAATCGCCTCATCCAAGAAGTCCAAGATGAACTTCCTGTCGTGTGTGAAGGAGGAGGTATTCTTTGAGAGATAGAATCCTACTCTAGAACTACAATGCACCATGATGTTCATCACCCCTTCCGATCTGTCCATGTAGTGGTCATGATACTGCACCCATTCAATCTGCAAGATTCCCAAGGTTTAGCCAAGGCATAGCTCGCTAAGAATTCTGACGAATAGCTTTTTGCAGCACCTTTAGTCTGGGTGACTGTACCTAAGTTCTCCTTCGTCAACTCCACCTCCATCTGCAAAAATTCGTCCCTCATCTCACAAGGAGTAGGGGCCTTCATCCCAGGTCAACATAGGTCAATAACATGTGCCATCTGCTTGAAAGAGGGGTTGTACATGGCATTGAACGGGATGCCCGTTTCATATGCCCATCTAACAATGTACAATGCCGCATCATCCCTAACTTTCTTCTTGTACTTGCTCTCAATAGAACTCTGTTGCGAATCTTTTCCCTTAACTCTGCAACATGGACAAATTGATCCATTGGTCTCTTGAACCCTACCCTTGAATGCACTCTCCTGTGAAAAGCGGACTCATCTATGTCGTCATCATGTGTTCCAATTATCACCTCATTTAAGTTGGCTTGCAACTTTGGCATTCTTCAATCTTTTGATTTCCGAAGTTGAGTTGAGGGCCAACTTATCATTTGCCTTCACTTCCGCGGGAACTCGAGGGCATGACTTGACATTACCCTTCCGCGTAGCTAGGTGATGTTTGATTCGGGTAATACCCCCATTCACTGTTTGCTTGAAGTAATTGCATTTGATGCAACTATTCTCACCAAATACCCATAATTGATCTCTGCTAGTAGGTACCACAAAAACAGACACCTCAATTGATTTAACAGAAGAAGCCATTCTACGAAAGTGCACATAATAAAAAAAGAAAATACCAAAAAACAATTAATAAACCAACATTATATTAGATTGTTAGAAAAAAATAAGGCAACATCAGAAAAAGACCCCCTAAACATCATTAGATCGTTAGATCTCCAGTCATCATTCAAAGTTCTCAAACAATATTCTATTTATCTAACGACATTTTGCATCATCAGTATTATACTATTTTCAATTTATCATTCAAACTAAAGAATCTAAGGCTCATATGAAATTAAATAAATATTCTATTTATCCAACAAAATGACCAAACCGTCATTTTATTTATCATATAGAAAAAGGTACGATGATCACATGTTGTAGAACGGAATAACTCACTATCATCATGGTTATACATCATACATTTTAAAAATAATAGTTTTAAGATATTGATGTTTCTGAATAAATATTATGTTTGCAACTATAACATCAAAATTTTAAAAATTAAATTTCAAATTTCAAACGTACTTTATTCTTAATCTGTCTCGTAATCATCATCAGTCGAGAATGTAGATAGAATATGATCATCATCTGACAAACTTGACGACTCAAGATCTGCCTTGTCCCTCTCTGACATTTTCTCTTTCCTTTTCTTTTTTAAGTGATGGCCAAGTTTTTGTTATTCATAATTCTAGAAGGTCTTCTTGTTTCTAGGTCGGCGTCGACAATATCGCCAAGTTGAGCCCACGTTAACCCCTCTCCACGAAATACTTCATCATAATTATCATCCTCACCATCAATAACATTCACCATCCACTTATGTACTTTCCCTGAATCTAAGCTCTTGGCTCCTAAAGGAACTCGAGATGTGTCGGAATATTTCGACTTCAACAAAACATTGAACTTAAAAAAAACTAGATCGTTCAATCTTTTGCTATCGAGTATATTCCTATTAGAATGTATCTATAAATTTTAAAAATATAAATAATGGATACAATTATACACTCTAAATAAGATATTTCTATGACAAAATTATAAGTATTGGTAGTCTGCATCTAACCAGCTCAAAAATGCAACTTGGCATTCTTCAATCTTATGCTTTCCAAAGTTGAGTTGAGGGCCAACTCAGCATTTGCCTTCACTTCCGCGGGAACTCGAGGACATGACTTGACATTACCCTTCCGCGCATCTAGGTGATGTTTGATACGGGTAATACCCCTCCCCCCATTCACTGTTTGCTTGCAATACTTGCATTTGATGCAACTACTTCTCACCAAATATCCATAATTGATCTCTGCCAGTAGGTACCACAGAACGAGACACCTCACTTGATTCAATAGAAGAAATCATTCTACGGAAGTGCACATAATTAAAAAAGTAAATACAAAACAACAATTAATAAACCAATATTCTATTAGATTGTTAGAAAACATCAGTATTATATTATTTTCAATTTATCATTCAAAATAAAGAATCTAAGGCTCATATGAAATGAAATAATATTCTATTTATCCAACAAAATGACCAAACCAACATTTTAGTTATCAGATAGAAAAAGGTACCGAGAATCATATGTTGTAGAACGGAACAACTCAATATCATCATTCATCAAGGATACACATCATACATTGCAGAATGGAGTTGGATAACTAAATTAATTGTGAAGTATCTTAAATCATCATATATTGCCAAGCAGAACAATAAAACAATTTATCGAGAAAAAAGTAATTCTATGTCCTTTTCCACGACACTTAATTTTAAAACACCAAGTGCATTATATATTGTTTATCAAAGCTATGACTACGAAACAACATTAAGAAAACAGTCAGCTCAAAAACAAAGATAAAAGCACAACATTGCAACCATAATAAGATATGAGCCACAACAGATAGAAGAGAGCATCAACGAGAAGATGAGAGAAGAGAGGAGAGCATCAGACAAAAACCACATCAGTGTAGCTACAATGGTATCACCAACAACCATTCACAGGAACCAACCAGTGCAGCCATTACTCGCAAAAAAGCCCTATAGAAATATATTGCAATGTAGTTGTTGAAATCGGAGAACCACTAAGAATAAAAAAAGATGAGAGCTTGAAAAGAATAGAGCAGAGAGTGAGAGAGGAACCAAAGCTCAGAGAGATGAGATCCCAGAGAGAAGAGAGAAACCATTCACAGGAACCATCAAATGTAGGCGTGCAACCCTAAAAAAACTTAGAGAGAAGAGAGCTAAAACTGAGCACCACCAAGCATTAGAGAGATAAGAGAGAACAGAACTTACAGAGAAGAGAGCACCATAGAAAGAACCGCTTGAGTGCAGCCGCAGAAACTAGCAGAAAACACACTTACAGTGAAGGTGCTGAAACAGGAGAGGCGGGGTGAAGAACCAGAAGAATCTGTAGAGGCCAGCGAAAAGTTGAAGCCGCAAAATGTAGTCACAACCACATAATCGAAGCCGCAGAATCCACTTGAGAGAGGAACAAAGATAAAGAGGAACCAAAACTCAAACTTTCCTGGAGAGAGAAACTAATATAGAGAGGAACCAAAACTCACATTCGCCAGATAGAGGAATAACCAGAGAGAGCCATAGAAAGGAGCTATAGAAGGAATGCTAGGGCACAAAAGGAATGGAAAATAGGCTCAGAGAGTTAAGCATGCGAGAGTCATTCGGGATGACGTCTTGAAAATAATAATACAGTAACGAAAACTGACGATATAACGCCCGTTTTCACGCCTAATATATCCACAATTGGACGATATTCGGGTGTTTTATTCAAAACAGTTTTTACAAAAAATAAATCAGTAACGTGTCGTTTTTTCTGTAAAACTTTTATGTCGGTCGATATCTACAACACTGCAGAAAAGAGATGATTCTGGGAGATTCGAGTGCACCTTGTGCAAGAATTGTTTATGTCTGGGAGGATCGACAATGCCCTATTTTAAAGGGGGACCTTTTATCTGAGAGAAGACACGTGAAAGTTGTTTGCGTGTTGTTATGTGCTTTAATTAGTCTTTGTATGTCGTTATGTCTTTTAATAATGAGTCACATTTTTAGATATCTTTAGTATTAGTAATCTTGAGTCTCTATTTGTAGCCCAATTGTTAGGGGGCTTATCGGAAAAGCGCCTATTGTAAGTCTATTTTAAAAGCCCTTGTGATGCAGGGTATACTACGTGGGTGTACGACTAATATGCAACCCTAGGTGAAGTACGGGAGATATTTTTATTACACACATGAACTCTATATGAACGCACTTGCAAAAACCTGCGGTGAAATCAAAACATAGCAATAAAGGATTAAATCACACGCATATATTTAAAGCAAGCCAAAACAATTCTTTACGCAAGCGAGTTTAGGCTTTCCTCCGCATGGAAGGTCAAACCAAGAGAATACGACGAATAGTTCCTGCAAATCACAAGAATATCCCAAAGCAAACAACTACTAAACATGAGATCCAAGCAAACATGAAATCACGTCACCATATATTAATATTGACCAAAATGTTCCATACAACAATAAAATACTCACGAAGTAGGGGGATTACTGTGGGGTGGAGATACGGTCACACTTGGTGAGTTGATGGCTGTGTGGAGGGGTGGAGTGGAGAAATAGGGTGCTGGAATCAGGAATCGAGAGGGAAATGGTTGGATTTAGGGCTGCTGGGGGAGATTTAGGTGTGGATTATCTGGACCGCGGGGTAGGTTACTGGGAATAAGAGATCTGGACTTCCAGGAGGGAGATCAGAAGCAGGAATCAAAGACAGGGGCTGGGCGGTGGCAAGGGAGGCGTGGTGTGGCTGCAGGAGGACCAGATCTGGGCGTTTTTGGGCAGTGGCTGATTTTGTAGGGGACAGCAGGAGCGGAAACAGTGAGCCAGATCTGGGGGATCTTGGGCTATGTTGGGCGGGATTTTGTAGAGGACAGTGTTATGCCCCCGCATGCGTTACGGTTAGCGGGGCATAAATATTCTCGACGACCAACGGAGCACGCGCAAAGCAACGGGGCTGAACCACCCGGTTCAGCCCCCAATCATTAAAAGGGTCGAGGGGGGGCTGAACCAACCCGGTTCAGCCCCCACATGAGGGGGACGGCCGGCCCCCTCCTTCCCCGGGTATTAATAGGCCCGAGGATCCAACTTGGTGGCTATGAAAGAATATCTTCAGGTATTTTCCTCCTCTTCTCCTCCTAACCCTAATTACTCCTCTCCTTAGCCTCCCTCTCTAGATCTCTCTTTCTTCACTAACAAGTTCATAACATTTGGTATCAGAGCATCCTTCCTGTGACCATGGTGACACGCACGGAGGCGGAAGTCGCGCGACTGGCAACCCTAGAGGAAAACTATGTGGGGTTGGCGGATTCGGTGGCGGCAATAGAAGAACAAATGAAATCATCTACCAAAGTTCTGGAAGAGCTATTCGATGCCCGTATGGAGGAGATTAAGACTCTCCTTACTCAAAAAATTTTGAAGGGAAATCGACGGTCAACGAAGGCTCGGACGTCGAAGCATCGGATCTGCCATCCGTGCAATTTTCGCCGACCAGGATTGGCGGAAATCAGCGACCTCCTCCGCCCTGGACAGCCACGGGGAGCAGTAACCCGCCGGGTAGCGGGATCCACGGAGGCGGGCAGCCGACCGGGCACTGGACGGGACCCGATTCTTACGGCGTCACCGGTACGCATGCGTGGGTGACGGAAGAGGTGCCGACGCATCACCTGGAGGCCGCCGCACCACCGGGTGGTCGGGATGGAGCCGACGACAGTCGGCGAGGGTTTTGGAGGGCTGCCTGTCAGCCGACGGGTGCAGCTTGGCAGGGAGCAGCGCCGCAGGCCTGGAACGGGGCGGGACAACCAGCAACGACCCCTTGGAGACCTCCAGAGCAGATGGGAGGGGGTTATCGACCTAATGGAGCATCGAACGGGCCTATTGTAGGAATCGCAGGCCTGGAACGGTGCGGGACAGCCAGCAACGACCCCTTGGAGACCTCCAGAGCAGATGGGAGGGGGTTATCGACCTAATGGAGCATCGAACGGGCCTATTGGAGGAATCACGGGCATTTTACCTCTTCCAAGGACCTACGGACCTCCTACGGGGGGCGGAAATGGAAACCCTGGCTATGATCGCCCTCCGGCAGCCCTACATCTTGGAGGGGGGCAACACAGGGGAGACGGTCGCGGAGGCCCATACTACCCCGGGCCACAGGGACCTCCCATGGGGCCAATGGAACACCGCCGACCAGTTGGGCCAGGACAAGAAGTCGAGGGACATGGACAGTTGAATCCAAGAACTTACATGCAACCCAAGAGGACACGCATGAATTTCCCGAGATTCAGAGGTGGGGACGCGCTGTAATGGGTGCAAAAAGCCGAATTATTCTTCAACTACCAGGAGATTCCGTAAGGGGAGTGGGTCCAGTTGGTGGCTTTCCATCTGGAAGATGATGCATACCAATGGACAAAATGGTTTCAGCGTGGCCGAGAGTACGCTCCATGGACGGAGTTCGTGGACGCCTTCTCCGCGCATTTCGAACCGCTGGAATACGAAGACGTCGAGGCAACGCTTCAGATGCTTCAACAGAAGGGCACCGTGACAGAGTACCGCACCGAGTTTGAGCGGCTGGCCAATCGGGTCAATTGGGAAGAAAGGACACTCCTGAGCTGTTTTGTGTCCGGTCTGAAGGACTTCCTGCGGGATGAGGTGCATGCGTATATGCCATGTAGCTTGAGCCACGCCATCAGCCTAGCCCGGATCCAGGAAGAGCGCTTCAACTGTCAGAGGAACCGTATCACGACGAGAGCACTGACGGTCCCAGTGGCGGGACGAAGGGACCCGCTACCGGCAATTAAACCGACGGTGATGCGACTTACTTGGCCTGAGCTGCAGGCAAGGAAGAAGAAGGGGCTGTGTTTCAACTGTGATGAGAAGTTCGTCCCGGGACATCGATGCCAGAAGGTCCAGGTTTTCATGCTGAGAGAGGAGGACGACGAGGAGGATCCTGACAGCCTTGAGGAGGAGGATGGGTTGGACTTAGCGGAGTTTTGTGTCTCCATACAGGCCATGGAGGGGTGCACAACACCTCTTACTTTGCGCATCACTAGGATGATTGGCCAGGAGCGGGTGACCATTCTGATCGAAAGTGGGAGTACCCACAACTTCATCAACCCCGCGGTGGCACTGAAGACGGGGCATAAAGCTGACAGGGAGGCCGCTTTTCAGGTTATGGTGGCCGATGTCAGCAAGTTGAAGTGTGAAGGGGTGCTGAAGGGAGTAGAGTTGCGGATGCAGGGGTACGTATGCCACACCGACATCTACCTCCTGCCGATTAGAGGATCTGATATGGTCCTCGGGGTGCAGTGGCTCCGCCAGTTGAGACGGGTGACCACGGATTGGGATCGGATGACACTCGAGTTTATCCAGCAGGGGACAGACCATTGCTTGCATGGCATACGCACACCCCACTTAAAGAAATCTCTATCCGGAGCCTACAGAGGTTGGGGGAGCAGGGCATCGCGATGGCCATGGTACTAGGAGTGGCGGCCTGCGGGCCCGGCGCCCCTGAGGAACCCGAGCGGATACATGCTTTATTGATGCAGTTCGAGGATGTTTTCCAGGAGCCGCACACTCTTCCGCCTTCGAGGTTTCGTGACCACCAGATCCAGTTGAAAGTGGGGCGGATCCTACCAACATCCGACCCTATCGATATCCTCATATTTAGAAGGCAGAGATAGAACGCAGCGTACGCGAGATGCTAGCCAACGGCGTTATACGACCCAACACCAGTGCTTTCTCTTCACCGATCATACTGGTGAAGAAAAAGGATGGCTCATGGAGATTCTGCGTCGACTACTGGGGGATGAACAGCTCAACCATCAAGGACAAGTTTCCCATCCCGATGATTGAAGAATTATTAGATGAATTGCATGGAGCGAGCCTTTTCACGAAACTGGATCTCCGATCTGGTTACCATCAGATTCGGATGAAGGAAGAGGATATTCACAAGACGGCGTTCCGCACCCATGACGGACATTACGAGTTCTTAGTGATGTCGTTCGGGCTGGCGAACGCTCCATCTACCTTTCAGGCGGTGATGAACGAGATTTTCCGGCCACTTCTACGCTGCTATGTGCTGGTCTTCTTTGATGACATATTGATATACATCAAGAGCTGGGGAGACCATTTGGAGCATGTCCGACACATCCTCACTATACTGCGGGAGCACCAGCTTTATGCCAAGCGGTCCAAGTGCTCGTTCGGGCAGGCAGAGGTCGAATATTTGGGCCACCTGGTGTCTGCTCAGGGGGTCCAGGCCGACCCAAAGAAGATTGCTAGCATGGTAACGTGGCCTCAACCCACGAAGATTCGGGCCTTGCGAGGCTTCCTCGGGCTGACGGGGTATTACCGCCGTTTCGTAAAGGACTACACGAAGATCGCACGACCCCTCACTCAGTTATTACAGAAGGATGCTTTTCATTGGCACACAGAGGCGGAGATGCTTTCCAGGCCTTAAAAAGGCCATGACCACTACTCCGGTGTTGGCACTCCCAGATTTCGCCAAGGAGTTCGTCGTAGAGACTGACGCATCGGGGGTTGGGATTGGAGCGGTCCTGATACAGGAGGGTCGACCTTTGGCCTATTTCAGCAAGGCGTTGACACCAAGGACGCTGGGGCTTTCCACATACGAAAAGGAGATGTTGGCCATACTCCACGCAGTCGCCATGTGGCGGCCTTACCTTTTGGGGCGCCACTTCCAGATCCGCACGGAGCATCAGAGCTTAAAACATTTCCTCGAACAGCGGTTGACATCCCCACTACAGCAGAAGTAGTTGACAAAGTTGCTGGGATACGATTACGAGATCGCCTACAAACAAGGGAAAGAAAATGTGGTAGCCGACGCACTATCACGCATACCGGAGAGCTCCTTGTCCCACGTTTCGGGACCGGTGATCGAGTCATTGGATGAGATACAGGCGGAGGTATGCCTGGATCCTGAGCTCCAAGCCATTGTGGAAGCACTTCAGCAGGGACATACTACGGAGGCTGGCTACCACTTACAGGGCGAGAGGCTATACTACCACGGTCGGATAGTCATTCCCGCCACGTCGTCGTGGCGTACTATCATGATGCAGGAGTTTCACGCGTCCCCGACAGGCGGCCATGTCGGTATTCTCCGGACACTGCAGCGGGTACGGGCTAATGTGTTTTGGAAGGGCATGCGACAGGATGTCCAACAGTTTGTGCGGGAGTGCGAGGTTTGCCAGCGGCAGAAGTACGAGACAACATCACCCGCGGGACTGCTTACCCCGTTAGAGATTCCACACCAGATTTGGGAGACTGTCTCCATGGATTTCATCGACGGTCTGCCTAAGTCTCAGGGGAAGTCCATCATCCTTGTGGTGGTGGACAAGCTCTCCAAATACGGGCATTTCCTAGCTTTGAGCCATCCATACTCTGGGGAGACAGTGGCTGAGTTGTTTGCCCGGGAGATCGTGCGACTCCACGGAATTCCACGCTCTATCATATCAGACAGAGACCCAGTGTTTGTGAGCAAATTCTGGAAGGAGCTTTTTCGGCTACAGGGCACCACACTGCGCATGAGCACGACCAACCACCCCCAGACCGACGGACAGACGGAGGTCCTCGACAGGGGGGTTGAGACTTACTTACGGTGCTTCGTGATGGACGAACCACGCACGTGGACACGTTGGTTACATTGGGCGGAGTAATGCTACAACACATCCTTTCATACGGCCAGCAAGCTCACCCCTTTTGAGGTGGTATACGGCAGACCACCTCCCATGTTACGTTCTTATGAGCCAGACAGCACCGCTCTCCCGACCGTCGAGCGGACGTTACTGGATCGGGATCGGACCTTATCGTTACTTCGGGACAACTTACGGGCCGCACAGGAGCGCATGAAGGTCCAGGAAGACAGACACCGCACTGAGCGGGGGAATTTGCGGTGGGCGACGAGGTTTTCCTCAAGCTCCAACCATTTCGACAGCTATCAGTCTTGCGGCGGTCCAATCAGAAGCTGACACCACGGTTCTATGGGCCGTTCCGCATTCTCCATCGAGTGGGTCCAGTAGCTTACACCCTGGCATTACCAGAGGGTTCTCGCATTCACCCGACATTTCATGTGTCCGCGCTTAAAAGTGAGATCGGGGATTCAGTTCAGGCCAGCTCTACCCTCCCCGAGGCCACCAGTTGCGGCGAATTGCGGCCTTCACCGGAGGCCATCCTTTTGACCAAGTGGAAAAAACGGGGCATGGAGTACCGACCCGAGGTGCTCGTCAAATGGCAGCATATGGCGGAGGTTCATAATTCTTGGGTCGACTTGTTGGAGTTCCGTGAGAGGTTCCCAGATTTCCACTTTGAGGACAAGCTGGTTAATTTCCAGATTTCCCCGCATGCGTTACGGTTCGCGGGGCATAAATACTCTCGGCGACCAAAGGAGCACGCGCAAAGCAACGGGGCTGAACTACCCGGTTCAGCCCCCAATCATTAAAAGGGTCGGGGGGGGGGGGGGGGGGGGGGGGGGCTGAACCAACCCGGTTCAGCCCCCCCATGAGGGGACCGGCCGGCCCCCTCCTTCCCCGGGTATTAATAGGCCCGGGGATCCTCCTTGGCGGCCATGAAAAAATATCTTCAGGTATTTTCCTCTTCTTCTCCTCCTAACCCTAATTACTCCTCTCCTTAGCCTCCCTCTCTAGATCTCTCTTTCTTACCTAGCAAGTTCATAACAGACAGCAGGGGCGGAAAACAAAGAAAGAAAGGGCAACAGGGTTGGAGGCAGGTTGGGGTGTTCGGCTGGGGTTTTGGAGGGGTTAGGTGGTGCGTCTAGGTCTTGGGAGGGGGAAAGATGAAGGTTATGGAAGGGGAATACTTTAGGGATGCAGGAAACCACCTAGGAGTTGTCACCTAGGGCCTCGTGGAGTCGTCACCGTGAGAGCATCGCCGGATTCCGGGAATAGAGTTCTCCAAAATCTGCAATAGCTATGACGGCTGTCCATATCCTCTTATTTATAATAAAACATGACTTAGGGCAAACATCTTGGACGGCTATGATTGTCCGTACGCGATAGTTGTCCGATCTCACTAAAAAAACATAAAAAATAAATAAAACAAATACATGAAAATATCGAAACGTCGATCCGGACGCATCCGCGGAGTCAGATCGTCGATCCGGAGATGCCATATATAGTAGGTGGCTTATCGGCCCCGAACGGGCCCAAAACTCGTGCTCCATCACGGGTCCGCACCGCCGATCCTCATCATTCTCCCCGACTTGAAAGAGTTCATCTCCTAATGAATAGAGATCGGAATCCTCTCGGTGTATGCCAAGTAAGAATCGATATGGTCCATCAGAGGTCGTCCAAGTATCATCGAGGACGGAGCATTCTCGCCATTAGTACTCCTGTCTCTGTCCGTCAGGCATCCGCTCCAATGGTACTCCGGTGTTTGTCCATCAGGCGTGGCTATACACTTGTAGGCCACGATATCAGTAATGCTCTCAAAAGTCAAATGGTGTGCTGGTTGTACTGGTGCGATCATAGGTGCAGACGGTGAAGCCATAAACGATTGACCCAAAGGCAGGGGGCTTTGAACTGGACTGGGTGCGGGACTGAGGAGGTGGAGGTGTAGACTCAAAATGTTATGAAGGTGGGATCAAGAATCTCCATGAAACGGGTCCACATACTTGTGAGGATTGTAGTATGGCGTCAGGTCCTCAACATTAAATACGGGGTGTATACTCATGCTCGTAGAGATATCACGATCATAGGTATTTGCTCCGATTTTTCTCATGATTGTGTAGGGATGCATTCTCCTAACGCTCGAACTTTTAGCAGGCCTCTAAAGGAGCCTCACAACGCGGATTCTCACCATCACCTGCTCGCCTTCATGAAATACCTGCTCTTGTCAGTGAGCATCTGCATGCGATTTATAAGATTCATTACCAGTATTGATCCTCCGCCGAATCGACTCATGTAACACATGCAAACGATAAACAAACGACTCAACAAACACATGCAAATCTCATGCAAATGAGCAAACGACTCAACAAACTCATGCAAATGAAACACGACAGACACGACACGCTCTCTAGGGGCAGTCTGACAATGACCTGAAAATCTCTAAAATGAGGTGGCCTATCAGGAGGCTCTTTGGGGTGGAATGTAGAAGTATTCGTCGAGTGGGCGACGAATACCTAAATGATTTCTTGAGACATCGGTACTGAGATGCAGAACTATGGTATGCCGAACACATCCCAAGGGTTGTGAGCCATCGGGAGGCTCACACAGTGGTAGATAGAAAATTCATCGTGAATGATGCCATCACCCAAAGGACTGGTGCCGATGGTGACAAAAGAATGCAACACAGGGGCGTGTCGGGTGCCTCTCAAATGATCGTCAGGTGGCTCTCCAGGAGGTATATAAGAAAAGTCATCTTGAACGTGAAGCTCACTCGTGCGAAGACACAATCCATGCATACTAAGGTGAGTGCTCGCTGGGAAGGGAGACTCGTCAAATGGGTCTCTCGGGGACTCAACGAAGGGTTTCCCTAGGGGGTCAATAATGACAAGATCCTCCAAAAGAGAACCATCACCAACAATAGTGTCTACGAAAATAAATGAGAAACACACAACAAAGTCAATGCTAGACCCTTGACCCTCCCAAGGGAGTAGTGGCTCATTGGAAGGTTCAACAATGAAGTCAATAATAGTGGGATGATCCTCCAGACGAGTATCGTCGATAGAGGTAGTGTCCTCATAAGCGGGTGAAACAGTCACTATGAGGTCAACACTAGGCTCTCAATCGCAATGTGGCTCGGGACAATGATCGGGGAAGAGTGGAAAAAGTCCATACTCATAGTGGGCCACTTGGTATAGTGTTGAGAACTGTCACTTTAGCCGAAGGGGAAACTAAGTCTAAATGAGGTGTAGAGGGTGGATATACCATCACAGTGTCACTGAGTCGCTCTTCCTCACTCTCGTGACCAAAATCACTAGTCATACTAAGGCCGCTCTCCACTTGTAACGTACGGTCATGATCGGACTCATCTCCAAAATCATCTGGTGTCTGGCCTCTCATGTCAGTGGGAGCACTACTAAACGCATCGGTGACTCGACCTAAATCCCTAGGGTTTCTCCTATTAATTCCTCTTAAGGAAGTCCTCGAGTGATCAAGATGAGCATCCATGCGATCAAATTGATCAAGAACTAATCGCTGAAATTCGGCCTTAAGTATCTCTATCTATAGAACACTATGAGGGTCTTGACATGTGATGTGATCCTGGTGATGGTGACCTCTATAGGGCTCCTGAGGGTCATCTAGATAATCGTTCCTAACATAATCAGACTGTGCTCGTGAGTGGACGTGATCCTAACGAACATGCGACGCGAAGGAGGAGGATTAACATAATAGCATGAGGACCTCTCCGTTGGAGCTCTATGGGGTCGAGCATATACGAATTCCGGTTTCTCAAATAGTGAAGTGTAACGATGATGACCCGAACGGTACTCAACCCTACCATCATAAAGTCGTGGAGAGGTGTAATGATGATAACGTGAGGACCTCTCATCGTGGTGATTGTCTCTAGCATAATGGAATCGTGTCGAGGGGTTGACACGATCTCTGGAAGGGGTGTGCTGAGAATAATTGTTATGATAACGTGAAGATCTCTCTGAAGTGCCTCTATGGGATCAGGTATAGGTAGACTTGGGATCCCCAAATAGAGGAGAGGAATGACGGAGATAACTAGCCATAGATAAACCTAAAGACTCCATATGACCTACCACTACGTATATAAATGTGGTTCAAACCTTGGGCTCTGATACCAACTGATGTAGGGTAGACTACATGGGTGTACGACTAACATGCAACCCCAGGTGAAGTGCGGGAGATATTTTTATTACACACATGAACTCTATATGAACGCACTTACAAGAACCAACGACGAAAACAAAACATAGCAATAAAGGATTAAATCACACGCATATATTTTAAGAATGCCAAAACAATTCTTTAGGCAAGTGAGTTTAGGTTTTCATCCGCATGGAGGGCCAAACCAAGAGCATGCTGCAAATAGTTCCTGCAAATCACAAGAATATCCCAAAGCAAGCAACTACTAAAGACGAGATCCAATCAAACATGAAATTATATCACCATATATTAATATTGCCCAAAATGTTCCATTCAACAATAAAATACTCACGAAATAGGGGGGATTACCGTGGGGTGGAGATTCGGTGACACTTTGAGTTGCTGTCTGTGTGGAGCGGTGGAGTGGGGAAATAGGGTACTGGAATCCGGAATCGAGGAAGGGAAATGGCTGGATTCAGGGCTGCTGGGGGAGATTTAGGTGTGGATTATCTGGACACTGGGAATAAGAGATCTGAACTTCCAGAAGGGAGATCAGAAGCAGGATCCAGAGATAGGGGGGCTGGGCGGTTGCAAGGGAGGCCTGGGGTGGCTGCAGGAGGACCAGATCTCGGCGTTTTTGGGCTGTGCTGGGCTGATTTTGTTGGGGACAGCAGGGGCGGAAACAGTGAGCCAGATCTGGGCGATCTTGGGCTGTGCTGGGCGGGATTTTGTAGAGGACAGCAGGGGCGGAAAACAGAGAAAGAAAGGGCAGCAGGGCTGGCGGCAGATTGGGGTGTTCGGTTGGGGTTTTGGAGGGGTTAGGGGATACGGCTAGGGCTTGGGAGGGGGAAAGATGAAAGTTATGGAAGGGGATACTTTAGGGATGCAGGAAACCAGCTAGGAGTCGTCATCTAGGGCCTCCCGGAGTCGTCACCGTGAGAGGATCGCCTCCAAAATCCGCAATAGCTATGGCGGCTGTCCCTATCCTCCGAACGGGCCCAAAACTTGTGCTCCACCACGGGTCCGCACCGTTGATCCCCATCACCTTGGGCTAAGAAATGAGTAAGCAAGATTTATTTCCTTTTCCCTCTCTTTAGTTATCTCCCTTGAACACTGACCTAGACAACTGCGGTAAGGCTCCATAGTATCTTCGCCGTCGTCATCTCTACCTCCATCCATCTCTACTACAATCAAGGGATGCTCTCCTTTAGGGTTGTGATCTCCAAATCCACTGGCTTCGCATCGTTGATCGTGAATTTATCGCTGTTCGCAACACATCATTGTGTAAACTATTTTGTAAAGGGAGGTGTCCGCGGGATGTAGCACGACTTCGCGATTGCAAAAGAAGATGACCCATGGTGAACCTAAGCTTTGATACCATAAAATAGAAAAGACTGAGAATGCGATCACAGGTGATGATTTCTTCGTTGATTAAACATGACGACTATATAGATCTACAGTAAGGATAGCTTGTAAAGACACTAAAGTCTTAATCCTTCTATACAAGAATCTAAATGTCATCTCATAATATGCATTGAATTATAACATGTATCTATAACGGAAGTAAATTTCGCCCATAAATCACCATATATCTTACGTCTATCGTCAAAGGTGATGACTAATATGATTTTTTCTGTGCTTTTAACATTCTATGGCAATTTGAAGAATTGATGGTTCTTTTCGGTTGTCATTTTCGAAAATCTACCTAAGCCCAGTGTCAGTAGGGATTGCTTAGTAATCAAATTTATTTAGACACATGTTTTTATTGGTCTTCACATTTTTATTCTGAAAGATGCCTGTTATCCTCTGTAGAACTTAGATTAGTAATTTCTAATATTATTTTAAAGTCTGCTTTAAGTTTGCAATGGCAAAAGGACGAAATATGTTGAATATGCACCAATTATTATAGATGCTTATAAATTTGGCAGTTCTACAACTTTGCTAATTATATTTCTTCTTTTTGCACAATCTTAACTGGGTTAAGGGCAGAATCTGGTCTTCTCAAGTCACACTTGGATGCCCAAGCAAAAGAGATCAACCTGCTAATGCAGCAAATGAAGGAACTAAAGGAAAGAGAGCATATAGCAAATGAAAATGTAATAATACCTGATACTCCCTGATGCAGGACAGGCGTCCCACCTGCCTGCCACCCTGGATACCTGGCATCCCACCACAGCCCAGGGGTCCCACCGGGAATCCACCCGATGAGCCTTATCAGGTCCCGCGGACCGTACACCCCAACCCATCCCCGGTCCCACCACAGGGCCGATAGGTTGTTGAGGCCAGGGCTCGATCCCCCGACCTCCTTGATAAAGAGTCCTCAGGCGGACTCTCATCACCAACTGAGCCGGCTCAGTTGGTGATGAGAGTCCGCCTGAGGACTCTTTATCAAGGAGGTCGGGGGATCGAACCCTGGCCTCAACAACCTATCGGCCCTGTGGTGGGACCGGGGATGGGTTGGGGTGTACGGTCCGCGGGACCTGATAAGGCTCATCGGGTGGATTCCCGGTGGGACCCCTGGGCTGTGGTGGGATGCCAGGTATCCAGGGTGGCAGGCAGGTGGGACGCCTGTCCTGCATCACTCCCCCATCTTTTTTTGCAAATCTTCACTTATTTCCCATTTTAATAGGAAATAATAAAATGTTTATTAGGAACATCATATGCTTACTATATATTCCCTTTTTATGATATAAAGGTTGAAGGCCTCATGACAGACATTGCAGCGGCTGAGGAAGAAATTGCTAGATGGAAACTGGCAGCAGAGCAGGAAGCTGCTGCAGGAAAGGCTGTAGAACAAGAGTTTCTTTCAAAGGTATACATTTTAAATTTTAATGTCTCTTTCTTTTACTTAACTATGAAATTCCTTAAATGTCTTTCCCTTTTGAATCGAAGCAAGTGTTATATTCTCGGGCTTGCCTCGAATAATTTTGGCATGCTTTTATAATCGATAGTTTTATTTTGTAGGTCTTTAAAATTTGTCCTCACTTCATCTGAATGTTTGTTTTTTAATTGATTATCAAGATGAGTTAGGATCAGGTGGCGATGCTTGAACCTTGATCAATTTGAATTGAAGATTGTTAAAAATGAATAAAAAATTACTCTCCGTAGATCTTTGTTGTCCGCAGACCAAATCTTGAGTGCATTTCGTATGGAATTTTTGTAATCATTTTTCTCTATATTCCAGAAAAAACTTCAGAGACATGGCTGTCTTAAATTTCCAGTGATTTTGACATATCAGATGCATTTAGCTTCCAAAATCATTGAAAATGGGGACTAATTTTTGGTCGGCAAATAGCCATTTCTGATTTGCTCTTATTAATCCTCATTTGAATTTTGCAATGTTTACTGGTTCCAACATGAGCTATAATTTTGCCACTTGCGGCCAAGGTTGTCAGGATCGAGATCCTAGGTGGGATCGTTTTGCGGGTTTGATCGGATCAGATCGTAGGATCGGATCGAGGATTGTAGGGTCGGATCGAGGATCGTAAGATCATATAACATTCATAAAGAATTAAAATATAATATTGAATTTGGTATCATCCAATTACACAAACAATCAACACAAAAATATAAAAGTAATCAAAAATTGAATAATGATATCAAAATTCAAAAGAAGCAAATAAACTGAACCAAAAAATATCATAGTTCTAACTATCAGTTCTACACAAGTAGTACACATCATTATAAAACATCAAATAATAGTTTTTGTTCGACGGCCGGAAGGTCAATCACAAAACCATTAGTACAAATCATTAACAGGTACATCGACCATATTCTCATCATCAAGTACCGCATTTTCTTCATCATCACCATTCTCATCATCATCCCATTCACCCTCACTAATATACTCAATAACATCGAGGTCACTGCGCCTTATGGTGAGATCCTCGACTCCACTTAAAATAAAAGAATTTGATTAAATGAGAGCATGATACATAATGTAGTTGAGAAATTTTGCATTATCAAATGAATTAATATCAAACTTACATTCTTCATTTACTTCCGTAGCAGATTCTTCAACATTCCTTTCAGCATTATCGTCACTATAAGTTTCATGTGAATCTTTATTTCGAAGAATCCCCAACTAGTTGTCCTTACGAGGAAGAACTGGATCTTCCCTCTTTGTGATCTATTCATCATCAGAAGGGATATCCTCAAAATTAAAAAAAACTTTTACTTCAATTGCATATCTTTTCTATCTCGTCGTTCCATTAACTTCGTGTTGTACATCACAAAAACTATATCATTCATTTTTTTGATGCAAACGATTCCTTTTTGAATGCACCTATTTTGAAAACAAAAATTCATAAGAACACATACATGAATCAACGCTACATGTGAGGATATTTTAATGCAATTGATCTCACCATCTCAAATGCACTCCAGTTGCGTTCGCATCCGGAAGAGCCATGTCAAACTTAGAACCCGAATTGTAAATTTTTTCAATTCTAGGCAGTTATCTCCGTAAGAATCACACCAATCAGCCGTAAATTACAATATTTTAAATGCTTAATATGATAATAACATGCTTATTGATTAATAATTAAAAATAACATAAACCAAAAATGTTTAACCTGGAGCTCTTTTACTTCTAGTTGTCTTTGCAGATTCTAACCCAAATAACCCTCTTACATGTTTGAAATCATCCATCTGGGTATCTATCTTTGTTTTCTCATCTTCGTTAAGAATCATTCGTTGGAGACAACTGTAGAGCCCAATTTTTATTTCCGCATTTGCCCTAAATGATGGGTTGTAGTGATAATGAGGGTTCAAATAATAAGCTGCGACATGCAATGGACTATGAAGTTGGCTTGCCCATCTCTCATCAATGATGGTCCATATTGGCTCATATCTACAATATAACACAAAATAACCATTGCAAAATTAATTTGACACTTAAATCAAAATAAAGTATGATACTTGAATTTAAAACAATTAAATTACTTACTTTCTCTTGATGTTGTCAAAATTAAATTTGAATCTTTTCCTTTGCTCTATCCATCTGCTCATATATGAATCTCATCTTAGGACCCTCTGAATCAGCCATTCTAAGCACTATGATGAGTGGAAGTACTGCTTTCATGCATACCATAACATGACACCAAAAGCGACCTGTATTCAAAACAATTTTTTGAATTGATTTTCCCTCCTTTGAACCAACAAATCCACTAGACTTCTATCTGACAGAAGTAAACATCGTCATAGAACCACCTTTATTCTTAGAAAGGCATTCCAAGGTCAAGTAAGTTGTGGCAAATCGAGTGACTGCAGGTCGGATCAATTCTCTCATATTTATAAAATCAAGCAACCAAGTAGGAAGCGAAGTTCTATAATAGATGTATGTTGTTATCTTTCTATCATCCGCTATCGTTAATTTATTCAGCTCAATTTTTTTCTCAAAATCTTCTAAAATCAAATCAATACAATGTGCAGCATGACGTCAAATATAGATTTTTCTCTTCTCCATCAACATATGACCGACCACCTTGTAGTTTGAAGCATTATCTATTACCCTTCCACAATATTTTCTTCCCAAATCTTCTCCACAACTTCATCTAACATTTGAAAAACTTTGTTTGATGTTTTGGAGATATCAGAAGTATCTATGGATGGCAAGAACACGGTGCCTTTTGGGCTATTCACCAAAAAGTTGGATATGAATCTCCTTTTTCTATCTGACCATCCGTCAGACATAATTGTGCAACCAACTTCCTCCATTCCACCTTGTACTCCTCTAGTAACTCTAGAGTTCTATCCACCTCTTGTTTTAGGTATTTAACTCTAATGTCATTATAAGAAGGTGGTTTCATTCCGGGGCCATGTTGGCCGATTGCTTCGATCATGCTTATGAACTCTGGGTTTTTCATATAATTGAATGAAATTGCACTTGTATAGAAGAAACGAGTAATTTGTTGACATGTCTTTTCACGCACATCTTTCTTGAATATATGATTAATTATAGATTGACTCATTTTTCTAATAAAAATATCCATTGGCTCATTTCCCTTTTTGTTTTTTTGCTTGACCCAATTCAACCTCATAATCAACTGTGGATTCCTCTATATTTTTTTTCTTCTTTAGAGTCTCCTCTCTCTGAGCTGGAAGAATACTCAAAAATAGATTTCTTATATATTCGGGTACTTTTGTGCATGCTTCCACATTAAATTTTGTTCATGCTAAGTGATGTTTCAACCTGTATATTCCACCAGATCTAATGACTAGACAATATTTGCACTACACTTTTTTAGTCGTACTGTCCATTTCAATCTCATGCTCCCAACCCGTATCACTTCTTGAATCTAAAGCATTCTTTCGGGACTTTTTGCCAATGTGATTTGTACCTAAACCCGAAGTAGACATCTAGAAGTTACATAAATTGAACAAAAATTGAAACTAAAAGAAAATGTGCTATGTGCTTGAAAAAAATTGACACAATATACAGCATTCATACCTAAACAATATACAACATTTAATCTGAAAACCTTAAAGATCAAATAGTTGCGAGTCCAGCAATTAATCTGAAAGCTCGAAAGATCAAATAATTGCGATTCCAACAATTATAGATGACCAAAATCTTAAAATAATATACATCTGCTATTCCAAAAATTAAAACAAAATACAACATTCATACCTTGCGTTTTACTGTCACTTAGAAACATTCTCTATGTTTATACTTTATAGTATTTATACACTCCGATGGCTGAATTTTTGTTAGGATATAAAAGAAGTATAATCATTCTCTGTGTGGGAATCGATTTAATCAGAGAAGAAGTTGATATTAAATAGAGAAGAAATCGTTGATATTAAATAGAGAAGAAATCGATATACTGCACAACATTCATACCTAAACAGAGAGAAGACTCGTTTCAATATTTTATGCGCTTATTATGTTTACCTGAAGCTCTGGAGTCTGGAGAAGAAGTCGGTAAGGAGTAGAGAAGAAGTCGGTCGGAGGCTCAGATACGTAGACACACAGTCGGCACTCGGTAGAGACGAGATCGACAAGGCTCGGAGCAAGGCAGAGACAGAGTCACCAAGGACGCGCGCAGAGGAGAATCCTAGGTGGACTCGAAGCTCGGAAGAGACGAGATCGGCGGTCGGGAGTCGGGACGCAGTTGGCAGAGACGAGGGTGCGAAAGCGGAAATAGAATGGAATAGAGTTTCGGGAAATAATGTGGGACACTCGATTTTAAAATGCGGAAGGGAATTAAGGAATTAAAGCCGTTTCGACCCCACTTACGACCCGGATCGAATTTCAAAATTCGGATCGTAGGATCCAGATCGCGATCCTGATAACATTGCTCACGACCAAGAGTAATGTTAACTCATCCTAATGAATTGACACTTTTCAGTATGTTCTCTTCCTTAGTGTTGTACTTGATGTGAATTTTGGTCAAAGAACCTAGTGTTTCTTTTTACCGAGGAAATTTATAGATTTTTGTTAAAGCAGTTGATACTCCATGCAGTTGATAAGGACGTGTGGTTACCCTTGGTATAACCGCCAGATGTTGCTACCTGTTGAAGTCTGAATGGTCACCCATGGTGTAACCGCCCAGTGTTCTCTTAATAGCTTCTTGTTGTTGTCCGGGAGGATACTCCCGCGTAACCACCCGGTGTGCTGTTAATAGCTGCCCGTTGTAGTCCGGGCGGACACCCTTGGTGTAACCGCTCGATGTGTTGTTAATAGGTTAAGTCTGGGCGGTTACCTGTATGTAACCGCCCGTATGACTCTTGTATTTAGTTCCACATCGTAAATTGTACATTATCTCACCTCCTCTATTCTATATAAAGAGGGGTGCACTCGTGTAAGATTCAGATTTTTTGGAAGTAAAATTTCTAATATTTTCAAGTTCTCACATGGTATCAGAGCTAACAAGTTCATGCGGACAACATCTTCTAACCTCACAATCCACTTTGCGTGGATTGCTCTACTGAGATCGCCCTCCCTCACCTGAGTTTTGAGATTGACTTCAGAGCATGTGTGGTATCCTCAGTTCTTGCGGACTCTAGTTGTTTAACCGCCCGCCCTTCCTGCTCCTCAGTGAAGGTGAATTCCGGTTCTGTAACCACCCACCCTTCCTGCTCCATCTGTTGTGTGTGTTGTCCCTATCCTGTGCGGACTCGTGCTCTGATCAGTTCTGATGAACTCCAGCTTGGTAACCACCCAACCCGTTACTGTAGTTCTTCACCTTGGACGAACATAGGATCTACGGACTCCGACATCGTGACCTCCCGCACTCTAATACATATTCTACATGGAGCGGGCTCCAGACTGTAACCGCACGAGCTGTCTGCTACTCCCCTTGACTCTCTTGCGTTATGGCCGCTCAGCTGCCCACTCCACCTACCATTGTTGTTGCTGCCACCATCTTGCTCAATGCCTCTTACAATCTTGGCACGACGTCTAAGTTGATCGGGCCAAACTATCCTGATTGGAGTGTCTACTTTACTTTTGCGTTCGCAACGCAGACGTCATCACCTAACTGACGGTCCGCCGGATCCCGACTCCCCTGCTTATGTTGATTGAGACACTAATGATGCCCTTGTCCGCACCTGGCTTGCGAACAGTCTCTCTAATGACTGTTTGCTATCATTCGTCATGATGACACCGTGAAAGAGGCTTGGGATCATCTTGCGGCTCTTTACTCGAAGGGTGTTACGGCCTCTCGGATATGCACCTTGTACTCTAATCTCTTTGCTCGCCCCACACTTTCTCCGACCGCTACATATCAAAAGATTCAAGATCTTGGAGCAGAGCTTCTCCAATGTCGTCCCTTCTCTACCGACCTTGCTACTCAGCACAAACATTTTTAGGTTTTCTGGTCGTTTGTTATCTTCTTCATCTGTCGGACTCCTATGATATGATTCGTCAACAGATTTGGGGCGAAGCTGACTTTCCTATGTTGGATGCTACTGCGGCTCGCATCTCTGTGGTTACTACTCTTTTTCACCGGCCTCTGCTTGTATTTCTTCCGCCGTCTGACAGTTTTGCTCACTTGGCTGGCCGAGGCACCTCCCGCGGTCGTGGTGGCCGCTTGGGGGTTGTGGAGGGAGCCGTCATCTTTGCTCCCATTGCAGGAAGATTGGTCATTCTGTTGAGCGATGTTTTGTGAGACATCCTCACCTCCGCCCTCAGGCTCATCTCAGCTCTACGAAATTCGCAGCCTCTCCATCTCCCTCTCTTCCGCAGCAAAAATCCGGCCGCTGGTTCCCTTTCGCTGATATTGAGGTCCTCATGAACGCATGCAAGTAATTATCCTCCATTGCCACCTCTTCAGGTAGTGCGCAGGTTTCTACACAGGGTAAGTGACTTATCGACTTGTGCCACCAATCATATGACTGAGAACTCTCTTGTTTTCTCTCATCTTGAGAAACACAGTCGGTTACCATTGGTGTTCGTTGCTGATGACTCTTCAGCTCCTGTTTGTGGCACTGGAGTGGTCCAGGCCACCGTCACTCTATGTTTTGACAACATTCTATACGTTCCGAATTTTCCGTGCAATTTGTTTTCTGTTAGTGCTATCTCGCGAGAACTATATTGCTATGTTTCATTTATGTCTTCTACTTGTTGTTTTTAAGATCTCTCTAAGAGATGATTTCTACTGAAATTGAATGTGAGGGTCTTTATTTCCCCGACGTTGTTTCTGTTCTCTTTACATCCACCGTCTCCAACTCTCTGCTCCAGTGGCATCTTCGGCCTTGGTCATCCTTCGCTCCGTCTGTTACACCAGCTCCTGCCATCCTTCAAGACAGAGGTCTCCACCTTAGACCGCGAGGCTTGCCAATTTGGCAAGTATCACCGCTCTTCCTATCCGGCCAAACTATGTAGAAGTTCTGTTTGTTTGTTTGACCTTGTTCATTCAGACATTTGTGGTCCTTATCCTACCAAGTCTGTCGGAAGGAGTAGTTTGTATTTTGTAACTTTTATTGATGACTTCTCTCGTTGTACCTGATTGTATATTCTTAAAGAACGCTCTTAAAGTTTTTTGTATTTTCTACCTTTTGTATTGAAATTCGCACACAGTTTGATGTTTCTTTAAAGACTGTTCACACTGATAATGCCAAAGAATATTTGAGCAATCAATTTTCCACTTTTTGTATGCCAAATGATATTATTCATCAGACGAACTGTGTGTATACTTTCCAACAAAATGGAGTGGCGGAAAGAAAGAATCGTCATCTTCTGGATGTTGCGCGGACTCTTCTCTGCCACATGAATGTTCCCCGCTTCTATTGAGGACATGTTATCATCACTTCTTGTTCCTCATCAATAGTCTTCCCTCCACCACTGTTCAAGGGAAGACATTGTTTTCTATTTTGTATCCTGACGCCGCTCCGTTCTCCCTTACCGCTTGAGTGTTTGGGTTTATTGCCTTCGTTCACTCTCCTGCGATTAGTCGCGACAAACTCTCCGCTCGTGCTATCAATTGTATCTTCATTGGGTACTCCCCGACTCAGAAGGGATATCGATGTTACGACCCTCTTCTCAAATGGCAATATGTTTCAGCTGACGTTACCTTCTTTGAGTCTACTCTGTACTTCTCCACCAACTCTACACCTGTCACCCCAACAGCTCTGCCTACCTCTTTTCCCCTTGTTCATGCTCCTCCACCGGATATCCCACCACCACAGCCTCTTATTCTACCATCACCTTCCCCTTCTCATAGTTCACCCTTCCCTTCATCTACTCCGGGACTCCCACCGCTAGTTCTCAGGCCATCTCTCTCCTCTCCGGGAGGATCCGACAATGACATCTCGGATCTTGATGTTCCCATTGCCCTCCACAAAGGGGTCCGAGCATGCACTCAACATTCCATTGATGATGCAGTGTCGTATGCACAACTTAACTCTTGTTATAGGGATTTTGCTCTCGCCATCTCTGCCCCCGTCATCCCGACTACTTATCATGAAGCTCTTGTCTTACCGTGCTTTAAGGCCGCTATGGATGAGGAAATGTACACTTTGACGTATAGGGGTACTTGTACTCTTGTTCATATCCCTCCTGGTGCTGATGTTGTTGGTTGCCGTTGGGTCTTTGTCATCAAATTTCGCCATGACGACACAGTGAGTAGATACATGTCTCATTTGGTTGATAAAAGGTTCACTCAGACATATGGCGTTGACTTCTTCGACACCTCTCCCGTTGCCCGCATCAGTACTATCCGGGTTCTCTTCTGTGTGGCTGTTAACAAGGATTGACCAATGTATCAACTGGATGTTAAGAACGTCTTTCTTTATGGTGACTTGCAGGAAGAAGTCTACATGGAGCAACCTCTTAGTTATGTTGCTCAGGGGGACTCTCAAGTATGCAAGTTAAGGAAGGCTATCTATGGACTCAAACAAAATCCATGTGTATGGTTTAACAAATTCAGTCAGGTCATCTCCTCGTGCATGGTTCTGCAAAGCATTCTCTTTTTATACGGAAGAGCATTCACAGACTGATTGTTCTTGTTGTGTTTGTCGATGACATTCTTCTCACTAGAGATGGTTCGTCTGGGATAACAGTGACAAAAAAACATCTGCATGAATATTTTGTCACCAAAGACATGAGTTCTCCAAAATACTTTCTGGGCATCGAAATTGCAAGAAGACGTAACTATTTTGTTATCTCCCAACGCAAGTATGTGCACGACCTTCTCAATGAAACTGGTCTTCTTGGTGCAAAACCTGATGCCCTATGGTTGTAGGAGAAGACAAACTTTGGAGTAAGTCGTCTCCCATCCTTCCAAATGTTACTCAATATAGGAGGCTAGTTGGTAAACTCATTTACCTTACTGTAATAAGACCTAATATCTGTTATGATGTTGGAAAGACCAGTCAGTTCATGCAAGCTCCTAGAGAGTGTCATCTGTAGACAACTTTAAAAATATTGGAATATATCAAAGGGTCTCCGTGCGAAGGCCTATTATTTTAAAAAAACAAAGAATCTAGTCTTCCATGAACGAACAAAGCATATCGAAGTCGTCTGTCACTTCGTCAGAGAGGAAGTGTTGAAGAAGCAAATCTGCACTCCTTTTGTCTCATCCGATAAAGAACAGGTTGATATCTTTACAAAATCAGTCTCTTCATCTTTTTCAGATATTTGTGTCAAGCTATGAATTATTGACATATATGCTTCAGCTTAAGAGGGAGTGTTAAAGCACAAGATGAAGGAGTCCATGCAGTTGATAAGGACGGGTGGTTACTCTTGGTGTAACCGCCCGGTGTTGCTGCATGTTGAAGTCCGTGCGGTCACTCATGGTTTAACCGCCCAGTGTGCTGTTATTAGCTACCTGTTGTAGTCTGGGCGGATACTCCTGTGTAACCGTCCAGTGCGCTGTTAATAGATGCCTGTTGGTGTAGGTGTAGGAGGTCCTGTCAAAATAACATTAAAAATATCCTCATCAATAGAATTCATGTACAATCTGATCCTTGCCTTCCATAGTGCAAACTTATTTAGATTGCACATAGGAGGTCTTGTGCTTGAGTATTCTTTGTTCTGTGCCATGAGTTTTTAGAAAAATAAAACTCTAGAATAAATTAAGATCTAATTGATCTTTGGATTCAGGTGTTAGCCTGTAAAGAAACAACCAACCTCTGATACCAATTGAAAGTGAGGTTAGATCTTAGATTTACTCTAGAGGGGGGGGGGGGGGGGGTGAATAGAGTATTAAAAAAGTTTTTCACTTATTTTTATAGCGGAATTAAAATAGTGATATATATATGTGTACTGAGTGAGTAATAAAAACAAACACAAAGAGAGCACACAACACAATACAGAAAAATAATCACAACACAGAGGACACAGAGATTTTATAGTAGTTCCCCAATAAACCTGGGTACGTCTACTCTTCTGCCACCCTTGGTAGGATTCCACTAGGTTTTTGATCAGGTGCCCTATTACCAATAGGTTTTTGATCAGGTGCCCTATCACCACTTGAGTTTTTGATCAGGTGCTCAAACCAAACTACAGGTTTTTGATCAGGTGCCCTGCCACCAAGGAGTTAACTTTTGAAGGGAGTTATAACCTTGTACAAGAGAGGATAAAGAGGGTTAAGATGTTCTTCTCTGTCAATAATCTGAGAGAAGACTCTAGTGGAATGTGATGTTGTAAAGCTCCCCCTGTCTGATTGAAATTCTTGACAGTTTGAGGATGGAGCTTTCACTTGAAACAGATATCTTCCTTGATAGTTGATGAATCTGAGAGACCAAGATTTCTCAGATTATTTGTTGCTCTTGAAGATCTGATCTAGCAGCAGAAACTGAGAGAAGGTGTTGATGTTGTTCTCAGAGATTGAGGTGCTGCTTGAGAAAGATGATGATCTGAAAGCCTTTTCTGTATTTTTCTTTCTTCTTCCTCTCGACTGTATTCCTCTTTCTTTTTTCTTTTTCCTATCTTGCTATGCTGTAATATGATACTGTATATCTTCTTCCTTATTCCTTTTGAAATCTCTGACTGATTTGAAATTCAAATCTCTTAATTTAAGGAATAAAATATTCAGAAGATATATATTTGGTACAACAAATCTGATACGCTTTATATCTTTTTTCTTTTTCATGAAAGTGTCCTTTTCAGCAATATGTCAACGGCTATATTCTCGAAATAATAAAAAGGAAAGATATAATCCTTACTTATCTGATATAATAGAGCCGTTGATGAAAGATCTGAGTTCAAAGAATAGAATAAAATTGATCTGTCTGAAATACTGAACTGAAATAACAAATTTCGTCGATCAGAACAAAGTCGTCGAACACAATCTGGAGTTCGTCGATCTAAAGCTGGAGGTCGTCGAACTGAAAGATAATATCTGATAAGCTAGCTGGAATATTGAATTCGTTGAGCTGAGAAGATCTTTCGTCGATCTGAATCAATTCGTCGACCGCTGAGACTTGGTCAATCACTGAGACTTGGTCACCCGCTGAGACTGAAGTTGATCAACCGCTGAGACGAGCTTTCGTCGACCGCTGAGAGCATTTCGTCGAACGCAGAATGAGTTCGTCGAACGCAGAACCTTGGCAAGTCCATCTAACGTAGGAGCATGTCGTTCGTCGAACGCAGGATCGAGTTCGTCGAACGTAGTGTGGAGTTCGTCGAACGCAGAAAACCTATCTTTCCCTTAGTTCTAACAACCTAAAACCTTGACCCTTAAGACTATACATTGGGGTCAACTTAGTCCTAATAAGCAGATAGTGATTCTAGCCCAAATCAGTAATAAGGTTGTTCCAACAAGATACCTGTTGTCCGGGCGGACACCCTTGGTGTAACCGATCGGTGTGTTGTTAATAGATTAAGTCTGGGCAGTTACCTGCCTGTAACCGCCCACTATGATTCTATTATATTTAGTCTCACATCGTCAATTGTACATTCTCTCACTTCCTCTGTTCTATATAAAGAGGGGTGCGCACTCGTGTAAGATTCAAATTTTTTGGAAATAAAATTTCTATTATTTTCAAGTTCTCACAATTTTCATTCCATCTAAGAAGTATTTTCCACAAAAACTATATTTCACCGTAAAATTTGAGTCTCAAAGATATTACATTCTCTGACGAGCCTTTCAGTTTTGAGACATAATGGCATTACACAACTAGTGTTAAAACTTTTAAGCCATTCAAGCGTATAATATCTGAAATTTCCGAATAAACTGATCATTGTTTTCCCCCTCGCCGTGAAGCTATCATCTTTGGGCCAAGAACTCGAGGAGGCAAAACACGCTATGGTGGACCTGGAGAACAAGCTCAAGTTCAAAGAAGGGACCGCCGCTGCAGCCATAGCCGCCCGAGATGCGGCGGAAAACTCGCTACGTTTGGCGGACGTGAGAACCAGCAGGCTGCGGGAGAGGGTGGAGGAGCTATCACGGCAACTCGAGCAACTCGATAAGAGCGACCCGAGAACCCGCAACAGCCACAGATACATATGTTGGCCATGGCAGTGGCTGGGATTGGAACATGGAAGACAACACCCTACTGATGTGCAGGAGAACTCCAATGAAATGGAGCTCTCAGAACCACTCATTTAGGTTTGTGCAGTATTTTCCAGTCATCCTCAAATGAAATGTGCTAATTTATTACTCGTCGTCAGTTTATAGAAGGTTATAGCTTTGTATTATTATTATTTTTTTGTCATTTCATGCCATAAAAGAGGAGGGTTGAGGTTGTGTGCTTTGTGCAGAAGTAGCGGATGTGGGGCGGTGCCCCCTTGTTAGTTTTCGGTGACGATAAAATTTTCGTGTGCAAAGTACGGCAATAGAAGTTTTTCAATACGAGGCTGTCTCACCGATTATCTCCAATTCGTGGGTGCGACATTTTTAGATGAGGCGTACTCTACTCGTATTTGAATTTTATTTTTAATTGTTGAAATCTATTTAGTTTAAATTTGTAATAATAGTAGGGGGCCAATTGGATGACTAGGATGTGTTTGATGATGCCACTCTCAAATATGAGATTTTCCTTAATATGTAATGTATATATGATGGACAAAGAGCTTCATGATAATAAATACAGAGATAGAAATGTGACTACATTTGTCCTTCACACAATTAAATTAAAAGATTTTGTGGTCATTGAAGTGATGGGAGGAGCACGACAAACGCATCGGCGGTAATTGGATGATCTTTCTTGTGAATATTGTCTGGGCTCCTATGTTATGAATCTGTCAAGAGGTAGCCCGTAAGCATTAAGTACGTAACTTATTATAATGATAGATTCAAGTTTTTTGTCAAGTTTGCTCAAACTTAAAGGTTGAAATACTAAGAGAGATTATGTATTAGTAATATCATAATTTCAAAAAAAAATTCATATGATATTTAGATTATGATTAAATTATATGAATAGTTATGAAATTAAGAATACTCACGAGATTAAAAACAAGTAAATAGAATAAGCTTTTGATTATATCAGGTTGAAGATCAAATTTTAGTAACATATTAAAGATAGCTAAAAATATATTTTCATTCCTGAGGATTAACGAAAAAGTACAACCATGAAATTTTAATGTGTCAATAGCATCCTTTCGGTCATCATCCAATGATAGTTTCCTGTCAATATTATACTTTTTTGGCCGGCAAATGTTGGTGGGGCTGACTAGAAGTGCATTGACCCAGATCAAAATCTCAAATATGAATTTGACATTAACTTGAAACTCCAAGAATAAAAATAAATTTTACCCTCTTAAAGATATCAGCAAATATATAATGAAGGTATAATAATTTGAATAATTGAACAAGTTATAATTATTTCTGGGATATTGTTAATGTAGTTCACCCTTCACTCTTCATTTGTAGCGCGCGCGCGCGCGCGAGCGAGAGAGAGAGAGAGAGAGAGAGAGAGAGAGAGAGAGAGAGAGAGAGAGAGAGAGAGAGAGAGAGAGAGAGAGAGAGAGAGAGAGAGAGAGAGAGAGAGAGAGAGAGAGAGAGAGAGAGAGAGAGAGAGAGAGAGAGAGAGAGAGAGAGAGAGAGAGAGAGAGAGAGAGAGAGAGAGAGAGAGAGAGAGAGAGAGAGAGAGAGAGAGAGAGAGAGAGAGAGAGAGAGAGAGAGAGAGAGAGAGAGAGAGAGAGAGAGAGAGAGAGAGAGAGAGAGAGAGAGAGAGAGAGAGAGAGAGAGAGAGAGAGAGAGAGAGAGAGAGAGAGAGAGAGAGAGAGAGAGAGAGAGAGAGAGAGAGAGAGAGAGAGAGAGAGAGAGAGAGAGAGAGAGAGAGAGAGAGAGAGAGAGAGAGAGAGAGAGAGAGAGAGAGAGAGAGAGAGAGAGAGAGAGAGAGAGAGAGAGAGAGAGAGAGAGAGAGAGAGAGAGAGAGAGAGAGAGAGAGAGAGAGAGAGAGAGAGAGAGAGAGAGAGAGAGAGAGAGAGAGAGAGAGAGAGAGAGAGAGAGAGAGAGAGAGAGAGAGAGAGAGAGAGAGAGAGAGAGAGAGAGAGAGAGAGAGAGAGAGAGAGAGAGGGAGGGAGAGGGAGGGAGAGGGAGAGGGAGGGAGGGAGAGAGGGAGGGAGGGAGGGAGGGAGGGACGGCGGGGGCGGGGGCGGGGGGGGGGGGGGGGGGGGGATATTGTTAATGTAGTTCACGTTCACCCTTCACTCTTCATTTGTAGCGCGCGCGCGCGCGCGAGAGAGAGAGAGAGAGAGAGAGAGAGAGAGAGAGAGAGAGAGAGAGAGAGAGAGAGAGAGAGAGAGAGGGGGAGGGAGGGAGGGAGGGAGGGAGGGCGGGGGCGGGGGCGGGGGCGGGGGGGGGGGAGAGAGAGCGAGAGGGAGGGAGGGGGAGCCGCCGGGTTCCACTCTGGTATGAGGGGGAAAAAGGGGGGGAGGGGGGGGGGGGAGAAAAAAGAAAAAGAGGGGGAGGAGAAAAAAGAGGGGGAGGAGAGGGAAAGGGGGAGGGAGGAAGAAAAAAGAGGGAAAGGAAGAAAAAATGAAGGGAGGGAGGGAGAACGCGACCACAATTTGCGAAAGATAGGCATTTGGCTCTCCGCGGAGATCCAAATGGCTCTCCGCGGAGATCCAAATGGCTCTCCGCGGAGATCCAAATGGCTCTCCGCGGAGAGCCAAATAGCTCTCCGCGGATATCTAAATGGATCTCCGCGGAGAACTTTTTGCTCTCCGCGGAGAACTTTTTGCTCTCCGCGGAGAGCCTTCTGGATCTCCGCGGAGAACCCTTTAGATCTCCGCGGAGAGCCTTTTGGATCTCCGCGGAGAGCCTTCTGTATCTCCACTGATTTCATTTAAAGCTATAATTTTGACCCATTTGAAAACGTTATTCATCCATGAAACAATTGCTATTATAGACAAACATTTCAAATGTACACGAATAATGTTTCTTAATTTACATCAATCAACCACAAAATTTCTAAAGATGTCTGCACAGATCTGGGCTCTAAACATAGGCATATTTTTCTGCCAGTCTACGCAACTCTCCCAGCTCATCAGCCCTTCCTTCGCTATGTGCTCCATATACTTCATAACGAAGACACCGCAGTCCACGGAGTTCTCCTGCTGTGGTATACCAGCAGTCAAGTCGAGTTTCCAATTGGAAAATCCTGCGTGGACTTTTTTAACGGTCGCCTTCTGGAGCGCAGAAATCTGCATTAACAATCTTCAACGTATTTGTCCGTCAGAAGAGCATCCATGCCATCTCGAAATCCGACTATATTCCATTTATTGAATGTTTGGTCGTTCCTGAAACATTAGACAGCCATCGTCAATATCAATGTGCATAGATCAAAATTTTGAAAATATAAAAGTGTATAATGTCAAAGGGCACCTCGATGGTATGCCGCTCATACGTCGATGGATGATATCTCTATCTTCTTCAGCTATTAGCGGTCTCCCCGGATAGTCAACGGGGTAGACATCAAGTTCATCCGCCTTTGTAGTTTTAATGTCTGTTTCACCTAATGGGGAGTCTCTAATATGAGTAATGGAAGTATCGTGAGGGATAGTGAGGGTGGTAGTGTTTTGGTGGGTGGGGGATCTAGAGATACTCGGGCTAGATGATGGCGAGGAATGATGAATGAGTGTGTCTATATCGACACTCATGGAATCAAGACGTTCACCTACACTGTGACTAAAACTAATTAAATCACTATGTACTCTATCTATTTTTTGTCTAATCTATCTACAGAACTATCTATCTTGCTATATAATAATGCAAATTGATCTAACATCCTATGCTGGAAATCAATCCAAAACTGTACAGGAGGGATAGATGGTGTGCTAGGTGGTGGGGGAGGTGATGATGTGCTGGGTGATGGGGGAGGTGATGATGATGAGGGAGGTGGTAATGATGTGGGAGGTGGTGGTGTAAACTTCATTTTTTTTACTACCCTAGATGGCGAGACTATTGGTTTTCTCTTAGATGTGGGAGATGGTGGTGTCCACTGTGTTGTCACGTCTGAACATAACAACTTCTCTGCCGGTGATATTTCATCTAGTACTTCCAACACCTAAAAAGAAGAAATACAACTATTGTATTGGATAGTTCAAAAGTGGTTGTTAATCGAATAAACTAAATTATTTACCTGCTCATCCAAGAGTTTTGCAACAGTCCCCATCTCTTTCATTGAAAATGAGACCTTCTCCGACCATCTTAATATTCGTGGCCTCAATGACGGATAGTGCGGAGCGTAGGTCGTGGTGTGCTCGAGGAACCAAATCTATATCAAACATTGCAATAGTTTAGAACATATTAAACAAATTTCATTTTAGGAATTAGAAATATAGATACTTACAACGAGAACATGGGTGCATCCATAGATGTATCCCATTGAAGACTCTGGCCAATGTTGCAGTTGGCCTTCTTCTGCAACAGGTGGCAGCTTCTCCACCATCGACCTGAACGACCTCATAACGAAGGTATAGATCGCTTCTGGCCAATTGAACTTTTGAAATTTCTCCAAGCTGGAGACCTCCTCGAAGAACATTGGCATCCTCTCCGCGCTCGAGGGGAAGAAGAAATTGCACAGAAGGTGCAAAATCAATATCTTCATCGTCACAGGGGACGACCCTTTCTCCATCGATTGAAGTTCCGTCTTCAAATCGGACTTCGTTAGCGGTCCAAATGGCTTGGTAGTCAGGGTGACTTCCTCCCCATGGTTCGGCAGACCCAATATCAATGTCACGTCATTGGGGGAGAAGGTTAGCTCCCTCGATCCAATGACGAAGACATCCTTCTCTATATCATACAAGTTTAGTAGACCGTAAAGAAGGGGAGTGTTCTGCGGTACCTTCGGTGCATGGAAGATATGTCAGATGTTGGCATCCATCAGCATCTTCTTCTGATCCTCCTCCAATCGTTCTAGTATTGCTGAAGTTAGGCCAACAAATGAGTTTAAATAGCACCTCGAGCTTAAAAAATGGATCTTTTTCTGCCTCATTTATCTGCAAAATTTATAAACAGATGTTACAATAGAGGGACAAGAAGAATAAAATGGAGGGAGAAAGAGAGGAAGCAAATGGCTCTCCGAGGAGAGCTACTTGGCTCTCCGCGGAGAGCTACATGGCTCTCCGCGGAGAGCCAAACAGCTCTCCGCGGAGAGCCACATGGCTCTCCGGGGAGAGCCACATGGCTCTCCGGGGAGAGCCACATGGCTCTCCGGGGAGAGCCATTTGGCTCTCCGGGGAGAGCCATTTGGATCTCCGGGGAGATCCAATTGGCTCTCCGTGGAGAGCCATTTGGCTCTCCATGGAGTGCCATTTGGCTCTCCGTTTAGATCCAATTGGCTCTCCGTTTAGATCCAATTGGCTCTCCATGGAGAGCCATTTGGCTCTCAGTTTAGATCCAATTGGCTCTCCATGGAGATCCAATTGGGTAATGGCCTAAATGAGGTACAATTGTATCATGGAATATTAAGTGCAAATTATTGTGTTATCTCCAAATCATTTTTGTACTATAATACATATAAAAAGCATACCTTTTAGGGTTTCACACAGACTGTTGCAAGCTCTTTTTTTTGTTAATATCCTTAACCTTTTGCTTGAGCTGCACATCGGATCTAACCAGAATTTGGTTCATCACCAACACCCGTGCGACTCGCCCCCAGTACAAGAAACACTTGGCTAGGCTCTTCCAAGACATTTGATCACCAGTCGACGATTTCACATGTGAGCGCTCTGCTGGACTAGTTAGCAAGTAATTGAGCAGCTCCTTCTCCGATTGGGAGAACGGCTCTCCTGTAGCTGGGGCGGGGACGATGGCCTCCATTATCTGATTGAAAGTCGGCAATTGTTGATTGACCATGAATGGCGGACATGAACCAATCTCGCTGACAGCGGACGAGATGCCCGCATTAGGTTCCTCCGTCGTCGTGATGACTGCAGAAGACGCTGGTTGAGTTGAATTATTTGTGGACGGAGTTTCGGCGGGCAATGAATGTATAACAACCGGCGATGGTTGAATGTAGATGGCGTCTTGATCACCGAGCTCCTTTTGCGCTTCGGTATGCGACTGCAAACTGTTTGATGTCCTTTTCCTTTTGAGACGTCTAAGATAATCCCAACGATTTTGAATCTCCTTGTGGGTCATCTGAACCAAATCCTCACGACGTGCAGCAATGCGGGCGTAAGCTGGGGCGACCACTTTGGTCCAGTGAATGTTGCCGGCATGCCCAGCATCAATCTCGTTTTGAACAAGTCGATCAATGATATCGTCCGCTGATCCTTCAATTACTAGATCGGGTGGGGACGATTGCAGATCTGTTGCAAGGGGCTGACTTGAACTGTGACTTGGGGCGCCGGTGGTAAAAGTGACGCTTCGAGTTACTGTTGTGGTGACAGTCTCTTATAACTGGATGAAACTATCATCACGACCCGCCTATGTTGGAGCAATCAATGACGCGGCTAGATTTAGTGCAGTAATGATGCTGCGTTTGGGCGCTGCTCGTTGAATGGGCAATCTGAAACGAGACTGGGCAACCATATCCTCCAAGTGCTGTTTAAGAACCTGTTCTGATTTTGGCCGAATGAACCGTTTGAAAGCGTAATTGGTGCTATGTAAAGCCGAGACAAGAACAGACCAAATTCGATGCAATTGTGGAATATGCAAGGATTCAATGGGAAAATCTTTCAGATCAAGCAGTTCATCGGGTTGAAGAAATTTGAGAGCCACCATTCTGAGTAAGCGCCGTTCGAAGGGGTTGATCATTGGTGAAGTGTTCATCACTTTTTCCCAGAGATTAAGGTCTTCTAATGCCGATTGACGTTCATTGCCCAATGCGTTGAGGCTGCGAGATTTTTTATGGTGATTTGATGAAGAGCTTTGCCCATGCGATGTTGGTCCGGGTTTTCTGCGCTTGCGACTGGACTGAATAGAATGGGGTGTGTTGCTTATATCGATGACTTCGGTCTGGTTCAGATCAGTATGGTTTAGCGGTAGTGCTTCGTCTTCTCCAACGCAGTGATGATCATCGTTCGGAGTCCTCTCCACAGCAGTTGCGGCAACCTCAAGTGCATCATTCACAATCGCATCGAACGTGTGGCTCGACCAAATTGCATTATCAGCTATTGATTCGACAATCATTCCAACGGATTCTAGCTGCCCTGCTGGAATTTCTGGAAGTTGAGGAAGGGATTGTCCAAATGCCGCCGTTAATCCAAACTCGCCGTCGCAATCCTCAATCGAGAGAGGCAATATGAAACATTGTCGACAGAGACGTTTGTGAGGGAGTTATGCCATCGGTCGAAAGAGCTGCGAGATATTGAGTGAGAATGATATGCATACCCGAGATTGGCAAATATGCCCAGCGAGGATCAAATTGGAGTTCGCCGCGAAAGTTGATTTGAGCTACCACGACATGGAGCAGCAAGATCCCTCCATCCAGGGACATAGTCTCCGGGAAAATGGCTCGTCCTTGACGCCATAAGTTTTCGTTCTTCCCCGATCCACGGCGTAGAGTCGAACGAAAGAAGCGATCCACGACGGTGTTTGACGCCCCTACATGCGGTGTTAAGCAATTTCTGATGTGCTTTTTCTGCGTCTCGTGGCAAGATAGAAGTTTGGTCGTCACAATGCGCTTCGACGGTTGCACATCATTCTCGTTTTCCCAGTTTTTAATTTGATCCAACAATGCATCAAGTTCATCTTTAATGATGGAGCCTTCCCGCATTGAAACATGTCCATTGCCAACAATGATTTCGGCCACGCCAGCCATAAATAGTTCCTGTCGAGCTCGATCCGTGCCGTTCGAATTGTCCCTATACCTCGTAATCAGGTGATGATTGTCTAGGAGAACAATGATGTTGTCGAAATCTTGTAGCCATTCTCGGTCATCGCAGCACTTGTCAAGGTACATGATGAGCAGAGAAGTATCAATATTGTGAGCATTGTACCGGTTCTGCAAACTCCGACCAACAAATCGACGCTCTGCATTGCCCATAGTCGATGTGAATTGATGGGAGAGAATTTGTTGGCGCTCGTTCATGACGGAGTGCAATCCTTCAACAGGGGAAAATTTCCTGCCATTGAACTCGTCCGTCAATTTCATGCGTCCCGGCACGTTGTGATGATGGTCAGCTGAGAGATGAGTCCCGGTTATGGCGCCTTCCATTCGGTTGAAGAACGAAAGTTGGCGAGCAATGCAGTCATTGATTAGGCGTGATAGCGTTGATTCCACTGGACCAAGAGTGCCATTGTACCCGTTACAATGCTGAAAAAATGATGGGAAATCAGGGAACACTGCCGGATCCTTCTGCCATGACGTTTGCCCAAGTGCTGCATCCCATAAGCGCATATCCAAATACCACGACACATGACCACGATATAGTGCGGCTTGACGCATGTATCGAGTCGTTCGGGCACAATGAATCACCTTGGCTGCATCAGCAATGTCGGAACGGGACGTGTACAAGTCGTATGCCATTTGAACAAGACCGACGTCGTGTGCGCTCTGTTCGAAAAGCTGCACAGGATAGTTAAGGATGATGGGTGCCGGGATTAACTTCTCGTTTTTGGCCTCGTCCATGCATGGAACGTGGCACCACAGCCGCCGAAGGTGTTCGACTTCTTGCACATGTATCTAGCACTGATAGAGAATGCAGTGGTGTCGATGCAATCGACAACTCGCGGGGCACGTAATTGCTTGCGGGAAAGAAAGCCGACTTTGTTGCAAGATGGACATGCACCCGCTGTCACATTGACGTCGTACTGCCGTTCCGGATCGATCACGAGCAACGGTTTCAAAAGATACGCATTCTGGTCAGGTCGCTTGTTCCACAGTGGCACGGGCGGATCGATTCGAATGGGGGGGGGGGGGGGGGCGAATGCCATCCTCCATCATTTTCACTTGGATCTTGATCCAATCCTCCTGAATTTTGTTCAACGTGCCTGATTGCTTCCCACAAATGCACGGCTCAGTAGTGGGGCGGTCGAAGGCTGACGAATAGAATGAAGGCGTTTGCGTCGGAATCGATTCAGGTAGAATTTCAGGGCAGCGATGAACGAGGGTCTCTACTGATCGTTGTGTTTTCGCAATGTCCCGCAACACAATGTCAATACCATTCATTGCCGATAAAGACAAATAGTCAAATAATCTAGTCACCCAAAGCCAAAATTTAGATTAGTAGCCATAATACTAGGATCCGATTTTGAGTAACTATAATTGGTTATAGTAGCTTGCCTAGTAAAATTCCTACCTCACCTTCCAAATTATATGCTAATTATAATTTATTTCCAAGGATTGTCAAAAAAGAATGAACAAACCTTGAGATCCAATTTTGGGCTCTCCGTGGAGAGCAAACGGCTCTCCGCGGAGAGCCGAATTGCTCTCCGCGGAGAGCCAAACGGCTCTCTGGCTCTCCGCGGAGAGCAATTCGGCTCTCCTCGGAGAGCCAGTGGATCTCAGCGGAAAGCCATGTGGATCTCCGCTGAGAGCCAGTGGCTCTCCTAGGAGAGCCGAATGGCTCTCCGGGGAGAGTCGTTTAGCTCTACGCGGAGAGCCATTCTTTGGCTTCGAACATGATAATGGCGGAAACTAGATACATGCCTTGCGGAGAGGATGGGTAGGCTGCGCCGGAGAGCTCTTGTGTAGACTGAATCCGGTTGGAGAAGGAGCGCCGGAGAGCTGTGTGATTACTGCCGGAGACGATGGGGGAGGCTTCGCCGGAATCAAACGTTCTAGGGTTTGATTGCGAGAGAGCGAGGAGAAATCGCGAGGAAGCTGTGCGAGGAGAGCGAGGAGAGCTGAGCACGGAGAGGAGAAATGAAGAGGCGCGGGATTGAAAAGGCGCGGATTCGTGTTTTCTTATGTTGCGCTGAATAAAATAATATTATTCAGTCAGATTCAGTCTACCAGAGTGAGGCTCGACCGAGGGGGAGGGGGGAGGGGGAGCGAGAGCGAGAGCGAAATTTGGGAGAAATAACTGCGCATATAGCTACTTTTTTACAATATTAAAAGAGATAAGTTGGCTTTGGTGAAAGATTCAAAATTGTCAAATATAGTGTATTGTTTCGTCCAATGACAACATATATTATAATATATTAAAAAAAATTAATGCTCTTTTAAGTAATTACACAATATTTTTAAATTAAAAGTAATAATGAAAATTCATAAAATTGAAAAAAAAATAGTAGAGCTCTTTTACCTACTATGATAGAGTGTCATTAGACGTGTCAACTTTATTAAAGTTGATTTAGAATGTAACGATGGAAACTAATAAGTTTAATTTGGAAAATTAATGATATATGAATCATGATGAGATTTTTTTTAACAAAAATCGAAAAATGACGTACAACTATTTTTCGCATTAATTAATATTTTAAAAATCGAAAAATGATGTATTTATTTTAAATTGTACTAATTAATTCATATTGGCGGAGCCCCGTGCCTACCGTGATCGAGATACTGCCACGATCGGGGTATACATGGCACTGTCGTGGTTGATCGTGGGGGCGGAGTCTCGTGTCTGTCACTCATATATTTAAAAAATAATGAGAAGAATCATGATAACTATGGAATAAAATATTTCTTGGAGATTCTAAATGTAATTGATTATTAGTAATAGAGTTTCATATTATATAGGGTGTTGTTATTAGCAAACTCATTTTGGCTATTTGAAAACCGTTACTACTAACAACCATTAAATTTGAAAATGACTTTGAAAATCAAATGGTTACTAGCAAATCACTAAAAAAACTCTCAAAAATAAGTGTTCGTGATATACTATATCATTTAGCATTACAAAATTGGACTAGTTATCATGTTTTCATTGCTACAAAAAGGATAATCCAAAATATGATCGTCTTCAATATATTGCTCCCAAAAATAGTCTTCAGCGAAGAAATCACAAAGATAGTCGGCATCGGGTCAACAAGAAGTGGCCGGAAGGGCATACAGAATAGCAAATCTGAAAACCTAGTCCACGAAATGCATCCACGTCGGCGCCAATCAATCCTTAAATGTGGAGAATAAAGAGAATGAGAAGCGTCGTCGGAAGGGAAGAAGCTTCGTAGTCGTCAGAAGGGAAGAAGCTTTGCAGTCGTCGGAAGGGAAGAAGCTTTGCAGTCGTCGGAAGGGAAGAAGTTCGGAAGTCATCGGAAGGGATGAAGCATACCTCCACGTCGGAAGGGAAGATACTCGCAGTTGGCAAGCGAGGCGGGCAGGCCAAAATCAGTGCGCCGAAGGAGCTCTAATGTCGTGAGGGAGAAGGGGTCGCGGAGAGATGGGCCGAAAACTGGCAAAGATAGGATTTGCTAAAAGCATTTTCAAATAACGTAAAATATTAATTTTTTGGATATTTTTTGGTTTGCTAGAAGCGAAATATGATTTGCTTATAAGAGCCCCCTATATTAATAGAATTATAAAAATAAGTTAAGAGAGATATCTGCCTTTTCATAATATCTAAAATTAAAAGCACTATAAATCAACCCTTTGGATCCTATATTAATAGAAGTATAAAAAAAAGTTAAGACAGATCTGACTTTTCATTATATCTAAAATTAAAAGCACTATAAATCAACACTTTGGATGCTGCCCAATCCTATGAAAGTCTTCTTCCACTTGATTTTCTTTATATATTTTTATATTTTATAAGCGATAAGACGATTGTGAAGAGTTTGATTGTCATACTTTGATATAACCTTTTCTTTATTATATATTAAGGTGATGGTTATGTGCAGATCGAAAATAATTAGAGCAATTTTTTACTAAATGTAAACGAGAACAAAATATAATTGGCTATATGCAAATATTTATGTTATATTTAGAATAAAGTAAACTAAAATATACGAAGTGTTCATGTATATATTAAGTTGTTGGAGCCATGTTATTGGACAGCAAGCAGGGGCGGGACTATTCACCGGCACACCTCGGTATTTACCCGGGTTCAATTTTGGAGAGAAATATAGGTTTTTTGGCTTATACGAACTTACAAACTTTAATAATTGATTTCTTCTCAGCCGTTCAATGAAATTCAAATCCGAAAGCGGCTCTGGACTCGAATTGAAAAATAACACAAGTTAGACTCTTCAATCAAATGTTTTCATGAAGATTTGACAAGACTAAATTTTTTACAAATTTAAAATCCAATAAGCTAATTGCCAAAAATCCGTTAATTAGATCAAATATCATCATCATCAAGAGACACATGAAAACTAGTCAAATATTTTCTAAAAATTTTATATTGATCAATAATAGTTAAAAGTGATACTTTCAAGAAAACAAAAAGACGTATAAGAGTTTTCTCATATTTTTACATATAAACTATCTTATAGAGCGATGTAATGGAACATGCGTCTCGCATTGGAAGTCACGATTATATGTATTTGTATATACACATGCACATGAAATATTTTTCAGCAATTGGTTTGACCATTTGTTTTTTTTTCCAATTCTTAATATTTCCACGTTAAAAATATTATTGACATTTCTTTTTTAATTGGGTGTACACTTGATTCTTTTGAGATGATGACTATCTCTACTTACTCATGTGAATGTTATAATCATACAACGAAATTTTAATTTTTATACTTGATGCCCGGGCTAAGTCTGAATCATAGTTCCGCCACTGCCCGCAAGGAGGATGACTGAATGTTATTAGTTTGCGAGTGACCATGAAAGCAAGAGAATAAAAGACTACTTTATTGCTTTGACGAGGTGGCCGTGTTACATTGTGGATTTCCCGCCGCATACTAGGAGTGTATAGAAACTCCCCTCTCGAATTAAGCGTTGTGCGGGTTTGGGGAAGACAAGCGAGATTGCCAAATATTCAAATGGGCGACCTAACTGCCTCCGACCCGTTACAATTGGGTGATATTTATATGCAAAGACAGATGGGGGAGGGTTGGTTACCTTGCTGTCAGAAGGTTATCCCACCCTCTTGTGAGGTCAATGCGAGCTCGTCGAGGTGATATGTTAAGCTCACCAAGGTGATCTGCTAAGCTCTCCGAGGTGACTTGATGGGCTCGCCGAGTTGATATGATGTCACATCCTCCACATATATTCGATCTCGACAAATACGTGTAATACATATGCATTTGCCCAACACCATATTAGTGGAAAATAACATGTTCAAACACTATAAAATATTTTGAACATAGCAATATAAACATTATGAAATTAAAAAAATATTACCACAGATAAGTGCTTAAGCACCGTCAATCAATCCAAGCCAATTTAAATCATGCAAACATTACAAAAATCCTACTTATAATTAGTAATATTGATTATCTTATTTGTAGGTTTATTTCAAAATAAGTTTCCATTAATCATTACCATGCAGCTTGAAAATTTGTAATACAACTAAAAAAAATTTAAATATGAAAATGGAATAACGGTTAATAAACAGTGTACTAACTTTAAAATTAGAAGTCTTCCATATTGACTATCTCACTTAATGTATTCTTTTGTTGCTCTGAATTGGATAGCCGTGGTATATAAACATTCTCAAGGTGAGACAAGCTGAGGCAATGAACATCCCTTGTGCATCAACAAATGAACAAAGTGGTTTCCATCTATAAAACTCATAGTAATAAACCTTTGATTAGCGCGGTTATGGTGTACGGATCACAGGTGAGTTTATCGGAATTAAGTATTGATAGGGTTTCCTTGAATGCGCTAACCGCACCTCATTCAAGGGTGTGCGGTTATCCAAAGAAACCCCACTAGCCCCGTAACCACCCAACATGGGGGTGCAAATAGTAAAATTCTGCATCATGGGGTGCAAATAGTAAAATCCTCCAACATGGGGGTGCAAATAGTAAAATCCTCCAACATGGGGGTGCAAATAGTAGAACCCCCCATCATGGAGTGCAAATAGTAAAATCCTCCAACATGGGGTGCAAATAGTAAAATCCCCCATTATGGGGTGCAAATAGTAAAATCCTTCAACATGTGGGTGTAAATAGTAAAATCCTCCAACATGGGAGTGCAAATAGTAAAACCTTCAATACGGTCTGCTCACAAGCGCGCCTCCTCCTTGCGCGCTCACAAGCGCGCCTCCCCCTTGCGCGCTCACAAGCGCGTGTCCTCCTTGCGCGCTCACAAGCGCGCCTCCCCCTTGCGCGCTCACAAGCGCGCGTCCTCCTTGCGCGCTCACAAGCGCGCCTCCTCCTTGCGCGCTCACAAGCGCGCCTCCTCCTTGCGCGCTAACAAGCGCGCCTCCTCCTTGCGCGCTCACAAGCGCGCCTCCTCCGTGCGCTCCGCTCTCAAGACCTCTCCAAGCGCGCCTCCGTGCGCTCCGCTTTCAAGACCGCTCCAAGCGCGCCACCGTGCGCTCCGCTCTCAAGACCACTACAAGCGCGCCTCCGGGCGCTCCGCTCTCAAGACCGCTCCAAGCGCGCCTCCGTGCGCTTCGCTCTCAAGACCGCTCCAAGCGCGCCTCCGCGCGCTCCGCTCTCAAGACCGCTCCAAGCGCGCCTCCGCGCGCTCCGCTCTCAAGACCGCTCCAAGCGCGCCTCCGCGCGCTCCGCTCTCAAGACCGCTCCAAGCGCGCCTCCGCGCGCTCCGCTCTCAAGACCGCTCCAAGCGCGCCTCCGCGCGCTCCGCTCTCAAGACCGCTCCAAGCGCGCCTCCGCGCGCTCCGCTCTCAAGACCGCTCCAAGCGCGCCTCCGCGCGCTCCGCTCTCAAGACCGCTCCAAGCGCGCCTCCGTGCGCTCCGCTCTGAAGACTGCTCCAAGCGCGCCACCGTGTGCTCCGCTCTCAAGACCACTCCAACCGTGCCTCCGCGCGCTCCGCTCTCAAGACCGCTCCAAGCGCGCCTCCGTGCGCTCCGCTCTGAAGACTGCTCCAAGAGCGCCTCTGCGCTCTCCGCTCTCAAGACCGTCCAAGCATAACCCCGCGTACTCAGCAACAAGCACTCCGCACACTCAAGAACAAACGCTCCAGCCTCCAGCAAGAACAGCACTCCAAACTCCTCTCGCGCAGCAGGAGACAACCGACAGAGACAAAGACGCACAGAGCACATCGATCCAACCTTCAAGCTGCAGTCAAAACCTCTAGAGCGCTTAGAGCGTAGCATCCCCCTCTGCATCAAACAAAAGTCTTAGCTCCAGGAGCGGTGGCTTGTCACCCTCCGAGTATCTCTCTCACAACAATTGTAATGAGAGGCGGCCTGTCGCCCTCGAGTTCTTTAAAGTAGCTTTGTACAACAACCAACAAATAGTGGAGGTTTCGGCCGGCACAGACCCGGCCGCGTGGTTTTTCACCCAGTTGACGGGTTTTCCACGTTAAAAAAATTGTCTTGTTAGCTTTCTCTTTTTTTGTGACTGTTTGCGCGGTCAAACGCTCCTGAGCTAAGACGGTCCAATCTAGTCCGATCTACCGGAGCCTTGAGTGATCCGCAACAGTTTGGCGCCGTCTGTGGGAATCTAGTTCCCCCAAAGCTTGAAGAAGACTTTGAAGACAGTATCCGTTGCACAACGGTACTCGTGACTAGATATCATGGCAGGAAAAGCCATTCGCACAAGTGAAGAATCAATCCCCGGGGGGCATGCTGATTTGGCTCCCCTCCACTTGCTTATCAGCAAACCCGAAGGAGAGCTCTCCAGTACGAATGCCCAAGACCGCGTGGCCCATCCTGACAGAAGTCCAGAAACTCAGTATCACCGCAACCGCCCTGAAGCGACAGGCCATGAGCCTGCAGATGGGAGGCTCACACGTGAAGAAGTCTGTCACATAATTTTTGAAGAGCACGAATGAGCAACGCAGCGTGCCGCTTTGGCCCCTCGCCCTCTCCATTGTCGCTCACCATTTGTACCTGAGGTTCTGGCACATCAAATCCCCCTTGGATTCAAGCTCCCAAAGATTGAGACATACGACGGAGCGAGCGACCCATCGGAGCACGTCAGACACTTCGCGATCATGATGCAACTCTGTAATGCCACAGATTCACTGCTGTGTCAGGCATTCCCGACAACTTTGAAAGGACAGGCTCGCACCTGGTTCCTATCCTTGGGGGAGGGAGAAATCAGGGATTTCGCAGAGCTGACTCAACAATTCACAGACCAGTTCATCGCTAGCCGACGGATAGTTAAAGATCCTTCCCACCTGTCCGGGATCCGTCAAAGTGAAGGGGAAACCCTTAAAGATTTCTTCCATCGTTTCACCGCTGAGGCACGACAAATTCCTGGAGCAAAACCAGAGCTCCTGCGAGGGTTTTTACTCGCAGGGCTCCGCCCTGGTGGCTTCCACTCTGCATTAATACGGGAGACTGTACCCAGCTACCCCGATCTCGTTCAACGGATCGACGCCCAGATCACTGCCGACGAAGCAATCGAAGCACATAAACAGCAGTTTGACAGAGGCCTGAAAAGGCAAAGGGAACAAGAGGCTTCATCAGCCTTCGGGAGGACCAATGAGCGTCACGTCAACCCACAACCTCGGCAGCGCCAGAGAAACACGCCCCTCAATACCTCCAGAACAAACATACTTTACGCAATCCAAGACAAGGTGGCGCTTCATAGGCCTAAGTCGATCGCTCCAAACAAAAGAGGCCAATCACAATACTGTGAGTTCCACCGCGGACGCGGGCATGACACGAAAGATTGCACAAAGCTAAAGAAGGAAATCGAACGTCTTATTCGACAAGGACTTCTGAAAAGATTCTTGTGAAGCAAAACATTAAATAGGTTGACGACACCTGGGCAAGCGAGAGATCGCCCGCCCGCTTGCCTGGAAAGACTGGGGGGAAACCCCTACAAGTAATCGCACCAGGAGAAAGCTCCCTCCCTGTTCACCAAGTTGTACTTGCACCTCCTCTCCTTCATGCCGGCTTTATCAGCATTCAATAAAGACATGTGATTTAACTTCTACACGTGGTTCCTGCGAATTACTTTCTGATTTCATTAACTTCATATGTTTCAGATAACATAGTTTCAATAGGTAAGGTCGCCAGACCTCCGTCTGCCATCGTCAGGGTCCTGCCCCCCTTGACGACCGGTCCCTGCCAAGTTACAATAGGTAAGGTCGCCAGACCTCCGCCTGCCATCGTCAGGGGCCTGCCCCCCTTGACGATCGGTCCCCGCCAAGTTACAATAGGTAAGGTCGCCAGACCTCCGCCTGCCATCGTCAGGGGCCTGCCCCCCTTGACGATCGGTCCCTGCCAAGTTTCAATAGGTAAGGTCGCCAGACCTCCGCCTGCCATCTTCAAGGGCCTGCCCCCCTAGACGACCGGTCCCCGCCAAGTTACAATAGGTAAGGTCGCCAGACCTCCGACTGCCATCGTCAGGGGCCTGCCCCCCTTGACGATCAGTCCCTGCCAAGTTTCAATAGGTAAGGTCGCCAGACCTCCGCCTGCCATCTTCAAGGGCCTGCCCCCCTTGACGACCGGTCCCCGCCAAGTTACAATAGGTAAGGTCGCCAGACCTCTGCCTGCCATCGTCAGGGGCCTTCCCCCCTTGACGATCGGTCCCCGCCAAGTTACAATAGGTAAGGTCGCTAGACCTCCGCCTGCCATCGTCAGGGGCCTGCCCCCCTTGACGATCGGTCCCCGCCAAGTTACAATAGGTAAGGTCGCCAGACCTCCGCCTGCCATCGTCAGGGGCCTGCCCCCCTTGATGATCGGTCCCTGCCAAGTTACAATAGGTAAGGTCGCCAGACCTCTGCCTGCCATCGTCAGGGGCCTGCCCCCCTTGATGATCGGCCAAACAAAGTTACAATGGGTCTGCCCTTCTACCCGCAATAGGTTGCAGCGTCGCCATGCCCTGCCCCCTCGCGCTCACAAACGGTTCGAAGCGCCTGCCTTTCACTGCGACTATCAACGACATCCCCTAGGTCGGTAACGTGAACCTCTCACTACTCGGCTCGAATCGCCCTCCATTCACCCACGTAATAAGTTCCAGCACCACCTGTGTCTCGTCCTCCAAACGCCAACATCCAAGAAGAAAAATGCAGTTGACCGCGCAAGATGATTACAACACCACAAATGCTTTACCATCATCACAAGCAAGTGGTCAAGGCTGGAACAGTAAACAAACACTCAAGCAACGCTCAAGGAGCTACCAAAGCTCTGTAAGCAAAGTACCAAGCTGCTGCACAATGCAAATGTGCAAAGAAACGATAAAGACGGAGCCATGCCTCATCCACATCAACACCAGTCTCCCTCTCACCCTCAAAGAGACCTCCGACATCAAGCTCAGATATATCTCAGCAATGCGACAACACCGCCGTACAGGGGAACTTCACTCCCGGACTTGCAGGTATCTCATACCGTCACTTTCAAACATCAACATGCTCCACAACTAATGAGGAGCGCCACTACCTAAACTACCCCTGAGGACAATGCCTCGCTCCCTGAAAGGCCAAGGAGTCGCCTGAGTCTTCACGGGCAAAGGCTCGTAGGTATGAGCCACATCACACAGGTGCGCTCCCCGCGCGCTCACCACATGTGGGCGCCACTCCTACATCCGCTCAGCATGCGAGCGCACCTTCCTCACACCGCTCTGCTACAGGAAGTCCTTTCTGAGACTCTTCAAGCACCTCCTTCCGTACCACGTTGCTGACTCCACCACAATCGCCACAACTATTTCGCACAAAAAGTCCCCGCACCTCTCTCTCCCCGGCTCTGAACTTCGGGGACTTGGGGGGCAAATGATAGGGTTTCCTTGAAGGCGCTAACCGCACCCCATTCATGGGTGTGCGGTTATCCAAAGAAACCCCACTAGCCCCGTAACCACCCAACATTGGGGTGCAAATAGTAAAATTCTGCATCATGGGGTGCAAATAGTAAAATCTTCCAATATGGGGGGTGCAAATAGTAAAATCCTCCAATATGGGGTGCAAATAGTAAAACCCCCCATCATGGAGTGCAAATAGTAAAATCCTCCAACATAGGGGTGCAAATAGTAAAATCCCCTATTATGGGGTGCAAATAGTAAAATCCTTCAACATGTGGGTGTAAATAGTAAAATCCTCCAACATGGGGGTGCAAATAGTAAAATCCTTCAATACGGTCTGCGTATAGCAAATAATATGGTTATGGTGTGCGCATAACCATATCCGTCATATGAATACATATCACCGCAAAACTATACAAACTGGTGTGCGCGTAGCTATATTCATGATAAGTGTGCGTATAACACATAAATTGGTTATGGTGTGCGGGTAGCCGCATAACCACCATAACTACCCTAACCACCCATTTAATTACGAAAGTGTCACCCTCAAAAACTATAAATAGAACCCCAAGGCTTCTCTTTTTTGTATCTTCTCCTCCTCCATCTCTCCCCTCTTTTGAGACTTTCTCTCTCTCCAGCCGGGAAAATCGTCCTACGGATTTTCTCTCTCCTCCTTCCTTGCGCGCTCACAAGCGCGCCTCCTCCTTGCGCGCTCATAAGCGCGCCTCCTCGTTGCGCGCTCACAAGCGCGCGTCCTCCTTGCGCGCTCACAAGCGCGCGTCCTCCTTGCGCGCTCACAAGCGCGCGTCCTCCTTGCGCGCTCACAAGCGCGCGTCCTCCTTGCGCGCTCACAAGCACGCCTCCTCCTTGCGCGCTCACAAGCGCGCCTCCTTGCGCGCTCACAAGCGTGCCTCCTCCTTGCGCGCTCACAAGCGCGCCTCAGTGCGCTCCGCTCTCAAGACTGCTCCAAGCGCGCCTCCGTGCGCTCCGCTCTCAAGACCGCTCCAAGCGCGCCTCCGGGCGCTCCGCTCTCAAGACCGCTCCAAGTGCGCCTCCGTGCGCTTCGCTCTCAAGACCGCTCCAAGCGCGCCTCCGTGCGCTCCGCTCTCAAGACCGCTCCAAGCGCGCCTCCGCGCGCTCCGCTCTCAAGACCGCTTCAAGCGCGCCTCCGTGCGCTCCGCTCTCAAGACCGCTCCAAGCGCACCTCCGCACGCTCCGCTCTCAAGACCGCTCCAAGCACGCCTCCGCGCGCTCCGCTCTCAAGACCGCTCCAAGGGCGCCTCCGTGCGCTCCGCTCTGAAGACTGCTCCAAGCGCGCCACTGTGCGCTCCGCTCTCAAGACCACTCCAACCGCGCCACCGCGCGCTCCGCTCTCAAGACCGCTCCAAGCGCGCCTCCGTGCGCTCCGCTCTGAAGACTGCTCCAAGAGCGCATCTGCGCTCTCCGCTCTCAAGACCGTCCAAGCATAACCCCGCGTACTCAGCAACAAGCACTCCGCGCACTCAAGAACAAACGCTCCAGCCTCCAGCAAGAACAACACTCCAAACTCCTCTCGCGCAGCAGGAGACAACCGACAGAGACAAAGACGCACAGAGCACATCGATCCAACCTTCAAGCTGCAGTTAAAACCTCTAGAGCGCTTAGAGCGCAGCATCCCCCTCTGCATCAAACAAAAGTCTTAGCTCCAGGAGCGGTGGCTTGTCACTCTCCGAGTATCTCTCTCTCAACAATTGTAACGAGAGGCGGTCTGTCGCCCTCGAGTTCTTTAAAGTAGCTTTGTACAACAACCAACAAATAGTGGAGGTTTCGGCCGGCACAGATCCAGCCGCGTGGTTTTTCACCCAGTTGACGGGTTTTCCACGTTAAAAAAATTGTCTTGTTAGCTTTCTCTTTTTTTTGTGACTGTTTGCGCGCTCAAACGCTCCTGAGCTAAGACGGTCCAATCTAATCTGATCTACCGGAGCCTTGAGTGATCCGCAACAAGTATCATGACAATATATCTACCAATCTTACAATTAACTCTTCCCTTGATAAAAATACCAAATTTATTTAAAAGTGCAATGTCATACAAAAAAAAAGGAAAAACCTGGTATAACAAACACTCCAAGATAATGAGATCCAAAATTTCAGCAAATGACATTTACTATAGTCTAACAATGCATAAATTTGAGGGGACAAACTAGGCCATTGCCATATTGCAATATAGAAAGGAGTCCTTTGCTCCTGGAGAAGATCATGCCTAGGGAGCTAACACAAATCAAATGCGAGTTTCTCAAGATCGAGACATATATATCAACCCTAAACTCCAAAAATGAGAAATCTAATCTACAGGGGTGGAATGCTACTTCATTTCAATGTGATTCCAATTGTGCTGACGAGAACAAACAGGAGGGGAGAGAACTTAATCGAACGTTGTTATCGGTTCCTCATATCTACCTTTGCTTGTGTTTATTGTGCGCGCGCAAATGTTACAGGTAAAATAGAGATAAGTACATAGGAACATGATAGAGACACTCAATTATAGATATGGACAGAATTGCCACTTACTGCCGGGGCGATTGTCAAGGGCAATTCAAAAGGAATTGGCGGGAGCAGAGAGCTAATTATATAAATCCTTACCGCGTGGTGATAAAGTTATCACGCGATGGTAACCTTTAGACAACTCCGATAATCAAATGGAGGTTGGTAGCCAAATGGAGCATGTAATCACATTTTGGCTACGAGGATTATGCTACCGTGCGGCGATAGGCTTATCGCGGTGCGATAAATATTGTCTAAGATAACAACCCCGATTTCTAAATTTAGAGGAATGGAGCCGGAAATTGATTTATTTGAACACCGCTCGGTGATAAGTATTACCTGTAACATCCCACAATCCACTAGACCCCTAAGTTGAATTTTTGTCATGACTATGTCATGACAAAAAGGGAGTCTAGTCAAAAGAATCCTAGAAACCTAATAGAGTTGATGAATTGCACATTGCTGTGCATTTAGCAACTTTAAGTCACTTAGCCTAGGATTGACCAAAGGAGTTTCAGTGTGTCAATATAACCTCATCGTGACCCTCGTGACCTTTTAAGGAGGTCAATAGGTCACTATGGACCCTTTAGGGTCAACCAAATTGGTCAATTTGACCAAAGTCAACCTCAGCCCAAATTAGGTCAAACCTTCCTAATTGAAGTCAATTGGACTTCATATGGCCAAATTGAACCGACCACTACAAGTTAAACCCTGCAAGAGGTCCAATTGACTAAGAGCCCCATCATTTGGTCAACCAATTGACCCAATTTGACTAAAGTCAAACCTAGCCCAATCTTGGTCAAAATTACACCTTACGACTCAATTAGCCCAATTAGGGCCACACCATGGCCCAATACACCTCATATGATGACTAGGTACATAAGAACATTAATGTGGGTCAGCCACATTGATCAATTTGACTAAGTCAACCAAGAAAGTCAACATATGTCAAAATTGGCCTAAATGGGCGTTTGGATCAATTGAAACCAATCACCATGGGCTAAGACCTTTCTACCAAGCCAAATCAGCAGCCCATGATCCCAATTACAAGGCTCAACTTCTAATTTCTGGAAATTATGACATGCAAAGAATGATTTTGATTTTCCCCCAATTTATAATTAAGGGAAAAGGGGAAATAGAGAATGAAGGCCACATGACACTCAATTCCTTCCCCCAAGCCAATAACTGAGCTTCTCAAATACTCCCCAGCCTAATTCCAGCATGATGAAGGCCACTTGGCAGCTAGGAGGAGCAAACAAGGTGAACCCAAAAACCTCCCAATATCACAACCATATACAGCCCTCCTCAGCTAAAATTGAAGGTTCCATTAGCTTTAGAAGGCATCAATGAGTCGAGCCAGTGCTTTACAGTAAAGGAATTCGCGGAGAAACCAGAGAGCATCAAGGTTCATTTTCCCGATCGCCAGCAATGGCACCAAGAAGATCCAGCCGTCCCCAAGCTCAATCACAGGTCAGTTTCTCCTCCTCTCCCCTTGTGCTAGCTTGTAGGATCAACCACAACCAACTATCCCAAAATCCTGGATTCATGGGAAGGGCGCTACTTTTTCTTTAAGAAAGTAGGAAAGGCGCTACGGGTCAAGTGAAGGAACGCTGGACCAAACACTCCCCCCAGCATCCAGCACGACACGCAAGCTCAGAGGTGCTCCACATGGCTCAGAGGTGGCACACCACATGCCTCAGAGGTGGTTTTTCACATGGTCGCGGTCTCCTGACCCGCCCGGACCCACACAGGTAGAGAAATTTCAGAATTTAATCAGCGCCCCCCGGCCTCGAACCCGCAACCTCCTCTAATTCCATTTGTAGGAGCAAGCGCAGCCAACTATCCCAAAAGCCCAGACTCATGGGAAGAGCGCTACTTTTTCTTTAAGGAAGTAGGAAAGGCGCTACGGGTCAAGTGAAGGAACGCTGGACCCAACATAGCTTCCTAGATCGAATAAGAGAGATATCAAGCTCAAATGAGCCAGATCCCATGTGAGAAATGTGTGATTTTTCTGAGTTTTTGACCATGCTAGGGATCACCGAAGAGGTGATTTCCGGCCGCCATTTCGCCACTGATCGATAGCCCTACCTCAACGTTGGTGGTGGTGGTAGCTGGCCGTGGGCTAGTGGTGGTGACCGGGAAATCGGCTCGCAATATGGCCCAGCGCGGGATAATCCCGACCATTGGCTGGAGGAAGAAGATAACTGGGAGCCGCCTGATTTGCTTTAGGATTCATGCAGATCTGATATTATGCAATATAGTTAAGGCTTTATATTTATACAATCTGTCACACTTTTTACAGCGACTTCTAACATTATTTTGAGCACTTAGAGGCTGAACCAGATAAAGTGGTCTATACCAAAAATGTAGCCCTAGGTCTTAACTATACATGGGCACTGATTTCATGTGATTTGATGCACCACAACTCCTTGGGCACCTGTTTTGGTGCAGGATGTATTATATGTACATGCATGTATATTTTATGAATTTTTCTGAAAATACTCCATGCATGTGAATGAAATTTAAACCATAGATGTATTATAATCAAATACACCGCCTGCCCAAAAATTGGAATTTTTGAATTTCATTTTTCCATAGGTTTGGAAAACATTTAAATATTAATGCATGTGTTGATTTTTGAGTTATATGAACTCAAAATCCATCAAATCTTCTCTGAAATATCAATTAAGTCAATAAAAGTCCCTGGTCAAAATTTTGGACCAATTGAACTTATGCAAGTGAGTATTTTCATCATGCAAACATAACCTAGTATGGGAAATATTACTTTGTAACTCAGAGACTATTTTGGAAATATCTCTCAAACTCTTGGGAGAATAAGTTTGAAATTTTAACCACGGGCATATCATGTCTATTTACACCCTCTGTCCAAAAATGGTAATTTTTGGAAAGCATCTTCCAATAGTAGTTACAATAATTTGATAAATCATTTGTAGTATACATGGTTAGATAACACCAAGTGACCCTATATTTTGATTGATAGTTGTGTATGTTATAGGTCTCTGATAAAAACTCGGAACCAATTGGCTTTGTGCATGTGAAAGAATTCCACATGCATGCCAAGGGGAAATTTTTTGTGTGCATATAACACTATAATGTAGGTTTAGATTTACATGGTTAAATCAACTCAACTTGACCCAAATCATGGGTGGAATGTCAATTAGACCATAAATAATCACTAGTAAAAATTTGAGGTCATTTGGACTCATGCATATGAGGGAAATTCACATGCAAGACCTAGGTACCATGGAAAGCTCAAAAAGGTGTCTACACAATAATGTTTTGAGAATTGATGGGTATTTCCTTGGTCAATTCTTATGAAATTCAAAGCATACACTTGATATTATGAGATATTACATCTCAGAGAAAATCATGAACTTTGGGGCTGATTTTCCTATGAAATTATGGTTTATGTGATTTTGTCACATTGAGCTTAAATGAGTATTTTAGGGTTAAAACTTTCTGAAATGTTATAAAACTCTAGGATTCACTTACAAGAGTGAGATTACACTCTGTGGATTTTTGTTGGAATTTTCAGAAATATTATAGTCTATTATTTATTAATTATTCAAATTACCCCAATCCACATTATCCTATCTTTATGTAAGTTAATATATTTAGCGTTGCATGAAATTGTGTAATTAGACTTATGAGGCTATTTGTATTCTATGGAAATTTTTATCAAATTTATTGTTGAGTAGTTATGATACCTTCCTTCACAAAGTAGAATTTTAGTGTTTTCATTAATTAATTAAAAATGCTGATATAATGAAACTAAAAAATTATGGAGTTGCATAGTTAGACTTATGGGATCATTAGTGACCTATGAAAATTTTATTAGATTTAATTACGGAGTAATTACCATACTTCCTTCACAAAGTAAAATTTTAGTGTTTGCATTGATTAATTGATAATGTTGAACTATGGAACTAGAAAAATTACAGAACTTGGTGAGTAGCTTTTGTGATCATGATAATGCTCTGAGAATTTTTATATATTTATTTTCTATGGATTTACAGTAGTTCCTTCATATTGTGGAATTAGGTAACAATTATGGTTTATTCATTATTGATGAATGATTTTTACTAGAAAAATGCCAAATTTTGCTTGAATCCAATTTAGGTTGATTTGAACATCTGGAAATTTATTTACAGCATTATGATGAATAATTTTAGTAGATCCTTCATAAATTTTAATTAGCACCCTGGGACATTTAATTGATTTTCTGGAATTATATTAGGGAGAAAAATTATGAAATTCTGCTGAACTCCATCTTGGACCATAACTAGTTTCTGGAATTTTTATAAGATTTATTGGTCTATGATAAATGCTGCATCATGTTCAAAATTAGTAATTCCCTAATTTATAAGAAATTATTTAATAGGCTCATATATGATTTTATTATATGAAATGTTGGAAATCTTAATTTTGACATCTTTAGAACTTCTGGAACTAGATTGGGCACATATTAGTTAGAGGATCATATAGTCTCCCTTTTATGTCATATTATTACACTTGAGGATAATTTGGTCTGCGAATAGTAAAATTGAATTATTTTATTTAGACCCGATCTGATCATTACACAAAGAATTATTAACTCTCCAATCAATGTGTAGGTATAGATTGATTAAAGGATTAACCATTAGTGACATACACTAGAAGTAAGGGTTGAGGTGCGATTAGTAAAATTATCAATATGGGATTTGATACGCTATGTTAAGGGTCATGATGGGATATTCACCAGCAACTATAGGTCTTGATTAATATCATATTGTGGAACCTTTAGATAGAAATTGAGTGATGACATGAAGATGCAGTTAACCACTAAGAAAGGGGCAAGGATCGATGTTCAATTGAACATCGTCGCTTCCCCGTCTCGGTAATTGTAAACCATCTTATGAAGCTAGTGTAACTAGAGAGGAAGTGGGTAAATAAGAATGGGTAGTCACCAATAAGATTAAATATCTTGAGAAAGGGAGGTTTAGGATGCCACTCCATCATACCTCATAGTACCATTGCGAGCCCTTCATCGGGTAGCCCACAGGAAGTTTAAGGTTCACCCTAAACTTCTAAGTACGACTAAATGATAGACAAGAGTAGATAAGTAGGAGAACTTGGTAAGATAATCCTCGTTCCAAATATGGGACATATTGGTATAAGGACTTGTTGGTCCTGCGAGCGGTAGGCTCAGTGTTATCTAAAGAGGACTAGATAGTCCGACGAGCTCGAGGCTCGGAGAAATAAAAATTAAGAGTTACTAAATAGTACACGGATACCCTATGTGTTCTTAGGGGCGTACATAAGGTCTAGGCTGGGAGGTGTTGATAGAAGCCTAGAAGTGGACATGCCCGATCCACTGCGCCTGTTTGCCTCAACGGGGTACCTGAGTTGGCATACTCGAACATAGGGAAGTTAAAAGGTCTATACCTATAGAGTCGAGTAGGTGAGTTGCATCATTGCATTGCACAACATAGCATAGCATCATTGCATAAACAAAACCTAATCATATAAGTTTGTATGAGCTCTTTTATACGATGAGTTTACCTTAATGTCAGATCCCATAACTTATAAGTTTCTATCGGCATTCTTATAAGATATGGTTACTTTCATAGCTACTTCTTTTATATACACTGCTTTAATTACTTATACCGCTGCAAATGCTATTGAGTGCTCGATGCACTCCGTTACTATTATTAGAGCTTTTCTCATCTATTGCACTTATATATATATAGACTGTATAGTAGAATTGCTAGAATAGACTCTTTGCAGTATATACTTAGGCTAGATAGGGTCACTACCACTTTAATAGCTAAATTTAGGATATATAATTTCTCCAAATTCTACAAACTATAGGCAAAAGCACCTATCATTCATAGTATATATGATATTTGAAAATAAATATCAAGTGTCGTATTCCACGAGGCTGTTGAGTACTTTTACTCACGCAAATTAATAATATTTTATCGGTAAATAGAATTGTTTTTTTTAAAATAAAAAGATGAAAATAAAGAAAGAGAGCATTTGATCAAGAATCTTTCTTAAGTGAAATAATTCGTCAATCTAAATTTTATAAGCAATTGAAGATAAAAATTCGACCGTGGAGGTTCCCAAATTATGAAAGCGCCTCTCTCGAGAATAAACTACCAACTAACCTTAGGTTAAGCAATTAAGACCCCTCAGCCAGTCGAAACCCCTAAGGTTGCTTTACGAGGTGAACCCCACTATTACATTTGACTCCAATCCGGAAGATTTATGTCGTCCTCTCTCGAGGAGTGCATGCAACTCCTTTCACCCTTGAGCGATCTTCTCGTATTCCCGGATCTCTCGATCAACTAAAATATGGATCATTGATTGAAAAACATATGTCGACAATATGAAATCAATATGATAAAAATCAAAGGTAAATCGTAATTTCTAAATCAAAGGCTATGAAAAAGAGATTACAAAATGAAATTACTTAAGAGCTCATCCGATCAAATACTATAAAATTAGCTAAACATGATTAAAGGGAAAGAACATTTTTATAAAATAAAAAAATGAAATTACAAGTACAAGAAAGGTAAATTGTAAGTTAGGAATTAAATGTGCAAGACATAAAGTAAAATTACATGAAAGGAAATACAATAAAATGATTGAAAATGATCCAATCTATAGCAGAGACTAGATGCAGAACTCTTGGCAGCAACTGACTTTTTATAGTTGAAAATTTCAGGAGTCACGCCCTCGGTCACGCCCATGACCAAGGGCGTGTACTTAAGAAAAACGCCAAAATAAAGCCCGAGAACGTTGGGAGAAAAACCGCCAAAATCTGTCATAATTCATTGGTCACGCCCTAGGTCACGCCCGAAGGTCACGCCCGTGACCTATGGAGTGTCTAGTGAAAATATTCCCAGATTGTAGATAACCTCGTGCTCGTCCCGAAATGGTGTGGTACGTCCCGTAACTCTTCCTGGATTGAAAGTTATGGCCGTTTGAAATTCTGGAATCAAAATTGCAAAATTTCATCATAAGAGTGTGTTACACGCCCGTGACCCTATAGTCACGCCCGTGTTCAAGGGTGTGTGTAAGAGCCCTTTTTTTTTTCAAAAACTCGGGTCTTATGCCCAGAACCGCCGCTTTGCGGTGACACCTACACACGGGAAGGTCGCCACTACAAAACGCCGATCCTGCCGGCCATATCGATCACAGAAGAAGAAAAGTATAAACGATCAAAAAGAAGTTCAAGTCCACAATCACATGCTATATATAATAAATGTCCACATGGTATAACTGAAATAACAAATTTACAATAATAAAGAGCTCATGCCCTGTACATCATATCCTCACTACAAGATCACTCGCAGAAGCTAACTACTAATCACTCACTGATCCTGAAACTTGTGCTCCTGTGCTAGACTGGCCCGCCTCCGTCTGCACCGGCCTCTGGTGCCGCTGCGTCTTCTCGGCCCGCTAAAATGATATGGTCCACCGACCATTAGTCAAAAAGACTAAGCCTCGTTTTCCACCACCCATCCCCCAATGGCTCATAGACACCGTGTGGGAGGATGAAGAGAAGGACAACAAGGGATATAAAACAAAGCAGATGACGGCGGATCCTGTCTACAGGAAATGACTACAACAACACATGTGTATATAGACCATTGAAGCAGTAATATAAAGCATGGTAAAGAGCAAGTAAAGAATAGTAAGTAAAGCAGGTACATAATAAAAAAGTAATCATTGATTTATAGGAATGCTCATACAAACCTATAGACCAAGGGGTCGTTTAGCAAGGTCTATCGTATAAAGAGTCCCATAACCAATTTATACGATAGGGGAAGGGGTTGAAATGCAATGTTTATGCCATGACATGCAGAGTTATGCAGTTTATGCTATGTTCACACAAGTGCAACTCACACACTTCGACTCTATGTGCACAGACCTTTAGTTCCCCCTTTTTGGACCTAGCAAGACTCCCAGGATACTCCCGTAGTGGCAAACGGAAGCGGTGGGTTGGGCCTCGCCAACCTCTAGGTACCAATTCACACTACCTAACCTAGACCTATCGTACGCCTCAACGCAAAACCGCGGAGCATCTGCGTACTCTTAATGGCTGGACCACCAGACTTTTATGGCTAAGTGCAAATTCCACACTTACCGAGTCAACGTATTGACGTCGGTGTGAACGACCGTCCAATACCGAAGACCCACCACCTTCATGCACATGCAACCATGTTCTACTATATCTCGAGCCATAAACTCCCCGAGCTAACCCGCCCGTCATCATAACCTTCCGAGCCAACGGCTCGCCGAACCAACAAGCATTACTGAGTCACAGGCTCACTGGACTAACTAGTCCGCTGCTTCAGCCACCGAGCCTACCGCTCGTACAACCAAACCAACTAACCTCCCGTAAGTACGGGGTGTGGGTGTGCGTATTATTAAGTTAATCTTGTATATCAACTTATCCCTACAATTTACAGTTTATCTTGGACTTCCAGAGGATTACCCTGTAAGGGGCTCGCTACGGTACTAGGAACCACAATGGGATAAAAGCCCAAAGCTCCCTTTCTCAAGGTACTTAATGTTATTGGTGACTACCCATAAGTATACCCTCCTTATAGTTTCACTTGAATTATCCCTAAGCATTTTATGACAGGCTAAGGGAAAGACGATCTTTCGTCAATCCCGAGCACAACTTTACCCTTAACTCTCCAAGCGCACTCTCATCTCCTAAACTCCTTTTGGTGACCTTCAATCTCTTCAACCTGACCATGTACACCAACTACATGCCACTTCCACTTGGTGGTCCCCTAAATATCCAAATTTCACATTTTTACTATACGCAGAGCAAACTAACTATATGAAGCTTATAAGTAGAGGTACTCCAAATATTCAACCACATGACACAAGATTTTTACTGGAGGACTATCATGGCATTATAAGACTAAATCCAAAGACTCATATTTTTCCTCAACATTTTAGCATTTAATTAAATTTCTCCAATATTTGCCAAGTATGAATATGAGCATGAAGTGTAAGGCATTCTTATGATATGGATCCCATAAATCTCCATAAATCTCCAAGTATGATAAATCTATCATGCCAAAATAACAGTAAGTAATGAATATCACAATTTTACAGTAAGGAAATGTCATCTATTTTTAATATTTAACTTCTATCCAAACTTGAAGATTTATGAAGGAACTACCAAGAATACTTATGCCAAAATTATAGGAAAATTACCAGACCTCTATTATGTCTAGAAAAGCTTAATTACAGAGTTTCACAATTTATGGGAATCACTTCCTCACTGAAATAATTAATCCAAAAAATTCCTAATTTGCACATGTTGTGAAGTGGCCTACTGATAATAATCTCCAAAAATTCTATAAAAATTCACAGAGCTTCCTAGAGCTCTTAAATGTCTTATCACCAAGTTGCACATTTTTCAGAGAGTTTTGGACGCTTAATTATATTTCTTAAGATTAAGACAAAATAGGTGCCTTGTAAATAAAGTACTGGTTAAATCATCTAATAAATTTCACAAAAAATACCAGAGGTCTATAATATGATTATAAAGGCACTACCAAGATTTCATTTTCATACAAGATCATTTTTGCATGTAAATATCTCTTACAAGAAGTTTACCTAAAGGAGTTATGACCTAATTTAGGGGGAATAAATTCTCCTAAAATTCTCTCAAAATTCCCTAGGGCATAAATACATCCCATGAACATATCTCCTAAGTTCCATGGCCATTCTATAGCTTTTGACCACATGTACTTCACAAAGCTCTATATGCACCCCAAGGGGTAAGTCTAGGGTTCTAGGGCATATCCACCTCTACACCACCCCATCTTACTCATGAAGGTGTTTTAGGTGATCCTAAACCATTGGCCAAGGTTTCAACTCATGGTGATGAGATCTGACCACCATACCCCAAGATAAACACCATACCCCAATTTAGACCTAATTTGACCTAACTTGGGTTAACCAATTACCTATCTAAATCAGTTTCAATTGGGCTGAAAGTTTTACCAGGGTCATATAATAACCCTAAGAGGCACCCACCAAAATTTGGAGAGAATTGGAGGTCATTAGACCCTAAACTTAAATAATATATGAATTATTAAATTATTACAAAAACCTTAGAAAAATGTTCTCCTAAAATTCCCATTTTTGGATATGATGCGTGAGTAAGTGTACATAGCCTACTTTTCAATTTTCAAGTCAATCCCATAACCCAATCAAAAGTTATTCAAGAAATGGTGGCTTTCCTACACTAGGGACCAGTCCCACGAAAATGGACCTAGAGGGAGCTACAAAACTCCTTTTGGGCTGAAACAAATTTTAAAATAAAGTAGACTCTAAGGGCTACAACTTTGGTGTTGACAACGTTTTCTGTCGATGGCCCTAAGTATTTTTAATAAATTAATCTATGTACAGCAGAATGTGTGACAGAAAATCCAAATATCATTAATATTAAAACAGGATCTGCGCACAGATCTTAAAGCACCACGAAGGGCATCCCTTCATCTTCTCCAGGGAGCCAACGGCCCAGATTTGCCATTCCTGGGTGATGTTTGGAGGTGTTTTCCCGACCACCTGAGCGCCGCCCCGGCCGACCAATGCCACCACCTCCGTTGAGGTGGTGGCCGACGATCGGGGGTGTTGGCCGGCCGGTGGTGGCCGGAACTGAGGGTTTTAGGGTGGGATTTAAAGCTTGAAAATCCAAGCTCCGGCCAAACCCGATCCAATTCCATTTGGCCTCAAACCTTGCGGCAAATAGATGTAGATCTACCCAAAGGAAGAGAGGAGGAGGGGAGGACCTGAACGGAGGGGATTTGCCTTGCCGATCTCCTATCCACCATGGCCACATGAAAGCTCTTGGATGCCATGGAACTACTACACCAAGATGGCTGGTTCCTTCGGGTAAGTGGGGGAAAACCCTCCCCTCTGCCCGGTAAAGCTTTTAAATGGAGCAATTTGAGGAGAGGAAGGGTGTCTCCTTGATTGCCACCATTAATGGCCATCAAGCACATTTTCGGCCACCATGAAAAACCATGGAATTCAGCCCCCATATGGCCTGGAATGACTATCTATCTACTCCAAACTGAAGAGGGGAGATGTACCACTCAATTGGGAGAGAAATGGGTGGCCCTTGGTCTCCTTTGGCCATGAATGGCCACCTTGCTCACTCTTTCTCTCTCCTCCATTTATGGGGGAAATGAGGATTCTGTCTCCTAGTCACCATTTTCAGAAAATTAGTGGCATTCCATGTAATTTGTCAGCCTTATGACTAATGGATCACCTCACTTGGGCCTAGCCCAAGTGGATTGGGCTTGATTAGGCCAAATTAGGGTAATTTGACCTAAATTATGGTTGAGTTGACTTAGGTCAAATTGGCCAACTTGGTGGCCCCATGATGGAGCTTTTTGGTCCATTGAGTCCTTAATAACCTTATAAGGGTAGGGGAAAGGTCAATTTGGCATGGTGGAGGCCAATTGACCCTAATTAGGCTACTTTGACCAATTTAAGGTTAGGGTTGACTTTGGTCAATTTGGCCTCTTTGGTTGACCCCAATGGGTCCTTGATGCTTTAAGGGACCCTCCAAAGGGTTAGGTGTGCCATGGTCGGGTCAAAGGGTCAAGGTGAGGCCCTAAAGTCCAACCCTAAGCTTGGTAACTGAAAATTGCTATTTGCAAACCAAAGTGCTCTTCTCCTTCAAGCCTAAGGCCAAGTGATCTCTTCAAGCTTCCTAGGGTTTTGTCATGACCTAGTCATGACAAAACCACTCTAGGGGTCTAGTTGTTTGGGGGATGTTACAAATCCCAATAAATAAAAAAAATAATTTCGTCCTCGAAATTCAGGCTAGGCTCGCGGGGTTTTCACCGAGAGTGACTGAACGTAACATCCTCTAAGAATTGAAGTTATTTCTGACTCAAAGAGCACCGACTATCACTGCCACACCAGTTCTGGTGGATCTCAGGTGAATCAATCGATCGGAGGCTACCGGGCCATCTATAGTAGAAATTTGCTGCTCCGTCCGTAGTAGAGCTCTCCTAAAGGAGGAGACATGGAAGACGTCGTGCAATCCTGCTAACTTCGGTGGAAACTCCAGTCTATAAACCAACGGGCTGATCCACTCCAGGATCCTATAGAGCCCCATCTATCTCAGACTGAACTTCTTCTGCCTGCGAACCCGCGAGACTGCATGCATCAGACGTATCTTCCGGAACACCCGGTCTCCAACCTGGAACTCTACTGCACGATGCCGCGCATCGTAATACCTGAGCTGGCTTCTCTCTGCCTCCAGCATCCTAACTCGAATCAGTCGCACCTGGGTATCTATGTCCTCCATAAATTTCAAGCCGAGTGCCTTGGGATCCTCATCCTGGATCCAAGATAGTGGAGTCTTGTGCCTCCGTCCCTCTGAGGGTGGAAAGCTGTGTTGAACGTCAACTAAGAACCCAGATAAGCCTGGACTGATCTTCACTTTTTGGCCGTAAACATTCATCCTGATCCGACACGATCGTCCTGGGTACACCACGATAATGGACAAACATCTCACAAATCCCATCAAATACCAACGGGAGCGTCCTTCCATCTCGAGGTGACACTAGCTACCTTGGTCAATCTATCTTCGATGTTCCAAATAAAACGGTGCCCGGAGTGGGGATGTGGTAAGCTGTGTATGAAATCCATGATAATATCCTCGAGCTTCCACTCCCTAACATGAGTAATGATTGTGGTAATTTCCCAAGGGCTTTTGCACTTGGTTTTCACCAGTCTACAGACCTAACCGTGCATCACAAACCTACGACGTCTTTCATTGTCCTGGTAATACTTCAGATCATCATTCCAGACCTACTGTTACACCATCTCATCTTTTCATGCATAACGTTGAATAAGACCGACCTCAAAATCACTATGTTTACGACGCAACATCTTCTAAATTAAATCCAAAGGAATACCCAAGTTAGTAACCAATTCGCCCAATAAACAAAAAGGTAAGCCCCAAAAAACAAAAGATAAGCCCTAGTAAACAAAAGATAAGCCAATATCCATTTTGGGCTAAGTATCTTCAATATCACTATGTTATATTTGTCCTAAATATGTAAACAATTCTTAGGGCACACGACCTTAGACTTGGGGTTCTATCTTGAGGCTCATTGGTATATTCCACACCTTAGACTCATCCAGGTACCCTTTTCGACAACCTTATCAAGGTCAACATATGAACCAATCTCAAACGGGTCTCTTCTGAACTTGAACTCTTATCCAACCCTCGGTGTTTGTCGTGGTGGTTGTCTTAATATAATCATGTCACTGATACGAGGGTTAAAGTCTACGAATCCCCTACCATTCTGCTTATGTGTCAATATCTATTAAGGTAGTCCTATCAGTTTGGATAATCCTTGGTATGTGAAGTAGGGACATCCGAGTTTATGGCTTAGGTTCCCGCATTAAGCTCCTCCTCTAACCTCTTTGAGGTATCCTCGTACCTTAATCAAATCTATACCTACTGTCTATTTCAGACTAGGGCATGGTATAAATTGTCATCGCAAGTCCAGTGTCCTAGTGGTGTTGAGTCTAACTCATTGACTAAAGGGCTATCTAAAGAGATCTTTGTAGCCAGAGGTATTCCCTGCTGGGGGCAGGGTTCGCAGGAGGCTACACAAGAAAACTTGTCAAAAGGTTCAGTTAAAAGTGGACTTTTTCATGTGATTTCCCCATATGGGCACACCATTGCTTCCGCTGCTTAGTTTGTCCTCAAACTAAACTCGCGCAGGGTGGCCCAGGGTTTGTGGACTTCTTTTCTTCGGATCGAGGTTTGCTCTAATACCACTTTGTAAAACCCCATTTTTTTTTCAAAAACCCAGGTCTTATGCCCAGAACCACCACTTTGCCGCGACACCAACACACGGGAAGGTCGCCACTACAAAGCGCCGATCCTGTCGGCCATATCGATCACAGAAGAAGAAAAGTATAAACGATCAAAAAGAAGTTCAAGTCCACAATCACATACTATATATAATAAATGTCCACATGGTATAACTGAAATAACAAATTTACAATAATAAAGGGCTCATGCCCTGTACATCATGTCCTCACTACAAGATCACTCGCGGAAGCTAACTACTAATCACTCACTAATCCTGAAACTTGTGCTCCTGTGCTAAACTGGCCCGCCTCCGTCTGCACCGGCCTCTGATGCCGCTGCGTCTCCTCGGTCCCCTAAAATGATATGGTCCACCGACCGTTAGTCAAAAAGACTAAGCCTCATTTCCCACCACCCATCCCCCAGTGTCTCCTAGACACCATGTGGTAGGATGAAGCGGAGGATAACAAGGGGTATAAAACAAAGCAGATGACGACGCATTCTATCAACAGGAAATGGCTACAACTACACATGCGTATATAGACAATTGAAGCAATAATATAAAGCATGGTAAAGAGCAAGTAAAGAACAGTAAGTAAAGCAGGTACATAATAGAAAAGTAATCATTGATTTATAGGAAAGCCCATACAAACCTATAGATCAAGGGGTCGTTTAGCAAGACCTATCGTATAAAGAGTCCCATAACCAATTTATACGATAGGGGTAGGGGTTGAAATGCAATGTTTATGCCATGACATGTAGAGTTATGTTGTTTATGCTATGTTCACACAAGTGCAACTCACACACTTTGACTCTATGCGCACAGACCTTTAGTTCCCCCTTAATAGAGCTAGCAAGACTCCCAGGATAATCCCGTAGTGGCAAAAAGAAGCGGTGGGTTGGGCCTCGCCCACCTCTAGGTTGGTATTCACACTACCTAACCTAGACCTATCGTACACCTCAACGCAAAACCGCGGAGCATCTACGTACTCTTACTGGCTGGACCACCAGACTTTTATGGCTAAGTGCAAATTCCACACTTGTCGAGTCAACGTATTGACGTCGGAGTGAACGACCGTCCAATACAGAATACCCACCACTTTCATGCACATGCAAACATGTTCTACTATATCTCGAGCCATAAACTCCCCGAGCTAACCCACCCGTCATCATAACCTTCTGAGCCAACGGCTCGCCGGACCAAGAAGCATTGCTGAGTCACAAGCTCACTGGACTAACTATTCCGCTACTTCAGCCACCGAGCCTACCGCTCGTACAACCAAACCAACTAACCTCCCTTAACTACGGGGTGTGGGTGTGCGTATTATTAAGTTAATCTTGTATATCAACTTATCCCTACAATTTATGATTTATCTTGGACTTCCCGAGGATTACCCTGTAAGGGGCTCGCTACGGTACTAGGACCACAATGGGATAAAACCCCAAAGCTCCCTTTCTCAAGGTACTTAATGTTATTGGTGACTACCCATAAGTATACCCTATTTATAGTTTCACTTGAATTACCCCTAAGCATTGTATGACAGGCTAAGGGAAAGACGATCTTTCGTCAATCATGAGCACAACTTTACCCTTAACTCTCCAAGCGCACTCTCATCCCCTAAACTCCTTTTGGTGACCTTCAATCTCTTCAATCTGACCATGTACACCAACTACATGCCACTTCCACTTGGTGGTCCCCTAAATATCCAAATTTCACATTTTTACTATACACAGACCAAATTAACTATATGAAGCTTATAAGTAGAGGTAATCCAAATATTCGACCACATGACACAAGATTTTTGCTGGAGGACTATCATGGTATTATAAGACTAAATCCAAAGACTCATATTTTTTCTCAACATTTTAGCATTTAATTTAATTTCTCCAATATTTGCAAAGTATTAATATAAGCATGAAGTGTAAGGTATTCTTATGATATGGATCCCATAAAATTAAGATAAATCTATCATGACAAAATAACAGTAAATGATGAATATCACAATTTTACAGTAAGGAAATGTCCTCTATTTTTAATATTTAACTTCTATCCAAACTTGAAGATTTATGAAGGAACTACCAAAAATACTTATGCCAAAATTATAGGAAAATTACCAGACCTCTATTATGTCCAGAAAAGCTTAATTACAGAGTATCACAATTTATGTGAATCATTTCCTCACTGAAATAATTAATCCAAAAAATTCCTAATTTGCACATGTTGTGAAGTGGCTTACTGATAATAATCTCCAAAAATTCTATAAAAATTCACAGAGCTTCCTAGAGCTCTTAAATGTCCTATCACCAAGTTGCACATTTTCCAGAGAGTTTTGGACCCTTAATTATATTTCTTAAGTTTAAGACAAAATAGGTGCCTTATAAATGAAGTACTGGTTAAATCATCTAATAAATTTCACAAAAAATACCAGAGGTCTATAATATGATTATAAAGGCACTACCAAGATTTCATCTTCATACAGGATCATTTGTGCATGTAAATATCTCTTACAAGAAGTTTACCTAAAGGGGTTATGACCTAATTTAGGGGGAATAAATTCTCCTAAAATTCTCTCAAAATTCCCTAGGGCATAAATACATCCCATGAACATATCTCCTAAGTTCCATGGCCATTCTATAGCTTTTGACCACATGTACTTCACAAAGCTCTATATGCACCCCAAGGGGTAAGTCTAGGGTTCTAGGGCATATCCACCTCTACACCACCCCATCTTACTCATGAAGGTGTTTTAGGTGATCCTAAACCAGTGGCCAAGGTTTCAACTCATGGTGATGAGATCTGACCACCATACCCCAATTTAGACCTAATATGACCCAACTTGGGTTAACCAATTACCTATCTAAATCAGTCCCAATTGGGCTGAAAGTTTTACCAGGGTCATATAATAACCCTAAGAGGCACCCACCAAAATTTGGAGGGAATTGGAAGTCATTAGACCCTAAACTTAAATAATATATGAATTATTAAATTATTACAAAAACCTTAAAAAAATGTTCTCCTAAACTTCCCATTTTTGGATATGATGTGTGAGTAAGTGTACATAGCCTAGTTTGCAATTTTCAAGTCAATCCCATAACCCAATCAAAAGTTATTCAAGAAATGGTGGATGTCCTACACTAGGGACCAGTCCCACCAAAATGGTCCTACATGGAGCTACAGAACTCCTTTTGGGCTGAAATAAATTTTAAAATAAAGTATACTCTAAGGGCTACAACTTTGGTGTTGACAACATTTTCTGTAGATGGACCTAAGTATTTTTAATAAATTAATCTATGTACAGCAGAATGTGTGACAGAAAATCCAAATATCATTTATATTAAAACAGGATCTGCGCACAGATCTTAAAGCACCACGAAGGGAATCCCTTCATCTTCTCCAGGGAGCTAACGACCCAGATTTGCCGTTCCTGGGTGATGTTTGTAGGTGTTTTCCCGGCCACCTGAGCGCCACCCCGGCCGGCCAATGCCACCACCTCCGTTGAGGTGGTGGCCGACGATCGGGGGTGTTGGCCGGCCGGTGGTGGCCGGAACGGAGGGTTTTAGGGTGGGATTTAAAGCTTGAAAATCCAAGCTCCGGCCAAACCCGATCCAAGGCCATTTGGCCTCAAACCTTGCGGCAAATAGATGTAGATCTACCCAAAGGAAGAGAGGAGGAGGGGAAGACCTGAACGGAGGGGATTTGCCTTGCCGATCTCCTATCCACCATGGCCACATGAAAGCTTTTGGATGTCATGGAACTACTACACCAAGATGGCTGGTTCCTTCGGGTAAGTGGGGGAAAACCCTCCCCTCTGCCCGATAAAGCTTTTAAATGGAGCAATTTGAGGAGAGGAAGGGTCTCTCCTTGATTGCCACCATTAATGGCCATCAAACACATTTTCGGCCACCATGAAAAACCATGAAATTCAGCCCCCATATGGCCTGGAATGATTGTCTATCTACTCAAAACTGAAGAGGGGAGATGTTCCACTCAATTGGGAGAGAAATAGGTGGCCCTTGGTCTCCTTTGGCCATGAATGGCCACCTTGCTCACTCTTTCACTCTCCTCCATTTTTGGGGGAAATGAGGATTCTCACTCCTAGTCACCATTTTCAGAAAATTAGTGGCATTCCATGTAATTTGTCAGCCTTATGACTAATGGATCACCTCACTTGGGCCTAGCCCAAGTGGATTGGGCTTGATTAGGCCAAATTAGGGTAATTTGACATAAATTATGGTTGAGTTGACTTAGGTCAAATTGGCCAACTTGGTGGCCCCATGATGGAGCTTTTTGGTACATTGAGTCCCTAATAACCTTATAATGGTAGGGGAAAGGTCAATTTGGCATGATGGAGGCCAATTGACCCTAATTAGGCTACTTTGACCAATTTAAGGTTAGGATTGACTTTGGTCAATTTGGCCTCTTTGGTTGACCCCAATGGGTCCTTGATGCTCTAAGGGACCCTCCAAAGGGTTAGGTATGCCATGGTCGGGTCAAAGGGTCAAGGTGAGGCCCTAAAGTCCAACCCTAAGCTTGGTAACTGAAAATTGCTATTTGCAGACCAAGGTGCTCTTCTCCTTCAAGCCTAAGGCCAAGTGATCTCTTCAAGCTTCCTAGGGTTTTGTCATGACCTAGTCATGACAAAACCACTCTAGGGGTCTAGTTGTTTGGGGGATATTACAAATCCCAATAAACAAAAATAATAATTTCGTCCTCGAAATTCAGGCTAGGCTCGCGGGGTTTTCACCGAGAGTGACTGAACGTAACATCCCCTAATAATTGAAGTTATTTCTGACTCAAAGAGCACCGACTATCACTGCCACACCAGTTCTGGTCGATCTCAGGTGAATCAATCGATCGTAGGCTACTGGGCCATCTATAGTAGAAATTTGCTGTTCCGGCCGTAGTAGAGCTCTCGTAAAGGAGGAGACATGGAAGACGTCGTGCAATCCCGCTAACTCCGGTGGCAACTCCAGTCTATAAACCAACGGGCTGATCCACTCCATGATCCTATAGAGCCCCATCTATCTCAGACTGAGCTTCTTCTGCCTGCGAACCCGCGAGACTCTATGCATCTGATGTATCTTCCGGAACACCCGGTCTCCAACCTGGAACTCTACTGCACGATGCCGCGCATCGTAATACCTGACCTGGCTTCTCTCGGCCTCCAGCATACTAACTCGAATCAGTCGCACCTGGGTATCTATGTCCTCCATAAATTTTGAGTCGAGTGCCTTGGGATCCTCATCCTGGATCCAAGACAGTGGAGTCTTGTGCCTCTGTCCCTCTGAGGGTGGAAAGCTGTGTTGAACATCAACTAAGAACCCAGATAAGCCTGGACTGATCTTCACTTTTTGGTCGTAAACCGTTCATCCTTATCCGACACGATCGTCCTAGGTACACCACGATAATGGACAAACATCTCATCAAATCCCATCAAATACCAACAGGAGCGTCCTTCCGTCTCGAGGTGACCCTAGCTACCTTGGTCAATCTATCTTCGATGTTCCAAATAAAACGGTGCCCGGAGTGGTGATGTGGTAACCTGTGTATGAAATCCATGATTATATCCTCGAGCTTCCACTCCCTAACATGAGCAATGATTGTGGTAGTTTTCCAAGGGCTTTTGCACTTGGTTTTCACCAGTCTACAGACCTAACCGTGCATCACAAACCTACGACGCCTTTCATTGTCCTGGTAATACTTCAGATCATCATTCCAGACCTACTGTTACACCATCTCATCTTTTCCTGCGTAACGTTGAATAAGATCGACCTCAAAATCACTATGTTTACGACGCAACATCTTCTAAATTAAATCCAAAGGAATACCCAAGTCAGTAACCAATTCGCCCAATAAACAAAAAGGTAAGCCCCAATAAACAAAAGATAAGCCCTAGTAAACAAAAGATAAGCCACTATCTATTTTGGGCTAAGTATCTTCAATATCACTATGTTATATTTGTCCTAAGTATGTAAATAATTCTTAGGGCACACAGCCTTAGACTTGGGGTTCTATCTTGAGGCTCATTGGTATATTCCACACCTTAGACTCATCCAGGTACCCTTTTCGACAACCTTATCAAGGTCAACATATGAACCAATCTCAAATGGGTCTCTTCTGAACTTGAACTCTTATCCGACCCTCGGTGTTTGTCGTGGCGGTTGTCTTAATATAATCATGTCACTGATACGAGGGTTAGAGTCTACGAATCCCCTACCATTCTGTTTATGTGTCAATATCTCTTAAGGTAGTCTTATCAGTTTGGATAATCCTTGGTATGTGAAGTAGGGACATCCGAGTTTATGGCTTAGGTTCCCGCATTAAGCTCCTCCTCTAACCTCTTTGGGGTATCCTCGTACCTTAATCAAATTTATACCTACGGTCTATTTTAGACTAGGGCATGGTATAAATTGTCATGGCAAGTCAAGTGTCCTAGTGGGGTTGAGTCTAACTCATTGACTAAAGGGCTATCTAAAGAGATCTTTGTATCCAGAGGTATTCCTTGCTGGGGGCAGGGTTCGCAGGAGGCTACACAAGAAAACTTGCCAAAAGGTTCAGTTAAAAGTGGAATTTTCATGTGATTTCCCCATATGGGCACACCATTGCTTCCGCTGCTTAGTTTGTCCTCAAACTAAACTCGCGCGGGGTGGCCCACGGTTTGTGGACTTCTTTTCTTCGGATCGAGGTTTGCTCTAATACCACTTTGTAAAACCCCATTTTTTTTCAAAAACCCAGGTCTTATGCCCAGAACCACCACTTTGCGGTGACACCAACACACGGGAAGGTCGCCACTACAAAGCGCCGATCCTGCCGGCCATATCGATCACAGAAGAAGAAAAGTATAAACGATCAAAAAGAAGTTCAAGTCCACAATCACATGCTATATATAATAAATGTCCACATGGTATAACTGAAATAACAAATTTACAATAATAAAGGGCTCATGCCCTGTACATCATGTCCTCACTACAAGATCACTCGCGGAAGCTAACTACTAATCACTCACTGATCCTGAAACTTGTGCTCCTGTGCTAAACTGGCCTGCCTCCGTCTGTACCGGCCTCTGGTGCCGCTGCGTCTCCTCGGTCCCCTAAAATGATATGGTCCACCGACCGTTAGTCAAAAAGACTAAGCCTCATTTCCCACCACCCATCCTCCAGTTTCTCCTAGACACTATGTGGTAGGATGAAGCGGAGGATAACAAGGGGTATAAAACAAAGCAGATGATGGCAGATCCTATCTACAGGAAATGGCTACAACTACATATGCGTATATAGACAATTGAAGCAATAATATAAAGCATGGTAAAGAGCAAGTAAAGAACAGTAAGTAAAACAGGTACATAATAGAAAAGTAATCATTGATTTATAGGAATGCCCATACAAACCTATAGACCAAGGGTTCGTTTAGCAAGGCCTATCGTATAAAGAGTCCCATAACCAATTTATACGATAGGGGTAGGGGTTGAAATGCAATGTTTATGCCATGACATGCAGAGTTATGCAGTTTATGCTTTGTTCACACAAGTGCAACTCACAAACTTTGACTCTATGCGCACAGACCTTTAGTTCCCCCTTTTTGGAGCTAGCAAGACTCCCAGGATACTCCCGTAGTGGCAAACAAAAGCGGTGGGTTGGGCCTCGACCACCGATAGGTTGGTATTCACACTACCGAACCTAGACCTATCGTACGCCTCAACGCAAAACCGCGGAGCATCTACGTACTCTTACTGGCTGGACCACCAGACTTTTATGGATAAGTGCAAATTCCACACTTGCCGAGTCAACGTATTGACGTTGGTGTGAACGACCGTCCAATACCGAAGACCCACCACTTTCATGCACATGCAAACATGTTCTACTATATCTCGAGCCATAAACTCCCCGAGCTAACCCGCCCGTCATCATAACCTTCTGAGCCAACGGCTCGCCGGACCAACAAGCATTGCTGAGTCACAAGCTCACGGGACTAACTAGTCTGCTACTTCAGCCACCGAGCCTACCGCTCGTACAACCAAACCAACTAACCTCCCTTTACTACGGGGTGTGGGTGTGTGTATTATTAAGTTAATCTTGTATATCAACTTATCCCTACAATTTACGATTTATTTTGGACTTCCCGAGGATTACCCTGTAAGGGGCTCGCTACGGTACTAGGAACCACAATGGGATAAAACCCCAAAGCTCCCTTTCTCAAGGTACTTAATGTTATTGGTGAGTACCCATAAGTATACCCTCTTTATAGTTTCACTTGAATTACCCCTAAGCATTTTATGACAGGCTAAGAAAAAGACGATCTTTCGTCAATCCCGAGCACAACTTTACCCTTAACTCTCCAAGCACACTCTCATCTCCTAAACTCCTTTTGGTGACCTTCAATCTCTTCTATCTGACCATGTACACCAACTACATGCCACTTCCACTTGGTGGTCCCATAAATATCCAAATTTCACATTTTTACTATATACAGACCAAACTAACTATATGAAGCTTATAAGTAGAGGTAATCCAAATATTCAACCACATGACATAAGATTTTTGCTGGAGGACTATAATGGTATTATAAGACTAAATCCAAAGACTCATATTTTTCCTCAACATTTTAGCATTTAATTAAATTTCTCCAATATTTGCCAAGTATGAATATGAGCATGCAGTGTAAGGTATTCTTATGATATGGCTCCCATAAAATTAAGATAAATCTATCATGCCAAAATAACAGTAAGCAATGAATATCACAATTTTACAGTAAGGAAATGTCCTCTATTTTTAATATTTAACTTCTATCCAAACTTGAAGATTTATGAAGGAACTATCAAGAATACATATGCCAAAATTATAGGAAAATTACCAGACCTCTATTATGTCCAGAAAAGCTTAATTATAGAGTTTCACAATTTATGGGAATCATTTCCTCACTGAAATAATTAATCCAAATAATTCCTAATTTGCACATGTTGTGAAGTGGCCTACTGATAATAATCTCCAAAAATTCTATAAAAATTCACAGAGCTTCTAGAGCTCTTAAATGTCCTATCACCAAGTTGCACATTTTTCCAGAGAGTTTTGGAGCCTTAATTATATTTCTTGAGATTAAGACAAAATAGGTGCCTTGTAAATGAAGTACTGGTTAAATCATCTAATAAATTTCACAAAAAATACCAGAGGTCTGTAATATGATTATAAAGGCACTACCAAGATTTCATCTTCATCCAGGATCATTTGTACATGTAAATATCTCTTACAAGAAGTTTACCTAAAGGGGTTATGACCTAATTTAGGGGAATAAATTCTCCTAAAATTCTCTCAAAATTCCCTAGGGCATAAATACATCCCATGAACACATCTCCTAAGTTCCATGACCATTCTATAGATTTTGACCACATGTACTTCACAAAGCTCTATATGCACCCCAAGGGGTAAGTCTAGGGTTCTAGGGCATATCCACCTCTACACCACCCCATATTACTCATGAAGGTGTTTTAGGTGATCCTAAACCACTGGCCAAGGTTTCAACTCATGGTGATGAGATCTGAACACCATACCCCAAGATAAACACCATACCCCAATTTAGACCTAATTTGACCCAACTTGGATTAACCAATTACCTATCTAAATCAGTCCCAATTGGGCTGAAATTTTTACCAGGGTCATATAATAATCCTAATTGGCACCCACCAAAATTTGGAGGGAATTGGTAAATTTAAATAATATATGAATTATTAAATTATTACAAAAACCTTAGAAAAATGTTCTCCTAAAATTCCCATTTTTGGATATGATGTGTGAGTAGGTGTAAATAGCCTAGGTTTCAATTTTCAAGTCAATACCATAAACAATTCAAAAGTTATTCAAGAAATGAAGGTTGTCCTACACTAGGGACCAGTCCCACCAAAATGGACCTACAGGGAGCTACAGAACTCCTTTTGGGCTGAAACAAATTTTAAAATAAAGTACACTCTAAGGGCTACAACTTTGGTGTTGACAACCTTTTCTGTAGATGGCCCGAAGTAGTTTTAATAAATTAATCTATGTACAGCAGAATGTGTGACAGAAAATCCAAATATCATTTATATTAAAACAGGATCTGCGCGCAGATCTTAAAGCACCACGAAGGGCATCCCTTCATCTTCTCCAGGGAGCCAACGACCCAGATTTTCCATTCCTGGGTGATGTTTGGAGGTGTTTTCCCGGCCACCTAAGCGCCTCCCCGGCCGGCCAATGCCACCAGCACCTCCGTTGAGGTGGTGGCCGGCGATCGGGGGTGTTGGCCGGCCGGTGGTGGCCAGAACGGAGGGTTTTAGGGTGGGATTTAAAGCTTGAAAATACAAGCTCTGGGCAAACCCGATCCAAGGCTATTTAGCCTCAAACCTTACGGCAAATAGTTGTAGATCTACCCAAAGGAAGAGAGGAGGAGGGGAGGACCTGAACGGAGGGGATTTGCCTTGCCGATCTCCTATCCAGCATGGCCACATGAAAGCTCTTGGATGCCATGGAACTTCTACACCAAGATGGCTGGTTCCTTTGGGTAAGTGGGGGAAAACCCTCCCCTTTGCCCGGTAAAGCTTTTAAATGGAGCAATTTGAGGAGAGGAAGGGTCTCTCCTTGATTACCACCATTAATGGCCATCAAGAACATTTTCGGCCACCATGAAAAACCATGAAATTCAGCCCCCATATGGCCTGGAATGACTGTCTATCTACTCCAAACTGAAGAGGGGAGATGTACCACTCAATTGGGAGAGAAATGGGTGGCCCTTGGTCTCCTTTGGCCATGAATGGCCACCTTCCTCTCTCTTTCTCTCTCCTCCATTTTTGGAGGAAATGAGGATTCTCTCTCCTAGTCACCATTTTCAGAAAATTAGTGGCATTCCATGTAATTTGTCAGTCTTATGACTAATGGATCAACTCACTTGGGCCTAGCCCAAGTGGATTGGGCTTGATTAGGACAAATTAGGGTTATTTGACCTAAATTATGCTTGAGTTGACTTAGGTCAAATTGGCCAACTTGGTGGCCCCATGATGGAGCTTTTTGATCCATTGAGTCCTTAATAACCTTATAAGGGTAGGGGAAAGGTCAATTTGGCATGGTGGAGGCCAATTGACCATAATTAGGCTACTTTGACCAATATAAGGTTAGGGTTGACTTTGGTCAATTTGGCCTCTTTGGTTGACCCCAATGGGTCCTTGATGCTCTAAGGGACCCTCCTAAGGGTTAGGTGTGCCATGGTGGGGTCAAAGGGTCAAGGTGAGGCCCTAAAGTCCAACCCTAAGCTTGGTAACTAGAAATTGATATTTGCAGACCAAGGTGCTCTTCTCCTTCAAGCCTAAGGCCAAGTGATCTCTTCAAGCTTCCTAGGGTTTTGTCTTGACCTAGTCATGAAAAAACCACTCTAGGGGTCTAGTTGTTTGGGGGATGTTATAGTGTGTTCTTGAGAAACTTTTCCAGATATGTAGATGACCTCGTGCTCGTCCCGAAATGGGGTGGCACGTCCCGTAACTCATCCTGGATTGAAGTTATGACCATTTGAAAATTTTGCAATCAACACGGTCTTTTTGCTATTTTTTGGAGTGTACATGCCCTAGGTCACACCCGTGACCTAGGGTGTGTAATTTTAAAATTCTTAAATTTACTATTCGCAGACCAAAATTATGAATTTTTACTATTCGTAGACCAAAATGCAAAAACTTCTCCAAGACCTCTCCAAAACCCTGAAAACACAAAACAAACTAAATTACACTTAGAGTTAAATAAAAATACTAATTAATTATTTAAAAGAAAACTTAAATTATGATAAATAAATATATTAAATATGTATTATCAAATACCCCAATACTTTACAAAAAAATACCCCCATACTTAAGCTTTTGCTATTCCAGAGCAAAAATAATTCATAAGTATGAGAATAATTTATAAGACATTTCCAACAAGAATTGCTCCTAATCATGCACTCTAAATATTATATGACCAAATCAAAATAAGTTAGAAATAAAATTTAGACTCATAAAAAAGAACTTATAATTCATAAATTGAATTGAGTAGAATAAATATTTGTTTCAAAATTCTCTAACTAAATTTTCATAATCAAAATTACATTAAATTAAGCAAAATAATCTAATATTAAAATTATAGAAATTTTTAACAACATAAGAAACTATTTAGAAACTTCAAAATATTATCTAAGCTCTCTCATATCAATCTTGGATTAGCAATTGATATTGGATAAATAGGGTAAAAGTTCGCATAGAAGAAATTTTTTTATTTGGGAAATGGTGAATTTTATCCTCTCATTTCTATCTTTTATTAAATTATCTTTTTTTTTTAAATATTCCAAATATATATGTTTAGCAGTGATGAATTTTATCCTCTCAACTCTATGCCATATAATCTTTTACAAATTTTGGGTGCATATGTTTAGGAATGATGAATTTTATCCTCTCATCCCATGACATATGATCTTGTATACTTTTTTTTATTGCAAATCAATAAGTTAAAAGGTAGGGGAAGGGCTAGGGTTTAAAGTCTATAAAAATCAAAAGAAAAATATTTTGAGAGCATAAAAAATAATTTGTAGCAATCTTAAGCATCCATGAGCTAAAATTAATATAAGTAAAATCTAAAGATATTAAACACAATTTCTACAAAATTGAATTATGATATTTTAAAGTGAGAAAGTAAAACTAAGAAATATTCTAAACAAAACAAGATAATGAAAAATTTATTAAATCAAATCCATCTAAAAATTAAATCTAACAAATTTTGAAGAGACATAAAATAATGAAATACATGAAAAGAAAACTCCTTAAAAAGCCTATAAAGAAAACTCATAATTAAAATTAATTTTGTCTAAATGAAGTTTGGAGAAATTGAATAACACAAAATTTATTTTATTAGATTTTTTAATTTTTTTAAATAAATTTTATAAATTTTTTGGATTAAAACAAAAAATAAATATTATTTTTATTCTTAGACTTCCCAAGAGCTACCCAATGATGGGCTCGCAAGGTACTAGCAGTTTTGTGAGATGAAAGCCCAACACGGCCCTTTCACAAGAAATTAGATTTTTAATTTTTTAGTTTTGTTTTATAATTTTTTTGTATTTTAATATTATAAAGAGAAAAATAAGATAAAGAAAACTAAAATTAAAAGAACAACATTTTTTGTCTGTATTTTGAAAAGATTTTCTAGTTTTTTTATTTTTTTAAAATAAATGAAAATAAAGAGAATCCACCCACATACTTAAAAATAAACATTGTCCCCAATATTTATAAGCAAAGTAAGAGAGGGAAAAATAAGTAAATAAAAATGCGAAAAAATGAAATTGCAAGAAAAATAAGATAACCAAGGGGTGTCTCCCAAGAGCGCTTTGTTTAACGTCTTTGAGCTAGACGTTAAGGGTTAGCTAAAAGGATATTCAAATTTAAAGTTGCACAGATGACTCACTTAATTCACGAAGAGGTGAATATGCAAAAGTCGGTCCCTCGGCTACTCCTCCGCATAATATGTGATTCTTCTTTAGTTCTTGAACGAAGATGCAAATTTAAATCACCTATACATACCTGAGGTGATTTGGATTTTTGAAGATGAGCGGCATATGGATCAGCAAATATTTGTGGTGGCAACGACTCATCTTCAACCTGAAAATTATTAGTATAAAAAGAATCACAAATAAACGAGTCAGAAAAAATTTCGCAAGGAGGAGGCTCTTGCGCAAATACATGATCAAGTTCCGGTTGTTCATTTTCTTAAATATATTTTTCGTTAGAAAAATCTGCATTACCAAACGGAATACAATTATTAAACACAAAGTTTTCATAAATTTTATGTTCAACAAAAATAGAAGAATTTTGTGTAAATTCATGAAAAACAAAAGAAAATCTGGGTGGAGTAGGGGAAGAAACTTGTTCTTCTTCTATTTCATTCGGTGTGCCCATAATATAAGAAATTCTTGGTACAATAATTTTTCTTCATTTTTGGTAAAAGAAACTATGAGATTACATGAAAAATCATGTTCCTCCATATCCAAACTATCCAAAGATGGAGAAAAAGCACTAGAAGAAAGAATATTCTCATCTAAAGTTCAGAGAGGAGTATCAAATTGAAATTGTGAAAATTCCTCAAAATTAGAGTACGAGACTTGCAGCGCAAAAGAAGAAGAACAAGAAAGCGGGTCTAAAGATTTATCTTCATCGCTCCGAAAACTATCCGAGTGAGCTTGCCAGCAAGAATAATCTACTTTGATTGAAGTTAGAAGAAACAGTATTAAAAATCAAAAAATTATTCTTCTGAAAATTGGAAAAAATAGTTTCATCAAAGTTGGAATAATTATTTTTAGTAAAAGTGGAAAAATTTTGATCACAATTATTATCAAAATTATTTGCATAAGGTTGAGAAAAATCGTTGTCATAATATAAATTTGGAGAATAAGAATGAAAATAACACTCTTCACTTTGATGAGGCGCACCACAATAAGGACAACTAATCTGGCGCTTTCGTGCGTTTTTTTGTAAATAAAAGGATGAAAATAAAGAAAGAGAGCATTTGATCAAGAATCCTTCTTAAGTGAAATAATTTGTCAATCTAAATTTTAGAAGCAATTGAAGATAAAAATTCGACCATGGAGGTTCCCAAATTATGAAAGCGTCTCTCTCGAGAATACACTACCAACTAACCTTAGGTTGATTGATTAAGACCCCTCGGCCAGTCGAAACCCCTATGGTTGCTTTACGAGGTGAACCCCATTATTGGATTTAACTCAAATCCGGAAGATTTATGTCGTCCTCTCTCGAGGAGTGCATGCAACTCCTTTCACCCTTGAGCGATCTTCTCGTATTCACGGATCTCTAGATCAACTAAAATACGGATCATTGATTGAAAAACATATGTCGACAATATGAAATCAATATGATAAATATCAAAGGTAAATCATAATTTCTAAAACACATGCTATGAAAAAGAGATTACAAAATGAAATTACTTAAGAGCTCATCCGATCAAATGCTATAAAATTAGCTAAACATTATTAAAGGGAAAAACATTTTTATAAAATAAGAAATAAAATTACAAGTACAAGAAAGGTAAATTCTAAGTTAGGAATTAAAGGTGCAAGACATAAAGTAAAATTACATGAAAGGAAATACAATAAAATGATAGAAAATGATCCAATCTAAAGCAGGGACTGGATGCAAAACTCTTGACAGCAGCTGACTTTTTATAGTTGAAAATTTTAAGAGTCACGCCCTTGGTCACGCCCATGACCAATGACGTGTACTTAAGAAAAACTGCCAAAATAAATCCCGAGAACATTGGGAGAAAAACCGCCAAAATCTATCATAATTCATTGGTCACGCCCTAGGTCACGCCCGTGACCTAGGACGTGTCTACTGCGAGAAGAAACGGGCGTGAAACGGGCGAAACTAGCTGTTTTCTGCGGTTTTTGGACGGGTCACGCCCTTGACCTAGGGAGTGTCTAGTGAAAATATTTCCATATTGTAGATGACCTCGTGCTCGTCCTGAAATGGGGTGGCACGTCCCGTAACTCTTCCTGGATTGAAAGTTATGGCCATTTGAAATTCTGGAATCAAAATTGCAAAATTTCATCATTAGAGTGTGTTACACGTCCGTGACCTTATTGTCACGCCCGAGTTCAAGGGCGTGTTCTTAAAAAACTTTTCCAGATTTGTAGATGACCACGCGCTCATCCCGAAATGGGGTGGCACGTCCCGTAACTCTTCCTGGATTGAAAGTTATGGCCATTTGAAAATTTAGCAATCAACACGGTCTTTTTGCTATTTTTTGGAGTGTACACGCCCATGACTTTATTACACGCCCTAGGTCACGCCCGTGTCACGCCCGTGACCTAGGGTGTGTAATTTTAAAATTCTTAAATTTATTATTCGTAGACCAAAAATCTGAATTTTTACTATTCGCAGACCAAAATCCAAAAACTTCTCTAGAATCTCTCCAATACCCTGAAAACACAAAACAAACTAAATTAGACTTAGAATTAAATAAAAATACTAATAAATTATTAAAAGAAAACTTAAATTATGATAAATAAATATATATAATATGTATTATCACACTTGCTTGTTTTATTACCCCTTGTTACCTTTCTCTTCATCCCCCCCCCCCCCCCCCCCCCCCCCCCCCCCCCCCCGCACGGTGCATAGGAGTCGCGGGTGGAAGGGACGAGGAAACCGCTTAGTCTTATAAACTAACGTCCGGATGTGACATAACAAACAGGAGCACTAGGAGGAGCAGACTCGCAACCGGAGGGAGGAACATGATACAGTGGGCAGGCCCGGAGTTGGACTTTCAGCAGCTGCAGGGAGAGCTCCGGCGAGATATCATCTTCTGAATGAAGTCTTCCATGCTTTCCCTAATCAGTGTATATTTTGTTTAAGTATGAGGGATTGTAGTGAGGAATATATGTACTGGGGCTTAAGCCCTTTTCATTTCTAGCGCTCATATTTCAGTGCATTTATCATTTATGTATCTCATTGGGCATGAGTCTTATTTATAATGTGATTATTGTGACCTTGTTTCTATATTATAATATGATGTTTGGTTGGCCTGGATGTATGAATAGCTGACAGGATCGACGTCTTGTGGTGGCGACCTTCTCGAGTGAAGGTGTCACCGCAAGGCGGTGGTTCTGGGCGGTAAGACCCGGAAATGTAAGCAAAAAAAGGGGTCTTACATCACCGTCGACGATAACTCAAGCGTTCCAGAGGTCCAGAGGAGATCCAAGACTCCCCTTCAGCTGTCAGAAGAGACTTTGAAGGCTAAGAACATCAAAGACTATTCAAGACGAAGTTTGAGAGCATATTCAATGACAATCTCAAGCGTTCCTTCACATCGCCTTCAGAAGTTCTTTAGGGAGTTTTTTATTCCAATTTATTTTCATTCTCTTTATTTGTATTTTCTATTTATTGTTTGGTTACTCTTTTTGTACGTTGAGGAATTTGCCTCTTGTGTTAGACAACTCGGTCTTTGTGTAGTTTAGGGGGGATAATTTGCCTTGTGTGTTATATGACTAGGCTGAAGCCAGTATAGAAAACCAACATATTCTTTTTCATCGTATTAATCTTCGGCGTTAGGAAGATCCATATTTTGTAATCATACTTATTATAATTTAATCATGTATTATTATTGATCTTCAAAGATGTTTCATAGTTGAATAATTATTATATTAAACTGAGTTTTCATTATTCAAAAAGGAATTTATAAAAGTCATTAAATCCCTTATTCATCGTCCCCTCTAAGGGCTCTTCACGACCTAACAACTGGCATCAGAGCGTGGTTACTCCAAAAATGCTTAATCACCTGGAGTAATGACGCATCATGATCTCTCTTTCAATGATGGGCGGGGCAAGGAATCAACCGTCCTCCACTTTTCACCATGTCGGATTACAATTATTGGAGGACTAGAATGATATATTTTTAATGACTCTAGATCTAGATGTTTGGGCTATGAAAAGAACGACGATACACTCACCTACTATTATAGTTGGTAGTGAGACTATAAAAAATCCTAATGGGGTAACATTGATAAAAGAAAATGTACAAATAATGCTAAGCCATGAATTCTCTTATTTGTGCATGATACAAAATTGAATTTAATCGTACACGCGCATGTGAAACTGTTTATGATATTTGATATTTGCTTGAATTTACTCATAAGGGTACATTGCAGGTAAACGAGTCAAAGCTCTTCAGGTTAGAGTCGGGGTATACAAAATTATGCATGGAGATTGATGAAGAAGTAGATACTACACACACATGGTTCATGAAGATTGTGAACGCTTCGAGATATCTTGGAAAGTCCTTCCCCAATGGGGACTTGGTGAGGACCAAGATCTCTCCCTCCAAGATTAAACTTGAATATCACCGACATCGCCGAATCACACGATCTGAGCCGACTCGAGATTGAGAGCCTCATTGGGAACTTAAAAACCCGTGAAGTCGAACTAAATATTTAAAATGAAGAATACCATCGAGAGTCGAAAAAGAAATCATTGTCCATAAAATATGCAAAGGAACAAGATGATGATGAAGAGGATGATGAGGAGAGCCTCTTTGTGCAAGGTTTCAAACGATTCAAGAGGAACATAAAAAGGAGCAACTCTTTTTGAAAGTACATGAAGAAGGGTGGCGACATAAGGGGTTTGTGCTCAAAGACGACAAAGGCTTCTGACAGTGAGGAGGAAAGGCTACTGTCGGAGTGCTACCACTGCCGGAATATCAGACATATAAGAATTGTGCCCAAAATATTTAGAAGAGGATGAAAAGATGAACAAATGAAAAGACAAGAAGAGGGTGTTGAAGGCATCAACTTAGGATGACTCCTCCTCTAAGGAGTCTAGTGGTGCAAGTTCTAGCGATGAGGAGGAGGCAAACATGTGCCTCAGTGGAAAACATTACCTTCCTTCTAATGAAGATTGCAGTGTCAAAAGCGATATTGAGGTACCTCCTCCATGTTATGATGATCTTTATTCTGAATATATGAAAACTTGCAAATATTTTGACAAAACTATAAAAGATATTGACCTATTAAAATCTGAAAATAAAATTTTGTTGCAAGAAAATAAAAAGATAAACAAAGAAGCAACCAAATTGGAAAAAGATTGTTTATCAAGAGCGAGATAACTCATTGGCAAAGATAGAAGAATTGGAAGAGTTTCTCTCTAAAACCTCCTCGAATATTGAAACTCTCGCTAATGAGAGGAGGGATTTAGAGTGTAAACTACATTCTTTTCTTGCTCAAATTGATAATGGGAAAAGACATTTGCAAATAGATGCGTAATGCTTGTAACTGAAAATACCGCTTTAAAATCCCTTATCCATGACTTGAACCTGGCAATATAAAAATTCGGAGTTAGCAAAAAATCTCTTGATATGATTTTGCCAAACCAATGTCATGAAAGTGCAAAATTCGGATTGACTTATCATTCTGTGACGTTACCGCCATCCACAGCTACTCTCGCTAGCGATAGCGGTGCTTCTCGAAATAAGCATTAATTAAATAGAAAATTAAATATTGTTGGGAAAAACCCATTTTGATTTAACTTAACAAATTAATTATAAGTGATTTTACCTGTTAGTGTTTATTATCCATATTGTATAGTAAGGATAATCTGGTCATTAGATGTCTTAGGATGTCACGATCAACTTAGAGTGTCAAGACCAAGTCAAGACAAGCTTAAATTCAGTAAAGTTAAGACTTGCGTCGAATAGAAGTCGACGCAACTTCGACTAGATGTCGACGTAACTCTGACTGGAAGTCGAAGCAGATCATTCAGCCTGTTGAAGTATAAGTCAAGTCGACGGAACGTCGAAAGGGACTCGACGCAGAAGGAAGAGCTTATCGAAGCCATCTAAGAATTCGACGCAACGTCGACTACAATTCGACGCAGAAGTCAAGAGATCAAGTGTGATGCTTCAACTCGATGGGTACATCGATAAGGTATCGACGTAACGTCGACATCTGAGTTCAGCCAAAGCTAAGAAGAAATTCGAAGCTACGTCGATAAGAACTCATAGGTGCATCAACATGGAGACTGATGAAGTCGACGCAGCGTCGAATACAGTCAGAAAAAGGAAGCTTTTTCAGCTGTCCTTTTGGAACCTTTTTAGAAGGACCACCAGGCTAGAGACAGTTCTCCAACGACTCGTTTGTTACCAAGAATAAAATGAAGCCTTTTAGGACACAACAAATCACTTTTGGAAGCTATTCAAAATGAATGGACAGGTCGAGAACAAATAGAGAAAGGAAATTAGGTGGATGAGAAGTATTACTTTTTCAGGACAACCCAAAAGAAGAAAGTTTTTGAAAACTCAATCATACACAATAAATATGCAAAAAGAGGAGAAGAACAACAACCTTTATTAAATCATTCTTTCTATTGGGAAAAACTCCTTTGATTTAACTTAATTAATTAACTATAAGTGATTTTACCTTCTAGGTTTTATTACCCATTGTATAGTAAGGGTACTCTGGTCTTTAGATGTCCTAGGCTGTGTCACTAAACTTAGTTTCAGGGCCAAGTCAAAGCAATCACAAATAAAGTTGAGATAAGACTTGCGTTGAATACAAGTCGACGCAACTTTGACTTGATATTGACGCAACTCTGTGTTGTTGTCGAAGCAGATCATTCAGCCTATCGAAATATAAGTAAAGTTGATGCAACGTCGAAAGGATCTCGATGCAGAAGGAAGACCCAGTTGAAGCTATCTGAGAAGTTGGCGCAACATCGACTTCAACCCGACGCAGAACTTTGACTTGATATTGACGCAACTCGACGGTTACGTCGATAAGTAATCAATGCAACGTCGATATCTGAGTTCAGCCAAGCTACGAAAGAATTCAAATCCACGTTGATAAGAACTCAGAGGTGCGTCGACATGAAGAATGATGAAGTCGACGCAACGTTGAATACAATCAGAAAAAGGAATTCTTTCCAGCTGTCCTTCTAATACCTTTTTAGAAGGTCTACCATACTGAAGACAGTTGTCCAACGACTAATTTGTTGCCAATAAAGGAAAGGAGTATTCCATAAGAGGAAAAGCATTCTTGGAATGAAATAGAATGTGATAGACGGGTCGGAAACAAAAGAAGAAGAAAAAAATCAAGTATCCAATAAGAATACCTTCTCAGGTCTGTCTAGAATAAGAAAGAAATTCAAATTCAATGATGGACGATAAGTAGACTGAGAAGAGAAGAAAACATCAGAGCATTCATTACACTATTCTTCTCGCTGTTGATTAGGGTTGCTTCTTCTTCTTCCTCCTTCAACCCTAAGAGACACAGATAGAAATCAAGAGCTCACTCTGCACAGCAAAGATGCAGGGCTGCTTCTTCTTCTACATCATAAAACAACCAGATTACAAGAAGGATACACAGAGAATGATCTAATTAAATAACCCTTGCAATCATCACTATCATAAGCAAGGGTTCATCATTTCTGATCCTGTGAAAGAAAGAAGCAGCAGAAGTGCTTCTGAAGGATTCTGAGAATAGAATTCTAACCTTCTTCTTCTTACCTTCCTCTTACTTTCTCCCTCAAATGCATAGAGTTTTAAGAATCCCTCTTACAAAGGATTCAATGGTTCAAGATATCCTTATCAAAAGATTTGAGTGGTTCAAGATCTCCTTATCAAAAGATCTGAGTGGTTCAAGATCCCCTTATCAAAAGATCTTTGGTTCTAAGAGTCTCCTTATCAAAAGACTCAGGCACAGGTTGTGCATTCCTACCAGGTGGTAGAAGAGTGGACTACCCATATTTTGGGGGAACTACTATAAAATCTTGTGTCTTCTATGTGTGTTAATTTTCTGTGCTGTCCCATATAGCTTATAACTTTTCTGCTTTACATTAACAACATTTATTTTATTTTGTGTTTGGTATTGTTGAAGCATAACACTTAGTGTTTTTATTGTGTGTGCACAAATAAGATAGAAAATATTTTTAAATCTCTATTAAAAGGTTAACACCTTGATCTGAGGCACACTGTGCACTTTCAATTGGTATCAGAGGTAGGTTGATCATTAAAAGGTTAACACCTTGATCAAAAAGACCCCCTACTCTTATTTCTTTACAATAAATATATTTTATAAAGAAAATGAGTTCTAAGGATTATGCCTCAACAAGACCTCCAGTGTGTAACCTAAATAAGTTTACCCTCTGGAAGGCCAGAATAAAACTCTATATGAACTCTATTGATGAAGAAATCTTTAATGACATCCTCACAGGTCCCCTAGTCCAAATAAGGAAAGATGCTAGTGGAAAAATTACACAGACAACAGTCCCCAGAGCAGAATAGACTGATGCTGAGAAGAAGGTCAAGTCATGTGATGCCAAGGCCATGAACATCCTGGTCTCAACTATGTCAGATGACATATTTCAAAAAGATGATGATTGCAACTCTGCCAAAGAAATATGGGAATCTCTCTCCAGATTAGTTGAAGGGAGCTCTGATGAGAGAAAAGACGGAGGTCAGACAACAGTGAGACGGAGGTCAGACAGCAGGAGGTGCGGAGAAGGGATGAGCCCCAGGCCCCGGAGGGGGGATGGAGGCAGCATGGCGGGGGGATGCAAGGTCAAGGAAGAGGTTACGCCCCAGGAGGGGATAACTTCTATGGGGGGCAAGAAAGACCCCAATAGTTGGGATGGAGGAAAGGTCCATGGTCGGTGCCTCCTCCGCCTCAGCATGCCATGGAGATCAGGCGAGGAAGAGGAGGAAGAGGAAAGAGAGAAGGAGCGGAAGCAGGAGCAGGAAGGAGAAGGGGAAATATGGCGGCAGAGGCCGAGAGGGGAGAGGTGGTGTTGCTGTACTGTGACTTCCATGATGAGGAAGGTCACACAACGACCACCTGCCCAGAGTTCTTAGAGACAAAGAGGGCCAGAATGTGGTCGCCGCGGCAGCAACAGCAGGTGAGGATAGAGGAGGTCCTGCCTCGGGAGGACGAGGAAGAGAGGTGTGAGGACTGGGCCGATGTGGGGACCCGAGGAGGGATCAGAGTGATCCACGGGGGAGTAGGGGTGGAGGCAACCCGCAAGGCGAGCCTCCATACCATCTACCGCCGGAGCATGGCTTCGACATCCACGGCCCCACCCCCAGCAGAAAAAATCACTTTCTCTCAAACGGACATGCCGGGTCATGAGGACCCTTTCTGCGACGCGTTGGTCATCCAGACCGCCATCGAGAACTTCACAGTGTCCCGGATTCTCGTGGACAACGGAAGCTCCGTCAATGTCATCTTTAAGAAGGCGTTTGATGAGATGAAGGTGGAAGCCAAGAGGGTGTTGGCCTCGGATGTACCATTGTTCGGGTTCTCCGGAGAGAGGGCGGAGGTAGAAGGGGGAGTGGGGCTCCACGTAGTCCTTGGTGGGCAATCTCGGAATTGCCGCTTTGTCATAGTGGATACCCCCAGCAGCTATAGCGCCATCTTCGGACAGTCGCTAATCAGCGCTTTCCGCTGCGTCCCCTCCACCTTCCACCAATGTCTCAAATTCAGCTCAAGAGGAGTCCAAATTCGGGTAAGAGGGGATCCAAAGGTAGCAAGGCAATGCTACATGATGGCGGTCAAAACCATCTCCTGGATAGCCGAAGCAGAGAAGTGGGATCAGGAGGTGGGAGAGCCGGCGGGCCTCGGAGAGGCAGAAGAGTAGATGGGAGGAGAGGAGGAGAAGGAAGAGGCGGAGAAGGAAGAGGCAGGAGGTCGGGCCCAGGAGCGAGGGGCGGAAGAGGTGATGAAGGTTCAGGGGGAGAAGGAGAAGAGAAGGTCGAAGTGCTAAATTGCGACGAGGATAAAGAAGGAGGTTGGGGAGAGCAGTCCTGGCTGGAAGCCGTGGAAGAGGTCATGGAGCTCGAGGTCACCACCCGGGCCGGGGTGGTGGAGAAGGTCCGCATCAGCGGAGAGCTCGGCCTGGAGGAGCAGAAGCAGATCCTGGCTTGCGTCCAGGAAAACATAGATGTCTTGGCCTGGAGTGCCGCGGAGATGCCCGGGATCAATGCGGATGTGGTTTGCCATCGCCTCAATCTCGACCCAGGCACCCGCCCCATTCGTCAAAAGAAGAGCGCCACAGCAGACAAGCTGGAGGGGCCCATCCGAGAAGTGGTGGGTAAGCTCCTACAGGCGAGTTTTGTATCGGAGATCCAGTACCCAGGCTGGGTCTCTAACGTGGTGATGGTAAAAAAGGGAGGAGGTAAGTGGAGGATGTGTATCGATTTTTCCTTACTTAAAAAATCATGCCCCAAAGATTGCTACCCCTTGCCTAGAATCGACACGCTGGTTGATTCAGCCGTCGGTTTCTCTGTAATGTCTTTTTTAGATGCTTTTTCAGGTTATCATCAGATCCGAATGCCCCCCGCCCCCGACATCAAAGATGTCTCCATCATCACAGGGGATGGGTGCTATTGTTATAAGATGATGCCCTTTGGGCTCAAGAATGCAGGAGCCACTTACTAACGAATGATGGATAGGGTCTTCTGAGAGCAGAAGGGAAGCAACCTGGAGGTCTATGTTGATGACCTCATGATAAAGAGCCAGGACCTCAAGTCTCACCTCTGAGACCTTAAAGAGACTTTTGGGACCTTGCGGAAGTACAAGATGAAACTCAACCCCCTGAAGTGTGTCTTCGGGGCTAGCAGGGGAAAATTCCTGGGTCACTTGCTCACCCCTGCGGGGGTGGAGCCTAACCCAGATAAGGTTAAAGCAATCTTGGAGTTGGGGTCCCCAAGAAACGCGAAGGAGGTTCAGCACCTCACGGGAAAATTGGTCGGGCTCAGCAGGTTCCTCTCCAAGGCAGGTGAGAAATGTGCACCTTTCTTCAAGGTGTTATGGGGAAACAAGAAGTTTGAATGGACCTCAGAATGTGTGGAAGCTTTCCAAGCTTTGAAAGGGCAACTCACCCATACTCCCCTACTCCAGGGACCAAGGTAAGGGGAGGATCTATCCCTATACTTGGGGGTAGGATCTGAGGCAGTAAGTTCGGTGTTGGTCTGGGAAGAAGGGAGGAGGCAATTCCCCATATACTATGTCAGCGGAGTGCTGAGGAAGGCAGAGCTCCGATACCCAATTTTGGAGAAGTTAGCTTTCGCTTTGGTGGTATCGGCTCGGAAGCTCAGGCCATACTTCCAAGCACACTCAATCAAAGTGGTGACCGACCACCCGCTTCGCAAAGTCATGGAAGGGGTGGAGCATTCGGGGAGGCTAGCCAAATGGTCCATAGAGCTAAGTGAGTTCGACATCGCGTTTGTGCCTAGGACGTCAATCAAGGCACAAGCGGTGGCGGACTTCATAGCGGACTACGCAACTGAAGTGGGGGTACATGAATCACCTCCCCCGATGGCATGGAAGATGCTAGTGGATGGTGCGTCATGGAAACACTCCTATGGAGGAGGAATCATCTTAATAAGCCCCCAAGGAACCAAGATTGAGCAAGCATTGAGCATCCATTTCCTAATCACCAACAACCAGGATGAGTACGAGGCCGTGATAGCGGTCCTGCGGCTGGCCAAGGAGCTGGGAGTGCAGGACTTAGAGGTCTCTACGGACTCCATGGCGGTGGCATGCCAAATCAGGGGAGAATTTGAAGCAAGGGAGCCGACCCTCCAACGCTACTTGGAAAAGGTTAAGGGCGTCATCGGCCAATTTCACACTTTTTCCATCACACATGTGCCGAGGGAGGAGAGCACTCTGGCGGACCACTAGCCAAGTTTGGCCCCCGAGCTGGAGGGACAGTATCGGAACTCTTCCGACCTTCCATCGAAGAAGGGGAGCTGATGGAGGTGGATCAGCGAGCATCATGGATGGATCCCTTCATCACCTTGCTGGCATCGGGAAAGTTCCATGAAGGGAACGTGGATAGATGGCGCTTCAGGTATAATTCGGCCTATAATTCCTTACATGTAGGAGGACTATACAGGAAAACACTCTCAGTGCTCCTGGCCCGATGTGTATCGGAGGAGGAGGTCCCGAGAGTCCTCGAAGAAATCCACTCGGGGGAATGTGGCAGTCACTCCGGGAGCCAAACTCTGGAGGGAAGAGTGTTGAGGCAAGGCTATTTTTGGCCTACCCTCAGCAAGGATGCGGCAGAATTCGCAAGAAAGTGTTCAAAGTGTCATCTCTATGCTCCACTCCAACTTCTCCCAGCTCAAAGGCTCCAGACCATCACAGCTCTGTGGCCCTTCGCTATATGGGGATTGGACCTGGTAGGTCCTTTCCCGCAAGATAGTGGCCAAAGGAGGTTCCTATTGGTGATGATTGACTATTTCTCCAAGTAGGTAGAAGTGAAAGCGCTGGCCAAGGTAACATCCCAGGTGGTGAGAAATTTTGTATGGGCGAGATAATTTGTAGGCACGGGCTTCCATTGGTCATAGTGACGGACAACAGACCCCAATTTGCTAGCAAGGAATTTGTTAGTTTTTGCACCCAACTCGGCATAGACCTCAGGTTCGCGTCGGTCCACCACCCGAGGAGTAACGGTCAAGTGGAAGCAGCGAACAAGATAATTGTCAACCTGCTGAAGAAGAAAGTGGAGAATCTTAGGGGCAATTGGGTAGAGCAGCTGCCCTCGGTCCTATGGGCCTTGAGGACAACTCCAAACGCGGCCACAAGGGAGACCCCCTTCAAACTGTCTCATGGTTTCAAGGTCATCCTCCCGATAAAATTCGAAGTAAAAACCCCCAGGGTGATAACCGCGGGCGAGGGAGATGAGGAATGGCTGGTAGAAAATGATGCAGAGCAAAGGTTGTCCCTGGACCTGGTAGAAGACCTCCGCGACCTCGCTACTATTCGACAGGAGGAGGTCAAGAGGCGGATGGATCGGTACTTTGATCAGCATATAAGAATAAAGCAATTCGAGAAAGGAGACTTGGTCCTGAAGAAAGTAGATGCGGCAGGGAGAGGAGCCGCCGTAGGTAAGTTAGAGCCCAATTGGGAAGGGCCTTACATCGTAAGCGAAGTGCTCAAGTCTGGAGGGTACCACCTCCAGGATGTGGAATGGGTACCTCTCGGCCGAGCCAGGAGTGGGGATGATTTGATGAGATTTTATCCTTAGCAACCTTTTTTGTAACTGACTCTTGTATGTGTGAAATTTTCCGTAGATCTAGGAGTGAGCAGGAATTGTATAACTAAAAGTTCAAGCCAAACAACCAGAAGCACATGAAGCAAACACAATATTTATTGATAAGCAAAATTCTTCATTACAGGGCGAGGTATACATGGCGAGACATGATTTCACCAGTACACAAAAACAGAAGAGAAAAGCAGCAGAAAGGAAAACCAGCGGTCTGCCAACTTGAGACCGCCTAACCGCCCGACTTGACAGTCCGCCCGGCTAGAAAACCAGATCGCCCGAACTGCCTGCCTACGCCTTGAACAACACCAACTGAGAACCACGCGAACTCCCGAACTTCACTGATCCTCCCGAACTCCAGCAACCCGCACTGTAAGCTGCGAGACCGCACGAACACCTTCAGAAGAGGAGGTGACCGCTGCTACCCGCACAATCCGCAGAAGCTGTACAAAACAAGTTCGATCAGCTAGCGGGCCAGTTACAAAAAACAGACCGCAAGAACAGGTCGCGAGCTCAGCTTACACTTGGTGCTATATATTTGCTTCTATAGTGGCTCCTATTTATAGGCAGGCGACCTGATCCAGTCACCACCCTATGAGATAGGATCACCACCCCTTGATCGCGCGACCAGACCGGTCAACCCGCACGACCAGCAAAAGAACCTCCTGCTTAGTGAGCTCGCCGACTTCAACAGAAGCTGTGCGACCATGACAACTCGCCCGGTCATGTCGCTCACCACCTGTGTTTGCCACCCGACCTCCTCCAGAGACCGCGAACACACCAGACTGACTAGGGCCTGCCAAGTCGATCAAACACCTGTGACCGCAGATGCCAGCTGATTGCTGAAGGACAGCCATGCGAACACAACTCAGAGACCGCGCGACTAAGACAACCTTAGTCCGCGCGCACCGTAATGAACCCGGACAGCCTCCAGACCGGCTGCCCGCACCACGCCGTCATAAGCACCAGACCGCGCGCCACCTTTACCAGGTAGAAACCTGCTCCGCCACGTGGTCAGATAAGCAGACCGCGCGGCCTCACCTCGGCACCCTTGGACAAAAGAATGGTGATCACGCCGAGTAGCCCGCGCTAGACCAAAGAGGTCAAACCGCCAGAGGAGACCGCAAGACCGTGCGGTTAGACCAAACCGCGCAGTCTCCGCCCAGACCGCGAACTTCATAAAAACTCCCACTTCAACATTTTCAACAGTATGTTTCCTTCTCAATACATATATTTTGGAGCAGTTTTTGAGCAAGCAACAAGTCCTTTGGTGCTGTAATGCCCCAGATCGATTTCACTTCCGGGCTCTCACAGACAGTGGGTCAGGTTGATCTCTAGATAGGTTGGAAAGTAACAAGTCCTTTGGTACTAGAATGCCCCAGATCGATTCCGCTGACGGGCTCTCATAGGCGGTGGGTTAGGTTGATCTCTGGAGAGGCTGACAAGTAACAAGTCCTTTGGTGCTGGAATGCCCCAGATCGATTCCGCTATCAGGCTCTCATAGACGGTGGGTCAGGTTGATCTCTGGAGAGGCTGGCAAGTAACAAGTCCTTTTGTGCTGGAATGCCCCAGATCGATTCCGCTGTCGGGCTCTCATAGACGGTGGGTCAGGTTGATCTCTGGAGAGGCTGGCAAGTAACAAGTCCTTTGGTGCTGGAATGCCCCAGATTGATTCCGCTGTCGGGCTCTCATAGACGGTGGGTCAGGTTTATCTCTAGAGAGGCTGGCAAGTTCCTTTGGTGCTGGAATGCCCCAGATCGATTCCGCTGTCGGGCTCTCATAGACGGTGGGTCAGGTTGATCTCTGGAGAGGCTGGCAAGTAACAAGTCCTTTGGTGCTGGAATGCCCCAGATCGATTCCACTGCCGGGCTCTCATAGAAGGTGGGTCAGGTTGATCTCTGGAGAGGCTGGCAAGTAACAAGTCCTTTGGTGCTGGAATTCCCTAGATCGATTCCGCTGCTGGGCTCTCATAGACGGTGGATCAGGTTGATCTCTGGAGAGGATGGCAAGTAACAAGTCCTTTGGAGCTGGAATGCCCCAGATCGATTCCGCTGTCGGGCTCTCATAGACGGTGGGTCAGGTTAATCTCTGGAGATGCAGGCAAGTAACAAGTCCTTTGGTGTCGGAGCGCCCCGAATGATTCCGCGGTCGGGCCCTCACTAGCCGGGGGAATATATCGGTCCCAAGGACCAGCTAGCGAGCTATTCATACTAAGGCTCTCGGCGAGCAAAATCTCCCAAAGAACAGGCGAGGCGAGGCGAGTTATTCATACTAAAAGCAAAAATATGGAAACAAAGGCGTGGGCATGCGAGCATATTCATGCAGGCATGGCAAAATATGTCCGCACGAGCATGAACACAAGTGCGAGTAATGAAATAAAAGGGAAAAGATATTCAACAGATATACAAAATATTTCTTTCGTTGGTCAAAAGGCGTTATCGTCAATGACGAACTCGCCGACCAAAACAGAAATTTTACACTTGGAAAGATCGAGAGGACAAAGCTGCCCGCTGCAGAATCCTTCGCCCGCTCTCACGGTCTTCCGACCAGAACTCGCCTCATACACAAGAGACAGGCGAGAGCTAACATTACGAGCACTGTGCTAATAACGAAAGGAGCGAGAGGGATAAATAAAGGGAAATACACACAGGGACAGCAAGCGAGTAACGGGGGAAAAATATACATCATTTCTATGTTTCGTCCAAAAGTTTTACAAAGTTCCGCGAGGTTCTCGCCGGACAAAAAAGAAGAAGAAAATCAAAACATCAAAAATTCATAACTCATCCGCGGATTGCTCGCCCTTGCTTCTCTCGGAGGGTGTGGTAGGCAGGAACATCTCTGGGACCAAATCCTCCAAGGTGAGCTCCGCCGCCTCCACCGTAAGTAGGCCAGACCGCTTGAGGGTGCGAAAGGCAAATGGTGCCGCATGGAGTGCTCCCTCCCGCATCTCTGTCTTAAGCTCCAGCTGCTTGGCCTTCAGCGACCCGGGACTGGGCTGGAGAGCGGCCCAAACCAGGTCGCGGTTCAGGGATTTCAACCCTTCTACTTGCTGCGCCAGGTTGGTGTTGCGAGTAAGGAGCTCGTTGGCAGTCTCGGCATCCTGCAAGGGAAAGATTTAGGCGCGAGTATGGAAGGATAAGAAAGGGTTGACGAATGAACAAAAAACTCACCATCCCACCCTGGAGGCTGGCGATGAGGCCGTCCGAGATGTTTAATTTTTCCTTGAGGTCGGCCACCTCCTCGGTCGCAGCCTTCAACACTTCCCGAAGAGCCTCGGAGCTCTTCTCCTCCCTAAGACGCGCGATCTCCTTCGCAGTGATCCTCAGCTCGCGCATGAGCTCCTCCGAATTTCTCTCCAGTTGGAAGTTGCGTCGACCCAGCATATGTGTGAGCTCTAGAGAGCGGAGTTGGGACCGCGCGCTCTCATGAGCGAATACCCGAGAGGTCATATTGTTGAACTCTTTCACATCCTCCTGCCCATAAAGGCCGTAGGACAGGGCAAAAGCATCGCTGCCAACCGTATTCTCCTCCACCCAAGAGGGGAGGAGAGTCGATATCGAGGCCCGGTTGGTCTTCTTGTCCCAGACCAGCAGAGGCGCGCCGGCCTCGTCCAGATGCTTGACCCCTAAGCCATAGTTCTGGTGGCATGCCGGATCAGGCACCTTCAAGGTGCCGGCCACCACCGTAGGGGGGTCGCTGGGTACCTTCTCTTTGGGGCGATTCGCTGGGAGATCTCCCCCGGAGGGGGCCTTAAGGACCCCTTTCCCCTTAGTCAGAGGGAGCATCTTCGGCTTCTTTGAGGGGGGAGGTAGATACTTCGACCCGCGGGTCGCTTGAGAGAGGATGGGGTCGAGGTGTGGACAGGCTCTCGGCAGGGCTCGGCAGCAGCCGTGGCAAGCTGAAGGGCAGGCGTGATATGTTAAAATTTTTGAAAGATCGTTTAGGAGTAAGCAGGAGTTGTATCAACAAGAGTTATAGCCAAACAACCACAATGCCAAAAACAGCAACACAAGAAATCTTTATTGAAATAGAACTGCTTTACAATGCGAGGTATACATGGCGAGACATGATTCATAAGAATCACGGAGAAGAGAAGAACAAACACACCAAAACTAAAACTGGCGGTCTGCCAAAGCAGAGACCGCACGGACCGCAAAAAGGTTCAGGCCGCCCGGCTTGCTCTGCTGTACTCCCAGACCGCTTGCACAGTCAGACCGCAGAAACACCTTGAGACCGCACGAACAGAAGCAGACAACCTGCACTGCCAGACCATAATCCCAGACCGCGCGAACTGAAGCTTATTGGAACAAAGAACTGAAGCTGTCGCCAGACCGCAACTCAGACCGCCTAACCGCTGAAGGTCACCTGATCACTGAGTCCGCTGCGAACAGCACAAGAACACAATAAACCAGTTCACTGACAGACCGCAGACGAACTGTTTATTCAAGCCGCCGGAAATCACCAAGGAAGGAGACCGCAACCAGCTGACCGCAAACCTGCGAACACAACAACCGCTTAGCTCACTTCCGAGACCGCGTGACTTCAAACTTGAGTCCGCAAGAAACAATCCGGGCTCTTGTTCTTACAGTTCTTGTTAGGAATGACGGGCCCTGCACCCCTATTTATAGGCGGATAGACGGATGTCATCACCGCACAAACAGGGATACAATAACCGCCCATCAGATCGCCAGCGGCCTCATAAGACAGACCGCGCAGACACAACACTTGGACGAGATCCAGCACAAGTCCGCAAGACAGCAGCAGTCCGCGCACAAGCCGCACGGACACAACACTTGGACAAGATCCAACCCAAGTCATCAAGACAGCAGCAGTCCGCGCACAAGCTGCGCGGACACAGCGACCACCCTTCCTGAGATCGCCTACGCAGGGACAAACAATTGGCCGACTTGAACCAAGTCGCTAGAACAGCCCAAACAAGTCGCCCGGTCACTGCGGAAAACCAAGTACAGGCCGCCCAGAACAAGACCGGAAGAACTCGCAACAGGTCGCCAGAACCAACGACCAAACCAAGAAGCAAACTGGCCGATCATAGCAGATCGCCAGAACAGCATGGAGAGATCGCAGAACCAAACCGCCAGAGCACCAGCGCAGGCCGCGCGGTCTCTGCGGTCTCCAGCCTTCAGACCGGCCGGACTCCCTTCCACTTCACTTCAACAATTTCAACAGTCCCCCTTGAAGTGGGAAGTGGAAACTAGACCGAGCAACCCCCTTAACCGTGTAAACGGTCCCTTCGCCAGCGGCTTTGTGAAGATGTCTGCGATATTGTCCGCACTCCGAACATGCTCAACCATAAGAGATCCTCCCAACACCTTTTCACGAATGAAATGGTGCTCAATCTCTATATGTTTGGTCCTCGCGTGACTGACTGGATTGTTGACCAGCTTGAGAGCACTCTCATTGTCCCCGCGTAGCATAGTGGGACCTCGAACCTCCTGATGAACGTCCTCTACCAACCTCCTGAGCCAAACGGCTTCCTGAGCTGCCAAGGCCGAAGCCTTGTACTCCACTTCTGTGGTAGATACAAACACCGAGTCTTGCTTCTTGCTGCACCAAGAGATAGCTGTGGGGCCCATCATAAAGACATAACCAGACATTGATCTCCGATCATCCACGTCTCCCCCATAATCAGCATCCATGTATCCATGCAACTCCAAGCTTGACCCTCTCCTATATAGGAGACCCAAATCAGAGGTCGACTTCACATACTTCAAGATGCTTTTTGCCGCCAGAAGATGAGGCTTCCGTGGTTCCGCCATGTTCCGACTCACCTTGCCTACTGCATAAGCAATATCTGGCCTTGTGATTGTCAAGTAGATCAAGCTCCCAACCAGAGCTCGGTAAACCAACGGTTCAGATAGAACTCTTCCCTCATCCTTCCGAAGCTTATGATGTTGCTCTAGAGGTATAGAGCTGCTCTTCCCTTCCTCCATGCCGAATCGCTGAACAATCCGCTCTGCATAGCCAGCCTGAGAAATGAGCACTCCGCTCTCCCGCCTGTGCACCTCGAGTCCAAGGAAATGGTGGAGCTCCCCCAGATCCTTCATCTCGAATCTGATAGCAAGCTCAGCCCTGAGTCTTGCAACAGCTTCCTTTGAGTTCCCGGTGACAATCATGTCATCCACGTACAGCAGCACAATCACCCGAAGCACCCCCTTCTTCCTTATGAACAAGCTAGAATCAGAGTCTGAAGCAAAGAATCCGCAGAATAAGAGATACTCTACAATCTTCCCATACCTCGCCCAAGGCGCTTGCTTCAACCCATATAGGGCCTTCTTCAACTTACAGACGTAGTCCGGATACTCCTTCGAGATGAAGCCTTGCGGTTGGAGCATGAAGATATCCTTGTCAATTTCGCCGTATAAGAAAGCATTCTTCACGTCGAGTTGCCAAATCTCCCAACCACTCGAAGCCGCCAAGGAAATAACAAATCGAACCGAAGTCATCTTTGCCACTGGACTGAACGTCTCATCATAATCTTCTCCGTACTGCTGTGAGAACCCGCGAGCTACAAGGCGAGCCTTGTAACGCTCGATACTACCGTCAACTTTCTTCTTCAGCTTGAAGACCCACTTGCAAGTGACAGGAGTGGTGCCCTTGGGCTTGGGCACCAGAGACCGAGTCTCGTTCTTCTCGAGAGCTGACATCTCTTCTTGCATCGCAACGTCCCACTCCTTCACGCTTCTGGCCTTTTCAAAGCTCGACGGCTCCCTTTCATCCAAGGGACCAGCAAAGAAACATGAAACAAAGTTCACCATGTTTCCTCCTGTGTATCGATCTGGTGGTTGAATAGTCCTCTTCGACCTCCTAAGAGGTTGCCCCTGACTAACCACCTCCTCAACTGCTTCTTCAGAACTAGCTCCTCTTCCAGGCGAATTTGGAGCATCGCTCCCCCTGCTTCCAGAACCTGAAGCTTCCGCCTCTGAGCTAGACACAACTGGAGCTCCTGGTGAAACAGGCAACTCCACTTGAAGATCTTCAACAACCTTCCCTCTTATATCAACCCTGCCCTCTGGTAGCTCAACTCCTGAACTCCCCTTGTAGGAAGTCACTTCATCGAACACCACATCCCGAGAAACAATTGACCTCTGTGTCTCAGGATCCATGCATCTCCATCCCTTTTTCCGCTCATCATACCCAACAAAGACTAGCTTCCTTGCTTTCGTATCTAGCTTTGTTCGAAGAGCATCAGGAATATGCACATAGCAGGTTGATCCAAACACTCGAAGGTGTGCAACACTCGGCTTCTCCTTGAACATTAGTTCGTGAGGGGTCTTCATGTTGATAGGACTCAGAGGCAATCTGTTGATGACATATGCTGCACAAGACATTCCCTCCGCCCAGAAGGACTTTGGGATATTCTTGGCATGAAGCCAACATTTGCAAGTTTCCGTCAGATGACGGATCTTCCTCTCGGCAACGCCATTCTGTTGTGGAGTATGGGCACAAGTGAGCTCTCTCCTGATGCCATGCTTCCTGCAAAAACTTGAGAACTCACCAGAGGTGAACTCCCCACCATTATCAGTTCTAAGTTTTTTAACCCGCAGGCCTAGCCGGCCTTCAACCAGCTCCTTGAACTCCACAAATTTTGCAAATGCTTCCGACTTCTCCTTCAAAAAATACACCCAGACATATCTGGTGTAATCGTCAATCAACACCAACATGTATCTGTTGCCTCCAAGGCTTGGGGTGGCAGTCGGTCTCATCAAATCACCGTGGATGCACTCCAACGGCGCTTTGCACCTTGTTTGCGATTTGTCAAATGGAAGTCGATGAGACTTACCAAACTGACATCCTTCGCAGACATGACCATCTCCATAGGAGGACAAGCTAGGCAAGCCATTGACAAGGCCCCTTACCGCCATAGCCTTCAATTTGTCCATGCCTACATGCCCCAATCTTTCATGCCAGATGGCCGCGCCATCATTGGTCCTCATCTTATCAACATAGGTACTTGTCGATAAAACGAACAAGTCCTTCACCCGCTTGCCGACATGAATAACATCTCCCTTTATCTCCGGTTGAGTTTTGAGAAACTTCACTTCTGTTGGGCCAAACAGAACGTGATAACCGGCATCGACCGCATTGGTCACAGAGAAGAGATTTTTCTTCATACCAGGCACGTGATAAACACTCCTCAACGTGAGTGGACCCTTATCACTGCTCAGAGAGACGACACCTTCGTGTTCTACTGGATGAATAGAATTATCAGCCGTAATGATAGCATTGTTACCTGAGTAAGGCGCCAAAGAAGAGAACTTTGATCCATCCCCGGTGAGGTGATGCCCACACCCTGAATCAACAATCCAGTCCTCATCATAGTTGATGGAAGCCAAGGCCTTAACGGGCATCGCTGTTATATTAGACACAAAGGCTCCTCCCCATCCAACTTCATCAGACTTTGGCATGTCCTTCTCCACTGCATGTCCTGGCTGAAGATTCACCCGGCAATCTTTCTTGAAGTGCCCGGTCTTATTGCATCTATAGCACCTCGGTCCCTCTCCTTTCTTCTTCCCATCAGACTTAGGAGCATAGCCCCTATCTTGCTGACCTGAAGTGGAGGGTCCATCATGACCCGACTTCTTCTTCTCCCATTTCTTCTTCTTCTTCCCAGAGAACATCACATCACTTTCTCCCCCGGAGATAGAAACCCCCGCCATCTGTCTTGCTAAACTTTCTTGCGAAGCAAGAAGGTTCTCCAGCTCCAACAACGACGGTTGATTTGCCCAACCTTGAACTGAAGTCACAAAGGCAAGATACTCCTTCCGCAACCCGCGGATGATATGCCTCTTCAGTTTTGCCTCAGAGATTGGCTCATCAGGGTCCAATGCAGAAATCTCTATCGTGAGGTTCTTCATCTTGAGGAAGAAGGTCGAAACAGAAAGATCACCTTGAGAGGCTTTCGCCAACTCATTTTCAAGATACTGTAGTCTCGCTACATTCTTCTTATTGAACAATCCATTCAAGGATGTCCAAATCTCAGCAGCAGATTTACATCCGATGATGTGATCAAACAGCTCCGGTGAGATAGCCCTTTTGAGAGTGAACTCTGCCTTAGCATTCGCCCTCCTCCAAAGTCTCACCTCTGCCATATTATCTCCTGCTAGAAACACCTCTTGTGTGTCTTCTCCGCCAACTACCTCCCATAGATCCTCGCCAAGCAAGTAACTCTCCATACATGACTTCCACTTTTTAAAGTTAGTCGATGTGAGGAGTTTAATACCAAGACCTCTTGCGTATCCACCTTCCATGGCAATCTATGTGGTCTCTTCTTCACAAAGACAATGGCAACTCTAGTTGATCACTGCTTATCCACTCCAGAAACCTCGCTTTGATACCATGTTAAAATTTTTGAAAGACCATTTAGTAGTAAGCAGGAGTTGTATCAACAAGAGTTATAGCCAAACAACCACAATGCCAAAAACAGCAACACAAGAAATCTTTATTGAAACAGAACTTCTTTACAATGCGAGGTATACATGGCGAGACATGATTCATAAGAATCACGGAGAAGAGAAGAACAAACACACCAAAACTGAAACTGGCGGTCTGCCAAAGCAGAGACCGCACGGACCGCAAAAAGGCTCAGGCCGCCCGGCTTTCTCTGCTGTACTCCCAGACCGCTTGCACAGCCAGACCGCAGAAACACCTTGAGACCGCGCGAACAGAAGCAGACAACCTGCACTGCCAGACCGCAATCCCAGACCGCACGAACTGAAGCTTATTGGAACAAAGAACTGAAGCTGTCGCCAGACCGCAACTCAGACCGCCTAACCGCTGAAGGTCGCCTGATCACTGAGTCCGCTGCGAACAGCACAAGAACACAATAAACCAGTTCGCTGACAGACCGCAGACGAACTGTTTATTCAAGCCACCGGAAATCACCAAGGAAGGAGACCGCAACCTGCTGACCGCAAACCTGCGAACACAACAACCAGTTAGCTCACTTCCGAGACCGCGCAACTTCAAACTTGAGTCCGCAAGAAACAATCCGGGCTCTTGTTCTTACAGTTCTTGTTAGGAATGACGGACCCTGCACCCCTATTTATAGGCGGATAGACGGATGTCGTCACCGCACAAACCGGGATACAATAACCGCCCATCAGATCGCCAGCGGCCTCATAAGACAGACCGCGCGGACACAGCACTTGGATGAGATCCAGCACAAGTCCGCAAGACAGCAGCAGTCCGCGCACAAGCCGCGCGGACACAACACTTGGACAAGATCCAGCCCAAGTCATCAAGACAGCAGTAATCCGCGCACAAGCCGCGCGGACACAGCGACCACCCTTCCTGTGATCGCCTACGCAGGGACAAACATCTGGCCGACTTGAACCAAGTCGCCAGAACAGCCCAAACAAGTCGCCCGGTCACTGCGGACAACCAAGAATAGGCCGCCCAGAACAAGACCGGAAGAACTCGCAACAGGTCGCTAGAACCAACGACCAAACCAAGAAGCAAACAGGCCGATCATAGCAGATCGCCAGAACAGCTGGGAGAGATCGCAGAACCAAACCGCCAGAGCACCAGCGCAGGCCGCGCGGTCTCTGCGGTCTCCAGCCTTCAGACCGGCCGGACTCCCTTCCACTTCACTTCAACAATTTCAACAGAATATGCCCCATCTTCGCGTAAGGAGGGTTGAGTGGGAGGTACCGCTCTCCTGTGAGTAAGAAGCAATCCGAGTCAGAAGGAGAAGAAGCAATGCAAGAATCAACAGAGCTGGCACGAGCCAAACCAGCCCCTGGTGGCACAGGAAGAAGCGAGTCGACGTTCCTCCTGAGGTAGACCACCTCAAAGTTGGTCGACATGTGCTTAAAGAGATCGGGCGTGTGGCCGCGGAGCGTCGGGGGGCAGTAGGTGGCTTTGGAACGTTTGACGGGCGAGAAGGGCATGTTGCCGAATGGATCCTTCACGATGACAAATTTTTGGGGCCAATAATGGCTCTTGTTGACCGTCTCTAGGACCTTGGCGTGGCTGCTCGCGAAAAAAGCAGCCCCGTCCTTGTTCGCCCTGAAGGAAAATAGCTTGCAGAAGACGGGTAGGCTGAACTCTACCCGCTCCTCTCGCAAGTAGCACGCGAAGTCTACCATCATGGCGATGGCGTTGGGGGTCAGCTGACCCGGGATCACGCCAAAGTATTTGAGTATCTGATGAGTTCGCGACGAATGGTCAAATGAAAACTTCACGCGAGTATGCAATGAGAAGTTAAAAGGGAGGAGTGAGTACCTGTCTAATCTCCGGCCAGAAGGGCAATCGCAAGCCCGCATCGAAATGAGCCACTGGGATGGCAAGCTCATCTGCGAAGGTAAAATTGATCGCATCCTCATTCGTAGGCAGCCGGGCGACAAATTCTGGCAAGATGTAGTTCACCACGACCAGGTGATGCTCGCTCTCCGTGAGCGAGCAGTTTAGGAAAATGTGCTCGCGAAAAATCCCCGCACACTTGGCCCGGCCTTCGGTGTCCGCATTATGGCCACCCATTGTTTTCCTGCAAAAAGAGAGGCGAGCACAAAGAGAGAAGGTGGCGAGAGCGAGGAGACAGAGAGAAGAAGGGAGAAGACGATCGGAGCGGTGGTTAGCCATAAATGCCAGCCCTATTTATAGAAAAACCAAGGGGATGGGGAGTAATCGAAGAGCCAGGGGGTGCAGGTAGCAAAAGCGCGTCATGATGTACCTCGAAATGAGAGCCTCCCTCTCTCAGACTCGCTCGTGACAACCTAAAAATATCAACTCGCAAACAATAAAAACAACGCTGCGAGTAAGGGGGGCGAGCCCTTGCGGGTCACGTACTCGAACGATAAGAGGCAGAGGACTAAGTAAGATGCGCATATTGTCCGCTAAGCGAATACGTGGGCGCGGTAAGAGCAACATAAATATGAATAAAAAGAAAAGGGAAATACGATGAGGTATAACACAAACCCAAATAAGAGGAGCTCGCTAGTATGAGCGAGAGGTGTTCGGATCGCCACTATAGGGCATAAATCATCCAGATACCATAAAACAAGAGAGGGAAATTATTGAGTAGAAAAGGAACGCGAGTGCGGCGAAAAAAAGGGGGGTCAGTATTGGATCCATTTCCATCGGCCTCTTCCTCTCACCCCCGAGCTAGGCGGTGGTCTCCTGGGGTAATGATACGCTTCGGCAGCACGGACCTCGTGCTGAATCAAGCGAGCATGGTCCATCGCTCGTGCGAGGTGCACCCCCAGGGAAGTAACCTCCTCGTGAGAATCTTGCAGCAGTTCGGCCTGAAGATGAGCGCATTCATCCCCCAGCGAGGCAATCTGCTCCTCAGCCGCCTCCCTGTCTTTCTTCACCTGACTGTACAGGTTTTGCAACATCCGCCCATGTTTCTGGAAAAGCTCTGAGGTTTGCCTTTTCATCGTCACCGGATCCAGCGGGTCGCCGAGGAAGGCATCGATCTCCTCCGGCAAAGGGAGGGGCGACAGCTCCTCTTCCCCCAAGTCGAAGTCGCTGGAACTCTCCGGAGGGCCTGCGAGAGGGGGAGGTCATCAGAAAGAAGAGAAAGATCGATAGCTGACTGGTTTGGGCTAATCGGGCGAGTTGGGAGTCGCCTTACCCTGATGAGCGCGAGAAGAGCTGGGCCGCCCCTGGAAGGAAGTTCCGTGGGGCAGGGTCACCGATTTACCTAAGCCTGAGAGGCGAATTTCGGGGGCCTCACCCTGGACAGCATCTAGAAGTGAATTCTCAGGATTCGCTTGGTCCAAAAGAGTATACCCCGGGACAGAGATATTTGACTTTGGAGGAAGTTGCGAGAGCGATGGAGCGGCTCATCCTTCGGGAATCACGAGAGGAGACTCTGCGAGAGACAAGGTCACAGGGTCAACACGGTGAGTTCATCGAAGAATTGTGCGAGAAGGCTTACGGTGATGAGGCGAAGACGAGTGAAGGACGGGGACGCCCAAGTCCGGGATCTTCCCCCCCCCCCCCCTTGAGGGGTAACAGGGCGAGCGCCAATCGGATTTCACCGGTCAGGTTCCCCGATAGAAGCGAGGCCTGAAAGGAAAAAGGTATATATCAGCAGGAAAAGGATTTGGGTCAGCTTGCCGACCCGAGTACCTGGTTTGCGAGCAGAAGGTCATGGGGCGGATCTAGGGCCAGGAGTCCATCTTTCCCACTCTGGCGCCGAACCGATTTTGCTTTCAGCATTCCTGAGGAAGATGTCTTCGGGGCCCAAGGAGCAGGTTTGGTGAGGGCCGCGTGCTCAAAAGCTCGCGCCGTGTTGATACGAGCCCTGGTCTCTTCAGAAATAGGCATCCTCAGACAGCTACCATACGGAGCAGCGAGAATTGGTGAAGGAGGAAGCAGGGAGCCCATCGACTACGATCGACGATATTTATAGTAGGGAGGCTGGGCCCCACCAACAGATTCCTGCCAGGTCAGCATCCGTCCAGCGAACGCCGAGGGTTGGATGATTCTTCGTGAGTTTATCTTAAGACTCGCGAAAAGCAGGGATTGTGTACAACCTCAGGTTCGCCCCGAGCGAGAAGGCTGAATCAAGTTGGAGTCAAGTTTTAACCGAGAGAAGTCAAGCGCGGGGGCAAGCCAGGTGCGACCCCACCTGGGCGAGAGCGAACAGCGAGTGGGGCTGTCACAGACCACTCGCGTATGCCCCCCCCCCCCCCCCCCCCGCGCGAGGGCCAGCAAGAAATCTAGCTCGACAGCAGTGCTTCAAGGACTACTCGCGGCGAAAGCCACGCGAGCGCGAAGGGGCCAGAGTTGCGAGTGGCACTGTACAACCCCCATATTCGCCAGGAGATGGGCATAGATGTATAAGTCAATAGGCAAAAGAAGTAACAAAGAAGGTGAGCCAGAGCCTCAAGGGCCGCTCGCAGGAAGGCGGGCGAGCCGGGCACTCGCCGACCGCTCGCAAGAAAGTGGATGAGCAGGATTCTTTTCAATTTCCCATGTTCGACGAACTTCAATCTACGTTCGACGAAATCCGTTCTGCGTTCCAAGAACTCGCGTCACGTTTCAGTTCGACGAACTTGCTTCTCGGTTCGGCGAACTTGCGTCTCAGCTCGACGAACCCAATTTTCCAGCAAGTTCAGCATATTTACACAGGGCCGAGGGGAGCTCGCAGGGAGGCATGTGAGGACCGGCCTCGGTAGATGTCGCTAGAAGAGGCACGAGCGGTGTCTTCGCAGAGTGCTAGTCTAAACAGAGTTTCGCGAGCCATACTTGCGAGGTGACTCGCGGGAGCATTCACGAGTACCCTTCTCACAGGACATTTGCCCATAGACAAAGGAGGCAAAAATTACACCTCTGCCCCTAGTGGTCTGCCGTTAGCCTTTCCAAACAGCGGAGTTTGGCTGTTAGCAGGCCAAATTGGGGTGTGTTTAGTAAAACCACAAGGCGGAATTCCGTTATTGACAGACCACGAGCAAAAAACTATAAATAGACCTTAAAGGGTACCTTGGGAGAGGATTCCAATCTCAGTTCTCTGATCTTCTTCCTCCCTTGGTTACTTTGGTTTAGCTCTCTAGCTCTCCAAGGTGCCCAAGTCTCAGCTCTGGCTTGGGAGGGGAAGCGCTCAATGATCTTCCGGGTTTGTGGTGGGACCTCCTCACTGTGACTAAGGTCTTAGTCTATTTCCGAGTCCCCTGTATGCTCCTTCCGAGGGGCTAGTAAGGGCTAGCTGCCCCTCAACTTGTTGAGGGCCCGAGCTTCACAAGAGACCGAGAAATCGGTTTCAACAGAGACGCTGCAAATATCATCGAGACAGATCAAAACATTTCAAATCGCGTTGTCTGCATTTAATATCGTCGTCTGATGGTCAAATCAGTGTGTGTCATTAAGTAATGAGCCTCTGACACTTATAGGACATCCTAGGAGACCGTTAGTCGGCTCCTTAGACTTATAAAAGAGATAAGTGTCCGCCTTAAAAAAGTAGAAGCAACACAAGAAAGAAACGCAGATAATACACACACGAATCAATAGAACAGTAACAAGCTGCGTAAAGAAGGAACAAGAACCAGAGAACAAAACTTCTTCATCAAGCATTCTCCAAGTTTCAGTACAGCAACATCGGCTGATAAGAAGTGTTCCAGATTGAAGAAGGGACTGAAGAGGAATCTGTGACGTCTAAGAAAACATCAAAAGCATTCTCTTCAAGTCCAAGAAGTCGATCTTCATCCGGCTAAAGAAGTTTTCCTCATTCTTTCTTTGTAGGGCTTTTATAAGCTTGAGTTTGTAGGATCTGATTCAAATCCGAGTTGTAGGGTTTGAGGGCCTGAGCTGTAGGGCTTGAGGGCCTGAGCTGTAGGGCTTGAGGGCCTGAGCTGTAGGGCTTGAGGGCCTGAGTATTGTAGGGCTTGAGGGCCTAAGTTTTTGGATGAGTTTGCCAACCCTAGCACTCTGTTAAATAGGTGCAGAGGGACAATGTACTACTCAAGACACTCTGTCTTGAGGAACCACTATAATTCTTTGAGTGTCTTCTGTGATGTGCTCTTAATTTCTAAATCCTTATAGTATGTGCTTCATAGAAATAGACTCAAAAGAAAGAGGGTAAAGAGATTTTAAAATACCTATTCACTCCCTCTCTATGTGATTTGACAACATCCATAACTAACAAATATTGGTGAATATTGCAGAATTGTTTAATTTTTTTTGTTCGTTTGTTAAATAAAATTCAATATAAAAATTGAAAAATAGTGTGAAGAAGCTAAAATTCTATCGCATATATTATGAAGAATCTAACATTCTATCACATATACTGAAATTAATTAACGCATAATTTAAGAACCTAGCATTTAATTTCCTGCATGCATAAATGTAGAGAGTGGTTGTGGATCAAAAATGTAACATCTCATTTCCTACTAGACCCCTTAACTTCAATTAGGGTAGGGCATGTGGTGTATGAGGTGGGTTTGAGCTAGGTAGTGACCTTAGGTCACATTGAAATTGAGAGAACTCACATATGGTCCACCAGGGGAGGAAGATGATGAGGAGCCCTCCGATCTGCATCAAGATTAGTGCAGGAATTAGTTGTATCAGGTAAAATTGATGGGTGGTCCCGTCAATCGATGGGACATCCCCTCGATGGAATTATTTCTGCCAAGTAAAAATTGACAGATGGTCCCGTCGATCGACGGGACATCCCGTCAATGGAATTATGTCTGTCAGGTAAAAATCGATGGATGGCCCTGTCGATCGACGGGACATCCCGTCGAAGAATTATTTCTGTTAGGTAAAATCGACGGATGGTCCCGTCGATCGATGGAACATCCCGTCGATGGAATTAACTGAAAGGTTTAGGTAAAATCGATGGATGGTCCCGTCGATCGACGGGACATCCTGTCGATCGACGGGATATCTCGTCGATCGTCGGGACTGGCAGTCGAAGTAGGAACAGACAGGGCATCTTGTCGATCGACGGGACCTCCCGTCGATCGATGAGAACCCCCCTTTCGATTTCTATTAAGGAAGAAAGTAAAAACCTCACTAAATTCAATTAGGCTAAGGCCTCAACCAAAGCCCATCCTGCAGCCCACATGCCTAATTACCAGCCATGCCCTCTGAAAATAGGAGAGAGATGACATGCAAAGGGGCGGTATGGGTTTTTCCCCCAAATCCCCATTAAAAACAAGAGGAATTTAAGGAATGGAGGCCACTTGGCACTCCATTCCTTTGCCCAAAGCCATGCCTGAGCTCCTCAGCAAATGCCCAACATAAATTGGGCTGAACAGATGCCACTTGGCGGCTGGGAGGAACAAACAAGGCATGACTGAACCATGCCTTAATAGGAAATACACATCAACCCTCCTCAGCCCATTTGAACCCTCCCACGAGCTTCAGAAGGTGGAGAGTAGTCGAGCCAGTGTGTTGTAGTAGAGGAATCACTATCGTATTGAGGATTGGAGCTAGCTCAACGGAGAGACTCGCCGCCATGCTGCCGCGCCGAATTACAAGATTTCAAGCCCCCATTCAGGTCCAGTTTCTCCTCCCCTCCCCTCGTGCTAGCTTCCCCCTTCTTCCATTTTCAAATCGAAGCAGAAATGGTGGTTTACCATTTCGTATTTCTATTGTTCTTAACCGAAAATCGAAAACGACAGGAGGCCATCTCCGGTCGAGTTCTCACTGCCAATCGATAGTCCAACCTCGGCCGGAGGTGGTGGCTGGAGGGATTGGCCGGAGGTGCCCTCAGCTGGCCGGAATAGGGCTTGAAATATCGGCCCAGGTAGATTTAACCAGAGACATCGGCTCAAGGTAGACGATGACGGGTAGCCATTAGATCTGGGGCGAAGTGATAGCCGCAGACCACTACATGTTATGAATATTAAAATTTAATTATGTCACATATAATACAGGACTTTGTAGAATTTATTGGGGGAACTTATAGGCTCCAACAGAAAATAATTTCTGCATAAAAATGTAGCTTATGGTCTTAATTAAATTTAGAAATTTGTTTGGGGTTATTTGGAGTAGTAATGCCCCTAGACACTAGTTTTGGTGCAAGATGTGCAAAGTGTGTGTGCATGTGTATTTTGTGAATATATATGTCAATATACCTTACATGCATGTGAAATTGAATCATAGATGAGTCATAGGGGAACACATCACCCCACCAAAAATTAGAATTTTTGGAGAACATTTCCCTAAAGTTTTGTTCATAATGTGATTAATCAAATAAATGAAATTTATGGAGTTGTGTAACTCCAAATGACCCCAAATTTGAGTGTCATGCTTAATAAGCCATTATTAATCTATGGTTAAAATTTGGAAGCAATTGGACCTCTGCATGTGAGGTAATTCCACTTGCATGTCTTTGTCTGTTATGTGATATGGTGTGCATATAGCCAAAAAAGGATAATTTGTGTATTTGGCATATATGGCTTAGTGTTGGCCTCTGAGACTTTGACCACACCCTCTTTATGACATAATACATTACCTCTGGAAAAATTAGGCTTTTTGGGATAAAAAATCCTAAATATTTGATAAATTTGAATTATGTCACATTTATGTTAGTGAAATATTTATGGCTAATACTTTGTAGAAAATTTTGAAACTCTGAAGAATCACTTATAACACCAATTAAAATCTCTAAAAAATTTTGTAGAAATTTTCAGAGATTATTCCTTTAGAAATTAGCAAAATTATCATATGTCACATTTCTGAATAACTAAAATTTTACCGAGGAAAAAGATTGAGAAATTTTTGAAACTCTGGAAAATCATTTGGAATCTAATTATGAACCTCTAGAATTTTTGGTAGAATTTTTGGATGTATTACACATGGTAAAATTCCACATATGCATTATGTCACACTTTTTAATTTATGAAATATCTATAGTGTAATGTTTCTGAAAAATTATGAAATTCTGGATAGGAAGGTTTTAGGACATTACAGTACTACGGTAATTTTCTCAGAATTTTTGGACGACGTAAATTAACACTTGCTGTGTAAAGTTACATTTTCACCACTTTTACTTTATATGGAAATTATGATTATAAATTCTCTGAAAATTTGTGGAACTTTGGAAATCATGTGTTTTGTCATTTATCACCTCTGAAAATTTTATTAGCAAGATTGAAATTACTGGCATGGTACTTCCTTTGTAATTTGGAATATGTCAAAAGATTAACGAATTTTAAACAGAGGTCAAATTAATTTGAAATATGTCAAATATCTGGACACTTGTTAAATTATCCAACATGTACATATGGTATGAATTGTAGCTCATTTGGATACGATATGGTTAAGATTGCATCATAGGAATCAAATCTAGTTCAACCTCATTTTGGACTACGAATAGTAAAAACTTAATGTGATGATTTGATCAGCAAGATCACCTAGAAAATCAGTAAAATTTGGATCATAGCAGTAACATATCAATTATATCAACACTTAGAAGTTATGGAAATTTTGGAGAACATTCGTACTATAGGTTAGGGAATAATTCATATTCATGTCGCACTATACATAAAGGGGCAATTATTACTATACAAGAATCATAATAATTATTCATCATGGTAAAATGTTCATGATGTATCACTAGGGTATGATTAGAGACATTTGTGAATCATTTAAGACCTACACCACTTAGAGTATGAGAAATCTTAAGTGCTGAGCATCGTTCAAGAGAACGTTTGCTTAAGAATGTAGTGAAGAATAAGTCATAAAGCATCTAAATTATAAAGAGTAATAAGGAGAGTGGGTCTTTAGAAAAAAGGGTAGCCACCAATATTAGTAATTGTCCTGGAAAGGGGAATTTGGGCTTCAGCCAATCGCATTCCCTAGTACCGCTGAGAGCTCTTCATCGGGTAAACCCCAGGAAGTCCAGGATTCACCCTAAACTTCTAAGTATAATAATAATTAGACAAGAGTAGTCTAACTAAATGAATAAGAGGTTTGGTAACTTCATCTCGAGTTAAGGGATGGGAAGTTGTATATCAGTATGGGTTAGTCCTGCGAGCTGGAGGCTCGGGAAGTTGTATATCAAGACGGGTTAGTCCTGCGAACCGGAGGCTCGGGTTGTGAGAACTTGCATGTGCATAATTAGTGGCGGGTCTTTGGTACTGGACCAGTCATCACATCGACGGCAGTATGTTGACTTAGGCGGGTGTGAGGGTCTGAGGGGCCAGTAGGTTTTTTATTCTGTGGTCTGGAGGACAATCCCCGAAAATGCACACCCGGCCTTAAAAGACTGGTGGGTTCTAGCAATGAGTACACAAGACTCTAGAGTGCACCTAGGACGTGTACAGAGGCGTACAAAGGGTCTAGGCCTGGTAGTGTGCATACCCACCTAAGAAGTGGAGGCACCCGCTCCACTGCTGCCGTAGTCACAACGGTGGTACCAGAGAGTGAAGCTAGCTCCAAAAATTGGGAACGAAAGGTCTGTGATCACAGAATCATGTGGGTGAGTTGCACTTGTATGAATCATATCATAGCATGCATATCATACCATACATAAACCTTAGAACATAATTTGCAGACCCTTATCATATAAATTAGTATGAGCTCATTTACATGATAAGTTAAACTTCTAGAAATCTTAACTTATAAGTTGTATGTGCATTCATATAAGTTAAGATACTCATGTGATGGTTGTATACTTTAGTTGTTTACTGTACTTGCACGCACTGCATTACTTACTTACTTCTTTTACCGTTCATTACTGCTTACCTACTTATACTACTAGTATAGTTTACCTTGTGATATATATATATATATATGCTAGTATAGTTTACCTTGTTATGTATATACTTGTTAGTATAGATTCCCTTGTCACCTGCATTTGTTATTCCACTTTGTTGTCCTCCGCTTCCTTCCTCCCGCTCGGTGCCTAGGAGTCGCGGGGGGAGGCGGGGACAAAGTTGGCTTAGTCTTTATGACTAACGGTCGATTGTGACTGTAGGAGCCCGAGGAGATGGAGCACCAGCACGACCAGCCGGACGAGGTGACAGGAACTGAGGAGCAGATGTCGTGCATTACTTCCACTACGAGATAGGTGTTGGATGATGAGAGTGTTTAGCTTCTGCGTAGAGTTGTTGAGAGGGATAGTTAATTCATTGTATTTCATTTGGTTATGTATCAGGCATAAGCCCTTACTCTCTTTTTGTACTCATTGATGGACTAGTATGTTTCCTTTATGAAATATTGTGATGTGGACTTGCTTATTACTATTCCTTGTTCTATTCTCTATTGGCATAATGGTTAAATGATCATATTAGCCGGCAGAATTGGCATCTTGCGGTGGCGACTAACCTGTGTTGGTGTCATCCGTAAGGCGGTGATTCTGGGCACAAGGCCCAGGTAACCCTCCTAGTAAGGGGGATGGGGTCTTACAAAAAACAAGTTTAACATAAATATAAGAACGTTGAGAATAAGAACTAAGAAATACAGAAAGTAATCCTTTATGAAAAAAAGTGTGCGCCCAGATGAAAAATGAGTGAACATGCTAAAAACACGCGCCCGGGCAAAATATGCTCGCCCGGGCGAAAAATGCGCGTTGTGGCAAAAAATACGCGCTCGGGCAAAAAATGAACCCATGGCAAAAAAACACGCTCTCAGGCGAAGAACCCGTGCCCGGGAGAAAAAACATGTTCCTGGGCGTCTAACGCGCCATGCACGAAATAAACACGCGTTCGGGTGAAAATGAGTCCCGAGCAAAAAAAGCACGCCCGGGTGAAAAATGCACGCCCTAGAGAAAAATGTGCACATGGGAGAAAAAGTGCGCGCTCGGGCGAAAAATGAGCGATGTGGCGAAAAACAGACACTCGGGAGAAAAAATTGCGCCCATTTGAAAAAAAAGCGCTCCCGTACAAAAAAGCCTGACCGGACTAAAAAGTGCGCGCCCGGGCAAAAATGTGCGGCCCATGCGAAAATGTGTGCACCATGGTGAAAAATGAGCGTCGGGGCAAAAATGAGCCCCATGTTAGATCTGTAGGCGCCCTTAGAGGGGGGTGAACAAGGGTTTTAAAACTTTTATTATATTTTGAAATACTTGAAAATCTAAGAGATCAAAATAGTGATTTTGAATAAAGATCTAAATTGTTTTATAATGAAAAAGAGAAAAATAAACAATTTAGAGAAATAAAGAACAAACAAATTTCATTACACAAAAATAGAAATGATTACTAATGATAAAGTTAATTACAAAACTAGATTTCTATGACGCTAGAAACCGAAGGCGAAGAAGTAAAATGTCTTTTCGTTTTCCATCTCGACTCGTATCCCCACGAACCAGTGGCTTTAGCCAATTCTCCCCTGAATATGGCCTCAAGCCGCTCTATCCAATCCTCCCCCGAATACGGCCTCGAGCACCCCCTAGATCTACACCCTAGACCTAGTCGCCAACACGAGGTGAATTTCTGCCTTAAGTCCTACCTAGACCTAGTCGCCAACATGAGGAGAATTCTCTAAACGGTTACAAAAGATATGAAATAAAATAACAACCATAATATTAAAAACTCCCTCTAAGAAACTTTTGAAGTAGGAGACAAGAGATCGCTGTAGAATAAGTAAGGTTGAAGCGATCGCCCTTCGGATATAGCATGACGAAGTCCTCCTTCAGAAACTCTCTAAGCTTTTGGTGGGATATCACCTCTCGACAGAATAAGGCTCTGGAATTTTGGCACTAGACCTCTCTCTAGGATGTGTGTTAGAAATGAGAGAAGAGGGGTCCTTTTTATAGCCTTGCAGCTAGCGTTACCGTCGATGTTATCCCGGATTAAGAAATATTCTCTACGTGTGTATCTTCATTCCAAGGAAACCTTTCCAAAATTCCTCTTGTGCTCTGCGCTACCGCTTGCGCTATCCACTACCGCCTAGCGCTATCGCCTTCTATACTTGCCGCCTGAACTTGCCTAATCAGAGCTAGCGCCCGCGCTAGGTGCTACCGTCGGCGCTACTTGGCATGTTGGAATTCTTGCTTCAAATTTGGGGGCAACCTTCATATGTTATCCTTGAGTCATGTGGCATTATTTCTTGCACACTTTGACACACAAGATCAAATACACATATGATTTGTTATTCTCAAACCTAGGAGATGCGGAAGACCATGTTCCAACAAACTCCCCCTTTTGATAATAATAAATCGATTAATGATAAATCAGAGCATTAATATATAAGCATGATGAAACCTACTTGTGTGTGTGTGTGTGTGTGTGAGTACTGACTTAGGATAATTGTCATTTTTAGTATTTAGAATTGCTCCTCCTAAATACATGCTCCTGTTGGAGTTACCATTGTGATCTAGAAGTGGTCAAACATGTAATGTCACTGCCAACGCGATATGAGCCTGCAGGGTCGCACATAAGAGCATGTGGAGAAGTTGGAAGATTGACTATGTTGGTAAAGGTTACCAATCACCATATAGAATGGGGGAAGTCCAGCAATTGTTGCTGTCTGAATTCGTCGGATATGACTTGTCGGATTCGTCGGATTCGTCGGATCATCCCGTGGAATCTCGACGAATTGTTACAGAGATCCTCCACTCAGCAAATGTTGCTGTCTGATTGGATTCGTCGGATTCGTTGGATCATTCCGTGGAATCTCGACGAATTGTCACAGAGACCCTTCACTCGGCAAATGTTGCCGTCTGATTGGATTCGTCGGATTGTCCCGTGTAAACTCGACGAATTCTGTTCCGTGGAATCCCGACGAATTGTAACTGAAGCCCCTATTCTGATGTGTGGTCTGCGGATATCGATTCTTCTAGAAGCTGTTTATCCTTTGGGTATAAATAGGACTTCTTTTTAGGGTTCTAAGAACTTGCGACAAGTTGAGCCGACGGAAAGAGTTCCGCCTCTCGCCCTAGCCGACGGAAGAGTTCCGTCGTCTGAATCGCCTCCGCCGACCTCCTCTCCGGCGATCGTCGTCGGGTGTTGTTCTTCCTGAAGCGGATCTAGCAATCCGTGGAAGTGCAAGGTGCAGTTGTTCTTCCTTCCGGGTTGCATTCGACGTGATTTGGTGTTCTCCCGGCTCGTGTGGACTGCTGTAGAGACGTAGACATTATTCTACGTGAGAACTCTTGCAAAGCCGCTGAAAGCAATCTTCTTCTTGGAGCATCTTGGTTGGATTTGATCCAATCCCGCAAAGGTAATTTCATACCTAGCATTTTATTAACTTCTTGATTCAATATTCATGGCTGATCCAAGTCTTTTTGGGTTGTTTCTCTTCATTTCCGCTGCGACTACATTTGATGTATGGTTCTAGAAAAACCCAACAGCTCCCCCTATGTGAATTCTCCCCTTATATGTAAGCTATCTTCTTAATCTTTAATCATGTTTTTTCCCTTTTGATAGCGATTATTATTTGTCATGTTAGTTCTCCCCCTTTTGTTATTAGCAAAAGTGGGCTAAGGAAGCAATAAACTTAAAAGAGGATTTTTTGAGTAAAAGATAAGCCATGATCGAGCTTTTAAAGGAAATAAAATGATAAGGAGTTTTTAGCATAAGAATTTTCATAGAAATAGATCAGAGTTTTTAGCATAAAAATAATATTCATGTTTAGAACAACCAATGTAAATTTTAACAAGCAAGTCAATCACTTGTTGAAGGAAATCAATTTTGAGATTCAAGTGATGATACACACAAAAGAAAAGACTTTAAATAAGCATGAAAGCGCAAGGTAAAAAATTATATGGTTATGATGCGAAAGACTTATAGAAATACAAGAAACATATTTTTGTAAGCATGATAATTCATAAGAAGAGATATGAGTTAAATTCCAAAAAGGAAGATGTTTTTGTAAATCATTGTTCATTTAAAATCTTTAAGTTTGACAATAAAGTAACCAAGCATGAAAGAAGGATATCAAAAAGAACCTACTACAATGTTATTTATAATTCACAAATTCAAACCATACCAAACATGTTGGAGCATGGTCTTCCGCATCTCCTAGGTTTGAGAATAACAAATCCTATGTGTATTTGATCTTGTGTGTTTAAGTGTGCAGGAAACAAAGCCATATGACTCAAGGATAACATATGAAGGTTGCCCCCAAGTATGAAGCCAGAATTCCAACATGTCCACTAGCGCCGGTGGTAGTACCTAGCGCGGGCGCTAGCTCTGATTAGAGTAATTTCAGGAGGCAGATATAGAAGGAGATAGCGCCTGGCGATAACATCTAATGCAAGTTGTAGCATCTAGCGCAGGCGGTATCGGGTAGCGCAGGAGGTAGCACAAAGCATAAGAGGAAGGCAGTCGGCTTGCTTAAAATGAAAGATTCTCACACAGAGAATATTTCCTAAACTGGGATAGCGCCGACGGTAGCGATAGCGTAGGCGCTAGCTCCAAGGCTATAAAAAGGACCCATTGGATCCATTTTCTTCATCCTCTTATGATCCTATATTCCAGAGCTTCGTGCCATAGCATATAGAGGAATATTCGGAGAGAGACTCCCACAAATCCATGAAGGCTTAAGGAAATCATTGGAGAAGATTTCAACACGCTTCATCATTATGACAAAAGACCGCATCGACTATGATCTTACTCTGCGGGTATTCGTCTACTTCTCCAATAGATCCATATAGGGAGTTTTTATATTGTGGTTATTTGTTTCATCTCTTTTATATCGTGAAGTAAATTTGCCTCGTGTTGGCGACAAGGTCTGGGTAGGACTTAGGGCAGAAATTCGCCTCGTGTTCGCGACTAGGTCTAGGGTGTAGATCTAGGGGTGCTCGAGGCCATATCCTGGGAAGGATTGGCTAGAGCGGCTTGAGGCCGTATCCGGGGAAGGATAAGCTAAAGCCACCGGTTCGTGGGGATACGAGTCGGGATAAAAAAACAAAAAGGGATTTTTACTTATTCGCCTTTGATTTCTAGCATCATAGAAATCTAGTTTTGTAATCAATTTTTATCAATAATAATCGTTTCTCTTTTTATAATGAAATTGATTTACTCTTCATTTCTCTAAATTGTTTATTTCTTACTCTTTCACTATAAAACAATTTAGATCTTCATTCTAAATCACTATTTTAATCTACTTACTTTTCAAGTTTATCAAAATATAACAAAAGTTTTAAAACCCTTATTCACCCCCCCCCCCCCCCCCACACCCCAACCCCTTTAAGGGCGCTTACCGATCCAACAAGTGGTATCAGAGGTAGGTTATTTCAAATTGGCTTAACAACCGGGAATAATGGCCTCTCATGATCTCGCTTTTATTAGTGGGGGAAATTTTTATAAAGAAGGAAAATCACTAGCACCACCTTTATTTTACAGAAGAAATTATAAATGGTGGAAATTTTTAATGGAAAAGTTTATTAAAAATTTAGATATCGTAGCAAGGAATATAAAAATAGTCAGACCAGCGGATGAAACAAATAAAATGGAATGTCGCCTAAATGCAAAGGCTTTGAATAGTATCTTTTGTGCTTTATCTCAAGAAAATTTTAAATTAATATATTATTTTTCTAATGCATACAAAGTATGAAAATTTCTTGAAGAAATGTATGATTTTCCTCTCACAGGTATGAAACAAACACAAGAAGTGGAAAACATACAAGCTTCCACAAATGGTCAAAAAAGCTCCGCTCATGATGAATCAATGGAGTGCACATCAAGTGGAAAAGAAGAAATCTTATCTTTGGAAGAGGTGTGCCAAAAAGATGAAGATAACCAAGAAACTATATGCTCAAATCTCACTGCATCTAAAAGCACTGTAAGGAAATCGAATTCTCTTAATGTTTACAATTCTATTTCTACTTTACAATTGCTACAAATTATAAAACGCAAAATTAAGAAATTGAAAAATGCGTATTGCAAATTACGCTCAGAAATAAAGATTTAAAAGCAAAAGTTAAAGTAAAATCAAATTCTGATTTATCTAGCTTTACCCATGTCTCTTCAATTGAAAATACAAAACCTTGTTTTGATTGTAATGATATTAAAGAAAAATTCAAGGAACTTGAAAAAGAACTAATTTTGTAAAAGAACATAATGAAAAATTATCTTTAGAAAATTCATCTTTAAAAAGTGATTGTGCTACGTGCCAAAATTATAAAATTGAAATCAAGGAGATGAACGAAATATTTGAGGAATTTAGAAATGACTATCAAAATCATATTGACTCCATTGTTTCCACTCTTAAAAATAACACAATAGCATATAATAAAGCTAGGCGTAATCTAAAGATCAAGAATGATGAATTAAAATCAAAAATCCACTTGCCTATGAAAATTATAAATAAAAATTCACAATATCAAGAAATATCTAAAGGCAAGTTGAATATGAAAATCTTAACTAAGCCTAATAATGGGAGTAAGAAACACAAAGTTTTTGTAAATCAAAATCCAAATCATCATTATTTACAAAATCATGTTTCTCCCAACTTGAAACGTTAACTTCATATGAAAGGACCCATTCATCACTATCTACCCATAAACCTACACGTTATATTTGGGTACCCAAAGGAAACACCACACTTGGTCCCATTTGGATACCTAAATCTTTTATTCATTAGGTATCACCAAATGCATGAAGTAGAATATTTTCAAAATGAAATATATAAATTTCTACTTCATGATATGCTTTAATGTCTTTTAATTTTTCTTTTGTTTTCTTATTTTTTAAGCTATCATGTTATGGTCATATATTATTGGAAATATGATTTTATCTCTTAAAACTTAATGAGTTTATAAATCAAACTGATCAAAATTCAAAATCATATTTTTATTTTGATGACCTATCTATCTTTCTTATATTCATTGCCTATATATATCATATAGTATTCATATAAATTGAACTATAAATTTGTTATAAGATATTTTAAATTAAATCCAGTTATTAGGATATTAAGCTCTTTAGCCTTCATCAACAAAATTATAGAAATAACATGATCTAAAAGAAAGTTCAAGATCTAAAAAAAGATCAATTTTCAATATGTTTTTTTTTTCTTTTCAAAATAAAAATTGTATTGTGTTCACTCCTTGATGTCAAACATGATCTACACCATCACTATTTTTCACCTATCAAAAATCACATATATATTCAAAATTCATAATTAAAAAGGAAATCACTAAAATGTATTGAAAGAATTTACCATCATAATGAATATTGAATTCACATGCACCACCATGATCTATTGATGTCCTTTGCTAAAATTCTCTAAAATCATATATCATAAGTCATATCAAAAGTCTTCTAAAAACAACTATTTCTATCACATTTATATGAATTATATGATGACAATTGATATTATAATTGTATACTATGGTTGGTGTATTATGTGTGTATTGTGATTTATTTCAAGTTTAGACCTTTGAATCATCTTGATATCAATAAGATCAAATCAAATAGAATCTTCACCTCATTCTAGGTCTATAAATTGAAACATCGTCATACTTTGGCATAATATTAATCTCAAACTTATCATACTAACATTATCACCTAAAGAATATTAGTATTTATGTTAGGTTTTATATATTTATCAAGATATACAAGCTGGGTATTCTTATCTAGGGCATATTTATGTTATTCTTTGCATAAACATCATCTCATACTAATCATTTAAATCATGCTTATTTGGCTTATTCGAACTGATATCTTGTGCTTACATTTCCTATCATTTCCAACTTACATTATATTGATAAATACATGCCTTAGAAAAATCAAAATGAAGATATAAGAAAATATATATCATGTGTTGTCAAGTCGTATAAGAAAACGCTAATGTTTCATGCAATTTGCACTATCTAGACATCTCCAAAAATTTTGAAATTTCTGCATGAAACTACTCTTGGGACACTTAATCAAGATCAATAATCAGAATTTCCAAAATCTTGAAAAAATAGTGTATTGTTTGCCGCGCTAGCGCTAGTGTCGGAGCTAGCTCGAGTGACTGATTTTCTGTAATTTTAAAATTCTGAAAAATCACTAAAAATATATTATTTTATATGTACTGCCCAATTTTGCATTTCTGCCTATAATTGATTTTTGAAAAAGTAGAATACAAAATTGCAAAAGCCAAAATTACAAAAAATATTTGTTCTCTCTTCTTTCTTTGTTTATTTATCTGATTTCTATTTCCATAAGCAAAAATCAAATACAAAAATATAAATTAAAGAATTATGAAAAATTATTTATTGAACTTAACTTTTCTATTTACATGTATCTTGCGAAATTGAGTTTTGGGCTATCATCCCATCACATCTCCTAGTATCAGACGAACCCCTCACAGGGTAGACCTCGGGAAGTCCAAGATCAATTATAAGAGTTCAAACTTTAAAACAAAATTATTATTTTTAAAATATAAAAAAACTGTATGGATTTTATTGTTCATATCAAGCATGGTCTAATCTATCATTTAGTCCCTCTACAATGTTGAAATTTATCTTTTCAAACTACTTTGAACATTGTTTTTATCATGCTTTAATATATATAATCATATGTGCATCAATTGTATTATAAAAGTTGTGTAGAATCAATCTTAGCATGCCTCTAAGTATGAGTAATTGTTTTATGATTGATAATGATATTTATTCACTCACTTATTTTGGCAAACTCTACATATGCTTTTAATCTAAGAACGCTAGCTTGTGTATTGTAATTGTACAACAAATTAAATTTGCACAAGTATCTTACCTACACTACATTTATTTGCACTCTTAAAAATTAAGAAAAGTGGTTGTGCTTTCAAAATTACATTGGTTTGCAAAATAAGTGTATTCGGAGATCTTTGTACAAAACAAAAATCATGAAATAAATTGACAAAGATAACTCCACCAAGCACTACTTGAACCTCCTGATAAGTCTTAATAAGTGTTGTGAGGTTGAGCACCTTGGAAAGAATAGTAAAGTGTCTTGGGCAAACCTTCATTTTTTTCACCACTTATTCTTAAGTACACCGGATCACAAAAAAATCAATATTGAAAAACAAAGTGTGTGATCCCCCAAGCACTACTTTGCACCCTGATAAGACTTCATGAGCATTGTGTGTGCAAAGCACCTTAGTAGTTGTATATTTTTTGTATGTGCATTGAAGTGTGTGAAAGTAAAATTATTTGTGTTTTATTGTGCACTTTACATTACATATGTCGTGTATTTTTTGATTAAATCATTTGTTTACTCTATTCAAAATACACTTATGTGTACATCATTATCTTCCATAACACTTCTTCTCATGAGTATTGGATCCTAAAGCTAAACTGTATTCTACTCTTTATATATAAATGCACTAGATAACCTAGCATGCTCTCTACAATGTTTGGTATATTTTGAATTTATGAATTATAATAACTTTGTGGTAGTTTCTTTTTGATATCCTTCTTTCATGCTTAGTTACTTTCTGGTAATCTTTAAAGAGTTAGAAAAATGATCTACAAAAACATCTTTTCATTTTGGACTTTCACTCATATTTCTTCTTATGAATCGCCATGTTTACAAAAAATATGTTTCTTGTATTTCTATAAGTCTTCTGCATCATCACCATATATTTTTTACCTTACGCTTTCATGCTTATATCAAAGTCTTAAAACTCAAAATTCCTTTTTCAACAAGTGGTAGACTTGCTTGGTGGAGAGTATATTGGTTGTTCTAACACGAATATCATTTTTATGCTAAAAACTTTGATTCATTAATGGATTTCAAAATAGCTATGTGAGTTTTTTCAAAAATTCAAATAAAAATATAAACCCATAGGCTATGAACTTATCATTAGATTCAAATGCTAAATGTTTCCAATGATTATTATCACATGATTACATATCTCACCATAGCGAGAGCGTAGGGTTGTAGGCATTAGATAACCTAACCTCTAAGTCATGTCTTGTCCTTAACCGGGGAGGGTTCCTAGTAGGGCCTTGCGAGGCACTAGGGGGAAAGAGTGCTAGGTTGAGTATTTTCTAGTGTTTGTATATGGGACTAACACCCCAACCTACGACATGTATGCATCTCCTCAAGACCATCCGTCACTTAGTATGGGTCTAGGGTGTAGACATATTGTCTGGGTAGATTAGTTACTTGGAAATCATTACCTTTTTATGCATAAAACTCCTTATCATTTCATTTCCTCTAAAAATCTCGATCATGCCTTATCTTTTTATCAAAAATCCTTTTTTATGTCTCTTGCTTCCTTACCCACTTTTGCTAATAACAAAAGGGGGAGAACTAACATGATAAATAAGAACCGCTATCAAATGAGGAAGAACTAGACATAATTAATTCTTAAGATGATAGCTTGCATATAAGGGGAGCATTCACATAGGGGGAGCATGTATTTAGGGGGAGCAATTTTAAATACCAAAATCGATAATTATCCTAAGTCATCTCTCTCACACACACACAAGTAGGTTTCATCATGCTTATATATTATTGCACTGATTTATCATTAATGGATTTGTTATTATCAAAAGGGGGAGTTTGTTGGAACACGGTCTTCCGCATCTCCCTGGTTTGAGAATAACAAATCATATGTGTATTTGAACTTGTGTGTTTAAGTGTGCAGGAAACAAAGTCATATGACTCAAGGATAACATATGAAGGTTGCCCCCAAGTTTGAAGCCAGAATTCCAACATGTCCACTAGCGTCGGCGGTAGCACCTAGCGCATGTGCTAGCTCTGATTAGAGCAATTTTAGGAGGCAGATATAGAAGGAGATATCGCCAGGTGATAGCATCTAATGCATTCGGTAGCATCTAGCGCATGCGGTATCGGGTAGCGCATGCGGTAGCACAAAGCACAAGAGGAAGGAAGACGGCTTGCTTAAAATGAAAGATTCTCACGCGGAGAATATTTCTTAAACCAGGATAGCGCCGGTGGTAGCGATAGCCAGGCGCTAGCTCCAAGGCTATAAAAAGGACCTATTGGATCTGTCTTCTTCATCCTCTTATAATCCTAAATTCCAGAGCTTCGTGCCATAACATATAGAGGAAGATTCAGAGAGAAACTCCCACAAATCCATGAAGGCTTAAGGATATTATTGGAGAAGATTTCAACACGCTTCATCGTTATCATGAAAGACCGCATCGACTACGATCATACTCTGCGGGTCTTCATCTACTTCTCCAAGAGATCCATATAGGGAGTTTTTATATTGTGGTTATTTATTTCATCTCTTTTAAATCGTGTTGTAAATTCACCTCGTGTTGGCGACTAGGTCTGGGTAGGACTTAAGGTAGAAATTTGCCTCGTGTTGACGATTAGGTCTAGAGTGTAGATCTAGGGGGTGCTCGAGGCCATATCTGAAGAAGGATTGACTAGAGCAGCTTGAGGTCATATCCGAGGAAGGATAAGCTAAAGCAACCGGTTCGTGGGGATACGAGTCGGGATAGAAAACAAAAAGGGATTTTTACTTATTCGCCTTTGATTTCTAGCGTCATAGAAATCTAGTTTTGTAATCAATTTTTATCAATAATAATCATGTCTCTTTTTGTAATGAAATTGATTTACTCTTCATTTCTCTAAATTGTTTATTTCTTACTCTTTCACTATAAAACAATTTAGATCTTCATTCTAAATCACTATTTTAATATACTTACTTTTCAAGTTTATCAAAATAAAACAAAAGTTTTAAAACCCTTATTCACCCCCCCCCCCCCCTCTAAGGGAGCCTACCAATCCAACAAAATATTGTAGAGAGCATGCTAGGTTATCTAGTACATTTATATATAAAGAGAGTATAGAATTAGCATTAGGATCCAATACTCATGAGAAGAAGTGGTATGGAAGATAATGATGTGCACATAAGTGTATTTTAAAAAAGTAAATAAATGATTTAATCAAAAATACGTGATATATGTAGAGTAAAGTGCACTATAAAACACAAATAATTTTACTTCCACACACTTCAATGCACTTAAAAAATGTACAACTACCAAAGTGCTTTGCACACACAATGCTCATTAAGACTTATCAGGGTGCAAAGTAGTACTTGGGGTATCACACACTTTATTTTTCAATATTGATTTTTTTGTGATCTGGTGTACTTAAGAATAAGTGGTGTAAAGAGAAAGCTTATGGTTTGCACAAGATACTTTACTATTCTTTCCAGGGTTCTCAACCTCACAATGCTCATTAAGACTTATCAGGAGGTTCAAGTAGTGCTTGGTGAAGTTATCTTTGTCAATTTATTACATGATCTTTTGTTTTGCACAAAGTTCTCTGAATTCACTTGTTTTGCAAACCAATGAAATTTTGAAAGCACAACTAATTTTCTTAATTTTTAATACTGCAAATAAATATAGTGTAGGTAAGATACTTGTGCAATTTTAATTTATTATACAATTACAATACACAAGCAAACATTCTTAGAGTAAAAGCATGTGTAGACTTTGCCAAAATAAGTGAGTGAAGAAGTATCATTATCAACTATAAAACATTTACTCATACTTAGAGACATTCTAAGTTTGGTTCTACACAAAACTTTTTCAATACAATTGATGCACATGTGATTTGATATATCAAAGCATTATAAAAATAATGTTCAAAGTATGTTGAAAAGATGAATTGCAACATTGTAGAAGGTCTAAATGATAGATTAAATCATACTTGATTTTCACAATAAAGTCCATACATTTTTTTGTTTAAAAATTTGTATTTGATTTTTGCATATAGAAATAGAAATCAGACAAATAAACAAGGAAGAAGAGACAAAAAATATTTTTTTGTAATTTTGTCTTTTGCAATTTTGCATTTCAATTTTTCAAAAATCAATTAAAGGCAGAAATGCAAAAATAAGTAGTACATATAAACGAACATATTTTTAGTGATTTTTCATAATTTTAAAAACACAGAAATGTGGACACTCGAGCTAGCGTTGACGCTAGTGCTAGCGCGGGCGATAGTGAGCAAAATATTGAGATTTTGAAAATTTTGATTATTGATCTCAATTAAGTGTCCTAAGAGTAGTTTCATGCAGAAATTTCAAAAAATTTGGAGATATCTAGATATTGCAAATTGCATGAAACATTAGCGATTTCTTATATGACTTTACAAAATCAACATTGTATGAGATATTTTTTCTTATGTCTTTATTTTGACTTTTCTAAGGCTTGTGTTTATCAAAATAATGTAACATGAAAAAGATAGGAACTGTAAACACAAGATATCATGTTTGAATAAGCATGACTTAAATGATTATAGTATGAAATGATGTTCATGCAAAGAATAAAAATAAGTATGTCTTAGATAAAAATACACAGACTATATGTCTATACTCTAGCCTCGTACTAAGTGACGGATGGGCATGAGGAGTTGCACACATGACGTATGTTAGGGTGTTACTCTCATATACATACACTAGAGAACTCTCAACCTAGCACTCTTTCCCCCCAGTGCCTCGCAAGGCCCCGCTGGAACCCTCCTCGGTTAAGGACAATACATGACTTAGAGGTTAGGTCTCTAATGCGTCCAATCATATGCCCCCGCTATTGTGAGACATACAATATTGGTATATGATCATGGACATACAAAGCGTTCTAAGTTTAAGAATGATTAATAAACTATGAGTTTGTTTGAATTTTAGAATGATAATATAAAACCTCATAGATATCATGAATTCTATGTTCAAAATTTTCTATTTTTATATTAAATATATGATAACTAACATTGCATGAGATTAGCAGGATAACTTATAATATTCATTAAGATACAATGTTAGTATGATAATACATTCGTTCTTTTATGATTTTATTTTTAATCACGAACATATATATTTTTCTAAAAAAATAGTGATAGTTTTCTTTTTCGATTATTGCATGAGTTTATAATTAATTTGATCTTTGCTAGACTTTAGTTTGACTTAGCAATTTAGAGTGGATCTTGGACTTCTCGAGGTCTACCCTGTGAAGGGTTCGCACCGGTACTAGGAGATGTGACAGGTTGACATCCCAAATCTCCCTTTCTTAAGATATTTAAGTATTATTGGTTGCTACCCTTACTAAATATTTAAAATTTATAGACTCAAAAATTTTTGAAAGAGAAAAAGTGAAATTCATGATTTTATTAATTTAGATAAATATCTCATAAAAATTTTAGAATTTGATTTATATGGACAATATAAGATATTTATAGGCAATGAATATAAGAAAGATAGATAGGTCATCAAAATAAAAAAAGACTTTGAATTTTGATCAATTTGATTTATAGACTTATTAAGCTTTAAAAGATAAAATCATATTTCCAGTAATATATAAGATGACCATTACATGATAGCTTAAAAAAATAAGAAAACAAAAAGACATTGAAGCATATCATGAAGTAGAAATTTGTATATTTCATTTTGAAAAGATTCTACTTCATCCATTTGATGATACCAAACGAATAAGAGTTTTAGGTATCCAAAGGGGACCAAGTGCGGTAGTTCCTTTGGGTACCCAAATATAACGAGATGATTTTTAGGGAGATGAGTATGAATGAACCCTTTTAAGTGGAAATAATGTTTCACCTTTAATTTTGGGTCTCCACTCATACTTAGGTTTAGTGTTATAATTATGCATCAAATTTCCATAGTCTTTTACTTGAATATTTGGATAAAAATGATTTTTGAATTTATTATTTGAAGGAAATTTGCTAGCATTTAATTTTATGTTGGGAGAACAATTATGTTGTAAATGATAAAGATGATAGAGTTTTGGAATTTCATTTACATGCTTTTGTTGTTTTTCATTTCCTCTGTTTTGCTTGGATAAATTATGAAAGTTCATATTTAACTTGCCTTTGGATTTTGCTTGATATTTTGAATTTATGTGTTGAGAATTTTTCTTTATAATTTCCTTAAGCAAGTTAACTTTATTTTCTAATTCATAATTCTTAACTTTGAGATTATGTCTAGCTTTATTATAAGCAATTGTGCTATTTTTAAGAGTGGAAACAATAGAGTCAATATGAGTTTGATAGCTATTTCTAAATTCCTCAAATGTTTCATCCATCTCCTTGATTTCAATTTTATAACTTTGACATTTAGCACAATCACTTTTCAAAGTTAAATTTTCTAAGGACAATTTTTCATTATGTTCTTTTACAAAAAGAAGTTCCTTTTCAAGTTCCTTGATTTTCTTTTAAATCATTACACAAGGTGTAATATTTTCAATTAAAGAGACATGGGTAGAACTAGATAAATTAGAATTTGATTCTACATTAATTTTTGCCTTTAAATCTTTATTGTCTAAGCGCAATTTGCAATTAGCATTTTTTAATTTCTAAATTTTACGTTTTATAATTTGCAGCAATTGTAAAGTAGAAATAGAATTGCAAACAATAAGGAAATTTGATTTCCTTACAGTGCTTTTGGATGATGTGAGATGTGAGCATAGAGTTCCTTTGTTATTAATATCTTTTTGGCATTCCTCTTCCAAAGATAGGATTTCTTTTTTTTCACTTGATGTGCACTCCATTGATCTATCATGAGAGGAGCTTTCTTGACCATTTGTGCAAGCTTGTACGTTCTCCACTTCTTGCGTTTGTTCCATACCTGTAGATGGAGAATCATACATTACCTCAAGAAATGTCCATACTTTGTATGTACTAGAAAAATATAAATCAATTTGAAAATTTCTTGAGATAAAGCACAAGAGATACTATTCAAAGCTTTTGCATTTAGGTGACGTTCCTTTTTATTTGATTCATTTGCTGGTCTTAGTATTTCTATATTCCATGCTTCGATATTTAAAGTTTAATAAACTTTTCCATTAAACTTTTCCACCCTTTATAATTTTTTCCTTCAAATAAAGGTGGTGCAAGAGATTTTCCTTCTATATAAGTATTTCTCTCACTAGTAGAAGCGAGATCATGACTACAAAGCGCCATTATTCCCGACTGTTACACCGATTTGGAATAACCTAGCTTTGATACCACTTGTTGGATCTGTAGGCTCCCTTAGAGGGGGGTGAATAAGGGTTTTAAAACTTTTATTATATTTTGAAATACTTGAAAAGCTAAGAGATCAAAATAGTTATTTTGAATAAAGATCTAAATTATTTTATAATGAAAGAGAGAGAAATAAACAATTTAGAGAAATGAAGAACAAACCAATTTCATTACACAAAAATAGACATGATTACAATTGATAAAGTTGATTACAAAACTAGATTTCTATGACGCTAGAAATCGAAGGCGAAGAAGTAAAAAGTGTTTTCATTTTCTATCCCGACTCGTATCCCCACGAACCGATGGCTTTAGCCAATCCTCCCCTGGATACGACCTCAAGTCGCTCTAGCCAATCCTCCCCCAAATATGGCCTCAAGCACCCCATAGATCTACACCCTAGACCTAGTCGCCAACACGAGGCGAATTTCTGCCCTAAGTCCTACCCAGACCTAGTCGCCAACACGAGGCAAATTTTCTAAACGGTTACAACAGATATGAAATAAAATAGAAACCACAATATTAAAAACTCCCTCTAAGAAACTTCTGAAGTTGGAGATGAGAGATCGCTGTAGAATAAGCAAGGTGTGCACTAGTGTGCACCCTGTAGAAAAACACGCATCAGGCGAATAAGACGTGCCCTAGTCAAAAACTCACGCCCGAGAGAAAAACACGCGAACGGGCAAAAAAGTGCTCGCTCGGGCAAAAAAGTGTGCACTCTGGTGAAATTTGAGTGCACGTGCGAAAAACGTGTGCCCATGGCAGAAATAAACGCCCATGGCAAAAAATGCGACTCAGGCGGAATTATTAAATTCTTATAGATTGGAAAGAATTGTCTATAGTTCAAAATGAATTCCACATAATTCATTAAAATTAAAATTCCAACATTATGCGTGCAAACGAACGACAAAATTAAGATTAGACTTTCAATTCCAATACCAGAATCTCAATTCCGTCCAAACGAACGGACCCTAAGGGTATGTTCGTTTGGACAGAATTGATCTCAAGGAATTGAAATTGAAGGTCTAATTTCAATTTTGTTGTTCGCTTCGCACATGAACGTTGGAATTAGAATTTTAATAAATTCTATGAAATTCATTTTGAACTAAAGTCTATTCTTTCCGATTTATATAAGAATTGGTTAATTCCGGCCGATGCGCGTTTATCCCCTAGGGCGCGTTTATCGCCTATGGCGCGTTTATCACCAAGGGTGCGTTTATCACCCGGGCAAGTATTCTTCACACAGATGAGCAATTTTCATTCGTGCGCGTGTTTTCTCCACTGCGTGCATTTTTCATCCGCGCACGTTTTTTTCACCAAGGCGCATTTTTTCGCCCGGGCACACTTTATTCGCAAAGGAGCGCATTTTTTCTTTCGAACGATCATTTTTCGCCAAGGCGCATTTATTGGTCGTGCGCGCGTTTTTCGCCTGTGCGCGCATTTCTTGCCCGGACACACATTTTTCACCAGAGCGCGCATTTTTTCACTCGACCGCACATTTTTTGCACGTGGGCGTATTTTCGCCCGGTCGAGGATTTTTTGCACAAGCGAGCATTTTTCATACATGCGCGCTTTTTTCGCCACAATGCTTATTTTTCTCCCGGGTGCGCGATTTTTCGCCCAGACGCGCGTATTCTGTCCTGGCATACATATTTCCCCTGAGCATGTGTTTTTCGTTTGTGCGAGCTTTTTTCGCCTGGGGGCACACTTTTTCGCCTGGGCTCCCATTTTTTCACCCGTCCGTAATTTTTGCCTTAACTTGCGGTTTTTTGCATGGACGCGCATTTTTCACCTGGGGGATCGTTTTTTTCGCCTCGACTCGCATTTTCACCCTGATACGTGTTTTTTCGCCCGGGAGCGCTATCTTTGCCATAAAGCTCATTTTTTGCCCAGGAACTTGTATTCCGTCTGGGCACACGTATTCAACCCGGGTGCACATATTCTGCCCGAACTACATTTTTTGCTTGAGTACGCATTTTTCGCCTGTACGCGCGTTTTTTCGCCCGGGCGCGCATTTTTCGCCAGAGCGCGTGTTTTCTCCACGGTACGCTTTTATTCACCTGGGCGGGCGAATTTTCGACCAGACGCAGGCTTTTTGATGGGGCACACGCATTTTCGACCAGACGCATGCTTTTCAACTGGGAACGCGCTTTTCTGTCGTCTACGCGCATTTTTGCCCGCACGCCCTAACACGCTTTTTTCGTCTGGGTGCGCATTTTTTGCTCTGACACGCGTAAATGTAAGATTGAATTTTATCTAACAAACGAACAACAAAATTGATCAATTCCATAATATTCTCCAATTCTGTTTATTTGGCAAACACTATAATTGGAATTGATCTAAATTTCAATTTTATACAAACAAACATACCCTAATATTTCTTCGAGAAATATGTCTTAGAGCTTAATAAACGATGACATAAATTGTCTTGATCAACTGATCGTCTCTTAGGTTATGTATGCTAATTGTGGATGCTAATTGTGGGAAAGAGAGACAAAAAAAGTAATATATTTGTTGCATCTTACTCGGGGCTCCTAAAACCGGTCTAAATTGGATCGTCTTAGCCCGGGAGTGGTCGAGCGCGCAATCAGCCACAGAGAATTGAGGCGGTGGGCAAGAGACTTTTTTACCGTGTAAAAAACCGGAAAGAGGTAAAAAACCACGTGGTCGGTTCGGTGCCGACCTAACTTCATTATTTGTTGTTGCTTTACAGGGCTCGGGAGAGAAATTGAGGGCAATAGGCCGTTCCTCGTTACAACTTATGGGGGGAGATAGGTGTTCGGAGGGTGACATGTCACCGCTCTCAAAACTAAGTCTTTTTCCTGGTCGCGGTGAGGCGCACCACGCTCTGGGGCTTGGATGGCCTTGGGATCTTGAGTGGTGTGTTATGCGCGTCTGGATGTCTTTGAAGTATATCTTGCAGTTTGTGGCAGTGTCTCGAGCGCTGAGCTTGTCGTTGACTTGGAGGCGGCGAACACTGAGCATTCTCCGCGCGGAAGGCTCTTCGAGGAGAACTTGATGGCGGGAGGAAATCCTTGAGTGGTCTTCAAATGCTTGAATATCTTCAAGGTTGTCTTCGAAGGCGATGAAGATTTCCAAGGGAACTCTCTTGCACGTAGGAGGAGAAGTCGGGGGAGAAAGAAGATGGAAAAGATCCAAATGAAGAAGAGACTAGGGTCCTATTTATAAGCCTCAGGGGTGGTTACGGTGGTTATGCAGTTATTCGCAGGATGTAAAACCATTAATTGCTATTTGCAGGCCTCCTTTATATGGCTTAAGACGCGTATTATTTAAATATTTTTCTATGCGCAGACCGATATAGTTTCAGATATTTACACCCACCCATAATGAGTGGTTATGTTGCTGGTTACCCGCTCACCGGAGGCTGGAGTTTGTGTGGGGATGATCAGACGGCGGAGACGGAACAAATGACGATGGTTGTTGGCGACGAGCCCACGATGGCGGGAAGCCATCCGGGGAGGAGGGGGCGTCTGGCGGGGGTGGGTCGAGGGCGACACGTAGCGTCCGACCGTGGGCTGTGCGGCCGTGCGCAGCTGACCACATGGTGCGGTGGCAGCCAGCCGCGAGGCCGGCCATGGGACAGGCGGTCGTAAGGCCGACCGCGGGATGGGCGGGCGCACGATGTGGCGGTGGCCAATCGCATGGTAGCTCGCGGATCGTGGGGGCGGGGGCGATGCCGGCCGCACGGGAGCGTTCGCACGGTGCTACGATGGCCAGTCGGGTGGCGGGCCGCGGACCTTCGTGGTCGTGGGGGTGCGGCCGTGAGGCGAGGCGGCGGTTGGGTGCGCGGATCGCGCATAGTGATCGCGTGCTCGGTGGCTTATTCCCTAACTCCCCATTAAGTTAGTAAAGGTAATGGAATTCCGACTAATTGCAGCCCAAAATTCTTATAAATTAGGGGAGACCACATCATTTTCCCCCCAAAGTCCCTGAAGTCTGGAGCCGGTGCGAGAGGAGAGCAGGGACTTTGTGTGCGAAGGGATTGCGGCGACCATGATGGAGGCGGGCGAAGGAGCGCGAAAAGAGGTATGCTAAGGCAGAAGTGGTGATAGAGAAGTACAGGCATGCGTGCGTGTGGGGCGCATCCACGTGGGAGGAGGGCATGGTTGTAACATCCCTAAAACAACTAGACCCCTAAGATTCATTTTGTCATGACAAGGTCATGACATTGCTCTAAGAGGACAAAACGGCCTTAAGAATCAAGGTGAATAAGTGAAAATTGCCTTGGTGTGCAAATAGCCAAATTTGACTCCATGGCTTATGACTTAATAATTGAGCTTTAAATGACAAGTGGACCCCACTAACACTCCATAAACCCCTTAGGGAGTCCCTTATGTCATTTAGGACCCATTGGGATCAACCCAATTAATCAATTTGTCCAAGGTCAACTCTATGACCAAATAAGTCAACCACCCCTATTAAGGGTCAATTATGGTTCAAATGGTCAAATTAACCCCACCAATGTATTACAAAACCTAGTTGGAGTGCAATGGACTCAGAAGCCCCATCATGAGGTCACCAATTGACCCAAATTGACCAAGGTACCCTTTAGGTCAACATAGGTCAATCCTTTACCAATGGGTCCAATTGACCCACAAAACATGAAAGTGACTTCACCCCTGGTCTAATAACATCATAGGGGACCTAATGAGCCCAAAAGCCCCATCATAGAACCAACAATTTGGGGAAATTGGGCCAATGGCTAAAAAGCCCCAAATTGACCTATTAGTACTAAAAACTTAAATTGACCTTCAAGTGACCCATTGTGATCAAATTGATCACTTTTAACACTCTTAGACCACTTAGGGAGTTTAATGGTTCCACATTGGACCCTTGGGATAATTCAATTTTGAAGAATTAGGGCAAAATCACCAAAATACCCAAATTGCCCCTATAGGCAAATAAGTGCAATCAAGCACCATATGACCCCACCATGACTCAATTCCTTTTGGAATGGGTCCATAGGGTCCGAGACAATAATGTGGGCCAGTCACATTAAGTGGCGTGAGCTTGAGCCAAGCCAAAACCCAAAAGTCCCCAAATTGGCCTATTTGAGTCAAGTGAGCCCAAAGCTTAAATCAAGTAGACTTGGCCCAATCCAATGACTCAATTGGTCAGCCCACGTGGTGACCAGACAATAGGCATACTGAAATTCGAAATTTGGGGGAAATGAATGCTTTGTCCAAGTGTAAGAAAGGAGGAAGAAGACAAGGAGGAATTCAAGAAGAATCCATGGAGGGATGGCCACTTGGCCACCACTCCCTAATTCCTGCATTGCTCTCAACTTCCCCAGGAATTTGCCAGCAAAATGGAGTGACATGGCAGCTGTTGAGAGGGGAGGGAAGAGGGAGCTCCACCAAGTGGCCGGGCACATTAATGGCTAAACTCCAAGACCTTCAATCAGCGTGAGATCTCCTCTCCCCAGGCTTAAATTCGAGCTTAGGATTTGAATTTACATGAGCTGGAGGCATGTGATTGGGCGGCTGAAAGGTGCTACCTTGGTGAAATCGCCACCCCTAATGGCTGCTAACAAAACAGCCAACCCCAGTTGAAACCGCACACACCAACAGCTTCAGAGCCTCCCAAGAACTCGAGCCCCCCCCTTCCAACGATGATTTTGAGCTCAGCCGCACAGGAGAAGCCATGGACGCTGGGAACGGGAATCTGATCTTCCTCCGCCGCAACACCCGCCGCCAAGGCCGTATACATGCAACATTCCTTTCCCCCTCCTCCTGTGATAGTCATCCATCTTCTCCTTTTTCAAAATTGCCAAGAGAATGGAAATCTTCCATTCTTGATTTTCCTTGTTCCGACCGAAAAAACGCAAGATGTCGGGGAACTCCTCCGGCCATCTCCGGCCAAACTGCCACCGCCAAACGGAAGCCCTATGTCGGGTGAAGGTGTTGGCTTGGGCGTTTGGCCGGAGACAGCCTCATTTGGGCGGAATCGAGCCCGCAAAATGGCCCAGGCGCGAGAAATCTGAGCCCTTGGCTCATCGAGGAAGACGAAATCAGGACCGTCGATTTCGCGTGATACCTTATACGCCGCCCAAAATTATTTATTTCATATCATTTGAATGAAATGTCACACTTTTACCCGATTTTGAAAGCAGAATTTGAGGCCTTTAGAGGCCTTATTTTGAACAATGCCCGGAGACAGCTAATGTAGATATACATGTCTACTTTCATCTGAAAGTAAAATCAAGTCATTTAGCTAATTGTAGGTCCTACAGTACTCATTTTAGTGAGACTGGACATAACATGAACTAGGAATTAATAAGTGTGCTCACTCTAAAATATAAGTCTGATGGACATGAGATTTTGTCCATGCATGCATGTGCCATATACCTAGCTTAGGTTCAAAAATCAGATTTTTAGGAAATTATTTTTCTAAGGTTTTATTCAGAACATGGAAAATCAAATAAATAGAATATTTGGAGTTATATAACTCCTAATGATCCCAAATTTTGGTGAGGGCTTCCTTAGGTCATGTATGGACACTGGTTAAAATTTCATCACATTTGAATGAGTATATTTCTCTGAACTTCAAAAATGAAGTTTGTGTCTTAAGAGGAAATTGGGTTGCTAATAGCCATTTGGGGCTAGTTGAGGTTTTAGATGTGTTTGAAGATGAGAATCACCTTGCATGTCACAAAAACTTTGACCATGCATGTATGATGACCTAACCATCCAAACCCTAGAGTTTGGAGGTCATTAGAGCTAGAATCATTAAGTTTTTCTAATTAATTTAAATTGTCACGCCTATTAAATTAATGGAATTTTTTGGGTAAAATCAACATGGAATATTCTGAAGTTTAGGACTCTGTATTTATAGGCCAATATTATGCTCTACAAATTTTACCAAATTTTATTGAGGTCATAATCAAGTACTTAGTGTATAAGTCCTTATTGGCACACCATTTGTATTAAATAGTAATTATGGATAAATACTCCCTGATAAATTATGAAACCTTGGATTTGGTGTTTTTAGATGATTAATGTGCTAGGTTAATTTTCTCAGAATTTTTAGAGACCTATAAATGGTAGTTGTAGTGTAATCCCTTATTGGCACGCCATTTGTATTAAATAGTAATTATGAATAAATACTCTCTAGTAAATTATGAAACCTTGGATTTGGTGTTTGTAGATGATTATTGTGCTAGGTTAATTTTCTCAGAATTTTTAGAGTCCTATAAATGGTAGTTGTAGTGTAATCCCTTATTGGCACACCATTTGTATTAAATAGTAATTATGGATAAATACTCCCTGGTAAATTACGAAACCTTGGATTTGGTGTTTTTAGATTATTATTGTGCTAGGTAAATTTTCTCAGAATTTTTAGAGACTTATAAATGGTAGTTGTAGTGTAATCCCTTATTGGCACACCAATTGTATTAAATAGTAATTATGGATAAATACTCCCTGGTAAATTATGAAACCTTGTATTTGGTGTTTTTAGAAGATTATTGTGCTAGGTTAATTTTCTCAGAATTTTTAGAGACCTATAAATGGTAGTTGTAGTGTAATCCCTTATTGGCACACCATTTGTATTAAATAGTAATTATGGATAAATACTCCCTGGTAAATTATGAAACCTTGGATTTGGTGTTTTTAGATGATTAATGTGCTAGGTTAATTTTCTCAGAATTTTTAGAGACCTATAAATGGTAGTTGTACTGTAATCCCTTATTGGCACACCATTTGTATTAAATAGTAATTATGGATAAATACTCCCTGGTAAATTATGAAACCTTTGATTTGGTGTTTTTAGATGATTATTGTGCTAGGTTAATTTTATCAGAATTTTTAGAGACCTATAAATGGTAGTTGTAGTGTAATCCCTTATTGGCACACCATTTGTATTAAATAGTAATTATGGATAAATACTCCCTGGTAAATTATGAAACCTTGTATTTGGTGTTTTTAGATGATTATTGTGCTAGGTTAATTTTCTCAGAATTTTTAGAGACCTATAAATGGTAGTTGTAGTGTAATCCCTTATTGGCACACCATTTGTATTAAATAGTAATTATGGATAAATACTCTCTGGTAAATTATGAAACCTTGTATTTGGTGTTTTTAGAAGATTATTGTGCTAGGATAATTTTCTCATAATTTATAGAGACCTGTAGATGGTAGTTGTAGTGTAATCCCTTATTGGCACACCATTTGTATTAAATAGTAATTATGGATAAATACTCCCTGGTAAATTATGAAACCTTGGATTTGTTGTTTTTAGATGATTATTGTGCTAGGTTAATTTTCTCAGAATTTTAGAGACCTATAAATGGTAGTTGTAGTGTAATCCCTTATTGGCACACCATTTGTATTAAATAGTAATTATGGATAAATACTCCCTGGTAAATTATGAAACCTTGGATTTGGTGTTTTAAATGATTATTGGGCTAGGTTAATTTTCTCGGAATTTTTATAGATCTATAGATGATACTTGTAGTGTAAATCCTTATTTGCACCCCATTTTTATTACATAGAAATCATGGTTAAATAATCCCTGGAAAAATGTGAAACTTGGGGTTTGAGGTTTTGTTAGACCAATACTATGCTAGTGTGAATTCATCAGAATTTATAGAGATCCGTAGATGATACTTGTTGCGTAAAACTTTACTTTCATCCCATCTATTTGAATAGAAACTATGATTAAGAATTTCCTGGAAGAGTATGAAATGTAGGATTTGAGGTTGTTAGATCATTACAAAATGTGAACCTATGGTAAGAACTTGGAACTCATTAGGACTTGATAGGACCAAGGTTGCATCTTAAGAGTCAAACCTAGTTCAATTCCACCTTGGTCTGCGAACAGTAGAAACTGAAAACATAAATTTGAACCCCTTCCTTATGGTCACCACCCCTAGAGTTACTAACTCTAAGAGAATTGCGAGCCCTTCACCGGGTAATCCACGTGAAGTCCAGCGAGCGGTAGGCTCAGGTAGTCCAGCGAGCGGTAGGCTCAGGTTATAAGGAAGGACTATGATAGTCCTGCGAGCGGTAGGCTCGGGTTATAAGGAAGGACTGTGATAGTCCTGCACACAGTAGGCTCAGGTTAAGAGGAATAAGGACTGGGATAGTATAGGGAGCGGTAGGCTCATAGTTTAAATATAAGACTGGTGTAGTCTGGCGAGCGGTAGGCTCATAGTTTAAATATAAGACTGGTGTAGTCTAGCGAGCGGTAGGCTCGTAGTTTAAATATAAGACTGGTGTAGTCTAGCGAGCGGTAGGCTCGTAGATTAAATATAAGACTGGTGTAGTCTAGCGAGCGGTCGGCTCGTAATTTAAATATAAGACTGATGTAGTCTAGTGAGCGGTAGGCTCGTAATTTAAATATAAGACTGGTGTAGTCTAATGAGCGGTAGACTCGTAGTTTAAATATAAGTCTGATGTAGTCTGGTGAGCGGTAGGCTCTACTTAATAAATGTTGATTTAGAATTGCGAGCTGGAGGCTCAGTAGTAAGGGTTAATACCTATTTGAATATGCATAAGATGTGGTGGGTCTTCGGTTCTGGCTTAGTCGTCACACCGACAGCAGTTCGTGACTCGGCAGTGCTAGTGGTTTGATTAGGGGCCAGGTTATTTTACTGCGCGTCCGACGGGACGAATTCCCTAAACCCTGCCTGGCCAATTCAGTTTAGTACGCAGGAGCTCATGAGTACCGGCTACCGGTATCACAGTGTACATTTGGGCCTAGGTCTGGTAGTGTGACTTACCCACCTAGGTGAGGAGACGCCCGCTCCTCTGCCACCGTTTGACCACGACGGGAGGTGCCCGAGAGGTTAGCTACCTCCGAAAAGTGGGAACTAAAGGTCTGTACGTACAGAGTCGCGTGTGTGAGTTGCACCATTGCATTGCATTGCATTGCATTGCATTGCATAACATAGCATAGCATTCTTGCATAAATCAGAGACCTCATCGTATAAATTAGTATGGGCTCTTTTATACGATGAGTTTACTTCTTGCCAGATCCCTTAGTTTATGTGTTTGTGTGTGTATACACATAAGTTAAGGTTACTTTCATAGCTGATCTAGTTGTTTCTTTATTTGCTCTAGTTTTCTTTATAACTACTCTGGTGTACTTTTCTAGCTGCTTAGATTATTTTATAACTGCATGTGTATACTCACTTTGACGCTCGTTTATATACTACTCGGTTTCTTTGTGGCCCCTTGATTTATTATGATAGATTTGCTAGAAAGGTGTTTGATGTATATATATACATGTTGTTAGCTATTGATATGATTGCTAGATGTAAATGCTTTTATATACATGTTGTTAGCTATTGATATAATTGTTAGGTTAGTAATACCCGCATGTCACCTACTTTTGATTTACCCCTTGATGTCCTCCGCTTCCTCCTCCCGCACGGTGCCTAGGAGTCGTGGGTGGAGGCGGTGAGGAATATGCTGAGTCTTATAGATTGACGGTCGGTGGACCTCATCATTTTAGGGATGAAGTGTCGGAACAGCAGGACCACGTTCAGGAGATAGACAGGAGGACGGGATGAAGCAGAGTATCCACTACACGTCGTCGCAGCAGCAGCTACAGATGCATGAAGACAGAGTTTTATAGCTTTTGCATAGATGTAGAGTGAGAGTGTTGTTGCTCTATATTTGAATATGTACCGATCATAAGCCCTCATTTCTTATAGTATTTTTCTCATCGTGGACATTTGTATTATGATATTTGTATAATGTGATTTTGTGGACTTATTTCATTTAATACTTCAATTACTGTGATTATGGTTGGCCTGGATGATGATGAATAGCCGGTAGGATCGGCGTCTTGTGGCGGCGACCATTTGGTGTAATGGTGCCGCCGCAAGACAGCGGTTCTGGGCGGTAAGACCCGGTTTAAAAGCAAAAAAAAGAGGGTCTTACATGTGTGGAGCGCGCATTTGTGCACCCTGCGCGCGCGGGGTATGCCCATGCGGGGTTGCATGACCGCATGCTAGCGCGAGTGGGGCACATGCTCGCACACTTGTGCGCACGGGATGGGCGCCTGCGCACTAGCGCGCAGGGCGTGCAATTCTATGTGCCTTGTGTGCTCGGGACGTACCCAATTGCTTGTGCGGGAGACTGCATACTATTCGCATTGCGCACTTGCGCGTAGTGTCGTGGTGTATGCCAGTGTACTTAGATTATTGCTTTTGAGAATACTTACAGGTATTTCCTTTTTCAGGTTTCGAGGCGTTGTTCGCAGGATAGGCCGATGCGGCTGCGCTCTTCTCTTACTGTCGAGCAAGTTGTCGTCTGGAGGAAGCGGTATGGTTTACCTGCCAGGTTGGAGATAAAAATCATGCATATTAAGGAGCGTGCACAAAATCCTCCAAGAGGCTGGATGACGTTGTGTTAGTCATCGTTGAGGTCCGAGTTCCGCTTGCCACCTTGCGAGGAGGTGGTTGATATCTTGAAGCATTACTGTGTGGCAGTGTCTCAGGTCATTCCTGCCAGGATGACGTGAATCATGGGCCTAATTGCTTTCTTTGGGGAGCACAGATCGAGGTTCTCCTTGGATCTCTTCAGAGAATGGTGCGAAGTGTGTAGTAATGGAGGTGGGCGTATCGAAGTTCACAGCAACAAACACTGGCTCTGGTTTGAGAACCGGGCAGACCTCATCATGGGAACACCTTGTTTGGTTATGTTAGGAACTCCTGCGGCCTATCCGAGCTTTGGAAGACACTTCCCAAACGTTGTCGTCGTTTGAAGGGTCATGAGTGGGAATTTACGTCGTTGCTGGGGTTTGTAGAGTCGCATGCATTGGCGAACCCTTTGTTCGCCATTTCTATGTTTGTGGAGGAGAAGCGTTTGTTGTTGTGCAGACTTTCCACTGATGTTGAGCGCTCTGCAGCAGTGCCGTTGGATCTTGGAAGGAAGAGAAAGTTGGTGTTCAAAAATGGTAGTTCAAAATTGGCGCCTCGCCTTCTTCTCAGCCGGAGGGGTTACCAGAGAGATGGCTCAATGTAGTTCAAGGGTTGATGATATGCCCATTAATCTTGACGTGGAGGTCCTTTGCTCTATTTCCCCCAGGCTCCCGAAGTTGTTTCCGCGCCTCTGCCAGCTAAGGCAAATCGGGTTTCTTCTTCTCTTGAGTCCATGAATGTCGGGGTAAGTGTTATGGCTTTGCCTTTGTCTATCGGTCATATTGTAAAGAGCCTGACTTCTTCCTTCTTTTTGCAGATCAGAGTTCACACTAGCATCACTCTTACGTGGAACGACTACTACGTGGGCCTGAAGGATAGCTATCTCGCTCTTTAGGAGGAGCTTCGTGGAGTAAGGAGCTCCCTTTCAGACTTGAAGGGGATACGAGTTCGTGACGTGTCACATTTTTGGCAGATTGAGGTTGAGCTGCATGCAGAACTGGAGGTGTCTGGAATGGAGGTTCAGACGGAGAAGGCCCTCGTGGAGAAGATGGTTCTTCTGCTGGAAGATTCGCAAGCCATAATGGTTCATCTAAACACAGAGTTGGGGTCTTTGAAGACCGAGGTGGAGCGTCTTTCCCCACTAGAGCAGACTGTTGAACTAAAGGCCGCTGGATTTGCTGAGTACAAGGACTCCATCGACTATATGCGGGACTGTTCTCTGCTCTCGAAGGAGGTTCGTGAGGATATCTGGAGCAATGAGGTGGAGCCTCAGCTTGAAGATGAGCACAAGATGTCTTTTATGCGTGGGATGGCGAAGACCCTCCGCCTGGTTGTGCAGACGCGTGGTTGTGATGTGTAAGAACTGGGTGTCGGGGGTCTTTCCAAGTATGAGTACTATGCCTCTGATGTCTAGGGCGATGAGTAGCCTTTTGTATTTGAATCTTGTATTTTGTATGTTTTCCCCTTTGGTAGTGTTCTTGTATTGAGTTGGTACCTTTGTACTTTGTATTGTTGTTCATAGATTGCTCTTGTTTGGAGCTCTGCTTTCATAGTGATTTGATTCGTGTGGCATCAGCATCATTGCTTTATGTGTGACTTTCTTTTCTAATGTCAGCAGCGTGGGGTTGTGACCCTGAGGATGTCGCATCCTTCTATAAGGGTGAAAGGCGAGCGCTTCGAACCGGGATTGTGAGAGATTGAGGTCACCGTGCTGTGGATTGTTCTTTGGCTGGGATGGTGAAGGGCGCACCTTCGAACTGGGGCGGCCATGAGGGGCGGAGGCTCTGACGGTGTCGTGACCTACTGCAAGGCAGAAGGGCGGATCTTCGACATGCGGCAGTGAGGAGTGTTGGATCTTACGGCGCCCTTAGAGGGGGGGTGAATAAGGGAATAAAAATCTTTTTATAATTTTATGGAAATTACTAAATTGTTTAAAGTAATATTAGAACACAAAATAACAATTTAGCTAAAGGAAGAAAATATCATAATTTGCAAGTTTAGGATTTAGAAACAAGTGCTAAATTGTTATATGATGAAATAGATTAAGATAAACAATTTAGACAAAGTGATTTGAATTGAAAGCTTTGTAACCAATATTTTAGAGATAACGCCAAAAGTGAGAAATCAAGTAAACACAAATAGAGGCATGATTGTATTTATATATAAAAATGGTGTTCACATAAATTTGATTTCTATATCGCTAGAAATCGGAGGCGCACAAATGAAAATATCTTTTCCTTTTCTATACCGACTCGTATCCCCACGAACCGGTTGGCTTTAGCCAATCCTTCCCCGGATATGGCCTCAAGCCGCTCTAGCCAATCATTCCCCGGATATGGCCTCGAGCACCCCCTAGATCTAATCACCTAGACCTAGTCGCCAACACAAGGTGAATTTCCCCCTAAGTACTACCCAGACCTAGTCGCCAACACAAGGCGAATTCTCTAAACGGCTACAAAGAAAGTATGGAATGGAAATAATGAAAAACAATAATAAAACTCCCTATATGAAATCTCTGGAGTCGAGGATGAAGGATCGCTGTAGCATAAGCGAGGTAGAAGCGATCGTCCTTTGGATGTAGCGTGACGTAGTCCTCCTCCAGAATTCTTCTTAAGCTTTTTGTGGGAGATCCATCTTCGGCAGCATAACAACACTGGAATTTGTGGCACAAGCAACCTCTCTGGGATGGATAGCCAAAACGAGAAGCAAAGCTCCAATTTATAGAACTTGGAGCTAGCGCCTGCGGTAGCGTTCGTGTGGAGCGGTTGCGAAACCGTCGCCGGCGTGGCGCTGTGCACGAACTAGAGATAGCGCCAGGCAGTAGCGCTAGCGCTGGCGGTAGCGAAAACTGTCGGTGGCGTGGCAGAACGAACTTTCGTCGGTCAGAGCTTCAAGTTCGTCGAACGGACATTTCGTCGAACGGAGCCAAATTCGTCGAACGAAATTTTGTCGAACGCAGCTTCAATTTCGTCGGACGGCTAGCGCCTGGCGGTAGCGTTAGCGCCGGCGGTAGCGCTGCTCCTTTCAAAAGTTTGATTCCATGCTGCCTTCTACCTATGGAGTATTGCACATATAGTTCCTGCACACTATAAACACACTACAAGCAATATCAAATACAATATGGGATTTCTTATTCTCAAACAAAGGGATGTGACACACATGTCCAACAATCTCCCCCTTTTGATAATAACAAATCCACTTAGCAAGAAATCAACAATAGTGTTTATAGTAAATGATAAGCAAGATGATAGTGCAACTATAGTATATGATAAGCATGATAATGTGCATACTCCCCCTATCTTAATGCTCCCCCTACATAAATGCAATTTATGTGTTACTCCCCCTAAATGATAGATTTCATGAATTAGTCTCCCCTTATTTATCTATATTTCTCATATATTGATTTCTTCAATTAATCTCCCCCTTTTGGTATTATCAAAAGAAGGTGGGGTGAGGGTAGTAAGGAGGCATTTATATATCATGATCGAGCTTTTCGAAATATAAATAAAGATAAAGAGTTTAAGCATAGCATATATAAGAGATTTCAAATATAAAGATAAGAGTTGTAAGCAAGCGGAAGATTATAATAAACATCTTTTTGTAAGCATGAAAAGCATAAGTAGAAATATGAGTTTTAGTTCAAAATTGAAAGATGTTTTAACCTTTTTGAAATCTCAAAGATTTTCATAAAAATACCAAGCATGAAATGAACATATCAAAGAGAGATTATACTACAATGTTACTTAATTCTAAGTTCAAGAAATACCAAAACATTGTAGAGATCATGCTAGGTTATCTAGTGCATTTTTATATAAAGAGTAGTATAGATAAAGCATTAGAATCCAATACTCATGAGAAGAAGTGTTATGAAAGATAATGATGTGCACATAAGTGTATTTTGGGCAATGTTAACAATTGATTTAAATCAACAAAATACAAGACATATGTAAAGTAAAGTGCACAATAAAACACAAGTAAATTACTTTCACACACTTTTAGTGCACATAATTTTTTAACGAGGTGGTGTAATAATCAAAGTTTGCACAAGACACTTTACTATTCTTTCCAAGGTGCTCAACCTCACAATGCTTATGAAGACTTATCAGGAGGTTCAAGTAGTGTTTGGTGGAGTTATATTTGTCTACATATATAATTTTTTGTTCATATTTGTGAGACAACATTCTCCGAATACACTTATTTTGCAAACCAAAATTTTTAACTTAACCACTTTTCTAAATTTCAATAAGTGCAATTCAAATGTAGTGTAGGCAATAAACTTATGCAAGTTTTAAATCATTGTACAAATATAATACACAAGCAAGCATTTTTAGATTTAGACACACATGTTGATTACCAAAATAAGTGAGTGAAATGTATCATTATCAATCATAAAATATTTACTCATACTTAGAGGCATGGTAAGCTTTGTTCTACACATTTTCAATACAATTGATGCACTTTAAATAGATATATCAAAGCATGATAAGCAAAACAATGTTCATACTAATTTGAAGGAATAAGTTTTAACATTGTAAATAATTCTAAATAGAATTCATGCATGCTTGATATTGGCAATAAAGATCATACGGTTTTTTTTTGTTTTATCATTTTTAAATCAATGAAAAAATAGAAAATCACAAAAACATATTTTTGTCATTTTTAAATTTTGAATTTTTGTAGTTGATTTTTCATAATATGAATAAAACACAAATATCAAAAAACATATTTTTGTATTTTTGAATTTTGAACTTTTATAGTTAATTTTTCATAATTCAAATAAAAAAAATAAAATAGACAGAAACACAAAAATGAATTTGCACAAATAAACTAACATATTTTTGTTGATTTTTAGAAATTTTAAAAAACAGAAAAATCACACACCCACGCTAGCGCCGGCGCTATCGCTAGCGCTGGAAACAGTACACGATTTTTCAAGAATTTTAAATTTTTGATTTTTGATATTGGTTAGGGGTCTTAAGAGTAGTCTTATGCAGAAGTTTTGTAATTATCGGAGATGTCTTGATTGCTCAAATTGCATAAAACATTAGCGTTTTATATGTTTTTCATCCTAAGATGTCTAAAACTCCTAATTCCAACCTTAACATTTGAAACCTTGCATCGGGAAGAGGTTTAGTGAATATATCAGCAAGTTGAGAGTCCGTGCCGATGAAATTTATCCTTACATTTTCCTTTTTAATGTGATCCCTTATGAAATGATGACGCACGCCTATATGTTTGGATCTAGAGTGGTGTACCGGATTATTTGTAAGATCAATGACACTCTTGTTGTCACATTTTAATTCAATAAGTTTTAGATGAAAACCAAAGTCCTCTAAAGTTTGGCTCATCCATAGAGCTTGTGCACAACAACTCCCTAATGCAATGTATTCAGCCTCCGTGGTGGAGAGTGCAACCGAATTTTGTTTCCTACTAGACCATGCAACTAATGAAGGTCCTAGAAAATGACAAGTCCCACTAGTGCTTTTTCTATCAAGTGAACAACCGGCATAATCCGAATCGGAATAGCCATGCAATATAAATGAATCATTATGCGGGTACCATAATCCTAATCTAGATGACCCAATGAGATATCTAAAAATTTATTTTACTGCTTTTAAATGAGATTCTTTTGGATTGGCTTGAAATCTAGCACATAAGCATACAGCAAACATAATATCGGGTCTAGTTGCACTAAGATAAAGTAGAGATCCTATCATACCTCTATATAAAGTTTGATCTATAGAAACTCCTGATTCATCTTTTCCTAATTTTAGTGATGCACTCATTGGTGTAGAAGCATGTTTAAGGTTTTCAAATCCAAAACGTTTAAGCATATCATGGACATATTAGTTTGACATACAAAGATACCATCAATTCTTTGTGATATTTGAAAACCAAGGAAATAAGAAAGTTCTCCTACAAGACTCATTTCAAACTCATTTTTCATCACTAAAATAACTTCTTTACACATCTCTTCATTAGTAGATCCACAAATAATATCATCAACATATATTTGTAAAATAATTATATCATCATTATTGTGCTTAATGAAGAGAGTATTATCCGCACTTCCCATAATATAACCGTGCTTTAATAAAAATGATGTAAGTCTTTCATACCATGCACGGGGCACTTATTTTATGCCATAAAGCATTTTTTCTAGTTTATAAACATGATTTGGAAATTTTTCATTAATAAAACTGGGGGGTTGTTCAACATAAACTTCTTCTTTTACAAACTCATTTAGAAAAGAACTTTTCACATCCATTTGAAATAGTTTTATTCTTTTAAAGCTTGCAAATGCTAGAAAGATTCTTATAGACTCTAATCTAGCAACGGGTGCAAAAGATTCATCAAAATCTATCCCCTCGATTTGAGAATATCCTTTTGCTACTAAGCATGCTTTATTTCTAGATATTCTAGACTCACCATCTAATTTATTTTTAAAAATCCATTTTACACCTACAACCGGGTGATTAGATGGTCTTTCTACTAATTTCCAAACATTATGTCGCTCAAATTGTTCTAACTCTTCATTCATAGCCAAAAACCAAAATTCATCATTTAAAGCGGTTGTAACATTTTTTGGTTCAATTTCGGAAACAAAGCAAATATTTGAATAAGATTCATGAAGAGAAGAGCGAGTTCTTACCCCGATGGATGGTTCACCAATTATAAGTTCTCGTGGATGATCCTTTGTGAATTTTAAGACGCTTTGAGGTACATATTCATCTTTCTTGGCCTCCTCTTCTTCTTCTTTGGAAGGTGCCTCATCACCATGCTCCAAAGGAGGTAATGGATAATCCTCTTTTCCTGCGGAAAGTCTTTCTAAACAAGGAACAAGCTCATCAAATTTCACATTAATTGACTCTTCAACTTTTCTAGTTCTTTTATTAAAAACTATATAAGCTTTACTAGTTGAAGAGTATCCAAGAAATGTTCCTTCATCACATTTTTCATCAAACTTTCCCAAGCTATCTTTTGTATTTAAGATAAAGCATTTACAACCAAAAACTTTGAAGTAAGACACATTAGGCTTCTTTTGAAAATAGAGTTCATATGGTGTGAGAATTAAAGATGGGCGAAGCATGATTCTATTTATAACATAACATGATGTGTTTACGGCTTCGGCCCAAAAGGACTTAGGTAATTTATATTCACATAACATAGTGCGTGCTAGCTCTTGAAGTGTCCTATTCTTTCTTTCTACAACACCATTTTGTTGTGGTGTGCGTAGTGCGGAGAACTCATTGTACAACCCTCATATTTCCCGAGTCGGTGGGACCCGACCCGGATGAGGCCAAGATTACGAAGGCGACCGAGACGGGCAATACGATCGCGTGGAGACGGTCGAAACCGCTCAAGGCAAAGAGAGGCCGCGGGGGAAGCAGGGGGAGCACCCGCTCCCCCGACCCCCCTTCGGGCGAGTGGGAGGAGCCTCCCACTCGCCGGGCGAGTGGAAGGAATCCTCCCACTCGCCGGGAGAGTGGGAGGAATCCTCCCACTCGCCGGGCGAGTGGAAGGAATCCTCCCACTCGCCGGGAGAGTGGGAGGAATCCTCCCACTCGCCGGGCGAGTGGGAGGAGCCTCCCACTCGCCGGCCACCTTGGGGGCGAGTGGGAGGGGGCCCTCCCACTCGCCACCCTCTTTTGGGCGAGTGGGAGGAATGCTCCCACTCGCCCGGCACGTTGGGGGGAGGTCGGGATGACCTCCTATGAGGGGGAAGTGGGCATCTCGAGTCCCACTCGCCCCCCCCCCCCCCCCCCCCTCACGCGTTGATTGTTCATGGTCATGGTCGGACTGCGGATAGCAGAATTTTGGCTATTCGCAGTCCAATTTTGGCTATCCGCAGTCCATTTTTGGGAAAGTCTATAAATAGACCCACATGGGCACCTTGGGAAGGGTTGGCCTCTACCCCCTCCCTCGCGTGGTCTTGTGAGCAAGCACCCCCCTCCCCTGTCATCTTCTAGTTGACGGTGAGGTGGTTCTTAGTGCCCTCCAAGGTGCCCAGGCTCAGCATTGGCTTGGGAGGGGAAGCGCTCTAAGATCTTCCGGGTATGTGGTGGGACCTCCGCGCTGCAGCTTAAGGGGTCCATTTGTGGATTCAAGTGTTCATCAAGTCCGAGTCTCTTAGTTCCTAGCAACCGGTCACGGGTCTAGGCTCAGGTCAAGTAAGGGTTAGTCGTAACCCCCTTTCGAACGCTGAAGCCGGGAAACTGGTTTCAACACTCATGTTTTATGCCTAACATATCACAATAAGAAGTAAATTTTTCATTTTCAAATTCTCCTCCATGATCCGAGCGAATGCATTTAATTTTTAAATCACTTTCATTTTGAATACGAGTACATAATTTTGAAAACTCACAAAACGCTTCGGATTTGGATGAGAGAAATATTGTCCAACAATATCTAGAAAAATCATCTATTAAAATATATGTATACAATCTACCACCAAGACTTGCGGTGCTAATGGGACCAAAGAGATCCATATGAATTAATTGCAAAGGTCTTGTAGTAGAAATAACATTTTTACTTTTGAAAGAGGATCTAGTAATTTTACCTTTTTGACATGGTGAACAAAGTGAAGGTAAATTTTCATTTAATCTAGGCAATCCTCTAATTAAATCTCTTTTGGCAAGTTTTACAATAAGCTTTGTGCTAGCATGTCCTAGCCTTCTATGCCAAAGATCAAGTTCATCATTTTTGGTAATAAAACATTTTAAAGTTAATTTTGAAAGATCATGAAATGAAACAATATAAACATTGTGTATTCTTGGTGCAGTTAGTAAAATATTTTTTGTAATAGGATTAGATATTTTGCATAGATTAGTAGAAGATTCAAATAAAACATCTAATCCTTTATCACATAATTGGCTAATTGAAATAAGATTATGTCTTAGCCCTTTTACATAAAGAACATTTGATATAGTGAAGGATTCGTTACCAACTGTACCAATTCCCATGATTCTTCCTTTTCCTTTGTCGCCAAAAGTCACAATCCCTCCCTTCTTCCTTTCTAGGCTAAGGAACTTTGATTTATTGCCCGTCGTGTGCTTGGAGCATCCTGAATCCAAGTACCACACGTCTTCATTGTCCTTAGCCTTCTTGCACATCTAGAAAGAAGATGAGAGTAAAGATCCGGATACCTAAGTGGAACCGCCCATAGAGTAAGTGGAAGCCTTAGGTACCCAGACTTGCTTTAAAGTATTTCGTTTTATTTTCCTGCAAGAACTAGATGTGTGACCTAACCTATAACAGTTTGCACACGAAATAAAGGGGGTTGATGCCCTTTTCTGGTATATTTTCTTGCTGGAAAAACTTTGATTTGCAGATGGTAAGCATTTTGAAAAAGAAATTTCAGGTTTCTGGTATGAGGTGTTAGCGCCGGCGTTAGTGGCTAGCGCCGACGTTAGTGGCTAGCGCCGGGCGGTAGCCCTCTCCTCAATATCCGAGCCCAAACTTTTCAGAACCATGGTACTGGTTCCCTAGAATCATTTCCAGTGATTTTTGGCCTATTCCAAATTTTTTTAATGGCCATGGTGAGATCATGAACTTGTGCTTTAAGTGAAGAATTTTCTTTCACAAACATGACACACCTATTTTCAAAACCTTTTTTTATTATTTTTGATTTGCAAAAGAGAGGCTTCTAATTTCCTTTCTAATTCCCCCTTCTCTTTTGTAAGAGTTTTGGCATGAGAGAGGGCTTTAGAAAGTGAATCTTCAATGTCTTTTGCCAATTTTGTGGAGTGATCACATTCTTGGCAAGAAACCTTTCTCTTTTCTAAAATAATTAGCTTTTTGGAAAGCTTTTGATTTTCTTTAATAAGAGATTCATTTTCACGATTTAATAAAATACTATCCTTCATATTTTTATCAAAAGTTTTGCACGTTTCAAGAAATTCATTAAATAATTCATCATAAGTGGGAGGAATTACCTCAGTGTCACTAGGAACACTGGTGTCGTCGTCGTCATTTTCATGTCCCATGAGGCACATGTTTGCTTCCTCATCTTCGCTTGATGAAGACCCGCTTGATTCTTCGGAGGGGGAGGAAGAGGAGTCATCCCACGTCTTTGCCTTTAGTACCTTCCTCTTTTCTTTCCCTTTGTGCCGTTTCTCCTTTTTCTCCTTCAAGAATTTTGGGCATTGGCTCTTTATGTACCCCGTCTTCCTACAATGAAAGCACTCTGGTGGAGGTCTTTCTTCTTCATCGTCGCTCTCCTTTTCCTTCTTTGAGGACGACCCTTTCCATCTTCCATCCTTTTGGATAAATTTCCGGAAAGTGTTTCGCCTTTCCAGATTTCGCATGAACTTACGGAAGTTCTTTACCAAAAGACTCTCTTCATCTTCATCCTCATCCTCTTGGCACTCCTTCTTTGATTTTAATGCCAACGTCTTCTTCTTTGGCTCCTTGTTGTATTCATCAAATTGGATTTTGAGTTCTACCTCATGGGTTTTGAGATTCCCAATGAGGCTCTCAACTTGGAGCGTTCTTAAGTTGTGCGATTCCGAAATAGCCGTCACCTTCGGGTTGAATTTTGGAGGAAGAGAACGAAGGATCTTACGGACCAAGTCGCCATTTGAGAACGTCTTTCCAAGAGCTTTTGAGGCATTGACGATCGTGGTGAAGCGCGTGTACATACCATCAACATCTTCGCTTTCGTCCATTCGGAATTTTTCATATTCCGACTCCAGTTGGAAACGCTTGGAATCTTTAACCTGCGATGTACCTTCACGAGTAACTTCCAAATGATTCCAAATTTCATATGCAGTAGTACAAGCATAAATTCTATTAAATTCATTTCTATCTAACGCACAAAATAGAGCATTCATGGCTTTTGCGTTATTTTTACATTTGAGTTTATCCCGATCATCCCATTTATCTTTGGGTTTGTCTAAAGTTATCTCTCCAACTACAAATGTAGGAGGAGTGTATTCTTCTTCTACCATGTTCCAAACCTCAATATCTAGGGTCATTAGAAAACAAAAAATCCTATTTTTCCAATAATTATAATCTGACCCAGTAAATAGAGGTGGTCTACTAATTCCCTGACCCTCAGAAAAAGCGAGATCATAAGACGCCATTATTCCTGGTTTTTAAACCGTTTGGAATAACCTGTCCTCTGATACCACTTGTTGGATCTTACGGCGCCCTTAGAGGGGGGGTGAATAAGGGAATAAAAATCTTTTTTATAATTTATGGAAATTACTAAATTGTTTAAAGTAATATTAGAACACAAAATAACAATTTAGCTAAAGGAAGAAAATATCATAATTTGCAAGTTTAGGATTTAGAAACAAGTGCTAAATTATTATATGATGAAATAGATTAAGATAAACAATTTAGACAAAGTGATTTGAATTGAAAGCTTTGTAACCAATATTTTAGAGATAACGCCAAAAGTGAGAAATCAAGTAAACACAAATAGAGACATGATTGTATTTATATATAAAAATGGTGTTTACATAAATTTGATTTCGATATCGCTAGAAATCGGAGGCGCACAAATGAAAATATCTTTTCCTTTTCTATACCGACTCGTATCCCCACGAACCGGTTGGCTTTAGCCAATCCTTCCCCGGATATGGCCTCAAGCCGCTCTAGCCAATCCTTCCCCGGATATGGCCTCGAGCACCCCCTAGATCTAATCACCTAAACCTAGTCGCCAACACAAGGCGAATTTCCCCCTAAGTCCTACCCAGACCTAGTCGCCAACACAAGGTGAATTCTCTAAACGGTTACAAAGAAAGTATGGAATGGAAATAATGAAAAACAATAATAAAACTCCCTATATGAGATCTCTGGAGTCGAGGATGAAGGATCGTTGTAGCATAAGCGAGGTAGAAGCGATCGTCCTTCGGATGTAGCGTGACGTAGTCCTCCTCCAGAATTCTCCTTAAGCTTTTTGTGGGAGATCCATCTTCGGCAGCATAACAACACTGGAATTTGTGGCACAAGCAACCTCTCTGGGATGGATAGTCAAAACGAGAAGCAAAGCTCCAATTTATAGAACTTGGAGCTAGCGCCTGCGGTAGTGGCTAGCGCCTGCGGTAGCATTCGTGTGGAGCGGTTGCGAAACCGTCGGCGACGTGGCGCTGTGCACGAACTGGAGATAGCGCCAGGCGGTAGCGCTAGCGCTGGCGGTAGCGAAAACTGTCGATGGCGTGGTAGAACGAACTTTCGTCGGTCAGAGCTTCAAGTTCGTCGAACGGACATTTCGTCGAACGGAGCCAAATTCGTCGAACGAAATTTCGTCGAACACAGTTTCAATTTCGTCGGACGGCTAGCGCCTGGCGGTAGCGTTAGCGCCGGTGGTAGCGCTGCTCCTTTCAAAAGTTTGATTCCATGCTGCCTTCTACCTGTGGAGTATTGCACCTATAGTTCATGCACACTATAAACACACTACAAGCAATATCAAATACAATATGGGATTTGTTATTCTCAAACAAAGGGATGTGACACACATGTCCAACAAGGAGGACACTGGGGCATGGCCCCAGAGAGGCGGTGAAGGGCGGACCTTCGAACCTGGGCGACCGTGAGGGGGCAGGCCGTGGCAGTGTCGCGACCTACTGCGGGGCAGAAGGGCAGACCTCGAGCTGCGACAGTGGGAGGTCACTGGGCGTGGCCCTAGAGAGGCGATGAAGGGTGGACCTTCGAACCTGGGCGACCGTGAGGGCAGGTCCTGGCAGTGTCATCATCTACTGCGGGGGCGAAGGGCAGAACTTTGAGCCGCGGCAGTTAGGAGGTCACTAGGGCATGGCCCCGGAGAGATGGTGAAGGGAAGATGCTTAGAACCGCTGACGAGCACGCGGGGGGGAGGGGGCATGCCTTTTTGACACCGTGAGCTACTGTGGGGAGAAGGGTGGGCCTTCGATCCGCGACAGTGAGGAGGTCACTGTGGCGTGGGCCTGGAGAGGCGGTGAAGGGAGAACCTTCGAACCTTGGCGACCATGACGGGGGTAGGCCCTGGCCGTGCCGTGACCTACTGCGGGGGTGAAGGACAGACCTTCAAGCCGCGGTAGTGAGGAGGTCACTAGGGCGTGGCCCCGGAGAGACGGTGAAGGGAAGATGCTTCAAACTGCTGGCGAGCGTGAGGGGGGAAGGCCCTGGCGACGTCGTGACCTACTGCGGGGGGAGAAGGGTGGGCCTTCGATCCACGATAGTGAGGAGGTCATTGGGGCATGTCCCCGGAGAGACGGTGAAAGGAACACGCTTCGAACTACTGGCGAGCGCAAAGGGGGACTGGCCTTGGCGTCGCTATGACATACTGCGGGGGAGAAGGGTGGTCCTTCGATCCGCGGATGTGAGGAGGTCACAACGCTGCAGAATGCTCACAACCGGGGGGATTGACCCTTAAAGTGTTCCTGTGTTGGCAAAGTTAGAAGCATATTGAATTGAAATGAAAAATAGTACATGCACAAGTGCAGACTTGCGACTTTCTAGAGTCTATAATTGTTTTTAATACAAAAAGAAGAAATTAAGAAAATTAAACAAAGCTGGAATATGGTGGGGTACTTCTGCCCGATTCCTAGCTTTTCTTCAAGGTTGCCTTTGCAGGGGGTGATGGCAGTGGGTGTCGTCTGGAAATCATTCATGATTAATTGCCGGAGTATGGCGTTGTAGTCATAGTCTGCTTGAATGATGGTGAATCGTACATCATAGGTTACTTGCATGGGCGTCTCTGCCAGAGTGATCAGAAGGATGATGGTTCCTAAGACCGAAACTGAAGAACCGCCTGGTGCGCATGCTCTGGCAGTCTTTAGTTGTATGCTTCCATTCGCCAGCTTGAGTTGTAGTAGTGTAGACTTGAATAACACGTTGTCTGTTATTTTGTAGTCAACCAAGATTTGACTTATATGAGTAGGAGGCTCTCCAATGGCTGCACTGATGCTCATCGGGATACGGTGTGAGGCTCATTCTTCAAAGGGGCCTAGTTTATTTACTATGTTCCGCGTATTTTCTCCCATTTCGTGCTTCCATGCAGATGAATTTAGGGTTGGTTGTTCCTTTGTTTGAACTTGACGAAACTTGTTAATGATCCTGAGGCGAACGAATCGTTCAATTTCCTATTTTAGGAGCTTGCATCTTTCTATGTCGTATCTGGGACCTTGGTGGTAGTTACAATAACTTGGACAAATCTCCTCGATTAGGGGCGAGCGGCCTAGGCCTTCGTAGAGCTGGATGATTGCAGATGGAGAGCAAAACCTTTCCTTGAGTGACGTTTAGCGGGGTGAAGTTCTGATGCTGGCTATGCTCTCCTGATTGACAAGCCTTGGCGCGATGCCCGCCACTTCTTTTGGGTGTTGGCGGTAGGATATTTTCTTGTTTCCTTTTTCTGACTTGTCGTTGGCACGATGCTTCAGGAACGTTCCTCCCTTCAGTTTTGGTGATGAACCGGTCTACAAAGAGTTGAGATAGATTTGCAAAGTTGTCGATCCCTCCTTCCTTTAGAGAGTAATACCAAGTGTGAGCTTGCCTCTTCAAAGTGGCTAGGAATGCTTGGCACATGAGTTGGTCTGATGCGTTACATAAGTGCATGACAGTTGCGAAGTGTCTAAAAAGTATTAGAGGGTTGTCTGTCCCGTCAAACTTTTTGAGGTTGCGGAGCTCGAAAACACACGGAATCGGGTGCACCCAAACCTTATGTTCTAACGACGAGCGGTAATAAAAAGGGTGGATGGTTGAGGTGGCTGGCTGCTTACCATGCTTACGCTTTTCTGTGATTGTGTCGCAGGTTTTTTCATGGGTATGCTCTTCAAATGCATGTCCGATATCTACTATACTCGGGCGATGGTGATGATGACGATCTTCTGACTCTCTGGCTGAGCGATCTGGGTGTGTTTGAGCTACCTGTGTTGGAGAATTCCTTTTCTGGGTTGTAGAGCCTGTGACAGAATGCTCAGTCAGAGCGCGTTGTAGATCTGGCGAGAGCAGTCTTTCTGGCTCCAGGCAGAGCTACGAGCCCCAAGAGATCCTTCGTTTGCGAGGTATTCTTCAATTTGGCGTACGCGTTCTTCTAACGTCGTACGGGGTGTGCTCCAGGCCTCCTTTGTGGGAGGCATGTTGACGTGCGGGCGATGGGGAAACAGATCAACGTGCCTTCCAAGTGATAATCTTACATAAATGCGAGCGACTTTTCCTGCCATGGTCTCTAGTCGCGAGTATCACTGTGTAGAGGATACTGTCTTCCGAATCTTCAAAGCTTTGGGAACTTGTTCCCACGGACGGCTCCAAACTGCTGCGGCCTACTGGAGGCTCCTAAATCCGATCTAAATTGAACCGTCTTTTCCCGGGAGCGGTCGAGCGTGCAATCAGTCAAAGAGAATTGAGACGATTGTCAAGAGACCTTTTTTGTCATGGAAAACCACAGAAAGAGGTAAAAACCACGTGTCCGGTTCGGTGCCTTCCTAACATCACTATTTGTTGTTGCTTTACAGGGCTTTGGAGAGAAATCGAGAGCGGCAGGCTGCTCCTCGTTACAACTTATGCGGGAGAGATAGAGAGGCGTTCGGAGGGTGACAGACCACAACTCTTGAAGCTAAGTCTTTTTCCTGGCCGCGGTGAGAAGCACAACACTCTGTGGCCTGGAAGGCCTTCTGCTTTCGCTTGGGATCTTGAGTGGCACGTTCTGCGCATATGGATGTCTTCGAAGTATATCTTTGCAGTTTGTGGTTGTGTCTGGATAGCAGAGGTTGACGTTGACTTGGAAGCGGCGAACACTGAGCGTTCTCCGCGCGTAAGGCTGTTGGAGGAGAACTTGAATGCAGGAGGAAATTCTCGAGCGGTCTTCGAAGTGCTTGAAGATCTTCAAGGGCGTCTTCGAAGGCGATGAAGATTTCTAAGGAAACTCTCTTGCACGTAGGAGGAGAAGCCGCGTGAGAAAGAAGATGAAAAAGATCCATATGAAGAAGAGACTAGGGTCATATTTATAGGCCCAGAGGTGGTTACGATGGTTATGCGGTTATTCGTAGGCCGTAACCCCCTTAATTATTATTTGCAGGCCTCCTTTATATGGTTTAAAACACGTATTATTGAAATATTTTTTTATGTGCAGACCGATATAATTTCGGATATTTACACTCACCCATAATTGGTGGTTACACGAGTGGTTACTTGCTCACCGGAGGGTGGAGATCGCATGGGGACGATCAGACGGCGGAGACGGGACGACCGACGACGGTGGTCGGCGACGATCCCACGACGGCGGGAAGCCATCCAGGGAGGAGGGAGGAGGGAGGAGGGAGGCGGTCGGTGCGCCGGCCGGACGGGAGGCCGGCCGGAGCCGTGCGGCCGCACTCGGGCAAGCGCACGACATGGAGGCGGCCGGCCGCAGCCGTCCTGCCGCACGCGAGCGACCGCATGGTGCGACTGCGGCCGGCTTCCCCCGAGGACCTTCGCGGTCGTGGGAGTGCGACCGTGAGGCGAGGCGGCGGTTGGGCGCGCAGATCGCGCGTGCGGTGGTTTCTTCGTTAACTTCCCATTAAGTTAGTGGGGACAATAAAATTCCGGCTAATTGCAGTCCAAAATTCTTATAAATTAGGGAGACCCCATCAATATAGAATAGAAGAAAATAGTTATTTAGGATCATGCTTGCAGGCTATCTTTTCCATGTGTAATATATAGTAAAATTAATTAATAACTAGTTGACGTCAATTTATTTAGTAATTAAAAAGCTTGATGCAGTAAATACTAAATAGCCTATTTGACCTCACTCGATTATAATTTGCATTCAGATTCGCACGGTGTAACGAGAGCAGGTGAAAATGCTTAAAGTTGCAGTACATGATGTAAGTACACAAGATTAATTTTCTCAATAAAATTTATGAGTAGTGGAAAAAAATCTACATGCAGTGAAAGTGAATGCAGTGAAAGTGAATAGATTTTTGTTAGTACATAATTATATGTTTGTTATACTTTTCGTACACGCAAATTATTTAGAATATATATATATACTATACTATTCTATAAGGGGAAAACGTCCTTTGGTGCAATATTGGGTGTTGCCAAAATATCCTTACACCAAAGGGTGTTTTACCCTTATGCCATCGGAAAGACGGCTGGGCCGGGCGGGCTTTGCGGGCCGCAGATACTGGTTGGCGTAGCCTATGCGGAGGCGGTCGCAGGCCGCCGTCGAGGCGGCCGAAGGTCGCCGTCGGGGAGCAGCGAGCACCGGCGAAGCCCGTGCGCGTATTTTCCCTATATCCGTGCGTTCGTTGAACGCGGGCTCCATTCGACGAACACGGGGCTCCGTTCGACGAACACGGGTTCGCCGTTCGACGAACACGGGTTCGTCGTTCGACTAAAGATATATGTTTATATCCGCAACGCCCGTGTTCGTCGAACGGAGGCCGTCGTTATCCCGTCGTTCGTCGATCGAAGCCAGCCCGTGTTCGTCGAACGGAGGCCGTCGTTAGCCCGCCGTTCGTCGATCGAAGTCAGCCCGTGTTCGTCGAACGGAGCCCGTCGTTAGCCCGCGTTCGTCGATCGAAGCCATTCGTCGATCGTCGATCGTGGCCATTCGTCGTTCGTCGAACGGAGCCCGCCGTTAGCCCGCCGTTCGTCGATCGAAGCAAGCCCGTGTTCGTCGAACGGAGCCCGTCGTTAGCCCGTCGTTCCTCGATCGAAGCCATTCCACATTCGTCGATCGTCGATCGTGGCCATTCGTCGTTCGTCGATCGGCGAACGGCCACGTTCGACGAACACGATCGACGAACGGCGAATAAGCTTCGATCTTTAGCCCGCGTTGGTCGATCGAATATTATTCGTCGATCGTGGTTCGGAGCCGTGTTCGCCGAACGGAGCCCCGTGTTCGTCGAACGGAGCCCGCGTTCGTCGAACGCGCGGATATAGGAAAACTCCGCGCAGCGCGGATATACATATATTAATCCGTGTGTGTGTATATATATATACACACGAGCATCTTCGCACGGGCTACGCCCGTGCTCGATGCTCTCGGGCGGCTTTCAGCAGCATCAATGTGGGCTTCGCCCGCATAAAAGTTTCATATATTAAACTTATAATATAATTTCTCCTCTCTCCGCATATAAGCTTCATATATACGGGCTTCTCCGGACGGGCTTCGCCCGTGCTCGCTGACTCTTAGCGGGTTGTGCCCGCATTCGAGCGACTGCGCCCACATTTGCTCGCTGACTCTTAGCGGGTTGCGCCCGCATTCGAGCAGGTTCTGTCTGGATATGATAGTACCCGACGGGATTCGCCCGCAACATATACTTATGAGTACTTAAAATGATCGTAAAAAAATATGAATCAATATTCATATTTTTATTTTGTAAAAAATGTAATTTTTTATCTAAAAAACTTAATTTCTCCACTTTTCTCTCTCTCTCTCTCTTCCCGGCGGAAACTTTCTCTCCCCCCCCCCCCCCCCCCCCTCTCCTCTCTATCTTTCTTTCACTCTCTCTCTCTCCCATCCGCCGCCTTAGCTCTCTCTCTCTCTTCTTCTCTCTCTCTCTCTCTCCCTCTCTCTCGTCCTTCACCTTGAGTAGCTTTAATTTAGGAGCTCTACTATTTTTCATTTTTTAATCTGAAAATAATGGACGGTAGAGATGAAAAGTTTGATCTTTTGGGCTCTCTTGAATGGCCTAGATGCAATCAAAAGTACGTCTTTATAATAGATAAAGATATATATATATATACACGAGTGCCCGACACGGGGCTCCGTCCCTACGGCGAAGCGCGACAGTACCCGGCCGGCGACGGCGTGCTTCGCCCGCCCCCGGCGAGATGCTGTCGGGCGGCCTTCGGCCGCATCCAGGTAGGTTTCGCCAACCTCCGCACGGGCTTCGCCCATGCTAGATGCGTCTGCGGGTTGCGCCCGCACACATATACATATGCGTACTCGAAATGACCGTAAAAATATATACATCAATATTACGATATTTATTTTGTAAAAAAAATACGTATATACTTATTTTTATTGAGAGATCCAATGGTTGAAAATGAAAGTACGGTAAGAGCGTGGAGAATCTTATATTCCTTTATATAATAAAGATATATCTTTGTCATATATACAGAAATATCAAACCCGTGAATTTTAAAGCCATTGAAATGATTACGGCCGTTGAATCTGGCATGATATTTCATCAGCCGTCGAATCAAACTGCTCCCTCTCTCTTCACTTTTTCGTAGGTCTCCTAAACCTACTAGGGGATGACCTAAAACTATGAAGGTGTAGAGTACCCTACAATATGAAATTACGAATTTACACCTAAATTTAATGAAAAATGAGTTTTAATCTCACAAAATTTGTCAATGGTGAGAATTGAACTCGGGTCTCTACTATGTCAACCAAAGATGACAACCATCACACCATATGGTTTTTGTTCAACAAAATTAAATTAAGTTTTATAAATATTGATATAAATATAGATCGCCCCCCGCAGAAAGTCGCTGCCCCTAACGAATGTCACCCCCGCCGAATGTCGTCGCCCCTACCAAATGTCGCCACCCCTGCTGAATGTCGTCGCCCGCACGGGGGGCCCCCGTGCCCCGTCACTGTGTGTGTACATATATATATATATTTATATAATATATATATATAGGATTGCAATCAGATGCGAATAGATCCCGTGTGAAGAGGATGCGAACAAAGCCGCTGCCGGCGGCCTCAGGCTCGCCGGCCACCGGCCGCCCTGGGTTCGTTGGTGTTTACGCCGACGAACCCAGGGCGGCCGGTGGCCGGCGAGCCCGAGGCCGCCGGCAGCGGCTTTGTTCGCATCCTCTTCGCACAGGTTCTACCGTCGGCCGATGCGCTGGAAGTCCCCGCCGCAGAGATCGGTGAGGTCGGGAAGAACCAGGGAAGAAGCTTCTGACCCTCCGTTGATGCAGGAGTCGACGCCGAAGCCGCCACTACTAGATGTCGTCGCCGCCGCTGGATCCCTCCCTGTTCAACGGCCACGGTCTCCTCTTCGCACCTTCGCATGCCCATTTATTCGCACAGGATCACTCCCCTATAAATATATATATATATATCTTACTATCTAAAAAAATATAGGATAAGCCATGCTTTTTAAAACTATCATGCAAATCTTGTCCGTTCATTTCAAAATCAAATCATGATTTTTGTCTGCATCGTGGGGGGAGTATAAGGTCGACACACTCTAGGAGCCGAGCTCAAATAGAGGTGGATACAAGATCGACACACTCTAGGAGCCCGGCTCAACGAGAGGTGAATTCAGGGTCGACACACTCTAGGAGCCCGGCTCAACCAGAGGTGGAGTGTCTTTGCTTCCTGCCCCGAGCGGTTCCCGGCCCTGCCAGCTAGGTGGGAGCCTGGTCAGCGGGCCAGCATCGGGGCTAAGTATTTTTGAAAAACTTTCATTATTAATTATCCCAATACATGTGAGGAAATTAGGCATGGAAACAAAACATCGCATTACATGAACTTAGGGATTGAAAAGAAAACTAAGCATGGAAACCGAACTGAGTCTCCCACTCCCAGACCCGGTCTTCCTCGACTTCTTCTGGTAGTTGGTGTTGTTGCCTTGGACTCCTCGCATCTTTCATTTCCAACAACTCGGGGCAGGCGGACGTTGCGTGACCCTCCTCGTCGTGGAAGTCGTAGTAAGGTAATACGACCACATACTTTTTTCCCCTTCTCTCTGCTTTCCTGGCTCTCCTCCTTCCTCCCCCCCCCCCCCCCCCCCCCCAGCCGATTGTCATAGTTTGCTGAGGTGGTGGAGAGAGTGTGTTCGATCCTTGCCTTCGCCCCGAGCGGTTGGCTCTTTTCCTTTGGAAGCCCTTCCTTCCTGGCTCTCGTGGAGTTGAATTGCTGACCTCTGCGCTCGCCGGGCTATTGGATAGCCGCCACCCGGGGTGGTCTCGCCCACCAACATTCACTCGACACCTTTTGGAGTGGGGCGAGCGGGGGCCGGATGCCTCCCCGTTCGCCACCTTTTGGGGCTGGGCTAGAAGGGGCGGGGCGAGCTGGGAGGGCGCCTCCCTCCTGAGCTCGCCCCCTTGAGGGGGCGGGGCGAGCTGGGAGGGCGCCTCCCTCCTGAGCTCGCCCCCTTGAGGGGGCGGGGCGAGCTGGGAGGGCGGCTCCCTCCTGAGCTCGCCCCCTTGAGGGGCGGGGCGAGCTGGGAGGGCGCCTCCCTCCTGAGCTCGCCCCCTTGAGGGGGCGGGGCGAGCTGGGAGGGCGGCTCCCTCCTGAGCTCGCCCCCTTGAAGGGGCGGGGCGAGCTGGGAGGGCGCCTCCCTCCTGAGCTCGCCCCCTTGAAGGTGGGCGAGTGGGGGTATGACACCTCCCCACTCCCCTCCCACCGGTATCTCTTTCCTGAATTGTTGGCCGAGAGTTCCCTCGCCCATCTGCCGGGTGGGTCCTATGGACCATCTCTTCTTCTGCCTCCGACTATCATGGCGAAAGCAACCTAAAAGGTCTGTAAGACCTCTTGCTTGAAATCTTCGAACATCTCCAACGTCACCCCAGCCACCGGGGGTTGCGAGTGACCTGGGTCGGATCTTCCTCCACCTCCGTCCATGGAACTCGTCTTGAGAGTTTCTTGAATCGGTCACACTCCACGCTCACCGCACCATAATGTTGAAACTGATTTATCGGTCTCTGTGGAGTTCGGGGCCCTCAGCAAGCTGAGGGGCGACCAACCCTTACTCCCCCCAAGGGAGAGCTCTAGGTTGAAGGTTGGGGAACTATGGACTGGACCAAGGGCTTAGTGGGGAGGTCCCGCCACATACCCGGAAGCCCCTTAGGAACTTCCCCTCCCAAGCCACTACTAAGCTTGGGCACCACTAGAGGCTCTCCTCACCCCCTAGAGAGACTTGGGGAGGGAGAGAGAGAGAGCTAGCCTAGGATGAGCCTCCTTCAAATGGTGCCCCCTTGGTCCTATTTATAGGATTTTGGAAATGAGCTACGAATAACCAAACTCGGGCCTATCAGATTACCAAAATACCCTCGTACTTGGCCTGCGAATAGCCAAATCCCGTTGTTCTACGGCGCTAAACGCAGACCGAACCTACTTACTGGGGCTGGGCGAGAGGGGGCAGATAGCTCTCCTGTCTCGCCCCCCTGCTTGAGATGGGGGGGTCGACCCCCCTCCTCTAGGCCTGCAAGCGGTTCGGTTCGGTTCGGTTCGGTTTTAGATAAAACCGAAACCGAACCGAATAGGCTCGGTTTTTACACACACAAAACCGAAGCCGAACCGAAATGGATGGGTTCGGTTCGGTTTGGTTCGGTTTTTTAACATCGGTTCGGTTTTTCGGTAAACCTAAAACATATTATCCCCCAAAATAAATTTTAATGTTTGTCCAAGTGATTTTCTAATAGTAAATCTAGAAAGCAATTCATCAACATTGAAGGAAAATTGAAAAAACATAATAACATTTAGATTAACTTGTACAATTAATACAATAAGTTCAAGTATTAGTTTAAAATAAAAAATAAATAAGTACAACATATTTAATTTACTCGTTCACGCTCGGGTAATTGTTACAAACTTAGGATAAGATAAGTGATATTACATGGTCTCGTTATTTTGGGTTCAACTTCAAACTCAATGCTCACAACCTCATGTTTTAATACGACGGAACAAACTCCAAGTCCAAACTTATAATCGGTTCGGTTTTTTCGGTTTATCGACCCTATAAACCGAAACCGAACCGAATAGGCTCGGTTTTCAGCCCCCCAAAATCGAAACCGAACTGAACTAATCGGTTCGGTCCAAATTCGGTTCGGTTTGGGTCGGTTTGGTCGGTTTCGGTTTTCTGTGCACACCCTTAGCCTCCTCCTCTCGCCCCTCTACAGGATGGGGGCGAGAGAGGGGGGTCGGCCCCCCTCCTCCTCTCGCTCCTCTACAGGATGGGGGCGAGAGGGGGGGTCGGCCCCCCTCCTCCTCTCCCCCTTATTTGGATGGGCGAACGGAAGGCTCCGGCCTCCACCGCTGGCCTCCCTCTTCCTGTCCTGAATCTTGCTGGAGAACAATGTCTGAAAAGACTACTTGGATCCTGGGAGCCTACTCGGCGAATATAGGGTTGTACACCTCCCTCTACCCAAAATTCCCGTAGAGAGAGAGGGGGGGGGGAGAAATTTCTGCGGAAAGAGGGAGAGAGGGGGAGAGAGGGGTGGAGAGAAAGGGGGAGAGAAAAACATGTTTTTAAGAATATACATATATTTTTTTGCAAAATAAATATTGATATTAATGTATATTTTTTTACAGTTATTTTGAGTACTCATATGTATATGATGCGGGCGCATCCCGCAGACGCATCTAGCACAGGAGAAGCCCGTGCGGAGTCGGGCGAAGCCCTCCTAGACGCGGCCGAAGGCCTCCTGACAGCAGTGCGACGGGTGCGGGCGAAGCCCGCCGTCGCCGGCCGAGTACTGTCGCGCTTGGTCGTAGGGGCGGAGCCTCGTGTAACCCGGTCCACCAACGAATATAAGTCGTCGGATGAAGATTCAAATGATCCTATCCATTCGCAGGCGGTCTGCGAATAGACATTCGGTTTTGTGCTGGTTGGCTATTCGCAGACCACCATAGTCTGCGAATAGCCAAACAGTTTTGCGTCGTTTGGCTATTCGCAGACCACCTGCATACAAATTTTTTTTTGAAAAATTATAATAAAATACCGGATAAAGAATTTAAAAATTGAAAAAAAAATAAAAAAAAAGGAAAAAATGAAATAATTTAAATAAATAAAATTATTTAAAAAATAAATTAAACAAAATATTTAAAATAAGCCCGCCGATTGGGAGCGGGCGAAGCACGCCACCGCGGGATGGGTACTATCAGGCGGGGCACGGGGGGCCCCCGCGGGACGAGTGCACAACAAGGGGATCCGCCCCTACGGCTAAGCGCGACAGTACCCGGATGGCGTCGGCGGGCTTCGCCCGCCCCCGACGCGCTGTTGTCGGGCGGCCTTCGGCCGCATCCAGGCAGGCTTCGCCAGCCTCCACACGGGCTTCGCTCGTACTAGACGCGTATGCGGGCTGCGCCCACAACATATACATATGAGTACTCGAAATAACCGTAAAAAATGATACATAAATATTACAATATTTATTTTGCAAAAAAAAATATATGTATATTCTTAAAAAGATTTTTTTCTCTCTCCCCCTCTCTCTCCCTTCCCACCGCAATTTCTCCCCCCGGTCACGCCCGTGACCGAGGGCGTGTAATTTTAAAATTTTCCCTATAAATAAAGGGGCTCGGCTGATGCAATTCCATCCAGATTTTGAGAGTGTCTTAGCTTTTTTTGAATTGTTTTGAGTGTATGTGAGTTCCTTTATGCATTTAAGTTTTAGTTTTTTTGTAATTTTAACTTTCATAGCCTATAAAATAGTTTATCTCTTTCTTTAACCCTTTATTTATCGCTTTCTTTTAACGCTTTCTTTCGATTCAGTCTTTTTATTACAAGTAGAATGCGTGTGTGTATGAGATAATATTTTCCTTTTTTGTAACTTAACTTTATTTGAAGTCTTATTACCACCCCCATCCCGGATGAGAGGCTAAGTACTTTTTATCGCTTGATTAAGATAGTTGGGACGGATATTATTTATGAATTTTTATAAGTCTTAATTTTCCCGCTCATATCCACTTAAAATATTAACATGTCTTTGTTGGACATGTGTGTCACATCCCTTTATTTGAGAATAACAAATCTCAAATTGTATTTGATCTTGCTTGTCGTATATTTATAGTGGCTAGAGCGGCTTGAGGCCATATCCGGGGAAGGATAGGCTAAAGCCAACCGGTTCGTGGGGATATGAGTCGGTATATAAAAGAAAAAATTATTTACATATTTGTCGCCTCCGATTTCTAATGTTATTGAAATCAAGTATTTGTAAACACTTTTAAATATATAAAATCATGTCTCTATTTTTGTTTACTTGATTTCTCTCTTTTGGCATAATCTCTACTATATTAGTTACTAAGCTTTCAATTCGAATCACTTTATCTAAATTATTTATTTTAATCTCTTTCACCATAAAACAATTTAGCACTTGTTTCTAAATTCTAAAATTGCAAATTGCAATATTCTCTTCCTTTAGCTAAATTGTTATTTCCCTCTCGTTCATTTCAAAACAATTTAGTAATTTGCCTAAACTTAAAAAAAGTATTCCCTTATTCATCCCCTCCCCTCTCTAAGGGTGTATATCGATCCAACAAGTGGTATTAGAGGTAGGTTATTCCAATACGGCTTCACAACCGGGAATAATGGCGATTCATGATCTCGTATCCACTAGAAGGGAAAGTTTTTATGAAAATGAAAAATCTTTATATTCACCATTATTTATGGGTGAAAATTATAATGGGTGGAAAACTCTTATGGAATTGTTTTTTAAATCTTTGGATATTGAAGTTTGCAATATTACAATTAAAATGCCCCCAAGTATTTTAAATAAAAATGAAAAGTTTTAAATGCCAAATCAACGAATAGTTTATATTGTGCACTAGATCAAAATATTTTTAAACTTATTTATACACTTCCTACTGCTTATGAAGTTTGGAAATTTCTTGAGAATTCTTATTGTCTTCCTTCCACAGATGATGAACAAGAGCAATTCCTTATGGATTCAAGAGAAGAAATCGATGAGGACTTATGCTTAGAGGAAGATTTATCTAAGAAAGAAGAATGCAACGTCACAATATTGGACTCAAATGATGGCAACAAATCAAGCAAAAGAGAAGACGGAAATTCAACTATGGAAGAGGAATGCGAAGAAGATGTCAAAGCAACCCTAGGTTCAAATCTTGCCTCATCCCATAGCAATGTAAGAAAATCAAAAACTTCTCTTTTTGTAACAAATTCTATTTCTACATCTCGTATGCTTAAAATTGCTAAACGTAAAATTTTAAAGTTGAAAATTGCTAATTCCAAATTACGTTTAGAAAATAAATCTTTAAAAGCAAACGCTAAAATAGAATCTTATATTAATGTTTCAAATTCTCTTTCATGCTCTTTAATTAAAAAATTCTAAACCTTGTCTGGATTGCAATCTATTGAAAGAAAATTTCAATGATATTAAAAAGGGACTCAGTTACTAAAGAGCATAATGAAAAATTGATAATTGAAAATGATTCTTTAACATGTAAGTTAAGATAATTAAAATCTTTTGTTGAAAAAATTCTAATTTCTAGTAATGACTTTCATCGTAAGATTTTGAATAACAAAGATAAACTAACTTACAAAATCATTTCTAAAAAGGATCATTTTCACACATCAACTCAAAAGGAGTTTAGTTTCAAAAGGAATTATGATTCTCACAAAATTCTTAAGAGTCACTATTATAAGTCTCAATATATTTTCAATCATGACTCAAATTTAAAAACTCATTTTCATGAAAATCAAACTATAAAATATTTTCCTTCACATTATAAGAGTATGTCTATAAGAAAGAGTGGAAATGAAAATCATCAAAATAAGAACCAATTATTTAACACATATTGTAACCCACTCTATCAACAATCACTTCTAAAGAAAGACAATAACTCTTATAAACTTTCAAAGAATCCATATAATAAAATTCATTATGATTATCAACATCAATCTATTTTAAAAAATAATTTGAATAAACATAAATCTCAAATGAATTATTTTTCAAACAACTACAATCATATAAAGATGCCACATAAGCATTATATGGATTTGAGTGATAAACAACCAAGGTATGAATGGAGACCCATAAATAAAAATGACACATCAACTTTAACTGAAAGGGCCCATTCATCCTTGTCTCCCCAAAAGCCAACACGATGTATCACTTGGTCCCCTTTGGATACCTAAATCTCTCATTCATTAGTATCCAATCATTTGCATGAAGTAGAAACAATTAAAATTGAAATATCATTTCTCTACTTCATGATTTGCTTAATTTCTTTTTCTTTGTTGCTTTTTATTATTTATTTTTACTTAAGCTAACATGTCTTGGTCACCTCATAAATATTTAAAATATGACTTTATCATTTAAAGCTTTACAACGTATAAATCAAATTGAATAAAATTGAATAAAAAGTCATATGTCTTTAAAAGTGACCTATCTCTCATCTTTTTTGTTTTTATCCTTTTAAATCATTTACCCATAAATGTCTTGAATTTTCATTATAAATTGAATATTGAAATGATTATCAAGACTAATGAAATTATTTTAAAGAATGGATTTAAATGGTTTATTTAGGGGTCTTAGGCTAAAAATATTAAATGCACAGCTTATTGTATATTTGTCTAATTTCTTTGTTGCATATGATAGCCCCTATATTGAAAAATCATAGTTGAGAAAAATCGAAATCAAATGATATAAAAGAAATCATGTATTTTTAAATCACAAATTGTAACTCAAAATTGTAAATCAAAAACCATGAGTTGCTAACGCCAGACGTTATCACTAACGTCGGCGGTAGCCTACTTTCTTAAAAAAAATTCTGATTTCTCTAATTATTACTTGCTGAAAAATTATTTTACTATGTTAAGTATCGTTATCTTCTACTCTCTGATACCTTGTATTTGTTTTTTTATCTAATTTCAACAAATTAAAATCAAAAAGAAAGTTTACAAAACAATTCAAAATAACCAAAATATTTTTTTGTCCTTTTATATATATATAGTATAATATTCACTTTACAAGCAGTCGCTACCTATTAAAAAGGATGAATATGAACTATACAATCACCACCATGATCTATTGATATCATATGCTAAAATTCACTATAATCATATATCATAATTCATGATCTAACAAGAATTATCTTAAATCAACTAATTTTATCAACCTCAGGAATTATGAAATATGTGATGACTATTGGTATTATAGTTTCATATCTTGTTTTGTGTGTGATATGCATCTCTATTGTTTGCATGTATCTCATTATATTTAGATCTAAGAATTAACTTAATATCAACAAGATGATATCAAATAGAATAATCATTTCATTCTAGGTCTAAAGAAAATTAATTTGAAATCTTCTCATATTACGTGTAATATTATCTCCATTAATCCTATATAATAACATTGCATTCAAACTCATCATCCTAGCATCACTTCTTAATTTATGCTTAAATTTATATGTTAGGTATAACATTTACAATTTTATTAAAATACCATGATAACTATGTGATTTGAAATTATAATAGAATACTAAAATTCCATCAAAACACATAGTTTATGGATTAATCATTAGAATATATATATATATATGAATATTGTATCATGAATCATATATTATCATGCAAAACCAACGATCAATCAATTCTATTATTGAAAGCAGTTTTATTATAAATTTCAAATTGTTATATATGTGATCTTTGTCTTTGATATGATTGCATGATCATCATTTTTTTTGACTTACAAATCAAACATGCTCATTCAAAAGAAAATCACCAAATCATATTGTCATAAGTCTAGAAGGAATAGAATTCATATACATCATGATGATCTAACATATATTCTATGCAAAATTCTTTAAAATCATAAATCATAATTCATGTTCTATTAAGAAATATCTCAAATCAATAATATATATCATCTAGGAATTATGAATCTTATGATAAAAATATGAATAATATTTTCTTTACAATATTTGGTGAATTGATATACTTTGTTATTTCGCTCTCGTTCATTTCAAAACAATTTAGTAATTTGCCTAAACTTATAAAAAGAATTTTTATTCCCTTATTCACCCCCACCCCCTCTAAGGGCGCCTATCGATCCAACAGTCTTTTCTAATTACTTATGTCGTCTCCATTCGGATGAGTGGCTAATTTCCATTAGCGCATGATGTCGAAGAGCATTGGGACAAATAAATGGTTTTCTAAAACGTACAATATCTCTTTTCTAAAAATTAATTAACAAGCTTAAGGTTTACCCGAGAAAAATGTTGAGTGGAACCATATAGTCGATGCATGGTTCTCATTTCCGTTTCCATACACTAGTTGGCCGAGAGGCTCATGCGTATGGATTGATCGCTCATGGGTAAAGAGAAGTGCGCTCTACCCTCGAGAGAGGATGAGGTAAGTCTCCCGAATTGGAAATAAAAACCCAATATAGGGGTTCACAACATAAAACGAGTATTAAGGAGATTCGATTAAAGAACGAGAGTTCGATCGAATACTCTTAATCTCAGGTGGGCATACCCTCAAGAGAGGTGCGTTCATACTTATGGAACCTCCACGGCTAAGCCATTTTAATATTTTGAAAAGTCATATCTTTTACTTCTAAAAAAGACTATTTTCGTCTCAAGGTAATTCGACATCGGGCGCTATCTTCATCATCGTTTAGAACTCTAGTTATACGCATATTATCGTTCCTTATAAAACCAACTCAAAATATTACTCCGATAAAATAATAGTTCATTCCTTATAAGTAGAAGTAATCAACAGGATCCGCGAAAATATACGACCTCGATATTTTCTAAACCAAAATATCATGTACTGCACGCGATAAGGTATACTTGCCTTTATCATATGATTAGTTTCGATGTAAATTAAACAAAAGCTTTTCAAAACCAAAACTTGCAAAACTCTCCTTTGTTATTTAAAAATCAATAGAATTCGGCGTCATAGCCGGGGCGTAATCGTCAATACTTCGAAAGAAGAAGATAGCGTTACTTCTATCTTTCGATAGGATATCAGTTAGTTTCTCAAAGTAAGAGTACTTGCGAAACTCCTCGAAAACATCCGCCTAATTCTAATCTCATCACATAAAAGTTGTGCAATAGACAAAATCCAAATTAATTCATCAATCGTCGTGATGTTATGCTAAAGTCGTAGAAACATTTCGACGATACAAACTGTCATTTTGACGACACACACTGTTGTTACGACGATATCATTTTGTGGACACACTACTAGAAAAGTGACTTTTAGCCACACTTTTTTTGTCATGGGTCAAAAAACATGGCTAATAATGAAGTATTAGCCACGGCTACTAATTCGTGGCTAATAAGCAAGTATTAGCCACGGATGCCTATTCAGGGAATGTGCACGTCGCGCCTATCTTGCGCACAAATCAAGGAGCAATAAATGATATATTCTCTAAAGAATATAGTCGTTGCACAGTACTTAAGAAAGAAATTTATTATTTATATACTCTGCAAGTTCCAAGAAAGACTAGTAACTATGATAAAGAATTGTCAATTCTACAAGATGTTTTCAAACGAGAAATTGCTTATGGAATAATCATTAATGAACTTTTATGCAAAATTGCAGAGCATATAAAAGAAGACAATTTTATCTACAGAAAATTAGCTTGCTCAGTATTCTCTCAAGATTCATTCTTACACATACTTCCTGAAGAGAAAGAAAAGAATCAACAAAAAGCAGAAGACTTCATTGGTGTTGCACAGTGAAGGTCTACAGAAGATTCTAAAGAAATGTTCATTGATACACAAGATCTTTGGGCTTAATGTTACAAGAAGAAGAAGAAGAAGATCTGTGATTCAAAGCTTTAGTTCTGAAGTCTTCTCTTCTATAACAACATCTCTGTATTACTTTGTAGGGCTCTTTATGAGCTTGAGCTGGTAGGATATAGTGATAGATCTGAGTTGGTAGGGTTCTTGGTAAACCTGAGTTTTGGTAGGATCTTGTTGAAGATATGAGATTGTAAGACTTGTAAAGTCCGAGCTTTGTAGGGTTCTGTGTGAACCCGAGTTTTAAGATCTGATTATAGTGAAAAGATCTGAGTTGGAGAAGTTGCCTAGTCTAGCACATTGTTAGATAGGTGGGAGGGACAGTGGACTACCTCTAGACATATTGTCTTGTAGGAAACAACTATAAATCATTGTGTGTTTTCTGTGATGCTTGTGTGTTGTGATAGATAACTTATTAAATAACAAAGAAATCTGAAAACACCTAATCACCCCCCCCCCCCCTCTAGGTGTAGTTTATAGACAACCCATAGTCTTTCACTGTTTTATTGATTCGTAGGTGTAATCTCTGCGTTTCTTCCTTGTGTCCCTTCTACTTTTTTAGGGCAGACACTTATCTCTTTTATAAGACTGGGGAGCCGACTAATGGTCTCCTAGGATGTCCTATAAGTGTCAGAGGCACATTCCTTAACGGCATGCGCTGATTGGACCATCAGATGGCGGTACGTATTAAATGCAGACAGCGCGATTTGAAATGTCTTGATCTGTCTCGACGATATTTGCAACGTCTCGATGACAGAACTTGCCGTTAAGCCGATCCATCTTGGACTTTAACAAATCTTCAAGTCTTCTTCAATCTTCTTTAGAGAATGATATCTCGACGATACAAGATACCACAGTTGCACTTGCACTTACGACGACATAAAGTCATCTTAAAGGTATCGTCGTAATCTTGATGTCAACGTGCGGTCTTCTCGACGATGTCGTTTAAACCATATTGTCTTATCGACGATATCATTGAAACCATTTTGTCTTATCGACGATATCGTTGAAACCATATTGTCATATCGACGATCTCCTCTTGATCATTCTGATGACATGTGATTCTTCTTCCATAAGCTTTCTTCAAGAGTTCTCCCTTAGCCTTCTCGACTACAAGGCTTCTTTTACGACGATGTCGTCGACATTGCCGAGCATTCTTACTTAGGTCTTCAGAGAGCTTCCTTTCTCGTCTCGACGATAAGATCTCTTTACAGCGATGTCATCGATATTGCCGAATACTTTGACTTAACTCTTCTTAGACCTTACAACGATGTCGTCGTGTGATTCTGGTTGACACGACGATACTGGACTTTGATCGATTCTTCTTGTTCAAACGACGATATCATCCTGTGTACTTTGATGTCACAACGATATCGTCAGAATGTTCATGTTATCTCGACGATAACTGACATGAACCTTCTGCTTAACTCTGAGAGTAATCTCGACGATGTATGAGTGCTTATTCGACGATATGTCCAGTCCTTCTCGACGATCTTAGACTTAGTGATATTAGAGAAGTACTGGACAAATAGTCTATGCTTTGCAGTATTCTTGGATTCCTCATGAGTCTTCCCAACGATGTTGCTAGACACTTCAGCAATATCGTAGTGTGTATATTGTTAACACGACGATATATGCCTTAGATGCTTTTACTTGAGCCTTATATGTTATACTTAGTGAATGTGATATTCTACATGTTCAAGTCGCAACAAATGCACATCAAATATAAATTGTACATATCATTGATCTGAGCACTTCTTCAAATTAGGAATATTGCTGGTCATTGTTCCCAACAATATTGTTTATTTGGTGAACGTTGGAATTGGAATTAGACCAATTCCAATTATGAATATCGAATCACAATATCAAATTCCAATTCTGTCCAAACGAACGGGCCCTTAGAGTTTCTAAGTTGGCAAAGACAAGATTCCTACGACAAAAGAACAAACAAATATTTCGTTCTCTAAAATGGCTCTGAAGTGGGAGATTCAACTGCATGGAAATAAGTAGTATAATTTAAAATTCCTTTTTTCCTTACCTCTTTCTTCCTTCAACTCAATTGTTGTTGAGTTTAGTTTCTCTGCTAGATGGAGAATACCAATACCAGTAGAAACTAACATCCAGAGGTCTGAAACTGTATGAATTGAGCCATATTAAAGTTAAATATGCTAGATCATATATTATTATATATATTATTTTAAATATATATAGATTAAAGGGAAAAAAGGAAGAATTAATCTAAGCAAATCTCTGCGTACTCACGTGTCAACAACTACTAGTTGCATGGAAAGTCATCTCACAATCACTTCACACATTATTTTATTTTGCAAAAAATGTTAGTGGATTTAGAATTCTCTCATCTAGACAATCAATTTTGATTACTTACACGTTAAAATGGTGGTCAGATGAGGTAGAAACGGCTCCGGTAAAATGTAGGCGTTTAGATTTTTTTTGCTGAATGAAAGACGTGTAGGAAAATAAGCCTCATCATGACAAGTATGGGAAAGACCAGCTAAACTGCAAAGCATGGGCAAGACCACCTAAAGCTTTATGTTATTTTACGTATGGCTTCTTACCATCACTCTTATGATGTTTTTGGCCTCTATAAATATGGTTATCCTTTTGTAATAGAATATAACTTCTCATCAAATATATGTAAAATATCTCTCTCGAAGAAATATAGTCCGATTGCTATTTTCCCTCTCTTCCCTCTTTTTTCTAGTTAATTTTTTTCTCTTAATATTTTTATTTTTTCAACATGGTACCAGAGGGAGGTTGTGTTGGTTGGTCGATCTTGATGTGTCGGTATATTGGAGTGCTGATTTCAACGAGACTAATGAGAGGGACTGAAAAAATGTGGATTCGTCGGTGGCTCGTATGGATTTAGTCTCACATTTCCTATCTTGCGAGTTTGCACGTATGATGATTCGTCTCCCCTCTTCTTGTCTAGTAATTTTTTTATTCTAGTTCTGCATTAAAGTCTTAGCATATGGCTATATATAGCTTGCTAGTCACTCCAAATGACAATATAATAATACAACTTACATATAAAAATAGTTTTATCATCAACTTTTCTAGTACAATTTGCATATAATAAAAGTTTTATCAGCAACTTTTTCTTGATAAACAAAACTACACCTTATCTTTGTTTTTTGGTGCTTGATGGCATATCCTACTTCGTGTCAGCGGGAGGTTATGTTGGTTGGTCCTCGTTGTGGCGGCGTGCTGGAGTGCTAATTTCAACGAGACTACGATGAGAGGGGCCGAAAAATGTGAATTCCCTGTGGCTCATATGGATTTATTCTCAAATTACTACCCTGCGAGGTTGCGCATAGGATGGTTTGTCTTGCCGCGGAGGCGTGTTAATGTGCTCATTTCCGTGAAACTACGACGAGAGTGACGGAAAAATATGGTACATGGCTCGTATAAGATTAGTCCCATGTTGTGCTTACCCAACAACGTCCTCCTTTCGCCTCCAACAAAATCCAAGGATGAAGATAGTGTTGATGCATATTTCAGTTTACTTACGGGAGGATGTTGAAAGATAAGCTTCATCATGACAAGTATGGGCAAGACAACCTAAAGTGCAAACATGGGCAAGGCCACCTAAAACTTTTCGGTATTTTGTGTATGGCCACCTATGTTGGACCATCACAATTATGATGTTTTGGGCCTCTATAAATATGACCATCCTTCTGTAATAGAACACAACTTCTCATCAATGTATGTGAAAAATCCCTCTTGAAGAAATGTAGTTCAATTTTTATTTTCCCTCTCTTCATTCTTCTTTTGTAGTTAATTTTTTCTCTTAGTATTTTCATTTTTCCAACATGGTATCAGAGAGTGGTTGTGTTGGTTGGTCGATCTCGCTGTGACGGCGCTTCAACATTATTTGAAAAACTGACGTTTTGCGATTACATATGATCCATGAACGAGTATACGTGAACGGACGAGGGCTAATAATATCTGCGGATTGCTTAAATAAAGATACAATTAAAAGTTTAATTAATACTAGTATACATGATGGGTAGGAAACATATTACTTATCTAAATACTAATAATGAAATATTGCATGATCTGATCCATAGTGTTGCTCAATAGCGATTGTACTTGGGACGGAAGACATGAACGTCTCTTGCATTTGTTGGTTGTATGGGTCTAGTGTTCTCTTCAAACTCCTGCCAGCCAAATATAATCTTGTGAGTATTCATCAATATATATGCATATATATATGTATATATATATATCTGTATGTATATATATTTCTAGTACTCATATGTATATGTTGCAAGCATAGCCCGCAGACGAATCGAGTACGGGCAAAGCCCGTGCTGAGACGGGCAAAACCCGTCTGGATGTGGCCCCGTGTCGGGCACTCGTATGTATATATATATTTTTATATATATATATATATATATATATGTGTGTGGGTGGGTGTGCGCACGGGCGTATGTATGTATGTATTTATGTATACATGTATATATATACATGTATATATATATATGTGTGTGTCTATATATATATATCTTTATTGTATAAGTGAATATAGCATTCTTCATGCTCTTACCGTGTTTTCATTTTTCACCGTTGGATCTTTCAAATGTTTTATCTGAAACAACTTTAATATAAAAATAAATAAAAATAAACTTAGTGGGAGAGAGAGAGTGGGAGAGAGAGAAAGAGAGGAGAGAGGAGAGAGTGCTGCGGAGAGGGAAAAAGAGGGGGGAAATAATAATATATATTTTTTATGGTCATTTCGAGTACTCATATGCATATGTTGCGAGCATAGCCCGCAGACAAATCGAGCACGGGCGAAGCCCGTTCTGAGGCGGGCGAAGCCCGTGCTGAGGCGGGCGAAGCCCGTGCTGAGGCGGGCGAAACCCGCCTGGATGCGGCCGAAGGCCGCCCGACAGCATCACGTCGGGGGTGGGCGAAGCCCGCCGTCGCCGACCGGGTACTGTCGCGCTTGGTAGTAGGGGCGGAGCCCTGTGTCGAGCACTCGTATATGTGTATATATATGTATGTATATATATATGTATATATATATATATGTACGAGCATCTTCGCACGGGCTACGCCCGTGCTCGATACTCTCGGGCGGCCTTCGGCCGCATCAATGCGGGCTTCGCCCGCAACCAAGCGGGCTTCGCCCGCTTGGCATTCAAGGCGGGCTTCGCCCGCCCCCTCGGCGTCGGCGGGCTTCGCCCGCCCCTCGCCGGTCTTCACCCCTCCCTCGCCGGTTTTCGCCACGGTCACCTATTTAAAATTTTAAATAATTTTACATTCATTAAATTTTAAATAATCTTCGCCCCCTCGCCGGTCTTCGCCCTCCGGCCGTCATGCCCCGCGCGGCAGTACCCAGCTGCTTGCGGCGCGCTTCGGCGGCGGGCGAAAGTTTTTCAAAACAAATTTTAAAAAAATTAAACAATATAAGTTTTTTTTTAAAAAAAAAATTTAAAAAAATTAAAATTAAACAATATAAGTTTTTAAAAAACAAAATTTTAAAAACGGCGCCTGAAGTTAAAAAATTTTTAAACATTATAAGTTTTTTTAAAAAAATATTTTAAAAATGACAAACACGTGTCCTGCTTTGCTTTTGATTTAAAAACATTTTGATTTTCTTTTTTAAAAAATCGCAGGCGGGGCCCACAGGCGGGCCCCGCCCGCTTAATGGCAATGTGGGATTTTTAGTCCCACATCGCCAATTACACTGGCTTCCCGCTGTTTATATAGCGGGAAGCCGGTGTATGCCCAAAGATTACAATGGGCGGGCACAGCCGGCTGGCACGCTCCCGCGTGAGCCCGCCCGCTCCCGCGTGAGGCCGCCCTGCCTCGCTCCGTCCCGACCCGCGTGAGCCCGCCCGCCCATGCCTGAGCGCGCCCGCCCCCCCGTGAGCCGGCGTGACCGAACCGAGCCGCAGCTGACCCAGTTTTTTTCGTTCCTGCAAGGGGCAAAACGGTCATTTCGCTCCTGCCCCCTTGCCTCCCCCTGGAATCGGACGGCCAGATTTGGATCATGCTTGGATTGGACGGTTCAGATGTGATCTATGGTGTTAGCAGAATATGCATACTTCCTTTATAGTATAGATATGTATGTATATATATATATATATGTATGTATATATATGTATGTATATATATATATGTATATATATATATGTATGTATGTATATATATGTATGTATATGTATATATATGTATGTATGTATATATATATGTAAATATATATATGTATGTATATGTATATATATGTATATATATGTATATATATTTACATATATGTATATTCTAAATAATTTACATATACGAAAAGTATAACAAACATATAATTATATACTAACAAAAATCTATTCACTGCATGTAGATTTTTTTTCCACTAATAAATTTTATTGAGAAAATTAATTTTGTGTACTTACATCATGTACTGCCTCTTTAAGCATTTTCACCTGCTCTCGTGACACCGTGCGAATCTGAATGCAAAATATAATCGAGTGAGGTCAAATAGGATATTTAGTATTTACTGCATCAAGCTTTTTAATTACTAAATAAATTAACATGAGCTAGTTATTAATTAATATTACTATATATTACACATGGAAAATATAGCCTGCAACTGCAAGCATGACCCTAAATAACTATTTTCTTCTGTGCAATATATTACTTGTTTCGGTCTCTCTCTTTCCCACCATCAGCATACATACCCTAGGAAACGACTAGCAGATCAGACAATTTATGTCATTCTTTATTGGGCTCTAAGACATATTTCTCGAAGAAATATTAGGATATGTTCATTTGTATGAAATTGAAATTGGTTACAGAATTGGAGAATATTGTGGAATTAATCAATTTTATTGTTCGTTTATTAGATAAAACTCAATCTTAGAATTACGCGCGTCAGAGCGAAAAATGTGCACCCGGGCGAAAAAAGAGTGCTCAGGCGCAAGGGAAAAAATGTGCGCGGACGGCAGAAAAACGTGCGCCCGGTCGAAAAGCTTGGGTCTGGTTAAAAATGCGCGCACCCGGTCGAAAAGCGTGCACCTGGTCGAAAATGCGTGCGTCCGTGTGAAACAACGCGTGCCCTAGAGAAAACAGGCGCCCTGGCGAAAAGTGCGCCCCCCCCCCCCCCAAAAAAAAATGCTGCCCGAGCAGAATATGCGCGCCCGAGTGGAATATGCGTGCCCAGGCGGAATACGAGCTCACGGGTAAAAAATTAGCGTTGTGGCAAAAATAACGCGTCCGGGCGAAAAAACACGTATCAGGGTGAAAACGCGTGCCCAGGGGAAAAACGCTCCCCCGGGTGAAAAATGTGCGTCAACGAGAAAAACCACAAGTTAAGGCGAAAATCACGTACGGGGGAAAAAATGCGAGCTCGGGCGAAAAAATGCTCCCACAAATAAAAAACGCGCGCTCGGGCGAAATATGTGTGCCCGGCCGGAATTCGCGCGTCTGGGCGAAAAATCAAGCACGGGCGAAAAATGTGCGCTCGTACGAAAAAGACTCCCGTGTGAAAAATGCTCGACCGGACGAAAATACGCGCCCCGGGCAAAAAATGTGCGTCCGAGCGAAAAAATGCTTTCCCTGATAAAAAATGCACGTCTGGGCGAAAAATGTGCGCACGGGCGAAAAACACGTGCCCGGGCAAAAAAACGCGCCCTGGCAAAAAATGAGCGCCCTGACAAAAAAATGCACTCCCTGGAGATAAATGTGTGCTCGTTCGAAAAAAACACGCCTTGGCGAAAAAATATTCGGGCAAAAAAATGCACGCACGGGCGAAAACACGCGCCCGAATGAAAATTGCTCGTCTGTGTGAAGAATTACTCGGACGGGCGAAAAAACTCCCCCCCTGGGCGAAAAAACTCACCCACGGGCAAAATACACGCCCCAGGCAATAACGCGTCTCGGCTGGAATTATTAAATTCTTATATAGATTAGAAAGAATTGGATTTAGTTCAAAACGAATTCCATGGAATTTATTAAAATTCTAATTCTAACGTTCATATGCGAAACAAACAACAAAATTGAAATTAGACCAACAATTTCAGCTCCAGGAGGTCAATTTGTCCAAACGAACAAACCCTAAAAATTTCTAAGTTGACAGCCACAAGATTCCTCCGTCAAAAGATCAAACAAATATTTCGCTCTCTAAAATGGCTTGAAGTGGGAGATTCATGAACTGCATGGAGACAAGTAGTATAATTTAAAATTCATTTTAAGCCAAATTAAAGTTACATCTGCTAGATCAGATGTATTATTATATATATTATTATAAATATATAGTAGATTAAAGGAAAAAAAATTAACCTAAGCAAATCTCTGCGTACCCACGTGTCTCCAGCTACCAGTTGCATGAAAAGTCATCTCACAACCACTTCACACATTATTTATATCCTAAACCTAACATCTTTGAATTAGGGCGGATCTAAGGGCCCCCCACCGCCACCCCAAAGAATTTTGCAAAAATTATTAGTGGATTTGAATTCATCTCATTGAAACAATAAATTTTGACTACTTACACGGCAAAATGGTGGTCAGATGAGATAGAAATGACTCAGGTAACATGGAGGCGTTTAGATTTTTTTTCTGAATGAAGACGTGTTGGAAGATAAGCCTCATCATGACAAGTATGGGAAAGACCACCTAAAATACAAAGCATGGGCAAGACCACCTAAAGTTTATGTTATTTTATGTATGACCACTTATGTTGTCCCATCACTCTTATGATGTTTTTGGCCTCTATAAATATGGTCATCCTTTTGTAATAGAATATAACTTCTTATCAAATATATGTGAAATATCTCTCGAAGAAGAAATATAGTCCAATTGCTATTTTCCCTCTCTTCCCTCTTCTTTTCTAGTTAATTTTTTCCTCTTAACATTTTTATTTTTCCAACATGGTACCGGAGGGAGGTTGTGTTGGTTGGTCGATCTCGCTGTGCCGAGATGTTGGAGTGCTGCTTTCAACGAGACTATGATGAGAGGGACCGAAAAATGCGAATTCGTCGGTGTCTCGTATGGATTTAGTCTCACAATTCCTATCTTGCAAGGTTGGCGTAGGATGATTCGTCTTGCCACGGAGGCGTGTTTCCTCTTGAAAAAATGTAGTACAATTGTTATTTTCCCTCTCTTCCCTCTTCTTTTCTAGTAATTTTTTTTCTAGTTATTTTTTTATTCTGTTTCTGCATTGAAGTCTTAGCATATGGCTATACATAGCTTACAACTCACTCCAAATGACAATATAATAATACAACTTATGTATAATAAAAGCTTTATCACCTTTCTAATACAACTTGCATATAATAAAAGTTTTACCAGCAACCTTTTCTTGATAAACAAAACTCCACTTTATCTTTGTTTTTTCGGTGCTTGATGGCATATCCTTCTTCGTGTCAAAGGGAGGTTGTGTTGGTTGGTCGATCGCGTTGTGGTGGCATGCTGGAGTGTTGATTTCAACGAGACTATGACGAGAGGGACCAAAAAAATGTGGATTCCCCAGTATCTCGTATGGATTTAGTGTCAAATTCCTACCCAGCAAGGTTGCGCGTAGGATGATTTGTCTTGCCGCGGAGGCGTGTTAATGCGCTCATTTCAGCGAGACTACGATGAGAGGGACCGAAAAATGCGGGATATGGCTCGTATAAGATTAGTCTCATATTGCGCTTACTCAACACCATCCTCCTTCCACCTCCAACAAAATTCAAGGATGAAGATAGTTTTGATGCAGATTTCGGTTTACGGAGGATGTTGAAAGATAAGCTTCATCATGACAAGTATGGGCAAGACCACCTACAACTTTATGGTATTTTATATATGGCCACCTATGTTGGCCCATCACAATTATGATGTTTTTGGCCTCTATAAATATGACCATCATTTTGTAATAGAACACAACTTCTCATCAATATATGCGAAAAATCTCTCTTGAAGAAATGTAGTTCAATTTCTATTTTCCCTTTCTTCTTTCTTTTCTAGTTAATTTTTTTCTCTTAATATTTTTATTTTTCCAACATGGTATCAGAGAGAAGTTGTGTTGGTTGATCGATCTCGGTGTGGCCGGATGTTGGAGTGTTGATTTCAGCAAGACTACGACGAGAGGGCCCGAAAAAATTGCTGTGGTTGGGTTCGGATCCGGATACAAACCGAATCCAGTTTTTGGTAACCGCCATGCATGGCAGTTTCTCTCTCTAGATAGAGAGAGAGAATGGGTGCTGCCGTTTCCAACTTTTGGACTGCCAATTAATGGCCGGTTCTCCTCCTGCGCAGTTACAGTTGGCTGGCATTAATTTTAGAAAGAGAAAGATGGAAATCTCTTGCATTATTTTTAGGAAAGTTTGGGAATAACTGTTCCTGACTTGAGAGAGAGATTATCTCTCTTACGTGGAGATTTATAGCAGCCCGGAAAAATAAAAGGTTATAAATAGGAACCGCGGGAAGGTGTGGATGTACACCGCTGAAAAAAGAAAACCGGCCTGAAGGTTTTTTGGAGAAGCCACCTTGCAGAACCGTAAAGGAGACAACCAAAGCCAGCCCTCTCTCCTCTCTCTCTCCCGTTTCTCTCTCCTCTCTCTCTCGTGCGATTGGGAGGCCGCCGGCCTCAAGGTTTCGCCGTTGGAAAGATTTGTTGCCGGTCTTGGAGGTGAGCCGCCGGCGTTGGAGAGGGAGCCGTCATCGGGCTTGGCGGAGATCGTCGTGGACGAGGAAGGCTTGCGTGTGTGCAGTTAGCCTTGACGGCGTTTGTCTCCGGTGGTGGTTGCGGTTGAACGTCGGACGTCGACGTTGAAGGTTCCGACGAACCTTGTGCGTCCGCTAGGCGGATTGCAGTCCAGATCTTCTACCTTTCCTGCGGATCGTGCGCGTCCGGCGCGTCCGTGGCGTTTTGTATCGGACATGATCTGTTATTTTGAATATTATAAATATTATTGCCGCTAATATTTTTCCCTTGCATTTTGTCCGGCGCCGATTTCCTAACAAGTGGTATCAGAGGTAGGTTCGGTAGACGACCGTGATTGGACGTTCTAGGAAGGGTTTGACTGCGGTGGTGAACGACTAGGTCCTCTTCCCACTCATTCAGATCCGACCTTTGAACAAATCAGGTCTTCTAGTTTGGGACAGTCATGGCAGGGAAGAACGCAGTGCTGGAGAGATTTTCAGTGGAGAAGTTCGATGGCTGTGGAAACTTTAGCCTGTGGCAGATTAGAGTCAAAGATATGTTGGTTCAACAAGGCTTGATTCGAGTCTTGCGGGGGCGCGACAAATTATCCACGGCGGTGAAAGACGAGGAATGGAAGGATCTTGATGAAAAGGCCACGAGCACAATCTGGATGTGTGTTGCTGACCAGGTGCTCTTCAACATCGGAAATGAAGAGACGGCAGTCGGGCTTTGGGAGAAGCTGGAGCGAATGTACTTGGCAAAGTCCGTAACGACAAAATTGTTGCTGAAGCAGCGCCTCTATGCGCTGAAGATGCAGGAAGGTGGCAACCTGCAGGAACACTTCAATGCGTTCAACGGTCTTCTGAGCCAATTGCATGTGGTTGGCTCGAAGGTAGAGGAAGAAGACAAAGCCCTCTTGCTTCTTACCTCGCTCCCGACGTCATACAAGCACATGGTGACTACGCTCCTGTATGGGAAGGATACGGTGGGGCTGGAAGAAGTCACGTCGGCGCTGTTATCCAGTCAGATGTTCAAGGACCCCACTCCTAGGGGTGACCAGATCTTGATAGCGCATGGACGCGGGAGGAGTTCTGACAGAGGATCGAGCAGTGCACGAGCTCGGTCGGCGTCGAAGAAGGCAGTGACGTGTTACCACTGCAGACAGGTTGGTCACATCAGGAGAAATTGTCCGCAGCGTGCAGGAAGCTCTGGAACTTCAAAGGATGTCCAAGATGCGGGCTTAGTGACACTGGACCTGGAAGGAGATGACGGATTCTACTGAGTCGACTGGAGCAAGTCGGCTGACGCCTCAATTTTTGGGGTGGTGCTTCGTGCAGGTTGTTGCTTCGCGCAGTCGGTGCTTTGTGCAGTGTTGCCTTGTGCAGTTAGTGTGCTTCGTGCAGGAAGTGCTTCGTGCAGGCGGTGGCTTCGGATCCCGAACCAAGGTGGTGATTGCTGTGGTTGGGTTCGGATCCGGATACAAACCGAATCCAGTTTTTGGTAACCGCCACGCATGGCAGTTTCTCTCTCTAGATAGAGAGAGAATGGGTGCTGCCGTTTCCAACTTTTGGACTGCCAATTAATGGCCGGTTCTCCTCCTGCGCGGTTACAGTTGGCTGGCATTAATTTTAGAAAGAGAAAGATGGAAATCTCTTGCATTATTTTTAGGAAAGTTTGGGAATAACTGTTCCTGACTTGAGAGAGAGATTATCTCTCTTACGTGGAGATTTATAACAGCCCGGAAAAATAAAAGGTTATAAATAGGAACCGCGGGAAGGTGTGGATGTACACCGCTGAAAAAGGAAAACCGGCCTGAAGGTTTTTTGGAGAAGCCACCTTGCAGAACCGTAAAGGAGACAACCAAGGCCAGCCCTCTCTCCTCTCTCTCTCCCGTTTCTCTCTCCTCTCTCTCTCGTGCGATTGGGAGGCCGCCGGCCTCAAGGTTTCGCCGTTGGAAAGATTTGTTGCCGGTCTTGGAGGTGAGCCGCCGGCGTTGGAGAGGGAGCCGTCATCGGGCTTGGCGGAGATCGTCGTGGACGAGGAAGGCTTGCGTGTGTGCAGTTAGCCTTGACGGCGTTTGTCTCCGGTGGTGGTTGCGGTTGAACGTCGGACGTCGACGTTGAAGGTTCCGACGAACCTTGTGCGTCCGCTAGGCGGATTGCAGTCCAGATCTTCTACCTTTCCTGCGGATCGTGCGCGTCCGGCGCGTCCGTGGCGTTTTGTATCGGACATGATCTGTTATTTTGAATATTATAAATATTATTGCCGCTAATATTTTTCCCTTGCATTTTGTCCGGCGCCGATTTCCTAACAAAAATGCGGATTCTCCGGTGGTTCATATGGATTTAGTTTCACAATTCCTACTGTGTGGGGTTGCGCGTAGGATGGTTCGTCTTGCCGCGGAGGCGTGTTAATGTGCTGATTTCAGCGAGACTACGACGAGAGGGACCGAAAAAAATACGGGATATCCTCGGTGGCTCGTATGATACTAGTCTCATATTGCGCTTAGCCAGCAATGTCCTCCTTCCACCTCCAACTAAATCCAAAGATGAAGATAGTTTTGATGCAGATTTCGGCTTATAGGAGGGTGTTGGAAGATAAGCCTCGTCGTGACAAGTATGGGCAAAACCACCTAAAGTGCAAAGCATGGACAAAACCACATAAAAATTTATTTTATTTTATGTATGGCCACCTATGGAGGCCAATCACTCTTATGATATTTTTGGTCTCTATAAATATGTCCATCCTTTTGTAATATAATATAATTTCTCATCAAATATATGTGAAAAATCCCTCTTCAAGAAATGTATCCAATTGCTATTTTTCCTCTCTTCCCTCTTCGTTTCTAGTTAATTTTTTCCTTTTAATATTTTTATTTTTCCAACAAAACGATGTCTGAGCCCTCCTTTTTGAAATTCCTAGATCGCACATGCTCTGAATGCAGCAGAGATCGAACAAGACTTCCAAAGCCAAGAACAAAATCAGATACTTGCCTTTAGGAAGCAAACACTGGCACGAGCCAACTCCAACTACCTTCAGCTCATTGGTGTGGGGCACGAGCGACGACAAAGGGGCACCGGGGTGGAAGGTGTCATTGGGTGTGGCGGGCAGATCCATGGGCGGTCGCTGAAAGAGCCATGTGGGGATGTTTTTGGCTTGCAGTTTTCTGCAGATGCCTGCAAGGACCGCCTACGGCTGCTGTAGGCGTCGACATCGATGATGGAGCACGGGGAGAATGTGCGATGAGCAATGGAGGTGCTGGCGGCGGGCCAAAACAACCATAATTTGGAGATTTGGCGCAGGATACAGAGGTGTTGTGGAGGTTGGAAACAATGTGCAATGTGGGGCTACCAACGTGAGTTTGGGGCAATGAGCTCGTGGTGGTCAGAAGTGAGTGCAAAGATTGCACATGATTGCGGCGTACTGGGTGGCAATAGGGGTGCAACTCGGATCGGTTTTGTTCGATTCCACCCAAAACTAAGAATCAACTCATATAAGTTCGGTTCCAAATTTTTGAAACTGGAACCGACCCACGATTCTAAAGTATAGAACCGGATCCAAACTGCTGTTCATTTTCGTTGGTACCTTATGTATTTTATCATTTGTTTATATTCCCTTTTGTAGCAGTAGAGATCCGTTTTTGGTTCAGACGAAATTTTTGTAGAAAGTCAGGTATACTCTTTCTAATCTCAATGAGGCTTTTCTCCCTTAAACATTGATTGTCCGGTAATTTTTGACCATGTGAAATTGAAAATAGAGTGTTGTTGTGATAATCCTTCGTTATTTGGAAGCTACACTAGGGACCATTGAGTATTCTAAATTCACGTATTTGGAGATCTTCTGGGAAAGTAAGAAATAAAATATTGTCTCACATTCAAGCATAGAATCATAATATAAAGTTTTGGCCAACAATATGATCAGTAACCAAATGCTGATTGATTTTCTCCTTGAAGAACTTGGTTATCGACCTAATTATAATCGAACAAAGACATAAAGCTGTCATTTATATTGTTAGCAGTATGATATTTCAAGAACAAATAAAACACATTAATGATATTGACTATCAGTAAATTATGTTTAGTAAACTTAATATAGATTAGGGAGAGCTAATGCCAAGACTAGGTAATAGTTAAGTATACATATATAATTAAAAAGAAGAACCTTTTTGATGATCGTCCATACAACTCCTTCGGTGCAGGGCGGAGTGGTTAGAGAGCCAATGTATCTGTAATACTTTCGGCTTCCCCATTCTAGCTTCCACGGGTCCACCGCTCCCACTTTCTCTTCAGCATCCTCCAAATCTGCCAACTTCTTAATATAGCTGCTCATCTTCGGCCAAATTAAACAAATTTCGTCAATCAATATCTCGCATTCAAACACATCAATCATATTCTGATAATTAAAATATACATATTTTTTTTCTATTGCAATCATGAGAAGTTTCAATCTCTTTGGTCAACAGGATATTACTATTATTCTACAAGAAAGTCAACTTGTGAGAAAAACAAGTGGAACGGGCATTACATAATCAAGTAGTACATGGTATTTTAAAAAAAACAATTTGAAGATATTAGGAATATAATTATTTAGCCTCTCATGCAGCCATTGAGCCTCTCTCAACTTATAACAAGATTTCTCAAACCTAAAAACTATTCTCAACATATTAGTTTGTGTTATTTCATTTTAATTGAATACTGTGGCAGTCGACTATTATGGGTCTGTTTGGGACAGCTATGGCGGATCAAAAAGCTGCATTCCAACCGCAACCGCTATTTTTAGACGGTTTGAATGAGCAACTTTACAAAAAAGTACATTTCTTGAATCTGTGTTTTAAGGTTTATTCGGAAAGCCGGAAGTAGGGGTCGTGATTGCGCTCCAAAAATCCCCAGCTCGCTGAAACCCACGACTCTATTTGATCAGCAACATTTTCATGGCATCAGCTGTCCCAAACAGAGCCCGTATATACTCTGATCTAGCCGACAGATAACTTGTGCACAATCACAAATGTATATTATAATAATACCAATGATATTATCAATTTATTTGATATAATATATTCAAATTGCATTTTAATAATTTAAATATTTTATATATGTTTTTATTTACCTATCATCATCTCATATTATAAGTAGACAGCGTAGGTAGGAGGGAGCGAGGAGGGTAAAATGAAAGTAAAAACAGCTTGAAATGATGAGATTTTGATATATTGTATAAATCTATACTAATATATAAATACATTGATTACCTGGGCCAGGAAGCGATTAGGACGCCCCACTTTGTACAAAATGCCCACCGCCGCGATCTTCTTGTCCGCGCTCTCATGGATCATGTGCACCTCCAACGGATATCTACATAACACAACACAATGAATGAATCGAGAGAATTAACAATATATAATAGTATATTAATAATAATTTTAAAATTTTAAAGCTTTAACATTGAATGATAATTCAGTCGGCCTAACTCATTATGGCTTTTTCTTCTGTGCATTCAAGTGTGATTTCATGCTTGGTGTGTGTGTGTGCGTGTGTGCCCACCGCAGATTCCTAAACGCACAATATTTGAAATGTTGTGCGTTATTATCATATGTTTTGTTGTCTTTTGCTCTGAAGTTCCCCGGCGTTCTCTTAGGCCCCGTTTGGGGAGCCAGTCCACCTCCATTCCGATGGGCCCGAATCGATACCAGAGTTATCTACGTTCTTTTGGTAACCTCCTTTGTGGAATTGCACTTGCTAATGTTAGAAGCAGGGCATGTGCCTTTAACTAAAGTCAATGGCAGAATTCATAGGGACGGCGGTAGAAGAAAAGTAAAGAGGACAAGTGACAATAATATGGTGGTTCGCACTACCTATAAATCGGCCTAAAAGGCGGCTTGCTGAAAGAAGCATAGGGCGAAGGACGTAAGAGAGAAAGTCGGTAAATCTCTCGCAAAAGGTTGGAGTGAGAAAAAGTTGCAAGCTCGCGTGAAGTGGCAAGTTGAGAGGAAGAGGAGACCCAAGAGCAGAATAGGCGTTTGCAGCATGAGGAGTAGCGAGAAGGCTGAAAGTTGCAGGTGTTCACATGAAGGCTGAAAGTTGCAGGCCGGTGTTCGCATGAAAGCTGAAAGTTGCAGGTAGGTGTTCGCATGAAGGCTGGAAGTTGCAGGAAAAGAGTGAAGTTTTGAAAATAGGCAGTGAAGGAGATGAAGTGAAGCGAACTCCAGAAGTTGTGGACTGCTTTGGACGTTGGCGAAAAGGTTGCGGCAAGCTGGGCTGAGGTAGCGAGAAGGCTTTGAAAAGCAGTAATAGTTGGTGTGCGAAGTAGAACGACGAACCCTAGTTGAAGAACGCTAGTTGAAGTGTGTGCGAGCGCTTGTAGTGAAAAGTGTTGTGTTGTAACACTAAGTATGAGGTGTGATGTGTTTGTTGTAACACTATAGATGAGGTGTGAAGTGTTGTGTTGTAACACTTTGTGAAACAGAAATTAATACAAGTTCTTTGTGTCATTTGTGTGTGTCCACTATACGTTTCCATTAGTGGTATCAGAGCCAGGTTCTGAGCTCGAAGGGTTGTGTTGAAGCATTGTTGGCGAGGTAGCGCCAAAGGAGTTGGTGTTGAAAGGTTATTGAGCTAGTAACAGACACAAGATAGAGATGGCAAATATAAGTCCGTCGCCAATCCCGAAGTTGATGAAGATCAATTACGGGAACTGGAATATTCAAATGAAGGTTTTGCTTGCCTCAAAAGAGCTACGGGAGATTGTCGAAGAAGGCTATGTTGGGCTAACGGAGGATGTCGAAGCTGCAATGACAAACACACAAAAGGACGCTCTTAAGAAATCCCGAAAGAAAGATAAAAAGGCATTGCTCTTGTTGTATCAAGACGTTGACGAATCCACCTTCGAGAAGATCTCTGGTGCAACGACGTCGAAAAAAGCTTGGGAGATGCTGCAGAGATCTCTACAAGGCGTGAAGAAAACAAAGAGGGTGAGGCTACAATCATTATGAGTGGAGTTTGAAAATTTGAAGATGCGGAACTCCGAGACAATTACAGAATATGTGACCCGCTAGAAGACTGTGGAAAATGAGATGAAACGAAATGGCGAGGCCCTTGATGATGTTCGAGTGATAGAGAAACTTCTTCACTCTTTAATGAGGAAATTTAATTTTGTTGTGGTTGTCATCGAAGAGTCCAAAAATCTGTCGCATGTTGCGTTGGACGAGCGTAGGTTCACTGCAGGCTCATGAGTACCAGATGAATTAAGATGAAGGAACTAGCTCTTTGGAGCAAGTGCTACAGAGCTGCTTATCCCTTGGAGAAAGTCAAAGAAGAGAAGGTAGTTGGCGAGGTCGAGGAAGTCGAGGAAAGTATTGAGGAAGTAGATGTGGCAGAGGCAGATGAAGAATGATTTATGACCGTAGTCAAAATCCTAGAGAAGAAGGAGTCTTCATTTTTCCGAGGACGAGGATGAGGCCCAAGAGGAAGAGGTCATTAAAGACTGCAGCAGAGAAGTAAAGCTCAAATCTAGTGTTACAATTATAATAGATTTGGGCACATGAGTTATGAATGCAGACTACCCAAGAAGACGGAGGAGACGAGAAATTTGACTGAAGTAAAAAATCTGGAAGGAGATCCAGTTATGTTCCTTAAATACAGAGGAACTGAAGAAGCAAGTACAAGAAAGAGTTGTGGAGCTCGTATCTTATCGAACGGAGGACCAGATTGCTGAAATCTTTACAAAGCCGATGAAGACTTATGTGTTTCATGATTGTAAAATCAAACTCGGCATGTGCAGTGTTTGAGGGGGAGTGTTAGAAGGAGAGCATGTGCCTTTGACTAAAGTCAATGACAAAATTAATTATTTAATATATATAGGTATAATTATAAATATGCGGGAGGATGGCGGTGGAAGAAAAGTAAAGAGGACACATGACATTAATATGGTGGTTGGCACCGCCTATAAATAGGCCTAAAAAGCTTGTTGAAAGAAGCATAGGATGAAGGATGTAGTAGAGAAGGCCGGTGAAGCTCTCGCAAAAGGTTGTAGCGAGAAGAAGTTGCAAGCTCGTGTGAAGTGGCGAGCTGAAAGGAAGAGGAGACCGAAGAGAAGAATAGGTGTTTGCAGCACGAGGAGCAGCGAGACGGCTGATATTGCAGTGTTTGTATGAAGCCTGAAGGTTGCAGGTGTTATCATGAAGGCTGAAAATTGCATGCGTTCGCATGAAGGCTGAAAGTTGCATGAATAAATTGAAGTTTTCAAAATAGGAGGTTAAGTGAAGCGAACTCAAGCAGTTGCGGGTTGCTTTGGACGTTGGCAACAAGGTTGCGGCAAGTTGGGCTGAGGTCACGAGAAGGCTTTGAAAAGCCATAATAGTTGGTGTGTTGAAGTAGAACGACAAACCCCACTTTGAAGAACGCCATTTAAAGTGTGTGCGAGTGCTTGTAGTGAAAAGTGTTGTGTTGTAACACTAAGTATGATGTGTGATGTGTTTGTGGTAACACTATGTATGAGGTGTGATGTGTTGTGTTGTAGCACTTTGTGAAACAAAAACTAATACAAGTTTTTTGCGTCATTTGTGTGTGTTCATGTCATGTACGCTTCCATCAGTTAAAATGTGTTTTGCATGTGAATATGTGATCAACATCTAGTTCAAGCACGAAAACAAATATTCAATCAGACACACTCATCATTATGTAGTGTCATAGAACAAATGTTTGATGTATGGAAAAAATGACATGTCCTTTGAGACATATCACAATATAGTTTCAGAAAATAGCAAAATATTGTGGTGTTTACGATGACATTGCATAATTTTATATGCAGACAGCAATCATGAACAGACTCAAATTTTATGCATATGATCATGATGAGACTTCTGTTTACTTGGAGGCACATGAGATTAGGGAAGGCCAAAATCAGGCAAACAGTGCAACGAGTGATCACAACGAAACTATTAAAGGTGCAAAAACTGGAGCGAGTCAAATGACTGCACTGCATGATTCCATTGCCAAACAGCTATATGAGGCCTCTGAGTATTGAATATGTTTCATTCTTATCTTTCTTGTAATTTTATTTGCATTTCATCTTATTAAAGAAACTTTTGTACGTTCAATGATAATTTAACATATTCGTAGTACTTCAAATTAAAATTGTCATTGTGACATTGTTTTTTCAAACTAACTATTTAATTGTTTTTTAAATTGACTCTAAATAGAGGTTATAAAAACAGTTTTCTCAATTTTGAAAATACAGTTCTGAAAATAAAATTTTATTATTTATCTTTCTCACTAAATCATAGTAGTGCCTAAAGAGACCCTTAATCAATTGGTTATTAATTATTGTTTTTTAACGAATTTAAAAGCCTAAATTTTAAACATTATAGTACAACTAGTAGTCTCAAAATAATAATAAGCAATAAATCATTAAAACAATAAAATACACATCTTACAGGAATCAGATAAATAAACTTTGAGATGTGTGCGGACATCCACGTGGACCGTTGAATGCCCGCACTTTACGGTAAATTGCATCACCCGCATTTTACCGCCCCTTACCCCGAAGGAGTAGTCTTTGTGCGAGTACTCTAGCATGGTATTACTTTTCATCATTCAACACTACTGGTATAAAAAAAATTATTCACCCCATGATGCACATGAGGATTGGATGATCAAAAATATTATCACCACCGGCCAGAGTACATGTGCCAATTTATTTAATTAAAATAATTATTTCATATTAGCAATTAGTTCATTTTAATATTTTCCAATTATTATTTCTATTTCAAAATATTAAATAGCAATAGACTTAGGCTCCGTTTGGGGGGACTTATTTTTACCGATAAATAAATATAAGGTCCGATTCATGCGGTCGTAACTACTTGATCGGTAAAAATAAGTCCCTCCAAACGAAGCCTTATATTATTGAACATGCAATTGCAAATATTGAAACTAAAAATAGCAATTCAATCTAAGAATATATAGATATATCTATATATATTCCACTAAATAGACAAAGACTGAAAGACGACAGATTATATACAATTTGAAATTATTATTTAATAAAAATATAAATTATCTATTGATTTTCTTTTGATATTAAAATTTTATAAGCTATTTCCCACGTGCACAGATATTCTGTCCCGTCTTCAGAGAAAAGAAATCAAGCAAACAGAGACCGGGATAATCACCTGCTCCCATCAATGGTGTGCTCGGAGGAAAAATGCCAGTGGAGTTGCTTAATCGAATACTCCGTACCATTAATCCACACACCGCCTGCATCCTCCTCCCATTTCAGCTGCATCCATCACCCAGAATCATCAAATTAATTTTCCCCCAAATCGCAAACAAACAAACAAACTGAAGCACAAACACAGATCCGATCAAATCACCATGATATCGTGCCCTCGATTCTTCATGATCGCCGCGGCCGGCCGGTATGTTCGCCGGAGCAGCCCGAGCCCGTCCAGCACATTGACACGCTCATGGTGGAGATCAATGGGCGATTGCAGTTTCCCGGCGCCGCACGCCGCCCACTCATCGTGGATCTGCCCCCACTTTTCCGGCCCGTTGTCGCTCCCTACCTCGTAACTGAACTCCCTCTCATCCTCTTCTCCGTCGAAAATTGAAAATATGTTCAGACAAATAATGATTTTAGGTAACCATAAAACATGCGAAAATAGCGGAGCCTACTTACCGACTTCTTGGCCGGAGGACGGCGGCGGAAGGAGGATGCAGACGAGGAGGAGGAAGAGGACGGCGAGTTCCAATGACGGGGCGACCATGTTTCGCTCGTGGAAGGTGAAATGTGAGAGGGTTGAAACAAAGCGGGGAAGGGCTGGGTATATATATATACAAATAATATTATAATAATGGGAAATTATTGTGACTTTCTTGATTTACCAAAAAATATTTTATAAATAAATATATATTTTTTCTAGGGATTTAACGCGTCGGTGATCTGTTTTGGTAGGCTTGACTTGTTGCCGGAATGGGCAATGCAAATAAAATTCTCGAGCATAGCCGTGTATTTGGTAGGGGATAATACACGTGCAAACTTCACGAATGTTAAAGTAAATCGGAGGGAGTTGGATTTATTTATGCACGCCTCTGCTGCAGGGGATTTCATCCCGACAAATGTTGAAACGCTTACTATTCTACGCGTTCGATTTGTACATATTTCATGCATATTTGCCTATTTGGCATATTTGATTTGGTAGTTGGTACAGAGCCGGAATAGAGAAAGAGATCATGTGTATATTAAAATTATATTAAAAAATATAGAATGGAATTAAAAGATCATGTGTATATTTAGATAAACTCAGTCCTGTTCAAAAAAATTGGGCTCATCGGGCCGGCCTGAGCCCGGCCCGGAAAAGCCCGGCGATGCCCGGCCCGGGAGGAGCCCGACCCGGGCCGAGGCCGGTCCCAGGGCCCCAAATGCTGGTCTTTGCCCGGCCCGGTTCGGGCCGGGCAAAGACCGAATATCGGGCTTGCCCTAGCCCGGACCGGACAAAGCCCGACCCAGGCTAGAGCTCGGCCCGAGCTCTTAATAAGAGCCGTTAAAAACGGCTCTAATAAGAGCCGTTGGTTTTTATAATTATTTTTTTAATATTTTATAAATAATTAAAATATTATTAGTTTAAAAAAAATCCTTATAAATAACCCCCCTCTCACTTTTCTAGTTCTCTCTCACTTTCTCTCTCTCACTCCTTCTCTCTCACTCTTTCTCTCTCACTCTCTCTCATCTAATGGCATCGTCCTCCTCAACGCCAACGTCGTCTTCTCAAAGTACGCCTGAGGTGGTGGAGCACCATCGTACGGCGGCTATTTGAGAGCATTTCGATATGGTTATAGTCGGCACCGAAAAGAAGGCGCGATGCAAATTATGCTCAAAGTTGCTAACAATCAGCGGCAACTCGACGCTAGCAAGACACCTTAAGTCTTGCATTTCGAAACAAGCTCCCGAGTCAAGTCAATTCCAAATTTCAGGAGCAGGCCAAATTTGAACGTACGATCAACTTCGACAACGAGAGTTGCAAACGAAGTTCGCCATCAGACGCGGGTTGCCATTCAGCACCTTCGACAATGAAGATTCGTCCGAGTACATACATCAAGGGCTTCAGCCTAAATATCAAAAAGTTAGTAGATCCTCTCTTAGGCGCGACGCCCTTAAATTTTATTTAGAAGCAAAACAAGAACTTATATATTATTTTGAAAATTTTGAGGGACGTGTGAGTTTAACGAGCGACGTTTGGACTAGTAACTTAAGATTAGGATTAGCGCATATGTGTATCACGTGTCATTGGATTGATGACATTTCATGGGAGCAAAATAAACGCGTAATTTGGTTTGCAGATTTTGAATTCCCGCACACGGGTAAAGCTATATATCAAGTAATTATGAAATGTGTGCGGGAATTTAAAATTAAAGATAAAATAATGAGTATTTCTTTTGATAACGCCACTAATAATATTGTCGCAATTGAGTGGTTAAAATGCGATTTAAAACCAATGCTAGACGACGCATTTTTTCACACTAGATGTGTTTGTCACGTCTTAAATTTAGTGGTACAAGATAGTTTAAAGGCTATAGAAGTCTATATTTCTAAAATCCGAGAAATACTCAAAACTATCTATTGCACTAAGCAACGAGCTCAAGATTTTAAAAAATTTGCTAACGCATAAGAAAAAAAAATTTTAAAACCTCAATTTGATATGCCTATTAGATGGAACTCAACTTATAAAATATTAAAAAAAGCGTTCCAACAAAAACAACTTCTTATGAAATATTATAGTTTACTAAATATTACGCATACTTTGACCGACGATGATTGGTCTATATTAGCACATTATATGGATTTACTAAAATATTTTTATAGGGCGACAATTTTTTTATCGGGCGTGTATTATCCGACTAGCGCGCTAGTAATTGAAAATTTTGTACATATCACACAAAAATTTAGCTATTTTAGGCAACACGACGGGTGACTTCCTCTAATTAATATAATGGAAGAAATTTTTTTAAAATTTTATAGAGAAATGCCTCCCATATTTTCTTGCGCCGCCGCTTTAAACCCACTATTCAGCGTTGAAAGCGTAGAAAATTTGATAGACGAAATAAATACTAATTTAAACTTAAATATAAATTATGATGAGGATGATCCCGTTAGTATTTCAAAATTTAATACTTTTTTACCGAATGTTATAATTATTACGATAACTTATACGGCTCGCGACCCCGAGAAGAAAGCGCGCAACTAAGAACGAAGGATGTTTTTAAAAATAAAATTTAGATTTAGCTTCTAGGAAAAAATGCGCACATCTAGTAGTTTAAATGAATTAGGATTATATACGAAAACACAATTTCGCGATTTTATGAGTACGGAGGAGATCGAAAACTTCGATCTCTTAAATTGGTGGAAAGGTAAAGCTAATACCTATCCTATTTTGGCCTATATGGCCCGTGATTTACTAACTATCCAAGCTAGTACAGTTGCTTCGGAGTCTGCTTTTTCTCTTAGTGGCAGGGTTTTAAACGAGTGGAGGAGTCGGCTTAACGAAGAATCACTGGAAATTTGCATATGCTACAAGGACTATTTGGATGCTACGAAGAGGAAACAACACATAACGGCATTAGAGGATAGCTCGGAGGAGATAGAAAATAAGATGGACGTAATGAATTTAGGAGATAATTGAACGCGTCGCGCACACGCTTACGACTCTACGATTGTAATTTACTAATTTTTATTTGAACGAGCAAAGTTTGTAATTTCCTTTATTTAAATTTTCTAATAATAATAAATTTTATTCTTTTTTCGATAAATGCAAATTGTACGAATACGAGTGTAATTTTTTTTGTTAAATATTAATAAAAATTCTTTTTTTTGTCCATAAGCTTTGAGTTTTTTTTGTCAAGTTTTTAGAGTACTAATTCTTAAATATATGTATATATAAATATAATATATATTATATACAACAACAACAACAGAACCCATATAGTCCCCAATCATTGGGGGTATGGGCGGGGGAAGATTGGAAACAGACCTAACCTTTGGCCCTATGCCCAAAGTGGCTTCTCTCAGAGGAGAAAGACCGAACCTTTGACAATATTATATAATATATTTAAAATTTAAAATTTAAAATATATTATATAATATATTTAAAATTTAAAATTTATTTTTTTTTATAAAAAAGGGCCGAACCGGTCGGGCTCGATCCCGGACCGGCCCGGCCTGAGGGGCCGGCTCAGGCCCCTTCCTTGGGGTGCTGCCCGAGACCGGCCCGAGCCCGATCTAGTCAAAGACCGGGCTCGGACCGGTTGACTTAAGACCGAGCCCGATCGGGCCGGCGCCAGCCCGGCCCGATCGGGCCTTTTGTGCAGGATAAACTTCAAAATAGAATTAAAATAAAATAAATTTAAAACAAAGATATATAATGGAAAGAGGAGAAGATTGAGGCTAATTAAGAGCAAGACTTCACATAATCAACAAATAAGAGATGCACTTGCTTGGATTCAAACTCAGATGTCATATGTGAGCATCCCAAAAATCTTGTCCCATCTCGCCGCAGTAATGCTCGCCCCTAAAGCCAATTTGCTCTCGAATCACCTCTGGTTGCTGCAACAATTCTCTCGCATTATGCAAGAATTGTTAAAATCAGAAACTTTTCTCGAGGAAGATGTACAACATTATCTTGTTCTCCTCCAACATATCAACGCACAGACTCTTCATAAGTAGCGTAGCGATAAGTGTATTCTCTGCTCGTTAATCTGTCAGGGTATCGTCCCGGTCAATTTGTTGATGTGGCGGTTAAAACGAACTCGTTCCGTGCCTTCCGACTTTAGGTTGATTCGCTAGGTGGAATTATCCTCTCTGAACAGGAAGGAAGCTTCGCCGGTCAATTTGTTGCACGATAAATCGATGATGCTCCACTTCGGCACGCCAAGCTCACACAGAAGATCGTCGGAGAGGTTGTTGTGATTAAAGACGAGTGTACAATCCCTATTCTCCGAGGGTGGACCCATTTGAAGCTACGTAGGCAGAAGTCAGAGTCAATGGTCAACACGAAGATATCGGACATCGTACCGGGACTATGTAACCCCAGGGGTGCGAGTAGGGTCTTGCTCGCCCCCAACTGGCGAAAAGGAGTACACCCCCGAAGTTATCCAAACATACGAGCGAGAAGGTAACAGGCCTGGACATACTCGCCTATAGGCGACTTTCATCAACCAACTCGTCAGCCTGCGACGAGTTCCTTACCCACTCTCTCGCTAAATCATTTGCTCAACCATCTCAAAAAGAGGTCAGGGACAGTCTCTTGCACCCCCTCCCTCAAGATTTGTCTATAAATAGACCCCAGGGGTACCAGGAAGGGCACTTGTCAAAAACCAGAACTTCATCCTCCTTATAGACGAGAATCCTCCCAAGCCAATGCCTTCCTAGTACCAAGTTCGGTCATTCGTTGGTTGTGGAGGAGAAGACTCCTTTGAGCTTCTGGGTACGTGGTGAGACCTCCTTGCCGTAACACCTGGGGTCCTGTTGTTATTGTTGTTGCTCTTCTAGTTCTTCGTCATTGCCAGTCAAGCCTTCTCGTTGGACTGCTGGGCAAGTAGTCTCCGGCTGCATTGATCCGAATCATAGAGTCAGGATTTTCTTGGCTTCAACACTTTGGTGCAGTGAGCGTGTATCATAGTCAGATGGAGAAAGTCAAGTAGAAAGGCGAGATGGTGATAGTTGGCGACCACGAGGAGGTAGTTGGTAACTCGGCCGGAGACGACGAGTTTGTGACTTTGGCTGTCTTTGAAGAGTTCGCGCGGCGACTCGAGGGGATAGTGCGAGCAGCTCTCCAACCTCACACGGAAGGAACGGCGACCTCGCCTCATCATCTGATTCTTGCCGAGGAAGGTGTTCCATCTCGGTGAGCAGGGAAGGAACATGACGAGGAGCCTGAGCGACCAAGGAGGTCACAATTTTACCCGCAGGCCTCGTAAGGAGCAGGCGGAATTCGATTCTGCGAGGAAGAAGAGCAGGCAAGGTACTACGGTACACGCCAAGTGAGTGAGTATGGAGGAGATACTCGCCAGGCAGAGGATCGTCGCCAAGTGGGCGGGAGAAGCCCATTCTGTGAGATCATTGTTGCGCCCGTTCCAGAAGGGTTCGGAGAACCCGTGATGAATTACTACTCAGGGAGGGATGACCCTATCCGACACATCCAGTGGTTTGAGGATGTAGTCTCCATCTGAACCATGTCGGATGCCTTTTAAGTGTAGGCTTTTCGTTATCACCTTCTGAGGGAAAGCTGGGGACTGGTTCCACCAGTTGCCAGCAGGTTCGATCTACTGCTTCGAGGATCTGTGTCGGGGGCTGACGATGTGGTTCACCACGGCCAACAAGATGAAGAAGGAGGCAACAACCCTCTTCCATCTCGTGTAGGAAGCCAAAAAAACATTGGGGCATTACATCGATCGCTTTCAGGAGGAGGTGTTGGACATCCAGGAGGTGAATGACCCCACCTTGCAGCTTGCCTTGACGTTCGGCCTTCGTGAAAGCCTCTTCAAGTTGGAGCTCGGCAGGAACCCTCCCTATTCCTACGACAACCTCATCGAGAGGGACAACAATTTCGTTCAGGGGGAGGATTCTAACCGAGGTTTCATGGCCCGGCTCACCAGGGTAACCAGGGAGGATGAGGAGGAGGAAGAGAAGACCCCGGAGAGAAGGAAGAGAGAGGAGCCCAGGAGTGCGGAGAAGAGGAAGCCAGAGGAGAGGCGAAGGGAAGAAAGGAGGAAGGATGAGCCCAGGGAGGAGGAGCCCAGAAGGAACGATGAGAGGAGACTCATCGTGGCTCCGGAGCGCCGGGAGGAGGAAAGACGCTACCAAGTTCCCGACAACGGGCCGCCTTGGAGGCCGGAAAGAGGACCTCGGCGTCAGGATCGGGGAAGGAGATCCCCGGAGAGAAGATGCTTCGACCGGCCAGAGAGGCGTCAGGAAAGAAGAAGGGAGGAAGCAATGGCGGTTGCCAGGCGCGGCAACCGACAAGGTCAGAGGAATCGGCAAAGGAGGCCGCAGGCGGAGGAGATCCCCCTCTATTGTGATCTGCATCAGGTAAAGGGGCACGAGACGATGGCTTGCCCAGATTTTTGGGAAGCCAGGAGAAGGTTGGCAACAGGAGAAGCGGGAGGAGAGCAACGGAGGATAGAAGCCCCTGTCGAGCCGCCGGTAGTGCAAGCTGTTGGTCGAATGAGGATTGAAGACCGGGTCAACCATGGAAGTCGAGGGGACATCACCCAGGGAGGTAGAGGAGTAGGGGTGATCTACGGGGGAGCAGGGCTGGGAGCTTTCCGCAAGGGCAGTCTCCATCAGATCTATCGAAGGAGTGTCGCTTCGACCTCACAAGCACCACCCCCGTTGGAAGAAATCACCTTCTCAGAGGAGGACATTTTGGGGAATGAGAACCTCTTCCATGATGCCCCCGTGATCCAAGATGCAGTGGAGGACTTCACCGTTGATCGAATCCTAATCGATAACGGTAGATCTGTGAACGTCGTCTTCAAGGAGACGTTCGACGGTCTGGGCGTCGGAGCAGAAAGAGTCCTGGGCGTCCGATGGTCCTCTCTTTGGATTCTCAGGAGAGAAGGAGGTGGAAGGAGGAGTAGATCTCCTTGTAACACTCGGTGGCACCTCCCTCACCTGCCGCTTCGTCATCGTCGATGCCTAAGGGTGCGAGCGGTTCAGTTTGTGTCGGTTTGGACCCAAACCGAAACCGAACCGACATACCTCGGTTTTCGGTTTGTCCAAACCGACCCGAACCGAACCTGGTCGGTTCGGTTCAAAGTCGGTTCGGTTTTTTATCAGTTTTTGACGGTTCGGTGTCGGTTTTTTATGAGCTAACTAATGACACATTCAATACAATATTGACATACTATTCAATACTTTAAACACTATTCTTAAAATTAGCAAGCAACAAACAGGTAAGCACGACTAAATTAATTCAACATGCATGTTAAATTGTTTACTCTTTAGATATATTTATTATAGTTAAAATATCTCCGGCTCCTCCAAACAAAATGATGGATAAACAAACATTAAAAACTCAGCATATTTATATTCAAATAAAACTTTAATCAGTGTCAAATGACATAATTATAGAGGAAAAACGGGTTTTAAAAATCTCCAAAATTCAAAATATTTAATGTTCATAGGAGTAGAGCCATGGATTAGTATTTGCTCCAGGTTCCTTGCAGTATTTGCGTGACACTGAAGTGGTGAAGTCTGAACAGTGAATTGTGAACCTGCGTGAACCGAATCAAGGTTGAATCCTATTACCTATATATAATTGATAATTTATAAAACAAAAGCTAACACATACTTTATAATTATTATAAAACAGAGGCTAATATATAGATAATTTATAATAATTACAATATCAGTCGGCAACGTCGGTTCGGTTCGGTTTGGTTGGTTTTTACAACTTGAAAATCGACCCGAGCCGATATGACTTCGATTTTCTCAACGTCCAAACCGAACCGACACCGGACCGGACGGCTCGGTTTTACAATCAGTGCGGTTCGGTCGGTTTTGTCAGTTTTTGGTTTTCGCTCCTCACCATTATCGATGCCCCGAGTTGTTATAAGGCAATCTTTGGGAGGTCACTTCTCAACACCTTCAAGGCCGTTCCAGCTTCCTACCATCAGTGCCTCAAGTACTGTCAAGGGGACGTCCAGGTGAGGATCAGGAGCGACTCAAGAGCCGTTTGCGAGTGCTATCTCAGTGCGGTTAGCTCCATCAGCTGGATGGCTGACGCAGAGGAGTTTGAAAGAGTGTTGGGGAGCATGACTAGACTGGAAGTGGCTCGGGAGGTGGAAGAGATCGAGGTACTCTCCAGGGTGGGAGTACCTCGACTGCTGAAGGTCGGAGGGTCGCTGAAGACCGAAGAGAAGATCAAGATGGCGGCATGTCTTCAGGAGAACGTCGACATCTTCGCCTGGAGCGTTGCTGAGATGTCGGGGATTGACGCGGAGGTTGCATGCCATTGCCTCAATCTAAACCCCGCGGTCAAGCCGGTCCGCTAGAATAAGAGGTCAAGTGTCACCATGTTGGTCGTACCTATCAGAGAGGAGGTGAAGAAGCTGCTTGAAGCAGACTTTGTATCGGAGATCCAGTACCCAGGCTGGGTCTCGAACGTTTTAATGGTGAAGAAAGCTGGAGGATGTGTGTCGATTTTTCATTATTAAATAAAAGCTGCCCGAAGGATTGATATCCCTTGCCTCGAATCGACGTGTTGGTTGATTCAGCCATCGGTTTTTCCGTAATGAGCTTTCTCGATTTGTTTTTAGGATACCATCAGATCCGGATACTTCCCCCAGACTACTGTGACGTCTCCTTCATCATTGGTGATGGTTGCTACATCTACAAGATGATGCCCTTCGGGTTAAAGAACGCAGGGGCGACTTACCAGCGGATGATGGATCATGTCTTCAAGGAGCAGAAGGGGAGGAACCTGGAGGTGTATGTGGGTGATATCTTGATCAAAAGCAAGAGCGTCCAGGAGCATGTAGCTGATCTGGTGGAGACCTTCGCAACGCTGAGGAATTTCAAGATGAGGCTCAATCCGGCAAAATGTGTGTTCGGAGCTAGAAGGGGGAAGTTTCTGGGGCATCTCATCACCCCGGAAGGGGTAGAGCCGAACCTTGACAAGGTTAAGGCAATCCTAGAGATGACTTCACCAAAGACGATGAAAGAAGTCCAAAGATTGACAGGAAGGTTGGCGTGTCTTAGCCTCTTTTTATCAAAGGTAGGAGAGAAGTGCTCTCCATTCTTCATAACGCTTCGGAAGAGCGAGGACTTCGAATGGTCCGAAGAATGCGAGAAGGTGTTCGACAGGCTGAAGAAGCAGTTAACCCAAACTCCCCTCCTCCAAAGTCTGAAAGAAGGCGAAGACCTACTCATCTACCTAGGAGTAAGAGCAGAAGCCGTGAGATCCGTGCTAGTTCGCGAGGAAGGGAAGAAGCAACTACCCATCTACTATGTCAGTCGGTTGCTGAAGAAGGCAGAACTTCGGTATCCGATCCTGGAGAAGCTTTCCTTTGCCCTAATAGTGTCAGCGCAGAAACTCTGGCCTTATTTTCAAGCTCACTCCATCCAGGTCGTGACAGATCACCCTCTCTGAAGTATCTTAGAAGGGGTGGAGCATTCAGGAAGTCTGGCGAAATGGTCGGTAGAACTCAGCGAGTTCGACTTTTCCTTCTCGCCCCGGGTGGCGATCAAAGCACAAGCAGTAGTGGATTTCTTAGCCGACTTCTCAGGAGAAGCGGATCCAAGTGAGGGGCCTTCCGATCTAGTCCCCTGGAAGATGTTCGTGGACGGGGCTTTAGGCAAGAGCTCTATGGGAGTAGACATCGTGCTTGTCAGCCAACGGGGAACTAGGATAGAGCAAGCAGTCGAGATCCTCTTCCCCGTCATGAACAACCAAGCAGAGTACGAGGCCATAGTAGCAGACTTGCGTCTCATAAAGGAGTTGGGCATCTAAGATATCAGGGCTTTCACTGATTCAATGGTGGTTTCATCGCAGATTTGAGGGGAGTTCGAAGTGCGTGACACTATTCTGCAGAAGTATCTTGTCAAGGTAAAAGGATTGATTGGAGGCTTTCAATCCTTCTTAGTCGAGCACGTACCGAGAGATGAGAACTCGGCAGCAAATCGCCTGGCCAAGGATGGGCCAAGGGACGGAGGGACCATCACTGAATTATTCTAACCGTCCATTGAAGAAGGGGAGATCATGGAGATTGAACAACGCCCTTCCTGGATGGATCCATTCGTGGCATTTCTGAATACCGGACAGCTCCCAGCGGATGAAGGGGATCAAGAGAAGTTCAGATACAAGGCAGCGTACTACTTATTACAGGATGGGAAGCTATATCGTAAGACCGTCTCGAGCCCCCTGGCCAGATGCGTCTCAAAAAGACGAAGTACCTCGAGTGTTGGAAGAGATCCACTCGGGAGAGTGCGGAAGTCATTCTGGGACTCGTACATTGGAGCAGAGAATCCTATGACATGGTTATTTCTGGCCTACTATCTGCAAGGATGCGGAGGTCTTCTCAAACAAGTGCCAGAAGTGTCAGCTATTCGCCCCCCTTCAGTTGCAGCCGGCCCAGCAACTTCGCTCGATCACCGCCCCATGGTCATTTGCTATCTGGGGAATGGATTTGATAGGCCCCTTTCCTTCAGCCAGTGGCCAGAGGAAGTTCATTCTCGTCATGATCGACTACTTCTCCAAATGGATCAAGGCCAACGCTCTGGCCAAGACCACCTCTCAGGTCGTGAAGAAATTCATCTGGTGGAGATCGTCTGCAGATTTGGTGTAAGGTCCCCCCTCCCAAATCGACGGTCCGACCGGGGGATCTTATCGCACACCACCCTTTTTGCACGACGCTGAAGCGATCATGAAGGATGAAGGTACCAGCTTCTTCAACCCCCTTCCTTGAACACTCCAAGGTCACGCATTGGGGTGGTGTTAAGCGAAAGTCACTACACATCAACAAAGTAAGGAAGCGACATTCTAGCGGAAGACATCATCAAAGAGTGTACTTTATAACACTTAGCGGAAGACGTAGTATTATAGCGGAAGATTAACTATCACAGAAACCTTAAACTCAAGACCTGTATGAATAATTTCCATACCTCCGCCGCATTAATTCATTGCCAATATATAGATGCTGTGAGGTGGGGCACAACAAAAAGGATGCGGCTTAACAACTATGTACCTGAAGTAGCCTGCTCTTGTGGCTTCTTCCACACTTGGATGCTGTCTCTCATCCACACCTGTTACCTGCGCTAAAGACAAGGTATTAGAACTACAAACAGAATCCAACTCCTACTAACACACAAACATAATATAACAGTTATAAGGGAGGGGATATCTGGACTCTTATTGGGCCGAGGCAGTCTTCCCACGACCACCGCCTACGTACTCCGTATCGTCCTGCATACGGTCTCAGACCCACGTAGTTCTATTAGTTTCGCACGGGTTGCCCTCCCAGACTATCCGTCGTGCGGGTTGCCTTAGAGTAAAACTCATCGGCCATCCTATATTCTCCGAAGGCACATTTTCCGAAGGGACATTTCATTCTCGTATGAATTATTTCTCGAAGGCAACATTTTATTCCCGTAGGAATTATTTCTCGAAGGCAACATTTCATTCCCGTAGGAATTATTTCTCGGAGGCAACGTTTCATTCCCGTAGGAATTATTTCTCGAAGGCAACGTTTCATTCCCGTAGGAATTATTTCCCGAAGGCACGTTTCATTCCCGTATGAATTATTTCCCGAAGGCACATGGTGTTCCCGTCAATTTTAAACTAATGTCAATACAGAATAAAACTCAAAAACATCGAATTGTCCGCTCGGCTCTACAAGTGGCGGCCAGTTCGACACTATTTAAGGTTGACGCTGAAGGAATGCCTCATCTTCACGTCAACTCTAAATTATATGCAATAAAGAAGAAAAACCAAAACATCGAACTGTCCGCTCGGCTCTATAAGCGGCGGCCAGTTCGGCACTATTTAGGGTTGACGGTGAAGGAATGTCCCATCTTCACGTCAACTCTAAGTTATAGGCAATAAAGATGGAAAAGCCAAATCATCGATCTGTCTGCTCTGCTCTACAAGCGGCGGCCAGTTCGACACTATTTAGGATTGACGCTGAAGGAATGTCCCATCTTCACATCAATCTCTAAATTAAAGGCAATAGAGAAGGAAAAGCTAAAACTTCGATCTGTCCGCTCTGCTCTACAAGCGGTTATATTTAAACACATAGCCATTGTGAGCCGGCAAACAAAATTCTCGGCTCAGCATGACGAGCGTCACAGCCTCTTTCCATATGTCACACAGTTCTAAAACTCGTAAACACATGAAAGTAGGAGAGCAAAACTATGAACAGTTATATATAAAATACTTGAACCGTTGTGAGCCGGCAACCAAAATCTTCGGCTCAGCTTGGCGAGCTTCACAGCCTCTTACCATATGCCACGCAGTTCAAAAATTCGTAAACGCATGAAAGTAGAAGAGAAAAACTACGAACAGTTATATATAAAACACTTGAACCGTTGTGAGCCGGCAACCAAAATCTTCGGCTCAGCTTGGCGAGCGTCACAGCCTCTTACCATATGTCATAAGATTTTAAACACATAAATATATGGATTTAGGAGAATAGAAAATTACACGCAGTTATATTTACAACATATAACTGTCGCGAGCCGGCAACCAAAATCCTCGGCTTGTCTTGGTAGGCTTCATAGCTTCTTACCATATGAATCGGCCTCTTTGTATGAAACCATCCCAAAGATAGAGAGTTATAAACTAAATCAGTTTAAAGCTTTCCATAATTAGTGAAAATAAACTTCAAATGTATACTGGGAAGAAATGGGTAAGCTTTGAAATCCATCTAACCATTCTCCTCAAACCACTCTAGAGGTGTAAATAATATCTTCTTGTGAAAGTGAATTAACGTCACCTAATAGATAACCAGCCAGAGCTGATACTTTCAAAAGTATTAATGGAACTCATATTCATAGCATGAAGGTGAACAACTGTTTAAAAAAAACATAGAAAGTCTTCCTCGCATCTAAGGTTTCATACTCATCAACCTTCTCATGTGATCCCCAAGATCGTCCCTCTCTTGAGCAAACTTACAACTCATATATTTAAATATATAAGAGCTTGCATAGATGGAGAGAGAGAGATAGCAAAAGTGAGTCACGGAGCATGATATTTAAGTAAACATCCCCCACTCGCATGAGTGAACTAAAATCTTAGAATCCAATTTCAATCACCCCGAAAGAGAGTGTAACCCGATTATCTCTTCCAAAAATGCTTATATCAAGTTATGAAATCAATAAATTTTCGAACCATGAACAAGCTCCCTCAAGGTTCCATGTTGCTGCTAAATGGAGGAGGCCCCAGCCCAATTAATCTTACTCCCAAAATAAATCCATCAGGCATGGTATGGTTATATTTATATTAGCACTACCAACTGAAAGTAAAATTGAGGACAAAGAAATAAGTCATCACAACCTCCAACCCAAAAGCCCTCTGATTCAGATTATAAGTAGGGCTAGCTGGAGAAAACAAAACTCATTATTAAAATAAAGAGGACATGACTGAGGGTAAGATAGAAAGAGAGGCAGAGAGAGAAGACACTACCAATTCGCCAGTGATGACCCTGTCCGTCATGAGAGTGTGATGAAGAAGCAGGGGACGAAGAGGCGAGTCATATTCCAGTTTGCCCCCATTAATTCCTCCATAACTATTTTTATTTTATTTTTGTTAAATTTAGTAACCAAAGTGTGGGTTCTTCTTCATTAATTTTAGAAAACGTTATCCATAATCATTTCACAATTATCCTGCATCCCAGGATCGCGTCTTAAGACTCGTCAATAATCGGTTAATGGATAGAGTTATCAGAGATTTGGAAGAGGCGGAAGAGGGTGCCGAAGAAGAAGATAAACTAGGAAGATGGCGCTAAACCCCTGCAGGGATCCATGGAAAAGATGAAGTCCATGGTGAAGGTAATGCATGCACTTCAATCAAAGAGGAGAGGATATAAAATAAAACCTTATCTATTTAAGCTTATAACACAATACTAAAAAAAAAATGCAGTAATCGAGATGCTGAGAGATTTTCAGCAGAAATCAACATCAACATCGAGCAAGTTCCCTGGCAGGGAACCAGCACAGCAACTAGGGTATAATAAGAGGAAAATAGCAGGATTAATTTTTAAATTAATGGCTCATCTAACTTCCAAAGCATGTTGAAGGAAAGAGCAGTAATTCATCTTCCAACCTCCTTCTAACAATAATAATAGGGAGAAATTTTGCACCAATGCATTTTTTTTTGCTAAAAAAAATGTGTTCATGAGTGTCTCTCCCTCTCTATATATATAGTTTATACTAGAAAGATGATTCATCATCACTTTATTAAATTACTTCAAGTTTTTAAGAAATTATGCTGTCCTCAAAACTACTTTGAACCCATATACCTACCAAAATGCCTTGGTCATCCTGGGTGCTTTATAAAATTAATCCTTTTTTTCTTAATTATGATTCATAATCGTATCACTCAGAAGATCAAGAAGGAGAAGCATAATATTGGCACATCACATCATAGCTTAAGGAAGCACAAGTTCCTTCAGAGAGAGAGGAGAGGGAGAGTTAGAGAGAGAGTGATGCCATTAAACTCATGTTGCTCCTCTCCATTCCATTTCCTTTCCCATGCACTGAAAAGGAAATGAGTCGCTGCCCTAGTTTGACAGGGCTTCAAGAGGAGCAAGAGGAGGGAGAGATGGAAAAGGGAACCTTGCCGTCGAGCTTGAGGGAGGAGGTGAGGTGCCCTTAGAGTACCAGTCGAGCCCCATTTTATAGCCACGACCGGCCAATCTGAAGCTCCCAGCGAAGCTCCTTTTCCGAATCCAAAAGCACAGGCGGCCTTCGCCCCATGGGTAATCGTCCAGGGAGGAAGATCGAGCTTGGGTTCGCAATTCCCGCCCAGCTCGCGATCCTGCCACCGGAGCTCGCCCCCTGGTTTAGCCGCCCCTTCTTTCCGCTATATGTTATTATATATATAAGGATAAATAATCTTATATATATATATAAAGATATATAATATTATATATATATAATCGATATATATATATACACAAAACATATATCTATATGCATATAAATTTATACATATATTCATAACTCTCAAAATGAGCGTGGAAAAAAAATGTGCAGATGATGTCGTTTTGTTGGTTTCAACAATACGAATCTAATGAACTCATTCGAAGTTGATTCCGGGTCCGTTTACTCATAATTATTTGTTTGAGTTGGTACGTAGCTTAAAATAATTTATTTCGGATAACTTTCTCAAATCTCATCGGATTCGGACGAAACGAAATGCGTTGCGCTCGTATTGATCATACGAGTCCGACGTAACTGATAAGAGTCGGTTTGGAGCACGTCTGTTCCTATACTAAAATGGCGTCGTCGTGACGCGCTACGATACTTAAAATAGTCATATTCTACATATGACCTCAGATCGAAACGAAACGAGTTTCGTTGCACTCGTATCGACCATACGAGTCTAACGCAACTGACAGAAGTCGATTCGGAGCACGTATGCCCATTATACTAAAATAGCGTAGTCGTAACGCGCGACTATACTCAAAATGGTCTCTTTCACCAAATGACCTCGGATTGGAACGAAATGAGTTCTGTTGCACTCGTATCGACCATACGAATCTAACGCAACTGACAGAAGTCGATTCGGAGCACGTATGCTCATTATACTAAAATAGCGTAGTCGTAACGCGCGACTATACTCAAAATGATCACTTTCACCAAATGACCTCGAATTGGAACGAAACGAGTTTTGTTGCACTCGTATCGACCATACGATTCTAACGCAACTGACAGAAGTCGATTCGGAGCACGTATGCTCATTATACTACTTCGGTGTTGTGGCGAAGCATTATGTTACCCGAAACAGTCATTTCCTCTAAATGACTATCATTTTGGGGTGGAGGTCGGGTCTGGGTTCCACATGACCCGTCCTAAGCTCCTTCAAGGGTTCAATTGAACCGGTTAGAATCCTTTTTAAAATTGGGATGTTACATTTGGGATCCCTCTCGCCATCGTCACCAACAACGATCCTCAATTTGCCAGCTTGGAGCTGGAAGATTTTTGTAGGCAGCTGGAAACTGATCTTTGATTCGCCTCAGTGCATCACCCTAGGAGCAACGGGCAAGTAGAGGCCGCCAACAAGCTAATCATTAACCTACTAAAGAAGAAAGTCGAGAACCTAAGAGGTAATTGGGCGGAGCAGCTCCCTTCGGTGTTGTGGGCTTTGAGGACCACTCCTTGCTCAGCCATAGAGGAAACCCCATTCAAACTATCTCATGGGTCCGAGGCTCTCATCCCAGTAGAGTTTGAAGTAAGAAGTCCAAGGGTGGTTGCGGCCAAAGACGGAGACGAAGAATGTCGGTTGGAGAACGATGAAGCTCAGAAACTATCTCTCGACTACATCGAAGAACTCCGAGACTTGGCCTCAGATCGGCAAGAGGAGATCAAGCGCCGAATGGAGAGATACTTCGACAAGCAAGTCCGCCTCAAGCACTTCCAAGCAGGTGATCTAGTCTTAAAGAAAGTGGACGCGGCAGGAAGATTAGCGGTCGTTGGGAAGCTCAACCCAAATTGGGAGGGGCCCTTCATCATCCACGAATCACTAGCTACCAGAGGATATCGTCTGCGAAATTATGAAGGGAAGCTGCTTGGCAATACCTGGAGTGGTGATGGCCTGAAAAGGTTCTACCCCTAGCAGGTGTATGTACATCCCTCTTTTTTAAATACAACTTATATTATATAATAAAATCTCTCACCCCCTGAAACACGGGATGGTGTGAGTCTTTTTTAGCAAGACATTTCAAGAATAATGAAGACAGGTGAGATCGACCTCCACGACAGTTGGGAAATAGGCCTCCGACTCAATCCTCATAAAAATCAGAACGGATGATGGGACAGTGCCTCGGTAGCGAGTTGTTCTAAGACCAAGCCTTTACACTGACGATCGAGATTAGCTCCCCCCTTACACGTTGGCCATAGATACCCTCCGACAACATTTCTCATCCGACTGGAAAGATTATCAGGAAAGAGTCTGGACACCGACCTCCCGACTCAACGAAGAGATGAACGATCTAACTGGGCCAAGACACTTGAACAAAGGAGTCTCATACCCACTAAAAGAGCAAAAAAGCTCGCAGCTAAAGCTTTTCTCCTGTTATTTTATCCAATCACATAAGTTAGTGCGATTAATCTCCTCTGATTGTTGAGTAACAGTACGAAGACTCGTCAAAATCCAAGAACGAGGGAAGTAGGATGGAGACTATCGGGATTGTGTGTCCCCTTGGACCCCCCAACTGTCCTTCCCTACCTAGCAGTTCTCTCGGCGTCCGGCAGCAGAGTAGGATGGAGGCTATCGGGATTGTGTGTCCTCTTGGACCCCCCGACTGTCCTTCCCTATCTGGCAGTTCTCTCGGCGTCCGAAAACAGAGTATGATGGTGACTATCAGGATTGTGTGTCCCATTGGACCCCTCGATTATCCTTCCCTACCTAGAAGTTCTCTCAGCGTCCCGCAGGCGAGCAAGATGGCAACCCTCGAGATTGTCAGGTAAAGTCGGAGCTTTAAGAGCTTGCTGAACCCTCCACAAAATTATGCGCAACTCAACTAACAACAAGTTTTGAGTACGACAAGTATCCATATAGGCGAGCATCCCCTATGCGAGTATCCATATGGGCGAGCATCTCCTATGCGAATATCTAACAACGAGGATCCCATAAGCGAGTAAGGTAAGATAGTCGGCAGATACAGATCTCTTCCAAAGTCGCTTGAATCAAAAAGGTAAACGAGTATAAACGAGTGAGCCTATGAGCCTAGCGATATCGTCGTAATAGCACAAGACGAATGGAGATTATCAGCCATCAAGAATAATTATAACTATTTTCGTCAAAAAAAATGTTATCTACCAAAAGATTGCAAGCTCGACTGCGCGAGAAATGCCAAAAATGATTCAAAATACATGCGTTCACTTAGAGTCAGGAGCATAATCAGAAGAATCCGACTGGTTGCCCTCTTCGTCATCCTGCCCTTCGTCCTCGCTTGCGTCCAAAATATCTGAGAGAAGCCCTTCCGTCGTCAGCTTCTCGGCCCCCGACACCAGCATGCCCGCTACATAAAACTTTGCAAAAACCAAGTCGCCGGCGGCGAGGGCTATCTCCCGCCGAAGAGATGACAGCTCCTGCGAAGATAGGAATGTCCCCTCTATGCGGCGAGAAGGTCCAGCCTCCGAGGAAGGTGGGGCGGGCATCCTCGATTCCAACTCAGCAATGTGGATTTGTGCTGCCTCCAGCGAGGTCTGGCTGGACCGCAAGTCGCTCTCCAACTTGGAGATTGTCTCCGCTGCGACCAACTGCTCTTCTCATAGAGGCGAGAAAGGTAAGGTTACAAAAGAAGGATAAAAAGACTGCACAAATTAAAGCCCTGGTGAACTACCAAGATCACCTCAAAGCTTCTACTCGACTCTGCCTTATCTTCGGCCGCTTTGGCCCGTTTTACGGCCTCGGCCTCGCGCTTCTCCACCTCCACGGCGAGCTTCTGATAAAGCGCGAGCTCCTGCTCCACGCCAAGGAGGTTTTGGGCAGTCTGATGAGCAAGCTCCGTGGCCCACAACATCGCGTACGACCCCTGATCGGCAAGGAAGCGGGGAGTAACACTTTGAAGCACCTTCGCGTCATCTCTCCCGTAAAGGCTGAATGTGACACAGAAGGCGTCATCGTTGGGGACCTCATCCTCGTTCCATGAAGGCAGGTGAGAACTCAGGCAGACCTCGCTCCGGTCCCTGCTCCAGGAAATGAGTGGCTCGCCATCCAGTCCCCGATTCAGTGAGCCTTGCACGAAGTTCGGGTGATTCTCGGGGACGCTGTCCTCCTCCTCGCGCGCTCGCTCTGCTGCCACCCTTCGGGGAACTTCCTTCATTTTCCTTTTCATCGCCGCTGGAGGTTCGCCGCGCGAAGAATCTCGGCTGGATCGCCGAACTCAAGAGGGATTCCCAAAAGAGGGGAATCCTCCTTGCCTTTCTCTTCCTCCCACTGCCGCACCATTATCACAGTCGCTGAAGGAGACGGAGGAGGTGGGGTCTGACCCCTACATGTAAAGGCACTGACGGTAGGTGGCGACAACCTAGAAGAGAAATGATAGAAAATGATAAAAAACTGATCAAACGGGTCATAGCAATGTTACCCTCACCAGGCTCCACATAGGCGAGTTGGTCGACATTCTTCCGCCAAAAGACGATGTCAAACTTTTTGTCCTTCATCGCTAAGAAGAGGTCCTCGCGGCCACCGCGAAGCAAAGGGGTGGCGAACGCCGCCGCCGGTCTCTGCTGCGGGCGAACAGGTATTTGCGAGAAGTCGCCAGATACAAAGACGAACTTCTCATTCCACTGATGAACCTTATTCGAGGTTCCCGATACCTTGCAGTGATGGATGCCGAAGTAGATCACCCCCTCCTTGGTCGCACCCATATAGAACACCTTCCGAAAAACATCAAGATCGAAAGCGATCTTCTCCGTCCACAGAAAGCACAGGTAGCTGATGATGATGGCTACACCATTCGTGTTGATCTACGCAGGGACCCACCCATAATACCTCAAGATCTGGCAGAACCCAACCCAACCTCGAAATGGGAAAGGGGAAAGGCGAGCTTCCCATCCGAAAAAGTATTGATCCGCTCTCCGGAGTACGGAAGACAAGCGCGGAATCCCTGGGCGAGGTAGTGGTGAACGAACCTCTCCAGATCGTCCGGGCGAGTAGCGGACTTTTTGAACTTCTTCGTGATGAAGTTCTGGGCATAGCTCAGGCGGTGAGCTTCGGCATACACAGAAGGCGTCATCGAGAAGGAAAGAATCTAGACGAGATAGTTGGATGCTCGAGAGGTTTCGAGAAAGCGTATCGACTTCGGACCCCTCCCCCCTTATTTATAGAAATTGCAAGGGGGGGTCGCGACTTAACTGCGTGCGAGATACCTACCTACTCGCTCGATACAAAGTCGCGTACCACCAATATAAGCGACAATCACAGGGACCTTCTCGCAGTAAAGAGCGACAAGCAGCAATTAACATAAAAACCATGCAGAAGATGGAAGCAACACAAGCGCGACTAACCAGAGAGTTCGAAATTATTACAGAAAATTCGAGGTTATTACAAATAGAGTTCAACTAATGTTCATAGATAGGGTACAAGAGGAAGATAAAAATTCTAATTCACAGAGGGATCGCCACGCATGTCTGAGGTCACGCTATGTCACCTGGAGAAGCCCAGCTGGCGAGCGAAAGCCATCAACTACTTAGCCCTCGCCATAAGCTCCTCGCTGAGACAAATATGCTCCTCCATGCAAGTAAGGGTCCCGAGGGATCCCATACTCGCTCGGATGCCGCGAATGTCCGCCTTCAGCAAGTCCTGGTGATGCTCCACATCCGCCATCCGCCGCTCCAACTCGTTGATGAGGTAGTGCTTTCGTTCCGAAGTCTCCAACCAATGCTCAAACCCCTCGATATTCGCGATGCGCCCCTCCAGCTGAGATATGCGCCAATGTACCTCGTATGCCATCAACCTTTCGACTTTCATCTCAAGGTCGAGATAGGCAGAGGCCAACTTCGTCCTATACTCGCGAGTAGGAAGGCTCAGTGCTTCGATGAAGGCCGACCCCGGAGACATCGCCCGAGCTGGAAAGAGGGTGCATTAGTAAAATAGAATCAAGAATATAGTCCGACATATAATCTATACCTGCTCGCGCTGGTGCTGCCCTCGGTTGATGACGAGGAGAAGGCGATCGCCGAGGAACATCCCGACGAGGAGGTGAGGCTATTCGACGAGGCGACTGTGATCGTCAAGGGCTAAGGCTCCTCCTAGGAGGAGGAGAACGGCGTGGCAAATGCGAGCGACGAGGAGAGATACGCCGGCCCCCTGAACGTCCACCCCGTCCATTCCTGCCACCAGAGTGATGAGGCAGAGGTACCATGTTGTGTCGTCGAGGAGGAGGATCAGTAGGCAGATCATGGGGCGCCGCCCCGCGAACACCGAACCTCACCGATGGCGAGGGTTGGGTACGAGGAGTTCTGGACAAGGAAGCCGTCTGCGAAATGGTAACCCGAGAGTTCTTCAAGGTTACCCGCCCTAAATGGATACCACCGCCTTCCACACGCTCCGATAAAGGGGGCGATTGGCGAACAGGTTCTTGCTGCGGGATAACCCCTGTGGGAATGATCAGGGGAGGCGATAAGTGTTCGACACTCATGCAATCCTCCATTAGAGGCGCCTGCCTATCCGCCTCCGCAGGAATCTCACCTACAAAAGAGCGTCAGCATCAACGGAAAGGTAATGTCACAATTTCAGTAAAGAGGCGATAATCACCTTCTCGGAGAGGGTCGGGATGGGCGCTTAGACGCTCGTCCTCGACATCCGGTCGGAGGACGTCATCCCCTAAACCTTCATCGTTCAGTCGGGTTGGGGTCGGCTCAGGTAAGGAGTGTAACACCCCAGGGCAGGCCACAACCTCTTCCTGTGTGTTAGGGCTGCAGCCCGAGTGACACCCCAACCAACTCTGCGCGCCTGTTTCTCAGCAGCGCCAGGTTGTTGAGGCCAGGTCTCGAACCTGCAACCTCCTGGATAAGAACTCCTTCAACCGAGTCTCATCACTAACTGAGCTGCAGCTCAGTTGGTGATGAGACTCGGTTGAAGGAGTTCTTATCCAGGAGGTTGCAGGTTCGAGACCTGGCCTCAACAACCTGGCGCTGCTGAGAAACAGGCGCGCAGAGTTGGTTGGGGTGTCACTCGGGCTGCAGCCCTAACACACAGGAAGAGGTTGTGGCCTGCCCTGGGGTGTTACAAAAAAAGTGCAGCTCAGTTGGTGATGAGACTCGGTTGAAGGAGTTCTTATCCAGGAGGTTGCAGGTTCGAGACCTGGCCTCAACAACCTGGCGCTGCTGAGAAACAGGCGCGCAGAGTTGGTTGGGGTGTCACTCGGGCTGCAGCCCTAACACACAGGAAGAGGTTGTGGCCTGCCCTGGGGTGTTACAAAAAAAGTGCACTTTTTTTTGTAACACCCCAGGGCAGGCCACAACCTCTTCCTGTGTGTTAGGGCTGCAGCCCGAGTGACACCCCAACCAACTCTGCGCGCCTGTTTCTCAGCAGCGCCAGGTTGTTGAGGCCAGGTCTCGAACCTGCAACCTCCTGGATAAGAACTCCTTCAACCGAGTCTCATCACCAACTGAGCTGCAGCTCAGTTGGTGATGAGACTCGGTTGAAGGAGTTCTTATCCAGGAGGTTGCAGGTTCGAGACCTGGCCTCAACAACCTGGCGCTGCTGAGAAACAGGCGCGCAGAGTTGGTTGGGGTGTCACTCGGGCTGCAGCCCTAACACACAGGAAGAGGTTGTGGCCTGCCCTGGGGTGTTACAAGGAGGCCGCAGTTTCAGTGTGAGGACCTCTTCCTCGCTCAGTGGCTTGGCACGAGAATCGAAAGGCTCCCTCTTCCTCTTGCGTACATCAGAGCTCTTCGACTTCTTCATCAGCTTCCTTAGCAACTTGGGCTTCGCAGGCATTTCCTCGGCAGACAACATCTCGCCGGGTATTAAAAAGTGGCATGCTAGGGAAGGACCATCCTCCATATTTATAGATTTCAAAGGACCCCCTGGCTTCCGAATAAGATAGATACTCGGCAGAAGCAACTTGTCGAATACGGGTTGGATGATTCTTTCCGAGCACCTTCGTTACTCGCAAAGAGCGGGGATTGTGTACAACCCTTATTCTCCGAGGGTGGGCCCATTCAAAGCCACGTAGGCAGAAGTCAGAGTCAATGGTCAACACGAAGATATCGGACATCGTACCGGGACTATGTAACCCCGGGGGTGCGAGTAGGGTCTTGCTCGCCCCCAACTGGCGAGAAGGAGTACACCCCCGAAGTTATCCAGACAGACGAGCGAGAAGATAACAGGCCTGGACATACTCGCCTATAGGCGACTTTCATCAACCAACTCACCAGCCTACGACGAGTTCCTTACCTACTCGCTCGCTTAAGACTTTGCTCAACCATCTCAAAAGGGGGTCAGGGACATTCGCTTGCACCCCCTTCCTCAAGATTTGTCTATAAATAGTGTAACACCCCCTTCCAGTTTAACACCATATCAACAGTCCGGTCGGGCCCGCGATAAAGGAAAAACTAAAAGGCAGTACTAAAATTAGTATTAAATATGTAGAGAAAACGACTAATACAGAGTTATTTACAACAGAGGAAGCATTTTAAAAAAAAAGGTAAAGTGTACCTCGATGGTTGATTCACAGAGCCACTAGAAGAAACTGTTACATAACTGAATTACTGAAATGCTTGTAATAGTTTGTTACAGTGATACATAATATTAATTCCAAAAGTTCCTCTCAAAGGAAATACATAAACTGAACGAAAATGCAAATAAATAAAAACCAACTGAGCAGGAGGACTGAGGCGCTTAGCCTAAACGTAAGACCCCACCTGTAACCCCTGCAAAAGCAGCCCAAAAATGGGTCAGCCTATTGGTGAATAAGAGACTCATTCTTTTAAGTGGCATTTTAAGAAAAAAAAAATAGCTTTTTGCATGAGAAAAATGACTGAACTATTCTACTTGTTTTCGGCACGTGTAAAAATAAATGAACTGAAGCTACTATGCATGAAATTATATCTTGACTTCACCGTTGTAAATGACTGTTCTTATAAGTACTTGATTTCACTGCTAGGTGTACTATTGTGTATTCGACCACACGAAACTAATACACATGCTATCGTACACTCGAGACGACTCGCTGCTACTGCATCCCCCAAATCATCAATATAGCTTTCCTGACGCGCGATCTAACGGTCCGAGCCTCTACTAACGAACAGAAACGTTCTAATGTCACAAGGACACGGGCTCGAACCCACTGTATGATGTCCGGGCTCTGTTCCTGCATCAAGTACCCACAAGATCTACTGTGCCTTATGAGTTTACCCAAAGGTCTACTGTGCCTTATGAGTTTACTGAGCACTGCTATATGACTACGTAGGGGAGAAAACTGAGTACTGACTACTGTTTAGACCACGCTTCTTTTAAGCGGGTGGCGCAGGCAATTTACAAGAAATACATACTCTTGCCTGTCTACGCGAAACTTTGTCTAAATAATGAGAATTTAAATATTGCTATACAATATCTGTAATGCTTATAAACAAAAACTGGGTAGAGTCCCTTACTGCGGGGTTGCGCCGTCCATACACATGACGCGGCGGCATGCTTCCTTAGAGATTGAAGATTTCTACTTAGTTGACTGCCCCTTTTGTATCCTTAGTACGGAGAATTATTTCAGCGGCGTAGACGGATCCAAAACTATTTCCACCCAAAAATTTGGGAATTTCCCAATTTATCAACAACCTCTAAACGGGAGATAATTTCTCAAACCTCTGAAATTGAAGATGGGGCTGAAATAATTAGGGGGAAATAACAATAATCCCTTTACTTGAATAATCAATGAAAGGCAGATCAAGAGGAATAGGTTTAATATATGCAGTAGGAGAAAATGCCGACTGAAGGAACCCCCTGACTGGGGTCGACAACACCTGGAGATGCAGCAGAAACTTATCCCCAGGCCGGAAATCAACCAGAGGGATAAAATTTGATCTCACCTTATCGGGGAAAAGAGGCAGGAAGCGGTAGAGCCGACTTCTGGGTGCTGCTAGGTCGTAGAGACGGGGACGGTAGTGATCCCTGAGTTGGCTGCTGCCAAAATAGGAAGGAGAAGGCTCGATCTGGACTCCTGGGGCTCGGCGTCTACGAAGGAAGGGAGGAAGAGGGCCGCCGAACACGCAGTCGCACGGGAGAAAGGTCGCCGCTCTTCGGAAACGGGGAAACATCGGAAACTCCGTAAACCGTCGGGCTGCTGGGAAGAATCGTGAGGCGAGAGGGAAATACTTGGGAGAGAGGCTTTATAACAAGGAGGAATTAGGGTTTTCGACTAAATTACAAATTTGCCACTCTCTTTAAAACATCATAATTAAGAACATATTAACCCCGCGAACTCTAAACGACTCAGTCTAATAAAATATGGGAAAAATACTAATATAATTGAGGTCCTTGCAAAATTGACTACCTCGGGTCGGCACCCACACCTGGACACCCAAAATCGCGATCAAATCCGCTCGCGATCAGAACCTGCAACAACTTTTCACCGTTTAGATTTTACGGGTGTTACAATCTTCCCTCCTAAAAGATTTTCGTCCACGAAATTTAAAATATACCTGGGTTAAAAAGGAACGCATAATCTTCATTGCTCATGAGTTCATCTTCTCTTTCCCACGTATACTCTGGTTTTCCACAGTTTAACCAAAGTACCTTCACGAAACGGATCTCTCGATTTCTAAGCTTCTGAGTCCTTGCGTCAACTATCCTAACTGGCTTAATACTGATGCTGAGATTTGATTTGATTGGTGCCTCCTCGGTACTGATGACCTGGCTAGGATCTTTAACTGCTCTCCTCAGATAGGAGACGTGAAAGACATCATGTAAACCACTCATATCCATGGGTAAAGCCAATCTGTATGCGACTTCACCTATGCGCTCAAGTATCTTGAAAGGACCAACGAACCTTGGACTCAATTTCTTCATCCGCTTGAGTCGAGAGACGCCCTTAACTGGTCTGACCTTCAGATAAACAAAGTCTCCAATACTGAATTCCACAGATCTGTGCCTTTGATCGTAGTATTTGGCTTGACGATCCTGAGCTATTTTCATGCGCTCCTGAATGAGTTTAACTCGGTCGGTGGTCTTGTCCACCCAAGACTTTTTGTTGGCCGATCTTTCTTCACTTATCGCCCAACTCAAAGGTGTCCGACAACGCCTGCCATAGAGTGCCTCGAAAGGTGCCATGCCAATGCTAGCCTGAAAACTATTATTGTAGGAGAATTCAATTAAAGTGATGTACTTTTCCCACTTGCCTCCAAAATCCATGACACACATCCGAAGCATATCCTCCATAATCCTGTTGGTGCGCTCCGTCTGACCATCTGCCTGAGGGTGAAAAGCTGTGCTGAAGTTCAGTTTTGTACCCAAACGTTCATGCACATACTTCCACTCTCTAGAAGTGAATCTGCCATCCCTGTATGAAATGATCGTCTTTGGAACACCATGCAGTCGCACGATCTCATCAATGTATACCTATGCCAATTTTGGACCCTGATCTGTCTTCTTATTCGGCACGAAATGGGCAACCTTTGAAAGACGATCTACTATGACCCAAATAGAGTCATTCCCACTTTGAGATCTGGGAAGACCATGCACAAAATCCATCGAAATGTCTTCAAAATTCCACTCTGGGATGGGTAGTGGCTGCAACTTTCCCCCTGGCCTTTTACATTCAGCCTTAACTAACTTACAAGTCTCACAACTGTCGACGTAATTAGACACGGCACGCTTCATCCCTGGCCACCAAACTACCTTCTTCAGATCCGCGTACATTTTCGTGCTTCCCGGATGAATGGAGTATCTAGAGTTATGCGCCTCGAACAGGACATCTTCTCGAAGGTGATCCACATCTGGTATATAGACTCTATTTTCGTGCAACAACAGGTCCTCCTGTATGCTGAAACCCTCCTTCTGACCGGCCCGGGTCACCTCCCAAATAACCGCCAACTTCGAATCTAGAGGTAGCGCTGTCCTGATCCTATCTTTAAAGTCGCATGCGATCTCCATCCAGTTTAGGCTTACGGTGCCACGACTGGCATGCGGCACTACACTGATCTCCAATCTTTCTAAGGCTCGCACCAACTCTTCCTGCTGAGTAATCAAGGAATAACTAGACCCTCTCCTGCTAAGGGCATCTGCTACCACGTTAGCCTTACCTGGGTGGTACTGAATACCCACGTCATAATCAGCCAAGAACTCTAACCACCTACGCTGCCGCATATTGAGCTCCTGCTGGTCAAAAACATACGTAAGGCTCTTGTGGTCGGTGAAGACCTCACAACGCACCCCGTAAAGGTAGTGCCTCCAAATCTTCAGTGCATGAATAACTGCTGCCAATTCTAAATCGTGCACTGGGTAATTCTTTTCGTGGACCTTCAGCTGTCTGGAGGCGAAGGCTATGACCTTCCCACACTGCATAAGTACACAACCAAGTCCCTGACCCTACTCATCGCTAAAAATCTGAAATCCATCTGGTCCTGATGGCAGACTCAAAATCGGGGCGGACATCAGCCTGGTCTTCATCTCCTCAAAAGCAAATTGACACTCGACTGTCCAAATAAAGGTATGTCCCTTCCTTGTGAGTGCAGTCAGAGGCAAAGCTATCTTTGAGAAATCCTGAATGAACCTTCTATAATATCCAGCTAGTCCGAGGAAACTACGGACCTCAGTGACTGCTCTAGGTCTTGGACACTCCTCTATTGCTTCTATCTTCTTCGGATCAACGGCGAGGCCCTTCTGACTGTTGACGTGGCCTAAGAATGCCACTTCAGAAAGCCGGAACTCACACTTTGAAAATTTAGCGTACAACTGATTCTTCCTGAGTGTACCCAAAACAACCCGGAGGTGTGCGGCATGATCTTTGGCATTCTTCGAGTATATTAAGATGTCATCTATAAAAACAATCACGAACTGGTCTAGAAACTCCTGAAATACCCTGTTCATCAGGTCCATGAAAGCGGACGGGGCATTAGTCAACCCAAACGGCATGACCATGAACTCGAAATGCCCGTATCTAGTACTGAAAGCAGTCTTCTGAATATCTGTATTCCGAATCCTCAGCTGATGATACCCCGACCTCAAATCCATCTTGGAAAAGGTACTGGACCCTTCAAGCTGATCAAACAGGTCATCGATTCTGGGGATGGTGTACTTATTCTTCACTGTCAACTTATTCAGCTCGCGGTAGTCAATACACAACCTCAAACTGCCATCTTTCTTCTTGACAAATAGGACTGGTGCACTCCAAGGTGAAGTGCTGGGGCGAATGAAACCCAAGTCTAGCAGCTCCTGCAACTGAACCTTCAGCTCTGCGAGTTCTCTAGGAGCCATGCGGTACAGAGTCTTGGCTACTGGTGCGGCTCCAGACACCAGGTCAATCTGGAAATCAATCTCTCGGGGAGGAGGGGCACCAGGTAACTCCTCTGGGAAAACATCTGGGTACTCCTGAACAACAGGTACTTCTGCTATATTCACTTGAGCTTTGGCATTCAACAACGCCAAAAATGACGCACAACCCTTGTTGATGCACCTGACGGCCTTTATGGAGGAAATAATCAATTTGGATACTCCCTTCAAGCCTTGGAAGGTGATGACGATCCCATTGGGTCCCTCGAACTGCACTTCCTTTCTTCTGTAATCTATCTTGGCATTCACAGCGGCTAGCCAATCCATCCCAATGATCACATCAAATTCAGCAAGCGGAAGGAGGGAGGCTGCTAAAAGGATTTCAGTTTCTCCAAAACGGACCGGAACTCGACACCTGTGCCTGGTAAGAAAAACCGATCCGTTTGGCATCGTGACCTCTAAGACCTCTGATTCTGGGAGGACTTCTAGTTTTAGACACAAATTACGCGCCAGATAATCTGATATGAACGAGTGCGAGACACCCGTATCAAAGAGAATCTTCGCGGCAAATTTTAATATCATGAGGATACGTAAGTGCAGGATTAAGCAAAATTTTAATTTCTTAACTAGCCACTTAAGAGGTATGCACTTAAAGTTCTAAAACCGAAGCGTACCTATCACAACGTCCTCCTGCTCCTTGGCTTCTCGCTGGCCAAGTGCATAGGCCCTAGCTTGCACTGGTCCACGTCCTGGGGGTGGCTGCACCTCTGTTCCCAACGGTGTCTTGCCCTTGACAGTCCCACTTGGACCACCAACTTCAAACTTCGGCTGAGCATACAAGTTTTAGTATTAGGTATCGGTAATGATAGGATCTAAATAATTTACACATTTCTAACTAGCTTTTGTTACCTGGATCATCGGAGACCCCTGACAGAAGCGGGCTATGTGTCCTGACTGTTGACACTTATAGCAGACACCAGCGTTTTGCAAGCATTCACCCAGATGGTGTCGGTTGCACTTTGGGCAGAGGGGATAGTCTTTGCCCTTTGATCCGGTCTGCTCATTTTTCCTGCCCTCAGTCTTGTGCTTTTTGTTCCAGTCTCTGCCCTGATTGTTCTTATTCTGATGATGCTGATGAGGTGCATCTTGAGGGCGCTTGGACCGAAAGCTGCTCCGCTTCTGAACCTTCTGTTGGTCCGCTTCCAGCTTCCTAGCAGTATCAACCAGGCTCCTATAGTCTGCGTTGACCATTGTCATCAATGGCTGCCTTAGAGAGTCACACAACCCATCTATGAACCCGTTGCACTTGTCTTCCTCATCTCCTTGCATAACTCCCGCATAACGAGACAGATGGGTCAGCTCTCTTTCATAAGCTATGACTGTCTTGTCCCCCTGAATCAGCCTGAGATATTTATCCTGGAGGCTGCGACGCTCAGGTGGGCGTACGAACCAGCTAGCTAGTGCTCTAGAGAATTCAGCCCAAGTGAACATATCAACTGTCTGACCTGTCAAGTTCACGGTTCGCACTTATATTACACTGTAAGGTGATCATTTCTAAATGAAAGCAAAACATATGGACTAAATCACTTACCAGCAGGATCGTCTGCTAGATGTCTAGTCCACCACAGATTGGCTTCACCTTGCAGGAGGAAGGCTGCGAGGGGAACCTTCTTGTTCTCTGGGCACTGCATAACTTCTAATAAGTCTCGTGTCTTGATGAGCCAATCATTTGTCTGCATCGGGCTCTCTTCCCCGTGAAAAATTGCGGGTTGAAGGCTTCGAAAATTCTTCAAGTAACGATCCAACACTAAATCAGCAGCCACTGGTGCAGGAGCTACATCTGGGTTTCCTGCAGGCAATCCGTTTCTGAACTCTAATAGGGCCATTGCTACTGCCCTGGCGACGATCGTTGGCAGATCGTTGGGGTCCGACCCTGCTTGTGCTACTGGGACAGCAGGTGCTGCTGGAGCTGCGGGTGCTGCTGGCGCACCTCCGTCATCCATCTCAATCTCTGGCATAGTGTTCTGACGAGAGGGCTCGCCTGTCTCGCCTCCTCGTGGTGCCTAAAAGACGGAACATAAAGATTGATATATGAAAAATCTTTAACTGGGGAGATTTTCATAAAGATGAATACGGCTAAGTGTTAGGAACTTAATGACTCTAACGTCACACTTGGATAAGTTGAAATCCTATGGCTCTGTGAATATTCTGGGTCAAGGGATCCTAAACCTCCCTCTGATACCAATTGTAACACACCTTCCAGTTTAACACCATATCAGCAGTCCGGCCGGGCCCGCGATAAAGGGAAAACTAAAAGGCAGTACTAAAATTAGTGTTAAATAGGTAGAGAAAACGACTAATACAGAGTTTGTGAGAACTTGAAAATAACAGGAATTTTTTATTTCCAAAAATCTAAGTATTACAAGAGTATTGCCTCCTTTATATAGACTAGGAGGGAAACAGTAAAATACAAATATACGATGTGGGACTAAATACAAATACACAGTACACAAGAGAGCTGGGCGGTCTGGGCGGTCAGGAATATTGAGACCGCAGCGACTTCTGCGATCTGGAGTGAGGTCGGGCCATCACACGACAGGAGGAAGGTCGTGTGACAGAGGAGACCGTCGGACGGTTAGATCGTTCTGGCGAACACTCCCCCATAAGGGAGAGACCGGGAGGGCCAGACCACTTCTCTCCATAAGAAGCGATTTGGTATATCCGAGATGAACTGGCAGTCTTGCACTTGGAGACCGCTGAGACCGCTGGCTCTAGACTGCTTGGAGAGGCGGAATGTTGCTGACCTTCACAAGATGCGACCTCGCATACTTGAGGAGAAGTGGCGGTCTGATGCATGGAGACCACACAGACCGCGATTATCAAACAGTTGTCTGATAGAGCTAGAGATCGCGGGCCTTCATCTGGCACGATCTCGCATATCTGAGGAGGAGCAGCGGTCTGATTCTGGGAGACCGCACAGACCGCTGACTTGAGACCGCGCAGCTTCAACCCATCTTTATCCGGCGCGATCTGGTACATCAGAGGAGAACCCGCGGTCTGATTATTGGAGACCGCACAGACCGCTGGCTTCAGATCGCGCGGCTTCAATCCTTCGAGACCGCTTGGCTTCAACACTCCCCCGCAAGCTGGAGCATATATATCAATCATGCCTAGCTTGTTACACACATCGGAGAAGGATGAAGATATCGGTTTGGTGAAGATATCAGCCAGCTCTTTATCCGAAGTTACGAAGGGAGTACAGATTTGTTTCTTCAAGATTTCTTCCCTGATGAAATGACAGTCCACTTCAATGTGTTTGGTTCTCTCATGAAAGACTGGGTTCTGAGATATATAGATTGCAGCTTTGTTGTCACAGAACATTGGCAATGGATGGTTGTAAACTTCTCCTAAGTCAAGAAGGAGAGTTCGTAACCACTTTAACTCACATGTGGTTTGGGCCATGCTTCTGTACTCGGCCTCAGCACTTGATCTGGATACTACTGCTTGTTTCTTGCTCTTCCATCTCACCAGATTTCCTCCCACGAAGGTGCAGAACCCAGATGTGGATTTCCTGTCTCCTTTATCATCAGCGTAGCTAGCATCTGAATAGGCTTCTATCTTGAGATGGTTGTTCCTTTGGAACAGAAGTCCCTTCCCTGGAGATCCCTTAACGTATTCTAATATCTTTAAAGCAGCTTGAAGATGACATTCCTTCGGAGCTTGCATGAATTGGCTGACCTTCCCAACAGCATAGCAGATATCAGGTCTTGTTACAGTTAGGTAGATGAGCTTGCCTACAAGACGACGATATCTAGTGCTATCAGGTAGAGGAGGGGAGTTGTCAGTCCAGAGTTTGTCGTCTCCAATTGTCATTGGATATTTAGCAGGTTTAGCACCCAGAAGACTTGTTTCCTTTAGAAGATCAATAGCATACTTCCGTTGTGAGAGAACAATGGAGCTATGCTTCCTTGAGATTTCAATGCCCAGAAAGTACTTGGGGGTCCCCATATCTTTGGTCACAAAGTGTTGGAGGAGATGTTTCTTTGTAAGGGAGACACCTTCAACATCATCACCTGTGAGAAGGATGTCATCAACGTATAAAGCCAGAACAACCATTCCATGAGATGTCTTGCGAATGAAGAGAGAGTGATCCGCAGAACTACGGGCAAATCCAATGATCTTGATAACCTCGTTAAATTTTTCGAACCAGGCGCGAGGACTTTGCTTAAGACCATAGATGGCCTTCTTTAGCTTACATACACGAGTCTCCCCCGGAGCAACATACCCTGGAGGTTGCTCCATGAAAACAACCTCTTGAAGATCACCATAGAGAAAGGCATTCTTGACATCCAATTGAGAGAGTTGCCAACCTTTGTTGACGGCCACAGAGAAGAGGACCCTGATGGTTGTAAGACGAGCGACAGGTGAGAAAGTGTCAAAGAAGTTTACTCCATATGTCTGAGTAAAACCTTTGGCAACCAAGCGAGCTTTGTAGCGGTCAACAGAGCCATCAGCACAATATTTTATCACAAAGACCCATCTACACCCAACAACATCTATCCCAATAGGTGGAGGAACAAGAGTCCAAGTGCCACGGTCCTGAAGGGTGGAGATTTCATCATCCATGGCAGCCTTCCAATGTGGGATGGCAAGAGCCTCCTGATAACTGGTTGGGGTGGCAGTATCTGTAATAGCAATAGCAAAAGCCCTACCAGAGGGGGTAAGTTGAGCATAAGTTACAACATCGTGAATAGAGTGTTGCGTACATGAGCGAACTCCCTTCCGAAGAGCAATAGGGAGGTCTTCAGTGGTGACTGTATCTGCAGGAGAGTCATCATCAGAAGAAGATAGTGCTGGCCCAAGAGCCGAGAGAGAAGGCCCCGGAGTAGAAGGACAGGTGGAAGAAGATGCTGGAGGAGGTGGAGGGAAAGGAAGAGGTGGTGGAGTTGGGAGAGTAGGTGGTGGTGGTGGAGAGTAAATGAGCGGTGTTGTTGGAATAGGCGCAGGAGGCTGAGAGGTGGAAGAGTGAGAAAAGTATGGAACAGTTTCAAAGAAGGTGACATCAGCGAAAACATATTGTTTGCGGAGAAGGGGATCATAGCATCGGTACCCTTTCTGAGTTGGAGAATAACCAACAAAGATGCATTTAACGGCCCGAGGAGAGAGTTTGTCCCGACCTGGGGAAGGAGTGTGGACAAACGCAGTACAACCGAACACCTTGAGAGGTAATGAGAAGGGTTGTGAGGTGGGATATAGAAGAGAGAAGGGGGTGGAGCCGTGAAGAAGAGTGGAGGGAATGCGGTTAATGAGATAGCAGGAGATGAGGATGGCATGACCCCAATAGGCTTTGGGCATATTCATCTGGAAGAGTAAGGTGCGAGCCATGTCGAGGAGGTGACGATTCTTACGTTCCGCTATCCCATTTTGTTGAGAAGTATAAGGACAACTAGTCTGATGTATAAGACCATGATTCATGCAAAACTCAGAAAATTGATGAGAAACATACTCTTTAGCATTATCATTGCGAATAGTCTTGATAGACACTCCAAACCGAGTGGAAATTTCATTATAGAAAGTTTTGAAAACAGAAAAAAGTTCTGAGCAATCTTTTAACAGATACACCCAAGTATAGCGAGTGAAGTCATCAATAAAAGTAACAAAATACAAACTACCCCCACCTACGGTCTTGGTAGGAGAAGGACCCCAGATGTCCGAGTGGAGGAGATCAAATGGACGCGTCGAGCTACGTCCATGTTTGGCAGGGTAGGAAGCCCGATGGTGCTTTCCTAATTGACAAGCTTCACAGTTGAGAGGAGAGGTATCTTTGATGAGGCGAGGTAGAAGTTGATACAGCAGCCGAGGTGGAGGGTGCCCAAGACGGAGGTGCCATTGATGGAGAGAATCAGAGACGGTAGAAACAGAGTGAGCAGCAAGAACGTCAAGGAAGTAGATGCCTCCACTCTCAGTCCCAGTAGCAACTGTCTCCTTCGTATGAAGATCCTGAAAATAACAGTTAGTCGGAGTGAACATAATAGAGCATTGTAATTGTTGAGAGAGTGCCTTGACTGATAGTAAGTTGCATGGAAAAGTAGGCACATAAAGAGTGTTCTGAAGAGAGATAGTCGGAGTGACTTGAACTATTCCAGTCCCACACACATGTGAGGGAGAACCATCTGCCGTTAGAACCGGAGGTAAATTCTTGTGTTCTAGTAACTGAGAGAAAAGGTGAGGGTTTCCTGTCATATGATTTGTTGCTCCAGAATCAATAAGCCATTTACCTTTAGTAACCACATGCACGCTACCTGAGAAGGTAGCAACAGAAGCAGACGGTGAGCTAGTACCCGGTTGAGAAGCAGCAGCCAGAGGGCGAAGGTGAGGATGCTTGATATAGCAACGATCAATTGTGTGACCCCTCCGACCACAATGAGAACAGATGTGCCGCGGAGGTCCACGACCACCAAGAGATCCACCACGGCCACCGGTGTGACCACGTTCAGCCTTGTGAGCAAAGCTCTCTGGAGGAGGAGGGGAAGACAACAAGGGTCGTTGGAGAAGGGAGGTAACAGCAGAGACCCGAGCAGCGGTGGCATCAAGAGTTGGAGATTCAGCTTCTCCAAGGATTTGTTGTCGTATCAGATCATAGGACTCCGGAAGACGGAGAAGGTAACACACAACCAGGAGCTCTTGGAAGTGTTTATGTTGTTCAGCAAGATCAGCAGAGAAGGGCCGATGTTGAAGGAGTTCAGCCCCAAGGGCCTGAACTGCTTGATATGCTGTGGTGGGATCCATGGTTGTGCGGGAAAAGAGATCTGCATATAAGGTGTAGATGCGGGAGGTTTTGGCACCTTTTGAGTAAAGGGCCGCAAGATGGTTCCAGGCTGCCTTGACTGTCTCATCATGACGAATGATAGGAAGGCACTCATCAGAGAGACTGTTAGCAAGCCAGGTGCGGACCAGAGCATCATTAACATCCCAATCATCAAAGGTAGCAGATCCACGGGGAGGAGGATCATCGGTGAGATGATGGCGTTTGCGTTGAGAGCGTAAGAGGAAGGTGAATGAGACACTCCAATCAGCATAATTAGAGCCAGTGAGCTTGGAGGAGGTGCCAAGGTTTCCAGAGGGGGTAGAAATAGCCACAGGAGTTGGCAGGGGTTGGGGAGGTGGTGTTGCAGTCTCAGATGGGGTACCCATGAAAAGAGAGATCGCGCGGTCTCGAGAAGATAGATGAGATCGCGCGGTCAGGAGATGAAAGACCGGTCGGAGAGAGAGAGATATGAGACTGTACGGATTGTGCGGTCAGAAAGTAGAGATCGGCAGAAGAGATCGAGAGCTCTGATACCATGTGAGAACTTGAAAATAACAGGAATTTTTTATTTCCAAAAATCTAAGTATTACAAGAGTATTGCCTCCTTTATATAGACTAGGAGGGAAACAGTAAAATACAAATATACGATGTGAGACTAAATACAAATACACAGTACATAAGAGAGCTGGGCAGTCTGGGCGGTCAGGAATATTGAGACCGCAGCGACTTCTGCGATCTGGAGTGAGGTCGGGTGATCACACGACAGGAGGAAGGTCGTGTGACAGAGGAGACCGTCGGACGGTTAGATCGTTCTGGCGAACACTCCCCCATAAGGGAGAGACCGGGAGGGCCAGACCACTTCTCTCCATAAGAAGCGATCTGGTATATCCGAGATGAACTGGCAGTCTTGCACTTGGAGACCGCTGAGACCGCTGGCTCTAGACTGCTTGGAGAGGCGGAATGTTGCTGACCTTCACAAGATGCGACCTCGCATACTTGAGGAGAAGTGGCGGTCTGATGCATGGAGACCGCACAGACTGCGGTTATCAAACAGTTGTCTGATAGAGCTGGAGATCGCCGGCCTTCATCTGGCACGATCTCGCATATCTGAGGAGGAGCAGCGGTCTGATTCTGGGAGACCGCACAGACCGCTGACTTGAGACCGCGCAGCTTCAACCCATCTTTATCCGGCGCGATCTGGTACATCAGAGGAGAACCCGCGGTCTGATTATTGGAGACCGCACAGACCGCTGGCTTCAGATCGCGCGGCTTCAATCCTTCGAGACCGCTTGGCTTCAACAGAGTTATTTACAACAGAGGAAGCATTTTAAAAAAAAGGGTAAAGTGTACCTCGATGGTTGATTCACAGAGCCACTAGAAGAAACTGTTACATAACTGAATTACTGAAATGCTTGTAATAGTTTGTTACATTGATACATAATATTAATTCCAAAAGTTCCTCTCGAAGGAAATACATAAACTGAACGAAAATGCAAATAAATAAAAACCAACTGAGCAGGAGGACTGAGGCGCTTAGCCTAAACGTAAGACCCCACCTGTAACCCCTGCAAAAGCAGCCCAAAAATGGGTCAGCATATTGGTGAATAAGAGACTCATTCTTTTAAGTGGCATTTTAAGAAAAAAAAAATAGCTTTTTGCATGAGAAAAATGACTGAACTATTCTACTTGTTTTCGGCACGTGTAAAAATAAATGAACTGAAGCTACTATGCATGAAATTATATCTTGACTTCACCGTTGTAAATGACTGTTCTTATAAGTACTTGATTTCACTGCTAGGTGTACTATTGTGTATTCGACCACACGAGACTAATACACATGCTATCGTACACTCGAGACGACTCGCTGCTACTGCATCCCCCAAATCATCAATATAGCTTTCCTGACGCGCGATCTAACGGTCCGAGCCTCTACTAACGAACAGAAATGTTCTAATGTCACAAGGACACGGGCTCGAACCTACTGTATGATGTCCGAGCTCTGTTCCCGCATCAAGTACCCACAAGATCTACTGTGCCTTAATTATGAGTTTACCCAAAGGTCTACTGTGCCTTATGAGTTTACTGAGCGCTGCTATATGACTACGTAGGGGGGAGAAAAATGAGTACTGACTACTGTTTAGACCACGGTTCTTTTAAGCGGGTGGCGCAGGCAATTTAAAAGAAATACATACTCTTGCCTGTCTACGTGAAACTTTGTCTAAATAATGGGAATTTAAATACTGCTATACAATATCTGTAATGCTTATAAACAAAAACTGGGTAGAGTCACTTACTGCGGGGTTGCGCCGTCCATACACATGACGCGGCGGCATGCTTCCTTAGAGATTGAAGATTTCTACTTAGTTGACTGCCCCTTTTGTATCCTTAGTACGGAGAATTATTTCAGCGGCGTAGACGAATCCAAAACTATTTCCACCCAAAAATTCGGGAATTTTCCAATTTATCAACAACCTCTAAACGGGAGATAATTTCTCAAACCTCTGAAATTGAAGATGGGACTGAAATAATTAGGGGAAAATAACAATAATCCCTTTACTTGAATAACCAATGAAAGACAAATCAAGAGGAATAGGTTTAATATAAGCAGTAGGGGAAAATGCCGACTGAAGGAACCCCCTGACTGGGGTCGGCAACACCTGGAGATGCAGCAGAAACTTATCCCCAGGCCGGAAATCAACCAGAGGGATAAAATTTGATCTCACCTTGTCGGGGAAAAGAGGCAGGAAGCGGTAGAGCCGACTTCTGGGTGCTGTTAGGTCGTAGAGACGGGGATGGTAGTGATACCTGAGTTTGCTGCTGCCGAAATAGGAAGGAGAAGGCTCGATCTGGACTCCTGGGGCTCGACGTCTACGAAGGAAGGGAGGAAGAGGGCCGCCGAACACGCAGTCGCACGGGAGAAAGGTCGCCGCTCTTCGGAAACGGGGAAACATCGGAAACTCCGTAAACCGTCGGGCTGCTGGGAAGAATCGTGAGGCGAGAGGGAAATACTTGGGAGAGAGGCTTTATAACAAGGAGGAATTAGGGTTTTCGACTAAATTACAAATTTGTCACTCTCATTAAAACATCACAATTAAGAGCATATTAACCCCGCGAACTCTAAACGACTCAGTCTAATAAAATATGGGAAAAATACTAATATAATTGAGGTCCTTGCAAAAGTGACTACCTCGGGTCGGCACCCACACCTGGACACCCAAAATCGCGATCAAATCCGCTCGCGATCAGAACCTGCAACAACTTTTCACCGTTTAGATTTTACGGGTGTTACAAATAGACCCCCAGGGGTACCAGGAAGGGCACTTGTCAAAAACCAGAACTTCATCCTCCTTATAGGCGAGAATCCTCCCTAGCCAGTGCCTTCCTAGTACCTAGCTTGGCCATTCGTTGGTTGTGGAGGAGAAGACTCCTCTAAGCTTCTGGGTACGTGGTGGGACCTCCCTGCCGCAGCACCTGGGGTCCTGTTGTTGTTGTTGCTCTTCTAGTTCTTCGTCGTTGGACTGCTGGGCAAGTAGCCTCCGGCTGCATTGATATGAATCTTGGAGTCAGGATTTTCTTGGCTTCAACACTTTGCTTGAGCGGGGACGCTTTGGGAAAGTTTCCAAAGGAGGCAGGGATGGGGCCGGTGAGGTGGTTGCTGGAGAAGTCGAGGCCGAGGAGGGTAGGGAGATTGATGAGTTCGGCGGGGATGGAGCCCGAGAAAAGGATGAAGGACAGGTCGCCGATGATGAGAGAAGAAATTTGAGAGAGGAGGGGGATGGGACGGAGAGGGAGCTCCAAGAAAGAGTTAGGACTTAGGACGGATAGTTGGGTGAGGTGGGTGAGGGTGGAGGGGACCGAGAGGTGTGCGCTTAACAACACCCATTTAATGAAGTTTAATTTTTGATTTGGGTGTGCATAAAGCCAAACGCGATATGCACGTAGCATGTGTCCTATATAAATAAAAGAATTTTACTTAAAAATATATAAAATTAAAAAAGATATGCAAAAAATATTGATATTAATATGAATGAAGAATGAATCATTCTTTTATTTATTTTTTTCAATTGACCAATGCATTCTGTTATATGGTATAACGTAAAACTCATAACTTCATAACATAATATAAAAAATCATTAATTAAATATTCAAATTGAAGTAATAATTAATAAAAATATAAAGTTTAATAACAACGATAGTAGCATTCCATAAATTAAATTAAAATTTAATATTGAATTGATCTAATAGCACCCCACCCCTCTTCATGTTATACTATACTGAATTGATCTAATAGCTTCCGGTCGGCGGAGTTCTCCGATGCGCTCGTCTCGTAGCCGGAAGACGAGAGCCCTTGCCCCGTTGATGATGATATGCCTTTGGTTCGGGCCGCTCTTGCGCTCTGGCGAACATGGATTTGACTTTAAGGAGAGAGAAGTAACGCATTCTCAAGGGAGACAGATTTAAGCAATTTCTATGTCACCGATTTAATGGAGAATTTGTTAAGAAAGTGCGAAGAGGAATTGGGGGTTGGCAGGTAGACTTAAATGGCAATAGACCGGAGATGTAAGCTTTCTCTGGCAAGATAAGAGGTAGGAATCCTAAATGGCGGTGAGGTTTTTAATGGAAAGAGAACGGCAAAAGTGTTGGAAACGTGACGCACGCGACTTCACTATTACCCCTCTCTTCGCTACTAACACCTCTCCGGCAACCACCTCACTCGCCAAACACCGCCACTCCCGCAAGCACTATCCAGGGCGAGTACACACACACCGGCGAGCACTTTCAGCTCTCGACGAGCACCTCCATTAACACACCGGCGAGATCTCTCAGGCGAGATGATCCCTACACGCACGACCCGGGCTGGCGCGAGACGGCGGCGGCGAGAACTCCCAGCGTGGTCCACCTGCGAGCGGGCTACTCCTCCTTCCCTTACTCCAGCGACGAGCTGGCGGCAGCTTGCTCTGGCGAGAAGCAACTCCGGCGAGATCCGAACTAGCTGCGATTGCTAGTTGGCGAGACCCTCCAGGCGAGATGAAAGTGGCAGGCGAGAACTATTCCTGCGGGAAATAATCTTCTCTCTCAAGATTTCTCTCTCTCTCGCCACTTAAAGTTTCTGCCGAAACTTATAATCAAAACAAAAAACTTTTCTCACTCAGTCACTCTCTCTCTCTCTCTCTCTAGCTCCTGTTCGCAGGAAAGAGGAAATGCCAAAACCTTTTCACAACTTCTATTCACCGCACCAAACAATTTACAAGGGGGGGCCTATTTATAGGCAATTCAAACTAATAGGAAGCTGACACTTGGCGAAGCATTAAATGCCAAATAAAAACAAATATATAAAATCTCTAGTTGACCCGGTCAACCAAAAACAAACCCAACAAACTCCCCCTCAAACTTGGCAGCACATGCCGAGTTTGCCTTTGAGTTTCACGAACGTCTCAATCTTCAAAGCCTTAGTGAAAATATCCGCGACCTGCTCACCGGTAGGGCAATACACGACCTCCACGGTCTTCTGCTCCACTTGCTCACGAAGGAAATGGTACCTCGTCTCTATGTGCTTGCTGCGCCCATGCAACACAGGATTCTTTGCGAGCTGGATGGCCGACATGTTATCCACTAACATTGTCGTTGGCCCTTCCTGTCCATGATGCAACTCCTCCAATAAGTTCCTCAACCAAATGGCTTGGCAAGTACATGCCGCAGCTGCGATGTACTCCGCCTCGCATGACGATAAGGCTATCGTAGCCTGCTTCTTTGAACTCCATGAGAACGTCGCGGTTCCCATATTGAACGCATACCCGGAAGTGCTCTTCCGATCGTTCACGTCCCCTCCGTAGTCGCTATCCGAGTAGCCGACTAACTTCAACTCCTCTCCAGTGGAGTACATCAGGCCATGACCTCTCGTCCCGTTCACATATCTCAGGATCCTCTTTGCAGCCGTGAAGTGATCCTGCTTTGGCTCCTCCATGTACCTGCTCACTACTCCAACAGCGTATATAATGTCTGGTCGGGTAAAGGTCAGGTAGCGTAGGCTTCCCACCAAACTTTTGAATAGCGTGGAGTCGACCGCTCCTTCCTTGGAGTCCTTCCTCAGCTTCAGCCCTGCATCAGCGGGAGTGGAGATAGCCTTGCTATCCTCCATCCTGAACTTCTTCAAGATTTCCTCTGCGTACTTCTTCTGCGAGATGAAGATGTCGTCTTCATCTTGTTTCACCTCGACACCCAAGAAATAGGTCAACTCTCCCAAGTCCGTCATCTCGAACTCTTTCTTCATCATCTTCTTGAACTCCTCGAACATGACCGGGTTGTTCCCGGTGAATATCATATCGTCTACGTACAAGCATACGATCATGATATCACTGTTCTCTTCCACCTTCAGATACAAAGCATACTCGTAGGGACACTTCCTGTAGCCGTGCTTATGAAGGTATGCATCTATCCTTCCATTCCATGCGCGAGCCCCTTGCTTCAAGCCATATAGCGCCTTGTTCAACTTGCAAACCTTCCTCTCTTGCCCCCTCACTTCATATCCAGGAGGCTGTTCGATGTACACATCTTCCTCCAAGTAGCCATTGAGATAGGCCGACACCACATCCATCTGCAGGATCTTCCACCCATGGTGAGCTGCAAGCGCGATGATCAACCTGATGGTGTCGATCCTCGCCACCGGGGCGTAGACCTCATCATAGTCCACTCCTTGGACTTGCCTATAGCCCTTCACGACGAGTCTCGCCTTGTGCTTCTCCACAGCTCCTTCCTTGTTCTTCTTCACCTTGTAGACCCACGTCACCCCGAGGGGTTTGTGGCCTGCGGGTGGCTCTACCAGCTTCCAAGTGTCATTCTTCTTTATGGAAGCGATCTCAGCATCCATCGCCATCCTCCAAGATTTCTCCTGGGCCGCTTCGTCATAGGATCGTGGCTCGCAATCTGCCAACAAATAATACAAAGAAAAATTATTAAGTGTTGGTGCCGTCTCCTCGTAGATCTCCTACATCCTCCTCATCCTAGGTTGAGGACGATCATCCTTGCTTCCACTAGTGCTTGCTCCACTAGAACTTCCTCCACTTGAGTTGGGAGTGCGAGCTCCCCCTGAACCTCCACTCGGTGATGATGGTGGATCCACTCCACCATCCTCGGCTCCAGCCTCATGACCTTCTTCATCTTCATCCTCGAAGAACATGCCCTTCATGCTCCTCATCTTCTCATCCCAGCTCCAGCTGCTGCCTTCTTCAAACACCACGTCTCTCGAGACTATGGCCTTCTCCGTCACCGGGTTGTAAAGCTTGTAAGCCTTGCTCTCCAGAGCATAGCCAACAAAGATACACTTCTCGCTCCTATCATCGAGCTTCTTCCTTCTCTGTTCCGGGATGTGAGCATGAGCTACACACCCGAAGACCCTTAGGTGCTTCACGCTTGGCTTCCAGCCACTCCATGCTTCAAACGGCGTCATGAACTTCACGCTCTTTGTGGGGCATCTGTTCAGTAGATACACCGCACACTGCACTCCTTCCGCCCAGAAACACTTCGGTAGTCCCTTCTCCTTCACCATGCTCCTCGCCATGTTCATGATGGTGAGGTTCTTCCTCTCTGCCACTCCGTTCTGCTGCGGTGAGTACGCCGCTGTCAGCTGGTGTGAGATACCATTCTCCTTGCAGAAAGCATCAAACAGCCTCGAGGTGTACTCCCCACCCCGATCTGTCCTCAGCACCTTCAGTGGCTGACCACTCTCCTTCTCCGCCATTGCCTTGAACTCCTTGAACTTGTCAAGTGCCTCAGCCTTCTCCTTCAAAAAATACACCCAACACTTCCGACTGAAGTCATCCGTGAAGGTGATATAGTATCTGCTTCCGCCCACTGAGGTGGTCTCAAACGGACCCGCAATGTCCGAGTGAACCAGTTCAAGCTTCCTCCTTGCTCTTCAGGACTTCCCTCCTTCAAAACTCTGCCTCTTCTGCTTCCCCTTCGAGCAAGCTTCACACACCTTCTGAGGTGGTGAGATCATTGGCAGATCTATCACCATCCTTGAGTTAGATAGCAGCTTCAACCCCGTGAAACCCAAATGGCCCATCCTATGGTGCCATAGCCATGCTTCTTCCTCTTCCTCCGTTCTCGCGAGACAAGCTGTCTCTCGAGAATCCATCTTCAGCGTGAAGAGACGGTTCGCCGTCATCTCCACCTTCACTACTTCCTTCCCTTGACCATTCTTCATTGCCAGAGACCCATCCTTCATCTGGACGCAATAGCCTCTCTCCACTAACTGCCCAATGCTCAAGATGTTGGTCTTCAACCCTGGCACATAGTACACATCGTTCATGTGTACTCTCTCCCCGTTCAGCTTCATCTCCACCAAACCCTTTCCTTCCAAGGAGATCTTTGACGCATCCTCGAAGCTAACCTCACCCCAATGGGTTCAAGGTTTGTGAACATCTCTCTATCTCCACACATGTGGTTGCTTGCCCCTGTGTCCAGGTACCACACTTCACTTCTCCCTTCTTCCGCACCTCGGTAGGTTAGGAACATCATTGGGTTTCCACCCCCAGCATTGTTCTCATTGTTCCTAGCCTCCGCATAGTGGTTAGCTTCTTCTCTCTTCCTCGGACTCCAGCAGTCGTAGCTCATATGCCCATACTTGTTATAGTTGTAACATTGTACTTGGGACATATCTCCTCGGCCTCTTCCTCGGCCTCTTCCTCTACCTCTTCCTTCTTGCCAACCTCCTTGAGGTCGCTCCGCCTCTTTCTGGTAGTTCTGATTTCTCCCTTGATCTCTACCTCCTCTTCTTCCTCTACCTCTTCCTTGGTGACCTCGGCCACGCTGGCCGCCTCCTCTTCTTGAACTTTCCCCAAAGTTCAACTGGGTCTGGAGTGCTTTTCCCAAGCCACTCGCTTCTTCATCATCCTGCAGCATCCTGTACTCATGAGCTTGCAAAGAGCCTACAAGCTCGTCAACGGCCATCACGCTGAGGTCCTTCGATTCTTCGATTGCCACCACTATATGGCGGAACTTCTTGGCCATAGATCTCAGCAGCTTCTCCATAAAGCTCACATCATCCATCGTCTCCCCATTGCGCTTCATCTCATTAGTGAGCGTCCGCAGACGGGTCACGTAGTCACTGACCCTCTCGGCGCTCTGCATCTTCGTCACTTCATATTCCGCACGTAGGGACTGCAGCTTCACCTTCTTTGCTTTGTCTACCCCTTGCATGGAACGTTGCAACACTTCCCATGCCTCATTGGAAGTCTTCGCATCTGAGATCTTCTCGAAGGTCGCCTCGTCGACCCCTTGATACAACAATAAGAGAGCCTTCTTGTCTCCCTTCCTTGCTTCTCTCAACGCCATCTTCTGCGCGTTGGTCAACGTCGCCTCTACTGCGGCAGTACGCTCCTCATACCCATTCTCCACTACATCCCACAACTCCTTTGATGCGAGTAGTACTTTCATCTGGATGCTCCAGTTCCCATAGTTGGTCTTCGTCAACTTGGGCACTTGCCCCGGCATGGCTCCGCTCGTCTCCATCACTTTTAGTCCTCAAACCTTCCGAGTTACCGGCAAAGGTTTGGAACCTGGCTCTGATACCACTTGTTGGAAACGTGACGCACACGACTTCACTATCACCCCTCTCTTCGCTACTAGCACCTCTCCGGCAACCACCTCACTCGCCAAACACCGCCACTCCCGCAAGCACTATCCAGGGCGAGTACACACACACCGGCGAGCACTTTCAGCTCTCGACGAGCACCTCCTTTAACACACCGGCGAGATCTCTCAGGCGAGATGATCCCTACACGCACGACCCGGGCTGGCGCGAGACGGCGGCGGCGAGAACTCCCAGCGTGGTCCACCTGCGAGCGGGCTACTCCACCTTCCCTTACTCCAGCGACGAGCTGGAGGCGGCTTGCTCTGGCGAGAAGCTACTCCGGCGAGATCCCAACTAGCTGCGATTGCTAGTTGGCGAGACCCTCCAGGCGAGATGAAAGTGGCAGGCGAGAACTATTTCTGCGGGAAATAATCTTCTCTCTCAAGATTTCTCTCTCTCTCGCCACTTAAAGTTTCTGCCGAAACTTATAATCAAAACAAAAAACTTTTCTCACTCTCTCTCTAGCTCCTGTTCGCAGGAAAGAGGAAATGCCAAAACCTTTTCACAACTTCTATTCACCGCACCAAACAATTTACAAGGGGGGGGGGGGGGGGGGCTATTTATAGGCAATTCAAACTAATAGGAAGCTGACACTTGGCGAAGCATTAAATGCCAAATAAAAACAAATATATAAAATCTCTAGTTGACCCGGTCAACCAAAAACAAACCCAACAAAAAGAAGATTTTACTTTGTGAAAAAACATTGACAGCGACCGTTAGTCTTCTTCGTCGTAGTTCTTCACTATGTTTTAGTAGTCTTCGGAGGTCATGAAAGATCTCATAAGTCTTCGGCTGGAGTTTTTCGTATGGACCTTGGGTACTCGTGCAGCGGTGACAGGGAGAACACTCCTTCCTCGCGACAATGACTTGCTTTTGCTTGCTCTGCTTCTTGTTCTGGTTCCCCTCCCCTGCTCCGAGAAAGGTTCGTAGGAGAGAAGAGCAGGCTCGACCAGAAATTTTGTTGGAAATAGGAGCGGGAATGGAAGGGGCGAATATGAGGTGCTATTATAATAAACAACAACACTCAAGCCTTTATCCCACCATGGTGGGGTCGGCTATATGGACCATTTGTCACCATTGCGCCCTATCTTTAATCATAACCTCACTAATGCCTAAGTACATCATATCTTTTCTTATAGTTTCATTCCAAGTCTTTTTTGGTCTACCCCTCCCCAGTTTAACATGTCTAGTGACTAAACTCTCACAACGCCTAACATGTGCCTCTAATGGTCTCCTATGTACATGTCCGAACAATCTTAAACGAGCTTCTCACATCTTCTCTACAATTGACACCACTCTTGTCTTATCCCTGATACATTCATTCCTAAATTTATCCAGTCTCGTGTGACCACACATCCACCTAAGCATTCTCATCTCTGCAACTCCCACTTTTTGCTCATGTACACCATTCACTGCCCAACACTCAGAACCGTAGAGCATTGTTGTCCTAATTGCAATACTATAAAACTTGTCTTTAAGTTTTAATGATACTTTACGATCACATAAGATCCCAAATGCGTCTCTCCACTTCAACCAACCTGCTTGGATTCTATGTATCACATCTTTATCTACACCTCCATCGTTTTGAATTATCAATCCCAGATATTTAAAGCACATTGCGGAAAATATCATGGTCACCCAATTTAATGACGGGGTCATCCGACCATCTTGCACTACTAAATTTAAACTTTATATACTCTGTCTTTGTCCTACTCAACCTAAACCCCTTCTTTTCTAAAGTGTCTCCTCAAGATTCAAGTTTCGCGTTTACACCCTCGCGCGTCTCATCGACCAAAACAATACCATCTGCAAATAATAAACACCAAGGTATTGCTTGTTGGATATGTCCAGTAAGCTCATCTAATAAAGAGATAAGAGCTTAACGTTGACTCATGATGTAAGCCAACATTGATAGGGAATTCTTGTGTTAATCCTCCAGATATCCTCACCCTGGTCACTGAATTTGTATGCATATCTTTGATTAAGTCAATGTATGATACATTTACACCTTTCTTTTCTAAGACTCTCCACAAGATATCTCTTGGAACGCTAACACAGCTTCCATGGTTGATCTCCCTACATGAATCCAAATTGATTCTCTAAGATGCAAGTCTCTCATCTAAGTCTTCTATCTATTACTCGTTCTCATAGTTTCATAGTATGGCTCATTAATTTAATTTCCATGTAATTGACACAATTTTGTTTATCTCATTTGTTCTTATACGAAGGTACCAAAAATACTTTCTTTTCATTGGTCTGACATCCACTTTGTCTTCAGTATCTTATTGAAGAAACTTGTAAGCTATAAAATTCCTTTCCTCCCTAAGCATTTCTATACTTCAATGGGTATATCGTCTGACCCAACTGTCTTTCCATTTTTCATCATCTTCAGAGCGTCATCTATATCTGATGTTTAAATTTTACGATAAAAAGTTATGTTTCTATACTCCTCCGATTTACTTAACTCTTTCAAGTTTTTTTCATTGTCTTTTCCTTCATTGTATAGTTGATAAAAATATCATTTCCATCGCTCCTTAATAGGCACATCATCCGTTAAAACCGTATCTGATTCATCTTTTATGCATTTAACTTGGCTTAAATCTCTTGTCTTCCTCTCTCTAGCTCGAGCAATTTTATATATATCACGCTCTCCATCTTTGATATATAGTCGTTTGTAAAATTCTTCATGAGCTTACCTTTTTCCTTTTCTTAATGCATTTTTAGCTTCTTTTTTGGCGACTTTATACTTTGTCAACTTTTCATCATTCCTACAAGCATATAATGTTTTGTAGCTGACACTCTTTGCCTTCACTTTGTCTTGCACTTCCTTTTTCCACCACCAAGATTCTTTTTGTGGGGGCGCACGATCTTTTGACTCTCCAAGTATGTTCTTTCCATTTATCCTTTAATGAGAATACATAACTTCCCATGTGATGCGACGATCAACATAAGGATCATCAACTAGTTGTTCTAAAACCGCTGCCTTGAAAGCAACCTGTTTTTTCTTCTTCAAGTCCCACCATCGAATTTTTGGTAACACTTTTGTCTTTCTCTTAAAGTTACTATATTTAATTTGCATATCCAACACCACTAGCCTATGTTGCGTTGTCAATATTTCTCCTGGTATGACTTTGCAATCCTTACAAATCTTTTTATCCATTTTGCGAGTCATAAAATAGTCAATTTATGACTTATTTTGTCCGCTCTTGAATGTAATTAAGTGTTCTTCCCTTTTCATGTAGAACATATTTGTCACAATTAGCTCATGTGTTATTGCAAAGTCTAGAATGATTTTTCCTTCTTTATTTCTTTCTTCATACCCAAATCCTCCATGAACATCTGTATAATCTGTATTTTTCTTCCCAACATGTCCATTTAAGTCTCCTCCAATGAAATTTTTCTCGCTTTGTGAGATTTCTCTTACTAAATCATCTAAGTCTTCCCAAAATTGTACTTTAATAGCTTCACTTAATCCTACTTGTGGCGCATAAGCACTAATTACATTAATAATTTTCTTTCCTACAATTAATTTAAAAACTAAGATTCTATCACTTTTTTGCTTACCCCAACAACTATATCCATCAAAGTAGTATCTATAATAATACCTATTTAATTGCTTGTTTTATTTTTCCTGTGTACCATAATTTACAACCTGAATTATCTAGAAATTTAGCTTTCTCATCCAACCATTTAATCTCTTAGGTGTTATTATAATTATTAAATTTTAAATTTAAATATTAATTATGGGGTGCACAATCTATTATTTTAAGTATAATTTCGATATGAAATTAGTTATTTCTCTTAGATAGAAATAACAAGAAATTTTTGAGACTACCGTTTGAATAGGTGATTAGAGGTGGAATAAGGGATGAAATATGTCTTATTCCATCCAAATTCATAAAATTATAATTCCTAGGTGGAATTGGAATAAATACTTATTCTTTTGTTTTATATAGATAACTAATTTTGTAAAAAAGGAATACAGAAATGGACTCTTGTATATATTTCATATTTATATATAGGCTTATTATATATATATAAGCTATATATATAATATTGACTATATATTCTAAGAATGATATATATAGCTTATCTTTACATAGTCTATACATAGGCTATTAGAAGCCTATATATCCTATATATAGCATGTATATGCTTCTTCGTATATATAGAAGCCTATATAGAAGAAGAAATATATCATATATATAGAATAATGTTATATGTATAAGTATATACAAGCGTATATAAAAGAAGAAGCTCATAGAATAAGAAGCATATATAGTCTATTATATAGCTATATTCAATATAAGTACTATTTAAGATATCCATGTTATACATGCTTATATACTATACAAAGAATAAGCCTATGTAAGCTTATAGAAGAATATAGAAAAACTATAGGCTATATAATACTATACGTAAGAATAGACTTAAATATAGAAGAATTGCCTATATAACAAACAACACTCAAGCCTTATATGCATATAATATAGAATAAGCTTATATAGAAGAAGCCTATACAAACTTCTATAATAGTCTGCAACAACAAACAACACTCAAGCCTTTATCCCACCATAGAGGGGCGGCTATATAGATCCTTTGTCGCCATTATGCTCTATCTTTAATCATAGCCTCACTAATGCCTAAGTACATCATATCATTCTTTATATTTCATTCCAAGTCTTTTTTGGTCTACCCCTCCCCCGTTTAACATGTCTAGTGATTAAACTCTCACAACGCCTAACAGGTGCCTCTAATGGTCTCCTATGTACATGTCCAAACCATCTTAAATGAGCTTCCCGCATCTTCTCTACAATTGGTGTCACTCCTGTCTTATCCATGATACATTCATTCCTAATTTTATCCAGTCTCGTGTGACCACGCATCCACCTAAGCATTTTCATCTCCACAACTCCCATTTTTTGGTCATGTACACCATTCATTGCCCAACACTCAGAACCGTAGAGCATTGCTAGCCTAATTGCAGTACGGTAAAACTTGCCTTTAAGTTTTAATGGTACTTTACGATCAATAAGATCCCAGACGTGCCTCTCCACTTCAACCAACCTGCTTGGATTCTATGTATCACATCTTTATCTATACCTCCATCTTTTTGAATTATCGATCCTAAATATTTAAAGCACTCACTGCAGGAAATATCTTGGTCACCCAATTTAATGACAGAGTCATCCGACCTGCTTGAACTACTAAATTTAAGCTCTATATACTCCATCTTTGTCCTGCTCAACCTAAAACCCTTCTTTTATAAAGTGTCTCATCAAGATTCGAGTTTTGCATATACACCCTCGCGCGCCTCATTGACCAAAACAATATCATCTATAAATAATAAACACCAAGGTATTGCATGTTGGATATGTCCAGTGAGCTCATCTAAGATAAGGGTAAAGAGATAAGGCTTAAAGCTGACCCTTGATGTAAGCCAACAACGATAGAGAATTCCTGTGTTAATCCTCCAGATGTCCTCACCTTGGTCACTGAATTTGTATGCATATCTTTGATTACGTCAATGTATGGTACATTTACACCTTTTTTCCAAGACTCTCCACAAGACCTCTCTTGGAACTCTATCATAAGCCTTCTCCAGATCGATAAACAACATATGCAAATCATTTTGTCTTTCCCGAGAGTTGTCAATAAGCCTCCTTAAGAGATGTATAGCTTCCATGGTTGACCTCCCTGGCATGAATCCAAATTGATTCTCTGAGATGCTAGTCTCTCGTGAAACTCTTCTCTCTATTACTAATTTCCATAATTTCATAGTATTACTCATTAATTTAATAGTCTATATAGAAATAATATGCTATATAGAATAGCTATACAAAATCTTATAGAAGGTCTATAGCCATATACTAGTCTACATATCGCTTATTCATATAGCCTATATAGAATAAGAAGGCTATATAATATATTGAAGAAAAATAAGAAAAGAAGCTTCTTATATAAGAAGAATATATAGGATTCAGTATTATAGCTTCTAGAATATTCTTCTTATAGGCTTATATGAATAGCTATCTAGGCTTACTCTTCTAATAGTAGGCTTCTAGAATATTCATATATATATATACTATTTATTTTTCTTATATAGACTTCCTATAAGTTATATATTTAGCTTCTTCTATATATTTATTTTTCGAACGGTACGGGCCTCCGACCCTATGTTAGTGCGACGGTGGGCTTTTCCCGCACTGCCAGCGGGCCTCCCAATTGAGAGCCTGCCCGCCGCAGACTGGGCTCGCCGTCAATTTTCAAAATCAGGTGATCTGCAAATAACGGCCAGAATGTGGTCTGCGAATATCGGTCAACACAAAACTGATTGACTATTTGCAGATCAACGTGGTGGGCGTTGCTTGCAACTGATCTTAACTGTTTTTGAATAGCAGGGCTTAAAGCAAATAAAACATTTCGAAATTTAACACAAGTAGTTTTTGCGTAAGCGCAGGCTTACGACTTTTCTAGAATAGCTATTACAAATAAGAGTTTTTAAGGATAATTTGACGAGTTTGGAATATAGTAGGACATTTCTGCCCGATTCCTAGCTCCTTGAGGGGCTTCAGGTGCTAGCGCACATGACAACGCCTTGTCCTGACTTCATCTGTTGCAAATAACATGTGTGTGCTGCCGCCTGGTTTCCACGAATAACTCCAACTCCACCCGGGGTGACAAACTTCATTGCAAGGTGTGGGATGGATGAGATAGCTCTGAATAGTACCTGTAGTGGTCGGCCAAAAATCGCATTGTAAGGCGATTCTGATTCTACTACTACGAACTGTATGTCGTGCGTAGCTCTCCTCGGGAAATCTCCCAAAGTCACAGGGAGAATGATGGTGTCTTTGACTGGAACAAGATTGCCATTGAAGTCATAGATTGGTCCGGAGGCTGGTTGGAGACTTTCTGGCTGGATCTTCATGTTGAGGAGAGCGGGCATGAACATGACGTTGATTGAGCTGCCATTGTCTACCAGCACCCGTTTGACGCGGAAGCTGGGGCTGCCGATTTTTGCGCTAACAACCAGTGGATCTTGATGCATAATGAGCAACCCCTTTAAATCTTCATCCCCGAAGCTAATCATCTCTGTTGGCTGGGCGATGGAATTCCTGGCGGGGAACATAACACCTAAGATAGTTTCCATTACCCTAACTACCTGCATGTCTCCTGGCGCGCCTTGACGAGCCGTTCTCTTCTTCCGTTTGCTGGCTAGTTTTGTGTCTGATCCTGCAAGAACCTTCCAAGGATACCTTGTCGGATGAGACGTTCTATCTCATCTTTTGAGTGTGATGCATTCCTCGATGGCATGTCCTGCGCCTTGGTGGAACTCGCAATACTTTGACTGATTTCCCCTGCCTTAGGGGAGTTCTCTTGGCCTTTGCAGTGACGGGTTATCTTATATTGCGTAGAGTACGTTTGTGCATGAAGTATTGAGCAGTGCGTATTCTTGGTAAGTTCAAGGGGGCCTTTTCCTGGGACGATATTATTGGCGTACATTCCCCTGGCGCTCCTCTTGCCTTTTCGGGGCTGGCTCTTCTCTCTTCCTCATTACCACTACTTCGAATTGTCGGCGGTGAGCTTCGATCGCATTGTCAGCCGCAATTTGTGACTCGACCCTATGCACCAGATCAATATATCTAGGGACCGTCTCCCTCATTAAGGCGGAATAGAATCCGCTCGGCCAGATTCCTCCAAGGAACACTCCTCGAAGGAGCTCGGGATCCACCTCGGGGATTTGACGGGCCTCGGTAGTGAAATGGCGAAAGAACTCCTTAAGGGTTTCCCCTTCACTTTGTTTGATTCCCGAGAGATGGGAAGAGACCTTCACTATCCGGCGGTTTGCGATGAATTGATCTAAGAACTGCTGCGTCAGCTCTGTGAAATTCTTGATAGTTCTGCTCCAGATAGAATGAAACCAAGTTCTCGCTTGGCCTTTCAGAGTGGCCGGAAATACTTGGTTTTGTAGTTGATCGGGGGCGTTATAAATCTGAAGGATGGTGGAGAAGTGACTCACATGCACTAGGGGATCCTCGGTCCCGTCATACGATTCCATGGTTGGAAGCTTGAACCCTCCTGGGATTGGATGTGCCAGGACTTTACTTGCCAACGGGGACCCGTTGTGTACGGGGCGATAGATACGTGCTTCTTGGTGGCCGACCTGGCCATACTTTTCTGCTATCAGCTCTCTAACTTCTTCTCGGGTTAACTTCCCGGGGAGGTTCTCAGGAATCCCTGCCCTTTGGTGATGATGCTGCGGGACTGGCCAGACGGGTAGGGTGTGTTGTACTTGCTGCAGCTGAGAACTCAGAGTTCTCCTCTTGGTTGTCCTCTGGGGTTTGACGCGGAGGTAGAGGAGGCGTGTTGATCGGTGTGGGGGGTTCTACTGGAGCCCTGGCTGCTCCTATGTTCATAAGGAGGTTCAGTATTTCAGCTTGATGTTCCTCTATCTGGACCATTCGTCCTGTCAATGCGTTGGTCGGCGCGACCACCATCTCTTCCAAGCACTGCGCGTTGATGAGGGAATGTGAAGGGCCGGGATCGACATGTCCCTCGCAGACCGAGCGTTGGGTGGTTCGAGTGCTTTTCCTTGACATGTCTCTAGTCATGAGTATCACTGTACAAAGGATACTGTCTTCCGAATTTTTAGAGCTTTGGGGAACTCTTTCCCACAAACGGCGTCAAACTATTGCGGTCTACTCAAGGCTCCTAAAACCGGTTCAGAATGAACCGTATTAGCCCAAGAGCGATCGAGCGCGCAATCAGTTACTGAGAGACGAGACAGATGACAAAGAGTCTTTTTAGCGTGGAAAACCCCGGAAAGGGATAAAAAACCACGTGGTAGGGACGATGCCGACCAAACTTCACTATTTGCTACTTCTTTGCAGAAGTGGGGAGCAACGTGCTCTGGAACTTGTGCGCGCTCTGGAACTTGATGCGCTCTGGAACTCGACGCACTCTGGAACTTGGCGTTCTGGAATTTGGACACTCTGGAACTTGGCATTCTGGAACTTGGGCACACTGGAACTTGGGCATTCTGAAACATGGGCCTGCGAGTTACTGGATGACCTTCGAAATGTTTAAAGAAAGACAAAGATCTTCTTCTGTCTTCGAGGTGCTTGAAGATTCCTTCAAGCACGACTTTGAAGAGGTGGGAAATCTGCAAGAGGGCTCTCTCTCTCTCTCTCTCTCTTGAACTTAGGAGAAAGGAGGAGGAGAATAGAATAGGAAAAAAGAAGCCTGAGTTTCTATTTATAAGCCCCAGAGGTGGTTACGGTGGTTATGCAGATAATCGCAGGCTGTAACCACCAGAAATACTAAAAGCAGACCAATTCTAAAAGAATTACGATGCACATTATTTAGAAATATCTCTAAGCGCAAACCAATGTGAATTCGAATATCTGCACCCGCCCACTACGGTGGTTACACCGGCGGTTACGCGGGTGGTTACCCACTAATCGGATGGTGGGGAATGCAAGCGGGCGAACAGATAGCGGCGGACTCTGGACGGTGAGGAGATCGGACGGCGAGGGGAGACGTCCATGCGGCGAGGGGGAAGGCCGGCGTGAGGGGCGACCGGCCCGGGGCGGCCGACCGGGAGGCGGCCGGCCTCGAGCGGCCGACCGCATGGTCGCAACGCCCTTGCGGCCATGCGGTCACGTGACCAAAACCGGCCGACCACCCGGTCGGCCGGATTACGGGGCGGCCGACGCCCTCGCGCCAACGGCGCTTGGCCAAGGCCGGCCGCGCGCCTGCGGGCGCGCGACCTTGGCCAACTGGGAGGCCAGCCAGGAGTCTGGCCGTGGTGCGCGTCTGCGGGTGCGCGGCCTGGGCCGACCGGGAGGCCGGCCAAGAGGCCGCCCTTGCGGCCTCGGCGGCGCGCCTGCAGGCGCGTGGCCTTGGCCGGCCGTAAGGCCCTTGCGGCCGCACTGCCAAGGCCGGTCGACCGTATGGCGCGGCGGTCGCGCGCCGTCGGTGCCCGGTCCGAGGCGGGGCGCCGGTGATGGGATGTCGGCGGCGGCCGGCCCACATGGGCGGTTAGGACGGTGGATTGCGCGATGCTCGCGTGCGATGATCGTGCGTGCGACGATTTTTTCCCTAACTCCCAACTAAGGTAGTGCAAGGTTATGAGATTCTGGCTATTCGCAGCCCGAAATTCCTATATAACGGGCGAGACCCATCCGTTTAAATACTTTTCAATAAGTAATATCATCAGAACGTAAATATTGTTTAATTAATTTATTATATTACGTGGAAAAACATTCTAGAAAATTTTTTAAGAAGAATAAGTCAAATTTATTTAATTAATTTATTATATTACGTGGAAAAACATTCTAGAAAAAAATTTAAGAAGAATAAGTCAAATTTGCCGAAGGAAAATGAATTATATAAGAATAAGGAAATTGTATATCTTCACTTATTCCACCAGCGTTTGGCAATAATTTCAGTCAAATTGAGAGCTTATTTAATCCTATCAAACTGCAACTATAACGAGAATTTAAGACAAATACAGAAGAAAATGGGGATGAATATACCGGTTTTATTATGACTAATTTCTTCATGACGTTTGACACAATTGTTGCACTTCTCTCTTATATGTTTGATTAAAATGTACATTCTCTCTTGCATCTTAAGCTGTGTTTGGCTGGACGTTTTTGAAGTGGGGGCTAACCAAAATCCGAAACAGTCAAACAAGAAAATGGAGCTAAATAGATTATTGCGGTCCTTAATAATCTAGTCGGTTTTTTGGTATTTTTTTACATATATAGTTATTTTTAAATGTATTATAAAAATAAAATTTTATCATTATATTTAAATATAATAATAACGCCCAGCTTATGGAAGAACTGCAATAATTTTTAATATTACATTATATATATAGTTAATATAAATTTCAATAATTGATAATTTTTTAATATATAGATATTTTTAAATATATATTATATATTAATATAATAGATATCTATAGAAAATATGAATGGCTTGCGAATAGCATGGTCACAAAAATCCCCATAAATTTTTGACCATCGGATATGACTTGATAAAACAGAACCGTCCATCTAATGGAAATAACCTAAAACCGCGCTACCATAAATCCGCAGCCACTCACTCACGCCGCTACCTCATCCTCCCCGATCCTCATTCCGGATCTCACCTCCTTCTTGTTAAATTTTCTGATCGTTTAGGAGTAAGCTAGAGTTATATCAACTAAGTTATAGCCAAACAACCACAATGCCAAATAGCAGCAACACAATAGTCTTTATTGAATCAAATACTTCATTACATTGAGAGGTATACATGACGAGACATGATTTCGCCAGTACACAAGGAGAACAGAAGAAACAAGCAAAGACGATAACTCGCGGTTAGCCCCACTCAAACCGCCTGTCCGCTGCGACTTGCTGCCTTCACCTGAACCGGCTATCAACTGAGTCCGCCCGAACAGAACAGAACGAACACGAACAACAGAACTCGCGGCCTTCCAGAACTTGACCGCTGATCTCCTGACCTCCTTCCGCACTGCTAGCTGCTACCCGCAGAACTGCTACCAGACCGACTAGAAGAATAGCCGCAAGTCGCAATCCGCACAACCCGCAAGTCGCAATCCGCACAGGGCAAGATCCAGTCACCGCCCATGAGATAGGGTCACCACCACAAGACCGCGCGACTAGAGCAACTCGCGCGACTAGCACCTCTGCCATAAATGAGCACCGCAGGCTAGCCAGACAAGAGTACATCAGACCGCCAATTTGAAGACCGCGCGACTAAGGCAAGAATTCCAAGTCGCCACCATCAGTAACCGCATAGAGAGCTCGCGCGGACACCAATAGAAACCGCGCGGCTAGACAGATACACAGCCCGCGCACATACACCATGAGCCCGCCCAGCGGGTATCACTGAGAAGACAGGACAGTTAAGCCGAAGCGAATACTGCCGGTCAAGATAGAGAACAAGCCGCGCGATTAAACAAGTTTAACCGCACGACAACATTACCAAACCGCCACGCAGTCCGAGAGACCAGACCGCACGACAACACTCCGGAAGCACCTGAGCAGAAGTGAAGAACCCGACTAGCTGAACTAGCTAGTCGCCAGAACAGACCGCGAGACCGCCCGGTCTCAGCGGCTACTGCGGCCAGACCGCAGACCGCGCGACCACTTCCCAGACCGTGCGACCACTTCCCACATCAACATTTTCAACACTCCCCCTTGAAGTGGGAAGTTGAAAACAGCCCAAGTAAACTCCTCAACCGGGTAAACGGTCCCTTCGCCAACGGCTTTGTGAAGATGTCCGCAACATTGTCCACACTCCGAACATGCTCGACCATAAGAGATCCCTCCAACACCTTCTCACGAATGAAATGATGCTCAATCTCAATGTGCTTGGTCCTCGCGTGACAGACTAGATTGTTCACTAGCTTGAGAGCACTCTCATTGTCCCCGCATAGCATAGTGGGACCTCGAACCTCCTCATGAACGTCCTCCACCAACCTCCTGAGCCAAACGGCTTCCTGAGCTGCCAAGGCCGAAGCCTTGTATTCCGCTTCTGTGGTAGATACAGACACCGAGTCCTGCTTCTTGCTGCACCAATAGATAGCTGTGGGGCCCACCATAAAGACATAACCAGACGTTGATCTCCGATCATCCACGTCTCCCCCATAATCAGCATCCATGTACCCATGCAACTCCAAGTTTGACCCTCTCCTATATAGGAGACCCAGATCAGAGGTCGACTTCACATACTTCAAAATTCGTTTTGCTGCCAGTAGATGAGGTTTCCGTGGTTCCGCCATGTACCGACTCACCTTGCCAACTGCATAAGCAATATCTGGCCTTGTGATCATCAAGTAGATCAAGCTCCTAACCAGAGCTCGGAACACCAATGGATCAGATAAAACTCTCCCCTCATCCTTCCGAAGTTTATGATGCTTTTCCAGAGGTATAGAGCTGCTCTTCCCTTCCTCCATGCCGAATCGTTGAATGATCTGCTCCACATACCCAGCCTGAGAAATGAGCACTCTGCTCTCCCGCCTCTGCACCTCGAGTCCAAGGAAATGGTGGAGCTCACCCAGATCCTTCATCTCAAATCTGATAGCAAGCTCGACCCTTAGCCTTGCTACCGCCTCCTTTGAATTCCCGGTGACAATCATGTCATCCACGTACAACAGAACAATAACCCGAAGCTCCCCCTCCTTCTTGACGAACAAGCTACAGTCAGAGTCTGAAGCAAAGAATCCGCAGAATAGGAGATACTCCGCGATCTTCCCATACCACGCCCGAGGCGCTTGCTTCAACCCATACAGGGCTTTCTTCAGTTTGCAGACGAAGTCCGGAAAATCCTCCGAGATGAAGCCCGACGGTTGGATCATGAAGATATCCTAGTCAATCTCGCCGTATAAGAAGGAATTCTTCACGTCGAGCTGCCAAATCTCACATCCACAGGCCGCCGCCAAGGCAACAATAAATCGAACTGAAGTCATCTTCGCCACTGGACTGAACGTCTCTTCGTAATCCTCTCCATACTGCTGTGAGAACCCGCGGGCCACAAGGCGAGCCTTGTATCGCTTGATCGTGCCGTCAGCCTTCTTCTTGAGCTTATAGACCCACTTGCATGTCACAGGGGTAATGCCCTTGGGCCTGGGCACCAGAGACCAAGTCTCATTCTTTTTGAGGGCAGCCATCTCCTCCTTCATAGCTATGTCCCACTACTTCACGCCTTTGGCCTTCTCAAAGTTCGACGGCTCCCGCTCATCCAGGGGGCCAGCAAAGAAACATGAGACAAAGCTCACCATGTTTCCTCCTGTGTAGCGATCAGGGGCAATGATCGTTCGCTTCGATCTCCTTAGCACCTTCCCCTGACTCGCATTATCCTCAGCTGCTTCTTCCCTAGATCCCCTTCCAGACAAACTAGGAGCATCGCTCCCCCTGCTTCCTAATCCAGAAGCCTCCTTCTCAGAACTAGAAATGGATGGACCACCTGGTGACAAAGGTAGCTCCACCTGAAGATTTTCCACGGCTCTCTCTGGCTCCTCCACCCTGCTTTCTGGTAACTCAACACCAGAACTTCCCTTGTACGACGTCACCTCGTCAAACACGACATCGCGAGATACAACAAATCTCCGCGTCTCCGGGTCCATGCACTTCCATCCCTTCTTCCGATCATCATATCCCACGAAGACTAGCTTCCTTGCTTTTGCATCTAGCTTCGTCCGAAGCGCATCTGGAACGTGCACATAGCATGTGGAACCAAACATCCGAAGGTGCGCCACGCTTGACTTTTCCTTGAACATCATCTCATGCAGGGTCAACATGTTGATGGGACTAAGAGGCATCCTGTTGATGACGTAGGCGGCACAAGACATTCCCTCCGCCCAGAAGGACCTTGAGATACTCTTGGCATGCAGCCAACACTTGCAGGTCTCCGTCAGATGATGGATCTTTCGCTCTGCAACTCCGTTTTGTTGTGGAGTATGCGCACAAGTAAGCTCCCTCCGGATGCCCGCCTTCCTGCAAAAACTAGAGAACTCACCAGAGGTGAACTCCCCTCCGTTATCAGTTCTCAGCTTCTTTATCCGCAAGCCTAGCCGACCCTATACTAGCTCCTTGAACTCCACAAACTTGGCAAACGCCTCTGCCTTCTCCTTCAGGAAATAGACCCAGTTATATCTGGTGTAATCGTCGATCAACACCAGCATATACCTGCTGTCTCCGAGGCTTGGGGTAGCAGTCGGTCCCATCAAGTCACCGTGGATACACTCCAACGACACACTACTCCTTGTCTGTGACTTATCAAACGGCAGTCGATGAGACTTGCCGAACTGACATCCCGCTCAAACATGACCGACACCGTAGGAAGATATACTAGGCAGACCCTTGACTAGACCTTTTATCGCCATAGCCTTCAGCTTACCTGTTGGGAACAGTGCCCAACAATGTTCCTGATTTGAAGAAGTGCTCAGCTCAATGATAAGTGCAAGCTGTATTTAATGCATCATCTAGTTCATGCTTGCAGAGATCAACTATAAGCCAAGTACTTTAGATATATCAGTAAGTACTATATCGTTGAGAAAAAGGAGATGTCATCAACAAAGTATGCTTGTCGTCATAATGATGGGCATAGCAAAAGCTGAGACTAGGTGTGTTCGTCGAACGCAGAATGCCGTTCGTCGAACGCAGAAGGAAGATCGTCGAACCCAGAAGGAAGATCGACGACCGCTGAGATTTGGCATGTTCGTTGAATGCAGAAGGAAGATCGTCGAACTTAGAAGGAAGATCAACGACCGCTGAGATTTGGCGTGTTCGTCGAACGCAGAAGGAAGATTGTCGAACCCAGAAGGAAGATCGACGACCGCTGAGACTCGGCAAGATCGTCGAACGCAGAGAAGACGCAATATCGTCGACTTCATCAAAGTGTTCTTGTCGTCGAGAAAGAACAAACATCGTCGTGAAGAAGCCTTGTCGCTGAAAAGGCTAAGTATGACTGATGGCATCGAACATCGTCGTAAAGAAGGCGTGTCGTCGAGAAATCAAAGTGATTACGACGACACAGTCAGAGATGGCGTATCGTTGTCTATACAGAAGAGCAAGAACATCTCGTATCGTCGAGATACCCGCATCAGAAGCAGAAGCTAGAAGAATTGAAAGTGTATCTAAGTTCAAGGCCTCAACAAAGTTATGTCGTCGAGACATTGTCCATGATGTCGTAACGATGGAAATATCGTCGAGACAGATTCAAATGTTACGGACGCGCTGTCAGCATTTAATGTCGCCGCCTGATTGTCTAATCAGCGCGTGCTCTTATGGAATGGGCGTCTGATATTAAAGGACATCACATGTTACCGTTATGCGGCTCATCTGTCCTATAAAAGGGAACAGTGATGCCCTAGAAAACTTTCTTCGAAGAAAGAGAAAAAGAACGAGAAAGTATCCCGCCGCTACACTTCAATAGAACAGTATTCTCGGCGGAGAAGAAGAAGATCAAGTAGAGAGCAAGCATCAAGTGGACAAGGATATTTCTGGCCCCAAATGAGGAAAGATGTAGAGAAATTCGCGAAAAAGTGTGTCCAAAGCCAGAAGTTCGCTCCTCTACAACATCAACCAGCTCAACAACTAAAGTCAATAGCAGTCCCATGACCATTTGCAGTTTGGGGAATGGATTTGATCGGACCTTTTCCTTTAGCTAGCGGTCATCGCAAGTTCATTCTAGTAATGATTGATTAATTTAGCAAGTGGATCAATGCAAAGGCGCTAGCTAAAACTACTACTCAAGTTGTGAAAATTTTTATCTGGGGAGAGATAGTATGCAGACATGAAATTTCAATGACAATTATCACTGATAACGGTCCTCAGTTTAACAACTCTTATTTGATAAATTTCTGTGATCAAATTGGCACCGAGTTACGGTTCGCCTTTGTACATCATCCAAGAAGTAGCAGACAAGTAGAATCTGCTAACAAATTAATAATTAACCTCTTGAAGAAGAAGGTGGAAAATCTCCGAGGCAATTGGGCAGAACAGTTACCTTCAGTACTCTGGGCTTTAAGGACGACTCCAACATCAGCTACCGGAGAAACTCCCTTCAAATTGTCTCATGGCTCGGAAGCTCTCATTCCCGTTGAATTTGAAGTTAAGAGTCCAAGGGTATTACTATCTCAGCAACATCAAGATGATTGGATGGAAGGAAACGATGAAGAATTGAAATGCAGCCTTGATCTCATTGAAGAGTTGAGGGACACAACGACAATCAGGCAAGAAGAGGTAAAAAGAAGAATGACCAAATATTTTGACAAGAATGTTCGAGTTAAAGAATTTGTTGTTGGTGATCTCTTCCTCAAGAAGGTTGATGCAGCAGCAAGATCTGGCTCGGTGGGAAAGCTGCACCCAAATTGGACAGGGCCGTCTATAGTTAAAGAAGCACTCAAAATGGAGCTTATCGTCTCCAAACTTATGAAGGAGAAGACCTATCTCACACTTGGAGTGGAGATGATCTCAAGCGCTTCTTTTCTTAAAAACTCGTGTTCTTTCCCGTCTTTCTTCTTTCCTTCATTTTTTGCAAGCATTATGATATGGTTGTAACCTCTTGCATTACGTAAATCGGAAAGGAAGGATGAAAGATATGATAAATGACTGTCAAAGGCTAGAGATCCTACTCAAACGAGATATCGACGGGTCCTACTTGCTGCCCCTTTGACTTGAAGCTTGAGATATAAATCTGCCAGGACCACAAGTAGCGGGGAGATTTCGCCCTTGTGTAGTAGTAGCTCGCTAAGCTCACGCGGAGGAACTTTAGGATGCCGGGTCCTTGCTAATATCTGATACACCCCTGCATCAAGGGAGGTCTGGGTGAATGTCTAGCTCTGTTAAGCATTTCAGGATACCGTTACAACCTTGATGATTTTTCAGGGAAAGCAATGTCGGTATGACCTCCGCGGCATAACCACACCTGCCCTATGAATCATCATGCTCTGTAACCCTCAAATACTCATTGGAGTGAGGATAGCCGAGAGAAGGTCGGTTACATCTATTGCCATTTTTTAGAGTCATTGAGTGGCTAGGGTGTTACAACCTTAGTGATCTCTTGAGGAAAGCAATGCTGGCCTAGCCGCACCTGCCCTTTTGATCATTTAGAGTTGTTCACCTCTCTTCTCTCCCTCTCTGTTTATGGTGGGTACAACCTTAGTGATCTCTTGAGGAAAGCAATGCCGGCCTAGCCGCACCTGCCCTTTTTATCATTTGGAGTTGTCCATCTCTCTCTCTCTCTCTTTTTGAAAAAATGTTAGAATTGTAATGATCTTTTGAGGAAATCAATGCTGGCCTAGACGCACCTGCACTTTAGATCATTGCAGATTCTACCTTTTAAGCCTTTATTATGAAGGAGCGGTCTGAGATTTGTGGATACCGCCGGTCTCAGTATTGATTTATTTTTGGGAATAGGGCGGTCTAGAGCACTTAAGACCGCCGCCTTGAGTTCTTCAAGGCCTTATGAAAATTTTCAAGTCAACTTTTATGATTCCAAGCTATGAAGGGCGGTCTGGAAAATTTGAGATCGCCGACAGGGTTTCTTTCAAGTTCAAAATAGTCTTAAGGATACAAGAGATCGCTGGTTATTTTCGTATATGACCATGACTTCAAAAATCTACTCTCATAATTGATCTAAAAAGTATGAGATCGCCTGATTATTCGATCTCATGAGCATTTGGGAATCATTATTTTTCAAAATATGGTTTGTCTCAACAGGTTTTAGAAGCTAAGATAGCGGTCTAAAAATAGGAGATCGCTGGTCATCTTCTTTGAAAGGGTCATTTCTGTCTGAGTATCATCCAAGGAAGAAGCGGACTGAAGCATTGAAGATCGCCACTTTTTCTCTTGTTAAAGGCTATTCAGGAATCGACATTCGCGAATTATGATTTTTTTTTTATCTCTGAGGGTCTTAAAAATTCAAGATCGCAATGTGATAAACGGTCTCCTACAAGTATCATAAAACTCATACAAATTTTCATCATGCTTCAGGTGATTTAACAATTACGAGACCGCTACTATTGATTGTTGCTCTCCAACTATTATGCAACATTCTCTTATATTATCATTTATTCGAGCTCAACGAGACCTAAAAGCATCGAGATCGAATACTATTTTTTATCTCATAAAATCCAGACCTCAGAGATGAAGATAATTGCTGGAATTATTAGAGAGAAATTATCGCCGATGATGGAAATTCCCCAATGAGATCGCAAATGATAAAAAGTTAGTTCGCTCACAAGAAGAGAGTGATCGACATAATCATAGGTAAATATAAACATTCATCCACAAAAGAAAGGTATGGCAAAATTCTCTTTATATATCATCAATCATGCTTGTTACACTGTTTGACCGGTCTCAATACCGGTGGTCGAGCAAGTACATTAAACAATTAGAAAAGAAAATCTACTCGCTCCTTGACTTTTTTGGAGACCGCTCATCTGATGAAGAAGAGCTGGCCTCATCCGAGGATTCTTCTGAATTTGTGGGAGGAACATTAGAACCTGAACTTGAGTCCGCTGCAGAGCTCGTATCATTGCCTACAACATATTGACTTCCGCCCACTTCAGCATCTCCTTCAATATCAACCTTTTCCTCTTCTTCCTCCCCGGCAGCGATCTCACCGGTCGTGATCGATTGTTCGTCAATTACCCTGGATACACAGGGAAAAGATCAGCGAACTTTACATCCTTATATTCATCAATAAAAGCGCCGCGAGCACGAAACTCAGAGATTGTTTGCTCTGCGGTCTCTTTTACATGGTGCATAAGGGCTTTCTGGAAATCTTCATTATCCGCATCATATGCTCCCTTTTTCGACCGCTGCAGAAGGAAAAATGATTAGATCGCGCGGTCACAATACAAAAAAAATGGAAATCTCAGGTAAAAGTTTTACTTTTAATTCTTCTTGCAGGCGCTCGTTCTCCCTCAGGGCACCTCGAAGAGACCGCCCCATGTGATGGTTCAAGATCGTGCTATTGGCGGTCGCCTGCGCATAGATGTCGGGGAGCATATCGGTCTCAATATCATAAATTTCTCTGGCATTGCTTTTCTCGTAAAGGGCAGCAGTGACCGCGAAGGCATGGCGAGTTAACTTTCCACCCCAAAGATGGAGATCGGTTGAAACTTTGAGACTTTTGCCTTTTGCAACCCATTTGAGAAGGGGCTTTCCCTTGGTGTCCTTCATCTTCTTCGAAAAACTGAGCAAAGGAAATGATGCACCAGCGGTCTCAAACTCACTGCCAAAACCCGTGATCTCGCGCTCGTGGTCTCTTTTCTTCCTTTGCTCTCTCTGAGTAAGTACCTTAATTGGTGCCACCGGGTCATTCGCAGGAACAACAAAGGCCGCTGAAGAAGTAAGGGAGTTAGAAGAAATAAGAGAAAAATTATAATGAGATCGCAGTAGGCCGCATATAGAAATGCTTACTCTCTTCCGGCGAGACCGCAACGATCTAAGGCAAGATCGTCAATGAGGGAATAAGGTCAAGACACTTGCCCGCTAAGAAGGCCAAGACCTTGAGCTCGCCTTCTGAGAAAAATTTCAACTTTCTAAAAACCCTCTCTGCTCGCGGGGATGGTTGGCTGCTGAGACCGCCGAGGTCGCCTTCAAAGACCAGATACCTCTCCGTCCAAAAGGGGATTTTGTTAGGGAGATTCAAAACCTTTATTCCATTACACGAGAAATATACTAATCCCTTAACTTCTTCTTTCTTCTGACCTTCTTTTAGCGATTTTACAGTAAAGGTCGCTCGGAAAAGGGCCATGAAAAACTTTATCTTTTCCGATTTAGGTAATTTATAAAAACATTCATCGGGCCGATAGAGTTTGAAGGCAGTTGGGCGAGCACAAAGCCATAATATTCCATCACTTCTAAGATTTCCCAGGGAAGAGGAAATTTTAAGCCGTATTCAAAGTGATCGATAGGGATTATAAATTTGTTATCCTCTCCAAAGCTTAGTCCCTCATTCTCCGTTGGCGGTCTCACGACGATTTGAGTCTGAATTATATGCCTTGCCAAGAAAGCTAAGTATTCATCTTGAGAAAGTTTAGAAGATTTGTGATCGGCATTTAAGAAAATTTTAGCTGAAGAAGCTCGAAAGGACACCATTTTTCGAGACCGCTGAGATCGGTGTTTTGGTCGCTTTCAAACAGTCTACAATTCTTATCAGCGCTTTTGAAACAACTCTATACTCAAAGCTCTATTCGATCAACAGCTTTCTCGTCAGCATAAGTTGTCCCAAACAGAACCTTAGTCATCTAATTTAAATTAAATTTAGCACATTATTATCCCTACTCGTTCAACTCGTAAACCTTTTTTATTCGACATGCTGCTCTCGTTGTTTTTTTTCCTTCGCCACCAAGTTCTTATATTTATTTCTTGCATTTATAGTAAATGCAATCTAGTTGACTTATGTTTATTTATTGCATTTGTAATAAATGCAATTACGTTGACATATATTTATTTCTTGCAATCAAGTTGGATTTTGAATGACTTTTTGCATTTATAGTAAATAATTTCTTCATTCACATTTTCTATTTCTTCCTTTCTCTTTATCCAGAAAGATGGACTTTGACTTATGATTGTTTTCAAAAACTTGATGTTACTTCTTGTGTCTTTACAACCACACTCTTGTAAATTTTTGTCTCTAGCATGTTTTCCTCTTTGACACTAGATTTTGTTCATGTGCTATCAAAAAATAAAATAAATCCAAGTGCATTAGAGATGTGATCTTGACTTCTTTTATAACTCTACTTTGGATCTCATTGTTTTGATTGATATTTGTCAGGTTCCCCCAAAACGACAAAGTGGTATGATTGGACCAACAAGATCATAACTGTGATCGGCTCGCCGAGAAGATTCAAAGGGGCCCAATTTCATTGGATTCTGAGTCTATTTGACCCCTTCAAACGGCCCCGAAGCGGTGTGCGTGGAAACTGACCTGAACCGGATCAGCCCAGCCATTAATGGGTGAGGAAAATTCAAATCTGGAAGCTCATATTTCTCTAACCGCTTGACAAAATTGCGATCTGAAAGTGGTGCCAGATTGCTCTTGAAAAATGTAATAAGATAAGATATTCAGTTAAAGACTCAGATGGTCTTTTGGTGGGTGGCCATTTCACCAAAACCGGCAATTGTTGTTGGATCATGTAACGCCCTCAGAGAAGGGGGGGGGGGGGGGGATAAAGAATCACTGACTTCTTCTTAAAACTATTTTAATAATAAAAAAATTTGATTAATGAAATAATAATTTCAGTGAAAAACTTTTTTGAAGATTAGTAGAAAAATATGTTTAAATTATATTAATGTTGAGTTAATTATCTTCCATTAGTTCTTTTTAATGTTTATGCTTATCTGAGTGTATATATAAGGAACCTTATTCTAATAGAGCGTGAAATAAAAAAATCAAATGACGTTCCCCTGCTTATCATGGTATCAGTGGAGGGGTTTGAAACCCTAGCCGCCATGAAGCGTCCTCCTCTTCCAGGCATTCGCTGGGGATCTCCTCTACTGGTGGTCTACCGGCGTTCGCCACCACCAGCGTTCTTCTCTTCCCGACGTTCATTGGTGTTCCACTCTTCGACTCCCTAGTATCGCTGAGCTCTGCTTCACCAATCTTGCCGCCGGTAAAGAAGAGCTTTTCTCCCTTGCTCTTCCTGTTACTGTGACTGTGTTTGTTCTCTGTTCTTCTTGCTATGGCAGCCGCCAAGAAAAATATCGATGCCTTCTCTCCCTTCTACATGTCTCCCTCTGATAAGCCAGGAGTAACAACCACGCCTTGCCTTCTCAATGGCGATAATTTTGATATGTGGGCTAAAGCCATGATTAATGCTTTGAAAGCTAAAAATAAGCTTGGTTTTGTTGATGGAACAGTGACAAAACCAGATGCCGAAACCTCAGAGGCTGAATATTGCGAGTCCTGCAACTCTATGATAATCTCTTGGATTATGAATTCCATCAACAAGGAGATTCAACCTAGCGTTGCTTATTTGGAGACCGCCAAAGCCGTTTGGGATGATTTGAGGGAGAGGTTTGCCATTGGAAAGGCTCCGAGAGTTTATGAATTAAAGAATGAAATTGCATCGTTTCGCACGTATGCCCTTATCACTTGTGAGGAACGGCACGGTACCATTGTGCGTGGTCAGGAAGGACGCGGGGAAGTCACTACCATGGACATGCATACCGCGGCAAAAGGGAAACCCTTCCCTCCTACCTACTCCAAACCGTGAGGTCTTGTTGACAAGATCTGCAACCATTGTCACAAGACCGGACATGACGCGATCAATTGCTTTGAACTCCATGGATATCCTGCTTGGTACAAAGGAAGAAAAGGTAGCGAGCACTTTGTTGGCATGCGCCCTCGTGGTCCACCTGTCACTCGTAACCAAGCTAACGCCACCCAAGATTCCTACATGGGTCACTCTGCCGAGACCAGTTCCAATGCCTGGCTTGTCTCAAGAACAAATGCAGAAACTTCTAAGCCTCCTTGATCGAACCGGTGGCAGTTCTGACAAACTCTTTGGTAAGGCCTCCATCACTTCTAATTGGATCCTTGATAGTGGTGCTTCCAACCACATGACTGGTCAGAGGGGCATATTAACTCAAGGAAATCGCACATATGCTTGTTTGCTTGCCGAATGGGTCCTAAACTATTGCAGTGATGGTTGGTCGTGTGAAATTAAGTGATGACTTGCACCTTGTCGACGTCCTTTTCGTTCCCAACTTAACTTGCAATTTAATTTCCATTTGACAACTTGCCTCTGCGTCAAATTGCCATATCATGTTCACTGATGCGCTTTGTGTGATATAGGACCATACCCGAGGACACTGATTGGAGCGGGTGAGTTTCGCGGGGGTGTGTACTGCTATGCTCCAATCAAGCCACAATCAACTTTCAAGGTTGCGCAGTTCGACTTACAAATTGTTTGGCATAGACGTCTTGGACACCAATCTAGTCATCATCTTTCATTTATTTCAGAGCTTAGTAGTCATTTTGATTTGAAGAACATCAATTTTTGTGATGCTTGTTATCGGGCCAAACAGACACGTTCTCCTTTTCCTTTAAGTACAACCACTACTAGTGAATGTTTTGCTTTAATCCATTGCAATTTATGGGGCCCGTATCGCAAATCGTCCTCTTGTGGTGCTTTTTATTTCCTTACTTTGGTGGATGATTATAGTCGTGGTGTTTGGGTGTATCTCATGCTAGAGAAGAGTGAAACTAGTAAATTACTTATGAACTTCTACCACCTTGTCAAAACACAGTTTGGAAAACCAGTCAAAAAAATTCGCAGCGACAACGGTCCAGAATTTCTGGGGGCCATGAGAGATTTTTATAATACCAATGGTATAATCCATGAATCCAGTTGCACCGACACACCCCAACAAAATGGCCGCATCGAACGCAAACATAGACACATTCTAGAAGTGGCTCGTGCTTTGCGTTTTCAAGCTTCCTTGCCGATTAGTTTTTGGGGAGAGTGCATTTTGACAGCGGCGTATCTCATTAACCGTACACCCATTGTTAGGATTTTTAAAAAATCACCTTATGAAATCCTCTTTGGCATTAAACCCTCCTACCAACACATTCGTGTGCTTGGTTCCCTATGTTATGCTCACCACCACCCCGCACAAAAGGATAAGTTTGGTCACCGTAGCCGAAGGTGTGTGTTCGTTGGATATCCCCATGGAATGAAAGGATGAAAGTTGTTTGATCTAGAGAAGCAAATATTCTTTTACTCCGGAGATGTGACGTTCCACGAAAATGTTTTTCCCTTTGAACAAGACCAACTACAATCTGCCCAAGGTGATCATATTTTCCAAGGTGACCAAGCATTCCAACACACCACGTATCCACCGACGATAGACTATTCTGACACTCCAAATGAGACTGCATCACCTCCAACAAACGTCAATGATTATGATAATCCACCTACAACAAGTCCTTCCCTTGAAATTGAAGAGCCAACCATTGAAGGATTGCTTCGCCCATGTCGGACGTCTCGACCGCCCCCACATCTTAATGACTATGTGGTTTATTCTGACGCCGTCCTCGTCAGGACCAATCCACTGCAGACATCTTGTTATGTTCAACCAGATCCCATTTTCCAGAAAACTTCAACTGGCAGTCCCCGATTGCTCCATGAAATATTAGTTGGGCAACTTATTGACGACTGTCTCACTAGCATCGACACCCCCACAAAGCTTCTGCAATATTCATACACCTCAGGTACACCTTTTCCCTTAGCACGTAACGTTTGCCAATTTCTCACAGTGTCATCCTCATTTCTTGGCGGATATTCACTCCCAAGTCGAGCCACACTCTTATGCGGATGCAGTGCAACTTGATGAATGGCGCCATGCGGGGGCACTAAAATTGCAGCACTTGAAGATAATAAAACTTGGACACTTGAAACTTTGCCTCACGACAAAAAGCCTATCGACTGCAAATGGATCTACAAAATTAAATACAAGGTTGACGACACCATTGAACGTTACAAAGCACGTATTCTGGTCAAAGGATTCACCCAAATTGAAGGGCTCGACTTCTTCGAGACTTTCGCTCATGTAGCCAAACTTGTCTCGGTTCGAATTTTTCTATCTGTCGCAGCTGTCCGCAATTGGGAACTACATCAAATGGATGTTCACAATGCGTTTTTACATGGCAATCTCAATGAAGAGGTTTATATGCAACTTCCACCTGGTTTTAAGGCGACTCGTCCAAACCAAGTGTGTCGGCTCCGAAAATATATATATGAGCTCAAACAAGCCTCTCGCAATTGGTTCAACAAATTAACTATCGCTCTTAAATCATATGGATTTACCCCATCCCTGGCTGACTATTCCCTCTTCACATATCATAAGGATGTCATTTTCATGGCGCTCCTCGTCTATGTTGATGACCTCATTCTTGCAGACAACAATTCTACGGCATTTCATCCTTCAAACGCTACTTAAATTCTTACCTCCGCATCAATGATTTAGGGGCCCTCAAGTTCTTTTTGGGCATTGAAGTAGCTAGATCTTCTCAAGGCATTTTCCTATGTCAGCTCAAATATGCCTTGGACATCCTCTTAGAAACTGGCCTCCTTGGGGCCAAGCCCGCAACGACACCGATGGAGCACGGCCAAAAGCTTGCCTTGGCCGAGGGGAGTTTGTCGATGGGGCTGCTTACCGATGACTCGTGGGTCGCTTAATTTATCTCACTATTACTCGCCCGAAGATCTCTTTCTCGGTGCACACTCTTTCCCAATTCGCTTCCGCTCCCAGAAAAGAACATTTTGAGGCAGCTTTGCGTGCTGTTCACTATCTTAAAGGTAACCCAGGACAAGAAATTCCATTACAGACCAATTGTGATCTAAAACAACACGCATATTGCAATTCTGATTGAGCGAGTTGTCCAATTACCCGTAAGTCGGTCACCAGATATTTTATCACTCTTGGGAAGTCATCGATTTCTTGGAAAACCAAAAAACAAAACACAATTTCACGATTGTCAGCTGAAGCTGAGTATCACGTCATGACTTCAACGTGTTGTGAACTTGTTTGGCTCAAATCCTTATTATCCTCTCTTTGTGTCAATCATTTGGATCCCATGACATTGTTTTGTGATATCCAATCTGCCATTCACATTGCCACAAATCTAGTTTTACACGAGAGAATCAAACACATTGAAATTGTCTGCCATTTTATTCGTGAACACATCCAGGCCAAAAGAATTGCCACCGTCCATCTTCGTACGGAAACTCAACCGGCCGACATTTTCATGAAAGCTCTCACAAGACCACAGTTCACCTTTCTATTAGGCAAGTTGGGCATTCATGATGTTCATATGCCAACTTGAGCGGGGGTGTTGAGTTAATTATCTTCCATTAGTTCTTTTTAATGTTTATGCTTATTTGGCTGTATATATAAGGAACCTTATTCTAATAGAGTGTGAAATAAAAAAATCAAATGGCGTTCCCTGTTTATCAATTAATGAAGATTACAAACATGTATATTCATGACGTTGAAGATCAAGGCGATGAATAATACTCTTGGTGTTTTCTATAACGACTCACACCTTAAATCGGTTGGCCTTAACCAATCCTACCCCAGATAGTTCTCAAGCCCCTAGACTTAAACCTCACCCTAGTCGTTTAACACAAGAGGCGAATTATCCAAGGGCGAGGTTTAAGGTGACATAGGGTGATGAGGAACCCTTAAAAGTTTAAAGGGTGTTCCCTAGCTTAGGTGAACACAATGACTTGTTCAAGTCTACCTCTAGTGATATAACGTAATCTTAAGAACCATAGGATGACCTAAAATGGTCAAGGTATGGACCTAGACCTAATGTTCATTAGAGAGGACAACTTGGGAAGGCTTAATCAAGTCTAAGTCTAACTTAAATGTTTAATACACTTAAGCCAAATTATTAACCCATATCCCGCGGGATCGACCAGTGTTCCCCCGACTGGTCTTAAAGGTCACCGACGGATTTTCTCCAGCATATTCGTGGTCACCCTCCGGAGTACCCGTGGACTCTCAATTACCAGAATCGACCGTTAATCTCGTCCGTTAATCATCAGCACGGCAATAAGCAAGTAGAAGCAGCTAACAAGCAAGTCACTATACCATATCATGCATATGGTAGCGCTTAAAAACCGCAACTATATATTTAAAAATCGCTACTGTAGGGATACGGTAGCGGTTGCGCGTGTGTTGCATCTGTCGCCGTGGTCGTAGGGTATGGTAGCGGTTACACAATATAATGTGGCATCCTGAAACCGCTACCATAGGTACATCTATTATAGCATTTATGGTTTTCAATGGTAGCGGTTATTGAGCGCTACCATTCTACAACAATGGCTACGATTCTTCATCGTCAGGCATTTATTCTTGTATTTGGCAACGTTTATTCTTCAACGCCAGACGTTTAATAAATTCAATTATTTCCTATTAAATTGAATAATAATGGAGATAATATCTATTTGTAAAAGAATTCAAATAAAATTTCCATATTAATAATAAAAAGAAGGTGGGAGATAGCCCAAATCCTTCATAAATATAATCAATATATAGATCACTTAGGCTCTGTTTGGGACAGCTCTGGCGGATGAAAAATCTATTTTCCAACCGCCAGAGCTGTTTTTTAACTGTTTGGGACAGCTCTTTAGTCCAGCTTCTTGAAAAGAGCTTCTTTAAATAAGCTGTTTTATTAGAGACTCTTTGAGAAGTCAGTCCAACATAGCTTTCTAAAAACCGCTTTCTCTGTTTTTAGCTTTTTCTCTTTTATTAACTCCACCTCGTTGCATACCACTCCAGTATTTTCGTCCGAGCCCGCATTTTCGGTCGGGCACTCGGTTTCGACCGTGCACTCGTTTTTCGCCCGTGCAGCCATTTTTCGCCCTGGCAGCCATTTTTTTGCTCGGGCGCGCGTTTTTCGACCACACAGCCATTTTTCGCCTGCGCGGCCATTTTTTGCTCGGGCGCGCATTTTTTGCCCGAGCGGTCGTTTTTTCGCCCGGGCGGTCGTTTTTTCGCCTGGGAGACCTTTTTTTGCTCGGGCACGCGTTTTTCGCTCGAGCGCTTAATTTTCGCCCGGGCGGTCGTTTTTCGCCCGGGAGGCCATTTTTCGCCCGGGCGCGCATTTTTCGCCCGGGCAGTCGTTTTTCGCCCGGGTGGATATTTTTCGCCCTCGCGGCGATTTTTCTCCTGGGAGGCGGATTTTTGCCCGTGCGCGCGTTTTCCCACTTGCTGTCGTTTTTCGCCCGTGCGGCTGTTTTTCGCCCTGACGGCCATTTTTCGCCCGGAGGCGCGTTTTTCGCCCGGGCGCCGATTTTTTGCCTGGGCGCGGGTTTTTCGACCGTGCAGCTGTTTTTCGCCCGGATGCGCATTTTTCGCCCGAACGCACGTTTTTCGCCCGAGCGACTATTCTTCTCCCGGACGGCCGTTTTTGCCCGGGGTGCGCGTTTTTTGCCCGGGCGCGCATTTTTCGACCGTGCGACCATTTTTCTCTCGGGCGGCTGTTTTCGCCCGGATGCGCATTTTTCGCCCGGACGCGTAGTTTTAACCCGACGGCTATTGTTCTCCCGAACAGCCGTTTTTGCCCAGGGTGCATTTTTTCGCCCGGGTGCGCGTTTTTCACCCGGGCGCCCGTGTTTTGCCCATGTGGCCGTTTTTTGCCAGCGACTATTTTTCGACCGGTCGGCCGTTTTTCACCCAGACGTCCATTTTTTGCCCAGGCGGCCTTTTTTCGCCAGAGCGACCATTTTTTGACCGGACACGTGTGTTTGCCTGGGCACACTACAAGATATAGGCTCTACGACGACGTTTTTTTTTGCGACGTTTTTGAAAGCGTCGCTGTTAGTTTTATATTTAGCGACGTTTTTTTTCATAAACGTCGCTAATGCAAAAAAATAGTATTCGCTACATTTTTTAGGAAAACCGTCACCATACGTGTTAAGCTCTTGTGACGATTATTTTTAAAACGTCACTAAAATAATGTTTTTATTGTGACGTTTTTGAAAACGTCGTTGTTAGTTTACATTTAGCGACAAATTTTTTTAAAACCGTCGCCAATATAAAAAATTAGCATTAGCCATGATTTCCATGAAAACATGTCAGCATACATGTTTATCTTTCGTGACGATTTTTTTTAAAAAAACGTTATCAAAATACATGATCTTCTGTCAAAATTTATTATCAAACATTTCAGAAGATTTTTTGTTAAAAGGGTTATGAGTGATATAGTTATTATCATTTATCAAATTACTGAACATGAATCATCTCATGTACTTACTTTGTGAGCATGATGCATGAAATACATGAAGTATGTATACGACGCACATTATGCATGTTTAAGTCGATGATATATATCAGCCTTATCTATATGCGCATGTGCACACACCCATAACCACACAATTGGTTATGCGTACTCCAATGATATAGGGTGGTTTGCTATGCACACTCATAATCATGCGCTTGGGGCTATATATGCGCACCACATGATCGATGGTCGGATATTTTGTTATGCGCACACCCATAACTATATATATGCACACACCCATGCATGTACGATGGGTTATTTCGCTATGCACACATCCATAACCATATGCTTGGCTATGCACACCCGGCCCCCATGATGGGGTATTTTGCTATGAGCACCACCCATAACTACGCTTGGCTATGCGCACCCTAGCCTCATGATGTGGGTGTTTTGCTATGCGCATACATATAATCATACACGCTTGGCTATGCACATCGCCATCATAGGGTATTTTGCTATGCGCATACCCATCACCATACACCTGACTATCCGCACTCCCATGGTCGGGAGACGGCTGCGGCAGACGGTGAGCGCAGCGGCATCAAAACATACGTACGATCTTCTGTTAATTAAAGTTTTAATAATGATATTTTTGAAGCTAGTGAAGTTATATTGATGATAGCGACGATCTCGATCGTAAGCTTGATACGAGTACGTAATTAAATATATATAATATGAATGTGTTCACTGTGGATATTATATATGTCTCCACAAATGTACATAACTGTTAGGGTCGACATACATACGTACATCATGTAGCCATGAATTCTTCGGCCTGTAGCTCAATGATCTTGTCAAATGTTACTAGTTATGGAATACCCTGCAATCATACCAAGATATTTTTTTCTGTATGGAGAATATGTTTACATTGATCGATGAAGCGTTAGGTGAATGTTTCAATATTGTAAGTATCATGAGTTGCGCTAACGATGAAGATGACTACATCGATCAATGACGAGTCGATTAAACAAAATCTAAGATAAGAGACCATAACCTCATATCAAATGCTCCTACGTATATGAATTTTGAGTTTATCTTCAAAAATAGCAACTATTTTTGTTGGTGCAAAAATAACAATGAATTATTTTGTTACAAAATACATGTTTTTAAATAAAAATGAAATATACATTTCCAAAATATTCATGCTAATATTTTAATATAAAATTATTTATGGAGGGAAAAATTCATTTCCCACCAAAAATTTCATGACATTTTTAGATTTATTTTTTATTTTTTAATTTTTTTATCACTAAATATATATATTAATTGAGCCCTAGGCGTTTCATTTCCGCCCCACTCCCGCGATCGTCTTCAGCGCGAGAACCTTTCTCCCTTCCGATTTCTAGCGGCGGCGACGACTGGCGGAGCCCACTGCTGCTATATATGGCTACGTCGGCGTGATCCCTAATCCCTTCTACAATTTCTGGCAGCGTCGACGGTCCGTCCTTTCTCCCTTTCGACGGAGTTCCGACGAAGTCCTACTTTTTTCCGGGCTTGTGCGTAACAGGTAACTACCTAATTGATTTTGGCGTTTCCTTTTCTTGTGTGAGACATACTACAAAATTTGTTGGCTTAAATCCCAACTTGTTGATGTTATAAAGACATACAAACGAAGAAGTTTTGGATGTTTTATATGCTAAATTGCAATTTTTGTTGTCCCATTGGGCATTGTTTTTTTGGGTGTTTATGTCATAATTTTATTCATTTCTTATCTTCATGAAACTCATTTTCTTTCATGAATAGAACGGAGGCCCTTATGATTCATGATATTGCTAGTTAGGCTATGATTCCGTTCTTTGCTTTATTAAATGCCAAAAATATAATATGTTCAAATTCTTTGTTGGCTTGGTTGTGTTGCTATCTGTACTACCTTGAAGATAAAATATTAGAAGTAGCTTATAGGGGGTCTCTTCTTAGTATTAAAGGTTTCATTTACTGAGAGAACATGAGCTTGGCTGTACCACTTATGGCAACCTCAATTGCAACACCATTTTCAATGGTATGAGATAAGGTATTTCTATTTCATGATCCATAACTTACAGCTATCATACAATTAGGATTCATCATTGTGCTCCCATTTGTTGGAGTGCTCTCTTCACCTTGTAAATTCCTATTTGTACTCTTGGGATTAGATTACTAGTGCTTGTAATTTGTTTTCCTTTTTTTCCATGTGATCTATTGTCTGGGACCTTTATTCTTCGAGCTAAAATATAACAATAATGGTTTATAATAGTACAGTTGCGGAAGATATGTATACTTGTATGCATGTATGCAGAAGATATTGGTATATTTGTTTGTATTTAGGTAGGTGCATATTTATGCTTAACATCGTTAACCATGCTGGCGCTGTCTTGTAGGGAAATCTATTATACCTGCCGTGCTAAGTATACAATGCAAAATTCTTATATATTATGAACAGGCTCGCCTACCTGAAGCCCGAGTTGTTTACTGCTCAACAACCGGTGTATCTGAGCCAAGGAACATGGGCTACATGGTCCGGCTTGGACTTTGGGGAGATGGAACATGTTTCCCGAGATTTCATGATTTCTTAGGTTTCCGGAGATGGAACATGTTTCCCGACGAAGTCCTACATGGTCCTACTTGTAGGTTGTGGTGGCTCTTTTACAAAAAATACTGAATCATCAACATGATTACTTCTAATTTCTAACACCCTCCCTTAATCAATGATGTTGGTAACCCTCATCTTTCTCCTAATTCTTCAAATTGAGCAGTGGGAAGGTTTTTTGTTAGGGCATAAGCTATTTGCCCCTTTGTGTTGCAATATTCCATGATTATTTCCCTCTTGCATTCTAGATCTTGGATAAAATGCAATTTTAGTTCAAGATGCTATATTTTGTTGTGAAATATTGGGTTATGCACTAGGGAAATTGCATAAGTGTTATCAAATTTGATGGTTGTCGAGATCTCTGTTGCACCGATTATTTTTTATAGTATTATATTTAACCATACTCCCCCCTTACTGCTTCACTTAAGGCAATACATTCTGCCTCCATGGGGGATAGGGCTATTATTTTTTGCTTTCTGGATATTCGTGGAGGTTTGAGTTGTTTCCTAAAAACTAAACGAACCCATATATTCTTCTTCAAACATCATTGCATCCCTCCTAATCACAGTCGGAATAATCAGACAAGATCAATGAATAATTTTTTTGCTCTATACCTTTCTTCTTCTCGATTTTCGTATTTCTGCAAGGGTTTCTTCTTTTCCCTTCTAGTCTTCTTGGCTAGCATTATTCTCTTTTCTATTGATACTGAACATTTCATTACTAACATTCTCCTCTTCTATGCTAACCTATTCACTACTAATATTCATCTCCTCACAACTGGCATTTTTTTCTCCACTATGATTCTTCTCTTCTTTCTTTTCTGGGATGATATTCTAAAATATTTTTGAGCTCAATTTTATGACATATTATCTGGTGGCTTTGATGTAGTGTAAAATATGTTTGGTTGCAGTAAGATGTTTGATATTAGGAGAGTTCATATACCTTGATGCGAGGTTAATGGTAAATTCAATGTACAACTTTGTATTTTGTAAGGTATATTAGTGAGCCGACTAAGCTCCTATACTCTTCACAAACATCTATCTTTTCACCATATTCATTATTCTATTTTACTCCAACTGGAATGGGTGCGGCAAATTTCAACCGCTCCCCTAAACAGATACAAATTTCTACCGGGGGCGTGAATAGATATCTAAATTACTTGAGATAAAAATTAGATAATGAACTTGAGTCTTTCTTATTCTTTAATTTTTTCTTTACGGCTCAACCACCGTTGTAAATAAGTTGCAGCAATATCACTATTTTCGATAAGTAATACATTTTCAGCATTTCTATTATCAGCAGCATTAGTAAAATTAAAACTACCAGTCATTACTTTATTTTTATCAATTATCACAATTTTATTATGTGCAATACCTGGTACTTTATCAATAGATACTTCAATACCAGCTCGTTTCAGTTCATTCATTCTAGAATATTTATCATTTAAATTACTACGATCTAATAACATGTACATAGTCATTCAACTAGTACTCAACCTGCCTGCATTCTACCAGTTTATCGTTTGCTAGATTGTAGTTGACCTATAGATAATCATGAAATAACACATGGAAGAATACAGTAGACTTTAGGAGGTACTCCACTTCATGCAGATATTTAAATTAGACTAAGTGCTAGTTGACGACCCATCTTAATCGATGGTTCCTCTCTAGAGTGAGCTAATAGTTTTTTTCTTGTTGGGTCTCTCCATCTTAGTGTTTGAATCTTGTGATCTAGGAGTAGTCAATGATTTTGTTTTACTGCCAAATTTCTCTCTTCCGACTTTAGTTTTTCCACCTTGCTAATTTTGTATTTTGTGAAATGTTTAGGCCAATTTAGAAGCTAACATCCACTATTGTTCAACTATTAATTTGAGGTTGCACTTATGTGATCTATTACATTTGTTTATTCTTCCAATTTTTATAATATTATAAGATTTTGAGATTGCAAGGGAGAACATGTGAATTAAATTTGTTTTGGAGAAGTTTTTTTCCATAAATAGGATCATTTTAGGAATACACGAACAAAGATGCACATGAATCACAAGCCACGAGTAGTAAAAGGCATCGAGTTAACTTTATGCTTGAGGATTTAGCTTCTAATAAGGGATCTGCATGATTTAATTAATTTGGAATAAACAAAGTGGTAAAAAACTAAATAGAGTTAGCAAGGTTGCGTGCATGACAAATTGATATAACTTGTTCAAATCTAATCTATTTGATGCATGCATGATAAATTGATAATCATTATTCCATATTCATAGTTTCTTCTTCCTTTCCATGTCATATTTCTTTGCCACAAAATTTTCTCCTACCTCTTGGAGATTGAAGTGGACTAGTAAAGATTTTGAGAATTGAAGAATAATCTTTAATCATTTTGTTGTTCTCTTATGTAGGCACCAATCAGATTCATTATTAACAATGGACACAAGTTGTATGAGAGAGTTACGTCATTCATAGGCTTATTTAGATGGCGTGAAATATCTGCTAGATTCATTCTATTCATATACACCAATTGGTGAGAAGTGCCCATGTCCTTGTAAAAAGTGCGTAAATCTAAAGAAGTGGGATATGGATGAGGTAGAGGGGCATCTTGTGTGGAATGGTATTATGGAGAACTACACAAATTGGATTTACCATGATGGACGTCTAGCTAACAGCGGAGTCTTACAAAATAATAATTTTCCTTTTATGGAACCTCTGATCCATGATAACAACTCGAGTGATCTGATGAATGAACTTCTACATGTCGCTATTCCTAATTTAACAAACAATGAGAGCTTGCATGAACAAGAATTACCCTATGATGGTATCGGTGTAGACACATATTTTGAGAATCCTCAAGCTCCAATTAATGCATATGCGAATAATCTATACACATCTCTCTTAGAGGAAAATATGCCATTGTGGGAAGGATGTCAAGAGTACACTAAACTATCTTTCTTATTGAATCTCCTTCATATCAAGACACTTGGAAATTGGAGTAATATACATTTTGATATGTTATTGAAAGTTCTACAAGGTGCAATACCAGGCGGATATGAATCAGTGCCAGCTAATTATCATGAGGTCAAGAAAATCACATCTAAATTGGGTCACAAATATATTAAGATTGATGCATGTGAAAATGATAGTTCATTATTTTGGGACGTACACAAAAATGATAATGCTTGTCATATATGCGGGCAATCACGATGGGTTGAAGTACAAGACAATCAATTGACACATCAACTGAGAAAACGTAAGCAACAAGATATGATCAGCATGAGAAAGACTGCCAAAAAAGTATTTCGATATTTTTCATTAAAAGAACGTTTGGAGAGACTATTTCTTTGCAAGCAAACTGCCGAGATGATGCAGTGGCACGCCAAAGAGCTTAATCACGACAGTTTCATGCATCACCCTAGAGATGGCTTGGCATGGAAAGATTTTGATCAACGCCATAAAGAGTTTTCAAGCGATCCTCGCAATATTCGTTTAGGACTTGCTACCGATGGATTCAATCCATTTGGTGATCTTAGCAGTACACATAGCACATGGCCAATTATGCTAGTGATATATAATGTGCCACCTTGGGAGTGCATGAAAAAAAGATCTATCATCATGTCGGGTTTGATACCTGGACCGAAGATGTCAGGAAATAACATTGATGTGTATCTACAACCATTAGTAAAAGAGTTGAATGAGTTATGGCATGTGGGGGTAGAAGTGTTTGATGCTTCAGATGAGAAAAAATTTACACTACATGCTGCACTTTTATGGACTATTAGTGATTTTCCGGCACTTGGTAATCTATCAGGATGGAACACACATTCCAAACTTGGATGCCCATCATGCGGGTTGGACACTCAATCATGTTGGCTAAAGAATAGTCAAAAAACAGTTTACCAGGCTCACCGTCGATTCCTACCAGTTGATCATCCTTATCGAAAAGCAAGAAAGTTTGGTCGACATGAAGTACGTATTGGTTGTAAAAAACCTCCTAATGGACGAAGAGTATCCAAGGCAACACAAAATCTTCAAGTTGTATTTGGTAGAACAAATCAGTTGGGAGGACCTACTAAGTATTGGAAAAAAAGAAGTATATTTTTTGATCTTCCTTATTGGAAGACAAATTTACTCCGCCACTGTCTTGATACAATGCATATAGAAAAAAATGTGTGCGATAATTTTTTGAACACTATATTAGGTGACCCGATCAAATCCAAGGATAATGTGTGTGCCAGAAGGGATTGCAAGGATCTCCGGATTCTAAAACATCTATGGCTCCAAGAAAGAGATGATGACACTGAGATTATTCCTCCAGCTTGCTTCACCATGAGTAAGACAGAGAAAGATACTTTTTTAGGAATGATAAAGTCATTACGAGTTCCTGATGGATATGCCTCCAACATATCACGTTGTGTTAAACTGAAACAATGCAGAATACAAGGTTTAAAGAGCCATGATAATCACATTATAATGCAACAATTATTGTCGATTGGTCTACGATCAGTGTTATCAAGGCATATAGTGTCACCATTGATGGAGGTTTCCATGTTCTTTAGAGAATTATGTTCAAAAAGACTAAATGTTTCTGATTTGTTAAAGATTGAAGATCGCATTATCTTGGCTTTATGTCATCTCGAATTAATTTTCCCCCCTTCATTCTTCACTGTAATGATTCATCTTATGGTTCATCTTTCACAAGAAGCTATCTTGGGTGGCCCGGTACAATTTAGATGGATGTATCCTATCGAGAGGGAACTTGGACATTATAAAAAATATGTACGAAATAAAGCAAAACCAGAAGGATCTATAGCAGAGGAGACTTTAACATTTTGTTCTCGATTCTTAGAAGGGATTGAGACTCGATTTAATCGACCAAGTTGTAATAGTGCAAATTCCACATCTCCAGTCCCCGCATTTAGGATGCTTCCACAAGTTGGGAGTGCAATAAGAGGCATCGTCTTGAAGGCACTTGATCCAGTTAGTCTTCTGCAAGCTCATCGATATATTTTATTCAACTGTGTTGAGCTTGAAGTTTTTCGAAGGTTAGTTTCAATAAACTTCAAAATTATTTCTACTCAAGTTAATTATTATTAAAATGTACACTAATTAATAATTTTTTTAATAGTGAACTCCGAGAAGAATTGAAGAGTCGTTGTCAATCTCTACATATTGACGTGGAGCGCTTGGAAAATCTACTTCATAAAGAATTTTCAGAATGGTTTAGGCAAAGAGTAAGAAACATCATTTTTGCACACTAATGCTCGTATCTAGATTTACAAATGAACACTGTCAATGAAATGAATTATTTTCATTTGATCTTAACAGGTTGATCGTGATGGCGCGATTGTTGATGACCCTCAATTACGACAATTGGCTCTCGGACCAAACTCTATTGTTCGTAGCTATAAAAGATATAGCATAAATGGGTTTTCATTTCGAACTGTAGCAAGTGAGATTCATAAGAGGACGCAAAATAGTGGAGTTGAAGTTATGTCAAACCATGACGAATCTCAAGATGATATCAATTATTTTGGTAGGATAACTGAGATCATAGAATTGGATTACTTTGACTTTGCAAAAGTGATGCTTTTTAAATGTGATTGGGTGAATCCTACAAAAAATGTAGGTGTGAAGAAAGATTTTTATGGGTTCACATTGGTTAATTTCACAAACTTAATACATACAGGAGCACCACTTGAACACGACCCATACACTTTTCCTTCTCAAGTAAGAATGGTATATTATATTCGTGATCCTACACAAACAAATTGGGAATTGGTCATTAGGATGGTACCACGGGATGAGTACGAAATGGGAGATATTGAAGCTACAAGTGTTGATGATCATGAAAACTTCATTCAATGTGTTAGTAATGATATACAAAATATTCAAAATGTATATCAAGATGATGAAGGCATCGAGATGGTTAGAACAGATGTTGAGCCTAGAGTTGTGGAAAGAGAAATATAACTTCACATGCTGGGTGTAGGCTCGGTGAGATGGAGGTATTATAACTAGACCATACTTGCAAAAAATCTAACACTTCCTAATGTTTTGGAACTCAAGATGTTTATCTCTATGCAGTGATATGGGATCGATAAAATTGTATCAAGTTTTCACGTCCCAAGTTCTGAACATCAATTCCTGTGTTTCTAGTGTAAGGAAAATACTTGCTCCCTTCTTGTTTTTGTGAGCTTATGTTCTTCTCTATTGAATGCCATTTTTTCCATCAAATTATATTTTTCTGTTTGCTTGGTTAGATGCAATCTTGCAAGTCCTTCATTTATAAAATATAAAACTTAGTTATACTCTTCTTGATAATGTTGCAGAAGAATTTCTGCAAGAGGACAAAAACTGCATGCTATCAGAACCAACACGACGGATAGGTTTTAATTTAATATATTTTTATGTCTAATAACTATTTATTTATTAACTTATATCCATCGTTCATATATAGGAAGAAGTAATTATTCTTTTATTTCGATCCAACTTCAAGCTGAGAGAAATATGCTTTATCTGAATTTTGGCCATACTTGGATTGGATAGGCAGACCTTTGTACCATACATGGATAGAAAGGGATGCTGGCCTAGTCAAGGGAGATCAGGCTATGAGAAGATGGGTTGCATATGACTAGAACTCTTCCCAGATTTCTCGACATTTCTGGGCAGAGTTCTGCCCAGATTTCTCTAGAAATCTGGGCAGAAGTACGCCCTGATTTCTCGAGAAATCTGGGCAGAAATCTGCCCAGATTTCTCAAAATTTCTGGGCAGAGTTCTGCCGAGAAATGTCGAGAAATCTGGGCAGAACTCTGCCCAGATTTCTCGACATTTCTGGGCAGAGTTCTGCCCAGATTTCTCGAGAAATCTGGGCAGAAGTACGCCCAGATTTCTCGAGAAATCTGGGTAGAAATCTGCCAAGATTTCTCGAAATTTCTGGGCAGAGTTCTGCCCAGAAATGTCGAGAAATCTGGGCAGAACTCTGCCCAGATTTCTCGACATTTCTGGGTAGAGTTCTGCCCAGATTTCTCGAGAAATCTGGGCAGAAGTACGCCCAGATTTCTCGAGAAATCTGGGCAGAAGTACGCCCAGATTTCTCGAGAAATCTGGGCAGAAATCTGCCCAGATTTCTCGACATTTCTGGGTAGAGTTCTGCCCAGATTTACGCCCAGATTTCTCGAGAAATCTGGGCAGAAGTACTGATCTGCCCAGATTTCTCGAAATTTCTGGGCAGAGTTCTGCCCAGAAATGTTGAGAAATCTGGGCAGAACTCTACCCAGATTTCTCGAGAAATCTGGGCAGAACTCTGCCCAGTTTTTTCCCATTATTATTTTTTTCAAGATAATTGCGGAACAATAATTAAAAACAAGATTCATTACTTATTTTACTATTGCCACAGTTTTTACATGGTATTTACTCTCATGAACATAGAATCTGCCATCCAAGAGCACCTGACTCATCTCATTTATTGTTATAGGATGTACCATATTGAACTGCTATAATCCATGTATGCTAAAATAATGTGCAAGACAATAGCTATGTAATAGTTTGGATATGTGTTGAAATGTTTTAGAGAACAGATGCAATTAATATTTTTCATATCCTGACCTTTATAATCATAGCATAATTTATATGTTTTATAGTTTGAATGCTAAAATTATTCCTTGTGGTATCTGGAACTTGAATTTTAAAATTTAGGGCCCGTTTGGCATGGTTGTGGCGGTCGTGAATCCAGTGGATATGAACTGTCGTTTGTGAATACCCAATTTCTCCTGGAACTCCATCCTCTTTTATGTTCAAAACTAGTTTTTTTTCTTGGTGGTGGTCATAACCGTCGTCTCAAACATATATTTAATGTGGTTGCATCTATCCAATTTTAGTGATATACTATCTAGCCTAATATTAGTGGGAATGCATCTTTTGATCATTTATATGACCAAAATTTGGTTGTGTTTTGAAATTGTATCAAGTTTTCACGTCCCAAGTTCTGAACATCAATTTGGATGTGTTATCAGTAAATTTTTGGTGTTTTATTCCATCGAAATGGTTACACAGAAAATATGGTTTCTCAGGCACTACTACATCCTCCCTCACATCACCCTTTTGCCATGAACCAATAAATCGGTATCTTGACATGCCCGTGTTGTCACTTATTTATTGTTTTGTTATATGTCTAGATGCTCTTACCTACTTCTAACATAAAATTAAAACGTCTATAACTTATTAATTATATACTTATCTTGATGTATTATATTTATATATTTGTTTATTTTATGCAGAAAGATCTCAATGTTGGTGAAATAAAAGAGGAGTTGTGATATGATGACAACGGACCATGAAGATCATTTTGATGTTTAAGTTGATTTATATGTATTTTCTTTTGTAGTCTGTGATGTCTAATATGTATTTTGGTAGACTTTGATATATTAGAAGAAAGTTGGAAAGAACATCCTGCAATATGTTAACAAATGATGGTTTGTTTTATTTAGTGATGTAGTGTGCACCATTATCTAAATGAAATGTTTGTTTTGTTAAATTGTTATCTATTAATGTGATATGAAATGAAAGTCTTAATATTATGTATATAGTTTGTTGTTTCGAGTGAATATAATTTTGATTATGTTCCATTTCTACTTGGTTTTGAATGTTCAAGTGGGTTGGTGTGCGAGCTTAAAATGCAAAAAAGTTGTGACATTTTTTTGAAAAATGTTATTGTAGAGTTCTAACAACAGTGATATTTTACAAAAATATATAGTGGTAGAGTTAATATTTTTCTCGACGTTTTTTTAGAAAGTGTCGCGATAGATCAATTATCTATCATGACACTTTTTTTAAAAAGTGTCACAGTAGATCAATTATCTATCTTGACATTTTTTTTAAAAAGTGTCACGATAAAACAATCATCAATCGTGATGCTTTTCTGTAAAAACGTCACGATAAATCAATCATCAATCGTGACGCTTTTATGTAAAAGCGTCATGATAAAATAATCATCAATCATGACGCTTTTCTGTGAAAGCGTCGCAGAGGGCTACGGCAACACGCGCAATCACGACGATTTTGTGACGTTTTTATAAACGTCACCGAAACTATCGCGACGCTTAAAAATCGTCACTAAAGACATAAAAAAACGTCGCCGTAAAGCGATTTTGTTGTAGTGGCACGAGTTTTCACAACAATTATATTTCAATATTTTTATTTAAAAAACAGTTTTCAAACAGTTGTTCTACCTAACAACTTAAATGAAAAAGCTATATTCGATCATCACTTATGCAAATACTCTCCAAACAGTCTGCAACTCTCTCATAAGAGTTTTTCTGAAAAATCTATTATAAAAGCTATATTCAATCAGCAGATTTTCCATCCGCTAGAGCTGTCCCAAACAGCGCCCTAATTTTGATCTTCCTCCCCATCACAACATGTAAGCACCAACCATTTCTCTCTCTTTCTCTCTCTCTCTCTCCCCCAGTGATGATGTCGCTGTAGATAGATATCATTTATCCGCGCATCAAGTCGATATCCATGTGAGCATTGTGGGCGCTCGCCCATCCCCCCATCATCGATGAAGTGTGGCCTTGGCTCGGGATACTAGACGGCGCGAGCTGCTGCTCGTCACCCCCGACTTGCTCGGCCTCCACCCCATGCACATACTTGGAGCCCTGTTAATTGCTGCAGAACTATGGAAATTTGATTGCAATTACTAAAAGAAATGCTTACTAAATTTCCCTCTTTTGAGCCATGTTAATTGCTGAACCTGCAGCTCAACCTGCAGCTCTTTCCATGCACATATTTGGAGCCCTATTAATTGATGAACATCAACAAAAGATGCAAACTTTGAAGTCAACACTAGTAGAAAACCAAGGTATATATCATCCCTAAAAACCATGTAATAAAAAGTGTTAATTGTATTGAAACCTAATAAACCTTGTAGCCACCGTCAAAATTGATGATTTTCATTTTTCGTATATAAAATAAGTGAAAAATGAAATCACATATTTTCAAATGATATTTACTATCAACTAACAATCAAAAGAGCTCTAACATTATTTTAAATTATATATACTTATCATCTGATTTGAGTTCACTTAACTGATATCTGCTAATATGGAAAAAACCCGGATGAGTGGTAGCAATGAACCAAATATACATATATATATATTGATGGGTTGTCATCTAATTATGTAGAGAAACCTGAGCTGCGATTAGCCAAAAACCCCACTCCCCACTAAGATGGTGGAGGCATGAGCAAGAAAGAGGAGAAAACCGCGCGCCCATAACCGCAACCGCAACCGCCGCAACCACCGCACGAAGCCACGGCCACACAACACCGCGCGGCCGCGCGGCACCCCCGGCCGCGCAGCACCCCCGGCCGCGCAGCGGCACGCGCGCCCGGCGCCGCGCGGCACCGCGCGCCCGGCGGCGGCACCGCGCGGCACCGCGCAGCGCCGCGCGGCACCGCGTGCCCGGCACCGCGCGGCACCGCTCGCCCGGCACCGCGCGGTACCGCCCGGCACCGCCCGCGGCCGTACGGTGGGCGCAGTGCCGGTCGGCCTCCCTCGCCGCCGGGCGCATTCTCCGGCCCCTCTCGTCTCGTCCCCAGGCGGCCTCCCTTGACCAACGGACGCGCTCATCCGACCTCTCTCGCCTCATTCGGAGGAGAAAATGAGGACGACCAAGCTAAACCTCCCTAAACCTGTAACCACCCATCATGGGGTGCAAATAGTAAAACTCCACATCATGGGGTGCAAGTAGTAAAATTCCACATCATGGAGTGCAAATAGTAAAATTCCACATCATGGGGTGCAAATAGTGAAAATCCTCCAACATGGGGGTGTAAATAGTAAAATCTTTCAATACGGTCTGCATATAGCAAATAATATGGTTATGGTGTGCGCATAACCATATCCATCATGTGAATGCATATTATCCCAAAACTATACAAATTGGTGTGTGCATAGTCATATTCATGATAAGTGGGCATACGGTCTGCGTCTAGCAAATAATATGGTTATGGTGTGCGCGTAATTATATCCGTCATATGAATACATATCGTCACAAAACTATACAAATTGGTGTGCGCATAGTCATATTCATGATAAATGTGCATATAACACATAAATCGGTTATGGTGTGCGGGTAGCCGCCCTAATCACCATAACTACCCTAACCACCCTCAAAAGCTATAAAAGGAACCACATGGCTTCATTTCAGAGGACTTGGAATTTTCTGCACGGGAGAGAGCTCTCTGGAATTCCCTCGAAGATCTTCATCAACATTCGAAGATCTCCTTCGGAACTCGAAGATCTCCTTCAGCGCTCGAAGATCTCCTTCGGAACCCGAAGATCTCCTTCAACGTTCGAAGACCTTCATCAGCACTCGAAGACCTCCTTCAACCTTCGAAGAACTCCTTCGTCGCTTGAAGACCACCATCGTCGCTTGAAGAACTTCTGCGGACTTTGAAGACTTCCCGGCCAAGAAAAGTACTTAGTTTTTCTGAGAGGTGGCCTGTCACCCTCAGAGACATTCATTCAACTACAATTGTAACGGGAGCGGCCTGTCGCTCCCGATTCTCGCACCATTACTTGTAACGCTCCACCACATAGTGAAATTTGGTCGGCGCTGATCCGACCACGTGGTTTTTCACCCTTTCCGGGTTTTCCACGGTAAAAACGTCTTCTTGCCACCTGTTCGTTCTCTCTGTGACTGCTTGCGCGCTCGGTTCACTCTCGGGAAAAGACGGTTCGATTCGCCTGGTCTGAAAGAACGTTGAGCGACCCACAACAGTTTGGCGCCGTCTGTGGGAAAGGTGTTGCCCAAACTCTGCAAAGACTTTTCGAAGACAGTAATTGCTTCATGGCAATACTCGTGACTAACAACAATGGCAAGAAGAAGTGCTCGCACCACCGATGGTTCCATCCCAGAAGGACGCATTGATCCCGCTCCCTCTCGTTCGCTCATCAACACACCTCACGCCGAAGAGGCCCCATTAGCACCCGTTGCCGCGCTAGAAGGGCGCATGCGCCAGATGGAGGAACATCAAACTGAGATGCTAACCCTGCTGAGAAATCTCGAGGTTCCTCGAGCTCCCGTTCCACCTCCATTGTTGAATGATCCACTCCCCCCAACCTCGAATCATGCTCCAATCGAGGCAGCGGTTCAGGAGGATAATTCCTCAGAAGAACTCTCAGACGCAGCAAGCTCCGCTCATCCCGCTCGGGGACCAGAAGGCGACCATCATCACCAACGCCAAGGAAGAGTAGGCCCTTGGCAAGCAGTAGGGAGGACAACTCGAGAAGAAATACGTGATGTAGTAAAAGAGGAGTACGGTCAGGTCGGGTGGCGTGTTGCTTTCGCCCGCCGCCCCTTGCTCAACGACTCCCCGTTAGCGCCTCACGTTCTAGCTCACCCAGTTCCTCACGGCTTCAAGCTCCCTAGCATAGAAACGTTCGATGGGACAGACGACCCATTGGAGCACGTCAATAATTTCGCTACCATCATGAGAATTTACAACGCTCCAGATCAGCTCCTCTGTCAGGTGTTTCCAGCAACCTTAAAAGGCCAAGCGTGTACTTGGTTCCACTCCCTGCAAGATGGAGTCATAGATAGCTTCGCAGAAATGGCACGACAGTTCACCGATCAGTTCATCGCCAACTGCAGGATTGTTCGAGACCCCTCCCATCTCTCAGGGATCCGCCAAAACGACGGAGAAACTCTTAAGGATTTCTTCCGCCGCTTCACTACTGAGGCGCGTCAGATTCCAGGGGTGGACCCCGAGCTTTTGCGAGGAGTTTTTCTTGGAGGGCTCCGCCCCGGTAGCTTCTACTCCGCACTGATGCGGGAAACTGTACCTAGCTACCCAGACCTCGTTCACCGAGTCGAGGCCCAAATAGCAGCTGATGAGGCAATTGAAGCACACCGCCAGCAATTCAAGGGGACCTCGAAGAGGAAGAAAGAGGAGTCGTTGTCGCAGACTGTTCCCAATAAGAACAACAAGCATCACGACAACGTCAGCCGAGACCGAGGATCTCGCCAGCATCAGGACTACACTCCCTTTAACACTACCAGAAATAACGTTCTTCTCGCCATCCAGGACAGCAACGCGCTTCACAGGCCCGAGCCGCTTGCGCCAATCAGAGGAAACGGTCGCAATATTGTGACTTCCATTGCGGGCACAGACACAATACTGAAGGCTGCAACCGGTTGAAGGAAGAAATCGAGCGTCTTGTCCGGCAGGGCCTCCTCGGAAGATTTTTACTAAACCAAGTCCCGAACCAATACGGACCTCAGGCTAACAATCCAGTAGAGGACAACGTCGTACCCCGCCGCGGATAAGCCAGAGGAACCGGGCAGGGGAACTTTTCCCTAGTAGAGCGCATGCATTCAGTGCTTCGTTTATCCTCAGTTTCTATTGGTTGCTCTTTCCTGTCTTTTTTTTTTCTTTTAAAACAGTAAGCCGCAAGATTATACTTGTGCGCATGTACCCATTGTGTATTTAAATTACTACTGCTACTCTCAGACTCCATTAGCGATACGGATCTCCTGAAGTAAGGCTACAAAGGATAAGGCCACGACCTTCGGTGCTAACGCAACAATAAACTCGCCAACGTGGTGTAGAAAAGAGGCCTCTCACGAGTGGAGGATATGCGTCAAGTACGATAATCTTAACTAAAATCGCCTAAAATATAGCCTCGCCACCGCGCTGCTTGGGCACCTCGCCTCCGCGCTGCTGGAGCATCTCGCCTCCGCGCTGCTCGGGCACTTCGCCTAAAATATAGCCTCGCCACCGCGCTGCTTGGGCATCTCGCCTCCGCGCTGCTCGTGCACCCCGCCACTGTTGGGTTTTTCTAGAACCATACATCAAATGTAGGCGCAGCGAAAATGAAGAGAAACAACCCAAAAGATTCGGATCGACCATGAATATTGAATCAAGAAGTTAATCAAAATGCTATGTTTGAAATTACCTTGGCGGGATTGGATCAAATCCAACCTAGATGCTCCAAGAAGAAGATTTCCTTCGTCGGCTTTGCAAGAGTTCTCACGTAGAATAATGTCTACGTCTCTACAGCAGTCCACACGAGCCGGGAGAAGAAGACTACACCTTGCGCTTCCACGGATTGCTATATCCACTTCAGGAAGAACAACACCGGCGACAATCGTCGGAGAGGAAGTCGGCGGAGGCGATTCAGAACGGCGGAACACTTCCGTCTAGGGTTCGAGCGAGAGCGGAACTCCTTCCGTCGGCTTCTATTTCGTAAGTTATGAGAACCCTAAAAGAAGTCCTATTTATACCCAAAGGATAAACAGCTTCTAGAAGAATCGCTATCCGCAGACCACACAGCAAAATAGGGGCTTCTGTTACAATTCGTCGCGATTCCACGGAACAGCATTCGTCGAGTTTTCACGGAACAATCCGACGAATCCCGACGAATCCGACGAATCATGTCAGACGGCAACATTTGCCGAGTTAAGGATCTCTGTAACAATTCGTCGAGATTCCACGGAACAATCCGACGAATCCCGACGAATCCGACGAATCATGTCAGACGGCAACATTTGCCCAGTTAAGGATCTCTGTAACAATTCGTCGAGATTCCACGGAACAATCCGACGAATCCCGATGAATTCGACGAATTCTATCCGTGTAAACCCGACGAATTCAGACAGCAACATTTGCTGGACTTCCCCCATTCTATATGGTGATTGGTAACCTTTACCAACATAGTAAATCTTCCAACTTCTCCACATGCTCTTATGTGCGACCCTGCAGGCTCATATCGCGTTGGCAGTGACATTACATGTTTGACCACTTCTAGATCACAATGGTAACTCCAACGCGCTGCTCGGGCACCCCGCCACCGCGCTGCTTGGGCATCTCGCCACCACGCTGCTTGGACATCTCGCCTCCGCACTGCTCGGACACCTCGCTACCGCGCTGCTTGGGCATCTCGCCACCACGCTGCTTGGGCATCTCTCCTCCGCGCTGCTCGGGCACCTTGCCACCGCGCCGCTTGGGCACCTTGCCACCGCGCTGCTTGGGCACCTCGCCACCGCGCTGCTTGGGCATCTCGCCTCCGCGCAGCTCAGGCACCCCGCCACCGCGCTGCTTGGGCATCTCGCCACCACGCCTCCGCGCTGCTTGGGCCCCTCACCACCACGTTGCTTATCCACCTCGCCACCAAGCTCATCAGGCCTCAACGCTAAACGACAAGCTTGTCATGATCTCCTACACTCAATCCGCACACATCGCAACCTCGTGTCCGCACAACCAAGCGGAGGGCTTTCCCCATCCCGCATGTGAAAGCAACCTCGCGCTCGTCCTCAAGCTAAGGCTCCACCTCCGTCTTCAAAGACACCAACTCGGCCCCCAGACGAGTCACTGTAGCTCGCAAATCCTCCAACAAATAAGCTGAACCATTCACAAAGTCCTTCTCCATACGAACTTCAGCACGAGACTCCTCCAGTTCCACCACAACGCCCAGATCACACCAAAAGATTACAAAATCCTCGCACTTCCTTGAGCAATAGCAAAGAACTCCGAGGATTTGGGAGGCAATTGATGGGTTGTCATCTAATTATGTAGAGAAACCAGAGCTGCGATTAGCCAAAAACCCCACTCCCCACTAAGATGGTGGAGGCATGGGCAAGAAAGAGGAGAAAACCACCCATAACCGCAACCGCAAACGCCGCAACCACCGCACGAAGCCACGCGCAGCACCACGCGCGGCAACGAGGCCGCGCGGCATCCCGCGGCCGCACGGCACCGCGCGACACCGCGCGACACCGCGTGCCCGCCACCACGCGGCACCGCGCGCCTAGTGCCGCGCGGCACCGCGCGCCCGGCACCGCGCGGTACCGCGCGCCTAGCGCCGCGCGGCACCGCGCAGTACCCCGGCCGTGCGGCACCGCGCGCCCGGCACCGCGCGGCACCGCGCGCCCGCCACCGCGCGCCTAGCGCCGCGCGGCACCGCCCGCGGCCGTACGGTTGGCGCAGTTCCGGTCGGCCTCCCTCGCCGCCGGGCGCATTCTCCGGCCCCTCTCGTCTCATCCCCAGTCGGCCTCCCTTGACCAACGGACGCGCTCGTCCGACCTCTCTCGCCTCATTCAGCGGAGAAAATGAGGACGACCAAGCTAAACCTCCCTAAACCTATAACCACCCATCTTGGGGTGCAAATAGTAAAACTCCACATCATGGGGTGCAAGTAGTAAAACTCCACATCATGGGGTGCAAGTAGTAAAATTCCACATCATGGAGTGCAAATAGTAAAATTCCACATCATGGGGTGCAATTAGTGAAAAACCTCCAACATGGGGGTGTAAATAGTAAAATCTTTCAATTCGGTCTGCATATAGCAAATAATATGGTTATGGTGTGCGCATAACCATATCCATCATGTGAATGCATATTATCCCAAAACTATACAAATTGGTGTGCGCATAGTCATATTCATGATAAGTGGGCATACGGTCTGCGTCTAGCAAATAGTATGGTTATGGTGTGCGCGTAACTAAAGAAGAAATTAAAAGTTTAAACCAATTCTAATGGTCTAAGGACCTCAATCTCAGCCTATTCTGCAACCCAAGAGAAAATTATCTTAATTTCCCTCTGAAATTGGCATGCAAAGGCATGCATGGGGCTGAATTGGGGTTTTACCCCAATTTCAAGTGGAGACAAGGAGGATTTTGAGCAATGGAGGCCATATGGCTCTCCATTCCCCTGCCCAAGCTTCCCACTGAGCTCCCGCAGTAATTCCTAGCCAAATTCCAGGGGTGGTGGCCACCTGGAAACAAGGAGGAGTATCCAATGCTCATGGCTGACCACCCTTAGCTCAAATCTCCACAACCAGCCAACACACCTCATTTTAGACCTCACCATCAGCTTTAGAAGCCTGAGAGGAGTCGGGATGGAGCTTTGAAGTGAAGGAATTGATGGAGAGTTGGGAGATCAGCAAGGTCCTCAAATGAAGGTGGTTTGGCATGGTACGAAGAGAAACAAAATCCCAAAGCTTCAAATAAGGTCTGGTTTCTCCTCCCCTCCCTTTGTGCTAGTTTTCTTAGTCTTCTAGGTGGATAAATTGGGCTCGATTGAACCCGATCCAGTGAGCCAAAAAAAAAAAGAAATTTCCATGATTTTGGATCCTCGGGTTCACCAAAAATAGCCCCTCCAGCGGCCAAGCCGCCGCCAGGCAATAGCCACCACCTCAACAAAGGTGGTGGTGGCGGTGGACGTCCAGGGAGGTGGCTCAGTCGCCAGGAAATGGAGCTGGAAAAGGCTCCATGCGAGAGAAATCTGGATCGTCAGCTGGAGGAGGAAGATGCAATCTAGCCGTCCATCCTTGGGCTGATCAGCTAGTCGCATACCACATTATAATTTAATGCTATATTAACTATGTCTGCCCGATCTTTAAATAAATTATGGAAAAATATAGAAGCAAAATTAGAAAAGGTGCCTAACATAAAAGATGAAGCTCTAGATCTCTATTATTTTTAGAAATTTAGTTCACTCAATTTGGAGCTTTGTAGCTCCCTCATTCCACAACAAAATGGAGTTGTTGAGAGAAAGAATAGAACTCTGATTGAATGAGGTTGAACATTATTAGTTGAGGCTAACTTGCTTCTGTCATTTTGGGCAAAGTTTTTTAACACAACTAACTATGTTCTCAATCGAAGTCTCATTCACAAAATTGAGGGTAAGACTCATTATGAGTTGTTGAAAGGCAAAACATCAAATATATCATATCTTAAGATATTTGGATGCATTTGTTAATAATGGTACAAGTCATCATACCAAATTTAACTAAAATGAATAAATCAAAAACTAAATAAACTTTGAATATCATAATCCAGTCAACCAATCTATCAGTCTAGTTATCTATAACATGAGTAAATGGATAAGTTGACCGCTATAGCATCTAAAATTGTCCATAATTCTCAGAACTCTCATGGAAATCTTCCTAAATTGACATAGTTAATAAGGTAAGGAACAAAATTTGCCTTAATATAGGAGGAGCTGAAAGTTGTGAATATGAAGCAGATATAGGGAAACCTTAGAAATAATCTCAGCACCTAAATCTTAATTACTTTGTTTTAGTTATCACTTTGAAACTATACTATTTTGGTTTGAATAATTACCTTCGCAATGCTCCTTGACACTTTTTGAATTTTGCTTGAAGCTTACCATATGATTCAGTAATGCTACTGGGTAATTTTTGCTTGAACTGATCATTATTGCTTGGGTTTATCTAAAATCTCTATGATGTTTTATTTTAATTAATTAATAAATCTCATCATCTTTCTAAGTTATAATGTTACCCAATTAGTTTTTTACTTTAATGCACAGTTAGTTATGTTTATCTTAGCAGACATCAGCATCGTGTATATTTAGGAATGTTAGCGAGAGCTGTGTAAATAAAATCTGTCAAATTTACTTAAGAAATTAAAGTTTTTTTTGTTCTATGATAGAATTCGACGTATGTCAACAAATGATCTCGATGTACGTTGAGTTCATCTCAATATAAGCCTGCTTTTTAAAGTCTGTTTGCATTAAGGCTGTATGAAAGCTTTGATTTAAGACCATGCGTCAACCTTTTGTGCATTGACTAGTCTTACTTAGTCGTCGATACGTCGACTACTATATATCGAGACCTAGGTAAATTCTTGCTCCGTGAAATTGTATAAGGGTTTGACGGATATATAATGAAAAAAACCACTTTCAGTTGTTTTTTACTCCATCAAACCTTTCATCTTCCCTCTTCCCCCATACTTCTTAAGTGTCACCTTAAGTGGATCGTTGTATTTTTCTATTTTTATCGACTAATACTTCCAAGCTTCAATAATGTCTTCCCTGGATCCCAAGGTTTCAAAAATTAATATAGAATTCTGGCTTCATCACAATTCGTTCTCACAGTGTTCGGACCGATATATGCAAATAATAGTACTTCTGAAAAAGAGTCATCTAGAGGAGATGATTTTTGCACCTGGCAAGTTGTTTAGGGAAGACGTAATTAAGTTTTTCAAAAGTGCTTACACTGAAAGAGGATCATGCATCAAGGCTAAGCTTGGGGTAAGGAAATTACTATAGACGCTCCACTTATTTCCCAATCCTTTGAACTATCAGGAAGCAGCCTTAATAACTAGATTACGAGTGAAGAAATGGAGACAACTTTAATCTTGATGGGTTGCAAAGGAAAGAAGCCTCAAGAGGTAACGAAATCTGATCTAACAGAAAAGTTTGTTTTCCTTGCAGATGTTGTTGAAAAATAATCATGTGCAAAATGGCCATTCATATTGTTATCACGAAATCTCGGTTAAGATTGATGGTGGTCATTGTACGGGAGAAAGACTTTGATTGGGGGAAAGTTGTGTTAGATTGCATAATAGAGAAGCTTGGGTCATCCACAGTTCATTTCAGAAGGATATTGAGTATTATTTTGTCACACTCACTCTCATATCTGCTTAGTTCATATGGGGAAGAACTACCAGATCGAAAGCATCTGTTATATCCTCAATCTTCTCGCTGTAGGAAACAAAAATATGTTCCAACACCTTATCCAATATGTCTCTCCTCTCCATCACACTCAGCAGATGACACCCTCTCTGGATGCATCTCCACCTAAATTTCTTCCATCTTCACCTTTAAATGTATCTCCAATTAATACACTCCTTCCTCATTTTCCTCTCCTCTAAAGGAAGACAATGCTTCACTACTAAAAGAAATTCAGACTAGAATGAAAGACCTATATGAGTTTATAGAAATAAGTTTCAATGTTCTTCAATCCAAAATTGGTGCTCTATCAAACATAGTTCAGCCCCATATCTCTGCAGAGGTGTTGAATATAGTTATCCTTGAATCTGAGAAGAGCGAAAAAGATCCTATTGGGAAGGTGAAGATGGTAGTTGAAGGCCGAGAAGAAAAAGTTGTTGAAAAGCAGAAGACAGAAGACTGCGACAAGAGAGTCGATGTTGGCAAGGGGGGACAGTTAAGAAGCAAGGAAAAGGTGCTTACTTCTAGGGTAAATAATTAAGGAGTTAGTTTTGGTGGTTTAGAAAGAAAAGCTTCATAGATAAAGATTTTGGACAGTCTATTTTGGGCACGTAAATAATAATTTCTATTTTTCTTTCTTAGACTATTTCTAATATAATGTTCGTCATTACTCTAAAACTTCTTATGCTTAAGTGTGCCTCGTTTTATGTTTGAATTGTTATGGTTCTAGGCTAACAAAGTATTTTGGTTATTATGTGAGTTTAAACTTATCTAATTCATGTGTCTAATTTATAAATATGACTATAATCTCATAAAAGAATAATATCTTGACCAAATAAAGACATAAATAATCTTGAATATCATGAGTAAGAGGAACATTATAGTATTGCAAAATAATAGCTTAAAATGGCGTTCAAGATGCTTGAACTATGTTTATCTCATGAAGTCAAATCAGAATAAATAAAGAAAGAATGAAATAACTATAGTCGTATCATAAAAAGGTGGTGTCATATTTTCCTATTTTACTTCTTCGTCATCTAACTCTCTTCATAACTGGCATCACTATCTTTCATCCTACTCAGACTAGACAAATGGCATGTGGACAAGTTTGAATCGACACCAAGTATGAACTTGATCTTGAAATTTTTGAGGATCATAGTGAAGGATTTAAGAACATTGTAAATCTACTGAAAAGTAGTAAGTTAGAATCATTTCCGTCTCTTTTTGGTTTCATATATCCTTCTGAGTTGATTGATTTCATGGGAGGGCTAAGATCTCCTATAGAAATCATATAAAAGTCATTGTTCACTTTGCTGATGTTATTCTTAATCCTGGAATGATTGACTTTACTTTTGAGTTTGAGAGTGTTGAGCATGGAAAACTTCTAATAGATGAAGAAAAATGCATGGCTTTATTAGCTATGAGGTTCTGTGGGAATAATTCAGGAAGAGTTGGTAGAGATGAAATAGGTACAAAGTTTTGATTTTTGGGTGATATCTTGGGTTTAATGGTGTTAGGAAAGTCAGTAACATACAACTGGTTTTCTGGAGAGCTGCTACAAATCATGATGAAAATTGTATTGAAGAAGGCATGTAATTGGGGCTTACTGATCTATAAACAAATTGTATATAGGTTTATACGTCCAACTATTTATCATGGATGGGTAATAAGCATGGTTTTAAGAAAAATGTACCCTCATCTCTATCTCCATGGAGTTGGTATTCCTCCAGAATAAAAATTAACAACAAACTACTATCTTGAAGAGATGATAGGAGAATCTGAAGAAGGATTGACTTCAAGTGATAGTTCATCCTCTACTACAATGATCTTTCCCAAGGGATGTCAATGCTTCTTTCATAAATGAAGCATTTAATGGGAAAGTAGTGTTTGCCTAGGAATCTAGTTTTTGGATCCAGGGGGGTGGGGAGATGAGAGCATATTCTCTAAATTTTGATGACTCTTAAAATTTTGCTGACTAACTATTTGTTGGGTTTGTACTTTAACTATTCTCTAACTATTCCCTAAATGTTGATTTGTGATATTAAGAACTACTCTGTGATACCAAGATAATGTTAAGATGATGATGATAAGATAATTTAGATTATATGATGTCATAGTTCAATGCACCTAGATTATTTTTGATGCAGAGATATGCTACTTACCTTTTCTCTGTGTTAGATGTTATCATGTAAAAGTCATGATGAAGAATTCATATGGAGTGTTCTGCTTCTATAACAGAATGTTTATCTAGTTCTCTCTCTTCCAATTTTTCTATCTTAATGAGATTTCAAAGCTCAATGAGTGGTGAAAATGAGGTTTGTTATAGCAATTTTGCTTATGAAATTCAGTACTCTCAAAATTTTGAAGTAAAACTACCAAAGATTGGTAGAGTTTTGATAAACCATTAATATTCAAAATTCCTCTCTTTAACAAACTTCTTTTTCTATATACAAAACATTTAACTTGTTATACCAAATAGGAGGAGATTGTTGGGAAAACCTCTTAATTTGGTATATCAAGTTACTATAAGTATTTTATGTTGTCTTATCATATGAATAAAGAAGGGCTTTGCATTTATGGTTGTGTTCCAGAATGATGTGATCAAGAGTAGTCAAAACATTACTAACAGCTCAAGAAATCTAAACGTTGGCATCTCAACATATAATTAGCTATGTAAAGATGTTGACGTACGTCTAGATGTATACAAGGAAAAAGTCGACGTCCGTCGAGAAGTATGTAAGGGAAATGTCAACGTACTCTGAGTAGTTTTACTCCATGCTATGATTATAAGCTAACATCTGCGTTATGATTTATTAAATAGAAGTCAGAGCATATATATATACACACACACACACACACACATTGAGATACTCCATTTTCTACCTTCTCTCGGTGTACATCGACTTTTAGCCAACGTTCAAGAATCTATATGTTGACCTCTTTACTGATTAATTTTGACAAATAATTTTGCAAATTGAGCCGATGTTTATGATAAGATTATAGTCGTTGATGAGCTCATTAAGGAATGTCTTGATTTCATTCAAAACACATCAGATAAGAGAATAACGTAGGGAACATACACACACATATATATATATATATATATATATATATATATATATACATACGAGTGACAGTGCACGGGGGGCCCCCGTGCCCCGCGCGACAGTACCCGTCCCGCGGCGGCGTGCTTCGCCCTCCTCCAATCGACGGGCTTATTTTAAATTTTTTTTGTTTAATTTATTTTTTAAATAATTTTATTTCTTAAAATTATATCCATTTTTTGCTTTTTTTAATATATTTTTTTCAGTTTTTAAATTATTTATAGGGTATTTTATTATATTTTTTGAAAAAAAAATCTCTACTCAGGTGGTCTGCGAATAGCCAACTGGCGCAAAACTGTTTGGCTATTCGCAGACTATGGTGGTCTGCGAATAGCTAACCAGCGCAAAACTGAAAGGCTATTCGCAGACCACCTGCGAATGGATAGGATCATTTGAATTTTCATCCGACGGCTTATATTCATTGGTGGACCGGGTTACATCATATATCTATATATGTATGTATGTATATAAAGTGATTGAAAAAAACTCTCTCTCTCTCTCTCGTTCTCTCTTCTTCTTCTTATCCATCAAGAGTCCTACAGAGAACTTCTACAGTTAACAATGATCATCTTCTTCTAATCAAAGGTTGAACGTCTACAGGGACAAAGAAGTTCATCAAGACATATTTTCAGATTCTCTCTTCTTAATCAGAACTCTTAAGGGGAGCCTTATAATGCTTCTTCTTCTTCAGCAGACAAGAATTTACTCGGTGCTGATATAAGAACCAAGTCTTCTGAGATCCGTTGAAGAGGACGATATTGTTGATTAAATCTCCTACAGCTACCTTCTGATAGAGTTTTGAGAATCTCTCTTCGAAAAGATTGTGGTTGTATAATTCAACTTATCAAAAGGAACTAGGAGTGATTTTTATCCACCCTACCAAAAGGATCATGGTCTGATTTTAACCACCTTATCAAAAAACTTTTGGTTTTTTGGCCAACTTATGAAAAGGCTTTTAATTTTTAGCCATATTATCAAAAGGCTTGTTGGTTTGAGATATCTTATCAAAATCTCTTTTGGTTCATAATATCCTTATCAAAAGATTCAGTTATAATTGGTTCATATAATATCTTTATCAAAAGACTCAGCACTATGTATAGTGGATAGCCTATTAATGAGTAGAAGAGGGGGCATACCCAAATTTGAGGAACCTCTATAAAATCCGTCTTCTGGATTGCATAGATCTGTGTAGTTTTGTTTGTTTTATTTACTTACTCTATAATTTATGATGCTAACAAACAAACTAATATGTGTGGCATATATTGGAATGCTTAAAAGTTAAGAAGAAATTTTAAATACACTATTCACCCCCTCTAGATTAATTCCCAGCATCTTACCCTACATTTCATCTATTCAATTAGTTCTATTTGATCAACAGTTTTTCCATCAACAACAACTCTCCCAAACAGAGCCTAAGATACTCCCTTAATAGTATAAATAGAGTATTTTAAGTACAAACCAATTTTGTCTACGTGCAGGCCAATAAATTTTAAGTGCAAACCAATTTTTAGGTGCAGGCTATATGCAAATCAACAATTCCTTCTCTCAATCCCCCACCCCTACTTCACACGTCCCACCCCCGTTGGTGAACCCATGGTGTTGCCTAACCAGATACTGTACACCCTACCCACACCTCTCTTCCTTCATTGTTCAAAGTTGCACAATCTTTGACATATAAATTGTTTCCATCTGAGAACAAGAAGTTGGCATCGGGTTGAGATCAACAAATTAATTTTTAATTGATTCAAATAAAAAATGAGAAGAAGAGAATAGATCGTAAATCCCCCTCCAACAGTTATTGATCGGAAAAAGAAAAGAAAGGAGTAAATTATTGGAACACGGTTTTTCGCATCCCTTTGGTTTGAGAATAACAAATCCTACTTATATTTGATTTAGTTTGCCATTGTGTATTTATTATGCAGGATTGAACAAAGATGACACTAGGATGTTATGCGTTGGTCTGGAATTGCTTAAGTACTGAAAAGAAAGGTTGTGACCTAATGCCAGGCGTTAGAGTCAACGCTTGTAAGATCCCCCTCCTCCTTACCGGAGAGTTTCTCGGATCTTATGCCCAGAACTCCCGTCTTATAGTGACCCCAACTCACGGGTTAGCTGTCACCGTTCAACGCCAATCCTACCGGCTAAATCAATCATATCACAAGCCAATTAAAAGAAGTAATAAGTACAAATAAGACCAGTCAACAACCACAGCACGCATATATGTATATGAGTAAGAAAGTGCAAATAGTCCACAATGAAACAAAACTAAGAGAGTGCAAGGGCTTAAGCCCGATACAGATCTAAAAAGTGACTAATAAAGGTAAATCACTCTCTCACTCTACACTATGCGAAAGCAACACAAAATACTCTTCAACCTGTCGCCGTGTGGAAGTAGTGATGCGCGACATCTGGTCCTCAGGCTATGTCGTCACGTCTTGCCTGACGTACTGCGGCTCCTGCTCCTCGATCTCCTGGTGTTACGGCCACAACCGACCGTTAGTTAAAAAACTAAGCCATTTTGTCCCCTCCTTCCCCCACGACTCCTAGGTACCGAGCGGGAGGACAAAGCGAAGGATAATAAGGGGGTAAAAGAAGGTGCAGATGACAGGAATTGTACTAACAGTATAATCACTAAGTGAGTAGTAAGTATAGGGCAATATGTAATATATGAACAGTAAATATGATGGCAGTAGGTAATGAACGAGCAAAAGGTAAGTAAAAATAGCTCAAGTAAAGTAATAAGTAAAACTATCACACTATCATCTAGAGTACCTAAACTTATATGAATGTCCATACAAACTTATAGGTTAAGATTTCCGGAATTATAACTTATCATATAAAAGAGTCCATACTAATTTATATGATAAGGGTCTGCAAATGTATATGTCATTATGAGGTATGGATGTTATGATATGCTATGTTATGCTCATATAATGCAACTCACTCACACGACTATGCGGACACATACCTTTAGTTCCCGCTTTTCGGAGGTAGCAAGCCTCTCAGGTGTTGGAATAATCTTACGGTATTCCTATATTAATATACAAAATGATATATATATTTTTTTTGTTTTTAAAACTTTGCAGAAACAATATATAAATGTATATAAACAGCAGTATCACAAATTGCATGAAGGAGGTGAGAAGTAAATAGAGAGTAATCTTTAAGTTAGAATCAAGCCTGGGTAAGGCGTGTGGTCACTGCCCTAAAGAAGTTGCACCACCATCAGGCAGGGCTTTCAACCGATGCTCACTCCTCCAAGGTACAACACCCGGCTAGATCCCAAAATCTCCGATGTGCGCGGACACCGAAGATGCACAGAGCACCCGAACTTCCACTTGATGAAGCAAATGTAAAGAAAAGGAAATCGCAAGAACGAGCGAGAGAGGGAGAGAGAGCAGAAGCGGCGATAAAGAAGAATTGCAGAAAGAACAAATATATATCTCAGACCGCACGTCTCCTCCCAAATAGGATCTCGTAAAACGGCAATAATTAAAGCCACAATAAATACGAACGGATATAATTGGAAGGCTGAAAATCGGGAAGAGAAACGTTGTATTCCCAACGCACGGAATTAATGCCGAAAAACACGCGTAAGCGGTTTAGGAAACATGCGTAATAACTGCAAGAGAAAATGGCAAAGAAAGGGGTCACGACGAGAGTACACGACGACACAACTTATCGTCGAGACTAGTCTTCTATTCGAAGACAAAAACGTGTCGAGACTAAGTGTGACGACGATACAACTTATCGTCGAGACTTGCAATCGACGATACGACCTGTTCATGACGATAAAACTTATCATCGAGACACGCAGAGACATGGTCAACCGCTGAGATGGAAGATTGTCGACCGCAGAAGGCATTTCGTCGAACGCAGAACCGCTGAGACTGAAGTTCGTCGAACGCAGCATGCATTTCGTCGAATGCAGAACCGCTGAGACTGAAGTTCGTCGAACGCAGCATGCATTTCGTCGAACGCAGAACCGCTGAGACTGAAGTTTGTCGAATGCAGCATAGATTTCGTCGAACGCAGAACCGCTAAGACTGAAGTTCGTCGAACGCAGCATGCCGTTTATTGAACGCAGGATGGAGATCGTAGACCCGACACAAAACCGAATAAAAAGGCCTAAAACTGTTTTGTACAAAAAAATACAATTCAATTCAATTATTCCCAAATCCCAAATTCGAAATCCGAATCCGGTCCGGTGTCGTGCGTGCGCGCGTGTGGTTCATAGTTTCTCCTTATGTTCTTTTGAACAAATAAGAAGGTGTGAACTAATATATATACTCACCAACAAGAATGGAGAATGGCATGGTGGGACTAAATGGATCATCCTTTCATTCATGAAAGGTTCCCTCCAAAATTTGGATTCCCTCCAATTTGGTTTTGTAGCTTTTCATCACATATGATGAGCCAAACACCAAACACCATACTTGGCTCCAATAAAACATTATAAATAAATGTTTTAAGATATAAAATTTCTAACAATCCCCCACAAAAGCGAAAAACCAAAAGGGAACTTCATAAGTTATGATATTACTAATGATAAATAAAATCAAATACAAATTTGCTTCATCAAGTTGTATCAATTGTAATGGGTATAGGTGGAATGGTTACCTTGAACCTATACTTAGTACTTATTTCCTCTACTGAGGAGTATAATATGCCAGAGGCTTTGAATTATAAACTTTTGACCGATAAGTTAGATAAGCACACAAAAGATTGGTTGTTCTTGGGTTATGTGGTTGGCGCGTTAATGGCCATGCACAATCCTTGATTTTTCATGAGAGTTATTTTGGGTTCAGCCCGGATCCCAAAGTTGCAGCCTCACAACAACCCCCACATAGGTGGTGCCTCAAGAGATATTTCGTAACTAATATCTCGCAAATATATATGCCTTTGGCAACCATTGAGAACTTTAAAGTTCATCCTAAACTATTACGTAGAGCACAACATCCTAGGAATGGGGAGTAGGTTTTCTCAACCTTTTAAATTGGTGCTCCCAACTACGCTACATCAACGGCTTTGTTTCTACCACATTGAACCCACTTCATGGGATCTCCAATCACATGGGTTGGGTATCCACCGTTGGCAGCAAATTATGTGGGCTTAAGCCTCATTCCCCTCGATGACAACAATATCTCCCTTCGGGATAATCCCTTGGTAAGATTATCAGCCAGATTCAATTCTGACTTTACGTAGTTTAGTGATATCACTTCTTTTCTTCTTTGCTTCACGGACTTGTACCTGATTCTCATGAACTTATTATTTGAAGCAGTCAAATCAATCACAGATTTATTATCACAGTGCAAATAAATGGCAGGTAAAGGTTTTCTAACTAAAGGAATTTCAGTAAGTAAATTCTTAAGCCATTCGGCTTCGGTACACGTAGTGTTTAGAGCTATCAGCTCGGATTCCATGGTACTTCTTGAAATCACAGTTTGCTTTGTAGAAGCCCATGAAATGGCGGCTCCTCCAAGGAGGAAAACATAGCCGGTAGTGGACTTAACGTCCAAGGAATCAGTTACCAAATTGGCATCTGAATATCCTTCCAAAACTTCGGGATAACCCGTATACACTAAGTTATAGTCTAAAGTTCCGCGAAGATATTTAAAGATTCTAGTTAAGGCTATCCAGTGATCATCACTTGGATTGCTAGTATATCTACTAAGCCTGCCTACAGCATATGAAGTATCGGGCCTAGTGCGATTAACAATATAAAGCAGTGACCCTATCATTTGTGCATACCTATGTTGGTCAATAGGATCACCTAGATTCTTACACAACTTAATGCTAGCGTCATAAGGAGTAGAAGCAGGTGCAGAATCAAATAGATTGAATTTATGTAACATTTTCTCAATCGAGTGAGAAAGAGATAATGAAACATTGGAATCTGATTTAGCTAATTCATTCCCAAAATGACATTAGCTTCTCCTAAATCTTTCATATCAAATTTAGATGATAAGTTATTTTTAATATTATTAACAATTTTAATTGAGTTTCCAAAGATTAAAATATCATCTACATAGAGACATAAAATCACATATTCATTTTCTTCTTGTTTTGCATAAATGCATTTATCATATTCATTAGATATAAATCCAAATGATAATATTACGGAGTCAAATTTTTGGTGCCATTGTTTTGGTGCTTGTTTTAGACCATACAGAGATTGAATAAGCTTCCATACTTTGGATTCTTGTCCTTTAACTACAAAACCTTCGGGTTGAGACATATAGACTTCTTCATCTAAGTCTCCATACAAGAAAGTGGTTTTTACGTCCATTTGATGAATAATTAATTTATGGATTGAAGCTAAGGCTACTAGAACGCGAAGGGATGTAATCCTAGCTACGGGAGCATAGGTATCCAAATAATCTATCCCTTGTTTTTGCGCATAGCCTTTAGCAACAAGGCGAGCCTTATATTTTTCTACGGAACCGTCAGGATTTAATTTTTTCCTAAAGATCCATCTACAACCTATGGCTTTGGTACCAGATGGAAGATCAGTTAGAATCCAGGTTTTGTTTTCTAGAATAGAATTAATTTCGGCATTTATGACTTCTTTCCAAAATGGAGAGTCAGATGAGGTCATAGCTTCCTCATATGAATTTGGATCTCCTTCAACTAGGTAAGTGAAGTAGTCTTCTCCAAATGTTCTTTCGGTTCTAACCATTTTGCTTCTTCTAGGTTCATCAATTTCTAATGGATCTATAGAAGAGAAAGGTTGAATTGAGCTAGAAGATGGTTGAGATGTGTTGTCTATATTATATGGAAATTTATCTTCAAAATAAACGGCATCTCTGGCTTCTATTATAGTATTGTTTGATATTTCACTAATTAGAGAGTTGGTGATAAGAAACCTATTAACACTACTATCGGAAGCATAACCTATAAAGATGGAGTCTAATGTTTTAGGTCCTATTTTCTTTCTTTTAGGTTCAGGAATTGCTACCTTAGCCAAACACCCCCACACTCGAATAATTAGGAGGTTTGGTTTCCTTAATTTAAATAATTCAAAAGGAGTTTTGTCATTATGTTTTGAAGGAATTCTATTCAAGATGAAAGAGGAGGTGAGCAACGCTTCACCCCAAAGATTTTCTGGAGCATCGGATTCAGCTAACATGGCATTGACCATGTTCATCAAGGTCCGATTTTTGCGTTCAGCTACACCATTCGATTGGGGAGAATATGGAGCAGTCACTTGATGGATAATCCCATGTTCTTGGCAAAACTGGGTTAGTTCATTCAAAGCGTATTCTCCACCTCAGTCAGATCTAAGAATTTTAATCGAGGATCCTAATTGATTTTCTACTTCTGCTTTGAAAATCTTAAAATATGAAAAGACTTCATCTTTAGTTTTTAATAAATATATGTAATAATATTTAGTGAAATCATCAATAAAAGTTACAAAATATTTATTTCCACCTCTAGTAGGTTGGCGGTTCGAGTCACACACATCCGAGTGAATTAACTCTAAAGGTTTTGAAGTTCTTTCCACTGATTTAAAAAGTTTTCTAGAAAATTTAGATTGTACACATATTTCACATCTAGCACTTGGAGCAATATTAAATTTGGGAATTAAATTTAAAGTCATCATTCTTTTCATACAATCTGAATTTACATGTCCTAATCTAGCATGCCAAAAATCAGAAATTGAACTTGAAATAATAGAAGAAGAAATCTGATTTATTTCTAAATCAGCAATATTTAATTTAAATAATCCATCACAAATATATCCTTTGCCAATAAAGACATCATTAAATGTTATTACAACTTTATTTGACTCTAAGACAATTTTATAACCCTTCTTCACTAGCAAGGATCCGCTCACAAGATTCTTCCTAACTTTCGGCACATAAAGCACATCTTGCAAGGCTAGTGTCTTCCCGGATGTCAACCTAAGATCCACTCGCCCGCGTCCAAGTATTTGTGCCGAAGAAGCATCTCCTAAGATCACGCTTCCTCCACTGATGTCCTGAAAGGTGGCAAAGCAAGAATGATCAAAACAAGTATGAACATTTGCTCCGGAGTCAAGCCACCAATCTGATGAACAAGTGAGAAGAAGACTTGGAGAATAATCTAACCTGAAGATAGGTTGATCCGGTGCTTGGATCATGTTGGCCTGAGGCTTGTCTCCACGAGACTTGCCAATCATGGATTGTGTCTTCTTGTAGAAGCAGTTGGTAGACAGATGATTTGTGCGGCCGCAGATGAAGCACCATTTCCCTTTACCTGGGTTTTGGTTTGAAGGACCAGGCTTGGGGTGACTTGGTTTTTGAAGGCGGGAACCTGGACGGAAAGGTTTCTTATGGATCTTGCCTTTACCTTTGAAGTGATGGTTGGAGGAAGGGTTGCCATGAGATTCGGTTAGATTAACTTTAGGAGCATGGTCTTTGGGAGCTTTAGAACTCTTAGACTTATGTTCTTCCTCAATGCGGATAGCATTTTGGATCTGAACGTAAGTAAGGTTTGACTGGTCATGCCTTAGTCTAGTGCTAAAGCCGGACCAAGAATCAGGAAGGGCATCAATAAGACATGTCACTAAATAATTTTTGGAAAGAATTGATCCATCGGCTCGGATCTTGGACAACATCTCATCAAGTTGATGGAGTTAAGGATTTATGGGCTTGGAGGCATCAAGCTTGAATATATGGAGGTTAGAAACGTTATAATGTTCTATACCCGCATTGTCTAGGTTATAGCGTGCTTCAAGAGCATACCACAAATCCTTGGTTGTACGATATTGAAGGAAAATATCGTAGAGGCTGTTAGATAAGGCACTAAGAATTCGGTTGCGACAATGATATTCTATATCTACCGGATCTCTATAAGGGATACGTCTAACGTACGTCCTAGTGGTATTTGCACTGGAGGATGAGGATGATGGTAGAGTTGAAGCGACCGCAGTTGCAGCGCTAGGGTTTTCTGTTTCTGCAACAGGAACATCAAATATCGCAGATAGAAGACTTAAGGTGTTCAACCAATATTCTACTTGAGCTTGCCAACGACGAAAGCCGTCCGTTAAATTTTTTGGGTTTAATCCCGGCAGAATCTTCAGATCTAGCAGCCATTACGGATTTCTGGAATTTAAAAAACATATAATGAATAACAGTACATGTAAACAAGAAAACAGAGATAAACATTTTGATTATTTGATTTTATTTATCTTAAGATAACAGTGCAGTATGCAACTTCTTTAGATTGTTGGAATAATCTTACGGTATTCCTATATTAATATACAAAATAATATATATTTTTTTGGTTTTAAAACTTTGCAGAAACAATATATAAATGTATATAAACAGTAGTATCAAAAATTGCATGAAGGAGGTGAGAAATAAATAGAGAGTAATCTTTAAGTTAGAATCAAGCCTGGATAAGGCGTGTGGTCACTGCCCTAAAGAAGTTGCACCACCCTCCGGCAGGGCTTTCAACTGATGCTCACTCCTCCAAGGTACAACACCCGGCTAGATCCCGAAAGCTCTAGTGTGCGCGGACACCGAAGAAGCGCAGAGTACCCGAACTTCCACTTGATGAAGCAAATGTAAAGAAAAGGAAATCGCAAGAACGAGCGAGAGAGGGAGAGAGAGCAGAAGCGGCGATAAATAAGAATTGTAGAAAGAACAAATATATATATCTCAGACCACACGTCTCCTCCAAAATAGGATCTCGTAAAACGGCAATAATTAAGGCCACGATAAATACGAACGGATATAATTGGAAGGCTGAAAATCGGGAAGAGAAACGTTGTATTCCCAACGCACGGAATTAATGCCGAAAAGCACGCGTAAGCGGTTTAGGAAACATGAGTAATAACTGCAAGAGAAAATGACAAAGAAAGGGGTCACGACGAGAGTACACGACGACACAACTTATCGTCGAGACTAGTCTTCTATTCGACGACAAAAACGTGTCGAGACCAAGTGTGACGACAATACAACTTATCGTCGAGACTTGCAATCAACGATACGACCTGTTCACGACGATACAACTTATCGTCGAGACACGCAGAGACATGGTCAACCGCTGAGACGGAAGATCGTCGACCGCAGAAGGCATTTCGTCGAACGCAGAACCGCTAAGACTGAAGTTCGTCGAACGCAGCATGCATTTTGTCGAACGCAGAACCGCTGAGACTGAAGTTCGTCGAACGCAGCATGCATTTCGTCGAACACAGAACCGATGAGACTGAAGTTCGTCGAACGTAGCATGCCGTTCGTCGAACGCAGGATGGAGATCGTAGACCCGACACAAAACCGAATAAAAAGGTCTAAAACTGTTTTGTACAAAAAATACAATTCAATTCAATTATTCCCCAAATCCCAAATCCGAAATCCGGATCCGGTCCAGTGCGATGCGTGCGCGTGTGTGGTTCATAGTTTCTCCTTATGTTCTTTTGAACAAATAAGAATGTGTGAACTAATATATATACTCACCAACAAGAATGGAGAATGGCAAGGTGGGACTAAATGGATCATCCTTTCATTCATGAAAGGTTCCCTCCAAAATTTGGATTCCCTCCAATTTGGTTTTGTATCTTTTCATCACATATGATGAGCCAAACACCAAACACCATACTTGGCTCCAGTAAAACATTATAAATAAATGTTTTAAGATATAAAATATCTAACATCAGGTACTTCCTTCGTGGCAATGCAATCAGTGAATCGGGCACTCCACTTCTAGGTGGGCATGCACACTGTCGCACCTAGACCTTACGTATGTTGTTGTACACGTCCTAGGTGCACTTCCGTGAGCATTTTGCGTGCTCTTGCTAGCATCCCGCCAGACTTTTATGGTTAGGGTGGGTTACTAGGGATTGTCTGCTAGACCGTAGTACAGTAACCTACTAGCCCTCTAACTCCCCACACCCCGTCAAGGTCAACGTACCGTCATTGGTGTGACAAATGGACTCGTACCGAAGACATGCCACTAGTTTATGCACATGCAAGATTAATTACGTTACCCGAGCCTCCAGCTCATAGGACTAACTACTCATGAACTGTTTCGTCCCTCCTAATAGGACGAGTTTACTTTTCTACGTCTATCTCAGTTAGGGTTACTCTTGTTTGTTACTTAAGCGATCATAGTAATTTAAGGTGAATTCTGGACTTCCCGAGGTCTACCCGGTGAAGGGCTCGCAGCGGTACAAGATGGTATTCTGGGATGACATCCAGACCTTCCTTTCTCAGAATATTTACTTTTATTGGTAACTACCCTTGTCAAGGTGTAATAACCTAGAATAATAGAATAATAATAATAATAATAATAATAATAATAATATTCCTATCCTTATCAGCCACCGCCTCCAAGTCGTTAAAAGGAACCCGGCCCCCCTGGTTCACGATAACGCAAGTCGAGCCCCCCCCCCCCCCCCCCCCCCCCCCCCCCCCCCTTCTCCCGATATCCCTCTCGGCCCAGGGTTTCGAGCCGCTCCTCCCGATCCCGCCTCGCAGCGCCGCTTCTCCCGCACGCTAACTCTGCGCCGATCGCACCTCCCAGCCCTGATTTTCGACCCTCCCAGCTCCCGTTCTGCCTCCCAGGTGCCGCAATCCACTCGTTTCCACCTTCTGAAGCTGCCGCTGCCCCCTTTTTGTGCTCCAGTTGTCTAGGTCGCCAGCGGGAAGTGCCGCACACGTCTCCTGTGCCTCCTCCAGCAGCTGCAAAGGGCTCGACAACTACTCCTGCTCCCTTCTGCTCGCCGGACAACCCTTCTTCTTCCTCCAGAAGGGGGCGGCAGAACTTCCTCTGCCTCCTACACCTCCGACAGACCCCTCAAGGGCTGATTTCAGCCTTTTCCCTCATCTCGCCTCCGGAAGCGCGAATTCGACGCGCTTTGGTAATAATTCTGCCTCCTCTGTGTTAATTTGCACTTTTTCTGAAGTTTAGGGCATGTGCTGCGTTCCGAAAAATTGTTCGGACGCGATTCGCAGATTTTTGTCATTTCTATGCTAGTTATCCGTATTCCCCGGTGACGGTTGTCGTCTCCTTTCGCCGGAATACGCGAAGCCCTCTCCGATTTAGGGTTTTCTCCTAATCGCAGCGTCGCCAAACTCCGATTCCTGCGCGGTAACTCGCTTAACCCACTCCTACTTGCAATTCCACATTTATTTAGCCGTGCTATCGTAGCCGTTTAGCTAATTTGTCCACCACCTATACTTTTGCTTGATCAGGTTGTTCGCTCGTTTGCGTCGCGCACCTGCTACCGTCAGTCTCAGCCCGATTTCAGGCAAGTCGAGACCGCATCTCACTTGCAAACAATTTAATTTAAATTCATGTATATGTTTAGAAATTGTACGCCACTTACTGATAGTTGACAACCACCTAAATCGTCTGTTCAGGAAAACACATAAGTAAAACATGTAGATATAGTATGTTCAGATGGTGCATCACCTTGGTTTGAGGATACGGGTTCACAGGGACCTTATCTTCAAGAATGCGGGTTTTGACTTTGGACTTGATATGACAACACATACATATTTCACGTGTTTTCACTTATGTCACTGCTCACTTTAGTTTCTTTTTGTTTAGTTTTGTTGTACCAGTTTAGTTCTTTGTATAATTTTTCTGAGGTTTTTTTCCTTTTCTTGGAAATTGCCTTAGAGTTCGTGACAGCGCCACCTGCCCCCTGAGCCCGAGCTGCACATCTTCTACTGGTCCTTGGAGGTTTTGTTTTGCTTACATTCAGGTTCCCTGTACTTCTTTACTTGTACTGTTGGATTTCATTTCTGTAATAGTTCATCATTTTCATGTACTGGGACAATTGTATTATATATGTAGTTATGGAATAAAACTGAATAGCATTGCATGATCATTAGCGTGCCTGCATAAATCTTTTTTATTAAAGCTTCCTCATATTTGAATCAAAATCAATATATTTTCATAAACAATTCGCCTATTTTCAAGACAAATACAATTGAACTCTGCTTCCGCCTTACAGACATGGGGTTACATTCCCATGTTTGCGGCATCACGACCCGCCCGTAGCTCACGTCTCTTGCTCTGCGACGGGTCGTGACAGTTGGTATCAGAGGGAGGTTTGTTTCTGAAGATAAAAAGATTAGTTTTTAACCATTTTTAAAACTATGCATGCATCATTGCATACACACACATAGTGTCATCTGTTGATTTTTGCTGAAGCACGAACACGACACTCGTAAAGCATGCCACGAAGTATACGGGACATATTATGTAGTATGGGATGCATAATATGTGTTTTTATATGGACCTCATAGGGCGGCAACATGTTATTGTTAAGTTGTATGGGCGGCTTAACAATGCATGCGTGCTTAGTAGATTTTCTATTTGTACGTCACATGCAATATTATATAGTATGGGCTGCATAATATTTCCTGTGTACGGCCACTCATAACATGCATTAAGGTGTTTTTAGATGCATAGCATAACATGCATAACATATCATAACATGTGCACCCGTGTTCAGCTAAAGATCCTCATGATGATACTTGTACACACATGGATTTAAATTGCATGTGATTCACCTGTTGCATTTGCCTGATAATCATAACTGCAGTTGTCCAATGAAAATGCTGTAACTATTATGTGTCCAACAGTATAAGTGTGCAGTCTATTTGTTTGACCTCGAATTTAACTCGATTCGCTTATGTCAATTTTAGATGGCTTCTAAACGCCCTCAGCGTAAGAAGCAGGCCGCTCCTCCTGTTGCAGAAACATCTAGTCAGGCTATTGTTCGGCTTCTGCAGCATCTTGTAGATCGTTCTACTCGTTTGGATGCGGAGCGTCAGCCTCCAGTTTCAGTCCCCAGGTCCGGTCAGCCAGAGGCACTTGGAGTAGCTACCATTCCTGGATTTGCTCCTCTCGCACCTGTTTCTAGGCCCGACCTACTTGTCGCGGTCACCCCGCTTGCAGTTCGTCCGATAGCTCCTCCTATGGCGATGACAGACACTCTAGCCTTCATGAGGCTACATCCGCCTACCTTCAGTGGCGAACGTGACTACTTCGTGATCACATAGTGGATCGCCCTGATGGAGAAGCATTTTGAGTATGCCGGAGTTCCCGAGGTCCAGAAGGTCCTTCTTGCACCCTATCAGCTGACGAATGCTGCATATACTTGGTGGCTTCAGCGCCGCACCCTCCCTGGTTCTTCCGCCTTGACTTGGGGACAGTTCAAGGATGCTCTCATGGAAGACTTCCTTTCTCCTGTGGAGCGGGACAAGCTAGCCGAGAAGTTCCTGTCCCTTCAGCAGCCTGGCAGGACAGTGACCGAATATGTGCTAGAGTTTGCCCGCCTTTCCCTCCTTGCTCCGGAGTTCGTGCCAACTGAAGCCAAACGGATCAGCCATTTTGTGAAGGGACTCCGACCCGACATCCGCCAGCTGGTCTTAGCTCATGGCCCCACCACCTACTCGGAGACTGTAGGAGCTACCTTACAGGTGGAATCCATTGAGCTGGAACGTTCTACGAAGAAGGTTCAGCATGGTTCGAGCTTTGTCGCCGCATCAGATCTCAAGCGGAAGGGTGAAACAGTTCAGGAGGTGTGTACCTTCTGTCATAAGGTGGGTCACGATGCCCAAGTCTGCCGCCTCCGCCAGAAGAAATAGAAGATGATTGTTCCTGCTCAGCAGCCTCAGACGGTTGCCTCTACATCTGACCTCTGTTTCCACTGCCAGAAGCCAGGTCATCTGATTGTGGATTGTCTCCGCAAGCAGAATGCCTGCTACCATTGTGTCCGGGTTGGACATCATATTCGGGACTGCCCGATTCCCGCTCAGCCTCAGCAGTCTATTCTAGGAGCTCAGGCCAGGGGCAAAGCCGTGCTGAACGTCATCACTCAGGGCGAAGCACGCACTTCGACTGACGTCATCTCAGGTACGTAATGCATTTTATTTTAGGGTAATAGTCTATTTGCAATCAACTTGATTAACACATGTACTGTTTCAATTTTAGGGAAATTTAGAGTCAATAATAAGTGGATGCAAATTCTGTTCGATTCTGGTGCATCTCACTCTTTTATCGCACGTCTAATTATGGACCGCTATCAATGGCCTGGGTCGCCACTGGAGATTCCCTACGAGATCACAGTGCCCGGTCATTTGCATTTTTCAACTCGAGGTTTTCCGAAGTGCCCGATCTTGCTTGATGAATTGCGGGTCTCAGCCGACCTTATCGTTCTGGACATGTCAGAGTTCGACGTAATTCTGGGCATGGATTGGCTGGTCACGTACAAAGTAAAACTTGATTGCGTGGCAAAAAGGGTCAATCTCACCATCGATGACAAGGACTACAGTGTACATGTCCAGACCCGTAGTCAGATGAAGGTAATTTTTGCTATGCGCGCCACTCGCCTTCTTGGGCAAGGTTGTTCAGCTCATTTTGTCTATGCTTCCACTTCGAATTCTGTTTCTCCCCAACTAGAATGTATTCCAATTACCTCGGAATTTCCCGACGTGTTTCCTGCTCAATTACCTGGGATGCCTCCTGACCGAGATGTGGAGTTCTCCATTGACTTAGAGCCCGGGACGCGCCCTCTATCGAAAGCTCCGTACCGGATGGCCCCGCGCGAATTGGAAGAGCTTCGATCTCAATTAGATGAGTTGCTTGAACATGGGTATATTCGTCCTAGCTCTTCTCCTTGGGGAGCCCCCGTCCTTTTCGTGAAAAAGAAGGATGGATCCATGAGACTCTGTATCGATTACCGAGATTTGAACAAGGTAACGATCAAGAACAAGTATCCACTTCCACGTGTGGATGATCTCTTTGATCAGCTTAAGGGCAGAATCGTCTTTTCCAAGATCGATCTCAGATCAGGGTATCATCAGCTGAAGATCAAGGAATCAGACATTTCCAGGACTGCCTTTCACACCCGATATGGACATTTTGAGTTCTTAGTAATGTCCTTTGGTTTGACGAATGCGCCTTCTGCCTTCATAGATATGATGAACCGCGTCTTCCGTGAGTATCTGGATAAGTTCATCATCGTGTTTATTGATGATATTCTGGTCTATTCCAAGACTCGTGAAGATCACGCAGTACATCTCAGACTCACTCTTTCCGCACTGCGTCAGAACCAACTCTATGCCAAGCTGGCAAAATGCGAGTTCTGGTTGGATCGGATTGCTTTCTTAGGCCACGTCATTTCTGGAGATGGACTTTCTGTTGATCCCACTAAGATCTCTGCAGTTATGAACTGGAAGCGACCTGCTACCCCCACTGACATCCGCAGTTTTCTTGGTTTGGCTGGCTACTACCGACGTTTCGTCCAAAGATTTTCTTCTCTTGCCACTCCATTGACAAGGCTAACTCAAAAGCATGCTAGATTCGATTGGACAGATCAGTGCGGACAGGCATTCGTAGAATTGAAGCAACGTCTTTGTACAACGCCAGTGTTAGCTCTTTCGTCTGAGGGGATAGAATTTTCTGTGTACACCGACGCTTCTGGTATTGGTTTGGGCTGTCTTGATGCAAGACGATCGTGTTATTGCCTATGGGTCAAGACAGTTGAAGACTCATGAACGCAATTATCCCACGCACGACTTGGAATTTGCTGCGGTCGTGTTTGCATTGAAACTCTGGCGTCATTATCTCTATGGCGTGAAGTGCCATTTCTTTACCGACCATCAGAGTTTGAAATATATTTTTGACCAGAAGGATCTCAATCTTCGTCAGAGACGGTGGATTGAATTCGTAGCGAACTATGATTTGACACTCAGTTACGTTCCCGGCAAGGCCAATCCGGTAGCTGATGCGTTGAGTCGTCAGGCCTCCGTTATTTCCTGTGCACCTGTGTCAGCCACTCTGGCAGCCTTAATTGACGACCTTGAACGGATGGATATATCTCTCTTACCTGAAGGTCAAGCTGATGCTCTTGGACCCTCATGGGTGGAACAAGCAAAAGACTTGCAGTCATCAGACCCTGAACTCCAGCGTATCTGCCAAGGGGTCGAGCTTGGAACTCTTCCGGATTTCTCTCTCTCTGATGATGTCTTGCACTTCCGAGGTCGCCTGTGCATTCCCGATGTTCCCGACTTACTTGATCGTATATGTCGAGAAGCGCATGAATCCCGCATTTCTGGCCATCCCGGAAATAATAAGATGTATCACGGTTTGAAACAGATCGTGTGGTGGCCTGGTATGAAGAATTCCATAGCCCGTTTCATCTCTCGATGTTTGACTTGTCAGAAGGTGAAGGCTCAGCGTCAGCGTCCTGGTGGTCTTTTGCAGCAACTGCCTATTCCTGAATGGAAATGGGAAGACGTTTCTATGGATTTCATCGCTGGTTTGCCTCGTACTCCGAGAAAACATGATGCGATTTGGGTCATAGTTGATCGGTTAACCAAGGTGGCTCACTTCATCCCTTATCGGGAAGGTCACTCTACCGAGAAAATGGCTCGAATATATGTATCAGAGATCATCAGACTTCATGGGATTCCTTTGTGCATTGTGTCAGATCGCGACTCCAGATTCGTTTCGCATTTTTGGAAAGGTTTCCAGCAAGCCTTGGGCACCGAACTCAACCCGAGCACTGCTTATCACCCGACGACCGATGGTCAGACCGAAAGGGTTAATCAGATTCTTGAAGACATGCTTCGGTGCTATATTCTGGATTTCAAAGGAGCTTGGGATGATCACCTACCTTTGGTGGACTTTGCCTACAACAACAGCTATCAAGAGAGCCTCCGAATGGCCCCCTTCGAAGCCCTGTATGGGCGACATTGCAGGACTCCTCTTTATTGGACTGAAGTTGGTGAAAAGGTGGTGTTAGGACCTGAGTTGCTTCAGGAAATGGAAGAAGCTACTAGAAAGACTCGACTTCAGCTCAATCGTGCTATCGAGAGACAAAGCAAATATGCAAATCAGCACCGCCGTCCGCTAGTTTTTGCTGAAGGTGATCAAGTATTCTTGAAGGTTTCGCCTTCTCCAGGGGTGAAACGGTTTGGTCGTCATCACAAGCTTAGTCCGAGGTTCGTGGGACCGTATACTATCTTGGAATGTGTCGGATCATCTGCTTACCGTCTTGACCTTCCTGCTACTTTGGCTGGCATTCACAATGTCTTCCACGTTAGCCAACTTTGGAAGTACATTCATGACCCAAACCATGTTCTGGAAGAGATTCATGTTGTCCCAGAAGATAATCTCTCGTATCCTGTTGAGCCCACAAAGATCGTGGAATATCAAGAATGCAAGCTTCAAAAGTGAACCATTCAGATGGTCTGAGTGCTTTGGATGAACGGCAAGTCCGAAGAGTACACTTGGGAGCTAGAGTCTGACATGCGCAACAAGTATCCTCACTTGTTCTCTTGAGCTTGGTAAGTCACTGATCTTGTTCTCCTGTCCATTGTTATCTTTATTCTTAGTTAAGCTGTAACCAAACCCCATCCTGGGGAATCTTGAGAGTTTCGGGACGAAACTACCTAAGTGGGGGAGATTGTAATAACCTAGAATAATAGAATAATAATAATAATAATAATAATAATAATAATAATAATAATAATAATATTCCTATCCTTATCAGCCACCGCCTCCAAGTCGTTAAAAGGAACCCGACCCCCCCCCCCCCCCCCGGTTCACGATAACGCAAGTCGAGCCCCCCCCTCTCCCGATATCCCTCTCGGCCCAGGGTTTCGAGCCGCTCCTCCCGATCCCGCCTCGCAGCGCCGCTTCTCCCGCACGCCAACTCTGTGCCGATCGCACCTCCCAGCCCTGATTTCCGACGCTCCCAGCTCCCGTTCTGCCTCCCAGGTGCCGCAATCCACTCGGTTCCACCTTCTGAAGCTGTCGCTGCCCCCTTTTTGTGCTCCAGTTGTCTAGGTCGCCAGCGGGAAGTTCCGCACATGTCTCCTGTGCCTCCTCCAGCAGCTGCAAAGGGCTCGACAACTACTCCTACTCCCTTCTGCTCGCCGGACAGCCCTTCTTCTTCCTCCAGAAGGGGCCGGCAGAACTTCCTCTGCCTCCTACACCTCCGACAGCCCCCTCAAGGGCTGATTTCAGCCTTTTCCCTCCTCTCGCCTCTGGAAGCGCAAATTCGACGTGCTTTGGTAATAATTCTGCCTCCTCTGTGTTAATTTGCACTTTTTCTGAAGTTTAGGGCATGTGCTGCGTTCCGAAAAATTGTTCGAACGCGATTCACAGATTTTCGTCGTTTCTATGCTAGTTATCCGTATTCCCCGGTGACGGTCGTCGTCTCCTTTCACCGGAATACGCGAAGCCCTCTCCGATTTAGGGTTTTCCCCTAATCGCAGCGCCGCCAAACACCGATTCCTGCGCGGTAACTCACTTAACCCACTCCTACTTGCAATTCCACATTTATTTAGCCGTGCTATCGTAGCCATTTAGCTAATTTGTCCACCACCTATACTTTTGCTCGATCAGGTTGTTCGCTCGTTTGCGTCGCGCACCTGCTACCGTCAGTCTCAGCCCGATTTCAGGCAAGTCGAGACCGCATCTCACTTGCAAACAATTTAATTTAAATTCATGTATATGTTTAGAAATTGTACGCCACTTACTGATAGTTGACAACCACCTAAATCGTCTGTTCAGGCAAACACATAAGTAAAACTTGTAGATTTAGTATGTTCAGATGGTGCACCGCCTTGGTTTGAGGATACGGGTTCACAGGGACCTTATCTTCAAGAATGCGGGTTTTGACTTTGGACTTGATATGACAACACATACATATTTCACGTGTTTTCACTTATGTCACTGCTCACTTCAGTTTTGTTTTTGTTTAGTTTTCTTGTACCAGTTTAGTTCTTTGTATAATTGTTCTGAGGTTTTTTTCCTTTTCTTGGAAATTGCCTTAGAGTTCGTGACAGCGCCACCTGCCCCCTGAGCCCGAGCTGCACATCTTCTACTGGTCCTTGGAGGTTTTGTTTTGCTTACATTCAGGTTCCCTGTACTTCTTTACTTGTACTGTTGGATTTCATTTCTGTAATAGTTCATCATTTTCATGTACTGGGACAATTGTATTATATATGTAGTTATGGAATAAAACTGAATAGCATTGCATGATCATTAGCGTGCCTGCATAAATCTTTTTTATTAAAGCTTCCTCATATTTGAATCAAAATCAATATATTTTCATAAACAATTCGCCTATTTTCAAGACAAATACAATTGAACTCTGCTTCCGCCTTACAGACATGGGGTTACATTCCCATGTCTGCGGCATCACGACCCGCCCGTAGCGCACGTCTCTTGCTCCGAGACGGGTCGTGACACAAGGTTACCCTCATGGTTGCTCTAAATTGCTTAAGTATGATTTAGACTTCTTCTAGGTAACTTGACGACCATTTTAACGATGTGTGATGTAGATACTTTGATGTTCACCTATATGCTCATCACTAACCTTGAATGCATCATGATCACCTTAAGTGTCACTATAACTGCCACTAATAGGAAGCTCTCAAAAATACTCCAACTGTTCATCGAGGCGTGCTTCCCGTTCACTATTCTCAATAAGGTAGACTTTCTCCAATTAGCCTATAACTTATGTGAACTGTAGTTATGTATGCCCTAATATTGTGTTCTAAATTTCATTCCATTCTCACATGTTTTGGCTAGCCTAAACACTACCCCAAGTTTTTGCTAATCGCAGACTAACTCAACATTGAACTGATTTGATCCCTATAATGTGAACATCATTAAAACAAGATCAAATGTCTTAAATTTTTTACCATAGGTTAAACATGACCTAATTACAAGATGGTCATAAATTCATAATTTTCCCAACTATTTTTTCCATCTATAAAAATACTTTAATGATAATGCACACCTCACTTTACACATGAAGTATAACTTTCTGAAGTCAAACTACTCTCAATAAATTATCAGGGACATGTAATATATAAATATCATGGCTGACTGGGTTTCTTAATTTTTCATAATGTCTAAGACCAATATTTAAATATTTAAACATTTAAATCAATTGGGCACATTACATAGTAAGTACTAAAATAATTGATTCAAAATTCTACAAAAATTACCATAGACTTGTAATGATCAAAATATAGTCTGGCCAAATTTTCATAATTTTCGAGAGAATATTGACCATATAAATTCTATTAATACATAAGTGTGACAAAGGGCATTGTGGGTAATTTATAGTGTGAATGACTTCCAAAAAACCTACCAAAATTCCCAGAGATATATTTCAAAATATAATATCATGTGACAAAGTATTGGATTTTTCTCTTGATCTTAGGTGATGTTTATTTCATTAATACACTTTGTGACAAAATTCATTATGCCCAAATGACTAAGAAAATTAATTCCAAAAATCCTCATAACATTTCCAGAGGTATATAACATCCTAAAGTGTCTTGTACCAGAAAATCAGATCTATCCTAAGTTGTTAGATCACTTTTATTTAATTAATATATTTATGTGACCAATACATTATTACTCAAATACTTATGATTTTTCTTTCCAAAAATCATAATATTTCTATAGATGATACCTTCCTTTGTGTTAGGTGTGTTGCCCAAATTTCATGAGCATACCACAAGCCATAAGTGATGAAATCACAAAATACATAAATGTTCTATATGCACACCACCTTTCCACACATCACATTTCTATGTATGTGTGATATAATATTCTACAGTGATCCAAATGATCTCAACTTTTGATATGTGACTATGTATGACCTAACAATTATGTCATCCCAATATTTGGGCCATTTTGCATCTATCTAACCACTTTTATTCCATTAATATGAAAAATCATATTTATCATAAAACTATAGGAAAAAGTTGCCCAAAAATTATGATTTTTGGGCAGGGGGTGCATCTAGGCTAGTTACAACTATGTCTAAAATATTAGACTCATCCAAGCAACTATGTGGTCTAGATCTACATAATAAGGCATGGACACCTTTTTGGACACACCTCAGTATAATGATTTTACCAAGAGCTGTGGGCCACCAAACTTGGTGATTCAAAGTCCTATACGTAGTAGACATCAAGGGATACAAAAGTTGTCTCAGACACTTTTGCCTAAAACAACCTCTAAGTGACCTAATTAATTAATATAAAAAACTGTATAAAGTGTGACAACTAGTTCATTTAATATTAATGTGGTCTGCGCATAACCATCATCTCTGGGCTCAAGGGGCTTGATTTCGTCTCCTTCCCCCAGCCAACGGCCAGGAATTATCACAGCTAGGCCATCTTTCGATCTCATTTACGGGGCACCCCTTCACCTCCACGGTCGGCCACCACCACCCCCACCTCCGTTGAGGTGGGGGCTATCGATTGGCTGTGAGATGCCGCCGGAAACCGCCTCTCCGGCGATCCCGAGTAAGGTAGAAAGCTCTAAAATTTCTCCCTCATCTCCCATGGATCGCAGCTCAGTAGAGCCCGATTTCTCAGCCTAGTGAGCTAGAAAGCTAGCACAGAGGGAGGGGAGGAGAAACGAACCTCAATTGTGGCTCGATGGCGGGCGCTCCGACGTGCGTCCATGGATTTCTCTGTCTCCGGTGAGCTGGCTCGATCCGTAGATCCTCAACCAAATGCTCTGCTCTAGGGGATGGCTCGACTCCTTAGGACCTTCTGAAGATGATGGATGGGTCAAATGAGGGAGAGGGTGGTTGTATAGAGAGAATGAGGAGTGGGGTGTTCGGCCATGACTTGTACAACCCCTACCCTACTGTTTGGGTGGCTGCCATGCCTGAAATGACTGTTCATGGCTTGAGGAATTCGGTTGGGGCTTGGGCTGAGGTGGTGGGGGCCACGGAAGCTCCTTCACTCCAAAAGCTCTTTTCCCCTTAAGCTTTTTGGGAAAAATGGCATTTTTGCCCCCATGCTCATCTCCTCTCTCCAAATTGAAATGTGGGGTGCTAATTGGCTTGTGTCATGCTGGTTAGGCATGGGGTGGGGTCTTGGTTCACTTGGGTTTCACTTGGTCTTTCAATTTTTCCCTTAAGGCCTTGTGTTGACCATGGTTGACTTTGGGTTGACTTAGTCAAATTGGTCGATGGGTTAGCCCCACTTGATGTCCATGAGTCCTATGACCTTATCCAAAGTCCATTGGGTCATTGTGTGGCTTCAATTTGGTTAATTGATCCATATGGTGTGAGTTTGACCCAATTTAGCCTAAGGTTGACTTTGGTCAAATTGAAGGGATTGGTTGACCACATGATGGGGCTTTTGGGTCCATTAGATTCCTAATGGGGTTATAAGGTTAGGGGTTAAGTCAATTTGCTACATTGAAGGTCAATTGGTCCTTGATTGGGTTGATTTGGGCTATGTTGACTAAAAGTTGACTTTGGTCAATACCTTGAACTTGAGTGGAATTATTTAGTGATTATTGACCTAATGACCTTCCTTAGTGATTAGGGTAACCTAGGTAAGGTCACTTTGAGGTATTGAAGATCAATTGAGTCCAATTGTGTTGAATTTGGCTATGATGACCCAGGTTTGACTTTGGTCAATTTGGCTTATTTGGGTCACCAATTGTTGGGGCTCTTGGTCAAATGGGTCTCCATTAGGGTTAGGAACATAGTGGTGAGTTCAACTTGTACTTGTGAGTGCAATTTGGGTAGTTTGACTTATGTTGACTTGAGGACCATATGGGACCCTGTGTGAACTCACCCTAACTCAAAGAGTCTTAAGGTCACCTCCCTGTCTCAACTCACCCTTCTCTCCTAATGTTATGCCCTAACACCATCATAGGGTCTATTAGTATTAGGGATGTTACAACGTTGGTGTTGACCCTCGATCTCACCAGCATGAAAATGGTGTGGAGGGAAGCTGTCGTGATTGAAGGTGCATTTTGGGAATGATTTGACCTAACGCCAGTGTTATCCTTAATGCCAGCGTTAGTGTTGCCTAAAATGAAATGTTTCCAAAGATGCAATATCTCCTCTGTGGAATGTGGATTTGAGCCATAAAACATTTCTATATAGAGTCAATGTCAAGGGTTAGCCCTAATGCCGACATTAGCTTACTCTCCTATAAATAGATGGCATTCATTCTATTCAAGTTTACACATATCAAGGAGCCCTATTCCAGCACTCTGAATTTTCTGAGGTCGTATTTCCAGACCACAAAGGATCTCTCATTCAATCTCAAGAGAAGGAATCGAAGGGGGCTTGGATCAATGCTAACTCAACGCAAAGAATGCACGCTTCGACTTCATCGATCTTCAGCGATTCTTCGTCGTCTCCTTCATATTTCCTCATATGGAGTTTTAAGTTTGTATTTCATATTTTGTATTACTTTCATGTTTGTGATTATTTTGTAAATTCGTCGCGGTGGTTGGCGACTAGGTCCGTGTGCAGCTTAGGGGGAATTTGCCACAAGGCGACTGAGTCTAGGGTTTAGATCTAGCGGGTTCTCGAGACCTTTTTGGGGATAGAGAGGCTATAGCGGCTTGAGGTCATATCTGGGGAAAGATCGGCTAAAGCCAACTTATTTTTGGGAGAAGAGTCGGTATAGAAAACAAAAGGAGTTTTAATATTCGCTTTGATTTCTAGCATCATAGAAGTCCAATTTTGTAATCAATTTTATAAATGATAATTATGTCTTTTCTTGTCCAATAAAATTGATTTGGTTTCCTATTTCTAGCACTTTACTTTTTAGTTCCTCTAAAATACCAAAAGTTTTCCATTATATATTAAAATTTCTAAAACCCATATTCACCCCCCCCCCCCCCCCCCCCCCCACCTCTAAGGGCACCTTAAGATCCAATAAGTGGTATCAGAGCTAGGTTATTCCAAAATGGTTTCACCACCGAGAATAATGGCGCTTGGGGAGAAATTTTATATAAATGAAATATTACTAGCATCACCTTTATTTGATGAGAAAAATTATGAAGGGTGGGAAATTCTAATGGAAAATTTTCATAAGTATTTACATATCAAAGTTTGGAATATCACAATAATCAAACCACCGGATAATCTAAATAAAAAGGAATTTCATTTAAATGCTAAGGCTATGAAATAGTCTATTCTGTGCAATGTCACAAGATATTTTCAAATTGGTTTATTGTTTCTCTACTGCATACAAAAATTGGAAATTCATTGAAGAGATTTATAGTCTTCCTCATATAGGTATGGAGCAAGCGCAAGATTTGAAGAATACACAAGCATGCATATGTATTCAAGAAGACTCCTCTTTTGATGAATCCATGGAGTGCACATCAAGCCGAAGGGACGATGATAACGCATCAATGGAAGAAAAAGATGAAGATATCAAAGGACCGATATGTTCAAATCTTGCCACATCCAAGAGCATAGTAAGCAAAAATTCTCTCTTTGCTACAACTTCAATTTCTACAATGCATATGCTCAATAATGCTAAACATAAAATTAAGAAATTGAAAAATGCTAATTCAAAATTACGTTTAGAAAATAGAAGTGTTAAAGCAAATGCTAATGTAGAATCAAATTTTGATAAGTCTAGCTCTTCTTCTTGCTCTTTACTTAAGATTGACAAACTTTGTATTAAGTATAATGAATTAAAAGAAAAATACAAGGAACTTGAAAATGAAGTTATTTTTGTAAAAGAACAAAATGAAAATGTGTCTTTAGAAAATTTATCTTTGAAAAGTGATTGTGTTATGTGTAAAAATTATAAAATTGAAATTAAAGAGATGGATGAAACATTTGAAGAATTAAGAAATAATTATAGAACTCATATTGATTCTATTGTTACCACTCTTAAAAATAGCACAATCACTTATAATAAAGATAGAAATAATCCCAAGATCAAGAATAATGAATTAAAAACAAAATCAACTTGCTTGAGGAAATTATAAATGAAAACTCACAAAACATAAATCCACAATTTCAAGCAAAATCCAAAAGCAAGTTGAATATGAATTCTCATATCTAAACCAAACAAAGGAAATGAAAAATACAAAGTATTTGTAAATGAAATCCCAAAACAATATCATCATTATCATTTACAACATCAATCTTCTCCCAACATAAAATTGAAAATTAACAAATTTCCTATAAACAATGTTATTAAAAATCATCATTATAAAAAATTAAACAAAGGTATGAATGGAGACCAATACCTAAGAATGACGCAATAATGCCAAATTGAAAGGGTCCACTCATCCTTGTTTCACCAAAATCCAACACATTGTATTTGGGTACCAAAAGGAACCATCCCACTTGGTCCTCTTGGGATACCTAAGACTCTCATTCATTAGTATCATTAAATTGCATGAAGTAGAAACCAAAATCAAAATGAAAAACCAATACTCTACTCCATGCTATGCTAAATTTCCTTTCATTTTTTGTTTTTTTATCATTTTTTGTCACTTTATAGTTTTTGTAAGATATGATTTTTTTCATAAACCTGATGATCAATAAGTCATGTTGAGGTAAATTTAATGAAAATTCACGTCTTCACTCAAGTAACCTATCAATACTCCTTTTTAAACTTTAATCCCTTTTTCATTACTTATAAATAACTTATACATTGAATACTCAGTTTTCTATGAAATGTAATACTTTCAAAAATTATGTATTTAAATAAGCCATTTAAGGTCTCTTGGTTAAAATATAAATGTGTTTGCTTTCGTTATAATTACATAAATATCATTATCAAGATAGTTCGTATCGTACTAAATTATAATCAAAATTGAACAATCTCAAAATTACAATTATCAAGAATCTCAAAGCAAAAATAATTAATCCACCAAAGCTTTAGTGGAGACCTATTAATAAAAGCAATAAGTTATAATTAGAAAATCTGAAAGAAAATTTTCACAAGATAAATAATAACAACTAATTAAAAACTCAGAGAACAGCAAGAAAATTAAAATCAAGATAACAGCTAACACCTGGCGCAAGCATTAACGCCTGTGTTAGCCTTTTGTTGTCCAAACTATCTATTATTACATAACTAAACGCTCCTCCTTAAAATTCTCTACTATCATTGGTATTATCGGCCCTTTCTCCACTAGAACTTCCACGATCCCTTGACCTTCTCGTGCGGCGAATCGAGTGACGGGGCGGATCCTCCATGGGAACATCCCACTCCCTCTCCTTGGTCGGTGTCAGCTTCAACTTGAGAGCCTTGATCATGTACCATATCATTCTCTCCATCTGTGACATCTGGCACATCACGTTCTCCCTAAACTCTTCAAACGACTCCAGATGCTTCTGACTCGTCTCACAAAGAGAGACTCCACATCGAAGTGGTGGTCGAGAAGAGGATGATGGTATATCTCGGGGTCGAGGAACCAGAATAGTAGAAGTATGATATATAGCAGGAATATTATCATTTAGATAATTCTCTCGGGATATATATATATTGATACTTCTGCAACACCATCCGCTGAATAAGTCCCCCTAATGGAAGTGTGTTAAGACGCGGTTGTCTCAGATCCTTCAACTTATATGTATACCTCATCATAGAGAGAAGTAGATCTGCCATATCGAACTCCTCTTCCTGCAAAATATGATAAGTAATTATACTAAGTTGTGTTGTGATCTTCTTAATATCTCCAGATTTCAGCATAATAGTATGATGCAAAATATCTTGGATAATGTATGCATCCTCCCTGAGTGAAGAAATATCAGTAATCTGATCTGCACTTTCTCTCCCATGCAAAACCAGGTTGACATGTGACCAGTCGCGCTCAGCCCGGTATTTCTCCACCACATCCAGCCTATTCTCACTTTCCATTAACCCGAACTTCATCCTCAAATCATCATGAGTTATTTGAACAACCTCAAGCTGCATCATTGACATTACTCCTCCATTAAGTTCCGTTTCATACGGATCAAACAAATTGTTGTAGAACTCACGCACAAATTGGTGGAAAAACAATCGTTAGGGATCACAGACAATATCCCTAATGAAGCCAGGAGATTTTGTATATGAGCATGTTGTGGGAGGGCCAGTTGCACACCATTCCCGCTCTAATCGACGCCTTCTATATTCCAGAAAAAGTGTGATAAGAATCATGAGGTGTACGAGAAGAGGTCTTTCGGGCACGAACACCATGAGAATTGGAAGCAGCCATCACCTGCACATAAGAAACATGACAAAATCAAAATAAGCACAATCAAGTCAACGCCCAGCGTTAAGCCTAACGCTAGGCGCATGCTGCCAAAAATTTCTTGTCATCCCCTTTAAACAATGCTGATCCTACCTTAAAAAATTTCATAAAATCTGAGAAAGAAAAGAAAAATCATCTATAGAACTCAAAACTCACATATATCCAAAGCAAAATCTCATCTTTATTAAAGATCTAAAAATCCAAACCCTAAAAGTCAAAAACCAAAACCCTAAATCTCAAAAACCTAGATCTACAATCAACCATGGTGAAATGCTTCAATACTTCAAAGGATTACTTAATAAAGGTAGATAAATCATTTACACAAAAATTTTAAGGATAAAACAAGTGTTTTACCTGGATCTAAGAAGGGGTTGACGACGAAATCTGGGAGAAAACCTGCTTGGGCTCGAGCAAATGAAGGTAGAACTCGGGAGTTGGACGTTTATATAAAGTACAGTCAACGCCAGCTTTGAGTATAGTGCGTCGCGTTAGCTCTATCGGGTTTTTCAATCTCTGATCGCTGAAGTCCACTCTTTATTTGAATTAACATTGTTAATTTTATTATTTGAATTAACTTTGTCCAAAATAATTTTTACCTCATTCATGAAAAAGTTTTTAAGAATTTTTTAGCCTTCCAATGATCTCTAAAATGTCTGAAATTTCTACAATAAGGACACTATGCAAAACTCTAAATAAAAGAATTTCTTTTCAAAAACTCAAGAAATAGTCTACTGTTTGGGCGTTAACTCCTAACGTCAGCGTTAGGTTTCAACGTCAGCCTTAAAACTCAATGCCTGTCGTTAGCTTTATGTGCTCCAAATTCAAATATTTTAATGCTGAAAAATCTATGATATTCTTTAAAGCATATTTTCACATCTGTTTCCCTATTTTTTTGAAAATATTAAATTCCTTTAATTTTTTTTGTTCTTTATTCAAAAATCAAACAAAAAATACAAATAATCAAAAAATGTTCAAAACATGTTCTTGCTTTTGTTTTGTATTCTCAAACATATAGGGATATGTTTTCTTCTTATGTTTTTTATATATTCATTTTTTATTCAAAAATCCACAACAAAAATCAAATAATCAAAACTCTTCAAAAATATGTTTTGTGTCTGTCTTTTTTTGTTTTAAAATTTTTTCAAAAACAAATATATATGATTTGTTATTTGCTTATTGGATTTCACATGAGCCTATCTTGAATGGTCAAGGATTTTCTTCAATTTTAAATTTTTGTTTTAAGTTTCCTAAATATTGTTTTGTCTCGTCATACCTTAACATTAATCTTATTATGTGCAATGAAATAGACTATAGAAAATTATGTAAGATTGTCTAGCATGTCTCTAAGTATGATTAATGTCTTTATGCTAAATAATGATTTAATCACTCACTCTTTTGGTAATCTACATATGCTTATAATCTTAGTCTCGCATGATTGTGTTGTGTAATAGTTTAACATATTGAGTTGTATGTCTAAATTACCTACAACTTCTTTTCAAACATCAATTTCTTGCACATATAGAAGTGTGTTCGTTTGCAAAAAACAAGTGAATTCGGAGACTTTTGTCCTAAATAAAAGAAAAAATATATATGAATAACATGACAATGATGACTCCACCAAGCACTACTTAGCCTCCTGATAAGTATTAATGAGCATTGTGAGGTTGAGCACCTTGGAAAGAATTGTAAAGTGTCTTGTGCAAACACATTATTTTTATCACTTCTATTTGTATACCGGATCACTCAAAAAAATATATCAAATGTTTATGTGATCCCCCAAGCAATACTTCACTCTCTGGTTGGTCTTAATGAGCATTGTGTGGGCGAAGCACCTTGGTAGTTGCACACTTTTTAATGTGCTTTGAAATATAATTTTAAAATTGATGTGTGGAAGTAATTCTAAGACTACTTTCTTAATATTGTTTTACTACTTCATTACATATGTCATGTGTTTTGATTATCTCATTTATATACTCTTATCAAAAAACTATGTGCACACATCATTATCTTTCATAAAGTCTACTCATGAGAATTAGATCCTAATGCACATCTACATAAATTCTCTAAAAAGCTTAAGTAAAAACACTAGATTGTAATGCATGATCTCTACAATACTTTCTTTACTTGAAATATGAATTAGTTACATTGTAGTTATTATCTCTTTGAATATGTCCAAACATGCTTGCCTTTAGGTGTTGAAATTTTTTCAAGGTTAATACTCATTACATGTGAAGATTCTAGAAAAATTGTTTTGCATTTTCCTTCCACAATCTAAAACTAAAAATCAAGAAACTTTCTCTAAAAATTAAAAAGATTATCTTGATTACTTTGTTTTTCCGTACTATTGATTTGATCATTTTTTACCATACTTTATTATGTTTATCTCAAGTCTTAATTTTGAAATTTTTTCATCACTTATATTTTCAAACAGTTTTTCATTTTTCAACAAGTGGTAGACTTGCTTGGTAAAGTACAAGAAATTTTGTTACTTACACGCTTATCATATATTTTTCCGCTGCATTACATCCATCTATGCTCGATCATGACTTCCTCTATAGTAAAACAAAACTCTTAACCATCTCGTGGTGTCCCAACTTTTACTTTTTTTTATCTTATTCTAGTCTTGTTTTGTTTCACTCCGCCCACTTTTGCTAATAGCAAAAGGGGGAGAATAAAATAATAAATTTTAAATAATTAAGGAGCGGGATTCACTAGATTAAGGAGGAGCATAAATCTATTCTATGGGAGCATACACTAAGGAGGATCACTTAAGTAGGGGGAGCACATTTCTATAAAAAGAATATTTATCATAACAATCTCTAAGTAGCATAAGTGTCTTATCTCTTTTAAAAATACATCATTTACTTTTTGAAATCTGATTTTTCTTAATTGGATTTGGTATTACCAAAAGGGGGAGATTGTTGGAACACGATTTTTCGCATCCCTTTGGTTTGAGAATAATAAATCCTACTTGTATTTGATCTAGTTTGTCATTGTGTTTTTAGTATGCAGGATTGAACAAAGTTGACGCTAGGATGTTATGTGTTGGTCTGGAATTGCTTAGGTACTAAAAAGAAAGGTTGTGGCCTAACGCTAGGCGTTAGAGCCAACGCGGACATTGACCCTCGATCTCACCAGCATGAAAATGGTATAGAGGGAAGCTGTCGTGATTGAATGTGCATTTTGGGAATGATCTGATCTACCGCCAGCGTTAGGGTTGCCTAAAATGAAATGTTTCCAAAGATGCAACATCTCCTTCCTGGAATGTGAATTCGAGCCATCAAAACATTTCTATATAGAGTCAACGTCAGGTGTTAGCCCTAACGCCGGCGTTAGCTTGCTCTCCTATAAATAGGTGACATTCGTTCTATTCAAGTTTACACATCTCAAGGAGCCCTATTCCAGCACTCTGAATTTTCTGAGGCCGTATTTCCAGACCACAAAGGATCTCTCATTCAATCTCAAGAGAAGGAATCGAAGGAGACTTTGTTCAATGCTAACTCAACGTGAAGAACGCACGCTTCGACTTCATCGATCATCAGTGATTCTTCGTCGTCTCCTTCAGATTTCCTCATAGGGAGTATTAAATTTGTATTTCATATTTTGTATTACTTTCATCTTTATGATCGTTTCGTAAATTCGTCACGGTGGTTGGCGACTAGGTCCGTGTGCGGCTTAGGGAAAATTCGACACAAGACGACTAGGTCGAGGGCTTAGATCTAGGGGGTGCCCGAGGCCTTTCTGCAGATAGAGAGGCTAGAGCGGCTTGAGATCGTATCTGGAAAAAAATCGGCTAAAGCCAACCTATTCTTGGGAGAAGAGTCGATATAGAAAACAAAATGAGTTTTAATATTCGATTTGATTTCTAGCGTCATAGAAGTCCAATTTTGTAATCTATTTTATAAATAAATGATAATCATGTCTTTTCTTGTTCAATAAAATTATTTTGATTTTTTATTTCTAGCACTTTACTTTTTAGTTCATCTAAAATATCAAAAAATTTCCATTAAATATTAAAGTTTCTAAAACCCTTATTCACTCCCCCCCACCCCACCCCTCTAAGGGCACCTTAAGATCCAACATCAATCTCCTCCAACACCAAAATCAACCTAAAATGAGAAGGTTAGGGTTACCTCCCTACTCCTTGCTCCAGGAACGACTCCCTGCTCCAGGAGCAACTCCCTGCTCCAGGATCGACTCCCTGCTCCAGGAGCGACGCCCTGATCTAGGAGCGACTCCCTACTCCAATAGTGAATGCCTGCTCCAAGCTGAGACTTCCCTCGTGCCGTCATCTCTTTATTCATATCTAAGTCCCCATCAGTTTCTCCCAACTCGACAGAGTATACATTCGCCTTCGTGATCAACCCAAACAAAGAGCTAATAACCCTAAAATCCATATATATAGAAAAAAAACATCTAAATATCTAATAACAAATAATGACATTTTATAGAACAATGTTGCTACCAATGTTTTTTCCATGTAAACAAACATTTCAAAACCAAACCTAACAGGTCAATTTTACTGATTCAACCATCTTATCAATTCTAGAATGGTCATGTCACCCTTTATACCATTCGTTATAAGCCTTAACCCGATATCAAACACATGCGATTGTCGCACGAATACATTGCCGAAAACAAACTAAAATCGTCGTAGTTCAACATATTAAACGCGGTACATCGACCCAACGGGTAAGTCAACCGATCTGATGAAAGATTCAGAATTCAAAACGTTTAGTCAAGCCTAGAATCAATTACCACAAACCCCAATACAAACATCAAGAGACTCTTCTGCATCCATCCTGAATTCACACAATTCTTTTCACATAATTACAATCCTAATCTACAGCACTGAATTCCCCAATATTCACTAAAGAGACCATCAGCATTCACCATTTACATTTACAAAAGAGGGTCTCACAAAAATTTTCTTCCAAAGTCATCACTTTGTAACTCTCCCCAAAGATTCCAGTACTGAAGTTGCTGCTATGGAGACATCACCATATGGAAAATCCTGCCTAACATCTATGCATCCAAATGTCTTCAGAGTCTGCAAAATTCAAAATAAAACTCAGTTGACATGAAAAAATTCTTGACCGCAATCACAGATCATTATGCTCGAATAATACCAGTGTCTCATAAAAAAATAAGGCGCATTTTGTCCTCATGCTTCCGTCAAGAATCTGTGCCAAGCTCAAAATCTCCCCTTCTTTTTGCTCTCTTAGCTTCAGAAACTTGCTATTAAGGTACTGTGCTGCTGCCCTGAAGAGTTAAAACACTTTTAAGCACCAATTTTTTCAGTAAAATCAAATAGTGATATATTTCTACCTTGTACTTGATGACCATCCAGTATCTGCAAGATAGAGAAGGAACAAATGTTTATGGTCTTGTTCGTGAAAGCCAAAATGAGCAAAAAATGTTGTGAATATCACAAGTTTGAATAAATACATTGTTCATGAGTATCAACCCCATGTGAGCCAAGTTCCTGAGCAAGAACAGCAATATGAAACAACATAAACATCATCATCCACAACATTTATCTGAACTATTTGGGCTCGGCGAAAACAAAATTAGCATCAAACGGGAAATTGTAAACACGTGCAAATCCAATCTATACCATTAAATCGAATTGATTATCCGAAGATTCCGGTGAAGTAAAAGCTTTGCTAATGTTTTCCAAAGTATTATCGAACAGTTCCAAAGATTTTGGTGGAGACAAACCGGGGGTGTCTAGTGTTTGCATCAAGACATATGGTTCTGCTTCAATATTTGACATTGTTTCTACCGCATTAGTTGGATCGATATGCTCGACTGTGGATTCTTCCGGCGGAGTCTGAGGTTCTCCGTTAAGTTTCTGCATCAAAACTTCTGTTTCTGCTTCTGCCTCTGGAGATTTGTGAGGCATTACATCTTCCACATTGTTTGAATCAATCAAGCCATCTGTAGATTTCTTTGGTGGCAGTTTTTCCAGCTCTCTGAAAGGAACTGTAGCATAGACAATGGCTCATTAGTAAAAGTATACAGGGAATCAAGGGAAAGAAGAAGAATTGTTTTTCAACGCCAAATGAAAGAAGAAAAAGCATACAAGGAATCAAAGATTCTGTAAACATTTCACAAGGATTTGAGAATCTCCAAAATTTCCAAATATCAAGATCAGTATGAGATAATTTTCTTCGTTTGCATACTAGATCGCTTGCGTCGTGTAGGCTTTGCCTCATAATCCTGCCATAAAAGAAAAAAAGTGGAAACTTTATCGAATAATTATTCAATATCCAAAGATTCCGGTGAAGTAAAAGCTTTGCTATGTTCTCAAGTATTGCATGAGAGGATTAAGAACTTCAATTGATACAGTAATCCAACATTAAAATATGCCTGTAAAGTGAGAATTACAAATATAGAATGTAAAAATATATAGTACAATTTACTGAGCCCTTCCTTGTAAGTTTGAAAAATTACAGGTTGCACCTCTCAACCATTTGAAATTACAAAAACCTCCCTTCTGAGTTTACATTTCATAACATGCATGCACAAAAGTACCCCCAAGAGGGGAGCTCCAGAGGGTTATTTTTGTGCATGCATGTTATAAAATATAAACTGGGAGGAGAGGTTTATGTAATTTCAAAAGATAGATGGAGGCAACCAGTTACAAACTCAGAGGGGAGGTTTGGGTAACTAGGACATCAGGTAATTTAGCCTACTACTTTTCTTTTTATAATGAAGAATTTCAAAGGAGCATAATTGTAATATGACGTAAAACTTTGATCCCGAAGACATTTATCCTATGAGTTATAATACAAATTGCTTCAACCTATTAAAAACTCACTCGTTCGACAGAATGATGCTTCGAACGTGGTTTCTCTTCATTTTTCTCAGTGCTCGAGAACTTTCTTGAATAGCCGGAGTAGCAAGCATAGATTTAGGAGAGGCTGGTCCTGAAGCAAAGCAACAAAAAACTAACAGCTGCTGTTAATAAAAATCAAACAACTTCTCAATTTCAGCAAATTCATTAGTGGTGATTAACCTTTGAATAATACCTGAGATGTTCGTCTTTTCTTTATCCGAAGGAGAAGGAATAGAACGCTTTTTGCTGGTGGAGTTATCTTTACCACTTCCAGATGGTTCTTCCAACTGTAAACTTTTTCTCTTTCTTAGATTTCTTGGCTCTTCAACAGTTGGGATCTGCTCTTCAACAGATGGCACTGTCTGTTCATGACTTAATGTCATATGGCTCTCTGATATCTCATCGTGTAGAATAAAGAGAGACGCGCTTCCTGGTAAACATTCACGGTTCTCAAAGTCTAAACTGCGCTGAAGTTCCTCGGAAGATTTCTGAACGTTAGTGAAATTGCTCGAGTTGTGAGGTTCATTAAGCTCGAGATCAACATCCATCATGCCGGATGGGAGGACGCTATAATACAAATTATTGTAATATGGTAAAATCAACAAAAGAAGTAACCATCCTCAACTGTGTTGTTATTAAAGAGGGTATTAGATTCTGATTACATACTCGGCGAGCGGTGTGAAACACTGTGGATTGTACCCTGAATGTTCATTCACTTCATTGCAAGAGCCCTGCATTTTGCATAAGTCTTCATCGTAGACGGAGCATCAACATATAGTATAGTAGGGTACAATGAGAGAGAAAACTGTGATGTGAAATCTTCTGAACTAAGGTTTCATTTGGCGATGCGTTTGGAGCAGTCTGCGGGAGGAGACGGCCGCAGCTCGAAACGGAGGGGGTAGGCCGCATCTCGAAATGGAGCGTTTTGCTCCATTTCTCAGGGCGCGGCGGGAGGAGACGCGGCAAACGCCACCGCCGGGCGTTTGGTTACCCGCCTTGCGGCAGCGTTTGCCGCAAACGCGGCCTCCAAACGCCACGCCAAATGAAGCCTAAATAAGGAGAAACTTTTCAAAATGGAACATCTTCAAACATTTTATTATACTTTATAGTGTAGAAAGTAGTTTTTCATTTAAAAGAGACAGCTCAATCCATAAAATCTATCTGAAATCCTTTATTAATAAATGTTACAATTCGTGTTATTTCCCATATAGATTTTTAATTTGGCTTTAAAACTTAAAGGCAAATTTTACCGTAATGCAAACGCGGCCTGAGTGTGGCTGATGTTGTTGTATTATCTGCCTCCATATATAAGGGGATATAGACTCATAATTAATGTCAAGTCATTCTACTGCATCGTTCAACATGGTATCAGAATCGGCGCTCCTTGTGCCCTAGCCGACTCTCCTTGATTCCTCCGCCCGCCTCTCGTTCGCCCGCTCTACCACGCCTTTCGTCGCTTCTTGCTCGTCTGTTCTCTAGTGTCCGTCTTCCGCGTCGGTCCTCCCGCCCGCAGTTTGCAGCCCAACTCTTCCGTTCGCCCGTCCGCAGTTCGCCTGCAACCACAACTATCGTTCTTCCCTTCTCCAGTCCGTCGTTCACAGCAGTCGTTCTCCGTAGCAGTTCTTCCGGCGCCCCCAATGCAGTGAAGCCTCTTGCTTCTTTTCGACGCCATTTGCATTTCCAACCATTGCATGGAGTGAATTTCTCTTCCTCTCCTCTTCTGGTTACTTGCACTGTGTAATCTGATGTTAGTTGGTGCTCTAAGTCTTGGGTGGTCTCCAGATTTCTATTCTTGAGCCACTATGTATAGCAGCGGTGATTCTCCTGCTCCCTCATCTGCATTCTCTCTCCCGTGAGTTCTCTCCGCGGGAGACACAATCACAATACTTCGCAAATTACTATCATTCGCCTGGATGATTTATCTTTCATGGTCCCGCTCTATCACCTTGGCGCTCAAGATTCGTCACCTCTTTGGTTATGTCAATGGTCAAACTAAGGAACTGGAGAAGGCCTCACCGGATCGGATTCAATGGAATTCGGAGAACTCCTTAGTTATGTCTTGGCTCACAAATTCTATGCAGGAGTCCATCACTCGCAACTACTTATTTCTCGATACTGTTGCTGACATTTGGCGGCGAGCGGAGGCTACTTACTGTCGAAAGAGTGATGCTGCTCAGATCTTCCAATTGAAACGGAAGATATCCTTACTCTAACAAGGTGATCTCCCTCCATCCTATACTATTTAAAGTTTACTCAGTTGAATCAGGAATACGATCACTTTGATTTCCTCACATTTGTTATCCCTGTTGATGAAGCGATGGTTCGTGTCAGGGACGACCGCAATCGGATCTTTGAGTTCTTTCATGGCCTTCATCGGGACTTTGATCAGGTCAGTGTTCAGATTTTGGGGCGTCCGTTGTTACTGTTTCTACCTCAGATTTACAGTATTGTGCAGCAGAAATTCGATCGTAGATAGACCTTGCTTCCGGATCCATCTCCTAAGAGTTCTGCCCTTGCTGCAGCTACCTCTTATATTCCGGGTGCTCGTCCAACCAGTGACTCTAGGATGAAGGGTTCCGATAAAGACCAACCAGTGACTCTAGGATGAAGGGTTCCGATAAAGACCATCTCATTTGTGATTATTGTGGAAAAACCCGTCACACCAAGGACACTTGCTTCAGACTCCATGGTTTTCCTCCGCCGAGAGGGGGTGCTCCACCTCGTTGTGGCCGTGTTTTTGGGAGACCACCTGGTCGTCATGCCTCTCCTCGTTCTGATCATCTCACTGATGTTGCTACGGATATCTCTCATGGCCTTTCTGGCACCGATGCCTCTGCCCTTCCTTGTGCATTCTCAGCTAACAAAGTTTTTTCCCTCCGCCGCATAATGCAGGGTCTTTCTACGGAGTCTGCTGCCTTATCCTCTTATGCCCACACTGGGATTCCAGGTGTTCAGTCTGCTACCTCCCATTCTTCCAACCAATGGATCATTGACTCTAAGGCTAAATATCATATGACTGGCTCCGCTTCAGATTTCATATCACATACTCCTCTCTCTGGTCGTGATAAGGTGAACATTGCTAATGGGTCTCTTTCCTCTATTGCTGGAAAGGGCTCCATTTCATTCTCCTCTCTCACCTTATCATCAGTTCTCCATGTTCCACCAAACTTCACCCGTACTTTATTTTCTATTAGCCATTTAACTAATTTCAAGAACTGTTCTGTAACTTTTCTTCCTTCCTCTTGTGTTTTTTAGGACCTAACGACGGGGAAAGTGATTGGCTCTGATAGCATGGTCAATGGTCTCTATGTGCTCGACTCCAGCCAAGTGTCACCTCAGCAAGCCTTTCATTCCAGCACTTCTCCTTTGTATTCCTGGCATTGTCGCTTGGGACATCTGTCTACTCCTGTTATGAAATTGTTGTTTTCTGCTCCATTTACTACTGTTTTTGATTCCTTTGTGTGATGTTTGTACTATTAACAAACATCATCGTACTGCATTTAATCGTGTTTCGTTACCTAGTTCATACTGATGTATGGGGACCTTGCCCTATATTTTTTATTTCTGATTGTTTGGTTTGTTACATTTATTGATTGTTTTTCTCACACTACTTGGTTATATTTGCTGCGACAAAAGAGTGATGTGTTTCCTAGCTTCAAAAAATTTCATAACATGATCTCCACTCAATTTCATACCAATATTAAGATTCTTCGCAATAACAATGGCCGCGAATACATGGATTCATAATTTGAGCAATATCTGGTTGATCGTGACATTATTCACCAAACTACTTGTGCTTATTCCCCTACTTAGAATGGTGTTGCAGAGCATAAAAATCATCATCTGCTGAAAGTTGCTCGATATCTTTTGTCCACCATGTATCTTCCCAAATATTTCTGGGGGTATTGTCCTCACTGCAGCATATCTCATTAATCGCAAGTCATCGCGTGTCCTTGGGAATGCCACTCCTCTTGGCACTCTCCATATCCCTCCTCAGCTTTCCCCTAAGGTGTTTGGATGTGTCTGCTTTGTTCACATACACCACTCTCATCCTACTAAACGTGATTCTCGTGCACTAAAGTGTGTTTTATTGGCTACTCTCCCACACAGAAGGGATACAAATGTGTTCACCCACTACGAATAAAGTCTTTATCACTATGGATGTCACGTTCAATCTGAGGCATACTATCCTGCCCCGGGTGAACCTCCTTCTATGCCCTCTCCCATTGTACCTCTGCCAGTTCCTCCACCTTATCCCTGATTTCAGGGGGAGTCTATACCATTGGAAGTGAGTCCCTCTAATGTCCCCAAGCTTGTAGATGTCGGCCGACATAACCGACATGTCATTTTTAGGGGAAATCGCAGCATTAGCGACACAGATGAGGAAAATGACATTTTCCAGTATGGCGGCCGACATGTCGGACATGTCGGCCCGTTATGGCGGGTTATAACGGGTTATGGCGACCATTAGAAATTAATAAGTTATTTTATTAAATTTTATAATTAAATCAGTTTTTATTATATACTTATAAAGTTATACTACGTTTGCCCCTCACGACGACTCCTCATCTCCCTCGCGTCCTCCTCACGACGCTCTGTGCTCTCGTCTTCTTCGCTTGCCCCAATCTCCGCTTCTGGCTCTCGTCTACTTCGTAGTTATCGTCTTCTTCGCAGCTCTCCTTTGGTTACACTTCGACATTTTGAAAGTATGCAACATTTCTTATTTATTACAAATTGATTAAACACTTGTTAGTAGTTTCATTTTCTAATATGAATTTTAGTATATACTTCATTAAATAAAATAATTACATCTAATTAAAAAAATATTATGATATATAACATATATATACATATAATATTACAATCCAACATTTTGAAATGTCCCAGATATATCCCCCGCAATCCGACATCCGACATAAAAAACCCAAACCGACATGAGTCCGACATCCGACATCTGCAAGCTTGAATGTCCCTCTACCTATTCCTCCTACTGCCCCAAGCTTACAGGTGTATACTCGGCGCACAATGAGGACCAACACACAAGACCTGACTATGCAACCAGAACAATCATTGGATCTTGACTCAGAGCCTTCAAATCATCCCATTGCTCTCAGGAAAGGTATCAGATCTTGTATTCAACATCCTCTTTCACATTAGGTATCTTACAACACTTTTTCTACTTCCTATAAGACCTTTGTGTATTCCCTTGCTTCCCTTTCCATACCAGCATCTTGCCAGAATGATCTTGAGGTCTCTATGTGGAGAGAGGCGATGTTTGAGTAAATGACTGCTCATGAGAAGAACCACACATAGGATTTGGTGCACCTTCCTAATGGGAAGAAAACAGTTAGCTGGAAATAGATGTTCTTCGTCAAACAGAACTCTCAAGGTGTTGTTGAAAGGTGTAAGGCGAAGCTGGTGTCAAGAGGGTATACACAAACCCTTGGAATCGACTATCAAGAAACATTTGCCCATGTAGCAAAGATGAACACTATTAGAGTTCTATTATCATGTGCTTCCAGCAAGGGATGGGACCTTTGGCAACTTGACGTAAAGAATGCTTTCCTCCCTGGGGATCTGGATGAGGAAGTTTATACGTCTCCTCCACCAGGTCTTACTCCTAAAGGTTCCAAGGGAAAACTTTTTACAAGTTAAAGAAAGACCTATATGGGCTGAAACAGACTCCAAGAGCTTGGTTTGGGAGATTCGCAAAGTTATGGTGTCATTTGAGTATATCATCAGAGCAATGTCGCTCATACACTTTTCATCAAACATATGACTGGTAAACTCATTGCCATCATTGTCTATGTTGATGATATTGTTATAACATGTGATGATGTGAAAGAAATCAAGATTCTAAAACAGAAATTGGCGAGTGAGTTTGAGGTCAAGAATCTGGGAAAACTCAGATATTTCTTGGATATTGAAGTTGCAAGGTCCAAACATGGGATCTTCATCTCCCAAAGGAAATACACACTAGACCTTCTTGAGAAGACGGGGATGAGTGGATGTAGACCGACTGATAACCCAATTGAAGCAAACCACAGATTGGGGCGTGATGACGGAGAGGTGATTGAAGTCATCTCTGAATTTCAGAGGCTAGTGGGGAGACTGATCTACCTGGCTCATACATGTCCTGATATTTCTTATGTTGTGAGTGTTATCAGCCAGTTCATGCATGCACCAAAGACTCATCATGTAGATGTTGCCCGCGGAATTCTTAGGTATCTCAAATCCTCACCGGAGAGTGGGATCTTGTTTGCTCTAAATTCGCGTCTAAAAATTGAAGTGTACACTGATGCTGATTGGGCCGAGTCAATTGAAGCTCAGCGATCAACCTCGGGACATTGTTCTCTTGTTGGTGGAAACCTCGTTACTTGGAGAAGTGAAAAGCAACAAGTAGTGGCAAGATCTAGCGTTGAAGCCGAGTTTAGAGCTATGGCTCATGAAGTTTGTGAAGGCTTATGGTTACGTTCCTTGATGAGTGACCTAGGCTTTACTGAAGCCGAACCCATTTGATTGCATTATGACAACAAGGCTGCTATCAGCATCGCCCACAACCCTATCCAGCATGACCATACTAAACACATTGAAGTGGATCGGCATTTCATCAAAGAGAATATTGAAAAGGCAGTTGTGTGTACCCCCCCCCCCCCCCCCCCCCCCCTTATTCCCTCGAACAGACAACTTGCTGACATACTCACAAAAGGATTAAGTGAAAGTATCTTTAGAAGGATTGTTCACAAGTTGGGCATGATTAACATCTCACGTCCAACTTGAGGGGGAGTGTTAGGCAAAATACTCAAATTGGTCCCTTAACTTTGGGCCTATTTTCAAATAAGTCCTTTAATTTTCATTTGCTTCAAATAAGTCCTTTTACTTTTGGTCTGGTTTCAAATAAGTCATTTAATTTTCAATTCCTTCGAATTGGTCCCTTAACTTTGAATTTGTTTCAAATATGTCCTTTAATTTTCATTTATTTCAAATTGATCCCTTAACTTTATATTTTATTTCAAATAAGTTCATAAACCACCACTATTCATATTACTAATCGTGACGAGGCATTTAGGTGGTGTTGATAAATCGCTTATGTGATGATAAAATAATTTTTGGTAATTATCTAATAAAAATAATAATTATTATTTTGATTTATAATTTTTCAAATTAATTTTTTTCGACACACTGTAAATTTATATCCATTTATTTAAAAGAAATAGCTAAATATTAGGGATTATAAAAGCCATGTTGAAATATTAAAAATAATGATTTTTTTAAAACGTAGCATTTTCGATGACACTAATTTATACTAATTATCATCTATTTTATATATTTTTGTGGAATAAGTTATGTCACATAGATTGTTACATTTTGAATTTCTTTAATTTTTTTATATTTCAATTTTGTGATGACTTTATAATCCCTTTTCTTTGTTATTTATTTCTATAAATGAATTTTATATAATGTCGAAGAAAATAATTAAAAAATATATAAATTAGAAAAAATAGTGATTAGTTTTATGAGATAATTACAAAAAAAATAGATTATCTGCACATAGACGATTCATCAATATTTCGTCAGTACCTACTAATTAGAATAACTGTGGTTTATAAACTTATTTGAAATAAAGTATAAATTTAAGAGAATAATTTGAAACAAATGAAAAATTAAAGGACCTATTTGAAACTGTCTAAAATTAAGGGACTAATTTAAAGCAAATGAAAATTAAAGGACCTATTTGAAACCAGGCCAAAAGTTAAGGGACCTATTTGAAGCAAATGAAAATTAAAGGACCTATTTGAAACTTAACCCAAAGTTAAGGGACTAATTTGTGTATTTTGTCGGAGTGTTACAATGTGTTATTTCCCGTATAGTTTTTTAATCTCCTTTAATTTTGTATATTGTAGTATCGGCCTCCATATATAGAGGGATATATGGTCACAATTACTATTAAGTCATTTTACTCCATCGTTCAACAATATAAATAAAAACTCAATTTTAAAACATATCAAAAGATTTAAGTAATTCTAAACAACTTTTGAAGATTAAATCCATAATAAAAGAGAAAATGAGTACCGACTGTCTTTGTAGTATTCTTATCTAAAACAATTCTCACATTAAAAAGAAATTACTAATCATTTTTATACTCCCAAAATAATCCCATTCAGGACATCAAACTATGTAAGATACTAGTATCAGCACAAAAAGCAATACTTTCTACAAGAATACATAGAGAAAAATCGGCAGAATACCTCAATCAAATATGAAGGACTGCTGTTCTTATCTTCCTTCCAGTCATCTGTTAAACAGAAAACTCAGTCACATCATAATACACAACATTAAGAAGATTAAACATGTTAGTCTTCTATTCAACCAAAAGAATAGGGTATTTAATAATAAATAGATTTCCTTATAAGAGAATTTCGAACATGATTCAAAGTCTATAGAGTTATTAATGTAAATATTTAATATCAGTAGTTAAAAATGTTCCAAAGGTCCAAAACGGAGTGGCATATTCCACTTCTCATAAGCATAGCACCAATTCACATATTGTATGTCCATTGCATCAAATACTAAAATTCATTACATGATTTGACATTCAGAGAGGAAAACATACAAAATTGGACTCCAACAACTAAGAATCCTACATAAAGGCGGAGAGAGTTCAAAACAAATACCTCGAGGAGTAGAAAGCTGATGACTTTTGCCAACATTTCTGCATGAAAAGAGGAAATTATTAAGAAATGTCTCAGAGAAGAAAATTTTGATTTTTGTAAGATTTTGACTCTCACCCGTCATCCAAGACACCCAAATCGAATGAATCAAGTTCAAATCTCTCGGGGAGAGTGACAGTAACCTGGTGGTGTGATGCCCGAATAGTTTCTATCTGTTGATCAAGATCTTCATTCATCATTGGACTAGCTATATGATCAACGTTGAAACTTTCTTCTTTAGTTTCCTTGATACCCTTTTTAGGTCTAGCACTAGCTCTGTACTGTCCAATTCCTTGGGTAGGAGGAAGATACTTTGTAATTTGAATTAATGTATCATTGCATTCGATGTAGAGGAAGTCCACTTTCTTTGAAAATATCTTGACAATGCCAAGAAGAAGTTGAGCTAATACTCTATGAGAAATTTGAATTTCCGGCATGATCTTATCTGCATGAATCAATAACACAAGGAAGAAGGATAATCACCATAAATGAGCAATTACCTGAAAAGAGATTAAAGTTAAAATCTACAGCAAACGGTACTCTGAATATTATATAATTACTTGCACATTTATTAATTTGTCTATATTTAAACATTTTGCATAGAACTGTATGTACATAACACAACATATTTTCTCAAAAAAAGTACTTCACGGGAGAGAAATGGAAGTAAAGAGGAAAAGTAATTGAATAGATCAAGTAATAGTCATTAGAGTTTTTAATAGAACTGATAAATATAAGCATACAAAGGATGAAGAAGGTTAGCTAGTTGAAGTATTATTAAAAAAACTTTGGGTTTTCCCTTGATTTCAAATTCCCAAGGCTTGACACAGCATTTAACTACGTCTTACTAATGCAACTTGAGTCGCGTATTTATTTTATTTTATTCCTGTATTTTTATTTATGCAGCGCATGTCATCGTGCACATTTATTTCTTTTATTTCCGTGCATGTTATTAGCGTCCATATATTTTGTTTCCCACGTGTCACCCATGCATGCTCGTACGGCTTATTGTGTGACCGACCCATAATACCCTGAACGAAAAGGTCCATCAAATTAGGCAATGTGATAATTAGATCAAGCTTAAGAAAATGTAATAAAATTATAAAATATATAAACATAGGTTTTTTAATCTTATTATTAAAAAAATCCCGAATATTTCAATTTATAAGGTATTTACTTTAATTTCAGAATTTTTAATGGTGGGAGAATACCTGAGCCATTTCATTAAAAGCCTAAATCAATTTCTTCGAAAATCAAGGGTCAAAATTTAATACATAAAGCCTAAAAGCCTCTCAAAACCCTCCCTTCTGTCTTTAACGACAGCTTCGGAAAACGTCGAAACAACAAATATCTCTCTGTTGCGATCTACCCAGCCCGCCTCCAAGCCAAAGTCGTGGATCCCGTTCCAGCCGCTTGACTATCCCCTTCCAGAGCCCGATGCCGCCACCTGAAGCTCCACAGAGCCGCGACAGCCCATCATTGGCCTTTCATCTATGTTCATACATCCCAATGCCGCGGCCTGTCCAAATCTCATTTGGTCCTCGAACGTTTCTCCCAGATCCTTCGAGTACTACCAGCCCCTCCGATCAGATCCCAGTGTCGCTCTCCCTCAAATTTCGTTCATCTACGACCTCTTCCGGCCTATATACAACCAACAGTTTCCATGGCGACTTCTCCTCTTCATTGCCTAGCTTCACTAATTAGTGAACAATGTACCACATCCTTGCACCTTTCCCAAGCTCTAACCATTCCCTGGCGACTTCTCCTCATCATTCCCTAGCTTCAATTAGTGAACAATATACCACATCTTTGCACCTTTTCCAAGCTCTAACCACAGAGCCGTACCAATATCTAGTCACTTCTCCAGACCCCCATTAAATCTTGGTCCCATTTTAGGAAACCCTATCCAACCCCCACCTACTCAGCCTTCCATTTCCAGAGAATCCAATCCTGATTTGCGGGAATGTCGTTGTGCATGAGTCCATGGTATACCCCTCACATTATCTCATTGCTCGATTACTATTTGTATCATTTTATGCTTAAGTTTAGTTGATCTCCAATTCAATGGCTCACCTAAATTATTATTTGCATAATTGCAAGTTTGCGGATAATTTGAAATCATCATTGTTCGTGTTTTCATTTTCTAGCCTATGAAATATTGATTCATGCTTATTCAACATCCGTTTGTTAGATCTTTTTGTGCATTTGTGAACCCTAGGTCGATTGTCGCTCTTTATTACTCGATGAATCTAATCTGTGCCACTTAGTTTAAAATTGATCATCAAATTAACTTAATATCAAAATCTAGATTTTCGGGTTACATCAATAACAAAAGAAAATAGATTTATGTGTTTATACCTTGTAATCAATGCCTAAAGATATTTATTTCTTATCGAAATATCAAATGCATGTCAGTGTAATAGTTCTAGAAATTATGATGTAAACAGTAACAGTCATCTTCTCCAATTTAAAAAAAAATCTTGGGGGCATTATTTTATGACTATTTAGGGTTGTCTTTACGGATATTTATTTTTTATTTTTTACTATCGAGTTTTGCATGAGATGTTAAACCTAAACTACATCCGTGAACAAATTTCATTTATGTTGCATTGGGTCTTATGATTTCCATACATAATCCTTCAGTGCTAACTATATTTAATTGTCTAATTAGTGCATTTCCTAAACATTGTTGCATATGATCAAACAATATAAGTCTATTTTTTATTATCTTATCTTTGGTATATATTACCCTCACTATCACGCTCAACTTAGAATAGAATGACATATTTACTGTTAACACTCGTTCACTTTGAGAAATCTACAACACTACGGAGTGACGGTATATGGATCCCGTAAAAAAAAAATCTATAAGAATAACTCGGCAATATTCGATTGCAAACACATTACCTTTGGAATCAAAATTAACTATAAATCATTTTGGGTAATGTGCCAAAACAACATTAATACTTCCCAGACACATGAGGATCAAAACCGAATGAACTCATGCAGACAAGCGAGCGCACATTGGCCAATACCTTGGTTGACAGTGGCATTAGGAAAAGGCTTGGTCAACATGAGGCTCCGGTGCAAAGCCTAGTCAATCCAAACACCAGGGGTAAACCATAGGTGATCGAGATACAAAGCTAAGTGTTCATGGCAATTGATATGAAAGGCTTCATAAGCATGGAAAAACTCAGTAACTTGATCGACAAACACCATACATTGACAATACTTTAAGCTATGAGTACACAAAGTGCACCAAGGAATCGCTTAAGCATCACACAAGCCAATGTTTTATGGATTCTTTTTTGTGAGAATCAGATAAAAGGTAGAGACACGCCTTTTTCATATTCAACGATCAATATCCCAAAAATCCGATGCAGAAAAGCATCCTCACTCACTCTCTCTTCATCCATTAATATGCCTTCTCCATTCCAACCATACTTGAAACGCGAAGGAAGAAGATAAACCTGTCTCTCCGTATGAACCGCTGCTTAAAAATCTGACAGTTACCATTGCAAAATGGAAAACTTAGGGATTAGAAATACAATACCTACGATGGAGGAGATGTCAGTCGCGGTAATATCCCCTCTCTTGAGCTTCTTGAAGCAATACGCGGCAATCCAAATGGTGCCCAGAGGACCTTTCCTCGATAGAAGAGAGTGTGAGTAGAACATGGCTGCTTCTCCCTTCTACTTTTTCTTTCTTCTCCTGCGGCGGAGGAAAAAGAGGTGGCGGAGTTATATTTGGAGTTGAAGGGCGGAGAAAAGAGCGGAAGTTCGGAACTTCCAGAGGAAGGTATAGAAGCGTGCGGGAGAAGACACGCGAGGAGAAATGGTCGAAGAAAGACAAGGCGGTGGCTTTTTAAATTTCGAGAACGACCCATCGTTAAACTCTGCTTGATTTCTCCATGTGGTTAAATGCAATTCTTAATGCTTCCTTCGTATTCCAAATTTGCGACTTTCCCTTCAATTATAATCATATACATTTTAAGTTTCCTAATTTCACTTATACGGTGATGCGTTTTTTGAAAAAGTTCCGTTAGGCATACTATAGGAGTCGAATCTCTCATAACTAAATACAATATAAAAACTAAGAGCACTTATTTCACATATGCTCGGTCAATTCATGAGGATGGTATCCTCTTCGTTTGGGATCCTAAATGAATTTAATTAGTTCCACAGTGATACAGTTTTTTAAAGATCTTAAGCATGGCGGGACAACATCGAGGCACACCCGTGCACGTGCCCTGATCAAATTTTGAGGAAAAAACTGAACAACCACTCCTCAACTTTCGTTGGTTTGAGTCCCCGAGAAAGATGGAGTGTTGAAGCTTAGAAAGTGCTTCAGCTATGGGCGCTTGCGGTTTCACTATGGCTCAACTGCATCAACCGACACTGGTGTCACATCAGGAGTAGGAGGATGTACAAATTTTCCTGTTTATGCATTAAGCATGAAAAACACTGCTTCTATGACTCATCTAATTATTTCAGTAGAAGGGGACGTCACAAGAGCATCTGTAAGCACACTATTCTCAATAGTGTTACATGGTTGAGAACACCTCGCTCCACTCCTAGTCAGCTATAATCGTGAAACACACAATTTAGTGACCGAAAACTAGCAAAACATCAATCAAGGAACTCTCATGTTCCGCAAACAATTCGACAAATATGTTTGTTTTACATTTCAAAGTGAACATTCTTATTAATTTTTGTCGTTTTAGGTGAACGCACATCACATGCACTCCCCGCCCATTAAAAAGAATTCAACCTCGAATTCAAAAAACTACAGATCGACTCCTAAAGTCTGATACCAAATTGTAACACTCTGTTAGTACAAATAATATAATAATAAGTCCGGCCGGGACCCAACGTCATATTGAGTACACTAGCTAGACGTTAGTAAGATGATTGTTGGGAATATTGCCCTTCTATGTTCCCTAGATTTGAAGATGCATCACATACAATGCTAAGTGCATATTGTATTTGATAAGTCATTTTATCTCATGATTATACATGCATAATTACAGATTAAGTATTGACAAATTCTTTGTTATGATCAGCTAAGATAGCGGTCTGGTCTCAGCTGAACCGCTGAGCCGCAGTTGTATAGCCGCTGAGAAGAAGTTTGTCTCAACTGAGCTGCATATAGAGGAAACCGCTGAGAATGCTAACTATCTCAGCGGATACACTGAGACGCAGGTTATTTCAACCGCTGAGAGTGAAGTCTGTCTCAACCCATCCGCTGAGACAGATTCAAATATGAATGTTAAATAGGCGAGATCCATTTTTGGCGCAAGTGGCAAGAAAGCAAGATAATCTTTTCTATTCTTGTCCATACTGTGCTAGGCATTTCTTAGAGCCATTGTAGATTGCAGGAGGTATAAAAGTAAATGTTAGGTCAATAAAACAGGATGCTTGCATAACTAATGTCACAAGATTGACGACGATAAAGAGCAAGCTCAAACTGCTATTCTTGCTTGATCAAGTTCAGAAGAACAAGTAGATCTTTTCCTTCAGCAGAAGAAGAAGATCAAGTGGAGCAGTACTGAAACTTTATCAAACTCTACACAAGACAACATCTGATATGGTACAACATCAGAAGACCAAAAGCTGAAGGTTTACATATTATCTTCTGTTGTAGAAACATAATCTGTCATTATTGAAAGAACATCTTTGTTCTGAGCAGTAGGGCCTTTGTGCCTGAGTTTGTAGGACTTCTTGATAGGCTTGGGGTAGGTGACTTGGGGGTCACTGAGCTGTAGGAGTAGATATACTCTAAGTTGTAGGGTTGTACTCCCAGGCTGAGTGTAAGGCTTCTTGATAGGCCTGAGGTAGTGACAGGGGGGTCACTGAGCTGTAGGAGTATATATACTCTGAGTTGTAGGGCTGCTGGCCTGAGGTAGGGTTTTGGAGAAAACCTGAGAGATCCCAAGGGATCTGTGATGTAAGCTCATTGAGCTGAGTTGGAGTAGTTTGCCTTGTCTAACACTCTGTTAGAGAGGTGTAGAGGGAAAGTGGATGTACCAAGACCTTGGAGAACCACTATAAATCATTGTGTGTTTTCTATGTATTTGATTCTACTTAAGTACAATCATCTAAATTACTAATTAATAATAGAATAGGCCAAGAAACCTATTCACCTCCCCCCTCTAGGTGAGTTAGACTACTACTAAAGTAAACTATCAAGTGGTATCAGAGGGAGGTTGGTCAAAAAGGACTTAACAGTCTTACCAGATCCACTAGGAATAGTCTACTGCTGCTTCATGGTTGCCCCTGGAGTTCATAAGGAGATGGGCTCTATGAAGATGCCATATGCAAGAAGGAATCCTTTGGCATATGGAAGCAAAGGGTGAGGCTATTTATGGAATTCTCAAACCCTAGGATCTACATTACTGTGAAGAATGGTCCTTTTGTGTTCCTAAAGGCCTCCAACACAGATCCAGCTAGGCAAGTACTCAAGACTTATGCTGAAATGTCTAAGGATGAAATTGCTCTTGCTACTATGGATAAAAGAGCTCAACATATCATAGTAAGTGCAATTGATGATTCCACCTTCCAAAACTTAGTGCACTGTAAAACAGCCAAGGAAATGTGGGATACACTCATTGTGTATATGGAAGGTACTTTAGAGGTGAGGGATGATAGGAAATCCCTTCTCAACCAGGAGTATGAAGCCTTCAGGCAACACAACCTGGAAAACATAGTTGTGTGCTATGAAAGATTCTTCAGGGTGGTTAATGAGCTGAAGACTTATGAGAGGGTCTACAAAAATTATGAGTTGAATGATAAATTCCTAAGGTCTCTAACAAGAGACTGGGACACAAAGATCTGTCTCATCAGGGAAGGGGCCAGACTTGCTGAGACTCCTACCCATACCCTCTTTGAAAAGCTGCTATCATATGAAATGTAGCTATCTGCAAGGAAGGAGGAGGAAATCACCATCAGAACTCATGGCAAGGAGAGATCAATGGCTCTCAAAGTTGAGATCTTTAAGAAGATCAAGGAGAGAATTCCATCTCCTCCAAGAAGGCATTTTGACTCAGAAAGTTCATAGGACATCTCATCTGACAGAACCTCATCAGATGGAGAGTTTCATGCCTTCTCAAGGCACTTCAAGAAGATGATGAAGAGAAAGCAGTGGAAGAATAAACCTTCCTCATCTTCACAACCTAAGAAAGTGCATAGCAGATCTGGGAGGCTGCACCCCAAGGGTGGCAGATATGAATCTAAACCTGTTAAACATAATTCAAGTAATGTTGTTTGCTATTGTTGCAGCAAACTTGAACATGTTATAGTTGACTATCCAGTCAAAAGAAAGGAGAAAGGTGATAAGAAACATCACCAAAAAGGAAAGAAAGGTGAAAAGTCTTTCCCAGCCAAGAAGGAAAGAAACTGGAGTGAATCGGAATCTTCATCCACAGATTCCGATGAAGATGAAGAAGCCTACATAGGGCTATTTATAGCTGCTAAGGATGATGACTACCCAGCTGCAAGGATAGACATCAGGGCCCCTCTATCACACTCGGATAGTAACACTAAGGAGGATGAGGATGTAAGTGGATTCTGTGGCTTAATGGCCATATTTGATAGTGAAGACAGTCAGGATAATTCAGATTCTGAACAGGTATCAACTCATTATATTTCTTCTACTGAGTATAAGACAGGTTTTGATTCTGAAACATGTTCATCCAGTGATGGAAGTGGTTCAGAATCAGAAGATGATTTCAATCAATTGATTGACAATTATGGTGCCCTCTTAGAAGCTCTGAAAAAGAGCAAGAAGCTAGCCAAGAGGCAAGCAATGGAAATTGCTTCCCTTCAGCAGGCAAAACCTGAATGTTCTGAGTCTGCTACCCAGATAGCTCGAATGAATAGAGAAATTAGTTAATTGAAGGCAATTACTATTATCCAACTGAGCATCATAAGCCAGAAGAACAAGATCATCAAGGATCTTGAAGAGAAGCTTCTCAAGGAGAAAAGCTTGGTGTCTCAATTCTCTAAGCCCAAATTAGTATTGCCCATCATTGACACCTTCTCCTCCCAAACAAATAGGAGGTGATTGAGTTTCAATGAAGGAGCAGTAGGTGCTGAGAATGGAGGAAAGAGCAAGGCTAAAGCTAAGCATCATGTCACCTTTCAAAAGGTCTTGCTTCCTTCTAACATGTATGACCAGGACAACATTTATGGTCACTGGAAGAATGGAAGCTCCTATAGTAAGGGGAATGCTCATAACTATGATGAGAGAAAGGGCATGGGGACGAGTGCTTTGAAAGCTCCCCATGAGAAAATTCAAATGGCTCATCATGGACCATTTGCGTTTGGTGCTCCAGCCCCCACAGTCAAGGGTAAGGAAGCAAAATCTTCTCAATCCCCTCCAGCAAAGAGGCAGACTAGTGGCAACACTATAATCAACTCTCACTTGATCATATCTGATGTCATCAACACCATGTCAGCTACCAAGCTGACATCTGTTGCTGTTAAGCAGATAAAATCAAGAAGGAATGATTATAATAGAGCATCCAGTCAACTCTTAGCTGAGAGAGATATGAAGAATGTTGTTACCTTATCTACTGAACATAAGCATTCTGATGCTCTTTCCACCTCAAGAAATGTTCAGAAAAGAATGTACAATATCCATGAATGTTGGTGTTGTGGTAAAGTGGGACACTTTGCTATTGATTGCTGGCACAACCTTAATGTGTCTAATACAAATAAGAGCCTTCCTGCAAGAGCTACAATAGGTAGAAGTGTTTCTTATTGTGCTAACAAGGACATAGGGCCCAAAATTAATTGGGCGCCTAAGACTAAGTAAAATCTATCTTGCGGGTTAGTTCAAGTACACATCTAAATCAGATATGATACTTGGATAGTCGATGTTCCAGACATGTGACTGGAACAAGAAGCTTACTCAAAGAATACATACCAACAAAGAATGGACCAAAGGTGATCTTTGGAGGATCTGACAAAGGTGTCATATGAAGCTATGATGTGATTACCAATGGTATAGTTTCAATAACAAGGGTAGCTTATGTTGAAGGGTTGCAACACAACCTTGTAAGCATAAGTCAACTATGTGACTTGGGCTATGTCATTGAATTCCGCAATGATAAGTGCTTGATCAAAAAGTCAACTAACTTAGAGATCATTCTCTCAGGCACTAGGAGTGAGAATGTTTATTGCTTAGATTTCATTTGCAATAGTTCTTTATCTCATGTGTGTCTTGTAGCTAATGAGAGTGAGTCACTTTGTGTTTAATGACACAAGAGACTTGCCAACATTAACTATAAGACAATATATAGATTATTTTCTAAAACCTAGTTAGAAATAGTCCTGATTTAAAATGTTTTAAAAGTGGTCTCTGTCATGCATATCAAATGGGTAAGCAAAATAGAGCCACCTTTAAATGTATTGGCTCCAAAGACACTAAAAGATGTCTATATATGTTGCATATGGACTTGTTTGGTCCTTTGCCCATTTAGAGCATAGGTGGGAAGTTGTATACTTTAGTGATTGTTGATGATCACTCAAAGTATACATGAGTATTCTTCTAAGAAGAAATCTGATACTTTAGATATCTTTATAAACTATGCCAAAGTAATTCAGAATGAACTACAATGTACTGTGGTCAAAACTAGAACTGACCCTAGCACAGAGTTTCAATCTAGTGCAATGACAAAGTTTTATCAAGAACTTAGCATCACCCAAGAATTTTCCTCTCCCAGAACTCCACAACAAAATGGAGTGGATGAGAGAAGGAATAAGACCTTAATAGAGGTTGGCAGAACATTGCTTAGTGACTTCTCACTCCCAGAATATTTCTGGGTTGAGGCAGTCAGTACAACTTGTTATGTTCTAAATAGAGCATCCATTAATAAGGCCCAAGGGAAAACCTCCTATGAAATTCTTGTTGGGTTTTTCTAATACCATTCATAATGATATGAACACATCAAATGTGCGCAGCGGAGAAACTAGAATAACCCAAAGAGTAAGGATTTTGCGGATCTCATGAATCAAAAAATTAGGAAACCAAAATGCAATATACCTTCGCGGGATTGAGTCAATACTCAACCAAAGTGCTCCAAGAAGAAATCTGGTAGACTAAATCTGAGTTCCACACGAACGATAGAGAACCCCAAAGCCTTGTCGAACAAGGAATGGGTCGGAGAAGGAAGCTCTCAACGTCCCCACGGACTGCTAGGTCCGAGACAGGGGAGGCGGCGACCGTCGGCGGCGGATCTCGGCGGACGGGAAGAACGAGAACTCCTCTTGCTGAACTTTTACGGACGTCCGTTCTCTTCTTCAATCGCGAAAAAGGTTCGATCTATTCCATCTCTTTCGAAGACCTAATCGCGTTCCTTTTATATGCAAGGTATAAAACAGGCTATGCGCAGACCAGAGGAAAAACAGAATATTTCTGTATAGATTTACACATTCGCCAAATTCGACAATTCGACTAAACAATATAACCGAATTCGACTCAGATTCGGCGAAACTGGTCATCAGTCACGGGGGGTCTGTCCAGTACAACTTGTTCTTAACAAGTACCCATGTGATGACTTGATATCACAATATCATGACCTGTGAGAACCGGTCATCAGTCAACGCACATGCTAGTCTTATGGTCTCATCCTCGCCCTAAATTTCTAGGATGATACCTCGACCAGAGACCATTTAAGAATGAAGCTTCATTTAAACATAGACCCTCACATTCAAGTCACGTACTTGAATTCCTATGGAAGCAAACAATCTAAGGGTATTCATTATGTTAATTAGTCTATCAAATAGAAACAGTTGACATAATAAAAGAACTTGCCATAAATGTAAAATGAAACATACAATACATAACACAATTCATCAAATGAATAAACAACCGACAAACATACAATCCACAAGGCTCCCACTAAAGATGATCATTCAGGTATCGAATACCCATTGATCTAACATGACCATCATGCTTCTTTTGCGCAAGAGGCTTTGTCAGTGGATCCGCTGTGTTTTCTTCAGTCGGTACTCTGCAAATGTTCACATCTCCTCGATCGACAATCTCTCGAATAAAATGGAACCGCCGAAGTATGTGCTTGGAGCGCTGATGAGATCTAGGTTCCTTAGCTTGGGCAATTACACCGTTGTCACAGTAGAGAACTACGAGATCAACAATGCTAGGAACTACATCTAGCTCGCCGATGAATTTCCTAATCCACACAGCCTCCTTTGCCGCATTTGCGCCAACAATATACTTGGCTTCTGTCGTAGAATCGGCAACTGTCTCCTGCTTGGAACTCTTCCAGCTTACAGCTCCTCCATTAAGGCAAAATACAAAACCTGATTGAGACTTTGAATCGTCCCTATCAGTTTGGAAGCTAGCATCCGTGTAACCATTTACAACGAGCTCTTCCTCTCCACCATACACCAAGAACATATCCTTAGTCCTTCTCAAGTACTTTATAATATTCTTGACAGCTATCCAGTGACCATCACCAGAATCAGACCGATACCTGCTCGTCATGCTCAAAGCATAAGAGACATCGGGTCGAGTGCATAACATTGCGTACATGATTGATCCAATTGCCGAAGCATATGGAATCATCTTCATGCGGTCCTTATCTTCCAAAGATTTAGGACACTGGTCCTTAGAGATACTCACACCATGTGACATGGGTAAGAATCCTTTCTTGGACTCAAGCATGTTGAACCGTTTCAACACCTTGTCAATGTATGTACTCTGGGTCAAACCCAGCAACTTCTTCTATCTATCTCTATAGATCTTAATAACAAGTATGTATGTCGCTTCACCGAAGTCTTTCATAGAAAAGCAGTTCCCTAGGTTGTTCTTAATAACTTGCAGGGTCGGAATGTCATTCCCGATCAGCAATATGTCATCTACATACAATATCAGGAAGACAACAATGCTCCCACTAATCTTCTTGTAAACACAAGGCTCATCTTCGTTCTTGATGAAACCAAACTCTTTGATCTTCTCATCAAAACGCAGATTCCAACTTCGAGAAGCTTGTTTCAATCCATAAATGGATCGATTCAACTTGCATATTTTAGTGACTTCACTTGGAGATACAAAACCCTTGGGTTGTGTCATATACACTTCCTCAAAGAGGTTTCCATTAAGGAAAGCCGTTTTGACGTCCATTTGCCAGATCTCGTTGTCATAATACGCAGCAATAGCAAGTAGAATTCTGATGGACTTGACCATAGCTACAGGGGAAAAGGTTTCATCATAGTCAACACCATGAATTTTCCTGAAGCCTTTAGCCACCAGCCGACCTTTGAATGCCTGTACATTTCCATCCATGTCGGTCTTCTTCTTGAAGACCCATTTGCACCCTATGGGTCGTACCCCCTTTAGGTGGTTCCACCAAGGTCCAAACTTGGTTTGTGTACATGGAGTCCATTTCAGATTTCATGGCCTCAAGCCACTTCTCGGAGTCTGGTCCATTCATAGCCTCTTGGTAGGTTGCAGGCTCATCATCATGATCCATAAGCAACACATTACCTATTTGAGTCATGAGAAATCCATATCTCTCAGGCTCAAATCTTGGTCTACCAGATCTACGTAGGTCTTGTGTTTCTTGAGCAGGCTCTCCAGCTACAACTTCTTGTAGTCCTTTCTCAGGTTCCAATTCTGGTTCGTTCATTGTTTGTGGCTCTTGAACTTCTTCAAGTTCTACCTTTGCAGTCTTTCTGGATAAGAACTCTTTCTCCAAAAAGACACCAGTCCTTGCGACAAACACTTTGCCCTCAGACGACAAGTAGAAGTAGTATCTTTTGGTTTCCCTAGGATACCCCACTAGATAACATTTATCCGATTTGGGTTCCAGCTTGTCAGGCATTTGACGTCACACGTATGCCCCACAACCCCAAATCTTGATGAACGACATACTAGGACGCTTCCCAGTCTATATCTCATATGGTGTCTTTAGAACCGTTTTTGTTGGAACTCGATTTAGTGTGAAAGCAGCAGTCTCTAAAGTAAAACCCCAAAAGGAAACAGACAAATCTGCATGACTCATCATCGATTGCACCATGTCTAACAAGGTACGATTCCTCCTCTCAGAAACACCATTATGCTGAGGTGTTCCAGGAGGAGTGAGTTGTAATACAATACCACACTCTTTTAGATGATCATGAAACTCATGACTCAGATATTCGCCACCTCGATCAGATCGGAGTGCTTTTATCCTTTTTCCCAGTTGGTTTTCTACTTCATTCTTAAACACTTTGAACTTTTCAAAGGTATCGGATTTGTTCTTCATAAGAAACACATATCCGTATCTACTGAAATCATATGTAAATGTAACGAAGTAGTAGAACCCACCTCTAGCCATAGAACTCATGGGTCCGCATACATCACTATGTATTATACCCAAGAGATCATTAGCCCTCTCATTACAACTAGTGAAAGGAGCTTCGTCATATTGCCTAATAAACATGACTCGCATTGAAAGGAAAGTTTTAGTTCTTATTTATCTGTTAAAACTCTTGTTTAAGTTTGCTTTCAAAATAAGTGATATATAAATATATATATATGAGTTTGTTGTAAGAGTAATAAACACAAACAGTGAGAGTGCAAAGTAATAAACAGTACAGGAAATAAAACAAACAAACAAGAAGCAATCCAGATGACACAGAGAAATATAGTAGTTCCCCAAACCCGGGTACATCTACTCTTCTACCCACTGGTAGGAATCCACTAGGTGTTTTTGATCAGGTGTCCACACACCAATGGAGGTTTGATCAGGTGCCCAATTCACCTATAAGCTTTTGATCAGGTGCTTATAAACCAACTAGATTTTTTGTTCAGGTGTCTTGCCACCAAGGGGTTACACTTTTGAAGGGAGTATTAACCCTGTACAAGAGAGGTGAAGGAGAAAGGGAAAAGATTAATTGTTCTTCTCTTTGTGCTGAGAAGACTCTTGATGATCCTGATTGGATGTTGTATTTGGATCTTGATGATGATGTTGAAGAGCTCCCCCTGTCTGATATAATTATTGACAGTTTGTGGAGGTCTCTTCTCTTGATTATACAAACTCCTTTCTCAGGATGAATGTGATCTGCAAGAAAGAAGTTAGGCAAAAAGAAGATATAATAATATATTTGATCTGATCTTCTTTTTGCTCCAATGTTTATCTTCCTGTTCTTTTCCTATACAGCAATATAAAGTATATGTTCTGTTCTGTATATCCTTCCTTAGCTATTCTGTCGAGATATAACAGCTATATATATACTAATACATATTAATTGCTGTAAGATATTCTGTTTGAATCCTTGCTGAATATAATAAATATATCTTTCATTTCTCAAATCCTTGAGAAGATAACTTGCCGTATTTGGCTTGCTGCAACGGCTACAACATTTATTATTTCTGCTGCCAACGGCTGTATTAATTAATACTTGCAAGCATATTAGCACAACAATATATATATAGAAATATATAAATATTATTTTAATAAAGTATGACAGCATAATATAATAAGAAATATAATTCTGCATTAATTTCGTCGAGCTGAGCTCTACTTTCATCGTGCTTAAAATATTTGATTCGTCGACCTCATTATTAATATTACTGTTTCTGGACATTTGCTGAAATTCGTCGACCGCTATTCCACGCTGTAATCTGTCGAGCGCTGCTTCTGATCTGTTCGCCGATCGCCGTCCGACGAATGCCGAGCGCTGCTATGATCTGTTCGGCGAGCGCTGCTATGATTTGTTCGCCGATCTCCGTTCGACGAATGTCGAGTGCCGTTCGACGAATGTCGAACGCAGCTAATATATAAAATATATTATTTTTCTTATATTATTTTATATTAATTTCTCTTATAATATTTTCTCTTATATTATTTTCTCTTATATTAATTAGCCTATTATTATATATATATTTTTCTTTATATATATATTATTTTCAGCCTTTTATTTAATAAGATATTTAATCTAAGTTGAGATATATTATGATATATACTTAGACATTAAAGGTGGATCCTAACTCAAATCAAAACTATGGTTCCAACAATCTCCCCCTATTTGAGTTGGGATCCTAATCCAAATAAACTAGGTTCTAACAATCTCCCCCTATTTGGTTTAGGATTCCTAAGCATAAAAAGTCTTGATCTGCTTAAGGTTTAGAGATTATTTTTAAATTTCTAAGCAATTTTTAATTTCCTGAATTTTGATTTAAATAGGATTTTTAAATGAAATGAATTGCTAGCTGTTAACAAGTTCTAAGAATTTTTATAATCAGAAAGACAATATCTGATAGCTTCTTTCTATAGAATCCCCTTAATCAGAAGAAACTCACACTCAGAGCTCTGATCATTTCTGATCCATGCTACTTGAGTAGAATGCTCAAACTGATTTTGGAGAAAATTTGTAAGATAGTGAAGTTATCTGATATTGCTTTTAAAATAGAAAAATTCAAAGAAACTTAAAACTGCTGTTTTAATTTAATTATAATTTAAGTAAAAACATTATACTGTTAAAACAAAAATGCCTTATAGATAGATAAGTTGGCCTTTTTATTTCATTAAAATATAAATTTGAAAGTTTAATTTTATTTTGCTGAATATAAGAAATTTCTTTTGCTTTAAAATTCTGTTGAAAGTTATCAGCTTTAAATATCTTATTTTTTAAACAGATAGTTTGTTCTATAGAAATTTTGAGAGGAGTTAAATTAATTATTTTTGTTAACTCTTTTCTGATTTCAGTTTCAGAATTTATCACCTTTGTATATATTAACTTAAAATCTGATATAATTACTTTTTCTGATTCTCATTCAGAATTTATCAAATCTGTAGATGGTGAGTTGAAAACAGATGTAAAATCAGAGGTAGAAATAAAATGTGAAGTTACCTCTACTACCTTTTCTTATTCAGATTCTGTATCAGATTTATAATCTGAACCATATATAGCCCACATACAAAAAGCTTTGGCTTTTGGTTCTTCCTTGTTTTCTTCTTCACTTAGAGTGAATGATGGTTCTGCATCAAAAATGATGTTAGTAGAGGAAGAAGAAGATGGTTCATTTACCATCTTTGAGAGGGAGTGCCAGATGGCTTTTGCTGAAGTGCAATCAGCCACTTTTTGAAAAATGTCTTTGGACATAGATTTAGCCAATATCTCCATGGCTATGACATCAGCACTTTTCAGCCTTTCCTGATCATCAGATGAAGAGGTTGAGGATGTAGTTCCTGTCAAAATAAATTTGTAAATACTTTCATCTATTGCATTCATATAAAATCTGATTCTAACTTGCCATAAATCAAAACTATCCAAATTGAATAAAGGTGAATCTGAAAAAGAGAAATCTGATAGTGCCATTTGGAAAAACCTTTTTGTAACAAAACAAAATAAGAACTAAGGTGATCTTTGTGATTTCATGTGTTAGCCTGTGTGCAAAATCAACTTCCTCTGATACCAATTGAAAGGGATAATTGATATCCTCTGATGAGGGTGATTGATAAAATCAACCTGCTGTGATACCAATTGAAAGGAAAGTTTTAGTTCTTATTTATCTGTTAAAACTCTTGTTTAAGTTTGCTTTCAATATAAGTGATATATATAAATATATATATGAGTTTGCTGTAAGAGTAATAAGCACAAACAGTGAGAGTGCAAAGTAATAAACAGCACAAGAAATAAAACAAACAAACAAGAAGCAATCCAGATGACACAGAGAAATATAGTAGTTCCCCAAACCCGGGTACATCTACTCTTCTACCCACTGGTAGGAATCCACTAGGTGTTTTTGATCAGGTGTCCACACACCAATGGAGGTTTGATCAGGTGCCCAATTTACCTATAAGCTTTTGATCAGGTGCTTATAAACCAACTAGATTTTTTGTTCAGGTGTCTTGCCACCAAGGGGTTACACTTTTGAAGGGAATATTAACCCTGTACAAGAGAGGTGAAGGAGAAAGGGAAAAGATTAATTGTTCTTCTCTTTGTGCTGAGAAGACTCTTGATGATCCTGATTGGATGTTGTATTTGGATCTTGATGATGATGTTGAAGAGCTCTCCCTGTCTGATATAATTGTTGATAGTTTGTGGAGGTCTTTTCTCTTGATTGTACAAACTCCTTTCTCAGAATGAATGTGATCTGCAAGAAAGAAGTTAGGCAAAAAGAAGATATAATTGTAAGATCCCCCTCGCGGAACACACAACACGGCCGAGGGGAATCTTATGCCCAGGACAGCCGCCTTGCGGAAGCGCTAGCACACGAGCTAGCCTCCCCCACAAGACGCCTATCCTGCCGGCTAAACCAACTACACAGCGCCAACCCATCAATGAAAGAAAGTATTAAAAACCAAAGATTCACAATAAGTAATAATGTCCAAATCAGAGTAAAAGAAAGACAGAAAGCTACACAAGCTCCTGCAAATCATCAGAGTAATCAGCTAAATGCCCCAAGGGCTACATCTCAAAACACTCACCCGCCTCTGACACTAATGGCAGCTAAGGTACCATAAACCCCAGCCCTGCACACCTGACCCGGCTGGCCTCTGGTGCTGAACGCTGCTACACATCTGAATGTGCTCCTAAAAAGAGGGAGGTAGCAACCGTTAGTCATAAAGACTAAGTGGCTTCCCATCCGCTCCCCCGGCGACTCCAAGGCACCGGGCGGAAGAAAGGGAGGAAAAGCTGCAATATAACAGTAATATATACAAAGCAGGTGACGGGGAAAGAAAACTAGTATATACACAAATTCTAAGCTACACAAGTGTAAAAGGGGCTAATCTAATCATGTATAAGCAGGAGTATAATAAAGGTGCACAGCAGTAAATAAACAGTAAGTAAAGCAGGTAAAGCAAGGCAGTAAGAACAGTAGCGATAAGTAGTCAATCTCGTACCCTAACTTATATGAATGCCCATACAAACTTATAAGTTAGGATTTCCAGGAATTATAACTCATCATATAAGCGAGCCCATACTAATTTATATGATGAGGATCTGCAAGTGCGTATGTTATGCTTATGCTATGAATGATTTATGCAATGGACTCACACACACGACTCTATGCGCATAGACCTTTGTAGTTCCCTCTATTTGAAAGGAAGCCAACCTCTCGGGTACCAACCGCTGTGACACACAGTGGTAGCGGACCGGGCTGTCCACTCCTAGGCGGGTATGCACACTACCAGGCCTAGACCGCACGTACGCCTCGACGCTAAACAACCGCGGATCTCTGCGTACTCTTTGCTGGAGTCCACCAGGCTTTGAGCTAAGTGGAAGGTGTCTTCGAGGAATTGTCGTCCCGACACGCAGACAAGCTGGCCCCTCAGACCCCAACACACCCGCTAAGTCCACGTACCGCGGTCGGTGTGACGACCTGCCTAGTACCGAAGGCCTGCCACAATTATCCAAGTACTAATGGGGATATCCTCCCCTCGAGCCTCCAGCTCGTCCAACCCAGTATACCACACACCTGTCACTCCCACACTGGGAGGAGATACATGAAACCAATCTTACCCTACTATGGCTACTCTTGCCTACTTTAAATGTTATTGCAGTTTAGGGTTAATCTTGGACTTTTCGAGGTATACCCGGTGAAGGGCTCTCAACGGTACTAGGGAATATGATGGGATGTCCCAAATTCCTCTATCTAAAGATATTTAATTTAGTTGGTGGATGTATTTCACTTCGCATTTCGTGTTGCTCTAATGGTTAAGTGGATTTAGACTTCGACTCCCACTTTGCCCAACTGGGCTAAGCGCAGCTCGCACTTAACTTTAACTCTTGACTTAGCCTTAACCTGACCTTAAGTGGTAGCCCCTCACGGGTTTAAAGGATAAATCCGATCTCCTAATACTACGCTCCAAGTTTCTCCCAAGTCTCATGGGGTTTAGAAGGTCTAAGCTCAAAACTCAATTTTTGCTAAACCTAGACCACTCAGGCGAACTATATTTACCCCAAAGGTGGAACCCTCAAAATATTTATCCTCATGATCTGATATAATTAACATTGGTTCCCACTAACCTACGCAGGTCATGATCCAAAATTCATCATTTCCTCTGTCAAATTGGTCATTAATAATATCTGTCTAATTATGTGACACATGCTAAATTACATATGAAGTATAAATTATATAAGTCCATATCGTCCAATAAAATCACCAGAGATATGTAATGTTAATTTAAGTTAATGGACAAGATTCATAATCCTCTAAGGTGATTTAGCATGTTATTTAATAGTTGAACATAATTACCAAAATGTCACTATACCTGTTAAGTCCTAAAATAATCATCCCAAAATTTTAAGGAAAATTACACTGTGGCTCATATGACTGAAATAAACATCTAACCATAATTTTAGAATTTCCAAGGTGATTTAGCCGTATTTAATTCATTAATTCACAAGGTGCTAAAATCATATTTCTAAAATCACTGTCACCGTGCCTCATCATCTATAACATGATTCATATATAACCTTAGCTCAATCAAGCTTCCGAATCAGTACCTATATCACAATTAAATTACTAAATAAATGATTAATAACTTTGAAACTACACATCCAAAAATTACAAAACTTCACAGGGGGTATATAATCATGTTATTAATTACTCCACCAATTTCATGAGCATCGAAGTAACATATTGCAAGACATTCAAAATATACTATAATCACATGTGTTATGACACAATTCTGTAAATCTGATATTCTAGAAGCTACACTCATCCAAAAATTATGATTGACCCTAATATGGGAATCTAAGAACGAGAGCTACAACTTTTATGTTACCATAAAACCCAGGACCTAAAGCTTCATACCCAAAATCAGTGTTGAATGCAATTGTACAAACCTGGGCAGAAATCAGAGAACTAAAACAAGGTTTAGTTTTCTGGACAGTCCACTCGACTGGACTTTTAGAGAGCTACAGGTCACCCCAGAAAACGTGTAACCTATCGTTGGAAAGCTCTTTTCAGGGGCTACTACTTACATGTTGAGCCCGAAATCTAATTCCAGTGGGGTCAAGCCTAAAAATTGGCTTGAACCCAGCTGCGCACGATTCTCCTTAATAACCAAGAGCAAGTTATGAATTGAATCTGATTTAACAGGGAGCTTTCATCACATCTATCCACAGTTATATAATTAGCAACCCTAATTAATCAGGGCGTTATTCCCCATCTTTCCCAGACAATTATTACATAATCAAAACTATGTTTAACGGAGCTTCATTTTATTCTCTTCCCCAAACATGAACTAAATGTATGTATATATATATATATATATATACAATTGAAATCCATTCAACAGGAAGCTTATTTCTCAACTCCAAATCAACAGAGAACTTATTTCTATTATCATCCCAAATGCCTAATGAACATATATATATATATATATATATAATTGAAATTCCATCTAACAGGGAACTATTTCCCAAGCAGCTACAAGTCATATATATATATATATGTATATATATAATCGAAATCTCAATTACAGGTAACTAATTAATGAAATCCCATATGAAAGTTTGGGGCAGCCACCTTCCCTCCTCCCATGCACCCTCACGAGGCCTCCGATTATCACGAAACCAACGTCCCACGTTCGTATTGAAGCGGGGAGTCGATTGGGGGCATTTTCGCGGCGAACGACGCCCTACGGCGAAAAACCCTAACGCGGCCTTTTTCCTACGGAGCTTCATCACGCTCGCAAATCGACTCAATTGAGTTCGATATCTCGCCTAGCGGATCTAAGAAAACTAGCACCAAGGGAGAGGGGAGGAAGTCACCTGATTTCCGGACGACGTTCGCGGTTGTCTCCTCCGCGGCATGGCGGCAGTTGGCCAAGACTAATTAAAGGGCCCTGATCCACAGAAATATACAACATGTAATCAATCAACATTATCCAAACTAAGAAGAAAGGAAACAGCAGACAACATGAAAAGTTTACAAACTAATAACTTCCCAAAGACTCTCACCCTTCACGATATCTGTTACGACATTATTTAAAATTAACAAACATTCTAACGGGGTTGCATCACATCTATAGCGTTGATGTTGACTCCTAGGGTTGACCTAACATACTCAAGACTGCTCAACGTAAAGATACTATACACAGTAGGATGCAAGTGGGGAATCTCCCTACTTGTACACAATGTAAAACAACATTTACTGCACTGCCTCAGGAAAAACAGCACAATGAAAATGCAGGAAACAGTCAAACAGGAAAATACCACAAACTCCCTCTTTAAGAACCAAAAATAAAGAGCAGCAGCCGAGCAACATAGAGCTCTCAGATCAGTAAACTTCACCAAAAGATTCCATAACCAACAACTAATCTGGAATAAGAGGTTCCCATGACCAAGAGGATAATCCAGCCATACATAACTTCCAAAGTTAACTCATACCAGCAGACCTCTATATGCCCTATTCGTCCCCAAAATCCCCACATAAACTCAAAACATAAGAAGATAAGAGAGCAATAGGAGCTTACAGTGAGGAGAAGTAGTTATAGATGTGAAGAATTTCTTTCAACCTAGCACAAGACTCCAATTTGCATCCCCCAAGGAAGAATAGCAGTCGGTCCATGGCGGAGGAGAGATAGCTCGAGATGGAGGGAGGAGTTTCGACCTTGGATCTACAGCTCGAGGGAGGTGGAGGTCGCCGAATATGAAGCCAGATCTAGGAATCCACCGAGGAGGTGGAGTGAAGGATGGATCTGTGAGAGAGAGGGATGTTCGGAGATGCTCGGTCATGGAGGAAGTCGCCGGAGCTTGACTTCGCCGGAGGGGGAAGTTTGCCGGTCGAAATGGGGGAGGGGAAGGAGCTTGTTGGAGCCGAGGAAGGAGGCGTTCGGCTCGATGTGGAGGAGCTCGGGTAGCTTGGAGGGCAGATCTCGCCGGAGGATGAGAGGGCAGACTCGTCGGCCATGGAAGCTTCGCCGGAGGGAGGTCGCTGGAGGAATAAGGGAGGAGGAAGCTTGGCGTCGGCCATGGAAGCTTTGCCGAAGGGAGGTCGCTGGATGAAGAAGGGAGGAGGAAGCTTGGCGTCGGCCATGGTGGAGAAGTGACGGCGCTGGTGGGAGAGCATCGGGTAAGAAATTTCTAACCTAAGTTATGAGTATATATATATTATTAATTAATATTATTATTATTATCTTATTAAAACATTAAGGTATTTCACTCAAACGCCCGTACAACGCCTTAGAGGACTCTAAAATTGTCCCGGAAGGGCTCGTTATGATCGTCCCGCTGACACGCATCCACCGGGACAATCTGAGATTAATTTCGAGTTCGTCTGCTCATTTTATGCTTGTCGGAGCGTTTACAGACTAATTTTTTGCGTCGCATCAAAACTCGTCGAATGACGTCGGAATTTCAAACGGACGACTCCGTTGGACTCATATCATCATTACGAGTCCAACAAAACTGATTGAGGTCCATTCCGAGATTGTTTGGTCGATTTCACCATTTTGGATAAATATGCTATTCGCAGACCACATTAATAAAATCGCCGATTCTCATCAGAATCAAGCGCAGACAGTTTTGTTGAATTCGTATAGGCTTCACGAGTCTAGCAAAACTGACTGGGGTGAATACCGAGGCCGTTTGCTCGATTTCACCGCTTTGGATAAATAGGTTACTTAGAGTCGCGTCGACGCGACTAATTCTCCGATACACATCGGAATTGAGTGCAGTCGACTTCGTTTGACTGGTATCAACTTTACGAGTCTAACAAAATCAACTAAGGCCGATTATGCGGTCATTTGCACAATAGTCATATTTGAGGCGTCGCGTAGCTCAAGGCGACTGTTTTGGTCGACTTCATATATACGCTATTTGAACACCATGACATTTGAGCTAACGTACGCACTATAATTCCTTCGAGGCGGTACGCCTCCTTCGAGTTTTATCTCTCAAGTTATGCTCTCCGGGCGGCTCGGATCCCGATACAGCAAACATCAGGACAAAGAATAGAACTGGTACTCGCCGCATTCGTCGAGTGCACTTCCCCGGCTCAGTTGCAAGCCTGGCCCTCAGTACACCCCGAGCCCGAGTCAACTCGCGTGACTCAAAAGCGCGCACAAGGGGTCTAGCTCGAATCGGGATGTTACAAATCCAATAAACGAAGAAATAATTTCGTCCCCGAAATTTTAGGTTGAGGCTATGAGGATTTTCTGAACGAGAGTAAAACATACTCATCATATTCATTCATGGGCACTTCGTCCATAATAATTTCAAGCTTATATATGCATTCTCAATTGTTGCGATTTACACATAAGAACTAGATTGCATGCGCACTCTTGCCCTGTGAAGTCACACGAACTAATAATGACGCACACTATTTCAAAAACCACTACATCAGTCTAACTGCTTATGTCGTGATCTAATCTCAAGCACACAACATACAAGGAAACGTTTAGCAAGGACTTGGTGTGAACGGCATCAAGCAGGCTATTTATATATAAACCACGATACAACAGGCTACCGCTACCAACATCTATCGCTGTACAGGTTTCATGAACCAACCAAAACTGCCGAACCACTAACTCATTCACACCTTCTATGCCCGGACCTCCAAAACACTAGATCCCTACTGCAAGTGCCATCGACGGTTGCCCCACATCTATATTGACTGCCATGAGTCTCCAACACACATCCTCGGTAATTTTATTTGGTTTACAATATCGTTATATATGTACGCAAACCAGTGCATAGACACCACTGTTGTGAATTTGATAACTTAACAACCACGTTGTACAACCTTAGCACTATGAGTGCTACGATTTAAACCAATTATCCTAAATATGTCACTTTTAAGCACACCTCTTTGATCAACAATCAAATACAACTCCAACTCAACAAATTTCAAGGCGTCCCCCAAAATTTGTCGCGCGGTCGTCAGATTGACCATTGATCACTGAGAGGCACTACAACACTATCAAGAGGATTCAAGATTTTACATAACTACACCCATGAGGTTCTAACGATGGAACTCGTGCTACTAGAACCCAAAGACTACCACCAAGTCCTTACCATCACATTGGGACAACATCGCATCCTTCACATAGTATTAACATACATCTAAATCACGCTAAATTTTACTCAACGTCACCCCAAAGGTCCTAATTGGCACTCAACAGGGTGTGTTCATATCCTCAATTACCCAGCTATATGAGTTATCCAGGAGTTCACGTATGAAAATCCGACAACCTCGGTGTATTTCCCAAAAGGTTTTAGATCGCCATTTCTCCTTGGTCCACTTCTCTGCATAACCTTCGATCAGAGCAAAGACATAACCATCCTTTAGGTACTCACATCTGTTATTCTGGTAGGGGACTCAACGCAATCCAAAACTTGGTGTTTAACCATCCACCTTGCCTAAAATGACTCATTCATCAAGGTGTACCTAATTCTAATATCGCCGACCTGTAACGACTTAGATGAGAAAACCTCATTATAGCAAGGCTAAGCGAAGCAGTCTGCAAATATTTTTAACTCCCGGTGAAACCTCAAACGAAGAAATAGGATTAGCCCCCATACATTTTTGGGCTAAATTTCTTCCACCGCTCATATGGTACCTTCATCACACGAATGGGCACAAACCTTAGGGGCATACCTTCCTCGACTTAGAGTTCTTACCCTATAGATCCTCGTATCGACGCGCTTATATACTAGCCGTGATGATTTTCCCTCGACACGAGTTATGCAGACTACCAAAAGTAGGGCATACTTCACAATGTGATGAACTAAATCAAATCCATTACAAGCGCCCTACCATTCCTGCCAACGACCATCCATGGCATGCATGTTTATTTTATACAAACTCTTAGGATTTTAAATCATCAATCAAGTCATATTAATATTGTTGACTCCATCGCCTAACACTTATTAATCTTTCGATGTCAAGTAATTACAACACTAAAGGAAACGTTCACCGAGAATTTCCAAACTCAGGGGTAGTTGATCATCATACCCGCAATGCATGCACAAATTTCATTAACTTCCCAGTTATAATGTTATCACAACATAGCTGCATATTTACTACTCTCCTCGTTACTTAACCACATAATCTTAGAACAATATAAAGAAAATGATTATCTTCAAAAAATGTTTTTCCTCTCTTATTCCGCTAAGAAAATTCCTACCAACCCAAACATGGCCTTAGCAGTCTGTTTTGATTATGGTGAATTAACTTCTCAAGGATCAAAACTTCCAATGTCAAAAATTACAAAGATTCTAACTCCTCAAGGGATCCAAGATGGTAGATAACTAGCCCAATAAACGAAGAGATTAGCCTCCATATCTCTTCGACTGAGTTTCTTCCGCCACCAATATAACACATTCGTCCCAACATGAGCCTTCTTTGGATCCGAATTCTTATCGCATCGTCTCCATATGAAACCTTCTACATAAATAGAAGTGTGAGGTATCCACGTAGAGTATAAAAAACATGCTTGGTGGTCTCTCACTAAGCTGGTAATAGACTACAAGCACCACGCTCGTTGAAATTGGCCTAATTTTTTTTTTGTAAGGTGATAATATTACTCCATATCTAGGGTAGAAATCTCAGGGTGTGAGTCTCCAGCATTTACACTTACGCTAAACTCTTCCCTTAGTCACTCAAGGTCACTTATTGCTTGGCCCAATCATCCCCAAGATCCGTATAAGTCTAGGATACGTCACGACCTATCCTGCTAAGTCGACTAAAATGGTATCCTAGTTAGGTTGGCACTTTCTATAGGAAAAAGTGGACATACTTATTGTGAATTACACATGGGCACACCACCGCTTCCGCTGCATCAGTTTGTCCTCAAACTGATCTAGCTAGCAGGGGTGGCCTAGTGGTCTAATGGACTTCTTTATCTCAGGATCGTTGCAAGCTGATACCATTTGTAAGATCCCCCTCCCGGAACACACAACACGGCCGAGGGGAATCTTATGCCCAGGACAGCCGCCTTGCGGAAGCGCTAGCACACGAGCTAGCCTCCCCCATAAGACGCCTATCCTGCCGGCTAAACCAACTACACAACGCCAACCCATCAATGAAAGAAAGTATTAAAAACCAAAGATTCACAATAAGTAATAATGTCCAAATCAGAGTAAAAGAAAGACAGAAAGCTACACAAGCTCCTGCAAATCATCAGAGTAATTAGCTAAATGCCCCAAGGGCTACATCTCAAAACACTCACCCGCCTCTGACACTAATGGCAGCTAAGGTACCATAAACCCCAGCCCTGCACACCTGACCCGGCTGGCCTCCGGTGCTGAACGCTGCTACACATCTGAATGTGCTCCTAAAAAGAGGGAGGTAGCAACCGTTAGTCATAAAGACTTAGTGGCTTCCCATCCGCTCCCCCGGCGACTCCAAGGCACCGGGCGGAAGAAAGGGAGGAAAAGCTGCAATATAACAGTAATATATACAAAGCAGGTGACGGGGAAAGAAAACTAGTATATACACAAATTCTAAGCTACACAAGTGTAAAAGGGGCTAATCTAATCATGTATAAGCAGGAGTATAATAAAGATGTACAGCAGTAAATAAACAGTAAGTAAAGCAGGTAAAGCAAGGCAGTAAGAACAGTAGCGATAAGTAGTCAATCTCGTACTCTAACTTATATGAATGCCCATACAAACTTATAAGTTAGGATTTCCAGTAATTATAACTCATCATATAAGCGAGCCCATACTAATTTATATGATGAGGATCTGCAAGTGCGTATGCTATGCTTATGCTATGAATGATTTATGCAATGGACTCACACACACGACTTTATGCGCATAGACCTTTGTAGTTCCCTTTATTTGAAAGGAAGCCAACCTCTCGGGTACCAACCGCTGTGACACACGGTGGTAGCGGACCGGGCTGTCCACTCCTAGGCGGGTATGCACACTACCAGGCCTAGACCGCACGTACGCCTCGACGCTAAACAACCGCGGAGCTCTGCGTACTCTTTGCTGGAGTCCACCAGGCTTTGAGCTAAGTGGAAGGTGTCTTCGAGGAATTGTCGTCCCGACACGCAGACAAGCTGGCCCCTCAGACCCCAACACACCCGCTAAGTCCACGTACCGCGGTCGGTGTGACGACCTGCCTAGTACCGAAGACCTGCCACAATTATCCAAGTACTAACGGGGATATCCTCCCCTCGAGCCTCCAGCTCGTCCAACCCAGTATACCACACACCTGTCACTCCCACACTGGGAGGAGATACATGAAACCAATCTTACCCTACTATGGCTACTCTTGCCTACTTTAAATGTTATTGCAGTTTAGGGTTAATCTTGGACTTTCCGAGGTATACCCGGTGAAGGGCTCTCAACGGTACTAGGGAATATGATGGGATGTCCCAAATTCCTCTATCTAAAGATATTTAATTTAGTTGGTGGATGTATTTCACTTCGCATTTCGTGTTGCTCTAATGGTTAAGTGGATTTAGACTTCGACTCCCACTTTGCCCAACTGGGCTAAGCGCAGCTCGCACTTAACTTTAACTCTTGACTTAGCCTTAACCTGACCTTAAGTGGTAGCCCCTCACAGGTTTAAAGGATAAATCCGATCTCCTAATGCTACGCTCCAAGTTTCTCCCAAGTCTCATGGGGTTTAGAAGGTCTAAGCTCAAAACTCAATTTTTGCTAAACCTAGACCACTCAGGCGAACTATATTTACCCCAAAGGTGGAACCCTCAAAATATTTATCCTCATGATCTGATATAATTAACATTGGTTCCCACTAACCTACGCAGGTCATGATCCAAAATTCATCATTTCCTCTGTCAAATTGGTCATTAATAATATCTGTCTAATTATGTGACACATGCTAAATTACATATGAAGTATAAATTATATAAGTCCATATCGTCCAATAAAATCACCAGAGATATGTAATGTTAATTTAAGTTAATGGACAAGATTCATAATCCTCTAAGGTGATTTAGCATGTTATTTAATAGTTGAACATAATTACCAAAATGTCACTATACCTGTTAAGTCCTAAAATAATCATCCCAAAATTTTAAGGAAAATTACACTGTGGCTCATATGACTGAAATAAACATCTAACCATAATTTTAGAATTTCCAAGGTGATTTAGCCGTATTTAATTCATTAATTCACAAGGTGCTAAAATCATATTTCTAAAATCACTGTCACCGTGCCTCATCATCTATAACATGATTCATATATAACCTTAGCTCAATCAAGCTTCCGAATCAGTACCTATATCACAATTAAATTACTAAATAAATGATTAATAACTTTGAAACTACACATCCAAAAATTACAAAACTTCACAGGGGGTATATAATCATGTTATTAATTACTCCACCAATTTCATGAGCATCGAAGTAACATATTGCAAGACATTCAAAATATACTATAATCACATGTGTTATGACACAATTCTGTAAATCTGATATTCTAGAAGCTACACTCATCCAAAAATTATGATTGACCCTAATATGGGAATCTAAGAACGAGAGCTACAACTTTTATGTTACCATAAAACCCAGGACCTAAAGCTTCATACCCAAAATCAGTGTTGAATGCAATTGTACAAACCTGGGCAGAAATCAGAGAACTAAAACAAGGTTTAGTTTTCTGGACAGTCCACTCGACTGGACTTTTAGAGAGCTACAGGTCACCCCAGAAAACGTGTAACCTATCGTTGGAAAGCTCTTTTCAGGGGCTACTACTTACATGTTGAGCCCGAAATCTAATTCCAGTGGGGTCAAGCCTAAAAATTGGCTTGAACCCAGCTGCGCACGATTCTCCTTAATAACCAAGAGCAAGTTATGAATTGAATCTGATTTAACAGGGAGCTTTCATCACATCTATCCACAGTTATATAATTAGCAACCCTAATTAATCAGGGCGTTATTCCCCATCTTTCCCAGACAATTATTACATAATCAAAACTATGTTTAACGGAGCTTCATTTTATTCTCTTCCCCAAACATGAACTAAATGTATGTATATATATATATATATATATATATATATATACAATTGAAATCCATTCAACAGGAAGCTTATTTCTCAACTCCAAATCAACAGAGAACTTATTTCTATTATCATCCCAAATGCCTAATGAACATATATATATATATATAATTGAAATTCCATCTAACAGGGAACTATTTCCCAAGCAGCTACAAGTCATATATATATATATATATATATGTATATATATAATCGAAATCTCAATTACAGGTAACTAATTAATGAAATCCCATATGAAAGTTTGGGGCAGCCACCTTCCCTCCTCCCATGCACCCTCACGAGGCCTCCGATTATCACGAAACCAACGTCCCACGTTCGTATTGAAGCGGGGAGTCGATTGGGGGCATTTTCGCGGCGAACGACGCCCTACGGCGAAAAACCCTAACGCGGCCTTTTTCCTACGGAGCTTCATCACGCTCGCAAATCGACTCAATTGAGTTCGATATCTCGCCTAGCGGATCTAAGAAAACTAGCACCAAGGGAGAGGGGAGGAAGTCACCTGATTTCCGGACGACGTTCGCGGTTGTCTCCTCCGCGGCATGGCGGCAGTTGGCTAAGACTAATTAAAGGGCCCTGATCCACAGAAATATACAACATGTAATCAATCAACATTATCCAAACTAAGAAGAAAGGAAACAGCAGACAACATGAAAAGTTTACAAACTAATAACTTCCCAAAGACTCTCACCCTTCACGATATCTGTTACGACATTATTTAAAATTAACAAACATTCTAACGGGGTTGCATCACATCTATAGCGTTGATGTTGACTCCTAGGGTTGACCTAACATACTCAAGACTGCTCAACGTAAAGATACTATACACAGTAGGATGCAAGTGGGGAATCTCCCTACTTGTACACAATGTAAAACAACATTTACTGCACTGCCTCAGGAAAAACAGCACAATGAAAATGCAGGAAACAGTCAAACAGGAAAATACCACAAACTCCCTCTTTAAGAACCAAAAATAAAGAGCAGCAGCCGAGCAACATAGAGCTCTCAGATCAGTAAACTTCACCAAAAGATTCCATAACCAACAACTAATCTGGAATAAGAGGTTCCCATGACCAAGAGGATAATCCAGCCATACATAACTTCCAAAGTTAACACATACCAGTAGGCCTCTATATGCCCTATTCGTCCCCAAAATCCCCACATAAACTCAAAACATAAGAAGATAAGAGAGCAATAGGAGCTTACAGTGAGGAGAAGTAGTTATAGATGTGAAGAATTTCTTTCAACCTAGCACAAGACTCCAATTTGCATCCCCCAAGGAAGAATAGCAGTCGGTCCATGGCGGAGGAGAGATAGCTCGAGATGGAGGGAGGAGTTTCGACCTTGGATCTACAGCTCGAGGGAGGTGGAGGTCGCCGAATATGAAGCCAGATCTAGGAATCCACCGAGGAGGTGGAGTGAAGGATGGATTTGTGAGAGAGAGGGATGTTCGGAGATGCTCAGTCATGGAGGAAGTCGCCGGAGCTTGACTTCGCCGGAGGGGGAAGTTTGCCGGTCGAAATGGGGGAGGGGAAGGAGCTTGTTGGAGCCGAGGAAGGAGGCGTTCGACTCGATGTGGAGGAGCTCGGGTAGCTTGGAGGGCAGATCTCGCCGGAGGATGAGAGGGCAGACTCGTCGGCCATGGAAGCTTCGCCGGAGGGAGGTCGCTGGAGGAATAAGGGAGGAGGAAGCTTGGCGTCGGCCATGGAAGCTTTGCCGAAGGGAGGTCGCTGGATGAAGAAGGGAGGAGGAAGCTTGGCGTCGGCCATGGTGGAGAAGTGACGGCGCTGGTGGGAGAGCATCGGGTAAGAAATTTCTAACCTAAGTTATGAGTATATATATATTATTAATTAATATTATTATTATTATCTTATTAAAACATTAAGGTATTTCACTCAAACGCCCGTACAACGCCTTAGAGGACTCTAAAATTGTCCCGGAAGGGCTCGTTACGATCGTCCCGCTGACACGCATCCACCGGGACAATCTGAGATTAATTTCGAGTTCGTCTGCTCATTTTATGCTTGTCGGAGCGTTTACGGACTAATTTTTTGCGTCGCATCAAAACTCGTCGAATGACGTCGGAATTTCAAACGGACGACTCCGTTGGACTCATATCATCATTACGATTCCAACAAAACTGATTGAGATCCATTCCGAGATTGTTTGGTCGATTTCACCATTTTGGATAAATATGCTATTCGCAGACCACATTAATAAAATCGCCGATTCTCATCAGAATCAAGCGCAGACAGTTTTGTTGAACTCGTATAGGCTTCACGAGTCTAGCAAAACTGACTGGGGTGAATACCGAGGCCGTTTGCTCGATTTCACCGCTTTGGATAAATAGGTTACTTAGAGTCGCGTCGACGCGACTAATTCTCCGATACACATCGGAATTGAGTGCAGTCGACTTCGTTTGACTGGTATCAACTTTACGAGTCTAACAAAATCAACTAAGGCCGATTATGCGGTCATTTGCACAATAGTCATATTTGAGGCGTCGCGTAGCTCAAAGCGACTGTTTTGGTCGACTTCATATATACGCTATTTGAACACCATGACATTTGAGCTAACGTACGCACTATAATTCCTTCGAGGCGGTACGCCTCCTTCGAGTTTTATCGCTCAAGTTATGCTCTCCGGGCGGCTCGGATCCCGATACAGCAAACATCAGGACAAAGAATAGAACTGGTACTCGCCGCATTCGTCGTGTGCACTTCCCCGGCTCAGTTGCAAGCCTGGCCCTCAGTACACCCCGAGCCCGAGTCAACTCGCGTGACTTAAAAGCGCGCACAAGGGGTCTAGCTCGAATCGGGATGTTACAATAATAATATATTTGATCTGATCTTCTTTTTGCTCCATTGTTTATCTTCATGTTCTTTTCCTGTACAGCAATATAAAGTATATGTTCTGTTCTGTATATCATTCCTTAGCTATTCTGTCGAGATATAACAACTATATATATACTAATACATATTAATTGCTGTAATATATACTGTTTGAATCCTTGCTGAATATAATAAATATATCTTTCATTTCCCAGATCCTTGAGAAGATAACTTGCCGAATTTGGCATGCTGCAACGGGTACAACATTTATTATTTCTGCTGCCAACGGCTGTATTAATTAATACTTGAAAGCTGTAATGTTAGCACAACAATATATATAGAAATATATAAATATTACTTTAATAAAGTCTGACAGCATAATATAATAAGAAATATAATTCTGCATTAATTTCATCGAGCTGAGCTCTACTTTCGCCGAGCTTAAAACATTTGATTCGTCGACCTCATTATTAATATTACTGTTTCTGAACATTTGCTGAAATTCGTCGAGCGTTGTTCGTCATTCGTCGACCGCTATTCCAAGCTGTAATCTGTAGAGCGCTGCTTCTGATCTGTTCGCCGATCGCCGTCCGACGAATGCCGAGCGCTGCTATGATCTGTTCGGCGAGCGCTGCTATGATCTGTTCGGCGAGCGCTGCTATGATCTGTTCGGCGAGCGCTGCTATGATCTGTTCGCCGATCTCCGTTCGACGAATGTCGAGTGCCGTTCGACGAATGTCGAACGCAGCTAATATATAAAATATATTATTTTTCTTATATTATTTTATATTAATTTCTCTTATAATATTTTCTCTTATATTAATTTCTCTTAATATATTTTCTCTTATATTAATTAGCCTATTATTATATATATATATATATTTTTCTTTATATATATATTATTTTCAGCCTTTTATTTAATAGAATATTTAATCTAAGTTGAGATATATTATGATATATACTTAGACATTAAAGGTGGATCCTAACTCAAATCAAAACCAAGGTTCCACCACGCATCTCTCAAATGATTCATAATCAAATGAGTCCAGTAGTCCATCTTTATGGAGCTTGGATATACGTTTCTCATTTATATGGCCTAAACGACAATGTCAAAGGTACGTAGGATTTGAATCATTTATTTTTAGTCTTTTAGCATTTTCTACATTATAGATCAGATGGTCTAAGTTCAAAACATATACACCATTAAACAATTGGGCTACACCATAACAAATATCATTCATAAAAATCGAACAACAATTGTTCTTAATTATAAATGAAAAGCCTTTCATGTCAAGACATGATATGCATATAATGTTTCTAGTTATGGCTGGAACAAAATAACGGTTATCTAATTCTATTACAAGCCCAGTGGGCAAAGAAAGACAATAGACACCAACAACGATGGCAACAACTCTTGCTCCATTCCCGACGCGCAGGTCTACCTCCCCTTTACCCAACATTCTTCTTCTTCTCAGTTCCTGCACATTTGTACAAATGTGAGAACCGCATCCGGTATCCAATACCGAAGATGAAGGAGCAGAAAGGTTTATCTCTATAACATAAATACCTGAAGTGGAAGTCACACTTCCCATCTTCTTTTGCAGATCCTCAATATAGAGGGGACAGTTCCGCCTCCAATGCCCAGCCTTACCGCAGTGGTGGCACTTTCCTTCCTTCGCCAGACCTTTCTTTTTCAGTGTAGACGATTTGGGATCAAGATGAGACTTAGATCCTATCTTCGTCTTCTTGAATCCCTTAGTCTTGCTCTTGCTTTTATGCACCATCAGTATGGGGCTAGCAGGCTTGACCTTCTTCATATTATTTTCAGCAGTTCGCAACATGCCTAGGAGCTCGGGCAGTGTCTTATCTATTTCATTCATGTTATAGTTCAAGACGAACTACTCATAACTGTCCGACAACGATTGCAGGATCAGATCCGTGGCCAACTCTTGGCCCATGGGAAAACTCAGTCTTTCAAGGTTCTCTATATACCCAATAATTTTGAGTACGTGAGTCCCTACTGAGTCTCGAGCTCCCATTTTGCACTGAAATAATGCCTTGGATATGTCAAACCTCTCTTATCGGGCTTGCCCCTCGAACATTTTCTTGAGGTTCCAGATTATCTCATAACCACACATGCTCTCGTGTTGCTTCTGAAGCTCAGAGGACATGGTAGCAAGCATGAGGCATTCCACATCCAAGGTATCATCTTGATACTTCTTGTAAGCAACTTTATCTGCTCGCGGAGCATTTCCGGTCGGCTCTGTGGGGGCTTCACCTTCCAAGACATAGAGTTTGCGCTCTTGCCTGAGAACAATTCTCAGGTTTCTGTACCAGTCAAGGAAGTTCATCTCGTTGAGGTTGTCCTTCTCAAGAATAGCTCTCAGGGACAGGGTGGAGTGAGATCCACTTGCCATGAAAATTCTACAATGAATTCGCAAAACTTTTAGTACTGTATTTCGAAATACATTTTATATTAATAAGAACTTTTATTAAAAGCTCCCACTATATTAATCAAATCAACAACCCTTAATTTCGATTCGGAGAGTTTATGCGAGCTACTCTCTTAGTGGACAAGATCCGTATTTCACCAACACAATGAGTCCGCTTTGGCGTTTCTCTCATAATGCGGTTATTTAGGTAGACAACATTTGTCAATTGCATCACTATGCAACTCTTGTATGGTTGGTGAATAACTTATATTCGCATCCATCATATGGAGCATGCCAACCCTATGCCTCTAGGCACTCAACCTTTGAGGTCACCTAGTTAAGTTAGACCCGATGTCGACAGTGGGATATCACAATTATCCGCTCGCACCCTTACCAAGATAGATTAATGCACCTTGCTTTGGCAAGCCCACACTTCATCGATCGAGGCAGGAAGAGTGTCATCCATCGGAAGGCATCCATATACTTAATATTAGATAAGGGATTTTATCTTTCAATAGATGAACATTTCATCGTGATTAACATTTAATCACCATGCACATACACAAAACAAATGCATCCCCTATGTGCACATAAAAGGATTATCAACATTTTGATAAAAGGGGGTTAAATCTGAATACTTAGAACACTTCTAAATCTTTAGATTTACATGCATTGAATACAAGCAAAGCTACTCCACTTATGCAGTAGATAAGCTCATCTCTCAATGTCAGATTTAAAATCCATGACATTTGGTTTCATAAACCATATTGAGGGACAGTTACTGCAAAGGAGAAACACTTGATCGAAACCTCCCTCTGATACCACTGTTGGGTTTTTCTAATACCATTCATAATGATATGAACACATCAAATGTGCGCAGCGGAGATACTAGAACAACCCAAAGAGTAAGGATCTTGCGGATCTCATGAATCAAAAGATTAGGAAAGCAAAATGCAATATACCTTCGCGGGATTGAGTCAATAGTCAACCAAGGTGCTCCAAGAAGAAATCCGGTAGACTAAATCTGAGTTCCGAGAACCGAAATGTATCGGCTCCTCTACAGCGATCCACACGAACGATAGAGAACCCCAAAGCCTTGTCGAACAAGGAATAGGTCGGAGAAGGAATCTCTCAACGTCCCCACGGACTGCTAGGTCCGAGACAGGGGAGGCAGCGACCGTCGGCGGCGGATCTTGGCGGACGGGAAGAATGAGAACTCCTCTTGCGGAACTTTTCCGGACGGCCGTTCTCTTCTTCAATCGCGAAAAGGTTCGATCTATTCTATCTCTTTCGAAGACCTAATCGCGTTCCTTTTATACGCAAGGTATAAAACAGGCTATCCGCAGACCAGAGGAAAAACAGAACATTTCTGTATAGATTTACACATTCGCCGAATTCGACAATTTGACCAAACAATATAACCGAATTCGACTCAGATTCGGCGAAACTATTTTGACGAATTCGTCTATATAAATTCGGCTATATAAATTCGGTTATATGATTTCAACGAAAAAATTTCGTCTATATAAATTCATCGAAACCCTTTAGCCGAATTTGTCATTTATTCAACTAAACACTTTAGCCGAATTTGACTTAGCCGAATTCGTCTAAACCCTTTAGCCGAATTCGTCTAAACCCTTTAGCCGAATTCGTCTAAATCCTTTAGCCGAATTCGTATAAACCCTTTAGCTGAATTATCTAGTATAAATCCATTCGTTTAAACACTTTAAACGATTTCCTTTTGAGACATTCTCAACTTGATTCCAAGCAGTCACATGATTGGTCCTTCACTCATATCCAATATGAGTAAGGCCAACACAATCCTTTGTCCAACTTCTCCAAACGCTTTTATGTGCGACCCTATAGGGTCATATTGCGTTGGCAGTAAGACTAACTGTTGATTGCTTTGAGATCACCTCAGAAACTCCAACAATTCTGAAAGGCAAATAACCAATAATTTCATATTTTAGAATCTTTGGTTGCAAATGTTACATTTTAAATAATGGAAAATCCCAACTTACAAAGTTTGCTGAAAAATGCAATGATAGTGTTCTTGTTGGATATAGCTCACATAGTAGAGCCTATAGAGTATTCAACAAGAAGACTCATGTAGTTGAGGAATCTATTCCTGTTGTTTTTGTTGAGACTAGCCTACTTTACAAGGGCTGGTCCAGTTCTCCTATTTTGACAGAAAATGATCAGAAGATGCAAGAGTTGTGTATACAAGCCAGACCCAGCTCCAACAGAATTAATTCAGAGATTGAGACTATTCAAGATAAAGATGATCAGACTGCCGAAGAAGTTGTTACTGCAGAAGAAGTACAGCAGGATACTGACAGATTGCCTGCAGCAACCATGCATATGAGGGATCATCCAAGGAACCTGATCATTGGATATGAGAAACAAGGTGTGATCAATAGAAGCATGACTCACAATGAAGCTCTATTTCTGAGCTTCCTATCTCAAGTTGAGTCTAAGAAGTTTGAGGAAGCCAACCAAGACAACTTTTGGATTCAAGCGATGCAAGAGGAGCTACATCAATTCAAAAGGTACAAGGTATGGAAGTTAGTGCCAAAATCACAAGGACTCAACATAATTGGCACCAAGTGGATTTACAGGAATAAGTTAGATGAGATTGTTGTCATCATCAAGAACAAGACAAGATTGGTAGCCAAAGGGTATAGGCAAGAAGAAGGTATAGACTTTGACCAAATATTTGCCCATGTTACAAGGTTAGAGGCCATAAGGTTATTTCTTGCATATGCTGCCCATAAGGGGTTCAAGGTCTACCAAATGGATGTAAAGTCTGCATTCCTAAATGAAAATCTGAAGGAAAATGTATATATGGAGCAACCCTCAGGTTTTGTTCATCTAACTCTAATTTCCCATGTTTATTTACTTAAGAAAGCCTTATATGGTCTAAAGCAAGCCCCTAGGGCCTGGTATGAGACCTTGTCTAGCTTTCTCATCAAGATCAAATTTTTGAGGGGAAAGATAGATAGTACATTGTTTCTTAGGAAAACAAAGGGCAAGTGTCTCATAGTCCAAATTTATGTAGATGACATAATTTTTGGGTTTACTGATGATAACCTTTGCAAAAGGTTTGCCAACCTTATGCACGGGGAGTTTGAGATGTGCAGTATGGGAGATCTCAAGTACTTTTTAGGCCTCCAAGTGAAATAGTCTGATGAAGGGATATTTATCTCTCAAACTAAGTACACTAGGGAGTTTATTAAGAGGTTTGGGATGGAGTCAGCCTCCAACATGAAAACTCTCATGGGGTCCAACATTTCCCTGGACAAGGATGAGAAGGGAAAACCCTTTGATGAATCCATGTACACATGTTTCATTGGATCCTTATTATATCTGACTACTAGTAGACCAGATATTATGTATGTTACATGTGTTTGTGCTATATATCAATCATGCCCTAAGGAATCTCATTACTCAGCTGCAAAGATGATTTTGAGGTACCTTAAGGGCAGCGAAACTCTTGGCCTTTGGTACCTTAGAAACAATGATTTTGAACTAATTGGATTTTTAGATGCTGACTGTCACAACCCGTATTTTCCCGAAATAAATTATATTATCAGAGCGAAGGGGAAAACACGCGTCATGATGCCACGTCCTGTAGGGGACAACTACAGACGTTCAGGCGAGCACTCAAACGAACATTTTCTTTTACAAAAAGGTATGAATTAAGTAAAAGGATTATCTTTTAAGATTCATTTCATTTGGGTTAGGAGACCGTGTCCCTCGGCCCTGCGGTTTACCAAGCCGCACTTTATAAAAGACATACGTACACAACGGAAGAAAATAAGTTCATTTTATTCCTAACGGCGCTGAAGACCAGAGACGTCTCCAGGGCGATCGCCGATCTAAATTTAGTATATAATAATGAAGTATCATTATATTCTGTTTTACGCTTTGCAAATAGGTGATACTTAATAATAAATGCGACAAACAGTTAAAAGAACAAATTTTTATCTGCTAAAAGAACTGCATTAATATTCAGCAAAATAGGCTTTTCCCAGAGTGTACGAATACAAAATAACTAAGTAGCAGTAAAGGAAGCTAGCAGCAGCATCAGCAAGTGAACCAAGCAAAAGCCGTACGGGCGTCAACAATTGACACGAACCCGCAGGAAAAGAGTCGACAGCCAAAAGAAACGCTACAACAAGAGAAACTGAATCCTTACCTAATAGGGAGGAAAGCCCTCCACCCGAGAAACTGAACAACCCTGCTCTAAAACCTGCGGCAGCTACGAACCTGAACCTGAGGCATCCATAAGAAAAGAATGCCTCAGCCCAAAGGGTGCAAGAAAACAGCATAGTTAAAAGTAAGAGCAGGAGAAGTAACAAGTGACATATCCAAGCTGAAAGGGGTATATAAATACATATATATATATATATACATATACCCATATATATAACTATAAATATACGCTTATATGAAGATTTCAGTAATAGAAGGTTAGGAAGATCCCGCATAGAACCAGCCCGATAAGCAAGAGCATGACTAAACTTGGCATATAATGCAAAAATGGACCAGTGGTGGCGGACCCAAAACAATGTCACTATCCACCCACATAAAGGGGATGTTCAAAACGAACCAGTGCGGCGGACCCAAATAATGTTACTAACCACGCACATAAAGGGGATGTTCACCCCAAATAAAAAGGTGCCGTGGGGGTGGTCTCATCGCCCTACCAACCACTATTAACAGAACTATGATGGGGGACCCCATCATTCCCTATATCCATCATTCCAGTGCAAACAAGTCCATCAATATTTAGACAAGTAAATATGCAGAATTAGCCAAGTAAACATGATCTGGAACAAAATCAACCAGAATAAACCATCAAGGATTTGCACAGGATCGGAACAAAGCTAAACATATAGCATCTAGCATATAAAAGAGGGATAGAAGGATTCACCCAACCATAGCAGCTAGCATATAATAAAACAGGGCCAATTAAGTGTGCCGAGGAGTTAGCAAATAGAATCACTGTAATATTGATCATTTCTTGCTACTTGAATCGAAGCGCGCAGAATTAGTTTGCAAGGAATGAAACCCAACAAGAGTGAAGCAAAGCAGCCCCTTAGGAAAAGCATAGCAGCAGCCCGACTAAAGCCATATGTAGCAGAACAACAGCAGCAGCACAACACAACAACAACAGAGAAGAACCAAAGGAAGCAACCCCCATTAATTAGCAAAGAAAAGGCAGCACCCCCACTAAACTAGCAAGGAAAAGGCAACACCCCCACTAAATTAGCAAGGAAAAGGCAACACCCCCACTAAATTAGCAAGGAAAAGGCAGCACCCCCACTCAACAGGTATTGCAAAAGCAACCCCCAAGAATACAGTATGAAAACAGCCCCCCAATTAACTGGTATTGTAAAAGCAGCCCCCAATATAGAGATTTAAAGTTTTAAACTCCCAATTTATCAAACTTGGCAGCCCATAGGTAAAGAACATAGCGACAGCCCTTGATTAGACAAGGAATAAGATGTAGCCCCCAACCAAAAAAGCAAGCATAATAGCAGCAAAAAACAACAGCAGAACAATAGCAGCAGCCCATATGTATATGAAAGAAACCAACTGATCGAGCATAGCAGCCCAAACCGAGCAAAATAAAACCCCCTACTGATTGAGTGTAGCAACCCAAAGAGGTTAACACCCATATAGAACAAAGCATAGCAGCAGAAGATCAAACAAGGAAACCTCATAGCAGCAGAATGATTTAAATCCAACCCACGGCAGCGGCATCCATAGCAACAAGGAAATAAGAAATTTCCTAAATTCACAGGTATGGCAGCAACAAGATCAACAAGAAAAATAAAATAAAATTGAATGAATCTAACCTAAAGCAGCGACCCCAAATTAACCCGACCAAGATGGAGATATAGTAGCAGAAAGAGAAGAAGAAGAGAAAAATCATAAACAGCAGCCTCCCTCGACCAGGAGCAACAATAAGGCGAAACGACTAAGCAGCCGCCAAGGTAAAACCAGCACGAGGTGTATAAATCATAAGCCCTTACTAACAGAGAATAAAGGGGGAAGAAGAGGAGGCGGTTTTCTTGCCTGAATTAGGAGCCGACACAACTTGCCGAAGCGAAGACCACGGCCGGGAGGTCTCACCACCACCACCGAAGCTAACAAGGGTCCTCCCCAACCCCTCTCCGGCGACGAAACAAGCCTCAAGCGACCTTGAACCACCCTACCTCGACGGCTCCGACGCCTCGCGACACCCGCCAACGGAAACCCTAGCTCGCCTCTATCGCCCTCTCGACGAAACCTGAGCCATCGGGGAAGGGGAAATAGAACTGAATGCCCCTCTTTCTTATATTCTCTCCTCTCTTTATAAGAATACACTTATATGCATTATAATTAAAAGAGAAAAAAAAATCCTTTTGACAGAATTTATACGCCCATCGGCAGGGAGCCCTCATAAAAATTTCTCTTTTTTTTGTATGCCTACAGGCTGAACAAATATATGTATATATATTATGTATATATATATACAAACTTTTATATACCTTCATACATACACACATATACATATGTATATATACATATGTATATATACATATGTATATATACATATGTATATATACATATGTATATATATATATATATATTTGTATACACCTATCCGTATGAACCTTTATACTTTAATATATATATGTCCGCATATTTGACTCAACCTAGAATTAACTCGCCGGACGACGACGACGACGCTTCCGAAACGGTAACGCCCCCCTCACATCGACACACGCAAGGGCAACTTTCATATTTAGACTATCAACGCTACCACAACCCTACTTAGAAGACTAAGAAAAATCCTGGGGCGTTACAACCACCCCTCCTAACAAAAAGTTTCGGCCCGAAACTTTGCAGCGACAATTTAAAACAAGGGAAGCATGAAAAAGAAAGAAAAACTCAGGAGGCGAAAACTCACCTGGGAATCTAGGCGAAAAGATGAGGATAGGACTCCTTCATAGCTGACTCTAGCTCCCAGGTCGCACCCCGAACGTCCTGATTGCCCCAGAGAACTTTCACCATAGGAATGGTCTTCCGCCGCAACACCCGATCCTGCCTTTCCAAAATGCGAACAAGCTGTTCCACAAACGACAGATTGGGCTGCAGCACTGGCACGGAATCCAGAACATGGCGATCGCTGTGGACGCACTTCCGCAGCTGGCTCACATGGAAAACGCCGTGCACGCCGGGGAAAGAGGCAGGTAACGACAACCTGTAAGCAGCAGTCCCGATGCGCTCGACGATCTCAAATGGGCCTACATATCTGGGGTCCAGCTTGTTGCTCCTTCCAAACCTCTTGACGCCTACCATCGGGGACACCTTAAGGAACACCATGTCCCCCACTGCAAACTCCAGATCGCTCCTATGCCGGTTGGCGTACTTCTCATAACGCTCCTGAGCTATCCGCAGCTTCTCTCTGATCTGCGTCACAGCAAAACCCATCTCCTCCAAAGCCTCAGGACCCAGAATAGGCTTCTCGCCCACTTCAGCCCAGAATAGGGGAGTTCGACATTGCCTCCCATAAAGAGCTTCAAACGGAGCCATCTGCAAGCTCTCCTGATAACTGTTATTGTATGCAAACTCCATGAGCCCAAAGCGTTCATCCCAAGCTCCTCCGTGCTCTAGAATGAAACACCAGATCATAACCTACACGATCTGGTTAACCCTCTCTGTCTGCCCATTCGTCTGCGGATGGTAAGCTGTAGAATACCTGAGATCGGTGCCCAAATCCCCTTGCAGACTCTGCCAAAAACGGGAAGTGTACCTGGAATCACGATCCGACACTATGCTCGGGAACCCCATGCAGTCTAATGACCTCTTGCACATACAGAGACCCAATCTTCTCCATAGAATAACCAGTCTTGTACGACACGAAATGAGCACACTTGGTCAACCTGTCCACGATGACCCACACTGCATCATGCCCCCGCGGGGATCTCGGCAATCCAGTAATGAAGTCCATGGGGATGCTCTCCCACTTCCACAAGGGAATATCCAATGGCGTCAACTTGCCCCCGGGCCTCCTGTGATCCGCCTTGACGCGCTGACAAGTGTAACACTGCGCCACAAATCTCGCAATATTTCCCTTCATGCCAGGCCACCACACAATCTTCGCTCGAATCTGCTCCACAACGGGTATGCACAGCCTACCCCGGTACCTCAAGGTACCCTCACCATCAATCGAGAAATTCGGCAACTCACCTCTCTCAGCTCTGCTCCGGAGGTGCTGCAAATCCAGATCATCCTTCTGGTGCAGCTTCGTCAAAGCAATCCAGGACGTCTCTTCAACCTTTATACAAGACGGACCACCCCTGGGCTTCACCGCGATGCTCATCAAAAGAAACTCCTCCACCAGGGACTGCACAGAGAGTCCGAAAACAGAAGCTGACTTCCTGCTCAGTGCATCCGCCACTACATTTGCCTTGTCGGAATGATAGAGGATCTCCACGTTAAAATCTGCCACGTACTCCATCCATCGACGCTGGCGCAGGCTCAGCTCTCGCTGAGAAAATACGTAAATCAGGCTCTTGTGGTCTGAGTAAATCTTGCACACCACCCCATACAGAAGATGCCTCCACAGCTTCAGAGCATAAATCACCGCAGCAAACTCTAAATCGTACGTCGGGTAGTTCCGCTCATGAATCTTTAGCTGTCTCGACCCATACGCAATGATCTTGCCCTCCTGCATGAGGACGCAACCAAGGCCTATCAGTGAAGCGTCTACATAGACCTGAAACTCCACTCCCTCAACCGGGAGAGCCAAAACCGGAGCGGAACACAACCTTCTCTTTAACTCCTGAAAGGCCTCCTCGCACTGCTCGCTCCAATCGAAAGCCGCTTCCTTCCGCGTCAACCTAGTCAGAGGCGCGGAAATGCCTGAGAAACCTTCCACATACCTCTGGTAATAGCCTGCTAAACCCAAGAAACTTCGGATCTCCTTCGGCGACGACGGCCTCTTCCAGTCCAAAACAGGAGCGACCTTCGCTGGGTCCACAAAGATGCCACCCTTGCTCACCACGTGACCCAAGAAAGAGACTTGTGAAAGCCAGAACTCGCATTTGCTCAGCTTGGCATACAGCTGGTGTGTCCTCAAGGTAGACAGCACCAACCGCAGATGCCGAGCATGCTCCTCCTCGCTCGAAGAATAGATCAGCACATCGTCAATGAAAACCACCACGAACTGGTCTAGAAAATCCCGGAATACCCTGTTCATCAGATCCATGAAAGCAGAGGGCGCATTCGTCAGCCCAAAAGACATCACCAGGAACTCAAAATGTCCATAATGCGACTGGAAAGCAGTTCGCGGAACGTCTGAGTCGCGAATCCTCAACTGATGGTAACCGGACCGAAGGTCGATCTTCGAGAACACGCAGCTACCCTGCAACTGGTCGAACAAGTCATCAATCCGTGGAAGCGGATACCTGTTTTTAATAGTGACCTTGTTCAACTCTCTGCAATCGATGCACAGCCTCATCGACCCATCCTTCTTCTTCACGAACAGAACCGACGCACCCCAAGGCGACGAACTCGGCCTAATAAACCCAAGCTGCAGTAACTCTTCCAGCTGAGTGCGCAGCTCCTCCAACTCTCGCGGTGCCATACGGTAGGATGCCTTCACAATAGGGCGGTCCCGGGCTCCAAATCTAACACAAACTCTACCTCTCGCTCAGGAGGGAGACCAGGAAGGTTGTCGGGAAAAACGTCCGGGTACTCCCGCACAACAGGAATGTCCTCCACACAGGGCACTGAAGCACAAGATGCAAGCAACACGGAAACAACACAGACCCAGCCATCAAACTCCGCCAAAGCCTGGGCACAGACTATCGACATAACGGAGGAAGTCTGACGCGGGAAGCCGAACACGCTCCTGGGCTGGCCATCATCCATAAGGAAATCCAGACGCTCATCCCTGCACTGGATCACGGCGTCAAAATGGGCTAGCCAATCCATGCCCAAGATCACGTAGAAATCCTCCAAGTCGATTACCTTCAAGTCTGCATAGCCCGAAAATCCATCCAAAACAATCGGACACTGCCTAATGCACAGATCTAACACCACCGAATCTCCGGACGGGTACTAGACACAAAACGGATCACCAACACGCTCCAAGGCCCAGCGATACCGATCAATAACTTCTTGGCCACAAAAGAGTGAGTGGCACCAGAGTCAAAAAGAACATGCGCCCAACAATCTCGAACCTTAAACTCGCCTAACAAAACATTACAGACAAATGACATAACAAAGATAGAACGCTGCTATAGCAACTAAATTACCACAGAAAGATTGGACTACAACGAGAACGAGGAAGAACCTGATACAAACAACCTACTAAGACTGGACTCAAACCTCTAGGAAGAGAGGACATACAAATACTTGCTTTTGCTACTGCTTTTTCTCTGGGAAAAGTAAATACATATTATCACGTCATACTCAGGATGGTATACCATCCTTTACCTCTCGTGCATCTCTCCCGTATGCATATAAACTTTAAAATCTTACCTTCAAAATCATGGGTGTACATGTGTCATCGTGTAGATCTCTAGCTTGGCACGTGTGCTTATGCAATGTTATGCTATGCATGCAGTGCTATGCAAACTAAGAAAAGGCCTTAATGCATGCTATGAGCGGCGTACACATGCGATCTTATGCATCCCATACTACATATTATCGCATGCAACGAAAAAGAATATCTAATGGACACGCATGCGACCTACGTTATGCATCCCATACTACATAACAGTCGTATGTTGTCACCTTAAGGATCCATATACAAACACATATTATGCATCCCATACTACATAATATGCCCCGTATACTTCTTTCATGCTTATGAGTGTAGTGTTCGTGCTTCAGCCGAGATCTACCGATGACCCATCGGTGAGTGTATGCAATGATTAACGATTCTCACTGGATGGTTAACCGGGCCAACCAGACCATTTCCAGCAACCCGGGTAACCTCCCTCTGATACCAACTGTCACAACCCGTATTTTCCCGAAATAAATTATATTATCAGAGCGAAGGGGAAAACACGCGTCATGATGCCACGTCCTGTAGGGGACAACTACAGACGTTCAGGCGAGCACTAAAATGAACATTTTCTTTTACAAAAAGGTATGAATTAAGTAAAAGGATTACCTTTTAAGATTCATTTCATTTGGGTTAGGAGACTTTGTCCCTCGGCCCTGCGGTTTACCAAGCCGCACTTTATAAAAGACATACGTACACAACGGAAGAAAATAAGTTCATTTTATTCCTAACGGCGCTGAAGCCCAGAGACGTCTCCAGGGCGATCGCCGGTCTAAATTTAGTATATAATAAAGAAGTATCATTATATTCTATTTTACACTTTGCAAATAGGTGATACTTAATAATAAATGCGACAAACAGTTAAAAGAACAAATTTTTATCTGCTAAAAGAACTGCATTAATATTCAGCAAAATAGGCTTTTCCCAGAGTGTACGAATACAAAATAACTAAGTAGCAGTAAAGGAAGCTAGCAACAGCATCATCAAGTGAACCAAGCAAAAGCCGTACGGGCGTCAACAATTGACACGAACCCGCAGGAAAAGAGTCGACAGCCAAAAGAAACGCTACAACAAGAGAAACTGAATCCTTACCTAATAGGGAGGAAAGCCCTCCACCCGAGAAACTGAACAACCCTGCTCTAAAACCTGTGGCAGCTACGAACCTGAACCTGAGGCATCCATAAGAAAAGAATGCCTCAGCCCAAAGGGTGCAAGAAAACAGCATAGTTAAAAGTAAGAGCAGGAGAAGTAACAAGTGACATATCCAAGCTGAAAGGGGTATATAAATACATATATATATATACATATACCCATATATATAACTATATATATACGCTTATATGAAGATTTCAGTAATAGAAGGTTAGGAAGATCCCGCATAGAACCAGCCCGATAAGCAAGAGCATGACTAAACTTGGCATATAATGCAAAAATGGACCAGTGGTGGCGGACCCAAAACAATGTCACTATCCACCCACATAAAGGGGATGTTCAAAACGAACCAGTGCGGCGGACCCAAATAATGTTACTAACCACGCACATAAAGGGGATGTTCACCCCAAATAAAAAGGCGCCGTGGGGGTGGTCTCATCGCCCTACCAACCACTATTAACAGAACTATGATGGGGGACCCCATCATTCCCTATATCCATCATTCCAGTGCAAACAAGTCCATCAATATTTAGACAAGTAAATATGCAGAATTAGCCAAGTAAACATGATCTGGAACAAAATCAACCAGAATAAACCATCAAGGATTTGCACAGGATCGGAACAAAGCTAAACATATAGCATCTAGCATATAAAAGAGGGATAGAAGGATTCACCCAACCATAGCAGCTAGCATATAATAAAACAGGGCCAATTAAGTGTGCCGAGGAGTTAGCAAATAGAATCACTGTAATATTGATCATTTCTTGCTACTTGAATCGAAGCGCGCAGAATTAGTTTGCAAGGAATGAAACCCAACAAGAGTGAAGCAAAGCAGCCCCTTAGGAAAAGCATAGCAGCAGCCCGACTAAAGCCATCTGCAGCAGAACAACAGCAGCAGCACAACACAACAACAACAGAGAAGAACCAAAGGCAGCAACCCCCATTAATTAGCAAAGAAAAGGCAGCACCCCCACTAAACTAGCAAGGAAAAGGCAACACCCCCACTAAATTAGCAAGGAAAAGGCAACACCCCCACTAAATTAGCAAGGAAAAGGCAGCACCCCCACTCAACAGGTATTGCAAAAGCAACCCCCAAGAATACAGTATGAAAACAGCCCCCCAATTAACTGGTATTGTAAAAGCAGCCCCCAATATAGAGATTTAAAGTTTTAAACTCCCAATTTATCAAACTTGGCAGCCCATAGGTAAAGAACATAGCGACAGCCCTTGATTAGACAAGGAATAAGATGTAGCCCCCAACCAAAAAGGCAAGCATAATAACAGCAAAAAACAACAGCAGAACAATAGCAGCAGCCCATATGTATATGAAAGAAACCAACTGATCGAGCATAGCAGCCCAAACCGAGCAAAATAAAACCCCCTACTGATTGAGTGTAGCAACCCAAAGAGGTTAACACCCATATAGAACAAAGCATAGCAGCAGAAGATCAAACAAGGAAACCTCATAGCAGCAGAATGATTTAAATCCAACCCACGACAGCGGCATCCATAGCAACAAGGAAATAAGAAATTTCCTAAATTCACAGGTATGGCAGCAACAAGATCAACAAGAAAAATAAAATAAAATTGAATGAATCTAACCTAAAGCAGCGACCCCAAATTAACCCGACCAAGATGGAGATATAGTAGCAGAAAGAGAAGAAGAAGAGAAAAATCATAAACAGCAGCCTCCCTCGACCAGGAGAAACAATAAGGCGAAACGACTAAGCAGCCGCCAAGGTAAAACCAGCACGAGGTGTATGAATCATAAGCCCTTACTAACAGAGAATAAAGGGGGAAGGAGAGGAGGCGGTTTTCTTGCCTGAATTAGGAGCCGACACAACTTGCCGAAGCGAAGACCACGGCCGGGAGGTCTCACCACCACCACCGAAGCTAACAGGGGTCCTCCCCAACCCCTCTCCGGCGACGAAACAAGCCTCAAGCGACCTTGAACCACCCTACCTCGACGGCTCCGGCGCCTCGCGACACCCGCCGACGAAAACCCTAGCTCGCCTCTATCACCCTCTCGACGAAACCTGAGCCATCGGGGAAGGGGAAATAGAATTGAAGGCCCCCCTTTCTTATATTCTCTCCTCTCTTTATAAGAATATATGCATTATAATTAAAAGAGAAAAAAAATCCTTTTGACAGAATTTATACGCCCATCAGCAGGGAGCCCTCATAAAAATTTCTCTTTTTTTTGTATGCCTACAGCCTGAACAAATATATGTATATATATTATGCATATATATACAAACTTTTATATACCTTCATACATACACACATATACATATGTATATATATATATATTTGTATACACCTATCCGTATGAACCTTTATACTTGAATATATATATGTCCGCATATTTGACTCAACCTAGAATTAACTCGCCGGACGACGACGACGACGCTTCCGAAATGGTAACTCCCCCCTCACATCGACACACGCAAGGGCAACTTTCATATTTAGACTATCAACGCTACCACATCCCTACTTAGAAGACTAAGAAAAATCCTGGGGCGTTACACTGACTTTGCAGGCTGTAAAGTAGATATGAAAAGTACAAGTGGGACTCGTAAATTCCTAGGTAGGAGATTGATTTCATGGAGCAGCAAGAAGAAGACTAGTGTGACTATTGTTGGAGCCTATGTTCCGCATCTCTTGGTTTGAGAATAACAAATACCGTGTTGTATTTGATCTTGTATTTGGTGTGTTTATAGTGTGCAGGTTGTACAGGAACTATAACTACACATCTCTATGAGTAGTATGCTGAATGGGGACGATTCTCTGGAAAGAGAGCTAACGCCCCGTGTTAGCGTTAATACCCAGCAATAACTTATCGTCGATAAGGGATGTTGTCGAGAAGGGAATGACGTCGAGAAGAAGTATCGTCGAGTACCAAGTAACAACTCCAGCGTTGGAGCTAACGCTTGCGTTGAGTCCATGATCTGCCATGATCTCGACGATTGCACGATCTCAGCCATGACATATATGAGTAGCTAATGCTGACGTTAACTCATAACGCCAGGCGTTAGCTCTCGAGCCTATTTAAAGAGCAGCTCCTCATATTCTATAACATGTATTCCATTGTCTCTAAAGCTAGAATTCTGATTCTTTTGAGAGAGACTCATCTACAACAATTGAGAGATCTCCCTTGGGCTAACATGAAAAATCTAAAGAAGATTTTGAAGGAGAAGGTCTACAACGCATATTCTATACGAAGGATGAATGCTTCAAGAATGCCAACGTCTACTTCGCCTTCGTCTTCACCTTCAGAATTTCCTAGGGAGTTTCTCTTACTTTATTTCTATCTTGTAATCTTTTATTGTATTCCTTTGTAACGGGTGTGTAGAAATCATTTGGGTAGAACGTCAGATTTCGAAAAGGATTCCGTGGGAAATTCGCCGTAATTGTTGGCCACTAGGCCTTGTGAGGTTTATGGGGAATTCGCCGCCTTGTGCATGGCAACTAGGTCGATGTTAGATCTAGGGAGTGGCTAGAGGCCTTATCTGGGGTAAGATAGGATATAGCCAGTGAATTGCAAAAAAGAGTTTTTCATATTCTCACCTTGATTTCTAGCGTTATAGAAATCAAACATTTTTATAATCAATTTCTTACGAAATAAAATCATGTCCTTTAATGTTTCATTCAATTGATTTTATTTCCTCTTTAAGAATGTGTTAATTTATATTTTCATCAAAGCATTAAAGCAAATATTTGTGTAATCAATTTCTTATGAAATAAAATCATGTCTTCAAATGCATCATTTAATTGATTTTATTTTGTCTTTTAAAATGTTTTAAATTATATTTGCATCAAAACACTAAAACAAAATATATTATAAGATTCATTTTGATCATTAACTTATGGAAATCAACTTCTGTCACTAACGCCAGGCGTTAGCACTGGCGCTAGCGGTAGTGGAGAAAAATTGAATTCCGTCTTCTTTAAAAAGGAATCGTCATATAATCTTATCTGAGATATTAAAATATATTTTCTTATAAAATATTCTAAGCCTTCAGTCGCAAGCTCTTATAAATTTAAATAAGATTTAAATTCCATAAAACCCCTATTCACCCCCCCTCTAAGGGCGCCATAAGATCCAACACGTGGTTTTAGAGCCTAGGTTATTCCAAAACGGCTTCACAGCCGGGAATAATGGCGCTTCATGATCTCGCATCTTCTAGAAGTGAATTTTTTTATGAAAATGAAAAAAATCATTATCACCACCATTATTTATGGGTGAAAATTATAATGGGTAGAAAACTCTTATGTAAATTTTTTTTAAAACTTTGGATATTGAAGTTTGGAATATTAAAATTAAAATGCCCTCAAATATTTTAAATAAAAATAAAATATTTTTAAAAGCCAAATCTATGAATAGTCTATATTGTGCACCAGTCAAAATATTTTCAAACTTATTTATACGCTTCCTACTACTTATGAAATTTGGAAATTTCTTGAGAAAACTTCTAGTCTTCCTTCCACAGATGATGAACAAGAACAATTCCTTATAGATCCCAAAGAAGAAATCGATGAGGACTCATGCTTGGAGGAAGATCTATCTAAGAGAGAAGAATGCAACGTCACAATATTAGACTCAAATGAAGGCTACACATCAAGCATAAGAGAAGATGGAAACTCAACTATGGAAGAGGAATGCCACAAAGATGTCAAAGGAACCTTTGGTTCAAATCTAGCCTCATTCCATTGCAATGTAAGAAAATCTAAATCTTCTCTTTTTATAACGAATTCAATTTCTACATTTCGTATGCTTGAAATTGCTAAATGTAAAATTTTAAAGTTGAAAAATGCTAATTCCAAATTACGTTTAGAAAATAAAACTTTAAGAGCAAACACTAAAGTAGAATCTTATATTGATGTTTCAAATTCTCTTTTATGCTCTTTAATTAAAAATGCTAAACCTTGTTTTGATTATAATACTCTTAAAGAAGAACTCAAGGTTTTGGAAAAAGGTCTTTTAACTTCAAAAGAGCATAATGAAAAATTGATTAAAGAAAATGATGCTCTAACTAGTAAACTAGAATCAGTAAAATTGTTTATTAAAAATTTCTCAAGCAATAAACTGTAAGAACCCATTTTTTTTTCAAAAACCTGGGTCTTATGCCCAGAACCGCCGCTTTGCGGTGACACCAACACACGGGAAGGTCGCCACTACAAAGCGCCGATCCTGCCGGCCATATCAATCACAGAAGAAGAAAAGTATAAACGAACAAAAAGAAGTTCAAGTCCACAATCACATGATATATATAATAAATGTCCACATGGTATAACGGAAATAACAATGTTACAATAATAAAGGGTACATGCCCTGTACATCATATCCTCACTACAAGGTCACTCGCGGAAGCTAACTACCAATCACTCACTGATCCTGAATCTGGTGCACCTGTACTAGACTGCGCCACCTCCATCTGCACCAGCCTCTAGTGCTGCTGCGTCTCTTTGGTCCCCTAAAATGATAAGGTCCACCGACCGTTAGTCAAAAAGACTAAGCCAATCCCCCATCGCTCCCCCGGTGACTCCTAGGCACCATGCGGGAAGGATGAAGCAGAGGACAACAAGGGGTGTAAACAATAGTAGGTGACAGGGGTACAGGGAATGTTTCTACACTACACATGTATATATATATAATTGAAACAGTAAAAGAGTATAGTAAAAGCAGGTAAAGAATAAGTAAAGTGCAGTAAGTAAAGACATGTATATAATAGAAAGTAACCATTGATTTATAGGAATGCCCATATAAACCAATAGACCAAGGGGCCGTTTAGCAAGACCTATCGTATAAGAAGTCCAATAACCGACTTATAGGATAGGGGTAGGGGTTGAAATGCAATGTTTATGCCATGACATGCAGAGTATGTTGTTTATGCTATGTTCATACAAGTGCAACTCACACACTTCAACTTTATGCGCACAGACCTTTAGTTCCCCCTTTTTGGAGCTAGCAAAACTCCCAGGATACTCCCGTAGTGGCAAACAGAAGCGATGGGTTGGGCCTCGCCCACCACTAGGTTGGTATTCACACTACCTATCCTAGACCTATCGTACGCCACAACGCAAAACCGCGGAGCATCTGCGTACTCTTACTGGCTGGACCACCAGACTTTCATGGCTAAGTGCAAATTCCACACTTGCCGAGTCAACGTATTGACGTCGGTGTGAATGACCATCCAATACCGGAGACCCACCACCTTTATTCACATGCAAACATGTTCTACTATATCCCGAGCCATAAACTCGCCGGGCTAACCTACCCGTCATCAATAACCTTCCGAGCCACCGGCTCGCCGGACCAACCCGTCCGTACCAACAAACACTACTGAGTCACAAGCTCACCGGACTAACGATTCCGATGCTTCAACCACCGAGCCTACCGCTCGTAAAACCAAACCAACTAACCTCCCGTAACCACGGGGTGTGGGTGTGTGTATTGTTAAGCTAATCTTGTACAACATCTTACTCCTACAGTTTATGGTTAATCTTGGACTTCCCGAGGATTACCCTATAAGGGGCTCACTATGGTACTAGGAACTGTAATGGGATGACACCCCAAAGTTCCCTTTCTCAAGACACTTAGTGTTGTTGGTATCTACCTATAAGATTACCCTTCTTATCTTATGACACGCTAAGGGAAAGACGATCTTTCATCAACCCCAAGCACGACCTTAACCTTAACTCACCAAGCACACCCTCATCACCTAAAATCCTTTTGGTGACCTTCAATCTCTTCAACCTGACCATGTACACCAACTACATGCCACTTCCACTTGGTAGGCCCCTAAATATCCAAATTTCCCATTTTTACTATACGCAGACCAAAATAACTATATGAAGCTTATAAGTAGAGGTACTCCAAATATTCATCCTCATGACACAAGATATTTACTGGATGACTATCATGGCATTATAAGACTGATGCGCAAATCTTAGCACACCGCTATAGGCGGTAGTAAGACTGCGGCACGAAACGGCAGTGTACCGATCGTTCAAGTAATATAAAATGGGAATGAATCCCCAAGTATCGATCTCAAAGGAACATAGTAAGGTGGAGTTTATTATCGAGGAAGGACTTGAGATTGAAGTCCTTTACGTCGGATGGATGCGGAAACGGGGGGTTTTGGATTGTGGAAATAAAATAAAAGCTATCAACTACTCCTATGCAATGCCGCTATGCAATGCTTCGCTTGGCGGGATGGAGACTAGGCAGGCCTTGAGCGCGCTGCGTCGCAAGGGTGGATGGACGAGTAGGCAAGCGGAATCGAACAATGCAGGCCTTGAGCGCGCTGCTTCGTTAGGCGGGATGGAATACGGGCCGCGATGCCACGCTTCGGTAGGCGGATGGACGAGTAGGCTAACGGAACGAGGGTCGCAAGCACCTCGTCGACAAGCACGCCACTAGCAATTGCTAGTGCGACACCGGACACGGTTGTGGAGTGGAAAATGGATGGGGGCGCACCTCAAGCAACTCAAACAACAAGCATTTCACATAGACATGAAATATATAAATACAAATAAGTTTAAGTGCAACTTCATCATAATGTTAGCTCTAACTACATATACATCAATAAGAGAAGAATAAGGCAAGAAATCGACCGAATCCGAAGGCTCGTTGTAGATTCACGGTTGGAATCGCCGGGTTGTCAATCCGCGTCCAAGCTCGGTCCGCAACTACGTCCGGGGTAGAGAGAGCTGTCACTACTCTCTAATGAGCCCGTCTTCTTCGTGTCACGATCCGGTAGAAGTTGCAAACTTCCTCTTGCTTGATGGCGATGGCGGCTAAACCTTCCTTGAAGCTCTTGGATGAAGGAGGAGGCCGAGAGGAAGCTCCGGCTCAAGAATGGCGTGAAGAACAAGCCCGGAGCACCTCCCGATGGTGGGCGGCGATGGAGGGGCGAAATCGGGCGGAACGGAGCAGGAAACGGCGGAAGAATCCCAGTTTTTTTGACCTATTTCGCGAGCAGGAGAATTTATAGGCGCTGGAATAAACAGTGCACACGATCAGTGCCGCACGACCAGTGGTCGTGCGCACTAGAATTTGGTCATCGTGCGCTCTGCCTGGGCGGAGCCTGCAAGGTCAGAAATTATAAAATACAATGTTCGCACGACTAGTCGCGCACGACAGGTGGTCGTGCGCACTATCGTAGGTGGTCGTGCGCACTTGTCGAAACAGAACTCATAAAATTGATGTTAAGTGCGCACGAACCGGTCGTGCACACTATCATAGGTGGTCGTGCGCACTGTCCGGGACAGAACTCAAAAAGAACGGGTTAAGTGCACACGATCAACTGCGCACGACCAATGGTCGTGCGCAATAGATCCAGTGATCGTGCGCAGTGTTCCTGTACAAAATTGTACCGGGAACACCTGCACGACTCCTGTTCCAGCACAACCACGAATCCAGCCACTGAAAGTGGCACTTAACAATGCATGAAAACTACTAAAGAAGAAGAACATGAAATAACACCAAAAATGGGCCTAGAGGTGCACTTAGCAAGGAGTATCAAATATGAGTGAAAACATGTCTAAAGTGAAGTGTATAGACTAGAAAATTGGCCCAGATGAGTCCATAAATGTGTATATATTTGGGACTCATCAAAGACTAAATCCAAAGACTCATATTTTCCTCAACATTTTAGCATTTATTTAAATTTCTCCAATATCTGCCAAGTATGAATATGAACATGAAGTGTAATGTATTCTTATGATATGGATCTCATAAAATTAAGATAAATCGATCATGCCAAAATATCAGTAATTAATGAATATCACAATTTTACAGTAAGGAAATGTCCTCTGTTTTTAATATTTATCATCTATCTAAAGTTGAAGATTTATGAAGGAACTACCAAGAATACTTATGCCAAAATTAGGGAAAAATTACCAAACCTCTATTGTGTCCAGAAAAGCTTAATTACAGAGTTTCACAATTTATGAAAATCATTTCTTCACTGAAATAATTAATACAAATAATTCCTAATTTGCACATGTTGTGAAGTAGCCTACTAATAACAATTTTCAAAAATTCTATAAAAATTCACAGAGCTTCCTAGTGCTCTGAAATTTCCTATCACCAAGTTGCACATTTTTCCAGAGAGTTTTGGACCCTTAATTATATGTCTTAAGATTGAGACAAAATAAGTGCCTTGTAAATAAAGTACTAGTTAAATCATCTAATAAATTTCACAAAAAATACAAGAGGTCTATAATATGATTACAAAGGCACTACCAAGGTTTCATCATCATCCAAGACCATTTGAGCATATAAATGTCTCTTATAAGAAATTTCCCTAAAGGGTTTATGACCTAATTTAGGGGGAATAAATTCTCCTAAAATTCTCTCAAAATTCCCTAGGGCATATATACATCTCATGAACATATCTCCTAAATTTCATGGCCATTCTATAGCTTTTGACCACATGTCCTTCACAAAGCTCTATGTGCACCCCAAGGGCTAAGACTAGGGTCCTAGAGCATATCCACCTCTACACAACCCCATCTTACTCATGAAGGTGTTTTAGGTGATCCTAAACCAGTGGCCAAGGTTTCACCTCATGGTGAGGAGATTTGACCACAATATCCCAAGATAAACACCATGCCCTAACTTTGACCCTATTTGACCTAACTTGGGTTGACAAATTACCCGACCAAATCAGTCCCAATTTGGCTGAGATTTTTACCAAGGTCATGTGATAACCCTAAGAAGTGCACACCAAAATTTGGAGGGCATTGGAGGTCATTTGACCCAATAATTAATTAATAAATGATTTATGAAATTATCTCAAAAACCTTAGAAAAAAGTTCTCCTAAAAATCCCATCTTTGATTATGTTGTGTGGGTGTATGTAACTAGCCTAGGTTTTAAATATCAAGGCCATATCATCTACCAGTAAAAAGATATGCAGGAAAGAGTGTCTGCCCTACTCTAGGGACCAGTCCCACCATTTTTGGCTCTACAAGGTGCTACACTACCCCTCCTGACCTAAAACAAATTTTCACTTAACCTACACACCAAGGGCTACAATATTGGTGTTGGGCACTTTTTCATCAGAGGTGATCTAGTATTTTTAATAATTAAAATGAAACACTGCTTAATGAGTGACAGAAAACAATATAAACATTTAATTATATAAATGACTTTGCGTTCGACGAAATCAGAATTGCGCTCGACGAAATATGTACTGCGTTCGACGAAAGCATAACTAAAACTGCATTCGACGAAATATGATCTACGTTCGACGAACGCCGTGCTTCAGTGCGCTCAACGAAATCCGATCTTCGTTCGACGAATTGATAAAGTTCGACGAACTAACTCCGTTTGACGAACTCCGTGTTCAGTTCGTCGAACTCAACTAACAGTTCAACGATCTCTAGAGTGTGTTCGACAAATGACATTCTGTTTGACGAACTCTGGTTTCCGTTCGACGAACTCAATTAATTTATTTTATTTCCTTGGTGAATTAATCTCGTTCGACGAACGCCAGGTTCCGTTCGACGAACTCAACAATCAGTTCGACGGACACAAGAGTGTGTTCGACGAATGAATTCCGTTCGACAAACTCCGGGTTCCATTCGACGAACTCCGGGTTCCGTTCGACGAACTCAACTATTAGTTTAGTGCCTTGCACATTAATTCTGTTCGACGAATTAATTAAATAAGAATAAAGCATAACTATTTACTCTGGATTCAAATGAAATAACATTATATCATATAACATAATAATGTGAATCTCGCTGATCATGGCAAATCTGACGGTTCTTAGTCATCGTCCCCGTTGTACGGACAGCGCGCGACAGCCCGTCCTGGGCTCCTTTGCGGGATGATTTCCCGGCCACCTGAGTCGCTTCCCGGCCAGCCAATGCTACCACCACCTCCGTTGAAGTGGTGGCCGGCGATAGGGGTGGTTGGCCGGCCGGAGGTGTTCGGAATTGGGTTTTTAGGAGGTGAAAGAGAGCTCAAACCGAGCCCTTTCGGAAGCACGATCCGAGCCCAATTGAGCTCGGATCAAGCCCCAAATTATGAAAAGATCTAGCACTAAGGGAGAGGAGGCGGATCGGACCTGTATGGAGGGGTGACTCCTTGCCGATTTTCCGTTGGCCATGGTCGACCTTGAAGCTTTGGCACCTTTGCAATCTCCTATCTTGGGGGCTCAAATTCTTCAGGTAAGGTGGGGAAACTGATCCTCCCAGTCCTCTGAAGGAGTTATAAGGTTCAATCGGGGGAGAGGGAGGGTGTAACTCCTAATTGCCATGAATGGCCATTAGTGGCCATTTTCGGCCAAGTGAAAACTCCTCAAATTCCCCTCTCTATGTAGTCGAGAATGGCCATTAAACTCCTCCAAATTGATCGGGGAAACTGAATGGGGACATTAGACGAGGAAATGGTGGCTATTGATCTCCCTAAGCCATGAATGCCATTAATCCCATTAATCCCTCTCTTTCTCTCTCCTCCATTCTTGGAGAAAATGAGATTTCTCTCTCCTAATCATCATTTATAGAAATTGAGTAATAACTCCTGGTGATTATCAGCCTCCTAAGCTAATGGGCTACTCCAATTAGGCCTAGCCCAAGTGGATTGGGCTTGAGTTAGCCTTTTCCCCTCTTTTTGGGCAAGGTTGACCAAGTGTTGAGTTTGGTCAAATTGGCCTCTTTGGTTGACCCTAATGGGTCCTAAATGCTCTAAGGGACCCTCCAAAGGGTTAGGTTTGCCATGGTGGGGTCAAAGGGTCAAGGTGAGGCCCTAAAACCCAACCTTAAGCTTGGTTACTAGAAATTACTATTTGCAGACCAAGGTGCTCTTCTCCTTCAAGCCTAAGGCCAAGTGATCTCTTCAAGCTTCCTAGGGTTTTGTCATGGCCTAGTCATGACAAAACCACTCTAGGGGTCTAGTTGTTTGAGGGATGTTACAAATCCCAATAAACAAAAAAAATAATTTCGTCCTCGAAATTCAGGCTAGGCTCGCGGGGTTTTCACCGAGAGTGACTGAACGTAACATCCCCTAAGAATTGAAGTTATTTCTGACTCGAAGAGCACCAACTATCTCTGCCACACCAGTTGTAGTGGATCTCAGGTGAATCAATCGATCGGAGGCTACCGGGCCATCTATAGTAGAAATTTGCTGCTCCGGCCGTAGTAGAGCTCTCCTAAAGGAGGAGGCATGGAAGACGTCATGCAAACCTGCTAACTCTGGCGGCAGCTCTAGTCTATAAGACAACGGGCTGATCCACTCCAGGATCCTGTAAAGCTCCATCTATCTCGAACTAAGCTTCTTCTGCCTGCGAACCTGCGAGATTCCATGCATCAGACGTATCTTCTAGAACACCCAGTCTCCAACCTGGAACTCTACCTGACGATACTACGCATCGTAATACCTGACCTGGCGGCTCTGGGCCTCTAGGATCCTAACTTGAATCAGTCGCACCTGGGAATCTGTGTCCTCCATAAATTCCGAGCCGACTATCTTTAGATCCTCATCCTGGATATTCTATGCTTACAGGCAAAACTCCAACGGGAGCATCCTTCCGGGTCTAGGTGGCCCTAGATACCTTGGTCAACCTATCCTCGATGTTCCAAATAAACTTGTGCCCGGAGTGGGGATGCAGTAACCTGTGTATGAAATTCATAATTATGTCCTCAAACTTCCACTCTAACCCAGGCCGTGACTGTGGTAGTTCTCCAAAGACTTTTGCACTTATCCTTCACCGTGCATCACGAAACTTATGACGTTTTTCTTTATTTCGGGAAACTACATGGTCCGGAAAACACCATTTCTTTGGTGACTAAAGTTATTGTTTGTAAGGGTAGACAACGCCTCTAAAAAGTTTTCTCTACACGTTCTGATTCTTATTTCTTCACGTGCGTCCGAGTACTCAAACAATTCAACTCTACAACTTATCCAGTTCTTACCATTGATGGGACTGATCAGATCGTCAAGCGTCCCAATTATCCTCAAAATTTATGGGGTGCACTTGTGAATCTTATGAACATATGATAAACAAACAACACTAGTATCAATGTTTATACGATGACTCCCGATCACTTTCTATGTGGAGTTTGATTCATAAGGTATACAGGTAAAATCTTTTGAAACCTTAAGATTTTTCACAAGTCAATTTTATCACGGAAATATCATCACGTTTATTTCACCAAAATCCTATCACTTCCACATATGCTAGTCTTGATCACTTTCGGATGATCCAAAGTAAGAAAAACTTAGATCATTCATATCATAGTAAACTCAAACACTATATTCTAATTTCAAATAGTCATAGTATAAGATCTTTGGTTATTCATTATCATAGCTCCCAAGGTATGAGGGCCATTATTGTAGTTAAAATTTTCAACCATGACAGGGCGTGATTTTTAACAAATCATAAATTGATCACTTCTGAATGCCCCAAATCATAAGAACTTTCGGATATAACTATAACTTGTAAGAACTAATTTTCTTCCTCAACTTCTAGAATAGGACATCGGCATCCCAAAGTGATTAATCCTGGCGACTTTATATTTCCAATGATTCAACTAAGGTTAAGTCATTGCTTGATCAATGATGTCTATCCATTGCCCTGGTATTACTACAGATCATCATTCCGAACATACTTTTACACAATCTCATCTTCGCCCGAGTAACATCGAATATGATCAACTTCAAAATCATTATTTTCACGACGCAACACTTTCTAAATTATGTCTAAGGGAAACCCAAGTCAGTCAATAATTTTCCCAATAAACAAAAGGTAAGCCCCAATAAACAAAAGATAAGCCTCTATCTATTTTGGGCAAAGTGCCTTCGATATCATTATGTTATATTCATCCTAGCTGGGCACATAATCTTAGACTTGGGGTTCTATCTGAAACTTGTTGGTATACTCCATACATTAGACTCTTCAAGGTACCCTTTTCGACAACCTTATCAAGGTCAACATATGAACCAATCTCAAACGGGTCCCTTCCGAACTTGAATTCTTATACGACCCTCGGTGTTTGTCATGGTGGTTGTCTCAATATAATCATGTCATTGATATGAGGGTTGAGTTTACGAGTCCCATACCATTCTGCTTATGTGCTAGTCTCCCTTTCTCTAGCATCTTTGGGGTATCCTTGTACCTTCACCAAATGCATACCTACGGTCTATTTTAGACTAGGGCATGGAATAAATTGTCATGGGTCACGTGTCCTAGTGGAGTTGAGTCTAACTTATTGACTAAAGGACTATCTAAAGAGATCTTTGTAGACAGAGGTATTCCCTGCTGGGGCAGGTTTTGCCGCAGGATACAAAAGAAAACTTGCCAAAAGATTCAGTTAAAAGTGGACTTTTCCATGTGATTTCCCATATGGGCACATCATTGCTTCCGCTGCTTAGTTTGTCCTCAAACTAAACTCGCGCGGGGTGGCCTAGGGTTTGTGGACTTCTTTTCTTCGGATCGAGGTTTGCTTTGATACCACTTTGTTAGACCCCATTTTTTTTCAAAAACCCGGGTCTTATGCCCAGAACCGCCGCTTTGCGGTGACACCAACACACGGGAAGGTCGCCACTATCCTGCGACCATATCGATCACAGAAGAAGAAAAGTATAAACGAACAAAAAGAAGTTCAAGTCCACAATCACATGATATATATAATAAATGTCCACAAGGTATAATTGAAATAACAATGTTACAATAATAAAGGGCACACGCCCTGTACATCATATCCTCACTACAAGGTCACTTGCGGAAGCTAACTACCAATCACTCACTGATCCTGAATTTGGTGCTCCTATACTAGACTGGCCCGCCTCCATCTGCACCGGCCTCTAGTGCTGCTGCGTCTCTTTGGTCCCCTAAAATGATAAGGTCCACCGACCGTTAGTCAAAAAGACTAAGCCAATCCCCCCACTCCCCTGGTGACTCCTAGGCACCGTGCGTGAAGTATGAAGCGGAGGACAACAAGGGGTGTAAATAATAGCAGGTGACAGGGGTACATGGAATGTTTCTACACTACACATGTATATATATAATTGTAACAGTAAAAGAGCATAGTAAAAGCAGGTAAAGAATAAGTAAAGTGCAGTAAGTAAAGACATGTATATAATAGAAAGTAACCATTGATTTATAGGAATGCCCATACAAACCTATAGACCAAAGGGTCGTTTAGCAAGACCTATCGTATAAGAAGTCCCATAACTGACTTACACGATAGGGGTGGGGGTTGAAATGCAATGTTTATTCCATGACATGCAGAGTATGCTGTTTATGCTATGTTTATACAAGTGCAACTCACACACTTCGACTATATGCGCACAGACCTTTAGTTCCCCCTTTTTGGAGCTAGCAAAACTCCCAGGATACTCCCGTAGTGGCAAACAGAAGCGGTGGGTTGGGCCTCGCCCACCTCTAGGTTGGTATTCACACTACCTATCCTAGACCTATCGTACGCCTCAATGCAAAACCGCGTTGCAACTGTGTACTCTTACTGGATGGACCACCAGACTTTCATGGCTAAGTGCAAATTCAACACTTGCCGTGTCAACGTATTGACGTCGGTGTGAACGACCGTCCAATACCGGAGACCCACCACCTTTATGCACATGCAAACATGTTCTACTATATCCCGAGCCATAAACTCCCCGGGCTAACCTGCCCGTCATCAATAACCTTCCGAGCCACCGACTCGCCGGACCAACCCGTCTGTACCAACAAACACTACTGAGTCACAAGCTCACCAGACTACCTAGTCTGCTGCATCAACCACCGAGCCTACCGCTCATAAAACCAAACCAACTAACCTCCTGTAACCACGGGGTGTGGGTGTGTGTATTGTTAAGCTAATCTTGTACAACATCTTACTCCTACAGTTTATGGTTAATCTTGGACTTCCCGAGGATTACCCTGTAAGGGACTCGCTACAGTACTAGGAACTGTAATGGGATGACACCCCCAAGTTCCCTTTCGAAGACACTTAGTGTTATTGGTATCTACCCATAAGATTACCCTTCTTATCTTATGACACGCTAAGGGAAAGACGATCTTTCGTCAACCCCAAGCACGACCTTACCCTTAACTCACCAAGCACACCATCATCACCTAAAATCCTTTTGGCGACCTTCAATCTCTTCAACCTGACCATGTACACCAACTAAATGCCACTTCCACTTGGTAGGCCCCTAAATATCCAAATTTCCCATTTTTACTATACGCATACCAAACTAACTATATGAAGCTTATAAGTAGAGGTACTCCAAATATTCATCCTCATGACACAAGATTTTTACTGGAGGACTATCATGACATTATAAGACTAAATCCAAAGACTCATATTTTTCCTCAACATTTTAGCATTTATTTAAATTTCTCCAATATCTGCCAAGTATGAATATGAACATGAAGTGTAAGGTATTCTTATGATATGACTCTCATAAAATTAAGATAAATCTATCATGGCAAAATATCAGTACTTAATGAATATCACAATTTTACAGTAAGGAAATGTCCTCTGTTTTTAATATTTATCATCTATCCAAACTTGAAGATTTATGAAGGAACTACCAAGAATACTTATGCCAAAATTAGGGAAAAATTACCAGACCTCTATTGTGTCTAGAAAAGCTTAATTACAGAGTTTCACAATTTATGGGAATCATTTCTTTATTGAAATAATTAATCCAAATAATTCCTAATTTGCACATGTTGTGAAGTAGCCTACTGATAACAATTTCCAAAAATTCTATAAAAATTCACAGAGCTTCCTAGTTCTCTGAAATATCCTATAACCAAGTTACACATTTGTCCAGAGAGTCTTGGGCCCTTAATTATATTTCTTAAGATTGAGACAAAATAAGTGCCTTGTAAATGAAGTACTGGTTAAATCATCTAATAAATTTCACAAAAACTACCAGAGGTCTATAATATGATTACAAACACACTAGCAAGGTTTCATCATCATCCAAGACCATTTGAGCATGTAAATGTCTCTTATAAGAAATTTCCCTAAAGGGTTTATGACCTAATTTAGGGGGAATAAATTCTCCTAAAATCCTCTCAAAATTCTCTAGGGCATATATACATCCCATGAACATATATCCTAAATTTCATGGCCATTCTATAGCTTTTGACCACATGTAACACCTCCCCTGCAATGACCATATAATATGGGTCCGGCCGGGACCCCACAACATATAACCGCCACAGCTTTAGTATTAAAAGATGATAATCACTACCCAAACTCATAACTCAGACAACACAGCGGAAACAAAAACTAAACCACAGAGATTGTCCACTACAAAGGAGTCCAACTGGCCTTAAGGCCTTACAAAAACACAGTCCAAAACATCCAACAATTCATAAAGAAAGACATCCCAACCAAAGGGGAAAGGTGGTTTTTCCCTAAACTACCTCGGCATGCAAGCCGGATATAACAAAGCACGAAGAAAGTAATGCAGGAAAACAGGTAATCACTTCATGAGGCTTTAGGCCCTTTTGGCCGGCGCGCTGGGTCCAGCTTGCGATTCGTGCCCTGCAACCAAATCACAAAGAGCGGAAAACGAGGGTCAGCTATGGCTGACCACAAGCGGTGTAACAACATCCCTCCTCCCGGCCGTCCTAGCGGACCCCGGGGAACTACTTCACCCTGCAAGTCAGCACTTCGTATGCAAATGTACATAAAGGAAAGCAACAAACATACTGGCATGAGTGTCACAAGCATCATCCACGTTTCTAGGTTGAGCAGGTAATAAAAGGGCCTAACAATGCAGAATGAGTGCAAGCCCGGGGTTTCACCCAAGGCGCCCTAATGCGTATGAATCTAACACATCATCATACATTACCAACACAAGGGTACTCATCATTTCCCCACAAGGGCATCAAACCCAAGGCCAAGCGCTCTCGCTGAGACTCACCTCGCCAGGCCTTCCATGCCAACGGGCTTGTCTGACAGCTCACACGCTCGGGCCGCCAACAACGCACCAAGACCGATTCCAAGAATTCTGGCTAATCAAAACGTCCCAAGGCCCTGGGCTTACTCTCGGGACAACGTCCACCGATTGCCTCGCCTGGAGACCATCAACGGATGCAATCCGTAGCACAGACATTCTCGTCAGTCAACAAACGAAGGGACTAATCTTGCCGGGACACTCTCCACACGTGAATCTCAGTCTCCACGGGATAGCCAGCCGACCACAAAGACCAATCGCGCCTTCGCACAACACAAGGCATCACAAGCCCCATAATCCGCACATTTATTCCCCGCCCTAACCCAACATTCGTTACCATACGAAGCTACAAGGGCATCACAACGACGAGTTCGCCGTAATCGGATTTCTAACAAAACCCCTAACATGCGCGTAAATCAACATCACCGGATCGGACCAACGGCCATAAATCCGGCTTCACCCACAATGCCTAATCCGCTAACGGAGCGGATCTCTAGTGCAAAACATGCCGGGGACGGACACAATCAACCCGGTGGTTTCTCTTGAACCAAGGCGACCCGGATCCCTCTCACTCGACGGATCCGGTGCCAAAAATGCATGAAAGAGGAGATGCCAAACACGCATCCTAAAGACCGGGAGGAGAAACGTCGTTACCTTTTGAGATCTCCTCCTAGCCATGAGAAGCTTGCAACCAAACGGTGGAGAAGAAGCGCCTTGACGCCCTCTACGCGTTGCCGGTCTCGGATCGGCGATCGGAGCTCCGAAGCTCCAACAATGGCGGATCTCCCCTCTTCTTCCTCCTTGCCCCCTTCTCCTTTCTCCAACCTAAGAGAGAGAAAGGACTTGGAAATGTGAGGGAATAACCCCTCATCCAAGCCCTAAAGCCCCCCAGCGAATTATCTCAGCCGTCGGATCAAATCCCAAAGTATTTGATCGGTCGGATCGTCATCCCCGCACGATTTCGCGGAACAGAATAAACAGGGCGCACGATCACAGTCGCACGGTCACTGGTCGTGCGCGAAGAAGACACTGGTCGTGCGCACTATCCGAGACAGAACTCCGAATTCTGGCGGATAGCGCACGATCACTGCGCACGATCACTGGTCGTGCGCGAAGGAGACACTGGTCGTGCGCACTATCCGAGACAGAACTCCGAATTCTGGCGGATAGCGCACGATCACTGCGCACGATCACTGGTCGTGCGCGAAGAGGAGAAATGGTCGTGCGCGAAGAGCTGCTAAGAAATTCCTAGCCTTTCCCGAGCGCAGCACTACCACTCCGCCTACCTCGCGGAACTACGATTTTTGGGGTGTTACAACTCCACCCCCCTTAAAAGAATTTCGTCCTCGAAATTTCAGAATTTAAACAGGAAATTCACAACGCATACCTGGAGCGAAAAGTTCCGGGAAATCCTCCCGCATCGCTTGCTCTCGCTCCCAAGAGAATTCGTCTCGCCCGCAGTTGTCCCATCGCACCTTCACAAGTTTGACTTGCTTGTTACGCAACTGCCGGACTTCTGAATCCTCCACGCACACCGGGCGAACCCTCGCCCCCAAGTTCTCCATCACCGGCACCGCCGCCGCTTCGACCACGACACTCGGCTCTATCAAAGCTTTCCTCAGCACGGAGACATGGAAAACGTCATGTAATCCACTCAGCTCTGCGGACAACGCCAAACGATAGGCTGCTTCGCCTATACGTTCCGTAACCTCGAACGAACCCAAATATCTTGGACTCAACTTCTTGAGTCGCCGCACCCGCGAAACACCCTTGAACGGCTTGATCTTCAAGTAGACCATGTCGCCCACTGCAAACTCCACATTTCTGTGGCGTGCATTAAAATACTTTGCTTGTCGATCCTGAGCAACCTTCATGCGCTCCTGAATCGTCCGCACAATCTCGCAAGCATCTTCCACCACTTGCTTTCCCAAAATCTTAGTGTCTCCCACCTCTGCCCAAGACATCGGCGTTCGACACTTCCTTCCATACAAAGCTTCGTATGGCGCCATCTTGATACTCGCCTGGAAGCTATTATTATAGGCGAACTCCACCATGAAAAGGTGGTCCTCCCACCCTTTGCCAAAGTCGAGAGCACACATCCTCAACATGTCTTCCAACGTACGGTTCGTTCGCTCCGTCTGACCATCGGTCTGCGGATGGAACGCGGTACTAAACTTGAGCTTCGTGCCTAGACTTTTCTGCACTAATCTCCAATCCTTCGATGTGAATCGCCCATCGCGATCACTAACGATGCTCTTCGGAATCCCGTGAAACCGCACAACGTTTCGAACATAAAGCTCCACGAGCTTTTCCACGCCATCACCCTTCTGGTTCGGAATGAAGTGGGCCACCTTCGTCAGGCGATCTACTATCACCCAAATTGCATCGTTACCCTGCTGCGATCGAGGCAAACCATGCACAAAATCCATAGAGATGTCATCAAATTTCCATTCGGGGATGGGAAGAGGCTTCAAGAACCCGCCGGGCCTTTGGCACTCAGCCTTTACCAAGGCACAAGTCTGACATCGGCTCACGTACTCGGCTACATCCCGCTTCATCCCAGGCCACCAAAAAGATTTCTTCAAATCCGCGTACATCTTTGTACTTCCTGGATGAACGGAGTACTTCGTAAAGTGAGCTTCAAACATCAACTCCTCGCGGAGCTTGCCAAAGCGCGGAACGCAAACCCTCCCGTCCCTTTTTAAGATCCCACCAACCATCTCCAAAGCAGTGCCCTCGCTCTGTTGAGCCTCCAACACCAACTGTTGGCACTCCTCGTCCGCACTGGTCGCCTCTCGGATTCGATCCGTTATGTCACATTGCATTTCAATCCAATTCAAACGAGCTACGCTAGACTCACCTCTAGCCACACAAGAGATATCAAGAGACTCCAAGTCTCGAATCAAACGCTCGTTATGCGCCTCCATCCAATTACCTTGCCCGAAGTACTTCCTACTCAAAGCATCCGCCACCACGTTGGCTTTACCCGGCGTATACTGAATCTCCACGTCGTAGTCCCCAAGGAACTCGACCCACCTACGCTGCCGCATATTCAGATCCTTTTGGTCTAGGAGATACCTCAGGCTTTTGTGATCTGTGAAGATCTCCACCTTCGCACCATAAACGTAGTGCCGCCACAACTTTAGCGCAAAGATTACCGCCGCCAACTCCAAATCGTGGACGGGGTAATTCTTCTCATGAGTCTTTAACTGCCTTGACCCATAAGCGATCACCTTGCCATGCTGCACAAGCACGCACCCCAAACCGCAACCTGACGCGTCGCTGAAAATCTGAAATCCTTCCGTCCCACTAGGAAGACTAAGGATTGGAGCGGACATCAACCTTTCCTTCAGATTCTCAAATGCCCGGGCACACTCCGGTGTCCATACGAACTTCTGGTCCTTGCGAGTGAGAGTGGTGAGGGGCAACGCCATCCGCGAAAAGTTCTCCACGAACCTTCTATAATAACCGGCTAGTCCAAGAAAACTCCGGACTTCCGTCACGGTCCTCAAGACAGGCCAATCTCTAATGGCTTCGATCTTCGCTGGATCTACCGCCACCCCATCTCCACTAATCACGTGACCTAAGAAAGCCACCTTCTCGATCCAAAACTCGCATTTTGAGAACTTAGCATAGAGCTGATTCTCCCTTAGAGTCTGCAATACTTGCCTCAAGTGAGACTCATGCTCCGCCTCCGATTTTGAGTACACCAAAATATCGTCAATAAACACCACCACGAACGAATCTAAGAAAGGGCGGAAAACCCTGTTCATCAAGTCCATGAACACGGATGGCGCGTTCGTCAAACCGAACGGCATCACCGAAAACTCGTAGTGGCCATACCGAGTCCCGAACGCTGTCTTGGCAACGTCCTCTTCTCGGATCTTCAGCTGGTAGTACCCCGATTTCAAATCCAACTTGGAGTACACCACCGACCCCACTAACTGGTCGAACAAATCATCAATTCGGGGAATTGGATATTTATTCTTGACGGTCAACTTATTTAGCTCACGGTAATCAATGCATAACCGCATACTTCCGTCCTTTTTCTTCACAAACAAAACCGGTGCGCTCCATGGTGAAGAGCTGGGCCTAATGTACCCTTGCTCCAACAACTCCTGCAACTGAACCTTTAACTCGGCCAGTTCCTTCGGTGCCATCCTAAACGGAGGACGCGACACTGGCCTCGCACCCGGTACCAACTCTATCGAGAAATCTATTTCACGCTGAGGAGGTGCTCCCGGAAGTTCCTTGGGGAAAACATCCTCAAATTCTTCCACCACCGGAACTTCCCTAAAAGCCAACTTTGTGGAGTGAGTCTCCAACAAAGCTAAGAACGCCTCGCCTCCTTGGTTTACCGCACGCCTCATTTGCATAGCGGAAATCAGGGAGTAAGCCACTCCGCTTAGGCCTTCGAACTTGACCTCTGCTCTACCTTCACCTCTCAGGGTTACCACCTTCAACTGGCAGTCGATACTAGCTCGCTGCTCCGCAAGCCAGTCCATCCCCAAGATAACGTCGAATTCGGCTAGTGGCAGAATCGCTGCTACCAACACGAAATCACAATCGCCAATTTGCATCACAATGCGTCCCTTCCTCCTGGTAGTCATGAAAGACCCATTTGGCATACGCACACTCAGCTCCACCCCTGCCGCTACGGGCTCAGCACCAATCTTCCGGATAAAACTTTCTGCAAGAAAAGAGTGTGACGCCCCCGTGTCGAACAACACTCGCGAGGGGTAGCCCGAAACTAGCACGAAACCTAACCACGTGCAAAACAAACATGAAAGGCCGCAACCTACATTATAGTAACAACTGAAAACTTAAACTTTTCATACCTGTCACCACATCGGGTTGACGTATCGCTTCCTGCTGCCCAAGGTTGTAGGCCCTAGGCTGCACTGGAGGGAACCGCGAAGCACTCGACTCCGCCGCTTTCCCCTTCTCTGCAACACTGGGACCTGAACGCACCGATTGCTCTTGCCTCGGCTCTGGCCCAGCTCCGCCCTCGGTACAGAAACGACTAATGTGGCCCACCTTGCCACACTGGTAACAAGTAACTGGACCCTTGGAACGGAAATCTCCCGAAGGCGCACCACCTCTCTCCCCAGGTCTGTTAGGACGGGGCTTCTTCTTCCATCGGCTACCCTCGGATTTCCACTGGGATTGAGACTGAGAAGGCTTTCCTTCTCCCTGTTTTGCCGCAACACCCTTTCGCCGCTGAGTTCGCTCCAGGTCGCTCTCCAGCGTGCGAGCGGCTTCGACCAACTCATCGAACCCTGCATTCTTCAAGGCTATGAGTGGTTGCCTTAAGTTTTCCCTCAACCCTTGATAAAAGAGGTTATCTCTCTCTTCATCATCTGCCATTGTCGTGCCTGCATACCGACCCAACCGGGTGAACTCTTGCAGATACTCATCCACCGTCTTCTCCCGCTGCACCAAATGCAGAAACTGCCGCTGCAGTGCTAACCTTGTTGAAACCGGAATATACCGCTTTAGGAAAGCGTTTCCGAACTCCTCCATGGACGGAACACGCCCAACAAACTGACGACCGTTATGGTTCGCCCACCACAACTTCGCATCGCCCTCCAACATGAAGCTCGCAAAGTGAGACTGCCTCTCAGCTGGGGTCTCAGCTGCCCTCAAGAGCTCCCGGATCCTCGAAAGCCAATCCTCGGCATCCGTTGGAGTGCCCACTCCCTTGAACGTCGGAGGGTGAAAACTCAAGAAATACTTCATGAATCGATCACTCATCGGAAAAACTCTCTCCGCAAGAGGCTCTGCTTGCCTTACTTCAACATCCGGTGTATCCGGCGTAGCCGCCGGAGTGACAGGGGTCGCAACTTGCACCACCGGCGTAGGAACCCGTGGCATCGCTCCAGCTTGAGCCGCCACCATTGCCTCCGCTAGCATGCGACAGAAGTCGGCCGGGGACATGCCCACATTCACAAGGCCTGGAGCAGTAGCACTACTCCCCGAAGGCTCCTCTTGCCTCCTAGATGTCCCCGCGTCATCGCCAACATCCTAGCATAAGCAAGGAAAAAGACTCATCAGTCTCTATTCGCAAGACTCAAACACAGGGATACTCATAATCCCGCGCAAAACTCCTATGTGGACAATCTCTTACGCGATCCAAATACACTAGACCTCGCAAGAATACTAAACCTAGCTCTGATACCAAATTGTAACACCTCCCCTGCAATGACCATATAATATGGGTCCGGCCGGGACCCCACAACATATAACCGCCACAGCTTTAGTATTAAAAGATGATAATCACTACCCAAACTCATAACTCAGACAACACAGCGGAAACAAAAACTAAACCACAGAGATTGTCCACTACAAAGGAGTCCAACTGGCCTTAAGGCCTTACAAAAACACAGTCCAAAACATCCAACAATTCATAAAGAAAGACATCCCAACCAAAGGGGAAAGGTGGTTTTTCCCTAAACTACCTCGGCATGCAAGCCGGATATAACAAAGCACGAAGAAAGTAATGCAGGAAAACAGGTAATCACTTCATGAGGCTTTAGGCCCTTTTGGCCGGCGCGCTGGGTCCAGCTTGCGATTCGTGCCCTGCAACCAAATCACAAAGAGCGGAAAACGAGGGTCAGCTATGGCTGACCACAAGCGGTGTAACAACATCCCTCCTCCCGGCCGTCCTAGCGGACCCCGGGGAACTACTTCACCCTGCAAGTCAGCACTTCGTATGCAAATGTACATAAAGGAAAGCAACAAACATACTGGCATGAGTGTCACAAGCATCATCCACGTTTCTAGGTTGAGCAGGTAATAAAAGGGCCTAACAATGCAGAATGAGTGCAAGCCCGGGGTTTCACCCAAGGCGCCCTAATGCGTATGAATCTAACACATCATCATACATTACCAACACAAGGGTACTCATCATTTCCCCACAAGGGCATCAAACCCAAGGCCAAGCGCTCTCGCTGAGACTCACCTCGCCAGGCCTTCCATGCCAACGGGCTTGTCTGACAGCTCACACGCTCGGGCCGCCAACAACGCACCAAGACCGATTCCAAGAATTCTGGCTAATCAAAACGTCCCAAGGCCCTGGGCTTACTCTCGGGACAACGTCCACCGATTGCCTCGCCTGGAGACCGTCAACGGATGCAATCCGTAGCACAGACATTCTCGTCAGTCAACAAACGAAGGGACTAATCTTGCCGGGACACTCTCCACACGTGAATCTCAGTCTCCACGGGATAGCCAGCCGACCACAAAGACCAATCGCGCCTTCGCACAACACAAGGCATCACAAGCCCCATAATCCGCACATTTATTCCCCGCCCTAACCCAACATTCGTTACCATACGAAGCTACAAGGGCATCACAACGACGAGTTCGCCGTAATCGGATTTCTAACAAAACCCCTAACATGCGCGTAAATCAACATCACCGGATCGGACCAACGGCCATAAATCCGGCTTCACCCACAATGCCTAATCCGCTAACGGAGCGGATCTCTAGTGCAAAACATGCCGGGGACGGACACAATCAACCCGGTGGTTTCTCTTGAACCAAGGCGACCCGGATCCCTCTCACTCGACGGATCCGGTGCCAAAAATGCATGAAAGAGGAGATGCCAAACACGCATCCTAAAGACCGGGAGGAGAAACGTCGTTACCTTTTGAGATCTCCTCCTAGCCATGAGAAGCTTGCAACCAAACGGTGGAGAAGAAGCGCCTTGACGCCCTCTACGCGTTGCCGGTCTCGGATCGGCGATCGGAGCTCCGAAGCTCCAACAATGGCGGATCTCCCCTCTTCTTCCTCCTTGCCCCCTTCTCCTTTCTCCAACCTAAGAGAGAGAAAGGACTTGGAAATGTGAGGGAATAACCCCTCATCCAAGCCCTAAAGCCCCCCAGCGAATTATCTCAGCCGTCGGATCAAATCCCAAAGTATTTGATCGGTCGGATCGTCATCCCCGCACGATTTCGCGGAACAGAATAAACAGGGCGCACGATCACAGTCGCACGGTCACTGGTCGTGCGCGAAGAAGACACTGGTCGTGCGCACTATCCGAGACAGAACTCCGAATTCTGGCGGATAGCGCACGATCACTGCGCACGATCACTGGTCGTGCGCGAAGGAGACACTGGTCGTGCGCACTATCCGAGACAGAACTCCGAATTCTGGCGGATAGCGCACGATCACTGCGCACGATCACTGGTCGTGCGCGAAGAGGAGAAATGGTCGTGCGCGAAGAGCTGCTAAGAAATTCCTAGCCTTTCCCAAGCGCAGCACTACCACTCCGCCTACCTCGCGGAACTACGATTTTTGGGGTGTTACACCACATGTCCTTCACAAAGCTCTATGTGCACCCCAAGGGGTAAGACTAGGGTCCTAGGGCATATCCACCTCTACACCACCCCATCTTACTCATGAAGGTGTTTTAGGTGATCCTAAACCAGTGGCCAAGGTTTCACCTCATGGTGAGGAGATTTGACCACAATATCCCAAGATAAACACCATGCCCTAACTTTGACCCTATTTGACCTAACTTGGGTTGACAAATTACCCGACCAAATCAGTCCCAAATGGGCTGAGATTTTTACCAGGGTCATGTGATAACCCTAAGAAGTACCCACCAAAATTTGGAGGGTATTGGAGGTTATTTGACCCAATAATTAATTAATAAATGATTTATGAAATTATCTCAAAAACCTTAGAAAAAATTCTCCTAAAAATCCCATCTTTGAGTATGTTGTGTGGGTGTATGTAACTAGCCTAGGTTTTAAATATCAAGGCCATAGAATCTACCAATAAAAAGATATACAGGAAAGAGTGACTGCCCTACTCTAGGGACCAGTCCCACCATTTTGGCTCTACAGGGTGCTACACTGCCCCTCCTGACCTGAAACAAATTTTCGTTTAACCTACACACCAAGGGCTACAATATTGGTGTTGGGTACTTTTCATCAGAGGTGATCTAGTATTTTTAATAATTAAAATGAAACACTGCTTAATGAGTGACATAAAACAATATAAACATTTAATTATATAAATGACTCTGTGTTTGACGAAATCAGAACTGCGCTCGACGAAATATGTACTGCGTTCGACGAAAGCATAATTAAAATTGCGTTCGACAAAATATGATCTGCGTTTGATGAACGCCATGCTTCAGTGCGCTCGACAAAATCCGATCTTCGTTTGACGAATTGGTTAAGTTCGACGAACTAACTCCGTTCGACGAACTCCGTGTTCAGTTCGTCGAACTCAACTAACAGTTCAATGATCTCCAGAGTGTGTTCGACAAACGACATTCCGTTCCACGAACTATGGTTTCCGTTCGACGAACTCAACTAATTTATTTTATTTCCTTGGTGAATTAATCCAATTCATCGAACGTCGGGTTTCGTTCGACGAACTCAACAATCAGTTAGACGGACACCAGAGTGTGTTCGACGAATGAATTCCCTTTGACAAACGACGGGTTCCGTTTGACGAACTCAACTATTAGTTCGGTGCCTTGATTCCGTTCGACACATTAATTCTGTTCGATGAATTAATTTAATAAGAATAAAGCATAACTATTTACTCCCGATTCAAATGAAATAACATTATATCATATAACATAATAACGTGAATCTTGCAGATCATGGCAAATCCGATGGTTCTTAGTCATCATCCCCGTTGGACGGACAGTGCGCGACAACCCGTCCTGGGCTCCTTTGCGGGATGATTTACCGGCCACCTGAGTCGCTTCCGGGCCAGCCAATGCCACCACCACCTCCGTTGAAGTGGTGGCCGGCAATAGGGGGTGGTTGGCCGGCCAGAGTTGGTTGGAATCAGGTTTTGAAGTATCTAGTTGCCTACCTAAATCACCTAGAGGGGGGTGAATAGGTGATCTCTACGTCTTTTGCGGAATTAAAAATTAAACGTAAAGCACATCACACAAAATAAATCACAGCCACAGATAACACCAGGAATTTATAGTGGTTCCCCGTACTTGGGTACTCCACTGCCGGCCTCGCCAATCTAGCACCACAGCTAGACTTGACTACTCACTAAATCTCGGATCAAGAACGATCCTACAGTCTCGGAGTCAAACTCCTACAAACTCAGAGAGAACCTCTCTTACAACTCGGAGAAAACTTCTCCTACAACTCGGAGAACAACCTCTCCTACAACTCGGAGATAACAACTCCTACAATAGATGATAAAAGGTTTTGAACAAAGAGATACCAGATCTGAATAACAGAGGCGTTTTCTTCCTTCTTCTTGAATAGCTTTTGAGAACGATGAGGAAGAACAACGATCCTTCAAATCTGTCTTTGGCAATCCGAAACGATCCAATAGAGATTGTAGAAACAGAACACGGATCAATCGAATCCTTCTTGATAGAAATCGGCAACTCCAATGAGTAGATCGATCTCCAATCGTAGACGACGGCGAGGCGGCGCTTTTCACGTTCTTTTTGATCGGGAGAGAAATTAGGGTTTGAGAACGATTTGAAAACTTGTTAAAATAACTCAAGAGCGATCCTATATATAGAGGGAAGCAATTAAGGATTAAATCGACCTTAAATGCACTCCATATAGCCGTTAGGATCGGGAGAGAGCGTTTATGAAACGACAAGAACAGAGAAAACAAATTAGATAAAATTTCGAACAGAATTCTCGAGACATAAGGGTTTTCTCGAGATATGAGGGATCTCCCGAAATATGAAGCAAAGAGAGCAGGAAGGAGATGTCTCGAGAACTTGACGATCTCTCGAGACATTACAAGGACCCATATCTCGAGATCCAAAGAACTTGCCTCTCGAGACATGTCAGAACTCTCGAGACATACTTGATCTCTCGAGACATGTCCTTAGGAAAATTGTTTTCAACAATTTTCTTTTCTTCTCTTGAACACTTGCTGCAACCGCACTCCAAAGTCTTCAATAATCTTGAAAATGAAGTGTACCCCAATAGAGAGATCACACATGAGTCATCACCATGTTTCATATAATGAAGAATTACATTGTATGAAACTGTGTTTGCAGACCCATTGTGACCTGACATTGAGTTACACTTAGCAATGATAATCTGCAGGACAATACTGGAAAAGCATATCAAATACAAATGCAATTCAATCTTAGTTTAAGGGTGACTTCTCACAAATCAAGGTAATTGTGATTACACTTTCCAACAATCTCCCCCTATTTGTAGAAGTCAGAACCCTATATACTAAGTTGAATTACAACAATATAGAACAAATATGCTACACTACACAAAGATATGAAAATGAATAAGTAGAGAACATCAAATCAACAATTATATATATATGTCTAAATTGAATTGTTAAGAAGACTTGATGTTCAACAAAATCAGAACCAAAACAAAATATGTCTTGACAGCATCAGCACTATCCTTCACGATCTTCTTTTTATCTTTTCTTCTTGTCTGGAGAAATAAGCATAAGGCTTGGGATGGTAAAACGGAGGTGGATCAGGAGCATCAGCATTATTATATCCAAAAGCCCTGAAATGAATCCTTCTCTTCCTTTGAGCTGTCTCATGTTTTTCCCATTCTTGAGAGCTGTAACATTCAGATCTATTCATTTTACCTTCATGAACTAACTTATAGGTTTCAAGAATAATGTCTTTTGAGACTGGGCTCCAGATTTCTGGAAAACTCTTCTCAACCTTAGCTTTGCACTGACCTGTAGAGCTAGAACTTGGAACAGATCGACTAGCAGAAGGACCTTCACTAAACATTCTTTTTCTTTTGGTCCCAGCCCTATCTGATTGATCTTCAACAATAGGAGCCTTCCCAAGTAGTTCTTCTGGCCTTGGAGAAAACTGAGGAACAGGAACATCTGGATCAATTGCCATCTCAGGAAAAATCTGATTATGAAGCCACGTTGCTGTTTTAAAGGAATAAGCATTAATATCAGCAACTTGCTTCAGCATCCTGGAAGAGAACTGCTCAAACTGAGAATTCCATGAGCTTTGAAGAGCAGATACGGAGCTTTCAATCAAGTCTGTCATTTTAGCTACTATATTTTCCTCCCCCTTTCTGACTTCTACAGATAGGGTTTGGAGAATATCATCTTTGAAATGGCCCACCTCATCAACAACTCTGAAGGTGTTAGCCTCTGCATCATTACTCATCGATTGTTGAAGTTGGGTTACTATTACAGTCTGTTTCAACACTGCGCCTACACCTTCAGTTGCATGTTCAATTTGCTTGCTCCCTAGACTCATCAAATCAGAGAGATTTTCATAATTTGATTTGATTTTGGCTAACTCCCTACCAAGATCACTTTCAACTGAGGCAATCTTCCTGTGAGCAGTCGTCAAGGAGTTCTCAAACTGTTCACTTTGCTTCTTGAGCATAGCTTCAATCTTGCCCAGAAGAGAATCTGCATCATGGATTGGAGGGGAAGGATGAAAGGATGGAAGAGTAGCAGCAGGGGCAGCACCAGGAGCATCATCAGGGATTTCTTCAATCTCAAGAGAAGAAACCTTATTATCTTCTGCACAACCTAGCTCATCTGGAGCATTCTTGGTTGTGTCAAACTCTGACTCCCCCTCAACATGTACTAGGGGAGGTGATAATTCATGAACTGACATAGCATCATCATCTTCAAAAACATAATCAGCACCAGACCCTGCCTGTTGGCCACTGGGACTGTGCCCTTCAGATATTTCTTGTTGAATATTCTTCAGAACAGCTGAAGCTATCTCATTTGCTAAAGAAGTTTCTGCTGCAACAACTGATGGAGAAGGAGGTGGTGGTGGAACTGAATCTTGAGTGTGAACATGAGAGGGTGATGGGATAGTATCTGTCGGATCTGACTGTGTCACTGATGGAATGAGTTCTGTTGGAGCTGAAGAGGGCTGACCTTTTGCTTTAGAACGGATTGGCAGCTTGGCACGACTTGAAGATTTAGAACGGATCCGAGGAGGAGGAATTTCACTTGCAGCTGCAGACTGATGAGTCTCCCCCTCAGAAGTAGCACTAGCCATTCCTGGCTTCTTGATTCGAATGTCCCATCTCTGCATGGAGATGACATCGATCTTCTTGAGATGGTGGATGACTGTACCTTTAGACATGTAAAAAATAGCAGGATTAAACTGATTCAGGAACAAAGAGATGATCCGGGCAAATTTTGGAGAATTAATACAGGCTTTGATATTAGAGAGTAAGATTGAGGCCCAATCTCTCTTTTTCCCTGACACGATTCCAGCCATCAACAGAAAAGTCTCTTCAGACACATGCCCTTGTGTGCCTGTCTTGCAGAATAGAACTTTTAAGATTATGTCCACCAGGAGCTTCGCTGCATCATTCATCTTGTGCCTCTTAACTGCAGAAAAATCTGAGTCCAGACCACAGTACCTTGCTGTTCTCAACTAGTCATTGTCATCTAGATCTTCTTCAGCTTCTATTTCAGACATCTGTAAATAATTAGTAAGAGTCTTTGGAGAGACTTTGATTTTGATACCCTTAACAAAAGAGATCAACATTCTTCCTTCCTTAATAGGTTTCACATTGATAAAGAATTCTTCCACCTCATCAAACAGCACGCGGCAAGGATGTTCCAGAACGAATGAAAGACCAGCGACATCAAGCATACAGAAAAGATTTTTGAAATCCTCGGATAAACCGGCGATTCCTGAGCGAATGACTTCACTGCCGACGCCGATCTTTGGAAGAGAAGAAGGAGCCATTGAAGCAAGATATGGAGAACTGTCGAACGGAGAGGATGAAGAATCGAGAGCCACCGAGAGCACTGAGACCTGTCGCTAACCGTCGCCGCTCGAGAGAGAGTCGAAAGGTCGGGGAGAACTCGGAAATTGATTTCGTGAACATCAAGTTTTCGATTTCTTATATATGTATATGATTTTGATTTGACGTTAAAATGACATTTTGAAGAAAATTAAAAGTGGAAATAGCGCGCACCTGACGTTTGGAATTCTTAAAGAAAACTATGTCTCGAGACATCGGGTATGTCTCGAGAACTCAGGAGTTTCAACAGGTTATTTCCTTCATTGATGTCTCGGGAGATGACCCATATCTCGAGACATCACCATATCTCGAGATCTTGAACTTGTCTCGAGAGAACTAGCTTGTCTCGAGAAATCCCAGAAATTCTTTGGATTTCGAGACTTTAAAGTGACTTGAGTTGTCGAGAACACAGATAGTTCCCGAGACAACATGTAGTTCTCGAGACATGCCTGAAGTTTTCAGGAAAAGTTCTGAATTTTTGTAATCTTCATGTCTTCATGGTTTTGCTTGACTTGATCATTACTCCATGTTGAGCATTCCAAGTTCTGTCTTGAAGAAGGAGAACTTAGTCTCATCCAGTGGCTTCGTGAATATGTCAGCAACTTGCTTATCCGTGGGGACATAACTTAGATTTATATCACCCATCTCCACATGCTCCCGGATAAAGTGATATCGTAGCTCGATGTGCTTTGTCCGACTGTGAGAGACTGGATTATTTGCGATAGCAATTGCAATGGAAGAGTCACAAAACATGGGAATGTCTTTGATCTTCATGTTGTAGTCTTGAAGTTGATTTCTTATCTATAGAAGTTGTGCGCAACAACTGCCAGCAGAAATGTATTCTGACTCGGCGGTTGATATTGCAACACAATTCTGCTTCTTGCTACTCCAGGAAATAAGTCTCCTTCCGAGGAATTGACACGTCCCAGAAGTGCTTTTCCTGTCGTCTTTGCTACCTGCAAAGTCTGCATCTGAAAAACCAATTAGTTCGCTATCATTACTTCTTGGGTACCATAAGCCAAGATTTGTTGTGCCTTTAAGGTATCTCAAAATTCGCTTTGCAGCAGTATAGTGGGATTCCTTAGAATTCACCTGATATCTAGCACATACACATGTAGAAAACATTATATCAGGTCTACTAGCAGTAAGGTAGAGCAAGGAGCCAATTATGCTTCTGTACTTGGTTTCATTAAAAGGTTTCCCTTTCTCATCCTTGTCCAAAGACGTAGCTGAGCTCATTGGAGTCCTCATAGAGGTTGCACTCTCCATTCCAAATTTCTTAATCAACTCCTTAGTGAACTTCGTCTGAGAAATGAAGATTCCATCTTCAGACTGTTTCACTTGAAGTCCTAAGAAATATTTCAGCTCACCCATACTGCTCATTTCAAATTTCCCTTGCATAAGCTTAGAAAACTTTTTGCAGAGGTTATCGTCCGTAGAGCCAAATATGATGTCATCGACATATATTTGCACTAGCAAAATCTTGCCTTTTACTTCCCTAAGAAATAATGTCTTATCTATCTTTCCTCTTGTGAACTTGTTCTCAAGAAGAAAGTTAGACAGCATCTCATACCAAGCTCGAGGAGCTTGTTTCAAACCATATAAAGCTTTTTGTAATAAATAAACGTGATTGGGATGTTCAGGATTAACAAAACCTGGGGGTTGTTCAACGTATACTTCCTCTTTAATGTCTCCGTTTAGGAAAGCGGATTTGACATCCATTTGATATACGGTGAAACCCTTGAAAGCAGCATAAGCAAGGAAGAGTCTGATCGCTTCGAGCCTTGCTACTGGAGCGTACGTCTGATTGAAGTCGATGCCTTCCTCTTGTCTGTATCCTTTAGCTACAAGTCTGGCTTTGTTCTTTATGATTGTTCCTTCTTCATCCAGCTTGTTTCTATACACCCACTTTGTTCCAATGACATTTTTGTCCTTGGGTTTTGGAACAAGTGTCCATACCTTACAACGTTTGAACTGATTTAATTCTTCTTCCATAGCAATTATCCAAGATGGATCTTCATTTGCCTCTTGGAATTTCTTTGTTTCAACCTGCGAGAGAAAACTTAAATGCATATTTTCGTTAATGGTACCTCGTCTTGTTCTTATTCCTTCATGAGGATCTCCTATGATCTGATCAACTGGATGATCCCTCATGTGTCGTAGCCCGAGGTTCCTTGCATGATTTGAACCAATAGGAGTTTCTTCTACTGTTGGAGAATCTTCCTCCACTTGGATTGGCTCTTCATCAGGATGATCTTCTTCATAGGTAGTTATTGGGGGAATCTTGATGAAGTGTTGAGAATTTTCTACAACTGGCTGATCCAAGCTTAAGTCCTGCAGCTTTGAACCCGTGTCTACAGAAGAAATGCTAGAGGAGTTGCCTTGTAGCATGCTCGTCTCATCAAATACAACATTAATAGATTCTTCTACCACTAGGGTTTTCTTGTTAAAAACTCTATATGCCCTACTATGGCTACTATAACCTACAAAAATACCTTCAAAGCTCTTTTCACTAAACTTAGTTTTGTAATGCTTTCCATTGTTTAGCACAAAGCATTTACTACCAAAGATTCGAAAATAAGAAATGGTCGGTTTCTTGCCTTTTAGAAGTTCATAAGGAGTCTTTTCATGGTTTTTGTTTATGAGCGCTCGGTTTTGCACATGGCATGCAGTATTGACAGCTTCAGCCCAGAAATATTCAGGTAGTGAAGAGTCACTCAACATGGTTCTGCAAGCCTCAATAAGTGTTCTATTCTTTCTCTCAGCTACTCCATTTTGTTGTGGAGTTCGAGGAGAGGAAAACTCATGAAAGATACCGAGGCTTTCACAGAATTCTGTCATGGCTCCAGATTCAAATTCTGTACCATGGTCACTTCTGATTTTGACCACCGAACAGTTAAATTCATTCTGGACTTGCCTGACAAAACTAGTGAAAGTGTCAAAGGTATCTGACTTGTGTTTCAGAAAGAATACCCAGGCAAAACGAGAGTAATCATCTACAATAACCAATGTGTAAGACTTTCCTCCTAAACTTCTAATTTGCAAAGGACCAAACAAATCCATATGGAGCAGGTATAAACACCTAGTTGAATCTTTGCCAATAATGCTCTTATATGTAGCTCTTGTTTGCTTGCCTTTTACACATGCATGACAAGGTCTATCTTTAAAGCACTTAACATCTGGTGCATCTCGCACTAAGTTTTGAGAAAACAATTTATTAATAGTTTTGAGATTTATATGTGCTAATCTCTTGTGCCAATGGTCAACAAGAGATGCACTATCTTTTGCCAAAAGACATACTGATGTAGAAGATGATATACACAGAAAATTTACACAAAATATGTTTCTACAGCGAATGCCTGATAAAATCGTTTCATGATTTCCAGCTGACTTTATCAAACACTTATCTTTATGAAAATCAACAGTGTATCCTTTATCACAAAGTTGACTTATGCTTATCAGATTATGTTGTAATCCTTCCACATAAGCTACATCGGAAAACGATACATTACCATTAGAAATCATACCATAGCCTTTAGTTATTCCTCTGTCTGAACCGCCAAAAATAACTTTTGGACCGTTCGCAACTGGAATGTAGTTTTGCAAAAGGCTTCTTGTCCCGGTCATATGCCGAGAGCATCCACTGTCCAAGTACCAGATAGGAATTTTATTGGCCTTTGGACATACCTGCAAAAACAAATCATTTCGCCTTAGGAGCCCAAACAGATTTGGGTCCTTGGTCCCGTGTCAGTTGAGCACCACGATGAATGTTAACATTGCGAGTGGTCTGCCTTGCAACGTTCACTTGTAGTCTCCTAGTATACGTTGTATTAAACCAACAATCAACGGCAAAGTGACCAATTTTGCCGCAGCACCAACAGTCGAATCTGTTGTACCTTCTTTTTACACTCTCCTGCTTAACTTTTTGAACGTTAGCTCTTGCAGGAGCATCCCTTTTAGATGAGGATGCCTCATGGGGGCAACACACACAAGGTGATATTGTCTTCTTCGGCTTTGGTGCAACAACATTCACTTTTGGTGCTTTCTTAGCGCTCGGACCATGAACAAACGGACCGTACCCTTTCCGATTAATCTCTTGATAAGGTGCTTGAAAAGCACTATCACCAAAGTTTCGGGGAGGAGCCCATTCCTTATGATCATTCACAGGTGAAAAAGGAATTGGTCGTGTGAAATGACCATAGGAACTCTCCATATCATAAGCATTCGTAGGGAATATGACTCTCTTGAATGCTACAGGCTCTTGATGAGCTTTCCCTTATTCTTTGGTAGTAGCTTTCTTAGCAACCAAACCATTCTTCTTAGCAATTGTATTTTTTGAAGAATTGCTAGTACTAGCTTCATGCCCTATACCGCGTCCTTTTACCTTAGTGGTAAAAGTACCAATAATTGGCAGAACAGTTTTGGGTTGAGAGAATGCTTCAACCAACTTCTTCTCAGCCGCAAGCTGTTCCTCCAAGACATTTATCGAATGATCTCTCAGGGCAAGAGTCTCTTCCGAGCTTTTGATCTTGTCTTTCAAGGCTTGGACTTCCTCTTTGAGAGAAGAAAGTTCTTCAACTTCTTTTCTCAAGTTAGATTCCACCTCCTTGAGAGCCATGATCTCCTTACCCTAAGTTTTGACAACCTTTCGGCACTTGTCAAAGCTTTGGAGCATTTTGGTATATTGAGACATGAGCTCAGATTCATCGTCTGAGGGGTTATCCTTTTGTTCAGCCGAAGCGTAATTAGAATCAGATAGGATAGTGTGATCATTTACCTTTCCGGTGTACGGGGGTGCTTCTTCATCATCAGACATGGCCATCAGACCGAAGTAAGCTTCTTCTTCATCACTCGACTCATCGGAGTCACTGTCGCTCAGAGTTTTGGCTTTCTTAGCGACGAAGCTTCTATCTGATTTCTTCTTTCCGTGGATGGATTTCTTGTCTTCTTTCCTTCCACCTTCTTTCTTCTTATAGGGACACTCAGCAATCATGTGCCCTGGCTTATTACAACAGTAGCAAATAATGTCAGAAGAAATGTGTTTGTTCTGTTTAGATTTATACCTGTCATTATTGCTTGAGCCCTTCCTGTGATATTCGCCATCACGACGAGAATATTTATGATCCGAGGAAGATGGCTTGTTGTTCATGTGCCTTCGCTTGTTCAGCAGTTTCTTAAACTGACGGGAAATTAAAGAGAACTCCCCATCAGACAGTTCGGAACAGGAGGAGCTGGCTTCCGATTCTTCTTCATTATCAGATTCCTTTTCTCTGATCGGTGTCACTGCTTTGCTCTTCTTTGAATTCTCTGCCTTCAAAGCTAAGGTTCTTTCTTTGCTTGAAGCTCGATTTACATCCTCTTCAGACTTTCGGATGTTCATTTGTAATTCATGAGACAGCAGCTTTCCGAACAGATTCTGAGGTTCTAGACTTGGCAGTTTTCCAAACTCTCTTATGGCAACAATTTTGCTATCCCAGTCTTTCGTTAGGGAACGCAAGAATTTATCATTTAGTTCACCGTTTGTGAACTCCCTGTCGTAGTTCCTCAGACCATTGACTATTTTGAAGAATCGCTCGTACGCATCAGCAATGCACTCCTTCTTATTCTGCTTAAACGCCTCGTACTCTTGATTGAGTAGAGACCTTCTATCTTCTCTTACCTCGTCAGTACCTTCCATTAGAACAATTAAGGATGTCCACATCTCTTTGGCTGATTTGCAGTGGATTAAGTTTTGCAACATGGAGTCGTCCACTGCACTAGCAATTATGTTCTTAGCCTTCTTGTCAAGAGCAACAAGAGCTATCTCATCCTTGGTCAAATCTATCATTTTCTTAGGTATCTGAACAGTAGGATTTGTAGACGAAGCGGTCATTGGCATATGGGGACCTTCTTCCACGACTTGGAAGATTCTGGGATCTGCAGCTTCCATATAAAAACAGACTCTTTCCTTCCACATAGGAAAGTTGGCCTTAGTGCAGATGGGCAATTTCAGAGAGGATTCCTTGACTCTATCCATGGATAGCTAGCAACTAGAGGGATGGATCCTGTTCAAGGTGTTAACCTAGCAACGAACAACGACCCTCTGATACCAACTGAAGTATCTAGTTGCCTACCTAAATCACCTAGAGGGGGGTGAATAGGTGATCTCTACGTCTTTTGCGGAATTAAAAATTAAACGTAAAGCACAGCACACAAAATAAATCACAGCCACAGATAACACCAGGAATTTATAGTGGTTCCCCGTACTTGGGTACTCCACTGCCGGCCTCGCCAATCTAGCACCACAGCTAGACTTGACTACTCACTAAATCTCGGATCAAGAACGATCCTACAGTCTCGGAGTCAAACTCCTACAAACTCAGAGAGAACCTCTCTTACAACTCGGAGAAAACTTCTCCTACAACTCGGAGAACAACCTCTCCTACAACTCGGAGATAATAACTCCTACAATAGATGATAAAAGGTTTTGAACAAAGAGATACCAGATCTGAATAACAGAGGCGTTTTCTTCCTTCTTCTTGAATAGATTTTGAGAACGATGAGGAAGAACAACGATCCTTCAAATCTGTCTTTGGCAATCCGAAACGATCCAATAGAGATTGTAGAAACAGAACACGGATCAATCGAATCCTTCTTGATAGAAATTGGCAACTCCAATGAGTAGATCGATCTCCAATCGTAGACGACGGCGAGGCGGCGCTTTTCACGTTCTTTTTGATCGGGAGAGAAATTAGGGTTTGAGAACGATTTGAAAACTTGTTATAATAACTCAAGAGCGATCCTATATATAGAGGGAAGCAATTAAGGATTAAATCGACCTTAAATGCACTCCATATAGCCGTTAGGATCGGGAGAGAGCGTTTATGAAACGACAAGAACAGAGAAAACAAATTAGATAAAATTTCGAACAGAATTCTCGAGACATAAGGGTTTTCTCGAGATATGAGGGATCTCCCGAAATATGAAGCAAAGAGAGCAGGAAAGAGATGTCTCGAGAACTTGATGATCTCTCGAGGCATTACAAGGACCCATATCTCGAGATCCAAAGAACTTGCCTCTCGAGACATGTCAGAACTCTCGAGACATACTTGATCTCTCGAGACATGTCCTTAGGAAAATTGTTTTCAACAATTTTCTTTTCTTCTCTTGAACACTTGCTACAACCGCACTCCAAAGTCTTCAATAGTCTTGAAAATGAAGTGTACCCCAATAGAGAGATCACACATGAGTCATCACCATGTTTCATATAATGAAGAATTACATTGTATGAAACTGTGTTTGCAGACCCATTGTGACCTGACATTCAGTTACACTTAGCAATGATAATCTGCAGGACAATACTGGAAAAGCATATCAAATACAAATGCAATTCAATCTTAGTTTAAGGGTGACTTCTCACAAATCAAGGTAATTGTGATTACAATTTCCAACAGGTTTTGAGGAGGGGAAAGAGATCTCAAACCGAGCCCTTTCAGAAGCACGATCCGAGCCCAATTGAGCGCAGATCAAGCCCCAAATTATGAAAAGATCTAGCACTAAGGGAGAGGAGGCGGATCTGACCTGTATGGAGGGGTGACTCCTTGCCGATTTTCTGTTGGCCATGGCCGACCTTGAAGCTTTGGCACCTTTGCAATCTCCTATCTTGGGGGCTCAAATTCTTCAGGTAAGGTGGTGAAACTGATCCTTCCAGTCCTCTGAAGGAGTTATAAGGTTCAATCGGGGGAGAGGGAGGGTGTAACTCCTAATTGCCATGAATGGCCATTAATGGCCATTTTCGGCCAAGTGAAACTCCTCAAATTCCCCCTCTATGTGGCCGGGAATGACCATTAAACTCCTCCAAATTGATCGGGGAAACTTAATGGGGACATTAGAGGAGGAAATTGTGGCTATTGATCTCCCTAAGCCATGAATGTCATTAATCCCTCTCTTTCTCTCTCCTCCATTCTTGGAGAAAATGAGATTTCTCTCTCCTAATCACCATTTACAGAAATTGAGTAATAACTTCTGGTGATTATCAGCCTCCTAAGCTAATGGGCTACTCCAATTAGGCCTAGCCCAAGTTGATTGGGCTTGAGTTAGCCTTTTCCCCTCTTTTTGGGCAAGGTTGACCAAGTGTTGACTTTGGTCAAATTGGCCTCTTTGTTTGACCCAAATGGGTCCTAAATGCTCTAAGGGACCCTCCAAAGGGTTAAGTGTGCCATGGTGGGGTCAAAGGGTCAAGGTGAGGCCCTAAAGCCCAACCTTAAGCTTGGTTACTGGAAATTGCTATTTGCAGACCAAGGTGCTCTTCTCCTTCAAGCCTAAGGCCAAGTGATCTCTTCAAGCTTCCTAGGGTTTTGTCATGACCTAGTCATGACAAAACCACTCTAGGGGTCTAGTTGTTTGGGGGATGTTACATAAACAATCTCTTATCTCTAGTTTATTAATAAATCAAAACTCCAAAGCTTAACTTCATGTTATAAGAGTAGGTCTATAAGAAAGAATGGAAATGAAAATCAACAAGTAAATAAGAACTTTTTATCTAATCACTCATTCTTTCAACATTCAATTCTTAAGAAAGACCATCACTTTTATAAACTCTATAAAAAAGATTATTCAAAAACTCTTTATGATTATCAACATCAATCTACTTTGAAAAACAATATCAATAAACATAATTGTCAAACGAATTGTTTTTCAACCAATTATCACCAAAAAATGATGTCATATATTCATAATATGAATTTAAAAGATAATCAACCAAGGTACGAATTGAGACTCATTTATAAAAATGAAACACTTGAAATGGCTCATTCATCCTTGTCTCCTCATAAAACATCACGCTACATTTGGGTACCCAAAGGAACCATGACTCTTGGTCCTCTTTGGATACCAAAATCTATTATTTATTAGTTTCCATTGAATTACATGAAGTAGAAACAAATCAAAATGAAATACGCAATACTCTACTTCATGATGTGATTAATTTTTTTTTGTATTTTTGATCCAACATGTTTATGGTCACTTTATATTTCATGGGATATAACTTACACATTTTAAGCCTAATGTTTAACAAATCAAATTGAATGAAATTAAATATAAAGACATAATGTTTTCAAGTGATCTATCTTTTATCTTTTTAGATTTTTATCCATTTTTAATCCATTGCATATAAATGTCTTATTTTATCATTATAAATTGAATGATAAATTTGTTAAGTGATATTAGCAAGACTAATGAAATTACTTTCAAAAATGGATTTAAATGGGCTTTTAGGGGTCTTAGGTTAAAATATTAAATGCACGGCTTATTACATATTTGTCTATTTTCTTTGCTGCATATGATAGCCCCTATAATGGAAAATCATGATCTAGAGAAATCGAAATTGAAAAATTACAAATACGATGAATATGATTTCACACACTCCACCATGATCTATTGATATCCTATGCTAAAATTCACTATTATCATATATCATAATTCATGATATATCAAGAATTATCTTAAATCAACTATTTCTATCAACCATAGGAATTATGAAATATATGATTGCTATTAGTATTATAGTTTCATATCTTGTTTTGTGTGTGTGATGTGCATCTATGTTGTTTGCATGTATCTCATTATATTTAGACGTAAGAATTAACTTGATATCAAGAAGTTGAAATCAAATAAAATTGTCACTTCATTCTAGGTCTATGAAAATTCAAAACTATATGATTGATTATATGCAAACCAATTATATATATTTAACATATTTAGCATAACATTGCATCCAAATTTATTATCCTAGCTACAACTTTTTGGTATATGCTCAATTTAGTGTCTATGCTGGGTTTATCAATATAAAGACATGCTAAATTAAAGGTAAAGAAATTTGAACTTTAAAATTTATGATTACTATGAGGCTTTAAAATCTACTATATGTTCTAAAACTAAAACAAACTCATATTTTATGAATCAATCCTTATGCTAAAACACTTAGTATGTCCATAATCATTAACCTATGACATGTGTCTCACAATAGCGATGGCGTAGGATTGTGTGCATTAGAGACTTAACCTCTAAGTCATGTCTTGTCCTTAACCGGGGAGGGTTCCAGTTGGGCCTTGTGAGGCACTGAGGGGAAAGAGTGATAGGTTGAGCGTCATCTTTTATATGCATATGGGATTAACACCCCAACCTACGACATGTGTGCAGCTCCTCATGCTCATCCATCACTTAGTACGGGGCTAGAGTGTAGTCATGTAGTTAAGGTATCTTGATCTTTAATATACTTATATTATATTCATTACATGAACAACACCTCACTCTTTATACTTAAATCATGCATATTATTTTTGTTTTATCTTTGCATCTTGTGTTTGCATATTTTATTATTTTGAGTTTTAATGATTTTATATAACACAAGTATTTGAAAAATCATCAAAAACATACTTAAAATGTTGGATCGATAAGCGCCCTTAGAGGGGGGGGGGGTGAATAAGGGAATAAAAAAAATTTATACGTTTAAGCAATTTGCTAAATTCTTTTAAAATATAAGAGAGCGAAATAACAATTTAACCAAAAGTAGAGAATATAGTAATTTGCAATATAAGAATTTTATGTCAAATGAAAGAAATCAAGTAAACATAAATAGAGATATGATTGTATTATATTAAAGAGTGTTTACACAATTTTGATTTCAACATCGCTAGAAATCGAAGGCGTACAAATGCAAATAAATTTTTCGGATATGGCCTCATGTCGCTCTAGCCAATACTTCCCCGGATATGTCCTCGAGCACCCCTAGATCTAATCACCTAGGCCTAGTCTCCAACACATGCGGCGAATTTCCCCTAAGCCGCATAAGGACCTAGTCGCCAACACAAGGCAAATTAACTACACAAATTCACAAAGATGATGAAATGCACAAATAAAAACTCCCTCTATGAGATTTTTTGAAGTTGAAGATGAAGGATCGCAGTAGCATAAGTGTGGCTGAAGCGATCGTTCTTTAGATGCAGCGTGATGACGTCCTCTTTCAGAAATTTTCTTTAGCTTTGCGTGGGAGATCAACTTTCGGCAAAGTAACAACTCTTGAAATTTGGCACTGGTATTCTCTCTGGGATGTATGTGCAAAATGAGAGAGAAAGCCCCATTTTATAGAACTTGGAGATAACGCTTGTGGTAGCTCCTAGCTCCTGCGGTAGCAGCCGGTTAGAGATCGTGGAGGCGTGTCATTGTGTCATGATCTGGAGCTAGCGCCTGGCAGTAGATCCTAGCGTCTGCGGTAGCGCTAATGCTTGTGGTATCACTAGCGCTGGTGGTAGTGCTCTAGTTCAGAGATTTTGCTTCCAAGTTGCTTTCTACCTATGAAGTATTGCACAAATAGTTCCTGCACACTAAAAGCACATGACAAGCAAGATCAAATACAATATGGGATTTGTTAGTCTCAAACAAAGGGATGTGATACACATGTCCAACAATCTCCCCCTTTTGATAATATGAAATCCTCTTAGCAAGACATCAACAAAGGTGTTTATAGTATATGATAAGCGAGATAATAGTGCATACTATAGCATATGATAAGCATGAGAATAGTGCATAGTCCCCCTATCTTAATGCTCCCCCTACATACATAAATGCAATTTATGTTTTACTCCCCCTAAATGATTACATGAATTATTCTACCCTTAATCCTCTAGATTTCTTCAATTAATCTCCCCCTTTTTGTATTATCAAAAGAAGGTGGGGTGAGGGAAGTAAGGAGTCATTCTTTATAAATGATAAATCATGATCGAGCTTTTGTAATATAGGTAATGATGAAGAGATTGGGCATAATATAAAAGATATTTCAAATAAATAAATAAGAGTTTTAAGCAAGCGGAAGAGTATAAGAAACATCTTTTGGTAAGCATGAAAAATATAAGTATAAATATGAGTTTAAGTTCAAAATATAAAGATGATTAACCTTTTTGAAATCTCATAGTTTTACATAAAGTTACCAAACATGAAATGAACATATCAAAAAGAGATATACTGCAATGTTACATAAGTATAGATAAAGCATTAGAATTCAATACTCATGATAAGAAGTGTTATGGAATATAAGGATGTGCACACAAGTGTATTTTGAACAATGTTAACAAGTGATTTAAATCACAAAATACAAGACATATGTAGAGTAAAGTGCACAATAAAATACAAGTATATTAACTTTCATATACTTTAATGCACATATTTTAGAAAAAAGTGGTGAAATAATTAAGGTTTGCACAAGACACTTTACTATTCTTTCCAAGGTGCTCAACCTCACAATGCTTATGAAGACGTATCAGGGGGTTCAAGTAGTACTTGGTGGAGTTATATTTGTCTATTTTTATTTTTGTTCACTTTTGTGAGACAGCATTCTCCGAATACACTTGTTTTGCAAACCCAACACAATTTTTTAACCTAAATTTCTTAAGTGCAATTCAACTGTAGTGTAGGTAATAAACTTATGCAAGTTTTAATTCATTGTACAATTACAATACACAAGCAAACATTTTTAGATTCAAACACACATGTAGATTACCAAAATAAGCGAGGAAAAAGTATCATTATCAATCACAAAACATTTACTCATACTTAGAGGCATGATAATCTTGGTTCTACACATATTTTTCAATACAATTGATGTGCTTAATTAGAAATATCCAAGCATGATAAACAAAACAATGTTTATAGTAATTTGATGGAATAAATTTTAACATTGTAAATAATTTTAAATAATAAAATTCATACATGCTTAATATTAACAATAAAGATCATACAGTTTTTTTGTTGTTTTGAAATTTTTCATGAAAGAAAAAAAAAAGAAAACCACAAAAAATATTTTTGTATTTTTGAATTTTGAAATTTTGTAGTTGATTTTCCATAATATTAATAAAAAAAAATAACTAATGTCAGAAATACAAAACTAAGTAGTACATATAAACTAACATAATTTAATTGATTTTTAGAAATTTTAAAAAACAGGAAAATCGAACACCCACGCAAGCGCCGACACTAGTCCTAGCGCGGAAAATAGTGAGTGAAATTTTGAGAATTTTAAAATTCTATTTTATAATATTCATTAAGCGTCTTAAGAGTAGTCTTATGCAGAAATTTTGTAATTTTTGGAGATGTTTTGATTGCTCAAATTGCATAAAACTTTAGCGTTTTTCATATAACTCATCCTAAGATGTCTAAGACTCCTAATTCCAACCTTAACATTTAAAACCTTGCATCAGGAAGAGGTTTAGTGAATATATTAGCAAGTTGGGAGTCCGTGCCAATGAAACTTATTCTAACATTTTCCTTTTTATGTTATCTCTTATGAAATGATGACGAACATCTATATGTTTGGATCTAGAATGGTGTACCAGATTATTTATAAGATCAATGACACTTTTGTTGTCACATTTTAATTCAATATTTTTTTAGATGAAAACCAAAGTCCTCTAGAGTTTGGCTCATCCATAGTGCTTGCGCACAACAACTTCCCAGTGCAATGTATTCGGCCTCCGTGGTGGAGAGTGCAACCGAATTTTGTTTCCTACTAGACCATGCAACTAATGAAGGTCCTAGAAAATGGAAAGTACCACTAGTGCTTTTTCTATCAAGTGACCATTCAGCATAGTCTGAATCAGAATAGTCGTGAAGTATAAATGAATTATTGTGCGGGGTACCATATTCCTAATCTAGACCCAATTAGATATCTAAAAATTTGTTTTATCGCTTTTAAATGAGATTCTTTTAGATTGGCTTGAAATCGAGCACATAAGCATACATCAAACATAATATCGGGTCTAGTTGCACTTAGATAAAGTAGAGATCCTATCATACCTCTATATAAAGTTTGATCAATTGAAATTCCCGATTCATCTTTTCCTAATTTTAGTGATGCACTCATTGGTGTAGAAGCATGTTTAAGGTTTTCAAATCCAAAGCGTTTAAGCATATCATGGACATATTTAGTTTGACATACAAAATAACATCATTTCTTTGTGGTATTTGAAAACCAAGAAAATAAGAAATTTCTCCTACTAGACTCATTTCAAATTCATTTTTCATCACCAAAATAACTTCATTACACAACTCTTCATTAGTAGATCCAAAGATTATATCATCAACATATATTTGCAGAATAATTAAATCATCATTATTGTGCTTAATAAAGAGAGTATTATCAGCACTTCTCATAATATTACCGTGCTTTAATAAAAATGATGTAAGTCTTTCATACCTTGCATGGGGCGCTTGTTTTAAACCATAAAGAGCTTTTTCTAGTTTATAAACATGATTGGGAAATTTTTCACTAATAAAACTGGGGGGGGGGGGGGGGGGGGGGGGCTTGTTCAACATAAACCTCTTCTTTTACAAACCCGTTTAGAAAAGCACTTTTTACATTCATTTGAAATAGTTTAATTTTTTTAAAGTTTGCAAATGCTAGAAAAATTCGTATAGATTCCAATCTAGAAATGGGTGCAAAAGTTTCATCAAAATCTATCCCCTCGATTTGAGAATATCCTTATGATACTAAGCGTGCTTTATTTTAGTGATTCTAGATTCACTATCTAATTTATTTTTAAAAATCCATTTTGCACTTACAACTGGGTGATTAGATGGTCTTTCTACTAATTTCCAAACATTATTTTGCTCAAATTGTTCTAACTCTTCATTCATAGCCAAAAACCAAAATTCATCATTCAGAGCGGTTGAAATGGTTTTTGGTTCAATTTCGGAAACAAAACAAATGTTTGAATATGATTCATGAAGAGCAGAGCGAGTTCTTACCCCCAATGGATGGTTCACCAATTATTAGTTCCCGTGGATGATTCTTTGTAAATTTCAAGGCGCTTGGTGGCACATAATCATCTTCCTTGGCCTCTTCTTCCTCTTCTTTGGAAGGTTCCTTGTCACCATGCTCCAAAGGTGGTGAAAATGCACAGTGTGCCTCTGAGAATCCTCTATGGGGGGGGGGGGGGTGAATAGAGATTTAAAATATTTCTATCCTAATTGTGTAAACAATAAAATAAACTAAGGAATTATGCTCAACAAAATCTCAGGCAGAATAATAATAATGCAAGAAATAAATAGCTGAATAAAAGGAATTGGGACAGCACAAAAAAGCACAACACAAACACCAGAAATTTTATAGAGGTTCCCCAAAATGTGGGTACTCCCCTCTTCTACCACATGGTAGGGATGCACCAACTCTGCCTGAGTCTTTTGGTAAGGAGACTCTTAGAACCACTGATCTTTTGATAAGGAGATCATGAACCAACCAGATCTTTTGATAAGGAGATCTTGAATAACCAGATCTTTTGATAAGGAGATCTTGAACCACTGAACCCTTTGGAGGAGGGATTCTTAAAACTCTTTTACAAGTGAGAATGAGAAGGAGAAAGAAGAAGGGGGAGGATGAAGAATTCTGTTCTCAGAATTCTTATGAAGCCCTGTCTCAAGAAACAACTTCTATTTTCTTCTACTTGATCTGATAGTGATAAACTCCTGTTTATGATTGTGACGGTTTGCAGGAGCTATGATTGTCAGATCTTTTCTCTTCTTTTTGATCAAACTTTGGCTGCTATAAGGTTGTGATGATGAGCAACCTTCAGTTGTTCTGCAGTAAGAGATGGAGAGCAGCTATTCTTTCTGCTCTGCCTTTTTCTCTATTAGGGTTCCTGAGGAGGAAGAAGAAGATGGAGACCTAAGAGAAAAATTGTTAGCCGATTGTAATGAATGCTTTACTTTTCTCTTTCTTCTTTCTCCATTTATTGTCCCCCTTTATATTTGAATTTATTTCCCTTTCTGGTAAGACCTGGAAAGGTATTCTGCACTGGACAATCTCTTTCTTTCCTTCTTTAATTCCCGACCCGTCCACCAACTATTAACATGTTTCCAAGAAAGATTTTTTGTCCTCTTTTAATTCATCATTCTATTTGAGGCAATTAAGGAGCCATTGGAGAACTGTCTTCAGTGTTGCAGACCATGAGAAAAGGTGCAAAAAATGACAGATGAAAAGATTTCCTTTTCAGACTGTATTCGATGTTGAGTTCTCTTCCTCTCTTATCGACGCACCTTCGAGTCCTTGTAAGAGCAGCTTCGAATTCATCCTTGATCTGATTAAACTCTACTAGTCAATGTTGCGTTGATATCTTATTGACGTAACCGTTGAGTTGAGGACATGACTCTGAACTCCATTATCTGCGTCGAGATGAAGTCGACGTTGCATCGACTTTAGATGGCTTCGACAGATACTTCCTTCTGCGTTGAGTTGAAGTAGAAGTTGCATCGACTTCTCAAGGTACTTCGACGGGTCCATGGTCTCTATGTCGATATCTATTTGACGTAACGTCGACTTGAATTACTTCGACAGAAGGATTGAACCACTTGGACTTCTAGTCAGAGTAGCGTCGCCATTAACTCGATGTTGCGTCGATTTCTATTCGACGCAAATGTTAACTTTGCCCAAATTTTGCTTCTCTTGATCTGGTATGGACTCCCTAAGTTGAGTGTGACATCTTATGACATCTAATGACCAAATTACTCTCACTATACAATGGGTAATTCAACCTAAGAGATAAAAATCACTATTTATATAATTTGTTAAGTTAAATCAATGGAGTTTTTCCCAACAATCTCCCCCTATTTATTTTAACAAATTTTACAAATTGATTACAGTAATTTTACACATTCCTTTTATAAAAACAAAAATACATTCAAGATAGCATGGACATTAAATGAATAAGCTAGATAAGCTGATAAATAGAGAAGGTATCTGATTAATGATCAACAAAAGTTTATCATAGATTACCCAAAAAGAGTATCACTTCCTTTCTTTGAGAAAGATGAATAAGTCTTCATATACCCTCCTATATTTCTTTTCCACATATCTGAAGTTTGCATGGGTGGCTTTCTCAGGGTTCATCTGTATTCTTCCATGACCTTTGAACAGTTTCTCCAGGTCCATTTCAGTATTAGGATGAACATCCTTGAGTGTGTAACCAAGATCAAAGACTTTGGCTGTCATCAGATTTATGACTTATAGATTTAGATCATCTGATTCAGGTCCTTTGTCAGGATTTGATTCAACAGCCATTGCTTGTAATTCATCAACAGTTGCTTGTTCCTTCCCAGAAGTTGAGGCTTTTGAAAACATGATCTTCCTTTTCTTCTTCTTCTATACAAGTGACTTTTCACCTTTCTTTCTTTTCTGAGGAAGCTATACTGCATCCTCTGGTTTGCATCCAATACCTCCTCTGTAGAGTTGCCCTTGTCCCTCTAGAATTTTGGCTTGGGGATTCTTTGTGGTATATTTTGAATGTTCAAATAGAGTAGATTTAATTAGGTTTGCTTTGGCCAATTCTTCCTTTTCAACAACTTCTTTTCCTCTTTTCAGAATATCAATGAACCTCTTTTTCTTATCTTCAATTTCTTTCTGAGTTGTTTCATACTCATATCTTTCTCTATCACCAATGTCCTTTAAAGCTTAATAAAACTTTGGATCAATGTAAGTTTTCATTATGTTCTCAGGAATTTCAATCCTTGCATACTTTTTGTAATATGATTTATCTTTTCTGTACTCCTTCCTTTGTTCCTTTGAGTACCTTTCCCAAAAAGGCAATATTCTTCTCCCTCTACCTCTGTATGGAGGTCTCCCTCTGAAGACAGGAGTTGGAAGAATTGATTTAAGAATTGGAGCAGGAGGAAATGGAAGTTGAGCTGAAGGTATAGATGGCAGCTGTGCTGAGGGAGAAAACTGAGTTGAGGGAGACAACTGATCTGAGGCAAGAGTAGGTGAAGCAAGTTCCTGGTTTGTCAACTTGACTGGTGAAGGTGCTGTTGTGGAACCTTCAGAGGACACCCTGAATGCAAGTGCATCAGGTATGGGTCTTTCAGTGTCTACCTGGAACTCCTGTAGAGTCTTCATGTAAATTTGATCATCTAATATTAAAGGGATTTCCCCCTGAAGTGATGACTCCCCCTGAGCAAAGGGAAGGTTTCTTGGAAGGCTTGCCTCCTCCTGAGTTGCAGAGTCTTGAAGCTATAGTTTGGAAGAGACAGCTGGTTCTCCTTCGAGATGAAAGACAGAGGGATAATTGTTGTGTAGACAGAGTCTTGAGGAGGTTGCTGCCTGCTGGTACAATTCTCCCCCTGCTTTATATCATTAACGAGAGATATAAAGACATCGGCAGGCACAACCGACGATCTGATCTCTGCGTCAAGAGCCTTGATGTCAGAGTTAAGGTCCGTCAAACTTTTGTGTTGGGCGCAGAGCTTGCGATAACAACCCTTTGAGAAATCCAGATAGATGGAGCTGAACTGTGAGAGAAGAGTTCCACGGCTTAATCAACTCCGTCTGCAATGTCTTGAAGAGATGCCAGTGCTATGCTGCGAGTTTCTTGGGCCCTTCCTTGGACTTAAAATTTTCCAGCAAATCTTTTTCTCCAGTCATATGCGTGGGGCAGCCACTGCCCAGATACCACTGGTGGTTTGTGGTTGAATAGTCTTCTATGTGCACATTGAATTAAACATTAGTATAGACCCTCTTATGCTGGGGTATCTTTCTTCTATCATCATATGAAGATATGCAAGAGTGAGATGATCTTCCATTGTACCCCCTTAGGTGAAGAAGTGTTGCATTATTATGCCAGCAATGCTTGGCAATATGTCATATTTTAGAGCAGCAAAAACATCTAGGAATGGAAGCAGAAAAAGGTTTTGATGTTTGGTAATTTTGTGTAAAGAATCTGCGTCGAGAAGAAATCGACGCATTCTTAGAGTTGCGTCGAATGGGATTTGACGTACCAGTATAGTTCCATCGATAGTCATTCGTAGCATGGTATTGGTTACGTTGAGTGTAATTCGACACACTCACATAGTTGCTTCGAAATGATGTCGACGCATATGCTGGATTCCGTCGAGTTCCATTCGACGCATTCTTAAAATTGCGTCAAGTTCTATTCGACGTATGACTATTATCATTAAGATTTTTATTTGATTTTTCCAAGGGATGTTTGCCTAAGATTCCTGGTTGATTACTAATGTTTACCCTATTAAATATTGTTAGTTTATTTGGATTATTGTTATTATGATCTTCACATGATTCTAAATTATTACTAGGTCTAGACCTAAATGATGCTACATGCTTTTCCCAAGAATATAACATGGGGATCTGGGTGTTAGTGGATGGTTGTGCTTCCTGATCAAGGTGATCAATCTCTTGGAGTGATTGTGTGAGATATCTTTGATCTTTTGAGTCCTTCCATTTAGGGAGTCCTCAAAGGCTTTTGCCTTGAGAGTTCTTTATTTAGGTCTGAATTTTCTATATCTAATAAATATATTTCTTTTTCTTTTCTAAATAATTCACCTCTTAGATCATAATTGATTGAGTATAAAGAATCTTTCTTAAGGACTTCTAGTTCTGATTTGATTATTTCAAGTTCCTTTTGATTGTTAAGGTAATCTTGGCAAAATTCCTTGAAGCATTCTTTAAAATCTTTAGATGAAAAGTCAAAGTCTTCAAAGATGCTTACCTCAGTTTTATCAGTGGAATTTTCTAGGGCCATTAAGCAGGCTTCTTCTGGTCTACCATCTTCATCATCATCAGATGAAAAGGAGCTTGATTCAAAGTCTGAATCACTCCAGGTCTCAGCTATGAAACATTTCCCTCCTTTCTTATCCTTCCTCAGGAAGGATTTCTTCTTGTGCTCCTTCCTCTGCTTGTTTTTCTTGTTCTTTTCTTCCTCAGGACATTCAATAGAAATATGTCATGGCTTTCTGCAGGAGAAACAAATAATCTCCTATTTAGGAGTTTTATCATACCTTGGCTTGCTTGAGCTCCTCTCTCTCCTTCTTGAATCTTCTATCATGACCCACTTTTTGAATCTCTTAGCCAAGAGATTAAACATTATTCTTCAGTGGTGGAGGACTCTGCTTCTGCAGTCTTTAATGCAAGAGTCCTCTCTTTAGGAGTTGGTGTCCTTTCTTGGGCTTCTGACTCAGCCCTGCTTTTTAGTAGAAGCTCATGAGACTTGAGCTTTCCTAGGAGAGCATCAGTTGATATCTCTCTAAGGCATCTAGAATATCTAATAGCTCAGATTCTAGAGTCCCATGTGCTTAGTAAGCACATGAGGAGCTTGTCATTAATTTCTGTCTGAGAGATTTCCTTATCAAGCCCTCTCAACTCATTTATGATGAGGCTGAATCTGTCATACATTTCTGTAATGCTTTCATCAGCCTTTTTCTTAAAATTCTCATATTGAGATATGAGAAGAGCCTTTTTTTTTCTTTTCTCTCATCAGAGCTCCCTTCAACTAGTCTGAAGAGAGATTCCCAGATCTCTTTTGTAGAGTTGCAATCAGCAACTTTCTAGAATATGTCATCAGACATAATTGAGACCAGTATGTTCATGGCCTTGGCATCACATGTCTTGACCTTCTTCTCATCATCAGTCCATTCTTCTTTGGGTACTAAAGTTTGTATGACCTTTCCACTAGCATCTTTCCTTATTGGAGCTGTGGGACCTGTGAGGATGACATTGAAGATTTCATCATCAATAGAATTCATATACAGTTTTATTCTGGCCTTCCAGAGTGTAAACTTATCCAGATTACACACTGGAGGTCTTGTTGAGGCATAATACTTAGAACTCATTTTTCTTTATGAAATATATCTGTAGTAAAGAAATAAGAGTAGGAGGTCTTTTTGATCAAGGTGTTAACCTCTTAATGATTAACCTCCCTCTGATACCAATTGAAAATGCACATTGTGCCTCTGAAAATCCTCTAGAGGGGGGGGGGGGGGGGGGGTGAATAGAGATTTAAAATATTACTATCCTAATTGTGTAAACAATAAAATAAACTAAGGAATTATGCTCAACAAAATCTCAGGCAGAATAATAATAATGCAAGAAATAAATAGCTGAATAAAGGAATTGAAACAGCACAGAAAAGCACAACACAAACACCAAAATTTTTATAGAGGTTCCCCAAAATGTGGGTACTCCCCTCTTCTACCATATAGTAGGGATGCACCAACTGTGCCTAAGTCTTTTGGTAAGGAGACTCTTAGAACCACTGATCTTTTGATAAGGGGATCATGAACCTACCAGATCTTTTGATAAGGAGATCTTGAACCACCAGATCTTTTGATAAAGAGATATTGAACCACTGAATCCTTTGGAATAAGGATTCTTAAAACTCTTTTACAGGTGAGAATGAGAAGGAGAAAGAGGAAGGGGGAGGAGGAAAAATTCTGTTCTATGAATTCTTATGATGCCCTATCTCAAGAAACAACTTCTATTTTCTTCTACTTGATCTCCTAGTGATAAACTCCTGCTTTTGATTGTGATGGTTTGCAGGAGCTATGATTGTCAGATCTTTTATCTTCTTTCTGATCAAACTTTGGCTGCTATAAGATTGTGATGATGAGCAACCTTCAATTGTTCTGCAGTAAGAGATGGAGAGCAGTTGTTCTTTCTTCTCTGCCTTTTTCTCTATTAGGGTTCTTGAGGAGGAAGAAGAAGATGAAGCCCTAATAGAAAAAATGTTAGCCGATTGTAATGAATGCTCTACTTTTCTCTTTCTTCTCTCCCCATTTATTCCCCCCCCCCTTCAGATTTGAATTTATTTCCCTTTCTCATAAGACCTGGAAAGGTATTCTGCACTGAACAATCTCTTTCTTTCCTTCTTTAATTCCCAACCCGTCCACCAACTATTAGCATGTTTCCAAGAAAGATTTTCTGTCCTCTTTTAATTCTTCATTTTATTTGAGGCATTTAAGGAGCCGTTGGAGAACGGTCTTCAGTGTTGTGAGCCATGAGAGAAGGTCCAAAAAATGACAGCTGAAAAGATTTCCTTTTCAGACTGTATTCGACATAGCGTTGAGTTCTCTTCCTCTCTTATCGACGTACCTTCGAGTTCTTGCAAGAGCAGCTTGGAATTCATCCTTGCTCTGATTGAACTCTGCAAGTTGACGTTGCGTTGATATCTTATCGACATAACCATCGAGTTGATGACATGGCTCTGAACTCCATTATCTGCGTCGAGATGAAGTCGACGTTGCGTCGACTTTAGATGGCTTCGACAGATACTTCCTTCTATGTTGAGTTGAAGTAGAAGCTGCGTCGACTTCTCAAGGTACTTCGACAGGTCCATGGTCTCTACGTCGATATCTATTCGACGTAACGTCGACTTGAATTACTTCGACAGAAGGAATGAACCACTTGGACTTCTAGTCAGAGTAGCGTCGACATTAACTCGATGTTGCGTCGATTTCTAATCGACGCAAATGTTAACTTTGCCCAAATTTTGCTTCTCTTGATCTGGTCTTGACACCCTAAGTTGAGTGTGACATCTTAAGACATCTAATTACCAGATTACCCTCACTATACATTGGGTAATTCAACCTAAGAGATAAAAATCACATTTAATATAATTTGTTAAGTTAAATCAAAGGAGTTTTTCCCAACAGGTGGTAAGAGATCATCCTCTTCGCTCGTGGAAAGTCTTTCTACACAAGGAACAAGCTCATCAAATTTCATATTAATTGACTCTACAACTTTACTAGATCTTTTATTAAAAATTCTATAAGCTTTACTAGTTGAAGAGTATCCAAGAAAAATTCCTTCATCGCATTTTTCATCAAACTTTCCCAAGCTATCTTTAGTATTCAAAATAAAACATTTACAACCAAAAACTTGGAAGATATGTTAGGATTCTTTTGAAAATAAAGTTCATATGGTGTGAGATTTAAAGATGGGCGAAGCATGATTCTATTTATAACATAACATGACGTGTTTACGGCTTCAACCCAAAAGGACTTAGGCAATTTATATTCACATAGCATAGTGCGTGCTAGTGCTTGAAGTGTCCTATTCTTTCTTTGTATAACACCATTTTGTTGTGGTGTGCGTGGTATGGAGAATTCATGTTTAATGCCTAGCATATCACAAAAAGATGTAAACTTTTAATTTTCAAATTCTCCTCCATGATCCGAGCGAATGAATTTAATTTTTAAATCACTTTCATTTTGAATACGAGTACATAATTTTGAAAATTCGCAATACACATCGGATTTGGATGAGAGAAATAATGTCAAACAATATCTTAAAAAATCATCTATTAAAATATATGTATATAATTTACCACCAAGACTTGCGGTGCTCACGGGACCAAAAAGATTCATATGAATTAATTGCAAGGGTCTTGTAGTAGAAATGAAATTTTTACTTTTGAAAGAGGATTTAGTAAATTTACTTTTTTGACATGGTGAACAAAGTGAAGGTAAATTTCCATTTAATCTAGGCAATCCTCTAATTAAATCACTTTTGGCAAGTTTTACAATAAGCTTTGTGCTAGCATGTCCTAGCCGTCTATGCCAAAGTTCTAATTCATCGTTTTTGGTGATAAAATTTTTATAGATGATTTAGAAAGATCCTGAAATGAAACTACATAAACATTATGTATTCTTGGTGTAGTTAGTAAAATATCATTTGTAGTAGGATTAGATATTTTGCATGAGTTAGTAGAAGATTCAAATAAAACATCTAATCCTTTATCACATAATTGGCTAATAAATATTAGATTATGTTTTAGCGCTTTCACATAAAGAACATTCGATATCGTAAAGGATTCGTTACCAACTGTTCCAATTCCCATAATCCTTCCTTTTTCGTTATCACCAAATGTCACGATTCCTCCTTTTTTCTTTTCTAGGCTAAGAAACTTTGCTCTATTGCCCGTCATGTGCTTGGAGCATCCAGAATCCAAGTATCACATGTCTTCATTGTCCTTAGCCTGCCTGTATATCTTGAAGGAAGATGAGAGTAAAGATTCAGATAGCCAAGCGGTACCACCCATAGAATAAGTAGAAGCCTTAGGTACCCCGATTTGTTTTAAAGTATTTTGTTTCACTTTCCTGCAAGAACTAGACGTGTGACCAATCCTGTGACAGTTTGCACATGAATTAAAGGGGGTTGAGACCCTTTTCTGGAATTTTGTGTTATTCTTGCTGGAAGGAATCAGTTTTACAGAAGAGAATGATTTTCCAAAAGAAAATACTGAATTCTTGTATAAGGCGCTTGCGCCGGGCAGTAGCCCTCACCTTGATATCCAATCCCAAATTTTCTAGAATCGTAGCACTAGTTCCCTAAAATCATATCCAATGATTTTTGGCCCATTCCAAATTTTTTTAATGGCCAAGGTGAGATCATGAACTTGTGCCTTAAGTGATGAATTTTCTTTCAGAAGCATGACACACCTATTTTTAAAACCCTTTTTATTATTTTGAATTTGCAAAAAAGAGGCTTCTAATTTTCTTTATGATTCTCCCTTCTCTTTTGTAAGAGTTTTGGCATGGGAGAGGGCTTTAGAAAGAGAATCTTCAATATCTTTTGCAATATTAATGGAGTGATCACACTCTTGGCAAGAAACCTTTCTCTTTTCTAAAACAATTAATTATTTGAAAAGCTTTTGATTTTCTTTAATTAGAGATTCATTTTCACGATTCAATAAAATACCATCGTTTATACTTTTATCAAAAGCTTTGCAAGTTTGAAGAAATTCATTAGAAAGTTCATCATAAATTCGAGGAGTTACCTCAGTGTCACTAAGAACACTGGTGTCATTGTCGTCGTTTCCATGACCCAAGAGGCCCATGTTTGCTTCCTCATCGTTGCTTGATGAAGACCCGCTTGATTCTTTGAAAGAGGAGGAGTCATCCCATGTTTTAACTTTTAGTACCTTTCGCTTTTCCTTTTCTTTGTGCCGCTTTTCCTTTTTCTCCTTCAAGTACTTTGGGCACTGTCTCCGAATATACACGATCTTCCTGCAATGATAGCATTCCGCTGGAGGTCTTTCTTCTTCAGCGTCGCTTTCCTTTAACTTCTTTGAAGACAACCCTTCCATCTTGCATCCTTTTGGAGAAATTTCCGGAAGGTGTTTCTCCTTTTCGGATTTCGCATGAACTTTCAGAAGTTATTTACTTATATACTTTCTTCATCTTCATCCCCATGGCACTCCTTCTTTGATTTTAGTGTCAACGCCTTCTTCTTTGGCTCCTTGTTGTATTCATCGTATTGGATCTTGAGTTCAACCTCATGGGTTTTGAGATTCCCAATGAGGCTCTCAACCTAGACTGTTCTTAGATTGTGTGACTCTGAGATAGCCGTCACCTTCGGATTGAATTTTGGAGGAAGAGATCGAAGAATCTTTCGGACCAAGTCGCCGTTGGAGATGGTCTTTCCAAGAGCTATGGAGGCATTGACGATCTTGGTAAAGCGCGTGTTGATAAGTAGTAAAATAAATGTATTTTTAAGATAGTTTCTAGTATAATTTTAAGTTATATTGTAAATCTTTTCTGTAAATTAATGAGTAATATATTTGTTTTATTATTTTCCTTACTAACTTAGCTTTTTTTTTTCTTCTGTTTTTCAGCATTTTCGCATTTTTTTTCAAGTCACGCCCTGGGTCACGCCCGTAACCAAGGGCTTGTAATCTTAAAAATGCCAATTTCAGGTCGATCGACATCTCGTCCCGTTGATCGGCTTGCTGTCCCGTCGATTTACATGGTCATGCCCGTGTAGTCCGCGATCAACTCCCTTGTCGTCGATCGACCTCCCGTCCCGTCGATCAACCTCCCATCCCGTCCATCGGCTCCTGGTCCCATCAATTTTTACAAAGTCACTCACGTGATAGAAGCCATGACCCATCAATTCCATCCAGAAGCCAGCGTACACGCCAGCCGTCACGCCCCAGTTGAACCTGACATATGCCGCCCAAGGTCACGCCTGTGACACCTCAAGTCACGGCCGTGTGCATCCATTTCTCCAGTCAAAAGCTTCCAGAAGGCGGCTGAGCCTATCCTTCCAACACGCCCCAGGGTCACGCCCATGACCGAGGGCGTGTAAAAATAAAATTTTCCTATAAATAGGAGGGGTCGGCTGAAGCATTTCTCATCCAGAATTTTGTGTGTTTTGTGTTTTTCTGGAGTAGTGTAGAGCGCATGTGAGTTATTTTCTGCATTTCTAAGTAGTTGCTTTCTCTTTTCTAGTCTAGTTGTAACTTTTATTTTGGCAATAAAATAGTTGTTTTCTCATTACAACATAGTTTTGCATAATACTATTTAATGTTTAGAAGTAGCTTTTGAGTGATATTCCCAAACCCTATTTTGGGTTCTGAGTGTGTAACACTCTTTTAAGTTATAAAATTTCAGTATTCAAATTATTTTATAATTATTCTATACTACCCCCATCCCGGATGAGAGGCTAAGTACTTTTTAGCGCTTGATAAAGATAGTTGGGACGGATACTATTTCTGTATTTTATAAGTCTTAATTTCTTTGTTAAATCCGCTTATATCCGCTTAAACTATTAACATGTCTTTTCTAATTACTTATGCCATCTCCATTCTGATGAGTGGCTAATTTACTTTAGCGCACGATGTCGAAGAGCGTTGGGACAAATAAATGGTTCTCTAAAAATTAAAATATCTATTTTCTAAAAGTAATTAATGAGCTTAAGGTTTACCCGAGAAAAATGTTGAGTGAGACCATATAATCGATGTATGATTCTCATTTCCATTTCCATACACTAGTTAGCCGAGAGGCTCGTGCGTATGGATTGATCGCTCACGAGTAAAGAGAAGTGCGCTCGACCCTCGAGAGAGGATGGGGTAAGTCTCCCGAATTGAAATAAAAACCCAATAGAGGGGTTCACAACATAAAGCGAGTATTAAAGAGATTCGTTTAAAGAACGAGAGTTCAGTCGAATATTCTTAATCTCAGGCGAGCGTATCCTCGAGAGAGGTGCGTTCATACTTATGGAACCTCCATGGCCAAGCTAATTTAATGTTTTGAAAAGTCATATCTTTTACTTCTAAAAAAGACTATTTTCGTATCAAGGTAATTCGGCATCGGGCGCTATCTTCATCATCTTTAGAACTCTAGTTATACGCTTATTATCGTTCTATAAAAATTAAAACCAACTCAAAATATTACTCTGATAAAATAATAGTTCGTTCCTTATAAGTAGGAGTAATCAACGAGATCAGGACTAAATACGACCTTGATATTTTTTATAAAATATTCTGTACTATTCACGATAAGGTATACTTGCCTATATCGATTTTAGTTTGGATAATTTAACAAAAACTTTACAAAATAAACCCCAAGCAAAATCATCATGTATTTGGCGCCGTTGCTGGGGAACATTGTTGTTATTTTGAAAAATGAATCACTATTAATTTTATTACTTATATATTTAAAAAGATAAAAATATATATATAAATAGTCAAAACAAAAAAAAAGAAATTATTATTAGTATATGACCCGAGGAAACTCATTGGACGATTCGAACATTCCTTTTGACCCCAAAATTGAGCGCACCCTTCGTGAGCGCCTCCGATTTCGTGATCAAAACTTACTCGAGTTTCCTGAAGAGTCTATCGGAGATACTTGCACTAAAGCTATTATCGATCAAATTCCAGATGCGGCCACGCCACGGACCATAACATATTATGCCAGGCCGAATTTGGAAGATACGGGATCGAGTATTACACGCCCAATAGTGTCTAATAATAATTTTGAAATTAAATCTAGCATCATTCAAATGGTACAACAGTCAGTCCAATTTGACGGTTTGCCGGATGAGGATCCGAATTTACACCTTTCTAGTTTTTTTGGAAATTACGACACTTTTAAGATTAATGGCGTTACTAACGACGCTATTCGTCTACGTTTATTTCCATTTTCGTTGTGGACAAAGGCCAAAGCGTGGTTAAGTTCTCTCCCCATAGTATCCATAACTACGTGGGCCCAATTGACGGAGAAATTTCTGACAAACTATTTCACCCGTCTAAGACCACTAAATTATGCACATATATCGCCTCTTTCATTCAATTCGATTATGAGTCTCACTACGAGACTTGAGAGCGTTTTAAGGAGTTCTTGCGTAGGTGTCCTCATCATGCACTACCGTCCTGGCTGCAGGTCCAGACGTTCTATAATGGCTTAAATTTCTCAACATGACAAATGATCGATGCAGCCGTCAGGGGAACGTTAAACAACAAAACCCCAGAGGCCGCTCAAGCTCTGTTCGAAGAAATGTCCATGAATGCCTATCAATGGAATGCTCCTAGATCATGCCCTAACAAACCAACTGGGATATATGAAGTGGATGCCACTTCTCACTTAGCCTCTCAAGTCGAAAGGTTAATTAAGCAAGTGACAGAGATGACTGTTTCCTCCTCCACTCCCACTTGGGCTCCAAATAATAATAATAATTTTGTCGAAGAAGCTGTAGATTACTTAGGCAACGCAGTTCGACCCCCCTTCAACCCTAATAATAATACGTATAGTAATAATTACAATCCTGGTTGGAGGAACCACCCTATCTTCTCCTGGAGCAATCCAAACAATGCTCTGAGGCCCCCAAATATAAATCCGCAAGGATTTACAAAAGGATTTCCGCACAGATTCCAGCCTCCTCCTCCAAAACCTTCTCCGCTCGAAGACATTTTTGCTAAATACATCGCGTCCACCGAGTCAAATATCTGGAATATTACCGGATCAATTAAAACTTGGAAAATCAGGTTGGGCAGCTTGCAAAGATGGTCTCTGAGCGGCCATATGAAGCTCTACCAGGGAACACAGAGCCAAACCCCAGAGAAAATGCCAACGACATAAACCTTCGCAACGGAAAGGAGGTAACCTCCCCAAAATGGGTTGAGCCTAAGGTACATATTTTGACACCGACCCCTCCACCCTCTCTCTCAATAGATAAATCACCGAGTATTCCGACTGTGCCGAACGTTTTTAGCCCGTCTCTTCCTTATCCCTCAAAAATAAACAACGAGCGAAAGGACGAGCAATATAAAAAATTCTTACAAATTTTAAAACAAATTCACATAAATGTTACATTCTGCGAGACACTCTCCCAAATTCCAAAATACGCGAAATATCTTAAAGAGTTACTTTCTAATAAGAAGAAACTCGAGGATGTTTCGCGTGTTTCCCTTAACGCGGAATGTTTGGCTGTTCTCCTTATCAAATTGCCGCCAAAAAATGAACAACCTAGGACAGTTCTTCATCCCGTGTCTCTTCGGCAATTTGTTAATCAAGTACGCTTTAGCGGACTTGGGAGCCATCATCAATTTGATGTCGTTTTACCTTTTCAAAATACTCGATTTGGGCATCCCGAGCCCGACAAAGATGAGCATCCAACTCGCGGATCGCTCGGTAAAGTACACGATAGGGGTAGTAGAGGATGTTCTGGTCAAGGTCGACAAGTTTATCTTCTCGGTAGACTTTGTTATCCTGGACATAGAGGAGGACGCCGAGGTACCTATTATACTCGGTCGCCCCTTCCTCGCAACCTCTTGCGTGTTAATCGATGTTAGTAACGGTCGCCTCCTCCTTCGGGTCAGAGACGACGAAGTATTTTACATATCAATCCCTCGATGCGGAACTCCCTATCGAACGATGATTCCAGTTTTAACCTGGAACCCGCGTTTGAAGAGGAATGTTCTTCGTTTTTTGAATTTCTCTTCTTTGCATTAGATAATTCAGAATTGGCGAATCTATCTTGTCTCGACAACATGCCGACAGATTCACCATTCGAACCCTTTGATTCAGAAGCTTTAAAAATTAAACCATCATTTGAAGAACCATCAGTCCTCGAATTAAAACAACTCCCCGATAATCTGAAATATGGTTTTCTCGAAAAAGATTTTAAACTCCCTGTTATTATCACTTCTTCCCTAAGTGATTTAGAGACATCCAAATTAGTGGAAGTTTTAAACAAACATCGCCGTGTAATTGCATGGCAGATTTCAGATTTCAGGGGAATAAATCCCTCGTTCTATACCCACAAATTGTTTTTAGAAGATAACCCCCGCAAAACTATTCAGCCTCAACGACGCCTTAACCCGAATATGCTGGATGTCGTTAAGACTGAGATTATAAAAATCCTCGACGCGGGGATTATCTATCCTATATTTGACAGTACGTGGGTAAGCCACATACAAGTCATCCCCAAAATGGGCGATATAACGATCGTGGCAAACTAAAACAATGAACTTATCCCAACCCGTACTGTTACAGGTTGGAGAGTGTGCATCGACTACCGAAAATTAAATGATGCCACACAAAAATACCACTTCCCGCTACCATTCATCGATCAAATCCTGGAGCCTCTTTCAGGTAATCCTTTTTACTATTTTCTCGATGGTCTTTCGGGGTTCTTCCAAATCCATATTTCCCCTGAAGACCAGGAGAAAACAACTTTTACTTGCCCCTTCGGCACCTTCGCATATCGAAGGATGTCGTTTGGCCTCTGCAACACGCCAGCTACATTCCAAAGATGTAAGATGGTGATATTTGGCGAGCTCGTAGAAGATATAATGGAAGTCTTTATGGATGGCTTCTCCATTTTTGGAAACTCTTTTAAAAACTATTTGAAAAATTTAGATTGAGTTCTCCAGCGGTGTGAAGAGACGAATTTAGTTTAAACTGGGAGAAATGCAACTTTATGGTCCGAGAAGAATTAGTCCTCGGCCATAAGATTTCTTCCAAAGGGATGGAGGTCGATAAGGCCAAAGTTGCAATAATCGAACAACTTCCCACACCCTCAAACATAAAATCTATTCGAAGTTTTCTAGGCCACGCGGGTTTCTACCGGCGGTTTATTCAAGATTTTTCTAAAATAACGAAACCGCTAACCCACCTCCTAGAGAAGGATTCCCCATTTATATTTGATACAGCCTGCGTAGAGGCATTTAATTTTATAAAACAACAACTTATAAATTCTCCCATTTTGGTGGCGCCAGATTGGTCCCTTCCGTTTGAAATAATGTGTGATGCGAGCGATATTGCGGTATGAGCCGTACTAGGCCAACGCATTAATAAATATTTTCATCCAATCTATTATGCTTCTCGCATGCTCACAGCCGCACAAGCTAACTACCCAACGACGGAAAAGGAACTTCTTGCCATCGTCTTTGCCTTTGATAAGTTTAGGCCTTACGTTACGCTTTCAAAAGTAATTATTTTCACTGACCACTCCGCCCTTAAATATCTTTTGGCCAAAAGTTGATGCCAAGCCCCGCTTACTTCGATGGATCCTCCTTTTACAGGAATTTGACTTAGAGATCCGGGACAAGAAGGGGGCTGAAAATTTGGCAGCCGACCACCTCTCGTGTTTAGAACACCCCGTTGCAGAAGCGCCCGTCGAACCCGAAATAGACGATAGATTTCCTGAGGAGCGCCTCTTAACTATAAATAATATAAAAACTTCTTCCACCCCTTGTTTCGCAGACTACGTGAATTATCTAGTCACGTGGGTCCTTCCAAAAGATTTTTCGACTCAGCAAAAGAAGAAATTCTTTTCTGATTAAAAAACTACTTTTGGGAGAACCCCATTATCTTTCGCGTCTGCATAGGTCAAGTAGTGCGGAGATGTTTTTCAAGCGAGGAGGGTGCACAAATTTTGCGATACTACCATGAGGGACCGGCCAGGGGGCATTCTCAAGCCAACCGGACCGCGCGGAAAGCGTTAGAAGTAGACTTTTATTGGCCTACTCTCTTTAAGGATGCTCACAATTTTGTGAGTAAATGTGATAGCTGTCAGCGGTCGGGTAACATCTCTCATTGTGACGAGATGCCCCAAAACCTTTTTCTCGAGTTTGAAATCTTCGATTTGTGGGGCATAGATTTTGTAGGCTCCCTACATTCTTCTTTTAATAATTGCTATATTTTAGTGACGGTCGATTATGTATCTAGGAGGGCGGAAGCGCAATCTCTCCCCACCAACGATGCGAGAGTCGTCGTCCATTTTCTCAAAAAATTATTTTCTCGCTTCGGCACGCCTCGCGCAATAATTAGTGATAGGGGTACGTACTTCTGCAACGCCCAATTTTCAAAAATCTTATCTAAACATGGTGTTATGCACAAACTCGCTACCGCCTATCACCCCCAAACGAGCGGCCAAGTAGAGGTAGTAAATCGCGAGATTAAATACATTTTAGAAAAAAACTGTTACTTTGAATAGGAAAGATTGGTCCATCAAACTCGACGACGCACTGTGGGCGTATCGTACGACATACAAGACCGCCATCGGTTGTACGCCATATCGATTAGTCTACGACAAAGCATGCCATTTACCCGTAGAGTTAGAGCACCGCGCTTTTTGAGCTTTAAAACTTCTAAACCTCAATTCGAACTTAGCCTTCGAAAGTTGGAAATTCCAATTAAATGAACTCGATGAATGGCGTGCGAACGCTTACGAGAGTAATAAATTTTATAAGGAGTGCTGTAAGTTCTACCATGATAAAAAAATTAAACTTCCAAAAACTTTTGCGCCGGGCGATCTTGTCCTTCTTTATAATTCACGCCTTCATTTTTTTTGGGTAAACTAAAATCTCGATGGTCCGACCCCTTTGACGTCAAAGAGGTTTGGCCGTATGGGACTGTTCTTATTTCCCACCCTGAAAAAGGCGAATTTAAAGTCAACGGTCACCGTCTAAAACTTTACATTGTGGGTGATCCAGTGGGCGAAAATCTCGAATCCTTACACCTCCCCAATTTATAATCTCACCACTCCAGATTAGTCAAGCTACACGACGATAAACAAAGCGCTCGTGGGAGGCACCACATATCTATCTAATATTTTATTATGCTTTTTATGTGTTTTTGTAGGGTTTCTTCCGGCCCCGCCACCTTTAGTCCAGGGAAGCCTTTTTGCTCTCTCTTTCTTTTTGTACATACTGCACTTTCATTTTCCACGCTTCATACTTAAATTACAACATTGGGGACAATGTTGGGTTTTAAGTATGGGGGTGCCTCATAAATGTTTTTAATTTTCAAAATAAAATAAAAACACAAAAAAAACAAACCAATGTAAATATAACATCATAATGTTTTCCTTCATGTAAATATATGCTTGTTTTCCCCCGTAAACCACGGGGGCACCAATGAAAACTAAAAAGAAGGGGTGTAAGGATAAAAACAATCAGCCTTAATTCAAGTACTCTTCTTATTGCCAAAGCTTTCACCCTCGTTCCCTTAGCCAATTTATTGTATCTAGTTTTAATTCAAAAAATTATTTGAGAGCATAATTAGTAACTTGTATTTTTCCTTCACATTTATTTAAACAAAGGTTCTTATAATTTCGATCTAATCTCGTTTACTAATGATTGCAATTTTGCTTGCTATTTGGTTAATTAAGAAGTCATTTGGCTAAGATATTTCTCTCTACTTAAATCAATTGCATAATTTAGGACTTAACTCTTTATACTCCGGATTTTTATTTTTTCAGTCTCTTATGATTAAATAAAATTATTGCCAAAAAATTAGAACTTATGTTAATCCCGTATGGATCTCTCTTATTTTTGCTCTAGAACAGCAAAAGCTTAAGTATGGGGGTTTTAGATAAGTAGTAAAATATATATATTTTTAATATAGTTTCTAGTATAATTTTAAGTAATATTGTGAATCTTTTATGTAAATTAATGAGCAATATGTTTGTTTTATTATTTTACTTACTAACTTAGTTTTTTGTTTCCAGCATTTTGGCATTTTTTTTGTCAAGTCACACCATGGGTCACGCCCGTGACCTTGAGTCACGCCCGTGACCAAGGGCGTGTTATTTTAAAAATGCCAATTTTAGTTCGATCAACATCCCGTTCCGTCGATCGACATCCCGTCCGGTCGATCAGCTTGTTGTCCCGTCGATTTACATGGTCACGCCCATGTACTCCGAGATCAAATCCCGTGCCGTCGATCGACCTCCCGTCCTGTCGATCGACCTCCCGTCCCATCGATCAGCTCCTGGTCCCATTGATTTTTACAAAGTCACACACCTGATAGAAGCATTGACCCATCAATTCCTTCTAGAAGCCAGCGTACACGCCCGTCATGCCCCGGTTGAACCTGACGTCTGTCACCCAAGGTCACGCCCGTGACACCTCAAGTCACACCCGTGTGCAGCCATTTTTTCGATCAAAAGATTCCAGAAGGCGGCTGAGCCTATCCTTCCAACACGCCCCAGGGTCATGCACCTCGGTCACGCCCATGACCGAGGGCGTGTAAAAATAAAAATTTTCCTATAAATAGGAGCGGGTCGGCTGAAGAATTTCTCATCCAGAATTTTGTGTGTTTAGTGTTTTTCTGGAGTAGTGTAGAGCGTATGCGAGTTATTTTCTGCATTTCTAACTAGTTGCTTTCTCTTTCCTAGTCTAGTTGTAACTTTTATTTTGGCAATAAAATAGTTGTTTTCTCATTACAACATAGTTTTACATAGTTCTATTTAATGTTTAGAAGTAGCTTTTGAGTGTTATTCCCAAACCCTATTTTGAGCTCTAAGTGTGTAACACTCTTTAAAGTTATAAAATTTCAGTGTTCTAATTATTCTATAATTGTTCTTTGTTAAACCAGCTTATATCTGCTTAAACTATTAACATGTATTTTCTAATTACTTATGTCGTCTCCATTCCAATGAGTGACTAATTTCCTTTAGCGCACGTTGTCGAAGAGCGTTGGGACAAATAAATGGTTTTCTAAAAATTAAATATCTCTTTTCTAAAAGTAATTAATGAGCTTAAGGTTTACCCGAGAAAAACGTTGAGTGAGACCATATAATCGATGTATGGTTCTCATTTCCATTTCCATACACTAGTTAGCCAAGAGGCTCATGCGTATGGATTGATCGCTTACGAGTAAAGATAAGTGCGCTCTACCCTCGAGAGAGGATGAGGTAAGTCTCCCGAATTGGAATAAAAACCCAATAGAGGGGTTCACAACATAAAGCGAGTATTAAGGAGACTCGATTAAAGAACGAGAGTTCGGTCGAATATTCTTAATCTCAAGTGGGCGTATCCTCAAGAGAGAGGTGCGTTCATACTTATGGAACCTCCATGACCAAGCCATTTTAATGTTTTGAAAAGTCATATCTTTTACTTCTAAAAAAGACTATTTTCGTCTCAAGGTAATTTGACATCGGACGCTATCTTCATCATCATTTAGAACTCTAGTTATACGCATATTAATGTTCTTTAAAAATTAAAAACCAACTCAAAATATTACTCTGATAAAATAATAGTTCATTCCTTATAAGTAGAAGTAATCAATGAGACCCGGGACTAAATACGACCTTGATATTTTCTATAAGATATCCTATACTATTCACGATAATGAATACTTGCCTTTATCGATTTTAGTTTGGATAATTTAACAAAAACTTTACAAAACAAACCCCAAACAAAATCATCACGTGTATATTGCATCAATATCTTCGCTTTCATCCATCCAGAACTTTTCATATTCTGACTCTAGTTGAAAAAGCTTTGAATCTTTAACCTGCGATGTACCTTCTTGAGTAATTTTCAAATGATTCCAAATATCATATGCAGTAGTACATGCGGAAATTCTATTAAATTCATTTCTATCTAACGCACAAAATAAAGCATTCATGGCCTTGGCGTTATTTTTGCATTTAAGTTTATCCCTATCATCCCATTTATCCTTAGGTTTTTCTATTGTTACCTCTCCAACTACAATTGTAGGAGAAGAGTATTGCTCTTCTTTCATATTACATACCTCAATATCTAGGGTCATAAGAAAATATCGCATCCTATTTTTCCAATATTTATAATCTGACTCAGTAAATAGTGGAGGTCTACTAATTCTCTGTCCCTAAAAAAAAAGCGAGATCATAAGACGCCATTATTCCAGGTTTTTAAACCGATTTGGAATAACCTCCCTCTAATAACACTTGTTGGATCGATAGGCGCCCTTAGAGGGGGGGGGGGGTGAATAAGGGAATAAAAAAAAATTTCATACGTTTAAGCAATTTGCTAAATTGTTTTAAAATATAAGAGAGTGAAATAACAATATAGCCAAAAGTAGAGAATATTATAATTTGCAATATAAGAATTTTATGCCAAATGAAAGAAATCAAGTAAACACAAATAGAGATATGATTGTATTATATTAAAAAGTGTTTACACAATTTTGATTCCAATATCGCTAGAAATCGAAGGCGTACAAATGCAAATAATTTTTCCTTTTCTACACCGACTCGTATCCCACGAACCGGGGGCTTTAGCCTGTCCTCCCCGGATATGCCCTCAAGCTGCTCTAGCCAATCCTTCCCCGGAAATGGCCTCGAGCACACCCTAGATCTAATCACTTAGACCTAGTCGCCAACACACGCGGAAAATTTCCCCTAAGCCGCGCAAGGACCTAGTTGCCAACACAAGGCGAATTAACTACACAAATTCACAAAGATGATGAAATAAAATAACACAAATAAAAACTACCTCTATGAGATTTTCTGAAGTTGAAGATGAAGGATCGCAGTGTGAAATTTTCCGTAGATCTAGGAGTGAGCAGGAATTGTACAACTCAAAGCTATAGCCAACAACCAGAAGCACATGAAGCAACACAATCTTTATTGATGATAGCAAAAATCTTCATTACATAGCGAGGTATACATGACGAGACATGATTTCGCCAGTACACAAAACCAAAAAGAAAATACAATGCTGAAGGAAAATATAACCAGCGGTCTGAACACCGAGACCACAATACCGCCCGACCTGCGTGCTCGCGCGACTAGGAAATGAGACCGCCCGAACAGCCTGCCTGCGACTTGAACAACACCAACCGAGAACTCTGCAACCTCCCGAACTCCACTGATTCTCCCAAACTCCAGCAACCCGCACTGCAAGCCGCGAGACCGCCAGAACACCTTAGAAGAAGAGGTGACCGCTGCTGCCCGCATAATCCGCAGAAGCTGCACAAGAAAATTCAATCAGCTAATCAGTCGGTTACAAAAAAGAGACCGCAAGAATTAGGCGCGAGCTCAGCTTACACTTGGTGTGATTAATTTTGCTGCTACAATGACTCCTATTTATAGGCGTGTTACCTGATCCAGTCACCACCCTATGAGATAGAGTCACTACCCTGACCGCATGACCAAGATCGGTCAACTCGCGCGGTCAGCAGATCGCTCTACGCCTTGTGAGCTCGCCGACTTCAACCCTGACCAGGAGATTGCCACTCCTTTAGAAAGTCGCGCGATCATGACAACTCGCCCGGTCATGACGCTCACCACCTATGTTCGCAACACAAGACCTCTTCTAGAGACTGTGAACACAGCCTAGTCGACCAAGGCAAGAACCCGCCAAGTCGACCAAACACCAGAGACCGCATACACCAGCAGATTGCCAAGGGACCAGCTTATGCGAACTCAAAAGGGGAGACCGCGCGACTAAGAAAATCTTAGTCGACACGCACCACCAAGAACCCTGACAGTCACCAGACCGGACTGCCCGTTCCAGAACACAATACCCTGTGCGGTCAACAGCTTAACCCACACAGTTCATAATAGCTCGCCATGCGGTCTCACAAACCAGACCGCGCGGCCTCACCTCGGCAACCTTAGACAAAGAACGGAGGTCATACCGAATAAGCCAGCGGCTAGACCGAATAGGTTAGACCGCAGAAGGAGACCGCAAGACTGCGCGGTTAGCCAGACCGCGCGACCTCCTCCCAGACCGCCAACTTCCACTTCAACATTTTTAACACTCCCCCTTGAAGTGGGAAGTTGAAAACAACCTAAGTAAACTCCTCAGCCGAGTGAACGGCCCCATCGCCAGCGCCTTTATGAATATGTCAGCAATGTTGTCCTGACTTTGAACATGCTCGACCGAAAGAGACACCTCCAGCACCTTCTCACGACTGAAATGATGCTCGATCTCGATATGCTTGGTCCTTGTGTGACAAACTAGATTAGTAACCAGTTTGAGTGCACTCTCATTGTCGCCGCGGAGCAGAGTCGGACCCCGAACCTCCTTATTGACGTCTCCCACCAACCTCCTAAGCCAGATGGCTTCTTGAGCTACCAAGGCCGAAGCCTTGTATTCCGATTCCGTGGTTGAGACAGACACAGAATCCTGCTTCTTGCTGCACCATGATATATTCGTAGGGCCCGCCATGAAGACGAATCCAGACGTTGACTTCCGATCATCTGAATTACCCCCGTAATCAGCATCCATGTACCCATGCACCTCGAAGCCCGCATCCCTATTGTAAAGGAGACCCATATCCGAAGTCGCCTTAACATACTTCAAAATATTCTTGGCCGCTAGTAGATGAGGCATCCGTGGTTCCGCCATATAACGACTCACCCTGCAAACTGCATATGCAATATCCAGCCTAGTGATCGTCAGATAAATCAAGCTCCCAACCAGAGCTCGGAACACAAGCGGATCTTCCAGAGTCCTCCCCTCATCCTTCTGAAGTTTCATGGCCTTCTCCAGAGGTTTAGAAATGCACTTCCCTTCCTTCATGACGAATCGCTCCACGATTCGCTCCGCATATCCAGCCTGGGACACCAACACTCCACTTTCCTTCCTCTGCACTTCGAGTCCAAGGAAATGGTGAAGCTCACCCAAGTCCTTCATCTCGAATCTGATAGATAGCTCGGCCCGAATCTTTGCTACCTCCTCCTTCGAATTCCCTGTCACGATCATATCGTCGACGTAAAGCAGCACGATGACCTGAAGCTCCCCGCTCTTCTTGACAAATAAGCTTGAGTCAGAGTCTGAAGCACCAAATCCACAGAATAAGAGATATTCTGCATCTTCCCGTACCATGCCCTTGGCGCTTGCTTCAACCCATACAGGGCCTTCTTCAGCTTACAGACATAGTCAGGAAAATTTTCAGATACGAAGCCTGGTGGCTGGACCATGAAGATGTCCTGTCAATCTCGCCATATAAGAAAGCATTCTTTATGTCGAGCTGCCAAATCTCTCACCCCCAAAATGCCGCCAAGGCAATCACAAACCGAACTGAAGTCATCTATGCCACCGAACTGAATGTCTCTTCATAATCTTCACTGTATTTTTGCGAGAATACCCGAGCCACAAGACGAGCCTTGTATCGCTCGATACTGCCGTCTGTCTTCTTCTTGAGCTTATAGACCCACTTGCATGTCACAGGGGTGATACCCTTTGGCTTGGGCACCAGAGACCAAGTCTCATTCTTCTCAAGAGATGCCATCTCTTCTTCCATAGCCGAATCCCACTGCTTCACGCCATTGGACTTCTCAAAGCTCACTAGTTCCCGCTCATCCAGGGGACCAGCAAAGAAACATGAGACAAAGCTCACCATGTTTCCTCCCATATAGCGATCAGGGGCTATGATCGTTCGCTTCGATCTCCTCAGCTCCTTCCCTTAACTCGCATTACCTTCAACTGCTTCTTCCCTAACTTCCCTTCCAGACATACTAGAAGCATCGCTCCCCCTGCTTCCTGATCCAGAAGCCTCCATCACAGAACTAGAGATGGATGGACCACCTGGTAACAAAGGCAGCTCCACCTGAAGATTTTCCACAGCTCTCTCTTGCTCCTCCACCCTGCTTTCTGGTAATTCAACACCAGAACTTCCCTTGTAAGATGTCACCTCGTCAAACACGACATCACGAGATACAACAAATCTCCGCGTCTCCGGGTCCATGCACTTCCAACCCTTCTTCTGATCATCATATCCCACGAAGACCAGCTTCCTTGCTTTTGCATCCAGCTTCGTCCGAAGCGCATCTGGAACGTGCACATAACAGGTAGAACCAAACACCCGAAGGTGTGCCACGCTTGGCTTTTCTTTGAACATCATCTCATGCGGGGTCAACATGTTGATGGGACTGAGAGGCATCCTGTTGATGACGTAGGCAGCACAAGACATTCCCTCCGCCCAGAAGGACCTTGGGATACTCTTGGCATGCAGCCAACACTTGCAGGTCTCTGTCAGATGACAGATCTTCTGCTCTGCAACACCGTTTTGTTGTGGAGTATCCGCACAAGTAAGATCCCTCCGGATGCCCGCCTTCCTGCAAAAACTAGAGAACTCACCAGAGGTGAACTCTCCCCCGTTGTCAGTTCTCATCTTCTTTACCCGCAGGCCTAGCCGACCCTCCACAAGCTCCTTGAACTCCACAAACCTGGCAAATGCCTCCGCCTTCTCCTTTAGGAAATAAACCCAGACATATCTGGTGTAATCATCGATCAACACCAGCATATACCTGCTGCCTCCGAGTCTTGGGGTAGCAGTTGGTCTCATCAAGTCGCCGTGGATGCACTCCAACGGCACACTACTCCTTGTCTGCGACTTATCAAACGGAAATCGATGAGACTTGCCGAACTGACATCCCGCGCAAACGTGACCGTAACCGTAGGAAGATAGACTAAGCAAGCCCTTGACTAGACCTTTTACCGCCATAGCCTTCAGCTTGTCCATCCCTACATGCCCCAACCTCTCGTGCCATATGACAACACTGTCATTTGTCCTCATCTTGTCGACATAAGAACTTGTCGATAAAATGAACAATTCTTTTGCCCTTCTCACGACATGAACGACCTCGGCCTTTACCGCCTCAATATTTTGAAGAAGCCTCACTTCTATTGGGCCGAACAGAATGTGATACCCAGCGTCAACAGCGTTGGTCACGGAGAAGAGATTTTTCCTCATTCCGGGCACATGATAGACACTCTTCAAAGTTAGTGGCCCTCTATCACTGCCCAAGGAAACAACCCCCACCTTCTCTACACTATGCATAGTATTATCAGCAGTTATGATGGCATCGTTACCTTAGTAAGGCTGCGCTGAAGTAAGCTTCGAATTGTCCCTGGTGAGGTGATGATCACACCCCGAGTCCACGATCCAGTCCTCCTGATAGTTGATAGGAGACGCAACTCCAACAGAAGCCGAGAAGGCTCCTCCCTATCCTCCATCATTCTGCCTGGCCTCAGCTTCCTCCTTCCCTGCAGCAGCATGCCCGGGCTGAAGATTCACCCGACAATCCTTCCTAATGTGACCAAGCTTCCCGCACACCTGAAGCACTTGGGTCCTTCTCCCTTCTTCTTCTCTTCAGCCTTGGGGGCATAGCCCCTCTCCTGCTGTCCAGAAGTTGAAGGCCCGTTGCCTCTAGTGGTCTTCTTCTTCTTATCCCATTTCTTCTTCTTCCCTGTGAAGAGTACCTCGCCATCTCCCCCAGACACTAACACCCCCGCCATTTGTCTTGCTAGACTCTCCTGTGACGCAAGCAATTTCTCCAGCTCCAGCAGAGATGGCTGATTTGCCCAACCCTGCATCGACGTCACAAAGGCCACATACTCCTTCCGCAAGCCACAGATGATGTGCCTCTTTAGCTTCACCTCAAAAATTGGCTCATCAGGATCCAGTGCTGAAATTTCAGCGCACAGGTTCTTCATCTTTAAGAAGAACATAGAGATAGAAAGATCACCCTGAGCCGACCTAGCCAGTTCATTTTCCAGAAACTGTAGCCTCGCTACATTCTTATTATTAAACAGCCCATCCAGGGCTCTCCAGATCTCCGCAGCTGATCCACACCCCAAGATGTGATCGAATAGGTCAGGTGATAGTGCCCTCTTCAGAGTGAATTCTGCTTTCGCATTAATCCTTCTCCAGTTCCTCACCTCATGACCATTATCCCCAACTGGGACAACTTCCTCTGTACTGTCTCCTCCAACAACCTCCTAGAGGTCCTCGCCCAAAAGATAACTCTGCATACACGACTTCCACTTCTTGAAGTTAGTCGGGTTGAGCATCTCAATTCCAAAACCTCTTGCTTCCATGGCTCTACCACTGGTTCCTTCTTCACAAAGGCGATGGCAACTTTGAGTTATTCACTGCTTTATCCACTCCAACCTGGCTCTGATACCATGTGAAATTTTCTGTAGATCTAGGAGTGAGCAGGAATTGTACAACTCAAAGCTATAGCCAACAACCAGAAGCACATGAAGCAACACAATCTTTATTGATGATCGCAAAAGTCTTCATTACATAGCGAGGTATACATGGAGAGACATGATTTCGCCAGTACACAAAAGCAAAAAGAAAATACAATGATGAAGGAAAAGATAACCCAGCGGTCTGAACACCAAGACCGCCTGACCGCCCGACCTGCGTGTTCGCGCGACTAAGAAATGAGACCGCCCGAACAGCCTGCCTGCGAATTGAACAACACCAACCGAGAACTCCGCAACCTCCCGAACTCCACTGATTCTCCCGAACTCCAGCAACCAGCACTGCAAGCCGCGAGACCGCCCGAACACCTTAGATGAAGAGGTGACCACTGCTGCCCGCACAATCCGCAGAAGCTGCATAAGGAAATTTAATCAGCTAACCGGCCGGTCACAAAAAAGAGACCGCAAGAATTAGGCGCGAGCTCAGCTTAGACTTGGTGCGATTAATTTTGCTGCTACAGTGACTCATATTTATAGGCGTGTGACCTGATCTAGTCACCACCCTATGAGATAGAGTCATCGCCCTGACCGCGTGACCAAGACCGGTCAACTCGCGCGGTCAGCAGATCGCTCTGCGCCTTGTGAGCTCGCTAACTTCAACCCTGACCAGGAGATCGCCACTACTTCAGAAAGTCGCGCGATCATGATAACTCGCCCGGTCATGACGCTCACCAATTATGTTCACAACACGAGACCTCCTCCAGAGACCGCGAACACAGCCTAGTCGACCAAGGCAAGAACCCACCAAGTCGACCAAACACCAGAGATCGCATACACCAGCAGATCGCCAAGGGACCAGCTTATGCGAACTCAAAAGGGGAGACCGCGCGACTAAGAAAATCTTAGTTGGCGCGCACCACCAAGAACCCGGACAGTCACCAGACCGGACTGCCCATTCCGCACAGTTCATAACAGCTCGCCACGCGGTCTCACAAACCAGACCGCGTGGCCTCACCTCGGCAACCTTGGACAAAGAACGGCAGTCAGACCGAATAAGCCAGTGGCTAGACCGAATAGGTCAGACCACAGAAGGAGACCGCAAGGCCGCGCGGTTAGCCACACCGCGCGACCTCCTCCCAGACCGCCAACTTCCACTTCAACATTTTCAACACGCCTAGGTCAGACCGAAGTTGAAGATGAAGGATCGCAGTAGCATAAGCGTGGTTGAAATGATCATTCTTCGGATGCTGCGTGATGATGTCCTCCTTCAAAAATCTTCTTTAGCTTTGAGTGTGAGATCAACTTTCGGCAGAGTAACAACTCTTGAAATTTGGCACTGGTATTCTCTATGGGATGTATGTGTAAAACGAGAGAGAAATCCCTATTTTATAGAACTTGGAGATAGCGCCTGCGGTAGCTCCTAGCGCAGGCGATAACGGTCGGTTAGAGATCGTGGAGGGATGTTGTTGTGTCATGATCTGGAGCTAGCGCCTGGCGGTAGATCCTAGCACCTGCGGTAGCGCTAACGCCTGCGGTATTACTAGCGCTAGCGGTAGTGCTCCAGTTCAGATATTTTGGTTCCGAGCTGTTATCTACCTGTGGAGTATTGCACCTATAGTTCCTGCACACTATAAGCACACGAAAAGCAAGATCAAAAACAACATGGGAGTTGTTATTCTCAAATAAAGGGATGTGACACACATGTCCAACAAAAAGAGCCTTCAAATCTTCTCTAAAAAGTCTGAAATGTCAACAGTAAGAAGACCTCTTTATAATACAACTGAATTAAGAAAAACATTTTTCAAAAAAATCAAAATTTACAGTTCTGTTTTGGCGTTAAGAGCTAACGTCTGGCGTTAGCCCCTTTGCTCCATATATTTTTTATTTCTTTTTGAAAAATTTCTGGTATTTTCTCATGCATTATTTTGGATTTATTTCTTTGGCATGGAATATCATTTACTGATAGGCCTGTTAAAGACTTATATGTTTCCTAGAAAATATTTAAATTTGAATATTAAAAACAAATACAAAATTACAAAATAATTTCAAAGAACAAAAATATGTTTTTCTCTGTGTGTTTATTGTTTTGTACTTATATAAAAATTAAAAAAATTAAAAAATTGACTGTTATTAATTGTCATTGTCAAGGATGATTAATTATATCAATTAAAGATTAAATACAATGTTTAATTTAACTTTCAAGTTTCTTAAAACATTTTTTTTATTTGTCATGCCTTGAAAATTATCTTGTTATGTGCAATGAAATTGATTGTAGATAAACATGTGTAGAAACATGTAGCATGCCTCTAAGTATGAGTAATGTATTATGTTTGATAATGATTTATTCACTCACTTATTTTTGATAACATACATGTGTTTACAATCTTATTCTTGCATAATTGTGTAGTGTAATAACATAAATAATTAAAATATATAAATAGATTACTTACACAACATTGAATTGGTTATTTCAATTCATTGTTTTCATGCACTTGTGATTAGAGAAATGTGGTATATAAAATAAAATTTCTATGTTTGCATAAAACAAGTGAATTTGGAGTCCTTGGTCATAAAAATTAAAATCAAATAAAAATAGATGACAAGGGGAACTCTACCAAAAATTGTAGTGTCTTGTGCAAACAAAATTTTCACCACTTCTTTTTATATATATAAATATATATATATATATATATTATGTGCATTGAAATATTGTGGAAGTAATAGTATTTGTGTATTTTATTGTTATGTTACTTCATTATATATGTCATGTGTTTTTGATTGATTCACTTGTATATTTTATCAAAACACTATTTTGTACACATCATTATCTTTCATAAAACTTCTACTAATGAGAATTGGATCCTAATGCTCATCTACATTATTCTCTATAAACTTAAGTAAATGCACTAGATAACAATGCATGACCGCTACAATGTTTATGTTTGCTTGAAATGCAAATTTTATTACATTGTAGTTTTTGTATCTTTTCTTGATATTATAAAATCATGCTTGCAATTTTATCTTAATGGAATAACATCTCTTGAATCTTTAACTCAAACATCAACTTTTCAAATTTAAAACTCCTTATCCTTTATATGATTTTATCTTCTAAAATGATGTTTATGTTTAAAAGTGATTATTATATTCTTCCGTTAAGTTTACTACTTATGCTCTTTCATGATTATTATTTTTTCAACAAGTGGTATCTTAAAATATGAATGCTTACTTTATCATTTCATCTATGTTGCTTACTACTTTATATTCCATCATGCTTATATTTTTCCCAGCAAGTAGCATTTAATAAGCTTTTGATTGCATCCTATTTTTCTTCTCTACATATATCATATTAATCCTCATTGCATACTCTCTTCTAAACCCTTTATTTATACTACCAAAAGGGGAGAATAAATTGCATAAATCTAATATTTAGGGGGATTGCATTATAATGATATCAAACTCAAAAAATATCTTTGTAGGGGGAGTAATCATATAGGAGTTGCATAATCTATCCTATGCTCAATAACGACACTCCTTCAATAAGTGGTTCCTAATCAATCTTAGTAGATATACACTCATCCCTACCCACTTTTGCTAATAACAAAGAGGGAGAATAAATTGAGAAATCTAGTAAAATAGGTATTTAAGGGGAGTAAATTATAAGAGAATACTTATATAGTGGGAGGACTTCATATAGAAAGAGTATGCATTATCGCTTTCAAATCTATCACGCTCTTAACCTGTTATTCATGCATATCTGATTACCGTACTTATCTATAAACACAAATTGTCTTCATCTCACTAATTTCTCATACAAGTATTTGTTATTATCAAAAGGGGCAGATTGTTGGAGCCTATGTTTCACATCTCTTAGTTTGAGAATAACAAATACCGTGCTGTATTTGATCATGTATTTTATGTGTTTACAGTGTGAAGGTTGTACATGAACTATAGCTACACATCCCTATGAGTAGTATGCTGAATGAGGATGATTCTCTAGAAAGAGAGCTAACGCCCCGAGTTAACTTATTGTTGATAAGGGATGTTGTCGAGAATGGAATGACGTCGAGAAGAAGTATCGTCGAGTACCAAATCACAACGCCAGCGTTGGAGCTAACGCTCATGTTGAGTCCACGATCTTCCATGGTCTCGACGATTGCACAATCTCAGCCACAATGTACATGAGCAGCTAATGCTAGCGTTAACGCCAGGCGTTAGCTCCCAAGCCTATTTAAAGAACAGCTCCTCTCATTCAATAAGATGTATTCCATTGCCTCTAAAGCCAAAATATGATTCTTTTGAGAGAGGCTCGTCTACAATAATTAAGAGATCTCCCTTGGGCTAACATGAAAATCTTAGGAAGATTTTGACGGAGAAGGTCTACAACGCATATTCTATACGAAGGACGAACGCTTCAAGAACGCCAATGTTTATATCTCCTTCGTCTTCACCTTTAGAATTTCTTGGGGAGTTTCTCTTACTTTATTTTTATCTTGTAATCTTTTATTATATTCCTTTTGTAATGGGTGTGAAGAAATCATTCGGGGAGAACTTTGGATTTCGGGAAGGATTCCGTGGGAAATTCGCCGCAATTGTTGCCGACTAGGCCTTGCGAGGTATAGGGGGAATTTGTCTCCTTGTGCGTGGCGACTAGGTTGAGATTAGATCTAGGGAGTGGTTAGAGGCCTTATCTAGCATAAGATAGGCTATAGCTAACCGGTCCTTGGGAGAAGGACCGGTGAATCACAAAAAAGGGTTTTCATATTCTCGGCTTGATTTCTAGCGTTATAGATATCAAACATTTGTATAATCAATTTCTTATGAAATAAAATCATGCCCTTTAATGTTTCATTCAATTGATTTTATTTCCTCTTTAAGAATGTGTTAAATTATATTTTCATCAAAGCATTAAATCAAACATTTGTGTAATCAATTTCTTATGAAATAAAATCATGTCTTCAAATGTATCATTTAATTGATTTTATTTTCTCCTTGTGTTTCTGAAGAGCAGAGCTGAATCAAAGGCAAGGGAAATAACCTCAACTCCCATAAAAAGAACCTTGATTTGAAGGCTGCTGAAGGAGAGCTCTCCACTCCTGAAGAGGAGATGTTCAGTCTCTTGGCAAGGAGATTCAGAAAATGGGTCAAGACTGAGGACTCAATAAGAAAAGAGTGGAGCTCAAAGCCTAAGTTTGATAAGACTCCAAAGAAGGAAGTGATCTGCTTCTCCTATAACAAACCAAGGCACTTTGCTCTTGACTGCCCAGAAGAGCAAAGGGACAGGAGCAGCAACAGCAAAAAGAAACAAATGAAGAAGTCTTTCAGGAAGAAAGACAAGAAGAAGGGCAAGGGGTTCATTGCTGAAACCTGGAGTGACTCTGAAGCAGAGTTAAGCTCCTCTTCATCTGAGGGTGATGAAGAAGCAGAAGCAGCCTGACTGATGGCATTGGGGGTCTCCTCAGATGATGAAGAAGAGCAAGGTATCCCTATTTGACAATTTTGATTTTAATTTTGATGATTCCAAAAACTGCTTTAAAGATTTCTGCAATGATTATATTAAGGTACAAAAAATAGAAACAGCTAGGTTAGAACTAAAAAACCTAAAGGAAGATGAGCTATATTTGAGAAATCAAGACTTAAGAAAAGAGATTCATAATAAGGAATCAGAACTAGCTGAAATAAGAATAGAAAACTTAAAACTAAATGAAGAGCTAACAAAGGCAAAGGCCTTTGAAGACTCACTCAATGGGAGGAGTCAAAAGCTCAAAAATATTACACAAAATCTCTCCTTGAGATTTAAGCACCTAGGTCTAGGAGCAGACCCATGCACTAGCACAGAAGTCCCTAGGAAACCTTCCTAGAAAAATCTAGTTAGATTCATTAGACCTAGTGGCTTACAATCTAGTGAGGGAGGGGCAATAACTAAAGATCAGGATATTAATAATCCAGATACAATACTATAGTTAATAAAGTAAATCTAAACAAAGAAAAGAATTCTTTTGGAAAAAGTAATGCAGAGAAACTAACCAACAATAATCAAAAGGTTAAAATCAGAAGTAAAATAATTAAACATTTTGTTGATTTATTATATTTAGATACATTTTATACACATCTGAATTATCAAAATAATAGATCAAGGTTTGATAAACTCACTCTCTGCCAGCCAAAGGGATATCATGAAAGACCCTTCTACTCTTTCATAGAACCCTATAATGGTAAAAGCAAAGGGCCCAAGGTATCATGGGTACCTTCTATTGTTTGAGTTACTTGTGCAAGAAGATATAGAGTTCTTTTCCGAGAGAAAGTGAAGGGAATAGAAAGAAGTGGATGATCAATTGTAAACTACTCATATGCAAAGGGAGTAATCTATACTCCAAAATTCTCTGATGAGTTTCTAATTCATGAAAAAATTAGTATAAATACTATTTTCATTAAAAATCATTACTCAGAAAAACAGCAAGAACTTTCTAAGTAAATAGAACTATTCATTCAGAGTTGCGTCGAATAGACTTCGACGTGCCGTCTAATTCTACTCGATGCTAGATCCAAAAGCAATATGCAACTGCTAATTCAGATTTGAGTCGAATAGAATTTGATGCACCGTCTAATTCTATTCGACGCTAGCTTCGAGAGACATCCAAAGCAGATAATTCGGAAAACATTCGACGCAACGCCGATTTCATATCGACGGATACGTCGAATTAATAGCTGCTCGTCAAATTCAAAGATGCCTTGAGTTTTAATCGACACAATGTCGACTTGCCAAGCACGCGAAACTTCACTTCTAGAAGCGACTTAGAAACATTTTGGCACACTATTTATTAATCTTTTCGACGGTGCTGTAGATAAAACCCTAAGTTGCGGTGAATTATCTTCTTTTAAGCAACTTTAGCGTCGAATTATTTATGCTTTCGAATTCTCATCTTATTGCTCCAGTGATCTCCCCTTCTCCAGTTCTTCCGTGCTCTTATCTCTCTCTCTCTCTCTCTTTCTCTCTTTCGTGTTCTTTTTGCAGATACATCTGATTCAATGGCTCCACCATAAATACATTCTGTCTTTGATGTGGATGTTGACTCCTTTAATGCTGCTGCAGAAAGTTTCAAGGACATTCTCGACTTGTTTCAAGATGCTGGATTAACAAAACTGATATCCATAAGGTGTAAGATTCTGGATGTCGAGTTGACAGAGTTAAAGGAGAATATTCATATAGGAACTGATGGCACCCTCCAAGGGAAAATTTCTGAGCATGATATCAGCATAACAGAGGAATTACTAAATCAGACATATTATCTTCCAACTGGGAGTGACTCAAATGAATTGTCAGGGGATGAGATCAAGAAGGCTTTGGAGACCATGAAGTTCAAGAAAGACAAGGCCATCAATCTGAAGAAGATTGATCTTGGAGAAGAATACAGGTTCCTTGCTGACATAGTATGGAAAGTGATGTTGTGTAAGATTTCTGCGCATGATGCTATTCCCAAGCAACAACTTCAAATAATGGGAGTTCTTGTTCTTAAGAAGAAGATAAACTGGGGGAGATGCCTCCTGAAAATGACTGGGCACAAATTCTCTCAAAAGGAAAATGCATATATAAGAGTTATGAGTCAAGTACTTCTCCACCACTACCCTGCAGTGTGCAAATCAAAAGGAGTGCCCATTCCTCCTGGGAAAAGGATCAACATTGGGATCTTTTCCAAGTGGACCAGGTAGATCCTAAAGCCTGGTCAAGTTGTACCTTCACCTCCTCCTTCTTCCCTCCTCAAGATTCAAAGAGACAAGTACCAGATCCTCCAAGGGATAACACCTTAGCACAGGTCATTGCAGTAGCACAACAAGATGCCATCCCAGATGATACTCCTGCCCAGATTGTCTAGTCCACCCCATCTACTACAGTTCTAGAGCCAATACCTCACATTCCTCTCCAACCACATCAACAAACATCCCCCTTACTTCCAAATAATCAGTCTGCTCCACCACCATCAGTTTATCTCTCCAGAAACGTATCAATCCCTTTCCCCTGTCCACCAAGATTCTCCAGATCTGAATGAGAACTTCAATCCAATTCATCCAGAAATCTTATCCACACCTCCACCTGCCCCTACCTCCCATTTTACACCCCCAATTAATATTGAGCAAGCAATTGCAAGGGCAGTAGGGTTGGCTTCCAGCACCTTTGCTGACCTAATGGTCACTCAAGCCAGAAGGTTTGATAAAAATTACTCTCAAATGGAAAGTGAAATACTTGATTCAAGAGGGTCTCTCATGGCTCTCAAAGAATTTGTGTCCTCCTCCATGGTCACTAAAGAGTTCTTAACCTTCATTATCAGCAAGGTTAAGAAGGGGGAGAAAATTCAGGAGGAGGAAAGGTCTATCCTATAAAAGAATGATCAGGAGAAGGATAAGGATGTGGAAAATCCTGATAAACTTACTGTATTTCAAACAGTAAGTCCAGATGCAAATGTCCAGGGGGAGCCTCATACAATTCCCAAGATAATCCAGTACAAAACAAGGGGGAGCTTCTTACAATAATCCAGGAACCAACTAAAGCATTGCCTGTAGAAAATCAGGGGGAGCTCCTTGTAGATGACCTACTTCTAGATGAGGTTGCAATAATTGCTTAGGAAGCTGCTCAGGATGCTGAGGAGAATGCACAATATCAGGGGGAGCTTGCCAAATATGATGAAATCAATAAAGAAGCAGAGAGGAATTCTGAAGAAGAGAATGAACCACTAACATTTGCCCCAAGAAAGGTAATTCCAAAAGTATTCTCAAGAAAAAGTAAAACTCCTGAGAAGGAACATTGAAGCTCAGGTATTCTGTCAATACTATACTTTCTAAAGCAAATAGTTGTGGTGAACAACATAATTCCTAGACAATGTATGAAATGGCATGTGATTTTGTTCTATCATATCATATTGTCTATGTATGTCTTGTCTGAATTTATGTATATAGCAAAGTATGTGTAAAATCATTTTAAACTATCTGTTAAATTTGTTAAGATAAATAGGGGGAGATTGTTGGGAAAACCCCCTTTTGATTTAACTTAACAAATTAATTATAAGTGATTTTAACTCTTAGGGTTTATTACTCACATTGTATAGTAAGGGTAATCTAGTAAGTAGATGTCTTAGGATGTCACACTCAACTTAGAGTGTTAGGGACAAGTCAAAACAATCACAAAACAAGTTAAGATAATACTTGTTGTTGGGAACAGTGCCCTGCAATGTTCCTGATTTGAAGAAGTGCTCTCAATGATAAATGCAAGTTGTATTTAATACTCCATCTAGTTTATGCTTGCAGAGATCAACAATATGTCATATACTTTAATGACTTCACGAAGTACTATATCGTCGAGAAGAATAGGAGACATCGTCGACAAAGTATGCTTGTCGTCGTGATGATGAGCAAAGCAACCACTGAGAAGTAGCGTGTTCGTCGATCGCTGAGACATAGCAAGATCGTCGAACAAAGAATGTCGTTCGTTGAACGCAGAAGGAAGATCGTCAAGCTCAGAAGGAAGATCGACGACCACTGAGATTTGGCGTGTTCGTCGAACGCAGAAGCAAGATCGTCGATCGTAGAATGCTATTCATAAAACGCAGAATGAAGATCGTCGAGCTCAGAAGAAAGATCGACGACCGCTGAGATTTGGCGTGTTCGTCGAACGCAGAAGCAAGATCGTCGAACGCAGAGAAGACGCAGTATCGTCGACTTCACCAAAGAGGCCGTGTCGTCGAGAAAGAACAAACATCGTCGTAAAGAATGCATGTCGTCGAGAGAACAATGTGATCACGATGACATGATGCAAGAAGGAAGAACGCGACGACATAGTCAGAGATAGCTTGTCGTTGTAATGATGCAAGTATCTTCAAGACAGAATTCAAATCTTACGGATGTGATGTCAGCAATTAATGCCGCTGCCTGATTGTCTAATCAGCGCGTGCTCTTAAGGAAAGGAGCGTCTGACACTTAAGACACTTTTTCAGAAGACCGTTGGGGACCTCGCAGTCTTATAAAAGAGATAAGATGTTGCCCTAATACGGGATCAATCGATTGAGAAGAAATAGATCAGAAAGAAAGATGCTTGCTGGGCAAGAAAGAATGAGAAAAAGAATCCCGCCGCTCTTCAATAGAACGATATATTCAGCGGAGAAGAAAGAGAACAAGACTCAAGCGTTCTCAAAAGAATCAGTCATCTTCACTGACTGAGAAGTCGTCGTTCAACATCAGGCAAAAAGTAGAGATTGAAGAAGAACTGCGCTATCAAAGATCTGAATCAGAAGAATATTCTTCAATCGTAAGAAGCCGATATCCATCAGGCTAAGTTGCCAATCACCATCAGGCAGAAGAAGCAGTTTTATTTACTGTTATTTCTTGTAAGGCTTGCGGGCCAATTTGTCTAGCTTGAGGGCTGGAGAGCTGTGAGGCTTGAGGGCCAGGGCAGTGCACTTGCGAGTGCGATCTATCAAGCTTGAGGGCTCAGGGGCAGTAGGGGCTTGCGGGCCTTGGCTGTTGGGACTTGCGGGTCCGTGTTGTAGGGATTGAGGGCCTGAGTGTCGAGCTTGCGGGCTCGGGGGCAGTAGGGGCTTGCGGGCCTAGGCTGTTGGGACTTGCGGGTCCGTGTTGTAAGGCTTGAGGTCCTGAAGCTTTTGGCGGCGTTTGCCGAGCCTAGCACACTGTTGGGTAGGCACAGAGGGAGAGAGGACTACTCAAGACACCCTATCTTGAGGAACCTCTATAGATCGTTGTGTGCTTTCTGTGTTTTTCTCTTTACTTTATAGATCCATTAATCAGAAACAATAAATTTGAAAAACCTATTCACCCCCCTCTAGGTGATAAAGTAGAGACCCCATAAACAACAAGTGGTATCAAAGCGTGGTTGTTCAAAGAAAAGCTTAACAGCTTGAACAGATCTGCCATTGGGTGTCCAAGTGTCAAAGCTATGGAGTCAAGAATAGCTATCTGTTCCAGGGAGAACTTTGCCATTTGGAAAGTCAGAGCAAGAATATTCATGGAGGCAATGGATCCAAGAATGTTCTTGGTTGTTCAAAAAGGTCCCTCCATGACGATGTTAAAAGAGGAGAATCTTCTTGCCAGCTTGGACAAAGAAGCAAGAAGCATTCTAGCTGGTGCAGTAGATCTAGCAACACACCAGAGGCTGAGTCGTTGCACAATAGCAAAGGACATGTGGGACCTCTTAGAAGTCCTCATGGAAGGATCAGGGGAAGACCTTGAAGAAGAGACCTCTCATAAAGAGGTATGCATCAGAGCACCCCTGTCTCCTACAGATTGTGATTCTGAGGATGAAGAGGTTCATGGGTTGATGGCTCTATCAGATGAAGAAAATCATGATGAATCGCATCATGATCAGGTATGCACCACTCACACATCTTTACTACCTGCCTCATTTTCATTTTAGAAGACCAAGAGTGCATCAGGAGATTGTTCATCATCTGAAGATGATGCAGAAGACTGCTCATCCTGCAACAATAAGAATCATATTGATCTATTAGAACAGTTTGATGATCTCTTGGAGGCTCTGAGAAAGAGCAAAAGTCTTGTTAAGGAACAAGCTAGGGAGCTAGAATCTCTCAGATCTTTTAAGGTTGAATCAGATAGGAAACTGGGAATGTCCTACAGCAAGTACACCGATCCAAATGAGCTCAACAAAATCATAGACAAGCTTTATGATGAAAGAAGCCGAAGGGAAGAACTTATCAAGAAACTTAAGAATGACCTTCTTAAGGAAAGATGCTTAGTGGCTCAATTCTCTAAGCCCAAAACTGTACTGCCCATCATTGACACCTTCTCCTCCTATGGAAATAGGAGGGGATTGGGTTACAATGAAGGGGCAATGGATGCTGGGAATGAAGAAAGGGGCAAAACTAAAGCAGAGCCTCATACCACCTTTCAGAAGGTAGTGCTTCCCTCAAATAGGTATGATCAGGACAGTGTCCATGGTCACTGGATGAATGGAAGCTCCACTAGTCATGAAAAAGCTCCTGACTATGGGAAGAGAAAGGGCATGGGGATGAGTCCATTAAAGCCTACCCATGAGGAAATTCAAATGGCCCATCATGGACCGTTTGTATTTGGTGTCCCAGCCCCCACTCTCAAGGATAAAGGTGCAATATTTTCTCAATCACTTCCAGATAAGAAGCAGACTAGTAACCCCATTATGTTCAATTCTCACTTGAACATATCTGATGCCATCAACACCCTGTCAGCTACCAAGCTGACATCTGTTGCTGACAAATAGATAAAATCAAGAAGAAACAATGATACTAGAGCAGCTAGTCAGCTTTTGGCGGAGAGAGATAGGAAGAATGATGTTGCCTTCTCTACTGAACATACTTCAAAAATTGTTCAGAAAAGAAGGTACAACATCCATGAATGTTGGTGCTGTGGCAAAGTGGGACACTTTGCCATCGACTGTTGGCACAACCCTAGTGTGCTTAATGCAAAGGAGAGACCTCCTGGAAGGGCTGCAGTGAGTAGAGGGATTTCCTATTATACTAACAAGAACCTAGGACCCAAGTTACCTTGGGTTCCTAAGGGATATTAAATTTGTCATGCAGGGTAGTCCATTTAGCCATTAAAAAGCAAACAAGGCTATTGGACAGTAAGTGCTCCAGGCTCAGCTCTGGACTAAGAAAAGCTTACCACATACCAAGGTGCACTAATCTAGGGGGATCTAGAAGTAAAGATAAGTGGACGTTCCATCGAGGGGGAGCCACTAGCTCAAGGAGACTTAGAGGCTAAGGTGAAGGTAACCATGGTAATGTTTAAACTCATCTTCATCTAATATTGTAAAAGTAATTTTCAAAAACCATATCATCGAAATGTTGATTGGTATCGTCGAAAGATCTGCATCACGACGATATCTAATCATCAGCGGTCTCTTAATTAGACCTAAGCACAATGTCTATAGCTAAACTCGAGTTGATTAGACATTTAAATGACACTTCGACTTCCAACTCTGGGAGTATAAATAAGATCAAATGTTTCGAAAATTAATACATTCTCTACATTAGCCCTAAAAAGCCGTCGTGTTCTCCACGCCCTCTGAGAGTGAACGAGTAGATCGTGCTGAAACCCTCCTGGAACACGTAAGAAATGATGCCAAAGAATGAAGGATTCCTCTTCGAAGGAAGTGAGGTGGTAAGGAATGGTTTCATGGAAGGACCAGAAGAAGTTCAAGATGCCATTAAGCTACTGGACATCGTCGGCCTGGAATTTGTCCTCTCCGAACCAACAGTGATTCTCAAAAGAGAAGTGGTGGAGTTCTACTCAAATGCCAAAGGTAACTCAAAAGGAACGTCCGTGAATAGCTTAATCAACGGGACAAAGGTCAAAGTAAATCCTAAGAGATTGGCTAGGGCACTTCAGCTGCCGACTTTCGAAAAGGGGGAAGCCGATGAAGAGGTCACCCAGGAAGACCTTGACAAGGCTCTAGCATAGTGCGGGAATTCGAGCAAGACCCATGGGTCCATAGAAAGGAAGAACCTGAATCAACAAGGAAAACTGGTGGCCGATATAGTAGGTAAAGCTCTCCCATGCAAGGTTGGGTCGCATGATAGAATATCCAAGCCTATGTTCGAATTAATGGCAAGGATAATCCTTAGTAAAAGGACCAACTGGGGTCAGCACATCTTTAAGAGGATACAAGAAAGCTTTCAAGCTCCAAATCTTGGAAGAATTCTATCATTATACCTTCTGCAAACCTACCCTGAAAGCTTCAACAAAAGCTATGGAGTAAAAATACATCACATGAAAAGAATGGACATCAAAATCCTTGCAAGATGGGAGAAAACTCCGACTAAGCCTTCTAAGAAGCTGAAGACTACAGAAGATGTGCAGAGGAAGGGAGAAAGCTCATCTAAAGAAAGTAAGTCAGGAACAAATCAAGGAAGTGCTGAAACTGAGGGGGAGAAGAATAGTGAGCTCCCTGCTCAAGTGGAAGAAGTGATCAATAAGATCATAGAAGATGAGGATGCTGGTCATTCTGAATCAGCAATGCAAGAGGACAGCCAAGAGAATCCTGCTGATGAGACTAGCAAAGATCAGCAAAATCCTGAGAAGGAGAATGAGCCAAATCAATCACCCATCAGAAAATCTCTATCTCAAATACTAGAAGGGAATGAAGCAGAGGAACAAGAAGAGAGCTCTTCCCCAGAGGATAGACCAGTGGAGCTATCATTATTATCTCAGATAAAGGTGCTCCTGGAAGAGCAAAGATTAAAACTTGAAAGCTACGTCACCTCTACTGTCATGATCTAAAAAGGGAACTATCTGCTGAAACAGAGAGCCTAAGAAATGATGTGAAAAATCTACAAGAATACACTGCCCGTACCCACAAGGGTGTACATAACTTAGGGATTAATCAGACATTAATTATCAGCAGCATAGAAAAGTCCTACATTGCGTTCACCAAAAGGATGACTGAACACAAGACCGAGATCACAGAAAGCATAGATCAACACAGTAAAGATCTAGACAGTCACCTTCTTGAAACCAAAAATCACTTGGAAGGAGGAATTCACATGCTCAAAAACAAGATTTTGGCCTCTGAGAAGAATCTCCAAAGGGGGATATCTGAATAAGTCATAAAGGGGGAGAAATCAGTGATACAGGCCAGCAGTAATCATGCCATCTGGACCTCAAACACTATCCGGGAAGCGATGAATATTCATCCCCTATACTATGATGAGCCTACTGAAGAGCAAGCTGATAAGAAGCGGAAAGTAAGTAGCAAGAAAGCAAAGGGCGATGCTGATATAAGAGCACCAGAGAAATAGATGGCTAAAACCTTAAAGGGGGGCTACATGTAGAAATGTCAAAACTTTTTGAAAACATTTGGCACTATTTATAAAATGGCCAAGATTCTGTGTTTACTCAATTTTGCTGAAATGTCATCCTTACATGTTTATCTGCTCAAATGTTAAAGTCTATTATGTGAACGACATTTAACACTGAGTGGGTTATGACTTATTCAAATAGGGGGAGATTATTGGGAACAGTGCCATGCAATGTTCCTGATTTGAAGAAGTGCTCAGCTCAATGATAAATGCAAGTTGTATTTAATATTCCATCTAATTTATGCTTGCAGAGATCAAAAATATGTCATATACTTTAATGACTTCACAAAGTACTATATCGTCGAGAAGAATAGGAGACATCGTCTACAAAGTATGTTTGTCGTCGTGATGATGAGCAAAGCAACCGCTGAGAAGTAGTGTGTTCGTCGATCGCTGAGACATAGCAAGATCGTCGAACGAAGAATGTCGTTCGTCGAACGCAGAAGGAAGATCGTCGAGCTCAGAAGGAAGATCGATGACCGCTGAGATTTGGCGTGTTCATCGAACGCAGAAGCAAGTTCATCGATCGCAGAATGCTATTCGTCGAACGCAGAAGGAAGATCGTTGAGCTCAGAAGAAAGATCGACGACCGCTGAGATTTGGCTTGTTCGTCGAACGCAGACGCAAGATCGTCGAACACAGAGAAGGCGCAGTATCGTCGACTTCACCAAAGTGGCCATGTCGTCGAGAAAGAACAAACATCGTCGTATAGAACGCATGTCGTCGAGAGAACAATGTGATCACGATGACATGATGCAAGAAGGAAGAACGCGATGAGATAGTCAGAGATAGCTTGTCGTTGTAATGATGCAAGTATCTTCAAGACAGAATTCAAATCTTATGGACGTGATGTCAGCAATTAATGCCGCCGCCTGATTGTCTAATCAGCGCGTGCTCTTAAGGAAAGGAGCGTCTAACACTTAAGGCACTTTTTCAGAAGATCGTTGGGGACCTCGTAGTCTTATAAAAGAGATAAGATGTTGCCCTAATACAGGATCAATCGATCGAGAAGAAATAGATCAGAAAGAAAGAAGCTTGCTGGGCAAGAAAGAACGAGAAAAGAATCCCGCCGCTCTTCAATAGAACAATATATTCAGCGGAGAAGAAAGAGAACAAGACTCAAGCGTTCTCAAAAGAATCAGTCATCTTCACTGACTAAGAAGTCGCCGTTCAACATCAGGCAAAAAGTAGAGATTGAAGAAGAACCGCGCTATCAAAGATCTGAATCAGAAGAATCTTCTTCAATCGCAAGAAGCCGATATCCATCAGGCTAAGTTGCCAATCACCATCAGGCAGAAGAAGCAGTTTTATTTACTGTTATTTCTTGTAAGGATTGCGGGCCAATTTGTCTAGCTTGAGGGCTGGAGACCTGTGAGGCTTGAGGGCCAGGGCAGTGCACTTGCGGGTGCAATCTGTCGAGCTTGAGGGCTTGGGGGAAGTAGGGGCTTGCAGGCCTAGGCTATTGGGACTTGCGGGTCCGTGTTGTAGGGCTTGAGGGCCTGAGTGTCGTGCTTACGGGCTCGGGGGCAGTAGGGGCTTGCGGGCCTAGGCTGTTGGGACTTGCGGGTCTGTGTTGTAAGGCTTGAGGTCTTGAAGCTTTTGGCGGCATTTTCCGAGCCTAGCACACTGTTGGGTAGGTGTAGAGGGAGAGAGGACTACTCAAGACACCCTATCTTGAGGAACCTCTATAGATCGTTGTGTGCTTTCTGTGTTTTTCTCTTTACTTTATAGATTTATTAATCAGAAACCAACAACATCATAAAGGGGAATAAATAAATTTGAAAAACCTATTCACCCCCCCCTCTAGGTGATAAAGTAGCCATAAACAACACTTGCGTCGAATTGAAGTCGACGCAACTTTGACTGGATTTCGACGTAACTCTGACTAGAAGTCGGAGGAACTTGTTTAGTCTGTCAAAGTATAAAGTCAAGTCGATGCAACGTCGAAAGGGACTCGATGCAGAAGGAAGAGCTTGTTGAAGCCATCTTAGAAGTCGACGCAACTTCGACTACAATTCGATGTAGAAATAAAAAGCTCAAGTCCAAGGCTTCAACTCGACATACATGTCGATAAGGAATCAATGTAACGTCGACATCTGAGTTCAGCCAAAGCTAAGATGAAATTCGAAGCTACATCGATAAGAACTCAGAGGTGCGTCGACATGAAGGTTGATGAAGTCGACGCAGCGTCGAATACAGTCAGAAAAAGGAAGCTCTTTCGGCTATCCTTTTAGGACCTTTTCAGAAGGACCACCAGGCTAAAGACAGTTCTCCAATGAATCATTTGTTACCAAGAATAGAATGAAGCTTTCTAGGACACATCAAATTACTTTTGGAAGGTATTCAAAATTAATTGACGGGTCGAGAACAAAAGGAGAAAGGAAATTAGGTGGGTTAGAGGAATTCCTTTTCAGGACAAGCCAGAAGAAGAAAGGTTTTTGAAAACTCAATCATACACAATAAGTATGCAAAAAGAGGAGAAGAAAACATCAATCCAGTGATCATATTATTCTGTCTGTCGAATAGGGTGTTCATCTTTTTTCCTCTGAAACCCTAAAAGACAGATATTCAGAAGTGCTCTCTCTGCACAGGAAGACATACTGATGCTTCTTCATCATCATCTTATAGCAATAGAACTACAACAAGTGCTGAGAGAAAAGGATCAAGCAAAATGACCCTTGCAAATCATCACAATCATAAGCAAGGGTTCATCATTTCAGATCCACTGAAAGAAAGACTGAAGCAACATCAGAGCTTCTAAAGAATTCTGAGAACAGGATTCTTTTCTTCTCCCTCTTATTTTCTTCTTACTATTTACTTTAAAAGAGTTTTAAGAATCTCTCTTCCAAAGGATTCAGTGGTTCAAGATCTCCTTATCAAAAGATCTGTGGTTCTAAGAGTCTCCTTAGCAAAAGACTCAGTGGTTCAAGATCTCCTTATCAAAATATCTTGGTTCTAAGAGTTTCCTTATCAAAAGACTCAGGCACAGGCTGTCAATCCTACTAGGGAGATAGAAGAGTGGAGTACCCACATTTTGGGGAACCACTATAAAAATCACGTGTCTTCTATGCTTTGCATTTTCTGTGATGTCCCACTTCTAGCTTACTGTTTTTCCATTTTATATTTACAGCCCTTATTTATTGTGTGTTGGTTTTGTTCAGTGTATGATACTTAGTATAATTTTATTGTATGCACAGTTAGGGTATAATTTTATCTCTATTCACCCCCTCTCTAGAGAACTCTCAGAGGCACATTGTGCACTTTCACAGATTATATGGGGGCATCTAATCATATATCCGGAGAATGTCATTCGGGAAACCATAGTTATGATTCTTACGGCTCTTCCTATGGGGAATCGTTATCATACGATTCCTCATACGATCATCCCAATTATTATAATCATGCATCTCCAACATGAGCACCGCACCAATATTGTATCCCGCCTCTTATGAGGTTATGGGTTAATCGTGTGTGCTTGTTTTGTCAAAGTACGAATCTTGTTTTGAAGGATTGCGTCACTTTTAAACGACAAATGGAGGAAGATGATGAACCAACTATCTGGATCGTGTCTCTCTCCCCTCTTAATTGTACTCCTTCAGCTTCTGATTCATACTTTGTCAATGTGGAGTCGTCTCCTATTGTACATTCTTCACCCATTTTTAATTCACCCGAGGAGGAACCAACTCATATATTCTATGATTATGACCTTACCATTGTTCCTCCATCTTCTTTGCATAGTTATTGAGCAGGGTGATGATTCACAGCCTGAGGTTGCGCCAAAGTGGGATGAGGATGTTGTTCTCTCCGATGGGGAGAATGACTACTTGGAACATGATGATGCACCGATGTGGGATGAGGAGGATACCCTTTCTGATGAGGAGGTTTACACTTCTTCAAGGGACAAGGAGGTCTAACTCACCACCGAGGCCCTTGAGTTCTCGGGTCCCCCTCGCTATGATTCTTATGACACTGACAAGGATTTATCTTTTGATCCTACTGGGAGTCAGATCGGGACCACTCCCCTGATTTCTATTTATGTATGTCTTTCTTCTCCTTTATTTCCTAACCCCCCCCCCCCCTTCAATGTATGAGCCTGTACAGGTTGATTCTTCACATGGAATCCATGAGTACTTGGAGCATTTTGCTCATGTCAATGAGGTGATCATCCACTTATGTGAGGAGGTTGATTCCCCCTCCAGAGAGGAAGCTCCACTCATTATCTCTCCTCCTGCATCCGTCCTGAAGAAGTTGACACCTTGCTGGTCATGGCCATCTATTTGGGTGAGAATAGTGAGGAGGACTCCTCCTCCACTTCTTACTTTATGTTTGCTCTATCTGTGAAGTGCATGAATTATTATTTAGGTAGAGTAATTGTTTTACCCTTGTATTGGTTCCCGTTACCGACACGAATATTAGATCAGCTACCTGTTCACCTTTTTTCCATTCTCATATAAGCTAGAATTGTTAAATTTTTGAATAAGCGTGTTGGGGAGACAATAAAACCTAGTAGTTATCTTAATTTCATTTGCATTTTATTTATTCTAATCTAGCTTAATTAGTTAAATTTCAGTTTTGGTTTCATTTTGCTTGTTTGTTTTTCTTTTTGCTAATCCATATTTAGTTTGTTTTTCTATTTTATTTTGTCTGCGCTAATTTCGGTGCAAGATTCTAGTGAACTCGCAGATATTCTTGAGATGGTGCAAGGTGCCAAATTTAGATTTTGATTTGGTTACCGAAATGCCCATTCTCGGGCATTGGGTAACGCATTTCTATCCTTCTTTATTTCCCTGCATTCCTCATAGTTCATTCGCATATATATTTGCATTGAGTACAATACATTATTTAAGTCTGGGGGGTAGATTATGCTATTCGATTGCTCAAGCACACACCATTTTGCATTCTGTTGGTGCTTTCTTTTCAATTTTGCTCCAATTTTTTAAAATATTTATATTTTTTGCGCTCATTGCATTTCATTTCCCACACCACTACATTATGACGAAAATTATTGTTATTCCCTTGTTATCTATTTACTTTATGGTGTGTGTAGGTTAGATTAATTTATAATAAAAAAACAAAAATTTTATAGTGAACATTAGACTCATGGAGTGCTCCTAGTCGAGTGCCCATGTTTTCAGATATAAATAGATTTAAAGTTAATTTTTCTACATATGTTAAATACATTATATTGTTACTTACTATCGTTGGTTGTATATTCACTCCTCGTTAAAATGCAATCGAGTCCAACGCTAGTGTAGAGCTGTGTGTAGTGTCATTAGTGCTGTGTTGTGGACTCACAACGACGGAGTGTCTTTTCTCGGTTTCTAGAACTCACCCCTAGCGATCTTCGAATCATATGCATTAAATAGCAATTAACTTTATGAATAGGATTTAGGTCTTTCCTTGGATAGTTTGAGTCTATGTGTCCAAATCTACATTCACTACCCTTGTTTACACAATTTTGAGTCTATCCCCAATTTTTTGTTGATTCACCCCCACCATTTCATCACCAATGCTAAATTGCCAACCTGATTGCGCACTTAAAAATCTAAGCTTAATTTTTTTTCACGATATTTGAAATTGGGATCCCATGTTGTGATGTGGTGGAAAGCTGAAAATGTACTTATACTTGGGTGCTTGTTGGAAAGAAATTGAAAATTCTAAAAATCCGAAATGAAAAAAATATGAGTAAAGAAAAAGAAAAGAAAAATTAATAGTGTAGGTTATGTGTGAGTGACCCCATTTCAAAAAACAAGTTTGTAGGTGTGACTTTCTTCTTTTTGTGCTAGTTATTTATTATGTTAAGCTCAAAGCATTTTACTTAAGTGTGAAAAGCAATCACGTTTATCTTTGTTATATCTCACCCTTAAACCCAAGCCTTCACATTCATCCAAATTTAAGTCCTAATGATTCGTAGAGTTGGTTAGTATCAAGTGTAGTGGAGAAGGTGTGACTGGGCGAGCTTATGACCATCGGCATTGATGGATTTCTTTGGAGGTCACCCTAGTAGTTCTGAGCTTATAATATCACACTCAGCGTTGCTACTATCGCTAACACTATGTTTAGGACGGATCTTTGTTTTTATGTTAAGAGTGGATATAGCAATTTGATAGTTTGTTTAAATACAGTGTAATTAAATTGTATACTTTGAAATTTTCTAACCTATTTTTATTCCCCATGGGCACAAAACTTCTCGGTCCCCTTCCTTATTTTGATTTTGATTTGTAATTAGCCTATCTTACTCCATGTAGGTTAATGGATTGCTTGGGACGAGCAATAATTCAATTCTGGGGTTTTGATGAGCGAAGTTGATATAATGTTTTAGGTCATATTCAAGCTTAGGTTTCCTTTTTTCGCTCATGCATTAGTTATTTTCATCATAAAATCTGTTAAGTTTAAATTGTATGTCATGTGAGGGCATTTGAGCTAGTTAGGAGCATATTTGAGTCATTTCATGCATGAAGGAGACCTCCACTCCTTCTTATTTCTTTTGTGTACTTAGATATTATTGTGTATGGCTGTGTAGATGTAATTCCTGGAGGTTCTGGGAATATTGAATATTTTTCCTGAAGGTACAGTGGTTGTGGTATTTTCCCCGCTCGTCTCAATTCTTTTTCAAGGAGGAGGTCAATACTTGTGTGTTTTTTGTCATGCACGAGAAATGGCCCCCTCTACGCATGACCACTGGCCACGCACGATCATTTGCACGTATCAGCTTGATCCTCCCTCGACCGGCTTGATATGTCTACGACACGTGCATTTTTCCTTCGTGCACGGGTAGTGGCACCTCGCCGTACGACCACTAGTCGTGCACGGCTGTTTAATCGACCTGTGAGCCCCCTTGTAAATGTACAAGGATAATAACACGACCAGTGCTCGTGCGAGGTCAATATTTCCCCCGCCCTGAAACCTCAACTTTCCCCAGCAATCCAGGTTCCTTCTCGCATGAGTAAAGGATTTTACTTCTCTCACGGCCACTGGTTGTGCGCCTACTCATGCACATGCTAATTTCCTGCTCCACCTATAAATATCATGTTTCGCGATTTCATAATCCCCACCCCAATTTTAGGTCATTGTATTTTGTTGTTTTTTGCCCCATGCTTTAGGGTTTCGCCCCTAAGCCTCCTCCAACCTCCCTAAGCATTCCAAAGGTGTAGAAGTCGATTTCCAAGGTTCCATTGGAGCTTTAAGGATGGATCCCTTGATGTGGAGGCGACAAACCATGAGAGAGACGGGCGAGAGGTAGTGACAACTTCCAAGACCCTAGAAGGTAGCCAAGGCAGAGTTTGAAAAGTTGGTGGACCTCCTAAAGCACTTATATGAACCCGATGAAGAGTTTCTCGTCCCCTCCATATATCAAATTGGTAACCTTGCATTTCTTCTCTCTCATTTGTATGTTTGTAAGTTTAATGTGATATTTTCTAAAATATATGCATACCATGACCATTCGGTGTATATACTCATAGTTATATCTTTTATTGTGGATGGTTTGGTTGAGATAGCTTGTGGTGATTGTCTTGTGATTTTCTTGGTTGTGTTGTGTTGTGTTGTTATGGCAATGAGTGAAGCGGAGGTTTGCGACCTGCGGAGGTGCGAAGCGGAGGAAGGCAGCCCGCGGAAGAGCGAAGCGGTGCCGATGACCCGCATAGTTAGTTAGTTTTATTTTATTGCAAGTAGTTATTAGTTCCAAAGCAACCCCCCCCCCCCCCCCCCCCCCCCCCCCCCCCCCCCCCCCCCCCCCCCCCCCCGCAAAATACTGACATAAAAAGACTTCTATCTCAAGTCTCTCCTCAATAGATTACTCCACCTTTCCATGTTCCTCGGGAGATTCGATATCCGGGGATATACTTCCCCAAATTTATTACTTGACCACAATCAGTTCAAAGTCGTTTGCACCACAGTCTCACTCCTTCCTATAGCGGTGTGTCAAGATTATGCGTTAGAGAGCTTTTGTCGATATATGTTAACATACCTTCCATGGCCTACACCAGGATCACACAGCATTTCGGAGGTTATGACCTCACACCGATTTACATGTAATGGGTTCGGGTCAGCTTTGCTCGTGCTCAAGTCATTGTGATCCATCTGCACGATGCAGGGACGACTTTGACTCAGCCAATAAGTGTTTAACACATACACATGCTACTAAAATAAAAAACTATGAACCTGATCCATACAAATGGACATAGGCGTCACAATCATAAATGACATAGGAGGTCTAAGTCAACTCCACTATAAATTTGTGGTGAATGTTTGGTTTCAACCACACATAAATCATGGGGCTTCCATTAGGTACTCCAAGAGATACCTTAAACTCAAGTCCCGTAACATGATGACATATTTCATGGAGTCATTCTCCGGCACAAATTCTAGGCAACCTAAATGCAACATCACAAATCAAGCATCACCGATTCGGGCTAACGGCCACGGGTAGGCTTCACACAAAATGCTTAAATCCATTGCCTACCGGATTTCTTCATGCAATATATGTCGGGGACGAACACAATTTACCCGAAGTTTTGAAAAACTAAAGGGAGTCCTACACTTCACTAGTTACTGAAAGAGACAAGCCTATGCAAGCATAGAGAAAGAAATGAGAGGACCAAACACGTCCTAAGATCGGGAGGAAGGATTGTTACCCTTGTTGATTTATTTGGCGCCATGAATCTAAGATTTGATTCGGATGGAACCGATGTGGGTTCCTCCCCATGGATATGGAAACGGCTCGCGATTTGGAGCTCCGAAGCTCCAACAATGGCCGAATAAGTCATTCTTCCTCTTCCTTGTTTTCTACTGTCTCGAGCTTGGAGAGAGAGACGGCTAAAAAGTGTTCTTAAACACTTTTCCCAAGCAACCTTATATAGTATGGACCAAGTCCCCACTTTTAGGTTTAAAGTCCATGTAAAATAGGCAGCCGCGGGGCCGTCAAAGTAAAACAGGGAAAAATTATCGCTCTGTCTATGTCGTCGAGACCTATAGACAATGCACTGCTTTTGTCAACTAGAAGTCTAGTCGACATTTTAGCAGTTTCTGAGCCTTGTCGTCTAGACCTCTAAATAACACACTGCTTTTGTAGACTAAAGCTCTAGTCGACATTTGCCTATGTCGACTAGTGTTCTTGTCGACATTTGCCTATGTCGACTAGTGGTCTAGTCGACATTTGCCTATGTCGACTAGTGGTCTAGTCGACATTTGCTTATATTGACTAGAGGTCAAGTTGATATTTGGCCTACTTTCTTCTAAGGCCCATAAACAACCCCAAATCACCATGGGACCTCTCTAGGACCCTTAGGTACTTCCAGTCGACACTCATTCTAGTGGATACACAGACTCTTCTAGTCAACATGGCTACCGTCGGCGGTACCAATAACGCTCGGCACTAGCTCTCAATGATACGTAAGACTTCTCGCGGACAAAGCAATGTTTTCTAGCAGATAACAGTTTATCTCGATGATAAGATACCTACAGCGATACTCCCTACCTCGCGACATTATCTATCATCTATGGGTTTCTAACAATTCCTTACCATTGGGAAATATGGTGTTACAACACACTCTCGTGGCTTCAACTCCTCCCTATTTCATGATGAATAGTTGAAGAAAGACTTGAATAGAGATTAACACTCGGGGGGTCTCGCAAGGCACACACTCTTGAGGATTCTGCTCCACCTTCATGGTGGGAAGTTGAAGAGGCCTGTAAAGAGAATAACACTCGGGGGGTCCCGCAGAACACACACTCTCGAGGCTTAGACTCCATCCTATTTCATGATGAGAAGTTGAAGGAAGATATGAATAGAGATTAACACTCGGAGGATCCCGCATGACACACACTCTCGAGGCTTCTGCTCCACCTTTATGGTGGGAAGTTGAAGAGACCTATAAAGATAATAACACTCGGGGGATCTCGCAAGAAACATTCTTGAGGCATCTGCTCCACCTTCATGGTGGGAAGTTTGAAGAGACCTGTAAAGAGAATAACACTCTGGGGTCCCGCAGGACACACACTCTCGAGGCTTCTACTCCACCTCCATGGTGGGAAGATGATATATTTGAATAGGGAATGACACTCGGGGGTCTCGCGGGGCACACACTCTCAAGGCCTACCTCCTATCTCTGTCTTACTTCCTTCCTGGAGGTCTTTGCCCTGTCACTGAACAATCAAGGGGGATTAAATGCACCAACTCCTTTGATTATAAGAGATGACAGTAAGTCTTGCATGAGAGATAAGTTGATTCTACATCGAGCTTCCATCTCTTCAAAGCTGATGACGCCTTTTAGAAGGGCCTTTTGGTCAGTTAAATCGACCATCTCTTCGTCGAGTTGAGAGTTGGCTTCCAGACTCTCTCCTGATATCCTCTCTAACTGAATAAGAAGTGTGATCAGGGGGGTAGCTCAGCCAATGTGCATTGGGGGAGCCAATCTCGACCATCAATGCAGAGTCTTGGTCTTAAGAGAATGCATTAAAAACCAGACACACCATCCCATCATCCTTTCTGGGTTTTATGAGAGTCAAGTCAGAGACTCGTTTCACAACCTGATCGTTGAGATCGATCTCACCTACTCTGCCTTTGAGATGTTCTTTGGAAGAAATATCATGAATTTCCATGTTTCAGGGTGTGAGGAAACCATTTATTTATATGAATGAATATGTACAAACAATGAGCATACCCTTTCCTGCTCGGGGTAGAACCTTTTCAAGTCATCACCACTCCAGTTGTTTCCAAGCAGCTCTCCATCGTGATTTTGCAGGCGATATCCTCCAATCGCTAATGGATCGTGGATGATGAATGACCCTTTCTAGATCGGTTATAGCTTCCCGACGGCGACCGATCATCCTGCCACATCTACTTGCTTCAAGACAAGATCCCCTGCCTGGAACTGCTTGATGCATACATGCTTGTTGAAGTGTTTTGTTATCCTCCTCTTGTTCTTTTCCTGCCGAGCCAATGCAAGATCTTGAAACTCTTCGATGTTGTCAAAGGAATGCCTCTGGGCTTCTTCATGTTCCAAGCGTCACTCCTCATCTCCTTCCTCTACTGCAACCACTCTTGGACTTCTAACCTTAAACTCCATTGGGATGAGAGCTTGATAGGAGTCTCCTCGGTGGCTGAGTTAGGAGTGGTCCTCAAGGCTCATTGGACGGAAGGGAGCTGCTATGCCAAACTCACCTTAAAATTCTCAACTTTTTCCTTCAAGAGGTTGATGACTAGCTTATTGGCGGCCTCCACTTGCTCATTGCTCCAAGGATGGTGCATTGAGGCAAACTGAAGATTTGTTCCCAGCTGACTGTAGAAGTCGGTCAGCTCCAGGCTGGGAAACTGCATACCGTTGTCGGTGATGATGTCGAGAGGAATCCCAAACCTGCAAAGATCTCCACCCATAAGCAGTTCTTCACGAATTAAGATGTGATCTTGGATAGTGCTTTAGCCTCGATCTACTTGGAGAAATAGTCGATCATCACTAGCTTGGGGGAAGGTTCATATCAAATCCATTCCTTAGATGGCAAACGGCCAAAGGGCCTTGATCGAACGAAACTGCTAGGTTGGCTACAACTGAAGAGGTGCGAAGAGCTGACATTTCTGGCACTTCTTTGAGAAGGCTTCAACATCCTTTTGGATGGTTGGCCAGCAGTAACCCGGCCTCAGGATTCTTTACTCCAAAGTGTGAGTCCCAAAATGACTTCCACGCTCTCTGGAATGGATCTCTTCCAGAACTCGAGTTACTTCAATATCTGCCACACATCTATCCAAGGGGCTAGATATGATCTTGTGATATAGCTCCCCTTCATGCATCAGATAGTAAGCGGCCTTGTATCTAAACTTTCTTTTATCTTTAATCTCCATTGGGATCTAACCTATATCTAGGAATGTTATGAACGGATCCATCCAAGAAGCCTGTTGCTCGATCTCCATCATCTCCCCTTCTTCGATGGATGGTTAAAACAACTCGGTAATCATTTCTCCGGCCCTCAGGCCATACTTGGCCAAATGATCTTCCACTGAGTTCTCCTCCCTAGGCACATGCTCGATGAAGAATGATTGAAAGTGAAGTATCTAGTTGCCTACCTAAATCACCTAGAGGGTGGTGAATAGGTGATTTCTTCGTCTTTTGCGGAATTAAAATATTAAACGTAAAGCACAGCACAGAAAAGAAACTACAGCCACAGATAACACAGGAATTTATAGTGGTTCCCCGTACTTGGGTACTCCACTGCCGGCCTCGCCAATCTAGCACCACAGCTAGACTTGACTACTTTCTGTAACTCGGATCAAGAACGATCCTACTGTCTCGGAGTCAAAACTCCTACAAACTCAGAGAAAACTTCTCTTACAACTCGGAGAAAACAACTCCTACACCTCGGAGAACAACCTCTCCTACAACTCGGAGAACAACTCCTACAACTCGGAGATTACAACTCCTACACCTCGGAGAACAACCTCTCCTACAACTCGGAGAACAACTCCTACAACTCGGAGAACAATCTCTCCTACAAAGATGATAAAAGTTTTGAACAAAACAATACCAGATCTGAAAGATAGAGGTGTATTCTTCCTTCTTCTTGAATGGTTTTAGAGAACGGTGAGGAAGAACTAAGATCCTTCAAATCTGACCTTTTCAATCCGAAACGATCCAATAGAGGTTGTAGAATCAGACCTTGGATCAATCGAATCTTCCCTGAATGAAATCGACAAATCCTATGAGAAGATCGATCTCCAAACGTAGGCGACGGCGAGGCGGCGCTTTTCTCGTTCTTCTAGATCGGGAAAGAGAATTAGGGCTTGAACGATTAGAGAACTTGTCTTTTAAACCCCAAAACCAATTCTATATATATATAGAGAGAATGGCAATTAAGGTATAAACCAGCCTTAAATGCTCTCAAGAAAGCCGTTAGGATCGGAAATGAGCGATCACGGGTCGTCAAGAACAGAGAACAGAGAAAACCAGAATTTAGACAGATGTCTCGAGACAAATGGGATTTCTCGAGACATGAGGAGTATCTCTCGAGAACAGAGGGAGGGGAAAACATCAGACCAATGTCTCGGAAAAAAAAAATGGATCTCTCGAGACATAAGGAATAGCTCTCGAGACATACCAAATATCTCGAGACATCAGAAATCTATCTCTCGAGAACTGAGAATAAGAGATCAAAAGATTGCAGACTCGAGTAAGGCAGGATCTCTCGAGACAGAGGAATTCTCTCGGTCCAGTAGATCTCGAGACATGGTTGATCTCTCGAGACATCCAGATAGAGTTTCCGAAAAGAGCAGAGCCTGCATCTCGAGACAAGCCTTGACTTCTCGAGACAAGCTCGATCTCTCGAGACATCCCCTTAGAAAAATTATTTTCTTTTGCTCCTTTTCTTTTCTAGACCACTTGCTGCAGCTGCACTCCAAGGTCTTCAATAGTCTTGAAAATGAAGTGTATCTCAATAGAGAGATCACATATGAGTCATCACCATGTTTCATAAAATGAGGAATTACAAACTATGAAACTGTGTTTGCAGACCCATTGTGACCTGACATTGGCTTACACTTACCCATGATAATCTGCAAGACAATACTAGAAAAGCATATGAAATACAAAAGCAATTCAATCTTAGTTTAAGGGTGACTTCTCACAAATCAAGGTAATTGTGAATGCAATTTCCAACAATCTCCCCCTATTTGTAGAAGTCAGAACCCTGTACACTAAGTTGAATTACAGCAGTTAAAGAATAAATATGCTACACTACACAAAGATATAGAAATGAAAAAGTAAAGAACATCAAAACATCAAATATATATATATATATATATATCTAAATTTGAATTGTTCAGAAGACTTGATGTTCACCAAATCAGAATGAAACCAAAATATGTCTTCACAGAATCATCATTATCATCCTTCAAGATCGTCTTTTCATCTTTTCTTCTTGTCTGGAGAAATAAGCATGAGGCTTGGGATGGTAAAACGGAGGGGGTTCCGGAGCATCAGCATTATTATAACCAAAAGCTCTGAAATGAATCCTTCGCTTCCTTTGAGCTGTCTCATGTTTTTCCCATTCTTGAGAGCTGTAGCATTCAGATCTGTTCAATTTACCTTCATGGACTAACCTATAGGATTCAAGAATAATATCTTTTGAGACAGGGCTCCAGAGTTCTGGATAACCTTTCTCAACCTTAGCCTTATAAGAACCTGCAGAACTGGAGGAGGGAACAGATCTAGTAGCAGAGGGACCCTCACCATAATTTCTTTTTCTTTTAGACCCAGTCCTATCTGACTGATCTGCAACAGAAGGAGCCTTGCCAACAAAATCTTCTGGTCTAGGAGAGAACTGAGGAACAGGAACATCAGGATCAATTTCCAACTCAGGAAAGATCTGATTATGCAGCCACGTTGCTGTTTTGAATGAATAAGCATTAATATCAGCAACTTGCTTCAACATCCTGGTAGAGAACTGCTCAAACTGAGAATTCCATGAGCTTTGAAGAGCAGATACTGAGCTTTCAACCAAATCTGTCATTTGTGCTACTATATTTTCCTCCCCCTTTCTGACTTCTACAGATAGGGTTTGGAGAGTATCATCTTTAAACTTGCCCACTTCATCAACAACTTTGAAAGTGTTGGCTTCAGCATCATTCAGCATAGTTTGTTGAAGTTGGGTTATGATTACAGTCTGCTTCAGCACAGTGCCTACACCGGCAGTTGCATGCTCCACTGACTTGCTTCCATGGCACATCAAATTTGAAAGATGTTCATAATTTGTCTTGATCTTGGCTAGCTCCCGACCAAGCTCACTTTCCACTGAAGCAATCCTCCTGTGGACAGTCGTCAAGGAGTGTTCAAACTGTTCACTTTGCCTTTTTAGCATAGCCTCTATTTGTCCCAGAAGGGAACCTGCATCATGTACTGGAGGAGAAGAGTGAAAGGATGATAGAGGAGCAGTAGGAGCAGCAATATGAACATCTACTGGAGCTTCTTCATCATCAGGAATGTCTTCAATTTCACAAGAAGGTGCTACCTTACCGTCTTCACAACCTAGCTCATCCGGAGCATGCTTGGTTGTATCAAACTCTGACTCCCCCTCAACATGTACTGGGGAAGGTGTTGAAATATGTACTGAATCAACATCATCATCTTGATTGAAGGCAAAATCAGCACCAGACCCTGCCTGCTGGCCACTGGGACTGTGCACATCAGAGGGTTCTTGTTGAATATCAATGAGAACAGCTGCCACTGCCTCATTTGCCAAGGAGGCTTCTTCTTCAGTAGCTGAAGGAGGATGAGATGGTGAAGAAATATTATCAGATGGAACTGATGGAACTGCTGGTTCTGCTGGAACTGATGGAGGAATGGGAACTTCTGGAGCTGAGGAGGGCTGACCTTTGGTCTTTGAACGGATTGGCAGCTTAGCTCTGCCTGAGGCTTTAGGTCTAATCTGAGGAGGAAGGGGAAATGAGGGTACTACAGGTACCTGGCCTTCAGAGGGAATACCAGCTTCTGCAGACTGCTGAGGCTTCCCCTCAGAAACTGCACTAGCCACTCCCGGCTTCTGGATCCGAATGTCCCATCTCTGCATGGTGACGACATCGATTCTCTTGAGGTGATGAATAACTGCACCTTTGGACATGTCAAAAATGGCAGAATTGAACTGATTCAGAAACAGAGTGATGATCCTTGCAAACTTTGGAGAGCTGATTGAGGCCTTGATGTTGGAGAACAAGATTGAGGCCCAATCTCTCTTCTTCCCAGTGATTATTCCAACCATCAGAAGAAAGGTCTCTTCAGATACATGCCCCTGTGTGCCTTGCTTGCAAAAGAGAACTTTTAGAATTATATCCACCAAGAGCTTGCCTGCATCATTCATCTTGCTCCTTTTAACTGCAGAAAAGTCTGAGTCCAGACCACAGTATCGAGCTGTTCTCAACCAATCACTGTCACTTAATTCTTCTTCAAAATCAACTTTAGTGAGGTGCAAATGTTTCACAAGGGTCTTGGGAGACATCTTGATTTTGATCCCTTTTACGAAAGAGACCAACATCCTTCCGCCCTTGATAGCCTTTGCATTGGTGAAGAATTCTTCAACCTCATCAAACAGAATACGGCAAGGATGCTCAAGAACAAATTCCAAACCGGCGGCATCAAGCATACAGAAGAGATTCTGGAAGTCCTCGGATAAGTCGGCAATACCCGAGCGAACAACCTCATTGCCAACTCCGATCTTGGGATTTGAGGAGGGAGCCATCGAAGGATTTGAGAGGAGGAGAAGAACAGGGGAGACGATCCACTTCCGAGAACCACGAAGTCGATCAGTCGCCGCTCGAGAGGAAGTCGAAGGTTCGAGGTCTCGGGATCGAAGGTTTAGTGAACACCAAGTTTCCGATAGGATGTATATATAAATATATATATATATATATATGACCTTGATTTGACGTTTTAGGTGACATTTAAAAAAATAGGGGAAACGGCACATACCTGAGTTCCGGAACAGTTTTAAAACAGACCTATGTCTCGAGAGACTTGTCATGTCTCGAAAACTCCCAGAAGTCCTTTAGATTTGTTTCGAGATCTTGAAGTGACAGAGTTGTCGAAAGACCTTGTAGTTCTCGAGACAGTCTATAGTTCTCGAGACATCAACTTGAAATTGTTCAGGAACAGGTTTTGAGTCTTTAAATCTCCAAGTCTTCATGATTTGCTTGAATGGACATTACTCCATGTTGAGCATTCCAAGTTCCGTCTTGAAGAAAGAGAACTTAGTCTCATCCAGCGGCTTCGTGAAGATATCTGCAACTTGCTTATTCGTGGGGACATATCTCAGACTTATGTCACCCTTCTCCACATGCTCCCGGATAAAGTGATATCGAAGCTCGATGTGCTTTGTCCGACTGTGAGAGACTGGATTGTTTGCGATAGCAATTGCACTGGAAGAGTCGCAAAACATGGGAATATCTTTGATCTTCATGTTGTAGTCTTGAAGTTGATTCCTTATCCATAGAAGTTGTGCGCAACAACTGCCAGCAGAAATGTATTCCGACTCGGCGGTTGAAATTGCGACACAATTCTGCTTCTTGCTACTCCAGGAAATAAGTCTCCTTCCTAGGAATTGACATGTCCCGGAAGTGCTTTTCCTGTCGTCTTTGCTACCTGCAAAATCTGCATCTGAAAAACCAATTAGTTCGCTATCATTACTTCTTGGGTACCATAAGCCAAGATTTGGTGTGCCTTTAAGGTATCTCAAAACCCGCTTCGCAGCAGTATAGTGGGATTCCTTAGAGTTCACCTGATATCTAGCGCATACACATGTAGAGAACATTATATCAGGTCTACTGGCAGTAAGATAGAGCAAAGAGCCAATTATGCTTCTGTACTTGGTTTCATCAAAAGGTTTCCCTTTTTCATCCTTGTCCAGAGACATAGCTGAGCTCATTGGAGTCCTCATAGAGGTTGCACTCTCCATTCCAAATTTCTTAATCAACTCCTTAGTGAACTTTGTCTGAGAGATGAAGGTTCCATCTTCTGACTGCTTCACTTGAAGTCCTAAGAAATATTTCAGCTCACCCATACTGCTCATTTCAAATTTCCCTTGCATAAGTTTAGAAAACTTTTTGCAAAGGTTATTATCCGTAGAGCCAAATATGATGTCATCGACATAGATTTGCACTAGCAAAATCTTGCCTTTTACTTCCCTAAGAAATAATGTTTTATCTATCTTTCCTCTTGTGAACTTGTTCTCAAGAAGAAAGTTAGACAGCGTCTCGTACCAAGCTCGAGGAGCTTGTTTCAAACCATATAAAGGTTTTTGTAATAAATAAACATGATTGGGATGATCAGGATCAACAAAACCTGGGGGTTGTTCAACGTATACTTCCTCTTTGATGTCTCCGTTTAGGAAAGCGGACTTGACATCCATCTGATATACGGTGAAACCCTTGAAAGCAGCATAAGCAAGGAAGAGTCTGATCGCTTCGAGCCTTGCTACTGGAGCGTACGTCTGATCGAAGTCGATACCTTCCTCTTGTCTGTATCCCTTAGCTACAAGTCTGGTTTTGTTCTTTATAATTGTTCCTTCTTCATCCAGCTTGTTTCTGTACACCCACTTTGTTCCAATGACATTCTTGTCTTTGGGTTTTGGAACAAGTGTCCAAACCTTGCAGCGTTTGAACTGGTTTAATTCTTCTTCCATAGCGATTATCCAAGATGGATCTTCATTTGCCTCTTGAAATTTCCTTGGTTCGACCTGTGAAAGAAAACTTAAATGCATATTTTCGTTAATGGTACCTCGTCTTGTTCTTATTCCTTCATGAGGATCTCCTATGATCTGATCAACTGGATGATCCCTCAAGTGTCGTAGCCCGAGGTTCCTTGCATGATTTTGACCGTTAGGAGTTTCTTCTACAGATGGAGTATCTTCCTCCACTTGGATTGGCTCTTCATCAGGATTATCTTCTTCATTGGTAGTTGTTGGGGGAATCTTGATGAACTGTTGAGAACTTCCTTCAACTGGCTGATCCAAGCTTAAATCCTGCAGCTTTGAACCTGTGTCTACAGACGAAATGCTAGAGGAGCTGCCTTGTAGCATGCTCGTCTCATCAAATACAACGTTAATAGATTCTTCTACCACCCGGGTTTTCTTATTAAAAACTCTATATGCCCTACTATGGCTACTATAGCCTACAAAAATACCTTCAAAGCTCTTTTCACTGAACTTAGTTTTGTAATGCTTTCCATTGTTTAGTACAAAGCATTTACTACCAAAGATTCTAAAATAAGAGATGATTGGTTTCTTGCCCTTTAGAAGTTCATAAAGAGTCTTTTCATGGTTTTTGTTTATGAGTGCTCTGTTTTGCACATGGCATGCAGTGTTGACAGCTTCAGCCCAAAAGTATTCAGGTAATGAAGAGTCACTCAACATGGTTCTGCAAGCCTCAATGAGTGTTCTATTCTTTCTCTCAGCTACTCCATTTTGTTGTGGAGTTCGAGGAGAGGAGAACTCATGAAAGATACCGAGACTTTCACAGAATTCTGTCATGGCTCCAGATTCAAATTCTGTACCATGGTCACTTCTGATTTTGACCACCGAACAGTTAAATTCATTCTGGACTTGCCTGACAAAACTAGTGTAGGTGTCAAAGGTATCTGACTTGTGTTTCAGAAAGAATACCCAGGCAAAACGAGAGTAATCATCTACAATAACTAATGTGTAAGATTTTCCTCCTAAACTCCTAATTTGCAAAGGACCAAACAAATCCATGTGGAGCAGGTATAAACACCTGGTGGAATCTTTGCCAATAATGCTCTTGAAGGTAGCTCTTGTTTGCTTGCCTTTTACACAAGCATGACAAGGTCTATCTTTAATGCACTTAACATTAGGAGCATCGCGCACCAAGTTTTGTGAAAACAATTTATTTATAGTTTTGAGATTTATATGTGCTAATCTCTTATGCCATTGGTCGACAAGAGATGCACTATCTTTAGCTAAAAGACATACGGGTGTAGAAGATGATATGCAAAGAAAATTTAAACAAAATATATTTCTACAGCGAATGCCTGATAAAATCGTTTCATTATTTTCAGCTGACTTTATCAAACATTTATCTTTATGAAAATCAACAATGTATCCTTTATCACAAAGTTGACTTATGCTTATCAGATTATGTTGTAATCCTTCCACATAAGCTACATCGGAAAACGATACATTACCGTTAGAAATCATACCATAGCCTTTAGTTATTCCTCTGTCTGAACTGCCAAAAATAACTTTTGGACCGTTCGCAACTGGAATGTAGTTTTGCAAAAGGCTTCTTGTCCCGGTCATATGCCGAGAGCATCCACTGTCCAAATACCAGATAGGATTTTTGTTGGCCTTTGGACATACCTGCAAAAACAAATTATTTTGCTTTAGGAGCCCAAACATATTTGGGTCCTTGGTCCCTTGTCAGTTGAGCACCATGATAAATGTTAACATTGCGAGTGGTCTATCTTGCAACGTTCACTTGTGGTCTCCTAGTATACGTTGTATTAAACCAACAATCAACGGCAAAGTGACCAATCCTACCGCAGCACCAACAGTTGAATCTGTTGTACCTTCTTTTTACACTTTCCTGCTTAACTTTTTGAACGTTAGCTCTTGCAGGAGCAGCCCTTCTAGATGAGGATGCCTCATGAGGGCAGCACACACAAGGTGGTACTGTCTTCTTTGGCTTTGGTGCAACAGCCTTCACTTTTGGTGCTTTCTTAGCACTCGGGCCATGAACAAATGGACCGTACCCTTTCCGATTAATCTCTTGATAGGGTGCTTGAAAAGCACTATCACCAAAGTTTCGGGGAGGAGCCCATTCCTTATGATCATTCACAGGTGAAAAAGGAATTGGTCGTGTGAAATGACCATAGGAACTCTCCATATCATAAGCATTCGTAGGGAATATGACTCTCTTGAATGCTACAGGCTCTTGATGAGCTTTCCCTTTTTCTTTGGCGGTAGCTTTCTTAGCAACAAAACCATTTTTCTTAGCAATTGTATTTTTTGAAGAATTGCTAGTACTAGCTTCATGCCCTATACCGCTCCCTTTTGCCTTAGTGGTAAAAGTACCAATAATTGGCAGAACAGTTTTAGGTTGAGAGAATGCTTCAACCAGCTTCTTCTCAGCCGCAAGCTGTTCCTCCAATACATTTATCGAATGATCTCTCAGGGCAAGAGTCTCTTCCGAGCTTTTAATCTTGTCTTTCAAGGATTGGACTTCCTCTTTGAGAGAAGAAAGTTCTTCAACTTCTTTTCTCAAGTTAGATTCCATCTCCTTGAGAGCCATGATCTCCTTACCTTGAGTTTTGACAACCTTTCGGCACTTGTCAAAACTTTGGAGCATTTTGGTATATTGAGACATGAGCTCAGATTCATCATCTAAGGAGTTATCCTGTTGTTCAGCCGACGCATAATCAGAATCAGATAGAATAGTGTGATCATTTACCTTTCCGGTGAACGGGGGTGCTTCTTCATCATCAGACATAGCCATCAGACCGAAGTAAGCTTCTTCTTCATCACTCGACTCATCGGAGTCACTGTCGCTCAGAGTTTTGGCTTTCTTAGCGACAAAGCTTCTATCTGATTTCTTCTTTCCATGAGTGGATTTCTTGTCCTCTTTTCTTCCACCTTCTTTCTTTTTGTAGGGACACTCAGCAATCATGTGCCCTGGCTTATTACAACAGTAGCAAATAATGTCAGAAGAAATATGTTTGTTCTGTTTGGATTTATACCTTTCATTATTGCTTGAGCCCTTCCTGTGATAGTCGCCATCACGACGAGAATGTTTATGATCCGAGGAAGACGGCTTGTTGTTCATGTGCCTTCGTTTGTTCAGCAGTTTCTTAAATTGTCGGGAAATTAAAGAGAACTCCCCATCAGACAGTTCGGAACAGGAGGAGCTGGCTTCCGATTCTTCTTCAATATCAGATTCCTTTTCTCTGATCAGTATCACTGCTTTGCTCTTCTTTGAGTTCTCTGCCTTCAAAGCTAAGGTTCTTTCTTTGCTTGAGGCTCGATTTACATCCTCTTCAGACTTTCGGATGTTCATTTGTAGTTCATGAGACAGCAGCTTCCCGAACAGATTTTGAGGTTCTAGACTTGGCAGTTTTCCAAACTCTCTTATGGCAACAATTTTGCTATCCCAGTCTTTCGTTAGGGAACGCAAGAATTTGTCATTTAGTTCACCGTTTGTGAACTCCCTGTCGTAGTTCCTCAAACCATTGACTATCTTGAAGAATCTTTCGTACGCATCAGCAATGCACTCCTTCTTATTCTGCTTGAACGCATCATACTCTTGATTAAGTAGAGACCTTCTATCTTCTCTTACCTCGTCAGTACCTTCCATTAGAACAATTAAGGATGTCCACATCTCTTTGGCTGATTTGCAGTGGATTAAGTTTTGCAAGATGGAATCGTCCACTGCACTAGCAATTATGTTCTTAGCCTTCTTGTCAAGAGCAACAAGAGCTATCTCATCCTTATTCAAATCCATCATTTTCTTAGGTATCTGGACAGTAGGATTTGTTGACGAAGCAGTCATTGGCACATGCGGACCTTCTTCCACGACTTGGAAGATTCTGGGATCTGCAGCTTCCATATAAAAACGGACCCTTTCCTTCCACATAGGAAAGTTGGCCTTGGTGCAGATGGGCAATTTCAGAGAGGATTCCTTGACTCTATCCATGGCTTGCTAGCAACTAGAAGAATGGATCCTGTTCAAGGTGTTAACCTAGCAACGAACAGCGACCCTCTGATACCAATTGAAGTATCTAGTTGCCTACCTAAATCACCTAGAGGGGGGTGAATAGGTGATTTCTTCGTCTTTTGCGGAATTAAAATATTAAACGTAAAGCACAACACAGAAAAGAAACTACAGCCACAGATAACACAGGAATTTATAGTGGTTCCCCGTACTTGGGTACTCCACTGCCGGCCTCGCCAATCTAGCACCACAGCTAGACTTGACTACTTTCTGTAACTCGGATCAAGAACGATCCTACTGTCTCGGAGTCAAAACTCCTACAAACTCAGAGAAAACTTCTCTTACAACTCGGAGAAAACAACTCCTACACCTCGGAGAACAACCTCTCCTACAACTCGGAGAACAACTCCTACAACTCGGAGATTACAACTCCTACACCTCGGAGAACAACCTCTCCTACAACTCGGAGAACAACTCCTACAACTCGGAGAACAATCTCTCCTACAAAGATGATAAAAGTTTTGAACAAAACAATACCAGATCTGAAAGATAGAGGTGTATTCTTCCTTCTTCTTGAATGGTTTTAGAGAACGGTGAGGAAGAACTAAGATCCTTCAAATATGACCTTTTCAATCCGAAACGATCCAATAGAGGTTGTAGAATCAGACCTTGGATCAATCGAATCTTCCCTGAATGAAATCGACAAATCCTATGAGAAGATCGATCTCCAAACGTAGGCGACGGCGAGGCGGCGCTTTTCTCGTTCTTCTAGATCGGGAAAGAGAATTAGGGCTTGAACGATTAGAGAACTTGTCTTTTAAACCCCAAAACCAATTCTATATATATATAGAGAATGGCAATTAAGGTATAAACCAGCCTTAAATGTCTCAAGAAAGCCGTTAGGATCGGAAATGAGCGATCACGGGTCGTCAAGAACAGAGAACAGAGAAAACCAGAATTTAGACAGATGTCTCGAGACAAATGGGATTTCTCGAGACATGAGGAGTATCTCTCGAGAACAGAGGGAGGGGAAAACATCAGACCAATGTCTCGGAAAAAAAAATGGATCTCTCGAGACATAAGGAATAGCTCTCGAGACATACCAAATATCTCGAGACATCAGAAATCTATCTCTCGAGAACTGAGAATAAGAGATCAAAAGATTGCAGACTCGAGTAAGGCAGGATCTCTCGAGACAGAGGAATTCTCTCGGTCCAGTAGATCTCGATACATGGTTGATCTCTCGAGACATCCAGATAGAGTTTCCGAAAAGAGCAGAGCCTGCATCTCGAGACAAGCCTTGACTTCTCGAGACAAGCTCGATCTCTCGAGACATCCCCTTAGAAAAATTATTTTCTTTTGCTCCTTTTCTTTTCTAGACCACTTGCTGCAGCTGCACTCCAAGGTCTTCAATAGTCTTGAAAATGAAGTGTATCTCAATAGAGAGATCACATATGAGTCATCACCATGTTTCATAAAATGAGGAATTACAAACTATGAAACTGTGTTTGCAGACCCATTGTGACCTGACATTGGCTTACACTTACCCATGATAATCTGCAAGACAATACTAGAAAAGCATATCAAATACAAAAGTAATTCAATCTTAGTTTAAGGGTGACTTCTCACAAATCAAGGTAATTGTGAATGCAATTTCCAACAGAAAGCCTCCAATCAACCCATTTACTTTCACCACGTATCTATGTAGGATGGCGCCGCATACTTCGAACTCTCCCCGGATCTGCGACGCAACCACCATTGAATCTGTGAAAGCTCTGATATTTTGGATCCCCAACTCCTTCGCAAGATGCAGACCTGTCACTATGGCCTCGTACTCTGCTTGATTATTCATGACGGGGAAGAGGTTCTTGACTTCTTACTCGATCCTTGTTCCCTGTGGGCTGACAAGCACGATGCCTACTCCCACAAAGCTTTTGCCTGAAACTTCATCCATGAACATCTTCCTAGAAACCAAGCTTGATGAGTCTTCTTCCTTACTGCCTTCGACCGAGAAATCTACAAGGAAGTCCACTATAGTTTGCGCCTTGATCGCCACCTTAGGAGATAAAGAAATATCGAACTCACTGAGTTCTATTGGCCATTTCGCCAGCCTTTCTGAGTGCTCCACCTCATCCAAGATACTTCGGAGAGGATGATCAATCACAACTTGGATGGAGTGAGCTTGAAAATAAGGCCAGAGCTTCCTAGACGACTCCACCAAGGCCGAAGCTAGCTTCTCAAGCATGGGATACCACATCTCCACTTTCTTGAGCACCCGGCTCATGTAGTAGATGGATAGCTTCCCCTTACCTTCTTCTTTGACTAGCACCAAGCTTATCACTTCTTCTCCTACTCCTAGATATAGGAGTAGGTCTTGACCCTCTTTCGGGCCTTGGAGTCGAGGTGCATGGGTTAGCTGTGTTGATTTAGGTTGCCAAGTGTCACACATAGAGGGGGGTGAATGTGTGTTACAATATTCTTTTTAAAAAAATATTGATATTTCAAATTTCAAATTTAATATTTATATTTAAAATGTTATAACATAAATCATTTTAGAAAAAGATATGTGATGGCTTTGATTCAGAATTTTCTTTTTAATTAATTTGGTTTGCGCAACCTTTATATGACGAGATTAGAATTAGGCGGGTGTTTTCAAAGAGTTTTGCAAGTACTCCTACTTTGAGAAATTAACCATTATCCTATCGAAAGATAGAAGTAACAGACTTTTTCTTCTTTCGAAATATTGACGATTACACCCTGACAACAACGCCGAATTCTATTGATTTTTAAAATAGCAAAGGAGAGTTTTGCAAGTTTCAGATTTGAAAAGTGTTTGTTTAAATTTTAATCCAAAATAACCATATAATAAAGACAAGTATACCTTATCGTGAGTAATACAGAATATTTTATTTTAGAAAATATCGAGGTTGTATATTTCCGCGGATCGTGTTGATTATACTACTTTGAGGAACGAACTATTATTTTATCGGAATAAGTTTTTAGTGTGGGTTTTTAAATGAAAACGATAATAAGTGTATAACTAGAGTTCTAAACGATGATAATAATATCGTCTGATGTCGAATTACCTTGAGACGAAAATAGTCTTTTTTAGAAGTAAAAGAGATGACTTTTTAAAACATTAAAACGGCTTGGCCGTGGAGGTTCCATAATTATGAACGCTCCTTTCTCGAGGGTACGCCCACCTGAGATTATGAATATTTGACCATCGAATCTCCTTAATACTCGCTTTATGTTGTGAACCCCACTATTGAGTTTTTACTTCCAATTCGGGAGACTTACCTCATCCTCTCTCGAGGGTAGAGCCACTTCTCTTTACCCGTGAGCGATCAGTCCGTATGCACGAGCCTCTCGGCTAACTAGTGTACAGAGACGGAAATGAAAACCACACATCGATTATGTGGCTCCACTCAACGTTATTCTCGGGTAAACCTTAAGCGTTAATTATTTTAGAAAGAGATGTTTTATTTTTAGAAAAACTATTTTTGTGTCCCAATGCTCTTCGACATCGTGTGCTAAAGGAAATTAGCCACTCATTGGAATGGAGATGGCATTAATGGTTGGAAAATAAATGTTTAATTATTTAAGCTGATATAAGCGGATAAAAAAGAGAAAATAAAATGACATATATAAAAGCAGTAATAGTATCCATCCCAACCGTCTTAAACAAGCGCTAAAAAGTTCTTAGCCTCTTATCCAGGACGGGGGTGGTATAAAAATGAAAAGACTTATAAAGGTGCATAAATAATATCCGTCCCAACCGACTTAAACAAGTGCTAAAGGAAATTAGCCTCTTATTCAAGATGGGGGTGGTATAAACAGTTATATAAAGACTTGAAATAAAGCTAAGTTACAAAAAAGAAAAACACTATCTCATATACGCACACACTCTACTTATAATAAAAAGACTGAATCGAAAGAAAACGTTTAAACGAAAGCGATAAATAAAGCGTTAAAGAAAGCGATAAACTATTTTTATGAAAGCAATAAACCTAAATTATGAAAGCAATAAACTAAGTTATGATAGCAATAAAACTATTCTCATACACACACACACACTAACATAAATAAAAAAGGAAGATGATCCAAGTGAGAAAATAACATTTTTATTTCTAAAATACGCATTACAACTAGACTAAAAAGGCAAAAATTACAAACGAACATAAACTTAATTGCATAAAGAAAAACTCACATCCACTCAAAAGAACTCAGAAAAACATTACAAACACTCAAAATTTGGATGAAATTTCCTTCAGCCGAGCCCCTCTATTTATAGGCCAAATTTTATTTTTACATGCCCTAGGGTCACTGGCGTGTCTTCTGGTCACGGGCGTGACCCTGGGGCGTGACATTTGCTCGTGCTTTAGGGGTCGCATCGGCCGTCTTCTGGAAGCTTCAGCCGTCAAACATGGCTGCACACAGGCGTGACTTTAAATATCACGGGCGTGACAGTGGGCGGCACATATCTGCTTTTACTGGGGCGTGACGGCTGGACAATGAGAGGGATTCATCGAACGCAGAGTGTCATTCGTCGAACGCTGGACAATGAGAGGGATTCATCGAACGCAGAGCGCCATTCGTCGAACGCTGGACGCTGAGAGGGATTCGTCGAACGCAGAGCGCCGTTCGTCGAACGCTGAGACAGAGAGAGTTCGTCGAACGTAGAGCGCCATTTGTCGAATGCTGGACGCGGATGGTTCGTCGAATGCAGAGCGCCGTTCGTCGAACGCAGCTTGATTTCATCGATCGCAGGGGCAGAGATCGTTTGTCGAACGCAGCTCGACTTTCGTCGAACGCAGGGGAGAGAGCGTTCGTCGAACGCAGCTCGATTTTCGTCGAACGCAGAGAGATTGGCGTTTTAAAATTACACGCCCTTGGGTCTCGGGCGTGACTTGTTGTCACGGGTGTGACTCAGGGGCATGACTTGACAAAAATTGCCAAAATCTGCAAAAACAAAAATAAAACTAAGTTAGTAAGGAAATAATGAAAAGAAGCAATTTATTTATTAATTTACATAAAAATTTCACAATATTAATTAAAACTATAATAATAACTATACTAAAAATACATATATTTTACTACTCATCAATATGTTTTAATTGTAATATCTCTCTTGAAAATTAATCCCCTTTTGATAAACTCTGATTGAAGATTATAAATTCACTTAATTTCTCAACTTGTCACTTATAATTTTTACTACTTTGAATAATATTGATACTTTGAAATTTTTATGAAGGATTTATAACATACATTTTTATGGTGATTATCTTACTTTATTGAAATCTCAAAATATAATCAAAAGAACAATTTAGGAATTTAATTAACCAAAGTCACTCCATACATAAGTTTTGCAACATTACACAACATTAAATTACTAGAAAACTTTAACATATATATGTCATTCAAAACAAGAGAAAATTAAAATTCCTAATGAGAGTATATTCTTTCTTCTAAGATAACACTTGCTTGACAAGATTATCTCAATATCTATCCAAAAGTATTTTTTGGATAGTTAGGGTTTGAAACCCTAAACTTCTTTTGTAAAGAATTAAATTCAAAGGTAAACAAATGATTGTTTTTACCTTTTCTCTCCTTAGAATATTTAGAAGAATTTCACCTTAAGATTTCTCCTTGAGTAGGACTTAGTCTCCTTGGAACTTTCATGCACAAGAACTCTTTCTCTCCTTGCTGAATCTTTCAAGGAATTTGATTCCTTCTCCACGTCAAGTCTCGGACTTGATCTCTCTTCAATTTCTCTGCGAGAAACTAAACTTTAATCCCTGTTAAAGCCTTCGAATAGCAGCACCAAATTCCTTCTTAGATTCCACGACCTGCACTTGTTTCTTGATGTTTTGGCTAAGCAGTTTTTTCACACAGATTTTCGGCTTCTCCAAAATAGTACTTGTTTCCCAAGGTTCTTCTCCTCTTTATTCCTACAGTGGAAAATAACTCCCAAGTCCACGAAAATTAAGAGGAAGTTATCATCCTTTTAAAAGAAAAAAACTGAAAGTGGGTAATAATTACCACTTACATGACTCTTCATCAAGGAATAACACCTCTTGATGGAACTACCCTAAAATCATGAGATTTTTGGCCCCTCTTCATGGGCAACATTTCAATATAATTTCCACTTAATTATTATCAAAAATAATAATTGAGTGGCACATCCATTCACAAATATCAAAATCATTGAGTGGTAACAACCCATAATTACTTTTAAAACTTAAACAATTTTTGGCCTGCTCTAAAAAACAGAAAATTTGGTTGACATGAAATAATCTTTTCGGGCATGACCGCTGACTATTATGAAAAACATCCAACATGAAGGTTGTTCATTTTTGAGTTAATAAAAACGTCTCTCAATGAGTCCTCATCAAATGAGAACTATTTGATGTGCAAAATTCAATTCTACCCAGATCACGCTACAATTTTCAGAAAGCAGTCAAATGATTTTCAACTTCTCGTATTATGAAAATATGATTTCTCATAAACAATGTTATACATGTAAACATGGAAAGAAAATAACATTGTTAATCATCATAATACAGATTATAACATATAATTAAAAGTCATGTGTCAAATAAATCAAGTTCACACAAGAAATATATGTACTGTGTAGAATCAAGTTTAAACATGAAATAACATAAAGTGTTTAGTAAATAACACACATCATCAAAGCAATAACACACAACATCAAAACAATAATAGTCTTCTTAATAGTTTTATTGGAAGAAAAACTTCTTCCTACTAGGAGATGTGTACCCCTCTCGATACCATTTATTTGATGGAAACTAAGTCTTTTCAAATCCCTTTTGAAATCCTTCCTCATGTAAGAAAAAAGTTAATTAGGTTTAAATAACAAATTAGTAAGTACAACAATGACAAAACTATAACTATGTCTTCATTGCGCCCAATAAGCTGCTGCTTGAGCTTTTTGAAGGCCTTCTCACAATCCTTAGTCCACTCGAACTACTGGTAGCTTCAGAGAGTTTTGAAGGAGAGCACTTCTCTTCGGCCTTCAAAAAGAAGCGAATAAGGCCTGCCAATCTTCCTATCAGCCTCTGGACTTCTTTGGTTCTCTTCCAGGTCGCCATCTACAATATAGCTTTAACCTTGTCAGGATTGGGTTCCACTCCCCTTGGAGTGAGAAGATGTCTCAGGAACTTCCCTCTTCCTGCCCCGAACATGCACTTGGACGGGTTGAGCCTCATCTTGAACTTTCGAAACATCGCAAAGGTCTCCACAAAGAGATCATCCACGTAGACCTACAAATTTCGCCCATTTTGCTCCTTGAAGACATGATCCATCATTCGCTGGTAGGTAGCCCATTTATTCTTCAAGTCAAAGGGCATCATCTTGTAGTTATAGTAGCCATTGATGTAGGAGACGTCACGATGATGGGGGGGTGCATCCAAATCTGGTGGTATCCTGAAAAGGCATCAAGAAAACTCATCACAGAAAAACTAACGACAAATTAATCAGTGTGTCGATTCGAGGCAAGGGATAACAATTCATCGGGAAAGCATAATTCAACAAAGAAAAGTCAACACACATTCTACAACACCCTCCGACTTTCTTCACCATTATAACATTTCAGGCCCAACCTGGATACTAGATACCTGATACAAAGCATGCCTCAAGAAGCTTACTCACTTCCTCTCTAATGGGCTCAACCAACGCATTGGCGCTTGCACTCTTCTTCTGTCAGATGGGCTTGAACTAGGGGTCTAGATTGAGGCGGTGGCATGCAACCTCTGCATTAATTCCAAACATCTCTGCACCGCTCCAAGCGAAGATGTCTATGTTCCTCTATAGGCATGCCACCATCTTCACCTTCTCACATTTCACTACACTAGAGTTATGACAACTCATTATGGGTAGCAGTGATGGCTTGCCATAAGTATAAGGATATGATTATATCCAAGGGTGTTATGGTAAGGACTCAGGTGGAAGTCCTTGGGTGCTTCTGAGCATCAGATTCGCGGTAACGTAAGAATTTTATTAAGGACTCGATTGGTAGTCCTTGGGTGCTCGTTAGTGTTAAATTTTTGAAGTGGAAGTGAAGTGTCCGGGCGGTCTAACTTTGGAGACCACGGAGACCGCGCGAGCTCTGGTATGGCAATCTGGCTTAGAGATCGCACGTCTCTGGTGTTGCCGAACTATTGCAGTTTAATGGTTGTGCCCAAGTATTCCTGTTTTGGTTGAGACCGGCGGTCTGGTTCTTGAGTTCTCTTCGACAGTCTATATGAGTTTGCTCTGGCGGTCTGTTCTTGGATTGGTCAGATGTTCATATGGTGCTGCTCTTGTAAGAGACTGGGCGGTCTGCCGGGTTGTTTTTTGGCAAGCTGTCATGGATAGCTTCGCTCATGTACATAAATGGTCTTATTGTGACTATGTGGTCTAGTTCTGGTGACCGTGCATCCTAATAAGGGAGTTGTCTATATCTCTTATGGGCGGTGATGACATCCGTTTGTTTGCCTATAAATAGAGGTGCATGGGTAGCCATTCGTAATGTAAGAACTGTAAGAACTAAAGTTGGATTGATTGTGCTGGTCTCTTGTTTGAGGTCACGCGGTCTGAGTTTGTTGACATGTTTGATGTGTTTGCAGGTTAGCGGTCAGCGGTCTACCTTCAACATTCTTCCTTCTTTCTAGCTTTGAATAAACCAGCTTGCCAGTGGTCTCGTCTGAGCGAACTGTGTTTTGAAGTTCTTGGTTTGTTTGCAGCGGACTCAGTTGATCAGGCGACCTAAAGCGGTCAGGCGGTCTTGAGTTGCAGCCTTGCAGCAGTGAGAAGTTCTTCATCTTGTGTTCGCGGGTTACTTCTGTGATCTTGAGACCGTGCGGTCTGGGTGATCAAGAAGTGCGGACAGGGATTGTTTTTGCAGTTTAATAAGCAGCAGTTCATGCGATATGTGATTGGCGGGCTGACAGTTTGGAGGTCAGCGACCTCTCCTGTTCACGCGGTCTCAGGGAAGTCGGCGATCGTGTTGAGTTCGAGCGGTCTGGGCGGTCTCATTTTTCTGTTCGCCAGATGCTTGTTGTGTTGCTTGTTCTTCTCATCTAAGTGTTTCTCTTATAAATCATGTCTCATCATCTATGCAACGCATTGTAATAAGATAGTAGTCAATTGAGATTCTCTTGCCTTCATTATCACTGGTTAACTTTTTTGAATTGAATTGAAGTCTTCCGTTGTTGTCTTCGATCCATCTCTGAAATTTTAACATGGTATCAAAGCGAGGTTCAAAATAGTGATCATCCACTGAATCTTGATTTAGTCTCTGAAAGGCTATTAACCAGTGTGATAACAATGGAAGGAGGTTATACAAGAGGTCTCGGAATTGAGCTCCTTACGCAGACTAACTTCAAGAAGTGGAAGTCGTGCATGCAGAGCTATCTTCTTGGCGAAGATTTATGGGAGCTAGTCGGAGGAGAAGATAGACAAGCTGTTGTAGCTGCTGAAGGGAAAGCTGAGCAGGTGAAATCTTGGAAGAGAACGAATGCTAAGGCAGAGTTCACTCTAAAGCATGCTATCATTCTGGAGCTGTTTGATCACATAATTGGTTGTAAGTCAGCTGTTGAGATATGGGCAGCCTTGGATGGCTTGTTCAACAAGAAGAACGTAGCTCGGCTATAGTTTCTTGAAAATGAGTTGGCCAAAGCAACTCAGGGAGATTTGTCCATTTCAACTTTCTTCTTGAAGATGAAGAACCTATGCTTGGAGATATCAGCTTTGGACCTGGATGAACCTATTTCAGAAGCAAGGTTGAAAAGGCACATAATTCACGGCTCGCGGAGGGAGTATGTGGCCTTTGTCACTTCTGTTCAAGGTTGAGACAATCAGTCATCGTTGCTTGAGCTGGAAAACTTGCTGGCTTCGCAAGAGAGCTTGGCAAAGAAAATGGTTGGGATATCAGTCTCTCGGGGAGAGAGCGAGGTTTTATATTCGGGCAAGAAGAAAAGATGGGACAAGAAGAAGAAGTCATATGTTAGCGATGGACCTTCAACTTCATATCAACAAGAGAGTAGTAATACTCCTAAGCATGATGGAAAGAAGAAGGAAGGACCAAGGTGCTACATGTGCAATCAGCTTGGTCATTTCAAGAGAGAGTGTAGAGTCAATCTTCAGCCAGGGCATGCTGTAGGAAAAGAAGAAGCTGCTTCCAATGCAGGAGATAGATGGGGTGAGGGAGTTTTCTTGACGGGCACTTTTGTTCAGGCATTGGCTTCCATCAAGTTTCAAGATGATTGGATTGTGGACTCGGGTTGTGGTCATCACCTAACCGGAGACGAGTCGAAGTTCTCTTCTTTGTAGGCATACTCAGGTAATGATGTTATCATTACTGCTGATGATACTATACATGCAGTTGAGAAGGAGGGTGTAGTTTCTTTGAACGGAGATAGCGGTCCACTCACGTTGAAGAGTGTCTATCATGTTCCAGGGATGAAGAAGACCTCTTCTCGGTGACCAATGTTATTGATGTTGGCTATCACGTTCTGTTTGGTCCAACAGAAGTGAAGTTTCTTCGAAACGTGTCAATGGTGAAGGCTGAAGTCACTCATGTTGGAAGAAGGGTGAAGGACTTGTTTGTGTTATCTACAAGTTCCTATGTTGATAAAATGAGGAATAATGATAGCGTTGCTATCTGGCATGAAAGACTTGGACATGTTGGGATGGAGAAGGTGAAAGCTATGACGGCAAGAGGCCTTATGAGAGGTCTGCCTAGCTTGTATTCTTTTGGTGAAGGTCACGTTTGTGCAGGTTGTCAATATGGTAAGGTTCAACATCTTCCATTCGAAAAATCACAAAGCAGATGCAAAGCACCATTAGAGTGTATTCATGGTGATCTTTTTGACCTACCGCAACAGTCAGTCTTGGAGGTCGCAGGTATATGCTAGTCTTGATTGATAACTTCACTAGATATACTTGGGTATATTTTCTGAAGGAGAAGTTGGAAGCCTTTGAAAAATTTGTGGAGTTCAAGAAGCTAGTGGAAGGTTGGCTTAATCTGTGGATCAAGAAGTTCAAAACCGATAATGGAGGGGAGTTCACTTCCAATGCGTTCTTTAACTTCTGCAGGAAGCATGACATCCGGAGAAAGCTCTCTTGTGCTCACACTCCACAACGGAACAGAGTTGTAGAGCGAAATATCTGTCATCTGACGAGACCTGCAAATGTTGTCATCATGCCAAGAGTATTCCAAAGTCCTTCTGGGCAGATGGAATGCCTTGTGCAACTTATGTCATCAATCGAATGCCTCTTAGTCCAATCAACATGAAGATCCCTCATGAGTTGATGTTTAAGATAAAGCATATGGTGGAACACCTTCGAGTGTTCAGATCTACCTGCTACGTGCATGTTCCTGATGCTCTTAGAATGAAGCTAGATGTGAAAGTAAGGAAGCTAGTCTTCGTCGGTTATGATGACCAAAAGAAGGGTTGGAGATGCATAGATCTAGAGACATGGAGAGATGTGGTCTCAAAGGATGTGGTATTTGATGAATTGACATTATACCAGGGTAGCTCTTCTGTTGAGTTACAAGGAAGCAGGTCAGATGGAGGACTTGGAGAAGCTACTAAGGAGGTTCTGGTGGAGTTGCCTGTTTCTCCAGGTGCTCCAGTTATTTCTAGCTCTGGGTCGGTGCTTCAGGTTCTGGAAGCAGGGGGAGCAATGCTCCAAGTGTGCCTGAAAGGAGACCTAGTCTAAAAGAGGTAGCTGAAGAGGTGGTTCAGAGTAAAGCTCTGAGGAGGTCCAAGAGGACTATCATTACACCAGATCGGTATACAGGGGGAAACTTGGTGAGCTTCATCTCAAGTTTCTTTGCAGGTCCCCTGGATGAGAGAGAGTCATCTTGCTTTGAAAATGCTGTTAGAGTCAAGGAGTGGGAAGAGGCCATGGATGAAGAGATGGCTGCCCTCAGGAAGAATGAGACTTGGGACTTGGTGCCTAAGGTTGAGGGTGTTACTCCAGTGACTTGCAAGTAGGTTTTCAAGTTGAAGAAGAAGGCTAATAGTAGTATTGAGCGATATAAGGCTCGCCTTGTAGCTCGAGGATTCTCTCAGAAGTATGGGGAGGATTATGAAGAAACCTTCAGCCCTGTTGCCAAGATGACTTCAGTTCGGGTGGTGATCGCTTTGGCATCTTGCCAAGGGTGAAAGATATGGCAACTCGATGTGAAGAATGCTTTCCTTTACGACGTGATAGACAAAGACATCTTCATGGATCAGCCACCTGGGTTTGTTTCTGAAGTCTACCCAAGACATGTGTGTAAGCTCAAGAAGGCTCTTTACGTCTTGAAGCAGGCGCCTCGGGCATGGTATGGAAAGATAGCAGAATGCCTCCAATTCTGCGGATACCTTGCTTCTAATTCAGATTCAAGCTTGTTCGTAAAAGAAGACGGGGGAGCTTCAGGTCTTGGTGTTGTTATATGTTCATGATACGATCGTCACGGGAAATTCTGAATTGGAGGTAGCTAGACTTCGCGCTGAGTTGGCTATCAGATTTGAAATGAAGGACTTGGGTGAGCTCCACCATTTCCTTAGACTCGAATTGGAGAGGAAAGAGGGAAGTATGTTTGTATCCCAGAAAGGCTATGCATATCAAATTGTGAAGTGATTCGGCATGGAAGGAGGGAAAAGCAGCTCTACTCCACTGGAGGTTGGTACGATACATCGATGTGATGAGGGTAAGGTTCTTTCCGATCCTTTGGTGTTTTGAGCTCTGGTCGGAAGTCTGATATACTTGACGATCACAAGGCCAGATATCTCTTATGTAGTTGTTCGAGTGAGTCAGTTTATGGCAGAGCCTCGGAAACCTCATCTTATGGCGGCTAGGAGCATTCTGAAGTATGTAAAGTCCACCTCAGATTTGGGTCACTTATATAGGAAGAACTCGGGCTTTTTCTTGCATGGATACATGGATGTTGATTATGGAGGAGATTCAGATGATCGGAAATCGACTTCTGGATATGTCTTTATGACGGGCTCTACAGCTATATCATGGTGCATCAAGAAGCATGATTTTGTGCCTGTCTCTACCACGGAAGAAGAGTACAAAGCTTCGGCTTTGGCAGCTTAGGAAGTCATCTGGCTTAGGATGCTTGTGGAGGGCATTCATAGGGAGGTGCAAGGTCCTACTCTGCTTCGGGGTGACAATGAGAGTGCCCTCAAACTGGTGAACAATCCAATTTGTCACGCTCGAACCAAGCACATAGAGATTCAACATCATTTCATTCGGGAGAAGGTGTTGGAGGGACCTCTTATGGTTGAGCATGTACAGAGCACGGATAATGTCACGGACATCTTTATGAAGCCATTGTCGAAGGGACTGTTTGATCGGTTGAGGAGTTTACTTGGGCTGACTTCCACTTCCCACTTCAAGGGGGGTGTTAAATTTTTGAAGTGGAAGTGAAGTGTTCAGGTGGTCAGAATTTGGAGAGCGCGCGAGCTCTGGTATGGCGATCTAGCTTAGAGATCGCGCGTATCTAGTGCTGGCAAACTGTTGCGGTTTAACAGTTGTGCCCAAGTATTACTGTTCTGGTTGAGACCAGCGGTCTGGTTCTTGAGTTTGCTTCGGCGATCTATATGAGTTCGCTCTGGCAGTCTGTTCTTGGATTGGTCAGATGTTCATATGGTGCTACTCTTGTAAGAGATCGGGGATCTGCCAGGTTGTTTTTTGGCAAGCTGTCTTGGAAAGTTTTGCTCATGTAAATAAATGGTCTTATTGTGACCGATCAGTGTAGTTCTGGTGATCGCGCGTCCTAATAACGGAGGTGTCTGTATCTCTTATGGGCGGTGATGACATCCGTTCGTTTGCCTATAAATAGAGGTGCAGGGGTAGCCATTCGTAATGCAAGAACTGTAAGAACCAAAGTTGGATTGATTGTGTCGGTCTCTTGTTTGAGGTCGCGTGGTCTGAGTTTGTTGACAGGTTTGATGTGTTTGCAGGTTAGAGGTCAGTGGTCTACCTTCAATATTCTTCCTTATTTCCAACTTTGAATAAACCAGCTCGCCAGCGGTCTCATCTAAGCGAATTGTGTTCTGAAGTTCTTGGTTTGTTGGCAGTGTACTCAGTTGATCAGGCGACCTAAAGCGGTCAGGCGGTCATGAGTTGCGGTCTTGCAGTAGTGAGCAGTTCTTCATCTTGTGTTCGCGGGTTACTTTTATGATCTTGAGACCGTGCGGTCTGGGTGATCAAGAAGTGCGGACAGGGTTTGTTTTAGCAGTTCAATAAGCAACAGTTCGTGTAACATCCCCCAAATGACTAGACCCGTAGGACGGTTTTGTCATGACTAGGTCATGAAAAAACCCTAGGATGCGCAAAGAGAACATAAGAGCTTAGGCTCGAGGTGAAAATCACCATGGTCTACGGATAGTGATTTCTAGTTTCCAAGCCTAGGGTTGGCCTTAGGGCATCACCGTGTGTAAGATCTCTTTTCTCAAAACCCGTTCGGGTACATCAAAACTCGAACCTCTCCCGCATCGCACGATTGAGGTGGATCTTTGCCCAGAATCGCTGCCTTGCGGTGCCACCAACACTCGGGTTGGCTAACCCCGCTCAGCACCGACTCTGCCGGCTATACGATCATAAGTAAATATATGCCAAAATTAAGTACAGAATTAAAGGCATGTCCACAAGTCACAACATCATATAGAATATAATGAAACAGAAATGTCCAAAAAGAGACAGTACAAGCAAAAGGGGGCTTAAGCCCGATACATATCCAAAATAAGTACTCTCTCTCTACAGCATGCGGAAACTACAAAACTCTCAAATACTAAACTATAACTATCTAATCATCAACCTGTGGCATCGTGGTAGTACGTTGCATCCGCTGCTCAGGTCCTGCCATCTCGTCCAGCTGTGCGTGGGACAACTCCGTATCCTCGGACTCCTGCGGTCACAACCGACCGTTAGTCATAAAGACTAAGTTATTTTGTCCTCGCCTCCCTCCACGACTCCTAGGAACCAAGCGGGAGGAAGAAGCGGAGGGCAACAAGGGGTAAACAAGGAAAGAGGTGACATGGCACTAATCTAGCAAGTATAGGAAAAGAAGTAAAACTAGCTAGCAGTATAGTGCAAATAAATGACAGTAAAGTAGAGCATGAAGTAAACCAGTAATAAAAATGCGGTGCAGTAAGTAAAACTAATCTACCATCACAGATTCGTACCTTAACTTATATGAACGCCCATACGGCATATAAGTTAAGATGTCCAGGTAACCCATCATATAAAAGAGCCCATACTAATTTATATGATGGGGGTATGCTAATGTGTATGTTATGCTATGCTATGCTTATGATGATTTAATGTGTTTATGCAATGTGACTCACCCACACGACTCTATGCGCACAGACCTTTATAGTTCCCAATTTGTTTGAAAGGAAGCCAACCTTTCGGGTACCGACCGTCGTGGCTCACGGTGGCAGTGGATCGGGCACTCCACATCCTAGGCGGGTATGGTCACTACCAAGCCTAGACCTCATGTACGCCTCAACGCTAAGAACACAATAGCGGAGCTCCTGCGTACTCTTGCTGGAATCCACCAGACTTTAAGGTCGGGGTAGGTTATTAGGGATTGTCCTCCAGACCGCGGTACTTAAACTTACCGGCTCTCTAAACCTCACCCTCACCTGAGTCAACGTACTATCGTCGGTGACACGACTAGCCTAGTACCGAAGACTCACCACTAATTGCATAAGTAACAGGTGTTATCAAGTCCACCTGAGCTTCCAGCTCAGGGATTTACACACAAATTGCTCCAACCCATCTCCATCCCGAAGGAGATCCATACTAGTTTGCTGACCTAATTAGGCTACTTTTGCCTACAATTTAGTTAGTGATAGATTTAGGGTGAATCTTGGACTTCCCGCGGTATACCCCGTAAAGGGGCCCCCAACAGTACTAAGGATTTAATGGGCTCAACCCCACCATCCTCCTTCTCAAGACAATTACTTTAGTTGGTGATTAACCTTTAGTTCACCCCTTTTTATTTCATATAATTAAAGTGACTTAGCTCAACACCCGTCCCACCCAATTGGGTTGGACGTGCCTCCACACCTCATACATTAACCCTAGCACAATCTCACTGCTAACCCTAGGTTTGACCCTCCTTGAATCATTGCGAGCTATAACTCAAATACTGAATGGATATAACTTCTAACACTACTTAGGGGTCTGAGTCGTCTAAAATTCAAAATTCTGTTTTTACTAATCGCAGACCACTAAGTTGAACTAACCTCAAACCTCATAAGGGAATCCTTCTAAAAACTCATCACCAAGGTCTGGTATAATTATCCTAGGCTCCCACTGAACTTAATAAGGTATGTTCCAATTTCCATAATTTTCCATATTAATTTGGCATTTATTATTATTTAAAGTAGTTAAGGCCTTAAGTCAAACTACACATGATCTATCCTCAAAATACTTCTACATGCTACAAGAAAATTATCAGTAAGGTAATGTTCTCTATCAAGGTGGTTTAATGAGTTTCAAGACCGTAGGATGTCATGTGGCCTACTAAATCATCATAGATGTATAATTACCAAAATGCCACTATAATTAGGAAAAATAGTATTTCACATCTGAAAATTCTACAAAAATTACCAAGTGTCCAGATGGGGATCTAGAGTCCTCTGCCAAAGGATTGTGTCATTACCATATGATTTGACATTTTAAAATGATTTAACTTCTAAGTGTTGTAAATACCAATGTCTACATGAGGTACATGAAATACAAATCTACAAGATTCCAAATAATTATCATGGGTATATATTAACATAAAATGGCAGATAACCAAGTTTCAAAATTTTTCCCCATGATTTGACATTTTTCAAAATTAAATTTCTCTAAGCTAGTAAGCACTTAAAAATTCCTCCACAAGAGATAACACTTCAATAAATCATAATAAAATTACCATAGCCTATTTTTATCCCAATTCAGCCACTGTTAAAGTTTCAAAGCCATACAAGGTCATAAGGTTATGCATTTTATTTATTTAAGGAAAACGTGGCAATATCATTTATTAAGAGAAAAATACCCAAATGACTCAAACTATTCCCAATAAATTATCTAAACCATTTTATTCTCTAAAAAACATGACTACAAAGTTCTGAGCTAAGGCAAGGACATTTGGTCATATGTCCTTCACAAACCCCAAATTGCAACCTTAAGGGTTTACCCTTAGGGTTGTAGGACACACCACCCTAATGGCTCCAAATGCTCCATTAGGGGGTGTCACTTGAAATTATATATCATTACCTACAAAATAATCATGATGGGAGGAGGCCAACTCACTCAACTCCTCAAAATGGCCTAAACCCTAATTTACCCCTTAAGGGCCCTCATTAGGGTTTCCCATTTTTCATATCAAATCAACTCCAAATGGAGTGAAAATTTAGGCAGGCACTACTCATGTACTAAAGCGCATGCCACCAAAATTTGGTGTCATTTGGACTTGATATGCTCCAAAAATCAACATTATTCAAATATCTTAAATACCACAAAAACTATAGGTAAAATTGCCCATCAAGGGCTGATCTTTGGTCAGAGGGTGCCCCTAGGGTATACCTACCCATGGTTAAAATATCAGCTTTATATATTGAGGGGTTTAGGCTAGGTAATTATTTAGTGGACTGACCTAGTGTAGGACCAGTCCTAGTAAAACAGCTCCCTAGGGAGCTGTGGGTCACCAAATGACTTGATCTTAAGCCCTAATGAAATTCAAGACCAAGGCCTACAACTTTCATGCTGGGAACTTTTTCTAATTCAGTCATTAAGAGGCCCTAATTAATTTTTGAAGTGGACTGAATAATAGAGGCAGAAATTCTAATAGTTTGAATTAATTTATATAAAGAAATTAGGCTTTGCACGGATCTTAAAGCAGATCTGGCGGCAGCGGCTCATCTTCCTCCTCCAGCCAACGGCTGAGATTCAACTGCGCTGGGCGACTTTGCGAGGGAGATTGCCAGCGATCCAGCCACCACCACCGCCGGCCAACACCACCGACACCTTCGTGGTGGTCGGGGCTACCGTCAACCGGCGACTGGTGGCCGGAGGAGGCAATTTTCGGCGATCCCAACCTCCCCGATTCGAGCCGAAATCCATGGAATTGAGGAGTGGATTCGGGCTCAATTGAGCCCGATCCTTCTTCGTTTTGTGATAGGAAGCTATCATGGGGGGATGGGAGGAGAAACGAACCGTAATTGGGGCGTGGCGGCGGCTCCGGCGACGGTTCGCCATGGATATGCCTTGCTCCGGCGACCCTGCTCTCGAACTCATTTCTCCGGCAATAGCTCTGCTCCAGGTGCCGTTCCCGACTGCTCTCTCCCTTCTAAAGCTAATGGTGTGGCTGGAATGGGGTGGGGAAGCCTCTATAGCTTGGTTTGAAATCAAGCTTCCTCGGGCATGCCCCTTGCTGCCACCCTCCTGCACCAACTGGCCTCCTACTTCCCTATGGGTCAAGCCCAGACCCACAACAATCAGGGTTGGCCCCTAGGCTGATTGGAGGTTAAGTGTAGAGGAGGGGGGTAGCTTTTGCTTTTGCCTTTTTGCGTTTGCCTTTTTAATCAACTTTTGGTCCCCCTCTCATTTGATTAATCAAACCATGGTTTGGGTTCAGTCCAAGGCTGATAATGGGCATGTCCTAAGTCCATGAATGATTGGTTAATTGATGGGTGTTGGGTTCCACTCAATTTTGGCTTGGAATTCATCTTAAAGGGCTAGGTTGACCATGGTTGACTTTGGTCAACACGGTGAGTGGGTTGACCCCACTTGGGGGTTATGGGTCCCTTAACATCACCCAACATTGGTTGGTCCATGGTGGGGCCCCAATTGGTTCAATTTAATCAAGGGGGTGTAGATTTGACCAAAATTGGGTAAAGTTTGACTTTGGTCAATTTCATGAAATTGGGTCCCACCCAAGTGCAATTTCCATCCTATAGGTCTCCCCTAGTGGTTAGGGCATCACATGTGAGGTCAATTTGGACAATTTAGGGACAATTGACCTAGTTGAGGGGTTTAGGGTTAGGTTAGTTTTTGAGCTTTGGTGTGCACTTAGCAATTTCTACCTTAGCCTAAGGCCCTTGTGGCCACTCCTCTCACCACTATGCCCTAACATTTCCAATGGGACTAGCAGGATTGGGGATGTTACACTGTGACCCATGGCCCCACCATGACGTGTCTAACCCAGTAAGGGGGTCCCCTCATAATACCCCAATTATCCAACCATAGAAAGAAGGAGGTATATTGAATGCGGCGCTAGCGGCTAGCGCTAGCGGTAGTGGTGGTTTAGGTGAATTGCTGAGAAGAACACTGAACTGCTGAGACGAACCAAATACCATAGAAATGCTAGCGCTAGCGGTAGCGGTAGTGCCTGGCGGTTGCCGAACCAGCGAGCGTTACGTCGTCAAGACGTTAGCGCTGGCGCTAGTACTAGCGCCGGCGGTATCTCAATCGATGGGAGGTGGACATGACTCATTTTGCTGGCCAAATTCATGGACAAGGGAGTCCAAAAGTCCTCCCAATTGATGGGGGGTTCATTCCCCCTATCAATTAGAAGAATATAAAGAGGTTTTCCAACTTTTAAGGAGGGTGAATGTGGTGACCTTTGGGGAAGGCCGAAATTTTCACCATGAATGGTGTTAATGGAGGAATACCAAGCTTCATCTCCTCCCCCCACCTGGATTTGGTTCTATAAAAGGGCTCAAGGGGTGGAGGGAATGAGTTTCCCCCATTTTTCTAGAAGAATTTTCCTACCTAAGAACCTACCGGCATGGCACCAAAGAGCTCTCGACCAACCACGGCGGATCGGCGATTGGCACGACAACAAGCCACAATTCAGGTCCTCCCCTCTCATCTATTTCTTAGTGGGTAGATCTCATTATTTTGGCCACTAGATTTGGGGCCAATTGATCTTGGATCGTCATGGCCGGAAGCTTGTGTTCAAGCTTTCTTCCCTTGTTCAAATTCCCGATTCCGGACGCCTCCGACTGGCCAAAAACCGTACATCGTCGGCCGCCACCTCAATGAAGGTGGTGGAGGCATTGGCCGACCCGGAGAGCGTCTAGGTGGATGGGAAACCACCTCTCAAGTTGCTACAAGATGCGCCAACCGTGGTCGTTGGCTGATTGGAGAAGATGAAGGGATGCCCTTCTGTTGGGAAAACCCCTTTTATTTAACTTAACAAATTATCTAAAAGTCATTTTATCTCTTAAGAATAAATTACCCATTGTATAGTGAGGGTAATCTGGTCATTATATGTCTTAAGATTTCACACTCAACCTAGGGTGTCAAGACCAAGTCAAGAGAAGCAAAATTTGGGCAAAGTTAACACTTACGTCGAATAGAATTCGAACCACCGTCAAGATATTGTCGACGCTACTATGACTAGAACTCCAAGTAGTTCACCTTTCTGTCAAAGTATCCAAGTCGACGGTACATCAAATAGATATCGACACAGAGGCCATGGCCCTGTCGGAGCACTTAAGAAAGTCAACGCAGCTTCTACTTCAACTCAGCGCAGAAGGAAATATCTGTCGAAGCCATTCAAAGTTGACACACCGTCGACTCCATCTCGACGCAGATAATGAAGTTCAGAGCCAAGCCATCAACTCGACGGCTACGTCGATTGGGTATCGACGCAACATCGACTAGTAGAGTCCAATCAGAGCAACGATGAATTCAAAGCTGTTCCTACAAGAACTCAAAGGTACATCGATAAGAGGGGAAGAGAACTCGACGCTACGTTGAATACAGTCTGAAAAAAGGAAACCTTTTTCAGCTGTCATTTTGGGCCCTCTCTCATGGCCCACCTCTCTCAAGACCGTTCTCCAACGACTCCTTAATTACCTCAAATGGAATGAAGAATTAACAGAGGACAGAGAAAAGCTTTCTTGGAAACAAGCTTTATGTTGGTGGACGGGATGGGAATTAAAGAAGGAAAGAAGAAGTAAATGTCTAGACAAAAATACCTTTTCAGGTCTCATCAGAAAAAGGAACAAATTCAAAAATTGAACACGTTCAATAAAAAGGCAAGAGAAGAAAGAGAAAACAGAGCATTCATAATAAACGATATACTGTTCTATTTTCTCTTTTTTCTTCCTCTCTCAGGAACCCTAACAGAGTATACAGAGAAGAGAAGAAAGAACTGCTCTTTCAAAAACGACAGAACAACTGAAGGTTGCTTCTCAACACTATCATATAGCAGCCAGAGTTCTACAAGAAGAGAAGAACAAGGATCAGACAACTAGAACTCCTGCAATCCATCACTATTATAAGCAGGAGTTAATCAAGAGCTAATCCAGTGAAAAGACTCAAGAGGCTGTTCTTCATTCAGCATTTCATAAGAATTCTGAAAATAGAATTCCAACAACCCTTCTCTTCTTACTCTCTCTTTCTTCTTCCTTTCTGTAAAAGAGTTTTGTTAATCCCTCTTCAAGGGATTCAGTGGTTCAAGATCTCCTTATCAAAATATTTGGTGGTTCAAGATCTACTTATCAGAAGATCTGGTGGTTCATGAACTCCTTGTAAATAGATCAGTGGTTCTAAGAGTCTCCTTATCAAAATACTCGGGCATAGTGGTGTATCCCTAGCTACCAGGTGGTAGAAGAGGGGAGTACCCACATTTTGGGGAACCTCTATAAAAATCTTGTGTGTCCTCTGGATTGCTTTTCTGTGCTGTCCCCTATAGACTAGATTTCATTTTCTGTCTTTTAGTTCATTACTTAAACTGCAGCCACTTTATTCTGAGATATATCTTGTGAAGCACAATACTTAGGTTTATTTTATTTGCATAACTAGAATAGGAATAAATTTTTAAATCTCTATTCACCCCCCCCCCCCCCCCCCGCCTCTAGAGGATTCTCAGACGCACACTGTGCCCTTTCAATTGGTATCACTGGGAGGCTGATCATTAAAAGGTTAACACCTTAATTAAAAAGACCTCCTACTTTTATTTCTTTTCTATAAATATATTTTATAAAGAAAATGACTACTAAGGATTATGCTTTCACAAGACCCACTATGTGTAACTTGAATAAGTTCACACTCTGGAAGGCCAGAATAAAACTCTACATGAATTCCATTGATGAAGACATCTATAATATTCTTCTCACAGGTCCTCCATCTCCAGTCAGACAAAAGGGAATCCTCAACAACAGAGGCTGTCCCAAGAAAGGAATGGACAGAGGCTGAGAAGAAGGTCAAAGCATGTGATGTCAAGTCCATGAATATTCTGGTGTCAACAATGTCAGATGATATTTTTCAGAAGGTTGCTGAATGCCAATCAGCAAAAGAAATCTGGGACTCACTCACCACAATGGTGGAAGGAAGTGTTGATGAAGGAAAGGACAAGAAGTCCCTTCTCATATCCCAGTATGAGAATTTTCAAAAGAAAGCTGAAGAATCTGTTGCTAATATATATGACAGATTCAGCATTATCACCAATGAGCTCAGAGGCTTGGACAAGGAGATATCATTGATTGAAATTAATGATAAAATCCTCATGTGCTTCCCCAGCTCATGGGATTCCAGAATCTGGACAATCAGAGAATCCAGATGCCACAGAGAGATCTCAACTGAAGCTTTGCTAGGAAAGCATAAGTCTTATGAGATGTTACTGAAAAATAGGGTTGAGTCAAAAGAGAGGGAAACCACTCCAGCTCCTATCCAAAGGATCCTATCTCTGAAAGCTACTGAAGGAGAGCCCTCTACTCCTGAGGATGAAATGTTCAGTCTGCTGGAAAAAAGATTCAAGAAGTAGGTGAAGACTGAGGACTCAAGGAGAAGAGAAAGAGACTCAAGGCCCAGGTATGATAAAACTCCAAGGAAGGAGATTATTTATTATACATGCAGCAAACCAGGGCACATTACCCCTGAATGCCCACAAGTGCAGAGGGAAAGGAGCAGCAGCAAAGAGGAGAAGAAGAAAAAGAAATCCTTCAGAGTTAAGGACAAGAAGAAAGCAAAAGGCTTTATTGCTGAAACATGGAGTGATTCTGAAGCAAAAGTAGACTCCTCATCATCTGAAAGTGATGATGAAGAAGAATCAGTAGCAGCCTGCATGATGGCTCTTGGAATGTCATCAGATGATGAAGATGAGCAGGTATCAGTTTTTTATGAATTCGACTTTAGTTCTGATGATTTTAAATCATGTTTTAAAGATTTCTGCATAGACCATCTTAGGGTAGAAAAAGAATTAAACAGTGCTAGGTCTGAATTAGAGAATCTTAAGAAAGATGAAACACTCCTAATAAATCAAAATCTAACTAATGAACTTAATGATAAAGAGTTAGAATTGATTAAGCTTAGAGAGGAAAACACAAATCTAAGTGAAGAACTAGCAAAAGCAAAGGCCTTTGAGGACTCACTCAATGGGAGGAGTCAGAAGCTCAAGGATATCACAGAAAATCTCTCTATGAGATTTAATCACCTAGGATTAGTAGCAGAGCCCTCCACTAGCATAGAAACATCTAGGAAACCAGCCTGGAAAAATCTAGTGCCATTTGTTAGACCTAGTTAATATCAACCCAGTGAAAAGAGTGTATCATCCAAGCGTAGAGATAACAATCATCCAGATAGGATAGACAAACCTAAAAAGGCAAACCTAAATAAAAAGAAAAAAACCCCTAGGCAAGAATCATTTAGAGAAGTTAAATAACAGCAACCAACAAACAAAAACAAAACCTAGGATAATCAAACAATCTGCTGATTTGTTATATTTTGATACATTTTATACTCACTTCAAGTATCAAGATAAGAGGTTTGGGAAATCCATTCCCCATCATCCCAAAGGGTATCATGAAAGACCCTTCTATTCTTTCATTGAACCTTACAATGGTAAAAGCAAAGGGCCCAAGGTAACCTGGGATCCTTCTAATGTTTGAATTACATGTGCAGGATGAGGTATGGTCCCACTCAGGAGAAAATGGAGTGGGAAGAAAGATGTAGATTTTGGTTAAGGAACAAGACTTATTCAAGGGAGTGATTTCTACCTTGAATCCTCCTTAATATTTATTACATCATATTATGATCTATTTTCAATAAATAAAATTGCTGGGAAAAACAGCAAGAATTTTCTAAAGAAATAGATCTGTTTATTAAGAGGTGCGTCGAATAGAAGTCGACATACCATCGACTTCTACTCGACGCCCGCGTCAAGAAGTACTCAGAGTGGACAATATGAATAGATCTCGACGCAAGGTCGAATTCCTATTGACGTATGCGTCGTGTTGTTTGGACGATGATCAAAGTTGAGGCTACATCGATTGCAAATCGACGCAATATCGACTGGACTACATTGACTTAAGGTTTGGTGGACAATCTCCAGAAAGCTAATGCGTCGACTGAATAACGTCGAATATGATTCGACGCAATGTCGAATTGGCTGCGCGCCCAGAATTGCTTCTAGAAGCATTCTCGACTTATTTCTGCGCGCCAAATACTAATCCTTATCGACGGTGCGTCGACATAAACCCTAAGTTGCGACGAATCGTCTTCTTGTAAGCAACTTCAGCGTTGAGATCATTGCGCTTTCAAATTTTCCTCTTCTTGCTCTCTTGCCGTTTGTGCCTCCCATTCTCTCTCTCATTTTCACTGTCTTTGCAGGTACATCCAATCTCAATCAAATGGCGCCTCCCAAGATTAATTATGGGTTCGATGTAGATGTTGATTCGTTCAGCGCAGCTGCCGAAAGCTTCAAATCTATACTTGGCTTATTTTAGGAGGCTGTCCTGACTAAGCTTATCTCAACAAGGTGTAAGATTCTGGATGTAGAACTTATAGAGTTCAAGGACATTGTACATGCTGCAGATGATGGGTCCCTTCAAGGGACAGTTTCTTAAAAAGATATTAGTATAACTGATGAGATTTTGTCCCAAACTTTTGATCTACCTACTAGAAGTGATTCAGAAGAACTGACAGGAGAGGAGATGAAAAATGTCCTGGAGATTATGCAATTTAAGAAAGACAGACCTATAAACCTGAAGAAGATCGACTTGGGTGAAGAATATAGGTTCCTGACTGACATTGTTGGGAAAGTTTTACTGTGCAAAATCTCAGCTCATGATGCAGTTCCAAAGCAGCAGTTGCATATTATGGGCACTCTTGTCCTCAAGAAGAAGATAAACTGGGGGATGGATTCTGAAGATGATTGGGCATAAGTATGTTCATAAAGAGAATGCTTATATGAGAATAATGAGCCAAGTGCTCTTTCAACATTACTCAAGCATCTGCAAGTCAAAGGAAGTGCCCATTCCTCCTGGGAAAAGGATCAACATTGGAATCTTTTCCAAGTGGACCAGGCAAATTGTGAAGCCTGGTCAAGCTCCAGTCTCTTCTCCTCCATCTCCTCATCCTCAAGAGCCAGAAAGGCACACACCAAGGGATGCTATCCCTCCTCCTCACTCTCCACCTCCATTGTACATTGTTCCAGATATCCATCAGGAAGACACTCCAACACAACAACAACTACAACAACAACAACAATAGGTCCCATCCACTTCAGCACCTGAGCCATCTCCTCAGCTAACCTATCAACTACCATCCACCCTCATTCCAGATCATCAGCCTGCTCCACCTCCACCACCATCAATACACTTTTCATCTGACTTTTACCATCCTCTATCCCCTATATAAGAAGACCTTCATCCATCACCTCCTCGTTATGCATCTCATACTCCACCAATTGATCTTGAGTAGATCATTTCCAAAGCTGTGGCCATAGCCTCCTCAACCTTTGCAGACCAGGTGGCCTCTCAGAATAGAAAGTTCGATAGAAAATACTCACAAATGGAGGGCGAGTTATTAAGTTTTAAAAGATCTTTTCAGAGACTCGCATATTTTATATCTTCCTCCATGGTCACAAAGGAAATCTTAACCTCTCTGGCCAGCAAGGTTAAGAAGGGGGAGAACCTATTATAGGAAGAAAGACCTGTTCTAGATTTGAGTGAACAGGGTGTAGGTGATGCTCAAGGTCCTGACAAAGCTACAATAATCCAACAAGACAGATCCATGGGGAGCCTGCAGATCAGGGGGAGTTCCCAAAAAAATTAAATGATGAGCAAATAGATGCAACAGTTCAGGGGGAGCTTGCTCCAGATGTTCAGAGAAATCTGGATATAAAATTAGAAGCTGTAAGTACAGCAGCTGATCAGGATGTGCCTCAGAATGACAATCTGCTGGATGAGGTAGAAAAGATAGATGTGGACCTAGGAAGCTGAAGTGAATGTTCACACTCAGGGGGAGCTTCCCAAGGATGCTACTATAGAAGATGATGAGCCTCTTAACATTACCTCAAGGAAGGTAAAGGTGTTTTCAAGGAAAAGAAAACCCCTAACAAGGGGCAATGAGGCTCAGGTACTTTACAATGTCCTACAATTCCTGAATTACAACTATGGTGATCTATATACAATTGAATGAAATGGATTGTAATTTCAATATGTCATTTCTTTTCTTTCCTTATACATATGTTGTTATGTATGTGTTTTTGATTTATGCAAAGGAATGTGTAAAATCACTTTATTCAAATTGTAAAATTTGTCAAGATAAATAGGGGGAGATTGTTGCGAAAAACCCTTTGATTTTACTTAACAAATTACCTAAAAGTGATTTTATCTCTTATGAATAAATTACCCATTGTATAGTGAGGGTAATCTGGTCATTAGATGTCTTAGGATATCACACTCAACCTAGGGTGTCAAGACCAGGTCAATAGATGCAAAATTTGGGCAAAGTTAACACTGGCGTCGAATAGAATTCGACGCACCATCAAGATATTGTCGACGCTACTCTGACTAGAAGTCCAAGTAGTTCACCCTTCTGTCGAAGTATTCCAAGTCGATGGAACGTCAAATAGATATCGACGCAGAGGCCATGGCCCTATCGGAGCACTTAAGGAAGCCGACGCAGCTTCTACTTCAACTCGACGCAGAAGGAAATATCTGTCGAAGCCATTCAAAGTAGACGCAACGTTGACTCCATCTTGACGCAAATAATGAAGTTCAGAGCCAAGCCATCAACTCAACGGTTACGTCGAATGGGTATCTACGCAACATAGACTAACAGAGTTCAATCAGAGTAAGGATTAATTCAAAGATGTTCCTACAAGAACTTGAAGGTGCGTCGATAAGAGAGGAAGAGAACTCGACGCTACGTCGAATACAGTCTGAAAAAGGGAAACATTTTTCAGCTGTAATTTTGGGCCCTCTCATGGCCCACCACTCTCAAGACCGTTCTCCAATGACTCCTTAATTGCCTAAAATGGAATGAAGAATTAACAGAGGACAGAGAAAAGCTTTCTTGGAAACAAGCTTTATGTTGGTGGACGGGTCGGGAATTAAATAAGGAAAGAAGAAGTAACTTTCTAGACAAAAATAACTTTTCAGGTCTCATCAGAAAAGGGAACAAATTCAAAAATTGAACAGGGACAATAAAAAGGCAAGAGAAGAAAGAGAAAAGCAGAGCATTCATAACAAACGATATACTGTTCTATTGTCTTTTTCTTCTTCCTCTCTCAGGAACCCTAACAGAGTACACAGAGAAGAGAAGAAAGAACTGCTCTTTCAAAAATGAAAAAACAACTGAAGGCTGCTTCTCAACACTATCATATAGCATCCAGAGTTCTACAGGAAGTGAAGAATAAGGATCTGACAACTAGAACTCCAGCAATCCATCACCATTATAAGCAGGAGTTAATCAAGAGCAGATCCAGTGAAAAGACTCTAGAGGTTGTTCTTCATTCAACCTTTCATAAGAATTCTGAAAACAGAATTCCAACAACCCTTCTCTTCTTACTCTCTCTTTCTCCTTCCTTCCCATAAAAGAGTTTTGTTAATCCCTCTTCAAAGGATTCAGTGGTTCAAGATCTCCTTATCAAAAGATCTGGTGGTTCAAGATCTCCTTATCAAAAGATCAGGTGGTTCATGATCTCCTTGTCAAAAGATTTGTGGTTCTAGGAGTCTTCTTATCAAAAGACTCAGGCACAGTGATGCATCCCTACTAGGTGGTAGAAGAGGGGAGTACCCACATTTTGGGGAACCTCTATAAAAATCATGTGTGTCCTATGGATTGCTTTTCTGTGTTGTCCCCTATAAACTAGATTTCATTTTCTGTCTTTTATTTCATTACTTAAACTGCAGCCACTTTATTCTGAGATATATCTTGTGAAGCATAATACTTAGGTTTATTTTATTTGCACAACTAGAATAGGAATAATTTTTAAACCTCTATTCACCCCCCCCCCCCCCCCCTCTCTAGAGGATTCTCAGAGGCACACTGTGCACTTTCACCTTCGTTTGTGCTTTAAGATCTGTGCAAGCTTATGTAATAATATATTTGATACTCCTATTTCTGTCCCTTTACTGGCAATATTTAAAAATAATTATATAAAATACTTAGAGCCCTCTAATGGAAGAGTGATCTATACCAAACTTGTAGCCCTTAATGTCTACTTTAATTTTAAATTTCTTTGAGCAAATTTGGCCCACTGGTTTGACTGCAGCACTCGAAATGGTGCAACCTGTACATAGGGTTGACCTGAGAATGATTTGAGTGCCCCCATTAATCCAGATGTCCAAATGCTTTGAAATTTTAAGCATAGGTTAGATTTACCCTTAACATTAACATATCCAAAAATGAGAATTTTTGCAGAAACCTTTTCTACAGTTTTTGTAGAAATTTAATAGTTCATGTAATAACTAATTATATTGTCTAATGACATCAAAACCCTTCCAATTTTTGGTGGGTGGTCTTTAAGGTCATTTCATGTCTCTGGTTAAAATTTCAATCCATTTGGAATTGATTTGGTTGAGTAATTGAGTAACCCAAGATTGGTCAAACTAGGGGTATTTTAGATCAAAAGTGCACTTGATGAATTTGGGAGATCAACCCTCATCCAGATGTTGTGAAACTTTGACCACTGACTCGATGTCATATAAAATACCCCTCATAAGAATTTTTGGGTGGTTTGGGGTGGATGTGCCCAAGAATCCTAGTTCAAACCTTAGGGTTGTATATTGAACCTATTAAAGGGCATAGGGTCATATGTCGTCGGATTGACTTAGAACATGGTAGAGAGTTTCATAGGGTGGTGTAGAGCCCTAGGTAATTTATTTGGAATATTTGGAGACTTTTATTCTCTCTGATTTAATGAAGAGTCGTTTAGGGCTCTTTCTACTAGAAGGAAATCCATGCACATATAACCTAAGATATTTATGAAACTTTGGCAGTGAGTTTTTATTGATGATATTGTTCTCTGATAATTTTGTCAAGAATTTTGTAGTGTTATTTTTGGTACTTCATTCATAACCCTCAATTTGTGCCCTGGTTGTATAAAATCAATTATGGGGTTAATACTCACTAAAAAATTATGGAAACTGGTCAGAGGACTTGTTAGGCCAGACACATGATTTGTTAATTTTAGAATAATTTTTGGAGTTAATTATATATGGTTGCCTTCGCAAGGTGACCTTGGACTTGTCTGTTTAATTAAAGGAATTATATGGTCAAATGAATTTAGAAAATTATGTAACTTCATCAGTGAACTTTTCTGACCATTTTGGACACCGGCTAATTTTCTTGTAATTGTTGAATGAGAATTTCTAGTAGCTTCTTTGTTAATCATTGATCTTGATTAATTTGTTTATATTTTAATTGGAGGTCAAAATCTTTCTGGAAAATTATGAAATTCAGGTTTGGCTGTTATTTTGCTGCTATCTAGTTGTACAAATTTTAGTGAAGTCATACCATGTCAAAAAACCTTACTTGATGAACAAAATCATAGGAGATGGAGTACCTCCGCTCATGCACCTCATGTAGCTCATTTGGTCTGCGTATTGTAAAACAGTAGAGTCAAGATAACTTGTAGACTATTAGGTGGGAATGAGAGGTAGATGGTGTACCTAGCATGGTCGAGGAGATTTAAGGTCACCAATAGGAGTCTAGATGTTGAGTGTGCACGATAAGCTAAGGGGCAAGGTTGTGCTCGGGATTGACGAAAGATCGTCTTTCCCTTAGAGAGTCATAAAATACTTAGGGTTAGTTATCAATACAAATAAGTGTCTTGGAAAGGGCGGTTTGGGCTATCATCCCATCGTACCTCCTAGTACCGCTGTGAGCGTCTCACAGGGTAGACCTCGGGAAGTCCAATATTAACCCTAAATTGTAGGAGAAAATTGTTATGCAAGACTAACTCAATAATACACTCAACCATAACCCGCTGTTGCGGGTGTTACCTTGTTTGGTCGGACGAGCAGTAGGCTCGGTGGATGTGGTTGCAGGCGAGTTTGTCCGGCGAGTGGGTGGCTCGGAAGGTTGTTGCGACGGGCGGGTTAGCCCAGGGAGCCGATGGCTTGGAGGTACACAGTAATCATATTGCATGTGCATAAAGGTGGTGGGTTTTCGGTATAGATGGTGGTTCACACCAACGTCGTTACGCTGACTCGGCAAGTATGGATTTGCACTTAGCCAAGAGAGTCTGATGGTCTAGCCAGTAAGAGTACGCAGGCGCTCCGCATTTTTGAGTTGAGGAGTACGATAGGTCTAGGTTAGGTAGTGTGAATACCAACCTAGAGGTGGGTGAGGCCCAACCCACCACTTCCGTTTTCCACTACGGGGGTATCCTGAGAGTCTTGCTAACTCCAAAAAGGGGGAACTAAAGGTCTGTGCGCATAGAGACGAAGTGCGTGAGTTGCACTTGTGTCATCATAACATTACCCAGCATAACACTGCATGTCATAGCATAAACATTGCATTTCAACCCCTACCCCTATCGTATAAGTTGGTTATGGGACTTTTTATACGATAGGCCTTGCTAAACGACCCCTTGGTCTATAGATTTGTATGGGCATTCCTATAAATCAATGGTTACTTTTCTATTATATACCTGTCTTTACCTGCTTACTTTACTGTTCTTTACTTGTTCTTTATCCTGCTTACTTATTATTTACTGTTACAATTATATATAAACACCTGCGTAGTGATAGACACTCATGTGTCTAAGATATGTCACCTGCTTTGTTTTATACACCTTGTTGTCCTCCGCTTCATCCTCCCGCTCGGTGCCTAGGGCCACTGGGGGATGGTTGGGGGAACGAGGCTTAGTCTTTTGACTAACGGTCGGTGGACCATATCGTTTTAGGGGATCGAGGAGATCCAGCACCACCAGAGGCCGGTTGTTGGGAAAATGACCCTCAATGTTCCCTTGATTTGAAGAAGCTTCACACTAAATGCTAAGTACAAGTTGTATTTGATAAACCCCATTTTATCTCATGACCATGCCGGGTTAGGTCATACCAAGGTGTGAAGTAAGTTCAGTAGGTTTGCTGTCAAAACTGCTGAGACAAGCTCTCAGTCTCAGCTGAACCGCTGAGATAAGGCAAGGGCCGCTGAGAAGGTGTCTGGGCCAGCTGAGCTGCATATAGAAGAAAACCACTGAGACAATTGTCTGTCTCAGTGGATCTGCTAGAACGGGACAAAAGAAGCCAATGAGACTGGAAGTTGTCTCAGCCCAACCGCTGAGATAGATTCAAAAGGACTGGTGGGTTTTGCTTTTGGTGCAAGGTGCAGAAAAGCAAGATATGGTATTTCAATCTCGTCCATGTTGTGTCAGAGGACATCTGATTGTCGTTGAAGTTTAGAGGAGTATAAAAGAAGAAATTAGGGCTTTGTAAAATTCTCTTTTACTCTCTCACTCAAAAAGAACAAGATTACTGTTCCATTGACGACATCCAAGAAAGTTTTCACATCCTGTTTCCTGAAGCTGCAATGAGATAATAGATTGCTCCTCTTGATCAACTCAAGACAGAGCAAGTTGATCCTCACTCTTTCTCTGAAGAAATGGATAAGAAGAATCAAAAGTTGAGGCCATTGGACTCATCCCAGATTCAAGACTGCAACAGCATTTGCTCAACAACAGAAGAATAAGTTTATTATATCTTCTATTGTAATCATCTATTATTATTACTGTAGGAACTTAACAGTTCTGAGTTGTAGGGCATCTTTGCCTGAGAAAGTAGGGTTGTTTGGCCTGAGTAGTAGAGTTGAGAGGTCATCTTGAGTGTAGGATCTTTGGGAGATCTTAGGTAGGGCTGTTGAGCCTGAGGTAGGGCTATTGAGCTTGAGGTAGGGCTGTTGAGCCTAAGGTAGGGTTTGGGAAAACCTGAGAGATCCTGAGGGATCTGTGTTGTAAGCTCTAAGAGCTGAGTTTGGAGGTGTTGGCCTTATCTAAATCATTGTTAGAAAGGTGAAGGGGGAATAGGACTACTCAAGACACCCTGTCTTGAGTAACCTCTATAAACCATTGTGTGTTTTCTGGGTGCTTGATACATAACTAACCTAAAATCAGAAAACAGCTAGGTTGAAGCCTAAAATAAAAACTAACCTATTCACCCCCCCCCCCCTCTAGGTGGCTAAGACTACATCCTAAATAAACTATCAAGTGGTATCAGATCTAGGTTGGTCAAGAAGGACATAACTGTCTGACCAGATCCTATAAAGGAGTAGTCACATCTCAATCCAATGGCCTCCACTGAATTACAAAAGGAGATGGGATCTATGAAGTTGCCCATATGCAACAAAGAAAACTTTGGCATATGGAAGCAAAGGGTTAGATTGTTTATGGAAGCATCTGACCCAAGGATTTACATCATAGTAAAATAAGGGCCTTTCACTTTTCAAACTGCCTCCGCCATAGATCCAACCAGGAGAGTGGCCAAGGCTTTCAATGACTTAACCAAGGATGAACTTGCATTGTTCACTATGGATAAAAGAGCCCAAAACCTATTTATTAATGCAATAGATGACTCAACATTTCAGAACTTGGTGCACTGCACAACTGCCAAGGAAATGTGGGAAACACTAGTGGTGTATATGAAAGGGACAGTTGAGATGTGGGATGATATAAAATCACTCCTCAACCAAGAATATGAAGCTTTCAGGAAGCTTAGCCAGGAAAGCATTTCCATTTGCTATGAAAGGTTCTTTAGGGTGGTCAATGAACTAAGAACATATGAAAGAGTGTTTAGTGACTATGAGCTTAATGATAAGTTCCTTAGATCTCTAGCTAGAGACTGGGACACAAAAATTTGTGCCATCAGGGAAGTGGCCAAGCTTGGTGAGACTCCTACTCATACACTGTTTGGGAAGCTGCTCTCTTATGAGATGCAGTTATCTGCAAGAAAGGAAGAGGACACTTCAATAAGGGCTCATGCAAGGGAGAGATCTGTGGATCTCAAGGCTGACAGCTCCAAGAAGAGCAAGGCCAGAATGGTGTCTCCTCCAAGAAGGAGTGCTGAATCAGATAAGTCTGAGAACAGCACTTCAGATAGCTCTTCATCTGATGAGGAGTTTGCTGCCTTCTCAAGAAAATTCAAGACGATGATGAGGAGGAAGCAGTGGAAGAACAAGCCCTCCTCCTCCCCACACTCCAAGAAAGAACACATCAAATCTGAAAGGCAGCACCCAAAGGGTGACAGGTATGATTCTAAATCTTGTAAACATGTTTCAAATAACATCATTTGCTATTACTGCAGCAAGCCTGGACATGTCATAGCTGACTGTCCAGTCAAAAGGAAGGAAAAGGGTGATAAGAAACATCACCACCATAAGGATAGGAAGGGGGAAAATCCTTCCTAGCAAAGAAAGAAAAAATCTGGAGTGAATTTGATTCCTCATCCTCAGATTCAAATGCTGAAGAAGAAGCCTATATTAGGTTGTTTGCAGCAGAAAATGAAGTTGATTGTCCTGCTGCCAGAATTGGAATCAGGGCCCCTCTATCACATTCAGACAGTGACATAGAGGAGGATGAAGAGGACAAAGTTTAGCTAGGCCTCATGGCCATCACTGATGAGGAGGACAGTCAAAACAACTCTGATAATGAACAAGTATTAATTCACTCCATCTCATCTTCTGATTATGAGACAAGCCCAGAATCTGAAGCACCTTCATCAATTGGTGGAAGTGATTCAGAATTTGAGGAAGATGTGAATCAATTGATTGACAAGTATGGTGCTCTCTTGGAAGCTCAGGAAAAGAGCAAGAAGCTGGCCAAGAGGCAATCCCAAGAAATTGCTTCCCTTAAGATGGATAAGAAAGAGTGCACTAAGTCACCCTCCATGGTGGCTCAGATGAGTAGACAAATAAGCCATCTAAAGGGAATTACAATTGTGCATTTAACACTATATCCTAAAAGATCAAGGTCATCTAGGACCTTGAGGAGAAGCTTGTGAAAGAAAAGGGCCTAGTGGCTCAATTCTCCAAGCCCAAATCTGTGCTTCCTATTATTGACACCTTTTCCTCTCAAACCAATAGGAGAGGACTAGGGTTCAATAAAATGGAAGTAGGAGAAGGGAGTGGAGAAAAGAGCAAGGTCAAGGCTAAGCCTCATACCATCTTTCAGAAGGTGTTGCTTCCTTCTAACAGGTATGATCATGAAAGCATTTATGGTCACTGGAAGAATGGAAGCTCCTATAGGAAGGAAAACACTCCTTTCTATAGTGGAAGAAAGGGCATGGGAATGAGTACCATGAAGGCTCCCAATGAAGAAATTCAAATGGCCCAACCTAGACCCTTTGTATTTTGTACTTCAGCCCCATCATTTAGGAGTATGGAAGCTAGTTCTTCCAAGCTCTGTCCAGCAAAGAACCTGGCTGCTGCAAAACCTGTAGACAAGTCCTCTTGCTCAGTGTCTGATGCCATCCAATCTTGCCTGGCCTCCAAGCCAAAGCAAGCTAATGTCATTAAGACAAATGGTGCCAAGACTGTACAGAGGTTAACATTCAGCCAGATCATTGCTGAAAGGAACATGAAAAATTTTGTTGTCTCCCCTCCTAAACATAAGCACAGTGATGCTCTCTCCTCAAGAAATGTTCAGAAGAGGAGATAAAATATTCATGAATTTTGGTGCTATGGTAAAGTGGGACACTTTGACATAGATTGTTGGTACAATCCCAATGTGCCGAGTGCAAAGAAAAATCTTCCTGCAAAGAGTGCAGCTGGTGTGAGGTCATTTCATCATGCAAACAAGGACCTAGGACCCAAAATTATTTGGGCTCCTAAGGGGAACTAAACTCCTTCTTGTAGGTTAGTTCAAGTACCAGCCTCAAACAGATATGGTACTTGGACAGTGGGTGCTCAAGGCACATGACAGGAACCAGAAATCTTCTACAGGACTACAAAGCTGTGAAGAATGGCCCTGAAGTCATCTTTGGTGGATCTAAAAGAGGAATCACCAAGGGATATGGTAAGATCTCCAATGGAATAGTTTCAATCACAAGGGTAGCTTATGTTGAAGGGTTGCAACACAACCTAGTAAACATAAGTCAACTATGTGATTTAGGCTATGTCATTGAATTCCACAATGACAAGTGCTTGATCAAAAAGTCTAATGACTTAGAGACCATTCTCTCAGGCACAAGGAGTGGGAATATTTATTGCTTAGATTTCATATGCAGTAATTCTCTCTCATCTGTGTGTCTTGTAGCTAATGAAAATGAGTCTCTTTGTGTTCAATGGCACAAGAGACTTGCCCACATTAACTACAAGACAATGTATAGACTATTCTCTAAAAATCTTGTTAGGAATAGTCCAAATTTAAAATGTATTAAAAGTGGTCCCTGTCATGCTTGCCAAATGGGTAAGCAAACAAGGGCCACCTTTAAAAGTATTGGCTCCAAAGACACTGAAAGATGTCTATATCTGTTGCACATGGACTTGTTTGGTCCTTTTCCAATTCAGAGCCTAGGAGGGAAGTAGTATACTTTGGTGATTGTTGATGATCACTCAAAATATACATGGGTATTCTTCCTTAAGAAGAAATCAGATACATTGAATGTCTTTATAAATCATGTCAAGGCTATTCAGAATGACTTACAATGTGTTGTGGTCAGGACTAGGACTGACCATGGTATAGAATTTTAATCTGAAGCCATGACAAGGTTTTGTTAAGAATATGGTATCACCCAAGAGTTCTCCTCTCCAAGGAATCCACAACAAAATGTGGGTGGCTGAGAGGAGGAATAGAACCTTGATAGAAGCTGGAAGAACATTGCTTAGTGACTCCTCACTCCCATAATACTTCTAGGCTGAGGCAGTCAATACTGCATGTTATGTTCTTAATAAGGCTTCCATCCCCCGGCGGCGGCCGGCGACGCCAGGCCGCTAGAACCCCGCCGGAGGACTGCCCTCTCCCCGGCGCCCCAGCCAGGGGAGGCAGGGAGAGCCCTCCCAGCAGAGGCGGCGGCACAGCCAGCGTGCATGGCGCATGCAGGCTACGCCACCGCCACCCGCACCTCTCTGTCCTCCTTTCCGGTGGCAGCTGACGGCGACAGGCCGCCGGACCACCACCAGAGTGGTCGCCGGCCCCCGAAGCAACGACCGGCGGCGGCGCCGGCCCCAGCCGGCCGCTGCCCGGCGACGGCAGCGGCCGCCTCCCGTTTAACAAATGGGAGCCGCACGATCTCCCCTAGGAGATCGGGCAGCTCCTATTTCCTGGTTTCCCGCCCCCCGCCTCAACTTATGTGCCCCCACAGCGGATCCGGCGCAGATCCGCTGTGGGGTCCGCGGGAGGGCGCAGGGTGCAAGACCCCTGCGTCTTCTCCCTGCCTCTAACCGCACCCCACTCTCCCTTCCCCATTCCCCATTTCTCTGAGGAAAAATGGGGCATTTTGGGCAAAAACTTCCTAAATGGAAAATGTGCCCCACTCTGAGGGGTAGCTCCAGTAATTTTTGGGGATTTTTAGGAAGTCATTTACTATTTTTAAAACCCTACCAAAGGTTTATTGTAAGAAATTTAAAGGCCAAAAGAGTTGGGAAAAATCACCAAAAATCATAGGCTCTAATTAAGGGTGTTTTACAACTACTATTAAAGTTGGGGAGTGTGACATATTATTTTGGTTCTTTAAAATCTTTTACAAGCAAAATAAACGCCCGAAAGGGGAGCGAAATTAATTGGAATAAATCGGCGTCCTTGCGACGCGTATTTTAGCGGTATAATAAAATTACGCGTATCGATCTAAGGAATCGATTAGGTTTAAAATATCGACGCAAAAATTGGGACGAAATAGCGGAGCGACGCCGCAATGCAGTAATGCCGAGATAATAAAAAGAACGAATCCACGGCAAAGGAAAAATACTAAAAATCTCATGGAATGTAAATAAACTCCCGAAACAGAGTAGAACCCCTATTAACGGGGAGAAAGCAGAACCTCCTCCTAAGAACGGTGTCGACGTTGAAGCCTCCTGTTATGGAGTGATTAGACTACTAACCCTTTATTTATTTACTGCTTTCCTTCGATACTCCAGTCTCGCACTGGTCCTTATTTACTGCTTTCAGTACTTTCATTTCTCCAGTCTCGCACTGGTGCTGATTTACTGCTTTCAGTACTTTCATTTCTCCAGTCTCGCACTGGTCCTTATTTACTGCTTTCAGTACTTTCATTCCTCCAGTATCGCACTGGTCCTTATTTACTGCTTTCAGTACTTTCATTTCTCCAGTCTCGCATTGGTCCTGATATTATGGCCCCCTGCTTCCGGCCTATTTTACTGCTCATATTGCACTTTCTAATTCAGCGCTAACTTCGGTCCTACGCTAGCAAGCAGTGCTTATCCTCCCTTCTGCGAGGCCTTAGTTAGGAAAAACAAGGAGTTGAGCCCCTCCTCCCAGGTTATCCCCAAGTAAGGAGCCCTCATACCGCTGAGCCTCCCGGTCAGAGATCGTGTGACCGGTCGAGTAAGTTGCCACGCGTCTTAAAGCACTTATTTTGTATTTAAAGCAGTTGAAGATTGTTTGGAAGTGGCGGGTTGGTCACGCCCGCAGACCGTTCGTACCGGTGCGGGTGAGTTGACGACTCATGGCGGCAGGGAGATGTGCACAGCAGGTTATCACCACTCTGAACCTGCAGTTTTGCCTCCGCTGGTCGGCCTAAAAATCGGTTCGCTGGATGTCGCTCACATCCAGTTAGTACACCAATTTGTACAGGAGGGCCTGAGTGATACGGTACGACTACACTCAGAAGTGGCAAGACTGGACACTGTCACCGATGGCCACATCAGTGAGGCCCGCGGGGTTAGCTCCCCCGCTTGAAATAAAGCGATCTAAACTGTGTCGACACAGGGTCTTTTGTGTGTATACATGTTTGAATACCTGGGTGCGAGTATGCGCGAGATCGTGTTGTGTATTTACTATACTGCGCGATTATGGATAGTAGGGCGGGAGGCCCTATTTATAGATATATATGTGTATATACATATGTTTACCTGCTGCTAACCCTCTTCTTTGCTTCGACTATTTATTTCTGTCCTTTAGCCGCCCCCTGGATACAGATCCGGGGAGGGGATGTGTTTTCTACTTAGCTCTGTGACTAACGGTTATTCTTATAAGCAATCACAGGAAATGGGACAGCGTGAAGCCCCCGCACTGCAGGATGAGTTACTAGCCTTAAAGATGGCTCGATCGGACACTCCAGCCTCTCCCCTATCTTCCAAGACGTGAGTCCTAGAGTATAGGACTAGCCTAGGGTCTTTTGCTATAGTTGATGTAGCCCCCGAGGCAGTGGTTGTAAACATTAGGCTTCGGCCCCCTTTTAAATATGTAAATCTAAGCAGTATGCTGGTTTTGTTCGTTTTCGATTACTTCCGATGTGTGTTCTGATGTGATGTTGTGATTCTCGTGCTTGACAAGGAGACCACTCAGTGCTTGAGAGGGTGGGTCGTTGCCATCCGGGAAGCACTAGTGTCCATCTTTGGGCCGTAAGATCCCCCCTTCCTGAACCTGGTTCAGGTCTGGGAGGGGGGGGGGGGGGGGGGGGGGGGGGGGGGTCTTACAAATGGATCAGAGCTACCACGATCCGACCACATGGGGCAGTCTTTCGATCCTCCCTTCCCCGGTTCCGTTTCTTGGTTCGGGACGAACCATGCAGCGGAAGCCTGGAGGACCCTTTAGGTTTAAGGTTTTCGTTTCAGTCCTGCAAAATTCCCTTATTTTTGCAAGTACTGATGTTCGTTTGTTACTTCTCCAGATACCGGAGTCGAGTAACGGAAGGTCCTCCACTAGGTATCAGTACCACCCTACCACTCCACCACCATCCCCGGCCACTCCAGCCGCAGTTCCATTTGGGGATACAGAGCTAGGACGGACCCTGATAGCTTTATTAGCCGCTTTCCAGACAGCCACCCTACGACCACCCCAGCACGCCACCGTACCCACCGATCTTCTGACGACATTCCGGGGCTAAGGCCCCCCACATTCCGAGGTACCGAGTCAACCATTCAGGCTGAAGAGTGGGTGGAGAGGGTAGAGGAGCTCTTAGTCGGGATGATGTGCCCCGCCGTAGCCGTAGTGTCCTTGGTGGTGACCATGCTAGAGGGCTATGCCCGAGATTGGTGGAGAGCATCCAGCCGCTCCACGTTTAGAGGGCGACCACTCAGCACAATCCTCTGGGGGGAATTCTCAGAGGCCTTCCTAGAGCACTTCATCTCAGACGCAGACAGGATTGCACTTCAGGAGCGTTTCTTACAGATCTGGCAAGGGGAGAGGACGGTACCAGAGTACCAACGAGAGTTCATTCATTTGGCCCACTTCGCCGAGACTTTAGCAGTTACGGACAGGGATAGAGCGACTAGATTTTACCGAGGACTACGAGACGATCACTGTCAGGCTCTGATCATGATTTCTTAGGCATCCTTCCACACGATTGCCTCGCACGCCGCAGCTTTAGAGTTAGATCAGAGGATGGTGGCCCAGCAGCGGAGGGGACACGTGGGTGTTCCCTGGACTCAGGGCCGAGAGAGAGGAGTAGGTCCTCGCAGACAGGACCGGGGTAGGAGACAGCGTCAGCGCCACCAGCCATATGGGCAGGCAGCCCAGCCCCGACCAGCACCTCCAGTCCCAACACCTCAGGCCTCCGCAGCTGCACGACGAGATGCCCCCTTTGCAGGGAACTACTACCTTTGTCAGCAGCCAGGGCACATACGAGCTTTCTTCCCTCAGGCTATAGGTAGGCCCGACCTAGGAGCAGTACATGGAGCCACGGAGAGAGGGCGAGGATGAGGTGGACGCAGAGGATATCCCGCAGGCAGGAGGGAGCTAGCTAGGCAGGGAGGAGCAGCACTGCTCGAGGCATACGCATTGGATCTCTAGCACGGTCCTGCACCAGATGTAGTGATAGGTATCTACTTTCAGTAGTTACAATATCCTAGGAGGATGTTATAGTCATATATATATGTTGTGACCTTTTGTATAGCATGTATAGTCTCTACTCCTGTATATCTGTAAAAAGCTTATGATCATAGTATATAAATATTATCAGGTTTACTTTTGGTAGAAGGTCATCCCGCTAAAACGCTGTTCGATACCGGTGCCACGCATTCCTTCGTCGCACAGAACTTCATCGCTGACAAGGGAAACATTGTACGATTATCTGGGATGTCAATACGAATACGACTCCCGGATGGATCAGATATGACGTCCACAGAAAAGTGTTCCTTCCAAGCAATGCTAGGAGGCATAGAATTCGAAGTCAACGCAACCGTTTTGGCGATAACCGGATTCGACATCATTTTAGGGATGGATTGGTTGGCCGAGCACAGCGCCCAAATCAATTGTTCAACTCGAGAAATCCACCTCCAGAACCCGAATGGGCAATTTATCACACTAGCAGGTATACCCTCTGTCACCCGCATTATCTTAACGTCCGCGCAAACAGTCAAAGAAGTCCGACGAAAGGACGAGGTGTACCTAATCTACTTCGAGATGGAGGACAAGACGCAAGTACTCGCTAGAGTGCCCGTAATTAGGGACTTCCCAGACATCTTTCCAGAATCCCTTCCCGGGTTGCCCCCGCAACGGGAAGTGGACTTCCAAATTGAACTTACTCATGGAGCCCGACCCGTATCCCGAGCTCCATACCGAATGGCCCCGAGGGAACTAGCCGAGCTCAAGATTCAACTACAAGAGCTAGTTGACGTAGGTTTCGTTCGCCCAAGTACCTTGCCCTGGGGAGCCCCAGTGTTATTCGTTAAAAAGAAAGATGAATCCCTGCGTCTCTGTATTGACTACAGGGAACTGAATAAGCTTACTGTCCGGAATACCTATCCCCTGCCTCGAATAGATGAATTCTTCAATCAATTACAAGGCGTGTCCATCTTTTCCAAGATGGATTTAAGATCCGGCTATTATCAGCTCAGAGTATGAGAAGAAGACATTCCCAAGACCGCTTTCAGCTCCCGCTATGGACTTTACGAATTCATGGTAATGCTCTTTGGATTAACCAATGCCCCGTCCGCCTTCATGGATTTAATGAATACGGTGTTTTAACCCTTCCTAGATCACTTCGTGATAGTCTTTATAGACAATATACTCATCTACTCGAAGAGCAAAACTGATCATTCCAGGCATCTCCAAATGGTTCTGCTCAAGCTAAAGGAGCACTCGCTCTTCGCGAAGTTTAGCAAATGTGAGTTCTGGATGGAAGAAGTTGGCTTCCTTGGACACACAGTTATCAAGAACGGGGTAGCGGTGGACCAAGCCAAGGTACAAGCAGTACGAGACTGGCCGCCACTTAAGTCAGCAGCAGACATCAGGAGTTTCCTTGGCCTCGCCGGCTACTACCGTAAGTTTGTAGAAGGATTCTCTAAGATTGCGTTACCACTTACCTCCCTCACCAAAAAGGATGTAACGTTCCAGTGGTCTCCCGAATGCGAAGCATCGTTCATAGAGCTAAAGAACCGACTGATATCGGCCCCGATTCTGACACTCCCCTCAGGTACTGAGGGCTTCCAGATCTACGCCGATGCCTCACTAAAGGGATTGGGAGCCGTGCTAATGCAACACGGCAAGGTAATCGCCTACGCCTCACGTCAGCTAAAGCCTCACGAACTAAACTACGCAACCCACGACTTGGAGCTGGGTGCGGTAGTATTCGCATTAAAAGTTTGAAGGCACTACCTCTACGGAGTGCGATGCGAGATCTTCTCCGATCATAAAAGCCTCAAATACGTCTTCACCCAGAAAGAGCTAAATCTCCGACAGCGCCGATGGTTGGAGTTTCTGTGCGATTACGACTTTGCCCTTCAGTACTACCCCGGCAAAGCCAATAAGGTTTCAGATGCCCTAAGTCGGCAACCTCCGAAGACCGGGAGTTGGCTAGAGATGATACCGGAGGAATTAGTCAAATCCTTTGCAGAATTGGATGTTATCCTCATCGCCCGAAGAAACCCAATGGAATACCAGGCCCAACTTTACTGGATGGAGATATAATGCGACATCAGGGACAGAATACGAGAGGCACGGAAGATCGACGTAGAAGCAGCCCCGATCATTCAGGCCTTGCAACACGGTGCACAAGAAGAGTATAATTTGTATGATGGCATCCTGCAGTACAGACACCGCATATTCATCCCCGCTGCAGAGGGAATCCGGGAAAAATACTCCGCAAGGCACACCAGACAAGGTATTCAATACACCCGGGGGTAGTAAAAATGTATACAGACCTACGAAGGACATTATACTGGCCAGGAATGAAGAAGGACGTTACCAATTATGTAGCGCACTGTCAGACCTGCCAGGTGGTCAAGGCAGAGTGTCGTAGCCCAGGAGGTTTACTACAACCCCTGCCCATACCATAATGGAAGTTTGAGGATATTTCCATGGACTTTGTCCATGGCTTACCCCGATCTCGTGCAGGGAACGACTCCATATGGGTCATAGTAGATCGCCTCACCAAGGTAGCCCGTTTTATCCCTAACCGGCAAGGCGACGGTGTCGACATATTAGCCTGATTATTTATAGAACAAGTGGTCTGATTTCATGGGGTACCCAAATCAATCGTCTCTAACCGCGACAGGCGCTTTACATCAAATGAATGGAGGAGAGTGCAAGCTTATCTGGGAACCAGATTAGCTTTTAGCACCGCCTTCCACCCCCAGACCGATGGGCAAATAGAAAGGACGAACCAGACGATGGAAGACCTCCTCCGATTATGCGTAGTGGAACACAATGAGCCTTGGGAGAAGTTACTGCCTTTAGTAGAATTCTCGTACAATAACAGCTTCCAGGCGAGCATCAAGATGGCACCGTACGAAGCCCTCTACGGAAGACGCTGTCGAACACCACTATCATGGGCACAAGATGAAGACCCTGAAGCTTTAGGAGTCACCTACATAGATGATACCACCGCCTCAATAAGGTTAATTCGAGAACATATGTTGGAGGCACAGAGCCGACAAGCCAAATATTACGATGCGCGTCATCGCCTCGTGGAGTTCAAAGTAGGAGACATGGTTTTCTTAAAAATTAAGCCTATGCATGGGATATCCCGAATAAAGAAGCAGAAAAAGCTAGCTCCCCGCTATCTGGGCCCATATCAAGTCATAGAAAGAGTTGGCCCGGTGGCTTATAGGCTAGCTCTGCCAGCAGAGTTGGGAAATCTCCACGACGTGTTTCACGTCTCCTCGCTAAGATGTGTACTTCGCCAACCAGAGCAACATCTTCTCGTGCCGCCAGCGTAAGTGCAATCTGACCGATCTGTTCAACTTGAACCAGTAAAGATAGTAGATTCCAAGCTCAAGGAATTATGGAACAAAACCATCACGATGGTCAAGATATTATGGTCAAACGGGGGACGCGAGGAATTCACCTGGGAACCAGAAGCTCTCGTCCAAGAAAGATACCCGCCACTGTTTCCCCAGGTATGCCTCTCTAACCCCTACTTTAAGCAATTTTCGGGGATGAAAATCCCTTTATTTTTATTAGATTGTAACATCCTGACTTTTATTGGGTCACTAGGCCCTAGTGAGCCCAATAAAAGTAGGCTTGAACGGTAGAAATAACCCGGTATAGGGTTATGTGCTACAAACCCCGAATTGACTTCTGTCAGATCTGTTAGACTAGTATGACCAATACGAGTGCAACGGAATTCGTTGCACCTCGATCTGAGGTCATTTAGAGAAAACGACCATTTTGAGTATCATTGTGCGCCGCTACCACACTATAGTGGGATAGTGGCCAAACATACTTCGATCTGGCTTCCGTCAGTCCCGTTAGACTCGTATGACCAATACGAGTACTACGGAATTCGTCGCACCTCGATTTGAGGTCGTTTAGAGAAAATGACCATTTTGAGTATCGTTGTGCGCCGCTACCACACTATAGTGGGATAGTTGCCAAACATACTCCGATCTGACTTCCGTCATTCCCGTTAGACTTGTATGACCATACGAGTGCAACGGAATTCGTTGCACCTCGATCTGAGGTCGTTTAAAGAAAACGACCATTTTGAGTTTCGTTGTGCGCCGCTACCACATTATAGTGGGATAGTGGCCAAACATACTCCGATCTGACTTCCGTCAGTCCCGTTAGACTTGTATAACCAATACGAGTGCAACAGAATTTGTTGCACCTCGATCTGAGTTCGTTTAGTGAAAACGGCCATTTTGACTATCGTTGTGCGCCGCTACCACACTATAGTGGGATAGTGGCCAAACATACTCTGATCTTACTTCCGTCAGTCCCATTAGAATCATTTGACCAATACGAGTGCAATGGAATTAGTTGCACCTCAATCTGAGGTCGTTTAGAGAAAACGACCATTTTGAGTATTGTTGTGCGCCGCTACCACACTATAGTGGGATAGTGGCCAAACATACTCCGATCTGACTTCTGTCAGATCTGTTAGACTCGTATGACCAATACGAGTGCAACGGAATTCGTTGCACCTCGATCTGAGGTCGTTTAGAGAAAACGACCATTTTGAGTATCGTTGTGCGCCGCTACCACACTATAGTGGGATAATGGCCAAACATACTCCGATCTGACTTCCGTCAGTCCCATTAGACTCGTATGAACGATACAAGTGCAACAGAATTTGTTGCGCCTCAATCCGTGGTCGTATGAAGATATACCATTTTAGGACTATTCAGACCACCTCAGTGCAATGCACGAAATGTGAAGCACACAAGCTCGGCATCGGCCCCGACAAATCTTGATGGACCCCGGGACCATGAAGGACCCCGCCCTAAGTTGACCTCGGTCAAACCCCCCCCCCCCCCCCAAGTTTGAAATCTATTGAGAAAAGAAAAGAAAGGGGGGAGGAGAGAGAAGCCCCTCCCCCAAGGGAGGGGGCTGCCCATTGATAGGCAGACCCCTATTGGGGCAAGGGGGCAAGAGAGAGAAGGGGGGGGGGGGGGGGGGGGGGGGGGGGGGGGGGGGGGGGGGAGAAAATATCTCCCCCACCCTTCCCTTCCTTTTAGCCCACGTGGGCTAAAAGGAAGGAGAGGGGAGGCCTCCCCCTCCCCTATATAAGGAGGGGCTCAGCCCCTCCCTGAGTGCCAACCCCCCCTCTCAGCCAACTCCTCCTCCTCCTTCTCCCCTGCCGGCTAGCCCAGCCAGCCCCCCTGCCGGAGCCCTGCCCAACCAAACCGCCACCCTCCTTCCTCTCCATGGCGAGCCACCACCATCCCTCCACCTTCTGAGCTCCACCTCCACTATAGGTAGACGCCCTCCCCTCCTCCTTCCTACTCCCCTGAGCCAGGCCGACCCCCTCCCCGTCGCCGAAGCGCCACCAGCGCCACCCCGAGCTGGGCAAAGCACGGGTGGAGGCGCTGGCCGTGGAAGCCAACCCTCCCCCCCCCAGCGCCGGTGATGGCGCCGGGGGAGCAGGTCCCCACTCGGGGAGCACAGCTCTGGCGAAGGGAGGAGGCCGGGCCGCCAGAGGACGCAGCCCCGGCGGCACCCGTGGCCCAGGCCTCCCCCCCCCCCCCCCCCCCCCCTTCTGCTCCATGTTTCCTGTACGGGGTAAAACCCCACCCCCGGCGGAGGCCGACGGCGCCAGGCCGCCGAAACCCCGCCGGAGGACTGCCCTCTCCCCGGCGCCCCAGCCAGGGGCGGCAGGGAGAGCCCTCCCAGCGGAGGAGGCGGCACAGCCAGCGTGCATGGCGCATGCAGGCTATGCCACCGCCACCCGCCCCTCTCTGTCCTCCTTTCCGGTGGCAGCCAGCGGCGACAGGCCGCCGGTCCCCGGTGCACCGACCGGGGGCGGCGCCGGCCCCGGCCCCAGCCGGCCGCTGCTCGGCGGCGGCAGCGGCCGCCTCCCGTTTAACAAACAGGAGCCGCACGATCTCCCCCAGGAGATCGGGCGGCTCCTGTTTCCTGGTTCCCCCCCCCCCCCCCCCCCCCCCCCCCCCCCCCCCCCGCCTCAACTTATGTGCCCCCCCCCCCCCCACACACAGCGGATCCGTCGCAGATCTGCTGTGGGGGTCGCGGGAGGGCGCAAGGTGCAAGACCCCTGCGCCTTCTCCCTGCCTCTAACCGCACCCCACTCTCCCTTCCCCCTTCCCCATTTTTCTGAGGAAAGATGGGGCATTTTGGGCAAAAACTTCCTAAATGGAAAATGTGCCCCACTCTGAGGGGCAGCTCCATTAATTTTTTGGGATTTTTCGGAAGTCATTTACTATTTTTAAAACCCTACCAAAGGTTTATTTTAAGAAATTTAAAGGCCAAAAAGTTGGGAAAATCACCAAAAATCATAGGCTATAATTAAGGTTGTTTTACAACTACTATTAAAGTTGGGGAGTGTGACATATTATTTTGGTCCTTTAAAAGCTTTTACAAGCAAAATAAACGCTCGAAAGGGGAGCGAAATTAATTGGAATAAATCGGCGTCCTCGGGACGCGTATTTTAGCGGTATAATAAAATTACGCGTATCGACCGAAGGAATCGATTAGGTTTAAAATATCGACGCGAAAATTGGGACAAAATTGCGGAGCGACGTCGCAATGCAGTAATGCCGAGATAATAAAAAGAACGAATCCACGGCAAAGGAAAAATACTAAAAATCTCATGGAATGTAAATGAACTCTCGAAACGGAGTAGAACCCCTATGAACGGGGAGAAAGCAGAACCTCCTCCTAAGAACGGAGTCGACGTTGAAGCCTCCTATTATGGAGTGATTGGACTACTAACCCTTTATTTATTTACTGCTTTCTGTACTTTCGATAATGCAGTCTCGCACTGGTCCTTATTTACTGCTTTTAGTACTTTCATTTCTCCAGTCTCGCACTGGTCCTGATTTACTGCTTTCAGTACTTTCATTTCTCCAGTCTCGCACTGGTCCTTATTTACTGCTTTCAGTACTTTCATTCCTCCAGTCTCGCACTGGTCCTTATTTACAGCTTTCAGTACTTTCATTTCTCCCGTCTCGCACTGGTCCTTATTTACTGCTTTCAGTACTTTCATTTCTCCAGTCTCGCACTGGTCCTGATATTATGGCCCCCTTCTTCCGACCTATTTTACTGCTCATATTGCACTTTCTAATTCAGCGCTAACTTCAGTCCTACGCTACCAATCGGTTCTTATCCTCCCTTCTGCGAGGCCTTAGTTAGGAAAAACCCGGAGTTGAGCCCCTCCTCCCAGGTTATCCCCAAGTAAGGAGCCCTTATACCGCTGAGCCTCCCAGTCAGAGGTCGTGTGACCGGTCGAGTAAGTTGTCACACGTCTTAAAGCGCTTATTTTGTATTTGAAGCAGTTGAAGATTGTTTGGAAGTGGCGGGTCGGTCACGCCCGCAGACCGTTCGTACCGGTGCGGGTTGGTTGACGACTCATGGAGACAGGGAGATGTGCACAGCAGGTTATCACCACTCCGAACCTGCAGTTTTGCCTCCGCTGGTCGGCCTAAAAATCGGTTCGCCGAATGTCGCTCACATCCAGTTAGTACACCAAGTTGTACAGGAGGGCCTGAGTGATACGGTACGACTACACTCAGAAGTGGCAAGACTGGCCACTGTCACCGACGGCCACATCGGTGAGGCCCACGGGGTTAGCTCCCCTGCTTGAAATAAAGCGGTCTAAGCTGTGTCGACACAGGGTCTTTTGTGTGTATACAGGTTTGAATACCTGGGTGCGAGTATGCGCGAGATAGTGTTGTGTATTTACTATACTGCGCGATTATGGATAGTAGGGCGGGAGGCCCTATTTATAGATATATATTTGTGTATATACATATGTTTACCTGCTGTTAACCCTCTTCTTTGCTTCGTCTATTTATTTCTGTCCTTTAGCCGCCCCCTGGATACGGATCCGGGGAGGGGATGTGTTTTCTACTTAGCTCTGTGACTAACGGTTATTCTTATAACCAATCACAGGAAATGGGACAGCGCGAAGCCCCCGCACTGCAGGATGAGTTACCAGCCTTAGAGATGGCTCTATCGGACACTCCAGCCTCTCACCCTATCTTCCGATACGTGAGTCCTAGAGTATAGGACTAGCCTAGGGTCTTTTGCTATAGTCGATGTAGCCCCCGAGGTAGTGGTTGTAAACATTAGGCTTCGTCCCCCTTTTAAATATGTAAATCTAAGCAGTATGCTGGTTTTGTTCATTTTCGATTGCTTCCGTTGTGCGTTCTGATGTGATGTTGTGATTCTCGTGCCTGATAAGGAGACCACTCAGTGCTTGAGAGGGTGGGTCGTTTCCATCCGGGAAGCACTAGTGGCCATCTTTGGGCCGTAAGATCCCCCCTCCCTGAACCCGGTTCAGATCTGGGGAGGGGGGGGGTCTTACACGCAGGTTATCCGTTGTAAGGTTCTTACCGTCGAGGCGTACGTAAGTCTTAGGTCTGGTAGTGTGCATACCCAATAATAGTGAAAAAGCTTGTTTCACTATCTCCGTCTGGCCATGACATGAGGTGCCTGAGTGGTTAGCTACCCTTGAAAAGCGGGAAGTAAAGGTCTATGTCGACATAGCAAATCATAGTGTGTGAGTAAATCATGGGTGAGTCATCATACATGCATTCATTGTATTGCATTGCACCGTATAAATATCATCATCATATAAACATGTATGGACACTTTTATATGATGAGTTACTTATTATTGTAAAAGACCCTTTAACTTATAAGCTTGTACGTGCATTTTTATAATTTAAGTTTAATTCAGTTCCTCATTGTTATGATATAGTCGTGCTCTCTTGTACATGCTATAATAATTGATGTTTACTTATGTTGCTCTCTTATTCACTATTATTATATCACCTGCTTGTACTATTGTTTTAATTGTAGCCCTTTTTCCCTCCTTCCGCCCGGTGCCTGAGAGTCATCGAGGGAGAGGATGTGGAGGCACTTAGTATTCTTAGACTAACGGTTGTTGTAGCACTCATTTTAGGAGCACCCCCCGGCTACAATGGCACGCCGTGCAGAAGGACAACCATGCTAAGGAGATGGAGCCTGATACCACGACGCAGCCTCTACAGTCGCTTTCTTCTGTTACCGATGTGAGATTTTGATGTTTACTTACATCATATTTTGTACTCTGATATATTCAGGAGCTCTGATTGCTTCTTGTTTTTGTTATATATATTCTGTGGGCTTTTATGCTTTTTTGTGGATTTTGTCTTCTGATTAATTTATTGATGGGTTGGCATGCAATATACTGAAATAGCCGACAAAATAAGTGTCTTGTGGAGGAGGCTATCTCGTGTGTTGGCGCTTCCGCAAGGCGGATGTTCTGGGCATAGGACTCCCCTCGGCCATGTTCAATGTTCTGGGAGGGGGTCTTACACCTATGATGGGGGGAGGGGGTTATCTGCACCCCATGATTAGGGGGAGGGTGTTGTTGTTGGAACCTATACAGATGCCATAAATAAAGAAACATTTATGTAATTTCCATCCATTAGTTGCTAACCACCATTATTAATTTTTAATCCAGAACTTTCCCGTGTAGGCTATAAAAGCCAATGCAATGTATGATTTATTTGCTAAGTTAAAAAATTGAAACCTTCCCAGTAACATCCTTCCCTCTCGCATTTTTTCTTACAGTTGTATCAGAGCATCTCTTCCTTGCGGACCTGTTTCATTCTATTTTTCCTCTCCAATTGGCTCATCATCTACCTCATCATCCTCACACATACCTTCCCTCAGTCATACCTCCATTCCAATCTTCTCAGGAGAATTCTATGAATTCTGGAGCGATAAAATGCAAACCTTACTGTGCTCACAAGACCTGTGGGACATTGTCAACTGTGGTCTGAAGGCTTCTGGCAAAGCTGCTGAAGGAACATCTCCTACCTTCAGCAAAGAAGACAAGATGTGTGATGTGTTGGCTCTGCACCTGATCCATCAGGGTGTAGCAATCAACATCTATCCCAGGATAATGGGATCACAATGTGCACATGAAGCTTGGAACAGGCGGGAGGTGGAATATAAGGGGACTAAAAAGGTAATAAAGATTAAACTTACTGGATTGCGTAGAACTTTTGATGCTCTAATGAAGAAAGAGGGTGAAATAACACAAGAATATTTTGGCAAAATAACCAGTCTAGTAAATCAAATAAGAACCCTTGATGGTGTACTTGATGACCAACAAGTAGTTGAGAAAATACTCAGATTGCTTCCTAGAACTCACAACCATATTGTCTTAACAATTTTTGACGCCCACGATATTGACACCCTCTCTATTAGTCACCTACTAGGTTCTCTACAATTTCATGAGGATCTCCTCTCTAGGGACCTATAACTGCTAGACAAAGCCTTGCAGACCAAAATGAATCTCAAAAACAAAAGTGAAAGTAAGTAGAGGATAGAAGGAAATGCAAGAAATCCATTTCAAAACAATTTCAAAAACAAAAGATTTTAAAATAAAGACAAAGAGAAACCCATAGAAGGCTCGCACCTGAGTAGGAACTACCTTATATGTAAGAAACAAAACCATGAAACCAAGGATTGCTTTTTTAAAGTCCAGAATCATTCAGAGAGTAACTGTTGGTATAAGCCAAAAGAACAAGCAAAAGTAACTAAAACCCAAATTGAAGAGTACCTATTCACGAGACAGTGGTCCCTACATGACACTGAAACTGAACTTTGGTTTATTGATAGTGGTTGTTCTAGACACGTGGTCAATAACGAGGACTTCTTTATAAAACTTCATGAATATTATAAACATGAGGTTATTCTTGGAGATGGGATGAAGGAGAGGATAGAAGGAGGGGGAACCATTTCTGTTGAAACCAGTGAAGGGGAACAAAAACTAATAAGCAATGTACAATTTGTTACAACCCTCACCCAGAACTCTTGAGTGTTGGTCAACTTGCTAGAAAGGGGTTTAGAGTCATATTTGAGCAAAAGCAATGTTTCATAATACACAATGCTTTCAACACTGTATCGGCCTCAACTAAGCTAAACAAGAATAATATCTACACTCTCATACTTAGACCATCCAAATCAACAACCCTAGCATGTAGAGAGGATCATGAATTACAAATCACAAAACTTTGGCATCATAGGCTTGGTAACATTAACAAAATCTCACTTCAGAAACTACACAAGATGAATATTGTAGATGGTATAGACCCAACTATGTGTACATCACTAAAATATGATACATGTGCACGTTGTAAGTCTCACTATCTTCCTTACCCTCAAAACTCAGAATGTAGGTCTATATGACCCTTGGATCTTCTTCATCAAGATCTCTGGCGCCCAGCAAGTACTCCAACTCTAGGGAAAAAATGTATTACTTGCTGATAGTAGACGACTACAGTCATTTTATGTGGATTTTCTACTTGGAACACAAGTCAGAAACTATTAAAAACTTCAAAAAGTTACAAGCACAAATAGAAAATCAACTAGAAAGGAAAATAAAATTAGTAAGAAGTGATAGAGGGGGGAATTCCTGTCAAGCCAGTTTTCTCTTCTCTGTCAAGATGTTGGTATTAGCAGGTAACTAACCTCTCCAGGGACTCTACAACATAATGGGGTTGTGGAGAGAAGGAACAAAACATTAGTTGAGATAGGGAGAACACTATTGATACATTCAAACTGCCCAAAAACTCTATGGAGTGAGTCTACCTCAACTATTATGTACCTTCTGAACCGGAGTATTACCAATTCTGTCCACAATTGTACACTATATGAAGCTCTATACAATCACAAACCTGAAGTTTCATACTTATGGGTGTTCGACTACATAGCCTATGCACACAACATTATAGATAAAGGGGATAAACTTGAAGAAACAAGTAAGAAGTGTGTCATGGTAGGCTGCAGCGACTAGAGCAAGGCATATAGATTACTGGATCCAATTACTAACAAGCTCATTCTTTCCCGGGATGTTATCTTCAATGAAGAAGAAACTTGGATCTGTGCATCAGAATCAAACTCAATTCCCCAACCTCGGCAGTTCCGGTTGAACTTGGAATTCAACCAAGTTCCCTCCATGACAAAGTGAGTAATATGGATAATGACAACAATTATGATTCATCATCGCCCAAAAAACACGATCCCTGCAAGAAATATACCAGAGAGATGAATTTGCTCTTCAAGCTACATTGGCCTCTACCTATGAAGAAGCAGAGAAACAAGACGAATGGAGAATGGCAATGAAAGAAGAATTAGACTCAATAACAAAAAAGCAGACCTGGACACTTGTTTCAAAACCCCCAAATCGAGGAATCGTCGGGTTAAAATGGGTGTATAAAATAAAACACAATGAAGAAGGCCAAATTCTTAAGTACAAAGCTCGACTAGTAGCTAAAGGATTCTCACAAAAACCAGGAGAAAACAATGGAGAAACCTTTGCTCCAGTGGCAAGAATTGCAATTATAAGATTAATACTAGCTTTAGCAGTACAGCATGATTACCACATCTATCATCTTGATGTAAAATCGGCCTTCCTCAACTGAGAACTAGTTAAAGATGTGTTTGTATGCCAACCACAAGGGCTTGAAGTTCCAAGAGAAGAAGATAAAGTCTACCATCGACAGGCCCCCAGGGCTTGGCATAGCAACATCGACAGCTACTTCCTTGTTGAAGGGTTCAGCAAAAGCCTCAATGAGCCGACTTTATATATTAAGATAGTAGAAGAAGGAAGGATAATTGTGAGTTTATATGTCGATGAACTTATCGTAACTGGGAACAACACAAGCCACATACTTAATTTCAAAAGAAAAATGATGAAGGAATATGAAATGTCAGATCTTGGACATCTCAAATTCTTTCTAGGTATGCAAATTAAATCTCTCGCTGGCGGAATTCTTTTGTCCCAAGAATTCTATGTTCAGTCACTCTTAAGAAAATATCAAATGGAAAGTTGCAATCCTACCATCACCCCTAAGTTAGTTGGGGAAAACTGAAAACCAAAACAAAATCAGAAGAAGAGGCAGAAAAGGAGGCATATTGAAGCTTGGTTGGCTCCTTTCTATATCTCACCAATACCAGGCCAGGCATTGAGAATGTTGTTGTTGGGAAAAATACCCTTTGATTTATCTAAACAAATTATATAGAAATGATTTCATCAGTTAGGATGAATTACCCACATTATATAGGAAGGGTAATTTGGTCATTAGATATTGGGTATTGTAGCCACAATAACCTTGATTTGAAGAAGTGTCCCTTGAACTAAGATGAATTGATATTGTATTTGATAAAGTTTCTTAGTTGTGTGTTTGCAGGACTCTAATTGCTAACTACAAACCAATGTCAGGTTTCAGTGAGTCATAAACACAGGCTTATGCAATGTAATCTCTCATTGTGTAGACCAAGGTGTTGACTCAGGTGAATTCTCTCTATTGGGATGTACTTCACATTCAAGCACTAAGGAAAAGTTAGGAGTCAATGGTTGTTGGAATCAGGATTGGAAGAAAATTAGTCTGAGTGTTTTTCGTCGAGTGATTTCGATGAGTCCATGTAAATTCGTCGAATCATCTCATGAAAGACTTAGCTATTCACTGAAATTACTCGAATAGAATCAGAAATTTCGGCCAAGTACTTTCGTCGAATAATATTCAAATTCGTGGAGGAAAATTATTTAATCGATGAATTCAGCGAGTTATGAAGATTTCTTCTTCCCGTCTCACCGAGTTCCTTTATGAGTTTTTCGTCGAGTAATACACTGCTCTCTCGACGAATAAGTGACTTTCGACGAATGTTGACAGAGCGCATTTTTGTCTTATGTCTGCCGATTTAAGGTTTTTGTGCATGTGGATCCTTTTCCTTAAGTAATGCTTATAGCCGTTGGAGGGAAGTCTATATATACTTAAGAGATGTTTTTCCCTAAACCCTAATTGTGAAAATCGAAATCAAGACATCGAGATTTCCATCGCATTCTTCTCGTTCACGCAAAAGACGATCTTCTACCGCCGGCAAGCTTTGTTCTCGATTCTTCAGCAAGTCTCTATTCAATCCCAGCACTTGGATTGCTTCAATATTCTTCTAGATCTTGTTGGGTAGATAAGTGTTCAGATCAAAGATTTCAAGAGAAAGAGTTTTCTTCTTCCTCATTCAAGTTCAGGATTTCATTTTTCAAGGAGGAAGAAGACTTTTTATCTCAGATCTGAAGAAGCAGAATCTCGTGGAGATTCTTAGAGATTGGATTTTCAATCAAAGGTTTTTGTAACATCTTTTACATATCCTTGTAGGAAGTTTCATCTTGCGAGTTCTTGTAGATCCTAGTTTAAAGAATCTAGTGTGTAGGAGAGTTTGTTCCCGAGTTTGTAAGGGGCGTGGCCTCCGAGCTTGTAGGAGTTATGAACTCCGAGTTGTTGGATTACATTTAATCTGAGATTAGTAAAGTAGCCTAGTCTAGATGGGTGTGCTAGATAGGTGAGGCGGGAAAGTGGACGTACCCATTTCGGGGAACCACTATAAATCCTTGTGTTTATGTGTGCTATTTTGATTTCAATGTGTTTTTCTTTCTAGATTTTAATTCCGCTTAAAAGCCATAGAATTCACCTATTCACCCCCCCCCCCCCCCCCCGGCTAGGTGATTTAGGGAGCAACTAGGTATTTTTAATTGGTATCAGAGGAAGGTTGTTCGTTAAAAGGTTAACACCTTGAAGAAATTCCTACATCTAGTTGTTCAAAAGACACCATGTCTGGAATGGACAAGAGCAAGGATTCTTCCATGAAGGTGCCGATATGCACAAAAGATAACTTCCCTATGTGGAAGGAAAGAGTTAGATTCTACATGGAAGCCGCAGACCCAAGAATTTTTCAGATTGTTGAAGAAGGCCCTTATATTCCCATGAAACCATCTTCAATAAATTAAAATATTCAAATTGCGAAGAAGATGCTAGAGCTTACTAAAGATGAGATCACTATTGTAGCCCTAGACAAGAAGGAAAAGAGCATCATTGCTAGTGTAGTAGATGATTCCATGCTACAAAATATGTTTCACTGCAAGTCCACCAAAGAGATGTGGGACTCTCTCGTAGTCTTAATGGAGGGCACTAAAGAAGTTTGAGATGATCGTTGATCTCTACTGAAATAAGAATACGAAGCCTTCAAGCAAGACCCAAGAGATAGCATATCATATACTTATGAGAAGTTCTTTAAAATCGTTAACGGTCTAAGAAATTATGACCGGGAATTTACTGTTGGAGAACTAAACGACAAGTTCTTGAGATCCCTGATGAAAGAATGGGATACCAAGGCTATCGCCATAAGAGAGTTGGCAAGCTGGCTACAATGGAGCCTCAAATCTTATTTGGGAAGCTCCTCTCCCATGAACTGAAGCTCAGCATCAGGAAAGCTGAGGAAGATGGCAACAGGACTTCTGGAAAGGAGAGGTCCGTAGCTCTGAAGGCCGAAGGGTCAAAGAAAAGTAAGATCATGGTACCTGTAAAGACACGGTTGTCGGAAGAAGATGATGAGTCTGTGGCTTGCTCTTCAAGCTCGGACATGTTTGATGGAGAGTTCTCTACTTTCCAAGCAATTCAAAAGATTACTGAACAAGAGAAAGCAGAGGAGAGGTCAACCCTCTACATCAGATCACAGAAGATCAATGTGTGATGGTGAACACCACAAGAAAGAATACAATAATGACAGGTATAAATCTAAACCGAACAAACACGCTTCGACTGACAGTATTTGTTATTGCTACAACAAGCCAGGGCACGTGATTGTGGAGTGCCCATAAAAAAGAAAGAAGGATCAAGAAAGGAAGAAAGGAAATCCTTCAAAAGTAAGATGAAGTAGGAAAAGAGCTTCTTAGCAAAGAAGTCGAAAACTCTGAGCACAGCGACTCAGAAGAGTCAAGCTCAGATGAAGAGGACTACTTTGGCCTAATGGCTCAGACTGACGAGGAAAACTACGACACCCCATATGAGGGGAAGGTAAATTCTCATACTCCTCTTTCTAAGTCTGAGATGGATTCCAATGTGAATGAAGGCTATACCTCTGCAAAAGAATCTGAATTAAGGGTTCAGCACTAAGCCTTGCTAAAGTTATTTAAAAGATGTCATAGTGCAGTTAAATATCAAGCCAAGGAGATTGCGGCTTCCAAGGTTTTAAAATCAAATCTGAAGGAAGAAATTGAAACACTAATTCCTTTCAGAGATGAAGTCCAATCCTTAAAAGACGAATTGGCAAGCTCTAGTGAAATATTAAAGCAGAAGGAGAAAATCTTAACTAAGCTGGAAGGAAAGCTAGTGGTAGAGAGAAAGCTAGTAGCAAGCTTCTCTAAACCAAAGACCATCCTACCTCTCATTGATGGCTTTTCTGCTCCTACAAGGGGTAGTGGTATCGGTCATCAGACCAAGAAAAGTGAGGCAGCGAAGAAAAGAGTCGTTAAGGGTAAGGGCAAGGCTGATCAAAGTCAACCTTCTTTCAAGAGGGTAGTGTTTCCCACTAACACATATGACTTTGAAATAATGTATGGTCACTTTACGAGACCAACTCATGTTGAGTCAATTAAGGGTAACCAAGGATGGAGCCGTCCTCAAAACTTCGTAATGACTGCTTTCAAAGCACCTCACGAAGAGATAGTCCTCAAGGACTATGGTTCATTCATGCATGGACCGTATGCTAAGAGAGCACCAAAAGTCAAGATTGTTGTGACAAAACCACATGAGAAGGAGCCATATGTTTGTCACAATCACGAGGTTTCTACCTCTAAGTCGGTAGCCCCTGCTAGACCCCTCGTTCAAAAAGTCAAGCAGGAGGGTAAGAGAAGGTACAACAGGTTTGACTGTTGGTGTTGTGGCAAAGTTGGTCACTTCGCCATAAATTGTTGGTTTAATCCAAAGAATGATAGAATTCCACTAATTAACAATGCAAGGCCGACCACTTGCAATGTTAACAATCCAAGTGGAAGTCGTCTAACAAGAATCCAAGGACCCAAATCCATTTGGGTTCCTAGGGCAATTGATTGTTGATTGCAGGTATGTCAAAAGGCCAACATCACGCCTATATGGTATTTGGACAGTGGATGTTCGCGACACATGACCGTAACAAGAAGCCTTCTACAGAATTTCACCCCAATCAAGGATGGTCCAAAGGTTATCTTTGGTGGATCTGATAGGGGAATCACAAAAGGCTATGGTATGATTACCAACGGTATAGTCTCTTTCACAGATATAGCGTATGTAAGAGATTACAACATAATCTTATTTGTATAAGCCAACTTTGTGACAAAGGCTATATGATTGAGTCCTACAAGGACAAATGCCTGATTAAGTCGTATGATACGTCAGAAACTATTTTAATAGGCACTCGGAGTAGAAATATCTTTTGCTTAAATTTTCTTTGTTTAGATTCATCTACAATAGTTTGTTTTTTGGCAAAAGACAGTGCAACTTTGTGTGATCAATGGCACAAGAGATTAGCATATATTAATTTCAAAACTATCAATATGTTATTTTCTCATAACTTAGTGTGTAACGCTCGTGATGTTAAGTGCTTTAAAGAGAGACCTTTGTTGGAGCTTGTGTTTCACATCTCTTAGTTTGAGAAATAATAAATCACACTATGTATTTGATCATGCTTGTGTTTATAGTGTGAAGGTACTATAGTTATATAACCCTATGAACATGATGCTGATTGATGACGATTCTCTGAAAAGAGAGCTAACGACCCGCGTTAGTAGTTAACGCCCAGCATTAACTTCCGTAGAGAAGGAAGTCGTCGAGATGAAATGTCGTCGAGAAGGAATCAGAGACAACGCCAGTGACAACGCCATCGTTGACTATTAACGCCCGCGTTGAGTCACGATCCCGATGGTTTGCACGATCTCAGCAACTGCCGTACACGATGCTTAACGTTGGCGTTAACTCTTAACGTCGCGCGTTAGCTCCTGTGTCTATTTAAAGACCTGATTTCATTTGCTTAAGCAAGATGCATTGGAGCCTTCATTCCAGAGATCTAAGAGAGCATTTCATTCCGAATTCAGAGAGAACTCCCAACACAACCATTGAGGAACAAGAGTGAGAAGGAGATTTTCAATGGTGCAATTTGAAGAAGGACGCTCGCTTCAACTCCGATGATGATCATAGCGTGTCTTCAACATCTCCTTTAGTGCTCTTCAATATTCGGGAGTCTTTTGTTCTGATTTTATCTTTTTATATTTTCTTGTAACGGTAGTGAATTCGTCGCCTTGCGTGTGGCGACTAGGTCCGTGTGCGGCTTAGGGGGTAATTTGCCTCCTTGTGCGTGGCGACTAGGTCAAGGGTAGATCTAGGGGGTGGCTAGAGGCCTTATTTGGGGATAGATAGGCTATAGCCAACCAGTCCTTGGGAGAAGGACCGGTGAAGGAACAAAAAGTGATTTTTAAGTTATCGCCTCCAATTTCAAGCGTTATTGAAATTTTATCCTTGTAATCATTTTTGTGAAATATAAAATTCTTGTTTAGTATATCTAATTTTTCTGGAATTGTATTTCATAAAGAAAATCATTTTGAATATTTCTGTAAAAATACTTTTTTTTCTGGAGAGATAACGCCCGTCATTAACTCTTAACACCAGGCGTTAGCGACAGAGCAAAAAAAAATTTCTGTTTTGTAAAATCTGTCAGTTTACCTTAAAAACAGTAAACCCCTTATTCACCCCCCCCCCCCCCCCCCCCCCCCCCCCCCCCCCCCCCCCTCTAAGGGCTCCATCAGATCCAACACTTGGTATCAGAGCCAGGTTATTCCAAAATGGTTTGACAACCGGTAATAATGGCACATAATGATCATGCTTTCGCTGAGAGTCAAGGGATTAGTAGACCTCCACTATTTACCGGAACTAATTATAATTATTGGAAAACTAGAATGCGTTCTTTTTTAACTGCTTTAGATAATGGCGTTTGGGGTATGGTAGAACAGAGTTACTCTCCACCAACATTTGTTGTTGGAGAAGTCACTCTGGAAAAACCTAGAGATAGATGGGATGACAATGATATTTTGATATGTAAGAATAACGTTAAAGCAATGAATGCGTTATTCTGTGCTTTGGATAGAACAGAATTTAATAGAACTTGTGCTTGCGAAACAGCTTATGATATATGGAATTTATTAGAATTTACTCATGAAGGTACTTCACAGGTTAAGGATTCAAAGCTCTTCCAATTTGAATCTGAGTATGAGAAATTTCGGATGGAGGCGGATGAAGACGTAGATTCAATGTACACAAGGTTTACCAAGATCGTCAACGACTCAAAAGTACTTGGAAAGGTGTTCTCCAATGGCGACTTGGTGAGAAAAAATTTAAGGTCTCTCCCTCCAAAGTTCAATCCAAAGGTGACGGTTATCTCAGAGTCGCACGATTTGAAGAAGCTCCAAATTGAGAGCCTCATTGGGAACCTAAAGACCCATGAGGTTGAACTCAAAATTCAACAACAAGAGTACAACTTGGAGCCAAAGAAGAAGGGTTTGGCCTTAAAGTCAAAAAAGGAGGCAAATGGAGATGATGATGAAGAGGACGAGAAGAGCCTTTTTGTGAAGAAGTTCAAAAGGTTCATGAAGAATCCGGAAAGGAGAAACACCTTCCGTAAATATTTCATCAAAAAGGGATCTTCATCGAAGAAAGAGAGAGGTAGCGACGAGGACGATGATGAACGACCACCACCAGAGTGCTACCAATGTAGAAAGACCGGACATATTCAGAGCCAGTGCCCAAAATATCTGAAAGAGCGTAAAGAAAAAGGGCACAAGGGAAAATAGAAGAAGAAGGTCCTAAAAGCGGCTACATGGGATGACTCCTCCTCCGAGGATTCAAGCGGCTCATCCACTAGCGATGAAGAAGAGGCAAATATGTGCCTTATGGGAAAAAGTGACAAGACATCCGAGGATGAAAGCAGTGTCCGAAGCGACACTGAGGTAACTCTCCCTACTTCTTATGATTATTTATATATTGAGTATTTACAAACTTGCAAATTCTTTGATAAAAGTTTAAAAGATATTGATCTTCTAAATTCTGAAAATAAACTTTTGTTAAAAGAAAACAAAAAATTATCTAAACAATTAGGGAAAGAAAAGTTATCTTGCCAAGAGTGCAATCACTCCTTGGCAAGAGTGAAAGAACTTGAAGAAACTCTTTCTAAATTCCACTCCACTATTGCAATTCTTACTAAGGAGAAGGGGGATTTAGAAAGAACTTTAAAACCTCTCTTTCTCAAATAGAGGATGGGAAGAAGAGTTTTGCGAATCGGTGTGTTATGTTGGTAACGGAAAACACCACTCTCAAAGCTCGTATTCATGATTTAAATTTGGCTATTAAGAAGTTTGGAGTTGGGCAAAGATCTCTGGACATGATCTTGGCCAACCAATGCCATGGAAGTGCCAAACATGGCCTTGGATATGGTTCTGGAAGCTATCGCCAGGCGTTAACTCCTAACGCCAGCGTTAGCTATAATTCCAGAAATATTAATTCTGTTAATAATAAATCCAAAGATTCAAATGTTACCTCATTTTCCAACAAGAGTTTATCCAAAAAGGGTTTCATCCCCTTTTATATCGTGTGCCAAATGTTATTTATTTGGACACACCTCAAACTCTTGTAGGAAAAAGGGTCATAGTGCTATAAAGCAAATCTGGGTGCCTAAGCTTTCCACCTATTATATAGGAGGAACCTCTTGGGTATCTGGATCATTACTCTCATCTCCTTTTTAGGTATGTTGGCAGGCTAAGGACAAACAGGACGTGTGGTATTTGGACTCGGGTTGCTCCAAACACATGACAGGAAACAAAGCAAAGTTCCTTAGCCTTGAGATGAAGAAAGGAGGGATGGTGACATTTGGTGACAACGGAAAAGGAAGGATCATGGGCATCGGCACAGTGGGTAACAATTCTTTTTCAATCTCAAATGTTTTATTTGAAGATGGCTTAAAACATAATTTAATTTTAATTAGTCAATTATGTGATATAGGCTTAACTGTATTATTTGAATCATCTACAAATCTTTGCAAAATTATAAATTCTAAAACAAATGATGTCGTACTCACCTCACCTAGGATGCATAATGTTTATATGATTGCCTTTAATGATCTTTCAAATTCTTCTTTAAAATGCTTTATTTCTAAAAATGAAGAATTAGAACTTTGGCATAGGCGTCTTGGTCACTCTAGCACCAAGCTTATTTTGAAATTATCAAAAGATAAATTAATTAAGGGATTACCTATGCTTAATGGAAATTTATCTTCTCTTTGTACGCCTTGCCAAAAAGGAAAATTTTCAAAAAAAAATTTAAAAGCAAAAATTGTAATTTCTACCATTAGACCTCTTCAATTAATTCATATGGATTTATTTGGACCGGCTAGCACTTCTAGTCTAGGAGGTAGAAAATATACTTTTGTAATAATTGATGATTATTCTAGATTTTGTTAAACATTATTTCTATCTTCCAAATCTGATGCATTCCTTGAATTTACTAAACTATGCATTCGTATTCAAAATGAACATGATTTAAAGATTAAATGCTTACGTTCGGATCATGGAGGAGAATTTGAAAATGATAATTTTTCTTCTTTTTGTAACGATTTAGGAATTAAACATGAATTTTTTGCTCCTCGCACCCCACACCAAAATGGTGTAGTGGAGAGGAAAAATAGAACCCTTCAAGAGCTAGCACGCACTATGCTTTGTGAATATGGGTTGCCTAAATCATTTTGGGCCGAAGCGGTTAATACTTCATGTTATATCATTAATCGTGTTATGCTTCGTCCTATTTTAAATTGACACCTTATGAGCTTTACTTTAAAAGAAAACCTAATGTATCTTATTTTCATGTGTTTGGTTGTAAGTGTTTCATTTTAAACACTAGAGATGCACTAGGAAAATTTGTTGAAAAATGTGACGAGAGAATTTTCATTGGTTACTCTTCAACTAGCAAGGCTTATAGAATATATAATAAAAGAACTAAAGTAGTTGAAGAGTCTATACATGTAAGATTTGATGAGTTTGTTCCTTGTGTAGATTCTAATCATACAGGAAATGAAGACGAACCTATTTACCCTTTGGAGCATGAGGATGATGAATCGCTTGGAGAGAAAGATGAAGAAAAAGAGGAGAAAGAAGATGAGATAGTAGAATATGTACCTCCAAGTGTGCTACAATTTTCAAAGAATCATCCAAGGGAGCTTATGATAGGAGAACCGTCAAAAGGGGTAAGTACTCGTTCTTCTTTACATGAGTCTTTTTCAAACCTTTGTTTTGTTTCCGAAATAGAACCAAAAAATGTTTTAACCGCTTTAAATGATGAATTTTGGTTTTTAGCTATGAATGATGGATTAAATCAATTTGAACATAATCAGGTTTGGAATTTAGTTGAGAGACCATCTAATCATATGGTTATTGGAGTTAAATGGATTTTCAAAAACAAACTAGATGGTGACTCTAGGATAACAAGAAATAAAGCTAGACTAGTTGCACAAGGATATTCACAAATCAAAGGGGTAGATTTTGATGAAACTTTTGCACCCGTTGCTCGCCTTGAGTCTATTAGAATATTTCTTGCATTTGCAAGTTTTAAAAGATTTAAATTATTTCAAATGGATGTTGAAAGTGCATTTTTGAACGGGATTATAAAAGAAGAAGTTTATGTAGAACAACCCCCCAGTTTTGTGAGTGAAAAATTTCCCAATCATTTATATAAGTTAGAAAAGGCGCTTTATGGATTAAAGCAAGCGCCTCGTGCTTGGTATGATAGATTGACATTATTTTTGATAAAGCGCGGCTATAAAATGGGAAGTGTGGATAATACACTCTTCATTAATCATGTAGATAATGATTTGATTATATTGCAAATTTATGTTGATGATATCATTTTTGGAGCCACTAATGAAGAGTTATGTAATTAAGTAATTTTAGTGATGAAAAATGAATTTGAAATGAGCTTGGTAGGAGAACTCACTTATTTTCTAGGATTTCAAATCTCACAAAAACAAGATGGCATATTTATTTGCCAAACTAAATATGTTCATGATATTCTTAAAAGATTTGGATTTGAAAACCTAAAACAAGCTAATACACCAATGAGTGCATCACTAAAATTAGGAAAAGATGAAGCCAGTATTTCTATTGATCAAACATTATATAGAGGGATGATAGGCTCATTGTTATATTTAAGCGCATCTAGACCCGATATTATGTTTTTCGTTTGCTTATGTGCTAGATTTCAAGCTAACCCAAAAGAATCACATTTAAAAGCGGTGAAACGTATTTTTAGATATCTAATCGGAACGTCTAGATTAGGGTTATGGTATCCTCATAATGATTGTTCTATTCTACACAGTTTTTCTGATTCGGACTATGCGGGATGTTCATTAGATCGTAAGAGCACTAGTGGCATGTGTCATTTTATAGACCCTCCACTCGTATCATGGTCGAGAAGGAAACAGAATTTTGTTGCCCTCTCCACCATCGAGGCCGAATATATCGCACTAGGTAGTTGTTGTGCACAAGCCTTGTGGATGACCCAAACGTTAGAAGACTTTGGTATTCATCTAAATAACATTGAATTAAAGTGTGACAACAAAAGCGCTATAGATCTCACAAACAATCCCGTACATCACTCTAGATCGAAACATATAGATGTCCGACATCATTTCATTAGAGATCATATAAAGAAGGAACATGTTAAAATTAGCTTTACTGAATCAGAACTTGCCGACATTTTTACCAAACCTCTACCCGATGCACGTTTTCACAAGCTTAGGTTATAATTAGGTGTCTTAGAAATATCACTATAACCCTTATAAAAAGCTATCTAAATTATCTTATGTACTTTGTTATATTTGTTTGCATTATTTTAAAAAAAAATTCAAAAATCAATAAAAATGTAAAAACTATAGACAAACCGCCAAAAATACTCTAAACGAGCCTTCATATCAAATTCATAATGTCTGAAATTTCAACTGTAAGAAGGCATATTTATCTTACAAATTTATCATGAAAAAGATTTTTCAAAAAATCAAAAATTGGAGTTCTGTCTCGGCGTTAAATAGCTAACGTCTGGCGTTAGCCTCTATGCGCCAAAAAAAAAAATTTTTAAAAACTTTTTTCTTTCTTGTTTGTTGTTATTTACTTCAAAAATTAATAACAAAAAAATTATAAATATGTGCTTAAATGTTTATTTCAAGGATAATTATTTATATTGCTTAAAGATTTTTTACAATGTTTAATTTAAACCTTCAAGTTTCTTCAAAATATTGTTTTTGATTTTATCATGTCTTGAATTCTTCAAATGTGCAAAAACAAAATTGGTTATAGATTACATGTGTAGAAATGTTTTTACATGCCTCTAAGTATGAGTAAAGTTTTTATCTTTGATAATGATTTTCTCACTTACACCTTTTTGTTAATATACATGTGTTTTAAATCTTATTGCATATTTGTGTAGTGTAAGAACTTATTTTGACTCTCATAAATAGTTTACCTACACAACATTGAATTCTTTCTTGGATTCTTTGTTCTTCATGCACTTGTGATTAGAGAAATGTGGTATATAAAATAAAATTTCTATGTTTGCAAAAACAAGTGAATTCGGAGTCCTTAGTCACTAATCTAAAAAGCAAATAATGAATGACAAGGTTAACTCCACGAAGCACTACTCACCCTCCTGATAAGTCTTAATGAGCATTGTGAGGCTGAGCACCTTGGAAAGAATTGTAAAGTGTCTTGTGCAAACAAAATTTTCACCACTTCTCCTTAAAAATAAAAATGAAAATTTTTATGTGCATTGAAATTTGTGGAAGTAAAGTTGTTTATGTTCAATTCAAGTTATGTTCTTACATTACATAGTTTCATGTGGTTTGATTTATACTCTTGTACACTTTATCAAAACACACTTATTGAACACATCATTATCATTTATAATACTTCCACTCATGAGAATTGGACTAAAAATTTCTCTATACAAATTTCTACAATCATGAGTAAATGCACTAGATAGCAACGCATGATCTTTACAATGTTTTTGTATACTTGAAATGCAAATATATTTACATTGTAAACATATCTTTACTTGATATTTTTATAATCTTGCTTGCTACTTTTTGCTACAAATTACAAATGAACTTGCAACTTTTAATTCTAACATTCAAAACATCTAACTATTTTGAGTTAAACGCTTATTATATTTTGTACTTACAATTTCTACAAGATGTTACAGATTGCTTTCGCTGTGTTCACTATTTATACTCAAGTTGCACTTATATCTACTAAATGCATATTGTTTTATATTGCTATGAATCTATCCCACCTTTTTTTGATTATAACAAAAGGGGGAGAATAATTGAAGAAATAAAGAAATCTTTTATTTAGGGGGAGTTCATTAGGAAATGCATTCATGTAGGGGGAGTATCCACATAAGGAGAGTATGCATGTTTATAACGCTTAACATATACTATAAACACTACTTTAATTATATTTTATTTCTTATTAGTGGATTTGTTATTATCAAAAGGGGGAGATTGTTGGAGCTTGTGTTCCACTTCTCTTAGTTTGAGAAATAACAAATCACACTATGTATTTGATATTGCTTATGTTTATAGTGTGCAGGTACTATAGTTATATAACCCTATGAACAGGATGCTGATTGATGATGATTCTCTGAAAAGAGAGCTAACGCCCCACATTAGTAGTTAACGCCCAGCATTAACTTCCATCGAGAAGGAAGCCATCGAGATGAAATGCCGTCGAGAAGGAATCTGTCAAGAAACCAGAGACAACGCCAGCGTTGACTATTAACACCCGCGTTGAGTCGCGATCTGCCACAATCCGGATGGTTTGCACGATCTCAGCAAATGTCGTACACGATGCTTAATGTTGGCATTAACTCTTAACGTTGCGCGTTAGATCCCACATCTATTTAAAGACCTGGCTTTGTTTGCTCAAGCAAGATGCATTGAAGCCTTCATTCCAGAGATCTGAGAGAGCATTTCATTCCAAATTTAGAGAGAACTCCCAACACCACCATTGAGGAACAAGAGTGAGAAGGAGATTTTCAACGGTGCAATTTGAAGAAGGACGCTCGCTTGAACTCCGATGATGATCATAGCGTGTCTTCAACATCTCCTTCAGTGCTCTTCAATATAGGGAGTCTTTTGTTCTGATTTTATCTTTTTATATTTTCTTGTAACGGTAGTGAATTCGCCGCCTTGCGTGTGGCGGCTAGGTCTGTGTGCGGCTTAGGGGGTAATTCGCCTCCTTGTGCATGGCGACTAGGTCAAGGGTAGATCTAGGGGGTGGCTAGAGGCCTTATCTGGGGATAGATATGCTATAGACAACCGGTCCTTGGGAGAAGGACCGGTGAAGGAACAAAAGTGATTTTTAAGTTATCGCCTCCAATTTCAAGCGTTATTGAAATTTTATCCTTGTAATCATTTTTGTGAAATATAAAATTCTTTTTCAGTACATCTAATTTTTCTGGAATTGTATTTCATAAGGAAAATCATTTTTAATATTTCTGTAAAAATACTTTTTTTCTGGAGAGATAACGCCCGGCGTTGACTCTTAACGCCGGGCGTTAGCGACAGAGCAAAAAAGTTTTTTTGTTTTGTTAAATCTGCCAGTTTACCTTAAAAATAGTAAACCCCTTATTCACCCCCCCCCCCCCCTCTAAGGGCGCCATCAGATACAACAACCTTGTCATGCATGCCAAATGGGCAAGCAGAATCGGGATATTTTTAAGAGCATAATTGGCAAAGATTCTACCAGATGCTTATATCTGCTACATATGGATCTATTTGGTCCCATGCTAGTTAGAAGTTTAGGAGGTAAAGCTTATACTTTTGTTATTGTTGATTACTACTTATATTTTGCTTGGGTATTCTTTCTAAAACACAAGTCAGATACTTTTGATTCTTTCACTAATTTTGTCAGGCAAATACATAATGAATTAAACTTCTCCGTAGTCAAAATCAGAAGTGACCACGAAACAGAATTCAAATTTGGGGCTATGACAGAATTTTGCGAAAGCTTAGGTTTCTTTCATGAGTTTTCATCTCCTCGTACTCCACAACAAAATGGAGTTGCTGAGAAAAAGAATAGAAGACTCATAGAGGCAAGCATGACAATGTTGAATGACTATTCTCTTCCGGGATACTTCTGGGCAGATGCCATAAACACTGCTTGTCACGTGCAAAATAGAGCATTAATCAACAAGAATCATCATAAGACACCTTATGAACTTCTAAAGGACGGGAAACCAACTATATCTTATTTTAGAATTTTTGGTAGAAAATGCTTCGTTCTTAACAACGGGAAGTACTACAAAACTAATTTTAGTGAAAATTGTTTTGAAGGTATTTTCGTAGGATATAGTAGTCATAGTAAGGCATATAGGGTTTTCAACAAGAAAACACTGGTTATAGATGAATCAATAAATGTTGTTTTTGATGAGACGAGTATGCTTCACAGCAATTCTTCTAGTGTTTTTGTTGAAGATGCAGATGTCAGGATGAAACTAAAAGGGCTGAACCTGGAAGACGTTGTCAAGGAGGATGTTCCAGGGACAGTCTATGTCAGTGATCCAATCACTCCTGAAGAAGAAGAACTTCAAGAAGTTGAAGATGTACCTTAAGTATAAGTACCTGGTCTCAATGAAGATGCAAGAAATCTGGTGATTAGACACCAAAGAGATCATTCGGTTGATCAAATCATCGGAGAAACCAGTGTTGGAGTAAGGACAAGAAGAGGTACATCTAATCAAGTTTTGCATTTGAGTTTTCTTTCGCAGGTTGAACCAAAGAAATTTGATGAAGCAAAAGAGGATGCTTCATGGATCATTACAATGCAAGAGGAGCTCTATCAGTTCAAACGATGCAAAGTTTGGAAGCTAGTGCCAAGACCCAAAGGTCAGAACATTGTCGGAACAAAATGGGTTTACAAAAACAAGCTGGACGAAGATGGGGTAATCATCAAGAACAAAGACAAACGTGTTGGCCAAGGTTATCGACAAGAAGAAGGGATCTACTTTGATCAAACCTATGCTCCAGTTGCAAGGCTCGAAGCGATCAGGTTGTTTCTAGCGTATACAGCTCACAAAGGGTTTAAGGTCTATCAAATGGGCGTGAAGTCAATCTTCCTCAATGGTACCTTAAAGGAAGAAGTATAGGTAGAACAACCCGCAGGTTTTATTGAGTCAACCCTCCCTGACTATGTTTACTTTTTACGTAAAGCATTATAATGTCTAAAACAAGCACCCTGAGCTTAGTATGAGACCTTTTCTAGCTTCCTTCTTGAGAACAAATTCACAAGAGGAAAAATAGATAAGACATTATTTCTTAGGAAAGCAAAAGGCAAGATCTTGCTAGTACAAATCTATGTCAACGACATCATTTTTGGATCTATGGATGATAACCTTCGCAAAAAGTTCTCTAACCTAATGCAAGGGAAATTTGAAATTAGTAGTATGGGTGAGCTGAAGTATTTCTTAGGACTTCAGGTGAAACAATCTGAAGATGAAATTAGTAGTATGGGTGAGCTGAAGTTTTCTCCATTCCGAATTTCTTAATTAACTCTTTGGTGAAACAATCTGAAGCTGAAGTATTTCTTAGGACTTTGCAAGAATCCAATTCGGAATGGAGAACGCAACCTCAATGAGGACTCCAATGGTTTCAAATATGAATCTGGACAAGGATGAGAAAGGGAAACCTTTTGATGAAACCAAATACAGAAGAATAATTGGATTCTTGCTCTACCTTACTGCCAGTAGACCAGACATAATATTTCCAACATGTGTTTGTGCTAGATTTTAGGTGAACTCTAAGGAATCTCACTATGCCCCCTGCAAAGAGAATTTTGATATATCTTAAAGGCACACAAAATCTTAGCCTATGGTACCCAAGAAGTAATGACTTCGAACTAACAGGATTTTCAGATGGTGATTTTGCAGGTAGCAAGGATGATAGGAACAGCACTTTCGGGATATGTCAATTCCTTGGAAGAAGGCTAGTCTCGTGGAGTAGCAAGAAATAGAACTGTGTGGCTATCTCAACTACTGAATCGGATTATATCTCCGCAGGAAGTTGTTGTGCACAACTTCTGTGGATCAGGAATCAGCTTGAAGACTACAACTTGAAGCTGAAGGAGATTTTGATGTTCTGTGACTCATCAAGTGCCATAGAAATTGCAAATAATCCAGTCTCTCACAGCCAGACAAAACATATAGAGATACACTACCACTTCATCCTGGAGCATGTGGAGAACAAGGACATCAACCTCAGTTATGTTCCGACAGATAAGCAAGTTGTTGATATTTTCACGAAGCCGCTTGATGATACCAAGTTCAATTATTTCAAGTTAGAACTTGGTATGTTAAACAAGGAATATTGAAGAAAGGTCAAAGGAATCAAGCTCAAATCAGAAAATCGGGTCTGCCAAAGAAATCAAGGGAATTACATGAATCAATTAAACGAATTCGTCGAGACTTCAAGAATCATTTCGACAAAAACTTATTTTTGTTGAGTCATATCGACGAATTGAAGAATTGTCTTGAATCATCTCGACGAATCATCAAGTCAATTTCCTCGAATGCCTTTATTCCCAATTTTAAATCTAATTTCTTAATTGGATCCAAAGATTCTTTTCATCTACCAGGTACGCGCCTCCACTCTCTTTTAAATATCAAAATATATTTATATATATGTTTACGAGTTTCAAAAGTCACACCACTTACTCGCCGAACCCTCCGTCTGTCGTCGATTCGTCTTCCTCACTGCCTTTCTCCGTCGACAAGAAACAATGTCTCGCAAGTGCTCCGGTCTGCTTTAGGTAGGGGGAGCGTTGGTCCGCACGGCATTTGCTAACGCCTCTGACGAATTTTGAAACATCATTCTTTGCTTGGAGGAAGCAGGGTTGTCGTTCATTCTAGAACATCCATGTAGAGTCCTTGAAAGAGATGTTCTCAAATTTTTCAAAAATGCCAAGGTTAGACACAGTGGGGAGGTGATCAAATCAAAGGTTAAAGATAGAGTGATCAAGATGAAGCCGTCGAGATTGACAAAACTTCTAAAACTGCCAGGCGTCGAAGAACGGGACTGTCTATTTGAGGATGATCATTAAAGAGCCTTACTTTTCTGTGGTTTGCCAAGAGGATCAACTTCCGTAAGGAGAAACCATATGAATGGAGAACAAAAGATCATTTCAGACATGTTGGGCTAGGTATTATTATGCAAGGTAGGTTCACACGACTACCTATCTAATGATATGTTCAAGTTAGTAGCAACTGCAATCTATAGGAAATGAGTGGATTGGGGTCTTGTCTTATTTGAAAAGCTCAAAGCAAGTCTGATGGTTCCCAACTTTGGGAGAATCATAAGTCTCTATCTCAATCAATTAGATGGTGACGAGTTTGATCTGAGGAATGGTTACTCTATTCACAATCTCAAGAAACTAGACTCTTCCATCATGGACAGATGGGAAAGAGTGATTATTAGGCCGGTCTTGAAGAAACCATATGAGGATGAAGTAGCAGATGAAAAGGAAAGGCAGGAACCCTCTCCAGTTAGGGTACCTTCTCCTCAAGCAATCCTACCACTTCAAACAAAGATATCTCCAGTGCCAGACCCAGTAGTTCTATCTATTGAAGGGGAGATCTCAAAGTCCCCAGAATTGTCAATTCAGCAAGAACCACCTCCATCCATTTCAGCTCCTACAAGCATGCAGAGTCGCTTTGATACTTGTGTATCAAGGATTGAGAAGATCCTTAATCTAATCCCTGGACACTATTTAGAGAAAATACTTGCAATTCCTGCCAGGGAGCCAGAAAGGTTGGTTGTTGTTGATGATGATGGTGAGGTTGATATTCCAGTTTACCAGATTAGTGATGATGAAGATAATGGTGCATATATTGATGATGACTATGATGGTGCTCCAGATCGAGAAGGTATTCAAACCTTCTTTCTGCCAGAAACCTTAGCCCCTGAAAAGGAAGAAATTGTCCAAGACAAGAACACCCCTGCAGGTTCTGAGGGGGAGCATGTAAAGGAGAATAAGATGGATGAAGTTGAAAAAGAGGATGTGCACTCTGCACCCCCTCCTCTAGATTCCCAGGTAAGAGATGGTCTGCTTAGCCTAGAGGGAGTTCAGTCCGACGAATTCCTATTCAATGATGAAATTTTTGGAATCTCCTCTCCTCAAAGTGTGCCTGCTCCTATGTCATCTACCTCCAATAGTGATCAGCTCCAGACCATTGAAGCACTGCTCAAGTCCCAGGCTGAACAGTTTGATTTCTCCATGAAGCAAGTTTTTCTGAAAGTGAAAGAAGTTGAGTCAGACATGAATAATGGTATTGCTGAGATTAAGCATAATATTTCTAAAATAAAAAGTGATTTAGATAATTACTTATCTAATGGTGTTCAAGCCGTGAGCTACACTAATGAAGGGTTGAAGCAAGTTTATGACAAATCAAATCATCTTCTGGTGGGCCAAAGAAAGATTTATGAGCAAAGTGACAGTATTCGAGATGATATAATTGCAGACCTGACAAATTTCAAGAATGAAGTGCTCCAAACCGTATCTGAAGAAGTCAGAAAGGGGGAGGAGAAAATTCAATATCAACTATTTGATCTTAGCAGAGAGATAGAAAACAAGTTTACAGAAGCAAATGTTGAACGTCATCAAGGCTTGAACTAGCTTTATGAAACCTTCATAGGAGTTCCTCAGCAATTTCCTCCAGAGCAGTTTCCATCTTCTGAGCAGTTCCAGCCCTCTGAGAGTGTATATGAAGAATTTCCTATCTTCCCTCCTTCTCAATATAATTAAGTATTGTCTGATGTTGAAGAGGTTGTTGAGCCATCAGACCTTGCCCCTAAGAAGAGATAATTTGATGAAGGAGCATCTTCAAGCAAAGCTGACAAATCTACAAGAAGAAATCCCAGCATAGTGATCAGAGAGCAAGCAGCTGAAAGAAGAATTGGTCAGGAGGTTTGGATTCCAACTTCTAAAGCAATCATCTTGGACAATTACAATTTGTTGGAAATTGGAAATATCAATCCTCAAGAATACTATAGTCAAGATGAATAGAACATGTATAAAGCTGCCAAGCTAAAGAGAAAAATCAACTTCAGAGTTAATGGTCACAACAATCCAACTGCACCTCCTCCTCCTCCACCAAAATACTATCCAAAACCAAAGGAGTACTTTGACAGGCAGACACAGAAGTATAAGAAAGAAAAGGCCAAAATGCCTTAGTTGTGTGCTGTGAACTTTTTGAAATCTGAAAAACATTGATATACATATATTTTGATGTTTTGATATTTCGATTCATTTTATTTGTCACTTTATGTCTTTATGTGCTTACTTTTATAATTATTATCTGTGCAATTCACCTTAGTAGATAGGGTTCTAACTTCTGCAAATAGGGAGAGATTGTTGGGTATTGTAGCCACAATAACCTTGATTTGAAGAAGTGTCCCTTGAACTAAGATGAATTGATATTGCATTTGATGTAGTTTCTTAGTTGTGTATTTGCAGGACTTTAATTGCTTAGTACAAACCAATGTCAGGTTTCAGTGAGTCATAAACACAGGACTAAGCAATGTAATCCCTAATTGTGTAGACCAAGGTGTTGACTCGGGTGAAATCTCTCTATTGGGATGTACTTCACATTCAAGCACTAAGGAAAAGTTAGGAGTCAATGGTTGTTGGAATCAGGATTGGAAGAAAATTAGTCTAAGTGGTTTTCGTCGAGTGATTTCGATGTGTCCATGTAAATTCGTCGAATCATCTCATGAAAGACTTAGCTATTCGCTGAAATTACTCAAATAGAATCAGAAATTTTGGCCAAGTACTTTCGTCGAATAATATTCAAATTCGTGGAGGAAAATTATTTAATCGATGAATTCAGCAAGTTATGAAGATTTCTTCTTCCCGTCTCACCGAATTCCTTTATGAGTTTTTCGTCGAGTAATGCACTGCTCTCTCGACGAATAAGTGACTTTCGATGAATGTTGACAGAACACGTTTTTGTCTTCTGTCTGTCGATTTAAGGTTTTCGTCCATGTGGATCCTTTTCCTTAAGTAATTCTTATAGTCGTTGGAGGGAAGTCTATATATACTTAAGAGATGTTTTTCCCTAAACCATTATCATGAAAATTGAAATCAACACATCGAGATTTCCGTCTCATTCTTCTCGTTCACGTAAAAGAGGATCTTCTGCCGCCGACAAGCTTTGTTCACTATTCTTCTGCAAGTCTCTATTCAACAAGATCCCATCACTTGGATTGCTTGAATATTCTTCTAGATCTTGTTGGGTAGATAAGTGTTCAGATCAAAGCTTTCAAGAGAAAGAGTTTTCTTCTTCCTCATTCAAGTTCAGGATTTCATTTTTCAAGGAGGAAGAAGACTTTTTATCTTAGATCTAAAGAAGTAGAATCTCGTAGAGATTCTTAGAGATTGGATTTTCAATACAAGGTTTTTGTAACATATTCTATATATCCTTGTAGGAAGTTTCATCTTCTGAGTTCTTGTAGATCCTAGTTTAAAGGATCGAGTGTGTAGAAGAGTTTGTTCTCTGAATTTGTAGGGGACGTGGTCTCCGAGCTTGTAGGAGTTGTGAACTCCGAGTTGTAAGATTACATTTAATCTGAGATTAGTAAAGTAGCCTAGTCTAGCTGGGCATGCTAGATAGGTGAGGCGGGAAAGTGGATGTACCCATTCCGGGGAACCACTATAAATCCTTGTGTTTGTGTGTACTCTTTTGATTTTTGTGCATTTTTCTTTCTAGATTTTAATTCCTCTTAAAAGTCATAGAAGTCACCTATTCAACCCCCTCTAGGTGATTTAGGGAGCAACTAGATACTTTCATTAGATGTCATAGGATATCTTACTCACATTAGAGTGTTAAGACTAGATCAAAATGAGCACAAAATATAGCTGAGTTAAACTTGCGTCGAATAGAAGTCGATGCAACTTCGACCAGAAGTCGACGCAATTCTGACTGAAAGTCGAAGTAACTCAGTCTGCTTGTCAAAGTATCAAGTGAAGTCGACGCAACGTCCAAATGAACTCGACGCAGAAGGAAGATCATGTCGAAGCCATCTTAGAAGTCGACGCAACTTCAACTTCAAGTCGACGCAGAAGACGAAGTTCAAGTCCAAGTATTCAACTCGATGGATAAGTCGATAAGAACTCGACGCAACATCATTGAAAGAATATAGGTATGCTAACTAATTCACCTAGAGGGGGGTGAATAGGTTCCTTTTGATTTCTCTTGATAATTATGGCCTGTTAAAACTATTCTAATCAGAGAATCAAGCAACACAGAAAGCACACAAGTATGTATAGAGGTTCCTCAAGATAGGGTGTCTTGAGTAGTCCTCTTTCCCCCTTCACCTTTCTAACAATGTGTTAGACAAGGCCAACTCCTCCAATCTCAGCTCCAAGAGCTTACAACATAAGTTCCTTAGAACTTCTCAGATCAAAGATGATCCTACCTCAGGACAAAAGTCCCTACAACTCAGAGCTATCACCAGCTCCTACCTCAGGCACTGCTGCCCTACAAACTCAGAGGAATACACCTCCTATAGCTCAGACCACCTCCTGGTCCTACCTCAGGCAACAAGCCTTACTCCTCGGGCTAAACAGCCCTACAATCTCAGGCAAACCAGCCCTACAAGCTCAGGCCAACAAGCCCTACACACTCAGGCAAATGCCCTACAAACTCAGGCAAAAAGCCTTACAGAAAAAGATATTTCTCAGTGAGCAGGAAGAAAAATGAGAGCAGCAGCCGTCAATGGAGAAAAGAGATTCAGCAAAGCAATCGGCACTTAGAAAGAGCCCTAACTCTTTCTTTTATACTTCTTTTGTCTTTAACGGCTCTAAGTTGAACTCCCAAGAGGTATGGGAGACATTGGTGGTCCCCTGTAGCATTTCTGCAACTTGCCCTAGCTGCAGGACCCGCCGCCCTGCCTATCTGTAGAGAAGGTCTGCGATCGACGAACGCACTACACTATGTGTTCGATGAACCCGCTGCATCTTGCGTTCGACAAACTTGCTGCACCCTTTGTTCGACGAACCCGCTGCATCCTGTGATCGACTAACTCACTAAGTCCTGAGTTCGACGAACCCGCTTCATTCTGGGTTCGACGATCTGCCTTGCTCTGCGTTCGACGAATGACACTCTACGTTCGACGATCTGCCTTATCTCTGTGTTTGACGATCTGCCTTGTCTCTGCGTTCGATGAACGGCACTCTGCGTTCGACGAACACTCTAGATCTCAGCTGATTCTTTTATCTCGTCTCAGCGTTCGACGAACTGTGTTCTGCGTTTGACGAACATGCAATTATCAGTTGTTTCTTCTATCTCGTCTCAGCGGTAGATGAACTGTGTTCTGCGTTCAACGAACGGCACTCTGCGTTCGACGAACACGCCCTTTGTGCCTTCTCAGCGGCTCCTTCTTTGGTCTCTTCTCAGCGGTCGACAAACTGAGTTCTTCGTTCGACAAACGGCGCTCTGCGTTCGACGAATACGCTGATTCTCAGCATTTGACGAACTTATCAGCTGAGACAACTTATTCTCAGCGGATCTGCTGATACGGCTCTTCGTCTCAGCGGTTCAGCTGAGACATTTCTTCATCAACTTAGGAGAAGATTTCTCCTAACCTTAGGTCTTGATTAACCCGTTCTCTTGAGTCACCTAATCTGTTTAACTTACAAAAACAAAGTTTTATCAAATACAATATGTACTTAGTATTGAAAGTGATGCCTCTTCAAATCAAGGGAACATTGAGGGCAATATTCCCAACAATCTCCCCCTATTTGAAGAAGGCAGAACATCCCCAATGCTAAGGTACACAGCCAACAAAAACATATCATGATACCACTTGAAGGACATTTTATGTAAATGATCTATAAGATAATCATGATAACATAGCTTCTAGATAACAACATTGTTTAAGCTAACAAGTTCATGACAGATTATATAAAGCTTTGACTAGCTTAGAGGGCATCTCCCCCTTTCTAACTCAGATTGAATAGCATATCATGATAACTAACTTAGAGGGCTAACACTACTTTGGTCTTAGCAACTAGCATTCCATCTCCTATTTGCATCTAGCAAGACCAAATTTGGTCTTAGCATTGGCCATCTCCCCCTTTCTGGATTCTTCAACCTCTTTCCCATTAGGGAATAGGATTCTTCAACCTCTACTCTTTTCTGGATACTTCTAACAAATACTAAAATAGATTAGATAGCATTTTCCAACTCCTCTTTTAGGACAACCTACATCCTCTCTGACCTACTGAGCATTAGCTATCTCCCCCTCAATTTGAGCAGGAGCTTTCTCCCCCTTAATTGGAGCACCTGTATTGATCTTATGATTTAAGGGAAACCAAAAACTCAGCTGATCCAGATTTTTCTGATTCAGCTGGTCATCTTTCTTTAAAATCAGTAGGGGTAGAGATACTTACCTTGAGGAGGTAGTCCTCAATTGATGTTGAGTTCACAATGGTTGTGCACAACAGCTGTGGCCACCTCTTTCTCCATTCTGAGCTTTTGCTCTTCCAGCATCTGGGTTGTGCTTCCCTCACTAGCACACCCATCTTCTTCTTCATAGAGAGAGCAATGCACCCCCTCACTTGGAGCATATCTATGTGGAGAAATCTTGAGGATTTAGTCCTCTACTTGATGTTGAATCAATGATATTAACCTCCTGTCACTCATGTGCCATTGGCACTCACTGTTGAAGTACCAAATGATGATGGGGCTGGTACTTGAACTATCCTGCAAAACAGAGTTTAATGACCCTTAGGAGCCCAAGATGACTTGGGTCCTAGGTTCTTGTTAGCATAATCAAATGACCTTACTCTAGCTGCACCCTTTGCAGGAAGGTTCATCTTTGCACATGGCACATTAGGGTTGTGCCAACAGTCTATGGCAAAGTGTCCTACCTTACCACAGCACCAACATTCATGAATGTTGTATCTTCTCTTCTGAACACTTCTTGAGGGTTGTGCAACACAGTCCACATGATCAAGAGAAGAGACTGCAGCATTCTTCCTATTTCTTTCAGCAATAATCTGACTGAAGGATAATCTATGGACAGTCTTGCTGCTCTTTGTCCTGATGGCCTCAGCTTGCTTTGGCTTGGCAGCCATACAAGATCTGATGGAATCAGACACTGAGCAGCAGGCCTTGTCAACAGATTTGACAGCAGTTTTGCTTTTTGCTGAAGCTGATTTGGAAGTGCTTGCTTCCTTGTTCTTGACTGAAGGTGCTGAAGCACCAAACACAAATGGTCCAGATTGGGCCATTTGTATTTCCTAATGGGGAGCTTTCATTGCACTCAATCCCATGCCCTTTCTTTCACTATGGGAAGGAGTATTTTCCTTCCTATAGGAACTCCCATTCTTCCAGTGACCATAAATGCTTTCATGGTCATACCTGTTGGAAGGAAGTAGCACTTTTTGAAAGGTGGTTTGAGGCTGACAGTGGAGGTTAAATCTTAAGTTACTCTAGAGGGGGGTGAATAGAGTATTAAAAATGTTTCCTTAGTTTTTATAGCGGAATTAAAATAGTGTTATATATATGTGTAAACAGTGTGAGATATAAAACAAAATAAATAAAAACAGAAAAAGTAAAATCACACAGCACAGCACAAAGAAATAGACAATCACAGAGGACACAAGGAATTTATAGTAGTTCCCCAAAAATGTGGGTACGTCTACTCTTCTACCACACTTGGTATGATCCACTGGGAGGTTTGATCAGGTGCCCTCACACCAAGGGATTTTTGATAAGGTGTCCACACACCAATGGGAGTTTGATCAGGTGCCCAATTCACCGATAAGCTTTTGATAAGGTGCTTAAAAACCACACAAGGATTTTTTGATAAGGTGTCTTGCCACCAGTAGGTTACACTTTTGAAGGGAGTATTAACCTTATACAGAATGGAATAGAGAGGGATTTAAGTGTTCTTCTCTGTCAAGATGTATAGAGAAGACTCTATTGGATTTGATGTTGAAGAAAGACTCCTCTGTCTGATTGAAGTTGTTTGACAGTAGAAATTGCTGGAGCTTTCTCTTTGTAAAACTTGATCCTCCTGTAGCTAATTAATCTGAGAGAAGTATTTCTTCAGATTATAGTTGCTCTGTTGAAGATCTGTGTTTGCAGCAAAAAACTGAGAGAAGAATTTAAGTTCTCAGTTGAAATGAGATTACTGCTGTTGAAGAAGAAGAAGATGGTTTATATTTATGTTCTTCTTTTTCTTCCTGAAACTTTTCTCCTTTCTTGATCTGATTTCTGCAGCAGGAAATCTGAGGGATGGTGTAGCTATTCTCAGAAAATGTGTGCTGCTGAAGGAGAAGAAGATGAAGTTTTGTGCTCTGAATAATGCTTGGCCGGAAGAAGATAATGATCTATTCTTTTATTCTTCCTGTTTATCTCTCTCTTCCTTTCCTGTCGATTTCTTGTACAGCAAATATGTAAAGTATATGTTTTTGATCTATCGTGAAGACTTGTATAAAATCTGCTGTATATCTTCTGCCTTTTCAGTTTTCAAATATCTGACAGCCATTAAATGCACATCCCTTATATTAAGGAAAATAATATATCTAAGAAGATATTATGGGAACAGTACAGCTGCACGCTGTAAATCTCTTTCCTTTTTCACGATTTGTCCTTTTCTACTAGAATTGTCAACGGCTATAACTTAAATAATAAAGAAAATATATTTCCTTACTTGATCTGAAGAAAAGAGCCGTTGCTGAAGTCGATCTGAGTTCAGAGAATGAATAAATATAATATTCTAGAATTAAATCTGCACTTTAAATAATATTTCTTCGATCTGAACAAAATTCGTCGAACTCAGATTCGTCGACCTCAAGATTTTCGTCGAACACAACATTTACTTCGTCGACCTCAAAGGAATAATAAATTTTGTTGATATGTGAGAATTCTCGTCGAACTGAACATATTCGTCGAACTCAAATTCGTCGAGCTCAAGAATTTGTCGACCGCTGAGCCTGGATAAAATCGTCGACCGCTGAGCTTGAGCAAAAATGTCGAGCGCTGCACTTAGACAAATTCTTCGACCGCTGAGATGGGTTCTTCGACCGCTGAGAACAAGCTTGTTCGTCGAACGCAGATAGCTTGCCATTCGTCGAACGCAGCTCGCCATTCGTTGAACGCGGCTAGTCGTTCGTCGAACGCAGAATCTGAATGAAATTTTTAATTCTAACAGCCAAAACTCTTCCTAAACTCTTGACCCATAAACTATACATTGGGGTCAACTTGTCCTTAGTCAACATATAGTGATCCTAGCCCAAATCAGAAATAGGGTTGTTCCAACAATCTCCCACTATTTGGGTTAGGACACTATTTGACAAATATTAAAAATAAATAAATTTAAAACATCAAAAACAACAGAGCATGAATATATCTGATATTATTTGGAGTATTTTATCAGATATAAAATGAAAAGTACTATGAGTTTTGAAAATACATTTCAATAAAAACAGAAATGAAAATACAAACAAAACCTTGATTTTTCTGAATTCTGCTGCTTCTGAAATCTGAAATTCTGATTTTATCTGATCTGTATTATTCTGAATTCTGATCTGAACTGAACTGTATTGTTCTGAATTCTGAATTGAATCATTATCTGATTTCTGAATGTGTTATCTGCTGCTCCTTTTAAAATCCAAAAACTATGTTCTGAATCTGCATATAAATATATTATGAAATCTGAATCTGCAATCTGCTTTTTCTTCTGAACTGTATCTGCATCTGAATAACAGAATACTTTTCTGAAACAGCAAACTGTAATCAGCAAGCTGTTATAAGCTTTATCAAGCTTTTCTTCAAACAGAAACTCCCCCTGAGAGTGTCTCCCCAATTGAAAGTGGAGGTTAGATATTAAGTTACTCTAGAGGGGGGGTGAATAGAGTATTAAAAACTTTTCCTTAGTTTTTATAGCGGAATTAAAATAGTGTTATATATATGTGTAAACAGTGTGTGATATAAAACAAAATAAATAAAAACAGAAAAAGTAAAATCACACAGCACATCACATAGAAATAGAAAATCACAGAGTACACAAGGAATTTATAGTAGTTCCCCAAAAACCTGGGTACGTCTACTCTTCTACCACACTTGGTAGGATCCCTTAGGAGGTTTGATCAGGTGCCCTCACACCAAGGGATTTTTGATAAGGTGTCCACACACCAATGGGAGTTTGATCAGGTGCCCAATTCACCGATAAGCTTTTGATAAGGTGCTTAAAAACCACACAAGGATTTTTTGATAAGGTGTCTTGCCACCAGTAGGTTACACTTTTGAAGGGAATATTAACCCTGTACAGAATGGAATAGAGAGGGGCTTAAGTGTTCTTCTCTGTCAAGATGTATAGAGAAGACTCTAGTGAATTTGATGTTGAAGAAAGACTCCTCTGTCTGATTGAAGTTGTTTCACAGTAGAATATTGCTGGAGCTTTCTCTTTGTAAAACTTGATCCTCCTGTAGCTAATTAATCTGAGAGAAGTATTTCTTCAGATTATAGTTGCTCTGTTGAAGATCTGTGTTTGCAGCAAAAGACTGAGAGAAGAATTTAAGTTCTCAGTTGAAATGAGATTGCTGTTGTTGAAGAAGAAGAAGAAGATGGTTTGTATTTCTGTTCTTCTTTTTCTTCCTGAAACTTTTCTCCTTTCTTGATCTGATTTCTGTAGCAGGAAATCTGAGGGATGGTGTAGCTATTCTCAAAAAATGTGTGCTGCTGAAGGAGAAGAAGATGAAGTTCTGTGCTCTGAATAATGCTTGGCCGGAAGAAGATAATGATCTATTCTTTTATTCTTCCTGTTTATCTCTCTCTTCCTTTCCTGTCGATTTCTTGTACAGCAAATATGTAAAGTATATGTTTTTGATCTGTCATGAAGAGTATAAAATCTGCTGTATATCTTCTGCCTTTTCAGTTTTCAAATATCTGACAGCCATTAAATGTGCATCCCTTATATTAAGGAAAATAATATATCTGAGAAGATATTATGGGAACAGTACAGCTGCATGCTGTAAATCTCTTTCCTTTTTCACGATTTGTCCTTTTCTACTGGAATTGTCAACAGCTATAACTTAAATAATAAAGAAAATATATTTCCTTACTTGATCTGAAGAAAAGAGCCGTTGCTGAAGTCGATCTGAGTTCAGAGAATGAATAAATATAATATTCTAAAATTAAATCTGCACTTTAAATAATATTTCTCTTCGATCTGAACAAAATTCGTCGAACTCAGATTCGTCGACCTCAAGATTTTCATCGAACACAACATTTACTTCGTCGACCTCAAAGGAATAATTAATTTTGTTGATATGTGAGAATTTTCGTCGAACTGAACATATTCGTCGAACTCAAATTCGTCGAGCTCAAGAATTCGTCGACCGCTGAGCCTGGATAAAATCGTCGACCGCTGAGCTTGAGCAAAAATGTGGAGCGCTGCACTTAGACAAATTCTTCGACCGCAGAGATGGGTTCTTCGACCGCTGAGAACAAGCTTGTTCGTCGAACGCAGATAGCTTGCCATTCGTCGAACGCAGCTCGCCATTCGTTGAACGCAGCTAGCCGTTCGTCGAACGCAGAATCTGAATGAAATCTTTAATTCTAACAGCCAAAACTCTTCCTAAACTCTTGACCCATAAACTATACATTGGGGTCAACTTGTCCTTAGTCAACATATAGTGATCCTAGCCCAAATCAGAAATAGGGTTGTTCCAACAATCTCCCACTATTTGGGTTAGGACACTATTTGACAAATATTAAAAATAAATAAATTTAAAACATCAAAAACAACAGAGCATGAATATATCTGATATTATTTTGAGTATTTTATCAGATATAAAATGAAATGTACTCTGAGTTTTGAAAATACATTTCAATAAAAACAGAAATGAAAATACAAACAAAACCTTGATTTTTCTGAATTCTGCTGCTTCTGAAATCTGAAATTCTGATTTTATCTGATCTGTATTATTCTGAATTCTGATTTGAACTGAACTGTATTGTTCTGAATTCTGAATTGAATCTTTATCTGATTTCTGAATGTGTTATCTGCTGCTCCTTTTAAAATCCAAAAACTATGTTCTGAATCTGCATATAAATATATTATGAAATCTGAATCTGCAATCTGCTTTTTCTTCTGAACTGTATCTGCATCTGAATAACCGAATACTTTTCTGAAACAGCAAGCTGTTATAAGCTTTATCAAGCTTTTCTTCAAACAGAAACTCCCCCTGAGAGTGTCTCCCCAATTGAAAGTGGAGGTTAGATATTAAGTTACTCTAGAGGGGGTGAATAGTGTATTAAAAACTTTTCCTTAGTTTTTATAGCGGAATTAAAATAGTGTTGTATATATGTGTAAACAGTGTGTGATATAAAACAAAATAAATAAAAACAGAAAAAGTAAAATCACACAGCACAGCACATAGAAATAGACAATCACAGAGGATACAAGGAATTTATAGTAGTTCCCCAAAAACCTGGGTACGTCTACTCTTCTACCACACTTGGTAGGATCCACTAGGAGGTTTGATCAGGTGCCCTCACACCAAGGGATTTTTGATAAGGTGTCCACACACCAATGGGAGTTTGATCAGGTGCCCAATTCACCGATAAGCTTTTGATAAGGTGCTTAAAAACCACACAAGGATTTTTTGATAAGGTGTCTTGCCACCAGTAGGTTACACTTTTGAAGGGAATATTAACCCTGTAAAGAATGGAATAGAGAGGGGTTTAAGTGTTCTTCTCTGTCAAGATATATAGAGAAGACTCTAGTGAATTTGATGTTGAAGAAAGACTCCTCTGTCTGATTGAAGTTGTTTGACAGTAGAAATTGCTGGAGCTTTCTCTTTGTAAAACTTGATCCTCCTGTAGCTAATTAATCTGAGAGAAGTATTTCTTCAGATTATAGTTGCTCTGTTGAAGATCTGTGTTTGCAGCAAAAGACTGAGAGAAGAATTTAAGTTCTCAGTTGAAATGAGATTGCTGCTGTTGAAGAAGAAGAAGATGGTTTGTATTTATGTTCTTCTTTTTCTTCGTGAAACTTTTCTCCTTTCTTGATCTGATTTCTGCAGCAGGAAATCTGAGGGATGGTGTAGCTGTTCTCAGAAAATGTGTGCTGCTGAAGGAGAAGAAGATGAAGTTATGTGCTCTGAATAATGCTTGGCCGGAAGAAGATAATGATCTATTCTTTTATTCTTCCTGTTTATCTCTCTCTTCCTTTCCTGTCAATTTCCTGTACAGCAAATATCTAAAGTATATGTTTTTGATCTGTCGTGAAGACTTGTATAAAATCTGTTGTATATCTTCTGCCTTTTCAGTTTTCAAATATCTGACAGCCATTAAATGCACATCCCTTATATTAAGGAAAATAATATATCTGAGAAGATATTCTGGGAACAGTACAGCTGCACGCCGTAAATCTCTTTCCTTTTTCACGATTTATCCTTTTCTACTTGAATTGTCAACGGCTATAACTTAAATAATAAAGAAATATATTTCCTTACTTGATCTGAAGAAAAGAGCCGTTGCTGAAGTCGATCTGAGTTCAGAGAATGAATAAATATAATATTCTGAAATTAAATCTGCACTTTAAATAATATTTCTTCGATCTGAACAAAATTTGTCGAACTTAGATTCGTCGACCTCAAGATTTTCGTCGAACACAACATTTACTTCGTCGACCTCAAAGGAATAATTAATTTTGTTGATCTGTGAGAATTTTTGTCGAACTGATCATATTCGTCGATCTCAAATTCGTCGAGCTCAAGAATTCGTCGACCGCTGAGCCTAGATAAAATCGTCGACCGCTGAGCTTGAGCAAAAACGTCGAGCGCTGCACTTAGACAAATTCTTCGACCGCTGAGACGGGTTCATTGATCGCTGAGAACAAGCCTGTTCGTCGAACGCAGATAGCTTGTCATTCGTCGAACGCAGCTCGTCATTCGTCGAACGCAGCTAGCCGTTCGTCAAACGCAGAATCTGAATGAAATCTTTAATTCTAATAGCCAAAACTCTTCCTAAACTCTTGACCCATAAACAATACATTGGAGTCAACTTGAGCTTAGTCAACATATAGTGATCCTAGCCCAAATCAGAAATAGGGTTATTCCAACAATCTCCCCCTATTTGGGTTAGGACACTATTTGACAAATATTGAAAATAAACAAATACTAAATCATCAAAAACAACATAGCATGAATATATCTGATATTATTTTAAGTATTTTATCAGATATTAAATGAAAAGTACTCTGAGTTTTGAAAATACATTTCAATAAAAACAGAAATGAAAATACAAACAGAACCTTGATTTTTCTGAATTCTGCTGCTTCTGAAATCTGAAATTCTTATTTTATCTGATCTGTATTATTCTGAATTCTGATCTGAACTGAACTGTATTGTTCTGAATTCTGAATTGAATCTTTATCTGATTTCTGAATGTGTTATCTGCTGCTCCTTATAAAATCCAAAAACTATGTTCTGAATCTGCATATAAATATATTCTAAAATCTGAATTTGTAATCTGCTTTTTCTTCTGAACTGTATCTGCATCTGAATTACAGAATACTTTTCTGAAACAGCAAACTGTATTCAGCAAGCTGCTATAAGCTTTATCAAGCTTTTCTTCAAACAGCAACTCCCCCTGATAGTGTCTCCCCCTGAGTTCTGGAGGTTCTTCAGCTTTTCTCTCCTTGCTTAGTTCATTGAACAACTCCCCCTGAGCAAAACAGTGCATCAAATAGAGCTTGTTCATACAAACTTCTCCCCCTGCCTAGTTTCAGGAAAGGCCTGAAGCTAGGCCCTTGAAGAAGGGACATTTGATGGAGGTAAGGAGGTACGCAAGTTTTATATTGTTGTTGTTCCTGCACAATAAAATAGAGATCAAGTGAAAAGGGAACTAGAAAGAGAAGCAATTCTGTAGATATTCAGCCAAAAAAATTTTTTATTAATGATGACAGGCTGAAATAAGAAGCTTCAAATCAATGAAGAGATGGGTAAGTAGAAAACTTAATTTTTAACAGATTGAATCTTCATATATCATACCTAGCTGATTTATAAAGAAGATATGTTTCTTTTCATTCAAGGGCTTGGTGAAAATATCTGCTCTTTGCAAATCAGTAGAGATGAACTGTAGGCAGATTTTGTTTTTATCCACATTATCCCTAAGGAAGTGGTGCCTAATTTTTATGTGTTTAGTCCTACTATGGAGAACTGGATTTTGTGCTATAGATATTGCACTAGTATTGTCACAAAATATAATTAAATTATTTAAGTTGACACCATAGTCTAGGAGCTGATTTTGTATCAACAATATCTGTGAGCAGCAACTGCCAGCAGCTATGTATTCAGCTTCAGCTGTTGATATAGACACAGATGTTTGTTTCTTACAAAATCAATACACAAGCCTATCACCAAGAAACTGACAAGTTCCTGATGTGCTTTTCCTGTCTACTCTGCATCCAGCATAATCTGAATCTGAGAATCCAGTTAATTCAAATTCAGATGCTGTTGGATACCAAAGTGCTAGATTAGGGCAACCCTTTATATATCTCAAAATCCTTTTTAATAAAATTAGGTGAGATTCTTTGGGGTTAACTTGAAACCTAGCACAAATACATGTAGCAAACATTATATCAGGCCTACTAGCTGTTAAATTAAGTAAAGAGTCAACAATTTCACTATATACTTTTGAATCAACAGGTTTCCCTGATTCATCATTATCAACAACAGCATTTGAGGGCATGGGTGTTTTCATGGTGGAAGAATCAGACATACCAAATCTTTTCATAAATTCCTTAGTATACTTAGGTTGGGATATGAAGATTCCATTTGGAGTCTGCTTCACTTGAAGACCAAGGAAGTATGATAACTCACCCATACTACTCATTTCAAATTTAGATTGCATTAAATTAGAAAAAATTTTGCACAAATTTGAATCAGTAGAGCCAAATATGATATCATCTATATATATTTGAACTAGTAGTGTTTGATTTTTATGTATCCTGAAAAATAAAGTTTTATCTACTATGCCTCTACAGAATTTATTCTCTAAAAGAAAACTAGCTAAAGTCTCATTCCATGCTCTATGAGCTTGTTTGAGACCATAAAGAGCTTTCTTAAGCTTAAATACAAAAGAGGATTGAGTTAGAGAGATGAAACCTGGTGGTTGTTCCACATAGACTTCTTCTTTGATTTCTCCATTCAGGAATGCACTTTTTACATTCATTTGATAAACCTTGAATTTCTTGTATGCAGCAAATGCAAGGAAAATTCTGATTGCTTCTAACCTTGCAACAGGAGCAAAGGTCTGATCATAATCAATTCCTTCTTCTTGTGAGTATCCTTGAGCTACTAGTCTAGCTTTGTTTCTCACAATATTTCCACCTGCATCTAGCTTATTCCTGTAGATCCACTTAGTTCCAATAACTGGATGGTCTTTTGGTCTAGGAACCAAATCCCAAACTTTATTTGTCTCAAACTGATTGAGCTCCTCTTGCATAGCAATTATCCAGTTAGGATCTTGTTCTGCATCTTGTAGGGATTGAGGTTCAATCTGAGAGAGAAAACAAGTGTGCATCATATTCTGATTTACTTGATGTCTTGTTTGCACACCTGCTAAAAAATCACCAATTATTTGAGATATTGGGTGATCTCTAACTGTGATGTGAATCACTTTTAGATAATGATTTAAAACTATTTTTAGTTTACTTGCCTAGTTGACATGCCCAACAAAGATCTTCTTTCTTATATGAACCTAAGGGTAAACCTCTAACAAGATTGTCCTTAGATAATTTAGCAATGGTCCTAAGGTTTACATGTCCTAATCTATTATGCCAAAGTTCACTAAGTTTGCTTAAATCACCAAATAAACAAATTTCTGAAGAAGATGAATTGAAATTCACTAAATATATATTACCCTGCCTAATACCTGATAAAACAATAACATTATCAGCAGATTTAATAAGGCATTTCAATTTATTAAATGTTACCTGATACCCTTCATCACATAATTGACTTATGCTGATAAGGTTGTGCTTCAGTCCCTTGACATAAGCTACCTCCTTGAAGGTGAATTCTCCAACCTTGACTTTTCCATAGCCTTTAGTCTGTCCACGGTTGGAGTCTCCAAATATAACTTTTGGTCCAAGCTTTGCCTTGAAGTTGTTCAGGTTGGCCTTGTTCCCTGTCATATGTTTTGAACAGTCACTATCCAAATACCATTTTTCACTAATTCTTGGACAGCTGTGTACCTGCAAAAACAAGAAAACAATCTATTTGTTCCTGACCCAGATTACCTTGGGCCTTTTTGTATTTCCACAAAAATCTTAAATAAAAGACATTTCAGGTTGGTCCTTATAACCTTGTGGATGATATCTCCTTGGAGGTATAATCCATTCAGTGAAAGGATTGATAGAATGTGAAGAATGAGAATTGTTCAGATTAGCTGTATAGTTTTTGTTAGATGAACTGGGCTGAGTTCGTCGAGATCCGTTCGACAAATGACTGACATTTCGTCGAGCCCCATTCATATAATAACTATAGTGAAAATCTGTCTTCAGAGTTCGTCGAGCTCCGTTCGACGAAATGGATGCATTTCGTCGACCATCATTCGACGAATTCTGCTGAACACTGTTATTCTCGACAGTCTTACTTGAAATGTTTTTTATTTTTATCTACAACCTCTTTGCTCTTGGCAGACATGAATTTTATGGGTGTAGATAATATATTCTTCTTAATTAGAGGTGGCTCACTTGATGAAGCACCCAAGCCCAGTTTGCTATTAAGTCTAGCATTTACTGTGCTTGTGATATCCATCAGTTTGATGCTTCTCCCATTCAGAGATTCTTCAAACCTTTTGGATTCAGACAACTTGCTCTCAATGAGAACATTATGTTCCTTGGAGGCAACCAAATCTTTCTTAAGATTTATATTTTCTTCACTCATTTGATTTATTTCAGCTAGCTTAAGTCTGAGTGAGATTATTTCTTTCTCAGATTTAATTAAGTCTGAGCAAAGGACTTTGAATTCAACTTTGAATTCAACTGAAGTAAAATCAAAAGTAGATATTACCTGATCTGCATCAATTTCAGCTTCAGATTCTGATCCTTCTTCATCAGAATTGTTGGATGAGGCATTGATTGCCATCATGCAGAAATGCTTCTCTTCTTCATTGTCTTCATCATCACTGGATGAAGAAGCATTTCCTGACTCACTGCCTGAGTCATAAATTTCCATCAGGCACTGATCATTCTCTTTTGTTTTTTCTTCATCATCTGATGAGCTGGATGATGATTCTGATTCAGTTTCACTCCATGATTCTGCTACAAACCCTCTTCCCTTCTTTTTGTGTTTGTGGGAGGAAGACTTGCTGGAGCTTCTTTTCTCTTCTTTGTCCTTCTTCTTTTCTTTCTTCTGGTTTTCTGGACAGTCTGGTGCAATATGTCCTGGTTTCCTACAACTAAAACATATAATTTCTTTAGAATTTTTTTTGTCATACCTTGGCTTTTCATAGCTTCTGGATGACTTTTTCCTGAAATCTTTTCTTGCCATCTTATAAAATCTTTTGGCAAATAGGCTCATCAACTCCTCATTATCAGGAGTCTTTCCTTTTTCTTCTGTAGCTTTGAAAGCAATATTCATGTCCTTCTTTGTTGAAGAGGAGGTGCTCAATTGTTCAGCTTCCCTTGTCTTGATGAGTTGCTCATAGGATTTGAGCTTTCCTAGCAGTGTCTCAGTAGTTATCTCATTAAGACTTCTGGCTTCCTTGATAGGCCAGATCCTAGAGTCCCAAGTGCTGGGGAAGCACATTAGGATTTTGTCATTGATCTCAGTTAATGAGATTTCCTTGTCCAGTGTTCTGAGTTCACTTATGATTACACTTAATCTAGTGTGCATATCTACAACTGATTCTTCTTCACCTTTCTTGAAGTTCTCATACAGAGAGATCAAGTAAGATCTTCTGTCTTTTCTTTCATCAGCAAAGCCTGCAACCATATTGTTGAGAGAGGTCCATATTTCTCTAGCTGAGGTGCAATCCACCACTTTCTGAATGATGTCATCAGACATGGTTTGAGACAGAATATTCATGGCTTTAGCATTTGCACTTCTCTGCTTTTTCTGAGCTTCAGTCCACTCAGGAGGTGGGACAGCAGTGTTGTTTGTTGCTACATCAGTACTTGTAGATGTTGTAGGTGTTGGAGGCCCTGTCAAAATTACATTGAAGATTTCTTCATCAATAGAATTCATGTAAAGCCTAATCCTTGCTTTCCACAGTGCAAACTTACTAAGATTGCACGTAGGAGGTCTTGTGCTTGAATACTCCTTATTTTGTGCCATGAGTTCTTAACAGAAAATAAATAAACAAAAACTCTAAAACAATTTAAGATCTAATTGATCTTTATGATCCAGGTGTTAGCCTTTAAATAAGATCAACATCCCTCTGATACCAATTGAAAGTGGAGGTTAGATCTTAAGTTACTCTAGAGGGGGGTGAATAGAGTATTAAAAACTTTTCCTTAGTTTTTATAGCGGAATTAAAATAGTATTATATATGTGTGTAAATAGTGTGAGATATAAAACAAAATAAATAAAAACAGAAAAAGTAAAATCACACAGCACAGCACAAAGAAATAGACAATCACGGAGGACACAAGGAATTTATAGTAGTTCCCCAAAAACCTGGGTACGTCTACTCTTCTACCACACTTGGTAGGATCCACTAGGAGGTTTGATCAGGTGCCCTCACACCAAGGAATTTTTGATAAGGTGTCCACACACCAATGAGAGTTTGATCAGGTGCCCAATTCACCGATAAGCTTTTGATAAGGTGCTTAAAAACCACAGAAGGATTTTTTGATAAGGTGTCTTGCCACCAGTAAGTTACACTTTTGAAGGGAGTATTAACCCTGTACAGAATGGAATAGAGAGGGGTTTAAGTGTTCTTCTCTGTCAAGATGTATAGAGAAGACTCTAGTGGATTTGATGTTGAAGAAAGACTCCTCTGTCTGATTGAAGTTGTTTGACAGTAGAAATTGTTGGAGCTTTCTCTTTGTAAAACTTGATCCTCCTGTAGCTAGTTAATCTGAGGGAAGTATTTCTTCAAATTATAGTTGCTCTGTTGAAGATCTGTGTTTGCAGCAAAAGACTGAGAGAAGAATTTAAGTTCTCAGTTGAAATGAGATTGCTGCTGTTGAAGAAGAAGAAGATGGTTTGTATTTCTGTTCTTCTTTTTCTTCCTGAAACTTTTCTCCTTTCTTGATTTGATTTCTGCAGCAGGAAAGTTGAGGGATGGTGTAGCTGTTCTCAGAAAATGTGTGATGCTGAAGGAGAAGAAGATGAAGTTCTATGCTCTGAATAATGCTTGGCCAGAAGAAGATAATGATCTATTCTTTTATTCTTCCTATTTATCTCTCTCTTCCTTTCCTGTCGATTTCCTGCACAGCAAATATGTAAAGTATATGTTTTTGATCTGTCGAGAAGACTTGTATAAAATCTGCTGTATATCTTCTGCCTTTTTAGTTTTAAAATATCTGACAGGCATTAAATGCACATCCCTTATATTAAGGAAAATAATATATCTGAGAAGATATTCTGGGAACAGTACAGCTGCACGCCGTAAATCTCTTTCCTTTTTCATAATTTGTCCTTTTATGCTGGAATTGTCAACGGCTATAACTTAAATAATAAAGAAAATATATTTCCTTACTTGATCTGAAGAAAAGAGCCATTGCTGAAGTCGATCTGAGTTTAGAGAATGAATAAATATAATATTCTGAAATTAAATCTGCACTTTAAATAATATTTCTTCGATCTGTACAAAATTCGTCGAACTCAGATTCGTCGACCTCAAGATTTTCGTCGAACACAACATTACTTCATCGACCTCAAAGGAATAATTAATTTTGTTGATCTGTGAGAATTTTCGTTGAACTGAACATATTCGTCGAACTCAAATTCATCGAGCTCAAGAATTCGTCGACCGCTGAGCCTGGATAAAATCGTCGACCGCTGAGCTTGAGCAAAAACGTCGAGCACTGCACTTAGACAAATTCTTCGACCACTGAGATGGGTTCGTCGACCGCTGAGAACAAGCATGTTTGTCGAACGCAGATAGCTTGCCATTCGTTGAACGCAGCTCGCCATTCGTCGAACGCAGCTAGCCTTTCGTCGAACACAGAATCTGAATGAAATCTTTAATTCTAACAGCCAAAACTCTTCCTAAACTCTTGACCCATAAACTATACATTGGGGTCAACTTGTCCTTAGTCAACATATAGTGATCCTAGCCCAAATCAGAAATAGGGTTGTTCCAACAGAGGCTTAGCCATATCCTTGCTCTTTCCTCCACTCCCTTCTCCTACTTCCATCTTATTGAATCCAAGTCCTCTCCTATTGGTTTGAGAGGAGAAGGTGTCAATAATGAAAAACACAGATTTGGGCTTGGAGAATTGAGCCACCAGGCCCTTCTCTTTCACCAGCTTCTCCTCAAGGTCCTTGATGACCTTGTTCTTCAGGAAAATAGTGCTCAATTGAGCACTTGTCATACCTTTTAAATGACTTATTTGTCTGCTCGTCTGGGCCACCAGGGAAGTAGGTCCAGTGTAGTCACCTTCAGTCAACTTAAGGGAGGCAATTTTCTGGGCTTGCCTCTTGGCAAGCTTCTTGCTCTCTTTCAGAGCAAGAACCAAGGCATCATATTTGTCAATATTGATTGACATCTACTTTATATTCAGAGTCACTTTCATTAATTGATGAAGGTGCAACAGAATCTGGACCAGTCTCATAATCAGAAGAGGATATAGAAAGAATTAATACATGTTCATGTTCTGAATTATTCTGACTATCCACTTCATTAGTGATGGCCATGAGGCCTAGCTGAACATTGTCTTCTTCATCCTCCTCTTCATCACTCTCTGAGTGTGAAAGAGGGGCCCTGATTGCAATCTTGCCAACAGCAGATTCTTCAGCAGGAACCAGCCCAATGAGGGCTTCTTCCTTCTCAGATTCTGATGAGCTGGAGTCTGATTCACTCCAGCTCTTCTTCCTCTTAGCTAGAAAGGATTTCTCTCCTTTCTTGATTCTTGACTGATGAGCCTTCTTCTCATCCTTCTCTCTTCTCTTGACTGGGCAGTCAGCAATGACATGCCCAGGCTTGCTGCAGCAATAGCAGACACCTTTAAAAGAATTATATTTAGAGTTAGAGCCATACCTGTCATTCCTGGAGTGATGTTTTGACTCCTTGCTGTCCTCCATGTTGTGATATGAGGAGGAAGGCTTGTTCTTCCATTGCTTCCTCCTCAGCAGCTTTTTGAAATGCCTTGTAAGGGCATTAATTTCCTCATCAGAAGAGGAACAACTTGATGAGCTGGGCTCAGAAACTTCTGGTTCAGCAGATCTTCTGGGAGGAGAGTAAGCCTTCTCTCTCCCTCTTCTTATGCTTTCAGCCTTGAAGGCCAGGGATTTCTCCCTGGTATCACTTTTTGCATTTTGCTCTTCTTCCTTCCTGGCAGTCAGCTGCATTTCATAGGAGAGCATCTTTCCATAGAGAGTATGAGGAGGAGTTTCAGCCAACTTAGCCACTTCCCTTATGGCACAGATTTTTGTGTCCCAATCTCTTATTAGAGATCTGAGGAACTTATCATTCAGCTCATAATTAGTGAACACTCTCTCATAGGTTCTTAGTTCATTTACTATCCTAAAGAACCTTTCATAGCACATGGAGATGCTCTCCTGGCTCTGCTGCCTGGAGGCTTCATATTCCTGATTGAGGAGTGACTTTCTATCATCCCTCACTTCAGTTGTTGCTTCCATATATACAACCAATGTGTCCCACATTTCCTTGGAAGTTGTGCAGTGTACCAAGTTTTGAAATGTAGTGTCATCAATTGCATTAACAATTATGTTCTGGGCCCTTTTGTCCATAGTGTTTAGTGCAATTTCATCATTGGACAGCTCAGAAAATACCTTGAGAACTTTTCTAGTATGGTCAATAGTGGAGGCCTTCTCAAAGGTATAAGGACCATTTTGACTGTTACATTGATCCTTGGGTTTGAGGCTTCCATGAACAGACTCACCCTTTGCTTCCATATGCCAAAGTTTTCTTTAGAGCATATGGACAACTTCATTGACCCCAACTCCTTCTTCATTCCACTGGAGGCCATTTGATTGTGAATCAGCAATACCTATTTAGGAACTGGTCAGACTGTTAAGTCCTTCTTGACCAACCTAGCTCGCTCTGATACCACTTGAAAGAATATAGGTATGCTTACTAATTCACCTAGAGGGGGGTGAATAGGTTCCTTTTGATTTCTCTTGATAATTATGGCCTGTTAAAACTATTCTAATCAGAGAATCAAGCAACACAGAAAGCACACAAGTATGTATAGAGGTTCCTCAAGACAGGGTGTCTTGAGTAGTCCTCTTTCCCCTTCATCTTTCTAACAATGTGTTAGACAAGGCCAACTCCTCCAATCTCAGCTCCAAGAGCTTACAACACAAGTTCCTCAGAACTTCTCAGATCAAAGATGATCCTACCTCAGGACAAAAGTCCCTACAACTTAGAGCTATCACCAGCTCCTACCTCAGGCACTGCTGCCCTACAAACTCAGAGCAATACACCTCCTATAGCTCAGACCACCTCCTGGTCCTACCTCAGGCAACAAGCCTTACTCCTCAGGCTAAACAACCCTACAATCTCAGGCAAACCAGCCCTACAAGCTCAGGCCAACAAGCCCTACACACTCAGGCAAATGCCCTACAAACTCAGGCAAAAAGCCTTACAGAAAAAGATATTTTAGAAACTTTCTACAGCATAAATACTCTCCTGTAGATCCTGCATAGTTTGTGCTTTCATGTAGCTGAAGATGTTGATAACAGCTACAACCTGATCTTCCTCTTCAATAGAAGGATGGAAGATCACCTTGCCCCTTCTGGTGGAGGAGGAATCTTCTTCTCTCAGTTTCTTCTTCTTTCTCAGTGAGCAAGAAGAAAAATGAGAGCAGCAGCCGTCAATGGAGAAAAGAGATTCAGCAAAGCAATCGGCACTTAGAAAGAGCCCTAACTCTTTCTTTTATACTTCTTTTGTCTTTGACGGCTCTAAGTTGAACTTCCAAGAGGTATGGGAGACATTGGTGGTCCCCTGTAGCATTTTTGCAACTTGTCCTAGCCGCAGGACCCGCCGCCCTGCCTATCTGTAGAGAAGGTCTGCGTTCGATGAACGCGCTACACTATGCTTTCGACGAACTCGCTGCATCCTGCGTTCGACGAACTTGCTGCACCCTTTGTTCGATGAACCCGCTGCATCCTGTGATCGAATAACTCACTAAGTCCTGAGTTCGACGATCCCGCTTCATTCTGGGTTCGACGATCTGCCCTATCTCTGCGTTCGACAAACGACACTCTACGTTCGACAATCTGCCTTGTCTGTGCGTTCGACGATCTGCCTTGTCTCTGCGTTCGACGAATGGCACTCTGTGTTCGACGAACATGCCAGATCTCAGCTGATTCTTCTATCTTGTCTCAGCGTTCGATGAACTGTGTTCTGCGTTCGACGAACATACAATTATCAGCTGTTTCTTCTATCTCATCTCAGCGGTCGATGAACTGTGTTCTGCGTTCAATGAACGGCACTCTGCGTTCGACGAACACGCCCTTTGTGCCTTCTCAGCGGCTCCTTCTCTGTTCTCTTCTCAGCGGTCGACGAACTGAGTTCTCCGTTCGACGAACGACACTCTGCGTTCGACGAACACGCTGATTCTCAGCGTTTGATGAACTTATCAGCTGAGACAACTTCTTCTCGGTGGATCCGCTGAGATGGCTCCTCGTCTCAGCGGTTCAGCTGAGACATTTCTTCATCAACTTAGGAGAATATTTCTCCTAACCTTAGGTCTTGATTAACCCTTTCTCTTGAGTCACCTAAGGATGTTTAACTTACAAAAACAAAGCTTTATCAAATACAATATGTACTTAGTATTGGAAGTGATTCCTCTTCAAATCAAGGGAACATTGAGGGCAATATTCCCAACAGTCATCATCTAAGTTCAGTCAGAGCTAAAAAGGAATTAAAAGATGCTTCTATAAGAACTCAGAAGTTCGTCGATATGAAGGATAATGAATTCGACACAGTGTCGAATACAGACATTAAAGGAATGTTTTCTGCTATCCTTTCTGATGATTTTTTAGATGATCAACAAGGCTGAAATCTGCTCTCTAACGGCTCGTTTATTACCAAGAATGGAATGAAGTATTTCAGAGATACAGCAAAGACACTCTTGGAAGTAGTTATTCAAATCAGACATGACGGGTCGGGAACATAAATAGAAGGAAACATTTATTGTCCAATGCACATTCCTTCTAAGGTGAGACCAGAAGAAGAAAGAAATTCAAACACTAATGGTCAGAGAATATATATGCTGAGGAAGAAAGATAACAATACAGAATTTTTTAGTGATTCTTCTTCTTCTTTATCCTAAAGTTTTCTCTCTGAACAAGAAAAAGGAGAACAAGAACCTCTATGTACAGATATACAAGGCTGCTTCTTCTTCTTCTTAATCTCACATCAGTAAGCAAAGAGGAGTACAGAGATTAACAGGATCACAAGCATCTAACCCTTGCATTCTTCTCTATCATAAGCAAGGGTTCATCATATACAGATCCTGAAGAATGCCAAAATACAGCATCCAGTGTGATAACTGCTATAGGATTCATACAACAAAATCGCAGTCTTCTTCTTCCTTCTTACCTCTTTGTTATTATTCAGTAACTGTAAAAGAGTCCTAAGAATCCCTCTCCAGAGGATAGGCCTACAAGCGGGTTGGTTTGGTGTTATATAAAACCAAAACCAAACCGAATAGTCTCGGTTTATACTCACCCAAAACCGAAATCGAACTGAAACCAATCGGTTCAGTTTTTTACCTATCGGTTCGGTTTCTTCATCATAAATCAAGACTATTATAATTACAGTTTAAGACACAATCGTATTACTCAAACTATGACTAAAACATTAATTCTCAAAAGAAATAAGATGTAAACACGTGTAATTTGATAAAGTGCCGAAAAAAGCATGTATTATACATGAGTATAATTTTTTTACAATTATAGGTATAGGTCGTCGAACAATCAAAGATGAGTCAGAATCAGCTATAGTCGATCAACATTGCTGCCACGAAGGATGTTGTAATCTCCTGAGAAAATAATTTAATTGAAATCTCAATTGGGCGGTTCGGTCCCCAAAACCAAAACCGAACCAAACCGATCAGCTTGGTCCAAAATTCGGTTCGGTTTGGTCGGTTCGGCCCGGTTCTGTCGATTTCGGTTATTAACGCACATCCTTACCAAAGGATTCAGTTGGTTCTAAGAGTCTCCTTATCAAAAGACTCAGTGGTTCTAAGAGTCTCCTTATCAAAAGATTCAGTGATTCTAAGAGTTTTCTTATCAAAAGACTCAGTGGTTTAAGAGTCTCCTTATCAAAAGACTCAGTGGTTCTGAGAGTCTCCTTGTCAAAAGACTCAGTGCTGGTTCTGAGAGTCTCCTTATCAAAAGACTTAAGCACATTTAGTGCAATCCTACCAAGGTGGTAGAAGAGTGAACTACCCATATTTTGGGAAACCACTATAAAATTTATGTGCCTTTTTTGTGTTGCTTTTATGTGTTGTCCCTTTACTGTTTAAAGTTTTCTTATTTCTGTGATTATATTATTCTGTGATTGGTATTGTTGAATGCATAATTGTTAGAGTAGTTTTTATTGTGTGTGCATAATTAGGGTAAAAGTTTTTAAAACTCTATTCCCCCCACCCCCCCCTCCCCCCCCCCCCCCCCCCCCCCCCTCCCCCCCCCCCCCCCCCCCCCCCCCCCCCCCATCCCCCTCTAGAGAATACTCAGATGCACACTGTGCACTTTCAATTGGTATCAGAGAGAGGTTAATCATAAAAAGGCTAACACCTTGATCAAAAGATCTCCTCACTCATACTTCTTTATTTAAAACTTTTTTCAAACAAAATTATGAGTTCTAAGTACTATGCATCAATAAGATCACAAGTGTGTAACATAAATAAGTTTACACTCTGGAAGGCCAGAATAATGCTATATATGAACTCTATTGCTGAATACATCTTTGATGTTATTACTTCAGGTCCCCAAGCTCTAGTCATACAAGATGTCAGTGGATTTATGACTCAGCAAGTTGTGCCTAGAAATGAATGAACATATGCTAAAAAGAAGCAGAAGGCATGTGATGCCAAAGCAATGAACATTCTGGTGTCTACAATGTCTGAAAACATCTTCCAGAAAGTAGCTGACTGTCAATTAGCAAAAGAGATCTAGGAATCTCTCTCCAGATTGGTAGAAGGAAGCTCTGATGAAAGAAAGGACAGAAAGTCCCTTCTCATATCCCAGTATGAGAACTTTCGAAAGAAAGCTGAGGAGAGTGTCACTGAAATGCATGATGGATTCAGCACCATAATAAATAAACTAAAAGGTCTGGATAAAGAGATCTCTCTAACTGAAATAAATGATAAGATTCTCATGTGCTTCCCAAGCTTTTGGGACTCAAGGATCTGGGTCATTAGAGAATCCAGATGCCATAGAGAGATCTCCATTGATGCTTTGCTGGAAAGCTCAAATCTTATGAGTTGCTACTGAAGAGCAGGGCTGAGTAAGAGACTAAAGAGATAATCTCAACTCCTATCTAAAGAAGTTTTGCCTTGAAGGTTGATGAAGAAGAGCCTTCCACTCCTAAAGATGAAATGTTCAGTTTGTTAGCAAGAAGATTCAGAAAGTGGGTCAAGATAGAAGACTCCGGAAGAAAAGAGTGGAGCTCAAAACCCAAATTTGATAAGACTCCAAAGCAGGAAGTGATCTGCTTTTCCTTCAGGAAACCAGGACATATAGCTCTTGAATGTACTGAAGAGCAATAGGATAGGAGCAGTTGTAGAAAGTATTACAAGAAGAAGAAGTCAACCAAGAAAAAGGACAAGAAGAAGGGAAAGGGTTTCAGTGCTGAAACCTGGAGTGATACAGAGTCTGACTCAAGCTCTTCTTGATCAGAGAGTGATGATGAAACTACTACTGAAGTTGTCTGCCTGATGGTATTGGAGTTCTCCTCAGATGATGAAGGAGATCAGGTAAGTATTTATGATGATTTTGAAAATTCAGTAGAGTTCAAAGATTGTTTTAAGGAATTTTATAATGATCATCTTAAAATTCAAAAAAAAATAGAAATAGTTAGGGAAGAGTTGGAAGATCTTAAGAAAGATGATTTGTATTCTAGAAATTATGATTTAAGAAATCAAATCTGTAAAAAGGAAACAATAATCACTAATCTAACCAATGAAAACACACAACTAAAAGAAGAGCTCACAAAGGCAAAAGCCTTTGAAGACTCACTCAATGGGAGGAGTCAAAGGCTCGAGGATATTACACAGAATCTCTCCATGAGATTTAAGCACCTAGGTCTAGGAGCAAATCCATCCACTAGCACAGAAGTCCCTAGTAGACCTGCCTAGAAAAATCCAGTTAGATTTGTTAGACCTAGTGATTATCAAATAAATGAGAGTAGTGTAGCCTTTAAATAACAGAGCAATAATAACCCTGATAAAATTACTACATTTTAGATTTCAAATCCTAATAGTAAACAAAAAACTGTTAAGAAAAGTAATCCAGACAAATCTATAAAATCAAAATAAAAAAGGTAAAATCAAAAGAAGAATCATTAGTGTTGGGTATTGTATCCACAATAACCTTGATTTGTGGGAAGTCACCCTTGAACCAAGATTGAATTGTTAGTGTATTTGATATGTCCTTCTAGTATTGTTCTTGCAGGTTAACATTGCTAAGTGTAGACCAATGTCAGGTCACAGTGGGTCAATAAGCACAGTTTCATACAATGTAATTCCTCATTGTGTGGGACATGGTGTTGACTCATGTGTGATCTCTCTATTGGGATACACTTTATTTTCAAGACTATTGAAGCCCATGATTTGGAGGTGCAGCTTGTGTCCAATAGAAGAAGGAATAAATTTTCTCTAAGTTAATTTTTTTTTTTGAGAAATAAGGTTACCTCTCGAGAAATCCAATTGATGTCTCGAGAAGTCCTTGTGAGCTCTCGAGAAATTCTTTTCAATCTTTTATTTCAAGTTTCTAAAGCTTTCTCGACAAGTCCCTATTTCTCGAGAAATTAAAATTAGTTCTCGAGAAATCAGTCTGTCTCTCGGAAAGTCTTTCTCGTCTGCATAGTTAAGTTTTTCTGAAGTTTGTTCTCTTGAGATGTCAATAGTTCTCGAGAAGTCTATTCTTTTCTCGATAAATCAACTATCTATCAAGAATTTTTATGTCAAGCCTCCGAGAAATCCTTCTATGTCTTCTCCCAAGTAGAAGCTGCAGCTTCTCGAGAAGTTTTGTATTTCTCGAGAAGTCTTGTTTTCGTTCATTAAGTGTTTTTTTATCCGTTTGTCAGGACGTTAATTTCTTCTGTCTGATGTGACGGCTCATCTAATATCGTTTAAGGTTAATCCTACCTTAATTCTTATCGTTAAGTCCTTGGCTATATAAGGCTCTCTTTTAAGTATTAATCAAGCAATCAATTATTCTAATCTTAACCCTAATTTCTATTTGATCCATAAGAACGAGAAAGTGTCGCCGCCTGTCGCCATTGCTGGAGATCAATCTAATGTTATGAATCAATTGTCTCCAGTGGAAGAAAGGTTTGATTGATCATTGCTCCATCCTCTACTGTATCTATTGGATCAAGATGAATAGTAAAAGGTCAGATCTGAGTTATTTTCAATTCTTCCTCATGGACAACAAGTCAAAGCTTTTCAAGCCTCAAGAAGGAAGAAGATCTCTCAGGGTTTTCAGATCTGTTATTGTACTAATAAGTTTTGTATCAATCTCAATTTATATTTGTTGTAGGAGAGGTTTTTATCCGAGTTGTAGGAGAGGTTTGTCTCTGAGTTGTAGGAGAGGTTTTCTCCAAGTTGTAAGAGAGATTTTCTCTGAGTTTGTAGGAGATTTGTCTCCGAGTTGTAGGAGTGTTGACTCCGAGATTGTAGGGTCATTCTTGATCCGAGTTATAGTGAAGTAGTCAAGTCTAGCTGTGGTGCTAGATTGGCGAGGCCGGTAAGTGGAGTACCCAAGAATGGGGAACCACTATAAATTCCTTGTGTTATCTGCGTTTGTAATTTGCTTTCTGTGTGTTCTATTTTATCAAGTTTTTAATTCCCCAAAAGATGCGGTTATCACCTATTCACCCCCCTCTATGTGATTTAGGTTGGCAACTAGATACTTCAATTGGTATCAGAGGGTCGTTGTTCATTTCTAGGTTGACACCTTGAACAGTATTCATTCATTCTAGTTGCTAGCATATCATGGAAAGAAGCAAGGAATCCTCATTGAAGTTGTCAATCTGCACAAAGGCAAATTTTCTCATGTGGAAAGAAAGAGTCAGATTTTATATGGAAGCAGCTGATCCGATAATATTTCAAGTTGTAGAAGAAGGCCCTCATGTGTCTATGACTGCCTCTACAATTGACCCTACTATTCAGGTGCCAAAGAAAATGATGGACCTAACTAAGGATGAGATCGTTATAGTAGCCTTGGACAAAAAGGTGAAGAACATTATTGCTAGTGCAGTGGATGACTCAATGTTACAAAATTTGATTCACTGTAGATCGGCCAAAGAGATGTGGACATCCTTAATCATTCTCATGGAAGGTACTGGAGAGGTAAGGGACGATAGAAGATCTCTACTCAACCAAGAGTATGAGGCCTTCAAGCAGAGTAAGAAGGAGTGCATCGCCGATGCTTATGAAAGATTCTTCAAAATTGTAAACGGCCTAAGAAACTATGGCCGGGAATTCACAAACGGTGAACTCAATGACAAGTTCATGCGATCCTTGACGAAAGAATGGGATAGCAAGATCATTGTCATTAGGGAGTTTGGAAAGCAGCCAAATATTGATCCACGGAATCTGTTTGGGAAGATATTATCCCATGAGCTGCAGATGAATATCCACAAAACAGAAGAAGATGGGAACCGGACTTCTAGCAAGGAAATGACCTTGGATCTGAAGGCAGAAAGCTCCAGGAAAAGCAGAACTGTTATTGCACAAACTTTTGTGTCCCAATCCCTAGTTAGAGATCTAAGGAACTTATCATTCAGCTCATAATTTGTGAATACTCTCTCATAGGTTCTTAGTTCATTTACTATCTTACAGAACCTTTCATAGCATATGGAAATGCTCTCCTGGCTCATCTGCCTAAAGGCTTCATATTCTTGGTTTAGAAGTGACTTTCTATCATCTCTCACTTCTGCAGTCCCTTCCATATACACTACTAATGTGTCCCACATTTCCTTGGCAGAAGTGCAATGTTCCAAGTTTTGAAATGTAGAATCATCAATAGCATTCACTATGATGTTCTGGGCCCTCTTATCCATTGTAGCCAAAGCTATTTCATCCTTTTTCATTTCAGTGATGGGCTTGCCCACCATCCTAGTAGGATCAATGGTGGAGGGCTTTGTGATAATGAATGGCCCTTCCTGAACAGTGATGAAGATTCTGGGGTCAGATGCTTCCATGAACAATCTAACCTTCTGCTTTCATATGCCAAAGTTGGCTTTATTGCATATGGGCAGTTTCATGGAGCTCATCTCCTTCTGCATTCCACTAGAGGCCATTACAGTAGAAAAATCAATACCTAATTAGGATCTGGTCAGACTGTTAAGTCCTTCTTGACCAACCTACCTCTGATACCACTTGTAAGTTTATAGATTTGTAGTCTAAATCACCTAGAGGGGGTGAATATGTTTCTTTTAATTTTCATCTAAGTACCCTAGTTGATTTCTGAGTTAGTTTAAGCAAATCAACAAACACAGAAAGCACACAAGAATTTATAGTGGTTCCCCAAAGACAGTGTGTCCTTGGGTAGTCCACTTTCCCCCTTCACCCTTCTAACAGTGTGTTAGACAGGGCCAACTCCTCCAACTCAGCTCCAAGAGCTTACAACTCAGATCCCTCAGGATCTCTCGGGTTTTCCCAACCCTACCTCAGGCACAGCAGCCCTACAACTCAGATCAGCCACTGATCCTACAGCTCAGACCTCAGCAGGTCCTACAACTCAGGCTAAATAGCCCTACAAATCAGGCTCAGGGGTCCTACCTCAGATCAGCTCCTGATCCTACAGCTCAGACCTCAGCAGGTCCTACAACTCAGGCTAAACAGCCCTACAACTCAGGCTCAGCAGCCCTACCTCAGATTAGCTCCTGATCCTACAGCTCAGACCTCAGCAGGTCCTACAACTCAGAGGAATCCTCCTCATACATCTCAGGCAATAATGCCCTACAAGTCAGGCTGTTAAGCCCTACAATAAAAGAGTGTTTGAACTTACTATAGCTGACAGCACAGTAAAGATGTCTCATGTAGTTTCTGCACAGCTTGTGCTATCTTGTAGCTGGTGAAGTTGATGGCAGTTATAACTTAATCTTCCTCTTCAATTGAGGGGTGGAAGATCACCTTGCTCCTTCTTGCAAAGGAGATAACTTTATCTCTCAGAGTCTTCTTGCTTGTTCAGTGAGCAGGAGAAGAATGAGAGGAACGTTTCTTGGCCGACAATGGAACAGTAATTGTTAAACACACAACCAGCCTCTTCAAAGTTGCCCTAACATCTTATTTTATACATCTTTGATCTTCAACGGCTCTTAACTGACCTCCTGTCAGGTATGGGAGTGATTGGTGGTCCCCACAATGCATTCCTGCAGCTTGCGCCAAAAGCAAAACCCGTCAGATCAAGTTTGAGCTGTCTCAGCGGTTGGGCTGAGATGGTCAGCCGTCTCAGCGGTTTTCTTCTATCCCGTTCCAGCGGATCCATTGAGACAGACAGCTGTCTCAGCGGTTTTCTTCTATCTACAGCTCAGCTAGCCCAGACACCTTCTCTGCGGCTCCTGGCCTTGTCTCAGCGGTTCAGCTGAGACTGCGAGCTTGTCTCAGCTGTTTTGTCAGTAAACAAACTGAACAACCCATGCACCTTGTTAAGTCCTAACCCTGCATGCTTATGAGATAGAAATAGGGTTTATAAAATACAACTTGTACTTAGTATTGAGTGTGAGTCCTCTTCAAATCAAGGGAACATTGAGGGTCAATTTCCCAACAATCACCTATTCACCCCCCCCCCCCCCCCCCCCCTCTAGGTGATTTAGGTTTGCAACTAGATACTTCAATTAGACATTCTACAGATCTATTATATGTAGTTTCATTCTATGCACATTTTCAGTACCAAGATAATAAGCATAGGTTCGGTAAACCAATCCTCTGCCATCCAAAAGGATACCATGAAAAACCATTCTATTCTTTCATTTCTCCTTATAATGGTAAAAGCAAAAGGCCCAAGGTAACCTGGGTACCTTCTAATGTTTAAGTTACTTGTGCAGAAAGATGTAGAGTTCCTTCCCTCAGAGAAAGTGAGGGGAAAAGAAAGAACTAAATGATCAATACTGAATTACATATATTCAAAGGGAGTGATCTCTACTCTAAAATCCTTTGCTGATTTTATAGTTCATAAAACTAATATTATAAATACTATTTTTAATAAAAATCATTGCTGGGAAAAACAACAAGAATTTTCTAAGAAAATAGAACTATACATTCAGAGTTGTGTCGAATAGAATTCGACGTACCGTCCAATTCTACTCGACGCTAGCTTCGAGAACCATCTGAATCAAATAATACGAATAGCATCCGACGTGGCATCGATTTCATATCGACGCATATGTCGATTTAATAGTTGCTTTTCAAATTCGAAGGTGCGTCGAGTTCTTATCGACGCAACATCGACATGACAACCGCGCGCAGTTTCACTTCTAAAAGCTGCTTCGACACATTTTGGCGTGCTGACTATTAATCTTTGTCTACAGTGCTTCAAATGTAACCGTAAGTTGCGACGAATCGTATTCTTTTATGCAACATAGGCGTCGAATTTATTATGCTTTCGAAATATTTTTTTGCTCTCGTGCTTTCTTTCTCTCCAGCTCTCTTGCGTTCCTCTCTCCCTCTCTCTTTCTTCTCTTTGCATGTACTTCACCCCAGAATCAATGGCTCCTCCTAAGATCAACTCAGGTTTCGATGTTGATGTGGACTCCTTCAATGCAGCCTTTGATAATTTCAAGGCCATTCTTGGCTTGTTTCATACTGCCGGGTTGACAAAGTTGATTTCTACAAGATGCAAGATCCTTGATGTTGAACTGACAGAGTTGAAAGACTATCTTCACATAGGACATGATAGATCCCTCAATGGGAGAATTTCTGGGACTGACATAAATATTACAGAGGAAATGTTAAGTCAAACATTTGGTGTTACAGCTGGTAGTGATTTAGATGAACTGACAACTGAAGATACTCCACAAACTTTGCAGATCATGAATTTCACTAAATAAAAGCCAATCAATCTTAAGAAGAATGACTTTTCTGAAGAGTATAGATTCCTGACAGACATTGTAGGCAAGATTTTACAATGTAAAATCTCTGTTCATTATGCAATTCCAAAACAACTACAAGTAATGGGAGTTCTGGTTCTGAACAAGAAGATAAACTGGGGGAGGTGCCTCCTGAAGATGATAGGACACAAATATGCTAATAAGGAGAATTCTTAAATGAGAATAATGAGTCAAGTTCTGCTCCATCATTATCCAAGTGTATGTACATCAAAAGGGGTGTCAATTCCACCTGGCAAAAGAATCAATATTGGGATCTTTTCAAAATGGACTAGGCAGATTTTGAAGCATGGTCAAGCTGCCCCCTCTCCTCCTTCTTCTCTAGTTCCACAGGATCATGAGTCAAGTCTACCAGATCCCCCAAGGAATACTATTCTAGATGATGCAATGCTCAAAATCACAAGTCCATTCCATCCACTCCAGCCCCAGAACCAACACCTCAGATTCCTCTCCAACCACAGCAACAACCATCCACTATCATTTCTGCTGAAAACCACTCCAGACAACCAGTCTACTCCCCTACTACAATATCTCATCACACTAGAAGATAATCAATCACAATCCCCTATCCACCAAAATCTTATCATCTCCACACCACCAGTTGGAACACCCTCTACCTCTATACCTCCCTCATTTGATATGGAACAAATAATCTCCAAAGCAGTAGGACTGGTTACTGGCACATTTGTTGACATTCTGGTCACTCAAGCTATAAAGTTCAACAGGAAGTACTCACAGATGGAGAGTGAATTGCTGGAATCAAAAGAGTCTTTTCTAGCTCTCAAAACATTTATGTCCTCCTCCATGATAACTAAAGAATTCTTAACCTCCATGGTCAGTAATGTTCAGAAGGGGGAGAATATCAATGAGGAGGTAATGCTTGGTCAAGAAGAAGAGGATGGTCAGGAGAAGGACAAGGTTGTTGAAGCTTTTGATCATTACAATCCTAATAAGCTTACTATATTTCGAACAACAATTCCAGATGTTCTCTTAAACGATGCACATATCTAGGGGAGCCATTGACAGATGATCAGCTCTTGGAAGAGGTATCAAAGATTGCTAAGGAGGTTGCTCTAACTATTGAATAAGATGGACAATCTCAGGGGAGCCTCAGAAAAGAGATGATCTTTATCAAAATGATGTCAAGACTGCTGAAGAAGAAGATGAGCCACTAATGTTTGCACCAAGAAATATGACACAACAACTTTTCTCAAGGAAGAGTAAAACTCCTTCAAAGGAGTGGAATAATACAGGTGAACAATCTCAATAATAACTTCTCAGTAAACATATTAGGAGTTATATATTTATGGAGGAAAATTTGATCAATTGGAAGCATATCTTGTTGATCTATACTTCTGTGTCATGATGATATTTTATGTGTATGATATATTTGTATGTTTGTACTCTATTTTTCATTTATGTTTCACTGAAATCACTTAAACAAATTGTAAATTTTGTTAAGATAAATAGGGGAGATTGTTGGGAAAAATACTTTTTGATTTATCTAAACAAATTATATAAAAGTGATTTCATCAGTTCTGATGAATTACTCACATTGTATAGACAGGGTAATTTGGTTATTAGATGTCCTACGATATCTCACTCACATTAGAGTGACAATACCATGTCAAAATGAGCATAAAATATAGTTGAGTTAAACTTGCGTCGAATAGAAGTCGACGCAACTTCGACTAGAAGTCGGTCCGACTCCGACTGAAAGTCGAAATAACTGAGTCTGCTTGTCAAAGTATCAAGTTAACTCGATGCAACGTCGAAATGAACTCGACGTAGAAGGAAGAGCCTGTCGAAGACATCTTAGAAGTCAACGCAACTTCAACTTCATGTCAATGCAGAAGATGAAGTTCAAGTCCAAGTCTTCAACTCGGCGGATGCGTCGATAAGAGCTCGACACACCATCGACATCTGAGTTCAGTCAGAGCTAAGAAGGAATTCAAAGCTGCTTCTATAAGAACTCAGAGGTGCGTCGATATGAAGATTTTGAATTCGACGCAGCGTCGAATACAGACAGAAAAGGAAGGTTTTCTGCTATCCTTTCTGATGTTTTTCCAGATGATCTACAAGACTGAAATTTGGTCTCTAACGGCTAGTTTATTGCCAAGAATGGAATGGAGTATTTCAGAGATACAACAAAGACATTCTTGGAAGTTATTCAAATCTGACTTGACGGGTCGGAACATAAATAGAAGGAAACATTTATTGTCCAATGGACATTCCTTCTAAGGTGAGACCAGAAGAAGAAAGAAATTCAAATACTAATGGTCAGGGAATATATATGTTGAGGAAGAAAGATAACAATAAGGAATTTTTAGTGATTCTTCTTCTTCATCATCATCATCCTGAAGTTTTCTCTCTGAACAAGAAAAGGAGAACAAGAACCTCTCTGTACAGATATACAAGGTTGCTGATGCTTCTTAATCTCACAGCAGTAAGCAAACATGAGTACAGAGATTAACAAGATCACAAGCATCTAACCCTTGCATTCTTCTCTATCATAAGCAATGACTCATCATATACAGATTCTGAAGAATACCAAAATACAGCATCCGGTTTGATAATTGTTATAGGATTCATACCTCAGAATCTCAATCTTCTTCTTCCTTCTTACCTCTCTGTTATTATTCAGTAACTGTAAAAGAGTCCTAAGAATCCCTCTCCAAAGGATTCAGTTGTTCTAAGAGTCTCCTTATCAAAAGACTCAGAGGTTCTAAGAGTCTTTTTTATCAAAAGACTCAGTCTTCTAAGAGTCTCCTTGTCAAAAGACTTTGTGATTTTGAGAGTCTTCTTGTCAAAAGACTCAGTGTTGATTCTAAGGGTCTCCTTATCAGAAGACTCAGGCATATTTAGTGCAATCCTACCAAGGTGGTAGAAGAGTAGACTACGCATATTTTGGGTAATCATTATGAAATGTTTGTGTCTTTCCTGTGTTGTTTTTCTATGTTGTCCATTTACTGTTTATAGTTTTCTTATTTCTGTGATTGTATTATTCTGTGATTGGTATTGTTGAATGCATAGTTGTTAGAGTAGTTTTTATTGTGTGTGCATAATTAGGGTAAAAGTTTTTAAAACTCTATTCCTCCCTCTAGAGAATACTCAGAGACACACTTTGCACTTTCAGCTGTCAACATCATCGCCTGATTTGTGAGCAATCCGTCAAGAGTCCACTTCCTAGCAGCCAAGCGAATTCTTCGCTATCTAAAGGGAACAACAACCTTTGGTCTCTGATTCGAAAAAGGGGCAAACTCAAACCTAGTCGGATATTCCGATTTCGATTGGGCTGGAAACTTAGATGATCGGAAAAGTACAAGCGGTTTTATCTTTTTTGCAGGTACAAGTCCAGTTTCATGGAGCTCCAGGAAGCAACAGACAGACGCTTTTCTTCTACAGATGCGGAGTACATGGCACTCAACTCTGTTGTGTGCGAAGCCGCCTGGCTTCAAAGGATAAAGAAAGAAATAGAGAACGAAGAAGAGGAGGGAGTAAAAATCAACAGCCACAACATCTCCGCCGTCTCACTTTCCAAAAATCATGTCTATCATGGAAGAAGCAAGCACATAGACATACGTTTCCATTCCATCAGAGAAAGTGTCGAGAAGAAGGAGGTCAAGCTGATCTACTGCCCTACCACATGAACCAGGTCACCGACATCCTTACCAAGTCGCTGCCACGGGAACGATTCAAGGAGTTAATAAGAAAGCTTGGAGTGAGAGACGACACAGTTTCAGAACGGGTGTTGTTGGAACCTGCACCGATGCCATAAATAAAGAAACATATGTAATCACTACAAGCAAAATTTGATTTAGCAAGGAAAATTAGGAAGGCTTGATAATCCTTCCTAATTAGCATCAAATTTAGCTAGAAAAATATTTTTTTTTTTACCTACAAAAATAGCAGGGGATTTTCTTGTTGCAAAATTAGCAACAATTTTTTTTGTTGCAAAAATTTCGTTGCTAAAATAGCAACAATTTTTTTTGTAGCAAAATTGTTGTTGCAAAATAGCAACGAATTTTTATGTTGCAAAATAAGAGATAAAAATTTATTTTTTTTGATAAGTTTTATCTCTCTTAGGCTTCGTTTGGTTCGGCGGGAGCAGACGGGCGGGTGAAAACGCTGCCGTCGTTCGGAGTTGGAGGGGGGAGGTAGGGATTCCAAACCGAGTGTTTTCGATCCGTTCCTCTGGCGCGGCGGGAGAAGACGCCATCCGTTTGTTTTCCCGCCGTGCGGTGGCGACTACTTCCAGCATCAACATAAAAATGCCTCCCCAAATAAAGCCTTAATTAAAAAAAAAAATTCAAATTCCGAATATGCCCCACTTATAAAATAAATTTTTTGTTTATATATATTTAAAAAAAATTATTACATATATAAATGTATATAACGAAACAATGATATATTTGTATAAATTATATAATATATATATTTCTATAAATAACTATATATATACACGTAACTATGTATATACATTTATTTCAATATTATATAGATAAATATAACTATATATATTTTATATTTATTAATATAATTTTATAAATTATATATATATATATATATTTATATATATATTTATATATATATATATATATTAGCGCACTTTCAAAACAAATTAGTAAGATGTGTAGCATAGTTATTCGATCCTCAACAAACATTACTAAAGTTGTATTTTTGAGATTATATATATATATATATATATTATTTTAATTCAATAGAATAAATAAATAAAAAATAAACATTAGCGACGAAATTAGATTTTCTTGCTAATTTAGGAAAGATATAATACCTTGCTAAAAAATTCTTGCAAATAAGCAAGAAATAAATCCCTAGCTAAAATTAGCTAGGGTCATATTAGCTAGGTATTTTTTTTGTTCCCGTCTAGCTAATTAAAATTAGCAGCGAATTTTGTAAATTAGCAACGAATTTTGCTCCTTGCTAATCATGATTTTTCTTGTAGTGAATAGTCATCCATTAGCGGCTAACCACCATTATTAATTGTTAATCCAGAACTTTAGCGTGTAGGCTATAAAAACCAATGCAATGTATGCTTTATTTGCTAAGTAAAAAAAATTAAAACCTTTTCAGTAACATCCTTCCCTCTCGCATTTTTGCTTACATGTGTGGCTTGCATGCATGCACGTATGTGTGTTTCACTCTCTCTCTCTCTCTCGTTCAAAATGTGTGTGTGTGTGTGTGTGTCATCGATCTCCGACGACATCAACATCCGCTAGTAGATCTTTCTCGATCGGCTTTCCCTACTCCTACTTCAATCTCGTGGCATTCCTAAATACTGCATCAACAGCCGCTATAATAGATCTTTCTCGACCGGCTTTCCCCACCTTGCAATCTACAGTTTCTTTGCCGGCATTTTCCTTCGATCAAGTGTACATATAAGGACGTCGATTTCAGTTTTTTCTCTCCATTTTGCGTTTGATTTTTGTGCTTTTTTTTGCTCTCCATTTGGCTCTCTATTCGTTGCCATTTTACTGTTTTATTTTGCTGTAATTAGATTGCTTGTTTTGATTTATTAATTATGCCTCTATATAGTTCACTTGTTCATTAAGAATAGTGCCTTAGGCTTCATTTGGCGGGGCGGATCCGCGCCGGTCGAGCGGACGAAACCGCCCCCCCACAGTTACCTCCTGTTTGGTGGGGCCGCGGTAAGGCGGTCGGGCTCCGCCCGCCATGCGAAACCGCAGATTTTCCATAGAAATTATCCGCGCCGCAGGAACCGTCGTAGCGGTTGGAAAAATTATCTCTATATTAATACTTCCTTACATTCAGCAGGGGTATGAGTAGAATTTTTATAAGCATCATCGTGATTTTGCTATTCGATATTTTTGTTCTCCTGAGCAGGGTTTGACAACGAAGGAACATCTCTGACGATCTTCTGAGCGCTTCAATGTGTGCATGGATCGTGATTCGTAAAATAATTTCGCGGATGCAGACCGAGTTGAGGAAGAAAGATGATTTCTTCACCGTTCATGCGATTTCAGTTTGTTTGGAAGAGACTAACCCTAGCTATATAAATCTTCCCAAACAAACTCTAGCTATCTAAATCTTCCCAAACAAACCGAAATCGCATGAACGGTGAAAAAATCGTTTTCTTCCTCAACTCGGTCTCTATCCGTGCATTTTTTTACGAATCACGATCCGTGCACACAATGAAGTGCTCAGAAGGTTGTCAGAGATGTTCCTTCGTTGTCGGGCCCTGCTCAGAAGAACAAAGATATTGAATGCTAAAGTCTAAAATTGATCTGCGGATAACAAATTGTAAACTAGAAAAGATTGATCTGCGGATAGCCATTAATGATAACAATTCCCTTTTTAAAACTCTATTTCAAAGAACTCCTTTTTTAACAACAAGGATCGAAATAAACGAAGCCCAAAATATATTACAGCAGCCAGAGTTAAGAGTGTCATACAAATATTACGCATGCATGATATATGAAGCCACGAAATTATAAACAATGAAAAATTCCCAGTAACTAATCATAAATTACTAATTTTAGAATACAAATTATTTCCTTTTAGGGAGCAAAACCCGCGAAGCCATTCTCCCCCTCCGTCCCTCGCTATTCTCTCCTCACCATCCAAAGCTCCTTCCACAATCGTCCATTTAGGAAGCCGCGATGGATCTTCAGAAAGCAGCCATGGAGTTTTCGTAGCGCCGGAAAAAAAAAAAAAACACCGAAGGGAAGGCAGACATGTCGTCGGCGACGTCCCCCGCCGAAAAAAACCGGCGATAAAGTTTGGCCGGCGGACATCCAGCGGGCGCATCGTGAGTCTCACCCGCGATGAACTCGACATGGGGTCTGAGCTCACCTCAACCTCCTCCGGCGGGCCCAGCGACTTCGCGAACTACACCGTTTTCATGCCACCGACCCCCGACAACCAACCTTACACCGCCACAGGAAGTTCCAGCTCCAAGTCCGATGACCTCCCCCGCGCCGCAGGCAGAACCAAGCGTATGGGCAGCGACGGCGGCGGAGGCTCCAGCAAGCTGGAGAGACGGATATCCGTCATGAAGACACAGAACAAGTCCATGCTGGTCCGCACCCAGACCGGCGACTTCGATCATAATCGTTGGTTGTTCGAGTCCAAGGGAACCTACGGCATCGGCAACGCCTTCTGGCCCCAAGACGGTGGCTACGATGTCGACGGCAGCATGAGCATGTCGGATTTCATGGACAAGCCATGGAAGCCCCTCACCAGGAAAGTCCGGGTGACCGCCGTAGTCCTTAGCCCGTACAGGTAATTTTTCCAACTAACAAAATCATGCATACATTTAGGCTTCATTTGGGCTTCGTTTGGGGCGGCGTTTCGCCGCCCCGTTTGGGGCAAACGCCGCCGGAAGGCGGCAAAACAAATGCCTTCCGGCGGTGTTTAGGGCGTTTGAGCCCGCTGCGCTGAAGGAAATGGCGCCAAGCGGCGCTTTTCGAACTTCCGCCTCCTCCCAGCTTCTCCACCCGCCGCCCGTCTCCTCCCGCCCCGTCTCCATCAGCCGCGCCAAACGAAGCCTTGGTTTAGCGGTTGCGGTTGTAAAAGGAGGTGTTGCAAATGGAGGTCTGTAAATGGAGCTGTTGGAAACTGGTTGCTGGAAATGGAGATCTGTTTGGAAAGTCTGTGTTTCCAGAGCTTTTCAGAACAGAGATTCATTTGGCAAAATAGCTTTTCAAAACGGAAGATTTATAAACTTTAAAAAATACACACTTTTACTCAAACAGTCTACAAAATACCAACTCGAAATCCCCTAACATGATCTCGAATTTTACACAAATAGTTTAGAAAAATAAAGTTCAAGCTCTGTGTAGCTGTTCGGCAATCGAGTCACGCTATGCCATCATCTCATCCACCCCTACCCGAACACCTATAACATGCTATCCACCTGAGCTTTCATTTATTTGTCTTGTTCTTCTCTGAATGCCCGCTGGGTAAATGAAATGCTCGTCTTCATCACAAGCACGAAAATGAATATTTAAGCGCGATGAATGTCTGCGAATATAATTATGCAAAGTCATTGTTGCAATAACAATGTCTCGTTGCTTTGTCAAACTGTATGGTGGCATATCCCTAAGCATCTTCCACTTCTTTTTCCATACGCCGAATGAACGTTCTATAACACTGCGCAAGGACGAGTGAGCCTGGTTGAATATTTCCCGGCGCCCTTGTATAGGTCTACTGCCCCTTCTGAAATCTGGTAAATGATATCGTATACCTGAATATGGTTTTAGAAAACCACGTTGTAGTGGATATCCGGCATCTACTACGTAATACTTGCCTGCAAATGTATATATTGCAAGCGATGCGTGAATACAAACTACCATAACAAAAATAATCTTTAAATGCTCTTATAAAAGGGTCTCATGATATAGAAGACTCACCAGGTGGCGGATACGGGAAATTGTAACTAGGATCCATAAAAGCGTGCTGAAATATACGGCTATCATGAGTGGAACCCTCCCAACCTGCTATTGTAAATGTGAAACACATGTTGAAATCACAAACTGTCATGACATTCTGTGTAGTTGTGCCATGCCGACCAATGTACGATACTTGTTGATCAGCAGGAACTCGAGCATCCACATGTGTTCCATCAATAGCTCATATACAATCTTTAAAGAATGGCATGTATCGAGCATCATTTAATATTTGTGGGGGAATATCAACGAAAAGATGATCTACAGGCCTAATGACATCAGAAGATAGTCTCTTAATTGCAGTGATTCCCTTTGCGAAAAATCTGCTTATAGTTTCCGTGGAGTGTTGAAATCGCTCACTTGCAAGCTGCATTGAAACATTATGACCTAACATGTGCAGGATCATTGCAAGAATGCCGCGTGCTAGAGTTCTCCTTGTCCCTTTCAACCCATATTGTTGTGTGAGGAGTGTCAACAAATCAGTAAATATTACCTTCGTCATTCTAAAGGCACTGAAAAATCTATGAGGGTGTCCATTGAGAAGCTCACCAACCCATCTAGCCCCTGTTTGGCTTGATGTCATGCAAGCTATATTTGATGATCCGCTAGCCACGGTTAACTCATAATCCATTGCTGTTAAGAACTGTTGGCCACGAAGTGCTCTATTACGATAATACGAGTCAGCGGCTTGTTGTTGAGCCTCCTGATTAGAACTGTCCGAGGAAGACATAGTAATTCTGCTCAAAATAGATATTGAATAGAATATTAACAACACACATTATTACAATAAGAGTCAAACAATAACATTCTAACAACAATGTCTAATAGTCCAAAAATAATGTTAAGAAACAAACACACAGGATAAATAGAAGAAATAGTTCAACAATAATGTCCAACAACAATGTCTAATAGTCCAACCATAATGTTAAGAAACAAACACACAGGATAAACATAAAGTGCTCAACAAACAGGATAAACATAAAGTGCAACTACTCCGATCGTTTTTCATAACTAGTCTGCAGCCATATAAGCCGCCGATCCTTTCGAATGCTCATGAAAGTTTCTCGATTTTGTTTATCTCTCAGAAACATGGTGCAGAAGTAATAGAAGTCATAGTTGGTATCAACCATAACCTCCGTCATAGTTTCGAGTTCTGAAATAGCCTCGGGAATTGTGAATAATGATGAAGATATTTGCATGCGAGGCGGCTCCTTCATGCACATTCCAATAATGCGTGATGTTTCAGCTATCTCATCAATCGCCGACCTCCTTGCCTTCTTCTCCGTCATCTTATTACTCTTTCCCTTAGCGGTCCGTTTTTTCCTTGCTTCAACAGAACTCTGTGGCTCTGTCAAGTTTTGTGTCTCACCTTCATCAGACCCTTCATGATCGTCAATGGACTCATGCTCAAAATCTCTAGAATTTGGGGCCCATGCAAGATCTCCAGTTGCTACAACCTGAGAAAACATCATACGTAGCTTGTCTTCTAACTCAGGGGATATGCCAGAGAATTGAAACTTCCTTGCACTCGGATAAACCTAGCATATAAATGAACATGTATTAGACGAATAAATCACAATACTATAAGAAAAACAAAAAAAATATAATGCATACCTTGAGGCGTTCTTTCCACCAATCTTCTGAAGCTGCAATAGTTTTGCGAATAGGATCCCAGCCTAAACCTGTTTCACGGCCCTTCAGCTCTCGCCACAACTTCCAATCTTTCTTTAACTGATTCCACTTGTTCTTCATTTGATTTCTATCATACGACTTTCTAGTGCGAGCAAAGAAATTGGTTGTCAAGTTGGTCCACCCATCTCTGCTAAAGTGTGTGGTTGGGCGATTACCCAACTCAATTTCTTTCAAGCACAAGTCACAAAAAATTAAAACATCATTGGCCTCCCAATTTGCACTAACACCACCTTCTTTATGTTTACCCATAACGCGTAAACTGAAATAAAGGAAAAAAAAAAGTAAATAATATACAAACCTACACACACACCACTACACACACATACACACACACCACTACACACACACCACTACTACACACACAAATACATACACACCACTACTACACACACAAATACATACAAATACACTACACTCAAATATACACTCACACACACACACCACTACTACACACATACACACACAAATACATACACACACACACCACTACTACACACATACACACACAAATACATACACACACACACCACTACTACACACATACACACACAAATACATACACACACAAATACATACAATCACACACACACACACACACAACTACACATACACAAAAATAATCACATACGCAATCACATACACACACATATACACATACACACACATGCACTCGGATGAACACACACACAATCACATACACAATCACATACACACACACACACAAACACACACACATACACAAACACACACACACACACAAACACACACACAAATACATACAAATACACTACACTCAAATATACACTCACACATTGTAAGACCCTCTTTTTGTTTTTTTGCTATAAAAACCGGGTCTTACCGCCCAGAACCGCCGTCTTGCGGCGAGACCATTACACCCAATGGTCCCCGCCACAATACGCCGATCCTGCCGGCTAATCAACATCATCCAGGCCAACCACAATTCATAGTAACATAAGCAACAAGTCCACAAATCACATTAAATATATAAATTACATGTTTACAATGTCCATGATGAGAATTTAAAGTAAAAGAGAACAAAGCGAATAAGGGCTTATGCCCGGTACATGTTCAAGTATAGTGCAACAACACTCTCTCTCTACATCTATGCGGAAACTGTCAAACACTGTCTTCATGCATCTGAAGATGCTGCTGCGGCGACGTGTAGTGACTACTCTGCTTCATCCCGTCCTCCTGTCCTGTCTCCTGAATGGGGCCCTGTTGTTCCGCCGCATCATCCCTAAAATGATGAGGTCCACCGACCGTCAGTCTATAAGACTCAGCATATTCCTCACCGCCTCCACCCGTGACTCCTAGGCACCGTGCGGGAGGAGGAAGCAGAGGTCATCAAGCGGTAAATCAAAAGCAGGTGACAGCGGAGAGACTAGCAGGGTTTATAATTACTGAACATTAAATAATAACAATTCTATGCTAGCAGGTATAAGAAATAAGAGCATCTATGAAAGTAACCTTAACTTATATGCACACACACAAGCACATAAGCTAAGGGATCTGGCAAGAAGTAAACTCATCGTATAAAAGAGCCCACACTAATTTATACAATGAGGTCTCTGTTTGTGCAGAAATGTTATGCTATGATGTGCAATGCAATGATGCAATGTTAGTATTATTATTTCATACACATGTAACTCACCCACACGACTCTGTACGTACATACCTTTAGTTCCCACTTTTCGGAGGTAGCTAACCTCTCGGGCACCTCCCGTCGTGGTCAAACGGTGGCAGAGGAGCGGGCGTCTCCTCACCTAGGTGGGTAAGTCACACTACCAGACCTAGGCCCAAGCGTACGCTGTGATACCAGTACCGGTACTCACGAGCTCCTGCGTACTCTTGCTGGATCCGAAGAAACCAGACCTTTATTTTGCCAGGCAGGGTTTAGGGGAAACCGTCCCATCGGACGCTCAGTGAAACAAACTGGCACCCACAAAACCACTAGCACTGCCGAGTCAACGAACTACTGTCGGTGTGACGACTAAGACAGAACCGAAGACCCACCACATCTTACACACAAGCAACAAATATTAACCATTTATTACCGAGCCTCCAGCTCACAACTCTACATCAACATTTATAAAGTAGAGCCTACCGCTCGCCAGACTATACCAGTCTTACCTTATAACCCGAGTCTACCGCTCGCAGGACTAACTCAGTCCTTCCTCATAACCCGAGCCTACCGCTCGCAGGACTATCACAGTCCTTCCTTATAACCCGAGTCTACCGCTCGCAGGACTAACTCAGTCCTTCCTCATAACCCGAGCCTACCGCTCGCAGGACTATCACAGTCCTTCCTTATAACCCGAGTCTACCGCTCGCCAGACTATACCAGTCTTACCTTATAACCCGAGCCTACCGCTCGCAGGACTAACTCAGTCCTTCCTCATAACCCGAGCCGACCGCTCACAGGACTATCCCAGTCCTTCCTTATAACCCGAGCCTACCGCTCGCAGGACTAACTCAGTCCTTCCTCATAACCCGAGCCTACCGCTCGCAGGACTATCCCAGTCCTTCCTTATAACCCGAGTCTACCGCTCGCAGGACTACCCCAGTCCTTCCTTATAACCCGAGCCTACCGCTCGCAGGACTGTCCCAGTCCTTCCTTATAACCCGAGTCTACCGCTCGTAGGACTACCCCAGTCCTTCCTTATAACCCGAGCTTACGGCTCGCAGGACTAACTCAGTCCTTCCTCATAACCCGAGCCTACCGCTCGCAGGACTAACTCAGTCCTTCCTCATAACCCGAGCCTACCGCTCGCAGGACTATCCCAGTCCTTCCTTATAACCCGAGGCTACCGCTCGCAGGACTACCCCAGTCCTTCCTTATAACCCGAGCCTACCGCTCGCAGGACTATCTCAGTCCTTCCTTATAACCCGAGTCTACCGCTCGCAGGACTACCCCAGTCCTTCCTTATAACCCGAGCCTACCGCTCGCAGGACTATCCCAGTCCTTCCTTATAACCCGAGGCTACCGCTCGCAGGACTACCCCAGTCCTTCCTTATAACCCGAGCCTACCGCTCGCAGGACTAACTCAGTCCTTCCTCATAACCCGAGCCTACCGCTCGCAGGACTATCCCAGTCCTTCCTTATAACCCGAGTCTACCGCTCGCAGGACTACCCCAGTCCTTCCTTATAACCCGAGCCTACCGCTCGCAGGACTATCCCAGTCCTTCCTTATAAAATGTTCCGGTTTGGGATGGAAGTTAACTTGTCGTGTTCTCCTACTTAACTAGTCTTGTCTATAATTTAGTTAATCTTAGAAGCTTTAGGGTTAGCCTTGGACTTCCGGAGGGTTACCCGGTGAGGGGCTCGCAGCGGTACTGGGAAGTGTGGCGGGCTGACACCCCGAACTTCCTCTTCCCAAGGCGCTTAATCTTGTGGGTATCTACCCCTTTTTACTTGATCCCCATTATCCTCTCCAATTACATTAAATCTATAAGATGAGTTAAACTCGACTCCTAGGAGTGGGGGAGTTCTTTTGAACTCCAACACCACCAATTGTGACCGGGTGCTGACTCTCCCGTCGTCACATTCTAAGCCCGAGTTCCCTTCTTCACCGAGGAACTGCACACATTCAATTAGCATTCTCAACCTTACTTGACCCACACTCTTATTCTTCGTCATCCTTAAACCAGGGTTTGTCTTAGATATTTCTCGACTTCTCCCTTGAGTATTTACCTTAAAATGGCTAACCCGGCTAAGGGTAGTTTTACTTCCATACAATCGTTTAACACTGATGAGTTGTGTGTGGGGCCCTTGATGAGGTCTAACCTCATTTTCATAACACTGTAAACTCTTACACTTATGGCTTGCTAAACGCACCCCAATCCTTATTTCCCAAGATGCCCTTAGAGATGCTCTTCCAAATAATCTGAGCCTTCATAATTAATAAAGAGTTAACAGTTCTATGTGTGAAGGTCAGTGGTGGTCTAATTCATGTAAATCAGTTTCACTATTCGCAGACCGAAATAAGGTTGATCTAGATTTGACTCCTATGGTGCGATCTTGATCACATCATATCCAAATGAGTTCCAATTATTACCATAGATTCGCAATGAGTGGTGATCTAACAACCTCAAATCCTAATTTCATAAATTCTCTAGGGAATCTTAAATCATAGTTTCTATTAAAATAGGAGGTGTGCAAATAGAGATTTCTACATCGAGTGCCAACTAATGATCTCCATAAATTCTGGTAAATTCACTGTAACATAATGTTGGTCTAAAAAACCTCAAACCTCAAGTTTCACATTTTTACAGGGATAATTAACCATAATTTCTACTTAACATAAATGGGGTGCAAATAGGGATTTACATATCAAGTATTAGATTATGATCTCAATAAACTCTGGGAAAATTACCATGACATAACACTGGTCTAAAAACACCAAATCCTGAATTTCACATTTTTAGCAGGAATATTTGACCATAATTATCATTTACTACCTTTGGTGTGCGTATAAGGGTTTACACTACAAGTGCTATGTAAAGACTTCAATAAATTCTGGGAAAATTATTATAGCACCATATTGGTCTAAAAACACCAGATCCTAAGTCTCATATTATTCCAAGGAATATTTACCCTTAATTATCATTTATTACATTTGGTGTGCGTATAAGGGTTTACACTACAAGTGCTATGTAAAGACTTCAGTAAATTCTGGGAAAATTACCATAGGCTTATATTAGCATCATGACCTACTGTGATTTATCTCAAATTTATCAGACATATACAAACTCAATATTTGCACAAAATTCATAAAGGGTATATTTGTAAATTCATCTATTTATATCATGAAATATTTCCCAAAAATTCTCAGAAAATTCTTGCTGCCAAAATAATGAAATCAAAGACTAAATACTAAGTTTCACATCATTCCAAGTTCATATGACCCCCCTTTTCATTTTATAACCTAAATTAGGGGTAATTTAGTAAATTCCATATCTTGGGATTTTTGTACCCAAAAATCCCCAAATAACTTTTGGGAAGGCATATTGCTGCCAAGGACCCATGTCCAACATTTCAAGCCATTGGGTTAACCCCAAAGGCTTGGGGCTCACTCCACCCCAAAATTGCTAAGGGCACACATTTAAGGTCCTTAGCCTAGCTCTTGCATGGCTCATAACTCCACATGCACAAGGGCAAATGGTCTCAAATTTTTACCAGTGATATAGATATATATAAAGAGCTTACCACCCAAATTTGGGGGTGTTTGGAGTTATACAGCTCCATAAATACCAAATATTTACTTTTCCTAATAAATGGAATACCTCAATGGATATAGATCCAAAAATTCTCAAATTAAAACCCTAGGTGTGTCTTCATACCCTGCATGCATGGTAGAAAATTCAAGGGATTTGGTTAAGCCAATTGAAAGATATAGCCTTTTTAATTTCTGCCCTACACAAGGAGCAGTCCTAGGAAAGAGGGTGCCCTGATGTCCACAGTGCACCAAATCAGATGATTAAGGTGGCAAATGAAAGTGAACCCATAGGGCTACAAAAGTTGTATCTGCCTCTTTTTGCAAATATGGCCTCTAAGGCCTTCAAAAAATGCATGCAAACTACTTAAAAATCCTAGGCAGAATTATTATGGTTTGCCAATAGACATAAAGAGCAGTCCTAGGAAAATGGCTCTACAAGGAGCTGTAGTGCTCCAAATCACTTGATCTCAAATCCTACAGAAAGTAGACATCAAGAGCTACAAAAGTTGTCTCAGCCAACTTTTCAAGATCTGGCCTCTAAGGGCCTCAAATCTGGCATTCAAGGTCTGTATATTCTTAGGTCATTTCTAAGTGGCCTGCATATAGCCTGATCTTGATCAGATCAACGGCTGTGATTACATCTTCTTCCTCCAGCCTAAGGGCGTGATTTTCCCGACCTGGAGCAATCTCCAACTCCATTTCCCGGCCATCTAACCACCTCCCCGGCCGGCCACCACCACCACCACCTCCGTTGAGGTGGGGGCTAACGTTTGGCGGCGATCCGGCCGCCGGAGATGGTGTTTTCCGGCGAACCCAACACCACTCAAAATCCGAAATTCTCCATTTTTCTCACATGGGATCGGGCTCAATTGAGCCCGATTTCTCTCCTAAATTCATCTAGATGCTAGCACAAGTGGAGAGGGGAAGGAAACTTGCCTCGATTTTGAGCTTCATGCACAAGCATTCCAGATTTCTCCATGTCCGAACTTGTGGAGCTCCAATGGTGATCCAAGCCTTCTGAGCCCGATTTCTTCTACAATGTTAGGGGTTTTTCTCCTCTCCATTCCAGGAAGCTAATCGTGGGGTAAAATCGAGCTGGGGGAGGTTATATGCATGACAACCATTATTGGCGATTTCAACAAGGTTGCACCTCCTCATTCAGCCACTCCCAGAGCTCCAAGTGGGCATGAAAGCTGCAGGAAATTAACCTCTGAGCTCGGCTACAGTCTTTGGGAGGTGAATTAATCTCAATGGTGGGCTTTTCCATGAAAATGCCATTAAAATGGTCGGCCTCTTCCTAAAATTCACCCTCTACCCAACTGCCACATCATCAATTCCTGTTGGGATTGCTTGGGTGGGCTGAGAGAAGACCAGGTTTCATGGAATTAAGACCATGTGGAGCTTAATCCATGAATTCATGGTTTTCCTACGTGGATTTTAAGAAACATTCCAATTCTACCCTTAGGCATGCCTTTCTCTTTCAATTTCTGAATTCACATCAGTCCAAGGGAATTGTGGGCCTTCTATGGGCTTCATTAGATGGGCCTAAGCCCACTTGAATTGATTCTTGGGATTATTTGACTTATTTGAGCCGAATTGGGTTAAGAGGGCATCATGGTGATTTTGACCTAATTCGTGGGATTGGCTTGATTTATTGGGATAATTGTGGTTCAATGAGCTCCCCAAGGGGTTAGGGAGAGTTGGTTCTAATCAATTTGATCATTTGAATCTTAATTGACCCTTAATATGGATGGTTGACTTACTTTGAGCTAGACTTGACTTTGGTTAAGGTGACCAATTTGGTTAACCCCAATGGGTTCTAAATGACCCAGGGGACTCCCTAACGGGTTTAGGGGGAGTTGGTGTGGTCCACTTGTCATTTGAAGCTTAAATATCAAGCCCTAAGCCTTGGACTCAATTTAACTATTTGCACACCAAGGTGATTTTTACCTATTCACCTTGGTTCTTAAGGTCGTTTTGGCCTCTTAGAGAATTATCGTGACCTTGTCATGACGAAATGCACCTTAGGGGTCTAGTCGTTCTGGGGATGTTACACACATACACACACACGCCATTACTACACACATACACACACAAATACAGACAATCACACACACACACACACACACACACACACACACACACACACACACACACACACACACACACACACACACAACTACACATACACAAAAATAATCACATACACAATCACATACACACACATACACACATACACACACATGCACTCGGATGAACACACACACACAACTACACATACACAAAAATAATCACATACACAAAAATAATCACATACACAATCACACACACACACACACACACACACACACACACAAACACACACACTCATACACAAATACATACAATCACACACACACACACACAAATACATACACAATCACACAAAAAAATAGAATTTACCAAATCCTCCAACACATCCTCATCAACAAGTGTTCTTTTCGTATAATGATTTTTTAACAGGCAAAAAAAGCATGTATCACACAAATGAATCAAAACAGTTGGAGAAAACTGCAGAAAATCGAGAAATTTTGCAAGGGAAACGAATTCATTGCTTTTATAACAATATTGGTCTCTCAAACTAGTGTTGTTGAAGAAGAAGAAGAAAAAATAACCTGTTTGGGAGTGCTGGACGACGACGGAGTGCAGATCTGGAAGAGGGCTGGAGGAAGGCTCGTTGGCGGAGTGCCGATCTGGATGAGTACTCGGTATTGGAGAGTAGAGGGCTCAGAAACGGCGAGGAGATCTGGAAGAGGGGCAAAAAACGACTAGCGGCTCAGAAAAATTAGCTACGGAAACCTGCAACTCGATGGAGAGAATCAGGTCGGGGAATACCTGATGCGGCGGAGAAGACGTGAGCGGGGAGCGGCGGAGAAGACAGAGCGGCGAGCGGCGGAGAAGACGCTGGGCGGCGAGTGGCGGAGAAGAGCTGAGGTCGCGATACCCTGATGCCCTAGCGCTTCGCCTCCTCCAAACGCGATCAACTGGAGCTAATGTCGCTGGTTTCGGCCCGCGGGTTTTTGAGCCGCGAAGAAACGCTGTGCGGCTCCAATTATTGCGGAAAATCAAATGGAAACGCTTCCGGTATTGCGTTTTATCAAAACGAAACGCAGCAAAAAAGCTAATCCAAATGAACCCTTATTTAGGCTTTATTTGGCGCTGCGGTGGCTGGCGGCACATGCGGGTGGAGACGGGAGGTTAGGAACGGAGGGGAGGAGGTGGGGATTGAAACGGGGCGTACAGCCACGTTTTTCATGGCGCGGCGGGTCCAGCCGGAGCAAACGCCTCCGGAGGACGTTTGTTTACCCGCTGTCCGACGGTGTTTGCCCCAAACGCGCGTCCAAATCGCCGCGCCTAATGAACCCTTAATCTTTGACCAAAGTTGTGAGAATTTTAGCATTTTTTTATACGAGTGATAGGCATGGGGTTTTGCCCCTACGACCATTCGTGATAGTGCATGGGGCGGCCCCTCAATGCCTCGCGCGACAATACTTAAGTCACGACATTGCTCTGACGTGGCGGTGCTCCCGCCACTTGCAAACCCCCGAACGTTATAATCCGCCCGTCACTCATTTTTTCCTTGTGCGGATATGGGTTTGCGAGCGGCGGTGAGAGCACATTTTTTATTGTACATAAGAGATTCTATCTATATGAGAGCACATATTTTAATATTAAAAACACATAAATTAATGATATTGGAATTTTTATAATAAGTAGAGGCAAAATGAAAAAGTTAAATGTTTAACCAAAAATGTTTTTTCCTTTTAATATATTTTTTTATACGAAAGAAACAAATATTAAGGACTACAATATTGACAGAGGGACTTTAGTAAAAATTTAAATAAGGGAAGTGTAATCTGTTCACAATTATATTTGATCACAAACATAATTTTATGATTAAGTTTTGATTGAAATAATTATTTTTAATTAAAATTGATGAAACAAATACTTTACCTTTTAAAAAAAGAGAGTTGATATTAGCAGTCCGGAATTGGCTATTCGCAGTCCTTCGCTATTCGTAGAATCGTAGTTCATAAATTTTATTTATAGTCCAAAATTATATTTGCACCTCACTCCCAACTCAGATAAGCGAAACATTTTGTTGATTTATTAAGTACTAGAAGCCTAGAAAAACATCTTAATGACTAAAACAATTTAAAAACTTAGTAGGAAAACAAGTTAAATGCATGCATAAAGGAATTTACTCTAAACCAAGTTAAATGACATGCAAACCTTCCTCTAACCAGAAAACTGACTACTTTTTTGAGATTTTCGCTCGATAATTTCCTTATTTTTGAAGGTGAATCTAAGAGGGGAAAACGACGCAACCGATAGAACTACGGCTAGGGTTTAGACAACGGGAGAGAGATGGAGTGGAGGTAATTTTATGGGGTGCAATTAGCGAGAATTCAGCTGCGAATATAATTAGAATTTTTATAATTTTTGGGGTGCGAATAGCGAGGATTGGACTGCTAATATCAACTCTCATGAAAAATTGTAAATTTTTTTCTCATCGTACTAAGCAAATTATTTCATAAAGGAAAAAAAATAGGTTCTCATGCATGACGTCCGGAAGATTTCTCATATATTGTATTATATCTTACAATATTAAAAATATAAGTTGTATGCTCTCATATATTGATATAGATGCTTAGTAAGAAATATAAATAACGGTGTATACAGATTACTGGTGTTGATCCGACTGGTGTGCTTGACCGGGTTCCTAATATGGCGGATTACAAATGCGAATCCGGACGCAATGTGGCTATGGGGGCTGTCGACGGCCTGTGAAGTCTGGTTCGCCTTCTCTTGGATCCTCGACACACTCCCCAAACTCAACCCTATCAACCGCGCCGCCGACCTCGCCGCCCTGAGCGAGAAATTTGATGCCCCATCGACGTCAAACCCGATGGGCCGGTCTGACCTGCCAGGGATCGACGTGTTCATCTCCACCGCCGACCCAGACAAGGAGCCTCCCCTCGTCACTGCCAACACCATTCTCTCCATCCTCGCCACGGAGTACCCGGTCGAGAAGCTTGCTGTCTATGTTTCCGACGACGGCGGCGCCCTCCTCACCTTCGAGGCCATGGCGGAGGCCGCATCGTTTGCTGAGATTTGGGTCCCTTTTTGCCGGAAGCACTGCATCGAACCACGAAACCCAGATAGCTACTTCAACCTCAAGATTGATCCGACGAAGAATAAGAAGCAGCCGGACTTCGTAAAGGATCGCCGATGGATCAAGCGGGAGTACGACGAGTTCAAGGTTCGGATCAATGGGCTACCGGAAGCCATTTTGAGGCGTTCCAAGATGCTGAACTCCAAGGAGGAGAAGCAGGCAGCAAAGCTCGCCAAGGAGAAAGGGGAGGACCAGGCGGCTGCTAAGGCCGCCGTGCTGAAAGCAACGTGGATGGCCGACGCTACACACTGGCCGGGGACCTGGAAATCCTTCTATCCCGACCATGCCAAGGGCGACCACGCCGGAATCCTTCAGGTCATGATCAAAACCCCTGACCATGAGCCTGTGTATGGAAACCTCGGTGGACACGATTTCCTAGATTTCACAAGTGTTGATATTCGGATGCCAACGCTGATCTACGTTTCCCGGGAAAAGCGACCGGGGTACGACCACAACAAGAAGGCCGGCGCCATGAACGCTCTCGTCCGCGCATCAGCCATTCTCTCGAATGGGCCTTTCATCCTCAACTTCGACTGCGATCACTACGTCTACAACTCCCTCGCCATCCGTGAGGGAATGTGCTACATGATGGATCGAGGAGGCGATCGTATTTGCTACGTACAGTACCCGCAGAGATTTGAAGGAATCGATCCCTCTGACCGCTACGCGAACCATAACACCGTGTTCTTCGACGGAAACATGCGCGCGCTCGACGGCTTGCAGGGGCCGATGTACGTTGGCACCGGATGCCTTTTCCGGCGATATGCGCTCTACGGGTTCTGTCCCCCGCGGGCTAACGAGTATTTGGGACTTTATGGGCAGTACAAGCTGGCGGCGGAGGTTAGAAGAAGAAGGGAAGACGATGAAGAATCGCAGCCGCTGAACGTGCATCCGGACCTCGACACGCCTCAAAAATTCGGCAACTCCACCATGCTCGTGGATTCCATTGCCGTCGCCGAGTTCCAAGGGCGGCCACTCGCCGACCACCCGTCGGTAAAGAATGGACGGCCACCCGGGGCACTGCTTGGTCCTCGGCCGCCTCTGGATGCCCCGACTGTTGCGGAGGCCGTCTCTGTAATCTCTTGCTGGTATGTGTGCCACGTGTTTGATGAAATGAAGCAATTACTGGATGTGTGGAATAAGAAGATGATCGATTATAAATGCAGGTATGAGGACAAGACGGAGTGGGGAGACAGAATCGGGTGGATCTACGGGTCGGTGACGGAGGACGTGGTCACCGGCTACCGGATGCACAACCGTGGATGGAGGTCGGTGTACTGCATCCCCAAACGCGACGCCTTTAGGGGGACGGCACCGATTAACCTAACGGATCGGCTCCACCAGGTGATTTTTGAATACCCAGGGCAACTTTTGAAGAGAAGATGGATTTCTTATTACAGTTCTTACATGATTTTTGTCCGTTTGATTGATTTGTTTGCCGCATTGATTCAGGTTTTGCGGTGGGCGACGGGATCTGTAGAGATCTTCTTCTCGAAGAACAACGCTCTGCTTGCGACTTCCAGGCTAAAATTCCTGCAGCGGATCGCGTACATCAACGTCGGAATCTACCCATTCACGTCGATCTTCCTCCTCGTCTACTGCTTCCTCCCAGCGGTGTCCCTCTTCACCGGCCAGTTCGTCGTGCAAACCCTCAACGTCACATTTCTCGTCTACCTCCTCCTCATCACCGTCACCCTCTCGACGCTCTCGCTCCTCGAGGTCAAATGGTCCGGCATCTCCCTCGAGGAGTACTGGCGCAACGAGCAGTTCTGGGTCATCGGCGGCACCTCTGCCCACCTCGCCGCCGTGATCCAGGGCCTTCTCAAGGTAATCGCCGGGATCGAGATCTCGTTCAAGCTCACCTCGAAGTCCGCCAATGATTACGAGGACGACGCATTCGCGGATCTGTATGTGGTGAAGTGGACCAGCCTGTTTCTACCGCCGCTCACCATCCTTGCTGTGAACATCATCGCCATCTTCATCGGGTTCTCGAGGACTCTGTACAGCCCGATTCCGCAGTGGAGCAAGTTGATCGGAGGGGTTTTCTTCAGTTTATGGGTGCTGGCTCACATGTACCCGTTCTGCAAGGGGCTAATGGGAAGAAGGGGGAGGACGCCGACCATCATTTATGTGTGGGCTGGGCTCGTCGCCATCACAATCTCGCTGCTGTGCATTTCTATCAGCCCACCCACCAGTGACTCCACCACCTCCGGAAACATGTAGAGAAGAGCAAGGGCGGGAAGAAGATGCGGGAAAGAATAGTTTTAAATTTTTTAATCCTAATTTTATTCTATACTATCTGCACATAAAAAAACACACCAATTTTTCTTTAGAACTCTATCTCATGCTCTTCCCCACCTCGCTGATGGCCCCTTCCATCCGCTTGTTGGAGCAATTTGAGGCTCTGTTTGGGACTGGGGCTGCGGCTGGAAGCGAGACAAATGCCGCCGGAGCATCAGGGCAGCGGCTGCAGGGAATGACGGTATTTTGCCATTCGTTGGGGCGGCGGCTGTGAACGGCGAAAAAAGGTGGAAAAACAAACGAGCCCGTGGAGGGCGGTGGCGTTTGCTGTGCAAAATGCACACCCAAACAAAGCCTGAGTCTCCAAAGCAGGGCACTACCGATCACAGTTGTCCTCCCTTGTCGAAGTGACTGACGATCCAGGCTCCCCCGCAAATGACTGCTATAGTCCATTCAAAGCCGAGTCTTCGGTAGGCTCCATCAATTGTTGACATGCTTAAGTAGGTGAAACACCAATTGCGTTGTTTTTGCTCCGGTGAGTTTAGATAAAAACCTCACCATCATAAATGTATTTTTGGCATGACAATTGAGCTATACTGCCACCAAGAAAAAAATAGTTTTGAACTTAAAATGGATGGATTTTCTTAGACGAGAGCGTGCGACGGATCATAACCACCGTGTTCCTGGCCGCCATCTCAGTGCCAAACAAAGCCCAAGATTCATTCAAGTTCAACAAGCATATTAGTACACAAAAATATGAGTTGATCTTAAAAGCATACTTCTTATAAAAATGAAAGCAGATTTTGAAGATACTTAACTAAGAGAAAAGTGGAGCCCAATGACATCCTGTTAATAAAGCATTTCTTCCGTTAATACAAATATGGAATCCAGTGAGTTGTGTTATTTTATAGTTGGGCGGTTTAACGCCGTTCTTTTCAATTCATATCTTATATATGGCCTTCAAGCTCTCAAACTTCAATAAATTTCATTTCACAACCGTATGTTTATTTATTTTTATTTCAATTTATTGTTAATAAATTTAATTGCTCAAAGATATTTCAAAATATATGATTTGTTAATTTAGTCCCTGAATGTTGTGTCAGTTTAGTCTCTAAATATTATATTTAGGTAGCGTTTGGGAGAGTTGATAGTCTCTCAACTCCAAAACGCAAATTTGGACAAAAGCTGCGTTTGGTTGGGTTGATGGATAAAATAACGTTTTTAAAATAAGCTGTCTATATGTATTATGTTACGGCTCCGCTCAAGATATTTCATTAAGGCTCATCAAATGTGGAATGATCTTATATAGTATCTCCAGCGTAGAGCTCTTTAACCTTAGTGACACGAAACCCAATGAGTCATTCTGAGTCAGTCCTGATACGCGCAGACATATTAACTAAATATCCTAACAATCTCCTCCTATGTCTGTGGTAAACCCGACGTCGGAAAGGGGTTGGTGTGTGTAGTGTTCAACCAAATTCGACTCAATACACAACCGTGTCCACAACACCTGTCATAACATATTGGATTAAAGGAAACAGAAGTATGTGTGCACGCATAAGAATAAAACATAAACTCAGCAGCATCACATTATAGTCAAAAGTACAATCAGAGAATCAGGTACCAGTACACCTAGTGTCTCATGACCAACCAAAAAGCAAATAAAATAGTCCAAACAGACATGAAAAGAAGAGAGCTAAAACAGTGCTCTAAGCCAAAGAATGAAACCCAACAAAACACTCTAGAAGTCATCGCTCAGCAGATCATCCTCCCCTGGATCCCAAACTAGGCGTGCAAAAAAGGCCTGTCGGGCCTAGGCCTGGCTCGGGCCCTTGCAAAATAAAGGGGCCTGCTGAGCCCACAAAATCGGGCCTAAGCAGGCCCCAAATATCATGGCTAGCTGTCATTTGGCAGCTAACTAGCCGCCAAATGGCAGCAATTTGCTTTCGTTTGGCAGCATTAATGTTGCGCGCCATGAATTCGCTACATTAAAGATGATTGCTATCCATCAAATTCATAATTCAAGGTAAAAATTATTTATGCCACAAATATTAATTGTTATTTACAGTGAATAAGAGTTTCCAATTTAAGAAACTCTGAGAAACAACATTAATGTCAGACAGCAAATTCATGGAAGAAAACATTTAGGAGGGCTTTTATGAGGGCCCATGCCTGGGGCCGGCTCGGGACGGGCACTAGGCCGGGCTCTGGCTAAATTTGGGGGCCTAGTGAGCCCGGCCTGGGCCTGGCCCAGGCCTAACCAGACCGGGCCTAATCGGGCTCAGGCCTGGGTAGACCCGGGCAGGGCAACCAGGCTCGGGCAACCAGGCCCGGGCCAAATTTGCATCCCTATCCCAAACTGTACGTGCTCTTCCATCAGCAACAGCTCCTGTAATTTCCAACAGAGAACTTCATTCAGAATGAATTCAACCTTGGAAAATGTACATGTATCTAGTTCTACTTATAAGAACCTAGTGCTCAATTAAGCTAAGAGGACACTTATGTAGAGTATTTTAGGTTCTACCTCAGAATCTACTATATGTTTCCAAACGACACGATTTCCAGACTTCTAGATACCGCAACTATATCTGTGTTCCTATATGGAATGTCACAGTTACTGTTCTTCTAAAGTTAATTGGAACTCATCAAATGTGGAATGGAACCAATCAACAGGAGAAGGCCCAAAATAAGTCAGATCATGTTATCAAATGTGGAATAACATTATCCTCCAAGTTAAGGAAGACAAATCCCGATGAAGTTGTTAGCATCAAATGTGGAATGATACAACTCACTAGATTCGTACTCAACAACCAAGAACATCAGTGGAGCACAACATGCTTGCTTTGACAAAGGAAAGTGAAGAAATCAAAACATTTGGACTAAAGCGGAACTGAATCGCCTAACCTTGAACTAAGGCAGATCTGAAATCTCCTTGACTCCCATTTCCCCTACTATTTTGATTGATCGGTCTTTGGGCATTCCTTTCGACAATGGATCAGCTAGATTATCCTTTGATCGTACGTCGATCAAAGTGATAATGTCTTGTTCTTTCAGATAACTCAAAAGAGCGTGTCTCAGTCGTACATATTGTCTCTTAGTGTTAAAGAGGACATTGTTAACAACTTGGATTGCTGCATGATTATCACAGTACATGCTTACAGAATTGACTTGTAGCCTAGACAAGGGAATGTCTAAAATCAAATTCCTGATCCAGTCTACCTCTTCATCAGCTAAAGCTAAGACAAACAACTCGCCTTCCATAGACGACAGAGCTATACAAGTCTGTCTTTTGGATTTCCAAGTAACGACAGCTCCACCCAAGGTGAATATAAATCCACTAGTGGACTTACTGTTTTCAACTTCTGAATACCATGAGGCATCGGATTATGCTTTCAAAGTAGGAGTGTAACCAGTGTAACATATAGTGTAATCTTTAGTACCTTTGAAGTACCTCATCAGCCGATTTAAGGTATCCCAATGCTCTTTACCTAGACAACTGGTAAAACGGCTCAGCATGCCTACGGAGAAGACAATGTCTGGTCTAGTGTAACTTGTGGCATACATGAGACTTCCAATGATCTTCGAGTACTTTACATGATCAACGTTTGTCCCTTCATTCGTACTCAACTTAACATTCATATTAATTTGTGTTTCAACAGGCCTACAGTCTCTATAACCCCAGGTAGAGAGAATCTGCTCTATGCAATGAGCTTGACTTAGAGTGACACGTCCCTTGTCTACTCTAACTATCATACCTAGTAGGGTATCCACAGGACCAAGGTTCTTCATGTCAAACGCTTTTGCGAGAGCGGATTTAATATCACTCACGACAGCAAGATCTGACCCCAGAATCAACATGTCATCTACATATAGGCATATGATAACTGTTTGGTTTGACATCGAGCAGTAATAGAGACATTTGTCTGAGAGACTGGACTGAAATCCAACGTTCTTTACAACTTGATCAAACTTTATGTGCCACATCTTAGGCGCTTGTTTAAGCCCATAGATGGATTTGTCTAGCTTGCACACTTTATCCTCTACATCTTTATGAACATAACCTTCAGGTTGTGCCATGTAAATCTCTGCTCTCCATTTAAGAAGGCGGTCTTTACATACATCTGATGAACTATAAAGTTCTCGATAGAAGCTAAGGATAGAAGAATCCTAATAGTAGATAAGTGACATACATATGAATAAACATCAAAATAGTCAATTCCCCCTATTGTTTATAACCCTTAGCCACTAGACGTGCTTTGTATCTGGCTAAGACCCATTGCTGTGCAATTTCTTCTTTAATACCCACTTGCATCCTAGGACTTTAGCTCCTTTCGGTAGGTCCACTAGATGCCAAGTGTAGTTTTGTAGCAGCGAGTTCATCTCATCATCGATGGCTTCTGCCCACATTAACGCATCTCTAGATCTCATTGCTTCCTGATAGGAGAATGGATCATCCTCTAAGTGGTAGGTGGCGAAATTCTCACCAAAATCCTTAGGGATTCTATCTCTTGTAGATACTCTAAGAGGAACAGGTTCCACCTCTAGAGGTTGGGTAGCAGTGCCAGTGAGGTCAGCTTTAATTTTCACAGTAAAATCTGAAATCATGTCAGTAGACCCGGAGATAATTAAGCCATGATCTTTGATGAATTTATGTTCAAATAAAAGAGCATCACTAGACTCTATCACTGTATTAGTGGATAGATCTAGAAACCGGCCAGCTGCACTATCCTTTGCACTTCCTAGATAGACACAAGTTATCGTTCTAGGTTCCATCTTAGGTCTCTTAAGGTCTTGTATCCGCACATAAGCAATACAACCCCAAGTCTTAAGAGTGTCATATCTATAAGGATAGTCATGCCACAACTCATACAGAGTGGAACTGAGCTTTGAGTGAGACACTCTATTCAGAATGTGATTCGCAGTTAGGACTACTTCCCCCCAAAAGGTATTAGGCATGACAGTTGTGAGGAGCATAGAACTTAACACCTTTGTCAAATTTCTATTCTTACTCTCAACAATATCATTCGATTGAGGTGAGTAAGGAGCTGTAGTTTCAAGGATTATGCCCTTAGAAGCACAAAACTCCCTGAACTCAATTGCAGTGTATTCTCCTCCTCGATCACTTCTAAGTCTCTTAATTTTTAGATTTAACTGATTTTCTACCCGAGATTTGAAGACCTTGAAGGTCTCGAATGTCTCATCTTTCGATTTCAATAGGTAAACATGACAATATCTGGAAAAATCATCAATGAAGGTAATTAAATACTTCCTTCCCCCTCTAGTGGCATGACTACAAAAGTCACAGAGGTCAGAATGAATCAACGTACTCCAGAAGTTATGTGCTTCTAGAAACTATCTTGTAAGGGTTTCTAGTGATTTTAGTCTGGGCACAAACCTCACACCTATCAAAATGAATAGAAATATCTAATGGGATGTTGTGACTCTTATGTAAATCTTATATTTTCTTATAGTGAACGTGTCCAAGTTTATTATGTAATAGCTTTGGATCTATTAGTGATGAACTCACTTGATATATGCAATCGTTGTCTAGGCTAAGTCTATACATTCCATTGACTAGGTAAGCGCAACCAAAGTAGTGAGAATTAACAGTTAATGTTATTCTACCATTTGTGGGTTTGAAGGACATCCTAACCTTATCAAGCAAACTCGAAGAAATCAATTTTTTGTTAGATAATTAGGAACTACTCTAACATGTTTCAAAATTAAAGTTATACCTGAAGAGATGTCTAGCTCCGATGCCCCATCATGAGTAACATCTGTCTCTCCTCCATTACAGTTTTCAACTCTATCTCGGAATGCTCTAACCTCTGTCATTTGTAACATGACAGGTAGCACCGCTATCCAGCCACCACTCAGAAGATGCCCCGCAGTGACTACTCCCAATCATAGCCACGAAGGACCTGGGATCAGAGTTGTCGACTACCATGTTCGTCATTTGTTGTGGAGCTTTCTCCTTCTGCTTGTTTGGACCCTTGCATTCAGCGGCCCAGTGACCCCACTTACCGCAGTTGTGGCATTTTCCCTTCTTCCTTTTGAGAGAAGTATTTTTAACCGCCAACTGTGCAGGGGTATCACCCTTAGGTGTCAGGGACTTCCGAGAAGGCTTGCTAGTTCGAGAAACAAAGTTGACAGCCTGTGAGGGCTGAGCAACTTGCTCCATGCTTTTCCCAGCAATGTTTTGGTCCTCAATATGGATGAACCTTTTGAGTTCATCCAGAGTGATCTTCTCATTCCGTCTGTGCATTTCAGTCTTGAAGGTGAGCCACTCAGGAGGCAACTTACTCAGAACTAGATACACAAAGAGATTATCGTCCATCTTCGACTGATCATCCTCCAGCTTGTGACACAGGTTCTCCGGCTCTATGATTTGAGAAGTGATTGACAAGTTTGCTTTGAGCCTGAAGTTGAAAAACTTCTCCCCAAAGAGCGACTTTGACAGTACTTTCTCCTTCTAAAAATGTGCGTTGAGATGATCCCAAATCTCCTTTGCAGTCTTGTAGGCATGATAGGACAGTGCGGGGCGTGGATTAAGGGAATTCAATAGGTAATCCCTGTAGAAATTCTCATCCTTGTTCCAGTGGAATTCGTCCACGCCCTCTCCGGTATAGGCGAAATCACTCTGAACAGTATAGAAAATATCGCATTCCTTCATTCCTAGTTGGACTTAAATTTCCAACTGAGGAAGTCGGAGGCGTAGAACAACTGCAACTTGACAGTATCTAGCGCACTCTTCTTCGACATCGCGTTTTAAATCTAGAACAGAAAATTGAAACAAGATCACCTGATCCGTGCGTTGACGATCGAGAACCATCAGATCCAATATAGTAGTTGTTTGCTCCTCCTCCGGCTGAAAATAACCGCCAAAGTCTTGATCCAAACGGTAAGTTCCAATTTCCAAGAATAAAATTGGATATCAGATATGGATCATATATCTGATCAAATATTGGATCGAATATTGGATCGAATATCGGATCGGATATCCTCCCAGCGAGCGAGATGTATCACCCTACATTTAAGAAATTGGGTTGAGGTTAGAAGTTCTGCCAGAATTTGTCGAAAGGACTCGAGTGGTTTCGACGAATCGTCGAAACGACTCAACGAATGTGACGATTTCGACGAATTGGACTTAGTCGGCGAATTCTGGTGTCTCGACGAATCGTCGAATGATCTCGATGAATCGTCGAATGGTCTCGGCGAGTCTCGACGGACATTGAGTTTCAGCGAATTATTGAAGTGACTCGAGTGGTCTCGACGAATCGTCGAAAGGGTCTCGACGAACCGTTGAAAGGGTCTCGACGAATTGACGTAATGACTCGACGAATTTTGATGTCTCGACGAATTTACATCATCACTCGACGAATGAAGACAGAACGGTGATTTATGCTTGTTTCAATTTTTGACAGAAACGTAAGTGCCGATCCTTCATCGCAGCTGTCCAAATCCACTTGAAAGGTCAATCCGACAGCTGTCATGATTTCGAAATCCTTTATAGAGGGCTGGGAGATAACTTTAGGATTATTTCTATCTTTACATTCTCTCTCTCCAACGTGAGAAATCTGAGAGCCCAAGGAAGAAGAAGAAGACCTCTTCCGTCATTGACGGAGCTCCGAAGCTCCGAATCGCGAGACGTTTCCAGTTACACGGAGAGCAGCCCGGTGCAGTTCTTTCCATCCAATTGAAATCTCGGATTCATGGCACCGAAGAGAGAGGGATGGGTAACAATCCTTCCTCCCGGTCTTAGGACGTGTTTGGTCCTTTTATTCTTTTTCTATGCATATTGAGGTTGTCTCTTTCACTAATTAGTGAAGTGTAGGAATTCCTTTAATTCTACGGAACTCCGGGTAGATTGTGTTTGTCCCCGACATATATTGCATGTAGAAATCTGATAGACGAACAAATTTAAGCATTTTGTGTGAAGCCTACCCGTGGCCGTTAGCCCGGATCGGTGATGCTTGATTGTGACATGCATTTAAGTTAAGCCTAGAATGAGTGCTGGAGAATGACTCCGTGAGTAATGGCATCGTATTGCGGGACTTAAGTTTTATGTGTTTTTCGGAGAGCCTAATGAAAGCCCCATGCTTGGGTTGTGGTTGAATGCAAATCTTCACCACGAGTTTTGAAGTAGAGTGGCCTTATACCTCCTTCATTGATTGTGATAGTGAAACCTAAGCCTGCTTGTATGGATTAGGTGCGCAGCTTGTTGTTTTGGAAGCACTCGTAGGTGTGTTAAATGCTAATGGACCAAGGTAAAGCCGCACCTGCATCGCGTTGTGTATCGCGATGATTTGAGCAACAAGCACAAGCTGAACCGTACTCGCACCATGAAGTTCAGCATGAGGTTAACCCTCAAAAATGCTGATGGATCATTGGAGAGACTTGTTTGCGAGAGTTTTCTTCGATCGGTAAATGCTCAAACGAACTCTAAGCTTCTTATCTTAGCCTGGTGGTGGTACTCGTGAAAGAGTACACTGAAAACATGCCTTGAGAGCATGGAGCGTGTGGTCATGAGTACCCACATTGGTGATTGTGGTTTGATGTTGTGTTAGCTTCATGCGGTTGCTTAGGAGGTTGTGGGAATCCTTCGGGTGAACCCAACCAACGTCATGTGCATACCTATGTTCCACTTTCTTTGATGCTCAACCTAGAAGATTGATTGTGATTGAAACCTCACCCTGTGTAGTGTAGTTACACTTTCTTTTATGGTTACATATTGCATGTACGACTTACTTGCAGGTTAGCGGTGTCACGCCCCTGAGCTGGCTAGATGGCCGGGGGGGGGGGGGGGGGGATGGTTACGCAGTTTGTGGTCATCTTATAGCTGACCCTCGCTTACCTATTATTGGATGTTGGTGCAGGTGCTGGTGAGCCAACTGGAAAGTAGCAGGCAGAAGCCATATGCTGTGTTGGCTCTCGAAGGCCAACCTCTCTTTTATTGCTTTCCTTATATTGCCGGCCTGCGTGCCGATGCATATTTTGAGTTAAAGACATTGTATGAATGTAAGGTATTAAGGTCATAACTCTTATTTATTTCATTCTTGGGATAGTGGACGATTCTGAAAGTAATATTATTTAATGCTTCCGCTTCCGCTTATGATACTCTCGTGTAGTTCACTTATGTTATCATCTTACTAACGTTTAGATAGTGTGCTCGATATGGCGTGGGGTCCCGACCAAAACTACTATTATATTGTTTGTACTGGCAGGATGTTACAATTTGGTATCCGACTTTAGGAGTCGATCTGTAGTTTAGCAAATTCGATGTCAAATTCCTTTTAAGGGGTGGTATGCACGTGATGTGCGTTCACTCAAAATGATAAAAAACTAATAAGAATGTATACTTAGGAATGAAAAACATGCTTGTATGCGGAACCTGAGCGTTCCTTGCTTGTTTGTTGCTATGTTTTCGGTCACTAAATTGTGTGTCACACGATTATAGGTGACTAGGAGTGGTGCGGAGCAGTCTTGTCACAACCCGCATTTTCCCACGAATTTAATAAATATTATCAGAGCAAAGGAAAAATTTGCGCCGTGATGTCACGTCATGCAGGGAACAACTATAGTCGCTCAGGCAAACTCTCCTTACGAACATTTATAAAAGACATTAATTTGATTGAGTTAAATAAAAAGAATTTATATTTTTAGCTTAAGACCGTGTCCCTCGGTCTAGTGGATCAACTAGTCTACGAGTAGAAAACTATATATACGCAGCGGAAAAATAGGTTCATTTTAGCCTACATGAGCATGAAGATCAACATTTCCAGAAATGTATTGCACATATCTAAGTTTAGTATAAGTAAGAATTTTCTACGATCTTCAAAGTAGGTGACATTTACTTAAAATCATGTTATGCAACATTTTATATCAATAAAGTAACTCATGCATCCTAACATAAAACTTTCTCAGAGAGCAATACTACATCCACAGTAAGAAGTAATAACATAATAACAAGAAAGCAGAATTCAACAAGAGAACACTATGGGTGACCACAAACCCATAGGCAAACAAACTACTACATCCAACAGAAGGCAAACTCTCACCAAGAAGGGAAGGAAGAAAGCCACCACCAAGGACAGAAAGTCTCCGCTCTACCACTTGCGACAACTACAGACCTGAACCTGATGCATTCAAAGAAAAGAATGTCGTAGCCCAAAGGGGTAAGAAAGCATCTCAATACTAAAGAAAGAGTTAAGGTCAGCATGAAAATATGAGGGTATGAACAACTAGACTACAAAGGTAAGGACAAACAAATAACATCAATTCAGAAGAAACAACTCAAAAGTGAGAGCAAAAGGAATCTAGCACCAAGAATATTGGCAGCCTAAATTATAATGATAAATATGTATATATATATAAATGACAAGATATAAGAACTTGAGACTGCTTAGCTCAGAAGAATGGGCACTGAGGTGGTGGTCTTTTATCCACTGCCAACCTTAGCCGAAAATAATACAAACCCAGGGGTGCTGTGGCGGTGACTCTAGTCCACACAAATCAATAGCCCAAACAGAGGCACTGTGACGGTGACTCTTAGTTTACACAACCAACAGACCACAACATAGCTCAACAACCACAGAAGTAGTGGTGCAAAAACATATATGTAAATATATATATATATATATATATATATATATATAAAACACTCTACAGATCATCAGAAAACACTCGGAGGATTAGACAACATAGATCAAAATATTCAAGAACACTCACTAAAACTATCCCGGAATATTTGATGAAATAACCCAAAATACATGACGAAATAACGCTATGAATGAACACTAAACATCATGGGACATAACAAGACATGACTTCCCCAAAAGGCTCAACAAAAGAGCTTAAAACACTCAACAACATAATTTAAGATACACGGGCCCACACGACAAAAAGGCTTAAAAACATTGGTGAAACAATTCAAAATACACGACAAAGTCGACGGGGAAAGATTTAAGGAAAGTCGACGGGAAATGACTTGCATGAAATCGATGGGAAAAAGGCTACCCAAAATTGACGGGAAAGGCTAACTCAGAATCGACGGGAAGAGCTTTAGAAAGTCGATGGGAAGAACTAAATTCAAGTCGATGGGAAGAATTAAGACAAGTCTATGGGAAGATCATATTTAAGTCGACGGGAAGGACTAAATTCAAGTCGACGGGAAGAATTAAGATAAGTCGACTGGAAAGGACTAAGCAAACGTCGACGAGAAGAATTAAGACAAGTCGACGGGAAGATCATATTCAAGTCGACGGGAAGGACTAAATTCAAGTCGACGGGAAGAATTAAGACAAGTCGACTGGAAAGGACTAAGCAAAAGTCGACGGGAAGAATACACAAGTCGATGGGAAAGGCTTATAACTTGGAATCGACGAGAAGCTTAAGTCAAAAAATCGACTAGAAGGCTGGAAGAGGGCCCGATCGACGGGACGGGAGCCCGATCGACGGGACTCCCGTCGTTTTTTACTTAGAAAACTCGACAGAACAAGATCACCCTGCCCTCTCCCGTCAATCCACGGGAAGAGGTGCCGATCGACGGGACGGGATTTCAAACAGAAAAAATAGCTAAGTAAAACAATTGATAACAAACATAACATGCTACTTAAACCATCCAGATTTCAGCAAGACAAATTGCACTTAAACAACAATAAAAGTGAAGGAAGAAGAGATGACATCAAGGATAAGAGACCAAAAAGATCCTTATGACAGGGGAAAATAAGATCACCATAAATAGGAAAAATCATTCAAAACAACAAAGAAGGAAAAACTGTTATTTGCAGCCCACCCACAAAACCTCTTGCATCTACCAAAAATTTACTCACCCCATATAACAAAGAGGCAAACACATCTAATTGATCATACCAATATCAAAGAATTTACCCAAGCTACTAGCAATAAAAGAAGAAACACGAAAAGAAAGACTGTAACTTGCCTCGAACTTGCGAGCCGACTCGCCGATAAGCATCCTCGGCAAGGGAAGGAGTTAGACAAGAAAAAAAGAAGAAGAACTCCAACCATTAGGGTTTAGCTCGACGACAAAACTCGACGAAACATGAAAAACTTACCGCACGCACAAAGATCTCGGCCAGAGCTTTCCAAAACTACGCTCCGGCGACGAAACCTAGCTCTCGAGCTCCCTTGACCGCCAACGAAAAGAGGAAAAACCCTCTTTCAACTCTCCCTCCTGAAGCTCTCCTCGAAAAAAGAAACGAAAAGGAAAAGAATGCCTGGACGGCTTGGGGAAGAAGAAGAAGGTACATAACTTAAGTAATATAATATTATAAATGAAATAATCAAAAACCCACTAACCATAAATTATTAATTTATACAAAAATCTCCATCCACTCTCTGAATTATTCTTTAGCCTTAAATTCTCATTATATATGTATATAATAATACTTAAAATAATTCTTATTATAGAATAATACTTAAAATCAACAGATAAGGATTCATTTATGTATATATATAGATTATAATAATTCACGATTATATTAAATTATGGCTCTTATATACATAATGTTGTTATATATATTAGGTTATCTTGTTATTTTATATACCTATACATATGACACTTTTTATATAAAATCTTTTGGACAAATCACAACTATTTAAGTGCTTTATATTACCTTAACATTTTAATCTTTATGATTATCAAAATAATGAGATTATATAAATAATATGAATAGTTGCATTCCTCTATAAACTATTTTATCATGTATAAACACATATATATAATATGATATATATATATATATAAATCATATTATTATTTTCATCCTTTTATTTTTGTTCTCGCTCATTATTAATTATTTATACGCACCCCAAAACGGTAACGCCCTCAAACCGCCATTTCGAAGATAATTATGTTTAAAATAATTTTTAATTATATTTAAATAATTAGCGAAAACTCGGGGCGTTACAACTACCCCTCCTAAGAAAATGTTTCGCCTCGAAACTTTTACAACGCGAAGTGGAACACCGACTTGGAAAGAACGCGCGCACGGCGGTTCTTTACCGCAAACTCAATAATACAAGCGCATCGATACATAATTATTAACCGCATAACTATTATATAACAACTAGGTCAAAGCCTAACCTGAAAACACCTGGGAAGAAAATCTACGCTTGCATCACGACCATTTCCCCAACAACGCCTCGATACTCTGACGCAACTCCTCAATCATCGCCTCACTGCGCGCACCCGAGGATTCATCCTCTAACCGGAGAGCCGACTCTGATGCACTACGCTCTGGAGTCATCGACTGCAATTACGAACGAACCGCTCATCTACACTTAGCTTAAGACACAACAGCTAGGAAACTAGAATTTCCTAACTCGATACAGCTCAGAAAAGAATAGACACTTGCTCTTGTTGCTACTTGCTCTAGGAATTCATGAAATGATGTTATGCCTAACTTTAGGGTGATATACCATCCTCCCTTGACTCATGTGCATATAATATGAAAGCATGAATGCCAAAATTTTATTTCAAATCATGTGTGTACGAGCGTCATCATGTATATCTTTAACTTGGCACTTGTACTAATGCTATGTTATGATGCACATGCAGTGCTATGCAGTCTAAGAAAGGCCTTAATGCATGCTATGAGTGACGAACACATGTGATCTTATGCATCTCATACTACATATTACCGCATATAACGAAAAATAAAAATCGAGCTAATGGACATGCAGCATACCTACATTATGCATCTCATACTACATAACAGTCAAATGTTGTCACCTATGAGGATCCATATACAGACACATATTATACATCTCATACTACATAATATGCCTCGTATACTTCTTATCATGCAATGAGTGTAGTGTTCATGCTTCGGCCAAGACATACGAATGACCATTCTGTGTGTGTATGCAATGAATAACGATTCTCATCAGGCGGTTAACCTGGCCAACCAGACTATCTCAGTAACCCAACTAACCTCCCTCTGATACCAACCGTCACAACCCGCATTTTTCCATGAATTTAATAAATATTATCAGAGCAAGAGGAAAATGCACGCCGTGATGCCACGTCATGCAGGGAATAACTACAGACGCTCAGTCAAACTCTCCTTACAAACATTTATATTAGACATTAATTTGATTGAGTTAAATAAAAAGAATTTATATTTTTAGCTTAAGACCGTGTCCCTCAGTCCAGTGGATCAACTAGTCCATGAGTAGAAAACTATATATACGCAGCAGAAAAATAGGTTCATTTTAGCCTACATGAGCATGAAGATCAACATTTCCAAAAATGATATGCACATATCTAAATTTAGTATTAGTAAGAAAAGATTTTCTATGATCTTCAAAGTAGGTGACATTTACTTAAAATCATGCTATGCAAGAATGACATTTTATATAAATAAAGTAACTAATGCATCATAACATAAAACTTTCCTAGAGAGCAATATTTCATCCACAGTAAGAAGTAATAGCATAATAACAAGAAAGCAGAATTCAAAAAGAGAACAATATGTGTGCCAACAAACCCATAGACAAACAAACTACTACAACCAATAGAAGGCAACCTCTCACCAAGAAGGGAAGTAAGAAAGCCACCACCAAGGACAGAAAGACTCCGCTCTACCACCTGCGACAGCTACAGACCTGAACCTGAGGCATTCAAAGAAAAGAATGTCTCATCCCAAAGGGGCAAGAAAGCAACACAATACTAAAGAAAGAGTTAAGGTCAGCATGAAAATATGAGGGTATGAGAAACTAGACTACAAAGATAAGGACAAACAAATAACATCGATTCAGAAGAAACAGCTCAAAAGTGAGAGCAAAAGCAATCTAGCACCAAGAATATTGGCAGCCTAAATTATAATGATAAATATGTGTGTGTATATATATAAAGATACAAGAACCTGTGACTGCTTAGCTCAGAAGAAAGTGCACTGAGGTGGTGGTCCTTTATCCACTGCCAACCTTAGCCCAAAATAATACAAACCTAGGGGTGCTGTGGCGGTGACTCTAGTCCACACAAATCAACAGTCCAAACAGAGGCACTGTGACGGTGACTCTTATTTCACACAACCAACAAACCCCAACATAGCTCAACAACCACAGAAGCAGTGGTGCAAAAACATATATGTAATATATAAATATATAACACTCTACAGATCATCAGAAAACACTCGGAGCATTAGACAACATAGATCAAAATATTCAAGAACACTCACCAAAGCTATACCAGAATATTTGATGAAATAACCCAAAATACATGACGAAATAACACGATGAATGAACACTTAACATCACGGGACATAACAAGACATGACTTCCCCAAAATGCTCAACAAAAGAGCTTAAAATGCTCAACAACATAATTTAAGATACACTGGCCCACATGACAAAAAGGGCTTAAAAACATTGGTGAAACAATTCAAAATACATGACAAAGTCGACGGGGAAAGATTTAAGGAAAGTCGATGGGAAAAGACTTACATGAAATCGACGGGAAAAAGGCTACCCAAAATCGACGGGAAAGGCTAACTCAAAATTGACGGGAAGAGCTTTAGAAATTCGACGGGAAGAACTAAATTCAAGTCGACGGGAAGAATTAAGACAAGTCGACGGGAAGATCATATTCAAGTCGACGGGAAGGACTAAATTCAATTCGATAGGAATATTTAAGATAAGTTGACTGGAAAGGACTAAGCAAAAGTCAACGGGAAGATTTAAGACAAGTCGACGCGAAGATCATATTCAAGTCAACGGGAAGGACTAAATTCAAGTCCACGGGAAGAATTAAGACAAGTCGACTGGAAAGGACTAAGCAAAAGTCGACGGGAAGAATACACAAGTCGACGGGAAAGGCTTATAACTTGGAATCGACGGGAAGCTTAAGTCAAAAAATCGACTGGAAGAGGCGATCGACAGGACGGGAGCCCGATCGACGGGTGTCCCGTCGATTTTTACTTACAAAACTCGACGGAACAAGATCACCCTGCCCTCTCCCGTTGATCAATGGGAAGAGGTGCCGATCGACGGGACAGGACTTCAAACAAAAAAAATTTAGAAAAAAATTAGCTTAGTAATATAATTAATAGCAAACATAACAAGCTACTTAAACCATCTAGATTTCAGCAAAACAAAGGGCACTTAAACAACAATAAAAGAGAAGAAAGAAGAGATGACAACAAGGATATGAGATCAAAAAGATCCTTATGATAGGGGAAAATAAGATCACCATAACTAGGAAAAATCATTCAAAACAACAAAGAAGGAAAAACTGTTATTTGCAGCCCACCCACAAAACCTCTTACATCTACCAAAAATTTACTCACCCCATATAACAAAGAGGCAAACACATCTAATTGCTCATACCAAAATCAAAGAATTAACCCAAGCTACTAGCAATAAAATCAAAGAAACACGAAAAGAAAGACTGCAACTTGCCTCGAACTTGCGAGCCGACTCGCTGATAAGCACTCCTCGGCAAGGGAAGGAGCTAGACAAGAAAAAGAAGAACTCCAACCATTAGGGTTTAGCTCGACGACAAAACTCGACGAAACATGAAAAACTAGTCGCCAACACAAGGCGAATTCCTCCCTAAGTCCTACTCAGACCTAGTCGCTAACAAAAAACGAATTCTCTAAACGGTTACAAAAATATATGGAATGAAAATAAAGATAACAATAATAAAAACTCCCTATGAGGTCTTCTGAAGTTGGAGATGAAGAATCGCTGAAATATGAGCGAGGTCGAAGCGATCGTCCTTCAGATGTAGCGTGACGTAATCCTCCTCCAGAATTCTCCTTAAGCTTTTTGTGGGAGATCCTTCTTCGGTAGCAACAATGGAGTTTTGGCACAAATATTCTCTCTGGAAGCTCTCTCAGATTTCTGGAATAAAGCCTTCAATAATCCTCCCAGCCAAATTCATAGCAACAAACGAGATCAGGCCTTGTTAAATAACCACTGGAGCTAACACGCGACGTTAATGTTACCGCCCGGCGTTAGTGAATCGTGTACGGCAGTTGCTGACATCATGCACAAAGTTGGGAGCGTGGTTGAACAAAATTTCGTCAAACGGGACTGATTTCGTCAAACACGCCTTCGTCGAACGCACCTTCATCGAACAGAAGACCGCAACTGTCAGGATCGTGCAAACCGTCGGGATCGTGGCAGAAACCAAGTTCGTCGATCGGAATCAATTTCGTCGAACGGAACTCCAAGTTCGTCGAACTCAGCTTGTCGAGCGCAATGTTGTCGAGCGCAGGCAATTTCGTCGAACGAAACTCCAAGTTCGTCAAACGCAGTTTGTCGGGTGCAATGTCGTCGAGCGCAGGCAATTTCATCGAACGCTCCAATTCGTCTAGCGCAGTTCAGTTCAGATTTCGTCGAACGCAGGTTCCTTCAGGTTTCGTCGAGCGCCTTCAGAGTTCATCGAACGCTCCAATTCGTCGAGCGCAATTCAGTTTAGATTTCGTCGAACGCCATCTCAATGGTTTCCTTCTCAGCGGTTGTTAACGCTGGGCGTTAATAACTAATCGAGCGTTATCACAATTTCTAGAGAGTCATATCCAATTTGTTTTCTACCTATGGAGTATTGCACCTATAGTTCATGCACACTCTAAAATACACGACAAGCAAGATCAAATACAATTTGGGATTTGTTATTCTCAAACAAAGAGATGTGACACACATGTCCAACAATCTCCCCCTTTTGATAATAACAAATCCTTTTAGCAAGAAATCATTAAAAGTGATTATAGAATATGATAAGTGTTAGAATAATAGTGCAACTATAGTATTTGAAATGCATGATAATATGCATACTCCCCCTATCTTAATTCTCCCCCTACATAAATGCAATTTGTGTTTTACTCCCCCTAAATGATTGATTACATGAATTAGTCTCCCTGTATTCTTCTATATTTCTCCTCTATAGATTTCTGCAATAAATCTCCACCTTTTGGTATTATCAAAAGAAGGTAAGGTGAGGGTAGTAAGGAAGGATTTCTTATAAATGATAAGGCATGATCGAGCTTTTGTAATATAGATAACGATAAAGATTTCAAGCATAGTATATATAAGAGATTTCAAATAAAAAGATAAGAGTTGTAAGCAAGCGGAAGATTATAAGAAACATCTTTTTGTAAGCATGAAACACATAAGTAAAATATGAGTTTTAAGTTCAAAATGTAAAGATGTTTTAACCTTTTTTTTTTAAATCTCGTAGTTTTACATAAAGATACCAAGCATGAAAATGATCATATCAAAAAAGAATATACTACAATGTTACTTAATTTTAAGTTCAAGAGATACTAAATCATTGTAGAGATCATGCTAGGTTATCTAGTGCATTTATTATATAAAGAGTAGTATAGATAACGCATTAGAATCCAATACTCATGAGAAGAAGTGTTATGAAGGATAATGATGTGCACATAAGTGTATTTTTGGCAATGTTAACAATTAATTTAAATCACAAAATACAAGATATATGTAAAGTAAAATGCACAATAAAACACAAGTAAATTAATTTCCACACACTTTAATGCAACTATTTTATAAAAAGTGGTGTATTAATCAAGGGTTGCACAAGGCACTTTACTATTCTTTCCAAGGTGCTCAACCTCACAATGCTTATGAAGACTTATCAGGAGATTCAAGTAGTGCTTGGTGGAGTTATAGTTGTCTACATATATAATTTTTTTGTTCACATTTGTGCGACAACATTCTCCGAATACACTTATTTTGCAAACCCAATTTTTTTGAAACTTAACCACTTTTCAAAATTTTATAAGTGTAATTCAAATGTAGTGTAGGTAATAAACTTATGTAAGTTTTAATTTATTGTACAAATACAATACACAAGCAAGCATGTTTAGATTTAAACACACATGTTGATTACCAAAATAAGTGAGTGAAAGGTATCATTAGCAATCATAATACATTTACTCACACTTAGAGGCATGCTAAGCTTGGTTCTACACATTTTTTTTCAATACAATTGATGCACTTTAAATTAGATATATCAAAGCATGATAAACAAAACAATGTTCATAGTAATTTGAAGGAATAAATGTTAACATTGTAAATAATTCTAAATAATAGAATTCATTCATGCTTGATATTAGCAATAAAGATCATATAGTTTTTGTTGTTTTATCATTTTTTAACGAGATAAAAACATATTTTTGTATTTTTGAATTTTGAATTTTTGTAGTTGATTTTCTTAAATATAAATTAAAACAAAGATAATAAATGTCAGAAATTCAAAAACAAATTAGTAAATATAAACTAACATATTTTTAAGGATTTTTTAAAAATTTTAAAAATCAGAAAATTCCAACCCAACGCTAATGCTGGCGTTAAGAGTTAACGCTGAAACAGTACACGATTTTTTGAGAATTTTAAAATTTTGATTTTTGATATTTATTAAGTGCTCTTAGAGTAGTCTTATGCAGAAATTTTGTAATTTTTGGATATGTCTTGATTGTTCAAACTACATAAAACATTAGCATTTTATATGTTATTCATCCTAAGATGTCTAAGACTCCTAATTCCAACCTTAACATTTGAAACCTTGCATCGGGAAGAAGTTTAATAAATATATCAGCAAGTTGAGAGTCTGTGCCAATGAAACTAATCCTAACATTTTCCTTTTTAATGTGATCCCTTATGAAATGATGACGTACATCTATATATTTGGATCTAGAGTGGTGTATCAGATTATTTGTGAGATCAATGACACTTTTGTTGTCACATTTTAATTCAATAAGTTTTAGATGAAAACCAAAGTCCTCTAAAGTTTGGCTCATCCATAGAGCTTGTGCACAACAACTCCCTAATGCAATATATTCGGCCTCCGTGGTGGAGAGTGCAACCGAATTTTATTTCCTACTAGACCAGACAACTAATGAAGGTCCTAGAAAATGACAAGTACCACTAGTGCTTTTTCTATCAAGTGAACAACCAGCGTAGTCCGAATCGGAGTAGCCTTGAAGTGTAAATGAATTATTGTGCGGGTACCATAATCCTAATCTAGATGACCCAATAAGATATCTAAAAATTCTTTTTACCGCTTTTAAATGAGATTCTTTTGGATTGGCTTGAAATCGAGCATATAAGCATACGACAAACATAATATCGGGTCTAGTTGCACTAAGATAAAGTAGGGATCCTATCATACCTGTAACGCCCCTGATTTTCCGGTAATTATTTAATGCACTAATGGCGTGTTTATGACGTCAGGGGCGTTACTTTTAACGTCGAGTTAGTGGCGCGTCGCCATTTGCGCGTTTTCGCGTCCGTTCGGGTCAAGTCGACCAAATTTTGAAACGACCCGAAATTGGAAAATTTTACTTTAGGAAATTAAATTATTTAATTTTAGACTTGCCCGTCAAGTTTCGTTGCGATCCGAGCCATTTTGGAGCCTCGACGCATTTTAAAGGATTTGTTTGTATTTAACGTTCGCCGTAAACTTCAGCCACTTATATCTCGAGAACGGCACGTCGGATTCTGATTTCGACTTCACCGTTGGATTCGTAGCGCCGCCGTTCACCTTAGGCGCAATTTTCGTTGGGTTTGGCGTTCGTTTAGTTTTTTTTTGTAATAATATAATAATAATATTATTATTATTATAAAAAAATCATATATATATGTGTATATATGAAGCTTACGTCGTCCCAGCCATCTCCATTCGTCGACCTCCTCCCTCGTTCGACGATCCAGCTCCCTCCTCTTTCGTCGATCTCCAGCCTCTTCCGTTCGACAATCTAAATCAGCTCCCTCCATTCGACGATAGCTCCATTCGTCGATCTCCAGCCCCCCCTCCTTTCGTCGATCTCCAGCCATCTCCATTCGTCGATCCCCAGCCATCTCCATTCGTCGATTCCCAGCGATCTTCCGTTCGACGATCCAGCCTCCCTACTTTATGCGTTCAACGATTTAAATCAGCAATTACCTTTCGTCGATCTCCAGCCATCTCCATTCGGCGATCTCCAGCCTCATCCGTTCGACGATCTGAGCATCCGTTCGACGATTTAAGTCAGCATTCGCGTGAGGTATCATCATTATTATTATTATTGTTAGTATATTAGATATATATATATATATATATTAAAAGGTTCCTGTCCGTAACCCTCCCCCTTCCTTTTCTTCTTCTTCTACATTCTGGCCGAACCAGAGAGCGAGAAGCTTTCCGCGAATCTTCCAGTCGCCGCTGATGGAGCTCTGGTGGACGAAATTTTTAACCGAGTATAGATCTGGAAAGCTCTCGGCGAGAGATTCGCGTTCGTGGTGAGTATTTCCCATTTCTTGGACTTTTCACGCTAGGGTTTTCGGCCCGAACCTTCAATTTGGCCATTTTTTCTGTAGATCTCGCCTCGTCGTGCCTCCTTTTGGACCGATCTACGACGAGGAGTTGTTCAGAGGATGATTTCCGGTGATTTCAAGGCAAGTGGTGATCTTTCCCTTTCTCTTTGCTACTCCTTTTTTCTCGCCTTTGCTTCTAGTTTTTGGTATTATGCAGAGTTATATCATATGCTTCACTTTTGCTTCTTTTTACTCAATATAATTTTTGCTCATCTTGATTACCGAAATACTACCTTACGTTCTGATGGGCCTCGCCCCTTTTTCCTTTGAAAGAAACATGAAAATGTGAATATTGTTGGAGGTCGTACACGATGTTGGCGGTGCCACCGGTGCGATGCTCTTTTAATAATAATAATTCTGTTGGAGGTCGTACACGATGTTGGAGGTGCCACCGATGCGATGCTCTGAGGGTCGTGACGATAGGAGATGGTATTATCCCCGCACGGCTTCTCTTTTTCTGATGAGCTGATCAGTCTCTATAATTTGAACAAGAGTAACATGAATAATAATGTGAATGTTGATGATTATCTGATTATGACGAGTTTTGACCTTGCATGTTTTCACACCTTGATTGGTGAGTATTTTTCTGCTGATTATTTGTTACTTCTGTTGTATCTTTTTCCTGTTGATTATTTACGGCTAGTGTTGTCATCACTGATCCTTGCAGCTACTGTTTCCCTCCGGTCTCGCGGAGGTTTGCTTACTTTCTTGCTTTCTGCACCACTTGTAACTTATTTCTAAGGTGTTCTTTCTTTGAATGCCTCAGGTTCTGGATAGTAGCAGGTGATAGTGTGGAGTTGCGTTGGTTGCGGTTTTCTGACCCTCTTGAGGTAGGGTTTTCTGTGAACTTATCGGCCCTTGGTTTCGTGTCGAGTGTCGACGCCCATGGTGCCGTTTGGTTAGACTTTTGCTACCCCGCTGCTGTTACTTGTTGTTACTTTTGGACACTTTTTCTGGAATGGTTAGGTATGGGTTGGCTTGATAGCCCCCTTGTTTAGATATGCTAAGGCATTTGGAGCATTGCATATCATGATTTGAAATGTTAATCTCACTACTTTCTGCGCATGATAAATCTACTTTTATATACAGTAAATCTAGACGTACGATCATGCATGGTGCACCTCACTTGGTCTTCATATACACTTAGGCCACTAAGTAACTAAATCAAGTATTTTTTGGCTGCATAAAACTATATTTTAAAAGCGTTGACTAGTTGATCCACCTAGCCGAGGGACACGACTTTGTTAATTTTCTGCATAAACAATATTTGAATTACCTTGAGTTAATAATATAATCTCTTTGAAATGCGAGGGGCGATGAGTTGCCTTAACGTTAATAGGTGTCCCCTACGTGGCGTGGCATCACATGCGTAGCTTTCCCTACTCTGATAGCATTGTAAATGTTGGGAAAATGCGGGTTGTGACAGTTGGTATCAGAGGAAAGTTCTGTGAAAAAGGTAGTTGGGTGGTTTGGCGTGTGAGCTAAACGACCGCTATCCTAAGCAGAACCTAATTAGATCATTTCATTGTATACACACACCGATATGTCATCAGTATGTCTTAACCGAAGCATGCTCACTACACTCATAGCATGATAAGAAGTATACGGGGCATATTATGTTGTATGAGATGCATAATATGTGTTCGTATATGGATCCACCATAGGTGGCAACATGTGACGGTTATGCAATATGTGATGCATAACCACCATTACATGGATGCCCATTAACACATTTTCTTTTTTCGTTACATGTAATGTTATGTAGTATGAGATGCATAACATTACATGTGTACGCCGCTCATAATATGCATTAAGGCCTCTTTCTAGAATGCATAACACTGCATACAATCATATCATCGCATAAGCACGCGTGCCAAGTTAAAGACATACCAGATGACATATGTACACACATGTTTTGAAAAGAAATTTAAATGTTCATGCACTCATGTCATAACATAAGAGTCAATAGGATGATGGTGCATCATCCTAAGTTTAATCATTGCATCATTTCATGAAATTCCAGAGCAAGGTAACATCAATAGCATGTTGTTTTCTTTCCTGTTCCGAATTGATCCGGGATATTTCCGAGTCTGTTTGGCTTAAGCGTCTTAAGCCTGTTTCTGATTGGATGTCCATCTATCTTATAGACATGTCTTGTAGGAGAGCGACACGATCGACTCCCCAGCCCAAGGGAGAGTCTTCTGGTGGTCAGAGTGAGTTCGTGATCGAAAGTCTGCGTCAGAGCAATGAGGCTTTGACGAGACAGTTGGTTGTGATGCAGACTCAGATTCAGTCCTTGGTGTCTGCTGCCTCGGTGCAACAGCCTGTTGTGCAAGAACCGGTGGTGATTCCAGCCGTTCCTGCTCCCCTGGTGCCTCCAGTGGCATTGCCATTAGAGATGAACTTCATTTCTCACTTTCAGCGTTTGGGACCTCCTACTTATGATGGTAGGGCAGACTTCATGGCCTTGGATGATTGGGTGATCAGCATGGAGGAGATGTTCTCCTATTCAGGTGTCTCTGAGGCTTCGAAGGTGATGGTGGCTGTATATCAGCTGAAGGGTTTGGTGACAGGTTGGTGGATTAGAGAAAAGGAAGGTCTCGCCGAGGGATGCTCTTGGGAGACGTTTAAGAGGTTGCTGCTTAAGAAGTTCCTCCCTTCGATTGAGCGCGACCGATTGATGTACAACTTTCTGCATCTAAAGCAGAGGCAGCTCACCATCAGTGAGTACGAGATCAAGTTCAGCAAGTTGAGCAGATTCACCCCTGAGTTGGTGGCCTCGGAGGAAGGAAGGGTGAAGCGGTTTTTGGGTGGTCTCACTGGCGACGTCCAGCAGTGGACTAGCGCCTATGGGTCAAAGACTTATGATGAAGCAGTGGAGGCCGCATTAAAGGCCGAGTTGATTGAAAAGATGAAGACTCGTGGGAAGCTGGCAAGGAGTGATAAGAGAAAATTGGATGATCGGGAGAGTTCCAAGGCATCTCACTCGGACTCAAAGAAGAGAGGTGTGGTGCACAGAAGCTTCTGTGGCAAGCAGGGCCATCCGTTCGGGAGGTGTTTCAAGAGGCTTGAGGCGCAAGAGCCGTTAAAGGTTAGTGCAATTCAAGACGCACCCAAGGCGGTCCCAGTGTGCTCTTTCTGCTCTAAGCCTGGGCATGAGGCGGCCCGGTGTTTCAAGAAGACTGGGTGTTGTTTCTTGTGTGGACAAAGAGGACATCGTAGGGCCGACTGCCCGAACTCTCTGACCGTGACTTTAGCGGTTCCTCTGCAGACCTTGCCGCCGCCCCCATAGTTCATGGGCAAGGGGAGAGGCAAGCTTAATGTGCTGACTAGAGAGAAAGCTCAAGCCTCAGCACACGTGATATCTGGTTAGTTCCTTTCCTCCTAACTTGTTCTCATACTTCTAGATTTAGCTTGCTAGTTGTCTAGTGATGCATGCTTATTTAGGTGAATTCAAGGTGAAGAATAAGTGGGCGCGTGTCCTGTTTGATTCGGGAGCGTCTCACTCCTTTTTTGCTAGGAGTTTTGTTGATAGGCACCGATGGTATATTGATCAGTTGGATGAGGCCTTGTCCGTTAAGTTTCCGTCTGGAGACCAGGTTACGTCAGATCGGGGTATCCGGGAGTGCCCCATTTCTTTGGGTGGTGTCCAGGTTCTAGCGGATTTGAAGATGCTAGATTTGGCAGATTTCGATGTGATTCTTGGAATGGACTAGTTGTCCAGGTATGATGCTGTGATCAAGTGCAAGGAGAAGCGGCTAGATTTCAAGTTGGGCGACGGACGTCCTTTGAGCGTTTATGGTCTACCTCGGAAGGGTTCTCCAATTATTTTTGCGGTACGTACCCGTCGAGCTTTAGCTTCTGCTTGCGAGGGTTTTCTGGTTTCTATTTGTGTTGTGGATGCTTCTCGTGTGAAGCCAACCATGGAGGGTATCCCAGTGGTACGAGAGTTTTCTGACGTTTTTCCTGACAAGCTTTCCGATCTCCCTCCCGAAAGAGAGGTGGAGTTTGCCATAGACCTCGAGCCAGGCACCCAGCCCATTGCCAAGGCACCGTACCGCATGGCGCCTCGCGAGTTAGGAGAATTACGTGTTCAGTTGGATGAGCTTCTGGAGTGTGGCGTCATCAGACCAAGTACTTCTCCATGGGCCGCTCCTGTTCTCTTTGTGAAGAAGAAGGACGGTTCCATGAGGCTGTGTATCAATTATCGAGGGTTGAACAAGGTGACGATCAAGAATAGATATCCGTCCGCGGATTGATGATTTGTTTGATCAGCTGCGTGGGTGCACAAGATTCTCGAAGATTGATCTTCGTTCATGCTACCACCAGATGAGGGTATGTGAGTCAGACATTCCTCTGACGGCTATTAGATCCCGGTATGGACATTTTGAGTTCCTCGTGTTGTCCTTTGGTTTGACTAATGCGCCTTCTGCGTTCATGGTTCTGATGAACCGTGTATTCAAGGATTTTCTTGACCATTTTGTGGTCGTCTTCGTCGACGACGTTCTCGTCTACTCTCGCAGTGATGAAGAGTATGACCATCACTTGCGACGGGTTCTGTCTGTCTTGAGAGAGCATAAGTTGTATGCTAAGCTGAGCAAGTGCGAGTTTTGGCTGCCTCAGGTGTCCTTTTTAGGACATGTGGTGAGCAAGGATGGAATCTCTGTTGATCCCGCCAAGATTTCAGCGGTGATGGATTGGAAGAGACCTTCTACTCCAAAGGAGATCAGAAGTTTCTTGGGCTTGGCCGGATACTATAGGAGATTTGTGGAGGGCTTCTCCATGTTGCCCGCTCCGATGACTCGGCTTACGCAAAAGAATGCCGCCTTCATTTGGAGTGATAAGTGTGAGGAGGCTTTCCAAGAGTTGAAGAGAAGGTTGTGTACTGCCCCAATTCTGATTCTGCCTTTTGAGGGAGTGGAGTATGCGGTGTATGTTGATGCTTCCCACATTGGACTTGGTTGCATTTTGATGCAAGTGGGGAAGGTGATCGCCTATGGATTTAGGCAATTGAAAGTTCATGAGAAGAATTACCCTACTCATGATTTGGAGTTTGCGGCGGTGATCTATGCCCTGAAGCTGTGGAGACACTTACTATATGGCGCTGTGCACAAGATTTATACCGATCATAAAAGCTTGAAGTATGTATTCACACAAAAGGAGCTAAATTTGCGCCAGCGCCGGTGGTTGGAGTATGTTGCTGATTATGAAGTGGACATCCTCTATCATCCTGGTAAGGCCAATGTGGTGGCCGATGCATTGAGTGGGAAGACGGCTCAAATCTTCAATTTATCTGTTCAAGCCTTGGTGGAGGAGTTTCTTTTGATGGATATTTCGGTGGGGAGCCGTGGCGAGCCCTCTGGCTCGGAAGCCGAGGTGCCTTCTTGGATTTATCTGATGAGGTTGCATCAGAAGGACGACCCAGATTTGCAGCACTTGCGAGCTAGGACCGAGAAAGGAGAACTATCTGATTTCTCTATTGATGAGCTTGGCACCCTCTTGTATAGAGGTAGATTTTGTATCCCGACGGTGGGAGATATTCGAGTTATGATTTGCAGGGAAGCTCACAGATCTAGTGTGGCCTACCACCCGAGTTCCACCAAGATGTATAGAGACCTGAAGTAAATTGTATGGTGGTCGGGCATGAAGAACGACATCGCCGAATTTGTATCGGAGTGCTTCACGTGCATGCGGGTGAATGCCGGTCATGGCAGGACTGGAGGAAAATTGACCCCTTTGGAAATTCCCAGGTGGAAATGGAAAAGTATATCGATGGACTTTATTACAGGATTACCAAGGTCCCCTCGTGGACATGATTCAGTCTGGGTTATAGTTGATCGATTGACGAATTGTGCTCATTTCGTCCCCTTCAAAATCAGCTACTCTATGGAAAGGATTGCGGAATTGTATGTGGATGAGGTCATTAGATTGCATGGAGTGCCTGCAAACATTACGTCAGACCGGGACTCAAGATATATGTCGCGTTTCAGGCAGAGCTTGCAAGGAGCTTTGGGCACCGACCTCCGGTATTCTACCGCTTACCATCCGCAGACAAATGGTCAAATGGAGAGAGTGAATCAGATCGTGGATGATATGATTAGGTGTTATACTCTGGAATATGGTGGCGCTTGGGATCAACGCTTGAGATTGATGGAGTTTGCATATAATAACAGTTACCAAGAGAGTCTACAGATGGCCCCTTTTGAAGCATTGTATGGGAGGCGCTGCAGGACTCCCTTGTTTTGGGCTGAAGTCGGTGAGAGACCGTTGCTAGGTCCAGAAGCTTTGGTTGAAATGGAAGAGGCGGTGACTAATATTCGGGAGAAGCTCCGCGTTGCTCAGGAGCGGTATGAAAAGTATGCCAATCAAAGAAGGGCAGATCTTGAGTTTGTGGTTGGGGACAGTGTTTTTCTGAAGGTCTCTCCGATGCCAGGCGTTACAAGATTTGGGAAGAACCACAAGTTGGATCCCAGATATGTTGGGCCATTTCAGGTCGTAGAGCGCATCAGAGTGTCTCCTTATAGATTGGACTTACCTGCTACCTACGCTGGCGTCCATGATGTGTTTCATGTGAGTCAGTTAAGGAAGTGTGTCCGCGGCAATCGTCAAGTCCTCGATTCGGTGCCTCCGATTCAGCCCAATTTGTTTTATGTTGAGGAACCTGTCCGTATTTTAGAGACCCAAGAGCGTGTGTTGCGGAGGAAATCTATTCCCATGGTAAAAGTTCTTTGGCGGAATCATGACGTCGAGAGCGCAACATGGGAGCTGGAATCAGCTATGCGGGAGTCTCATCCACACCTCTTCATTTAATTGCCTCAGGTAAATCTCTTTTTCCCGCACCATTTATATTATCCTGATGTTGTTTTCTGCTCATACGTCAAGTTTCAGGACGAAACTTTCTTTTAGGGGGAGTGACTGTAACGCCCCTGATTTTCCGGTAATTATTTAATGCAGTGATGGCGTGTTTATGACGTCAGGGCGTTACATTTAACGTCGAGTTAGTGGCGCGTTGTCGTTTGCACGTTTTTGCGTCCGTTCGTGTCAAGTCGACCAAATTTTGAAATGACCCGGAATTGGAAAATTTTACGTTAGGAAATTAAATTAATTAAATTTAGACTTGCCCATCAAGTTTCGTTGCGATCCGAGCCATTTTGGAGCCTCGGCGAATTTTAGAAGATTTGTATGTATTTAACGTTCGCCGTAAACTTCGGCCACTTATATCTCGAGAATGGCACGTCGGATTCTGATTCTGACTTCACCATTGGATTCGTAGCGCCGCCGTTCACCTTAGGCGCAATTTTCATTGGGTTTGGCGTTCGTTTAGTTTTTTTTTGTAATAATATAATAATAATATTATTATTATTATAAAAAAATCATATATATATATATATATATGTGTATATATGAAGCTTATGTCGTCCTAGCCATCTCCATTCGTCGACCTCCTCCCTCGTTCGACGATCCAGCTCCCTCCTCTTTCGTCGATCTCCAGCCTCTTCCGTTCAGCTCCCTCCGTTCGACGATAGCTCCATTCGTCGATCTCCAGCCCCCCTCCTTTCGTCGATCTCCAGGCATCTCCATTCGTCGATCCCAACCATCTTCCGTTCGACGATCCAGCCTCCCTCCTTTATGCGTTCGATGATTTAAATCAGCAATTACCTTTCGTCGATCTCCAGCCATCTCCATTCGTCGATCTCCAGCCTCATCCGTTCGATGATCTGAGCATCCATTCGATGATTTAAGTCAGCATTCGCGTGAGTTATCATTATTATTATTATTGTTAGTATATTATATATATATATTAAAAGGTTCCTGTCCGTAACCCTCCCCTCCCTCTTCTTCTTCTTCTTCGACATTCTGGCCGAACCAGAGAGCGAGAGATGGAGAGAGAAGCTTTCCGTGAATCTTCCAGTCGCCGCCGACGGAGCTCCGGTGGATGAAATTTTCAACCGAGCATTGATCCGGAAAGCTCTTGGCGAGAGCTTCGCGTTCGTGGTGAGTATTTCCCGTTTCTTGGACTTTTCACGCTGGGGTTTTCGGCCCTAACCTTCATTTTGGCCATTTTTTCTGTAGATCTCGCCTCGTCGTGCCTCCTTTTGGACCGATCTACGACGAGGAGTTGTTCAGAGGACGATTTCCAGTGATTTCAAGGCAAGTGGTGATCTTGCCCTTTCTCTTTACTACCCCTTTTTTCTCACCTTTGCTTCCAGTTTTTGGTATTATGCAGAGTTATATCATCTGCTTCACTTTTGCTTCTTTTTACTCAATATAATTTTTGCTCATCTTGATTACCGAAATACTACCTTATGTTCTGATGGGCCTTGCCCCTTTTTCCTTTGAAAGAAACATGAAAATGTGAATATTATTGGAGGTCGTACACGATGTTGGCGGTGCCACCGGTGCGATGCTATTTTAATAATAATAATTCTGTCGGAGGTCGTACACGATGTTGGCGGTGCCACCGGTGCGGTGCTCTGAGGGTCGTGACGATAGGAGAAGGTATTATCCCCGCACGTCTTCTCTTTTTCTGATGAGCTGATCAGTCTCTATAATTTGAACAAGAGTAACATGAATAATAATGTGAATGTTGATGATTATCTGATTATGGCGAGTTTTGACCTTGCCTGTTTTCACACATTGATTGGTGAGTATTTTTCTGCTGATTATTTGTTACTTCTGCTGTATCTTTTTCCTGTTGATTATTTACGACTAGTGTTGTCATCACTGATTCTTGCAGCTACTGTTTCCCTCCGGTCTCACGGAGGTTTGCTTACTTTCTTGCTTTCTGCACCACTTGTAACTTGTTTCCGAGGTGTTCTTTCTTTGAATGCCTCAGGTTCTGGATAGAAGCAGGTGATAGTGTGGAGTTGCGTTGGTTGCTGTTTTCTGACCCTCTTGAGGTAGGGTTTTTTGTGAACTTGTTGGCCCTTGGGTTTGTGTTGGGTGTCGACGTCCATGGTGCCGTTTGGTTAGACTTTTGCTACCCCGTTGTTGTTACTTGTTGTTACTTTTGAACACTTGTTCTGGAATGGTTAGGTATGGGTTGGCTTGATAGCCCCCTTGTTTAGATATGCTAAGGCATTTGGAGCATTGCATATCATGATTTGAAATGTTAATCTCACTACTTTCTGCGCATGATAAATCTACTTTTATATACAGTAAATCTAGACGTACGATCATGCATGGTGCACCTCACTTGGTCTTCATGTACACTTAGGCCACTAAGTAACTAAATCAAGTATTTTTCCACTGCGTAAAACTATATTTTAAAAGCGTGTACTAGTTGATCCACCTAGCCGAGGGACACGGCTTTGTTAATTTTCTGCATAAACAATATTTGAATTACCTTGAGTTAATAATAATAATCTCTTTGAAATGCGAGGGATGATGAGTTGCCTTAACGTCAGTAGGTGTCCCCTACGTGACGTGGCATCACAATGCGTAGCTTTCCCTACTCTGATAGCATTTTAAATGTTGGAAAAATGCGGGTTGTGACAATACCTCTATATAAGGTTTGATCAATTGAAATTCCCGATTCATCTTTTCCTAATTTATGTGATGCACTCATTGGTGTAGAAGCATGTTTAAGGTTTTCAAATCCAATGTGCTTAAGCATATCATAGACATATTTGGTTTGACATATAAAAATACTATCATTTCTTTATGATATTTGAAAACCAAGAAAATAAGAAAGTTCTCATACTAGACTTATTTCAAATTCATTTTTCATCACTTCAATAACTTCATTACACAACTCTTCATTAGTAGATCCAAAGATTATATCATCAACATATATTTGCAAAATAATTAAATCATCATTATTATGTTTAATGAAGAGAGTAGTATCGGCACTTCCCATAATATAACCGTGCTTTAATAAAAATGATGTAAGTCTTTCATACCATGCACGTGGCACTTGTTTTAAACCATAAAGCGCTTTCTCTAGTTTATAAACATGATTTGGAAATTTTTCATTAATAAAACTGGGTGGGTTGTTCAACATAAACTTCTTCTTTTACAAACCCGTTGAGAAAAATACTTTTTACATCCATTTGAAATCATTTTATTATTTTAAAGCTTGCAAATGCTAGAAAAATTCTAATGGATTCCAACCTAGCAACGGGTGCAAAAGTTTCATCAAAATCTATCCCCTCGATTTGTGAATATCCTTGTGCTACTAAGCGTGCCTTATTCCTAGTGATTCTAGACTCACTATCTAATTTATTTTTAAAAATCCATTTTACACATACAACCGAGTGATTAGATGGTCTTTCTACTAATTTCCAAACATTATGTCGCTCAAATTGTTCTAACTCTTCATTCATAGCCAAAAACTAAAATTCATCATTTAAAGCGGTAGAAACGGTTTTTGGTTCAATTTCGGAAACAAAACAGATATTTGAATATGATTCATGAAGAGAAGAGCGAGTTCTTACCCCGATGGATGGTTCACCAATTATTAATTCCCGTGGATGATCCTTTGTGAATTTCAAGGCACTTAGAGGTACATATTCATCTTCCTTGTCCTCCTCTTCTTCTTCTTTGGAAGGTTCCTCATCACCATGCTCCAAAGGTTGTAAGAGATCATCCTCGTTGCCTGCGGAAAGTTTTTCTACACAAGGAACAAACTCATCAAATTTTACATTTATTAACTCTTTAACTCTACTAGTTCTTTTATTAAAAATTGTATATGCTTTACTAGTTGAAGAGTACCCAAGAAAAGTTCCTTCAGCACATTTTTCATCAAACTTTCCCAAGCTATCTTTTGTATTAAAAATAAAACATTTACAACCAAAAACTTTGAAATAAGATACATTAGGCTTCTTTTGAAAATATAGTTCATATGGTGTGCGATTAAGAGATGGGCGAAGCATGATTCTATTCATAACATAGCATGATGTATTTACGGCTTCGGCCCAAAAGGACTTAGGTAATTTATATTCACATAACATAGTGCGTGCTAGTTCTTGAAGTGTCCTATTCTTTCTTTCTACAACACCATTTTGTTGTGGTGTGCGTGGTGCAGAGAACTCATGTTTAATGCCTAACATATCACAAAAGGATGTAAATTTTTCATTTTCAAATTCTCCTCCATAATTCGAGCGAATGCATTTAATTTTCAAATCACTTTCATTTTGAATACGAGTACATAATTTTGCAAATTCACAAAACGCATTGGATTTGGAAGAGAGAAATAATGTCCAACAATATCTTGAAAAATCATCTATTAAAACATATGTATATAATCTACCACCAAGACTTGCAGTGCTAACGGGACCAAAAAGATCCATATGAATTATTTGCAAGGGTCTTGAAGTAGAAATGAAATTTTTACTTTTGAAAGAGGATCTAGAAAATTTACCTTTTTGACATGGTGAACAAAGTGAAGGTAAAGTTCCATTTAATCTAGGCAATCCTCTAATTAAATTACTTTTGGCAAGTTTTATAATGAGCTTTGTGCGAGCATGTCCTAGTCTTCTATGCCAAAGTTCTAATTCATCATTTTTAGTGATAAAGCATTTTATAGATGATTTAAAAAGATCATGAAAAGAAACTAGATAAACATTATGTATTCTTGGTGCAGTTAGTAAAATATCTTTTGTAGTAGGATTAGATATTTTGCATAGATTTGTGGAAGATTCAAATAACACATCTAATCCTTTATCACATAATTGGCTAATAGAAATTAAATTGTGTTTTAATCCATTCACATAAAGAACATTAGATATAGTAAAAGATTTGTTACCAACTGTACCAATTCCCATGATCCTTCCTTTTCCGTTGTCACCAAACGTCACGATCCCTCCCTTCTTCTTTTCTAGGCAAAAAACTTTGCTTTATTGCCCGTCATGTGCTTGGAGCATCCTGAATCCAAGTACCACACGTCTTCATTGTCCTTAGCCTGCCTGCACATCTAGAAAGAAGATGAGAGTAAAGATCCGGATACCCAAGTGGAACCACCCATAGAATAAGTGGAAGCCTTAGGTACCCAGATTTGTTTTAAACTATTTTGTTTTATTTTCCTGCAAGAGCTAGATGTGTGACCTAACCTATAACAGTTTGCACACGAAATAAAGGGGGTTGAGACCTTTTTCTGGAAAATTTACTTGCTGGAAGAAATTGGTTTTACAGAAGAAAAACATTTTGAAAAAGAAAATTCAGGTTTCCTGTATGAGGTGCTAGCGCCGGCGTTAGTGGCTAACGTTGGGTGGTAGTCCTCTCCTCAATATCCAAACCCAAATTTTCCAGAACCATGGCACTGGTACCCTAAAATCATTTCCAGTGATTTTTGGCCTATTCCAAATTTTTTAATGGCCATGGTGAGATCATGAACTTGTGCTTTAAGTGAAGAATTTTCTTTCACAAGCATGACACACTTATTTTCAAAACCTTTTTTGTTATTTTTGATTTGCAAAAGAGAGACTTCTAATTTCCTTTCTAATTCTTCCTTCTCTTTTGTAAGAGTTTTGGCATGAGAGAGGGCTTTAGAAAGTGACTCTTCAATATCTTTAGCCAATTTAGTGGAGTGATCACACTCTTGGCAAGAAACATTTCTCTTTTCTAAAACAATTACCTTTTTGGAAAGATTTTGATTTTCTTTAATAAGAGATTCATTTTCACGATTCAATAAAATACTATCTTTCATATTTTTATCAAAAGCTTTGCAAGTTTCAAGGAATTCATTAAAGAGTTCATCATAAGTGGGATGAGTTACCTCAGTGTCGCTAAGAACACTGGTGTCGTCGCCGTCGTTTCCATGTCCCATGAGGCACTTGTTTGCTTCCTCATCTTCGCTTGATGAAGACCCGCTTGATTCTTCGGAGGAGGAGTCATCCCATGTTCTAGCTTTTAGCACCTTCTTCTTCTCCTTCCCTTTGTGCCGCTTTTCCTTCTTCTTCTTCAAGAACTTTGGGCACTGGCTCCGAATGTGCCCGATTTTCCTACAATGAAAGCACTCCGGTGGAGGTCTTTCTTCTTCATCGTCGCTCTCCTTTTCCTTCTTTGAGGATGTCCTTTTCCATCTAGCATCCTTTTGGATAAATTTCCGGAAAATGTTTCTCCTTTCCGAATTTTGCATGAATTTTCAGAAATTCTTCACCAGAAGGCTTTCTTCATCCTCATCCTCTTGACACTCCTTCTTTGATGTTAGTGCCAACGCCTTCTTCTTTGGCTCCTTGTTGTATTCATCATATTGTATTTTGAGTTCTACCTCATGGGTTTTAAGATTCCCAATGAGGCTCTCAACTTGGAGCGTTCTTAGATTGTGCGATTCTGAAATGGCCGTCACCTTAAGGTTGAATTTTGGTGGAAGAGACCGAAGAATCTTTCAGACCAAGTCGCCATTGGAGAAGGTCTTTCCAAGTGCTTTGGAGGCATTGACGATCTTGGTGAAGCGTGTGTACATGCCATCAACATCTTCACTCTCATCCATCCAGAATTTTTCATATTCCGACTCAAGTTGGAAAAGCTTTGAATCTTTAACCTGCGATGTACCTTCATGAGTAACTTCCAAATGATTCAAAATTTCATATGCAGCAGTACATGCAGAAATTCTATTAAAATCATTTCTATCTAACGCACAAAATAAAGCATTCATAGCCTTGGCGTTATTTTTGCATTTTAGCTTATCCCTATCATCCCATTTATCTTTTGGTTTATCTAAAGTTATCTCTCCAACTACAAATGTAGGAGGAGAGTAGTCTTCTTCTACCATATTCCATACCTCAATATCTAGGGTCATAAGAAAACATCTCATACTATTTTTCCAGTAATTATAATCTGACCCGGTAAAGAGTGGAGGTCTACTAATTCCCTGACCCTCGGAAAAAGCGAGATCATAAGACGCCATTATTCCTGGTTTTTAAACGGTTTGGAATAACCTACCTCTGATACCACTTGTTGGATCGATTGACGCCCTTAGAGGGGGGGGGGGGGGGGTGAATAAGGGAATAAAATTCTTTATAAATTTATAGATAATTTACAAAATTGTTTTAGAGTAAATTAGAACGAAAATACCAATTTAACTTAAAGGAGGAAATAATTGTAATTTGCAATTTTATATTTTACGCCAAATGATAGAAATCAAGTAAACACTAAAAGAGACATGATTATATTATAAAATAATGTTTACATAAATTTTATTTCAATATCGCCTGAAATCGGAGGCGTACAAAATAAAACAAATTTTCCTTTTCCATACCGACTTGTATCCCCACAAACCGGTTGGCTTTAGCCAATCCTTCCCCGGATATGGCCTCATGCCGCTCTAGCCAATCCTTCCCCGGATATGGCCTCGAGCCAAATTCATAGCAACAAACGAGATCAGACCTTGTTAAATAACCACTGGAGCTAACGCGCGGCGTTAATGTTACCGCCCGACGTTAGTGAATCGTGTACGATAGTTGCTGACATCGTGCACAAAGTCGGGAGCGTGGCTGAACAAAATTTCGTCGAACGGGACTGATTTCATCGAACACGCCTTCGTCGAATGCACCTTCGTCAAACGGAAAACCGCAACTGTCAGGATCGTGCAAACCGCCGGGATCGTGGCAGAAACCAAGTTCGTCGATCAGAATCAATTTTGTTGAACGAAACTCCAAGTTCGTCGAACTCAACTTGTCGAGCGCAATGTCGTCGAGCGCAGGCAATTTCGTCGAACGAAACTCCAAATTCGTCGAACGCAGTTTGTCGGGTACAATGTCATCGAGCACAGGCAATTTTGTCGAACGCTCCAATTCGTCGAGCGCAGTTCAGTTCAAATTTCGTCGAACGCATGTTCCTTCAGGTTTCATCGAGCACCTTCAGAGTTCATCGAACGCTCCAATTCGTCGAGCGCAGTTTAGTTCAGATTTCGTCGAATGCCATCTCAGCGGTTGTTAACGCTGGGCGTTAATTACTAACGCGAGCGTTAGCATAATTTCCAGAGAGTCATTTCCAATTTGTTTTCTACCTGTGGAGTATTGCACCTATAGTTCCTGCACACTCTAAATACACGACAAGCAAGATCAAATACAATTTGGGATTTGTTATTCTCAAACAAAGAGATGTGACTCACATGTCCAACATGCATAACCTACTATTCCTACTCCTGATGTGGCCCCGATGCCTATTGCTGCAGTGGAACTGAGAGCGGAACCTGCAATAGAGTACAGGGTAGAACATAGAGTAAAACATGTAGGTGTGGAACGAGCTCGTTGTTAGAACATGGTCTTCCACATCTCCTAGGTTTGAGAGTAACAAATCGTATGTGTATTTGATCTTGTGTGTTTAAGTGTGATGGAAAACAAGTCCACATGACTCAAGGATAACATAAGAAGGTTGCGCCCAAATTTGAAGCCAAAATTCCAACATGCCCGCTAGAGCCGGCGCTAGCGCTAGCTCTGATTAGAGAAAATCTCGGAAGCAGTTATAGAAGGTGCTAGCGCTAGGCGATAACAACTAATGTAGGCGGTAGAAGCTAGCGCATGCGGTATCGGCTAGCGCATATGGTAGCGCGAAGCACAAGAGGAAGGCGGCCGACTTGCTTAAAATGAATGATTCTCACCCGGAGAATATTTCCTAATCTGGATTAGCGTCAGCGGCAGCTATAGCGCAGGCACTAGATCCAAGGCTATAAAAAGGACCCCTTGGATCCGTATTCTTCATCCTCTCCCACCCCCAAATTCCAGAGCTTCGTGCCACATTATATAGAGGAAGGTTTAGAGAGATACTCCCACAAATCCATGAAGGCTTAAGGAGATCCGTGTAGAAGATTTCAACACGCGTCATCATCATGACGAAAGACCTCATCGACTACGATCATACTCAGCGGGTCTTTGTCTACATCTCTAAGAGATCCATATAGGGAGTTTTTATATTGTTGTCTTTTTATTTCACATCTTTTTTGTAATCGTTTAGTGAACTCGCCTCGTGTTGGAGACTAGGTCTGGGTAGGACTTAGGGCAGAAACTCGCCTCATGTTGGCGACTAGATCTAGGTTAGGTTTAGGGGGTGCTCGAGGCCATATCTGGGGAAGTATTGGCTAGAGAGGCTTGAGGCCGTATCCGGGGAAGGATCGGCTAAAGCCAACCGGTTCGTGGGGATACGAGTCGGTATATAAAATAAAAAGAGTCTTTCATATTTTGCCTTGATTTCTAGCATCATTGAAATCGAATTTTGTAATCAATTTTATTAATAATAATCATGTCTCTCTTTGTGTAATAAAATTGATTTGATCTTCATTTCTCTAAATTGTTTATTATCCTCTCTTTCATTATAAAACAATTTAGATCTGTATTCAAAATCACTATTTTGATCTCTCATTATTTCAAGATATTCAAAATCTAAGAAAAAGCTTTTAAAACCCTTATTCACCCCCCTCTAAGGGCGCCTACCGATCCAACAAGTGGTATCAGAGAGGTTTTATTCCAATCGGCTTAAAAACCGGGAATAATGGCGTCTCATGATCTCGCTTCTATTAGTGGGTAAAATTTTATGAAGAAGAAAAATCACTAGCACCACCTTTATTTAAAGGGATAAATTATAGAGGATGGAATGTTTTAATTGAAAAATTTATTAAAACTATAGATATCGAAGCATGAAAAATTTAGCAATAGTTAGACCAGCGGATGGATCAAATAAAAAGGAACATCATCTAAATGCAAAAGCCAAACACTATTTATTTTGTGGTTTATCAAATGAAGTTTTCAAATTAATATATTGTTTTTCTAGTGCATATAAAGTTTAGAATTTTCTTGAAGAAATATATGATTCTCCATCTACAGGTATGGAACAAATACAAGAAGTGGAGAACATGCAAGATTGCATAAATGATCAAGAAAGCTCATCTCATGATGGATCAATGGAGTGCACATCAAGTGGAAAAGAAGAAATCCTTTCTTTTGAAGAGGAATACCAAATAGATGAAGATAACACAGAAAATTCATGCTCAAATCTCACGACATCTAAAAGAACCGTAAGCAAATCAAATCCTCTTATTGTTTGCAACTCTATTTCTACTTTACCATTGCTACAAATTACAAAGCGCAAAATTATGAAATTAAAAAATGCGAATTGCAAATTGTGCTTAGAAAATAAAGATTTAAAAGCAAAATTTAAAGTAAAATCAAATTTTGATTTATCTAGCTTTACCCATGTCACTTCAATTGAAAATACAAAATCTTGTTTTGAGTGTAATGATATTAAAGAAAAATTTAAGGAGCTTGAAAAAGAAATTATTTTTGTTAAAGAACAAAATGAAAAATTATCTTTAAAAAATTAATCTTTGAAAAGCAATTGTGCTACATGCCAACATTATAAAATTGAAATCAAAGAGATGGATGAAACATTTGAGGAATTTAAAAATGACTATCAAAATCATATTGACGCTATTGTTTCTACTTAAAAATAGCATAATAGCTTATAATAAAGCTAGGAATAATCTAAAGATCAAGAATGATGAATTAAAATCAAAAATTAACTTGCTTATGAAAATTATAAATAAAAATTCACAATATCAAGAAATATCTAAAAACAAGTTGAATATGAATATGAACATCTTAACTAAGTCTAATAATGGGAGTAAGAAACAGAAAGGATTTGTAAATCAAAATAAAAATCACCATTATTTACAAAATCATATTTCTCCCAACTTAAAAGTAAAACTACACAAATTTCATATGAACGATACTTTCAATTATAATTTTCAAAATAAAGATAATCACAATGGAAATTTAAAGCATAAGAATAACATTAAACCTAAGTATGAGTGGAGACCCAAAATTAAAGATGAAATGTTAACTCCACTTGAAAGGGTTCTTTCATTCTCATCTCCCCAAAAGTCATCTCATTATATTTGGGTACCCAAAGGAACCACCACACTTGGTCCCCTTGGGATACCTAAATCACTTATTCATTAGGTATCACCAAATGCATGAAGTAGAATATTTTCAAAAATGAAATATACAAATTTTCTACTTCATGATATGCTTTAATGTCTTTCTATTTTTCTTTTTGTTTTCTTATTTTTTTAAGCTATCATGTTATGGTTATCTTATATATTATAGGAAATATGATCTTATCTCTTAAAACTTAATGAGTTTATAAATCAAATTGATCAAAATTCAAAATCATATTTTATTTTGATGACCTATCTATTATTCTTATATTCATTGCTTATAAATATCTTATATTAATATGAACCAAACTCTAAATTTGTTATGAGATATTTATCTAAATTATAAAGAAAAACACAAAAGACATATTGAAAGATTAATTGCCTTAAATACTGATGCCACACGCACTACCATGATCTATTGATGTCCTTTGATAAAATTCTCTAAAAATCATATATCATAATTCATATAAAAAATCATCTAAAAACAACTATCTCTATCACATGTATATGAATTATATGATAAAAATTAGCATTATAATTGTTTACCATGGTTTGTGTATTATGTGTGTATTGTGATTTATTTCAAGTTTAAGACCTTAGAATCATCTTGATATCAATAAGATTAAATCAAATAGAATCTTCACTTCATTCTAGGTCTATAAATTGAAGCACTATCATACTTTGGCATAACATTAATCTCAAACTTATCATACTAACATTGTCACCTAAAGAATATTAGTATATGTTAGGTTTTATATGTTTACCAAGATATACAGGCTGAGTATTCTTTTCTAGGGCATATCTATATTATTCTTTGCATAAACATCACTTCATACTAATCATTTAAATCATGCTTATTTGGCTTATTCGAACTAATATCTTGTGCTATATTGACAAATATATGCCTTAGAAAAATCAAAATGAAGATATAAGAAAATATATATCATGCGTTGTCAAGTCATATAAGAAATCGCTAACGTTTCATGCAATTTGCACTATCTATACATCTCCAAAAATTCTAAAATTTCTGCATGAAAATACTCTTGGGACACTTAATCAAGATCATCAATTACAATTTTCAAAATCATTAAAATTTGTGTACTGTTTTCCATGCTAGCGCTAGCGCCCGTGCTAGCGCACCTATCTGTTTTTTTGTATTTTTAAAATTTTAAAAAATCCCCGAAAGTATGCTTTATTATATGTACTATTTATATTTGCAATTCTATTTTTGATTGATTTTTGAAAAATTAAAAAAAACATAAAAGATACAAAAACAATATTACCAAAAATATTTTGTGTCTGATTTCTATTCCTAAATGCAAAATCAAATACAAAAATATAAAACAAAAATAAGTATGCAAAATTATCTTTTGAACTTAACTTTTCTATTTACAGGTATCTTGCGAAAGGGAGATTTGGGCTATCATCCCATCACATTTCCTAGTACCGGGCGAACCCCTCACAGGGTAGACCTCGGGAAGTTCAAGATTAATTATAAGAGTTCAATTAAATCAAAATTCTTTTTATAAAATATCAAAAAACTGTATGGACTTTATTGTGAAAATCAAGCCTGATTTAATCTATCAATTAGACCTTCTACAATGCTGCAATTCATTTTTTCAAACTACTTTGAACATTGTTTTGTTTATCATGCTTTGATATATCTAATCACATGTGCATCGATTATATTATGAAAGGTGTGTAGAACTAAACTTGGCATGCCTCTAAGTATGAGTAAATGTTTTATGATTGATAATGATATTTATTCACTCACTTATTTTGGTTAAGTCTACATGTGCTTTTAATCTAAGAATGCTTGCTAGTGTATTGTAATTGTACAATGAATTAAAATTGCACAAGTATCTTACCTACACTACATTTATTTGCACTCTTAAATATTAATTAAAGTGGTTGTCCTTTCAAATTACATTGGTTTGCAAAACAAGCGTATTCGGAGGTACACAAAATAATCATGAAAAAATTTGACAAAGATAACTCCACCAAGCACTACTTGAACCTCCTGATAAGTCTTAATAAGCATTGTGAGGTTGAGCACCTTGGAAAGAATAGTAAAGTGTCTTGTGCAAACCTTCATTTTTACACCACTTATTCTTATGTACACCGAATCACAAAAAATATATATATATATTGAGAAATAAAGTGTGTGATCCCCCAAGCACTACTTTGCACCCTGATAAGTCTTAATGAGCATTGTGCATGCAAAGCACCTTGATAGTTGTACATTTTTTTTCTATGTGCAATGAAGTGTGTGGAAGTAAAATTATTTGAGTTTATTGTGCACTTTACTCTACATATGTCTTGTATTTATTAAATCATGTGTTTACTCTATTCAAAATACACTTATGTGCACATCATTATCTTCCATAACACTTCTTCTCATGAGTATTGGATCATAATCCTAAATTCTATACTCCTCTTTATTTATAAATGCACTAGATAACCTAGCATGCTTTCTACAATGTTTGGTATATTTTGAATTTGTGAATTAAAATAACATTGTAGTAGTTTCTCTTTGATATACTTCTTTCATGTTTGGTTACTTTATTACTTAAAGATTTTAAATGAAAAATAATTTACAAAAACATCTTCCTTTTTGGAATTTAACTCATATATCTTCTTATGATAGACATGATTACAAAAAGTTGTTTCTTGTATTTCTATAAGTCTTCCGCATCATCATCATATATTTTTTTACCTTGCGCTTTCATGCTTATATCAAAGTCTTAAATCTCAAAATTCCTCTTTCAACAAATGGTAGACTTGCTTGGTAGAATTTATATTGGTTGTTCTAACACGAATATCATTTTTAGGCTAAAAACTCTGATTCATTAATGGATTTCAAAATAACTATATGAGTTTTTCAAAAAATTCAAATACAAATAGAAACCCATAGGTTATGAACTTATCATTAGATTCAAACGCTAAATGTTTCCAATGACTATTATCCCATGATTATATATCTCACCATAGCGAGGGAGTATGGTTGTAGGCATTGGATAACCTGACCTCTAAGTCATGTATTGTCCTTAACCGGGGAAGGTTCCAGTGGGGCCTTGCGAGGCACTGGGGGAAAGAGTGCTAGGTTGAGTTTTTGTTTTCTAGTATTTGCATATGGGACTAACACCCCAACCTACGACATGTTTGCAGCTCCTCATGACCATCCGTCACTAAGTACGAGACTAGGGTGTAGACATATTGTCTGGATAGATTGGTTACTTGGAAATCATTACCTTTTTATGCTTAAAACTCTTATATAAAGGGGAGAACCAACATGATAATATTGATTACTTAGCAAATGTTATATTGTTCATCTTTATGCTAAAAACTCTGATCTATTTCTATGAAAATTATTCTAAAACTCCTTATCATTTCCTTCTCTCTAAAAGCTCGATCATGCCTTTATCTTATTATCAAAAAAAATTTGTGTTTTGCTTCCTTAACCACTTTTGCTAATAACAAAAGTGGAAGAACTAACATGATAAATAAAATCCGCTATCAAAATGAAAAAAACTAACGTTATTAATTAAGATGATAGATTACATATTAGGGGAGCATTCACTTAGGGGGGCATGTATTTAAGGGGAGCAATTCTAAATACTAAAATCGATAATTATCCTAAGTCATCACTCTCACACACACACAGGTAGGTTTCATCATGCTTATATATTAATGCTCTGATTTATCATTAATGGATTTCTTATTATCAAAAGGGGGAGTTTGTTGGAACATGGTCTTCCGCATCTCCTAGGTTTGAGAATAAGAAATCCTATGTGTATTTGATCTTGTGTGTTTAAGTGTGCAGGAAAATTAGTCCACATGACTTAAGGATAACATAAGAAGGTTGCGCCCAAATCTGAAGCCAAAATTCCAACATGCTCACTAGAGCCGGCGTTAGCGCTAGCGCTAGCTCTGATTAGAGAAAATCTCAGAAGCAGTTATAGAAGGTGCTAGCGCCAGGCAATAGCAGCTAACGCAGGCGGTAGAAGCTAGCGCAGGTGGTATCGGCTAGCGCAGGCGGTAGCGCAAAGCACAAGAGGTAGGCGGCCGACTTGCTTAAAATGAAGGATTCTCACGCGGAGAATATTGCCTAATTTGGGTTAGCGCCGACGATAGTGATAGCACAGGCGCTATCTCCAAGGCTATAAAAAGGACCCCTTGGATCCGTATTCTTCATCCTCTCCCACCCCCAAATTCCAAAGCTTCGTGCCACATCATATAGAGGAAGTTTCAGAGAGATACTGAAAGTGGAGGTTAGATCTTAAATTAACTCTAGAGGGGGGGTGAATAGAGTTTAAAACTTTTTCCCTTAGTTTTATTTGCGGAATTAAAAATAGTGATATATGTTGAAATTGTTGAAGTGAAGTGGAGGTGACCGGGCGGTCTGATTTTGGGTGACCGCAGAGACTGCGCGGTCTGTGTTCGTGATCTACCGATCTGGCTCTGCCGGTCTGTTCTGGCGGTCTGCTGGTTGGCCGGTTTGTTCTTGATTGCTGCGGTCTGTTCCCGAGTTGTTCAGATTGATTGGCCTGTCTTCTTTGTTGGAAGACCGGGTGGTTTGTTATTATGTAACTGCCTGACCGGGCGACTTGTGCTGGCAATATGGCGACTTGTCTGAAGTTGGCCAGATGGTTCTTGGTTTGCTCCTGGTGGTCTAAGGAAGGAGCGGTCTTGTGTTCGCGCGACTTGTGCGCGATCTGCCTGCTGATCCGCGATCTTGGACGGAAGGTTGTCCAAGTGGTGTGATCGCGCGGTCTGCCTTGTGAGACCATTGGCGATCTGACGGGTGGTGATTGAATCTCTCATGTGCGGTGACGACATCCGTCTACCCGCCTATAAATTGGGGTGCATGGCCCGTCATTCTTAACGAGAATTGTAAGAACTAGAGCCTGGGTTAATTCATGCGGTCTCAACTTTGAGGTCGGGCGGTCTCGGAAGGGAGTTGACTGTTTGTTGTGTTCGCAGGTTTGTGATCAGCAGGTTGCGGTCTCCTTCCTTGGTGATTATCTAGCGGCTTGAATAAACAGTTCGGCAGCGGCTTGTCTGCGAACTGGTTTATGATTGTTCTTGTGCTGTTCGCAGCGAACTCATCAATCAGGCGACCTTCAGCGGTTAGGCGATCTGAGTTGCGTTCTGGCGACAGTCTCTGTTCTTTGTTCAATTCAATAAGCTCCAGTTCATGCAATCTGAGGTGGCGGTTTTACAGTACAGGCGGTCTGTCTGTTTTCTGTTCGCGCGGTCTCAGGTCAAGCCGGGCGATCTCTGGAGTCGAGCAGTCTGTGCGGTCTCAGCTTGTCTAGCCGCCAGATTTGTTTTGGTGTGTTTTGTTCATCTCTCCTTCGTTATTCTTATGAATCATGTATCGCCATGTATACCTCGCACTGTATTCAAGTATTGTGATTCAATAAAGCTTTGTGTTACTGTGTGGCATATTGTGGTTGTTTGGCTATAACTCAGTTGATGCAACTCCTGCTTACTCCTAAACGATTCAAATCAAAAAAATTTAACATGTATCAGAGGAAGGTTGTTGGAGTGGATAAGCAGTGATCAACTTGAGTTGCCTTCGTCTTTGTGAAAGAAGAGACCACATAGATTGCCATGGAAGGTGGATATGCAAGAGGGCTTGGTATTGAACTCCTCACATCGACTAACTACAAGAAGTGGAGGTCGTGTATGGAGAGTTACTTACTTGGCGAGGATCTATGGGAGATAGTTGGAGGAGAAGACACACAAGAAGTGTTTCTAGCAGGAGATAATATGGCAGAGGTGAGACTTTGGAGGAGGACTAATGCTAAGGCAGAGTTCACACTCAAGAGGGCTATCTCACCAGAGCTGTTTGATCACATCATTGGATGTGAATCTGCTGCTGAGATTTGGACGTCTTTGGACGGGTTGTTTAATAAGAAGAATGTAGCTCGACTACAGTTTCTTGAAAATGAGTTGGCGAAGTCCTCTCAAGGTGATCTTTCTATTTCTACCTTCTTTCTTAAAATGAAGAACCTCACAACAGAGATTTCTGCATTGGACCCTGATGAGCCCATTTCGGAGGCAAAACTGAAGAGGCATATCATCCGCGGGTTGCGGAAGGAGTATCTTGCCTTTGTGACTTTAGTTCAGGGTTGGGCAAATCAACCATCTATGTTGGAGCTAGAGAACTTACTTGCTTCGCAGGAAAGTTTGGCAAGACAGATGGCAGGGACTTCTATCTCTGGGGGAGATAGTGATGTGTTGTTCTCTGGGAAGAAGAAGAAGAAGTGGGAGAAGAAGAAGTCAGGCCAGGATGGACCCTCTACTTCAGGCAGCAGGATAGAGGTAATTCTTCTAAGTCTGATGGGAAGAAGAAGGGAGAGGGACCAAGGTGCTTCAGGTGTAATAAGACCGGCCACTTCAAGAAGGATTGCCGGGTTAATCTTCATTCGGGACATGTAGCGGAGATGGAGAAGCCAAAGTCTGATGATGCTGGATGGGGAGGAGCCTTTGCAACTAATATGACATCGATGCCCGTTAAGGCCTTGGCTGCCATCAACTTCGAAGAGGATTTGATTGTTGATTCAGGGTGTGGGCATCACCTCACCCGGGATGAATCAAAATTCTCTTCTTTGGTGCCTTACTCAGGTAACAATGCTATCATTACGACTGATAATTCTGTTCATGCAGTAGAACAAGAAGGGGTTGTCTCCCTGAGCAGTGATAAGGGTCCACTCACATTGAGGAGTGTTTATCACGTGCCTGGTATGAGGAAGAATCTCTTCTCTGTGACCAATGCGGTCGATGTCGGTTATCACGTTCTGTTTGGCCGAACAGAAGTGAAGTTTCTTAAAACTCAACCAGAGATAAAGGGAGATGTTATCCATGTTGGAAAGCGGGTTAAGGACTTGTTCGTTTTATCGACAAGTACCTATGTTGATAAGATGATGACCAACGATAGTGCGGCTATCTGGCATGAAAGGTTGGGGCATATTGGCATGGACAAATTGAAGGCTATGGCGGTAAGGGGCCTTGTCAAGGGCTTGCCTAGCTTGTCCTCTTATGGAGACAGTCATGTTTGTGCGGGATGTCAGTTTGGTAAGTCTCATCGACTTCCATTTAATAAATCACAAACAAGAAGCAAAGCGCCGTTGGAGTGTATTCACGGTGATTTGATGGGACCGACTGCCACCCCAAGCCTTGGAGACAACAAATATATGTTGGTGTTGATTGACGATTACACCAGATATGTCTGGGTGTATTTTCTGAAAGAGAAGTCAGAAGCCTTTGCGAAGTTCATGGAGTTCTAGGAGCTGGTGGAAGATCGGTTAGGCCTGCGGGTGAAAAACTTGAGAACTCACAATGGTGGGAAGTTCACCTCTGGTGAGTTCTCAAGTTTTTGCAGGAAACATGGCGTCCGGAGAGAGCTCACTTGTGCCCATACTCCACAGCAAAATGGCATTGCGAAGAGGAAGATCCGTCATCTGACGGAAACCTGCAAATGCTGGCTTCATGCCAAGAGTTTCCCAAAGTCCTTTTGGGCGGAGGGAATGTCTTGTGCGGCTTATATAATCAACAGGATGCCTCTAAGTCCTATCAACATGAAGACCCCTCACGAATTGATGTTCAAGGAGAAGCCGAGTGTTGCACACCTTCGGGTGTTCGGGTCAACCTGTTATGTGCATATTCCTGATGCTCTTCAGACAATGCTAGATGCGAAAGCAAGGAAGCTAATCTTTGTTGGTTATGATGAGCGGAAGAAGGGATGGAGATGCATGGATCCTGAGACACGGAGATCAGTGGTATCTCGGGATGTGGTGTTCGATGAGATAACTTACTACAAGGGGAGTTCAGGAGTTGAACTACCGGAGAGCAGGGTTGATGAAGAAGGGAAAGCTGCGGGAAGTCTTCAAGTGGAGTTGCCTGTTTCACCAGGAGCTCCAGCTGTGTCAAGCTCTGAGATGGAGGCTTCAGGTTCTGGAAGCAGGGGGAGCGATGCTCCAAGTTCATCTGGAAGAGGAGCTAGCACAGAAGAAGCAACTGAGGAGGTGGTTAGTCAGGAGCAACCTCTTAGGAGGTCGAAGAGGACTATCAAGCCACCAGATCGATACATAGGAGGAAACATGGTGAGCTTTGTCTCATGTTTCTTTGCTGGTCCCTAGGATGAGAGGGAGACGTCGAGCTTTGAGAAAGCCAAAGGCGTGAAGCAGTGGGACATTGCTATGCAAGTGGATATGGATGCTCTCAAGAAGAATGAGACTTGTCTCTAGTGCCCAGGCCCAAGGGCATTACCCCTGTGACATGCAAATGGGTTTATAAACTCAAGAAGAAAGCTGACGGTACGATCGAGCGATACAAGGCTCTCCTCGTGGCTCGCGGGTGCTCACAGCAGTATGGAGAAAATTATGATGAAACGTTTAGTCCAGTGGCAAAGATGACCTCGGTTCGATTTGTTAATTCTCTGGCGGCATCCAATGGATGGGAGATTTGGCAGCTCAACGTGAAGAATGCCTTTCTATACAGAGAGAGTGACAAGGATATCTTCATGATCCAACCGTTGGGATTCATTTTGGAGGAATGTCCGGACTACGTCTGTAAACTGAAGAAGGCCCTGTATGGGTTGAAGCAAGCGCCTTGGGCGTGGTATGGGAAGATCGCGGAGTATCTTCTATTCTGCAGGTTCTTTGCTTCATACTCTGATTCTAGCTTGTTCGTCAAGAAGGAGGGGGCGCTTTGGGTTATTGTTCTACTGTATGTGGATGACATGATTGTCACCGGGAACTCGAAGGAGGCAGTAGCGAGGCTGAGAGCTGAGCTTGCTATCAGGTTTGAGATGAAGGATCTGGGTGAGCTTCACCATATCCTTGGACTCGAGGTTCAGAGGCGGGAGAGAGGAGTGCTTATTTCTCAGGCTGGATATGCGGAGAGGATCATTCAACGATTTGGCATGGAGGAAGGGAAGAGCATCTCTATACCTCTGGATCAACATCATAAACTTCAGAAGGATGAGGGGAGAGTTCTATCTGATCCGTTGGTGTTTTGATCTCTGGTTGGGAGCTTGATCTACTTGACCATCACGAGGCCAGATATCGCTTATGCAGTTGGCAAAGTGAGTCGGTACACGGCGGAGCCACGGAAGCCTCACCTTCTAGCGGCGAAAGGAATTTTGAAGTATGTGAAGTCGACCTCTGATTTGGGTCTCCTATATAGGAGAGGGTCAAGCTTGGAGTTGCATGGATACATGGATGCTGACTACGGGGGAGACGTGGATGATCGGAGATCAACGTCTGGTTTTGTCTTTATGACGGGCCTTACAACTATTTCTTGGTGCAGCAAAAAGCAGGACTCGGTGTCCGTATCTACCACAGAAGCGGAATACAAGGCTTCGGCCTTGGCAGCTCAGGAAGCCATTTGGCTCAGGAGGTTGGTGGAGGACGTTCATGAGGAGGTTCGAGGTCCCACTATGCTACGCGGGGACAATGAGAGTGCTCTCAAGCTGGTTAATAATCCAGTTTGTCACGCGAGGACCAAGCATATTGAGATTGAGCATCATTTCATTCGTGAAAAGGTGTTGGGAGGATCTCTTATGGTCGAGCATGTTCGGAGTGTGGAAAATGTTGCAGACATCTTCACAAAGCCACTGGAAAAGGGACCATTTACTCGGTTGCGGAGGTTACTCGGGCTAGTTTCCACTTCCCACTTCAAGGGGGAGTGTTGAAATTGTTGAAGTGAAGTGGAGGTGACCGGGCCGCCTGATTTTGGGTGACCACAGAGACCACGCGGTCTGTGTTCGTGATCTGCCAATCTGGCTCTGCCGGTCTGTTCTGGCAATCTGCTGGTTGGCTGGTCTGTTCTTGATTGCTGCGGTCTGTTCCCGAGTTGTTCTGCTTGATTGGCCTGTCTTCTTTGTTGGAAGGCTGGGCGGTCTGTTCTTATGTAACCGCCTGACCGGGCGGCTTGTCCTGGCAATCTGGCGACTTGTCTGAAGTCGGCCAGATGGTTCTTGGTTTGCTCCTGGGGGTCTAAGGAAGGAGCGGTCTCGTGTTCGGGCAACTTGTGCGCGATCTGCCTGATGATCTGCGGTCTTGGACGGAAGGTTGTCGAAGTGGTGTGATCGCGCGGTCTGCCTTGTGAGATCGCTGGCAATCTGACGGGTGGTGATTGTATCTCTCCTGTGCGGTGATGACATCCGTCTACCCACCTATAAATAGGGGTGCATGGCCCGTCATTCTTAACGAGAACTGTAAGAACTAGAGCCTAGGTTAATTCGTGCGGTCTCAACTTTGAGGTCAGGCGGTCTCGGAAGGGAGTTGACTATTTGTTGTGTTCGCAGGTTTGTGGTCAGCAGGTTGCGGTCTCCTTCCTTGGTGATTATCCAGCGTGAAAGGAGAGTTTTAGTTCTTATTCTTATTAATAAAACTCTTATTTAAGTTTTAATTTCAAAGTAAATGATATATATAAATATATATATGAGTTTGCTGTATGAGTAATTAAAACAAACAGTTAGAGTGCTTAAATAATAAACAGCACAAATAAAACATAAAACAAACAACAAGCAAACCAAGCAATCCAGATGACACAAGATATATAGTAGTTCCCCTGAACTGAGTACACCTACTCTTCTACCCACTGGTAGGAAACCACTAGGAGGTTGTTGATCAGGTGCCCTCACACCAAGGTGATTTTGATAAGGTGTCCACACACCATAGAGCTTTTGTTCGGGTGCTCAAAACCAACTAGATTTTTTGATCAGGTGTCTTGCCTCCAACAGGTAAACTTTTGAAGGGAGTTTTAACCCTGTACAAGATGGGGAAGGAGAAAGGGAAAGATTTATTGTTCTTCTCTTTGTGCCGAGAAGACTCTTGATGAAGATCCTGACTGGTAGTTGTGTTTGGATCTTGATGAAGATGTTGAAGGAAGCTCCCCCTGTCTGATTTAGAATAGATGACAACCTTGAGTATGGAGCTTCTTCTTTAGATTGTGATCCTTTTCTTCTTCTTCTCCCTGAGCAAATGATATTGGTTTGGTGTCTCAGGTTGTAGAAGATCTGCAAGAAATATGTTAGCAAAAAGAAGATATATGTATATATAATCTGCTTCTTCTTTTTGCTCTGTTCTTCTTCTTCTTCTCTTTTTCTTCTTCTTCTTGAATTTCCTGTACAGCAATATTAATGTCTTTTTATATTCTCTTGTGTTGCTTCCGAGAGATAACAGCTATATATATCCTGATATATATTATCTGCTGTAATATATTCTGTTTGAATTCTTGCCTTGTTTGACTTGCTGCAACGGCTCTATTTAATTAATGTTTTTGCCAAACGGCTACAACATTAAATGCTTGCATGCTCAGCTCGTCATTCGTTGGGCTGAGCTCGCCAAATGATATTCTGAGCATTAATTAACTCAGAGAACTTTCGTCGAGCACTGCTGGGATTTCGTCGACCGCTGTTCGGATTTCATCGACTGCTGCTTCCTTGCTGTAATTTGTCGAGCACTGCTATAGAATATATTTTGTTCGTCGGGCGCCGTCCGACGAATGCTGAGCGTCGGTCGACGTTCGTCGAACGCCAGTGAACTATATGTAAATTTAAAAATTCTCTTCTTATTTTTTGCCTTATTAAATATATGTATATTTTAGATTTCTTTCTTAATGATATTTAATCTAAGTTATAATATGAGTTATGATATAAACTTAGATACTTAAGGTGGATCCTAACTCAAATCAAAACTAAGGTTCCAACACAGCGACTTGAATAAACAGTTCGGCAGCGGCTTGTCTGCGAACTGGTTTATGATTGTTCTTGTGCTGTTCGCAGCGAAATCAGTGATCAGGAGACCTTCAGCGGTTAGGCGATCTGAGTTGCGGTCTGGCGATAGCCTCTGTTCTTCGTTCAATTCAATAAGCTCCAGTTCGTGGGGTCTGAGGTGGCGGTCTTACAGTATAGGCGGTCTGTCTGTTTTCTGTTCGCGCGGTCCCAGGTCAAGCTGGGCGATCTCTGGAGTCGAGCGGTCTGTGCGGTCTCAGCTTGTGTAGCCGCCAGATTTGTTTTGGTGTGTTTGGTTCTTCTCTCCTTCGTGATTCTTATGAATCATGTCTCGCCATGTATAACTCGCACTGTATTCAAGTATTTTGATTCAATAAAGCTTTGTGTTGTTGTGTGGCATATTGTGGTTGTTTGGCTATAACTCAGTTAATGTAACTCCTGCTTACTCCTAAACGATTCAAATCAAAATTTTTTAACAATATATATGTGTATAGAGAGTGAGTAATAAAAACTGAAATAAAATGAGCACAGCACAACACAAAAAAGAAATCAAACACAGAAGACACAAGGAGCTATAGTAGTTCCCCACTAAACTTGGGTACGTCTACTCTTCTACCACCCTTGGTAGGAATCCACTAGGATTTTTGATCAGGTGCCCTCACACCAATGAGCTTTAGACAAGGTGCCCAAAAACCAAGCAGGATTTTTTGATAAGGTGTCTTGCCACCAACAGGTAAACTTTTGAAGGGAGTTTGAACCCTGTACAGAATGAGATAGAGAGGGGTTTAGATGTTCTTCTCTGTCAAGATGTATAGAGAAGACTCTAGTGGATTTGATGTAGAAAAGAACTCCTCTGTCTGATATGAGATGTTTGACAGTTGATTTTGCTGGAGCTTTTCTTTGAAAGAATTGATCTTCCTCTAGCAGATAAATCTGAAAGGCAAGAGTGCTTCTAAGGTTATTGTTGCTCTTTTGAAGATCTGGACTTGCAGCAAAAGATTGAGAGAAGAATTGAAGTTCTCAGTTGAAATGAAAATGCTGCTGTTGAGGAAGAAGAAGTTGATGTTCTTTTTGTTCTTCTTTCTCTTCTCTTCCTGAAGCTTTCTCCTTTCTTGATTCTTATTTTGTAGTAGGAAATCTGAGAGATGGTATAGCTGTTCTCAGAAAAATGTGTGCTGCTGAAGGAGGAAGATGATGAAGTTCTGTATTCTAAAATTGCTTGAGGAGGAAGAAGAAGTGATTTTCAATTTCTTTTCTTCCTGTATATTTCTTTCTTTCTTTTTCTCTGTCTATTATGTACAACAAAAATTCTGTATTTGATCTGTCGTGAAAGCTGTAAAATTATTCTGTAATATATTCTTTCCTTATTTTCCTTTTTCTTTTTCTAAATCTCTGACATACATTAATTGCATATTCCTTGTATTAAGGAATATATTATTCTGAAGGCATATTTCTGAGAACTGCAAATTTCACGCCGTATTCTCTTTCCTTTTCCATGAAAATGTCCTTTTTCGAGGAAATGTCAACAGCTATAACTTAAATAATAAAGGAAATATATTCTCCTTACTTGATTTGATGGAAAGAGCCGTTGCTTTCGTCGATCTGAGATCAGAGAATGAAATGAATATAATTCTTCTGAAATATCTGAGCTTAAATAAGAAATCTTTGATCTGAACAAAATTTGTTGAACGCAGACTGGAGTTCGTCGAACGGAAAGATTCGTCGACTGTTGAGACTGGATAAAATCATCGAGCACTCAGCGTCGAGCGCTGAGCTTGAGCAAAAGCGTCGAGCGCTGAGCTGGAGTAAAAGCGTCGAGCGCTGAGCTGGAGTAAAAGCGTCGAGTGCTGCACTTAGACAAATTCTTCGACCGCTGAGACGGGTTCGTCGACCGCTGAGATTTGAGCTGTTGGTCGAGCGCAGAATGAACATCTTTCATCGACTGCAGAGTGCCGTTCGTCGAACGCAGATAGCCGTTCATCGAACGCAGAGAACATGTCGTTCATCGAACGCCGATAGCTGTTTGTCGAACGCAGTGTGGAGTTCATCGAACGCAGAATCTGAATGAAATCTCTAGTTCTAACTGTTGGACATGTGTGTCACATCCCTTTGTTTGAGAATAACAAATCCCAAATTGTATTTGATCTTGCTTGTCGTGTGTTTATAGTGTGCAGGAACTATAGGTGCAATACTCCACAGGTAGAAAACAGCTGAATTCAAAAATCTGGAAGAATGCACTACCGCCAGCGTTAGAGCTACCGCCAGGCGCTAGCTCAGGTTCCGTTGGACAAATTTGATTGCGTTCGACGAAAACTCCATTCGACAAAAATTTCCGTTCGACGAACTTGAAGCTCCGTTCGACGAAAATTCCGTTCGACGAAAACTCCGTTCGACGAAAATTTCCGTTCGACGAACTTGAAGCTCCGTTCGACGAAAATTTCGTTCGACGAAAGTTTGTTCTGCCATGCCGCCGACGGTTTTGCAACCGCTACCGGCAGCGCGAGCGCTACCGCCTGGCACTATCTCAAGTTCGTGCACAGTGCCACGCCGCCGACGGTTTCGCAACCGCTCCACACGAACGATACCGCAGGTGCTAGGAGCTAACGCAGGCGCTATCTTCAAGTTCTATAAATCGATGGGCTCTCTCTCGTTTTCAGTTAGTGCTTCCAGAGAGATTACTTGTGCCGGAATATGAAAAATTCCGGATGGATGAAAGTGAAGATGTTGATGCCATGTACACGCGCTTCACCAAGATCATCAATGCATCCAAAGCACTTGGAAAGACCTTCTCCAACGGCGACTTGGTCCGAAAGATCCTTCGTTCCCTTCCACCAAAATTCAACCCGAAGGTGACAACCATTTCAGAATCGCACAATCTAAGGACGCTCCAAGTTGAGAGCCTCAATGGGAATCTCAAAACCCATGAGGTAGAACTCAAAATCCAACGTGATGAATACAACAAGGAGCCAAAGAAGAAGGCGTTGGCATTAAAATCAAAGAAGGAGTGCCAAGAGGATGAGGATGAAGATGAAGAAAGTCTTTTGGTGAAGAACTTACGAAAGTTCATGCGAAATCCGGAAAGGGGAAACACTTTCCGGAAATTTATCCAAAAGGATGGAAGATAGAAAGGGTCGTCCTCAAAGAAGGAAAAGGAGAGCGACAATGAAGAAGAAAGACCTCCACCGGAATGCTTTCATTGTAGGAAGATCGGGCACATTCGGAGCCAGTGCCCAAAGTTTTTGAAGGAGAAGAAAGAAAAGCGGCACAAAGGGAAGGAGAAGAAGAAAGTGCTAAAAGCTAGAACATGGGATGACTCCTCCTCCTCCTCCTCCGAAGAATCAAGCGGGTCTACATCAAGCGAAGATGAGGAAGCAAACATGTGCCTCATGGGACATGGAAATGACGGCGACGACACCAGTGTTCTTAGTGACACTGAGGTAACTCCTCCCACTTATGATGAACTCTTTAATGAATTCCTTGAAACTTGCAAAGCTTTTGATAAAAATATGAAAGATAGTATTTTATTGAATCGTGAAAATGAATCTCTTATTAAAGAAAATCAAAAGCTTTCCAAAAAGGTAATTGATTTAGAAAAGAGAAAGGTTTCTTGCCAAGAGTGTGATCACTCCACTAAATTGGCAAAAGATATTGAAAAGTCACTTTCTAAAGCCCTCTCTCATGCCAAAACTCTTACAAAAGAGAAGGGGGAATTAGAAAGGAAATTAGAAGTCTCTCTTTTGCAAATCAAAAATAATAAAAAAGATTTTGAAAATAGGTGTCATGCTTGTGAAAGAAAATTCTTCACTTAAAGCACAAGTTCATGATCTCACCATGGCCATTAAAAAATTTGGAATAGGCCAAAAATCACTGGAAATGATTTTAGGGAACCAGTGCCATGGTTCTGGAAAATTTGTGCTCAGATATCGAGGTGAGGGCTACCGCCCGGCGCTAGCCACTAACGCCGACGCTAGCACCTCATACCAGAAACCTGAATTTTCTTTTTCAAAATGCTTTTCTTCTGTAAATCCAATTTATTCCAGCAAGAAAATATTCCAGAAAAGGGTCTCAACCCCCTTTATTTCGTGTGCAAACTGTTATAGGTTAGGTCACACATCTAGTTCTTGCAGGAAAATAAAACAAAATGCTTTAAAACAAATCTAGGTACCTAAGGCTTCCACTTATTCTATGGGTGGTACCACTTGGGTATCCGGATCTTTATTCTCATCTTCTTTCTAGATGTGCAGGCAGGCTAAGGACAATGAAGACGTGTGGTACTTGGATTCAGGATGCTCCAAGCACATGACGGGCAATAAAGCAAAGTTCCTTAGCCTAGAAAAGAAGAAGGGAGGGATCGTGACGTTTGGTGATAACGGAAAAGGAAGGATCATGGGAATTGGTACAGTTGGTAACAAATCCTTTACTATATCTAATGTTCTTTATGTGAAAGGATTAAAACACAATTTAATTTCTATTAGCCAATTATGTGATAAAGGATTAGATGTGTTATTTGAATCTTCCACTAACTTATGTAAAATATCTAATCCTATTACAAAAGATATTTTACTAACTGCACCAAGAATACATAATGTCTATATAGTTTCTTTTCATGATCTTTCTAAATCATCTATAAAATGTTTTATCACTAAAAATGATGAATTAGAACTTTGGCATAGAAGACTAGGGCATGCTAGCAAAAAGCTCATTGTAAAACTTGCCAAAAGTAATTTAATTAGAGGATTGCCTAGGCTAAATGGAACTTTACCTTCACTTTGTTCACCATGTCAAAAAGGTAAATTTTCTAGATCCTCTTTCAAAAGTAAAAATTTCATTTCTACTACAAGACCCTTGCAAATAATTCATATGGATCTTTTTGGTCCCGTTAGCACTGCAAGTCTTGGTGGTAGATTATATACATATGTTTTAATAAATGATTTTTCAAGATATTGTTGGACATTATTTCTCTCTTCCAAATCCGATGCGTTTTGTGAATTTGCAAAATTATGTACTCGTATTCAAAATGAAAGTGATTTAAAAATTAAATGCATCCGCTCGGATCATGGAGGAGAATTTGAAAATGAAAAATGTACATCCTTTTGTGATATGTTAGGCATTAAACATGAGTTGTCTGCACCACGCACACCACAACAAAATGGTGTTGTAGAAAGAAAGAATAGGACACTTCAAGAACTAGCACGCACTATGTTATATGAATATAAATTACCTAAGTCCTTTTGGGCCGAAGCTGTAAGTACATCGTGTTATGTTTTGAATAGAATCATGCTTCGCCCATCTCTTAATCTCACACCATATGAACTATATTTTCAAAAGAAGCCTAATGTATCTTATTTTAAAGTTTTTGGTTGTAAATGTTTTATTTTGAATACAAAAGATAGCTTGGAAAAGTTTGATGAAAATGTGATGAAAGAACTTTTCTTGGGTACTCTTCAACTAGTAAAGCTTATAGAATTTTTAATAAAAGAACTAGTAGAGTTGAAGAGTCTATAAATGTAAAACTTGATGAGTTTGTTCCTTGTGTAGAAAAACTTTCCGCAGGCAATGAGGATGATCTCTTACAATCTTTGGAGCATGGTGATGAGGAACCTTCCAAAGAAGAAGAAGAGGAGGCCAAGGAAGATGAATATGTACCTCCAAGTACCTTAAAATTCACAAAGGATCATCCACAGGAATTGATAATTGGTGAAACATCCATCGGGGTAAGAACTCGCTCTTCTCTTCATGAATCATTTTCAAATATTTGTTTTGTTTCCGAAATAGAACCAAAAAACGTTTCTACTGCTTTAAATGATGAATTTTGGTTTTTGGCTATGAATGAAGAGTTAGAACAATTTGAGCGATAAAATGTTTGGAAATTAGTTGAAAGACCATCTAATCACCCGGTTGTAAGTGTAAAAGGGATTTTTAAAAATAAATTAGATGGTGAGTCAAGAATCTCTAGAAATAAAGCACGATTAGTAGCACAAGGATATTCTCAGATTGAGGGGATAGATTTTGATGAATCTTTTGCACCCGTTGCTAGATTAGAGTCCATAAGAATTTTTCTAGCATTTGCAAGCTTTAAAAGAATAAAAGTATTTCAAATGGATGTGAAAAGTGCTTTTCTAAATGGGTTTGTAAAAGAAGAAGTTTATGTTGAACAACCCCTCGGTTTTATTAGTGAAAATTTTCCAAATAATATTTATAAACTAGAGAAAGCGCTTTATGGTTTAAAACAAGCGCCCGGTGCATGGTATGAAAGACTTACATCATTTTTATTAAAGCACGGTTATATTATGGGAAGTGAGGATAATACTCTCTTCATTAAGCACAACAATGATGATATAATTATTTTACAAATATATGTTGATGATATTATTTTTGGATCTACTAATGAAGAGATGTGTAAAGAAGTTATTTTAGTGATGAAAAATGAATTTGAAATGAGTCTTGATAAGTAGTTTTTAGTCATAATATTTTAGGTTAGTTTAGCATATTCTTCCTTAGGTTTAGTTATATATATATATTTTTTTATGTATGTTTGTTTTTATGTTTTAGGTTAGTTTTTAGTTCTAATATTTTTATGTTTGTTATATTTTTGTTTTCTAAACTATGTTATGTTGTGTCTTATTTTTGTTTTGTTATAATTTCTTATTTTATTTTATCAAAACTAAAATTATATTATATTTTATTTTGTAGGTTTGATGTTGCTCGTCACCGCCATCGTCGCTCCGTCAATAATTATGTCGCATCGTCATCACCACACCATGCAAATTCAGCCGAGCCATATGAAGCAGCCGGCCACTTTGAAGATCCAACCTTGCAGCCCATCACTTGATCCAGCCCGCCACCTCCACTTGGTGCTAGCCAAGCAGCTCCTATGGTGCAGCCCCTCACATCCAAACCGAGCCCTCTTGCTGCCAGCTCAAACCCGTAGCTCCACATCAAACCCGCCAACTTTGCATGCCTCCCCTTTCAATACTAAGCAGCCCCCAAGCTCACCCGCCACCTTTGCATGCTCCCATGCACATGGCCGAACCCCACCTTCTCTCTCTCCACTTTATTACTCATCCATCCCCCTCTTTTCTGTTTTAACATTATATGTTATTTTTATTTTTATTTTAAATAAAAACAATGCATTTAGCCTCCTCTCTCTCCTCCCATTTAACACTATTCATGCACCTCCTCCTCCATGCATTGAACTTTCTCCTTCTCTATCTCCCTCATCAATATGATTCATGCATCTCCACCCCATGTGCCCCTTCATTTCTTCCATCTAGAACATTCCCCCTCTTCTATATAAGGACCCCATTTCTCAAGCATAAAGAAGCTAATGTAGTTGGAGTGTAGAGAGTTAGAGAGCAAGCTTCTATTTCTTTCAAGTATTTTTTCTTGCCTTGTCTTTATTTCTTCATGTAATAGTTAGTATTGTTGTATTCTTATTTCAAGTTTAATGAATATGCACTTTGTTTTTACTCCTCTCTTTTTCTCCCTATATAATGCGTAGCTAATTTCTTTTTGTGTTCGATCGCGATGAACTTTGCAATGAAATAATATCTTTATTTTATGTTGGCATTTGTACTTTTTATTTCGATCCGACCTTGATTTATTTCGTATCGACTCCGTATTGCTAGTATACGGTAGTAGATTCCGATCTCATATTCAAGTAGCCGAGAGGCTCGTGAATGTGAAAGATCACTAAAGGAAGGAAGTTGCACGCAACCCTAGAGATAGGACAACGTAAATCCTCCAGATTGGAGTCAAATCCAATAGTGCGGATCACTTCGATAATGCGACTTTAGGCCTTTTTGATTTGCAAAGAGATTTCGGTCAAAACGTCTAAAAGTTAGGAGACTTATTGCTCTAGCGAGAATATTTCTTAGTTTCGGATCCGTCACGGTCTTTATGAATCTGCAAATGTTAAACTAAATTTCTCCGTTATTTTATTTCAAAGTGAATCGTCGATCGAGCACTCTTTTTCAATAGTTTATTTCTCTTTTAATTAAGTTAGTTTATTTTTATTTTCCAAAAACCCAATCAATCGTTCGGTAGGATAATAGAAACGTTGTGAGTAATAGTAGTTGCCTGCCCCGAGTTTTTATACGACCTTAATATATTTTATATCCTATGCTATATTTCGATAGGTACACTTGCCTTAATCGAGTATAGATTGGAGAATATAAATTTCTCTATCAAGTTTTGGCGCCGTTGTCGGGGAATATTTTTGGCAATATTACGAAAGCACCGAGTTTATTACTTCTACAAAAAAAAAAAAAAAAAAAAATTATTATATATTATAATTAACCCACATCATCATTTTTCTACCCCACCTAAATTCCTGGAAAGGACGCTTTGGGCTTGAATTCCCATCACAGCCTCTAGTACCGTTGCAAACCCCTCACGGGACCGATCTCGGGAAGTCCAGGACTAACATAATCCGCCTAAAAAGAAAAAAAAAATATCATTTTTAATTAAATTTTCTCTTTCTTTTTTTGGTAACAGTTTTTTTATCATGGAATCATCTTCTTTATGTGCACTTTGCGGGTCTCCCGACCATTTTAATTTTGCATGTTTTTCGGGAACCCCTCCCTCATATGATTTCAATTTTTCTGGAGTAGGACAAAGTGGCCAATTTGACCCTTACTCCAATTTTTATCCTACATGGGAGGTGGGGAACCCGTCTTATTTTTCGCATGATTTTGCCCCGCAAAGCGCTGCGCCTCCAATTTTTAATTCTATCGATAATTGGTATCTTGAAATGCAAACTTCTTTAAATAATATTAATTCGCATTTTAGGACCATTATTGATTATTTTTCTTGTGAGGCCGCGTCTTTTTCTTCGTCTTCTTCTCCGTCTCCTCCAATTTCTTTATGTAATGAGTCACCGGATATCCCAGCTTGTCTTATTCCTTTCGAGGAAGATAACTATTCGGATATTCCGGATTGTTTCCTTCCTCCTTTGGATGACACACATATGGATACTTCGGCGTGCTTCTTACCTTTTGAGGATGACGAGCCGTCTCAAAATTTCCCTTCTTTTTCTGAAGACGTATGTGATTCCATGTCAAGTTTAATTTCAATTGTTCCAACTTTTCCTAGTTTTAGAGAGTCTTTCTCTTCTTCTTCTTTTATTTTAGATAATTCCTCTTTAGTTCTTTCTACCCATTCTTCTCCCGAAATTTCACAAGATTCACGTTCTCCTTGTGAAATTTCCGTTAATGGAATTTTTTTTTCTACTTCTTTTATTCCTCTTTCTATTTCTTCCTCTTTTATTTCTTCTTCTTTTGACGACCCATTCTTTCCCCTTTTACAAACGGCGGAGTTCTTCTATAACTCCATCCGTACATTTTTGGTCGTCATTCCTTTGAAGATTCCACCGCATGTCAGTGCGATTCTTCATTCCTTCTTTTTTCTTATTTACTCTCCTAAGCGCATACTTAGGGAGTTACCTCTTCATCTTAGTTTTTATTTTCCATTTAGCTAACCAATAACGTCGGGCTCAGACGATGTTAAATAAAGAGCGCTCTTGGGAGGCACCCCTTGCTTACCATTTTTGTTCTTTCTTTTTTTCTTTTTATTTTATTTTGCAGGAATAAAACCTTCGGCGGTTCGTTTGGCTCCATCTTCTCTTTCTTAGGCCTGAGTCGGTTTTCAGCTCAAGCATGGGGGAGCGACTTCCGCATTCGGCAATCACAACCCCGGGGAAGTCCGATTTTTTTTATTTTACCGCATTTCTTGTCTCTTCCCCTTATTCTCTTTCTCTTCCTCTTCATTGTTTTTCTTTTTCATTGAGGGCAATGAAAAAACTTAAGCATGGGGGAGTGTTTCATTGTTCTATTTCTCTCTTTTCTAAAAAAAATATAAAAATCACAAAAAAATGTAGTTTTTCTACTTTTTCTTTAAGTTTTATCAAAAGTCCAAAAAAACTAGAAAATTCAAAACCCAAAATGCGTAGAAAAAATATAAAAAACGAAAAAAATAAAAAAAACACAAAATGAGAAAATCATCAAAAATTATTTTCTATCATTTCTTTAGTATGTTTCTTTGAGTGTTGCGTAGGCTCATGTAGTATTTTTTAATCTTTGGTAGTATGATAGAATAGAGTTTAGGTTAACTATATTACTTTTGCATACTTTAGTTTTGCATTTTCTCTTTCATAACTTTTGGCATCATATTTTTATTTTATCATCATAATGATGTTGTAATTTTTCTTCTAATCTAAGTGTAGTAGCATGTATTTGTTGTTAGATGATATTATTAGACACTCACTCACATTGTAGTCTTTCTTGGTGGCTAGAACTTGCCTCTAGCGATCCTCGAAGCATTTGCATAATTTTGTCATGGTTTTTAGAAATGATTTAGGCATCTTTTGGATAGTTTGTGCTTTTTTTGCCCACCTAAAACATTTACTTTGCTAAAACAATTTTGGGCCTTCTCCTTATTTTCTTTGTTAGCTCCACCTCTCATTTTTTTACCAAAGCCAAATACCCTTCCTATTATCACAACTAAATTGTTGAGTTTTATTTAAATATCATTTTGTGTTGGGTTGTTATTTTGAAAAATGAGGAGGAAATTATTTCAAGCTTATTTTGGAGCTCTTATGTGCAATGAGTTAAAAAAATGAAAAAAAATCATGAAAAATTATTATCCAAAAAAAAATTAATTGAAAAGTTATTGTTGGCCAAGTATGAAAAAGGAAAAATATCCATGGCCTTATGTTTCTTAAATTTTGAGAAATTTGACATACGTCTCTTGTCATTTCTCATTCTGGTGTGCTCTATTTTGAAATTTATTTAAAACTCTCCCCTTGGTTTAGTGTGATATTTTAGCCATCGTGTTTATCTTTGAGCCATTTCCAAATCCTTATTATTTACCTAAGCCAAGTCGTTATACCTAATTAAAGTCCTATTGATCTTTAAGCCATGACAATGTACCCGTGTTGTGGAGAGGGTGTAACCGGGCAAGCCTATGGACACCATCGTTGATGGATTTCTTTGGAGGTTACCTTGGAGTGTTTGTAGAATAATCGTTGTCTAAGCAACTTGTTGCTTGCTCAATGCACTTATTTCGGTTGAATTGCTACTCTTGTTATGTTTGTTAGCTTAAACCTTTTGAGGCCTATTTGTTGTGTTAGTAGGAAATTTGCAATCTAGGTTTATGCCCAAGTAATGTTTTTAAACTCTTCTTTATTCTCCTCTACATTGATTTCTCGCCCCACTCATTGGTAGCATATTAGTTTTGATAGCTTAATTTTTGTTTGGTTCTCGCAACTAAAATATTGGGTAGTGTAGCCTCCTATATTTTGATTTCTATTTTGCTTGAGGGCAAGCAAAAGCCTAAGCATGGGGAGTTTGATAAGTAGTTTTTAGTCATAATATTTTAGGTTTGTTTAGCATATTTTTCCTTAGGTTTAGTTATATTTTTATGTTTTTTATGTATGTTTGTTTTTATGTTTTAGGTTAGTTTTTTGTCCTAATATTTTTATGTTTGTTATGTTTTTGTTTTCTAAACTATGTTATGTTGTGTCTTATTTTTGTTTTGTTATAATTTCTTATTTTATTTTATCAAAACTAAAATTATATTTTATTTTATTTTGTAGGTTTGATGTTGCTCGTCACCGCCATCGTTGCGCCGTTAATAATTATGCCGCATCGTCATCACCACACCATGCAAATTCAGCCGAGCCATATGAAGCAGCCGGCCACTTTGAAGATCCAACCTTACAGCCCGTCACTTGATCCAGCTCGCCACCTCCACTTGGTGCTACCTGAGCAGCTCCTATGGTGCAGCCCCTCACATCCAAACCGAGCCCTCTTGCTGCTAGCTCAAACCCGTAGCTCCGCATCAAACACGCCAACTTTGCATGCCTCCCCTTTCAATACTAAGCAGCCCCCAATCTCACCCGCCACCTTTGCATGCTCCCATGCACATGGTCGAACCCCACCTTCTCTCTCTCCACTTTATTACTCATCCATCCCCCTCTTTTCTATTTTAACTTTATATGTTATTTTTATTTTTATTTTAAATAAAAACAATGCATTTAGCCTCCTCTCTCTCCTCCCATTTAACACCATTCATGCACCTCCTCCTCCATGCATTAAACTTTCTCCTTCTCTATCTCCCTCATCAATATGATTCATGCATCTCCACCCCTTGTGCCCCTTCATTTCTTCCATCTAGAACATTCCCCCTCTTCTATATAAGGACCCCATTTCTCAAGCATAAAGAAGCTAATGTAGTTGGAGTGTAGAGAGTTAGAGAGCAAGCTTCTATTTCTTTCAAGTATTTCTTCTTGTCTTGTCTTTATTTCTTCATGTTATATTTAGTATTGTTGTATTCTTATTTCAAGTTTAATGAATATGCACTTTGTTTCTTCTCCTCTCTTTTTCTCCCTATATAATGCGTAGCTAATTTCTTTTTGTGTTCGATCGCGATGAACTTTGCAATGAAATAATATCTTTATTTTATGTTGGCATTTGTACTTTTTATTTCGATCCGACCTTGATTTATTTCGTATCGACTCTGTATTGATAGTATACGGTAGTAGATTCCGATCTCATATTCGAGTAGCCGAGAGGCTCGTGAATGTGAAAGATCACTCAAGGAAGGAAGGAGTTGCACGCAACCCTATAGATAGGACAACGTAAATCCTCCGGTTGGAGTCAAATCCAATAGTGCGGATCACTTCGATAATGCGACTTTAGGCCTTTTTGATTTGCAAAGAGATTTCGGTCAAAACGTCTAGAAGTTAGGAGACTTATGGCTCTAGCGAGAATATTTCTTAGTTTCGGAACCGTCACGGTCTTTATGAATCTGCAAATGTTAAACTAAATTTCTCCATTATTTTATTTCAAAGTGAATCATCGATCGAGCACTCTTTTTCAATAGTTTATTTCTCTTTTAATTAAGTTAGTTTATTTTTATTTTCCAAAAACCCAATCAATCGTTTGGTAAGATAATAGAAACATTGTGAGTAATAGTAGTTGCCTGCCCCGAGTTTTTATACGACCTTAATATATTTTATATCTTATGCTATATTTCGATAGGTACACTTGCCTTAATCGAGTATAGATTGGAGAATACAAATTTCTCTATCAAGTCTTGTAGGAGAACTTTCTTATTTCCTTGGTTTTCAAATATCACAAAGAATTGGTGGTATCTTTGTATGTCAAACTAAATATGTCCATGATATGCTTAAACGTTTTGGATATGAAAACCTTTAACATGCTTCTACACCAATGAGTGCATCACTAAAATTAGGAAAAGATGAATCAGGAATTTCTATAGATCAAACTTTATATAGAGGTATGATAGGATCTCTACTTTATCTAAGTGCAACTAGACCTGATATTATGTTTGCAGTATACTTATGTGCTCGATTTCAAGCCAATCCAAGAGAATCTCATTTAAAAGCGATAAAACGAATTTTTAGATATCTCATTGGGTCATCTAGATTAGGATTATGGTGCCGCATAATAATTCATTCACACTTCACGGCTACTCCGATTCAGACTATGCCGGTTGTTTACTTGATAGAAAAAGCACTAGTGGTACTTGTCATTTTTTAGGACCTTCATTAGTTGCATGGCCTAGTAGGAAACAAAATTCGGTTGCACTCTCCACCATGGAGGCCGAATACATTGCATTAGGGAGTTGTTGTGCACAAGCACTATGGATGAGCCAAACTTTAGAGGACTTTGGTTTTCATCTAAAACTTATTGAATTAAAATGTGACAACAAAAGTTTCATTGATCTCACAAATAATCCGGTACACCACTGTAGATCCAAACATATAGATGTGTGTCATCATTTCATAAGGGATCACATTAAAAAGGAAAATGTAAGGATTAGTTTCATTGGCACGGACTCTCAACTTGCTGATATATTTACTAAACCTCTTCCCGATGCAAGATTTCAAATGTTAAGGTTGGAATTAGGAGTCTTAGACATCTTATGATGAATAACATGCAAAACTCTAATGTTTTATGCAATTTGAGCAATCAAGACATCTCTAAATATTACACAATTTCTGCATAAGACTACTCTTAAGACCCATAATAAATCAGATTTTTAAAATTCTTAAAAAATCGTGTACTGTTTCAAGCGCTAGCGTGGGTTTGTGATTTTTCTGTTTTTTAAAATTTCTAAAAATAAAAAAAATATGTTAGTTTATATGTGCAAATTTATTTTTGTGTTTTTGTATATTTTATTTTTGTTTTATTTGCATTATGAAAATTCAACTACAAAAATTCAAAATTCAAAATTACAAAAATATGTTTGTGTGATTTTTCTGTTTTTATTTCATTAAAATTTTTTCAAAACAACAAAAAAACTATATGATCTTTATTGCTTCTATTATTTAGAATTCTTTACAATGTTAAAATTTATTCCTTGAAATTACTATGAACATTGTTTTGTTTATCATGCTTTGATATATCTATTTAAAGTGCATCAATTGTATTGAAAAATATGTGTAGAACCAAGCTTAGCATGCCTCTAAGTATGAGTAAATGTATTATGATTGATAATGATACCTTTCTCTCACTTATTTTGGTAATCAACATGTGCTGTTTAAATCTAAAAATGCTTGCTTGTGTATTGTATTTGTACAATGAATTAAAACTTGCATACGTTTATTGCCTACACTACATTTGAATTGCATTTATGAAATTTAGAAAAGTGGTTAAGTTAAAAATTTGGGTTTGGAAAATAAGTGTATTCAGATAATGTTGTCTCACAAATGTGAACAAAGATTATATATGTAGACAAATATAACTCCACCAAGCACTACTTGAACCTCCTGATAAGCCTTCATAAGCATTGTGAGGTTGAGCACCTTGGAAAGAATAGTAAAGTGTCTTGTGCAAACCTTGGTTATTACACCACTTACTTAAAAATTATGTGCATTAAAAGTGTGTGAAAGTAATTTACTTGTGTTTTATTCTGCACTTTACTTTACATATGTCTTGTATTTTGTTGATTTAAATCAATTGTTAACATTGCCCAAAATACACTTATGTGCACATCATTCTCTTTCATAACACTTCTTCTCATGAGTATTGGATTCTAATGCTTTATCTATACTACTCTTTATATAAAAATGCACTAGATAACCTAGCATGATCTTTACAATGTTTTGGTATCTCTTCAACTTAAAATTAAGTAACATTGTAGTATAATCTCTCTTTCATATGTTCATTCATGCTTGGTATCTTTATGAAAAACTTTGAGATTTCAAAGGTTAAAACTAAAGTTGTCACTTAAAACCGAAAACCGTAAATTGAACCGGAACCGAACCGAAACCGCAAAGAACCAGACCGAACCGTTCGCGAATTATTTGGGTTCCGGTTTGAATTTTGGAACCGTGAACAACATTGGTCCGGGTGTGGTTCTTTCATTTTATTATCAGGACCGGAACCGGAACCGCGATATATAAGTCTCAAGCGGTTTCAAGGTTCTTAGAATCGATCCGAACCGGACCGAAGTAGAATCGAACCGCAACCCATTTATTATTATTATTATATTATTATATTTTTATAATATATCTATAATATATCTATAATATATATACTTACTATTATGGGTGAAACTGGTGCAGTTTGAACCTAAATCGCAATTGCAACAAAGGTGTTGGTTTTGAACTGAACAAAATTGCACATAACCAAAACCGTGTTGTGTGGTTTGACATTGGTGCGATTTGGAGTTAGTTTTTGATGTGTACTTTCGGTTTTTATAGTCATATAATGTATTTTCAATTTTACTCGCATATTATTCTGAATTATTTTATTTTAAAAATATAGCGGATATACAACTAATATTTAATAGTAATCATGAAAGACAAATCTAATTGTAGCTGATAAATTAGTCAAATTGAATTAACTAATATATTTTCAAACAAAATTTTAATTGTAAAATAAGATTTCAAGAACAACAATTCAAATTTTTTTACCCTATGTTGAGCCGTGGTCTTCAGCAACATGAACAATATTGCATCAGCATTACACGATCGTGATCTTTGAATTTGCAAAATCAGCGCGGTCTGGTGCAATTTTGTGGTTTTGCGGTTTCAGTTTTTAACTTTCAGTTTGACTTACTATATATTATACAAAAAGTATCCTCATTCGGTGTAACGCAAAATTCCTGCGCCCGGGCCTCAGACCTTGAAGTCCCATTTTCAAAAAAAACGAACGCGCGGGTATACTTTTCCCCACTGATTTTTTATTTTTGATCTCCCTCATTCATTCCGCTAAGTTTGGTTTTAATTCTAGTTGGAACCGATTGGAACCGGACCGAACCGCATAGAACCGGACCGAACCGTTATTGGCCGTTTGGTTTTGGTTATTGTTGAACCATAACAGGAACCGTTAACACGACGGTTCCAAAAATTATGCTGGAACCGGAACCAGAACTGGAACCGGTCAAACCAAATATGGTTTTGGTTCTAATTTTAAGAACCGTTACCTTAGCGGTTCGGTTCACGATTTTAGTAGAACCGGAACCAAAACGAAACCGTGACAGCTCTAGTTAAAACATCTTTCAATTTTGAACTAAAACTCATATTTTTACTTATGTTTTCATACTTAGGAAAAGATGTTATTATAATCTTCCGCTTGCTTACAACTCTTATCTTTTTATTTGAAATCTCTTATATACTATGCTTAAAATCTTTATCATTATCTATATTACAAAAGCTCAATCATGCTTTATCATTTATAAGAAATGCCTCCTTACTACCCTCACCCCACCTTCTATTGATAATACCAAAAGGGGGAGATTAATTGAAGAAATCTATATAGGAGAAATATTGAAGATTAAGGGGAAAATAATTCATGTAATCTATCATTTAGGGGGAGTAAAACATAAATTGCATTTATGTAGGGGGGCATTAAGATAGGGAGAGTATGCACATTATCATGCTTATCATATACTATAGTTGCACTATCATCTTGCTTATCCTATACTATAAACACTATTGTTGATTTCTTGCTAAGTGTATTTGTTATTATCAAAAGAGGGAGATTGTTGGACATGTGTGTCACATCCCTTTGTTTGAAAATAACAAATCCCAAATTGTATTTGATCTTGCTTATCGTGTGTTTATAGTGTGCAGGAACTATAGGTGCAATACTCCACAGGTAGAAAGCAGTTGAATTCAAAAATCTGGAAGAATGCACTACCGCCAGCGTTAGAGCTACCGCTAGGCGCTAGCTCAGGTTCCGTTCGACGAATTTGCTTGTGTTCGACAAAAACTCCGTTCGACGAAAATTTCCATTCAACAAACTTGAAGCTCCGTTCGACGAAAATTCCGTTCAACGAAAACTCTGTTCGACGAAAATTTCCGTTCGACGAACTTGAAGCTCCGTTCGACGAAAATTTCGTTCGAAGAAAGTTTATTCTGCCACGCCGCCGACGGTTTCTCAACCGCTACCGCCAGCGCTAGCGCTACCGCCTAGCGCTATCTCAATTTCGTGCACAGCGCCACGCCACCGACGGTTTAGCAACCGCTCCACACGAACGCTATCGCAGGCGCTAGGAGCTAACGCATGCGCTATCTTCAAGTTCTATAAAATGATGGGCTCTCTCTCGTTTTGAGTTAGTGCTTCTAGAGAGATTACTTGTGCCATATTTCCAGAGCTGCTACTCTGCCGAAAGTTCATCTCCCACTCAAAGCCAAAGAGGATTTCAGGATAAGGAAGCCACCACGCTGCATCCGAAGAACGATCGCTTCAACCTCGCTTATGCTACAACGATCCTTCATCCTCATCTTCAGAGATCTCATATAGGGAGTTTCAATATTGTTATATTTATTTTCATTTCATATTTTTTGTAATCTTTTAGTTATTTGCCTTGTGTTGGCGACTAGGTCTGGGTAGGACTTAGGGGAAATTCACCTTGTGTTGGCGACTAGTTCTAGGTGATTAGATCTAGGGGGCTCGAGGCCATATCCGGGGAAGCATTGGCTAGAGCGGCTTGAGGCCATATCCCGGGAAGGATAGGCTAAAGACAACCGGTTTGTGGGGATACAAGTCGGTATAGAAAAGGAAAACTAGTTTTTACTTTGTACGCCTACGATTTCTAGCGATATTGAAATCAAATTTATGTAAACACTTTTTTATATAATATAATCATGTCTCTTTTTGTGTTTACTTGATTTCTATCATTTGACATAATTTATAGAATTGCAAATTACAACTGTTTTCCTCCTTTAAGATAAATTGTTATTTTGTTCTAATTATCTCTAAACAATTTCGTAAAAATTATCAAAGAATTTTATTCCCTTATTCACCCCCCTCTAAGGGCGCCAATTGATCCAACACTAACAACCTAAACTCCTGACCCATAAACTATACATTGGGGTCAACTTGTCCTTAGTCAACATATAGTGATCCTAGCCCAAATCAGAAATAGGGTTGTGTTGGATCGGTCGGCGCCCTTAGAGGGGGGGTGAATAAGGGTTTTCAAAAACTTTAGATTTTATTTAGAAAAACTTTGGAATATTGCAATATTAAAACAAGAAGACAAGTAAAACAAAAAGAGAGACAAGCTTTATTGATATTAAATAAGTTTTACAAAACTTGATCTCAATGTCGCTAGAGATCGGAGGCGAATAATAAAAGCTCTTTTCGTTTTCTATCCCGACTCGCTTCCCCACGAACCGGTGGCCCTAGCCTCCTCCTTCCCGGATTCGGCCTCAAGCCGCTCTAGCCAATCCTTCCCCGGATGTGGCCTCAAGCACCCCTAGACCTAACCTAGATCTAGTCGCCAACACGAGGCAAATTTTAGCCCTAAGTCCTATCCCAGACCTAGTCGCCAACACGAGGCGATTTCACTACCGTTTACAAAGAAAGATAAATAAAATAATAAAAACTTCCCTTAAGATGAACTTCTGAATATGGAGGCGAAGATCCGCTGTAGAATCAGCGTTTGTCGAAGCGGACTTCGTTTGGCTTCGGCGTGATGGAATCCTCCTTCAGAAGTTGGCAGAGCTTCGCCGGGACCTCAAATTTCGGCCAAGATAGTCCTCTGGAATTCTAGTATTCTCTCTCTAAGGTGTATGCAATTGGTGTACAAAAACAAGAGGAGAGGGGGTCCTTTTATAGCCCAAGCGCTACCGCCGGTGCTAGCGCTACCGCCGGCGCTAGCCCGGATTAGGAAACGTTTTGCGCGGTAGGATCTTCAATCCGCGGCAACATATTGCTCCATGCCCCTTGTGCCCCATGCTACCGCCAGTGCTAGTAGCTAACGCCGGGCACTAGCTCCTTCTAAAAACGATGCCGGAATCGCGCAGATCAACGCTAGCGCCGGGCGCTATCGCTACCGCCAGCGCTAGTGAGCCTCTTCGAATTGTGGCCTCAATTTTGGGGGCAGACATCATGAGTACTCCTTGAGTCATGTGGACTATGCTAACCTGCACACTTGAACACACAAGATCAAATACACATAAGATTTGTTATTCTCAAACCTAGGAGATGCGGAAGACCATGTTCCAACAAACTCCCCCTTTTGATAATAACAAATCCATTAATGATAAATCAAAGCATTAATAGATAAGCATGATGAAACTATAATTGTGTGTGTGTGAGAGTGATGACTTAGGATAATAATTGATTCTAGCATGTTAGACTTGCTCCCCCTAAGTGAATGCTCCCCTAATATGTAAGCTATCATCTTAATTTGTCATGTTGGGTTTTTGATAGCGGGTTATATTTATCATGTTAGTTCTCCCCCTTTGTTATTAGCAAAAGTGGGTAGGGATACAAAGCACTTAAAAAATGTGTAAATAAAAGAGAAGGCATGATCGAGCTTTTTAGGTGAATGATAAGGAGGTTTAGAATTGTTTTTCATTGAAATAGATCAGAGTTATTACAAAATTTCAGAGTTTTTAGCATAAAAGATTTTTATGTTTGAAGTAACCAATAAAAAGTGTTCCAAGGAAATCTATCACTTAAGAATAAGTGATGATGCATATAATACAAGATATGAAGTAACCATGAAAGCGCAAGGTAAAAAACACTTATATGGTTAAGATGCGGAAGACTTATAGCAAATAGTAATGATAATCTAAAAAATATGAGGTAAAGATCCCAAAAAAAATGATGTTTTTGGAAATCATTTTGCAGTTTTAAATTTTAGAATAACCAAGCATGAAATAATGTTTATCAAAAAGAGATGACCACAATGTTACTTTAATTCTTAATTTCAAAAACATACAAAAACATTGTAGAACACATGCTAGGTTATCTAGTGCATTTCATAAATAAAAAGTAATATAGAATTAGCATTAGGATCCAATACTCATGAGAAGAAGTGTTATGGAAGATAATGATGTGCACATAAGTGTAAATTTGAGGAGAGTAAACAAATGTTTTAATCAAAAATACAAGTAATATGTAAAGTAAGAAGCACAATAAAACACAAATAAGATTACTTCCACACACTTTAATGCACAAAAAATGTACAACTACCAAGGTGTTTTGCACACACAATGCTCATCAAGACCTATCAGGGTGCAAAGTAGTGCTTGGGGGATCACATATTTTATTTTGAATTTTGAGACTTGTGATCCGGTGTACTTAAGAGAAAGTGGTTTTTCTTATTTTTGAAAGAAAGAGTTGATTTGCATAAGACACTTTATTATTCTTTCCAAGGTGCTCAACCTCACAATGCTCATTAAGACTTATCAGGAGGTTCAAGTAGTGCTTGGTGGAGTTATCTTTGTCATTTATTTTATAATTTTGTTTTGTACAAAGTTCTCCGAATACACTTGTTTTGCAAATCAATAGATTTTATGAGAAAAAATATAACCACTTTTCTTAATTTTTAAGAGTGCAAAAGAAAGAGTGTAGGTAAGATACTTGTGCAATTTTAATTTATTTGTACTAATACAAAACATACACAAGCATTCTTAGATTAAATGCATATGTAGACAATGCCAAAAAAGGGTGAGTGAATAAATATCATTATCAAACATAAAGCATTTCTCATACTTAGAGGCATGCTAAGCTTGATCCTACACAACTTTTAAACTATAATTGATGCACATTTGAATATATATATCAAAGCATGAAGAAAAACAATGTACAAAGTAGTTTGAAGAGAAAAATTGTAACATTGTAGAATTTCTAAATAGTAGATTAAATCATGTTTGATTTTACAAGAAAAAATCATAGAGTTTTTTTTTATAGTTTTAAAGTTTTATATTTTTGTATTTGATTTTAGCAAATAAAAGCAGATTTTTGTAATTTTTGCTTTTGTAATTTTTTTATTTTTGTAAAAAGATGAACTTTAAACAAAGGAAACAGCAAAAGAAAACAAAGGAAAAACATATTTTTTTGTAATTTGTTTTGTTTTTGTAGTTTTGTATTTGATTTTTGCAGAAAAAATGACACACAAAAACAAAATGAAAAACATTGTTTTTTGTAATTTGGTTTTCTATTTTTGTATTTGATTTTTCAAAAAGAAAAGAAAAACAGATGTGCAAAAACTAAATAGGACATATAGATCAAAATATTTTTAGGAATTTTTAGAAATTTTAAAAACACAGAAATTCGAACCTCGACGCTAGCGCTAGCGCGGGAAACAGTAAGTGATTTTTTAGGGTTTTGAAAATTTTGATACTTGAACTTGATTAGGTGTCCCATTAGTAGTTTCATGCTGAATTTGCAGAATTCTTTGGAAATGTTTTTGATGGTTAAAAATGAAGAAGCTTGCATTAGTAAGCATGTTTTAACTTGAAAGATCTAGGACACCTAATTCAAGTCGTAATAATCGAAATCTTGCATCGGGAAGGGGTTTAGTAAATATGTCAGCAAGTTGAGAGTCCGTCCCAATGAAGCTTACTTTTACATTCTCTTTCTTAATGTGATCCCTAATGAAATGATGACGAATGTCGATGTGTTTGGATCTAGAATGGTGTACGGGATTATATGTGAGGTCTATTGCACTTTTGTTGTCACATTTAAGATCTATGTTTTTGAGATGAAATCCAAAGTCCTCTAGTGTTTGGCTCATCCATAACGCTTGTGCACAACAACTGCCAAGTGCAATATATTCGGCCTCCATGGTGGAGAGTGCAACCGAAGATTGTTTTCTACTAGACCAAGCAACTAAAGAGGGTCCTAAAAACTGACACGTACCGCTAGTGCTTTTTCTATCTAGTGAGCACCCGGCGTAGTCCGAATCGGAATATCCGTGGAGTGTGAAAGAGTCATTATGTGGGTACCGTAATCCTAGTTTAGATGACCCTATTAGATAACGAAAAATACGTTTTACCGCTTTTAAATGAGATTCTTTTGGACCGGCTTGAAAGCGAGCACATAAACATACGGCAAACATTATATCTGGTCTAGATGCACTTAAATAAAGAAGAGAACCTATCATTCCTCTATATAGCGTTTGATCAATAGAAATTTCAGATTCATCTTTTCCTAGTTTTAAAGAAGCACTCATAGGATTAGAAGCTTGTTTAAGATTTTTAAATCCAAATCGTTTAAGCATATCGTGAACATATTTTGATTGACACAGAAAAATACCATCAGTTCTTTGTGAAATTTGAAAACCAAGAAAGTATGATAGTTCTCCTACAAGACTCATTTCAAATTCATTTTTCATTAGTAAGACTACTTCATTACACAACTCTTCATTAGTGGCTCCAAAAATGATGTCATCAATATATATTTGTAGAATAATTAATTCGTTATTTTTATGCTTAATGAAGAGTGTGTTGTCTGCACTTCCCATAACATAACCGTGCTCTAACAAAAATGATGTAAGATGATCATAAAAGGCACGGGGCGCTTGTTTTAAACCATAAAGCGCTTTTTCTAATTTATAAACATGATTTGGAAATCTTCATTTATGAAACCGGGGGGTTGTTCTACATAAACTTCTTCTTTAATGAACCCGTTTAAAAAAGCACTTTTAACATCCATTTGAAATAATTTTATTCTTTTAAAACTCGCAAATGCCAAAAATATTCGTATAGATTCTAAGCGAGCTACGGGTGCAAAAGTTTCTTCAAAATCTACCCCCTCGATTTGGGAATAGCCTTGAGCAACTAAGCGTGCTTTATTTCTTACAATCCTAGATTCACCATCTAGCTTATTTTTAAAAATCCATTTTACACCAATAATTGGATGATTAGATGGTCTTTCTACTAAATTCCAAACTTTATTTCTTTCAAATTGTCCTAACTCTTCATTCATTGCCAAAAACCAAAATTCGTCATTTAAAGCGGTGGAAACGTTTTTAGGTTCAATTTCAGACACAAAGCAAATATTTGAAAATGTTTCATGAAGAGAGGACCGAGTTCTTACCCCAGTAGAAGGTTCCCCAATGACCAGCTCCTTTGGATGATTTTTGGAGAAGTTTAGAATGCTTGGAGGTACATATTCATCTTCTTTTGACTTCTCCTCCTCTTCTTTGGACGGTTCTTCTTCGTCGTGCTCCAAGGATGGCAAAGGTTCATCATCGGTACCTGTAGAGAGCTGTTCTGCTCATGAAACAAACTCATCAAATCTGACATTAATTGACTCTTCAACCTTGCTTGATCTTTTATTAAATATTCTATATGCTTTACTAGTTGAAGAATAACCAAGAAATATTCCTTCATCGCATTTTTCGTCAAATTTTCCTAAGGAATCTTTTGTATTAAGAATGAAGCATTTACATCCAAATACTTTAAAATAGGATACGTTAGGTTTCTTTTGACAGTAGAGTTCAAATGGTGTGAGAGTTAATGATGGGTGAAGCATAACTCTATTTATTACATAGCATGCAGTGCTTACAGCTTCTGCCCAAAAATACTTAGGTAATTTATATTCAGATAGCATTGTGCGTGCAAGTTCTTGTATTGTCCTATTTTTCTGTTCTGCAACCCCGTTTTGTTGAGGTGTGCGTGGAGCAGAGAACTCATGCTTAATACCTAACATATCACAAAAAGATTTAAAATTTTCATTTTCAAATTCACCTCCATGATCTGAGCGAATGCATTTTATTTTTAAATCTAATTCATTTTGAATGCGAGTACATAATTTTGAAAATTCGCAAAATGCATCAGATTTGGAGGAGAGAAATAAAGTCCAACAATATCTAGAATAGTCATCTATGAGAACATAAGTGTATAATCTACCACCAAGACTCGCAGTGTTAACGGGACCAAAAAGATCCATATGAATTAATTGCAGAGGTTTTGATGTAGAAATTTCATTTTTGCTTTTAAAAGATGACTTAGTAAATTTGCCTTTTTGGCATGCAGAGCATAATGAAGATAAATTTCCATTTAACTTAGGCAATCCTCTAATCAATTCTCTTTTTGCTAGTTTTAAGATGAGCTTTGTACTAGCGTGGCCTAAGCGTCTATGCCATAATTCTAATTCATCATTTTTCGTTATAAAACATTTTATAGAAGATTTAGAAAGATCATGAAATGAAATTATGTAAACATTATGAATTCTAGGTGCAGTTAATAACACATCTTTTGTTTTAGGATTAACAATCTTGCAAAGGTTAGTGGAAGATTCAAAAAGTACGTCTAAACCTTTATCACACAGTTGACTTATAGATATTAGGTTATGTTTAATCCTTTCACATAAAGCACATTTGATATAAGAAAAGATGCGTTACCCACTGTACCAACTCCCATGATTCTTCCTTTACCGTTATCGCCAAACGTTACTATTCCTCCTTTCTTCTTTTCTAGGCTAAGGAATTTCGCTTAATTGCCCATCATGTGTTTGGAGCAGCCTGAGTCCAAATACCACACGTCTTCTGTTTCCTTAGCCTTCCTGCAAATCTAGAAAGAGGATGAGAGTAAAGACCCAGATACCCAAGAGGTACCACCCATAGAGTAAGTGGATTTCTTAGGTACCCAGATTTGTTTTAATGATCGTTGATTTATTATATTCCTGCAAGAGCCAGACGTGTGTCCAAATTTAAGACAATTAGCACACGAAATAAAGGGGGTTGAGACCCTTTTCTGAGTTTCTATGTTGCCCTTGTTGGATGATGTTTGTACATAAGAAAAACTAGAGGAATTTTTAACTTTAGAGCTACCGCCGGCGTTAGTAGCTAGCGCTGGGCGGTAGTGTTCACTTTTATATCCGAGTCCAATTTTTCCAGACCCAAAGCATTGATTACCCAGAAGCATATTCAGGGATTTTTGACCAATCCCGAATTTGGTTATGGCTAAATTGAGATTTTGATTTTGTTTTTTAAGAGATTTATTTTCTTGAACAATCATAAAACATTTGTTTTCAAATCCTTTTTTGTTCTTTTCAATTTGTAATATAGAAGTTTTCAATTTTCTCTCTAAGTCCCCTTTTTCTTTTGCAATGATTTTGTTTTATGAAAGGGCATTAGAGAGAGAAACATCAAGTTCTTTTATCATAAATAAAGAGTGCTCACATTCTTGACATGAAACTTTTCTTTTTTCAAGAGAGACTAGTTTTTTTGTGAGCTTACGATTTTCTTTTATAATAGATTCATTTTCATGATTTAATAAAACAAATTTATCATAAAGTTCTTCAAAGGTAGGAGGAGATACCTCAGTGTCGCTAAGAACACTGGTGTCGTCATCGTCGCTTTTGGCCATTAAGCACAAGTTTGCTTCCTCCTCGCTATTTGACTCAGAACCGTTTGACTCTTCAGAGGAAGAGTCATCCCAAGTAGCGGCCTTCAGCACATTCTTATTTTCTTTTGCTTTCTTTTGTTTTTTCCGTTCCTTTTGGTATTTTGGGCACTGGCTCCGAATGTGCCCGGTTTTTCTGCAGTGATAGCATTCTGGAGGCGTCCTTTCTTCTTCGTCATCGCTTCCTTTTTCTTTCTTGATGAAGAGGAGGATCCCTTTCGTCGAGTATCTTTTTGGAAGAATTTTCGGAATGTGTTTCTTCTCTCTGGATTTCTGATGAACTTCTTGAAATTCTTCACCAGGAGTCCTTCTTCATCATCATCGTCCTCTTCGATGCACTCCTTCTTTGATGTTAGCGCCAACGCCTTTTTCTTCGGCTCCTTGTTGTATTCGTCATGTTGAATTTGTAGTTCTACCTCATGGGTTTTGAGATTCCCAATGAGATTCTCGATCTGGAGCATTCTTAAGTTGTGTGACTCCGAGATGGCTGTCACCTTTGGATTGAACCTTGGAGGTAAGGAACGAAGAATTTTCCTCACCAAGTCCCCATCTGAGTAGGTCTTTCCAAGTGCCTTTGAAGCGTTGACGATCTTGGTGAAGCGGGTGTACATCGAGTTAATGTCCTCTTCGGTATCCATCCTGAGTTTTTCATATTCAGATTCCAGTTGGAATAGCTTTGCATCTTTCACCTGTGATGTACCTTCATGAGTAACTTCCAATTGATTCCAAATATCATAAGCAGTTGTGCATGCAGAAATTCTATTAAAATCAGTCCTATTTAAAGCGCAATATAAAGCGTTCATTGCTTTAGCATTATTTTTACACCATAGTTTATCGTTATCGTTCCATTTATTCTTAGGTTTTGCTAATGTCGCCTCTCCCACTACAGTTGTAGGAGGAGAGTACCGAACTTCTACCATGTTCCATACTTCTACATCCATAGTCATAAGAAAACACATCATTCGATTTTTCCAGTAATTAAAATCAGACCCAGTAAAGAGAGGTGGTCGACTAACCCCTTGACGCTCAGGAAAAGCGAGATCATGAGACGCCATTGTTCCCGGTTGTTAAGCCGATTGGAACAAAACCTGGCTCTGATACCACTTGTTGGATCGGTCGGCGCCCTTAGAGGGGGGTGAATAAGGGTTTTCAAAAACTTTAGATTTTATTTAGAAAAACTTTGGAATATTGCAATATTAAAACAAGAAGACAAGTAAAACAAAAAGAGAGACAAGCTTTATTGATATTAAATAAGTTTTACAAAACTTGATCTCAATGTCGCTAGAGATCGGAGGCGAATAATAAAAGCTCTTTTCATTTTCTATCCCGACTCGCTTCCCCACGAACCGGTGGCCCTAGCCTCCTCCTTCCCGGATTCGGCCTCAAGCCGCTCTAGCCAATCCTTCCCCGGATGTGGCCTCAAGCACTCCCTAGACCTAACCTAGATCTAGTCGCCAACACGAGGCAATTTTCTGCCCTAAGTCCTACCCCAGACCTAGTCGCCAACACGAGGCGATTTCACTACCGTTTACAAAGAAAGATAAATAAAATAATAAAAACTTCCCTTAAGATGAACTTCTGAATATGGGGGCGAAGATCCGCCGTAGAATCAGCGTTTGTCGAAGCGGACTTCATTTGGCTTCCGCGTGATGGAATCCTCCTTCAGAAGTTGGCAGAGCTTCGCCGGGACCTCAAATTTCGGCCAAGATAGGCCTCTGGAATTCTAGTACTCTCTCTCTGAGGTGTATGCAATTGGTGTACGAAAACAAGAGGAGAGGGGGTCCTTTTATAGCCCAAGCGCTACCGTCGGCGCTAGCGCTACCGCCGGTGCTAGCCCGGATTAGGAAACGTTTTGCGCGGCAGGATCTTCAATCTGCGGCAACATATTGCTCCATGCCCCTTGTGCGCCATGCTACCGCCAGCGCTAGTAGCTAACGCCGGGCGCTATCTCCTTCTAAAAACGATGTCGGAATCGCGCAGATCAACGCTAGCGCCGGGCGCTATCGCTACCGCCGGCGCTAGTGAGCCTCTTCGAATTGTGGCCTCAATTTTGGGGGCAGACATCATGAGTACTCCTTGAGTCATGTGGACTATGCTAACCTGCACACTTGAACACACAAGATCAAATACACATAAGATTTGTTATTCTCAAACCTAGGAGATGCGGAAGACCATGTTCCAACAGGTTTTTCCAACAATCTCCCCCTATTTGGGTTAGGATATTATTTGACAAAAATTGAAAATAAACAAATGCTAATATAGCAAAAACAACAGAGCATGAATATATCTGATATATTTTTAAATATTTTATCAGATATAAAATAAATAGTACTCTGAGTTTTTGAAATTACATTTCAATAAAAACAGAAATGAAAATACAATCAAAATCTTTGATTTTTCTGAATTCTGCCTTCTGAATTCTAAAATTCTGATTTTATTTGATTTTGTCTTGTTCTGAATTCTGATCTGTACTAAACTGTATCTGTTATGTAAATCAGCTTTCTGAATTTGTTCTGAACTGAATTTGTCTGAATTCTGATTTTGTCTTTCTCTGATTTCTGAATTCTGATTAGCTGAGCTGTAGCAATAACTAATACTGAATTTGCTAAAACAAAATTCTTCTTCTGAGCTATACTGTATCTACATCTGAACTTGATTATGAGTTGTATCTGAATTTTTCTGAAACAGAAATTTGCAATCAGCAAACTGCTGTAAGCTTTATCAAGCTTCTTCATACAACAACTCCTCCTGAGAGTGTCTCCCCCTGAGACGGGAGGTTCTTCAGCTTTCTCCTTTTGCCTAGTTCATAGAACAACTCCCCCTGAGCAAAGCAGTGCATCAAATGGAGCTTGTTCATGAAAACTTGTCCCCCTGCCTAGTTTCAAGAAAGGCCTGAAGCTAGGCCCCTTGAAGAAGGGACATTTGATGGAGGTAGGGAAGTATGCAAGATTGTCATTGCAATTGTTCCTGCACAATAAAATAGAGATCAAGTGCAAAGGGAACTAGAAAGAGAAACAATTATGTAGGCATTCAGCTAATAAAAAAATTTTGATTAATGATGACAGGCTGAAATAAAAATCTTCAATTCAATGAAGAGATAGGTAAGTAGAAAACTTAATTTTTTTAACAGATTGAATCTCCATCTATCATACCTAGCTGATTTATAAAGAAGATATGTTTCTTTTCATCCAAGGGCTTGGTGAAAATGTCAGCTCTTTGCAAATCAGTAGAGATGAACTGTAGGCAGATTTTGTTTTTATCCACATTATCCTTAAGGAAGTGGTGCCTAATTTCTATGTGTTTAGTCCTACTATGGAGAACTGGATTTTGTGTTATAGATATTGCACTACTATTGTCACAAAATATAATTGAATTATTTAAGTTGACACCATAGTCTAGGAGCTAATTTTGTATCCACAACATCTGTGAGCAGCAACTGCCAGCACCTATGTATTCAGCTTCAGCTGTTGATGTGGACACAGATGTCTGTTTCTTACCAAACCAAGACACAAGCCTATCACCAAGAAACTGACAAGTTCCTGATGTGCTTTTCCTGTCTACTCTGCATCCAACATAATCTGAATCTGAGAATCCAGTTAATTCAAATTCAGACGTTGTTGGATACCAAAGACCTAGATTAGGACAACCATTTATATATCTCAAAATTCTTTTTAATAAAATTAGGTGAGATTCTTTGGGGTTAACTTGGAATCTAGTACAAATACATGTAGCAAACATTATATCAGGCCTACTAGCTGTTAAATAAAGTAAAGAGCCAACAATTGCTCTATATACTTTTGAATCAACAGGTTTCCCTGATTCATCAAAATCAACAACAGCATTAGAGGGCATGTATGTTTTCATGGTGGAAGAATCAAACATACCAAATCTTTTCACTAATTCCTTGGCATACTTAGATTGGGATATAAAGATTCCATTTGGGGTTTGCTTCACTTGAAGACCAAGGAAGTATGATAATTCACCCATACTACTCATTTCAAATTTAGATTGCATTAGATTAGAAAATCTTTTGCATAAATTTGAATCAGTAGAGCCAAAATAATATCATCTACAATATTTGAACTACCAAAGTTTGATTTTTATGTATCCTGAAAAATAGGGTTTTGTCTACTATGCCTCTACAGAATTTATTCTCTAAAAGAAAACTAGCTGAAGTCTCATACCATGCTCTAGGAGCTTGTTTGAGGCCATAGAGAGCTTTCTTAAGCTTAAATACAAAAGAGGATTGAGTTGGAGAGATGAAACCTGGTGGTTGTTCCACATAGACTTCTTCTTTGATTTCTCCATTCAGAAATGCACTCTTTACATCCATTTGATATACCTTGAACTTCTTATATGCAGTAAATGCAAGAAAAATTCTGATTGCTTCTAGTCTTGCAACAGGTGCAAAAGTCTGATCATAGTCTATTCCTTCTTCTTGTGAGTATCCTTGAGCTACTAGTCTAGCTTTGTTTCTCACAATGTTGCCATCTGCATCTAGCTTATTCCTGTAGACCACTTAGTTCCAATAACTGGATAATTCTTTGGTCTAGGAACCAATTCCCAAACTTTGTTTGTCTCAAACTGATTAAGTTCCTCTTGCATAGCAATGATCTAGTTGGGATGTTGTTCTGCATCTTGCAGGGATTGAGGTTCAATCTGAGAGAGAAAACAAGTATGCATCATATTCTGATTTGTTTGATGCCTTATTTGCACACCTGCTGAAATATCACCAATTATTTGAGATATTGGGTGATCTCTAACTGTGATGTGATCAATAGTTGGAGTGGGTTCAGCAATAACTTCCACTTGGTGAATCTGTTCAGCTGTTATATCCTGTGGAAGATGATCTGCTGTTATCTGATTTAAACTGTCAGCAAAATCTGGGTGATTTTCTTCTTCACTTTCTTCAGCATTCTGCTGTACAGGATCCAAGATTCCTTCTTTATGTAGGGCTAATTGATCTAGCTGCTCACTTAGCTCTTCACATAGATCTGATACCTGCAAAGTATTTATGGTAGAGGTGGTATTTCTATCCTCATTTAACAGGTTAGTTTCATCAAAAGAAACATGCATGGACTCCTCTATCTTAAGAGTAGATTTGTTGTAGACTCTATATGCTTTACTAGATAGAGAGTATCCAAGGAATATGCCTTCAGCTGCCTTAGCTTCAAACTTCCTTAGATATTTCTTATCATTGTTATGCACATAGCATTTACAACCAAAAATCTTAAAATAGCTAACCTTAGGCTTTTTATTCTTGAGTAGTTCATAGGGAGTTTTACCTTTAAGTTTATGTATCAGGCTTCTATTCAACACATATTTTGCTGTGTTCATTGCCACTGCCCAAAAAGAGAGTGGCAAATGAGCATCAGCAAGCAATGTAGTTGTTGATTCAATTAATGTTCTATTTTTCCTTTCAGCTACCCCATTTTGTTGAGGGCTTCTGGGAGCAGAGAAACACTGACTGATCCCTTCTTTTCCATAGAATTCTCTCATCAGAAGAGACTCAAACTCAGTGTCATGATCACTTCTGATCAATGCAACTACAGTAGAGTACTCAGTCTTGATGGACCTGAGAAAGTCTGTTAGAACTTTGAAGGTGTCAGACTTGTTCCTAAGAAAGAACACCCAAGTGAATCTTGAGAAGTCATCTACAATAACTACAGAATAATGCTTCCCTCCTAAGCTCTGTATAGCAGTAGGTCCAAAAAGATCTAAATGCAGCAAATACAGAATCCTAGGTGAATCACTCTTGGATAAAGATTTGAAACTACTTCTAGTCTACTTACCTAACAGACAAGCCTTGGAAAGTCCTTCCTTCTTGTATGAACCAGAAGGCAGTCCTCTGACAATATTTTCCTTAGAAAGCTTAGAGATAGTTCTAAGGTTAATGTGTCCAAGCCTTTTATGTCATAATTCATTTGTCTTACTTATTGAATTAAATAGACAGATGTCTGAATTGGCAGAGTCAAAATTGACTAGATAAATGTTTCCTTATCTAATACCAGATAATACATTTATGTTTTTATTATTGGTAATAAGACACTGGGAAGGGTTAAAGGTTACCTGATAACCTTCATCACATAACTGGCTTATGCTGATGAGGTTGTGCTTGAGACCTTTGACATATGATACTTCTTTGAAGGTGACTGCTCCAATCTTGACTTGTCCATATCCTTTTGTGTGTCCACAGTTGGAGTCTCCAAAGACAACTTTGGGTCCAAGCTTTGCCTTATAATTGCTCAGGTTGGCCTTATTTCCTGTCATATGCTTTGAGCATCCACTATCCAAGTACCAATATTCCTTTATCTTTGGATAGCTGTGTACCTGCAAAGACAGAAAAATAAACTAGTTGTTTTTGACCCAGACTACCTTGGGTCCTTTTTTCTTACCACAATATTCAGAAATAAAGGATATTTCAGGCTGATCCTTATAGCCTTGTGGATGATATCTCCTTGGAGGTATTATCCATTCAGTGAAAGGATTTTTAGTTTGTTTTGAATTAGAATTCTTGAAATTTTCTGTATACTATCTGTTCGACAAATTTGGGTAAGTTCGTCGATCGTCGTTCATGTAATAACTATACTGAAAATCTGTTTTCAGTTTTCGTCGATCTTCGTTCGACAAATTGAAGTCTTTTCGTCGAGCTCCATTTGACGAATTCTTCTGAATTCTTTTATTCATAACAGACTTGTTTGAAATATCTTTATTTGCTTCTACAACCTCTTTGCTTTTAGCAGAAATGAATTTTATGGGTGTAGATAATATATTCTTCTTAATTAGAGGTGGCTTACTTGATGAAGCGCCCAAGCCTAGTTTGCTATTAAGTCTAGCATTTACTGTGCTTGTTATGTCCATCAGTTTGATGCTTCACCCATTAAGGGATTCTTCAAACATTTTGGCTTCAGACAACTTGCTCTCAATAAGAACAATATGTTCCCTGGAGGCAGCCAAATCTTTCTTAAGATTTACATTTTCTTCACTTATATTTTTCATTTCAGCTAGCTTACTTCTGAGTGAGATTATTTCTTTCTCAGATTTTAGTAAGTCTAAGCAAAGAACCTTGAATTCAGCTTTGAATTCAACTGAAGTAAAATCAAAGTTAGATATTACCTGATCTGCATCATCTTCTGCTTCTAGTTCTGATCCTTCTTCATCAGAATTGTTAGCTGAGGCATTGATTGCCATCATGCAAAGTTCTTCTCTTCTTCATTATCTTCATCATCACTAGATGATGATGCATTTCCTGACTCACTGCCTGAGTCATAAATTGCCATCAAGCACTGATCATTCTCTTTTGTTTCTTCTTCATCATCTGAAGAGCTGGATGACTAATCTGATTCAGTTTCACTCCAAGATTCAGCTACAAATCCTCTTCCCTTCTTTTTGTGTTTGTGAGAGGAAGACTTGCTAGAGTTTCTTTTCTCTTCTTTGTCCTTTTTCTTTTCTTTCTTCTGGTTTTCTGGACAGTCTGGTGCAATATGTCCTGGTTTCCTGCAATCAAAACATATAATTTCTTTAGAATTGTTTTTGTCATACCTTGGCTTTTCATAGCTTCTGGATGACTTTTTCCTGAAGTATTTTCTTGCCATCTTGTAGAATCTTTTGGCAAAAAGACTCATCAACTCCTCATTGTCAGGAGTCTTTCCTTCTTCTTCTGTAGCTTTGAAGGCAATATTCCTGTCCTTCTTTGTTGAAGAGGAGGTGCTCACTTGTTCAGCTTCCCTTGTCTTGATGAGTTGCTCATAGGATTTGAGTTTTCCTAGCAGTGTTTCAGTAGTTATCTCATTAAGACTTCTGGCTTCCTTGATAGGCCAGATCCTAGAGTCCCAAGTGCTGGGGAAGCACATCAGGATTTTGTCATTGATCTCAGTTAATGAGCTTTCCTTGTCCAGTGTTCTGAGTTCACTTATGATTACACTTAATCTAGAGTACATATCTGCAACTGATTATTCTTCACCCTTCTTGAAGTTCTCATACAGAGAGATCAAGTGAGATCTTCTGTCCTTTCTTTCACCAGCAGAGCCTCCAACATGCCAGCTAGAGCCGGCGCTAGCGCTAGCGCTAGCTCTTATTAGAGAAAATCTCGGAAGCAGTTATAGAAGGTGCTAGCGCCAGGTGATAGCAGCTAACGCAGGCGGTAGAAGCTAGCGCAGGTGGTATCGGCTAGCGCAGGCGGTAGCGCAAAGCACAAGAGGAAGGCGGCCGACTTGCTTAAAATGAAGGATTCTCACGTGGAGAATATTGCCTAATCTGGGTTAGCGCCGGCAATAGCGACAGCGCAGGCGCTATCTCCAAGGCTATAAAAAGGACCCCTTGGATCTGTATTCTTCATCCTCTCCCACCCCCAAATTCCAGAGCTTCGTGCCACATCATATAGAGGAAGTTCAGAGAGATACTGAAAGTGGAGGTTAGATCTTAAATTAACTCTAGAGGGGGGGTGAATAGAGTTTAAAACTTTTTCCCTTAGTTTTATTTGCGGAATTAAAAATGGTGATATATATATGTGTGTATAGAGAGTGAGTAATAAAAACTGAAATAAAATGAGCACAGCACAAAAAGAAATCAAACACAGAAGACACAAGGAGCTATAGTAGTTCCCCACTAAACTTGGGTACGTCTACTCTTCTACCACCCTTGGTAGGAATCCACTAGGATTTTTGATCAGGTGCCCTCACACCAATGAGCTTTTGACAAGGTGCCCAAAAACCAAGCAAGATTTTTTGATAAGGTGTCTTGCCACCAAGAGGTAAACTTTTGAAGGGAGTTTGAACCCTGTACAGAGTGGGATAGAGAGGGGTTTAGATGTTCTTCTCTGTCAAGATGCATAGAGAAGACTCTAGTGGATTTGATGTAGAAAATAACTCCTCTGTCTGATATGAGATGTTTGACAGTTGATTTTGCTGGAGATTTTCTTTGAAAGAATTGATCTTCCTGTAGCAGATAAATCTGAAAGGCAAGAGTGTTTCTCAGGTTGTTGTTGCTCTTTTGAAGATCTGGACTTGCAGCAAAAGACTGAGAGAAGAATTGAAGTTCTCAGTTGAAATGAAAATGCTGATGTTGAGGAAGAAGAAGTTGATGTTCTTTTTGTTCTTCTTTCTCTTCTCTTCCTGAAGCTTTCTCCTTTCTTGATTCTTATTTTGCAGCAGGAAATCTGAGAGATGGTATAGCTGTTCTCAGAAAAATGTGTGCTGCTGAAGGAGGAAGACGATGAAGTTCTGTATTCTAAAATTGCTTGAGGAGGAAGAAGAAGTGATTTTCAATTTCTTTTCTTCCTGTATATTTCTTTCTTTCTTTTTCTCTGTCTATTCTGTACAGCAAAAATTCTGTATTTGATCTGTCCTGAAAGCTGTAAAATTATTCTATAATATCTTCTTTCCTTATTTTCCTTTTCTTTTTCAAAATCTCTGACATGCATTAATTGCATATTCCTTATATTAAGGAATATATTATTCTGAAGGCATATTTCTGGGAACTGCAAATGTCACGCCGTATTCTCTTTCCTTTTCCATGAAAATATCCTTTTTCGAGGAAATGTCAACGGCTATAACATAAATAATAAAGGAAATATATTCTCCTTACTTGATTTGATGGAAAGAGCCGTTGCTTTCGTCGATCTGAGATCAGAGAATGAAATGAATATAATTCTTCTGAAATATCTGAGCTTAAATAAGAAATCTTTGATCTGAACAAAATTTGTCGAACGCAGACTGGAGTTCGTCGAACGGAAAGATTCGTCGACCTCTTAGCCTGGATAAAACCATCGAGCGCTGAGCGTAGAGCGCTGAGCTTGAGCAAAAGCGTCGAGCGCTGAGCTGGAGTAAAAACGTCGAGCGCTGAGCTGGAGTAAAAGCGTCGAGCGCTGCACTTAGACAAATTCTTCGACCGCTGAGACGGGTTCGTTGACCGCTGAGATTTGAGTTGTTGGTCGAGCGCAGAATGAACATCTTTCGTTGACCGCAGAGCGCCGTTTGTCAAACGCAGATAGTCGTTCGTCGAACGTAGAGAACATGTCGTTCGTCGAACGCAGATAGCCATTCGTCGAACGCAGTGTGGAGTTCGTCGAACACAGAATCTGAATGAAATCTCTAGTTCTAACAGCCTAAACTCTTGACCCATGAACTATACATTGGGGTCAACTTGTCCTTAGTCAACATATAGTGATCCTAGCCCAAATCAGAAATAGGGTTGTTCCAACAGATACTCCCACAAATCCATAAAGGCTTAAGGAGATCCGTGGAGAAGATTTCAACACGCGTCATCATCGTGATGAAAGACCGCATCGACTACGATCATACTCTGCGGGTCTTCGTCTACTTTTCCAAGAGATCCATATAGGGAGTTTTTATATTATTGTCTTTTTATTTCACATCTTTTCTGTAATCGTTTAGTGAACTCGCCTCGTGTTGTCGACCTGGTCTGGGTAGGACTTAGGGCAGAAACTCGCCTCGTGTTGGCGACTAGATCTAGGTTAGGTCTAGGGTGTGCTCGAGGCCATATCCGGGGAAGGATTGGCTAGAGCGGCTTGAGGCCGTATCCAGGGAAGGATCGGCTAAAGCCAACCGGTTCGTGGGGATACGAGTCGGTATAGAAAATAAAAAGAGTCTTTCATATTTCGCCTTGATTTCTAGCGTCATTGAAATCGAATTTTGTAATCAATTTTATTAATAATAATCATGTCTTTCTTTGTGTAATAAAATTGATTTGATCTTCATTTCTCGAAATTGTTTATTATCCTCTCCTTCATTATAAAACAATTTAGATCTTTATTCAAAATCACTATTTTGATCTCTCTTTATTTCAAGATATTCAAAATATAAGAAAAAGTTTTTAAAACCCTTATTCACCCCCCCCCCCCCCTCTAAGGGCACCTACCGATCCAACACTCGTGACCACTAACTGAAGCACTTTCTGAGCCTCAACTCTCCGTCCTTCTCGGGGACCGAATCCCCAACGGGAGCTGCGGAGTGGTTGTCAGAAATAATGAGGACTTTAATGTCAATAGTTGTAACTAAAGATATGTTGGTAACCTTGAACACCTTCCTACTTATTAGGGAGGCAAGACTTTGGTTGGAAGAGGAGGTGGTGCACAAGTATGGCGGTAGACAACTCACTAAAATCTCTTGGGAAAATTTCCATGAGTCATTCCTTCTAAGGTACATGCCCTCAACAGAGCATTTTGCACTACAGAACCAGTGTTTACACCTGGAGCAGGGAGAGCACTCAGTGGATGAGTACCTAAATGAGTTCATCAGACTATGATGTTATGAGAGATCTATGTGGGTAGATGAGGAGACCAGGATCAACAAGTTCTACAACGGTCTGCGAGATGACTTAAAGCTATTGCTTGTGGGTCCGATGTTACTTGGCTTCCACGTCTTAGTGAAAGAGGCTAGGTCTTTGGAGATGGACTTGCAAAGGGTACATTATAAGAGGAGCTTCAATGCAAAGAAGCTAGAGTTTCACGCACCGACCTCTCAGTCCAGATCTGAATTTAGAAAGAATAAGAGGAAGTCTAGGTTCGCGGAACCAACTCCCTCTAATGTATCGAGAGCAACTACTACGCGGGGCCCCAAAACGTGTTTCACTTATAGAAAGGTGGGAAACAAAGCCCGACTATGTCGAAGCGGTCCCCCAAAGGCAGAAAACTGAGTAGTGGACTATGCTCGTGCGGTGGGTTCAACTTATGCGGAGAAAGGAAAAGTTGCGGAGTCTTCTGCTTCCCAGCAACCTCCGACCCAACCGAAAGTCTACTCGCTTGGCCAACAAGAAATCATATAGTAGAATAATGTCATCACAGGTATGAATTGTAATTTAGCTTTCACATCTTGACTTGATTTATACTTCATGTGTGACTATACGTTTGTTTACGTGTGCAATTAGGCTTTGTCCTAATTTTCAACTATCCAGCGAGAGCTCTTTTCGATACGGGAGCATCACACTCCTTTCTATCTAAGGACTTTGTGGTGAGAATCAGAGTGTCGTCTACCTTGGTAGAAGATAGTTTGGAGGTAGTGTTGCCCAACGGATCTCATATGAGCGTGGATAGGTTGAGTCTTGTAAAGGTGTGGATTGGTGCTAGGTTCTAAACCCGTGTCACGCTCACTGTACTGAATAGCGCCGAAGGAATTGATGAGTTAAAGGTTCAGTTACAAGAATTGCTAGAGCAAGGCTATGTACATCCAAGTTCAACCCCTTGGAGTGCACCAGTCTTCTTTGTGAAAAAGAAGGACGGAAGCTTGCGTTTATGCATCGATTATAGAGAACTGAATAAGCTGTCAGAGAAGAAGCGTTATCCGATTTCGAGAATCGATGACTTGTTTGAGTAGCTGGTTGGGTCGACGGTGTATTCTAAGCTAGACTTGAGGTCCGGCTACTATCAGCTGAGAATAAGGGAATGTGATATACCAAAGACAGCATTCAGTACCCGCTTTGGGCACTACGAGCTCACGGTTATGCCGTTTAGTATTTCCAAAGCACCATCGATATTTATGGACTTGATGAATTGAACGCTTCGAGAGCGTTTGGACCAATTTGTAATCATCTTCATCAACGACATCTTGGTATACTCTCAGTCCGAAGTGGAACATGCAGAGCATCTACACACAGTTTTGAGCACTTTAAGGAGGATTCAGCTATATGCCAAGTTCTCAAAATGTGAGTTTTGGCTATCATCAGTAGCATTCCTTGGTCATGTCGTTAGTGGAGAAGGAATCGCGGTTGATCTGTAAAAGATAGTGGCTATCCAAGAGTGGCCCGTGTTGAAAAACGTGGCAGAAGTTCGAAGTTTCTTAGGACTTGCCGGCTACTATAGGCGCTTCGTGGAGAAATTCTCGAGGATTGTACTTCCTCTCACTAAATTGACTAGGAAAGATCAGAAGTTCGTTTGGTCGCCCGGGTGCGCACGAGCTTTTGAGGAGCTAAAGAGCTGTCTGACCACAATGCCCATATTATGCTTGCCATGTGGAACAGAAGGTTATGAAATATATAGCGACGCCTCAGGGAGTGGCTTGGGTTGTGTCTTAGTGCAATTCGGTAAGGTAATTGCCTATGGCTCCCGACAATTAAAGGTACATGAGAGGAACTACCCGGTCCATGGATTGGAGTTAGCGGCAGTGGTATTCGCTCTTAAGTTATGGATGCATTACTTATACTGCATGAAGATCGATATCTTTACGGACCACAAGAGCTTCAAGTACTTGTTAGATCAAAAAGAGTTGAATATGCGACAAAGGAGGTGGATGGAGTTCCTTGGGGACTACACCTTCGAAATACGTCACACTCTTGGGAAGAGAAGCGTAGTTGTAGACACGTTGAGTCGTCGGGCTCACGCACAAGAAAATTGGATTTTGATGCATGATGACTGTCTAATCCGTGATCTAGAATCCATGGTGATCACTTGTGTCGATAAGAGAGCGTCTACTTCAGCGTGCTTGAACTGGACGGAGGTTCAATACGACCTTGCAGATCGAGTTAGACAAGCTTTGGAGCTAGATGAAAGTATGAAACATTATAAAGCGGAGACTGTGGATGGGTGTAACGCTGAATTCTCTTTCGACGATGGTCTTCTATGGTAAGATGCTAGATTATGCATCCCAAAAGTGGCCAATTTAAGGGAAGAATTGATGTACGAGGCTTATTTTACCAAGTACTCGATTCACCCGGGAAGCACAAAGAAGTATATGGATATGAAGAAACTCTTCTGGTGGCCAGGAATGTAGAAATACATTGCTCTCTACGTGGCAAAGTGTCATACTTGTGTGTTAGTGAAGGCTGAATGTCAAAGACCTGGTGGGTTATTGAAGTCTTTACCGATTCCGGAATGGAAGTTTGACGATATTTCAATGGATTTTGTGCACGGATTGCCGAGATCTCAACATGGAAACGACGTCGTTTGGGTGATCGTAGATCATTTAAAGAAAGTATCACACTTTATTCCAAACCGGAAAGATGATTCTATAGAAAAGCTAGCAAAGCTGTATGTTGATAAAATTGTATGACTGCACTGTGTTCCCCGTAGCATCGTAAGTGATCGTGATGGGCATTTCACATCAAACGACTGGAAGCTGATCCACCAACTATTGGGTACTAAGATAAAATTTAGCACGACCTTCCACTCACAAATGGATGGGCAGAACGAAAGGACCAATAGGACAATGGAAGACATGCTAAGGATGTGCGCTCTGGATTTCCGAAAGAGATGGGAGGACCACCTCTATATGATTGAGTTTGACTACAACATCAACTACCAGGAAAGTATTAAAATGGCTCCATTCGAAGCCCTTTTTGGTATGAAGTGTCGTACGTCGTTGGCTTGGGCTGAAACGGGCGACACGGAGTTGTTAAAGTACAAAGATGTGGATGAAGCGAATACTTCAATTTGGGCAATACAAGAGCGGTTGCTCATTGCCCAAGATAGGCAGGCAAAGTACTACAATGCAAATCACTGGAACGTCTAATTTGCCGTTTGTTGGGTTTCTTTGAAGATCAAACCGTTCAAGGGAGTACCAAGGATCCGTCGCTTGAAAAAGTTGAGTCTAAGGTACGTAGGACAGTTTGAGATCTTGGAACGCATTGGTGAAGATGCCTACCGGCTTGCTCTATTTGAGGAGTTAAGCGGTCTGCACGACGTATTCCACATCTCCATGTTGAGAAAGGCCATGAAGGAGCCTACTCATTTTGTTGCAGTTGGTGAAGTGTCGATTGATGGTGGGCTAGAGATGAAAGTCAAGCCCATATGCATCAAAGATACCAAGATGAAGCAATTACGGAACAAAGCCATCCGAATGGTAAAGGTCCGTTGGAACAATTGCGGGAGAGAGGAACTCCCTTGGGAAAGAGAGCAAACCATGCTTGCGGAGTACCCCGAGCTTTTCCTCTCAGGTATAATTTAAGTTTTGTACCTTACTGATTTTATAATTTTTGGCCGAAATTCTTTTAAGGGAGGTGGAGTTGTAACACCCCACATTTAAGAAATTGGGTTGAGATTAGAAGTTCTGCAAGAATTCACCGTAAGGACTCGAGTGGTCTTGATGAATCGTCGAAAGGACTTGACAAATGTGACGGTCTCGATGAATTGGACTTAGTCGGCGAATTCTGATGTCTCGACGAATCGTCGAATGATCTCGACGAATTGTCAAATGGACTCGGCGAGTCTCGGCGAACACTGGGTTTCAACGAATTATTGAAGTGTCTCGAGTGGTCTCGACGAATCGTCAAAAGGGTCTCGACGAATCGTCGAAACAGTCTCGACGAATCGTTGAAAGGGTCTCGATGAATCTTCGTAATGACTCGTTGAAATCTGATATCTCGACGAATTTACATCATCACTCGACGAATGCAGACAGAAAGGTGATTTATGCATGTTTCAATTTTTTACGGAAACGTAAGTGTCGATCCTTCATTGCAGCTGTCCAAATCCACTTGAAAGGTCGATCCGATGGCTATCATGATTTTGAAATCCTTTATAGAGGGATGAGAGATAACTTTAGGTTTATTTCTACCTTTTCATTCTCTCTCTCCAACGTGAGAAATTTGAGAGCCCAAGGAAGAAGAAGACCTCTTCCGCCATTGACAGAGCTCCGAAGTGCCGAATCGTGAGATGTTTCCAGATCCACGGAGAGCAGCCCAGTGCGGTTCTTTCAATCCGATTGAAATCTCAGATTCATGTAGCCGAAGAGCGGGAAGGGTAACGATCCTTCCTCACGGTCTTAGGACGTGTTTGGTCCTTTCATTCTTTTTCTATGCATATTGAGGTTGTCTATTTCACTAATTAGTGAAGTGCAGGACTTCCTATAGTACTTCAGAACTCCGGGTAGATTGTGTCTGTCCCCTGCATATATTGCATGTAGAAATCTGGTAGAAGAACGGATTTAGGCATTTTGTGTGAAGCCTACTCGTGGTCGTTAGCCCAAATCGGTGATGCTTGATTGTGACGTGCATTTAAGTTAAGCCTAGAATGCGTGCCAGAGAATGACTCCCTGAGAAACGATATCGTATAGCGGGACTTGAGTTTTAGGTGTCTTTCGGAGAGCCTAACAGAAGCCCCATGCTTGGGTTGTGGTTGAATGCAAACCTTCACCACGAGTTTTGAAGTGGAGTGGACTTGTACCTCCTTCGTTGATTGTGATAGCGAAACCTAAGCCCACTTGTATGGATTATGTGCGCATCTTGTTGTTTTGGAAGCACTCGTAGGTGTTAAATGCTAATGGGTCGAGGTAAAGCCGCACCCGCATCACGTTGTGTATCACAATGATTTGAGCAATATGCACAAGCTGAACCAAACCCGCACCATGCAGTTTGGCATGAGGTTAACCCTCAGAAATGTTGATGGATCATGGGAGAGACTGGTTTGGGAGAGTTTTCTCCGATCCGTAAATGCTCAAACGAACACTAAGCTTCTTAGCTTAGCCTGGTGGTGGTACTCATGAAGATTACACTGAAAACATGCCTTACGAGCATGGAGTGTGTGGTCGTAAGTACCCACGTTGGTGATTGTGGTTTGATGTTGTGTTAGCCTCATGCGGTTGCTTAGGCGGTTGTGGGAATCCTTCAGGTGAACCCAACCAACATCATATGCATACCTAGGTTCCCCTTTCTTTGATGCTCAACCTAGAAGATTGATTGTGCTTGAAACCTCACCCTGTGTAGTGTAGTTGCACTTTCTTTTATGATTACATATTGCATGTACGGCTTGCTTACAGGTTAGCGGTGACATGCCCCTGAGCCGGCTAGATGGCTGGGGGGGATCATTACGTGGTTTGTGGTCAGCTTATAGCTGACTCTCGCTTACCTCTTATTGGATGTTGGTGCAGGTGCTGGTGAGCCAAGTGGAAAGTAGCGGGTTGAAGCGATATGCTATGTTGGCCCTCGAAGGCCAACCTCTCTTTTACTGCTTTCCTTATATTGCCAGCCTGCGTGCCGATGCATGTTTTGAGTTAAAGACATTTTATGAATGTAAGACATTAAGGTCATAACTCTTTTTATTTCATTCCTGGGATAGTGGACGATTCTGAAAGTAATATTATTTAATGATTCCGCTTACGCTTATGATAATCTCATGTAGTTCTCTTCTGTTATCATCTTACTAATGTCTAGCTAGTGTTCTTGATATGGCATGGGGTCCCGGTCGGACCTACTGTTATATTATTTGTACTGGCAGGATGTTACACGAGAAAATGAGGAAGACGGGATCTGATTTCCAGTGCGAGATTCACTGAGCAGCGAGAACTCCGATCCAGATCTATTGCTCCTTAACAACAGTCAGTAGAAGCGATCATATCTGGGAGAGCGGACGGTTTTGGGATTGACGGTCAGATCTGCAACACCAATGACAAGGGAGAACAACGACAGGGCTCTTTCACGATCGGGATCTGGACCAGAGGAAGGCCGCAGACAAAAGTTCTCCTTCCGGAATGGATGGCATCGAATCTTCTCGTCCACGAACAGATGGCGACTAAGAAATGAGAAGATCGGTGAACCTTTTCCCTCCTTCACAGAACCGATCTCAGCGACGCATTGTATTGAACACCAGGGAGTGACGTTCCCACAATCGTGATTCGTGAAGAAGAACAGTAAAAGAGCGGCGACTGTCGAAAAATAGAAGGCGTCATGATCTACCCAGAGATTTTTGCGATTCTTTTCTGCAGGGACGGTGAAAGGAGAAGGCAGACGAATGCAAAGAACGGGAGAGCACCAAAAATAAGATTGGAAACCCTAGAAAATTATCTTGAGAATGTTACGGCTCCGCTCAAGATAGTCCACTAAAGCTCATCAAATATGGAATGACCTTATATAGTATCTCCAGCGTAGAGCCTTTAAACCCTAGTAACACGAAACCCAATGGGTCATTCCGAGTCGGTCCTGATACGTACGGACATATTAACTAAATATCCCAACATATTATCCCAACCTCGGCTGCAGACTCCATTTCATCCGCTTTGTTCCGCATTTTTGATTTCACGTGACACCCCGCGCATGTCCATCTCCTTCCTTCTCGACGGTGATATTTTTCACAAACACAAGCTCGGATCAACCCCACTCTGTCGTGATCCAGATCAACTTCATCGCCAACATTAGCCTCCTCGACAATGAGTTCCGCGATCTAGTGCGAAAACCTTCCCGATTGACAACCTTTCGATCGATAACCCATGTTCTCCACCTCTGCACCGTCAGAGACGTCAAGACCAAGAGTTTCCTTGATCTCTGTGATGCGTGGAAGCCGCGAGGAGAAGAAGATGACGTCGAGGTGGCGATTCGAGCTATACCCATGTCCGACGTCTTGCATCTTGTTATGTTGGTAATATGACCCTCAATGTTCCCTTGATTTGAAGAGGCTTCACACTCAATGCTAAGTACAAGTTGTATTTGATAAACTCCATTTCATCTCATGACTATGTAGGGTGAGGTCATACTAGGGTATGTAGTGAGTTCAGTTGGCTTGCTGTCAAAACCGCTGAGACGAGCTCTTAGTCTCAGCTGAACCGCTGAGACAAGGCCAGGAGCCGCAGAGAAGGAGTCTGGGCCAGCTGAGCTGTAGATAGAAGAAAACTGCTGAGACAACTGTCTGTCTCAGTGGATCCGCTGGGACGGGACAGAAGATGCCGCTGAGATTGGAAGCTGTCTCAGCCCAATCGCTGAGACAGATTCAAAAGTACTGGCGGGTTTTGCTGTTGGCGCAACACCTATAAAGTAGGAGAGGATGTCCCAATCACTCCCATGCTGTGTCAGGATGACATATGATAGCCGTTGAAGATCAGTGAAGTATAAAGGAGAAAATTAGGGCTTTGTAAAAGCACACTTGCTCTCTCCAACTCTCTAGAACACAAAAGAAGAACAAGTTTATTGTTCCATTGATGGCAGCCAAGAAAGCTCCCACTTCCTGTTTCTTGAAGCTGCAAGGAGAGAATAGATTGCTCCTCTTGATCAACTCAAGATAGAGCAAGTTGATCCTCACTCTTTTTCTAAAGAAAAGGATCAGAAGAATCAAAGTTGAGACCATTGAACTCATCCCAGATTCAAGACTGCCACAGCAGTTGTTCTGCAACAGAAGACTAAGTTTGTTCTATCTTCTTTTGTAATCATACATTATTATTTCTGTAGGAACTTAACAGTTCTGAGCTATAGGGCATCTTTGCCTAAGGAAGTAGGGTTGGTTAGCCTAAGTAGTAGAGCTGAGAGGTCAGCTTGAGTGTAGGATCAGTGGGTGATCTGAGGTAGGGTTGCTGAGCCTGAGGTAAGGCTGTTGGGCATGAGGTAGGGTTTGTGAAGACCTGAGAGATCCTGAGCAATCTGTGTTGTAAGCTCTTGGAGCTGAGTTTAAAGGTGTTGGCCTTATCTAACTCATTGTTAGAAAGGTAAAGGGGGAAAGAGGACTACTCAAGACATCCTGTCTTGAGGAACTTCTATAAATCTTTGTGTGTTTTCTGGATGCTTGATAATAACTAACATAAAATTAGAAAACAGCTAGTTAATAACCAAAAGAAAAAAAACCTATTCACCCCCCCCCCCCTCTAGGTGACTAAGACTACATCCTAAACATTTTATCAAGTGGTATCAAAGCGAGGTTGGTCAAGAAGGACATAACTGTCTGACCAGATCCTATAAAGGAATAGTCTTATCTCAATCCAATGGCCTCCACTGGATTGCAGAAGGAGATGGGATCCATGAAGTTGCTCATATGCAACAAAGAAAACTTTGGCACATGGAAGCAAAGGGTTGGATTGTTTATGGAAGCATTTGACCCAAGGATTTACATCACAGTATAACAAGGGCCCTTCACTTTTCAAACTGCCTCCACCATAGATCTAACCAGAAGAGTGGCCAAGGCCTTCAATGACTTGACCAAGGATGAACTGGCATTATTCACTATGGATAAAGAGCACAAAACATAATAGTTAATGCTATTGATGAATCTACATTTCAGAACTTCGTACACTGCACAACTGCCAAGGAAATGTGGGATACTTTAGTGGTGTATATGGAAGGGACAGCTGAGGTGAGGGATGATAGAAAGTCACTCCTCAATCAAGAATATGAAGCCTTCAGGCAGCTGAGCCAGGAGAGCATTTTCATTTGCTATGCAAGGTTCTTTAGGATAATCAATTAACTAAGAACCTATGAAAGAGTGTTCAGTGTCTATGAGCTTAATGATAAGTTCTTTAGATCTCTAACTAGAGACTGGGACACAAAAATCTATGCCATCAGGGAAGTGGCCAAGATTGGTGAGACTCCTACTCATACACTGTTTGGGAAGCTGCTCTACTATGAGATGCAGTTATCTGCGAGAAAGGAAGAGGACACTTCAACAAGGGCTCATGCAAGGGAGAAATATGTGGCTCTTAAGGCTGACAGCTCCAAGAAGAGCAAGGACAGGATGGTGTCTCCTCCAAGAAGGAGTGTTGAATCAGATAAGTCTGAGAACAGCACTTCAGACAGCTCTTCCTCAGATGAAGAGTTTGCTTCCTTCTCAAGGCAGTTCAAGAAGATGATGAGGAGGAAGCAGTGGAAGAACAAGCCCTCCTCCTCCTCACACTCCAAAAAGACCACAACAAATCTGAAAGGAAGCACCCAAAGGGTGACATGTATGATTCTAAATCTAGTAAACATGTTTCAAATAACATCATTTGTTATTGCTGCAGCAAGCCTGGACATGTCATAGCTGACTGTCCAGTCAAAAGGAAGAAAAAGGGTGACAAGAAAAATCACCACCAAAAGGATAGGAAGGGTGAAAAATCCTTCCTAGCAAAGAAAAAAAAAAGCTGGAGTGAATCTGAATCCTCATCCTCAGATTCAGATGCTGAAGAAGAAGCCTATATTGGGCTGTTTGCAGCAGAAAAGGAAGATGATTGTCCTACTGCCAGAATTGGAATCAGGGCCCCTCTATCACATTCAAACAGTGATATAGAGGAGGATGAAGAGGATAATGTTCAGCTAGGCATCATGGCCATCACTGATGAGGAGGATAGTCAGAACAACTCTGATAATGAACAAGTATTAATTCACTCCATCTCCTCTTCTGAATATGAGACAAGCCCTGAATCTGAAACACCTTCATCAATTGGTGGAAGTGATTCAGAATCTGAGAAAGATGTCAATCAATTGATTGACAAGTATGGTGCTCTCTTGAAAGCTCTGAAAAAGAGCAAGAAGTTGGCCAAGAGGCAAGCCCAAGAAATTGCTTCCCTTAAGATGGTTAAGAAAGAGTGCACTGAGTTACCCTCCATGGTGGCTCAGATGAGTAGACAAATAAGCCATCTTAAGGGAATAACAATTGTGCATTTAAGCACCATATTCCAAAAGAACAAGGTCATCAAAGACCTTGAGGAGAAGCTTGTGAAAGAAAAGGGCCTAGTGGCTCAATACTCCAAGCCCAAATCCGTGCTTCCCATTATTGACACATTTTCCTCTCAAACCAATAGGAGAGGATTAGGGTTCAATAAAATGGAAGTAGGAGAAGAGAGTGGAAAAAAGAGCAAGGACAAGGCTAAGCCTCATACCACCTTTCAGAAGGTATTGCTTCCTACTAACAGGTATGATCATGAAAGCATTTATGGTCCCTGGAAGAATGGAAGTTCCTATAGGAAGGAAAACACTTCTTCCTATAGTGGAAGAAAAGGTATGGGAATGAGTGTCATGATGGCTCCCCATGAAGAAATTCAAACGGCCCAACCTGGGCCATTTGTATTTGGTACTACAGCCTCATCATTCAGGAGTATGGAAGCAAGTTCCTCCAAGCACTGTCCAACAAAGAACATGGCTGCTGTAAAATCTATAGACAAGTCCTCTTGCTCAATGTCTGATGCCATCAAATCTTGCCTGGCCTCCAAGGCAAATCAAGTTGATGCCATTAAGACAAATGGTGCCAAGACTGTACAGAGGTTAACATTCAGCCAGTTCATTGCTGAAAGAAATATGAAAAATGATGTTGTCTCCCATCCTGAACATAAGCACAGTGATGCTATTTCTTCAAGAAATGTTTAGAAGAGGAGATACAATATTCATGAATGTTGGTGTTGTGGTAAAGTGGTACACTTTGCCATAGACTGTTGGTACAATCCCAATGGGCCAAGTGAAAAGAAAAGCCTTCCTACAAAGAGTGCAGCTGCTGTGAGGTCATCTCATCATGCTAACAAGTACCTAGGACCCAAAATTATTTGGGCTCCTAAGGGTAACTAAACTCCTTGCAGGTTAGTTCAAGTACCAGCCTCAACCAAATATGGTACTTGGACAGTGGGTGCTCAAGGCACATGACAGGAACCAGAGATCTTCTACAGGATTACAAAGCTGTGAAGAATGGACCAAAAGTCATCTTTGGTGGATCTGAAAGAGGAATCGCCAAAGGATATGGTATGATCTCCAATGGCATAGTTTCAATCACAAGGGTAGCTTATGTTGAAGGGTTGCAACACAACCTAGTAAGCATTAATCAACTATGTGATCTAGGCTATGTCATTGAATTCCATAATGACAAGTGCTTGATCAAAAGTCTAATGACTTAGAGACCATTCTCTCAGGCACTAGGAGTGGGAATGTTTATTGCTTAAACTTTATTTGCAGTAATTATCTTTCATCTGTATGTCTAGTAGCTAATGAAAATGAGTCTCTTTGTGTTCAATGGCACAAGGGACTTGCCCACATTAACTACAAGACAATGTATAGACTATTCTCTAAAAATCTTGTTAGGAATAGTCCTAATTTAAAATGTATTAAAAGTGGTCTCTGTCATGCTTGCCAAATGGGTAAGCAAACTAGGGCCACCTTTAAAAGTATTGGCTCCAAAGACACTGAAAGATATCTATATCTCTTGCACATGGACTTGTTTGGTTCTTTGCCAATTCAGAGCCTAGGAGGGAAGTTGTATACTTTGGTGATTGTTGATGATCACTCAAAATATACATGGGTATTCTTCCTTAAGAAGAAATCAGATACATTGAATGTCTTTACAAATCATGTCAAGGCTATTCAGAATGACTTACAATGTGCTGTGGTTAGGACTAGGACTGACCATGGTACATAATTTCAATCTGAAGCCATGACAAGATTTTTTCAAGAATATGGTATCACCCAAGAGTTCTCCTCCCCAAGGAATCCACAACAAAATGGTGTGGCTGAGAGGAGGAATAGAACCTTGATAGAAGGTGGAAGAACATTGCTTAGTGACTCCTCACTCCCAGAATACTTCTGGGCTGAGGCAGTCAATACTGCATGTTATGTTCTTAATAGGGCTTCCATCAATAAGGTCCATGGAATTACTCCCTATGATATTCTGAAAGGCCAACAACCATGGAAAATCTCAATTAACAAAGTTTGCAAAGAAATGCAATGTGGGGGTTCTTGTTGGCTATAGCTCACATAGTAGAGCTTATAGAGTGTATAACAAGAAAAATCATGTTGTAGAGGAGTCCATGCATGTAGTATTTGATGAGACCAGCCTAATCTATGAGGGCTGGTTTAGCTCTTCTATTTTGATAGGAAATGAGAAGGAAATGGAAAAGATGTCTGTGCAAGACACACCCAGCAGTAGCAAGGCATATACAGATGCAGCAATTCCTGAAGAGGAATAGGTCCAAGGTGCTGAAGACACTGCTGAACCAGCAGAAATGTTACATCAAGCTGAAGATAGATTGCCTCCAGCTGTAAGGCACCTAAGAGATCATCCAAGAGAACAAATTATTGGAGACCAGAACCAAGGTGTACTGATCACCAGAAGTAGGGCTCATAATGAGGCCCTACTCTTGAGCTTCTTATCACAAATGGAGCCCAAGAAGTTTGAAGAAGCCAACTAAGACACCTTTTGGATTCAAGCAATGCAAGAAGAAATTCTACAATTCGAGAGATGCAAGGTATGGAAGGTTGTGCCAAAACCTCAAGGACACAATATTATTGGCACCAAATGGATTTACAGGAACAAGTTAGATGAAAATGGCACAATTATAAAGAACAAGGCAAGGTCGGTAGCCAAGGGCTATAGACAGGAAGAAGGAATAGACTTTGATCAAACCTTTGCCCCTGTTGCAAGGTTAGAATTAATTAGGTTATTCCTTGCCTATACTGCCCACAAGGGGTTCAAAGTGTATCAAATGGATGTCAAATCAGCCTTCCTTAATGGCGACTTGAAGGAAGAGGTATATATTGAACAACCATCAGGTTTTGTGCATCCAACCCTCTCTAATCATGTATATTTACTTAGGAAAGCTCTTTATGGTCTAAAGCAATCCCCCAGGGCTTGGTATGAGACATTGTCTAGTTTTCTCATCAAGAATAAGTTCTTGAGGGGAAAGATAGATAGTACATTGTTTCTTAGGAAAATAAGGGGCAAGTGTCTTCTAGTCCAAATATATGTTGATCATGACATAATATTTGGGTCTACTGATGACAACCTCTGCAAAAGGTTTGCCAACCTAATGCAGGGGCAGTTGGAGATGAGCAGTATGGGAGAACTCAAGTACTTTTTAGGCCTCCAAGTGAAACAGTCTGATGAGGGGATATTCATCTCTCAGACCAAGTACACTAGGGAGCTTATCAAGAAGTATGGGATGGAATCAACTTCCACCATGAAAACTCCTATGGGGTCCAACATCACCCTGGACAAGGATAAGAAGAGCAAGGCCTTTGATGAATCCATGTACAGGTGCATCATTGGATCCCTATTGTATTTAACTGCTAATAGACCTGATATTATATATGTTATATGTGTGTGTGCTAGGTACCAGGCTTGCCCTAAGGAATCTCACTACTCAGCTACAAAGAGGATTTTGAGATACCTTAAAGGCAACCTACATCTTGGCCTTTGGTACCCTAAGAACAATGACTTTGAACTAACTGGATTTTTAGATGCAGATTTTGCAGGCTGCAAAGAAACAGGAAAAGCACAAGTGGCACTTGTCAATTCCTAGGAAGGAGGTTGATATCATGGAGCAGCAAAAAGCAGACAAGTATGGCAATATCCACTGCTGAGTTTGAATACATTGCTGCAGGAAGTTGTTGTGCATAACTATTGTGGATTCAACATCAGTTAGAGGACTACAACCTCAAGGTAAGTGAGTCTCCTCTCTATTGTGACTCATCCAGTGTTATCTCTATTGCTAAGAATCCTGCATCACATAGCAGGACTAAACACATAGAGATAAGATATTATTTTATAAGAGAACATGTTGAATGTAAAGACATCTGCCTTGAATTTGTCCCCACTGACAATCAAGTTGCTGATATCTTTACCAAGCCATTGGATGAAGCCAAGTTTAATTCCTTCAAGATTGAACTAGGAATGTTAAACATTGAATAATTCTTTCTTTCAACTCTTCTATGTGATGTTACATGTTAAGTTAGAATTCAAAATCTTATCACATCAACCCCTGGTAATAGGATAAGGTCACAACACATTCAGACCTCACTAGGTTTAATGATCAGGTAAGAGATCAGCTAGAACGGACAAGTCTGTTTCAGCTGAGCCGCTGAGACATCTGATAAAAGTCTCAGCGGAACCGCTGGGACTGCTAAAACTATCCCAGTGGCTGATAGTGCTTTATCACAGCATCTAGATTACCGTCTCAGCGGTTCCGCTGAGACGGGATGGTTTCATAATACTTTGTCTAAATGCAACCCCAAATTGGCCCAACTCTATTTACAACTATAAGAGCAATTAAATCTAAGGATTAGGGTTAATCTTAACTTAGACTTAAGCCGTATAAATAAACAATCTTTAATCAGTAAGAGGTACACGACTTTTCTTTCCTAGCCGCCGAGACGAACCCTTTCCGTCCCAGCGCATTCTTCTACAGCAACAATGGCTCCCAAAAGCTCTAAGGATCTTCTTGAAGGCTATGAAATAGTCAGGGATGGGTTTGCTCATGATCCAGAATACATCAAGGGAGTGATTCAACTCCTTGCAGACCAAGGCCTGGAATTTCTTCTATCTAAACCCTGTGTCATTCTCAAAACTGAAGTTCTGGAATGGTTTGGGAATGTCAAGTTATCAACTTCAAAATCATCTCTCAAGTCAAAGATTGGAGAAGACAGAATAAAGATCACCCCTGCAAAGCTTGATAAAGGTTTACATATCCCATCCTGCAGTCCAAGTGAGGAGGATGAAATCTCTGAGAAACACAAGAAGAAAGCTCTGATATGGACTGAGTACAATGATACCAAAACTGGATCATTGAAAAGGAAATTGTTCAACCAAAAGGGAAAACTTTTATCAGATATTGTGGGAAAAGTTATCCTTTGCAAACCAGGGTCTCATGACACAATATCACAATACATGTTTGACCTCATGACAAGGATAATACTGAAAAGAAAAACCTCTTGGGGAGAATTCCTATTTCCAAGAATCAAGGAATGCCTACAGGTACCCAACATGGGCAGAATTCTTTCCTTGTATCTCCTCCAAACTTACCCTGACAAGTTTAGCAAATCCAAAGGAGCAAACCTTCATTATCTCAAGAGAATGGATATTAAAACATTTTAAAGGTTTACTAGGGTGCTTCCCATGAGTCAGCCCACTGAGGCTAAAGGAAAGGACAAAAAGGCATCTAAATCCACAAAGAAACCTAGACTGATTATGTCAAGCTCTGAGTCTGACACCTCAGACAAAGATGAAGATGTTGGTGCTGACATTGGATCACACAGCAATCTTGACAAGGATGCTCCACAAGATGACATGCCAATTGACATTATCCATCCACAGGAGCTGGACAAAGATATAACTCCTGGTAACTAATCTTTCAAACTTCACACTACTCATTTAATTAATAGATCATAGCCAATCAATTAGGTAGTCAATTCTGATAGTTAAATAATGTGAACCATAACTCCTCAAGGACAAATTAGTGCTCCATATGAGGGGGAGCATCAACAAGAACCAGTCTCCTTAGATATTACAAACATCAATAATGATGATGAGGACAAAAGGTCCTCACCTCAAGATTTACAAGGTCAGATTGACATATTTATTTTCAATCTTGAATAAAGAATTAGGCTTAATCCTGATAATGAACCAGCCCTCTGGTCCTTACCTTCACCAGGACAATCTAGTGCCCCATCTGAGGGGGAGAAGCCGAAAGAGCCAACTGCTGATAAAGATGAAGTTCTTGGTAAGCCTTACAATCCCATCTTTAGGATTTCTAAGTAGTTAACTCTAACTCCAACTAATTGTCCCAGTCTTCCTGGACTCATCTGACAAAGATGCTCTCTCTGAGGGGGATGAGCAAGATAATGGTGATGAAGTTGATTTGGACAATGATGGAATTCGTCCAGATCACATTGATGATATAGCTGCCTTTGCTGAGAAGTTGGATGCACCGGCTGCAGTACTGCCTGAACCTGCAGTGCAGATTGTACTTAACATAGTACCTTCTCCAAGTCCACAAAGGTCCCCAACCCCAATAATCACTGATCAGCAAGCCTCCACTTCCACTTCATCAAATGAGAATATTCTTCATGCTATTAACCTGATGCTACATAATAATCTCACTTCCATGAAGACCTATGTAGACCAGTCAGTTACAATAGTCAAAGTATATATAGATCAATCCTTGATAACTGTAAAGACTGAAGTACTGAATCAGGTCAAGGAAATTAAGGAAGACACTTGCATTCTGAACAAACAGATGACCAAATGGTTTGATATAGCAGAGAAGACTGTAATTTCTCAGAATACTATACTCATATCCATGGAGAAACACCTCCAAATGTCTGAACAAGAGATAATTTATGTCAAAAAAATTTGTCAGCCAAATAGATGATGTAATAGAAAAGTCAGCCAATCACATCCAAGAGTATGTCTACTCAACTCCATTACAATTGAATGAAGAAGCTGACAGGAACAAGGAGGAGCTGAAGACTGACATTGCCAATGTATTCCAATCCATTGCTGAAACAGTAACTACTACCTAACTGAATGATTAGGTAGTCAATCTCAAAGATGAACTTCAAGCAGACTTTTAAAATGTTTTCCAAACCCTATCTGGTACTATAACAACAGCTAAGCAAGACATTCATCAACAAGTATATGAAGAAGCCAGAAAGGGGAAGGACACAAATGCCATTATAAATTCTGATCTTACCCTTAAAGTTCTACAAGGTACAAGACTGACACTGAATCTTCCTCTCTTAGATGTCAATAGGGCTGAAGATTGGGATTTCCCACATCAAGAAGCAATTTCCCAGAATGAGAGTTTGAAAAAGAGAAGAGTGAGAGAACATGTATTACTGACTGAAGAATACATGGCTAGGCAAAGGGATATGCAGAATAGATACCCTGATTATGAGTATTGGAGTGATGACTCCAAAGAAATAATACTAAATGCCTGGCTAAGCCATGGTCAAATTGGAAAAGACATTGATAAGCTCTATACATCTGAAAAATGGATAAGGCATTTAGAGAGAAATAAAAAAGAGAAAAAATATTCAAAGCTAATTTGGTAAGAAAAGATAACCCAAGAAAAATGCCTTCTAGATACATCCCAAAGCCATTTCTGTATTTCCGGAGGCAAGAGAAGAAAAGGAGAATTACTGAGATTGAAGATGCAAATGCTGAAAAAGCCACAGCCACAAATCTCCTTGAAGACATCGCTAAAGCTGCTGAAGATAAGGGGCTTCCAGTTCAAGAAGAAGTGGTTGCTGAAGACATGGATGCTGCAGCAGACCAACTGGCCTTAGCTAAAGCAAAAGAAACAGATGATGACATTCCTGAGTGCTCATCTTCTAAGAAAAGAAAACTCTAAATGAATGTATAAATGTCTTATGAATGGTTGGATGAAAATTGAACTATTATTTGTCTGGAATGTTTTATGAATATGTGAATGCAAATTGAACTATGATTTATTACCCTATCTGAATTGCTAATCTGAGATTTAGCTAAATTTTAACCCTGTTATTATTGGTTAAATTTATCTGTGTTGCATTGTCATGTTTATCAAATCATACTGTTGGAGTGATTAAACTCTGTGGTAATATGACTTTCATAAACAATATATGTTATAATATTTCTGATGCAATGAGCATGATATGATGAACTTTTTTTAGTAATGCTACATATCTAGAATTTATGAGTTATGTACTTTAGCATTTGAGGGTATTCTGCCTTCTTCAAATAGATGGAGATTGTTGGGAATATGACCCTCAATGTTCCCTTGATTTTAAGAGGCTTCACACTCAATGCTAAGTACAAGTTGTATTTGATAAACCCCATTTCATCTCATGACTATGCAGGGTTTGGTCATACCAGGGTATGTAGTGAGTTCAGTTGGCTTGCTGCCAAAACCGCTGAGACGAGGTCTTAGTCTCAGCTGAACCGCTGAGACAAGGCCAGGAGCTGCTGAGAAGGAGTCTGGGCCAGCTGAGCTGCAGATAGAAGAAAACCACTGAGACAACTGTCTATCTCAGTGGATCCGCTGGGACCAGACAGAAGATGTCGCTGAGACTGGAAGCTATCTCAGCCCAACCGATGAGATAGATTCAAAAGGACTGGCGGGTTTTGTTGTTGGCGCAACACCTGTAAAGCAGGAGAGGGTGTCCCAATCACTCCCATGCTGTGTCAGGAGGACATATGATAGTCGTTGAAGATCAGTGAAGTATAAAGGATAAAATTAGGGCTTTGTAAAAGCAGTCTTGCTCTCTCCAACTCTCTAGCACACAAAAGAAGAACAAGCTTATTATTCCATTGACGGCAGCCAAGAAAGCTCTCACTTCCTATTTCCTGAAGCTACAAGGAGAGAATAGATTGCTCCTCTTGATCAACTCAAGACAGAGCAAGTTGGTCCTCACTCTTTCTCTGAAGAAAAGGATCAGAAGAATCAAAGTTGAGACCATTGAACTCATCCAGATTCAAGATTGCTACAGCAGTTGTTCTACAACAGAAGACTAAGTTTGTTATCTTCTTTTGTAATCATACATTATTAAACTGTAGGAACTTAACAGTTTTGAGCTGTAGGGCATTTTTCCTGAGGAAGTAGGGCTGGTTAGCCTGAGTAGTAGAGCTGAGAGGTCAGCTTGAGTGTAGGATCAGTGGGTGATCTGAGGTAGGGCTGTTGAGCCTGAGGTATGGTTGTTGGGCCTGAGGTAGGGTTTGTGAAGACCTGAGAGAGATCCTGAGGGATCTGTGTTGTAAGCTCTTGGAGCTATGTTTGGAGGTGTTGGCCTTATCTAACTCATTTTTAGAAAGGTGAAGGGGGAAAGAGGACTACTCAAGACACCCTGCCTTGAGAAACCTCTATAAATCTTTGTGTGCTTTCTGGATGCTTGATAATAACTAACATAAAATCAGAAAATAGCTAGTTAATAGCCAAAAGAAAAAGAAACCTATCCACCCCCCCCCCCCCCCCCTCTAGGTGACTAAGACTACATCCTAAACAAACTATCATGTTATATGTTCATTAAATTGATTGTTCTGAGCTATTCATCAAGATTGTATTGTATGTGTTGTACAACCCATATTCGTCGAGGGTGGACCCATTCAAGTCACATAGGCAAGAGTCAAAGGTCAAAGTAAAAGAAAATGTCAAAAAGAAGGTTAGCAAGAGCAGTGGACTCTGGGCGAGTATCCCCATACTCGCCAGGTGGGCTACCATGGGAGTTACTCATTGAGGCCGTACGAGATCCTCCCAATGTTGTGTAGTCACCGAGTAGGGATGGGCTATAAATAAGCCCCCCTTGGATTTGCCTATAAATAGGACTCCAGGGGTTCCGGGAATCACATCCTTTTTGGTTGAGCATTGCGAGCCCATTTTTGAAGACTTGGATCATGAGATCTTGACCATCCCCCTTGGGTCTCCATTTAGATACTCGCAAAGTTGGTGCCTTCCTCGTACCCTGCTCGGCCATTTTGGTTGTGGAAGGAAAATTTCTTCTAAAGTTCCGGGTACGTGATGGGACCTCCCCGTCGCAGCACCTGTGGACTTTTTGAATTCTTTTATTTTCTTTACGGTTGCTCCTCAAACCTTGGAGTTTGATCGTCGGATTAGTAACATTTGGCTGCATAGATCCGAATAATTGAAGCCAGGATTTTCTAATGGATCATAACTAGAGGAGGAAACTCTAGCGAGAAAGCGAGATGGTGGATGGAGGCGAGCAAGAAGGGATAGTCAGCAACTCGGCAAGTGGAGGAGAGCATGTGATAAGGGTAGATTTTAATGATTTTGCGCGGAGGATAGAGGGGACCTTGCGAGCAGCGTTGCTTCCTCGCGCGGAGGTCACGTTAACCTCACCACGTCTCGTTACTCTGTCCAAGGATGGTGGACAATCCAGACGACCGGAAAAGGAGGCGGTGATGGAAGAGCCGGTGCAACTAGTGGAGTTGCTATTCAACCTGGCGAGCTCTCAGGGAATCTGGTTCCGGGATGTGGAGAACCCGACTAGATTCTAGGATACCCACGTGGTTTGCGAGTATGGTAGAGCTTCTCGCCAACTCAAAGATCATCGCCAGCTAGGGGGAAGGAGCCCATTCTGTGATGAGGTCCTTTCTGCCCTAGTTCTGGAGGGGTTCATGAAACTCGTGCTGAGCTATTACTTTAAAAGGATGATCCCATCTATCACCTCCAATGGTTTGAAGATATTGTTTTCCATCCGAAACATGTGGGATGCATTTAAGTGCAGGCTCTTTGACATCACCTTCTGGGAGAAAGCCAAAGATTGGTTCCACCAGCTGCCAGGAAACTCCATCTATTGCTTTGAGGATCAACGTCGAGAGGTGGTGATGCGATTCTCCACATCAAAGAAGAGGAAGAAGGAGGCAACATCCTTTTTCACTTTAGTGCAAGGATTGCACAAGACGTTGGGGAATTATATCGACCTCTTCCAGGAAGAGGTTCTGGACATCCATGAGGTGGATGACTTCACCCTGCAACTGGCCCTAACGATCGGCCTGAGAGAAGACCTCTTCTATTAAATTTTTTGAAGTGGAAGTGGAATAGTGTTGGGCGGTCTGTAGATTGGAGACCGCAGAGACCGCGCAGTCCGCGGTGGTGCTCTGGTCGGTTCTGAGAGGACCCAGCGCAACCAACTACACCAAAAGCCCGGACTGTTGGTGAAGGCGCAACTTGATCTGTATATCAATGGAAGGGCGCTACGGGTCAAGTGAGGAGAGGCTGGACCCAACAATCCCCCCCCCCCAGCGTCCAGCACGACCCGCAATTCAGAGGTGCTCCACATGGCCCGCAGGCTCAGAGGTGGCTTGACACATGGCTGCGACCGTCTGACCCACCGGGACCCACACAGGTAGAGAGAATTTCAGGAATTATCAGCGCCCCCCGGTCTTGAACCCGCAACCTGCTTTGATACCAATTGAGAGGACCCAGCGCAACCAACTACACCAAAAGCTCGGACTGTTGGTGAAGGCGCAACTTGATCTTTATATCAATGGAAGGGCGCTACGGGTCAAGTGAGGAGACGCTGGACCCAACACGTTCTGTCTCAGCGGTTTGTTCTGGGCGGTCTGATCTGGGAGACCGCTATCTGTCCGGGCTGCTTGTGCGGATTGTTCTGGCGACTTGTTCAAGTCGGCCAGATGTCAAGTAGGTCTGCCTTCTTGCAGTGATCGGGCGGTCTGACGTTTTGTTCTAGACGGCCTGGGTTACTGAAGAAGTTCTTTGCTTTTGGCAATAAGACCGGGCGGTCTGTTTTCGGAGACCGCGGTAACCGGGCTGTTTGTAAATCACCGTATGGTTTAATAAGGAGCTGTTAGCCTTGCTGAGCTTGGGCGGTCTGACTTGTGAGACCGCTGGCGATCTGATGGGCGGTTATTGTATCCCAATTTGTGCGGTGATGACATCTGTCTGCTCGCCTATAAATAGGGGTGCAGGGCCCGCCATTAATAACGAGAACTGTAAGAACCAAAGTAGGCTTGATTGTGCCTGTCTCAATTTGAGGTCTCGCAGTCTGAGATTTTGTCTGACAGGTTTGTTTGTTCACATGTTAGTGATTAACAGCTCGCGGTCAGCTTTTCTCCTTTCTTCCAGCTTTGAATAAACCAGTCCGGGCGGACTGTGTGTTAGGTGTTCTTGGACTGTGCAGCGAACTCAGTTGATCAGGCGGTCTTAAGTAGCTAAGTGATCTTGAGTGGCGGTCTGCATCAGGAAGAAGTTTTCGTTGGCAAGAGTTCGCGGGTTCTTCTATGATCAAGACTTTGCGGTCTGGGCGATCAAGGAGTGCAAACTGGTTGTCTTTCAGCATTTGAATAAAACAGCAGGTCGGGCGGTTTGTAGTTGCGGTCTGGCAGGTTCGGCTTGTGATCTATTCACGTGGTCTCAGGGGCTTCCCGTCTGGCTTGTCTGTTCGCGCAGTCTGGCGGTCTCAAGTCGTCAGGTCGTCAGCAGCTTGTTTACTTTTGTGTTTGTGCTTCTCTCCTCCGTGATTCTTATGAATCATGTCTCGCCATGTATACCTCGAATTGTACAGAGATAGTTAATACCAAAGCACTATTCGGTCTTCCCATTGTCATTGTGTTGTTATACTTGTGGAAAGTTTTGTGAAGTGTTCCGCTTTTTACTTCATCTCCAGACCTCAAGATTTTTAACATCTTCAAGTTGGAGATTAGTAGGGATCCCCACGTTTTCATATGAAGAGCTTATCGAGGGGGCCAATAAGTTCACTCTTGTCATGATCGACTACTTCTTTAAGTGGATCGAGGATAAAGCTCAAGCCAAGACCACATCTCAAGTCCTGAATAATATCTGGGGAAGATCGCTTGCAGGTTCGGAATTCCTCTCGCCATCATCACTAATAATGTTCCATAGTTTGCCATCTTGGAGCTGGAAGATTTCTGCGGGCAGCTAGGGACAGATCTTCGGTTTGCCTCAGTGTACCATCCTCGAAGAAATGGCAAGTGGAAGCCGCCAATAATCTAGTTATCAGCTTCTTGAAGAAAAAAGTCGAGAATATAAAGGGGAACTGGACGGAGCAGCTCCCTTTGGTCCTATGGGCTCTGAGAACCACTCCTAACTCGTCCACTGGGGAGACTCATTTTAAATTATCCCACGGGTTTAAAGATCTCATCCTAGTGGAGTTTGAGGTCAGAAGTCCAAGAGTGGTTGCGGGAGAGGAAGGAGATGAGGCATGGCGCTTGGAAAACGAAGAAGCTCAGATGCTTTCCCGCGACTTCATTGAAGAACTTCGAGAACTCTCATCAACTTGGCAGGAAGAGATCAAGAGGAGAATATCTAAGCACTTCGACAAGCATGTCCGCATCAAGAAATTCTAGGCAGGGGATCTCGTCCTGAAAAAAGTGGATGCGATAGGAAGATCGGCCGTCGTTGGGAAGCTAAACCCGAACTGGGAAGGGTCGTTCATTATCCACGAGTCATTAGCAACTGGAGGATATTGCCTGCAAAACCACGATGGAAAACTGCTTGGAAACACCTGGAGCGGTGATGACCTGAAAAGATTCTATCCCTAGCAGGAAAGAGTATACTCGTCTTATACATATTTATTCATATAAATGGTTTCCTCACCCTCAGAAATAAGGGAATGCGTGAATCGTTTTTTGAAAAATACCCCAACAAGTAGAGCAGGTGAAATCGATCTCCACGATTGGGTTGGGAAACGAGCCTCCGACTTGACTCTCATTAAAGCCAAAATGGATGATGGGACGGTGTATCAGAGGTTTCTTAATGTGTTCTTGTAAGACCAAGCCTCTACATTGACGGTGGAGATTAGCTCCCCCATTGCACGTTGGTCGAGCTACCCCTAGATCGCACTTCTCATCCGACTGAGAGGTTATTAGGAGTTTGAAAGCCAACCACCTAACTCAGACGAAGAGATGGTTGATTTAACTAACAAAAAGACCCTTCTAAAAGGAGTCATCAACTTCGAAGAGCTGGAAGCCAAATATAGAATCAAACTTTGTCTTATACCTGTAACTCCTGAAGAAGGCGAGTATGCAGGTAGGTGAGTATGAAGATGTGTGAGTATGCGATCATGCGAGTACATTTGTGCAAGTATGCAAGTAGACGGGCATGGAGAGCATGGTGAGTACCTATAAAAGTCACAAACGGCCACGACAGTGTTCTCTCAAACTCATGATGAGCCTATCAGCCTAGCAAACACTCATCACGTTCGATCCTAGGAGCCTAACGCCTCACAAGCGGGCGAGCATGAAAGAAGTGAGCGAGCAAAAAATACAGTTTTCTTTCAGTAAAGGCAAGCATTATATTCAAAAGTTTGAATGACACCTTGAATAAAGGTTTGTCCAAAAACTTTATACAAGTCTAACAGGCTTTTCACAAAGGTTCCTACCGACTAGGCGTCATCATCACCTGCATCATCTCCGCCGATGTACTCATCATCATCAGTTTCTTCATCCTCATCCTCGTCTCCTTCGACATCGACGTCATCCTATGTATCCTCATCATCAGCATCCAAATCCTCCCTGAAAGGCAAGACGCATTCTTCAACGTATAATCCCGGGATAAGGTCCATGACTGTCAAGCTGGTCGCCTATGGTATGAGGTATCCTTCGACCATCAGCTTGTTCAGGATGACATTGCTAGTTGCTCGCGCGATGCTGCGATGAATGACATCTTGTCGATATGCATCCAGATCCTTTTGCCTTCCCTGGAGGGGCCCACCACCGAAGGCTGCTTCTTGGCCAGACGAGTTTCTAGCTTGCCGACCCTTATTTCAGTGATCTCCAAAGCTGCTCGGTAGTCCGCCAGATCCTGCTCCAACTTCGACACATTCTCTACAGTATCAATCTCAGTGGCCTGCGAGTAAGAAAGGTAGTAGTCAGTAAGGTAACTAGCGAGTATCAAGAAGCGACTATGTGGAAGTGGTACAATCAAGTTGAAGTTACCTCATGAGCCTTGCATTTGACGGCTTCTAGCCCAAGCGCGAGGAAGGTCTTGTCCAATACCATGATCCTCACCTCAGCAGTGAGTAAGTTCCTCGCGGTCTGGTGGGTAAGCTCTAGAGATTGCAGGAGCATGCACGAGGATTGGTGCGCGAGATACTCTGATGTGATGTCAAGAAGCGAGTTTGCATCAGCGCGATCATATAGGGCGAAGGCAACATCATATGCCTCGCCTCTATCCTCCCAGTCCTCCAACCAGGGGGGAAGATTGGTGTTAAGAGTCACTTCATGTTCGTCCTCAGCCCAGGTCACCAGTGGGCGAGCATATGCATCCTCGCTGCTCCCCCCTTCCCCGAAGTTGGGATGTAGGTGAGGCTTGCTAGGATCTGAGGGGTCCACATCCTTGCCAAGGTCCCTGCTCGCGAGTTTCCTTCTCATCCTTGTGGGCCCTTTGGCCTTACCTTTGGCCTTGCCCTTTTCTTGGTCTTTATTCTTCTACGAGGATTCTCCCCTCTCGAGGCGAGTTGTCCTCTATACAGAAGGTAAGATGCCCACCTCTGCAGCGATGTCATCCGGAAGTTACAACAAATCTATCGGGTATCCCGATGATTCCTCATCATAGCGTGGATGACTCCTCGTGCCTTGATGAGGAGTGGTATCCTTCGCCGCTAGGAGAGGCTCGCACGGAAGTATACGAGAAGTTGTAGCAAGCGAGAAGATAAAGTTAGTCACCAAGCTAGTGCGAGAAGAACATTGGAGACCGCGAGTATGACAAATGCCCGCACAACGGTTACCTTCACCAAGAAAGATCCACTCCAATTCATTGACGTGTTGTCGCCAGATGACGACATCGAACTTGCGACCTCGGAAAGCTGCTCCCTCGGTCCTTCCAGCAAAGGTGGGAAAAAGGTGGCCTCGGGCGGCTGCTGGGATCGGCGAAGAACCCCTTCAAAGTTGTCGCCGATGATGACTAGTCGCTCGCCCATGCTCTGAACTTTATTCGTCATGCAGACTAAGGTGCAAATATGGCTGCACAGGAAGACGAAGCTCTCATTGGTCGCCCCAAAGGTGAAGATCTTCTGAAAGACAGATAGATCAAAGACAATCTTTTCAGACCGCAACAGAGTAAGTCGATGATAGTCGCCACCCCATTAAGATTGATCTGGGCGGGGACTATCCTGATGTAGCGAAGTATTTGGCAATACTCAGGCCATAGAGGAAGTCGTATGCCAACCTCGAAGTGGCGAATGAGGAGGATGAGCTCGTCCTACAAAAAGGTGTTGAGCCGCTCCACTTGGTGAGGAAACCTAGCCGTCGACAGGAACCTCTCCTTGAAGTCATATAGATCTTTCTAATTGGTGTCCGACTTATTGAAAGTCACCTCAACAAAGTTCTTTGCTTGGCCCATCCAACGAGCAACAACATCATCACGCCCAACCATCATTGCGAAGAGCGAGTATGAAGCGCGAGTACCATTGGCAAGAAGGAAGTCGACTGAAGGTACCCGCAGGAGGAAGAAGCAAATCATCGGTAGTATAATAAATGCATACCCCCTATTTATAGGCCGAGGTAAGGGGGCGTTCAACGAGCAATGTTGGAAGTCGCCGTCACATCATCGTGCCAAAGAAGTAGCCAACCTAATCTCGCGAGGACCTGCATAAGAAACATTGAGAAGCTTGGCGAGCCTACTTGCCGACCTAGCATCTATGGTCGCAAATTGAAGAAGACGAACACAAACATCATCGTAGAATAGAAGACAAATCAATGGAGAGATTAATGTTGCCAAATCAAATTACAAATTGAAGGAAGTTTCATTTCTACATGATCGCATGAGATGAGTACATTATGAAGAAAAAAATTCCTAAGGCCTAGGGAGGTTCCCGCGCTGGTCAGGAGGCTGAGGATGTCGCCCGACCTAGCCTATGTCGCGTGCTCGCGTGAAGTGTTCAGTGGCAGTGGCCATCGCCTCCTCGCTTTTGCGGAGTTGCTCCTCCATCCTCGCCAGCTTTTCCACCGAGCCCATGCTCGCCCGCATGCCGATCAATTCCTCACGATGGAGTCCTTGATGGTGTTCCGTCATCTATACTCGCCATTCCAACTTGTTTATCAAGTGGAACTGAGACTCCGCGCCGACCAGACGCTCCTCAAATTCTTAAGTTTTTGTTACTCGCACCTCCATCATGGAGATGCGGCGATGATGCTCGCAAATGTCTAGTTGATCAAACTTGGCGTCCGGCTCAAGAAAGTTGCAATCATTCCTTTCCTGATACTCGCGGAGGGGAAGGTCGATAACATCGATCAACGCACCCACATGAGTTGAAGAGCGACCTATCAAGAAGAAGATAAACAGTCAGTTAGCGAGGATCTCAACAAGGTAGAAGTGACTATCCAGAAACGAGGAATTACCAAGCCGCGGAGCGTAAGTCCTCGCATCACGAAGAGGACTGTTGGATCGATCCCGACGAGGGGTGTGTGCCCGATGGGGAGAAGGATGCGATGAGTTGAACTTCATCGCCCTGACGAGGAGCTCCTACAGTGATCTCTCTCCATTTGAGCAGAATGTTGTGGCGACGATCCAGGTTTCCTGGGAAGGTCATCGGCCTGTCCCTGTCCTCGACCATCAGGTGCTCGCCCTCCCCTAGGCGCGGAGAAGAGCGAGGATCCCCCATTCCCCTTGCCATGTGATGATACCGCGGGAGGAACCAGAGTGGAGGCCGATGATGCGCGAACATCAGATGGAGCGGAAGACTTTGGCGACAAAGGATGTGGCAATGGAAATGCGGGAAACAATGATGTGCTTGCAGACATTGGTCGCGAGGTGTTCTAAGGCGGTGGAGGCAGGCTACCCGCCGAAGGAGGTAGATTGTCGCCCGCAGAGGGAACGTGCTTCCCAGAAGATGTCTTCTCGCTGCCGAGATTGAGTTGTACAGATTGACTAGTCCACGTTCTCTGCTGAGACTCAACAACGATCACTGGGACTGATCGCAAAGGAGGTATCACCTTATGCTCTATAGGAGCCCTAGTAGTCGGCGACACTGCAAAAAGAAGGAAAATCATCAACACGAGTAATGTGAAATCAGCGACAATCTAAAGTGCAAGAATGGAGCCCTAAACCTCGATAGGCGAGTTCGGGATTCGTTAGGGTCTGGGACCCGGTAAGGTCTGCCATAGAGGTGACCTGCTGTGTAGGAAGGCAAGATGCCTCAGGAGCAGGTAGTTCGGCATCTTCGTCAAGACCCAATTGTTCGAGCTTCTCCCGGGTCGCGGGGATCTCCGGTTGATTAGCAGTTGTCGTGGCGATGTTCTCAGGAGCGGGTTTGCTGGTTCTTCTTCTTCGTGATTTTCTTCTTCTTCTTCGATGCGAGAAACTCGGCGACATTGTCACACTCGTGAGGACGTTTGTGGGTGTTCGGCTTCAAAAACCCCTCCAGTCCGTCCATGCTCGCCTGAAGCTCTTTCGCAGCAGTGGGTGACATCTCGTGAGAGTTCAAACAAGGTGTCCAATCGAAGAATCCCCCCTCTATTTATAGAGGTTAGAGCCAGTAGGACGGTGCGAGTATGCTAGATACTCGCCAATAGCATCTCGTCGAATAAAGGGTTGGATGTCTCTTTCCGAGCTCCTATGTAACACGCAAAGAGCGGGGATTGTGCACAACCCATATTCGTCGAGGGTGGACCCATTCGAGCCATGTAGGCAGGAGTCAAAGGTCAAAGCAGAAGTTAAAGTCAATGAGTAGGCCAACATGAGTAGTAGAAGTCTGGGCGAGTATGAGCGAGCATCCCGCATACTCGCCAGGTGGGCGACTATGAGAGTTACTCGTCGAGGCCGTGCGAGATCCTCCTAATGTCGTGTAGTCGCCGAGCAGGCCCAGGTTATAAATAAGACTCCCTTGGATTTGCCTATAAAAAGGACCCCAGAGGTACCAGGAATTGCACCTTTTTGGCTGAGCTTTTCGAGCCCATTTTCGAAGACTTGGACCGTGAGATCTTGATCGTCCCCCTTTGGTCGCCATTTAAATACTCGCCAAGTTGGTGAGTTCCTCGTACCTTGCTCGGCCATTTTGGTTGTGGATGAGAAGTTTCTTCTAAACTTCCGAGTACATGATGAGACCTCCCCGCCGCAGCATATGATGTCCTTTCTGTGTTCTTTTGTATATTTACCCTTGCCCCTCGAACCTTGGAGTTTAATCGCCGGATCAGTAACCTTAGGCTGCATAGATCCGAATAATTAAAGCCGAGATTTTCCAGACTTCAACATGTGTCTCATAGTGATTTCTTCGAACTTCCTCATTACTGTCTTGCTTGCTTACCATAATGCTGTAGAATGAAAATTTTAATCTAGCAGGATATGTATATATTGTGCAAAATATTAATCAGGATATAATGACGAGGCTTTGAAAGTTTTCACCTGATTGCTGAACAAGTGGCTCCTCCTACTTGCATACATATATACATACAGAAAACAAAGTAATGTATGGTTTTGAACAAGGAAGGAGATGTGGTGGGTTTTGGCTAAGGGTTTAGGAAATCAATGAGGTTAGGAAATCAATGAGGTTTTATATAAATATGAATAAACATACACATCCTGGTATATGTGTATGTGTGTATATATGCATGTGTTTTTAATATTTCAAATTTTTTCTCAAAGCTTCATTATGTTACCAAACAGTTTTATCAAAACTTCATTTCTAACAGCTCTGCACACTCCATTTCATCCAAATAAATTTTTTATCACTACAAGAAAACTGACATTTAGTGACGAAAACTTAGTGACGAAAAATATTCTGTCACTAAAGACACATCTTTAGTGACGAAACATAATTTGTCACAAAAAATATCTCTTTAGTGACAAAATAATTATTTGGTCACTGAAGATATATATTTAGTGACTAAATAAAAAGGTAGTCACTAAAAATAAATTTTTAGTGACGAAATTAAAAATTGGCCACTAAAGATATATATTTAGCAACGAAATAGTAGTTAGTCACTAAAGACACTTTAACGTTGATAAATAGTTGTTTATAAGAGAAAAATGGTTTTTATAAAATAGGTGTTAGTTTTTTATAAAATAAGAAGTTTTTATAAAATAGTTATTAAACCCTAAATATTCCAGATTCATTCCCGATCCCTCTCTCGCCTGGTCGACACTCTCTCTCGCGACCTCTCTCTCGATCTCTCTCTCTCTCTCTCTCTCGCGCCGCTCGACGATAAGCCTTCTCCCATTCGACGTCGACGGCAAGCCTTCTCCCATTCGACGTCGACGGCAAGCCTTCTCCCATTCGACGTCGACAACGAGTCCCTGTCCTCCGTCCGTAGGTTTGATCTGAGGACGAAATTGTTCTCTTTGGGGTTAATTTCTGCTTCTCCTTCTCTAATTTCTGCTAGTTCTTCAAATTTATTTCATTTTAGTGTATATTTTGATCTTTGGATGTGGATTTGAAGAGTAGTTTTCTGAATGGATTTTTGGTGTGCTCTATCAATGAAAGTTTGATGGTATTACTTCCAATCTATTATTGTATTTGTTAGATTTTTTGCAGGGGTGGATGATATGTATCCATATTGCAGTCTAGCTTAGTGATTTTCTTAAAAAAATTATTCATTTTGATTGATTTTTGATGCATATAGAGTTTGGAATGTTGCGGCTCTTGATAGGAAAATGAAGATGTGTCTCATCAGAGAACATAACTGAAGATTTCCACTCATTTAGTTTGTTCTCTCCTGTCATCTGTAGGTTTTACAATCACACTTGAAGTAGGTGTTTTCTTATTTTATAAACCTTGAGCATAAATTTATGCAACCACTACCTTATGATATGTCATTTTCTTTATATTGGAATCAACAGAACTATATTTTCATTTCAAAAGTGTTGGTGGATTCCAATAAGATTTTTATAATGCATGGTCTTACGTTAATTTTGGGTTATGTCTGACTAATCTTGCATATCTAAGTTAATCCTAGGTTTATGTTTATGGTGAGAAAAAAAAACATAGCCTCCCCGGGTTAGGCGTGAAAAATAGAGCATTCCTCATTGCAAATATAGCCAATTTGACGTAGCCTCCCCGGGTTAGGCGTGAAAAATTGTTATTCAGATTTTTATGCCAAAATTATTGTGTTAAAGTGTCTTTTGCTATTTTTTATAGAAAAATGTAATTTTATTTTCTACACTGCTTTCTCACTACCTTAGTGTGCTGCTTCAAAGTTTATTCTTTAAGTAATATTTTCAGAGAACTTACAGGTCTCTGTTGCTGTGTTGTTTGGCTCATTCTTTGCTTCCTCTACCGACAAATTGCTAACCTACTTCAGGTATATCTATATTGACTCTTCCCTTCATTACTTGCGATTATATCATTTGAATCACAAGTACTTCATGTATTATTGTTTGCATCTCGGATCTTTGAGTTTGTTTTGCTTTAAGTATTGTAAGTGTTTTATATGTTTTCAACATATCTTAGGGACCTATTATTTTTATTACTATCCACGTTTGAGAAAAATGTCATATTTTTAACTACTTTTTTATATATTTTTTTTACTTATGGTGCAATGGATAAAAGTTGGATGGATCTCAATGATCGACGACAAATAACATACATCAATGGAGTGAATAATTTCCTAGATTTTGCTTTTACACATTCTGCCAAGGGAAATAATATTCGTTGCCCATGTTATAAATGTGGAAATATTTTTTTTCACACTCGAGATATTGTATTTGGACACCTTCTTATGAATGGAATTACCAGGACTTATAAATGGTGGTCATGTCACGGTGAGGATTATTACATTAACTCGGCTAATGGTAGCAACAGTTCAATTCTTGGTAAGGATGAACAGGAGATTTCAGAGCATGATGATATGCAAGCTATGCTAGATGATTTTAAGACTGGTTATAATGATATGAATGAAAATGCAGAAGTATGTAATAATGATGACCCCAATGAAGCGGCTAGAAAATTTTATGACCTGCTGATGGATGCTGAAAAAGAATTATATCCTGGTTGCAAAGAATTTTCAAAATTTCAATTTCTAGTTACTTTGTTAACACTTAAAAGTGATTATGGATGGACTGATCGTTCTTTTACTGAATTGCTTAAAGTATTAAAAAGGGCAATCCCTTTTAGTGAAACACTCCCAAGTAGTTTTTATGAAGCTAAAAACTACATGCAAGAGCTTGGAATGGAATGCAAGAAGATAGATGCTTGCTTGAATGATTGTATTCTCTACCGTAATAAATTTGCAGATTGTGTGAGTTGTCCCACTTGTGGCACATCCAGGTGGCAATCGAGCAAGGACACCGATAATGCAAAAGTAATATGCTTATAAAAAAGAGTAAGAATATACCAAACAAGATATTGAGACACTTTCCTTTGATACCCAGACTTCAAAGGTTGTATATGTGCTCTAGGACAGCTAAGGAGATGAGGTGGCATAAAGAAAAGCGGTGTGATGATGGTAAGTTGAGACATCCAGCTGACGCATTTGCTTGGAAATCATTTGATACAAAACACGAAGAATTTTCATCGGACACACGAAATGTTAGGCTTGGTTTAGCTAGCGATGGGTTTAATCCTTTTGGTCTTATGAGCACTAATTATAGTGTATGGCCAGTTGTTTTAATCCCATATAATATGCCACCATGGATGTGCATGAAAACACCTAATTTTATAATATCATTAATTATTCCTGGTCCAGGACAACCTGGGAATGATATGGATGTGTATTTACAGCCTTTGATTGATGAGTTGAAATATTTATGGGAAATTGGTGTTTGTACTTACGATGCTTATGGAAAGTGTAACTTTAATATGCGTGCTGCTTTGCTGTGGACAATAAATGATTTTCCTGCTTATGCAAACCTATCAGGATGGAGCACTAAAGGTAAGCTAGCATGTCCTTGTTGCAACAAGGATACATGGTCTTGCCGATTGAGGAACGGGTTTAAGATGAGTTACATGGGAAACAGACGGTTCTTAGATCCAGGTCATAGATGGCGTAAAGATAAAAAGTCTTTTGATGGAACAATAGAAATCTGATCTGCACCGAAGGACCTATCAGGGGATGAGATTTTAGAACAATTAAAAGAATGCAACAATGTGATATTTGGAAAATATCAGAAAAAAAAGAAAGCAGGATGAAGTATCTCTACCTTATAACTGGAAGAAGTTGAGTATTTTCTTTCAGTTACCATATTGGAAAACACTTGAGATACGACAATGTTTAGATTATATGCATATTTTAAAAAATATTACTGAAAATATACTGGGAACTATGTTGAATATTGACGGGAAAACAAAAGATGATTTGTCTGCTAGACTAGACCTAAAGGAAATGGGTTTGAAAGCAGAATTACATCTGATAGAGAAAGATGGTTATTATATAATGCCGCAAGCCTGTTATACTTTAACGCTAGCTGAGCGAAGGGCAGTATGTCATTTCTTAGAGAATATAAAAGTTCCAGATGGTTATTCATCTAATATAAGAAGATGTGTAAATTCTAAGGAAGGTAAAGTTACAAGAATGAAGGCTCATGATTGTCATGTTTTTATGCAAGATCAACTTGCTCCAGCTTTTCGTGGCATTGTCTGAAAAGAAGTTTATGATCCGCTAGTTTAATTGAGTATATTTTTCAAGGAATTGGGCTCTAAGACGTTAACTATTGAAGTGTTGGATAAACATGAGAGTAATATTCCTATCATACTTTGCAAACTGGAGAAGATATTTCCCCCTTCTTTTTTCACAATCATGATGCATTTGCCAATTCATCTTGCACGAGAAGCCAAAATTGGCTGGTCCGGTTCATTATCGATGGATGTACCCAATTGGAAGGTACATATTATTTTTCTGTTTGTATTTTTATGCTGCTTTAACACAATCTTATATAATCCTTGAATTTTGTAATATAGATATTTACGGACACTTAAATCATTTGTAAGAAATAAAGCACGCCCAGAAGGTTCAATGGCAAATGGTTACCTAGTACATGAGTGCTTGACATTTTGTTCAAGATACATGGGTAAAATTGAGACAAAGTTGAATCGTCCAACTAGAAATGATGAAGGAAATGACATACAAGATTCAAGATTATCCATTTTTCAAAAGTCTGGGAGGTCACTTGACAAAGGATTTGAAAATAATCTCACATATGAAGACTGGCATCGTGCACAATTGTACATATTAAGAAATTTTCCAGAAGTGGAACCATTTATAAAGTAAGTCTCACAATTTTTGTTCTCTAAATATATATTAAGAAATTCTTATAATCGTTGATTATTTTCATTTATAGAGAGCATTAAAGGGAACTTGAGCAAGTATCTTCTAAAAACGTTGGAAGATGACACGAGTCCACATTTGTTAGATGGTTTGAATTACAGGTAAATTAGTAGTATAATATAATTTATCCTATGTCTTGTGGAGTTATTATTATTATATTTTAATTTAAGATGTTCATTATTCAACAGACATCGAAGTTGTACTATGAAGGGGATCCAAGAGTTAATGCAGAATTTTTACAGTTAGCACGTGGTCCAAAAAGAGGGGCAACACATTTTACTGGTTATATTGTTAATGGCTTCAGGTTTCATACTTTTGATCGTCAAATTAGGCGTAAGACTCAGAACAGTGGAATCATTGTAAAGGGTGATGAACATTCAGGTGGCAGAGAATATTATGGAGTTTTAAAAGACGTTATTCAATTAGATTATGGTGCTGAACGCAATATTATTCTATTTAAATGTGAGTGGTGGGATACATACCATGAAGGCAAAAGCTACAAGAAGGAAAAAATGGAATTATTTTCGTTAATATAAAACATAATTTGAGAAGCAATGAACCTTATGTCTTAGCTTGCCAAGTTGAACAAGTATATTATTTAGCAGATAACAGAAATAAAGATTGGAGATTGGTAATAAAGACAACGCCTCGTCACTTTTATGATGTTCCCCCTAAAGACAACGAAGACTTCAATGAAGAAGTTCATTTGTATGATATAGATGTTGGATTAAGCCCATTACTTGATTTTTCCATAGATGATGATGACACAGAAATTTTATTGCAAAGAACCGATGTTCAAGCTGTGACAATTAAGAAAAGTGATCAATCTTTTCTAAGAAAAGTTCTGAATGAAGAAGACATTAATGATGATATTATTGATGACTCTGAGGATGATGCGGAAAATGGGGTCATTTAATACTATTCTTGTAGTTGGTAGCAGGTAAATCATGTGTTACTTTGACATTCTACCTTCTCAGGTAGTGTGATAACATTTCAATTTTGTCATTTCAACGCTATAGTTTGATCATTATATTTTGTTATTGTAGATTGTTTCTCAATATGAACCTTAAGTTTCAAATATCATTTCTTTTTCAGGTGGTTTAGAAGAATATATGGCAGGGAAGCCAAAGATCAGCGCTAAAGTTAAAGATTCTCACGTACAAAGCCACAATCCACTAAATTTGCAAACTAACTCATCCAAATTTCACCCACGAACCACTGCAGCACGTATTTGTACTTTAGCTAGTTCATTTTGTCATCCGTATAATATAAATGAAAGAGCAACTGATAGTTTATATAAGTGTAGTCAATAATACCTAGAGGGGGGGTGAATAGGTTCTACTTATTTTCTTTGTTTGAACCTAATGTTTCTAGCTGCAGAAAACACAAGCACAAAAAACACACAAGGATGTATAGAGGTTTCTCAAGACAGGGTGTCTTGAGTAGTCCTCTTTCCCCCTTCACCTTTCTAACAATGAGTTAGACAAGGCCACAAACTCCAATCTCGGCTCCTTGAGCTTACACCACAAGTTCCTCAGAACTTCTCAGATCAAGAGTGATCCTACCTCAGGCACAGCAGCCCTACACTCAGGCTCAGCAGCCCTACACCTCAGGCTCAACAGCCCTACACCTCAGGCTCAACAACCCTACACCTCAGGCTCAACAGCCCTACACCTCGGGCACAGCAGCCCTACAACTCAGAGTTATGAACTCCTACCACTCAGAAATCCCACAGATTTCCTACCTCAAACCTATCAAGAAGTCCTACCACTCAAGCTGTCAACACAGCTTTACACACAGGATCAACAGCCTTTTACTCAGGCAACAATGCCTGACAAAGATGTAATAGAGTTTGAGTTAGATACAAAAGACACAAGGATTTACTCTTAGGTCTTCTAGATCCTTTCTTCAGATCTGAAAACAATAGCTTCAGATTTGTATCCCCTTGATCTTCTCCTTCAGCAAAGCAGAAGATCAACTTGCCCTTCTTGAGTTTGTACAGGAAGAGCTAACTAATCTCCCTTAGAAGATTAACTTCAGCTGCAGAGAATGACTTCAACTGGCTGAATCGTGAATGCTCGATTGCGGCGTGTAGCAAAAGCTTCTCAATGGAACAGTCCTTCTTGATATGCCTTAACATCTGCTTTTATACCCCCAGAAGGCTTCAATGGCTATATCGATCCTCCTGACACAGTATGGGGCTGATTGGACTTGTTTTTCCCTCTCAAATGTCATTTGCGCCAAAAGCAGATCCCGTCAAAACATTTGGATCTGTCTCAGAGGTTGGGTTGAGACAGCATCTAGTCTAAGCGGTTGGGCTGAGACAGCTTCCAGTCTCAGCGGCAGCTGCAGTTCCCTTCTCAGCGGTTGCTCCAGTGGATCCGCTGAGACGGCTCCTCGTCTCAGCGGTTATGCTGAGACAGATCTTCATCTCCTTGTAGATGATGTCTTCTTATCTAAGGCCATGTTTGACCATTCCTTTTGAGTCACCTGTGCCTGTATATCTTACGCAAGTATAGCTTTGTTAAATATAATATGTCTTTAGCATTGAGAGTGATGCCTCTTCAAATCAAGGTAATATTGAGGGCAATATTCCCAACAATCTCCCCCTATTTGAAGAATGTAGAACATCCCCAATGCTAAGGTCCATTAACAATAAAACTTTTATCACATAAAAAGGACCTAACACCCTAAGCATAAGCATTTGCACTGGCCCTTTCTCCCCTTTCTCCAGCATTGGTACTGCACTTATCTCCCTCTTTCTGGCTTTTTCAACCTTAACTTACTATCTCCCCCTTCACTTGCTATGTATAGAGAGATAACATCTATAGATCCTTTTGGCATCAACCTGTAGGCTAACCTATATAGTCTGAGCATTTGCCAACTACCCCTTAACCTGAGTAAGTAGTTTACTCCCCCTCAATTGGAGAACTATTTTCTGTAATAGCTGATCCATTTCAATCTGAACATTCCATTTAAGCTACTGAATACTAGAGATAATAAATACAGAGTACATATATCAATAGTAACAAACACAATATTATGATCAGAATATGAAATTTCATTTCACTTTAAATGTTCAGTACAGATATATAAAAGAAAATTCAACTTATAGTTTTTCTAAGATACCAGTACATTCAATCCAAAAAAAATGTCAAGACTAGTTTTTGTAAGATTGACCCTTGGAAGAGCTTTCTCCATCTGTAGATTTTTTTTCCTAGCTTCAGCAGCAACCTTTAGCTTCTCCTTTACTTTGAAGTACAAGAGTGGCTTGGGAAGATATTTGGAGGGAATTCTTAAAGGATTTTCCCTTCTTACCAAATTTTCTTTGAGAATCCTTTCCCTTAAAGATTCCCTTTCAAGGTGTTTGATCCACTCAGCAACTGAATAGACATGGTCAATGTCTTTCATTGGATTTCCATGGCTCACCCAGGTATTGACAACAATTGTGTCCAACTCCAGATTGTCATATTCATGGAGTGGATCCTCTAATCTTTCCATTCTCTTCTGGGTCATGTATTCTTCAGCAGTTTGAATACCCTCTACCCTTCTCCTCTTTGCTGCTCTCTCATCAGCAATCAGATTTGATTGACTTTGGTAGTCAAAGTCTTCATCTCTGCTAGGGTTCAAGATTGGCCGATTCAATGCAATTCTTGTTCCTTGCAGCACCTTTAAGCTTGATTCCCATTGATTATCAGTGACCTTTCTGGTCATGGTAAGGATATTTTCTTGAATAGCACTGGAAGCATTGTTGACCACCTCCACCATTTGCTTGCTGGCTTCTTCTTGATTGGAGAGTATCTGTTTGTGAGAGGACTCCATGTTGTCATACAACTGTATGTGAGCTCCTTTCAGCTTAGCATGTAGATTGAGTATCTTCTCCTCTCTTTCTTTGCTATGTTCCACTATCTTTTTCTCGATTCCAGAATGTTGATCCAATATGGATTGAGAGAGAGTTTGTAAGGAGCAGTCCACATCATCCAAAATATATTCCTTTGCCTTGTCAATGTGGGACTTGACTTGGCTGCTTGATGTGTTGACCACTTGTGCCATCCTTGTAACTGCATTCTCCCAGATATTTTGGTTTTTATAAAGATGATTCTTTACATATGTGATGTCCTTTGTGGAATCCCCTTGATGTTCTGCAATATTCTTCAGAACTATGTGCTGGGCAGCAACAGTATTTTTGGCCATTTCAAACCATCTTGTCATCTGCAGAAGGATATGATCTGATGCAGTTTTGACATCATTAACCTGGGCATTCAGTTCAGTTCTTACTTAGCCACTCTTGACTCCATTCTTTGCTCACTGGCCTGAATCTCCTGAGTCAATGCAGCTCTTGTAGAGTGCAGTTCAGTCCTTATCTGGGTAGATACATCCTGGATCTTCTCAGCAACAATCTCTTTCATAGACAACATCTGACCCTCAATCATTGTTTGTATTGAGTTTATCAGGTCAGATGTGTCCAGAGCTGCAAGTGTCCTTTACTGGGTAGTTCCTTTTCAACCATCTCTTCAGCTCCACTCTGAGCACTAGCCCTCTCATTATCAGGGATCTGCTCCCCCTCAGATGGGGCATTGGGTGATACCAATTCCTATTGATGTTTTCCCCCACTAGCATACCCACCTCCTCCTTCATAGGAAGGGCTATGCTCCCCCTCACTTGGGGCATCCTTAGGAGGAGAATTTTGTCTAAGGTCACCTGAAAAATGATTGATGAATTAGACACCTAGACTATACTATTGATAGAGAAAAGAGAGGCCTAACTTAAATCCTAATTTACCAGGAATAGGTGAATTGGGAAATTCATCTTCAGCTTGATGAACAGCTGGATCAGCATTCATCTGGGTTGGCTCAGGATTGGGCACAACACTTCCTTGGGGCTCCTCATTTGTCCTGGAGACCTCTTCATTATCAATGTTCATTGGGTTGCTGGCAGATCTATGATCAGACCCATGACTATCTTCATTGTCAGACCCAACTGACTTTGAGGATGAATTTGATTTCTGGTGGGATACACCTTTCTTCTTTTCCTTTGCCACAGATGGCTGGCTCATAGGGAGCACTCTGGAGAATCTATCAAGAGTCTTAATGTCCATTCTTTTGAGGTAATGGAGATTTGACCCCTTGGAGTTTGCAAAGGTCTCTGAATAACTATTCTGTAGGTACAGAGATAGTATTCTTCCCATATTGGGGGCTTATAGAGATTCCTTTATCCTTTGAAAGATGACTTCTCCCCGTGAGGTTCTCTTGGACAGAATTATCCTTGTCATTAATTCAAACATGAACTGTGAGACAGTGTCATGTGAACCAGGCTTGCATAGGATAGCTTTGCCCACAATATCAGACAACAACTTCCCCTGTTGATTGAAGAACTTCCTTCTTAGACAATTGGTCTTAGTTTCACTGTATCCTGTCCACTTTAGGGCAGTCTGCTTGTCCTTCTCAGATATCCCTTCCTCTTCAGTTTTACTGCAGGGAGTTAATTTTAGCCCCTTCTCCAACCTTTTAGCACTAATCTTTATCTTCTCACTTCCTATCTTGGACATCAGGATGGTTTTGGATCGAGACAGTTTGACATGGTTGAACCATTCCAGAACTTCAGCTTTGAGAATGCAGCATGGTTCAGAAAGCATGTGCTCCAGACCTTGAGCTTCCATTAGATGAATCACTTGTCGTATTTCTTTAGAGGCATGAGAGAATCCATTTCTTACTATTTCATACCCCTCCAGGAGATCTTTCGAGCTTTTTGGCGCCATGGAAGCAGAGAATCGATGCGCTGAGACGGAAGAGAAGATGAATCGTCTCGACGGCTAAGGGTTTGGCTTTGTGTTTTGTTTTAGGTTACAATGTATCTATTTATAGATTTTTTAGTTTCGATTTTATTAACCCTAGGCTTCTAGACTTAATTACCTTATTGTTTCAAGGAGTTTTAGGTTAATTATCCGATTTTATATAGAACATACCCCGTCTCAGCGGTTCAGCTGAGACGGAGACCTAGGCCGCTGGGATTGTAAAGTGTCAGCTGCTGGGACAGTTTGCTCGTCTCAGCGGTTCAGTTGGGACAATGAACTGTCAACCGCTGGGACAGTTTCCTCATCTTAGCGGTTCAGCTGGGATTTTTCTCAGCTGATTCAGCTGAACATACTCCTGCATTTTAGCTGATCATAGGGTTTAGACCTAATGTAGATATTTTGGCTTAAGATGGGTCCTAGTCATGTCACTAAGTTGTAGTGTACAGTAATGTAAAGTTTGATAATTCACCATTCATAATCAACAATAGTGACAGCTATTACTCATATATTTACAACTATTCTACACTAAGCATGCCAAGATCAATTTTGAAAGCATTGAATTTGGATTCATCCAGTGGCTTTGTAAAGATATCAGCTACTTGTTTGTCAGTGGGGACAAATTCAAGACAGATGTCTTTACACTCTACATGTTCTCTAATAAAATGATATCTAATCTCTATGTGCTTAGTCCTGCTATGAGAGACCGGATTTTTAGCAATAGAAATTGCACTGGATGAATCACAATACAAAGAAGATTCCCTTACCTTGAGGTTGTAATCCTCCAACTGATGTTGTGTCCAAAGGAGTTGTGCACAACAGCTACCTGCAGCAATGTATTCAGACTCAGCTGTGGATATTGCCACACTGGTTTGTTTCTTGCTGCTCGAAGATATCAATCTTCTCCCTAGGAACTGACAAGTACCACTTGTACTCTTCCTGTCTTCTTTGCAACCTGCAAAATCTGCATCTGAAAAGCCTGTTAGTTCAAAGTCATTGTTCTTAGGGTACCAAAGGCCAAGATGCAAGCTGCCCTTAAGGTATCTCAATATCCTCTTCACAGAGGTGTAGTGAGATTCCTTGGGACAGGCTTGATACCTAGCACAAACACATGTAGCATACATAATGTCTGGCCTACTAGCAGTCAAGTACAACAGGGATCCAATGATACATCTGTACATGGACTCATCAAAGGTCTTTCCCTTTTCATCCTTGTCGAATGATACATTTGACCCCATGGGTGTTCTCATGGTGGAGGCTAATTCCATCCCAAATTTCTTGATGAGCTCCTTAGTGTACTTGGTCTGAGAGATGAAAATTTCATCATCAGACTGTTTCACTTGGAGCCCAAGGAAATATTTGAGCTCACCCATGCTGCTCATTTCAAACTCCCCCTGCATTAGATTGGCAAATTTCTTGCAGAGGTTGCCATCAGTAGACCCAAAGATTATGTCATCAATATAGATTTGGACTAAGAGACACTTGCCCCTTGTTTCCCTAAGAAACAATGTGTTATCAATCTTTCCCCTCATGAACTTATTCTTGAGGAGAAAGTTGGACAAAGTCTCATACCAAGCTCTTGGAGCTTGCTTGAGACCATATAGTGCTTTCCTAAGAAGATAAACATGAGAAGTTAGGGTTGGATGCACAAAACCTGAAGGTTGTTCAACATATACCTCTTCCTTCAAGTCTCCATTGAGAAATGTTGATTTGACATCCATCTGGTAGACTTTGAACCCCTTGTGGGCAGCATAGGCAAGGAATAGCCTAATTGCTTCCAACCTTGCAACTGTTGCAAAGGTTTGATCAAAGTCTATACCTTCCTCTTGCATGTATCCTTTGGCTACTAATCTGGCCTTGTTCTTGATGATTGTACCATTCTCATCAAAGCTTGTTCCTGTATACCCATTTAGTGCCAATCACATTGTGTCCGTGAGGTCTTGGCACCAGCTTCCATACTTTGCATCTCTTGAATTGTAGGAGCTCTTCTTGCATTGCTTCAATCCAGAATGTGTCTTGATTGGCCTCTTCAAACTTCTTGGGCTCCATTTGAGAGGAAGCTCAAGAATAGTACTTCATTATGAGCTCTGCTTATTGTCAATATGCCTTGGGTATGATCCCCAATTATTAGCTCTCTTGGATGATCTCTCAGGCGCCTTGCAGCAGCAGGAAGAGGGTCCTCTGGTGGCTGTGTTTGTTCCATTGGAGCTATGACTTCATCTTGTACCTCTTCTTCTTCAGAAATTAAAGCAGCTGTCTGTGTGTTGCTGCTGCTGGGCTTGTCTTGGACAGTCAGCTCATGCATCCCTTCTTCATTTCCTGTCACAATAGAAGAACTAGACCATTTTTTGTAGAGAAGGCTGGTCTCATCAAATACAACATGCATAGATTCTTCTACAACATGGGTTTTCTTGTTATAAACTCTATAAGCTCTACTATTTGAGCTATACCCAACAAGAACTCCCACATTGCATTTTTCTGCAAACTTTGTTAGCTGAGATTTTCCATTATTTAAAATGTAGTATTTGCAACCAAAGATCCTAAAGTAGGAAATTGTAGGTTGTTTGCCTTTCAGAATCTCATAAGAGGTTTTCCCAAGGACCTTATTGATGGAGGCTCTATTGAGAACATAACAAGCTGTATTGACTGCCTCAGCCCAGAAGTATTCTGGGAGTGAGGAGTCACTAAGCAATGTTCTCCCAACTTCTATCAAGGTCCTATTCCTCCTCTCAGCCACACCATTTTGCTGTGGAGTCCTTGGGGAGGAGAACTCTTGGGTGATACCAAATTCTTGACAAAATTTTGTCATGGCTTCAGATTGAAATTCTGTACCATGGTCAGTTCTAGTCCTGACCACATTACATAGTAGATCATTCTGAATGGCCTTGACATAATTTATAAAGACATGTAAGGTATCTGACTTCTTCTTAAGGAAGAATACACATGTATACTTTGAATGATCATCTACAATTACCAAAGTATACAACTTCCCACCTAAGCTCTGAATTGGCAAAGGACCAAACAAGTCCATGTGCAATAAGTATAAACACCTTTCAGTATCCTTGGAGCCAATACTTGTAAAGGTGGCCCTAGTTTGCTTACCCATTTGGCAAGCATGACAGGGACCACTTTTAACACATTTTAGTTTAGGACTATTTCTAATAAGGTCTTTAGAAAATAATCTATACATTGTTTTATAGTTAATGTGGGCAAGTCTCTTGTGCCATTAGATACAAAGTGACTCACTTTCATTAGCTACAAGACACACAGAGGAGATAGAATAATTGCAAATGAAGTCTAAGCAATAAACATTTCCACTCCTAGTGCCTGAGAGAATGGTCTCCAAGTCATTAGACTTTTTGATCAAGCACTTGTCATTGTGGAATTCAATGACATAGCCTAAGTCACATAGTTGGCTTATGCTTACAAGGTTGTGTTGCAACCCTTCAACATAAGCTATCCTTGTGATTGAGACTATGTCATTGGAAATCATACCATATCCTTTGGTGACTCCCTTTTCAGATCCACCAAAGATAACTTTTGGTCCATTCTTCACTGGATGGTAATCCTTTAGAAGATCCTTAGTTCTTGTCATGTGCCTTGAGCACCCACTGTCCAAGTACCATATTTGGTTGAGACTGGTACTTGAACTAACCTGCAACACAAAATTTAGTGTACCTTAGGGCCCCAACTGACTTTGGGTCCTAGGTTCATGTTAACACCATAGGGAATATTCCTAGAGAGGGCTGGTGTGGCTTGAGGTTCAGTCCTTGCCTTTGGCACCTTGGAGTTGTGCCAACAATTAATTGCAAAGTGTCCCACCTTGCCACAACACCAACAATCATGAATATTGTATCTCCTTTTCTGAACAGTTTTTTGAGTTGGTACAGCACTTTGTACATGTTCAGCAGAAGGGATATCAGCATTCTTCCTATTTCTTTCAGCAATAACCTGACTGAAGGATAATATGTGGATAGTCTTGCTGCTCTTTGTTCTGATGGCCTCAGTTTGCATTGACTTGGCAGTCATACAAGATCTGATGGAATCAGACACTGGGCAGCAGGTCTTGTCAACAGATTTGACAGCAGTCTTGTTTTTTGCTGAAGCAGATTTGGAAGAGCTTGCTTCCATGTTCTTGACTGAAGGTGCTGAGACACCAAACACAAATGGTGCAGGTTGGACCATTTGTATTTCCTCATGTGGAGCTTTCATTGCACTCAATCTCATGCCCTTTTTATTTCCATAGCTGTGAGCATTCTTGCTCAAGTTATAGGAACTTCCATTTAGTAAGTGACCATGAATACTTTCTTGGTCATACTTGTTTGAGGGCATCAAGACCTTCACAAAGGAGGTCTTAGATTCTTTTGAGTCTTTGACCTTTCCCTTAGAGTTGCTAGTAGCTGCCTCTTTGTTGAAACCAACACCTCTCATGTCTTGGGAGTTGAAGGTGTCAATAATAGGCAGCACTGTCTTGGGCTTGTAGAACTTAGCCACCAGCATCCTCTCCTTGAGAAGCTTTTCTTCAAGATCCTTAATGATCATGTTCTTGTGGCTTATGGTGCCCACATGGATGATTGACATTCCCCTTAGCTTGCCAATCTCCTTGCTCATTAGAGCTAGCTGGGTAGCATGCTCAATGCACTCAGATTTTGATTGCTTTAGGGAAGCAATTTCTTGGGCTTGCCTCTTGGCTAGCTTTTTGCTCTTTTTCAGAGCTTCCAGGAGTGCACCATATTCCTCAATCAATTGATTGACATCCTCCTCAGAATATGATTCACCTCCAACTTTAGATGGAGGAGATTCAGATTCTGGACCTGTTTCATAATCAGAAGAAGAAGAAATGCAGTGTATCAATACCTGCTCATGTTCTGAATTGCTGTGGCTGTCCTCATTTTCAGTTATAGCCATCAGCCCATGGTCATCAAGAGTGACCTCATCCTCCTCTTCATCACTATCTGAATGTGATAGAGGGGCCCTGATTCCTATCCTGGTAGCAGGATAGTCTTCTTCCTCCTGATCAGCAAATAGCCCCAAGTAGGCTTCCTCCTCACCATCTGAATCTGAAGATGAAGATTCAGACTCACTCCAGCTCTTGCTTTTCTTAGCTAGGAAGGATTTTTCTCCCTTCTTCTCCTTCTGGTGATGAGGCTTCTTGCCACCTCTTTCTTTTCTCTTGACTAGACAGTCAACAATGACATGTCCAGGCTTATTACAGCAATAGCAAATTATGTTAGTTGAAACACGTTTATTAGTTTTAGAGTCATACCTGTCCCCTTTGGGATGTTGTCTCTCAGATCTGTAATGATCCTTCTTGGGATGAGAAGAGGAGGAAGGTTTGTTCTTCCATTGTTTCTTCTTGATCATCATCTTGAACTGCCTTGTGAAGGCAGCAAACTCCTCATCAGAAGAGGAGCTATCAGATTTGCTGCTCTCAGATTTCTCAGATTCAGCAGTCTTCCTTGGAGGTGACTGCACTCTAGCCTTGTTCTTCTTAGAGCTTTCAGCTTTGAGAGCAACAGATCTCTCCCTTGTGTGAGCCCTGGAGGAAGAGTCCTCCTCCTTTCTTGCAGAAAGCTGCATCTCATATGAGAGCAGTTTCCCAAACAGTGTATGGGTGGGGGTTTCTCCAAGTCTTGCCCCTTCCCTGATTGCACAGATTTTAGTGTCCCATTCTCTAGTTAGAGATCTAAGGAACTTATCATTGAGTTCATAATCTGTGAACACCCTTCCATAGGTTCTTAGTTCATTTACAATCCTAAAGAACTTTTCATAGCACATGGAGATATTCTCCTGGCCCAGCTGTCTGAAGGCTTCATACTCCTGATTGAGGAGTGACTTTCTATCATCCCTTACTTCAGTTGTTCCCTCCATATAGACAACCAATGTGTCCCACATTTCCTTGGCAGTTTGGTAGTGTACCAAGTTCTGAAATGTAGTGTCATCAATGGCATTTACTATTATGTTTTGGGCTCTCTTGTCCATAGTGTACAGTGCTATCTCATCATTGGTCAGTTCAGAAAATACCTTAAGTACTTTTCTAGTAGGGTCAATAGTGGAGACTTTCTCAAAGGTATAAGGACCATTTTTGACAGTCAAAAAGATCCTTGGGTCTGATGCTTCCATGAATAGCCTTACCCTTTGCTTCCATATCCCAAAGTTTTCTTTGGAGCATATGGGCAACTTCATTGACCCCAACTCCTTCTTCATTGCACTGTTGGTCATTAGATTTCAGATTTGACTACTCCTGTATAGGATCTGATCAGACTGTTAAATCTATTTGATAAACCTCTCTCTGATACCACTTGATAGTTTATATAGGTGTAGTCAATAATACCTAAAGGGGGGGGTGAATAGGTTCTACTTATTTTCTTTGTTTGAACCTAATGTTTCTAGCTGCAGAAAATACAAGCACAGAAAACACACAAGGATGTATAGAGGTTCCTCAAGACAGGGTGTCTTGAGTAGTCCTCTTTTCCCCTTCACCTTTCTAACAATGAGTTAGACAAGGCCACAAACTCCAATCTCGGCTCCTTGAGCTTACACCACAAGTTCCTCAGAACTTCTCAGATCAAGAGTGATCCTACCTCAGGCACAACAGCCCTACACTCAGGCTCAGCAGCCCTACACCTCAGGCTCAACAGCCCTACACCTCAGGCTCAACAGCCCTACACCTCAGGCTCAACAACCCTACACCTCAGGCTCAACAGCCCTACACCTCAGGCACAGCAGCCCCACAGCTCAGAGTTATGAACTCCTACCACTCAGAAATCCCACAGATTTCCTACCTCAGACCTATCAAGAAGTACTATCACTCAAGCTGTCAACACAGCTTTACACACAGGCTCAACATCCTTTTACTCAGGCAACAATGCCTTACAAAGATGTAATAGAGTTTGAGTTAGATACAAAAGACACAAGGATTTACTCTTAGGTCTTCTGGATCCTTTCTTCAGATCTGAAAACAATAGCTTCAGATTTGTATCCCCTTGATCTTCTCCTTCAGCAAAGCAGAAGATCAACTTGCCCTTCTTGAGTTTGTACAGGAAGAGCTAACTAATCTCCCTTAGAAGATTAACTTCAGCTGCAGAGAATGACTTCAACTGGCTGAATCGTGAATGCTCGATTGCGGCGTGTAGCAAAAGCTTCTCAATGGAACAGTCCTTCTTGATATGCCTTAACATCTGCTTTTATACCCCCAGAAGGCTTCAATGGCTATATCGATCCTCCTGACACAGTATGGGGCTGATTGGACTTGCTTTTCCCTCTCAAATGTCATTTGCGCCAAAAGCAGATCCCGTCAAAACATTTGGATCTGTCTCAGCGGTTGGGCTGAGACAACATCCAGTCTCAGCGGTTGGGTTGAGACAGCTTCCAGTCTCAGCGGCAGCTGCAGTTCCCTTCTCAGCGGTTGCTCCAGTGGATCCGCTGAGACGGCTCCTTGTCTCAGCGGTTCTGACCTATCGTCTCAGCGGTTATGCTGAGACAGATCTTCATCTCCTTGTAGATGATGTCTTCTTATCTAAGGCCATGTTTGGCCCTTCCTTTTGAGTCACCTGTGCCTGTATATCTTACACAAGTATAGCTTTGTTAAATACAATTTGTCCTTAGCATTGAGAGTGATGCCTCTTCAAATCAAGATAATATTGAGGGCAATATTCCCAACAGCAACACAACCTACAAGTATTACATCCTACCATCAGCCACCAATACACCCACATTCGTCACTTCAGTTGGATAGAGATTTGATAAATGAAGAGGGGAATGCAAATGAGACTGGGTATGAACTTGATCATATCGAGCATGAGACTGATCGTGTACATTCAGATCCAACAGACCTGAGACATGGTAATATCGATGTTGCAACTTACTTTTTCTATTTAAATTCACTAATTTTTAAGTGCTTTACAATTGAAATGTCATTCCACAGGTACATGTGAAATTAAGAAAAGAACATGTGGTCCGACCACTGGCATTGGATGGTCTCAGAGAAAATATCACTGTACGGAAAAGGTCGAAGTTCAGATTCCCACGGACCTTCGCAGAATAGTTGGTGAAAGATCTCAAGAGCTTATCACAAGGAGTGGACGCATTGTAAGACTATATGCTCCTTTGAATGTGGAGAAATGGGCACATATTCCAATTGATATAATCGATAAAATAATTCAGATTATCTATGTAAGTGATGAAATTCTTACAAGTAAATATTTTAATTGAAAAGGTATTTTCTTATGAATACGTTTTTTAATGTGTATTATTTTGTTTTTAGTCTGAATTCAAGCTTCCAAATGAAAATCATGTCATCGATGACCTTATTACTTCACTTTGCCGAATCTATAATGTTTGGCGCTCTCGTTTGCGTAGCGATCACTATTTAAAATGGAGTACTGATGCATAAAAGCGTGATCATTGTCCTAAAGACATCAATCCTGATCAATTGAGTTGGCTAATTGGTTATTGGGGCAGCGCCAAGTTCAAGGTATATAATGCATAAACATTAAATTTTCTTATTGGTCATTAATAAATTAGTTTGTTAAATTAAACATTTCTAACATATATTTTCTTATTGATTCATTGCAGAAAATTAGTGATGTGAACAAAAAAAATAGGAGCCAACAAAAAATGAAATCTCATGTTGGCACAAAATCTATAGCAGGAACAATACATGAACTAGTAAGATTTTAAAGATTTATATAATTATGAAACTGTTCACAAACTGTCATATTTTAATTTTATGTCTCACTGATTTTTAAATGTAGAGGCAAGTTGCACATGAAGATCAACAATTGCCTTTATACTTACGATTGTGGGAGAAAACTAGAAAGGGGAAACAAAATCAGTGGACTGATGAAGCTGCAGAGGAGGTATACAATAAACTTTTGGAACTTCATGAGGAACAAAAAAGAGACAAAGGAGAAGACAAATTGACTACGGAAGAAGCCTACACAATAGTACTTGGTAAACGATCAAGTTATATTCCCGTAATGGGGCCAGGACCAAAACCTTTGGACCGTGAAAGTACTAATGTGCAACGTCTCCGAGCACAAATACGAGCTGAAGTAGAAGCAGAGATGACTACACGTATTCAAGAAATGGAGGAAAGAGTAGCTCAGAGAGAGGCACGCATGGAGAAATTGGAGGCACGGATGATGGCCTTCATAGAACAACGAGAACCAGAGGATCAAATGGACAGTACTAGCTAGAGGATCTTTTCGCTAGTTGGGATGATGACGTCATCTTCATTTTAATATTCACCCTTACTATTATCATAGATTTTTACTCACCAATGTCCTCTGTCATTTTTCTTTGCTACTGTATTGTGATTTCCAACACTACTTTTTGTTGTGACCTCACCCGCACTTTTTATATTGAGCTGCTGGAGATTTAGAATTTTTGCAAAAAGTGGCAAGCATGGTGCAGTATTTATAAAAAGTAAAAAACTGTTGTACCCGGCGCAGTTTTTTAAGCAAAAAATTCAAAGGTGCAGTTTTTTTGGAAAAAACTGCAGTTTTTTGGACAAAAACTGCAGTTTTTACCAAAAAAAACAAAACTGCAGTTTTTACCAAAAAAACTGCAGTTTTTACCAAAAAAACTGCAGTTTTTTGGACAAAAACTGTAATTTTTACCAAAAAAACTGCAGTTTTTTTAGAGAGCACACAGGTTTTACACTTGTTATCTTTTTTATATCATTAGTTTCTTTTGATTCAGGGAGCCAGTAGGCATACCCGTAGTCAGGGGCGGACCCATGTTCAGGCAGTTTGTACTGTTCTGTCCTTGTTATCACGCAGAAAGAAAAGAAAACTGAATCGAATCAGCTTTGTCGTGCCCTGATCTGCTAATCAAGGTATTCCCATCTTCGGCTCTTCCTAGTTCCTGTGACTGGCAAAGTTTCAAAATGAGCTGTTAATTGAAGTGTTGAAGTGGCTGTAGAAAGCTTTTATTCTACAAACTGCTTTCCCAGCTCTCTTCTTTCTTCCTTATATGTACCCTTCGTCTTCTTCGTGCCTTCCAAATGGTTTCTCTAGGTGAAAGCAGCAAAAAATAGGAGCTTCTTGCAGTTCGAATGAAGCAGTTCGAATGAAACAAAAACTGCAGTTTTGACCAAAAAAAAACTGCAGTTTTTTGGACAAAAACTGCAGTTTTTACCCTTTTTGGACAAAAACTGCAGTTTTTACCAAAAAACTGCAGGTTTTTGGACAAAAACTGCAGTTTTTACCAAAAAAAAACGCAGTTTTTTTAGAGAGCTAGCACACAGGTTTTACACTTGTTGTCTTAGCTTATTTTTGTTTGATGTTCGTTCTTAGCTTATTTTTGTCGTTTTTGTCATTGTTGTCATTAATGTCACTCACACCTCCGAGTTTTTTGTTATGTTTATGTTCACCATAATTGGTATAAATTAGTCATGCAAATCATCTCTGTGAGTTAGTATAAAAAATTACTCTGAGTTCGTATAAAAAATTACTATGAGTTCCTCTCTAGAGTGAATTTTTGCGCATGAATGTTATGAAATTTGACTCAGAGAGAATTATATATACATAAACTAATGCATTTTTTAAGATTGGTGGCTTCTCTGCCTGTAGAAAGCTGGGAACACAAACCCAAGAGAAAGTAAGCTCTAAATACTTTCTTTAGCTCAGATTGATGCGGATTACCGGGTTTAGGCAGAGATCAAACCCAATTTGTTCATTAAATTTCAAATACATTTCTTTAATTAGATTTATTTTCATTTAAATTAGGAGTTTTGAATTTATTTATATAAACAATTATTCTTTCTCATGCAGATCTTAGATTCAAGAACACAAATACATAAAGACAATTGTTGAATGACAAAAAGGAAGAGAAAGGGTTTGACAGAGTAACAAATTTCTTACTCGATGCTTACTCATGTACATGCATAATGATACTGAAGAGCTTGATATATAGAAGATGAACGAGTGGTGCTCGCAAAGACAACGAAGATTGTGAAAGGAATAGATTATGAAAGATATTTGGTCGTCATTATATTTATTTATTGTGTTATATGTAAAGAAAGAATGATGTAATATTTGTTTATTATAGAATATTTTTTACTTATTGAGTTTATTAGGGTTAAAAGCCCTATTGATTTGTAATGAGGGTTTGGGCTATCTCCCACCTTTTTTCTATTAATAAATTTAAATAAAAATACTTTTTTCATTCACGAGAATTTTTAGCAAATGAATATTTTATTTCTTGTTGTATTATAATTTGGTCAACAAAATATTTTTAGTGACAAAATAAATTATCATTAAATATGATATATTAGTGATGAAAATTAGTTTTCACTAATAATCTATATTTAGTGACGAAAATAGTCGTCACTAATAATATATTTAGTGACGATAATTTTCGTCACTAATAATGTATATTTAATGACGAAAATAGTTGTCACTAATAATGTACATTTAGTGACGAAAGTAGTTGTCACTAAAAATGTATATTTAGTGACAAACACTAGTTGTCACTAATAGTGCATATTTTTTGACGAAATTTATTTGACACTAAAAATGTACATTTAGTGACGAAACTGTATTTGGTCACTAAATACATTTAGCAACGGGCCTTTTGCAATCACCTTGTGACGGATTGAATTTGGACACTAAATGTTTTTAGTGACCAATCCGCAATAGTTAGTGAACAAAATTTTCGTCACAAAAAGCCAGTTTTCTTGTACTATATAGAACACTTTTCTCAAAGTACATTTTCTATTAGCTGCTTTCCATCAGCAACAATCCGACTAAACGGAGCCTTAGATTCTTTGGAGATTTTAAAAGGGTAAATTGGACCTCTTAAAAATCTATAGTTTTTAGGTATTAATATTATTTGATTAATCAAGCCTCAAAAACAACAAATGTAATTTAGGGTTTAGCGCCTCCGACTGTCCTCGACTCCTCCCCTCCGACAATATCTCCTCACTTCGCAAACCGAAGCCGGAAGCTCTGTTCCTCACTTCACGTAGACGCAAGCAACACAAGGCCTCCCTCATTTTCTCAGCTTCAATATCTCCTCACTCTCAGGTAATAGACTAATAGAAACTACCGCAAAACATAATTTTAATCTCATCACAAGTTATTTTGATAGTTTAAAAGAGCAAGATATTGACGTTCCCAACCGATTAAGGGTAGTAACTACATCAAATTTTTTATGCTTCGTGAAAGTTTATTGCATGAATTTTGATATCATCAAATTTTTTGGCTGTCTAATAATCTTCAGGAGATAATATTTAATTTGGAGATTTGTTCTTAGGAAATCTGTGTGACAATGTTGGAGCACACAAATGGTTGATGGAAACTTCAAAGAACAACCAAGTACTTGGTAAAGACATGAGTTCGATGTAGCTTGTAAAGTTGATCATGTTACAAATAGCATAACAGAGTCTTTTAATGCATATTTGGGAAAAATGTGACAATAATCAGTTATAACATTATTAGACCGGTACAGAACTAAACTCATGAAGGCTCCGTTCGTTTCGCGGGTTTTACACGGAGGGTTTTGGTTTTGGTCAAAAATCAAAATTTTGTAGGTTTTGGTTTTGGTCCAAAACAAAAAAAAATTGTTCGTTTGCACCCATGGTTTTGCAAGAAGGTTTTGAAAAATAAATTTTGAAAAATAAATTTGCGGATAATCATTACTAGGGTCCAAAACATAATCATTACTACGGCCAAAATGATGATGATGAACTCTGGCCACAATGATGATTAACAGTGTCAAAACTATCCCAAAACCCATCTAAATAGGTAAGTTTTGGTCATAGAAGGATTTTTCAAAAAGCAAAACCCATGGTTTTGGGCCAAAACCAATCCCTCTTTTAAAATAAGCAAACGAACACTAGAATTGATTTTGGTCAAACACCTTTCTCCAAAACCCATAGGTTTTCTGTGAATGCCAATTCCATCCTAAAAAATGTCAAACGAACAAAAAATTTAGTTTTGATATACCCAAAACCAAAACATTCCTCTCAAAACTCGCGAAACGAACGGAGCCGAATAATTTTTTTAGAAGATATCAAAAAACATTGACTTGGCAAACAAAATTATTCAATGAAGAAGTAAAAACACATTTATTTTGTATTTCATTTTTATTTTGCAGACTTACTGTTATTTCAAGAAAATCAGTTTTTGACAAAAGTTAAATTTTGAAGGACTTTTTTGACAAACTTTTATATGTGAAGTTTACTCAAAGGATAATAAAGTTAAATAACCAGAAATTCAATTTTGAAGGACTAAATTTTTGCAAAAAAAAATGGAGAGACAAAATTGACATAGCCATCAAACCTCGAGGACCAAGGTGATTTTTGTCCTAACCAGAATATATTGGTAGCTAAAAATTCCCTTTTATTATATAACTCAAAACTCTTCCTGAAATTTCATCTGAAATTAGTGCGTGTAGGTCTCACCTTCTTCCATTCTCTCTTTGTTGTCTCCTCCCACTCATTGTTTACACACACATATATATATACTATATTATAAAGAAATATCGTTTTTGTGTCCATGACAAGGTAAATAGGCACTTCATGGCAAAGAAATTGAGACAAAATCAAACCACAGCCGTTGGATCTAAAATCAAATCAGAAAAAAGGTCTGCGAATAGCCAATTTTCCAAAAAACCAAACTCTCCAACCCAGCGAAATCCCGTGCCCCCTCCCTCCCGTCCTTCCCGCCCCGTTTTGGTTTGCCGCCGGCGGTGGAGCAGCCGGCTGGCCGGCGTGAGGCCACCGGCAGGCTCGCCGGTCTCCGGTGAACCTGCCGGTGGTACTTCGGCGGGGCTCCGACACTGCCAACGACGGCGGTGGCGCCGCCGTTCGTCAAACGCGGAGTTCCGCCATTCGTCGAACGCAGGTTCGCCGTTCGACGAAAGACGAACCTCCAGCGATCTGAATATAATTACTTAATATATATAATTACTTTAGTTAGGGTTTTAAAAAATTTATATAATTACTTGAATATAATTACTTAATATATATATAATTACTTCTATTAGGTTTAATTTTTTTTATATAATTACTTTAATATAATTACTTTTGTTAGGATTAAAAAAAAATTATATAATTACTTTAATATAATTACTTACTATATATATATAATTACTTTTGTTAGGGTTTAAAAAAATTTAATTACTTAATATATATATAATTAGTAAAAATAAAAGTGGCGGCTGAGGGGCGTGCGAAGCCCGCCGGGGGGGGGGGAGGGCGAAGCCCGCCGATTGACCTCACATAGGGCCGGAGGCCCGTGCCTGTCACTCGTATATATATATATATCTTTACTACTATAATAGAAGTATGAAACTCATGGCTACGAAATTCTAGCCACCGTTCGATCATCGTTTGATAATTTAGCCACCGTTCGATCATCGTTTGATAATTCAACACTCTCTCTCCAAATTTTACTAGGGCTCCTAAACCTACTCTAGGGTACCCTAAACCTATGAAATTACAATTTTACCCCTATAGGGGTGAAAAATAAAAGTCAGTTGACGGGCTGGGGCGGGCTCAAGGCGGACGGATAACGCAAGCGTGCTTAGGAGGGACGGGTCACGCGGAATGGGTCACCCAGGCGGGCTAGACCAACTGTTCAACATACAAATCCGCCTTCAGTTATATAAATAGCGGAAGGCAGTTCATTCCTGCGATGTGGGACTAAAGGAGGGTGCTGCATATAGCGCTAAATAAAAGAGCAAAATTTGAGGCCGCTGAGTTTCGATCCCGTAACCCATAGGCTGGTTAACCAAACCCACTCCACTCGGCCAAGCATGCTTAACTTCTTGAATACAAAAACATTTTAAATATATAACTTATTAATTTAACTTATTAATTTTAACTTATTAATTTGAATAAAAAAATTTAATTTATTAATTTTACAAATTAACTGTAATTTTACACATTAACTTTACGCCACCGCCGCCGGGGGCTGGTGAAGACCATTGTTGCCGCCGGGGGCGGGCAAAGCGGCGAAGCCCGTTGTCGCCGCCGGGGGCGGGCGAAGCCCGCCGTCGCCATCGGGGGCGGGCGAAGCTCGCCGTCGCCACCGGGGACAGGCAAAGCCCGCCGGGTGCTGGTAGAGGACGCCGGGTGCGGGCGAAGCCCGCCGGGTGCTGGTAGAGGACGCCTGGTGCGGGCGAAGCCCGCCGGGTGCTGGTAGAGTACTGTCGCGCGGGGCACGAGGGGCCCCCCGTTCACTGTCACTCGTATATATATATATGTATGTATATATATATATATCTTTACCATATATAAAGAAGTATCAAATCCATGAATTTTAAAGCCGTTGAAATGGTTACGGCCGTCGAATCTGGCATGATATTTCATCAGCCGTTGGATCAAACCGCTCCCTCTCTCTCCACTTTTTCATAGGTCTCTTAAACCTGCTAGGGGTGACCTAAAACTATGAAGTGTAGAGTACCCTACAACATGAAATTACAATTTTACCCCTAAATTTATTGAAAAATGAGTGTTATATGACCCGTTTTTTAATCTCACAAAAATTGTCAATGGTGAGATTTGAACCCAGGTTTCCACTATGTCAAGCAAAGATGACAACCATCATGCCATATGATTTTTGTTGAACAAAATTGAATTAAGTTTATATATAGGTATATAAATTTAGATCGCCCCCGCCGAAAATTACCGCGCTTGCCGAATGTCGCCGCCCGCACGGGGGGCCCCGTGCCCGGTCACTCGTGTATATATATATATATATATATATATATATATATATATATATATATATTTATACTATTCTAAAAAGAAGTATGGATGACTTTAAAAAGTAATAAATTTAAAATCCATTCGAGTAATCTGAGCCGTCCACTATGACAAGATTAATAGGAGCTGTCCATTTTATCTCCCAATCTTGGTTTTAAAAAAAAAAAATCCCGATTCCTCCTTCCAAAACCCGATGCCCCATCTCAACTCCCCTCTCTCGCTCTCACGCCGCTCCTACCGTGCCTCCAAAATCCATGCGATCGCCGCCGTTGCAACCATAATCCATGCCCTCGCCGCCATCGGAGCCGGAATCATCGTCCTTGACGGCATCTCCTGCGGAATGAACGATCTCATGCGATCGCCTCCATCGCAGTCGGAATCCAAACCCATGCCGCCATCAGACCCGGAAACCCATGCCGCCTTTTCTCTCCGTCTTCATACTCCTGCCATTCCGACTCCACTTCTTCCCACCTCCATCTTGCTTACCGCCAGACCTTACAGATGACTTCATCCATCGGAGATATTTCAGGTTGAACTCCATCGGAGATATTCCAGGCGTTCAGATCTCACATTGGCTTCCAGGTTGTACTCATACTACCTCTCTTACAGTGTGTTGTTTCCTCATTTTATTTTTAGGCATATCTTAATTTTTGGGCTGGTTTATTTTGCTATATTTTTAGATCCAAAATGGTGAGTATGATCACACCCAGGGCCTCAAATGCTTATTTTGCTCATTATTTCTCAAAGGTAAACTAATTATCTTTTTCTTTCTATTGGGATTACTTCTTAGATTTTTTACATTTGCTCTGCAATCCTTTAATGTCTCAATTATATGATTTTTAAGATTTTGCTCTTCAAGATTCAAGATGTAGTTTAATTTAAATTGCAAAGTACATGTTCGAGAAAATGCATGTGAGAAGATTAGTTTCAGCTAACAACTCATCTGATTTTCATTTCTACAAGCCTAACAACTCATCTGTTTTTGTTGTTCTTCAACAAAATGCATGATCCGGCAATCTATTGTTTTATTATTCATTTATATAGAAGCCTAACAACTCATCTGATTTATTTGTTCTTCAAGAAAATGCATGATCCGGCGATCTATTGTAATATTATTCATTTATTTAGAAGCCCCTTTTTCCACTACTGTGTTAGAGGTAATCAACTTCTCATGTTCTCCTACTTAATCTATTATTATGCTTCATTTTTGTAATTCAAACTGAAGATACAATGCATACTCTTTGCTCCCGAATGCCATTATATCATTCCAATTTGAAATTTTACTCTCATTTTTTCCACAATTATTTTAGGTAAAGTTGAACATTTGGGAACCCCCGCTCCAACGGAACCCCTCCTCTTCGATCAAGCACTCACGTCCCAGCACTCCCCACCGTCGAAGTCCGCATCCACACCTCTGTCAGCGCCGAGGTCCGCATCCACGACTCCACGACTCCGCGACCATTGCTCGGGGCCACGCTCTCTCACGCTAAGGAGTAACACCATCCCCTTCTTCATCCTCTTACTGATTTTGGGTTTAAGGCCTTCTGGATCTCATCCTCTTACTGATTTTTTTTAGGGGCTTCTGGAACTCATCCTCTTACTGATTTTGGGTTTAGGGGCTTCTGGATCTCATCCTCTTACTGATTGTTTAGGGGCTTCTTCATCCTCTTTCTCATATCTCCATGCTCACTCTACTACTTCATCTCCCAAATTGTAGGGTTGCTCGGACTGAAGTTTATGAAAACAGATAAGTTTTTATTGGTCTATTTTCTTTAATATTATTTAAGTTGTTCTGCAAGTATGCTTCAGAAACTAATTAATAGAACAAATGTATTAATATATGTATATATGATTACGGTTATACTCAACAAGTTTATGATGAATGATTAGAATTTCTATTAACATATCCTCTCCTATTTGCATTGTCCCTATCCTTTCTGACTTGCACTGTCAGCAAGTTCAAGGTTGCATGCACTCATAGCTGGAATGCATTTCAAAGACGGAATTGAAATGACAATTTTTACTGGATTGGATTTTCTGAAAAGTCTAGATAGATTTATATATCAACTGGCAACAAGCTGTTCTCTATTTTTTTAGGTAATTGTTTGAAATGTAGAGTTTCTTATCATTGCCTTACTTAATTGGCAGAAAATCAAGAATCCTCAATACAAGGGGATATGGAAGGCACCACTGATTGACAATCCAGGTTGTTTTTATAGACTTTATTTGAAGTTTTTTTTGGTTTATAGACTTTATTTGAAGTTTTTTTGGTAAACTCATGCCTTCTCTTGCCCAACATGTTTTAGCTCCCCAAGCCCTATTATGATGTTTTTGCAGTTAATAATATGATCTGTATCATTCTACCATTTTTTTAATTGTCCATATTGATTTTTTTTCCTATCGATTGAACGAGTGAACATCTTGCTGGTAAAACATGTGTTTCACCTTTTTCTCATGATCATACAGAATAACGAATGTTGCCCCCCCCGACGAATGTAATCGCCCCGACAAATGTCGCCTCCCAAGGCAATTGTCGCTCCCACGATAAATGTCACCACCAACGACCAATATCACCCTCACAATAATTGTCGCCCACCATGAGGCAATTGTCGCTCCCACGATAAATGTCACCACCAACGACCAATATCACCCTCACAATAATTGTCGCCCACCATGACAAATATTGCCGCCCACGATATATGTCGCCGCCCAAGACAAATATCGCTCTCACGACAAATGTCGCCCCCACAACAAATGTTGCACCCCACGACAAATGTCGCCCCCACGACAAATGTCGCCCCCACGACAAATGTCGTCTTGGATCGGGCTGGAGGCCCGTGCCTGTCACTCGTGTATATATATATATATATATATATATATATATATATATATATATATATATATATATACGAGTGACAGTGCACGGGGGCCCCCCGTGCCGCGTGCGGCAGTGCCCCACGCGGTAGACCCCTCCCCGACCACGGCATAGCCCAGATGCGACGGTGCACCTACCGCTCGCAAACCCCCGTGCACACAACATTTTGTGAATGGTACAATTTGAACCTGTAATCTTAAATATCTCAATTGAGGTTGATACAGATTTGGTGCTACTTGTACTGCTAAGAGTCCTTAAATGTGCTCTATGTTCATGAACTTGGGATGCAATATTATTCACCAACATCAACCAATAATCTACTGTAACGAATCTATGCTTAAATTCACCCTTCCACATTCGATGAAACATGATGCTTTGGACTGTTTCATAAAATTCATCTTTTTTTCTATTTTAGCAATACTCGATGCTGGATATACATATGATGATGCCCTATAGAGAAGGTGATGACAAAAGTCTGAAATAAAAAATTGCAGGAGGCCTTAAAAATAGGAGCAACGAATTTATTTTTAGGTTAAACGGTAGTATGCAATTTAAAAACATTGCAAGTTGAATGTGTTGAAGCATGGTGAGAATATGTAGTTGTGGTAATTGAAGGAGACCTTAAAACATTGGACTTAAATTGAATGCAAAGACATTACAGGTTAGGTTGAATTTAACTGGAATATGAGTTGAGAAGGAGGTAATCGGAGAAGCTAATTAGTAGCAGAACCTAACCGGCGTTTGTACATTTCGGTAGTGGAGATCCAGCGTTGACTGCTTTTCTCTGCAAAGAAGGCAAGCAGTGAATGAAAGCAGAACCAAACCAGCGTTTGTGGATTTCGGTAGTCGAGATCCAGCGTTGACTCCTTTACTCTGCACATAAGGCGGACTGTGAATGAAAGTGGGGGGTTACTGGCAGGAAGAAGTTAAATAGAATTAAAATGGTGGGTGGGGTTGCTAATACCTCGACGGTGGTTGATGAAGACCGGAGTTTTGTGTCGGCCGCAAATGCCGTCGTCTGGAGAGGTCCCAGAAGGCAGTACCCTGGCCCTGGCGAGAATGAATAGATGCGCGGAGCCCTAAAACCGCGATGAAATAGAGCGGCGTGAGGATGCGGAGGAAGAGGCGCGTGGTGACCTAAAATCGCGATGGAATAGAGCTGCAGCTGTGTATGAGTGGGTGAATCAGACGGGAGTTTTTCCTGATGACAATCCAGATGTTTCGACATTGTTTCTTCTGAGGTTCCCCTCTCCATCGGCTCCACTGGGAAGCCAAAGTGGGAAATCAATCTCCGCCGAATGAGAAAAATGGACAGTGAAGACATGGTATTTGCGTGCGTGAGGGAGCGGGGTAGGGTTTTGCGAGCGGGAGAAAAATGGAATACGGGATTATCGGGAGAGCTTCGTAGCGGTGGGAGGATTGTTTTAATCGGACGAATGTCATTCAGCTAATGGACTTGATCGGGCGGCCATGATCTTATGGATGGGTGTTTAGTGGCTTCAGATGGTCCTTAAAGTTTTCCTTTATAATATATATAGATATATTTACCATATATAAAGAAATATCAAACCCATGAATTTTAAATCCATTGAAACGATTTCGACCGTCGAATCTGGCATGATATTTCATTAGTCGTCGGATCAAATAGCTCCATCTCTCTCTACTTTTTCAAAGGTCTCCTAAACCTACTAGGGGGCGACCTAATCCGACTAGGGGGTGACCTAAAACTATATTAAAATAATTGAATTTTAATCAGGTACCGCCAGAAATACGCTACGCGGCGTTAGAATATTGTCTGCCTCAATGAAGCTTCGCAATCTATGTAGCTCATCCTAAATACATCATTTTTCAAATATTAAATGACGTTTTTTTAATTTATACAAGAATAGAAAACTTAATCCCACGATATGGGACTAAATTTGAGCAAGAATTTAATAACGTAAAATCAAAAGGAAATAAGCGCACTAGGTGAGACTTGATCCACCAACCTCCACCTTCACAGTCATGCACCTTATCCATTAAGCCATGAACACTTTCACATTATATTGCAGACAGTTTGTATATGTACTAATATTAATGAAGGCCGTCCCGATGCAGCCGAAGGCCGTCCCGATGCGGCCGAAGGCCGCCCGAGAGCATCAAGCACGGGGCGTAACACGCAGGGGGCGGGCGAAGCCCTCCATTGCCGTCCGAGTACTGGCGCGCTTGGTCGTAGGGGCGTAGCCCCGTGTCGGGCACTCGTATATATATATATATATATATATATATATATATACTAGCATCTTCGAACGGGCTACGCCCGTTCTCGATGCGGCGCTGCGGGCTTCGCCCGCAAATAAATAGTCTGCGCCCGGTATTTGTCGTGGGGGGCGGTATTTGTCGTGGGGAACTAAACGTTGATAAATAATTTCATGTTGATCGAGTAGGAGATTATATTTATGTAGATTACTACGCCCGCCCCCGGCGGGGCTTCGCCCCCCCCCCCCCCCCCCCCCCCGGCAGATGGTAAAAATTTGATGCTTAGGTTAAATATGGGAAAAAACCCCTAACATTCTGTAGATGTAAACTGATGAGAATAGTACAGAAATCTGTAAAAAATAGAGCATTGTACCTGTAAAGATGAGGCGATATTAGAAAACCTTGCATCAAATTTGAAGAGGAGATATTAGAAAACCTTGCATCAAATTTGAAGAGGAGATATTAGAAAACCTTGCATCAAATAATCTTTGACATTGTACCTGTAAAGATGATTATATATTAGAAAACCTTGCATCAAAGGCTTGAATGTTAATTAAAACTATCCAAGTGCCTACTAAAGAGCTTTAAAAAGAATAAGGAGAGGTACATGCTATGATACAGATATTTTTTGGTGTAAATTCATCTAAAAATCATTCAATAACGGGATATTTTTTGGTGTAAATTCATCTAAAAATCATTCAATAACGGGATATTTTTTGGTGTAAATTCATCTAAAAATCATTCAATAACGGGATATTTTTTGGTATAATATTAAGCCATATTTTTGGCGATCAACACAGATATTTTTTGGTATAATATTCTACCGTCCATTGTCATTTCATCTATGCAAAATCATTCAAAAACTCTTTGAAGGAATTCTCAGTATACACTAAAATAATGCTTGACGGAATCTTTTAAATGACATAATTAAACTCGTCATACCATAAATATAAAATATCAAGAATATGTGCGTTGCCCCTAATAGTACGAACTGTCATTGGCTTCAGACCACAGGAGCTTGATGTTGAGGAAATAGTTCTAATCCATATTTTCATGAACCTGATGAGGGCAACAAAATCAGTGATCTCTCGAAGAGGAATAAGTTATTTGGTGCAGCAAAATATGACAACAAAAATATTGAAACTGAATTATTTCTTTGTTACGCTAACGAAGAAAATGAAACAAAATCATAGTTCGATTGAAACAAATCAGGGAGCTCTGGATAAGGTTTTTACTGGGAGTTGAGACAGCAAGGATGTGAAAGAAGCTGGCATTACCTTTGCAGGAATTGGAGCAGGGAGGATGAAGTCATCAATTTGATGGAAGGAGCTGAAAGAACGATCTCTGGTATGGAGCTTTGTTGATCGCAGTGATGTCATAGGAGGTGGAGATGTGGCATTGCGTCTGCAGGAGAAGGAAATGGCTTTTGGCTACATTGCATTATCAAATTTAACACATCACAAATGTACTGATCAATCCACAAATACACACAACAACAAAAATATTGAAGAACATAACACTACAATGCAATAATAGCTAACTCAGTGCACAACCTTAAAATTGAACAATTCATATGAACATAATTCAGTGGACATAAGCGCGACAATACCCGGCTGGTGACGGCAGGCTTTGCCCGCACCCGGCTCGATGCTCTCGGTCTGCCTTCGGCCGCATCCAACGGGCTTCGCCCGCCTCCGCCGCACGGGCTTTGCCTGTGCTCGATGCTTCAAGCGGCCTGCTCTCTTTCTCTGTATTATGCAGTTCTGCGAATATCAAAACATGTGATAATATTTTCATATGGTTCCAAAGAGATGAATGACAATTATACCAAAAATGAAGCTGTCTATTATGCTTTGTTTTTAAAATTTTGAATTCTAGATTCACAGATCACGGCACGCAGAGCATTTGAACAGAGAGAGAGATGAGTAGCACCTCCTGTGAGAAACGCAAGGAGGTGGTAGAAAAGGATAGGGATTCATGACTACAAATCTCCTTGGAGTCTCTGTAAGAAGCTGCATCACTGCAGAGAAGCAAACGATTTAAATGTTAAATGTAATAAATTATTTAAGGACAAATTGATAATCGTAAATGTAAATGTAGAAAGAATTTGAAAAGGGGTTTTAAGAACGAAATCAGGAAGAAGAACTGAATCGAGAAATAGACAACAAAATATAACAGTAAATCAAAAACGCAAACAACGGATTCTTAAATTGGTCTGCGTGAGAAGCATCGATCATTGTAGGCGTTCTAGATGGATGTGCGAGAGGAAGGACGTACGCCGGTGTGGGTTTTTCTGCTCCGGATCTGGCGCGGGATGGCGAGGCGATGGCAAACTTCGTGAGGGCGCGAGTAGGGTTAGGGAGCGATGGATTGGAGTCAAGAGGCGAATATGAGATCGCATCTGCTTGCGAGATCAGCCCCGTCGTCGCCGGAGATGCACCCGTGGAGGTTTTACACGGGGGAGGACTGAGGAGTAATGACGAACCGCAGGTCCGCAGGAGCAGCCGTCGTGGGAGGTGTTTAGGGCTTGAAAATGGAGTATCGGGATTTTGAGGAGGAGAGCAAGAGCGAGGAGCAGGATATATCGGAGAGGATGAGATCTAAGGGTTGGAAATTAATATTTTGAAAATCAAACGGCTGAAAGTGAATTGTTGGTGTGCTCCAAGATATGTATATTCTTTTATATAATAAAGATATATATAGTGGAGGACCCAGAATTTTTGCCTAACCCGAGCACTAATTTACATGTTCTAGGACTTACTCTAGAAATATCAAAATATATATTCTGCATAGATAATTCTCTACCCGATCCAAAATGAAAAGAGCCATTAATTTCGTTAAGTTACTGACAATGAACATGAATCTGTTGAATTATTGACTATAAACCAGGAAAAATGAACCAAATTTTGCAATACTATCATGAAATTTATTTACAGTTGATTCATTATTAAATCTTTAGTGTTATTAGGAAGAATTTACTTCACAAAAACAAAGTATGCCTGGCCCTCTTTGAATAAATCATATTTTCCAGAATACTAAAAAACGTATGATCACCGGTCAATAGCAATTCTCAGCAAGAACCACTTCAAGGTTCTAGATAATTTGAACAATAATTTTTGTGAATATCTTTTCCTAAGCACAGTGTTTGCTGCTCCATCGGCGAAAACTGAAAATCAGAGATGAATAATGAACCGCAAGACCGAATACGTGCGCCCGAGCAAAAACGAGCGCTCGGGAGAAAACGCGCACCCGGAAGAAAATGTGCGCCATGGCGAAAATGTGCGCCCGGGCGAAAACGAGCGCCCGAGCCAAAATGCGTGTCCGACCAAAAGTGCGCGCCCGACGGAAATGTGTGCCCAACCAAAAACGCATGCACGGCGAAACGTGCATGCGGCGAAAAACACGCGCCCGACCAAAAATGCACGCCTGGGCGAAAATGCGCACTTGAGTGAAAATGCGCGCCTTACCGAAAATGCGCGCCCGACTAAAAATGCATTCCCGGGGGAAAATGCGCACTTGTCCGTGTCCAGGCGAAACCACGCACTCGGGTGAACACGTGCTAGGACAAAAATTGAGCTCACTCGAAAAACCACGCTCGAGCGAAAATGCTTGATTCAAAAATGAATAGTAAAAAATTAAAAATAGTGAACGTATTAATCTAACATTGTGAATTGATATCCGGCGAAGTGCAGTTAATAAAAGAGAAAAAACTAAAAGTAGAGAAAGAAGTTTTTAGAAAGCTATGTTGAAACGGCTACTCAAAAAGTCTTTAAAACACATTTCTTGAAAAAGCTCTTTTGAAAAAGCTCCTCACTTAGGGTCTGTTTGGGAGGGCTTTTTAGCTCTTTTCCATTTTCTGAAAAACGCCACCGCACCTAACAAATCGTTTGGATTGTCTACCGGTGGGAAAAGCTACCGCGGAAAACTCATTTTCTCCTCCTTTTGAAAAGTCACTTGTCCCCTACTTTTCCACCTTTTCGAAAGGCACTTCCTCATCCCGATACAAGGTTAGCGCATTGCCCGAGCGCATAATTTTCCCCAGTACGTACATTTTTCTGCATGAGCGAGCATTTCTTCGCCCAACAGTGCATTTTAGGCAAGGACGCGAATTTTTCGCCCGGTCGTGTTTTTTTTGCCCGGTCGCGCATTTTTCGCCAGGGTACACAAATTTTCGCCCGTGCGCGCATTTTTCGCCAGGGCGCGAATTTTTCGCCCGGGTGCATTTTTCTCCCGGGCGCACAATTTTCGAGCGAGCGCGGGCGCGCATTTTTCGCGTTGGCGCGCATTTTAAGCGCGCGCGATCATTTTTCACGCGGGCGCACATTTTTCGCGTCGGCGAGCATTTTTCGCGCGGGCGCGACTTTTTCGCGCGGGAGCGCCTTTTTCGCACGGGCGCGCATGTTTTGCCCGAGCGCGCATTTTTCGCCGGGGTGCGCATTTTTCGCCAGGGCGGGCTTGTTTCTGCTACACGTCCGGGCACGCATTTTTCGCGTGGGCGCGCATTTTTTCGCCCGGGCGGACATGTTTCTCTTGTGCGTCCGGACGCGCATTTTCCACCCGGGTATGCATCTTCTTCTCGGGCATGCATGTTTCGCCCGAGCTCGCATTTTTCGCCCTAGCGCACAATTTTTCGCGCGTGCCCACATTTTTTCACCCGGGCCCGCCTTTTTCTCCATGACGTGCATTCTCCCGGGCGCGCATTTCTCTCCCTGGCGCGCATTTTCCGCCTGGGCGCGCACATTTTTTTCACCCGGACTCTCTTTTTTCTCCCGGGCGCGCATTTTTTGCCCAGACAAAAAAATGCGCGCCCTTGCGAAAAATGCCAGCCCGAGCGAAAAATGGGCGTTCGGGCGAAAATTGTGCGGCCGGGCGAAAAATGTGCGTTCGGGAGAAAAATACGCGCCCGGGAGAAAAATGCGCGCCCGGGAGAAAAAATGTGCGTCCGAGCATAAAATGCGTGCCCGCGCGAAACGTTTGTGCCCGGGTGGCAAATGCACACCCGGGCAAAAAATGCGCGCCCGAGCGAAAAAATGTCTGCCCGGGCGAAAAATGCGCGCCCGGGCGAAAAAATGCCTGCCCGGGCGAAAAATGCGCGCCCGGGTGAAAAAATTTGCGACCGGGCGAAAAATGCGGGCTCGGGCGAAAAATGCGCGCCCAAGAGGAAAATGCGCGTCCGGGCAAAATATGCGCGCCTGTGCGTAATATGTGCGCCCTGACGTAATATGCCCGCTCACGCGAAATATGCGCGCCTGGGCGAAATATACACGCATGGGCAAAAAATTTTCCCCCGGGCGCATTTTTCTGTCCGTACTTGCATTTTTAAAAAAAATGTTACCGCAACGGAGATTTGCCAAATAGTTAATAAAATGCTTCTTATTTTTGAAAATCTCTGCAAATGAAGTTCACCCAAACAGATCTCTTTTTGCAATAAGTATTTTCCAAAAGCGCATTTTCCACCATTCTTTTGCCACCACTCCTCCTTTCTGAAAAGCCCTCCCAAATAGGTCCTTAAACATCCTAAAAAGATCCTTTGCAGTTCAAATAAAACTTTATGAATAGAAAGAGCATGCTCTGTTTGTGATAGAAAGAGCTGTCCCAAACAGAGCATATGGCTCTGTTTGGGGGCAGCAGATTATTAAATTTTTGAAGTGGAGTGGAAGAGGTCTAGGCGGTCTAAAAAAAGGATGACCGCAGAGACCGCGCGGTCCATACGGTCTCCCTCTGTTGGCTAGTCACTGTATTGGCTGTCCCAAGCATGGCTCTTCTTGTGATCGCGCGATCTCCTCTTGCGCGGTCTGGTTTGGGTGGTTAATGTATCTCTTTTGGGGCGGTGGCGACATTCTTCTGTTTGCCTATAAACAGAGGTGCATGACCTGTCATTCTTATCGAGAACTATAAGAACTAGAGCTTGGGTTGATTTTGCCGGTCTCTGTTTTTGAGGTCGTGCGGTCAGGAAGTGGTTGATCGTTCATTGTGTTCGCAGGTCAGCGGCCAGCAATCAACGATTTTCTTCCTTGGCGATACTTCCCAGCTTTGAATAACCAGCTCGCCAACGGTCTCCTCTGGGCGATCTGTGTTTTAGTTCTTGGGTTGTTCGCAGCAAGCTCGATGATCAGATGACCTAGCGGTCAGACGATCTAGAGTTGCAGCCAGACGACAACATTTGCAGTTCTATTCTCTTTTCGCGGGGAGCTTCTGTGATTATGCGACCGTGCGGTCAGGCGATCAAGAAGTGCGACAGGTTATTTTTTCACTAGCTCAATAAGTCAACAGCTCTCGCGGTCTGAGTTGGCTGTCTGGCAAGTAGCAGGCTGGCGACCTGTACTGTTCGCGCCGTCTTAGTGGTTGCGTGCGGTCTGACCATCTCAGAGGTCTCTGGCAATCTCAGTTTTTTCTGTTCGCCAGTTGTTTGTTGTCTCTGTTGTCTCTCCCTGTATTCTGATGAATCATGTCTCGTCATGTATGCCTCGCATTGTAAAGAGATAGATTAATTTAAGATCGTTTTGCTCTTCTATTGTTGCTGGTTACTTAACTTGGAATGATTGTAGTGTTCCTGCGCCTGACTCCCGCTTCAAAGATTTTTACTTTGGTATTTGAGTTGAAATCTATCTCTAGATACCAGAGCTAGAAAATTTCAACATGGTATCAGAGGGACAGAAGGCTTGAGCAGCGATCAACCTTAGTATCTTGCTTGAGATTTTTGGAAGTTCAAGTTAACCAGCAGTATAACAATGGAATGAGGTTATGCTAGAGGTCTTGGTATTGAGCTCCTTACGCAAACTAACATTAAGAAATGAAAGTCTTGCATGGAGAGCTATCTTCTTGGCGAGGATTTATGAGAGGTAGTCGGTGGAGAAGCAAGACAACCAGTGGTTGCTGCTGAAGGGAATGCTGAGCAGGTGAAATCTTGGAAGAGACCAAATGCGAAAGCTGACTTCACTCTCAAGCGAGCTATCATTCCTGAGCTCTTTGACCATATCATTGGATGTCGGTCTGAAATTTGGACAGCCTTGGATGGCTTGTTTAATAAGAAGAATGTAGCCCGACTATAGTTTCTTGAGAATGAGTTGGCGAAAGCAACTCAAGGTGACTTATCTATCTCATCCTTCTTTCTGAAGATGAAGAACCTTTGTGCTGAGATATCGACATTGGACCCGAAAGAGCCTATCTCAGAAGCACGGCTGAAAAGACATAATTTGTGGCTTGCGGAGGGAGTATGTGGCCTTTGTTACTTCTGTACAAGGCTGGTCCAATCAACCATCCTTGTTGGAGCTGGAAAACTTACTTGCGTTGCAAGAGAGTTTGGCAAAACAAATGACTAGAATATCTATCTCCGGGGGCAAAAGTGAGGTTCTGTACTCAGGTTAGAAGAAGAGATGAGACAAGAAGAAGAAGTCATCTGGAGGTGATGGTGTTGGTGCTTCCATGGTGATCTAGAGGTGGTCAAAATCTAGTCTCACTGCCAACGTGATATGAGCCTATAGGGTCGCACATAAAAGGTGCTTGGAGAAATTGGAGAAAGAATTGAGTTGATCTTGCTCATATTGGATGTGAGTAGAGGATCATTCTTTTGACTGTTTGGAATTTAGTTGAGAATGTCTCAACGGGACATCGTTTAAAGTGTTTAAACGATAGGACTTATACTAGACAAATTCTGTTGAAATTGTTGAAGTGAAGTGGAAGGGAGTCCGACCGGTCTAAAGGCTGGAGACCGCAGAAACCGCGCGGTCTGCGCTGGTGCTCTGGCGGTTTGGTTCTGGCGATCTGGTGAGATCGGCCAGCTTGCTTCTTGGGTTTGCTCGTTGGCGACCTGTTGCGGGTTGTTTCCGGTCTTCTTCTGGGCGGTCTGCTCTTGGTAGATGCGGGTTGTTCCCGAGTAGATCTGCTGGTTTGCCTGGCCCCCTCATTGGAAGACTGGGCGGGTTGTTCCTATATGACCGTCTACCCGGGCGGTCTACCTTGGCGATCTGGCGACTTGTCTGAAGTAGTCCAGATGGTCCTTGCTTGCTCCTAGTGTTCTAAGGAAGGAGCGTTGTTGAGACTGCACGGCTTGTGCGCGGTCTCGTGTTCGCGCGGCCTGCGCGTGATTTTGTCTGCTGATCTGCGTCTTGGTCGGGTGATCGTCCAAGAGGTCTGTTCGCGCGGTCTGTCTTTTGAGACCATTCGCGATCTGATGGGTGGTGACTGTATCCCAGTTTGTGCGGTGACGACATCCGTCCACCCGCCTATAAATAGGGGTGCATGGCCCGTCATCTATAACAAGAACTGTAAGAACAATAGCCCGGATTGTTTTTTGCGGTCTCAAGTTTGAGTTCGCGCAACTTTGATGCGAGTTAACCTTTGTTGTATTCGAAGGTTTGCGGTCAGCAGGGTGCGGTCTCCTTCCTTGGTGATTTCCGGTGGCTTGAATAAACAGTTCGTCTGCGGTCTGTCAGTGAACTGAGTTATTGTGTTCTTGTGCTGTTCGCAGCGAGCTCAGTGATCAGGCGACCTTCAGCGGTTAGGCGCCAGCTTTGCTTTTTTGGTGTGTCTTGTTCTTCTCGTCTCCGTGATTCTGATGAATCATGTCTCGCCATGTATACCTCGCATTGTAAAACAGTTATGTTTCAATAAAGATTTCTTGTGTTTCTGTTTTGGCATTGTGGTTGTTTGGCTATAACTCTTGTTGATACAACTCCTGCTTACTCCTAAACGGTCCAATCAAAAATTTTAACTTGGTATCAGAGGTAGGTTTCTGGAGTGGATAAGCAGTGATCAACTAGAGTTGCCATCGTCTTTGTGAAGAAGAGACCACATAGATTGCCATGGAAGGTGGATACGCAAGAGGTCTTGGTATTGAACTCCTCACATCGACTAACTTTAAAAAGTGGAAGTCGTGTATGGAGAGTTACTTGCTTGGCGAGGATCTTTGGGAGGTAGTTGGCGGAGAAGACACACAAGAGGTGTTTCCAGCAGGAGATAATATGGCAGAGGTGAGACTTTGGAGGAGGACGAATGCTAAGACAGAGTTCACTCTCAAGAGGGCTATCTCACCAGAGCTGTTTGATCACATCATTGGATGTAAATCTGCTGCTGAGATTTGGACATCCTTGGATGGGTTGTTCAATAAGAAGAATGTAGCGAGGATACAGTATCTTGAAAATGAGTTGGCGAAAGCCTCTCAAGGTGATCTTTCTGTTTCTACCTTCTTCCTCAAGATGAAGAACCTCACGGCAGAGATTTCTGCATTGGACCCTGATGAGCCAATCTCTGAGGCAAAACTGAAGAGGCATATCATCCGCGGGTTGCGGAAGAAGTATCTTGCCTTTGTGACTTCAGTTCAGGGTTGGGCAAATCAACTGTCGTTGTTGGAGCTGGAGAACCTTCTTGCTTCGCAAGAAAGTTTAGCAAGACAAATGGCGGGGGTTTCTATCTCCGGGGGAGAAAGTGATGTGATGTTCTCTGGGAAGAAGAAGAAGAAATGGGAGAAGAAGAAGCCGGGTCATGATGGACCCTCCACTTCAGGTCAGCAAGATAGGGGCTATGCTCCTAAGTCTGATGGGAAGAAGAAAGGAGAGGGACCGAGGTGCTTTAGATGCAATAAGGCCGGGCACTTCAAGAAAGATTGCCGGGTGAATCTTCAGCCGGGACATGCAGTGGAGAAGGAGAGGCCAAAGTCTGGTGAAGTTGGATGGGGAGGAGCCTTTGCGTCTAATATAACGGCGATGCCCGTTAAGGCCTTAGCTTCCATCAACTATAATGAGGACTGGATTGTTGATTCAGGGTATGGGCATCACCTCACCGGGGATGGATCAAAGTTCTCTTCTTTGGCGCCTTACTCAGGTAACAATGCTATCATTACGGCTGATAATTCTATTCATCCAGTAGAGCACGAAGGAGTCGTCTCTCTGAACAGTGATAAGGGTCCACTAACATTGAGGAGTGTTTATCACGTGCCTGGTATGAAGAAGAATCTATTCTCTGTGACCAATGCGGTCGATGTCGGTTATCACGTTCTGTTTGGCCCAACAGAAGTGAAGTTTCTCAAAACACAACCGGAGATAAAAGGAGATGTTATTCACATCGGCAAGAGGGAGAAGGACTTGTTCGTTTTATCGACAAGTACCTATGTTGATAAGATGAGGACCAATGATGGCGCGGCCATCTTGCATGAAAGGTTGGGGCATGTAGGCATGGACAAATTGAAGGCTACGGCGGTAAGGGGCCTTGTCAATGGCTTGCCTAGCTTGTCCTCCTATGGAGACGGTCATGTCTGCGAAGGATGTCAGTTTGGTAAGTCTCATCGACTTCCATTTGACAAATCGCAAACAAGGTGCAAAGTGCCGTTGGAGTGCATCCACGGTGATTTGATGGGACCGACTGCCACCCCAAGCCTTGGAGGCAACAGATACATGTTGGTGTTGATTGACGATTACACCAGATATGTCTGGGTATATTTTTTGAAGGAGAAGTCGGATGCATTTGCAAAATTTGTGGAGTTCAAGGAGCTGGTTGAAGGCCAGCTAGGCCTGCAGTTTAAAAAACTTAGAACTGACAATGGTGGGGAGTTCACCTCTGGTGAGTTCTCAAGTTTTTGCAGGAAGCATGGCATCAGGAGAGAGCTTACTTGTGCCCATACTCCACAACAGAATGGCGTTGCCGATAGGAAGATCCGTCATCTGACGGAAACTTGCAAATGCTGGCTTCATGCTAAGAGTATCCCAAAGTCCTTCTGGGCGGAGGGAATGTCTTGTGCAGCTCATGTCATCAACAGATTGCCTCTGAGTCCTATCAACATGAACACCCCTCACGAACTAATGTTCAAGGAGAAGCCGAGTGTTGCCCACCTTCGGGTGTTTGGGTCAACCTGCTATGTGCATATTCCTGATGCTCTTCAGACAAAGCTAGATGCGAAAGCAAGGAAGCTAGTCTTTGTTGGGTATGATGAGCGGAAGAAGGGATGGAGATGCATGGATCCTGAGACACGGAGGTCAATTGTTTCTCGGGATGTGGTGTTCGATGAAGTAACTTCCTACAAGAGGAGTTCAGGAGTTGAACTACCGGAGAGCAGGGTTGATGAAGGAGGAAAAGCTGCGGGAAGTCTTCAAGTGGAGTTGCCTGTTTCACCAGGAGCTCCAGTTGTGTCAAGCTCTGAGATGGAGGCTTTAGGTTCTGGAAGCAGGGGGAGCCATGCTCCAAGTTCATATGGAAGAGGAGCTTGCACAGAAGAAGCGGCTGAGGAGGTGGTTAGTCAGGTGCAACCTCTTAGGAGGTCGAAGAGGACTATTCAACCACCAGATCGATACACAGGAGGAAACATGGTGAAATTTGTTTCATGTTTCTTTGCTGGTCCCTTGGATGAAAGGGAGCCGTCGAGCTTTGAGAAGGCCAGAGGCGTGAAGGAATGGGACATTGCTATGCAAGAAGAGATGACAGCTCTCGAGAAGAATGAGACCTGGTCTCTTGTGCCCAAGCCCAATGGCACCGTTCCTATCACTTGCAAATGGGTCTTCAAGCTGAAGAAGAAAGCTGACGGTAGTATCGAGCGTTACAAGGCTCGCCTTGTAGCTCGCGGGTTCTCACAGCAGTACGGAGAAGATTATGATGAGACGTTTAGTCCAGTGGCAAAGATGACTTCGGTTCGATTTGTTATTGCCTTGGCGTCTTCGAGTGGTTGGGAGATTTGGCAACTCGACGTGAAGAATGCTTTCTTATACGGCGAAATTGACAAGGATATCTTCATGCTCCAACCGCAAGGCTTCATCTCGAAGGAGTAGCCGGACTACGTTTGCAAATTAAAGAAGGAAGCAAGCGCCTCGAGCATGGTACGGGAAGATTGCAGAGTATCTCTTATTCTGCGGATTCGTTGCTTCAGACTCTGATTCTAGCTTGTTCATCAAGAAGGAGGGGGTGCTTCGGGTGATTGTGCTGCTGTATGTGGATGACATGATTGTCACCGGGAATTCGAAGGAGGCGGTAGCAAGGCTGAGAGCTGAGCTTGCTATCAGGTTTGAGATGAAGGATCTGGGGGAGCTTCACCATTTCCTTGGACTCGAGGTGCAGAGGCGGGAGAGCGGAGTGCTCATTTCTCAGGCTGGCTATGCGGAGCGGATCGTTCAACGATTCGGCATGGAGGAAGGGAAGAGCAGCTCTATACCTCTGGAGCAACATCATAAACTTCGGAAGGATGAGGGAAGAGTTCTATCTGATCCGTTGGTTTTCCGAGCTCTGGTTGGGAGCTTGATCTACTTGACGATCACAAGGCCAGATATTGCTTATGCAGTTGGCAAGGTGAGTCGGTACATGACGGAGCCACGGAAGCCTCATCTTCTAGCGGCGAAAGGTATATGAGACGTGGATGATCGGAGATCAACGTCTGGTTATGTCTTTATGACAAGCCCCACAGCTATCTCTTGGTGCAGCAAGAAGCAAGACTCGGTGTCTGTATCTACCACGGAAGCGGAGTACAAGGCTTCGGCCTTGGCAGCTCAGGAAGCCGTTTGGCTCAGGAGGTTGGTAGAGGACGTTCATCAGGAGGTTCGAGGTCCCACTATGCTACGCGGGGACAATGAGAGTGCTCTCAAGCTGGTTAATAATCCAGTCTGTCACGCGAGGACCAAGCATATAGAGATTGAGCACCATTTCATTCGTGAAAAGGTGTTGGGAGGATCTCTTATGGTCGAGCATGTTCGGAGTGCGGACAATGTCGCTGACATCTTCACAAAGCCGCTGGCGAAGGGACCGTTTACTCGGTTAAGGGAGTTGCTCGGGCTAGTTTCCACTTCCCACTTCAAGGGGGAGTGTTGAAATTGTTGAAGTGAAGTGGAAGGGAGTCCGGCCGGTCTGAAGGCTAGAGACCGCAGAAACCGCGCGGTCTGCGCTGGTGCTCTGGCGGTTTGGTTCTAGCGATCTGGTGAGATCGGCCAGCTTGCTTCTTGGGTTTGGTCGTTGGCGACCTGTTGCGGGTTGTTTCTGGTCTTCTTCTGGGCGGTCTGCTCTTGGTAGATGCAGGTTGTTCCCGAGTAGATCTGCTGGTTTGCCTGGCCCCCTTATTGGAAGACCGGGCGGGTTGTTCCTATATGACCGTCTACCCAGGCGGTCTACCTTGGCGATCTGGCGACTTGTCTGAAGTCGTCCAGATGTTCCTTGCTTGCTCCTGGTGTTCTAAGGAAGGAGCGTTGTTGAGACCGCACGGCTTGTGCGCGGTCTCGTGTTCGCGCGGCCTGTGCGCGATTTTGTCTGCTGATCTGCGTCTTGGTCGGGTGATCGTCCAAGAGGTCTGTTCGCGCGGTCTGTCTTTTAAGACCGTTCGCGATCTGATGGGTGGTGACTGTATCCCGGTTTGTGCGGTGACTACATCCGTCCACCCGCCTATAAATAGGGGTGCATGGCCCGTCATCTATAACAAGAACTGTAAGAACCAGAGCCCGGATTGTTTCTTGCGGTCTCAAGTTTGAGTTCACGCGACTTGGATGCGAGTTAACCTTTGTTGTGTTCGCAGGTTTGCGGTCAGCAGGGTGCGGTCTCCTTCCTTGGTGATTTCTGGTGGCTTGAATAAACAGTTCGTCTGCGGTCTGTCAGCGAACTGGGTTATTGTGTTCTTGTGCTGTTCGCAGCGAGCTTAGTGATCAGGCGACCTTCAGCGGTTAGGCGGTCTGAGTTGCGGTCTGGCGACAGCTTCAGTTCTTTGTTCCAATAAGCTTCAGTTCGTGCGGTCTGAGGTGCGGTCTTGCAGTGCTGGCAGTCTGTCTGGTTTCTGTTCGTGCGATCTCAGGGCAAGCCGGGCGAGTTCTGCAGTGGTGCGGCTTGTGCGGTCTGAGCTTGTCTAGCTGCCAGCTTTGTTTTTTTGGTGTGTCTTGTTCTTCTCGTCTCCGTGATTCTGATGAATCATGTCTCGCCATGTATACCTCGCATTGTAAAGCAGTTCTGTTTCAATAAAGATTTCTTGTGTTGCTGTTTTGGCATTGTGGTTGTTTGGCTATAACTCTTGTTGATACAACTCCTGCTTACTCCTAAACGGTCCAATCAAAAATTTTAACAAATTCGGCTAAAGTGTTTAACCGAACTGGGTCAAATTCGGCTAATAGGTTTGGACGAATTCGGCTAAAGTGTTTAGACGATTTCAGCTAAGTCAAAATTTGGCTAAATGGTTTAATCGAATTTATATATCCGAATTAGTATAGTCGAATTCGTCTATAGGGTATAGGCGAATTCGTTTAAAGGATTAGTCGAACTGGTTTTTTATTTCATTCGTCGAACAGAAGTTGTTGCGGGTTCGTCGAACGCAGACTTCTGCCGGTTCGTCGAACGCAGGTTTCTGCTGGTTCGTCGAACGCAGATTGTTGCTGGTTCGTCGAACGCAGACTTCTGCTGGTTCGTCGAACGCAGACTTCTGCCGGTTCGTCGAACGTAGGTTTCTGCTGGTTCGTCGAATGCAGATTGTTGCTGGTTCGTCGAACGCATATTTCTGCGGGTTCGTCGAACGCAAGTTGTTGCGGGTTCGTCAAACCCAGGTTTATATAAATCAGTTCGCGATTTAGGTTTTCCCGACGGCTGAGCTCTTACGTTTTACGGAAGATGGAAACTTAGACCGCCCCCCTTTTGCGATTTGTGAGAGCAGCGCCGGAATCGTTCCGCTAGAGCTTTTCTCCTCTTCCGACAGTCGCCGCCTCTTCCTGTAATTGAACCTAGCAATTCGTGGAAGACGTTGAGGTCGCCCCTTCTCCGACCTAGTTCTTGTGCGACAAGAAGCTAGGGTTCTCCTTCTCTTGTGCGGACTTCTGTTGAGGTGTGGACACAATTCCACACTCACTCCTCCGACGAGCAGTCGTTTGTTGACGGAGCAGATAACTAGTGCAGAACAAGGACTTGGAATAGGATTTCGAATCCTAGAAGATTTCTTCTTGGAGCACCTTGGTTGAGTATTGACTCAATCCCGCGAAGGTATATATTGTATTATGCTTTCTTCAATTTCTTGATTCATGGTTTTAGCAAGATCCATATGTCTCTTTGGGTTGTTCTTGATATATTCCGCTGCGCACATATGATGTGTATACCCTTAAGGAAAACCCAACAGTGGTATCTGAGTTAGGTTTTTGCTAATTCCATGTTTCAAAAATTGTTCCCTTCACAGTAATCGTCTGTCTCTATGATAGTTTGTGAAACTAAAGACTAGAGAGACGTGCTTGTCTACTGCTTTAAGGGTGTTTGCTTTTGCTAGCATCCGGTACATGTAAATCCGAAGGTTTAGAAATGTTCTAAATACTCAGATTTAATCCATATCATCAAGTGTTGATGATTTTGTGCATCTGGAATGTATCCGGGTTATGCTTGGTCTGTTTGTGAATTGTGTGCACATTGATTAAATGTTAATCACGATGAAATGTTCATCAATTGAAAGATAAAATCCCTTATCTAATATTAAGTATTCGGATGCCTTCCGGTGGATGACACTCTTCCTGCCTCGATCGATGAAGTGTGGGCTTGCCAAAGCAAGGGGCATTAATCTATCTTGGTAAGGGTGCGAGCGGATAATTGTGATATCCCACTGTCGACATCGGGTCTAACTTGACTAAGTGACCTCAAAGGTTGAGTGCTTAGAGGCATAGGGTTGGCATGCACCATATGATGGATGCGGATAAAGAGTTATTCACCAACCATACAAGAGTTGCATAGTGATGCAATTGACAAGTGTTGTCTACCTAAATAACTGCATCGTGAGAGAAACGCCAAAGCGGACTCATTGTGTTGGTGAAATACGGATCTTGTCCACTAAGAGAGTAGCTCGCATAAACTCTCCGAATCGAAATTAAGGGTTATCGATTTGATTAAAATCGTGGGAGTATTTAATTAAATTCCTTATTAAAATAAAATGTATTTTGAAATATAGTACTGAAATTCTTTTGCAAATTTATTGTAGAATTTTCATGACAAATACATCACACTCCACGTTGTCCCTGAGAGCCATCCTTGAGAAGGACAATCTCAATGGGACGAACTTCCTCGACTGGTATAGGAACCTGAGAATTGTTCTCAGGCAAGAGCGCAAGCTCTGTCTTGGAAGGGAAGCCCCTGCAGAGCCGACCGAAAATGCTCCGAGAGTAGACAAAGATGCTTACAAGAAGTATCAAGATGATACCTTGGATGTGGAATGCCTCATGCTTGCTACCATGTCCTCTGAGCTTAAGAAGCAACACGAGAGCATGTGTGGTTATGAGATAATCGGGCACCTCAAGAAAATATTGGAGGGGCAAGCCCGGCAAGAGAGGTTTGACATATCCAAGGCATTGTTTCAGTGCAAAATGGGAGCTCGAGACTCAGTAGGGACTCACGTACTCAAGATGATTGGGTATATAGAGAACCTTGAAAAACTGGGTTTTCCCTTGGGCCAAGAGTTGGCCACGGATCTGATCCTACAATCATTGTCGGACAGTTATGAGCAGTTCGTCTTAAACTATAACATGAATGAAATAGAAAAGACACTGCCCGAGCTCCTTGGCATGTTGAGAACTGCCGAGAATAATATGAAGAAGGTCAAGCCTGCCAGCCCCATACTGATGGTGCATAAGAGCAAGGGCAAGACCAAGGGATCTAAGAAGACGAAGATTGGATCTAAGTCTCCTCTTGATCCCAAGTCTTCTGCACTGAAAAGGAAAGGTCTGGTGAAAGAAGGAAAGTTCCTCCACTGCGGTAAGGCAGGGCATTGGAGGCGGAACTGTCCCCTCTATATTGAGGATCTGCAGAAAAAGAAGGGAGGTATGACTTCCACTTCAGGTATTTACGTTATATAGATAAACCTTTCTGCTCCTTCATCTTGGGTATTGGATACCGGATGTAGTTCTCACATTTGTACAAATGTGAAGGAACTGAAAAGGAGAAGAATGCTGGGTAAAGGGGAGGTAGACCTGCGCGTCGGGAATGGAGCAAGAGTTGCTGCCATCGCCGTTGGTGTTTACTGTCTTTCTTTGCCCACTGGGCTTGTAATAGAACTACATAATTGTTATTATGTTCCAGCCATAACTAGAAACATTATATCCATATCATGTCTTGACATGAAAGGATTTTCGTTTATAATTAAGAATAATTGTTGTTCAATTTTTATGAATGATGTTTGTTATGGTGTAGCCCAATTGTTTAATGGTTTATATGTTTTGAACTTAGACCATCCGATCTATAATGTAGAAAATAATAAAAGACTAAGAACAAATGACTCGAATCCTACATACCTTTGGCATTGTCATTTGGGCCATATAAACGAGAAACGCATATCCAAGCTCCATAGAGATGGACTACTAGACTCATTTGATTATGAATCATTTGAGAGATGCGAGTCTTGCTTATTTGGCAAAATGACTAAAGCCCCTTTCACTGGTCATACTGAGAGGGCAGATGATCTCTTGGGTGTCATACATAGTGATGTGTGCAGACCCATGAGTTCTATGGCTAGAGGTGGGTTTCACTACTTCATTACATTTACTGATGATTTCAGTAGATACGGATACGTGTTTCTTATGAAGAACAAATCTGAGACCTTCGAAAAGTTCAAAGATTTTAAGAATGAAGTAGAAAACCAACTGGGTAAAAGAATAAAAGCACTCCGATCTGATCGAGGTGGCGAATATTTGAGTCAGGAGTTTCGTGATCATCTGAAAGAGCGTGGTATTGTATCACAACTCACCCCACACAGAACACCACAACATAATGGTGTTTCTGAGAGGAGGAATCGTACCCTGTTAGATATGGTGCGGTCGATGATGAATCATGCAGATCTGCTCGTTTTCTTTTGGGGTTTTGCTCTAGAGACTGCTGCTTTTACACTAAATCGCGTTCCGACGAAAATGGTTCAAAAGACACCATATGAGATATGGACTAGGAAGCGTCCTAGTATATCTTTCATTAAGATTTGGGGCTGTGAGGCATACGTACGACGTCAAATGTCTGACAAGCTAGAACCCAAATCAGATAAGTGTTATCTTGTGGGATATCCTAGGGAAACCAAAGGGTATTACTTTTACCTGCCGTCCGAGGGCAAAGTGTTTGTCGCAAGGACTGACGTCTTCTTGGAGAAAGAGTTCTTATCTAAAAAGACTGAAAAGGTGGAACTTGAAGAGGTTCAAGAACCACAAACAATGAATGAACGTGAATTGGAACCTGAGCAAGGACTACAATCTATTGTAGCTGGAGAACCTGCTCAAGAAACACAAGTCCTACGTAGATCTGATAGACCAAGATGTTAGCCTGAGAGATATGGATTTCTCGTGTCTCAAATAGGTAGTGTGTTGCTTATGGATCATGATGATGAGCCTGCAACCTATCAAGATGCTATGTGTGAACCTGACTCTGAGAAGTGGCTTGAGGCCATGAAATCTGAAATGGACTCCATGTATGCAAACCAAGTTTGGACCTTGGTGGAACCACCTGAAGGGGTACGACCTATAGGGTGCAAGTGGGTCTTCAAGAAGAAGACCGACATGAATGGGAATGTACATACATTCAAAGGCCGGCTGGTGGCTAAAGGTTTCAGGAAAATTCATGGTGTTTGTAACACCCCCATCCGTTAAGAAGCATATAGCAGAAGGTCCGGCCGGGGCCCCACGCCATATACTACAAAACAAACGGGAACGTCACTTAATTGAATATACAACGACACTATACCACGAAGCCTAACTCAGAGCATTCTATGCGGAAGTAAAAGAGAGAGAGACAGAATTATAAACCACAAGACCCGAACTCGGGTATGTCCACTTCTATTAACTTGGAATAAAATGTTTTACAACACGAAAGAGGCACGACGGCCTTACAGTTTACCAACATCGGCGCGCAGGCCGGCCATACATGAAAAACAGAAGGAACATCAAAAGGCCTTCAAGGGCCGCAGCAGCGCAGGGGCTTCAACCCGCCAAATGCCCGTTGTTCACAGCTCTCGTTGTACAACATGAAGAGCGGGTATGGCGTCCCCTCAGCCCAGGTATTATCAATTAGCCGGCTCCACGGGCCGCTAAGTCATCCACCAGGACACCCCCACAGGTCGGGTACACCGGCCTCAGGTCCCCTCAACGGGTGGGCACAACAACATCACCAGAACTCAGTCTGGGAAGCTGTCGCCTGTCGACATTCACTGTCGCCAGCGACAGTGCACAAAACCCAAATTTGGCTTCTAGCTGTGGGTGCTTCCCGGGGCACACCCCCAGGCATTGCTGCACATGCAGTAGCACTCCCACTGCCTCAGAACACCAAAATTCACCAGAACCCAATTCTGGGGAGCTGTCGCCTGGCGACAGTCACTGTCGCCAGCGACAGCTGGACAGAACTCCATTTCTGCTTTTTAACTTCGGGTGCTCCCCGGGGCACACCCCCGGGCGTTGCTGCGCATGCAGTAGCACCCTCTAGTCCTACGAAGCAGTATAACACCTGGAGTTTTTCCCCCGGCACGCACAATACCACAAAGTATCACCAATCCGGACGCACCGTCTTGGATGGGCTTCACACAGCGCGCCTACGCCCATTTCACGCATGGACTCTATATGAATGCAAGATTTGACGGGGATAACACGAATCGACCCGTCGGAGGCCACGACCTCACCCTTTTGGGTAGGGGCCTCAACGATGCAAGGGTATGGACTAGAACATGTCCAAAAGAGGGTAGAAAGGTTCGTTACCCTTAAACGCCGCTTCGAGCCCATGGCTTGACTTTCGGCACGGATGGAAAGGAGCGCCTTGCCCTCCTCTACGCTTAGCCACCAACTTCGAGGGGATCAGATGAGTGTAGCTCCACCAAACCCAAGCTCCAAGCTAGGTTTACTATTGGCTTCTTCTTCTCCAAGCTCCTCTCTCTCTCCAAATTAAAATCCTTAAGGAAATAAGGAAGGAAGGAGGATTTCGGCCACCCTATGCATCCACTGAGCCACTCAAGCCAAAACCAGCCCCCAAAGTCAAAGTGCAATCAATGGGCACGATTTCAGATGCAAAGTATAACTTTGAGCTGTCTCCCGGCGACAGCCGCTGTCGCCCTGGCGACAGCGATAATGAACCGACATTGACCAGTCAACGCCGTCCGACAGCTCATGACAGAACCTTCTCAACAGAACGCTATCGCTGGGCGACAGCCACTGTCGCCGACGACAGCTCTGGATTCCAGAATTCTGATTTTCTGTTTTGGGGTCTTACAACCCTCCCCTCCTTATAAAAATTTCGACCTGAAATTTGTAAAAACACACATATATATACATATCGAAAAAGTCTTTACACAAAGGAGAAAAAAAGATAAACGTCACCGAAACAGCTCGGGGAACTCCTCCATCATGGTCTGCTCACGCTCCCATGAGAGCTCCTCACGACCGCAGTTGTCCCAACGGACCTTTACCATACGGATCGCCCTGTTCCGCAACTGACGCACCTCAGCATCCTCGATGCTAACGGGCCTGACCGCTGTCTTAAGCCCACTATCCACGGGCACCTGTTCCGCCGCGACCACCTGCGTAGGCTCTTGCACTGCCTTCCGCAACACGGAGATGTGGAATACATCGTGTAGCCCGCTCAGTTCCGCCGATAGCGCAAGCCCATAAGACGCCTCGCCGACGCGCTCGATGATCTCAAATGGTCTAAGGTATCTCGGACTCAGCTTTTTCAAGCGCCGAATCCTGGACACGCCCTTGAATGGCCTGATCTTCAAGTAAACCCAATCGCCAACGGCGAACTGGACGTCGCGGTGCTTCGCATTATAGTACTTCGCCTGCCTATCCTGCGCAACCAAAAGCCTCTCCCGGATCAAACGCACCGTCGAAGTCGCCTCTTCGACGTCTTTCCTCTTGAAGAGCTTCGTCTCGCCCGTTTCCGCCCAAGCTAAGGGAGTGCGGCACTTCCTGCCATAGAGGGCCTCGAAAGGCGCCATCTGAATACTCGCTTGATAGCTGTTGTTGTACGCGAACTCAACAAGAAAGAGGTGATCTTCCCACCCCTTGCCAAAATCCAGGACGCACATCCGGAGCATGTCCTCCATCGTCCTGTTGGTACGCTCAGTTTGGCCATCCGTCTGAGGATGAAAGGTCGTGCTAAACTGCAGCTTCGTACCCAAAAGACGGTTGACTAGCCTCCAGTCGCTCGAAGTAAAGCGTCCATCACGATCACTGACGATGCTACGGGGCACACCGTGCAGTCGCACTATAGTATCAACATACAACTTCGCCAATTTCTCCACCGAGTCATCCCTCCGGTTGGGGATAAAGTGCGCCACCTTCGTCAGCCGGTCAATGACTACCCAGATGGCATCGTTCCCGCTCTGCGACCTCGACAGTCCATGCACGATATCCATGGAAATGTCATCAAACTTCCACTCCGGAACAGGCAATGACTTCAAAAAGCCACCGGACTTCTGACATTCCGCCTTCACTACCGCACAAGTGTGGCACTTGTCCACGTAGTGAGCGATGTCCCTCTTCATACCCGGCCACCAGAAAAGGACCTTCATGTCCTTATACATCTTCGTGCTCCCCGGATGAACTGAATACCTGGTACGATGCGCCACGTACATCGACTCATCGCGCAGCTCACCCGCCATGGAGACGCACAAACGGTCACCTCTCCACAGCAACCTGTCACGCAGCAGAAACTGGGCATCTGGCCCACCACCAGCATCCTCCGCGTAGCGCTTTAAACTCGGATCGAGTTCTAAAGCCCGGCGAACTCTATCTGTGAGGTCGTACTACACCTCAGTCCAACTCAAACAGGCACCGGCACTGCTCCTCTTCTCTACGCAAGAAATACCCAAGGCCTCCAGGTCACGTATCAGGTGCTCATCATGCATCTGAATCCAGTTGGCCTGCGCTGGAGCCCTGCGACTGAGTGCATCAACAACAACATTCCCCTTCCCGGGAGTGTAGTGGATCTCGAAGGTGAAGTCCCCCAGGAACTCCATCCACCTCTGCTGCCGCATATTCATCCCTTTCTGCGTCAGAAGGTACTTCAGGCTCTTATGGTCCGTGAAGATGTCGATCTTCAAGCCATACACATAATGCCGCCAAAGCTTCAGGGCAAATATCACGGCCGCCAACTCCAAGTCGTGGACCGGATAGTTCCGCTCGTGCACCTTCAGCTGGCGAGAGCCATATGCTATAACCTTGCCATGCTGCTGCAGAACGCAGCCAAGGCCGCTCCCAGAAGCGTCGGTGTAGATCTCATAGCCCTCCGTGCCGCAAGGCAAACATAAGATCGGAGCCTTCGTAAGCCGTCGCTTCAACTCCTCGAAAGCCTGCGCATATGCGGGCGTCCAAATGAACTCCTGCATCTTCCGTGTCAGCGTCGTATGAGGCAGCGCGATCCGTGAGAAGTTCTCCACGAAGCGCCTGTAATAATCGGCCAGCCCGAGAAAGCTACGGACCTCCGCTACAGTAGAAAGGACAGGCCACTCCCTGATGGCCGCAACCTTCACCGGATCTACCGCCACACCCGAACCACTAACCACATGGCCCAAGAACGCCACGGAAGGAAGCCAGAACTCGCACTTCGAGAACTTGGCATACAGCTGGTTCCTCCTCAGAACCTCCAAGACTACTCGCAGGTGATCACCGTGCTCCTCCTCGGACTGAGAGTAGACCAGTATGTCATCAAGGAAGACGACCACAAATCGGTCGAGGTACTCTCGGAAAGTCCGGTGCATCAAGTCCATAAACACCGAAGGCGCATTAGACAGCCCAAAAGGCATCACGGTGAACTCATACTGCCCGTACCTCGTACTAAAGGCAGTCTTCGGGATGTCGCACTCCCTGATCCGCACTTGATAATAGCCGAACTTTAAGTCCAGCTTCGAGTATACTGTCGAACCAACGAGCTGGTCGAACAAGTCGTCTATCCTCGGAAGAGGATACTTGTTCTTCTCGGTCAGCTTGTTCAGCTCCCGGTAATCGATGCAAAGCCGCAGGCTACCATCCTTCTTTTTGACAAAGAGGACCAGGGCACTCCAAGGTGAGGAACTCGGACGCACGTAGCCCTGCTCAAGCAGCTCCTGCAACTGCAGCTTCAACTCTGCCAACTCTTTCGGAGCCATACGATACGGCGAGCGGGCCACAGGCTTAGCGCCTGGCACCAACTCAATCGTGAAATCTATCTCCCGCTGCGGTGGAGCACCGGGGAGCTCGCTCGGGAACACATCGGGGAACTCTGCTACTACCGGAACATCCACTAGGCTGGGCCTCGACGTTGAAGCCTCCACAAGAGCAAATAATAACTCCGCTCCCTGTTGCACTGCCTTGGACACCTGGAGAGCAGACATCAGCATCTTGCTCGATCCACGCATGCCCGCAAAGACCGTCTCACAATCGGCACCTTGCCCAAACCTCACCTCCTTGATGGTGCAATCGATACACGCACGCTGTTCCGACAGCCAGTCCATACCGAAGATAACATCGAACTCAACCAGGGGGAGTAACGATGCCTTCAGGTCATACTCCCGACTACCAACTAGAACCTTTACGCAGCAACTCCTCTCCACACGCATCGAATATCCATTAGGCAGTAGGACCTCCAGTCCATCTGCAGAAGCAATCGACGGCGCACCAATACGTTGGACGAAGTCCGACAATAAGAAGGAGTGCGAAGCTCCAGTATCGAAAAGCGCTCTCGCAGGAACGCCTAAGACATTTACATAGCCTACGCCGCCAAATAGGGTTAGCATGAACATTAAACAGGTATATAAAACAGTAAAGATTGTATCTTAAATTGTACCTGTCACGACGTCCTTGGCTTTGGTAGCCTCTGCTGATCAAGACTAAAGACTCTGGGCTGCGGGGGAGACATACGGGAGGCAGTGGACTCAGCTGCCTTCCCCTTCTCAGAATAAGCTGGCCCCGACTTCTTCTCTGGCCTTGGAAGCCCACTGCGGCAATCCCGAGAGAAATGGCCAGGCTTGCCACAAGTGAAACAAATAAGAGGGCCACGTCCAGACGACGCGCCCGAAGCAGAGGGAGCTGGCCCAGATACTCGAGCCTTCTTCCAGCGACTCAACCTCCGCAACTTCGTCGCACTCGGCGCTTTGCCCTCCGGCACTGCCTCGACCACAGACACCTTGCCCTTCTCCCTGAGCATGTCCTGCTCAAGTGCTCGGGCTGAACCCACGAGGGTCGTGAAACCCTGTGCCAACGGCCCTGTCAGAAGGTGCCACAACTCAGTACGCAAACCCCCATAGAACCTGTTCACCCTTCTCTCCTCATCATCGAAAGAAGTTCCAGCATAACGCCCAAGGCAGGTGAACTCATGCAGGTAGTCATCAACCAGTCTACCACCCTGTGTTAGAGCCAAGAACTGGTTCTCCATCGCGATCTGCTGCGACTGAGGCACATACCTTGCGAGGAAGATTCTCGAGAACTCTTCCATCGACACATCAACCAGTCGCCTTCCCGCAAACTGGCGCCTCTCTACCTCATCCCACCACCGCCTAGCTTCCTTTTCCAGCAAGTAAGAAGCAAAGGTCACTTTCTGCGCTTCCTCCGACTGTGTCGTTGTCAGAATTCGCTTCACATGCGACAACCAGTCCTCGACCTCAGCTGGGGATTCAACCCCGGTAAACGGAGGAGGTCGAAATCCCAGAAAGTGCTTCAGATGCTGCTCAGGAGCACGCCTCACGGGGACTTGCTCCACTCTTAGTGGCTCTGGGGCCACTTCCTGCACCGGCGGTTGGCCTTGCCTTTCAGGCTGGCCATTCAACGCAGCTAGAACGGCTTCAGTAACTAGCCGAACCAACTCAGCAGATAAAGCTGTAGGGGCCTCAGCAGACCCACGACTCTCATGCACATCACGAGGACGCGACGGTCCCGCTGCACTTCGAGTGCCCTACACAAGTGCAACACACAGTTGGCGACAGCACAGTCGCAACTAACAACAAAAGGAACACTCAGGTTCCAAAATCATGCAATTATTGTTGGTTTGTTGTTACATTTTATTCATAAGTGGACATTTTTGAGTTTATTTTACGTCTCAACGGTAGCGCACACACGTGCTGATATTTAATTTTTGCGGTTTTAAAATTTAGTGAAGGTTTGAGATTTTCTCCAAAACTATATCCGATAAAGGCAAGTGTACCTTATCGTCTATAGTATAGGATATTAAGAAATACCAAGGTCGTATTCCACGGGGCGCGTTGATTACTTCTACTTTGAGGAAAGTCGCTATTATCTTATCTAATGATATTTTGGGGTTTTGGTTACTTAGCTAGAAAAAGAGAAATTGCAAGCTAAATTAAGGGTTTAGATGATGATAAAAGAAGCTAGTACTCAATCAAAAGTCACCTTGGAGTGAGAAAAGACAAGTAAAAAGAAATTAAATCTAATTCCGTTTAAATTGAACTACTTGACCGTGGAGGTTCCCGAAGCTCGAACATGCCTCTCTCGAGGTTAATGCCCAACTAAGTTTAGGAAAAATCAACCGGACTCTCGTCCTATAATCGATTACCTAAAACTTGCTTTACGAAGTGAACCCCGCTATTGGATTTGACTCCAATCCGGGAGATTTACGTCATCCTCTCTCGAGGGGTGCGTGCAACTCTCTTTACCCTTGAGTGATCAATTCATACTTTGAGCCTCTCGTCTAACTAAGTATGAAAACATAAGCGATAACCATATATCGAAAATATGGCCTCACTAATTAAAAATCAAGGGTAATTCAAGTGTTTATAAAAACGGAAAAAGAAAACTTTAGAAAATCATAACTTGTCTAACTCATCCTCGGGTCATTTTGATCGAGTACTAATGAAGATTAGTTAATCATGGTGGAGGGGGAAGAGAAAGAAAAATAAAAATGCATAATAAGAAAATTTAACTAAGTAAGGAGGAGCAAAATCAAGAGAGCAAACTAATTTTTATTTAAATGAAAACTATTACAAGTCTTAAGAGAAGAGATTGCAAGCTAGGAAAAACAAAATTACAAACTTAAACTAGGCTATTGCATTGAAAGAAAGCTAGTACATTGCATGGGAAAAAGAAGAGAACATGAAAGGAAAGAAACATGAACATGAACATGAAAGTGAAAAAATACTCAAGATTGGCTCCAACAGCACCTCCCCCACTCCAAAATTCTGAACCCTGGACTCAAGGAGAACCTCTGAATTTATAGGAAAAAATTTCAGATTACACGCCCTTGGTCACGGGCGTGACCAAGGGCGTGACTGCACTATTCACATCGGATCCGACAGCGGCGTGGGCTTTCTGGACGGCGCGGCGAGAAATGACATGTCACAGGCGTGACATGTCGGGTCACGGTCGTGACTTTGGACGGCTGCATTAAATGCGGCGTGGGCTGGAATTTGGCGCGGCGGCGAAGCAGAGATCACGCGGGCAAGTCATGGCCGTGACATGTGGGTCACGGGCGTGACTCAAGTTGACTTCTCGACTACAGCTCCATGTCTCGACGGCGGCTCTACGTGGAAGATTCTAAGATTACACGCCCCTGGTCACGGGCGTGACTTTGGGTCACGGGCGTGACCTGGGGCGTGACTTTTTGTGGACTGGTTCAAACAGCGTGGCATCGATTCTGGACTGATCTTCAGGTTACACGCCCTTGGTCACGGGCGTGACTGAGGGCGTGTAATGCCATTTTTCCCGATTTGTCCCAAAATTCTGCAAAAATTGAAATTAAGCTAAGTTAGAATCAAATTACAAAAAGAACTACTTATAACCTAAAATTGACATAAAAAGGAAAATTCATATTAAATATTTACAAAATTTTCTATTAAAAAGTTATAAAAATACTACTTATCAAATACCCTCATACTTGAGGTTTTGCTATTCCAGAGCAAAAGTGTGAGACATAATTTATAAGACATCCTTAAAAATTTTTTAATTTAAAACTAAAATTTCATTTAACCAAAAGTTAAGTTAAGAGTAAATTCAAGGGGGAGATAAGTCCTAAATTATGATGATGATTTGAAAAGAGGGAAAAATATTTAGGCAAGAACTTCTCAAGAAAATTAAGTGGTTTGACAAAATTGTAGAAATTATAAAACTAAATTAAATTAAAATTATAAGAACTCTACCTTAAAAGAAACTTAAGGAAAAGTAAATTACTAAATATTGCTCTCTCCATAATTTTCAACTAAAACTAGAACAATGATAATTGGCTAAGGGGGATTTCATAAAATTTGGCATAAGAAGAGACATTTTTGAATGGAGGAAATGAAATTTATCATGAAATTTCCTTTTCTTTTTCTTTCTTTCTCTTTTTTTTTTCTCTTCTAATAAAAACAAAAAAATGTATATGGTTTAGGAGTAATAAATTTTATCCTCTTACTCCATGCCATATAATCTTTTCAAATATTTTGGGTGCATATGCTTTAGGGAATAATGAATTTTATCCTCTTATTCCCATGACATATGATCTTTTAATACATTTTTTTATGCCATCAAAGGGGGTAGGGTAGGGGAAAAAAATCTAGCTAGCTTTAAATCATATTGAGAGCAAATTCTAGTAAAATTAAAATTCCTAAGATCTAAGAAGTTAGAAGAAAATATAATTGAAATCTAAAGAGGTTTAGGAAATTTACTACAAAATGAAGCCATTTAAAAATAGAAAGAGAAGTCATGCTAACAAAATTCTCTAATCAAATTAAAATCATAAGATGATTCTTAAATCAAGATTACCTCAAATTTAAAATTAACAAACTATGATAAGCAAAATTTTAGCCAATTAAAAACTTAAACATGCTTATAAACATTCTCAACTAGATTTCTAAGAAATCACAAAAACAACAAATAGGAGAGATATAAGATAAAAGATTTTTTTTTTTGTGTTTTAAGTTTTTTCATATATATATATTTTTTTTGAATTTTTATATTATCTTTTTTTTTGAATTTTTGTCATTAAAAACTATTTACAAAGAAAAGAAACTAGCTTTAAAATTTAACAATTTTTGTTAAGTCTTGGACTTCCCAAGGGCTACCCGGTGAAGGGTTCGCAAGGTACTAGGAGGTGTGATGGGATAAAATCCCAAACGTCCCTTTCCAAGATTTAAATTTTTCTGTTTTCTAAATTTTTTTGAGTTTTTGGATTTTACAAGTGCTTAAATAAAGGAAATCATAGAAACAAAATTAAAATTTTCTTTTTGTTTTTTTTTTCTTTTAATTTTTTTTTTTGAAAATTTTCTTTTTAAAACTATTTACAAATATTTACAAAGGGCTATTTACACCCCCATACTTAAAGTTAAACATTGTCCCCAATGTTTAAAAATAAGTATGAAGTAAGAAAAGGTAAAAAGAAATGCAAGGAAAAAAAAGAAAGAAGGAAAAAGAGCTTCCCTGATAAATTTTTTTTTGAAACTTTTGTGGGGAAGCCGCGATTACCTACAAAAGATGTTAAAGAAAGAACAAAAACAAGAGAAAATAATAAAAAGATAACCTTGGGGTGCCTCCCAAAAACGCTTTGTTTAAGGTCGCGTAGCTTGACCCACTTGCCGATCATGTTATATTATGAAGAAATATCGCATCACTCTTGTCATTAGGTAAGTCTCCCGGAAGATACAATTTAAGGCGGTGCCCGTTAACTTTGAAGGAACCTTTTTCCGGGTGGGAAATTAGAATTGTCCCATAGGACCAAACCTCGTTAACAATAAAAGGTCCGGACCATCAAGATTTCAGCTTTCCCGGAAAAAGGCGAAGACGAGAATTATAAAGGAGGACGAGATCGCCTGGCGAAAAAGTTTTTGGAAATTTTATATGTTTGTCGTGATAAAACTTTGTTCGCTCCTTATATAATTTGTTACTCTCATACGCATTCGCTCTCCACTCATCCAATTCGTTCATTTGAAATTTTCTTTGTTCGCCCGCTAAAGTAGAATCAAGATTTAAAAATTTAAGCGCCCAAAATGCGCGGTGTTCTAATTCGACCGGAAGGTGGCAAGCCTTGCCATAGACCATTCGATATGGTGTACAACCGATAGCGGTCTTGTACGCCGTTCGATAGGCCCATAGCGCGTCATCGAGCTTTATTGCCCAATCCTTCCGATTAATAGAAACTATTTTTTCTAAGATCCGTTTTAATTCTCGATTAACAACTTCAACTTGGCCGCTCGTTTGTGGGTGATATGCAGTGGATAATTTGTGCGTGACACCATATTTTGCTAAGATTTTTGTGAATTGAGTATTGCAAAAATGGGTGCCCCGATCACTCACAATAGCGCGCGGAGTGCCAAATCGAGAGAATAATTTTTTTAAAAAGTTAACGACGACTCGTGCATCGTTGGTGGGGAGAGCTTGCGCTTCCGCCCACCTAGACACGTAGTCGACCGCTACTAGAATATACTTATTTGAAAACGAAGGAGGGAGAGGACCAACGAAATCAATACCCCAAAGATCGAAAATTTCGCATTCTAAGAAAATATTTTGGGGCATCTCATCCCGGCGAGAGATGTTCCCCGACCGCTGGCAGCTGTCGCAAGTACTCACAAGGGTGTGAGCATCTTTGAAGAGTGAGGGCCAATAAAAGCCCGCCTCCAGCGCCTTCCTCGCGGTTCGGTTTGAATGATAATGACCACCGGATGGTCCCTCGTGACAATGTCGTAAAATTTTAAGACCCTCCTCACTCGAGACGCATCGTCTCACCACTTGGTCTGCGCATACACAGAATAAAAAGGGGTCCTCCCAAAAGTAATTCTTTAAATCAGAAAAGAATTTCTTCTTTTGCTGACTCGAGAATTCTTTCGGCAGGACCCGGGCTACTAAATAGTTAGCCAGATCTGCAAACCAGGGGGTAGACGATGAATTAATATTTTCGAGAGCGAGGAGGCGCTCTTCGGGAAATTTATCATCGATGTCAGATTCTATCAATACTTCCGAGGCGGGGTTTTCTAGACGATAAAGATGATCGGCCGCCAAGTTTTTGGCTCCTCTTTTGTCCCGGATCTCTAAGTCAAACTCCTGCAAGAGGAGGATCCATCACAAAAGACGAGGCTTGGAGTCCGATTTGCTTAAAAGATACCTAAGTGCGGAGTGATCCGTGAAGACGATAACTTTCGAGAGGGTGATGTATGACCTAAACTTATCGAAGGCAAAAACGATTGCTAGAAGCTCTTTTTCGGTAGTGGTGTAATTCGCTTGTGCCGACGTGAGTGTTTTGCTCGCATAATAAATAGGGTGGAAATACTTACTCACCCGTTGGCCTAAAACGGCACCAACCGCAATGTCACTCGCGTCGCACATGATTTCAAGAGGGAGCGACCAATCCGGCGCGACTAGAATCGGGGAGTTTATAAGTTTTTCTTTAATAAGTTTAAAGGCCAAATGACATTCATCGCTAAAAATAAATGAGGATTCCTTTTCAAGAAGATGGGTTAAGGGCTTTGTGATTTTGGAAAAATTTTGTATAAAGCGCCGATAGAACCCTGCGTGCCCTAGGAAACTACGAATAGCTTTTACGTTTGTTGGAGGGGGGAGCTTTTCAATCACTTCAATCTTGGCTCTATCGACCTTGATCCCCATGCCTGAAATTTTATGACCAAGGACTAATCCTTCCTTGACCATAAAATGGCATTTCTCCCAATTAAGTGCTAAATTCGTTTCCTCGCATCGCTGCAACACACGCTCAAGATTTTTTAAACAATTTTTAAATGAATTTCCGAATACAGAAAAGTCGTCCATAAACACTTCCATCACCTCCTCTACTAAATCGTCAAATATCGCCAGCATACATCTTTGAAATGTAGCTGGCGCATTACAAAGACCAAATGACATCCTTCGATAAGCGAAGGTGCCAAAGGGACAAGTGAAAGTGGTTTTCTCTTGGTCGTCGGGCGAAATTGGGATTTGAAAATATCCCGACAAACCATCGAGAAAACAGTAGTAGGAGTGACCTGAAAGGCGCTCTAAGAATTGATCAATAAACGGCAGAGGGAAGTGATCCTTACGGGTGACATCATTTAGTTTTCGGTAATCGATGCACATCCGCCAACCCGTAACAGTACGGGTTGGGATCAACTCATTATTCTCGTTAGCTACTACCGTAACGCCACCTTTCTTCGGTACGACTTGTACTGGGCTAACCCAAGTACTATCCGATATCGGGTAGATAATTCCCGCGTCCAATAGTTTGATCACTTCAGCCTTAACGACTTCTTTCATGTTAGGGTTTAGTCGCCGTTGAGGCTGGACCGAATTTCGGGAATTATCTTCGAGAAAGATTTTATGAGTGCAGAAGGAAGGGTTTATACCCTTAATATCCGAAATTTGCCACGCAATTGCGTGGCGGTGCTTTCTTAAGACAATAGCTAACTCAGAAATTTCCGAGTTGCTAAGTTCGGATGAAACGATGATGGGTAGCTTCGACTCTTTTTCTAAAAATAAATACTTAAGGTGAGGGGGAAGTTGCTTTAGTTCTAAAACGGGTGGTTCTTCATAAGAAGTTTTGATTTTCAATTTTTCTAAAAATAATGGTTCGGGTGGTGTGAAACGAGTGACTTCTTCTTCTTCCAGACAAAAGAGTTCGGCGAGCTCGGACTCGTGACTCGAGGTGGAGACTAACTCGGGAGGTGAATCGAATTCCCAACATTCTTCCAGGTAAAAACACGAATCGTCGTTTTCTAATGTGTTCCGCATCGAGGAATTTATGCCGAAAGAAACTTCATCGTCTCCAACCCGAAGGAGGAGCTTTCCATTACTTACGTCAATAATGGCGCGGGAGGTGGCAAGGAAGGGGCGGCCGAGTATGAGGGGTACTTCGGCATCCTCTTCGATGTCAAGAATGACAAAGTCCACCGGGAAGATGAACTTGTCGACCTTGACGAGCACGTCCTCCACTATTCCTACCGGATATTTTAAAGAGCGATCCGCTAATTGAATACTCATTCGAGTGGGGCTTGGATTTCCTAGACCTAGTTTATTAAATAGTCAAAAAGGCATGAGATTGATACTTGCTCCCAGATCCGCTAAAGCGTGTTTTACTAACGAATTGCCAAATAAACACGGGATGGAGAACCGTCCCGGGTCATTCACTTTTCTAGGCAATTTGTTGAGTACAACTGCGGAGCATTCTGCGTTCAACGAAATATGCGAAATATCTTCTAATTTTTTTCTTATTGGAGAGCAACTCCTTAAGATATTTCGCATATTTAGGCATTTGAGAGATAGCCTCGCAGAAGGGTACATTAATGTGAATTTGCTTTAAAATATCTAAAAACTTTTTATAATTCTTTTCGGCGCTCTCGCTTTTAAACTTAGATGGATACAGAATATTTGAAGTAGAAGCGCGCGGAGCTAACGTAGCAGGTAAATTCGAAGATAAAATAGGAGGAGGAGGAGGGGAGGAAGTTACCATGGGTTCGTCCTGTTTTGAAACCACCTCCTTCCCGCTTCGGAGTGTAATCGCATTTGCGCTCTCCTTTGGGTTTGGCTCCGTGTTTCCCGGAAGGGCTCCTTGCTGGCGCTCGGAGATTATCTTTGCTAGCTGGCCCACTTGGTTCTCCAAATTTTTGATCGATCCGGTGAGGTTCCGGATGTTCGCTTCATTTGTAGCAACATAATTTGCAAAAACCTCTTCAAGCGGAGAGGGCTTTTGCTCTTGCGGTGGAAAACCGGGTGGATTAAAATTTGGAGGGGGAGTTAAATTAAGAAGTTGATTTGGAGGTTGATTTAAATTTAAGGGACGCTGAGCATTTCCTTGATTGCTCCATGAGAACTTCGGATGATTCCTATAACCCGCATTGTAGGTGTTATTATACGGAGCGGTGTTCGGGTTATAGGAAGGCCGAGGCAGATTTCCCATGTAATCAACTTGCTCTTCAAGTAAAACATTATTAGCCCAAGGAGGAGTGGCGGAGGAAGCAGACATCTCCGCCACTTGCTTTGTTAAGCGCTCAACTTGTAAAGCCAAATTTGCGTTAGCGTCTATTTCAAAAATTCCGGCCGGCTTATTAGGCCGCGCTCGGGGCATGTTCCATTGGTACGCATTTGTGGCCATCTCTTCGAAAAGCTCTTGAGCGGCGATCGGGGTTTTATTATTTAATGTCCCTCCGGCGTCCGCATCAATCATTTGCCTCGTTTGGAGATTTAAGCCATTATAAAATATTTGCACTTGTTGCCAAGTGGCAAGTGCGTGGTGAGGGCATCGGCGCAAAAGCTCCTTGAAGCGCTCCCATGTGTCATAGAGAGTCTCCGAGTCGATTTGCATGAACGACGCAATATCCGTGCGCAATTTAGCGGTCTTTGAAGGCGGGAAATATTTATTGAGAAATTTTTCCGCCATTTCGGCCCATGTAGTGATGGATCCCCTTGGTAGGGAGCCCAGCCACTGCTTGGCCTTAGACCGCAAAGAAAAAGGAAAAAGACGTAATCGAATGGCGTCATCGGTGACGCCATTGATCTTAAATGTGTCGCAAATTTCAAGAAAGTAAGAAATATGTGAGTTTGGATCCTCGTCCGGTTGACCATCAAAGGTCACCGATTGTTGCACCATTTGTATGATGCTGGACTTGATCTCAAAATTATTGTTCGCCACCGTGGGGCGAACAATACTCGATTGTGTGCCTTCTAAATTCGGCCGCGCATAATAGGACATGGTCCGTTGCGCGTCCTCATTAGGATTTGGCTCGTTAAGATTAGGAGGATTAAGATTATGATCCATGTTCGCTGCGTTAGTGTCCCCGATCGACTCTTCGGATTCTACTTGATTTCCTTGATCACGAGAACGGCGGTGCCTCAAAAGGGTTCGCTCGATTTCCAGATCAAAAGGAAGAATCGAAGTGCTACCACGGGTCATACACTAAAAAGAGAAGGAAGGAAGAAGAAAAAGAGGGAATATTTTTTTTTGTTCTTTTAGGCAGATTAAGTTAGTCTTGGACTTCCCAAGATCTACCCGGTGAAGGGTTTGCAAGGTACTAGGAGGTGAGATGGGATGACACCCCAAACGCCCCTTTCCAAGATTTTAATTTCACCCTTAAGATTTTCAAAAATAGAAAAACTAAAATAAAAACAACATGATAAAATTAATAGCTATCCTTGTTTCAAAATATCTACGCAAAAGTCCCCGGCAACGGCGCCAAAAACTTGATATTTAATTTTTGCGGTTTTAAAATTTAGTGAAGGTTTGAGATTTTCTCCAAAACTATATCCGATAAAGGCAAGTGTACCTTATCGTCTATAGTATAGGATATTAAGAAATACCAAGGTCGTATTCCACGGGGCGCGTTGATTACTTGTACTTTGAGGAAAGTCGCTATTATCTTATCTAATGATATTTTGGGGTTTTGGTTACTTAGCTAGAAAAAGAGAAATTGCAAGCTAAATTAAGAGTTTAGATGATGATAAAAGAAGCTAGTACTCAATCAAAAGTCACCTTGGAGTGAGAAAAGACAAGTGAAAAGAAATTAAATCTAATTCCGTTTAAATTGAACTACTTGACCGTGGAGGTTCCCGAAGCTCGAACATGCCTCTCTCGAGGTTAATGCCCAACTAAGTTTAGGAAAAATCAACCGGACTCTCGTCCTATAATCGATTACCTAAAACTTGCTTTACGAAGTGAACCCCGCTATTGGATTTGACTCCAATCCGAGAGATTTACGTCATCCTCTCTCGAGGGGTGCGTGCAACTCTCTTTACCCTTGAGTGATCAATTCATACTTTGAGCCTCTCGGCTAACTAAGTATGAAAACATAAGCGAAAACCATATATCGAAAATATGGCCTCACTAATTAAAAATCAAGGGTAATTCAAGTGTTTATAAAAACGGAAAAAGAAAACTTTAGAAAATCATAACTTGTCTAACTCATCCTCGGGTCATTTTGATCGAGTACTAATGAGGATTAGTTAATCATGGTGGAGGGGGAAGAGAAATAAAAATAAAAATGCATAATAAGAAGATTTAACTAAGTAAGGAGGAGACAAAATCAAGAGAGCAAACTAATTTTTATTTAAATGAAAACTATTACAAGTCTTAAGAGAAGAGATTGCAAGCTAGGAAAAATAAAGTTACAAACTTAAACTAGGCTATTGCATTGAAAGAAAGCTAGTACATTGCATGGGAAAAAGAAGAGAACATGAAAGGAAAGAAACATGAACATGAACATGAAAGTGAAAAAATACTCAAGATTGGCTCCAACAACACCTCCCCCACTCCAAAATTCTGAACCCTGGACTCAAGGAGAACCTCTGAATTTATAGGAAAAAATTTCAGATTACACGCCCTTGGTCACGGGCGTGACCAAGGGCGTGACTGCACTATTCACATCGGATCCGACAGCGGCGTGGGCTTTCTGGACGGCGCGGCGAGAAATGACATGTCACAGGCGTGACATGTCGGGTCACGGCCGTGACTTTGGACGGCTGCATTAAATGCGGCGTGAGCTGGAATTTGGCGCGGCGGCGAAGCAGAGATCACGCGGGCAAGTCATGGCCGTGACATGTGGGTCACAGGCGTGACTCAAGTTGACTTCTCGACTGCAGCTCCATGTCTCGACGGCGGCTCTACGTGGAAGATTCTAAGATTACACGCCCCTGGTCACGGGCGTGACTTTGGGTCACGGGCGTGACCTGGGGCGTGACTTGGTGTGGACTGGTTCAAACAGTGTGACATCGATTCTGGACTGATCTTCAGGTTACACGCCCTTGGTCACGGGCGTGACTGAGGGCGTGTAATGCCATTTTTCCCGATTTGTCCCAAAATTCTGCAAAAATTGAAATTAAGCTAAGTTAGAATCAAAATTACAAAAAGAACTACTTATAACCTAAAATTGACATAAAAAGGAAAATTCATATTAAATATTTACAAAATTTTCTATTAAAAAGTTATAAAAATACTACTTATCACGTGCTCACCACCCCTTAAAAGAATTCGTCCACGAATTCCTTAGAAGGATACGGAACCCTAGAAGCTGATACCAATTTGTAACACCCCCATCCGTTAAGAAGCATATAGCAGAAGGTCCGGTCGGGGCCCCACGCCATATACTACAAAACAAACGGGAATGTCACTTAATTGAATATACAACGACACTATACCACGAAGCCTAACTCAGAGCATTCTATGCGGAAGTAAAAGAGGGAGAGACAGAATTATAAACCACAAGACCCGAACTCGGGTATGTCCACTTCTATTAACTTGGAATAAAATGTTTTACAACACGAAAGAGGCACGACGGCCTTACAGTTTACCAACATCGGCGCGCAGGCCGGCCATACATGAAAAATAGAAGGAACATCAAAAGGCCTTCAAGGGCCGCAGCAGCGCAGGGGCTTCAACCCGCCATGTTCCCGCTCGGTCCAGCACCTGTACAACAAGCCCACCAAAGACGGTGGAAAAACAGGGCAACGGTCAGCTAAAGCTGACCAAAAATATATCTACCCCAACCCTTCGAGGGGGTGGCAGTTCTAACCGTCCCTGCAAAACAGTCTCAGCAGCATATATATATATATACATATATATATATATATTCATATATATATATATATACATATATATATATATAAGAGTGCGACTAGCAGTCCACAACAGTTCATACATATGCAACATCACAAACGTGGGAATGGCCTCCACGTCTCGTGCACTCAGGCACTCTTTGGTGTACTACGCCTTCCACCACCATCCACTCTAGATGGCTTTGCCCTTCGAGGCTAAAGTCGGTAGCCCGAATACCAGGGCTCCCCCGTGCTTTAATTGTGAACATAACGTAGTCCGAAGACTCTGTCCCATTGCCTCCCGACATGCTGTCCGAGACTTACTAATCAGGTGCTGCAATGGTGCGGTTTCAGGTTCGCCAAATGCCCGTTGTTCACAGCTCTCGTTGTACAACACGAAGAGCGGGTATGGCGTCCCCTCAGCCCAGGTATTCTCAATTATCCGGCTCCACGGGCCGCTAAGTCATCCACCAGGACACCCCCACAGGTCGGGTACACCGGCCTCAGGTCCCCTGAACGGGTGGGCACAACAACATCACCAGAACTCAGTCTGGGAAGCTGTCGCCTGTCGACATTCACTGTCGCCAGCGATAGTGCACACAACCCAAATTTGGCTTCTAGCTGTGGGTGCTTCCCGGGGCACACCCCCAGGCATTGCTGCACATGCAGTAGCACTCCCACTGCCTCAGAACACCCAAATTCACCAGAACCCAATTCTGGGGAGCTCTCGCATGGCGACAGTCACTGTCGCCAGCGACAGCTGGACAGAACTCCATTTCTGCTTTTTAACTTCGGGCGCTCCCCGGGGCACACCCCCGGGCGTTGCTGCGCATGCAGTAGCACCCTCTAGTCCTACGAAGCAGTATAACACCCGGAGTTTTTCCCCCGGCACGCACAATACCACAAAGTATCACCAATCCGGACGCACCGTCTCGGATGGGCTTCACACAGCGCGCCTACGCCCATTTCACGCATGGACTCTATATGAATGCAAGATTTGACGGGGATAACACGAATCGACCCGTCGGAGGCCACGACCTCACCCTTTTGGGTAGGGGCCTCAACGATGCAAGGGTATAGACTAGAACATGTCCAAAAGAGGGTAGAAAAGTTCGTTACCCTTAAACGCCGCTTCGAGCCCATGGCTTGACTTTCAGCACGGATGGAAAGGAGCGCCTTGCCCTCCTCTACGCGTAGCCACCAACTTCGAGGGGATCGGATGAGTGTAGCTCCACCAAACCCAAGCTCCAAGCTAGGGTTTACTTTTGGCTTCTTCTTCTCCAAGCTCCTCTCTCTCTCCAAATTAAAATCCTTAAGGAAATAAGGAAGGAAGGAGGATTTCGGCCACCCTATGCATCCACTGAGCCACTCAAGCCAAAACTAGCCCCCAAAGTCAAAGTGCAATCAATGGGCACGATTTCAGATGCAAAGTATAACTTTGAGCTGTCGCCCAGCGACAGCCGCTGTCGCCCTGGCGACAGCGATAATGAACCGACATTGACCAGTCAACGCCGTCCGATAGCTCACGACAGAACCTTCTCAACAGAACGCTATCGCCGGGCGACAGCCACTGTCGCCGGCGACAGCTCTGGATTCCAGAATTCTGATTTTCTGTTTTGGGGTCTTACAGTGTTGACTATGATGACACCTTTTCCTCTATAGCCATGGTCAAGTCCATCCGAATTCTACCTGCTATTGCTGCGTATTATGACTACGAGATCTTGGCAAATGGATGTCAAAACGGCTTTCCTTAATGGAAACCTCCTTGAGGAAGTGTATATGACACAGCCTGATTGTTTTGTATCTACAAGTGAAGCCACTAAAATATGCAAGTTGAGTCAATCCATTTATGGATTGAAACAAGCTTCTCGAAGTTGGAATCTGTGTTTTGATGAGAATATCAAAGAGTTTGGTTTCATCAAGAACGAAGATGAGCCTTGTGTTTACAAGAAGATTAGTGGGAGCATTGTTGTCTTCCTGATATTGTATGTAGATGACATACTACTGATCGGGAATGACGTTCCAACCCTACAAGTTGTTAAGAACAACCTAGGGAACTACTTTTCTATGAAAGACTTGGGTGAAGAGACTTACATACTTGGTATTAAGATCTATAGAGATAGATCGAAGAAGTTGCTGGGTTTGACCCAGAGTACATACATTGACAATGTGTTGAAACGGTTTAACATGCTTGAGTCCAAGAAAGGATTCTTACCCATGTCACATGGTGTGAGTCTCTCTAAGGACCAGTGTCCGAAATCTTTGGAAGATAAGGACCGCATGAAGATGATTCCATATGCTTCGGCAATTGGATCAATCATGTATGCAATATTGTGTACTCGACCTGATGTCTCATATGCTTTGAGCATGAGGAGCAGGTATCAGTCTTATCCTTGTGAGAGTCACTGAATTGCTGTTAAGAATATCCTAAAGTACTTGAGAAGGACTAAGGATACGTTCTTAGTGTATGGTGGAGAGGAAGAGCTCGTTGTAAGTGGTTACACGGATGCTAGCTTCCAAACTGATAAGGACGATTCAAAGTACCAATCAGGTTTTGTATTTTGCCTCAATGGAGGAGATGTAAGTTAGAAGAGTTCCAAGCAGGAGACAGTTGCCGATTCTACGACAGAAGCCGAGTATATTGTTGCCGCAAATGCGGCAAAGGAGGCTGTGTGGATTAGGAAATTCAACGGCGAGCTAGATGTAGTTCCTAGCATTGTTGATCCCGTAGTTCTCTACTGTGACAACAATGGTGCAATTGCCCAAGGTAAGGAACCTAGATCTCATCAGCGCTCCAAGCACATACTTCGGCGGTTCCATCTTATTCGAGAGATTGTTGATCGAGGAGATGTGAGCATTTGCAGAGTACCAACTGAAGAGAACATAGCGGATCCACTAATGAAGCCTCTTGCGCAAAGGAAGCATGATGGTCATGTTAGATCAAAGGGTATTAGATACTTGAATGATCGTCTTTAGTGGGAGCCTTGTGGATTGTATGTTTGTTGGTTGTTTATTCATTTGATGAGTTGTGTTATGTACTGTATGTTTCATTTTACATTTATGGCAAGTTCTTTTATTATGTCAACTGTTTCTATATGATAGACTAATTAACATAATGAATGCCCTTAGAATATTTGCTTCCATAGGAATTCAAGTACGTGACTTGAATGTGAGGGCCTATGTTTTTATGAAGCTTCATTCTTAAATGGTCCCTGGTCAAGGTATCATCCTAGAAATTAGGGCGAGGATGAGACCATAAGACTAGCATGTGCGTTGACTGATCACCGGTTCTCACATGTCATGATATTGTGATATCAAGTCATCACATGGGTACTTGTTAAGAACAAGTTGTACTGGACAGACCCCCAGTGAGACTACTTTGTGGATTGTTATATGAACGTGTCACAAGTAGGTCTCAAGTGAGAATGGTGTTTGTGGTCCTTTGACCTGAAGTCACATCATTCATCAGGTGATGAAGAGCGTACTTTGATGCCATCTAAAGTCTTCTCTTGAGAAAGGTTGATGATAAGGGTGGTTGTTGGGTATGTTACGAATCATTTGGATGTCTGTGTGTGAGTAGAAATGGGATTTGTCCTCTTGTATGACAGGAGTTACATCCATGGGCCCCTTGATGGAATGAGACTGAGAAATGCATGGCCATGCTTGGTTGAGTCAATATGTGATATTGAGCTCACCAATTTCAGACAGTCTATTCTAGATCAGGAAACTGGGATTGAACAACTATGAGGGTGACACGGTCCATGCCTCTAGTTCTATCCGGATGTAAAGGACAAAGGGACATGACAACACTAATACATTGGTCATGACAGGCTTGTTGAGTTATGAACTCTTATTGCTTGGGTAGCAATGATGCATTGCTAGATGCCGCTCATTATTTGCGAGACTTTATTTGATACGTTCAAGATCAAGTGGGAGACTGTTGGTGCTTCCATGGTGATCTGGAAGTGGTCAAATATCTAGTCTCACTGCCAACGTGATATGAGCCTATAGGGTCGCACATAAAAGGTGCTTGGAGAAATTGGAGAAAGAATTGAGTTGATCTTGCTCATATTGGATGTGAGTAGAGGATCATTCTTTTGACTATTTGGAATTTAGTTGAGAATGTCTCAACGGGAAATCGTTTAAAGTGTTTAAACGATTGGACTTATACTAAACAAATTCGGCTAAAGTGTTTAACCGAACTGGGTCAAATTCGGCTAATAGGCTTGGACGAATTTGGCTAAAGTGTTTAGACGATTTCGGCTAAGTAAAAATTCGGCTAAATGGTTTAATCGAATTTATATATCCGAATTAGTATAGTCGAATTCGTCTATAGGGTATAGGCGAATTCGTTTAAAGGGATTAGCCGAACTGGTTTTTATTTCATTTGTCGAACGCAAGTTGCTGCGGGTTCGTCGAACGCAGATTTCTGCCGGTTCGTCGAATGCAGATTGTTGCTGGTTCGTCGAACGCAGACTTCTGCCGGTTCGTCGAACGCAGGTTTCTGCTGGTTCGTCGAATGCAGATTGTTGCTGGTTCACCGAACGCAGATTTCTGCGGGTTCGTCGAACGCAAGTTATTGCGGGTTCATCGAATCCAGGTTTATCTAAATCAGTTCGCGATTTAGGTTTTCCCGACAGATGAGCACTTACGTTTTACGGAAGACGGAAACTTAAACCGCCCCCTTTTGCGATTTGTGAGAGCAGCGCCAGAATCGTTCCGCTAGATCTTTTCTCCTCTTCCGACAGTCGCCGCCTCTTCCTGTAATCGAACCTAGCAGTTCGTGGAAGACGTTGAGGTCGCCCCTTCTCCGACCTAGTTCTTGTGCGACAAGAAGCTAGGGTTCTCCTTCTCTTATGTGGACTTCTGTAGAGGTGTGGACACAATTCCACACTCACTCCTCCGACGAGCAGTCATTTGTTGACGGAGCAGATAGCTAGTGCAGAACAAGGACTTGGAATAGGATTCCGAATCCTAGAAGATTTTTTCTTGGAGCACCTTGGTTGAGTATTGACTCAATCCCCCGAAGGTATATATTGAATTATGCTTTTTTCAATTTCTTGATTCATGGTTTTAGCAAGATCCATATGTCTCTTTGGGTTGTTCTTGATATATATCTCGCTGCGCACATATGATGTGTATACCCTTAAGGAAAACCCAACAGATGGTCCATCTACTTCATATCATCAGGAGAGGAGCTATGCTCCTAAGCACGATGGGAAGAAGAAGGAAGGGCCAAGGTGCTTTAGGTGCATCAAGCCTGGTCACTTCAAGAGAGACTGCAGAGTTAATCTTCAGCCATGCTACTGGAAAGGAGGATGCTAGTTCCAATGCTGAAGGTAGTTGAAGTGGTGGAGGTGCTTCCATGACGGGAACTTGTGTTCGGGATATGGCTTCCATCAGGGTGTGGTCATCACCTCACCGGGGATGAGTCCAAGTTCTCTTCTCTGCAGGCATACTCAGGTAATGATGCAATTATTACAATTGTTGATACTATTCATGCAGTCGAGAAGGAGGGTGTCATTTCTTTAGGCAGTGATAGAGGTCCACTCACCTTGATGAGTGTATATCATGTGCCGGGTATGAAGAAGAACCTCTTCTCCGTGACCAATGTTGTAGACGCGGGATATCACGTTCTGTTCGGTCCAACAGAAGTGAAATTTCTCCGTAATGTGTCAAGCGTGAATGTTGAAATTACTCACGTAAGAAGGAGGGTGAAGGACTTGTTTGTTCTATCAACAAGTTCCTATGTTGATAAGATGAGAGCTAACGACAGTGCTGCTATCTGACATGAGAGGATTGAGAATGTTGGGATGGATAAGCTGAGAGCTATGGCGGGAAGAGGCATGATGAACAGATTGCATAGTCTTTCATCTCTTGGAGATGGTAATGTTTGTTCTGGATGTCAGTTTGGTAAGGCTCATCGCCTTCCATTTGACAAGTCACAAACTAGATGCAAAGCACCATTGGAGTGTATCCATGGTGATCTGTTTGGACCAACCGCAACTGCTAGTCTTGGAGGTAGCAGATATATGCTGATCTTGATTGATGACTTCACTAGGTATACTTGGGTATACTTTATGAAGGAGAAGTCTGAGGCGTTCGGGAAGTTTATGGAGTTCAAGGAGCTCGTGGAAGGTCGGCTTAATCTGCGGATCAAGAAGTTTAGAACTGACAATGGAGGGGAGTTCACCTCAAGTGAGTTCTTCAACTTCTGCAAGAAGCATGACATCCAGAGTGAGTTCTCTTGTGCACATACTCCACAATAGAACAAAGTTGCTGAGCGGAAGATCCGTCATCTGATGGAGACTTGCAAGTGTTGGCTTCATGCCAAAAGCATTCTAAGTCCTTCTGGGCAGATGGAATGTCCTGTGCCATTTATGTTATCAATCGGATGCCTCTTAGTCCTATCAACATGAAGATTCCATATGAGCTGATGTTCAAGGAGAAGCTAAGCGTGGAACACATTCGAGTGTTCGGATCTACCGGCTATGTGCATATTCTCAATGCTCTTAGAACGAAGCTAGATGAGAAAGCAAGGAAGCTAGTGTTCGTTGGTTATGATGACCGGAAGAAGGGCTGGAGATGCATGGATCCCGAGACACAGAGATATGTGGTCTCAAAAGATGTGGTATTTGACGAGCTGACGCCATACAAGGGTATCTCATATGTAGAGCTACAAGAGAACATGTCAGATGGAGGGCAAGGAGAAGCTGCAAAGAAAGTTCTAGTGAAGTTGCCTGTTTCACCAGGTGCTCCAGTTGCTTCTAGCTCTGGGACATGTGCATCAGGTTCTGGAAGAAGGGGGAGAGATGCTCCAAGTATGTCTGGAAGGAGAGCGAGTCTAGAAGTTGCAGCAGAAGAGGTGGATCAGGTTAAAGCTCTACGGAGATCCAAGAGGACTATCATTCCATCAGCTCGGAATACAAGGGGGAATCAGGTAAGCTTTGTCTCATGTTTCTTTGCTGTCCCCCTAGATGAGAGAGAGCCGTCATGCTTTGAAATTTCCACTAGAGTCAAGGAGTGGGAAGATGCTATGGATGAGGAGATGGCTTCCCTCAAGAAGAATGAGACTTGGGATCTTGTGCCCAAGGTTGATGGCATTACTCCTGTGTCATGCAAGTGGGTTTACAAGCTGAAGAAGAAGACTGATGGCAATATTGAGCGGTACAAGGCTCGCCGTGTAGCTCGAGGGTTCTATCAACAGTATGGGGAAGACTATGAAGAGAAATTTAGTCCTGTTGCCAAGATGACTTCAGTTCAGGTGGTGATTGCATTGTCAGCTTGCCATGGTTGGAAGATTTGACAATTTGACGTGAAGAATGCTTTTCTTTATGGCGAAATTGACAAGGATATCTTCATGGTGCAGCCACCTGGCTAAGTTTCTAAAGTTCATCCAGGACATGTCTGCAAGCTCAAGAAGGCTCTTTACGGCTTGAAGCAAGTGCCTTGAGCGTGGTATGGAAAGATCGCAGAATACCTCTGACAACCCCGGTATTCGCCAAGAGGTGAGCGGAGGCTAGGGGATCAACAAGCAAGAAGGATAGGAAGGAAGGCGAGCCAGGTGCTCAGGGGCCGCTCGCAAGGAGGCAGGCAAGCTGGGCTCTCGCCGACTGCTCACAGGAAGGCGAGTGGGTCGGGCCCTCATCGGCCGCTCGCAGGAAGGCGGGCGAGTCAGCCCTCTCAGTTCGCGAGAGGAGCCCTTGCGGGCGGCTCGCCCAATAAGGGTCCAGGGGTGATTTTACTTGGGAACCCTTGGTGGTCTGCAGTTAGTGTAACATCTCCCAAACAACTAGACCCCCAAGTTGGTTTTGTCATGACTAGGTCATGACAAAACCATAGGAAGAGTTTATGACCAGGTGAACTTAGGTAAGAAGGAGAAAACTCAAGTGGTCTGCAAATAGTAATTTCCAAATACCAAGCCTAGGGTTGGACTTTAGGGCTTCATCTTGATCCTTTGACCCCACCATAACATCCCTAACTCATTAGGGGTCCCCTTAGAGCACCAGGGACCCATTGGGGTCAACCATAGAGACCAAATTGACAAAAGTCAACCCTAACCCTAAATTGGTCAAAATAGCTTAATTACGGCCAATTGGCCTTCACCATGCCAAATTGACCTTACCCCTACCCTTATAAGGATACTAGGGACCAAATGGACCAAAAAGCCACATCACGGGGCCTCCAATTTAGCCAATTTTACCAAAGTCAACCCTAGCCCTAATTTGGTCAAAAGTGCCCTACTAAGGATCAATTCACCCTCACCTTGCCAAATTGATCCTAACTAGACCTTCCTAACCCTTAAGGGTGTCCAATGGGTCACTACCCACCCATTGTGGTCAACCCAAATGGTCAATTTGACCAAAGTCAACCTTATCCTAAATTTAGGTCAAAATGACCTATTTTGCTCAAATTAAACCCAATCCACTTGGGCTAGACCCAATTGAGGTGGTCCGCCACCTAATGGGTGTTGGATGCTACTAAATTATCCATTCAATTTCAAGGAATTCGTCTAGGAGAGAGAAAGCTCCATTTCCCCCAAAAATGGTGGAGAGGTGGGCGAGGCCCAACCCATTGCTTCTGTTTGCCACTACGGAAGTATCCTGGGAGTTTTGCTAGCTCCAAAAGGGGGAACTAAAGGTCTGTGCACATAGAGTCATAGTGTGTGAGTTGCACTTGTATGAACATAACATTAAACTACATACTTTGTATGACATATCATAACATTGCATTTCAACCCTTACCCCTATCATATAAATTGGTTATGGGACATTTTATACGATAGGCCTTGCTAAACGACCCCTTGGTCTATAGGTTTGTGTGAGCATTCCTATAAATTAAGGTTACATTTCTTTACTTATTACCACTGCTTACTTGCTACAGTTTTACTTACTACTGCCTTACTCATTGTACTATATATTGCTTACCAATAAACCCTTCCGTAGTTAAACTCACTATCACCCGCTCTTGATTATACCCCTTGTTGTCCGCTTCATTCCTCCCACTCGGTGCCTAGGAGTCACCGGGAGAGTGGTGGGGGATTGGCTTAGTCTTTTGACTAACGGTCGGTGGACCTTATCATTTTAGGGGACCGAGGAGATGCTGTAGCACCAAAGGCCGGTGCAGATGGAGGCGGGGCAGTCTAGCACAGGAGCAACGATGACATGATCCGTGAGTGTCTTTTAGTTTTGGCAGTTATGCTTCCGCGAGTGAAATTTGTAGTGAGGAAATTGATGTACAGGGCATGAGCCCTTTATTATTTCTGTTATCTTTTATTCAGTTGCTGTATGTGGACATCTCCTTTGATGGTTTTATTTTCTATGTGATGTGGACTTGAACTTCTATAAATTGTTTAAGCTGTACTTCTTTTGTGATCAATATGGCCGGCAGGATCGGTGTTTTGTAGTGGCGACCTTCCCGAGCGAGGGTGTCACCGCAAAGCGGCGGTTCTGGGCATAAGACCTGGGTTTTTGAAAGAAAAAAAATGGGGTCTTACAGTTAGCCTCTCCAAACAGCGGAGTTTGGCTATTGGCAGACCATTTTGGGCTGCACATAGTAAAGTAAGACGGAATCCTGGTATTAGCAGACCAGATTAGAAAAACTTTAAATAGACCTTGAAGGGCAACTTTGGAGAAGATTCCAATCTCAGTACTCTAAGCTTCTTCCTCGCTATGTTATTTTGGCTTAGCTCTCAGGCTCTCCAAGGTGCACAGTCTCAGCTTTGGCTTGGGAGGGGAAGCGCTCAAAGATCTTCTGGGTGTGTGGTGGGTCTTCCGTGCTGCGACCAAGGGTCTGTGTCTAGTTTTGAGTCTTCAGTCAGTTTCCCTCTGAGGAATTAGTAAGTGATAGCTGCCCCCAACCTGTTGGGGGCCCGAGCTCCACAAGAGACCAAGTTCTGGTTTCAACATTTTTGGTGCGGTGAGCGTGGAGTGCAGGTAGTACAAGAAAGTTCCAAGGATGAGACATGGTGGGAGACGACGAGCGAGAGGCGGGCTTCAGCGGTTCGGCGCGATGGTAGAGATGCTGACCGACCTCAAGAGGGACCTGCTCGAGGCTTTTCAGTGCGCTCTCACCACGACACTTGGGGGTCTCGCAACCCCTGCACCCCAGGTGGCCCCTCCAGCTGGAGTTTGCGAGAATGCCCCAGGGCAGAGGGCAGGAAAAGAGGCGGCATCCCAGGCGCCAGAGCAGGACCTCGTGGGGCAAGAAGTTTTCCCCAGCCCGGCGAGTGCGAGCGGAGTCCTGGTGAGCGGCGTCCCGGTGGGAGCCCAGCTAGTGGGGTACATGCGAGTGGCCCCTCGACAAGTGCGAGACCGCTTGGAGCTGGGTCGCCCGGGGATGTCGCGGGGTGAGTGGAGCAAGTCAGGTGTGTGAAGGGGGGCAACCCATTCTATGAGTTGGTGCTCTCGGCGCCACTCCCCGAGGGGTTCAGTGAGCCGGCCATGACATTGTATACCATCATGGATGACCCCACTTAGCACCTGCAGTGGTTCGAAGACATGGTCTCTATCAGACCTATGTCGGACGCCTTCAAGTGTCGACTCTTCGCCACCACCGTGAAGGGAAAGGCAAGGGACTGGTTCCACCAGTTACCTTCGCGGTCGATCTATGCTTTTGAGGATCTGTGTCGTGGCTTCCTGCTGCGCTTCTCAACCTCGAAGAAGAAGAAGAAGGACTTTGAGGCGCTCTTGAACATCAAGCAAAGGCCAAGGGAGTCGCTAGCCCACTACGTGGATCAGTTCCAAGAGGAGGTCCTCCTCATCCAGGAGGTGCCAGGGTACCCCCTTCAACTTGCCTTCATAGTAGGGTTGCGGGAGGGTTTTTTCAAGATGGACCTCAAGAGGAGGGCTCCTTTGTCTTTCGAGGAGTTGATGGAGAGAGTGACAGAGTACATTGAGGGGGAGGAAGCTAACCCCGAGTTCATGAAAAGGTTGGCAAAGCTGAGCGAGCCGGAGGTTAAGAAACCAGTGGCGAGGAGAAGAGAAGAAGCAAGGGCCCCAGAGTTGGGGTGGAGGCAGCAAGGAGGAGGGATGCAAGGCCCAGGAAGGGGTTTCCACCAGGGAAGGGGCAACTTCCAAGGAGGGCAAGGAAGACCTCATCAGCTTTGGTGTAGGCAGGGCCCGAGGCCACCTCCTCCCCCATCTTAGCAGGCGGTGGCAGTCGGGAGAGGAAGAGCAGGAAAAGGAAGAGGAGCGGGAGCCGAAGGAGCCGGACCCAGGAGGAGGAACAGAGGGGCGGAGGCAGAGAGGAGGGGGTGGCGTTACCCTATTGTGACTTCCACCAGGAGGAAGGTCACGCGACGGCCACCTGCCCTGTTGAAACCGAGACTTGCGAACAAGACCTCTCGCTTGAAGTTTTCGAACATCTCTAACGTCACCCCAGTAACCGGGGGCTGCGAGTGACCCAGTTCGGATCTTCCTCCACCTCCGTCCATGGAGCTCATCTTGAGAGTTTCTTGAATCGGTCACACTCCACGCTCACCGCACCATGTGTTGAAACCGAGACTTGCGAACAAGACTTAGTCTCTGTGGAGTTCGGGGCCCTCAGCTAGCCGAGGGGCGACCAATCCTTACTCCTCCCAAGGGAGAGCTCTAGGTTGAAGGTGTTGGAACTAGGGACTGGACCAAGGGCTTAGTGGGGAGGTCCCGCCACATACCCGGAAGCCCCTTAGGAACTTCCCCTCCCAAGCCACTACTAAGCTTGGGCACCACTTGAGGCTCTCCTCACCCACTAGAGAGAGAAAGTGGGGGGAGAGAGAGAGAGAGGGAGAGCTGGCCTGGAATGAGCTCCTTCCAAATGGTGCCCCCTTGGTACTATTTATAGGATTTCTGATTTGGGCTGCGAATAACCAAAAACTGCCTGCGAAGTTACCAAAATGCCCCCGGATTTGGCCTGCAGATAGCCAAATCCCACTGTTCTGGAACGCTAAACGCAGACCGACCCCTCCCCCCAGAACTGGGCGAGAGGGGGTACCTCGCGGGTCTCGGCGAGCACCCTGCTGGTCTCGGCGAGCCCCCTAACTGGGGTACCTCGCGGGTCTCGGCGAGCACCCTGCTGGTCTCGGCGAGCCCCCTAACTGGGGTACCTCGCGGGTCTCGGCGAGCACCCTGCTGGTCTCGGCGAGCCCCCTAACTGGGGTACCTCGCGGGTCTCGGCGAGCACCCTGCTGGTCTCGGCGAGCCCCCTAACTGGGGTACCTCGCGGGTCTCGGCGAGCACCCTGCTGGTCTCGGCGAGCCCCCTAACTGGGGTACCTCGCGGGTCTCGGCGAGCACCCTAACTGGTCTCGGCGAGCCCCTAACTGGGGTACCTCGCGGGTCTCGGCGAGCACCCTGCTGGTCTCGGCGAGCCCCCTAACTGGGGTACCTCGCGGGTCTCAGCGAGCACCCTGCTGGTCTCGGCGAGCCCCCTAACTGGGGTACCTCGCGGGTCTCGGCGAGCCCCCTAACTGGGATACCTCGCGGGTCTCGGCGAGCACCCTGCTGGTCTCGGCGAGCCCCCTAACTGGGGTACCTCGCGGGTCTCGGTGAGCACCCTACTGGTCTCGGCGAGCCCCCTAACTGGGGTACCTCGCGGGTCTCGGCGAGCACCCTGTTGGTCTCGGCGAGCCCCCTAACTGGGGTACCTCGCGGAGAAATGATACTCTGAAATGCCTCTTGGATCAAGAACCTACTCGGCGAATACAGGGTTGTACACAATCCCCGCTCTTTTCGAGCGAGGTACACGCTCGGAAAGAAACGTCCAACCCTGCATATTCGACGAGTGTCACTGGGAATCCGGCTAACAGTGTTATCACGGAAAAAACATATAGCCTCCCCGAGAGTTCCTCCAACCTTGCCGGCTAGCGAGAGCCCGGACAACAGAGCCACCTTGGGGGAAAAATGCTTAGCCTCCCCGAGAGGTCTTCCAACTCTGCCGGCTAGTGAGGGCCCAACTATTGAGACCACCTCGGGGAAAAATAATTAGCCTCCCCGAGAGGTCTTCCAACTATGCCGGCTAGTGAGAGCCCGGCTAGCGAGACCACCTCGGGGGAAAACACTTAGCCTCCCCGAGAGGTCTTCCAACTATGCCGGCTAGTGAGAGCCCGGCTAGCGAGACCACCTTGGGGGAAAAATACTTAGCCTCCCCGAGAGGTCTTCCGACTCTGCCGGCTAGTGAGAGCCCGGCTAGCGAGACCACCTCGGGGGAAAAACACTTAGCCTCCCCGAGAGGTCTTCCGACTCTGCCGGCTAGTGAGAGCCCGGCTAGCGAGACCACCTCGGGGGAAAAACACTTAGCCTCCCTGAGAGGTCTTCCGACTCTGCTGGCCAGTGAGAGCCCGGCTAGCGAGACCACCTCGGGGGAAAAACACTTAGCCTCCCCGAGAGGTCTTCCGACTCTGCCGGCTAGTGAGAGCCCGGCTAGCGAGACCACTTCGGGGGAAAATACATAGCCTCCCCGAGAGGTCTTCCAACCCTGCCGGCTAGTGAGAGCCCGGCTAGCGAGACCACTTCGGGAGAAAAATACGAGAATTTTCGGCCACTGGGCGGTTCCTGACCCTGCCAGCTAGGTGGGAACCTGGTCAGCAGGTCAGCATCGGGGCCAACCTTGGAAAACTTAGAACCTGCCACCGAGTGAGCCTTCGGACCTGCCAGCTAGATGAGAGCCTGGTCAGCGGGTCTGCTCGGGGCCTTAGCCAACATGAATCACACCTTGCCAGCCTCTCCAGAGATCAACCTGAACCCCCCGTCTAGATGAGAGCCCGGGAGCGGAATCGATATGGGGCATTCCAGCACCAACATATATCACACCTTGCCAGCCTCTCCAGAGATCAACCTGAACCCCCCGTCTAGATGAGAGCCCGGGAGCGGAATCGATCTGGGGCATTCCAGCACCAACATATATCACACCTTGCCAGCCTCTCCAGAGATTAACCTGAACCCCCCGTCTAGATGAGAGCCCAGGAGCGGAATCGATCTGGGGCATTCCATCACCAACATATATCACACCTTGCCAGCCTCTCCAGAGATCAACCTGAACCCCCCGTCTAGATGAGAGCCCGGGAGCGGAATCGATCTAGGGCATTCCAGCACCAACATATATCACACCTTGCCAGCCTCTCCAGAGATCAACCTGAACCCCCTGTCTAGATGAGAGCCCGGGAGCGGAATCGATCTGGGGCATTCCAGCACCAACATATATCACACCTTGCCAGCCTCTCCAGAGATCAACCTGAACCCCCCGTCTAGATGAGAGCCCGGGAGCGGAATCGATCTGGGGCATTCCAGCACCAACATATATCACACCTTGCCAGCCTCTCCAGAGATCAACCTGAACCCCCCGTCTAGATGAGATCCCGGGAGCGGAATCGATCTGGGGCATTCCAGCACCAACATATATCACACCTTGCGATCAACCTGAACCCCCCGTCTAGATGAGAGCCCGGGAGCGGAATCGATCTGGGGCATTCCAGCACCAACATATATCACACCTTGCCAGCCTCTCCAGAGATCAACCTGAACCCCCCGTCTAGATGAGAGCCCGGGAGCGTAATCGATCTGGGGCATTCCAGCACCAACATATATCACACCTTGCCAGCCTCTCCAGAGATCAACCTGAACCCCCCGTCTAGATGAGAGCCCGGGAGCGGAATCGATCTGGGGCATTCCAGCACCAACATATATCACACCTTGCCAGCCTCTCCAGAGATCAACCTGAACCCCCCGTCTAGATGAGAGCCAAGGAGCGGAATCGATCTGGGGCATTCCAGCACCAACATATATCACACCTTTCCAGCCTCTCCAGAGATCAACCTGAACCCCCCGTCTAGATGAGAGCCCGGGAGCGGAATCGATCTGGGGCATTCCAGCACCAACATATATCACACCTTGCCAGCCTCTCCAGAGATCAACCTGAACCCCCCGTCTAGATGAGAGCCCGGGAGCGGAATCGATCTGGGGCATTCCAGCACCAACATATATCACACCTTGCCAGCCTCTCCAGAGATCAACCTGAACCCCCCGTCTAGATGAGAGCCCGGGAGCGGAATCGATCTGGGGCATTCCAGCACCAACATATATCACACCTTGTTAGTCATAATAGTGCATGCGAGAAAAATAACCTAAGTAAGAAAACAAACCATCGCATTACGTGGAGTTACTGGTACAAGCGTTTTTGGTCGCCACCACTTAGCTCGGGATATCCTTTCTTTGCCTCCAACGTCCTAGGGTCCATCCTCCTCGACCCCCTTCGGCCAGTGTCGTTGTTGCATCGGAGCCATTGCCTCTCTTATTTCCAAAAACTCGGGGCAGGTGGATGTCGCGTGACCTTCCTCCTGGTGGAAATCACAGTAGGATAACTCCACCCTACCCCATCCTCTTCCTCTTCTTTCGGCTTTCCTGGCTCTCCTCCTTCCCACGCCCTTCGCCATAGCCTGCGGAGGCGGTGGAGGGGGTGGCCTTGGTCCCTGCTTCCACTTCGGGCAGCTGGATCTTTTCCTTTTATGGTTCCTCCTCCCCCCCCCCCTCGTGGAGTCGGCTTGTTGGCAGCCGCGCCCGCCGGGCTATTGGATGGCCGCCTACAGGGGTGGTCTCGCCCACCACCCTTCACTCGATTTCTTTTGGGGTGGGGCGAGTGGGGGCCGGATGCCTCCCCGCTCGCCCCCTTTCGGGATGGGCTAGAAGGCCCGGGGCGAGCTGGGAGGGCGCCTCCCTCCTGAGCTCGCCCCTTGGAACAGAGGCTGGGCGAGCTGGGAGGGCGTCCCCCTCCTGAGCTCGCCCCCTTGGAACAGGGGCGGGGCGAGCTGGGAGGGCGGCCCCCTCCTGAGCTCGCCCCCTTGGAACAGGGGCGGGGCGAGCTGGGAGGGCGGCCCCCTCCTGAGCTCGCCCCCTTGGAACAGGGGCGGGGCGAGCTGGGGGGGGCGGCCCCCTCCTGAGCTCGCCCCCTTGGAACAGGGGCGGGGCGAGCTGGGAGGGCGGCCCCCTCCTGAGCTCGCCCCCTTGGAACAGGGGCGGGGCGAGCTGGGGGGGGCGGCCCCCTCCTGAGCTCGCCCCCTTGCATGGGTGGGGCGAGCTGGGATGGCGCCTCCCTCCTGAGCTTGCCCCCATGGGGATGGGCAAGTGGGGGTATGACACCTCCCCACTCCCCCCCACCGGTACTTCCTTCCTGGACTGCTGGTCGAGAGTTCCCTCGTCCACCTGCTGGGGCGGGATCTCCGGACCATCTCTTCTTCTGCCTCCGACTATCATGGCGAAGGCAACCTTAAAGGTCTGCAGGACCTCTCGCTTGAAGTTTTCGAACATCTCTAACGTCACCCCAGTAACCGGGGGCTGCGAGTGACCCAGTTCGGATCTTCCTCCACCTCCGTCCATGGAGCTCATCTTGAGAGTTTCTTGAATCGGTCACACTCCACGCTCACCGCACCATGTGTTGAAACCGAGACTTGCGAACAAGACTTAGTCTCTGTGGAGTTCGGGGCCCTCAGCTAGCCGAGGGGCGACCAATCCTTACTCCTCCCAAGGGAGAGCTCTAGGTTGAAGGTGTTGGAACTAGGGACTGGACCAAGGGCTTAGTGGGGAGGTCCCGCCACATACCCGGAAGCCCCTTAGGAACTTCCCCTCCCAAGCCACTACTAAGCTTGGGCACCACTTGAGGCTCTCCTCACCCACTAGCGAGAGAAAGTGGGGGGAGAGAGAGAGAGAGGGAGAGCTGGCCTGGAATGAGCTCCTTCCAAATGGTGCCCCCTTGGTCCTATTTATAGGATTTCTGATTTGGGCTGCGAATAACCAAAAACTGCCTGCGAAGTTACCAAAATGCCCCCGGATTTGGCCTGCAGATAGCCAAATCCCGCTGTTCTGGAACGCTAAACGCAGACCGACCCCTCCCCCCAGAACTGGGCGAGAGGGGGTACCTCGCGGGTCTCGGCGAGCACCCTGCTGGTCTCGGCGAGCCCCCTAACTGGGGTACCTCGCGGGTCTCGGCGAGCACCCTGCTGGTCTCGGCGAGCCCCCTAACTGGGGTACCTCGCGAGTCTCGGCGAGCACCCTGCTGGTCTCGGCGAGCCCCCTAACTGGGGTACCTCGCGGGTCTCGGCGAGCACGCTGCTGGTCTCGGCGAGCCCCCTAACTGGGGTACCTCGCGGGTCTCGGCGAGCACCCTGCTGGTCTCGGCGAGCCCCCTGCTGGTCTCGGCGAGCCCCCTAACTGGGGTACCTCGCGAGTCTCGGCGAGCACCCTGCTGGTCTCGGCGAGCCCCCTAACTGGGGTACCTCGCGGGTCTCGGCGAGCACCCTAACTGGTATCGGCGAGCCCCTAACTGGGGTACCTCGCGGGTCTCGGCGAGCACCCTGCTGGTCTCGGCGAGCCCCCTAACTGGGGTACCTCGCGGGTCTCAGCGAGCACTCTGCTGGTCTCGGCGAGCCCCCTAACTGGGGTACCTCGCGGGTCTCGGCGAGCCCCCTAACTGGGATACCTCACGGGTCTCGGCGAGCACCCTGCTGGTCTCGGCGAGCCCCCTAACTGGGGTACCTCGCGGGTCTCGGCGAGCAACCTGTTGGTCTCGGCGAGCCCCCTAACTGGGGTACCTCGCGGAGAAATGATACTCTGAAATGCCTCTTGGCTCAAGAACCTACTCGGCGAATACAGGGCTGTACATGCCCAGAGTTCTTGGAGGTGATAGAGGCCAGAGCTCCAGCGCAGCGGGAGCAGCAGTCGGTAAGGATTGAGGAAGTCCTATCTTAGGAAGAGGAGGATGAAAGATATGAGGACCAGGTCGACATGGGGACCCAAGGAGGGATCGGGGTGATCCATGGGGGAGCGGAGATCGAGTCGACCTGGAAGGCGAGTCTCTATACTATGTATCATCGGAGCATAGCTTCAACCTCCCAAGCCCCACCCCCAGCAGAAAGTTCACATTCACCCAGAAGGACATGCTGTGCCATGAGGACCCGTTCTGCGATGCGCTGGTCATCCAGACAACCATCGAGAACTTCACCGTCTCTCGGATCCTTGTGGATAACGGGAGCTCGGTCAACGTCATCTTCAAGAAGGCGTTTGACAAGATGAAGGTGGAGGCTAGGCGGGTGTTGGCCTCAGACGACCCGTTGTTTGGGTTTTTGGGGAGAGGAAGGAGATGGAAGGGGGAGTGGGATTCCATGTGGTGCTGGGGGGTAGTCCCGGAATTGCCGCTTTGTTATAGTGGATGCCCCCAACAGCTACAGTGCCATCTTCAGACGACCTCTCATCAGTGCATTCCGCTGCATCCCCTCCACCTTTCATCAATGCCTCAAGTTCACTGTAGGGGGAGTCCAGGTCCGAGTGAGGGGAGACCCGAAGGTGGCAAGGCAGTGCTATGTAACTACCGTGAACACCATCTCCTGGATGGCAGAAGCGGAGGATTGGGATCAGGAGATGGGGGAGCCGGCAAGGCTCAAAGAGGTTGGAGAAGAGGAAGGAGAAGTAGTAGGAGGACAGGCCCAGGAAGGAGGGGTGGAGGAGCTGGTGGTGATCAGGGAGGAGGAGAAGGAAGAAGGAGGAGCCGAAGCACTTGCTTGCGACAAGAGGAGGGAGAATGACTGGGCGGAGCAGTCGAGGTTGGAAGCCGTGGAGGAGGTGGTGGAGATGGAGGTCGTCACCAAGGGAGGGGAGATCGAGAAGGTCAAGACCAGTGGGGAGATCAGCCCCGAGGACCAGAGGAAGATCCTGGATTGCATCCAGGAAAATGTGGACGTCTTCGACTGGAGTGTCGCGGAGATGCCTGGGATCGATGCGGATGTGGTGTGCCATTGCCTCAACCTCGGCCACGACACTCTCCCCATCCGCCAGAAGAAGAGGTCCATCGCGGACAAGCTGGAGGCACCAGTTCGGGAGGAGGTGGGCAAGCTCCTCGAGGCCGGTTTTGTATCGGAGATCCAGTATCCAGGCTGGGTCTCCAATGTAGTGATGGTAAAGAAGGGTGATGGTAGGTGGAGAATGTGTGTTGACTTTTCCTTGTTGATTAAATCATTCCCTAAGGATTGTTATCCCTTGCCTCGAATCGACGCACTGGTTGACTCAGCCGTCGGTTTTTCTCTAATGAGTTTCTTAGATGTTTTCTCATGTTACCATCAGATCCGCATGCACCCTCTCGACATCAATAATGTCTCCTTCATCACAGGGGATGGGTGCTATTACTACAAAATGATGCCTTTCTGGCTGAAGAATGCAGGGGCAACTTACCAACAGACGATGGACTGGGTTTTCTAAGAGCAAAAGGGAAGGAACTTGGAGGTCTATGTGGATGACCTCATGGTAAAAAGTCGGGACCTCGAGTCTCGCCTCTGTGACCTTGAGGAAACCTTTGGGACTTTGAGAAAATTCAAGATGAAGCTCAACCCCCAGAAGTGTGTCTTTGGGGCCAGCCATGGGAAGTTCCTAGGTCACCTGCTCACCCCGGCTGGGGTGGAGCCTAACCCAAATAAGTTAAGGGCAATCATGGAGCTGGGGTCTCCGAGGAGTGCAAAGGAGGTCCAACGTCTCACAGGGAAGTTGGCCGGACTAAGCAGGTTTCTCTCCAGGGTAGGGGAGAAGTGCTCGACCTTCTTTAAGGTGCTGCGGGGGAATCAAAAGTTCGAGTGGACCCCCGAGTGTGAAAGGGGTTTTCAGTCACTGAAGGAACAGTTGACCCAATCCCCATTGCTGCAAGGGCCGAGGAAGGGAGAGGACTTGTCGCTATACCTGGGGGTAGGACCCTAGGCAGTAAGCTCGGTGCTGGTCCGGGAAGAAGGAAAAAAGAAACTCCCGATTTACTATGTTAGTCGGGTGCTGAGGAAGGCCGAGCTCAGATACCCCATCTTGGAGAAGCTCGCCTTCACCTTGGTGGTGTCATCCAGGAAGCTCCGACCATACTTTCAGGCACACTCGATCAAGGTGGTGACCGATCACCGCCTTCGCAACATCATGGAGGGGGTGGAGCACTCCGGAAGGCTGGCCAAGTGGTCAGTGGAGTTGAACGAGTTTGATATGTTCCCAGGTTGTCCATAAAATCCCAAGCGGTGACAGACTTTTTGGCAGACTATGTGACCGAGGTAGAAGAGTTCGAGCTGCCTGAATTGGTGGCTTGGAGAGTGCTGGTCGATGGGGCCTCAGGGAAGCATTCCTTTGGGGGAGGGGTGGTTTTGGTAAGCCCCCAAGGGACAAGGATCGAGCAGGCGATCAACATCCACTTCCCCCTCACCAACAATCAGGCCGAGTACGAGGTCGTGATAGTCGGCCTCCGCCTAGCCCGAGAGTTGGGAGTGCAAGATGTGGAGGTCTTGACGGACTCCATGGTGGTAGCTTGCCAACTCAGGGGGGAGTTTGAGATGAATGAGTCGACCCTTCAGCGGTACTTGGAAAAGGTCAAGGGACTCATAGGGCAGTTCCGCACCTTCTCGATCCATCATGTGCCATGGAAGGAGAGTACCGCGGAGGATCTCCTGGCCAAGTTCGGTCCCAGGGCCAGAGGCATGGTGTCGGACCTCTTCCGACCATCCATCGAGGAGGGGGAGCTAATGGATGTGGACCAGCAGGCATCATGGATGGACCCCTTCATCACCTTCCTGACGTCGGGGAAATTCCCCGATGGGGGTATGGACAAACGACAGTTTAGGTATAAGTCGGCATAATACTCTTTACATGCAGGAGGACTATATCGGAAGACGCTCTCGGGGATCCTAGCCCATTGTGTGTCGGAGGAGGAGGTCCTGAGGGTCCTAGAGGAGATCCACTCGGGGGAGTGTGGCAGCCACTCTAGGAGCCAAACCTTGGAGGGGAGAGTGCTGAGGCAAGGCTACTATTGGCCCACCCTCAGCAAGGACACATCGAAGTTCGCAAGGAAGTGCTCGAAGTGCCAACTGTTCTCCCCTCTCCAACTCCTGCCGTCCAAAAGACTTAGAACCATCATGGCCCCCTGGACCTTTACAATATGGGGTTTGGACTTGGTCAGTCCTTTCCCCCAAGCAAGTGGTCAATGAAAGTTCTTACTAGTGATGATCGATTATTTCTCCAAGTGGCTAGCGGTGAAGGCGCTGGCCAAGGTAGCGTCCCAGGTGGTGAGAAATTTTTTATGGGGTGAAATAATTTGCAGGCACGGACTCCCACTAGCCATAGTCACAGAAAATGGGCCGCAGTTTGCCAACGACGAGTTCATCAGCTTCTGCACCCAGCTCAGCATAGATCTTCGGTTTGCGTCGGTCCACCACCCGAGGAGCAATGTGCAAGTGGAGGCAGCAAATAAAACAATTGTGAACTTGCTGAAGAAGAAGGTCGAGAACCCCAAAGCCAACTGGGTAGAGCAGTTACCCTCGGTCCTCTGGGCGTTGAGGACCACCCCAAACACGGCCACGGGGGAGACTCCATTCAAGCTCTCTCACGGATCTGTGTCCATCCTTCCAATAGAGTTCGAGGTGAAATCCCCCAGGGTGGTCGCAGCTGGTGAAGGGGATGAAGAATGGCTAGTGGAGAATGAGGTAGAGCAAAGGCTATCTTTGGACCTGGTGGAAGAGCTCCGGGACTTAGCCACCGTCCGACAGGAGGAAGTCATGCGGCGGATGGCTCAGTACTTTGACAAACATATCCGAGTAAAGTAGTTCGAGAAAGGAGATCTAGTCCTGAAAAAGGTTGACGCGTCTGGGAGAGGGGCCGCGGTAGGAAAGCTCGATCCCAATTGGGAAGGGCTGTGCATTGTAGATGAAGTGCTCAAGTCGGGAGGGTACCACCTCCAAGATGTGGAAGGGGTACCACTAGGCCGGGCTCAGAGTGGGGGTGATCTAAAACGTTTCTACCCTTAAACTTTTCGTATTGAATTATTACATATTTGACCCATCATGTGTTGATTTCAATGTTTCTTCTAAGCATGGGTCCTCAAAGTGTTTTATGCTGAAATGCCCCGGACGATCCCGCTGTCGGGTTCTCACTAGCCGGTGGGTCAGGTTGATCTCACAGAGAGGCTGGCAAGGTATCAAATGTGTTGTGCTGGAATGCCCCGGATGATCCCGCTGCGGGTCTCTCACTAGCCGGTGGGTCAGGTTGATCTGGCGAAGAGGCTGGCAAGGTATCAAATGTGTTGTGCTGGAATGCCCCAGATGATCCCGCTACATGGCTCTCACTAGACGGTGGGTCAGGTTGATATTGAAAAGAGGCTGGCAAGGTATCAAATGTGTTGTGCTGGAATGCCCCGATTGATCCCACTGTCGGGCTCTCACTAGCCGGTGGGTCAGGTTGATCTCACGAAGAGGCTGGCAAGGTATCAAATGTATTGTGCTGGAATGCCCCAAATGATCCTGCTGCCGGGCTCTCACTAGCCAGTGGGTCAGGTTGATCTCACGAAGAGGCTGGCAAGGTATCAAATGTGTTGTGCTGGAATGCCCCGGATGATCCCGTTGTCGGGCTCTCACTAGCCGGTGGGTCAGGTTGATCTCACGAAGAGGCTGGAAAGGTATCAAATGTGTTGTGCTGGAATGCCCCGGATGATCCCGTTGCCGGACTCTCACTAGCCGGTAGGTCAGGTTGATCTAGCAGAGAGGCTGGCAAGGTATCAAGTGTGTTATGCTGGAATGATCCGAATGATCCCGCTGCCGGGCTCTCACTAGCCAGTGGGTTAGGTCGATCTCGCGGAGAGGCTGGCAAGGAGATGGCTCATGCTATCCCTGGCTCGCAACATCTCTCAATGTGAGGCCAAGGCTGGGCGAGCCCCGGGGCTCGCTCGCACAAAAATGAAAAGCGACATCGAATGGAAAATATCTAAGTCAAGTGGTTATAGCGAGACGGCTGAACACGGCGGCAACAAAACATTTCGAGGCGATCCCTGGCACACATAACGCTCAGAGGGTCTCTAAGCAACACCTAAATATTCGAGTCAAAGGGGGACCACCGACATGATAATCAATTAGTAATCTCCGGTCACAGAGGTTGTGGCAGGCAAGATTAGGCAATGCAGACCCTACTCGCATGGGCTCACACTGGGCGAGCCAGAGGTGCGAAGAGGTCCACATTTTTCCCAGGTCTGAATGCATGCATACAGTTTATCTAACAAATATCTAAGTGAGAGAAGCTTCACGAACGCCTTATTGTGTGTGCGCGGGGTATGGTAGCGAGACAATGAAAGGACAATAAAGCGGTGAACCTTATAATCATTGAAAGGGAAAAATGTGCGAACGGGAGCTCTGCTAAACGTATGGGTGCGAGTATGACAAAATACATTAGCGTGAGCATAGTAAAATGCATTGGCGCGAGCAAGACAAGATGAAAATTTAATGATAGAAGAATACTTTTTTTTCATTTCTTGAAAGGTGGTCATTACATGTAACGACGAACTCGCCAGTCAAAATAAAAATGTACATGGAAAAAACAAAAAGTCAAGGCCGGTCGCCGGACAGCTCCTCCTCGCTCCCGCGATCTTCGGGCTTTGGAATCGGCGCGAATAAGTCTGGGATGACGTCCTCGGCGCTAAGCTCCATTGCATCCAGAGAAAGCAGGCTCGCCCCTTGAGGGTGTCGAAGACGGGTTGGCGACGCCCATCGAGTTCTTGCGGGTCGCCTCCTCCTTATCCCGCGTTCAGTTGCGAGCCCCAGCTCATGGAGGGGACAGGGTGGGGGGGGGGGGGGAGCACAGCGCTGGTCAGCTCGTGGACTTGAGCTTTCAGGAGCCCGTTCTCCATCTCCAGGTCGGCGTTCTGCGAGAGGAGCTGGCTCGCTGCATCAGCGTCCTGTAAAAGAAAAGGTTTAAGTCAAACAAATTGGAATATTGTGTGCAAGATATAAAGTTTGCAGGGATCACTTACCATTCCGCCTTGGTGGCTGGCGAGGAGACCCTCAGAAATGGCCTCTTTCCCCTTAAGGCTCGCGACCTCATCTGAGGCCTCCTTGAGCTCGCACTAGAGCTCTTTAGAATTCCTGTCTGAAGTCAGGTACCGCCGACCCACCACATGAGTGAGCTCCATAGCCCGGAACTGGGCTCGCATGGCCTCGTTGATGAGCAGCCTTGATCATAGGGCGCCAAAGCCAGCGGCATCCTTGCGGACATATAGTCCGAATGCGAGGGAGAACTCCTCGCCCCCAACCTTGTCGCTCTCGACCCAGGAAGGGAGGAGTGAACAACACGAGATCCTGTTGTGATCAGGATCCCAGATGAGAAGCGGCTCACCGACTGCGTCTGGGATCTTCGCGCCAAGGCCGGAGTTCTTATGGCCCGCTAGTTTGGGATCGCTCGGAGCATCTCCGGTCCCACTACTCCCCTCAGTGGTTTTCTGGCTCGCTGGCGGGGAGAGTGGAGTCACTGTCTCGCTCAGGTCCACCACATCTTTCCCCTTAATAGTGGAAGGGGCCTTCTTGGTCTTCTTCCTCGACGAGGCCAGCGTGGCAGATTGGATCGCGGGTGGAGGACGCTTCCTCCCAGACGACGAGCCCGGGGGTCTCGGCACACTTCGTCGACCACCGTAGAGAGAGAGCCGGAGGATAGGGTTGTAACCCTCACGTACGGGGGGGGGGGGGGTGCGATGGAGATGAAGGTCCCGCTCTCCTGCGAAGGCAACAACGGTAAGAGTTAGTTACCAGAGTTAAAAAAGTACAGAAAATACAAAGCTTGCGAGTGTGAGTCAAACCTTCCCCTTGGGGCACCGGTGGTAGCGAGTCCACCTTTTGCCGAAGGTATGTTGGGAATCTTGCCCACATGATTCCTGATTTGAAGAAGTCACCAAGTCAAGAAAACTTCACTTTGTATTTGATGGCTTCTTTAGCTTATAAATCTCAGGAAGTTAGTAGAACAAGATCCGTCGAATGCAGAAGAAAGTTCGTCGAACGAAGAATGGAGTTCGTCGAACTCAGAAGAAAGATTGACGACCACTGAGACTTGGCGTGTTCGTCGAACGCAGAGGCAAGATCGTCGAACACAGAAGGAAGATCCACGACCGCTGAGACTTGGCGTGTTCGTCGAACGCAAAAGGAAGATCGTCGACCGCTGAGACTCGGAAGATCGTCGAACGCCGAGAAGACGCAGAATCGTCAACTTCACCAAAGTGGCCTTGTCGTCGAGAAGATCAGAAATTGTCGTGAAGAAGTCTTGTCGCTGAAAAGGCTAAGTATGACTGATGGCGCTGAACATCGTCGTAAAGAAGGCATGTCGTCGAGAGAACAAGGTGATTACGACGACACAGTTAGAGATGGCATATCGTCGTATATGGAGAAGCGCCAGAATGTCTCATATCTTCGAGAAATCAGCATCAGAGGAAGAAGCAAGGCGTAAGGTTTTGACAAAGTCCTGTTGTCGAGATATTGTCCATGACGTCGTAACGATGGAAATAATGTCGAGATAGATTCAAATGTTGCGGACGCGCTATCATCATTTAATGCCGCCGCCTGATTGTCTAATCAGCGCGTGCTCTTAAGGAAAGGAGCGTCTGACACTTAAGGCACTTTTTCAGAAGGCCGTTGGGAACCTCGCAGTCATATAAAAGAGATAAGAGGTTGCCCTAACGCGGCATCAATCGATCAATAAGAAAGAACTTGCGCATACAGAAAAGAAAACAGAAAAAACAGCGCAAGAAAGAAAGCGAAAAAGAAGAAGCAGTCATCTCCTCCGACTGATAAGAAGCCAATCCTCATCAGGCTAAGAAAAGATTGAAGAACTGTGCGCTCAAGATCTGATTCAAAAGCATCTTCTTCAACCTTAAGAAGCCGATCTTCAACAGGCTAAAGTTGCTGATCTTCATTCGACAGAAGTAACAGTTGTTTTTTTTTCTACTGTATAACCTTGTAAGGCTTGCGGGCCTATTTGTCTAGCTTGAGGGCTGGAGACCTGTGAGGTTTGAAGGCCAGGGCAGAGGCTAGACTTGTGGGTCAGCTGTGTAGGGCTTGCGGGCCTGATTGTTAAGCTCGAGGGCTTGAGACCTGCGAGGATTGAGGGCCAGGGCAGAGGCTAGACTTGAGGGTCAGCTGTGTAGGGCTTGAGGGCCTGAGTGTCGAGCTTGCGGGCTCGGGTGCAGTAGGGGCTTGTGGGCCTAGGCAGTTGGACTTGCGGGTCCGTGTTGTAAGGCTTGAGGGCCTGAATTTTTTGGCGGCGTTTGCCGATCCTAGCACATTGCTGGGTAGGCGCAGAGGGATAGAGGACTACTCAAGACACCCCATCTTGAGGAACCTCTATAGATCATTGCGTCGTCTGGTGTGATTTATCTGTTCTTATTTGTGCAATATTTCTGTGCTGTGCTTGAATATTCGAATAACTCGCAAATAGCTTAAAAGAACCCAGATCACCTTACACCCCCCCCTCTAGGTGAACGTTCCATTACTAACAGGTATGCGACCTCGAAGTTCTTCCCCTCCTGGTATTGGAAGAGCTTCGCGTCGTCCCCGCCGAGCGAGGCAGGGGGCGGTAGGCCGCCTCGTCTCACTGGAGGGTGGACAAAGGTATATTTCCGAAGGGTCCTTTGACTAGGACGTACTTCTGGTGCCAGTAGTGGCTTTTGTTCACCGTCTCGCAGATTGTGACGTGCTGGCTAGCGAAGTGAGTGGTTCCATCTTTGCTGGCGTGGAAGGAGAAGATCTTGCGGAAGACGAGCAGGTTGAATTCTACTTGTTGTTTATTGGGGTGTCTACTTGATCACCTAGAGGGGGGGGGGGGTGAATAGGTTTTTCAAATTATGTTATCCCCTCTTTAGGTGTTCTTTGTTTCTGATTAGTAGATGTATGAAATAGAAAGCGCAACACAGAAAACACACTACGATCTATAGAGGTTCCTCAAGACCGGGTGTCTTGAGTAGTCCTCTCTCCCTCTGCGCCTACGCAGCAGTATGATAGGCTCGGCAAACATCGCCAAAAACTTCAGGCCCTCAAGCCTTACAACACGGACCCACAAGTCCCAACAACCTAGGCCCGCAAGCCCCAACTTCCCCTGAGCCCGCAAGCTCAACACTCAGGCCCTCAAGCCCTACAATACGGACCTGCAAGTCCCAACAGCCTAGGCCCGCAAGCCACTACTGCCCCCGAGCCCACAAGCTTGACAAATCGCACCCGCAAGTGCACTGCCCTGGCCCTCAAGCCTCACAGCTCTCCAGCTCACAAGCTAGACGATGTCGGACCCGCAAGTCCACTGCCCTGACCCTCAAGCCTCACAGCTCTCCATCCCTCAAGCTAGACAAATAGGCCCGCAAGCCTTTACAGGAGAATACAATAATAAAATAAACTGTTTCTTCAGCCAGATGAAATCTGGCAACTTAGCCTTGATGAAGATCGGCTTCTTTAAGGATGAAGAAGATGCTTCTTGATTTTGAGTTTCAGCTCTGGATCTTCTTCAGCCTCTTCTTCTTTTGCCTGATCTTGAACGGCGACTTCTCAGTCAATGGAGATGACTGATTCTTATGAGAACTCTTGAATCTTGTTCTCTTTCTTCTCCGCTGAAAAATACTGTTATATTGAAGAGCGGCGGGATTCTTTTTTCACGTTCTTTTTCTTGCACAACAAGCTTCTCCTTCTAGGGCAACACTATTCCCTTTTATAGGACAGATGAGCCGCATAACAGTAACATCTAATGTCCTTTAATATCAGACGCCCATTCCACAAGAGCACGCGCTGATTGGACAATCAGGCGACAACATTAATTGCTGACATCACGTCCGTAAGATTTGAATTCTGTCTTGAAGATATTTGCATCATTACGACGACAAGCTGTCTCTGACTGTCGTCGCGATCTTCCTTATGCCTTTGATGGTGGTATCTCGACGATACAAGATATCCTGGCGATTCTGTATATACGACGATCTTCTTTCTCTGACAGTGTCGTCGTGAGCTTCCTTCTTACATCATGTCGTCGTAATCATATGTTCTCTCGATGACATGAGTTCCACATGACGATGTCCTATGTCTTCTCTTTGTTCGACGAACAGCATTCTGCGATCGACGAACTTGCCATGTCTCAACGTTCGACGATCGGCATTCTTCGTTCGACGATCTCGCCATGTCTCAGCGTTCGACGATCGGCATTCTTCGTTCGACGATCTCTCCATTTCTCAGCGGTCGACGAATACTTTGCTTCTCAGCGGCTGCTGCTCTGCCCGTCATTACGACGACAAACACGCATTGTCGACGATATCGCCTGTTCTTCTCGACGATAAAGTACTTAGTAAAATAACTAAAGTACATGACATATTGTCGATTCTTGCAAGCATGAACTAGATGGTATGTCAAATACAACTTGCATTTATTATTGAGCTGAGCACTTCTTCAAATCAGGAACATTGCAGGGCACTGTTCCGAACACTACTCTCTCCTCGCGCAGGTAGCTGGCGAATGTGACTATAACAGCGATATTGTTAGGGGTCAGCTGGCTCGGTAGGATGTCGTAATACTTGAGCACTTGAAAAAATCAACAAGGGAAGTTTAGCACCCTTTTTGCGATCGCGAGTAAAAAACTTCAAATTTTGAATAGGTATCTAACGAACTTCCGGCCAGAAAGGGAGTTGCAACCCCTTCTCGAAGTGAGCAATAGGGATGGTGAGCTCGTCGGGAGACAACTCGTTGATGGAAGAGGTGCTCGCCGGGCGGCGAGCTATAAACCTCGAGGGGATGTATCGATCCACCGTGGTGAGAAACTCCTCGTCGGCGAGCTAGGCGCTGAAGAAGGAGTGGTCGCGGAAGGCTCCAGAACACTTGCCTCGCCCCTCAGTTTCGCCATCAGCGACCATGGTTCTAGTATCAGCGAGCCGGAGGAAGAGCGTGTGCAAACTGAGAATTGCGAGAGAGCCTAGAAGAGAGAAGAAAGGTTGAAATAGTTGATGCGGTGGTTAGAAAGTAAAAACTGATGGCTATTTATTGAAATGAAAAGGGCGGGAAGAATGTGAAGCGCCAGGGGGTGAGGATAGCTGGACCGCACGGTGACTTTTCAACTTCTTGGACCTTATCCGCTCCGGATGGGCTCGCGTCCTGACAACATCTTCTAACTCGCCATTAGCGAGCCCAGCTGCAAAGAGAAAAGTGGAGGTCGCAAAGGCGAGGCAGTAGCTCACGAGTCGTAAGGCGAGAGAGGCATAAGAAGCATAGAGTAAGCAACTTGCGAGCACAGTTAACATAATGGTAGAAATAATCGAAAGAGAAAGGAAAAGCTCGCGAGCGAGCAAGAAAATCCTTATTACAAATTCATAAATTGTTCAAAACCCCTCAAAGGAGGCAGGATTGTAAGAGCGAGCAACAAATAATAAAAAACAACTGTTCAGTAGTTGATCCATTTCCAGCGACTGCGACCTCGCACCCCAGATCGCGGGGGAACTTTTGGGTAATGATATTCGCGAACCGACTGGACTTCACGCTGCATCAAGCGCATTTGTTCCTCGATTCACGCGAGGTGCACCCCGGGCAAGGTGACCTCGCCGCGAGCGACCTGGCGCATCTTGGCAAGGACCCGCACATTCGCATCCTCCATCGTGGTGAATCTTTCTTCATAGGCAGCTTTGTCCACCAGGTTCTGGTCGTACAACTCTCGCAGCATGAGGCCATACTTCTCAAACAGGTCGGTGACCCGCATTTTCATTTGCTCTGGGTCACAGGGATCCCCCAGGAAGTCTGCGACCTGGCCCGGTGAGGGCGGTGGCAAAATCTCCTCCTCTCCGTGCACCGACTCGGCGGGTGGGGGCTGGGGAACACCTGCGAAGAAGAAATCAGCAATACGGAGGGGAAAAAGGTATTCAACAGAAATTATTTAACCTAGCGAAATGAGGATGGTACGAGCTCGCCGATGAGAAGAGCTCGGCTGACCCTTGAAGTCTTCAGTGAAGGAAGGAGTAATAGATTTCCCCAAGCCTGGGCGGTGCGTCGAGTCGTCCGCGACTCCGGGTTCGGCAAGTAGCGACCCACCCGGGCTCAGTTGGCCTAGGACGCCAAACCCTGGGGTGATGATGTTCATTTTAGGTGGGGCTGGCGATCCCACCGGAGTGGGGGTTCGCCTCTCTGGGGTTGCAAGAGGCGTCACTGCACAAAATGAATAAATGCGGGTTCAACAATCAGAGAAATACAAGAAATAGCGAGATGAATTACTCACCCGGTCACGAGGTTGGGGCTCGTAGGTCAGTTTCCCTCAGATCCAGGGGGGAGGTTTGTCCTCCCAGGGGACGCGAGGCGAGACCCCGGTGGCGACAAACCGAGGTTATTTTTTTCAGGAGGATTCTGCGAGCAAATAAGTAAAGTCAGACGAGTTAATATTAAGTTGTCGAACCTGAGAGTAGAACCTGCGAGGAGAGCTCGTGGTGAGGAGACAGAGACAGTGGTGATGACTCATCCTCCCCGGACGGCCGTCGGACAGTCTTAGCCCTCTTAACCTAAGGCGGAGGCGGAGTAGGTTGCTGGGAAATCTAGGGAGCGAGCTCGGTAGCCTTGGCCTTTTGAATCGCCTGCGAGGTCTTGAAGCGAGCCAATATCGCCTCCTTTTTGGACATCATGATAGATGTACCGACGGGTCGCGAGGGAGAGAAGAGGGAGAAAAGTTCATGCACCGGCCCTAAGGAGTGGTATTTATAGCATTGGGCGTGGGGCCCACCAGAATATTCTCACCACGTCATCAAGGGGCTGGCGAACACCAGGGGTTGGATGTTTCTTCGCGAGCCTCAGGTAGCCTTGCGAAGAGCGGGGATTGTGTACAACCCCGGTATTCGCCAAGAGGTGAGTGGAGGCCAGGGAATCAACAAGCAAGAAGGATAGGAAGGAAGGTGAGCCAGGTGCTCAGGGGCCGCTCGCAAGGAGACAGGCGAGCCGGGCTCTCGCCGGCTGCTCGCAGGAAGGCGAGCGGGCCGGGCCCTCGTCGGCCGCTCGCAGGAAGGCTGGCGAGTCAGGCCTCTCAGTTCGTGAGAGGAGCCCTTGTGGGCGGCTTGCCTAGTAAGGGTCCAGGGGTGATTTTACTTGGGAACCCTTGGTGGTCTGCAGTTAGCCTCCCCAAACAGTGGAGTTTGGCTATTGGCAGACCATTTTGGGTTGCACACAGTAAAAGTGTAAGACGAAATCCTGCTATTAGCAGACCTGATTAGAAAAACTATAAATAGACCTTGAGGGGCACCTTTGGAGAAGATTCCAATCTCAGTACTCTGAGCTTCCTCCTCCCTAGGTTATATTGGCTTAACTCTCAGGCTCTCCAAGGTACCTAGTCTTAGCTTTGGCTTGGGAGGGGAAGCGCTCAAAGATCTTCCGGGTGTGCGGTGGGACCTCCGCACTGTGACCAAGGGTCTGTGTCTAGTTTTGAGTCTTCGGTCAGCTTCCCTCCGAGGAATTAGTAATTGCTAACTGCCCCCAACCTGTTGGGGGCCCGAGCTCCACAAGAGACCAAGTTCTGGTTTCAACAACCTCTAATTCTGTGGATACTTTGCTTCAAATTCTGATTCAAGCTTGTTTGTAAAGAAGATGGGGGAGCTGCAAGTCTTAGTACTATTGTACGTGGATGACATGATCATCATGGGGAACACTGAGAAGGAGGTAGCTAGGCTTCGAGCTGAACTAACTATCAGATTTGAGATGAAGGATTTGGGTGTGCTCCACCATTTCCTTGGTCTTGAGGTGGAGAGGAAAGACAGCGGTGTGTTCGTTTCCCAGAAGGGCTATGTGGAATGGATCGTGAAACGATTCGGCATGGGAGAATGGAAGAGTAGCTCTACTCCACCGTAGGTTGGCTTGAAACTTCAACGTGATGATGAAAGGGTTCTTTCGGATCCTTTGGTTTTCCGGGCTTTGGTGGGGAGCCTGATTTATCTGACAATTACGAGGCCGGATATTGCTTATGTTGTAGGCCGATTAATTTGATATATGACAGATCCGTTGAAACCTCATCTAGTGGCGGTAAGGGGCATTCTAAGGTATGTGAAGTACAACTCTGATATGGGTCTCTTTTATGGGAGGGACTCAGGCTTCAATCTACATGGTTACATGGATGCTGATTATGGAGGAGATTCAGATGATCGGAAGTCGACTTCTGGTTATGTCTTTATGACTGGCTCTGCACTTATCTCATGGTGCAACAAGAAGCAGGATTCGGTGTCTGTCTCCACTACGGAATCAGAATACAAGGCTTCGACCTTGGCAGCTCAGGAAGCCATCTGGATTAGAAGGCTAGTGGAAGTCATCTATGAGAAGGTGCGAGGTCCTACTCTGCTTTGTGACGCCAATGAGAGTGCCCTTAAACTGTTTAATAATCCAGTTTGTCACGCGTGAACCAAGCTCATCGAGACTGAGCATCACTTCATTCGGGATAAGGTGCTGGAGGGATCTTTGTTGGTTGAATATGTGCGGATCGAGGACAATGTTATAGACATTTTCACAAAGCCACTGTCGAAGGAACCTTTTGGTCGGTTACGAAGTTTTCCTCGGCTGACTTACACTTCCCACTTCAAGGGAGAGTGTTAAATTTTTGAAGTGGAGTGGAAGAGGTCTTGGCGGTCTGAAAAAGGGCAGATCGCAGAGACCGCATGGTCTGCACGGTCTCCCTCTGTTGGCTGGTCGCTGTATTGGTTGTCCCAAGCATGGCTCTTCTTGTGATCACGCGCTCTCCTCTTGTGCAATCTGGTTTGGGCGCTTACTGTATCTCTTTTGGGGCGGTGACGACATTCATCTGTTTGCCTATAAATAGAGGAGCAGGGCCCGTCATTCTTATCGAGAAGTGTAAGATCTAGAGCTTGGGTTGATTTTGCCGGTCTCTATTTTTGAGGTCGTGCGGTCAGGAAGTGGTTGATCATTTGTTGTGTTTGCAGGTTAGCGACTAGTAATCAATGGTCTTCTTCCTTGATGATTCTTCCCAGTTTTGAATAACCAGCTCACCAACGGTCTCCTCTAGGCGATCTGTGTTTTAGTTCTTGGGTTGTTCACATCAAGCTTAACGATCAGATGACCTAGCGGTCAAGCGATCTAGATTTGCAGTCAGGTGACATCATCTGCAGTTCTGTTCTCTGTTCGCGAGAAGCTTCTGTGATTATGCCACCGTGCGGCCAGGCATTCAAGAAGTGCGAACATATTGTTTTTTCAGTAGCTCAATAAGTCAACAACTCGCGCGGTCTGAGTTGGCGGTCTGGCAGGTAGCATGTTGGCAACCTGTACTATTCGCGTGGTCTCTGTGGTTGCATGCGATCTGACCATCTCAGCGGTCTCTGGCGATCTCAGTTTTTTACTGTTCGCCAGTTATTTGTTGCCTCTGTTATCTCTCCCTATATTCTGATGAATCATGTCTCTCCATGTATGTCTCGCATTGTAAAGAGCTAGATTAATTCAAGATCATTTTGCTCTTCTATTGTTCCTGGTTACTTAACTTGGAATGGTTGTAGTGTTCCTGTGCCTGACTCCTGCTTATAAGATTTTTTTACTTTGGTATCTGAACTGAAATCTATCTCTAGATACCAGAGCTAGAAAATTTCAACACTGATGCTGATGAAAAAGCTGCTGATCGAGTAGAGCTGATCGAATAGAGATGTTAGAAAAGAAGTGATGAATAAACTGCAGACTATTTGTGAAAGATATGAGTTGTCTATAAACTACACCTAGAGGGGGGGTGATTATGTGTTTTCAATTTATTTGCTACTTTAAAGGTTTATCAATTTCAGCACACAAGTATCACAGAAGTGGTTCCCAACTAGACAATGTGTCTAGAGGTAGTCCACTGTCCCTCCCACCTATCTAGCAGTGTGCTATACTAGGCAACTTCTCCTACTTAGATCTTTTCACTATAATCAGATCTTACAACTCAGGTTCACACAGAACCCTACAAAGCTCAGACTTTACAAGTCCTACAAACTCAGATCTTCAACAAGATCCTACCAAACTGAGGTTCACGAAGAATCCTACCAACTCAGAACTATCACTAGATCCTACAAGCTTAGGTTCACAAAGAACCCTACCAAATAAGAAAGAAGTTGTTCTGTTGTTGAAGAGAAGGCTTCAAGATATATACTTTGAGTACCAGGCGTCTTCTTCTTCTTCTAGCAAATGTAAGTCCAGTGATCTTGTGGATTACTGAACCTTTGTTTTGAAACTTCTTTGATCTTCACAGCACAGCCAATGAATTCTTCTTCTCATTTTCTTTTCTTTTCACTTCTGTAAGTATCTATCAGAATGAACTTGAGAAAGAATACTAAGTAACCGTATTTTCTGTAGAAGAAAAATCATTCTTTTATACTCCTCTGCACTTATGCATAAAGGTCCTTATTGATTATTGCATAATCAATTCCTCCGTTTGAAAATTCTTGCAAAATTGGCGTATTTAATTTATCATAAATGCCTTGCTGTTTTTGGAATTTGCAGAATATAAACATAATATTATTCTTCATTGAATACTGTGCAACAATTATATTTTGCAGAGAATATGTCATTTAATACTCCTTGATTGATGCGCAAGATATGTGGCATGCACATTCCCTATATATCAATTTCTAAGAGAATCGGCGCATTAAATGCTGTTCTGCAACTGCCAAGATGATATTGTTCCTTCAAGACGATATCGTCTTGATCAGTGTATACGACATATATACTTCACGACGATATCATCGATATAACTCTTCCTTCACGACTCTACTTAAATATCAGAACAATATTACTTCTTCTAGATGACATCATCGAGATGTTACTTTCATTTGGACTTAGACATTTTCTTCAGGCTGACTGTCTTTTGTCAAGACAATGTCGTCTTGATCTTCATGAGGTCATCAAACTGTTGTTTGTTCTTCATGACTCTTCCTTCATGACTTAATGAGTTTAAGTCACTTAGCCTTTAAGGTTGAACTTCTTCTTCAAGATGATATCGTAGAGATATTTCAGCTTTTATTTGCGATAAGCTTTCTTCAAGACGATGTCGTCGATATTTGAACTTAGCTTTCTCTATGACAAGCTTTCTACAACCTTCAAGACGATGTGTCTTCATCAAAACGATATCGTCAAAACTATTTCGACGATATGATACTTTTCTCCCTGATTCTTCTGCTGAGTTTTGAGACGATATTTTACTCAGTTAATTTTCATTACTTTTATCGTCTATATACTAGTGATGTAGCTTTGATGCTTTCTCAACGATATGTTCACTCCTAGATGATTTTAGACTTTGAGAATTTCCTGATATATGATTTATCTTCTGTAGTCATGAATAAGCTATATCATCAAATACATAATGCATTTATTATTGATCTGAGCACTTCTTCAAATTAGGAACATTGCTGGCACAGTTCCCAACAGTTTGAAGAGTTTGCGCATAAGTGCTGATCGAATAGAGCTTTTTCAATTAGGCTGTTTGGAGGAACAGCTGTTTGAAAATATTGAAAGTATATTGTTCACATGGAGGATTAAAACAATCATAATGGCTAAATAAATAATTATAAAAAAATAATTGTTTTTGATGATCTTAACACCGATCATAACATACTCAAACATAAAACATAACACACACGAAAACAGAGATCATAACACATATCACTGGGTGACAACTGTAGGAGGCTTCATTGCAAGTGTAGATTCCCGCAACTCACTCATGTATGATATAACTACTCATTTTTTCTTTCCCATTTGTCTTCTTTTACCCGATGAGGTGGAGGCATTTCCAATGGTGGTTCTTGTATTTCCAACAAAAACCTTTGTTAGAAATAATGGGTAGTCCGCGTGTTGAGTTGCGGTTTGGCAACTTGGCGGTTTGCACGGACAACCTTTGTTAGGCGTGCTGTTTGGCGGGTTCATGTTGTAACCGCCAGCTTCTTGTAGTTGGTTTTCTTCTCTCCTCATCATTGTGTGTACTGATAAATCATGTCTTGCAATATATGTCTCGAAATGTACAAAAGATAGTTTATACAAGATTTCACTTGTTCCTTCATTTTTTCTGATTTTGGTGCTTGGTATGGTTGAGAGTGTTCCTGCGACCTAGTTCTTGTTTTTCCGCTTATTATAAATTTTCAACATGGTATCAGAGGGGACAATGGTTTGAGAAGTGATTCAACCGCAGTTATCTTGCTTGGATTTTTGGAAGCATAATTATCAGTGGTATACCAATGGAAGGAGGAATAGCAAGAGGTCTTGGTATTGAGTGTTGGAACATGGTCTTCCGCATCTCCTAGGTTTGAGAATAACAAATCCTATGTGTATTTGATCTTGTGTGTTTAAGTGTGAAGGAAACAAGTCCATATGGCTCAAAGATAACATAAGAAGGTTGCCCCCAGATTTGATCTCATAATTCCAACATGCCCACTAGCGCCGGCGGTAGCACCTATCGCAGGCGCTAGCTATGATTAGCAAAATTTCGGGAGCATCTTTAGAAGGCGCTAGCGCCTGGTGATATCGGATAGCAGGCGGTAGCGCGGAGCACAAGAGGCAATGCGGCAGGGTTTCCTCGAAATGAAGATACGCACACAGAGAATAATTCCTAATTGGGGATAACGCGGACGGTAGCGCTAGCGCAGGCGCTAGCGCTCACTCCTATAAAAGGAGACCTCTTCTCTCATTTTCCTTACACAAGTTTGAGAGAGGCTGAGTGCTAGAATTCTAGAGCCCTATTCTGCCAAAAAGTGATCTCCCACCAAAGCTCTGTGAATTTCTGAAGGAGGATTCTTCACGCCAGATCCAAACGACGACCACTTCAACAACGCTTATTCTACAACGGTTCTTCGTCCCCAGCTTCAGAAGTTCTTCAAGAGGGAGTTTTAATATTATTGTTATTTAATTTCACATCTTTTCTTGTAATCGTGTAGTGAATTTTCCTCATGTTGGCGACTAGATCTAGGTTAGGTCTAGGGGTTCTCGAGGCCATATCCGGGGAAGGATTGACTAGAGTGGCTTGAGGATGTATCCGGGGAAGGATAAGCTAGGGCCACCGGTTCGTGGGGATACAAGTCGGGATCGAAAACAAAAAAGTCTATTTATTATTCGCCTTCGATTTCTAGCGTTATTAGAAATCAAGTTTTGTAACTCTTCTTTTCATATTAATAAAATGATGTCTCAATTTTATTTGCTTGATTTCTTATCTTAATATCTTATAATTTCAAATATATCAAAATATAATATAAGTTTTTAAAAACCCTTATTCACCCCCCTCTAAGGGCGCCTACCGATCCACCAAGTGGTATCAGAGCGGTTTTATTCCAATCATCTTAACAACCGGGAATAATGACGTCTCATGATCTTGCTTTTCCAGAGGGTCAAGGTATTAGTAGACCACCTCTTTTTATTGGGTCAGATTTTAACTACTGGAAAAATTGGATGATGTGTTTTCTTATGACCATGGATGTAGAGGTGTGGAATATGGTAGAAGTTCGGTACTGTCCTTCTACAATTGTAGTAGGAGTTGCTATGATTCAAAAACCTAAGGATAAATGGGACGACAATGATAAACTAAAGTGCAAAAATAATGCAAAAGCAATGAACGCTTTATATTGTGCTTTAAATCGAACTGAATTTAATCGAATTTCTGCATGTGTAACTGCTTATGATATTGGGAACCAATTAGAATTTACTCATGAAGGTACATCACAGGTAAAAGATGCAAAGATATTCCAACTGGAATCAGAATATGAATAATATAGGATAGATGCTGAAGAAGACATCAACTCGATGTACACACGCTTCACCAAGATCGTCATCGCTTCAAAAGCTCTTGGAAAGATTTACTCTGACTTGGTCAGAATTTTTTTTCGCTCTCTACCTTTGAGGTTCAATCCAAAGGTGATGGCCATCTCGGAGTCACACAACCTAAGAACGCTCCAGATCGAGAACCTTATTGGGAATCTCAAAACCCATGAGGTAGAACTCCAGATTCAACACGATGAATACAATAAGGAGCCAAAGAAAAAGGCGCTGGCACTAAAGTCAAAGAAGGAGAGCATTGAAGATGATGATGAAGATGAAGAAGGTCTCCTGGTGAAGAACTTCAGAAAGTTCATTAGAAATCTGGAAAGAAGGAACACCTTCCGGAAATACCTCCAGAAAGATGCTCGACGAAAAGGGTCTTCCTCTTCATCAAAGAAATAAAAAGGAAGTGAAGAAGAAGAAGAAAGACCACCACCGGAGTGCTATCACTGCAGAAAGACCGGGCACATTCGAAGCCAGTGCCCAAAGTATCAAAAGGAGCAAAAACAATGATACAAAGTGAAGGAGAAAAAGAAAGTGCTGAAAGCCGCAACTTGGGATGATTCTTCCTCTAAAGAATCAAGCGGATCTGAGTCAAGCAACTAGGAGGAAGCAAACTTATGTTTAATGGAAAAAAGCAATGATGACGACACCAGTGTTCTTAGTGACACTGAGATAACTCCTCCCACCTTCGAAGAACTCTATGATGAATTTGTTCAAACTTACAAAGCATATGATAAAAATATAGAAGATAATATTATTTTAAATCGTGAAAATAAATCTATTATCAAAGAAAATAATAAGCTTACTAAAAAATTAATTTCCTTTGAAAAGAGAAAGGTTTCATGTCAAGAGTGTGAGCATTCCTTATGTAAAGCAAAAGAACTTGAAGTTTCTCTCTCTAAGGCCCTCTCACAAATCAAAATTATTACAAAAGAAAAGGGAGACTTAGAGAGAAAACAAAAAACCTCTCTCTTACAAATTGAAAATAACAAAAAGGGCTTTGAAAATAAATGTGTCATGCTTGTTAAAGAAAATTCATCTCTTAAAAAACAAACTCATGACCTCAATATAGCTATAAAAAATTTGGAATTGGACAAAAATCCATGGATATGATTTTGGGAAACCAATGTTATGGTTCTGGAAAATTTGGGCTCGGATATCCAAGTGACCACTACCACTCGACGCTAGCCACTAACGCCGGCGGTAGCCCATCATTTAAAAATTCTTCTGTTTTTTCTAAAAATCAATCCTCATCCAGTAAGAGCAGTGTAGAATTTCAGAAAAGGGTCTCAACCCCCTTTATTTCGTGTGCAAACTGTCATAGGTTTGGCCACACGTCTAGCTCTTGCAGGAAAATAAAATAGGGATCTTTAAAGCAAATCCGGGTACCTAAGGCATCCACCTATTCTATGGGTGGTACCTCTTGGGTATTTGGATCTTTACTCTCATCTTCTTTCTAGATTTGCAGGAAGGCTAAGGAAATAGAGGACGTGTGGTACTTGGACTCGGGTTGCTCCAAGCACATGATGAGCAACAAAGCAAAGTTCCTTAGCCTAGAAAAGAAGAAAGGAGGGATCGTAACCTTTGGAGATAACGGTAAAGGAAGGATCATGGGAGTAGGTACAGTGCGTAACAAATCCTTTCTTATCTCTAATATTCTCTATGTAGAAGGATTAAAACATAACTTAATATCTATTAGTCAATTGTGTGATAATGGATTATATGTCTTATTTGAGTCATCCACAAATCTTTGAAAATATTTAATCCAAACACAAAAGATGTTTTACTAACTGCACCTAGAATTCACAACATTTATATAGTTTCCTTTCATGATCTTTCCAAATCATCTATAAAATGTTTTATAACTAAAAATGACGAGTTAGAACTATGGCATAGACGTTAAGGTCACACTAGTACAAAACTCATTTTAAAACTAGCCAAAAAGGAATTGATTAGAGGATTGCCTAGATTGAATGGAAATTTATCTTCACTATGTTCTCCATGTCAAAAGGAAAATTTTCAACATCCTCTTTTAAAAGCAAAAATGAAATTTCTACTTCAAAACCTTCGCAATTAATTCATATGGATCTCTTTGGTCCCGTTAGCACCGCAAGTCTTGGTGGTATAATATATACTTTTGTTCTAATAGATGATTTTTCTAGATTTTGTTGGACTTTATTTCTCTCTTCCAAATTTGATGTGTTTTGTGAATTTTCAAAATTATGTACTCGTATTCAAAATAAACTAGATTTAAAAATAAAACGCATTCGCTCAGATCATGGAGGCGAATTTGAAAATGAAAATTTTAAATCTTTTTGTGAAATGTTAGGTATTAAGCATGAGTTCTCCGCTCCACGCACACCTCAACAAAACGGTGTTGTAGAAAGAAAGAATAGGACTATCCAAGAACTAGCACATACCATGCTATCTGAATATAAATTACCTAAGTCCTTTTGGGCCGAAGCCGTAAGCACATCATGTTATGTAATGAATAGAGTCATGCTTCGTCCATCTTTAAATCTCACACCATATGAACTATATTATCAAAAGAAACCTAACGTATCATATTTTAAAGTATTTGGTTGTAAATGTTTTATTCTATATACAAAATATGCCTTAGGAAAGTTTGATGAAAAATGTGATGAAGGAATATTTCTTGGATACTCTTCAACTAGTAAAGCTTATAGAATATTTAACAAAAGAATGAGTAAGGTTGAAGAGTCTATTAATGTAAAATTTGATGAATTTATTCCTTGTGTAGAAAAACTTCCTGCAGGTACAGATGATGAAGCTTTGCCATCTTTGGAGCACGACGAAGAGGAAACTTTCAAAGAAGAAGAGGAGGAGACCAAGGAAGATGAATATGTGCCCCCAAGCAGCTTAAACTTCTCAAAAAATCATCCAAAGGATCTAGTTATTGGGGAACCATCTATTGGGGTAAGAACTCGATCTTCTCTTCATGAAACGTTTTCAAATATTTGCTTTGTTTCTAAAATTGAACCTAAAACATTTCAACCGCTTTAAATGACGAATTTTAGTTTTTGGCTATGAATGAAGAGTTAGATCAATTTGAAAGAAATAAAGTTTAGAACCTAGTAGAACGTCCATCTAATCATCCGGTTGTTGGCGTAAAATGGATCTTTAAAAATAAATTAGATGGTGAATCTAGGATTACAAGAAATAAAGGTCGCTTAGTCGCTCAAGGGTTTTCTCAAATTGTGGGGAGTAGATTTCGAAGAAACTTTTGCACCCATTGCTCGCTTAGAATCTATACAAATATTTTTGGCATTTGCGAGTTTTAAAATGGTAAAATTATTTCAAATGGATGTTAAAAGTGCCTTTTAAATGGGTTTATAAAAGAAGAAGTTTACGTAGAACTACCCCCTGGTTTTATAAATGAAAAATTTCCAAATCATGTTTATAAATTAGAAAAAGCACTTTATGGTTTAAAACAAGCGCCCCATGGATGGTATGATAGATGTACAACCCTCATATTTCCCGAGTCGGTGCGACCCGACCCGGATGAAGCCAAGATAGTAAGGGTGGCCAGGACGGACAAAACGACCACGCGGGGCGGTCGAAACCGACCAAGGCAAAGAGAGGCCGCGGGGGAAGGCGGGGGGAGCACCCGCTCCCCCGACTCTCTTCGGGCGAGTGGGAGGGGCCTCCCACTCGCCAATCACCCTTAGGCGAGTGGGAGAGACCCTCCCACTCGCCGGGCGAGTGGGAGGAGCCCTCCCACTCGCCGGGCGAGTGGGAGGGGCCCTCCCACTCGCCGGGCAAGTGGGAGGGGCACTCCCACTCGCCGGGCGAGTGGGAGGGGCACTCACACTCGCCGGGCGAGTGGGAGGAGCCCTCCCACTCGCCGGCCACCTTGGGGGCGAGTGGGAGGGGCCCTCCCACGCGCCACCCCCCTTTGGGCTAGTGGGAGGGATTCCCCCACTCGCCCGGTACATTGGGGGGAGACCGGCATGGCCTCCCGTGAAGGGGGAAGTGGGCATCTCGAGTCCCACTCGCTCCCCCTCATGCGTTGCTCGTTCGTGGTCATGGTTGGACTGCGGATAGCAGGATCTTGGCTATCCGCAGTCCATTTTTGGGAAAGTCTATAAATAGACCCCCATGGGCACCTTGGGAAAGGTTGGTCTCTACCCCCTCCCTCGCGTGGTCTTGTGAGCAAGCACCCCCCTCCCCTGTCACCTTCCAGTTGACGGTGAGGTGGTTCTTAGTGCCCTCCAAGGTGCCCAAGCTCAGCATTGGCTTGGGAGGGGAAGCGCTCTAAGATCTTCCGGGTATGTGGTGGGACCTCCTCGCTGAAGCTTAAGGGGTTCGTTTCTAGATTCAAGTGTTCTTCAAGGGCAGGATCTTTCAGTTTCTAGTAACCGGTCAAGGGTCTAGGCTTAGGTCAAGTAAGGGTTAGTCGCAACCCCCTTTCGAACGCTGAAGCCGGGAAACTGGTTTCAACAATATACTTACATCATTTTTATTAAAGAACGGTTATGTCATGGGAAGTGCCGACAACACACTCTTCATTAAGCATAATAATAACAATTTAATTATCTTACAAATATATGTCGATGATATCATTTTTGGAGCCACTAATGAAGAGTGGTGTAATGAAGTAGTCTTAGTAATGAAAAATGAATTTAAAATGAGTCTTGTAGGAGAACTCTCTTATTTTCTTAGTTTTCAAATTTCACAACAAGATAATGGTATCTTTATTTCCAAACAAAATATGTTCACGATATGCTTAAACGATTTGGATTTGAAAATCTTAAACAAGCTTCTTCTCCTATGAGTGCTTCTTTAAAACTAGGAAAAGATGAATCTGGAATTTCTATTGATCAAACTTTATATAGAGGTATGATTGGATCTCTTCTTTACTTAAGTGCATCTAGACCAGATATAATGTTTGTTGTATGTTTATGTGCTCGTTTTCAAGCCAATCCAAAAGAATCTCATTTAAAAGCGGTAAAATGTATTTTTTGTTATCTATTAGGGTCATCTAAATTAGGATTATGGTACCCACACAATGATTCATTTACACTTCACGGCTATTCCGATTCGGATTACACAGGATGTTCACAAGATCAAAAAAGCACTAGCGGTACTTGTCACTTTTTAGGACCCTCGTTAGTTGCATGGTCTAGTAGGAAATAATCTTCGGTTGCACTCTCCAGCACGGAGGCCGAATACATCGCTCTTGGGAGTTGTTGTGCACAAGCTTTATGGATGAGCCAAACTCTAGAGGATTTTGGTTTCCATCTCAAAAATATTGATCTCAAATGTGACAACAAAAGTGCCATAGATCTTACAAATAATCTCGTACACCACTTTAGATCCAAACACATAGATATTCATCATCATTTCATTAGGGATCATATTAAGAAAGAGCATGTAAAAGTAAGTTTCATTGGTACAAACTCCCAACTTGCTGACATATTCACTAAACCTCTCCCCGATACAAGATTTCGACTATTATGACTTGAATTAGGTGTCCTAGATCTTTGAGGTTAAATCACATTCTTAAATGCATTGGTTTTATACAATTTTATCATATCATAACATCTTCAAATCTTCTGAAATTTCGGCATAAAACTAACCCTTGGACACTTAAACAATATCAAAAATTAGATTTTTCAAAATCCTAAAATTTAGTGTACTATTTCCCGCGCTAGCTCTAGCGCCGGCGCTAGCGCACCTGTCTGATTTTCTGTATTCTTAAAACTTTGGAAAATCCCTACAAATATGTTTTATTATATGTACTACATATTTTTGCAGTTCTGTTTTGAATTGATTTTTGAAAAATTAAAACAAAAAAAATACAAAAGCCAAATTACAAAAATAATTTCTTTTACTCCCTTTCATTGTTTATTTGTTTGATTTCTATTTCTATATGCAAAAATCAAATACAAAAATACAAAACAAAAAATTATCAAAAATTATTTTGAACTTAAACTTTTCTATTTACATGTATCTTGCGAAAGGGAGATTTGGGCTATCATCCCATCACATCTCCTAGTACTGGGCGAACCCCTCACAAGGTAGCCCTCGAGAAGTGCAAGATCAATTATAATTGTTCAAACTTTAAAACAAATTTTTTAAAAAAAAATATAAAAAAAACTGTATTGATTTTATTGTTCATATCAAGCATGGTTCAATCTTCCATTTAGACCTTCTATAATGTTGAAATTCATTTTTTCAATCTACTTTAAACATTATTTTTTTTCATGTCACATGTGCATCAAATTGCATTGTAAAAGTTGTGTAGAACTAAGCTTAGCATGCCTCTAAGTATGAGTAAATGCTTTATGGTTGATAATGATATTCATTCACTCACTTATTTTGGCAAAAATTAGAGGTGCTTTTAATCTAAGAATGCTTGCTTGTATTTTGTAATTGTACAATGCATTAAATTTGCACAAGTATCTTACCTACACTACTTTTATTTGCACTATTAAAATTAAGAAAAGTGGTTGCGCTTTCAAAATTTCATTGGTTTGCAAAACAAGTGTATTCAGAGAACTTTGTACAAAATAAAAAATTAATGAAATAAAATGACAAAGATAACTCCACCAAGCACTACTTGAACCTCATGATAAGTCTTAATAAGCATTGTGAGGTTGAGCACCATGGAAAGAATTAAAGGGCTTGTGCAAACCATAAATTTTTTCTTTACACCACTTGTTCTTTTCTATGTGCGTTGAAGGGTGTGGAAGTGAAATTATTTGTGTTTTATTGTGCACTTTACTCTACATTTGTCTTGTATTTTTGATTAAATCATTTGTTTACTCTTTTCACAATACACTTATGTGCACATCAGTATCTTCCATAACACATCTTCTCATGAGTATTGGATCCTAATGCTAAAATTCCACACTCTCTTTATATATAAAATGCACTAGATAACCTAACATGCTCTCTACGATGTTTGGTATGTCTTGAATTTGTGAATTGGAGTAACATTGTTGTAGTCTCTTTTTTGATACATTTCTTTCATGCTTGGTTACTTTATTATCAAACTTAAAAGAAAAATGATTTACATAAACATCTTCTCTTTTTGAATTTAACTCATGTTTCGTCTTATGAATCATCATGTTTACAAAAAGGTGTTTCTTGTATTTCTATAAGTCTTCCGCAACATTACTATATAACTTTTACCTTGTGTCTTTTATGCTTATCTCAAGTCTTAAAACTTAGAATTCTTTTTTTTCAACTAAGTGGTAGACTTGCTTGGTAAATGTATATCTATGCAAAAAACTCAGATTTATTTCTATAAAAGTATTTATGCTAAAAACTCTGATCCATTTCATAAAATATTTTTTTATGCTTAAAACTCCTTATCATTTCATTTCCTCTACAAAGCTCAATCATGCCTTATTTTTTTTATCAAAAAATCCTCTTTTTATGTCTATTGCTTCCTTGCCCACTTTTGCTAATAACAAAAGGGGGAGAACTACCCTGATAAAAATTAACCGCTATCAAATAGGAAAACTAACATGACTAATGATTAAGATGATATCTTATATATTAGGGGAGCATTCACATAGGGGGAGCATGTATTTAGGGGTAGAAATTTTAAATACTTAAATTGACATTATCCTAAGTCATCACTTTCACACACACACACAAGTATGCTTCATCATGCTTATATATTAATGCTCTGATTTATCATTAATGGATTTGTTATTATCAAAAGGGAGAGTTTGTTGGAACATGGTCTTCCGCATCTCCTAGGTTTGAGAATAACAAATCCTATGTGTATTTGATCTTGTGTGGTTAAGTGTGCAGGAAATAAGTCCATATGACTCAAGGATAATATAAGAAGGTTGCCCCCAGATTTGATCCCATAATTCCAATATGCCCACTAGCACCGGCGGTAGAACCTAGCGCATGCGCTAGCTATGATTAGCAAAATTCCAGGAGCATCTTTAGAAGGTGCTAGCGCCAGGCGATAGCGGATAGTGCAAGTTATAGCGCGGAGCACAAGAGGCAATGCGGCAGGGTTTCCTCGGAATGAAGATACGCACGCAGAGAATAATTCATAAATGGGGATAGCGCGGGAGGTAGCGCTAGCGCTCACTCCTATAAAAGGAGGCCTCTTCTCTTGTTTTCCTTACACAAGTTTGAGAGAGGTTGAGTGCTAGAATTCCAGAGCCCTATTCTGCCGAAAAGTGATCTCCCACCAAAGCTCTCCGAATTTCTGAAGGAGGATTTCTTCATGCCAGATCCAAACAATGACCGCTTCAACAACTCTTATTCTACATCGATTCTTCGTCTCCAACTTCAGAAGTTCTTCAAGAGGGAGTTTTAATATTATTGTTATTTAATTTCACATCTTTTCTTGTAATCGTTTAGTGAATTCACCTCGTGTTGGCGACTAGGTTTGGGTAGGACTTAGGGCAGATATTCGCCTCGTGTTGGCGACTAGATCTAGTTAGGTCTAGGGGTGCTCGAGGCCATATCTGGGGAAGGATTGGCTAGAGCGGCTTGAGGTCGTATCCGGGGAAGGATAGGCGAGGGCCACCGGTTCGTGGGGATACAAGTCGGGATAGAAAACAAAAAAGTCTATTTATTATTCGCCTTCGATTTATAGCGTTATAAGAAATCAAGTTTTGTAACTCCTCTTTTCATATTAATAAAATGACGTCTCAATTTTATTTGGTTGATTTCTTATCTTAATCTCTTATAATTTCAAATATATCAAAATATAATATAAGTTATTAAAAACTCTTATTCACCCCCCTCTAAGGGCGCCTACCGATCCAACATTGAGCTCCTGACGCAGACTAACTTTAAGAAGTGGAAGTCTTGCATGGAGAGGTATCTTTTGGGCGAGGACCTCTGGGAGGTTGTTGGTGGAGAAGAAACTCAAGAAGTGGTTGCTGCTGGTGAGAATGCTCATCTGGTGAGAGCCTGGAGGAGAACTAATGCTAAGGAAGAGTTTACTCCCAAGCGGGCTATCTCATCGGAGTTGTTTGATCACATCATTGGATGTCGATCAATTACTAAGATTTGGACAGCCTTGGATGGCTTGTTCAATAAGAAGAATGTAGCTCGGCTACACTTCTTGGAAAATGAGTTGGCTAAGGCCACTCAAGGTGACTTGTCAATATCAACGTTCTTCCTGAAGATGAAGAACCTCTGTGCAGAGATTTTGGCATTGGACCCGGATGAGCCTATCTCAGAAGCTAAGCTGAAGAGGAACATAATCCGCGGCTTGTGGAGGGAGTATGTGGCCTTTGTTACTTCTGTTCAAGGCTGGGCCAATCAACCATCGTTGGTGGAGCTAAAAATCTTGCTTACTTCACAAGAGAGTTTGGCTATGCAAATGGCTGGGATGTCTGTCTCCGGGGGAGAAAGCGAGGTCTTATACTCAGGGAAGAAGAAGTGTTGGGATAAGAAGAAGAAGTTATCTGGAGATGATGGTCCATCAACTTCATATCAGCAAGAGAGGAGCAATGCTTCTGAGCGTGATGGGAAGAAGGAAGGACCTAGATGCTTCAGGTGCAATAAGATTGGTCATTTTAAGAAGGACTGCAGAGTTAATCTTCAGCTGGGGCATGCTGCAGGAAAGGAGGAGGCTGGTTCTAATGCTAGTGGTAGTTGGGGTGATGGAGCTTTTATGACGAGCACTTGTGTTCGGGATATGGCTTCCATTAACTATCAGGATGATTGGATAGTGGATTCTGTGTGTGTTCATCACCTCACCGGGGATGAATCCAAGTTCTCTTCTTTGTAGACATACATAGGTAATGATGCTATCATTACTGCTGATGATACTATACATGCAGCAGAGAAGGAGAAGGTAGTTTATTTGAATGGAGATAGAGGACCTCTCACATTCAAGAGCGTCTATCATGTTCCGGGGATGAAGAAAAACCTATTCTTAGTGACCAACGTTGTTGATGCTGGCTATCATGTTCTGTTTGGTCCAACAGAAGTGAAGTTTCTTCGAAACGTGTCAGCGATAAAGGCTGAAGTCACTCATGTTGGTAGAAGGGTGAAGGACTTGTTTGTGTTATCTACAAGTTCGTATGTTGATAAGATGAGGACTAATGATAGCGCTGCTATGTGGCATGAAAAACTTGGGCATGTTGGGATGGATAAGCTGAAGGATATAGCGGGAAGAGGCCTTGTGAGAGGATTGCCTAGTCTGTCATCTTTCGGTGAAGGTCATGTTTGTGTAGGTTGTCAATATGGTAAGGCTCAATGCCTTCCATTCGACAAGTCACAAAGCATACGCAAGGCACCATTGGAATGTATTCATGGTGATCTGTTTGGACCTACCGCAATAGCCAGTCTGGGAGGCAGCATGTATATGCTGGTCTTGATTGATGATTTCACTAGATATACTTGGGTATATTTTCTGAAGGAGAAGTCGGAAGCGTTCGAGAAGTTTTTGGAGTTCAAGGAGCCCGTGGAAGGTCGACTTAATCTGCGGATCAAGAAGTTCAAAACCGACAATGGAGGGCAGTTTACTTCCAATGTGTTCTTCAACTTCTGCAGAAAGCATGTCATCCGGAGAGAGCTCTGTTGTACTCACACTCCACAATAGAACAAAGTTGCAGAGTTGAAGATCCATCATCTGACGAAGACCTGCAAATGTTGGCTTCATGCCAAGAGTATCCCAAAGTCCTCTGGGCAGAGGGAATGTCATGTGCAACTTATGTCATCAATCAGATGCCTCTTAGTCCAATCAACATGAAGACCCCACATGAGTTGATGTTCAAGATAAAGCCTATGGTGGAACACCTTCGAGTGTTCGGATCTACCTACTATATGCATGTTCCTGATGCCCTCAGAACGAAGCTAGATGTGAAATCAAGGAAGCTAGTCTTCGTCGGTTATGATGACCGAAAGAAGGGTTGGAGATGCATGGATCCAGAGACACGAAGAGCTATGGTCTCAAGAGATGTGGTATTTGATGAGTTGACATCATACCAGGGTAGCTCTTCTGTTGAGCTACAAGAAAGCAGGGTAGATGGTGGACAGGGAGAAGCTGCAAGGGAAGTTCTGGCGGAGTTGCCTGTTTCTCCAGGTGCTCCTGTTGCTTCTAGCTTTGGGTCAGGTGCTTTAGGTTCTGGAAGCAGGGGGAGCGATGCTCCAAGTGTTCCCGGGAAAAGAGCTAGTCTAGAAGTTGCAGTGGAAGAGGTGGATCAGAGTAAAGCTCTGAGGAGGTCCAAGAGGACTAATATTCCACCAGCTCGGTATACAGGGGGAAACCAGGTGAGCTTCGTCTCATTTTTCTTTACTGGTCCCCTGGATGAGCAAGAGCCGTCATGCTATGAAGATGCCACTGGGGTCAAGGAGTGGGAAGATGCCATGGATTAGGAGATGGCTACCCTCAAGAAGAATGAAACCTGGGACCTTGTACCCAAGGTTGATGGCATTACTCCTGTGACATGCAAGTGGGTGTATAAGCTGAAGAAGAAAGATGATGGGAGTATCGAGCGGTACAAGGCTCGACTTATAGCTTGAGGGTTCTCTCAACAGTACGGAGAAGACTATGAAGAGACGTTCAGTCCGGTAGCCAAGATGACTTCGGTACGAGTGGTGATTGCATTGGCAGCTTGCCAAGGGTGAAAGATTTGGCAACTTGACGTAAAGAATGCTTTCTTGTACGATGAAATTGGCAAGGATATCTTCATGGTTCAGCCACCTAGATATGTATCAGAAGTTCATCCAGGACATGTCTGCAAGCTCAAAAAGGCTCTTTACGGGCTGAAGCAAGCGCCTCGGGCGTGGTATGGGAAGTTCGCAGAATATCTCCAGTTCTGCGGATACTTTGCTTCAAATTCAGACTCGAGTCTGTTCGTAAAGAAGATCGGGGAGCTGTAAGTCATGGTGCTGTTGTACGTGGATGATATGATCATCACAGGGAACTCAGAGGTTGAGATAGCTAGGCTTCGAGCTGAACTAGCTATCAGATTCGAGATGAAGGATCTGGGGGAGCTTCACCATTTCCTTGACTCGAGGTGGAGAGGAAAGAGAGCGGTGTGCTTGTTTCCTAGAAAGGTTATGCGGAGCAGATCGTTAAGCGATTTGGCATGCAGGATGGGAAGAGCAGCTCTACTCCACTGGAGGTTGGTCTAAAACTTCAGCGGGATGAGGGGAGGATTCTTCCTGATCTGTTGGTGTTCCGGGAACTTATTGGGAGCTTGATATACTTGACGATTACTAGACTGGATATTGCTTATGCAGTTGGCAGGGTAAGTCGGTATATGGTGGAACCACGGAAACCTCATCTGGCAGCAGCAAGAAGTATTCTGAAGTACGTGAAGTCGACCTCAGATATGGGTCTCATTTACGGGAGAGACACGGGCTTTTGTTTGCATGGATACATGGATGCCGATTATGGAGGAGATTCAGATGATCAAAAGTCGACATCTGGTTATGTTTTCTTATGCGGATCAGAGGTTATTTCATTATGTAGCAAGAAGCAGGATTCAGTGTCCGTCTCTACCACTGAATCGGAGTACAAGGCTTTGGCCTTGGCAGCTCAGGAAGCCGTCTGGCTTAGGAGATTGGTGGAGGACGTCTATAAGGAGGTGCGAGGTCCTACTCTGCTACGTGGTGACAATGAGAGTGCTCTCAAACTGGTTAATAATCCAGTATGTCATGCTCGGACGAAGCACATCGAGATCGAGCATCATTTCATTCGGGAGAAGGTGTTGGAGGGATCTCTGATGGTTGTGCATGTGCGGAGCAAGGATAATGTCGATGACATCTTCACGAAGCCGCTGGCGAATGGACCATTTACTCGGCTACGAGGATTGCTTGGGTTGACTTCCACTTGCCACTTCAAGGGGAGTGTTGCATTTTGAAGTGTAAGTGGAGGTCGGGCGGTCTGGGCATCAGACCGGGCGGTCTGGCAAACTACGGAGGTCGGGCAGTCTGAGCATCAGACTGGGCGGTCTGGCAAACCATGGAGGTCGAGCGGTCTATTATGGAGACCACACAGGTTGTCTTACCGCATTGGACTGGCGGCTAGCCAGTGGCAGATGGCCTTGGTTCTTCAACCATCTGGGGTCATCTATCTGGTTCTAACCGGGCGGATTACATCCACGATTACTTCTAGGTGTTATGTTCTGGCCGATTCTTTGTGCGTGGGCTGGCAGGTTTCTACCGGCATTGCTGAAGGTTTGCGAAGTAGTCTGCGTGACTTGTTATTAAGTCGACGAACTATTTGGCAGGATTAACTCAGCAAGCCGCACGAGTTGTTTGCTAGCCGCTGGTGTTGCTGTGGGTGGTTATCCTATCGCATAAGCGGTGACCGCGCTCCTCACCTCTACTATAAATAGGACCCCTTGGCTCGTCATATAAAAAAATATGAACAGTAAGTGAGAGCTCGCGAGTTTTAGGTGCGGATAGAACTTTCTGTTAGCACGGTTTGAGACTTGCCTTTGCTGTGTTCACAAGTTGTGCGGCTTGCTTGTGGTTCTGATTTGATCAGAGAAGACCGCAGCGAATAAGCCGATAGAAGTCAGCGGCGGGTAGCAGCAGGAGGTCGTGATTAGCGACAAGGCAGTTTCTCCAGCTCGTTTCCAGCTTTCAATAAAGTTCAGACCGCGGCGGTTAGGCGGTTTGCCTTTTGACGGTCTGGTACTTCTGTTCAGTTCTTCAGCGGCTTGTTCGTGGTTAGGAGTGGCCAAGTGACTGCGGTCAGGCGGCCTTGCTTGGATGAACCGAGTGAGCATTGGAATAATGGGTAGTCCGCGTGTTGAGTTGCAGTTTGGCGACCTGGCAGTTTGCGCGGATAACCTTTGTTAGCCGGGCGGTTTGGCGGGTTCATGTTGTAATCGCCGGCTTCTTGTAGTTAGTTTTCTTCTCTCCTCATCATTGTGTGTACTGATAAATCATGTCTCGCAATGTATGTCTCGAAATGTATAAAGGATAGTTGATACAAGATTTCTCATGTTCCTTCATTATCTCTGATTTCTGGTGCTTGGTATGGTTGAGAGTGTTCCAGCGACCTAGCTCTCAATTTTCCGCTTATTAAAAATTTTCAACAGAATTTATTCTTCAAGATGATATCGTAGAGATATTTTAGCTTTTATCTGCGATAAGCTTTCTTCAAGACGATGTCATCGATATTTGAACTTAGCCTTCTCTACGACAAGCTTTCTACAACCTTCAAGACGATGTGTCTTCATCAAGACGATATCCTCGAAACTATTTTGACGATATGATACTTTTCTCCACGATTCTTCTGCTGAGTTTTGAGACGATATTTTACTCAATTAATTTTCATCACTTTTATCGTCTATATACTAGTGATGTAGCTTTGATGCTTTCTCAACGATATGTTCAGTCCTAGATGATTTTAGACTTAGAGAATTTCCTGATATATGATTTATCTTATGCAGTCATGAATAAGCTATATCATCAAATACATAATGCATTTATTATTGATCTGAACACTTCTTCAAATCAGGAACATTGCTGGCACAGTTCCCAACAATCTCCCCCTATTTGAAGAAGTTATAACTCACTTCAATGATAAATGTCAAGGTATAAATAAAATCATAATTTGAAGATATTCAGAGAATATTATATATTTCATCTAGCATGATATAAATAGAGAATGTTTTAGAGCTAAATATAACACAGTCATTTGCCAAGTCACTTTTGGAATAAACATTTTGTAGTCTTCATGTCCTACTGCTGCTTCCTTTTCCTTTTCTCCTCTGCTTCTCATAAAAGCTGATTGGTTTTGGAATCTTCTTTGGGGAAGGAGAAGGACCATGAGGAAATGCCAGTTTGTGGTTTCTCCTTTTCTCCATTTGAATTGAGTGAAGATTCCAATCAGCAGAATAATATATTCTCTCTAACCCATCCTGAGGGTATCCACTTTCCATCCAGGCTTCTGAGATAAGATTCCTAGAGGTAGGACTCCACCTGCATGACTGTGGATCCAGCTCCACTTCCCTTAGCCTCTTCTGCTTGTATCTTTTGCTCTGAACCTTTTTTCTCTTCCTGGAGGTAGCAAAATCTCCAACTTCTATGCCATAGATTTTTGAAGCAGTACTTTCAGACGGTTCTACTAACTCATAGGATGATGATGGCATCTGAAGGACTTGCTTAACTTGATTAACTGTTCACATGGCTTGATGTGAGCCAACATTTAGTATTGCCTTCTCCCCCTTTAGGACTTCTTCAGCAATATGATCATCAAGAGTTGCTTGAACCAGATTTATCCTTTCTTGTAGATGTTGTTCAGCCTCATCCACATTATTCCTTATTTTTAGCAGATGTTCATTTAAATTATGTGTATTCTCGTGTAATCTCTGTAGAATTTGATCTCTATCTTCAGTCATAAATCTTGCTATTTGCCTAAGAGTTTGGTCAGAATTCCTTGTCATGGATCCTAGATTTTGAGTAATCTGATGGGACTGATGTCCAATTTTGTTGATTTCCTATCCAACATGTTCCATGGCTGGTGCAGCTAAATGAAGGAAGTGAGTATGTTGAGTGTTGAGGTGATGTATGTCATCCTTCACTATTTTTAGCTCAGCTTTTATCTCTTGCCTGAGTCCATCAACTCTCTGTAGAATGAACTGTTCCATCTTTTCCCTTTGAGATTTGAGCAGTGCTGACATCATGTGAAACAACGATCCTGATTGTGTAGTGGATGTTTCAGCAACATCTTCTTCTAAAGCAACTGTTTCTTCTAGGGCATCTTTAGGAGCACTATCAGATGAGTAGGTACTTATCTGAACAGTAGACTTCCTGGGAGACACATCTTTCATGGGCTCACTTTCTACTATCAGAACTATCTTACCACCAAGAGCCAGTTCTAGCCCTGTGGATAGATTTGAATTCTCAACTACTTCTGGTTCTTTTTCCTTGCTGTTGTTTCTTGTCTCTGGGATGTCCTCCATCTGGGTAGAATGTTCCTTATCTGTTGGATTAGAGCACTCCACATGGGCCTCCCCTTCAACCATCTCAGTATTTTGGGCTGAGATTCCCTCTAGGAACTCCCACTCAACTAGATCACTCCCTATAATGGGGCTTCTCCTTCCTTCAAAAACCTCTGTGTGAGCAGGTTCACTCATGATCTCTGGGATCATTTGATTTTGAGCTACCTCACCCTCTGTCAATGCAGGGTTTGGTAGAGATGGGACATCTTCTTCCTTAGCATCCTTGGACAGGTTTGGGTCTGGAATTGATGATGCTCCTTCTCTTTCAGAACTGCTAGAGGATCCTACCTCCTCTTAGTCATTAATAACCATAGATTTCTTTTTCTTTCCTTTTGGAGCAGTTTGGCATTCTTGGGAGTTTTGGGAATGACTCTCTCTCATCTGTCCAACATTTTTGAATCTAACCTCTTTGAGTATTGCATAGGAGCTCCCATACTTTTCATCACAATATTTCCAAGGGTGTTTAGTAGGATGATGGATAGAATTCTTCCATATGATGGAGTCTCCAGGGAGTTCCTGATTCTCTGGAATAAAAAATTTCTTTCGTTTGTCTTATTCAAAACAATGATCCTGCACATTGTTTCAAACATTTCTTTTGAGATCCTGTCATGGGAACCAGGCTTGCACAACATTACTTTCCCTACAATGTCTGCAATAAGCTTTCCTTTCTGATTGAATTCGGCCTTCTCAGTATACCCGTAGGTCTTGCCACTATGCCCACACCAGCCATATGCAACTCATAGATCCTCAACTGTCAGGTCTTCCTCTTCGACTTCTTTTTCTAACCTTGGAATTCTCAGAGCTTTTCCTAAGCTCATGGCAGTTACTTTGATCTTCTCCCCGGCAACAGTCGACTTTAAAATTGCCCCTGAGCTATTTAATCTAGCTCCATCAAAGAACTCATGGACTTCTTTGTTCATAAGTGCACTGGGTTCACAGAGCAGATACTCCAGCCCCGCTGATTCTACCAGGGTGATTATAGACCTTATTTCTTCTGAGCAATAACTGAAACCTCCCCTCATCAGCTCACATCCGAAAAAGATTGAGGATTCTTCCTTCTTTGGCGCCATTAGAGCATAACGTCAAAAATGAGTGATTGTCGGAGATGGAATGCAGGTTTGTCATGGAAATGACTTAGGGAAAATGAAAGCGTAATTTTTTACCTAAGCATTTGCTCTGTTTATATTAGAAGTAGATGAAGAGACGCACACCTTTTTTTCTTGATTAATAGATTGAAAATCCATCAGACGACTCTGATTAAAGATCCAATATAGCGATAAGTGTTTACATTTTATTTCAACGACGCGTATCTTTGTCTTTGATAGTGTCATCGAGACTGCTTCAACATTGTTGTCGAGATTCCACCAATAACATCGAGACACAGATTTTGTCATCGAAACTGCTCGTTCTGTATTGCTGAGAATTCGTCTATGTCATCAAAATACTCATCAGATACTTGTCTAACTTGAGCATTCCTTTGAGGGATTCTCGGGGACAATGCTATTTGTATTTTCTCTTAGAAACTCCCCCTCAATATAAGCAAGAGAGAGTTCAACCTCTTGTGGGTTGTGTACAGAGATTTGAGTGATCATCACTTTATTTGAAATCCAAAGTATCATTGCTTGATCTATTTTCTTGATTTAGTTTTCTTGAGTGCTTATTTACTCCAGCCTTGTGCCTGGAGCAATCATTGTCCAAATACCAAAAGGGTTGGCATTTGGACATACCTGCAAAAAGGATTACTTATCCTTAGGTACCCAATTAGAATTGGGTCCTAGGTTCATGTCAGGGGAATAACCTGAAGTACTATACTTATGAGTGGTCTGCCCTCTTCTTGCATTAGGCACTGTTGGATTGAACCAGCAGTCCAGAGCAAAGTGACCAATCTTTCCACAACACCAACACTCATACCTGTTGTATCTTCTCTTATGCTTTTCCACTGGAAATGTTGGTGGGAAGGAGTGAAGATATTTGACTTAACAAGCCTTAGGTGAACCTCACAATGTCGAGTATGCAGTTGAGCTCGTCTCACCACTTTTTGATTTACAACCTTGGGAACAGGCATGGCTTCCTTTCCCTTATTTTTAAGTATTGATGCTGCAGATCCATGGACACGAGAACCTGAAATCTTTACATGTGTCTTTTCAAGGGGTGTTTGAGAAACACTTGGCCCAATGCTTGCTTTTCTATGTTTGTTGGTGAATTTACTGCTTTTTGTATAGTAGGCCTTGGTCAGATGCTCATGTGAAGATTCCTGGTTTGAGAAATTTGTTGCCAGCAATTTCTCTTTATAAGAAGGTTGGGCTTCAGATGTCTTGCCCTCGATTGTTTCCTTGCCAAATCCTACACCACTCCTGAATATGAATGGTGCAGAGAACTGGGCAATGATGGGTAGGACAGTCTTGAGCATTGAGAAGCTGGCAACAATTTTCTTCTCAAACAATAACATTTCCTCAAGGTCCTTAATGACCTTGTTCTTCTTTCCCAACTCAGCATTTTGGACCTTTATGACATCCTTGAGTTTGTCCATTTCTTTGCTCATAACAATCAGCTTTTTAGCTGCCTCTTGGAGCTCAAATTTGGTAGATTTCAGGGATGCCAACTCCTTAGATTGATCTCTAAGAGGCTTCTTGCTTCTTTTCAAAACAATCCACAAGGCTTCATTATGTTGAACTAGGTCAGATTCAACCTCATGTGGAGATCTTGAGGACATGTTACTGCAAGCAGATCCACACTCACCCTCATGCACAGAAACTGTCATTGATTCAGAATCAGAGACAGATAAGGGGGCTCTAATAAGTACCTTCCCAGGAGAGGTGTAGTCATCCTGGATTTCTTCAGTTATGGAAATAAAGCCAATGAGAGCTTCCTCCTTGATTTCTGATAGATCTGGATCAGAATCACAAAGTGTTTTGATCTTCTTAGCAATGACTCCCTTCTCAGATTCCTTTTTGTCTCTTGGACTTATTTTATCATCACTCTTATTGGATTCTTTCTTCTTAGAGGGGCAGTCAACAATCATGTGACCTGTCTCCTTGCAATGACAACACACTAAGCTAGTTAAGTTAGATTCACTGAGTTTAGAGTTATACCTTTCCTCCTTTGAAGATTTATGCTGGTCATATTGACTAGATCTTCTGGAGTTTGAGGTGGATGTCTTCTGGCTGTCTCTTCTTCTTTTTCTGGACAACTTTATTTTAAGCTGCTTGGTGATGAGTACTGTCTCTTTAACAATGTCATCAGTTTTTGATGAGCTTGCATCAGAAGCTTCTGTGTTTTCAAAAATATTCTGAATTATCAGAATATTGTCTTTGGTACTCCTCAAGCTTTCACCCTCAAGAATCATGACCCTTTCTCTGGTGTTCCCCTTTGAATTTTCTTCTTCAGTTTCCTTCATGTAGATCTCCAAGGAATCCCACATCTCTTTGGCTGTTTTGTAATGACTTAAGTATTGAGATGTGGATTCATCAAATGCATTCTCAAGTATTTATTTTGCACAATTATCCATGGATATCAGATCTACATCTTCAATGGAGAACTGTGAGAAGGTGTTAGGGACATAAGTTCCCTCTTCAACAACTATGAATAATCTGGGATCGGATGCTTCCATGAATAACTTGACTCTTAACTTCCATATGTCAAAGTTATCTTTGGTGCAAATGGCAGCCTCATTGATCTCATCTCTTGATGATGCTCACAGGCCATTTGTTTACTACAACCCACTAAATTTGTAGATCTTGTTCTAAGCTGTTAAGCCTTTGAACTAAACCTCGCTCTAATACCAATTGAAAGATATGGGTTGTCTATAAACTACACCTAGAGGGGGTGTGATTAGGTGTTTTCAATTTCTTTGCTACTTTAAAGGTTTATAAATTTCAGCACACAAGCATCACAAAAAATACACAATGATTTATAGTGGTTCCCAACTAGACAATGCGTCTAGAGGTATTCCACTGTCCCTCCCACCTATCTAGCAGTGTGCTAGACTAGGCAACTTCTCCAACTTAGATCTTTTCACTATAATCAGATCTTACAACTCAGGTTCAAACAGAACCCTACAAAGCTCAGACTTTACAAGTCCTACAAACTCAGATCTTCAACAAGATCCTACCAAACTCAGGTTCACCAATAACCCTACCAACTCAGAACTATCACTAGATCCTACAAGCTCAGGTTCACAAATAACCCTACCAAATAAGAAAGAAGTTGTTCTGTTGTAGAAGAGAAGGCTTCAAGATATATGCTTTGAGTACCAGGCTTCTTCTTCTTCTAGCAAATGTAAGTCCAGTGATCTTGTTGATTACTGAACCTTTCTTTTGAAACTTCTTTGATCTTCACAACACTGCCAATGTATTCTTCTTCTCGTTTTCTTTTCTTTTCTCTTCTGTAAGTATCTATTAGAATGAACATGAGAAAGAATACTAAGTAATCGTATTTTCTGTAGAAGAAAAATCTTTCTTGTATACTCCTCAGCACTTATGCATAAAATTCCTTATTGATTATTGCATAATCAATTCCTCCGTTTGAAAATTCTTGCAAAATTGGCATATTTAATTTATCATAAATGCCTTGCGGTTTTTGGAATTTACAGAATATAGACATAATATTATTCTTCATTGAATACTGTGCAATGGTTATATTCTACAGAGAATGTCATTAAATACTCCTTGATTGATGCGCAAGATATGCGGCATGCACATTCCCTATATATCAATTTCTAAGAGAACTGGCGTATTAAATGCTGCTCTGCAACTGTCAAGATGATATTGTTCCTTCAAGACGATATCATCTTAATCAGTGTATACGACATATATACTTCATGACGATATCATCGATATACTTCCTCCTTCACGGCTCTACTTAAATATCAGAACAATATTACTTCTTCTAGACGACATCGTGGAGATGTTACTTTCATTTGGACTTAGACTTTTTCTTCAGGCTGACTGTCTTCTATCAAGACAATATCGTCTTGATCTTCATGAGGTCATCAAACTGTTGTTTGTTCTTCATGACTCTTCCTTCATGACTTAATGAGTTTAAGTCACTTAGCCTTTAAGGTTGAACTTCTTCTTCAAGATGATATCGTAGAGATATTTTAGCTTTTATCTGCGATAAGCTTTCTTCAAGATGATGTCGTCGATATTTGAACTTAGCTTTCTCTACGACAAGCTTTCTAAAACCTTCAAGACGATGTGTCTTCATCAAGGCGATATCGTCGAAACTATTTCGACGATATGATACTTTTCTCCATGATTCTTCTGCTGAGTTTTGAGACGATATTTTACTCAGTTAATTTTCATTACTTTTATCGTCTATATACTAGTGATGTAGCTTTGATGCTTTCTCAATGATATGTTCACTCCTAGATGATTTTAGACTTAGAGAATTTCCTGATATATGATTTATCTTCTGCAGTCATGAATAAGCTATATCATCAAATACATAATGCATTTATTATTGATCTGAGCACTTCTTCAAATTAGGAACATTGCTGGCATAGTTCCCAATAGTTTGGAGAGTTTGCGCATAAGTGCTGATCGAATAGAGCTTTTTCAATTAGGCTGTTTGGAAGAACAGCTGTTTGAAAATATTGAAAGTATATTGTTCACATGCAAGATTAAGACAATCATAATGGCTAAATAAATAATAATAAAAAAATAATTGTTTTTAATGATCTTAACACCGATCATAACATACATTCAAACATAAAACATAACACACACGAAAACAGAGATCATAACACATATCACTGGGTGACAACTGTAGGAGGCTTCATTGCAAGTGTAGATTCCCGCAACTCACTCATGTATGATATAACTACTCATTTTTTCTTTCCCATTTTTTTCTTTTACCCGATGAGGTGGAGACATTTCCAATGGTGATTCATGTATTTCCAACAACCTCTTCCTGCCCACATGATTATGTTTCTTTGTGATCTTCCCCACCAATAATCTCCATATCAGGTGGCAAGCCACCAATTGATGGTGCCTATGAATCCTCACCCGTCACGACCACATCACTGAACATTTGATTCATTTTATCCTCCATAACAGGATTAATACCCGCATACCAAAATTTCTTCGCTGCAGGAATAACCTAGACACAACCAATGTTAGATTCAAAAAATGATATCGCATTATACTAAAAAAAAATGCTAAATATTGACCTTTAATTTATCCTCCCACCACTCATATGATGTCGCAATGGTTTTCTTCTATTGATCCCAACCCAACCCCATCTCGCCATGCTTCCTTTCATTTCAAATCTTCCACTCTTTCTTTAAAGTGCTCTCATTTATTTTCCTCTGCAAACGATCATAAATTTTCCATGTGCGTTGCTTAAAAGAGGCAACCAAAATTTTCCACCCATCTTGGTTAAAATGGGTAGTTGTCAGATTACTCAACTCGATCTCCCTAATGCATATGTCACAAAAAATCATAATGTCATTCGAATCCCATGACGCTGACACTCCTCCTTCCTTTGTTGTACAGTTACACATAACAATTAACTACAATATATTACAGTCTAATGATTTGGTGATCAAAAGCTTTTAAAACAAGTTTTGAATTAAGCAAGATAACACAAACTGTTGGGTATTGTAGCCACAATAACCTTGATTTGAAGAAGTGTCCCTTGAACTGAGATGAATTGATATTGTATTTGATGAGGTTTCTTAGTTATGTGTTTGCAGGGCTTTAATTGCTAAGTACAAACCAATGTCAAGTTTCAATGAGTCATAACACATGCCTATGCAATATAATCCCTCATTGTGTAGACCAAAGTGTTGACTCATGTGAAATCTCTCTATTGGGATGTACTTCATATTCAAACACTATGGAGAAGACAAGGTGAAGTAGGTGCTGAATTCAAAAGTGGAAGAAAAATAGTCTAAGTCTTTTTCGTCGAGTGGTCTCGAAGAATCTAAGTGAATTCGTCGAGACAACTCGTGAAGACTCTGCTATTCGTCGAATTTATTTGAGAAGTCTCAGAAAAATTGTCAAGTGTTTTTCATCGAGTAAAATGTGTTCACTCGAGAACACTCGACGAATTCGTTGAGTGGTCTGCCGATTTCTCATGAACACTCGACGAATTTGTCGAGTGCTCTCGTGAAATACTCGAGTGGTCTAAGTTCTTTCTCTTCCCATCTCAGCTCATGTTTCTAAGTCAAATTCGATGAATCATAACATGAATTCATCGAGTAATTCTGTAATCGACGAGTCCATTTGAAGAATGATGGCAGAGCCCATTTTCTTCTATTCGACGCGATTTTCCTTTTAGGGTTTTATTCCATGTACAGTACACGTGGACCTCTTTCCTTAAGTCTTGTTTATAGCCGTTTGAAGAGGTGCTATAAATACTTAAAGGATGTTTCTTTTAACTATAATTGTGCTATTTTGAATAAGAGACATCGCAAGTTTCGTCAGCTATTTTCTCGTTCTCGCACAGAAGATTTTATGCAGCTGACAAGTCCAGTGCACGATTCTTCATCAAGTATCGATTCAACAAGATCTCAGTGCTCAAATTGATTCAAGTATTTTCTAGATCTTGTTGTGTCGATAAGTATTCAGATCAAATCGTTCAAGAAAAAGGATTTCTTCTTCCCTTTTCAAGTTCAGGATTTCATCTATTTCAAGGAAGAAGATGACCTATTCTTTCAGATCTGAAGAAGTAGAATCTCCTTAAGATTCTAAGAGATTGGATTTTCAATCCATAGTTTTTGTAATATCTTTTTACACATTCTTGTAGGAAGTTTTATCTTCCGAGTTCTTGTAGATCCTAGTTAAGAGGATCGAGTTTGTAGGAGAGTTTGTTCTCTGATTTTGTAGGAGAGGTTGTTCTCCGAGCTTGTAGGAGTTGTACTCCGAGTTGTAAGATTATTTATAATTTGAGATTAGTTGAGTAGCCTAGTCTAGCTGGGCGTGCTAGATAGGTGAGGAGGGAAAATAGAGTAGCCACATCGGGGAACCACTATAAAATCCTTGTGTTTGTGTGTGCTCTTTGTTTTCTATGCGCTTATCTCTATAGTTTTTAATTCCGCGTAAAAAGTCATAAAACTCACCTATTCACCCCCTCTAGGTGATTTAGGTAGCAACTAGATACTTTCAATTGGTATTAGATGTGGGTTGTTCATTAAGAGGTTAACACCTTGAACAAACTCCTCCATCTAGTTATTTAAAGACACCATGTACAGAATGGATAGAAACAAGGATTCTTCCATGAAGCTGCCTGTTTGCACAAAGGAGAACTTCCCTATGTGGAAGGAAAAAGTTAAGTTTTATATGGAAGCCGCCGACCCAAGGATCTTTCAGATAGTTGAAGAAGGTCCTCATGTTACCATGACAACATCTACCATCAACCCTGCTGTTCAAGTTCCCAAGAAGATGCTTGATTTGACGAAGGACGAGATTGCTCTTGTCGCCTTGGACAAGAAGGCAAAGAATATAATTGCTAGCGCTGTGGATGATTCTATGCTACATAATCTCTTCCATTGCAAATCTGCTAAAGAGATGTGTGATTCTCTTATTGTCTTGATGGAAGGTATGAAAGAAGTAAGGGATGATCGAAGATCGTTGCAGAATCAAGAGTATGAAGCTTTTAAGCAAGATCCAAGGGACTCTATTTCTGATACGTATGAGAAGTTCTTCAAGATCGTCAACGGTCTTATGAACTATGATCATGAATTTTCTGTTGGTTAACTGAATGATAAGTTCTTGAGATCCCTGATGAAAGAATGGGATACCAAGGCCATTGCCATCAGAGAATTCGGAAAGTTGGCTACTATGGAGACACAAATTCTATTTGGGAAGCTCCTTTCCCATGAGTTGAAGCTTAGCATCAGGAAAGCTGAGGAAGAAGGCAGTAGGATTTATGGAAAGGAGAAGTTCGTAGCTCTGAAGGCCGAAGGGTCAAAGAAAGGTAAGATCATGATGTCGGCGAGGACACAGTCGTCAGAGGAAGTTGACGAGTCTGTGGCTTGCTCCTTAAGCTCAGACATGTCTGATGAAGAGTTCTCCCTACTCTCCAAGCAATTCAAAAGATTGCTGAACAAAAGGAAGCAGAGGAGGGGTCAATCCTCCTCATCGGATCATAGAAGATCAAGGCGTGATGGTGAACATCACAAGAAGGGTTATAACAATGATAACTACAAAACTAAACCGAACAAACATTCTCCGACTGACATTATTTGTTATTGTTGTAATAAGCCAGGGCATGTGATTGCTGAGTGCCCATACAAGAAGAAGGATGGCTCGAGAAATGAAGAATAGAATCAAAAGTAAGAAGGAGGAAAAGAGCTTTTTGGCTAAAAAGTCAAAAACTCTGAGCGACAGCGACTCAGACGAGTCAAGCTCAGATGAAGAACCCTACTTCAATCTCATGGCTCAGACTGACGAGGAAAACTATGACATCCCATATGAGGGGAAGGTAAATTCTCGTACACCTCTTTCTGAATCTGACACGGATTCCATTGCGGATGAAGGCTATTCCTCGGAGGAAGACAACGCTATACTAGTTCAGTATAAAGCCCTATTGAAAGGATTTGACAAGTGTCGCAAGGTAGTCAAATCTCAGACAAAAGAGATTGAGTCTCTCAAGACTGTGGAATCAGATCTGAGAGTAGAAATTGAAAAATTACTTCCCTTCAGAGATGAAGTCCAACTCATGAAGGACGAACTCCAAAGCACTGCTGAACTACTAAAGCAAAAGGAGAAATCCATAACTGGGCTGGAGGGAAAGCTAGTGGTAAGGAGAAAGCTAGTGGAAAGCTTCTCTAAACCAAAGACCATCCTCCCTCCCATTTATGGCTTTTCTGCTCCTGCGAAGGGTAGCGGTATCGGTCATCAAACCGAGAAAAGTAAGGCGGATAAGAAAAGAGCCATTAAGGGGAAGGTAAGGCTGATCAGAGTCAACCTTCCTTCAAGAAGGTAGTGTTTCCTACAAATACATATGACTTTGAAATATCGTATGGTCACCTTACGAGACCAACTCACGTTGAGTCAAGTAAGGGAAACCAAGGATGGAGCCATCCCCAAAGCTTCAGAATGACTGCTTTCAAAGAACCTTATGAAGAGATTGTCCTCAAGGACTATGGTTCATTCATGCATGGACCGTCTGCAAAGAAAACACCAAAAGTAAAATCTATTGCGACGAAACCACTTGATAAGGAGCCATGTGTTTGCTACAATCACGAGGCTTCTACCTCCAAATCGGTAGCTCCTGCTAAACCTCCCGTTCAAAAATTCAAGCAGGAGAGAAAAAGAAGGTACAACAAATTCGACTGTTGGTGTTGTGGCAAAGTTGTTCACTTCACCATGGATTGCTGGTTTAATCCCAAGAATGCTAGAATTCCACTAGTTAAGAATGCAAGGCCGACCACTCGTAATGTTAACAATCCAAGTGGAAGTCGTCTAACAAGAAGCCAAGGACCCAAATCCTTTGGGTTCCTAAGGGCAATTGATTATTGATTGCAGGTATGTCCAAAGGCCAAAAACACGCCTATATGGTATTTGGACAGTAGATGTTCGCGACACATGACCGGAATAAGAAGCCTATTACAGAACTACTCCCTAGTCAAGGAGGGTCCAAAGGTTATCTTTGGCGGATCTAATCAGGGGATCACAAAAGGCTACGATATGATTACCAACAGTATAGTCTCTTTCACACACGCAGCTTACGTTAAGGGATTACAATATAATCTTATCAGCATAAGTCAACTTTGTGAAAAAGGCTATATGGTTGAGTTCTACAAGTATAAGTGCTTGATAAAGTCGTTTGATACGTCAGAAACTATTTTAACAGGCACTCGGAGTAGAAATGTTTTCTGCCTAAATTTTCTTTGTTTAGATTCTTCTACACCAGTGTGCTTTTTAGCAAAAGATAGTGCATCTCTTTGTGACCAATGGCACAAGAGACTAGCACATATTAATTTCAAAACTATAAATATATTATTTTCTCACAGCTTAGTGCGCGACGCACCTGATGTTAAGTGCATTAAAGAAAGACCTTGTCATGCATGCCAAATGGGCAAGCAGACTCGGGCTAACTTTAAGAGCATAATTGGCAAAGATTCTACCAGATGCTTATACATGCTTCATATGGATCTATTTGGTCCCATGCCAGTTAGGAGTTTAAGAGGTAAAGCTTATACCTTGGTGATTGTTGATGACTACTCACATTTTGCTTGGATAATCTTTCTAAAACACAAGTCAGATACTTTTGACACTTTCACAAATTTTGTCAGGCAAATATAGAATGAACTAAACTGCTCCGTAGTCAAAATCAGAAGGGACCACAGAACAAAATTCAAATCTGGGGCCATGACAGAATTTTGTGAAAGCTTAGGTATCTTTCATGAGTTTACCTCTCCTCGTACTCCACAACAAAATGGAGTTGCCAAGAGAAAGAATAGGACACTCATAGAGGCAAGCAGGACAATGTTGAATGATTCTTCTCTTCCAAAATATTTCTGGGCAGAAGTCGTCAACTCTGCTTGTCACATGTAAAACAGAGCACTAATCAACAAGAACCATCTTAAGACACCGTATGAACTTCTAAAGGATAGGAAACTAACTATATCTTATTTTAGAATTTTTGGCAGTAAATGCTTCGTACTTAACAACGAGAAGTATTACAAAACTAAGTTTAGTTAAAAGTATTTTGAAGGTATTTTTGTAGGCTATAGTAGCCATAGTAAGGTATATAGGATTTTCAACAAGAAAACTCTGGTTGTCGAAGAATCAATAAATGTTGTTTTTGATGAGACGAGTATGCTTCACAACAGCTCTTCTAGTGTTTGTGTTGAAGATGCAGGTGCAGGTTTAAAACTGAAAGAACTGAACTTGGAAGAAGTTATCAAAGAAAATGCACCAGGAACAATTTCAGTAAATGATCCAATTACACCCGACGAAGAAGAACCACAAGAAATAGAAGAGGTACCAGAAGTAGAAGAACATGTTATCAAGGATGATGCTAGAAATTTGGTGTTCATACATCAGAGAGATCACCCAGCAAATCAAATCATCGGAGATACCAGAGTTGGGATAAGGACAAGAAGAGGTACAACTAATGAAGTTTTGCATTTGAGTTTTCTTTCGCAGGTTGAACTAAAGAAATTTGATGAGACCAAAGAGGATGCCTCATAGATCATTGCAGTGCAAGAGGAGCTCAATCAATTCAAAAGTTGTAAAGCCTGGAAGCAAGTGCCAAGGCCCAAAGGATATAATGTTATTGGAAAAAATGGGTTTACAGAAACAAGCTGGATGAAGACGGTGTAATCGTCTAGAACAAGGCCAGACTTGTTGCCCAAGGTTACCGACAAGAAGAAGGGATCGACTTTGATCAAACCTATGCTCCAGTGACAAGAATCGAAGCGATCAGGTTGTTTCTAGAATATGCTGCTCACAAGGGATTTAAGGTCTATCAAATGGACGTGAAGTCAGCCTTCCTTAATGGTAATTTAAAGGAAGAAGTATACGTAGAACAACCCCCACATTTTGTTGATTCCACCCTCCCTGACTATGTTTATTTTTTACGTAAAGCATTATATGGTCTAAAACAAGAACCCTAGCTTGGTATGAGACCCTCTCTATCTTTCTTCTTGAGAATAAATTCACAAGAGGAAAGATAGATAAGTCATTATTTCTTAGGAAAGTAAAAGGCAAGATTTTGCTAGTGCAAATCTATGTCGACGACATTATTTTAGGATCTATGGATGATAACCTTTGCAAAAAGTTCTCTAACTTAATGCAAGGGAAATTTGAAATTAGTAGTATGAGTGAGTTGAAGTATTTCTTAGGACTTCAGGTGAAACAATCTGAAGATGGAATTTTCATCTCTTAGACGAAGTTCACCAAAGAGTTAATTAAGAAATTCGGAATGGAGAATGCAACCTCATTGAGGACTCCAATGGGTTCAAATATGGCTCTGGACAAGGATGAGAAAGGGAAACCTTTTGATGAAACCAAGTACAGAAGCATAATTGGATCCTTGCTCTACCTTACTGCCAATAGACCAGACATAATGTTTTCACCATGTGTTTGTGCTAGATTCTAGGTGAACTCTAAGGAATCTCACTATGCTGCCACAAAGAGGATTTTGAGATACCTTAAAGGTACACTGGATCTTGGCTTATGGTACCCAAGAAGTAATGACTTCGAACTAACAGGATTTTCAGATGCTGATTTTGCAGGAAGCAGGGATGACAGGAAAAACACTTCCGGGACATGCCAATTCCTTGGAAGGAGGCTTATCTATTAGAGTAGCAAGAAATAGAATTGTGTAGCAATCTCAACTGCTAAATCGAAGTATATCTCCGCAGGAAGTTGTTGTGCACAGCTTCTGTGGATCAGGAATCAGCTTGAAGACTATTACATGAAGTTGAAGAAGATTCCAATGTTCTGTGACTCTTCAAGTGCTATTGCAATTGCCAACAATTCAGTTTCTCACAGCCGGACAAAACACATAGAGATTCACTATCATTTCATCCGGTAACATGTGGGAACAAGGACATCAACCTTAGTTATGTCCCGACGAATAGTCAAGTTGCTGATATTTTCACGAAGTTGCTGATATTTTCACGAAGCTACTTGATGAGACCAAGTTCAATTATTTAAAGCTAGAACTTGGTATGCTGAACAAGGAATCTTGAAGAACGATCAAAGGAATCAAGCTCAAATCAGAAAATTGGGCTTGTCATAGAAATTGAGGGAATTACACGAGTCATTTCGACGAATTCGTCGTGTCTTCAAGAAACTTTTCAATGAAAAGTCATTTTCGTTGAGTCATATCAACGAATTGAAGATTAGTCTCAAGTTATTTCAACGAATCGTCAAATTAAATTCATCGAATGCTATTATCCCAGATTTTAAATCTAATTTATCTTATTATTGGATCTGATGAGTCATTTCATCTCCCAGGTACGCAACTCCATTTCATTTAAACATTAATATATATATATATATATTACGGATTTCACGAGTCACACCCTTCATTTCGCCGACCCCCCCCCCCCCCCCCCCCATCCATTGATTCGTCTCCCTAGCTGAGTTCTTCCGCCGATTCATCTTCTTCACTGATTTTCTCCGTCGATTAGAGCAAGGATGTCGAGCAAGAGTTCTGGGTTGCTTCAAGTAGGAGGAAAACTGGTCAGGATAGGTTTTGCCAGCGCAACTGATGAATTCTGAAACATTGTTCTTTTCTTGGAAGAAGTTGGCTTGTAATTCATTCTCGAACATCCATGTCGTGTACTTGACAGAGACGTTATGGACTTCTTCAAGAATGCCAAAGTTAGACACAGTGGAGAGGTTATCAAATCGGTTTTAAGAGATAAGGTCATTAAGATGAAGTCGTCAAGATTAACAAAATTTCTGCGTTTGCCGGCTGTTGAAGAAGAGGACAATCTGTTTGAAGCTGATCACAACTGAGCTCTGCTATTCCGTGGATTGCCTAGAGTAACTACTTCAGTTAGAAGGAAGTATATGAATGGAGAAGGAAAGTTCCTCTATGATATTTTGGGAAAAGTCTTGCTCTGCAAGGTAGGTTCTCATGACTACCTATCAAATGACATGTTCAAGTTACTTGCAGCTGTAATATGCAGGAAAAGGGTGAATTGGGGTCTAGTTCTGTTTGAAAAGATAAATGCAAGCTTGATGATTCCTAACTTCGGAAGGATCATCACTCTTTTCCTAAATAAACTGGATGGAGACAAGTTTGATATGAGGTCTGGTAGCCCATTCATCATCTGAAGAAGATAGATTTCTCTATTCTGTCAAGATGGGAGAGAAAGATAGTAAGGCCAGAATTGAAGAAAGTTGTTGAAGCTGTAGAAGAAGAGGAAGTGGAGGAAAGGATTGATCCCTCTCCCACAAGGTTTGATCCAGATCCAATAGAACCACCAGTTCAAGGGGAGATCTCCCAAGCTCTTGTTGTCTCATCAGCCCAGGGGGAGTGCTCCAAGTTCTGTTGTTCAGAAAAAGGCTCTTCCAGCTCAACAAACCTCTAGTATGCAAAAACAGCTTGATGCCTTTGTTCTCAATCTTGAGCGGATATTCAATCTAGCACATGTGGAATCTTTAGGGAATATAGTTGGCCTTCCTTCAAGGGAGCCTGAAAGAATTTCAATTGATGATTCTTAGGATGAGGAAGCTGCAAATGTAGTTTGTGCTGCTGTTGAAAAAGTTGATGCTGCTGTTGGTGATGACCAGGTAGTGGTCTTGGCAAGGATGATGCCAATAAAGATAATGATGATGATGGTGGTGGAGATGAGCGTGATTCAGAGCTAATCCAGGCATGTCATCTTGTTGAGAAAGAAAGTGCTCATCATTCTGGTGAAGGAGAAGTGCTTATAGAAAAAGAATCCACATCTGGTGAAGTTCTTAGTATTGAAGTTATCCTCCTGTTGAAGAACAGATTCCTCCAGTGTCTGAGGGGGAGTTTGAGAAAGAGGAAAGTCCAGTCCCTGCCCCAGAAGATCTATCCGAAAAGGATAAAGGAGAGGATGTGCACTCTGCACCTCCTGCTCAGGAAAAAGTAGAGGATCTAAATGTACCTTCTCTAGGGGGAGCTCAATCTAAAGAGCTAATGTTTATTGATGAAAGCCATGGCACTCCCCTAGTTCAGAATTCTCCTGCTCCAGTCACCTCCAACTCCAATTCAGAATTGTTCCAAACTATTGAGGCCCCGCTCAAGAGTCAAGCTGAACACTTTGAATTTTCTATGAAACAAGTGTTTGACAAAGTTAAAGAGGTTGAGTCTGATTTAAATAATGGCTTAGCAGATGTAAAATACACTGTATCCACAATGAGAAATGACCTGGATAACTACTTTACAAATGGTGTAAAGGAAGTTAGTTATACTAATGAAGGTTTAAAGGATGTGTATGAGCACTCCAAGGCTCTTATAGAAGGTCAAAATTCCATTTTTCAGCAAGGGAAAAGCACAAGAGATCAAGTTATAGAAGATTTATCAAGCCTCAAGGAAGAAATTCTCCAAACCCTCACTGAAGAAGTCAGAAAGGGGGAAGAGAAAATTATAGGTCAAATGCATGATTTGTGAAAAGAAGTGGAGAGCAAGTTTCATGAAGCTAATGTATTTAATCATCAATGTTTCCTATGGCTCTATGAAATTTTGAAGGGCGGATCTCAAAATCAATCAACCCATCCTGAGCAAGTCTATGAAGACATAGCTCCCATTCCTCCAGTACAGTATACCTAGGTATGGTCTGACTCTGAAGATTTTCCAAAAGGTTTTCCTGAAGATTTTCCAAAAGATATTCCTGAATCATCTGAGACTGCTATTAAGAAAATGAAATATGGTGAAGGCTCTTTTGCAAGAAAGACTGATCCTTCTGAAAGGAGAGGATCAGGTATAGAGATCAGGGAGCCTGTAGCAGAGAGAAGAGAATACTCTGAGGTATGGAGTCCAATTTCTAAATCAATCATCTTGGACACATACAAGCTAGTTGATATTTCAAATCAAGAACCTCAGAAATATTACTGTCAAGAAGAGATAAATAAGCACAAAGCATCTCAATTGAAAAGAAAATTTCATTTCATAGACCATGGATACAACAACCCAGATGCTCCTCCACCTCCTTCAAGATATTACCCAAAACCCAAAGCTTATTTTGACAAGCAGATGAAGAAGAGCAAGCAAGGGAAGGCTAAAATGCCTTAGATGTGTGCTGTGACTTTATTAAAATCTAAAAAACATATATATATATATATATATATATATGTATATATGTATATGCATATATATATATGCATATATATATATATGTATATATATATGTATGTATATATATATATGTATGTATATATATATATATATATATATATGTATGAATATATATATGTATGTATGTATATATATATGTATGTATATATATGTATATATATATGTATATATATATGAATATATATATATGCATATATATATATACATATATATATCTTTAACTTTATATATATGTATGTATATATATATGTATGTATATATATGTATATATATATATATCTTTAACTACTATATACAAGAAGTTGCCTTTAGTGCAACATTCAAAATTGCCAAATATAGCCTCATTCTTTTACTCCAACGACTTAATATATATTATTAAAATATAGAAATTCAAAAAAAAAGGCTATTTATGTAATTACACTATATCCCTATAATAAAAATAATGATGAAAATTTATAAAATCCAAAAGTTTTTTAGTAGACCTCCTACACCTACTATGATAGGTTATCATTATACCTCCTAAACCTACTTTAAAATGATTTTTTTTAAAATATAAATGTTTTTGAAAAAAACAATTATAAAATATTAACTAAAATTTTTGTGCGGTCATTTTGAGTACTCATATGTATATGTTCCTCCGGGGGCGTGCGAAGCCCGCCGTCGCCGGCCGGGTACTGTCGCGCTTGGCAATAGGGGCGGAGAGTGACAGTGCACGGGGGGCCCCCCGTGCCCCGTGCGACAGTACACTGCCCTCCCTCGGCGGGCTTTACCCGCCCCCGGTAGGCTTCGCCTGACAGTGCACGGGGGCCTCTCGTTCCCAGAGCGACAGTACCCTGCCCAACCCCGACGGACTTTGTCGACGGGCTTCACACGCACCTAGTTATATTTATTTATTTTTTTCCTTTTTTTTCATTTTTTTAGAAATATTTAAAAATTCAACATTCTGTATTTTATTTTTTAAAAATTTTAATATTTAAATTTTATAATATATATATATATATAATTATATATATAATATTATTATATATATAAATATTTAATATATATTATATATAATTTATGAAAATTTAATAAAAAAATTAACGATTTTTTTTAAAACCCGATGTACGCTTGCCTCCCTTGTTTCCATCCGCCGCCGCCGCCGGCATGACCGGACACCACTAGCGAGGTTGCCGGACCCCGGCGAACCTGCCGAGGGTACTCCGGCGGTGGCGTCTGGTCAGGCAGGCGGCGGGGAAGGAAAATGGCGGTGGCCCGTTAGGTGAGCAAAATGGTTCGGGGCTGGTATCGGGAGGGAGGGGGGAATTATTTCAGGAAATGGATATTTGCAGACCAGGATGTTGAGGAAATGGCTATTTGCAGTCCAGATCGACTTGATCCAACGGCTATGATTCAATTAGCGGTTCTAATTTGACCTTAAAATGGTCCTGAATGTTTTTCTTTATATAATATAGATATATTTATATATTGATCTTTTGCTATTTCAATTCATATTGTTTACTTCTTTATGTAATGCTCTTTGTTTATGTCTATGTTTATGTTTTTTTGTGCAATTCACCTTAGTAGACAGGGTTCTGACTTCTTCAAATAGGGGGAGATTGTTGGGTATTGTAGCCACAATAACCTTGATTTGAAGATGTGTCCCTTGAACTGAGATGAATTGATATTGTATTTGATGAGGTTTCTTAGAAATGTGTTTGTAGGAATTTAATTGCTAAGGACAAACCAAAATCAGGTTTCAATGAGTCATAAACACATGCCTATGCAATGTAATCCCTTATTGTGTGAACCAAAGTGTTGACTCATGTGAAATCTCTCTATTGGGATGTACTTCATATTCAAACACTATGGAGAAGACAAGATGAAGTAGGTGCTGAATTCAAAAGTGGAAGAAAAATAGTCTAAGTCTTTTTCGTCGAGTGGTCTCGAAGAATCTAAGTGAATTCGTCGAGACAACTCGTGAACACTCTGCTATTCGTCGAATTTACTCGAGAAGTCTCAGAAAAATTGTCAAGTGTTTTTCGTCGAGTAAAAGTTTGTTGACTCGAGAAAGCTCGAAAAATTCGTTGAGTGGTCTGCTGATTTCTCGTGAACACTTGATGAATTCGTCGAGTGCTCTCGTGAAATACTCAAGTGGTCTATGTTCTTTCTCTTCCCGTCTCACCTCATGTTTCTAAGTCAAATTCTTCGAGTCATAACTTGAATTCATCGATTAATTCTGTATTCGACGAGTCCGTTCGACGAATGATGACAAAGCGCCTTTTCTTCCATTCGACACGATTTTCCTTTTAGGGTTTTATTTCATGTACAGTACATGTGGACCTCTTTACTTAAGTCTTGTTTATAGCCGTTTGAAGAGGTGCTATAAATACTTAAAGGATGTTTCTTTTAACCCTAATCGTGCTATTTTGAACTAGAGACATCGCAAGTTCCGTTAGCTATTTTCTCGTTCTCGCACTGAAGATTTTCTGCCACCGACAAGTCCAGTGCACGATTTTTCATCAAGTCTCGATTCAATAAGATCTCAGTGCTCAAATTGATTCAAGTGTTTTCTAGATCTTGTTGTGTCGACAAGTATTCAGATCAAATCATTCAAGACAAAGGATTTATTCTTCCCCTTTTAAGTTCAGGATTTCATCTATTTCAAGGAAGAAGAAAACCTATTCTTTCAGATCTGAAGAAGTAGAATCTCCTTCAGATTCTAAGAGATTGGATTTTCAAACCAAAGTTTTTGTAATATCTTTTTACACATTCTTGTAGGAAGTTTTATCTTCCGAGTTCTTGTAGATCCTAGTTAAGAGGATCGAGTTTGTAGGAGAGCTTGTTCTCCGAGTTTGTAGGAGAGGTTGTTCTCTGAGCTTGTAGGAGTTGTACTTCGAGTTATAAGATTATTTATAATCTGAGATTAGTGGAGTAGCCTAGTCTAGCCGGGCCTGCTAGATAGGTGAGGCGGGAAAGTGGAGTACCCACATTGGGGAACCACTATAAAATCCTTATGTTTGTGTGTGCTCTTTGTTTTCTATGTGCTTATCTCTATATTGTTTAATTCCACGTAAAAAGCCATAGAACTCACCTATTCACCCCCTCTAGGTGATTTAGGTAGCAACTAGATACTTTAAAAAACATTGATTGATAGAAAAAATATAAGTAGTTAGATCAATCATGTATGCAATATTATGTACTTGTTCTGATGTCTCATTTGCATTGAGCATGACTAGAAGATACCAGTCGAATCTAGGTGATGGTTATTGGATGGGAGTCAATAATATTCCAAAGTACTTGAGAATGACTAAGGATGTATTTTTGGTATATGGTGGTGAGGAAGTTCTCGTTGTAAATAGTTACACGAATTCTAGCTTTCAAAATGATAGGGATGACTTAAAGTCCCAATCAAGTTTTGTGTTTTGCAATAATGGAGGTGCTATAACTAGAAGAGTTCGAAGTAAGAGATAGTAGTTGATTTTATAACAGAGTCTAGATATATTGCTACTTCTAAAGCAACGAAGGAGGCTATATGGATTCAGAAATTCATCGATGAGTTAGATGTAGTTCATAGCATTAGTGATCTAGTAGATCTGTACTGTGACAATAATGGTGCAATTGCCCAAGCTAAGAAACCTAGATCTCATCAGCGCTCTAAGCACATACATAGTCAATTTCATCTCATTCGAGAGACTGTCAATCAAGGTGATGTGAACATATGCAAGGTACCGACTAAAGACAATATAACAGATTTGCTAACAAAGACACTTCCTAAGAGAAAGCATGATAGTCATACTAGATCACTTGGTATTAGATACCTAAATGATCAATTGTAATGAGAGGCTTGTGGATTTGACGTTGTCGGTTTTGAGTTCATGTGATGACTTGTACTATGATTTCATTTATATTTCAAAACATGTATTTTGTTGTGTTTTATTCATTTATATAGAGATAGAATAATTGAACATAATAAATGTTCATATAGTGATTATTTCGTAGGAACTCAAGTACATGACTTGAATGTGAAATCCTACATATAAATGAATCATCATTCTTAAATAGTCCCTGGTCGAGGTATCATTATAGAAATTGGGCAATGATGATAAACTTGAGACTATTGTGTGGGATTGACTGTTGACCGAGTCTCATAGGTCATGATATTGAATATCATGCCATCACATAAGTACTTGTTAGAGAAAAGGTTGTACTATACATACCCACTTATGAGTTTACTTTGTGGATTGTTATATATGTGTCACAAGTAGTTCTCATAGTGACAACGGTTTATGTTGTCCTTTGACTTGAAGTCACTCCATTCATTGCATGAGGAGGAGGAGCATACATTGATGCCATCTAACATTTTTAATTGAGAAAGGTTGATCATAAGGGTGGTTTTTGGGTGCGTTTCAAATCATGTGGGTGGTTGCGAGTGATGTAGGTACAATTTTTCCTCCTATATAGAGTAACATCCATAGGCCCCTTGATTGAGTAAGACTATGAAATGCATGGCCATGCTATGTTGAGTAAATTTGTTGAAATTGCTTGTCTCATATAGTTTACTCAGATATCAGGAAATATGTATTGAATGATTAAGAGGGTGTTATAGTCCATGTATTGAGTTCAATCTGGATGTTAGGGACAAGATTACACATTGAGAACCAAATGGTTCTTCATTGAGTTACCAACTCTTGTATTAATTGGATAGCAAAGTCGCTTCGCCAAGAAGCTGAGTGAGTTAGGATAGTTACTTGCGCACGATGAACATCGTGACCACCCCTTGCGACATGAAAGTGCATAGTGTGCCTCTGAGTATTCTCTAGAGGGGGGGGGGGGGGGTGAATAGAGATTTAAAATCTTTTATACCCTAAATGTGCACACAATAAAACTGCTAAGAATTATACAATCAACACTACCAAAATAGAATAAAGTAAATGCAGGAAATATAATTACAGAAAATAGTAAAATGAGACAGCACATAAAATCAATCCAGAAGACACATGATTTTTATAGTGGTTCCCCAAAATGTGGGTAGTCCACTCTTCTTCCTCCCTTAAGGGTTTGCACTAACTGTGCCCAAGTCTTTTGATAAGGAGACTCTCAGAACCACTGAGTCTTTTGATAAGGAGACTCTCAGAACCACTGAGTCTTTTGACAAGGAGACTCTTAGAACCACTGAGTCTTTTGATAAGAAGATTCATAGAACCACTGAATCCTTTGAAAGAGAGATTCTTAAAACTCTTTTACAGTAGGTGAATGAAGAAGAAGAAAGAAAGAGGAGAATAGAAATCTGCTTTCAGAATTCTTCAGAAGCCGTTTCTTGAATTCTGTAGTTTCTGTTTATTACAGGATCTGAGTGTGATGAATCATAGCTTATGATTGTGATGATTGCAAGGGTTAAGAGCTTGATCCTGATTCTCTGCCCTTTTATTATCTTGCTGCTATGTGACGAGGAAGATGAAACATTTGTGTTGTTATTTTCCTGTGCAGAGAGAGATGTTCTTCTTTTCTATCTTAGGGTTGAAGGAGGAATAAGAAGAAGCCTTATTTTGACTGATAGAATAATAATCAATTGGTTGTCTTTTTCTTCTCCTCTCAACATACTTATTTTCTATCATTTGCATTTAAATTTCTTTCTTCTTCTGGGCTATCCTTAGAAGGAATGTCCATTGGACAATTGATGTTTCCTTCTATTTTTGTTCCCGACCCGTCCATCTGATTTGAATAAACTTCCAAGAAGGTCTTTGATGCATTACTGGAATACTCCATTCCATTCTTGGCAATAAACGATCCATTGGAGAACAGTCTTCAGCTTTATAGACCTTCTAAAATGGTATTAAAAAGGACATCAGAGAAACTTATATTTCTGACTGTATTCGACTCTGCGTCGACTTCATCAATCTTTATATCGATGCACCTCTGAGTTCTTATAGAAGTAGCTTCGAATTTCTTCCTTAGCTTTGGCTGAACTCAGGTCGACGTTGCGTCAATTACTTATCAACGTATCCGTCGAGTTAAAGACTTGGACTTGAACTTTATCTTCTGCGTCGAATTGAATTCGAAGTTGCGTCGACTTCTGAAATGACTTCGACAGGCTCTTCCTTCTACGTCGAGTTCCTTTCGACGTTGCATCGACTTCTGATATAGCTTTGACAAGCTCTATCTTTTGCGTCGAGATCATTTCGACGTTGCGTCGACTTAACTTGATACTTTGACTGTCAGTTTGAGTTGCTTCGACTTCTAGTCAGAGTTGTGTCGACATCAAGTCGAAGTTACGTCGACTTCCATTCGACGCAAGTCTTGACTTAACTGATTTTGTCATTATCTTGACCTAATCTTGACACTCTAAGGTGAGTCTGATATCCTGTGACATCTAATGACCATTTTACCCTTTCTATACAATGTGGGTAATATAACCTAAGGAGTAAAATCACATATAGTTAATTTGTTAAGTTAAATCAAAAGAAGTTTTTCCCAACACGACGTCTATAAATAGGGGGAGGTCTGAAAATAGAATGCTTTCTCAAGCCATTCCTGAGTATTCAACTACTTTGTGCGAGTTTCTCTTCTTCTCGATGACGCCTACTGATGACGCAGCTACTGACAGATTATTGTATGCCAAAAACTTCTCCGAGAAGAAGTTCAAGAAGTTAATTACTTTCCAGGACAAGTTGGAGAGTTTCGCCCACCGGTTCTTGTCGGAGGGCTATCACACGAGCTTATCGGAGAGGGACGAGCGGATAAACTCGCTCTTTGATGGGAAGCTCGCATTTCCCCTCTCCCACTTCGAGGTGGGTTTGTGCCTTCCTCTCTGGCTAAAGTTCTGCCAGATCCTCCGCTACCTCGGCTGGGTTCCAGCACAGATCAACACCAATGGCGCCACCATAATCATGGGTTTCCTCTTCTTCCTGAGGGAGGAGAGGATCTCATTCGACTTTGCATTTTTTTTACTTGGGCGCCACTGGTGATTTCGGTTGGACTGCTTCTTTTGTTTTATAAATAAAAGATAACCTTTATATTAAGAGTTTAGAATTGGCGGATGTTTTCGAAGAGTCTCGCAAGTACTCCTACTTTGAGAAATTAACCGTTATCCTATTGAAGGATAGAAGTAACGGTCTTTTTCTTCTTTTGGAATATTGACAATTACGCCTCGGCTACAACGCCGATTTCTATCGAATTGAAAAGTAGAAAAGGAGAGTTTTGCACTAAATGAGTTTGGAAAGCTGTATTTGAATTCTTAGTCCAAATTAATCATTTGATAAAGGCAAGTATACCTTATCGCAAGTAATACAGGATATTTTTTTGAAAATATCGGGATCGTATATTTCCGCGGGTCGTGTTGATTATGCTACTTCGAGGAACGAACTATTATTTTATCGGAATAATATTTTTAGTTGGTTTAACAAAATTTCTAAGTGATAAAATGCGAAAGACGATAATAAGCGATTAATTAGAGTTCTAAGCGATGAGAAAGATAGCGCGCGACGTCGAATTACCTTGAGACGAAAATAGATTTTTTTTTCGTAGAATTAAAAGTGATGACTTTTCAAAATATTAAGATGACTTGACCGTGGAGGTTCCATAATTATGAACGCTCCTCTCTCGAGGGTACGCCCACCTGAGATTATGAATATTCGACCGAACTCTCGTTCTACAATCGAATGTTCTTAATACTCGCTTTATGTTGTGAACCCCGCTATTGGGTTTTTATTTCCAATTCGGGAGAATTACCTCATCCTCTCTTGAGGGTAGAGCGCACTTCTCTTTACCCGTGAGCGATCAATCCGTACGTACGAGCCTCTCGGCTAACTAGGTACGAAAACGGAAATGAAAACCACACATCGATTATGTGGCTCCACTCAACGTGATTCTCGGGTAAACCTTAAGCGTTAATTATTTTAGAAAGAGATGTTTTAATTTTATAGAAAAACTATTTTTGTGTCCCAATGCTCTTCGACGTCGTGTGCTAAAGGAAATTAGCCACTCATCGGAATGGAGACGGCATTATCGGTTGAAAAATACATGTTTAATGATTAAAGCGGATATAAGCGGATAAAAAGGAAATAAAAAGACTTATATAGAAAACAGTAATAGTATCCGTCCCAACCACCTTAAACAAGCGCTAAAAAGTTCTTAGCCTCTTATTCAAGAAGGGGGTGGTATAGAAATGAAAAGACTTATAACGGTGCAGAAATAATATCCGTCCCAACCGACTTAAATAAATGCTAAGGTTAATTAGCCTCTTATTCAAGATGGGGGTGGTATAGAAATGAAAAGACTTATAAAGGTGCAGAAATAATATCCTCCCCAACCGACTTAAATAAATGCTAAAGTTAATTAGCCTCTTATTCAAGATGGGGGTGGTATATAGCAGTTATATGAAGACTGAAATAAAACAAAGTTACAAAAAAAGAAAAATGTAATCTCATACACGCACACACTCTATAAAAAACTGAAAAGAAAGCGTTTAAAATGAAAGTGATAAAATAAAGCGAAAAAGAAAACGATAAAACTATTTTATGAAAGCTTGTAAATCTAAGCTATGAAAACAGTAAACCTAGATTATGAAAGCAATAAACCTAACTATAAGAGCAATAAAACTAAATTATGAAAGCAATAAAGCTAAACTCATACACGCACACACGCTAACATTAATAAAAAGGAAGATGATCCAAATGAGAAAAACAACATTTTATTTCTAAAAGGCGAAAATTACAAACGAACATAACTTAATTGCATAAAAAAAACTCGCATTCACTCAAAGAACTCAGAAAAACATTACAAAGCACTCAAAATTTGGATCAAAAATACTTCAGGCGAGCCCCTCTATTTATAGGGAAAATTTGAGTTTTACACGCCCTAGGTCACGGGCGTGACTTGAATGTCACGGCCGTGACTTAGGGCGTGACATTTGCTCGGCTGTATTCGCCGTCTTCTGGAAGGTCCGGCCGTCAAACATGGCTGCACACGGGCGTGACTTGGTATGTCACGGGCGTGACTTTGTGAGTCACGGGCGTGACTATGGGTGGCTGATGTCGGCAGCATGGGCGCGGCTTCGAGACGTGACGCGCTGGCGGCTCACGGGCGTGACTCTGCTGGAACACGGGCGTGACTTGTAGAGTCACGGGCGTGACTTGGTCAACTCTTCGAGATTTCTCCTGAAAACGGCTGCCAGCTGGAAATTTGGCTTTTAAAATTACACGCCCTTGGTCACGGACGTGACCTCGGGCGTGACTTGAGCGATTTGTCGGGATTTGATCTGCATTGAGCCGTCCCGTTGATATTTGATCTTTAAAATTACACGCCCTTGGTCACGGGCGTGTCTGAGGGCGTGACCTGGGAAAATTTTGCAAAAAAATGCAAAAACAAAAATAAAACTAAGTTAGAAACCAGAAATAATAAAGAAGCAATTTATTCATTAATTTACATAGAAAATTCACAATATTAATCAAAACTATACTAATAATTATACTAAAAATACATATATTTTATTACTTATCAAATACCCCCATACTTAAGCTTTTGCTATTTCAGAGCAAAAGTAAGAGAGATCTATACGGGATTAACATAAGTTCTAATTTTTGGCTATCATTTTGTTTTAATCATAAGAGACGGAAAAATAAAAATTCGGAGTAATAAGAGTTAAGTCCTAAATTATGCAAATGATTTAGGTAGAAAGAAATGTCCTGGCCAAAAGACTTCTTAATTAACCAAATAGCAAACAAAATTGCAATCATTAGTAAACGAGATTAGATCGAAATTATAATAACCTTTGTTTAAAGAAACATGAAGGAAAAAATATAAGTTACTAATTATGCTCTCAAATGATTTTTTGAATTAAAACTAGAAACAATAATTTGGTTAAGGGAAAAGGGGGGTAAAAAGCCTTGGCAAATAGAAGAGTACTTGAATTAGGGGTGATGAATTGTATCATCTCACCACTCTTATATAGTTTCCTTTGACTCCCATCGTTGGTGTACGAGGGAAAATTGACCTTTTAATTAACCCAATGCCTGTGTTTACGGAATTTGCAATTCCCATTGACATAGGATCTCTTTTAACAAATATTGGGTGCCTATGTTTACGGAATTTTTGTATTTCCATTGACATAAGATCTTTTTTTTTCTTCCTTTGTTTGTTTTTGCCATGCTAAATTGGTGTATACAAGGGGTTTTCAAGAGAAATTCTAGAATAATAAAAAAAAATTTTGAGAGCAATCTTAGTAAGTTGAATATTCCTAGATTCCTGAAGACATAAAGTAGGGATAATTGCAGTCTAAAGTTGTTTTGCCAACATAATACACATGTCTCTATTTTAGCTAGTAGAAGTAGTGCTTGATAACAAAGCCTCTATTTAAATTAAAAACACAAGATATTCTTTAAAACTTAACCCCGAACGTTTAAATCTATCGATCTTAGATAAACAAACAAATAGTAAAACTAGCGATTATGAAAATCCACAAACATATACTCTCGAAACTAAATGCTTTAAGAATAAAAGTAAAGTAGGGTTTTTATTTTTGGATATTATTTTTGTTTCTTCAACTATATATAGTTATATATATTTTTTTGTATTTTGTAAGTTGTAAATTTTTTTTTGTTTTGTTTTTTTATTTTGACAAAGAAAAAAAACAAAAGTTTTTTTTTTTATTGATTTTTTTTTTTTTTTACAAAAAAACAAAACGCATTTTTTTGTTGATTTTTTTTTTAGAAAATAAATAAAATTTTTTTTCTTGTTGTGACAAAGTAAAAAAAGTACCTAAATTTTTTTTTTTTTTTTTATGAAAACGGTAAAACACCCCCATACTTAAAACCCAACATTGTCCCCAATGTTGTAATGTAAGTATGAAGAAGAGAAAAAAAACATTGCAATATATACAAAAGGAAAGAGGAAGCAAAAAGGCTTCCCTAAATGAAAGCTGGCGGGGTCGTAAGAAACCCTGCAAAAAAAAGATAAAAAAAAGCATAATACAAATATTAGATAAATATGGGGTGCCTCCCACAAGCGCTTTGTTTACCGTCGCGTAGCTTGACGCATTTGGCGTGGTGAGATTATAAATTGGGGAGGGTTAAAGATTCCGTGTGTCCGTCTACCGGATCACCCGCAAGATATAGTTTTAAACGGTGGCCATTGACTTTAAAGACGCCTTTTTCGGGGTGAGAGATAAGAACGGTCCCATACGGCCAAACCTCTTTGACTTCAAAGGGGCCAGTCCAGCGGGATTTGAGCTTACCCGAAAAAAGACGAAGACGTGAATTATAAAGAAGGACAAGATCGCCCGGCGCAAAAGTTTTTGGAAATTTAATTTTTCGATCGTGGTAGAACTTAGAACGCTCCTTATAAAATTTATTACTCTCATAAGCGTTCGCACGCCATTCATCGAGTTCATTTAGCTGGAATTTCCTATTCTCGGAGGCTAAGTTCGAATCGAGATTTAAAAATTTTAAGGCCCAAAAAGCGCGGTGTTCTAACTCCACCGGTAAATGGCACGCTTTGCCGTAGACTAATCGATAGGGCGTACAACCGATAGCAGTCTTGTATGCCGTACGATACGCCCACAACGCGTCGTCGAGTTTTGAGGACCAATCCTTCCTATTTAAAGAGACGGTTTTTTCCAAAATGCGTTTTATCTCGCGATTCACTACCTCTACTTGGCCGCTCGTTTGGGGGTGATAGGCGGTGGCGAGCTTATGCGTGACGCCGTACTTAGATAAAATTTTTGAAAACTGGGCGTTGCAGAAGTGCGTGCCCCTATCACTAACTATTGCACGGGGCGTGCCGAAGCGAGAAAATAATTTTTTTAGAAAATGGACGACGACTCGCGCATCATTGGTGGGCAGAGCTTGTGCTTCCGCCCACCTAGATACGTAGTCGACCGCCACTAAAATATAGCGATTATTAAAAGAAGGAGGTAGGGGGCCTACAAAGTCTATGCCCCACAAATCGAAGATTTCACATTCTAAATAAAAGTTTTGGGGCATCTCGTCACGACGAGAGATGTTACTCGACCGCTGGCAGCTATCGCATATACTCACAAAAGTGTGAGCATCCTTAAAGAGAGTGGGCCAATAAAAGCTTGACTCTAACGCTTTCCGCGCGGTCCGGTTGGCTCGATAATGCCCTCCAGCCGGCCCCTCATGGCAGTGTCGCAATATTTGCGCACTCTCCTCGCTTGAAACACATCTTCGTATCACTTGGTCTGCGCAGATGCGAAAGAGAAAGGGGTCCTCCCAAAAGTAGTTTTTCAAGTCAGAGAAGAATTTCTTCTTCTGCTGAGTCGAAAAATCTTTTGGAAGGACCCGCGCGACTAAATAGTTCGCGTAATCTGCGAACCAAGGGGTAGAAGAAGTTTTTGTATTATTTATGATTAAAAGGCGCTCCTCAGGAAATCGATCGTCTATTTCTGGTTCGACGAGCGCTTCTGCGACGGGGTGTTCTAAACGTGAGAGGTGGTCGGCTGCTAAATTTTCAGCCCCCTTCTTATCACAGATCTCTAAGTAAAATTCCTGTAAAAGGAGGATCCATCGAAGTAAGCGAGGCTTGGCATCAACTTTGGCCAAAAGATATTTTAGGGCGGAGTGATCGGTGAAAACGATCACGTGTGAAAGTGTTACGTAAGGCCTGAATTTATTAAAAGCAAAGATGACGGCAAGAAGTTCCTTTTCCGTCGTTGTATAGTTAGCCTGTGCGGTATTGAGTGTGCGAGAAGCGTAATATATTGGATGAAAATATTTATTTACGCGTTGGCCTAAGACAGTTCCTACCGCGATATCGCTCGTGTCGCACATAATCTCGAACGGAAGGGACCAATCTGGCGCCACCAGAATTGGAGAATTGATAAGTTGCTTTTTTATAAAATCAAATGCCTCTACGCAGGCCGTGTCAAAAATGAATGGGGAATCCTTTTCCAGGAGGTGAGTTAGCGGTTTGGTTATTCTTGAAAAATCTTGAATAAACCGCCGATAAAAACCTGCGTGGCCATGAAAACTTCTAATTGATTTGACGTTCGAAGGAACAGGAAGTTGTTCAATTATAGCGACTTTGGCCCTATCGACCTCCATCCCCTTGGAAGAAATTTTATGGCCGAGGACTAAGCCCTCTCAGACCATGAAGTTGCATTTCTCCCAGTTCAAGACTAAGTTCGTCTCCTCGCACCGTTGGAGGACTCTATCTAAATTTTTTAGACAATTTTTAAAAGAGTCTCCAAAGACGGAGAAGGCATCCATGAAGACTTCCATTATGTCTTCTACTAGCTCGCCAAATATTGCCAGCATACATCTTTGGAATGTAGCTGGCGCGTTACAGAGGCCAAACGGCATCCTTCGATATGCAAAGGTGCCGAAAGGGCAAGTAAAAGTCATTTTTTCTTGGTCCTCGGGGAAATAGGGATTTGGAAAAATCCCGAGAGACCATCAAGGAAGCAATAAAAAGGATGACCGGAGAGACGCTCTAAGATTTGATCAATAAACGGTAACGAAAAGTGGTCTTTTCTGGTGGCATCATTTAGTTTTCTGTAGTCGATGCACACCCTCCAACCCGTAATAGGGCGAGTTGGGATTAATTCATTATTCGTGTTTGCCACGACCGTTATACCGCCCTTTTTTGGGACGACTTGTACGGGGCTTACCCACGTGCTGTCGGAAATAGGATAGATAATCCCCGCGTCAAGGAGTTTAATAATTTCAGTCTTAACGACTTCCCGCATGTTCGGGTTAAGTCGTCGTTGAGGCTGAATTGTTTTGCGGGGGTTTTCTTCGAGAAAAATTTTATGGGAGCAGAATGAGGGGTTAATTCCCCTGATATCGGAAATTTGCCATGCAATTGCACGGCGATGTTTAGATAAAACTTCAACCAATTCGGATGTTTCCGAATCGGTTAAAGTAGACGATATTATAACCGGAAGTTTTAAGTTCGCGGCTAGAAAAGCATATTTTAAATGGTCGGGGAGTTGCTTAAGCTCCAAGACCGGAGGTTCTTCATAGGAAGTGGAGATTTTTAAAGCTTTCGAATCAAAAGGCTCGAAAGGCGAATTTGGTGGTAATTCGTCTAAAGGAGGTTGATTCGCCAGATCCGAATCGTCTATCATTAAAGATAGAAATTCCGAAAGAGAAGAACACTCGTCCACAAACGCGGATTCCAAATTGAAATAGGAATCATCATTCTATAGTGAGTTCCGCATGGAGGGGTTGATATGTAAAGTAATTTCATCGTCTCCAACTCGAAGGAGGAGGCGACCGTTACTGACATCGATTAACGCGCGGGAGGTTGCGAGAAAGGGGCGACCGAGGATGATGGGTACCTCGACGTCCTCCTCTATGTCCAGGATGACAAAGTCTACCGGGAAGATAAACTTGTCGACCTTGACCAGAACATCCTCCGCTACACCTATTGGGTACTTTACCGAGCGATCCGCGAGTTGGATACTCATTTTTGTTGGACTTGGGACGCCTAAATCGAGTTTTTTGAAAAGAGAAAAAGGCATCAAATTGATGCTGGCGCCTAAATCCGCAAGAGCGTACTTTATTAACATATTGCCAAAGAGACACGGGATGGAGAACCGTCCCGGGTCGTTCAGTTTTGGCGGCAATTTGTTAAGGAGAACAGCCGAACATTCCGCGTTAAGGGAAACACGCGAAACATCCTCGAGTCGCTTTTTATTAGAAAGCAACTCCTTAAGATATTTCGCGTATTTCGGCATTTGGGAGAGTGCCTCGCAGAAGGGGACGTTTATTTGAATTTGTTTTAAAATACGCAGAAATTTTTGATAATTTTCGTCCTCCTTCTCTTTATTAATTTTAGACGGGTAAGGAATTCGAGGACTCGAAACATTCGGCGCAACCGGAGATTCCGGAACAATTAGAATCGAGGAAGAGGGTGGAGGGGTCGGAGGCGAAATGCATACCTTAGGCTCAACCCGCAATGGGGAGACGACCTCCTTGCCGCTTCGAAGGGTTATAGCGTTGGCATTTTCCCTGGGGTTCGGCTCCGTATTCCCTGGTAGAGCTCCGTATGGCCGCTCGGAGACCATCTTTGCAAGTTGTCCAACCTGGTTTTCTAAGTTTTTAATCGATCCGGTAAGATTCCAGATATTTGAATCGTTGGACGCGATGTATTTAGACAAAACATCTTCGAGCGGCGAAGGTTTTGGAGGAGGAGGCTGGAATCCTTGCGGAAATCCTTGAGGATTCATATTTGGGGGCCTCTGAGCATTGTTAGGATTGCTCCAGGAGAAATTAGGGTGGGTCCTCCAACCCGGATTATAATTATTACTATACGGGTTGTTATTAGGGTTGAAGGGGGGCCTAACCGGATTACCGAGGTAATCCACCGATTCTTCGATTACATTATTATTATTATTATTATTCCAAGCGGGAGTGGAGGAGGAAACAGTCATCTCCGCCACCTGCTTACTTAGCCGCTCTACCTGTGAGGCTAAGAAAGTAGTGGCGTCCACTTCAAAAAGACCAGCCGGTTTATTAGGACGCGACCTTGGCACGTTCCATTGGTACGCGTTCATGGCCATTTCGTCGATTAGAGCTTGAGCCGTCTCTGGGGTTTTGTTGTTTAACGTTCCCCCGGAGGCCGCATCAATCATCTGCCGCGTAGAAAAATTTAAACCATTATAAAACGTCTGGACCTGTAGCCAAGTTGGTAGCGCATGATGAGGACACCTGCGCAAATATTCTTTAAAACGCTCCCAAGTCTCATAAAGAGACTCGGAATCGAATTGCACAAAGGATGTGATATCCGTGCGTAGTTTTGCGGTTTTTTACGGAGGAAAATACTTAGTTAAGAAAAATTCCGTCAATTGGCCCCACGTGGTTATGGACCCTCTCGGAAGGGAAGTCAACCACGATTTGGCCTTTGACCGTAGCGAAAATGGAAATAAGCGTAAACGAATGGCGTCATCAGTGACGCCATTAATTTTAAAGGTGTCGCATATTTCTAAACAGTTTGAAAGGTGCTGATTTGGGTCCTCATCTGGCAAACCGTCGAATTGAATCGACTGTTGTACCATTTGAATTATGCTGGATTTTATTTCGAAATTATTATTATTAACTGTTGGGCGAGTAATACTTGATCCTGTATCGTCCAAATTCGGCCGGGCGTAATATGCCATGGTCCGGGCCGGGGCCGCATTTGGAATTGGATCGCCCATATTTGCAGTATCTCCGATTGACTCTTCGGGGGTTTTGAGTAAGTTTTGATCACGAGATCGGATGCGCTCACGAAGAGTGCGCTCGATTTCGGGGTCAAAAGGAATAGTCGAATCGTCTGACGAGTTTCCTCGGGTCATATACTAAAAACAAATTATTTTTTTTTTGAGAATTTTTTGTTTTCTTATTATTATTAATTTTTTAAATATAAGTTATATATATATATTTTTTATATTACTTTTTGTATATTTTTTTTTTGTTTTTTAGTAAAAATATATAGATAAGGAATAAAATTAATAGCAGTTCCTACTTTCAAATAACAACACAAGAGTCCCCGGCAACGGCGCCAAAAACTTGGTGATTTCGGTTGGACTGCTTCTTTTGTTTTATAAATAAAAGATAACCTTTATATTAAGAGTTTAGAATTGGCGGATGTTTTCGAAGAGTCTCGCAAGTACTCCTACTTTGAGAAATTAACCGTTGTCCTATTGAAGGATAGAAGTAACGGTCTTTTTCTTCTTTCGGAATATTGACAATTACGCCTCGGCTGCAACACCGATTTCTATCGAATTGAAAAGTAGAAAAGGAGAGTTTTGCACTAAATGAGTTTGGAAAGCTGTATTTGAATTCTTAGTCGAAATTAATCATTTGATAAAGGCAAGTATACCTTATCGCAAGTAATACAGGATATTTTTTTGAAAATATCGGGATCGTATATTTCCGCGGGTCGTGTTGATTATGCTACTTCGAGGAACGAACTATTATTTTATCGGAATAATATTTTTAGTTGGTTTAATAAAAATTCTAAGTGATAAAATGCGAAAGACGATAATAAGCGATTAACTAGAGTTCTAAGCGATGAGAAAGATAGCGCGCGACGTCGAATTACCTTGAGACGAAAATAAATTTTTTTTCGTAGAATTAAAAGTGATGACTTTTCAAAATATTAAGATGACTTGACCGTGGAGGTTCCATAATTATGAACGCTCCTCTCTCGAGGGTACGCACACCTGAGATTATGAATATTCGACCGAACTCTCGTTCTACAATCGAATGTTCTTAATACTCGCTTTATGTTGTGAACCCCGCTATTGGGTTTTTATTTCCAATTCGGGAGAATTACCTCGTCCTCTCTCGAGGGTAGAGCGCACTTCTCTTTACCCGTGAGCGATCAATCCGTACGCACAAGCCTCTCGGCTAACTAGGTACGAAAACGGAAATGAAAACCACACATCGATTATGTGGCTCCACTCAACGTGATTCTCGGGTAAACCTTAAGCGTTAATTATTTTAGAAAGAGATGTTTTAATTTTATAGAAAAACTATTTTTGTGTCCCAATGCTCTTCGACGTCGTGTGCTAAAGGAAATTAGCCACTCATCGGAATGGAGACGGCATTATCGGTTGAAAAATACATGTTTAATGATTAAAGCGGATATAAGCGGATAAAAAGGAAATAAAAAGACTTATATAAAAAACAGTAATAGTATCCGTCCCAACCACCTTAAACAAGTGCTAAAAAGTTCTTAGCCTCTTATTCAAGAAGGGGGTGGTATAGAAATGAAAAGACTTATAAAGGTGCAGAAATAATATCCGTCCCAACCGACTTAAATAAATGCTAAAGTTAATTAGCCTCTTATTCAAGATGGGGGTGGTATAGAAATGAAAAGACTTATAAAGGTGCAGAAATAATATCCGTCCCAACCGACTTAAATAAATGCTAAAGTTAATTAGCCTCTTATTCAAGATGGGGGTGGTATATAGCAGTTATATGAAGACTGAAATAAAACAAAGTTACAAAAAAAGAAAAATGTAATCTCATACACGCACACACTCTAAAAAAAACTGAAAAGAAAGCGTTTAAAATGAAAGTGATAAAATAAAGCGAAAAAGAAAACGATAAAACTATTTTATGAAAGCTTGTAAATCTAAGCTATGAAACCAGTAAACCTAGATTATGAAAGCAATAAACCTAACTATAAGAGCAATAAAACTAAATTATGAAAGCAATAAAGCTAAACTCATACACGCACACACGCTAACATTAATAAAAAGGAAGATGATCCAAATGAGAAAAACAACATTTTATTTCTAAAAGGCGAAAATTACAAACGAACATAACTTAATTGCATAAAGAAAACTCGCATTCACTCAAAGAAACTCAGAAAAACATTACAAAGCACTCAAAATTGGATCAAAAATACTTCAGCCGAGCCCCTCTATTTATAGGGAAAATTTGAGTTTTACACGCCCTAGGTCACGGGCGTGACTTGAATGTCACGGCCGTGACTTAGGGCGTGACATTTGCTCGGCTGTATTCGCCGTCTTCTGGAAGGTCCGACCGTCAAACATGGCTCCACACGGGCGTGACTTGGTATGTCACGGGCGTGACTTTGTGAGTCACGGGCGTGACTATGGGTGGCTGATGTCGGCAACATGGGCGCGGCTTCGAGACGTGACGCGCTGGCGGCTCACGGGCGTGACTCTGCTGGAACACGGGCGTGACTTGTAGAGTCACGGGCGTGACTTGGTCAACTCTTCGAGATTTCTCCTGAAAACGGCTCCCAGCTGGAAATTTGGCTTTTAAAATTACACGCCCTTGGTCACGGGCGTGACCTCGGGCGTGACTTAAGCGATTTGTCGGGATTTGATCTGCATTGAGCCGTCCCGTTGATATTTGATCTTTAAAATTACACGCCCTTGGTCATGGGCGTGTCTGAGGGCGTGACCTGGGAAAATTTTGCAAAAAAATGAAAAAACAAAAATAAAACTAAGTTAGAAACCAGAAATAATAAAGAAGCAATTTATTCATTAATTTACATAGAAAATTCACAATATTAATCAAAACTATACTAATAATTATACTAAAAATACATATATTTTATTACTTATCAGCCACCAAATATGAGGTGATCTTATTCGGTAGTCACCTCTGCTCACTCTTCGGGACCTCGAACAAGGTCCATCATTGGAACGAGCTCTTCATCTTCATCTCTGGTGACTTCGGAGGAATCCCTTTTCGTCTGCAACAACCACCTGGCGAGGTGTTCCTCACTCCTGCCTTGCAAGGGGCTTACGAAGTGTTTTGCTGAGCGATGAAGGGCAATAATTTCATCGTTGTTTTCTGGCGGCAGCGCATCAACCAACTTGAGTATGTTACACCTGAAGAAGGTAATATCGTTTCGAGCGAGCAAGATGCAATTTGAGTATTTATTCCCATGAAAACCTTCATTTTTCAAGTGTTCTCCAGGTTCTCATCACCATTCTTCCGCCGGCGGGTGAGTTCACTTCCCCTGTGTCCCTTAGCAGGCGAGCACATATTCGGAACATGTAGAATAGTTCTGAGGCAACCTACCCATTTAGAGAGGCACTCGCTGGATTCGGTGATCTGGCCGAGATCCTTCGCACCGACGATCGACCGGGCAAGGGATAGCCTTCGATGAAGAAGAGGAAGAAGGAGATTATCCGGAAGATGGAAGAGGATCAGGAAAAGGAGTGTGAGGATAGCATCCCCAAGAATCATCCCAACTTCGGGCAAGTCTCGTAGAATACCGACCTGGAGGGCAAGAGCCTCTCCACACGTGGAGCAGGAGAAGGAATGAGGTTCGCCTCAGCTCCCGCTTACCATCCTGGAGCGAGGATGAGGTGCCCAATGATGATACCTTTTGCGTCACATTCAGCCTCTATGGGTGCGATGATGCAAAGCTCTTGCGGCACGCATCTCCTCGATATCTTGCCGACCAGGGGTCACGAGCAATGTTATGAGCAGTAGAATTCACTCATCAAATCGCTCGGAGCCTCCTCGATGTCGAGGAGGAGATCGAGGTCCTCCGGAAGCTTCTCCGGGAGACAGAGACGAGCCTAGCTATTCCAGGTTCAAAAAAGAGCTGCTTAGACCGAGGAAAAAGCTTCCACCAGCAAGGATTTCGAGGTGATCCTAGTAGTTCGCTATGCTTCTTTACTCGTTCGTCTTTCATTCATCCTTTATGTTGGGAAAACTCCTCTGATTTAACTTAACAAATTAACTATAAGTGATTTTACCTTCTAGGTTTATTACCCATTGTATAGTGAGGGTAATTTGGTCATTAGATGTCTTAGGATGTCTCACTCACCTTAGAGTGTCAAGAACAGGTCAGGACAAGCACAATTTGAGTTGAATTAATACTTGCGTCGAATATTAGTTGACGCAACTTCAACTTGATGCCGACGCAACTCAGACTAGAATTCCAAGCAACTCAATCTCTCAGTCAAAGTATAACAAGTCGACACAACATTGAAAGGATCTCGACGCAGAAGGAAGACCCAGTCGAAACTATCTGAGAAGTCAACGCAACTTCGACTTCAACTCGACGCAGAAGATGAAGGTCAAGTCCAAGTCTTCAACTCGACGGTTATATCGATAAGTAATTGATGCAACGCTGACATCTGAGTTCAACCAGAGCTAAGGAGCAATTCAAAGCTACATCGATAAGAACTCAGAGGTGCGTCAACATGAAGGAAGATGAAAGTCGACGCAGCATCAAATACAGTCAAAAAAAGGAATTCTTTCCAACTATCTTTCTAATACCTTTTTAGAAGGTCCACCATACTGAAGACAATTGTCCAACGACTAATTTGTTGCCAATAAAGGAAAGGAGTATTCCAGAAGAGGAAAAACATTCTTCGAATGAAATAGAATGTGATAGACGGATCGGGAACAAAAGAAGAAAAGAAATTAAGTATCCAATAAGAATACCTTCTCAGGTCTGTCCAAAATAAGAAAGAAATTCAAATTCAATGATGGACAATAAGAAGGCTGAGGAGAGAAGAAAACATTAGAGTATTCATTACAATCAGCAACAACTTGTCGATTAGGGCTCCCACTTCTTCTTCCTCCTCCTGGAACCCTAAGAAGACATAAACAAAAGAAGTGCTCTCTCTCAGAACAGAAACACAGAAGGTTGCTCTTTCATCAACATCATATAGCAGCCAGATAGCAAGCGGAAGATATACAAAAGGATTTGAAGAATATAACCCTTGCAAATCATCACAATCATAAGCAAGGGTTCATCATTAGCAGATCCATTGAAGGGAAAAATAGAAGCTGAAAGCTTGTATAGAATTCTGACAACAGAATTCTTCTTCTCCATCTTCTTTCTTCTTTCATTTTCTTCAACTGTAAAAGAGTTTTAAGAATCCTCTTCCAAAAGATTCAGTGGTTCAAGATCTCCTTATCAAAAGATCTGATTGGTTCAAGATCTCCTTATCAAAAGATCTTTGGTTCTAAGAGTCTCCTTATCAAAAGACTCAGGCACAGGTTGTGCAATCCTACCAGGGAGGTAGAAGAGAGGACTACCCACATTTTGGTGTACCTCTATAAATATCTTGTGTCTTCTGTGTGTCTTTCATCAACCTCTATAAAACTTACAATTTTTCTACTTTACATTAACAACATTTATTTTATTCTGTTGGGTATTGTTGAAGCATAACACTTAATGTTTTTATTGTGTGTGCACAAATATGATAGAAAATATTTTTAAATATCTATTCACCCCCCCCCCCCCCCCCCCCCCCCCTCTAGAGTATACTCAGAGGCACACTGTGCACTTTTAATTGGTATCAGAGGGAGGTTGATCATTAAAAGGTTAACACCTTGATCAAAAGATCTCTTACTCTCATTTATTCATTTTCAAATTAATTTAAACTATTTTTATATAAAAATGAGTTCTAATGATTATTCATCAACAAGACCTCCAGTGTGTAATCTGAATAAGTTTACACTCTGGAAGGCCAGAATAAAACTCTATATGAACTCTATTGATGAAGAAATCTTCAATGTTATCCTCACAGGCCCCCCAGTCCCAATAAGGAAAGATGCTAGTGGAAAAGTTACACAAACTACAGTCCCCAGAGCAGAATGGACTGATGCTGAGAAAAAGGTCAAGGCATATGAGGCCAAGGCCATGAACATCTTGGTTTCAATTATGTCAGATGACATATTTCAAAAAGTTGCTGATTGCAACTCTGCCAAAGAAATTTGGTAATCTCTCTAGATTAGTTGAAGGAAGCTCTGATGAGAGAAAAGACAAAAACTCACATCTCATATCCCAATATGAGAACTTCAAGAAAAAGGCTGATGAAAGCATAACAGAAATGTATGACAGATTCAGTCTCATCATAAATGAGCTGAGAGGGCTTGGCAAAGAAATTTCTCTGACAGAAATTAATGACAAGCTCCTCATGTGCTTCCCAAGCACATGCGACTCTAGAATCTGGGCTATTAGAGATTCTAGATGCCTCAGATAGATATCAACTGATGCTCTCCTGGGAAAGCTCAAGTCCTATGAGCCTCTACTAAAAAGCAGGGCTGAGTCAGAAGCCCAAGAAAGAATATCAACTCCTAAAGAAAGGACTCTTGCATTAAAGACTGTTGAACCAGAGTCCTCCACCACTGAAGAAGAGATGTTTAATCTCTTGGCTAAAAGATTCAAGAGGTGGGTCAGGATAGAGGACTCCAGAAGGAAAGAGAGGAGTGCAAGCAAGCCAAGGTATGGCAAAACTCCTAAACATGAGATTTTTTTTTTCTTGCAGAAAACTAGGACACTTTTCCACTGAGTGTCCTGAGGAAGAAAAGAACAAGAACAACAAGCAGAGGAAGGAGCACAAGAAGAAATCCTTCAGGAGGAAGGATAAGAAAGGAGGGAAAGGTTTCATTGCTGAAACCTGGAGTGATTCAGATTCTGGATCAAGCTCCTCCTCATCTTATGATAATGAAGAGTGTGGACCAGAAGAAGCCTACTTAATGGCTCTGGAAGACTCCACTGCTTAGAATGAGGTAACAATCTTTGATGATTTTGACTTTTTCTCAAGAGATTTTAAAGATGGCTTTACAGAATTTTGTCAAGACTATATATAATATTAATAACCAAAAGGAACTTAAACTAATCAGAACATAACTAGAAGACCTTAGGAAAGATCCTCTATACTCTGTCAACTATGATCTAAGATGTCAACTGTTTAAGAAAGAAAAAGAAATAAACTCATTAGATAATGAAAATTCTGATCTACAGAAAGAACTCACAAAGGCAAAAGCCTTTGATGACTCCCTAAATGGAAGAAGACAAAAGCTTAAAGATATCTCACAAAATCTCTCCATGAGATTTGATCATCTTGATCAGGAATCACTACCATCCACTAGCACACCAATCCTCAACGAGCATGCTTGGGAAAATCCTGTAGCATTATTTAGGTCTAGACCTAATAATATTTCAGAATCATGTGAAGATCATAATAACCCTAATAAACTCACCATATTTAATAGGGCAAACAGTGGTAATCAACCAGGGATATTAGGCAAACACCACTTAGAAAAATCAAAACAAAAATAATAAAAATCTTAATAAAAAAGAATCATACGTCGAATAGAACTCGACGCAATTTTAGAGATGCGTCGACTGCAACTCGACGCAGTTCAGCATATGCTTCGAAATCAATTCAAAGCATGTGTGAGGGTGCGCGTCGAATTATATTCGACACAACCAATATTCTGCAACACAATTGTTATCGACGGAACTATGTAGACACTGTTGAAAATCCTTAGATACTTTATTAAAAATTTTGAGAAGCGAAAAATGGGAACTAGGTCGCATGAACACTTCAACCATACAAAGCGCGAGAAACCAGAATAATGAAGGAACAAGAAAAATCTTGTATTAACTTTCTTCTGTACATTGCGAGGTATACATGGTGAGACATGATTTACTAGTACACCAAATAAGGAGAAAGAAACAAACTACAAGAAGCTGGCGGTTACAAACTGAACCCGCCAAACCGCCCGACTAATTGAGTGTTGGGAACAGTGCCCAACAGTGTTCCTGATTTGAAGAAGTGCTCAGCTCAATGATAAATGCAAGTTGTATTTAATGTCCCATCTAGTTCATGTGTGCAGAGATTGACAATATATCAAGTACTTTAGTTATTTCACTAAGTACTATATCGTCGAGAAGAATAGGAGATGTGGTCGACAAAGTATGCTTGTCGTCATGATGATGAGCAAAGCTAAAGCTGAGACTTGGCGAGTTCATCGAACGCAGAATGCTATTTGTCGAACGCAGAATGCGGTTCGTCAATGAAGAATCAAGTTCGTTGAACGCAGAAATGAAATGAAGAACGAAGGTAGACTTGGCGAGTTCGTCGAACGAAGAATGAAGATCGTCGAATGCAAAGACGGAATGAAGAATGAGGTTCGTCGAACTCAGAACGAGTTCTTCATTGAACAAAGAATGAAGCTCGTCGATGTCATCAAAGAAGCCGTGTCGTCGAAAAGATGCAGTATCGTCGACATCATCAAAGAGACCGTGTCATCGAGAAGATATACAGTATCGTCGACATCATCAAAGGAGCCGTGTCATCGGAAAGGCTAAGTGAGACTGATGCCTATGAGATCGTCGTAAAGAAGGCGTGACGTCGAGAAGACTGAAGAAGGTCAGCAGAAGGCAAGCCGTAGCTAAAGCAGAGTCTGTCGACATGATATCGCTCATGTCGTTAAAAGAACAAAGTGATCACGATGACACGGTCAGAGATTGCATATCGTCGTGTATACAGAAACGCAGGGATATCTCGTATCGTCAAGATACCTGCATCAAAGGCAGAAGCTAGAAGTCTTGAAGATCTACCAAGGCCTAAGGCATCGTCAAAGCTCTGTCGTCGAGATATCATCCATATCGTCGTAACAATGGCAATATCATCGAGACGGAATTCAAATATTGCGGATGCGTTGTCAGCATTTAATGCCACCGCCTGATTGTCCAATCAGTGCGTGCTCTTAAGGAATGGGCGTCTAACAGTAAAGGACATTATATGTGACCGTTATGCGATTCTTCCGTCATATAAAAAGGAAAAATGATGCCCCAGTAATCAATCCTTCAAGAGAGAGAAAAGAAAAGAGAAAGAGAATCCCGACGTTGCTGCGGAGAAGAAGAAGAAAAAGTAGAGGACAAGAATCAAGCTTTCTCAGAAGAATCAGTCATCTTCATCGACTGATAAGAAGTCGTTCCTCATCAGGCTAATAGAAGAGATTGAAGAGGAACCGTGCTTTCAAGATCTGAATCAAAAACGTCTTCTTCAAGTCCAAGAAGCCAATCTCCATCAGGCTAAGTTGCCAATCTTCATCAGGCAGGAGAACAGTTCTCATCATTGTAATTTCTTGTAAGGCTTGAGGGCCTAAGTGTCTAGCTTGAGGGCTGGAGAGTTGTGAGGCTTGAGGGCCAGGGCTGTGGACTTGCGGGTCCGAAACCGTCTAGCTTGAGGGTTGGAGAGCTGTGAGGCTTGAGGGTCAGGGCAGTGGACTTGCGGGTCTGATTTTGTCAAGCTTGAGGGCTTGAGACATGCGAGGCTTACGGGCTAGGGCAGAGGCTAGACTTGCGGGTCTGAGCTAGATAAGGATTGAGGGCCTAATTATCAAGCTTGAGGGCTTGAGACCTGCGAGGCTTGCGGGCCAGGGCATAGGCTAGATTTGCGGGTTTGAGCTAGGTAGGGCTTGAGGGCCTGAGTGTCGAGCTTGCGGGCTCGGGTGCAGTAGGTGCTTGCGGGGCTAGGCTGTAGGACTTGCGGGTCCGTGTTGTAAGGCTTGCGGGCCTGAAGATTTGGCGGAGTTTGCCGAGCCTAGCACACTGCTAGGTAGGCGCAGAGGGAAAGAGGACTACTCAAGACACCCTGTCTTGAGGAACCTCTATAGATCACTGTGTGCTTTTCTATGTTGTGCTTTATATTTTAAAGATCTATTAATCAGAAATCAAGAACACCTAAAGGGGATAAAATAATTTGCCAAACATATTCACCCCCCCCCCCCCCCTCTAGGTGATAAGTTGACAACCAATAAACAACAATTGGTATCAGAGGGAGGTTGTTCAAAGAAAAGCTTAACAGCTTGAACAGATCTGCCCTTGGGTGGTCACTCATCATAGCTATGGAATAAAAAATAGCTATTTGCTCTAAGGAGAACTTTGCCCTTTGGAAAGTTAGAGCAAGAATATACATGGAGGCTATGGACCCTAGAATGTTCCAAACTGTTCAAGAAGGACCTTATGTCCCCAAGAATGTGTCCAAGAAAATGACTGAAGATGAGATCATCCTAGTCAACTTGGACAAGGAGGCCAAAGACATTATAGCTGGTGCAGTTGACTCCTCAACATTTCAGAAACTGGCTCACTGCATAACAACAAAAGAGATGTGGGACTCTCTTTCGGCCCTTATGGAAGGATCAAAAGAAGAAAGAAACAAAGCAGCTAAGAAGAAAGCCAGAACATTGAGTGACAGTGACTCAAGCTGTTCAGACTCAGAAGAGAAGCAGTTTGGGCTGACTGCCCTATCTGAGTCAGAGGAAGAAATCCAGGATGAAGTCTCACCTGAACAGGTATAGATAAGGGCTCCTCTATCTACCTCAGACTCAGATTCAGAGATAAGCTCATCTAGAAATGATGATTGGTCCAAGTCATACAATGATCTTCTAGAAGATGTCAAGATGCTCAAGATGTTGTGCAAGGAACAGGATGCTAAGATCTCCTATCTTCAGGCAAGAAATCTTGATCTCTCAGAGAAAGCAGAAAAACTAACTCTAGAGAATGCAGAGTTTTGTCAACTCAAAAAGGACTTCAAGGCAAGCTCCAATCTTGACTTGATAAGCAAATTTGGGAAAACTCTGAAAGCATTGATTGAGAGCAAGGAGTTGTGTTGCTCACTAACCAGAGAAGTGGTTCTTCTGAAGAAGGACAAAATTCAGCCCAAAGTCCTGAACTCTAAGATTGACAACACCAGAAGGGTGGAGGACAAATTCCCCTTTGTACTGAAGCTTGTGGTAAGCTCATCCAAACCAGAGACCTCTCCTAAACTGGTAAATGGTTATTGCTCCACTCAAATAAGGGAGCAGGGATGCTTCAAGGAAGACAGATCAGGCAGACCCTATGGGATGAAGGCTGGCTTGATAAAGGTAATCTCACCCTCCAACAAGAATGCTGGGAAATCCAATCTTGGGTATCTCAAGAATGAGAGCTCCACCAGTGGAGCAAATAACATGTCAAAAATCTCAAGGGTACCTCATGGAAGGATAACCACAAAGAGGCATGAAGTTACTGGTCTACAGAAACAAAGAAATCACTAAAGAAGACAGACACCATATGGAAAGCCGTGGATGCTACCCAGAGAAGGAGATATAACAGGTTTGAATGCTGGTGTTGTGGAAAGATTGGACACTTCGCAATTGATTGTTGGTACAATCCAACTGCTCCACGGGTAACGAATGTTAAACATGCAAATTGCCTTGTTCATTATCACTATGCATACCCTGGAGTATTTAAATCTAGTGTGCCCGTTAAAGCTAACAATTTCCTAGGACCCAGATTTACTTGGGTACCTAAGGGCTTGAAATCATATTTTGCAGGTAGTCCAAGAGCCACCAGAAGCAAATCTGGGCCTTGGATAAGGTGGCTGTTCTGACCCACAGGCAGAACAGCAAAGTCTATTTACTAACAAATTTAGTGCAGGTTATCCTACTAAAAGGGGCCTAAAGAGCTGACGTTAGCTGAATAAGTCTTGGAAGCTATAATTGTCGATTTGTTACGACGACTCAATAGACGTTACGATGACAAAGGAGCAAGCTGGGAGGATGCGTATTGTCAAATACATTCAAACTACTTATCACGGGAATGGATCGGTCCATCAGAGCCGTCTGATCGCTCATTATTTCAAAGGTGCGCGCCTCTTCACCTACCGACACTATAAATAGAGTGAATGCTCGAGAATAAAAACTACGCAATCATTTGCCCTAAGCTATTCCGTCGACAAACCCCTGCTTCGTTTCCGACGTACTGCCTTCTCTCTCACTCCGAATCAATGGCTCCCAAGAAAGAAGAAGTGATCTCTAGTTGTGAACTCCAGCGAGGGGGCTTCAATGCCTGCTCCGATGAGATTAGGTCAGTAATAGGGCTGCTGGAGGCCTCCGGGCTGGAATATATGCTATGCGAACCCTCGGTTCTTCTCCACCGTGAATTAGCAGAATTCTTCGCCAAAGCAAGAATCAACCACACCGAATCCCAGATCAAGTTCACGGTGGGAGGTAAGAAAGTTAAAATATCTGCAAAAACCCTAGGAAAAGCACTGCATCTGCCAAGAATCCAAGGGGGGAGGAAGAAGAAGAGCTGACCTCGGAGAATGTGTCCGCAAGCTACACCTGGTGTGGCCATACCGGGAAGACCTACGGGTCCATTAAGAGAGGGGAATTTAATCAAAAAGGGAAGCTACTGGCCGACATTGTTGGCAAAGTTCTGTTGTGTAAACCTGGGTCCCATGACCTTATCTCCAAAGACATGTTCGATGTCATGGCCCGGATAATACACTCTAAGAATACCAACTGGAGTGAGTTCCTCTTCCAGAGAATGAGGAACACCCTGAAGTCTCCTTCCTATGGAAGAATACTGTCCCTCTACTTTCTAAACACCCAGGGTGAAGTACTAAATAAGAAAATGGGAGTTCCCCTACATTAATCCAAGAGACTGGATGCGAAGATGCTAGATCGATGGGATAGGTCCATCCCTAAACCATCATCTGATGCCCAGCCTGCTCCAAGGAAACAAAAGGAACAAGCATCCCCAATAGATCCCTCGGAAGAAGAAGGTTCATCAAGTAGCTTTGATGACATGCCTCCACCCCCACAAAGCCCTGGTACGGCTGAGGGGGAGACTTCCACACCAAGGGATGTTCCAGGAACAGTACTAGAACCTGCTGCCACAGAGGTTATTGAAGAAAGTAGAGACTCTGACTTGGGGAGTGTTCCTGCTGAGGGGGAGTCCCAACTTGGGAGCTCAGCCCAAGACGCAGAGGGGATTGATAGGGAGCTCCCGGCAGGAGGCTCAGCCCAAGGTAATGCATAGGTTGAGGGGGAGACCCAACTAGGGTACTCTGCCCTAGAAGATCAAGGAAAGGAGCCCATGGAAGACATCACTCTCTCAGACTGCCGAGAGTTAGTAGCAGCAAGTAAGATTGTGCTTACAAGCCCTAGTGAGATAGTACCAGAAAATGTCAAGGGGAAGGCTAAGGTAACAGCACATATCAGTGAAGAATCATCTACCAATAGCTCTAAAGAAATTCCACAGGAAAGAGAAGAGGAAGACGAACAAGCTGCTGAGCCATCTTCGGCTCAGTCAGGTTCTCTTTTCCACATGATGTCAGCTCTACTAACAGCTCAGCACAAACAACTGGAACAAATTATAGTAAAGACTATGGACAATCTAAGGAAAGAGGTGAAGGGGGAGATCCAAAAAATGAAGAAAGACATACTCCACCTCAACACTCAGTGCGCTCACTTCTACACTTTGGCAACCCCGTCCATAGAGAAGATGAGCGAGGAAATAAATAAAGTGGGACATCAAAACCACACAATCCTGACAGAGCAAGAAACATTCTCAAACAATGTGTACTATGGTGTTGAGCAGATAGAAAGAAATGCTTCAAATAACAGAAATCAAATTCTGAATAAGGTCAATGAGAATGCTCATACCTTAAATACCCATCTGCTTGAAATAATCAACATTTTGGATGTAACTGAACAACACATGCATGAACAGCTGAATCTAGTCAGAGAAGGACTAGAGGAAAGGGTGATTGAACAAGTCCTAAAGGGGGAGAATGAAATAATAAATGCCAGTTCACATCAAGCGATGTGGGTAACAAATCAAATAAAGCAGACAATGCAAATACCCCCATCATTATATGAGGCTGCCAACCCTTCTGCAAGCACTAAATCAGTTGAGTATGGAATAGAATTCGGAGAATCAGCAACCTCCAGGGAAAGAAAGAGAATTCAAAGCAGCCAGTATAGGCAAAAGAGACTGAGGGAAATTGAGCTGGATCCACAATCAGGTAGGTGGAGTCCTATCTCAAGAGAAATAATAACAGAATCATGGATCCATTTTGGATATCCTCAGGAGGACTATCAGAGGGCATACCAGTCAGTTGAATGGCAGAAACATCTGAAGCAGCTGGAGAGGAGGAAGAGTCACAAGATAGCATTCCCACAAGGTCCTCCCCCCTCTCCTAAGAAGATTCCCCTGCCCATCAACTACTATCAGAGGCAAAGGAAGAAAACCAAAGGGGCATGCAGCAGCAGACACTGATGGGGCACCAATTTAAAATCTTAATTATTTTGCTGGGGCAAATGAATACTAATGTTTATTCATGAACATCTACTCTATTTATATGCTTGGCATTTATTGTGAAGAACATTTAGTCTCTTTTTGTGATTGCTGCTTTATGTGTGATGCTATGATCTGAAATGTTAAATCTTTTCATGAGTGGCATTTATCATTGAGATAAGTTAGGGCTTCTTCAAATAGGGGAGATTGTTGGGAACAGTGCCCAGCAGTGTTCCTGATTTGAAGAAGTGCTCAGCTCAATGATAAATGCAAGTTGTATTTAATGTCCCATCTAGTTCATGTGTGCAGAGATCGACAATATATCAAGTACTTTAGTTATTTCACTAAGTACTATATCGTTGAGAAGAATAAGAGATGTGGTCGACAAAGTATGCTTGTCGTCATGATGTTGAGCAAAGCTAAAGCTGAGACTTGGCGAGTTCATCAAATGCAGAATGTTGTTCGTCGAACGCAGAATGTGGTTCGTCGAATGAAGAATCAAGTTCGTTGAACGCAAAGACGGAATGAAGAATGAAGGTTGACTTGGCGAGTTCGTCGGATGAAGAATGAAGATCATCGAACGCAAAGACGGAACGAAGAATGAGGTTCATCGAACTCAGAATGAGTTCTTCGTCGAACGAAGAATGAAGCTCGTCGACGTCATCAAAGAAGTCGTGTCGTCGAAAAGATGCAGTATCGTCGAGATCATCAAAGAGACAGTGTCGTCGAGAAGATACAGAATCATCGACATCATCAAAGGATCTGCGTCGTCCGAAAGGCTAAGTGAGACTGATGCCTATGACATCGTCATAAAGAAGGCGTGATGTCGAGAAGACTGAAGATGGTCAGCAGAAGGCAAGCCGTAGCTAAAGCAGAGTCTGTCGACATGATATCGCTCATGTCGCCAAAAGAACAAAGTGATCACTACGACACGGTCAGAGATTGCATATCGTCGTGTATACAGAAACGCAGGGATGTCTCGTATCATCGAGATACCCGCATCAAAGGCAGAAGCTAAAAGGCTTGAAGATCTACCAAGGCCTAAGGCGTCGTCAAAACTCTGTCGTCGAGATATCATCCATATCATCATAACAATGGAAATATCGTCGATACAGAATTCAAATATTGCGGACGCGCTGTCAGCATTTAATGTCGCCGCCTGATTGTCCAATCAGTGCGTGCTCTTAAGGAATGGGCATCTGACAGTAAAGGACATTATATGTGACCGTTATGCGATTCTTCCGTCATATAAAAGGGAATAGTGATTCCCTAGAAAATCAATCCTTCAAGAGAGAGAAAAGAAAAGAGAAAGAGAATCCTGTCGTTGCTGCGGAGAAGAAGAAGAAAAAGTAGAGAACATGAATCAAGCGTTCTCAGAAGAATCAGTCATCTTCATCGACTGATAAGAAGTCGTTCCTCATCAGGCTAAGAGAAGAGATTGAAGAAGAACCATGCTTTCAAGATCTGAATCATAAACGTCTTCTTCAAGTCCAAGAAGCCAATCTCCATCAGGCTAAGTTGCCAATCTTCATCAGGCAGAAGAACAGTTCTCATCATTGTAATTTCTTGTAAGGCTTGAGGGACTAAGTGTCTAGCTTGAGGGCTGGAGAGCTGTGAGGCTTGAGGGCCAGGGCAGTGGACTTGCGGGTTCGACATCGTCTAGCTTGAGGGCTGGAGAGCTGTGAGGCTTGAGGGCCAGGGCAGTGGACTTGCGGGTCCGATTTCGTCAAGCTTGAGGGCTTGAGACCTGCGAGGCTTGCAGGCTAGGGCAGTGGCTAGACTTGTGGGTCTGAGCTAGGTAAGGCTTGAGGGCCTGATTGTCAAGCTTGAGGGCTTGAGACCTGTGAGGCTTGCGGGCCAGGGCAGAGGCTAGACTTGCGGGTCTGAGCTAGGTAGAGCTTGAGGGCCTGAGTGTCGAGCTTGCGGGCTCGGGTGCAGTAGGGGCTTGTGGGCCTAGGCTGTAGGACTTGCGGGTCCGTGTTGTAAGACTTGAGGGCCTGAAGATTTGGCGGAGTTTGCCGAGCCTAGCACACTGCTAGGTAGGCCCAGAGGGAAAGAGGACTAGTCAAGGCACCCAATCTTGAGGAACCTCTATATATCACTGTGTGCTTTTCTGTGTTGTGCTTTATATTTTAAAGATCTATTAATCAGAAATCAAGAACACCTAAAGGGGATAAAATAATTTGCAAAACCTATTCACCCTCCCTCTAGGTGATAAGTTGACACCCAATAAACAACATAGAGATTGTCCATGCAAACCGCCTAGTCGCCAACCCGCAACTCAACACGCGGACTACCCGTTATTCCAATTCTCACTCTGTTCGCCCAAGCAAGGCCGCTTGACCGTAGTCACTTGTCCGCTTCTAACCACAAACAAGCTGCTGAAGAACTGAGTAGAAAACAGTCCGGCAAAGGCAAACCGCCAACCCGCCGCAAACTGATCCTTATTAAAAGCTGAAACGAGCCAGAGATAATTTCCTTGTCGCTAACTGTGACCTCCTGCTGCTACCCGCTGCTGACTACTACCGACTTATCTTGTGCGGTCTCCTCTGATCAAATCAAAACCACAAGCAAGCCGCACAACCTACGAACACAGCAAAGGCAAAACTCAAACCACATGAACAGAAAAGTTCTATCAACACAACAACTCGCGAGCTCTCACTTACAGTTCTTGTCTACTTTCTTCGAGTCGGGGGGTCCTATTTATAGTAGAGGCGAGGAGTGCGGTCACCGCCTACAGTGATAGGATAACCGCCCATATCAACATCAGCGGGCAGCATACAACCAGCGCGCCTTGCTAAGATAACCCTGCTGAACAGTTCGCCAACTCTTTGACAAGCCGTGTGTACAACCCGTAGAATCCCAACAACACCAGCAGTAAAACTGCCAGACTACGAGCAGAGAACTGGACAGAGCTCTAACACCCAGTGGTAACCGCAGACACTATCCGCCCGATTACTACCAGGGAGCTGAGCCCAGATAGCAGAAGGATCAAGGCCACCTGCAACTGGATAACCGCCAGTCCACTGCTGGAAGATAACCCGCGCGGTCTTCATACCAGAATGCCCGACCTCCGCAGTTTACCAGACCACCCGGTCTGATGCCCAGACCACTCGACCTCCGCTTAGACTTCAAAATTCAACACTCCCCCTTGAAGTGGGAAGTGGAAGTCAGCCCAAGCAATCCTCGCAACCGAGTAAATGGTCCCTTCGCCAGTGGCTTTGTGAAGATGTCAGCGACATTGTTCTCACTCCGCACATGGTCAACCATCAGAGATCCCTCCAACACCTTCTCTCGAATGAAATGATGCTCGATCTCAATGTGCTTGGTCCGTGCGTGACAGACTGAATTATTAACCAGTTTGAGGGCACTCTCATTGTCACCACATAGCAGAGGAGTACCTCGCACCTCCTTATGGACATCCTCCACTAATCTCCTAAGCCAAATGGCTTCCTGAGTTGCCAAGGCTGAAGCCTCGTACTCCGCTTTAGTGGCAGAGATGGACTGAATCCTGCTTCTTGCTGCACCATGAAATAGCCGTCGATCCGCATAAGAAAACATAACCAGACATAGACTTTTGATCATCTGAGTCTCCCCCATAATTGGCATCCATGTATACATGCAAACAAAAGTCCGTGTCTCTCCCATAAAGGAGACCCATGTTTGAGGTTGACTTCACGTACTTCAGAATACTCTTTACCGATACCAGATGAGTTTTTCGTGGTTCCGCCATATACCGACTTACCCTGCCAACTACATATGCAATATTCGGTCTAGTAATCGTCAGATATATCAGACTCCCAACAAGAGCCCAGAACACCAACGGATCAGGAAGAATCCTCCCTTCATCCCGCCGAAGTTTTAGACCAACCTCCAGTGGAGTAGAGATGTTATTCCCTCCTTCCATGCCGAATCGCTTCACAATTCATTCCGCATAGCCTTTCTGGGAAATAAGCACACCGCTCTCTTACCTCTCCACCTCGAGTCCAAGGAAATGGTGAAGCTCCTCCAGATCCTTCATCTTGAATATGATAGCTAATTCAGCCCGTAGCTTAGCTACCTCAACCTCCGAGTTCCCCGTGATGATCATGTCATCAACATACAACAACACCAAGACTTGCAGCTCACCGATTTTCTTTACAAACAGACTCGAGTCTGAATTCGAAGCAAAATATACACAGAACTGGAGATATTCTGCGATCTTCCCATACCACGCCCGAGGTGATTGTTTCAGCCTGTAAAGAGCCTTCTTGAGCTTGCATATGTGTCCTGGATGAACTTCCGATACATATCTAGGTGGCTGAACTATGAAAATATCCTTGTTACTCTCGCCGTAGAAGAAAGCATGCTTTACGTCGAGTTGCCAAATCTTCCACCCATGGCTAGATGCCAACGCAATCACCACTCGTACCAAAGTCATCTTGTCTATCGGACTGAACGTCTCTTCATAGTCTTCTCCGTACTGTTGAGAGAACCCTCGAGCTACGAAGCGAGCCTTATACCGCTCGATACTCCCGTCAGCTTTCTTCTTCAGCTTGTAAACCCACTTGCATGTCACATGAGTAATGCCATCAACCTTGGGTACAAGATCCCAAGTCTCATTCATCCTGAGGGCATCCATCTCATCATTCATGGCATCTTCCCACTCCTTGAATCCAGTGGAATTTTCAAAGCATGATGACTCTTGCTCATCCAAGGGGCCATCAAAGAAACATGAGATGAACTCACCAAATTTCCCCCTGTATACAGATCTGGTGGAATAATATTCCTCTTGGACCTCCTTAGAGCTTTACTCTGATCCACCTCTTCCACTGCAACTTCTGGACTAGCTCTCCTTTCAGGCATACTTGGAGCATTGCTCCCCCTACTTCCAGAACCTGAAGCACCTGACCTAGATCTAAAAGCAACTGGAGCACCTGGAGAAACATATAACTCCACCAGAACTTCCCTTGTAGCTTCTTCTGGGCCACCATCCAACTTGCATTCTTGTATCTCAACAGAAGAGATACCCTGGTATGACATCAATTCATCAAATACCGCAACTGTTGAGACCAAATCTCTCCGTGTCTCTGGATCCATGCATCTCCAACCCTTCTTCCGGTCATCATAACCGAAGAAGTTTAGCTTCCTTGCTTTCACATCTAGCTTCGTTCTGAGGGCGTCAGGAACGTGAATATAGCAGGTAGATCTAAACACTCAAAGGTGTTCCACCGTAGGCTTTATCTTGAACATCAACTTATGTGGGGTCTTCATGTTGATTGGACTAAGAGGCATCTGATTGATGACATAAGTTGCACAAGACATTCCCTCTGCCCAGAAGGACTTTGGAATACTCTTGGCATGAAGCCAAGATTTGCAGGTCTCCGTCAGATGACATATCATCCACTCCGCAACTCTGTTCTGTTGTGGAGTCTGAGCACAAGAGAGCTCTCTTCGGATGTCATACTTCCTACAGAAGTTAAAGAACGCATTTGAGGTGAACTCCCCTCCATTACCGGTTCTGAACTTCTTGATTCGCAGGTTAAGCCGACCTTCCACTAGCTCCTTGAACTCCAAAAAATTCCCGAATGCCTTAGAATTCTCCTTCATAAAGTATACCCAAGTATACCTAATGAAGTCATCAATCAAGACCAGCACATACCTGCTGCCTCCAAGACAGGTAGTTGCGGTAGGTCCAAACAGATCACCATGAATACACTCCAATGGAGCTTTGCATTTGCTTTGTGATTTGTCGAATGGAAGGCGATGAGCCTTACCATATTGACAACCTGCACAAACATGACCTTCACTGAAAGATGACAGACTAGGCAAGCCTCTCACAAGGCCTCCTCCTGCCATAGCCTTCAGCTTATCCATTCCAACATGCCCAAGTCTTTTATACCAGATAGCAGCAGTGTCATTAGTCTTCATCTTATCAACATAAGAACTTGTAGATAGCACAAACAAGTCCTTCACCCTTCTACCAACATGAGTGACTTCGGCCTTCACCGCTGACACATTCCGAAGAAACTTCACTTATATTGGACAAAACAGAACGTGATAGCCAACATCAATAGCGTTGGTCACCGAGAAGAGGTTTTTCTTCATCCCCGGAACATGATAGACACTCTTTAACGTGAGTGGACCTCTATCTCCGTTTAAAGAAACTGCACCCTCCTTCTTAACTGCATGTATAGTATCATTACCTGAGTATGTCTGCAAAGAAGAGAACTTGGACTCATCCCCAGTGAGATGATGACCATACCCAGAATCCACTATCCAATCATCTTGATAGTTGATAGAAGTCATAGCCTGAACACAAGTGTCCGTCATAAAAGCTCCATCACCCCAACTACCATTAACATTGGAACCAGCCTCCTCCTTTCCTGCAGCATGCCCCGGCTGAAGATTGACTCTGCAGTCCTTCTTGAAGTGACCAAGCTTATTGCACCTGAAGCATCTTGGTCCTTCCTTCTTCTTCCTATCACGCTTAGGAGCATATCTCCTCTCTTGCTGGTATGAAGTAGATGGACCATCATCTACAGATGTCTTCTTCTTCTTGTCCCAACGCTTCTTCTTTCCCGAATAGAGAACCTCACTTTCTCCCCTAGAGATAGACAACCCAGCCATCTGCATAGCTAAACTCTCTTGCGAAGCAAGCAAGTTTTCCAGCTCCAGCAACGATGGCTGATTGACCCAGCCTTGAACAGAAGTAACAAAGGCCACATACTCCCTCCACAACCCGCGGATTATGTGCCTCTTCAGCTTAGCTTTTGAGATAGGCTCATCCGGGTCCAAAGCCAAAATCTCTGCATAGAGGTTCTTCATATTATGGAAGAATGTTGATATGGACAAGTCACCTTGAGTAGCCTTAGCCAACTCATTCTCCAAGAACTGTAGCCAAGCTACATTCTTCTTATTGAACAAGCCATCTAAGGCTGTCTAAATCTCAGCAGCTGATCGACATCCAACGATGTGATCAATCAACTCCGATGAGATATCCCGCTTGAGAGTAAACTCCGCATTAGCATTAGTTCCCCTCCAAGCTCTCACCAGATGAGCATTCTCACCAGCAGCAACCACTTCTTGAGTTTCTTCTCCACCAACAACTTCCCAGAGGTCCTCGCCCAAAATATAGCTCTCCATGCAAGACTTCCACTTCTTAAAGTTAGTCTGCATTAGGAGCTCAATACCAAGACCTCTTGTTATTCCTCCTTCCATTGTTATACAAATGATAACTTGTGCTTCCAGAAATCCAAGCAAGATAACTGTGGCTAAATCACTGCTCAAATCTATGTCCCTCAGATACCATGTTGAAATTCCTCAGATACTTTATTAAAATTTTTGAGAAGCGAAAAACGGGAACTAGGTCGCAGGAACACTTCAACCATACCAAGCACGAGAAACCAGAACAATGAAGGAACAAGAAAAATCTTGTATTAACTATCTTCTGTACATTGTGAGGTATACATGGCGAGACATGATTTACCAGTACACCAAATAAGGAGAAAGAAACAAACTACCAGAAGTTGGCGGTTACAAATTGAACCCGCCAAACCGCCCGACTAACAGAGCTTGACTGCATAAACCGCCATATCGCCAACCTGCAACCCAACTTGCGGACTACCCGTTATTCCAATGCTCACTCTGTTCACCCAAGCAAGGCCACCTGACCGCAGTCACTTGGCCGCTTCTAACCGCGAACAAGCTGCTGAAGAACTGAGTAGAAAATGGTCCGGCAAAGGCAAACCGCCTACCCGTCGCGGGCTGATCCTTATTGAAAGCTGAAATAAGCCAGAGATAATTGCCTTGTCGCTAACCGCGACCTCCTGCTGCTACCCGCCGCTAACTGCTACTGACTTATCCGCTGCGGTCTCCTTTGATCAAATCAGAACCACAAGCAAGCCGCACAACCTTCAAACACAACAAAGGCAAAACTTCAATCGCATGAACAGAAAAGTTCTATCCGCATAACAACTCGCGAGCTCTCACTTAGAGTTCTTGTCTACTTTCTTCGAGCCGGGGGTCCTATTTATAGTAGAGGCGAGGAGTGCGGTCAGCACCTACAGTGATAGGATAACCGCCTATATCAACAACAACGGGTAGCATATAACCCGCGCGCTTTGCTGAGATAACCCTGCCGAACAGTTCACCGACTCTATGATAAGCCGGCGGACAACCCGCAGAATCCCAACAACACCAGTAGTAAAACTTCCAGACCGCGAGCAGAGAACTGGCCAGAGCTCCAACACCCAGTGGTAACCGCAGAGACTATCCGCCCAGTTACTACCAGAGAGCTGACCCCAGATAGCCGAAGATCAAGGCCACCTGCAACTGGCTAACCGCCAGTCCACTACGGGAAGATAACATGCGCGGTCTTCATACCAGACTGCCCAGTCTGATGCCAAGACCGCCCGACCTCCACTTACACTTCAAAATTCAACAGACACGTTGAATTACATTCGACGCAAATCTAAGGATGCGTCGATTTCTTCTCGACGCCTATTTCCTGCAAAGAATTATCAAACATCTAAACCACTATCTACCTTTATTCCTAGATGTTTATGCTATTCTAAACTAGGACATATAGCCAAACATTGCTGGAATAATAATGCAGCACTTCTTCACCTAAAGGGGTCTACTGGAAGACCATCTCATTCTTTTATAACTCCATATGATGATAGAAGAAAGAGACCCCATCATGTGAGGGTCTGTACTAATGTTTGATTTAATGCGGAGAGGGGAGACTATTCAACCACAAACCCACAATGGTATCTAGACAGTGGATGCTCCATGCATATGACTGGAGCAAAAGAACTGTTGGAAAACATCAAGGCCAAGGAGGGGCGTAAGGTAATATTTGGGAATTCCCACTCTGGTCAAACCAAAGGATATGGTTTGCTCAGGATTGGGGAAGTCTCTTTTTCAAAGTTAGCTATGTTGAAGGAATTCAACATAACCTAATCAGTATTATCCAGCTATGTGATGGTGAATACAAAGTTGTATTCACTAAGTATTTGTGTCATATAGTTAGCTCTAGGTCTGACCAAATAGTATTGACTGGTCTTAGGAAATGTAAGGTTTATATTGTAAACTTTGAATACACAAAGTCTGATATTTGCTTATTCAACTCCCAGTTAGAAAACATTGAACTGTGGCATAGGAGACTTAGTCATCTTAACTTTAAGACCATTGCCAAACTCTCTAAGCTCAACCTAGTAAGGGGCTTACCAACTGCTAAGTTCAATAAAGACCATCCTTGTAGAGCCTGCCAACTAAGAAAGTAGATCAAAGCATCATTCAAACCAATTGGTAATAATGATTCCCCCAGAATCCTATTCCTATTACACATGGACCTATTTGGTCCCATCTCCACTCAAAGCTTAGCAGGTAAGTCCTATACTTTAGTCATTGTTGATGACTTTTCTAGGTTCAGCTGGGTGTTCTTTCTAAAAGCTAAGTCAGACACCTTCAAGATCCTCTTAAGATTTATTAGACAGATTCAATCTGAATTCAATACTCAGGTTGATGTGATCAAAAGTGATCATGGTACTGAGTTTGAAAATTAGTTGTGTAGATTCTGTGAGGATGAAGGGATAAGACAAAGCTTTTCAGCTCCTAGAACCCCTCAATAAAATGGGGTGGCTGAAAGGAAAAATAGAACCCTAATTGAATCAGGAAGGACATTATTGGCTGAATCCAACTTGCCAAAGTCCTTTTGGGCTGAGGAAGTAAATACTGCCAACTATGTACTGAATAGAAGTCTCATCCACAAGACTAAGTTGAAGACTCCCTATGAGTTATTGAAGGGAAAGGCACCTATAGTCACTTACTTTAGGATTTTTGGGTGTACTTGCTTTATCCTCAGCAATGGGAAAAGTCATCTTGCCAAATTTGAAACGAAGGCTATTAATGGGATATTCTTGGGATATTCCTCATCAAGCAAGGCCTGTAGGTGCTATAATAAAAGATCTCTTAAAATTGAGGAGTTAGTGCATGTAGTTTTTGATGAAGCTAACATGTTTTATAAGGGAAGGAAACTTCCACCAGCACTTTTTGCCGGAAGAAGATCAGCTAGCAGAACAAGTTGAAGGGATAAGCATAATGGACCATCAATCAGTGTGTCAAGACAAAGGGAAACAGAAGATTTACACTGATTCAGATGAAGATTCTGCAGCAGGTGAAGAGGAAATCACAGCACATGAGGTGCCAGCAACAGAGATCATTCCAGTGAATGAGGATGAAGTCCCCACTATCACTGAACATGTGATTCCTCTGGAATAAGAGAATCTCCTAGATAACTCAACAAGATCCAGGATGACCCTAAAGGATCATCTTTCAACACAGGTTATAGGTGACTTGACAGTTGGAGTCAAGACAAGGAAATTGCTTACAAGTGAGACAATGCTACAATGTTTCCTCTCTCAGTGTGAACCCAAGAAGTTTGAAGAAGCAGACAGTGATCATTACTAGATATTTTCTATGCAAGAAGAACTAACACAGTTTGAGAGGAACAAGGTTTGGACAATGGTTGAAAGACCAAAGAATTACCATTCATTGGCACCAAGTGGGTATTCAAAAACAAAATGGATTCAACGGGAGACATAATCAGGAATAAGGCCAGACTTGTGGCCAAGAATACATGCAAGACGAGGGGATTGACTTTAACAAGACATTTACTCCAGTAGCAAGGCTGGAGGCCATCAGAATGTTTCTGGCATATGCAGCTCACATGAAGATCAAAGTTTATCAAATGGATGTGAAGAGTGCTTTCCTAAATAGAACTCTTCAAGAAGAAGTGTTTGTGGAGCAGACCCCAGGTTTTGCCAATCCAACTTTTCCTTCTTTTCTGTATAGGTTAGATAAAGCATTGTATTGTCTTAAGCAAGCTCCAAGAGCTTGGTATGTGGCCCTATCCACTTTCCTTCTGGAACGCTCCTTTGAAAGAGGGTAAGTGGATAAAACTCTCTCCACAAGAGCACATAAGAATCAGCTATTGCTAGTACAAATATATGTAGATGCCATTATATTTGGTTCAGCTGATCAATCTCTCTGTAAAAGGTTTGCTTACCTAATGCAGTCAAGATTTTAAATGAGTAGCATGGGGGATTATCCTATTTACTTGGTCTTCAAGTAGGACAAAATGCTGATGGCATTTTCATATCCCAATTCAAGTATACCAGAGAACTCATCAAGAGGTTTGGCATGGAAAATGCCTCTGTTATGAAAACCCCCATGACTACTAATGTTGTTTTGGATAGAGATGAAAAGGGTAAGTCCTTTGATCAGAAGACTGACAGAGCAGCCATTGGCTCTCTTCTCTGCCTAACAGCTAGCAAACCTGATATAATGTTTGCTACCTATATATGTGCTAGGTTTCAGGTTGACCCAAAGGAATCCCACATGAGTTCTGTAAAAAGAATACTCAAATATCTAAAGGGTACACCTGAACTTGGCTTGTGGTATCCAGCTGAATCTGGATTTGAATTAATTGGTTATTCATATGCAGACTATGCTGGATGCAGGCTGGATAGAAAAAGCACTTTAGGAACATGTCAGTTCCTGGGTGCTAGACTGATTTCATGGTTTCGAAAGAAGCAAGCCACAGTCTCCACCTCTACAGCTGAAGCTGAGTATATAACTGCAAGAAGCTGCTGCTCGCAAATATTGTGGATGCAAGATCAGTTGTTGGATTACAACTTTTCCCTTGCCAATTCCACAATATATTATGACAGCTCTAGTTATAATTCAATAGCTTCCAATCCTGTTCTCCACAGCAGATCTAAGCACATAGATATAAGACACCACTTTCTCAGGGACAATGTAGAGAAGGGCAAGATCAACCTTCAATACATATACACTGACATTCAAAGGGCGGACATCTTCACTAAGCCACTTACTTGATGAAAGTAAGACAAGTTCTTCATCAATGCACTAGGTATGCTTGATGGAGCATTGTAGGTCACACTTATTATGTATAATGATCTATTTTCTATAGAAAGTTATTGCTGGGGAAAAATAGTTAGAATTTTGAAGAAAAAACATAACTATTTAATCAGAGCTGCGTCGAATTCAAATCGACGTACTGTCGAATTCTACTCGACGTCAGCTTCGAGAGCATCCTGGGACAGCTCATTCCAATAGCACTCGACGTAACGTCGAATACCTATCGACGCTTATGTAGACATCATAGTTGATGAATATATTTTGGAGCCACGTAAACTTCCACTCGACATTATGTCGACTTCAACTCGACGTTCCGTCGGCGTGTCAAAATGCGCACATGACCGACATGTTTTAGCGCGCTGAATTATGATCTTTTCGACGTTGCTTCGAATATAACCCTAAGTTGCGACGATTCATCTACTCAAAGCAACTTAAGCATTCAATGTTATTGTGCTTTTCAAATCTGTTGGGAAAAACTCCTTTGATTTAACTTAACAAATTACCTAAAAGTAATTTTATTTCTTAGGACTGAATTTCCCATTGTATAGTGAGGGTAATCTGGTCATTAGATGTCTTAGGATGTCACACTCAACCTAGGGTGTCCAGACCAGATCAAGAGAAACACAATATGGACAAAGTTAACATTTGGGTCGAATAGAAATCTGCACAACATCGAATTATTGTCGACGCTACTAGAAGTCCAAGTAGTTTACCCTTCTGTCGATGTATTCCAAGTCAACGGTACGCCGAATAGATATCGACGCAGAAGCCATGGACCTGACGAAGTACTTGGAGAAGTCGACGCAGCTTCTACTTCAACTCGGCGCAGAAGGAAGTATCTGTCGGAGTAATCTAAAGTCGACGCAACGTCGACTTCATCTCGATGCAGATAATGAAGCTCGGAACCATTCCTTCAACTCGACGGTTACATCGATAGGATATCGACACAACGTCGACTAGCAAAGTTCAATCAGAGCAACGATGAATTCGAAGCTGCTCCTATAAAGAACTCGAAGGTGCTTCGATAAGAGAAGAAGAGAACTCGACGTTACGTCGAATACAGTCTGAAAAGGGAAACCTTTCCAGCTGTCATTTTGGACCTTCTCTCATGGCCCACCTCTCTCAAGACCGTTCTCCAACGACACATTAATTGCCTGAATAGAAAGAAGGATTAAAGAAGAAAAGAAGCATTCTTGGAAACAAGCTTAGTGCTAGTGGACGGGTCAGGAATTAAAGAAGGAAGGAAGGATTTATTGTCCAGACAAATATACCCTTTCAGGACTTACCTGAAAGGGAAACAAATTCAAATTCAATAGAGGGACAATAAAAGGCAACTGAAGAAAGAGAAAAGTAGGACACTAATCAGAATCGGCCATACTATTCCATTGAGAGCTCTCTCTTCTTCTTCTTCCTCTCTCTGGAACCCTAATAGAAGAAAATACAGAGAAGAAACATTCGTCAATCTTCTTCTCTCTAACAACAGAGCAGAATAATGCTGCTCATCAACACAATCATATATCAGCCAGAGTTCAATCAAAAAGGAGATAGAAGGATATGACAAACATAGCTTCTGCAAATCATCACCATCATAAGCAGAAGTTCATCAAGAGTAGATCCAGTGAATAGATACAAGAAGTTGTTCTTCATACAGCCATCATAAGAATTCTGAAAATAGAATTCCTACACCATTACTCTTCCTTCTTTCTCCTTCTTTCTCCTAACTGTAAAAGAGTTTTATTAATCCCTCTTCAAAGGATTCAGTGGTTCAAGATCTCCTTATCAAAAGATCTGGTAGTTCAAGATCTCCTTATCAAAAGATCTGGTGTTTCATGATCTCCTTGTCAAAAGATCAGTGGTTCTAATAGTCTCCTTACCAAAAGACTCAGGCATAGTGGTGCATCCCTACCAGGTGGTAGAAGAGGGGAGTACCCACATTTTGGGGAACCTTTATAAAATTCTGTGTGTCTTCTGGATTGCTATTCTGTATTGTCCCTCATATAGTAGATTTCATTCACTGTCTTTCATTTAATTACTTAAACTGCAGCTATTTTATTCTGAGATATATCATGGTGAAGCATAATACTTAGGTTTATTGTATTTGCACAACTAGAATAAGAATAATTTTTAAATCTCTTTTAACCCCCCCCCCCCCCCCCCCCCCCCCCCCCCTCTAGAGGATTCTCAGAGGCACATTGTGCACTTTCAAAATCTTTCTTTCTCTTTCTCTCCTCCTCTTTCCTTTCTTCATCTTTCTCTCTGTTTCAGTGCAGGTACTCGCAGGACATCAATGGCATCTCCTAAAGATATTGTTGAAGCGATTGATTAAGCCCTAGAGACCTTACTCTCTCATGTCAGCTCCCTCTATCTCAATTTTTTAAAAGAATATTATAGAAAGATTAGTGCTCAACATTGAAAGCTATAGTACCTTACTGCTCAGATAAAAGATCTAGATGAATAAGTAAGGTCGGTGAGTCTCCATGCTGATGCTTTTATTTCCTTCTTCAAAGATATACAGCAGGGGGAGAAGTCTGTCAGCAGGTCTCCTCAAGATTTTGTGTACAAACCTCTTCAAGACTCAGTGTACACCAAAACAATCCCACTCTCCTTTATCTCTAAAGGGGAGCCAGCCATTACATCTAAGTTGCAGCTTGACGGTTTAGCAACTCAGGGGGAGCCAACTCCTGCAAGGATCCTTCCTTCAACACAGGGGGAGTCCTTAATTCAGGGGGAGATTCCCCTAATCTCAGATGATCAGGTCTACCTAAAGACTCTACAAGAGTTACATGTGGACACTGCCATCCATTCTTGATGTACTAGCATTCAGGTTTTCTTCTGAAGACTCTACAACATCACCTTCTCTAGTCAAGGTGGCTGATCAGGATCTTGCTCCATCTGATCCAGCTCCAGCTCAGCTTTCACCTCCACCTGCTCCAATTCAAGCAGCTAAACCAATTCTCCGAACACCTATCTTCAAAGGAAGACCTCCATATAAAGGTAGAGGAAGAGGGGGCATAGGAAAGCTGCCAATTTGGTAAATGTATTCAAAAGATCAAAGGAAGCAATACATGAAAGACAAATCCTATCACAAAAAATATGAGAGGATTGAATTCCTTAGAATACAATGGAAACATACTCTGATCCAAAGCTGTACAAAGCTTTAGAGGAGATTGTAGATAGAGACAGATATGAATAAGAGACAGCCCAAAAAGAGATTGAAGAAAAGAGAAACAGGTTCATTGATATTTTGAAGAGAGGAAAAGAGGTTATTGAATAAGAGGAGTTGGCAAAAACAATCCCAATCAAAACCACCTTGTTTGACCCCCACTAAGTATACTACAAGAAATCCTCAAGCCAATATGTTGGAGGGAATATGCCAACTTCACAGAGGGGGTATAGGATGTAATCCAGAGGATGCAGTTCAGCCACCCCAGAAGAAAAAGAAAGGAGAACAACTACCTGTGAAGAAGAAGAAGATTATGTTAAAGATAGTTTCAACCTCTGGAAAACCAAAATCAACCTTTGGTGTACCAAATCCTGATGCAGACTCTGGGTCAGATGATCTAGATTTGGAAGTCATAAACTTGATGACAGCTAAAGTTCTTGATTTGGGCTTCAATTTTAAAGATGTTCATCCCGAAACTGAAACTGATCTGGAAAAGCTGTTCAAGGGACATGAGAGGATTCAGAAGAACCCAGAGAAAGTCACACCAGCAAATTTCAAATATGTGGAGAGGAAATTCAGAAAGGTCTATGAGGCTTTATCTACTTTTCTTAAGGGAGAAAGTATACTATTCCTTGGGTAACTCTGATAAACATTTGTTTATATTATTCAGATGCTTCTCTATTTACCTGTCCATTTATTTATGTGTATCTTTGAAGTATCTTATGTATAAGTTGCTACTTTTAAGCCTTACGTAAAACAATGTGTAAAATCACTTTAATTGAATCTGTAAAATTTGTTAAGATAAATAAGGGGAGATTGTTGAGAAAAAATCCTCTTATTTAACTTAACAAATTAACTATAAGTGATTTTTCCTTCTAGGTTTATTACCCATTGTATAGTAAGGGTAATTTGGTCATTAGATGTCTTAGGATGTCTCACTCACCTTAGAGACCAGGTCAGGACAAACACAATTTGAGTTGAATTAATACTTGCATTGAATATAAGTCGACGCAACTTCGACTTGATGTCGACGCAACTCAGACTAGAAGTCCAAGCAACTCAATCTCTCTGTTGAGGTATAACAAGTCGACGCAATGTCAAAAGGATCTTGATGCAAAAGGAAGACCCAGTCAAAGCTATTTGAGAAGTTGATGCAACTTCGACTTTAACTCGACGCAGAAGATGAAGGTCTAGTACAAGTCTTCAACTCGACGGTTAAGTCGATTAGTAATCGACGCAACGTCGACATCTGAGTTCAACCAGAGCTAAGGAGAAATTCAAAGCTACGTCGATAAGAACTCAGAGGTGCATTGACATGAAGGAAGATGAAGTCGATGCAGCGTCGAATACAGTCAGAAAAAGGAATTCTTTCCAGCTGTTTTTCTAATTCCATTTTAGAAGGTCCACCATACTGAAGACAATTGTCCAACGACTAATTTGTTTCCAATAAAGGAAAGGAGTATTCCAGAAGAGGAAAAGCATTCTTGGAATGAAATAGAATGTTATAGATGGGTCAGGAACAAAAGAAGAAAAGAAATCAAGTATCCAATCAGAATACCTTCTTAGTTCTGTTCAAAATAAGAAAGAAATTCAAATTCAATGATGGATAATAAGAAGGATGAGGAGAGAAGAAAACATTAGAGCATTCATTTCAATCTGCAACAGCTTGTCGATTAGGGCTCCCACTTCTTCTTCCTCCTCCTAGAACCCTAAAAAGACATAAAGAAAAGAAGTGATCTCTCTCAGAACAGAAATACAGAAGGCTGCTCTTTCATCAACATCATATAGCAGCCAGATAGCAAGCAAAAGATACACAAAAGGATCTGAAGAATATAACCCTTGCAAATCATCACAATCTTATGCAAGGGTTCATCATTAGCAGATCCATTGAAGGGAAAAATAAAAGTGAAAAATAGAAGTTGAAAGCTTCTATAGAATTCTGAGAACAGAATTCTTCTTCTCCATCTTCTTTCTTCTTTCATTTTTTTCAACTGTAAAAGAGTTTTAAGAATCCCTCTTCCAAAGGATTCAGTGGTTCAAGATCTCCTTATCAAAATATCTGAGTGGTTCAAGATCTCCTTATCAAAAAATCGGAGTGGTTCAAGATCTCCTTATCAAAAGATCTTTGGTTCTAAGAGTCTCCTTATCAAAAGACTGAGGCACAGGTTATGCAGTCCTACCAGGGAGGTAGAAGAGAGGACTACCCATATTTTCTGTGCTCTCATATATCTTACAGCTTTTTTGCTTTACATTAACAACATTTATTTAATTCTATGTTTGGTATTGTTGAAGCATAACACTTTATGTTTTTATTGTGTGCGCATAAATAGGATAGAAAATATTTTTAAATTTCTATTCGCCCCCTCTAGAGTATACTCAGAGGCACACTGTGCACTTCCACTTTAATCCTTATAACCCCCACCTTTTCGCTTTTACAAGAAGAGCAGCTCACAACGGCCGAGACTATCTCTAAGATCGAGAGTGACCTGCGAGCTAGCCAAACCTCGCTGGAGGCTGCGCAGGTCCGTGTTGCGGAGCTTGAGTCCATAATTTTGGCGCCACCTACCATGGATTTGCTTGGCGCAGCGCAACCTTCCTTGGAGGCTGGTCCTTCTTGCAGACGAAAGGAACTCTCCATGTCGTCGCGGTAGTGGTTCCAACTTCAATGAGAAATCGCCATCACTGCGGGTGACTTGGTCTTCTCCAAGCTCCAGGTCGGAGGCTTCTTAACCCCGGAGGGCGAGGCCTTGACGATAGAAGAGATCATTCATGAAGTCTCAGACGAGGATGAAGATGATGAGTCATCCAATTCCTCGGATTATGCGCCTTCACCAAGCTAATCCTTCAGCGCTGATCGACTTTTGTAGCTCTTGATAGTAATTGTAACTTGGTTGTGTAATAATACCATTTTTGAGATACTTGTTGGGAAAAACCCCTTTGATTTAACTTAACAAATTACCTAAAAGTGATTTTATTTCTTAGGATTGAATTACCCATTGTATAGTGAGGGTAATCTGGTCATTAGATGGCTTAGGATGTCACACTCAATCTAGCGTGTCAAGGCCAGATCAAGAGAAGTAAAACATGGGAAAAATTAATACTTGCGTCGAATGGAATTCGACGCAATGTCAAGTTATTATGGACGCTACTCTGACTAGAAGTCCAAGTAGTTCACCCTTATGTCAAAGTATTCCAAGTCGACGGTACGTCGGATAGATATCGACGCAGAAGCTATGGACCTGTCGAAGTACTTGGAGAAGTCGACGTAGCTTCTACTTCAACTCCGCGCAGAAGGAAGTATTTGTCGGAGTAATCTAAAGTTCACGCAATGTCGACTTCATCTCGACGCAGATAATAAAGCTCAGAAACATTCCTTCAACTCGACAGTCATGTCGATAGGGTATCGATGCAACGTCGACTAGCAAAGTTCAATCAGAGCAAGGATGAATTCGAAGCTGCTCCTACAAAGAACTCGAAGGTGCGTTGATAAGAGAAGAAGAGAACTCGACGCTATGTCGAACACAGTATGAAAAGGGAAACCTTTTTAGCTGTCATTTTGAACCTTGTCTCATGGCCCACCTCACTCAAGACCATTCTCCAACGGCACATTAATTTCCTGAAATAGAAAGAAGGATTAAAGAAGACAAAAAGCTTTCTTGGAAACAAGCTTAGTGCTGGTGGACGGGTCGGGAATTAAAGAAGGAAGGAAGGATTTATTGTCTAGTCAAATATACCCTTTCAGGACTTACCTGAAAGGGAAACAAATTCAAATTCAATAGAGGGACAATAAAAGGCAATAGAAGAAAGAGAAAAGTAGGGCACTTATCACAATCGGCCATACTGTTCCATTTAGAGCTCTCTCTTCTTCTTCTTCCTCTCTCTGGAACCCAAATAGAAAAAAATACAGAGAAGAAACATTCGCTTCTCTTCTTCTCTTTAAGAACAGAACAGAACAAGGCTGCTCATCAACACAATCATATAACAGCCAAAGTTCAATCAGAAAGAAGATAGAAGGATCTGACAAACATAGGTTCTGTAAATCATCACCATCATAAGCAGAAGTTCATCAAGAGCAGATTCAGTGAAAAGATACAAGAAGCTGTTCTTCAAACAGCCATCATAAGAATTCTGAAAACAGAATTCCTACACCATTTCTCTTCCTTCTTTCTCCTAACTGTTAAAGAGTTTTATTAATCCCTCTTCAAAGGATTCAATGGTTCAAGATCTCCTTATCAAAAGATCTGGTGGTTCAAGATCTCCTTATCAAAAGATCTGGTGGTTTATGATCTCCTTGTCAAAAGACTAGTGGTTCTAAGAGTCTCCTTACCAAAAGACTCAGGCACAGTGGTGCATCCCTACCAGGTGGTAGAAGAGGGGAGTACCCACATTCTGGTGAACCTCTATAAAAAATTCTATGTGTCTTCTGGATTGCTTTTCTATGCTGTCCCTCATATAGTATATATCATTTACTGTCTTTTATTTCATTACTTAAACTGCAACTATTTAATTCTGAGATATATCTTTGTGAAGCATAATACTTAGGTTTATTGTATTTGCACAACTAGAATAAGAATAATTTTTAAATCTCTATTCACCCCCCCCCCCCCCCCTCTAGAGGATTCTCAGAGGCACACTGTGCACTTTCAATTGGTATCAGAGGGAGGTTGATCAATAAAAGGTTAACACCTTGATCAAAAAGACCTCCTATACCTTTTCTTTATTTTAAACATATTTTATAAAGAAGATAAGTACTAAGGATTATGCTTCCACAAGACCCCCGAGTGTGTAACTTAAATAAGTTCACACTCTGGAAGGCTAGAATAAGGCTTTACATGAACTCCATTGATGAAGACATCTATAATGTTCTTCTCACAGGTCCTCCAGCTCCAATCAGACAAAGGGCAGGAGAATCCTCAACAACTGAGGCTGTCCCAAGGAACAAATGGACAGAGGATGAGAAGAAGGTCAAGGCATGTGATGCCAAGGCCATGAAGATTTTGGTATCAACAATGTCAGAAGACATTTTCCAGAAGGTTGTTGAATGTCAATCAGCAAAGAAGATCTGGGATTCTCTCACCACAATGATGGAAGGAAGTGCTGATGAAAGAAAGGATAGAAAGTCCCTTCTCATATCCCAGTATTAGAACTTTCAAAAGAAAGCTGAAGAATCTGTTGCCAATATGTATGACAGATTCAACATCATCATTAATGAGCTCAGAGGCTTAGACAAGGTAATATCCTTGACTGAAATTAATGATATGATTTTCATGTGCTTCCCTAGCTCATGGGATTCAAGGATCTGGGCAATCAGAGAATCCAGATGCCACAGAGAGATCTCAACTGAAGCTTTGCTAGGAAAGCTTAAGTCATATGAGATGCTTCTGAAGAACAGGGCTGGGGCTGAAGAAAGGGAGACCTCTCCAGCTCCTATCCAAAGGAGCCTAGATCTGAAAGATGCTGAAGGAGAGCCCTCCACTCCTGAGGATGAAATGTTTAGTTTGCTAACAAAAAGATTCAGGTAGTGGGTCAAGACTAAGGACTCAAGGAGAAAAGAAAGAGATTCAAGACCCAGGTATGATAAAACTCCAAGGAAGGAGGTTATCTGCTATACCTGCAACAAACCAGGGCACATTGCTCCTGAGTGCCCACAAGTGCAAAGGGAAAGAAGTGGCAGCAAAGGAGACAAGAAGAAGAAGAATTCCTTCAGAGGAAAGGACAAGAAGAAGGCCAAGGGCTTCATTGCAGAAACCTGGAGTGATTCTGAAGCAGAATTTGACTCCTCATCATCTGAAAGTGATAATGAAGAAGAAGTAGTAGCTGCCTTCATGATGGTTCTTGGGATGTGATCAGATGATGAATTTGATTTTACTTTAGAGGATTTTAAATCATGCTTCAAAGATTTCTGCATTGAACATCTTAGGGTAGAAAATGAACTAGGCATAGCTAGAACTGAACTAGAGAACCTTAAGAAAAATGAATTGCACCTAATTAATCAAAACCTAACAAATGAAATTAATAGTAAAGAGTCTGAATTGATTGAACTTAGAGAGAAAAACAAAAACTTAAAAGAAGAGCTAGCAAAGGCAAAGGCCTTTGAGGACTCTTTCAATGGGAGGAGTCAGAAACTCAAAGACATCACTGAAAATCTCTCCATGAGATTTAATCACCTAGGATTAGGAGCAGAGCCCTCCACCAGCACTGATGCACCTAGGAAACCTACCTGGAAAAATCTAGTGTCATTTGTTAGACCTAGTGAATATAAACCAAGTGAGGAGAGTGCATCATCCAAGGGTAGAGATAACAATCTTCCAGATAGGATAGACAAACCCTAAAAGGCAAATCTGAATAAAAAGGAAAAACCCCTAGGCAAGAATCATTCAGAGAAGTTAAATAACAACAACCAAAAGGGAAAAACAAAACCTAGGATAATCAAACATTCTGCTGGTTTGTTATATTTTGATACATTTTATACACACTTTAAGTATCATGATAAGAGGTTTGGGAAATCCATTCCCCATCATCCTAAAGGGTATCATGAAAGACCTTTCTATTCTTTCATTGAACCCTACAATGTTAAAAGAAAAGGGCCCAATGTAACATGGGTTCCTTCTAATATTTGAATTACCTGTGCAGGATGAGGTAGGGTCCCACTCAGTAGAAAATGGAGTGGGAAGAAATATATAGATTTTGATTAAGGAACAAGACTTATTCAAGGGAGTAATTTCAACCTTGAATTCTCCTTAGTATTTATTACATTATATTATGATCTATTTTCAATAAATATAACTGTTGGGAAAAACAGCAAGAATTTTCTATAGAAATAGATCTGTTTATTAAGAGATGCGTCGAATAGAAGTCGACGTACCATCGACTTCTACTCGACGCCAGCGTCAAGAAGAAATCAGAGTAGACAATTCAAATAGAATTCGACGCAACGTCAAGTTCATATCGATGCATACGTCGACTTATTAATCGCTGATTAAATTCAAAGTTACCTCGATTGGAAATCGACGTAACGTCGACTGGACTACATCGACTTAGGGTATCTGAATAGTCTCGAAGCTACGTCGAGTATTAGTCGACACAACATCGATATATCAGCGCGCGCAGAATTGCTTCTAGAAGCAATCTCGACACAGCTTTGTGTGCCAAATAATAAGTGTTATCGACGGTGCATCGACCTAAACCCTAAGTAGCGGCGATTCATCTGCTTTTAAGCAATTACTGCGTCGAAACAATTAAGCTTTCGAATTCTCTTTCTCCTTGCTCTCTTGGTTTCTTGTTCTCCAGCTCTCCCTTGTTCTCTCTCTCTCTCATTTTCTCTTTCTCTGCAGGTACATCCAATCAATGGCTCCTCCTAAGATTAATTCTGGATTCGATGTGGATGTTGACTCTTTCAGCGCAGCGGACGATAACTTCAAATTCATCCTGGGCTTGCTTCTATATGTTGGCTTAACCAAACTAATATCCAATAGAAGCAAGATACTTGATATTGAATTTACAGAGCTTAAGGAGTCTGTATAGATAGGAGAAGATGGCTCCCTTAATGGGAAAATTTTTGAGACAGACATTCACATCACAGAGGAGATGCTGAGTCAGACATTTGATCTTCCAACTGGGAGTGACCCTGATGAGCTGACAGGTGAAGAGATTAAGAAAGCATTAGAGATTATGCAGTTCAGTAAGGAGAAATAAATCAATCTCAAGAAGATTGAGTTGGGAGAAGAATACAGATTCCTGGCTGACATAGTTGGGAAAGTTCTATTATGCAAAATCTCAGCTCATGATGCAATTCCAAAGCAGCAGCTGCAGATTATGGGCATTCTTGTCCTTAAGAAAAAGATAAGCTAGGGAAGGTGCCTCTTGAAAATGATTGGGCACAAGTACTCACATAAGGAGAATGCATACATTGGAGTTATGAGTCAAGTTCTTCTCCACCACTATCCAATAGTATGCAAGTCCAAAGGAGTGCCTATTCCTCCTGGGAAGAGGATTAATATACGGATCTTCTCTAAGTGGACCAGGCAAATTGTAAAGCCTGGTCAAGCACCAGTCTCTTCTCCTCCATCTCCTTCTCCTCAAGAGCCTGAAAGGAAACTACCATACCCTTCAAGGGATGCTATCCCTCCTCCTCACTCTCCACCTCCACTGGACAATGTTCTAGATATTCATCAGGATGATACTCTAGCCCAACATTCACCTCAACAACAACAACAACAACAACATCACCAATCCTCCTCAGCCCCTGAGCCATCTCCTCTCTCTCTCTCACCATCAGCTTCCATGCACTTATGCTCCTCCTCCACCACCAATTCATATATCACCTGAAACATATCATGTTATTTCTCCTATCCCAGAAGACCTCCCTCCATCACCTCCCCCCTCTACATCTCATCCACCCACAATTGATCTTGAGCAGATCATTTCCAAAGTTGTGGCAATTTCCTCCTCCACATTTACAGATCAGGTGGCCTCTCAGGCTAGAAGATTTGACAGAAAATACTCTCAAATGGAGGCTGAGCTATTAACTTTAAAAGAACTCTCCAGAGCGTAAAATATTTTATATCTTCCTCCATGGTCACAAAAGAATTCTTAACCTCACTGGCCAGCAAGGTCAAGAAAGTGGAGAACATCTTTGAGGAAGAAAGACCTGTTCTTGATATGAGTGGACATGATAAAAGGGATGCTGATAATGAGCCCGCTCCTGACAAAGTGACCACATTTCAGGATGCACAGATACAAGGGGATCCTTCAGAAAAGTAGAATGAGGAAGAGAAGAATGAAGCAGATCAAGTTGTGCTCCCATTGGCTCAAGGGGAGGTGATTGACAAAGATATGACAAATGTATTTTAGTTTTTGACAGATGAGGGGGAACCCCCAGAAATGATAAATATTGAGCAAACTGATGCAGCAGAACAGGGGGAGTCTATCCCAGATGTTCAAAGGAACCTAGATACTGAAATGGAAACTGTAAGCATAGCAGTGGCTCAAGGGGAGTCTCAGAATGAAAACGTGCTAGAGGAGGCTATGCAAATTGCTCAGGAAGCTTCCCAGGAAGCTGAAATAAATGCACAATCTCAGGGGGAGCTTCCCAAAGACACTACTGAAGAAGATGATGAGCCCTTGCAGATTGCCTCAAGGAAAGTCCCCTCAAAAGTATTCTCAAGAAAAAGAAAAACTCCCGAGAAGGAGCAATGAGGCTCAGGAACTCTGTAAGAAAATATCTTTCCTGAAAAACAGCTCTGGATATCTACATATTGCTTGACATTAAAATGGTCTGTGAAAAACAATATGTTATTTTCTATATATACCAATGTTGTCTTGTATGTACTTCATTTTCTTATGTCTAGGATGTCTTGTATGCATTTATGTCTATTTATGCAAAGAAATAAGTAAAATCACTTCATTTAATTTGTAAAATTTGTTAAGATAAATAAGGGAGATTGTTGGGAAAACCCCCTTTGATTTGACTTAACAAATTACCTAAAAGTGATTTTAGTTCTTAGGATTGAATTACCCATTGTATAGTGAGGGTAATCTGGTCATTAGATGGATTAGGATGTCACACTCAATCTAGGGTGTCAAGGCCAGATCAAGAGAAGTAAAACTTGGGCAAAATTAATAATTGCGTCGAATGGAAGTCCGAGTAGTTCACTCTTCTGTCGAAGTATTCCAAGTCGACGGTTCATCGGATAGATATCGACGCAGAAGCCATGGACCTGTCGAAGTACTTGGAGAAGTCGACGCAGCTTCTACTTCAACTCAACGCAGAAGGAAGTATCTGTCGGAGTAATCTAAAGTTGACGCAACGTCAACTTCATCTCGACGCAAATAATGAAAGCTCAGAACCATTCCTTCAACTCGACGGTTACGTCGATAGGGTATCGAAGTAACGTCGACTAGCAAAGTTCAATCAGAGCAAGGATGAATTTGAAGCTGCTCTGATGAGTCCTGATCATATACACTTTTATGGACTCATCTGGGCCGTTTAGTTAGTCATTTCACTGCACTTTAGCCCTGTTTTAGTTCATATTTGTTAATCCATGCTAGGTGCACCTTTTGGCCCATTTTGGTGTGATTTCATGTTTATTTTCATTAGTGGTTTTCATGCACTGTTAGGTGCCACTTTTAGTGGCTGGATTTGTGGTTGTACGCTAGAACAGGAGTCGTGCAGGTGTTTCCGGTGCAATTCTGCACAGGAACACTGCGCACGATCACTGGTTCTATTGCGCACGACCACTGGTCGTGCGCCACTGATCGTGTGCACTTAACGCCTTTTTCACGAGTTCTGTTTGGTGCAGTGCGCACGATCATCAATGCCAGTGCGCACGACCACCGGTCGTGCGCCACTGCTCGTGCGCATTGACCATTAAATTTCTGAGTTCTGTTTGCTGTAGTGCGCACGATCATCGACTCCAGTGCGCACGACCACCGGTCGTGCGCCACTGCCCGTGCGCACTTAACAGTAATTTCATGAGTTCTGTTTCATCTAGTGCGCACGACCATCAACTCCAGTGCGCACGACCACCGGTCGTGCGCCACTGGTCGTGCGAACATTTTATTTTATAATTTCTGTCTTTGCAGGTTCCGTCCAGGCAGAGCGCACGATCACCGGATTCTAGTGCGCACGACCACTGGTCGTGCGCCACTGACCGTGCGCACTGTTTAATTCCAGCGCCTATAAAATCCACTGCTCGCGATTTAGGTCAGATCTCTCGCCCGACTCCGCCGTTTTCTGCTCCCGTCCGCCTGGTTTCGCCCCTCCATCGCCGCCCACCTTAGGGAGGATCTCCGGGCAAGCTTTCAACGCCAAATCTTCGCCGGAGTTTCCTCTCGGCCTCCTCCTTCATCCAAGAGCTCCAAAGGAAGACCTAGCCGCCATTACCGTCAAGCAAGAGGAAGTTTGCAACCTCTACCGGATCGTGACACGAAGAAGACGGGTCCATTGAAGAGTAGTGACAGCTCTCTCTACCCCGGACGTAGTTGTGGACCGAGCTTGGACGCGGATTGACAACCCGGCGATTCCAACCGTGAATCTTCAACGAGCCTTCGGATTCGGTCGATTTCTTGCCTTGTTCTCCTTTTATTGATTGTTGTAATAGCTAGATCTTGTGTATTTTGATGAAGAGCACTTAAACTTATCACTATATTTATATATTTCATTTGTGTGAAATACTTTTGTGGTTTATGTGTGTATGAGGAGCGCCACCATCCATTTTCCATCCCACCACCGTGTCCGGTGCCGCACTAGCAATTGCTAGTGGCGGGCTTATCGAAGAGGTGCTTGCGACCCTCATTCCGCTAGCCCACTCGCCCATCAGCTTACCGAAGCGTGGCATCGCGGCCCGTATTCCATTCGCCTAACGAAGCAGCGCGCTCAAGGCCTGCATAGTTCGATTCCATTAGCCTTCTCGTCCATCCTCCCTTGCGACGCAGCGCGCTCAAGGCCTGCCTAGTTTCCATCCCGCCGAGCGAAGCATTGCATAGCGGCAGTGCATAGGAGTAGTTGCTAGCTTTTCTTTTGTTTTCCAAAAGCCAACCCAACTCCCCCGCAATCCATCCGCTTTAGGACTTCAATCTCAAGTCCTTCCTCGAAACCTAACTCCACCTTACTGTGTTCCTCAAGAGACCGACACTCGGGGATTTTCCCCATTATTATTACTTGCGCGACCGGTGCACTTGCCGAATCATCGCATCAAGTTTTTGGCGCCGTTGCCGGGGAACACAGTCGTGTGAGTTTTCTGGAGAGGGAGAACCTGAGAGAAAAGCCCTTCCATTTGTAAATTGCATTTTCTGTTATTTTATTTCTGTTCTTTTTATTCCATTTTCTTGTTTTATAGTAGGTTGCTTTAGTAAATTTTTGTTAGGTGTAGTATTTCGCACAATAGTGTTTGTCTTTTTGAATCGTTTTATCTTCACACTATGTGGGCACATCTAAATTTCCGTTGCCGTTGGTGTGGAGCTACCTCCCACTCTAGTGTTGAATGCCCTACGGAGAATAGTAGGCATAATTCCTCTCGCCCAGCATATAGAGCATCGACTCCGTCTGATACTCCATATGGTGCGCGTAAGTCTTATGGCTACTCTGCTGAGCCATTACCGTCATACTTCTTTTCGGCTCCAGCCCCCGCTGTGCCAAAGAATCCTGCAAGGCAGTGCCAGTTTTGTCGGGGCACAGATCATGCCCTGAAGGATTGTGTTGCTTATCTTCGCCAATTGGATGAGGATGACGAGCCGGATATTCGGATCGTCCCAACTCCTAGCTCTGGCGGCACACCTTCAACATCCGGCTATGTGTCTTTGTCACCTTCACATTTTGAAGGGTATGGCATGGATACGGTCACCGGATGTGCGGCTGATCTATGCACCGACATTGCTGAGCCCATTCTCCCAGTGCATCCACCACCTCTAGTGGATTCGATTCTTTGTGAGGAATCGGTGCTCGACTTTTATCCGAGCACTATTCCTCTCCCTATTGTGCATTCTACATTCGTTTCTGACGACATTGTCGATGATGTGTCGCAGGATGAGGTTGTTGATCTTAGTGTTGTGCCTATTCCTATGGAGGAGGACAACCTTCTAGGTGAAGAGGAGTTTTCCTCAACACCGGTGGAGGAAGTCCAAATCCTAAGCCTGGCCACCGTTGATCCCGCCGAATCTTGTAGCATTGATGACAATGCAAACATTATTTTACTTCCCCAACCTAATGGGAGTGAGACCGGGACCACTCCCCCGATTGTTGATTATTTATGTCATTCTTCCTTTTTATTTCCTGACCCCCCTTCTTCATCTGAGCCTGTGCAGGTTGAGTCTTCACAGGTACATCAGGAGGACTTGGAGCTTTTTGCTCAAGTCAATGATGTGAGCATCCTCTCATGTGAGGAGGTTTATTCCCCCTCCGTAGAGGAAGCTCCACTCATTGCCTTTTCCTCCAGCTGCCTCCCTGTTGACGACGCCTTGCTAGGCAAGGATATTTTTGGTGAGTTGAGTGAGGACCAGGCCTCCTCCTCTTCTTACTTTCTCTACCCTCTACCTGTGAGGAGCAGGTATCTATATTTAGGTAGAGGGGTGACTGTTCTATCACCGTATCGGTACCCGCTACCGACACGGATATTAGGCCAGTTACCTGTCCACTTCTCCTTCCATAGGCCCATTAGCTAGAACCTTTAAGATTTTGAATAAGTCGTGCTGGGATGACAATAACCCCAGTAGTTATCTTCCTTTTCTGCATTTCTATTTTTATCTAATCATGTTTAGTTAGCAGTATTTTCTTTTCAATTTTCTTTTGTCTTTTGTTTTTGCGGAGCTGACCCTTGCAGGTATCTTTCTCTGGATGGCGGACGCTGCAGCTTAGTCCAGGTTTTCACGCCAATCTTCTGGTGTGCTCATTTTTGAGCACTGGGTACTCTCTTTCCCTAGCATTATTCTGAATTTTATAGCTGCATTTTGCGCATATTGTTTAGTTTAAGTCTGGGGGGGGGAGTGTACCGAGTGTTCACTACACGTGTACACGTTTTTGCATATCAGAAGTGTATTTTTATTATTGCATACACCATATCACCCACTTGAGCGCATACTCATCTGTTTGCTTGCTCTGTTGTGAATTTAATTCTTTTGCTTATTTGGGAAAATCTAGGTGATGGCTTAGGATTATGTAGCAGAGTAAAATGTTGACTCTAGCAGTGCTCCTAGTCGAGTGCTCGGTTGCATAGAAATTTGTGTAGATTAGATTTCTCTTTATACTTATGGTTTTATATTTTTTTTTCTATTCGTGTAAATGTTGTTTACTCTACTCAAATGGTGAATCTGGTGTGAATCAAACGGTAGCGTAGGGATGTGTGTAAACGATCGCTAGATTCGTATTGCTTGAGTCGGGAGAAAGGAGAATCTTTCTCGGTGGCTAGAACTTGCCCCAAGCGATTCTTGAAGCATGGGTATACGGTTAGTCAATTGCGTGAATGTGATATAGGCCATCATCTTGGCCCGGTTGAGCCTTTGTGCCATTCCTATCATCATTTCCTCGCTAGCCCAATTGTGCCTACCCCATTCTTTTGGTTCAGCCCCACTATTGTTCACCAAAGCCTAAACTCCAATCCTAGTCGCACACCCAAAAAGCAAGCATTTTGTTTCAATTTCAAATTGGTGGTGTTGATTGTGGTAGTACATTGTGAAAATGTGGTTGTGCATCTTTGAAAAGTTGCTGAAATTGTTAAAGAAAGATAAAGAAAAGAAGAAAAAGATTTGAAAAAAAAAAAAAAAAAATGAAAAGTTTAATTGAAAAAAATCTGTTTGAGATTTATATTTGGGAGTAGGCGGTGCACACACCCATGCGTCTAAGTCTAAGTCTGGGGGTGTGGTGCATCCGCGTGTTTTGTGGCCACTTGGATAATGTTATGCATTTGCTCATTTGGGTTTAGTATTTGAACCATCGTCTTTATCATTGTATACCTCACCTAAACCTAAGCCCCATTTAAAACCTAAAGTCCTATTGATTCACGCATTTGAGTCAAACCAGTGCCGTGGAGAGAATGTGACCGGGCAAGCCTATGGTCACCGACACTGATGGATTTCAGTGGAGTTTTTCCCGCATCCCGATCTTGGGCAATGCTTGTCTCAGCGTTTAGCTTACTTTCTCCGTATGCATGACCGAACGATTCACCGCTGTTCACCATTTTGAGTAGTTGTAATATGCTTTTACTCTTTTAGAAATATATAAACTGTTTATATAATCAGAAATCTTCTCTACTATTCTTCTTATGCACGTGATCATGCGACTTCGCATGGTACTCTGTACTGTAGTTTTAAGCCATCTACTGTTCTTTCCTAGTTCGCTTAGAATTTGTTTGCTCGGGACGCGCAAACAGTTAAGTCTGGGGGTGTGATGAGTCCTGATCATATACACTTTTATGGACTCATCTGGGCCGTTTAGTTAGTCATTTCACTGCACTTTAGCCCTGTTTTAGTTCATATTTGTTAATCCATGCTAGGTGCACCTTTTGGCCCATTTTGGTGTGATTTCATGTTTATTTTCATTAGTGGTTTTCATGCACTGTTAGGTGCCACTTTTAGTGGCTGGATTTGTGGTTGTACGCTAGAACAGGAGTCGTGCAGGTGTTTCCGGTGCAATTCTGCACAGGAACACTGCGCACGATCACTGGTTCTATTGCGCACGACCACTGGTCGTGCGCCACTGATCGTGTGCACTTAACGCCTTTTTCACGAGTTCTGTTTGGTGCAGTGCGCACGATCATCAATGCCAGTGCGCACGACCACCGGTCGTGCGCCACTGCTCGTGCGCATTGACCATTAAATTTCTGAGTTCTGTTTGCTGTAGTGCGCACGATCATCGACTCCAGTGCGCACGACCACCGGTCGTGCGCCACTGCCCGTGCGCACTTAACAGTAATTTCATGAGTTCTGTTTCATCTAGTGCGCACGACCATCAACTCCAGTGCGCACGACCACCGGTCGTGCGCCACTGGTCGTGCGAACATTTTATTTTATAATTTCTGTCTTTGCAGGTTCCGTCCAGGCAGAGCGCACGATCACCGGATTCTAGTGCGCACGACCACTGGTCGTGCGCCACTGACCGTGCGCACTGTTTAATTCCAGCGCCTATAAAATCCACTGCTCGCGATTTAGGTCAGATCTCTCGCCCGACTCCGCCGTTTTCTGCTCCCGTCCGCCTGGTTTCGCCCCTCCATCGCCGCCCACCTTAGGGAGGATCTCCGGGCAAGCTTTCAACGCCAAATCTTCGCCGGAGTTTCCTCTCGGCCTCCTCCTTCATCCAAGAGCTCCAAAGGAAGACCTAGCCGCCATTACCGTCAAGCAAGAGGAAGTTTGCAACCTCTACCGGATCGTGACACGAAGAAGACGGGTCCATTGAAGAGTAGTGACAGCTCTCTCTACCCCGGACGTAGTTGTGGACCGAGCTTGGACGCGGATTGACAACCCGGCGATTCCAACCGTGAATCTTCAACGAGCCTTCGGATTCGGTCGATTTCTTGCCTTGTTCTCCTTTTATTGATTGTTGTAATAGCTAGATCTTGTGTATTTTGATGAAGAGCACTTAAACTTATCACTATATTTATATATTTCATTTGTGTGAAATACTTTTGTGGTTTATGTGTGTATGAGGAGCGCCACCATCCATTTTCCATCCCACCACCGTGTCCGGTGCCGCACTAGCAATTGCTAGTGGCGGGCTTATCGAAGAGGTGCTTGCGACCCTCATTCCGCTAGCCCACTCGCCCATCAGCTTACCGAAGCGTGGCATCGCGGCCCGTATTCCATTCGCCTAACGAAGCAGCGCGCTCAAGGCCTGCATAGTTCGATTCCATTAGCCTTCTCGTCCATCCGCCCTTGCGACGCAGCGCGCTCAAGGCCTGCCTAGTTTCCATCCCGCCGAGCGAAGCATTGCATAGCGGCAGTGCATAGGAGTAGTTGCTAGCTTTTCTTTTGTTTTCCAAAAGCCAACCCAACTCCCCCGCAATCCATCCGCTTTAGGACTTCAATCTCAAGTCCTTCCTCGAAACCTAACTCCACCTTACTGTGTTCCTCAAGAGACCGACACTCGGGGATTTTCCCCATTATTATTACTTGCGCGACCGGTGCACTTGCCGAATCATCGCATCATGCTCCTACAAAGAACTCGAAGGTGCATCGATAAGAGAAGAAGAGAACTCGATGCTACGTCGAATACAGTCTGAAAAGGGAAACCTTTTTAGCTGTCATTTTGAACCTTCTCTCATGGCCCACCTCACTCAAGACTGTTCTCCAACGACACATTAATTGCTTGAAATAGAAAGAAGGATTAAAGAAGAAAAAAAGCTTTCTTGGAAATAAGCTTAGTGCTGGTGGACGGGTCGGGAATTAAAGAAAGAAGGAAGGATTTATTGTCCAGACAAATATACCCTTTCAGGACTTACCTGAAAGGGAAACAAATTCAAATTCAATAGAGGGACAATAAAAGGAAACAAAAGAAAGAGAAAAGTAGGGCACTTATCACAATCGGCCATACTGTTCCATTGAGAGCTCTCTCTTCTTCTTCTTCTTCCTCTCTTTGGAACCCTAATAGAAAAGAATATAGAGAAGAAATATTCACTGCTCTTCTTCTCTCTAAGAATAGAACAAAACAAGGCTGCTCATCAACACATTCATATAGCAGACAGAGTTCAATCTGAAAGAAGATAGAAGGATCTGACAAACATAGCTTCTGCAAATCATCACCATCATAAGCAGAAGTTCATCAAGAGCAGATTTAGTGAAAAGATACAAGAAGATGTTCTTCATACAACCATCATAAGAATTCTGAAAATAGAATTCCTACACCATTTCTCTTCCTTCTTTCTCCTTCTTTTTCCTAACTGTAAAAGTGTTTTATTAATCCCTCTTCAAATGATTCAGTGGTTCAAGATCTCCTTATCAAAAGATCTGGTGGTTCAAGATCTCCTAATCAAAAGATCTGGTGGTTCATGATCTCCTTGTCAAAAATCAGTGGTTCTAAGACTCTCCTTACCAAAAGACTCAGGCACAATGGTGCATCCCTACCAGGTGGTAGAAGAGGGGAGTACCCACATTTTGGGGAACCTCTATAAAAAATTTTGTGTGTCTTCTGGATTGCTTTTCTGTGCTGTCCCTCATAGACTATATATCATTTACTGTCTTTTATTTCATTACTTAACCTACAGCTATTTTATTCTGAGATATATCTTGGTGAAGCATAATACTTAGGTTTATTGTATTTGCACAACTAGAATAACAATAATTTTTAAATCTCTATTCACCCCCCTCTAGAGGATTCTCAAAGGCACACTGTGCACTTTCAATACTGTTGTTGCTTACTTGTCTCTCTTATATTGGTGTACTGATAACTGCTAGGCTCATAGGCTCAGACGCATTGAGTGCTCACCAGGCTCATAGGCTCATACGTGAGTTGGAGTGATCGATAGGCTCATAGGCTCGGACGTGACTTGGAGTGATCGTTGTTATGATTGATGCAACTTGGAAGGACACTTGCTATAATTTCTAGGCTTAATCGCATACTCGTATAGATATGCTCACACTGGCATGCTCACATTGATGTGTAATCGACTATATTAGTGCTTGCCTTCTTCAAAGGTTGCAGATGATTGGACTAGGGGTGAAAATGGGGGGGGGGGGGGTGTCCCATAGGACGCACATTTCCGAGACTTCCACTCCACCTGGTGAGAAAATAAGATCACATACATATATAAATAAAAGGTAAGTAGGGAATGGCAATCGGGAGGTCCAAGGGGACACAAAATCCGGAGGACACCATATTATTTCGCTGCAAAATGCTGAGAGAACCAACAAGTAGGGAATGCCAGTCGGGGGGGTTCCAAGGGGATACATAATCCCGAGACCTCCATCCTACTCCGCTGCAAAATGCTAAGAGAACCAACAAGTAGGGAATAACAGTCGGGGGGGTGGGTTAAGGGGACACACGATCCCGAGGACTCCATCCTGCTCCAATGCAAAATTCTGAGAGAATCGGCAAGTACGGAATGACAGTCGGGGGGGCGGGGGACACACAATCTCAAGGCCTCCATCCTACTCCATTTTCTTGGTCTTTGAAGGGTCATAATCCTATTACTCAATAATCAGAGGGGGTTAACTGCACCAACTCATATGATTGGAAGAAACGACAATGAACTTGGCTTTGATGTGAGCTTTTAACTCTTTAAATGACACATTTATACAAGGGTCCCTATGTCAGTTAAACTGACCATCCCTTCATCGAGTTGGGAGGTTGGCATCCAGACTCTTTTCTGGTAATCTCTCCAGTCGGATGAGAAATGTGATTGGGGGATCTTTCAGCCAACATGCAAGGGGGGAGCTGATCTCAACCGTCAATGCAGAGGCTTGGTCTTAGGAAAACTCGCTATCCCAATGCACTATCCCATCACCCGTCCCGGGTCTTACAAGAGTCAAGTCGGAGGCCTGTTATCCAACCTGTCGTGGAGATCGAGTTGACCTACTTTGTTATTTTGGAGAAGCTTGCTAGAAAAAAGGACCCACACAATCCCTTGTTTCAGGGGGTGAGAGATTTATTTATACAAACAAATATACAACAGATGGACATACACATTCATGCTAGGGGTAGAACCTTTTTAGGTCATCACCGCTCTAAGTATTCCCAAGCAGCTGCCCTTCGTGGTTTTGTAGACGATACCCTCCAGTTGTCAGCAACTCATGGATGATGAATGACCCTTCCCAATTCGGGTTAAGATTCTCGATAGCGGTTGCTCTTCCTACAACATCCACTTTCTTTAGGATGAGTTCGCCTGCATGGAACTGCTTGATGCGGATGTGCTTGTCAAAATGCTTGGCCGTTCTCCTCTTAATATCCTCTTGCCAAGCCGAGGCAAGGTCTCGTTGCTCTTCAATGTAGTCGAGGGAAAGCCTTTGAGCTTCTTCGTTCTCTAGGCAACATTCTCAGGTTTCTGACCTCAAACTCTACTAGGATGAGAGCCTCAGACCCATGGGACAACTTGAAAGGAGTCTCCCCCATGGATAACTTAGGAGTGCTCCTCTGATCCCATGGGACAGAAGGGAGTTGCTCCGCCCAATTCCCTTTTAGATTCTCGACTTTTTACTTCAAGAGGTTGATGATTAGCTTGTTGGCGACCTTCACTTGCCCATTGCTCCGAGGATGATGCACTAAAGTGAAACAAAGATCGGTTCCCAGCTGAAGGTAGAAGTCGATCAGGTCCTGGCTGGAAAACTGCAGACCATTGTCCATGACGATGGAGAGAGGAACCCCGAACCTCAAGTGATCTCTCCCCTGATTAAGTTCTTCATAACTTGAGATGTCGTCTTGGCTAGAGCTTTAGCCTTGATCCAATTGGAGAAATAGTCAATCATGATGAGAACAAACTTCCTCTGACCGCTGGCTTGGGGGAAAGACCGCATCTGATCCATTCCCCAGATGGCGAACATCCAATGGACCGATATTGAATGAAGCTGCTTGGACGGCTACAACTGGAGGGGAGCAAAATGCTGACACTTCTTTGAAAAGGTCTCGACATCTTTCCGAATTGCCGACCAAAAAATAACCTTGTCTCAGGATCCCTTGGTGCAGAGTGCAAGTCCCTGAATGACTACCACACTCTCCCGAATGAATCTCTTCCAGCACTTGAGTAACTTCAACTTCTGAAACGCACCTGGCCAAGGGCCCAAGATTATCTTTCGATATAACTCACCTTCGTGCAACAGGTAGTAAGTCGTATCGTATCTAAACTTTCTCTGGTCCCCAGCCTTGGCTGACAGCTAGCCGGTAGTCAAGAAAAGGATCCATCCAAGAAGTTCATTGCTCGATCTCCATCATTTCCCCTTCGTCGATGGACGGTCGAAGCAACTCGGTGATGTGCCTCCTGTCCTCGGTCCATATTTGGCTAAATGATCCGTTATTGAGTTCTCCTCTCTCGGCACATGCTCGACAAAGAAAGATTGAAAGCCTCAGACCAACCCCTTCGCCTTCATCAAATATCTCTGCAGGATGGCGTCTCATACTTTAAACTCTTTGCGGATCTGCAACACGACTACCATCGAATATGTGAAGGCTCGAACATCTTGGATACCCAACTACTTCATAAGACGCAAGTCTGCCACTATGGCCTCGTACTCTGCCTGATTGTTCATGATGTCGAAGAGGATCTCGACTGCTCGCTCGATCCTCCTTCCCTGTGGGATGACAAGTACGATGCCCACTCCCATATATCTATTGCTTGAAGCTCTGTCCACGAACATCTTCTAGGAAACCACATTTGCCGAGTCCACTCCTCCACCTGACTACACCGAGAAGTCCGCCAAGAAATAAGCAACAACCCGGGCCTTGATTGCTATACTGGGAGAGAAGGAGATTTTGAACTCACTGAGTTCTACCGATCACTTTGCCAACTCTCCCGAATGCTCCACCCCAACCAAGATACTTCGGAGAGGATGATGGGTCACTACTCGAATGGGGTGAGCCCAAAAATAAGGCCGAAGCTTCCGCAATGAGAGTACCAAAGTGAAAGCCAGCTTATCCATGATGGTTATTGTATCATACCTCAAACAACTAGACCCCTATGATGGTTTTTCATGTCTAAGTCGTGACAAAACCCTAGGAAGCACAAAGAGATCATAAGACCTTGGCAAGTAGTTGAAGACCACATTGGTCTACAAATAGTGCATCCCAATTACCCAACCTAGGGTTTGACTCTAGGGCTTCACCGTGACCCTTGATCCCATCATAACATGCCTAATCCATTAATGGGTCCCTTGGTAACTCCCCAATTATCCAATCCTAGAAACAAAAGTAATCCGAGTTTAGAGCTACCGCCGGACGGTAGGTGTTACCGCTGGCGGTAGTGGTTATCTAGACGAACCATCGAGACAAGCTCTATACCATCGAGACAATCTCAATACTGTCAAGACAAGCGTTATGCCGTCGACACGCTAATGCTAGCATTAGCGCTAATGCTAGCATTAGCGCTAATGCTGGCGGTAGTGGTTTCTTAGACGAACTATTGAGACGAGCTTTATGCCGTCGAGATGCTAATGCTCTACGTTAGCACTAACGCAGGCGGTAGCTAAACTGACGGAATGCGACAGGGATCAGATTTAGTAGAGTAAATCATGGTCAAGGGAGGACAAAGGCCTTCCCAATTGATTAGGATTCATTCCCTCTATCAATTAGGAGAAGTTTAAGATGATTTCCAGCTTACATGGGGGCTGAATTTGGTGGTTTTTAGTGGTGGCCGATATTCACCATTAATGGTTTTAATGGTGGAATCCCAAGCTTTGCCTCTTTCTCTCCCTAAATTGACTCCTTAAAAAGCCTCAATTGGTGAAGGGGAGCAGTTTCCACCACTTTCCAGAAGAACTCAAGCCCTCTAATCCCATATCGACATGGCACCGAAAGTTCAACGGCCAACAATGGTGGACCGGCGATCGGCTCGGCTATATGCAACCACTCAGGTCCTCCCTCATCTCCCTCTCAGTGGGTAGATCTCATAATGTTGGCCGCAAGGTTTGGGTCCAATTGGCCTTGAATCGGCATGGCCAAAAGCTTGGGTTCAAGCTTTAATTATCTTGCCTTAATCCCCGATTCTGGCCACCTCTGGTCGGCCAACCATCGTCCATCGTCGGCCACCACCTCAATGGAGGCAGTGGTGGCATTGGACGGCCGGGAGAGGGTCTAGGTGGCCGGGAAATTACCTCCTAAGTCAGTACAGGTCTGGCCGATCGTGGTCGTTGGCTGATTGGAGAAGATGAAATGATGCCCTCCATTTGTTTGTACAAATTATAAAATATTATGATTATTTAATGTTATAATTTCTCCAAGGAATGCACATTTTTGAAACTGAAAATTGAACCCCTTAAATGTCGTTTCAGGAAAAATGACCAGAGACAAAAGTTGTAGATCTTTTTGTCTAGTTTATTTTAAAATTAACTTGAGCCATTTTGGCTTACTGCTTTGACCGTAGAACTCAGTTTGGTGCAAGGTGTCATAAGGATGACCATAAATTAAAATGGGCTCCCCCACTAAACTACTAATCCAAATGCTTTGAAATTTGGACCATATGCTGGATATACCCTTACCCTCAAAATATCCAAAAATGGGAATTTTTGGAGGAACTTTTTCTTTAGTTTTTGTAGAAATTTAATAAACCATATATGATTTAATTTTAGGTTCTAGACACCTCCAAACCCTTCCAAATTTTGGTGGGTGGTCCTTAGGGTCATGAAATAACTCTGGTAAAAATTTCATCCCATTTGGAATTGAATTGGTAGGGTAATTAAGTAACCCAAATTTGGTTAAACTATGGGAAATTATGCCAAAAGTGCACTTGTTGGATTTGAGGGGTCAAACCTCCTCCAAATGTTGTGAAACTTTGACCACTGACTTGATGACATATAGAATACCCCCATAAGGGATTTTAAGTAGTTTGGTGTGGATGTGCCCTAGAACCCTAGTTCAAACCCTAGGGTTGTATATTGAACCTATTGAAGGACATATGGTCATATGTCACTGGATTGACTTGGAACTTGGTAGAGAGGTTCATAGGGTGGTATTATGCCCTAGATAATTTACCTAGAATTTTTAGGCACATTTATCCTCTCTGAATTAATTAAGAACCAATTAGGGCACTTTTGTATAAGAAGAATTTACAGGTTTATATAACCTTGGATGTTCATGAAATTTTGGCAGTGAGCTTGTATTAGTGATATTGCTCTTTGATAATTTTATTGAGGATTTTATATTGATCTATATAGTACTTTATTCACAAGTCAATAGTTTGACCTAATTATATGAAAAATTATTCATGGGTTTATTATTCATTGAAATGTTATGAAACTTGGTCAGAGGACATCTTAGGGAATAACGAAGCTCTGTAAATTTTGGTATAAGATTTGGAAGAATTTACAAGTAGGTTACTTCACAAAGTACCCAATTTTTGATTAATTTAAAATATTTGTTTTAGTGGCTAAATGATCTAGGAAAATTATGGAACTCAAGAAGTGAATTTTTCTGATCATCTTAGACACCTGTTAATTTTCTTGTAATTTTTGAATGAGTATTCTTTGTACTTTCTTTGTTAATCCTTGATTTTGTTAAATTAATCAATATTTTAGTTGGAGGTCAAAACCTTTCTAGAAATTGATGAACTTATATGGCTGTTATTTTGATGATATATAGTTGTACAAATTTTAGTAAGGCCACAGCTTATCAGAAAACCATACTTGGTGTTGAAAGTAACAGGTCCCTGATTTTGAAGAAATTATAATAAATACAAAATAAATTAGGAAAATTATGAATTTCTGGAGATAGTCTTAAAATGTCATAACACACCCCCAATAATAATCTTGGGTCATTTAGATGATTGCTTGTAGTACCTCCTCTCATGCACCTCATATAGCGTACTAGATCTGCGCACAATAAAACTGTAGAATTAGAGCAACTTGTAGACCACTAAGTGGAAATGGGAGGTAGTTGGTGTACCTGGTCTGGTTAAGGAGGTTTGAGGTCTCCAATAGGTGTCCAAGTAGTGAGTGTGCCCGGTTGGTAAAGGCGCAAGGAGGTGCTTGGGACTGACGAGAGGTCGTCATTCACTTGGAGTGGAGTTAAACACACTTAGTGTTAGAAAGTGTAACAAATAATAATAGTCTGGTCAAGAGTATACATCAATAAGAATAAGTGCCTTAGAAAGGGAGCTTTGGGGTTCATTCCATCTTAGCTCCTAGTACTGCTGCGAGCCCCTCACAGGGTAGTCCTCGGGAAGTCCATGGTTAACCCAAAACTATAGGAATATATTGTTATGCAAGTTTAACTTTATAATACACTCCCCTACATCCCGTTGCTACGGGTGGTTTGTTGGTTTGGTCTTACGAGCAGTAGGCTTGGTGGTTGTAGGTACGGGCGGTTTAGTCCGGCGAGCCGGTGGCTCGGATGGTTATTTTGATGGGCAGGTTTGCCCGAGGAGATTTTGGCTCAGAGATATATAGTAATCATAATTATATGTGCATAAAGGTGTCGGGTCTTTAGTATTGGACGGTTGTTCGCACCGACGTCGATACTTTGACTCGACAAATGTGGTTATCACTTAGCCAAGGAAAAGTCTGGTGGACCAGCCAGTAAGAGTACGCAGGCGCTCCGAGGTTGTGTTCTTCGCATTGAGGCGTACGAAAGGTCTAGGTTAGGTAGTGCGAATACCAACCTAGAGGTGGGAAAGACCCAACCCACCGCCTCCATATGCCACTATGGGAGGTACCTGAGAGTTTAGCTATCTCCAAAAAGAGTAACTAAAGGTCTGTGCATATAGAGTCGGGTGTGTGTGTTGCACTTGTGTGAACATAACATTAATCTGCATAACATTGCATGTCATAGCATAAGCATTGCATTTCAACCACTACCCCTATCGTATAAATTGGTATTGGACTTTTTATATGATAGGCCTTGCTAAAGGACCCTTGGTCTATAGGTCTGTATGGGCATTCCTATAAATTTTTGTTACCTTTCTTACTTGCTTCACTGTACTTTACTCAGTTATTATTCTTTACATGTCCTTTACCCTGCTTTACTTACTGTTCTATATATATACACACCTGCATAGTGGTAGATATTCCTATGGCTATGTCATGTCATCTGCTATGTTTTATACCCCTTGATGTCCTCCACTTCATCCCTCCCGCACGGTGCCTAGGAACCACTGGGGGGCGGGGTGGGGAAACGAGGCTTAGTCTTTTGACTAACGGTCAGTGGACCATATCATTTTAGGGGATCGAGGAGACGCAGCACCACCAGAGGCCGGTGTAGATGGAGTCAGGCCAGTATAGCATAGGAGATCCAGCCTCAGGATTAGTGAGTGGTTATTAGTAGTTTGCTTCCGCGAGAGAGTTTGTAGTGGGTATATGATGTACTGGGCAGGAGCCCTTTTTATTAATACCCTTTTATTCAGTTATTATTTGTGGACATCTACCTTTATGATTTTATATATTATGATGTGGACTTGGACTTATTTTTGGTTTATTTGTACTTTCCCTCTTCTATGATCAATATTGCCGGCAGGATCGACATTTTATAGGGGCGATCTTCTCGAGTGTTGGTGTCACTGCAAAGCGGTGGTTCTGGGCGTAACACCCGGTTTTGTAGCAAAAAGGGGTCTTACAAACTAGTATCAGAGAGAAACCTCGATCAAAAGAAAAGAAGTCCAAAAATCCTGGGCCACCCCGCACGAGCTTAGTTTGAGGACAAACTAGCAGCGGAAGCAATGGTGTGCCCATATGGGAATCACATGAAAAAATCCACTTCTAACTGAATCTTGTTAGCCAATCTCCTTATGAGTGACAAATTTTCTTTTGTAGCCTGCGATGAACCCTACCCGTAGCATGGAGTGCCTCCGACTCCAAACGTTGCTCCACCACCGCCGGCTCCTACTCTGTTCTAGCAGACATAGATGGAGCAGACATTGACTGCCATTCTGGATGCATTTAGGGCTCAGCAGGCTCCGGCTCCTCAACCAAATCCCGAGGCCAACTGGTTGAGCGTCTTCTGTGGTCTTTCTCCCCCATCTTAACTTGGGATGGAGTTAGCTGTTCGGACGGAGGAGTGGCTAGATATCATGTATGAGATGTTGGAATGGATTCAATGCCCGACGTAGATAACAGTGCCCTTAGTGGTCTCATGTTTGGAATCCCATGCGAAGAGATGGTGGAAGTCGCTGCTGGACACCACTTTTGCCAGATTGGAGGTTGTGGACATTTCATGGGAGGAGTTCAGGGCAGTACTGCTAGAGCATTTCGTATCGCAGTCTGCGAGAGGTGAGTTGGATGACAGATTCTTACAGTTGAGGTAGGGAAGAAGGACAGTTCTGGAGTACCACCGGGTGTTTACCCACCTGGCCCAGTTTGCGGACTCTTACCAGCTGGACGACACGGGATATGCAAAGAGGTTCTATAAGGGCCTCCGTGATGACCTGAGGTAGGCCCTCCTCCTTGTTTCTGATGCCAGCCTGGACAGGAACTTGGAGATGGCCAAGAAATAGGAGGCAGAATAACACACTGTTTGAGGAAGGAAGAGACTGTCAGAGGACCAGGGTAGGGGTGGTAGGAGAGATCAGCAAAGGGTTTGTTATATCATAGAAAGGAGAACGAAGGACCGACCCCGCCGTGAGGAGAGGCAGGAGGGAAGGGAGACAGTAGTGTTGGCTCCTCAGCCTCTATAGATGCGGGAGGTGCCGAGGCTAGGAGATGGGCCACCTCCCACATAGAAGTGCTACCAATGCCACCAGCCTGGCCACATTCAGAGGAACTGCCCTCTGAGGAATGTACCACCAGCACCACAGGCTGCCCCATAAGCCCAGCATTTTGGGGGCCGAGGACGTGGACGAGGTCATAGATTCCAGGGTGGAGACCGTAGGTAGGACATAGACCAGATGTATGCCTTGGACCTGGCTCAGCCCAGGAACCCGGCGAGGGTCATCACATGTACTTTAATGTTTTTATTATAATTACTTAGTACCTTGCAAATCTTAGTTTTAATTTAATTTATGAACCAAACAACAAAAAATCACCCAGGTATAATACATGTCTGCGGCAAGCCCACATATACCTTGTTTGATACGGGTGCCTCGCACTCATTCATCTCAGAGGAATTCGTAGATGATCTGGATCAAGTGCAGTACTTCGAAGGCATCCAGAGGAAGGTGCAACTTCCGGACAGGTCAGAGATAGTATCGTGTGCCAAGTGCAACATGAATGTAGAGATTGGAGGAAAACAATTCAAAGCACCGGCGACACTTTTGAAGATGAAATATTTTGATCTGATCTTAGGCATGAACTGGCTGCATTGGAACCATGCTCATATTGACTGCCCGGCAAGGAAAATTGTACTAAGTCATGGGGACTCTGAAGTAGTGATCAAAGGTATTAGACCCACCTCCGGTCTTTTATTATCATCTATTTAGGCCGTCAAGGCCCACCTGCAGGGAGAATAAGTATATCAGGTGCTGTCCGAGATGATCGAGGCCAAGGATTCTATTTCAAGCATTCTGGTGGTGTGGGATTTTGCTGACGTATTCCCAGAGAAGCTACCTGGGCTGCCTCCGCACCATGAAAAGGATTTTCAGATCCAGCTGGTGCCGGGGGCTAAGCCGATATCTAGATTTCCTTATCAGATGGCCCCAAAGGAGTTAGTGGAGTTTCAGAGCCATTTATAGGAGCTGGTGGAAGATGGGTTTTTTAGACCGAGTTCCTCGCCTTGGGGAGCTCCGGTGCTATTTATGAAGAAGAAGGATGGGACGCTCAGACTGTACATCGATTATAGCGCACTGAACAGGCTGACGGTGCGGAACACATTCACGCTATCGAGGATAGATGAGTTGTTCGACCAGCTAGAGGGAGCTCACTAGTTTTCGAAGCTGGATTTGAGGTTGGGATATTACCAGCTACTGATTCAGTAGGAGGACATCCCGAAGACCGCATTCAGCGGCAGATATGGCCTTTATGAGTTTACCGCGGTGCCATTCGTACTCACGAATGCACCATCTGCATTCATGAATTTGATGAACCGGGTGTTTGAGCCATATCTTGACATCTTCATCATCATATTTATCGATGATATCCTTATCTACTCGAGGACGGAAGAGGAGCATGCTCGACATCTGGCATTGACATTAGAGAAACTTCGAGAGCACGGTCTCAATGTCAAGTTCAACAAATATCAGTTTTAGTTGAAGGAGGTGGCCTTCCTGGGTCATATTATTAGCAGAGCTGGACTGGTAGTGGATCCAGCAAAGATCCAGGCAGTACGGGATTGATCACCACTGAAGTCAGTCATCGGCGTGCGGAGTTTCTTGGGACTTGCGGTTATTATCGGAAGTTTGTGCATGGATTTTCCCAGATAGCCCTCCTGCTCACATCCTTGGCGAATAAGGATACCGCTTTCATTTGGACGCCGCAGTGTGAGGCAGCCTTCCAGGAGCTGAAGAGTCGGCTTACGTCATCCCCCATCCTTGCCCTTCCATCTGGGAAGGAAGGATTCCAGGTGTATACGGATGCGTCATATCAGGGGATGGGTGCCGTTCTGATGTAGAATGAGCATGTGATAACATACGCCTCCTGTCAGTTGAAGAATCATGAGCCGAACTACCTGATGCACAATTTGGAGATGGCAGCAGTTATATTCTCTCTGAAGATCTAGCGGAACTACCTCTACGGTGTACACTGCGATATATTCTCAGATCACAAGAACCTGAAGTACGTGGACACGCTGAAGGACCTAAACATTCGACAAAGACGATGGGTAGAGTTTTTATTAGATTATCAGTATATGATGCACTACCACCCAGGGAAGGCGAATGTGGTGGCGGACGTGCTGAGACAGAGAGATACCACATTAGGAGCAGAGCCTCAGCTGATGGATTTGGAGCTAGTGAGGATGCTAGAGGACATGCAGATCACCTTGGTATCCTCATATGACCCTGAGCTCTACAAGGAGTACTTGGCGGCGATGAGTACCATGGATGACATTTGAGACCACATCAGGGATTGGCAGAGGTAGGATGCCAAGTTGGAGCTGATATTCAGGGCCTTGGAGGCAGGCACGACTGGGGACTATTCATCGAAGGACGGTCTGCTGCATTTTAGAGGCTGAGTTTATATTCTAGCAGGAGGCAGGATTCAGGACGTCATCATGACTGAGGCTCACTGCAGCAGGTATTCAGTGCACCCGGGTATCACCAAAATGATGGCAGACTTGAAAAGGACCATGTACTGGCCGGACATGAAAAGGGACATCACTTACTTTGTGACCCACTACGTGTCTTTCCAAATCGTGAAGGAGGAATGCAAGAGCCTGACCGGATTGTTGTAGCCAATCCCAGTGCTGGAGTGGAAGTTCGACGATATAACGATGGACTTTATACATGGACTTCCCCGTTCACATGCGAGGAATGATTCGATATGGGTGATCGTCGACAAGTTGACAAAGGTGGCCAGATTCATTCCGGTCAGGAAGGATGCTCGGGTCGGTGATTTGGTACGCAGGTTTGTGGAGCAGTTTGTCTGATACCATGGCATGCCTAGGACGATCGTGTCAGATCGGTATGGACGGTTTACATCCAAAGAGTGGAGATCGGTCTAGGCTTATTTGGGTACTCGGTTGTCCTTCAGCACAATGTTCCACCCACAGACAGACGGGCAGACAGAACATACCAACTAGACACTGGAGGATTTATTACGCCTATATATTCTGGACCGCGGAGAGCCTTAGGAGAGACTGTTGCTGCTGATAGAGTTTTCCTATAACAACAGTCATCAGTCCAGTATAGGCATGGCCCCTTACGAGGCATTATACCGATGGATAACATTTATTGTGCCATTTCAGAAGATATTCCTAACTGGCCATTTAATTTATGGAATAAAATATTGAGGGCCTTTTGCTAAGTCAGCACAGGAATATATATAGACAAAATTTTTGAAATACATACACTTACACAGTTTGAAAAGAAAAAGAAAAAACTCTAAACCAGACAAGGTCTTTATCACTCAGCTGTCTAGAATAAAGAGAAAGGATCTTCTTCCTATGCAAGAAAATTTCATCTGATATTTTTCAAGAGGAAGATTCTTAAGAAAGCTCCAGAGATTCAGAAGATTGCTGGTGCTTACAACTGCAGAAGACAAAGACTGTATAGTAAAAAGCAATAACTTTGAAGCATTTCTCTTCTACAAAATGAAAATCAATATTATCATTCTGTAGGGTTCTGTGTGGACCTGAGGCTGTAGGATCTTGAAGATGATATGAGTGTGTGTAGGACTTGTGAAGTCTGAGTTCTTATAAGGTATTGGATACCCGAGTGTTGGCTTTCTTTGTGATTGTTGAGGTAGGATCCTTTGTTGATCTGAGTTGTAAGATCATCTGTACTGGATAGATATCTGAGTTTTGGTGAAGTTGCCTAGTCTAGCACTCTGATAGAAAGGTGGGAGGGACAGTTGACTACCTCTTGACACATTGTCTTGAAGGGAACCACTATAAATTTCAGTGTGATTTCTGTGTTTGATTGTGCTGTGGTGTGCTAGATATTTTAATTACTGAATAATCGTCCCAAGTTCTTGGGAAGCACATGAAAAGTTTATCATTGATCTCAGTTAGTGAGATCTCTTTGTTTAGACCCTTAAGCTCATTGATGATTATGTTGAATTCTTCTATACATTTCAGCCACATTCTCTTCAGCTTTCTTTTGGAAGTTCTCATATTGGGATATGAGAAGGGACTTCCTATCCTTTCTTTCATTTGAGCTACCTTCAACTAGTCTGGGCAATGACTCCCAGATTTCCTTTACTGATTGACAATCAGACACCTTCTTTAATATTTCATCTGACATAGATAACACCATGATGTGCATAGCCTTTGCATCAGAGGCTTTCACCTTCATTTCAACATCAGTCCATTCAGCTTTGGGGACAAGTTCTTATGTCACAGTTCCACTTGCATCTCTTATGTATGGCACTGGAGGAGCTGACAATATAACATCAAAAATGTCCTAATTAATGGAATTCATATATAGCTTTATTCTGGCCTTCTATAGTGTAAACTTATTCAGATTACACACTGGTTGAAAGTGAGGTTTAGATATTAGATTTACTCTAGATGGGGGGTGAATAGAGTATTAAAAGTTTTTAACTTATTTTATAGCGGAATTAAAATACTGATATATATATATATATATATATATATATGTAACAGAGTGAGTGTAAAAGCAAAACAAAAAACACAGCACAGTACAGAAAGAAAAACACAATCACAGCAGACATAAGGATCTATAGTAGTTCCCCAATCAACCTGGGTACATCTACTCTTCTACCACCCTTGGTAGGAATCCACTAGGTTTTTCATCAGGTGCCCTATCACCACTGGGATTTTTGATCAGGTGCCCAAACACCACTGACTTTTGATTAGGTGCTCAAACCAAAACACAGGTTTTTGATCAGGTGCCCTGCCACCAAAGGTTTAACTTATGAAGGGAGTTAGAGCCCTATACAAGATGGGTAAAAAGGATAAACAAAAAGTGTTTATGAAGTTCTTCTCTATCAACAAGATCTAAGAGAAGACTAGTGGATTGTTGTGTTGTAAAGCTCCCCCTATCTGATAGAGTTTCTTTGACAGATAATGGATGGAGCTTTCTCTTGGATGTAGAAAATCTTTCTTGATAGCAGATGAATCTAAGAGACAAAGTTTCTCAGATTATTGTTTCTCTTTGAAGATTAAGAATAAGCAACTGAAATTTGAGAGGATTTTAGATGTTCTCAGAGAATAAAAAAAATGTTGTTGTTTATGAAGAAGATCTCTGTATTCCTTTTTGACTTTTTGTAATTCACAACAGTGTTACTTCTCTAGTCGTGCTCTCCTTCATCCTTTTTCTTTTGGGATATATGACTGGTTTAAAATTCAAACCTTCTGGTTAAGGAATAGAATAATCTGAATTAAATATTTCTTGGGGACAGCAATCTGATTCAGCAATAAAACTTTAATTCCTTTTCCTTTTCCAATATGTCAAACGGTTACTTTCTCGAAAGAAGAGAATTGAAAGGAATAATAAAAGGAAAGATCAAATCTTGACTTAATTATCTGATAATGAATAAGTCCAAATAATAGAATAGATTCGTTGCTGAATATTCAATCTGAGTTCAGAGAAAAATAGAATTGATTCTTCAGAAAATTGTCAAGCTAAAGAGAAAATTTTCGACGAGCAGAAAGCTGAGTTCATCGATCTGACAGTGAGATAATCATTCACCGAACAGAAAGCTGAGTTCGTCGATCTCAATCTGGAGTTCGTCGAACTGAGATAGAATCTGTAGAACTGGCTTGAAGACTGGATACGTCGAACTGAAACACGACATTCGTCGAACCTAGGAAGGAGTTCGTCGAACGTAGAATGAAGTTCGTCGAACACATAAACTTATAATTTTCCTAAGTTCTAGCTATCTTAGACAAACTTAGACCTTGACCCTTAGACTATACAATGGGGTCAACTTGAGTCCTAGTAACAGATAGTGATCCTAGCCCAAATCAGTAATATGGTTATTCCAACAATCTCCCCCTATTTGGGTTAGGATACTGTTTGACAAAATCAAATAATACAACAAACAACAATAAACATAGAGCATATATATCTGACAGAAATTAAATTCATTTCAGTAGATAGAAAAATATAGTACTCTGAGTTTAGAGAGCTTTATACTGAAAGCAGAAATATAGCAAAACCAAATAATCAAGAGCTTTATGTTGGATCGATTGGCGCCCTTAGAGGGGGGTGAATAAGGGAATAAAATTCTTCTTTATAATTTTAGATAATTTACTAAATTATTTTGAGTAATTTAGAATGACATAACAATTTAACTTAAAAGAGGAAACAATTGTAATTTGCAATTTTATAAATTATGCCAAATGATAGAAATCAAGTAAACACAGAAAGAGACATGATTATATTATATAGAAAATGTGTTTACATAAATTGATTTCAATGTCGCTTGAAATCGGAGGCGTATAAAGTAATACAATTTTTCCTTTTCTATACCGACTTGTATCCCCACAAACCGGTTGGCTTTAGCCTATCCTTCCCCGGATAAGGCCTCAAGCTGCTCTAGCCAATCCTTCCCCAGATATGGCCTCGAGCACCCCCTAGATCTAATCACCTAGAACTAGTCGCCAACACAAGGCGAATTACTTCTTAAGTCCTACCCAGACCTAGTCGCCAACACAAGGAGAATTAACTAAACGATTACAAAAAAGTATGGAATGAAAATAAATATAACAATAATAAAACTCCCTATATGAGATATCTGAAGATGAGGATGAAGGATCGCTGTAGTATGAGCGAGATCGAAGCGATCATCCTTCGGATGTAGCGTGACGTAGTCCTCCTCCAGAATTCTCCTTAAGCTTTTTGTGGGAGATCCAACTTCGGCAGCATAACAGCTCTGGAAATTTGGCACAAGCAAACTCACTGGGATGGACCAGCTAACACGAGAAAGAGCCCATCAATTTATAGAACTTGAAGATAGCGCCTGCGATAGCTCCTAGCGCCTGCGGTAGCGTTCGTGTGGAGCGGTTGCAAAACCATCGGCGGCGTGGCGCTGTGCACGAACTTGAGATAGCGCCAGGCAGTAGTGCTAGTGCTGGCGGTAGCATTCGTGTGGAGCGGTTGCGAAACCGCCGGCTGCGTGACAGAACAAAATTTCATTGAACGGCCTCAAATTCGTCGAACGGAGCAATTTCGTCGAACGGAATCACTTTCGTCCAACGGAGCTTCAAATTCGCCGAACGGCCTCAAATTCGTCGAACGCAATATTGTTGTGCAGGAGCTCAGTTTGTCGAACTCCAATTCGTCGAGCTGCCTTCACAAATCGTCGAACGTAATATTCGTCGAACGGAATTTTCGTCGAACGCACGCAAATTCGTCGAACGGAACTCCAAGTTCGTCGAACGTAGATTCCTTCAGATTTCATCGAGCACCTTCAGAGTTCGTCGAACACAGGTAGATAACGTTGGGCGTTAACTACTAACGCGAGCGTTAGCTATCTTTCCAGAGAATCATCTCCAATCTGTTTTATACCTATGGAGTATTGCACATATAGTTCCTGCATACTCTAAACACACAAAATACAAGATCAAATACAATTTGGGATTTGTTATTCACAAACAAAGGGATGTGACACACATGTCCAACAATCTCCCCCTTTTGATAATAACAAATCCTCTTAGCAAGAAATCAACAATAGTGTTTATAGTATATGATAAGCAAGATGATAGTGCAATGATAGCTAAAATTTAGGATATAAATAATTTTCTAAAAATTCTACGAACTATAGGCAAGAGCACCTATCGTTCATAGCATAGGATATTTAAAACAAATAAATATCAAGTGTCGTATTCCACGGGCCTGTTGATTACTTCTACTCACGCAAATTAATATTATTTTATCGGAAGTAAAATAGAGTTTTGAAAATAATTTAAAGAAGAGAAACATTTGATCGAGAATCCTTCTTAAGTAAAATATTTCTTAAATCTAGAATTCATAAGAAATTGATTTAGACAAAACTTGACCGTGGAGGTTCCCAAAATATGGTAGAGCCTCTCTCGGGAGAACTACCACCTAACCTTAGGTTGATCGATTAAGACCCCTCGGCCAGTCGAAACCCCTAAGCTTGCTTTATGCGGTGAGCCCCACTATTGGATTTGACTCCAATCCAGAAGATTTGCGTCACCCTCTCTCGAGGAATGCATACAACTCTTTTTACCGATGCGCGATCTACCCGTATTTACGGATCTCTCGATACACTAAAATACGGATCAAACTTGATTATCATACCCTAGAAATATGAAACCAATAATTGCAAATCAATGGTAAATCTTAGTTTCCAAACCCAAACTATGAATAAAAGATTGCGAAATACAAAAGCTTAAGAAATCATCCGATCAAATGCTATGAAAATTAGCTAAACATAATTGAGAAGAAAGACATTTTTATTTCTTTGTAAAGAAAAGTACAATTGCAAGTAAAATAAATCTAAGCTAAGAATTAAAAAGACAAGACATAAAATAAAGTTACACTAAGAAAAATGAAGAAAAACATGCTAGAAACGATCCAAACTAAGAATGGACTGGATTCTCTTCACATTGGCAGCAGCTGGCTTTTATAGGCAGAAAATTGGTGAGTCACGCCCTTGGTCATGCCCGTGACCAAGGGCATGTAAACTGCGTAACTGCATCATGAAAGCCCAGGAACGTTGGGGAAGAAAAACCGCCAAAATTGATCATCTCGATGGGTCAAGGCCTAGGTCACGCCCATGACCTAGGGCGTGTCTTGACCGAGTCAGGAAACGGCGGGAAACGGCGCGATCTGGAGTTAATTTGGCAGTTGCGGGAGAGGTCACGCCCCTTGGTCACGCCCGTGACCAAGGGCGTGTAAGATGGAACGGTTCGGCGGTGGAAACTGCTTGTATTGAATGCTTGTTGGGCGAGTCACGCACGTGACCTGAAGGTCACGCCCTCGGTCACGCCCGTGACCTGGGGCATGTAATCTTAATCCGACGTGGCAGCGATTTCTGGGAGCTGAAAGCGGAGCACGGCCGTGACCATGGTCATGCCCCCAGGTCACGCCCGTGACCTGGGGCATGTACTGAAGATTTTTGCAGAATTGCTCTGGAATTTCCCCTGAACACGGCTGTGGGCTTGAATTTGCTATTAGCAGCCCCAGATTACCTAAAAACACAAAATAAAGTAAATTAGATATAAATTAAACTAAAATTATATCAAAACTAATTAATTACTACTAAAATACTATATAAAAATAACTATAAATAATGCACTATCAAATACCCCCATACTTAAGCTTTTGCTATTCTAGAGCAAAAACTAATTTATAAGTCTGAGAAGAATTTATAGGACATTTCCAAAAAGATTTACTTCTAATTATGTACTCCAAATCTTATAAAACTTATCAAAATAAGTTAAGAAGTTAAAATTCAGATTTATAAGAAATAATTTATAATTTATAAATTGAGATGAGTAGAATAAATATTAGTTTTGAAATTCTCTAACTAAATCTTCATAAACAAAATTGCATTGAATTAAGTAAAATATCCAAGATTAAAATTATAGAAACTTTTAACATCATTAGAAACTTTTAGAAAACTACAAAATATTAACTATGCTCTCTCAAAAATATCTTGGATAGCAAATAAACTTGGCTAAATGGGGTAAAATTGGCATTGAAGAAGTTACTTTGAATATAGGAAATGATGAATTTTGTCCTCTCATTTCCATCTTTTTTTTATTTCTTCTTCTTTTTATATCCCAAATGTATATGTTTAGGAGTGATGAATTTTATCCTCTCAACTCCATGCCATATAATCTTTTACTAATTTGGGTGCATATGTTTAGGAATGATGAATTTTATCCTCTCATTTCATGACATATGATCTTTTAAAAAAAAATTTTATGCCAAACAATGGGGTTAAACAAAAAGGTAGGGGAAGGGCTAGGGTTTAAAGGCTAAACAAATTCCAAAGATATATTTTAAGACCATAGAAAATAATTTGAGCAATCTTTAAGAAACCATGAGTTAAAGTTAATATAAGCAAAATCTAGAGATATTTAACACAATTACTACAAAATTGAATTATGATATTTTAAAGAGAGAAAGTAAAACTAAGAAATATTCTAAACAAATCAAAATAATGAAAAATTCATTAAATCAAATTCATCTAAAAATTAAATCTAACATATTTTGAAGAGAAATATAAGATTTAAGAATTCATAAAAAGAAAACTCCTTAAAAAGCCTATAAAGATAACTCATAATTAAAATTAATTTTGCATAAATGAAGTTTGGAGAAATTTAATAATACAAAATTTATTTTATTGGATTTTTTGGATTTTTTTATATTAAAACAAAATGTTTTTTTTTTTAATATTCTTGGACTTCCTAAGGGCTACCCAATGACGGGCTCGCAAGGTACTAGGAGGTTTTGTGGGATGAAAACCCACACGGCCCTTTCGCAAGAAATTAAATTTTTTTTGGTATTTTAATTTGCAAACAAAGAAAATAAGACACAAAGACATAAAAATTTAAAAGAAAACGTTTTTTTTTTTAATTTCGTAAATTTTTTATAACAAAATTGAAAATAAAGAAAGAATATCATTTATTTTTTATAATTTTGAAAAAGATTTTTTATTTTTTTCTAGATTTTTAATAAAAACTGAAAATAAGAGAATACACCCCCATACATAAAAATAAACATTGTCCCCAATGTTTATAAGCCAAGTAGGAGGGAAAAGTAAATAAAATGCATAAAAAGTAAATTGCAAGAAAAATAAAGATAAGCAAGGGGTGCCTCCCAAGAGCGCTTTCTTTTTCCCGTCTTTAAGCTAGACGGTTATTGTTAGGAAAAAGGAAAATAAAATTGAAAATGCACAGGCAACTCCCTTAATTCACGCTCAGGTGAGCATGCCGAAATCCGTTGCCCGGCGACTCCTCTGCTATGCTTTTGACTCTTTTGTTGTCTGGTAGCTCGAAATTGTGAATCCAAATTATCTATACATACCTTAGGTAATTTGGATTGCTGGAGATGAGCGGCAAATGGATCGGTGAAGACGTTTGGTTGCAACGGCCCATCCTCTACATGAAAATTGTTAGAATCAAAAGAATCAAAAATTAGCGAGTCGGAAAATTTTTTGCAAGGAGGAGGCGCTTGCGAAAACACATGATTAAGCTCTGGTTGTTTATTTTCAAAAATAAAATTATTATTTAAAAAATCAATATCAAGTGGAGAACATTCATGAGACACAATTTCTTCATGAATAATAATTTCATGAGAAAGAGAAGAAAGGGCGGGCGAAGGAGAAGAAGAAAAATTTTCATTTCCTAATTCGCCTGGTGTCTCCACGACTTTGTGAAATTCTTGGTATAAAATATTATTTTCTTCTTGGGAATAACTATTCAAATTTTGAATAGGAAGATTCGGAGAATCACCAAGAGAAGAAAATTGATCAAAAGAATTTTGCGGATAAAAAGTGGAGGAATAGAAATTTTGATCAATAGAAATTTCTTCATTGCACCGTAAACTATTCGTGTGATCTTGCCACCACGAATAAGTATTATCGGAGCAAAAAGGAATTTCAGAAGAATTATAATCTTGAGAAAAATTATTTTGATCAAAAATATTTTGAGAATTAAAATAAGAATAACATTCCTCGCTAGAATGATTTGCACCACAAAAATAACAAATAAGTTGGCGCTTTCGTGCGGCTTCCAAAAGGTTTACCTTATGTTGAAGCTCGACAACTTTTACGGCCAACTGCGATAACATCATTTCTTTTTTTGTGAAAAAGAAAATTAAACAACCGTCACCTAATAGAAAGGAATTTAAAAAAAAAGAGAAATGGGGGCGGAAAATGAGAATGATAAAAGTAATAAAATTTACGTTTTCAAAATATCAACAAAAATTCCCCGACAACGGCCCCAGAAACTTGATAACTAAAATTTAGGATATAAATTATTTTCTCCAAATTCTACGAACTATAGGCAAGAGCACCTATCGTTCATAGCATAGGATATTTAAAACAAATAAATATCAATTGTCGTATTCCACGGGTCTGTTGATTACTTCTACTCACGCAAATTAATATTATTTATCGTAAGTAAAATAGAGTTTTGAAAATAATTTAAAGAAGAGAAACATTTGATCGAGAATCCTTCTTAAGTAAAATATTTCGTAAATCTAGAATTCATAAGAAATTGATTTAGACAAAACTTGACCGTGGAGGTTCCCAAAATATGGTAGAGCCTCTCTCGAGAGAACTACCACCTAACCTTAGGTTGATCGATTAAGACCCCTCGGCCAGTCGAAACCCCTAAGCTTACTTTATGCGGTGAGCCCCACTATTGGATTTGACTCCAATCCGAAATATTTGTGTCACCCTCTCTCGAGGAATGCATACAACTCTTTTTACCGATGAGCGATCTACCCGTATTTACGGATCTCTCGATACACTAAAATACGGATCAAACTTGATTATCATACCCTACAAATATGAAACCAATAATTGCAAATCAACGGTAAATCTTAGTTTCCAAACCCAAACTATGAATAAAAGATTACGAAATACAAAAGCTTAAGAAATCATCCGATCAAATGCTATGAAAATTAGCTAAACATAATTGAGAAGAAAGACATTTTTATTTCTATGTAAAGAAAGTACAACTGCAAGTAAAATAAATCTAAGCTAGGAATTAAAAAGACAAGACATAAAATAAAGTTACACTAAGAAAAATGAAGAAAAACTATACTAGAAACGATCCAAAGTAAGCATGGACTGGATTCTCTTCACATTGGCAGTAGCTGGCTTTTATAGGTAGAAAATTGGTGAGTCACGCCCTTGGTCACGCCCGTGACCAAGGGCGTGTAAACTGCGTAACTGCGTCATGAAAGCCCGGGAACGTTGGGGAAGAAAAATCACCAAATTGATCATCTCGACGGGTCACGGCCTAGGTCACGCCCGTGACCTAGGGCGTGTCTTGACCGAGTCAGGAAACGGCGGGAAAAGGCGCGATCTGGAGTTAATTTGGCAGTTGCGGGGGAGGTCACGCCCCTTGGTCACGCCCGTGACCAAGGGCGTGTAAGCTGGAACAGCTCAGTGGCGGAAACTGCTTGTATTGAATGCTTGTTGGGCGAGTCACACCCGTGACCTGAAGGTCACGCCCCCGGTTACGCTCGTGACCTGGGGCGTGTAATCTTAATCCGATGTGGCAGCGATTTCTGGGAGCTGAAAGCGGAGCACGACCGTGACCATGGTCACGCCCCCAGGTCACGCCCATGACCTGGGGCATGTACTGAAGATTTTTGCAGAATTGCTCTGAAATTTCCCCTGAACACGACTGTGGGCTTGAATTTGCTATTAGCAACCCCAGATTACCTGAAAACACAAAATAAAGTAAATTAGATATAAATTAAACTAAAATTATATAAAAACTAATTAATTACTACTAAAATACTATATTAAAGAAAGAAACTTAGGTGCGCAACTCTCACCTAATAATAGGTGGGGGAGAAATACAGTCGTATGATCTTAGATCGGACGGTATATGAAATACTGACATTATTGATTATTTATAAATACAGAAGTATTTAGGAAAATACAGGAAAATACAATCGTATGATCTCTGATCAACGGCTTAGATGGGCTCCCTCTCACCTATTATTAGGTGAGAGATACTCACCAAAATTTTTTTCATAAAAATAACTATAAATAATGCACTATCATGCAACTATAGTATATGATAAGCATGATGATATGCATACTCCCCCTATCTTAATGCTCCCCCTACATAAATGCAATTTATGTTTTACTCCCCCTAAATGATAGATTACATGAATTATTCTCCCTTTAATCTTCTATATTTCTCCTATATAGATTTCTTCAATTAATCTCCCCCTTTTGGTATTATCAAAAGAAGGTAGGGTGAGGGTAGTAAGGAGACATTCTTTAGGCTAGTTATAAATCATGATCGAGCTTTTGTAATATATGAAATGATAAAGAGTTTAAGCATAGTATATATAAGAGATTTCAAATAAAAAGATAATAGTTGTAAGCAAACGGAAGATTATAAGAAACATCCTTTTGTAAGCATGAAAAACATAAGTAAAAAATATGAGTTCTAGTTCAAAATTGAAAGATGTTTTAACCTTTTTGAAATCTCAAAGTTTTTCATAAAGATACCAAGCATGAAATGAACATATCAAAGATAGATTATACTACAATGTTACTTAATTTTAAGTTCAAGAGATACCAAAACATTGTCGAGATCATGTTAGGTTATCTTGTGCATTTCTTATATAAAGAGTAGTATAGATAAAGCATTAGAATCCAATACTCATGAGAAGAAGTGTTATGAAAGATAATGATGTGCACATAAGTGTATTTTGGGCAATGTTACCAATTGATTTAAATCACAAAATACAAGACATATGTAGAGTAAAGTGCACAATAAAACAAGTATATTACTTTCACACACTTTAATGCACACTATTTTTATAAAAAGTGGTGTATTAATCAAGGGTTGCACAAGACACTTTACTATTCATTCCAATGTGATCAACCTCACAATGCTTATGAAGACTTATCAGGAGATTCAAGTAGTGCTTGGTGGAGTTATAGTTGTCTACATATATAATTTTTTTGTTCACATTTGTGAGACAACATTCTCCGAATACACTTGTTTTGCAAACCCAAAAATTTTTAACTTAACCACTTTTCTGAATTTCATAAGTGCAATTCAAATGTAGTGTAGGCAATAAACTTATGCAAGTTTTAATTTATTATACAAATACAATACACAAGCAAGCATTTTAGATTTAAACGCACATGTTGATTATAAAAATAGGTGAGTGAAATGTATCATTATCAATCATAAAACATTTATTCATACTTAGAGGCATGCTAAGCTTGGTTCTACACATTTTTCAATACAATTGATGCACTTTAAATAGATATATCAAAGCATGATAAACAAAACAATGTTCATAGTAATTTCAAGGAATAAATTTTAACATTGTAAATAATTCTAAATAATAGAATTCATACATGCTTGATATTGGCAATAAAGATCATACAGTTTTTTTGTTTTATCATTTTTAAATCAATTAAAAACAGAAAATCACAAAAACATATTTTTGTAATTTTTGAATTTTGAATTTTTGTTGTAGATTTTTCATAATATGAATAAAACAAAAATAACAAATGTCAGAAATACAAATCAAAGTAGTACATATAAACTAACATATTTTTATAGATTTTTAGAAATTTTAAAATACTGAAAAATCAGACACCCACGCTAGCGCCGGCGCTAGTGCTAGCGCGGCAAACAGTACTTGATTTTTTGAGAATCTGATTTTTGATATTTATTAGGAGTCTTAAGAGTAGTCTTATGCATAAATTTTGTAATTTTTGGATATGTCTTGATTGCTCAAATTGCATAAAACATTAGCATTTTACATGTTATTCATCCTAAGATGTCTAAGACTCCTAATTCCAACCTTAACATTTGAAACCTTGCATCGGGAAGAGGTTTAGTAAATATATCAGCAAGTTGAGAGTCCGTGCCAATGAAACTAATCCTAACATTTTCCCTTTAATGTGATCCCTTATGAAATGATGACGCACATCTATGTGTTTGGATCTAGAGTGGTGTACCGGATTATTTGTGAGATCAATGGCACTTTTGTTGTCACATTTTAATTCAATAAGTTTTAGATGAAAACCAAAGTCCTCTAAAGTTTGGCTCATCCATAGAGCTTGTGCACAACAACTCCCTAATGCAATGTATTCGGCCTCCGTGGTGGAGAGTGCAACCAAATTTTGTTTCCTACTAGACCATGCAACTAATGAAGGTCCTAGAAAATGACAAGAACCACTACTGCTTTTTCTATCAAGTGAACAACCAGCGTAATTCGAATCGGAGTAACTGTGAAGTGTAAATGAATTATTGTGCGGGTACCATAATCCTAATCTAGATGACCCAATAAGATATCTAAAAATTCGTTTTGCCGCTTTTAAATGAGATTCTTCTTGATTGGCTTGAAATCGAGCACATAAGCATACGACAAACATAATATCGGGTCTAGTTGCACTAAGATAAAGTAAGGATCATATCACACCTCTATATAAGGTTTGATCAATTGAAATTCCGGATTCATCTTTTCCTAATTTAAGTGATGCACTCATTGGTGTAGAAGCATGTTTAAGGTTTTCAAATCCAAAGCGCTTAAGCATATCATAGACATATTTGGTTTGACATAAAAAAATACCAGCATTTCTTTGTGATATTTGAAAACCAAGAAAATAAGAAAGTTCTCCTACTAGACTCATTTCAAATTCATTTTTCACCACTTCAATAACTTCATTACACAACTCTTCATTAGAAGATCCAAAGATTATATCATCAACATATATTTGCAAAATAATTAAATCATCATTATTATGTTTAATGAAGAGAGTATTATCGGCACTTCCCATAATATAACCGTGCTTCAATAAAAATGATGTAAGTCTTTCATACCATGCACATGGCGCTTATTTTAAACCATAAAGCGCTTTCTCTAGTTTATAAACATGATTGGGAAATTTTTCATTAATAAAACTAGGGGTTGTTCAACATAAACTTCTTCTTTTACAAACCCGTTGAGAAAAGCTCTTTTTACATCCATTTGAAATAATTTTATTCTTTTAAAGATTGCAAATGCTAGAAAAATTCTAATGGATTCCAACCTAGAAATGGGTGCAAAAGTTTCATCAAAATCTATCCCCTCGATTTATGAATATCCTTATGCTACTAAGCGTGCCTTATTCCAAGTGATTCTAGACTCACCATCTAATTTATTTTTAAAAATCCATTTTACACCTACAACCGGGTGATTAGATGGTCTTTCTACTAATTTCCACACATTATGTCACTCAAATTGTTCTAACTATTCATTCATAGCCAAAAACTAAAATTCATCCTTCAAAGCAGTAGAAACGGTCTTTGGTTCAATTTCGGAAACAAAGCAGATATTTGAATATGATTCATGAAGAGAAGAGCGAGTTCTTACCCCGATGGATGGTTCACCAATAATTAATTCCCATGGATGATCCTTTGTGAATTTCAAGGCACTTGGAGGTACATATTCATCTTCCTTGGCCTCCTCTTCTTCTTCTTTGGAAGGTTCCTCATCACCATGCTCCAAAGATTGTAAGAGATCATCCTCGTTGCCTGCGGAAAGTTTTTCTACACAAGGAACAAACTCATCAAATTTTACATTTATTGACTCTTCAACTCTACTAGTTCTTTTATTAAAAATTCTATAAGCTTTACTAGTTGAAGAGTACCCAAGAAAAGTTCCTTCATCACATTTTTCATCAAACTTTCCCAAGCTATCTTTTGTATTCAAAATAAAACATTTACAACCAAAAACTTTGAAATATGATACATTAGGCTTCTTTTGAAAATAGAGTTCATATGGTGTGAGATTAAGAGATGGGTGAAGCATGATTCTATTCAAAACATAACACGATGTACTTACGGCTTCGGCCCAAAATGACTTCGGTAATTTATATTCACATAACATAGTGCGTGCTAGTTCTTGAAGTGTCCTATTCTTTCTTTCTACAACACCATTTTGTTGTGGTGTGCGTGGTGTAGCGAACTCATGTTTAATGCCTAACATATCACAAAAGGATGTAAATTTTTCATTTTCAAAATCTCTTCCATGATCCGAGCGAATGCATTTAATTTTCAAATCACTTTCATTTTGAATACGAGTACATAATTTTGCAAATTCACAAAACGCATCGGATTTGGAAGAAAGAAATAATGTCCAACAATATCTTGAAAAATCATCTATTAAAATATATGTATATAATCTACCACCAAGACTTGCAGTGCTAACGGGACCAAAAAGATCCATATGAATTATTTGCAAGGGTCTTGTAGTAGAAATGAAAATTTTATTTTTGAAAGAGGATCTAGAAAATTTACCTTTTTGACATGGTGAATAAAGTGAAGGTAAAGTTCCATTTAATCTAGGCAATCCTCTAATTAAATTACTTTTGGCAAGTTTTACAATGAGCTTTGTGCTACCATATCCTAGTCTTCTATGCCAAAGTTCTAATTCATCATTTTTAGTAATAAAGCATTTTATAGATGATTTAGAAAGATCATGAAAAGAAACTATATAAACATTATGTATTCTTGGTGCAGTTAGTAAAATATCTTTTGTAGTAGGATTAGATATTTTGCATAAGTTAGTGGAAGATTCAAATAACACATCTAATCCTTTATCACATAATTGGCTAATATAAATTAAATTGTGTTTTAATTCTTTCACATAAAGAACATTAGATATAGTAAAGGATTTGTTAACAACTGTACCAATTCCCATGATCCTTCTTTTTCCGTTGTCACCAAACGTCACGATCCCTCCCTTCTTCTTTTCTAGGCTAAGGAACTTAGCTTTATTGCCCGTCATGTGCTTGGAGCATCCTGAATCCAAGTACCACACGTCTTCATTATCCTTAGCCTGCCTGCACATCTAGAAAGAAGATGAGAGTAAAGATCTGAATACCCAAGTGGTACCACCCATAGAATAAGTGGAAGACTTAGGTACCCAGATTTGTTTTAAAGTATTTTGTTTTATTTTCCTGCAAGAACTAGATATGTGAACTAACCTATAACAGTTTGCACACGAAATAAAGGGGGTTGAGACCCTTTTCTGGAATATTTTCTTACTGGAACAAATTGGATTTACAGAAGAAAAGCCTTTTGAAAAAGAAAACTCAGGTTTCTAGTATGAGGTGCTAGCGCCGTCGTTAGTCGCTAGCGCCGGCGTTAGTCGCTAGCGCCGGGCGGTAGCCCTCTCCTCGATTTCCGAGCCCAAGTTTTCCAGAACCATGACATTGGTACCCTAAAATCATTTCCAGTGATTTTTGGCCTATTCCAAATTTTTAATGGCCATGGTGAGATCATGAACTTGTGCTTTAAGTGAAGAATTTTCTTTCACAAGCATGACACACTTATTTTCAAAACCTTTTTGGTTATTTTTGATTTGCAAAATTGAGGCTTCTACTTTCCTTTCTAATTCCCCCTTCTCTTTTGTAAGAGTTTTGGCATGAGAAAGGGCTTTAGAAAGTGACCCTTCAATATCTTTATTTAGTAGAGTGATCACACTCTTGGCAAGAAACATTTCTCTTTTCTAAAACAATTACCTTTTTGGAAAGCTTTTGATTTTCTTTAATAAGAGATTCATTTTCACGATTCAATAAAATACTATCTTTCATATTTTTATCAAAAGCTTTGCAAGTTTCAAGGAATTCATTATAGAGTTCATCATAAGTGGGAGGAGTTACATAAGTGTCGCTAAGAACACCGGTGTCGTCGCTGTCATTTCCATGTCCCATGAGGCACATGTTAGCTTCCTCATCTTCGCTTGATGAAGACCCGCTTGATTCTTCGGAGGAGGAGGAGGAGTCATCCCATGTTCTAGCTTTTAGCACCTTCTTCTTCTCCTTCCCTTTGTGCCGCTTTTCCTTCTTCTCCTTCAAGAACTTTGGGCACTGGCTCCGAATGTGCCCGGTCTTCCTACAATGAAAGCACTCTGATGGAGGTCTTTCTTCTTCATCGTCGCTCTCCTTTTCCTTCTTTGAGGATGACCTTTTCCATCTTTCATCCTTTTGGATAAATTTCCGGAAAGTGTTTCTCCTTTCCGGATTTCGCATGAATTTTCTGAAATTCTTCACCAAAAGGCTTTCTTCATTTTCATCCTCATCCTCTTGGCACTCCGTCTTTAATGTTAGTGCCAACACCTTCTTCTTTGGATCCTTGTTGTATTCATCATATTGGATTTTGAGTTCTACCTCATGGGTTTTGAGATTCCCAATGAGGCTCTCAACTTGGAGCGTTCTTAGATTGTGCGATTCTAAAATGGTCATCACCTTCAGGTTGAATTTTGGTGGAAGAGAACGAAGAATCCTTTGGACCAAGTCGCCATTGGAGAAAGTCTTTCCAAGTGCTTTGGAGGCATTGACGATCTTGGTGAAGCATGTGTACATGCCATCAACATCTTCACTTTCATCCATCCAGAATTTTTCATATTCCGACTCAAGTTGGAAATGCTTTGAATCTTTAACCTGCGATGTACCTTCATGAGTAACTTCCAAATGATTCCAAATTTCATATGCAGTAGTACATGCAGAAATTCTATTAAGTAAATTTCTATCTAACGCACAAAATAAAGCAGTCATAGCCTTGGCGTTATTTTTGCATTTTAGCTTATGCTTATCATCCCATTTATCTTTTGGTTTATCTAAAGTTATCTCTCCAACTACAAATGTAGGAGGAGAGTATTCCTTTTCTACCATATTCCATACCTCAATATCTAGGGTCATAAGAAAACATCTCATCCTATTTTTCCAGTAATTATAATCTGACTCGGTAAAGAGTGGAGGTCTACTAATTCTCTGACCCTCGGAAAAAGCGAGATCATAAGGCGCCATTATTCCTGGTTTTTAAACCGTTTAGAATAACCTGCCTCTGATACCACTTGTTGGATCGATTGGCGCCCTTCGAGGGGGGGGGGTGAATAAGGGAATAAAATTCTTCTTTATAATTTTAGACAATTTACTAAATTGTTTTGAGTAATTTAGAATGAAATAACAATTTAACTTAAAGGAGGAAACAATTGTAATTTGCAATTTTATAAATTATGCCAAATGATAGAAATTAAGTAAACACAGAAAGAGACATGATTATATTATACAGAAAATGTGTTTACATAAATTGATTTCAATATCGCTTGAAATCGGAGGCGTATAAAGTAATACAATTTTTCCTTTTCTATACCGACTTGTATCCCCACAAATTGGTTGGCTTTAGCCCATCCTTCCCCGGATAAGGCCTCAAGCCGCTCTAGCCAATCCTTCCCCAGATATGGCCTCGAGCACTCCCTAGATCTTATCACCTAGAACTAGTCGCCAACACAAGGCGAATTACTCCCTAAGTCCTACCCAGACCTAGTCGCCAACACAAGGCGAATTAAATAAACGATCACAAAAAAGTATGGAATGAAAATAAATATAACAATAATAAAACTCCCTATATGAGATCTCTGAAGATGAGGATGAAGGATCGTTGTAGTATGAGCGAGATCGAAGCGATCGTCCTTCGGATGTAGCGTGACGTAGTCGTCCTCCAGAATTCTCCTTAAGCTTTTTGTATGAGATCCAACTTCGGCAGCATAACAGCTCTGGAAATTTGGCACAAGCAAACTCTCTGGGATGGATCAGCCAACACGAGAAAGAGCCCATCAATTTATAGAACTTGAAGATAGCGCCTGCGGTAGCTCCTAGCTCCTGCGGTAGCGTTCGTGTTGAGCGGTTACGAAACCGTCGGCGGCGTGGCGCTGTGCACGAACTTGAGATAGTGCTAGGCAGTAGCGCTAGCACTGGAGGTAGTATTCGTGTGGAGCGGTTGCGAAACTGTCGGCTGCGTGACAGAACAAAATTTTGTCGAACGACCTCAAATTCATCGAACGGAGCAATTTCGTCGAACGGAATCACTTTCGTCGAACGGAGCTTCAAATTCGTCGAACGGCCTCAAATTCGTCGAACGCAATATTGTTGTGCAGGAGCTCAGTTCGTCGAACTCCAATTCGTCGAGCGGCCTTCACAATTCGTCGAACGTAATATTCGTCGAACGGAATTTTCGTCGAACGCAGGCAAATTCGTCGAACGGAACTCCAAGTTCGTCGAATGCAGATTCCTTCAGATTTCGTCAAGCGACTTCAGAGTTCGTCGAACGCAGGTAGATAATGTTGGGCATTAACTACTAACGCGAGTGTTAGCTATCTTTCCAGAGAATCATCTCCAATCTATTTTATACCTATGGAGTATTGCACATATAGTTCCTGCATACTCTAAACACACAAAATACAAGATCAAATACAATTTGGGATTTGTTATTCTCAAACAAAAGGATGTGACACACATGTCCAACACTTTACTCTGTCACTTTAAAGAGGGTTTGAAAATGATTTGTCTGTTTGGGTTTTCTGATTCTCTTTTGCTCACATAGAGGTCATTAGCTCCCAGCAGGGTTTGAGATGATGCCTGAGGAACCACTGCTGCTGGGTGCAACCTTAAATAATCTTCAGCATTAAAGAGGTGTCTTGAGCTATACCTTTCAAAATCCTGTCTTATGAAATCAGGCATAGTTGAGAACTGAGAATTATCTTTACCTTCTGCTTTTGCTTTATTTATCTGAGCTGTAGCATTAGAGTCTTTGAATCTAGCCATATAAGCATTCTTTTCTGATTCTCGATTGATGGGAGAGGGAGGCCTTTCATCAATTTCACTGGCCTGATATGAAGGTTGATAATCTTGAGGATACCTTTTTCCGTGAAGAGAACCATAAGATACATGATATTTGTAAGTTGAAGAAGTAGGTCTAGCAGATCCTGAAGGAGGAGCTCTGGCTGATCTTGAACTATGAGAGCCACTTGATCTTCTATGACTATCTCCTGATTTCCTTGAATGCTGAGGGTTAGATTTCTGAGAGGAAGAAGTCATCCCTGCTGATCCTGCTGCTGGAGGAGGAGGAGGAGGATTAAACTTGATAGGCTTGTCAGAGTAGAATCCGATCTTCTTCATTTTCTTTCTCCTTTTATTCTCATTTCTAGAGAATCTCATCCAAGCTGGGGAATCCTTTGTAAGAGTAATGTTATTCAAAATATAATAAGGAGTATCATTTGTTGAAGAGGGAGATTTAGGAACAACCTTTGCTTTGCTTCTTGACTTTTTTTTCTTTGAAGATTTATAATCTGAATCATCACTATCATCATTATCATCATTATCATCATCAGAATCAGAAGGTTGAGCAGGATTATCATACAGATCGTCAATATCTTTAAGAGCAATATCCAAATCTTGCTCAACATATTCTGGAAGAGGAGAATCATCATAAACAAAGGTTGGAGGTGAATTCGCCAAACCACCTTCTTCTGTTACTGCAACTGGAATTTGGACTGGAAAACTTTTGATAAATTTCTTTAACAAAACTGAATCAATTGGAGCTGTATAGAGAACTATAGCTTTTGAAAAATCTTGAGGCTTAGGCAGCCTGCTAAAAACTGAATTGAAATTTGATAGTAAAGAAATAATATCTATTGAGGGATTAATAGAAATATTATTTACTGGAGCTATAACTGGAGCTTCTGCTATATCAAAAACTGGAACTGCTTCAAACTCAATAACCATATCTGAACATGCATTTATTGGAGCTTCTTCATCAAGCATCTCCCCCTGCCTAGTTTCAGGGAGACCTGAATCTAGGCCCCTAAAAGAAGGGACAAAGGATGAGGAGGAAGGGAAGGATGCAAGATTAGAAGATAGGTTAGATATAGCTTGAAGAACTAGAGCTAATTTCTCATCTAGGAGAGCAGTTAGCTTAGGAGAGATATGAGAGAATATTTGGTCAGCAATTGAAGAGAAATTAACATACACAAAATCTGATGTATGCTGAGAAGAAGAGGGTGTTGGAATAGAAGGTGAGGGATTAGAAGTGTGAGCCTGGTTGGTGCACACTGAGGATGGAAGGAAAATGTTAGTGGCATGTGAGATGGGTGGATGAATATCTTCATGAATGGGAGATTGAGGTGGAGATTTTTGAGGAGACAAGAGGTTAAATGATGGAGGGGGAAGAGAATCAACATCTGGAATAGATGATGATGGAGGCTCTGCAGACTGATTTGTTTGGAGAGGAGAAGAAGGCAATGAGGAAAGAGTTTCTATGGGTGAATTTGAGGGAAGAACATCTTTAGTAGAGGTGATCTGAAGTGGTTGAGAGGGAGAGGATTTGAAGATTCAGGGAGAAGAACTTCTGGAAGGGTTGAGGGAGTGGTTGTATCAGCCCTTGTGCTTTCAGAAGCTCGCCTGGAAGATTCTGCCCTTGGAGTCCTCTTGGGAATCACTCTTTCCCACATACCAAAGAGAGCTGGAGTCAGTCTCTTGCTTGCATTAATGAAGACCTTTGGTGACACAAATAGGTCTGGGCATTTCTCTTGAAGAACAATGCCTAACACTCTGCCATATCGAACACTGAGTTTGCTTTGCTTCTTCTTGATTGATTCAAAGAGAATCAATCCCCAATTCACCTGCTTCTTTTCAACTAAGGCCACCATCAAAAGAAATTGGTGCCTAGGAATATAATCATGAGCTGAGGTTTTTCCTAACAAAACCTTGCCAACTACGTCAGCCATGAATTTGTATTCAACTGACAAGTTCTTTTTCAGAAGATGATTAGGGTTTTCATTGGAATGACCCATTTTAACCAGTTCAACATTAAACTCATCAGAGGTGATATCTAACTCTCATCATCACCATCTATCAATCCAAAAACTTCTATTAAAATTTTTGGAGAAAGAGGAACCTGGTTTCCTGAGATTATTCCTGAGATTGTAGTTGCATACACTGACTTAACAGTATGTACCCATTCTTTGATTTCTGCTACTGGTAGCTTTATCCTGGTGGTCATGAACTTCCTTAACTGCTGAACTTCAAAAAGTTGAAGAATATCTTAGAAGACTTGGTCAGAATGAGTAAACGACACTATGTCGATATCAGAACCTACATCAAACTTCATTGACGAGAGCAATGCCTAGGAGATTGCCATTGGTACCTGCAAGAGAAAAAGATCAAGTGCAAGGGAACTGGAGGAAAGAGCAAGTTCTGTAGGCGCAAAGATGAAAAGAAATCAAAGTTTTGATTTTAAGAGAGAGAGATCGGAGAAGGCGCAAGCTTTCGTAGAACGGGGTTCGGCTAAACCTAAGAAAATCAGAAGTTGAAGAGTCATTGGGCTTCATCAAATTGCATTCGACGAAGAATAAATTTTAATCGATCTCAGTTTGGCGAATGAGCTGACTTCGCCGATTTCTGGATTTAATAGGTTTCGTCAATCTCCATTCGACGAACGACTAAATTTCGTCGATCTCCGTTCGACGAAATGAGGGGTTAAGTAGAAAATTAATTTTTTTTTAATTTATTGAATCTCCATCTATCATTCCTAGCTGATTTATAAAGAATATGTGCTTCTTTTCATCCAATGGTTTGGTGAAAATATCAGCCCTTTGTAAGTCAGTAGGAATAAATTGTAGACAAATTATATTTTTATCCACATTATCTCTGATAAAGTGGTGCATAATTTCTATGTGTTTAGTCCTACTATGGAGTACTGGATTTTGTGATATAGATATTGCACTAGTATTGGCACAAAATATAATTGATTTATTTAAGTTGATACCATAGTCTAGGAGTTGATTTTGTATCCACAAAATCTGTGAGCAGCAACTGCCATCAGCAATATATTCTGCTTCAGCTGTTGATGTAGAAATATATGTCTGTTTCTTACAAAACCAAGACACAAGCTTATCACCAAGAAACTGGCAAGTTCCTGATGTGCTTTTCCTGTCTACTCTGCATCCAGCATAATCAGAATCTGAGAATCCAGGTAATTCAAATTCTGATGCAGTTGGATACCCGAGTCCTAGATTTGGACAACCCTTTATATATCTCAAAATTCTTTTTAGTAAAATAAGGTGAGATTCTTTGGGGTTAACTTGGAACCTAGCACAAATGCATGTAGCAAACATTATGTCTGGTCTACTAGTTGTTAAGTAAAGTAAAGAGCCAACAATTGCTCTATATACATTTTGATCAACAGGTTTCCCTGATTGATCATTGTCTACAACAACATTGGATGGCATGGGTGTTTTCATGATAGAAGCATCAGACATACCAAATCTTTTCACTAATTCCTTAGCATACTTGGATTGTGATATGAATATGCCATTTGGAGTTTGCTTCACTTGAAGGCCAAGGAAGTAAGATAACTTACCCATACTACTCATTTCAAATTTGGATTGTATTAGGTTAGAAAACCTTTTACATAATTTTGAATCAGTGGAGCCAAAAATAATATCATCTACATAAATATGAACTAGTAAGGTTTGATTTTTATGTATCCTGAAAATAAAGTTTTATCAACAATGCCTCTACAGAACTTGTTATCTAAAAGAAAATTAGCTAGGGTCTCATACCATGCTCTAGGAGCTTGCTTGAGACCATAGAGAGGTTTGTTAAGATTAAAGACATAAGAAGAGTGAGTTGGAGAGATAAAACATGGTGGTTGTTCCACATAAACATTTTCTTTGATATCTCCATTAAGAAAAGCACTCTTCACATCCATCTGATATACTTTGAATTTCTTGAAGGCAGGAAATGCAAGAAATATCCTTATAGCTTCAAGTCTAACAACAGGAGCAAAGGTTTGATCATAATCAATTCCTTCTTCCTGAGAGTATCCTTGGGCTACCAATCTTGCTTTATTTCTGATTATGAAGCCTTGATCATCTAGCTTGTTCCTAAAGATCCATTTGGTACCAATAACTTGATGGCCCTTTGGTCTTGGAACCAAATCCTAAACCTTGTTCCTTTAAAATTGATTGAGTTCCTCTTGCATTGCAAGAATCCAGTTTGGATCTTGTTCTGCGTCTTTTATGGATTGAGGTTCAATTTGTGATAGGAAATAAGTATGCATCTGATTTTGATTGAGTTGATGTCTTGTTTGAACACTTGCTGAGATGTCTCCAATAACTTGAGATATTGGATGATCTCTAACTGTGATGTGATCAACAGTTGGAATGGGTTTAGCAATAGTTTCCTCTTGAGGGATTTGATCAGATGTCATTATATTAGAATTATCAGCAAGATCTTCTGGAATATCTTCTTCTTCACTATCTGTAATAATTTGAGTTGATGGTATTAGAGAGTCTTCATTCTGTAGATTCAATCCATTAAGCTCTTCACATAGAACTGGTACCTGCAAAATATCTCTGGTAGAGGTGGTATTCCTCTCCTCAATTAACATGTTAGTTTCATCAAAAGAAACATGCATGGACTCTTCTATCTTAAGAGTTGATTTGTTATAAACTCTATATGCTTTACTAGAAAGAGAATATCCAAGGAATATACCTTCAACAGTCTTTGCTTCAAATTTCCTTAGTATTTCTTATCATTGTTATGCACATAGCATTTACAGCCAAAAATCTTAAAATAGTTAACCTTAGGCTTTTTATTCTTAAGTAATTCATAGGGTGTTTTACCCTTAAGTTTATGTATCAGACTTCTGTTCAACACATAATTTGTCATGTTTACTGCCTCTACCCAAAAGGAGAGTGGCAAGTGAGCATCAGTAAGCAATGTAGTTGCTGATTCAATTAATGTTCTATTTTTCCTTTCAGCTACCCCATTTTGTTGAGGAGTTCTAGGAGCAGAGAAACATTGTCTGATCCCTTCTTTTCCACAGAATTCTCTTATCAGAAGAGATTCAAACTCAGTTCCATGATCACTTCTGATCAATGCAACTAGAGTAGAGTACTCAATCTTGATGGACCTAAGAAAGTCTGTCAGAACACTGAAGGTGTCAGACTTGTTCCTAAGAAAGAACACCCAAGTGAATTTAGAGAAGTCATCTACAATAACTAAAGTGTAATGTTTCCCTCCTAGACTCTGTATTGCAGTGGGTCCAAAGAGATCCAAATGTAGTAAGTACAGAATCCTAGGTGAATCACTTTTGGATAAAGATTTGAAACTACTCTTGGTCTGCTTTCCTAGTTGACAAGCCTTCCAGAGTCCTTCCTTCTTGTATGAAGGAGAAGGCAGTCCTCTTACTAGATTGTCCTTGGAGAGTTTAGAGATAGTTCTAAGGTTAATATGTCCTAGCCTTTTATGTCATAATTCATTTGTTTTACTTATTGAATTAAATAAACAAATGTCTGAATTGGCAGAGTTAGAATTGACTAAATAAATATTTCCATGTCTAATACCAGATAACACATTAATGTTTTTTTATTGGTAATAAGACATAAGGGATGATTAAAAGTTACCTGATAACCTTCATCACATAGCTGGCTTATGCTGATGAGGTTTTGCTTGAGACCCTTGACATATGCTACCTCTTTGAAGGTAACTGCTCCAACTTTGATTTTTCCATATCCTTTGGTTTGTCCACAGTTGGAGTCTCCAAAAATCACTTTGGGTCCAAGCTTTGCCTTGTAATTTCTTAGGTTGGCCTTGTTTCCTATCATGTGCTTGGAGCACCCACTATCCAAATACCACTGTTCCTTTATGTTTGGATAGCCTTAAACCTGCACAGCAGAAAATAAACTAGTTTTTTTTTTGACCCACACTACCTTGGGTCCTTTTGTCTTATCACAAAATTCAGAAATGTAAGAAATCTCAGGTTGATCCTTATAGCCTTGTGGATGATATCTCTTAGGAGGAATAATCCACTCAGTAAAGGGATTTTTAGTATGTTGAGAATTAGAATTCTTCAGATATGCAGTATATTTTTCGTTCGACGAACTTGGCTGAGTTCGTCGATAGCCGTTCGACGAATTGAAGTAATTTTGTCGAGCGCCGTTCAAAGAGTAGCTATACTGAGAATCTGTATTCAGCGTTCGTCGATCACCGTTCGATGAATTCATGTGATTTCATCGAGCTCCTTTCGACGAATTCTTTTGAATTCTTTTATTCTTAACATCCTTGCTTGAGATGTTCTTACCTACTTCTACTGCATCTTTGCCTTTGGCAGAAATGAACTTCACTGGAGTAGATAGGATATCTTTCTTAAGAAGATATGGCTGACTTGATGATGCACCCAAGCCCAGTTTGCCATTGAGTCTGGCATTCACAGTGCTTGTGATGTCCATCAGTTTGATGCTTCTCCCATTGAGGGTTTCTTCAAACTTTTTAGCCTCAGATAATTTGTTCTCAATGAGAACAATATGTTCTTTGGAGGCAGCCAGTTCTTTCTTAAGATTGGCATTATCTTCAGTCAGTTGATTCATTTCAACCAACTTATTTCTGAGGGAGATTATCTCCTTCTCAGATTTAATTAAATCTAAACAAAGAGTTTTAATTCATTTTTAAAATCATTTGAATTAAAATCAAAGGTAGAGATTACCTGATCACTGTCATTGTCAGATTCTGATTCATCTGAATTATTTCCTGAGGCATTGATAGTCATCATGCAGAAATTTCTTTCATCTTCATCATCACTAGAACTGGATGATGATGCATGTTCTGAGTCATTGCATGAGTCATAAATAGCCATCAAGCATTGATCCTTTTCATTTGTATCATCTTCAGAGGAGCTGAATGATGACTCTGACTCAGTGTCACTCCATGTCTCAGCTACAAAGCCTCTTCCCTTATGTTTGTGTTTGTAGGAGGATGACTTACTGGAGTGCCTCTTTTCTTCTTTATCTTTTCTCTTGTCCTTCTTTTGATTTTCTGGACACTCGGGTAGGATGTGTCCAGGCTTCCTGCAACCAAAGCAAATAATTTCTTTAGAATTTGATTTGTCATACCTTGGTTTTCTTTTGATCTGAAATCCTTCTTTCTGAAATCCTTTCTATTTTGTAGAATCTTTTGGCTAGGAGGCTCATAAACTCCATTTCTCCTAGAGTTTTATCTTCCTCTTCTGTAGCTTGGAAAGCAATGCTTCTCTCCTTTTTGGTGGCTGGAGAGGAGGTAGACTGTTCAACTTCTCTTGACTTGATAAGCTGCTCATAGGATTTTAATTTGCCTAATAAGGTCTCAGTAGAGATCTCATTTAGGCTGCTGGCTTCCTTGATTGGCCAGATCCTTGAGTCCCATGTGCTGGGGAAGCACATTAGGATCTTATCATTCTCTTCAGTGATTGAGATCACTTTATCCAAAGACTTCAGTTCATTGATGATGAGACCGAGTCTGTTGTGCATGTCTGCTACTGTTTCAGTTTCTCCCTTTTTGAAGTTCTCATGTTGGGAGATGAGATGAGATCTTCTTTCCTTTCTCTCATCTGCAGATCCTTCAACCATGTTGTTGAGAGAGATCCAGATGTCCATGGCTGAGGTGCAGTCCACAACCTTCTAGAATATGTCATCAAACATTATTTGTGCCAATATGTTCATTGCTTTGGCATCTGCATTTCTTTGTTTCTTCTGAGCATCTGTCCACTTAGGAGGTGGAACAGCATTATTGTTGGTTGTTGTTTCAGTACTTGTTGATGCTGATGGAGTAGGAGGTCCTGTCAAAATGGAATTAAAAATATCTTCATCAATAGAATTCATATATAATTTGATCCTTGCCTCCCATAATGCAAACTTGTTAAGATTGCACATAGGAGGTCTTATGCTTGAGTATTCTTTGTTTTGTGTCATGAGTTTTTAGCAAAAGAAAACTTTAGAAGAAATTAAGATCTAATTGATCTTTGGATTCAGGTGTTATCCTGTAAACAATCAACCAACCTCTGATACCAATTGAAAGTGAAGTTTAGATCTTAAATTTACTCTAGAGGGGGGTGAATAGAGTATTAAAAGTTTTTAACTTGTTTTATAGCGGAATTAAAATACTGATATATATGTGTGTAACAGAGTGAGTGTAAAAGCAAAACAAAAATCACAGCACAGTACAGAAAGAAAAACACAATCACAGCAGACATAAGGATCTATAGTAGTTCCCCAATCAACCTGGGTACATCTACTCTTCTACCACCCTTGGTAGGAATCCATTAGGTTTTTGGTCAGGTGCCCTATCACCACTGGGATTTTTGATCAGGTGCCCAAACACCACTGAGCTTTTGATCAGGTGCTCAAACCAAAACACAGATTTTTGATCAGGTGCCCTGCCACCAAAGGTTTAACTTTTGAAGGGAGTTGGAGCCCTGTACAAGATGGGTAAAAAGGATAAACAAAAAGTGTTTATGAAGTTCTTCTCTGTCAACAAGATCTAAGAGAAGACTAGTGGATTGTTGTGTTGTAAAGCTCCCCCTGTCTGATAGAGTTTCTTTGACAGATAATGGATGGAGCTTTCTCTTGGATGTAGAAAATCTTTCTTGATAGCAGATGAATCTGAGAGACAAAGTTTCTCAGATTATTGTTTCTCTTTGAAGATTAAGAACCAACAGCTGAAACTTGAGAGGATTTTAGATGTTCTCAGAGAATAAAAAAATGTTGTTGTTTATGAAGAAGATCTCTGTATTCCTTTTTGACTTTTTGTATTTCACAATAGTATTACTTCTCTAGTCGTGCTCTCCTTCATCCTTTTTCTTTTGGGATATATGACTAATTTAAAATTCAAACCTTCTGGTTAAGGAATAGAATAATCTGAATTATATCTTTCTTGGGGACAATAATCTGATTCAACAATAATACTTTAATTCCTTTTCCTTTTCCAATATGTCAAATGGCTACTTTCTCGAAAGAAGAGAATAGAAAGGAATAATAAAAGGAAAGATCAAATCTTGACTTATCTGATATTGAATAAGTCCAAATAATAGAATATATCTGTTGCTGAATAGTCGATCTGAGTTCAGAGAAAAATAAAATTGATTCTTCAGAAAATTGTCAAGCTGAAGAGAAACTTTTCGACGAGCAGAAAGCTGAGTTCGTGGAACTAAAAGCTGAGCTCGTCGATCTGAACACTGAGATAATCATTCGTCGAACAGAAAGCTGAGTTCGTCGATCTCAATCTGGAGTTCGTCGAACTGAGATAGAATCTGTAGAACTGGCTTGAAGACTGGATACGTCGAGCTGAAGAATTAGTTCGTCGAACTGAAACACGATATTCGTCGAACCTAGGAAGGAGTTTGTTGAACGCAGAATGAAGTTCGTCGAACACAGAAACTTGGAATTTTCCTAAGTTCTAGCTATCTTAGACAAACTTAGACCTTGACCCTTAGACTATACAATGGGGTCAACTTGAGTCCTAGTAACAGATAGTGATCCTAGCACAAATCAGTAATAGGGTTGTTCCAACAATGGTGGTCTAGTGGATGCATAGTCTTTAGAACTCATTTTCCTGAAAATATTTTAGAATATAAAAATTTGAGTGAGAGGATCTTTTGAACAAGGTGTTAACCTTTTTATGATCAACTTGGCTCTGATCCCAATTGAAAGTACACAGTGACTCCCCTGAGTATTCTCTAGAGGGGGTTAATAGAGATTTAAAACTTTTCTATTAAATGTGCATAGAAGAAGAATAATTCTAACTACTATGCATTCAGAATTACAACCAGAATAAAATAAACGCAGAATTATAAAACTAAATATGGGACAACACAGAAAATTAACACAGCATAGATGAGACAAAATCTATTGTGGTTCCCCAAAATATGGGTACTCCACTCTTCTACCACCTTGGTAGGAATAATAAACTATCATAGTGCCGGAGTCTTTTGATAAGGAGACTCTTAGAACTAGGATCTGAGTCTTTTGTTAAGGAGACCCTTAGAACTAAGGCTAGATCTTTTGATAAGGAGATCTTAAACCAAAACTAGATCTTCTGATAAGGAAATCTTGAACCAGGACTAGATCTTTTGTTGAGGAGATCTTGAACCACTGAATCCTTTGAAGAATGATTCTTAGGACTCTTTACTCAGTTTTACAGAAAGTAGAAAGTAGAGTAAAGGAAGAAGAATAAGATGAAGATAGTTCTTCTGTGAATAAATCCACTTGCAGTAGTTAATAAGGATTATTGGCACTAAGTGTTCTCTAGATCTTATTTCAGTGAATGAATCCTTACTTAATAGATAGATGCAAGGATTGTGATAGCCCTGATCTAGTTGATGACCTTTGTATGTTCTGTATGCTTCTTTCTGAGAGAGAGAGGAAGAAGCCTTATGTTCCTGCACGGAGATTTGTCGTGTATTCTTCTGTTCGGGAGAGAGTTGTAGAAGAAGAAGAATAATTGTTGTTGTCCTTATCTTTTGAATTCTGTATACTTATTCTTCTATCGAATAGAGATGAATGACTTTCCTCTTCTGATGTTTATCTAGTTGGACTATCCAAGAGATATTATGGCTCTTTTTCTATTAGTTTTCTCTACTCATTAAATCTTTTGAATAACTTCAAAATATATTATTATTGAATCTCTGAATCTCTAGAGTTCTTCTTTCCCTTCTTGTTCATGAATGACCCATTAGAATTTAAATAACTTCTATTTATAACTTCTGAATAAGCATCAGAATCGATTCCAGGAAGTTTCCCAAATCTGTGTTTGTATTCGATGTTGTGTCGAATGACTTTGCCTTCTCATAGACGCACCTTTGAGTTCTATTAGAAGTAGCTTCGAAATCTTCCTCAGCTTTGAGTTGACCTCTGCTATCGATGTTGCGTCGATTCCTTATCTATGTATCTGTTGAGATGAATACATGGACTTTAAACTCTGACTTCTGCATTGAATACATTTCGAAGTTGCGTTGACTTATAATGATGCTTCGATTAGCTCTGGCTTCTGCGTCGAATACAATTAGACGTGGCATCGACTTCCAATGTTGCATTGAGTCCTAGTTTGAGTAATCTTTACTTCTATTTAAAGTTACTTCGACTTGCAGTCGAAGCTGCGTCGACTTCTTTTCGACGCAAAATTAATTTAACTGAATTTTGCACTCTTTTTGACTGGATTTTGACACTCTAATGTGAGCGTGACATCCTAGGACATCTAATGACCATATTACCCTCACTATAAAATATGGGTAATGAATCCTAGATGATGAAATCACTTATACATAATTTGTAAGATAAATCAAGTGGATGTTTTTCCCAACAGGAACGATCTTTACTCTCATTTTATTACTTGATCTGATACGTGCACTTTCGTATATACTATTTTCCGCTTATTAAGTTTTTGGAGCCATTGTTTGGGAAGTGCAAATTAATTTAGTCTTTCCTTGTAATATTAGTGATACAGAGTATTTGGAGCACAAGTTCTTACTTTATTTTATTTTATTTTTGTTGGGAACAGTGTCCAACAATGTTCCTGATTTGAAGAAGTGCTCAGGTCAATGATAAAAGTTCTATTTGTTTGATCTTTATTAAATATTTTTTTAGCCAAGCCTATCTATACTTGTAGGTTCTAGCTTTTTCAAATATGCGGAGATTGTTGGGTATTGTGCCCTCAAAGTTCTTAGATTTGAAGAAGGAACACAAGTATAGACAAGCCAAGTTCTTTTTTATGTGTGTTTTAGTTCATGATGTGACAGGTATGTCAAGACTATATTTTCTGTATCAAAACTACACAAGAAGTGAAAAATCACTAAGTTAAATATTGGCTTGAGCCTTAGCAGACATATCGTTGAGAAAGGAAACATATCGTCGAAATAGTTTCAACATATTGTTTTAATATTCCTTTATCATTGAGAAAGCTAAGTTCAGATGTCTAGACGATATTATCTTGAAGAAGACATATTGTCTTGAAGATTGAAGACATATCGTATAGAAGGAAACATCTCGACGATATCGTCTAGAAGAAGCAGTATCATTGAGATGTCAAGTACAGTCTTGAAGAAAGAAGTATGTCGACTATATCATCGTGAAGATTACATATCGTCGACACAGTTATACAACATTAATGAAGAATATTGTTCACTTCTATATTCTGCAAGTTCCAAGAATGGCAAAGCATTTATGATAATATATTCTGACGTTTCTTTCAATATTCCTATCTGGCAAATTAATTATTGAAGAATTTAATAAGGGCCTTTATGCAAAGTTACAGAAGAATATAAAAGAGAGAAATTATTGATTTGAGTATTTGGTAGGGTTCTTTGTGAGCCTGAGCTTGTAAGATCCTGTAATAGATCTGAGTATTGGTAGGGTTCTGTGTGAGCCTGAGTTTGGTAGGGTTCTTTTTGAGCCTGAGCTTGTAAGATCTTATAATAGATCTGAGTATTGGTAGGGTTCTGTATGAGCCTGAGTTTGGTAGGGTTCTTTGTGACCCTGAGTTTGGTAAGATCTTGGTGAAGATCTGAGTTGTTGTAAAACTAGTAAAGTCTGAGTTATTGGTAGGGTTCTTTGTGAGCCTAAGTTGTAAGATCTACTTATTGAGAAGAGATCTATGTTGGAGAAGTTGCCTAGTCTAGCATATTGCTAGATAGGTGGGAGGGACAGTTGAGTACCTCTTGACACATTTTCTTGAAGGGAACCACTATAAATCATGTGTATTTTCTGTTGATAAGTAATAAAAAATATGTATTTTTGGTATAAGTATTAGTATAGTTTTAATTAATATTGTGAATTTTCTATGTAAATTAATGAATAAATTGCTTCTTTATTATTTCTGGTTTCTAACTTAGTTTTATTTTTGTTTTTGCAATTTTTTGCAAAATTTTCACAGGTCACGCCCTCAGACACGCCCGTGACCAAGGGCGTGTAATTTTAAAGATCAAATATCAACGGGACGGCTCAATTCAGATCAAATCCCGACAAGTTGATCAAGTCACGCCCGTGACTCTACAAGTCACGCCCGTGTTCCAGCAGAGTCACGCCCGTGAGCCACCAGCGCGTCACGTCTCGAAGCCGCACCCATGCTGCCGACATCAGCCACCCATAGTCACGCCCGTGACTCACCAAGTCACGCCCGTGACATACCAAGTCACGCCCGTGTGCAGCCATGTTTGACGGCCAGACCTTCCAGAAGGCGGCGAATACAGCCGAGCAAATGTCACGCCCTAAGTCACGGCCGTGACATTCAAGTCACGCCCGTGACCTAGGGCATGTAAAACTCAAATTTTCCCTATAAATAGAGGGGCTCGGCTGAAGTTATTTTCATCCAAATTTTGAGTGGTTTTTGTTGTATTGTGAGTTCTTTTGAGTGATTGTGAGCTTCTCTTCTGCATTTCAGTTTAAGTTCGTTTGTAGTTTTTTCGTCTTCCTAGTCTAGTTGTAATGCTGATTTCAGAAATAAAATGATGTTTTTCTCATTTGGATCATCTTCTTTTTATTAATGTTAGTGTGTGTGCGTGTATGAGTTTAGCTTTATTGCTTTCATAATTTAGTTTTATTGCTTTTATAGTTAGTTTTATTGCTTTCATAATCTAGGTTTACTGTTTTCATAGCTTAGATTTACAAGCTTTCATAAAATAGTTTTATCGTTTTCTTTTTCGCTTTATTTTATCGCTTTCATTTTAAACGCTTTCTTTTTCAGTTTCTTTTAGAGTGTGTGCGTGTATGAGATAGTATTTTCCTTTTTTGTAGCTTAGTTTTTATTTCAGTCTTTATATAACTGCTATATACCACCCCCTTCTCAAATAAGAGGCTAATTTACTTTAGCACTTATTTAAGTCGGTTGGGATGGATATTATTTCTGCACCTTTATAAGTCTTTTCATTTCTATACCACCCCCTTCTCAAATAAGAGGCTAATTTACTTTAGCACTTATTTAAGTCGGTTGGGACGGATATTATTTCTGCACCTTTATAAGTCTTTTCATCTTTATACCACCCCCTTCTTAAATAAGAGGCTAAGAACTTTTTAGCACTTGTTTAAGGTGGTTGGGACGGATATTATTACTGTTTTTATATAAGTCTTTTTATTTCCTTTTTATCCGCTTGTATCCGCTTTAATTATCAAACATGTATTTTTCAACCGATAATGCCGTCTCCATTCCGATGAGTGGCTAATTTCCTTTAGCGCACGACGTCGAAGAGCATTGGGACACAAAAATAGTTTTTCTATAAAAATTAAAACATCTCTTTCTAAAATAATTAACGCTTAAGGTTTACCCGAGAATCACGTTGAGTGGAGCCACATAATCGATGTGTGGTTTTCATTTCCGTTTTCGTACCTAGTTAGCCGAGAGGCTCGTGTGTACGGACTGATCACTCACGGGTAAAGAGAAGTGCGCTCTACCCTCGAGAGAGGACGAGGTAACTCTCCCGAATTGGAAATAAAAACCCAATAGCGGGGTTCACAACATAAAGCGAGTATTAAGAACATTCGATTGTAGAACGAGAGTTCGGTCGAATATTCATAATCTCAGGTGGGCGTACCCTCGAGAGAGGAGCGTTCATAATTATGGAACCTCCACGGCCAAGTCATCTTAATATTTTGAAAAGTCATCACTTTTAATTCTACGAAAAATCTATTTTCGTCTCAAGGTAATTCGACGTCGCGCGCTATATTTCTCATCACTTAGAACTCTAGTAAATCGCTTAAATCATCTTTCGCATTTTATCATTTAGAACTCTAGTTAAATCAACTAAAAATATTATTCCGATAAAATAATAGTTCGTCCCTCGAAGTAGCATAATCAACACGACCCGCGGAAATATACGATCCCGATATTTTCTAAAAATATCCTGTATTACTTGCGATAAGGTATACTTGCCTTTATCAAATGATTAATTTGGACTAGAAATTCAAACACAGCTTTTCAAACTCATTTAGTGCAAAACTCTCCTTTTCTACTATTCAATTCAATAGAATTCGGCATTGTAGCCGAAGCGTAATTGTCAATATTCCGAAAGAAGAAAAAGATCGTTACTTCTATCCTTCGATAGGATAACGGTTAATTTCTCAAAGTAGGAGTACTTGCGAGACTCTTCGAAAATATCCGCCAATTCTAAACTCTTAATATAAAGGTTATCTTTTATTTATAAAACAAAAAGAAGAAGCCCAAGTGATCATCAAGTTTTTGGCGCCGTTGCCGGGGACATTTGTGTTGTTATTTGAAAGTAGGAACTGCTATTAATTTTATTCCTTATCTATATATTACAAAAAAAAAGGCACAAAAAAAAAGAGGTTACAAAACTAATAAAAAAAAATTTTATATAAATATAAAAACTTATATTAAAAAAAAAAAAATATAATAATAATAAAACAGAAAATCCAAAAATATTGTTTTTTTTAATTTATGACCCGAGGAAACTCCTCGGACGATTCGACTATTCCTTTTGACCCCGAAATCGAGCGCACTCTTCGTGAGCGCATCCGATCTCGTGATCAAAACTTACTCGAAACCCCCGAAGAGTCAATCAGAGATACTGTAAATATGGGCGATCCAATTCCAAATGCGGCCCCGGCCCGGACCATGGCATATTATGCCCGGCCGAATTTGGAAGATACAGGATCCAGTATTACTCGCCCGACAGTTAATAATAATAATTTTGAAATAAAATCCAGCATAATTCAAATGGTACAACAGTCGATTCAGTTCGACGGTTTGCCAGATGAGGACCCAAATCAGCACCTTTCAAACTTTTTAGAAATATGCGACACCTTTAAAATTAATGGCGTCACTGATGACGCCATTCGTTTACGCTTATTTCCATTTTCGCTACGGTCAAAGGCCAAATCATGGTTGACTTCTCTTCCGAGAGGGTCCATAACCACGTGGGCCCAATTGACGGAATTTTTCTTAACTAAGTATTTTCCTCCGTCAAAAACCGCAAAACTACGCACGGATATCACATCCTTTGTGCAATTCGATTCCGAGTCTCTTTATGAGACTTGGGAGCGTTTTAAGGAATATTTGCGTAGGTGTCCTCATCACGCGCTACCAACTTGGCTACAGGTCCAAACGTTTTATAATGGTTTAAATTTTTCTACACGGCAGATGATTGATGCGGCTTCCGGGGGAACATTAAACAACAAAACCCCAGAGACCGCTCAAGCTCTGATCGACGAAATGGCCATGAATGCGTACCAATGGAACGTGCCAAGGTCGCGTCCTACTAAACCGGCTGGTCTTTTTGAAGTGGACGCCACTACTTTCTTAGCCTCACAGGTAGAGCGGCTAAGTAAGCAGGTGGCGGAGATGACTGTTTCCTCCTCCACTCCCGCTTGGAATAATAATAATAATAATAATAATAACGTAATCGAAGAATCGGTGGATTACCTCGGTAATCCGGTTAGGCCCCCCTTCAACCCTAATAACAACCCGTATAGTAATACTTATAATCTAGGTTGGAGGAGCCACCCTAATTTCTCCTGGAGCAATCCTAACAATGCTCAGAGGCCCCCAAATATGAATCCTCAGGGATTTCCGCAAGGATTTCCGCAGGGATTCCAGCCTCCTCCTCCAAAACCTTCGCCGCTCGAAGATATTTTGTCTAAGTACATCGCGTCCAACGATTCAAATATCCGGAATCTTACCGGATCGATTAAAAGCTTGGAAAACCAGGTTGGACAACTTGCAAAGATGGTCTCCGAGCGGCCATACGGAGCTTTACCAGGGAATACAGAGCCAAACCCAAGGGAAAATGCCAACGCTATAACCCTTCGAAGCGGCAAGGAGGTCGTCTCCCCATTGCGGCTTGAGCCTAAGGTATGCATTTCGCCTCCGACCCCTCCACCCTCTTCTTCGATTCTAATTGCTCCAGCTTCTCCGGTTGTGCCAAATGTTTCGAGTCCTCGAATTCCTTACCCGTCTAAAATTAATAAAGAGAAGGAGGACGAAAATTATCAAAAATTTTTGCGTATTTTAAAACAAATTCAAATAAACGTCCCCTTCTGCGAGGCACTCTCCCAAATGCCGAAATATGCGAAATATCTTAAAGAGTTGCTTTCTAATAAAAAGCGACTCGAGGATGTTTCGCGTGTTTCCCTTACTGCGGAATGTTCGGCAGTTCTCCTTAACAAATTGCCGCCAAAACTAAACGACCCGGGACGGTTCTCCATCCCGTGTCTCTTTGGCAATATGTTAATAAAGTACGCTCTTGCAGACTTAGGCGCCAGCATCAATTTGATGCCTTTTTCTCTTTTCAAAAAACTCAATTTAGGCGTCCCGAGTCCGACAAAAATGAGCATCCAACTCGCGGATCGCTCGGTAAAGTACCCAATCGGGGTAGCGGAAGATGTTCTGGTCATGGTTGACAAGTTTATCTTCCCGGTAGACTTTGTCATCCTGGACATAGAGGAGGACGTCGAGGTACCCATCATCCTCGGTCGCCCCTTTCTCGCAACCTCCCGTGCGTTAATCGATGTCAGTAACGGTCGCCTCCTCCTTCGAGTTGGAGACGACGAAGTTACTTTACATATCAACCCCTCCATGCGGAACTCACTATCGAATGATGATTCCTGTTTCAATTTGGAATCCGCGTTTGTGGACGAGTGTTCTTCTCTTTCAGAATTGCTATCCTTAATGATAGACGATTCGGATCTGGCGAATCAACCTCCTTTAGAAGAATTACCGCCAGATTCGCCTTTCGAGCCTTTCGACTCGAAAGATTTAAAAATCTCCACTTCCTACGAAGAACCTCCGGTCTTGGAGCTTAAGCAACTCCCCGACCATCTAAAATATGCTTTTCTAGCCGCGAACTTAAAGCTTCCGGTTATAATATCTTCTACTTTAACTGATTCAGAAACATCCGAATTGGTTGAAGTTTTATCTAAACATCGCCGTGCAATTGCATGGCAAATTTCCGATATCAGGGGAATTAACCCCTCATTCTGCTCCCACAAAATTTTTCTCGAAGAAAACCCCCGCAAAACAATTCAGCCTCAACGACGACTTAACCCGAACATGCGGGAAGTCGTTAAGACTGAAATTATTAAACTCCTTGATGCGGGGATTATCTATCCTATTTCCGACAGTACGTGGGTAAGCCCCGTACAAGTCGTCCCGAAAAAGGGCGGTATAACGGTCGTGGCAAACACGAATAACGAATTAATCCCAACTCGTACTGTTACGGGTTGGAGGGTGTGCATCGACTACAGAAAACTAAACGATGCCACCAGAAAAGACCACTTTCCGTTACCGTTTATTGATCAAATCTTAGAGCGTCTCTCCGGTCACCCTTTTTATTGCTTCCTTGATGGTCTCTCGGGATTTTTCCAAATCCCTATTTCACCCGAGGACCAAGAAAAAACGACTTTTACTTGCCCTTTCGGCACCTTCGCTTATCGGAGGATGCCGTTTGGCCTCTGTAACGCGCCAGCTACATTCCAAAGATGTATGCTGGCAATATTTGGCGAGCTAGTAGAAGACATAATGGAAGTCTTCATGGATGACTTCTCCGTCTTTGGAAACTCTTTTAAAAATTGTTTAAAAAATTTAGATAGAGTCCTCCAACGGTGCGAGGAGACAAACTTAGTCTTGAACTGGGAGAAATGCAACTTCATGGTCCGAGAGGGTTTAGTCCTCGGCCATAAAATTTCTTCCAAGGGGATGGAGGTCGATAAGGCCAAAGTCGCTATAATTGAACAACTTCCTGTTCCTTCGAACGTCAAATCAATTAGAAGTTTTCTTGGCCACGCAGGTTTTTATCGGCGGTTCATTCAAGATTTTTCAAAAATAACCAAACCGCTAACTCACCTCCTGGAAAAAGATTCCCCATTCATTTTTGACACGGCCTGCGTAGAGGCGTTTAATTTTATTAAAAAGCAACTTATCAATTCTCCAATTCTGGTGGCGCCAGATTGGTCTCTTCCGTTTGAGATTATGTGCGACGCGAGCGATATCGCAGTAGGAGCTGTCTTAGGCCAACGCGTAAATAAATATTTTCATCCAATATATTACGCTTCTCGCACACTCAATGCCGCACAGGCTAACTACACCACAACGGAAAAGGAACTTCTCGCCGTCATCTTTGCTTTTGATAAATTCCGACCCTACGTAACCCTTTCACATGTAATCGTTTTCACTGATCACTCCGCCTTGAAATATCTTTTGGCCAAAGTTGATGCTAAGCCTCGCTTACTTCGATGGATCCTCCTTTTACAGGAATTTGACTTAGAGATCCGGGATAAGAAGGGGGCTGAAAATTTAGCAGCCGACCACCTCTCACGTTTAGAACACCCCGTCGCAGAAGCGCTCGTCGAACCCGAAATAGACGATCGATTTCCTGAGGAGCGCCTTTTAATCATAAATAATACCAAAACTTCTTCTACCCCTTGGTTCGCAGATTACGCGAACTATTTAGTCGCGCGGGTCCTTCCAAAAGATTTTTCGACTCAGCAGAAGAAGAAATTCTTCTCTGACTTAAAAAACTACTTTTGGGAGGACCCCTTTCTCTTTCGAGTCTGCGCAGACCAAGTGATACGAAGATGTGTTTCCAGCGAGGAGGGTGCGCAAATATTGCGACACTGCCATGAGGGGCCGGCTGGAGGGCATTATCAAGCCAACCGGACCGCGCGGAAAGCGTTAGAGTCAGGCTTTTATTGGCCCACTCTCTTTAAGGATGCTCACACTTTTGTGAGTATATGCGATAGCTGCCAGCGGTCGGGTAACATCTCCCGTCGTGACGAGATGCCCCAAAATTTTTATTTAGAATGCGAAATTTTCGATTTGTGGGGCATAGACTTTGTAGGCCCCCTACCTCCTTCTTTTAATAATCGCTATATCTTAGTGGCGGTCGACTATGTATCTAGGTGGGCGGAAGCGCAAGCTCTGCCCACCAATGATGCGCGAGTCGTCGTCCATTTTCTAAAAAAATTATTTTCTCGCTTTGGCACGCCCCGTGCAATAGTAAGTGATAGGGGCACGCACTTCTGCAATGCCCAGTTTTCAAAAATTTTATCTAAATACGGCGTCACGCATAAGCTCGCCACCGCCTATCACCCCCAAACGAGCGGCCAAGTAGAGGTAGTAAATCGCGAGATAAAACGCATTCTGGAAAAAACAGTCTCTTTAAATAGGAAGGATTGGTCCTCAAAACTCGACGACGCGTTATGGGCGTATCGTACGGCATACAAGACCGCTATCGGTTGTACGCCCTATCGATTAGTCTACGGCAAAGCGTGCCATTTACCGGTAGAATTAGAACACCGCGCTTTTTGGGTCTTAAAATTTTTAAATCTCGATTCGAACTTAGCCTCCGAGAATAGGAAATTCCAACTCAATGAACTCGATGAATGGCGTGCGAACGCTTATGAGAGTAATAAATTTTATAAGGAGCGTTCTAAGTTCTACCACGATCGAAAAATTAAATTTCCAAAAACTTTCGCGCCGGGCGATCTTGTCCTTCTTTATAATTCACGTCTTCGTCTTTTTCCGGGTAAGCTCAAATCCCGCTGGTCCGGCCCCTTTGCAGTCAAAGAGGTTTGGCCGTATGGGACCGTTCTTATCTCTCACCCCGAAAAAGGGGATTTTAAAGTCAACGGCCACCGTTTAAAACTATATCTTGCGGGCGATCCGGTGGACGGACACACAGAATCTTTAACCCTCCCCAATTTATAATCTCACCACGCCAAATGCGTCAAGCTACGCGACGGTAAACAAAGCGCTCGTGGGAGGCACCCCATATTTATCTAATATTTTTATTATGCTTTTTCTCTATTTTTGCAGGGTTTCTTCCGACCCCGCCAGCTTTACTTCAGGGAAGCCCTTTTGCTTCCTTTTTCCTTTTGTATATATTGCATTGTTATTTTCTCTTCTTCATACTTACATTACAACATTGGGGACAATGTTGGGTTTTACGTATGGGGGTGTATTTCCCGTTTTCAAAAAAAAAAAAATAATAATAATAATAATAATAATAATATGTATTTTTTGTAGTTGACAAAAACAAAAACAAACAAAAACACAAAAAAACAAAAAAAAAAAAAAGAAAAAAAGAAAAAACTCCAAAAATAATAAACCCTACTTTACTTTTATTCTTAAAGCATTTAGTTTCGAGAGTATATGTTTGTGGATTTTCATAATCGCTCGTTTTACTATTTGTTTGTTTATCTAAGATCGATAGATTTAAACGTTCGGGGTTAAGTTTTAAAGAATATCTTGTGTTTTTAATTTAAATAGAGGCTTTGTTATCAAGCACTACTTCTACTAGCTAAAATAGAGACATGTGTATTATGTTAGCAAAACAACTTTAGACTGCAATTATCCCTACTTTATGTCTTCAGGAATCTAGGAATATTCAACTTACTAAGGTTGCTCTCAAAACTTTTTTTTATTATTCTAGAATTTCTCTTGAAAACCCCTTGTATACACCAATTTAGCATGGCAAAAACACAAAAAGAAGAAAAAAAAAAAAAGATCTTATGTCAATGGGAATACAAAAATTCCGTAAACATAGGCACCCAATATTTGTTAAAAGAAATCCTATGTCAATGGGAATTGCAAATTCCGTAAACACAGGCATTGGGTTAATTAAAAAGGTCAATTTTCCCTCGTCCCTCGTACACCAACGATGGGAGTCAAAGGAAACTTTATAAGAGGGGTGAGATGATACAATTCATCACCCCTAATCCAAGTACTCTTCTATTTGCCAAGGCTTTTTACCCCCTTTTCCCTTAACCAAATTATTGTTTCTAGTTTTAATTCAAAAAATCATTTGAGAGCATAATTAGTAACTTATATTTTTCCTTTATGTTTCTTTAAACAAAGGTTATTATAATTTCGATCTAATCTCGTTTACTAATGATTGCAATTTTGTTTGCTATTTGGTTAATTAAGAAGTCTTTTGGCCAGGACATTTCTTCTACTTAAATCATTTGCATAATTTAGGACTTAACTCTTATTACTCCGAATTTTTATTTTTCAGTCTCTTATGATTAAAATAAAACGATAGCCAAAAATTAGAACTTATGTTAATCCCGTATAGATCTCTCTTACTTTTGCCCTGGAATAGCAAAAGCTTAAGTATGGGGGTATTTGATAAGTAATAAAAAATATGTATTTTTGGTATAAGTATTAGTATAGTTTTAATTAATATTGTGAATTTTCTATGTAAATTAATGAATAAATTGCTTCTTTATTATTTCTGGTTTCTAACTTAGTTTTATTTTTGTTTTTGCAATTTTTTGCAAAATTTTCACAGGTCACGCCCTCAGACACGCCCGTGACCAAGGGCGTGTAATTTTAAAGATCAAATATCAACGGGACGGCTCAATTCAGATCAAATCCCGACAAGTTGATCAAGTCACGCCCGTGACTCTACAAGTCACGCCCGTGTTCCAGCAGAGTCACGCCCGTGAGCCACCAGCGCGTCACGTCTCGAAGCCGCACCCATGCTGCCGACATCAGCCACCCATAGTCACGCCCGTGACTCACCAAGTCACGCCCGTGACATACCAAGTCACGCCCGTGTGCAGCCATGTTTGACGGCCAGACCTTCCAGAAGGCGGCGAATACAGCCGAGCAAATGTCACGCCCTAAGTCACGGCCGTGACATTCAAGTCACGCCCGTGACCTAGGGCGTGTAAAACTCAAATTTTCCCTATAAATAGAGGGGCTCGGCTGAAGTTATTTTCATCCAAATTTTGAGTGGTTTTTGTTGTATTGTGAGTTCTTTTGAGTGATTGTGAGCTTCTCTTCTGCATTTCAGTTTAAGTTCGTTTGTAGTTTTTTCGTCTTCCTAGTCTAGTTGTAATGCTGATTTCAGAAATAAAATGATGTTTTTCTCATTTGGATCATCTTCTTTTTATTAATGTTAGTGTGTGTGCGTGTATGAGTTTAGCTTTATTGCTTTCATAATTTAGTTTTATTGCTTTTATAGTTAGTTTTATTGCTTTCATAATCTAGGTTTACTGTTTTCATAGCTTAGATTTACAAGCTTTCATAAAATAGTTTTATCGTTTTCTTTTTCGCTTTATTTTATCGCTTTCATTTTAAACGCTTTCTTTTTCAGTTTCTTTTAGAGTGTGTGCGTGTATGAGATAGTATTTTCCTTTTTTGTAGCTTAGTTTTTATTTCAGTCTTTATATAACTGCTATATACCACCCCCTTCTCAAATAAGAGGCTAATTTACTTTAGCACTTATTTAAGTCGGTTGGGATGGATATTATTTCTGCACCTTTATAAGTCTTTTCATTTCTATACCACCCCCTTCTCAAATAAGAGGCTAATTTACTTTAGCACTTATTTAAGTCGGTTGGGACGGATATTATTTCTGCACCTTTATAAGTCTTTTCATCTTTATACCACCCCCTTCTTAAATAAGAGGCTAAGAACTTTTTAGCACTTGTTTAAGGTGGTTGGGACGGATATTATTACTGTTTTTATATAAGTCTTTTTATTTCCTTTTTATCCGCTTGTATCCGCTTTAATTATCAAACATGTATTTTTCAACCGATAATGCCGTCTCCATTCCGATGAGTGGCTAATTTCCTTTAGCGCACGACGTCGAAGAGCATTGGGACACAAAAATAGTTTTTCTATAAAAATTAAAACATCTCTTTCTAAAATAATTAACGCTTAAGGTTTACCCGAGAATCACGTTGAGTGGAGCCACATAATCGATGTGTGGTTTTCATTTCCGTTTTCGTACCTAGTTAGCCGAGAGGCTCGTGTGTACGGACTGATCACTCACGGGTAAAGAGAAGTGCGCTCTACCCTCGAGAGAGGACGAGGTAACTCTCCCGAATTGGAAATAAAAACCCAATAGCGGGGTTCACAACATAAAGCGAGTATTAAGAACATTCGATTGTAGAACGAGAGTTCGGTCGAATATTCATAATCTCAGGTGGGCGTACCCTCGAGAGAGGAGCGTTCATAATTATGGAACCTCCACGGCCAAGTCATCTTAATATTTTGAAAAGTCATCACTTTTAATTCTACGAAAAATCTATTTTCGTCTCAAGGTAATTCGACGTCGCGCGCTATATTTCTCATCACTTAGAACTCTAGTAAATCGCTTAAATCATCTTTCGCATTTTATCATTTAGAACTCTAGTTAAATCAACTAAAAATATTATTCCGATAAAATAATAGTTCGTCCCTCGAAGTAGCATAATCAACACGACCCGCGGAAATATACGATCCCGATATTTTCTAAAAATATCCTGTATTACTTGCGATAAGGTATACTTGCCTTTATCAAATGATTAATTTGGACTAGAAATTCAAACACAGCTTTTCAAACTCATTTAGTGCAAAACTCTCCTTTTCTACTATTCAATTCAATAGAATTCGGCATTGTAGCCGAAGCGTAATTGTCAATATTCCGAAAGAAGAAAAAGATCGTTACTTCTATCCTTCGATAGGATAACGGTTAATTTCTCAAAGTAGGAGTACTTGCGAGACTCTTCGAAAATATCCGCCAATTCTAAACTCTTAATATAAAGGTTATCTTTTATTTATAAAACAAAAAGAAGAAGCCCAAGTGATCATCATCTGTGTTGCATATGTGTTGTGCTAGCTAGAATTTCAAGTAGCAATTAATATTGAAAACACCTAATCACCCCCCACCCTCTAGGTGTATTATAGATAACCCAAATCTTTCATTTGGTGTCAGAGCTAGGTTCAGTTCAAAGGCTTAACAGCTTAGAACAAGATCTACAAGTTTATTGGGTTGTGATCACAAACAATGGTTGGTGAGCATCATAAGGAAATGAGTTCAATGAAGTTGTCTATCTGCACCAAAGAGAATTTTTCCATCTAGAAGCAAAGGATTAGATTGTTCATGGAAGCATGAGATCCTAGAGTCTATTTGGTTGTAGAGGAGGGACCCTATATTCCCATGACCATTCTTGTGGACCCTATAGCAGCCCATGTTCCTAAGACCTTGTCTCAGTTCACCAAGGATGAAGTAGCCTTGGTCACTATGGATAAGAGAGCAAAGAATATAATTGTAAATGCAATATATGATTCCACATTTCAAAATATTATCCATTGCAAAACAGCAAAAGAAATGTGGGATTCCTTAGTTGTCTACGTGGAGGGAACAGAAGAAGTTAGGGATGATAGAAAATCCCTTCTGAATTAGGAGTATGAATCTTTTAAACAAGATAAGAAGGACAACATAGCTACCTGCTATGAAAAGTTCTTCAGAATTTTTAATGGGCTCAAAACTTATGAAAGAGAGTTCACAAATTATGAGCTCAATGATAAGTTCTTGAGATCACTAAACAAAGAATGGGATATGAAGTTGTGTGCCATCAGAGAAGTTGGCAATCTTGGAAACATGGAGCCTCAACATCTATATGGCAAACTCTTATCATATGAGTTGCAGGCACATGACTGGAGTAAAGTGAATACCAGAAAGTCTGAAGAGCAGTCTTTCAAAGTCTCCAGCAGAGAAAGGGCAATGGCCTTTAAAGCTGAAACTTCAAGAAAGCATAAGGTTGAGGAACCAGCTTGCTTCTCAAAAGATGAGATCATTAGCAATTCAAGTTCTGATTTTCTTGATAGAGAACTCTCCTTATTTACAAAGCAGTTCAAAAAGCTGTTAAGAAATAGAAGAAGAGGAAATAGAAGATAGGAAGCTTCTCCCTCTAGCTCAAGGAGAGAAGATAAATCTGGGAGCAGACACAAATTAGAAAGGTATGATCCTAAACCTAACAAACAAATTTCATCCAATATTATTTGTTACAACTGCAAGAAGCCAGGGCACATCATAGCTGAGTGTCCACTCAAGAGAAAGGAAAAGAGTGAAGAAAGGAAGTACTCAAAGAGCAAGAAGATGGAGAAGAGATTTGTAGCTAAGAAAGTCAGAACTCTTAGTGATCGTGACATTGAGTCATCATCATCAGAACCTGGCAGCCACCTAACAGCAATTGCCTTTTCAGATGAAGGAAGTTGTGATGAATCCCATCACAACTAGGTAATTCCTAAAGCCTCTCCAACCATATCTGACACAGATTCAGATTCCAGCTCCTCTTCAATAGTAAGAGAAGATGACACTGAATATATTGAGAAATTTGGTGCCCTGCTTGAAGCCCTTACGAAAGCAAAAGCTACCTATAAGGTACAAGCAACTGAGATCATCTCCTTGAGTGACAAGAGAGAAGAACTGCTTGAGAAAATAACTGAGCTAGCTCAAGATAAGTTCAAATTATCAATTCCCCCACTGAGCACTAGCACTTTAATAGAAGTTGTTAAGCATAAAAATAATAAGATCAAAGAACTGGAGGATAAGCTCTTAAAGGAAAAGAAATTTGTGGCAAGTTATTCCAAGACGCAAACTATTCTTCCTTTGATTGATAGCTTTTCACAAATAAATAAGAAAGGTTTGGGATACTCTCAAAGTGAAAACAGTGGGAAATCTCCTCAAGGAAAGAATGGGCTCCTAAGAATAATGTCGAGGTACTCCCAGTTTTGATTTCACATTCACGTGATAGGACCCAAGAAAGAATGGGCTCCTAAGGGTAAGTAATCCTTCTTGTAGGTATGTCCAAATGCCAACCCATTTGGTATTTGGATAGTGGTTGCTCCAGGCACATGACTGGAGTAAAGTGGGTAGAAATTGGAAAAACTATTCACTGAAGACAAGGCTGAATCTTAAATGAAAGACAAAAGTCATTCCCAGAATAATGCAAGCTGCTTTAAGACAAGTCAGGTATCATCCTCAAGAGAAAATTATAAGGAATTGTCAATCAAGCAATACAGGAGGAGCTAAATCAACTCAAAAGCTAAAAAAGGGGTATAGACAGGAGAAGGGCATTAAGTTTAGTCAAACCCCTTATTCCTATTACAAGATTGGAATTAAAACAGAATATTCTTAGTCCATGTAGCTCATAGAGGATTCCAAGCCTATCAAGTGAATGTGAAATCAGTATCTTTAAATAAGAGACTTTAATGAGGAAGTCTAAGTGGCACAAACTCGAGGAATCTCTCAAGAGGTACTGATAATCTTCTCAAGTTAGAAAAATATTGGATAGGTGCCTCAACGACATAGATGACTTCTCAGCGATACATAATGAAATATCTCGGCGACAAAATCTAAGTCTCGATAATATTACTGGAGTCTCGACGACAAAGTTGAAGCAATTCTAACGACAAGTTGAAATAATCTCGACGATACTATCAACGACAAAAATGCACATCGTCGAAATACAACCCAGATACTTAATGCAATATTGGATCTTTAATAAGAGTCGTCTGATGGTCTTTTAATCTATTAATCATGACAAAAAGGTACCCGCCCCTTCATCTACGCCTACTATAAATAGAATGAATGCTTAGGAAAAAAATTACACTTTCATTTGCCATAAGTCATTTTCGCGATAAACCTCTGTTCCGTCTCTGACAATTGTTCATTCTCCTCATTGTGCTTCAATGGATCCTAAGAAGGAAGAATCTTTAGTCATCTCTGGTTGTGAGCTTCAGAGAGGAGGATTCAACTCCTGCTTTGAAGAGATTAGGTCAGTAATTGGACTGCTGGATTCGGCAGGGCTGGAATATCTGCTCTGTGAACCCTATGTTCTCATGAACAGGGAGCTCCTAGAATTCTTTGAAGGAAAAAGAATCAATCATTCAGCGACCATCTTAAAGTCAGTAGTGGTTGGAAAGAAGATCAAGATGTCTTCCAAGAGCTTAGGAAAAAAGCCTTGAGAATGTCAAGGCTAGAGAAAGAGGTTGAAGAGGAAGGTCTAACTGTTGAAGATCTCTCTGCAGGATATGCCTGGTGTGGGCATAGTGGCAAGACCTACTAGTCCATAAAAAAAGCAGAATTCAACCAGAAGGGAAAACTTCTTGCTGACATTGTTGGGAAGGTGTTACTGTGCAAGTCCGGTTCCCATGACAGGATTTCTAAAGAAATGTGTGAAGTTATGTGCAGAATCGTTGTTGCTAAGAAGACTGACTGGAGAGAGTTTCTGTTTCAAAGGATAAAGAACACATTAAATTCCCCCAGTTTTGGAAGAATCATATCTCTTTCTTCTGAATTCCCATGGGGAAGTATTGAAAATTAAAATGGGAGTACCTCTACATTATTCTAAGAGGTTAGATTCAAAAATGTTGGACAAATGGGATAGAGTTATCTCCAAATCTCCTAAGAATGCCCAAGCAGCTCTAAAAGAGAAGAAAAAGAAAGCAGTAGTAGTTGATGACTCAGAGGAGGATGGGTCATCAAGCAGTTCAGAAGTAGAAACACCATCAGTTCCAGACCCAAATCTATCCAAAGAGATTGAGGAGATAAGGAGCCCTATTCAGGGTAGTGATCCAGGTGAGGGGGAGTCCCTGCATGGGAGCTTAGCCTAAGATACTGAGAGGGATGAGGGGGAGCCCTATCTGGGGTGCTCTCCCCTGGAATGTCAAGGTGTAGAACTTGATGCTGAGAAGGTTGGGACTCCTACTAAAAAGGTAGTCCAGGAGAAGGATGTGCCAGAGAAGGAAGCTACAGGCAATGTCTAAGAGAAGGTTAGAAGTGATGAACCCTAGACTGGGCTTGACCTAGTTCTCTTCAAAGGCAAGCAAGTGCTGGTGGGAGAAGAGCAGATGTAGGTAAACTCTCCTGATCTTCTGGGTCAAGACAGTGCTCCTAAAAGTGCTCCAGAGGAGAATGTTGCTCCAGAAGTGAATATTGCTAGACCTTCTTCTGCACAATCAGGCTCCATATTCCACATGATATCAGCATTGTTGAATGCTCATAGGGAAAAGATGGAACGATTCATCCTGCAGACAGTAGATGGGCTAAGGCAGGAGATGAAGGCTGAGCTGCAAAGTGTGACGAATGACATGCATCATCTCAACACTTAGCACACTCATTTCCTTCATATAGCAGCTCTTGCCATGGAATATCTGGTGAGGAGATCAACAAGGTTGGGCATCAGACTCATCAAATCATTCAAAACCAAGGCACCATGTCAGGCAATACTGAGAGGGATTTTAAACAAATAGCAAGCTTTATGAATTCAGATAGAGATCAAATTCTGAACAGAATGGATGTGAATACTTAGACCCTAGATAGTCATCTACTGGAAGTAAGATATAATTTGGATGAGTTAGACCAGCATCTGGCTGAAAGAGTTTTTTTTGTTCTACCAACCATAGATGATCACATTACTGAAGAAGTCCTAAAGGGAGAGAAGGAAATAATAAATGCAGACTCAAATCATGCCATGTGGACTGTCAATCAGGTTAAGCAAGCCTTACAGAAGCCTCCCTCTATTTATGAGTTAACAAAACCATCTGAAAGCACTACTTCAGAAGAATATGGTGTTAAAATTGGAGAATCTACCAATTCAAGGAAAAGGAAAAGAGTTCAAAGCAAAAAAGTACAGGCAGAAATGATTAAGGGAAATTCAGCAGGATCCACAGTCAGGTAAGTGGAGTCCTAACTCTAGGACCCTCATCTCAGAAGCTTGGATGGATTTTGGATACCCTCAAGATGGGTCAAAAAGAGTATATTATTCTTCTGACTGGAATCTTCATCTCACTCAAATGGAGAAAAAGAGGAATTATAAGCTAGCATTCCCTCATGGTCCTCCTCCTTCTCCAAAGAAGATACCCAGACCAAACAGCTTCTATGAAAGACAAAGGAAGCAGCAGCAGGCCCTAACAATCACAATTGTTTATTTTGAAAATGACATGGGCAAATGATTGTAAAATTTTGTTTTAAGAACATCATATCTATTTATATAATGATTGGTAGTTGAATCATTTTATGTTGTCTGAGTATCTTTAATTATGATTATGTTTATGTCTGGCATTTATCATTGAGGTGAGTTGTGACTTTTTTAAATAGGGGGAGATTGTTGGGAATATTGTCCAGCTATGTTCCCTAATTGAAGAAGTTCTTAGGTCAATGATAAAAGTTCTATTTATTTGATCTTTATTGAATATTTTTATTAATCAAGCCTATCTATACTTGTAGGTTCTGCCTTCTTCAAATAGGGGGAGATTATTGGGTATTGTGCCCTCAATTTTCCTAGAATTGAAGAAGGAACACAAGTATAGATAAGTCAAGTTGTTTTTGATGTGTGTTTTTAGTTCATGATGTGACAGGTATGTCAAGACCATATACGTAGTATCAAGACTATATTTTTTAGTATCAAAACTACACAAGAAGTGAAAAATCACTAAGTTAAATATTGGCTTGAGCCTTAACAGACATATCGTTGAGAAAGGAAACATATCGTCGAACTAGTTTCAACGATATCATTTTAATATTCCTTTATCGTTGAGAAAGCTAAGTACAAATGTCTAGATGATATCGTCTTGAAGAAGAAATATCGTCTTGAAGATTGAAGACATATTGTATAGAAGGAAACATCTCGACGATATCGTCTAGAAGAAGCAGTATCGTTGAGATGTCAATTAGAGTCTTGAAGAAAGAAGTATGTCGACGATATCATCGTGAAGATTACATATCGTCGACACGATCAAAACGATATCGGCTTGAAGGAAATTTTTAGTCTTGACAGTTGCTGAACTGCATTTAATGCGCCAATTTTCTCGAAAATTGAAATACAGGGAAAGTGCACGTCGCCTATCTTGTGCGCCATTCAAGGAATATTAAATGATATATTCTCCATAGAATATAGTCGTTATACAGTATTAATGAAGAATATTATTCACTTCCATATTCTGCAAGTTCCAAGAATGGCAAAGCATTTATGATAATATATTCTGCCGTTTCTTTTAATATTCCTATCTGGCAAATTAATTATGGAAGAATTTAATAAGGGCCTTTAAGCAAAGTTATAGAAGAATATAAAAGAGAGAAATTGTCGATTTCAGAACAAAAGTGTGACAGTCATTCTCTCTTACTCTCATTCTCACACATACAAGCATACAAGCAAGAAGGAGAGAAAAGTACTCAACAAACATTGATGTGCTGTGAAGTTCAAAGAAAAAGAAAGAAAGAATCTTCTTCCCTACTGAAAAGTTCATCGGATATTTATTTGAAGAAGATTCTCAAGAACAGTTCAGTGATTCAAAAGATCTCTGGGCTTATGTTTGCAAGAAGAAGAAGAAGAAGAAGAGGATCATTGATTCGGAAGTTTATATCTTGAAGCCTTCTCTTATGTAACAGAAAAAACATCTTTCTTATTTTGTAGGGTTCTTTGTGAACCTGAGCTTGTAAGATCTTATAATAGATCTGAGTATTGGTAGGTTTTGTGTGAGCCTAAGTTTGGTAGGGTTCTTTGTGAGTATGTGCTTATAAGACCTTGTAATAGATCTGAGTATTGGAAGGGTTCTGTGTGAGCCTGAGTTTGGTAGGGTTCTTTGTGAGCCTGAGTTTGGTAGGATCTTGGTGAAGATCTGAATTGTTGTAAGACTTGTACAATCTGAGTTATTGGTAGGGTTCTTTGTGAGCCTGAGTTGTAAGATCTACTTATTAAGAAGAGATCTTAGTTGGATAAGTTTCCTAGTTTAGCACATTACTAGATAGGTGTGAGGGACAGTGGAGTACCTCTTGACACATTGTCTTGAAGGGAACTACTATAAATCATGTGTGTTTTCTTTGTTGCTTATGTGTATTATAGACAAAGTTGAGTGGCTTACATGACGTATTTCGTTTGACAATTTTGAGGAAGGTAGTAGTGGATCCAGTGTTGTGATTGAGCCGACGTATGTGTTAGTGAAAGAGAAATTGGCAATCATGGTGTGTTCGGTTTGCATAGAGGATGTGGGGATTCAAAAGTTGTGGAATAAGGAAGTCAAGCTCGTGAAAGTGTGTTGGGACAATTCAGGCAAGATGAGTTCTTATTGGAAAGGGGGCAAACTAAAAGAAGACGGATCTACCACCTAGAGAGGGACAATAGGTGTTTGGGCTATTTTTGACCTTTTCTCGATAAACAAAGCGATACAATCAATCACAGAATAATCATAGCACATAAAACACAGAATTTATAGTGGTTCCCCAATATGGATACATCCACTTCCCCATGTGCCTATCTAGCAGTGTGCTAGCCTCAGCAAATTTCTCCAAATCTCAGATCTCTTTGAAAGATCTTACAACTTAGTGTCCTTGACTCTTACCTCAGAAACAAACATGGTTCCCTATCTCAAACTTCAAGACTAAGTCCTACACTCAGATTCAATAGATGAACCCTACCTCAGGTCTTTAACAGGAACCCTACCTCGGGACTTCAACAAGAGTGTTGGAATCTTAGGTTTGATTTGAGTTAGGATCCACCTTTAGCATCTAAGTATATATCATAATATATCTAAACTTAGATTAAATATCTCATTAAGAAAGAAGGCTGAAAAAGAAATATATTAATAGGCAGAAAAGAATAATATATATATAATATACTAAGAAATATATATATAAGAATAGGCTAATTAATATAAGAAAAAATAATATAAGAAAAAATATTATAAGAGAAATTAATATAAAATAATATAAGAAAAATAAAATATTTCATATAGTTAGTTTTAGTTCGACATTCGTCGAACCGCGCTCGGCAAACGTCAAACGGCGATCGGCGAACAGAGCTTATATAAGCAGCGCTCGACAGATTATATAGCAAGGAAGCTGCGATCGACGAACGTGGAACCAAGGTCGACGAATGACGAACGGCGTTCGAAAAAATCCAACAACTATTCAGAAACAGTGATATTAATATTGAGGTCGACGAATGAAATGTTTGAGGTCGACGAAAGTTGAGCCCAGCTCGACTAAATTTAGGCAGAATTACATTTCCTATTCTATTTTGTTGTCAGACTTTATTTAAAGCAATATTTCTTTATTCTATTTTATATATTGCTATATATATTGTTGTTCTGACATTACAGCTTGCAAGCATTAAATGTTATAGCCGTTTGGCAGAAGCATTAATTGCTATAGCCGTTGCAGCAAGCAAAAGAAGGAAAAAGGACAACAGCTTTTATACAACAGCAGATTTTATAAAGCAAAATATATATAACAGATTATTTTATATAGCAGAATATATTCTGTTCTCTCTTATGACAGATTATATATACATATCATATTGCTGTACAGAGAAGAAGAAGACAGAGATAGAACATGTTTTACACCTTCTGTACAGGAAAAACAGAAGAAGAAGAAGAAGAAGAAGAAGAAGAAGAAGAAGAGAAAAAGAAGAACAGGGGCAAAAACAGAGAACAACTTTATTACTTTATCTTGTTCTTTTTTTGCTAAACTCTTTTCTTGCAGATCATATACAACCTGAGACATCAAACACTATCATTTGCTCAGGGATCTAAAACTGCAAGAAGAAGAAGAACAGAGGATTTTGGAATCAAGAGAAGGAGCCTCCACAAGCTGTCATCAAACTACATCAGACAGGGGGAGCTCTCTTCAACATCCTCATCAAGATCCATTCAACTTCAAATCAGGATCTTCAAGAGTCTTCTCATATAGAGAAGAACAACAAATCTTTTTGTTTTTCCTTTTATTCCTTTCCACCTCTTGTACCGGGTTATAACTCCCTTCAAAAGTTAACTCCCAGTGACAGGGCACCTTAGCAAAAACCTGCATCCTGGTTAGAGCACCTTATCAACAGCTCACCTAGTGTGTGGACACCTTATCAAAATCACCTTGGTGTGAGGGCACCTTATCAACAACCTCCTAGTGGATTCCTACCAGTGGGTAGAAGAGTAGACGTACCCAGTTGAGGGGAACTACTATACATCTTGTGTCATCTGGATTGCTTGGTTTGCTTGTTTGTTTTATGTTTTTATTTCCTGTGATGTGCTTATTTTTATGCACTTCTACTGTTTGTGTTTATTACTCAGCAATCTCATATATATATTTATATATATCACTTATTTGGAAAGTAATCTTAAACAAGAGTTTTAACAGATAAATAAGAACTAAAACCTCCACTTTCAATTGGTATCAGAGGAGGCTGATTTTATTTCAATTTCTTGCACCTGATACTCAATTGAACCCTTTTCAATTGGTATCATAGGAGTTGATTTTTCACACAGGCTAACACCTGAAATCACAAAGATCACCTTAGTTCTTATTTGTTTTGTTGTAAAAAGATTTTTCTAAATGACACTAGCAGATTTTTTAATTTTAGATCCACCTTTTTGTAATTTGGATAGTTTTGATTTGTGGCAAGTTAGAATTAAATTATTTATGAATGTCATAGATGAAGATATTTATAAATCTTTTTTGACAGGAACTACATCTTCAACTTCTTCATCTGATAATCAAGAAAAGCTGAAAAGTGTTGATGCCATAGCCATGAAAATATTGGCTAAATCAATGTCTGATGACATTCTTCTTAAAGTGGCTGATTGCACTTCAGCAAGGAGCATCTGGAACTCCCTCTCTAGGATGGTAAATAAATTCATTCCTACTTCTTCCTCTAACATCATTTTTGATGCAGAACCACCACTTACTCTAAGTGAAGAAGAAGAAAAAGAACAAAAAGCCACAGCTTTTTGCATGTTGGCAATATATAGCTTAAACTACATATCAGATGCTGAATTTGATGAAGAAAAGGTAAAAGAGGTAACAACATCCACTAATTTTACCTCAGAAAATTTCAGATCTGTTTTCACATCACCTTGTGCAGGTATACAAATCTTTGAAAACAGAATCAGTAAAAAGCTAATAATGAACAAATCAATTTCTGTTGAAATTAAAGAAGATTTTAAAATAACAGCAGAACAATTTATTTACTTAAAAAATAAGTTCATTAAGGCTGAAAACTTTAAACAGACTTTTAAAGAAAAAGAAATTATTTATGTTCAGCAAAACCAAGTTAAATTTTCAAATTTATATTTCAATGAGATAAAAAGGCCAACTTTTCTATATATAAGGCAATTTTTAAACAGTTTAATATTTTTACTCAATTATAATTAAACAGCAATTATAAGATTCTTTGGAATTTTTCTATTTTAAAGCAATGTCAGATAACTTCACTCTCTTACAGATTTTTTCTCCAAAATCATGTTGAGCATTCTACTCAAGTAGTACAGATCAGAAATGATCAGAGCTCTGAGTGTGAGTCTCTTCTGATTAAGGGGATTCTATAGAAAGAAGCTATCAGACTTTGTCTTTTTGATTTTTAAATTCCTAGAGTCTAATAACAGCTAGTAATTCACATATTAAAAATTCCTATTTAAATCAAAATTTAGGAAATCAGAATTTGCTTAGTTATAAAAGAAAAATAAATAATCTTTAACCCTTAAGCAGATCAAGACTTTTTATGCTTAGGAATCCTAAACCAAATAGGGGGAGATTGTTAGAACCTAGTTAATTTGGATTAGGATCTCAACTCAAATAGGGGGAGATTATTGGAACCCTAGGTTTGATTTGAGTTAGGATCCACCTTTAACATCTAAGTATATATCATAATATATCTAAACTTAGATTAAATATCTCATTAAGAAAGAAGGCTGAAAAGAAATATATTAATAGGCAGAAAAGAATAATATATATATATAATATACTAAGAAAAATATATATATAAGAATAGGCTAATTAATATAAGAAAAAATAATATAAGAAAAAATATTATAAGAGAAATTAATATAAAATAATATAAGAAAAATAAAATATTTCATATAGTTAGTTTTAGTTCGACATTCGTCGAACGGCGATCGGCGAACAGAGCTTATATAAGCAGCGCTCGACAGATTATATAGCAAGGAAGCTGCGATCGACGAACGTGGAACCAAGGTCGACGAATGACGAACGGCGCTCGACGAAATCCAACAGCTATTCAGAAACAGTGATATTAATATTGAGGTCGACGAATGAAATGTTTGAGGTCGACGAATGAAATGTTTGAGGTCGACGAAGGTTGAGCTCAGCTCGACTAAATTTAGGCAGAATTACATTTCCTATTCTATTTTGCTGTCAGATTTTATTTAAAGCAATATTTCTTTATTCTATTTTATATATTGCTATATATATTGTTGTTCTGACATTACAGCTTGCAAGCATTAAATGTTATAGCCGTTTGGCAGAAGCATTAATTGTTATAGCCGTTGCAGCAAGCAAAAGAAGGAAAAAGGACAACAGCTTTTATACAACAGCAGATTTTATACAGCAAAATATATGCAGCAGATTATTTTATATAGCAGAATATATTCTGTTCTCTCTTATGACAGATTATATATACATATCATATTGCTGTACAGAGAAGAAGAAGACAGAGATAGAACATGTTTTACACCTTCTGTACAGGAAAAATAGAAGAAGAAGAAGAAGAAGAACATGGGCAAAAACAGAGAACAACTTTATTACTTTATCTTGTTCTGTTTTTGCTAAACTCTTTTCTTGCAGATCATATACAACCTGAGACATCAAACACTATCATTTGCTCAGGGATCTAAAACTGCAAGAAGAAGAAGAACAGAGGATTTTGGAATCAAGAGAAGGAGCCTCCACAAGCTGTCATCAAACTACATCAGACAGGGGGAGCTCTCTTCAACATCCTCATCAAGATCCATTCAACTTCAAACCAGGATCTTCAAGAGTCTTCTCATACAGAGAAGAACAACAAATCTTTCTATTTTTTCCTTTTATTCCTTTCCACCTATTGTACAGGGTTATAACTCCCTTCAAAAGTTAACTCCCGGTGACAGGGCACCTTAGCAAAAACCTGCATCTTGGTTAGAGCACCGTATCAACAGCTCACCTGGTGTGTGGACACCTTATCAAAATCACCTTGGTGTGAGGGCACCTTATCAACAACCTCCTAGTGGATTCCTACCAGTGGGTAGAAGAGTAGACGTACCTAGTTGAGGGGAACTACTATACATCTTGTGTCATCTGGATTGCTTGGTTTGCTTGTTTGTTTTATGTTTTTATTTCCTGTGCTGTGTTTATTTTTATACACTTCTACTGTTTGTGTTTATTACTCAGCAATCTCATATATATATTTATATTTATCACTTATTTTGAAAGCAAACTTAAACAAGAGTTTTAACAGATAAATAAGAACTAAGACCACCACTTTCCAAGATCCCTACACTCAAGCCTTCAACAAGAGCCCTACACTCAAATTCAACAAATGAATCCTACCTCAGTTCCTCAATAGGAACCCTACCTCAGGCCTTCAACAAGAGTCATACACTCAGGCCTTCAACAAGAGCCCTACCTCAAGATCTCATGGTACTCTACCTCAGATCTTAGAGAGATCTTATAGAAAGATTATTTGAATTTCTTATAGCAAAAGTATGAATAGACTCAATAAGATCTTCACTTGATTTGCAAGAGTCTTCTTTAGGCTTTGTTGAAGAAAACCTTCATAGCAACAACAACAACAATAAAGAATGATGAATCTTGTATATTGCTTATCACGAATTGATTAGGAGAACTGTATTGATGTTCTGAGTGTATCTCTTTATTCAGATTTTGTTCTCCGATCTTTTTTCTTCACAGGATAAACTTGCTTTCTTGAAGAAAATAATATTGTTCTATCGAGCCGCTCTTCGATCTTCTTAATGATAGATTCTCTCAAAAAAAATCTCGTTAAGGTATCCATCATATCTGTATTAATAGCATCGACAAACCCTAATAGTCAAAATGAGGATGTATTTATGTCAGAAATCACATACCTTAGAAGTCTGTACTGATTGGATTGATTGACGGTGGCGATTAATGTATTCTGCGAATTTGAATTGTTATGATGATGTTTCATCTCGCCATGATGATCTTTCATCTGGTCTCGAAAATATTTCAAATCTTCATGATGATACTTGTTCTTTTTAGATTCTGAGTACACTTCCGCCAAAGTGTTAGTTTATCACAACGATAAAGCTTCTTCTCAGATATATTTGTTGTCTTCATAACGTTGTTTCATCTCATCATGACGATCTTTCATCTTGTTATAATGACATTTCAATCTTCTAGCCAATCCTTTAGTTATTCGACGATACTAGGATCTTCAAGACGATATTTGAGTTCAATATAAATATAGTCTTCAAGTCGAATGAATAAGCTTATCAACACAAATTCTGACTTCAATACGACCACTATCTTCAAGTCGAATTAATAAGCTTATCAAGACAACATTTTAGCTTGTCAAGACGATAAGATTTAACACTTAGAACTGAGCATTGTCTTGGCAACAGGGGAGCCATATATAGATGATGTGTTCTTGAGCATTCTCAATTCAACATGCCTTCTAAAATGTTGAACACTCTTCTCGACGACATTTCATTCTTCCCGATGACATTTGACTTGGAGTGAATTAACTTGCATGGATTAGCTTCAACACGATGAAATTTCTTTACACAACGAACTTAACTTAGACTTTAAAACAAGTGTACTCCTTTGTCTTTGTCTCGAAGATAATTAGTTGAATGAATCCCAACAGGACGATACTTGAGTGATTGATTCTTGTCAAAATGATATCGTCTTGACCAAAGTGTTGTCAAGACAATATACAGATGTTTAAGAAGAACCTAGTCTTCAACATGATTAAGACTAAGAGAAATAGTCTTCAAGACAATATTACTTATTGCACTTAGAGATCATGACAATATATTCAGTCCGTCTCGACGATATTTGTCTTAACATAATTCTGAGAATTATCTAAGTATTCCTTGAGAATGACCATATCATTGAACTTATTGGGAACGATGTATTAAATTTAATTAAATGAACTTCTGCATAATAAATTAGATATTCATTAAATACAACGAGCATTTATCATTAACATTAGAACGTCATCAAATCAGGAACATTGTTGGGCAATGTTTTTGGGCAATGTTCCCAACAATCTCCCCATATTTGAAGAAGTTAGAACTTCATTCAATGATAAATTACTAAAGTTAAATATGATAAACATTTCATCACAGAAATTTAAGTAAACACATAGTAGATAGAAACATCAAAATATTATATAAATGTGATCAAATGTCTACAACAGATTTAACAATCTCATTTTCCCTTTACCATTTGAACAACCAGCCTTTATAATTGCACTCTCCCCCTTTATGACTTCTTCAGAGATATGCTGGTAGATATTCCCCTGGAGATCAGATAATTTATTTCTAAGCTTATTCACTCCATCAGTGATATGATTCTTGGTTTCAAGGAGGTGCTCATCCAACAGATGTCTGCAAAAGTCCACTATGTCTAGAATATGCATTATATGCTCTGTCATATTGTTGGTTGTGGTTTGAAAGAACAGACTTTCCTTTGAAGAGAAATAATTCTAGACCAGTAATGGTCATATCCACTTCCACTACTGGGACATGCTTAGGCACTTGGATAGATTCATCAGATATATTTTTGCAAACCTTCTTTACCATAGCCTCCATCAGTATCTAGTTAGGCAGAGATCTTTGGTTGTGGATCCCCCTCAATCATCTCAGTATCTTGGGCTAATCTCCCGAGGAGGAACTCCCCCTCAACTGGTACTTCTTCCTGAACAGCCTTTTCAGAATCAACTTTCCTTATATCTTCTAGCACTACAGCTTCATTTTGGACTTCAGTATTGTTAACAATCTCGGATATCTCAGGAACCAAGGGCTCTCCCACTAGTTCTGAGGGTAGTTTAGCAACAACTCCAGATCCCTCCCCCTTAGTGTATGCAGGGTTTGGGTTGGCATCAGCACCACTGCTCTCGGAGGAGCTTTCTTTAGAACTTTCTCTGCCTCTACATCTTTCTTCCTTTTCTTCTTCTCTTTCACTTGCTTTACTTTCTCAAGAGACTTTTAGAAAACCTTCTCCCATCAATCTAAGGTCCTGACATCCAATCTTTTCATGTAGTGCAATGGTTCTCCCATCTTCTTGTTTAGATTCTCAGGCATTATAAGACCAGGATTCTCCCAAAGTTTGGATCTTGTCGTAGAGATGACTTAGGGAAAATGAAGGTGTAACCTTAAGCATTTGACCTATTTATAGTCTGTTTTGGAATATGAAAAGGCGCATACTTGTGTGTCTGAACCTTAGAGTTTGAACCAAGATCTAATGGCCCATATTCCAGATCCAATATTAGCAGAATAAAGTTATGTCAAAAGTTCATCACGATGACACGGAGAGCATGTCGGCTTGATAACTCGACGCCAAGATCTTCATGTCGTCTTGTATCCTTATACAAAGATGTAGTATGTTGTCTTGATGAGTAACCGACACTAAGAGATACTTAAGAAAATTTTCTATTCTCTCATGAGTTTCCTGCATTCTCACAGTCATTTTCTGCATATACCGGGTTAGCATGTGAATTTCAACATGAATTGTAACATGTATATATGAAATTAGAGACAAAAATTACTCCAAGTTGAGCATTCCTAATTCAAACTTAAAGAAGTTAATCGTAGCTTCATCAAGGGGCTTAATGAAGATATCTGCGACTTGTTTGTTAGTGGGGACATATTCAATGCAAATATCTTCCTTTTCAACATGCTCCCTGATAAGTTAAAATTAGTTTTTTTTTTTTTTGTGAAGCCTTGCTTTCTTCTTTTATTAGAATTCGGCGGCGTTTTCGAAGAGTCCCCCGAGTAATCCTACTTCGAGGAATTACCCGTTATCCTATCGAAAGATAGAAGTAACGGCCTTTTCCTCTTTCGAAATATCGAAGATTACTCTTTGGCCGCGTCGCCAAAAGCTAAGTAGAAAAGATTGAAAAAGGGCTTTATGTTGAAATTAAAATTGAAAGCTTTTTGAAAATATTGTTGCAACAATTTTTTGAGTAGTTGCAACAATTCGTTAAGAGCGTTTTAAAACTTCTTTTACCTTGAGCTAGTTGCAACAACCAAAGAGGTGTTGCAACAAATTTTTTAGTGTTTTTAAAAGAGAGTTTTAAAAAGTGCTTTAGAGAGAAAGCTTTTGGGTTTATGTAATTATCCGGACTAAAATCAATAAAGGCAAGTGGACCTTATCGATAGTAGTATAGGATATTTCTTTTGAAATATCAAGGTCGTATTTTTCCAAGGTCGTATCGATTATTTCTACTTCTTAGGAACGCGCTATTATTTTATCGAAAAGAGTTTGAAATTGATTTTTATGATTTTATAGAAAAGTTAGTGACGAAAATGATAACTATCGCGGGCTTGGTGTGCGTTTAGCAAAAACCAAGAAAAGCGATGAAAAGAAAAAGAACGAAAACGTTAATTTAAAAAGTAGTTTTGCTTAGAATTTTTTAGGGTTTTATAAAACGATAATGATAACTACGGCGATAATAAGCGATTGAGCGGGTAGCGGAATTAAGCAAAAAGCAAGTATATATAAAAAATAAAAGACGCACTAATTGAAAACGCACACACTCTACAGAATTAAAATGAAAGCTGTAAATTGCAGAAATTAAAGAAATGCGATCCCTACCCAAATAGGTAGAGGGGAAATAAATGCGTGAGCAAGTCCTATCCAAACGGATGGGCGGGAAATAAATGCGTAGCAAGTCCTATCCAAACGGATAGGCGGGAAATAAATGCGTGAGCAAGTCCTATCCAAACGGATAGGCGGGAAATAAATGCGTGACGGAAATGGAAACTATTCGATTACAAAAAAGGCGCAAACTTTATACTCATACACACACCCACTCTACGTTAATGAAATCTAATTAAAATAAAACAAATGTAAACTCATACACTCACACACACAACAATAATGAAACTAAGTTAAAAAGAAAAGAAAATCTATTCTCATACACTCACACACACTAATAACAAAATGAAAATAAAAATAACAACATTTTACTCTCATACACACACACACTTACAAAAAAGCAAAAAGAAAGTAAAAAGAACAAATGAAAACAAAACAAAACAAAAAAACTAATTAACCTCCTACACTCACACACACTAATATGAAATCATCTAAAAATTACAACAAAACTAAAAACAAGAAAATTACACTCATACACACACACACCCAAATTAAAATGACAACTTAACAAAAATTACAAAATTACATAAAACTAAAAATAAAAAGAAAAAGAACAAAAAGAGAACACACACACTAAAACAAAGAGAGACAATAATTACAAAACAAGCTTAATTTATTTCCATCAAAAAAGGGGTTACAAAACTAGAGAGAGAAAGTGCAAAATTACAAAAATTACAAAACACCAAAAATCAGCAAAATGGAACAAAACCTTAAGAGAAGCTCCCAAAATTTTGAACCCTTGCACTCAGCTGAATCTGGCTATTTATAGAAAAAAATTTTGGATTACACGCCCTCGGACACGGGCGTGTCTGAGGGCGTGACACGGCTTGGGGTGCGAATAGCCAGAACAGCTGGATCCAGGCGGGCATCTGGAAGGCTTGACCGGCGACTTGGAAGTACACGGGCGTGTTCGATGTCGGCATTGTGCTGTCGGCCGCTGGGCGTGATGGGCGGCGTGTCCTTTGTTCTTCTGGAAGGAATTGAGGGTCACGGGCGTGTCTGAAATGTCACGGCCGTGACTTTGATTTTTTGGATGAAATGCTTCAAGTGGCTGGAATCTGGGATGGATATCCAACACGGGCGTGACCATGGTACACGGCCTCGGTCACGGGCGTGACCGAGGTACACGGCCTCGGTCACGGGCGTGACCGAGGGCGTGACTTGATGTTTGAGTTGGAAAAAGAACAGAGAAAAGAAAATGTTAGGGATTAGTGAACACGCCCTTGGACACGGGCGTGACCTAGGGCGTGACTTAACAAAATTACAGAAACTTTACAAAATGAAAATAAAACTAAGTTAAAAACAAAAATAACAAAAACAAACATTTTATTCATTAATTTACATATATTATTTAGAAATCTAATTAAAATTATACTAAAAATTATATAAAAAAATGCGTATATTTACTATTCATCACTCCCTGATGAAGTGATACCTGATTTCAATAAGCTTAGTCATGTTGTGTGATACAGGATTCTTAGCAATTGAAATAGCACTTGATGAGTCAAAGAATAGTGTTGCCTTGGACATATTCACATTATAGTCTTGTAATTGATGTTGAATCCATAGTAGTTGAGCACAGCAGCTTCCAACTGATATATATTCTGATTCTATTGTGGAAATAGCCACACTAGTCTGCTTCTTACTGCTCCATGAAATTAATATCCTGCCAAGAAATTGGTATGTATCTGATGTGCTTTTCCTGTCTTCATTACCACATGCATAATCTGCATCTGAGTACCCAGTTAGTTCAAGATCATTATTCCTAGGGTAGCATAAGCTAAGATTGGGTGTACCCTTAAGGTATCTTAGAATCCACTTTTCAGAAAAATAGTGAGATTCCTTAGGATTCACTTGATATCTAGCACATACACATGTAGCATACATTACGTCAGGCCTACTGGCAGTCAAGTAGAGCAAGGAACCTGTTGGAACCTTAGTTTTGATTTGAGTTAGGATCCACTTTTAATGTCTAAGTTCTTATCTTAACATATCTTACAACTTAGAACAAATCCTATTAAGAAAGATGGCTGAAAAGAGATATATTTAAAAGGCTGAAAAGAATATATATATAATTAATATACTAAGAAAAAAATATATATATAAATAATAGGCTGAAAATAAGAAAAGAATAAAAATACATAAGTTCTCTGTGTTCGACGAACCGCTACCTGCGTTCACCGAATGGCTTGCTTCAAGCCCGTCTCAGCGGTTGACGAGCCCGTCTCAGCGGTCGACGAACCCGTCTCAGCGGTTCAGAGGTTGACGAACAGATTATCTCAGCGGTCAAAGAAATCATCCCGTCTCTGCGTTCGACAAAAAGTTCCGTTCGACGAACTCAAGTCTGCGTTCGATGAATCTTTAGCAGATGTTCAGAACAGTGAATTAAATGTTCAGGTCGACGAATCAAATGATGAGCTCGATGAACTTGAAGCTCAGCTCAACGAATTATCTACAGCATTATTTTATATTATTCTCAGCTCGACTAATATGCTGTCAGATTTATTAAAGCAATATTTATTATTTCTATTTATATATTTCTATATATATATTGCTGCATTAACAATATAGTCGTTGGCAGAAGCATTAAATGTTATAGCTATTGCAGCAAAGTCAAAGACGTCAATTTGTCTGCTCGAGGATCTGGGAAATAAAAGATATATTATTTCTTTCCTATCTTGTCGGCAAGGATTCAAATTAGCTGAAAGCTCTCAGATTAAATATATAGAGGAAGATCAAAGAACAAAGTGTAGCAGAATATGATATAGAACAGCTAATAGAGAAAGTGAAAGAGATAGTACAGAACATATCAATATTGTTGTACAGGAAAAGAAAGAAGAAGAAGAGAAAAGGAAGAACATAGCAAAAAGAAGAAGCAGATTTTAATTATATTATATCTTCTTTTTGCTAAAACTCTTTCTTGCAGATCATCTACAACCTGAGACACCAATCTATATCAATTGCTCAGGGATCTAAACTGCAAGAAGAAAAGAAGAGTATTTGCAATCAAAAGAAGAAGCCTCCACAAGTTTTCATCTAATCTAAATCAGACAGGGGGAGCTTTCTTCAACAACATCATCAAGATCCAAACTGAACATCTCATCAGGATCATCAAGAGTCTTCTCAGCAAAAGAGAAGAACACTATAAACTTTCTGTTTTCTTTATTTCTCCCATCTTGTAAAGGGTTATAACTTCCTTCAAAAGTCAACTCCTGGTGACAGGCCACCTTAGCAAAAACCTGCATCTTGGTTTTGAGCACCTGATCAAAAGCTCTATGATGTGTGGACACCTTATCAAAATCACCTTGGTGTGAGGGCACCTAATCAACAACCTCCAGTGGATTCCTATCAGTGGGTAGAAGAGTAGATGTACCAGGTTGATTGGGGAACTACTATATATCTTGTGTCATCTGGATGTGCCTTGTTTGTTTTGCTTTTGTTTTATTTCCTTATTGTTTTGTTGTGTTTATTATGCTCTCTTACTGTTTGTGTTTATTACTCATACAGCACTCAGCACACTTATATATATATATATCATTTACTTTGAAAGTAAAATTAAACAAGAGCTTTAATAATATATATAAGAACTAAACTCCTTTCAATTGGTATCAGAGCATATCAATTGACTTTCAATTGGTATCAGAGCAGGTTGATTTTTCACACAGGCTAACACCTGAAATCACAAAGATCACTTAGTTCTTAAAAATATTTTTTTTTAAATGGCACAATCAGATTTTTTTATTTTCAGATCCACCTATCTATAATTTGGATAGTTTTCCTTTATGGCAAGTTAAAATTAAGTTATATATGAATGTCATAGATGAAAATATTTACAAATCTGTTTTGACAGGACTTTCATCTTCAATCCCTTCATGTGATGATGAAGTAAAGCTGAAAAGTGATGATGCCATGGCCATGAACATATTGTCTAAATTAATGTCCAAAGACATTCTTCTCAAAGTGGCTGACTGCACTTCAACAAAGGGCATCTGGAACTCCCTCTCAAGGATGGTAAATGAATCCACCTTTACTTCTTCCACTAACTGTACTTTTGATGTAGAACCATCATTCAGTCTAACTGAAGAAGAACAAAAATCCAGAGCCTTCTGCATGTTGGCAATATGTGGCTCAAACTACTGTTCATATCACATATCAGATGCTGAATCTAAATCAGAAAAGGTAAAAGAGGTATCTTCAAATTTTATTTCTACCTCTGATGTTAAATCTGTTTTCAATTCATCATGTACAAATTTAATAATTGCTGAAAATTACAAATCTAAAAAGAAAATTAGAAAAGAGTTAACAAAAATAACTAATTTGATTTCTGAATATAACAAACCTAAAAAAAACTTTAAAATATCAGCAGAACAAAATATTTGTTTAAAAAATAGGTTCATTAAAGCTGATAAGTTTAGACAATCCTTTAAAGAAAAAGAAAAACTTTATGTTCAACAAAATCGGTTTAAATTTTCAAATTTATACTTTAATGAGATAAAAAGGCCAAAATATCTAATTATAAGGCATTTTCTTTTATCTATTTTAAAAATTTTATAACTAAATAGGCACTTATAAGATTCTTTGGAATTTTTCTATTTTAAAGCAATATCAGATAACTTCACATTCTTATAGATTTTCTCCAAAAATCAAGTTGAGCATTCTACTCAAATAGCATAGATCAGAAATGATCAGAGCTCTGAGTGTGAGTCTCTTCTGATTAAGGGGATTCTATAGAAAGAAGCTATCAGACATTATCTTTTTGATTTTAAAATTCCTAGAATCTAATAACAGCTAGCAATTGTTCATTAAAATCCTATTTAAATCACAATCTAGGAAATCAGAATTGCTTAAATTAATTTTATAAGAAGAAAATAATCTCTGACCCTTAAGCTTTAAAGACCTTTTTATGCTTAGGAATCCTAAACCAAATAGGGGGAGATTGTTAGAACCTAGTCTTAATTTGGATTAGGATCCCAACTCAAATAGGGGGAGATTGTTGGAACCTTAGTTTTGATTTGAGTTAGGATCCACCATTAATGTCTAAGTTCTTATCTTAACATATCTTACAACTTAGAACAAATCCTATTAAGAAAGAAGGCTAAAAAGAGATATATTTAAAAGGCTGAAAAGAATATATATATAATTAATATACTAAGAAAAATATATATATATATAATAGGCTGAAAATAAGAGAAAGAATAAAAATACATAAGTTCTCTGCGTTCGACGAACGGCTACCTGCGTTCGACGAACGGCTACCTGCGTTCGACGAACGGTTTGCTTCGAGCCCGTCTCAGCGGTTGACGAGCCCGTCTCAGCGGTCGACGAACCCGTCTCAGCAGTTCAGAGGTTGACGAACAGATTATCTCAGCGGTCGACGAAATCATCCTGTCTCTACGTTCGACGAAAAGTTCCGTTCGACGAACTCAAGTCTGCGTTCGATGAATCTTCAGCAGATGTTCAGAACAGTGAATTCAATGTTCAGGTCGACGAATCAAATGATGAGCTCTATGAACTTGAAGCTCAGCTCGATGAATTATCTGCAGCATTGTTTTATATTATTCTCAGCTCGACTAATATGCTGTCAGATTTATTAAAGCAATATTTATTATTTCTATTTATATATTTCTATATATATATATTGCTGCATTAACAATATAGTCGTTGGCAGAAGCATTAAATGTTATAGCCGTTGCAGTAAAGCCAAAGACGGCAATTTGTCTGCTCGAGGATCTGGGAAATAAAAGATATATTATTTCTTTCCTATCTTGTCGGCAAGGATTCAAATCAGCCGAAAGCTCTCAGATTAAATATATAGAGGAAGATCAAAGAACAAAGTGTGGCAGAATATGATATAGAACAGCTAACAGAGAAAGAGAAAGAGATAGTACATAACATATTAATATTGCTGTACAGGAAAAGAAAGAAGAAGAAGAAGAGAAAAAGAAGAACAGAGCAAAAAGAAGAAGCAGATTTTAATTACATTATATCTTCTTTTTGCTAAAACTCTTTCTTGCAGATCATCTACAACCTGAGACACCAATCTATATCAATTGCTCAGGGATCTAAACTGCAAGAAGAAAAGAAGAGTATTTGCAATCAAGAGAAGAATCCTCCACAAGCTGTCATCTAATCTAAATCAGACAGGGGGAGCTTTCTTCAACAACATCATCAATATCCAAACTGAACATCTCATCAAGATCATCAAGAGTCTTCTCAGCAAAAGAGAAGAACACTATAAACTTTCTGTTTTCTTTATTTATCCCATCTTGTAAAGGGTTATAACTCCCTTCAAAAGTCAACTCCTGGTGACAGGCCACCTTAGCAAAAACCAGCATCTTGGTTTTGAGCACCTGATCAAAAGCTCTATGATGTGTGGACACCTTATCAAAATCACCTTGGTGTGAGGGCACCTGATCAACAACCTCTAGTGGATTCCTACCAGTGGGTAGAAGAGTAGATGTACCAGGGTTATTGGGGAACTACTATATATCTTGTGTCATCTGGATGTGCCTTGTTTGTTTTGCTTTTGTTTTATTTCCTTATTGTTGTGTTGTGTTTATTATGCTCTCTTACTGTTTGTGTTTATTACTCATACAGCACTCAACACACTTATATATATATCATTTACTTTGAAAGTAAAATTAAACAAGAGCTTTAATAATATATATAAGAACTAAACTCCTTTCAATTGGTATCAGAGCATATCAATTGACTTTCAATTGGTATCAGAGCAGGTTGATTTTTAACACAGGCTAACACCTGAAATCACAAAGATTACTTAGTTCTTAAAAATATTTTTTTTTAAATGGCACAATCAGATTTTTTTATTTTCAGATCCACCTATCTGTAATTTGGATAGTTTTCCTTTATGGCAAGTTAGAATTAAGTTATATATGAATGTCATAGATGAAAATATTTACAAATCTGTTTTGACAGGACTTTCATCTTCAATCCCTTCATGTGATGATCAAGTAAAGCTGAAAAGTGTTGATGCCATGGCCATGAATATATTGGCTAAATTAATGTCCAAAGACATTATTCTCAAAGTGGCTGACTGCACTTCGGCAAAGGGCATCTGGAACTCCCTCTCAGGGATGGTAAATGAATGCACATTTACTTCTTCCACTAACTGTACTTTTGATGTAGAACCATCATTCAGTCTAACTGAAGAAGAAGAAGAAGAAGAAGAACAAAAAGCCAGAGCCTTTTGCATGTTGGCAATATGTGGCTCAAACTACTGTTCATATCACATATCAGATGCTGAATCTGAATCAGAAAAGGTAAAAGAGGTATCTTCAAATTTTATTTCTACCTCTGATGTTAAATCTTTTTTTCAATTCATCATATACAGATTTAATAATTACTGAAAATTACAAATCTAAAAAGAAAATTAGAAAAGAGTTAACAAACATAACTAATTTGATTTCTGAATATAACAAACCTAAAGAAAACTTTAAAATATCAGCAGAACAAAACATTTGTTTAAAAAATAGGTTCATTAAAGCTGATAAGTTTAGACAATCCTTTAAAGAAAAAGAAAAACTTTATGTTCAACAAAATCAGTTTAAATTTTCAAATTTATACTTTAATGAGATAAAAGGCCAAAATATCTAATTATAAGGCATTTTCTTTTATCTATTTTAAAATTTTTATAACTAAATAAGCAGTTATAAGATTCTTTGGAATTTTTCTATTTTAAAGCAATATCAGATAACTTCACATTCTTATAGATTTTCTCCAAAAATCAAGTTGAGCATTCTACTCAAATAGCATAGATCAGAAATGATCAGAGCTCTGAGTGTGAGTCACTTCAGATTAAGGTGATTCTATCGAAAGAAGCTATCAGACATTGTCTTTTTTATTTTAAAATTCCTAGAATCTAATAACAGCTAGCAATTGTTCATTAAAATCCTATTTAAATCACAATCTAGGAAATCAGAATTGCTTAAATGAATTTTATAAGAAGAAAATAATCTCTGACCCTTAAGCTTTAAAGACCTTTCTATGCTTAGGAATCCTAAACCAAATAGAGGGAGATTGTTAGAACCTAGTCTTAATTTGGATTAGGATCCCAACTCAAATAGGGGGAGATTGTTGGAACCTTAGTTTTGATTTGAGTTAGGATCCACCTTTAATGTCTAAGTTCTTATCTTAACATATCTTACAACTTAGAACAAATCCAATTAAGAAAGAAGGCTGAAAAGAATATATATATATATAATTAATATACTAAGAAAAATATATATATAATAGGCTAAAAATAAGAGAAAGAATAAAAATACATAAGTTCTCTGCGTTCGACGAACGGCTACCTGCGTTCGACGAACGGCTTGCTTCGAGCCTGTCTCAGCGGTTGACGAGCCCGTCTCAGCGGTCGACGAACCCGTCTCAGCGGTTCAGAGGTTGACGAACAGATTATCTCAGCGGTCGACGAAATCATCCCGTCTCTGTGTTCGACGAAAAGTTCCGTTCGACGAACTCAAGTCTGCGTTCGATGAATCTTCAGCAAATGTTCAGAACAGTGAATTAAATGTTCAGGTCGACGAATCAAATGATGAGCACTACGAACTTGAAGCTCAGCTCGACGAATTATCTGCAGCATTGTTTTATATTATTCTCAGCTCGACTAATATGCTGTCAGATTTATTAAAGCAATATTTATTATTTCTATTTATATATTTCTATATATATATATATTGTTGCATTAACAATATAGCCGTTGGCAGAAGCATTAAATGTTATAGCCGTTGCAGCAAAGTCAAAACGCCAATTTGTCTGCTCAAGGATCTGGGAAATAAAAGATATATTATTTCTTTCCTATCTTGTCGGCAAGGATTCAAATCAGTCGAAAGCTCTCAGATTAAATATATAGAGGAAGATCAAAGAACAAAGTGTAGCAGAATATGATATAGAACAGCTAACAGAGAAAGAGAAAGAGATAGTACAGAACATATCAATATTGTTGTACAGGAAAAGAAAGAAGAATAAGAGAAAAAGAAGAACATAGCAAAAAGAAGAAGCAGATTTTAATTACATTATATCTTCTTTTTGCTAAAACTCTTTCTTGCAGATCATCTACAACCTGAGACACCAATCTATATCAATTGCACAGGGATCTAAACTGCAAGAAGAAAAGAAGAGTATTTGCAATCAAGAGAAGAAGCCTCCAGAAGCTGTCATCTAATCTAAATCAGACAGGGGGAGCTTTCTTCAACAACATCATCAAGATCCAAACTGAACATCTCATCAGGATCATCAAGAGTCTTCTCAGCAAAAGAGAAGAACACTATAAACTTTCTATTATCTTTATTTCTCCCATCTTGTAAAGGGTTATAACTCCCTTCAAAAATTAACTCCTGGTGACAGGCCACCTTAGCAAAAACCTGCATCTTGGTTTTGAGCACCTGATCAAAAGCTCTATGGTGTGTGGACACCTTATCAAAATCACCGTGGTGTGAGGGAACCTGATCAACAACCTCCAGTGGATTCCTACTAGTGGGTAGAAGAGTAGATGTACCCAGGTTGATTGGGGAACTACTATATATCTTGTGTCATCTGGATGTGCCTTGTTTGTTTTACTTTTGTTTTATTTCCTTATTGTTGTGATGTGTTTATTATGCTTTCTTACTGTTTGTGTTTATTACTCATACAGCACTCAACACACTTATATATATATATCATTTACTTTGAAAGTAAAATTAAATAAGAGCTTTAATAATATATATAAGAACTAAACTCCTTTCAATTAGTATCAGAGCATATCAATTGACTTTCAGAGCCAATAATGCATCTATAAATGGTTTCATTAAAAGGTTTCCCCTTTTCATCCTTGTCTAGAGACACATTGGATCCCATGGGAGTCCTCATAGTGGAGGCACTCTCCATTCCAAATTTCTTAACTAGCTCCTTAGTGAATTTTCCCTGGAAAATGAAAATTCCATCTTCGGACTGCTTCACGTGAAGACCTATGAAGTATTTTATCTCTCTCATTCTACTCATTTCAAATTTCTCTTGCATTAAGTTTGCAAACTTTTTGCAAAGGTTATCATATGTAGAGCCAAAGATAATGTAATCTACATAGATTTGTACTAGCAAAATCTTGCCTTTTACTTCCCTTAAGAATAATGCCTTCTCTATCTTCCCCCTTGAGAATTTGTTCTCAATGAGAAAGCTTGACAGAGTTTCATACCAAGCTCTAGGTGCTTGTTTTAACCCATATAAAGCTTCTCTAAGGGAATAAACATAACCAGGAAGAGAAGGATTGATAAAACCTAATGGTCGTTCCACATAGACTTCTTCCTTTCGGTCACCATTCAGGAAAGTTAACTTTACAACCATATGGTAGACTTTGAACCCCTTGTGGGCAGCATAGGTTAAGAAGAGTCTGATTGCTTCTAGCCTTGCTACTGGAGCAAAGGTTTGATCAAAATATATGCCTTCTTCTTGCATGTAACCTTTTGCAGCCAGCCTTGCCTTGTTCTTTATAACCACTCCATTTTCATCCATCTAATTTCTATAGACCCACTTGGTTCCAATTATATTATGTCATTGGGGTCTTGATACAAGTTTCCAGACTTTGCACCTTTTTAACTAATTAATTCCTCTTGCATTGCAATAATCCAAGATGGATCTGAGTTTTCCTCCTCAAACTTCTTGGGTTCAGTTTGGGAACGACAACTCAAAAACATTGCTTCACTCTGTACTTTGCTTCTGGTGATAACCCCTTGTCTGCATCACCAATTATTATATTTTATGGATGATCCTTGAGATGTCTTGTTGTTGTAGGCAGTCTTCTTGGAGTCTCCAAAGTTGTTTGTTCATATTTCTGAGTTTCTTCAGGTGATTTTTTTCACCTCTTCTGAGGGTTGATTTTCTTCTTCTTCATTAATCGAGTCTGGTGGAATCTGCTCACTAGTTTCAGCTTTATCTTCAATACACATCTCTTTTATTTTTAAATTTGAACCTGCATCAATAGAGGAACTTGACCAGCCTTTGTGTATATGGCTAGTCTCATCAAATACAACATGGACAGATTCTTCAACAACTTGAGTTTTCTTGTTGAATATCATGTAGGCCTTGCTATGAGAGTTGTATCCAACAAAAAAACCTCACAACTCTTTTCTGCAAACTTTGTTAGATAGGATTTTCCATTGTTTAGTACAATGTATTTGCTTCCAAAGATTCTAAAGTAGGATAGGGTTGGTTTTCTTCCCTTCACTAGTTCATAGGGAGTCTTCTTGTGATCCTTGGTGATTGAGGCCCTATTTAGCATATAACATGTTGTGTTGATAGCCTCAACCCAAAGGTATTCAGGTAGTGAGGAGTCACTCAACATAATCCTACTAGTCTCAATAAGGGTTCTATTATTTCTCTCAACCACCCTATTCTATTATGGAGTCCTGGGAGAAGAGAATTCTTGTGAGATACCTTGTCCTTGACAGAAGTCTGTTATAGCACCAGATTGGAGTTTTGTGTCATGGTCACTTCTGATTTTGACCATAGTGCAGTTCATCTCATTCTGGACTTGCTTGACAAATGTCATAAAGGTATCAAGAGTATCTGACTTTCTTTTAAAGAAGAATACCCATATATATCTAGAGTAATCATCAACAATCATAAGAGTATAGGAATTCCCTCCTTGACTGTGAATTGACATAAGACCAAGGAGATCCATGTGCAATAAGTATAGGAACCTAATAGAGTATTTGTGAGCTAAGCCTTTAAAAGTGGCCCTAGTTTGCTTACCCATTTGGCATGCATGACATGGACCATCTTTAATGCACTTCAGATTAAGTCCATCCCTAACTAGGTTTTCAGATAATAGTTTGATAAGTGTCTTGTAGTTCAAGTATGCTAATCTCTTATTCGATTGAACACAAAGCGATTCCCTTCCATTAGCTACAAGGCATATAGGTTCAGAAGAATCCAAACATAGAAAATTAAGGCAATAAACATTTCCACTCTTAGTACCTGTTAAGATAGATTCAGAGTCAATGGACTTCTTAATTAGACACTTGTCCTTGTAGAAGATAATGGCATAGCCTAAGTCACTAAGTTGACTTATGCTTATGGGTTTTTTTACAACCCCTCTACATAAGCTACCTTAGCTATTGAAACTATGTCATTAGAAATCATACCATAGCCTCTTGTAACTCCTCTATATGAACCTCCAAAGATGACTTTGGGTCCGTCTTTCACTGGGGTGTAATCCTTCAGACGGATTCTTGTCCCAGTCATATGCTTGGAACACCCACTGTCCAAGTAGAAAATTGGCATCTGATTTACCTTTGGACATACCTGCAAAAAGAAATCATTTTACCTTAGGAGCCCAAACAGCTTTGAGTCATTGGTTCTTGTTAGTTTTCCCAACAGGATGCCTCACCACAACATTACTGGCAAGCTTCACATTCTTTACCCTAGGTATTGTTGGGTTGAACCAACATACTATGGCAAAGTGGCCTATTTCGTCGTAATACCAACATTCAAACCTATTATACCTCCTCTTTTGTGTCATCTTTTGAGTAGGATGCTGATACTGATGAACAGAAGAGCATGCAGCTATATTTCTAGCATTTCTTTGATGAATCTGGTGACTGTGTGCATGAAGAAACATTGGTTATATAGTCACCTGATTTTTCTTCTTAGGGATTGCTTTTGAGCGGTAACATTTCCCTTACTTTGGGTGTTGTTTCTATAGATCTAAATACAAATGATCCTTAATGTTTCATCTGGATCTCTTCATGAGAAGTCTTAAAGGCACTCAGTCCTATGTCTGCTCTATTCCTTGAGGTTTGTGACTTTGTTCCACTTGTATAACATTCATTGGACAGAAATCCATATGACAGATCATTATCATATGTATTGGAAGGTAAAATAACATTTGTGAATATTGTCTGATCATTGGATTGTTTGCCACTGTCTGCCTCACTAGTGTATCCTACAACACCTCTATATGGTGCAGAAAAACTGTCTATTATTGGCAACACGGATTGTGTCTTAGAATAACTAGCCACAAGCTTCCTCTCAACGAGTAGCTTATCCTCAAGATCCTTATTGAGCTTGTTTTTCTGACATAATGAGATTACTTGGGCTTTTTTGGAACTTGCATATTGGCATCAATGGTGGAGACTTTCATGGGAATGAAAGGTCCTTCTTCAATAGTTATAAATATCCTAGGGTTTGAGGCTTTCATGAACAGTCTGACCCTTTCCTTCCAAATTCCAAAGTTCTCTTTTCTACAAATGGGCATTTTCATATAACTGAGTTCCTTGTAGTTTTCTCCAGAAGTCATGGTGAACAGACTGTATTTACCTGAAGAGGATGTTGTTCAAGCTGTTAAGCTCTTTTTGAACAATCTAACTCTAATACCACTTGAAAGAACAGTGATTTATCACCTAGAGTTGGGTGAATAGGTGTTTGGTCTATTTTGACCTTTTATTGATAAACAAAGAAATACAAGCAATCACAGAATAATCACAGCACAGAAAACATAGAATTTATAGTGGTTCCCCAATATGAGTACATCCACTTTCCCATGTGTCTATTTAGCAGTGTGCTGGCCTCAACAAACTTCTCCAAATCTCAGATCTCCTCTATAGATCTTACAACTCAGAGTCCTTGACTCTTACCTCAGGAACAAGCTCGGTTCCCTACCTCAGACTTCAAGACTAAGTCCTACACTCGAATTCAATAGATGAATCCTACCTCAGGTCCTCAATAGGAACCCTACCTCAGGATTTCAACAAGAGCCATAAATTTAGGCCTTTAACAAGAGCCCTACACTTAAAATCAACAAATGAATCCTACCTCAGGTCCTCAATAAGAACCCTACCTCAGGCCTTCAACAAGAGCCCTACACGCAGGCCTTCAACAAGATCCCTACCTCAAGTTCTCACAAAACTCTACCTCAGATCTCAGAGAGATCTTACAGAAAAATGATTAGAATTTTTTATAACAAAAGTATGAGTAGACTCATTATAATCTTCACTTGATTTGCAAGAGTCTTCTTTAGGCTTTGATGAAGACAGCCTTCATAGCAGCAACAGCAACAAAAATCTTGAATGATGAATCTTGTGGATTGCTCATCACAGTTTTATTAGGAGAACTGGATTGATGCTCTAAGTGTATCTCTTTCTTCAAATTTTGTTCTCCGATCTTCTTTTTCTTCACAGGATAAACTTGCCTTCTTGAAGAAGAATATTGTTCTATCGAGCCGCTCTTCGATCTTCTCAATGATAGATGCTCTCAAAAAAATTCCTCGTTAGGGTATCCATCATATCTGTATTTATAGCATCGACAAACCCTAATGGTTGAAATGAGGATGTTTTTATGTCAGAAATCTCATACCTTAAAAGCCTGTACTAATTGGCTTGATTGACGGCGACGATTAATGCGTTCTGTGAATTTGAATTATCACGACGATGTTTCATCTCTTCACGGCGATCTTTCATCTGTTCACGATGACATTTCATTCTTCATGACGATACTTGTTCTTTTTAGATTTTGAGTACACTTCTGCAAAAGTGTTAGCTTATCACAACGATAAAGCTTCTTCTCAGATATACTTATTGTCTTCACGATGATGTTTCATCTCATCACGATGATCTTTCATCTTGTTACAACGGCATTTCAATCTTCTAGACGATCCTTCAGTTATTCGACGATACTAGGATCTTCAAGACGATATTTGAGTTCAACACGAATACAATCTTCAAGTCAAATGAATAATCTTATCAAAATGAATTCTAACTTCAATACGGCCACTTTCTTCATGTCAAATGAATAAGCTTATCAAGAGGACATTTTAGCTTGTCAAGAAGATAAGACTTAACACCTAGATCTGAGAATTTTCTTGGCAATAGGGGAGTCATATCTAAACGGTATGGTCTTGAGCATTCTCAATTCAACATGCCATCTGAAATGCTGAACACTCTTCTAGACGACATTTCTTTCTTCCCGATGAGATTTGACTTGGAGTGAATTAACGTGCATGGATTGACTTCAACACGATCAAATCTCTTTTCACAACGATCTTAACTTAGCCTTTTGAACAAGTGTACTCCGTTGTCTTTGTCTCAACGATAATTAGCTGAACGAATCCCAACATGATGATACTTGAGTGATTGATACTTGTCAAATGATATCGTCATGACAAAAGTGTTGTCAAAACGATATACAGATGTTTAAGCAGCGCCTAGTCTTCAGCACGATTAAGACTAAGAGAAATTGTCTTCAAGATGATATTAATTGTTGCACTTAGAGATCACGGCGATATATTCAGTCCGTCTCAACGATATTTAGCTTAACATAATTCTGATAATTATGTAAGTATTCTTTGAGAATGATCATATCATTGAATTTATTGTGAATGATTTATTATATTGAATTAAATGAACTTCTGCACAATAAATTAGATACTCATCAAATACAAAGAGCATTTATCATTGACATGAGAACTTCTTCAAATCAGGAACATTGTTGGGCAATGTTCCCAACACAAACAATGTTAGATGAATATTTGGAGCTCTTCGCTTATAGTAAGAGATTTATTAAGTGTTTGAAATTTCGGGGATGAAATTCAATTAAGGGGGAGAAGTTATAACACCCCAAATTTCTCGGTTCGGATTGTGCTTCTGCTGAGAGGATCATTGGTCGTTGATAGGAGGGTCGATCAATGATCGTTGACTGATAGTTGAGTAGTGATCGTTGGTTGATTGATCGGTCCGCAATCGCCAACCGACAGGTAAATTGCTGACCGTCGATCGAGTGATCGGTTCACAATCACCGACTGTTGATTGAATGGTCGATCAATGATCGTCGATTGACGGGTTAATCGTTGACCGACTTAAATTAGGCGGAAAGTAGGATTTCAGGCTGTTCTATTTCGTAATCTGATTCCAACCGTTGGATTAAGGTTTTAAGATATAATGTCTAGTAGTCTTTGTTGGGGGCGATTTAGGTCTACTTGAGGGTGATCCAAGTCTTCATTTCTAAAAACCCTTCTGTCTCTTAGACAATGATAGGATAAAGAGAGGAGGAGGGGCTAGAGTTGGAGAGGGATGAAGTGGAGGCCTTCTGAGCATTGTGACTCCAAACGAAGGGTCATTATCTGCAATAGATAGATCAGGCTTCCAACATTCGTCGTCTAGCCTTTTGGCCAAGGATTTCCATGGTGGGGAGAAAAGCGAGGAAGGTAACAATCCATATCTTCCCAATCTTAGGATGTGTGCTTGCATTCTTTGTTTTCATTGCTTTGATGGTGATTTTGTGGCATTATGTGCCTCTAATTATAGGGCTTGGGGTAGCCACAGTTCATTGCAAACCACGGGGGCGTGAGATTGCGACCCCAATATGATTGCATTACATTACTCAATTTAAGATTTTGAGTTAGGCATTTTGGGTGAAGCCTAATCGTGTCCATTGGCCTGATTCGGTGATGTTAATTGATGTTGCATGTTGGAATCTCGTAGAGGTGTGAATGCGGTTGTGGTAATGCCCATTTTTCATTTGAAGCTCGCAATATTTGAATTAATGGCATATGGTGCACGTGATATTTCTAGCTATCAGAGGCGACATTATGAGTTGCTTGTGACTTGGACTGGGATCCTAAAAAGGAAGGCTTGAGCTAGGGACTTCATATGATGTCGTTGTATTCACGGTGGAGACTTCATATGACACTGCTCACCATCCCTGAAAATCTTACGCGCCAGGAGACTTCATATGATGTCGTTGTATTCACGGGTAGGAGACTTCATATGATGTCACTCACCATCCTTGAGAATTTACCGACTACGGACTTTGTGTGAAATGTCGCCAACAAGGCTAGATATGTTACCCACAATGTCATCGTATATTAATCGAATAATAAAATGGGGTATCGTTCATGAGGTCTGTATTAGGATATACTATTGTCGTGCTCGTTAACGATTACAAATTGTGGTACACGCAAGTAAAAATCGTGTGTGTTATGTGATTATGTTTGTTGGTGTGTTAGATTCATACAAGCAAAATAAGGTGTCGAGGTGGATCCGTGGGCGATACCCAGTTGCATACATGAATGCATTTTATGCCCATTTCTTTTGATGTTCAACATAAAGAACATGGTTGATGTTTGTGACACTTAGACTATAGTTTGATATGCTTGTTTATGTGTTTTATCATTTGCATACGAAGTGCTAACTTGTAGGATGGTGTGGTTCCCCAGGGTCCGCTAGGACGGCCAGGAGGAGTGACGTTGTTACGCGATTTTTGATCAGCTCATAGCTGAACCTCGTTTACTCTCCCATGGTGTTTGTTGCAGGGCACAGATTGAATGTAGGTTGCGTGCCAGCTGGCTGTAAAAGATAAAAGAAAATTAGTCTCATGAAGTGTCTTCCCCTTCTGCAATTATTGTGCTTCATTTTCATGTTGTTTCAGCCTACGCGCCAAGGTAGCTTATGAAGTTGTATGTTTTGATTTGGACATGTTTGTATGGCCTTAAAATCAAGGACCATTGATTCAATTATATAGCATTCGGACAAACACTCTTAGCCGATGTAACATTTTTCGTTGAACTGCTGGCTTAATTATGATGAGATTTATCTTGTATACTTCTTTATCATATCTATTGTGATGTGTATGATGTGTGACTCAGCCGGCCCATATTATATAGTAATTGTGATGGTGTTGTTACAACTAGTCAGCCTGTTCATTACATCTGTCTGTACAATTGTCTTTTCTTAAATATTTTTAACAAACTAATTGAGTCCTCACTTTTTATTACTGCTATTTTTCTCGTTGAACAAAATTGTAGACACCACTTTTACAAAACTCAATATTTTCAAAATCACCAACATCATCAGCTAAGTTATATGTGTCGACAGTTCTAATCTCTACTCATGTCATATTCTTAATAAGATCCGCTTGGACATCAGATATATGTCGATGAAATCTCAACAAATGCGTACTTTTTCAATGCAAATGGATGATTATGTTTCTCTACAAATTTTGTCACCTCCCAATTCTTCTAGTACATATATCCATTTTGTTGTACTTTTTTGTCCATTAGTCATCGGATTTGGACTCTGTAGTCTTTGCTTTGACACAATAATATTCTCTTCGCCTAATAATATGTGTATGTGTCCAATAAAAAATATATTTTTTCGTACACTAAAATCAATTTATGTGTATTATCACAATCCATTGTGTTGGTGCCAAAAATGGTACCTCCAAAATTCGCACTAAAGGAGACGAGAGAAAACTGCGAAGTGCAGGTTACTAAGACAGAAGATGCTGGAAAAAAGAGAAGGCGATCGTAAAATGGCGATCATGAAAAAATGAGACCGCTTACACAGGTTGTAAGCTGGAGCTTCCGAATCAAGTCCCCTTTCTGGTACCCCTACCCCTCTATTTATAGACGAGGGGGCTGCCCAAACGGGCAGAATGATAATCTACGGGCTGCCCGGGATACAGGAGAGCCGGGCAGGGAGAAGAGGTGCAAATAACAAAGATAAGGAAAAACGATCAGACCGCTGAAACTGACGATCTCCACTGTCCTGACCGCTTGGTACTTAGAAAATCCTGGTTGAGAAGGTGGCTGGTGGTCTGGGCGATCACACAAACTGAGACCGCTACAACTGAAGAAATTGGCCAGTAAGAGGAGGTCGCGGGCTTTCTGGGCAAACATAATCCCCGCACATTTTTAAGTGGCACCTGGAACTTCGAAAATGTAAGCTTTGACCGCTGAGACCGCGACCATCATTAATGCGGCTTGGTCTATAAATACCGGCTGAAAACTTCATTTTGCAAGACATTGAGGATCTCCACTATTCGAGCGGTCTTTGATAATTAGGCAGGTGCGACCTTACGAAGATGACCATGCTTGATCTCTTAAAAGCTCTCCCATCGAAAGCGAACTCTCCTGGGAAAAAGGAAAGCGTTAGCTCTAAGAAAGGAAAGAAAGCGCCGAAAATCTTAACAAAAGTGAGCACTTCAAAGGAGACCGCCCGATCCCCGCTAAAGAAAACTGAGCTTCCTGAGGGCCCGATTGTGCCGGTCTCTGTTGCTTCTGATCTGTCTAATACTTCTTCAGATCCTGCATGGAAATTGCCTGACTTTTCCATTTCTTTTAATTGTCAGAAATCTATGGAGGCACTGGGTCAAACATCTTCCAAGCTTCCTGAGACCGCCTCCACCGAGATCATTCTGGCTGGGCTGCGTCAGAAGGGAGCTGAGGCCGAAACCTTAAGGCAGAAGATCGCTGACCAGGAGATCGCTGCAAAGGACAGGAAAAGGAAGAAAACAAGTCCATCTAGTTTAACTTATAAGAGGAGCAGAAGAAACGAGGAAGGGGGAGATGTGACCGCCATGGAGGCGACCAAATTTTCTGAATCCATCGATCTAGAAGACTCCGCTGATTTTCAGAAGGTGAATGCTAAGGGCGATCTCCCCTTCCTTCCCGCGGTCTCAACCTTACCAAGAGAGGATGATTCTGGATTAATCGCCTACCTTGATGAGGTTTCTTCTAACAATTCATCTTTTTCATCATTGCAGGTGTTGGATCCCTTAGAGGCTTCAGCTCTCAGAAATACCGCCGTTGATGAGGAGATCGCGGGCAGGGAGAAGGAGATCGCCGACGCAGCGATCAAGGCAAAAGAGGAGGAAAGGAAAAAGATAGAAATGGAAGAGATAGTGAAGAGGAGGAAAGAAAAAGTGGTAGAAGAGCAGAGGGAAAAAGAGGAGAAAGAGAAGGAGAAAGAAGAAAAAGATAAGAAAGAAAAGAAGGAGAAAAAAGAGAAGAAAAAGAGGGATGATGAGGAGAAGAAGAGAGACAAGGAGAAGAAAGATAAGGAAAGGGAAGAAGAGGAGAAGAGGAGGGAGGCGGTCAGAGTTGCTGAGGAAAAAGAGGCTCTGATCGTTGGGGAGAAGAAGAAAGAAGCGGTCAGGGTTGCTGAGGAAAAGGCGGCCCTGATCGCTGAAGAGAGGAAAAAGATTGAGGTCTTGCAGACTTCGGATAAAAACGGTGAGGAGACCGTGGAGAGGCCGCAGATTGCCAAAGAAAAAACTATGCTTTCTAGCGGTCTCCCGGATGATTTTCTCCAGGGAGATCGTTCGAACAAGGTTGCATCAGATCGTGCGGTGGCGACCTCGATTTCGCGAGCTGGTAAGAATAAAACGATTCTTCAGTCAGCTGAGTTCCCTCCATTTCCTACAGTTCGTTTTGCTTCTCCGTCTTTCTTTGACCGCAGATCCCGCGGTCACTAAAGATATCGGAAGGGCTTTACGTGACTGCGGTCTCGACTTTTTTCCAAGTACTCTTTCTGCTTATTAAAAAGTTTATCTGATTATATGCTTATGATTGAAATAATCCATCTCCTATGGCCGCAGATAACAAAAATGCTGAGATCGAGGAGGGAGAACTTCCTCGACCCATCGAGATCACTCCTCAGTTAACCAACATCCTTAATCCCATGTTCGAGGATGTTCGTTCTATGCTGATGAGGGAGCGGACGCAGAATGACCTGATCCGCGATCTTGAAGAAAGACTGCGTTCCAATGAGAAGAGGATTCGTGAAGAATGCGATCTGAGGGTTGCCGAGATCGCGCGGGCTCTTAAGAAGGCTGAAAAAGAGGCTGAATACTATAGGGGAAAAGCTGCGGCGCTGTCCGCGGAAAATGAGAGGCTGAGGAGCGGTCACGGTAAGATGCTGATGCGACCGGGAGCCTCCAGCGATCATCCGGCGGAGAGGCCGCAACCTGAGATTGTACTGATCCCCATGGAGCAGATGGACAAGGAAATGTCGAAAATTCACCGGTCTGCAATGCTGGCTAACCACAGCCTGGTGACGGTTATGGCCGCAGTGAACGACATGCAAGATGTCGCAGCTCATGTAGGGAGGAACAGGCCTCTTAGGAGATGAACATTAATCTTGAGACCGAGCGATCTCTATGCTTGAACAATATATCTTGTAATATTTTCACTGTTACAGTCCCATATCTGTGGCTGTTTTGTTTTAATATTGTCTTGATTTGTTAAATTTCGATCTCTTTATGCCTGGATTGTTTGTATTGCTGCTATATTTTTTATTGATTGAGATCTCCTACCATAGTATGCTTTCATATTACTTTGCATAGGTCGGGCGGTCTGATCATGTTTTAGCTGGGCGGTCTTCAAGATGTAATGATTACGAAATGACCCTTGGTCTTCTATAAATAGCTGTCTTCATGATCTTTATTTTATGCCTTCTTGATTGCTCTATAAGCTCCGATCTCAGCGATCACTGAATATGGTGTCCGCTCGTGCTTCTTCTGCTACTATCTTCCTGAACGCCGATCACAAACAAGGACGCTTATCAAAGGATGAATACATTGAGTTTATAAAGAAATATATGATTCAAACTCAGGTGGTTGTGAGACCGCCAACTGAGCAAGAAAGGTTAAACTTTGTAGAGGAGAAGAAATTTATCATCCCCATCGATCACTTTGATAATGGGCTGAGGATTCCACTCCCTTGGGAATGGTTAGAGATTCTGGAATACTATGGCTTCGTGCTCGCCCAGCTGGCTCCGAACTCCATCGGTCTGGTTAATGTCTTCATCAATTATTTGAGATCGGAAAGAGTGAAATTCACAATGAATTTGTTCCGTGCAACCTTCACTGCGAAAATTTTGAAAGAAGGCAGAAAGAAAGAAGAATTTAAAGGATTGATGTATTTTTCAGCAGATGGAATAAAAATTCTGAACCTTCCTAATAAAATTTCTTTCTGGACAGAAAGATTCCTTGTCTTTGAAGGTGACCTTGGCGGTCTCAGGAGCTCACCCTCTCCGCGACCTGACAGCATTTTTAAGAAGATAAAGGCGGTCTCAGAGGAGGAGCTGAAGATTCTGGCCTTCTTGGCGGGCAAGAGAATCGATCTTGTTTATTATCTGGCGATCTGGCTCGAGATCGCCGAGATCGCCCCTGCTGAAAGTAAATTTTTCTTGCGGTCTCGAACAATTTCTTTTTATGTCTTTTGAATGTTTTTACTAAAAACCTCTACTTTTTAGCGAGCTTCGCGGTCCCTACACTAGACCCTATCTCCCCAGCAGCAGAAGTTCTTACTCAGAGGGAGAGGAGGCTGAAGCGTGAGGCCGACGTGTTCGGCGTAACTTCTGAGACCGCCGAGCAAGTTTTTCCCTTGGTGGGTTTTAAAAGAAAAATGAAGGATATCAAAGGAAAGCCTCTTCTCAAATGGTCGGCCTCAGGAAATTCTGTGAAGGTATCCACCGATTTACCCTTATGGAGCGGGAAGGTGACCCGTCACGCATATGCGGTCACTTCAGCTTTGTACGGTAAAAAGAACACAAATGAGATATTAAATATTGAGACCGATGCGCTTCCCGACCTCTGCGCTCAAGTGACTGCTAGAAGTACAATCTTGAATCACCATATGGGGCGGTCTCTTTGCAGCGCTCTGGACGAAATAACTGCCTTGCAAGAAGAAAGAAGAGTGAGAATTTTTCTTGTTTTATGAATGTGTTACCTGTGATCGTGCGGTCTGACATATATTTCTTTTGCAGCAATCTGAAAAAGCGGCTTACGATCCTGAGAATCCGGCTTTCCAGAGGGCTTTGATGCATCATATAAAAGAGACCGCCAACCAGGTGCTGGACGAGGTTCGTAACCGTGGTGGTTTTACTGAAGAGTATAAAGACGTCACATTTGCCGATCTCTTTCCTGACGCGGCACAAAGAATTGAAGAACAATCTATGACTGCTGAAGAGACCGCGGATGCTGCTGATGAGACCGCAGATCAAGAGGAAAATGTCGTGATTGAAGACGAAGAGAGCGGAAGCCGCTATACCCTTAGTCTGGATTCCAGTTCGAGCTCGAGCTCTGGATCTAGAATTCCAGGGAATAGTTTAGAAGAACCTTCTGCAGAAACCGATTCTTCTTCTTCAGGCGAGCGGTCTTCCAAGAGATCAAAGAAAGAGTGAATTGTAATTTCCCTTTTTCCTTTTCGGAGGCCGAGCGGTCTTGTTGTAATTGATATTTCAGAGTATATAAAATTTGATCTGTTGGGTTTTGCCTAAGTGCATGAGTTTATTTTTGATGCATATTTTGATTTGTCCTTCTGAATCTAAAATCGGCATTCGATCTCAATGCCTCGAGTTTAACATAATTTAATCATTAACGAACTTTAAGTAGCGATCTCTTGGAAAAGACACCAAAGATATGATCAGGAAATAATCTTATTCACAATGGTTTTGCGGTCTCATATTACACAGATCGAAATATAAGGAAACTACAAGACAATGATTTGAACGCAATAGATTCTGGATGATCGGCGCCCAAAGGTCTTCCAGGAAATCCGTCTGACGATCCCTTGGTAGTCAAAGGTTATTTCTTGAAACAAGGAAATAACTCCTTATGAATTTTCATTTCAGCGATCACATTATATTCAGACCGCCCTTTTGAAGAAAAAGATCCAACTTCCATTTGATGAGAAACAGAGCATCACGATTATTCCATGTAACTTTGAGTAACAGGGAAAATTGAAATCTCGATTTTGTTGAGACCGGGACGATCTCTATCAAGCTGGCATAGGAGACTCCTGAATAGCGACCTTAATTATCCCGAAAGAATTTCATCCGACGATCACAAACGATTTCATTCTTTGTAGGGAGAAACATGCGGTCTCATAAACTGCTGACCGCCCGATCCCAGTACAGGAATGAATAAGACCTTTATAGTAAGAAAAAATAGAAAAATGGATCTCGAAAATGACTTAAAGGGATAGTGTGGTCATGCCGCGGAGGCTATACCGATACTTCTTTTCTTAAAGGACCACTGAGTTTGTTGTAAATTTGCCAACCTAAGATTCAGGTGACGGTCATAGATGTTTCTTGCCGCCCCTTATCTAACCACGCTTCATCGAGTATTCGAGAGTTACAAATCAGAAAATGATCGGTAGGGCAGGTGTGGTCATGCCGCGGAGGCTACACCGACATTGCTTTCCCTGAAAGATCATTAAGATTGTAACAATGTCCTTTTCAATGCATGACAGAGCTGAGCCAGCCACCTAGTTCTCCTTAAAATGCTGAGGTGTGCCAGATGTCAGCAAGGACCCGGTATCCCAAACTTCCACCGCTCGAGTTTGGTGAGCTACTGCTACACAGATTCGAAATCTCCCCGACATCTGTGGTCCGGGCAGAATTACACGTCGAGTTAACCAGTCGAGGGGGAAGATAGTAGGATCCGGCGATATCTCACTTGACAGGTTTTTGGCTTTTCAAAAATTAACTTATTTTTAAGATTTATCATCCAACACTTGTATTGCGAATGCCTTGGTGATACCTGCATGATGTTTAAGAAAAGAAAAGAGTGAGGATCAAGGAATGAGTGAATTAGGTACGAACATTTAAGAGAAGAAAAGCTTGAGATCATCTCCGCTCCAGGAATGGGGCAACTCTTCTCCTTCATAAGTTTGGAGATGGTAAGCAGCATTTTTAAGCACATTCTTTACTACGAACGGCCCTGCCCAATTTGGATTAAGCTTTCCAACTGAACCAGCCCTTGCTGCTGCATCTACCTTCTTCAAGACTAGATCTCCAACAGCAAATTCTTTGGTTCTTACATTCTTATTGAACAACTTCGCCATTCTTCTTTTCACCTCTTCCTGTCTGATGATTGCAGTATCTCTCAATTCCTCAATTAAATCAAGGCTGCATTTTAACTCTTCATCATTTTCTTCCATCCACTCGATTTGATTTTGTTGCGCCAATAATACTCTTGGGCTTTTCACTTCAAATTCTACCGGAATAAGGGCTTCGGAACCGTGTGATAATTTGAACGGAGTTTCCCCAGTAGCAGAACTCGGAGTTGTCCTCAAGGCCCATAAGACGGAAGGTAGTTGTTCTGCCCAGTTGCCCCTAACGTTTTCTACCTTCTTTTTCAAGAGATTTATGATGAGTTTGTTGGCGGCCTCTACCTGCCCATTGCTTCTAGGATGATGCACGAAAGCGAAACGAAGCTCGATGCCAATTTGCTTGCAGAAATTAATAAGAGTTGAATTGTTGAATTGAGAACCATTATCCGTGATGATTGTCATTGGAATCCCGTGTCGACATACTATCTCTCCCCAAATAAAATTTTTCACGGCTTGAGTGGTAATTTTGGCCAATGCTTTTGCCTCTATCCATTTGCTGAAATAGTCAATCATGACTATAATATATCGACGTTGTCCACTTGCCATAGGGAAAGGCCCAATCAAATCCATTCCCCAAACTGCAAACGGCCATGGAGTTGCTATCGACTTGAGTTGTTGAGCCGGCTGATTTTGGAGAGGAGCGAACTTCTGGCACTTTACACATTTCTTAGCAAATTTTTCCGCATCTTTCCTCATTTGAGGCCAAAAATACCCTTGCCTTAGAGTTCTTTTTTCCAACGTTCTAGCTCTAGAGTGACTTCCACATTCTCCAGAATGGACCTCCTGAAGGACCGCTGGAATTTCCTCCTCTGAAACACATCGTGCTAATGGTGAAAGGAAAGTTCTTCTATAAAGCACTCCTGCAACAAGATAATAGTTAGCTGCTTTCCGTTTAAACCTTTTCCTATCCTTTATTGATGAATGGAGCTCTCCAGTTGAAAGATAAAGAACAAACGGATCCATCCAAGATGGACGTTGATCAATCTCCATGACCTCTCCTTCTTCAATCGCCGGGCGAAACAACTCCGAAGTTGTTCCTCCTGAGAGAAGCCCAAACTTTGCCAACTCGTCTGCTTCCACGTTCTCACCTCTTGGAATATGATTGATGGTAAAGCTTTTGAATTTCCCAACCTCAATTTTTACCAGAGTTAAATACTGCTTTAAAATACTATCTCTAGTCTCGAAAATCTCATTTACTTGAGAAGCCATCACCAAAGAATCTGTGAAAAATTCGACATCGTCAATCCCCAGCTCCCTGGCAAACTTGAGACCGGCTAGCAAAGCCTCATATTCTGCTTGATTGTTTGTTACTTGAAAATAGAACTTCAGTGCTTGATCAAGCCTTACTCCATTTGGGTTGATTAAGATAACTCCTGCTCCGGAAGAATTTTTCCCTGAGGCTCCATCCACGAAGATTTTCCAGGCAAGAGGCACTCTGACCCCCTTCTGCGACTCAACTTCTTTAGCATCCACCATGAAGTCCGCTAAGACTTGAGCTTTGATTGCCATTCTTGGAACATAGGATATGTCAAACTCACTGAGCTCTATTGCCCACTTTGCCAATCTGCCTGAATGTTCCGGCTTCTCCAAGACACTCTTTAATGGAAGGTCAGTGACGACTAAAATCGAATGAGCTTGAAAATACGGTCTTAGTCTTCTTGCTGAAATTACGAGCATTAAGGCTAGCTTCTCTAGGATTGGATATCGAGTCTCTGCATTCTTCAAAATTCGGCTTACATAGTAAACTGGAAATTGTTTCTTTTTCTCTTCTCGGACCAAAACAGAGCTTATAGCATCGGCGCCAACTCCCAAATACAGGAAAAGATCTTCCCCTTCTCGCGGGCTTTGGAGTAGAGGAATTGACGTTAACTGCTTTTTAAGCTGACTGAAAGCATCATTACACTCTTGAGTCCATTCAAACTTGGCCCCTCCCCGGAGGGTCTTAAAGAAAGGTGCACTTTTATCCCCTGACCGGGAGATGAATCGACTCAAGCCTGCCATTCTCCCTCCCAACTGTTGAACTTCTTTTGGGGTTTTGGGAGGTGGCATTTCCAAAATAGCTTTTACCTTGTCTGGATTGGGCTCTAACCCTTCTGGAGTGAGGAGATGACCCAAAAATTTACCTTTGTTTGCTCCGAAAACGCACTTCAATGGATTCAACCTCATATTGAAGGTTCGTAAGGTTGCAAAAGTTTCCGAGAGATCTTCGAGATGAGAGGAGAAGGATTTGCTTTTCACCAAGAGGTTATCGACATACACCTCAAGGTTTCTTGCCTTCTGACTTTTGAAAACTGTATCCATCATTTTTTGGTAAGTTGCTCCAGCATTTTTTAACCCAAAAGTCATCACGAGATAACAGAAGCAACCATCATTTGTGATAAACGAAGTATGCGGTATATCCGGTTTATGCATCCTGATTTGGTGATAACCTGAAAAAGCATCTAAAAAACTCATAAAAGAATAACCTACCGCAGAATCCACTAAAGAATCTATCTGAGGCAAGGGATAGCAATCCTTGGGGCAAGCTTTATTGAGTTTGGTAAAATCGACACACATCCTCCACTTTCCACCTGGCTTTGTTACCATTACAACGTTTGACACCCACTCAGGATATTGGATCGGTTGGATGAACTTCGCCCTCAGGAGCTTCTCCACTTCCTCACGGATAGGTTGAGCCAGAGTGGCTGCAACAGTCCTCTTCCTTTGCTGAATTGGGATGACATTTGGGCTGATGTTGAGGTGATGGCAAGCAACATCTGGATCCACTCCAGGCATGTCGGCTGCCGACCAAGCGAAGATATCTAAATTTTGCAGAAGACAAGAGATGAGCTGACTCTTGTCAGCCTCAGATAATTCAGCGTTGATGGAGAGGCTCTTGCTCTCATCTTCCTCACTGATCTGAATAGCTTGAGTTGCTTGGCAGGCTCCAAGCGAACTCCTTCTCTCACATCCTCCACCTCTTCTGCGACTTGAACTTGTTCAGGAATTTCGATGGATTCAGTCATCATAACTTCCTGGGGTGGAGAAGACATGATCATGTTGACCGTCTTTACATAGCATTCTCTAGCTTTCTTGGGGTCGCTCCTGATTCGATGTTGTTTGCCATTCAAGGCGAACTTCACCGCTTGATGATAAGTGGAGACAATGGCTTGATACCTGTTCAGAAAAGGTCTCCCGAAAATTGCGTTGTAGCTACTGGGAGCATCAACGACTATAAATTTGACCAGCCTTACTATTCCTCCAAGAATCACGGAGAGGGTGACGAGCCCTTCAACTTCTTTCTTTTCTCCTGAAAAACCATAAAGAGGTCCTTCAGTTGGTAGGAGAGTTTTACCTGTCTTTAACGCCTCAAAGGCAGGCTTAAAAAGCACATTGACTGAGCTCCCCGTATCTATTAGAATTTTTTCCACCGTATAGTTTTCAATCACAGCTTTGATGACGACTGCATCATCAAAGGGATTCGCGGTCTGAGGAAGATCTTCATCTCCAAAGGTGACCGTCCCTCGAATCGGAGTCGAAGAAGCTGCGGCAACCTCTGACTGATAAACTCTCTTTAGACTTGCCTTTCTCGAGGACTCTGGGCCTGCACCCCCATGGATGCAGAAAAGGTTGCCCAGGGCACCCTCATCATTAGCGTCCACGCATTCGCTGGGAAAACCGATGTTGCCCAGATGGCCAACATCATCTACTTCTTCGCACTCCCAGTGAACTTCTGCTACCTCCTTGGCCTTGGAGGTTGAAGCTTTGGTAGAGTCATTCTTTTGAATGAGATCGCGAAGCTTTCCCTCCTTTAATAGTTTCTCTAAAAATAGGCGGAGAGCTCTACAATCCTCTGTCAAATGCCCTCTATCTCTGTGATACTCACAGTAGAGGGTTGGGTTTCTGGTTTTCGGATCAGAATTCAGCGGAGCTGGCCTCTTAAAAAAGGGCTGTTTCTGGAGAACTTGCAGCACTTCATTCATAGAAACACCAAAGTCCGTGAAGGACTCTTGGGATTCATTATAAAGTGAAGGAACGGATAGAAGAGGAGGTTGAGCGTACTGGATCTGGTGGATGGGGGTGACTTGCGGAGCAGGAGTAGTAGGAGTTTGAAGAAATGAATTTTGAGGTGGGAAAAATTGATTACCTCGGTTGAAGCGGTTGTTGCGGTAATTCTTACCTCTTGGAGCTGGAGGTGGAAGCTCTTGTTTAGTTTTCGAGGAAGATGGAGCAGGATAGAATCCCGCAGAGCCTTTCTGGGTGGCTCTGTTGGTCAGATTGCTCACATAGGTAGGGTTGTTGATCTCCCCTTCTATATAGCGATTGGCAATGCTGATCAGCTCCTGATAGGAGCTAGGCTCTTTGGTTGTGACTTTGAACTTCAGAGGACCCTCCTGCAGGCCGCTGATCAAAGCTACCATATAGAGTTCGGGGTCCATGTCTCTGACTCCCAAGATCTCCTTCTGAAAGCGATCAACGAAATGCGCTGCAGTCTCGTTGTCCCCTTGCCTGATCTTGAAGAGGGTCGCAGGACCACTCTTCCTTTTCTTTGCAGTGGCGAACCTCAGGAGGAGCTCTTGCCTTAGGGCAGCAAAGCTTGGGATAGACTGACAAGGCAGCTTATAGAACCATTCCATGGCTGACCCATCGAAGGAGGTGACCATCAGCTTGCACCTCACTCCATCTGAAATGTTCCTGAGAGCCACGGCAGACTCGAAAGCTTGAAGATGACACATGGGGTCGGTCTCTCCTGTATACACAGGAAGACGGGGCTCTCTGAATCCATGAGGAATTGGATCCCGACGAATCTCATCAGTGAAGGGGGAAGGCTCCCCAAAAACAGAAGGTCCTGGAGGAAGAAAAGGAGCTGGAGGATCTTGAGGGTAAGCAAACCCTTCTTCAAAATTCAAGGTCTGAGCCGGAGGCCCCTGGGCTGCGGCTCGGAAAGAATTACGACGGGTGGCGAACTCCTCATGCTGAGATCGCTGAGGAGCTGCAGGCTGGAAAACGGGATGACCGCTAGGGTGACCGCTTGCCATGCGGTCAGGGGTAGCGATCCGAGGGGATTGAGGAAGGATCTTCTGGGAGATCGCGGCCAGAACCTGGTTCATGGTCTCGATCTGCTTCGCGGACTCCTGCTGAGTCCGGACAACTTCTTGTCGATCTCGAGCGGCCTCCTGCTGAGACCGCGCGATCTCTTGCTGAACAGCGGCAGCGTCCTGCCTAGCTCGGGCGGCCTCGCGAAGAGCCTGCTCTACGCGAAGCTCGAAGCGGCGCTCCATCGCCTCTAACGGATTGTGATCGGAAGGGGGAACACTGGGAGATCGCAAGGGACGACCTCTACGGCGATCAGCCATCTTGGAAGTCTAAGATTCACCTGACACTTCGAATCTGAAGGTCGCGTGTTCGTTCTGTTGGTGCCAAAAATGGTACCTCCAAAATTCGCACTAAAGGAGACGAGAGAAAACTGCGAAGTGCAGGTTACTAAGACAGAATATGCTGGAAAAAAGAGAAGGCGGTCGTAAAATGGCGATCACGAAAAAATGAGACCGCTTACACAGGTTGTAAGCTGGAGCTTCCGAATCAAGTCCCCTTTCTGGTACCCCTACCCCTCTATTTATAGACGAGGGGGCTGCCCAAACGGGCAGAATGATAATCTACGGGCTGCCCGGGATACAGGAGAGCCGGGCAGGGAGAAGAGGTGCAAATAACAAAGATAAGGAAAAACGATCAGACCGCTGAAACTGACGATCTCCACTGTCCTGACCGCTTGGTACTTAGAAAATCCTGGTTGAGAAGGTGGCTGGCGGTCTGGGCGATCACACAAACTGAGACCGCTACAACTGAAGAAATTGGCCAGTAAGAGGAGGTCGCGGGCTTTCTGGGCAAACACATTGCGCTGACCCTCTTACTCAGATTGCACAATAGAGGAAACAACAGTGTCCTTGGTCTGGGAAATTTAATGGAAGAACATCCAGTTGAAGAATTTCTAATCGAAAATCTGACCAAATTTATAATCCATAAACGGACTGAAATAACATGCAAAAAATTCAACATTCTAACGCGACGAAATGAGAATCTAATATGTTGACTAGAATAACTTACAATTTATCTACAAGAAGTAAATATCTTGCATTGTCCTTGTCTTCGGTAGTTTTTTCGGAGGTGTGCAGCAGAGTCCAGTCGGAAAGAAGGGAGCGACAAGAAGTAAATATCTTCCAGTCGGCTGATGCAGCGTTGAAGCTAAGAGAATGATCTGTCAGTTTCGGACGAAAAATGTCGCAAAGAAGGCAAGAAGGGAGCTGGTCAAAAATGTCGCAAAGAAAATGTTACCGCTGACGAGCTCGTGAAACATGGCCCAAAGATCAGGGGAAACCTTCAACATCCAGTACATTCTGAGGCTCAAAAATGTTACCGCTAAAGGGATCATGAAACATGGCCCAAAGATCAAGCGAAACCTACCAGAGTTCCATCCATTTGTCGAAGGAGAACAAATGGATATCGACCACCAATCATTGTGGGTCAATCCAATCATAGAGTTCTTGACGGCATGACCATTCCCCGAGAAGATGCCCGACAGAAGATGATCCGCACCAAAAGTCACGCCCACAACTTATAACACTCTTCATTTTTCTTTCTTTGCGTCCTCAATCAACTGCTTACTAATGTTGGTCCATTTCCGCTCGGACACTAAAACGTTATAATTTAAAGATTTGTTTATCTATACTATATATACAAAGAATTATGAGGCCTATCAGATAAATTGTGATCGTCCGATCTATCTAATCAAAGAGCAGTGTAATGGTGGAGGCCCAAGTGAATTTTACTAGAGCTCCTATACCTACTATGATAGGATGTCCTAGGCCTATATTTTCAGCCAGCGTCACCCTACAATATGAAATTACGATTTTACCCATTTTATTGGAAAGAAAAAGCAATATTACCCAATTTTTAATCTTGCAAAAAATATCAATAGTGTGAATTAAACCAGGTCCTCACTATGAAAAGCAAAGATTTCAACAATTACAACATAATAAATTACGCTTCGCGACAGTTCATCGGTCAGAGCCGGCGCGAGTACTGCTGCACGGGGCAAACAGAGATTATTACACCATCTATATATATAAGCGGTGGGATTCCGCAGTACACAAGCCATTTATACTCCGCTCTAATTATAGTGATACTCTTCGGAGAATCATCTAAATTTTGTTTGTTTATGCGTAACCGTTGTTTTGGTCCAACGGATTTTGATAGAAGTTTTCTGCCATGTCCAATCATGGGCTAATTCTCGGCCACTCAAACAGCTATATAATGAAATCTACAAAGGTGATGGAGTTCATCATCATCGGCATTTTTGGGCGCCTCAATCGAATACCTCAACCGAAGAAGGGGAAGACGATAATTTCGACATTTTTCTCTCGATGATCTTCTCGAATTCGCAGTTCGAAGTGGACAGCATTTGGTTCAATATTAATCTCACATTGCTCTCCTTCATTATACCATACCTAGGCTTTATCCTCTCATCCAAGCTGTACCCAAAGTAATGAGGAAATTTCACCAGTTCCGATCTCGGATAATCCATGGCTAGGAAGTATTCCCACTTCGGCACTATATTCCTCGGCAAGCTGAACGTATACAGTGCGCCGTACCTGGAAACCATCGTCGCCATGTCTTCCACACTGTAACCGATCTCGAGGAAGAACTCGTTGACGGGTCTCAGGTTCAAATCGACGCTCAGACCAAACGTCTGCGGGCATCGGTGAACAAGCGAGGCGGGATCGATGCCCATCGACCGGAAGTAATCTGCGGTGGGACGAAGCTTTTCGTCCACACTATAGCTCGTGATGTGAGGGCATCGAGTGAGGATCTTTCCGATGTTCTTCTCCGAAACGCCGAGCTCGCAGAGAAAATCGACGGAGGCCTTCACCTTTTGTCTGCTGTAAGTGAGGATCGCCGGGAAGCGGGAGATGACCTTCGCCCACCGGGTTTTGTCGACCCCGTAGGTCTCGAGGAAAGCCATCGTCGGCTTCAAGTTCTCGTCGAGGCTGATCCCGCATAATTGAGGCCTTTTGTGAAGGATCGTTGGTATATCCGACCTATCAATGCCGAGATCGAGGAGGAACTCTACCAGGGGCTTGATCTTGCGGTCCAAGGTGTAGTAAGCGAAGGCGGGGAATCTACTAGCGATGCCCTTGATTTGCTCGAGTTCCATGCCGAGATCCATGAGATATGCGACATTAGCGGGTCGGAGGCCGTCTGCGTCCTCCTGGCAAACTCGAGCGACGGCTCTCTCCTTTTTCCCGAGGATAGAGATTGCTGTTGGTGGAGTAGGAATGGCCTTTTCTATACCAGCAGGATTCGGGAAGCTCTCTACTGCATCGATCAGGAGGTCACCATTTTCTTCCCGGAGAGATTCGAGGTAGGGGATGAGCACGTTTCTGATTTCAATTGTGCTCAGTTCTCTACCTATATAGCCAGAAACATGAACTGTTAACAACCCAGTTTTGAGCTAGATTTCTAAGCATATTTGGACGACAATAAATTTCCCAAAAAAAAACTAATTAATATATATTGATTTTGATCTCCCCGCGCACATATGAATCCTAACAAAATAGACCTCCAATTTTAATTCTAAATGTAATCCTATTTTCAATACATTTATAAAAAAAAAAGCACAAATGATTCAAAAATGATTATTTTAGGTAAATTTGGAGCACATAGGCCTAGCCAGGGTCTGACCTAGGCCGACTATATCCTGGCTTTCGACCAAGTAAATCAAGTCCCGAGTATATCAAAGAGACATGAAAAACCGCTTCGACTCTTATTCTAGACAATTGAAGAGCCAAAATTGGAATGTTATTAGAACTCGAACCTACAAGATACCAAGACTTGTAGAAGCTTTGGAGTTTTGATGTAAGATGGTCAATAAAAAGTTCCGACTTTTTTACAATCCTTGAAGTCACCGTGCTGTTGTACCCTTGTTTTCTCATAAATAAGGATAAAACAGCCTTCGCCTCCTCCCTCTCCGCAGCCAAATGGCTGAAGGGAACCGCCCCAAAACTACGATCGTCGGGTCTCGCTTCATCTGGCACAATGCGAAAAAGTTATAACCGCTTTAGACTACAAAATACAGATCCAGGAGAATTTAGGTGCTTACATGACTTTGCTTTGAGGGCAAGACAAGCCAGAGAACTTCTGATATGAAACCTGCGGGAGCAAAGAGAATTATCAGTAGGATACTCGAGATCAAAGATGTTCTACTTGGCCCGGACCGAGTTGGGCTCGAGTCGATTTCGAGAAGTCAAGCTTAGCTCGGGCTTGAAGTCGGGTAAATAACATCCCTAGCTTGTCAATAATGATGGACGATGGTTTGAAATAGCAAGATTTCATTTTCCATTCAATTGGTTGGTAAATTAGGCCTGAACCAAGTTTACTTTTATTCTTTATATATGCATTGGAATATTGGATAGCTATTGAAATTTCCATAGCAATAATTACATTTTGGCAAAAACAATTACACAGTAATAACAAAGAGATGTTCAAAAAGATTTATGCGGTTGATTAAAAATAATTCTATGTCCATGGGAGATGTTCATAGGAGAGGATAGAAGAACAAGATCACAACCAAGAAGCCATATAGTGTATAGCCAAAGAAATTATGCTTCCTTAAAGAGCATGTACACATAATTTTACCAAAAAAAAAATAGTACCTTGTTCAAGTACATGAACCACACAAACATATAATAAGCAAAAAAACTCTAAATCAAACTAAAGATCTCCACTTGAGTGTCTAACTAGAATGGAAGATTCTCCTCTCCGCTCTTGGGAGTTGGTTCCCTCTACGAACTCAACTTAAAAATGAGCGAATTCAAGACTACAACAAGATGCCCACATGGCCCTAAGCCTCTCTTACATAGATGAGGATGACTCACATAATATTAATTAAAAATGATGCATACCCTTAAATATTGCGGTGGTACCCACTGTGCCAAGGCGTCGGCTCCGCGATCTCTTTTCAGTACGGTGAGACCCACCAAGGCATTAAGTATCAAATGTCTCCTCTCTTCATCTCTCCCTTTCCTCTAGTTCTTAGTAGAACCATATAATACTAGATTTTAATGCTTAGGAGAGAAATCTAAAGCACTTCCCTTGCACAACAAACTTGATTATAGAAGTGCCCCAATCATGAATCGTCTTACCCCTGAAATGGTTAGCCTCTTCGCTCTTAATTTCGCAACGTTATGAGCTGATACCATGTTAGAGCGTGTGCAATACGAAAGTGGTCCATGTGATCGTCGCAATTAGTCTTTCCCTCAAAATATTCCCTCCTTGATTATGGAGCTCAACCAAAACCATGAACCTAACTTTTTCCAACTTCATGGATCGCGATGCTCCAACACGAATTTGCACCTTGCACCGCGAAGTCCATAGGGTCTATTTGCTTTCATGGCAACCAATGGAAACTTATGATGGACTACAAACAATCAAAAGATATCAGAATTTAATGAGAATCTGAATCCACATGCCTTAATATTCTAGTCATGCAGTAATGCATTGCTAATCTCACCGTGTCGAAACCAGTTGTCTTTCTACCAATGTTGTAGATATCGGCCGACATGTCTAACATGTCGGCCGACATATCGGCCGACAAAAAGGTTTGGGACCTAAAACGCCACGTTACTGTTTTTTTTTTGTCGTAACGTTTGGGAAAAAACGGACCGATATATCGGTTGTAACCGATATATCGGCCCAATAAAACGACGATATATCCGATATTTTATTAAAAAAATATTTTTTTTTTTTATTTTGCTTTGCTGCCTTATTGCCCTGCTGTCTTGCTGGTTGTGGTTGCTTCACTAGTAGCTTCATCCTCGCTGGTTGTGGTTGCTTTCTATGTTAAATGTTTCATATAGCTTTTAATATTTAAAAGTTCAATAGGTTGTAAAATACTTAGAATTGTGGCATGTATACCAAAAATAACATTTAATTATATATATAATTAATTAAATATTAAAATCCGATATATTAAATATCTCCGATATATCCCCCGATATATAAAACATCGACATGAAAACACAAATCAACGTGTCCCCGACATCCGACATCTGCAAGCTTGCTTTTACCAACTATGCTTAGCGCACCTAAGAAGTTACATATATTTTGTACTTTTTTAGTTTTGTTTTAATTGGGTTGAAAATACAATTTTAAAAAGGGTTTGTTGAGATAAATTTTAGATTTGGAATCACTTATAAACACATTTACGTCAAATTATATGAAGTTATTTTATTTGGAATCATTTAGGCCATTTACGTCCATTTTTTGAGCGGACGTAAATGGCCTAAATTATTCAAAAAAAAATTAACAAACTTTTTTTAACTTTGTATTTTTAGCTCATTTTAAGATACGTGATTGTCAACCGCAATCTAAAAAATGACTATTAGCACTCCCAATATTCTTACAAAACACCTACTATTTCTTCTCCTCTGCTCATCATCGTTGTTTTAGTCCTGGCTCAGCGTAGTCCTCAGTAGTGAGGCGATCCCTTGCAAAGAAAGCGACGATCATCCTCCGAAGACCGTTGGTTTCTCCGTTGACGTCTCTCTATTTCTGTTGCACGTATTCTTAGTGCTTTGTCTTTCACCTCCGACCATAGTCGTTGTACGTTGTCGCTCCATCTTCGACAGTAGAGTAGCGACGACATCGGAAATTCCTTTATATTGCCAGGTCAGCAAAATCACTTCAATTTCCCTTTATCATGCCGTAGAAATTCATAAGCTTAGGTTCTGGATCCAGAACGCTAGGATCATCCGTAGCTCTCGGGACCTCCCCTCTTAAGTTTGGAAAATTATAGATTGCACCCCTCTTATTATTGAAATTACAAAAACCTCCCCTCAATGTTACAAAACAGAACATTTACCTCCCCTGAGGTTCACATTTCATAACATCCATGCACAAAAATACCCCCCTCGGAATACATTTTCAGGGGGGTATTTTGTGCATGGATGTTATGAAATGTGAACTTCAGGGGAGGTAAATGTTATGTTTTGTAACATTGAGGGAGGGTTTTTGTAATTTCAATAACAAGAGGGGTGCAGTCTGTAATTTTGCTATCTTCCAAGGGAGGTTTTGGTAATTACACATTAGATAAAGAGAGGATCTTGATCACCAAATGAATATTATCCATTTGGTAATAGAGAGAATCTCTATCTCTCTGTTGCTCTTATTTCCTTTAGTCCAGGGGGTCTGAACTCAACTAACTCTAACATGTGAATGAAAATTTATCAAATGTGTTGCGGGTGACAGGACACCGCTCGTTACAGTGATTTTTGATAAGTCCTTCGAATCCTCGGGAGCCGAGCGTGGTGGAGCGGCCTGGAGCAGAGCGATGCGGAGCAGAGCGATGCGGAGCAGAGCGATGCGGAGCAGGGCGCTGTGGAACGGTCTGGAGCGGAGCGCTGCGGAACAGCTTGGAGCAGAGCGCCGCGGAACAGCCTGGAGCAGAGCGCTGCGGAACGGCCTGGAGGGGAGCGCTGCGGAGCAGAGCGCTGCGAAACAGCTTGGAGCAGAGCGCCGCGGAACAGCCTGGAGCAGAGCGCTGCGGAACGGCCTGGAGCGGAGCGCTGCGGAGCAGCCTGGGTCCAAGTCCCTGAGATCCTCCCCAAGTCCTTGAAGCAAAACTGGAATGCTGATGGAGATCTCTGAGGGGAGCTTGAAGGTCGATGAAGATCCTCCGAGAGTTCTCGCCGGAAAACTCAAGAGCTCCTTCTTTTCTCAGTGCCAAAAGTGTCTTCAAATGGAGGCCCGACCCTCCTTTTATAGTTTTTGAGGAGGGCGTTCCGGCAACTGCGTCATGCTGATTCTTGGACGAGCGAATGAGGATGCTTGATTCGAGGCACGCGGATTGTCAACTTTGTATTTATGACGAGTTTGCCCTTCGGTCACGTTGGGCAGCTTGGGCAGCCTGGGCAGCCTCTCTGGTGGTGGTGGTGGCCGGTGGTGGCCGGCGATCGCCGCCGGCGAAGGACGATAGCGGCGCGCTCCGCGGAACAAGCAGGAGCGAGAGCGCTTCTTGTCGACCACAAGAGAGCAGGAGTGCTCTCTGCGGAGCATGAGGGAGCGGAAGCACAGGAGCACCTCCCGCGGAGCAGGCGCGAGCAGAAGCGCTCTTACGGAGCAGGCAGGAGCGAGCGGAAGCGAGCGGGAGCGCTTCCTGCGGAGCGAGCGGAGGCGCTCGTACGGAGCAGGAGCGAGCGGAAGCGCTCTTTCGGAGCGGAAGCGAGAGGGAGCGCTTCCTGTGGAGCAGGAGCGAGCAGAAGCACACGAGCGCCTCCCGTGGAGCGGGAGCGCCTTCGGCGGAGCATGAGCGAGCGGGAGTACAGGAGCACCTCCCGCGGAGCAGGCACGAGCAGAAGCGCTCTTACGGAGCAGGCATGAGCGAAAGCGCTCTCTGCAGAGCGGGGGCGAGCGGGAGCGCAGGATCGCCCCCCGCGGAACAGGAGCGAGCGGGGGCGCAGGAGCGCCTCCCGCGGAGCAGTAACGAGCAGAAGCACATGAGCGCCTCCCGTGGAGCGGGAGCGCCTTCGGCGGAGCATGAGCGAGCGGGAGCACAGGAGCACCTCCCGCGGAGCAAGCGCGACCGGGCGCGCAGGAGCGCCTCCCACGAAACAAGAGCGAGCGGGAGCGCAGGATCGCCTCCCGCGGAACAGGAGCGAGCGGGAGTGCGGGAGCGCCTCCCGCGGAACAGGAGCGAGCGGGAGCGCCTCCCGTGGAACAGGAGCGAGCGGGAGCGCGGGAGCGCCTCCCGCGGAACAGGAGCGAGCGGGAGCGCCTCCCGCGGAACAGGAGCGAGCGGGAGCACTCTTGCGGAGCGGGCGAGTACGGAGGCGCTCTCGTGGCCATTTAGCTGCAGGATAAAGACCGGGCACAAAAAACTGGAGTCTCCCTACGGGTCCGGTCGAGACCGCGATGAGAAGCACTCGATCCGACCCAAACCGAACCCTTTTTAGGGGAACCCCATCAAAATGTTTCTGTGCTATAATTGCTCCACTGGCCACCACTCCATGAGATTCCTTCTTACGTTCCATGGGATTCCATCTTATGCTTAAAATTCAATTTATAATTTCTAGCTCTTGTGCGCAAAGAGAGACATTCTTCTACGATAAACTTTTGGTTGAGTTTTGATCAAACCTTTCTGCAGAGATGTTATGTTTACACTCCGACTTTATTTGAAAATTGATGTTTTACTTTCTCTGATGGTGGAAATCACTTTATTGAACTGTGCATGCGCGATGATTTCAATATGTTTTTTTTGTATGAGTGCAAGTTTTTGGGTACAAATGAAGATATTGGAGAGCATAAAAAGTTATTAAGTGTCTTATATAAACTTTTTTTTGTCTTCAAACTTTGTAATTTAATACATTACATTTTTATTGCCCAACTCTTAACATGTGAATGAAAAACAATGATGAAAGTTGATTTTTTTTAAAGTTTTTTGGGGTTGCGGTTAACATATTTTGCTGATAATTTTTTTAATTTTTTCAGGTTGCGGTTAACAAAGGGTTGCGGATAGCCAAATTTAAGTTATGGTTAACAATACAACAACAACAGTCAAGCCTTTATCCCACTATAGTAGGGTCGGCTATATGGATCCTCTGTCGCCATTGTGCCCTATCTTTAGTCATAATCTCACTAATGCCTAAGTACATCATGTCTTTCCTTATTGTTTCATTCCAAGCCTTCATTGGTCTACCCCTCCCCCGTTTAACATGCCTAGTGACTAAACTCTCACAACGCCTAACAGGTGCCTCTAATGGTCTCCTTTGTACGTGTCCAAACCATCTCAGTCGAGCTTCTAGGATCTTCTCTGCAATTGATGTCACTCCTGTCTTATCACTGATACATTCATTCCTAATTTTATCCAGTCTCGTGTGTCCACACATCCACCTAAGCATTCTTATCTCCACAACTCCCATTTTTTGTTCATGTACACAATTCACTGCCCAACAGTCAGAACTAGTTATGGTTAACAATCATTTTAAAAAAATAAAAATAAAAACAATATATATGAATTTGGAATTTTGCGGCGCCCACGTGAGCCACATCGCGCCTAAAAGTTTCTCTATAAATATAGTCACAAGCACATGGGCCAATAGGTAACTAATTTTTTTTTATAAGGATACATAGTATGAATAAGACCTTATGCAACAATAGAGCAAAACATCTGCTACAACAACACTCAAGCCTTTATCCCACCATAGTGGGGTCGGCTATATGGATCCTCTGTCGCCATTGCACCCTATCTTTAATCATAGTCTCACTAATGCCTGAGTACATCATGTCTTTCCTTATAGTTTCATTCCAATTCTTTTTTGGTCTACCCCTCCCATGTTTAGCATGTCTAGTGACTAAACTCTCACAACGCCTAACAGGTGCCTCTAATGGTCTCCTATGTACATGTCCGAACCATCTTGAACGAGCTTCTCGCATCTTATCTACAATTGGCGCCACTCCTGTCTTATCCCTGATACATTCATTCCTAATTTTATCCAGTCTCGTGTGACCACACATCCACCTAAGCATTCTCATCTCCGCAACTCCCATTTTTTGCTCATGTACATCATTCACTGCCCAACACTCAGAACCGTAGAGCATTGTTGGTCTAATTGCAGTACGATAAAACTTGCATACAAAAAGAACCTCTTATGAATCTGCATCTGACCTTATGCAACAACATCTGCATCTGCTAACAATTTATATTCATGCCCTTTTATCTGACAATAGAGCAAGACAAGTCCTTATACGCGCCGTGAAGCTTAGTTCTGTCATTATTAAAGATTTAGGGTTTCATATCAGTTCTGCAGCAAACATGGCATCTCATACACCCTCAATTAGTAAATCTTCGGAAGAAAATTTTCAACAGCCTCAAAGCTAATTGAAACTCCACTATACAGCATGATATCACAAAAATTCTTATAAAAGATAATCCTCTTCATCAACCATCACATATATATTCCTCAAATTGTTGGGAATGAAATTAAACTCCTTGAGATATTGAATGGGTGTTTCAAGCAATTGAAGCAAGTGTAGTGTCTATTTCTATGAACATTAGTTGGAGAGGCTTTCAAGCATGCATAAGGACACTAGATTAAAATGCAATACATCCATAATTGTTTTCCTCCGGAGCCTCCATTATAAACCCAATCTTTAAACGTAAATGGATGGCCAAACAAGATTTTTCAACTATCTCATTGCGAGTCCGCTTTTGATGTAAACAGACAGCCAGGGAAGACGATGACATTGTTTATTCATGTTTCTCATATTGTTTATGCTAAGCATTTTAATTTCTTTGCTTCGGGCAAGTTATTTACTGCATTTTACTTTGTTGACGAGTAATAATGGTGTATTCCCTATGATCTGATTGTCTATGTGATATAGGTTAGAGAGAGGTGTGGTCGTCAGACTTTGTTGGATCACACCTATTTTTTCTCTTCATAGTCCACCTTTAGGGGTTTAGGTTGAGCAGGACTAAGACGGAGTATATAGAGCTTAAATTTAGTAGTGTAAGAAGGTCGGATGACTCCATCATTAAATTGGATGACCAAGATATTTCCCGCAGTTGGTGCTTTAAAGATCTGGGATCGATAATTCAAAAGGATGGAGGTGTAGATAAAGATGTGATACATAGAATCCAAGCAGGTTGGTTGAAGTGGAGAGGGGCGTAAAGTACCATTAAAACTTAAACGCAAGTTTTATCGTACTGCAATTAGGACAACAATGCTCTACGGTTCTGAGTGATGGGCAATGAATGGTGTACATGAGCAAAAAATGGGAGTTGCAGAGAATGCTTAGGTGGATGTGTGGTCACACGAGACTGGATAAAATTTGGAATGAATGTATCAAGGATAAGACAGGAGTGGCGCCAATTGTAGAGAAGATGCGAGAAGCTCGTTTAAGATGGTTTGGACATGTACATAGGAGACCATTAGAGGCGCCTGTTAGGCGTTGTGAGAGCTTAGTCACTAGACATGTTAACCGGGGGAGGGGTAGACCAAAAAAGACTTGGAATGAAACTATAAGGAAAGATATGATGTACTTAGGCATTAGTGAGGCTATGATTTAAGATAGGGCGCGGCGCAATGGCGACAAAGGATCCATATAGCCGACCCCACAATGGTGGGATAAAGGCTTGAGTGTTGTTGTTGTATAGTTCACCTTTGGTCATAACCATTTCTTTTAGGCGCAGCAGGGAGCGTGGGCCTCGCGCGCGCGCGGCCTAGCACGTGATGTCACGCGCGTGGTCGAGTGCGCTGTCACGCGCGAGAGCGCATTGCCGCACGTGGGAGCGCATCGCCGCGCGTGCGGGGGAGCGCATTGTCACGCGTGTGCGTCCCTTCGGGGTGCCCGTGCTGAGGTCTTTTGGTCGAGGCCGTACCCTGCATAGCGGGGCGGACCGTTTTGGTGAGCCAACTGGGGTTGCGGGCCAGAAGCTTTGGTTTGGATATTTGGATAATTTAGGGGAACCCCATCAAATGCCCCCATTTTTGAGGTTGTTCACATAGAAAACCTCGAAAATTCATGCTCAACAAATCGATACAATTCATCGTTGCTCAAGTGTTTGGGAAAACTTGATATGCTAGAGAAGTATTCGATGGGAGTGCATAAGATCGTTGCGCTTGCACAGTTCGCGCGCGCGTGGGTGTAAGGGAGCAAGTGTCGGAGGCATACTCGGGGATGCGCGGCCACGAATGTGTGTGCGCGAGGTGATATAGAACGGACACATGAATGTAGGTGAGAAAATACGCGTGATTGCATGTGGGTCTGAAGGGCCGAGTGAATGCGAGCGACTGGGAGAGCGTGCGCGGTGCGTGAGTGTCCGTGCTGGCGTAGATTATGCGTTGAAATGCAGCATATGTTGTTATTCATGCTCTACTCATGAATGCACGTGTTTGGATACAAATGCGTGTGCGTGTTTTGAACTTTGCGCGCGTTGTGAGCCGAAGCTTTTTTGTTTTGTGCGCGCAACTTGATCGGGGGACGATGAGTCTATTTAAGATACGTTGGGGGAATGGTGTTCCCGCATGGTTTTGGAGAGTAGGCCCTTTTGACAGGAGGAAGTTGGGTCCTTTAAAGAGTAATGCAGGGATTGTTTGGAGAGCGGTGCTCCTCTTTGAGAGGGGTGCACCTCATAGAGGGTGACACTCCTTATGGAAAGCGGAATGAGGGAACGTATATTAGGAAGTTGTTCGTGCGCGGACGTTGTGCTGAGTTGTGCGCGCATGAACGAGATGCAGAGCTTTGCGAGCGTGAACGAGTTGCAGAGTTGTGTGTGCGTGAACATGATGAGAGGTTGTGCGAACGTGAACGTGTTGCAGAGCTGCGCATACGTGAACGTGCTGAGAGGGTGGGCGAATGTGAACGTGTTGCAGAGTTGCGTGCACATGAACATGCTGAGAGCAGTGCGCTTGCGATCATGCTGAAGGGCGGTGCATGAATGACTTTTTGGGCGAAGGTTGCGGACCGACTGTATGGTAGAGTCGTGTTTGCGCGAGGAGCAGGGGAACATGATTCCCTATGGACGTGTGGTCCTTTGGAAAGGTCGGAGCTTCCGTCGTGGTTATGGGGGGTTTGCTCTGTACCATAGAGATTCTCCGAACACTCTGTAAACGGGGGAACTAGGTTCCCATGCGAGCAAAAAAAGGGGGGGCAGGCCCTCTTTGTCTGCTGGACGCGGGCTCCTTTGGAAAAGTCGGAGCTTCCGTCGTGGTTACGAGGGGTTAGCCCTGTACTATCGAGATTCTCCGAACACTCTGTAGAAAATCCGGAGTTTCCGTTTGGATCATCCGAACACTCTGTAGAAAGGATGGAGTTTCCGTTTGGATTCTCCGAACACTCTGTAAATGGGGAAGCGTGGTTCCCGTGCGGGTGAAAGGGGCATCGTAGACACGCGATCCTCCGCCCGCCGCACCCGTACTCTTCTTTAATCATGTTGCGCATTGTTTCCTGTTTATTGCTTTGTATTTGTTGTATGGGTGCAATGTTGCACCGTAGTATGTTGAACTTTACTCTTATATGTAGCATTGATTATCTGTTTTTGAGTTATGAATTCGCTCCTTTATGTTGACCTTTTACGTTATGGCCGTTTTTGATGCGTTCTGAAACCTCCATCTTCCGACCGGGGTGATTGCAGGATGCGGGCTCACTGCATAGTGTAGGGGGCGAGCCCCTTTTCTACTGGAAGTCGTCGCCTCTATTCTTTATGATCACGGGCTCGCTACTCGGTGTAAGTACTGGAGGTCGTCGCTCTGGTTGTGAGCTCGCTACTCAGTCTTGGCACTGGAGGTCGTCGCTCTAGTTGTGAGTTCGCTACTCAGTGTTGGCACCGGAGGTCGTCACTCTGGTTGTGAGCTCGCTGCTCGGTGTTGGCACCGTAGTTCGTCACTCTAGTTGTGAGCACACTGCTCGGTGCCAGTCGCTTTACGGGGAACCCAGATCCCTCCCGGTCGCGAAGGAGGCAGGCCCTCCACGGCCAAAGGGCGCGGGCTCGCTGCTCGGTGTGGGGGGCTTGGCCTCTTTCTTATTGGAGGTCATGGTCTTACCCTTTGGAGATTCGTTGATGAAGACATGGTTCCCGACAAATCGTAGAGGGGGGCCAACCCTCTTCAATAGGAGGGTCGGGGCTGCAAAACAACATGTGCATAATATGAGAGTACATGAGAAAGCAGTAATGCTGAAAGTAAAGCATATATGAGACACCTTCACTGTGAGGGTGGCTGTTAATGACTCAGTGCCAGGGCCGGGTCAGGACCGCGAGGGGCCCCTAAATTCTCCAGCAGGGTGAGCATTTCGGTCAGGCATCCTTCCATCAGGCGCATGCGCCCTTCCAAGGATGTTGTTGGCGCGGCAGTGGTTTCCTCGAGAAGTGGCACGTTACTTATGAGAGGGTTGGTGGGAGCTTGATCCGCACGTTCCCTGGGAACTGCGTCATGTAGCACGAGTGTTTCTTCTTGCCATTGTTGTCAGTCAAGAGTACTTTTGCAGGGAAAGTACTGTCTTTAGGAGATCTTCAGAGGATTGGGAACATCTTTCCACATACGACGTCAAACTGTTGCGGGTCACTTAGCGCTCTCACAGACCGGAAGAATCGGACGTCTTAGCTCGAAAGTGAGCGCAGAAACAGTCAAAATGAAGAACCAACCGCAGACACCAAGACTTTTACGTGGAAAACCCGGAAAGGGAAAAAACCACATGGTCAGACCCAACTCTGACGAAATACACTAATTGTAACTGATTACAGGAGTTAGTGTTTAGGAGGGTGACAAGCCACCGCTCTCTTACAAGTCTTTGGAGTGTCCAGTATTGAGAAAAACAGTGTTGAGAAGCGCTCGCTGGAGCAGTCACCAAAGCAGAACTGACATGCTAGAAGCGCGTGTTGAGCGGGAGGATGAGCAGTGAGCCAAATTTTTGACAAAAATCTTAGAGCTCTTTTCTCTCCCTTTTCTCTCCCTTTTCTCTCATTGTCCCTGCAAATGAAGGCCTAGGGCCCATTTCATAGTTTTTCAGGGGGGGGGGGGGGGGGGGGGGGGGGGGGGGGGGGGGCAGGTAATTGCACCCTCTTGGCAATTGAACGAGCCAATAGGAATGCATGGTTCGGGTCACCCGGATTGCCATTTTTAGGGATATGACGACGGCCCAGGCCACTCAGGTAGCCGGTCAGGTCCGTCGGAGAAGCGGCGGCGGAGGATGACGGGGATGGAGGCGGACGACACGCAAGGGTGTGCTGCCTCTCGCGCGCGCGTCCTTTCCGGTGCGCGCGTGCGCGCGTTCTGCCGCGCACAGGAGTGTTGTCGTGCACGCGGGAGCGCGCCGCGTGCGTATGTCCCTTCAGGGTGCGCAGGATGTGGTCTTCTGGTCGAGGTGGGACCCTGCATGGCGGAGCGAACCATTTTGGCGAGCCGGACGGGGTTGCGGGCCAGAAGCTTTGGTTCTGATATTTGGATAATTTAGGGGAATCCAATCAAGAGTTTAAAAAGCAAGTACTTTGGAAAACCATAATGAGCAGAATAATGAGTTATATTCCATATTGATCCAAAAAGGTGAAGTGAAATTAGCTTTAAAGAAGATGCGTACATGTAGGGTCTTAAGCTTTGATGAGATACATTTTAAGATTTCTAAAGTTAAAAGGGTTGCAGTGGAGTGATTATAAATTCTTTTCAATGAATTTTGAATACTAAATTTAAGAACAAAAAAGATGTTCATGATTGAGCTACTTAAAAAGGAATAAAACTTATGGCCAAGACAGTAGCTATGGTAAATAGTTGTAGAACTTAGGGTTAGAAAAATTACATCAATTTCAAAAAATCTGATTTTTTGAAGATCAATTATGAAAATGATTTTTGGGTTAAGACAATTGATGAAAAAACATAAAAATCGAAGAAAAAAAACATATGAATGAGTACCACAAGAATTGATTTTGTGGACTTTTAAGGAAGAAATGTGTGTTAAAGGTATGCTGAAGCTAATAAATAGATATATTGTGGAGCACGCCTAGTATTAAAATTAGTCATGGAGTGATCAAGAAATTTCAATCATAGTGGATTTACTGCATCAATGCTCAACATTCAATCTTCAAATTTCTTTAATATCGATGGAGGTGCTTATGAAAGAGAGGAGCCTTGATATATGCAATTTTGCTGACTTGATTTTAGTTGGTGGGACTTCTACTGAGTTAAGTACAAAAATTAGAATTCCCTCTTGTTCTAAACAATATCCAAGCCCAAAAACTCAGCATGAACCTATTGCACAATTGACAAACTCTCAATCAACAACCCAAAATAGATACCTCAGAGCCACTCTGATTTAGGCTCCGTTTGGCGCGGCAGCGACGGTCGTGAAAACAGTGATTATGAACCGTCGTCGTGAACGCCCGACCTCACCTAAGGAACTTCATCCAATTTTATATTCAAAATTAAATTCTTTTCTTGGTGGCCCTCATAACCATTAACATGGCAAACATGTATTGTATGCGCCAAATGAAGCCTTACACTGATTGTGAAACAGAGCATAACTGATTTTTTTCCTGTGGAATTGATTTGCGTTGTTCTGAAACACCTTCTCAAGCACTACTTTTATTGAAATTTGCCCCCAACAAATCTTCATCAATTTGTTAAAATATTTAACAATAAAATTTGGCGTTACTGAAAGTAACAAACTACTGTAATCAGATTATTTAACCATTAAGTATATCCGAGAATTACAAGATTTAATTAATAATGTTAGTACAAAATTTGACCAATTGAATGTGTTCTTATCCTAATTTAAATTAAGAATCAAATATGAGAATAGTTCTTCAGGTCTCAACAATCTTCATTCAATCACTCACACAAAACCTAACACACGCATGTATCTGATAACATCAACAAACAGTGGAACCGTAAATCTAAATGATGCCACGAAAATTGCTAAAATCGAGAAACCCGGTCTGATTGGATCGAAATCAGATCTAAATCTCTAAGAATTTCATAGCCTTTCGAGTTCAGGAGCAAAACAATAATCGATTTACATGTATGAAGTGAGACGGGGAAGATACCTCGAAACTGAGGAGGCAGCGATTATCCGAGGCCGTGTGGTCGAGATGAAGTTGGATGGAGAGCTCTGTAGGATTTGAGCCAACTGCGAACTCTTCCCATGGCCAGTTTCTCCACTGGCCGCGAATGATGGCTTCGTCTCCATGTTCTCCGGTGTCTTACCCTCGAACTGAAGAATCCGAAGAAAAACAATGGCTGGGCCGATAAAAGCAGATTTGAGGACGATAGCAAGCCACGGAAGCCAAGAGGAGAAATACTTTTATAACTGCAGCGTTCCATGCTCGCGCCGGACTGTGTATTTTACTATTTTTCAATTAACTACAGTTGTAAATAATCATTGCCGGGTACGGGATAGTTCCATTTCCGTGTTGACCTAAACACGATAGGAACCCAACTTGACAGGAATAGTTATTTACAACCGGAAACACAAAACAGACGACGGAGTGATTTCTAAAGGCGTTGTTACCTACACATCATAACTGGCTTTGTGCATTGTAATAATATGTGCACATCAAAAAATTTATATGCATGTCAAATTGATAAATTAAAATAGTGGACCTTGGGATTGTAGATTTGCCCTGAATGAGTACACCATCCATGTTAGAATAGGGCTCACAAGAGTTGGAGTTAATCAAAGAAAGGAGGAAAGGTGAAGCTTCCTCCATGGCATGGATACTGATTGGATACTTAGGTACCGTTTGGCGCAGCTTACGGGCTCCGGTGCGATTCAAACGCACCGGAGTTTTGAGCGAAAGCTGCGTTTGGCGCGGCTTATTTCCAAAACTTCGGTCATTTCATTCCGCGGTTTTCTTCTTCCCCCGAACCGTGCATTATTTCCGCGTTCAGCCGCAAAAGCCACGCTGCTTCCTTTCTTCCCCCAAACCTAGCGCGCGGCGATTCCCCACTACAAATTCACTCGCGGAAGCAAATCAACTATAACTAAAAGACACTCACGGATCCTGTCATCGGTGCTCCCGTGCTAGACTGCCCCGCCTCCATCTGCACCGGCCTCTGGTGCTGCTACGTCGTCGCGGTCTCCTAAAATGATAAGGTCCACCGACCGTTAGTCAAAAAGACTAAGCCAATCCCCCACCCCTCCCCCGGTGACTCCTAGGCACCGAGCGGGAAGGATGAAGCGGAGGACAAACAAGGGGTAATAACGAAAGCAGATGTCACAACCCGCATTTTCCCAACATTCAAAATGCTATCAGAGTAGGGAAAGCTACGCGTTGTGATGCCACATCACGTAGGGGACGCCTACTGACGTTAAGGCAACTCATCCTTCATCGCATTTCAAGCAATTATTATTATCAATTCAAAGTGATTCAAAAATGATTTATGCAGAAAATTAACAAACCGCGTCTCTCGGCTGGGTGGATCAACTAGTCCACGCTTTTAAAAATATAGATTTTACGCAGCGAAAAAATACTTGATTTAATTACTTAGTGGCCTAAGTGTACATGAAGACCAAGTGAGGTGCACCATGCAAGATCGTACGTCTAGATTTACTATATATAAAAGTAGCTTTATCATACGCAGAAATTAGTGAGCTTAACATTTCAAATCATGATGTGCAATGTTCCAAATGTCTTAGCATATCTAAGAAAGGGGTTATAAAGCCAACCCACATCTAACTATTCCAGAACAAGTGTTCAAAAGTAAACAACAAGTAACAGCAGTAGCGAAACAAAAGTCTAACCAAACGGCACCACGGGCGTCAACACCTAACACGAACCCATGGGCCGACAAGTCCACAGAATACCCTACCTCAGGAGAGTCAGAAGACGGCAACTAAAGCAGCTATGCACTAACACCTGCTAATGTCCAGAACCTGAGGCATTCAAAGAAAGAACACCTCAGAAGCAAGTTACAAGTGGTGCAGAACACAAGAAAGTAAGCAAACCTCCGCAAGACCGGAGGGAAACAGTAGCTGCAAGGATCAGTGAGGACAAGCTACCAGTAAATAATCAACAGGAAAAGAAACCGCAGAAGTATCTAATCATCAGCAGAAAAGGAAACAGCAGAAGCAACTAAAAATCAGCAGAAAACACTCGCCAAACCAAGGTGAGAACACAGGCGATAACAAAACTCGCCATAAGCAAAAAAGAACCATCAACTTTCAAATTATTAATCATGTTACTCTTGTTCAGAATTATCGAGACTGATCAGCTCATCAGAAAAAAATAGAAGCCGTGCGGGGATAATACCATCTCACATCGTCACGACCTCAGAGCATTGCACCGGTGGCACCGCCAATATCGTGTACGACCTCGAACCGAATTTATTAATTTAAAAGAGCATCGCACCGGTGACACCGCCAACATCATGTACAACCTCCAACAGAATTATTATTATTTTCATAATCTTTCAATGAACAAAGGGGGTAAGGCCCAACAGATCATAACCTACTAAATTGCAAACAGAAATGGAAAACACAAAGGAGATATAATGCTAACCAAAATCCTTTTATTAACTGGCCAAAATGTCAAGTTATTGGCAGAAATAATTAGATGATATAAAGGGAATTATGGCACAGCTAGATCAAGGGAGCCAACTTGGAGCTGTTATATGACAAAGAGGAAAAAACAAGAGCAAGATCACCACTTGCCTTAGATTTTGCTGAAAAAACTTTCCGAATCGCTCCACGTTGTAGATCGGGTCAAGAGAAGGCGGGGGAAGTCAAAATCTACAAGAGATCGAGCTAAAAGAGGTTAGGGCACAAAAGACCTAACGAAAAAGTTTCACGAAACGGAAGGAAATTACCACGAGGACGAAGCTCTCGTCGAGAGCTTTCCGAATCTATGCTCGGCTCGCGATTTCGACCACCGGAGCTCCGTCGGCGGCGACCGGAAGATTCAAGAAAACGCCGCCCCCGTCGCTCGTTTTTCTCTCTGGTTCGGACAGAATGAAGAAGAAGAAAGGGGCTGGGTTCGTTTTCTTTTTATGTAACATAACATAATTTAACAATAATAATAATAATAATAATAATAATAATAATACCATTATTATTATTAATAATAGACGGAGAAATAATAATAATAATTTCCTTATTATTATTAATAAAAGAAGAGGTTAAAGTCGAACTGGTAAATTTGTCGAGCAGGACAGATTTGACGAACGGCGCTGCTTAAATTTGTCGAACGACGCTGCTTAAATTTGTCGAACGGGGCAGAAGCTGGTTTGTCGAGCGGGGCAGAAGCTGGTTTGTCGAGCGGAGGTCGACGAATGCAGCGTGCATGCATATGCATATATATGTATATACAAATAAATGATTTTATATAACACAAATCAACAAATGGGGAGATTTGTCAAGCGGAGGTCGTCGAATACTGAATTGGAGGGGGTCGACGAATGCTGCAAGCATGTATATATATATATAAGGTTTAGTTATATATATATATAAATAAGGATTCGTCGACCAGCTCTGCATGAATGTATATATTTATATATATATATAAGGTTTAGTTATAATAATAATAATATTATTATTATTATTATATTATCACTAAAAATTAAACGAACGCCGAATCCAACGAAAATTTTGCCTAAGATGAACGGCGGCGCTACGAATCCAGCGGTGAGGTCGGAATCAAAATCCGACGTGCCGTTTTCGAGATAAAAATGGCCGAAGTTACGGCGAACTTTAAATACATACAAAACTTCTAAAATGCGTCGAGACTCCAAAATGGCTCGGATCGCGACGAAACTTGACGGGCAAGTCTAAAATTAAATAATCTAATTTCCTAGCGTAAAATTTTCCAATTCCGGGTCCTTCCCTCCCCGATGGCAGGGCAAGAATGGGGGATGAAGTAAGCCAACCCTTCAGCTCCTGGAAAGCGGCCTCACACTGCGGGGTCCATGTAAAAGCAACATCCTTCTTCGTCAGGATGTGAGCGGGAGGGCTATCTGAGAAAACCCCTGAACAAAATTTCGGTAGTAGACGGCAAGTCCCAAGAAACTCCTCACGTCGGTGGCCGTCTTCAGCGGCGGCCAATCCCGTACTGCCTGAATCTTTGCTGGATCCACTGCTGGTTCCATCTCATGGTGAGGAGATTTGACCCCAAAATTCCAAGATAAACACCATGCCTTAACTTTGACCCAACTTGACCTAACTTGGGTTTACAAATTACTCAACCAAAACAGTCCCAATTGGGCTGAGATTTTTACCTAGGGCATAACTTAACTCTAAAAAGCATCCACCAAAATTTGGAGGGCATTGGAGGTCTTTTGACCTACTAATTAATTAATATATTATTTATGAAATTATTTCAAAAACCTTAGAAAAAGATTCTCCTAAAAATCTCATCTTTTAGTATGTTGTGTGGGAGCATGAGACTAGCATAGGTTTTAAATATCAAGGCTATAGCATCTACCAACAAAAAGATATGAAGGAAAGAGTGACTGCCCTATCCTAGGGACCAGTCCCACCATTTTGTCTCTACAGGGAGCTACAATACTTTTTTGGGGGTGAAATCAATTTTAAAACACAGTAGACTCCAAGGGCTACAACCTTGGTGTTGGACACTTTTTAATCAGAGGTGATCTAGTATTTTTAATAATTAAAACAAACTACAGCAAAAAGATGTGACAGAAATCATATAAACATTTAATTATATAACTGTTTCTGCGTTCGACGAAATTTAAATAGCGCTCGACGAAAGCAGGACTCTGCGTTCGACGAAATTAACTGCGCCCGACGAAGGCAGAACAACTCTGCGCTCGACGAAATCTGAACAAAGCTGCGTTCGACTAAATTAACAGCGCTCGACTAATTAACAAATAACAACGTTCGACAAAAATAACAAATAACAGCATTCGACGAACGAAGAACTGCGTTCGACGAAATAAATGATATAACCGTAAATTTTAATATAATGATCTGACCGCTCTCTATCATCGTCCCCAATCTTTGGACGGCTCGCGACAGCCCGACCTGAGCTTCCTTACGGGGTGATTTTCCGGCCACCTACGCCTCTTTCCGGCCGGCCAATGCCACCACCACCTCCGTTGAGGTGGTGGCCGGCGATAGGAGGTGGTTGGCCGGCAGGAGGTGATCGGATCTGAGTTTTAGACGAGGGAAAAGAGCTCGAAACAAGCCTTTTTTGGAAACGCAATCAGAGCTCTATTGGGCACGGATCAATCCCCAAATTAAGAAATGATCTAGCACCAAGGGAGAAGAAGAGGATCGGACCTGAGTAGGGGCTTGGTTGCGCGAATTCCGGCGAGTTGCCATTGACGGTGCTGTATCTTTCGGTGCCATGCCGATCTAGACCTCCTCTGCACGATTCTCACTGGAAAGTTGGGAAAACTCTTCCTCTCTGAGCACTGAAGGAAATGGGGGGGGGGGGGGGGGGGGGGTCAATCGACTTGGATGGCTTTATTCCTAAAAGCCATTAAAGGCCATTAACCCAAATTTCGGTTACTCTAAATTTTCTCTTAAACAGCCCCCTTGGCCATGGAAAACTCCAGAAAGTCGTTGGTAACTGAAGGGGGAGATGAATGCACATCAATTGGGGAGGGATTTGAAGGATCAAAAGCATTTAATCCCTTGAAAGCTCTCTTTCTCTCTCTCCGATTTGGGAGAAACCTCCCTTTTCTCTCTCCTACTCAGCAATTACAAAAATTAGGTGGTAATTTCAGTAATTACCAGGCCCACCAGATGGTGGACCATCTTAGTTGGGCCTAGCCCAAATGGATTGGGTCCAATTTGGGCAAACTAGGTTATTTTGACCTAAATCAGGGCAAATTTGACATTGGTCAAATTGACCAATTGGGTTGACCCCAAAGAGTGGCTTGGGCTCCATTGGCTTCCCTGAAGGGTTAGGAAGGTCTAGGTAGGGTCAATTTGGCAAAGTGAGGGTGAATTGCTCCTTATTAGGGCACTATGACCAAATTAGGGTTTAGGGTAAATTGATCAAATTGGAGGCCCCATGATGGGGATTTTTGGTCCATTAGGTTCCTACTAGCCCTATTAGGGAAGGGGTAAGGTCAATTTGGCATGGTGGAGGCTAATTGACCATAATTGAGTTAGTTTGACCAATTCAGGGTTAAGGTTGACTTTGGTCCAATTGGCCTCTTAATTTGACTCTAATGGGTCCCTGGTGCTCCAAGAGGACCCCTAATGGGTTAGGGATGCTTTGGTGGGGTCAAGGTTCAAGGTGGGGCCCCTAAAATCCAACCTTAGACTTGATATCTGAAAATTGCTATTTGCAGACCACTTGAGTTTTCTTCTTCTCTCCTAAGTTCACAAGGTCTTGGGCTCTTCCTATGGTTTTGTCATGACCTAGTCATGACAAAACCAACCTAGGGGTCTAGTTGCTTGGGGGATGTTACAAATCCCAATACATAAAAAAAAATTTGTCCTCGAAATTCAGGTTAAGCCTGTGAGGGTTTCTACTGCTAGGAAGAAAAAGTAACATCCCGGAAAAATTAAATTATACCTGACGTAAAAAGTTGCGGGTACTTTTGCTGCATCAAGTCCAGTGGCTCCCAAGTATGCTCATCCTGTCCATGATTCCTCCATAGGACCTTTACCAGCGGAACCTTCTTGCGCCGCAAGACTCGTAACTCCGTATCGTCTATCTGAACCGGCTCCAGGTGAACCGACCGATCAGTAGCTACTGGCCCCTCTGAAGTAGAAACCTGTTGCTCTGGCCGAAGTAGAGCCTTCCTAAGTAAGGAGACGTGGAAAACGTCATGCAGTCCCTCCAACTCTGGCGGTAGCTCTAGTCTGTAAGCCAGGGGACCGATCCGCTCCAGGATCCTATAAGGTCCCATATACCTCGGACTGAGCTTCTTCCGCCCGTGAACCCGCGAGACTCCATGCATCGGACGTATCTTCAAGAAAACCCGGTCTCCCACCTGGAACTCCACCATACAATGACGCGCATCGTAATACTTGGCCTGCCTGCTCTGGGCCTCCAGCATCCTATCTCGAATCAGCCTCACCTAAGCCTCCGTGTCCTCCACGAACTCCGAGCCAAGTGCCTTGGGATCCTCATCCAGAATCCAAGACAGTGGTGTCCTGCATCTCCGTCCGTATAAAGCCTCATAAGGTGACCTGCCTATATTAGCATGATGACTGTTGTTGTATGAGAACTCGACTAAAGGCAACAGTCTCTCCCATGGCTCCCCGCGGTCCAGAATGCAAAGACGCAAAAGATCCTCTAGGGTCCGGTTGGTACGCTCTGTTTGCCCATCTGTCTGGGGGTGGAAAGCTGTACTAAAAGTCAACTGGGTGCCCAGGTAGGCCTGCACTGCTCTCCACTCCCTTGACGTAAATCGTCCATCCCGATCTGACACGATCGTCCTCGGCACACCATGGTATCGAACAAACTGCTCTACGAACCTCTGCACCAAAACACTGACCGACTCGTCCTTCTTGATTGGAATGAACCTGGCCACCTTCGTCAATTGTCGACGATCACCCAAATCGAGTCATTTCCCGCACGAGATCGGGGAAGACCGTGTATAAAGTCCATAGCGATGTCGTCGAACTTCCACTCCGGCACCGGAAGTGGCTGCAATAATCCTGCTGGGTTCCGGCACTCCGCCTTCACGAGTTGGCAAGACTCGCAATGGGTCACAAAATATACGACGTCTTTCTTCATGCCTGGCCAATACATGGTCCTCTTCAAATCTGCAGTCATCTTGGTAATGCCCGGGTGTACGGAATATCTACTGCAATGAGCCTCTGACATAATATCCTCCCGAATCCTTGCCCCTGACGGTATATACACTCGGCCTCTAAAACTCAACAACCGTCCTTCAACGAATAATCTCCAGCTGAGCCTGCCTCCAAGACTCTGAATATCGGCTCCCGCTTGGCATCCTGCCTCTGCCCATCCCTAATGCGGTCTCGAATGTCATAAGTCGCACCCATCGCTGCTAAGTACTCCTCATACCGCTCCGGATCGTCCTCAGATGCTAGGGAGATTTGCATGTCCTCGAACATCCGTACTAACTCCATGGCCATCAACTTGGGCTCTGCTCCTGACGTAGTAGCTCTCCTGCTCAGTGCGTATGCTACTACATTCGCCTTCCCTGGGTGGTAATGCATCGTGTACTGATAGTCTGACAAGAACTCCACCCATCGCCTTTGCCGGATATTCAGCTCCTTCTGCGTATCTACATACTTCTGATTCTTGTGATCTGAGAATATGTCGCAGTGGACACCATAGAGGTAGTGTCGCCAGATCTTGAGAGCGAACACGACTGCTCCCATATCCAAGTCATGCATCGGGTAGTTCCGCTCGTGGTTCTGCAACTGGCGGGAGGCGTAAGCTATCACATGCCCGTTCTGCATCAGAACGACACCCATCCCCTGAAATGACGCATCTGTATACACCTGGAATCCTTCCCTCCCCGATGGCAGGGCAAGAATGGGGGATGAAGTAAGCCAACCCTTCAGCTCCTGGAAAGCGGCCTCACACTGCGGGGTCCATGTAAAAGCAACATCCTTCTTCGTCAGGGATGTGAGCGGGAGGGCTATCTGAGAAAACCCCTGAACAAAATTTCGGTAGTAGACGGCAAGTCCCAAGAAACTCCTCACGTCGGTGGCCGTCTTCAGCGGCGGCCAATCCCGTACTGCCTGAATCTTTGCTGGATCCACTGATAGACCAGCTCCACTGATAATGTGGCCTAGGAAGGCCACCTCCTTCAACCAAAACTGACACTTGCTGAACTTCGCATACAAACAATGCTCCCGAAGCTTCTCCAAGGTTAGTGCCAAATGTCGTGCATGCTCCTCCTCCGTCTTCGAGTAGATGAGGATGTCGTCAATGAACACAATGACAAAGATGTCGAGATAAGGCTCGAACACCCGGTTCATCAGGCTCATAAATGCTGATGGTGCATTCGTGAGCCCGAACAGCATCACAGTGAACTCATACAATCCATATCGGCTGCTAAAAACCGTCTTCGGGATATCCTCCTCCTGGATCCTCAGCTGATAATACCCAGATCTCAAATCCAGCTTCGAGAAGCAGTGGGCTCCCTCTAGCTTGTCAAACAACTCGTCTATCCTTGGCATAGGGTACGTGTTCCGCACCGTCAGTCTATTCAGGGCTCTGTAGTCGATGCACAATCAGAGCGTGCCATCCTTCTTCTTCACGAACAACACCAGAGCTCCCCAGGGTGAGGAACTCGGCCTAACGAACCCAGCTTCCACCATCTCCTGCATCTGGCTCCGAAACTCTACCAACTCCTTCAGGGCCATCCGATAAGGGGCCCTAGAAACCAGCTTAGCCCCCGACACCAGCTGAATCTGGAAATCCTTCTCGCGGTGCGGTGGCAGTCCGGGAAGCTTCTCCGAAAAAACATCAGCAAAATCCCGTACGACCGGGATACTTGACACCGAGTCCTTGACTTCAGTCGTCTCAAAGAGCACCTGATACACCTCGTCTCCCTACAGGTGGGCCTTGTCGGCCTGAATAGATGATAAGAAGAGACGAGAGGTGGGTTGAGTACCTTATAAAACTACGTCACCATCTTCGTGCTTTAGAACGATCCTCCTTGTCGGGCAGTCAATCCTTGCCTGGTTCCCGAACAACCAACTCATGCCCAGGATCAGATCATAGTCTTTCATCTTCAGCACAGTTGTCGGGACCTCGAACAATCTTCCTCCAATCTCCATCCTCATGCTGCACGTGGCATTTGTTAGAACCTCCGATCTGTCCAGAAATCGCACCCTCCTGTAATCGCTCCTGAAATGTTGGACTTGGTCCAGGTCCTCGATAAACTTAGTCGAGACGAACGAGTGCGAGGCACCTATATCGAACAAGGTAAAAGCGGGTTTGCCGTAAACGCGTACTAAACCTGAGGGTTTTGTTGTTTGGTTCAATGCTAAGGTAAAACTCAAATTTATAAGGTACAAACAATTAAAAGAAACGCATCAAAGTACCTGCGATGACCCTTGTTGGGTCCCGGGGCCTTACCAAGTCTAGGGCGTACGCCTGCTCCCTGTACTGTCTCCGGTCATCGCCCTGAAATCCACGACCTCGTCCACGTCCTCGGCCCCCGAAATGCTGGCCTTGTGGTGCTGCCCGTAGTGATGGTGGTGCATTCCTCTGAGGGCAGTTTCTCTTGATATGGTCGGTCTGGTGGCAGTGGTAACACTCTGGTGGTGGCCCACCTCCTCCAATTCTTGGCATCTCCCGCATCTGTAGAGGCTGAGGAGCCAACACTACCGCCTCTCTCTGCTCCTGCCTCTCCTCCTGGCGGGGTCGGACCTCCGTTTTTCTCTCCCCAACGTCTCGGCCTCTCGTCTGATCCCTTCTGCCTCCTAATCCCTGATCCTCCATCGGTATCTTTCTCCCACGAACAACTTGCTGGTCTATCTCCAGCTTCTTGGCCATCTATAGAATCTTAGTCATGCTGCCGTCGGAGACGAAGAGGAGGGTCTGCCTCAGCTCATCACGAAGGCCCTTGTAGAACCTAATTGCATATGCTGCGTCATTCAGCTGATAGGAAACCGCAAACCAGGATAGATGGGTAAACTCCCGGTGATACTCCAGAACTGTCCTGCTCCCCTGCCTCAACTACAAAAACCTATCCTCTAGCTCGTCTCTTGCAGACGGCGGCACAAAATGCTCCAGCAGGGCTGCCTTGAAATCATCCCACGCAACGTACGCAGCCTCAAGTCCTGGATAAGTTGTATCCAAGAACCTCTTCCACCATCTCTTGGCATGAGACTCCAAGCAAGAAATCACCAGTGGCACCTCCATGTCTGCCGGGCACTGAATCCCTGTCAACATCTCCTCCATGATGTCCACCCACTCCTCAGTCCTCACAACGGTCTCCGTCCCGATGTATGATGGCGGGGAGAGACCTCGAAAGATGCTCAACCAATTGGCCCCAGGGTTTTGCTGAGGAGCCGGTGCCTGCTGTGCCCTGAAAGTCTCCAGAATGGCAGTCAGTGTCTGTCCCAGCTCCGACTGCTGGAATGGGGTAGGATCTGGCGGTGGTGGGACGACATTTGGATTCGGTGGAACTCCATGCTGCGGTGTAGGGTTCGTCGCGGGCTACACAAGAAAATTACACTCGTAAGGGATTTAGCTAAAGAACAATCAGTTGTAAGTGAACCTTTTCATGTGATTTCCCTTATGGGCACACCATTTCTTATGCTGCTAGTTTGTCCTTAAACTAATCTCGCGCGGGGTGGCCCAGGGTTTATGGACTTTTTTTCTTCGGATCGAGGTTTTCTCTGATACCACTTGTAAGACCCCATTTTTTTTCAAACAACCGGGTCTTAGGCCCAGAACCGCCGCTTTGCGGTGACACCCTCGCTCGGGAAGGTCGCCACTACAAAATGCCGATGCTGCCGGACAAATCGATAACGAAGAAGCAAAGCTAAAAAGAAAGTCAAGTCCACATCACATAGAAAAGTAAATCATCATTAGAGATGTCCACATAAGCATAACTGAAATAAAAACAGAGATAATAAGGGCTCCTGCCCGATACATCAAATTCTCACTACAAATTCACTCGCGGAAGCAAATCAACTATAACTAAAAGACACTCACGGATCCTGTCATCGGTGCTCCCGTGCTAGACTGCCCCGCCTCCATCTACACCGGCATCTGGTGCTGCTCCACCGCCGCGGTCTCCTAAAATGATAAGGTCCACCGACCGTTAGTTAAAAAGACTAAGCAAATCCCCCACCCCTCCCCCGGTGACTCCTAGACACCGAGCGGGAAGGATGAAGCGGAGGACAAACAAGGGGTAATAACAAAAGCAGATGACAGGGTATATTCTACAGGAAGAGTTCTACCACTACTCAAGTATATAAGTGCATAAACAGAGCAGGTAATAAATAAAGTGCAGTAAATAAAGACATGTATATAATAGAAAAGTAACCATTGATATATAGGAATGCCCACACAAACCTATAGACCAAGGGGTCGTTTAGCAAGGCCTATCGTATAAGAAGTCTCATAACCAACTTATACGATAGGGGTAGGGGTTGAAATGCAATGTTATGCTATGACAGGCAAGGTATGCAGTTATGCTATGTTCATACAAGTGCAACTCACCCACTTCGACTCTATGCGCATAGACCTTTAGTTCCCCCTTTTCGGAGCTAGCAAGACTCCCAGGATACTCCCGTAGTGGCAAACGAAAGCGGTGGGTTGGGTCTCTCCCATCTCTAGATTGGTATATGCACTACCTAACCTAGACCTATCGTACGCCTCAATGCAAAACCGCGGAGCATCTGCCTCAACACCAGGGGAAAGACGATCTTTCGTCAATCCCCAGGACAACCTTACTCTTAAACCACCAAGTACACTTTCCTCACATACACTTCCTTGGGTGGACTTACAACTATCTAATCAACCCATGTGCACCACCTGCACACCATTTTCACCTAGTAGGTCACTAAAAATCTATGTTTCACAGTTTTACTATACGCAGACCAAACTAATTATATGAAGCTCACAACTAGAGGTACTCCAAATATTCATCCAACAGACCCAAGCTATTTACTGGAGGTCTATCATGATGTTATAAGACTAATTCCATAGAATCATATTTTTCCCTAATTAATTAATATTTATTTTAATTTCTCCAAACATTTTCCAAGTATGAAAATGATCATGAAGTGTAAGTAAATCTTATGATATGGCTCTTCAAAAATTATGATAAATCTATTATGATCAAATAACATCAGAAACAACATATCATATTTTTACAGTAAGAAATTGTCCTCTAATTTAATTATTTATCACATATCCAAAATAGTAGTTTTATGAAGGAACCACCAAAAAGATCAACACTAAAATTTATCGGAAAATTACCAAACTCTTGTATTAACCAGAAAAGGCTACTGACTAAGTTTCAGGATTTAAGGAAATCATTTTCTCACTAAAATAAATACTTTAAGAAAACCTCAAATTAAATGAATTGTGAAGTAGCCTACTGATTTAAGTCTTCAAAAATTCAATAAAAATTCACAGAGCTTCCCAATGTTCTGAAAGGTCCTATCACCAATTTGCACAATTTAACAATGAGTTTTGGACCCTCAAATATTTTTCTTAAGTCTAAATCAAAAAACAGGTGCCTTGTGAAAGAAGTACTGATTAAATCATTTAGTAAAATTCACAAATATTACCAGAGGTCTAAACCATGATTATAAGGGCACCACCAAAGTTTCATCATCATCCAAGACTTTTTAAGCATGTAAATGTTTTTTATGGGAAGTTTCCCTAAAGGGGTTATGTCCAAATTCAAGGGGAATATTGGCTCCTAAAATTCTTATAAAAATACCCAGTGCCTATTTACACCCTATGAACATATCCACCAAGTTTCATAACCATCCAGGGAATTTTGACCACATGGCCTTCACAAGGTTCTAAATGCACACCTAGGAATAAAACTAGTGTTCTAGGGCTTAATCACTTCTACACCACCCCAAATCACTCATGGGGATACTTTAGGTGATCCTAAACCAATGGACAAGGTTCCATCTCATGGTGAGGAGATTTGACCCCAAAATTCCAAGATAAACACCATGCCCTAACTTTGACCCAACTTGACCTAACTTGGGTTTACAAATTACTCAACCAAAACAGTCCCAATTGGGCTGAGATTTTTACCTAGGGCATAACTTAACCCTAAAAAGCATCCACCAAAATTTGGAGGGCATTGGAGGTCTTTTGACCCACTAATTAATTAATATATTATTTATGAAATTATTTCAAAAACCTTAGAAAAAAGTTCTCCTAAAAATCCCATCTTTTAGTATGTTGTGTGGGAGCATGAGACTAGCCTAGGTTTTAAATATCAAGGCTTTAGTATCTACCAACAAAAAGATATGAAGGAAAGAGTGACTGCCCTATCCTAGAGACCAGTCCCACCATTTTGTCTCTACAGGGAGCTACAGTACTCCTTTTGGGGTGAAATCAATTTTAAAACATAGTAGACTCCAAGAGATACAACCTTGGTGTTGGACACTTTTTAATCAGAGGTGATCTAGTATTTTTAATAATTAAAACAAACTACAGCAAAAAGGTGTGACAGAAATCATATAAACATTTAATTATATAACTGTTTCTGCGTTCGACGAAATTTAAATAGCGCTCGATGAAAGCAGAACGACTCTACGTTCAACGAAATTAACTGCGCCCGACGAAGGCAGAACAACTCTGCGCTCGACGAAATCTGAACAAAGTTGCGTTCGACTAAATTAACAGCGCTCGACTAATTAACAAATAACAGCGTTCGACAAAAATAACAAATAACAGCGTTCGACGAACGAAGAACTGCGTTTGACGAAATAAATGATATAATCGTAATATAGAGATCTGACGGCTCTCTATCATCGTCCCCAATCTTTGGACGGCTCGCGACATCCCGACCTGGGCTTCCTTGCGGGGTGATTTCCCGGCCACCTACGCCTCTTTCCGGTCGGCCAATGCCACCACCACCTCTGTTGAGGTGGTGGCCGGCGACAGGAGGTGGTGGCCGGCGACAGGAGGTGGTTGGCCGGCCGGAGGTGGTCGGATCTGAGTTTTAGAGGAGGGAAAAGAGTTCAAAACGAGCCTTTTTTGGAAACTCAATCCGAGTCCTATTGGGCACGGATCAAGCCCCAAATTAAGAAATGATCTAGCACCAAGGGAGAAGAAGAGGATCGGACCTGAGTAGGGGCTTGGTTGCGTGAATTCCGGCGAGTTGCCATTGACGGTGCTGGAGCTTTCGGTGCCATGCCGATCTAGACCTCCTCTGCACGATTCTCACTGGAAAGTTGGGAAAACTCTTCCTCTCTGAGCACTGAAGGAAATGGGGGGGGGGGGGGGGGTTCAATCGGCTTGGATGGCTTTATTCATAAAAGCCATTAAAGGCCATTAACCCAAATTTCGGTTACTCTAAATTTTCTCTTAAACAGCCCCCTTGGCCATGGAAAACTCCAGAAAGTCGTTGGTAACTGAAGGGGGAGATGAATGCACAACAATTGGGGAGGGATTTGAAGGATTAAAAGCATTTAATCCCATGAAAGCTCTCTTTCTCTCTCTCTCCGATTTGGGAGAAACCTTCCTTTTCTCTCTCCTACTCTACAATTACAGAAATTAAGTGGTAATTTCAGTAATTACCAGGCCCACCAGATGGTGGACCACCTTAGTTTGGCCTAGCCCAAATGGATTGGGTCCAATTTGGGCAAACTAGGTTATTTTGACCTAAATCAGGGCAAATTTGACATTGGTCAAATTGACCAATTGGGTTGACCCCAAAGAGTGTCTTGGTCTCCATTGGCTTCCCTAAAGGGTTAGGAAGGTCTAGGTAGGGTCAATTTGGCAAAGTGAGGGTGAATTGTCCCTTATCAGGGCACTATGACCAAATTAGGGTTTAGGGTAAATTGGTCAAAGTGGAGGCCCCGTGATGGGGCTTTTTGGTCCATTAGGTTCCTAGTAGCCCTATTAGGGAAGGGGTAAGGTCAATTTGGCATGGTGGAGGCTAATTGACCCTAATTGAGTTAGTTTGACCAATTCAGGGTTAAGGTTGACTTTGGTCTAATTGGCCTCTTAATTTGACTCTAATGGGTCCCTGGTGCTCCAAGAGGACCCCTAATGGGTTAGAGATGCTATGGTGGGGTCAAGGTTCAAGGTGGGTCCCTAAAATTCAACCATAGGCTTGATATTTGAAAATTGCTATTTGCAGACCACTTGAGTTTTCTTCTTCTCCCCTAAGTTCACAAGGTCTTGGGCTCTTCCTATGGTTTTGTCATGACCTAGTCACGACAAAACAAACTTAGGGGTCTAGTTGCTTGGGGGATGTTACACCATGAACGACGAGATGCGCTCCATGTTTACGAGCTGGAGGGAGGCTAACTCGGGCGAGCCCAAAGATGGGCGGGAAAGCGCAGGTGAAAACAGAGGTGGACGGGATAACACGGGCGAACCCAAGGGAGGACAGACACTGGAATACAGAGCCCCGCCGTCGAACTCATCATCATCGCACATTGCCACTCGATTTCCGCAGCTAGAGTTCCCTCGGCTTGATGGCGAAGATCTGATGCAATGGATTTATCGGTGTGATCAGTTTTTCGAGATTGATAGCACGTCGGAGGACATGAAGGTGAAGGTAGCATCCATCCATTTGGAAGGGAAGGTGCTCTATTGGCATCAGGCATACATGAAGTCCCGGCTAACCCGTCAATGGCCGAATTGGGAAGAATACAGTCAAGCACTACACGACCGCTTCGACTCGGTCCTCTTTAACGATCCCATGAGCGAACTAAAAAATCTGCGGCAGCGAGGATCGGTTCAAAACTACTTAGACAAATTTGACTTACTCTTGCATCAGGTGCTCATCTCGGATGAACATGCAATTAGCCAATGTCTCGCCGGCCTTCGCGACGACATACAATATGGCGTACGGCTGTTCCGTCCTAAGACACTACAAGAGGCGTTTTCGTTGGCACGTCTCCAAGAGCAACAATTTTCCTACACCAATAGAAGACTTGTGACCATACACATGTTGGATCTTGCGGCGCCCTTAGAGGGTGGGGGGTGAATAAGGGAAAGTATTTACTTTGATATTTTTCTAAAATATTAAGATAATTTTGCAATGATAAACAAGTAGATTTTTATACAACCAAAATAATCACTTAGAAAATCATGAGGGAATTAGAAATCGACGGGAAACCTAACGAAGACCTAGACGCCACGTGCAAGGAGGTGATTTCCTCCTAAGTCACACACAGACTTAGACGCCACACACAAGACGACGATTTTCTCTACCGATTACAAGATGATAAGATAAATTACAAAAATAGAAATTCAGATATGAAACTCCCTAAATATGAAGCTCTGGAAATGGCGTCGAATCCTTGCAAAGATTGTCTGAGATACTGCACACGGCTGTCTCTTCTTCACTCTTGAATGTTCTTGCCAAAATGGGAGTTCTCGAATTTCTGGAGCTCTCTGGACGAAATGCACTCATGAAAAGGGTAATTCAAATTGGTGTATTCGCTTTCTCCACAGAAATCGAGCCAATATATCCTTTTTAGATGTCGTCGACGACATCAAGCTATCTTCCGCCGACGTTATCTTCTCTAGTGGACACGTGTCCCATCTAAACGACGTTTTTGCGCTACGTGACGATTGTGGTTGAAACGTGGGCTGTCGGATTCCGATATCAATGTCGAAATTCCGACAGTGGACGAAACTGGCAGATCGTGTGGAAACCGGTGAGCTATCGTCTACGACATCAAGCTGTCGATGACGACATTGATTTATTCTTTACTTTACATCCTGAGATCCAAACTAAAATTAGCATAGTCGCATACCTATTATACCTGCACACCATAAATAAATAACACCGCTAACGCTGACGTTAGCCTATAACGTGGGCGTTAGCCCAAAGGCGGTGGCCGAACTTATCCACAGCCGCTTAAGGAAATCGACGGGAAACCTAACGCCTATGTTAGCTCTAACGCCAATCGACCTACGGTCCCGTCGATCAGGCCGCGGTCCCGTCGATCGAGTTACGGTCCCGTCGATCGGTCTGCGATCCCATCGATCGACCATCGATCTCATCGACTCATCGACACGCCTAAGTCTTCTCGAACTCTAACGTCTGGCATTATCCATAACGCCTGGCGTTAGCTCTCAGACTTCACCACATTTTGAATTTAGTGCACTTGAAAATTGGGGTCTTACAATTCTCTTCCCCTTAAAGAAATTTCGTCCCGAAATTTGTACAGTGCAAAGAAACATAAAGATACAAAATATAACGTGTACCTCAACGGAACAATTCGGGGAAATCATCACGCATGGTTTGCTCACGCTCCCATGAAATCTCCTCATGGCCGCAATTGTTCCAGCGAACTTTGACCATCTTGATCAGTTTATTCCGCAACTGCTTGACATCAGTGTCTTCGATGCAAATAGGCTGACCATCGCCTTCAGCCCATCATCGACCGACATTTGATTCTCCACCAGCACCTGGCTAGGCTCTGGCACAACTTTCCTCAGCACAGAGATGTGAACCACATCGTGCAAACAGCTCAGCTCCGTCGAAAGAGCGAGCCGATAGGCAGATTTACCAACACGCTCTAGTATCTCAAACGGGCCAAGGTATCGCGCACTCAGATTTTTCAAGCGTCGAATCCTTGACCCTCCCTTGAAAGGCTTGATCTTGAGATACACCCAGTCGCCCACGGCGAACTCAACATTTCTGTGTTTGGCATTGTAGTATTTTGCCTGCCTATCTTGCGCCTCCAACAATCTCTCCCGGATTGTTCGGATAGTCGAATTCGCATCTTCGACTTCCTTCCACTTAAACAGCTTCGTCTCACCTGTCTCCTCCCAAGCCAAGGGAGTATGACAAGCTCTACCGTAGAGCGCCTCAAAGGGCGCCATCTTTATACTTGCTTGATAGCTGTTATTGTAAACGATTTCGATCATGAACAAATGATCTTCCCACTTTTTACCGAAGTCCAGGACGCACATGCGGAGCATATCCTCCAAAGTTATGTTAGTACGTTCAGTCTGTCCATCCGTTTGAGGGTGGAAGGCAGTACTAAACTTCAACATTGTAGCCAACAACTAGTGGATTAGCTTCCAATCTTTCGAAGTAAAGTGCTCATCTCAGTCACTTACGATGCTACGGGGCACACCGTGCAATCGTACAATGCTATCAACGTATAGCTTTGCTAACATTTCCACTAAATCGTCCTGCCAGTTCTGAATAAAGTGGGCTACCTTCGTCAAGCGATCCACGATCACCCAAACATCATCATTCCCACCCTGCGATCTCGGCAAACCGTGCACGAAATCCATAAAAATGTCATCAAATTTTCATTCCGGAACAGACAACGACTTAAGGAACCCACCAGGTTTCTGACATTCGGCCTTCACAAGTCGACGACCACAGCACACACACACACACACACACACACACACACACACACACACACACACACACACACACACACACATATATATATATATATAAGAAAAGTGCCACACACACACACACATATATATATGCAAGAAGTAATAAATACAAATTGGACTTGTACCGGGCTTACACCATCGCACTCTTCTGTTTTGTTCTCATTGTGGATTATTTGCACTTTTCTTATATATATGCAAATAATTCACAATGAGAACAAAACAGAAGAGTGCGATGGCGTAAGCCCGGTACAAGTCCAAAAAGAAATAATAGAGCACTCTCTCACACTACACTATGTTGAAGCTACAAAAAATACACTCCGACCTATCGTCGTGTGGTAGTAGTGATGTGCGGCATCTGCTCCTCGGGGTCTACCATTACGTCCTGCATGTCGTACTGCGACTCCTGCTCCTCCATCTCCTGGTGTTACAACCACATCCGATCGTTAGTCAAAATGACTAAGCCATTTTGTCCTCGCATCCCCCCACGACTCCTAGGTACCGAGCGGAAGGACGAAGTGAAGGACAACAATGGGTAAAAGGAAATGCATGTGACATGGATTATACTAACAATATAATGAATAAGGGAGCAGTAAGTATAATAACATTAGGTAATATATGAGCAGTAAGTATGACAGCAGTAGGCAGTAAATGAGCAGTAAATAAGTAAATACAGTGCAAGTAAAGTAATAAGAAAACTACCACACTATCATCTAGAGTACCTTAACTTATATGAATGCCCATACAAACTTATATGTTAAGATTTGCGGAATTGTAACTTATCATATAAAAGAGTTCATACTAATTTATTTGATAAGGGTCTGCAAATGTATAAGTCTATAGGATGTATGAATGTTATGACATGCTATGCTATGTTCATGTAGTACAACTCACTCACACGACTTTGTGCGCACAGACCTTTAGTTCCTGCTTTTCGGAGGTAGCAAGCCTCTTAGGTACTTCCGTCGTGGCAACTGAATCAGTGGATTGGGCATTCCACTTCTAGCTGGGTATACACACTACCAGAGCTAGACCTTATGTACGTTGTTATGCATGTCCTAGGTGCACTTCCATGAGCTTTTGCAAACATTTGCTGACATCCCGCCAGTCTATTATGGTTGGGGTGGGTTACTAGGGATTGTCTACCAGACCGTAGTAAAGTAACCTACTGGCCCTTTAACACACCACATCCTACCAAGTCAACGTACTGTCATTGGTGTGACAAATGGACCCGTACCGAAGACCCGCCACTAGATTATGCACATGCAAGGTTTATCACACTACCAGAGTCTCCAGCTCGCAGGACCAACTATTCTTACACCATTTTGTCCTCTCTAATAGGACGAGGTTTACTTTTCTCAACTTCCTCATTTAGGGTTACTCTTGTTTGTTACATAGACGATCATAGTGATTTAAGGTGAATTCTGGACTTCCCGAGGTCTACCCAGTGAATGGCTCGCAGCGGTACTAGATGGTATTCTGGGGTGACATCTCAGACCTTCCTTTCTCAGAAAATTTACTTTTATCGGTAACTACCCATTGTTAAGGTTATCCTCATGGTTGCTCTAGATTACATAAGAATGACTTAGAATTCTTTTAGGAAACTTGACGACCTTTTTACGGTGCGTGGTGCAAACTCTTAGATATTCATATATATGTCCAACTCTAACCTTAAAATGCATCGTGATCATATTAACATTCTAAATGTCACTATAAGTGTCTAGGGTGAGAAACTCCCAAAATGCTTCAATTGTTCATCGAGACGTACTTCTAGTTTACTATTCATTATAGGGCAGAAGTCCTCCAATAAGACTACAACTTATATGGGTTGATGTTATGTATGCACTATTCTTATGTTCCAAATTTCATTCCATTTCTACATGTTCTAGCCAGTCTAAACACTACCTAAGTTTTTGTTATTCGCAGTCCAACTCAAGCAATGAACTAGATTGATCTCTATGTTGTGAACTTCACTATAACTTGGCCAAATGCCATAAAATTTATATCATATATCAATCATGACCCAATTAAGAGATGGTCAGAAATTCATAATTTTTCTAATTATTTTGTCTATTTATAAAAATACTTTAATGATTATATACACCCCACTTTACACATGAGTACAACTTCCAGAAGTCAAAATATTCCCAATAATTTATTAGTGAGATGTAATATGTAACTATCATGACTGACTGAATTTCTTAATTTTTTATAATATTTATGACCACTATTTCAATATTTAAACATTTATATCATTTTGTCACATTACACAGCAAGTACCAAAATAACTTATTCAAAAATTCTAGAAAAGTTACCATAGACTTGTAATGATCCAAAAACAGTCTAGACAATTTTTTAGAATTTTCCAGAAAATATTAACCATATAAATTTTATTAATACATAAGTATAATAAAGAACACTTTTGGTAATTTACACTGTAAATAACTTTCAAAAATCCTACCAAAATTTCCAGATATATATTTCAATGTAAAACATCATATCACAGAATATTGTATTTTTTTCTAGATTTTGATGATGTTTATTTCATTTATATTCTTATATGACAAAATCAATTGTGCTCAAATAACTAGGGAAATCAACTCCAAAAATCCCAACAAAATTTCCAGAGGTATATACTACTCTAAAACATCATGTGATAGGAAATCAAATTTATCCTAAGTCATTTGATTACTTTTATTTGATTAATATATTTATGTGACATTAATGTTATTACTTAAATACTTAGTGTTTTTTTCCTTCCAAGAATCCTATCATTTCTAGGGATAATGTCCTCCATCATAATTGGTGTATTGCCCAAATATCATGAGCATACAATAAGTAATTAGTGCTAAATTCACAAAACACTCAAAGGTGCTATATGCACACCAACCCTTCCATACATCTCATTCCTATGTATGTGAAGTATAATGTTCTACAGTGGTCCAAATGACCTCCACTTTTTACATGTGATGTTTTATGACCTAGCAAACACATCACCCAAGATTTGGGACATTTTGAATTTATTTAACCTCATTTATTTCATTAATATGATAAATCATATTTAACATAAAACCTTAGAAAAATATTGCCCAAAAATTGTGATTTTTGGGCAATTAATGTATATATGCCATATAAACTTATGTTCAAAATATTAGACCAATCCAAGCATTTATGTGATCTAAATCTATAAAATAAGGACTGTTTACCCTTTAGGACACACCTAGTATAATGGCCCTATAAGGAGCTGTAGGCCACTAAACCTGGTGCTTCAAAGCCCTATAGACAGTACACTTCAAGGGCTACAAAAGTTATCTTGGGTACTTTTGTCTAAAAAGGCATCTAAGTAGCCTAAATAATTAATCTAAACTTCAGTATAAAGTATGACAAAATGATTTCATCATATTAATATGGTCCGCGTATAAACATTAGATTAGATCCGACGGCTGTGGTTCATCGTCCCCGATAGGCTGATGGCCAAGATTCAACATTCCTGGAGCCTCTTGCTCTTGCAATTCCCGGCCACCTGAGGGCCACCACTGTCGGCCACCACTGTCGGCCACCACCACCACCACCTCTGTTGAGGTGGTGGCTATCGATTGGCGGCGGCACAACCACCAAAGGAAGTGTCTCTGTCGAACCCGAGCGGGGTGAAGAGCTCGAAAAAATTGCACCTATCTGACATGGATCGCGACTCAATTGAGCCCAATTTCTCATCCTAATGATCTAGAGAGGTAGCATAGAGGGAGAGGAGGAGAAACATACCTCAAATGTGGCTCGGCGGCGGGTGCTCCGACGGGTGGCCATGGATCTCTCCGTCTCCGGTGAGCTTGCTCGATCTGTGGATTCTCCACCAAATGCTCTGCTCTAAGAGACTGGCTCGACTGCTAAGGACCTTCTGAAGCTAATGGAATGGTCAAATGGAGGTGGTGATTGTTGTATAGGGAGGATGGAGTGTGGGGTGTCTCGGCCATAGCTTGTACAGCTTCCCCTCAGCAGCTGGGAGGCTTCCATGCTCTGAAAAGACTGTTCATAGTCTGAGGAAGTCGGCTAGGGGCTTGGGCAAGGTGGTAAGGGGACATTGAAGCTCCCTTACTCAAAGCACCTCTTTACCTTAAGGGGAAAATGTCATTTTTGCCACCAAGCACCTTCCCTCTCTCCAATTTCATATATGGGGCGCCAGTAGGCTTGTGTCATTCTGGTTAGGCATGAGGTGGGGCCTTAGTTCACTTGGATTTCACTTGGTCATTGATTTTTTCCTTTAAGGCCTTATGTTGACCATTGTGGACTTTTGCATTGACTTAGTCAAATTGGTGGGTGGGTTAGACCCACTTAATGTTCATGGGTCATATGACCTTGCCCAAAGTCCATTAGACCATGGTGTGGCTCTAATTTGGTTAATTGATCAATATGGTGTGAGTTTGACCCAAATTAGCCTAAGTTTGACTTTGGTCAAATTAGAGGGATTAGTTGACCACCTGATGGGGCTTTTGGGTCTATTAGATTCTTAAAGGGGTTAGAAGGTTAGGGATGAAGTCAATTTGACCAATTGAAGGCAATTGGTCCTTGATTGGGTTGATTTGAGCTTTGTTGACCAAGGGTTGACTTTTGTCAAAACCTTGAAATTGGGTGGAACCAATTAGTTATTATTGACCTAATGACCTTCCTTAGTTGTTAGGAGAACATAGGTAAGTTCAATTTGCGGTATTGAAGGTCAATTGAGTATATTTGTGTTGAATATGGTTGTGTTGACCTAAGCTTGACTTTGGTCAATTTGGCCTATTTGGTTGACCAATTATTGAGGTTCTTAGTCAAATGAGTCTCTATTAGGGTTAGGAACATAGTGGTGAGGTCAATTAGTGTTTGTGAGTTCAATTTGGCTAATTTGACCGAAGTTGTCTTGTGCTCACTGGTGAGCACTATGTGAGTTCAACCCAACTTAGTGAACTTTAAGGTCATCTCCTTGCCTCCACTCACCCTTCTCCCCTCATGATATATTCTAAAACCTTTATAGGTTCTAGTAGTATTAGGGATGTTACACTTGGTTTCCTTACCTCGAACTCGATTGGGAGCACGACCTTGGACCCGTGGGAGAGCTTGAATGGGATCTCCCCTTTGCTATATTCGGCGTGGTTCCAAAGGCCCAAAGGACCGAGGGGAGCTGTTCTACCCAATTTCCCCTCAGGTTCTCGACTTTCTTTTTTAGAAACTTTTCAATTATCTTGTTTGCCGCATGCACCTGCCCATTGCTCCTCGGGTGGTGGACCGACGCAAAATGAAGATCTATGCCCAGCTGGGTACAGAAGCTGATGAACTCGTCGCTGGCAAACTGCGGCTCATTGTCTATGACTATGGCTAATGGGAGCCCATGTCGACAGACTATTTCTCCACTTACAAAATTTCATACAACTTGAGATGTTACCTTAGTCAGTGCCTTCACCTCCAGCCATTTGGAGAAGTAATTGATCATTACCAGCAGGGACTTACTTTGACCACTATCTTGGGGAAAAGGGTCTACCAAGTCCAGCCCCCATATCACGAATGTCCATGTAGCTATGATGGCACGGAGCCTCTGGGCTGGTAGGAGTTAGAGAGGAGCATACAGCTGGCATTTGGAGCACTTCTTCCTGAATTCTGTTGCGTCCTTGCTGAGGATAGGCCAGAAGTATGCTTGCCTCAACACCCTTCCCTCCAGGGTACTGCTCCTAGAGGGGCTGCCACATTCTCCGGAGTGGATCTCCTCTAGGACCCTTGGGGCCTCCTCCTCTGACACACAATGGGCTAGGAGTCCCGAGAGGGTCTTTCAGTACAATCCTCCTGCATGCACAGAATAATATGCTGACATGTACCTGAGTCGACGTTTGTCCACTTTCTCTTTTGGGAATTGCCCCGATGTTATGAAGGTGATGAAGGGGTCCATCCATGATGCTCGTTGGTCTACCTTCAACAACTCGCCTTCCTCGATAGATGGCCGAAAGAGTTCCGACACCATTTGTAACACCTCCCCTGCAATGACTATATAATATAGGTCCGGCCGGGACCCCACAACATATAATCGCCACAGCTTTAGTATTAAAAAGTGATATAGATCTACCCATCTCCAAACGCAGAACAAACACAGCGGAAACGCTAAAATAAACCACAGATGTTGTCCACAACTACATAAGAGTACCACGACCTTAAGGCCTTACAAAACCCAATACTCAAGTCATCAACCAAGGCATGGAAAATATCCAAAAGATTATAACATTCCTATGCTACCTCGGTGTGCAAGCCGAAACAAGTAAAGACAACATAGCCCAACAGGAAAACAGGAAAAGTGCACTTCATGAAGCTTAGGCCTTTTTGGCCGGCGAGCTGGGCCCAGTCTGCGATCCTTGCCCTACATCCAAATCATAAAGAGCGGTATAACGAGGGTCAGCTTTGGCTGACCAACAACGGTGTAACAACACCCCTCCTCCCGGCCATCCTAGCGGACCCCAGAGAACTACATCACCCTGCAAGTCAGCATTTCGTATACAAATGTAATAAACAATAATAACATATGAACGACAGGCATGAGTGTCACAATCATCATCCACGTTTCTATGTTGAGCAATAAAAGTAAGGGGGGCCTAACAATGCAGCATATATGCAAACCTGGGTTTCACCTAAGACACCCTATGGCGTGTATGATTCTAAAATAACATCACACATCATCATTTCACAACAAACCAAGGGTAATTATCATTTCCCCACGGGCATGCAAGCCCAAGGCCAAGAACTCCACTGAGACCTCACCCCTTGCATGGCTCATCTTGCCAACGGGCGCATCACAATCACTAAGCCAAAAGAGAAGAACTCCACTGAGACCTCACCCCTTACATGGCTCGTAATGCCAACGGGCGCATCAGCATACTTGTTCTCGTCAGTTAGCACAGAAAGGGACTTATCTTGCCAGGACACTCTCCCCACATGAATCCAAGCATTCATGGGCTAGCTAGCCGACCACAAAGACAAGACAAAGTAACGCCCTTACATACAAGCGGCTTCACAAGCCATTCACTACGCACAAAATTACCCTCTCCAAACCAACGTTCGTTCTCACACGAAACATAAGGGCAACACATATGACGTTTTCGCCGTCATTGGATTTCTAGGAAAATCTCTAAAATGCACATTAAGCAACATCACCGAATCGGACAACCGGTCGCAATTTCGGCTTCACCCATAATGCCCAATCCGCTAACGGAGCGGATCTCTAATGCAAAAGTGACGGGGACGGACTCAATCAACCCGAGGGTTCTTCTTGAACCAAGGCGACCCAAACCCTTCTCATTTGAGAGATCCGGTGCCATAAATTTCAGAAAAGAGAAGGTAAAAGCAAAGATGCCATGCACGCATCCTAAAACCAGGAGGAGAGATGTCGTTACCTTAAGAGTTCTCTTCCTCGCCATGGATTGTGTGAAATGTTCCGTAGATCTAGGAGTGAGCAGGAATAGTATAACTCAAAGTTCAAGCCAACAACCAAAAGCACATGAAAAACAACTTCAATCTTTATTGATGCTAGCAGAAAACTTTATTACAAGGCGAGGTATACATGACGAGACATGATTTCGCCAGTACACAAAAAAAGGAGAAAATACACTGCTGAAAGATAACCAGCGGTCTGAAATCCTGAGACCGCCTGACCGCCCGACTTGCGAGTTCGCGCGACTAGGAAAGGAGACCTCCCGAACTGCCTGCCTTCGACTTGAACAACACCAACTGAGAGCCCTGTGACCTGTCACTGATCCTCCCTAACTCCAGCAACCCGCACTGCAAGCCGCGAGACCGCCCGAACACCTTCAGAAGAGGAGGTGACCACTGCTACCCACACAACCCGCAGAAGCTGCACAAAAGAAGTTCAATCAACAAAACCGACCGGTCACAAGAAATGAGACCGCAAGAACTAGCCGTGAGCTCTACTTACACTTGGTGCGATAGATTTTGCTGTTACAGTGGCTCCTATTTATAGGCGTGAGACCTGATCCAGTCACCACCCCATGAGATAGGGTCACCACCCTTGATCGCATGACCAGACCGGTCAACCCGCGCGATCAGCAAAAGATCATTCTGCTTAGTGAGCTCGCCAGCTTCAGCATAGACAAGGAGATTGTCACTCCTCCAAGAAGCCGCCCACTACCGGTGTTCGCCAACGAGACCGCAAACACAACCTGTTTGCCAATGACGGCGAACACAACCTGTTCGCATTGCCAGCCTCCACCATAGACCGCGAACAGAGACCGCGCGACTAAGAAGCCTTAGTCGGCGAGCACAACTAGGAACCCGACAGACGTCAGACCGGACTTCCGGATACCTGAACCAACTCTGTGCGGTCACAGCTTGACCGGCACAGTCCTGAAGTAACAACCCGCCACGCGGTCACAAAACCAGACCGTGCGGCCTCACCTCAGCAACCTTGGACAGAAGAACGACGGTCACGCCGAGAAGACCTGCGGCTAGACCAGAGAGGTCAGACCACATAGGGAGACCGCAAGACCGCGCGGTTTGCCAGACCACGCGACTTCCCCCCAGACCGCCAACTACCACAAACTTCCACTTCAACATTTTCAACACTCCCCGTTGAAGTGGGAAGTTGAAAACAGCCCAAGTAGACTCCTTAGCCGAGTGAACGGCCCCTTCGCCAGCGCCTTTGTGAATATGTCAGCAATATTGTCCTGACTCCGAACATGCTCGACCGAAAGAGACCCCTCTAGCACCTTCTCACGAATGAAATGATGCTCGATCTCGATATGCTTGGTCCTCACGTGACAAACTGGATTAGTAACCAGTTTGAGAGCACTCTCATTGTCGCCGCGGAGTAGAGTCGGACCCCGAACCTCCTTGTGGACGTCTCCTACTAACCTCCTAAGCCAGATGGCTTCTTGAGCTGCCAAGGCCAAAGCCTTGTATTCCGCTTCCGTGGTGGAGACCGACACAGAATCCTGCTTCTTGCTGCACTATGATATAGCTGTGGGGCCCGCCATGAAGACGTATCCAGACGTCGACTTCCGATCATCTGAATTTCCCCTGTAATCAGCATCCATGTACCCATGCACCTCAAAGCCCGCATCCCTCCTGTAAAAGAGACCCATATCCGAAGTCGTCTTGACATACTTCAATATATTCTTGGCCGCTAAAAGATGAGGCATCTGTGGTTCCGCCATATACCGACTCACTCTACCAACTGCATACGCAATATCCGGCCTAGTGATCGTCAGATAAATCAAGCTCCCAACCAGAGCTCGGAACACCAGCGGATCTTCCAAAATCCTCCCCTCATCTTTGCGAAGTTTCATGGCCTTCTCCAGAGGTGTGGAAATGCACTTCCCTTCCTTCATGTCGAACCGCTCCACGATTCGCTCCACATATCCAGCTTGGGACACCAGTACTCCACTTTATTTCCTCTGCACTTTGAGTCCAGGGAAATGGTGAAGCTCACCCAAGTCCTTCATCTCAAACCTGATAGATAGCTCAGCCTGAAGCTTTGCTACTTCCTCCTTCGAATTCCCCGTCACGATCATATCGTCGACGTAAAGCAGCACGATGATTTGAAGCTTCCCGCTCTTCTTGACAAACAAGCTCGAGTCAGAGTATGAAGCAACGAATCCATAGAATAAGAGATATTCTGCAATATTCCCGTACCATGCCCTCGACGCTTGCTTCAACCCATACAGGGCCTTCTTCAACTTACAGACATAGTCAGGAAAATCTTCAGATACGAAGCCTGGCGGCTGAACCATGAAGATGTCCTTGTCAATCTCGCCGTACAAGAACGTGTTCTTTACGTCGAGCTGCCAAATCTCCCACCCCCAACACGCCGCCAACGCAATCACAACCCGAACTGAAGTCATTATTGCCACCGGATTGAATGTCTCTTCATAGTCTTCACCGTATTGCTGTGAGAATCCCCGAGCCACAAGGCGAGCCTTGTATCGCTCGATACTATCGTCAGCCTTCTTCTTGAGCTTATAGACCCACTTGCATGTCACATGGGTGATACCCTTGGGCCTGGGCACCAGAGACCAAGTCTCATTCTTCTCAAGAGCACTCATCTCTTCCTGCATAGCTGAAGCCCACTGTTCCACGCCTTTGTCCTTCTCGAAGCTCACTGGTTCCTGCTCATCCAAGGGACCAGCAAAGAAACATGAGACAAAGCTCACCATGTTTCCTCCTGTATAGCAATCAGGTGCAATGATCGTTCACTTTGATCTCCTCAGCTCCTTCCCCTGACTCGCAACATCCTCAGCTACTTCTTCTCTAGCTCCCCTTCTAGACGTACTAGGAGCATCGCTCCCCCTGCTTCCTGATCCAGAAACCTCCGTCTCAGAGCTAGAAGTAGAAGGACCACCTGGTGACACAGGCAGCTCCACCTGAAGATTTTCCACAGCTGTCTCCGGCTCCTCCACCTTGCTTTCTGGTAGGTCAACACCAGAACAACCCTTGTAAGATGTCACCTCGTCAAACACGACGTCGCGGGATACAACAAATCTCCGCGTCTCCGGGTCCATGCACTTTCAGCCCTTCTTCCGATCATCATATCCCATGAAGACTAGCTTCCTTGCTTTCACATCTAGCTTTGTCTGAAGCGCATCTGGAATGTGCACATAGAAGGTGGAACCAAACACTAGAGAACTCACCAGAGGTGAACTCCCCTCCGTTGTCAGTTTTCAGCTTCTTAACCCGCAGACCTAGCCGACCCTCCACGAGCTCCTTGAACTCCACAAACTTGGCAAACGCCTCCGCCTTCTCCTTCAGGAAATAAACCCAGACATATCTGGTGTGATCATCGATCAACACCAGCATATACATGCTGCCTCCGAGGCTTGGGGTAGCAGTCGGTCCCATCAAGTCACCGTGGATGCACTCCAACGGCACACTACTCCTTGTTTGCGACTTATCAAACGGTAGTCGATGAGACTTGTCGAACTGACATCCTGCGCAAATATGACCATCTCCGTAGGAGGATAGACTAGGCAGGCCCTTGACAAGACCTTTCACCGTCATAGCCTTCAGCTTATCCATTCCTACATGCCCCATCTCGTGCCATATCATGACACTATCATTCGTCCTCATCTTGTTGACATAAGAACTTGTCGATAGAACGAACAAGTCTTTTGCACTTCTCCCCACATGAACGACCTCCGCTTTCACCGTTTCAACATTTCGAAGAAACCTCACTTCTGTTGGGCCAAACAGAACGTGATACCCAGCGTCTACAACGTTGGTCCCGGAGAAGAGGTTTTTCCTCATTCCGGGCACATGATAGACACTCTTCAAAATTAGTGGCCCTCTATCACTGCCCAAGGAAACAACCCCCACCTTCTCGACACTATGCACGGTATTATCAGCAGTTATAATGGCATCATTACCTGAGTAGGGCTGCGCTGAAGTAAGCTTCGACTCATCCCCGGTGAGGTGATGACCACACCCCGAGTCCACGATCCAGTCCTCCTGATAGTTGATAGGAGCCGCAGCTCCAACAGAAGCCGAGAAGGCTCCTCCCCATCCTCCATCAATCTGCCTGGCTTCAGCTTCTTCCTTTCCTGCAGCAGCATGCCCTAGCTGAAGATTCACCCGGCAATCCTTCCTGATGTGACCAAGATTCCCGCACCTGAAGCACTTGGGGCCTTCTCCCTTCTTCTTCCCTTCAGCCTTGGGAGCATAGCCCCTCTCCTGTTGTCTAAAAGTTGAAGGCCCATTGCCTCCTCCAGCGGTATTTTTCTTCTTATACCACTTCTTCTTCTTCCCCGTGAAGAGAACCTCGCTTTCTCCCTCAGACACTGACACCCCCGCCATCTGCCTTGCCAGACTCTCCTGCGACGCAAACAGATTTTCCAGCTCCAGCAGAGACGACTGATTTGCCCAACCCTGCACCGACGTCACAAAGGCCACATACTCCTTCCGCAAGCCACGGATGATGTGCCTCTTCAGCTTCGCCTCAGAAATTGGCTCATCAGGATTCAGTGCTGAAATCTCAGCGCACAGGTTCTTCATCTTCAAGAAGAACGTAGAGATAGAAAAATCACCTTGATCTGATCTGGCCAGCTCATTTTCCAGGAATTGAAGTCTTGCCACATTCTTCTTGTTAAACAGCCCATCCAGGGCTCTCCAGATCTCAGCAGTTGATCCATACCCCAAGATGTGATCGAACAAATCAGGTGATATTGCCCTTTTCAGGGCGAACTCTGCTTTGGCATTAATCTGCCTCCAGTTCCTCACCTCATGAACGTTATCCCCAATCAGGATAACTTCCTCCGTGCTCTCTCCTCCAACCACCTCCCAGAGGTCCTCACCCAGAAGATAACTCTGCATACACGACTTCCACTTCTTGAAGTTAGTCGAGTTGAGCGTCTCAATTCCCAGACCCCTTGCTTCCATGGCTCTACCATTGGTTCCTTCTTCACAAAGGCGATGGAAACTATGAGTTAATCACTGCTCTATCCACTCCAACCTCCCTCTGATACCATGTGAAATGTTCCGTAGATCTAGGAGTGAGCAGGAATAGAATAACTCAAAGTTCAAGCCAACAACCAGAAGCACATGAAAAACAACTTCAATCTTTATTGATGCTAGCAGAAAACTTTATTACAAGGCGAGGTATACATGGCGAGACATGATTTCGCCAGTACACAAAAAATAAGAGAAAATACACTGCTGAAAGATAACCAGCAGTCTGAAATCCTGAGACCGCCTGACCGCCCGACTTGCGAGTTCGCGCGACTAAGAAAGGAGACCGCCCGAACTGCCTGCCTTCGACTTGAACAACACCAACTGAGAACCCCGCGACCTGTCACTGATCCTCCCGAACTACAGCAACCCGCACTGCAAGCCGCAAGACCGCCCGAACACCTTCAGAAGAGGAGGTGACCAATGTTACCCGCACAATCCGTAGAAGCTGCACAAAAGAAGTTCAATCAGCAAAACCGACCGGTCACAAGAAATGAGACCGCAAGAACTAGCCGCGAGCTCTGCTTACACTTGGTGCGATAGATTTTGCTGCTACAGTGGCTCCTATTTATAGGCGTGAGACCTGATCCAGTCACCACCCTATGAAATAGGGTCACCACCCTTGATTGCGCGACCAGACCGGTCAACCCGCGCGATCAGCAAAAGATCATTTGCTTAGTGAGCTCGCCAGCTTCAGCATAGACAAGGAGATTGCCACTCCTCCAAGAAGCCGCCCACTACCGTTGTTCGCCAACGAGACCGCAAACACAACCTGTTTGCCAATGACGGCGAACACAACCTGTTCGCATTGCCATCCTCCACCAGAGACCGCGAATAGAGACCGCGCGACTAAGAAGCCTTAGTCGGCGAGCACAACCAGGAACTCGGACAGACGTCAGACCGGACTTCCGGATACCTGAACCAACCCTGTGCGGTCACAGCTTGACCGGCACAGTCCTGAAGTAACAACCCGCCACGCGGTCACAAAACCAGACCGTATTGAGAGGACCCAGCGCAACCAACTGCACCAAAAGCCATGACTGTTGGTGAAGGCGCAACTTGATCTTTATATCAACAGAAAGGCGCTACGGGTTAAGTGAAGGAACGCTGGACCCAACAATCCCCCCCCCCCCAAGCGTCCAGCACGACCCGCAAGCTCAGAGGTGCTCCACATGGCTCAGAGGTGGCGCACCACATGGCTCAGAGGTGGCGCACCACATGGCTCAGAGGTGGCTTGACACATAGCTCCGGCCGCCTGACCCGCCAGGACCCACACAGGTAGAGAGAATTTCAGGAATTATCAGTGCCCCCCCGGTCTCGAACCCGCAACCTGCTTTGATACAAATTGAGAGGACCCAGCGTAACCAACTGCACCAAAAGCCATGACTGTTGGTGAAGGCGCAACTTGAACTTTATATCAACGGAAAGGCGTTACGGGTCAAGTGAAGGAACGCTGGACCCAACAGACCGCGCGACCTCACCTCAGCAACCTTGGACAGAAGAACGGCGGTCACACCGAGAAGACCTGCAGTTAGACCAGAGAGGTCAGACTGCATAGGGAGACCGCAAGACCACGCGGTTTTCCAGACCGCGCGACCTCCCCCCAGCCCGCCAACTACCACAAACTTCCACTTCAACATTTTCAACAGATCGGTTGAAAGGCACGGATAGAAACGAGCGCCTTCGACTCCTCTCCACAGATCTGGTCTCAGATCGACGAGCGGAGCTCCGGTGCTCCAACAATGAAGGATCTAGTCTTCTTCTTCCTCCAAACCCTCCTCCTTTCCTTAGCCTCCAAAAGCACAAAAAGACTTAAAGAAATTGGAAAGAAACTCCTCTGCCCTATTTAGAACATTAGGACGCACTTATCTGATCCTTTGGATCAAGGTCTAAGAAGATTGGACGCCCACAAATCGCTACTTACGGATCTGGTTCTGTAAGCTAGCGTCAGCACTAGCGCTACCGCCTGTGTTAGCCACTCGACGAAAACCCAATCGACGAAACCATCATGATTTCCCGACGAACTGCACCCCTCGACGAAAACCTATCGTCGGCGCTAGCGCTACCTCCAGCGCTAGCCTTTCGACGAACCCCCTTCTACGAAGCCATTTCGACGAATCCACCTTGACGTATCCATCGAAACCCCAAGTCTATTCGATGGAAAAGCTAATGTCTGCGCTAGCACCTAGCGCCAGCGCTAGCTCCCAGGTACAGAAAAGCCTGTACAAGCCTTATGCATTCCAGCCTCCGCGCTCAGCGAAACCAGGGGTGTTACACCATTCTCCCTGCCCTGGGACCGAACTTGGCAGGGAGGTCTGTCAGGATGCTCTTCTCTCTCATAACATGTTGAATTGAGAAAGTACGAAACTGTCCGATGAGCCCCTTGACCTTCTCCAGATATCGCTGGAGAGTTGGCTCATTTGCCTCAAACTCTCCCTTGACCTGGTAAGCTACCACCATGGAGTTTGTTGAGACCTCCACGTCCTGCACCCCTAATTCCCTGGCCAAACAGAGCCCTCCGATCACTGCCTCGTACTCGCCCTGGTTGTTGGTGAGTGGGAAGTGAATGTTGATTGCCTGTTCGATCCTCGTTCCCTGTGGGCTTACTAGGATCACTCCCCCAAAGGAATATTTTCCCGATGCCCCGTCAACCAACATGTTCCATGCCACTGAGTGGGGTGGCTCGGGTTCCTCCACTTCGGCCACATAATCAACCAAGAAGTCTTCCACCGCTTGTGCTTTTATTGATAGTCTAGGTACAAACAAGATATTAAACTCGCTCAACTCCACCGACCATTTGGCCAACCACCCTGAGTGCTCCACCCCCTCAATGTTGTTCCGAAGGGGATGATCAGTTACCACCTTAATGGAGTGTGCCTGAGTAAGGTCAGAGCTTCTGTGCTGACACCACCAGGGAGAAGGCCAGCTTCTCTAGGACGGGATATCTGAGCTCCGCCTTTCTAAGCACCCTGCTAACGTAGTAGATGAGGAGTTGTCTTTTTCTCTCCTCTCGGACCAGAACGGAACTCACCACCTCGGACCCTACCCCTAGGTATAGGGACATGTCCTCTCCCTGTCTTGGTCCCTGGAGTAGCGGGGCCCGGGTTAATTGTTTCTTTAGTGCCTGGAATGCCCCCTCGCACTCGAGGGTCCATTCAAACTTTCTGTTACCTCGCAGCACCTTGAAGAAAGGTGGGCATTTTTCCCCGCCCTTGAGAGAAATCTGCTTAACACGGCCAACTTCCCTGTGAGGCGCTGAACCTCTTTTGCGTTCCTCAGCGATCCTAGCTCCAAAATTGTTTTTACCTTGTCGTGATTAGGTTTCACCCCAGCATGGGTGAGCAAGTGGCCTAAGAACTTCCCCCTGTTGTCCCCGAAAACACATTTCTGGGGGTTGAGCTTTATCTTGTATTTCCTCAAGGTACCGAAAGTTTCCTCCAGGTCTCGGAAGTGGGACTCGAGGTTGATAGAGAAATTTGTGTTCTCCAATCTATACTCGATTAAGGCAAGTGTACCTATCAAAATATAGCATAGGATATAAAATATATCAAGGTCATATTTAAACTCGGGTCTGGCAAGTACTATTACTCACAACGACTCTATTATCCTACCGAACGATTGGTGGGTTTTGAAAATAAAAATAAACTAAGCTTAATTAAAAGAGAAATAAACTATTACGAAAAGAGTGCTCGATCGACGATTCACTTTGAAATAAAATAACGGAATAAATTAGTTTGACATTTGCAATTTTATAAAGACCGTGGCGGATCCGAAAATGAGAAATAATCTCGCTAGAGCATTAAATCTCCTAACTTCTAGACATTTTGACCGAAATCTCTTTGCAAATCAAAATGCCTAAAGTCGCATTATCGAAGTGAACCGCGCTATTGGATTTGACTCCAATCCGGAGGATTTACGTCATCCTATCTCTAGGGTTGCGTGCAACTCCTTCCTTCCTTGAGTGATCTTTCACATTCACGAGCCTCTCGGCTACTCAAATATGAGATTGGAATCTACTACCGTATACATGAAATACGGAGTCGATACGATATTAATCAAGGTCGGATCAAAAATAAAAATACAAAAGTAAACATAAAATGAGAGATGCGTTATTTCATTGCAAAGATTATCGCGATCGGGCACAAACAAAATTAGCTACGCATTATTTAAAAAGGAAACAACAACGAAATAAAGAGAAAATATTTTCATTGATTATATAAAAAAGGGAACTACAACGATAGAAAGAGCACAAGATTACTACTAAAAGAAGATTACAACAATGTAAAGAAATTACAACTAGGAAGAGAAATTACAACAAGGAAAAAAAACAAAATTACCACTAGCACTATACTTCCTCTCTAACTTTTAACCTCCTTCATGCTTGAGATAGGGGTTCTTTTTATAGATGAGGGGGAAGATTCTAGAAATGGAGGAGAAGGTGCATAAATGGGAAAGTGCATGAATGGATTTTAATGAGGTGGAGAGAGAAGAGGCTACATGCATGAATCATTGCATTGTATTATATTGGAAATATAAAAAAGACAAATAAAATTAAAATAGAAAATAACGGGGGATGCATGAGAAATAAATTGGAGAGAGTAAAATAAAAAGGAGGGAGAGAGAGGATGGTAGGGAGAGAGAAAATGCATGAATATATAATTGATTAAGGTGAGAGAGATGCATGCAATGGATGAGAGAGAAAAATGCCATGCATAATTATATTTCGGCCATGCAAGGAATTCAAGGTGAGGTGGCGTTATTTTAATATGGAGATGAAATGCAATTGTAGCTTTGAACGGAGGTGGAGTGCATGCATGCATTTGATGTTGGCGTGAATGTGAAATAATATATTATATTATTATTAAGAGGTAAGAGTAGTGACATGAATTAAAATGGATGGGGAGGGTCACGTGAAATCATATGGATAAAACATGAAATTAGAAGTAGTGAATAAAGGAGAGCGTATTTAATTTGGAAATATTGGAGGTGGGCTGCATGGGTGTTGAGGGGCTGCACCAAAGGAGCTGCTCGGGTTTGACCAAGTGGAGGTGGCGGGCTGGATAAGTGACGGGCTGCAAGGTTGGATCTTCAAAGTGGCCGGCTGCTTCATATGGCTCGGCGATGACGATGCGGCAAGTGTAGCTTGGAAGATGGCGTGGCATGAGCTTGCGGAGTTGGCGAAGATGGCGCGGCAAAGCGGACGTTACAACGATATGAAATTATTGATGGCGCGGCGATGGCGACATGGACGGCTTGGACTTTGCAAAGATGCGCGTACGCATATATTTGGATCAAAACTTCGCAGCAGGCTTCTTTATCGAAACATGCATAAAATTCCCCCAGGCCTGCAAAATAATAATAATAGTAACGTTAGCATAAATTTTGCGAGGAAAATAAATTATCTTTAAAACCAATTTTTTTAATAGGCGAGATGATATATTTTTATCAAAAATTTTAATATTTTTACATTATAATTTAGGATTAATAGTGCGTTATCAGAGGTCCCGACTCTTGATCATGAGGTCATCCACGTAGACCTCTAGGTTTCTCCCCTTCTGCTCACGGAAGACCTTGTCCATCATCCGTTGGTATGTCTCCCCCGCATTCTTCAACCCAAAGGGCATCATCTTGTAGAAATATCACTCATCCCCTGTGATGAAAGAGACATCCTTGACGCCGGGAAGGTGCATGTGGATCTGATGGTAACCTGAAAAGGCATCTAGAAAACTCATTAGAGAAAAACCGACGGTTGAGTCAACCAGCGCGTTGATTCGAGGAAAGGGGTAGCAATCCTTAGGACATGATTTATTCAACAAGGAAAAGTCTACACACATCCTCCATCGCCCATCCCCCTTTCTTACCATTTACCACATTTCAGACTCAGCCCGGATACTGGATTTCTGATACAAACCTGGCTTTGAGAAGCTTGTCCACCTCCTTCCGGATGGGCCCCTCCAGCTTGTCGGCGATGGACCTCTTCTTTTGTCGGATGGGGCGAGTGCCGAGGTCAAGGTGGAGGCGGTGGTACACATCCGCATCAATTCCCGGCATCTCTGCCGCGCTCCAGACGAATATGTCCACGCACCTCTGGATGCACTCCAACATCTTTCCCCAATCCTTTAGGCAAAGACCTCTGTTAACCCGCACCTTCTCGGCCTTCCCTCCTTGAGTGATAACCTCCATCTCTACTGCTTCCTCCGCCGCCTACAGCCGAGATGGCTCTTTCGACTCATCTCCTACCTTTTTCTCTCCAGTTGGGACCTCCTCCTCCACCACAACTTCTACTTCCATCAGCTTGGCATGTCCCTCCTGCATATTCTCAGTCTCCTCCTCCCGAGCACGGACCTCTTCTTCCACTTCCCTTTATCCCCCTGTCTCTTCTCACTACTAGAAAAAATGACTTTTAGCCACAATTTTTTTGCCACGAGTCAAAAATCGTGGTCAATAGTTAAGTATTAGCAAAGACCCCTAATTCATCGCAAATAATCAAGTATTAGCCACAGATGCCTAATTCATGGCAAAAAGAAACTATTAGCCACGATTTATCGAATTTATGCTAAAAAGATACTATTAGACACAATTTCCTAACTTGTAGCTAAATTTTTGCCATAATTCTTAATTCGTGGTAAATACGGAAGTATTAGTGACGATTTTTTGTCGTGACAAAAAATTAATATGAAATAATTGACTAAAATTTTATTTTTGTTATTCAACATATGAGTAAATAATGTTAATTACCCAAAAAAATGTGATCGAGCAAACGACCTCGGAGAATTGTCATTCAGATGCGGTATGCGAATACCGTATTTATTCACGATGGTGAAATCAAGCAACCAGCCTCAAAATTCACATCAGTCAATTTTGTTAGACTCGTGAAGCCTATACGAGTTCAATAAAGCTGTCCGCGCTCGATTCAAATGAGAATCAACGAATTTATGAAGTGGACGCGAGATAAAATAATGTTAATTACCCAAAAATGTGTGATCGAGCAAACGACCTCGGAATTGACCCCAGTCAGTTTCGTTGGACTATTAATAATAATACGAGTCCAACTGTGTCATCCGTTTGAAATTTCGACGTCATTCGACGAGTTTTTAATGTTAAGTAAAAGTAGGCCATGAATGCTCCGGAGAGCATAAAATGAGCAAACAATTTCGGAATTGATCTCGGATTGTTTCGATGAATGTGTATCGACAAGACGGTCATAACGAGCCCCTCCGGGATAAATTCTGGTGCCTATAGAGCGAATGAGCGATATATAAGCGTTTGAATGCATTATTAATAATAAAAATATTAATATTAATAACATTATATATTATGTATATATCTATACTTCTTTAAGTTGCTACATTCACGCCAAATTTTCCCTTTCCTAAAATACCCTTCGTTCCGCTCTTTCGGTCGATAATATCTTCTCGCTCGAAAATACATTGCTATACTCCTCGCCCTTCTAGGTCGTCGCCCCGTTCCTGCTCTCCATCCCTCCTCGCCCCACTTCTCCCCGAAATCCATCGCTCTGCCTGGCCTTCCTCTCTTGATCATTTCTTCTGTTGTGATCTAAATTCTTTTGGTATGGATGGATGAAGATGATCCCCTTAAGGATAAACCTGAACAAGGGGGAAATATGAAATCCTCTGCAGATAGGAGAAAACAGAGAAGAGCGAGGAAGATAAGAAACTCAATCAATCAAACATACTTCTTCAACGATGGTCAGGGTGTTAAATAACCCTCTCATAACCGCACCCCCACACGACTGAGGCAGTTACGTAACAGCAGGTAACTGTCTGCTTAACATCACATATCCAACGCACATAACTGCTACATATAGTTTACAACGGTAACATGAAAATTCAAATACAAAACATAACAATACATCCCGCCTAAAAAAATCCTTGTCCTCAAGGATCAAAAGAGGGATAAGTCTTCTGCATAACATAATAGTCCTCCCACGTTGCCTCCTCCGGGGTAGAGTGTCGCCATTTGATCAAAATCTGAGGAATTGCCTTGCCATGCCTGGGAATTATGCGCCTCGACAGAATTTGCTCCGGCTCTGTCATGATGTGCCCCTCCTTTGTAAGATATGTCGGAATGGTGATGGTAGCTGGAGCATCACCAATATGTTCTTTCAGTTGTGAAATATGAAAAGTGTTATGGATCTTTGTTGACGGTGGCAGTTGTAACTTGTATGCAACGACACTCAGCTTTTGAGTTATCTGGTAAGGTCCAAAATACTTAGGAGCTCATTTGTGATACCCGGAGGTCCTAAGACTTGATTGCCTATATGGCTGAAGCCTAATATAGACCCAAGCCCCTTCCTGAAATTCTTTTTCCTTCCTTTTTTTATCAGCCAAAGTCTTCATTCTCTCTTGGGCCATTGCTAAATTTCTTTTTAACATTCTCATGGCTTTCTCTCTAGCTTGCAAACTTCTATCCATAGTTTCTAGACGAGCTGAATCCTCAATGTAGGGAATGTGCAGAGGAGGGGGCTGACCATATACTACTTCATAAGGGGTCAAGTGGATGGCACTGTGATAAGAGGTGTTATACCACCATTCCGCCAAGGGCAGCCACTGACTCCATTTATTAGGGGAATCATGTGCCACACAGCGTAGGTAATTCTCGAGACAGCAATTCACTACTTCTGTCTGCACATCCGTTTGTGGATGATATGTCGTGGAAGTGTTAACTTGCACTTGATGAAGCTTGAAGAATTCTTGCCAAAATTCACTGAGAAAAACAGCATCCCTGTCGCTGATTATTGAGTTCGGCATACCATGAAGTTTATAAATATTGTTCAGAAATATCTGAGTTATGGTTGCTGCGGTATACGGATGTTGTATTGCTGTGAAATGTGCATATTTACTTAACCTGTCCACCACCACAAATATTGTCTCATGTCCTTTAGATGGAGGCATTCCCTCTATGAAGTCCATAGTGATATCATGCCAGATTCTGCTGGGTATTGGGAGAGGCTGAAGCAGTCCTGCGGGCCTCCCTGACACTCCTTTACATTTCAAACAGATTGGACATTGTTGAATATATTTATATATATACTCCTTCATTGCTTTCCAAAAGAAAAACTGTTTAATCTTCCTCTAGGTGGCTTGAATGCCCGAATGCCCGCCCAAATCAGAGTCATGATAAATTTGGCAGATGAGTTTCTTAACATCCTCCACCTCTCCAACCACTATCTTATTCTTCCTTCTCAAAATGTTGTTACTCCAGGAATACTGCGGTTTTTGAGAAGGATCATCCATCTTGAGTTGTATTAACTGTTGTATCTTGTTGTCCAGCCGCCAAGAGTCTTTAACCCTCTGCAGCAGGTCTGCAGTAACTGTTACCATTGCTGTGAGTTGACCTTGGCCATGAGAGTTCAGTCTTAAGAGAGCATCTGCTGTAACATTATCCCTTCCTTTTTGTATTGAATTGTATAATCAAAACCCATAAGTTTGGACATGAATTTCTGCTGCTGTGGTGTAGACAGTTTTTGTTCCATCAAAAATTTGAGGCTCTGGTGATCTGTCTTGATTATAAACGGTGCTCCCAAGAGGTCGTGACGCCACTTTTGTACTGCTAGAACTATAGCCGCTAGTTCCTTCTCGTATACAGAAAGTACCATGTGTTTTGGACCCAATGCTTTGCTAAAAAAAGAAATGGGATGACCCTCTTGGAGTAAACTGCTCCTACCCCGAGATTAGAGGCATCTGTCTCCAGCACGAATGTTTTTGTAAAATTAGGCAGGGCTAGGACTGGTGATGAGCTCATCTTTATTTTGAGTTGCTGAAATGCTGTTTCAGCCCTTTCTTCCCATGCAAACCGATCCTTCTTCAGTAGATCTGTTACTGGCCTTGTGATGATTCCATACCCTTGAATAAATCTCCTATAATAACCTGTTAGGCCCAAAAATCCTCTGAGCTGTTTGAGATTTTAAGGAGTTGGCCATTGTAGCATGTCTTTCACTTTATCAGGATCAGCAGCCACTCCTTGTGAACTAAGAATATGTCCCAGATAATTCCACTTAAGAAGCCCCAAAAGAACATTTTTTTGAGTTCAAAAACAATTTCTCTTTGGTTAGCTTTAGTAAGACAGCTTTTAGATGTTGAACATGATCCTCTAAGGTAGGGCTATATATCAAAATATCATCAAAGAAAACCAAAACAAATTTTCTTAGAAAGGAATTTAAAACATCATTCATTAAACCTTGAAAAGTGGCCGGGGCATTTGTTAAGCCAAACAGCATAACAAGGAATTCGTAGTGGCCTTCATGGGACTTGAAGGCAGTTTTTTCAATGTCCTTGGTAGCCATTCTAACTTGATGATATCCTGATCGCATGTCCAGTTTGGAGAATATAGTGGCTCCATGTAATTCATCTAACAACTCTTCAATGATAGGAATGGGGTAGTGAATAATTGGAGTCAAGCTGCAACGGAATGTTCGGCACATCCGTATGGGATTGATTGGGACCAATCTGGATTCCTTGGGTTGTTGTCAAAGTCATCAACATTGTGCGCAATTCCTCCATTGTCGCTTCCTGGCGTTGTAGGGTCTGTGTGGTGAAAGAGTGATGCTGAGTAAGATCATTCAGTGTTTGTTTGATGACATCCACCTCTCTTCTAATTTCCTGTTGTCGAGTACTGTGATCACCCATCAGAGAACAAGAGGAAAGAGTAGGCTATGATACCACTGTTGTGATCTAAATTCTTTTGGTATGGATGGATGAAGATGATCCCCTTAAGGATAAACCTGAACAGGGGGGAAATATAGAATCCTCTGCAGATGGGAGAAAACAGAGAAGAGCGAGGAAGATAAGAAACTCAATCAATCAAACATACTTCTTCAACGATGGTGAAGGGCCACAGGTTCACCAACGCATGATGGAGGAGTTCGCCGGTTCTGCACCATTTCACCGTTTCTCATCCCATTTCGCCTCCATTTCTGGAGGGTCGCCGTTTCTAGAGGAGGGTCGCCATTTCCACTATTTTAAGTGGCCATTTCTAGAGGAGAGTCGCCATTCCCCGGTTTTCAGGTATTGATTCCACGCTTAATTTGTTTATGGAAGTATACTCAGTCCTTTACCAAGTCCATTTAAACTTAATATGTTTATTGATTCCACGCTTAATTTGTTTGATATGGTAGCAAAGATATACCAGTCCATTATATTCAGTCCATTAATTTGTTCAGATTGTTAGGTATTATTGGTAGTATATTCAGGTTCAGAATGTTAGATTTGTTATTTTAGATAGCAAATGTGTTATCCATTATATATATTCAGTCCATATGATTGATGGACACTATCATTTTAGGTGTTTGTGTTGAGATTTTGCACCGATTCATTTCATCGCTAATAAACTGTATTCCGAGAAACTCTTCTGATCTCCCTCAGTTTCTCCGTCCAAATCCAACGCCGACGCGCTTAGCTGCCTCGGCCTGCCGCTAAGGTTGATTTAGGTTGCATTTCTGGGTCGTTTGCTACCATCAATGATTTCTACGATTTCACTTTCGTTCGCTATCGTTCTCGATTTCACTTTCGTTCGCTATCGTTCTCGATTTCTGCGGTTTCTGTGTCGTTTGCAATCGTCTTTGATTTTTGTTTCATTTGGCATTACATTTTGATTTCGTTGCGCTTCCATTTTCATTTCTTGAGGCGTGCAGAACACAGCAGGATTTTGATTTCGTTCTGCTTCCATTTTCATTTCTTCAGGCGTGCAGAACGCAGCAAACCACAAACTCTGTTGTAAGCTATCTTCTCCAATTTAGGTATACGTTTATCCTCTATCTCAGTTAACCGGGATTTCTTCTCCTACATTTATGTCTAACTAATCCTCAATTAACTGGCATTTTTCTTCTATGTTGTGATATATCTCCCTTCTTCATCTTGCAGACGATCGTACAACAGCCTTCACCCTTCGCAAGCCTGGCTACTTTCATTCCCAACAATGAGTTTCACTCTTCTTTTTCTGCTCTTTTTGTTTCATGTCTTACTCTGCTATTCCATGTTCCCATATCTATTATTATTTTTTACACTCTTTTACATTGTCCTTACTTGGAGAGATTTTTGGGTCCGATGCCCTTTCCGAAGTCGCTGTCCGGGAGCAAAGATTGTTTGCCGCGTGGAAGATCTAACGGAGGCAATTAAAAACTAAAAAAACATAGGGATTGGCGAACCCGTTCTGTATTCCAGCAATAGGGAACTGTTATTTTTGGTTTTGGATTTGGAAACCGCCAGTTTTTTCTGCCATATATAACGGGTGCTGCAATTATTGCTTTTAGAGAGAGAAAGCTGGAAATGGTATGAAACCGCTGCTTGGGATCCGGAAAGAATAGGAACCGCCTGTTTTGGAGAAGAAAAAAATAAACGGCTGTATTCAAGGAAATACCATTTGAGAAGGTGAAACCGCCACCAATTATTCAATTCCAAATATGGCGGCCGGTAGCTTTAAAAGGAGATAACCGGCCAGAGGTTTGAAAAAAAAAGCCAACCGTGGAGAAGGCCTCGGAAAAGGTGAGCCGCCTGGGTAAAGGGAGAAAGAGAGAGCCGTGACCTTTGCCCTGTTCACGTGGAGGAGAGAAGAAAACCGCCACCTTGTTCGCGTTGGAGGGAAGCCGCCGTCGCCGCCGTCGTCGTCTTGCTCTTGGTGCTGCGAGGGGTGGGAGACCCCGTATAGATTACGCCGGTGGTTGCCGTTGGTGCAACACCGTGCGATGGCGGCAAAGTCAGAGATGATGGCGGTGCGGGCTAGGCGGCGAAGGCTTGCGGGAGTGCAGTAGCCTTGACGGAGTTTCTCTCCGACGGTGCGGACGTGGCGACGAAGGCATGCGGGAGTGCAGTGGCCTTGATGGTGTTTCTCTCCGGTGGTGCGGCTTGGTGTCGATGGCGTGCGCAGATGCAGTTGGCCTCGACGGTGCTTCTCCGGTGGTGGTGCGGTTGAACGTCGGATGTCGACGTTGAAGGTTCTCGGTGAACCTTGTGCGTCCGCTGTGCTAGTGGATTGCAGTCCAGATTATTATCTCTCCCGCGGGTCGAGCGAGTCCGGCTCTCCGCGGTGTATTCTGTAACGGACGTCGGTACATTTCTTCATGTTATTTTGTTGCAGTTATATTATTTATATATGCATAATTTTTTGTTCAGATATCAGTTCTTGTACACACTGTATTATTTGGTTGCGCCTAGGGGATAGCTTTCCGCGTAATATCCCAACAAGTGGTATCAGAGCCAGGTTCGTAGGCGACTGATTGGACATTCGAGGAAAGGTTTGACTGCGGTGGGTGACGACTAGGTCTGCTCCCCATTTTTCAAATCTGACCTTTGAATTAATCAGGTCTCCTGGTCGTGCCGTAGGACAACCATGACAGGGAAGAACGTGAATCTGGACAGTGTTTTATAAGAAGTGCGAGAGTGGCGGGTTTGACCTATGACAGATGGTACTGCATGAGATGGTCATGATAACCGCGGATTTGTTACAGGGAGGTGATTATCTGGAGGAACACAAGACGTGTTCAAATTTGGTTTCTGTGCCAGTTAGAGGCAGCTTGTGCAGAGACGGAGGAGGACGTGAAGACCCTTTTTCACTCCTTCCTCGCTTATTTTTTTTTACCCGGCCTTTGTGACGACGCTCTTGTATGAGAAGGATACGGTGGAGCTGGTGGAGGTCACGATCGCAGTGCTATCCAGACAGATGTTAGTGGGCCCTACTCCTAAGGGCGGTCACATCTTGGCAGCAGCGGATGGGTAAGGTGAGGCAGTTTGACAAGGGATTGAGTGGAGCACGATCTCGATCCAGGCCGAAGGAGGGTATGGTATTTTTACCATTGCAGACAGTGCGGTCACATGGGAGAGCGAGTTCGAAGCGTGCAAAAGGCCTCGAGGCTGGGGTGCGAACTGGGTGACAGCTGAGTCAAGGTGTACAGTGATGAGGTCCTCACCATCACTGAGAGTCTGTGCGACTCTGACAGCTAGATGTTTGACATTACTGAGCGGATTGGATTCAGGTGGCTACAGTTGGGTGGCCTGAGGAGGAGTCCTGGTGGTGGAGTGAGGGCGTACCATGCTCAGGAGAGCTGTGTAGTGCGGTAGTTTGTACCGGCTGATGGGGACCATGATGTGTGGTGGTGCACCCATGATTTCTGCGGCCGACGTGGTGGATTGTCGTGGTGGTGCAGATGATCGTCCTTCTAGGACTCGGGGTTTACGAGTCAGTTTCTACGATCAGGTTGCGATGACATTCACGGGTTGTGCCAGAGCAGAGATGAGTCGACTGGAGCAGGTCGGCTGATGCCTCGGACTGAGGTGGTGCTACGTGCAGTTGAGTGCTTCGTGCAGGTGGTGGCTCCGAATCCCAAACCAAGGTGGTGATTGTTATTTTGGTTTTGGATTTGGAAACCGCCAGTTTTTTCTGCCATATATAACGGCTGCTGCCATTATTGCTTTTAGAGAGAGAAAGCTGGAAATGGTATGAAATCGCCGCTTGGGATCCGGAAAGAATAGGAACCGCCTGTTTTGGAGAAGAAAAAAATAAACGGCTGTATTCAAGGAAATGCCATTTGAGAAGGTGAAACCGCCACCAATTATTCAATTCCAAATATGGCGGCTTGTAGCTTTAAAAGGAGATAACTGGCCAGAGGTTTGAAAAAAAAGCCAACCGTGGAGAAGGCCTGGGAAAAGGTGAGCCGCCTGGGTAAAGGGAGAAAGAGAGAGTCGTGACCTTTGCCCTGTTCACGTGGAGGAGAGAAGAAAATCGCCACCTTGTTCGCGTTGGAGGGAAGCCGCCGTCGCCGCCGTCGTCGTCTTGCTCTTGGTACTGCGAGGGGTGGGAGACCCCGTATAGATTCCGCCGGTGGTTGTCGTTGGTGCAACACCGTGCGATGGCGGCAAAGTCAGAGATGATGGCGGTGCGGGCGAGGCGGCGAAGGCTTGCGGGAGTGCAGTGGCCTTGACAGAGTTTCTCTCCGACGGTGCGGACGTGGCGGCGAAGGCATGCGGGAGTGCAGTGGCCTTGATGGTGTTTCTCTCCGGTGGTGCGGCTTGGTGTCGATGGCGTGCGCGGATGCAGTTGGCCTCGACGGTGCTTCTCCGGTGGTGGTGGGGTTGAACGTCGGATGTCGACGTTGAAGGTTCTCGGTGAACCTTGTGCGTCCGCTGTGCTAGTGGATTGCAGTCCAGATTTTTATCTCTCCCGCGGGTCGAGCGAGTCCGGCTCTCCGCGGTGTATTCTGTAACGGACGTCGGTACATTTCTTCATGTTATTTTGTTGCAGTTATATTATTTATATATGCAGAATTTCTTGTTCAGATTTCAGTTCTTGTACACACTGCATTATTTGGTTGCGCCTAGGGGATAGCTTTCCGCGTAATATCCCAACAAGTGGTATCAGAGCCAGGTTCGTAGGCGACTGATTGGACATTCGAGGAAAGGTTTGACTGCGGTGGGTGACGACTAGGTCCGCTCCCCAACTTTTCAAATCTGACCTTTGAATTAATCAGGTCTCCTGGTCGTGTCGTAGGACAACCATGACAGGGAAGAACGTGAATCTGGACAGTGTTTTTGAAGAAGTTCGACAGTGGCGGGTTTGACCTATGACAGGTGGTACTGCATGAGATGATCATGATAACCGCGGATTTGTTACAGGGAGGTGATTATCTGGAGGAACACAAGACGTGTTCAAATTTGGTTTCTGTGCCAGTTAGAGACAACTTGTGCAGAGACGGAGGAGGACGTGAAGACCCTTTTTCACTCCTTCCTCGCTCATTTTTTTTACCCGGCCTTAGTGACGACGCTCTTGTATGAGAAGGATACGGTGGAGCTGGTGGAGGTCACGATCGCAGTGTTATCCAGACAGATGTTTGTGGGCCCTACTCCTAAGGGCGGTCACATCTTGGCAGCAGCGGATCTGTAAGGTGAGGCAGTTTGACAAGGGATTGAGTGGAGCACGATCTCGATCCAGGCCGAAGGAGGGTATGGTATTTTTACGATTGCAGACAGTGCTGTCACATAGGAGAGCGAGTTCGCAGCGTGCAAAAGGCCTCGAGGCTGGGGTGCGGACTGGGTGACAGCTGAGTCAGGGTGCAGAGTGATGAGGTCCTCACCATCACTGAGAGTCTGTGCGACTCTGACAGCTAGATATTTGACATTACTGAGCGGATTGGATTCAGGTGGCTACAGTTGGGTGGCCTGAGGAGGAGTCCTGATGGTGGAGTGAGGGCGTACCATGCTCAGGAGAGCTGTGCAGTGCGGTAGTTTGTACCGGCTGATGGGGACCATGATGTGTGGTGGTGCACCCATGATTTCTGCGGCCGACGTGGTGGATTGCCGTGGTGGTGCAGATGATCGTCCTTCTGAGACTCGATGTTTACAAGTCAGTTTCTACGATCAGGTTGCGATGACATTCACGGGTTGTGCCAGAGCAGAGATGAGTCGACTGGAGCAGGTCGGCTGATGCCTCGGACTGAGGTGGTGCTATGTGCAGTTGAGTGCTTCGTGCAGGTGGTGGCTCCGAATCCCAAACCAAGGTGGTGATTGTTATTTTTGGTTTTGGATTTGGAAACCGCCAGTTTTTTCTGTCATATATAACGGTTGCTGCCAATATTGCTTTTAGAGAGAGAAAGCTGGAAATGGTATGAAACCGCTGCTTGGGATCCGGAAAGAATAGGAACCGCCTGTTTTGGAGAAGAAAAAAATAAACGGCTGTATTCAAGGAAATGCCATTTGAGAAGGTGAAACCGCCACCAATTATTCAATTCCAAATATGGCGTCCTGTAGCTTTAAAAGGAGATAACCGGCCAGAGGTTTGAAAAAAAAGCCAACCGTTGAGAAGGCCTGAGAAAAGGTGAGCCGCCTGGGTAAAGGGAGAAAGAAAGAGCCGTGACCTTTGCCCTGTTCACGTGGAGGAGAGAAGAAAACCGCCACCTTGTTCGCGTTGGAGGGAAGCCGCCGTCGCCGCCGTCGTCGTCTTGCTCTTGGTGCTGCGAGGGGTGGGAGACCTCGTATAGATTCCGCCGGTGGTTGCCGTTGGTGCAACACCCTGCGATGGCGGCAAAGTTAGAGATGATGGCGGTGCGGGCGAGGCGGCGAAGGCTTGCAGGAGTGCAGTGGCCTCGACGGAGTTTCTCTCCGACGGTGCGGACGTGGCGGTGAAGGCATGCGGGAGTGCAGTGGCCTTGATGGTGTTTCTCTCCGGTGGTGCGGTTTGGTGTCGATGGCGTGCGCGGATGCAGTTGGCCTCGACGGTGCTTCTCCGGTGGTGGTGCGGTTGAACGTCGGATGTCGACGTTGAAGGTTCTCGGTGAACCTTGTGCGTTCGTTGTTCTAGTGGATTGCAGTCCAGATTATTATCTCTCCCGCGGGTCGAGCGAGTTCGGCTCTCCGCGGTGTATTCTGTAACGGACGTCGGTACATTTCTTCATGTTATTTTGTTGCAGTTATATTATTTATATATGCAGAATTTCTTGTTCAGATTTCAGTTCTTGTACACACTGTATTATTTGGTTGCGCCTTGGGAATAGCTTTCCGTGTAATATCCCAAGAGGAACCTGGAGTCCGGGCATCGGACGCAAAAAATTTCGCATTACTTTAGGCCAGGACACTGACATGCTTGCAGAGTTAATTTTAGTTTAATGGATCTGCTTACACAGTTAAACTTTTTGGCCAATTTGTGTAAATCATAGGTATATGCTCTAAAGTTGGTGGCCACTTTCTGTTCACATCGGAGACACCCTTTCTCCATCTGCAATTAGATGACATACCTCCTCAAACTTCTACTCTGTTTTATTGATCAAATGTGCTTATAAGACCTGCAATTTTAAGCTTCCAAGCAATTTTTAATTAAGGATTGTTGATTATTATTTTTTACATTGTTTTATATTGACCTTAATTGAGGCAGCGACACTGAGAGCATAATTTCACTTTTTATTGAAAGCAAACATGATTTTTTATTGAAAGCAATCTTGCAGATTCTCTGGATATTGATCCATATATAAGTGCAGATTCTCTGAAGCTAAAATAGCAACCCTAAACATGGTAGTTCTCTAGGTTTCTGCATCGTTGCTTTGTTTTTTATTTTGTTTTTGCCTTTTAACAGTGCTTTGTGTCCGTCACAAACCAAGATCAGAGGGTGCTGTAAACATCGTGTACTGCACAAAGAAAGATCGGGGATGGTTGTAAGATTAACATCGCGCTAGCTCTTTATTTCCTCCTGCCATGCGTGCCCTAGGGGATTCTTCTCCCGCATCGCAGCACCATCCCCGCTTAGATCTCAGCATTACTCCGATCGTATCACAATTGAGAAGCCTCAATTTGCTTACGTCTCCTCTTCCCTTCCTCGCACACACCAACACACAAAATCTCAAGAGTTTTGCTTATAATGTCAAAACCATTCTCTTCCTTTTAACCAATGTTCACTCCAACTATTTTCAATTTAGGTAATAGTTTTTTTTTCAGTTTAATTTTATTGTTTACTTTACTGTCAGACATATTTAGATATAATTATTCTGTCCGTGTGTGCGAACTTCCGTATTTGTTGGCCATGTGCATGCATAGTCTATGTGAGGCTATTAATTTATAGTACTAAGACTAAATAAACACTTGTATACTTTATTCACCCACTGCACATATTGTTAACTTATACATGATACAAGCGCCTTCTCACACACAAACACATGCATACTATTGGCATGTTTATAATTAGCATTAAAATCAATTCAAGATAAGCTTTGTACAATTTGCTCCAACTAACTTTGACTAATTACAGTTCTTATTTTGAATTGTCATATCGACTAATCATCTTGATGTTGTTGAGCCATTTTTATCTAATTAAGTCATTTTTGTCTAATGTGAGTGGTTACTAAATTTGTACAGGCTGATGACACTATCCTTCGAGAGATAGTGGCAGATGTTAGAGAAGAATATAGGACGCTAGGTCCAGTTGATTATGTTAAGGTAATGTGAGTTTCAGTATTTCATCGAAATGTCATGCAATTATCTTGCAGTGCAGTTTAGAGAAGAATGTACTGTGCTAAATATTTTGCAGTTTATCTTGCAGCGCAGTTTCAGCTTAGAGAAGAATGTACAGCTAGTTCACCACACTGCTATCACTTATGTTTAGAGAAGAATGTACTGCAATCACAGATGTGCTAAAGAATGGATGTTTATAGATTTTTTTCATGTATTTCAGTTTAATTAGAGATAAAAACACATTTATTCTGTATTAAGGGGTTTGGGCTATTCCTCACCCTCTTTTCTCTATTAATAAAATAATCTATGTTGAACAATCTTCTTGTTGCAATTGAGTATTTTATTTATTGGTGTGTTTGAATAATTATTTTCCATAGATTTAGACAGTGATTTTTTTAAATAAATCAAACATGTACTTGTAACGACTTCAAATCGTGGCAAATATATTTTTAAATAAAATTTTTAAGTATTTGTCAGAGTTTCAAACCGTGGCAAATACTTTTTAAAAAGCAATATGTCAAGTATTAGCCACGGTAAAAAACAGTGGCTAATAATGAACTTTTAGCCACGGTAGTGAAATCGTGGCAAATAACTGCTGAAATCAAGACCTTTAGCCACGGTTTAAATTTGTGGCTAAAGGTCGTGGCAAAAGAGTATTTGCCACGGACTGAGCGTGGCAAATACCTTTTGCCACGCTCGCATTAGTCACGCCAATTTGCCGCGGGCAAGTCGTGGCTAAAGTCTTTTGCCACGGAATTGGACTTTTAGCCACAGTAATTTTTGCCCGGGCTAAAAGTCCATTTTCTGGTAGTGTCTCCTAGCGTCGTTGGCTCCCTCATCTCCATGTCCACCTCCTCAGCCTCCGCCATCCAGGAGATGGTGTTGACGACAGTCACATAGCACTGTCTCCCCACCTTGGTATCCCCTCGGATTCGGACCTGAACTCCTCCGCTATGGAACTTAAGGCACTGATGGAAGGAAGAGGGGACGCAACCGAAAGCGCTGATGAGTGAGCCTCCAAAAATGACATTGTAACTACTCGGAGCGTCGACTATGACGAACCGGCAGTTCCTCGGAACCCCTCCCAACGTCACTTGGAGCCCGACTTCACCTTCGACCTCCTTTCTTTCCCCCGAAAAGCCAAACAATGACCCGTCCAATGCCAACACCCTCTTCGCCTCCGCCTGCATTGCATCAAAGGCCTTTTTGAAAATCACATTCACGGAGCTCCCATTGTCGACCAAAATTCGGGAGACTGTGAAGTTCTCGATGGCCGGCTGGATCACCAAGGCATCGCAGAATGGATCCTCATAATCCGGCATATGAGAAGGTAATTTTCTCCAGAGGGGGTGGGGCTTGGGAGGTCGACGCGACGCTCCTCCTGTACATCGTTTGGAGGCTCCTCTTGTGGGTGACCTCAATCTCCACCCCACCAAGGATCACTCTGATCCCCCTCGAGCTCCCACGTCAGCCTATCTTTGCACCTGTCCTCCTCCCCTTCATTGGGTAGTACCTCTTCGATCCTCACCGACCGTTGTTGCTATTGCACCAGACCTCTAGTCCCCCTCATTTACAAGAACTCGGGGCAGGTGACAGTTGCGTTACCCTCCTCTTGATGAAAGTCACAGCATGGCAACGCCACCCCCTTCTCTCGGCCTTCGTGACCCAATTTCCTCTCCTGGCTCCTGCCCCTCCAACTCCCATTGCTCCTCCTGCTCCTCTTCTCCGGCTGATCGACATGGCTTGCTGAGGCAGGGGAGGGAGCGACCTCGGGCCCTGCCTCCGCCCTGTGAGGTTGAGTCTTCCCTGACCTCCTTGGAAGTTGCCCCCCCCCCCTCTCCTTGGACAACCCCTCTTCCTGGGCCCTGCATGCCCCTTCCCTGCTGCCTCCACCCCTACTCCAGAGCCCTTGGCTCGTCTATCCTCATGACTTCTTGCTGCCTTACTTCTGTCTCACTCAGCTTTGCCAACCTCCTCGTAAACTCCGGGTTGGCTGCCTCTACTTCGATCTCCTCCGTCGTCCTTTCCATCAGCTCTTCAAAGAATAAGGGGGCCATCCGCTTCAGATTCATCTTGAAGAATCCCTCTCGCAACCCTACAGTGAAGGCAAGCTGGAGGGTGAACCTGGGTACCTCCTAGATGAGCAGGACCTCCTCCTGAAATCTGTCTACGTAGTGGGCCAGTGACTCCCCGGGTTCTTGCTTGATTTTGAAGAGTGCCTCGACACTCTTCTTCCTCTTCTTGGATGCCGAGAAGCGCAGCTGAAAAATTTGGCGCAAATCCTTGAACCCATAGATTGATCCCACGGAGAGCTGGTGAAACAAGTCTCGGGCCTTCTCCTTCAAGGTGATGGCAAAGAGTCGGCACTTGAAAGCATCCGACATAGGCTTGAGGGAGACTATGTCCTCAAACCATTGCAGGTGTTGGACTAGGTCATCCTTGTCGGTGCAGTAGACCATCTCTGGATCCCTGAATCCTTCCAGGAGTGGTGCTGAAATCACCAGCTCGCAGAACGGGCTTCCCCTGCTCACCGCTCTCGCCTGCTCCACTCGCCCCACGAGCTCGCTGACTGGGCCTGCGCTCGTCAGGCTCGCGCTCGCCGGGCTGGGGAAAATCTCTCACCTGGCGAGGTTGATGAGTCCAATTTATATACTGATTTTCAGACTCATCTGGGCTATTTTTCCTGCTTTTGTACTTCAGTTTTTGTTTGTATTTGTTTATATTCACCTTGTTCATGCTTGTGCTTGAAGTGCTTCTTTAGGCCGTTGTAGTGTGCAATTGCACACTACATTGCTGGGGGTAAGCACACTGTGCTCCCCCATCATTTTATTTCTATTTTTATGTTGGTGCTGGAGGTGTATTCCCAGCTGGGCTGCTATGCTCACAGGTGGCTGAACCATCCCCTTTTTGCCCAGAATTCATGAATGTGTATACCGCACGGTCGTGCGTTTTCTTGACGCACTGACTGTAACACCTCCCCTGTAATGACCATATAATATGGGTCCGGCCGGGACCCCACAGCATATAACCGCCACAGTTTTAGTATTAAAAGATGATATTAACTACCCAATCTCATAACTCAGACAACACAGCGGAAACAAACTAAGCCACAGAGATTGTCCATACTACAAAGGAGTCCAACTGGCCTTAAGGCCTTACAAAACAATGTCCAAAACATCAAACATTCCATAATAAAAGACATCCCAACAAAAGGGGAAGGATAGTTTTTCCCTATACTGCCTCGGCATGCAAGCCGGATATAACAAAGTACGAAGAAAGTAATGCAGGAAATCAACTAAGCACTTCGTGAGGCTTTAGGCCTTTTTGGCTGGCGCGCTGGGTCCAGCCTGCGATTCTTGCCCTGCAACCAAATCACAAAGAGCGGTAAACGAGGGTCAGCTATGGCTGACCACAAGCGGTGTAACAACATACCTCCTCCCGGCCGTCCTAGCGGACCCCGGGGAACTACTTCACCCTGCAAGTCAGCACTTCGTATGCAAAAGTACATAAAGGAAAGCAACATAAATACTGGCATGAGTGTCACAAGCATCATCCACGTTTCTATGTTGAGCAGGTAATAAAAGGGGCCTAACAATGCAAAATGAGTGCAAGCCCGGGTTTCACCCAAGGCGCCCTAAAGCGTATGAATCTAACACATCATCATACATCACCAACGCAAGGGTACTCATTACTTCCCCACAAGGGCATCAAAACCCAAGGCCAAGCGCTCTCGCTGAGACCCACCTCGCCTGGCCCACCATGCCATCGGGCTTGTCTGACAGCTCACACGCTCGGGCCGCCAATAACGCACCAAGACCGATTCTAAGAATTCTGGCCAACCAAAACGTCCCAAGGCCCTGGGCTTACTTTCGGGACAACGTCCACCGATTGCCTCGCCTGGCGACCGTCAACGGACTCAACCGTAGCACAGACATTCTCGTCAGTCAACAATCGAAGGGACTAATCTTGCCGGGACACTCTCCACACGTGAATCTCAGTCTTCACGGGATAGCCAGCCGACCACAAAGACCAATCGCGCCTTCGCACAACACTAGGCATCACAAGCCCCAAAATCCGCACATTATTTCTCCGCCCTAAACCCAACATTCGTTACCACACGAAGCTATAAAGGCATCACTACGACGAGTTCGCCGTAATCGGATTTCTAACAAAACCCCTAAAATGTGCGTAAATCAACATCACCGGATCGGACCAACGGCCACAAATCCGGCTTCACCCACAATGCCTAATCCGCTAACGGAGCGGATCTCTAGTGCAAAACATGCCGGGGACGGACACAATCAACCCGGTGGTTTATCTTGAACCAAGGCGACCCGGATCCCTCTCACTCGACGGATCCGGTGCCAAAATGCAGAAAAAGAAGGGATGCCAAACACGCATCCTAAAGACCGGGAGGAGAAATGTCGTTACCTTTTGAGATCTCCTCCTAGCCATGAGAAGCTTGCAACCACACGGTGGAGAAGAAGCGCCTTGATGCCCTCTACGCACTGCCGGTCTCGGATCGGCGAACGGAGCTCCGAAGCTCCGGCAATGGCGGATTCCCCTTCTTCTTCCTCCTTGCCTCCTCCTCCTTTCTCCAACCTAAGAGAGAGAAAGCCTTGGAAAAAATGAGGGTTTAACTCCTCTACCAAGCCCTAAAACCCCCCAGCCAACCATCGCAGCCGTTGGATCAAATTCCAATAGATTTGGACGGACCGATCTCCTTCTCCGCTCAAAATCGCGGAGAAGAATAAACAGGGCGCACGATCACATGCGCACGGTCACTGGTCGTGCGCGAAGAGGACACTGGTCGTGCGCACTGTTCGAGACAGAACTCCGAATCCTTGCGAATTAACGCACGATCACATGCGCACGGTCACTGGTCGTGCGCGAAGAGGACACTGGTCGTGCGCACTGTTCGAGACAGAACTCCGAATCCTTGTGAATTAACGCATGATCACATGCGCACGGTCACTGGTCGTGCGCGAAGAGGACACTGGTCGTGCGCACTGAATAGCTATGGAATTTTAGCCTATCCCGAACGCAGCACTACCACTCCGCCTACCTCGCTGAACTACGATTTTTGGGGTGTTACAACTCCACCCCCCTTAAACGAATTTCGTCCCGAAATTTCAGAATTTAAACAGGGAATTCATAACGCATACCTGGAGCGAAAAGTTCCAGGAAATCCTCCCGCATCGCTTGCTCGCGCTCCCAAGAGAATTCGTCTCGCCCGCAGTTGTCCCATCGCACCTTTACAAGTTTGACTTGCTTGTTACGCAACTGCCGGACTTCTGAATCCTCCACGCACACCGGGCGAACCCTCGCCCCCAAGTTCTCCATCACCGGCACCGCCGCCGCTTCGACCACGACGCTCGGCTCCACCAAAGCTTTCCTCAGTACGGAGACATGAAAAACGTCATGTAATCCACTCAGCTCTGCGGACAACGCCAAACGATAGGCTGCTTCGCCTATACGCTCCGTAACCTCGAACGGACCCAAATATCTCGGACTCAACTTCTTGAGTCGCCGCACCCGCTAAACACCCTTGAACGGCTTGATCTTCAAGTAGACCATGTCGCCCACTGCAAACTCCACATTTCTGTGGCGCGCATTAAAATACTTCGCTTGTCGATCCTGAGCAACCTTCATGCGCTCCTGAATCGTCCGCACAATCTCGCAAGCATCTTCCACCACTTGCTTTCCCAAAAGCTTAGTGTCTCCCACCTCTGCCCAAGACATCAGCGTTCGACACTTCCTTCCATACAAAGCTTCGTATGGCGCCATCTTGATACTCGCCTGGAAGCTATTATTATAGGCGAACTCCACCATGAAAAGGTGGTCCTCCCAACCTTTGCCAAAGTCGAGAGCACACATCCTCAACATGTCTTCCAACGTACGGTTCGTTCGCTCCGTCTGACCATCGGTCTGCGGATGGAACGCGGTGCTAAACTTGAGCTTCGTGCCTAGACTTTTCTGCACTAATCTCCAGTCCTTCGATGTGAATCGTCCATCGCGATCACTAACGATGCTCTTCAGAATCCCGTGCAACCGCACAATGTTTCGAACATAAAGCTCCACGAGCTTCTCCACGCCATCGCTCTTCTGATTCGGAATGAAGTGGGCCACCTTCGTCAGGCGATCCACTATCACCCAAATCGCATCGTTACCCTGCTGCGATCGAGGCAAACCATGCACAAAATCCATAGAGATGTCATCAAATTTCCATTCGGGGATGGGAAGAGGCTTCAAGAACCCGCCGGGCCTTTGGCACTCAGCCTTCACCAAGGCACAAGTCTGACATCGGCTCACGTACTCGGCTACATCCCGCTTCATCCCAGGCCACCAAAAAGATTTCTTCAAATCCGCGTACATCTTTGTACTTCCTGGATGAACGGAGTACTTCGTAAAGTGAGCTTCAAACATCAACTCCTCGCGAAGCTTGCCGAAGCGCGGAACACAGATCCTCCCGTCTCTCCTCAGAATTCCACCAACCATCTCCAAGGCAGTGCCTTCGCTTTGCTGAGCCTCCAACACCAACTGTTGGCACTCCTCGTCCGCACTGGTCGCCTCTCGGATTCGATCCGTTATATCACACTGCATTTCAATCCAGTTCAAACGAGCTATACTAGACTCACCTCTAGCCACACAAGAAATGTCAAGAGACTCCAAGTCTCGAATCAAACGCTCGATATGCGCCTCCATCCAATTACCTTGCCCGGAGTACTTCCTACTCAAAGCATCCGCCACCACGTTGGCTTTACCCGGCGTATACTGAATCTCCATGTCGTAGTCCCCAAGGAACTCGACCCACCTACGCTGCCGCATATTCAGATCCTTTTGGTCTAGGAGATACCTCAGGCTTTTGTGATCCGTGAAGATCTCCACCTTCGCACCATAAACATAGTGTCTCCACAGTTTTAGCGCAAAGATTACCGCCGCCAACTCCAGATCATGGACGGGATAATTACTCTCATGAGTCTTTAACTGCCTTGACCCATACGCTATCACCTTGCCGTGTTGCACCAGCACGCAACCCAACCCGCAACCTGATGCGTCGCTAAAGATCTGAAATCCTTCCGTCCCACTAGGAAGACTAAGGATTGGGGCAGACATCAATCTTTCCTTCAAATTCTCGAATGCCCGGGCACACTCCGGTGTCCAAACAAACCTCTGGTCCTTGCGAGTGAGTGTGGTGAGGGGCAACGCCATCCGCGAAAAGTTCTCCACGAATCTTCTGTAATAACCGGCTAGTCCAAGGAAGCTCCGGACTTCCGCCACGGTTCTCAATACAGGCCAACCCTTAATGGCTTCAATCTTCGCTGGATCTACCGCCACCCCATCTCCACTAATTATGTGCCCCAAGAAAGCCACCTTCTCGATCCAAAACTCACATTTTGAGAACTTAGCATAAAGTTGATTCTCCCTTAGAGTCTGCAATACTTGCCTCAAGTGAGACTCATGCTCTGCCTCCGATTTTGAATACACCAAAATATCATCAATAAACACCACCACGAACGAATCTAAGAACGGGCGAAAAACCCTGTTCATCAAATCCATGAACACAGATGGCGCGTTCGTCAGTCCGAACGGCATCACCGAAAACTCGTAGTGTCCATAACGAGTCCCAAACGCTGTCTTGGCAACGTCCTCTTCTCGAATATTCAACTGGTAGTACCCCGATTTCAAATCCAACTTGGAGTACACCACCGACCCCACTAACTGGTCGAACAAATCATCGATTCGGGGAATCGGATATTTATACTTGACGGTCAACTTATTTAGCTCACGGTAATCAATGCACAACCGCATACTTCCGTCCTTTTTCTTCACAAACAAAACTGGTGCGCTCCACGGCGAAGAGTTGGGCCTAATGTACCCTTGCTCTAACAACTCTTGCAACTGAACCTTTAGCTCGGCCAGTTCCTTCGGTGCCATCCTAAATGGAGGACGCGACACCGGCCTCGCACCCGGTACCAACTCTATCGAGAAATCGATTTCACGCTGAGGGGGTGCTCCCGGAAGCTCCTCGGGGAATACATCCTCAAATTCTTCCACCACCGGAACTTCTCTAATAGCCAACTTTGTGGAGTGAGCCTCCAACAAAGCTAAAAACGCCTCGCCTCCTTGATTCACCGCACGCCTCATTTGCATAGCGGAAATCAGGGAGCAAGCCACTCCGCTTAGGCCTTCAAACTTGACCTCTGCTCTACCTTCAGCTCTCAGGGTTACCACCTTCAACTGGCAGTCGATACTAGCTCGCTGCTCCGCAAGCCAGTCCATTCCCAAGATAACATCGAATTCAGCTAGTGGCAGAATCGCTGCTACCAACACGAAATCACAATCGCCAATTTGCATCACAATGCGTCCCTTCCTCATGGTAGTCATGAAAGACCCATTCGGCATACGCACACTCAGCTCCACTCCTGCCACTACGGGCTCAGCACCAATCTTCCGGATAAAACTTTCTGCAAGAAAAGAGTGTGACGCCCCCGTGTCGAACAACACTCGAGAGGGGTAGCCCGAAACTAGCACGAAACCTAACCACGTGCAAAACAAACATGAAAGGCCGCAAACTACATTATAGTAACAAACGAAACTTAAACCTTTCGTACCTGTCACCACATCGGGTTGACGTATCGCTTCCTGTTGCCCAAGATTATAGGCCTTAGGCTGCACTGGAGGGAACCGCGAAGCACTCGACTCCGCCGCTTTCCCCTTCTCTGCAACACCGGGACCCGAACGCACCGATTGTTCTTGTCTCGGCTCTGGCCCAGCTCCGCCCTCGGTACAAAAACGACTAATGTGACCCACCTTGCCACACTGGTAACAAGTAACCGGACCTTTGGAACGGAAATCTCCCGAAGGTGCGCCACTTCTCTCCCCAGGCCGATTAGGACGGGGCTTCTTCTTCCATCGGCTGCCCTCGGACTTCCACTGGGACTGAGACTTAGAAGGCTTTCCTTCTCCCTGCCTTGCCGCAACACCCTTTCGCCGTTGAGTTCGCTCCAAGTCGCTCTCCAGCGTGCGAGCGGCTTCGACCAACTCATTGAATCCCGCATTCTTCAAGGCTATGAGTGGTTGCCTTAAATTTTCCCTCAACCCTTGATAAAAGAGGTTATCTCTCTCTTCATCATCTGCCATTGTCGTGCCCGCATACCGACCCAACCGAGTGAACTCTTGCAGATATTCATCCACCGTCTTCTCCCGCTGCACCAAATGCAGAAACTGCCGCTGCAGTGCTAACCTTGTTGAAGCCGGAATGTAACGCTTTAGGAAAGCGTTTCCGAACTCCTCCATGGACGGAACACGCCCAACAAAAAGTCGACCGTTATGGTTCACCCACCACAACTTCGCATCGCCCTCTAACATGAAGCTCGCAAAGTGAGACTGCCTCTCAGCTGGGGTCTCAGCTGCCTTCAAGAGCTCCTGAATCCTCGAAAGCCAATCCTCGGCATCCGTTGGAGTGCCCACTCCCTTGAATGTCGGAGGGTGGAAACTCAAGAAATACTTCATGAATCGATCACCCATCGGAATAGCTCTCTCCGCTAGAGGCTCTGCTTGCCTTACTTCGACATCCGGTGTATCCAGCGTAGCCGCCGGAGTGACAGGGGTCGCAACTTGCACCACCGGCGTAGGAACCCGTGGCATCGCTCCAGCTTGAGCCGCTACCATTGCCTCCGCTAGCATGCGACAGAAATCAGTCGGGGACATGCCCACATTCATGAGGCCTGGAGCAGTAGCACTACTCCCCGAAGGCTCCTCTTGCCTCCTCGATGTCCCCGCATCGTCGCCAACATCCTAGCATAAGCAAGGAAACAAATAAACGCTCATCAGGATCTAAACGCAAGACCCGAACGCAGGGATACTCATGATCCCGCACAATACTCCTATGTGAACAATCTCTTACGCGATCCAAAAACACTAGACCTCGCAAGAATACTAGAACGAACCTCCCTCTGATACCAAATTGTAACACCTCCCCTGTAATGACCACATAATATGGGTCCGGCCGGGACCCCACAGCATATAACCGCCACAGCTTTAGTATTAAAAGATGATATTAACTACCCAATCTCATAACTCAGACAACACAGCGGAAACAAACTAAGCCACAGAGATTGTCCATACTACAAAGGAGTCCAACTGGCCTTAAGGCCTTACAAAACAATGTCCAAAACATCAAACATTCCATAATAAAAGACATCCCAACAAAAGGGGAAGGATAGTTTTTCCCTATACTGCCTCGGCATGCAAGCCGGATATAACAAAGTACGAAGAAAGTAATGTAGGAAATCAACTAAGCACTTCGTGAGGCTTTAGGCCTTTTTGGCCGGCGCGCTGGGTCCAGCCTGCGATTCTTGCCCTGCAACCAAATCACAAAGAGCCGTAAACGAGGGTCAGCTATGGCTGACCACAAGCGGTGTAACAACATCCCTCCTCCCGGCCGTCCTAGCGGACCCCGGGGAACTACTTCACCCTGCAAGTCAGCACTTCGTATGCAAAAGTACATAAAGGAAAGCAACATAAATACTGGCATGAGTGTCACAAGCATCATCCACGTTTCTATGTTGAGCAGGTAATAAAAGGGGCCTAACAATGCAAAATGAGTGCAAGCCCGGGTTTCACCCAAGGCGCCCTAAAGCGTATGAATTTAACACATCATCATACATCACCAATGCAAGGGAACTCATTACTTCCCCACAAGGGCATCAAAACCCAAGGCCAAGCGCTCTCGCTGAGACCCACCTCGCCTGGCCCACCATGCCATCGGGCTTGTCTGGCAGCTCACACGCTCGGGCCGCCAATAACGCACCAAGACCGATTCTAAGAATTCTGGCCAACCAAAACGTCCCAAGGCCCTGGGCTTACTTTCGGGACAACGTCCACCGATTGCCTCGCCTGGCGACCGTCAACGGACTCAACCGTAGCACAAACATTCTCGTCAGTCAACAATCGAAGGGACTAATCTTGTCGGGACACTCTCCACACGTGAATCTCAGTCTTCACGGGATAGCCAGCCGACCACAAAGACCAATCGCGCCTTCGCACAAAACTAGGCATCACAAGCCCCAAAATCCGCACATTATTTCTCCGCCCTAAACCCAACATTCGTTACCACACGAAGCTATAAAGGCATCACTACGACGAGTTCGCCGTAATCGAATTTCTAACAAAACCCCTAAAATGTGCGTAAATCAACATCACCGGATTGGACCAACGGCCACAAATCCGGCTTCACCCACAATGCCTAATCCGCTAACGGAGCGGATCTCTAGTGCAAAACATGCCGGGGACGGACACAATCAACCCGGTGGTTTATCTTGAACCAAGGTGACCCGGATCCCTCTCACTCGACGGATCCGGTGCCAAAATGCAGAAAAAGAAGGGATGCCAAACACGCATCCTAAAGACCGGGAGGAGAAATGTCGTTACCTTTTGAGATCTCCTCCTAGCCATGAGAAGCTTGCAACCACACGGTGGAGAAGAAGCGCCTTGATGCCCTCTACGCACTGCCGGTCTCGGATCGGCGAACGGAGCTTCGAAGCTCCGACAATGGCGGATTCCCCTTCTTCTTCCTCCTTGCCTCCTCCTCCTTTCTCCAACCTAAGAGAGAGAAAGCCTTGGAAAAAATGAGGGTTTAACTCCTCTACCAAGCCCTAAAACCCCCCAGCCAACCATCGCAGCCGTTGGATCAAATTCCAATAGATTTGGACGGACCGATCTCCTTCTCCGCTCAAAATCGCGGAGCAGAATAAACAGGGCGCACGATCACATGCGCACGGTCACTGGTCGTGCGCGAAGAGGACACTGGTCGTGCGCACTGTTCGAGACAGAACTCTGAATCCTTGCGAATTAACGCACGATCACATGCGCACGGTCACTGGTCGTGCGCGAAGAGGACACTGGTCGTGCGCACTGTTCGAGACAGAACTCCGAATCCTTGCGAATTAACGCACGATCACATGCGCACGGTCACTGGTCGTGCGCGAAGAGGACACTGGTCGTGCGCACTGAACAGCTATGGAATTTTAGCCTATCCCGAACGCAGCACTACCACTCCGCCTACCTCGCTGAACTACGATTTTTGGGGTGTTACACTGACGGCTGCGGTCATGCGCTTTCATCTGGGGAGAAAACCGGTGATCTGAATTTGATCGTGCTTTTATGCACGGGCAGATTCGCCCGTGCACGAAGGAATCACACGATCACCCTGTTTAGCCTTGTTTTTGGCCAATCTGAGTTTGTCCATGCGTTTTTACGCACGGGCGGATTTTCTCGTGCGTGAGTAAATTGCACGGGCGCGGCTGCTTCTTCCTCAAGTCTATTTTTATCGTAAATAATGCACGGGCAGCGCACGGTCGTGCGTTCGCCCGTGCGTGACCAAACTTCTGACTGTTTTCTATAAAAACTGCAGTTTTCAACCTAAGCCAAAGAGCAAACAGACCGTACAGCTCCGCCGTTTTCGCCCTTTCCGCGGGGATTCCACCCCTTTTTTGGCCTCCTCCATCATCCTCAAGGTCCAAGGAGAGGGATTTAGCCCTACATCCACCAATATCCAAGGAGAAGGAAGCTAGGTCGTGCGGACGGATCGTGACACAAAGAAGACGGGTCATTGGAAGGTAGTGACAGCTTTCTCTACCCCGGACGCAGTTGAGGACCGAGCTTGGATGCGGATTGACAACCCAGCGATTCCAACCGTGAATCCCAATGAGCCTTCGGATTGGGTCGATTCCTTGCTCTCTCACTCTTTGTATTGGTAGTTGTAAATGTTAGATCTTTTGTATTTTGATGATGAACACTATAAACCTTGCTATATAAAGTTATTTCATGTCTATGTGAAATTATCTTTTGTTTATATGTGTGTATGAGGTGCGCCCCCATCCATTTTCCATTCCGCCATCGTGTTCGTTCGCCACACTAGCAATTGCTAGTGGCGTGCATGTCGACGAGGTGCTTACGACCCTCATTCCGCTAGCCTACTCGTCCATCTGCCCTTGCGAAGTAGTGCGTTCAAGGCCTACGTAGTTTTCCATCCCGCCTCGCGAAGCATTGCATAGCGGCATTGCATAGGAGTAGTTATAGTATTTTCTTTTATTTTCCACAAACCAATCCATCGTTTTCGCAATCCATCCGCTCATAAGGACTTCAATCTCAAGTCCTTCCTCAATAGTTAACTCCACCTTACTGTGTTCCTTCGAGATTCGATACTCGGGGATTTGCTTCTTGTTTTATATTACTTGAACGATCGGTACACTGCCGTTTCGTGCCGCAGTCTCACTACCGCCTATAGCGATGTGCGAGATTCGCGCATCAATTTTTTGGCGCCGTTGCCGGGGATCACATACGTGTGAGTTTTTTTGGAGAGGGAGAATCTGAGAGAGAAGCCTTCCATTTGTTTATCACGTCCTTTTTGTTTTATTTCTTTGTATTCTGTTTTCCTGTTTATATTAGGTTGCTCTAGTAAATTTTTGTTAGGTGTAGTATTTTGCACAATAGTGTTTTCCGTTTGAATCTTTTTATCTTTACACAATGTGGGCATCATTCAATATTCGTTGTCGTTGGTGTGGTGATATCTCTCATGCTAGTGATAGATGTCCAAAGGGAGATAGTAGCCCTAGCACTCAAGGCCCAGTATATGGAGCACCGACTTCGTCTGGTACTCCATATGTTGCGCGGAAGTCTTATGGCTATACTGCTGCGCCTTTACCGTCATACTTCTTTTCGGCTTCAGCACCTGCTGTGCCAAAGAAGCCCGCAAGGCAGTGCTTGTTTTGTCAGAGCACGGATCATGCTTTCAAGGATTGTGCTGCTTATCTTCGGCAATTGGACGATGATGATGAGCCGGATATCCGGATCATCCCGACTCCTACTTCTGGCAGCACACCTTCAACATCTGGCTTGATGCGCGAATCTCGCACATCGCTATAGGCGGTAGTGAGACTGCGACACGAAACGGCAGTGTATCGATCGTTCAAGTAATATAAAACAAGGAGCAAATCCCCGAGTATCGAATCTCGAAGGAACACAGTAAGGTGGAGTTAACTATTGAGGAAGGACTTGAGATTGAAGTCTTTATGAGTAGATGGATTGCAGAAACGATGGATTGGTTTGTGGAAAATAAAAGAAAATACTACAACTACTCCTATGCAATGCCGCTATGCAATGCTTCGCGAGGCGGGATGGAAAACTACGTAGGCCTTGAACGCACTACTTCGCAAGGGAGGATGGACGAGTAGGCTAGCGGAATGAGGGTCGCAAGCACCTCGTCGACAAGCACGCCACTAGCAATTGCTAGTGCGGCGAACGAACACGATGTCGGAATGGAAAATGGATGGGGGCGCACCTCATACATACATATAAACAAAAGATAATTTCACATAGACATGAAATAACTTTATATAGCAAGGTTTATAGTGTTCATCATCAAAATACAAAAGATCTAACATTTACAACTACCAATACAAAGAGAGAGAGAGAGAGAGCAAGGAATCGACCCAATCTGAAGGCTCGTTGGGATTCACGGTTGGAATCGCTGGGTTGTCAATCCGCGTCCAAGCTCGGTCCTCAACTGCGTCAGGGGTAGAGAAGGCTGTCACTACCTTCCAATGGCCTGTCTTCTTCGTGTCACGATCCGGCCGCACGACCTAGCTTCCTTCTCCTTGGATATTGGTGGATGTAGGGCTAAATCCCTCTCCTTGGAGCTTGAGGATGATGGAGGAGGCCAAAAAAGGGGTGGAATCCCTGCGGAAAGGGCGAAAACGGCGGAGCTGTACGGTCTGTTCGCTCTTTGGCTTAGGTTGAAAATTGCAGCTTTTATAGAAAACAGTCAGAAGTTTGGTCACGCACGGGCGAACGCACGACCGTGCGCTGCCCGTGCGTTATTTACGATAAAAATAGACTTGAGGAAGAAGCAGCCACGCCCGTGCATTTTACTCACGCACGGGCAAATCCGCCCGTGCGTAAAAACGCACGGACAAACTCAGATTGGCCAAAAACAAGGCTAAACAGGGTGATCGTGTGATTCCTTCGCGCACGGGCGAATCCGCCCGTGCGTAAAACGCACGATCAAATTCAGATCACCGGTTTTCTCCCCAAATGAAAGCGCACGACCGCAGCCGTCCGTGCGTCAAGAAAACGCACGACCGTGCGGTATACATATTCATGAATTCTGGGCAAAAGGGGGATGGTTCAGCCACCTGTGAGCATAGCAGCCCAGCTGGGAATACACCTTCAGCACCAGCATAAAAATAGAAATAAAATGATGGGGAGCACAATGTGCTTACCCCCAGCAATGTAGTGTGCAATTGAACACTACAACGGGCCTAAACAAGCACTTCAAGCACAAGCATGAACAAGGTAAATATAGACAAATACAAACAAAAATTGAAGTACAAAAGCAGGAAAAATAGCCCTGATGAGTCCGAAAATCAGTATATAAATTGGACTCATCACACCCCCAGACTTACCTATTTACATGTCCCGAGCAAACAATTCCTACGCAGGCGGGAAAATGAAATAGCTAGCTTAAAATTACAAAATGGAATACTATGCGAAGTCGCATGCTCATGTGCATAGAAAAATAATAGAGAATATTTCTAATTATACACATAGTTTACAAATTTCTAAAAGTAAATAAATGTTACTTCCACTCAAAATGGGATTCACGGTGAATCATCCGGTCACACATATGGAGAAAGTAAAAGAATCGCTGAGACAAGCATTGCCAAAGATGGGGTTCTGGACAAACTCCACCGAAATCCATCGGCGTCGGAGACCCTAAGCTCACCCGTTCACATTCTCTCCACGATACTAGATTGGTTCATAGCGTGAATCGGTAGGACTTTTAGGTTTTAAATAGGGCTTGGGCTAAGGTGAGGTAAACAAAGATAAAAAAAAGGCTTGAAACATATAAACCCAAATGAGCTTTATTACAACTCCTCGCAAACCAACATCGAATGCAAGTGCACCACACCCCCAGACTTAGATTTTTGCAACATGGGTGTGTGCACCACCTACTCCCAATCATAAATTTATACAAAGATTTTTCAATTAAGCTCATTTTTTTCTTTTTTTCTTTTCTTTTCACTTTTTTTCTTTTTCTCATTTTTCTTATCTTTTCTTTTCTTTTCAAAACATTTTCAGCATGATGAGCAATGAAGCGCATCCACATCTTCACAAAAATATCACAACATTAACACCCCAATCATGAAAATAATGAACAACTAAAGCTCAAATTTGGGTGTGCGGCTAGAATTGGCTTTTAGGCTTTGGTGATAAAAAGTGGGGCTGAATCAAAGAACGGGCAGGCACAACTGGGCTAACAAGGATAGAGCGATAGGAAGGGGCACAAAGGCTCAACCGGGACAAAATAATGGCCTACGTCATTCTCACGCGCTAGAACTATCCTATGTCAATGCTTCAAGAATCGCTTGGGGCAAGTTCTTAGCCACCGAGAAAGATCATCTTTCCTCCCGGCTCGAGCAATACACATCTAACGATCGTTTACACACATCCCTATGCTACCGTTTGATTCACACCGAATTCACCATTTGAGTGGAGTAAACAATATTTATACTAACAGAAATGCATAAAGCTATGAGTATAAACAGAAATCTAATCTACATAAATTCCTATACTCACATGAGTACTTGACTAGAAACACCGGAGTCAACATTTTATTCCACCACATAATTTAAAAACCAGCACAATCATTTTCCCAAATACAAAAAGAAATGAGTTATACTCGTGAAGCACAAAGGTTAAGCACGCGCTCAAGTGGGTGCTTTGTGTGCAGACAAAATAAACAAAATAATTTAGATGAAAGCTTATAGCATGCTAAGTGAAAGTGCACATGAGTGGGTACAAACAGGTCTCCCCCAGACTTAAATTATACAATTCAAAACAGTTTATCATTAAGATATTCTAAAACAAAGTTAGGGGAAGAGAGTACTCAATGCTCAGCAAGTAAGCATACCAGAAGATTGGAGTGAAGCCCAGCAAAAGCTGCCCTATGAAGAATCATAACCACCGCTTACACAAATAGAAAATACCTGCAAGGGGTGGTCTCCGCAAAAGCAAACTAAAATAACATATAACTAACTAATTTTTGACAGCGGTAAAATAAAAGACAAGAAAAACTAAGATAACTACTGGGGTTAATGTCCTCCCAGCACGACTTATTCAGGAAGCGGAGGGTATTAGCTAATGGGAGTATGGAAGGAGAAGTGGACAAGCAACTGTTCTAATATCCGTGTCGGTAACGGGTACCGATATGGTGATAGAACCACTACTCCTCTACCTAAATAATAATACCTGCTCGTTACAGGTAGAGGAGAGAGAAAGAAGGAGGTGGAGGGAGAGTCCTCCACTCTACTTTCACCAAAATAAATTTCCTTGCTTAGCAAGGTGTCATCTTCAGGGAGGCAGCAGGAGGGGAATACAGTACATGGCATATCCTCTATGGAGGGGGAATTAACCTCCTCACACAAGAAGATGTGCGCATCGCTGAATTGTGCAATTTGCACCACCTCCTGCAATACCTGTGAAGGCTCAACCTGCCTAGGCTCAGAAGAAAAAGAAGGGGGGTCGGGAAATAAAGGAGAAGAATGACATAAATAAATAGAAATCGGGGAGTGGTCCCGGTCTCACTCCCATTAGGTTGGGAAAGTAAAATAATGTTTGCATTGTCATCAATGCTACAAGGTTCGGCGGGATCAACAGTGTCCATGGCCAAGAGTTGGACTTCCTCCACTGGTGCTGAGGAAAGCTCCTCTTCACCTAGAAGGTTGTCCTCCTCCATAGGAGCAGGCATAACACATAGATCGCCAGCCTCATCCTGCGACACATCCTCAACAATGTCGTCAGAGATGAATGTAGTATGCACAACAGGGGGAGGAATAGTGCTTGGATAAATGTCAAGCACCGATTCCTCACAAAGAATCGAATCTACACATGGTGATATATGCACAGGGGAGATGGGCTCATCCATGTCAGAGCCTAGATCAGCCACACATCTGCTGACTGTGTCCACATCAGAGGTCTCGCCCCGGCGCCTTGGTAGCCTTCTCTTTGCCGGATCTCTATCCCGAGGTATTCTCGCCGACCCCCGGCAGCGGGATGACCTGGGTCGTAGAGGTTGAGAATCCGCCTTGCGCCGCAGCGAAGGCGAGGTTGATTGTCACTATCACTTCCCTCATGATGTCTGCCAACATTCTGACAGTTGTCAGCGAGTCCGATGGTGGCGAGTCATCATAGCTGGCACTTCGCTCATCCTCTCCAGCCATATTACTTTCTTAGGACTTTCTTGTACAAGCCGCACTCCATACTCACCACTCCAAAAATGTTGGAACCGAGAATCGGCCCAACGAGGAGTTCATGTTGGATCGGTAGGCGCCCTTAGAGGGGGGTGAATAAGGGTTTTACAAACTTATATTATATTTTGAAATACTTGCTTATGATTAGAGATCAAAATAGTGATTATAAATAAAGATCTAAATTGTTTTATAATAAAGGAGAGGATAATAAACAATTTAGAGAAATGAAGAACAAATCAATTTTATTACAAAGAGAGACATGATTATTATTAATAAAATTGATTACAAAATTTTGATTTCAATGACGCTAGAAATCAAAGCGAAATATGAAAAACTCTTTTTGTTTTCTATACCGACTCGTATCCCCACGAACCGGTTGGCTTTAGTCATTCCTTCCCTGGATACGGCCTCACATCGCTCTAGCCAACCCCTCCCCGGATATGGCCTCGAGCACCCCCTAGACCTACACCCGAGACCTAATCGCCAACACGAGACGAATTTCAGCTCTAAGTCCTACCCAGACCTAGTCGCCAACACGAGGCGAATTTACTACACGATTACAAGAAAAGATATGAATAAAAAGACAATAATGTAAAAACTCCCTATATGTGGATTTCTTGGAGAAGTAGACGAAGACCCATAGAGTATGATCGTAGTCGATGCGGTCTTTCGTCACGATGATGACGCGTGTTGAAATCTTCTCCACGGATCTCCTTAAGCCTTCATGGATTTGTGGGAGTATCTCTCTGAACCTTCTTCTCTATGTTGTGGCACGAAGCTCTAGAATTTTGGATCTCAAGAGGATGAGGAAGACGGAGCCAAGGGGTCCTTTTTATAGTCTCAGTGCTAGCGCCTGCGCTAGTGCTACCGCCAACGCTATCCCATTTTAGGACATATTCTGCGCGGCAGAATCTTCAATCTAAGGAAACATTTCTCCCTTGCCTTCTGTGCTCCACGCTATTGCCTGCGCTATCGGATACCGCCTGGCGTTATCTCGTTCTATAAGTACTCCCGGCATTTGCGCTTAAGCAAACATTTCGTCGAACGAAATTTCGTCGAACGCAGCTAACATTTCGTCAAGCGAATTTTCGTCGAGCGCAGTGATGAGAATTTCGTCGAGCGCCGCTTACAATTCGTCGAACGAAAGCTAGCGCCTGCGCTAGTACTACCGCCAGATCTAGTAAGAGATTTGGATTTGATGGCTCAACTTTGGGGGCAACCTTCTTATATAATCCTTGAGTCATGTGGACTTTGTTATCCTGCACACTTAAACACACAAGATCAAATACACATAGGATTTGTTATTCTCAAACCTAGGAGATGCGGAAGACCATGTTCCAACAAACTCCCCCTTTTGATAATAACAAATCCATTAATGATAAATCAGAGCATTAATATATAGGCATGATGAAACTTACTTGTGTGTGTGAGAGAGTGATGACTTAGGATAAGTATCGGTTTTAGCATTTAGAATTGCTCCCCTAAATACATGCTCCCCCTAAGTGAATGCTCTCCTAATATGTAAGCTATCATCTTAATTAAGCACTATATTTTGATAGCAGATTATATTTATTATGTTAGTTCTCCCCCTTTTGTTATTAGCAAAAACGGGTAAGGAGACACTACTTAAAAGTTGATAGTAAGATAAAGGCATGATCGAGCTTGGAGAGAGAAGGAAATGATAAGAAGTTTTAGAATAATTTTTATAGAGATAGATCAGAGTTTTTAGCAATATAACATTTTCAAGTATTATTATGTTGGTTCATCCCCTTTTTTTATATAAGAGTTGTAAGCATACAAAAATGTAATGATTTCCAAGTAACCAATCTACCCAGATAATATGTCTACACCCTAGCCCCGTACTAAGTGACGGATGGGCATGAGGAGCTGCAAACATGCCGTAGGTTGGGGTGTTAGTCCCATATGCAAACACTAGACAAAAACTTAACCTAGTACTCTTTCCCCCCAATGCCTCGCAAGGCCCCACTGGAACCCTCCCCGGTTAAGGACAAGAACATAACTAGAAATAAGGTTATCTAATGTCTACAACCCTACGCCCTTGCTATGGTGAGATATGAAGTCATGGATAATAATTATTGGAAACATTAAGCATTTAAATTTAGTGATAAGTTCATAGTCTATGGGTTTATATTTTTATTTGAATTTATGAAAATACTCACAAAGCTATTTTGAAATCCATTAATGAATCAGAGTTTCTTAATACAATATTTTCATAGAAATAAATCAGAATTTTTAGCAAAACAAATATTCATGTTTAGAGTGACCAATATAGAGTTTACCAAGAAAGTCTACCACTTGTTGAGAGAAAGGAATTTTAAGATTTAAGTGATGATGCACACAAAACAAAAGACTTTAAGTAAGCATGCAAGGTAAGACAATTATATGGTTATGATGCGGAAGACTTATCGAAATAGAAGAAACATCTTATTGTAATCAATGATGATCCATAAAAGATATATGAGTTAAATTTCAAAAGAATATGTTTTTGTAAATCATTGTTCAAGTAAAATCTTTAAATTCAATAATAAAGTAACCAAGCATGAAATAATGTTACCAAAAAGAGAGCACTACATTGTTATGTTAATTCACAATTTCAAAACATACTAAACATTGTAGAAAGCATGCTAGGTTTTCAAGTGCATTTCATAAATAAAGAGTAGTGTAGAATTTGCATTAGGTTCCAATACTCATGAGAAGAAGTGTTATGGAAGATAATGATGTGCACATAAGTGTATTTTTGAGTAGAGTAAACAAATGTTTTAATCAAAAACATAAGAAATATGTAAAGTAAGAGCACAATAAAACACAAATAATTTCACTTCCACACACTTAAATGCACAAACAAAAATGTACAACTACCAAGGTGCTTTGCACACACAATGCTCATTAAGACTTATCAGGGTGCAAAGTAGTGCTTGGGGGATCACATATTTTATTTTTAATGTTGAGACTCGTGATCCGGTGTACTTAAGAGTAAGTGGTTTTTATTTTAAAGAAAGATTTGATTTGCACTAGATACTTTACTATTCTTTCCAAGGTGCTCAACCTCACAACGCTTATTAAGACTTATCAGGAGGTTCAAGTAGTGTTTGGTGGAGTTATCTTTGTCACTTTATTTTATGATTTTTGTTTTGTACAAAGTTCTCCGAATACACTTGTTTTGCAAACCAATAGAATTTATGAAAACATAATCACTTTTCTTAACTTTTAAAAATGCAAATAAAAGTAGTGTAGGTAAGATACTTGTGCAATTTTAATTCATTGTACTAATACAAAACATACACAAGCATTCTTAGATTAAGCACATATGTAGACAATGCCAAAATAAGTGAGTGAATAAAGATCATTATCAAACATAAAACATTTACTCATACTTAGAGGCATGCTAAGCGTAGTTCTACACAACTTTTACAATATAATTGATGCACATATTAATAGATATATCTAAGCATGATAAAAACAATGTTCAAAGTAGGTTGAAAAGATAAATTGCAACATTATAGAAGTTCTAAATAATAGATTAAATCATGCTTGATTTTCAATGAAGTCCATATAGTATTTTTGATATTTTGAAGAATTATTTTGATTTAAAGTTTGAACTCATAAGATTGATCTTGGACTTCCCGAGGACTACCTTATGAGGGGTTAGCCCGGTACTAGGAGATGTGATTAGATGATAGCCCAAATCCTCCTTTCGCAAGATACATGTAAATAGAAAAGTTAAGTTCAAAATAATAATTTTTGATACTTGTTTTTTTTTGTTTTATATTTTTGTATTTGATTTTTTATTTTAGAAATAGAATTTAAACAAATGACAAAAAACCAAAAAAGGCAAAACATATTTTGTATTTTGTAATTTGGCTTTTGTATTTTGTATTTGATTTTTCAAAAATGAAATAAAAGCAGAAGTGCAAAAATAAATAGTACACATAGATTAATATATTTTTAAGAATTTTTCAAAATTTTAAAAATACAGAAAAACAAACAGGTGTGCTAGCGCCGGCGTTAGCACTAGCGCGGGAAACAGTACATGATTTTTGATGATTTTGAAATTTTTAATTGTTGATCTTGATTAAGTGTCCTAATAGTAGTTTCATGCTGAAATTTCAGATTTTTAGGAGATGTCTAGATAGTGCAAATTTCATGAAACATTAGCGATTTTGTATATGACTTTACCAAATAAATTTGCATGACATATAATTTATTATATCTCAATTTTAATTTTTCTAAGGCTTATATTTATCAATCTAATGTAGTTTGGAAATGATAGGAAATGTAAGCACGAGAAGACATGAATGAACAAATCTAATATGCATGATTTTAGTGATTAAAAATAATGTTCATGCATGAGAATATCATAGATAAGCCCTAAATGAGAATACCCAGCATGTATATCTTGGTAAACATATAAAGCCTAACATAGACACAAATATTCTTTAGGTAACACTGTTAGTATGATAAGTTTGAGATTAATGTTATACCAATGTTTGATTGTGTTTCAACTTAGAGACCTAGAATGAAGTGATGATTTTATTTGATTTGATATCAAGATGATTCAAAGGTCTAAACTTGAAATAAATCACAATACACACATAATACACCAACCATGGTATGTAATTATAATATCAATTATCATCAGTTAATATATCAATTATAATTCACATAAATGTGATAGAAATAATTATTTTTAGAAGACTTTTGATATGACTTAAGATATATGATGTTAGAGAATTTTAGCAAAGGACATCAATAGATCATAGTGGTGCTTGTGAATTCAATATTCATTATGAGGGTATATTTCAGTGATTTTCTTTTGAATTAATTAAGAATTTTGAATATATATATGTGATTTTTGATAGGTGAACAATAGTGATGGTTTAGATCATGTTTGACATTAAGGAGTGAACACAATATAATTTTTTGTTGCGAACAAAGATAACCATATTGAAAGTTGAGCTTTCATTTAGATCTTGAACTTTCTTGTAGATTATGTTATTTCTCTAAACCACTTGTTGGTGAAGACTAAAAGGCTTAATAGCCTAATGACTTGATTTAATTTTAAAATATCTTATAGCAAATTTAGAATTTGATTTATATGAATAATAAAAGATTTTTATAGATAATGAATATGGGAGAGATAGATAGGTCATCAAAATTAGATATGTCTTTTGAATTTTGATCAATTTGATTTTATAAACATATTAAGCTTTTAAGAGATAGGATCATATTTTCAATACTATATAGGATGACCATGACATGATAGTTCAAAAGGAAAACAACAACAGAAAAATAAAAAGGACATTAAAGCACATCATGAAGTAGAAATTTGTATATCTTATTTTGAAAAGTTTCTACTTCATGCATTTGATGATACCTAATGAATAAATGTTTTAGGTATCCAAAGGGGATCATGTGGGATGGTTCCTTTGGGTACCCAAATATAGCGAGATGGCTTTTGGGGAGACAAGGATGGATGGACCCTTTCTTTTGACATTAGTGCGTCATTCTTAAGTATGGGTCTCCATTCATACCTTGGACACATACTATTTTTATTTTTCAAATTTCCATAGTCATTTTCTTGTATGTTTGGATAAAAATGACTTTTGAATTTATTATTTAAAGGAAATTTGTTTGCGTTTAATTTTAAGTTGGGAGAAGATTGATATTGTAAATGATGATGATGATAGTGTTTTGGAACTTCATTTACAATCTTTTGATGTTTTTTATTTCCATAGTTTAGCTTATTCACGTTTTGAGAAATCATATTCAACTTGCTTTTGGATTTTGCATTATATTGAGAGTGTATGTTTTGAGAATTTTTCTTTATGATTTCCTTAAGCAAGTTGATTTTAGTTTTTAATTCATTACTTTTAATCTTTAAATTATGTCTAGCTTTATTATAAGCGATTGTGCTATTTTTAAGAGTGGAAACAATTGAATCTATATGATCTTGATACTTATTTCTATATTCATCAAATGTTTCATCCATCTCTTTAATTTCAATTTTATAGTCTTTGCACTTAGCACAATCATTTATCAAAGATGAATTTTCTAAACATAATTTTTCATTTTGTTCTTTTACTAAAATAAAATCCTTTTCAAGTTTCTTGTGCTTTTCTTTTAATTCATTATATTCTACACAAGTTGTGGTGTTTTCAACTAAGGAGCCATGTGTAGAACTAGATAAATTAGAATTTGATTCTTCATTAATTTTTGCCTTTAAATTTTTATTTTTTAAGCGCAAATGTTTATTAGCATTTTTTAATTTCTTAATTTTGCGCTTTATAGTTTGAAGCATTTGTAATGTAGAAATAGAAGTACAGAAAATGGGATTTGATTTCCTTACATTGCTTTCGGGAGAGGCATGATTTGAACATATAGTTTCTTTTACATCTTTTTGGCATTCCTCTTCCGAAGACAGTACTTCTTCTTTTCCATTTGATGTGTGCTCCATTGATCCATCATGAGAGGAGCATTCTTGAAGACTTGTGCAAGCTTGCATATTCTCCGGTTCTTGTGATTGTTTCATACCTGTAGAAGGAGAATCATACATTTCTTCAAGAAATTTCCATACTTTGTACGCACTAGAAAAACAGTATATTAATTTTGAAATGTCGTGAGATAAAGCACAGAAAATACTATTTAAAGCTTTTGCATTTAGGTGATGTTCCTTTTTATTTGTTTCATTCGCTGGTCTTGCTATTATTATATTCCATGCTTCGATATCTAAATTTTTAATAAACTTTTCCATTAAAAATTTCCACCCTTTATAATTTCTTCCTTCAAATAAAGGTGGTTTAAGAGATTTTTCTTCTTCATAAAAATTTACCCCACCAGTAGAAGCGAGATCATGAGACGTCATTATTCCTGGTTGTTAAGCCGATTGGAATAAAACCGCTCTGATACCACTTGTTGGATCGGTAGGCGCCCTTAGAGGGGGGGGGGGGTGAATAAGGGTTTTAAAAACTTATATTATATTTTGAAATACTTGCTTATGATTAGAGATCTAAATAGTGATTATAAATAAAGATCTAAATTGTTTTATAATAAAGGAGAGGATAATAAAAAATTTAGAAAAATGAAGAACAAATCAATTTTATTACAAAGAGAGACATGATTATTATTAATAAAATTGATTACAAAATTTTGATTTGAATGACGCTAGAAATCAAAGCGAAATATGAAAGACTCCTTTTGTTTTCTATACCGACTCGTATCCCCACGAACTGGTTGGCTTTAGCCGTTCCTTCCCCGGATACAGCCTCACGCCGCTCTAGCCAACCCCTCCCTGGATATGGCCTCGAGCACCCCCTAGACCTACACCCGAGACCTAGTCGCCAACACGAGGCAAATTTCAGCCATAAGTCCTACCCAGACCTAGTCGTCAACACGAGGCGAATTTACTACACGATTACAAGAAAAGATGTGAATAAAAAGGCAATAATGTAAAAACTCCCTCTTTGTGGATTTCTTGGAGAAGTAGACGAAGACCCACAGAGTATGATCGTAGTTGATGCGGTCTTTCGTCACGATGATGACGCGTGTTGAAATCTTCTCCACGGATCTCCTTAAGCCTTCATGGATTTGTGGGAGTATCTCTCTGAACCTTCCTCTCTATGATGTGACACGAAGCTCTGGAATTTTGGATCTCAAGAGGATGAGGAAGACGGAGCCAAGGGGTCCTTTTTATAGTCTCAGCGCTAGCGCCTGAGCTAATGTTACCATCGGCGCTATCCCATTTAAGAAAATATTCTGCGCGGCAGAATCTTTAATCTGAGGAAACATTTCTCCCTTGCCTTCTGTGTCCGTGCTATCACCTGCGCTATCGGATACCGCCTGTCGCTATCTCCTTCTATAAGTACTCCCGGCATTTGCGCTTAAGCAAACATTTCGTCGAACGAAATTTCGTCGAACGCAGCTAACATTTCGTCGAGCTAATTTTCGTTGAGCGCAGTGATGAGAATTTCGTCGAGCGCCGCTTATAGTTCTTCGAACGAAAGCTAGCGCCTGCGCTAGTAGGTGATTTGGATTTGATGGCTCAACTTTGGGTGCAACCTTCTTATGTAATCCTTGAGTCATGTGGACTTTCTTATCCTGCACACTTAAACACACAAGATCAAATACACATAGGATTTGTTATTCTCAAACCTAGGAGATGTGGAAGACCATGTTCCAACAGTTCACACCCCAAAAAGGGTGCAACTTGCACTTACTTGGCCCGTGGAAGAACTTGGCCGAAAGCTCAGAACTAAGAACCGCCCTTGGCTACATCGTGGAGGTCCCACCACACACCCGAAAGATCTTGGAGCGCTTCCCCTCCCAATCCAAAGTTGTAGCTCAGCACCTTGGAGAACCTTGGACAGAATTCAAAATTGCCCAGAGGAGGAAGAAGCCCTAGAATTGGATGCCCTCCAAAGGCGCCCTTCAGGGTCTATAAATAGTTTTCTCAATTGGGTCTACCAATAACGTATATCCGCATTTTGGTTTTGCTAAACACACCCCAAAATGGTATGTCAACATCCAAACTCCACTGTTTGGGATGACTATTGGCTAACATGCCTGAATAACATATTGCACCAAAACCACGGGGTTGATGAAGCTGGCTGGCCTCCCCCTTGCGACTTACCTAGGAGAGCTCACATTCGCCACGACCTCGCAATCCACTTGTCGCGAGGAGGCAAGCCCAACTCACCTCGCCCTCGCGATCCACTTGTCGCAAGGCGGCGAGCCCAACTCGCCTCACCCGCGCGATCCACTTGTCGCGAGGTGGCGAGCCCAACTCGCCTCGCCCTCGCGATCCATTGTCACGAGGCGGTGATCCCAACTCACCTCGCCCTCGCGATCCACTTGTCGCAAGGCGGCGAGCCCAACGCGCCTCGCCCTCGCGATCCACTTGTCGCGAGACGGAGAGCCCAACTCGCCTCGCACTTGCGATCCACTTGTCGCGAGGCGACAAGCCCAACTCGCTTCGCCCTTGCGACCCACTTGTCATGAGGCGGCAAGCCCAACTCGCTTTGCCTATATCCGAGTCTCATTTTACCCTTCTGCAAACACGGGGTTGTACACTGAATGTACAACCCTTATTCTCTGATGGTGGGGCCATTCGAAGCCACGAAGGCAGAAGTCAAGGTTAAAAGGGTCAACATAGAGGTCAGCAGTCCAAGACACAAGACAGCTCAGCAAGCAGGAGCAAAAGGAGGCTTGAGAGAGTATGGGTGAGCTCGCGCGAGTAGCCCCAATACTCGCCAAGAGGTGAACGACCATAGGTGATACTCGCCTCTTTCCAAGCGAGATCGCCTCAATGTCGCCTGGTCGCCGAGTTGGGTGGGGTATAAATAAGACCCCCCCTCTCTTTGGTTTGCTTATAAATAGGACCCCAGGGGTACTTGTTTTGGCACCTGATCTTGAGCTTCTGGAACTCCATTTTTGAACTCTTGGGCACATCATCCTTGGTCGCTACTCTTGAAACTAGCCAAGTCGGTATCTTCCTCGTACCCTGCTCGTCCATCTTTGGTTGTGGAGGGGAAGTCTCTTCTGAGCTTCTGGGTACGTGATGGGACCTCCCTACCGCAGCCACCTGGGGTCCTGTTGTTTCCGTTCTAGTTCCGTCGTAGTTGCCAGACAAGCCGTTTGGTTGGACTGCTGGGCAAGTAGCCTCCGGTTGCATTGATCTGAGTTGGAGTCGGGATTTTCCTGGCTTCAACACTTTGGTGCGGTGAGCGTGGATCGTAGTCAGAGGGAGAAAGACTAGCAGAAAGGCGAGATGGTGGTAGTTGGTGACCATGAGGAGGTAGTCGGAAACTCAGTCGGCGGCGGCGAGTTTGTGACGTTGGCTGTCTTTGTAGAATTCGCGCGGCGTCTCGAGGGGACCGTGCGCGCAGTTCTCCAACCTCGCACAGAAGGAACGGCGACCTCGCCTCATCGCCCGATTCTGACCGAGGAAGGTGTTCCCCCTCTGCGAGCAGGGAAGGAGCATGAGGAGGAGCCCGAGCGACCAAGGAGGTCGCAGTTCTACCCCCAGGCCTCGCAGGGAGCTAGTGCAATCCGATTCCGCGAGGAAGAAGAGCAGGCGAGGTACTACGGTACTCGCCCATTGAGCGAGTATGGAGGAGATACTCGCCAGGAAGAGGATCGTCGCCAGGTGGGAGGGAGGAACCCATTCTGTGAAGAGATCATTGATGCGCCCGTGCCGGAAGGGTTCAGAGATCCCGTGATGAATTACTACTCAGGGAGGGATGACCCTATCCGACACATCCAATGGTTCGATGATGTAGCCTCCGTCTGAACCATGTCAGATGCCTTTAAGTGTAGGGTCTTCGCTATCACCTTCCGAGGGAAGACTCGAGACTGGTTCCACCAGTTGCCAACAGGTTCGATCTACTGCTTCGAAGATCTGTGCCGGGGGCTGACGATGCGGTTCACCACGGCCAAGAAGATGAAGAAGGAGGCAACGACCCTCTTCCATCTCATGCAGGGAGCCAAAGAAACGATAGGGCATTATATCGATCATTTCCAGGAGGAGGTGTTGGACATCTAGGAGGTGGATGGCCCCACCTTGCAGCTAGCTCTGACGTTCAGCCTTCGTGAAAGTCTCTTCAAGTTGGAACTCGGCAGGAACCCTCCCTATTCCTACGACAACCTCTTCGAGAGGGCAAATAAGTTCATTCATGGGGAGGCTTCTAACCGAGGTTTCCTGGCCAGGCTCACCAGGGTGACCAGGGAGGATGAGGAAGAGGAAGAGAAGACCCCTGAGAGAAGGAAGAGAGCAGAGGCCAGGAGGGAGAAGAAGAGGAAGCCAGAGGAGAGGCGAAGGGAGGAAAGGAAGCGGGAGGAGCCCAGGAAGGACTATCCAAGAAGAAAAGATGAGAGGAGACTCATCATGGCCCCGAAGCGTCGGGAAGAGGAAATACGCTACCAAATTCCCATGAACCAGCCGCCTTGGAGACCGGCAAGAGGTCCTCAGCGTCAGGATCAGGGAAGGAGATCCCCGGAGAGAAGACGCTTCGACCGCCAGAGAGGCGTCGGGAAAGAAGAAGGGAGGAAGTAATGGCGGTTGCCCGGCGCGGCAACCGGCAAGGTCGGAAGAATCGGCAAAGGAGGCCGCAGGCGGAGGAGATCCCCCTCTATTATGATCTGCATCAGGTAGAGGGGCACGAGACGATGGCTTGCCCAGACTTTTGGGAAGCCAGGAGTATGTTGGCGGCAGGAGAAGTAGGAGGAGAGCAGCGGAGGATAAAAGCTCTTGTCGAGCCGCCTACCGTGCAAGCCGTCGCTCAAAGGAGGAATGAAGATCGGGTCGACCATGGAGGTCGAGGAGACGTCGCCCAAGGAGGCAGAGGAGGAGTTAGTGTGATCCACGGGGGAGCAGGGCTGGGAGCTTCCCGTAAGGGTAGCCTCCATCAAATTTATCGAAGGACTGTCACTTCAACCTCGCAGGCACCGCCCCCGTTGGAGGAAATCACCTTCTCAGAGGAGGACATGTTGGGGAATGAGAATCCCTTCCATGATGCCCTCGTGATCCAAACAGCAGTGGAGGACTTCACCGTTGATCGAATTTTGATCGAAAATGATAGCTCCGTGAACGTCGTCTTTAAGGAGACGTTTGACGGTCTGGGCGTCGAAGCAGAGCGAGTCCGGTCGTCGGATGGTCCCCTCTTTGGCTTCTCAGGAGAGAAGAAGGAGGTGGAAGGAGAAGTAGATCTCCTTGTAACACTCGGTGGCACCTCCCTTAATTGTCACTTCATCATTGTCGACGCCCCTAGTTGCTACAAGGCTATTTTCGGAAGGCCACTTCTTAACACCTTCAAGGCCGTTCTGTCTTCATACCATCAATGCCTCAAGTACTATCAAGGAGACATCCAGGTGAGGATCATGAGCGATCCAAGAGCCGCCCGCGAGTGCTATTTCAGCACGGTCAGCACCATCAGCTGGATGGCTGATGCAGAGGAGTTTGAAAGAGTGCTGGGGGCACGTTCAGGCTGGAAGTAGCCGAAGAGGTGGAAGAGATCGAGGTACTCTCCGAGGCAGGGGTACCTGGATTGCTGAAGATCGGATGATTGCTGAAGATCAGCGAGAAGATGGAGATGACGACATGTCTGTAAGAGAACGTCGACATCTTTGCCTAGAGTGTTGCTGAGATGCCAGGGATCGATCCTAAGGTCGCCTGCCATCACCTCAATCTTGACCCCTCTGCAAAGCCCGTCTGCCAGAAGAAGAGGTCAAGTGCCACCATGTTGGTCGTACCTATCCACGAGAAAGTAAAGAAGCTACTTGAGGCAGTCTTTGTGTCAGGCTGGGTCTCGAATGTTGTAATGGTGAAGAAAGTTGGGGGCAGCTGGAGGATGTGTGTCGATTTTTTGTTGATGAATAAAAGCTGCCCGAAGGATTGTTATCCCTTGCCTCGAATCGACGCGTTGGTTGATTCAGTCGTCGGTTTTTCTGTAATGAGCTTTCTCGATGTATTTTCAGGATACCACCAGATCCAGATGTATCCCCCCGACTGTCGTGATGTTTCTTTCATCACTGGTGATGGTTGCTACAGGTATAAGATGATGCCCTTCGGGTTAAAGAACGTAGGGGCAACTTACCAGCAGATGATGGACCATCTCTTCAAAGAGCAGAAGGGGAGGAACCTGGAGGTGTATGTGGACGACCTCTTGATCAAAAGCAAGAGCGTCCAGGAGCATGTAGCTGATCTAGTGGGGACCTTCACAATGCTGAGGAAATTCAAGATGAGGCTCAATCCGGCAAAGTGTGTGTTCGGAGATGGAAGGGGGAATTTTCTGGGGCATCTTATCACCCCGGAAGGGGTAGAGCCGAACCCTGACAAGGTTAAGGCAATCCTAGAAATGACTTTGCCGAAGACAATGAAAGAAGTCCAAAGGTTGACGGGAAGGCTGGTGGGTCTTAGTCGCTTTCTGTTAAAGGTAGGAGAAAAGTGCTCTCCGTTCTTCAAAACGTTTCTGAAGAGCGAGGACTTCGTATGGTCTGAAGAATCGGAGGAGACATTCGATAGGCTGAAGGGCAGTTGACCCAGACACCTCTCCTCCAAAGCCCGAAGGAAGGCGAAGACCTGCTCATCTACCTGGGAGTAGGAATGGAAGCAGTGATTTCTGTGCTAGTCCGAGAAGAAGGGAAGAAGCAGCTCCCCATCTACTATGTTAGTCGAGTACTGAAGAAGGCCGAACTTCAGTATCTGATCATGGAGAAGCTTGCCTTCGTCTTGGTGGTGTCGGCGCGGAAGCTCCGGCGTTATTTCTAATCTCACTCCATCCGAGTCATAACTGATCATCCTCTCCGAAGTGTCCTAGAGAGAGTGGAACATTCAGAAAGGCTGGTGAAATGCTCGGTAGAACTCAGTGAGTTCGACATTTTCTTCTCACCCCGGGTGGCGATCAAAGCTCATGCAGTGGCGGACTTTTTAGCCGACTTCTCGGTAGAAGCGGAGACGGGGGAGGAAGTTTCTAATCCAATCCCCTGGAAGATGTTCATGGATGGAGCTTCGGGTAGAAGCTCTGTGGGAGTAGGCATCGTTCTTGTCAGCCCACGGAGAACTAGGATCGAGCAAGCAGTCGAGATCCTCTTCCCCTTCACAAACAATCAAGCGGAGTATGAGGCCATAGTGCAAGCTTACGCCTCATGCAAGAGTTGGGCATCCAAGATATCAGGGCTTTCACTGATTCGATGGTGGTCGCTTCGTAGATTCGGGGAGAGTTCGAAGTGCGCGACGTCGTCTTACAGAAGTATCTTATCAAAGTAAAATGATTGATTAGAGGCTTTCAATCCTTCTTCGTCGAGCATGTACCGAGAGAGGATAACTCGGCAGCGGATCGTTTGTCCAATTACGGACCGAGGGCTGGAGGAACTATCACGGAGTTGTTCCGACCATCTATCGAAGAAGGGGAGATGATGGATATCGAGCAGCGCCCCTCATGGATGGATCCGTTCGCAGCATTCCTATCCGCCGGACAGCTCCCTGTGGATGACAGGGATCAAAGAAAGTTTCGATATAAGACGGCGTACTACTTATTGCAAGACGAGGAGCTATATCGTAAGACCATCTCGGGCCCCCTGGCCAGATGCATCTCTAAAGACGAAGTACCTCGAGTGTTGGAAGAGATCCACTCGAGAGAGTGCGGAAGTCATTCTGGGACTCGCACTTTGGAGCAGAGGATTCTAAGGCATGGCTACCTCTGGCCTACTATCCGTAAGGACGTGGAGATCTTCTCAAAAAAGTGTCAGAAGTGCCAGCTATTCGCCCCCCTTCAGTTGCAGTCGGCCCAACAACTTCGCTCGATCACTGCCCCGTGGCCGTTCGCTATCTGAGGAATGGATTTGATAGGTCCCTTTCCTTCAGCCAGTGGCTAGAGGAAGTTTGTTATCGTCATGATCGACTACTTCTCCAAATGGATCGAGGCCAAAGCTCTGGCTAAGACCACCTCTCAAGCCGTGAAGAACTTCATCTGGGGAGAAATCGTCTGCAGATTCGGGATCCCCCTCGCCATCGTCACCAACAATGGACCCAATTTACCAGCTTGTAGCTGGGCGATTTTTGCAGGCAGCTAAGAACTGATCTTTGGTTTGCTTCAGTGCATCATCCTAGGAGCAATGGACAAGTGGAGGCCGCGAACAAGCTGATCATCAACCTTCTAAAGAAGAAAGTCGAGAACCTAAGAGGTAATTGGGCGGAGCAGCTCCCCTCAGTTTTGTGGGCTTTGAGGACCACTCCTAGCTCAGCCACAGGGGAATCCCCGTTCAAACTCTCTCATGGGTCCGAGGCTCTCATTCCAGTAGAGTTCGAAGTCCGAAGTCCAAGGGTGGTTGCGGCCAAAGACGGAAACGAAAAATGGCGGCTGGAGAATGAAGAAGCTCAAAAGCTATCTCTTGACTACATCGAAGAAATCTGCGATTTAGCCTCAGCTCGGCAAGAGTAGATCAGGCGTCGAATGGCGAGGCACTTCGACAAGCACGTCCGCCTCAAGCATTTCCAAGTCGGTGATCTAGTCCTAAAGAAAGTAGACACAGCCGGAAGGTCAGCGGCCGTTGGGAAGCTCAACTCAAATTGGGAGGGACCTTTCATCGTCCACGAACCGCTTACAACAGGAGGTTATCGCCTGCAGAATCGCGAAGGGAGCTGTTGGAGAACACCTGGAGCGGCGACGACCTAAAAAGGTTTTACCCTTGAGCGGGAGTGTGTACGTCCCTCTCCTATAAATTTATCACTTATGAATAAATTCTTCACCCCCTGAAATATGGGGTAGCAAAGGGTTCTTACATTTACCTCAAATGAAAAATGTTTTCGAGTAAAGGAAGAAAAGCAGGTAAAACCGATCTCCACGCTAGGTTGGAAAACAGGCCTTCTACTTAATTCTCGTAAAAACCCAGAACGGATGATGGGACGGTGCCTCGGTAGTGCGTTCTCTTAAGACCAAGCCTCTGCACTGACGGTTGAGATCATCTCCCCCCTTGCATGTCGGTCGTAGATACCCTCCGACTGCATCTCTCATCCGACTAGAAAGATTATCAGGAAAAAGTCTGGACGTCGACCTCCCAATTCGCCGAATGTATGATCGACTTAACCTATCAGGGAACCCTTGGATAAAGGTGTCGTATTCCCTCGAGAGGCCAAGGCGGTGCTTGTACTTATCTATCTTAGCGAAAATGTTTTTTCAAATAAAGGAGAAAGGCAGGTGAAGCTGATCTCCACGCTAGGTTGGGAAATGGGCCTCCGACTTAATTCTCGTAAAAACCAAGAACAGATGATGGGACGATGCCTCGGTAGTGCGTTCTTCTAAGACCAAGCCTCTGCACTGACGGTCGAGATCAGCTCCCCCCTTGCATGTCGGCCGTAGATACCCTCCGACCGCATCTCTTATCCGACTGGAGAGATTATCAGGAAGAAATCTGGACGTCGACCTCCCAATTCGACGAAGAGATGATCGACTTAACCCATCAGGGGACCCTTGAATAAAGGCGTCGTATTCCCTCGAGAGCTGAAAAGCTCGTGGCATAAGGTTTCATTTCTGATTATCTCGTCCAATCATCTGAGTTGGTGCGCTTAACCCCCTCTGATTGTTGAGTATGTCAGGAAAGAGTTCACCTCAACAACATCAATATCATAGTAGAATGGAGACCTCGAGATGGTGTGTCTTCGGACCTCCCCGACTGCCATTCCCTACTTATCGATCTCTTCGTCAACATCAATATCACAGTAGGATGGAGACCTCAGGATGGAGTGTCTTCGGACCTCCCTGACTATCATTCCCTACTTGTCGATCTCTTCATCAGCATCAACATCACAATAGAATGGAGACCTCAGGACGGTGTGTCCCCTAGGACCAACCCGATGGTCATTTTTTACTTCTTTTTCCTTGGAGTTCATTACTATTGCAAACGTCCTGGCAATTCTTTATCAGGTACGAAGGAAAGCCTTGGGAACTTATGTCCCTCAGGACCATCCCCAAGTGCTCTTCATAGATTAACTCCACCAAGGATTTTTGAAGAAGGCGAGTATGCAGGTGCGAGTATAATGGGCGCGAGTATGCAGGTGCGAGCATGAGCAAGCGAGTAGCTAACGTGCGAGTAAGGTATGATCGTCGACCGCAACATCCAATCTCGCGCATACCTAGGAGTCTAGCGAGCACTCAACCTCGCCTCGAGCCTAAGAGCATACTTGGCATATAAATAAAGAAGCAAGAGCGACAACAGAAGGTGAGCAAAAAAATTTGTATTCATTACTTTCATAAGTTTCTGAATTACATGTTCAAAAGAACAAAAATGTTGTACATCTTTAAAAGCTATCAAAAAAGGGCCCCGACGACTAGACATCATCATCGCCTTTATCATCGTCTTTATCCTCTATGTCCACGTCGGCGTCTTGCTCGCCCTCGAAGTATTCGTCCTCGGCGTCACTAAAAGATGACGAAGGAACTTGCCTGGGAGAGGTGGACTCATCGGCGAGCAGCGCCAGGATAAGGTCCACCACGGTCAGGTACATCGCCTCCGGCTTCAAGAAACCTTCAGCTTTCAACCTGCTCAGGACGACCTTCCCAGTCGCCCGCGCGATCTCTCGACGGATGTGCAACATCTCATCGCCGTGCATCCTGATTTGCTTGCCGACCCTGGAGGGGCCCGCCTCTGAAGGCTGTTGCTCGGCAGGCCGAGTTTCCAGCTCGGCGATACGGACTTGGGCAGCCTCCAAGGTCTGTCGAACATCCTCCATCTCGTTCTCCAACTGAGATACTTTCTTCTCCATCTCGATCTCGGTGGCCTGCACAAGTATGAAGATAGCAATTAACAAACTGACATGCACAAAGGCGAGTATTCCAGAATCCAGAAGGGAAGCGAGCGAGTACCTCGAAATCTTTGCACTTGGCAGCCTGTAGCCCCAAGGAGATGAGCTTCTTGCTCTGCACTTTGATCATCTGCTCGTACTCAAAAAACCTCCTCATCGTCGCATGGCCGAGCTCTGTGGCTCGCAGATACGAGCGCGAGCTCTGATGAGCCAGATACTCGGTCGATACATCCTACAGAGCCTCGGCATCCGCGCGACCATATAGGGCGAACATCACGTCGAATGTCTCGCCGCTATCTTCCCAATCCTCCGACCAGGCGGGGAGATTGGTGCTCAAAGTCACCTCATGGGCGCGCTCCGCCCAGCTCACCAGAGGGCGACCATAGCCATCCTCGCCACGAGTGCCCTCGTTGAAGAGCGGGTGATTGTGAGGCTCGCCAGCCTTCGAAGGATCCTCCTTCGCGTTCAGGTCCCTCCTCGCGACCTCCTTCTTCTTCCTCGCAGGTTCCCGGGATCTAGCCTTGCCCTTCCGGAAGGCCCGGCCTCATCAGCGGCGGTCATCGTCTCATCCTCGCCAACAGGCGACAAGGCGATCGGGTAGGAATCCTCGCCCTCGCGCGCCGAGGTCCCGTCACCCCCTTGAGAGGAACTCGCCAACTTTGCCACCGGGAGAGGCTCGCTCGACAAACAACGAGTAGCTACAAAAAATACAGGACAGAAGAAGGTCAGTCGCCAGTTGAAGATGAAGAAGCGAGTATAACTAGTACTCGCTCAGAAGGTCACCTTGCCCGGATACACCTCGGTAAGTTCATCTACTCACCTCCTCCAGAAGACCACATCCAAGCGGCGATTCCGAAAATAGTCTATTAGCTTCTCCCTACTCTTCTCCAGGTAAGGAACAGCGAAGGCGCTCTCCGCCGGCTAGAAGAACGAGTTCGAGATGGTCCCAAAGTCGCCGCTGATGACGACTAGTCGCTCTCCCCAGCGATGGTTTTTGTTCGTCGTGCCGACTAGCGAGCAGACGTGGCTGACGGAAAAATGACGCCCTTACCGGTCGCATTGAAGTGGAACACCCGCCTGAAGACGGAGAGATCGAAAGCGATCCTCTCTTCTCGCAAGAAGCAGAGAAACCCAACGATCATCGCCACTTCATTCTGGTTGATCTGGGCAGGGACTATCCCAAAGTAGCGGAGGATCTGGCAAAACTCTGTCCACAATGGTAGTCGCAAGCCGACTTCGAAGTGGCAGACTGGGAACACCATCTCGGTTGACCAGAAGGTGTTTTGTCGCTCATCTTCATGAGGAAGCCTGGCAACATACCCCGACGATAGGTATTTATCAAAAAAATCCTCCAAGTCCTTTGGTCGAGTTATCGGCTTCTTGAAAGAGGTCTCCGCGAAGTTCTTGGCATGAATCGCACGCCGGATGGCCGCCTCATCTGCCGTTATGAAAGAAAGGAATGAAAGAAAGCGAGTATCAAAATGCGAGAAGGAGAGCAAACGAAGAATACTCGCTAGGAATGAAGGAAGATCGCCAAAAACGTAATTAATACGTACTCACGCCCCTATTTATAAGATTCGAGGAGACTTGGCTTGTCGGCTACGCCACCGCGAGTACGAATAAGGGGTGGTGAGTATTAAGGAAAGTCGCAAAATTCATAGTGCGCACCGAATCACCAGCCTTCAGCATGCGAGTACCTACATCAGAATACAAGGAAGCTTGTCAAATAGCCCTGACATACAACCACTACTCGCAAAAACTGAAACAGAAAAAGGATAGAAAAACTCTGACATCACAGCAGACAAAGAATGAAGGCGAGATTAAAATACTCGTCAAAATAATATTGCATTAATAGATGTTCAAATTACACGATACTCGCCAAGTGGCGTCCATTCAACTACAAATAAAAAAGAAAGAATCTAAGGAGGGCCCTGGAGGTTCGCCTGGGCATCAGGAGGTTGCGGATGTCGCCCAACCCAACCCATGCTGCGAGCACGTTTGAAATGCTCGAAGGCCAGGTACATCGCGTTCTCGCCTTGCCGCAGCTGGTCCTCGATCCTCGCCAGCCGACCAAGCCCATGCTTGTGCGCATCCCCACCAGTCGTCATGATGCAGCTGTTGACTATGCTCCATCCTGGAGACCCGGTGCTCCAAGTCGCTGACAGTCTGAAGGCGAGATTCTGCACCAGCCAACCGAGTGTCAAACTCTTCCAGCCGAGATACTCGCACCTCCAAATCAGTCAAGCGGCGATGGGGCTCATTGATCGCCAAGCGCTCGACCTTCGCCTCCAGATCCAGGATGGCGCGAGTAGCCCTCTTCTGGTACTCGCGGGAGGAAATCCCGACCGCATCAATCAAGGCTCCCATTAGAGTTTGAGCGTGAGCTGCCAAAAAGAGAAGGAAGTAGAAGGCATTAGTAGTGAGCATCAAAGGAAGATCCCAACAAATTCGACAAAGCAACAACTAAGTTACCAGGTCGGCGAGCATCGTTCCTCGAGCCGCGAGGAGGACTGCGAGCTCACCGAGAAGGGGAGCCCCTTCCTCGATGAGGGGTGGCGCTGTGATGACCAGCACCTCGTCGGCTGGAGTGAGTTCCGCCGGTTTGCTCCCTGCTGGAATGCGCATTCCCCCGACCGCGACCATCCATTGGTCGCCCTCCCCCTTTTGGGGCGAAGAACCTTGAAGACCCCCCAACCCCACCTCGACACGAGGACTCTCCAGGATGGGATGAGGGGGTTGTAGAAGACAAAGGGCGATGATCGCCCGGGCCGTCGGCAAAAGGCAGCAATGGAGGTCGTGGCGGAAGTCCACCCGCGGGCAGCTGCGAGCTGTTCGCCAGCTCCAGTCATTGTAAAGGAGGCGGCGGTGGAGGCGCGTTGTTCGCCAAAGGAGCCCTATGCTCGCTCATGGGCCGCTTCTACGATAGCGAACTATGAAGGATCCGCACAGAGCTGCCATGGCGTGACCCCTCCCCAGCTCCCGGCAAGATCATCAGAGATGATCGCAGAGGAGGTATGGACAGAGGCTCCTCCACAGCCCCGGTAGTCGGCGAATCTGCGAATAGTAGAAAGGATGTCAGAAACTCATCAAGCGACATTTTAGCAAGCAAACTCAAAAGTGGCGACTATGGAGCTCCCACATCGCACAGGAGTGACATCTGGTTGAGCCTGAGTCGAGGCCCAAGTCATACTCGCCTCCGAAGCGACCTTTGGCGCAGGAGGATCCGGAGTAGGCGAACTTCCCTCGTGAGAGAGACCCAGGTCGTCGAGCAGTTGCTGACGACGACCGACTAGAGGATCAGCGACATCCTCCGCAACAACGTTCTTCTTCTTCTTCTTAGCAAGCCGCTTCCTCTTCTTGGAGGCGAGGAAATCTTCAAGCTCGGCGTCTACGCGAGCAAGAGTCTGAAAAGGCGGCAGCAAACCCAGGAGGTCGGCCATATCAGCATCAGCTTCCTCGGCATGATTACGCGACATCTTGAGAGAGATCAGAAAGGTCGTGCCATCAGAGACCCCTCCCCCTCTATATATAGAGTCGAGGCGACAACATCGAGATGCCGACTATAGACCGATACTCTCCAGCATGACAGCTCATCGAATAAAGGTTGGATGTTTCTTTCCGAGCAACTACGTTACTCGCAAAGAGCGGTGATTATGTACAACCCTTATTCTCCGATGGTGGGTGATGAGTCCCAACCGCATCAGTGGGCCCATTTGAAGCCACATAGGCAGAAGTCAAGGTCAAAAGGGTCATCATAGAGGTCAGTAGTCCAAGATACTAGACAGCTCAGCAAGAAGGAGCAAAAGGAGGCCTGGGCGAGTATGGGTGAGCTCGCGCGAGTAGCCCCAATACTCGCCAAGAGGTGGGCAACCATAGGTGATACTCGGCTCTCTCCAAGCGAGATCACCTCAATGTCGCCTGGTTGCCGAGTTGGGTGGGGTATAAATAAGACCCCCCCCCCCCCCCCTCTCTTTGATTTGCCTATTAATAGAACCCCAGGGGCACTTGGATTGACACCTGATCTTGAGCTGCTGGAACCCCAGTTTCGAACTCTTGGACCTGTCATCCTTGGCCGCTACTCTTGATACTAGCCAAGTCGGTGCCTTCCTCGTACCCTGCTCGGCCATCTTTGGTTGTGGAGGGGAAGTCTCTTCTGAGCTTCTGGGTACGTGGTGGGACCTCTCTGCCGCAACACCTAGGGTCCTGTTGTTTTTGTTCTAGTTCCGTCGTAGTTTCCAGTCAAGCCATCTGGTTGGACTGCTGGGCAAGTAGCCTCCGGTTGCATTGATCCAAATTTTGGAGTCGGGATTTTCCTGGCTTCAACACTGAAGCTCATCATCACCACCACTGACTGGAAGCAACAGGCTTCAGGCATGCAGAAGGAAGGCTCACTCGCGAGGAAATTTGTGGCTTAATCGCCGAAGAATATGGACAAGTCGGACGACGGACCACCTTTGTCCACCGCCCACTCTACCACAACTCGCCATTAACACACGAGGTCCTGAAACATCCGATCCCGCACAGCTTCAATATCCCGAGCATCGAGACATTCGACGGAACGAACGATCTGCTAGAAATCGTCAACTACTTCACCACCATCATGAGGATTTTGTTCCCGGCGATACTAAAGGGACAAGCACGCACTTGGTTCCACTCCTTGGGAGAAGGAGTCATCAATAATTTTGTGGAACTAACTCAACGATTCACCGACCAATTCATCGCCAACCGCAGAACCGTCCGAGACCCTCCCACCTTTCAGGAATACGCTAGAGCGAGGGAGAGACCCTCAAGGATTTTTTCCGCCGCTTCACTACTAAGGCGCGACAAATTCCACTGGTGGACCCCCGAGCTTCTACAAGGAGTTTTTCTTGGAGGAATCCGCCCCGGTGGCTTTTACTCTGCACTAATGCGGAAAACTGTGTCGAGCTACCCAGACCTCGTTCACCGAGTCGAGGCCCCGATTATAGCTGATGAGGCAATTAAAGCGCACCGCCAACTATTTGAGGGGAGATCGAAGAGGAAGAGGGAGGAGCCACCACCGCAGTCGGTTCCCAACAAGAATAACAAGCATCGCAACAACCCCAACCGAGACCAAGGATTCGGCCAGCATCAGGACTACACTCCCCTGAACACTACCAGAACTAACATTCTCCTTGCCATCCGTGATAGCAATGCGCTTCGCAGGCCCGAGCCGCTTGCACCAAACAGAGGAAACTAGTCACAATATTGTGACTTCCATCACGGGCATGGACACAGTACTGAAGGTTGCAACCCGTTGAAGGAGGAAATCGAGCGTCTTGTCCAACAAGGCCTCCTCTGAAGGTTTTTACTAAACCAAGTGCCAAACCAGCACGAACCTCAGGCTGACAATCCAGCAGAGGGCAATGTCGTACCCAAATGAGACTGAGCCAGAGGTACTGGGCAGGAGAACTTTCCCCTAGTATAGGGCGTACATCCCGCGTTTCATCTATCATCAATTTCTATTTTTTGCTTCTTCCAGTTTTTTGCTTTTAAACAGTAAGCCGCAAGATTGTACTTGTGCAAATATATCTATTTCATATTTAAGATTACTGCAACTACTTTCTGGTTCTATTAGCAATACAGATCTCCTGAAGTGAGGCTATGAAAATTAAGGTCACGACCTTCAGTACTAACACCGAGCAGCAAACTCGCCAACGTAGTGATGAGAAAAGGCTCCTACGAGTGGAGGATATGCGTCAAGGATGACAATCTTGACCAAGTCCTCCCAAAAGACAAACTCGCCACCATGTTGTTTGGGCAACTCGCCACCGCGCTGCTTGGGCAACTCGCCACCGCGCTGCTTGGGCAACTCGCCACCGCGCTGCTTGGGCAACTCGCCACCGCGCTGCTTGGGCAACTCGCCACCGCGCTGCTTGGGCAACTCGCCATCGCGCTGCTTGGGCATCTCGCCACCGCGCTTCTTGGGCATCTCGCCACCACCCTGCTTGGGCAACTCGTCACCGTGCTGCATGGGCATCTCGCCACTGTGCTGCATGGGCAACTCGCCATCGCGCTACTTGGGCAACTCGCCACCACGCTGCTTGGGCTACTCGCCACCGCACTGCTTGGGCATCTCCCCACGGCGCTTCTTGGGCATCTCGCCACGACGCTGCTTGGGCATCTCGCCACCATGTTGCTTGGGCATCTCGCCACTGCGCTGCTTGGGCATCTCGCCACCGCGCTGCTTGGGCATCTCTCCACCGTGCTGCTTGGGCATCTCGCCACCGCACTGCTAGGGAATATCCCCACTAAATCGCTTGGGAATCTCGTCATCACGCTGTCTGAGACTCCCGCTACAACGCCGCTTCTACCAAAAATAAATCACTGAGAGAACAAACTCATCAACCACTGGTGAGGGAGGAAAAACCCTCCACGCCAAGTAGTAGGCTCGCCACGGCCTCCAACGCTAGCACTAACTGACAACTACGGCACCTCCTAAGCAACGAGTTTCTGCCAACCTCTGACACTTAAACAGAGCGACAACTTCTGACACATTCATAACCGCGCAAGACAAAACAACTCACCTAAACGAGCTCACACACTCGAAGATATACGTTCATTAGTGTTGGGTATTGTATCCACAATAGCCTTGATTTGTAGAAAGTCAACTTTGAACCAAGATTGAATTGTTTGTGTATTTGATATGCTTTTCTAGTAATGCTCTTGCAGGTTCACTTTGCAAAGTGTAGACCAATGTCAGGTCACAATGGGTCAATAAGCACAGTCTCATGCAATGTAATTCTTCATTGTGTGAGGTATGGGGTTGACTCATGTGTGGTCTCTCAATTGGGATATACTTTATGATCAAGACATTAAAGTTTCAAAGCTTAGGTGTGCAGCATTGGCCTGAAGACAAAAGAAGAAATTTCTCTAAGTAAACTTTTCGAGAAGTAAGAAGATTTTCCGAGAACTCTTTCTGTGCTTTCGAAAAGTCCTTATGCTTTTTCGAGAAGGGTTGTTTCAAATGTTTCTCGAGAAGTTGTTGAAATTTCCGAGTAGTTTCTTGTATTTCTCGAGATGTCTTTGTTCTCTCGAAAGGTCTTCTTTGTTTTCGTGAGAAGTACTTTTGTTTTCGAGAAGTCTTTTATCTCTCGAGAAGTACTTTTGTTTTCGAGAAGTCTTTTATCTCTCGAGAAGCACTTTTGTTTTCGAGAAGTTCTTTTTCTCTCGAGAAGTCCTGTCATATATCTTTGACCTTTTTCTTTCTAAAGATGTTTTTCGAGAACTAGTCGTTTCTCTCGAGAAGTCTTGAAAATTCTCGAGAAGTCTAGTCCTATCATTTCTCGAAAACTTTGTTTTCCTGTTTTGACGACAAGTCCTTTCCGTCAAATTGACGTGACGTCTTTCCTCGTCTTAAGGTTGAATCGTTAGGATGTCTTCTATATAATGATTGCTCCTTATGATTGATTAAGTTTTTCGAGTTATTTTTGAGAATCAAAAGATCAGAGTTCATTTTCTCCTAACCCTAATCTGATCCAAGATCGTTGTCAGTGCCGCGCATCGCCATCGTTGGAATTCGATCGTGAGTTATCTGAAATCGTCTTCAAGTGGAAGAGGAAGGTCAATCGATCATTGCCTTACACGTTCTGATTCTATCGGATTGATCAAGACCTTAGAAGATCTGATTTGTGCCGTTTCTATTCTTCATTTTCTACATCAAGCCGAAGTCATTTCTGTCGCAAGAAGAAAAGAAGATCTTCATCAAATTATTCAGATCTGTTTGTGATTTGTTAAGTATAATCTCGTTATCAATTTTATATTTGATTGTAGGAGAGATTGTTCTCCGAGTTGTAGGAGAGGTGATCTCCGAGTTGTAGGAGAGGGTTCTCTCTGAGTTTGTAGGAGATTGATCTCCGAGTTGTAAGAGTTTTGACTCTGAGATTTATAGGATCGTTCTTGATCCGAGAGTTAGTGAAGTAGTCAAGTCTAGCTGTGGTGCTAGATTGGCGAGGCCGGCAAGTGGAGTACCCAAGATCGGGGAACCACTATAAAATTCTTTGTCGTCTGTGGTTGTGGTTTGCTTTTTTGTGCGTTCTTTATTTTCAAGATTTTCAATTCCGCAAAAGACGCTGTTATCACCTATTCACCCCCCTCTAGGTGATTTTGGTGGGCATCTAGATATTTCAATTGGTATCAGAGGCAGGTTGTTCTTAAAAGGTTAACACCTTGAACAAGATCTTTTCACTCTATTTGCCTTCAAATCATGGAAAAGTGCAAGGAATCGTCTTCGTTGAAATTGCCAATATGTACAAAGGCTAACTTTCCTATGTGGAAAGAAAGAGTCAGATTTTATATGGAAGCCGCAGACCCAAGAATCTTCCAAGTTGTGGAAGAAGGACCTCATGTGCCAATGACTGCCTCAACAGTCAATCCTACGGTTCAAGTACCAAAGAAAATGATGGACTTAACAAAGGATGAGATAGCTCTCGTTGCCTTGGACAAAAAGGCAAAGAACATCATTGCCAGTGCAGTGGATGATTCTATGTTGCAAAATCTAATTCACTGTAATTCTGCAAAAGAAATGTGGACGTCCTTAATAGTTCTTATGGAAGGTACCGAAGAAGTAAGAGATGATAGAAGATCTCTTTTGAATCAAGAGTATGAAGCATTCAAGCAGAATAAAAAGGAGTGCATTGCTGATGCTTATGAAAGATTCTTCAAGATCGTAAACGGCCTAAGAAACTATGGTCGGGAATTCTCAAATGGTGAACTGAATGATAAATTCCTGCGTTCCCTAACGAAAGATTGGGATAGCAAGATTGTTGCAATCAGAGAATTTGGGAAGTTACCAAATCTAGACCCTCAGAATCTGTTTGGGAAACTGTTGTCCCATGAGCTACAAATGAACATTCGGAAAACAGAAGAAGATGGGAATAGAGGTTCAAGCAAGGAAAGAACCTTGGCTATGAAGGCTGAGAGTTCTAGAAAATGCAGAACTTTGTCTCCAATCAGTATACAAGAATCTACTGATGAAGAAGAATCTAAGGCCGGCTCCTCCAGCTCAGAAATGTCTGATGGGGAATTCTCTCTTATCTCCCGTCAGTTTAAAAAACTGCTAAACAAAAGAAGACACATGAAGAACAAGTTTTCCTCTGAAAATAGACAGTCTCGACGTGATGGTGATCATCACAAAAAGAGTTCTAGCAATCATGACAGGTATAAATCTAAAACTGGTAAACATATTTCTTCTGACATAGTTTGTTATTGTTGCAATAAGCCAGGGCACATGATTGCTGAATGCCCTTATAAAAAGAAGGAGGGTGGAAGAAAAGAAGAAAAGAAATCCACTCACAGAAAAAGGAAGACTGAAAAGAGTCTAGTCGCTAAAAAGAACAAAACTTTAAGTGACAGTGACTCGGAAAAATCAAGTAGTGAAGAAGAAGCCTACTTCGGGTTGATGGCTATGACTGATGATGAAGAAGAACCTCCATATACTGGGAAGGTAAATTCTCACACTATGCTATCTGATTCGGATTATGCTTCTGTTGAACAAAAAGATTATCTCTCTGATGATGAATCTAAACTCATGACCCAATACACCGAAATGCTCAAGAGCTTTGACAAGTGCCGAAGGATTGTCAAATCTCAGACCAAGGAAATTATGTCTCTTAAGGAAATGGAAACCAATTTGAGAAAGGAAGTTGAACAACTTTCTTCCTTCAAAGAGGAAGTCCAAGTATTAAAAGACAAGATCAAAAGCTCGGATGAGCTCCTTGATCGGAGAGCGAACTCTATCAAAGTTTTGGAAGAACAGCTAGCCGCTGAACGAAAGCTAGTTGAAAAGTTTTCACAACCCAAAACAATTCTTCCGCTCATTGATAGATTCACTGCTCAAGCAAGTACTAGTGGATTAGGTCATGTGGCAGGTCCTAGTAACACTACTAAGGGCACACATGCCAATAAGAAATTCATGAATGCTAAGAAGGCCTCCATTGAAGAGAAAGGGAAAGCCCATCAAAAACATGTACCATTTCAGAAAGTTATTTTTCCCTCAAACATTTATGACATGCAAAGCACTTATGGTCACTTGACCCGACCAATTAAGTTTGGACCTGTCAATGACTATAAGGGATGGACTAGTCCCCGAAACTTCGAAGATAGTGTTTTCAAAGCATCTCATGAAGAAATAAATCTAAGAGATTATGGTCCTTATGTTCACGGACATAATAAAAAGAAAGCACCAATAGTAAAGACTATTGTACCTAAGCCAGAGGAGAAAGCATTACCCTGTGTATGCTGTACTCATGAAACATATTCATCCAGAAGGATTGCTCCTGCCAAAATCAACGTTCAAAGAATTAAGCAGGAAAATAGTAAGAGAAGGTACAATAGGTTTAACTGTTGGTGTTGCGGCAAAATAGGTCACTTTGCCGTAGACTGTTGGTTCAATTTCACATATTCCAAGAGACCACAAATTAACAATGCAAGAAAGACCACTCGCAATATTAATGCTCCTCGTGGTACTCAACTAACAAGGGACCAAGGACCCAAAGTAGTTTGGGCTCCTAAGGCAAAATAATTTGTTTTTGCAGGTATGTCCAAAGGCCATCAAAAATCCTATCTGGTATTTGGACAGTGGTTGTTCTCGGCACATGACCGGGACTAGAAGTCTACTGCAAAATTTTACTCCAGTTGAGAATGGACCAAAGGTTATTTTTGGGGGGTCAGACCGTGGAATTACAAAAGGCTATGGTATGATTTCTAATGGCAATGTATCTTTCTTAGATGTGGCTTATGTGGAAGGATTAGAACATAATCTGATAAGTATAAGCCAACTCTGTGATAAAGGATACATAGTTGTTTTTTGTAAAGACAAGTGTTTGATAAAGTCGGCAGAAAATTCTGAAACAATTCTATCAGGCACTCGTCATAGGAATATTTTCTGTTTAAATTTTATTTGTTTATCATCTTCTACACCAGTATGTCTTTTAGCAAAAGATAGTGCAACTCTTGCTGATCAATGGCATAAGAGATTAGCACATATAAACTTCAAAACTATAAATAAGTTGTTTTCACAAAACTTAGTACGTGATGCGCCAAATGTTAAGTGCATTAAAGATAGACCTTGTCATGCTTGTGTAAAAGGCAAGCAAACAAGAGCTACCTTTAAAAGCATCATAGGCAAAGATTCAACTAGGTGCTTGCATCTACTTCATATGGACTTGTTTGGTCCTTTGCAAATTAGAAGTTTAGGAGGTAAGTCTTTTACATTAGTTATTGTAGATGATTACTCACGTTTCACATGGGTATTCTTTCTTAAACACAAGTCAGATACGTTTGGCATTTTCACTAAGTTTGTCAAGCAAATCCAGAACGAATTTGAATGCACCGTGGTCAAAATCAGAAGTGACCATGGAACAGAATTTGAATCTGGGGCTATGACAGATTTTTGTGAAAGTCTAGGTATCTTTCATGAGTTTTCCTCACCTCGAACTCCACAACAAAATGGGGTAGCTGAGAGAAGGAATAGAACACTCATTGAGGCTTGCAGAACAATGTTGAGTGACACTTCTCTACCCGAATATCTTTGGGCTGAAGCCGTCAACACTGCATGCCACGTGCAAAACAGAGCACTCATAAACAAAAACCATGAAAAGACTCCTTATGAACTACTAAAAGGCAAGAGACCAACCATCTCTTATTTTAGAATCTTTGGCTGCAAATGCTTTGTACTTAATAATGGAAAGCATTACAAAACTAAGTTTAGCGAAAAGAGCTTTGAAGATATTTTCGTAGGCTATAGCAGCCATAGTAAAGCTTATCGTATTTTTAATAAGAAAACTTTGGTTGTAGAAGAGTCTATTAATGTTGTATTTGATGAGACGAGCATGCTTCAAAGCAGCTCTTCTAGTTCTTCTATTGAAGTTGCAGGTTCAAAGTTGCAAGATACACACTTGCATAAGCCAGTTAAAGACGACGCTCAAACCTTCGTCAAAATCTCTCCTCTAACCTTAGCTGAAGAGGAAGATCACCAAGATGAAGAACCAACTCCAGTGGAAGAATTTGTTCCAGTTGAAGAAGAAGTAGTTCCCGTTGTTCCAAGCGATGCGAGAAATCTTGAATTTAGACACATGAGGGATCACCCTATTGATCAAATCATAGGAGATCCTCATGATGGCATTAGAACAAGAAGAGGTACTACTAACGAAAATTTGCACTTGAGCTTTCTTTCACAGGTAGAACCAAAGAAATTTCAAGAAGCAAATGAAGACCCACACTGGATTATTGCAATGGAAGAAGAATTAAACCAATTCAAGCGTTGCAAGGTCTGGACACTTGTTCCAAAGCCTAAGGATAAGAACATAATTGGAACAAAGTGGGTGTACAGAAACAAGTTAGACGAAGATGGAACAATCATCAAGAATAAAGCAAGACTTGTAGCAAAAGGCTATAGACAGGAAGAAGGGATTGACTTCGATCAAACTTATGCTCCGGTAGCAAGGCTTGAAGCGATCAGAATGTTCTTAGCCTTTGCTGCATTCAAGGGTTTCACCGTATATCAAATGGATGTCAAGTCAGCATTCCTCAACGGAAATATCAAAGAAGAAGTATACGTGGAACAACCTCCAGGTTTTATCAATCCAGACTTTCCTAATTACGTTTACTTATTACAAAAAGCTTTATATGGGTTAAAACAAGCTCCTCGAGCTTGGTATGAGACGCTGTCTAACTTTCTTCTTGAGAATAAGTTCACAAGAGGAAAGATAGATAAAACATTATTTCTTAGGGAAGTAAAAGGCAAGATTTTGCTAGTGCAAATCTATGTTGATGACATTATTTTTGGCTCTACGGACGACAATCTTTGCAAAAAGTTTTCAAAACTTATGCAGGGAAAGTTTGAAATGAGCAGTATGGGCGAGCTGAAATATTTCTTAGGACTTCAAGTGAAACAATCTGAAGATGGAATTTTCATCTCACGGACAAAATTCACCAAGGAGTTGATTAAGAAATTTGGAATGGAGAATGCAACCTCTATGAGGACTCCAATGAGCTCAGCTATGTCTCTGGACAAGGACGAGAAAGGGAAACCTTTTGATGAAACCAAATACAGAAGCATAATTGGCTCTTTGCTCTACCTTACTGCCAGTAGACCTGACATAATGTTTTCTACATGTGTATGTGCTAGATATCAGGTGAACTCTAAGGAATCTCATTACACTGCTGCAAAGCGAATCTTGAGATACATTAAAGGCACACCAAATCTTGGCTTATGGTACCCAAGAAGTAATGATAGCGAACTAATAGGCTATTCAGATGCAGATTTTGCAGGTAGCAGAGACGACAGGAAAAGCACTTCCGGAACATGCCAATTTCTCGGAAGAAGACTTATTTCCTGGAGTAGCAAGAAGCAGAATTGTGTTGCAATCTCAACCGCCGAGTCAGAATATATTTCTGCAGGCAGTTGTTGCGCACAACTTCTATGGATCAGGAACCAGCTTCAAGATTATAATTTGAAGATAAAGAATATTCCAATGTTTTGCGACTCCTCTAGCGCAATTGCTATAGCAAATAATCCGGTCTCACACAGTCGGACAAAGCATATCGAATTAAGATATCATTTCATCCGAGAGCATGTGGAGAATGGGGATATCAACTTAAGTTATGTCTCTACAGATAAGCAAATAGCAGATATATTCACGAAGCCGCTGTATGAGACCAAGTTCTCCTTCTTCAAGACAGAACTTGGAATGCTCAACATGGAATATTGATCAAACAAAGGATAAGAGAAGAAGATAAGTAAATTTACTTAAATTTTATCTTATTTTTATGTTCTAAAATGAAGCACAGGCATATCCTTTGGAGTGAAGAAAAATCAAAGATGAAAATTTCAAGTCATCATTAAACTTCTCGAGAAATGAAGTGAACATCTCGAGAAATGACTTGCTGTTGTTTGAAGATAAAATATTTCGAAAAATTTGACTTCATCTCTCGAAAAATGAACTAACACTTCTCGAGAAATGGGTAATCTCTCGAGAACCTTCTCAACCTCTCGAGAAATGTCTTATACTTCTCGGAAACTTTATTCTCAAATTTTCGAGAATATGAAGAGCCAGGTACGCGTGAACTTTATCTTCTTTAACTTAATTAAAACCAAATTAATTGTCACATCAGAATCACACTATAAATAGAGTCTCAAAATGAATTAAGAGGTCACGTGAAGTACTTCCATTTCCTCTCGAAAAGTGTCGTCGGTTCATCTCCTCTTATGCAAAATCGACGTTCCAGTTCGCCCTCAGAAGGATCTTTTCTAGTTCCAGCCCTCATTTCAAGTTCTCCTCTCGATCAATGGCTCCGTCAGGAAAACCTAAGATTGGAGTCGGCAGTGAACTCGTGCGAGAAGGTCTCCAGTCTATGTCAGATGAGTTTCAAAACCTTTTTTATCTGTTAGACGCAGCAGGACTGTCATTCGTACTAGAACATCAATGTCGAATTCTATTTCAAGAGGTAGAGGATCTGTTTATCAATGTAAAAGTTCACAAAAACGGAAATAGGATGAAATCTATGGTTGGAAATTTCAAAATCAAGATTAATCCAAAATCTCTTTCCAAGTATTTGAAAGTTCCATTGGAAGAAAATGAGGATACTCTAAGTAATGAGGATTGGGCTCATGCCCTAATCTTTTGTGGGTTAGATAGAGGAACTTCAATCATTCGTAGACAAAAGATGAGCGATGTTGGAAAATTGTTAGTGGACATTATTTCAAAGGTTTTACTTTGTCATACTGGCAGCCTGGGTCATGTCTCTTCAGATGTTTTCAGTTTAGTAGCAATAGTGGTTTGTGGAAAAAGGTTCAGTTGGGCAGACTTTTTATTCAACAAGATCAAAGAAAGCATATTGAGCCCCAATTTTGCAAGAATCCTGACACTCTATTTAAATCAGATGGATCCAGTTGTGTTTGACATGTCCAAAGGAGCTATTATTCATCATTTGAAGAAGGTAGATGTTGTCACAATGAAGAGGTGGAATATCAGAATTAATAAGCCAGATGCAGGTGCAGGTCCCCAGGGGGAGCCTATTACTTCAGCTCAATCAGTTCCTGAATTTGAAGCTCCTGCTCCTCCTCCTCCAGAAACATCAACAACTCCAGATCCATCTCCAGCTCCATAAGACACCATTCCTTCAGCAGAACCAAATACAGTTCCTTCTCCATCAGCTCAGGATCCTTCAGAACAAGATCCTTCAGAACAAGTTCCTTCAGATCTAGCTCCTTCCAAAACTCCATCAATCCCAGATAATCAAGTCTTGTCAGATACTCCTATGGAAACTACTGTTCTTTCACAAGATCAAGGGGATCATTTCTCACCTCCTCCAGCTTTAGATGAAGACAGAATTGATTCCACCATAGCAGATGTGGTAGGTGAAATACTTAAAGGTGCTGATGATGTGCTTAGCACTAGTGACCACATGGGTAAGTCAGGAGCAGATTTTGATTTTACTCTAGAAGGAGATGATGTTTCAGTGCATGTTTCATCTCCTCCCCCAGTACATATTGAGGGGGAGCAAGATCCTTGCTCAGAAACAAACAAGGAAGCTCAGGAAAAGATTGTTGTTTTATCTCCTGTGAAGCTCCTAAGTTCAGTTGTTCTTGAAGATCTACCAGAAGAAGCTCTGCCAATCTCTCCTCCTCCATCTCTTTTTGATGAACATTCAATTCTTGGTAAAATTGAACTTATGCTTCAAAGACAAAGTGCCAAAATAGATTACTCCTTCAAAGAAGTTCATGCAAGAATATCTGATGTTGAAAAGGAAATGTCAAAGAAGTTGAAAGAATTCAAAACCAGTTCAGATCAACTAAAAGAGGTTGTTATTCAGGGAGGAAAGGCTATTGATCACACCATAGAGGGTGTAGCCACAGTGCTAGCTGAAGTTATTCAAGTAAGAAAAACTCAAGAAAACATGGCTTCAAGGGCTGAAGATAATACTTTCAAAGTTATTGATGAAGTTGGCCAGTTTAAGGAATCTATTCTCCAAACCCTCTCTGTAGAAGTCAGAAAGGGGGAGGACAAGTTGATAGGATCAATTGATGAGAATTTATTTGCATTTCATAATCATATGAGTGAGAAGTTTGATCAACTGTCTCAGGGAGTCCAGAAGCAGGTAGCTGATATCAAAGAATTCACACAAAGGTCTACCACTTGGCTTCATAGTGAGATCTTTCCAGACTTGGGCATTGACCCTGCTGTTCCCCCTCCTCAGTATGAGCCTCCTCAGTTCTCTCCAAGACAAGCTGTGTCTTCTGATGTAGAAGTTGCTTCTTCTAAGCAAGGTTCTAGAAAAAGAAAATATGGTGAAGGACCTTCTGCTAAGAGATCAGTTCCTGAATCTAGTTCAGCAGGCTCTGGCAAAGCTGCTGCTACTGATCCTGTGAATTATCCAGAGATTTGGAGTCCTATTTCAAAGGCTATCATTCTTGATTCACTCAGATTAGTTGAAGAAGGAGGAATGCAAGTTCAAGACTATTACAGCTCTTCTGAATGGAAACTTTATCAAACCAGCAAGACCAAAAGGAGATTACATTACAGGATATATAAGTACAATGATCCTACAGCTCCTCCAGCTCCTCCTAAGTACCATCCTAAACCTTTTGCATACTTCAAAAGACAGGAACAGAAAAGAAGAGACAATGCCAGAGGTTGAAGATCATCAAATTCTATTGTCATATGCTTGTGTGAACTTTAATTCATTAGACAATCTTAAATCTAAATATAGTTTTTGATTCTGATGTGACAATCATGTTCTTATATTTAGATATTGCTCTTAATGTTCTTTCTTTTATGTTCTTTTTATATTTAATATGGCTACAATTCATCTTGGTAAGAAGGGTTCTGACTTCTACAAATAGGGGGAGATTGTTGGGTATTGTATCCACAATAGCCTTGATTTGTAGAAAGTCAACTTTGAACCAAGATTGAATTGTTTGTGTATTTGATATGCTTTTCTAGTAATGCTCTTGCAGGTTCACTTTGCAAAGTGTAGACCAATGTCAGGTCACAATGGGTCAATAAGCACAGTCTCATGCAATGTAATTCTTCATTGTGTGAGGTATGGGGTTGACTCATGTGTGGTCTCTCAATTGGGATATACTTTATGATCAAGACATTAAAGTTTCAAAGCTTAGGTGTGTAGCATTGGCCTGAAGACAAAAGAAGAAATTTCTCTAAGTAAACTTTTCGAGAAGTAAGAAGATTTTCCGAGAACTCTTTCTGTGCTTTCGAAAAGTCCTTATGCTTTTTCGAGAAGGGTTGTTTCAAATGTTTCTCGAGAAGTTGTTGAAATTTCCGAGTAGTTTCTTGTATTTCTCGAGATGTCTTTGTTCTCTCGAAAGGTCTTCTTTGTTTTCGTGAGAAGTACTTTTGTTTTCGAGAAGTCTTTTATCTCTCGAGAAGTACTTTTGTTTTCGAGAAGTCTTTTATCTCTCGAGAAGCACTTTTGTTTTCGAGAAGTTCTTTTTCTCTCGAGAAGTCCTGTCATATATCTTTGACCTTTTTCTTTCTAAAGATGTTTTTCGAGAACTAGTCGTTTCTCTCGAGAAGTCTTGAAAATTCTCGAGAAGTCTAGTCCTATCATTTCTCGAAAACTTTGTTTTCCTGTTTTGACGACAAGTCCTTTCCGTCAAATTGACGTGACGTCTTTCCTCGTCTTAAGGTTGAATCGTTAGGATGTCTTCTATATAATGATTGCTCCTTATGATTGATTAAGTTTTTCGAGTTATTTTTGAGAATCAAAAGATCAGAGTTCATTTTCTCCTAACCCTAATCTGATCCAAGATCGTTGTCAGTGCCGCGCATCGCCATCGTTGGAATTCGATCGTGAGTTATCTGAAATCGTCTTCAAGTGGAAGAGGAAGGTCAATCGATCATTGCCTTACACGTTCTGATTCTATCGGATTGATCAAGACCTTAGAAGATCTGATTTGTGCCGTTTCTATTCTTCATTTTCTACATCAAGCCGAAGTCATTTCTGTCGCAAGAAGAAAAGAAGATCTTCATCAAATTATTCAGATCTGTTTGTGATTTGTTAAGTATAATCTCGTTATCAATTTTATATTTGATTGTAGGAGAGATTGTTCTCCGAGTTGTAGGAGAGGTGATCTCCGAGTTGTAGGAGAGGGTTCTCTCTGAGTTTGTAGGAGATTGATCTCCGAGTTGTAAGAGTTTTGACTCTGAGATTTATAGGATCGTTCTTGATCCGAGAGTTAGTGAAGTAGTCAAGTCTAGCTGTGGTGCTAGATTGGCGAGGCCGGCAAGTGGAGTACCCAAGATCGGGGAACCACTATAAAATTCTTTGTCGTCTGTGGTTGTGGTTTGCTTTTTTGTGCGTTCTTTATTTTCAAGATTTTCAATTCCGCAAAAGACGCTGTTATCACCTATTCACCCCCCTCTAGGTGATTTTGGTGGGCATCTAGATATTTCAATTAGAAAAAATTTCGGACTCATTTTCAACAAAAAGCGATATCCGAAATTGGGGGGGGGCATTTGATGGGGTTCCCCAAAACGGATCTGGTCGAACCTGTGATTTTTTACAGTGACCTCGATCAACAAGCCAATACGATTCCAATGGGTCCATTCTCACGTAATTCTGAATCCCTTTGGTCCTCCAAATAGCTACAGGAACGCACGTGCACGTACACACTAACCGCACCCCATGAGGGGTAAGCATACCCGATCATGAGGGTAATCGCAACCCCCTCCCTCGCACTCTCTCTCTCTCCATCAAACTCACCCTTTCTCTCTCTCTGTAACAGTCCTGGCCCAAGCCTCACCGGGTCTTGCCGCCCCAGGAACTGCCGGCACCGGCGGCCCAGGCCCATTCTGGGATCGGCCTGACCAAGCCCATCCCGGGCCACTGCCCCCGTCCTAGGACACTGGCGCCCCACCGGTTCAGCCTGACCACAACTGGTCAACAACAAGCCTGCAGGCCGTACACCCCAACGCCTCTCTAGCCCTGTTTCTCAGGCGCAGCGCGTTGTTGGAGGGGGGTCTCGAACCCACAACCTCCCTTGATAGGAAACCTTCAACAGTTCCTATCACCAACTGAGCTGCAGCTCAGTTGGTGATAGGAACTGTTGAAGGTTTCCTATCAAGGGAGGTTGTGGGTTCGAGACCCCCCTCCAACAACGCGTTGCGCCTGAGAAACAGGGCCAGAGAGGCGTTGGGGTGTACGGCCTGCAGGCTTGTTGTTGACCAGTTGTGGTCAGGCTGAACCGGTGGGGCGCCAGTGTCCTAGGACGGGGGCAGTGACCCAGGATGGGCTTGGTCAAGCCGATCCCAGAATGGGCCTGGGCCGCCGGTGCCGGCAGTTCCTGGGGCGGCAAGACCCGGTGAGGCTTGGGCCAGGACTGTTACACTCTCTCTCTCTCTCTCTCTATGAGGCATGCACGAACCTCTCTCTCTCTTCACCACCACCAAGCCTCGACGCGCACCTCGCCATCCGCCCGCTGCACCTACCCGGCATCGCACCGACCGAGCCCAGGCATGCACCTCCCCCTCGCGGGGTGCGCCCAAAACTACATAGTTGCCCCCCCCCCCCCCTGAGGGGTGCATCCAAGGCTGGTCGCATCCCCCTCAGGGAGTGCGGCCAAGGCCGGTCGCGATCAGTCACACCCCCTTGGGGGTGCGACCAAGTCGTACCCCTCTTTTGGGGGTGGTCTGCACCCTCAAGGGCCGCACCCCCCCCCCCACCTTTTGGGGTGCGGCTGGGCCGCATTCCCCTTTGGGGGGTGCGGTCAGGCCGCATTCCCCCTTTGGGGGTGCGGCCAAACCGCACTCCCCTTGGGGGTGAGGCCAAAACACGCCCCCTTAGGGGGTGCGGCTGCCCGCATTAGGCAGTACGGCCAAACCCTCACCCCATGTCCCTTGAGGGGTGCGTCCAAGGGAGCACCCCAGTTAGTGGGGTACGCTCTTCCTCTTTTGGCTGCACCTCCCCAACATCGCTCGACTACTTTGTTTGGGTCCAAGTTCACGACTAGCGCTGAAGTCGTTCGCTCACCGCACGCTCAGAACGCCCCCGTGCTCACCCCGCGCTCAGAATGCCTCCGTGCTCAGACCGCGTCCGCGCTCAGAACGCTTCCGTGTTCGTTGCGCGCTCAGAACTCCTCCGCGCTCACTGCGCGCTCAGAACGCCTCCGCGCTCACCGCGCGCTCAGAACGCTTTCGTGTTCGTTGCGTGCTCAGATTGCTTCCGTGTTCGTTGCGCCCTCAGAATGCTTCCGTGTTCGTTGCGCCCTCAGAACGCTTCTGTGTTTACGTCACGCACGGCAGTTAACCTTTCCTAATTTCCTAGATTGTAGAACGAAGCTGTCCAAATTGACCAAATTGCCCGTGGGCAAGACAAGAATATCCCAAAAGTGGCGGTCCGTGTGCTCCAAATCGACCAGCGTGATTCGCCCGTCAGGTGGTTACAGTGGTTACAACGACAAAATTACTGGGCTACCCCTGCCCAAGGCTATAAAAGGAGCCCAAAGCCTTCATTTCAAGGGACCTTGTCTTCTACGCCCGAAAGAGCTCCTTTGAAGATTTCGTTGAAATTCTCCAACGGCGCTTGAAGGTCTCCTTCAATCTTCGAAGATTTTCTTTGAATCTTCGAAGATCTCCTTCGAGCCTTCGAAGGTCTCTTTCATGCCTTCGAAAGATTTTCCTTCGCTTCGGAAGATAGTTTGCTAAGCGTGTTGGGAATCCTTCAAGCTACGAAAGGCGAATCGAGAATCTCACTTTCGTTTCTAGAAAAGTACTTAGTCTCTCGAGAGGTGGCATGTCACCCTCGAGGTTTTCTCTCTCTATCATTGTAACGAACGTCGGTCTATCGCGCTCGAGTTCTCAGCTTTCAATTGTAACGAACCAGAAGATAGTGGAATTTGATCGGCATAGCTCCGACCACGTGGTTTTTCACCATTTCCGGGTTTTCCACGACAAAAAGTGTTCTTGTTATTTAGTAACTCTCATTGACTGTTTACGCACTCAGCTCGCTCGTGAGCTAAGATGGTTAAATTTGACTGGTCTAGCATAGCGTCGAGTGACCCGCAACAAAACTATAGGTCCCAAAAAGTAGTTGTATGTCTGAATCAAATTTGTATGTCTGATTCAAATCACTAGGAGAGAGATACATTCAAAAATATTGATTTATCTTATCTTCAAACTCAATTACTCACTTAAATACACCCTAGATTTGGGCCCACGTGCTAATATTTTTAATATATATTAGATGTCCCTTTTTTTTTACTTCATCAATGTCAATAAAGGCGACTGATTTACTCAGGTTAATAGGCTGTTATCATGTTTTAATTATTTAATAATTAATGTATTTTAGAAAACGGCTTAAGATCATAATAATTAAGGGTGGGCATGGTGCAGCAGCAGCACAAGGGTGCATTTTTGACCCTAGCAAAATCACACCGCACCACAAACTTGCGGTGCGACTTCGGTGTGGTGCAATTGTTTGCGGTGCAGCTTCGTTGCATATTTTGATAGACTATGTTTATAAACACACGCTAATAACTAAGTTTTTATGAATAAAATAAAATTTATTTTTCAACAAAATTTTAAATAATTGATCACCTCTTGAAGTTGAATTAATAAAAGTATATTCATTAAAAGCTAAATAGTAGTTATGTTAGCCCCTTGTAAATGAATTCTTAATTAGTGCTAAAATTTAATTCTTTATACATTTTGAGCAAAATTTAAGATGATGACCGAGATATAATTCTTAGCCTACTATTAATTCACTCTCTTTGAAAACAGGCTAAACAGTGATGTCATATTCATGCACTCTACATCTAATATAAGACTACCAAGAAATTTTAATTAGAAATTTTTATATTCTTAGCCTACCATTAATTCACTCTCTTTGTTAATCATGTTTGATCAAAAAGTTGTTAGCATGGAATAACTCAATTAATTATATGTGAAATAAACCTAATAAAACAAATACACTTGCCGACGATTACCACATCCGTGATGGATTCTTGGTAAAGTTGTTGAGCATTCCTTGCACAACTACCTTTAAGGAAGGAGATGATTCGAGAATTTGACATCACATCTGAGGCAAGATAAACTTCAGCAGTAGCATCTACTCGTTACTAAACAAGTAAAAATAATAAAAAATTCATTAAATTAAAATTTTCTAAAATTTAAATGAAGCAAATTTTGATGATGAAACCTAATAAAACAAAGGAATAATTTTTTTTTAAAATGTCGATAAATAAAACTCATATTTTTAATTTTTATATTTATAATTTTTTATAAAAGTCATAAAAGAAAATGGTCAATTATATATATATATATATATATATATTTTAAAATTTAATAAATTTTATATTTTTGTAGATGCATTCGGGACATATTTAGTTTCTAGTCGTTGTGATATAGTTTGCATCTCTCTCCCTACATCTCTCACTCTGGTGCGTTTTAGGAGAAAATTTTTTGCACGCCTAACACACAGCTCTGTGTCTGAGAGAAAATCCGACCGTAAAAATCAGTAATCCAACGGTTGAAATCCTAACTAGTAATTACAGTCGGAATTTTACTATCGGCAAAATACGACTGTAATTACCATTTGTATTTCAAGAGTTGGATTACCGATTCTTACGATCAGATTTCCTCTTGCACATAGAGCTGTGTGTATCTTGACACCTAAAGCCACCAGAGATAGTTTCCTCTCTTCTGCAAGTTTATCCTAGAAGAAATTGGAATAAGCCATCTTGACAGTATTCCCTTTGGTGTTCTTCTCTTAGGTACCTAACTTACAAACTTGCATTGCGAGGGAAGACATAATTACAGTCGTGCAAGTTTGTGATTCTCGGCGGAAAATAAATTTATTGTCTTCCCTCGCCGTGCAAGTTTGCGATTCTGAGCGGAAAATAAATTTTTATATATTTTTTTGTCATACTTTACATTTCATGCATTGAAATTATATTAGCATATTAACACATCCAACCAAAGCCAAATAGTCATAGTGGACGGCGCATATGATTATATATGTCTTGGTGTTTTTTCTGTCCTAGCTTCACGCCCAACATTTCAAGGGATAGGGAGATCCTGCGGATGGCTGATTACTCTGAGTCGCAGATGATCAGGCGACTATAGAGAATGTCGCTAGATCCCAGAAGGGGGTACTCGCGAGAACCTTTTCGACTCATGATTTTTAATGCCCTTTCTGCTACCCTCCAATTTAATTTATAGAAGTGGGGGCTCTGCCTACGAGCATCCTCTGAAAATACGGGTTATCCGCTTACAATGTATGGCGAGTACTCGACACCGGGTGACGAAGAGTGCTCACCACCGGGTGACGGAGGTTCCTCGACAACGGGTGTCTGAGAGTACACGACACCGGGTGACCGAGAGTACACAACACCGGGTGACCGAGAGTTCTCGCCACCGGGTACAGAGAGTATTCTCCACCAGGTACTAAGAGTACACTCTGCTGGGAACGGAGAGTACTCGACACCGTATGGAGAGTTCAACACACTGAGGTCGGAGAGTACTTGCCAACTGGTGACGGAGAGTACTCGACACCAGCTGATAGAAAGTACACGACACCGGGTGACGGAGTTTACTCGACACTGGGTGACGAGGAGTAGTCGCCACCGGGTGAAGGGGAGTATCCGCCACTGGGTGACAGAGAGTACTCGTCATCGGGTGATGAAGAGTACTCGACTCCGGGTGACGGAGAGTACAGAACACCGCGGGGTGATAGAGAGTTCACGACACCGGGTGACTGGGAGTACACAATATCGGCTAACGAGGAGTACACGGAACCCGGTGACAGAGAGTACTCGCCATCGGGTGATGAAGAGTACTCGACACCGGGTGTTGGAGAGTACTCGACACCGGGTGACAGAGAGTACACGATGCCGTGTGACGTATAGTACACGACAACTAGTAATGGAGAGTGTGTTGGAGCTTGTGTTCCGCATCTCTTAGTTTGAGAATAAAAAATCACACTATGTATTTGATCTTTCTTGTGTTTATAGTGTGTAGGTACTACAGGTACATATCTCTATGAATTAGATTGTTGTTAATGACGATTCTCTGAAAAGGGAGCTAACGCTCGACGTTAGAAGTTAACACCCCGCGTTAACTTTCGTCGAGAAAGAATTCGTCGAGATGAAATGACGTCGAGAAGGAATCCGCCGAGAAGCCAGAGACAACGCCAGCGTTGGAGTTAATGCTTGGGTTGAGTCCACGATCTGCCACGATCCCAATGGTTGCACGATATCAACCACGATCGTACACGATCCTTAATGCTGGCGTTAACTCTTAACATCAGGCGTTAGCTCCCGTGTCTATTTAAGGACCTGATTTCGTTGTTCAAAGTTACATGTATTCAAGACTTCATTCCCGAGTTCTGAGAGAGCATTTCATCTCGAATTCAGAGAGTACTCCCAACACCACCATTGACAAGAGTGAGACGGAGATTTTCAACGGTCAAATTTGAAGAAGGACGCTCACTTCAACTCTGATGATGGTCATTATGTGTCTTCAACATCTCCTTCAACGCTCTTCAATATAGGGAGTCTTTTGCTCTGAATTTTAATTTATCTTTTCATTATTTTCTTGTAACGGTAGTGAATTCGCCGTCTTGCGTGTGGCAACTAGCCCGGGTTCGGTTTAGGGGGAAATTCGCCGCATTGTGCGTGACGACTAGGTCAAGGGTAGATCTAGGGGTGGCTAGAGGCCTTATCTGGGGAAAGATAGGCTATAGCCAGCCGGTCCTTGGGAGAAGGACCAGTGAAGGAACAAAAAGTGTATTTTACTTTGTCGTCTTTAATTTCAAGAGTTATTGAAATTTTATCTTGTAATTCTCTTTTAAAATATAATTTTCATTTTTATTACCTCTGATTGTATTTCATTTAGGATTTCATAAGTAAAATCACTTTGACATATTTCTGTGAAAATTATTTTCTAGAGAGCTAACGCTCAGCGTTGACTCTTAACGTCTGGCGTTAGTAACAGAATAAAAAAGTTTCTGTTTTCTAAAAATCACTCAGTTTATCACAAAAACTGTAAACCCCTTATTCACCCCCCCCCCCCCTCTAAGGGCGTCATAAGTTCCAACATTTGGTATCAGAGGATGGGTTATTCCAAAACCGTTTCACAACTTGGAATAATGGTGCATCATGATCATATTTTCGTTGAGGGTCAAGAGATTAGTAGACCTCCCCTATTTACCGGTACTAATTATAATTATTGAAAAACAAGAATGCATTGTTTTTAATTGTTTTAGATAATGATGTGTGGGGTATGGTAGAACAATGTTACTCTCCACCAACATTTGGTGTTGGAGAAGTTACTATGGAGAAACCAAGAGACAAATGGGATGATAACGACAAGTTAAGATGCAAGAATAACACTAAAATTATGAATGCTTTATTTTGTGCTTTGATAGAACGGAATTTAATAGAACTTGTGCTTCGAAAGATAGTTTGCTAAGCGGGTTGGGAATCCTTCAAGCTACGAAAGGCGAATCGAGAATCTCACTTTCGTTTCTAGAAAAGTACTTAGTCTCTCAAGAGGTGGTCTGTCACCCTCGGGGTTTTCTCTCTCTATCATTGTAACGAGCGACGGTCTGTCGCGCTTGAGTTCTCAGCTTTCAATTGTAACAAACTCGAAGATAGTGAAATTTGATCGACACAGCTCCGACTGCGTGGTTTTTGTTGGAGCTTGTGTTCCACTTCTCTTAGTTTGAGAAATAACAAATTATACTATGTATTTGATCTTTCTTGTGTTTATAGTGTGCATGTACTATAGTTATATAACCCTATGAACAGGATGCTGATTGATGACGATTCTCTAAAAAGAGAGCTAACGCTCGTGTTAGTTGTTAACTCCCCGCATTAACAACCGTTGAGAAGGAAACCGTCGAGAAGAAATGCCGTCGAGAACGAATCCGTCGAGAAGCAAGAGACAACGTCAGGCGTTAGGTCTTAACACTGGGCACTAGCCGTTCGACGAAATGTGATGTCGGTCGACGAAACTGCGTTCGACGAAAGTTGTTGACGTTCGACAAAATGGGATTCCGTTCGATGAAATTGCGTTCGACGAAACTGCGGTCGACGAAAGTTGTTGACGTTCGATGAAATGAGATTCCGTTCGATGAAATTGCGTTCGACGAAATTGCGTTCGACGAACATAGATGACGTTCGACGAACTGGGATTCCGTTCGACGAAAGCGCGTTCGACGAAATGAGTTTCGATCGACGAAATTAGTTTCTGCCACGATCCCGACGGTTTGCACGATTTCAGCAACTGATGTACACGATGCTTAACGATGACATTAACTCTTAACGCCACGTGTTAGCTGTCGAGGCTACTTAAAGTACAACCCCTCTCATTCCTCATTAGATGATTCCAGAATTCCAATAATTTTAAGAGAGGCTCGTGTACAGCAATTAAGAAATCTCTTTGGGGCTATCATGAAGATCTAAAGAGGATTTTGAAGGAGAAGGTCTACAACACATATTCCATACGAAGGACGATCGTTTCAAGAACGCCACCATCTACATCGCCTTCGTCTTCACCTTCAGAATTTCTTGGGGAGTTTCTCTTTACTTATCTTGTAATTTTTTACTTTTTTCTTTTGTAATTTGTGTGGAGAAATCGTTTGGGAGAAAGTCGGATTCCGGGAAGGATTCCGTGGGTAATTCGCCGCGATTGTTGGCGACTAGGTCCTTGTGCGGGTTAGGGGGTAATTGGTCGTCTTGTGCGTGGCGACTAGGCCGATGGTAGATCTAGGGGGTGGCTAGAGGCCTTATCTGGGGTAAAATATGCTATAGCCAACCGGTCCTTGGGAGAAGGACCGGTGAAACATCAAAAAGTATTTTTACATATTCTCGCCTTGATTTCTAGTGTTATAGAAATCAAACATTTGTGTATTCAATTTATTATGAAATAAAATCATGCATTTTAATGTTCTATTCAATTGATTTTATTTTCTCTTCAAGAATGTTTTAATTTATATTTTCATTAAAGTATTAAAATTAACATTTGTGTAACTAACTTTGAAATACAATAATCGTTTTCATTATCTCTGGTTTTCTGGAATTGTATTTCATTTAAGATTTCATAAGTAAAATCACTGCAACAATCTTTTTGTGCTAAGGAATATTTTCTGGAGAGCTAACGCCCAGCGTTAACACTTAACGCCAGGTGTTAGCAACAGTTAACATAAATTTTGTTTCTCTTGTTTAAAAAGAAATCTTCAATACAATCTTTTCTGAGATATCAAAATATATTTTCTTATAAAATATTCCTAAATTTTGATTACAATCTTTGATAAATTTAATTAAGATTTAAAATTCCATAAAACCCTTATTCACCTCCCCCCCCTCTAAGGGCGTCGTAAGATCCAACAGTTTTTCACCCTTTCCAGGTTTTCCACGATAAAAAGTGTTCTTGTTATTTAGTAACTCTCATTGACTGTTTGCGTGTTCCGCTCGTTTGTGAGCTAAGGTGGTAAAATTCGACCGGTCTACTAGAGCGTCGAGTGACCCACAACAAAACTATAGGTCCCAAAAAATAGTTGTATGTCTGAATCAAATTTGTATGTCTGATTCAAATGACTAGGAGAGAGATCAATTCAAAAATATTGATTTATCTTCATCTTCAAACTCAATTACCCACTTAAATACACCCTAGATTTGGGCCCACGTGCTAATATTTTTAATATATATTAGATGTCCCTTTTTTTTACTTCATCAATGTCAATAAAGGCGGCTGATTTACTCAGGTTAAGAGGTTGTTATCATGTTTTAATTATTTAATAATTAATGTATTTTAGAAAACGGCTTAAGATCATAATAATTAGGGGTGGGCTTGGTGCAGCCGCAGCACAAGGGTGCAGTTTTGGCCCTAGCAAAATCACACCGCACCACAAACTTGCGGTGCGACTTCGGTGCGGTGCAATTATTTGCGGTCGTTGCGTTATTTGATAGATTGTATTTGTATACACACGCTAATAACTAAGTTTTATGAATAAAATAAAATTTTTTTCCTATAAAATTTTTGCCCGGGCGGCCGTTTTTCGCCAGAGCGATCATTTTTTGACTGGACACGCGTGTTTGCCTGGCACGAGTTTTCACAACCATTATATTTCAATATTTTTATTTAAAAAGCAGTTTTCAAACAGCTGTTCTACCAAACAACTTAAATGAAAAGCTATATTCGATCATCACTTATGCAAAGACTCTCCAAACAGTCTGCAACTCTCTCATAAGAGTTTTTCTGAAAGCTCTATTCTAAAAGCTCTATTCAATCAGCAGATTTTCCATCCGCTAGAGCTGTCCCAAACAGAGCCTTAGCCTACTATTAATTCACTCTCTTTGAAAACAGGCTAAACAGTGATGTCCTATTCATGCACTCTACATCTAATATAAGACTAGCCGTGAACATAAAGCTCGATCGGGCCGGCCTGGACCAGGCCCGATCGGGCTTTTTCCTACATCGGGCCGGGCCGGCCCGGTTCTCCCCTGGAATCGGGCCGGGCAGGCAGCACTTATGTGCTGCCTGCTCCGGCCCTTCAGGCCGGGCCGGGCAGGACCGGGCCGGTCTCGGGCCCGATCCGGGCCGGCCCGGTTTTTTTACTTTTTTTTTTATTTAAAGTTTAATTTTTAAAAAAATTTTTTTATAAATAATTAAATATTGAACAAATGAAAAATTTGGAACAAAAAATTTTATTAATATTGAAAATTTGGAACAAAATACAAAATTGAAAATACAAAGTTTCAAACGCGTCCATTTCGTACAAAATTGAAAATACAAAATTGAAAATACAAAATTTAAGTCGTACAAAATACAAAATTGAAAATACAATTGCTCGATTTAATCATCTTGTAGATTCAACGCGTCCATTTCGTCTTCTATCTCCTCCGAGCTATCCTCCAATGCTGTTATGTGTTGCTTCCTCTTTAAACTGTCCAAGTAGTCCTTGTAGCATATGCAAATCTCCAGCGAATCTTCGTTAAGCCGGCTCCTCCGCTCGTTCAAAACCCTGCCACTAAGAGAAAAAGCGGACTCCAAAGCTACTGTACTAGCTTGGACAGTTAATAAATCACGGGCCATACATGCCAAAACAGGATAGGTATAGCTTTACCTTTCCACCAATTTAAGAGATCGAAGTTTTCGATCTCGTCCGAACTCATAAAATCGCTAAATTGAGTTTTTGTGTATAATCCTAATTCATCTAAACTACCAGATGTGCACGCTTTTTTCCTAGAAACTAAATCTAAAATTTTATTTTTAAGACTATCCTTCGTTTTGGGTTGCGTTATTTCTTCGCGAGGTCGTGACCCGTATAAGTTATTGTAATAATTATAACTTTGCGTAAAAAAATTAGTAAAACTTGTAGTTCTAACGGGGTCATCCCCATCATAATTTATATTTAAGGTTAGATTAGTATTGATTTCGTCGATCAAATTTTCTACGCCTTCTACGTTAAGTAGTGGATTTAAAGCGGCGGCGCACGAAAACATATGCGGTATTTCTCTATAATATTTTAAAAAAAATTCTTCCATTATTTTAATTAAAGGAGCCCAACCTTGGTGTTGCCTATAATAACTAAATCTTTCTGTGATATGTACGAAATGTTCAATTACCAATGCGCTCGTTGGATAATACACTCCAGATAAAGAAAAGGTGGCCCTATAAAAACACTTTACTAAATCTATATAATGTTCAATTATAGTCCAATCAGTTTCACCTAAACCGTGTTCAATATTAAATAAACTATAATATTCCATTAGAAGATCTTTTTGTAGAACATCTCTTTTTAACATTTTATATGTTGAATTCCATCTAATAGGCATATCTAATTGTGGTTTCAAATATTTCTGATTTTGTGCTTTACAAAATTTTCTAAAATCTTGAGCTCGTTGTTTAGTACAATAAATGGCTTTTAACATGTCGCGAATTTTATTAATATATTGTGACATTGCTTTTAAACTATCATGTACCACTAAATTTAGGACGTGACAAACACATCTAGTATGAAAAAACGCGCCATTGAGAAATGGTTTTAAATCTCGTTTTAACAATTCATTTGCGGCGCTATTATTGGAGGCGTTATCAAGAGAAAAACTAAGTATTTTATCGTTAATTTTAAATTCCCGCGCACATTTCATAATAACTTTATATAAAGCTATAGCCGTCTGCGGGAATTCAAAACCTGTAAAACATATTACGCGTTTATTTTGCTCCCACGAAATGGGATCAATCCAATGACAAGTGATGCAAAGATAAGCTAATCCTAAATTTAAATTACTCGTCCAAACGTCGTTCGTTAGACTCACACGTCCTTCGAAATTTTCAAAATACCTAATTAATTCTTGTTTTGCTTCTAAATATAACCTAATCGTGTCGCGCCTTAAAGTAATTCTACTAACCTTTTGGTATTTGGGCTGAAGCCCCCCATGTATGTACTCTGTGCCGTCTTCATTGTCGAAGACGCTGAATGGCAGCCCACGTTTGATGACGAACTTCGCCTGCAGCTCTCGCTGTCGCATTTGATCGTACGTCCAAATCTGTCCGGCTCCAGAAATTTGGGCTTGACTTGACTCGGGAGGAGCTTGTTTCGACTCGCAAGACTTCTGGTGTCTAACGAGCGTCGAGTTGCCGCTGATGGATAGCAACTTCGAGCACATCTTGCAGCGCGCTTTTCTTTCGGTCCCGACTTGTACTATCTCGAAATGCTCCCAAATACTCGCTCTACGATTGTGCTCCACCACCGAAGCCGTACTTTGGGAAGACGACGTTGGAGTTGTGGAGGACGACGCCATTGGGAGAGCTAAGAGAGAGAGAGAGAGAGAGGGGGGGGATGGGGTGTGAGAAAAGAGAGAGGGGAGGAGGGGTATTTATAGGTTTTTTTTATTAAAAAAATAATAAAAAAAATTTAAAATAAAAAATAAAAAGAGCAGCCAACGGCTCTCTTGACAGAGAGTCGTTGGCTGCTCTCTCATGGCAGCATGGCTGCCACGTGGCAGCCATGCTGCCATGAGCCTAACGGCTCTAATAAGAGCCGTTAGGCTCAATCGGGCCTAGCCCGAGACCGGATAGGGCTATGGCCGGCCCGATCTCGGGCTAGCCCGATTTTTGGGCTTTACCCGGCCCGGACCGGGCCGGGTAGCTAGGCCAAACCGGGGCCCTTTCAAGGTCCCAGGTAAGGGCTCAGCCCAGTTCGGGCCTGAACTGGGCCGGGCTTGACCGGGCCTTGACCGGGCCGGGCTCGGGCCGGCCCGTCAGGCCCGTTTTTTATGTTCATGACTATATAAGACTACCAAGAAATTTTCATTAGAAATTTTTATATTCTTAGCCTACCATTAATTCACTCTCTTTGTTAATCATGTTTGATCAAAAAGTTGTTAGCATGGAATAACTCAATTAATTATATGTGAAATAAACCTAATAAAACAAATACACTTGCCGACGATTACCACATCCGTGATGGATTCTTGGTAAAGTTGTTGAGCATTCCTTGCACAACTACCTTTAAGGAAGGAGATGATTCGAGAATTTGACATCACATCTGAGGCAAGATAAACTTCAGTAGTAGCATCTACTCGTTACTAAACAAGTAAAAATAATAAAAAATTCATTAAATTAAAATTTTCTAAAATTTAAATGAAGCAAATTTTGATGATGAAACCTAATAAAACAAAGGAATAATTTTTTTTTAATGTCGATAAATAAAACTCATATTTTTAATTTTTATATTTATAATTTTTTATAGAAGTCATAAAAGAAAATAGTCATATATATATATATTTAAAATTTAATAAATTTTATATTTTTGTAGATGCATTCGGGACATATTTAGTTTCTAGTCGTTGTGATATAGTTTGCATCTCTCTCCCTACATCTCTCACTCTGGTGCGTTTTAGGAGAGAATTTTTTGCATGCCCAACACACACCTCTGTGTGTGAGAGAAAATCCGACCGTAAAAATCAGTAATCCAACGGTTGAAATCCTAACTAGTAATTACAGTCGGAATTTTACTATCGGCAAAATACGACTGTAATTACCATTTGTATTTCAACCGTTGGATTACCGATTTTTACGATCAGATTTCCTCTTGCACATAGAGCTGTGTGTATCGAGCGCACAATAATATTTTCTTGACACCTAAAGCCACCAGAGATAGTTTCCTCTCTTCTGCAAGTTTATCCTAGAAGAAATTGGAATAAGCCATCTTGACAGTATTCCCTTTGGTGTTCTTCTCTTAGGTACCTAACTTAGGGAAGACATAATTACAGTCGTGCAAGTTTGCGATTCTCGGCGGAAAATAAATTTATTGTCTTCCCTCGCCGTGCAAGTTTGCGATTCTGAGCGGAAAATAAATTTTTAAATTCTTTTTTGTCATACTTTACATTTCATGCATAGAAATTATATTAGCATATTAACACATCCAACAAAAACCAAATAGTTATAGTGGACGGCGCATATGATTATATATGTCTTGGTGTTTTTTCTTTTTCTGTCCTGACTTCACGCCCAACATTTCGAGGGATAGGGAGATCCTTCGGATGGCTGATTACTCTGAGTCACAGATGATCAGGCAACTATAGAGAAAGTCGCTAGATCCTGGAAAGGGGTACTCGCCAGAACCTTTTCGACTCAAGATTTTTAACGCCCTTTCTGCTACCCTCTAATTTAATTTATAGAAGTGGGGGCTCTGCCTACGAGCAGCCTCTGAAAATACGGGTTGTCCGCTTACAAGGTATGGCGAGTACTCGACACCGGGTGACGGAGAGTGCTCGCCATCGGGTGACGGAGTGTCCTCGACAACGGGTGTCCGAGAGTACACGACACCGAGTGACCGAGAGTACACAACACCGGGTGACCGAGAGTACTCACCACCAGGTACAGAGTATTCTCCACCGGGTACTGAGAGTACTCTCTGCCGGGAACGGAGAGTACTCGACAGCGTATGGAGAGTTCAACACATCGAGGTCGGAGAGTACTTGTCAATAGGTGACGGAGAGTACTCGAAACCAACTGACAGAAAGTACATACACCGGGTGACGGAGTTTACTCGACACCGGGTGACGGGGAGTAGTCGCCACCGGGTGAAGGGGAGTATTCGCTGCCGGGTGACAGAGAGTACTCGTCATCGGGTGATGAAGAGTACTCGACTCCGGGTGGCAGAGAGTACAGAACACCGCGGGGTGACAGAGAGTTCACGACACCGGGTGGCTGGGAGTACACAACACCGGCTAACGAGGAGTGTACGGAACCGGGTGACGGAGAGTACTCGCCACCGGGTGACGAAGAGTACTCGACACCGGGTGTTGGAGAGTACTCGACACCGGGTGACGGAGAGTACACGATACCGTGTGACGGAGAGTACACGACAACGAGTGACGGAGAGTACTCGCCACCGAGTGATGTAGAGTACTCGACACAGGGTCATGGGGAGTACACGACACCAGGTAACAGAGAGTACTCGCTACCGGGTGATGGAGAGCATTTGACACCATGTGACTTGGATCGGTCGTCTTGGAGGAGGTGATTGCCGACATTCACGAGTAAACAATATGAGTTTCTCAATTTGAGATTATTGTCGATGTGTTTTGTCACGTGCATGATTTTTGATCTATAGCATTTGAATTTTCTTAATTAAGGCTCCGTTTGGGCGGTGGTGGTGATCGTGAATGCGGTGTTTATGAATCATCGTTCGTGAATGCCCGACCTTACCTAAAAAACTTCATCCATTTTTATGTTCAAAACTAGTTTTCTTTTCTTGGTGGCGACTACAACGACTATATATGACAAGCATACATTCTATTAGAACTGAGAAATGATGAACTGTTCTATTATGTTCAGAGAAAAGGTTTGACCCTTGGGGTCTACATATAAGACTTTACAGGAGTAGGAAAATATCACAGGCGGTGTGGGACTAAACTAGGGGAAATAAATACAGAAATAAATGCGACATTAAATACATTATTAACACCTCCCCTCGAACTCACGGTGGGTCATGAACCGAGAGTTTTGCTAATGAGATATCGTAATCTTGCAGCCGTGAGGGACTTGGTGAGGAAGTCCGCAACCTGTTCTTCAGAGGCAATGAAAGGTAGGGAGATAGTGTTGGCGAGGAACTTTTGGCGAACAAAGTGACAATCAATCTCGATATGTTTTGTCCGTTCATGAAACACATGGTTGGAGGCAATTTGTATGGCACTTCGATTATCACAGAAAAAAGGGAGTGGATCTTGATATCGGCACACCAAGGTCACAGAGAAGGCGGCGAAGCCAAACGATTTCAACAGAGGTGGAGGTCATGGCACGATATTCGGCCTCAGTACTGGAGCGCGAAATGGAGTTCTGTTTCTTACTGCGCTAGGAGATCAGTGAGTCCCCTAGGAAGATACAGAAATCAGTAGTGGATCGACGAGTCGTAATGTCCCCCGCCCAGTCAGCATCTGAGAATGCTCGAGGGGTGAGTGGAGTAGTGGCGGAGAGAAACAATGAGCGGGTGACGGAGGTGCGGAGATAACAGAGAATCCGGAGGACAGCGACATAGTGAACTGAGCGAGGAGCCTGGACGAACTTACTTACAAAGCTAACAACATAGGCAATGTCAGGCCTAGTCCTAGTGAGGTAGATAGCATCCCAACGAGGCGCCGATAGCGAGAGACATCTAGAAGAGGTTCGCCATCTGTTGGGAGGAGTTTCAAATTGAGCTCGATTGGAGTGTCCACTGTCCGGGTATCACTGAGAGCGGCAACAGAGAGGATGTCAGAGATGTACTTTTGTTGGGAGACAAGTATGCCACGTTTGGAGCGGGAGATCTCCAACCCAAGGAAGTAGCGGAGGGGACCCATGCCCTTCATCTTGAACTGACTGCGGAGGTGCTGCTGAAGAGAGGCAATGGTGGCATGGTCATCGCCAGTGATAATCATGTCATCTACGTAGAGAAGAAGAATGGCACAACCCTGAGTAGAAGTGCGAGTGAGAAAGCATGATCAGTCTGTCGTTCAATAAACCTTGCTTTGAGAACAGCGGTGCGAAAGCGCTCAAACCAGGCACGAGGGGCCTATTTAAGACCATAGAGGGCCCGACGGAGATGAGATACGTGGCCAGGGGGAGCAGAGAGACCTGGGGGAGGAGCCATGTATACCTCTTGTGTAAGGTTACCATGAAGGAAGGCATTGGTGACGTCCATCTGATGGAGCGGCCAACCTCGGGCAGAAGCAACCGCAAGTAGGGGGTGCACAATTGTCATCCGAGCAACTGGTGCAAATGTCTCATCGTAGTCGATCACATGCTCATGTGAGAACCCACGAGCACCAAGGCGGGTTGTGTGGCTCTCAATAGACCCGTCCGGATGAGTCTTATTCTTGAATATCCATTTGCAGCTGACAGGAGTGACGCCAGGGGGCAGGGCACGAGGTCCCGGGTATGGGTTCGGTGGAAAGCCTGAAGTTCAACTGCCGTGTCTTGCTTCCATTCGGGATGTGCAACGTCCTCTCAGTATGACTGGGGCTCCCGGTGGGAGTAGAGAGCGGTGAGGAAGGCCTGAAAAGCAGGGGAGTAAGAGGTAGCCATGATGAGAGCAGATGAGTGATACCTATCAGGGGAGCAGTCGTAGCGAGCAGGCGGGTGGCGAGAGCGGGCAGGGTTTCGCCGAGGAGGAGCGGGATCCACGTGCGGAGAGGCGGACGGAGCGTCAGACTGAGCCGTATCATAAGGAGCTAGAGCGGAGAGGGGAGTTGTGTTGGAGGGAGGATTTGTAGGAGGAATCGTGGGCATAGAAGGAGTTGGAGCGGAGGGAAGATCCTCGTCCGAAGGACTAGCTGGTGAGGTTGACGGTATTAGGGGAATAGGGTTGGTCCTGGGACGAGTGGGTATAGGGGGGAGTAACGGAAGGGAGAGCGGTGGAGCGGTTGAGGTTTGAGCGAGAAAGGGTGTTGGATTTGGCGTGGAGGAGAAGAAGATCTCATGTTCAAGAAAGGAAACATGACGGGAAATGCGGATGCGGCGAGTCACCGGGTCGAAACAACGGTATCCTTTGTAGTAAGGAATGAGATCTAAGTGAACACACCAAGCTGAGCGAGCAGAGAGTTTGGTGCGTTCAGTAATAGGGAGTAGAACAAAGCAGGTGCACCCAAACGTGCGAAGAGAGGCGTAGGTCGGTGGGCGTGAGTACAGTCGTTCAAAAGGAGTGACTCCCGAGAGGGAGTGATGTTGATAAGGTGAATAGTGGTGAGAACAGCGACGGCCCAGAAGGAGTGAGGAGCAGCAGCAGAGATGAGAAGAGCACGGGCGGTTTCGATGATGTGACGATGTTTCCGTTCAACGACACCATTTTGTTCGTGGGTGTGCGGGCAAGACTGTTGATCGATGGTGCCTTGAGAGTGAGTGAGGTCGTGCATGGTGGAGGAGAGAAACTCCTGAGCACAATCGGAGCGAAGGATCTTGATCCGACGCCCGAACAATGTGTGAAGCATTGTGGTGAACGTGTGATAAACAGTTGGTATTTCAAATCGTTGGAGAATAAGATAAACCCAAGAGCAGCGTGAGAAATCATCAATAAAACTCACATAATACAAATAGCCAAAATGGGAAGCAATATGGGCTGGGCCCCAAACATCAGAGTGAACTAAGTCAAAGGGGGCTATTGATTGAGAAACACTGCTAGGGAAGGGTAGAGCAAGGTGTTTTGCCAAACGACATCCCGTACAAACAGAGGGGGGGGGGGAAGAGGAGACCCGACCCAAAGCTCCTGAACGGATAACACTTCAGAGTCGGTCATTAGACAGATGTCCTAAATGTTTGTGCCACAAGTCGGCATCAGAGGTAGTAGAGAGAGCAGAAGCTGACGAAGAGGAGGAAGGAGGAACGTGAAGATACTCCATCTGATATAGGCCACCAGACCTACGGCCCTGTCCAATCCTCTGAGCCGTCCGTGAATCCTGCACAACACAAGCAGAGGAAGAGAATAAAATAGTTAGACCAAAGTCACAAAGAGAGCTGACAGATAAGATTTATGTGTAAGCGAGGGGAATGGTGAATGTTTGAGAGGGTAAGGTGACCAGAGGGCCAAAAGCCAGGGTGAAGGATCTAGAGTGCAAAATAGGGACAGAAGTCCCATCAGCAGTGGTGACCTGAAGGTCAGTGGGGGTGGAGGTGCAGTTGGTGAGGGTGCTGGAGTCGGAGGTAAGATGGCAGGAGGCCCCGGAGTCAAAATACCAAGGTGCAGTTGGTGAAACCCAAACAACAGTAGTACCATAGGCTGCTGACAGGCTAGTGGCTGCAGAAGAGCTGGCTGGAGTGGTGGGCTGAAGCAGAGGAGACTGAAGGAGTAACTCCTCTAGTCGCTGAAGGCGATCTGCAGCAGCAACAACAGTAGGATGGGTAGGCGGGCCAGGTGATCCTGGGCCACGACCACGTCCCCGACCATGGTCGTCACGACGGTTGTCATGCTCCCTGTGCTCATCAGGACGTGGGGGACGAGTAGGACATTCGAACTTCATGTGCCCCACCTTCTTACAGTAGTTGCAGGTGACCGGGCCGTCGCGCGGTCGGATAGCGAGAGCAATGTCGATCCCCGGAGCAGGTGGGAGGACCACGAGAGGACGGAGACGGGTCTCTTCATCGAGTAAGGCAATCAAGGCCTCATCCAAGCTAGGAAGAGGGACCCGATGAAGAAGCTGAGCTGCGAGGAGAGCAAACTCGGGACGCAGAGCAACGATGAATTGATGGAGATGACCCTCAGATAGGTGGGGCTGGAACTCCAAGGAACGAGGACAACCGCATGGGAGGGGGATCATGGAGTCCAATTCGTGCTAGAGAGTGCTCATTATGGTGAAAAACTCCTGAATGGATCGTCCTTCCTGTCGAGCAGACTGAGAGTCGCAGATGAGACGATGGAGCCGAGCTCCACCGCGGGGGATAAACCGATCCCGAAGGTATTCCCACATGGCGCGGGCTGTGGACAGACGACCGATGGAGGTGAGGAGCGGACGAGCAACAGACTCCAGGATATAAGCCCGAATGGCTTGATCACGCCGCCGCCAAAGGGTGCCGTCATCTGGAGTAGTGCTAGAGGTCGCAGCGGTCGGAGGTATGGTAGTGCTGACAGAGCTGGCAGTAGTGATAGAGGTCGCAGCGGTCGGAGGAGGACCAGTGATGTGATCCCAGAGATCACGAGAGGAGAGGGCGGCTTCGACAGTTAGAGCCCAGTCAGACCTGTCGCTGGCAACGGCGAGTTGGAAGGATGTGGCCTTCAGAGGTGGAGTGATCAACTGGGAAACCATGGAGCCGGGCGGTTTTGCAGCTGGACTGGCGGATAGGACACGTAATCAGGTCGAGAGCGAGCAGGACGCTACAAGGCGCAAGCAGATGGCGAGCAGGGCGATTCCCGCGGGCAGGACGCGAGCATGGCTGGCTCGCGCGAGTTGTTTGCGTGAGTAGGGCGGTCTTGTTAAATTTTTTGATTTGAATCATTTTAGGAGTAAGCAGGAGTTGTATCAACAGAGTTATAGCCAAACAACCATAATATGTCACACAGTATTGAATCACAATACTTGAATACAGTGCGAGGTATACACGGCGAGACATGATTCATAAGAATCACGAAGGAGAGAAGAACAAAACACACCAACACAAATCTGGCGGCTTGACAAGCAGAGACCGCACAGACCGCTCGACTCCAGAGATCGCCCGGCTTGACCTGAGACCGCACGAACAGAAAACAGCCAGACTGACTTCAAACCGCCACCTCAGACCGTACTGCAATACGCCACCTCAGACCGCACGAACTGAAGCTTATTGAACAAAGAACTGAAGTTGTCGCCAGACCGCAACTCAGATCGCCTAACCGCTGAAGGTCGCCTGATCGCTGAGCTCGCTGCGAACAGCACAAGAACAACCATAAACCAGTTCGCAGACAAGCCGCTGCCAAACTATTTATTCAAGCCGCTGGGATATCACCAAGGATGGAGACCGCAACCTGCTGGCCGCAAACCAACAAACAGTCAACTCACTTCTGAGACCGCCCGACCTCAAAGTTGAGACTGCATGAAATAACTCAGGCTCTAGTTCTTACAGTTCTCGTTATGAATGACAGGCCATGCACCCCTATTTATAGGCGACAAGATGGATGTCGTCACCGCCACAAGAGGGATACAATCACCACCCGCCAGATCGCCAGCGGTCTCACAGAGTAGACCGCGCGATCACACCACTTGGACAACGTCCAGTCCAAGACCGCAAATCAGCAGCAGACCGTGCACAAGCCGCGCGAACACAAGACCGCGCACAAGCTGCGCGGGAACAAGAATGCTCCTTCCTTAGATCACCAGGAGCAAACAAAAAAAAACATATGGACGACTTCAGATAAGTCGCCAGACCGCCCAACATAAGCCGCCCGGTCACAGCGGTTACACAGAACACACCGCCCGGTCTTCTAAGAAAAAAGCAAGACCGACCAAGCAGAGCAGACCGGGAAGAGACCGGAACATACAAGAACAAACCGGCCGGTCACACTAGACCGCCAGAGACAGGCCGACAGAGCCAGACCGGCAAAATACAAACACAGGCCGCGCGGTCACTGCGGTCTCCAAAATTCAGACCGCCAGCCACCTTCCACTCCACTTCAACAATTTCAACACTCCCCCTTGAAGTGGGAAGTGGAAACTAGCCCGAGTAAACTCCGCAACCGGGTAAACGGTCCCTTCGCCAGCGGCTTTGTGAATATGTCTGCAACATTGTCCGCACTCCGAACATGCTCGACCATAAGAGATCCTCCCAACACCTTTTCACGAATGAAATGGTGTTCAATCTCAATATGCTTGGTCCTCGCGTGACAAACTGGATTATTAACCAGCTTGAGAGCACTCTCATTGTCCCCGCGTAGCATATTGGGACCTCGAACCTCCTCATGAACGTCCTCCACCAACCTCCTGAGCCAAACGACTTCCTGAGCTGCCAAGGCCGAAGCCTTGTATTCCGCTTCTGTAGTAGATACGGACACTGAGTCCTGCTTTTTGCTGCACCAAGAAATAGCTGTGGGGCCCGTCATAAAGACAAAACCAGACGTTGATCTCTGATCATCCACGTCTCCCCCGTAGTCAGCATCCATGTATCCAAGCAACTCCAAGCTTGACCCTCTCCTATATAGGAGACCCAAATCAGAGGTCGACTTCACATACTTCAAAATTCCTTTTGCCGCTAGAAGATGAGGCTTCTGTGGCTCCGCCATGTACCGACTCACTTTGCCAACTGTATAAGCAATATCTGGCCTCGTGATGGTCAAGTAAATCAAGCTCCCAACCAGAGCTCAGAACACCAACGGATCAGATAGAACTCTTCCCTCATCCTTCCGAAGTTTATGATGCTGTTCCAGAGGTATATAGCTGCTATTCTCTTCCTCCATGCCGAATCGTTGAACGATCCGCTCCGCATATCTAGCCTGAGAAACGAGCACTCCGCTCTCCCGCCTCTGGACCTCGAGTCCAAGGAAATGGTGAAGCTCACCCAGATCCTTCATCTCAAACCTGATAGCAAGCTCAGCTCTCAGCCTCGCTACTGCCTCCTTCGAGTTCACGGTGACAATCATGTCATCCACATACAGCAGAACAATAACCCGAAGCGCCCCCTCCTTCTTGATGAACAAGCTAGAATCAGAGTCTGAAGCAAAGAACCCGCAGAATAGAAGATACTCTGCGATCTTCCTCTACCACGCCCGAGGCGCTTACTTCAACCCATACAGGGCCTTCTTCAGTTTGCAGACGTAGTCCGGACAATCCTCCGAGATGAAGCCCAGCGGCTGGATCATGAAGATATCCTTGTAAATCTCTCTGTATAAGAAAGCATTCTTCACATCGAGCTGCCAAATCTCCCATCCACTAGATGCCGCCAAAGCAATAACAAACCGAACCGAGGTCATCTTTGCCACTGGACTAAACGTCTTATCATAATCTTATCCATACTGCTGTGAGAACCCGCGAGCCACAAGGCGAGCCTTGTATCGCTCGATCGTGCCGTCAGCTTTCTTCTTGAGCTTATAAACCCATTTGCATGTCACAGGGGTAATGCCCTTGGGCCTGGGCACTAGAGACCAAGTCTCATTCTTCTTGAGAGCATCCATCTCCTCTTGTATAGCAATGTCCCACTACTTCACGCCTTTGGCTTTCTCAAAGCTCGACGGCTCCCTCTCATCCAAGGGACCAGCGAAGAAACATGAGACAAAGCTCACCATGTTTCCTCCTGTGTATCGATCTGGTGGCTTGATAGTCCTCTTCGACCTCCTAAGAGGTTGCTCCTGACTAACCACCTCCTCAGATGCTTCTTTTGTGCTAGCTCCTCTTCCAGACGAACTTGGAGCATCGCTCCCCCTACTTCCAGAATCTGAAACCTCCATCTCAGAGCTTGACACAGCTGGAGCTCCTGGTGAAACAGGCAACTCCACTTGAAGATTTACCGCAGCCTTCCCTTCTTCATCAACCCTGCTCTCTGGTAGTTCAACTCCTGAACTCCCCTTGTAGGAAGTCACCTCATCGAACACCACATCCCGAGATACCACTGATCTCCGTGTCTCAGGATCCATGCATCTCCATCCCTTTTTTCGCTCATCATATCCAACAAAGACTAGCTTCCGTGCTTTCGCATCTAGCTTTGTCCGAAGAGCATCAGGAATATGCACATAACAGGTTGACCCGAACACCCGAAGGTGTGTAACACTTGGTTTCTCCTTGAACATCAGTTCGTGAGGGGTCTTCATGTTGATAGGACTTAGAGGCATTCTGTTGATGACGTATGCCGCACAAGACATTCCCTCCGCCCAAAAGGACTTTGGGATACTCTTGGCATGAAGCCAGCATTTGCAGATTTCTGTCAGATGCCGGATCTTCCTCTCCGCAACGCCGTTTTGCTGTGGAGTATGGGCACAAGTGAGCTCTCTCCGAACGTCGTGCTTCCTGCAAAAACTTGAGAACTCACCAGAGGTGAACTCCCCACCATTGTCAGTTCTCAATTTTTTCACCCGCAGGCCTAACCGACCTTCCACCAGCTCCTTGAACTCCACAAACTTCGCAAAAGCTTCCGACTTCTCTTTCAGAAAATACACCCAGACATATCTGGTGTAATCGTCAATCAACACCAATATATATATGTTGCCTCCAAGTCTTGGGGTGGCAGTTGGTCCCATCAAATCACCGTGAATGCACTCCAACGACGCTTTGCATCTTGTTTGCGATTTATCAAATGGAAGTCGATGAGACTTACCAAACTGACATCCCGCACAAACATGACCATCTCCATAGGAGGACAAGCTAGGCAAGCCCTTGACAAGGCCCCTTACCGCCATAGCCTTCAATTTGTCCATTCCTGCATGCCCCAACCTTTCATGCCAGATAGCCGCGCTATCGTTGGTCTTCATCTTATCAACATAGGTACTTGTCGATAAAACGAGCAAGTCCTTCACCCTCTTTCCAACATGAATAACATCTCCATTTATCTCCGGTTGAGTTTTAAGAAACTTCACTTATGGTTGTCCAAACAGAACGTGATAACCGGCATCGACCGCATTGGTCACAGAGAAGAGATTCTTCTTCATACCAGGCACGTGATAAACACTCCTCAATGTGAATGGACCCTCATCACTGCTCAGAGAGACAACACCTTCTTGCTCTACTGCAAGAACAGAATTATCAGCCGTAATGATTGCATCGTTACCTGAGTAAGGCGCCAAAGAAGAGAACTTTGATTCATCCCCGGTGAGGTGATGCCCACACCCTGAATCCACGATCCAATCCTCTTCGAAGTTGATGGCAGCCAAGGCCTTAACGGGCATCACCGTCATATTAGCCGCAAATGCTCCTCCCCATCCAGCTTCATCAGACTTTGGCTTCTCCTTCTCCGCTGCATGTACCGGCTGAAGATTAACCCGGCAATCCTTCTTGAAGTGGCCGGTCTTATTGCACCTGAAGCACCTTGGTCCCTCTCCCTTCTTCTTCCCATCAGACTTAGTGGCATAACCCTTATCCTGCTGACCTGAAGTAGAGGGCCCATCATGACCTGGATTCTTCTTCTCCCACTTCTTTTTCTTCTTCCCAGAGAACAACACATCACTATCTCCCCCAGAGATAGAAGTCCCCGCCATCTGTCTTGCCAAACTTTCTTTCGAAGCAAGTAAGTTCTCCAGCTCCAACATAGATGGTTGATTTGCCCAACCCTGAACTGACGTCACAAAGGCAAGACACTCCTTCTGCAACCCGCGGATGATATGCCTCTTCAGTTTTGCCTCCGAGATGGCTCATCAGGGTCCAATGCAGAAATCTATGTTGTGAGGTTCTTCATCTTGAGAAAGAAGGTAGAAATAGAAAGATCACCTTGAGAGGCCTTCGCCAACTCATTTTCAAGAAATTGTAGCCGAGCTACATTTTTCTTATTGAACAACCCGTCCAAAGACATCCAAATCTCTGCAGCAGATTTACATCCAATGATGTGATCAAATAGCTCTGGTGAGATAGCCCTCTTGAGTGTGAACTCTGCCTTTGCATTAGTCCTCCTCCAAAGTCTCATCTCTGCGATATTATCTCCTGCTAGAAATACTTCTTGTGTGTCTTCTCCTCCAACTATCTCTCAAAGATTCTCACCAAGTAAGTAACTCTCCATACACGACCTCCACTTCTTGTAGTTAGTCGATGTAAGGAGTTCAATACCAAGCCCTCTTGCGTATCCAGCTTCCATGGCAAACTATGTGGTCTCTTCTTCACAAAGACGATGACAACTCACGTTGATCACTGCTTATCCACTCCAACAACCTACCTCTGATACCATGTTTAAATTTTTGATTTGAATCGTTTTAGGAGTAAGCAGGAGTTGTATCAACAGAGTTATAGCCAAACAACCACAATATGCCATACAACAACACAAAGCTTTATTGAATCACAATACTTGAATACAGTGCGAGGTATACATGGCGAGACATGATTCATAAGAATCACGAAGGAGAGTAGAACAAAACACACCAAAACAAATCTGGCGGCTTGACAAGCAGAGACCGCACAGACCGCTCGACTCCAGAGATCGCCCGGCTTGACCTGAGACCGCACGAACAGAAAATAACCAAACTGACTTCAAACCGCCACCTCAGACCGTACTGCAAGATGCCACCTCAGACCGCACGAACCAGAGCTTATTGAACAAAGAACTGAAGCTGTCTCCAGACCGCAACTCAGATTGCCTAACCGCTGAAGGTCGCCTGATCGCTGAGCTCGCTGCGAACAGCACAAAAACAACCATAAACCAGTTCGCAGACAAGCCGCTGTCGAACAGTTTATTCAAGCCACTGGGATATCACCAAGGAAGGAGACCGCAACCTGCTGACCGCAAAGCTGCGAACACAACAAACAGTCAACTTGCTTCCGAGACCGCCCGACCTCAAAGTTGAGACCGCACGAAATAATCCAGGCTCTAGTTCTTACAGTTCTCGTTATGAATGACGGGTCATGCACCCCTATTTATAGGCGACAAGACAGATGTCGTCACCACCACAAGAGGGATACAATCACAACCCGCCAGATCGCCAGTGGTCTCACAGAGCAGATCGCGCGATCACACCACTTGGACAACGTCCAGTCCAAGACCGCAGATCAGCAGCAGACCGCGCACAAGCCACGCGAACACAAGACCGCGCACAAGCCGCGCGGGCACAAGAACGCTCCTTCCTTAGATGACCAGGAGCAAACCAAGAACATCTGACCGACTTCAGATAAGTCGCCAGACCGCCCAGCATAAGCCGCCCGGTCACAGCGGTTACACAGAACAGACCGCACGGTCTTCTAATAAAAAAAGCAAGACCGACCAAGCAGAGCAGACCGGGAAGAGGCCGAAACATACAAGAACAAACCGGCCGGTCACACCAGACCGCCAGAGACAGACCGGCAGAGCCAGACCGATAAAATACCAACACAGGCCGCGCGGTCACTGCGGTCTCCAAAATTCAGACCGTCGACCACCTTCCATTCCACTTCAACAATTTCAACAGGTCTGGTCACGAGAGATCAAGGGCGGCAGAGCGCAGACAGGTAGCTCAGGCAGGTTGCACGAGCAGGGCGGTCTCGTGCGAGTAGTCAGGTCGCGCGAGTAGGGTGGTCTCGCATGAACAGGGCAGATCGTGCGCGGGCAGGTTGCGAGCTGAGCGGTCAGGAGCAAGCAGGGCGGTCTCGTACTGGCAGAGCAGGATGTGCGAGTAGGGTTGTCTCGCGCACATAGGTCAGGTCGCGCGAGTGGAGCGGTCTCACACTTGGGCAGAGTGGTCTCGCGCGGGTAGATCGCGAGCAGGGCGGCCAGCGGTTAGGAGCAAAGACAGCGGCTTGGAGGAGAACGACGAACAGGAGGAAATCGAACAGAGCTGGCGGAGACCGCAGCGGCCTTGCGACCTGGCGAGCTGGAGGAGACCGCGATGGTCTTGCGAGCGGAGATTGAAAAGCGGGCTGGCGGACAGAGAGATTTTTTTTATAACTTTGATACCATGTTAGTGTTGGAGCATGCGTTCCGCACTCGTCCGGTTTGAGAATAACAAATCCCGAATGTATTTGATCCTATATTTGATTAATGGTGTGCAAATAACAGATATTTTATGTACTAAGGATTGACTGAGCAGATCAATGAAGAAAACGAAAATCATAGTATCGTTGGCGTTAACTCTATCGCCAGGCGATAGCGTCAACGGTTGTTGCTGACGTCAGCCATGCTCCACACGTTGCCGCGCTCGAAGCCACGTTATAGCACTATCGCGGGGCGATATCGCTATCGGCGCGCGACAACACACGATCAGCCACGTTCCGCGCAACAGCCCACGTTGTCTAGCCACGTTTCAGTGATATCGCGGGGCGATATCGATATCACCGCGCGATAGCTGGCAGTTGTGAAAAGTTCTATAAAAGGCCATGAATTTCAGAGATTTGAAAGAGTTAAAGGAGCCTTGATTTCCAGAGCAGATACCAGACGAACTTCCTTGGTCCAGTGCATTTCCAAGAGCGAAGGAGATTCGACCGTACGTTCGAGATTGAAGATCTTCCCATTGGTCTACCATCATCTTCAGAGCTCTTCTTGAGGGAGTTTTAGTTTCATATATTGTATTTACATTTTTCCATTTCATAAATTGTAATTGGTTTGGGAAAATCATCGCCGTATGTGCGGTGTCTAAGTCCGTGTGAGGCTTAAGGGAAATCATCACCTTGTGTGTGGTGTTAGATCCTTGTGTGGTCTAGGGTAAATCATCGTCTTGTGTGCGGTGTCAAGTCCTTGTGTGGCTTGGGAGAAAATCGCCGCCGTGTGTGCTGCGTCTAGATCAAGATTTGATTTAGGGGGAGGCTAGTGTTTATATCTGGGAGATATAGGCTATAGCCAACCGGTCCTTAGGAGAAGGACCGGTGAAAAGAGACAAGAGATTTTATAAATTGTAAGCCTTTGATTCCAAGCGTTATTGGAATTATTTCTACTCATTATCTTTGATGAAATAAAATCTTGTTTTTAAATTCAATTATTTGTCTCTATATTCATATATTGTTTTGTTTGTTATAAAAAGTATCAAATTTTTAAATTGCCCTTATTCAACCCCCTCTAAGGGCGCCACAAGATCCAACAAGTGGTATCAGAGCTAGGTTAATTCCTTATAAGGTTTAACCACCTGGAATTATGGCGCACCATGATCATGCATTTTCCGAGGGGCAAGGAATAACTAGACCACCATTATTTACGGGTTCCGATTATAATTATTGGAAAACTAGGATGAGGTGTTTTTTAATATCATTAGATATAGAAGTATGGAATATGGTTGAAACAAATTATACTAATCCTACTTTTACAATTGGTGATGTTGTCATGGAAAAACCCAAAGATAAATAGGATGACCAGGACAAATTAAAATACAAAAATAATGCAAAAGCAATGAACGCATTATTTTGTGCTCTTGATAAAACTGAATTTAATAGAACCTGCGCATGTCAAACTGCATATGAAATTTGGAATTTATTGGAAATTACTCATGAAGGTACCTCGCAGGTGAAGGACTCAAAGCTTTTCCAATTGGAGTCAGAATTCGAAAAGTTCAGGATGGAGGTAGATGAGGATGTGGATACCATGTACACAAGATTCACTAAGATAGTGAATGACTCAAAAGTTTTAGGAAAAAATTTCTCAAATGGTGATTTGGTAAGAAAACTTCTTAGATCTCTCCCCCCTAAATTCAATCCCTGAGTGACGGCTATTTCTGAATCTCATGATCTTAAAGCTCTTAATATTGAAAGCCTGATTGGGAACTTGAAAACTCATGAAGTTGAATTGAAAATTCAACAACAAGAGTATATGGAGCCAAAGAAGAAGGGATTGGCTCTAAGATCTAAGAAGGAGGAAAGTAGTGATTCTGAGGAGGAAGAAGAAGATGAGAAAAGTTTATTTGTTAGAAAGTTTAGAAAATTTATGAAAAATCCAGAGAGGAGGAATTCATTTAAGAAGTATTTTAAGAAGGAGACGTTTAGAAAGAAAAAAGGAAAGGAAGACGATGAGGAGGAAGAGAGACCGCCACCGGAGTGCTATCACTGCAAGAAGTTAGGACACATCCGAAGCAAGTATCCAAAATACTTAAAAGAACTTAAAGAAAAGAAGCACAAAGGGACGAAGAAGGTGCTGAAGGCGGAAACATAGGATGATACTACTTCTGAGGATGCAAGCAGTTCAAGCTCAAGTAAAGAAGAGGAGGCCAACATGTGCTTAATGGGAAAGAGCGTCATATCTGATGACGAATGCAGTGTCCAAAGTGACACTGAGGTAACTTCTCCAACCTACGATGAATTATTTTCTGAATTTTTAAAGACTTGCAAATTTTTTGAAAAGAGTTTAAAAGATAATGATCTTCTTAAATCTGAAAATGAAATTTTGCTTAAAGAAAACAAAAAATTGTTTAATAAAATTAAGACTATTGGAAAAAGAGAAATTTCTTGCCGAGAGTGTGATCACTTTTTGGGAAGAATTAAAGAACTTGAAGAATCTCTTTCCAAATCTCATTCTACAATAAAAATTCTTACCAAAAAGAATGAGATTTTAGAGAGAGATCTGAAATCTTCAATTTCCAAAGTCCATGAGGGAAAGAAATCTTTTGAACGTAGATGTGTAAATCTAGTATCCGAAAATACAGAAATGAGAAACCAGATTCATGACTTAACGCTAGCCATGAAAAAATTTGTAATGGGACGAAGATCACTAGATATGATCTTAGGATACCAATGCCATGGATCTGGAAGGTTTGGACTCAGATACACGTCAGGAAGCTATCGCCCGGCGACAGCCACTGTCGTCGGCGACAGCAAAAAGTCCAGAAATTCTGTTTTTAAAAATTCTGAAGTTAGTAAATTGTCTAATACTACATCCTCATCCAGCAAAAGTCCAGAAAAGTTATACTCTTCTCAATACATTACATGTGCCAAATGCAATAGATTTGGTCACACTACGGACTCTTGCTGAAGGAAAGGTAAAAGTAAAATTAAACAAATCTGGGTGTCTAAGGCTTCTACCTATACTATGGGTGGAACCACTTGGGTAACCAGATTTTTACTCAACTCTTCTTTCTAGGTGTGTTGGCAGGCTAAGGACAAAGAAGACATGTGGTACTTGGACTCGGGTTGTTCAAAGCACATGACGGGCAATAAAGAGAAGTTCCTTAGCCTGGAGATGAAGAAAGGAGGAGTTGTTACATTCAGAGATGATGGAAAAGGAAAAATCATCGGCATCGGAGTTGTGGGTAACAAAAATTTTTCAATTTCAAATGTTTTATTTGTAGAAGGATTAAAGCATAATTTGATTTCTATTAGTCAATTATGTGATAAGGGTTTAGATGTTTTATTTGAGTCTTCTACAAATTTGTGCAAAATTATTAATTCTAAAACAAAAGAAATTATTTTTACCGCACCTAGATGTCATAATGTATATATGATTAAATTTCTTGATTTTTCAAATTCTACTTTAAAATGTTTTTTATCAAAAAATGATGAATTAGAATTATGGCATAGGCGACTTGGACATACTAGTGCCAAGTTAATTACAAAACTTTCAAAAGATAAATTAATTAAAGGTTTACCATTATTAAATGGAAATTTATCTTCTTCATTATGCGTGCCTTGCAAAAAAGGAAAATTTTCAAAATCATCTTTCAAAAGTAAAAATATCATTTCTACCACTAGGCCACTTCAATTAATACATATGGATTTATTTGGGCCAATTGGAATTTCTAGCTTAGGAAATAGAAAATATACATTTGTTTTGATTGATGATTATTCTCGGATTTATTGGACTTTATTTCTAACCTCCAAATCCGATGCATTTTCAGAATTTTCAAAATTATGTTTGCGTATTCAAAATAAATTTGAGTTAAAAATTAAACGCATACGATCGGATCATGGAGGAGAATTTGAAAATTAAAAGTTTATTTCTTTTTGTACGGAGTTAGGGATTAAACATGAATTTTCCGCTCTACGCACACCACAACAAAATGGTGTAGTGGAGAGGAAAAATAGAACTCTTCAAGAGTTAGCCCGTACGATGCTATCTGAATTTAAATTACCAAAATCTTTTTGGGCTGAAGCGGTTAGTACGACATGTTATGTAATTAATAGAGTAATGCTTCGCCCTATTTTAAAATTAACTCCTTATGAATTAATTTTTAATAAAAAAACCAAATGTTTCTTATTTCAAAGTTTTTGTTTGTAAATGTTTTATTTTGAATTCTAAAGATTCCTTAGGAAAAGTTGATGAAAATGTGATGAAGGTATTTTTATTGGCTATTCTTCAACTAGTAAAGCCTATAGGATTTTTAATAAAAGAACAAAAATAGTTGAAGAATCTATTCATGTTAGATTTGATGAGTTTGCTTCATGTGTAGAAAAGAAAATTACAGGAAAAGAAGATGAACCCCTTCCTTCAGTGGAGAATGATGATGGAGAACTTGGAGAAAATGAAGAAGAAAAAGAAGAAGAAAGAGAAGGAGAAAGAGAAGAAGAAGATAGAGAAGAAGAAGAAAGAGAAGAATATGTGCCTCCAAGTGAATTGAGATTTTCAAAGGATCATCCAAAGGAGCTTATCATTGGAGATCCGCAAAAAGGGGTTAGTACTCGTTCATCGTTATATGTCTTATTTTCAAACTTTTGTTTTGTCTCTGAAATTGAACCAAAAGATGTTTCCACCGCTTTAAATGATGAATTTTGGTTTTTAGCTATGAATGAAGAACTTAATCAATTTGAACGTAATAAGGTTTGGAATCTTGTAGAACGACCCAAAAATCATCCTGTCGTTGGAGTTAAGTGGATTTTTAAAAATAAATTGGATAATGAATCTAGAATTATTAGAAATAAAGCCAGATTAGTTGCAAAAGGTTATGCACAAATTGAAGGGGTAGATTTTGATGAAACTTTTGCACCCGTAGCAAGATTAGAAGCGGTTAGGATATTTCTTGCGTTTGCTTGTTTTAAAAGATTTAAATTATATCAAATGGATGTCAAAATCGCATTTTTAAACGGGTATATAAAAGAAGAGGTTTATGTAGAACAACCCCCTGGCTTTGTAAATGAGAAATATCCAAATTATGTTTATAAATTAGATGAAGCGCTTTATGGATTAAAACAAGCGCCCCGTGCTTGGTATGATCGATTAACTCAATATTTGTTAAAGCACGATTATAAAATTGGAAGTGCCGATTCTACACTCTTCATTAAGCAAATTGATCATGATTTAGTTATTTTGCAAATTTATGTTGATGATATTATTTTTGGAGCCACTAATGAAGAATTGTGTAATGAAGTAGTTCAAATTATGAAAAATGAATTTGAAATGAGCATGGTAGGAGAACTTTCATATTTTCTAGGTTTTCAAATTACACAAAAAAACATGATGGTATTTTTATATGTCAATCCAAATATATTCATGATATGTTAAAAAGATTTGGATTTGAAAATCTTAAGCATGCAAACACTCCTATGAGTGCTTCACTAAAATTAGGAAAAGATGAAAGTGGAGTTTCAATTGACCAAACCCTTTATAGAAGTATGATAGGATCCTTATTATATTTAACCGCATCTAGGCCAGACATTATGTTTGTCGTTTGTTTATGTGCTAGATTTCAGGCTAATCCTAAAGAGTCACATTTAAAAGCGGTGAAACGCATCTTTCGATATCTTTTAGGAACATCTAAATTAGGATTATGGTATCCTCATAATGATTCCTTTATTTTACATGGTTTTTCGGATTCAGATTATGCGGGATGTTCTTTAGATAGGAAAAGCACTAGTGACACTTGTCATTTTATCGGCCCTTCACTTATTTCTTGGTCGAGTAGGAAACAGAATTTTGTTGCCCTCTCTACTACCGAGGCCGAATATATTGCACTAGGTAGTTGTTGTGCCCAAGCTCTTTGGATGTCACAAACATTAAAAGACTTTGGCATGCAACAAAGTAGTGTAGAATTAAAGTGTGATAATAAAAGTGCTATAGACTTAACTAATAATACCGTATTACACTCTAGATCTAAGCATATAGATGTCCGACATCATTTTATAAGGGATCATATTAAGAAGGGTAATGTAAAAATCAACTTCATAAGAACGGATTCACAATTAGCGGATATTTTTACAAAACCACTTAATGATTCACGCTTTTCTATGTTAAGATTAGAACTTGGAATCTTAGAAATATAAATCTTAAAAAAAAATTTATTTCTAGAAATTACATATATTTAATTCTTATGTGTTATCAAAAATTATTAAAAATTATTAAATTATTTACTCTTATAATATGTAATTAAACAAACTATCACAGAACAAAGTCAAATTATCATCAAAATTCTCTTCAAATGCATATGATAAAACTAGAACAGAAAAACAGATCAAAGATAGAGTTTTCACTATCGCTGGGCGACAGTGATGTCGCCGGGCGATATCTCATACTTCTTCAAAGCATAAATACTATTACATCCACAACACTAAATCTATCACTCATCCAGATTTTCTTCAGAAGCAGCAATATCATCACTAGAGATCGGTGTAGGTTCTCTAGCTCTTCGGGTTCGCCTTAGTGAATGACATGGAGGATCCCATTCTCTCTCTTCTTCCGGCGTTGGTTTAAGCTGCATCCCCTTTACTAGAAACTTCATAAATTTCTGATACTCGAATTACTTCGCTTTTGTTCTTCTTTAATCTCCTCAACCGAATCACTTAGATCTTCTATTCTTTCACGTAAAGACCCTCCTCTTCGGAGTGGTTGTCTTGAAGAAGATGTTGCTCTAGGAGAAGGAACTCTAGCTGGTTCTGTGATAGTATGTATAGCCGGGACACAATCATTGATGAAGATTTCTTGGTCTATCCATCCATATTTATTATATATGAGTCTTTGAATAACACTTCCTAATGGGAGTGTATTCAATTTCCTCCTAAGAGGATGCTTCATCTTATACGTATATCGTATAATGGATAAAACAAAGTTAGCCACATCGAACTTCACTTTTTCCAATATATAGTAAGTCACCAAGCTCAATTGAGTCGTGATCTTCCTTGTATCTCCGGTCTTTATCATAACCGTATTCCTTAATATCTCTTGCACGATAAAAGCATCGCGACTAAGTGATGTGATATCTTGAATAAAACCACTATTATCCTTCCCATGAAGCGTTTGATTCAAACATGTTCAATCCCGATCCTTTCGGTAATTTTCCACGATATCAATCATATTGTCTTCACAAGTTTCAAGACCATATTCATTTCTGAGATCTTCATGGGTGATTTCTATTTCCCATCCTTGAATTTTAGACTTTATGCCTCCATTCAAACCCGTATTTTTCGGGTCTTCTAAGTTATTATAAAATTCTCTAACAAACCACGAGGAGAACATATCCGGTATAATGAGGGACATTATATCTACCTCAACCAAACACTCATATATGTGTGTTGGCACAGATCCATCCAAACATTTTGGAACAACGATTGATGCGTTCTCAATACCAGAATATGATTGGAATGAGGAGTGAGGGTTGTTGCTGGTAGATTTCCTGGCACGAGATGATGATGCCATTTCCTATTATGAAATTAAAAAAAATTCAGAAATCTAAAATTAAAAATTTCGGTTTTGTTCACTACCGTCGGCGACAGTACTGTCGCCGGGCGATATCTCCAAATCAATTCTTCTTGCTACTTTTGATTATATTACTTCGTTTTCTGTGGTCTCAAATTTAACAAAAAAAAACTAAACTTGCACAAACATTGTAGATCTACAACAAAAAATTCAACATTAGTGCTTATTTTTCAAAAAAAAAAACCTTTTTACTTCAAAATATTTAAGATCTACAATGTATGATCAAAATGAAATTTTTTTTCAATGGATCTATCTTCTTTCATCATCAAGATTCTAGATCTATTATTATTTTTGAAAACAATACAAATTTGAAAGAGATCTAAGGCATACCTTTTGGAGTTTTTAGGGCTTTCGGAGAAGGAAGACGAACTCCAGCAGTCTAGGGTCGGTCAAATGAGAATCTTAGACTTGTCTTTCCAATTTTTCGCTTTTTATATAAAAAAACCACTATCGTCGCGCGTTATCACTGTCGTCGGGCGATATCTATTTTCCTTCATTTTTTCAGTCAACTTATGAGCTGTCTGTTTACAAACATGTTTCTAGTATTAAAGTAGTATTTTTGGATAGTTATCATGGTACCATAGCTGGTACATGTGATTCTTCATTTATGAGTCCTTTCAACATTGTTCTTAATTTCTCTTGCTTAAGATATCTACATATATTTTTGATGACTAGAAATTGGGTAAAATTGTTCCGCATGCCTCTAAGTATAAGAAATTTTTTATCTATGACAATGAGCAATCAAAAACACTTACTTTGCAATTACATGTTAATAAAATTTAATATATACATACATCATGATTGCTCGAACATAACAAAATACATTTCATAAATGCTGCCTTCAACTTTGCTACTTTGCACTTATTCAAATTATACCATTTTTTTGCATGCAAGTGAATTCGGAGATCCTTTACATACATCAATATTCAAAAAAATTCAAATGCAAAACATATATTTTGCCAAAAAATTCTGAAAGAAAAATTAAAAATTTGAAAAGGATCCTCCACCAAGAACTACTTAGCCTCCTGATAAGTCTTAATGAGCATTGTGAGGTTAAGCACCTTGGAAAGAATTGTAAAGTGTCTTGTTATGCAAAAAAAAAGGTCCTTTTATATACTTGCAAAGTTTCGGTAAGTTCATAAGTTTGGTTTTATGTATATTCATGTTATGTTTAACAATTCCATGATCATGTATATTTTAAATATATTCATATGTATTCTTTTTCAAAGTATCACTACTACACTTCATTGTTATATATAAAATTTCTTTTTATGAGAATTGGACCGAAAATAGTTTAACTCTTTTTTCTTTCATCTGTCTTATTGATTTGGATATCTTAGCTTGACTATTTTCAATGTTCAAATTATACTCATACTTTTTCCACATGTCACAACTTCTTCCATGATTATATTCCAAATTTCATTGTGATCCTACTCCATGTTTATCATTGTTGATATTCTACTTCTCTTGTTTTCAAAATTCTTTTACCAATTTATAACTCTCTCACTTCTTTACGCTTCTGCATTTGCTACTCAATTCCTAATCTATTTTGTATTCAATACCCCACTTTCTTTTGATAATATCAAAGGGGGAGAAGATAATAAGAAATCACTTGAATTACTTAATTAATACAGGGAGCATACATGTAGGGGGAGATTATATGTCAGGGAGTTTATATGTGAGAATATTTTTTGAAGGAGCTGCTAATATTAAGGGGGAGATCATATGTTCACACTTGTAGACACAAAATATACTTTTCAATATCTCTATAGGATTTAATTGATTTCTTTTTATAAGGAATTGTTATTATCAAAAGGGGGAGATTGTTGGAGCATGCGTTCCGCACTCGTCCGGTTTGAGAATAACAAATCCCAAATGTATTTGATCCTATATTTGATTAATGGTGTGCAGATAACAAATATTTTATGTACTAAGGATTGACTGAGCAGATCAATGAAGAAAACGAAAATCACAGTATCGCTGGCGTTAACTCTATCGCCAGGCGATATCGTCAACGGTTGCTGCTGACGTTAGCCATGCTCCACACGTTGCGGCGCTCGAAGCCACGTTACAGCGCTATCGCAGGGCGATATCGCTATCGCCGCGCGACAGCACACGATCAGCCACGTTCTGCGCAACAGCCCACGTTGTCCAGCCACGTTTCAGCGATATCGCGGGGCGATATCGATATCACCGCGCGATAGCTGGCAGTTGTGAAAAGTTCTATAAAAGGCCACGAATTTCAGAGATTTGAAAGAGTTAAAGGAGCCTTGATTTCCAGAGCAGATACCAGACGAACTTCCTTGGTCCAGTACATTTTCAAGAGCGAAGGAGATTCGACCGTACGTTCGAGATTGAAGATCTTCCCATTGGTCTACCATCATCTTCAAAGCTCTTCTTGAGGGAGTTTTAGTTTCATATATTGTATTTACATTTTTCCATTTCATAAATTGTAATTGGTTTGGGAAAATCATCGCCGTTTGTGCGGTGTCTAAGTCCGTATGAGGCTTAAGGGAAATCATCACCTTGTGTGTGGTGTTAGATCCTTGTGTGGTCTAGGGTAAATCATCGTCTTGTGTGCGGTGTCAAGTCCTTATGTGGCTTGGGAGAAAATCGCCGCCGTGTGTGCTGCGTCTAGATCAAGATTTGATTTAGGGGGAGGCTAGTGTCTATATCTGGGAGATATAGGTTATAGCCAACCGGTCCTTAGGAGAAGGACCGGTGAAAAGAGACAAGAGATTTTATAAATTATAAGCCTTTGATTCCAAGCTTTATTGGAATTATTTCTACTCATTATCAATGATGAAATAAAATCTTGTTTTTAAATTCAATTATTTGTCTCTATATTCATATATTGTTTCGTTTGTTATAAAAAGTATCAAAGTTTTGAATTGCCTTTATTCACCCCCCTCTAAGGGCGCCACAAGATCCAACAGTTAGAACTGAGAAATGATAAATTGTTCTATTATGTTCAGGGAAAAGGTTTGACCCTTGGGGTCTACATATAGGACTTTACAGGAGTAGAAAAACATCACAGACGGTGTGAGACTAAACTAGGGGAAATAAATACAGAAATAAACGCGACATTAAATACATTATTAACACATTCTATGACTTGTATTTTTGTCCAAATTGACTGGAGCAATAAAATCACGCCAAACAGAGCCTAAGTGACATTGGAATAGGCCATTGGTCGTAGCCTACTCTGATAACATGTTACATGATAACAGGAATATGTATGTATCCAAGCTGTTAAAATCATTTGGTTGTAGGCTCTACTTTTAGATTCTAAAAATGGATATTTGGACAAGTTCATACTAAATGAGGAATTGGAGACGAGGGAAAATATGAGACAAATAACACAGAAATCAAGTAGTTGGAAAATGAATTTATTTTCTAAGGTTCTCTCAGGTTTAAGACTTCGTTTCGGTGGTGGCGGCCGTGAACGCGGTGCCATGAACCGTCGTTCGTGAACGCTCGACCTCACCTAAAAAAAATCATGTATTTTATGCTCAAAATTAGTTCATTTTCTTGATTAGCGGTCGTAACTTCTGTCTTGCCAAACATACATTCTATAATAATGATATTTTTGACCAAACTCATGGGCCACAAGCCTAAATAAATCTCACCAGCGCAGTTGCGCCATTCTGAAATTAAACAAAAAAATCATCCTTCAAGGCCTGTTTGAACCGGGCGATCTTCATAAACCTGTGCTAGTCCTTGAGCTAGCTGTTAGCCCACTCGGTTCTCAACTGAGCCGTTTTTTGGGCTTGACCAGGCCCGATACTTGGCCCAATCAAGCCCGAAAACTGGCTCAAACAAGCCCTAAAAGATGTATTTTTTTTTTAATTTCAAAATGGCACGAGAGAATTTGAATCAAGGACCTTAGAGAAATAAATTCAATTTCCAGTCATTATGCAATAGTAAACTTATGACATTTCTTAAGTTATTTTATACATATTACAATAGTATACGTATATATTTAAATATATATATAAGTAGAATATACATATATTTATAAATTATATTATATAAGTTTTTAGTTCATAGATGAAACATCATATTATATATTATAAATGTATTCATATATGCATTGTGCATTTTTATTTAAATAATTATTAATAAAATATGAATTATAAAAATCAAATTAGTAAAACTATTTATGTATATAGTATAAAATTTTAATTTAGGTCTAATCGATACATGAATATAAACACATAAAATTATAAGATAATGTGAGAATATAAGTTTTTTCAATGCATATGATTAATATAATAATGTATCCAATTATATTTTATTATTATATTAATATTATTTGAAATATTTTTAAGTTGGAGACCTTCAACCTTTCATTCATTTAATTTAGGACGTTGTTAATAGCAAACCTTGAACGGATATTAGCAAACCATCAAAACTTAAAAAAATACACGTTATTTGAAAATACGCCTTATAGGTGCATTTTTAGGAAAAGTGTTCAACATCAAAGTTGTAGATCTCGTCGAGATCTACAACTTTCGTGTTGAACATTTTGTCTAAAAATGTACGGGTTAGACGTATTTTCAAAATGCACAAAACATTTCACAATAGTCTCGCGCATTTTGAAAATACGCTTAACCCGTGCATTTTTAGGCAAAATGTTCAACACGAAAGTTGTAGATCTCGACGAGATCTACAACTTTGATGTTGAACACTTTTCCTAAAAATACACCTATAAGACGTATTTTCAAAAAGCACGTATTTTCTTAAGTTTTGATGGTTTGCTAATATCCGTTCAAGGTTTGCTATTAACAACGTCCTTAATTTATCCTGAAAACCTTAATTTCTACTCTGACAAATTAATTTCAATGGTAAGTTTTTCCCTCTTCCTCCAACATAATTTCAATTCTGACATTGCTATCAAAATTTAAAATATAAATAGTGGTATTATAGGCGCATCAATTTTGGATATGTATGACTAAAATATAAATGCAGCTCAAATTCAAATATTTACACACCGAGCTTATACCGACACAAAAAACAAAATTTTAAAATAAGCAAATCAACTAAGAAAATATTTAGTGGGCACAATGTTTTTGAGCTTTTTTTATATGATCATTTTTCTATGCTAAATACTTAGTTTGACCCCAAAAATTTAAGTGCTTTAAGATTTCAGCCTCCAAAATTTGTTTTTGAAGAATTCAATCCTCAAAATTTAATAACTTTAAAATTTCAGTCCTTAAATCATCATTTTTTCTAACCTTTAACAAAATATTCCATTTTGATGCTTCAATGCAAACAACTCAAGCAACGTCTCATCTGTTGTATTTTGGTTCGGATCAATGCAGTGGGCCACCCCCAGATTATTTAACTGTCATGCATGGTAATGTCAATAATGGCGCCAGCTATTTTATTTGGAAAAATTGCCCGGAATTAATGTTGCATCCGTTTCACGTGGAGGAAGAAAACTGCCATTTGAAGACCTGTGGGGACCACTCTCCCTCTTCCTTGAAGGTGAAACCGCTGGGAGGTTTTGAGAAACTGCCTATTTGTTTCTATAAATAAGTGCTCATATTCACGGTCTTGGTGTGAACTGTCTGTTATCATTGGATGAGAACCACCAGGAGAAGGACCACCTTGTAGTCAACCGCCTGGGTTAAAGAGAGGAGCAGCCCGCCAGCCTTGGTTAAGGCAGTTACCGCCTTGGATTTCCAGCCACCTCTTTGTCTCTCCCATTTCTCTCTCTCTCTCTCTTGTGAGACGGGGAGACCGCCGCCGGCGTTGGTGTTTCGCTGTTGGAAGAGAGGGTGGTGTTGCCGGTCTTGGAGGTGAGCCGCCGGCATTGGAGAGGGAGTCGTCGTCGGGCTTGGTGGAGATCGTCGTTGACGTTGAAGGCTTGCGGTGTGTGCAGTTGGCCTTGACGGTGTTTGATCTTCGGTGGCGGCGTTGGTCTCCGGTGGCGGTGTTAGTCTCCGGTGGTGGTTGCGGTTGGACGTCGGACGTCGACGTCGAAGGTTCCGACGAACCTTGTGCGTCCGCTGTGCTAGCGGATTGCAGTCCAGATCTTCTAACTTTCCTGCGGATCGTGCGCGTCCGGCGCATCCGTGGCGTTTTGTATCGGATGTTCTTTGTATTCTTGATATTCTCGTTATTTAATTATTGTCGCTAATTATTTTTCCTTGCATTAGTTTTTTGTCTGGCGAACATTTCCCAACAAGTGGTATCAGAGCTAGGTTCGGGTAGACGACCGTGATTGGACGTTCTAGGAAGGGTTTGACTGCGGTGGTGAACGACTAGGTCCTCTTCCCACTCTTTCAGATCCGACCTTTGAACTAATCAGGTCTTCTAGTTTGCCGGGGACAGTCATGGCAGGGAAGAGCGCAATTTTGGAGAAATATTCAGTGGAGAAGTTCGATGGCAGTGGGAATTTCAGTCTATGGCAGATTCGAGTTAAGGATATGCTGGTTCAGCAAGGCTTGATTCGAGTCCTGCGGGGGCGCAACAAATTAACCACGGAGGTCAAAGATGAGGAATGGAAGGATCTTGATGAAAAAGCCACGAGCACAATCCGGATGTGTGTTGCTGACCAGGTGCTCTTCAACATCGGGGATGAAGAGACGGAAGTCGGGCTTTGGGAGAAGCTGGAGCGACTGTACTTGGCGAAATCCGTGACGACAAGATTGTTGCTGAAGCAGCGCCTCTACGCGCTAAAGATGCAGGAAGGTGGCAACTTGCAGGAACACTTTAATGTGTTCAACGGTCTTCTGAGCCAATTGCTTGTGGTTGGCTCGAAGGTGGAGGAAGAAGACAAGGCCCTCTTGCTTCTTACCTCGCTCCCGGCGTCGTACAAGCACATGGTGACTACGCTCCTGTATGGGAAAGATACGGTGGGGCTAGAAGAAGTCACGTCGGCGCTGTTATCCAGTCAGATGTTCAAGGACCCCACTCCTAGGGGTGACCAGATCTTGGTAGCGCATGGATGAGGGAGGAATTTTGATAGAGGATCGAGTAGTGCACGAGCTCGGTCGGAATCGAAGAAGGTAGTAACGTGTTATCACTGCAGACATGTTGGTCACATTAGGAGAAATTGTCCGCAACGTGCAGGAAGCTCTGGAACTTCGAAGGATGTCCAAGATGCGGGCTTGGTGACATCGAACCTGGAAGGAGATGACGGATTTTACTGAGTCGACTGGAGCAAGTCGGCTGACGCCTCAGTTTTTGGGGTGGTGCTTCGCACAGTGTTGCTTCGCGCAATTGGTGCTTTGTGCAGTGTTGCCTTGTGCAGTAAGTGTGCTTCGTGCAGGTGGTGGCTTCGGACCCCGAACCAAGGTGGTGAATTGTTGTATTTTGGTTCGGATCAATGCAGTGGGCCACCCCCAGATTATTTAACTGTCATGCATGGTAATGGCAATAATGACGCCAGCTATTTTATTTGGAAAAATTGCCCGGAATTAATGTTGCATGTGTTTCACGTGGAGGAGGAAAACTGTCATTTGAAGAACTGTGGGGACCACTCTCCCTCTTCCTTGAAGGTGAAACCGCTGGGAGGTTTTGAGAAACTGCCTATTTGTTTCTATAAATAAGTGCCTCATGTTCACGGTCTTGGTGTGAACTGCCTGTTATCATTGGATGAGAACCACCAGGAGAAGGACCACCTTGTAGTCAACCGCCTAGGTTAAAGAGAGGAGCAGCCCGCCAGCCTTGGTTAAGGCAGTTACCGCCTTGGATTTCCAGCCACCTCTTTCTCTCTCCCGTTTCTCTCTCTCTCTCTCTCTCTCTCTCTCTCTCTTGTGAGACGGGGAGACCGCCGTCGGCGTTGGTGTTTCGTTGTTGGAAGAGAGGGTGGTGTTGCCGGTCTTGGAGGTGAGCCGCCGCCGTTGGAGAGGGAGTCGTCGTCGGGCTTGGTGGAGATCGTCGTTGACGTTGAAGGCTTGCGGTGTGTGCAGTTGGCCTTGACGGCGTTTGATCTTCGGTGGCGGCGTTGGCCTCCGGTGACGGTGTTAGTCTCCGGTGGTGGTTGCGGTTGGACGTCAGACGTCGACGTCGAAGGTTCCGACGAACCTTGTGGGTCCGCTGTGCTAACGGATTGCAGTCCAGATCTTCTAACTTTCCTGCGGATCGTGCGCGTCCGGCGTGTACAACCCTGTATTCGCCGAGTAGGTTCTCGAAGCACAGAAAGTATTTTCGAACATCATTCTTCAAGATAAACCTAAGCAGGGAGAGAGGAGGGTGAGCTCCTCTCGCCCCCGGCGCCCCCAGCAGCAGGGGGGCGAGACCCCAGGGGGCGAGACGCTAGCGCCGGCGGTAGCGATACCGCCGGGCGCTAGCCCAGTTCTCGCCCAGCCCCAAGGCAAGGGGGGCGAGCTCCTCTCGCCCCCGTCCCCAGCAGTAGGGGGGCGAGACGCTAGCGCCGGCGGTAGCGATACCGCCGGGCGCTAGCCCAGTTCTCGCCCAGCCCCAAGGCAAGGGGGGCGAGCTCCTCTCGCCCCCGTCCCCAGCAGTAGGGGGCGAGACGCTAGCGTCGGCGGTAGCGATACCGCCGGGCGCTAGCCCAGCTCTCGCCCAGCCCCAAGGCAAGGGGGGCGAGCTCCTCTCGCCCCCGTCCCCAGCAGTAGGGGGCGAGATGCTAGCGCCGGCGGTAGCGATACCGCCGGGCGCTAGCCCAGCTCTCGCCCAGCCCCAAGGCAAGGGGGGCGAGCTCCTCTCTCCCCCGTCCCCAGCAGTAGGGGCGAGACGCTAGCGCCGGCGGTAGCGATACCGCCGGGCGCTAGCCCAGCTCTCGCCCAGCCCCAAGGCAAGGGGGGCGAGCTCCTCTCGCCCCCGTCCCCAGCAGTAGGGGGCGAGACGCTAGCGCCGGCGGTAGCGATACCGCCGGGCGCTAGCCCAGCTCTCGCCCAGCCCCAGCAGAGGTAACCCCTCTCACCCACCAGAAAAGGAGGGGGGGTTGGTCTGCGTTTAGCATCCAAGAACAGCGGAATTTGGCTATTTGCAGTCCGGTTTTGGCTATTCGCAATCCAGATCCGAGGGTATTTTGGGTATTTCGCAGTCCAGTTTGGCTATTCGCAGTCCAGTGGTCTGCATTTAGCATTTCAGAACAGCGGGATTCAGCTATCCGCAGCCAAATTCAGGGGTATTCTGGTAATCTGGCAGACCAGTTTTTGGCTATTTGCAGCCCAACTTCAAAAATCCTATAAATAGGACCAAGGGGGCACCATTTGGAGAGATCTCTCATCCTATGCTAGCTCTCTCTTTCTCCCTCTCCCTCCCCAAGTCTCTCTAGGGGGTGAGGAGAGGCTCCAGTGGTGCCCAAGCTTAGTAGTGGCTTGGGAGGGGAAGTTCCAAGGGGACTTCCGGGTACGTGGCGGGACCTCCCCGCTAAGCCCTTGGTCCAGTTCTTAGTTCCGACACCTTCAACCTAGAGCTCTCCCTTGGGGGAAGTAAGGGTTGGTCGCCCCTCAGCCTCGTTGAGGGCCCCGAACTCCACAGAGACCGAGTAGTCGGTTTCAACACGGCGCATCCGTGGTGTTTTGTATCGGATGTTCTTTGTAATCTTGATATTCTCGTTATTTAATTATTGTCGCTAATTATTTTTCCTTGCATTAGTTTTTGTCTGGCAAACATTTCCCAACATCAACTCCATCGTCCAAGGGAATCTAGGATCTAAAACCTACCAGTCTCTGAAAATATATCCACCACAACACTGCTACTGAAAAAGATTTAAAATGAAGAAGATAGGGCTGAGAACAAAAGGATGTCGAAAATATAGGTGGGATTAAGTTTGTTGATGCTCGACATTGAACGTGCATAGCAGTGGAACTTCATCGTGCGGAGCGAGAAGCCTTGATAGGCATTTAGGAGGTCAGTAGAGAGTTATTATTGAGTCATAGAACCAATGATAACATTTAGGACGAACATAATCACATAATTTCTTCTGCATAGTACATCCAGACATAGCATTTGCTTGAATAGTAATTGTCGAGCTCACATGAGAATCCCAAGACCTGCTTAAGAATATAACTCTAATCAGTTGGCTGCAATTGCAAGAAGGGGTTCTCGCTGCTGCTTGCGTCGAGCGAGAAGGGGGCGCAAGAGGAAGAAAAGGAGCTCTTACCGGTCAAGAGGAGCGATTGCCGGCAGGAATGGTGGTTGAGAGGGGGCTGCTGCATGGGGGTGTCGGCGGGAGGAATGGCGAGAAGCAGTTTTTCGCGAAGGAGAATACGGGCATGAGTCGGGTGGTTACCGTGCCTTCTTTTGATATTAAGTTAATTTAGGTTTTTGATGTGCACATATCTATAATTGGGGTGCCTATAACACCACTCCGTAAATATCAAACAACTGCCTGAAATTTAAAAGAAGAAATTTTTATAATTTAAAATTTAAACTTTAAAGTTCGAGCATGAAAGTGCGCGAGAATAAAGTGATCTCCAAAACAGCAATTTTTTTGGAATTATCTGCGGCAACCAGTTGTGGCAGGAAGAAGATGAGAAGAAAAGTACAAGAACGCCCTGGCTTTGCCTTGAGGGCCTTGAGGCCAACGGCTCTCTTCCTCTGAAATTCCCATGTGGAGGAACAGTCATAACCGCATCAAGAACCTAAATTAAAGTCGACCAACCCTAAACTGTTTAGGCTCTGTGGGTACACAATTGAACTCGCAACCCGTTTAGGCTCTGTTTGGCACGGTGGTAGCGGTCGTGAATGCAGCAGTAATGAATCTTTCGTGGATATCTGACCTCGCCTAAGTAACTTCATTCACTTTTATGTTTAAAACTAGTTTTTTTGTGTGATGGTCATAACCGTTGTCATGGCAAGCATATGCCATTTGGCGGGGCTGATCCAATGCGGTCGCGCGGACAGCGCCGCCCAGTCGCGACCTGTGCCGTTTGGCGGTGCATGCCGCGGCAAGGATCCACCCTGCCCATTAAAATCACGGAAATCATGCGGATTTCATCCGTGGGAAAACAGCACCGCCAAACTGAGTCATACCTTCTATGACACTGATGTTTTTGTCCAAACTCACCGGAGCAAAAACACCGCACCAAACGAAGCCTTATTAGTAAATTGTGTGTTAGCGTAAGAAAGTTCACATGTTTAATTTCAGATGTCTTCCATCAATTTTTGGTAAAACTTCACAAAATAATTTTGTGCGCTGCTCAAATGACTCGGAATATTTCTCTTATGCCTTAAACTCTTCGGTGCTTCCTGATATTGCCCAGCTGACTAGTAATTGCCATGCAATAAAATGATACTAAATTTTGTAGCAAAAAACTCGATAATGATAAAGGAACTCGATCCTTTTCCGATAGAAATCTAAGAGACATCTTCCTAAATCCAAATTCATACAAAGTAGGTCATAATATAAAATCTCAAACACTCTTATATCCAAATCGACTAATGTAATTGAGGTCGTGTCATTAAAATAAAATTTCAAATACTTGATGGGGTTCCCATAAAAATCATTCGAGTAAGGACGGTTTTCAAGATCGTGGTCTCGTCCGAATTGCCAAAGTGGACCGATTCGAGTGCACAAAGCCTTGCCCCTGACGAAGCAGTACAAACAATCAAAAGCTCATGCTCACACCACCCTGGGAGGGCGCACGTGAGTAGACCATGCACTCACGACCGCGCACCCCAGCACATGCACCGGCTGCGCACGCACAACAACATCGCGCCCATGTTGGTCGCGCGCCCATGTTGGTCGCGCGCCCACGTAGGTCGCACGCGCACAGCAGACGCGTACGCACAATGCCCGTGCACAGTGGCTGTGCGCACAAGCAGGAAGAGAATGCACAGCGGCCATGCGCGTGCACAACGATCGTGCATGCAGCGGCCGTGTGCCCCCGCGCACGTGTCCATTTTACGCGCGCCTCGCCGTCACCGCCGCCCCTCACCGACGAACCTGTCTGGGCAACCTAGATTGCTCAGACCGCCCGGGGGGGGGGGGGGGGGGGCACGGATGCCTTTTTCTTAAAAATTGCAATCCATGTGACCAGAAATCGCACGCTCTCATTTGCCCATTCAAAATCCAATGAGAAGGCAAACCTATCCACAAACTATGGTTGACGGTGGCTTGGAAGGTATCAACTATGCCCCGTAAGCTACTCCCACTACACCACATCTCTGGGTATGCCTTCGAGCTATGCATCATACTCTGCCCATCTCCGACGACTAGTTTTTCTTTGAAGAGAGTGAAAAATGGATTAAAAAATTGGACTACAAATAGTTTTTTGGACTGCAAGTATCAATGGACTGCGAATAGCATAATACTTACCACTTAGAAGATTGCTCTTTTATTTTAGGGTATTATATAAATGCCATATTACTGTTTATGTTCTCTACTTTGATTTCAAATCTAAGGCTCCGTTTGGGGGGACTTATTTTTACCGGTCAAGCGATTACGACCGCATGTACCAGCCTTATTTAAAGCCCGATTCATGCGGTCGTAACCGCTTGACCGGCTAAAATAAGTCCCCCCAAACGGAGCCTAAATCCTAGCAGCGTTATCCATGTAAAGATTTCTCGTAGAAATGTGTGTGCCTTCAAAAAATCCCATGGTATGGTTTCTCCTTTAACAATTTTCGATGCACTATCGGACGATTGGCTAAAACGAATTGGTAGTAGCCGTCCGTGATCCAAACGAAATGCAATTTCCAATAAAATAAAGGTCGGCCCAATGACTGACAATAATGTCCTATGAATACTTTCAAAGAGGTTACTTATCACAAGACTATTCTCACCAGAGTACACGTAATTAGCTACAGAGTTTTCAACACAACTCCATCACTTGCTTCGAGTAGACTAATAACTTCCCCCCTATGTGCGATTCAACTCATTCATGCACATTATGTCACCTAAAATTAAAGCCTGTCAAAAAAATATTTATGCGCGCTTCCCCGCCCTCATCGGGTCTGTAATTTTACACTCTAGGGCATGACTGGGTCTGCTTGAGCCCAGACCAAACCATGTTTTGGCTAGGTAGACCCAGGAAGGTATTTCATGTTATGCTTTTTTGACACGCTTGCTTGTAGGGTGGACACGCACAACTTGAGCTTGTAAGTTCAAAATAAAAATTTGGTTGTCATTATGGGTGATATTGAGTCGAGTTTGATCGATTCTGACTCTGCTCAAAATCAAAATCTTACCGAGTAGAATCAATTTCGAGTCGACTCGAAATTAATTATATTTTTGTAAAAATTAAATTATTACAAATTTTAGAATTAAATAATTTTTAAATCATCTTGTATATTACATATTTAGTATTTCAAGCATTCGCCGATCAAATGAATCCAACACTATTACATTAAAATTTTAAAGGATGATCAAAAATCAAATCGGAGATGGTATTTTGGTTCGATATCAAATCGCAGTTCAATATACCTAATATTTGGAAAAAGGATGTTGGTTTGGAAGATAAATATATATTACCAGGGCGGTAGTGATTGGAACAGCGCATGGGTGTTCTATGAGTGTCACTCGACAGTATTCTTTCTCTCTTGCTCGAAAAGAAAGGCTTGCTATTTTTGGTGAAATTAATTGGTCCTTCTCTACATTGTTGTACGAATCCAGAGAGAAATGATAAAAGATGAGTCCTTTTCTTCTTGTAAGCATCAATTTGCTGTACAATTTCAGGAAAAAAATTTCTTCTTTCCAAAGCCTGTGAGAGCTTTTGTTGTTGCTTGATTTTGAAGGACAAGACCACCGAAGCTTGCAAATTGTTTGTCCCCATTGTTTGCAAAGAAGGACCGAAGGCCAAAACTGGAAATTTGATGGTCGGATCTCTACTTCCAAAGAAATCCCAAAACAGTATGCAACTTGCTATTTTTTTCCTTCACAAAGCTGAAAACATGGAAAAGAATTAAGCTACCATTTTTGTTTCTTTTCCAAAAGCAGAGACCTGTTGTAGTTTCTCTTAGAATAGCCCCACAACTCTACCAAAAACTATAAAAAATTATAGCCTCTATAAAGTATAGACTAATCATTTTCTCTCAAAATTTATGCCCCAACACGTGGTTCGTGTTGGTTTGATTTGGTTGGCCAAGTCGACGATTTTTATTGTATTTTAATATATATAGGTGGAGGAGAGAGAGAGCCCGCATTTATTGCGGAGAGAGAAGTTTTGTGTTTTGATTGCCTATAAATAGGCATGTGTACCTTTTGTATTGGAATGAAAAAAAGGAAAAGGAAATATTGGGGGAGCCTTTGTTTTTCTTCGGCAGGATTGAGAGAGAGAGAGAGAGAGTGGGTAAAGAGAGAGAGAGAGAGAGTGTGAAAAGAGTGAGATATAAAGTTTTATTCCCGCAGGAAATAAAACCCTCGCCATTCATCTTCTCGCATAGGAGCTCGCCAGCACTCCTATTGGGACTCTCGCCATTAATATCCCGCCACCCTCTTCTCGCCTGCCACTCCCGCAGGAGGTTCTCGCACAGGAGCTCTCGCCACCTCAGCTCGCCGGACCAAAGGGAAGGAGGTGCACTCGCCGCTGGACTTGGAGGAGCTGTGCTCGCACGCGCTGGACTTGACAGGAGCTCGCGCCGCCAGCAGCCATTTTCATCTCGCCTGTGCTTGGACGTGAAGGAGAAGAGCGCCAACTCGCCTGGAGGTGGTCTCGCAGCCGCCGTGAACCATCTCTCCGGAGTGGTTGAAGAGAGTGCTCGCCGGAAGTGTTACTCGCCGGAGCCTTGAGATTGAAGGTGCTCGCCGAGAAGTGAAACGAGCATCTCGCCGAGGCTGAAGGAGCTCGCCGGTGTGAGTGAAGGCTGTGGTTGTGCCCGCCGGGAAGTGATAGTGGAAGTGCTCGCATTAGAAGAGTAGAGAGAAGTGAGCTCGCGTGGTGGTAACAAATGGTATCAAAGCTAGGTTTACAAACCTTTGCGGTGACTCGGAAGGTTTACAAATTATGGGAATTGGAGCATCCGGATGAGAGTACTACTCGCATCAAAGGAGTTATGGGATGTAGTGGAGAATGGGTATGAGGAACGCACTGCAGCAGCAGAGGCGGCGTTGACTAACGCCCAGAAGACAACACTTAGAGAAACAAGGAAGGCGGACAAAAAAGCTCTCTTCTTGTTGTACCAAGGGGTTGACGAAGCAACCTTTGAGAAGATCTCAGACGCGAAGACTTCCAAGGAAGCATGGGAAGTGTTGCAACGCTCCATGCAAGGGGTGGACAAGACTAAGAAGGTGAAGTTGCAGTCCCTCCGTGCGGAGTATGAAGTAACAAAGATGCAAAGCACCGAGAAGGTCGGTGACTATGTGACTCGTCTGCGGACGCTCACAAACGAGATGAAGAGAAATGAGGAGACGATCGAAGATGTAAGCTTCATGGAGAAGTTGTTGAGATCTATGTCGAAGAAGTTCCGCCATATAGTGGTGGCAATTGAAGAGTCGAAGGACCTCACCGAGAAGGCCGTGGATGAGCTTGTAGGCTCTTTGCAAGCTCATGAGTACAGGATGTTGCAGGATGAGGAAGAAGTGAGTGGCTTGGGAAAAGCACTCCAGGCCCAGTTGAACTTTGCGAAAAGTTCAGGAAGAGGAGGCGGCCAGCGTGGCTGAGGTCACCAAGGCAGAGGCAGAGGCAGAGGTAGAAGAGGAGGTAAAAACCAAAATTTCCAGAAAGAGGCCAGCATAGCAGTATAGACTAGTCATTTTCTCTCAAAATTTATTCCCCAACACGTGCCCGGGTGTCCTGCCCGGGTGTCCTCCACTTGGGTTTGCCCATGTCTATCAGATTGTTTATCATCTTGCTGGTCTGTAAGAGGAATATAATAAATTCAACTTCATATTCAATGACATCTATTGATGATGAGCTGAATTCTATAGATGAGCAAAATAAGAGAGTAAATCTTGAATAGAGAGAGAATAATATGAGTTGATAGACATGAGTGGAGATTGGATATAGATAGAAGAGAAATTAGGGTTAAAAGAGGGATCTGGTTTCTTTTATGAATCATTATCACAACCCTAAGGACTTGTTTATAGCCTTTCTATTGAATAACAACGTTGTTTTAGGCTCACTTTGGGATACATTAGTGTGAAAGAGAGAAGGTAAATTGTATTTTCAAAACTATGGCTGGATTTGGGTAACCTTCATTCTAATGACAGTTTCAATTTATATTCAAAATTATCTCAGCGGAACTTTTATTTATTCCGTTATGATTATTTCTGAACTTTTGTAACCAAAATTAAATATTATATATGTGGAATTTTTTACAAATTTATAGAAAAAAATGTTTATGCAACTTCAATTGATTAAAAAAAATCAATAAGAAATATATGTCAGGCCAATCATTTTGGAAAGGAGAATAGAGCTCTCGGGGTCCTTTCCAAAAAGGGGAGAAAAGTGGTTTTAAACCGGCGGGTCTAAAACCGTAGCAAATCGATTGCAATCAAACACTCAAGTGTCGGCCCAATTAGACATGAACGGAGGAGAAAGGGAGATTCAAATAGAGCCTTAAAGTATTCAGTGCTTCCTGATATTGCCCATCTGACTAATAATTGCCATGCAACAAAATGATACTAAATTTTGTAGCAAAAAACTCGATAATGATTAAGGAACTCGATCCTTTTCTGATAGAAATCTAAGAGACATCTTCCTAAATACAAATTCATACAAAGTAGGCCATAATATAAAATCTCAAACACTCTTATATCCAAATCCACTAATGTAATTGAGGTCGTATCATTAAAACAAAATTTCAAATACTTGATGGGGCTCCCATAAAATTCATTCGAGTAAAGACGATTTTCAAGATCGTGACCTCGACCGGATCGCCAAAGTGACCGACTCGAGCGCACAAAGCCTTGCCCCAGACGAAGCAGTACCAACAATCAAAAGCTCGTGCTCGCACCCCCTAGGAGGGCATGCGTTAGTAGACCATACACTCACGACCGCGCGCCCCCGCGCACGCACCGGTTGTGCATGCACAACAACATCGCGCCCAAGTTGGTTGCGCACCCACGTAGGTCGCACGCGGACAGCAGACGCGTACGCACAATGCCCATGCACAGCGGTTGCGCGCACAAGCAGGAAGAGAGTGCACATCGACCATGCGCGTGCACAATCATCATGCATGCAGCGGTTGCATGCCCCTGCGCACGTGCCCATTTTCCGCACGCCTCGCCTTCACCGCCACCCCTCACCGACAAACCTGTCCGGGCAACCTAGATTGCTCGGACCGCCCTGGGGGGCATGGACACCTTTTTCTGAAAATTTGCAATCCATGTGACTAGAAATTGCACGCTCTCATTCGCCCATTCAAAATCTAAGAGGGCGTAAATACCCGCTAACCCCTCAGAAAACTATAAAAAGGCCCTCAGATGTTCATTTGAGGACAAGCAACCAAGAAGAGAAGAGAGAGTTTTGAAGTTTTCTGGAAAAGACTTGGAGCAGTGCTCACTCTGTTCATATGTTCACTCTGCTCGCTCTCTCGCTCAAGTGTGGACTTTGCTTTCCACATTGTATGCATCGGTGACTGCTCAAGAAGCCGCTCCTGCGAGCGCCAAGAAAGACTTTATTTCTTTTTTCTTTTTCTAGTACTTGTAAATGGAGCAGTGGCATATCACCCTCCAGAAGATTCTAACACTTGTAACTGCCTGATAACTAGTTGATTTGGTTGGCACCAAATCGATCCCGTAGTTTTTTTCCCTTTCGGGTTTTTCAACGTAAAAAGACTTGTCATTCTTGTTGTTGGTTCTCTTTTAACTGTTTGTGTGCTTGACTCGCTCTCGAGCAAAGGCGATTCGATTCTTCTGGACCGGGAGAGCACCAAGCGACCCACAATAGTTTGGCGTCATTTGTAAGAAGAGTGTTCTCAAAACTCTGCAGATTTTTTGAAGACAGTGCTTATTATACGCAAGCTCTCCTGACTAATAGCAATGATAAGGAGAAATGCACGCATCACTAATAGAACAGCCCCTGAGGAGTGTCCTGATCTAGCCCCGACCAACTCACCTGGAAGAAACGCTCCACTTCTCAAAGAAGCCATAGATGCACCGATAACATCTGTAGAGGAGCGTGTGCACCTGATGGAGGATCAGTAGGCTGAGATGCTCACTCTTCTAGGAGATTTGGGAGCCTCTCAACCTCCCAACCCGGTCAACGCCCTAGGTGGACGATCTCCATTGGCCCCAAACTGCGTCCAACCTGAAGGTGCTACCCGCCTTAATGATCCTGCCACGGACGAACTGACCAACGCAGCCAGCTCCATGAATCTCGTATTACCCGATGGGCTTCCTGGGCACACACAGTGTAACCCCCATCCGGCGGAAGAAGTTGTCGCTCAAACTAACGAAAGGATCACTCGCAAGGAGGTGAGAAATATGATAAAAGAGGGGTACGAGCGCGACGGACGCCGAGCCGCTCAAGCACGGCGCACCACTCACCACGACTCTCCACTAGCCCCACAACTCCCAGCGCACCCCGTACCACGCTATTCCAAGATTCCCAACTTCAAAACCTTAGATGAAACAGACGACCTGCTGAAGCGCCTCAACCACTTCGCAAGGATCATGTGGATTTTACGACGCCCCTGATCAGCTTCTGTGCCAAGTGTTCCCAGAAACTCTAAAGGGACATGCCCGCACCTGGTTCTCTGAAAGAGGTAGAAATCAATAACTTCGCTGAATTAACTCAGATGTTCACTGACTAATTTAATTATCGCCAAATGCTAGATCATACGAGACCCCTCTCAGCTCTCTGAGATCCTACAGAACAAGGAGGAGTCTCTGAAGAATTTCTTCTGTCGCTTCACTAATGAGGCGCGAGAGATCCTAGGGGTCGACCCCCAGCACCTGCATGGCATTTTCCTCGGGGGCTTCGCCTAGGTAGAATCTACTCAACGCTGATGAGGGAGATAGTGTCAGGCTGCCTGACCTCGTCCATCGAAATGAAACTCAGATCGTGGCAGACGAAGCAATCGAGGCTCATCGACATCAGTTTGAAGGTAACCTAAAAAGAAAGAAGGAACAAGATTCACCGCCGACGCCCAAGAGGAACGATGGACATCATGATGACTCCCGTCAAGGCGGGGGGCACCGACAGCATCAGAGCTTCACCCCTCTCAACACCCCTCAAACAAATGTGCTTCTTGCTATCAACAACAATGATGCCCTCCGGAGGCCCAGACCGCTTCCCCCAAACACAGGCAACTAGTCACAATATTGCAATTTCCACCATGGACACAGACATAAGACCAAAGATTGCACTTGGATGAGTGAGGAGATCGAGCATCTCGTCCATCTAGGGCTCCTTGGTGAGTTTTTAGAAATGCCAGTGTTTGGATGGGCAGCCCTAAATGGGCTCAGGGGGGACCCCTAAAATGATCATCCCAGGTGGGAGGAGTCCTTCCCACACCTACCACACGCAGAACCTGCACCACTTCTATTAGTATCTGCAATTTCCCTTTTTATGCTTTCTTTTCTTTCGGGAAAATAAGCCGCAATTTCAAATTTGCGCGCAAATCTATAATTAATCATTACTGTTTTCTAACTTCATATGTCATGTCTGTCACAAGAAACAAATCACCGAAGGGTAAGACCACGACCTACGGTAAGAAAGGGAGTTGCTCCCCTCTACGACCAAGCGGGAACTGGGTTCCCCGTACAGTAGTTGCCCTCATCGGGCAACGCGCTCACATCAGTTGCTCTCGTCGAGCAGCGCGCTCACACCAGCTGCCTCCGGTACCAACATTGGGTAGCGTACTAACGATTACAATAAGCTTAACAAACCCTGGTATGGGTGGACAAGTCCCTTTACGCCACATTTGAGCGTCGACCTCCGGCACTGGCGCTGAATGACGACCTCCAGAGCCAATCCTGAGCAACAAGCTCACCAACCCCCGATACCAACATTGGGTAGTGCGCTAACAATTGCAACAAGCTCAACAACCCCCGGTAAGAGCGGACAAATGTCCATCTACGCCACATCGGAGCTTCAACCACCGACACTAACGTCGAGCGATGAACTCCAAAGCCAATCCTGAGCAACAAGCTCACCAACCCCCGATAAGGGTGGATAAAAGTCCCTTTACGCCGCATCCATGTTGAAAATGTTGAAGTGGAAGTTGGCGGTCTGGGAGGTGTTCGCGCGGTCTGGTCTAACCGCGCGATCTCGCGGTCTCCTCTGCAGTCTGACCTATTCGTTCTAGCCGCAGTCTATTCGGCCTGATCGCCGTTCTTTGTCCAAGGTTGCCGAGGTGAGGCCGCGCGGTCTAGTTTGTGTGACCGCGTGGCAAGCTGGTGTTTTGTACTGTGCGCGTTAAGTTGTTGACCACACAGGGTTGGTGTTCTGGTATCGGGCAGTCCGGTTTGGTGACTGTCCGGGTTCTTGTTGGTGCGCGCCGACTAAGGTCTTCTTAGTCGCGCGGTCTCTTCTTTGTGTACGCATAAGTCGGTCTTTTGGCGATCTGCTGGTATATGCGGACACTGGTGTTTGGTCGACTTGGCGGGATGTTTCCTTAGTCGACCTGGCTGTGTTCGCGGTCTCTAGGGGAGGTCTCATAGGCGAACACTGGTGGTGGGCGTCATGACCGTGCGAGTTTTCATGATCGCGCGGCTTCTTGGAGGAGTGGCGATCTCCTGGTCAGGCTTGAAGTCGGCGAGCTCACAAAGCGCAGAGCGATCTTCTGCTGACCGCGCGGGTTGACCGGTCTTGGTCACGCGGTCAGGGCGGTGACTCTATCTCATAGGGTGGTGACTGGATCTGGTCTCACGCCTATAAATAGGAGTCACTGTAGCAGTAGAATTATCACACCAAGTGTAAGCTAAACTCGCGCCTAGTTCTTGCGGTCTCGTTTTTGTGACCGTCCGGTTTGCTGATTGAACTTGTCTTGTGCAGCTTCTGCGGATAGTGCGGACAGCAGCGGTCACCTCTTCTTCTAAGGTGTCCGGGCGGTCTTGCGGCTTGCAGTGAGGGTTGATGGAGTTCGGGAGAATCAGTGGAGTTCGGAAGGTCGCGGAGTTTTCGGTTGGTGTTGATCAAGTCGTCGGCTGGCTGTTCGGGTGGTCTCCTTTTCTAGTCGTGCGAACTCCCAGGTCGCGCGGTCAGGAGGTCTCAGTATTCAGACCACCAGTTATCTTTCTTCAGCATTGTATTTTCCTTTTGGTTTTGTGTACTGGCGAAATCATGTCACACCATGTATACCTCGCTCTGTAATGAAGATTTCTGCTATTATCAATAAAGATTGTTTTGCTTCATGTGCTTCTGGTTGTTGGCTATAACTTTAAGTTGTACGATTCCTGCTCACTCCTAGATCTTCAGAAAATTTCACAATCCAAGCGTCAACCTCCGACATTAATGTTGAGAGACGGCGTCCTAGGCCAATCCTGAGCAACAAGCTCACCAACCTTCGGTAGGGGGGATGAAGGTCCCTTTACGCCACATTCGAGCATCGACCTCTTGCATTAACGATGAGCGACAACCTCCGGAGCCAATCACAAATGAGAATCTTACCAACCCTCTGTAAGGGAAGACGAAGGTCCCTCTACGCCACCTCCAAGTGTCGACCTCTGACACTGATGCCAAGCGACGACCTCCTGAGCCGAACAACAATTTATCCAACCCTCAGAAAAGGTGGACAAAGATCCCTCTATACCACATCCGAGCGCTGACCTCCGACAAAAAGACCGAGCGAGGACCTTCGATGCTAATGTCGAGCCACGACCTTCAGTGCTCAAGCCAAACATCAAGCTCTTAATCAAGTGACGACCTCCGATGCTAATACTGGGTAGCGCGCACAATTGTAATAATGACCCCTGACATTAACGCCAAATAACAAGCTTAATGCACAAATGCTGACTTCTGGTATCTACGCAAAGCGGCAAGCTAATGACCGAATAAAACGCAACAGTTTGCCCAAGCAAACCCGTAAAGCGACCTATAGAAAGAATAATTCCAATAAATAAAGTAAAAAAAAAAACAACTCGCACGCCCAGGAATATGTTATCAAAAGGAAAAATGTGTGAACTCGCTCTCTACAAGTCGCGATCCCCAGAAATTATGGGTCAATTGATGGGGTTCCCCTAAAATTCATCTGAGTCAAGATAGTTTTCAAGATCGTAACCTCGACCGGGCTCGAGTGGGACTTCCGGGGTACTGTGACCCAAAACCAAACCTAGCCTAGCCTTTGTCAATCAGACAAAAGCAGATCACCAAAGTGGACCAACTTAATTGACCGCAGCCTCGCTCTAGAAGGAGCGGTTCCAAAAGCCTGTGCACGCACCCCCGAGGGCGCACGTGTGTGCCCACACGTGCGCGTCCGCGCTGGCATCGCGCCCGCACTGGCAGCGCACGCACATCGACCATGCGCCCACGTAAGCAAAGCGCACTAATAAAGAAATTGATGTTTTTCCAAATCTATAAACGATAAAGGCAAGCGTACCTATCGTGTATATCATAGGATATGAAAGACATATCAAGGTCGTATAAAACATAGATCTGTCGAGTACTTCTACTTTGAGAAAACAAATTATTATTTTTTCAGAATAAAACTTTAAGAGAAATTATCATTATACTAAAATATGAAATAAGAAAACCTAAGATCAAAACAAACTTCGAAATGAAATAGAAAATATAATTTATAACCTTCTAATCTGATCCTTAACCGCGAAGATTCCCAAATTATGAATGCATCTCTCTCGAGAGTACGCTCACCTAAGATTAGGTTGATCGATTGAACTCTTATTCTAATAAAACCCTTAAAACTCGTTTTAACGAGGTGAATCCTGATATAGGATGTGACTCATATTCAGAAGATTTACGTCATCCTCTCTAAAGAGTTGTGTGCAACTCTTTTTATTCATGAGCGATCGATTCGTGCGCACGAGCCTCTATGTTAACTAGAATATAAAAACATATATCGAAATTCATAACCGACATATGAACTCGATATCGTTATATTTCAGGAATAAATCGAAGGTAGAAAAAGAACGATAAAAGAGAATGATGATTTCATAACAAAACCTGTAATAAACATGTACTACAAAACTAACGACTTGCTTTGAGATAAAAAGTTGCGTAAAAGAAAATATGAAAGAGACATTGCTGAAATAAAAACTATATTATCATTTCATAAAAGGAAATACATGAAATAATAACATTACATTAATTAAAGGTATATGAAAATAAAACAAAGATAGAAAAGAAAATACTGGAAAATAAAGAGCATCTCTGCCCAAAACGGGCAGAGGAAGAGACTAGAGAGGGTATAAACATAGATCCAATCGGCCTTATATAGGTTCAATAATATGTTATTCTCTCACCTCACTCAATTTTTTCTATTTGTATATGCTTAGGAAAATGATGCATTTTCCTATCATTTTTCATGACATATAATCTTTTTTAAAATTCTCTTCAAACAAAATCCAAAATGTATATATTTATGAGTAATGAATTTTATCCTCTTACTCAATGACATAATCTTTTAAATTATTTTGGGTGCATATATTTAGGGAATGGTAAATTTTATCATCTCATTCTCATGACAGGTGATCTTTTACTACATTTTTTAAACATGCCAACAAAAAGAGTATGATAAAAAATATTTCTAGCTTATAAATTAAAATATTTTGAGAGCAAATTCTAGTAAAATGAAATTTTCCAAGATTTAAAAAGATAGAAGTAGACATAATAAAAATCTAAGGATGCTTAACCAATCTACTACAAAATGAAGCGACTTAAACTAAAAGGATAAGTAATGCTAAATAAATTCTCTAGTCAAATTAAAAGCATAAAATAATTCTTAAAACTAAATTACCTAAAATTTTAGTTTAATAACTATGATAAAATAAAATATTAGCTAAATTAAAAACATAAAAAATGCTTATAAGCATTCTCAAATAGATTTCTAGGAAACAATACAAAAATGTAGGAGTTTTATTATTTTTTTGGTTTTTCTAAAGTTTTTTTTTTCAACTTTTTTGAAATTTTGAATATGATCTTTTTTTTTTATTATTAATACTTGGAAAATAACATAAATTATAAACCTAAGATTTTTTTTGTTAATCATTGGACTTCTTGAGGAATACCCGGTGAATGGCTCTCAACGTCACTAGGAGATACGATGAGATTACACTCCAAATCTCCCTTTCCAAGAAATTAGATTTTCGCTTTTCTAATTTATTTTGAAGATTTTGTAATTTTTAAGATTTATTTTTATTTTGTTGGTGCAACAAAAAGAAAATAAATTTTTTTTTTGAAATTTTCCACAAATGCTAAGAGAAAGGACACTACCCTCATATTTAAAATTAAATATTGTCCACAATGTGAAAAACTAAGTATGAAGAATAACAAAAGAACAAAAACAAAAAGAAATAAAGTGTGACATAAACGAAAAGAGGGGGGAGGGGGTAAAATAGAACGCACCTGATTTGGAGACGTGGCGGACCACACAAACATCTGCAAAACATGTTAAACAAAATCAAACAAAACAAAACTAAAACAACAAAAGGAAACAAAACAAGAAATTTTTTTTTGTTAATTTTTATGCGATAATTTTATTTTTATTTTATTTTAAGTTTTAAATTTTTTTAGTTTTTAAACTTTCTAAAAAAATGACAAAATAGTTTTTTTAGATGTTTTAATTAGTCTTGGACCCAAGGTCTACCCGGTAAAGGGCTCGCAAGATACTAGGAGCTGCGATGGGATGACACCCAATGATCTCTTTCCAAGAATTTCATTATAACATTTTTTTTTGGAAGGCGGGAAAAACAAAGAATGATAAATGTAATAGTGTTTCCTTTTTTCAAAATATCAACAAAAATATTCCCCGGCAACGACGAATTGTTGTTTTTCCAAATCTATAAACAATAAAGGCAAACATACATATCGTGTATAGCATAGGATATGCAAGACATATCAAGGTCGTATAAAAACACGGGTCTGTCGCGTACTTCTACTTTGAGAAAATAAACTATTATTTTATCGGAATAAAACTTTAAGAGAAATTATCATTAAACTTAAATGTGAAATAAGAAAACCTAACTTGATCAAAACAAACTACGAAATGAAATAGAAAATATAATTTATAAGCTTCTAATCCGATCCGTGACCGTGGAGATTCCTGAATTATGAACGCACATCTCTCGAGGGTACGCTTACCCGAGATTAGGTTTGTCGACTGAACTCTTGTTCTAATCGAAACCCATAAAACTCGCTTTAACGAGGTGAATCCCGCTATATGATTTGACTCATATCCAAAAGATTTACGTCATCCTCACTTGAGGGTTGCATGCAACTCTTTTTATTCCCGAGCGATCGATTCGTACGCACGAGTCTCTCGGCTAAGTAGAATACGAAAACTTATATCGAATTTCATAACCGGCATGTGAACTCGATATCGTTATATTTCTTGCAAGAATAAATCGAAGGTAGAAAAAGAATGATAAAAGAGAAAAATGATTTCATAACAAAGCTTGTAATAAACAAGTACTACAAAACTAAGCTGCTTGCTATGAAATAAAAAGCTGCATAAAAGGAAATAAGAAAGAGACATTGCAGAAATAAAAACTATATTATTGTTGCGGGTCGTTCGGGTGCTTTGGTAGACCGGCCGAATTGAACCACCTTAGCTCGGAAGTGAACAGAGCGCAAACATTCAAAGAGAGAGATTTGTTGAGTACACTGAGATTTTTTAACGTGGAAAACCCGGAAAGGGTAAGAAACCACGCAGTCGGAGCTGTGCCGACCAAACTTCACTATCTTCTGAGAGTTTACAGTTAGGTACTTAGAAATCGAGCGCGACAGGCCGGCACTCATTACAATAATAGAGAGAGAGAGAGAGAGTTCCGAGGGTGACAGACCACCTCCCGAAAAACTAAGTCTTTTTCCTTCTGAGAACGGTGGGGGAACAAAAGTGAGAATGCTGAGTCGCCTTTCGGGAGAACAAAAGTGAGAGTGCTGAGTCGTCTTTCGGGAGAAAGGAAATCTTCAAGTCCACGAAGGAGATCTTCAAGCGCCGAAAGAGAATTCCGTGGAAATCTTCAAATGAGCTCTCCCGGGTCCAGAAGGCAAGGTCCTCTCAAATGAAGGTTCTGGGCTCCTTTTATAGCTTTGGTCGGGGGTAGCCTGATAATTTCGCCGTTGTAACCATCGTAACCACCTAGCGGACGAATCACGTTTTCCGGTTCGGAGCACACAGATCGCTATTTTTCGTAAATGACCGTCTCGCCACAGGCCAGTTCGGGCAGTTCGGGCCGCCTTGTTGAAGGTGAAAAAGGTGACAAGTCGTTCCTGTAATCTGAGAAATTAGAAAGACAAAAAGTGAGCGTGCCCAGAATGTGAAAGTGCTCTGAGCGCGCTCAGAAGCGTTTTGAGCGCGCAACGAACGTGGAAGCGTTCTGAGCGCGCAGGGAGTGTTCTGAGCGCGCAACAAACATGAGAGCGTTCTGAGCGCGCAACAAACATGAGAGCGCTCTGAGCGTGCTAGGAGGCGTTCTAGGCGGAATCTGAAACTCGAAGAGCGGGCGGCGAGTCAGAAGAGGGGGTATTTGCCCTAACCCCATTACGGGGGAGAGTGGTTTGGCCGCACCATAAGGGGGCGAGGCGCGGCCGCACCCGAGGGGGGTGCGGCTTGGCTTGGCCACACCCCAAGGGGGTGCGGCTGGGCCGCACCCAAGGGGGTGCAGCCGGGCTGCACCCAAGGGGGTGCGGCTTGGCCACACCCTAAGGGGGTACGGCCTGGCGGCACCCCACATAGGGTGTGACTTGGCCGCACCCCTCATGGGGTGTGACTTGGCCACACCCCACATGTGGTACGGCCGGGCCGCACCCCAAGGAGGTGCGACTTGGCCGCACCCAACACGGGGTGCGGTTTGGCCGTACCCCCCCCCCCCCCCCCCCCCCCACTATGGAGGGTGCGGCTATTCGCACCCCACTAGTGGGGTGCAGGCCAATCGCACCCCAGTAGTGGGGTTCGGCTATGGCGGAGTGCAGCGCGTTTCGTGCGTGCTCTCGCACTGGCGATTGACGGTGGAAATGACGGGTTCAGTTTCTTCAACTCGAGCGATCATGCGTTGACCGTTGACCCCATCTCTCTTTAGTGGAGTTTTCTCTAGACGCACCCAAGGCCTTTATGGATGTATAACATAAGCCCCCAAACCTTCGGAGTCCGAATTTCTGCGCGGAGGAGTTCGGAGGTTTTGATTTTTCTTCGGCGGCTTTGATCATTGCTCTCTTCGTGGTGCCTTGGGTAGGGATTGCTGTCGAAGGATGAGTGTGTGGTTGCTTGTGTTTTCTTGTTCTGTTTAGGTGTTTCTCGCTCTGCGCTGTGTTGCGATAGCACTCTCGTGGCCTCGCTGCCCTGGTTGTTGTCGAAGTGTCGATTGAGGGAAGATGCTTCAAGATGGTCGGCGAAGGATGTTCGCACTTTGAGATTGTTGCTGGCTTGCTATTTAGCATTGATACCTGAATAGCTTGATGACCTTTTACAAAATAACGGATGAGTCTGCGCGGGTCCGAGTCCGCGGCTTTTTCATAATAAGAAATTAGTTTGGGCGAGTCTGAGCTCGCGGCTTTTATATAACAGAAAATTAGTTTGTGTGAGTCCGAGCTCGCGGCTTTTATATAATAGAAAATTAGTTTGCGCGAGTCTGAGCTCGCGGTTTTTATATAACAGAAATTAGTTTGCGCGAGTCTGAGCTCGCAACTTTTACATAATAAAAAATTAGTTTGCGTGAGTCTGAGCTCGCGGCTTTTACATAACAGAAAATTAGTTTGCGCGAGTCTGAGCTCACGGCTTTTATATAATAGAAAATTAGTTTGCGCGAGTCTGAGCTCGCGGCTTTTACTTAATAGAAAATTAGTTTGCGCGAGTCTGAGCTCGCGGCTTTTACATAATAAAAAATTAGTTTGCGCGAGTCTGAGCTCGCGGCTTTTACATAATAGAAAATTAGTTTGCGCGAGTCTGAGCTCGCGGATTTTACATAATAGAAAATTAGTTTGCGCGAGTCTGAGCTCACGGCTTTTACATAATAGAAAATTAGTTTGCCCGAGTCTGAGCTCGCGGCTTTTACATAATAGAAAATTAGTTTGCGCGAGTCTGAGCTCGCGGCTTTTACATAATAGAAAATTAGTTTGCGCGAGTCTGAGCTCGCGGCTTTTACATAATAGAAAATTAGTTTGCGCGAGACTGAGCTCGCGGCTTTTACATAATAGAAAATTAGTTTGAGCGAGTCTGAGTTCGCGGCTTTTACATAATAGAAAATTAGTTTGCGCGAGTCTGAGCTCGTGGCTTTTACAATATAGATTTGGCCGGTGAATATCGGGTGTATTCAAACCGTGGACGAATGTAAGAGGGGCGGGCCCTTACGACGCCGGGACTCGACGGCAGAGGAGAAGGGCGAACCTTCAATCGACGGCGGTGCAAAGTCCTCGGGGCAGGGCCCCGAAGTGGCCGGTGTATAGCTGGTGTATTCAAACTGTGGACGAACGTAAGAGGGGCAGGCCCTTACGACGCCATGACTCGATGACGGATGAGAAGGGCGAACCTTCACTCGACGGTGGTGCAAAGTCCCCGGGGCAGGGCCCCGAAGTGGCCGGTGAATAGCTGGTGTATTCAAACCGTGGACGAACGTAAGAGGGGCAGGCCCTTACGACGTTGGGACTCGACGGCGGAGGAGAAGGGCGAACCTTCAATCGACGACGGTGCAAAGTCCCCGGGGCAGGGCCCCGAAGTGGCCGGTGAATAGCGGGTGTATTCAAACTGGGGGCGAACGTAAGAGGGGCAGGCCCTTACGATGCCGGGACCCGACGGAGGAGGAGAAGGGTGAACCTTCAATCGACGGCGGTGCAAAGTCCCCGGGGAAGGGCCCCGAATGTGTTCCTGCAGTAGAATAGTTTAGGACAGGTAAAACATAATTAGAAAATGAACATTGATACATGCCCAAGTGCAATCTTGCGGCTTTTGAGCCAATAAGTTTCTGATACAAGTTTGACGAGAGAGAAGGTAACATCGAGCTCCCTTTGCGCTGCGCTTGCTCGAGCTCTTTCGGTCGTTCAGCGTGGTGGGCGGCGGTGACCCGGCGACTGACCCTCGGTGGAATCCTTCTGTGCTTCTTTGCGGAAAGCCTCAAGGTGTCCTGACTGGACAAGGCGTTCAATTTCTTCTTTCAACCTGGCACAGTGCTCCGTACGGTGTCCTCGGCCTTTGTGGAAAATGCAGAACTGGGATTGATCTCCCCTACGCTGGGGGAGCGGTATGGGCCAGTTGATGACTTTGATGTTGCAGATTACAGACAGTATATGTTCGCGGGGGGCATTTAACGGGGTGTAGATCTGGGAGCTTTGATTTACTAGCCCTCGGGAGCGGTCTGCTTGGTTCTGAATGGGCGGTACGGCCTTCTCAAACTGTTGTTGTTGTCCCTTTCTCTTGCGACACGTATCCGTTGTAGTGGGTCTGCTGGTGCTGAAAGATTAGCTTTTTCTGCCAATGTAGAAGTTGTGCGGCCCGCCCGCGTGCCTTGCTCCTTAGAGTTTGGATTTGGCGATGGGTCATGGTTGATCCAAGGGAGCTCGACTGCGGTGTTAGTTATTGGGTGTCAACTTATCACCTAGAGGGGGGGGGGGGGGGGGGGGGGGTGAATAGGTTTTTCAAATTATTTTATCCCCTTTAGGTGTTCTTGTTTTCTGATTAATAGATCTATAGATTAGTAAAGCACAACACAGAAAACACACAAGAACTTATAGAGGTTCCTCAAGACAGGGTGTGTTGAGTAGTCCTCTTTCCCTCTGTGCCTACCTAGCAGTGTGCTAGGCTCAGCAAACTCCGCCAATGTCTCCGGCCCGCAAGCCTTACACCTCGGACCCGCAAGTCCCTGCAGCCTAGGCCCGCAAGCCCCTTCACTGAACCCGAGCCCGCAAGCTCGACACGTTCGGACCCGCAAGTCCCTACAGCCTAGGCCCCCAAGTCCCTACAGCCTAGGCCCCCAAGCCCCTTCACCACACCCTAGCCCGCAAGCTCGACACTCAGGCCCTCAAGCCCTACACAGCACAGACCCGCAAGTCTTGCCTACAGCTTAGGCGCGCAAGCCCCTTCACTGCACCCGAGCCCGCAAGCTCGACACTCAGAACCTCAATCCCCACAGACCTCAAGCCCTCAAGCTTGACACTCAGATCTGAAAACAGATCTTATAACTTTGGCCCGCAAGCCTTACAATGAAAGATTTACAGTAATGAAAACTGTTTCTTCTGTCTGATGGAGATCGGCTTCTTATCTTGAAGAAGATGCTTTTAATTTTGAATCTGAACGACACAAATCCTCTTCAAGCTTTCTTCCTCTTGCCTGATGTTGTCTGGCTTCTACTTTTGAACGATTCTTAGCAGTCGATGAGACTTGACTGCAACTTGAATAACATAGTATGATCGTTTTGTTCTTCCCTTCTTTCTTTCTTTCTTTCTTTCTTTACCGTCGCTTGTACTGTTGTATTGCTAGGCAGGATTCTTTTTCATTTTTCTCGCTCCTTTTTCTAGGGCATCACTGTTCCCTTTTATTGGACAGATGAGCCGCTTAACGGTCACATATAATGTCCTTTACTGTCAGACGCCCATCCCTCAAGAGCATGTGCTGATTGGACAATCAGGCGACGGTATTAATTGCTGACAGCGTGTTCGACTACTTTTGAAATTGTCTCGACGATATTTCCATTGTTATGACGACATGGATAATATCTCGACGACAGGACTTTGTCGATGCCTTGAACTAGTCTCTTCTTCAATTCTTCATCAGATAGTGATATCTTCGACAATACTGGACATCTCTTCTGTACTCTAGCTTATGACGACGAAGTCATCCAACTGATGTCGTCGCGATCTTCTTGTTTGCTTAATATCGTTGTAACAACTTTATCTTGTCGGAGACATGAACGATATCATGTAGACAGACGATACTTTAGCAACTGCTTGTCTTCAACTGACCTCCTTCAGTCTTCTAGATGTCACGCCTTCTTTACGACGATGTCCATCGCCATCAGTCACACTTAGCCTTTCCGATGACAAGGCTTCTTCTTGACGCTATCTGTTCTTCTTTGGCCTTATCGACGATATAGTTTCTTGTCAACGATATCTTCTACACTGATCTTCCCTTCTCCTTTTCAACGACATTCATTCTGACTTAGCATTATCAATGTCAAGGCTTCTTGACGACCACATCTTTGAATCTTCTTCTTCATCTTTGACTTTCTGATATCATCGTGTAGATGTCACAACGATATCACCATTCTGCCTTGCCCTGCATGTTGTTGATGATAGGCATGTTGTTGTCGACAATACGCATGATCCTTTTCGACGACACAGACACAATCATTCTTCTTTGCTTTGCCCATCATCTCAACGATGTGCATGTACTTGTCGATGATATGTCCAGCCTTTTTCGATGATGTTATACTTAGGCAGGTTGTTGAGGTACTGGACATATCGTCTCATCTATGAAAGCATGAACTAGATATGACATTAAATACAACTTGCACTTATCATTGAGCTGGGCACTTCTTCAAATCAGGAACACTGTTGGGCACTGTTCCCAACAATCTCCCCCTATTTGAAGAAGTCATAACCCACTCAATGATAAATGCCACTCATATAAAAGGTTTAACATTTTAAGCAAATAAGCATATAATAATGACATTGCAGCTATATTTGAGTGAACACGGAATTTGACAAATATTACTTCATTTATAAATAGTGCCAAATGTTTTCAGATGATTTTGACATTTCTACATTTAGCCCCTTAAAGATTTGGCAATCTATACCTTTGGTTCCCTCATAGCAGCTTCATCCTTGCTTTCTTGGCACTGGCTTCCTGCTCCTTTTCAGCTTGTCTGATGAAGTATTCAAACGGTTTGGGATGATACTTGAGAGGTTCAGGAGCATCAGTTGGGATTCTACCTCCTTGCTTAATTGTCCCTCCTGTGACTCCTTCTCGATTCTTCTTGATCTTCATATTTATCCCATTCTTGAGGACTGTATACACTGTATCGTTCACCTTTATTAGCTTTCACTTGCTCCCATGCTTTTAGAATGATGGTCCTGGATTTGGGACTCCATCTTTCATAGTCATCCTTTTTATCCATTTCCTCCATGTACTTTCTCCTCCTCATTTTTATTTCTTCATCCTCCAGTGCTTCCTTCTCTTTACCCATATCAGTGGCAGTATCAAGAATATCTGTATGTTGCTCTTCAGCAGGCTCGTCATAATGTAGATGTTGGAAATATTGCCCTCGATGTTCCCTTAATTTGAAGAGGCATCACTCACAATACTAAGTACATATTGTATTTGATATATTCTATATTGTCTCAAATATTGTACAGGGAATAGATTCAAAGGTGTGCTGTTTTATCAGCTGAGAAGGTCTCACTGTCTCAGCTGAACCGCTGAGACAAGACCAGGAGCCGCTGAGAAGGCATCTGGGCAAGCTGAGCTGTAGATAGAAGAAACCGTTGAGACTTGGTATGTTCGTCGAACGCAGAATGAAGTTCATCGAACGCAGAATCCTGTTCGTCGAACGAAGAATGAAGTTCGTCGAACGCAGAGACGGGACATAAGCAAACCCTGAGACTTGGTGAGTTCGTCAAACGAAGATTGCAGTTCATCGAACGCAGAGTTTGGCGGGTTCGTCAAACGCAGTTTGGCGAGTTCGTCGAACGCAGATTGCAGTTCGTCGAATACATAATATTCTCTGCAGATCAACAAAATCCGCTGAGAAGAGGAAGCCATCTCAACCCAACCGCTGAGACAGTTCAAACGTGACATGGCGGGTTCTGCTTTTGGCGCAAGCTGCAGAAAAGTATTGAGGGGTCCACCAACCACTCCCATATCTGTCAGAAGGACGGCTGAGAGCCGTTGAAGATCAAGGGTGTATAAAAGAAAGAGTTAGGGCACTATTGAGAAGTGCTGGTCAAGTGCTAAAACAAATTCACTATTCCATTGACGGCCCCCGTTCTCGTCATTCTCCTCCTGCTCACTGAACAAGCAAGAAGAATCCGAGAGATAGAGATAGCTCTTCTACAAGAAGGAGCGAGATGATCTTCCATCCTTCAACTGAAGAGGAAGATCAGTTTGTAGCTGCCATAATCATCTCCAGCTACAAGAAAGCACAAGCTCTGCAGGAACTACAGGAGACTTCTTCTCTCTGCTGTCTGCTGTAGTAAGCTTCAAATACTCTTTTACTGTAGGGCTATTTGCCTGAGTTTGTAGGGCTATTTGCCTGAGATTGTAGGGTTGGTTGGCCTGAGTTTGTAGGGTTGTTAGGCCTGAGTTTGTAGGGCCATTTGGCCTGAGGTTGTAGGACCAGGAGGTGGTCTGAGCTGTAGGAGGTGGATTCCTCTTAGGTAGGATCTGTGTGATCAGAGGTAGGACCAACAGGTGGTCTGAGTTGTAGGAGGTGGATTCCTCTGAGGTAGGGCTGCTGTGCCTGAGGTAGGGTTTATGAAAACGTGAGAGATCCTGTGGGATCTGTACTGTAAGCTATTATAACTGAGATTGGAGGAGTTAGCCTTGTCTAACACACTGTTAGAAGGGTGAAGTGGGAAAGTGGACTACCCATAGACACACTGTCTTGGGGAACCACTATAAACACTGTGTGTTTTTTGGGTTTGCTTGATTACTTGCTTAGAATAATTTTAACTATCAATATCATCTAAGTAGAAATCAAAAGACCTATTCACCCCCCCCCCCCCCCCCCCCCCCCCCCCCCTCCAGGTGAATTAGATCACATACCTATAATTTATAAAGTGGTATCAGAGGGAGGTTGGTCATAAAGGGCTTAACTGTCTGACCAGATCCTACATAGGTATTGTTATTTCTGAATCCAATGGTCTCTAGTGGAGTTCAGAAGGAAATGGGTTCATTGAAGCTTCCTATATGCAAAAAGGAAACCTTTGGCATCTGGAAACAAAGGGTTAGGCTGTTCATGGAAGCTTCAGACCCTAGAATCTATATCACTATTCAGGAAGGCCCCTTCATTATCACAAAGCCCTCCACCATTGATCCTACTAGGCAGGTAGGCAAGTCTTACACTGAAATGACAAGGGATGAGATAGCATTGGCTACAATGGATAAAAGGGCTCAAAATATTATTGTCAATGCTATTGATGATTCAACTTTCCAAAACTTGGTACACTATGGGACTGCAAAGGAGATGTGGGATACATTGATTGTGTACATGGAAGGGACTGAAGAAGTGAGGAATGATAGGAAATCCCTCCTCAATCACGAGTATGAAGCCTTTAGGCAACAAAATCAGGAATGCATAGCTGACTGCTATGTAAGATTCTTCAGAATAATAAATGAGTTGAGGACCTATGAAAGGACCTTCACTCATTATGAGTTGAATGATAAATTCCTAAGATCTCTAACTAGAGACTGAGATACCAAAATCTGTGTCATCAGGGAAGTGGCAAAGCTGATTGAAACTCCTCCTCACACTCTATTTGGAAAGTTGCTCTCATATGAGATGCAACTATCTGCTAGAAAGGAAGAGGACATCTCCTCCAGGCCTCATGCTAGGGAGAAGTCTATGGCCCTCAAGTCTGAAGGGTCCAAGAAGAGCAAGACAAGAATTCCTACCCCTCCAAGAAGGGTTGCTGACTCAGACAATTCAGATCACTGCTCATCTGAAAACAGCTCTTCTGATGAGGAATTTGCTGCCTTCTCAAGGCAATTCAAAAAGATGATGAGAAGGAAGCAGTGGAAGAATAAGCCTTCCTCCTCCTCACATCCTAGGAAGGATTCAAGCAGGGCAGACATGCAGCACCCCAAAGGGGACAAGTATGACTCTAAACATGTTAAACATGGTTTAACTAGTGTGATTTGTTATTGCTGCAGTAAGCCTGGACATGTCATTGCTGATTGTCCAGTCAAAAGAAAGGATAATGGTGATAAGAAGCACCATCATCAAAAGGATAGGAAGGGTGAAAAACCCTTCCTAGCAAAGAAAGGAAAAAGCTGGAGTGAATCTGAGTCATCTTCCTCAGATTCAGATGATGAAGAAGAGGCCTATATTGGGTTGTTTGCTGCTGAGGAAGATGAAGACTTTCCTGCAGCAAAGGTGGGCATCAGGGCCCCTCTATCACATTCAGATAGTGATATGGAGGTGGATGAAGATGTTGAAGAATATATTGGCCTAATAGCCTTAACATCAGATGATGAAGACTGTCAGGACACACCTGACCAGGTACCTACTCCTCTCTCTTCCTCTAAGTATGAATCAATTCCAGAATCTGATGCGCACTCATCAACTGATGATTATGATTCAGAATATGAAGTGGGTGTCAATCAATTGATTGACAAATATGATGCTCTAGTTATTGCTCTGAAATGGCTGAAAGAATTTGTTCTGAGTCTCCTACTTTGGTGGCTCAGATGAGTAGAGAAATAAGCAAACTCAAGGGGATAACAATTGTCCATTTGAGCTCTATCTCTCTCAAGAATAAGATCATCAAGGATCTTGAGGAAAAGCTTCTCAAAGAGAAAAGCCTAGTGGCTCAATTCTCCAAGCCTAAATTTGTGCTCCCTATCATTGACTCCTTTTCTTCTCAATCCAATAGAAGAGGACTAGGATTCAATAAAATAGAGACATGGGAAGAAAGTGGAAAAAAGAGCAAGGGTAAGGCTAAGCCTCAAACCACCTTTCAAAAGGTATTACTTCCTTCCAACAGGTATGACCATGAAAGCATATATGGTCACTGGAAGAATGGAAGTAACTATAGGAAGGAAAACAATCCTTCCCATAGTGGAGGAAAGGGAGTGGGATTAAGTGCCATGAAGGCTCCCCATGAGGAAATTCAAATGGCCCAACATGGACCTTTTGTATTTGGTACCTCAGCCCCCTCATTCAAGAATCAGGGTGCAAGCTCTTCTAAATCTATTTCAGCAAAGAAAAATTCTGCTGTCAAATTTATTGACAAGACTTATTGCTCAGTGTCTGATGCCATCAGATCTTGTATGGCTGCCAAGCCAAAGCAAGTTGATGTCATCAGGACAGAGAGCATCAAGACAGCACATAGATTGACATTTAGTCAAATCATTGCTGAGAGAAACAGGAAGACTGCAGTTGTCTCCCCTCCTGAACACAGGCACAGTAATGCTAATTCCTCAAGAAATGTTGAGAAGAGGAGATATAACATTCATGAATGTTGGTGCTGTGGTAAAGTGGGACATTTTGTCATAGACTGTTGGCACAATCCTAATGTGCCATGTGCAAAGATGAGCTTTCCTACAAAAGCTGCAGCAAGTGTGAAGCCTTTTCATTCTAACAAAGACCTAGGACCCAAAATTGCTTGGGCTCCTAAGGGTAATTAAATTCCTTCATGCAGGTTAGTTCAAATACCAGCCTTGGGCAGATTTGGTATTTGGACAGTGAGTGCTCAAGACATATGACAGGCACCAAGGGTTTACTGCAGGAATACAAAGCAGTGAAGAATGGACCCAAAGTCATCTTTGGGGGTTCAGAAAAGGGATTCACCAGAGGTTATGGTATGATCTCAAATGGAATAGTCTCCATCACTAAAGTGGCTTATGTTGAAGGGTTGCAACACAACCTTGTTAGCATAAGCCAACTATGTGATCTTGGCTATGTTATTGAATTCGACAATGATAAGTACCTAATCAAAAAGTTTAATGACTTGGAAACCATACTTTCAGGCACTAGGAGTGGAAATGTTTATTGTTTAGATTTTATTTGCAAATCATCTTCCTCTCCTGTGTGTCTTGTGGCAAATGAGAGTGAGTCTCTATGTGTTCAATGACACAAGAGACTTGCCCACATCAACTACAAGGCAATGCATAGACTATTCTCTAAAAATTTGGTTAGAAATAGTCCTAATTTAAAATGTGTTAAAAATGGCTCATGTCATGCTTGCCAAATGGGCAAGCAAACAAGGGCCACTTTTAAAAGTATTGGCTCCAAAGACACTAAGAGATGCCTTTATTTATTGCACATGGACTTGTTTGGTCCTATGCCAATTCAGAGCTTAGGAGGGAAGTTGTATATCTTAGTGATTGTTGATGATCACTCAAGATATACATGGGTATTTTTCCTTAAAAAGAAATCAGATACTCTAAATGTCTTTATAATCCATGTCAAGGCTATTCAGAATGATTTGCAATGTTCTGTGGTCAGAACTAGGTCTGACCATGGCACAGAGTTTCAATTCGAAGCCATGACAAGGTTCTGTCATGAACTAGGTATCATCCAAGAGTTTTCCTCCCCAAAGACCCCACAACAAAATGGGGTGGCTGAAAGGATGAATAGAACCTTGATAGAAGCTGGGAGAACATTGCTTAGTGACTCTTCACTCCCAGAATATTTCTGGGTTTAAGCAGTCAATACTGCATGTTATGTTCTCAATAGAACTTCCATCAATAAAGTTCTTGGAATTACCCCATATGAGATTCTGAAAGGCAAACAACCAATAATTTCATACTTTAGGATCTTTGGATCTAAATGCTACATTTTAAACAATGGAAAATCTCAATTAACCAAGTTTGCTGAAAAATGCTACATGGGGGTTCTTGTTGGTTATAGCTCACATAGTAGAGCCTATAGAGTATATAATAAGAAAACCCATGTCGTTGAAGAGTCTATGCATGTGGTGTTTGATGAGACCAGCCTAATTTATAAGGGTTGGTCCAGTTCTTCTGTTTTAACAGGAAGTGAAAGGGCCATGGAAGAACTATCTATACAAGAACCATCCAGCAGCAGTAAAGCATATACAGATGCAACAATTCCAGAAAAAGTAGAGGTGCAGGATGTTGAAGAAGCTGCTGACCTAGTGGAAGAAATTCAGCATATAGAGGATAGACTGCCTGCAGCTACAAGACATCTAAGGGATCATCCCTTGGAGCAGATTATTGGGAATATTCAACAAGGTGTGACAACTAGGAGTAGGGCTCACAATGAGGCCTTGTTCCTCAGTTTCCTGTCACAGGTAGAGCCTAAGAAGTTTGAAGAGGCCAACTTGGATCCATTCTGGATTCAGGCAATGCAGGAAGAACTTTTGCAATTCAAGAGATGCAAAGTATGGAAGTTGGTGCCAAGACCACAGGGACACAACATCATTGGCACCAAATGGATCTTCAGAAACAAGATGGATGAAAATGGGACAATCATCAAGAACAATGCAAGGCTTGTTGCAAAGGGGTATAGGCAAGAGGAAGGAATAAACTTTGACCAAACCTTTGCCCCAGTTGCAAGGTTGGAGGCCATAAGGCTATTCCTTGCATATGCAGCCCATAAATGCTTCAAAGTGTACCAGATGGATGTCAAATCAACATTCCTAAATGGAAATCTGAAAGAGGAAGTATATGTAGAGCAGCTATCAGGTTTTGTCCATCCTACTCTTAAATCTCATGTTTATCTACATAGGAAAGCTCTATATGGTCTTAAGCAAGCCCCCAGGGCTTGGTATGAGACATTGTCTAGCTTTCTCATCAAGAACAAGTTCTTGAGGGGGAAGATAGATAGCACATTGTTTCTTAGGGAAACAAGGGGCAAGGTTCTCCTAGTCCAAATATATGTTGATGACATAATATTTGGGTCTACTGATGACAACCTATGTACAAGGTTTGCCAACCTAATGCAGAGGGAGTTTGTGATGAGCAGCATGGGAGAATTAAAGTATTTCTTAGGCCTCCAAGTGAGACAGTCTGATGATGGGATATTTATCTCTCAAACAAAGTACACTTGGGAGCTAATTAAGAAGTTTGGAATGGAGTCAGCCTCCACCATGAAAACTCCCATGGGGTCCAACATTTCCCTGGACAAGGATGAGAAGGGCAAGGCCTTTGATGAATCCATGTACAGGTGCATCATTGGATCCCTGTTATATCTGACTGCTAGTAGACCAGATATTATGTATGTTACATGTGTGTGTGCTAGGTACCAGGCATGTGTGTGTGCTAGGTACACAGCTGCAAAGAGGATTCTGAGATACCTTAAAGGCAGCCTACATCTTGGCCTTTGGTACTCTAAGAACAATGATTTTGAACTAACTGGATTTCAGATGTAGATTTTGCAGGCTGCAAAGAAGACAGGAAAAGTACAAGTGGCACTTGTCAATTCCTAGGAAGAAGATTGATATCATGGAGCAGCAAAAAGCAGACAAGTGTGTCTATCTCCACTGCTGAGTCTGAATACATTGCTGCAGGGAGCTGTTATGCACAACTATTGTGGATTCAACACCAGCTAGAGGACTACAACCTCAAGGTAAGTAAATCTCCTCTTTATTATGACTCGTCCAGTGCTATCTCTATTGCTAAAAATCCTATCTCTCACAGCAGGACTAAGCACATAGAATAAAGGTATCATTTTATAAGAGAACATGTTGAATGTAAAGATATCTAAATTGAATTTGTCCCCAATGACAGTCAAGTGGCTGATATCTTCACTAAGCCATTGGATGAGGCCAAGTTTAATGCTTTCAAGATTGAACTAGGAATGTTAAATGTAGAATAATACTCACATTGAGGGGGAGAAAATTCCTGCTCAGGTTGAGGGGGAGATGGCCAATGCTAAGAGGGTCAGAGAAGATGTAGGATGACCTAAATGGGGATTTGGAAAATGCTTTCTAAACCCTCACACGGTTTGTAGCTACTGCCTCCCAATCCCTAGAGGGTAAAATAGTTGAAGAAACCAGAAAGGGGGAGATGGCCAATGCTAAGACCCAACTCAGAGTTAGCTTTGAGTGGTTTGCCCTCTGAGTTAGTCAAAGCTTAATATAGAATGCTGTCATGAGTTTTGATAGAATGCTTAAACAATATTATTTTCTAGAAGCAATGTTATCATGAATGTTATATAGATCATTTTCATGATAGGTTTTTGTTGGCTATGTACCTTAGCATTGGGAATGTACTGCCTTCTTCAAATAGGGGGAGATTGTTGGGAATATTGCCCTCAATGTTCTCTTGATTTTAAGAGGCATCACTCACAATACAAAGTACATATTGTATTTGATACATTCTATATTGTCTCAAGTATTGTACAGGGAATAGATTCAAAGGTGTGCTATTTTATCAGCTGAGAAGGTCTCACTGTCTCAGCTGAACCGTTGAGACAAGACCAAGAGTCGCTGAGAAGGCATCTGGGCAAGCTGAACTGCAGATAGAAGAAACCGCTGAGACTTGGCAAGTTCGTCGAACGCAGAATGAAGTTTGTCGAACGCAGAATCTTGTTCGTCGAACGAAGAATGAAGTTCGTCGAATGCAAAGACGGGACCGAAGCAAACGCTGAGACTTGGTGAGTTCGTCGAGCAAAGATTACAGTTCGTCGAATGTAGAGTTTGGCGGGTTCGTCGAACGCAGTTTGGCGAGTTCGTCAAAAGCAGATAGCAGTTCGTCGAACGCAGAATCTTCTCTGCAGATCGACAAAATCCGCTGAGAAGAGGAAGTCATCTCAGCCCAACTGCTGAGACAGTTCAAACGTGACATGGCGGTTTCTGCTTTTGGCGCAAGCTGCAGAAAAGTATTGAGGGGTCCACCAATCACTCTCATATCTGTTAGAAGGACGGCTGAGAGCCGTTGAAGATCAAGGGTGTATAAAAGAAAGAGTTAGGGCACTTTTGAGAAGTGTTGGTCGAGTGCTAAAACAAATTCACTATTCCATCGACGGCCCCCATTCTCGTCATTCTCCTCCTGCTCACTGAACAAGCAAGAAGAATCCGAGAGATAGAGATAGCTCCTCTACAAGAAGGAGCAATGTGATCTTCCATCCTTCAACTGAAGAGGAAGATCAGTTTGTAGCTGCCATCATCATCTCCAGCTACAAGAAAGCACAAGCTGTGCAAGAACTACAGGAGACTTCTTCTCTCTGCTGTCTGCTGTAGCAAGCTTCAAATACTCTTTTACTGTAGGGCTATTTGCCTGAGTTTGTACGGCTATTTGCCTGAGATTGTAGGGTTGGTTGGCCTGAGTTTGTAGGGATGTTAGGCCTGAGTTTGTAGGGCCATTTGGCCTGAGGTTGTAGGACCAGGAGGTGGTCTGAGCTGTAGGAGGTGGATTCCTCTGAGGTAGAATCTGTGTGATCTGAGGTAAGACCAACAGGTGCTCTGAGTTGTAGGAGGTGGATTCCTCTGAGGTAGGGTTGTTGTGCCTGAGGTAAGGTTTGTGCAAACCTGAGAAATCCTGAGGGATCTGTGTTGTAAGCTATTATAGCTGAGATTGGAGGAGTTGGCCATGTCTAACAGACTGTTAGAAGGGTGAAGGGGGAAAGTGGAGTACCCATAGACACATTGTCTTGGGGAACCACTATAAACACTTGTGTGTTTTCTAGGTTTGCTTGATTACTTGCTTAGATAAATTTTAACTATCAATATCATCTAAGTAGAAATCAAAAGACCTATTCACCCCTCCCCCCCCCCCCCCCCCCCCCTCTAGGTGAATTAGATCACATACCTATAATCTATAAGTAGAGGAGGGAGATTCATTGCTTCCCTGATGACATTTATGGTCCAGATTGCATGTTCACCACTGACCTTTATTATTGATTTCTCCCCCTTTATGACTTCTTCAGATATCCCCCTTTGGAGATTCTCCTCGGAAGCCAATATCTTGTTTTTGAGCATATGGATTCCTGCTTCCAAGTGAATCTTGGTGTCAAGCGGATGACTATCTAGATCCTTATTGTGGTGATCTAGACTTTCTTGAAGATTAGTTTTGTGCTCGGCCATCCTCTTGGTGGATGCAATGTAGGCCTTTTCTATGTTGCTGACAACCAATGTCTGATTAACCCCTAAGTTAGATAGGCCCTTGTGAGTAAGGGTTGTCTCTTTGGTAGTATGTTATTGTAGATTCTTCACATCATTTCTCAGGCTCTCAGTTTTAGCAGATAGTTCCTTTTTGAGTTCCCTGACAGTAGAGGTAACATTGCTTTCTATTTTTAATCTTTACTCTTCCATGAGCATCTTTATCTGAGATAACAGTGAGAGCTCCATTGGTCTATTCTCTGGAGATGAACTAGCTTGTTCTGGTTCCTCTTCTTCATTCCCTTCAATTATTAGAGATAGAGATTTTCTTATGGGTGAATGGTTTGGCCCTTTTCCCCTCCAGTACTTGGCAGATTTCTGCTAGTCTCATCAGCAGAATCCTCTAGCTTCTCTTCTTGGGAATCTTTACTTGGGTCCTCTTGGTCTACTGATCCATGATGGATAGCATCCACAGCCCCAATGATCTTATTGATCACTTATTCCATTTGAGCAGGGAGTTCACCATTCTTCTCCCCCTCAGTCTCAGCAACCTCTTGCTCAGTTCTTGCTGTTTCCATTGTTCCGAGTCCCAGAATTAAGGCAGAGGTCTGAGGGGAGACATTTCTTTTCTCTGCAGGCACTTCAGAGTCAGACGAGTCTGAGCTGTTGCCTAATTCGCTTTCTTCTGATGATATTTCTGTCTTCCTCTTCACATCCTCTGTAGTCTCCAGCTGCTTGGGAGGCTTAGTCAGAGTTTTCTCCCACCTGTCAGGGATTTTGATGTCCATCCTTCTCATGTGATGAATTTTTACTCCATACTTTTTGTTAAAGCTTTCAGGGTAGGATAGCAGAAAATATAGTGATAGAATTCTTCCAAGATTTGGAGCTTGAAAGTTTTCTTGTATCCTCTTGAAATTTTGCTGACCCCAGTTGTTCTTTTTACTTAGGATTATCCTTGCCATTATCTCAAACATGGGCTTGGATATCCTATCATGCGACCCTACTTTGCAGAGGAGGGCTTTACCTAATATATATGCCACAAGTTTTCCCTGTTGATTAAAGCTCTTCCTTTCCGGGGACCCATGGCTCTTGCTGGAGTGTCCGCACCATTCCAGAGCTTTGTTGGGGTCTTCTTGTGTGACCTTTTCATCCTCCTCCCCCTTGGCAAAGGCTGGCAACTGAAGTGCCTTGGCTAGCCTCTCAGGATTCACTTTGACCTTTATCCCATTGATTACGCTTTTCACAGATATTCCTTTTGAGCCACCCTTGGCACTCGAGTAGAACTCCATCACTTCTCATTTGAGTATCACGGTTGGTTCGGAGAGGGCAAATTCCAGACCGATGACGTCCAATAGCTTGATAGCATTTTGAATCTCTTCTGGTCCTTCCATGAAACCATTCCTCACCACTTCACTTCCTTCAAAGAGGAATCCTTCCTTTTTTGGCGCCATTTTTTACTTGATCAGAGAGGATTCTAGTTTAGTCGACTCGTTCACTCTTCGAAGGCGTAGAGAGCACAACGTCTTTTTAGGGCTAATGTAGAAAGTGTTTTAACCTTAAGACGTCTGACCTTATTTATAGTTTCCGAGTTGGAAGTCGAAGTGTCATTTGTTAAATGTCTGATTAACTCGAGTTTAGCTGTAATGATTGGTTAAGCTCAGGTCTATTTAAGAGTCCATTGATGATTAGGTATCGTCATGACGCAAATTTGATGTCGAGGACTCATTCCGATGATACCAATCATCATTTCGACGATATAGTTTTGTGTTTAAAATGATATTGTTCTTTTTCACTCTTTTGTATGATCAGTGCAATTCTTTAGCAGTGTCATACATATATGTTCCTTGAGTGATAGAATTTGCTTACTCAAGTACAAATTACCTTAAACAAAGTGATAAGAATGAGGTTATGTATTGAACATCAACATAGTTACCTTCACTTTAGATTTTATATCTTCTTGAGCTAGTGGCTCCCCCTTGACTAGTGCATCTTGGCATGTGGTGAGGTTTTTCTTAGTCCAGATTTAAGCCTGGATCACTTATTGTCCATTAGCCTTGTTTGCTTTTGATTGACTAAATGGACTACCCTGCAAGATAGATTTTAATATCCCTTAGGAACCCAAGGTGACTTGGGTCCTAGGTTTTTGTTAGCATAATAAGGAGTTCTACTACTCACCTCAGCCCTGCCAGGAGGTCTCTCCTTTGCACTAGGCACACTAGGGTTGTGCCAACAGTCAATAGCAAGGTGTCCCACTTTGCCACAACACCAACATTCATGGAAGTTGTACCTTCTTTTCTGAACAATTTCTAATGTTGATGCAACATCACGATGTTTATGTTCAGTAGAGAGGGCAACAACATTCTCCCTATTCTTCTCAGCAGAGGGCTTACTAACTGTCCTAGTATAATTACCTCTTCTTGACTTTATCTGTTTGTCGGCAACAGATGTCTGCTTGGTAGCTAACATTCTGTTGATGGCATCAGATATGATCAAGTGAGAATTGATTATACTGGGGCTATCAGCCTGCTTCTTTGCTAGGAGAGATTGGGTAGGTGTTGCTTCCTTACCCTTGAGTGTGGGGCTGGGGCACAAAACACAAATGGTCCATGACGGGCCATTTGGATTTCCTCATGGGGAGCCTTTAATGCACTCATTACCATTCCCTTTCTCATCGCACAGTTGGAGCTTTCATTTCCCAATATGTTGGAGTTCCCATTTTTCCAGTGACCATGGACACTGTCATGTCAAATCTGTTCGAGGGAAGCACTACTTTCTGAAAGGTGGTATGAGGCTCAGCCTTAGCTTTGCCCTTTCATCTATTCCCAGCCTCTATTGTCCTTTCATTAAAACCCAATCCTCCTTTATTTCCAGAGGGGAAGAATGTGTTAATGATGGGCAGTATGAACTTGGGCTTAGAGAATTGAGCCACTAAGCTTCTTTCCTTAAGAAGATCATTCTCAAGTTTCCTGATGAGTTCTTCTCTTTGGTTTCTTTCATCATAAAGCTTGCCTATGATCTTATTGAGCTCACGGGAATTGGTGCCCCCATTGTGGGACATACCCATTTCCTCATTCATCTCAGCCTTAATGGGTCTGAGTGATTCTATCACCTTAGCTTGCTTCCTAACAAGCTTCTTGCTCTTTCTCAGAGCAGCCAAGAGATCACCAAACTGTTCTATTAGATCAGCATGATTCTTATTGTTTCATGATGAGCAGTCTTCTGCATCATTTTCTGAAGATGAGTAATCATCTAATGCATTCTTGGTCTTTTCACATGAGGCATGTGAAGAAGAGGTGTGAGAAGTGGATACCTGAGCATGATATGGATAATCATGATTTCCTTCTTCTGATAGGGCCATCAACCCATAGACCTCCTCATCCTCAGAGTCACCGTCTGTGAGAGTTAAAGGTGCTCGTATTCTTTCTCTGGCTACAGAGCATTCTTCATCACCTGAGTCACTGTCTGAAGTAGTCAGGGGTGCTCTGATGCATACCTATTCATGAGGGATTTCATCTTGAAAATCTTCCTCTGATTTGGATAAGGCAGTCAGTCCAAGGTCAACTTCTTCTTTTGAGTCTAAGTGGCTTGAGTCACTATTACTTTGAGTTTTTAGGGACCTTAGGGGTTTAGTTTCTACTTCCTTTGACCCTTCCATGAGGACTCCTAGGGAGTCCCACATGTCCTTTGTTGTTGTGCAATGAGTCAGCTTCTGGAGTGTTGGCAGATCTACTGCACCAGCTAGAATACTTCTGGCTTCTTTGTCCAAGCTGACTAGGATGATCTCATCTACAGTCATTTTCTTGAGCACTGGCTTGGGGACATATGACCCTTCTTGAACGATTTGAAACATTCTAGGATCCACTGCCTCCATGAATATTCTAGCTCTTACTTTCCAAAGGGCAAAGTTCTCCTTGGAGCACACAGCTATCCTTGATTCCATAGTTGTGGAAAGTAGACACCCACTAGTAGATCTGTTCAAGCTATTAAGCTTTTCTTTGAACAACCTACCTCTGATACCACCTGTTAGTTATTGGGTGTCAACTTATCACCTAGAGGGGGGAGGGTGAATACGTTTTTCAAATTATTTTATCCCCTTTAGGTGTTCTTGTTTTCTGGTTAATAGATTTATAGATTAGTAAAGCAAAGCACAGAAAACACACAAGAACTTATAGATGTTTCTCAAGACAGGGTGTCTTGAGTAGTCCTCTTTCCCTCTACGCCTACCTAGCAGTGCGCTAGGCTCGGCAAACTCCGCCAATGTCTCCGGCTCGCAAGCCTTACACCTCGGACCCGCAAGTCCATGCAGCCTAGGCCCGCAAGCCCCTTCACTGCACCCGATCCCATAAGCTCGACACGTTCGGACCCGCAAGTCCCTGCAGCCTAGGCCCTCAAGCCCCTTCACTGCATCCGAGCCCGCAAGCTTGACACTCAGGCCCTCAAGCCCTACACAGCACTGACCCGCAAGTCTTGCCTACAGCCTAGGCCCGCAAGCCCCTTCACTGCACCCGAGCCCGCAAGCTTGACACTCAGGCCCTCAAGCCCCACAGATCTCAAGCCCTCAAGCTTGACACTCAGATCTGAAAATAGATCCTACAACTTTGGCCCGCAAGCCTTACAATGAAAGATTTACACTAATGAAAACTGGTTTTTCTGCCTGATGGAGATCGGCTTCTTATCTTGAAGAAGATGCTTCTGATTTTGGATCTGAACGACACAAATCTTCTTCAAGCTTTCTTCCTCTTGCCTGATGTTGACTGGCTTCTACTTTTGAACGATTCTTAGGAGTCGATGAGACTTGACTTGTAAGATCCCTCTCCCGCACCTGGAGAGCTTCCAGATCTTATGCCCAGAATCGCCGCCTTACGGTGACACTAACACCGGAGTTAGCTGCCTCTGCAAGACGTCGATCCTGCCGGCAGAACGATCAACAGGCCAACAAGAGCTAAGGAGGAAAATAAACAAAAATAAGTCCACAATCACACATTTATACAACAAAATATAAAAAGTCCATCAATGAGTACAACAAGTAAAGGAGAGAAAGGGCTTAAGCCCGATACATATCCAAGCAAAGTACAAAAACTCTCTCACTCTACATCTATGCGGAAGCTAAACAAACTCTCAACTCTCGAACACTCTTCTTGTAGTAAAAGTAATGTGCGGCATAAGCTCCTCAGGTCCTGTCTTCTCTTCTAGCTGGGGCTCCATCACCTCGGGTACCTACGGCCACAACCGACCGTTAGTCATAAAGACTAAGCCGATTTTGTCCCCGCCTCTCCCCGCGACTCCTAGGCACCGTGCGGGAGGACGAAGCGGAGGAAAAACAAGGGGTAATAGAAACAAGGCAGGTGACAAATGTCTAGACTAGCATGGTATATAAATACTAAGCAAGTAAAGGTAGCAATTCTATACTAACCAGAGTAAGGATGACAACAAATAGTAAAAGACAATGCAATATAAAGAAGCAGGTACAAGAAATAAGAGCAACTACGAAAGTAACCTTAACTTATATGCACACACAAAAGCACATAAGCTAAGGGATCTGGCAAGAAGTAAACTCATCGTATAAAAGAGCCCATACGGATTTAAACGATGAGGTCTCTGTTTGTGCAGAATGCTATGCTATGATGTGCAATGCAATGATGCAATGTTTGTATTATTATTTCATACACATGCAACTCACCCACACGACTCTGTACATACAGACCTTTAGTTCCCACTTTTCGGAGGTAGCTAACCTCTCGGGCACCTCCCGTCGTGGTCAAACGGTGGCAGAGGAGCGGGCGTCTCCTCACCTAGGTGGGTAAGTCACACTACCAGACCTATGCCCTAACATACGCTGTGATACCGGTACCCGGTACTCACGAGCTCCTGCGTACTAAACTGAATTGTCCAGGCAGGGTTTAGGGGATCCATCCCATCGGACGCGCAGTAAGACAACCTGGCCCCCATAAAACCACTAGCACTGCCGAGTCAACGAACTGATGTCGGTGTGACGACTAAGACAGAACCGAAGACCCACCACATCTTATACACAAGCAACATGTATTAGCCATTTACTACCGAGCCTCCAGCTCGCAATTCTATATCAACATTTATAAAGTAGAGCCTACCGCTCGCCAGACTATACCAGTCTTATATTTAAACTATGAGCCTACCGCTCGCTAGACTACACTAGTCTTATATTTAAACTACGAGCCTACCGCTCGCAAGACTACACTAGTCTTATAATTAAACTACGAGCCTACCGCTCGCTAGACTACACCAGTCTTATATTTAAACTATGAGCCTACCGCTCGCTAGACTACACTAGTCTTATATTTAAACTACGAGCCTACCGCTGCTAGACTACACTAGTCTTATATTTAAACTACGATCCTACCGCTCGCTACACTACACCAGTCTTATATTTAAACTACGAGCCTACCGCTCGCTAGAATACACTAATCTTATATTTAAACTACGAGCCTACCGCTCGCTAGACTACACTAGTCTTATATTTAAACTATGAGCCTACCGCTCGCAGTACTATCCCAGTCCTTCCTTATATCTCGAGCCTACCGCTCGCAGGACTATCCCAGTCCTTTCTTATATATCCCGAGCTTACCGCTCGCAGGACTATCTCAGTCCTTCCTTATATCTCGAGCCTACCGCTCGCAGGACTATCCCAGTCCTTCCTTATATCTCGAGCCTACCGCTCGCAGGACTATCCCAGTCCTTCCTTATATATCCCGAGCTTACCGCTCGCAGGACTATCCCAGTCCTTCCTTATATCTCGAGCCTACCGCTCGCAGGACTATCCCAGTCCTTCCTTATATCTCGAGCCTACCGCTCGCAGGACTATCCTAGTCCTTCCTTATATATCCCGAGCTTATCGCTCGCATGACTCTCCCAGTCCTTCCTTATATCCCGATCCGGTTTGGGATGAAAGATAACTTGTCAAGTTCTCCTACTTAACTAGTCTTGTTTATAATTTAGTTGATCTTAGAAGCTTAGGGTTAGCCTTGGACTTCCGAAGTGTTACCCGGTGAGGGGCTCACAGCGGTACTAGGAAGTGTGGCGGGCTGACACCCCGAACTTCCTCTTCCCAAAGCACTTAATCTTGTTGGTATCTACCCCATTCTACTTGATCCCCATTTTCCTCTCCAATTACATTAAATCTATAAGATGAGTTAAACTTGGCTCTTAGGAGTGGTGGAGTTCTTTTGAACTCCAACGCCACCAATTGTGACCAGGTGCTGACTCTCCCGTCGTCACATTCTAAGCTCGAGTTCCCTTCTTCACCGAGGAACTGCACACATTCAATTAGCATTCTCAACCTTACTTGGACCCACACTCCTATTCTTCGTCATCCTTAATCCAGGGTTTGCCTTAGATATTTCTCGACTTCTCCCTTGAGTATTTACCTTAAGATGGCTCACCCGGCTAAGGGTAGTTTTACTTCCATATAATCATTTAACACGGATGAGTTGTCTGTGGGGCCCTTGATGAGGCCTAACCTCCTTTTTATATCATTATAAATTCCTGCACTTATAGCTTTGCTAAACACACCCCAACACTTATTTCCCATGATGCCCTTAGAGGTGTTCTTCCAAATAATCCGAGCCTTCATAATAATCAAAGAGTTAATATTTCTATGTGTGAAGGTCAGTTGTGGTCTAAATCATATAAATCAGTTTTACTATTCGCAGACCAAACGAGATTGAGCTAGATTTGACTCCTATGGTGCAATCTTGATTATATCATATCCAAATGAGTTCCAATTATTACCATAGGTTCACATTTTGTAATGATCTAACAACCTCAAAGCCTACACTTCATACTCTTCCAGGGAATTCTTAATCATAGTTTCTATTCAGATAGATGAGATGAAAGTAAAGTTTTACGCAATAAGTATCATCTACGAATCTCTATAAATTCTGATGATTTCACACTAGCATAGTATTGGTCTAAAAACCTCAAACCCCAAGTTTCACCTTTTCCAGGGATTATTTAACCATGATTTCTATTTAACATAAATGGTGTGCCAATAAGGGATTACACTACAACTACCATCTACAAATCTCGATAAATTCTGAGAAAATTACAGTAGTATCATATTGACCTAAAAAACTTCAGTGCCTAAGTTTCATAATTTTACAAAGGATGTTTATCCTCATTTACCAATTAGTACTATTGGTGTGCCAATAAGATTTACACTACAATGCTATGTTAAAACTTCAATAAATTCTGGGAAAATTACTATAGCACAATATTGGTCTAAAAACACCAGGTCTTAAGTCTCATATTAATCCAAGGAGTATTTACCTTTATTTATCATTTATTACATTTGGTGTGCCAATAAGGGTTTACACTACAAGTTCTATGTTAAGACTTCAATAAATTCTGGGAAAAATACTATAGCACAATATTGGTCTAAAAACACCAGAACTTAAGTCTCATATTAATCCAAGGAGTATATACGTTTATTTATCATTTGTTACATTTGGTGTGCCAATAAGGGTTTACACTACAAGTGCAATGTTAAGACTTCAATAAATTATGGGAAAATTGCTATAGCTCAATATTGGTTTATAAGCACCAGGTCCTAAGTCTCATATTAATCCAAGGTGTATTTATCCTTAATTATCATTTATTACATTCTTACTAAATGCACCCCAATTTTTCCTACACCTTAAGTCCAAAACTTCAACTTGACGTTCAGAGAAATCCACTCATATACATGAGTTGAATTCTTAGCTAGAGGTGGTTGATATCATATCTGAGGCATGGACAAATCTTCAAGTCATTTGCATGAGCCAAAATCACTAAACACACCAGATACACTTTTATACATGTCTCACTAAAAATGGTGTTGAGGGAGCTACAGAGATCCAAATGACATGAAATCAGTGGCATTTTAAAGGTAACTTCAAGATCTACAATTGTTATGTTGGTCACTTCCTCAACAAATGATCCTAACCTAAGTAAAATCAACATGCAAGTATTGTTACCAATTATTTATCTTAATCAAAATACACTTATATACATGTCTCACCAAAAATGGTGTTGAGGGAGCTACAAGGATCCAAATGACATGAAATAAGTGGCATTTTAAAGTTAACTTCAAGATCTACAATTGTTATGTTGATCACTACCTCCAGAAATGAGCCTAACCTAGGTAAAATCAACATGCAAGTTCTGTACACATTATTTAACTTAACAAAATTCACTTATGTACATGTCTCACCAAAAATGGTGCTGAATGACCTACATGGATCCAAATGACATGAACTCAATGGCATTTTAAAGGTAACATCAAGATCTACAATTGTTATGTTGGTCACTTCCTCCAGAAATGATTCTAACCTAAGTAAACTCAACATGCAAGTTCTGTTACCAATTATTTATCTTAATCAAAATACACTTATATACATGTCTCACTGAAAATGGTGCTGAGGGAGCTACAAGGATCCAAATGACATGAAATTAGTGGCATTTTAAAGGTAACTTCAAGATCTACAATTTTTATGTTGATCACTACCTCCAGAAATGAGCCTAACCTAGGTAAAATCAACTTGCAAGATCTGTACACATTATTTAACTTAACAAAATACAAATGTGACAATTTAAATTAAATAGAAAACATAATAATTCTAGCTCTAATGAACTCCAAACTCTAGGATTTGGATGGTTAGGTCACCACACATGCATGGTCAAAGTTTTAGTGACATGCAAGGTGATTCTCATCTTCAATCACATCTAAAACCTCAACAAACCCCAAATGGCTATTAGCAACCCAATTTCCTCCTAAGTCACAAACTTAATTTTGAAGTTCAGAGAATTATCATCATGCATTTGTGATGAAAATTTACCCAGTGTCCATACATGGCCTAAAGAAGCCCTCACCAAAATTTGGGATCATTAGGAGTGATATAACTCCAAATATTCCATTTATTTAATTTTCTAAGTTTTGAACAAAACTATAGAAAAATTATCTCCAAAAATCTGATATTTAAACCTAAGCTAGGTATGAGGCACATGCATGGATGGCTAAAATCTCAAGTCCATCAGACTTGGCATTAAAAAGTTACACTAGTTCAAAGATCTGGTTTGTATTTTGACAAGCCTCACGAGAATGACTGTTGTGGGACCTAGATTGATCCAAATGATCTGATTTAAATTTCAAATGAAAGTAGACATCAAGGCCTACAATAGCTATCTCAGGCAACGTTTCCTAAAAAGGCCTCTAAGTGCCACAAAATTGAGCGTGAACATTCATGAGAAAGTGTGACAGAAATACATTTAATGAAATGAATATATTTATTTGATCCAGCACAGATCTTAAAGCAGATCTGATGACTCATGTTCATCTACCTCCTCCAGCCAATGGCTATGATTTGCCCGACCTGGAGCTCATATTTTGGCCTCCCTACATCAAACCAAGCACCTACATGACCAATCAACCCCACCACCTCTTTCCTCTCGGCAAGGGCCAATGATGGGTGGTGGTCCGGCGACTTGGGGAGGTCGGAGTGGTGTTTTCCGGTGGGACCTAAAACTCTGAAATCACCATGGATTTCCCAATAGAATGAAGATCAATTGAGTTCGATTCTCTTCCTAATTGATCTAAGAAGCTAGCACGAGGGGAGAGGAGGAGAAACCGGACCTTAATGGAGCTTGACGGCGGCGGCGGCGGTTGGCCATGAATCTTCTCCTCTCCGGCGAGCTTGCTCAAAACTTCAATCCTCCACCGTTTGCAGTGATCCAAAGCTCTATTTCATATGCTCTCCACCTTCTGAAGCTAATGGTGAAGTCAATTTGGGCTGAGGGTGGCTTAATTCATAGCAGCAATTCAGGTGATTTCGGCCAAGCATAGGATGCTCCTCCATGATGCCATTTGTCACCCCCACTGCTGGAATTTCGGCTGGGAATCACTGTTGGAGCTCAGTGGGAGGCTTGGGAAGAGGAGGGGAGGGACAAGTGGCTTTCAATCCATGATTTCCTCCTTTGTCCTCTCTTGAATTTGGGGGGGAAGTCCAAATTAGCCTCTTGCATGTCATCTCCTCCTAATTTCTGAGGGCATGCATGGTAATTAGACTATTGGGCTGCAAGATGGGCTAAGATTCGGGGCCTTAGCCCATCGGAATTGGTTTAGGCCCTTAATTTATTCTTTAGGGCTCAACTTTGACCATGGTTGACTTTTAGGGGTTGACTTAGTCAATTGGTGAGTTGACTGGTCCAATGTGTTGAGCTCGGATCACTTAACACCTCCCAATGTTTATTGGGTCATGGTGATGCACCAATTGGGCCAATTTAACCAATATGTGTGATTTTGACCAAAATTGGGGAGAAGTTGACTTTGGTCAATTTGGTCAAATTGCTGATCCCATGATGGGGCTTTTGATTCAATTAGGTCCCCAATGATGTTCTAAGACTAGGGGTGAAGTCAATTTTATGTTTTGGGGGTGAATTGAGTCTATTGGGGAAGGATTTGTTTATGTTGACCTAAGTTTGACTTTGGTCCACTTGGCTAAATTGGTTGACCAATTGATGAGACTTTTGGTCAATTATGTCTCCTTTAGGTTTAGGGACATGGTGGTGGGGTCAATTCACAAGTGTAAGTTCAATTTGAGCTAATTTGATCTAAGTTGTCCTGCCTCTAATAGTGGATCACATGTGAATTCACTCAACTCAGTGCATCCCAAGGTCACCACCAAGCTCAAACTCACCTCACTCATCACATGTCCTACCCTAATTGAAGTTACGGGGTCTAGTAGGAAATGGGATGTTACAAATCCCAATAAATAAAAGAATAATTTCGTCCCCAAAATTCAAGTTCGGGTCTACGGGGTTCCACTTGTGGAGGTAGTATGAGGGTTGTTCAGTCATTAAACCTGACATCATTTCCAGGGCTTTATATTGACATCAAAAGTCTATATGCAGATTTCTAGAACATTCCCGTATTAATATCTCAAGGTGTCTACTTCTCGAATTACAATCCATGGTATGGAGATTCTATATTATCACCCCGGCTCTTCATTGTGGATGAAGTACAAAGTTTACTCAGAGGTTGAATTTAATAAAAATCCCCAGAGTCTGTCACTGATATAAAAGATCACATATCAAAAGTTCATGATATTTCAACATCAAAAATTTAGGGAAAAAATTTCCTCAAATTGTAACCTCATATTGTACTTTGTGAAGAAGGTATGTCATTTACTCAAAGATTAATTCCAATAAAAATTTCCCTAGCTTTATACTATCACGAGAGATCATATATCAAAACTCATGACATTTCATGTCAACATTTCAGTGAATTAATTTCTCAAGTTGTAATTTCAATTTGTACTTGTGAGGGAAGCCTGTCATTTATTCAAGGATTAATTTTAACAAAATTTCTGAGCTTCCTACTGATATGAGAAGTCCATGTGCAAATCTTTATGACCATCCGGTAACTATTTTCATGGTACAACTTTCTACGTTTAAGTCGACACCTACCTCTATATTCTAACTATAAGCATGAACTTATTTATGATGAAAATTCAACTTATGTGCACATGTAGTAATCCTTCCTGAATCCTTTCATACAGTTCAGTATCGACCAATATGTATGAGTCAATAAATCACCAAGTTCGCTATACTCGTGAGATCATCACTAGTATAAACCATAATCAAATCTCTGAAGTTATGATTTACGAGAGGTCGTATTTCCCAATATCGCATATTACTCTCCAAACCATACAGCATTCCTGGGGATTATAACGACATTGTCCTTCAATTCCCCGGCTCGTCAAGACATGATTCTAACCATCATAAGTACTCTCTTATTTGCTTAATCCATAGGTATACTTTCAACGATCTAATATGATGGCATTGCTTATTTATGTCATTCAAAAGTTCATAGTTGATAATTACGATTCGTGACTTGGTTATACCCAAATATCGTTGGTAGCAATGATAATCAATTCCCGTGTTTATCACTCCCAATCCCCAACCTCTTGATATGTGGCCATCATGGTTACCCTTTTATTTAGGATCAAACTAGGTAGGGTTAAGTCATATCATCTTAACAGTTAAGTATAATAATTCATCTTTTCAAGATCTCTGGTTATGCGTCAACTATCCCCCAAGGCATATGGATATCAGTCTGGATATAATTAATCGAAAATGAAAAGAACTTGATTTTTCAATAATTGTATGTACATTATCTTCGAACGCCCTGAAATTCAAGAAATTCCAATGATAGTTCTATCACGCGGGAATCTAATTCCAGTCCTCATAGCTCATAAAGTGATTTGTTTGTCCCCAGAAACTAGCTTGGCCATCCTATGTTTTAATCGATTCGACTGAATTCAGATATTTGATCATCCAACAATATTTGCACCGTTTGCCCCAAAAATAACTGAATCATCGTCTCCGAGTTGGGGAGGGAGATCTAAGGTACCACACTTGCATGAGGTTGTTTACAATTGTTCACCTCTTAAGATCGTGGGGCCTATTGTTCGTTCCATTCTTATCCAGTCCATATCCGACTTAAACCTGCGTTTAGTCCATAATGCATGTCGGTTCTCTCTTGCGCTTTTCAAGAGTTTTATTCGTCAAATCTTTAGTCGACATTAAAGTCATTAATCGTGTGTTACGACAATTGAGTTGAGATGGTGGAGGGTATGTGAATATGCTGTCGAGCAATAATTATCACACCACCTTAACCGAGTGTAAAACTCTTTCCACAATCAGTGCTACCTCAAGCTTAGGTCTTCTAAAGTGATTTCACAATTTTCTTTTGAATTTGCAAGTGATTCACACCATGACTTGTATTAGGGAAGGCACAATCGGTCCTTAGGTTGCGTACTACGTAGCTATCTACGGCATTATGTTCAGACTTTGGAGATTCTCTCGAAGTCTTATACTATTTTCCTTGTTCTCAAGAGTCGCATGCAAAGAATTTTCCAGGCGACCTGATCTATAACTTCAAAGACTTCATTTACTATTTTCTTTGTTTACTTATCTGCATAACCTTAGAGCATTAAGGGGGTGAATAATCATTCTTGAAAGGCTCTATGCTCTTATTCCGATTGTGTGTTCATATCAGCCCCGTCATAGTATTAATAATTCTCCTTTCTTAAGATGAAGGAATTCTTCAAGGGTCTTGACTTCCAGGAAGGGTTGGTCATCAGACCGATTATGCATACTTCAAAATTTCTTCTTAAGTCAAGTAAAGTTGAATACTTCAAGATTGCTTACGTTTTTGACGGGCATTTCCAAAATAAGGTCTAGGGAACTCGAGTTGGTATCTAACTGGCCCCAATAAACAAAAGGGATTAGCCCCTGTACACTTCGGGCTAAGATCCTGATATCATTATGATCTATTATCCTAGGTATTCACTCACTCCTTAGGGCATACAACTCTAGACTTGGAGTTCAATCCGAGGCCCATTGATATTCCGCATATTTTTAGGCCATTAAGGTTACTAATTATCGCAACCTTCTCATGATTATTCTATGGGCCATACACAAAAGGGTCTTTTCTGAACTCGAATCCTTATCCAAACCCGGTGTTTGTCACGATGATCATTTCGGTGTAACCTAGTTGTTGGTTTGGAGATTAAGTTTATGATTCTCCTACTGTCCACTAATGGTGTTTGTGCACTGAATATCTTGAGGCGGTCCTTCTCATTGGGTAGGGAGTGATGATATCACTTGATATTAGAAATAAGGACGTCAGAGTTTTAAACTTTAGGTAACCATTTTCTCAATAGACTGCTATAAAATCATCTTGGTGCGTCAAACTAGAAAGATATCCTAGTTGGGTTGGCCTAACTCATTGATTAATGGACTGTTTTGTGTGATTTTTGCACATGGGCACACCATTGCTTCCGCTGCTAGCTTGTCCTCAAACTAACTCGAGCGGGAGTGTCCCAGGATTTGTGGACTTCTTTCTCGTTGGATCGTTGTTCAAGTGATACCAGTTGTAAGATCCCTCTCCCGCACCTGAAGAGCTTCCGGATCTTATGCCCAGAACCGTCGCCTTACGGTGACACTAACACCCGAGTTAGCTGCCTCCGCAAGACGCTGATCCTGCCGGCAGAACGATCAACAGGCCAACAAGAGCTAAGGAGGAAAATAAACAAAACCAAGTCCACAATCACATATTTATACAACAAAATATAAAAAGTCCTTCAATGAGTACAACAAGTAAAGGAGAGAAAGGGCTTAAGCCCGGTACATATCCAAGCAAAGTACAAAAACTCTCTCACTCTACATCTATGCGGAAGCTAAACAAAATCTCAACTCTCGAACACTCGTCTTGTAGTAGAAGTAATGCGCGGCATAAGCTCCTCAGGTCCTGTCTCCTCTTCTAGCTATCGGGTACCTACGGTCACAACCGACCGTTAGTCATAAAGACTAAGCCGATTTTGTCCCCGTCTCCCCCCCCCCCCCCCCCCCCCCCCCCCCCCCGCGACTCCTAGGCACCGTGCGGGAGGACGAAGCGGAGGAAAAATAAGGGGTAATAGAAACAAGGCAGGTGACAAATGTCTAGACTAGCAGGGTATATAAATACTAAGCAAGTAAAGGTAACAATTCTATACTAACCAGAGTAAGGATGACAACAAATAGTAAAAGACAATGCAATATAAAGAAGCAGGTACAAGAAATAAGAGCAACTACGAAAGTAACCTTAACTTATATGCACACACAAAAACACATAAGTTAAGGGATCTGGCAAGAAGTAAACTCATCGGATAAAAGAGCCCATACGGATTTATACGATGAGGTCTCTGTTTGTGCAGAATGCTATGCTATGATGTGCAATGCAATGATGCAATATTTGTATTATTATTTCATACACATGCAACTCACCCACACGACTCTGTACGTACAGACCTTTAGTTCCCACTTTTCAGAGGTAGCTAACCTCTCGGGCACCTCCCGTCGTGGTCAAACGGTGGCAGAGGACCGTGCGTCTCCTCACCTTGGTGGGTAAGTCACACTACCAGACCTAGGCCCAAACGTACGCTGTGATACCGGTACCCAGTACTCACAAGCTCCTGCGTACTAAACTGAATTGGCCAGACAGGGTTTAGGGGATCCGTCCCGTCGGATGCGCAGTAAGACAACCTGGCCCCCATAAAACCACTAGCATTGCCGAGTCAACGAACTGCTATCGGTGTCACGACTAAGACAGAACCGAAGACCCACCACATCTTATACACAAGCAACATGTATTAGCCATTTACTACCGAGCCTCCAGCTCGCAATTCTATATTAACATTTATAAAGTAGAGCCTACCGCTCGCCAGACTATACCAGTCTTATATTTAAACTACGAGCCTACCGCTTGCTAGACTACACTAGTCTTATATTTAAACTACGAGCCTACCGCTCGCTAGACTACACTAGTCTTATAATTAAACTACGAGCCTACCGCTCGCTAGACTACACCAGTCTTATATTTAAACTATGAGCCTACCGCTCGCTAGACTACACTAGTCTTATATTTAAACTACGAGCCTACCGCTCGCTAGACTACACTAGTCTTATATTTAAACTACGAGCCTACCGCTCGCTACACTACACCAGTCTTATATTTAAACTACGAGTCTACTGCTCGCTAGACTACACTAGTCTTATATTTAAACTACGAGCCTACCGCTCGCTAGACTACACTAGTCTTATATTTAAACTACGAGCCTACCGCTCGCAGGACTATCCCAGTCCTTCCTTATATCTCGAGCCTACCGCTCGCAGGACTATCCCAGTCCTTCCTTATATATCCCGAGCTTATCGCTCGCAGGACTATCTCAGTCCTTCCTTATATCTCGAGCCTACCGCTCGCAGGACTATCCCAGTCCTTCCTTATATCTCGAGCCTACCGCTCGCAGGACTATCCCAGTCCTTCCTTATATATCCCGAGCTTACCACTCGCAGGACTATCCTAGTCCTTCCTTATATCTCGAGCCTACCGCTCACAGGACTATCCCAGTCCTTCCTTATATCTCGAGCCTATCGCTCGCAGGACTATCCCAGTCCTTCCTTATATATCCTGAGCTTACCGCTCACAGGACTATCTCAGTCATTCCTTATATCCTGATCCAGTTTGGGATGAAAGATAACTTGTCAAGTTCTCCTACTTATCTAGTCTTGTTTATAATTTAGTTGATCTTAGAAGCTTAGGGTTAGCCTTGGACTTCCGAAGGGTTACCCGGTGAGGGGCTCGCATGGTACTAGGAAGTGTGGCGTTTAACATCCCCCAAACAACTAGACCCCTAGACTGGTTTTGTCATGACTAGGTCATGACAAAACCCTAGGAAGCTTGGAGAGACCACTTGGCCTTAGCCAAGAAGAAGGAAACCACAGTGGTCTGCAAATAGCAATTTTTAGTTAACAAGCTTAGGGTTGGACTTAAGGGACTCACCTTGACCCTTTTACCCCACCATAACATACCTAACCCTTTAGGGGTCCCCTTAGAGCACCAAGGACCCATTGGGGTCAACCAAAGAGGCCAAATTGACCAAAGTCAACCCTAACCTCAAATTGGTCAAAGTAGCCTAATTACGATCAATTGGCATCCACCATGCCAAATTGACCTTTTCCCTACCCTTATAAGGATATTAGGGACCCAATGGACCAAAAAACCCCATCATGGGGTCTCTAATTTAGGCAATTTTACCAAAGTCAAACCCTAGCCCTATTTTGGTCAAAGTGACCTACTAAGGGTCAATTGACCCTCACCTTGCCCAATTGACTCCACCTAGACCTCTCTAACCCTTAAGGGAGTCCAATGGGTCACAAGCCACCCATTGGGGTCAACCCAAATGGCCAATTTGACCAAAGTCAACCTTAGCCTAAATTTAGGTCAAAATGGCCTATTTTGCTCAAATCAAGCCCAATCCACTTGGGCTAGGCCCAAGTGAGGTGATCCATTAGTCATAAGGCTGACAAATTACATGGAATGCCACTAATTTTCTGAAAATGGTGACTAGGAGAGAGAATCCTCTTTTTCCCCAAAAATGGAGGAGAGAGAGAGAGAGGGAAAGGTGGCCATTCATGGCCAAAGGAGACCAAAGGCCACCCATTCCTCTCCCAATTGAGTGGTGCATCTCCCCTCTTCAGTTTGGAGTAGATAGCAGTCATTCCAGGCCACATGGGGGCTGAATTTCATGGTTTTTCATGGTGGCCGAAAATGTGCTTGATGGCCATTAATGGTGGCAATCAAGGAGAGACCCTTCCTCTCCTCAATTTGCTCCACTTAAAAGCTTTACCGAGCAGAGGGGAGGGTTTTCCCCCACTTACCCGAAGGAACCAGCTATCTTGGTGTAGAAGTTCCATGGCATCCAAGAGCTTTCTTGTGGCCATGGTGGATAGGAGATCGGCAAGGCAAATCCCCTCCGTTCAGGTCCTCCCCTCCTCCTCTCTCTCATTGGATAGATCTCCCTTTGTTGGTTGCAAGATTTGGGGCCAAATGGCCCTAGATCGGGTAGGCTAAAACTCCAGATTTGGAGCTTTTTATTCCAGCTAAAATGCCTTGTTCCGGCCACCTCCGGCCGGCCAACCACCGCCAATCGCAGGCCACCACCTCAACGAATGTGGTGGTGGCATTGGCCGGCCGGGGAGACGCCCAGGTGGCCGGGAAAACGGGGCTGAAGTTCACCCAGGTGCAGCTCATCTGGACCGTCGGTTCTGTGGAGAAGATGATGGGATGCCGTTGAAATGGCTGTACAGGAGTTTGATAATAATGTATTCTTATTTCCAATTTCTGTGTTAATATTGACAGCTGATAGAAATAATTATAGAAAATACTTAGGCCCCTCTACAGAAAAAGTGGTCAACATCAAAGTTGTAGCCCTTAGAGTCTACTTTAATTTAAAAATGATTTCACCCCAAAAGAAGTTCTGTAGCTCCCTGTAGGTCCATTTTGGTGGGGCTGGTCCATACTGTAGGACAGCCACCATTTCTTGAATAACTTTTGATTGGGAAATGATATGGACTTGAGATTTGAAACATAGTCTACTTATACCTACACACACATCATATCCAAAGATGGAAATTTTAGGAGAATATGTTTCTATGGTTTTTGTAATAATTCCATAAATCAAATATTAATTAATTAGTGGGTCAAATGACCTCCAATGCCCTCCAAATTTTGGTGGGTACTTCTTAGGGTCATCACATGACCCTGGTAAAAATTTCAGCCCAATTGGGACTGATTTAGTTTGGAAATAGGTTAACCTAAGTTGGGTCTAATTAGGTCAAAATTAGGGCATGGTGTTTATCTTGGGGTATTGTGGTCAAATCTCCTCACCATGAGATGAAACCTTGGCCAATGGAGTAGGATCACTTAAAACACCCCCATGAGTGAGTTGGGGTGGTGTGAAGGTGGATATGCCCTAGGATCCTAGATTTACCCCTTGGGGGTGCATGTAGAGCTTTGTGAAGGACATGTGGTCAAAATTCCCTTGGTTGTTATGAAACTTGGTGGATAGATTCATAGGGTGTAAATAGGCACTGGGTAATTTTATAAGAATTTTAGGAGCCAATATTCCCTTTGAATTAGGACATAACCCCTTTAGGGAAACTTATTATAAGACACATTTACATGCTTAAAAAGTCTTGGATGATGATGATACTTTGGTTGTGCCATTATAATCATGATTTAGACCTCTGGTAATTTTTGTGAATTTTATTAAATATTTTAATCAGTACTTCTTTCTCAAGGCACTTGTTTTGATTTAAACTTAAGAAAAATATTTGAGGGTCCAAAACTCTTTTCTAAATTGTGAAAATTGGTCATAGATTCCTTCTGGACATTAGAAACCTCTGTAAATTTTTATAGAATTTTTTAGGACATAAATCAGTAGGCTACTTCACAGTTCATTGAATTTGAGGTTTTCTTAATTTAATTATTTTAGTAAAAAAATGATTCCCTTAAATCCTGAAACTTAGTCAGTAGCCTTTTCTGGTGAGTATAAAAGCTTGGTAATTTTCCCATAATTTTAGTGTTGATCTTTTTGGTAGTTCCTTCATAAAACTATGATTTTGGATAGATGATAAATAATTAAATTGGAGGAGAATTACTTACTTTAAAAATATTATATGTTGTTTCTGGTATTATGTAGCCACCATAGATTTATCATAAATTTTGGAAAGCCATATCATAAGATTTGCTTATAGTTCATGTTCATTTTCATGTTTGGCAGATGTTGGAGAAATTAAAATAAATATTAATTTATTAGAGAAAAATATGATTCTCTAGAATTAGTCTTATAACATCATGATAGACCTCCAGTAAATAGCTTGGGTCAGTTGGATGAATATTTGGAGTACCTCTAGTTGTGAGCGTCATGTAACTCATTTGGTCTGTGTATAGTAAAACTGTGAAATTTGAGAATCAAGTGGATCCTTAGGAGGGAATGGGAGGTAAGTGGTTTAACTGGTTTAGTTGAGAAGGTATGATGGTCAACAAGAAGGATTATAGATGGTAAAGGTGTGCTTGGTGAGTGAGAGGTAAGTTGCACTCGGGGTCGACGAAAGATCGTCTTGGAAAGTCATAAGTCACTTAGGGTTAATTCAATTGTAATAACAAGGAGGGTGTTCTTATGGGTAGATACCAACAACACTAAGTGACTTGAGAAAGGGAACTTTGGGGTGTCATCCCATTATAGTTCCTAGTACCGTATCGAGCCCTTTACAGGGTAATCCACGGGAAGTCCAAGATTAACCATGCATTGTAGGGATAAGTTGATGTACAAGATGAACTTAATAATGCACACACGCACACCCCATAGTTACGGGAGGTTAGATGATTTGGTTGTACGAGCGGTAGGCTCGGTGGTTGTAGCAGCAGACTAGTTAGTCTGGTGAGCTTGTGGCTCAATAATGTTGTTGGTGCGGACGGGTTGGTCCGGCGAGCCGGTGGCTCGGAAGGTTATGATGACGGGCAGGTTAGCCCGGGGATTTTATGGCTCGGGATATAGTAGAACATGTTGCATGTGCATGAAGGTGGTGGGTCTTCGGTATTGGACGATCGTTCACACCGACGTCAATACGTTGACTCGGCAAGTGTGGAGTTTGCACTTATCCTTAAAAGTCTAGTGGTCCAGCCAGTAAGAGTACGCAGATGCTCCGCGGTTTTGCGTTGAGGCGTACAATAGGTCTAGGTAGGGTAGTGTGAATACCAACCTAGAGGTGGGCGAGGCCCAACCCACCGCTTCTGTTTGCCACTACGGGAGTATCCTGGGAGTCTAGCTCGCTCCAAAAAGGGGGAACTAAAGGTCTATGCGCATAGAGTCGAAGTGGGTGAGTTGCACTTGTACGAACAAAGCATAACAACATACCCTGCATGTCATAGCATAAACATTGAATTTCAACCCCTACCCCTATCGTATAAATTGGTTATGGGACTTTTTATACGATATGCCTTGCTAAACGACCCCTTGGTCTATAGGTTTGTATGGGCATTCCTATAAATCAATGGTTACTTTTCTATTTTATACATGTCTTTACTTACTGCACTTTACTTATTCATTACCTGCTCTTACTATGCTCTTTTACTGCTTCAATTATATATATACACATGTGTAGTGTAGAAACATTTCCTGTCAACAAAACCCGCTGTCATCTGCTATTGTTTATACCCCTTGTTGTCCTCCGCTTCATCCTCCCACACGGTGCCTAGGAGCCACTGGGGGATGGGTGGTGGGAGACGAGGCTTAGTCTTTTTGACTAACGGTCGGTGGACCATATCATTTTAGGGAACGGAGGAGACAAAGCAGTACCAGAGGCAGGTGCAGAAGGAGACGGGACAGTCTAGTACAAGAGCAACAGTTCAGGACCAGTGAGTGGTTAGTAGTTCGCTTCCGCGAGTGATTTTGTTGTGAGGATATGATGTACAGGGCATGAGCCCTTTATTATTGTAACCCTTTGTTATCTTTTTATTCAGTTATATCACATGGACATTCTTATATTTTTCATGTTGATTCTGTGAACTTGGGACTTGTCTTCTTTAATGTACTTTTCTTTGTGATCGATTTGGCCGGCAGGATCGGCGTTTTGTAGTGGCGACCTTTCGAAGTGAAGGTGTCACCGCAAAGCGGCGGTTCTAGGCCTAAGACCCGGTGTTTGAAAAAAAAATGGGGTCTTACATGGCGGGCTGACACCCCGAACTTCCTCTTCCCAAGGCACTTAATCTTGTTGGTATCTACCTCATTCTACTTGATCCCCATTTTCCTCTCCAATTACATTAAATCTATAAGATGAGTTAAACTTGGCTCTTAGGAGTGGGGGAGTTCTTTTGAACTCCAACACCACCAATTGTGCACGGGTGCTGACTCTCCAGTCATCACATTCTAAGCTCAAGTTCCCTTCTTCACCGAGGAACTGCACACATTCAATTAGCATTCTCAACCTTACTTGGGCCCACACTCCTATTCTTCGTCATCCTGAATCCAGGGTTTGCCTTAGATATTTCTCGACTTCTCCCTTGAGTATTTACCTTAAGATGGCTCACCCGGCTAAGGGTAGTTTTACTTCCATATAATCATTTAACACAGATGAGTTGTCTGTGGGGCCCTTGATGAGGCCTAACCTCCTTTTTATATCATTATAAATTCCTGCACTTATAGCTTTGCTAAACGCACCCCAACCCTTATTTCCCATGATGCCCTTAGAGGTGTTCTTCCAAATAATCTGAGCCTTCATAATAATCAAAGAGTTAATAGTTCTATGTGTGAAGGTCAGTGGTGGTCTAAATCATATAAATCAGTTTTATTATTCGCAGACCAAACGAGATTGAGCTAGATTTGACTCCTATGGTGCAATCTTGATTATATCATATCCAAATGAGTTCCAATTATTACCATAGGTTCACATTTTTTAATGATCTAACAACCTCAAAGCCTACACTTCATACTCTTCCAGGGAATTCTTAATCATAGTTTCTATTCAGATAGATGGGATGAAAGTAAAGTTTTACACAATAAGTATCATCTACGAATCTCTATAAATTCTAATGAATTCACACTAGCATAGTATTGGTCTAAAAACCTCAAACCCCAAGTTTCACATTTTCTAGGGATTATTTAACCATGATTTCTATTTAACATAAATGGTGTGCCAATAAGGGATTACACTACAACTATCATCTACAGGTCTCTATAAATTCTGAGAAAATTACAGTAGTACCATATGGACCTAATAAACTTCAGTGCCTAAGTTTCATAATTTTACAAAGGATATTTATCCTCATTTACCAATTAATACTATTGGTGTGCCAATAAGGTTTACACTACAAGTGCTATGTTAAGACTTCAATAAATTCTGGGAAAATTACTATAGCACAATATTGGTCTAAAAACACCAGGTCTTAAGTCTCATATTAATCCAAGGAGTATTTACCTTTATTTATCATTTATTACATTTGGTGTGCCAATAAGGGTTTACACTACAAGTGCTATGTTAAAACTTCAATAAATTATGGGAAAGATACTATAGCACAATATTGGTCTAAAAACACCAGAACTTAAGTCTCATATTAATCCAAGGAGTATTTACCTTTATTTATCATTTGTTACATTTGGTGTGCTAATAAGGGTTTACACTACAAGTGCTATGTTAAGACTTCAATAAATTCTGGGAAAATTACCATAGATCAATATTGGTCTAAAAGCACCAGGTCCTAAGTCTCATATTAATCCAAGGTGTATTTATCCTTAATTATCATTTATTACATTCTTACTAAATGCACCCCAATTTTTCCTACACCTTAAGTCCAAAACTTCAACTTGACGTTCAGAGAAATCCACTCATGTACATGAGTTTAATTCTTAGCTAGAGGTGGTTGATATCATATCTGAGGCATGGACAAATCTTCAAGGCATTTGCATGAGCCAAAATCACTAAACACACCAGATACACTTTTATACATGTCTCACTAAAAATGGTGCTGAGGGAGCTACAGGGATCCAAATGACATGAAATTAGTAGCATTTTAAAGATAACTTCAAGATCTACAATTGTTATGTTGGTCACTTCCTCCAGAAATGATAATAACCTAAGTAAAATCCACATGCAAGTTCTGTTACCAATTATTTATCTTAATCAAAATACACTTATATACATGTCTCACCAAAAATGGTACTGAGGGAGCTACAGGGATCCAAATGACATAAAATAAGTGGCATTTTAAAGATAACTTCAAGATCTATAATTGTTATGTTGATCACTACCTCCAGAAATGAGCCTAACCTAGGTAAAATCAACATGCAAGTTCTGTACACATTATTTAACTTAACAAAATTCACTTATGTACATGTCTCACCAAACATGGTGCTGAGGGAGCTACAGGGATCCAAATGACATGAAATCAGTGGCATTTTAAAGGTAACTTCAAGATCTACAATTGGTATGTTGGTCACTTCCTCCAGAAATGATCTTAACCTAAGTAAAATCAACATGCAAGTTCTGTTACCAATTATTTATCTTAATCAAAATACACGTATATACATGTCTCACCAAAAATGATGATGAGGGAGCTACATGGATCCAAATGACATGAAATCAGTGGCATTTAAAGGTAACTTCAAGATCTACAATTGCTATGTTGATCACTACCTCCAGAAATGAGCCTAACCTAGGTAAAATCAACATGCAAGATCTGTACACATTATTTAACTTAACAAAATACAAATGTGACAATTTAAATTAAATAGAAAACATAATAATTCTAGCTCTAATGAACTCCAAACTCTAGGATTTGTATGGTTAGGTCACCACACATGCATGGTCAAAGTTTTAGTGACATGCAAGGTGATTCTCATCTTCAATCACATCTAAAACCTCAACAAACCCCAAATGGCTATTAGCAACCCAATTTCCTCTTAAGTCACAAACTTCATTTTGAAGTTCAGAGAAATATCCTCATGAATTTGTGATGAAAATTTAACCAGTGTCCATACATGGCCTAAAGAAGACCTCGCCAAAATTTGGGATCATTAGGAGTCATATAACTCCAAATATTTCATTTATTTAATTTTCTAAGTTTTGAACAAAACTATAAAAAAATTATCTCCAAAAAATCTGATATTTAAACCTAGGCTAGGTATGAGGCACATGCATGCATGGCTAAAATCTCAAGTCCATCAGACTTGGCATTAAAAAGTTACACTAGTTCAAAGATCTGGTTTGTATTTTGACCAGCCTCACGAGAATGAGTGTTGTGGGCCCTATAGTGATCCAAATGATATGATATAAATTTCAAATGAAAGTAGTCATCAAGGCCTACAATAGCTATCTCAGGCAACTTTTCCTAAAAAGGCCTCTAAGTGCCACAAAACTGAGCGTGAACATTCATGAGAAAGTGTGACAGAAATACATTTAATGAAACGAATATATTTATTTGATCCAGCACAGATCTTAAAGCAGATCTGATGACTCCTGTTCATCTTCCTCCTCCAGCCAATGGCTGTGATTTGCCCGACCTGGAGCTCATATTTTGGCCTCCCTACATCAACCCAAGCACCTACATGACCAATCAACCCCACCACCTCTTTCCTCTCGGCAAGGGCCAATGATGGGTGGTGGTCCGGCGACTTGGGGTGGCCGGAGTGGTGTTTTCCGGTGGGATCTAAAAATCTGAAATCACCATGGATTTCCCAATAGAATGAAGATCAATTGAGCTCGATTCTCTTCCTAATTGATCTAAGAAGCTAGCACGATGGGAGAGGAGGAGAAACCGGACCTTAATGGAGCTTGCCGGCGGCGGCGGCGGCGGTTGGCCATGAATCTTCTCCTCTCTGGCGAGCTTGCTCAAAACTTCAATCCTCCACCGTTTGCAGTGATCCAAGGCTCGATTTCATATGCTCTCCACCTTCTGAAGCTAATGGTGAAGTCAATTTTGGCTGAGGGTGGCTTAATTCATGGCAGCCATTAAGGTGATTTCGGCCAAGCATAGGATGCTCCTCCATGATGCCATTTGTCACCCCCACTGCTGGAATTTCGGCTGGGAATCACTGTTGGAGCTCAGTGGGAGGCTTGGGAAGAGGAGGGGAGGGACAAGTGACTTTCAATCCATGATTTCCTCCTTTGTCCTCTCTTGAATTTGGGGGAAAGTCCAAATTAGCCTCTTGCATGTCATCTCCTCCTAATTTCTGAGGGCATGCATGGTAATTAGACTATTGGGCTACAAGATGTGCTGAGATTGGGGGCCTTAGCCCATCGGAATTGGTTTAGGCCCTCAATTTCTTCTTTAGGGCTCAACTTTGACCATGGTTGACTTTAGGGGTTGACTTAGTCAATTGGTGAGTTGACTGGTCCAATGTGTTGAGCTCGGATCTCTTAACAACTCCCAATGTTGATTGGGTCATGGTGATGCCCCAATTGGGCCAATTTAACCAATAGGTGTGATTTTGACCAAAATTGGGGAAAAGTTGACTTTGGTCAATTTGGTCAAATTGCTGATCCCATGATGAGGCTTTTGATTCCATTAGGTCCCCAATGATGTTCTAAGACTAGGGGTGAAGTCAATTTCATGTTTTGGGGGTGAATTGAGTCTATTGGGGAAGGATTTATTTATGTTGACCTAAGTTTGACTTTGGTCCACTTGGCTAAATTGGTTGACCAATTGGTGAGACATTTGGTCAATTATGTCTCCTTTAGGTTTAGGGACATGGTGGTGGGGTCAATTCACAAGTGTAAGTTCAATTTGAGCTAATTTGATCTAAGTTGACCTGCCTCCTATAGTGGATCACATGTGAATTCACTCAACTCAGTGCATCCCAAGGTCACCACCAAGCTCAAACCCACCTCACTCACCGCATGTCCTACCCTAATTGAAGTTAAGGGGTTTAGTAGGAAATGGGATGTTACATGACTGCAACTTGAAGAACACAGTATGATCATTTTGTTCTTCCCTTCTTTACCGCCGCTTGTACTATTGTATTGTTAGGCAGGATTCTTTTTCGTTTTTCTCGCTCCTTTTTCTAGGGCATCACTGTTCACTTTTATAGGACGGATGAGCCGCTTAACGGTCACATATGATGTCCTTTATTGTCAGACACCCATCCCTCAAAAGCATGCGCTGATTGGACAATCAGGCGGCGGTATTGATTGCTGACAGCGTGTCCGGCTACTTTTGAAATTGTCTCGACGATATTTCCATTGTTATGACGATATGGATAATATCTCGACAACAGGACATTGTCGATTCCTTGAACTAGTCTCTTCTTCAATTCTTCATCAGATAGTGATATCTTCGACGATACTGGACATCTCTTCTGTACTCGAGCTTATGACGACACAAAGTCATCCAACTGATGTCGTCGCGATCTTCTTGTCTACTTGATATCGCTGTAACAACTTTATCTTGTCAACGACATAAACGATATCATGTCGACAGACTATACTTTAGCAACTGCTTGTCTTCAACTGACCTCCTTCAGTCTTCTCGACGTCACGCCTTCTTTACTTTCCGATGACAATTAAGACTTCTTCTCGACGCTATCTGTTCTTCTTTGGCCTTATTAACGATACAATTTCTTGTCAACGATATCTTCTACACTGATCTTCCATTTGCCTTTTCAACGACATTCATTCTGACTTAGCCTTATCGATGTCAAGGATTCTTGACGACCACATCTTTGAGTCTTCTTCTTCATCTTCGACTTTCTGATATCATCGTGTAGATGTCACAACGATATCACCATTCTGTCTTTCATTGCATGTTGTTGACGATAAGCTGCTGTTGTCGACGATACGCATGATCCTTTTCGACGACACAGACACAATCATTCTTCTTTGCTTTGCCCATCATCTCAACGATGTGCCTGTACTTGTTGACGATATGTCCATCCTTTTTAGACGATGTTATACTTAGGCAGGTTATTGAGGTACTGGACATATCGTCTCATCTCTGCAAGCATGAACTAGATATGACATTAAATACAACTTGCACTTATCATTGAGCTGGGCACTTATTCAAATCAGGAATATTGTTGGGCACTGTTCCCAACATGCGGCCGTGTCGAGACCACGAATTGAATCCTTGAGGATTCTCCCTTTGTTGGACATGCGTCCAGACATGGAAACGTCGTGATTCAGGGCGTCGAGTAGGCGGCTCCCAAATATTGCGTCGTAGGGGGAGTCTGCCTCTGCGATGACGAACTGAACGTCATACTAGACTGGTTCCGAGTGCGTCCCTACTTGAATGGGGAGGTTGACGGCTCCTATGGTGGGTACCATGGTTCCGTCTGGGAGCTCTGCGTCGCTGGCCCGGAGCTTGAGGTTCCCGCTTAGGAGTTTGAGCCGCACCATGGCTGCCACGAACAGGATATTGAACGAGATGCGATGGGTTATCAACGCCCTCCTTAGCTCACAGGCTGGATTGCCTATGCTTGCATCTAAGGCGAAGTCCAACCATCCACGGGGATGCTCCTGATGAAAGCTTGTGTAGATCTTTTCGTGTTGCTTGCTCCGCTCCGCTTTCCCTAGGTGGGGCGAGGCGTCCGTCTCGGGCTCTTCTCGCTCTTCTTCTTGGATCCTCGGCGTGCGCGCTTCGTGGCATTCAACGAACAGTTGGGACAACTCTGTGAAGTTGTGAATCGCTCTGTTTGGCAGAGATTGATACCAGCGGAGGGCGTCTCCGCGCAGTGTCTTGGTGAAGATTTTGCAGCTGATTTGGTCGGGAAGTCTGAATGTCCGCATCGTTATCAAGAAGTGATTAAGATGCCCGTACGGGTCCTCTGCTCCGTGGAACTCCTTGCAGTGCGGGAGCTTTAGCCATGATGGAACTGGGTATGCAAAAAATGACTTTGACAGGGGGATCGTCTTTGCTGGTACGTGACATCGTTCGAATCATGTCCCGCCGCGAGAGGGGCCGGCTTGCTGGTTGATCCAAGCCACTTGGGCAGGATGGTTGCAGCGATGAGCGCTCTTTTCGACGGGCTTTCAGGGATTGAGGAACTGCATCCATCAGATAATTCGGGGAAGGTGTCCACTCTTGCTAGTTCCGTGAAATCGGGCGAAGCGGGTGTTGCATTCGGAAATCCTTTGCTCAGTATTTGGGAATCCATTCCCACAGACGGCGCCAAACTGTTGCGGGTCACTCGGGTGCTTTGGTAGACCGTCCAAATTGAACCACCTTAGCTCGGAAGCGAACCAAGCGCGCAAACAGTCAAAGAGAGAGATTCGTTGAGTACACTGAGACTTTTAACGTGGAAAACCCGGAAAGGGTAAAAAACCACGTGGCCGGAGCTGTGCCGACCAAACTTCACTATCTTCTGAGAGATTACAGTTAGGTACTTAGAAATCGAGCGCGACAGGCTGTCGCTCGTTACAATAATAGAGAGAGAGAGAGAGAGAGTTCCGAGGGTGACAGGCCACCTCCCGAAAAACTAAGTCTTTTTCCTTCTAAGAACAGTGGGGGAACAAAAGTGAGAATGTTGAGTCGCCTTTCGGGAGAACAAAAGTGAGAGTGCTGAGTCGCCTTTCGGGAGAAAGGAAATCTTCAAGTCCACGAAGGAGATCTTCAAGCGTCGAAGGAGAATTCCGTGGAAATCTTCAAAGGAGTTCTCCCGGGTCCAGAAGGCAAGGTCCTCTCAAATGAAGGTTCTGGGCTCCTTTTATAGCTTTGGTCGGGGGTAGCCCGGTAATTTCGCCGATGTAACCACCGTAACCACCTAACGGACGAAACACGTTTTCGGTTCGGAGCACACAGATCGCCATTTTTCGTAATTAACTGTCTCGCCCCTCGGGCAGTTCAGGCAGTTCGGGCCGCCTTGTTGAAGGTGAAAAAGGTGACAAGCTGTTCCTGCAATCTGAGAAATTAGAAAGACAAAAAGTGAGCGTGCCCAGAATGTGAAAGTTCTTTGAGCGCGCTCAGAAGCGTTCTGAGCGCGCAACGAACGGGGAAGCGTTCTGAGCGCGCAGGGAAGCGTTTTGAGCGCGCAACAAACATGAGAGCGTTCTGAGCGCGCAACAAACATGAGAGCGTTCTGAGCATTCTAGGACGCGTTCTAGGCGGAATCCGGAACCCGAAGAGCGGGCGGCGAGTCAGAAGAGGGGGGAATTGCCCTAACCCCGTTACTGGGGAGAGTGGCTTGGCCGCACCCTAAGGGGGGCGCGACGCGGCCGCACCCGAGGGGGGTGCGACTTGGCTTGGCCGCACCCAAGGGGGTGCCCCTCATGGGGTGCACCCATGTGTGGTTCGGCCGGGCCGCACCCCACACAGGGTGCGGTTTGGCCGTACCCCCCACTATGGGGGGTGCGACTATTCGCACCCCACTAGTGGGGTGCGGGCTAATCGCACCCCAGTAGTGGGGTTCGGCTATGGCGGCGCGCAGCGCGTTTCGTGCGTGCTCTCGCACTGGCGATTGGCGGCGGAAATGGCGTGTTCGGTTTCTTCAACTCAAGCGATCATGCGTTGACCGTTAACCCTATCTCTCTTTTATGGAGTTTTCTCTAGACGCACCCCAAAGCGTTTATGAATGTATAACAATTATCAATTTATAAAAAAAAATACATGAAATAAGAACATTCGATTAATTAAAGGTACATGAAAATAAAACTAAGCAATAAATAAAAATACTAGAAAATAAAGAGCATCTCTGCCCAAAACGGGCAGAGGAAGAGAGCAGAGTGGGTCTAAACATAGATCCAACAACTTTATATAGGCAAAGAGGAGGATGAACATGAGCGGCAATATGAATGGTTGGAAATGACATCATTTAAGAGGGGAATTTATGTGTCCAAGGGGGGAGGAATGAGTCTCACCGGTAGTAAAAAGGGGGGGATGAGCATGGGGTAGCAATATTAATGAAGGGCATATAAGGTGGCGTGCATGCATGGGATTCACGTGGGCGTTAGGCATTTGCATGGAAATAGGTGATGAGGTGGCAGCATTTTATGGGATTAGCTTGCATGGATTTCACGTGAATAGAAGTTTGGGTGGGTTGGCGATTGGCGGCGGAAATGTCGTCGAGGCTGGCTTCGCATGTCGTTGAGACGGGCTGCTCGGACGTGACTAGCATATCGTTGTGAAAGGCTTTGCATATCGTTGAGACGGACATCATATCATCGAGACGGGCCTTGAAATGTCGCCGAGACGGGTGTGTTCTGTCGGCGTGACCTTGAAATGTCATCAAGACGGGCGTGTATATCGTGGAGACAAGGTTGCACATCGCCGAGACAAGGCTGCATATCGTGGAGACAAGGTTGCATATCGTCGAGACAAGGCTGCATGGCTGGAATTGCCCTAAAAATGAAATTAAAGCTTAAATTAGTAAAGAACTATAAAAACAAAGGATTTATAAAGCAAAATAGACAAAGTATTAATAATTCTAATTAAAACTATACTAAAAATATGTGCAAATACTATTCATCACGTACACTGAGGCCGCTCGCATGCAAAACAGCCACACGCACAAAGTGACCACGCATTCGCCTAATGGCCACATGTGCGCATAACAGCCACCCACGCACACATGCAGTCCGCGCGCCCCCGCGCATGCACGTGCCTCTCTCCCATGTGCCTCTTCGTCACCTTCGCCTCCGCCGCCACTGCCGCCGAATTGCTGGCGAACCTGCCCGATCGGCCCGGATTGCCCAGGCCCCGGGGTGCATGACTGTCATTTTTCGAAAATTGGCAATCCAGGTGACCAGAATCGCACGCTCTCATTCGCTCATTCAAAATCAAAGAAAGAGCAATTACCAGCGCACTGTCACGGACTTGCCCCCTTGACAATGTCGTGTGCGACCTTAGCTCCTTTGTGCGCCCCTTCGCAACTAGCTAAGTCAGCCTTCTTCAACGATCGTGGTGGCGAGATGAGTAAGAGAGCACTCTGTAAGGGAGAGCAAGAGAGATTGAGAGAGCAAAGAACTTGTATTTCTTGGTTGCTTGTAACTTGGTGATTTACAAATTAGGGGGTCTTCCCCTTTATAGGTCCCAAAAGAATTTCCCTCCAAAAGATGGAACGATCTAGAATGCTTGTGTCTAGACTATTCTACAACCCTCATCTATATATAACCTTCCCGAGTTCTCTAGAATGTTCCCAATAGATCATTCTAGAGAGCTTCCACATTCTTCTAGAGTTCTCTATGTACACATGTTTTCCAAGGACCTAGATTTCCCTAGAATCCTCCTGGGTATTAACCCCGGGCGCGACATCCTCCCCCACCTAGCCTGACGACGCCCTCGTCGCCTCGTACTATAGGATGATGTCCTTGAACTGCCAGAGATCTTCAAGTGTCTCACATATAGCTTCAGACTCTGGCCTTCCTTTCCACTTGATCAAATATTGTGTGCTAGGTTGCACACCTCTTCTCTGCACTATTCTCCTGGTGAGCACCTCATCCACCTTTCGATCAAAAGACTTGGTCATCACTGGTGGTGTTCTATGTGATGTCCCTCTTTGAAGGTCTTCATTGTCTTCATGATATGGCTTTAACATGCTGACATGAAAGACCGGATGAATCTTCAAAGAGCCGGGTAGGTTAAGGCGATAGGATAACTTACCCACCCTTGCAATCACCGGAAATGGGTCTTCGTGTCTATGAACCAAGCCCTTGTGCAAGCTGCGCAAAACCTTGAACTGTTGAGGGAGAAGTTTCACCAGCACCTTATCCCCAACCATGTATTCCACCTTCCTTCGCTTTTAATCCGCCCATTTCTTCATCCTCTTGCGTGCTTTCGCTAAGCACGCTCTGGCTACGTCTGCTTATTCTTCTCAAGACTTGGCCATCCTCCAAGCTCCTGGGCTTCTTCCGTAATCCGTCGTGATCGTCAACGTTTGCGGAGTGAGTGGTTGCCTCCTCGTGGCAAGCTCGAACGGACTCCTCCCCTGTTGCCTCGCTCCGTTGCAAGTTGTACGAGAATTGCGCATCATCCATCAGCTTGGCCCAGTCCTGCTGATTGGCACTCACAAAGTGCCGTAGATAACATTCCAACAAGGAATTCACCCTCTCCGTCTGCCCATCGGTTTGAGGGTAGAAGCTGGTGGAGAATTTTAGTTCTGACCCGAGCAACTTGAATAACTTCATCCACAGCTTTCCTGTAAATCTGGGGTCTCGATCACTAATGATAGTCTTTGGCAACCCCCAGTACTTCACCACATTCTTGAAGAATATGTGTGTCGTCTCCTCCGCGGTAGTATCCCTTGTGCTAGGGATGAACATGTCATACTTGGAGAAACGATCGACTACCACCAAGATTGATCTGAACCCGTCTGATTTTGGCAACGCGTTGATGAATTCAAGCATCACTGACTCCCAAGGGTGTTCCGCTATAGGCAATGGCTCCAACAATCCCGCGGGCTGCTTGTTGTCCACCTTGTCTTGTTGGCAAACAAGACAAGTCTTCACATATAACTCCACTTCATCCCTCATTCGTGGCCAAAAATATGACTCCTTTATGAGATCCCTCCGTATGTTTTCCCACTTTGGGATGTATAATCGCCTCCCTTTGGTGTAGAGTAGCTCATCCTCTACACAAAATCTTCTAGCTTGGCCCTCCTTGGCCAACTCCATGAGTTGCATGGCAAGAGGATCCTCCATCAACCCTTGCCTGATTTTGTCCAACAACTCCCCATTAGTTGTGGACGGCTAGCTCAGCTTTGCAGCTAAGTGCGTCAACCACAACGTTGTTCTTACCCGCCTTATGCTCCAACACAAAGTCGAACTCCGCCAAGAAATCCCGCCATCTTGCTTGCTTAGCGGTCAGCTTCTTCTACGTCTGGAAGTAAGTAGTTGCCACATTATCCGTCTTGATGGTGAACTGCGCCCCAATAGATAATGCCTCAACACTTGCAAGCAATGGATGATGGTCGTCATCTCTTTCTCTTGAACGGTGTATCTCCGTTCCGCCTCATTTAGTTTCCGACTTTCTAAAGCTAAGGGGTGACCATCTTGCATTAACACTCCTCCAATTTCAAAGTCTGATGCATCCATATGCAACTGGAACCTCTTGCTAAAGTCCGAAAGCAAGCATCGGTTCCTTACAAACCGTTGCCTTCAAGTCTTCGAAAGTGCTTTGGCATTCTCCGTCCAAAGCCAAGCCTTGCTCTTCTTCAATAGGTTCGTCAACGACACTACCCTCCTTGAGTAATCCTTAATGAACCTGCGATAGTAGTTCACCAAGCCCAAAAATGATCGTAAGTCCGGTACCTTCGTTGGCGGCTCCCATTCATCAATTGCTTTGATCTTGGCCATGTACATCTGCAAGCTCCCATGCCCGATGACATGACTAAGAAAGTGTATCTCCTCTTGTCCAAATGAGCATTTGGACTTCTTCACATACATCTCATTCTCCCACAACACTTGGAAGACTCGGCTAAGATGCTCTGCATGCTCCTCGATGGTGTTGCTATATACCACAATATCATCCAAGTATACCACCACAAACTTGTCCAAGTAGGGGCGGAATATTTAGTTCATCAACGTGCAGAAAGTAGTCGGTGTGTTAGTTAAGACAAAAGGCATCACTAACCATTCGAATGCTCCATACCTTGTGACACATGTGGTCTTCGACTCATCTCCTTCTGCAATCTGCACTTGATGATATTTTTTTTGCAAATCCATCTTGGAGTAGATCCTTGCACTTCCAAGCATGTCAAAAAGATCAGCAATGAGAGAAATAAGATACTTGTTCTTTACCGTCACCTTGTTTAGTGCCCGGTAGTCTGTTCACAACCGCAACGATCCGTCCTTCTTCTTTTGAAATAGCACAGGTGCACCAAATGGCGCCTTAGATGGCTTGATCATGCCCGATTCCAGCAAAACTTGGAGTTGCTTCCTCAACTCCTCTAGTTCAGGGGGAGCCATTCGGTATGGTGCTTTAGTTGGGGGCTTCGTCCCTGGCCCCAACTCAATTTTGTGATCCACCCCCCGCCGAGGTGGTAGCTTCAATGGCAACTATGCGGGTATGATATCTTCATTTCTTGCCAACACGTCCACAATGATAGGAGGCACCTCCTCCATCATGTCACAATCTTCCTCCTTTAGGGTGGACAAGTACGTTGGTTCACCCTTCTTGAACCCTTTTGCCAACTGCATGGCCGATAGCTGTTTCGGCCCCTCCTTTGCTGGTCCTTGCACCGTGGGAACCCATGCAAGCATTGCCTTCCGCCAAGATGCAAACTGAGCGATGCGCTGATATGACGATGGCTTGCATGAAGTCCATCCCGAGAATGACCATGAAGTTATCCATGGGTGCAATTGAGAAGTCCACCCGACCCTTCCAGATGCCCATGCATAGCTCTACATGGCATGCGACTCCTTCTAGTGGCCTTCACAACCTACAAGTCCAACCTCTTGGCTTCTCCTTCGATCATGAAGTTGTGTGAAGCTCCTGTGTCGATCAAGGCTTTTGTAGCCTTCCCCTTGATGACGGCTTCCACATACATCAGCCCCTTGCTTGATGTTGCTTTTGTTGGCTGCACGTTCAAAGCATTTAGTAATTGCAATGAGCTAAACTATGATTTACCTTCTTCGGGTGGAGTAGTATTCTCCGTCATAGCTGCCAATGACCCAAGCTTTGGACAACTGCTCATCTGGTGTGGCCCCTTGCACACATAGCATCCTCTTCTAGGCGTGATGTTCTTCTTCCTTTCCTCAAACCCCTTCCTTGGATCGGGCAAAGTCTTTGACCCTCCTTTGAAGTGCGCCACATTGTTGTCTCGCCGGTCTCCCCCACCTTTTCCATAGCCCACATTGTCCTTCTCCTTGATATGATTTGGTTGGCACTGGAACTAAATAAGAGACTCGGCAATGGCGATAACATCCCTGGTGGTTCTTGGGTCCTTCCTCTTGACCTCTTATTTCACCCAATTTTGCAGCCCATCGATGAAGTTAAAGAGAAGGATATGTTCGGAGACATCGAATACCTGAAGTGATAGAGCGATGAACTCCTTGACATAGTCTCTGATGCTTCCCTTTTGCCTCAATTCCCTGAGCTTTCGCAAGTTTTCATCTTTCACGTTCTCGGGGATGAAGTTCCTTCTTTACTCCCACTTGAAGTCCTCCCAAGTATCGATCTGGTAGAGTCCCTTTGCAATATCTGTTTGGATTTTCCTCCACCACAATAAAGCAAGGTCTTCCAAGTAATAACTAGCATGGCGTATCTTTAGTGCCTTATCTGTGATGTCATATCTTTCCAAGTATTTCTCCATGTGCCAAAGGAAATTCTCCACCTCTAATGCATCCCGCTTTCCAACGAACTTCTTGGGTTTGGGCACATCATGCATTGCATTTGCCATGGCTGCACCATTTCCACCATTTGTAGCAACTCGCCTACGCAAGTCATCCACTTTAGTTTCAAGACTTGTGAGGCGTTCTTCCAAGTCACTTATGATGGTATCAAAAGCTCCTTCCGCCTTGCCCATAGTTTGATCCTTGAGAAGGTCAATATCTACCTGCAACTTCTCTTGTTCAACATGGAAAGTGTCAAAGTACTTACATATTTGATCCACTTTCCGATGAAGGGTAAGATGTGCCTCTCGTAAAGCTTCAAATTTAGCTGGATCAACCATGTTTTGCTTCGTGCTGGAACCATCGCGACCCTTGCTTTGGTCCCTCTTATTCCTTCTATATCTTTTCTCCTCGGCTGCCCTGTCGCGCTCATCAACAATGCTAGAGTTGTTGTTCCCTTCCAAAGCCATCTACTTTTTATCTTCATAAACCACGCACTAGGGTTAACCTGAGTCAACCTGGCTCTGATACCAACTATCACGGACTTGCCCCCTTGACAACGTCGCGTGCGACCTTAGCTTCTTTGTGCGCCCCTTCGCAACTAGCTAAGTCAGTCTTCTCCAACGATTATGGTGGCGAGATGAGTAAGAGAGCACTTTGTTAGGGAGAGCAAGAGAGATTGAGAGAGCAAAGAACTTATATTTCTTGGTTGCTTGTAACTTGGTGATTTACAAATGCGGGGGCTTTCCCCTTTTATAGGCCCCAAATGAATTTCCCTCCAAAAGATGGAAGGATCTAGAATGTCTATGTGTCTAAACTATTCTACAACCCTCATGTATATATAACCTTCCCGAGTTCTCTAGAATATTCCCAAGAGATCATTCTAGAGAGCTTCCATATTCTTCTAGAGTTCTCTATGTACACATGTTCTCCAAGGACCTAGATTTCCCTAGAATCCTCCTGGGTATTAACCCCGGACGTGACAGCACGCCTCATAAAAATAATAAACATGTCTCAGACCTTCATTTGAGGACAAACAACTAAGAAGAGAAGAGAGAGCTCTGAAGTTTTCCGGAGAAGACATGAAACTCTGCTTGTTCTCCTGCTCAAGTGCTCAGTCTGCTCGCTCTCTTGCTCAAATGTGGACTTCTCTCTCCCAGTGCATGCACCAGTGACTGCTAAAGAAGCCACTCCTGTGAGCGTCAAGGAAGACTTTGCATCTTTCTCTTTCAAGTACTAATAAACGGAGCGGCGACCTGTCACTCTCCCGAAGATTCTAACACTTGTAACTGCCTGATAACTAGTGGATTTGGTCGGCACCGAACCGACCCCGTGATTTTATTCCTTTCTAGATTTTTTCACGTAAAAGTCTTGTCATTCTTGCTGTTAGTTCTTTATTACCTATTTGTGTGCTTGACTCACTCTCGTGCTAGGACGATTCAATTATTTCGGATCAGGAGTAAGCCCACAACAATATTATTATATCAAAATCTAAAATACTCTCAAGGGGTTAGATTAGGATTAAAATATATAAGAGTATAAGTGGTTTTCAAACATGAGATGATACCAACATTTTTTTAAAACATAAGTAGCAGTTAAAAAGAAAATAAAGACGATACATATTTTCAAACAAAAATTCCCATTAAAATATTGTAGTAAACACACTGTAAAGAAACAGGGAGTGCCGAGACGAGAAATTCGAAAGAAAATAATTCACAAAGAACACAGATCAATCACAGAAGACACGCGGATTTTCAGAGGTTCACCCCAATCCGGGCTACGTCCCCTCTCCCCTTCCTCTTCACGTTGTTCTATTCACCAAATCGGATTATAGCTTATAGGGTTACAAGGACCTAGAATCTGATCCTACCTCACTCAACCCTCTTACGACAAGAACAGAGGAACCGCCGCCAGAAACACTGTTGCACTCACTTTGATGTGTTTCTATCTTAACCCTAAACCAGGGTTATGCACCCTCTAAATAGGGCGCCGAACCGAGCTCAGAACAAACATCCGCTGAGATGGTTCAATAACATCCGCTGAGACAGAACCCGCTGAGATGGTTCAAGTATACCCGCTGAGACGGTCCAAGTATACATCGTTCGTAGAACACTGGGCCTCGTTCGACGAATACCTCATCCGTTCGACAAACCTCCGTTCGACGAATCGCTGGAAGATCCAACAACATCCGCTGAGACGGCATGTACACCAGGCTTCGATCGTCGAACGCAGGCTTCTTCCGTTCGACGATCCCACTGAGACGGGAGTAATAAAGGACCCGTTCGACGAACTCTTCTCCGTTCGTCGAACGCCGTTTGACGAACTCAGGCGGAGTTCGACGAACCCTTCACCGTTCGTCGAACGTCGTTCGACAAACTCTGACCAGAAGTGTTCCCTAACTCCAACATTCTCCCACTTGGTGAACATCTTCCTCCGACGAGAGTTGTTCCTCCAACCTTCCTCTTCAACCCTACGGCCGTTGCACACCACTGAAATTTGGCTACAAGAACCGCCTTGGTAAGAAAATCAGAGTTGTTCTCCATCGTGTCCACCTTCTCCAGTCGAACTACATTCTTCTCCACCCTCTCCTGGATGAAATGATACTGGATGTCAATGTGTTTGGTTCGTGCGTGGAAGGCTGGATTATTGGCTAGTTGAATAGCTCCTTGGCTGTCATACCACAGCTTTACTGGACCCTGCTCAAACCCGAGCTCCAAACATAGGCTCCGCAGCCATATGGCCTCCTTGCTCGCATGAGTAAGAGCCATGTACTCTGCCTCCGTCGATGATAGTTCCACCACGCATTGCCTCCGACTCATCCAACTGATTGCACCTCCAAACAGTGTGAACACGTACCCACTGGTGGATCTCCTGCTATCCAGATCACCTCCCCAATCCGAGTCCACGTGCCCAACCACGTCCAGGACTCCTCCTTCACCATACCCTTCAAAACATAGGGAGTAATTCGAAGTGCCTCGGAGATACCTGAACACATGCTTCACAGCGTTCCAGTGTTCCTTTCCTGGTGTAGCCATATACCGGCTCAACACTCCCACTGCTTGAGCAATGTCAGGGCGAGTACAAACCATGGCGTGCATCAAGCTTCCCACAGCACTAGCATAAGGGACCTTCGCTATGTCCTCGACCTCATCATGTGTCTTCGGGCTCAACTCTGCAGATAACTTGCACCCAACTGGCATTGGTGCTCCCACTGGCTTGCAGTCCGTCATATTGAACTTCTTCAACATCTCCTCGACGTACCTCTGTTGTACCAACCAAAGCTTCTTCTTGCTTCGATCCCTGGAGATCTGCATTCCCAAGATGACACTTGCTGGCCACAAATCCTTCATCTCGAATTTGGCTGAGAGCAGCTTCTTCACTTGTTGGATCATCCTGACACTATTGCCCACCAGCAGCATATCATCTACATAAAGTGTCAGGAAGATGAACTGCTCTCCCTTTCTCTGGATGTACACACAGTGGTCCGAATTCGATCTTTCAAAACCTAACTCCAGCATGTAGGTGTCGAATTTCTGGTACCACATCCTCAGAGATTGTTTTAGTCCATACAGAGACTTCTTCAGCCTGCAAACCTGATCCTCCTTGCCCTTGGCTTCGAATCCTTCTAGCTGCTTCATGTATATCTCCTCCTCCAGATCACCATGAAGAAACGCCATCTTCACATCCATCTGCTCGATCTCTAAGTCATGCGCTGCCGCAATAGAGAGTACCAGTCTGATCGACGTCATCTTGGCTACCGATGAGAAGATCTCATCATAATCAACACCTTCGACCTGGGAGAATCCCTTTGCAACCAACCTTGCCTTGTATTTCTCCACAGTGCCATCACCCTTTACCTTCTGCTTGAAAACTCATTTGCTTCCAATGGCCTTCCTCCCCTTTGGAAGCTTGCATAGACACCAAGTCTGATTCTTCCTTAGAGACTCCATTTCATCCACCATGGCTAGCTCCCACTGATTTGAATCAGCCCTTGATCTAGCATCTCTGGCAGAGATTGGATCTTCACCAAGCATACTCAGACAACATTGTGCAGCCACTGCACATTGGGGATATCTCACCGGTGCCCTTCTTTCTCTTGTCGATCTCCGAAGAAGTGGAATTTCCTCAGCTTCATCTTTTGACTCATCAGCACTTCTCCCCACCTCCAAATCATTTGATTCAGAATCAGATTCAACCCCAAAAATGGTAGCTCCTTTCTCAAAACTTCCTTCCACCACCACTGTCTCTTTCTCTGCTTCTTTAGACTTCTCAGCTTGTGTGACTGCCTGTGGACTGGTTTCATGAAACACCACATCCTTGCTGAATGTTACAGTCCTGGTCATAGGGTTCCAAAGCTTGTACCCTTTTATGCCTTCTTTGTAACCCACAAAGATGCACTTCTCAGATTTAACATCAAGCTTCCCTCTCTTCTCCTTTGGAATGTGAACATATGCATCACACCCAAACACACGAGCATAGGCCAAATTGGGCTTTCTCTTGAAGATGGCTTCAAAGGGTGTACATCCCTCCACAGCAGATGTAGGGGACCTGTTCTTCAGGTAATTTGCAGTCGCCACTGCTTTAGCCCAGAACTCCTTCCCCAAGCCTGCCAAACTGAGCATGCACCTGGCCTTCTCCATCAAGGTTCTGATCAGCCTCTCTGACACTCCATTCTGCTCTGGAGTGTATGGTGTGGTCTTCTGCCATGCAATCCCCTGCTCAGTACAGTACCGCTCAAAAGCATCAGAGCAGTACTCCCCTCCATTGTCAGAACGGAGTACCTTCACCTTTCTCTCCAACTGGTTCTCCACCAGGTTCTTAAATTCCTTAAACCTGTCCAGAACCTCTGACTTGGACTTGAGAAAATAGATCCAGGAATGACGTGAGAGGTCATCAGTAAAGGACACATAGTACCTTGCACCGCCAAGAGATGGAGCTGGAGTTGGCCCAAACACATCACTGTGTATCAACTCCAGCACTTCAGTTGCCCTCGTGCCCGTCCCACGAAAGATTACTCTGGTCTGTTTGCCAAGTAGGCAATGCTCACAGAACCCAAGGCTTGTGGAGCACTCCGACGCCCCTTCCACAATCAGACCAGATGCCATGACCGACATCCCCTTCTCACTGATATGCCCAAGCTGATGATGCCACAGCCTTGACACCTCCTCTTGGTCAACCTCCTGGCTCTCAGAGATAAGAGCCCCACTTGGAACCACTGTATCAGCAAGCAGAGTATACAGTGTTCCATGTCTCACTCCACTGGCAATCACCATAGCCCCTCTTGTCATCTTGCAAGATTGCTTGTCACAACTGAAGTGCACTCATGCATCCGCCATGGAACCCACCAAGATTAGATTCCTGCTCATCCCTGGAATGTGCATCACATTGGGAAGAGACCTTGTGATCCCATTAGACAACTTCAACATCACCTTGCCACGCCCAATAATCTGCACAGCAGAATCATCTCCCATCATGACATCTCCACCATCAAACCTCTCATACTCACAGAACCAGTGCCTATGAGGGGTCATGTGGTATGATGCTCCTATGTCTACATACCACATATCAGAATCTCCATGAGCAACGCACGCGGCAGCGATGTACATGTCACCGTCGTCGCCCTCCTTCTTCGTACCAGAAGTTGTCGGTGTCTCCTTGTTTTGAACGGCCTTGTTCGGACATTGAGACTTCACATGACCAGTCTCATTGTACTTCCAGCACCGAACGGGCTTCTTACCCTTCTCCTTCTCCTGTCTCTTAGATCTACCTCGAGACTTATCTCGATATCCACCATGCTTGCTCTCCCTTCGTTGAGGACGAGATCTAGATACACTCAAAGCACCTTTGCTCATCACCTCAGAACCTCCTCTCCTGGTCTCCTCAGATAAAAGAGCTGCACATACAGTATCATATGATAGTTCCTTGTCTCCACTCCCCCCAATCACGACAATCAGATTGTCCCATGAATCTGGCAGCGAGCACAACAAGGTGATGGCTTTATCCTCATCCGAGATCTTCTCACCAATAGAGATTAACTGACTCACAATGGTATTGAATTGAGTCAAGTTCTCTGAAAACGAATCGCCCTCATGCATCCGAAGTTTATACCACTTCTTCCTCAATAGCAATTTGTTTACCAGGGACTTGCTATGGTAAAGGGATTCCAACTTACGCCACAGACTTCGTGCTGAACTCTCCTCCATGACGTTAGTCAAGATTGAATCTGCAAGGAATAACCGGATCAGGCCCTTAGCCTTCCGATCGGTTTTCGTCCAGGTCGTAGCATCCGCTGTAACCGTTGCAGTCGCCTCTGCAGATTCTCCCTTCGATGTGCTCGCATCCTTCTCTCCACCCTTAGCAACGGGAGGATCATCTTCGATCGCAGACCATAGATCTCGATCAATCAACCTATCTTCCATCTTCATCTTCCATAGATCGAATCAACTTCCTTCAAACTTCTCGATCTCGATCCGCACGCCGCCAGAACCCATTTCCAGGATCAGGAACCTGGCTTTGATACCAAATGTAAAGAAACAGGGAGACCCGAGACGAGAAATTCGAAAGAAAATAATTCACAAAGAACACAGATCAATCACAGAAGACACACGGATTTTCAGAGGTTCACCCCAATCCGGGCTACGTCCCCTCTCCCCTTCCTCTTCATGTTGTTCTATTCACCAAATCGGATTACAGCTTACAAGGTTACAAGGATCAAGAAATCGATCCTACCTCACTCAACCCTCTTCAGACAAGAACAGAGGAACCGCCGCCAGAAACACTGTTGCACTCACTTTGATGTGTTTCTATCTTAACCCTAAACCAGGGTCATGCACCCTTTAAATAGGGCGCCGAACCGAGCTCAAATCAAACATCCGCTGAGATGGTTCAATAACATCCGCTGAGACGGAACCCGCTGAGACGGTTCAAGTATACCCGCAGAGACGGTCCAAGTATACATCGTTCGTCGAACACTGGGCCTCGTTCGACGAACACCTCATCCATTCGTCGAACCTCCATTCGATGAACCGCTGGAAGATCCAACAACATCCGCTGAGACGGCATGTACACCAGGCTTCGATCATCGAATGCAGGCTTCTTCCGTTCGACGATCCCGCTGAGACGGGAGTAATAAAGGACCCATTCGACGAACTCTTCTCCGTTCGTCGAACGCCGTTCGACGAACTCAGGCGGAGTTCGACGAACCCTTCTCCGTTCGTCGAACGCCGTTCGACAAACTCTGACCAGAAGTGTTCCCCAACTCCAACACACACATCCATGATATTAAGCGATTCTTAATGTGTAAAACCTATTGAATGTTATAAAATATATTGAAGTAAAACAAAATGATATCCACTTTCTAAAATGAATTCATATATATGAATGTAATAAAACCTATTGAAGTAATGGATGAACTGAAACTTATGAAGTTAAACAATTCTCAATGCATGTGTCTTTACAAATGATTTACTTCATTCATACTTAATTACTTATACTCCTGATACCATCAACAAGAAGACGAATACAAGTTGGAATGATAGGATCTCTGGAATTGTGAATTCATATGAGACATATACATGTGTGACTTGAAAAATTGGGAATCTAACGAGAAAAAGTGGAATGCTTTCAAATAACCATAGGAATCTGAGTGCAATTTTCACTGCTTCTACTACAACTGTTAGCTATTTTAAGCGATTCAAATTTGTAGGGATATAACCCACTTGCAAAATCTGAGCACACTAGAAGATAAAATTAAACGCAGCAATACACAAAACACAGAAAACACAACCAGAGGACAACAAATTTTATGTGGAAAACCCTCTCTAAAGCAATGAGGAAAAAACCACGGGGCGGGACACACTAACAATCCACTATAATAACAATAACGGATTACAACAAAGAATCTAGGTTTGCCCAACCTAGATCCCCCTTGGATTCACAAATTGAATCCCTCTTCCCAACCACGGTAAAATAACTTTTCTCCAAATAAAGAGAAAGAACTCAAATCTCTCTTCAAGCACAAAAGCAAACGAAGACGAGACTAAGCAAAAACACTCTTACAGCAAAGACGAAGTCACCGATATGAGAAAAAATGTTCTTCCTCCTTGAAGAACTCCTCCAGCAACAATGGCAGCAAGCACTTCTTCTCTCCCACGATTTTTCACAGTGACGACTCTAAAAAGAACGAACTACTTCTGTCAAACCATTTCTGCCTATGTAGGGTAAACAGACGAAGTGATCTTGGCCATCCAAGACACTTCCAAGACAATAAGACGGCTCCCGAACCCTGCTTAACGAAATAGGTCTCGCGCGCTAGCGCCAGCACTAGCCACTACCGCCCGCGGTAGCTAACACAACGATATCGATGACACAATTCACCTTCTCAACGACACATGTGATCTTCTCGACGATACAACCCGCCATCAACGCTATCGTCGGGCGCTAACCATCAGCTCCCAGTCATCTCGACGACACAGGTCACGATCTCGACGATACAGCTTGCCTCTCGACGACACAAATCACGATCTCGACGATACAGCTTGCCTCTCGACGACACAGGTGATCATCACGACGATACACCATCACGGCGGTGCGAAGAGTCGCTAGCGCCGACGGTAGCGCTACCGCCCATTTATAGTAAACAGAACTCTAAAAATGCTGCTCCCAGCATTCAACAATTCCTGCAGCATCTCAGCTCCACCCTTGATCTGTTTATCCACTCTTTAGGGGATGGACCCCAACAAACTCCCCCTCCAGACCGTAAAGAGGAGTTTCCCAACCTGACACCTTCAGGTGGGCTTTATGCCGATCAGCAACCGACACAACTCGTGCTTTTCCCTTGGCACGACCTTCGTCATCATATCCGAAGGATTTTCATCCATGTGGACTTTCTCCACCTTCAGCAGCTTCTCCTTGACAGCGTCTTGTATCCAATGATACCTTACATTAATATGCTTTGTCTTGGAGTGGTAGGCGGGGTTCTTGGCCAGAAAAATGGCGCTCTGACTGTTACTGTAAACAGTGAACACCTCTTGCTGGAGTCCAAGTTCAAGCATGAACTTCTTCATCCACAAGATGTCTTTAGATACTTCCATTAGCGCAATATATTCTACTCCCGTCGTCGACAGTGCCACGCACTTCTGCAACCTTGAATGCCACGACACAGCTCCCTCTACACAAGTAATGACATATCCAGATGTGGACCTCCAGGAATCAACATCTCCTAACATATCTAAGTCAGAATACCCTACCAGCATTGGCGACCCTCCACCAAACTGCAAGCATAGGATTGTGGTACCTCTGAGATATCGAAGTATCCACTTCACTGCATCCCAATGGATCATCCCTGGATTCGCCAGATATCTGCTCACTACTCCCACTACATAAGCTATGTCTGGCCTCGTGCAGACCATAACATACATCAAACTCCCTACTGCAGATGCATAGGGGATCTGGCTCATCTCCTCCACTTCCTTCTTAGATGAAGGGCACTGAGAGCTAGATAGCTTGAAGTGTCCACCCAACGGAGTAGCTACCACCTTGGCCTTCTCCATCATGAACCTCTTCAGCACCTTCTCTACATACTCAGCTTGAGATAGCCATAACAGACCCGCACTCCTATCCCTAGTGATATTCATCCCTAGGATCTTCTTTGTTGGTCCCATGTCCTTCATCTCAAAGGACTCACCGAGCTCTTTCTTCAGCTCAACAATACTGGTCTTGTCATCACCGACAATCAGCATGTCATCCACATACAGCAGCAGAACTGTAAAGGTCCTTTCAGTCCTCTTCACATAGACACAGTGATCAGCCCTGGTCCTTTGGAACTTGCTCTTCAACATGAAGGAGTCAAACTTCTTGTATCACTGCCTGGGTGCCTGCTTCAACCCATAAGGTCTCTTCTTGAGTCGGCAGACCAAATGCTCCTTTCCCTTGGCCTCAAAGCCTTCGGGCAGCTCCATGTACAACTCCTCCTCCAAATCTCCATGCAGAAAAGCAGTCTTGACATTCATCTGCTTAACTTCAAGATTCATGGAGGCAGCCAACCCCAACACCAGTCTGATAGAAGATATTTTCACTACTGGTGAAAATATCTCATCAAAATCTACACCATGTCTTTGACTGAACCCTTTGACTACCAACCTTGCCTTGTACCTGGGCCGTGAGATATTTTCATCAGTCTTCAGCTCGAAGACCCATTTGTTCTTCAAAATTTTCCTCCCCTTTGGTAGTCTGACCAAGTAATAGGTCTCGCTCTTTTGGAGCGATTCCAACTCCTCCTCCATCGTTGCTGCCCAAGACTCTCTGTCTTCAAATATCTGAGCCTCCACAAAAGACTCAGGCTCACCACCATCAGTAAGCAAGATATAATCTTGCGGTGGATACCTGGTGCTGGGCCTCCGTACTCTGTTAGACCTCCTGAGTGTTAAAATTTTTTTGAAAGACCGTTTAGGAGTAAGCAGGAGTTGTATCAACAAGAGTTATAGCCAAACAACCACAATGCCAAAACAGCAACACAAGAAATCTTAATTGAAACAAAACTGCTTTACAATGCGAGGTATACATGGCGAGACATGATTCATAAGAATCACGGAGATGAGAAGAACTAACACACCAAAACTGAAACTGGCGGTCTGCCAAAGCAGAGACCACACAGACCGCAAAAAAGGCTCTGGTCGCCCGGCTTGCTCTGCTGTACTCCCAGACCGCTTGCACAGTCAGACCGCAGAAACACCTTGAGACCGCGCGAACAGAAGCAGACAACCTGCACTGCCAGACCGCAATCCCAGACCGCACGAACTGAAGCTTTATTGAACTGAACAAAGAACTGAAGCTGTCGCCAGACCGCAACTCTGATCTCCTAACCGCTGAAGGTCGCCTGATCGCTGAGCTAGCTGCGAACAGCACAAGAACACAATAAACCAGTTCGCTGACAGACCGCAGACGAACTGTTTATTCAAGCCACCGGAAATCACCAAGGAAGGAGACCGCAACCTGCTGACCGCAAACCTGCGAACACAACAACCGGTTAGCTCACTTCCGAGATCGCGCGACTCCAAACTAGAAACCGCAAGAAATAATCCGGGCTCTTGTTCTTACAGTTCTTGTTAGGAATGACGGGCCATGCACCCCTATTTATAGGCGGGTGGACGGATGTCGTCACCGACAAACCGAGATACAGTCACCACCCATCAGATCGTGAACGGTCTCAAAAGGCAGACCGCGCGAACACAACACTTGGACAATATTCAGTCCAAGACCGAAGTCAGCAGCAAGCCGCGCACAAGCCGCGCAGATACAGCGACCACCCTTCCTGAGATCGCCAAGACAAGGACGAACATCTGGCCGACTTGAGCCAAGTCGCCAGAACAGCCCAAACAAGCCGCCCGGTCACTGCGGTCAACCAAGAACAGGCCGCCCAGAACAAGACCGGAAGAACTCGCAACAAGTCGCCAGAACCAACGACCAAACCAAGAAGCAAGCTGGCCTATCACAGCAGATCGCCAGAATAGCAGGGAGAGATCGCAGAACCAAACCGTCAGAGCACCAACGCAGGTCGCGCGTTCTCTACGGTCTCCAGCCTTCAGACCGGCCGAACTCCCTTCCACTTCACTTTAACAATTTCAACACTCCCCCTTGAAGTGGGAAGTGGAAACTAGACCGAGCAACCCCCTTAACCGTGTAAACGGTCCCTTCGACAGCGGCTTTGTGAAGATGTCTGCGACATTGTCCGCACTCCGAACATGCTCGACCATAAGAGATCCTCCCAACACCTTTTCACAAATGAAATGGTGCTCAATCTCTATATGTTTGGTCCTCGCGTGACAGACTGGATTGTTGACCAGCTTGAGAGCACTCTCATTGTCCCCGTGTAGCATAGTGGGACCTCGAACCTCCTGATGAACGTCCTCTACCAACCTCCTGAGCCAAACGGCTTCCTGAGCTGCCAAGGCCGAAGCCTTGTACTCCGCTTCTGTGGTAGATAAAGACACCGAATCTTGCTTCTTGCTACACCAAGAGATAGCTGTGGGGCCCGTCATAAAGACATACCCAGACGTTGACCTCCGATCATCCATGTCTCCCCCATAATCAGCATCCATGTATCCATGCAACTCCAAGCTTGACCCCCTCCTATATAGGAGACCCAAATCAGAGGTCGACTTCACATACTTCAAGATGCCTTTTGCCGCCAGAAGATGAGGCTTCCGTGGTTCCGCTATGTACCGACTCACCTTGCCTACTGCATAAGCAATATCTGGCCTTGTGATCGTCAGGTAGATCAAGCTCCCAACCAGAGCTCGGAAAACCAACGGTTCAGATAGAACTCTTCCCTCATCCTTCCGAAGTTTATGATGTTGCTCCAGAGGTATAGAGCTGCTCTTCCCTTCCTCCATGCGAATCGCTGAACAATCCGCTCCGCATAGCCAGCCTGAGAAATGAGCACTCCGCTCTCCCGCCTCTGCACCTCGAGTCCAAGGAAATGGTGGAGCTCCCCCAGATCCTTCATCTCGAATATGATAGCAAGCTCAGCCCTGAGTCTTGCAACAGCTTCATTTGAGTTCCCGGTGACAATCATGTCATCCACATACAGCAGTACAATCACCCGAAGCGCCCCCTCCTTCTTGATGAACAAGCTAGAATCAGAGTCTGAAGCAAAGAATCCGCAGAATAAGAGATACTCTGCAATCTTCCCGTACCACGCTTGAGGCGCTTGCTTCAACCCATACATGGCCTTCTTCAACTTACAGACGTAGTCCGGATACTCCTTCGAGGTGAAGCCTTGCGGTTGGATCATGAAAATATCCTTGTCAATCTCGCCGTATAAGAAGGGATTCTTCACGTCGAGTTGCCAAATCTCCCAACCACTTGAAGCCGCCAAGGCAATAACAAATCGAACCGAAGTCATCTTTGCCACTGGACTGAACGTCTCATCATAATCTTCTCCGTACTGCTGTGAGAACCCGCGGGCTACAAGGCGAGCCTTGTAACGCTCGATACTATCGTCAGCTTTCTTCTTCAGCTTGAAGACCCACTTGCAAGTGACAGGAGTGGTGCCCTTGGGCTTGGGCACCAGAGACCAAGTCTCGTTCTTCTCGAGAGCTGACATCTCTTATTGCATCGCAACGTCCCACTCCTTCACGCCTCTGTCCATCTCAAAGCTCGACGGCTCCCTCTCATCCAGGGGACCAGCAAAGAAACATGAAACAAAGTTCACCATGTTCTCTCCTGTGTATCGATCTGGTGGTTGAATAGTCCTCTTCGACCTCCTAAGAGGTTGCCCCTGACTAACCACCTCCTCAGCTGCTTCTTCAGAACTAGCTCCTCTTCCAAGCAAATTTGGAGCATCGCTCCCCCTGCTTACAGAACCTGAAGCTTCCGCCTCTGAGCTAGACACAGCTGGAGCTCCTGGTGAAACAGGAAACTCCACTTGAAGATCTTCAGTAGCCTTCCCTCTTATATCAACCCTGCTTTCCGGTAGCTCAACTCCTGAACCCCCCTTGTAGGAAGTTACTTCATCGAACACCACATCCCGAGAAACAATTGACCTCCGTGTCTCAGGATCCATGCATCTCCATCCCTTCTTCCGCTCATCATACCCAACAAAGACTAGCTTCCTTGCTTTCGCATCTAGCTTTGTCCGAAGAGTATCAGGAATATGCACATAGCAGGTTGACCCGAACACCCGAAGGTGTGCTACACTTGGCTTCTCCTTGAACATCAATTCGTGAGGGGTCTTCATGTTTATAGGACTTAAAGGCAACCTGTTGATGACATAAGCTGCACAAGACATTCCCTCCGCCCAGAAGGACTTTGGGATACTCTTAGCAAGAAGCCAGCATTTGTAAGTTTCCGTCAGATGACGGATCTTCCTCTCGGCAATGCCATTCTGTTGTGGAGTATGGGCACAAGTATACTCTCTCTTGATGCCATGCTTCCTACAAAAACTTGAGAACTCACCAGAGGTGAACTCCCCTCCATTGTCAGTTCTAAGTTTTTTAACCCGCAGGCCTAGCCGGCCTTCAACCAGCTCCTTGAACTCCACAAATTTTGCAAATGCATCCGACTTCTCCTTCAAAAAATACACCCAGACATATCTGGTGTAATCGTCAATCAACACCAACATGTATCTGTTGCCTCCAAGGCTTGGGGTGGCAGTCGGTCCCATCAAATCACCATGGATGCACTCCAACGGCACTTTGCACCTAGTTTACGATTTGGCAAATGGAAGTCGATGAGACTTACCAAACTGACATCCTTCGCAGACATGACCATCTCCATAGGAGGACAAGCTAGGCAAGCCATTGACAAGGCCCCTTACCGCCATAGCCTTCAATTTGTCCATGCCTACATGCCCCAACCTTTCATGCCAGATGGCCGCGCCATCATTGGTCCTCATCTTATCAACATAGGTACTTGTCAATAAAACGACCAAGTCCTTCACCCGCTTGCCGACATGAATAACATCTCCCTTTATCTCCGGTTGAGTTTTGAGAAACTTCACTTATGTTGGGCCAAACAGAACGTGATAACCGGCATCGACCGCATTGGTCACAGAGAAGAGATTTTTCTTCATACCAGACACGTGATAAACACTCCTCAATGTGAGTGGACCCTTATCACTGCTCAGAGAGATGACTCCTTCGTGCTCTACTGTATGAATAGAATTATCAGCCGTAATGATAGCATTGTTACCTGAGTAAGGCGCCAAAGAAGAGAACTTTGATCCATCCCCGGTGAGGTGATGCCCACACCCTGAATCAACAATCCAGTCCTCATCATAGTTGATGGAAGCCAAGGCCTTAACGGGCATCGCCGTTGTATTAGACGCAAAGGCTCCTCCCCATCCAACTTCACCAGACTTTGGCATCTCCTTCTCCACTGCATGTCCTGGCTGAAGATTCACCGGACAATCTTTCTTGAAGTGACCGGTCTTGTTGCATCTAAAGCACCTCGGTCCCTCTCCTTTCTTCTTCCCATCAGACTTAGGGGCATAGCCTCTATCTTGCTGACCTGAAGTGGAGGGTCCATCATGACCCGACTTCTTCTTCTCCCATTTCTTCTTCTTCTTCCCAGAGAACGTCACATCACTTTCTCCCCCGGAGATAGAAACCCCCGCCATCTGTCTTGCTAAACTTTCTTGCGAAGCAAGAAGGTTCTCCAGCTCCAACAACGACGGTTGATTTGCCCAACCCTGAACTGAAGTTACAAAGGCAAGATACTCCTTCCGCAACCCGCGGATGATATGCCTCTTCAGTTTTGCCTCAGAGATTGGCTCATCAGGGTCCAATGCAGAAATCTCTGCCGTGAGGTTCTTCATCTTAAGGAAGAAGGTAGAAACGGAAAGATCACCTTGAGAGGCTTTCTCCAACTCATTTTCAAGATACTGTAGCCTCGCTACATTCTTCTTATTGAACAATCCATCCAATGATGTCCAAATCTCAGCAGCAGATTTACATCCGATGATGTGATCAAACAGCTCCGGTGAGATAGCCCTTTTGAGAGTAAACTCTGCCTTAGCATTCGTCCTCCTCCAAAGTCTCACCTCTGCCATATTATCTCCCGCTAGAAACACCTCTTGTGTGTCTTCTCCGCCAACTACCTCCCATAGATCCTCGCCAAGCAAGTAACTCTCCATACATGACTTCCATTTTTTAAAGTTAGTCGATGTGAGGAGTTCAATACCAAGACCTCTTGCGTATCCACCTTCCATGTCAATCTATGTGGTCTCTTCTTCAAAAAGAAGATGGCAACTCTAGTTGATCACTGCTTATCCACTCCAGAAACCTGCCTCTGATACCATGTTAAATTTTTTTTGAAAGACTGTTTAGGAGTAAGCAGGAGTTATATCAACAAGAGTTATAGCCAAACAACCACAATGCCAAAACAGCAACACAAGAAATCTTAATTGAAACAGAACTGCTTTACAATGCGAGGTATACATGGCGAGACATGATTCATAAGAATCACGGAGATGAGAAGAACTAACACACCAAAACTGAAACTGGCGGTCTGCCAAAGCAGAGACCGCACAGACCGCAAAAAAGGCTCAGTTCGCCCGGCTTGCTCTGCTATACTCCCAGACCGCTTGCACAGTCAGACCGCAGAAACACCTTGAGACCGCGTGAACAGAAGCAGACAACCTGCACTGCCAGACCGCAATCCCAGACCGCACGAACTGAAGCTTTATTGAACTGAACAAAGAACTGAAGCTGTTGCCAGACCGCAACTCTGATCGCCTAACCGCTGAAGGTCGCCTGATCGCTCAGCTAGCTGTGAACAGCACAAGAACACAATAAACCAGTTCGCTGACAGACCGCAGACGAACTGTTTATTCAAGCCACCGGAAATCACCAAGGAAGGAGACCGCAACCTGCTGACCGCAAACCTGCGAACACAACAACCGGTTAGCTCACTTCCGAGATCGCGCGACTCCAAACTGGAGACCGCAAGAAATAATCCGGGCTCTTGTTCTTACAGTTCTTGTTAGGAATGACGGGCCATGCACCCCTATTTATAGGCGGGTGGACGGATGTCGTCACCGCACAAACCGAGATACAGTCACCACTCATCAGATCGTGAATGGTCTCAAAAGGCAGACCGCGCGAACACAACACTTGGACAATATTCAGTCCAAGACCGAAGTCAGCAGCAAGCCGCGCGGATACAGCGACCACCCTTCCTGAGATCGCCAGGACAAGGACGAACATCTGGCCGACTTGAGCCAAGTCGCCAGAACAGCCCAAACAAGCCGCCTGGTCACTGCGGTCAACCAAGAACAGGCCGCCCAGAACAAGACCGGAAGAACTCGCAACAAGTCGCCAGAACCAACGACCAAACCAAGAAGCAAGTTGGCCTATCACAGCAGATCGCCAGAACAGCAGGGAGAGATCGCAGAACCAAACCGCCAGAGCACCAACGCAGGCCGCACGGTCTCTGCGGTCTCCAGCCTTCAGACCGGCCGGACTCCCTTCCACTTCACTTCAACAATTTCAACACTGAGGGGAACCTCCACCATCGGTGGAACATCAACAGGCAAAGCTCCCCCTTCATCTGGAATCTCATCCTGATCTGGAATCTGTACATCTGCTTCTTCAGCACACCCTTCATCAGCACCAACATTCTCTGGCTCAAAAACTACATCAGAACTCTCCACAACCTGTGGATTCTGTGGCTCAGCAACACTTTGCTCACCAATAATCTAGTCTTCCACGAATACCACATCCCTACTTCTGATGAGCTTCTTCTTCAATGGATCTCAGAGTCTATAACCAAACTCTTCATTTGGGAATCCCAACAAGATGCACTCACGGGACTTCTCATCAAGCTTCAATCTCTCCTCTTTGGGGACATGAATATGTGTCATACAACCGAACACTCGCACGTGTCCATATGACACCTCCTTCCCGGACCAAACACGCTCTGGGATATCTCCATCCAAAGGTGCAAAGGGGGACAGATTGATCAAGTACACTGCAGTTTGTACAACCTCTGCCTAGAACTGCTTGCCAATACCTGCTTGAGAGATCATACACCTGATCTTCTCAACAATCATCATATTCATCCTCTCCGCCAGACCATTCTGTTACGGTGTTCTCGGGACTGTCTTCTCATGCACGATGCCATGCTCCCTGCAGTAGGCATCAAAGGCACCAATGTATTCACCACCATTATCAGATCTTACCCATTTGATCTGCTTCCCGGTCATCTTCTCTACCTTTTCCCTGAACTCCAGGAACTTTGTCAAGACATCACTATTATGCTTCAAGACATAAGTCCAGACCTTCCTTGAGTGATCATCTATGAAAGTGACAAAGTAAGTTGCCCCGCCCACTAGCTTGGGCTCAATAGGAACACACACATTAGTGTGTATCAGGTTCAGCAGCTCAGCTTTCCTCTTTGGTTCAGCCCGCGCAAAGGATACTCGTCTCTGCTTGCCAGCCAAGTAGTGAGCACAAGTGTCAAGAAGCTCTCCTGACAACTCTGGAAGAACCTTGTTCTTCACCAAGATCTTTAGATTCTTCTCACTAATATGGCCAAGTCTGCGATGCCACAACTCTATGGAGTTATCTTCAGCAACATTCACACTCGGGCTGCAGATCTTGGCCTTTGCTCGGTACAAACCGCAATACTTCTTGCCCCTTGCCACCACCAAAGAGCCCTTCACCAGCCTCCAGGTTCCTCCGCCTTCAATGCTAGTAAAGCCTCCATCATCTAGCCTACCAACAGAAATGATGTTCATCCTCAAATCAGGAATATGTCTGACATCCTTGAGGATAACCTTCCCAAGATCAGTCTCTAGGTGAACGTCACCACTGCCAACGATCTTCGACACATCGGCATTCACCATCCGAATAGTGTCAAGATCTCCTGTAACATACGAGTGAAAGAAATCTCTGCGAGGAGTGCAGTGGTAGGATGCACCACCATCCACTACCCTGTCAGTGTCGACACACTCTTGGCATACCGACCCACTGCAATATAAGCACATCGACTCAACTTCAACAATCAAGGCCGCACCACCACCCTCACTAGATTCTCTTGACTCCTTCGCCTTCCCCTTCTGATCTCTCTGCATTTTGAAGCAGTCCTTTCTATAATGGCCCTTCTTCTTGCAGTAGAAACACTCAACCTCCTTCTTGGACTTACTCCTGGACTTGCTCCTGGAGTTGCCTCTTTGCTTCCCCTCTTTCTTCATCGACCTACCCCTTCCCTCCATGAGGTAGACATCCGACGTAGAGGTTCCTGAGTCTTTCCTTCTCAGCTCTTCATTTAATAGACAGCTCATCACCATCTCCATTGACACGATGCCTTCAGGTGCTGAATTGCTCAGCGACACCACAAGAGTCTCCCAACTCTCTAGTAAGGAACTAAGGATCATCAAGGCCTGTAGTTCATCCCCCAAGGTGATCTTCATTGCCTCCAACTGATTGATGATGCTCTGGGCAAGGTTCAGATGCTCTGTCACAAGCTTTCTGATCAGGAAAGCCTTGTTGCCTCTCGTACAGCGCTTCAAGCTTTCTCCATAAAGCCTGAGCTGATGACTCAGTGGATACATGGTGGAAGACAGAATCATCTAGCCACTGCCAGATGAACCCCACTGCCTTCCGGTCCATCTTCTTCCACTCATCCTCATCTAACATGGTAGCTGGTCTCCCTGATAATGGAGTATAAAGATCCTTGCAAAATAAGAGAGTCTCCATCTGAGGCTTCCATATAGTCCAGTTCTTTTCATTCATGCTTACCATTCGGTTGTTCTGCTCCATCTTCTACAATAGCCCGAAGGTCTGAGACAAAGCCTTGATCAGATTTATGAAGGTAGGGAGCGGACCAATGTTGTCACCTACTGTTGACCCAAATCTAAATTATTATGTCCAGCCAGATCGGTAGGAATAAACCTACCTCTGATACCACTTGTAGGGATATAACCCACTTGCAAAATCTGAGAACACTAGAAGATAAAATTAAACACAGCAATACACAGAACACAGAAACACAACCAGAGGACAATGAATTTTACGTGGAAAACCCTCTATAAAGCAATGAGGGAAAAACCACGGGGCGGGGCACACAAACAATCCACTATAATAACAATAACGGATTACAACAAACAATCTAGGTTTGCCCAACCTAGATCCCCCTTGGATTCACAAATTGAATCCCTCTTCCCAACCACGGTAAAATAACTTTTCTCCAAACAAAGAGCAAGAACTCAAATCTCTCTTCAAGCACAAAAGCAAACGAAGACGAGACTAAGAAAAAACACTCTTACAGCAAAGTCGAAGTCACCGATCTGAGAAAAACTGTTCTTCCTCCTTGAAGAACTCCTCCAGCAATAAAGGCAACAAGTGTAACACCCCCATCCGTTAAGAAGCATATGACAGAAGGTCCGGCCGGGGCCCCACGCCATATACTACCAAACAAACGGGAACGTCACTTAATTGAAATACCAAATGACACTAAACAACGAACCTAACTCAGAGCATTCTATGCGGAAGCAAAAGAGAGAGACCGGATAAACCCCAAAACCCGTACCCGGGTATGTCCACTTCTAATAATAGGAATAAAAGGTTTTACACAACAAAAGAGGCACGACGACCTTACAGTTTACCAACATCGGCGCGCAGGCCGGCCATACATGAAAAGCAAAGGACATCAAAAGGCCTTCAAGGGCCGCAGCATCACAAGGGCTTCAGCCTGCTAAGAGCCCGCTATGTTCCCGCTCGGACCAGCACCTGTACAACAAGCCCACCAAAAACGGTGGCAAAACAGGGCAACGGTCAGCTAAAGCTGACCAAATTATAACAACCCCACACCTTCGAGGGGTGACAGTTCTAACCATCCCTGCAAAACAGTCTCAGCAGCATATATATATATATATATATATATATAAGAGTGCGACTAGCAAAGTCCACAGCGGTTCATACATATGCAACATCACAAACGTGGGAATGGCCCCTACGTCTCGTGCTCTCAGGCACTCTTTGGTGTACTTCGCCTTCCACCACCATCCACTCTTGATGGCTTTGCCCTTCGAGGCTAAAGTCGGTGGCCCGAATACCAGGGTGCTCCCGTACTTTAATTGTGAACAATCCGTTGTCCAAAGATTCTTTCCCATTGCCTCCCGACGTGCTGTACGAGCCTTACTAGTCAGGTGCTGCAATGGTGCGGTTTTAGGTTCGCCAAATGCCCGTTGTTCACAGCTCTCGTTGTACAACACGAAGAGCGGGTATGACGTCCCCTCAGCCCAGGTATTCTAAATTAGCCGGCCCTACGGGCCGCTAAGTCATCCACCAGGACACCCTCACAGGTCGGGCACACAGGCCTCAGGTCCTCTCAATAGGTGGGCACACCAAATCACCAGAACCAAGTCTGGGAGCTGTCGCCTGGTGATATTCAATATCGCCAGCGACAGTAAACAGAACTCCTTTTCCGCTTCTAACATCGGGTGCTTCCCGGGGCACACCCCCAGGCGTTGCTGCGCATGCAGTAGCACTCTCTAGTCCTACGAAATAGGATATCAACACGAAGTTTTCCCCCGGCATGCACAATATCAAAAAGCATCACCAATCCGGACGAACCGTCTTGGATGGGCTTCACACAGCGCGCCTACGTCCATTTCACGCATGGACTCTACATGAATGCAAGATTTGACGGGGATAACACAAATCGACTCGTCGGAGGCCACGACCTCACCCTTTTGGGTAGGGGCCTCAACGATGCACGGAACGGACTAGAACATGTCCAAATGAGGGTAAAGAGAATCGTTACCCTTGCGAGCCGCTTCGGAGCCATAGGTTGAACGCCACAGATTTGGTTTCCGCACACCGGTCCGAGCTCCGAAATGACCACGTGAGTTCTTCCTCGCACTTCGCCGGCCAAGCACGAGCTCCACGGCTGCGCACACATCAACACCCAACCCAAATGGGTCGGCCTTCTCCTAGACGGTGGCGGTCGGGACAAAGAGAGGAGGAGGGGCTTTGCTGCCCTTGCACCAACCGACGGGAGAGGAGGCGAAGGGGGAGCTGGGTCCTCCTTGCCCTAGGCGGCGACGGGAAGAAGGGAGGAAGCTTCTTCCTCTTAGCTTGCGGCTTCCTTAGCTCCAGGAAATCGAGAGAGAGAGAGAGAGAGAGAGAGAGAGAGAGAGAGAGAGAGAGAGAGAGAGAAGATCGGGTTCTCCTTGTGCGGTGGCCTGAGCGAAAACGAGAGAGAGGGAGCGATAGAGAGAGGGCGGCAGACTTCCTGTGCGAACGAGAGGAAGAGGGGATCGGGTAGGAGATATCGGGAGAGAGGGGGGGGGGGGGGGTTGGCTGGGGTTTTTATTAAAACCCTAAAATGAAATTACTATCCGCACCCCATTTACAAGCTATCCGCACCCCACTCTAATTTTTATAATTTATGGGGCCTTACAATTCTCTCCCCCGTAAAGATATTTCATCCCGAAATTTAAAGCACAAACAACGAAATGAAATTCGTCATACCTGAGTAAACAAGTCAGGGTACTCCTCACGCATGATCTCTTCTGGCTCCCAAGAGAGCTCCTCGCGGCCACAATTGTCCCAACGGACTCTCACCATTTTGATGGCCTTTCTCCGCAATTGCCGAATATCAGCATCAATAATGCAAACCTGAGTCACCTTGGTAGTTAGGCTACTCTCCACTGGCACACTAACGGCCTCCAACACAGATTCAGGCTCTTGCACCGCCTTCCTCAACACAGAGATATGGAAGACATCATGCAGCCCACTCAGCTCCGTCGACAAAGTAATTCGGTAAGCTGCTTGACCGATGCGCTCAGTGATCTCGAATGGCCCTACATACCTCGGACTCAGCTTTTTCAAGCGTCGGATCCTCGACACTCCTTTGAAAGGCTTTAACTTCAAGTATACCCAATCGCCAACGACGAACTGGACGTCGCGGTGCTTCGCATTATAGTACTTCGCCTGCTATCCTGCGCAACCAAAAGCCTCTCCCGGATCATACGTACCGTCGAAGTCGCCTCTTCGACGTCTTTCCTCTTGAAGAGCTTCGTCTCGCCCGTTTCCGCCCAAGCTAAGGGAGTGCGGCACTTCCTGCCATAGAGGGCCTCGAAAGGCGCCATCTAAATACTCGCCTAGTAGCTGTTGTTGTACGCGAACTCAACAAGAAAGAGGTGATCTTCCCACCCCTTGCCGAAATCCAGGACGCACATCCGGAGCATGTCCTCCATCGTCCTGTTGGTACGCTCAGTTTGGCCATCCGTCTGCGGATGAAAGGCCGTGCTAAACTGCAGCTTCGTACCCAATAGACGGTTGACTAGCCCCTAGTCGCTCGAAGTAAAGCGTCCATCTCGATCGCTGACGATGCTACGGGGCACACCGTGCAGTCGTACTATCGTATCAACATACAGCTTCACCAACTTTTCCACCGAGTCATCCCTCCGGTTGGGGATAAAGTGCGCCACCTTCGTCAGCCGGTCTACGACTACCCAGATGACATCGTTCCCGCTCTGCGATCTCGGCAGCCCATGCACGAAATCCATGGAAACATCATCGAATTTCCACTCTAGAACTTGTAATGACTTCAAAAAGCCACCGAGCTTCTGACATTCCGCCTTCATTAGCGCACAAGTGTGGCACTTGGCCACGTAGTGAGCGATGTCCCTCTTCATACCCGGCCACCAGAAAAGGACCTTCATGTCCTTGTACATCTTCGTGCTCCCCGGATGAACTGAATACCTGGTACGATGCGCCTCGTACATCAACTCATCGCGCAGCTCACCCACCTTGGGGATGCACAAACGGTCACCTCTCCACAGCAACACGTCACGCACCTGAAACTGGGCATCCGGCCCACCACCAGCCTCCTCCGCGTAGCGCTTTAAACTCGGATCGAGTTCTAAAGCCTGGCGGACTCTATCTGCGAGGTCGTACTATACCTCAGTCCAACTCAAACAAGCACCGGCACTGCTCCTCTTCTCTACGCAAGAAATACCCAAGGCCTCCAGGTCACGTATCAGGTGCTCATCATGCATCTGGATCCAGTTGGCCTGCGCTGGAGCCCTACGACTGAGTGCATCTGCGACAACATTACCCTTCCTGGGAGTGTAGTGGATCTCAAAAGTGTAGTCCCCAAGGAACTCCATCCACCTCTGCTGCCGCATATTCAGCCCCTTCTGCGTCAGAAGGTACTTCAGGCTCTTATGGTCCGTGAAGATGTCGATCTTCAGGCCATACACATAATGCCGCCAAAGCTTCAGGGCAAATATCACAACGCCAACTCCAAGTCGTGGACCGGATAGTTCCGCTCGTGCACCTTCAGTTGGCGAGAGCCGTACGCTATTACCTTGCCATGCTGCTGCAGAACACAGCCAAGGCCGCTCCCAGAAGCGTCGGTGTAGATCTCGTAGCCCTCTGTGACGCAAGGCAAACATAAGATCGGCGTCGTGGTAAGCCGCCGCTTCAACTCCTCGGAAGCCTGCGCACACGCGGGCGTCCAAATAAACTCCTGCATCTTCCGTGTCAGCGTCGTAAGAGGCAGCCTGATCCGTGAGAAGTTCTCCACAAAGCGCCTGTAATAGCCGGCCAGCCCGAGAAAGCTACGGACCTCCGCTACAGTAGAAAGAACATGCCACTCCCTGATGGCCGCAACCTTCACCGGATCTACCGCCACACCCGCTCCACTAACCACATGGCCTAAGAACGCCACGGAAGGTAGCCAGAACTCGCACTTCGATAACTTGGCATACAGCTGGTTCCTCCTCAGAACCTCCAGGACTACTCACAGGTGCTCACCATGCTCCTCCTCGGACTGAGAGTAGACCAGTATGTCGTCAAGGAAGACGACCACGAACCGGTCGAGGTACTCTCAGAAAGTCCGGTGCATCAAGTCCATAAACACCGAAGGTGCATTAGACAGCCCAAACGACATTACGGTGAACTCATACTGCCCGTACCTTGTACTGAAGGCAGTCTTCGGGATGTCGCACTCCCTGATCCGCACCTGATAATAGCCGGACCTCAAGTCCAGCTTCGAGTATACTGTCGAACCAACGAGCTGGTCGAACAAGTCGTCTATCCTCGGAATAGGGTACTTGTTTTTCTCGGTCAGCTTGTTCAGCTCCCGATAATCGATGCAAAGCCGCAGGCTACCGTCCTTCTTTTTGACAAAGAGGACCGGTGCACTCCAAGGTGAGGAACTCGGACGCACGTAGCCCTGCTCAAGCAGCTCCTGCAACTGCATCTTCAACTCCGCCAACTCCTTCGGAGCCATACGATACGGCGAGCGGGCCACAGGATTAGCGCCTAGCACCAACTCAATCGTGAAATCTATCTCCCGCTGTGGTGGAGCACTGGGGAGATCGCTCGGGAACACATCGGGGAACTCTGAAACTACCAGAACATCCGCTAGGCTGGGCCTCGGCGTTGGAGCCTCCACTAGAGCAAAGAATAACTCTGCTCCCTGTCGCACTGCCTTGGACACCTGGAGAGCAGACATCAGCATCTTGCTCGATCCACGCATGCCCGCAAAGACCGTCTCACGATCGGCACACTGCCCAAACCTCACCTCCTTGGTGGTGCAATCGATGCACGCACGCTGTTCCTACAGCCAGTCCATGCCAAAGATTACATCGAACTCAACCAGGGGGAGTAATGATGCTTTCAGGTCATACTCCTGACTTCCAACTAGAACCTTCACGCGGCAACTCCTCTCCACACGCATCAAATATCCATTCGGCAGTAGGACCTCCAGCCCATCTGCAGAAGCAATCGACGGCGCAACAATACGTTGGACAAAGTCCGACTATAAGAAGGAGTGCGAAGCTCTAGTATCGAAAAGCGCTCTTGCCGGAACGCCTAAAACATTTACAAAGCCTACGCCGCTAAACAAGGTTAGCATAAATACTAAAACAGGTATATAAAACAGTAAGGACTGTATCTTAAATTATACCTGTCATGACGTCCTTGGCTTTGATAGCCTCCTGCTGACCAAGATTGAAGAAACTGGGCTGCGGGGGAGCCATACGGGAGGCAGTGGACTCAGCCGCCTTCCCCTTCTCAGAATAAGATGGCCCAGTCTTCTTCTCTGACCTTGGAAGTCCACTGCGGCAATCTCAAGAGAAATGGCCAGGCTTGCCACAAGTAAAACAAGTAAGAGGGCCACGTCCAGACGACGCGCCCGAAGCAGAGGGAGCTGGCCCAGATAATCGAGCCTTCTTCCAGCGATTCAACTTCCGCAACTTCACCGCACTTGGCGCCTGGATCTCCCGCACTGTCTCAGCCACAGCCACCTTGCCCTTCTCCTTGAGCATGTCCTACTCAAGCGCTCGGGCTGAACCACCGAGGGTCGTGAAACCCTGCGTCAACGGCCCTGTCAGAAGGTACCGCAACTCACTACGCAAGCCACCGTAGAACCTGTTCACCCTTCTCCCCTCGTCATCGAAAGAAGTCCCAGCTTAACGTCCGAGGCGGGTGAACTCTTACAGGTAGTCGTCAACCAGTCTATCACCCTGCGTCAGAGCCAAGAACTGGTTCTCCATCGCGATCTGCTGCGATGGAGGCACATACCTTGCCAGAAAGATTCCCGAGAACTCTTCCATCGGCACATCAACCAGTCGCCTTCCCGCAAACTGGCGCCTCTCAACCTCATCCCACCACCGCCTGGCTTCCTTTTCCAACAAGAATGTAGCGAAGGTCACTTTCTGCGCTTCATCCGACTGTGTCACTGTCAGAATTCGCTCCACATGCGACAGCCAGTCCTCGGCCTCAGCTGGGGATTCAACCCCGGTAAACGGAGGAGGTCGAAATCCCAGGAAGTGCTTCAGTTGCTGGTCAGCAGCACGCCTCACGGGGACCTGCTCTGCTCTTAGTGGCTCTGGGGCCACTTCCTGCACCAGCGGTTGACCTTGCCTTCCAGGTTGGCCATTCAACGCAGGTAGAACGGCTTCTGTAACTAGCCGAACCATCTCAGCAGACGGAGGTGTAGGAGCCTCAGCAGACCCACTACTCTCTGCCAAGTCACGGGAACGCGACGGTCCCGCTGCACTTCTAGTGCCCTACACAAGTGCAACACACAGTTATGCGACAGCACAGTCGCAACTAACAACAAAAGGAACACTCAGGTTCCAAAATCATGCAATAATTGTTGGTTTGTTGTTACATTTTATTCCTAAGTGGACATTTTTGGGCTTATTTTACGTCTCGACGGTAGCGCACACACGTGCTCACCACCCCTTAAAAGAATTCGTCCACGAATTCCTTAGAAGGATACGGAAACCTTAAAAGCTGATACCAACTTGTAACACCCCCATCCGTTAAGAAGCATATGACAGAAGGTCCGGACGGGGCCCCATGCCATATACTACCAAACAAACGGGAACGTCACTTAATTGAAATACCAAATGACACTAAACAACGAACCTAACTCAGAGCATTCTATGCGGAAGCAAAAGAGAGAGAGACCGGATAAACCCCAAAACCCGTACCCGGGCATGTCCACTTCTAATAATAGGAATAAAAGGTTTTACACAACAAAAGAGACATGACGGCCTTACTGTTTACCAACATCGGCGCGCAGGCCGGCCATACATGAAAAGCAAAGGACATCAAAAGGCCTTCAAGGGCCGCATCATCACAAGGGCTTCAGCCCGCTAAGAGCCCGCTATGTTCCCGCTCGGTCCAGCACCTGTACAACAAGCCCACCAAAAACGGTGGCAAAACAGGGCAACGGTCAGCTAAAGCTGACCAAATTATATCGACCTCACCTCTTCGAGGGGGTGGCAGTTCTAAGCATCCCTGCAAAACAGTCTCAGCAGCATATATATATATATATATATATATATATATATATATATATAAGAGTGGGACTAGCAAAGTCCACAACGGTACATATGCAACATCACAAACGTGGGAATGGCCCCCACGTCCCGTGCTCTCAGGCACTCTTTGGTGTACTCCGCCTTCCACCACCATCCACTCTTGATGGCTTTGCCCTTCGAGGCTAAAGTCGGTGGCCCGAATACCAGGGCGCTCCCGTACTTTAATTGTGAACAATCCGTAGTCTGAAGACTCTTTCCCATTGCCTCCCGACGTGCTGTACGAGCCTTACTAGTCAGGTGCTGCAATGGTGCAGTTTCAGGTTCGCCAAATGCCCATTGTTCACAGCTCTCCTTGTACAACACGAAGAGCGGGTATGGCATCCCCTCAGCCCAGGTATTCTAAATTAGCCGGCCCTACGGGCCGCTAAGTCATCCACCAGGACACCCTCACAGGTCGGGCACACAGGCCTCAGGTCCTCTCAACAGGTGGGCACAACAAAATCACCAGAACCAAGTCTGGGAGCTGTCGCCTGGCAATATTCAATATCGCCAGCGACAGTAAACAGAACTTCTTTTCTGCTTCTAACATCGGGTGCTTCCCAGGGCACACCCCCAGGCATTGCTGCGCATGCTGTAGCACTCTCTAGTCCTACGAAACAGGATATCAACACGGAGTTTTCCCCCGGCACGCACAATATCAAAAAGCATCACCAATCCGGACGAACCGTCTCGGATGGGCTTCACACAGCGCGCCTACGTCCATTTCACGCATGGACTCTACATGAATGCAAGATTTGACGGGGATAACACAAATCGACCCGTCGGAGGCCACGACCTCACCCTTTTGGGTAGGGGCCTCAACGATGCACGGAACGGACTAGAACATGTCCAAATGAGGGTAAAGAGAATCGTTACCCTTGCGAGCCGCTTCAGAGCCATAGGTTGAACGCCACGGATTTGGTTTCCGCACACCGGTCCGAGCTCTGAAATGACCACGTGAGTTCTTCCTCGCACTTCGCCGGCCAAGCACGAGCTCCACGACTGCGCACACAACAACACCCAACCCAAATGGGTCGGCCTTCTCCTAGACGGCGGCGGCCGGGACAAAAAGAGGAGGAGGGGCTTTGATGCCCTTCCACCAACCGATGGGAGAGGAGGCGAAGGGGGAGCTGGGTCCTCCTTGCCCTAGGCGGCGATGGGAAGAAGGGACGAAGCTTCTTCCTCTTAGCTTGCGGCTGCCCTAGCTCCAGGAAATTGAGAGAGAGAGAGAGAGAGAGAGAGAGAGAGAAGATCAGGTTCTCCTTGTGCGGTGGCCTGAGCGAAAACGAGAGAGAGGGAGCGATAGAGAGAGGGCGACGGACTTCCTGTGCGAACGAGAGGAAGAGGGGATCGGGTAGGAGAGATCCGGAGAGAGGGGGGTTGGCTGGGGTTTTTATTAAAACCCTAAAATGAAATTGCTATCCGCACCCCATCTACAAGCTATCCGCACCCACTCTAATTTTTATAATTTTTGGGGCCTCACAGCAAGCACTTCTTCTGTCCCATGATTTTTCACCGTGACGGCTCTAAAAAGAGCGAACTACTTCTGCCAAACTGTTTCTGCCTATTTAGGGTAAATAGACGAAGTGATCTTGGCCATCCAAAACACTTCCAAGACAATCAGACGGCTCCCGAATGCTGCTTAACGAAACAGGTCCCGCGCGCTAGCGCCAGCGCTAGCCACTGTTGGACATGTGTGTCACATCCCTTTGTTTAAGAATAACAAATCCCATATTGTATTCGATATTGCTTCTAGTGTGTTTATAGTGTGCAGGAACTATAGGTGCAATACTCCACAGGTAGAAGGCAGCATGGAATCAAACTTTCTGAATGGAGCACTACCGCCAGCGCTACCGCCTGGTGATAGCTTGAGCTCGTGCAGATCGCCACGCCGCCGACAGTTTTGCAACCGCTCCACACGAGCGCTACCGCCAGCACTATCGCTACCGCAGGCGCTATCTCAAGTTCGTGCGCAGAGCCACGCAGCCGACGGTTCCGCAACCGCTCAACACGACCGCTACCGCCAGCGCTATCAGCTACCGCAAGCGCTATCAGCTACCGCAGGCGCTAGCTCCAAGAATTATAAAACGATGTGTTCTCTCTCGTTTTGGGTGAGAACTTCTAGAGACATTACTTGTGCCCAAACTCTCATGCTGCTACTCTGCCGAAACATCATCTCCCACTCAAAGCCAAAGAAGAAATTCTGGAGAAGAAAGCCATCACGCTGCATCCGAAGAACGATCGCTTCGACCTCGCTTGTGCTTCAGCGATCCTTCATCCTCATCTCCAGAAATCTCAAGAGGGAGTTTGCTTGTTATTTACTTCACTTCTTTATTTGTATCTTGTAGTGAAATCGCTTTGTTTTTGGCGACTAGATCCTTGCGCGGCTTAGGGGGAATTCGTCGCGTGAGTTGGCGACTAGATCTAGGGGGTGCTTGAGGCCATATCCGAGTTTGGGTTGGCTAGAGCAGCTTGAGGCTTTATTCGGGGAAGGATAGGCTAAAGCCAACCGGTTTGTGGGGATACAAGTCGGTATAGAAAAGGAAAAGAAATTCACTTTTGTACGCCTCCGATTTCTAACGATATTGAAATCAAATTTTGTAAACACCCTTTTTATATAATGCAATCATGATTATATTTGTGTTTATTTGATTTCTCTCAATTGGCGTAAAATTTCATTATTGCAAAATTGTTATTACTAAATTGTCATCTTATTTCCTATTAATCAAAAACAACTTAGTAATTATCTTAAAAATTATAAAAAGAATTTTATTCCCTTATTCACCCCCCCCCCCCCCCCCCCCTCTAAGGGCGCCGTAAGATCCAACAAGTGGTATCAGAGGTAGGTTATTCCAAACGGTTTAAAAACCAGGAATAATGACGTCTTATGATCTCGCTTTTTCCGAGGGTCAGGGAATTAGTAGACCTCCACTATTTACTGGGCCAGATTATAATTATTGGAAAAATATGATGCGTTGTTTTCTAATGGCCAGGTAGAACTCAAAATCCAACATGATGAATAGAACAAGGAGCCAAAGAAGAAGGCGTTGGCATTGAAATCAAAAAAGGAGTGCCAAGATGATGAGGATGAAGATGAAGAAAGTCTTTTGGTGAAGAACTTCCGAAAGTTCATGCGAAATCCGGAAAGGCGAAACACTTTCCGGAAATTTGTCCAAAAAGGTGAAAGATGGAAAGGGTCATCTTCAAAAAAGGAAAAAGAGAGCAACAATGAAGAAGAGAGACCTCCACCGGAATGTTATCATTGTAGGAAGACGGGGCACATAAGGAGCCAATGCCCAAAATTCTTGAAGGAGAAAAAGGAGAAACAACACAAAGGGAAAGAAAAGAGGAAGGTACTAAAGGCAAAGACATGTGATGACTCCTCTTCCTCCTCCTCCGAAGAATCAAGCGGGTCTTCATCAAGCGAAGATGAGGAAGCAAACATGTGCCTTATGGGACGTGGAAACGACGACGACAACACCAGTGTTCCTAGTGACACTGAGGTAACTCCTCCTACTTATGATGAATTGTTTAATGAATTTCTTGAAACTTGCAAAGTTTTTGATAAAAATATGAAAGATAGTATTTTATTAAATCGTGAAAATGAATCTCTTATTAAAGAAAATCAAAAGCTTTCCAAAAAGGTAATTGTTTTAGAAAAGAGAAAGGTTTCTTGCCAAAAATGTGATCACTCCACTAAATTGGCAAAAGATATAGAAGAGTCACTTTCTAAAGCCCTCTCTCATGCCAAAACTTTTACAAAAGAGAGGGGGAATTAGAAAGGAAATTAGAAACCTCTCTTTTACAAATAAAAAATAATAAAAAAGGTTTTGAAAATAGGTGTGTCATGCTTGTGAAAGAAAATTCTTTACTTAAAGCACAAGTTCATGATCTCACCATGACTATTAAAAAATTTGGAATAGGCCAAAAATCACTGGACATGATTTTAGGGAACCAGTGCCATGGTTCTGGAAAGTTTGGGCTCGGATATCGAGGTGAGGGCTACCGCCCGACGCTATCCACTAACGCCGGCGCTAGCACCTCATACCAGAAACCTGAAATTTCTTTTTCAAAATACTTTCCTTCTGTAAATCAAATTTATTCCAGCAAGAAATTTTTCCAGAAAAGGGTCTCAACCCCCTTTATTTCGTGTGCAAACTGTTATAAGTTGGGTCACACAACTTATTTTTTCAGGAAAATAAAACAAAATACTTTAAAGCAAATCTGGGTACCTAAGGCTTCCACTTATTCTATGGGAGGTTCTACTTGGGTATCGGGATCTTTACTCTCATCTTCTTTCTAGATGTGCAGGCAGGCTAAGGACAATGAAGACATGTGGTACTTGGATTCAGGATGCTCCAAGCACATGACGGGCAATAAAGCTAAGTTCCTTAGCTTAGAAAAGAAGAAGGGATGGATCGTGATGTTTGGTGACAACGGAAAAGGAAGGATCATGGGAATTGGTACAGTTGGTAACGAATCCTTCACTATATCAAATGTTCTTTATGTAAAAGGGCTAAAACATAATCTTATTTCAATTAGCCAATTATGTGATAAAGGATTAGATGTTTTATTTGAATCTTCTACTAATCTATGCAAAATATCTAATCCTATTACAAACAATATTTTACTAACTGCACCAAGAATACACAATGTTTATATAGTTTCATTTCATGATCTTTCAAAATCATCTTTAAAATGTTTTATTACCAAAAATGATGAACTTGAACTTTGGCATAGAAGGCTAGGACATGCTAGCACAAAGCTTATTGTAAAACTTGCCAAAAGAGATTTAATTAGAGGATTGCCTAGATTAAATGGAAATTTACCTTCACTTTGTTCACCATGTCAAAAAGGTAAAATTACTAGATCCTCTTTCAAAAGTAAAAATGTTATTTCTACTACAAGACCTTTGCAATTAATTCATATGGATCTTTTTGGTCCCGTTAGCACCGCAAGTCTTGGTGGTAGATTATATACATATGTTTTAATAGATGATTTTTCTAGATATTGTTGGACAATATTTCTCTCATCCAAATCCGAAGCGTTTTGTGAATTTTCAAAATTATGTACTCGTATTCAAAATGAAAGTGATTTAAAAATTAAATGCATTCGCTCGGATCATGGAGGAGAATTTGAAAATGAAAAATTTACATCTTATTGTGATATGTTAGGCATAAAACATGAGTTCTCCGCACCACGCACACCACAACAAAATGGTGTTGTAGAAAGAAAGAATATGACACTTCAAGAGCTAGCACGCACTATATTATGTGAATATAAATTACCTAAGTCCTTTTGGGCCGAAGCCGTAAACACATCATGTTATGTTATAAATAGAATCATGCTTCGCCCATCTTTAAATCTCACACCATATGAACTTTATTTTCAAAAGAAGCCTAATGTATCTTACTTCAAAGTTTTCGGTTGTAAATGCTTTATTTTAAATACTAAAGATAGCTTGGGAAAGTTTGATGAAAAATGTGATGAAGGAACATTTCTTGGATACTCTTCAACTAGTAAAGCTTATAGAGTTTTTAATAAAAGAACTAGAAAAGTTGAAGAGTCAATTAATGTGAAATTTGATGAGATTGTTCCTTGTATAGAAAGACTTTCCGCAGGCAAAGAGGATGATCTATTACCTCCTTTGGAGCATGGTGATGAAGAACCTTCCAAAGAAGAAGAAGAGGAGGCCAAGAAAGATGAATATGTACCTCCAAGCGTCTTAAAATTCACAAAGGATCATCCACGGGAACTTATAATTGGTGAACCATCCATCGGGGTAAGAACTCGCTCTTCTCTTCATGAATCTTATTCAAATGTTTGCTTTGTTTCCGAAATAGAACCAAAAAACGTTTCTACTGCTTGAAACGATGAATTTTGGTTTTTTGCTATGAATGAAGAGTTAGAACAATTTGAGCGACATAATGTTTGGAAATTAGTAGAAAGACCATCTAATCATCCGGTTGTAGGCGTAAAATGGATTTTCAAAAATAAATTAGATGGTGAGTCTAAAATATCTAGAAATAAAACACGCTTAGTAGCACAAGGATATTCACAAATCGAGGGGATAGATTTTGATGAATCTTTTGCACCCGTTGCTAGATTGGAGTCTATAATAATTTTTCTAGCATTTGCAAGCTTTAAAAGAATAAAACTATTTCAAATGGATGTGAAAAGTGCGTTTCTAAACGGGTTTGTAAAAGAAGAAGTTTATGTTGAACAACCCCCCGGTTTTATTAATGAAAAATTTCCAAATCATGTTTATAAACTAGAAAAAGCGCTTTATGGTTTAAAACAAGCGCTCCGTGCATGGTATGAAAGACTTACATCATTTTTATTGAAGCACGGTTATATTATGAGAAGTGCGGATAATACTCCCTTCATTAAGCACAACAATGATGATATAATTATTTTACAAATATATGTTGATGATATTATTTTCGGATCTACTAATGAAGAGATGTGTAAAGAAGTTATTTTAGTGATGAAAAATGAATTTGAAATGAGTTTAGTATGAGGACTTTCTTATTTCCTTGGTTTTCAAATATCACAAAGAATTGATGGTATTTTTATATGTCAAACTAAATATGTCCATGATATGCTTAAACGTTTTGGATTTGAAAACCTTAAACGTGATTCTACACCAATGAGTGCGTCACTTAAATTAGGAAAAGATGAATCGGGAATTTCAATTGATCAAACCTTATATAGAGGTATGATAGGATCCCTACTTTATCTTAGTGCAACTAGACACGATATTATGTTTGACGTATGCTTATGTGCTCGATTTCAAGCCAATCCAAAAGAATCTCATTTAAAAGCGGTAAAATGAATTTTTAGATATCTCATTGGGTCATCTAGATTAGGATTATGGTACCCACATAATGATTCATTTACATTGCATGGCTATTCCGATTCGGATTATGCCGGTTGTTCACTTGATAGAAAAAGCACTAGTGGTACTTGTCATTTTCTAGGACCCTCATTAGTTGCATGGTCTAGTAGGAAACAAAATTCGGTTGCACTCTCCACCACGGAGGCCGAATACATTGCTTTAGGGAGTTGTTGTGCATAAGCTCTATGGATGAGCCAAACTTTAGAGGACTTTGGTTTTCATCTAAAACTTATTGAATTAAAATGTGACAACAAAAGTGTCATTGATCTCACAAATAATCCGGTACACCACTCTAGATCCAAACATATAGATGTGCGTCATCATTTCATAAGGGATCACATTAAAAAGGAAAATGTAAGGATTAGTTTCATTGGCATGGACTCTCAACTTGCTGATATATTTACTAAACCTCTTCCCGATGCAAGGTTTCAAATGTTAAGATTGGAATTAGGAGTCTTAGACATCTTAGGATGAATAACATGTAAAACGCTAATGTTTTATGCAATTTGAGCAATTAAAACATCTCTGAATATTATACAATTTCTGCATAAGACTACACTTAAGACCCCTAATCAATATCAAAAGTCAAAAATTTTAAATTCTCAAAAAATCACGTACTGTTTGCCGCGCTATCACTAGCGCCGGCACTAGCGTGAGTGTTTGATTTTTCTGATTTTTAAAATTTCTAAAAATCTATAAAAATATGATAGTTCATATGTACTACTTATTTGTTGTGTTTCTGACTTTTGTTATTTGTGTTTTATTCATATTATATAAAAAACCACTATAAAAGTTCAAAATACAAAAATATGTTTTATGGTTTTCTGTTTTATTCATATTATAAAAAATCAACTACAAAAATTCAAAATTCAAAAATACAAAAATATGTTTTTTTGATATTTGTGTTTTATTCATATTATGAAAAATCAACTACAAAAATTCAAAATTTAAAAATGACAAAAATATGTTTTTGTGATTTTCTATTTTTAATTGATTTAAAAATGATAAAACAAAAAAACTGTACGATCTTTATTGCCAATATCAAGCATGGATGAATTCTATTTAGAATTATTTACAATGTTAAAACATATTCTTTCAAATTACTATGAACATTATTTTGCTTATCATGCTTTGATATATCTATTTAAAGTGCATCAATTGTATTGAAAAATGTGTAGAACCAAGCTTAGTATGCCTCTAAGTATGAGTAAATATTTTATGATTGATAATGATACATTTCACTCACTTATTTTGGTAATCAACATGTGTGTCTAAATCTAAAAGTACTTGCTTGAGTATTGTATTTGTACAATGAATTAAAACTTGCATAAGTTTATTGCCTACACTACATTTGAATTGCACTTATGAAATTTAGAAAAGTGGTTAAGTTAAAAATTGGATTTGCAAAACAAGTGTATTCCGAGAATATTGTCTCACAAATATGAACAAAAAATTATATATGTAGACAAATATAACTCCACCAAACACTACTTGAACCTTCTGATAAGTCTTCATAAGCATTGTGAGGTTGAGCACCTTGGAAAGAATAGTAAAGTGTCTTGCGCAAACTTTGGTTAATACACCACTTTGTTAAAAATTATGTGCATTAAAAGTGTGTGAAAGTAATTTACTTGTGTTTTATTGCTAAAACTCTTATCTATTTATTTGAAATCTCTTCAATACTATACTTAAATTCTTTATCTTTGTCTATATTACAAAAGCTCGATCATGCTTTATCTTTTTAAAATGCCTCCTTACTACCCTCCCTCGCCTTCTTTTGATAATACCAAAAGGGGGAGATTAATTGAAGAAATCTATATAGGAGAAATATAGATAAATAAGGTAAATAAGGGGAGTAACACATAAATTCATGAAATCTATCATTTAGGGGGAGTAACACATAAATTGCATTTATGTAGGGGGAGCATTACGATATGGGGAGTATGCACATTATCATGCATATCATTTACTATAGTTGCACTTTTATCTTGCTTATCTTATCTATAAATACTATTGTTAATTTCTTGCTTAGAGGATTTGTTATTATCAAAAGGGGGAGATTGTTGGACATGTGTGTCACATCCCTTTGTTTGAGAATAACAAATCCCATATTGTATTTGATATTGGTTGTAGTGTGTTTATAGTGTGCAGGAACTATAGGTGCAATACTCCACAGGTAGAAGGCAGCATGGAATCAAACTTTCTGAATGGAGCACTACCGCCAGCGCTAGAGGTTAACGTCGGCACTAGCGCTACCGCCTGGAGATAGCTTGAGCTCGTACAGATCGCCACGTCGCCGACAATTTCGCAACCGCTCCACACGAGCGCTACCGCCAGCGCTATAGCTACCGCAAGCGCTATCTCAAGTTCGTGCACAGAGCCACGCAGCCGACGGTTCCGCAAACGCTCAACACGACCTCTACCGCAGGCGCTATCAGCTACCGCAGGCGCTAGCTCCATGAATTATAAAACGATGTGTTCTCTCTCGTTTTGGGTGAGAACTTCCAGAGACATTACTTGTGCCCAAACTCTCGTGCTGCTACTCTGCTGAAACATCATCTCCCACTCAAAGCCAAAGAAGAAATTCTGGAGAAGGAAGCCATCACGCTGCATCCGAAGAACGATCGCTTCGACCTCGCTTGTGCTTCAGCGATCCTTCATCCTCACCTCCAGAAATCTCAAGAGGGAGTTTGCTTGTTATTTACTTCACTTCTTTATTTGTATCTTGTAGTGAAATCGCCTTGTTTTTGGCGACTAGGTCCTTGCGCGGCTTAGGGGGAATTCACCGCGTGAGTTGGAGACTAGGTCTAGGGGATTAGATCTAGGGGGTGCTCGAGGCCATATCCGAGTTTGGGTTGGCTAGAGCGGCTTGAGGCTTTATCCGGGGAAGGATAGGCTAAAGCAACCGGTTTGTGGGGATACAAGTCGGTATAGAAAAGGAAAAGAAATTCACTTTTGTACGCCTCCGATTTCTAGCGATATTGAAATCAAACTTTGTAAACACCCTTTTTATATAATGCAATCATGATTATATTTGTGTTTATTTGATTTCTCTCAATTGGCGTAAAATTTCATTATTGCAAAATTGTTATTACTAAATTGTCATCTTATTTCCTATTAATCAAAAACAACTTAGTAATTATCTTAAAAATTATAAAAAGTATTTTATTCCCTTATTCACCCCCTCTAAGGGTGCCGTAAGATCCAACAGCCACTACCGCCCGCAGTAGCTAACACAATGATATCGATGACACATCTCACCTTCTCGACGACACAGGTGATCTTCTCGACGATACAACCCGCCATCAACGCTACCACCCGCGGTAACGCTACCGCCGGGCGCTAGCCATCAGCTCCCAGTCATCTCGACGACACAGGTCACGATCTCGACGATACAGCTTGCCTCTCGACGACACAGATCACGATCTCGACGATACAGCTTGCCTCTCGACGACACAGGTGATCATCACGACGATACACCATCACGAGGGTGCGAAGAGCCGCTAGCGCCGACGGTAGCACTACCTCCCAGCGTTAGTAAACAGAACTCTAAAAATGCTGCTCACAGCATTCAACAATTCCTGCAGCAGCTCAGCTCCACCCTTGATCTATTTATCCACTCTTTAGGGGCTGGACCCCAACAAAAATAATGCCCAGTAATAGGAACACAGAAAGACAAGTTTCGAACAAGGAAAACTCAATAGATAATCAAACTGAGTAACACAGTAACATATCAGTGAGAACGAATACGCGAGAATGTAAAAGCCCTACTATATGGTGATAGTACGGGCTGTATTCAAACTGGAAACAGAACTTTAAAAAATGGAAACAAACTTTAAAAATGGAAACAAAAGTAAAAAAAAAAAACCGGAAACAAAATGTTGAATGATGGTAGTGCGAAACCACATCAAAACGACGAAACACTAATCTTCTCGGCCGTCGGTCACCGGTTTCCTTTGTAGCTGTGCTCATAGCCGGTCGCCGGTTGCCCTTCGTAGTTGCGCTCAGAGCCGGTCATCGATCACCCTTCCACCTTCGTAGCTGCGCTCGGAAAGGAAATTGACACGCCTTCGTTTTCATGTTGCTTTAGCATTCTCCACTCAGAGCCTCGGAAAGAAAATGAAAGGCCGCATGCCGCCCGTTGCACGGACCGCGGAGTGGCAGAGGAGAATAAAAGATAGCTAATATCTTTACGAGTTTACGCTATGCTTTTATGTCCTTTACAACTGCACGCCTATGACTGTCGTGGTGTCGCCTGACGAGTGATGCCTGCTGCGGCACATGCTAATCCCTAGGGCAGCGGCCCGCAGAGGCGCAAACTACTCTTTAGGGCACAAATTATATTTCGAATCATAATTTTATTAAATCGAGCCGACTCGAATCATAAATTGATCAACTATTCACATGTGGCTCGAAATCGATTCAAAATTAAATTTCAAGCCATTTTGGTGCGTTTCGATTTTATCCGAAAGTTTTATTTCGAGTTAGATCAGATTAGAAATTCGAGCAGTTAACGAGTTTCGATTATTATGCTCACCACTAGATGCCATATAAGAATCAACACTAAGACTTCCTCTGAATAATAAACCGAAAATCCTTGGCTCATTCCTTTTTACTCCTTCGACCAACCCGCTAGATGTATGAGAAATAAAACCCTTTCGCTCTATATATATCTTCATCTTTTTGTGTTCTCCATTATTTTATGGCGATTGTTATCCGCACTGCAATTTTGGCTATCCACACTATTTTTGCATGAGTTATTACGTGCCTTTTGGAAATACGTATTGTACATGTATTTTTAAGAAAAGTGTTCAACATGAAAGTTGTAGATCTCGTCGAGATCTACAACTTTCGTGTTGAACACTTTCCTAAAAAATGCATATACAAGGCGTATTTTCAAAAATTCACTATAGTTACGCCCATATTTCAGTCAGAGCGGCAATATGTCTTGTGCGTGACTTTTTTGGAAAAGTGTTCAACACGATAGTTGTAGATCTCGACGAGATCTAGAGGTCTACAACTTTCGTGTTGAACACTTTTCCTAAAAATGCATGTACACGACGTATTTCCAAAAGATGCGTAATAACGCATACAAATAAAATGCGGATAGTCCAAACTGTAGTGCGGATAACAATCGCGTATTTTATTTCGTGCATGACTAACGAATTTTATGAAAAAAAGCAAAAGTGTAAATGTTATCGAGCATTGGGTTAATCTTGTAATTTTCTACCATGTCGAAACTCTAGCGAGGCAAAAAAAAAAGGGCAATGTTATACGCAGTCCTATTCTCGCTATTCGCAGTCCAATTTTTACGAGTTTTTTCGCGCTTTTTGAAAATACACTATGTGCATGCATTTTTTAGGAAAATGGTTCAACACGAAAGAGATCTACAACTTTCGTGTTGAACACTTTTCCTAAAAATGCATGTACAAGACGTATTTACATAAATTACGCTCATATTTCAATCAGGGCGGCAATACGCCTTGTGCGTGCATTTTTAGGAAAAGTGTTCAACACAAAAGTTGTAGATCTCGACGAGATCTACAACTTTCGTGTTGAACAATTTTCCTAAAAATGCATGTGCAGAGCGTATTTTCAAAAAGCGCGAAAAAACTCGTAAATATTGGACTATGAATAGCGAGAATAGGACTGCGTATAACATTGCCAAAAAAAAATGCATTTTAATCGTACACCTACCACTCCCCCCCCCCCCCATTCACTATAAACGGGTCAATCTTGTAATTTCCTACCATGTCAAATCCCCAAGAGGGAAAAACACAAAAACACCATTCATTTCAACAATATACATTCAATTTCTCACAGAAGAAAGAGAAAGTTCTGACTTCTGAGACCGTTCTGCTCATCTGCTGGGGTCAAAACTCCATTAATGGCAACGACATGAGCTCTCTTGTTACCTTGGGAAAGGCCATGTGGCCGCTTTAAATGAACTCGGGCGTCTCTACTACTTGCACTCTCCTCTGTTCATCAACCCTCTTCCATTTTCTTTCTTCGAATTCAATGATTCCACGAGCCAACCTCCCTTGATCTACCTTCAAGGCATTAATGTGCGCGCGCTCTCTCTCTCCACCCTTTGATGGAGACAATCGGCGGGGGAGCCCACCATTGTTCTCGGTAGAGAACTTGGGTTCGCTAGCTCCTCTTGGTTTATCTTCTTCATCATCCTTGCATGCATCTTTGCGATTACGGCCGTGTTTGTATCAATCTTCTTCTTCGATGGAATGTGTTCTAGGCTTTTTGCTTTGTCCCGGAGATCTAAACCATCCACGTAAAGGAACCATTGCCTCCTTTTTCTTATCGATTTGTTAAACTCTCAAATTCTAATCCACTGAAAGATTCACCGAAAAGGAAAAAAACCCCTTGAAAATCCTTCTTCAATGCAGCGCTTTCTCAAAACCGCTGTGCTTGTTCTATCTTTATTCTTTCTGACCCGGATAACCGAGCAGTACACAACTTCGCAAAACCAGGTTCTGAAGCAGCTAAGAAATCAGCTCGAGTTCCCCAAACAACTGGAGATTTGGAACAACTCAGAAGATCTCTGCTACATTCCCTCATCACCTGTTCTAACTGTGACCTGCGAAGGCAGCTCAGTGACAGAGCTCAAGATTGTTGGTGATAAACTTGTCAAGCCCGATAAGTTCAACGGCTACTCCGTTTGGGGTAAAACTCTATCACACACTTTTTCTGTCGATTCCTTCTTCACTACTCTGTCTAGGTTGCCTAGCTTGAAAGTTGTAATCCTGGTTTCTTTGGGCATTTGGGGTCCTCTGCCAGATAAGATTCATAGGCTTTCTCTGCTTGAAGTACTTGATCTTAGTTCAAATTTCCTCCACGGTTCAATTCCTCCAAAGATATCTACTATGAAAATGCTGCAAACTTTGACATTGGATGGAAATTTCTTCAATGAAACAGTTCCTGATTGGTTTGATTTGCTGTCAAATCTCACAAATTTGAGCTTGCAGCACAATAGATTGAAGGGGCCGTTGCCTTTGTCAGTTGGAAGACTTCATACTCTCACTGGAATTTCTCTATCATATAATTGTATATCAGGTGAACTCCCTGACTTGAGTGGGTTGTCTAGCTTGGAAGTTTTGGACATGGGAGACAATAAATTGGATTCTGAACTTCCACACATGCCTAATGGTCTGGTCACAATGTTACTCGGAAAGAATAAATTGACTGGTGAGATTCCTACACAGATTAGTGAGTTAAGTAGGCTTCAACACCTTGATTTGTCATTCAACTTGCTCGAAGGGACACCACCGGTATCACTCTTCGAATTGCCTAACATCAGTTATGTAAACGTGGCATCGAACAAGTTCACCGGCTCTCTTCCAGTCAGTTTAGCATGCAGCAGCCAACTTGGCTATGTTGATATTTCTGCTAACTTGCTAATGGGGAAGTTGCCTTCTTGTTTGAGCTCTAACTCGAATAAGAGGGTCGTCAAATTTGAGGGCAACTGTTTGACTGTGGACTCCTCATATCAGCACGAAGCTTCGTATTGCAAAACTAACATCAAGGGGAAGTTTTCGAAGATCAAGAACTCAGGTTCGCTAATTGCTATCATTTGTGTGGTTACCGTCATTGCTATGATATTGCTGGTGTTCTTTTTGGTCTACTTTAGAAGAAAACATCGACGAGCTATTGTTGAACAGAGGTTGTTGACTAAGACTACTCCGGATAATTCTTCTACAGGATTATCACCAGAACTTCTTGCAAATGCTAGTAAGTATTGCATATATGGAAAGATTCTCCATCGCTCCCTAATGTTGAGATACTCTCTTCCACTTATGGTTAATATGGAAGTTTTACTCATGAATTATGGTTTAACTATGTATATTTCGGAAGATTGGCACCCCATAAGGTTGGGATAAAGTCTTGTGCTCCATTCATCTTAAATATTAGTTTTGCAAATGCTTTGATCATTTCTTTAGCTTAGATAGTTGAAATATCGAAATATAGGTGATCTTTGTTCCATTAATATGATGTTAAAGATTTAATTTGAAAGATGCATGAAAAACAAAAAAAATCTCCATCTCTATCTAATCCTCCCCTCCCTCCCTCCCTCTCTTTAGTCTCTATATCTAATTGACATCAACTATCTTTTTCTAACATAATTATGACTATTTTAAATAGGATTTACGAGAAATGAAAAAACATCTTGATTTTTTCTAATAGGTTTATTATCGTAGAATTCTAAGAATCATCTTGGGTGATTTCTCCTTGTAATGTATCATACTTGTTCTTATAATGTATACCAATTGATTTAATTATTCAATGGATTAGTTTGTGTTAGCCATCATTCATGGATATTATATTAAGGGCTGTGTTTTTTTTTTCTCCCATATGTGGGTGTCTTAGTTCTTATAAAACGAAAGTTTTTAGATCTTCTTAAGTCTCCACAAATCCATCTTAATTTCCTTTGGAAGCTTTATAATTTGCAAAAGGAGAGTGAATATCTACATCTTGTAATTCTTTCCATTGTATTGGAATTTGAAGGTCTTTTCCTTCTCTCATATTTCTTCTTTTAAGTTTTTGGGGGAAAATTTTATGCCATTGTATTGGAATTTGAAGGTCTTTTTCTTCTCTCATATTTCTTCTTTTAGTTTGGTGAGTATAGAGGGTTTGATCGACACCTCTTATTCACAACCACATTCTACTCCATTTATCATGTGCTATATCCAAAATCCATTTCTTCAAAGTCTCCAACTCAACTCAAAATGTCAATATAAATTACTTCTTTACATGTCATGTTACATGTTCTATGCCAATAAAGAAATAACATTTGGAAAGGGTAGGGGTGTAAACGAGTCGAGCCCGAGTCGAGCTTGGCAAAAATTCCAAACTCGAGCTCGAGCTCGTCGAGCTCATCCTGCTTGGCTCGAGCTCGAGCTAGAGACCAGTATATTGAGCTCGAGCTCGCGAGCTCGAGTCGAGCTCGAGCTGCTCGCGAGTTTTTTGCTCATGAGCCTATTTTTTTATATTTATATATATATATTTTTAAAAAATACCTCCCAAAAAAGCTCGCGAGCTCATGAACAAGAGCAATCGAGCTCGAGCTCAACTGGCTCGAGCTTTTTTCGAGCCGGCTCATCGAGCTCACGAGCTGGCTCGACTCAACTTGCACCCCTAGGAAAGGGGTTAGGCAAACCAGGCTAGTATGTGCATTTTCCTTTGATGCTGCATTATGCAGTTTTCCATGTAAGATACTTCGAACTTAGTTCTTAAAATTATACTATTATGATTTAAGCATAAATAGTTGATGATTATGACAAAATAAGGTCTAAGATGATGCAATCATGAGAAAAATAGGATCTCGTTTGATCATGCAAGCATGAAGTGCGAAGAACAAAGAACATTGGAGATATTCTAAAACGACTTTCACTTAGTCTAGATCATTATTTGATCATCACAATGCCGTGTTTATGATGTCATATTTAAGTTCTCTTGTTTTTAAATGAAAAGAGGGTCCCCATTCTACAAGGGATGTCCTTCAAACTGCAACCCTAAGGAGTGGGTAATGGGAATAACATTCCCCCTACTTTTTGCTAAGAGGTGGTTTCTATAACTCCACCCATGACATCCAAGTCACAAGGGTGGCAATCCAACCATCTCATTAAGAATTATTGTTATTGTGGGCCCCAACGATGGCACGTCTAATCGACTTTGACAAGTCTACTTTCAGTGCTCGAAGATCATGACCTACATGGTGTGATCAAGTAATTCAATACCATTTCTCACAGTTTACATTTTGGTAGTTTTACTTTAATATTCGTGTATTGGCCCATTTAGGGCTAAGGTACTCGAAACTATAAGTAATCCATATATAGGTTTTAGCTATCTTGGATGAAGGAAAAAAGTTTGATCCCTAGACTGATCGTGTATTGTCTCACAGTAGAACTACTATTCCTGATATCAACCCTGCTTCTCCTTCTTAAAATATCGCAACCATAACACTAGTCCGACCTGTCATGCCACCCGCTGTATAGGTAGTCACAAACGTTCCCTTGCACAACTGCTCGACACATCAATCTGCGCTTGCATGTACACCTCAACTCCTCATAGGAGCGTAAGAACTCCATCCTCACCATCCTTCGAAAACTACAATGAACACCCAAACCCCCACAAACGTCACTGATCATGACCTATCATAGGACTTTTTGCCTAGACAGCTTCGCTATTGTTCCGCCATCCAGATATGTCTTCACCCTTCACCCCATCTTGATGTCCTCTTCTTCAATGGTTAGTATAACATGGGTTGGGTAGCTCGTGTTGAACAATCTTTTGAGAACCACGACATATTTGATGACCAATAAGTCTTTGTTTCGCCCGTCGGTATGGAAGGATTGACCCTACATTGAGTCTGTTGGCTATGTCAATCTATACTAGCCATGAATTGATCTCCGCTTATGCAAGCCTTAATTCAGTACTAACCATCGCTACACAAGCAGTGCAATGGAGCGTCCATGTGTTGTGCGGTAATCGTATGTCATTGATGAGTAGATGGACTAGTTCATTGAACTTGTCACACAAGTTCTAGGTCTCCGGTCAGATCACTACCCGAGGTACTTCATGCACGATTCTAGTTGTACATTCGTGCCCATCTATGTTCGCTTGATTGAAGCAGACTTTGCAGTCCGGCCATCCTCCTCCGCATCAGGTCGCACTTCCTACTATACTTACAAACTTTTCACCACCTTCAAACCAACCTCTTTCAACAAACCCCAAAACCCACCCAACATTCCTCCACCAAATCATAAGCCAGCACTTCTACCGAACACTACACCTCACCTGCGCGCCTCCTTTCGATTCAAGAATACGATGACCTCTAGAGTGAAGACCTATTCTTCTATTGTAAACAATCTTATTCACCATCCATGATTACCCATTAAAAGAGTTGCGAGCTCTGATTGGGGATTAAGAGGAGATTACGATGTCAAATTTTGAGGCATTAGTAATCATTGATGTTTCACCCCAAAGCCTGATAATGCCACCCTTAACCTACTTGAACTTCCTTGTTTCTCAATTGAGGGCATTTCTAGTCCTTGAACCATGAAAATCCGCAGCAACATTGTCACTATAGATATGTTCATTATGATTGACAGTGGGGCTAGCCATAACTTCATCTCACGGGACCTAGTGTCTCGTCTACACTTTGTAGAGGAGTCCTTACCCAGATTTAGTTTACCTCGTCTATGGTTATTGATCCTCTACAAGAGGATTATGTCGCAATCTTGCAGTGGATATTGTTGGAAATCTTGCCCACATGATTCATGATTTGAAGAAGTCACCAAGTCAAGAAAACTTCACTTTGTATTTGATCACTTCTCTAGCTTATAAATCTCAGGAAGTTAGTAGAACAAAGTTCGTTGAACGCAGAACAAAATTCGTCGAACGCAGAAGGAAGTTCGTCGAACGAAGAATGAAGTTCGTCGAACGCTGAGATTTGGCGAGTTCGTTGAACGCTGAGACTTGGCGAGTTCGTCGAACGAAGAATAAAGTTCGTCGAACGCAGAGACGGGACAGAAGAATGAAGGTCGTCGAACGCTAAGACTTGGCGAGTTCGTCGAACGCTGAGACTTGGCGAGTTCGTCGAACGAAGATTGCAGTTCGTCGAACGCAGAGAAGACGCAGTATCGTCGACTTCACCGAAGTGGCCTTGTCGTCGAGAAGATGAAGAAGCCTTGTCATTGAAACGACAAAGAGAAGATCAATGTCGAAGAGATCGTCGATAAACTGTATCGTCGAGAAAGTCAAAGAAGAACAGACATCGTCGTGAAGAAGCCTTGTCGCTGAAAAGGCTAAGTAAGACTGATGGCGTTGAACATCGTCGTAAAGAAGGCATGTCGTCGAGAAGACTGAAGAAGGACAGCTGAAGACAAGCAGTTGCTAAAGTATGATCTGTCGACATGTTATCACTCATGTCGTCGAGAGAACAACGTGATTACGACGACAGTCTATAAGAAAGAAGATTGCGACGACACAGTCAGAGACAACATATCGTCGTATATGCAGAAGCACCAGAATGTCTCGTATCGTCGAGATACCAACATCAGAGGCAGAAGCAAGAAGAATTGAAGATCTACCAAGGCGTAAGGCATCGACGAAGTCCTGTCGTCGAGATATTACTCATATCGTCATGATGGTATCAGAATCAGCGTGAAGCTGAAAATGTCGTCGAGACGAAATTCAAAAATTGCGGACGCGCTATCAACATTTAATGCCGTCGCCTGATTGTCAAATCAGTGCGTGCTATTAAGGAAAGGAGCGTCTGACACTTAAGGAGCTTTTTCAGAAGACCGTTGGGAGCCTCGCAGTCTTATAAAAACGATAAGAGGTTGCCCTAATGAAAAAAATCAATCGAGCAATCAGAAAGAACTTGCGCATACAACGAATAAAACAGTAAAGGCGGCGCAAGAAAGAAAGAGAAAAGGAAGAAGCAGTCATTTCCATCGACTGATAAGAAGCCAATCCTCATCAGGCTAAGAAAAGATTGAAGAAGAAATGTGCGCTCAAGATCTGAATCAGAAACATCTTCTTCAACCTTAAGAAGCCGATCTTCAACAGGCTAAAAGTTGTCGATCTTCATCCGGCAGAAGAAGCAGTTGTTTTTACTGTAATTTCTTGTAAGGCTTGCGGGCTTATTTGTCTAGCTTGAGGGCTGGAGAGCTGTGAGGCTTGAGGGCTAGGGCAGTGGACTTGCGGGTCCGACACCGTCTAGCTTGAGGGCTGGAGAGCTGTGAGGCTTGAGGGCCAGGGCAGTGGACTTACGAGTCCGACACCGTCTAGCTTGAGGGCTGGAGAGCTGTGTGGCTTGAGGGCCAGGGCAGTAGACTTGCGGGTCCGATCTTGTCGAGCTTGAGGGCTCGGGCGCAGTAGGGGATTGCGGGCCTAGGCTGTAGGCACAGGACTTGCGGGTCTGAGTTGTGTAGGGCTTGAGGGCCTGAGTGTCGAGCTTGCGGGCTCGGGTGCAGTATGGGCTTGCGGGCCTAGGCTGTAGGACTTGCGGGTCCATGGTGTAAGGCCTGAGAGACTGAAGTTTTTGGCGGAGTTTGCTGATCCTAACACACTGCTGGGTAGGCGCAGAGGGACAGAGGACTACTCAAGACACCCGGTCTTGAGGAACCTCTATAGATCTTGTGTCGTCTGGTGTGTTTTATCTGTGTTTATCTGTGCGATATTTTTGTGCTTTGCTTGAATATTCAAAACTCGCGCAAATAATTTGAAAAGAACCCAGATCACCTAACACCCCCCCTCTAGGTGAACGTTCCATTACTAACAAGTGGTATCAGAGTGAGGTTGATCAAAAGAAGACTTAACCGTCTGATCTAGATCGTGGAACGACTCACTATGGCTGGTGGAGATCAGTATCGGGAGATGAGATCCATGAAACTTCCAACCTGCACAAATGAGAAGTTTCCTATCTGGAAGGAAAGGGTTAGGCTGTTCATGGAAGCGGCTGATCCAAGAATCTATCTGACAATCCAACAGGGTTCCTTTATCCCTACAACTGCTTCCACCATTGATCCAACAAAGAAGGTGGTAAAGAAATATGAGGACATGACCAAGGACGAGCTAGCCTTGGCAGACCTAGATAAGAGGGCACAAAATGTCATTGTAAGTGCCATAGATGATTCAACCCTCCAGAATCTGATTCACTGCAAAACGGCCAAGGAGATGTGGGACTCCTTGATCGTGTACATGGAGGGTACTGAAGAGGTTAGGGATGATAGAAAATCCCTTCTCAACCAGATTTAGTGTCTCGTCGATGGTTATTGATGATTGACAGTGGGGCTAGCCATAACTTCATCTCACGGGACCTAGTGTCTCGTCTACACTTTGTAGATGAGTCCTTACCCAGATTTAGTTTACCTCGTCGATGGTTATTGATCCTCTACAAGAGGATTATGTCGCAATCTTGCAGTGGATATGGATATAGGTGTGCAAAAATAATTGAAGAACCGGACCGGAACCAGTTTGGGTCGGTTTTCAAGGGTCTCAATTCGGTTTTGGATGCAACAATTTCAAAACTGACTATACGATTCTCGGGTCTTATGGTTGTGTACCCAAGAACGAACGAGAACCGATTATTAATTAATTGAGTTCCCCTTGCTTGCCGTTCTCCCTCACCACTCCACTTGTTTTTATTCATTTTCTTTACTTATCTCGTGGGGGTAATTTGTTAGCCTCCAAATCAAGATAACAATCCCATAAAATCCTCTATCGGGATAATAATAATCAAAGTTGATGTTTTAGTCATTATTTCTTTAATTTTTTCAGCTTGTATTATAATTATTGTACTCATTTATCTATGTTTTTTGTTTGATGATTGAATCCTTTTCTTGGCATGGGTAGAACCGAGAACTGGAACTGACCCTAGCTTTTCAGTTCGGATCCAGTTCTATACATTGGGTGCATGGGTTACGGTTCTTAGTTCTGAGTGGAACTGATCCGCACCAACCCAAGTTGCTCCACTAGACGTGGATGCATGACCCATTATGATGTGCGGCTTATATAATTTTGAATTAGGCGACGTGGATGCCATTTTGTGTGTGGCATGACTTCAAATATTGGGCAATGTAAAATTCAATTGGTCTATATTGACGATAACTTTCTACTCTTTTAGACGCTCTGTGACTCTCCATGGAGATATTTCACCCGCACTTACTTCAACGACACTCAACTTCATGTAGAAGATTGATCAGGTGGACTTCAATGCTACACTTACGCCAGATCTCCTCCTCATCCACGATCTTCCCTTCTAAAGCTACATTGCGCTCCCATCAAGAACACCAGTTACGACAGATACTTTAAGAGTTTGCCAGCATGTTCACGCAACCATAAGGCCTTCCCAACAAACTCTGATCACAATATTCCTCTCTACAAGAACAATAGCTCCATTGTTCGCTAATATACCGATATGGCCGTGCTCAAAAGGATGTAATAAAGTGACTCAGGTCTGAAATGCTCACATCAAGGTGTCAGTCTCTTCCCTATCCCTACCCTCATACAACAACAACAACACTCAAGCCTTTTTCCCACTATAGTGGGGTCGGCTATATGGATCCTTTGTTGCCATTGCGCCCTATCTTTAATCATAGCCTCACTAACGCCTAAGTACATCATATCTTTCCTTATATTTTCATACCAAGTCTTTTTTGGTCTACCCCTCCCCCGTTTAACATGTCTAGTGACTAAACTCTCACAACGCCTAACACGTGCCTCTAATGGTCTCCTATGTACATGTCCGAACCATCTTAAACGAGCTTCTCGCATCTTCTCTACAATTGGTGCCACTCCTGTCTTATCCCTGATACATTCATTCCTAACTTTATCCAGTCTCGTGTGACCACACATCCACCTAAGCATTCTCATCTCCGCAACTCCCATTTTTTGGTCATGTACACCATTCACTGCCCAACACTCAGAACTGTGGATAAAAAATCATAGTTGGAATTCTTGTGTGGATTACGCAAACTTAACCTAGTTTCCACCTCGGACAAGTACCCGATCCTGCTGATACAAGAGTTACTTGACGAACTCCAGGGAGCTATGCATTGGCATTCCACACACATGACAACCATGAACCATTATGAAGTTTTATTCATGCCGTTTGGGCACTTTTTAGGTATGTTTTTTTTATATGACATACTGGTTTGTAGTCTATTCTGGCAAAGCCATATGGAGCGCATTTCCGCTACCCTACTCTCCACATCATTATTTGCATGTTAACCAAAAAATGCACCTTCAAATCCTACGAGAGTAGCTACTTGGGACATACCATCTCAACACATGGGGTGTTCATGGATCCTGATAAGGTATTAACTGTTCTACTTTCGCCCACTCCACAAATAGAGATGTATCTTCGGTGTTTCTCTTCAGTGCGTCCTAACAAATAGGCTGCTTGACTAGCTTGTACCAGGTATTCATATAATATACATCCTTTCACACATCAAACCACACCATCCATTCCAGGCAGTCTACTATGGACCTCTGCCCACCTTACTCCGACCTCTACCAGGAGAGTGCCAGGTGGAGAGCCTAGCCCACCGGCTCCAAGGTCATATGATATTTTGGGCCAACTAAAAATTCATCTCCACCATGCCTAGCAATGGTTGACCATGCATACCGAAAAAATGCACACATTCAGTTCATGGCGGTAGACAAATTGTTTGCAAAGCTCCACGCTTATTGCAGATCGTTGTTGCTACACGGATCCACCTGAAGTTCTCGGCTCTGTACTATGGTCTCTTTCTTATTGCCGTCTGCATTGGTGAGGTGGCTTATTGACTCCATCTTCCACCCCAGAGGCACATTTATCCAGTCTCCTATGTCTCTCAGCTCAAGCGAGTGATTGAAGACCACATCGTCAAGTACTCTACTCTGATGGACCTCAACTCGATTTCCCCATATGACCTAGAGACAGCATGGGCACAAGTTCTTGTGCAGTGGAGACACATTGCAGACACATTGCAGAAACTCTACAGTTCCCAAGTTCTTGTGCAGTGGAAGGACATTCCATCTCAGATGCAACATGACTCGATTGCGACGACTTCATCTTTAGTTTCTAAACCCTACTTCAGGGATAAGGTGAATTTACCAAATGGAAGTATTAGTATGGCAGGTCCCAGTGATGACCAGCCTGATCGAATTTGGAAATTTATTCTCAGCACCCGAATATTACGACTAATGTAACACCCCAACCTAGTTTTACCACAAATCAGCAGTCCGGCCGGGCCCCGTGATAAGAAGCAAACCAAGTAGCGGTAATAAAACAAATGGTACATAACTGGCTTAAAAAGAAAAAGTGTTAAAAGAGTACTTACAGCGGAAATGGTAAAAGAAACTAAGGGTATAAATGTACCTCAAATCTTGAATTCACAGAGCCACTAAGATTTATAGAGTTATAATGCTTGAAATACTGAAAAGTTATACATAGTCTGTTACAAAGAAACATTAAAGAAACTAGATACATGTCCAAAATCATAAAATAGTATCGATGGAATACACTATTGAATGAAAACCAACTATAAGGGGAACATCGGCAAACGCGCTCATCCTAAGCGCAACACCCCACCCTTGACCCCTGTAATAATAAGCCCAAAACTGGGTCAGCCCAACTGGAGAGTAAGAAAAACCATTTCTCCTAGTGACACTAAAAATTTTAGAAGAAAACACGTGTGCTCGCTAAATAAGGAAAGAAAACATGTATCATACCAAAGAATGATTATATTTAGTTTATAAGTATGCTCTTCTATCAAAGACTGTAAACATAAATGTCTGTTCATCTGTAATTGAAACATGTATATCTATTTAATTGCCACAGATAATATTTTCAAGGAATTTCTAAACTGCGGTGTATGCTTAAATTTTGGGCACTTGGGATTTATTCTCATTATCATTCTACGATAAGTTCTTTCTGATGCGCATTCTAACAATTCGAGTCCTTACTAATGAACACATCTCGTTCTATGTCCCACGGACCTGGACTCGCATCTACTAATCGATTAGGGGATGTATTTTCTCCCCATAAGTTGGGGCTCTTAGGGACTACTACGCCCTAGGAGTAAGATTGTGCGCCTCAATCTATCACGAGCAACAATCATCATTCGTGCCCCCTAAATCGTGTCTTATAAATTTATCAATTCATACTAACAATTGCTGAATACAAAATCTATGTGCATATTTCTAAGTAATTTCTCATCTATACCAGAAATATTATGCGATGCTATGTGATATGCCTACCCAAAAGAAATAGAGTTTCTTACATTGAGATTACGACGCTCGTACACTAGGCGTGGCGGCATAGCTTCCTTTGAGAAATATTCTGAACCGCGAGTTCGATCTCCGATTGATAAGGAGGCTTAATTTTCTCAAGGGACCTAAAAGAGAAATTAACATACTTTTAACCCATGATCACATACTAATCAAACTCGGGTCTGAAACCACCTCCCAAACAACCAAGGGATCTAAGATTTTTGGAATTAAAAAAATATAGGATTTATGCCTAATGTCCGAACAATAAACATAACTGAAAATGACTTATACTTACTATATAGGGGAGAACTTTTCCCCTTGAAGGTCTGCCCTAAAATTGGGAGGGGAAGAAGTTTCCAACAGTTCTACTAACTACAAAAAGAGGGAAAAGATTGTTGGCTGCATCATCACACAATTCAAAACCACGGCTAGGGAAAGAAAGAGGGGACTGGTTACTTACACGAAAACGCAAGAAGAAAACCGGCTAACCCCGCAATTGGGTTCAAACGGTGGCTAGAGCACGTAAAAACAGAGTCCTGCAGTTATCAGAAGGAGGGAGTTAGGCACCGTCACCTCCAGACTCCAGTCGATCGGTTGACTGGCACCAACGAGAGGAGGGGTCGTTGATGGCTTCTGCAGAAGAGGAGAGTTCGTTTCTACCTGGACTGGGACGGACCGACTTCTAGTCGGAGAACGCTCGCCGGCTCCTGCGCTTGGACTGGATGGCTGTGGTTTGCGCCTTCAGCGTTGATTAGGGTTAGGAGAAGATCGACGGGAACGTGATCTGTAGCGTCGGTGCGAGGAGAAAGAAATAGCAGTTTCGTCGATCGGCTGTGAAGGCAAAATGCGAGTGAGCGGAAGTAATATAGCGCGTGTCTGGGAAGAAAATTGAAGAGGTGCGTGGGTCTAGGCTGTCGGTTATGAAAATAACGTCGATTTTGCTGTTTTTCCCTCTTCCTTTAATTATTTACCTTCTTTTAATATAAAACCGTGAATTGAAGAGTGGAAAGAGAGGAAATTTGGCTAAATTTCTTAAGATAGGAAGTTTATAACTTAAATCGCATAACATTAATGCTAAAACTTAATAGCTGATAAATCTACGCGCTTCGCTCTCGCTTAAACATCAGAACGCGTCAAATAAGATTCCAGATACTTTCGTTAATAAATTTAATGAGGCGCATCAATTGATCGTAATAAAATTGTACCTCGCCCGACGTTGGCTTGGTCAGTCTTGCTCGAGATCGGGTCCTGCGATCAAATTTAGTTTGGCGTATTAATTTGTGGATGTTACAAAACTCTTCTCCTAAAAAAATTTTCGTCCTCGAAATTTACACCCATACCGAGTCAAAGAGGAAGACATAGTCTTCATTGCTCCGGAGTTCCTCTTCTCTTTCCCAAGAATATTCTGGTCGACCACAATTCATCCAAAGAACTTTTACAAAACGGACCTCTCTATTCCCGAGCTTCTGAATTCTCGAGTCCACTATTTTTTCTGGCTTAATGTTGATATTCAAGTTTGGTTCGATGAATGCTTCCTCAGAACTGATTATCTGCTTAGGATCTCTTACTGCTCTCCTAAGGTAAGAGACGTGGAATACATCGTGTAGACTACTCATTTCCTCGGGCAAGGCCAATCTATAAGCAACCTCACCTATGCGCTCTAGTACTTCAAAAGGACCAACGAACCTTGGACTCAATTTCTTCATCCGCTTGATTCGAGAGACACCCTTGACTGGTCTGACCTTCAGATAAACATAGTCTCCTACACTGAATTCAACTGATCTATGCCTCTGATCATAGTACTTGGCCTGACGATCTTGTGCATCTTCATGCGCTCCTGAATGAGTTTGATTCGAGCTGTGGTCTTGTCAACCCATAGTCCTTTGTTGGAAGACCTCTCTTTACTTTCAGCCCAACACAACGACGTACGACACCGTCTGCCATAAAGAGCCTCAAAAGGCGCCATTCCAATGCTTGCCTGGAAACTATTATTGTAGGAGAACTCTACTAAGGTGACATACTTCTCCCACTTACCTCCAAAATCCAGAATGCACATACGGAGCATGTCTTCCATGGTTCTATTTGTGCGTTCGGTCTGCCCATCTGTCTGGGGGTGGAAGGCCGTACTGAAAAGTAGCTTAGTGCCCAGACGCTCCTGAATGTACTTCAATTCCTTGGAGGTAAACCTGCCATCTCTATCTGAAATAATCGTCTTGGGGACACCATGGAGTCAGACTATCTCATCCACATACAACTGAGCCAACCTCGGACCCTGATCCGTTTTCTTGTTAGGAATGAAATGGGCAACCTTGGAGAGACAGTCAACTATAACCCATAAAGAATCATTCCCACACTGCGAACGGGGAAGGACGTGAACAAAATCCATTGATATATCTTCGAAGTTCCATTTTGGAATAGGTTGTGGCTGCAACTTGCCCCCTGGCCTCTGGCATTCAGCTTTAACTAATTTGCAAATTTCGCACTTACCAACATACTCTGCCACATCGTTCTTCAGACCTGGCCACCAGACTAACTTTTTAAGATCTGCATACATCTTTGTGCTACCTGGATGTATCGAATATCTTGAGTTATGAGCTTCAAAAAGTATGTCTTCCCTGAGGCGACTAATATCGGGAATGCACACCCTACCATCGTGCAGTAATAAACCCTCCTGAATGCTGAACTTCTCCTTCTGCCCAACCTGGGTCAAATCCCATAACTCTACCATCTTCGGATCTAGGGGCAAAGCTGTTCTGATCCTGTCTTTAATATCACAAGTGATTTCCATCCAATTTAACCTTGCAGAACCAAAACTGGAGTGTGGTATGATACTGATCTCCAATCTCTCCAGAGCTCGCACAAGCTCTTCCTGCTGAGTAATGAGGGCATAACTCGAACCTCTTCTACTAAGCGCATCAGCTACCACGTTTGCTTTCCCCGGGTGGTACTGGATACCAATGTCATAATCTGAGAGGAATTCCACCCACCTACGCTGCCTCATATTAAGCTCTTGCTGATCATATATATATATCTGAGACTTTTATGATCCGTAAAGACGTCACAACGAACTCCGTAGAGGTAGTGTCTCCAAATCTTCAAGGCGTGGATGACCGCTGCAAGTTCCAAATCATGCACAAGATAATTTCTCTCGTGAACCTGTAACTGCCTGGAGGCGTAAGCTATGACCTTACCATGCTGCATAAGTACACAACCCAAGCCTTGACCCGAGGCATCACTATATATCTGAAATCCTTCTGAGCCTGAAGGTAAGCTCAAAATCGGGGCGATCATCAATCTAAATTTCAACTCCTCAAACGCAAACTCACACTCAACTGTCCATGCGAAGGCTTCCCCTTCCTAGTAAGTGTAGTCATTGGTAGCGCTATTTTTGAGAAATCCTTAATGAATCTCCTGTAATATCCTGCTAGACCGAGAAAACTGTGAACCTCAGTCACTGACTTTGGCCTTGGCCAATGCTTTATTGCTTCTATCTTTTTCGGGTCCACTACAAGCCCCTTCTGACTGATAACATGCCCCAAGAATGCAACCTCTGCAAGCCAGAACTCACACTTAGAAAATTTTGCGTACAACTGATTCTTCCTGAGTGTGTTCAACACTGTCCGGAGGTGCTCGACGTGATCTTCTTTACTCTTTGAATACACCAAAATGTCGTCTATGAAGACGATAACGAATCGGTCTAGGAATTCTCGAAACACCCTATTCATCAGATCCATAAAGGCGGACGGGGCTTTGGTTAGCCCGAAAGGCAAGACCACGAACTCATAGTGTCCATACCTAGTGCTGAACGCCGTCTTCTGGATGTCCACATCTCGAATTTTCAACGGGTGGTAACCCGACCTCAGATCTAACTTGGAGAACGTGCTAGATCTCTCAAGCTGATCAAACAAGTCGTCTATTCTGGGGATATGATACTTATTCTTAATTGTCAGCTTGTTAAGCTCACGGTAGTCTATGCACAATCTCAGACTACCATCTTTCTTCTTAACAAAAAGTAAAGGGGCACTCCAAGGTGAAGTACTGAGGCGAATGAAACCCAAGTCGATTAATTCCTGTAACTGGATCTTCAACTCGGCAAGTTCTCTGGGAGCCATTCGGTAAGGACTCTTGGCCACTGGCGCAGCTCCAGGTACAAGATCTATCTGAAAGTCAATCTCTCTGGTAGGAGGGGCACCAGGTAATTCCTCTGGAAAGACATCAGGAAACTCCTTAACAACATGCACTTCTAAAAGATCAACCTTGACTTCAGCATTCATCAGTACTAAGTAGGTTGTACAACCCTTATTGGTGCATCTTATAGCCTTGATTGAGGAAATTATCAAATTGGAGACTCCCTTCATGCCCCGGAAAGTAAAGGCAACTTGGTTGGGTCCTTCGAACTGTATCACCTTATTCCTGCAATCAATCTTTGCATTCACATCCGATAGCCAATCCATACCCACTATCAGGTCGAATCCTGCAATAGGGAGGAGTGAAGCTTCTACAGTGATTTCAGTTTCTCCAAACCACGCTGGAACTCTAAACTTATTCCTGGTCTGCAAAAAGGATCCATTAGGCATCATAACCTCTAATGATGCAGACTCTGGAAGGACTCCTAAACCCAGTCTATGAACAAGAGATTCTGCTATGAACGAGTGTGAGGTACCCGTGTCAAAGAGAATCTTGGAGGAGAAGTTTCGTATCATAAGTATTCCTACATGCATGAAAGCAGCAGAGGTATAATATTTTAGTGTCACTAAGGAGAGAAGTGCTAATTTGTCTAGGACATACACATACCTGTCACCACGTCCTCCTGATCTTTAGCCTCCTGCTGGCCTAACCCATAAGCTCTGGGTTGCACCGGACCTCGTCCTGTAGTTGATTTCACCTCGGATCCGACATGAGCCTTTCCCTTGTCGGTTCTGCTAGGACATACACATACCTGTCACCCGTGTCAAAGAGAATCTTGGAGGAGAAGTTTCGTATCATAAGTATTCCTACATGCATGAAAGTAGCAGAGGTATAATATTTTAGTGTCACTAAGGTGAGAAGTGCTAATTTGTCTAGGACATACACATACCTGTCACCACGTCCTCCTGATCTTTAGCCTCCTGCTGGCCTAGCCCATAAGCTCTGGGTTGCACCGGACCTCGTCCTGTAGTTGATTTCACCTCGGATCCGACATGAGCCTTTCCCTTGTCGGTTCTGCTAGGACCACCGACCTCAAACTTCGACTACAAAAGAATCATAATTATAGGACTACTGTGGAAAAGGTATAACTTAAGATGATTACTCAACGAAATTTCGTACCTGAACCACGGGAGTTCCCTGGCAGTAACGGGCTATATTTCCTGGTTGTTGGCACTTGTAGCATACCCCTGCATTCGCTAAACACTCTCCCAGATGGTGGCGGTAGCACTTAGGACAAAGGGGGTAATCCTTGACCTTGCCCCCTGGCTGACCATCTCTCCTATCATCAGTTCTCTGCTTCTTGTTCCAATTCTTACCTTGACTATTCTTGTTCTGTTGTTGCTGCTGCTGTGGTGCATCCTAAGTCCGCTTTGAACGGAAGTTAATTCGCTTTTGCACCTTCTGCTGATCAGCCTCCAGCTTCCTTGCAGTGTCCACCAAGCTCCTATAATCAGCATTGACCATCGTCATCAGTGGCTGTCTCAGGGAGTCACGCAGCCCGTACACGAACCGACTACATTTCTCGTTCACATCCCCTTGCATATTTCCCGCATAACGAGACAAGTGAGTTAACTCCCGCTCGTAGGCTATTACGGTTCTGTCCCCCTGGATGAGCCTGAGGTACTTCTCCTGGAGACTGCGGCGCTCGGATGGGGGTACAAACCAGCTAGCTAGCGCCGTCGAGAAATTGTTCCATGTGAACATATCCGCTGTGCGACCAGCGGGATCGTCCGTAAGATGCCTAGTCCACCACGGATTTGCCTCACCTTTCAGGAGAAAGGCAGCTAGAGGAACCTTCTTGTTCTCTGGGCACTGCATCACTTCGAGCAGGTCGCGAGTCTTTATCAGCCAATCATCGGTCTCCATTGGTGTTTCTTCTCCATTGAAATTTGAGGGCTGAGGATCCCAGAAATTCCTCAGATAACGTCCATTCCTAAGTCCCCGGCAGCTGGAACAGGGACTGCTGTTGGATCTGCTGCAGGCAATCCGTTTCTAAATTCCAACAGAGCTATGACCACTGCCCTTGCAATAACAGCCGCTAAGTCAGTAGGTTCTGGTACTGCCGGTGCTGCCGGTGCTGCCGGTGCTGCTGCTGGTGCACCACCGTCATCCTTGACTATTTCAGGAGTGGTATTCTGATGTGAAGGCTCGCCCGCCTCGTTCGTACGCGGTTCCTATACGATGGAGGGAAAAGGTTATTGACGTACGAGACACAAAGAAAGATCTAGGATATCCACTAAACAATGCTGAGTCTTTTGACAAAGAGACTCTTAGAACCAATTTCAACTGAATTTTTTGATAAGGAAGATTCTTAGAACCAATTAAATTTTTTGATAAGGAAGATTCACAGAACCAGTTAGCCTTTTAATAAAGAGACTAAACCACTGAATCTTTTGATAAGACAGATTCATAGAATCAAGAGCCTTTTGATAAGGAGACTCAAAAACCACTGAATCTTTAGAAGTGAGATTCTTAGAATTCTGTCAGCAGATAGTGGATGAAATCATGTTTCTACAATGTCAGCCTCTTCAACAATCTCTGAGGATTTAATTCTTTGAATGCACTGTGTGGATACTTTGTTGTAGAAGATAGAAGCAACAACAAATTCCTCTTGTAAGACCAAATTCAATAGAGAGTGATGAATCTGTTAAGAGAGGAACATCTGTTGAAGAACTCTTTTATCTTTCAGAGATTAAGCTTTTAGATCGAGAGAAGATGATCTTGTCGACTGCAGTGTATCTCGTAGGACTTCTTGATGGAGAAGGACATGAGATACGAAAGAGACGAGAGGAGAGCTTCCGAAATTGCTTCTGTATTGTGTCTCTACTTCTTGTCTGCAATCATAATACGAATGTATATATATATATATATATATATGAGCTTCAGAACAAATCTCTTACCAGATGTGAATCAATCAGAATAAGTAACTTCTTTAATTAGATCATCAACTGTCTTAAGCTGAGAACAAATCTCTTGCCAGATGTGACTCAATTAGAATAAGGACCTTCCTTAATTAGATCATCAACTGTCTTAAGCTGAATCACTGTCTTAATCTACTCAATCTTCGTTCAAAATTATTCTGTATAGAAGTCGACGCAAGGCTTCTTGAATGTTGACAACTTGTTGACGTAAGCAATCTTTCATGTATTGACTATTAGTCGAAGCACAAAGTAAGCTTCTCGGTGTACATTGACATCTTCTTTGATATTTCTCATAGTATGTCATGTCGACGTCTCCTAAAAACACAAAATTTTACTTAGTCTTACTCTGACTTCCTGAGTGCACTGATTCTTTGCCTGACCACTGAATAATTTTGGACTTTCACTAGACAAGATGCCATCTATACATACAGACATTTTTAATCTATCACTTTAATAACCTGATATGTCAAATCATAAAATAATTTTTCCCAACAGCATGGAACATGATGTTGGAACTGTAGGTGTCCTTAGAGGGTGGGGGGGGGGGGGGTGAATAAGGGTTTTAATATAGTTTATAATAAATAGAAATATAGTTTTATGTTGAAAATATTTTACGAAATATTTTACTTAAGATAAGATTTTATGCTTTTAAGAAACAGTAGTTTTCACAGTGTTGTAAATGGGAGAGATGGAGTCTTTGTTGCTACCGCCAACGTTAGGAGTTAACGCTCGGCGTTAGCGACAGAGATTTCCTTTTTCTTTGTATTAATATGATCAGAGATATGAAACCAAAATTAGAGTAAAAGATAATTTTATTGCTTTAAAAATGTTTGCAAATTTTGATCCTAATGACGCTTGAAATCAAGGTGATCGAAAAACCCTTTCGGATTTCTATACCGACCCTTCTCCCAAGGACTGGTTGGATCTAGCCTATCTATCCCCAGATAAGGCCTCGAGCCGTCCCCTAGATCTAGCCCTAGACCTAGTCGCCACACTCCCGCGGCGAATTCTCCCTAAGCCGCACAAGGAACTAGTCGCCAACCACCAGACAAATTTCCACCTAAGCGTCTCAAGACCTAGTCACCGCACACGGGCGAATTTCTCTACCGATAATAAAGAAACGATACAATTCAAATAGTAAATAAAAACTCCCTCAAAAAGTTGAACTCGAAGATGATGACGTAGGGGTGCCGAAGTGATCGTCGGAGTAGATACACACGGCCTTCGCGTAGAGTAAGCGTGATCAATCCTTCTTCGAGTTCTTTGCCTTCACGAGCGTTGATGGAGTTCTCTCGTCTGCAGGGAGGAGGCTCTCACGAAAGTATAGGAGTTGTGTCTCTCGTTCGTGTTTCTTCACGTGGAAGGAGGAGGTCCGCTCTTTAAATAAACTCGGATCCTAGCGTCAGCGTTAGCGTTACCGCCAGGCAGTAGCCTCTTTAGGAAAGTGGCTGGCACACAGATCGAGTCAAATTTGGAAGTCGCGTTGCTCCAAGTTAGATAACCCTTTCTACCGCGCCACAGTAGTGCTACCGCGCCGCGTTAGCATTATAGCTTTCCTCGCCGTCAGATCTCCTTCCTCTTTTGCTCTTCAATCAGCAACATGATAACAGAACTTCCATATGTTACTGCCGGGCGATAGAGCTAACACGCAGCGGTAGTACTTGCTATATTTGAATCCCGACAACATTCCTTTCTCGACGATATTGCCGTCACAACGACATTTCCTCTTATGTTGACACTAATGCCAGCGGTAGCGTCAACGCGCCGCGTTAGCACCTGATTTAGAGCATCGTCGTCTTTCTTCATCGTACTCATAGGGGTTGCTTACCTGTGGTTCCTGCACACTATAAACGCACGACAAGTATGATCAAATACAATGAGATTTGTTATTCTCAAACCAAGATATGCGGAACGCATGTTTCAACAAATTCCCTCTTTTGATAATAACAAATCCTCTAGAAAGAAATCAATCAAATAGCTAGAGTGATGTTTATAGTAAATGATAAGTGTGATAGCGCCCATAGACTCCCCTATATGAATGCTCCCCCTACATAGACGCTTCTATGAGTTTTGTATTTTACTCCCCATAAATTGTAGATTTCTTCAAATTTATTCTCCCCCTTTCGATATTATCAAAAGAGGGTGGAGAGAGTTTTTAGTAATAGGTTCTACTCCGTTTTCTATGTCGAGACAAAAAAGGTGTATAACTTGGATTTACCACTTAGTGATACCCCTTAGTGAGTGAGTAAAGAATCTTGATTTGTAATTTTGAGATACCACTAGTTTAGTAAGAAAAATACCACTTGCTGGATAGGGAAATATTCATTATCGAGCACAAGTAGTAACACAATGGAAAGTATGTTTAAAGTTTTTGTAAATAGACATCATTAAAGAAATTTCAAGCATAGGAAATAAGTAGGAATTCTAGTCTTGTAAAAGAAGATGTTTTGACATTTGTTATCCAATAGTAAATATTGTGAAAGAATCAAATATCACTTGTAAAAAAAATATACAACTTGTTGAGAAAATAAATAGTCAAGATTGAGCACAAGTAATAAACATGGTGAAAGAATCAAATATAATAAGCACCCTTAAAATAAACATCTTTTTAGAAATTGGCAAGCATGGATAATAAATAAGAGTGTTAGTTTTTGAAATAAGATGTTTTGAATTTGAAATCCAAGATATGCTTTTGGTAAACAAAATTGGTTCAAGCATGATTTAATTTATCAAAACAAGATAGGAAACTACAATGTACTAAATTTACAATTTAAGTAGACTTAAACATTGGTAGAGATCATGCATTGCTATCTAGTGTATTTACTAAAGATTATAGAGAATAATATATATATGCATTAAGATCCAAATATCATGAGTAAAAGCTTTATTATAAGATAATGATGTGTACAAATAGTATTTTGATAGGAGTATACAAATGATTTAATCAAACCACATGACATGTATAATGAAATAAACACAACATTATCAAAAATGCATTCTTAGAATTATTTTTTCTCACAAAGCCATTTTTTTTCAAATGCACATGTAATATAATACAACTGCCAAGGTGCTACGCACACACAATGCTCATTAAGACTTATTAGGGAGCGAAGTAGTGCTTGGTGGATCACACAAGATTTTATTTTGATTGTATTTTTGTGATTCGGTGTACAAAAGAAGTGGCGTATAGATGTGTTTGCATAAGACACTTTACTATTCTCTCCAAGGTGTTCAACCTCATAATGCTTATTAAGACTTATCAGGAGGGTGAGCAGTGCTTGGTGGAGTTATCTTTGTCATTTATTCATTTGAATTTTAGTTTAGTGACAAAAGTATCTGAATTCACTTATTTTTACAAACATATAGTTTTGATTTTTGAACACACTTCTCGAGAAAATGGGTGCATGAATTTTTTTTAATGTGGTGTAGGTAATCTAGTCATACATCTTAATTATGTTAAGTTATTACACTACACAATCATGTAAGAGTAAGATTAAAAGCACATGTAGATTATCAAAGATGTAAGTGAGTTTATCATTATCAAACATAAAATGTTACTCATACTTAGAGGCATGCTAAACATTCTTACACATGTTTTCTACGTTCAATTTCATTGCACATATAAGATAGTTTTCAAGGCATGAAATAAACAAAATAATGTTTTAAGAAACTTGAAAATTAAATTAAACATTGTATTTAATCTTGAAAAGATAAACTTACTCATCCTTGAAAATGACGATGAATAACAATCCATTTTTATTTGAAAAATTTTGTTTTTCGAATTTTGTAGTTTATTTTCGTTATTTGTAAAAGAAAAACAAAAATATTTTTACTATACAGTCTTAACAAAGAAAATAAAAATAACTGGAACAATAAATACGAAAAGAAAAGCAAAAATTCAGAATTTATACTAACGCCAGCGGTAGAACTAACGTCGGGTGCTAGTAACAGAAATATGGTTATTTGCTTAGAAAACATGTTTTTGATAATTTTTCATTTTAATTTTTCTATATTCATGTTTTCTAAGATAGGGGATACCCAATACCACGAAGAGTTTTGACAAATATTGAAAAATTGTGGATTATAAATTTTTGTCCTAAGACACCCAATTTTAACCTAAGAGTGAGATACGCGCATCGGGGAGTGGTTTTAAAATTTTTAAGTAATTTTTTTGTTACACGGCTAAGGACTTTATATTTGTTCCCCGACATGTGCTTGGAGCAATTGAGTCCAAGTATCGTATGCTATCTTCTATCCTTAGCCGGTCAATATGCCTAAAAAGATGTTGGAAGTCGAGATTCGTATACCCAAGAGGTTCCTCCCATAGAGTAGGTGGAAACCTTAGGCACCCATATTTGCTTGATAGCACATCGTCCCTTCTTCCTACAAGAGTCCATGATGTGTCCAAGGTGAAAGCACTTGACACAAGACACAAAAGGAGTTGAGACCTTTTTTTAGATTTTTCTTTGGATTCTTGCTGGAGGGTTTTGAAGTAACAGAAAAAGCTGTAGATTTTTTATAACACGAGTTATGGTTTCTGTTGCTACCGCCGGCGGTAGATGTTCCCGCCGGGCGATAACTACAAGAACCATATCCAAGCCTATATTTGGTACTTTCATGTCGTTGGTTGGTCAAGATCATGTCATGTGTTTTCTTACCAACTTCAAATTTTTCTATAGCCATGTTTAAGTCTTCGATCCGGGCTTTTAAAGAGGTGTTTTCATTTATTAGCATAACATTGATTTTCAACAGTTTTCTTTCTCTTATCAATTTGAGAATGAGAGGTTTTTAATTTTCTTTCTAAGACCCCATTTTCGTTAGTTAAAGTTTTGGTATCAGAGTGGGTCTTGGAAAGTGTTTCTTCAAGTTCTTTAACACATGTCAATGAGTGAGTGCACCCTTGGCAAAAAACCTTCTTTTTCCCCAATACTTTTATTTCATTAGTTTACTTTTTATTTTCTTTTAATAAAGTTTTATTTTCTGATTCAAAAATTTCAAGTTTATTTAAATTTTTCTTAGAGTATTTGCATAGTTTCATATATTCAAAAAAATAAATCATCATATGAGCGAGGAGGTACCCTAGTGTCGCTTTAGACACTGCAATCGTCGTCCGATGGTTCGTGGCTTCTTCCCATGAGGCACATGTTTGCCTCCTCATCGTCGCTTGAAGTTGTTGCGCTTGACTCCTCGGAAGACGTATACTTCTTCTTGTCCTTCCTTTTGTGCCTCTTCTCTTTCTCTTTCTTTAGAATTTTTGGGCACCCACTTCGGACGTGTCCGGTCTTCCTGCAGTTGAAGCACTCAGGAAGAGATTGCTCCTCATCATCATGGCTCGCCTTGTTCTTCCATAACCCTTGCTTGTTGGACCTTTGGTGAAGTATTTGCGGAAAGTGTTTTTTTCTTTCGGGATTCCACATGAACCTTTTGAAGTTCTTCACCGAGAGACTTTCTTCATCGTCTTCTTCGTCGTCGGCTTCAATTTTTGATTTCAGCGCCAATGCTTTCTTTTTCGGCTCCATGTTGTACTCTTCGTGTTGGATCTTGAGTTCCACCTCATGAGTTTTAAGATTTCCAATGAGGCTCTCAATTTGGAGCTGCTTACATCGTACGATTCGAAGATGGTCGTCTCATTCAGATTGAAATATGGAGGGAGAGTCCTTAGTATCGACCTTACCGTTGGAAAAGGTCTTTCCATGAACCCTTGATGCATTCATAATCTTTGTAAACCTTGTGTATATGGTGTCCACGTCTTCATTTTCCTCCATCCAGAATTTCTCGTATTCAGACTCTAGTTGAAAGAGCTTTGAGTCCTTGACCTGCGATGTACCTACATGAGTTAGCTCTAATATATTCCAAATATTAAAGACAGTTTCACAAGTACAAACACGATTAAATTTCGTTCTATCTAAGACACAGAATAGAGCGTTCGTTGTTTTAGCGTTATTTTTACACCTAGCCTTATCCCTGTCATCCCATTTATCTCTGGGATTTTCCATGGTCTCTTCTCCAACTACAATTGTAGGAGTATACCGTTGTTCTACCCAATCCCAGACTTTTATATCTAAAATCATAAGAAAATAACGCATTCTAGTCCTCCAGCAGTTATAGTCTGACCCAGTAAATAATGAAGGTCTACTTATCCCTTGCCCCTCATGAAAAGCAAGATCATGGAGCACCATTATTCCCGGTTGTTAGACTGATTTGGAATAACCTCGCTCTGATACCACTTGTTAGATCTGTAGGCGCCCTTAGAGGGGGGAGGTGAATAAGGGTTTTAATATAGTTTATAATAAATAGAAATATAGTTTTATGTTGAAAATATTTTACGAAATATTTTACTTAAGATAAGATTTTATGCTTTTAAGAAACAGTAGTTTTCACAGTGTTGTAAACGGGAGAGATGGAGTCTCTAATGCTACCGCCAGTGTTAGGAGTTAACGCTCGGCGTTAACGACAAAGATTTTCTTTTTCTTTGTATTAATATGATCAGAGATATGAAACCAAAATTAGAGTAAAGATAATTTTATTGCTTAAAAATGTTTACAAATTTTGATCCCAATGACGCTTGAAATCGAGGCGATCGAAAAACCCTTTTGGATTTCTATACCGACCCTTCTCCCAAGGACCTGTTGACTCTAGCCTATCTATCCTCAGATATGGCATCGAGCCGCCCCCTAGATTTAGCCCTAGCCCTAGTCGCCATACTCCCGCGACGAATTTTCCATAAGCCGTACGAGGACCTAGTCGCCAACCACCGGACGAATTTCCCCCTAAGCCTCTCAAGACCTACTAGAAAGATATTTCCATACAACGCATAGCCGAGCTAGATGAAATTTGGATGACTCTAATGTCAAAGAATGATTCAGTTGAAATCCTAAGGCTCTGTGAACTATCTGGGTCGTGGGATCCTAAACCTACCTCTGATACCAATTGTAACACCCCAACCTAGTTTTACCACAAATCAGCAGTCCGGCCGGGCCCCGTGATTAAGAAACAAACCAAGTAGCGGTAATAAAACAAATGGTACATAGCAGGCTTAAAAAGAAAAAGTGTTAAAAGAGTACTTACAGCGGAAATGGTAAAAGAAGCTAAGAGTATAAATGTATCTCAAATCTTGAATTCACAGAGCCACTAAAGATTTAAAGAGTTATAATGCTTGAAATACTGAAAAGTTATACATAGTCTGTTACAACGAAACATTAAAGAAACTAGATACATGTACAAAATCATAAAATAGTACTGAGGGAATACACTATTGAATGAAAACCAACTATAAGGGGAACATCGGCAAACGCGCTCATCCTAAGCGCAACACCCCACCTGTGACCCCTGTAATAATAAGCCCAAAACTGGGTCAGCCCAACTGGAGAGTAAGAAAAACCATTTCTCCTAGTGACACTAAAATTTTTAGAAGAAAACATGTGTGCTCGTTAAATAAGGAAAGAAAACATGTATCATACAAAAGAATGATTATATTTAGTTTATAAGCATGCTCTTCTATCAAAGACTGTAAACATAAATGTCTGTTCATCTGTAATTGAAACATGTATATCTATTTAATTGCCTCAAATAATATTTTCAAGGAATTTCTAAACTGCGGTGTATGCTTAAATTTTGGGCACTTGGGATTTATTCTCATTATCATTCTACGATAAGTTATTTCTGATGCGCATTCTAACAATTCGAGTCCTTACTAACGAACACATCTCGTTTTATGTCCCACGGACCTGGACTCGCATCTACTAATCTATTAGGGGACGTATTTTCTCCCCATAACTTGGGGCTCTTAGGGACTACTACGCCCTAGGAGTAAGATTGTGCGCCTCAATCTATCACGAGCAACAATCATCATTCGTGCCCCCTAAATCGTGTCTTATAAATTTATCAATTCATACTAACAATTGCTGAATACAAAATCTATGTGCATATTTTTAAGTAATTTCTCATCTATACCAGAAATATTATGCGATGCTATGTGATATGCCTACCCAAAAGAAATAGAGTTTCTTACATTGAGATTACGGCGCTCGTACACTAGGCGTGGCGGCATAGCTTCCTTTGAGAAATATTCTGAACCGCGAGTTCGATCTCTTATTGATAAGGAGGCTTAATTTTCTCAAGGGACCTAAAAGAGAAATTAACATACTTTTAACCCATGATCACATACTAATCAAACTCGGGTCTGAAACCACCTCCCAAACAACCAAGGGATCTAAGATTTCTGGAATTAAAAAAAAAGGATTCATGCCTAATGTCCGAACAATAAACATAACTGAAAATGACTTATACTTACTATATAGGGGAGAACTTTTCCCCTTGAAGGTCTGCCCTAAAATTGGGAGGGGAAGAAGTTTCCAACAGTTCTACTAACTGCAAAAAGAGGGAAAAGATTGTTGGCTGCATCATCGCACAATTCAAAACCACGCCTAGGGAAAGAAAGAGGGGACTGGTTACTTACACGAAAACGTAAGAAGAAAACCGGCTAACCCCGCAACTGGGTTCAAACGGCGTCTAGAGCACGTAAAAACAGAGTCCTGCAGTGATCAGAAGGAGGGAGTTAGGCACCGTCACCTCCAGTCGATCGGTTGATTGGCACCAACGAGAGGAGGGGTCGTTGATGGCTTCTGCAGAAGAGGAGGGTTCGTTTCTACCTGGACTGGGACAGACCGACTTCTAGTCGGAGAACGCTCGCCGGCTCCTGCGCTTGGACTGGATGGCTGTGGTTTGCGCCTTCAGCGTCGATTAGGGCTAGGAGAAGATCGACGGGAACGTGATCTGTAGCGTCGGTGCGAGGAGAAAGAAATGGCAGTTTCGTCGATCGGCTGTGAAGGCAAAACGCGAGTGAGCGGAAGTAATATAGCGCGTGTCTGGGAAGAAAACTGAAGAGGTGCGTGGGTCTAGGCTGCCGGTTATGAAAATAACGTCGATTTTGCGGTTTTTCCCTCTTCCTTTAATTATTTACCTTCTTTTAATATAAAACCGTGAATTGAAGAGTGGAAAGAAAGGAAATTTGGCTAAATTTCTTAAGATAGGAAGTTTATAACTTAAATCGCATAACACTAACGCTAAAACTTAATAGCTTATAAATCTACGCGCTTCGCTCTCGCTTAAACATCAGAACGCGTCAAATAAGATTCCAGATACTTTCGTTAATAAATTTAATGAGGAGCATCAATTGATCGTAATAAAATTGTACCTCGACCCGACGTTGGCTTGGTCAGTCTTGCTCGAGATCGGGTCCTGCGATCAAATTTAGTTTGGCGTATTAATTTGTGGATGTTACAACCAACACGGTGTGATCAAGTGTTTCAGCACCATTTATCTTATTTTATGCTTTTGTCTTGGTGTATTGGCCCATTTAGGCTAAGAGAATTGAGATTATTAATAGTAATAGTTGATATACGGGCTTTGGCTTTTATCTTTGATGAATGAAGAGGTTTTGTGCCTTAGATTTGCCGTATATTATCTCACAGGGAACCACTCTTCCCGTATCCAACCCTGCTTCTCCTCAAAATACCACAACCCTAACAGCAGTGCTCTTTGTTAGTCTTTGTAATCAATATTCTGTTTATATTCTTGGAACAATACTTGGCAATGTTAGATGCATGGTCCTTCTCGAACTATCTTATCTGGATTTTGTATACTATGTAGAAAATATCTACTCTTATTTTGTATATATGTATATTATCTTCTTATTTATTTGGTCTTCAGGATTTGTTTCTCAGGCTATGAAGCTGGGCACCCAAGTGCTACCTACTTATAGAGCATTCTCTTTACAGGATTTACAAGAAGCAACCAAGAACTTCGAAATTTCATCATATATCGGAGAGGGTACAATTGGAAAGGTCTTTTGCTGAAATGCAATCTTCCTTTGAACTATTTTATTATATTTTACATATTTTTCCTATGGTTCTTGCGGATTGCTGGCCTTCCATGATTTTTCTAAGGGTACATGTTGTCTGAGAAAAACAAATTGGCTCTAGTTGAAGTTAACTAATACCTATTTTACATTGATTTAGCATAAGTTAGTAATTTTCATAACATAATTACTGGAATCATTCCCTTCATAAAACCAACTTTGCTTTTAGATTATGTTCAAGTTTTCATGAAATTTATTAAAAAATTTATTGATCTACGCATACTGGATAGTTACCATTTATTGTTCATGATTACTTATTGGAGTTACTCTTACCACACTTGTTATTATTTCCATATTACTTTATTTTGAACAAAAATCAACCTTGGTGATGCAGGCGGTCCTATATGATGGGATAAATAAAGGGGAAACTCCTACAAGCAACCATACATATCCGACGAATTTAAACTTGCAATAACTTTTATTTATAACTCAATTACGAATGATAAACCACAGTAGTTAAAACTAACAAACAAAGAGACACATGACGTTGTATAAATGTAAGAGTGTTCGTAGTTAAATAACTAAATAAATGAGAGAATACACAGACTCAAATAACTGAAATCAAAGCATACTTACTAATATCTCTTCAAATGGAGATTAATCACAAGACCCAACGCTTAAAGAAATAACAAACACACCTTAAACTTGCAAAATATTGAAAGGGGAGGGCTGTTGGGAAGGCAAGATCGCAACCCAGGACTGATTTCAGACCTCTAAATGAGGGCCCAACTGTTGGACAGCGTCGGCGTCTGCTGGATTGAACTTGGAGAGCCGGGAAACGGGACAAGGGAGGCTGAATTCAGCAAATAGCTGCAGTAGGTGGCTGTCCAGGAATCAGGACAGCAATTCCAGGCTATGTAGGGAGGCGGTTTGGGCGGTTGGAGGCGGGTGGGGGGGCTTTGGAGGATTTTGTGAAAATTTTTCGGACCTTGTGAGAGCAAGCAGGAATAACAACTAGAGTTACAAGCCAAAACAACCAGAAACAATTTGGGGCAAACAATTGATCTTTATTGATTTTCTAACTTCAGTTACAGGGCAAGACATGCTTGACGAGACATGATTTCGTCAGCACAACACTCCAGAACCAATACAGAGAAGAATACTGAAAGACTTCAGACCGCACAACCCGCACGACCTCTTTTGCACAGACCGCGCGAACTCCCTTGCGATCTCCTCCTGTTGCTAGACCGCAACACCCTGCCGACCTCAGACCACCACCAAAACGCTGCACAGACCGCTCTCTTCTTTCGACCTCCTGATCTTCCCAAACTCCAGCAACACAACTCCAAGCCGCAGACCGCCCGAACACTTTCAGAGGAAGAGGTGATCGCTGCTGCCCACACTATCCGCAGAAGCTGCACAAGAAGAATTCGATCAGAGACCGCCCGGTCAGAAAACACAGACCGCAAGAAAGACGCGAACTCAGCTTACACTTGGTGTGTTCATCTTTTGCTGCTACAGTGGCCTCCTATTTATAGGCGCGGGACCTGATCCAGTCACCGCCCTATGAGATAGGATCACCACCCCACAGACCGCGCGACCTTATCGGTCACTCCGCGCGATCAGCAGCAACACTTCTGCTTCATTTGGTGAACCTGCCAGCTTCAATGTCTACCATGAGAGACCGCCACTCTCACGACAGACCGCGACTCTCCAAAGAGATCGCCAGACCGCCCGAAGCCATTCACCTCCTGTGTTCGCTCAAGACCGCAAACACAGTCAGTCCGCACAAGACCGCGAACTCCTGTTCGCATGCCGATCTCCTCCTGAGACCGCGAACAGTAACCAGATCGCCTCCCTGTCTCCTCCTGAGACTGCGAGCTGCAACCAGCTCGCATACCAGCCTCCTCCTGAGACCGCGAGCTGAGACCGCGAGACTAAAATCCATAGTCTGCGATCACCACCAGACAGACTGGTCAGACACCAGACCGCAACCTGGAAAAACTGGAACCAGCTGTGCGATCACGCCAGATCGCCACAGCCTTGAAGAGGACGAGCCACCACGCGGTTACGCACAGACCGCGCGACCTGAAGACGAACCTCCCGCCATGCGATCAGAGACAGACCGCACGACCTTCACCTCCAGCTGCCTTGGACCAGAAACCAGCGGCTACCCCAGGAGACCGCAGCTAGGCTAGCACTAGCCAAACCGCAGAACTGACCGCCAGATCGTGCGGTCACACGTGACCGCCCGATCTCCTCCTGACCGCCCAGGTCCAAAAGACCCCCAACTTCCACTTCAACAATTTCAACACTCCCCCTTGAAGTGGGAAGTTGAAACTAGCCCCAGTAATTCCCTTAGCCGTGTGAACGGCCCCTTTGCCAGCGCCTTTGTGAAGATGTCTGCGACATTGTCCGCACTCCGCACATGCTCGACCGAAAGAGATCCCTCCAGCACCTTCTCCCGTATGAAGTGATGCTCGATCTCGATATGCTTGGTCCTCGCGTGACAAACTGGATTGGTTACCAGTTTGAGAGCACTCTCGTTGTCACCGCGTAGCAGAGTCGGCTCCCGAACCTCCTTGTGGACGTCTCCTACCAACCTCCTAAGCCAGATGGCTTCCTGAGCTGCCAAGGCCGAAGCCTTGTATTCCGCTTCCGTGGTAGAGACCGATACGGAATCCTGCTTCTTGCTGCACCATGATATAGCCGTAGGGCCCGCCATGAAGACGAATCCAGATGTCGACTTCCGATCATCCGAATCTCCCCCGTAATCAGCATCCATGTATCCATGCACTTTGAAGCCCGCATCCCTCCTGTATAGGAGACCCATGTCCGAGGTCGCCTTGACATACTTCAGAATATTCTTGGCCGCTAGCAGATGAGGTACCCGTGGCTCCGCCATAAACCGACTCACCCTGCCCACTGCATATGCAATGTCCGGCCTCGTGATCGTCAGATAGATTAAGCTCCCAACCAGAGCTCGGAACACCAACGGATCTTGCATGATCCTCCCCTCATCCTTCCGAAGCTTCATAGCCTTCTCCAGAGGTGTGGAAGTGCACTTCCCTTCCTTCATGCCGAACCGCTCCACGATCCGCTCCGCATATCCAGCCTGGGAAACCAGCACTCCACCTTCCTTCCTCTGCACCTCGAGTCCAAGGAAATGGTGAAGTTCACCTAAGTCCTTCATCTCAAATCTGACAGACAGCTCGGCTCGAAGCCTTGCTACTTCCTCCTTTGAATTCCCCGTCACGATCATATCGTCGACGTAAAGCAGCACGATGACTTGAAGCTCCCCGCTCTTCTTGACGAACAAGCTTGAGTCTGAGTCTGAAGCAACAAATCCACAGAATAAGAGATATTCTGCGATCTTCCCATACCACGCCCTCGGCGCTTGCTTCAACCCATACAGGGCCTTCTTCAACTTGCAGACATGCTCCGGAAAATCTTCAGACACAAAGCCTGGTGGCTGGACCATGAAGATGTCCTTGTCAATCTCGCCGTACAAGAAAGCGTTCTTGACGTCGAGCTGCCAAATCTCCCATCCACTGAACGCCGCCAAGGCAATGATGAACCGTACTGAAGTCATTTTGGCCACCGGACTGAATGTCTCATCATAATCCTCACCGTATTGCTGCGAGAACCCCCGAGCTACAAGACGAGCCTTGTACCGCTCGATACTGCCGTCAGCTTTCTTCTTAAGCTTGTAGACCCACTTGCATGTCACAGGAGCGATGCCCTTAGGCTTGGGCACAAGAGACCAGGTCTCATTCTTCTCAAGAGCTGCCATCTCTTCTTGCATCGCAACGTCCCACTCCTTCACGCCTTGGGCCTTCTCAAAGCTCGACGGCTCCCTCTCATCCAAGGGACCAGCGAAGAAACATGAGACGAAGCTCACTGCGTTTCCTCCTGTATAGCGATCAGGGGCGATGATAGCTCGCTTCGATCTCCTCAGCTCCTTCCCCTGAACCGCTTCATCTTCAGCTGCTTCTTCCCTAGCTCCTCTTCCAGACGTGCTAGGAGCATTGCTCCCCCTGCTCCCTGAACCAGAAGCTCCCGTCTCAGAACTAGAAGGCGATGGACCACCTGGTGACACAGGTAGCTCCACCTGAAGATTTTCCACAGCTTGCTCCGGCTCCTCCACCCTGCTCTCTGGTAGCTCCACTCCAGAAGACCCCTTGTAAGATGTCACCTCATCAAACACGACGTCACGAGATACAACAAATCTCCGCGTCTCCGGGTCCATGCACTTCCACCCCTTCTTCCTCTCATCGTATCCCACAAAGACTAGCTTCCTAGCTTTCGCTTCTAGCTTTGTCCGAAGAGCATCCGGGATGTGCACGTAGCAGGTAGAACCAAACACCCTAAGGTGTGCCACGCTTGGCTTCTCCTTGAACATCAACTCATGCGGAGTTAACATGTTGATGGGGCTCAGAGGCATCCTGTTGATGACGTAGGCAGCACAAGACATTCCCTCCGCCCAGAAGGACTTTGGGATACTCTTGGCATGCAGCCAACACTTGCAGGTCTCCGTCAGATGACGGATCTTCCGCTCTGCAACACCGTTCTGTTGTGGAGTATGAGCACAAGTGAGCTCTCTCCGGATGCCCGCCTTCCTGCAAAAAGTAGAGAACTCACTGGAGGTGAACTCCCCTCCGTTGTCAGTCCTCAGCTTCTTCACCCGCAGTCCCAGCCGACCTTCCACGAGCTCCTTGAACTCCACAAACTTGGCAAACGCCTCCGCCTTCTCCTTCAGGAAATAAACCCAGACATATCTGGTGTAATCATCGATCAACACCAGCATATATCTGCTGCCTCCGAGGCTTGGGGTAGCAGTTGGTCCCATCAAGTCACCGTGGATGCACTCCAACGGCACACTACTCCTTGTCTGCGACTTGTCAAACGGTAGTCGATGAGACTTGCCGAACTGACATCCTGCGCAAACATGACCTTCTCCGTAGGAGGATAGACTTGGCAGGCCCTTGACCAGACCTCTCACCGCCATTGCTTTCAGCTTGTCCATTCCTACGTGCCCCAACCTCTCATGCCATATCACGGCACCATCATTCGTCTTCATTTTGTCGACGTAGGAACTTGTTGACAATACAAACAAGTCCTTTGCCCGTCTCCCAACATGAACAACCTCCGCCTTCACGGCCTCTACATTTCGTAGAAATTTCACTTCTGTTGGGCCGAACAGAACGTGATACCCAGCGTCAACAGCGTTGGTTACTGAGAAGAGGTTTTTCTTCATCCCGGGCACATGATAGACACTCTTCAAGGTAAGTGGCCCTCTATCACTGCCCAAAGAAACAACCCCAACTTTCTCTACTGGATGCACAGTATTATCAGCGGTGATGATAGCATTGTTACCGGTATAGGGCTGTGCAGATGAAAGCTTCGTCTCGTCTCCGGTGAGGTGATGACCACACCCCGAGTCCACGATCCAGTCCTCCTGATAGTTGATAGTAGCCGAGGCTTCAACCGAAGCCGAGAAGGCTCCTCCCCATCCTCCATCAATGTGCCTGGCCTCCACTTCCACCTTCCCAGCAACATGCCCTGATTGAGTAACAACTGGGCATTCCTTCTTGAAGTGCCCAACCTTCCCGCACTTGAAGCATCTCGGACCTTCACCCTTCTTCTTCCCGTCAGCCTTGGGAGCATACCCCCTTTCCTGCTGCCCAGAAGTTGAAGGCCCATAGCCTCCTGCGATCTTCTTCTTCTTCTCCCACTTCTTCTTCTTCCCTGAGAAGAGCACCTCGCCGTCTCCCCCAGCCACTGACAACCCCGCCATCTGCCTTGCCAGACTTTCCTGCGAAGCTAGCAGATTCTCCAGCTCTAGCAGAGACGGCTGATTTGCCCATCCCTGCACTGACGTCACAAAGGCAACATATTCCTTCCGCAGGCCGCGGATGATGTGCCTCTTCAGCTTTGCCTCAGAGATAGGCTCATCAGGATCCAGTGCTGATATCTCAGCGCAGAGGTTCTTCATCTTCAGAAAGAAGTTTGAGATAGAAAGATCACCCTGAGCCGACCTTGCCAGCTCATTCTCCAAGAACTGCAGCCTCGCCACATTCTTCTTGTTAAACAGCCCATCCAGGGCTCTCCAGATTTCGGCAGCTGATCCACACCCTAAGATGTGATCAAATAGTTCCGGTGAAATGGCACGCTTCAAGGTGAACTCGGCTTTAGCATTGGTCTTTCTCCATGCCCTCACAGCCGGACCATTATCACCTGCTTCCGTTGCCTTCACCTCTTCAGTTGCATCTCCTCCAACAACCTCCCAGAGGTCCTCCCATAGAAGATAGCTCTGCATACATGACCTCCACTTCTTAAAGTTGGTCGAAGTAAGCATATCAATCCCAAGACCTCTTGCAAATCCGCCTTCCATTGTTTTCCCTCTGGTTCCTTCTTCACAAAGGCGATGGCTACTCTAAGTTATTCACTGCTCTAACCACTCCAACCTCGCTCTGATACCATGTGAAAATTTTTCGGACCTTGTGAGAGCAAGCAGGAATAACAACTAGAGTTACAAGCCAAAACAACCAGAAACAATTTGGGGCAAACAATTGATCTTTATTGATTTTCTAACTTCAGTTACAGGGCAAGACATGCTTGACGAGACATGATTTCGTCAGCACAACACTCCAGAACCAATACAGAGAAGAATACTGAAAGACTTCAGACCGCACAACCCGCACGACCTCTTTTGCACAGACCGCGCGAACTCCCTTGCGATCTCCTCCTGTTGCTAGACCGCAACACCCTGCCGACCTCAGACCACCACCAAAACGCTGCACAGACCGCTCTCTTCTTTCGACCTCCTGATCTTCCCAAACTCCAGCAACACAACTCCAAGCCGCAGACCGCCCGAACACTTTCAGAGGAAGAGGTGATCGCTGCTGCCCACACTATCCGCAGAAGCTGCACAAGAAGAATTCGATCAGAGACCGCCCGGTCAGAAAACACAGACCGCAAGAAAGACGCGAACTCAGCTTACACTTGGTGTGTTCATCTTTTGCTGCTACAGTGGCCTCCTATTTATAGGCGCGGGACCTGATCCAGTCACCGCCCTATGAGATAGGATCACCACCCCACAGACCGCGCGACCTTATCGGTCACTCCGCGCGATCAGCAGCAACACTTCTGCTTCATTTGGTGAACCTGCCAGCTTCAATGTCTACCATGAGAGACCGCCACTCTCACGACAGACCGCGACTCTCCAAAGAGATCGCCAGACCGCCCGAAGCCATTCACCTCCTGTGTTCGCTCAAGACCGCAAACACAGTCAGTCCGCACAAGACCGCGAACTCCTGTTCGCATGCCGATCTCCTCCTGAGACCGCGAACAGTAACCAGATCGCCTCCCTGTCTCCTCCTGAGACTGCGAGCTGCAACCAGCTCGCATACCAGCCTCCTCCTGAGACCGCGAGCTGAGACCGCGAGACTAAAATCCATAGTCTGCGATCACCACCAGACAGACTGGTCAGACACCAGACCGCAACCTGGAAAAACTGGAACCAGCTGTGCGATCACGCCAGATCGCCACAGCCTTGAAGAGGACGAGCCACCACGCGGTTACGCACAGACCGCGCGACCTGAAGACGAACCTCCCGCCATGCGATCAGAGACAGACCGCACGACCTTCACCTCCAGCTGCCTTGGACTAGAAACCAGCGGCTACCCCAGGAGACCGCAGCTAGGCTAGCACTAGCCAAACCGCAGAACTGACCGCCAGATCGTGCGGTCACACGTGACCGCCCGATCTCCTCCTGACCGCCCAGGTCCAAAAGACCCCCAACTTCCACTTCAACAATTTCAACAGATTTGAGTGGGGATGGAAGCAATCAAGAGTGGAAGGAGGTCCGGCGGGCGGGGTGGGAGGGAGAAATTCCAGCTCAGAGTTCGGTTTTGGAGTTAACTGGGCTGTTTGGGGGGCAGTCCCAGCAATTGGCAGCAGTTTTCTTTTTCTGGACAACCAAAACAGGGGAATTTTGGGTGCATGGAGGTATTGGAGGCTCACGGATGCTATGGGGTTATGGCTACCTGAATGGAGGGAGTGGGGACTTGGTTTGAGAGAGGGAATAGTGGCCACGTGAGGGAATGAGGGGCAAGTGGGAGAGTGGGGTAATGGGTGGAGAAGAGGAAATGTAGGAGGTAGTGACCCTTGTTGGGTCCAGCATTCCTTCACTTGACCCGTAGCGCCTTTCCTACTTCCTTAAAGAAAAAGTAGCGCCCTTTCCATTAGTCCGGGCTTTTGGGAAAGTTGGTTGCGCTTGATCCGACAATTGGTATCAGAGAGAGGTTGATCATTAAAAGGTTAACACCTTGATCAAAAGATCTCCTACTCTCATTTATTTATTTTAAAAATTAAATAAAACTATTTTTAAAGAAAATGAGTTCTAAGGATTATGCATCAACTAGGCCACCAGTGTGTAACCTAAATAAGTTTACACTCTGGAAGGCCAGAATAAAACTCTATATGAATTCTATTGATGAAGAAATTTTTAATGTCATCCTTACAGGTCCCCTAGTCCCAATAAGGAAAGATGCTAGTGAAAAAGTTACACAAACTACAGTCCCAGAGCAGAATGGACTGATGCTGAGAAGAAGGTCAAGGCATGTGATGCCAAAGCCATGAATATCCTGGTCTCAACTATGTCAGATGACATATTTCAAAAAGTTGCTGATTGCAACTCTGCCAAAGAAATCTGAGAATCTCTCTCCAGATTAGTTGAAGGCAGCTCTGATGAAAGAAAATACAAGAAGTCACTTCTCATATCCCAATATGAGAACTTCAAGAAAAATGCTAATGAAAGCATAGCAAAAATATATGACAGATTCAACCTCATCATAAATGAGCTGAGAGGGCTTGACAAAGAAATTTCTCTGACAAAAATTAATGACAAGCTCCTCATGTGCTTCCCAAGCACATGAGACTCTAGAATCTGGGCCATTAGAGATTCTAGATGCCTCAGAGAGATATCAACTGATGCTCTGTTAGGGAAGCTCAAGTCCTATAAGCATTTATTGAAAAGCAGAGTTGAGTCAGAAGCCCAGGAGAGAATATCTACTCCTAAAGAGAGGACTCTTGCATTAAAGACTGCTGAAGCAGAGTCCTCCACCACTGAATAAGAGATGTTCAAGGAAGATGGGGAGCTCAATAAACCCCATGTTCAAGGAAGATGGGGCTGACCACGAGACCCTATAGACAATTGAGGGTCCACGCTATGGGTTTGTGGAGGAGCAGTGCAAGATGGAGGACTCAACCACTTGGAGGCCACTTGGGAAGTTTTAACAAAATTATATATTTCGTCGTCATCGATGGATCAAACAATTACCACATCATCTTCGACTTCCCCGTACTAAATGAAGGTCATGTCGAAGTCCTGCGGCTGTAATAAAAAATCTTGGACTTCCCCGTCCTCAAGGTGGTAGTCCGGGTAGAGCTCCCTGAATTCCAACAGATCGACCCAAGTATTGTGTGCTTTTGACATGTGTTTCCATTTGACCAGGAGCTCCGGTAAGTACTCGGTGCCCCGCTGTTTCCATTTGAGCATTAGGATCTCTTCGAGTATCGGTCGCAGCTCGCTGACTACTGTGGATTCGGGAAGGAAAGGATTGGCCTGAATTGTGTCACCTATCTTTGGTTTCAGTAAGGACACATGGAATGTCGGATGAATACGCGACCCTTCAGGAAGAGCTAAGGTGTATGTGATAGGACCCACACGTCGGACAATACGAAAGGGTCCATAGTAGCGAGGCGCCAATTTCTGGTTCGTCCTGCGGCCCACAGATACTTGGCGGTAAGGTCGGAGTTTGAGGAAGACTTCATCGCCGACTGCGAACTCCCGCTCCTTGCGATGTTTGTCTGCTTAGGCCTTCATGCGATCCTGTGCAGTGCGGAGATTCTCATGCAAAGTGGCGTAGTTCGGTCCCGGTCGCGGAGTGGCCGGTCCACAACCGTTAATGCTGTGCTTCCCGGTTCATTGCTGCACAATGAGGGAGGAGGACGACCATTAACGATCTCAAATGGGGTCAGTTTGCTGGCGGAGTGGTAGGACGTGTTGTAGCAATATTCGGCCCAGTGTAACCAGCTGGTCCATGTCCGCGTCTCGTCCATAACAAAGCAACGAAGATATGTTTCCACCCCTCGATTGAGAACCTCCGTCTGGCCATCCGTCTGGGGGTGATTCGTCGTGCTGAAGCGCAGACACGTCCCCTGTAATCGAAACAGTTCCCGCCAGAATTTGCCCACAAATGTCGGATCCCGGTTGGAGATGATGGCGCGCGGTATGCCGTGGAGTCGGAAAATTTCTCGAACAAAGAGATCAGCGACGAACTCGCCGGTGTATGGGTGGCTCAAGGCCAAGAAATGTCCATATTTGGAGAGCTTGTCGACCACGACCAGTATAACTGTCTCGCCCTGAGACTTGGGCAACCCGTCGATAAAATCCATGGATACTGTCTCCCAAATGTGGTGGGGAATCTCGAGAGGTGTAAGTAGGCCGGCTGGAGAGGTCGTCTCGTACTTCTGACGCTGGCATGTCTCACACTGGTGCACAAACTGTTGGACGTTGCACCGTAATCCCGTCCAAAACACGTTCGCTTGGGCCCGTTGAAGAGTTCGGAGAATACCCGCGTGACCGCCGGTCGGGGATGAGTGGAACTCGTGCGTCATAACTGTCTTCCAGGAAGAATTTGGTGGAACGACCACTCGGCGCTGATAATAAAGTCCGTCATTCAGCAACTGGTAGCCCGGGGTAGTGGTCTCCCTTCGTCGAAGAGCCTCCACAATGGCCCGCAGTGCGGGGTCCCTGATGATCTCCTCCTGAATATCATCCAACGAGTCGAGCAGGGGACCCAAAAGTTGGGCGAGGGAGCTCGCCGGTAAGCGGGATAAGACGTCAACAACCACGTTCTCTTTGCCCTGCCTGTAGAGAATCTCATGATCATATCCCAACAGTTTCGTCACCCATTTCTGCTGAAGCGGGGAGGAGATCCGTTGTTCTAAGAAATGCTTGAGGGCCTGAGGCTTTGATGGTTCGTCTGGATTTTGAAATGTCGCCCCAACAAGTAAGGCCGCCACATAGCCACCGCATGAATGATTGCTAGCATCTCTGTTGGGAAAAATCCCTTTGATTTAACTTAACAAATTACCTAATAAGTGATTTTATCTCTTAGGTTGAATTACCCATTGTATAGTAAGAGTAATCTGGTCATTAGATGTCTTAGGATGTCACACTCAACTTAGGGTGTCAAGACCAGATCAAGAGAAGCAAAATTTGGGCAAAGTTAACATTTTCGTCGAATAGAAATCGACGCAACATCGAGTTATTGTCGACGCTACTCTGACTAGAAGTCCAAGCAACTCACCCCTTCTGTCGAAGTAGATCAAGTTGACGTTACGTCGAGTAGATATCGACGTAGAGGCCATAGACTTGTCAAAGCACCTTGAGAAGTCGACGCAGCATCTACTTTAACTCAACGCAGAAGGAAGTATCAGTCGAAGCCATCTAAAGTCGACGCAACGTCGACTTCATCTCGACACAGTTAATGAAGTTCAGAGCCATGCCCTTAACTCGACGGTTACGTCGATAAGATATCGACGCCTCGTCGATTAGCCGAGTTCAATCAGAGCAAGGATAAATTCGAAGCTACTCCTACAAGAACTCGAAGGTGCGTCGATAAGAGAGGAAGAGAACTCGACGCTACGTCGAATACAGTCTGAAAAGGAAATTTTCAGCTGTCATTTTGGGCCCTCTCTCATGGCCCACCTCACTCAAGACCGTTCGCCAACGGCTCCTTAATTGCCTCAAATAGAATGAAGAATTAATAGAGGACAGAGAAAAGCTTTCTTGGAAATAAACTCATTGTTGGTGGACGGGTCGGGAATTAAAGAAGGAAAGAAGTAATTGTCAAGACAAAAATACCTTTTCAGGACTTACCAGAAAAGGAAACAAATTCAAATTGAACAGGGACAATAAAATGGAAGAAAGGAAAGAGAAAACCGGAGTATTGATCACAATCGGCCATACTGTTTTATTAGGGCTTCCCCTTCCTCTTCCTGCTCAGGAACCCTAATAGAGAACAGACACAGAGAAGATAGAACCGCTGCTCTCCCTCTCTCTCTCAGAACAGAACAAGGCTGCTCATCATCACAATCATATAGCAGCCAGAGTTCAATCAGAAAGAAGATAAAGGATCTGACAAACATAGCTTCTGCAAATTATCACCATCATAAGCAGGAGTTCATCATTAGCAGATCCAGTGAAAGATTAAAGAAGCTGTTCTTTATACAGGCTTCATAAGAATTCTGAAAACAGAATTCTTCTTCCTTTCCCTTTCTTTCTCCTTCTCATTCCTAACTGTACAGAGTTTTGAGAATTCCTCTTCCAAAATATTCAGTGGTTCAAGATTTCCTTATCAAAAGATCTGGTGGTTCAAGATCTCCTTATCAAAAGATCTGGTGGTTCATGATCTCCTTATCAAAAGATCAGTGGTTCTAAGAGTCTCCTTACCAAAAGACTCAGACACAGTTGGTGCGTTCCTACCAGGTGGTAGAAGAGGTGAGTACCCACATTTTGGGGAACCTCTATAAAAAATCCGTGTCTTCTGGATTGCTTATTTTCTGTGCTGTCCCTTATAGCTTAAATAACTAGATAACTTTTACTGTTTTTCTTGCTTTACATTCAGCACTGTTTTATTCTGTGTGAGTATTTGTTGGAGCATAGTACTTAAGTTTTATTGTGTTTGCACAATTAGGATAGAAATAATTTTAAATCTCTATTCACCCCCCTCTAGAGGATTCTTAGAGGCACACTGTGCACTTTCAATTGGTATCAGAGGGAGGTTGATCATTAAAAGGATAACACCTTGATCAAAAAGACCTCCTACTCTTATTTATTTTTTACAGATATATTTTATAAAGAAAAATGAGTTCTAAGGATTATGCCTCAACAAGACCTCCAGTGTGTAATCTGAATAAGTTTACACTCTGGAAGGCAAAAATAAAACTGTACATGAATTCTATTGATGAGGAAATTTTTAATGTCATCCTCACAGGTCCCCCAGCTCCAATAAGGAAAGACACTAGTGGAAATGTCATACAGACATCAGTCCCCAGAGCAGACTGGACTGATGATGAGAAGAAGGTCAAGACATGTGATGCCAAGACCATGAACATACTGGTCTAAACTATGTCTGATGACATATTCCAGAAAGTTGCTGATTGCAACTCTACAAAAGAGATCTGGAATTCTCTCTCCAGACTAGTTGAAGGAAGCTCTGATGAGAGAAAAGACAAAAAGACTCTTCTCATATCTCAATATGAGAACTTCAAGAAAAAGGCTGATGAAAGCATTACAGAAATGTATGATAGATTCAGCCTCATCATAAATGAGCTGAGAGGGCTTGACAAGGAAATCTCTCTGACAGAAATTAATGACAAGATTCTCATGTGCTTCCCAAGCACATGAGACTCTAGAATCTGGGCTATTAGAGATTCTAGATGCCTTCAGAGAGATCAACTGATGTTCTCCTGGGAAAGCTCAAGTCCTATGAGCTTCTACTGAAAAGCAGGGCTGAGTCAGAAGCCCAAGAAAGGACACCAACTCCTAAAGAGAGGACACTTGCATTAAAGACAGCAGAAGCAGAGTCCTCCACCACTGAAGAAGAAATGTTTAATCTCTTGGCTAAGAGATTAAAAAAGTGGGTCAGAACAGAAGATTCCAGAAGGAGAGAGAGGAGCTCAAGTAAGCCAAGGTATGATAAAACTCCTAAACATGAGATTATTTGTTTCTCTTGCAGAAAGTCAGGACATATTCCTACTGATTGTCCTGAGGAAGAAAAGAACAATAAAAACAAGCAGAGGAAGGAGCACCAGAAGAAATCCTTCCCGAGGAAGGATAAGAAAGGAGGGAAAAGTTTCATAGCTGAGACCTAGAGTGATTCAGACTCTGAATCAAGCTCCTCATCTGATGATGATGAAGATGGTGGACCAGAAGAAGCCTGCTTAATGGCTCTGGAAAATTCCACTGATAAAGCTGAGGTAAGCATCTTTGAAGACTTTGACTTTTCATCTAAAGATTTTAAAGAATGCTTCAAGGAATTTTGCCAAGATTATATTAACCATCAAAAGGAACTTGAAATGATCAAATCAGAACTAGAAGTCCTTAAGAAAGAGTCTTTATACTCAATCAATTATGATCTAAGAGTTGAATTATTTAGAAAAGAAAAAGAAATATATTTATTAGATATAGAAAATTCAGACCTAAATAAAGAACTCTCAAAGGCAAAAGCCTTTGAGGACTCCCTAAATGGAAGAAGCCAAAAGATCAAAGATATCTCACAAAATCTCTTAATCTCTCCAAGAGATTTGATCACCTTGATCAGGAAGCACAACCATCCACTAGCACCCAGATCCCCATGATACATTCTTAGGAAAAGCCTGTAACATCATTTAGGTCTAGACCTAATAATAATTTAGAAGATCATAATAACAATAACCCTAATAAACTCACAATATTTAATAGGGTAAACATTTGTAATCAACCAGGAATCTTAGGCAAACATCCCTTGGAAAAATCAAATAAAAATCTTAATGATAATAATCATACGTCGAATAGAACTCGACGCAATTTTAAGAATGCGTCGAATGGAACTCGATGGAATCCAACATATGCGTCGACATCATTTCGAAGCGACCATGTGAGTGCGTCGAATTACACTCAACGCAACCAATACCATGCTGCAAATGACTATCGACGGAACTATGCAGGTACGTCGAATCCCATTCGACGCAACTCTAAAAGTGCGTCGATTTCTTCTCGACGCAGATTTTTTTCACAAAATTACCAAACATCAAAACCTTTTTCTGCTTCTATTCCTAGATGTTTTTGCTGCTCTAAAATAAGACATATTGCCAAGCATTGCTGGCATAATAATGCATCACTTCTTCACCCAAGGGGGAACAATGGAAGATCATCTTACTCTTTCATATCTCCATATGATGATAGAAGAAAGAGACCTCAACATGAGAGGGTCTATACTAATGTTTAATTCAATGTGCAGAGAGAAGGCTCTTCAACCACAAACCAGCAGTGGTATCTGGACAGTGGGTGCTCCATGCATATAACTGGAGTAAAAGATTTGCTGGAAAATTTCAAGGCCAAGGAAGGGCCCAAGGTAATCTTTGGGAACTCCCACTCTGGCCAAACCAAAGGATATGGTTTGCTCAGAATTAGAGAAATCTCTTTTTCTAAAGTAGCTTATGTTGAAGGACTTCAACATAATCTGATTAGCATTAGCCAGTTATGTGATGGTGAATACAAAGTTGCATTCACCAAATCTCAGTGCCATATAGTCAGTTCTAAGACTGATCAAATTGTATTGACTGGTCTCAGAAAGGGTAAGGTCTATATTGTAGATTTTGAGTACACAAAGTTTGAGATTTGCCTATTTAATTCCCAATTAGAAAATAGGGAGTTATGACATAGAAGACTTAGTCACCTAAACTTTAAGACCATTTCCAAACTCTCCAAACTTAACCTAGTTAGGGGTTTACCAACTGGTAAATTCAATAAGGACCATCCTTGTAGAGCCTGCCAGCTAGGAAAACAGATCAAAACATCATTCAAACCAATTGGTAAGAATGATTTCCCTAGAACCTTTTTCCTGTTGCACTTGGATCTGTTTGGTCCCATCTCCACTCAAAGCTTAACAGGTAAGCTTACACACTAGTCATTGTGGATGATTTTTCTAGATTCAGCTGGGTGTTCTTTCTGAAAGCAAAGTCAGACACTTTTAAGATCCTCTCAAGATTCATTAGACAGATTCAATCTGAATTCAACACCCATGTTGCTGTGATCAGAAGTGATCATGACATTGAGTTTGAAAATCAGTTAATGTGTAGATTCTGTGAGGTTGAAGGGATCAGACAATGCTTTTCAGCTCCTAGAACCCCCCAACAAAATGGGGTGACTGAAAGGAAAAATTGAACCCTAATTGAATCTGGTAGGACATTATTAGCTGAATCCAACTTGCCAAAGTCCTTTTGGGCTGAGGCAGTGAATACAACAAACTATGTTCTGAACAAAAGTCTCATTCACAAGACTAAATTAAAGACTCCCTATGAGCTATTGAAGGGAAAGCCACCCATAGTCACTTACTTTAGAATCTTTGGGTGTACTTGTTTTATCTTCAATAATGGGAAGAACCATCTTGCCAAATTTGACAAGAAGGCTGATGATGAGATATTCTTGGGATATTCATCATCAAGCAAGACCTATATGTGCTATAATAAAAGCTCTCTCAAAATTGAGGAGTCTGTGCATGTGGTCTTTGATGAAACTAACATGTTTAATAATGGGAAGGAGACTTCCACCAGTCCTATTCTGCAGGAAGAAGACCAGCTGGCAGAACAAGTTGAAGGATGAGCTTAATAGACCATCCATCTGGATGTTAGGAAAAAGGACAACAGGAGATTGATACTGACTCAGGTGAAGATTGTGCAGCAGATGAAGAGGAAACTGCAGCCCCTGAGTTACCAGCCACAGACATCATTCAAGTAAATGAGGATGAAGCTCCCACTGTCACTAAGCAAGTGGTAGCTCAGGAAGAAGAGAATCTCCTAGATCACCCAACAAGATCCAGGATGACTCAAAAAGACCATCCTCCAACTCAAGTAATAGGAGACTTGACAGCAGGAGTAAAGACAAGGAAACAACTAACAAGTGAGACAATGCTGCAATGCTTCCTGTCACAATATGAACCCAAGAAGTTTGAAGAAGTAGACAGTGACCCTCACTGGATATCTGCTATGCAAGAGGATCTGACCCAATTTGAAAGGAACAAGGTCTAGACATTGGTTGAAAGACCAAAGAATTATCCAGTTATTGACACCAAGTGGGTGTTCAAAAATAAAATGGATTCAAGAGGGGTCATAATCAGAAACAAGGCTAAACTTGTGGCCCAAGGGTACAGGCAAGAGGAAGGTATTGACTTTAACCAGACATTTGCCCCAGTAGCAACGCTGGAGGCAATCAGAATGTTCCTGGCATATGCTGTCCAAAGGAAGATCAAGGTATACCAAATGGATGTCAATAGTGCATTTCTCAATGGAAAACTACAAGAAGAGGTGTATGTGGAGTAGCCACCAGGTACTCGCAGCATAGCAATGACATCTCTCCAAGACGTTGCCGACGCAGTTGATCAAGCCATGAAAACTCTTCTCTCACAGTTCAACTCCCTCTATCTGGATTTCTCAAAGGGTTGCTATCGCAAGCTCTGCGCCCAACACAAAAGATTGACGGATCTTAACTCGGACATCAAGGCTCTTGACGCAGAGATCAGATCGTCGGCTGTACCTGCCGATGTCTTTATATCTCTCGTTAATGATATAAAGCAGGGGGAGAATTCTACCAGCAGGCAACAACCTCCTCAAGACTCTGTCTACACAACAACAATCCCTCTCTCCTTCATCTCTGAAGGAGAACCAGTTGTTTCATCTAAGTTATAGCTTCCAGATGCAGCCATTCAGGGGGAGTCATCACCTCCAAGAATCCTGTCTTCAATGCAGGGGGAGTCCTCAACTCAGGGGGAGAGCTCTTTATTTTAAGATGACCAACTCTACCTCTTGTCCCTGCATGAATACCATGGCAATCCTGAAAGACCCATCCCTGGTAGTATGAAACATCTCAGAAAGAAATTGAAGAAAAAGAGGTTCATTGATATTCTGCAAAGAGGAAAATAAGTTGTTGAAAAGGAAGAATTGGCCAAAGCCATTCCAATCAGATCTACTCTATTTGATCATACAATGTATACTACAAAGAATCCCCAAGCTAAAATGTTAGAAGGGGTTGGGCAACTCCACAGAGGAGGTATTGGGTGTAATCCAGAGGATGCAGTACAACTTCCTCAGAAAAGAAAGAAAGGTAAAAAGTCACCTGAAGAGGAGGAGAAGAAAAGAAAGATCATGTTTACAAAAGCCTCAACTTCTGGGAAGGAACAAGCAACTGTTGATGAATTACAAGCAATGCCTGCTGAATCAAATCCTGACAAAGGTCCTGAATCAGATGATCTAAATCTAGAAGTCATAAATCTGATGACAACCAAAGTCTTTGGTCTTGGCTTCACACTAAAGGGTGTTCATCCTAATACTGAAATGGACCTGGAGAAACTGTTCAAAGGACATGGAAGAATACAGAAAAACCCAGAGAAAGCCACCCCTGCAAATTTCAGGTATGCGGAAAAGAAGTACATGAGGGTATATGAGGACTTATTCATCTTTCTCAAAGAAAGGAAGTGATACTCTTTTTGGGTAATCTATGATAAGCTTTTGTTAATCATTAATCAGATACCTTCTCTATTTATCAGCTCATCTAGCTTATTCAGTTTATATCTATGCTGTTTTGTATGTATTTTTGTGTATGCAAAGAACTGTGTAAAATCACTTTATACAAACTGCAAAATTTGTTAAGATAAATAGGGGGAGATTGTTGAGAAAAACCCCTTTGATTTAACTTAACAAATTACCTAATAAGTAATTTTATCTCTTAGGTTGAATTACCCACTGTATAGTAAGGGTAATCTGGTCTTTATATGTCTTAGGATGCCACACTTAACTTAGGGTGTCAAGACCAGATCAAGAGAAGCAAAATTTGGGCAAAGTTAATATTTGCGTCGAATAGAAATCGACGCAACATCGAGTTATTGTCGACGCTACTCTGACTAAAAGTCCAAGCAACTCACCCCTTCTGTCGAAGCAGATCAAGTCGACGTTACGTCGAGTAAATATCGACTTAGAGGCCATGGACTTGTCGAAGCACCTTGAGAAGTCGACGCAGCGTCTACTTTAACTCAACGCAAAAGGAAGTATCAGTCGAAGCCATCTAAAGTCGACGCAACGTCGACTTCATCTCGACACAGTTAATGAAGTTCAGAGCCATGCCCTTAACTCGACGGTTACGTCGATAAGATATCGACGCCTCGTCGACTAACAGAGTTTAATCAGAGCAAGGATAAATTCAAAGCTGTTCCTACAAGAACTCGAAGGTGTGTCGATAAGAGAGGAAGAGAACTCAACGCTACGTCGAATACAGTCTGAAAAGGAAACCTTTTAAGCTCTCATGGCCCACCTCACTCAAGACCGTTCCCCAACGACTTCTTAATTGCCTTATATAGAATGAAGAATTAATAGAGGACAGAGAAAAACTTTCTTGGAAACAAGCTCATTGTTGGTGGACGGGTCAGGAATTAAAGAAGGAAGGAAAGAAGTAATTGTCCAGACAAAAATACCTTTTCAGGACTTACCAGAAAAGGAAACAAATTCAAATTGAACATAGACAATGAAAGGGAAGAAAGCAAAGAGAAAACCGGAGTATTGATCACAATCGGCCATACTGTTTTATTAGGGCTTCCCCTTCCTTTTCCTGCTCAGGAACCCTAATAGAGAACAGACACAGAGAAGATAGAACCGCTGCTCTCCCTCTCTCTCAGAACAGAACAAAACTGCTCATCATCACAATCATATAGCAGCCAGAGTTCAATCAGAATGAAAATAAAGGATCTGACAAACATAGCTCCTGCAAATTATCACCATCATATGCAGGAGTTCATCATTAGCAGATCCAATGAAAGATTAAAGAAGCTGTTCTTTATACAGGCTTCATAAGAATTCTGAAAACAGAATTCTTCTTCCTCTCCCTTTCTTTCTCCTTCTCATTCCTGACTGTACAGAGTTTTGAGAATCCCTCTTTCAAAGGATTCAGTGGTTCAAGATCTCCTTATCAAATGATCTGGTGGTTCAAGATCTCCTTATCAAAAGATCTGGTGGTTTATGATCTCCTTATCAAAAGATCAGTGGTTCTAAGAGTCTCCTTACCAAAAGACTCAGACACAGTTGGTGCATTCCTACCAGGTGGTAGAAAAGGGGAGTACCCACATTTTGGGGAACCTCTATAAAAAATCTTTGTGTCTTCTGGATTGCTTATTTTCTGTGCTGTCCCTTATAACTTAGATAACTAGATAACTTTTACTGTTTTTCTTGCTTTACATTCATCACTGTTTTATTCCGTGTGAGTATTTGTTGGAGCATAGTACTTATGTTTTATTGTGTTTGCACAATTATGATAGAAATAATTTTAAATCTTTATTCACCCCCCTCTAGAGGATTCTCAAAGGCACACTGTGCACTTTCAATCTCCTTCTCGTACGTGGAAAGTCCCAGGGTACGGGGGGCCAATGTCTTGCTGTAAAAGGCCAGTGGTCTGTCCTCTTGCATCAATACCATGTCGATGCCCACACCGGACGCATCAGTTTCCAGCCAAATTCCTTGTTGAAATCTGGGAGCGTGAGAACCAAAGTGGTCGTCATGGCCCTCTTAAGGGCCTGGAATGCCTCTTCTGCCTCATCCGGCCACTTGAAGGCGTCCTTCTGTAACAATTGAGTCAACGGACGAGCGATCTTGCCATAATCCTTGACAAATCGCTTGTAATATCCGGTAAGTCCCAGGAAGCCCCGTAATGCTCGGACTGTGAGAGAACGAGGCCATGATAACATGCTTTTGATCTTCTTGGGATCGACTTGGACGCCGCTAGCGGAGACCAAATGTCCCAGGTACTCGACTTCCTCTTGCCCGAACGAACACTTGGACTGCTTGGCGTAGAGTTGATGTTGGCGGAGGATGGTGAAAACATTCTCGACATGGGCCAAGTGCTCCTCCCAAGTGGTACTATAGATGAGGATATCATAAAAAAAAATAAGGACTGATCGGCGGAGCAGAGGGTGAAAGATCTCGTTCATTATGGCCTGGAACGTAGACGGGGCGTTGGTGAGCCCGAATGGCATCACCATGAACTCATAATGCCCATCATGTGTACGGAAAGCTGTCTTGCATATGTCCTCCGCGCTCATCCGAATCTGATGGTAGCCCAACCGAAGGTCGAGCTTGGTAAAGAGGCGAGCTCCGTGCAGTTCGTCTAACAATTCTTCTATCAAAGGGATAGGGAACTTATCCTTAATAGTGGAGTTATTCAGGTCGCGTTAGTCCAGACAAAATTGCCACGTCCCGTCCTTCTTGACCAGAATGATGGGGGATGAAAATGAACTAGTACTGGGGCGGATGATTCCGGCAGTAAGCATTTCCCAGATACTGCGCTCTATCTCGGCTTTCTGGATGTACAGGTAGCGGTATGGTCGGATGTTGGTGGGTTCCGCACCCGTCTTGAGCTGAATCTGATGATCTCTGAACCACAGTGGTGGAAGTGCGCGGGGTGTCTGAAAAATATCGACATACTGAGCCAGAAGCGCCTGCATCTAAACTGGAACAACTGGAGGAGTAGTCGTGTTCGGTGTAATCTCCATAATCACTGCCATCGTGCTGCCGACTCTCTAGTCGTTCCAAACTCCGCAGAAATGTTTCCTTCATCGGGGCGGATTTTTGGCCCCCAGACAGTACTGCTTCCCGTGCTGTAGGAGCTCCATGGTTATCTGGTCCCAGTCAAAGGTAACCCTTCTCAGTTGCTGCAACCATTGGACCCCAAGCACCATGTCGGAGCCTCGGATAGGTAGAAGATAGACGTCCGTGCGCCCTGAGTACCCCTGTATTCGTAGCTCCACCCCCTTCATAACTCCTTCGCCTTGCGCCGTCGAGCGTAGGTACGCCCAAAGAACTGTCTTCGCCTTGCGCCTTGCGTCGTCGAGCGTAGGTACGCCCAAAGAACTGTGTCGTGTTCAGGGGCATAACATTCTCCTCCCCATCAAGAATCAGCTTGTCCTCAAGGTGGTAGTCCGGGTAGAGCTCCCTGAATTCCAACAGATCGACCCAAGTAAATCCGGCGGACCTGCTCCTCCTCCGCCTCCGGTCTCCATTTTTTCGGGCCGTGTAAATCCTGAACATGACACCCCTCAAATCACTACTATGAAATTGGATGGTTCCAATTACCTTCCTTGGGCACGCTCTATTATTCTTTCCCTCAAGAGTCGTCGGTTGTTTGGCTATGTCAGCGGTACGACGAAGGCTCCGCCTCCTGCTTCTCCAGAGTGGCCTTTATGGGAGTCTGAGAACTCTCCTGTGATGTCCTGGTTGCTTAACAGTATGATGGAGCCAATTGCTCGAAATTATCTCTTCTTGGATACGGCTATGGATATCTGGAAGCGCGCAGAGACCATCTACTCCTGCCGAGGAAATGCGGCTCAGATCTACCAACTTCGGCGCCGAATATTTCTCCTGCGTCAGGGCGATTGACCTCCATCGGCCTACTACTCAGAATTCACCCAACTCTATCAGGAGTATGATCACTTTGATTCTCTGACCCTTGTGTCTCCTGAAGATGAGGTGCTGGTGAGAGCAAGGGAAGAACAAAATCGCATCTTCGAATTTCTTCACGGCTTACATCGGGATTTTGACCCGATTAGCATTCAGATTCTGGGACGCTCTCCTCTTCCTTCGTCACCTGAAGTATACAGTCTCGTTCAGCAGGAATTTGACCGTCGACAGACTTTCCTTGCCGACTCTGCCACCGAGGGCTCTGGCCTTGTCACTCTCTCTCACCTCGGGGTTCGTCCAGCTCGTGACACCAGATCGAAGCCTCTGGAGAAAGATCACCTCGTGTGTGATTATTGCGGGAAGTCTCGCCATACTAGAGATACGTTCTTCAAGCTCCATGGTTTTCCTTCTCCCAGGGGTGGTCTTGCTCCTCGTGGTGGCCGAGGCTCTGGTCGCTCCCATAATCGACCAACCATGTCCCGGTCGGCTCACTTATCGGATGCTGTGGAGGATGCCTCTGTTCCACTCCCTCTAGATTCCAACACGACACCTCCCGCTCTGTCAGCTGAAGAAATTCTGGCATTCCGCCGGTTGATGCATGGAGATTCTACTGTGCTCACCAGTTCCTCTTCCTATGCCAATCAGTGATCCGCAGGTGCTCATTCTGCCTCCACCCACCTGTCCTCACAGTGGATCATTAACTCCGGCGCCACTGACCACATGACTGGGTCAGCCACAGGTTTTGTGTCCTACACCCCTCTGTCCGACAGAGATAAAGTGAGCATTGCCGATGTCTCCTTATCTCCCATTGCTGGGAAAGGATCCATTCCATGCTCCTCTCCGAGGCTCTCCTCTGTTCTTCATGTTCCTGCCTTCACTCGAAATCTTCTGTGTATTAGTCATTTGATTAATTCTATGGACTTCTCAGTGACTTTCTTTCCTACCTTTTGTGTTTTTCAGGACCTGAAGACATGGACGGTGATTGGTTCTGGTAGGCTGTGCAACGGTCTCTATGTGTTCGACCCATCTACCTCCACTTCCTCCAGCCTCACTCCGCCTCCAAAAGCTCTTCATGCTGATCGGGCTTCTGATTTGGATTCCTGGCATTGTCGCCTTGGACATCCCCCTATCCCTACTATGAAGCTTCTGCTTCCTGCTATTTCTTCTACTTTATTTAATGCTTTTCATTGCGATGTATGTGAACTTGCTAAACATCATCGTAGTTCTCTCCCTCTTATGTCTCCACGCAACTCAGTTCCGTTTGCCCTTATTCATACTGATGTTTGGGGCCCAAGTCCTACTGCGTCTATTTGTGGTTGCTCTTGATTTGTTTCTTTTATTGATTGTTACTCTCATTGTACTTGGATATATTTGATGAAACATAAAAGCGACGTGTTCTCTCTTTTTCAACGCTTCCACAACATGGTCACCACTCAGTTTGGTGCTACCATTAAGATCTTGCGCAGTGACAATGGCATGGAGTATATTGACTCCCGCTTTGAAAAATATCTCAATGATCTCGAAATTATACATCAAACCTCTTGTGTTTACACACCGACTCAGAATGGGGTTGCTGAGCATAAGAACCGGCACCTCCTTGAGGTTGCCCGATGTCTCCTTCTCCGCATGAACCTCCCCAACTATTATTGAGGTGATCCTGTTCTCACCGCTGCCTATCTCATCAATCGTCTCCCTACTTGTGTCCTTGGATTCCATCCCCCCTGACCACTCTGGGTGATCGACCCTCGTCTCTCTCGCCTCGTATCTTTGAATGTGTGTGTTTTGTGCACATCCATCCCAAGACCAAACTTGATTCTCGTGCGCTGAAGTGTGTCTTCATTGGATACTCTCCTACCCAGAAAGGCTATAAGTGCTTCCATCCCAGTACTAAGCGGACATTTGTTACGATGGATGTCACTTTCCGAGAATCTGAAGCCTATTATGGGACCTCTCTTCAGGGGAGACAAGTACTACGGAAGTGAGTTCCCCTCCTTCTGTTCCCTTGCCTATTTCTCCACCATTACCTGAATTACCTACGGAAGTGAGTTCCCCTCCTTATGTTCCCTTGCCTATTTCTCCGCCATTACCGGTTGTTCCTCCCATCCCTATGAACCCAGTGCTGCCTCCTATATTGCAGGTTTACACTCGTCGTAAAAAGGACATGAACACACAGGCCTTGCCCACTCTACTTGGGTTACCACTTGATCCATCTTCAGGTACTGACAGAGGTAATTCTACTCAGCATCCTCTTTTTCACTTTGTGACCTATGACTCTTTGTCTCTGTCACATAGAGCATTTGTCACCTCTTTGTCTTCCACATCTATTCCTCGATCTTGGCAGAAGCTTTTGAGCACATTGAATGGAAGACGGCTATGTTGGAGGAAATGGTGGTCCTTGACAAGAATCATACTTCGAATCTTGTCCATCTGCCTAAAGGGAAAAGTGCAGTGGGATGTAAGTGGGTCTTCTTCGTGAAGCAAAACTCCCATGGCATTGTTGAACGATAAAAAGCCAGGCTAGTTGCTAGAGGATATACGCAAGCTGCCGGTATTGATTATCAAGAGACATTTGCCCCGGTTGCTAAAATGAATTCAATCTGGATCTGGCTCTCATGTGCCGTGTGTAAATGATGGAGCCTTAGTCAGTTGGATGTGAAGAACGCATTTCTTCACGGTGACCTTGAGGAAGAAGTCTACATGTCCCTGCCTCCTGGTGTTCTTCCAAAAGGGTCAGTAGGAAAAGTTTGCAAGTTAAAAAAAGTCCTGTATGGCTTGAAGCAATCTCCACGTGCTTGGTTTGGGAGATTTCACCGGGCAATGATGTCATTCGAATATAAACAGAGCTATGCCGATCACACCTTGTTTGTGAAATACAGGGATGGAAAGTTGGCTGCTCTTATTGTCTATGTAGATGACATAGTGATAACTGGTGATGATACAGAAGAGATTGAACACTTAAAGTCTAGGTTGGCTAAGGAATTTGAAGTGAAGGACCTTGGACCTCTCAAGTACTTTCTTGGCATAGAGGTGGCCAGATCCAGACATGGGATCTTTATATCACAGAGAAAATACATCCTAGATTTACTTGAGACGACTGGAATGACTGGATGTAGACCCGCTGGCACCCCGATTGAGGCGAATCACAAGCTTGGTAGAGATGGTGGAGAAGTGGTGGATGTCATACCAGGTTTCCAACGACTAGTGGGGAAACTTATCCATCTCTCCCATACCCGTCCGTACATCTCATATGTTGTGAGTGTCCTTATCCAGTACATGCACTCACCAAGATCACATCATCTCGAGGCTGCATACAAAGTTCTGAGGTATCTCAAATCCTCTCCTGGCAAGGGCATTCTGTTCTCCCCCAACGAGGCGTTAACAATAGAAGTCTATACTGATGCGTACTGGGCAGGTTCTATTGATGATCGATGATCTACGTCAGGATATTGCTCTCTTGTTGGTGGTAATTTGGTGACCTAGAGAAGCAAGAAGCAACACGTGGTTGCTAGATCCAGTGCTGAGGCCGAGTTCCGTGCAATGACACATGGGATATGTGAAGGGTTGTGGATTCAGATTATTATGAAGGACCTGGGTATGGAATGTGCTGGTCCAATCAAGATCTATTGTGATAATAAAGCTGCTATCAGTATTGCCCACAATCCGGTACAACATGATTGTACTAAACACGTGGAGATTGACAGACATTTTATTAAGGACAACATAGTTAAGGGATTGTAAGTACTCCCTTTGTTCCATCGAATCAGCAGCTCGCAGATGTGCTTACTAAGGGCTTGAGTTAGTGCTCCTTTGACAAGATATTAGGCAAGTTGGGCATGACAGACATTACACGCCCAACTTGAGGGGGAGTGTTGGAGAAACATCTCTATTTTATGTATTTTATTATATACGTGCGTTTAGTCCCACACCGCTTGTCTAGTGTTAGGTGTTTATGTATTCACCTATATTATGCCCTATGTGGATGAATGAAATATCTTCTTCTTTTCTCCCCAAATTAGTTTCAACAAAGCTAAGTGAACACCGTTTGTAGAGTAGCATTTACCTGATCGAAGCTTTACTTGTGTCGCTCTAGTGAATCTCATTGTGAAACTCAACACCAATTTATCCATGTTTGCACTGGCTCTAATACCGTTAATGTGATTGAACTTCCCAGAAATTAATCAGGGATTAGGGAAATGAGGTTTTGACTTGTTTCTTTGATAATCTATTTACTATTTATAATTTTCTTACACAACTACTCCGTACTTCCATTATTAACACCTTTGATCACACTACTAACGCAATGGCCGCCACTAAGCAATAAGTGCGCAGCCAACACAACTCCCACGGCTAACAACTACTAGAACAACTACCTCGTTATTAGCATAACTACCCCAATATAACAAGGCTGTCTCTATGTTCCACTCTCATTCGGGTTGTTTTTGAGGAGATCATTGGAGGGATAGTCTTATCTGATGCCTATGGTATACTAGCTATCTAGATGCATAAAAATCAAAGATTTTAGTACGAAGTTTGGAATAGTGTAGATTTTATGTTTGACGTACAACTGTTCATCATTTTTTGATACTCTATGATCCTTCATGACACATTGATAGTCCAACTTATGATCTAACTTTTCATGGAAACATAGAGCTTGTTTGGGAAATCATGCTTTTGCTCATGAGTCATGACATCATCCCTCCATTTGGTGCAGAGTCGTAATTTATTGATTCCTTAAACAAGCATAATTTATCAAGTATCAGCCTAATTTATCCTTTGGTTTCTTCTCTTATTAAGTTCAGCTAGCCAATGAATCTTTGTTTCACTAGCCTGACTAGAGGGTATGAAATGTTAGATATGTTGTATATTGAGTAGTAGTGTTAGCCTATAGGCACCTCTGGTGTTAGGATCACCCTCCCTTTATTCTTGTATATGTACTTCTTTGTTCAAGTGTGAATATACAAAATATTCATCTCCTAACATGGTATCAGAGAGCTAGGTTTCCGAACGCCTTCGCTCGTTCTCCAAGCCCGATGCCGCCGACCACCGATCTCTCGCCTGGAGTCGTCTTCCTGCAAGCCCGACGCCTCCTTTGCCTGGAACAGGGGTTTCGCCTGGAGTCGTCTTCTTCCAAGCCCGACGCTACCTTCGCCTTAAACAACCCGACGTTACCTTCGCCTGGAGTCGTCTGCTTCCCGCACGCCGTCGCTCATCTGTTCCCACACGCCGTCGCTCATCTGTTTCCCACATGACGCGCTCGTCTGTTTCCCACACGTCGTCGCTCATTGTTTCCCGCACGCCGTCGCTCGTCTCCCTCCGGATCGCCTATCACAGGTCTCGCTAGCTTCCGCAGCACGCTGTTTTCCGCTGCCCTCTGCTCTCTGCTGCCTCCTGCAGCCCGTCGGTTTATTTTCGCCGGTCTCCAACGTCGAGCGGACTTTTTCCCTAGGCGGCCACCTCCATCCTCCTTTTGGTTCGATGGTTGCTCCCCAGCTTCCACCGCAGTACTCTCTTGTCAGTGCTCCTCTGCTGCCCTCGCCAGGTTATAGTGCTCCGGTGCGCCCTGTTACTCTTTCACCTGCGCCCTCTACTACTCATTCCGGTGCTCCTCGTCGCCAGCCGGTCCGCTGTCACTATTGTCAGTGCATTGGACACGTTTAATCTGGGTGTCGCAAGCTTCAGAGGGCTCAGCAGCCTGGTCAACAACGTGCTCCTGGTGTTCCTTCCTCTCATTTCTCGGCTCCAACGCAGTCTCTCTCTTCCTCTGAGCTCGTGCAGCTGATTGTCCAGCAGCTTTCTCTGGCCTGCTCTCCTACCTTTGTCCCTCAGCCGACTGCCTCTGCCACTGCAGGTATCTCCACCTCCGACTGGTTACTTGACTCTGGAGCCTTTTTTCACATGACCTATGATGCTAGACACTTTTTGTCATCTCAGCCCATTACTCCTGCCCTTAGTATCATGGTAGCAGATGACACCATTCACCCCATGACTAGTCGTGGCCTCCTTCACACCACCCATTTTCACATTCCCGATGTTGCCTACATACCTGAGTTATCCATGATCCTTATATCCGCCAGCCAGCTCACATCCCATGGTTGTCTGGTTACCTTTGATGAGTTCACATGCCGTGTGCAGGATCGTTTGACTGGGGCACTCCTTGGGGCTGGTCGTCGTCGTTGCGGGGTGTACGTTCTTGATCGTCTCCACCTTCCATCCACTTCATGGTCACCTGCAGCTTCCTCCCTTTGTCTTCCTTCGGTGGGTTTCCCTCAGTGGCACCACCGTCTTGGTCATCCCAGTGGTTCACGTCTAGCTTCTCACATTAGTCATGATTTCCTTGGTCGTGTTTCTATTGATCGGTCTCACTCCCGTTCAGGTTGTAAGCTCGGTAAACAACTACAACTCTCCTATCTGTATAGTGTGTCCAGTTCTCAGTGTCCCTTTGATCTAGTTCATTCTGATGTTTGGGGACCCGCACCTTTTGTATCCAAGGGTGGACATCGGTACTACGTTCTTTTCGTTGACGACTACTCTCGTTATTGTTGGGTCTATTTTATGTGTTCTCGCTCTGAATTTTTTCAGATCTATGTTACTTTTTCTGCTATGGTGCACACACAGTTTTCTGCTTCCATACACATTTTTCGTTCTGACTCAGGGGGGGAGTATCTCTCTCATGCTTTTCGAGATTTGCTAGCTACTCACGACACTCTCCCTTAGCTTGCCTGTCCTGGTGCCCATGCTCAGAATGGCACCGCTGAACGGAAGCATCGTCATATTGTTGAGACAGCTCACACCCTTCTTATCTCCTCTCACGTTCCTCCTCACTTCTGGGCTGAGGCTGTTTCCACTGCTGTCTATCTTATTAATTTGCAGTCCTCCATTTTCCTTCAGGGTCAGTGTCCTGGTGAGTGTCTGCACTCTCGACCCCCACGTTACACTCATCTTCGTGTTTTTGGTTGTCGATGTTATGTTCTTCTCTCTCCACATGAGCGTGATAAGCTCTCTGCTCTGTCTGTTCCTTGTGCCTTTCTTAGGTACAGTACTGAGCACAAGGGCTATCGATGCTATGACCCTGTTGCACGTCGTCTTCGCATTTCACGTGATGTCAATTTTGATGAGTCTCACCCTTTCTTTGTGTCCCCTGTTTCCTCGACCTTACACTCATCCGTTATTCCCTTTGACGTGCAGTTTCTCACTCTTCCCATCTCTTCGCCTCATGTATCCTCCCCTCCGGTATGTCCCCCTCCTCTTTCCTTGCCGCAGTCTACTCCATCACCTTCTCACTCTCCCTCTGATGAGCTGTCTACTTGGGATCGTGTCTCTCCTCTTCCCTATCACTATACTCGTCATCCTCCTCATATCTCCCCGCCTCCAGTGCCCCCAGACTCAGTGCCTACCTCCTTCAGCGAGTGCCCTATGGATGATCCCCCTGTGCGCCGCAACCCACCTCGTGAGAGGCGTCCTCCTGACCGTCTTAGCCTTGCTACCCTACCGCTGGATCTACCTGCCCTTCCTGCCCTTCCTGCCACTGTCTGCAGTATTCCAGAGCCGACTTCCTACCGTGAGGCTGCCGAAATACCCGATTGGCAGGTAGCTATGTCTGCTGAGTTGGAGGCGCTTGAGCACACTCGTACATGGGAGCTTGTTCCTCTTCCACCTGGTGCTGTTCCTATTGCTTGCAAGTGGGTCTTTATGGTCAAGATTTGCTCCGATGGTTCTGTGGAGAGGTAGAGGGCTCGACTTGTTGCTCATGGTTTTCAGAAGGAGCAGGGGAGAGACTATGATGAGACTTTTGCTCCAGTTGCTCCCATGACTACAGTACAGACTCTTATTGCTGTTGCCGCTGTTCGCCACTGGTCCCTGTCACAGCTCGACGTGAAGAATGTCTTTCTTCACGGTGATCTTCAGCAGGAGGTATACATGCTTCCTCCTCCGGGTCTATCCTCTCCTCCATTCCTCGTCTGTCGCTTGAGGCGAGCTCCTTATGGGCTCAAGCAGCCTCCTCACGCGTGGTTTGCACGTTTCAGTTCAGCCATTACAGCCGCCGGATTCCAGCCATGTCCACATGATCCAGCTCTGTTCGTGCACTCCTACTCCCGTAGTCGGACCCTTTTGTTACTATACGTGGATGATATGATTATTATTGGTGATGATCCTTCTTATGTGGCTTTCGTCAAACATCACCTTCAGCAGCAGTTTCAGATGACTGACCTTGGACAGCTGAGCTACTTCTTGGGCCTTGAGGTCAGCTCTACAGATCGCGGGTTTCAGCTCTCTCAGCAGCGCTACACATCAGATCTCCTTGCTCGGGCTGCTCTCTCTGACTCTCGCACAGTGGATACCCCTATGGAGCTTCATCTTCAGATACGTCCGAATGATGGGGTTCCACTCTCCGATCCCACTCGATACCGCCACCTCGTGGGGAGTCTCGTCTACCTCACCATTACTCGGCCCAACATTGCCCATGCTGTTCATGTGCTGAGCCAGTTTGTTAGTATGCCCACCTCTGTGCATTATTGTCATCTGCTTCGCCTCCTGTGCTATCTCCGGGTGGCGACCTCTCGTGGTCTATTCTTCTCCAGCATTAGCTCTCTACAGCTACGTGCTTACTCCGATTCCACCTGGGCTAGTGATCCTGCTGACCGTCGTCCTGTCACTGGTTTTTGCCTGTTCTTGGGTTCTTCACTTATTGCATGGAAGTCCAAGAAACAGACTGGTGTTTCCCGTTCCAGTACCGAGGCTGAGCTTCGAGCCATGGCTACCACCGCTGAGGATATTATTTGGCTCCGTTGGCTTCTTGAGGATCTCGGTGTCTCTTCTCCAGATCCCACTCCCCTCTACTGTGATAACACTGACGCCATTCAGATTACTCTAAACCCGGTGAAGCACTCTCTCTCCAAGCATATCGGGGTGGATGCTTTCTTCCTGCGTGAGCACTATAGTCAGGGCTCTCTTGCCCATTCCTTTATTCCTTCCGAGCAGCAGATTGCTGATCTGATGACAAAGCCGCAGACGAGGACCCAACATGCATATCTACTGTCCAAACTCTCGGTGTATGATCCCCCGTGAGTTTGTGTGTGTGTGTGGGGGGGGGGGGGGGGTGTTGGATATGTTGTATATTGAGTAGTAGTGTTAACCTATAATCACCTCTGATGTTTGGATCACCCTCCCTTTATTCTTGTATATGTACTCTTTGTTCAAGTGTGAATATACATAATATTCATCTCCTAACATGAAAGACCATATACTGAAGGTTCCGAAATATTTTTGTACTATTCTTTACTTGCTAGGTGTGCTATTTTTGCATGTGCATTGTCCACAAAAGGAATCAAAGTCAGTATAGTGAAACTCAGAAAATATTTCTGTTGAGACATCTTGAGTCCTAAGTTAGAAGCTCATTCATGTGAACCCTTTCAGTTTGTCCTCTGCGCTGATGTTATTGAGGATTTGCAGCATACCCTGAACATACCCGCCCATTTTTGTTGCTACATGTAACTCTAAGTCTTCGTAGTGAATATTTGTCGCTGCCTATAGATCTAGCCCTAATTGGGGTGATCAATGTATGTACTTGTTGTTGAACAAGTTACGGGAAAGACCCTGCATCATGCGTCTCAGAGCTAGCATCTCTTCTGCCGAGAAGCCACCCGGTGGGGCACAGGCATCAGTACCAGAGTATCCAGGAGATGCATCAGCAGTAGCATCAGTAAGATGGGCCGCACGGGGAGTAGCTTGACGACCCGAGGAGCGTCCAGAACCACGACCACCACGAAGCGAAGCACCCCCTCTTGGGGTAGGGAACCCATGGATCTTGAAGCAGGTATCCCGAGTATGGCGAGTCTTGCCACAATAATCACATACAAGATGATCCTTATCTGAGCTCCTCAACTTGGGATCACGGAATGGACGAGTGCCAAGAAGAGATGGGGTAGAAGCAGCCAGGGCAGAGCCCTCTGGCACAGGATCAGGTAGGAGAGTCTGACGACGATCAAACTCCTGCTGCACGAGGCTGTAGACCTCAGAAAGGGAAGGAATCAACGGTCGCCCGAGAATCTGAACACTGATCTGATCGAAGTCGCGATGCAATCCATGAAGAAACTCAAATATGCGATTGCGATCATCCCTGGTCCGAACCATCACCTCGTCAATAGGACTAACGAAGACAAGGGGATCAAAGTGATCATACTCCTGGTAAAGCTGCGTGAACTCCAAGTAATATGCTGAAGGAGGTCGGTCACCCTGTCGGAGTAAGCTAATCCGGCGGCGTAGCTGAAAGATCTGAGCAGCATTGCCACGACGGGAGTAGGTGGACTCCGCACGACGCCAAATATCAGCAGCACTATCAAGAAAGAGATAGTTGCGGGCAATGGACTCTTGCATGGAGTTGATGAGCCAGGACATAACCAAGGAATTCTCGGACTCCCACTGCTGCAATCAGGGGAAGTCCTAACAGGTTCCTTCACATGGCCGGAGACATAGCCAAAGAGACGCCGACTTTTCAGCGCCAGGGTGATGGAACGGGACCATGAGAGGTAATTGGATTCATCGAGCCGAATAGTAGTGATCTGAGAGGTATTGTGATCGGAGGTGCCACGGTAAAAAACCGAAGAAGAAGGACCACTAGATAGAGCCGGGGCAACACCGATAGAGGGAGGATCCGGGGTAACACCGGTAGAAAGAGTGGGTGAATCCATTCCACTAGATCCCATGGCAAGCCGGAATAGAAATCCGGAAGAGAAACAGAACCGGAATAGAAATCCGGAAAGAAAGAAAGAAAGCCCCAAAAAAAAATTAGGGCATCAAGAGGTGGATAGTTTCAGCCATTCAAGCATCACAAGAAAGGTGGCGCCGGAAAAAAAAAGAAACTTATACCGGCGCCATTAAGGAGGGCAGAAGAACGCAGGAGAAGCGCTGGAGAAAGGCTCGCCGGACGGAGCGCTGTAGAGCGCTGACGGGCGAAGCGCTGTCGAGCGCCGACGGAGGAGCGCTGGCGAGCGCTAACGGGCGAAGCGCTGTCGGGCAGAGGCGAGTCGGGCGAAGGGCTGAGCGCTGTCGGGCGAAGGGCTGAGCGCCGGCGAGGCAGAGGCGAGTCACTGGAGGACGAGACGGAAGCGAGGCGGAAGCGAGGCGTGCGGAAGAGGACCGCGTGCGATTAGGTTATCCCTCTGATACCATGTTGAACAAGTTACGGGAAAAGCATATCTCATTGAAAAAGAAACTCCTCTATATATAGAGGGGAAATGGGAGATACAAAATTGCTAATAGCACACCATATAAAATTCTAATAATGCTAACACTTGTGTTGCGTGATTATGTAGTTTTTAAAATTGTTCTTTCTTTGCTTGATCATCTATAATAATTTATTTATGTAGTATTCCTTAATAGGCATCTCTAGGTTTCAATCACTGAAGTGTGATGTTTTCTTTCTCCTGTTTTACAGCTTTACAAGGGGAAACTAGAAAATGGAACGTTTGTTGCCATAAGATGTTTGGTATTATCTCGAAAAAATTCCATAAGAAACCTAAAGTTGAGGATAGACCTTCTTTCGAAGCTTCGACATCCACATTTGGTCTGCCTCATAGGACATTGCATCGATGGAGCAGCAGATGATTCTAGTGTAGATAGGGTCTTTCTTGTCTATGAATATGTGCCGAATGGTAGTTTTCATGCTCATTTGTCCGGTAAGCGAACTATGACTCCTTTTGGCCGGATGGATATTCCGCTGTGCGGATTTGGTAGAACGGCGCCGTGGATCCACAGCCGATGTGCCATGTTGGGCAATTCCGTCATTCGTTTGTGAACAAAAATCCTGGAAATCCCGTGATTTTCGATTGCAAGCACTAGACTGCGGCTGCTGTTTGGCATCCGTGGAATCGCCCTGCCAAACGAGCCCACATAACTGCTTCTGTTTTCTCTTCATTCACATGGATTTTATATTTCATGTTTAAATTCTTCAGAACGCGGTATGGAGAGAGCTCTGAAGTGGCAAGCGAGGTTGTCTGCTCTTATTGGCATTGCTAAGGCCGTGAACTTTCTTCACACTGGAGTTATTCCTGGATTCTACAATAATCAATTGAAGACTCGTAACATTTTGTTAGATGAACATCTTATAGCAAAAGTGAGTGATTATGGCTTGTCAATCATTATAGAAGAAATTCACAAAAATGAGGTAATCACTGAGAATGGGTTACATTTTTAAAATATTAGTAATGTCAATCATTTCAGGTCATTGCATGATCTTACGATAGTGAATCATGGTTTGCAGGCTAGAACAGAAGGTCAAAGAATCATGCAACGCAAATTGAAATCTCCGTGAGTCTGTGTTTTATCTCAGTGATCCAACACAAGATTACTCTATTTTCATTTCAAATTAGTGTGCTACAAATAATAATGGATAGACAAATTGTTTTAAAAAAAATTAAATTTTTGTTATTAGCTGCCTCTAGAGTAGTGATGTTGCAATTGAACGATTTCAGATTATTTGGAATAGAGTAACTTGTTTAGAAAATGAAATTGAAAGAGGATATTTTCTAGAAAATATAAATGATGTTACTGAAATGTTGATGCTAAATACACTTGCAATCTTTGTTATTCTATTAAAAATGTAACCGCGGACAAAACTTTACCCATCTCGTCTCATTTTCTAGTATTGTAAAATCATGTCATGGTGTCTTGTATCCTCAAACTTTTCTGTGCTTTATATTAGTATTATACCTCTGGCTTGTCATTCATAGTTGATCCAGAAAAGTACCGAGAAGATTTATTTTGTAAATTCTTGAACTTGTCTTTGATGTATCCCATTTTTGATACATCACTGAAGATATTCTATAACGCTATGAAAATTGCTATATTTAATATACCTACTATCGCGATTCTTGAACTGTATAGAATTGTCTAAATTTTATAAAATAGAATTATTGAATTAGAAATATTTGGCAGCAAATTCTGTTTCATAACAAGAAAATGAAAAACTGAATGAGGATAACCTGAGCTAAATTTAGCTAAGAGCACTAGACATTGATTCTTGAAATATATTTAAACCCAAGCATCCCACCTATTACCAATTGGTTCTAGGTGGAGAGGCCCGCGAACATATAATGTTCATAAGACAAGATGTGATTCTCTGTGGGACTAAGTGATGTTGGACGAATCTACTGGCGACAGACGCATGATGCCCTAATCCTATATGCAATGCAAACAATCACGAATAGATGCAGTGTATCTTGACCAACCATAAAATGAAGATGTGAGTACATGCATGCAATCCAATGAACGTGATGCTCACAACATAAACTCAAATGCGGTGAAAATGCAAGTGATTCAATTGTACAATTATTTTGACATGCAATTAATTAAATAACAAAATTAAAACTCGCATAAGACGAGTAATTATTCTAATCAGGCGACAAATAATAACTCCAAATAATTGAGAGTACTAAAACATTGAGTCTCGAGCGAATAAGACATGAGTCGATTGGAAGAGCTAAGCAAGTAAATTGTGCAAATTATTACATGCAATAATTGAGAATACACTTACAATGTAAAGAAAAATAAAACTAAAATGTAAACTCACCGAGTAATCAATGTTGGTGGAGGGGAAGATCTGGTGGTGGTTGTGTCTGTTTGGAAGGGAGAATGATGTTATGTAGGGCTTGTCCGAGAGAGAAGGAGGCTGTAAGTTGCTATCCAGGATTGGTGGGGGGGGGGGGGGGGTTGGGGCCGGGTTCAGTAGGATAGGGGTTGTTGGGGCTCAGCCAGAGTTGTATGAAGGGCTGGGGAATCAGGTAAAGGGTCGTGGAGGCGGCTGGAAGCACATAGAGGGGTGGATGGAGGCTTGGCCGGCGGAGATGGGGTGTTGGGTAGGTGGCAGAGGGCTGTGGAGGTGGAGGCGAGGCTGCTAGTGGTCAGAGAGGACTATGAAGGTGGAGGTGGTGTGGCCGTGTAACGGCCCACAAACTGCCACAATTTACAATACACATTCATAACAAAGTTTCGAGTTTTTATCTTACAGCAACACAATAAAATATAATCATAATGAATACTAAAACACACAGTAAGAAAAAATTCATTTCATTAAAAACATAATATACAATGTTATGTCCCAGTTCAGACATATACATATAACATATAACATCGTATATACTAAACAACTATACTATAAACATCATATAAACTACTATATAATCTAGTTCGTCCTCCTGCATGCTGACACTAGGGGTCCCGACACCACTTTCCATGTTCTTCGACCACCTTTATTATCCTCACCAAAAGTTTTGCCCACAACTTATATTGTTCTTCTCTTTTCTTCCTCTATTCTTCCTCTATTCTTCCTTAGATAGTTTTCTTCTATCGTCTGGCTTTGTACCACTCGACTCTAAAAAGTTTGAATATAAAAGATTAGTCATAAAGATTAAGTGAGATTTTACCTCTATAACTGTTGTACATGTAAACACAAAGGATTTGTAGCAGTATGCATAAAATCATATTATATTCATTTTGCAGTAAGTAAGTAGTGAACCGTAGAAATCAATAATTAAGTAGTGAACCGTAGAAATCAATAATTAAGTAGTGAACCGTAGAAATCAATAATTAGTGAACCGTAGAAATCAGTAATCAGTAATAAGCAGTAATAGTATAATAAAAAGTAATAAGCAGTCCAAAATGCTTAAATTCTTATCTTATGTTATTCATTGTAAGAAAAATTTAGTAAAAAATCTCGTGAAAATGTCGAAAATTTTCATGATGACATTTCGTCACTGATTTCCTTTTCATCAGCAACGAGGATTATTAATTTATAGTTTTATATTTAATATGTTTAAAAAATTAAATGAAGTTAAGGTGTTACAATTCAGAGGTTGAAGAGAGTTGTAAAGGTGGGGATGAGGTAGTCAGAGGAATAAATTGGTGTTAGGGAGGGGGGCTTTCCTGCAGCTGATATGGGAGGATGTAGAAGGTGGGGAGGTCGATGGAGGCTAAGGAGTCAACTAGGAAGGGAGGAGGTGGCTGCAGGAGGACTGGAAAGTTGTGGAGAGTGCTCTAATGCGAGGCATAGGCCACGGCCTCGGCAAGGGCTCTTGAGATCGGAGGAGGTCGCAGTGTGACTCGAGTTCAGGGCAGGACCAGTGGAAGATCCAGAAAAATATTAAAGGGGGTGCCAAAATAAATTTTCGGAAGATTATTATTAGTACGTAGAATGATATAACAACGCTCGACACTACAAACTTGTAGAAAATTACAATCAATTGTCTAAACTAAAAAATATAAGAAAAAATTACAATTGTCCTCAATGAGTTCTCATTTTTTGAAAACGACCATTCACGTTATCACCGCAAACTTCTAAAAAAATATCTCTCTCGATAAAAGTAGCCAGACAGTCATTCAACATTTGATCACCCATACTCTTTTACAATCTGTTCTCGACATAATTCATGGCCAAAAATATTCTTTCCACTCTTGCGGTAGCCACAGGAAGAATCCACACAAGCTTAAAAAGATTGTAGATTTGTTGATAAACAACATGTTTACCGGTTTCAGCAAGCTTCATAAAGAGATGATCAAGATCCTTCAAATTAGAAATCTCTTATCGCTCCTTATTTAAACTTGATCCAGTTTTAAGTTTATCATCTTCTAGTGCCTTGACAGCCTTTTGGACCTGACTTTCTCTAAGCATTTCATTTCGCTTACAAGAAAATCCCACCACATTCAACAACTTTGCAATTGTTTCAAAAAACCATTGACAATCATCATTTATCTTAGCAACCGCGACAAGTTCTAACTGAAGTTGATGAGCAGAATAATGAATGTAGTAACACACCACTCATGTTACTGGCCCCATCATAACCTTGCCCACAAATCTTAGACAAATTCAAGGAATGCTACATTATCAAAGATTCAATTGCAGCTTTAATTGACAATGTCATGGTGTCACGAACATGCATAATGCCAAGAAACGACTTTACTAACCTTCCCTTTCTACCAACATAACTCAAACAAAGAGCAAATTGTTCTCTAAGTGACAGATCACTAGATTCATCGACTAAAATTAAAAATTAGTCATTACCATCTCTTGCATAATATCTTAGTAGTTTCCTTAACACAGACACTATTTATATCTTTTTGAATTGAAGGAGCAGTTAATTTGTACAACCCTGTATTCGCCGAGTAGGTACTCGAGCCAAGAGGCATTTTGGAACATCGTTCCTCAGTAGGATCCAGGGTAGGGAGAGAAGAGGGCGAGCGGTGGAGGTAGAGGCCTCCCGCTCCCCCACCCCCAGCAGGGGGGCGAGCTCCACTCGCCCCCCGCTCCCCCAGCAGGAGGGGGCGAGACCCTCAAGTAGGGGGCGAGCTCCACTCGCCCCCGCCTCAAGTAGGGGGCGAGCTCCACTCGCCCCCGCCTCAAGTAGGGGACGAGCTCCACTCGCCCCCGCCTCAAGTAGGGGGAGAGCTCCACTCACCCCCGCCTCAAGTGGGGAGCGAGCTCTACTCGCCCCCGCCCCAAGTGGGGGGCGAGCTCCACTCGCCCCCGCCCCAAGCAGAGGGGCGAGACCAGCAGGGGGGCCGCTCCTGCCTAGGTCTCGCCCAGCCCCGGCAGAGGGGCGAGACCAGCAGGGGGCCGCCCCTGCCTGGGTCTCGCCCAGCCCCCGCAGAGGGGCGAGACCAGCAGGGGGGCCCCCCTGCCTGGGTCTCGCCCAGCTCCAGTAGAGGGGCGAGACCGGCAGGGGGGCCGCCCCTGCCTGGGTCTCGCCCAGCCCCAGTAGAGGGGCGAGACCAGCAGGGGGGCCGCCCCTGCCTGGGTCTCGCCCAGCCCCCGCAGAGGGGCGAGACCAGCAGGGGGGCCCCCCTGCCTGGGTCTCGCCCAGCCCCCGCAGAGGGGCGAGACCAGTAGGGGGGCCGCCCCTGCCTGGGTCTCGCCCAGCCCCAGCGGAGGGGCGAGACCAGCAGGGGGGCCGACCCCCGGGTCTCGCCCAGCCCCAGCAGAGGGGCGAGACCAGCAGGGGGGCCGACCCCCGGGTCTCGCCCCACCCCAGTTAGGGGGCTCTCCGAGCCCCGCGAGATGTCCCCTCTCGCCCAGTTCCGGGGGGGGGGGGGGGTCGGTCTGCGTTTAGCGCCTCAGAACAACGAGATTTGGTTATTCGCAGCCATATCCGGGGGCATTTTGGTAACTTCGCAGGCAGTTTTTGGTTATTCGCAGCCCATTTCCAAAATCCTATAAATAGGACCAAGGGGGCACCATTTGGAGGCAAGCTTGTTCTAGGTTAGCTCCCTCTCTCTCTTCCCACTTTCTCTCTCTAGTGGGTGTGGAGAGCCTCCAAAGGTGCCCAAGCCCGGCATTTGACTTGGGAGGGGAAGCGCTCTAAAGATCTTCCCGGTATGTGGTGGGACCTCCTCGCCGAGCCCTTGGTCCAGTTCATAGTTCCAACACCTTCAACCTAGAGCTCTCCCTTGGGGGGAGTAAGAGTTGGCCACCCCTCAACTTGTTGGGGGCCCCGAACTCCACAGAGACCGAGAAATCGGTTTCAACATTATGGTGCGGTGAGCGTGGAGTGTGACTAACTCAAGAAAGTCTCAAGCTGAGCTCCATGGCTGGAGGTGGAGGATCCGACCCAGGTCACTCGCAACCCCCGGTGGCTGGGGTGACGTTGGAGATGTTCGAAGATTTCAGGCAAGAGGTCTTATAGACCTTCCAGGTTGCTTTCGCCATGATTGTCAGAGTCAGAAGAAGAGATGGTCCAGAGGTCCCGCCCCGGCAGGTGGGCGAGGGAACTCTCGGCCAACAGCCCAGGAAAGAGGTACCAGTGGGGGGGGGGGGGGAGTGGGGAGGTGCCATACCCCCACTCGCCCATCTCCAAGGGGGCGAGCTCAGGAGGGAGGCGCCCTCCCAGCTCGCCCCGCCCCTTCAAGGGGGCGAGCTCAGGAGGGAGGCGCCCTCCCAGCTCGCCCCACCCCTTCTAGTCCAGCCCCAAAGGGCGGCGAATGGGGAGGCATCCGGCCCCCGCTCGCCCCACTCCAAAAGGAGTCGAGTGAATGTTGGTGGGCGAGACCACCCCGGGTGGCGGCTACCCAATAGCCTGGCGAGCGCAGAGGTTAGCAATTCAACTCCGCGAGAGCAAGGAAGGAAGGGCTTCCAAAGGAAGAGAGCCAACCGCTCGGGGTGGAGGCAGGGATCGAACACACCCCCTCCACCACCTCAGCAAACTATGACAATTGGTGGGGGGAGGAGGAGAGCCAGGAAAGCAGAGAGAAGGGGAAAAAGAAAGGATATGGTTGAGTTACCTTACTGCGACTTCCACGATGAGGAGGGTCACGCAACGTCCGCCTGCCCTGAGTTATTGGAAATGAAAGAGGCGAGGAGTCCAAGGCAACAACAACAACTACCAGAAGAAGTTGAGGAGGACCGGGCCTGGGAGTGGGAGACTCAATTCGGTTTCCATGCTTAGTTTTCTTTTCAATCCCTAAGTTCATGTAATGTAATGTTTTGTTTCCATGCCTAGTTTCCTCACATGTATTAGGATGATTAATATAATGAAAGTTTTTTTTCAAAAAAATACTTAGCCTCGATGCTGGCCCGCTGACCAGGCTCCCACCTAGCTGGCAGGGCCGGGAACCGCTCGGGGCAGGAAGGAAAAATACTCCACCTCCAGTTGAGCTCGCTCATCTAGCGAATGACCTGGAGGGTGCCGACTCTACTCCACCTCCAGTTGAGCTCGCTCATCTAGCGAATGGCCTGGAGGGTGTCGACTCTTCTCCACCTCCAGTTGAGCTCGCTCATCCGGCGAATGGCCTGGAGGGTATCGACTCTTCTCCACCTCCAGTTGAGCTCGCTCGTCTAGCGAATGACCTGGAGGATGTCGACTCTTATCCACCTCTAGTGGAGCTCGGCTCCTAGAGTGTGTCGACCTTGTATCCACCTCTAGTTGAGCCTGGCTCCTAGAGTGTGTCGACCTTGTATCCACCTATAGTGGAGCTCGACTCCTAGAGTGTGTCGACTTTTTATCCACCTCTAGTTGAGCCGGGCTCCTAGAGTGTGTTGACCTTAGCCCCGATGCTGGCCCGCTGACCAGTCTCCCACCTAGCTGGCAGGGGCGGGAACCGCTCGGGAGCAGGAAAGAAAATTCTCCACCTCCGGTTGAGCTCGCTCATCTAGCGAATGGCCTGGAGGGTGTCGACTCTTCTCCACCTCCAGTTGAGCTCGCTCATCTAGCGAATGGCCTGGAGGGTGTCGACTCTTCTCCACCTCCAGTTGAGCTCGCTCGTCTAGCGAATGGCCTGGAGGATGTCGACTCTCATCCACCTCTAGTGGAGCTCGGCTCCTAGAGTGTGTCGACCTTGTATCCACCTCTAGTTGAGCCTGGCTCCTAGAGTGTGTCGACCTTGTATCCACCTCTAGTTGAGCCGAGCTCCTAGAGTGTGTCGACTTTTTATCCACCTCTAGGTGAGCAGGGCTCCTAGAGTGTGTCGACCTTAGCCCCGATGCTGGCCCGCTGACCAGGCTCCCACCTAGCTGGCAGGGCCGGGAACCGCTCGGGAGCAGGAAAGAAAATTCTCCACCTCCAGTTGAGCTCGCTCATCTAGCGAATGGCCTGGAGGGTGTCGACTCTTCTCCACCTCCAGTTGAGCTCGCTCGTCTAGCGAATGGCCTGGAGGATGTCGACTCTTATCCACCTCTAGTTGAGCCTGACTCCCAGAGTGTGTCGACCTTGTATCCACCTCTAGTTGAGCCGGGCTCCTAGAGTGTGTCGACTTTTTATCCACCTCTAGTTGAGCTGGGCTCCTAGAGTGTGTCGACCTTAGCCCCGGTGCTGGCCCGCTGACCAGGCTCCCACCTAGCTGGCAGGGCCGGGAACCGCTCGGGAGCAGGAAAGAAAATTCTCCACCTCTAGTTGAGCTCGCTCATTTAGCGAATGGCTTGGAGGGTGTCGACTCTTCTCCACCTCCAGTTGAGCTCGCTCATCTAGCGAATGGCCTGGAGGGTGTCGACTCTTCTCCACCTCCAGTTGAGCTCGCTCATCTAGCGAATGACCTGGAGGGTGTCGACTCTTCTCCACCTCCAGTTGAGCTCGCTCGTCTAGCGAATGGCCTGGAGGATGTCGACTCTCATCCACCTCTAGTTGAGTCTGGCTCCTAGAGTGTGTCGACCTTGTATCTACCTCTAGTTGAGCCGGGCTCCTAGAGTGTGTCGACTTTTTATCCACCTCTAGGTGAGCCGGGCTCCTAGAGTGTGTCGACCTTAGCCCCGATGCTGGCCCGCTGACCAGGCTCCCACCTAGCTGGCAGGGCCGGCAACCGCTCGGGAGTGGGAAAGAAAATTCTCAACTCCAGTTGAGCTCGCTCATCTAGCGAATGGCCTGGAGGGTGTCGACTCTTCTCCACCTCCAGTTGAGCTCGCTCATCTAGCGAATGGCCTGGAGGGTGTCGACTCTTCTCCACCTCCAGTTGAGCTCGCTCGTCTAGCGAATGGCCTGGAGGATGTCGACTCTCATCCACCTCTAGTGGAGCTCGGCTCCTAGAGTGTGTCGACCTTGTATCCACCTCTAGTTGAGCCTGGCTCCTAGAGTGTGTCGACCTTGTATACACCTCTAGTTGAGCCGGGCTCCTAGAGTGTGTCGACTTTTTATCCACCTCTGGGTGAGCCGGGCTCCTAGAGTGTGTCGACCTTAGCCCCGATGCTGGCCCGCTGACCAGGCTCCCACCTAGCTGGCAGGGCCGGGAACCGCTCGGGAGCAGGAAAGAAAATTCTCCACCTCCAGTTGAGCTCGCTCATCTAGCGAATGGCCTGGAGGGTGTCGACTCTTCTCCACCTCCAGTTGAGCTCGCTCGTCTAGCGAATGGCCTAGAGGATGTCGACTCTTATCCACCTCTAGTTGAGCCTGGCTCCTAGAGTGTCGACCTTGTATCCACCTCTAGTTGAGCCGGGCTCCTAGAGTGTGTCGACTTTTTATCCACCTCTAGTTGAGCCGGGCTCCTAGAGTGTGTCGACCTTAGCCCCGATGCTGGCCCGCTGACCAGGCTCCCACCAAGCTGGCAGGGCCGGGAACCGCTCGGTTGCCGGATGTTGCTCAAGGTACTTAGCCCCGATGCTGGCCCGCTGACCAGGCTCCCACCAAGCTGGCAGGGCCGGGAACCGCTCGGTGGCCGGATGTTTCAAAGGTACTTAGCCCCGATGCTGGCCCACTGACCAGGCTCCCATCAAGCTGGCAGGGCCGGGAACCGCTTGGTGGCCGGATGTTGCTCAAGGTACTTAGCCCCGATGCTGGCCCGCTGACCAGACTCCCACCTAGCTGGCAGGGCCGGGAACCGCTCGGTGGCCGGAGATTGTCAAAGTAAATTCTCCCCCCGAGGTGGCTCCGCTATCCGGACTCTCGCTAGCCGACAGGGTGGAGGAACTCTCGAGGAGGCTTTATGTTTTTTCCCAAAGTAGCTCCGTTAGTCAGATTTCCAGCAACACTCGTCGAATATGCAGGGTTGAACATTTCTTTCCGAGCGTGTACCTCGCTTGAAAAGAGCGGGGATTGTGTACAACCCTGTATTCGCCGAGTAGGTACTCGAGCCAAGAGGCATTTTGGAACATCGTTCCTCAGCAGGATCCAGGGTAGGGAGAGAAGAGGGCGAGCGGTGGAGGTAGAGGCCTCCCGCTCCCCCACCCCCAGCAGGGGGGCGAGCTACACTCGCCCCCCGCTCCCCTAGCAGGAGGGGGCGAGACCCTCAAGTAGGGGGCGAGCTCCACTCGCCCCCGCCTCAAGTAGGGGGCGAGCTCCACTCGCCCCCGCCTCAAGTAGGGGGCGAGCTCCACTCGCCCCCGCCTCAAGTGAGGGGCGAGCTCCACTCGTCCCTGCCCCAAGTGGGGGGCGAGCTCCACTCGCCCCCGCCCCAAGCAGAGGGGCGAGACCAGCAGGGGGGCCGCCCTTGCCTGGGTCTCGCCCAGCCCCGGCAGAGGGGCGAGACCAGCAGGGGGGCCGCCCCTGCCTGGGTCTCGCCCAGCCCCCGCAGAGGGGCGAGACCAGCAGGGGGCCCCCCCTGCCTGGGTCTCGCCCAGCCCCAGTAGAGGGGCGAGACCAGCAGGGGCCGCCCCTGCCTGGGTCTCGCCCAACCCCAGTAGAGGGGCGAGACCAGCAGGGGGGCTGCCCCTGCCTGGGTCTCGCCTAGCCCCCGCAGAGGGGCGAGACCAGCAGGGGGGCCGCCCCTGCTTGGGTCTCGCCCAGCCCCCGCAGAGGGGCGAGACCAGCAGGGGGGCCGCCCCTGCCTGGGTCTCGCCCAGCCCTAGCGGAGGGGCGAGACCAGCAGGGGGGCCGACCCCCGGGTCTCGCCCAGCCCCAGCAGAGGGGCGAGACCAGCAGGGGTGCCGACCCCCGGGTCTCGCCCCACCCCAGTTAGGGGGCTCGCCGAGCCCCGCGAGATGCCCCCTCTCGCCCAGTTCCGGGGTGGGGGGGGGGGGGTCGGTCTGCGTTTAGCGCCTCAGAACAGCGGGATTTGGTTATCCGCAGCCATATCCAGGGGCATTTTGGTAACTTCGCAGACAGTTTTTGGTTATTCGCAGCCCATTTCCAAATTCTTATAAATAGGACCAAGGAGGCACCATTTGGAGGCAAGCTTGTTCTAGGTTAGCTCCCTCTCTTTCTCTCTTCCCACTTTCTCTCTCTAGTGGGTGTGGAGAGCCTCCAAAGGTGCCCAAGCCCGACATTTGGCTTGGGAGGGGAAGCGCTCTAAAGATCTTCCGGGTATGTGGTGGGACCTCCTCGCCGAGCCCTTGGTCCAGTTCATAGTTCCAACACCTTCAACCTAGAGCTCTCCCTTGGGGGGAGTAAGAGTTGGCCACCCCTCAACTTGTTGGGGGCCCCGAACTCCACAGAGACCGAGAAATCAGTTTCAACATAATTGATTATTTTTCAGTGCATTTTTCAAGACATACTTATCAACTTCATCAATATCCGCAAACCATTGCAAAAGTTCAAGAAGATTTCCCCTATTAATTTATCCTTGACTCTCATCATGACCAAAAGTTCAAGAAGATATATCAAGCATTTGAGAGAAGCTTTTAAGCTTGCTTTATGTTCAAGCTGTCTTATCTGTTTGCTTGTCAAGCGCAACTATGATAAGATTTTTTGAGGTCTCTTAGAACTTCAAATTTCTGCAAAGCTAGCTTAGGCTTATCTGATTGCTTGTCAAAGGATTGGTCATTATATTTTCTCTTTTCTAGATCATGTGAAAGCAACTTCACATCATATACAGACCTAATGACAATATCTTGAGTTTAAGGTGATGGAGAAGGGGGCACATTCTCACTATCTTTGATTGTAGAAGGGGAAAACTTCTCATTTTCACTCTCTTGAGTTCGAGGTTTATATCCTGAAGAAGTATTGGGAATTTAACTTCTTTTGAAACATGGTTGCGATGAGATTAAGTTTCTTCTTCTTTTTTTATGATTTCAAATGACCCTCCATTTTCTTCACTTCTATATAAATTTAATTAATAACATTACTAATTTGCTAAACTAATTAACAAATTTGATGAAAAAAAATAATGAAATGTTGCCATTGTATAATAATGCGAAGTAAATAAAGATCTATGTTATCCGCTTGACCTTATACCAGCCAATACTAAAGAGCATTCCTACATACATTCACTCAGAATCTATCGTGCTTTGCTTAACCACTATTTGACTAATACCTCAAAACACATGGAAATATAGAATACAAGAATGTAAAAGGAGATTAAGATGAAGAGAGCAGAACCTCGTCTACAATCCGTAACCGAAGAAGAGTCAAAAAAGTTATGTCTATGAGAGGTACACGAACTGTAGAAGCTCTCGACTACGGTGTAGAGGGACAACTGGAGTCTATCGCAAAAAAGAGCCCTACTGAGAAGTATACAAATTAGATTACTAAGCTTGAAAATATCAATAAAAATGGAACTGTACGGAAGAACAATTTCATGGTAAGCTTGAAAATATATAAAAAATGTCAAATTTCACATGATCACATCCATGCCACAATGGATTAACCGGTGCAATCATTTTCTACCTCAAATTAGCTTCTGACGCCTTCAATTTTTTTTGCCTTACATGATTTCTTTTGCCCCCAAACTACCATTCTCCAACCCAAGAGTAAGCTTGAACATTGAGACCTGGAGGGGACGAAGGCAAGCTTGAGCTATGGAATGACCTTCGAAGGGCCGACGTTGATTATAGAGGTCGACGGTGAGGTATAGAGGTTGCAGTGAGATCCTTCGGAGCCTTAAAGGAATATCGGTGGTCGAAGGCAAAAGCGACTACTGGCTTAGATCTCGGGCTGATAGAGAGGGGGGCTTTCGGTGGTCGACGACAAGACTCGAGATCTTAGATGAGATCGATCGAAGCGAGATTGCGAGAAGGGGATCGACTTGAGTACCTGGCTTAGGTCTCAGGCGGATAGAGAGTGTTTTCGGTGGTAAAGGAGATTATGAGTTATAAAAGATAAGTGGTTTGGTGGACGAATATCGCAAAATGGTGTGGCTTATAACCCCACCCAAAAATATTATTTTGGGCGCGTGCCGGGGGGGGGGGGGGGGAGGGAGTGTCCCTTGGGCCCCCTCTCTATCCTCCCATGGCCAGGAATATTGGATATCGTCATGGGGGCTGAAAGCAATGGCAGAATGGGAGGAAGACGGAGGCGTCGACACCCCCAAAGACTGTACCCGACGGCTTCAGTACCACGCAGAATGGTTGGACTCGCACCGTTCGGAAGACCAAGAAGCTCTGTCATGAAAAAGCCAAACTCTCGATCCTCCTTGCCCTATACTAGATAGGTTGTAGAAGGAGGGAGTTTAGGTTAATTAAATCTAAAGGATCATATCGCATGCTCGGCTCTGGCACCATAACTTTCAAATTAGAGCTCAGGAAAAAATATAAAAATGCATAGAACTACGAAAAATCGAGCTGGGCATAATAATAGTCTCTGATTGTTCGACTGATCTAAAAATTGTCGGCAATGACAAGTCGCTCAATGAGGTGTGATCAATTTCAACTACCAAGTATTCAATATGCTACGTCACATGTAAGAACACATGTGAAATGTAGGTAGGATGCTAAGAATTACTCTAGAGAGGGGGTGAATAGAGTATTTAGAAATTCTTTTTATCTTTTAATCATTCATAGCACATGCCACAAATAAGTTTGTTTGTTTTTGCAGCAGAATTAATAGAGTAAACAAATAAACAAACAAAGCTATAGAGATCTATGCAATCCAGAAGACACAAAAAGTGTTATAGAGGTTTCCCAAATTTGGGTACGTCCCCTTCTACCCCTTGGTAGTCGCCGCACACGGGCGAATTTCTCTACCGATAACAAGGAAACGATAAAATTCAAACAGTAAATAAAAACTCCCTCAAAAAGTTAAACTCGAAGATGATGACGGAGGGGCGCCGAAGTGATCGTCGGAGTAGATGCGCACGGCCTTCGCGTAGAGTAAGCTTGATCGATCCTTCTTCGAGTTCTTTGCCTTCATGAGGGTTGATGGAGTTCTCTCGGCTGCAGGGAGGAGGTTCTCACGAAACTATAGGAGTTGTGGCTCTCGTTAGTATTTCTTCGCATGGAAGGAGGAGGTCCGCTCTTTAAATAGACTCGGATCTTAGCGCCAACGTTAACGTTACCGCTGAGGGGTAGGCTCTTTAGGAAAGTGGTTGGCACGCGGATCCAGCCAAATTTGAAAGTTGCGTTGCTCCAAGTTAGGGAACCCTTCCTACCGCGTCGTAGTAGCGCTACCGCGCCGCGTTAGCATTATATTTTTCCTTGCCGTCGGATCTCCTTCCTCTTTTGCTCCTCAATCAGCAGCATGATAGCGGCCTTCAATATGTTACCGCTGGACGTTAGAGCTAAAGCGTCGCGGTAGTACTTGCTATATTTGAATCCCGACGGCATTCCTTTCTCAACGATATTGCCGTCACGACGACGCCGACGCCAGTGGTAGTGTTAACGCGCCGCGTTAGCACCTGATTTAGAGCATCATCATCTTTCTTCATCGTACTCATAGGGGCTTGTTACCTGTGGATCCTGCACACTATAAACGCACGACAAATATGATCTAATACATTGAGATTTGTTATTCTCAAACTAAGAGATGCTTAACGCATGTTCCAACAGATGTCTCCTCACATAACTAAACAAGTGGGATGTAACATCCTCAGAACTACTAGACCCCTAAGGTGCACTTTGTCATGACAAGGTCATGACATTTCTCTAAGAGACTGAGAGTTGCCCTAGAACCAAGGTGAAAAGGGTGAAAAACACCTTGGTGTGCAAATAGACAAACTGACTTCAAGGTTTAAGGCTTGATGTCTAAGCCTCAAAATGATTCAATTGACCTCCCCCAACTCTTGCTAATCCCCTAGGGAGCTCAATGGGTCATTAATAACCCAATGGGTCAAGACAAATCTAGGGTTTGGGTCAAAATCATCATTTGACTCATTTAGCCTAAGTTGACCTAAATAGGTCAAAAGTGCCCAAAGAGGGTTCACCAAGCCCTTACTCTCTTTCCTTTTGTACTCATTGTTGGACTTGTATACTTTTTTAGATATATATGCAGATGTGTGATTGTGGACTTGGTTTGTCTTTCTTAGCTTTCTTCGTATCTCTTGTTGGCCTAGTTGATCGTTCTTGCCGGCAGGATCGGCGTCTTGCGGAGGCGGCTAACTTGTGTGTTAGTGTCACCGTAAGGCGGCGGTTCTGGGCATAAGATCCGGGAACTCTCCTGGTGCGGGAGAGGGATCTTACATGGGACATGAAGGCCGAGGTAGCGGAATGTCGGCCAAGCTTGTATTAAAACGCAAAGTATCCAACCTAGGACATGTAAAGTGCACAATGCAACATAGATTCCCAAGGTGGGACTTAACAACGAACAAGCGGTAAGTCAATTCACTCTATTTCACTAGATTAAAAGCTTCAATCTTGCAAATAATAGTATCATTTATTGTTTCTTCTGTCTATTTTCCTGTTAAAACAACCCTTATTATGGATAATTATAGGTTGCAAAGTGTTGCATATTGTAGGAGAGGACACAGTAGTTTTATGCAGTGAGTTTATGTTATTTGATATAACATCATTTGAATACACATCTATCAAGTAATCCTATATATTTTTGTTTAGAAGAGAATTCCACATCAGTCTCCTGATGAAGAAGATGGATATTTGTATTAATTAAATACTTTTTTCTTTATATTATCTCTTACCTTTTGACGTGTTGATCTCACAGTTTTCTGTCAATAAACAGGGATGAATTACACCTGGAGGATGATGTTTATTCCTTTGGCTTAATATTACGTGATGCACTTCTTGGACTACCAAGATCTGCAAAAGGAGAAACATTTTTCCAAAATGAAATGGTATGCATTTGTTTAATTTACATGCTGAATGGTGTCTTGAGATGATTCTATAAAATGCATTTTTCGTTGATATTTCATTGTGTAGAGAGTACTTTGATTGTGTTTAGTATCGTAATTTGGCTAATCCTGTTGTTATATTGCATAAAATATTAAATTGGTGAAAGTGATCTGAACTTTCGCATTAGGATTTATCCGTGACATAAAAAGGACTAGTTTGATGATACATCTACGCACCATTGGCAGTTACGTATATTCCTTCAGAAAAAACCCACAAAACGTGATAAAACTCGAAGCATGTCTTTGAGATTATCCTTTATTAATATTGTCTTAGTATTTTAGCTTGTGGTACTTCATCCTATTTTTTTTTAAATTAGGAATGAATGTATCAGGGATAAGATAGGAGTGACGCCAATTGTAGAGAAGATGCGAGAAGATCGTTTAAGATAGCTCGGACATGTACATAGGAGACCGTTAGAGGCACCTGTTAGGCGTTGTGAGAGTTTAGTCACTAGACATGTTAAACGGGGGAGGGGTAGACCAAAAAAGACTTGGAATGAAACTATAAGGAAAGATACGATGTACTTAGACATTAGTGAGGTTATGATTAAAGATAGGGCGCAATGGCGACAAAGGATCCATATAGCCGACCCCACTATGGTGGGATAAAGGCTTGAGTGTTGTTGTTGTATTTGGAGCGTCCTCTCTCTATATAATAAGGGCATATGTGAGTTAGGGATTTTGTGTGGAGTCTTTTCTTTCTCATTTGGAGAGGAACTTGTAGAGGGAACAAACCCTCAAGAGCGGTGGAGAGACAAATGATTGTACTAACCAGCGTGAGGATAGTAGACTCTCCTAGAATTTACCGGTAGATCTGCAAGTTTTTCCCAATTATGTATTGACTAGTCATTCGAGTCGTCTCGATCAAGCCTATGCGTCAGTGTGAGTTCATTAGGATCTTCCGAGAGTGTGCGTCAAATTTAATTTGCCCGAATAGTCGAAACCCTTGATAGGCAGGCTAGACGATTTTGGATTTTTATTTGCGCTAGCTTGGTCTCGCTCCCGACAAGTGTGGAATGACCGACTTCAAATTCGTGCACCAAATTAAGTCCCTGGGATGGATTTGATATTAATTAATTATTGAGGGGTAGATTCGGAACCTCCTCTCAAACTCTAATACTCCTATCCTATTAAAGGAAATTAGAGTCGGTCTAAGCATTATCATGCGATTCCTAAGAACGTGAACATGAGCGACGTGAAGCAACCGTTATTGTGGTCGTCTTGTTCCATATGATCTCCAACGTGAACAAGGAAAAACTAAAGTAGCGGTTACAGTGTTGCCTTCTTCCTCACGTGATTCTTCCATAGACGATCCCTCCATCGACAAGGTCATCTTCTACATCTCAAAGAGAGATTGCAGACTCCAGGTTTTCACTATCTCTGTTCCAGACGAGAAAACTCCTGCGCCTTCAAACCATTTTCTTATCCTGCGGTTCCTGCTGGTGGGTCATCCTTGAGCCGCAAACCCTAACAGGAGAAAGGAAAAATTTTCCTCTTCTTACCGAGCGCCAAAGTAAGTAGAAAGGGAAGGTCGCTGAAAATCCATCAGGCTCCAACAATCTATTGTGGGATTTTCTGTTTCATCAGGAGAAAAGTCCTACATGGGTTCATTTGATTTCCAAGGTTAATTATTATGGGCAGTGATATGGGTTATTGGAGTTGAAGCTTGAATAAAAGTTTATTTCCATGAGGAGTTACTTGATGGCCGTGCAATCCTCCTGACATCAAATCACTTTGTATAATAACTTCGTCCTCGCTTTCAAATTTCATTCGATCTGACACTAGCGCATTATTAAGGATGCCAACAATTGCGCGACACGAGGCTGAATCCAAGAATGGTATGCATTTTATTTTCTGCATTTAATTTATTTGTATCGTACTCCATATTTAATTCAATTACCTACATTTCTTTTCATTATAAGTAATCACAAAAAATTTATATGTGAAATTTTAATTTGATTGCAATGTATCACATAGGAATTGGTTAATACTATCCAATACGATTCTGCATGTATAGGTCACACAATGTTATTAGATTTTAATAACCATCTTCAGTGTGTGTTTTGTGATCTAATGCGTTTATTATTTTACTTACATTTGGTATCAGAGCCAAGCATGAACATATTAATTAATTCCATTAATTGTGGGTGTAATTAAATTGTTTAATCACTAGCTAGCTGTTGAAATAGCCCATGTATTCGGCCCATATGGTGGCCCATTTATTTCTCTTCTATTTCTCTTTAGTCCCACATTGTGTATAAGGTTTTTCTCTCACTTCTCTCACCTATAAATATGTACTCTCCCTTTGTATACAATATACAAGAAATACACACAAGTGTTTTGCTCTTTTCTACATGGTATCAGAGCGAGCGATCCGATACTTGTGGTCTTCCTCCTTCTAACCGCGCGATCTCTCTAGTCGCTGCGATCTACCGTTATCTCTACTCACTCTTCTCACGCGATCTCTCTTATCGTTGCTCAGCCCGCTCGATCTCTCTGATCGCGGCTCAGCCCGCTCAGCTCTGCGACATTCTTTTATTTACCGCTGCTACCGTTCCTGCCCGTGGACTCCACAAAATCTCTCCCGTGTCCCCTCCTTTATAGCACGTCCCGGAGAAGTGTGGGGTCCACACCTCGCAAGCTCGCCGCGGTCTCTTCGCGCTTCCCTCGCGATCTCGCGAGCTCGTCTCACCGCAGCGGTCTCGCCTCTCGTGCGACTTCCAGCGAGCTCTCAAACCGCCAGCGCCATCTGAAGTCGTTGCGATCTCCAGCGCCATCTCCAGCCGCTGCTCCTTCCAAGTCGCAACAGCGAGCTCTCCAACCGCCAGCGCAATCTAAAGTCGTTGCGATCTCAAGCGCCATCTCAAGTCGCTGCTCCTTCTGCCGCCTCTCAAGTCGCTGCGATCTCCAGCGCCCTCTCAAGTCGCTGCTCCTTCTGTGGTATCAACTCGCTGCGATCTCCAGCGCCATCTCAAGTCGCGGCTCCTTCTGTCGCCTCTCAAGTCGCTGCTCCTGCTGCCTCTCAAGTCCAGCGATCTCCTGCGGCCTCTCTCAACAGGGAGCGCTCTCCCAGCCGCAGACCGCTAGCTCAAGTCGCAGACCGCCGAGAGCCTCTCTCCTCTCCATCAGCGAGCTAATCTCAAACCGCCGCGGTCTCTTCAAACCGCAGCTAATTTCACACCGCAGCCTATATCTTGCTGCTCCCTCCGTGCAGCGATCTCCAGGCTTCTCAAACCGCAGCGGCCTTCTCTGCTATAATGGGCTCGTCTGAGAACTCCTCTACTTTGCCTCCTGCGACCGCCCCCCAACATTCTCCTAGTGTTCAGCACTCTTCTAGTGAACTCCGTGATGAGCTGCGAATTACTACTCTCTCCCTCTCCGGAAAGAAAAACTTCATTCCTTGGGGTCACTCAATCCGCCGGGTCCTCCAGGCCAAGGGTCTTCTAGCTCATCTGACCGATGATCCCCCGGCTCCTACTACTCCTGAGTGGCTCAAGAATGATGGTCGGGTCCAGACCTGGATCCTTAACTCTTTGGAAGGTGAACCATATGAAATGGTCATGTACCTACCCACGGCCAAAGGGATGTGGGACGAGCTCCACTGCTTATATTCCGGCAAGGATAGCCTTCAAAGTCTCTTCGACATTATCTCTGACCTTCAGGCCCTGGACACCAGTGGACCAAACATTACCTCCGTTGTCGCTCGGGTTAAGTCACTCTCTGAGGCATGGCTTCAACACCAGCCGCCCACCGCTGATCATGCCACTCAACGCGCGCAAAGGGAGGCCGTCTGCATTGCTATGCTAATGGCCCGTGTTCCTCCACATCTTCTGAGTATTAGGGCACAAGTCTTGGCCTCGACTCCCACTCCCTCCTTATCGGCTGTCTGCTCCATGCTACTCAAAGTATCCCAACCTCCGGAGGCTCTTGCTCCTCCCTCACCGGCTCTTCTCCAAACTATCCCTGCTCCTTCATTTCCTCCTCCGTCTAGCCGAGGAGGTCGGTCGGCCTACCGTGGAAGGGGCCGTGGTGGACGAGGGCGGCCGAAGTGCTCGTTCTGTGGTCGTGATGGCCATTACGAGTCCACCTGCTTTCGGAAGACTGGCAACCCTCCTCCTCCACGACCGACTGGTGCTGTTGTTGAAGATAGCTCCTCGGCCTCTCGTGCCGATCTTGAGGCTCTACGCCTACAATTCCAGCAACTCCAAGGGATGATGACTCCACCTGCCTCGGTCGCCTCCGTTTCCAGCCCAGGTATCGTCGGTCTCTCCACTAGCCCAGGTTGGATAATGGACTCCGGTGCTACTCATCATATTACCTCACGACAACCAATTCAATATTTGGATATTCCTCATCCAAAATGTATCACTGTGGCTAATGGGGATACCGTTCCCGTTTCCGGTTCTGCGGACATCTCGCTCACCTCCTCTCTTTCTCTTCGCTCGGTTCTTCATGTTCCGGGCTCCTCCTTCAATTTACTTTCCATTGGTCGTCTTACTAATGACTTGGATTGTTCTGTAATATTTAACCCCTCGTCTTTTTTGATACAGGATCGACGGACGCGGACTACCATTGGTAAAGGACGATTGCGGAACGGACTCTACCTCCTTGACGATTCTCCCACCATCCTCTCCTCTGTCTCCTCCATAGACTGGCACCGACGTCTCGGGCATCCTCCTCTACCCGTCCTCCAGAAGGCTCTCCCTGATGTACCTCTTTCTTCGTTTAAATGTGAAACATGTATTTTCGGCAAACAACCGCGTTCTTCTTTTCCCGCACATTGTACTCGGAGCCCGGCTCCTTTTGATTTAGTGCACTCCGATATTTGGGGGCCCTATAAAACTACTAGTATCTCTGGATATCGATATTTTCTTACTTTTGTTGATGATTACTCTCGGTTAACGTGGCTATACCTGCTTCATGATCGCTCTGAGCTCCCTCGTGTCTTTAGAGCGTTTGTCCTCGAGACCCATACGCAATTCTCCACTACCATCAAAACCTTACGCTCCGACAATGCTCGCGAATACACAAGCCACGATATCGCCTCTCTATGCTCAGACTTCGGAATCATCCACCAAACATCCTGCGCTTACACCCCTCAACAAAACGGTGTGGCCGAGCGAAAGAACCGTCACCTTCTCGAGGTTGCCCGCTTACTTATGCTTCACATGAACGTTCCCAAAACATATTGGAACTTCACGGTCTCCACTGCCTGCTTCCTTATCAACCGTCTCCCTTCCTCCGTTCTCCATAATAATACTCCGTTCAGCCTTCTGTTCCCTTCTACTCCAGCCTTCTCTCTCACACCCCGCACCTTTGGGTGCACCTGCTATGTCCACATCTTGGGACCCTCCACGGATAAGCTGGATCCTCGTGCTACCAAGTCCATCTTCGTCGGCTACTCTCGAACTCAGAAAGGTTACGTCTGCTACTTCCCTACAACCCGTAAAATAACGGTCTCTGCCGATGTTACCTTCTGGGAGGATCAACCGTTCTTTTCTGACCCTGGATCCCCCTTGCACCACCACCCGCTCCGCGACCTGTCATCCCGGTCAACGACACTTCCGTTCCCGTTCCTCCATCTCCGGCTCCTGATATTGCTCCCCCTCCCACCTCCATTATCTCTAAACCACCGATTATCCGAGTCTACACTCGTCAACATCCTCGTTCCGATCCGACTCCGCAGTCCAACTCGACCTCCGGTGCTCCGTGTTCTGCTGATCAGGTAACAGAATCGACTGCCCATCCTTTGGCGAATTATATGTCCTTACATCGCCTCTCACCCCACCTTCATACTCTGGCCACTTCTTTATCGTCGGTTGCAGTCCCTAACTCTGTGCAGGAGGCTCTTCAACATCCTGGCTGGCGTGCCGCCATGGAAGAAGAAATGGCTGCGTTGTGGGCAAACCAGACCTGGCAACTGGTGGATCTTCCCCCTGGCCAGAAAACTGTTGGTTGCAAATGGGTCTTTGTCATCAAGCATGCTGCGAATGGGACCATTGAACGGTTAAAAGCTCGACTGGTGGCTCGCGGCTACACCCAGCAACAAGGTTTGGACTACGACGAAACCTTCTCTCCCGTCGCCAAACTGAATACAGTCCGGGTTCTTCTCTCCGTTGCTGTGCACCGCCAATGTCCCTTACATCAACTAGATATTAAGAACGCCTTCTTAAACGGTGATCTCACTGAAACAGTATACATGCAGCAGCCGCCCGGGTTTGAGACCACGGGGGAGTCTAGGACCCCGAAAGTCTGTCATCTTTTGCGGTCTCTCTATGGTCTCAAACAGTCTCCTCGAGCATGGTTCGACAAGCTCAGCAAAGTCCTTCGTGAAGCAGGGTTTACTCGGAGCTCGGCTGACTTCTCCCTGTTTGGCAACATGCACCGTTCTCCTTCTAGTCTATGTGGATGATATCATTATCACTGGCTACGACTCAAAAGGAATTCAGACAATCAAACAATAACTCAGCTCTGTGTTCCAAACAAAAGATCTGGGGAACCTTCATTACTTCCTGGGCCTGGAGGTAGCCAAGCGACCAGATGGCCTTGTTCTATCTCAGAGAAAGTATTGCCTCGATCTTCTTAATGATGCAGGCTACTCCGACTGCAAACCCATTAATACTCCTATGGACGCAAATCACAAGATTTGTGCTCAGTCCTCTGACTCTGATCTCGTGCTTCAAAATCCGGAATACTATCGCCGTCTGGTAGGAAAGTTGATCTATCTGACTGTTACAAGACCAGATATCTCCTTCGCTGTCGGTATTGTCAGCCGTTACATGCACGCCCCTCGTTCCTTCCATCTTCAGGCTGTGGAACTGATTCTCCGATATCTAAAAGCGGCTCCTGGTCAAGGCTTGGTATACAAGACCTCATCCTCAATTCCAACACTGGTGGCATACTCTGATGCTGACTATGCCGGCTCTCTGGATGATCGTCGGTCAACCAGTGGCTTCTGTACGTACTTCGGAGGACACTTGATTACCTGGCGTAGCAAGAAACAAGCAGTGGTTGCGCGCTCCTCAGCAGAAGCAGAATACAGGGCAATGACATCCGTGGTCTCGGAACTTACATGGCTTGAAAGTCTTCTCACGGATCTTGGGATAGAACTGCCTGCTCCCGCTCTTCTACTTTGCGACAGTTAGGCTGCTATACATATTGCCAAGAACCCGGTCTTCCACGAAAGAACCAAGCATATCGAGGTCGACTGCCACTTAAACCGGGAGAAAGTACAAATGAAGAAGATCGAGCTAAAACATGTCCCTGGTACTGAACAAGTTGCGGATGTCCTCACAAAGGCACTATCCAGTACCCTCTTCTATCAATGCTTGTCCAAGCTTAGCGCATACGATTTGTACGCTCCAGCTTGCGGGGGAGTGTTGAAATAGCCCATGTATTCGGCCCATATGGTGGCCCATTTATTTCTCTTCTATTTCTCTTTAGTCCCACATTGTGTATAAGGTTTTTCTCTCACTTCTCTCACCTATAAATATGTACTCTCCCTTTGTATACAATATACAAGAAATACACACAAGTGTTTTGCTCTTTTCTACACTAGCAAACAATTAAAATCTTTTAATTAATAGAGAATATCAATGCGATAAAGACTTGTAAAGTGCATTAATTTTAAAGTCCCTTAATGCTCGTGATCTTTAGACACTTCAGTGCCCTTTTATGTCATTAATTATAAGAGCACGAGACTTAAGTTGAGGATAATTAAGAGAATCCCAACGTATGTTGCCACCAAAGTGTCCTGTTCGATGGATTTATGAGATTTCATTCCCACACGGCTTTGGGATTACTCTGATTCTGGCAAGCAATCATTCACCCAAATGTGGTGTTTGCTTGATAGGATTAGAGGTTTGCACACGGGCATTGGGGTGGGAGTGCGACGACTCTAGTAATCTATTCACCCAAAGGTGGTAGGTCTACGAAAGGCTTAAACACTACCATTTCTCTTAATGTGCAGAGAATTTCTAACTGCGTGACACGTATTCTGCCCAAAAGTGTTGCGTGTTGACACATCTGAATTCTTGTTAGTGTGCTATTTAAGGTTTTAACACACATTATATCCTCATTGCTAAATTCACTGCATCATTTACTTTTTCAGTCTCCTTTACAGTTCACAACAACCTTGCGACCATTGAAAAGCTTATTGGGTCAAATTTTAAGAAGGAGAAGACTGATGTCACGTTTGCCATTCAAATTGTGGACATTGATCTAACCCTGACATCTGACAAACCTGAAGAGTTGACTGTGACTAGCTCCCGAGTACAGAAGGACCACTATGCAACATGATATAAGTCCAACAAGATATGTCTGATGACCATGAAGAGATCCATTCCTGAGCATCTACTCAGTGTACTGCAAGAGACTGCTGACGCGCATGATTTCATTACTGTTATGGGACAAAGGTATATGGTGTCATGCAATGCCGAGGTTGGGACTCTCATGCAAGATCTTTTCACTATGAGGCGCACTGACAGTGGAGGTGTTCGCGATTACATATTGAGGATGGTTTACTATCAGACAAAGTTGCAAGAACTGGACATTGTTCTGCCTAAGACATGCGTAGTGCATCTAACACTCAATACTCTGCCACCAGAGTTCAGCATCCTGAGGATTACATACAATTCTCAAGATGAGGCTTGGAAACTTAATGACCTCATCACTTGATGTATTGCTGAAGAAGACAAGTTGAAAAGTGAAAAGACCTACACCGCACTGTATGTTTCGAGGCCTTCATTCAAGAAGAAGAAGATGATGAAGTCCAAGGCTTCAATCAAATCACAGGACAGTTAGACGAGTGGAGTGAAGGACTTTACTTGTTCCATAAAGAAGCCTTTGACTTGTTTCTTCTGCAAGAAGAAAGGACACATGAAGTCTTAATGCCCGAAGTTCAAAACTTGGATAGAGAAGCGTGGGTTCACACCTAAAGGTAATCCTCTTGCACTCATCCTAGGCGAATATAACTTAATTGAAGCCTCATCTAGTTCTTGGTGTCTTGATAGTGGAACAACTAATAATGTTGCTTATATACTACAAGGATTCACCAACAAGAGGAGGCCAAACAAGGATGAGTGTAGGCTCACAGTTGGCAACAATGCTAAAGTTGAAGTCGAGTTCATTAGGGAAGTTTTCTTGATATTAGATACTTATTTTAAGCTTTTGTTAAAAGAGATTTTATATTCCTACATTTCGAAGAAATTTAATTTTTGTTTCTACATTAGACAAACTTAATTATGGTCTCAACAATTCTAGTGGTTTAATTCAGTTGTTTTATAAATCACAAGTTGTAGTCCATTGCTCGTTGTCTAATGATTTATATAGGATATGTCTTGCTACCAATGACATTTATACGACTTCATTTAATGTAGAAAATGATGCTTCTAAAATAGCATTAATTAAGGAGAAGTCTTCCATTTGGCATAAAAGACTTGGCCAGATCTCTAGGGATAGAGTAGAGAGATTGATTAAGGAAAATATTCTTTCTGTTTTTGACTTTAGTGACCTAGAGACATGCATTGACTGTTGTTGGGGTAAAATAACCAAGATTAAGAAGACAGATGCTACACGTAGTCTAGACTTATGGAGATTATTCATACGGACATTAGTGAACCTTATTCATCTACGCTCTGCAAGAACACCTACTTCATTACTTTCATTGATGATTTCTCCCGCTATGCTTATTTGTTCTTGATTAAAGAAAGGTCTGAATCACTTGATAAATTCAAGATTTTCAAGACTGAAGTCGAGAAACTATTAGAAAAAGTCATCATGATTGTTAGTTCTGATAAATGAGGCTAGTATTTTGGCAGACATGATGTCTCCAGGCAACACAAAGGTCCTTTGCCAGACTCTTGAAGAGTTGTGACATTGTTGCCCAATATTCCATATCGGGTAATCCAGAACAAAATGATGTGGCCGAAAGGCGTGATCGCTTCTATGACCACCATTTCCACAAAGGAGAGGGTGTTGACAGTGTACCGGTCGAAGTAATAATAAAACAGTGAGTAACCACCGAGTATCGATCTCTCGAGGAACTTCTGGAGATGAGAAATCTGTGTTGACTAATTCGCTATTTAGGCGATGAGTGGATGATTTTATGATCGATTAATCTAAATTACAAACAAACAAAGAAAACTCTAATATAAAGCGTTGAGAGCATTTCATTGTGAATCAAACCAAGCTTTAAGAACAACATCAAAATCAACACAAACATCTTTTCTTAAACCCTAGCAAACCAAAAAATTCTTCATACAAATAGGTGTGTTAAAACAAAATAACAAAGACATGCTTACACTAGCCGCATTCATGCATGACATGAAATGAAATCAAGTTTATAATATAAAACCATCCACCATTCCTAGCACCGTAAAACATACACTGGAGGAAAGGTTGGCTTGACAGAGAAGATGGAAAGAGATACAACTGTTGCTTCGGATATGGAGAAGGAAGCTAATCTTACACGCAGTCTTTGGTTGTCGTCCGGGGTCCAAGAGGTCTGTCATCACCTCTCAACGTTACCCTTCTTTTCGATTGATTTACAACGCCCATGTCACGATCCTTTCCATCTGAAGAGGAAGAAAGAAAGGGAAAAATATGGTAAAATCACGGGGATCCAAACCCTAGTATCAAAATATTTTTTATAGTCCGCAACAGGTGATCTCACACGACCGTGCGTATTTTTTGCTGTGCACGATTGCGCGATCTGTGCAGAGCTCCAAAATAAAAGGGGGAAATGCCTAAGGGACACCAAGACCAACCCCAAGGATCACATACACAAGTTATAAATACATAAAATAATTAAAAAATATAAAAACTAATGGGAGAGAGTTGAGAGAATATTGGGGTGCGGGACCCATGCTAAACCTAGCACCGAGACCGCACCAAAGTCTGAGTTTGAGTGACAATCTCCACCAAGCCCAATATGCATGAAATCCAATCCATTTAGCTCCAAAGCTGCTCATGTATGAACTTAGAGAAACTATACCAATATCATGATAATCAAGAAAAGTAGAAGCAAAATGTAAATATGAGCTAACATGGTGCCAAAATTATTATATAATAATCACTCATTAAATACCCCCAAACTTAGATGTTTCTCGTCCCCAAGCAAACATATTCTACCCACCATGGATAATAAAAATAAATAAGCATTTGACATATGAACTAGTGAGTGAAGTGAGAAGTCTTGTGCTAATGGAGTAAGAGATCAACAACAACAACACTCAAGCCTTTCTCCCACTATAGTGAGGTCGGCTATATGGATCCTTTGTCGCCATTGTGCCCTATCTTTAGTCATAATCTCACTAATGCCTAAGTACATCATGTCTTTCCTTATAATTTCATTCCAAGTCTTTATTGGTCTACCCTTCCCTCGTTTAACATGCCTAGTGACTAAACTCTCACAACGCCTAACAAGTGCCTCTAATGGTCTCCTTTGTACGTGTCCAAACCATCTTAGTCGAGCTTCTCGCATCTTCTCTGCAATTGGTGCTACTCCTGTCTTATCCCTGATACATTCATTCCTAATTTTATGTAGTCTCGTGTATCCACACATCCACCTAAGCATTCTCATCTCCGCAACTCCAAATTTTCGCTCATGTACACAATTCACTGCCCAACAATCAAAACCATAGAACATTGCTGGTCTAATTGCAGTACTTTACGATCACATAAGATCCCTGACGCGCCTCTCCACTTCAACCAACCCGCTTGGATTCTATGTGTCACATATTTATCAATACCTCCATCTTTTTGAACTATCGATCCAAGATATTTAAAACACTCACTACGGGGAATATCTTGATCACCCAACTTAATAACGAAGTCATCCGTCCTTCTTGCACTGCTAAATTTAAGCTCCATATACTCCGTCTTTGCCCTGCTCAACCTAAAACCCTTCTTTTCTAAAGTGTCTCGCCAAGATTTAAGTTTTGCATTTACACTTTCGCACGTCTCATCGACCAAAACGATATCATCCACAAACAATAAACACCAGGGTATTGCTTGTTGGATATGTCCGGCGAGCTCATCTAAGATAAGGGTAAAGAGATAAGGGCTTAAAGCTGAACCTTGATTTAGGCCAACAGTGATAGGGAATTTCTGTGTTAATCCTCCAAATGTCCTCACCCTTGTCACTGAATTTGTATACATATCTTTGATTATGTCAATGGAGTATGAGTTCAATTAGAAAAATTTATCAAATGAATATCATACACCATTATGCATAGAAAAATTAAATGCTTTTCTAAAACCTATCAAATGAATATCATACACCATTATGCATAGAAAAATTAAATGCTTTTCTAAAACCTATCAAATGAATATCATACACCATTATGCATAGAAAAATTTAGTGCCTTCAAAACCTAATGCATTGAGAAAGCTACTAGGTTCCTCAGATATATTCATGTTCCTACGAGATTACTTCCCTAACATCTATAGGCTTTCCCGTTCACACTCTCTCCAAGACACTAGCCAGCTAAGCCGCCACGAATCATTAATGACTTCACACAGGATGAAATGTAAGGTTTAGGTTTAAGGTGTGATGTACAAAGATAAACACAGGGGCTATAATCACACTTAATTGGAATGAAGAGCTTTAAATCATTGTAGAATGCTAGTGAATAAAAGTAAGAGATGTGAAAAACTCCCTCCAAATTTCTTACATCACCCAACAAAAATTTTCTTTGCTTATATCATCAATTTTCAAGCTCCAACAAATTTTTTTATCTTCTGAATTAAAATTTTCTTTTCAACATTCATTTTTTTCTTTTTCACCCACAACACTTAGGATGGTGAATTTTATCTTCAAATTGTAGAGAAGATGTGAGAAGCTCTATTAAGATGGTTCAAACACGTACAAACTACAAAGGAGACCATTAGAGGCACTTGTTAGGCGTTGAGAGAGTTTAGCTACAAAGCATGTTAAACGGTGGAGGGGTAGACCAAAAAAGACTTAGAATGAAACTATAAGGAAATACATGATCTACTTAGGCATTAGTGAGATTATGGCTAAAGATACGGCGCAATGGTGACAAATGATCCATATAGACGACCCCATTATGGTGGGATAAAAGCTTGAGTGTTGTTGTTGTATCCTTAATGTTTTTCAATACAAACTCCACTTCTTCCACAAAAATACCAAACTATCATCACAAGCATGAATATAGGAGTAAAGCTCAAAGAACAAGTGTGATGGTAGGCTAGACTATTTGGCTTTGGTGAATGAAAGTGTGGGGGTAAATCAAATGAAAAAAAGGGTGTAAGGTAGAATGTGGCTATGGAATGGTATTATAATATAGGTATGGATTCAAAGGCTCAAACTATCCAAGGGGAGGCCTCAATCATCTTCATGACATCCTAGTGGCTTATGCAAATATTTCAAGAATCGCTTAGGAGAAGATCTAGTAATTAAGATATACAATATTTTAAAAACAATTCTATTATGTCTCTGGTAACCTTTCACACACTACTACATTAAAGTGAAGAAAACATCTAACATCTAGCGAGAAGTGATGATACACACAGATAGACTAAGAGAAGAGTTTAACAAATCAAGGTATACTAAGCCAATGAAATTAAAACGAATTCTCACCCAAGAACATAACACGCAACTAGAAACATTGCACGAGTCTACAAATCACGCACATAACATAGTTCAAATGAAGATTTAAAACTACCTTCCCTACCCGATAAAATAAACTAGGCTTGAAAAACAAGAAATATCTAAGAATTTTTTTAACGGGTGCAAATTTATAAAAAAAAGTGAAACAAGGTAAAATATGTGCATGCATGCAATATGATGGAAAGATATGATGAAAAGCTATGGGTAACTAACCTCCCTCAATGCAAAATTAAGGGAAAATAAAATAGGGGTTAGAGAGCATTACCCAACCATTAAAGGTGTGCATCCACAACTAGGTATGAGAATTTCAAATGGCTGCTGAACAAAGCGCACCAAGCAGGGAGATAACATGTAGAAGGAATTAGCCGGACAAGAACAACAAAGAAGAAACAATATAGTAGAATAAATAAAACATACATGCAAAAGCACGCCAATTTATTCAAAGTGCTGCTTTTTACATCCCCAGTTGAACACACATACACACATGCATAAAACTAAACAAAAACACCCCTCCAATACAGGGCTGAATTTTGTGCACGTGATTCGCACCATGAGCATGGTGCGTGGATCTTTTTTTCCTGCAAAATTACAGTTGTAACGTAAGGCTGCAATTGTAATGAACTATATTTTCACTTATTTTTGCAGCAAAAAAATAGTTGTACATTCGTTAAAAAAAGAAATCTTACAGTTTTTTTACAACTGTAACTTACGTTACAACTGTAATTTTGCAAGAAAAAAGTTCCACGCACCATGCTCATGTGCGAATCACGTACAGAAAATTCTCCTAGTATGACTTATTCGATTTTGGTCGGTGGTCTAGCTAGGTGTGGAGAAGTAAAAGTGCTCAGAAGTACTTTCAATTTCTCGCGTTGGTAAATTATACCAACACAAAATCAATCTTTTTCTTTTCTTTAGGATCAAGTTCTTATGCAAAATAAGGGAAAAGGAATCAAAGGGACTCTCAGAATACCTAATCAGAAAAGAAATAAGAGCAACATTCGTTGCCCTTGCTTGTGTCTCCTGCAAAACAATGTCAACCACACAATCAACAAAAGGATCATGTGAAACATTATCCTCCAGAGGAGCAAGCAATAAAGAGAAATCATGAATAAAATTTGAAATAAAAATAGAAGAAGAGGAAGAATCTAAAGCAGAGGGAGTGATCCCGGTGTCACTCTCATCAGGCTTATCACACTGATCATTGTCAGTAATTGAAAAATTACTGCATGAGATAGATGAGCAGCAAGGGGCTTTGGTAGTGAGTTGAATTTCATCCACCGATGATGAGGTCGAAACCTCCTCACCAGGCAGAACATCCTCCTCGGTACAACTCGTCTCTGCTTCGGGCTCCCTGGGCTCTTCCTGCAAAATGACTTGGACGGGATCATCAATAATAATAGTAGTAGAGTCATGCAAAAAATAGGAGAAAAGGTGTTAATAGTAGCATCAGAGAAGATATGATTCCATTCCTCCGATAAAGAATCCAAGGATGGTGAGGAATCTACATGGGAAGAGCACATCCCCAAGTTAGTATCTACATCAACGACTATGCTAATGGGATTATCTATAGCGCTCCCAATAAAACATGAGGGCACTGGAGACATCTCATCAGATATGAAGGAGTTGCAGATGATAAGGATGATGACAAAAATGAAATCGTTGGCTCATCCTCCTCCATCTTAAGCCGAAACTTAACACAGTCCTTCAATGCGTGATCTAAACCCTGGCAATACAGACATCGCCTTGAAGTTGTCTTTGGTTTCGGTGAAACCAAATCGGAAGATTGTGGCAATGCACGTGGTGGAGGTGCATAGTTATAGTAAATAGGCTCACCGTATGAAGAACCATAAGATGTGGATTCTCTGTATGACGAGCCATAAGGACTATAGACACAATTTCTCATATATCATTCATCACTATTATGATTATAGACTCCACATTATCCGCATTGTTGATAGGCATACATGATGGCTCGAAGGTGGATTCAAAGAAATTAAAAGTATTGCAATGGCTTACTAGACATGAAAAGAGCAACAATGCGAATAGAAACCTATAGTAGAGAGATCTTGCAAGAGAAATGAAGAATAAAATTTAAAAAGTAAATAAAAAAACTAAAATAGCAAATTAATTTCCACAAAGATTTACGGCTTATTAGAAATTTTCCGACAACGACACCAAAAACTTGACCACTTCTACGACCACTATTCTCACAGAGGAGAGGGTGTTGGCAGTGTACCAATCGAAGTAATAATAAAACCTTGAGTAACCATCGAGTATTGATCTCTCGAGAAACTTTTGGGGATGAAAAATCTATGTGTAAACTAATTCACTATTTAGGCGATGAGTGGATGATTTTATGATCGATTAATCTACATTACAAACAAACAAAGAAAACCCTAATCTAAAGTGGTGAGAGCATTTCATTGTGAATCGAAAAAAGTTTAAGAACATCAAAATCAACACAAACATCTTTTCTTAAACCCTAGCAAACCCAAAAATTCTTCATACAAATATGTGTTAAAACAAAATAACGAAGGCATGCTTACACTAGCCGCATTAATGCAAGACATGAAATGAAATCAAGTTTCCAACACAAAACCATCCACCATTCCTAGCACCGCAAAACTTATATAGGAGGAAAAGCTAGCTTGATGGAGAAGATGGAAATAGATACAACCGTTGCTCGAGACTTGTCCTCGGATATGGGGAAGGTAGCTAATCTTCCACGCAGTCATTGGATGCTGTCCGGGGTCCAAGAAGGCTATCACCACCTCTCAACGTTACACGTCTTCTCGATTGGTTTGCAACGCCCACGTCACGATCCTTCCGCTCCTAGATTGTCGTCTTCTCCTCCGAATGCTTTAACTTGATGTAAGGAGGTGATGTAAGCTTATGGCAAGCCCTCCCACCTGAAGAGGAAGAAAGAAAGGGCAAAATCGGGTAAAATCATGGGGCTCCAAATCCTAGCGTCAAAATACCTTTTTATAGGCTGCACAGGTAGTCTGCGAATAGCCGCAATGGTCTACAAATAGCGGAGAACTCATGATCGTGCGTGGGTAAAACCACACGATATGTGTATTTGGCTATTCGCAAACCACCATGCGTTTTTCTTCTCACACGACCACGCGAGGTCAAAACGCACGAGCGTTTTCAGTACTTTGGTTTCAAAGCTGGTGAACGGGAAAACACACGATCATGCCTTTTTTGTTGTGCACGATCGTGCGATCTGTGCAGAACTCCAAAATAAAGGGGGAAAAGCTTAAGGGGCACCAAGTCCAGACCCAAGGATCATATAAACAGGTTATAAATACATAAATTAAGTTAAAACATAAAAACTAAAGGGAAAGAGTGAAGAGAATACTGGGGTGCGGGACTCGTGCTAAACCTAGCACCGGAACCGCACCAAAGTCTGATTTTGGGTGACAATCTCCACCAAGCCCAATATGCATGAAATCCAATCCAATTAGCTCAAAAGATGCTCTTGTGTGAACTTAGAGAAACTATACCAAATATCATGATAATCAAGAAAAGGAGAAGCAAAACAATGTAAATATGAGCTAACATGATGCCAAAATTACTATATGACAATTACTCATTAAGCGCAATCGCACCCTTAAGGATATGATGAAGAGTATGATGAGTACCACAAATCTTCCTGAATTTCTCTGGGGTGAAGCTCTTAAAACAGCAGTATACATACTTAATAGAGTTCTGTTTAAATCTGTGCCCAAAACTACTTTTGAGTTATGGACTCACTTACGTGTTTGGGGTTGTCGTGCAGAAGTTTGTTTATATAACTCATCAGAAAGTAAGGTTGTCTCTAGGTCTTCTCGTTGCTAATTCATTAACTACCCAGATCATTCGAAGGGTTTTAAGTTCTACTGCCCTTTTGGAGGTCCCAGAATTGTTGAGTCACAGATACCCAAGTTTGTAGAGTTTGATGTTGCTGAGCAACCAAGTTGCTCTCACACCACTGAAGGAATCGATGAAGTTAGGTCTATTTGTTGGGTATTGTAGCCACAATTACCTTGATTTGAAGAAGTGTTCCTTTGAACTAAGTTGAATTGAGTTGTATTTGATTATGCACTTTAGCTGTGTTGTGACAGGTCATTCCACTCTAGGTACAAACCAATGTCAGTTTTCAATGAGTCGTCAAACACAGGCTTGTGCAATGTAATCCCTCATTGTATAGACCAAAGTGTTGGCTCATGTGAAATCTCTCTATTGGGATGTACCTCATTTCCTAAGTGCAAGAGAAGGAGGACTGGAGCTGATGGTGGACTTTTCATAGAAAGGGATTTTTCCCAAGTAAAATTCGGTTATATCATTCAGAAACATATAGTCGAATTCGACTATATAGTTGGGATGGATATAATCGAATTCGGTGAATCATAGTTCGAATTTCCTTGAAGAATTAGAATAACCGAATTCGGTTATTGCAATTCGGTTATATCATTTAACCGAATTCGATTCGGTTATTGCCATTCGGTTATACCATTTAACCGAATCGGTCTGCAGTAATTCTTCCGGTTCGTTTTTGAATGCGCGTTTCTTAGGGCTTCTCCTATGTTCAGTACACGTGGAATTAGATCCGTATTTCGCGCATATGACCGTTGTAGAAGACCGTATAAATACTCCTGATGTATTTCCGTTTAGCCCGAATCTAATCCAATCAATCTGAATCGAATCAAAAATCGCGAATCAAACAGAAAGAATCGCAAGTCTCGACCGATCTCTCTCGCGCTCAAGTTTCGTCTCCGACAAAGCTGTGATTTGTGATTCGCCTTCTACAGATTCAAGCATCTCAGATCCAGTAAAGAATCGCTCAAGATTTCTTCGTTCTTCCTCTAAACGTATTGAGATTCTTTGTCAAGAAGAAGAAATCTATTTCTCAAGATCTGAAGAAAAACTTCATCTGAAGTTTAAGAAGATTGTTTCAAATCTACGTTGTGTTGTAATAAACAATTTTATAAACTTTGTAGGAAGCTTGCTTCCGAGTGTTGTGTAGATCCTTGTTTAAGGATTGAGTTGTAGGAGTGGTGCACTCCGAGTTGTAGGAGTTCTTACTCCGAGTTGTAGGATTATTCTTAATCCGAGATCAGTGAAGTAGCCTAGTCTAGCCGGTCGTGCTAGATAGGTGAGGTGGAAAGTGGACTACCCAATATCGGGGAACCACTATAATTTTCTGTGTTGTGCTGTGCTCTTTTGGATTCTGTGTGCTTTTATTTATAAGTTTTTAATTCCGCGTAAAGACATAGAATCCACCTATTCACCCCCCTCTAGGTGATTTAGGCCGCAACTAGATACTTTCAATTGGTATCAGAGGGAGGTTGTTCGTTAAAAGGTTAACACCTTGAACAAGATCCTTAAATCTAGTTGCAAGAGCAAGTTTGTCTGATATGGAAAAATCCAAGGAGTCTTCTAAGATGCTCGTCTGTTCTAAGGAGAATTTCCCTATGTGGAAGGAAAGAATGAAGTTCTACATGGAAGCCACCGACCCAAGAATTTTTCAGATAGTAGAGGAAGGTCCCCATGTTCCTATGAAGCCATCGTCTATAAATTCAGCTATTATGATTCCCAAGAAAATGTTGGAGCTAGACAAAGATGAGATTGCCCTCGTCATCTTGGACAAGAAGGCAAAGAACATTATTGCTGGTGCAGTGGACGATTCAATGCTACAAAATCTTATACACTGCAAGTCTGCCAAGGAAATGTGGGACTCCATAGTTGTTCTTATGGAAGGAACCGAAGAAGTTAGGGATGATCGAAGATCATTGCTGAATCAAGAATATGAAGCATTCAAGCAAGATCCAAGAGACTCCATTTCTGATACTTATGAGAAGTTCTTTAAGATCGTCAATGGTCTTAAGAACTATGATCGGGAATTCACCGTTGGAGAACTAAATGACAAGTTCTTGAGATCCCTAACGAAAGAATGGGATACCAAGGCTATTGCTATCCGGGAATTCGGAAAGTTGGCTACGATGGAGCCACAAATTCTGTTTGGCAAGCTCTTATCACATGAGCTCAAGCTGAGTATTAGAAAAGCTGAAGAAGAGGGATGCTCCACCTCTGGAAGAGAGAAGACCGTGGCACTGAAGGCCAAAGAATCAAGAAGACATAAGGCCTCGTCTTCTGTCAGAAGAAAATCCTCAGATGAAGATGATGAATCAGATGCTTGCCCCTCAAGCTCTGATATGTCTGATGGAGAGTTCTCTTCTCTCTCCAAGCAATTCAAGAGATTGCTCAGAAAAAGAAGCCAGAGGAAAAGTCAATCCTCATCAGATCATAGAAGATCAAGGGGTGATGATGAACATCACAAGAAGGAACACAACAACGACAGGTATAAATCTAAACCAAATAAATATATTTCGACTGATATTATTTGTTTTTGTTGTAATAAGCCAGGACATTTAAGCACGGAATGTCCATACAAGAAGAAATCCTTCAAGAATAAGAGGAAAGAAGAAAAGAGCTTCTTGGCAAAGGAGTCCAAGACTCTTAGTGACAGTGACTCAGGGAAGTCAAGCTCAGATGAAGAAGCCTATTTTGGGCTTATGACACATTCAGATGAGGAAGGAAGTGTCTCCTCATACAAAGGGAAGGTAAACTCGCACACTCCTCTTTCTGCATCTGAAACTGATTCCGTTGAAAATGAAGGCTATTCTTCAGAGGAAGACTTAGATCTAATGGTTCAGTATAAAGCTATGTTGGAGGGATTTGACAAATGCCGCAAGGTAGTCAAATCTCAAGCACATGAGATTGCATCTCTCAAGATGGTGGAATCAGCTTTGAGGGAGGAAATTAAACAATTGACTCCTCTCAAAGATGAAATCCAACCCTTGAAAGATGAAATTAAAAGCTCCGCTGAATTATTAAATCTTAAGGAGAAGTTTATCAATGATTTAGAAGAAAAGTTAGTGGTGGAAAGGAAGATAGTTGAAAGCTTCTCCAAACCAAAAACTATCCTTCCAATCATTGAAAGATTTTCTGCTCCTGCGAAGGTTAGTGGTCTTGGTCATAAGGCCGCAACTAGATACTTTCAATTGGTCGAAAGTAGTAAGGCTGCTAAGAAAAGAGTTGTTAAAGGTAAGGGCAAGGTTGACCAAAATCAAACCCGTCCCCGATGCTTCAAAATAACTGCTTTCAAGGGACCTTATGAAAAAGTAATCCCCAAGGATTATGGTTCATTTGTACATGGATCAGTTATTAAGAAAGCACCAAAGATTAAATCAATTGTTGCTAAATCTCATGAAGAGAAGAAGGAGTCATGTGTGTGTTGCAACTACGAGACTTCTACTTCTAAGAATATTGCTCCTGCTAAACTCCCCGTTCAAAAGTTAAAACAGGAAAACAAGAGAAGATACAATCGATTTGATTGTTGGTGTTGTGGCAAGATTGGTCACTTCGCCATAGATTGTTGGTTTAACCCCAGAAATGTCAAGACTCCACGGGTTAACAATGTAAGAATGACCCCTTGCAATGTTAACACTCCGAGTGGTGTTAATCTAACCAGGAACCTAGGACCCAAATCCTTTTGGGTTCCTAAGGGTAATTAATATGTGATTTCAGGTACGTCCAAAGGCCAACCAAAACTCTAATCAGGCATTTGGACAATGAATGTTCTTGGTACATGACCAGAACAAGAAGTATATAGCAAGGAAGTTATAAACTTAAGGAATTCAGTCCAGGCACTGAAATTCAAAGGGGGAGATAAGGCTAAGGGGGAGAAAAGATTGAGGGGGATCTGGTTCAATACTCTCAAAGTTGTCTCCCTAATTATGCCTCCTATGCAGTTGCTGAGGGGGAGCTTTGATCTCTCATGCTTTTCCTTCTCTATCTGAAGCAGTCAGAAAGGGGGAGAGGAATTGTAAGGGGGAGAGAAGTTGAAAGAGAAAGTTGAAAGGGAGAGAAAGTTGAAAAAGTTAAGTTTTTAACTCTCCTTATCTTTTTGATATATATTTATTTAAGTGCAATTCAACTCAGTACATAGGTTCTGACTTCTTCAAATAGGGGGAGATTGTTGGGTATTGTAGCCACAATTACCTTGATTTGAAGAAGTGTTCCTTTGAACTAAGTTGAATTGAGTTGTATTTGATTATGCACTTTAGCTGTGTTGTGACAGGTCATTCCACTCTAGGTACAAACCAATGTCAGTTTTCAATGAGTCGTCAAACACAGGCTTGTGCAATGTAATCCCTCATTGTATAGACCAAAGTGTTGGCTCATGTGAAATCTCTCTATTGGGATGTACCTCATTTCCTAAGTGCAAGAGAAGGAGGACTGGAGCTGATGGTGGACTTTTCATAGAAAGGGATTTTTCCCAAGTAAAATTCGGTTATATCATTCAGAAACATATAGTCGAATTCGACTATATAGTTGGGATGGATATAATCGAATTCGGTGAATCATAGTTCGAATTTCCTTGAAGAATTAGAATAACCGAATTCGGTTATTGCAATTCGGTTATATCATTTAACCGAATTCGATTCGGTTATTGCCATTCGGTTATACCATTTAACCGAATCGGTCTGCAGTAATTCTTCCGGTTCGTTTTTGAATGCGCGTTTCTTAGGGCTTCTCCTATGTTCAGTACACGTGGAATTAGATCCGTATTTCGCGCATATGACCGTTGTAGAAGACCGTATAAATACTCCTGATGTATTTCCGTTTAGCCCGAATCTAATCCAATCAATCTGAATCGAATCAAAAATCGCGAATCAAACAGAAAGAATCGCAAGTCTTGACCGATCTCTCTCGTGCTCAAGTTTCGTCTCCGACAAAGCTGTGATTTGTGATTCGCCTTCTACAGATTCAAGCATCTCAGATCCAGTAAAGAATCGCTCAAGATTTCTTCGTTCTTCCTCTAAACGTATTGAGATTCTTTGTCAAGAAGAAGAAATCTATTTCTCAAGATCTGAAGAAAAACTTCATCTGAAGTTTAAGAAGATTGTTTCAAATCTACGTTGTGTTGTAATAAACAATTTTATAAACTTTGTAGGAAGCTTGCTTCCGAGTGTTGTGTAGATCCTTGTTTAAGGATTGAGTTGTAGGAGTGGTGCACTCCGAGTTGTAGGAGTTCTTACTCCGAGTTGTAGGATTATTCTTAATCCGAGATCAGTGAAGTAGCCTATTCTAGCCGGTCGTGCTAGATAGGTGAGGTGGAAAGTGGACTACCCAATATCGGGGAACCACTATAATTTTCTGTGTTGTGCTGTGCTCTTTTGGATTCTGTGTGCTTTTATTTATAAGTTTTTAATTCCGCGTAAAGACATAGAATCCACCTATTCACCCCCCTCTAGGTGATTTAGGCCGCAACTAGATACTTTCACTATTAATTATACTCTACCTATTATTGAAAGACTAGAGATACCTGAACTTATGGTAGTGCCTGCAGAAGAAGTGGAGCCAACTTTACAGCCGCCTCCCATACAGTTTCCTCAGCAGCTCGATGTTGTTCAGACACATCCTAGACGATCAATTAGGGAGAGGAGGTCTGCAATTTCTTCAAACTATGAAGTTTATTTGAGTGAGAATGATTTTGGCATTAGTCACGTGGTTGACCCAGTGACATTTACTGAAGCTGTTTCTGGACTTCAGTCTGATTTGTGGTGGGATGCGATGAAAGATAAAATTGAGTCTATGAGGCATAATAAGGTTTGAGAATTAATTGAATTACCTAATGGCTGCAGACTCATTGGTTCTAAATGGGTATTCAAGATTAAGAAAGATTCCAAGGGAAAGGTCGAGCGGTTTAAGACCAGACTGGTTGCAAAAGGATTCACTCAAAGAGAAAGATTGATTATCACAAAACTTTCTCTCCCATTTTATCAAAAGACTCATTTAGAGTCATTATGACACTAGTGACTCATTATAATTTGGAGATACACTAGATGGACGTTAAAATCGCATTCTTGAATGACGACCTGGATGAAGAAGTTTATATGGTTTAGCCCAAGGGATTCAAGTCAGGTCGTTCTCATTAACTTGTGTACAAGCTCAATAAATCCCTATATGGTTTAAAGTAAGCCTCAAGACAATGTTATCAAAAATTTGATGAAGTGGTTACTTCATTTGATTTTGTTGAAAACAAAGTAGTCCGCTGCATAAATCTCAAGATAAGTGGGAGCAACTTCATTTTCTTAATTCTCTATGTAGATGATATTTTACTTGCAAGCAATGATTTGAGACTTCTGCATGAATCTAAGCAGTTGTTGTCCAAACATTTTGATATGAAAGATCTTGGAGAAGTTTCTTTTATTCTACGCATTGAGATCTTTAGGGATAGATCTCACCATACATTTGGACTCTCTCAGAGGGCTTACATCGAACGTTTACTTAAGAGATTTAACATGCTTGATTATATGGTTAGCGATGTGCCGGTCATTAAGGATGACAAGTTAAGTTTGTCACAATGCCCTAGAAATGATATTGAGAGAGAGTCCATGAAGAATATACCCTGTCGGTGCATTATGTAGCTTAATGTATGCCATGGTCTGCACCAGACTGAACATTGTCTTTGCAGTGGGACTTATAAGTAGATATCAGTCGAACCCAGGACCTGATCATTTGGTGGATGCCAATAAGGTATTGAAAGAGAACAAAATTTTTAAATTGGTCTACCATTGAGAACAAAACTTAGAATTAGTTGGTTATACAGACTTAGATTTTGCGGATTGTGAGGATGATTGGAAGTCAACATCAAGATACATTTTCAAGTTAGTTAGAGGGGTTGTTTCATGGAAAAGCGTCAAACAAATACTCATTATTTCTTCCAATATGTATGCAGAGTTCATTGCACTTTTGGGGTTTGCTACTAATGTTGTTTGGCTCAAGAACTTCATCACTGAATTGCTGGTCGTTGATACAGTTGTTAGGCCCATTCATTTGTACTGTGATAATATTTCAACTGTAATGTTCTTTATGAACAACAAAAGTATCACATGATCTAATTACATGGAAATTAAGTTCTTGACTGTGAAAGAATTGGTTAAGATGACATTATTGTGGGGCACATTGAGACAGATGATATGGTAGCTGATCCACTTACCAAAGGGCATCGACCTAATATTTTTAAGAAGCATGCCTCCAGTACAGGTCTTGTAGAGTTCATTGATGTACTTGATAGTGAGAGGCTATGTTCATAGCTCTATTTAATATATTTTTCATCTGTCGTTTTATTTTTCACTTCATGTTTTTATATATGCATTTTTTGCAAATGAATATAGTTTGAATTCAAACATAAATTTTCTATTCATATGTGGTATCTTTCAGCCATGATACTTATACCTTCATGCGACACGTCACAATTCATAAACAAGTCTTGAAACTAGTGTCAGTCTCAAGCATAAGGCTTATGACATTCATTTAATTCATAAAGCCTTAATCGTATGTCTCCTTGACACATTGATCAAATCTTAAGATATTTATTTAATTGAGACATACACACTCTTTTGAGTATTAAGAATTCCACAAAGTATGGTTTGATGCATTTAGTAGAAAAATTATTTGACCCCCGAGTTAAACAATAATTTGTGATCACAATTCAGTATGTTATTTTGACTCATTATGGTCATACAGTGTTCTTGCCGATTGAATCTGTAAGCTTTTTTGATCATGGAAAATCCCATGTCGCATAATGATGCAGTTACTGCCATGATTCAGAGTGAAAGATTCAGTTGGACCGGATTGACACGAGAAGAGAACTCATGATGCAAGCTTCACTATGGTTCCCTTAATTTAAGATTACAATTGATATAGTCTAAGTGGGAGAATGTACGTTTTTCCCAATTATGTATGGACTAGTCAATCGAGTCGTATCGATCAAGCCTATGCGTCAGTGTGAGTTCATTCGGATCTTCCGTGAGTGTGCGTCAAATTTAATTTGCGCGAATAGTTGAAACTCTTGATAGGCGGGCTAGACGATTTTGGATTGTTATTTGTGCTAGCTTGGTCTCGCTCTCGGCACGTGTGGAATGACTGACTTCAAATTCGTGCACCAAATTAAGTCCTTGGGATGGATTTGATATTATTTAATTATTGAGGGGTAGATTTAGAATTCACTCTCAAACTCTAATACTCCTATCCTATTAAAGGAAATTAGAGCCGGTCTAAGCATTATCATGTGATTCCTAAGAACGTGAATAGGAGCGACGTGAAGCAGCAGTTACTGTGGTCGTCTTGTTCCAAACGATCTCCAGCATGAACAGGGATAACTAAACCATCGGTTACAATGTTGCCTTCTTCCTCGCGCAATTCTGCCATAGGCGATCCCTCCACCAACAAGGTCATCTTCTACATCTCAAAGAGAGATCATCGACTCCAGGTTCTCACTATCTCTGGTTCCAGCCGAGAAAGCTCCAGCGCCTTCAAACCTTTTTCTTCTCCTGTGGTTCCTGCTGGCGGGGTCATCCTTGGGCTTCAAACCTTAACAGGAAAAAGGTAAAGTTTTCTTCTTCTTATCGAGCGCCGAAGTAAGTAGAAAGGGAAGGTCGCTGGAAATCCATCGGGCTCCGACAATCTATTGCGGGATTTTATGTTTCATCAGGAGAAAAGTCCTACATGGGTTCAATTGATTTCTAAGGTTAATTATCGGCAGTGATCTGGGGTATGGGAGTTGAAGCTTGAATAAAAGTGTAGTTCCAAGAGGAGTTACTTGGTGGCCGTGCAATCCTCCTGGCACCAAATCAGTTTGTATGATAACTTCGTCCTCAATTTCAAATTTCATTCGTTCTAACACTAGCACATTATTAAGGATGTTGGCAATTGCGCGACACGAGGCCGAATCTAAGAATGGTATGCGTTTTATTTTCCGCGTTTAATTTATTTGTAGCGTACTTCATATTTAATTCAATCACTTCAGTTCATTATAAGTGATCACAAAAAAATTATGTGATAAATTTTAATTTGATTACACTGTATCGCGTAGGAATTGGTTAATACCGTTCAAGACGATCCTGCATGCATAGGTCACACATTATTATTAGATTTTAATAATCATCTTCAGTGTGTGTTTTGTGACCTAATGCGCTTACTATTTTACTTACAAAATCATCTCATAGGACCCGATAACTGTTTGAGGTAGGAAACATCCAACAACTCCTCAAGGTGCTTTTATTTAGTTGTAATATCAGCATTGAAAGGATGATGATGATGTTGAGAGTGAGAGGCGTACCTTAGGGTTAATTCCTTCTCGACGATTTTACGAGAGCCTGGTAACATTTAAGCTAGTTAGCCACACCTTTGGATGCACTCACCACCCGGTGAGGGTATATTAGCTTGCGTTTTAACACCCCCCCTCAAGCTAATACCATAAGCATCCAACATCCCGAGCCTGAGGGAGTATGAATGAAGAGATTTACCAGAAACAGCTTTGGTGAACATGTCTGCAAGTTGATCTTCAGATGGCACAAACACCATCATAATAGATTGATCCTGAATTTTGTCCCGCACGAAGTGAATCAATTTCGATGTGCTTTGTCCTCTCATGGAAGACCGGATTGTTGGCAATATGAATCGCAGCTTGATTATCACAGTGAAGGTGCATGGCCTCAAGAACAGGGAAGCCCATTTCCCCCAAGATAGATTTAACCTAGATGAGTTCATAGGTAGTGACAACAATTGCACGATACTCTGCTTCAGTGGAGGAACGAGCAACAACATTTTGCTTTTTACTTCTCCAGGAAATAAGGTTGCCACCAACAAAGATAGAGTAACCACTCATAGATCTTCTGTTTAGTGAAGAACCCGCCCAATCGCCATCACAGTATCCAGACTTTAAGGTGACCATGGTCATGAAAGTGAATACCTTTTCCGGGATCCTTTTTAAGTATTTGAGGATTCGAAGAACAGCTTGATGATGATGAACTTTAGGACTGCGCATGAATTAACTGACTAGGCTAGCAACAAAGGAGATATCGGGTCGGGTAATTGTCAGATAAATCAGCTTTCCCACAATACGTTGAAATTCTATCTTTCTCTCAAGATCTGGAGAAGTCACCTTGTGAATGTCATAATTAGGATTCACTGGGCTATCCACAGGTTTGACTCCCAAATATCCAACTTCACTGAGAAGGTCTAAAACATATTTGCGCTGAGAGATCATAATCTTCCTGGCGGATCGAGCGATCTCAATTCCGAGAAAGTTTCGAAGGAGGCCCAAACCCGTGATTTCAAAGGCAGAAGCCAATTTTCCTTTTACTTGAGCAATGTGACAATCATCAGTTCCAGTAATAATGATATCATCTACATAGACAATGAGAATAGTGGTACATTCCTCTTTTCTTTAGACAAAGACTGAGTGATCAGAGGTACAACGAGTGAAGTTTAGATCCAAGAGTTTGCTACTTAGCTTGGCAAACCAGACACGAGGTGACTGTTTGAGACCATATAAAGCTTTCTTGAGGCGACACCCATGTCCTTTAGGAACATCCATGCCAGGAGGAGGTGTCATATAGATTTCTTCCTCCAATTCACCGTGGAGGA